>OZ005677.1:635999-5938999 GCA_963930725.1 Candelabrum cocksii | reverse complement strand
GACCCCCAGAGGCCTTAATTCCTTAATATAAGCACGTAGAATTGCTCTAGCGGATTCCAGGAAGGGCCGAGGGACCTGGGCCGGGTGTCAAACTTCTTACCACCATGAGGTGGTTGTGCGTACATGGGTGCCTACCCGCCACGCCCTCCTGGTTCCCCGCATTTTGCCCCAAGGACCCCTAGAATCCTTAATTCCTTAATATAAGCCCCTAGAATTGCTCTAGCAGATTCCAGGAAGGGCCGAGGGACCTGGGCCGGGTGTCAAACTTCTTACCACCATGAGGTGGTAGTGCGTACATAGGTGCCTACCCACCACGCCCTCCTGGTTCCCCGCATTTTCCCCCACGGACCCCCAGAGGCCTTAATTCCTTAATATAAGCACTTAGAACTTCTCTACCGGATTCCAGGAAGTGCCGAGGGACCTGGGCCGGGTGTCAAACTTCTTACCACAATGAGGTGGTTGTGCGTACATGGGTGCCTACCCGCCACGCCCTCCTGGTTCCCCGCATTTTGTCCCACGGACCCCCAGAGGCCTTAATTCCTTAATATAAGCACCTAGAATTGCTCTAGCGGATTCCAGGAAGGGCCGAGAGGCCTGGGTCGGGTGTCAAACTTCTTACCACCATGAGGTGGTTGTGCGTACATAGGTGCCTACCCACCACGCCCTCCTGGTTCCCCGCATTTTGTCCCACGGACCCCCAGAGGCTTTAATTCCTTAATATAAGCACATAGAATTTCTCTAGCGGATTCCAGGATGGGCCGAGGGACCTGGGCCGAGTGTCAAACTTCTTACCACCATGAGGTAGTAGTGCGTACATGGGTGCCTACCCGCCACGCCCTCCTGGTTCCCCGTATTTTGCCCCAAGGACCCCCAGAAGCCTTAATTCCTTAATATAAGCCCCTAGAATTGCTCTAGCGGATTCCAGGAAGGGCCGAGGGACCTGGGCAGGGTGTCAAACTTTTTACCACCATGAGGTGGTAGTGCCTACATGGGTGCCTACCCGCCACGCCCTCCTGGTTCCCCGCATTTTGCCCCACGGTCCCCCAGAGGCCTTAATTCCTTAATATAAGCACCTAGAATTGCTCTAGCGGATTCCAGGAAGGGCCGGGGGACCTGGGCCGGGTGTCAAACTTCTTACCACCATGAGGTAGTTGTGCGTACATGGGTGCCACCCGCCACGCCCTCCTGGTTCCCCGCATTTTGCCCCACGGTCCCCCAGAGGCCTTAAATCCTTAATATAAGCACCTAGAATTGCTCTAGCGGATTCCAGGAAGGGCCGAGAGGCCTGGGTCGGGTGTCAAACTTCTTACCACCATGAGGTGGTTGTGCGTACATAGGTGCCTACCCACCACGCCCTCCTGGTTTCCCGCATTTTGCCCCACGGACCCCCAGAGGCCTTAATTCCTTAATATAAGCACCTAGAATTTCTCTAGCGGATTCCAGGATGGGCCGAGGGACCTGGGCCGGGTGTCAAACTTCTTACCACCATGAGGTGGTAGTGCGTACATGGGTGCCTACCCGCCACGCCCTCCTGGTTCCCCATATTTTGCCCCAAGGACCCCCAGAAGCCTTAATTCCTTAATATAAGCCCCTAGAATTGCTCTAGCGGATTCCAGGAAGGGCCGAGAGGCCTGGGTCGGGTGTCAAACTTCTTACCACCATGAGGTGGTTGTGCGTACATAGGTGCCTACCCACCACGCCCTCCTGTTCCCCGCATTTTGCCCCACGGACCCCCAGAGGCCTTAATTCCTTAATATAAGCACCTAGAATTTCTCTAACGGATTCCAGGATGGGCCGAGGGACCTTGGCCGGGTGTAAAACTTCTTACCACCATGAGGTGGTAGTGCGTACATGGGTGCCTACCCGCCACGCCCTCCTGGTTCCCCATATTTTGCCCCAAGGACCCCCAGAAGCCTTAATTCCTTAATATAAGCCCCTAGAATTGCTCTAGCGGATTCCAGGAAAGGCCGAGAGGCCTGGGTCGGGTGTCAAACTTCTTACCACCATGAGGTGGTTGTGCGTACATAGGTGCCTACCCACCACGCCCTCCTGTTCCCCGCATTTTGCCCCACGGACCCCCAGAGGCCTTAATTCCTTAATATAAGCACCTAGAATTTCTCTAACGGATTCCAGGATGGGCCGAGGGACCTTGGCCGGGTGTAAAACTTCTTACCACCATGAGGTGGTAGTGCGTACATGGGTGCCTACCCGCCACGCCCTCCTGGTTCCCCGCATTTTGCCCCACGGACCCCCAGAGGCCTTAATTCCTTAATATAAGCACCTAGAATTGCTCTAGCGGATTCCAGGAATGGCCGAGAGGCCTGGGTCGGGTGTCAAACTTCTTACCACCATGAGGTGGTTGTGCGTACATAGGTGCCTACCCACCACGCCCTCCTGTTCCCCGCATTTTGCCCCACGGACCCCCAGAGGCCTTAATTCCTTAATATAAGCACCTAGAATTTCTCTAACGGATTCCAGGATCGGCCGAAGGACCTGGGCCAGGTGTAAAACTTCTTACCACCATGACGTGGTTGTGTGTTTATGGGTGCCTACCCGCCACGCTTTCCTGGTCCCCCGCATTTTGCCCTTTGGATCCCCAGAGGCTTTAATTCCTTAATATAATCATCTAGAATTGCTCTAGCGGATTCCAGGAAGGGCCGAGAGGCCTGTGTCGGGTGTCAAACTTCTTACCACCATGAGGTGGTTGTGCGTACATAGGTGCCTACCCACCACGCCCTCCTGGTTCCCCGCATTTTGCCCCACGGACCCCCAGAAGGTTTAATTCCTTAATATAAGCACCTAGAATTTCTCTAGCGGATTCCAGGAAGGGCTGAGGGACCTGGGCCGAGTGTCAAACTTCTTACCACCATGAGGTGGTAGTGCGTACATGGGTGCCTACCCGCCAAGCCCGCCTGGTTCCCCGCATTTTGCCCCACGGACCCCCAGAAGGTTTAATTCCTTAATATAAGCACCTAGAATTTCTCTAGCGGATTCCAGGAAGGGCTGAGGGACCTGGGCCGAGTGTCAAACTTCTTACCACCATGAGGTGGTAGTGCGTACATGGGTGCCTACCCGCCAAGCCCTCCTGGTTCCCCGCATTTTGCCCCACAGTCCCCCAGAGGCCTTAATTGCTTAATATAAGCACCTAGAATTGCTCTAGCGGATTCCAGGAAGGGCCGGGGGACCTGGGCCGGGTGTCAAACTTCTTACCACCATGACGTGGTTGTGCGTACATGGGTGCCTACCCGCCACGCTTTCCTGGTTCCCCGCATTTTGCCCCTTGGATCCCCAGAGGCTTTAATTCCTTAATATAAGCACCTAGAATTGCTCTAGCGGATTCCAGGAAGGGCCGAGAGGCCTGGGTCGGGTGTCAAACTTCTTACCACCATGAGGTGGTTGTGCGTACATAGGTGCCTACCCACCACGCCCTCCTGGTTCCCCGCATTTTGCCCCACGGACCCCCAGAAGGTTTAATTCCTTAATATAAGCACCTAGAATTTCTCTAGCGGATTCCAGGAAGGGCTGAGGGACCTGGGCCGAGTGTCAAACTTCTTACCACCATGAGGTGGTAGTGCGTACATGGGTGCCTACCCGCCAAGCCCGCCTGGTTCCCCGCATTTTGTCCCACGGACCCCCAGAAGCCTTAATTCCTTAATATAAGCACCTAGAATTGCTCTAGCAGATTCCAGGAAGGGCCGAGGGACCTGGGCCGGGTGTCAAACTTCTTACCACCATGAGGTGGTAGTGCGTACATAGGTGCCTACCCACCACGCCCTCCTGGTTCCCCGCATTTTCCCCCACGGACCCCCAGAGGCCTTAATTCCTTAATATAAGCACTTAGAACTTCTCTACCGGATTCCAGGAAGTGCCGAGGGACCTGGGCCGGGTGTCAAACTTCTTACCACAATGAGGTGGTTGTGCGTACATGGGTGCCTACCCGCCACGCCCTCCTGGTTCCCCGCATTTTGTCCCACGGACCCCCAGAGGCCTTAATTCCTTAATATAAGCACCTAGAATTGCTCTAGCGGATTCCAGGAAGGGCCGAGAGGCCTGGGTCGGGTGTCAAACTTCTTACCACCATGAGGTGGTAGTGCGTACATGGGTGCTTACCCGCCACGCCCTCCTGGTTCCCCGAATTTTGCCCCAAGGACCCCCAGAATGCTTAATTCCTTAATATAAGCCCCTAGAATTGCTCTAGCAGATTCCAGGAAGGGCCGAGGGACCTGGGCCGGGTGTCAAACTTCTTACAACCATGAGGTGGTAGTGCGTACATAGGTGCCTACCCACCACGCCCTCCTGGTTCCCCGAATTTTGCCCCACGGACCCCCAGAGGCCTTAATTCCTTAATATAAGCACTTAGAACTTCTCTACCGGATTCCAGGAAGGGCCGAGGGACCTGGGCCGGGTGTCAAACTTCTTACCACAATGAGGTGGTTGTGCGTACATGGGTGCCTACCCGCCACGCCCTACTGGTTCCCCGCATTTTGTCCCACGGACCCCCAGAGGCCTTAATTCCTTAATATAAGCACGTAGAATTGCTCTAGCGGATTCCAGGAAGGGCCGAGGGACCTGGGCCGGGTGTCAAACTTCTTACCACCATGAGGTGGTTGTGCGTACATGGGTGCCTACCCGCCACGCCCTCCTGGTTCCCCGCATTTTGCCCCAAGGACCCCTAGAATCCTTAATTCCTTAATATAAGCCCCTAGAATTGCTCTAGCAGATTCCAGGAAGGGCCGAGGGACCTGGGCCGGGTGTCAAACTTCTTACCACCATGAGGTGGTAGTGCGTACATAGGTGCCTACCCACCACGCCCTCCTGGTTCCCCGCATTTTCCCCCACGGACCCCCAGAGGCCTTAATTCCTTAATATAAGCACTTAGAACTTCTCTACCGGATTCCAGGAAGTGCCGAGGGACCTGGGCCGGGTGTCAAACTTCTTACCACAATGAGGTGGTTGTGCGTACATGGGTGCCTACCCGCCACGCCCTCCTGGTTCCCCGCATTTTGTCCCACGGACCCCCAGAGGCCTTAATTCCTTAATATAAGCACCTAGAATTGCTCTAGCGGATTCCAGGAAGGGCCGAGAGGCCTGGGTCGGGTGTCAAACTTCTTACCACCATGAGGTGGTTGTGCGTACATAGGTGCCTACCCACCACGCCCTCCTGGTTCCCCGCATTTTGTCCCACGGACCCCCAGAGGCTTTAATTCCTTAATATAAGCACATAGAATTTCTCTAGCGGATTCCAGGATGGGCCGAGGGACCTGGGCCGAGTGTCAAACTTCTTACCACCATGAGGTAGTAGTGCGTACATGGGTGCCTACCCGCCACGCCCTCCTGGTTCCCCGTATTTTGCCCCAAGGACCCCCAGAAGCCTTAATTCCTTAATATAAGCCCCTAGAATTGCTCTAGCGGATTCCAGGAAGGGCCGAGGGACCTGGGCAGGGTGTCAAACTTTTTACCACCATGAGGTGGTAGTGCCTACATGGGTGCCTACCCGCCACGCCCTCCTGGTTCCCCGCATTTTGCCCCACGGTCCCCCAGAGGCCTTAATTCCTTAATATAAGCACCTAGAATTGCTCTAGCGGATTCCAGGAAGGGCCGGGGGACCTGGGCCGGGTGTCAAACTTCTTACCACCATGAGGTAGTTGTGCGTACATGGGTGCCACCCGCCACGCCCTCCTGGTTCCCCGCATTTTGCCCCACGGTCCCCCAGAGGCCTTAAATCCTTAATATAAGCACCTAGAATTGCTCTAGCGGATTCCAGGAAGGGCCGAGAGGCCTGGGTCGGGTGTCAAACTTCTTACCACCATGAGGTGGTTGTGCGTACATAGGTGCCTACCCACCACGCCCTCCTGGTTTCCCGCATTTTGCCCCACGGACCCCCAGAGGCCTTAATTCCTTAATATAAGCACCTAGAATTTCTCTAGCGGATTCCAGGATGGGCCGAGGGACCTGGGCCGGGTGTCAAACTTCTTACCACCATGAGGTGGTAGTGCGTACATGGGTGCCTACCCGCCACGCCCTCCTGGTTCCCCATATTTTGCCCCAAGGACCCCCAGAAGCCTTAATTCCTTAATATAAGCCCCTAGAATTGCTCTAGCGGATTCCAGGAAGGGCCGAGAGGCCTGGGTCGGGTGTCAAACTTCTTACCACCATGAGGTGGTTGTGCGTACATAGGTGCCTACCCACCACGCCCTCCTGTTCCCCGCATTTTGCCCCACGGACCCCCAGAAGCCTTAATTCCTTAATATAAGCCCCTAGAATTGCTCTAGCGGATTCCAGGAAGGGCCGAGGGACCTGGGCAGGGTGTCAAACTTTTTACCACCATGAGGTGGTAGTGCCTACATGGGTGCCTACCCGCCACGCCCTCCTGGTTCCCCGCATTTTGCCCCACGGTCCCCCAGAGGCCTTAATTCCTTAATATAAGCACCTAGAATTGCTCTAGCGGATTCCAGGAAGGGCCGGGGGACCTGGGCCGGGTGTCAAACTTCTTACCACCATGAGGTAGTTGTGCGTACATGGGTGCCACCCGCCACGCCCTCCTGGTTCCCCGCATTTTGCCCCACGGTCCCCCAGAGGCCTTAAATCCTTAATATAAGCACCTAGAATTGCTCTAGCGGATTCCAGGAAGGGCCGAGAGGCCTGGGTCGGGTGTCAAACTTCTTACCACCATGAGGTGGTTGTGCGTACATAGGTGCCTACCCACCACGCCCTCCTGGTTTCCCGCATTTTGCCCCACGGACCCCCAGAGGCCTTAATTCCTTAATATAAGCACCTAGAATTTCTCTAGCGGATTCCAGGATGGGCCGAGGGACCTGGGCCGGGTGTCAAACTTCTTACCACCATGAGGTGGTAGTGCGTACATGGGTGCCTACCCGCCACGCCCTCCTGGTTCCCCATATTTTGCCCCAAGGACCCCCAGAAGCCTTAATTCCTTAATATAAGCCCCTAGAATTGCTCTAGCGGATTCCAGGAAGGGCCGAGAGGCCTGGGTCGGGTGTCAAACTTCTTACCACCATGAGGTGGTTGTGCGTACATAGGTGCCTACCCACCACGCCCTCCTGTTCCCCGCATTTTGCCCCACGGACCCCCAGAGGCCTTAATTCCTTAATATAAGCACCTAGAATTTCTCTAACGGATTCCAGGATGGGCCGAGGGACCTTGGCCGGGTGTAAAACTTCTTACCACCATGAGGTGGTAGTGCGTACATGGGTGCCTACCCGCCACGCCCTCCTGGTTCCCCATATTTTGCCCCAAGGACCCCCAGAAGCCTTAATTCCTTAATATAAGCCCCTAGAATTGCTCTAGCGGATTCCAGGAAAGGCCGAGAGGCCTGGGTCGGGTGTCAAACTTCTTACCACCA
The DNA here is from genome assembly GCA_963930725.1 of Candelabrum cocksii. Taxonomy (NCBI): domain Eukaryota; kingdom Metazoa; phylum Cnidaria; class Hydrozoa; order Anthoathecata; family Candelabridae; genus Candelabrum; species Candelabrum cocksii. Next base: position 5,931,636 of record OZ005677.1, on the reverse strand, counting down.
TGAGGTGGTTGTGCGTACATAGGTGCCTACCCACCACGCCCTCCTGTTCCCCGCATTTTGCCCCACGGACCCCCAGAGGCCTTAATTCCTTAATATAAGCACCTAGAATTTCTCTAACGGATTCCAGGATGGACCGAGGGACCTTGGCCGGGTGTAAAACTTCTTACCACCATGAGGTGGTAGTGCGTACATGGGTGCCTACCCGCCACGCCCTCCTGGTTCCCCGCATTTTGCCCCACGGACCCCCAGAGGCCTTAATTCCTTAATATAAGCACCTAGAATTGCTCTAGCGGATTCCAGGAATGGCCGAGAGGCCTGGGTCGGGTGTCAAACTTCTTACCACCATGAGGTGGTTGTGCGTACATAGGTGCCTACCCACCACGCCCTCCTGTTCCCCGCATTTTGCCCCACGGACCCCCAGAGGCCTTAATTCCTTAATATAAGCACCTAGAATTTCTCTAACGGATTCCAGGATCGGCCGAAGGACCTGGGCCAGGTGTAAAACTTCTTACCACCATGACGTGGTTGTGTGTTTATGGGTGCCTACCCGCCACGCTTTCCTGGTCCCCCGCATTTTGCCCTTTGGATCCCCAGAGGCTTTAATTCCTTAATATAATCATCTAGAATTGCTCTAGCGGATTCCAGGAAGGGCCGAGAGGCCTGTGTCGGGTGTCAAACTTCTTACCACCATGAGGTGGTTGTGCGTACATAGGTGCCTACCCACCACGCCCTCCTGTTCCCCGCATTTTGCCCCACGGACCCCCAGAGGCCTTAATTCCTTAATATAAGCACCTAGAATTTCTCTAACGGATTCCAGGATGGGCCGAGGGACCTTGGCCGGGTGTAAAACTTCTTACCACCATGAGGTGGTAGTGCGTACATGGGTGCCTACCCGCCACGCCCTCCTGGTTCCCCATATTTTGCCCCAAGGACCCCCAGAAGCCTTAATTCCTTAATATAAGCCCCTAGAATTGCTCTAGCGGATTCCAGGAAAGGCCGAGAGGCCTGGGTCGGGTGTCAAACTTCTTACCACCATGAGGTGGTTGTGCGTACATAGGTGCCTACCCACCACGCCCTCCTGTTCCCCGCATTTTGCCCCACGGACCCCCAGAGGCCTTAATTCCTTAATATAAGCACCTAGAATTTCTCTAACGGATTCCAGGATGGGCCGAGGGACCTTGGCCGGGTGTAAAACTTCTTACCACCATGAGGTGGTAGTGCGTACATGGGTGCCTACCCGCCACGCCCTCCTGGTTCCCCGCATTTTGCCCCACGGACCCCCAGAGGCCTTAATTCCTTAATATAAGCACCTAGAATTGCTCTAGCGGATTCCAGGAATGGCCGAGAGGCCTGGGTCGGGTGTCAAACTTCTTACCACCATGAGGTGGTTGTGCGTACATAGGTGCCTACCCACCACGCCCTCCTGTTCCCCGCATTTTGCCCCACGGACCCCCAGAGGCCTTAATTCCTTAATATAAGCACCTAGAATTTCTCTAACGGATTCCAGGATCGGCCGAAGGACCTGGGCCAGGTGTAAAACTTCTTACCACCATGACGTGGTTGTGTGTTTATGGGTGCCTACCCGCCACGCTTTCCTGGTCCCCCGCATTTTGCCCTTTGGATCCCCAGAGGCTTTAATTCCTTAATATAATCATCTAGAATTGCTCTAGCGGATTCCAGGAAGGGCCGAGAGGCCTGTGTCGGGTGTCAAACTTCTTACCACCATGAGGTGGTTGTGCGTACATAGGTGCCTACCCACCACGCCCTCCTGGTTCCCCGCATTTTGCCCCACGGACCCCCAGAAGGTTTAATTCCTTAATATAAGCACCTAGAATTTCTCTAGCGGATTCCAGGAAGGGCTGAGGGACCTGGGCCGAGTGTCAAACTTCTTACCACCATGAGGTGGTAGTGCGTACATGGGTGCCTACCCGCCAAGCCCGCCTGGTTCCCCGCATTTTGCCCCACGGACCCCCAGAAGGTTTAATTCCTTAATATAAGCACCTAGAATTTCTCTAGCGGATTCCAGGAAGGGCTGAGGGACCTGGGCCGAGTGTCAAACTTCTTACCACCATGAGGTGGTAGTGCGTACATGGGTGCCTACCCGCCAAGCCCTCCTGGTTCCCCGCATTTTGCCCCACAGTCCCCCAGAGGCCTTAATTGCTTAATATAAGCACCTAGAATTGCTCTAGCGGATTCCAGGAAGGGCCGGGGGACCTGGGCCGGGTGTCAAACTTCTTACCACCATGACGTGGTTGTGCGTACATGGGTGCCTACCCGCCACGCTTTCCTGGTTCCCCGCATTTTGCCCCTTGGATCCCCAGAGGCTTTAATTCCTTAATATAAGCACCTAGAATTGCTCTAGCGGATTCCAGGAAGGGCCGAGAGGCCTGGGTCGGGTGTCAAACTTCTTACCACCATGAGGTGGTTGTGCGTACATAGGTGCCTACCCACCACGCCCTCCTGGTTCCCCGCATTTTGCCCCACGGACCCCCAGAAGGTTTAATTCCTTAATATAAGCACCTAGAATTTCTCTAGCGGATTCCAGGAAGGGCTGAGGGACCTGGGCCGAGTGTCAAACTTCTTACCACCATGAGGTGGTAGTGCGTACATGGGTGCCTACCCGCCAAGCCCGCCTGGTTCCCCGCATTTTGTCCCACGGACCCCCAGAAGCCTTAATTCCTTAATATAAGCACCTAGAATTGCTCTAGCAGATTCCAGGAAGGGCCGAGGGACCTGGGCCGGGTGTCAAACTTCTTACCACCATGAGGTGGTAGTGCGTACATAGGTGCCTACCCACCACGCCCTCCTGGTTCCCCGCATTTTCCCCCACGGACCCCCAGAGGCCTTAATTCCTTAATATAAGCACTTAGAACTTCTCTACCGGATTCCAGGAAGTGCCGAGGGACCTGGGCCGGGTGTCAAACTTCTTACCACAATGAGGTGGTTGTGCGTACATGGGTGCCTACCCGCCACGCCCTCCTGGTTCCCCGCATTTTGTCCCACGGACCCCCAGAGGCCTTAATTCCTTAATATAAGCACCTAGAATTGCTCTAGCGGATTCCAGGAAGGGCCGAGAGGCCTGGGTCGGGTGTCAAACTTCTTACCACCATGAGGTGGTTGTGCGTACATAGGTGCCTACCCACCACGCCCTCCTGGTTCCCCGCATTTTGTCCCACGGACCCCCAGAGGCTTTAATTCCTTAATATAAGCACATAGAATTTCTCTAGCGGATTCCAGGATGGGCCGAGGGACCTGGGCCGAGTGTCAAACTTCTTACCACCATGAGGTAGTAGTGCGTACATGGGTGCCTACCCGCCACGCCCTCCTGGTTCCCCGTATTTTGCCCCAAGGACCACCAGAAGCCTTAATTCCTTAATATAAGCCCCTAGAATTGCTCTAGCGGATTCCAGGAAGGGCCGAGGGACCTGGGCAGGGTGTCAAACTTTTTACCACCATGAGGTGGTAGTGCCTACATGGGTGCCTACCCGCTACGCCCTCCTGGTTCCCCGCATTTTGCCCCACGGTCCCCCAGAGGCCTTAATTCCTTAATATAAGCACCTAGAATTGCTCTAGCGGATTCCAGGAAGGGCCGGGGGACCTGGGCCGGGTGTCAAACTTCTTACCACCATGAGGTAGTTGTGCGTACATGGGTGCCTACCCGCCACGCCCTCCTGGTTCCCCGCATTTTGCCCCACGGTCCCCCAGAGGCCTTAAATCCTTAATATAAGCACCTAGAATTGCTCTAGCGGATTCCAGGAAGGGCCGAGAGGCCTGGGTCGGGTGTCAAACTTCTTACCACCATGAGGTGGTTGTGCGTACATAGGTGCCTACCCACCACGCCCTCCTGGTTTCCCGCATTTTGCCCCACGGACCCCCAGAGGCCTTAATTCCTTAATATAAGCACCTAGAATTTCTCTAGCGGATTCCAGGATGGGCCGAGGGACCTGGGCCGGGTGTCAAACTTCTTACCACCATGAGGTGGTAGTGCGTACATGGGTGCCTACCCGCCACGCCCTCCTGGTTCCCCATATTTTGCCCCAAGGACCCCCAGAAGCCTTAATTCCTTAATATAAGCCCCTAGAATTGCTCTAGCGGATTCCAGGAAGGGCCGAGAGGCCTGGGTCGGGTGTCAAACTTCTTACCACCATGAGGTGGTTGTGCGTACATAGGTGCCTACCCACCACGCCCTCCTGTTCCCCGCATTTTGCCCCACGGACCCCCAGAGGCCTTAATTCCTTAATATAAGCACCTAGAATTTCTCTAACGGATTCCAGGATGGGCCGAGGGACCTTGGCCGGGTGTAAAACTTCTTACCACCATGAGGTGGTAGTGCGTACATGGGTGCCTACCCGCCACGCCCTCCTGGTTCCCCATATTTTGCCCCAAGGACCCCCAGAAGCTTTAATTCCTTAATATAAGCCCCTAGAATTGCTCTAGCGGATTCCAGGAAGGGCCGAGAGGCCTGGGTCGGGTGTCAAACTTCTTACCACCATGAGGTGGTTGTGCGTACATAGGTGCCTACCCACCACGCCCTCCTGTTCCCCGCATTTTGCCCCACGGACCCCCAGAGGCCTTAATTCCTTATTATAAGCACCTAGAATTTCTCTAACGGATTCCAGGATGGGCCGAGGGACCTTGGCCGGGTGTAAAACTTCTTACCACCATGAGGTGGTAGTGCGTACATGGGTGCCTACCCGCCACGCCCTCCTGGTTCCCCGCATTTTGCCCCACGGACCCCCAGAGGCCTTAATTCCTTAATATAAGCACCTAGAATTGCTCTAGCGGATTCCAGGAATGGCCGAGAGGCCTGGGTCGGGTGTCAAACTTCTTACCACCATGAGGTGGTTGTGCGTACATAGGTGCCTACCCACCACGCCCTCCTGTTCCCCGCATTTTGCCCCACGGACCCCCAGAGGCCTTAATTCCTTAATATAAGCACCTAGAATTGCTCTAACGGATTCCAGGATCGGCCGAGGGACCTGGGCCAGGTGTAAAACTTCTTACCACCATGACGTGGTTGTGTGTTTATGGGTGCCTACCCGCCACGCTTTCCTGGTCCCCCGCATTTTGCCCTTTGGATCCCCAGAGGCTTTAATTCCTTAATATAATCATCTAGAATTGCTCTAGCGGATTCCAGGAAGGGCCGAGAGGCCTGTGTCGGGTGTCAAACTTCTTACCACCATGAGGTGGTTGTGCGTACATAGGTGCCTACCCACCACGCCCTCCTGGTTCCCCGCATTTTGCCCCACGGACCCCCAGAAGGTTTAATTCCTTAATATAAGCACCTAGAATTTCTCTAGCGGATTCCAGGAAGGGCTGAGGGACCTGGGCCGAGTGTCAAACTTCTTACCACCATGAGGTAGTAGTGCGTACATGGGTGCCTACCCGCCAAGCCCGCCTGGTTCCCCGCATTTTGCCCCACGGACCCCCAGAAGGTTTAATTCCTTAATATAAGCACCTAGAATTTCTCTAGCGGATTCCAGGAAGGGCTGAGGGACCTGGGCCGAGTGTCAAACTTCTTACCACCATGAGGTGGTAGTGCGTACATGGGTGCCTACCCGCCAAGCCCTCCTGGTTCCCCGCATTTTGCCCCACAGTCCCCCAGAGGCCTTAATTGCTTAATATAAGCACCTAGAATTGCTCTAGCGGATTCCAGGAAGGGCCGGGGGACCTGGGCCGGGTGTCAAACTTCTTACCACCATGACGTGGTTGTGCGTACATGGGTGCCTACCCGCCACGCTTTCCTGGTTCCCCGCATTTTGCCCCTTGGATCCCCAGAGGCTTTAATTCCTTAATATAAGCACCTAGAATTGCTCTAGCGGATTCCAGGAAGGGCCGAGAGGCCTGGGTCGGGTGTCAAACTTCTTACCACCATGAGGTGGTTGTGCGTACATAGGTGCCTACCCACCACGCCCTCCTGGTTCCCCGCATTTTGCCCCACGGACCCCCAGAAGGTTTAATTCCTTAATATAAGCACCTAGAATTTCTCTAGCGGATTCCAGGAAGGGCTGAGGGACCTGGGCCGAGTGTCAAACTTCTTACCACCATGAGGTGGTAGTGCGTACATGGGTGCCTACCCGCCAAGCCCGCCTGGTTCCCCGCATTTTGCCCCACGGACCCCCAGAAGGTTTAATTCCTTAATATAAGCACCTAGAATTTCTCTAGCGGATTCCAGGAAGGGCTGAGGGACCTGGGCCGAGTGTCAAACTTCTTACCACCATGAGGTGGTAGTGCGTACATGGGTGCCTACCCGCCAAGCCCTCCTGGTTCCCCGCATTTTGCCCCACAGTCCCCCAGAGGCCTTAATTGCTTAATATAAGCACCTAGAATTGCTCTAGCGGATTCCAGGAAGGGCCGGGGGACCTGGGCCGGGTGTCAAACTTCTTACCACCATGACGTGGTTGTGCGTACATGGGTGCCTACCCGCCACGCTTTCCTGGTTCCCCGCATTTTGCCCCTTGGATCCCCAGAGGCTTTAATTCCTTAATATAAGCACCTAGAATTGCTCTAGCGGATTCCAGGAAGGGCCGAGAGGCCTGGGTCGGGTGTCAAACTTCTTACCACCATGAGGTGGTTGTGCGTACATAGGTGCCTACCCACCACGCCCTCCTGGTTCCCCGCATTTTGCCCCACGGACCCCCAGAAGGTTTAATTCCTTAATATAAGCACCTAGAATTTCTCTAGCGGATTCCAGGAAGGGCTGAGGGACCTGGGCCGAGTGTCAAACTTCTTACCACCATGAGGTGGTAGTTCGTACATGGGTGCCTACCCGCCAAGCCCGCCTGGTTCCCCGCATTTTGTCCCACGGACCCCCAGAAGCCTTAATTCCTTAATATAAGCACCTAGAATTGCTCTAGCAGATTCCAGGAAGGGCCGAGGGACCTGGGCCGGGTGTCAAACTTCTTACCACCATGAGGTGGTAGTGCGTACATAGGTGCCTACCCACCACGCCCTCCTGGTTCCCCGCATTTTCCCCCACGGACCCCCAGAGGCCTTAATTCCTTAATATAAGCACTTAGAACTTCTCTACCGGATTCCAGGAAGTGCCGAGGGACCTGGGCCGGGTGTCAAACCACTTACCACAATGAGGTGGTTGTGCGTACATGGGTGCCTACCCGCCACGCCCTCCTGGTTCCCCGCATTTTGTCCCACGGACCCCCAGAGGCCTTAATTCCTTAATATAAGCACCTAGAATTGCTCTAGCGGATTCCAGGAAGGGCCGAGAGGCCTGGGTCGGGTGTCAAACTTCTTACCACCATGAGGTGGTTGTGCGTACATAGGTGCCTACCCACCACGCCCTCCTGGTTCCCCGCATTTTGTCCCACGGACCCCCAGAGGCTTTAATTCCTTAATATAAGCACATAGAATTTCTCTAGCGGATTCCAGGATGGGCCGAGGGACCTGGGCCGAGTGTCAAACTTCTTACCACCATGAGGTAGTAGTGCGTACATGGGTGCCTACCCGCCACGCCCTCCTGGTTCCCCGTATTTTGCCCCAAGGACCCCCAGAAGCCTTAATTCCTTAATATAAGCCCCTAGAATTGCTCTAGCGGATTCCAGGAAGGGCCGAGGGACCTGGGCAGGGTGTCAAACTTTTTACCACCATGAGGTGGTAGTGCCTACATGGGTGCCTACCCGCCACGCCCTCCTGGTTCCCCGCATTTTGCCCCACGGTCCCCCAGAGGCCTTAATTCCTTAATATAAGCACCTAGAATTGCTCTAGCGGATTCCAGGAAGGGCCGGGGGACCTGGGCCGGGTGTCAAACTTCTTACCACCATGAGGTAGTTGTGCGTACATGGGTGCCACCCGCCACGCCTTCCTGGTTCCCCGCATTTTGCCCCACGGTCCCCCAGAGGCCTTAAATCCTTAATATAAGCACCTAGAATTGCTCTAGCGGATTCCAGGAAGGGCCGAGAGGCCTGGGTCGGGTGTCAAACTTCTTACCACCATGAGGTGGTTGTGCGTACATAGGTGCCTACCCACCACGCCCTCCTGGTTTCCCGCATTTTGCCCCACGGACCCCCAGAGGCCTTAATTCCTTAATATAAGCACCTAGAATTTCTCTAGCGGATTCCAGGATGGGCCGAGGGACCTGGGCCGGGTGTCAAACTTCTTACCACCATGAGGTGGTAGTGCGTACATGGGTGCCTACCCGCCACGCCCTCCTGGTTCCCCATATTTTGCCCCAAGGACCCCCAGAAGCCTTAATTCCTTAATATAAGCCCCTAGAATTGCTCTAGCGGATTCCAGGAAGGGCCGAGAGGCCTGGGTCGGGTGTCAAACTTCTTACCACCATGAGGTGGTTGTGCGTACATAGGTGCCTACCCACCACGCCCTCCTGTTCCCCGCATTTTGCCCCACGGACCCCCAGAGGCCTTAATTCCTTAATATAAGCACCTAGAATTTCTCTAACGGATTCCAGGATGGGCCGAGGGACCTTGGCCGGGTGTAAAACTTCTTACCACCATGAGGTGGTAGTGCGTACATGGGTGCCTACCCGCCACGCCCTCCTGGTTCCCCATATTTTGCCCCAAGGACCCCCAGAAGCCTTAATTCCTTAATATAAGCCCCTAGAATTGCTCTAGCGGATTCCAGGAAGGGCCGAGAGGCCTGGGTCGGGTGTCAAACTTCTTACCACCATGAGGTGGTTGTGCGTACATAGGTGCCTACCCACCACGCCCTCCTGTTCCCCGCATTTTGCCCCACGGACCCCCAGAGGCCTTAATTCCTTATTATAAGCACCTAGAATTTCTCTAACGGATTCCAGGATGGGCCGAGGGACCTTGGCCGGGTGTAAAACTTCTTACCACCATGAGGTGGTAGTGCGTACATGGGTGCCTACCCGCCACGCCCTCCTGGTTCCCCGCATTTTGCCCCACGGACCCCCAGAGGCCTTAATTCCTTAATATAAGCACCTAGAATTGCTCTAGCGGATTCCAGGAATGGCCGAGAGGCCTGGGTCGGGTGTCAAACTTCTTACCACCATGAGGTGGTTGTGCGTACATAGGTGCCTACCCACCACGCCCTCCTGTTCCCCGCATTTTGCCCCACGGACCCCCAGAGGCCTTAATTCCTTAATATAAGCACCTAGAATTGCTCTAACGGATTCCAGGATCGGCTGAGGGACCTGGGCCAGGTGTAAAACTTCTTACCACCATGACGTGGTTGTGTGTTTATGGGTGCCTACCCGCCACGCTTTCCTGGTCCCCCGCATTTTGCCCTTTGGATCCCCAGAGGCTTTAATTCCTTAATATAATCATCTAGAATTGCTCTAGCGGATTCCAGGAAGGGCCGAGAGGCCTGTGTCGGGTGTCAAACTTCTTACCACCATGAGGTGGTTGTGCGTACATAGGTGCCTACCCACCACGCCCTCCTGGTTCCCCGCATTTTGCCCCACGGACCCCCAGAAGGTTTAATTCCTTAATATAAGCACCTAGAATTTCTCTAGCGGATTCCAGGAAGGGCTGAGGGACCTGGGCCGAGTGTCAAACTTCTTACCACCATGAGGTAGTAGTGCGTACATGGGTGCCTACCCGCCAAGCCCGCCTGGTTCCCCGCATTTTGCCCCACGGACCCCCAGAAGGTTTAATTCCTTAATATAAGCACCTAGAATTTCTCTAGCGGATTCCAGGAAGGGCTGAGGGACCTGGGCCGAGTGTCAAACTTCTTACCACCATGAGGTGGTAGTGCGTACATGGGTGCCTACCCGCCAAGCCCTCCTGGTTCCCCGCATTTTGCCCCACAGTCCCCCAGAGGCCTTAATTGCTTAATATAAGCACCTAGAATTGCTCTAGCGGATTCCAGGAAGGGCCGGGGGACCTGGGCCGGGTGTCAAACTTCTTACCACCATGACGTGGTTGTGCGTACATGGGTGCCTACCCGCCACGCTTTCCTGGTTCCCCGCATTTTGCCCCTTGGATCCCCAGAGGCTTTAATTCCTTAATATAAGCACCTAGAATTGCTCTAGCGGATTCCAGGAAGGGCCGAGAGGCCTGGGTCGGGTGTCAAACTTCTTACCACCATGAGGTGGTTGTGCGTACATAGGTGCCTAACCACCACGCCCTCCTGGTTCCCCGCATTTTGCCCCACGGACCCCCAGAAGGTTTAATTCCTTAATATAAGCACCTAGAATTTCTCTAGCGGATTCCAGGAAGGGCTGAGGGACCTGGGCCGAGTGTCAAACTTCTTACCACCATGAGGTGGTAGTGCGTACATGGGTGCCTACCCGCCAAGCCCGCCTGGTTCCCCGCATTTTGTCCCACGGACCCCCAGAAGCCTTAATTCCTTAATATAAGCACCTAGAATTGCTCTAGCGGATTCCAGGAAGGGCTGAGAGGCCTGGGTCGGGTGTCAAACTTCTTACCACCATGAGGTGGTAGTGCGTACATGGGTGCCTACCCGCCAAGCCCTCCTGGTTCCCCGCATTTTGCCCCACAGTCCCCCAGAGGCCTTAATTGCTTAATATAAGCACCTAGAATTGCTCTAGCGGATTCCAGGAAGGGCCGGGGGACCTGGGCCGGGTGTCAAACTTCTTACCACCATGACGTGGTTGTGCGTACATGGGTGCCTACCCGCCACGCTTTCCTGGTTCCCCGCATTTTGCCCCTTGGATCCCCAGAGGCTTTAATTCCTTAATATAAGCACCTAGAATTGCTCTAGCGGATTCCAGGAAGGGCCGAGAGGCCTGGGTCGGGTGTCAAACTTCTTACCACCATGAGGTGGTTGTGCGTACATAGGTGCCTACCCACCACGCCCTCCTGGTTCCCCGCATTTTGCCCCACGGACCCCCAGAGGCCTTAATTCCTTAATATAAGCAACTAGAATTTCTCTAGCGGATTCCAGGATGGGCCGAGGGACCTGGGCCGGGTGTCAAACTTCTTACCACTATGAGGTGGTAGCGCGTACATGGGTGCCTACCCGCCACGCCCTCCTGGTTCCACGCATTTTGCCCCAAGGACCCCCAGAATCCTTAATTCCTTAATATAAGCCCCTAGAATTGCTCTAGCAGATTCCAGGAAGGGCCGAGGGACCTGGGCCGGGTGTCAAACTTCTTACCACCATGAGGTGGTAGTGCGTACATGGGTGCCTACCCGCCACGCCCTCCTGGTTCCCCGCATTTTGCCCCAGGGTCCCCCAGCGGCCTTAATTCCTTAATATAAGCACCTAGAATTGCTCTAGCGGATTCCAGGATGGGCCGAGGGACTTGGGCCGGGTGTCAAACTTCTTACCACCATGAGATGGTAGTGCGTACATGGGTGCCTACCCGCCACGCCCTCCTGGTTCCCCGTATTTTGCCCCAAGGACCCCCAGAAGCCTTAATTCCTTAATATAAGCCCCTAGAATTGCTCTAGCGGATTCAAGGAAGGGCCGAGAGACCTGGGCCGGGTTTCAAACTTCTTACCACTATGTCTTGGTTGTGCGTACATGGGTGCCTACCCGCCACGCTTTCCTGGTTCCACGCATTTTGCCCCTTGGATCCCCAGAGGCTTTAATTCCTTAATATAAGCACCTAGAATTGCTCTAGCGGATTCCAGGAAGGGCCGAGAGGCCTGGGTCGGGTGTCAAACTTCTTACCACCATGAGGTGGTTGTGCGTACATAGGTGCCTACCCACCACGCCCTCCTGGTTCCCCGCATTTTGCCCCACGGACCCCCAGAGGCCTTAATTCCTTAATATAAGCACTTAGAACTTCTCTACCGGATTCCAGGAAGGGCCGAAGGACCTGGGCCGGGTGTCAAACTTCTTACCACCATGAGGTGGTTGTGCGTACATGGGTGCCTACCCGCCACGCCCTCCTGGTTCCCCGCATTTTGTCCCACGGACCCCCAGAGGCCTTAATTCCTTAATATAAGCACCTAGAATTGCTCTAGCGGATTCCAGGAAGGGCCGAGAGGCCTGGGTCGGGTGTCAAACTTCTTACCACCATGAGGTGGTTGTGCGTACATAGGTTCCTACCCGCCACGCCCTCCTGGTTCCCCGCATTTTGCCCCACGGATCCCCAGAGGCCTTAATTCCTTAATATAAGCACTTAGAACTTCTCTACCAGATTCCAGGAAGGGCCGAGGGACCTGGGCCGGGTGTCAAACTTCTTACCACCATGAGGTGGTTGTGCGTACATGGGTGCCTACCCGCCACGCCCTCCTGGTTCCACGCATTTTGCCCCACGGACCCCCAGAGGCCTTAATTCCTTAATATAAGCACTTAGAATTTCTCTAGCGGATTCCAGGATGGGCCGAGGGGCCTGGGTCGGGTGTCAAACTTCGTACCACCATGAGGTGGTAGTGCGTACATGGGTGCCTACCCGCCACGCCCTCCTGGTTCCGCGCATTTTGCCCCACGGACCCCCAGAGGCCTTAATTCCTTAATATAAGCACCTAGAATTGCTCTAGCGGATTCCAGGAAGGGCCGAGAGACCTGGGCCGAGTGTCAAACTTCTTACCACCATGACGTGGTTGTGCGTACATGGGTGCCTACCCACCACGCTTTCCTGGTTCCCCGCATTTTGCCCCTTGGACCCCAGAGGCTTTAATTCCTTAATATAAGCACCTAGAATTGCTCTAGCGGATTCCAGGAAGTGCCGAGAAGCCTGGGTCGGGTGTCAAACTTCTTACCACCATGAGGTGGTTCTGCGTACATAGGTTCCTACCCACCACGCCCTCCTGGTTCCCCGCATTTTGCCCCACGGACCCCCAGAGGCCTTAATTCCTTAATATAAGCACCTAGAATTTCTCTAGCGGATTCCAGGATGGGCCGAGGAACCTGGGCCGGGTGTCAAACTTCTTACCACCATGAGGTGGTAGTGCGTACATGGGTGCCTACCCGCCACGCCCTCCTGGTTCCCCGCATTTTGCCCCAAGGACCCCCAGAATCCTTAATTCCTTAATATAAGCCCCTAGAATTGCTCTAGCAGATTCCAGGAAGGGCCGAGGGACCTGGGCCGGGTGTCAAACTTCTTACCACCATGAGGTGGTAGTGCGTACATAGGTGCCTACCCACCACGCCCTCCTGGTTCCCCGCATTTTGCCCCACGGACCCCCAGAGGCCTTAATTCCTTAATATAAGCACTTAGAACTTCTCTACCGGATTCCAGGAAGGGCCGAGGGACCTGGGCCGGGTGTCAAACTTCTTACCACAATGAGGTGGTTGTGCGTACATGGGTGCCTACCCGCCACGCCCTACTGGTTCCCCGCATTTTGTCCCACGGACCCCCAGAGGCCTTAATTCCTTAATATAAGCACGTAGAATTGCTCTAGCGGATTCCAGGAAGGGCTGAGAGGCCTGGATCGGGTGTCAAACTTCTTACCACCATGAGGTGGTTGTACGTACATAGGTTCCTACCCGCCACGCCCTCCTGGTTCCCCGCATTTTGCCCCACGGACCCCCAGAGGCTTTAATTCCTTAATATATGCACCTAGAATTTCTCTAGCGGATTCCAGGATGGGCCGAGGGACCTGGGCCGGGTGTCAAACTTCTTACCACCATGAGGTGGTAGTGCGTACATGGGTGCCTACCCGCCACGCCCTCCTGGTTCCCCGCATTTTGCCCCAAGGACCCCTAGAATCCTTAATTCCTTAATATAAGCCCCTAGAATTGCTCTAGCAGATTCCAGGAAGGGCCGAGGGACCTGGGCCGGGTGTCAAACTTCTTACCACCATGAGGTGGTAGTGCGTACATAGGTGCCTACCCACCACGCCCTCCTGGTTCCCCGCATTTTCCCCCACGGACCCCCAGAGGCCTTAATTCCTTAATATAAGCACTTAGAACTTCTCTACCGGATTCCAGGAAGGGCCGAGGGACCTGGGCCGGGTGTCAAACTTCTTACCACAACGAGGTGGTTGTGCGTACATGGGTGCCTACCCGCCACGCCCTCCTGGTTCCCCGCATTTTGTCCCACGGACCCCCAGAGGCCTTAATTCCTTAATATAAGCACCTAGAATTGCTCTAGCGGATTCCAGGAAGGGCCGAGAGGCCTGGGTCGGGTGTCAAACTTCTTACCACCATGAGGTGGTTGTGCGTACATAGGTGCCTACACACCACGCCCTCCTGGTTCCCCGCATTTTGTCCCACGGACCCCCAGAGGCTTTAATTCCTTAATATAAGCACATAGAATTTCTCTAGCGGATTCCAGGAAGGGCTGAGGGACCTGGGCCGAGTGTCAAACTTCTTACCACCATGAGGTGGTAGTGCGTACATGGGTGCCTACCCGCCAAGCCCGCCTGGTTCCCCGCATTTTGTCCCACGGACCCCCAGAAGCCTTAATTCCTTAATATAAGCACCTAGAATTGCTCTAGCGGATTCCAGGAAGGGCTGAGAGGCCTGGGTCGGGTGTCAAACTTCTTACCACCATGAGGTGGTAGTGCGTACATGGGTGCCTACCCGCCAAGCCCTCCTGGTTCCCCGCATTTTGCCCCACAGTCCCCCAGAGGCCTTAATTGCTTAATATAAGGACCTAGAATTGCTCTAGCGGATTCCAGGAAGGGCCGGGGGACCTGGGCCGGGTGTCAAACTTCTTACCACCATGACGTGGTTGTGCGTACATGGGTGCCTACCCGCCACGCTTTCCTGGTTCCCCGCATTTTGCCCCTTGGATCCCCAGAGGCTTTAATTCCTTAATATAAGCACCTAGAATTGCTCTAGCGGATTCCAGGAAGGGCCGAGAGGCCTGGGTCGGGTGTCAAACTTCTTACCACCATGAGGTGGTTGTGCGTACATAGGTGCCTACCCACCACGCCCTCCTGGTTCCCCGCATTTTGCCCCACGGACCCCCAGAGGCCTTAATTCCTTAATATAAGCAACTAGAATTTCTCTAGCGGATTCCAGGATGGGCCGAGGGACCTGGGCCGGGTGTCAAACTTCTTACCACTATGAGGTGGTAGCGCGTACATGGGTGCCTACCCGCCACGCCCTCCTGGTTCCACGCATTTTGCCCCAAGGACCCCCAGAATCCTTAATTCCTTAATAAAAGCCCCTAGAATTGCTCTAGCAGATTCCAGGAAGGGCCGAGGCACCTGGGCCGGGTGTCAAACTTCTTACCACCATGAGGTGGTAGTGCGTACATGGGTGCCTACCCGCCACGCCCTCCTGGTTCCCCGCATTTTGCCCCAGGGTCCCCCAGCGGCCTTAATTCCTTAATATAAGCACCTAGAATTGCTCTAGCGGATTCCAGGATGGGCCGAGGGACTTGGGCCGGGTGTCAAACTTCTTACCACCATGAGATGGTAGTGCGTACATGGGTGCCTACCCGCCACGCCCTCCTGGTTCCCCGTATTTTGCCCCAAGGACCCCCAGAAGCCTTAATTCCTTAATATAAGCCCCTAGAATTGCTCTAGCGGATTCAAGGAAGGGCCGAGAGACCTGGGCCGGGTTTCAAACTTCTTACCACTATGTCTTGGTTGTGCGTACATGGGTGCCTACCCGCCACGCTTTCCTGGTTCCCCGCATTTTGCCCCTTGGATCCCCAGAGGCTTTAATTCCTTAATATAAGCACCTAGAATTGCTCTAGCGGATTCCAGGAAGGGCCGAGAGGCCTGGGTCGGGTGTCAAACTTCTTACCACCATGAGGTGGTTGTGCGTACATAGGTGCCTACCCACCACGCCCTCCTGGTTCCCCGCATTTTGCCCCACGGACCCCCAGAGGCCTTAATTCCTTAATATAAGCACTTAGAACTTCTCTACCGGATTCCAGGAAGGGCCGAAGGACCTGGGCCGGGTGTCAAACTTCTTACCACCATGAGGTGGTTGTGCGTACATGGGTGCCTACCCGCCACGCCCTCCTGGTTCCCCGCATTTTGTCCCACGGACCCCCAGAGGCCTTAATTCCTTAATATAAGCACCTAGAATTGCTCTAGCGGATTCCAGGAAGGGCCGAGAGGCCTGGGTCGGGTGTCAAACTTCTTACCACCATGAGGTGGTTGTGCGTACATAGGTTCCTACCCGCCACGCCCTCCTGGTTCCCCGCATTTTGCCCCACGGATCCCCAGAGGCCTTAATTCCTTAATATAAGCACTTAGAACTTCTCTACCAGATTCCAGGAAGGGCCGAGGGACCTGGGCCGGGTGTCAAACTTCTTACCACCATGAGGTGGTTGTGCGTACATGGGTGCCTACCCGCCACGCCCTCCTGGTTCCACGCATTTTGCCCCACGGACCCCCAGAGGCCTTAATTCCTTAATATAAGCACTTAGAATTTCTCTAGCGGATTCCAGGATGGGCCGAGGGGCCTGGGTCGGGTGTCAAACTTCGTACCACCATGAGGTGGTAGTGCGTACATGGGTGCCTACCCGCCACGCCCTCCTGGTTCCGCGCATTTTGCCCCACGGACCCCCAGAGGCCTTAATTCCTTAATATAAGCACCTAGAATTGCTCTAGCGGATTCCAGGAAGGGCCGAGAGACCTGGGCCGAGTGTCAAACTTCTTACCACCATGACGTGGTTGTGCGTACATGGGTGCCTACCCACCACGCTTTCCTGGTTCCCCGCATTTTGCCTCTTGGACCCCAGAGGCTTTAATTCCTTAATATAAGCACCTAGAATTGCTCTAGCGGATTCCAGGAAGTGCCGAGAAGCCTGGGTCGGGTGTCAAACTTCTTACCACCATGAGGTGGTTCTGCGTACATAGGTGCCTACCCACCACGCCCTCCTGGTTCCCCGCATTTTGCCCCACGGACCCCCAGAGGCCTTAATTCCTTAATATAAGCACCTAGAATTTCTCTAGCGGATTCCAGGATGGACCGAGGGACCTGGGCCGGGTGTCAAACTTCTTACCACCATGAGGTGGTAGTGCGTACATGGGTGCCTACCCGCCACGCCCTCCTGGTTCCCCGCATTTTGCCCCAAGGACCCCCAGAATCCTTAATTCCTTAATATAAGCCCCTAGAATTGCTCTAGCAGATTCCAGGAAGGGCCGAGGGACCTGGGCCGGGTGTCAAACTTCTTACCACCATGAGGTGGTAGTTCCGTACATAGGTGCCTACCCACCACGCCCTCCTGGTTCCCCGCATTTTGCCCCACGGACCCCCAGAGGCCTTAATTCCTTAATATAAGCACTTAGAACTTCTCTACCGGATTCCAGGAAGGGCCGAGGGACCTGGGCCGGGTGTCAAACTTCTTACCACAATGAGGTGGTTGTGCGTACATGGGTGCCTACCCGCCACGCCCTACTGGTTCCCCGCATTTTGTCCCACGGACCCCCAGAGGCCTTAATTCCTTAATATAAGCACGTAGAATTGCTCTAGCGGATTCCAGGAAGGGCTGAGAGGCCTGGATCGGGTGTCAAACTTCTTACCACCATGAGGTGGTTGTACGTACATAGGTTCCTACCCGCCACGCCCTCCTGGTTCCCCGCATTTTGCCCCACGGACCCCCAGAGGCTTTAATTCCTTAATATATGCACCTAGAATTTCTCTAGCGGATTCCAGGATGGGCCGAGGGACCTGGGCCGGGTGTCAAACTTCTTACCACCATGAGGTGGTAGTGCGTACATGGGTGCCTACCCGCCACGCCCTCCTGGTTCCCCGCATTTTGCCCCAAGGACCCCTAGAATCCTTAATTCCTTAATATAAGCCCCTAGAATTGCTCTAGCAGATTCCAGGAAGGGCCGAGGGACCTGGGCCGGGTGTCAAACTTCTTACCACCATGAGGTGGTAGTGCGTACATAGGTGCCTACCCACCACGCCCTCCTGGTTCCCCGCATTTTCCCCCACGGACCCCCAGAGGCCTTAATTCCTTAATATAAGCACTTAGAACTTCTCTACCGGATTCCAGGAAGGGCCGAGGGACCTGGGCCGGGTGTCAAACTTCTTACCACAACGAGGTGGTTGTGCGTACATGGGTGCCTACCCGCCACGCCCTCCTGGTTCCCCGCATTTTGTCCCACGGACCCCCAGAGGCCTTAATTCCTTAATATAAGCACCTAGAATTGCTCTAGCGGATTCCAGGAAGGGCCGAGAGGCCTGGGTCGGGTGTCAAACTTCTTACCACCATGAGGTGGTTGTGCGTACATAGGTGCCTACACACCACGCCCTCCTGGTTCCCCGCATTTTGTCCCACGGACCCCCAGAGGCTTTAATTCCTTAATATAAGCACATAGAATTTCTCTAGCGGATTCCAGGATGGGCCGAGGGACCTGGGCCGAGTGTCAAACTTCTTACCACCATGAGGTAGTAGTGCGTACATGGGTGCCTACCCGCCACGCCCTCCTGGTTCCCCGTATTTTGCCCCAAGGACCCCCAGAAGCCTTAATTCCTTAATATAAGCCCCTAGAATTGCTCTAGCGGATTCCAGGAAGGGCCGAGGGACCTGGGCAGGGTGTCAAACTTTTTACCACCATGAGGTGGTAGTGCCTACATGGGTGCTTACCCGCCACGCCCTCCTGGTTCCCCGCATTTTGCCCCACGGTCCCCCAGAGGCCTTAATTCCTTAATATAAGCACCTAGAATTGCTCTAGCGGATTCCAGGAAGGGCCGGGGGACCTGGGCCGGGTGTCAAACTTCTTACCACCATGAGGTGGTTGTGCGTACATGGGTGCCACCCGCCACGCCCTCCTGGTTCCCCGCATTTTGCCCCACGGTCCCCCAGAGGCCTTAATTCCTTAATATAAGCACCTAGAATTGCTCTAGCGGATTCCAGGAAGGGCCGAGAGGCCTGGGCCGGGTGTCAAACTTCTTACCACCATGAGGTGGTAGTGCGTACATGGGTGCCTAACCGCCACGCCCTCCTGGTTCCCCGCATTTTGTCCCACGGACCCCCAGAGGCCTTAATTCCTTAATATAAGCACCTAGAATTGCTCTAGCGGATTCCAGGAAGGGCTGAGAGGCCTGGGCCGAGTGTCAAACTTCTTACCACCATGAGGTAGTAGTGCGTACATGGGTACCTACCCGCCACGCCCTGCTGGTTTCCCGCATTTTGCCCCACGGACCCCCAGAGGCCTTAATTCCTTAATATAAGCACCTAGAATTTCTCTAGCGGATTCCAGGATGGGCCGAGGGACCTGGACCGGGTGTCAAACTTCTTACCACCATGAGGTGGTAGTGCGTACATGGGTGCCTACCCGCCACGCCCTCCTGGTTCCCCGCATTTTGCCCCAAGGACCCGCAGAATCCTTAATTCCTTAATATAAGCCCCTAGAATTGCTCTAGCAGATTCCAGGAAGGGCCGAGGGACCTGGGCCGGGTGTCAAACTTCTTACCACCATGAGGTGGTAGTGCGTACATAGGTGCCTACCCACCACGCCCTCCTGGTTCCCCGCATTTTGCCCCACGGACCCCCAGAGGCCCTTATTCCTTAATATAAGCACTTAGAACTTCTCTACCTGATTCCAGGAAGGGCCGAGGGACCTGGGCCGGGTGTCAAACTTCTTACCACAATGAGGTGGTTGTGCGTACATGGGTGCCTACCCGCCACGCCCTCCTGGTTCCCCGCATTTTGTCCCACGGACCCCCAGAGGCCTTAATTCCTTAATATAAGCACCTAGAATTGCTCTAGCGGATTCCAGGAAGGGCCGAGGGACCTGGGCCGGGTGTCAAACTTCTTACCACCATGAGGTGGTTATGCGTACATGGGTGCCTAACCGCCACGCCCTCCTGGTTCCCCGCATTTTGTCCCACGGACCCCCAGAGGCCTTAATTCCTTAATATAAGCACCTAGAATTGCTCTAGCGGATTCCAGGAAGGGCCGAGAGGCCTGGGCCGGGTGTCAAACTTCTTACCACCATGAGGTGGTAGTGCGTACATGGGTGCCTAACCGCCACGCCCTCCTGGTTCCCCGCATTTTGTCCCACGGACCCCCAGAGGCCTTAATTCCTTAATATAAGCACCTAGAATTGCTCTAGCGGATTCCAGGAAGGGCTGAGAGGCCTGGGCCGAGTGTCAAACTTCTTACCACCATGAGGTAGTAGTGCGTACATGGGTACCTACCCGCCACGCCCTGCTGGTTCCCCGCATTTTGTCCCACGGACCCCCAGAGGCCTTAATTCCTTAATATAAGCACCTAGAATTGCTCTAGCGGATTCCAGGAAGGGCCGAGGGACCTGGGCCGGGTGTCAAACTTCTTACCACCATGAGGTGGTTGTGCGTACATGGGTGCCTAACCGCCACGCCCTCCTGGTTCCCCGCATTTTGTCCCACGGACCCCCAGAGGCTTTAATTCCTTAATATAAGCACCTAGAATTGCTCTAGCGGATTCCAGGAAGGGCCGAGAGGCCTGGGCCGGGTGTCAAACTTCTTACCACCATGAGGTGGTAGTGCGTACATGGGTGCCTAACCGCCACGCCCTCCTGGTTCCCCGCATTTTGTCCCACGGACCCCCAGAGGCCTTAATTCCTTAATATAAGCACCTAGAATTGCTCTAGCGGATTCCAGGAAGGGCTGAGAGGCCTGGGCCGAGTGTCAAACTTCTTACCACCATGAGGTAGTAGTGCGTACATGGGTACCTACCCGCCACGCCCTGCTGGTTTCCCGCATTTTGCCCCACGGACCCCCAGAATCCTTAATTCCTTAATATAAGCCCCTAGAATTGCTCTAGCAGATTCCAGGAAGGGCCGAGGGACCTGGGCCGGGTGTCAAACTTCTTACCACCATGAGGTGGTAGTGCATACATAGGTGCCTACCCACCACGCCCTCCTGGTTCCCCGCATTTTGCCCCACGGACCCCCAGAGGCCTTAATTCCTTAATATAAGCACTTAGAACTTCTCTACCGGATTCCAGGAAGGGCCGAGGGACCTGGGCCGGGTGTCAAACTTCTTACCACTATGAGGTGGTTGTGCGTACATGGGTGCCTACCCGCCACGCCCTCCTGGTTCCCCGCATTTTGCCCCAAGGACCCCCAGAATCCTTAATTCCTTAATATAAGCACTTAGAATTGCTCTAGCGGATTCCAGGATGGGCCGAGGGACCTGGGCCGGGTGTCAAACTTCTTACCACCATGAGGTAGCAGTGCGTACATGGGTGCCTACCCGCCACGCCCTCCTGGTTCCCCGTATTTTGCCCCAAGGACCCCCAGAAGCCTTAATTCTTTAATATAAGCCCCTAGAATTGCTCTAGCGGATTCCAGGAAGGGCCGAGGGACCTGGGCAGGGTTTCAAACTTTTTACCACCATGAGGTGGTAGTGCCTACATGGGTGCCTACCCGCCACGCCCTCCTGGTTCCCCGCATTTTGCCCCACGGTCCCCCAGAGGCCTTAATTCCTTAATATAAGCACCTAGAATTGCTCTAGCGGATTCCAGGAAGGGCCGAGGGACCTGGGCCGGGTGTCAAACTTCTTACCACCATGAGGTGGTAGTGCGTACATAGGTGCCTACCCACCACGCCCTCCTGGTTCCCCGCATTTTGCCCCACGGACCCCCAGAGGCCTTAATTCCTTAATATAAGCACTTAGAACTTCTCTACCGGATTCCAGGAAGGGCCGAGGGACCTGGGCCGGGTGTCAAACTTCTTACCACAATGAGGTGGTTGTGCGTACATGGGTGCCTACTCGCCACGCCCTCCTGGTTCCCCGCATTTTGTCCCACGGACCCCCAGAGGCCTTAATTCCTTAATATAAGCACTTAGAACTTCTCTACCGGATTCCAGGAAGGGCCGAGGGACCTGGGCCGAGTGTCAAACTTCTTACCACCATGAGGTGGTTGTGCGTACATGGGTACCTACCCGCCACGCCCTCCTGGTTCCCCGCATTTTGTCCCACGGACCCCCAGAGGCCTTAATTCCTTAATATAAGCACCTAGAATTGCTCTAGCGGATTCCAGGAAGGGCCGAGAGGCCTGGGTCGGGTGTCAAACTTCTTACCACCATGAGGTGGTTGTGCGTACATAGGTTCCTACCCGCCACGCCCTCCTGGTTCCCCGCATTTTGCCCCACGGATCCCCAGAGGCCTTAATTCCTTAATATAAGCACTTAGAACTTCTCTACCGGATTCCAGGAAGGGCCGAGGGAATAGGGCCGGGTGTCAAACTTCTTACCACCATGAGGTGGTTGTGCGTACATGGGTGCCTACCCGCCACGCCCTCCTGGTTCCCCGCATTTTGCCCCAAGGACCCCCAGAATCCTTAATTCCTTAATATAAGCCCCTAGAATTGCTCTAGCAGATTCCAGGAAGGGCCGAGGGACCTGGGCCGGGTGTCAAACTTCTTACCACCATGAGGTGGTAGTGCGTACATGGGTGCCTACCCGCCACGCCCTCCTGGTTCCCCGCATTTTGCCCCACGGACCCCCAGAGGCCTTAATTCCTTAATATAAGCACTTAGAACTTCTCTAGCGGATTCCAGGAAGGGCCGAGAGGCCTGGGTCGGGTGTCAAACTTCCTACCACCATGAGGTGGTTGTGCGTACATAGGTGCCTACCCACCACGCCCTCCTGGTTCCCCGCATTTTGCCCCACGGACCCCCAGAGGCCTTAATTCCTTAATATAAGCACTTAGAACTTCTCTACCGGATTCCAGGAAGGGCCGAGGGACCTGGGCCGGGTGTCAAACTTCTTACCACCATCAGGTGGTAGTGCGTACATGGGTGCCTACCCGCCACGCCCTCCTGGTTCCCCGCAATTTGCCCCACGGACCCCCAGAGGCCTTAATTCCTTAATATAAGCACTTAGAACTTCTTTACCGGATTCCAGGAAGGGCCGAGGGACCTGGGCCGGGTGTCAAACTTCTTACCACCATGAGGTGGTTGTGCGTACATGGGTGCCTACCCGCCACGCCCTCCTGGTTCCCCGCATTTTGTCCCACGGACCCCCAGAGGCCTTAATTCCTTAATATAAGCACCTAGAATTGCTCTAGCGGATTCCAGGAAGGGCCGAGATGCCTGGGTCGGGTCTCAAACTTCTTACCACCATGAGGTGGTTGTGCGTACATGGGTGCCTACCCACCACGCTTTCCTGGTTCCCCGCATTTTGCCCCTTGGATCCCCAGAGGCTTTAATTCCTTAATATAACCACCTAGAATTGCTCTAGCGGATTCCAGGAAGTGCCGAGAAGCCTGGGTCGGGTGTCAAACTTCTTACCACCATGAGGTGGTTGTGCGTACATAGGTGCCTAACCACCACGCCCTCCTGGTTCCCCGCATTTTGCCCCACGGACCCCCAGAGGCCTTAATTCCTTAATATAAGCACTTAGAACTTCTCTACCGGATTCCAGGAAGGGCCGAGGGACCTGGGCCGGGTGTCAAACTTCTTACCACCATGAGGTGGTTGTTCGTACATGGGTGCCTACCCGCCACGCCCTCCTGGTTCCGCGCATTTTGCCCCACGGACCCCCAGAGGCCTTAATTCCTTAATATAAGCACCTAGAATTGCTCTAGCGGATTCCAGGAAGGGCCGAGAGACCTGGGCCGGGTGTCAAACTTCTTACCACCATGACGTGGTTGTGCGTACATGTGTGCCTACCCACCACGCTTTCCTGGTTCCCCGCATTTTGCCCCTTGGATCCCCAGAGGCTTTAATTCCTTAATATAAGCACCTAGAATTGCTCTAGCGGATTCCAGGAAGTGCCGAGAAGCCTGGGTCGGGTGTCAAACTTCTTACCACCATGAGGTGGTTGTGCGTACATAGGTGCCTACCCACCACGCCCTCCTGGTTCCCCGCATTTTGCCCCACGGACCCCCAGAGGCCTTAATTCCTTAATATAAGCACTTAGAACTTCTCTACCGGATTCCAGGAAGGGCCGAGGGACCTGGGCCGGGTGTCAAACTTCTTACCACCATGAGGTGGTTGTGCGTACATAGGTGCCTACCCGCCACACCCTCCTGGTTCCCCGCATTTTGTCCCACGGACCCCCAGAAGCCTTAATTCCTTAATATAAGCACCTAGAATTGCTCTAGCGGATTCCAGGAAGGGCTGAGAGGCCTGGGTCGGGTGTCAAACTTCTTACCACGATGAGGTGGTTGTGCGTACATAGGTTCCTACCCGCCACGCCCTCCTGGTTCCCTGCATTTTGCCCCACGGACCCCCAGAGGCTTTAATTCCTTAATATAAGCACCTAGAATTTCTCTAGCGGATTCCAGGATGGGCCGAGGGACCTGGGCTGGGTGTCAAACTTCTTACCACCATGAGGTGGTAGTGCGTACATGGGTGCCTACCCGCCACGCCCTCCTGGTTCCCCGCATTTTGCCCCAAGGACCCCCAGAATCCTTAATTCCTTAATATAAGCCCCTAGAATTGCTCTAGCAGATTCCAGGAAGGGCCGAGGGACCTGGGCCGGGTGTCAAACTTCTTACCACCAGGAGGTGGTAGTGCGTACATAGGTGCCTACCCACCACGCCCTCCTGGTTCCCCGCATTTTGCCCCACGGACCCCCAGAGGCCTTAATTCCTTAATATAAGCACTTAGAACTTCTCTACCGGATTCCAGGAAGGGCCGAGGGACCTGGGCCGGGTGTCAAACTTCTTACCACAATGAGGTGGTTGTGCGTACATGGGTGCCTACTCGCCACGCCCTCCTGGTTCCCCGCATTTTGTCCCACGGACCCCCAGAGGCCTTAATTCCTTAATATAAGCACCTAGAATTGCTCTAGCGGATTCCAGGAAGGGCCGAGGGACCTGGGCCGGGTGTCAAACTTCTTACCACCATGAGGTGGTTGTGCGTACATGGGTGCCTAACCGCCACGCCCTCCTGGTTCCCCGCATTTTGTCCCACGGACCCCCAGAGGCCTTAATTCCTTAATATAAGCACCTAGAATTGCTCTAGCGGATTCCAGGAAGGGCTGAGAGGCCTGGGCCGAGTGTCAAACTTCTTACCACCATGAGGTAGTAGTGCGTACATGGGTGCCTACCCACCACGCTTTCCTGGTTCCCCGCATTTTGCCCCTTGGATCCCCAGAGGCTTTAATTCCTTAATATAAGCACCTAGAATTGCTCTAGCGGATTCCAGGAAGTGCCGAGAGGCCTGTGTCGGGTGTCAAACTTCTTACCACCATGAGGTGGTTGTGCGTACATAGGTGCCTACCCACCACGCCCTCCTGGTTCCCCGCATTTTGCCCCACGGATCCCCAGAGGCCTTAATTCCTTAATATAAGCACTTAGAACTTCTCTACCGGATTCCAGGAAGGGCCGAGAGGCCTGGGTCGGGTGTCAAACTTCTTACCACCATGAGGTGGTTGTGCGTACATAGGTTTCTACCCGCCACGCCCTCCTGGTTCCCCGCATTTTGCCCCACGGATCCCCAGAGGCCTTAATTCCTTAATATAAGCACTTAGAACTTCTCTACCGGATTCCAGGAAGGGCCGAGGGAATAGGGCCGGGTGTCAAACTTTTTACCACCATGAGGTGGTTGTGCGTACATGGGTGCCTACCCACCACGCCCTCCTGGTTCCCCGCATTTTGCCCCACGGACCCCCAGAGGCCTTAATTCCTTAATATAAGCACTTAGAACTTCTCTACCGGATTCCAGGAAAGGCCGAGGGACCTGGGCCAGGTGTCAAACTTCTTACCACCATGAGGTGGTTGTGCGTACATGAGTGCCTACCCGCCACGCCCTCCTGGTTCCGCGCATTTTGCCCCACGGACCCCCAGAGGCCTTAATTCCTTAATATAAGCACCTAGAATTGCTCTAGCGGATTCCAGGAAGGGCCGAGAGACCTGGGCCGGGTGTCAAACTTCTTACCACCATGACGTGGTTGTGCGTACATGTGTGCCTACCCACCACGCTTTCCTGGTTCCCCGCATTTTGCCCCTTGGATCCCCAGAGGCTTTAATTCCTTAATATAAGCACCTAGAATTGCTCTAGCGGATTCCAGGAAGTGCCGAGAAGCCTGGGTCGGGTGTCAAACTTCTTACCACCATGAGGTGGTTGTGCGTACATAGGTGTCTACCCACCACGCCCTCCTGGTTCCCCGCATTTTGCCCCACGGACCCCCAGAGGCCTTAATTCCTTAATATAAGCACTTAGAACTTCTCTACCGGATTCCAGGAAGGGCCGAGGGACCTGGGCCGGGTGTCAAACTTCTTACCACCATGAGGTGGTTGTGCGTACATGGGTGCCTACCCGCCACACCCTCCTGGTTCCCCGCATTTTGTCCCACGGACCCCCAGAAGCCTTAATTCCTTAATATAAGCACCTAGAATTGCTCTAGCGGATTCCAGGAAGGGCTGAGAGGCCTGGGTCGGGTGTCAAACTTCTTACCACGATG
This sequence comes from Candelabrum cocksii, assembly GCA_963930725.1. Taxonomy (NCBI): domain Eukaryota; kingdom Metazoa; phylum Cnidaria; class Hydrozoa; order Anthoathecata; family Candelabridae; genus Candelabrum; species Candelabrum cocksii. The sequence continues at coordinate 5,905,525 of OZ005677.1, read as the reverse complement.
AGGTGGTTGTGCGTACCTAGGTTCCTACCCGCCACGCCCTCCTGGTTCCCTGCATTTTGCCCCACGGACCCCCAGAGGCTTTAATTCCTTAATATAAGCACCTAGAATTTCTCTAGCGGATTCCAGGATGGGCCGAGGGACCTGGGCTGGGTGTCAAACTTCTTACCACCATGAGGTGGTAGTGCGTACATGGGTGCCTACCCGCCACGCCCTCCTGGTTCCCCGCATTTTGCCCCAAGGACCCCCAGAATCCTTAATTCCTTAATATAAGCCCCTAGAATTGCTCTAGCAGATTCCAGGAAGGGCCGAGGGACCTGGGCCGGGTGTCAAACTTCTTACCACCATGAGGTGGTAGTGCGTACATAGGTGCCTACCCACCACGCCCTCCTGGTTCCACGCATTTTGCCCCACGGACCACCAGAGGCCTTAATTCCTTAATATAAGCACTTAGAATTTCTCTAGCGGATTCCAGGATGGGCCGAGGGACCTGGGTCGGGTGTCAAACTTCGTACCACCATGAGGTGGTAGTGCGTACATGGGTGCCTACCCGCCACGCCCTCCTGGTTCCGCGCATTTTGCCCCACGGACCCCCAGAGGCCTTAATTCCTTAATATAAGCACTTAGAACTTCTCTACCGGATTCCAGGAAGGGCCGAGGGAATAGGGCCGGGTGTCAAACTTCTTACCACCATGAGGTGGTTGTGCGTACATGGGTGCCTACCCGCCACGCCCTCCTGGTTCCCCGCATTTTGCCCCAAGGACCCCCAGAATCCTTAATTCCTTAATATAAGCCCCTAGAATTGCTCTAGCAGATTCCAGGAAGGGCCGAGGGACCTGGGCCGGGTGTCAAACTTCTTACCACCATGAGGTGGTAGTGCGTACATGGGTGCCTACCCACCACGCCCTCCTGGTTCCCCGCATTTTGCCCCACGGACCCCCAGAGGCCTTAATTCCTTAATATAAGCACTTAGAACTTCTCTACCGGATTCCAGGAAGGGCCGAGGGACCTGGGCCGGGTGTCAAACTTCTTACCACCATGAGGTGGTCGTGCGTACATGGGTGCCTACCCGCCACGCCCTCCTGGTTCCCCGCATTTTGTCCCACGGACCCCCAGAGGCCTTAATTCCTTAATATAAGCACCTAGAATTGCTCTAGCGGATTCCAGGAAGGGCCGAGATGCCTGGGTCGGGTCTCAAACTTCTTACCACCATGAGGTGGTTGTGCGTACATGGGTGCCTACCCACCACGCTTTCCTGGTTCCCCGCATTTTGCCCCTTGGATCCCCAGAGGCTTTAATTCCTTAATATAAGCACCTAGAATTGCTCTAGCGGATTCCAGGAAGTGCCGAGAAGCCTGGGTCGGGTGTCAAACTTCTTACCACCATGAGGTGGTTGTGCGTACATAGGTGCCTACCCACCACGCCCTCCTGGTTCCCCGCATTTTGCCCCACGGACCCCCAGAGGCCTTAATTCCTTAATATAAGCACTTAGAACTTCTCTACCGGATTCCAGGAAGGGCCGAGGGACCTGGGCCGGGTGTCAAACTTCTTACCACCATGAGGTGGTTGTGCGTACATGGGTGCCTACCCGCCACACCCTCCTGGTTCCCCGCATTTTGTCCCACGGACCCCCAGAAGCCTTAATTCCTTAATATAAGCACCTAGAATTGCTCTAGCGGATTCCAGGAAGGGCTGAGAGGCCTGGGTCGGGTGTCAAACTTCTTACCACGATGAGGTGGTTGTGCGTACATAGGTTCCTACCCGCCACGCCCTCCTGGTTCCCTGCATTTTGCCACACGGACCCCCAGAGGCTTTAATTCCTTAATATAAGCACCTAGAATTTCTCTAGCGGATTCCAGGATGGGCCGAGGGACCTGGGCTGGGTGTCAAACTTCTTACCACCATGAGGTGGTAGTGCGTACATGGGTGCCTACCCGCCACGCCCTCTTGGTTCCCCGCATTTTGCCCCAAGGACCCCTAGAATCCTTAATTCCTTAATATAAGCCCCTAGAATTGCTCTAGCAGATTCCAGGAAGGGCCGAGGGACCTGGGCCGGGTGTCAAAATTCTTACCACCATGAGGTGGTAGTGCGTACATAGGTGCCTACCCACCACGCCCTCCTGGTTCCCCGCATTTTGCCCCACGGACCCCCAGAAGGTTTAATTCCTTAATATAAGCACCTAGAATTTTTCTAGCGGATTCCAGGATGGGCTGAGGGACCTGGGCCGAGTGCCAAACTTCTTACCACCATGAGGTGGTAGTGCGTACATGGGTGCCTACCCGCCAAGCCCTCCTGGTTCCCCGCATTTTGCCCCACGGTCCCCCAGAGGCCTTAATTCCTTAATATAAGCACCTAGAATTGCTCTAGCGGATTCCAGGAAGGGCCGGGGGACCTGGGCCGGGTGTCAAACTTCTTACCACCATGAGGTGGTTGTGCGTACATGGGTGCCTACCCGCCACGCTTTCCTGGTTCCCCGCATTTTGCCCTTTGGATCCCCAGAGGCTTTAATTCCTTAATATAAGCACCTAGAATTGCTCTAGCGGATTCCAGGAAGGGCCGAAAGGCCTGTGTCGGGTGTCAAACTTCTTACCACCATGAGGTGGTTGTGCGTACATAGGTGCCTACCCACCACGCCCTCCTGGTTCCCCGCATTTTGCCCCACGGACCCCCAGAGGCTTTAATTCCTTAATATAAGCACCTAGAATTTCTCTAGCGGAATCCAGGATGGGCCGAGGGACCTGGGCCGGGTGTCAAACTTCTTACCACCATGAGGTGGTAGCGCGTACATGGATGCCTACCCGCCACGCCCTCCTGGTTCCACGCATTTTGCCCCAAGGACCCCCAGAATCCTTAATTCCTTAATATAAGCCCCTAGAATTGCTCTAGCAGATTCCAGGAAGGGCCGAGGGACCTGGGCCGGGTGTCAAACTTCTTACCACCATGAGGTGGTAGTGCGTACATGGGTGCCTACCCGCCACGCCCTCCTGGTTCCCCGCATTTTGCCCCACGGTCCCCCAGAGGCCTTAATTCCTTAATATAAGCACCTAGAATTGCTCTAGCGGATTCCAGGATGGGCCGAGGGACTTGGGCCGGGTGTCAAACTTCTTACCACCATGAGGTGGTAGTGCGTACATGGGTGCCTACCCGCCACGCCCTCCTGGTTCCCCGTATTTTGCCCCAAGGACCCCCAGAAGCCTTAATTCCTTAATATAAGCCCCTAGAATTGCTCTAGCGGATTCCAGGAAGGGCCGAGAGACCTGGGCCGGGTGTCAAACTTCTTACCACTATGACGTGGTTGTGCGTACATGGGTGCCTACCCGCCACGCTTTCCTGGTTCCCCGCATTTTGCCCCTTGGATCCCCAGAGGCTTTAATTCCTTAATATAAGCACCTAGAATTGCTCTAGCGGATTCCAGGAAGGGCCGAGAGGCCTGGGTCGGGTGTCAAACTTCCTACCACCATGAGGTGGTTGTGCGTACATAGGTGCCTACCCACCACGCCCTCCTGGTTCCCCGCATTTTGCCCCACGGACCCCCAGAGGCCTTAATTCCTTAATATAAGCACTTTGAACTTCTCTACCGGATTCCAGGAAGGGCCGAGGGACCTGGGCCAGGTTTCAAACTTCTTACCACCATGAGGTGGTTGTGCGTACATGGGTGCCTACCCGCCACGCCCTCCTGGTTCCCCGCATTTTGTCCCACGGACCCCCAGAGGCCTTAATTCCTTAATATAAGCACCTAGAATTGCTCTAGCGGATTCCAGGAAGGGCCGAGAGGCCTGGGTCGGGTGTCAAACTTCTTACCACCATGAGGTGGTTGTGCGTACATAGGTTCCTACCCGCCACGCCCTCCTGGTTCCCCGCATTTTGCCCCACGGATCCCCAGAGGCCTTAATTCCTTAATATAAGCACTTAGAACTTCTCTACCGGATTCCAGGAAGGGCCGAGGGAATAGGGCCGGGTGTCAAACTTCTTACCACCATGAGGTGGTTGTGCGTACATGGGTGCCTACCCGCCACGCCCTCCTGGTTCCCCGCATTTTGCCCCAAGGACCCCCAGAATCCTTAATTCCTTAATATAAGCCCCTAGAATTGCTCTAGCAGATTCCAGGAAGGGCCGAGGGACCTGGGCCGGGTGTCAAACTTCTTACCACCATGAGGTGGTAGTGCGTACATGGGTGCCTACCCGCCACGCCCTCCTGGTTCCCCGCATTTTGCCCCACGGACCCCCAGAGACCTTAATTCCTTAATATAAGCACTTAGAACTTCTCTACCGGATTCCAGGAAGGGCCGAGGGACCTGGGCAGGGTGTCAAACTTCTTACCACCATGAGGTGGTTGTGCGTACATGGGTGCCTACCCGCCACGCCCTCCTGGTTCCCCGCATTTTGTCCCACGGACCCCCAGAGGCCTTAATTCCTTAATATAAGCACCTAGAATTGCTCTAGCGGATTCCAGGAAGGGCCGAGATGCCTGGGTCGGGTGTCAAACTTCTTACCACCATGAGGTGGTTGTGCGTACATGGGTGCCTACCCACCACGCTTTCCTGGTTCCCCGCATTTTGCCCCTTGGATCCCCAGAGGCTTTAATTCCTTAATATAAGCACCTAGAATTGCTCTAGCGGATTCCAGGAAGTGCCGAGAAGCCTGGGTCGGGTGTCAAACTTCTTACCACCATGAGGTGGTTGTGCGTACATAGGTGCCTACCCACCACGCCCTCCTGGTTCCCCGCATTTTGCCCCACGGACCCCCAGAGGCCTTAATTCCTTAATATAAGCACTTAGAACTTCTCTACCGGATTCCAGGAAGGGCCGAGGGACCTGGGCCGGGTGTCAAACTTCTTACCACCATGAGGTGGTTGTGCGTACATGGGTGCCTACCCGCCACGCCCTCCTGGTTCCGCGCATTTTGCCCCACGGACCCCCAGAGGCCTTAATTCCTTAATATAAGCACCTAGAATTGCTCTAGCGGATTCCAGGAAGGGCCGAGAGACCTGGGCCGGGTGTCAAACTTCTTACCACCATGACGTGGTTGTGCGTACATGTGTGCCTACCCACCACGCTTTCCTGGTTCCCCGCATTTTGCCCCTTGGATCCCCAGAGGCTTTAATTCCTTAATATAAGCACCTAGAATTGCTCTAGCGGATTCCAGGAAGTGCCGAGAAGCCTGGGTCGGGTGTCAAACTTCTTACCACCATGAGGTGGTTGTGCGTACATAGGTGCCTACCCACCACGCCCTCCTGGTTCCCCGCATTTTGCCCCAAGGACCCCCAGAATCCTTAATTCCTTAATATAAGCCCCTAGAATTGCTCTAGCAGATTCCAGGAAGGGCCGAGGGACCTGGGCCGGGTGTCAAACTTCTTACCACCATGAGGTGGTAGTGCGTACATGGGTGCCTACCCACCACGCTCTCCTGGTTCCCCGCATTTTGCCCCACGGACCCCCAGAGGCCTTAATTCCTTAATATAAGCACTTAGAACTTCTCTACCGGATTCCAGGAAGGGCCGAGGGACCTGGGCCGGGTGTCAAACTTCTTACCACCATGAGGTGGTCGTGCGTACATGGGTGCCTACCCGCCACGCCCTCCTGGTTCCCCGCATTTTGTCCCACGGACCCCCAGAGGCCTTAATTCCTTAATATAAGCACCTAGAATTGCTCTAGCGGATTCCAGGAAGGGCCGAGATGCCTGGGTCGGGTCTCAAACTTCTTACCACCATGAGGTGGTTGTGCGTACATGGGTGCCTACCCACCACGCTTTCCTGGTTCCCCGCATTTTGCCCCTTGGATCCCCAGAGGCTTTAATTCCTTAATATAAGCACCTAGAATTGCTCTAGCGGATTCCAGGAAGTGCCGAGAAGCCTGGGTCGGGTGTCAAACTTCTTACCACCATGAGGTGGTTGTGCGTACATAGGTGCCTACCCACCACGCCCTCCTGGTTCCCCGCATTTTGCCCCACGGACCCCCAGAGGCCTTAATTCCTTAATATAAGCACTTAGAACTTCTCTACCGGATTCCAGGAAGGGCCGAGGGACCTGGGCCGGGTGTCAAACTTCTTACCACCATGAGGTGGTTGTGCGTACATGGGTGCCTACCCGCCACACCCTCCTGGTTCCCCGCATTTTGTCCCACGGACCCCCAGAAGCCTTAATTCCTTAATATAAGCACCTAGAATTGCTCTAGCGGATTCCAGGAAGGGCTGAGAGGCCTGGGTCGGGTGTCAAACTTCTTACCACGATGAGGTGGTTGTGCGTACATAGGTTCCTACCCGCCACGCCCTCCTGGTTCCCTGCATTTTGCCCCACGGACCCCCAGAGGCTTTAATTCCTTAATATAAGCACCTAAAATTTCTCTAGCGGATTCCAGGATGGGCCGAGGGACCTGGGCTGGGTGTCAAACTTCTTACCACCATGAGGTGGTAGTGCGTACATGGGTGCCTACCCGCCACGCCCTCCTGGTTCCCCGCATTTTGCCCCAAGGACCCCCAGAATCCTTAATTCCTTAATATAAGCCCCTAGAATTGCTCTAGCAGATTCCAGGAAGGGCCGAGGGACCTGGGCCGGGTGTCAAACTTCTTACCACCATGAGGTGGTAGTGCGTACATAGGTGCCTACCCACCACGCCCTCCTGGTTCCCCGCATTTTGCCCCACGGACCCCCAGAAGGTTTAATTCCTTAATATAAGCACCTAGAATTTTTCTAGCGGATTCCAGGATGGGCTGAGGGACCTGGGCCGAGTGCCAAACTTCTTACCACCATGAGGTGGTAGTGCGTACATGGGTGCCTACCCGCCAAGCCCTCCTGGTTCCCCGCATTTTGCCCCACGGTCCCCCAGAGGCCTTAATTCCTTAATATAAGCACCTAGAATTGCTCTAGCGGATTCCAGGAAGGGCCGGGGGACCTGGGCCGGGTGTCAAACTTCTTACCACCATGAGGTGGTTGTGCGTACATAGGTGCCTACCCACCACGCCCTCCTGGTTCCCCGCATTTTGCCCCACGGACCCCCAGAGGCTTTAATTCCTTAATATAAGCACCTAGAATTGCTCTAGCGGATTCCAGGAAGGGCCGAGAGGCCTGTGTCGGGTGTCAAACTTCTTACCACCATGAGGTGGTTGTGCGTACATAGGTGCCTACCCACCACGCCCTCCTGGTTCCCCGCATTTTGCCCCACGGACACCCAGAGGCTTTAATTCCTTAATATAAGCACCTAGAATTTCTCTAGCGGAATCCAGGATGGGCCGAGGGACCTGGGCCGGGTGTCAAACTTCTTACCACCATGAGGTGGTAGCGCGTACATGGGTGCCTACCCGCCACGCCCTCCTGGTTCCACGCATTTTGCCCCAAGGACCCCCAGAATCCTTAATTCCTTAATATAAGCCCCTAGAATTGCTCTAGCAGATTCCAGGAAGGGCCGAGGGACCTGGGCCGGGTGTCAAACTTCTTACCACCATGAGGTGGTAGTGCGTACATGGGTGCCTACCCGCCACGCCCTCCTGGTTCCCCGCATTTTGCCCCACGGTCCCCCAGAGGCCTTAATTCCTTAATATAAGCACCTAGAATTGCTCTAGCGGATTCCAGGATGGGCCGAGGGACTTGGGCCGGGTGTCAAACTTCTTACCACCATGAGGTGGTAGTGCGTACATAGGTGCCTACCCGCCACGCCCTCCTGGTTCCCCGTATTTTGCCCCAAGGACCCCCAGAAGCCTTAATTCCTTAATATAAGCCCCTAGAATTGCTCTAGCGGATTCCAGGAAGGGCCGAGAGACCTGGGCCGGGTGTCAAACTTCTTACCACTATGACGTGGTTGTGCGTACATGGGTGCCTACCCGCCACGCTTTCCTGGTTCCCCGCATTTTGCCCCTTGGATCCCCAGAGGCTTTAATTCCTTAATATAAGCACCTAGAATTGCTCTAGCGGATTCCAGGAAGGGCCGAGAGGCCTGGGTCGGGTGTCAAACTTCCTACCACCATGAGGTGGTTGTGCGTACATAGGTGCCTACCCACCACGCCCTCCTGGTTCCCCGCATTTTGCCCCACGGACCCCCAGAGGCCTTAATTCCTTAATATAAGCACTTTGAACTTCTCTACCGGATTCCAGGAAGGGCCGAGGGACCTGGGCCGGGTTTCAAACTTCTTACCACCATGAGGTGGTTGTGCGTACATGGGTGCCTACCCGCCACGCCCTCCTGGTTCCCCGCATTTTGTCCCACGGACCCCCAGAGGCCTTAATTCCTTAATATAAGCACCTAGAATTGCTCTAGTGGATTCCAGGAAGGGCCGAGAGGCCTGGGTCGGGTGTCAAACTTCTTACCACCATGAGGTGGTTGTGCGTACATAGGTTCCTACCCGCCACGCCCTCCTGGTTCCCCGCATTTTGCCCCACGGATCCCCAGAGGCCTTAATTCCTTAATATAAGCACTTAGAACTTCTCTACCGGATTCCAGGAAGGGCCGAGGGAATAGGGCCGGGTGTCAAACTTCTTACCACCATGAGGTGGTTGTGCGTACATGGGTGCCTACCCGCCACGCCCTCCTGGTTCCCCGCATTTTGCCCCAAGGACCCCCAGAATCCTTAATTCCTTAATATAAGCCCCTAGAATTGCTCTAGCAGATTCCAGGAAGGGCCGAGGGACCTGGGCCGGGTGTCAAACTTCTTACCACCATGAGGTGGTAGTGCGTACATGGGTGCCTACCCGCCACGCCCTCCTGGTTCCCCGCATTTTGCCCCACGGACCCCCAGAGACCTTAATTCCTTAATATAAGCACTTAGAACTTCTCTACCGGATTCCAGGAAGGGCCGAGGGACCTGGGCCGGGTGTCAAACTTCTTACCACCATGAGGTGGTTGTGCGTACATGGGTGCCTACCCGCCACGCCCTCCTGGTTCCCCGCATTTTGTCCAACGGACCCCCAGAGGCCTTAATTCCTTAATATAAGCACCTAGAATTGCTCTAGCGGATTCCAGGAAGGGCCGAGATGCCTGGGTCGGGTGTCAAACTTCTTACCACCATGAGGTGGTTGTGCGTACATGGGTGCCTACCCACCACGCTTTCCTGGTTCCCCGCATTTTGCCCCTTGGATCCCCAGAGGCTTTAATTCCTTAATATAAGCACCTAGAATTGCTCTAGCGGATTCCAGGAAGTGCCGAGAAGCCTGGGTCGGGTGTCAAACTTCTTACCACCATGAGGTGGTTGTGCGTACATAGGTGCCTACCCACCACGCCCTCCTGGTTCCCCGCATTTTGCCCCACGGACCCCCAGAGGCCTTAATTCCTTAATATAAGCACTTAGAACTTCTCTACCGGATTCCAGGAAGGGCCGAGGGACCTGGGCCGGGTGTCAAACTTCTTACCACCATGAGGTGGTTGTGCGTACATGGGTGCCTACCCGCCACGCCCTCCTGGTTCCGCGCATTTTGCCCCACGGACCCCCAGAGGCCTTAATTCCTTAATATAAGCACCTAGAATTGCTCTAGCGGATTCCAGGAAGGGCCGAGAGACCTGGGCCGGGTGTCAAACTTCTTACCACCATGACGTGGTTGTGCGTACATGTGTGCCTACCCACCACGCTTTCCTGGTTCCCCGCATTTTGCCCCTTGGATCCCCAGAGGCTTTAATTCCTTAATATAAGCACCTAGAATTGCTCTAGCGGATTCCAGGAAGTGCCGAGAAGCCTGGGTCGGGTGTCAAACTTCTTACCACCATGAGGTGGTTGTGCGTACATAGGTGCCTACCCACCACGCCCTCCTGGTTCCCCGCATTTTGCCCCAAGGACCCCCAGAATCCTTAATTCCTTAATATAAGCCCCTAGAATTGCTCTAGCAGATTCCAGGAAGGGCCGAGGGACCTGGGCCGGGTGTCAAACTTCTTACCACCATGAGGTGGTAGTGCGTACATGGGTGCCTACCCACCACGCCCTCCTGGTTCCCCGCATTTTGCCCCACGGACCCCCAGAGGCCTTAATTCCTTAATATAAGCACTTAGAACTTCTCTACCGGATTCCAGGAAGGGCCGAGGGACCTGGGCCGGGTGTCAAACTTCTTACCACCATGAGGTGGTCGTGCGTACATGGGTGCCTACCCGCCACGCCCTCCTGGTTCCCCGCATTTTGTCCCACGGACCCCCAGAGGCCTTAATTCCTTAATATAAGCACCTAGAATTGCTCTAGCGGATTCCAGGAAGGGCCGAGATGCCTGGGTCGGGTCTCAAACTTCTTACCACCATGAGGTGGTTGTGCGTACATGGTTGCCTACCCACCACGCTTTCCTGGTTCCCCGCATTTTGCCCCTTGGATCCCCAGAGGCTTTAATTCCTTAATATAAGCACCTAGAATTGCTCTAGCGGATTCCAGGAAGTGCCGAGAAGCCTGGGTCGGGTGTCAAACTTCTTACCACCATGAGGTGGTTGTGCGTACATAGGTGCCTACCCACCACGCCCTCCTGGTTCCCCGCATTTTGCCCCACGGACCCCCAGAGGCCTTAATTCCTTAATATAAGCACTTAGAACTTCTCTACCGGATTCCAGGAAGGGCCGAGGGACCTGGGCCGGGTGTCAAACTTCTTACCACCATGAGGTGGTTGTGCGTACATGGGTGCCTACCCGCCACACCCTCCTGGTTCCCCGCATTTTGTCCCACGGACCCCCAGAAGCCTTAATTCCTTAATATAAGCACCTAGAATTGCTCTAGCGGATTCCAGGAAGGGCTGAGAGGCCTGGGTCGGGTGTCAAACTTCTCACCACGATGAGGTGGTTGTGCGTACATAGGTTCCTACCCGCCACGCCCTCCTGGTTCCCTGCATTTTGCCCCACGGACCCCCAGAGGCTTTAATTCCTTAATATAAGCACCTAGAATTGCTCTAGCGGATTCCAGGAAGTGCCGAGAAGCCTGGGTCGGGTGTCAAACTTCTTACCACCATGAGGTGGTTGTGCGTACATAGGTGCCTACCCACCACGCCCTCCTGGTTCCCCGCATTTTGCCCCACGGACCCCCAGAGGCCTTAATTCCTTAATATAAGCACTTAGAACTTCTCTACCGGATTCCAGGAAGGGCCGAGGGACCTGGGCCGGGTGTCAAACTTCTTACCACCATGAGGTGGTTGTGCGTACATGGGTGCCTACCCGCCACGCCCTCCTGGTTCCGCGCATTTTGCCCCACGGACCCCCAGAGGCCTTAATTCCTTAATATAAGCACCTAGAATTGCTCTAGCGGATTCCAGGAAGGGCCGAGAGACCTGGGCCGGGTGTCAAACTTCTTACCACCATGACGTGGTTGTGCGTACATGTGTGCCTACCCACCACGCTTTCCTGGTTCCCCGCATTTTGCCCCTTGGATCCCCAGAGGCTTTAATTCCTTAATATAAGCACCTAGAATTGCTCTAGCGGATTCCAGGAAGTGCCGAGAAGCCTGGGTCGGGTGTCAAACTTCTTACCACCATGAGGTGGTTGTGCGTACATAGGTGCCTACCCACCACGCCCTCCTGGTTCCCCGCATTTTGCCCCAAGGACCCCCAGAATCCTTAATTCCTTAATATAAGCCCCTAGAATTGCTCTAGCAGATTCCAGGAAGGGCCGAGGGACCTGGGCCGGGTGTCAAACTTCTTACCACCATGAGGTGGTAGTGCGTACATGGGTGCCTACCCACCACGCCCTCCTGGTTCCCCGCATTTTGCCCCACGGACCCCCAGAGGCCTTAATTCCTTAATATAAGCACTTAGAACTTCTCTACCGGATTCCAGGAAGGGCCGAGGGACCTGGGCCGGGTGTCAAACTTCTTACCACCATGAGGTGGTCGTGCGTACATGGGTGCCTACCCGCCACGCCCTCCTGGTTCCCCGCATTTTGTCCCACGGACCCCCAGAGGCCTTAATTCCTTAATATAAGCACCTAGAATTGCTCTAGCGGATTCCAGGAAGGGCCGAGATGCCTGGGTCGGGTCTCAAACTTCTTACCACCATGAGGTGGTTGTGCGTACATGGGTGCCTACCCACCACGCTTTCCTGGTTCCCCGCATTTTGCCCCTTGGATCCCCAGAGGCTTTAATTCCTTAATATAAGCACCTAGAATTGCTCTAGCGGATTCCAGGAAGTGCCGAGAAGCCTGGGTCGGGTGTCAAACTTCTTACCACCATGAGGTGGTTGTGCGTACATAGGTGCCTACCCACCACGCCCTCCTGGTTCCCCGCATTTTGCCCCACGGACCCCCAGAGGCCTTAATTCCTTAATATAAGCACTTAGAACTTCTCTACCGGATTCCAGGAAGGGCCGAGGGACCTGGGCCGGGTGTCAAACTTCTTACCACCATGAGGTGGTTGTGCGTACATGGGTGCCTACCCGCCACACCCTCCTGGTTCCCCGCATTTTGTCCCACGGACCCCCAGAAGCCTTAATTCCTTAATATAAGCACCTAGAATTGCTCTAGCGGATTCCAGGAAGGGCTGAGAGGCCTGGGTCGGGTGTCAAACTTCTTACCACGATGAGGTGGTTGTGCGTACATAGGTTCCTACCCGCCACGCCCTCCTGGTTCCCTGCATTTTGCCCCACGGACCCCCAGAGGCTTTAATTCCTTAATATAAGCACCTAGAATTTCTCTAGCGGATTCCAGGATGGGCCGAGGGACCTGGGCTGGGTGTCAAACTTCTTACCACCATGAGGTGGTAGTGCGTACATGGGTGCCTACCCGCCACGCCCTCCTGGTTCCCCGCATTTTGCCCCAAGGACCCCCAGAATCCTTAATTCCTTAATATAAGCCCCTAGAATTGCTCTAGCAGATTCCAGGAAGGGCCGAGGGACCTGGGCCGGGTGTCAAACTTCTTACCACCATGAGGTGGTAGTGCGTACATAGGTGCCTACCCACCACGCCCTCCTGGTTCCCCGCATTTTGCCCCACGGACCCCCAGAAGGTTTAATTCCTTAATATAAGCACCTAGAATTTTTCTAGCGGATTCCAGGATGGGCTGAGGGACCTGGGCCGAGTGCCAAACTTCTTACCACCATGAGGTGGTAGTGCGTACATGGGTGCCTACCCGCCAAGCCCTCCTGGTTCCCCGCATTTTGCCCCACGGTCCCCCAGAGGCCTTAATTCCTTAATATAAGCACCTAGAATTGCTCTAGCGGATTCCAGGAAGGGCCGGGGGACCTGGGCCGGGTGTCAAACTTCTTACCACCATGAGGTGGTTGTGCGTACATGGGTGCTTACCCGCCACGCTTTCCTGGTTCCCCGCATTTTGCCCTTTGGATCCCCAGAGGCTTTAATTCCTTAATATAAGCACCTAGAATTGCTCTAGCGGATTCCAGGAAGGGCCGAGAGGCCTGTGTCGGGTGTCAAACTTCTTACCACCATGAGGTGGTTGTGCGTACATAGGTGCCTACCCACCACGCCCTCCTGGTTCCCCGCATTTTGCCCCACGGACCCCCAGAGGCTTTAATTCCTTAATATAAGCACCTAGAATTTCTCTAGCGGAATCCAGGATGGGCCGAGGGACCTGGGCCGGGTGTCAAACTTCTTACCACCATGAGGTGGTAGCGCGTACATGGGTGCCTACCCGCCACGCCCTCCTGGTTCCACGCATTTTGCCCCAAGGACCCCCAGAATCCTTAATTCCTTAATATAAGCCCCTAGAATTGCTCTAGCAGATTCCAGGAAGGGCCGAGGGACCTGGGCCGGGTGTCAAACTTCTTACCACCATGAGGTGGTAGTGCGTACATGGGTGCCTACCCGCCACGCCCTCCTGGTTCCCCGCATTTTGCCCCACGGTCCCCCAGAGGCCTTAATTCCTTAATATAAGCACCTAGAATTGCTCTAGCGGATTCCAGGATGGGCCGAGGGACTTGGGCCAGGTGTCAAACTTCTTACCACCATGAGGTGGTAGTGCGTACATGGGTGCCTACCCGCCACGCCCTCCTGGTTCCCCGTATTTTGCCCCAAGGACCCCCAGAAGCCTTAATTCCTTAATATAAGCCCCTAGAATTGCTCTAGCGGATTCCAGGAAGGGCCGAGAGACCTGGGCCGGGTGTCAAACTTCTTACCACTATGACGTGGTTGTGCGTACATGGGTGCCTACCCGCCACGCTTTCCTGGTTCCCCGCATTTTGCCCCTTGGATCCCCAGAGGCTTTAATTCCTTAATATAAGCACCTAGAATTGCTCTAGCGGATTCCAGGAAGGGCCGAGAGGCCTGGGTCGGGTGTCAAACTTCCTACCACCATGATGTGGTTGTGCGTACATAGGTGCCTACCCACCACGCCCTCCTGGTTCCCCGCATTTTGCCCCACGGACCCCCAGAGGCCTTAATTCCTTAATATAAGCACTTTGAACTTCTCTACCGGATTCCAGGAAGGGCCGAAGGACCTGGGCCGGGTTTCAAACTTCTTACCACCATGAGGTGGTTGTGCGTACATGGGTGCCTACCCGCCACGCCCTCCTGGTTCCCCGCATTTTGTCCCACGGACCCCCAGAGGCCTTAATTCCTTAATATAAGCACCTAGAATTGCTCTAGCGGATTCCAGGAAGGGCCGAGAGGCCTGGGTCGGGTGTCAAACTTCTTACCACCATGAGGTGGTTGTGCGTACATAGGTTCCTACCCGCCACGCCCTCCTGGTTCCCCGCATTTTGCCCCACGGATCCCCAGAGGCCTTAATTCCTTAATATAAGCACTTAGAACTTCTCTACCGGATTCCAGGAAGGGCCGAGGGACCTGGGCCGGGTGTCAAACTTCTTACCACCATGAGGTGGTTGTGCGTACATGGGTGCCTACCCGCCACGCCCTCCTGGTTCCCCGCATTTTGTCCCACGGACCCCCAGAGGCCTTAATTCCTTAATATAAGCACCTAGAATTGCTCTAGCGGATTCCAGGAAGGGCCGAGAGGCCTGGGTCGGGTGTCAAACTTCTTACCACCATGAGGTGGTTGTGCGTACATAGGTTCCTACCCGCCACGCCCTCCTGGTTCCCCGCATTTTGCCCCACGGATCCCCAGAGGCCTTAATTCCTTAATATAAGCACTTAGAACTTCTCTACCGGATTCCAGGAAGGGCCGAGGGACCTGGGCCGGGTGTCAAACTTCTTACCACCATGAGGTGGTTGTGCGTACATGGGTGCCTACCCGCCACGCCCTCCTGGTTCCCCGCATTTTGTCCCACGGACCCCCAGAGGCCTTAATTCCTTAATATAAGCACCTAGAATTGCTCTAGCGGATTCCAGGAAGGGCCGAGAGGCCTGGGTCGGGTGTCAAACTTCTTACCACCATGAGGTGGTTGTGCGTACATAGGTTCCTACCCGCCACGCCCTCCTGGTTCCCCGCATTTTGCCCCACGGATCCCCAGAGGCCTTAATTCCTTAATATAAGCACTTAGAACTTCTCTACCGGATTCCAGGAAGGGCCGAGGGAATAGGGCCGGGTGTCAAACTTCTTACCACCATGAGGTGGTTGTGCGTACATGGGTGCCTACCCGCCACGCCCTCCTGGTTCCCCGCATTTTGCCCCAAGGACCCCCAGAATCCTTAATTCCTTAATATAAGCCCCTAGAATTGCTCTAGCAGATTCCAGGAAGGGCCGAGGGACCTGGGCCGGGTGTCAAACTTCTTACCACCATCAGGTGGTAGTGCGTACATGGGTGCCTACCCGCCACGCCCTCCTGGTTCCCCGCAATTTGCCCCACGGACGCCCAGAGGCCTTAATTCCTTAATATAAGCACTTAGAACTTCTCTACCGGATTCCAGGAAGGGCCGAGGGACCTGGGCCGGGTGTCAAACTTCTTACCACCATGAGGTGGTTGTGCGTACATGGGTGCCTACCCGCCACGCCCTCCTGGTTCCCCGCATTTTGTCCCACGGACCCCCAGAGGCCTTAATTCCTTAATATAAGCACCTAGAATTGCTCTAGCGGATTCCAGGAAGGGCCGAGATGCCTGGGTCGGGTGTCAAACTTCTTACCACCATGAGGTGGTTGTGCGTACATGGGTGCCTACCCACCACGCTTTCCTGGTTCCCCGCATTTTGCCCCTTGGATCCCCAGAGGCTTTAATTCCTTAATATAAGCACCTAGAATTGCTCTAGCGGATTCCAGGAAGTGCCGAGAAGCCTGGGTCGGGTGTCAAACTTCTTACCACCATGAGGTGGTTGTGCGTACATAGGTGCCTACCCACCACGCCCTCCTGGTTCCCCGCATTTTGCCCCACGGACCCCCAGAGGCCTTAATTCCTTAATATAAGCACTTAGAACTTCTCTACCGGATTCCAGGAAGGGCCGAGGGACCTGGGCCGGGTGTCAAACTTCTTACCACCATGAGGTGGTTGTGCGTACATGGGTGCCTACCCGCCACGCCCTCCTGGTTCCGCGCATTTTGCCCCACGGACCCCCAGAGGCCTTAATTCCTTAATATAAGCACCTAGAATTGCTCTAGCGGATTCCAGGAAGGGCCGAGAGACCTGGGCCGGGTGTCAAACTTCTTACCACCATGACGTGGTTGTGCGTACATAGGTGCCTACCCACCACGCCCTCCTGGTTCCCCGCATTTTGCCCCAAGGACCCCCAGAATCCTTAATTCCTTAATATAAGCCCCTAGAATTGCTCTAGCAGATTCCAGGAAGGGCCGAGGGACCTGGGCCGGGTGTCAAACTTCTTACCACCATGAGGTGGTAGTGCGTACATGGGTGCCTACCCACCACGCCCTCCTGGTTCCCCGCATTTTGCCCCACGGACCCCCAGAGGCCTTAATTCCTTAATATAAGCACTTAGAACTTCTCTACCGGATTCCAGGAAGGGCCGAGGGACCTGGGCCGGGTGTCAAACTTCTTACCACCATGAGGTGGTCGTGCGTACATGGGTGCCTACCCGCCACGCCCTCCTGGTTCCCCGCATTTTGTCCCACGGACCCCCAGAGGCCTTAATTCCTTAATATAAGCACCTAGAATTGCTCTAGCGGATTCCAGGAAGGGCCGAGATGCCTGGGTCGGGTCTCAAACTTCTTATCACCATGAGGTGGTTGTGCGTACATGGGTGCCTACCCACCACGCTTTCCTGGTTCCCCGCATTTTGCCCCTTGGATCCCCAGAGGCTTTAATTCCTTAATATAAGCACCTAGAATTGCTCTAGCGGATTCCAGGAAGTGCCGAGAAGCCTGGGTCGGGTGTCAAACTTCTTACCACCATGAGGTGGTTGTGCGTACATAGGTGCCTACCCACCACGCCCTCCTGGTTCCCCGCATTTTGCCCCACGGACCCCCAGAGGCCTTAATTCCTTAATATAAGCACTTAGAACTTCTCTACCGGATTCCAGAAAGGGCCGAGGGACCTGGGCCGGGTGTCAAACTTCTTACCACCATGAGGTGGTTGTGCGTACATGGGTGCCTACCCGCCACACCCTCCTGGTTCCCCGCATTTTGTCCCACGGACCCCCAGAAGCCTTAATTCCTTAATATAAGCACCTAGAATTGCTCTAGCGGATTCCAGGAAGGGCTGAGAGGCCTGGGTCGGGTGTCAAACTTCTTACCACGATGAGGTGGTTGTGCGTACATAGGTTCCTACCCGCCACGCCCTCCTGGTTCCCTGCATTTTGCCCCACGGACCCCCAGAGGCTTTAATTCCTTAATATAAGCACCTAGAATTTCTCTAGCGGATTCCAGGATGGGCCGAGGGACCTGGGCTGGGTGTCAAACTTCTTACCACCATGAGGTGGTAGTGCGTACATAGGTGCCTACCCACCACGCCCTCCTGGTTCCCCGCATTTTGCCCCACGGACCCCCAGAAGGTTTAATTCCTTAATATAAGCACCTAGAATTTTTCTAGCGGATTCCAGGATGGGCTGAGGGACCTGGGCCGAGTGCCAAACTTCTTACCACCATGAGGTGGTAGTGCGTACATGGGTGCCTACCCGCCAAGCCCTCCTGGTTCCCCGCATTTTGCCCCACGGTCCCCCAGAGGCCTTAATTCCTTAATATAAGCACCTAGAATTGCTCTAGCGGATTCCAGGAAGGGCCGGGGGACCTGGGCCGGGTGTCAAACTTCTTACCACCATGAGGTGGTTGTGCGTACATGGGTGCCTACCCGCCACGCTTTCCTGGTTCCCCGCATTTTGCCCTTTGGATCCCCAGAGGCTTTAATTCCTTAATATAAGCACCTAGAATTGCTCTAGCGGATTCCAGGAAGGGCCGAGAGGCCTGTGTCGGGTGTCAAACTTCTTACCACCATGAGGTGGTTGTGCGTACATAGGTGCCTACCCACCACGCCCTCCTGGTTCCCCGCATTTTGCCCCACGGACCCCCAAAGGCTTTAATTCCTTAATATAAGCACCTAGAATTTATCTAGCGGAATCCAGGATGGGCCGAGGGACCTGGGCCGGGTGTCAAACTTCTTACCACCAAGAGGTGGTAGCGCGTACATGGGTGCCTACCCGCCACGCCCTCCTGGTTCCACGCATTTTGCCCCAAGGACCCCCAGAATCCTTAATTCCTTAATATAAGCCCCTAGAATTGCTCTAGCAGATTCCAGGAAGGGCCGAGGGACCTGGGCCGGGTGTCAAACTTCTTACCACCATGAGGTGGTAGTGCGTACATGGGTGCCTACCCGCCACGCCCTCCTGGTTCCCCGCATTTTGCCCCACGGTCCCCCAGAGGCCTTAATTCCTTAATATAAGCACCTAGAATTGCTCTAGCGGATTCCAGGATGGGCCGAGGGACTTGGGCCAGGTGTCAAACTTCTTACCACCATAAGGTGGTAGTGCGTACATGGGTGCCTACCCGCCACGCCCTCCTGGTTCCCCGTATTTTGCCCCAAGGACCCCCAGAAGCCTTAATTCCTTAATATAAGCCCCTAGAATTGCTCTAGCGGATTCCAGGAAGGGCCGAGAGACCTTGGCCGGGTGTCAAACTTCTTACCACTATGACGTGGTTGTGCGTACATGGGTGCCTACCCGCCACGCTTTCCTGGTTCCCCGCATTTTGCCCCTTGGATCCCCAGAGGCTTTAATTCCTTAATATAAGCACCTAGAATTGCTCTAGCGGATTCCAGGAAGGGCCGAGAGGCCTGGTTCGGGTGTCAAACTTCCTACCACCATGAGGTGGTTGTGCGTACATAGGTGCCTACCCACCACGCCCTCCTGGTTCCCCGCATTTTGCCCCACGGACCCCCAGAGGCCTTAATTCCTTAATATAAGCACTTTGAACTTCTCTACCGGATTCCAGGAAGGGCCGAGGGACCTGGGCCGGGTTTCAAACTTCTTACCACCATGAGGTGGTTGTGCGTACATGGGTGCCTACCCGCCACGCCCTCCTGGTTCCCCGCATTTTGTCCCACGGACCCCCAGAGGCCTTAATTCCTTAATATAAGCACCTAGAATTGCTCTAGCGGATTCCAGGAAGGGCCGAGAGTCCTGGGTCGGGTGTCAAACTTCTTACCACCATGAGGTGGTTGTGCGTACATAGGTTCCTACCCGCCACGCCCTCCTGGTTCCCCGCATTTTGCCCCACGGATCCCCAGAGGCCTTAATTCCTTAATATAAGCACTTAGAACTTCTCTACCGGATTCCAGGAAGGGCCGAGGGACCTGGGCCGGGTGTCAAACTTCTTACCACCATGAGGTGGTTGTGCGTACATGGGTGCCTACCCGCCACGCCCTCCTGGTTCCCCGCATTTTGTCCCACGGACCCCCAGAGGCCTTAATTCCTTAATATAAGCACCTAGAATTGCTCTAGCGGATTCCAGGAAGGGCCGAGAGGCCTGGGTCGGGTGTCAAACTTCTTACCACCATGAGGTGGTTGTGCGTACATGGGTGCCTACCCACCACGCTTTCCTGGTTCCCCGCATTTTGCCCCTTGGATCCCCAGAGGCTTTAATTCCTTAATATAACCACCTAGAATTGCTCTAGCGGATTCCAGGAAGTGCCGAGAAGCCTGGGTCGGGTGTCAAACTTCTTACCACCATGAGGTGGTTGTGCGTACATAGGTGCCTAACCACCACGCCCTCCTGGTTCCCCGCATTTTGCCCCACGGACCCCCAGAGGCCTTAATTCCTTAATATAAGCACTTAGAACTTCTCTACCGGATTCCAGGAAGGGCCGAGGGACCTGGGCCGGGTGTCAAACTTCTTACCACCATGAGGTGGTTGTTCGTACATGGGTGCCTACCCGCCACGCCCTCCTGGTTCCGCGCATTTTGCCCCACGGACCCCCAGAGGCCTTAATTCCTTAATATAAGCACCTAGAATTGCTCTAGCGGATTCCAGGAAGGGCCGAGAGACCTGGGCCGGGTGTCAAACTTCTTACCACCATGACGTGGTTGTGCGTACATGTGTGCCTACCCACCACGCTTTCCTGGTTCCCCGCATTTTGCCCCTTGGATCCCCAGAGGCTTTAATTCTTTAATATAAGCACCTAGAATTGCTCTAGCGGATTCCAGGAAGTGCCGAGAAGCCTGGGTCGGGTGTCAAACTTCTTACCACCATGAGGTGGTTGTGCGTACATAGGTGCCTACCCACCACGCCCTCCTGGTTCCCCGCATTTTGCCCCACGGACCCCCAGAGGCCTTAATTCCTTAATATAAGCACTTAGAACTTCTCTACCGGATTCCAGGAAGGGCCGAGGGACCTGGGCCGGGTGTCAAACTTCTTACCACCATGAGGTGGTTGTGCGTACATAAGTGCCTACCCGCCACACCCTCCTGGTTCCCCGCATTTTGTCCCACGGACCCCCAGAAGCCTTAATTCCTTAATATAAGCACCTAGAATTGCTCTAGCGGATTCCAGGAAGGGCTGAGAGGCCTGGGTCGGGTGTCAAACTTCTTACCACGATGAGGTGGTTGTGCGTACATAGGTTCCTACCCGCCACGCCCTCCTGGTTCCCTGCATTTTGCCCCACGGACCCCCAGAGGCTTTAATTCCTTAATATAAGCACCTAGAATTTCTCTAGCGGATTCCAGGATGGGCCGAGGGACCTGGGCTGGGTGTCAAACTTCTTACCACCATGAGGTGGTAGTGCGTACATGGGTGCCTACCCGCCACGCCCTCCTGGTTCCCCGCATTTTGCCCCAAGGACCCCCAGAATCCTTAATTCCTTAATATAAGCCCCTAGAATTGCTCTAGCAGATTCCAGGAAGGGCCGAGGGACCTGGGCCGGGTGTCAAACTTCTTACCACCAGGAGGTGGTAGTGCGTACATAGGTGCCTACCCACCACGCCCTCCTGGTTCCCCGCATTTTGCCCCACGGACCCCCAGAGGCCTTAATTCCTTAATATAAGCACTTAGAACTTCTCTACCGGATTCCAGGAAGGGCCGAGGGACCTGGGCCGGGTGTCAAACTTCTTACCACAATGAGGTGGTTGTGCGTACATGGGTGCCTACTCGCCACGCCCTCCTGGTTCCCCGCATTTTGTCCCACGGACCCCCAGAGGCCTTAATTCCTTAATATAAGCACCTAGAATTGCTCTAGCGGATTCCAGGAAGGGCCGAGGGACCTGGGCCGGGTGTCAAACTTCTTACCACCATGAGGTGGTTGTGCGTACATGGGTGCCTAACCGCCACGCCCTCCTGGTTCCCCGCATTTTGCCCCAAGGACCCCCAGAATCCTTAATTCCTTAATATAAGCCCCTAGAATTGCTCTAGCAGATTCCAGGAAGGGCCGAGGGACCTGGGCCGGGTGTCAAACTTCTTACCACCATGAGGTGGTAGTGCGTACATAGGTGCCTACCCACCACGCCCTCCTGGTTCCACGCATTTTGCCCCACGGACCCCCAGAGGCCTTAATTCCTTAATATAAGCACTTAGAATTTCTCTAGCGGATTCCAGGATGGGCCGAGGGACCTGGGTCGGGTGTCAAACTTCGTACCACCATGAGGTGGTAGTGCGTACATGGGTGCCTACCCGCCACGCCCTCCTGGTTCCGCGCATTTTGCCCCACGGACCCCCAGAGGCCTTAATTCCTTAATATAAGCACCTAGAATTGCTCTAGCGGATTCCAGGAAGGGCCGAGAGACCTGGGCCGGGTGTCAAACTTCTTACCACCATGAGGTGGTAGTGCGTACATAGGTGCCTACCCACCACGCCCTCCTGGTTCCCCGCATTTTGCCCCACGGACCCCCAGAGGCCTTAATTCCTTAATATAAGCACTTAGAACTTCTCTACCGGATTCCAGGAAGGGCCGAGGGACCTGGGCCGGGTGTCAAACTTCTTACCACCATGAGGTGGTTGTGCGTACATGGGTGCCTACCCGCCACGCCCTCCTGGTTCCCTGCATTTTGTCCCACGGACCCCCAGAAGCCTTAATTCCTTAATATAAGCACCTAGAATTGCTCTAGCGGATTCCAGGAAGGGCTGAGAGGCCTGGGTCGGGTGTCAAACTTCTTACCACGATGAGGTGGTTGTGCGTACATAGGTTCCTACCCGCCACGCCCTCCTGGTTCCCTGCATTTTGCCCCACGGACCCCCAGAGGCTTTAATTCCTTAATATAAGCATCTAGAATTTCTCTAGCGGATTCCAGGATGGGCCGAGGGACCTGGGCCGGGTGTCAAACTTCTTACCACCATGAGGTGGTAGTGCGTACATGGGTGCCTACCCGCCACGTCCTCCTGGTTCCCCGCATTTTGCCCCAAGGACCCCCAGAATCCTTAATTCCTTAATATAAGCCCCTAGAATTGCTCTAGCAGATTCCAGGAAGGGCCGAGGGACCTGGGCCGGGTGTCAAACTTTTTACCACCATGAGATGGTAGTGCGTACATAGGTGCCTACCCACCACGCCCTCCTGGTTCCCCGCATTTTGCCCCACGGACCCCCAGAGGCCTTAATTCCTTAATATAAGCACTTAGAACTTCTCTACCGGATTCCAGGAAGGGCCGAGGGACCTGGGCCGGGTGTCAAACTTCTTACCACAATGAGGTGGTTGTGCGTACATGGGTGCCTACCCGCCACGCCCTCCTGGTTCCCCGCATTTTGTCCCACGGACCCCCAGAGGCCTTAATTCCTTAATATAAGCACCTAGAATTGCTCTAGCGGATTCCAGGAAGGGCCGAGGGACCTGGGCCGGGTGTCAAACTTCTTATTACCATGAGGTGGTTGTGCGTACATGGGTGCCTAACCGCCACGCCCTCCTGGTTCCCCGCATTTTGTCCCACGGACCCCCAGAGGCCTTAATTCCTTAATATAAGCACCTAGAATTGCTCTAGCGGATTCCAGGAAGGGCTGAGAGGCCTGGGCCGAGTGTCAAACTTCTTACCACCATGAGGTAGTAGTGCGTACATGGGTACCTACCCGCCACGCCCTCCTGGTTCCCCGTATTTTGCCCCAAGGACCCCCAGAAGCCTTAATTCCTTAATATAAGCCCCTAGAATTGCTCTAGCGGATTCCAGGAAGGGCCGAGAGACCTGGGCCGGGTGTCAAACTTCTTACCACTATGACGTGGTTGTGCGTACATGGGTGCCTACCCGCCACGCTTTCCTGGTTCCCCGCATTTTGCCCCTTGGATCCCCAGAGGCTTTAATTCCTTAATATAAGCACCTAGAATTGATCTAGCGGATTCCAGGAAGGGCCGAGAGGCCTGAGTCGGGTGTCAAACTTCCTACCACCATGAGGTGGTTGTGCGTACATAGGTGCCTACCCACCACGCCCTCCTGGTTCCCCGCATTTTGCCCCACGGACCCCCAGAGGCCTTAATTCCTTAATATAAGCACTTAGAACTTCTCTACCGGATTCCAGGAAGGGCCGAGGGACCTGGGCCGGGTGTCAAACTTCTTACCACCATGAGGTGGTTGTGCGTACATGGGTGCCTACCCGCCACGCCCTCCTGGTTCCCCGCATTTTGTCCCACGGACCCCCAGAGGCCTTAATTCCTTAATATAAGCACCTAGAATTGCTCTAGCGGATTCCAGGAAGGGCCGAGAGGCCTGGGTCGGGTGTCAAACTTCTTACCACCATGAGGTGGTTGTGCGTACATAGGTTCCTACCCGCCACGCCCTCCTGGTTCCCCGCATTTTGCCCACGGATCCCCAGAGGCCTTAATTCCTTAATATAAGCACTTAGAACTTCTCTACCGGATTCCAGGAAGGGCCGAGGGAATAGGGCCGGGTGTCAAACTTCTTACCACCATGAGGTGGTTGTGCGTACATGGGTGCCTACCCGCCACGCCCTCCTGGTTCCCCGCATTTTGCCCCAAGGACCCCCAGAATCCTTAATTCCTTAATATAAGCCCCTAGAATTGCTCTAGCAGATTCCAGGAAGGGCCGAGGGACCTGGGCCGGGTGTCAAACTTTTTACCACCATGAGATGGTAGTGCGTACATAGGTGCCTACCCACCACGCCCTCCTGGTTCCCCGCATTTTGCCCCACGGACCCCCAGAGGCCTTAATTCCTTAATATAAGCACTTAGAACTTCTCTACCGGATTCCAGGAAGGGCCGAGGGACCTGGGCCGGGTGTCAAACTTCTTACCACAATGAGGTGGTTGTGCGTACATGGGTGCCTACCCGCCACGCCCTCCTGGTTCCCCGCATTTTGTCCCACGGACCCCCAGAGGCCTTAATTCCTTAATATAAGCACCTAGAATTGCTCTAGCGGATTCCAGGAAGGGCCGAGGGACCTGGGCCGGGTGTCAAACTTCTTATTACCATGAGGTGGTTGTGCGTACATGGGTGCCTAACCGCCACGCCCTCCTGGTTCCCCGCATTTTGTCCCACGGACCCCCAGAGGCCTTAATTCCTTAATATAAGCACCTAGAATTGCTCTAGCGGATTCCAGGAAGGGCTGAGAGGCCTGGGCCGAGTGTCAAACTTCTTACCACCATGAGGTAGTAGTGCGTACATGGGTACCTACCCGCCACGCCCTGCTGGTTTCCTGCATTTTGCCCCACGGACCCCCAGAGGCCTTAATTCCTTAATATAAGCACCTAGAATTTCTCTAGCGGATTCCAGGATGGGCCGAGGGACCTGGGCCGGGTGTCAAACTTCTTACCACCATGAGGTGGTAGTGCGTACATGGGTGCCTACCCGCCACGCCCTCCTGGTTCCCCGTATTTTGCCCCAAGGACCCCCAGAAGCCTTAATTCCTTAATATAAGCCCCTAGAATTGCTCTAGCGGATTCCAGGAAGGGCCGAGAG
Organism: Candelabrum cocksii; assembly: GCA_963930725.1. NCBI lineage: Eukaryota > Metazoa > Cnidaria > Hydrozoa > Anthoathecata > Candelabridae > Candelabrum > Candelabrum cocksii. The sequence continues at coordinate 5,880,475 of OZ005677.1, read as the reverse complement.
ACCTGGGCCGGGTGTCAAACTTCTTACCACTATGACGTGGTTGTGCGTACATGGGTGCCTACCCGCCACGCTTTCCTGGTTCCCCGCATTTTGCCCCTTGGATCCCCAGAGGCTTTAATTCCTTAATATAAGCACCTAGAATTGATCTAGCGGATTCCAGGAAGGGCCGAGAGGCCTGAGTCGGGTGTCAAACTTCCTACCACCATGAGGTGGTTGTGCGTACATAGGTGCCTACCCACCACGCCCTCCTGGTTCCCCGCATTTTGCCCCACGGACCCCCAGAGGCCTTAATTCCTTAATATAAGCACTTAGAACTTCTCTACCGGATTCCAGGAAGGGCCGAGGGACCTGGGCCGGGTGTCAAACTTCTTACCACCATGAGGTGGTTGTGCGTACATGGGTGCCTACCCGCCACGCCCTCCTGGTTCCCCGCATTTTGTCCCACGGACCCCCAGAGGCCTTAATTCCTTAATATAAGCACCTAGAATTGCTCTAGCGGATTCCAGGAAGGGCCGAGAGGCCTGGGTCGGGTGTCAAACTTCTTACCACCATGAGGTGGTTGTGCGTACATAGGTTCCTACCCGCCACGCCCTCCTGGTTCCCCGCATTTTGCCCACGGATCCCCAGAGGCCTTAATTCCTTAATATAAGCACTTAGAACTTCTCTACCGGATTCCAGGAAGGGCCGAGGGAATAGGGCCGGGTGTCAAACTTCTTACCACCATGAGGTGGTTGTGCGTACATGGGTGCCTACCCGCCACGCCCTCCTGGTTCCCCGCATTTTGCCCCAAGGACCCCCAGAATCCTTAATTCCTTAATATAAGCCCCTAGAATTGCTCTAGCAGATTCCAGGAAGGGCCGAGGGACCTGGGCCGGGTGTCAAACTTCTTACCACCATGAGGTGGTAGTGCGTACATGGGTGCCTACCCACCACGCCCTCCTGGTTCCCCGCATTTTGCCCCACGGACCCCCAGAGGCCTTAATTCCTTAATATAAGCACTTAGAACTTCTCTACCGGATTCCAGGAAGGGCCGAGATGCCTGGGTCGGGTCTCAAACTTCTTACCACCATGAGGTGGTTGTGCGTACATGGGTGCCTACCCACCACGCTTTCCTGGTTCCCCGCATTTTGCCCCTTGGATCCCCAGAGGCTTTAATTCCTTAATATAAGCACCTAGAATTGCTCTAGCGGATTCCAGGAAGTGCCGAGAAGCCTGGGTCGGGTGTCAAACTTCTTACCACCATGAGGTGGTTGTGCGTACATAGGTGCCTACCCACCACGCCCTCCTGGTTCCCCGCATTTTGCCCCACGGACCCCCAGAGGCCTTAATTCCTTAATATAAGCACTTAGAACTTCTCTACCGGATTCCAGGAAGGGCCGAGGGACCTGGGCCGGGTGTCAAACTTCTTACCACCATGAGGTGGTTGTGCGTACATGGGTGCCTACCCGCCACACCCTCCTGGTTCCCTGCATTTTGTCCCACGGACCCCCAGAAGCCTTAATTCCTTAATATAAGCACCTAGAATTGCTCTAGCGGATTCCAGGAAGGGCTGAGAGGCCTGGGTCGGGTGTCAAACTTCTTACCACGATGAGGTGGTTGTGCGTACATAGGTTCCTACCCGCCACGCCCTCCTGGTTCCCTGCATTTTGCCCCACGGACCCCCAGAGGCTTTAATTCCTTAATATAAGCACCTAGAATTTCTCTAGCGGATTCCAGGATGGGCCGAGGGACCTGGGCTGGGTGTCAAACTTCTTACCACCATGAGGTGGTAGTGCGTACATGGGTGCCTACCCGCCACGCCCTCCTGGTTCCCCGCATTTTGCCCCAAGGACCCCCAGAATCCTTAATTCCTTAATATAAGCCCCTAGAATTGCTCTAGCAGATTCCAGGAAGGGCCGAGGGACCTGGGCCGGGTGTCAAACTTCTTACCACCATGAGGTGGTTGTGCGTACATGGGTGCCTACCCACCACGCTTTCCTGGTTCCCCGCATTTTGCCCCTTGGATCCCCAGAGGCTTTAATTCCTTAATATAAGCACCTAGAATTTTTCTAGCGGATTCCAGGATGGGCTGAGGGACCTGGGTCGGGTGTCAAACTTCTTACCACCATGAGGTGGTTGTGCGTACATAGGTGCCTACCCACCACGCCCTCCTGGTTCCCCGCATTTTGCCCCACGGACCCCCAGAGGCCTTAATTCCTTAATATAAGGACTTAGAACTTCTCTACCGGATTCCAGGAAGGGCCGAGGGACCTGGGCCGGGTGTCAAACTTCTTACCACCATGAGGTGGTTGTGCGTACATGGGTGCCTACTCGCCACGCCCTCCTGGTTCCCCGCATTTTGTCCCACGGACCCCCAGAGGCCTTAATTCCTTAATATAAGCACCTAGAATTGCTCTAGCGGATTCCAGGAAGGGCCGAGGGACCTGGGCCGGGTGTCAAACTTCTTACCACCATGAGGTGGTTGTGCGTACATAGGTTCCTACCCGCCACGCCCTCCTGGTTCCCCGCATTTTGTCCCACGGACCCCCAGAGGCCTTAATTCCTTAATATAAGCACCTAGAATTTCTCTAGCGGATTCCAGGAAGGGCTGAGAGGCCTGGGCCGAGTGTCAAACTTCTTACCACCATGAGGTGGTAGTGCGTACATGGGTGCCTACCCGCCACGCCCTCCTGGTTCCCTGCATTTTGCCCCACGGACCCCCAGAGGCTTTAATTCCTTAATATAAGCACCTAGAATTTCTCTAGCGGATTCCAGGATGGGCCGAGGGACCTGGGCTGGGTGTCAAACTTCTTACCACCATGAGGTGGTAGTGCGTACATGGGTGCCTACCCGCCACGCCCTCCTGGTTCCCCGCATTTTGCCCCAAGGACCCCCAGAATCCTTAATTCCTTAATATAAGCCCCTAGAATTGCTCTAGCAGATTCCAGGAAGGGCCGAGGGACCTGGGCCGGGTGTCAAACTTCTTACCACCATGAGGTGGTTGTGCGTACATGGGTGCCTACCCACCACGCTTTCCTGGTTCCCCGCATTTTGCCTCTTGGATCCCCAGAGGCTTTAATTCCTTAATATAAGCACCTAGAATTTTTCTAGCGGATTCCAGGATGGGCTGAGGGACCTGGGTCGGGTGTCAAACTTCTTACCACCATGAGGTGGTTGTGCGTACATAGGTGCCTACCCACCACGCCCTCCTGGTTCCCCGCATTTTGCCCCACGGACCCCCAGAGGCCTTAATTCCTTAATATAAGCACTTAGAACTTCTCTACCGGATTCCAGGAAGGGCCGAGGGACCTGGGCCGGGTGTCAAACTTCTTACCACCATGAGGTGGTTGTGCGTACATGGGTGCCTACTCGCCACGCCCTCCTGGTTCCCCGCATTTTGTCCCACGGACCCCCAGAGGCCTTAATTCCTTAATATAAGCACCTAGAATTGCTCTAGCGGATTCCAGGAAGGGCCGAGGGACCTGGGCCGGGTGTCAAACTTCTTACCACCATGAGGTGGTTGTGCGTACATAGGTTCCTACCCGCCACGCCCTCCTGGTTCCCCGCATTTTGTCCCACGGACCCCCAGAGGCCTTAATTCCTTAATATAAGCACCTAGAATTTCTCTAGCGGATTCCAGGAAGGGCTGAGAGGCCTGGGCCGAGTGTCAAACTTCTTACCACCATGAGGTAGTAGTGCGTACATGGGTGCCTACCCACCACGCTTTCCTGGTTCCCCGCATTTTGCCCCTTGGATCCCCAGAGGCTTTAATTCCTTAATATAAGCACCTAGAATTGCTCTAGCGGATTCCAGGAAGTGCCGAGAGGCCTGTGTCGGGTGTCAAACTTCTTACCACCATGAGGTGGTTGTGCGTACATAGGTGCCTACCCACCACGCCCTCCTGGTTCCCCGCATTTTGCCCCACGGATCCCCAGAGGCCTTAATTCCTTAATATAAGCACTTAGAACTTCTCTACCGGATTCCAGGAAGGGCCGAGAGGCCTGGGTCGGGTGTCAAACTTCTTACCACCATGAGGTGGTTGTGCGTACATAGGTTTCTACCCGCCACGCCCTCCTGGTTCCCCGCATTTTGCCCCACGGATCCCCAGAGGCCTTAATTCCTTAATATAAGCACTTAGAACTTCTCTACCGGATTCCAGGAAGGGCCGAGGGAATAGGGCCGGGTGTCAAACTTCTTACCACCATGAGGTGGTTGTGCGTACATGGGTGCCTACCCACCACGCCCTCCTGGTTCCCCGCATTTTGCCCCACGGACCCCCAGAGGCCTTAATTCCTTAATATAAGCACTTAGAACTTCTCTACCGGATTCCAGGAAGGGCCGAGGGACCTGGGCCGGGTGTCAAACTTCTTACCACCATGAGGTGGTTGTGCGTACATGGGTGCCTACCCGCCACGCCCTCCTGGTTCCGCGCATTTTGCCCCACGGACCCCCAGAGGCCTTAATTCCTTAATATAAGCACCTAGAATTGCTCTAGCGGATTCCAGGAAGGGCCGAGAGACCTGGGCCGGGTGTCAAACTTCTTACCACCATGACGTGGTTGTGCGTACATGTGTGCCTACCCACCACGCTTTCCTGGTTCCCCGCATTTTGCCCCTTGGATCCCCAGAGGCTTTAATTCCTTAATATAAGCACCTAGAATTGCTCTAGCGGATTCCAGGAAGTGCCGAGAAGCCTGGGTCGGGTGTCAAACTTCTTACCACCATGAGGTGGTTGTGCGTACATAGGTGCCTACCCACCACGCCCTCCTGGTTCCCCGCATTTTGCCCCACGGACCCCCAGAGGCCTTAATTCCTTAATATAAGCACTTAGAACTTCTCTACCGGATTCCAGGAAGGGCCGAGGGACCTGGGCCGGGTGTCAAACTTCTTACCACCATGAGGTGGTTGTGCGTACATGGGTGCCTACCCGCCACACCCTCCTGGTTCCCCGCATTTTGTCCCACGGACCCCCAGAAGCCTTAATTCCTTAATATAAGCACCTAGAATTGCTCTAGCGGATTCCAGGAAGGGCTGAGAGGCCTGGGTCGGGTATCAAACTTCTTACCACGATGAGGTGGTTGTGCGTACATAGGTTCCTACCCGCCACGCCCTCCTGGTTCCCTGCATTTTGCCCCACGGACCCCCAGAGGCTTTAATTCCTTAATATAAGCACCTAGAATTTCTCTAGCGGATTCCAGGATGGGCCGAGGGACCTGGGCTGGGTGTCAAACTTCTTACCACCATGAGGTGGTAGTGCGTACATGGGTGCCTACCCGCCACGCCCTCCTGGTTCCCCGCATTTTGCCCCAAGGACCCCCAGAATCCTTAATTCCTTAATATAAGCCCCTAGAATTGCTCTAGCAGATTCCAGGAAGGGCCGAGGGACCTGGGCCGGGTGTCAAACTTCTTACCACCATGAGGTGGTAGTGCGTACATGGGTGCCTACCCGCCACGCCCTCCTGGTTCCCCGCATTTTGCCCCAAGGACCCCCAGAATCCTTAATTCCTTAATATAAGCCCCTAGAATTGCTCTAGCAGATTCCAGGAAGGGCCGAGGGACCTGGGCCGGGTGTCAAACTTCTTACCACCATGAGATGGTAGTGCGTACATAGGTGCCTACCCACCACGCCCTCCTGGTTCCCCGCATTTTGCCCCACGGACCCCCAGAGGCCTTAATTCCTTAATATAAGCACTTAGAACTTCTCTACTGGATTCCAGGAAGGGCCGAGGGACCTGGGCCGGGTGTCAAACTTCTTACCACAATGATGTGGTTGTGCGTACATGGGTGCCTACCCGCCACGCCCTCCTGGTTCCCCGCATTTTGTCCCACGGACCCCCAGAGGCCTTAATTCCTTAATATAAGCACCTAGAATTGCTCTAGCGGATTCCAGGAAGGGCCGAGGGACCTGGGCCGGGTGTCAAACTTCTTATTACCATGAGGTGGTTGTGCGTACATGGGTGCCTAACCGCCACGCCCTCCTGGTTCCCCGCATTTTGTCCCACGGACCCCCAGAGGCCTTAATTCCTTAATATAAGCACCTAGAATTGCTCTAGCGGATTCCAGGAAGGGCTGAGAGGCCTGGGCCGAGTGTCAAACTTCTTACCACCATGAGGTAGTAGTGCGTACATGGGTACCTACCCGCCACGCCCTGCTGGTTTCCCGCATTTTGCCCCACGGACCCCCAGAGGCCTTAATTCCTTAATATAAGCACCTAGAATTTCTCTAGCGGATTCCAGGATGGGCCGAGGGACCTGGGCCGGGTGTCAAACTTCTTACCACCATGAGGTGGTAGTGCGTACATGGGTGCCTACCCGCCACGCCCTCCTGGTTCCCCGTATTTTGCCCCAAGGACCCCCAGAAGCCTTAATTCCTTAATATAAGCCCCTAGAATTGCTCTAGCGGATTCCAGGAAGGGCCGAGAGACCTGGGCCGGGTGTCAAACTTCTTACCACTATGACGTGGTTGTGCGTACATGGGTGCCTACCCGCCACGCTTTCCTGGTTCCCCGCATTTTGCCCCTTGGATCCCCAGAGGCTTTAATTCCTTAATATAAGCACCTAGAATTGATCTAGCGGATTCCAGGAAGGGCCGAGAGGCCTGGGTCGGGTGTCAAACTTCCTACCACCATGAGGTGGTTGTGCGTACATAGGTGCCTACCCACCACGCCCTCCTGGTTCCCCGCATTTTGCCCCACGGACCCCCAGAGGCCTTAATTCCTTAATATAAGCACTTAGAACTTCTCTACCGGATTCCAGGAAGGGCCGAGGGACCTGGGCCGGGTGTCAAACTTCTTACCACCATGAGGTGGTTGTGCGTACATGGGTGCCTACCCGCCACGCCCTCCTGGTTCCCCGCATTTTGTCCCACGGACCCCCAGAGGCCTTAATTCCTTAATATAAGCACCTAGAATTGCTCTAGCGGTTTCCAGGAAGGGCCGAGAGGCCTGGGTCGGGTGTCAAACTTCTTACCACCATGAGGTGGTTGTGCGTACATGGGTGCCTACCCACCACGCTTTCCTGGTTCCCCGCATTTTGCCCCACGGATCCCCAGAGGCCTTAATTCCTTAATATAAGCACTTAGAACTTCTCTACCGGATTCCAGGAAGGGCCGAGGGAATAGGGCCGGGTGTCAAACTTCTTACCACCATGAGGTGGTTGTGCGTACATGGGTGCCTACCCGCCACGCTCTCCTGGTTCCCCGCATTTTGCCCCAAGGACCCCCAGAATCCTTAATTCCTTAATATAAGCCCCTAGAATTGCTCTAGCAGATTCCAGGAAGGGCCGAGGGACCTGGGCCGGGTGTCAAACTTCTTACCACCATGAGGTGGTAGTGCGTACATGGGTGCCTACCCACCACGCCCTCCTGGTTCCCCGCATTTTGCCCCACGGACCCCCAGAGGCCTTAATTCCTTAATATAAGCACTTAGAACTTCTCTACCGGATTCCAGGAAGGGCCGAGGGACCTGGGCCGGGTGTCAAACTTCTTACCACCATGAGGTGGTTGTGCGTACATGGGTGCCTACCCGCCACGCCCTCCTGGTTCCCCGCATTTTGTCCCACGGACCCCCAGAGGCCTTAATTCCTTAATATAAGCACCTAGAATTGCTCTAGCGGATTCCAGGAAGGGCCGAGATGCCTGGGTCGGGTCTCAAACTTCTTACCACCATGAGGTGGTTGTGCGTACATGGGTGCCTACCCACCACGCTTTCCTGGTTCCCCGCATTTTGCCCCTTGGATCCCCAGAGGCTTTAATTCCTTAATATAAGCACCTAGAATTGCTCTAGCGGATTCCAGGAAGTGCCGAGAAGCCTGGGTCGGGTGTCAAACTTCTTACCACCATGAGGTGGTTGTGCGTACATAGGTGCCTACCCGCCACGCCCTCCTGGTTCCCCGCATTTTGTCCCACGGACCCCCAGAGGCCTTAATTCCTTAATATAAGCACCTAGAATTGCTCTAGCGGATTCCAGGAAGGGCCGAGGGACCTGGGCCGGGTGTCAAACTTCTTACCACCATGAGGTGGTTGTGCGTACATGGGTGCCTACCCGCCACACCCTCCTGGTTCCCCGCATTTTGTCCCACGGACCCCCAGAAGCCTTAATTCCTTAATATAAGCACCTAGAATTGCTCTAGCGGATTCCAGGAAGTGCCGAGAAGCCTGGGTCGGGTGTCAAACTTCTTACCACGATGAGGTGGTTGTGCGTACATAGGTTCCTACCCGCCACGCCCTCCTGGTTCCCTGCATTTTGCCCCACGGACCCCCAGAGGCTTTAATTCCTTAATATAAGCACCTAGAATTTCTCTAGCGGATTCCAGGATGGGCCGAGGGACCTGGGCTGGGTGTCAAACTTCTTACCACCATGAGGTGGTAGTGCGTACATGGGTGCCTACCCGCCACGCCCTCCTGGTTCCCCGCATTTTGCCCCAAGGACCCCCAGAATCCTTAATTCCTTAATATAAGCCCCTAGAATTGCTCTAGCAGATTCCAGGAAGGGCCGAGGGACCTGGGCCGGGTGTCAAACTTCTTACCACCATGAGGTGGTAGTGCGTACATAGGTGCCTACCCACCACGCCCTCCTGGTTCCCCGCATTTTGCCCCACGGACCCCCAGAAGGTTTAATTCCTTAATATAAGCACCTAGAATTTTTCTAGCGGATTCCAGGATGGGCCGAGGGACTTGGGCCGGGTGTCAAACTTCTTACCACCATGAGGTGGTAGTGCGTACATGGGTGCCTACCCGCCACGCCCTCCTGGTTCCCCGTATTTTGCCCCAAGGACCCCCAGAAGCCTTAATTCCTTAATATAAGCCCCTAGAATTGCTCTAGCGGATTCCAGGAAGGGCCGAGAGACCTAGGCCGGGTGTCAAACTTCTTACCACTATGACGTGGTTGTGCGTACATGGGTGCCTACCCGCCACGCTTTCCTGGTTCCCCGCATTTTGCCCCTTGGATCCCCAGAGGCTTTAATTCCTTAATATAAGCACCTAGAATTGCTCTAGCGGATTCCAGGAAGGGCCGAGAGGCCTGGGTCGGGTGTCAAACTTCCTACCACCATGAGGTGGTTGTGCGTACATAGGTGCCTACCCACCACGCCCTCCTGGTTCCCCGCATTTTGCCCCACGGACCCCCAGAGGCCTTAATTCCTTAATATAAGCACTTTGAACTTCTCTACCGGATTCCAGGAAGGGCCGAGGGACCTGGGCCGGGTTTCAAACTTCTTACCACCATGAGGTGGTTGTGCGTACATGGGTGCCTACCCGCCACGCCCTCCTGGTTCCCCGCATTTTGTCCCACGGACCCCCAGAGGCCTTAATTCCTTAATATAAGCACCTAGAATTGCTCTAGCGGATTCCAGGAAGGGCCGAGAGGCCTGGGTCGGGTGTCAAACTTCTTACCACCATGAGGTGGTTGTGCGTACATAGGTTCCTACCCGCCACGCCCTCCTGGTTCCCCGCATTTTGCCCCACGGATCCCCAGAGGCCTTAATTCCTTAATATAAGCACTTAGAACTTCTCTACCGGATTCCAGGAAGGGCCGAGGGAATAGGGCCGGGTGTCAAACTTCTTACCACCATGAGGTGGTTGTGCGTACATAGGTGCCTACCCACCACGCCCTCCTGGTTCCCCGCATTTTGCCCCACGGACCCCCAGAGGCTTTAATTCCTTAATATAAGCACCTAGAATTTCTCTAGCGGAATCCAGGATGGGCCGAGGGACCTGGGCCGGGTGTCAAACTTCTTACCACCATGAGGTGGTAGCGCGTACATGGGTGCCTACCCGCCACGCCCTCCTGGTTCCACGCATTTTGCCCCTTGGATCCCCAGAGGCTTTAATTCCTTAATATAAGCACCTAGAATTGCTCTAGCGGATTCCAGGAAGGGCCGAGAGGCCTGGGTCGGGTGTCAAACTTCCTACCACCATGAGGTGGTTGTGCGTACATAGGTGCCTACCCACCACGCCCTCCTGGTTCCCCGCATTTTGCCCCACGGACCCCCAGAGGCCTTAATTCCTTAATATAAGCACTTTGAACTTCTCTACCGGATTCCAGGAAGGGCCGAGGGACCTGGGCCGGGTTTCAAACTTCTTACCACCATGAGGTGGTTGTGCGTACATGGGTGCCTACCCGCCACGCCCTCCTGGTTCCCCGCATTTTGTCCCACGGACCCCCAGAGGCCTTAATTCCTTAATATAAGCACCTAGAATTGCTCTAGCGGATTCCAGGAAGGGCCGAGAGGCCTGGGTCGGGTGTCAAACTTCTTACCACCATGAGGTGGTTGTGCGTACATAGGTTCCTACCCGCCACGCCCTCCTGGTTCCCCGCATTTTGCCCCACGGATCCCCAGAGGCCTTAATTCCTTAATATAAGCACTTAGAACTTCTCTACCGGATTCCAGGAAGGGCCGAGGGAATAGGGCCGGGTGTCAAACTTCTTACCACCATGAGGTGGTTGTGCGTACATGGGTGCCTACCCGCCACGCCCTCCTGGTTCCCCGCATTTTGCCCCAAGGACCCCCAGAATCCTTAATTCCTTAATATAAGCCCCTAGAATTGCTCTAGCAGATTCCAGGAAGGGCCGAGGGACCTGGGCCGGGTGTCAAACTTCTTACCACCATGAGGTGGTAGTGCGTACATGGGTGCCTACCCGCCACGCCCTCCTGGTTCCCCGCATTTTGCCCCACGGACCCCCAGAGGCCTTAATTCCTTAATATAAGCACCTAGAATTGCTCTAGCGGATTCCAGGAAGGGCCGAGATGCCTGGGTCGGGTGTCAAACTTCTTACCACCATGAGGTGGTTGTGCGTACATGGGTGCCTACCCACCACGCTTTCCTGGTTCCCCGCATTTTGCCCCTTGGATCCCCAGAGGCTTTAATTCCTTAATATAAGCACCTAGAATTGCTCTAGCGGATTCCAGGAAGTGCCGAGAAGCCTGGGTCGGGTGTCAAACTTCTTACCACCATGAGGTGGTTGTGCGTACATAGGTGCCTACCCACCACGCCCTCCTGGTTCCCCGCATTTTGCCCCACGGACCCCCAGAGGCCTTAATTCCTTAATATAAGCACTTAGAACTTCTCTACCGGATTCCAGGAAGGGCCGAGGGACCTGGGCCGGGTGTCAAACTTCTTACCACCATGAGGTGGTTGTGCGTTCATGGGTGCCTACCCGCCACGCCCTCCTGGTTCCGCGCATTTTGCCCCACGGACCCCCAGAGGCCTTAATTCCTTAATATAAGCACCTAGAATTGCTCTAGCGGATTCCAGGAAGGGCCGAGAGACCTGGGCCGGGTGTCAAACTTCTTACCACCATGACGTGGTTGTGCGTACATGTGTGCCTACCCACCACGCTTTCCTGGTTCCCCGCATTTTGCCCCTTGGATCCCCAGAGGCTTTAATTCCTTAATATAAGCACCTAGAATTGCTCTAGCGGATTCCAGGAAGTGCCGAGAAGCCTGGGTCGGGTGTCAAACTTCTTACCACCATGAGGTGGTTGTGCGTACATAGGTGCCTACCCACCACGCCCTCCTGGTTCCCCGCATTTTGCCCCACGGACCCCCAGAGGCCTTAATTCCTTAATATAAGCACTTAGAACTTCTCTACCGGATTCCAGGAAGGGCCGAGGGACCTGGGCCGGGTGTCAAACTTCTTACCACCATGAGGTGGTTGTGCGTACATGGGTGCCTACCCGCCACGCTTTCCTGGTTCCCCGCATTTTGCCCCTTGGATCCCCAGAGGCTTTAATTCCTTAATATAAGCACCTAGAATTGCTCTAGCGGATTCCAGGAAGGGCCGAGAGGCCTGGGTCGGGTGTCAAACTTCTTACCACCATGAGGTGGTTGTGCGTACATAGGTGCCTACCCACCACGCCCTCCTGGTTTCCCGCATTTTGCCCCACGGACCCCCAGAAGCCTTAATTCCTTAATATAAGCACCTAGAATTTCTCTAGCGGATTCCAGGATGGGCCCAGGGACCTGGGCCGGGTGTCAAACTTCTTACCACCATGAGGTGGTAGTGCGTACATGGGTGCCTACCCGCCACGCCCTCCTGGTTCCCCATATTTTGCCCCAAGGACCCCCAGAAGCCTTAATTCCTTAATATAAGCCCCTAGAATTGCTCTAGCGGATTCCAGGAAGGGCCGAGAGGCCTGGGTCGGGTGTCAAACTTCTTACCACCATGAGGTGGTTGTGCGTACATAGGTGCCTACCCACCACACCCTCCTGTTCCCCGCATTTTGCCCCACGGACCCCCAGAGGCCTTAATTCCTTAATATAAGCACCTAGAATTTCTCTAACGGATTCCAGGATGGGCCGAGGGACCTGGGCCGGGTGTAAAATTTCTTACCACCATGACGTGGTTGTGTGTTTATGGGTACCTACCCGCCACGCTTTCCTGGTTCCCCGCATTTTGCCCTTTGGATCCCCAGAGGCTTTAATTCCTTAATATAAGCACCTAGAATTGCTCTAGCGGATTCCAGGAAGGGCCGAGAGGCCTGTGTCGGGTGTCAAACTTCTTACCACCATGAGGTGGTTGTGCGTACATAGGTGCCTACCCACCACGCCCACCTGGTTCCCCGCATTTTGCCCCACGGACCCCCAGAAGGTTTAATTCCTTAATATAAGCACCTAGAATTTCTCTAGCGGATTCCAGGATGGGCTGAGGGACCTGGGCCGAGTGCCAAACTTCTTACCACCATGAGGTGGTAGTGCGTACATGGGTACCTACCCGCCAAGCCCTCCTGGTTCCCCGCATTTTGCCCCACGGTCCCCCAGAGGCCTTAATTCCTTAATATAAGCACCTAGAATTGCTCTAGCGGATTCCAGGAAGGGCCGGGGGACCTGGGCCGGGTGTCAAACTTCTTACCACCATGAGGTGGTTGTGCGTACATGGGTGCCTACCCGCCACGCTTTCCTGGTTCCCCGCATTTTGCCCTTTGGATCCCCAGAGGCTTTAATTCCTTAATATAAGCACCTAGAATTGCTCTAGCGGATTCCAGGAAGGGCCGAGAGGCCTGTGTCGGATGTCAAACTTCTTACCACCATGAGGTGGTTGTGCGTACATAGGTGCCTACCCACCACGCCCTCCTGGTTCCCCGCATTTTGCCCCACGGACCCCCAGAGGCTTTAATTCCTTAATATAAGCACCTAGAATTTCTCTAGCGGATTCCAGGATGGGCCGAGGGACCTGGGCCGGGTGTCAAACTTCTTACCACCATGAGGTGGTAGCGCGTACATGGGTGCCTACCCGCCACGCCCTCCTGGTTCCACGCATTTTGCCCCAAGGACCCCCAGAATCCTTAATTCCTTAATATAAGCCCCTAGAATTGCTCTAGCAGATTCCAGGAAGGGCCGAGGGACCTGGGCCGGGTGTCAAACTTCTTACCACCATGAGGTGGTAGTGCGTACATGGGTGCCTACCCGCCACGCCCTCCTGGTTCCCCGCATTTTGCCCCACGGTCCCCCAGAGGCCTTAATTCCTTAATATAAGCACCTAGAATTGCTCTAGCGGATTCCAGGATGGGCCGAGTGACTTGGGCCGGGTGTCAAACTTCTTACGACCATGAGGTCGTAGTGCGTACATGGGTGCCTACCCGCCACGCCCTCCTGGTTCCCCGTATTTTGCCCCAAGGACCCCCAGAAGCCTTAATTCCTTAATATAAGCCCCTAGAATTGCTCTAGCGGATTCCAGGAAGGGCCGAGAGACCTGGGCCGGGTGTCAAACTTCTTACCACTATGACGTGGTTGTGCGTACATGGGTGCCTACCCGCCACGCTTTCCTGGTTCCCCGCATTTTGCCCCTTGGATCCCCAGAGGCTTTAATTCCTTAATATAAGCACCTAGAATTGCTCTAGCGGATTCCAGGAAGGGCCGAGAGGCCTGGGTCGGGTGTCAAACTTCTTACCACCATGAGGTGGTTGTGCGTACATAGGTGCCTACCCACCACGCCCTCCTGGTTCCCCGCATTTTGCCCCACGGACCCCCAGAGGCCTTAATTCCTTAATATAAGCACTTAGAACTTCTCTACCGGATTCCAGGAAGAACCGAGGGATCTGGGCCGGGAGTCAAACTTCTTACCACCATGAGGTGGTTGTGCGTACATGGGTGCCTACCCGCCACGCCCTCCTGGTTCCCCGCATTTTGTCCCACGGACCCCCAGAGGCCTTAATTCCTTAATATAAGCACCTAGAATTGCTCTAGCGGATTCCAGGAAGGGCCGAGAGGCCTGGGTCGGGTGTCAAACTTCTTACCACCATGAGGTGGTTGTGCGTACATAGGTTCCTACCCGCCACGCCCTCCTGGTTCCCCGCATTTTGCCCCACGGATCCCCAGAGGCCTTAATTCCTTAATATAAGCACTTAGAACTTCTCTACCGGATTCCAGGAAGGGCCGAGGGACCTGGGCCGGGTGTCAAACTTCTTACCACCATGAGGTGGTTGTGCGTACATGGGTGCCTACCCGCCACGCCCTCCTGGTTCCACGCATTTTGCCCCACGGACCCCAAGAGGCCTTAATTCCTTAATATAAGCACTTAGAATTTCTCTAGCGGATTCCAGGAAGGGCCGAGGGTCCTGGGCCGGGTGTCAAACTTCTTACCACCATGAGGTGGTTGTGCGTACATGGGTGCCTACCCGCCACGCCCTCCTGGTTCCACGCATTTTGCCCCACGGACCCCCAGAGGCCTTAATTCCTTAATATAAGCACTTAGAATTTCTCTAGCGGATTCCAGGATGGGCCGAGGGACCTGGGTCGGGTGTCAAACTTCGTACCACCATGAGGTGGTAGTGCGTACATGGGTGCCTACCCGCCACGCCCTCCTGGTTCCGCGCATTTTGCCCCACGGACCCCCAGAGGCCTTAATTCCTTAATATAAGCACCTAGAATTGCTCTAGCGGATTCCAGGAAGGGCCGAGAGACCTGGGCCGGGTGTCAAACTTCTTACCACCATGACGTGGTTGTGCGTACATGGGTGCCTACCCACCACACTTTCCTGGTTCCCCGCATTTTGCCCCTTGGATCCCCAGAGGCTTTAATTCCTTAATATAAGCACTTAGAATTGCTCTAGCGGATTCCAGGAAGTGCCGAGAAGCCTGGGTCGGGTGTCAAACTTCTTACCACCATGAGGTGGTTGTGCGTACATAGGTGCCTACCCACCACGCCCTCCTGGTTCTCCGCATTTTGCCCCACGGACCCCCAGAGGCCTTAATTCCTTAATATAAGCACTTAGAACTTCTCTACCGGATTCCAGGAAGGGCCGAGGGACCTGGGCCGGGTGTCAAACTTCTTACCACCATGAGGTGGTTGTGCGTACATGGGTGCCTACCCGCCACGCCCTCCTGGTTCCCCGCATTTTGTCCCACGGACCCCCAGGAGCCTTAATTCCTTAATATAAGCACCTAGAATTGCTCTAGCGGATTCCGGGAAGGGCTGAGAGGCCTGGGTCGGGTGTCAAACTTCTTACCACGATGAGGTGGTTGTGCGTACATAGGTTCCTACCCGCCACGCCCTCCTGGTTCCCTGCATTTTGCCCCACGGACCCCCAGAGGCTTTAATTCCTTAATATAAGCACCTAGAATTTCTCTAGCGGATTCCAGGATGGGCCGAGGGACCTGGGCTGGGTGTCAAACTTCTTACCACCATGAGGTGGTAGTGCGTACATGGGTGCCTACCCGCCACGCCCTCCTGGTTCCCCGCATTTTGCCCCAAGGATCCCCAGAATCCTTAATTCCTTAATATAAGCCCCTAGAATTGCTCTAGCAGATTCCAGGAAGGGCCGAGGGACCTGGGCCGGGTGTCAAACTTCTTACTACCATGAGGTGGTAGTGCGTACATAGGTGCCTACCCACCACGCCCACCTGGTTCCCCGCATTTTGTCCCACGGACCCCCAGAGGCCTTAATTCCTTAATATAAGCACCTAGAATTGCTCTAGCGGATTCCAGGAAGGGCCGAGGGACCTGGGC
Organism: Candelabrum cocksii; assembly: GCA_963930725.1. Lineage (NCBI taxonomy): Eukaryota > Metazoa > Cnidaria > Hydrozoa > Anthoathecata > Candelabridae > Candelabrum > Candelabrum cocksii. The sequence goes on along the minus strand of OZ005677.1, from coordinate 5,864,553 downwards.
CGGGTGTCAAACTTCTTACCACCATGAGGTGGTTGTGCGTACATGGGTGCCTAACCGCCACGCCCTCCTGGTTCCCCGCATTTTGTCCCACGGACTCCCAGAGGCCTTAATTCCTTAATATAAGCACCTAGAATTGCTCTAGCGGATTCCAGGAAGGGCTGAGAGGCCTGGGCCGAGTGTCAAACTTCTTACCACCATGAGGTAGTAGTGCGTACATGGGTGCCTACCCGCCACGCCCTCCTGGTTCCCCGTATTTTGCCCCAAGGACCCCCAGAAGCCTTAATTCCTTAATATAAGCCCCTAGAATTGCTCTAGCGGATTCCAGGAAGGGCCGTGGGACCTGGGCCGGGTGTCAAACTTCTTACCACCACGACGTGGTTGTGCGTACATCGGTGCCTACCCGCCACGCTTTCCTGGTTCCCCGCATTTTGCCCCTTGGATCCCCAGAGGCTTTAATTCCTTAATATAAGCACCTAGAATTGCTCTAGCGGATTCCAGGAAGGGCCGAGAGGCCTGGGTCGGGTGTCAAACTTCTTACCACCATGAGGTGGTTGTGCGTACATAGGTGCCTACCCACCACGCCCTCCTGGTTTCCCGCATTTTGCCCCACGGACCCCCAGAGGCCTTAATTCCTTAATATAAGCACCTAGAATTTCTCTAGCGGATTCCAGGATGGGCCGAGGGACCTGGGCCGGGTGTCAAACTTCTTACCACCATGAGGTGGTAGTGCGTACATGGGTGCCTACCCGCCACGCCCTCCTGGTTCCCCGCATTTTGCCCCATGGTCCCCCAGAGGCCTTAATTCCTTAATATAAGCACTTAGAATTGCTCTAGCGGATTCCAGGATGGGCCGAGGGACCTGGGCCGGGTGTCAAACTTCTTACCACCATGACGTGGTTGTGCGTACATGGGTGCCTACCCGCCACGCCCTCCTGGTTCCCCGTATTTTGCCCAAAGGACCCCCAGAAGCCTTAATTCCTTAATATAAGCCCCTAGAGTTGCTCTAGCGGATTCCAGGAAGGGCCGAGAGACCTGGGCCGGGTGTCAAACTTCTTACCACCACGACGTGGTTGTGCGTACATGGGTGCCTACCCGCCACGCTTTCCTGGTTCCCCGCATTTTGCCCCTTGGATCCCCAGAGGCTTTAATTCCTTAATATAAGCACCTAGAATTGCTCTAGCGGATTCCAGGAAGGGCCGAGAGGCCTGGGTCGGGTGTCAAACTTCTTACCACCATGAGGTGGTTGTGCGTACATAGGTGCCTACCCACCACGCCCTCCTGGTTTCCCGCATTTTGCCCCACGGACCCCCAGAGGCCTTAATTCCTTAATATAAGCACCTAGAATTTCTCTAGCGGATTCCAGGATGGGCCGAGGGACCTGGGCCGGGTGTCAAACTTCTTACCACCATGAGGTGGTAGTGCGTACATGGGTGCCTACCCCCCACGCCCTCCTGGTTCCCCGTATTTTGCCCAAAGGACCCCCAGAAGCCTTAATTCCTTAATATAAGCCCCTAGAGTTGCTCTAGCGGATTCCAGGAAGGGCCGAGAGGCCTGGGTCGGGTGTCAAACTTCTTACCACCATGACGTGGTTGTGCGTACATGGGTGCCAACCCGCCACGCTTTCCTGGTTTCCCGCATTTTGCCCCACGGACCCCCAGAGGCCTTAATTCCTTAATATAAGCACCTAGAATTTCTCTAGCGGATTCCAGGATGGGCCGAGGGACCTGGGCCGGGTGTCAAACTTCTTACCACCATGAGGTGGTAGTGCGTACATGGGTGCCTACCCGCCACGCCCTCCTGGTTCCCCGCATGTTGTCCCACGGACCCCCAGAGGCCTTAATTCCTTAATATAAGCACCTAGAATTGCTCTAGCGGATTCCAGGAAGGGCTGAGAGGCCTGGGCCGAGTGTCAAACTTCTTACCACCATGAGGTAGTAGTGCGTACATGGGTGCCTACCCGCCACGCCCTCCTGGTTCCCCGTATTTTGCCCCAAGGACCCCCAGAAGCCTTAATTCCTTAATATAAGCCCCTAGAATTGCTCTAGCGGATTCCAGGAAGGGCCGAGGGACCTGGGCCGGGTGTCAAACTTCTTACCACCATGAGGTGGTAGTGCGTACATGGGTGCCTACCCACCACGCCCTCCTGGTTCCCCGCATTTTGCCCCACGGACCCCCAGAGGCCTTAATTCCTTAATATAAGCACTTAGAACTTCTCTACCGGATTCCAGGAAGGGCCGAGGGACCTGGGCCGGGTGTCAAACTTCTTACCACCATGAGGTGGTCGTGCGTACATGGGTGCCTACCCGCCACGCCCTCCTGGTTCCCCGCATTTTGTCCCACGGACCCCCAGAGGCCTTAATTCCTTAATATAAGCACCTAGAATTGCTCTAGCGGATTCCAGGAAGGGCCGAGATGCCTGGGTCGGGTCTCAAACTTCTTACCACCATGAGGTGGTTGTGCGTACATGGGTGCCTACCCACCACGCTTTCCTGGTTCCCCGCATTTTGCCCCTTGGATCCCCAGAGGCTTTAATTCCTTAATATAAGCACCTAGAATTGCTCTAGCGGATTCCAGGAAGTGCCGAGAAGCCTGGGTCGGGTGTCAAACTTCTTACCACCATGAGGTGGTTGTGCGTACATAGGTGCCTACCCACCACGCCCTCCTGGTTCCCCGCATTTTGCCCCACGGACCCCCAGAGGCCTTAATTCCTTAATATAAGCACTTAGAACTTCTCTACCGGATTCCAGGAAGGGCCGAGGGACCTGGGCCGGGTGTCAAACTTCTTACCACCATGAGGTGGTTGTGCGTACATGGGTGCCTACCCGCCACACCCTCCTGGTTCCCCGCATTTTGTCCCACGGACCCCCAGAAGCCTTAATTCCTTAATATAAGCACCTAGAATTGCTCTAGCGGATTCCAGGAAGGGCTGAGAGGCCTGGGTCGGGTGTCAAACTTCTTACCACGATGAGGTGGTTGTGCGTACATAGGTTCCTACCCGCCACGCCCTCCTGGTTCCCTGCATTTTGCCACACGGACCCCCAGAGGCTTTAATTCCTTAATATAAGCACCTAGAATTTCTCTAGCGGATTCCAGGATGGGCCGAGGGACCTGGGCTGGGTGTCAAACTTCTTACCACCATGAGGTGGTAGTGCGTACATGGGTGCCTACCCGCCACGCCCTCTTGGTTCCCCGCATTTTGCCCCAAGGACCCCTAGAATCCTTAATTCCTTAATATAAGCCCCTAGAATTGCTCTAGCAGATTCCAGGAAGGGCCGAGGGACCTGGGCCGGGTGTCAAAATTCTTACCACCATGAGGTGGTAGTGCGTACATAGGTGCCTACCCACCACGCCCTCCTGGTTCCCCGCATTTTGCCCCACGGACCCCCAGAAGGTTTAATTCCTTAATATAAGCACCTAGAATTTTTCTAGCGGATTCCAGGATGGGCTGAGGGACCTGGGCCGAGTGCCAAACTTCTTACCACCATGAGGTGGTAGTGCGTACATGGGTGCCTACCCGCCAAGCCCTCCTGGTTCCCCGCATTTTGCCCCACGGTCCCCCAGAGGCCTTAATTCCTTAATATAAGCACCTAGAATTGCTCTAGCGGATTCCAGGAAGGGCCGGGGGACCTGGGCCGGGTGTCAAACTTCTTACCACCATGAGGTGGTTGTGCGTACATGGGTGCCTACCCGCCACGCTTTCCTGGTTCCCCGCATTTTGCCCTTTGGATCCCCAGAGGCTTTAATTCCTTAATATAAGCACCTAGAATTGCTCTAGCGGATTCCAGGAAGGGCCGAAAGGCCTGTGTCGGGTGTCAAACTTCTTACCACCATGAGGTGGTTGTGCGTACATAGGTGCCTACCCACCACGCCCTCCTGGTTCCCCGCATTTTGCCCCACGGACCCCCAGAGGCTTTAATTCCTTAATATAAGCACCTAGAATTTCTCTAGCGGAATCCAGGATGGGCCGAGGGACCTGGGCCGGGTGTCAAACTTCTTACCACCATGAGGTGGTAGCGCGTACATGGATGCCTACCCGCCACGCCCTCCTGGTTCCACGCATTTTGCCCCAAGGACCCCCAGAATCCTTAATTCCTTAATATAAGCCCCTAGAATTGCTCTAGCAGATTCCAGGAAGGGCCGAGGGACCTGGGCCGGGTGTCAAACTTCTTACCACCATGAGGTGGTAGTGCGTACATGGGTGCCTACCCGCCACGCCCTCCTGGTTCCCCGCATTTTGCCCCACGGTCCCCCAGAGGCCTTAATTCCTTAATATAAGCACCTAGAATTGCTCTAGCGGATTCCAGGATGGGCCGAGGGACTTGGGCCGGGTGTCAAACTTCTTACCACCATGAGGTGGTAGTGCGTACATGGGTGCCTACCCGCCACGCCCTCCTGGTTCCCCGTATTTTGCCCCAAGGACCCCCAGAAGCCTTAATTCCTTAATATAAGCCCCTAGAATTGCTCTAGCGGATTCCAGGAAGGGCCGAGAGACCTGGGCCGGGTGTCAAACTTCTTACCACTATGACGTGGTTGTGCGTACATGGGTGCCTACCCGCCACGCTTTCCTGGTTCCCCGCATTTTGCCCCTTGGATCCCCAGAGGCTTTAATTCCTTAATATAAGCACCTAGAATTGCTCTAGCGGATTCCAGGAAGGGCCGAGAGGCCTGGGTCGGGTGTCAAACTTCCTACCACCATGAGGTGGTTGTGCGTACATAGGTGCCTACCCACCACGCCCTCCTGGTTCCCCGCATTTTGCCCCACGGACCCCCAGAGGCCTTAATTCCTTAATATAAGCACTTTGAACTTCTCTACCGGATTCCAGGAAGGGCCGAGGGACCTGGGCCAGGTTTCAAACTTCTTACCACCATGAGGTGGTTGTGCGTACATGGGTGCCTACCCGCCACGCCCTCCTGGTTCCCCGCATTTTGTCCCACGGACCCCCAGAGGCCTTAATTCCTTAATATAAGCACCTAGAATTGCTCTAGCGGATTCCAGGAAGGGCCGAGAGGCCTGGGTCGGGTGTCAAACTTCTTACCACCATGAGGTGGTTGTGCGTACATAGGTTCCTACCCGCCACGCCCTCCTGGTTCCCCGCATTTTGCCCCACGGATCCCCAGAGGCCTTAATTCCTTAATATAAGCACTTAGAACTTCTCTACCGGATTCCAGGAAGGGCCGAGGGAATAGGGCCGGGTGTCAAACTTCTTACCACCATGAGGTGGTTGTGCGTACATGGGTGCCTACCCGCCACGCCCTCCTGGTTCCCCGCATTTTGCCCCAAGGACCCCCAGAATCCTTAATTCCTTAATATAAGCCCCTAGAATTGCTCTAGCAGATTCCAGGAAGGGCCGAGGGACCTGGGCCGGGTGTCAAACTTCTTACCACCATGAGGTGGTAGTGCGTACATGGGTGCCTACCCGCCACGCCCTCCTGGTTCCCCGCATTTTGCCCCACGGACCCCCAGAGACCTTAATTCCTTAATATAAGCACTTAGAACTTCTCTACCGGATTCCAGGAAGGGCCGAGGGACCTGGGCAGGGTGTCAAACTTCTTACCACCATGAGGTGGTTGTGCGTACATGGGTGCCTACCCGCCACGCCCTCCTGGTTCCCCGCATTTTGTCCCACGGACCCCCAGAGGCCTTAATTCCTTAATATAAGCACCTAGAATTGCTCTAGCGGATTCCAGGAAGGGCCGAGATGCCTGGGTCGGGTGTCAAACTTCTTACCACCATGAGGTGGTTGTGCGTACATGGGTGCCTACCCACCACGCTTTCCTGGTTCCCCGCATTTTGCCCCTTGGATCCCCAGAGGCTTTAATTCCTTAATATAAGCACCTAGAATTGCTCTAGCGGATTCCAGGAAGTGCCGAGAAGCCTGGGTCGGGTGTCAAACTTCTTACCACCATGAGGTGGTTGTGCGTACATAGGTGCCTACCCACCACGCCCTCCTGGTTCCCCGCATTTTGCCCCACGGACCCCCAGAGGCCTTAATTCCTTAATATAAGCACTTAGAACTTCTCTACCGGATTCCAGGAAGGGCCGAGGGACCTGGGCCGGGTGTCAAACTTCTTACCACCATGAGGTGGTTGTGCGTACATGGGTGCCTACCCGCCACGCCCTCCTGGTTCCGCGCATTTTGCCCCACGGACCCCCAGAGGCCTTAATTCCTTAATATAAGCACCTAGAATTGCTCTAGCGGATTCCAGGAAGGGCCGAGAGACCTGGGCCGGGTGTCAAACTTCTTACCACCATGACGTGGTTGTGCGTACATGTGTGCCTACCCACCACGCTTTCCTGGTTCCCCGCATTTTGCCCCTTGGATCCCCAGAGGCTTTAATTCCTTAATATAAGCACCTAGAATTGCTCTAGCGGATTCCAGGAAGTGCCGAGAAGCCTGGGTCGGGTGTCAAACTTCTTACCACCATGAGGTGGTTGTGCGTACATAGGTGCCTACCCACCACGCCCTCCTGGTTCCCCGCATTTTGCCCCAAGGACCCCCAGAATCCTTAATTCCTTAATATAAGCCCCTAGAATTGCTCTAGCAGATTCCAGGAAGGGCCGAGGGACCTGGGCCGGGTGTCAAACTTCTTACCACCATGAGGTGGTAGTGCGTACATGGGTGCCTACCCACCACGCTCTCCTGGTTCCCCGCATTTTGCCCCACGGACCCCCAGAGGCCTTAATTCCTTAATATAAGCACTTAGAACTTCTCTACCGGATTCCAGGAAGGGCCGAGGGACCTGGGCCGGGTGTCAAACTTCTTACCACCATGAGGTGGTCGTGCGTACATGGGTGCCTACCCGCCACGCCCTCCTGGTTCCCCGCATTTTGTCCCACGGACCCCCAGAGGCCTTAATTCCTTAATATAAGCACCTAGAATTGCTCTAGCGGATTCCAGGAAGGGCCGAGATGCCTGGGTCGGGTCTCAAACTTCTTACCACCATGAGGTGGTTGTGCGTACATGGGTGCCTACCCACCACGCTTTCCTGGTTCCCCGCATTTTGCCCCTTGGATCCCCAGAGGCTTTAATTCCTTAATATAAGCACCTAGAATTGCTCTAGCGGATTCCAGGAAGTGCCGAGAAGCCTGGGTCGGGTGTCAAACTTCTTACCACCATGAGGTGGTTGTGCGTACATAGGTGCCTACCCACCACGCCCTCCTGGTTCCCCGCATTTTGCCCCACGGACCCCCAGAGGCCTTAATTCCTTAATATAAGCACTTAGAACTTCTCTACCGGATTCCAGGAAGGGCCGAGGGACCTGGGCCGGGTGTCAAACTTCTTACCACCATGAGGTGGTTGTGCGTACATGGGTGCCTACCCGCCACACCCTCCTGGTTCCCCGCATTTTGTCCCACGGACCCCCAGAAGCCTTAATTCCTTAATATAAGCACCTAGAATTGCTCTAGCGGATTCCAGGAAGGGCTGAGAGGCCTGGGTCGGGTGTCAAACTTCTTACCACGATGAGGTGGTTGTGCGTACATAGGTTCCTACCCGCCACGCCCTCCTGGTTCCCTGCATTTTGCCCCACGGACCCCCAGAGGCTTTAATTCCTTAATATAAGCACCTAAAATTTCTCTAGCGGATTCCAGGATGGGCCGAGGGACCTGGGCTGGGTGTCAAACTTCTTACCACCATGAGGTGGTAGTGCGTACATGGGTGCCTACCCGCCACGCCCTCCTGGTTCCCCGCATTTTGCCCCAAGGACCCCCAGAATCCTTAATTCCTTAATATAAGCCCCTAGAATTGCTCTAGCAGATTCCAGGAAGGGCCGAGGGACCTGGGCCGGGTGTCAAACTTCTTACCACCATGAGGTGGTAGTGCGTACATAGGTGCCTACCCACCACGCCCTCCTGGTTCCCCGCATTTTGCCCCACGGACCCCCAGAAGGTTTAATTCCTTAATATAAGCACCTAGAATTTTTCTAGCGGATTCCAGGATGGGCTGAGGGACCTGGGCCGAGTGCCAAACTTCTTACCACCATGAGGTGGTAGTGCGTACATGGGTGCCTACCCGCCAAGCCCTCCTGGTTCCCCGCATTTTGCCCCACGGTCCCCCAGAGGCCTTAATTCCTTAATATAAGCACCTAGAATTGCTCTAGCGGATTCCAGGAAGGGCCGGGGGACCTGGGCCGGGTGTCAAACTTCTTACCACCATGAGGTGGTTGTGCGTACATAGGTGCCTACCCACCACGCCCTCCTGGTTCCCCGCATTTTGCCCCACGGACCCCCAGAGGCTTTAATTCCTTAATATAAGCACCTAGAATTGCTCTAGCGGATTCCAGGAAGGGCCGAGAGGCCTGTGTCGGGTGTCAAACTTCTTACCACCATGAGGTGGTTGTGCGTACATAGGTGCCTACCCACCACGCCCTCCTGGTTCCCCGCATTTTGCCCCACGGACACCCAGAGGCTTTAATTCCTTAATATAAGCACCTAGAATTTCTCTAGCGGAATCCAGGATGGGCCGAGGGACCTGGGCCGGGTGTCAAACTTCTTACCACCATGAGGTGGTAGCGCGTACATGGGTGCCTACCCGCCACGCCCTCCTGGTTCCACGCATTTTGCCCCAAGGACCCCCAGAATCCTTAATTCCTTAATATAAGCCCCTAGAATTGCTCTAGCAGATTCCAGGAAGGGCCGAGGGACCTGGGCCGGGTGTCAAACTTCTTACCACCATGAGGTGGTAGTGCGTACATGGGTGCCTACCCGCCACGCCCTCCTGGTTCCCCGCATTTTGCCCCACGGTCCCCCAGAGGCCTTAATTCCTTAATATAAGCACCTAGAATTGCTCTAGCGGATTCCAGGATGGGCCGAGGGACTTGGGCCGGGTGTCAAACTTCTTACCACCATGAGGTGGTAGTGCGTACATAGGTGCCTACCCGCCACGCCCTCCTGGTTCCCCGTATTTTGCCCCAAGGACCCCCAGAAGCCTTAATTCCTTAATATAAGCCCCTAGAATTGCTCTAGCGGATTCCAGGAAGGGCCGAGAGACCTGGGCCGGGTGTCAAACTTCTTACCACTATGACGTGGTTGTGCGTACATGGGTGCCTACCCGCCACGCTTTCCTGGTTCCCCGCATTTTGCCCCTTGGATCCCCAGAGGCTTTAATTCCTTAATATAAGCACCTAGAATTGCTCTAGCGGATTCCAGGAAGGGCCGAGAGGCCTGGGTCGGGTGTCAAACTTCCTACCACCATGAGGTGGTTGTGCGTACATAGGTGCCTACCCACCACGCCCTCCTGGTTCCCCGCATTTTGCCCCACGGACCCCCAGAGGCCTTAATTCCTTAATATAAGCACTTTGAACTTCTCTACCGGATTCCAGGAAGGGCCGAGGGACCTGGGCCGGGTTTCAAACTTCTTACCACCATGAGGTGGTTGTGCGTACATGGGTGCCTACCCGCCACGCCCTCCTGGTTCCCCGCATTTTGTCCCACGGACCCCCAGAGGCCTTAATTCCTTAATATAAGCACCTAGAATTGCTCTAGTGGATTCCAGGAAGGGCCGAGAGGCCTGGGTCGGGTGTCAAACTTCTTACCACCATGAGGTGGTTGTGCGTACATAGGTTCCTACCCGCCACGCCCTCCTGGTTCCCCGCATTTTGCCCCACGGATCCCCAGAGGCCTTAATTCCTTAATATAAGCACTTAGAACTTCTCTACCGGATTCCAGGAAGGGCCGAGGGAATAGGGCCGGGTGTCAAACTTCTTACCACCATGAGGTGGTTGTGCGTACATGGGTGCCTACCCGCCACGCCCTCCTGGTTCCCCGCATTTTGCCCCAAGGACCCCCAGAATCCTTAATTCCTTAATATAAGCCCCTAGAATTGCTCTAGCAGATTCCAGGAAGGGCCGAGGGACCTGGGCCGGGTGTCAAACTTCTTACCACCATGAGGTGGTAGTGCGTACATGGGTGCCTACCCGCCACGCCCTCCTGGTTCCCCGCATTTTGCCCCACGGACCCCCAGAGACCTTAATTCCTTAATATAAGCACTTAGAACTTCTCTACCGGATTCCAGGAAGGGCCGAGGGACCTGGGCCGGGTGTCAAACTTCTTACCACCATGAGGTGGTTGTGCGTACATGGGTGCCTACCCGCCACGCCCTCCTGGTTCCCCGCATTTTGTCCCACGGACCCCCAGAGGCCTTAATTCCTTAATATAAGCACCTAGAATTGCTCTAGCGGATTCCAGGAAGGGCCGAGATGCCTGGGTCGGGTGTCAAACTTCTTACCACCATGAGGTGGTTGTGCGTACATGGGTGCCTACCCACCACGCTTTCCTGGTTCCCCGCATTTTGCCCCTTGGATCCCCAGAGGCTTTAATTCCTTAATATAAGCACCTAGAATTGCTCTAGCGGATTCCAGGAAGTGCCGAGAAGCCTGGGTCGGGTGTCAAACTTCTTACCACCATGAGGTGGTTGTGCGTACATAGGTGCCTACCCACCACGCCCTCCTGGTTCCCCGCATTTTGCCCCACGGACCCCCAGAGGCCTTAATTCCTTAATATAAGCACTTAGAACTTCTCTACCGGATTCCAGGAAGGGCCGAGGGACCTGGGCCGGGTGTCAAACTTCTTACCACCATGAGGTGGTTGTGCGTACATGGGTGCCTACCCGCCACGCCCTCCTGGTTCCGCGCATTTTGCCCCACGGACCCCCAGAGGCCTTAATTCCTTAATATAAGCACCTAGAATTGCTCTAGCGGATTCCAGGAAGGGCCGAGAGACCTGGGCCGGGTGTCAAACTTCTTACCACCATGACGTGGTTGTGCGTACATGTGTGCCTACCCACCACGCTTTCCTGGTTCCCCGCATTTTGCCCCTTGGATCCCCAGAGGCTTTAATTCCTTAATATAAGCACCTAGAATTGCTCTAGCGGATTCCAGGAAGTGCCGAGAAGCCTGGGTCGGGTGTCAAACTTCTTACCACCATGAGGTGGTTGTGCGTACATAGGTGCCTACCCACCACGCCCTCCTGGTTCCCCGCATTTTGCCCCAAGGACCCCCAGAATCCTTAATTCCTTAATATAAGCCCCTAGAATTGCTCTAGCAGATTCCAGGAAGGGCCGAGGGACCTGGGCCGGGTGTCAAACTTCTTACCACCATGAGGTGGTAGTGCGTACATGGGTGCCTACCCACCACGCCCTCCTGGTTCCCCGCATTTTGCCCCACGGACCCCCAGAGGCCTTAATTCCTTAATATAAGCACTTAGAACTTCTCTACCGGATTCCAGGAAGGGCCGAGGGACCTGGGCCGGGTGTCAAACTTCTTACCACCATGAGGTGGTCGTGCGTACATGGGTGCCTACCCGCCACGCCCTCCTGGTTCCCCGCATTTTGTCCCACGGACCCCCAGAGGCCTTAATTCCTTAATATAAGCACCTAGAATTGCTCTAGCGGATTCCAGGAAGGGCCGAGATGCCTGGGTCGGGTCTCAAACTTCTTACCACCATGAGGTGGTTGTGCGTACATGGTTGCCTACCCACCACGCTTTCCTGGTTCCCCGCATTTTGCCCCTTGGATCCCCAGAGGCTTTAATTCCTTAATATAAGCACCTAGAATTGCTCTAGCGGATTCCAGGAAGTGCCGAGAAGCCTGGGTCGGGTGTCAAACTTCTTACCACCATGAGGTGGTTGTGCGTACATAGGTGCCTACCCACCACGCCCTCCTGGTTCCCCGCATTTTGCCCCACGGACCCCCAGAGGCCTTAATTCCTTAATATAAGCACTTAGAACTTCTCTACCGGATTCCAGGAAGGGCCGAGGGACCTGGGCCGGGTGTCAAACTTCTTACCACCATGAGGTGGTTGTGCGTACATGGGTGCCTACCCGCCACACCCTCCTGGTTCCCCGCATTTTGTCCCACGGACCCCCAGAAGCCTTAATTCCTTAATATAAGCACCTAGAATTGCTCTAGCGGATTCCAGGAAGGGCTGAGAGGCCTGGGTCGGGTGTCAAACTTCTCACCACGATGAGGTGGTTGTGCGTACATAGGTTCCTACCCGCCACGCCCTCCTGGTTCCCTGCATTTTGCCCCACGGACCCCCAGAGGCTTTAATTCCTTAATATAAGCACCTAGAATTGCTCTAGCGGATTCCAGGAAGTGCCGAGAAGCCTGGGTCGGGTGTCAAACTTCTTACCACCATGAGGTGGTTGTGCGTACATAGGTGCCTACCCACCACGCCCTCCTGGTTCCCCGCATTTTGCCCCACGGACCCCCAGAGGCCTTAATTCCTTAATATAAGCACTTAGAACTTCTCTACCGGATTCCAGGAAGGGCCGAGGGACCTGGGCCGGGTGTCAAACTTCTTACCACCATGAGGTGGTTGTGCGTACATGGGTGCCTACCCGCCACGCCCTCCTGGTTCCGCGCATTTTGCCCCACGGACCCCCAGAGGCCTTAATTCCTTAATATAAGCACCTAGAATTGCTCTAGCGGATTCCAGGAAGGGCCGAGAGACCTGGGCCGGGTGTCAAACTTCTTACCACCATGACGTGGTTGTGCGTACATGTGTGCCTACCCACCACGCTTTCCTGGTTCCCCGCATTTTGCCCCTTGGATCCCCAGAGGCTTTAATTCCTTAATATAAGCACCTAGAATTGCTCTAGCGGATTCCAGGAAGTGCCGAGAAGCCTGGGTCGGGTGTCAAACTTCTTACCACCATGAGGTGGTTGTGCGTACATAGGTGCCTACCCACCACGCCCTCCTGGTTCCCCGCATTTTGCCCCAAGGACCCCCAGAATCCTTAATTCCTTAATATAAGCCCCTAGAATTGCTCTAGCAGATTCCAGGAAGGGCCGAGGGACCTGGGCCGGGTGTCAAACTTCTTACCACCATGAGGTGGTAGTGCGTACATGGGTGCCTACCCACCACGCCCTCCTGGTTCCCCGCATTTTGCCCCACGGACCCCCAGAGGCCTTAATTCCTTAATATAAGCACTTAGAACTTCTCTACCGGATTCCAGGAAGGGCCGAGGGACCTGGGCCGGGTGTCAAACTTCTTACCACCATGAGGTGGTCGTGCGTACATGGGTGCCTACCCGCCACGCCCTCCTGGTTCCCCGCATTTTGTCCCACGGACCCCCAGAGGCCTTAATTCCTTAATATAAGCACCTAGAATTGCTCTAGCGGATTCCAGGAAGGGCCGAGATGCCTGGGTCGGGTCTCAAACTTCTTACCACCATGAGGTGGTTGTGCGTACATGGGTGCCTACCCACCACGCTTTCCTGGTTCCCCGCATTTTGCCCCTTGGATCCCCAGAGGCTTTAATTCCTTAATATAAGCACCTAGAATTGCTCTAGCGGATTCCAGGAAGTGCCGAGAAGCCTGGGTCGGGTGTCAAACTTCTTACCACCATGAGGTGGTTGTGCGTACATAGGTGCCTACCCACCACGCCCTCCTGGTTCCCCGCATTTTGCCCCACGGACCCCCAGAGGCCTTAATTCCTTAATATAAGCACTTAGAACTTCTCTACCGGATTCCAGGAAGGGCCGAGGGACCTGGGCCGGGTGTCAAACTTCTTACCACCATGAGGTGGTTGTGCGTACATGGGTGCCTACCCGCCACACCCTCCTGGTTCCCCGCATTTTGTCCCACGGACCCCCAGAAGCCTTAATTCCTTAATATAAGCACCTAGAATTGCTCTAGCGGATTCCAGGAAGGGCTGAGAGGCCTGGGTCGGGTGTCAAACTTCTTACCACGATGAGGTGGTTGTGCGTACATAGGTTCCTACCCGCCACGCCCTCCTGGTTCCCTGCATTTTGCCCCACGGACCCCCAGAGGCTTTAATTCCTTAATATAAGCACCTAGAATTTCTCTAGCGGATTCCAGGATGGGCCGAGGGACCTGGGCTGGGTGTCAAACTTCTTACCACCATGAGGTGGTAGTGCGTACATGGGTGCCTACCCGCCACGCCCTCCTGGTTCCCCGCATTTTGCCCCAAGGACCCCCAGAATCCTTAATTCCTTAATATAAGCCCCTAGAATTGCTCTAGCAGATTCCAGGAAGGGCCGAGGGACCTGGGCCGGGTGTCAAACTTCTTACCACCATGAGGTGGTAGTGCGTACATAGGTGCCTACCCACCACGCCCTCCTGGTTCCCCGCATTTTGCCCCACGGACCCCCAGAAGGTTTAATTCCTTAATATAAGCACCTAGAATTTTTCTAGCGGATTCCAGGATGGGCTGAGGGACCTGGGCCGAGTGCCAAACTTCTTACCACCATGAGGTGGTAGTGCGTACATGGGTGCCTACCCGCCAAGCCCTCCTGGTTCCCCGCATTTTGCCCCACGGTCCCCCAGAGGCCTTAATTCCTTAATATAAGCACCTAGAATTGCTCTAGCGGATTCCAGGAAGGGCCGGGGGACCTGGGCCGGGTGTCAAACTTCTTACCACCATGAGGTGGTTGTGCGTACATGGGTGCTTACCCGCCACGCTTTCCTGGTTCCCCGCATTTTGCCCTTTGGATCCCCAGAGGCTTTAATTCCTTAATATAAGCACCTAGAATTGCTCTAGCGGATTCCAGGAAGGGCCGAGAGGCCTGTGTCGGGTGTCAAACTTCTTACCACCATGAGGTGGTTGTGCGTACATAGGTGCCTACCCACCACGCCCTCCTGGTTCCCCGCATTTTGCCCCACGGACCCCCAGAGGCTTTAATTCCTTAATATAAGCACCTAGAATTTCTCTAGCGGAATCCAGGATGGGCCGAGGGACCTGGGCCGGGTGTCAAACTTCTTACCACCATGAGGTGGTAGCGCGTACATGGGTGCCTACCCGCCACGCCCTCCTGGTTCCACGCATTTTGCCCCAAGGACCCCCAGAATCCTTAATTCCTTAATATAAGCCCCTAGAATTGCTCTAGCAGATTCCAGGAAGGGCCGAGGGACCTGGGCCGGGTGTCAAACTTCTTACCACCATGAGGTGGTAGTGCGTACATGGGTGCCTACCCGCCACGCCCTCCTGGTTCCCCGCATTTTGCCCCACGGTCCCCCAGAGGCCTTAATTCCTTAATATAAGCACCTAGAATTGCTCTAGCGGATTCCAGGATGGGCCGAGGGACTTGGGCCAGGTGTCAAACTTCTTACCACCATGAGGTGGTAGTGCGTACATGGGTGCCTACCCGCCACGCCCTCCTGGTTCCCCGTATTTTGCCCCAAGGACCCCCAGAAGCCTTAATTCCTTAATATAAGCCCCTAGAATTGCTCTAGCGGATTCCAGGAAGGGCCGAGAGACCTGGGCCGGGTGTCAAACTTCTTACCACTATGACGTGGTTGTGCGTACATGGGTGCCTACCCGCCACGCTTTCCTGGTTCCCCGCATTTTGCCCCTTGGATCCCCAGAGGCTTTAATTCCTTAATATAAGCACCTAGAATTGCTCTAGCGGATTCCAGGAAGGGCCGAGAGGCCTGGGTCGGGTGTCAAACTTCCTACCACCATGATGTGGTTGTGCGTACATAGGTGCCTACCCACCACGCCCTCCTGGTTCCCCGCATTTTGCCCCACGGACCCCCAGAGGCCTTAATTCCTTAATATAAGCACTTTGAACTTCTCTACCGGATTCCAGGAAGGGCCGAAGGACCTGGGCCGGGTTTCAAACTTCTTACCACCATGAGGTGGTTGTGCGTACATGGGTGCCTACCCGCCACGCCCTCCTGGTTCCCCGCATTTTGTCCCACGGACCCCCAGAGGCCTTAATTCCTTAATATAAGCACCTAGAATTGCTCTAGCGGATTCCAGGAAGGGCCGAGAGGCCTGGGTCGGGTGTCAAACTTCTTACCACCATGAGGTGGTTGTGCGTACATAGGTTCCTACCCGCCACGCCCTCCTGGTTCCCCGCATTTTGCCCCACGGATCCCCAGAGGCCTTAATTCCTTAATATAAGCACTTAGAACTTCTCTACCGGATTCCAGGAAGGGCCGAGGGACCTGGGCCGGGTGTCAAACTTCTTACCACCATGAGGTGGTTGTGCGTACATGGGTGCCTACCCGCCACGCCCTCCTGGTTCCCCGCATTTTGTCCCACGGACCCCCAGAGGCCTTAATTCCTTAATATAAGCACCTAGAATTGCTCTAGCGGATTCCAGGAAGGGCCGAGAGGCCTGGGTCGGGTGTCAAACTTCTTACCACCATGAGGTGGTTGTGCGTACATAGGTTCCTACCCGCCACGCCCTCCTGGTTCCCCGCATTTTGCCCCACGGATCCCCAGAGGCCTTAATTCCTTAATATAAGCACTTAGAACTTCTCTACCGGATTCCAGGAAGGGCCGAGGGACCTGGGCCGGGTGTCAAACTTCTTACCACCATGAGGTGGTTGTGCGTACATGGGTGCCTACCCGCCACGCCCTCCTGGTTCCCCGCATTTTGTCCCACGGACCCCCAGAGGCCTTAATTCCTTAATATAAGCACCTAGAATTGCTCTAGCGGATTCCAGGAAGGGCCGAGAGGCCTGGGTCGGGTGTCAAACTTCTTACCACCATGAGGTGGTTGTGCGTACATAGGTTCCTACCCGCCACGCCCTCCTGGTTCCCCGCATTTTGCCCCACGGATCCCCAGAGGCCTTAATTCCTTAATATAAGCACTTAGAACTTCTCTACCGGATTCCAGGAAGGGCCGAGGGAATAGGGCCGGGTGTCAAACTTCTTACCACCATGAGGTGGTTGTGCGTACATGGGTGCCTACCCGCCACGCCCTCCTGGTTCCCCGCATTTTGCCCCAAGGACCCCCAGAATCCTTAATTCCTTAATATAAGCCCCTAGAATTGCTCTAGCAGATTCCAGGAAGGGCCGAGGGACCTGGGCCGGGTGTCAAACTTCTTACCACCATCAGGTGGTAGTGCGTACATGGGTGCCTACCCGCCACGCCCTCCTGGTTCCCCGCAATTTGCCCCACGGACGCCCAGAGGCCTTAATTCCTTAATATAAGCACTTAGAACTTCTCTACCGGATTCCAGGAAGGGCCGAGGGACCTGGGCCGGGTGTCAAACTTCTTACCACCATGAGGTGGTTGTGCGTACATGGGTGCCTACCCGCCACGCCCTCCTGGTTCCCCGCATTTTGTCCCACGGACCCCCAGAGGCCTTAATTCCTTAATATAAGCACCTAGAATTGCTCTAGCGGATTCCAGGAAGGGCCGAGATGCCTGGGTCGGGTGTCAAACTTCTTACCACCATGAGGTGGTTGTGCGTACATGGGTGCCTACCCACCACGCTTTCCTGGTTCCCCGCATTTTGCCCCTTGGATCCCCAGAGGCTTTAATTCCTTAATATAAGCACCTAGAATTGCTCTAGCGGATTCCAGGAAGTGCCGAGAAGCCTGGGTCGGGTGTCAAACTTCTTACCACCATGAGGTGGTTGTGCGTACATAGGTGCCTACCCACCACGCCCTCCTGGTTCCCCGCATTTTGCCCCACGGACCCCCAGAGGCCTTAATTCCTTAATATAAGCACTTAGAACTTCTCTACCGGATTCCAGGAAGGGCCGAGGGACCTGGGCCGGGTGTCAAACTTCTTACCACCATGAGGTGGTTGTGCGTACATGGGTGCCTACCCGCCACGCCCTCCTGGTTCCGCGCATTTTGCCCCACGGACCCCCAGAGGCCTTAATTCCTTAATATAAGCACCTAGAATTGCTCTAGCGGATTCCAGGAAGGGCCGAGAGACCTGGGCCGGGTGTCAAACTTCTTACCACCATGACGTGGTTGTGCGTACATAGGTGCCTACCCACCACGCCCTCCTGGTTCCCCGCATTTTGCCCCAAGGACCCCCAGAATCCTTAATTCCTTAATATAAGCCCCTAGAATTGCTCTAGCAGATTCCAGGAAGGGCCGAGGGACCTGGGCCGGGTGTCAAACTTCTTACCACCATGAGGTGGTAGTGCGTACATGGGTGCCTACCCACCACGCCCTCCTGGTTCCCCGCATTTTGCCCCACGGACCCCCAGAGGCCTTAATTCCTTAATATAAGCACTTAGAACTTCTCTACCGGATTCCAGGAAGGGCCGAGGGACCTGGGCCGGGTGTCAAACTTCTTACCACCATGAGGTGGTCGTGCGTACATGGGTGCCTACCCGCCACGCCCTCCTGGTTCCCCGCATTTTGTCCCACGGACCCCCAGAGGCCTTAATTCCTTAATATAAGCACCTAGAATTGCTCTAGCGGATTCCAGGAAGGGCCGAGATGCCTGGGTCGGGTCTCAAACTTCTTATCACCATGAGGTGGTTGTGCGTACATGGGTGCCTACCCACCACGCTTTCCTGGTTCCCCGCATTTTGCCCCTTGGATCCCCAGAGGCTTTAATTCCTTAATATAAGCACCTAGAATTGCTCTAGCGGATTCCAGGAAGTGCCGAGAAGCCTGGGTCGGGTGTCAAACTTCTTACCACCATGAGGTGGTTGTGCGTACATAGGTGCCTACCCACCACGCCCTCCTGGTTCCCCGCATTTTGCCCCACGGACCCCCAGAGGCCTTAATTCCTTAATATAAGCACTTAGAACTTCTCTACCGGATTCCAGAAAGGGCCGAGGGACCTGGGCCGGGTGTCAAACTTCTTACCACCATGAGGTGGTTGTGCGTACATGGGTGCCTACCCGCCACACCCTCCTGGTTCCCCGCATTTTGTCCCACGGACCCCCAGAAGCCTTAATTCCTTAATATAAGCACCTAGAATTGCTCTAGCGGATTCCAGGAAGGGCTGAGAGGCCTGGGTCGGGTGTCAAACTTCTTACCACGATGAGGTGGTTGTGCGTACATAGGTTCCTACCCGCCACGCCCTCCTGGTTCCCTGCATTTTGCCCCACGGACCCCCAGAGGCTTTAATTCCTTAATATAAGCACCTAGAATTTCTCTAGCGGATTCCAGGATGGGCCGAGGGACCTGGGCTGGGTGTCAAACTTCTTACCACCATGAGGTGGTAGTGCGTACATAGGTGCCTACCCACCACGCCCTCCTGGTTCCCCGCATTTTGCCCCACGGACCCCCAGAAGGTTTAATTCCTTAATATAAGCACCTAGAATTTTTCTAGCGGATTCCAGGATGGGCTGAGGGACCTGGGCCGAGTGCCAAACTTCTTACCACCATGAGGTGGTAGTGCGTACATGGGTGCCTACCCGCCAAGCCCTCCTGGTTCCCCGCATTTTGCCCCACGGTCCCCCAGAGGCCTTAATTCCTTAATATAAGCACCTAGAATTGCTCTAGCGGATTCCAGGAAGGGCCGGGGGACCTGGGCCGGGTGTCAAACTTCTTACCACCATGAGGTGGTTGTGCGTACATGGGTGCCTACCCGCCACGCTTTCCTGGTTCCCCGCATTTTGCCCTTTGGATCCCCAGAGGCTTTAATTCCTTAATATAAGCACCTAGAATTGCTCTAGCGGATTCCAGGAAGGGCCGAGAGGCCTGTGTCGGGTGTCAAACTTCTTACCACCATGAGGTGGTTGTGCGTACATAGGTGCCTACCCACCACGCCCTCCTGGTTCCCCGCATTTTGCCCCACGGACCCCCAAAGGCTTTAATTCCTTAATATAAGCACCTAGAATTTATCTAGCGGAATCCAGGATGGGCCGAGGGACCTGGGCCGGGTGTCAAACTTCTTACCACCAAGAGGTGGTAGCGCGTACATGGGTGCCTACCCGCCACGCCCTCCTGGTTCCACGCATTTTGCCCCAAGGACCCCCAGAATCCTTAATTCCTTAATATAAGCCCCTAGAATTGCTCTAGCAGATTCCAGGAAGGGCCGAGGGACCTGGGCCGGGTGTCAAACTTCTTACCACCATGAGGTGGTAGTGCGTACATGGGTGCCTACCCGCCACGCCCTCCTGGTTCCCCGCATTTTGCCCCACGGTCCCCCAGAGGCCTTAATTCCTTAATATAAGCACCTAGAATTGCTCTAGCGGATTCCAGGATGGGCCGAGGGACTTGGGCCAGGTGTCAAACTTCTTACCACCATAAGGTGGTAGTGCGTACATGGGTGCCTACCCGCCACGCCCTCCTGGTTCCCCGTATTTTGCCCCAAGGACCCCCAGAAGCCTTAATTCCTTAATATAAGCCCCTAGAATTGCTCTAGCGGATTCCAGGAAGGGCCGAGAGACCTTGGCCGGGTGTCAAACTTCTTACCACTATGACGTGGTTGTGCGTACATGGGTGCCTACCCGCCACGCTTTCCTGGTTCCCCGCATTTTGCCCCTTGGATCCCCAGAGGCTTTAATTCCTTAATATAAGCACCTAGAATTGCTCTAGCGGATTCCAGGAAGGGCCGAGAGGCCTGGTTCGGGTGTCAAACTTCCTACCACCATGAGGTGGTTGTGCGTACATAGGTGCCTACCCACCACGCCCTCCTGGTTCCCCGCATTTTGCCCCACGGACCCCCAGAGGCCTTAATTCCTTAATATAAGCACTTTGAACTTCTCTACCGGATTCCAGGAAGGGCCGAGGGACCTGGGCCGGGTTTCAAACTTCTTACCACCATGAGGTGGTTGTGCGTACATGGGTGCCTACCCGCCACGCCCTCCTGGTTCCCCGCATTTTGTCCCACGGACCCCCAGAGGCCTTAATTCCTTAATATAAGCACCTAGAATTGCTCTAGCGGATTCCAGGAAGGGCCGAGAGTCCTGGGTCGGGTGTCAAACTTCTTACCACCATGAGGTGGTTGTGCGTACATAGGTTCCTACCCGCCACGCCCTCCTGGTTCCCCGCATTTTGCCCCACGGATCCCCAGAGGCCTTAATTCCTTAATATAAGCACTTAGAACTTCTCTACCGGATTCCAGGAAGGGCCGAGGGACCTGGGCCGGGTGTCAAACTTCTTACCACCATGAGGTGGTTGTGCGTACATGGGTGCCTACCCGCCACGCCCTCCTGGTTCCCCGCATTTTGTCCCACGGACCCCCAGAGGCCTTAATTCCTTAATATAAGCACCTAGAATTGCTCTAGCGGATTCCAGGAAGGGCCGAGAGGCCTGGGTCGGGTGTCAAACTTCTTACCACCATGAGGTGGTTGTGCGTACATGGGTGCCTACCCACCACGCTTTCCTGGTTCCCCGCATTTTGCCCCTTGGATCCCCAGAGGCTTTAATTCCTTAATATAACCACCTAGAATTGCTCTAGCGGATTCCAGGAAGTGCCGAGAAGCCTGGGTCGGGTGTCAAACTTCTTACCACCATGAGGTGGTTGTGCGTACATAGGTGCCTAACCACCACGCCCTCCTGGTTCCCCGCATTTTGCCCCACGGACCCCCAGAGGCCTTAATTCCTTAATATAAGCACTTAGAACTTCTCTACCGGATTCCAGGAAGGGCCGAGGGACCTGGGCCGGGTGTCAAACTTCTTACCACCATGAGGTGGTTGTTCGTACATGGGTGCCTACCCGCCACGCCCTCCTGGTTCCGCGCATTTTGCCCCACGGACCCCCAGAGGCCTTAATTCCTTAATATAAGCACCTAGAATTGCTCTAGCGGATTCCAGGAAGGGCCGAGAGACCTGGGCCGGGTGTCAAACTTCTTACCACCATGACGTGGTTGTGCGTACATGTGTGCCTACCCACCACGCTTTCCTGGTTCCCCGCATTTTGCCCCTTGGATCCCCAGAGGCTTTAATTCTTTAATATAAGCACCTAGAATTGCTCTAGCGGATTCCAGGAAGTGCCGAGAAGCCTGGGTCGGGTGTCAAACTTCTTACCACCATGAGGTGGTTGTGCGTACATAGGTGCCTACCCACCACGCCCTCCTGGTTCCCCGCATTTTGCCCCACGGACCCCCAGAGGCCTTAATTCCTTAATATAAGCACTTAGAACTTCTCTACCGGATTCCAGGAAGGGCCGAGGGACCTGGGCCGGGTGTCAAACTTCTTACCACCATGAGGTGGTTGTGCGTACATAAGTGCCTACCCGCCACACCCTCCTGGTTCCCCGCATTTTGTCCCACGGACCCCCAGAAGCCTTAATTCCTTAATATAAGCACCTAGAATTGCTCTAGCGGATTCCAGGAAGGGCTGAGAGGCCTGGGTCGGGTGTCAAACTTCTTACCACGATGAGGTGGTTGTGCGTACATAGGTTCCTACCCGCCACGCCCTCCTGGTTCCCTGCATTTTGCCCCACGGACCCCCAGAGGCTTTAATTCCTTAATATAAGCACCTAGAATTTCTCTAGCGGATTCCAGGATGGGCCGAGGGACCTGGGCTGGGTGTCAAACTTCTTACCACCATGAGGTGGTAGTGCGTACATGGGTGCCTACCCGCCACGCCCTCCTGGTTCCCCGCATTTTGCCCCAAGGACCCCCAGAATCCTTAATTCCTTAATATAAGCCCCTAGAATTGCTCTAGCAGATTCCAGGAAGGGCCGAGGGACCTGGGCCGGGTGTCAAACTTCTTACCACCAGGAGGTGGTAGTGCGTACATAGGTGCCTACCCACCACGCCCTCCTGGTTCCCCGCATTTTGCCCCACGGACCCCCAGAGGCCTTAATTCCTTAATATAAGCACTTAGAACTTCTCTACCGGATTCCAGGAAGGGCCGAGGGACCTGGGCCGGGTGTCAAACTTCTTACCACAATGAGGTGGTTGTGCGTACATGGGTGCCTACTCGCCACGCCCTCCTGGTTCCCCGCATTTTGTCCCACGGACCCCCAGAGGCCTTAATTCCTTAATATAAGCACCTAGAATTGCTCTAGCGGATTCCAGGAAGGGCCGAGGGACCTGGGCCGGGTGTCAAACTTCTTACCACCATGAGGTGGTTGTGCGTACATGGGTGCCTAACCGCCACGCCCTCCTGGTTCCCCGCATTTTGCCCCAAGGACCCCCAGAATCCTTAATTCCTTAATATAAGCCCCTAGAATTGCTCTAGCAGATTCCAGGAAGGGCCGAGGGACCTGGGCCGGGTGTCAAACTTCTTACCACCATGAGGTGGTAGTGCGTACATAGGTGCCTACCCACCACGCCCTCCTGGTTCCACGCATTTTGCCCCACGGACCCCCAGAGGCCTTAATTCCTTAATATAAGCACTTAGAATTTCTCTAGCGGATTCCAGGATGGGCCGAGGGACCTGGGTCGGGTGTCAAACTTCGTACCACCATGAGGTGGTAGTGCGTACATGGGTGCCTACCCGCCACGCCCTCCTGGTTCCGCGCATTTTGCCCCACGGACCCCCAGAGGCCTTAATTCCTTAATATAAGCACCTAGAATTGCTCTAGCGGATTCCAGGAAGGGCCGAGAGACCTGGGCCGGGTGTCAAACTTCTTACCACCATGAGGTGGTAGTGCGTACATAGGTGCCTACCCACCACGCCCTCCTGGTTCCCCGCATTTTGCCCCACGGACCCCCAGAGGCCTTAATTCCTTAATATAAGCACTTAGAACTTCTCTACCGGATTCCAGGAAGGGCCGAGGGACCTGGGCCGGGTGTCAAACTTCTTACCACCATGAGGTGGTTGTGCGTACATGGGTGCCTACCCGCCACGCCCTCCTGGTTCCCTGCATTTTGTCCCACGGACCCCCAGAAGCCTTAATTCCTTAATATAAGCACCTAGAATTGCTCTAGCGGATTCCAGGAAGGGCTGAGAGGCCTGGGTCGGGTGTCAAACTTCTTACCACGATGAGGTGGTTGTGCGTACATAGGTTCCTACCCGCCACGCCCTCCTGGTTCCCTGCATTTTGCCCCACGGACCCCCAGAGGCTTTAATTCCTTAATATAAGCATCTAGAATTTCTCTAGCGGATTCCAGGATGGGCCGAGGGACCTGGGCCGGGTGTCAAACTTCTTACCACCATGAGGTGGTAGTGCGTACATGGGTGCCTACCCGCCACGTCCTCCTGGTTCCCCGCATTTTGCCCCAAGGACCCCCAGAATCCTTAATTCCTTAATATAAGCCCCTAGAATTGCTCTAGCAGATTCCAGGAAGGGCCGAGGGACCTGGGCCGGGTGTCAAACTTTTTACCACCATGAGATGGTAGTGCGTACATAGGTGCCTACCCACCACGCCCTCCTGGTTCCCCGCATTTTGCCCCACGGACCCCCAGAGGCCTTAATTCCTTAATATAAGCACTTAGAACTTCTCTACCGGATTCCAGGAAGGGCCGAGGGACCTGGGCCGGGTGTCAAACTTCTTACCACAATGAGGTGGTTGTGCGTACATGGGTGCCTACCCGCCACGCCCTCCTGGTTCCCCGCATTTTGTCCCACGGACCCCCAGAGGCCTTAATTCCTTAATATAAGCACCTAGAATTGCTCTAGCGGATTCCAGGAAGGGCCGAGGGACCTGGGCCGGGTGTCAAACTTCTTATTACCATGAGGTGGTTGTGCGTACATGGGTGCCTAACCGCCACGCCCTCCTGGTTCCCCGCATTTTGTCCCACGGACCCCCAGAGGCCTTAATTCCTTAATATAAGCACCTAGAATTGCTCTAGCGGATTCCAGGAAGGGCTGAGAGGCCTGGGCCGAGTGTCAAACTTCTTACCACCATGAGGTAGTAGTGCGTACATGGGTACCTACCCGCCACGCCCTCCTGGTTCCCCGTATTTTGCCCCAAGGACCCCCAGAAGCCTTAATTCCTTAATATAAGCCCCTAGAATTGCTCTAGCGGATTCCAGGAAGGGCCGAGAGACCTGGGCCGGGTGTCAAACTTCTTACCACTATGACGTGGTTGTGCGTACATGGGTGCCTACCCGCCACGCTTTCCTGGTTCCCCGCATTTTGCCCCTTGGATCCCCAGAGGCTTTAATTCCTTAATATAAGCACCTAGAATTGATCTAGCGGATTCCAGGAAGGGCCGAGAGGCCTGAGTCGGGTGTCAAACTTCCTACCACCATGAGGTGGTTGTGCGTACATAGGTGCCTACCCACCACGCCCTCCTGGTTCCCCGCATTTTGCCCCACGGACCCCCAGAGGCCTTAATTCCTTAATATAAGCACTTAGAACTTCTCTACCGGATTCCAGGAAGGGCCGAGGGACCTGGGCCGGGTGTCAAACTTCTTACCACCATGAGGTGGTTGTGCGTACATGGGTGCCTACCCGCCACGCCCTCCTGGTTCCCCGCATTTTGTCCCACGGACCCCCAGAGGCCTTAATTCCTTAATATAAGCACCTAGAATTGCTCTAGCGGATTCCAGGAAGGGCCGAGAGGCCTGGGTCGGGTGTCAAACTTCTTACCACCATGAGGTGGTTGTGCGTACATAGGTTCCTACCCGCCACGCCCTCCTGGTTCCCCGCATTTTGCCCACGGATCCCCAGAGGCCTTAATTCCTTAATATAAGCACTTAGAACTTCTCTACCGGATTCCAGGAAGGGCCGAGGGAATAGGGCCGGGTGTCAAACTTCTTACCACCATGAGGTGGTTGTGCGTACATGGGTGCCTACCCGCCACGCCCTCCTGGTTCCCCGCATTTTGCCCCAAGGACCCCCAGAATCCTTAATTCCTTAATATAAGCCCCTAGAATTGCTCTAGCAGATTCCAGGAAGGGCCGAGGGACCTGGGCCGGGTGTCAAACTTTTTACCACCATGAGATGGTAGTGCGTACATAGGTGCCTACCCACCACGCCCTCCTGGTTCCCCGCATTTTGCCCCACGGACCCCCAGAGGCCTTAATTCCTTAATATAAGCACTTAGAACTTCTCTACCGGATTCCAGGAAGGGCCGAGGGACCTGGGCCGGGTGTCAAACTTCTTACCACAATGAGGTGGTTGTGCGTACATGGGTGCCTACCCGCCACGCCCTCCTGGTTCCCCGCATTTTGTCCCACGGACCCCCAGAGGCCTTAATTCCTTAATATAAGCACCTAGAATTGCTCTAGCGGATTCCAGGAAGGGCCGAGGGACCTGGGCCGGGTGTCAAACTTCTTATTACCATGAGGTGGTTGTGCGTACATGGGTGCCTAACCGCCACGCCCTCCTGGTTCCCCGCATTTTGTCCCACGGACCCCCAGAGGCCTTAATTCCTTAATATAAGCACCTAGAATTGCTCTAGCGGATTCCAGGAAGGGCTGAGAGGCCTGGGCCGAGTGTCAAACTTCTTACCACCATGAGGTAGTAGTGCGTACATGGGTACCTACCCGCCACGCCCTGCTGGTTTCCTGCATTTTGCCCCACGGACCCCCAGAGGCCTTAATTCCTTAATATAAGCACCTAGAATTTCTCTAGCGGATTCCAGGATGGGCCGAGGGACCTGGGCCGGGTGTCAAACTTCTTACCACCATGAGGTGGTAGTGCGTACATGGGTGCCTACCCGCCACGCCCTCCTGGTTCCCCGTATTTTGCCCCAAGGACCCCCAGAAGCCTTAATTCCTTAATATAAGCCCCTAGAATTGCTCTAGCGGATTCCAGGAAGGGCCGAGAGACCTGGGCCGGGTGTCAAACTTCTTACCACTATGACGTGGTTGTGCGTACATGGGTGCCTACCCGCCACGCTTTCCTGGTTCCCCGCATTTTGCCCCTTGGATCCCCAGAGGCTTTAATTCCTTAATATAAGCACCTAGAATTGATCTAGCGGATTCCAGGAAGGGCCGAGAGGCCTGAGTCGGGTGTCAAACTTCCTACCACCATGAGGTGGTTGTGCGTACATAGGTGCCTACCCACCACGCCCTCCTGGTTCCCCGCATTTTGCCCCACGGACCCCCAGAGGCCTTAATTCCTTAATATAAGCACTTAGAACTTCTCTACCGGATTCCAGGAAGGGCCGAGGGACCTGGGCCGGGTGTCAAACTTCTTACCACCATGAGGTGGTTGTGCGTACATGGGTGCCTACCCGCCACGCCCTCCTGGTTCCCCGCATTTTGTCCCACGGACCCCCAGAGGCCTTAATTCCTTAATATAAGCACCTAGAATTGCTCTAGCGGATTCCAGGAAGGGCCGAGAGGCCTGGGTCGGGTGTCAAACTTCTTACCACCATGAGGTGGTTGTGCGTACATAGGTTCCTACCCGCCACGCCCTCCTGGTTCCCCGCATTTTGCCCACGGATCCCCAGAGGCCTTAATTCCTTAATATAAGCACTTAGAACTTCTCTACCGGATTCCAGGAAGGGCCGAGGGAATAGGGCCGGGTGTCAAACTTCTTACCACCATGAGGTGGTTGTGCGTACATGGGTGCCTACCCGCCACGCCCTCCTGGTTCCCCGCATTTTGCCCCAAGGACCCCCAGAATCCTTAATTCCTTAATATAAGCCCCTAGAATTGCTCTAGCAGATTCCAGGAAGGGCCGAGGGACCTGGGCCGGGTGTCAAACTTCTTACCACCATGAGGTGGTAGTGCGTACATGGGTGCCTACCCACCACGCCCTCCTGGTTCCCCGCATTTTGCCCCACGGACCCCCAGAGGCCTTAATTCCTTAATATAAGCACTTAGAACTTCTCTACCGGATTCCAGGAAGGGCCGAGATGCCTGGGTCGGGTCTCAAACTTCTTACCACCATGAGGTGGTTGTGCGTACATGGGTGCCTACCCACCACGCTTTCCTGGTTCCCCGCATTTTGCCCCTTGGATCCCCAGAGGCTTTAATTCCTTAATATAAGCACCTAGAATTGCTCTAGCGGATTCCAGGAAGTGCCGAGAAGCCTGGGTCGGGTGTCAAACTTCTTACCACCATGAGGTGGTTGTGCGTACATAGGTGCCTACCCACCACGCCCTCCTGGTTCCCCGCATTTTGCCCCACGGACCCCCAGAGGCCTTAATTCCTTAATATAAGCACTTAGAACTTCTCTACCGGATTCCAGGAAGGGCCGAGGGACCTGGGCCGGGTGTCAAACTTCTTACCACCATGAGGTGGTTGTGCGTACATGGGTGCCTACCCGCCACACCCTCCTGGTTCCCTGCATTTTGTCCCACGGACCCCCAGAAGCCTTAATTCCTTAATATAAGCACCTAGAATTGCTCTAGCGGATTCCAGGAAGGGCTGAGAGGCCTGGGTCGGGTGTCAAACTTCTTACCACGATGAGGTGGTTGTGCGTACATAGGTTCCTACCCGCCACGCCCTCCTGGTTCCCTGCATTTTGCCCCACGGACCCCCAGAGGCTTTAATTCCTTAATATAAGCACCTAGAATTTCTCTAGCGGATTCCAGGATGGGCCGAGGGACCTGGGCTGGGTGTCAAACTTCTTACCACCATGAGGTGGTAGTGCGTACATGGGTGCCTACCCGCCACGCCCTCCTGGTTCCCCGCATTTTGCCCCAAGGACCCCCAGAATCCTTAATTCCTTAATATAAGCCCCTAGAATTGCTCTAGCAGATTCCAGGAAGGGCCGAGGGACCTGGGCCGGGTGTCAAACTTCTTACCACCATGAGGTGGTTGTGCGTACATGGGTGCCTACCCACCACGCTTTCCTGGTTCCCCGCATTTTGCCCCTTGGATCCCCAGAGGCTTTAATTCCTTAATATAAGCACCTAGAATTTTTCTAGCGGATTCCAGGATGGGCTGAGGGACCTGGGTCGGGTGTCAAACTTCTTACCACCATGAGGTGGTTGTGCGTACATAGGTGCCTACCCACCACGCCCTCCTGGTTCCCCGCATTTTGCCCCACGGACCCCCAGAGGCCTTAATTCCTTAATATAAGGACTTAGAACTTCTCTACCGGATTCCAGGAAGGGCCGAGGGACCTGGGCCGGGTGTCAAACTTCTTACCACCATGAGGTGGTTGTGCGTACATGGGTGCCTACTCGCCACGCCCTCCTGGTTCCCCGCATTTTGTCCCACGGACCCCCAGAGGCCTTAATTCCTTAATATAAGCACCTAGAATTGCTCTAGCGGATTCCAGGAAGGGCCGAGGGACCTGGGCCGGGTGTCAAACTTCTTACCACCATGAGGTGGTTGTGCGTACATAGGTTCCTACCCGCCACGCCCTCCTGGTTCCCCGCATTTTGTCCCACGGACCCCCAGAGGCCTTAATTCCTTAATATAAGCACCTAGAATTTCTCTAGCGGATTCCAGGAAGGGCTGAGAGGCCTGGGCCGAGTGTCAAACTTCTTACCACCATGAGGTGGTAGTGCGTACATGGGTGCCTACCCGCCACGCCCTCCTGGTTCCCTGCATTTTGCCCCACGGACCCCCAGAGGCTTTAATTCCTTAATATAAGCACCTAGAATTTCTCTAGCGGATTCCAGGATGGGCCGAGGGACCTGGGCTGGGTGTCAAACTTCTTACCACCATGAGGTGGTAGTGCGTACATGGGTGCCTACCCGCCACGCCCTCCTGGTTCCCCGCATTTTGCCCCAAGGACCCCCAGAATCCTTAATTCCTTAATATAAGCCCCTAGAATTGCTCTAGCAGATTCCAGGAAGGGCCGAGGGACCTGGGCCGGGTGTCAAACTTCTTACCACCATGAGGTGGTTGTGCGTACATGGGTGCCTACCCACCACGCTTTCCTGGTTCCCCGCATTTTGCCTCTTGGATCCCCAGAGGCTTTAATTCCTTAATATAAGCACCTAGAATTTTTCTAGCGGATTCCAGGATGGGCTGAGGGACCTGGGTCGGGTGTCAAACTTCTTACCACCATGAGGTGGTTGTGCGTACATAGGTGCCTACCCACCACGCCCTCCTGGTTCCCCGCATTTTGCCCCACGGACCCCCAGAGGCCTTAATTCCTTAATATAAGCACTTAGAACTTCTCTACCGGATTCCAGGAAGGGCCGAGGGACCTGGGCCGGGTGTCAAACTTCTTACCACCATGAGGTGGTTGTGCGTACATGGGTGCCTACTCGCCACGCCCTCCTGGTTCCCCGCATTTTGTCCCACGGACCCCCAGAGGCCTTAATTCCTTAATATAAGCACCTAGAATTGCTCTAGCGGATTCCAGGAAGGGCCGAGGGACCTGGGCCGGGTGTCAAACTTCTTACCACCATGAGGTGGTTGTGCGTACATAGGTTCCTACCCGCCACGCCCTCCTGGT
This sequence comes from Candelabrum cocksii, assembly GCA_963930725.1. Classification (NCBI taxonomy): domain Eukaryota; kingdom Metazoa; phylum Cnidaria; class Hydrozoa; order Anthoathecata; family Candelabridae; genus Candelabrum; species Candelabrum cocksii. The sequence goes on along the minus strand of OZ005677.1, from coordinate 5,834,727 downwards.
TCCCCGCATTTTGTCCCACGGACCCCCAGAGGCCTTAATTCCTTAATATAAGCACCTAGAATTTCTCTAGCGGATTCCAGGAAGGGCTGAGAGGCCTGGGCCGAGTGTCAAACTTCTTACCACCATGAGGTAGTAGTGCGTACATGGGTGCCTACCCACCACGCTTTCCTGGTTCCCCGCATTTTGCCCCTTGGATCCCCAGAGGCTTTAATTCCTTAATATAAGCACCTAGAATTGCTCTAGCGGATTCCAGGAAGTGCCGAGAGGCCTGTGTCGGGTGTCAAACTTCTTACCACCATGAGGTGGTTGTGCGTACATAGGTGCCTACCCACCACGCCCTCCTGGTTCCCCGCATTTTGCCCCACGGATCCCCAGAGGCCTTAATTCCTTAATATAAGCACTTAGAACTTCTCTACCGGATTCCAGGAAGGGCCGAGAGGCCTGGGTCGGGTGTCAAACTTCTTACCACCATGAGGTGGTTGTGCGTACATAGGTTTCTACCCGCCACGCCCTCCTGGTTCCCCGCATTTTGCCCCACGGATCCCCAGAGGCCTTAATTCCTTAATATAAGCACTTAGAACTTCTCTACCGGATTCCAGGAAGGGCCGAGGGAATAGGGCCGGGTGTCAAACTTCTTACCACCATGAGGTGGTTGTGCGTACATGGGTGCCTACCCACCACGCCCTCCTGGTTCCCCGCATTTTGCCCCACGGACCCCCAGAGGCCTTAATTCCTTAATATAAGCACTTAGAACTTCTCTACCGGATTCCAGGAAGGGCCGAGGGACCTGGGCCGGGTGTCAAACTTCTTACCACCATGAGGTGGTTGTGCGTACATGGGTGCCTACCCGCCACGCCCTCCTGGTTCCGCGCATTTTGCCCCACGGACCCCCAGAGGCCTTAATTCCTTAATATAAGCACCTAGAATTGCTCTAGCGGATTCCAGGAAGGGCCGAGAGACCTGGGCCGGGTGTCAAACTTCTTACCACCATGACGTGGTTGTGCGTACATGTGTGCCTACCCACCACGCTTTCCTGGTTCCCCGCATTTTGCCCCTTGGATCCCCAGAGGCTTTAATTCCTTAATATAAGCACCTAGAATTGCTCTAGCGGATTCCAGGAAGTGCCGAGAAGCCTGGGTCGGGTGTCAAACTTCTTACCACCATGAGGTGGTTGTGCGTACATAGGTGCCTACCCACCACGCCCTCCTGGTTCCCCGCATTTTGCCCCACGGACCCCCAGAGGCCTTAATTCCTTAATATAAGCACTTAGAACTTCTCTACCGGATTCCAGGAAGGGCCGAGGGACCTGGGCCGGGTGTCAAACTTCTTACCACCATGAGGTGGTTGTGCGTACATGGGTGCCTACCCGCCACACCCTCCTGGTTCCCCGCATTTTGTCCCACGGACCCCCAGAAGCCTTAATTCCTTAATATAAGCACCTAGAATTGCTCTAGCGGATTCCAGGAAGGGCTGAGAGGCCTGGGTCGGGTATCAAACTTCTTACCACGATGAGGTGGTTGTGCGTACATAGGTTCCTACCCGCCACGCCCTCCTGGTTCCCTGCATTTTGCCCCACGGACCCCCAGAGGCTTTAATTCCTTAATATAAGCACCTAGAATTTCTCTAGCGGATTCCAGGATGGGCCGAGGGACCTGGGCTGGGTGTCAAACTTCTTACCACCATGAGGTGGTAGTGCGTACATGGGTGCCTACCCGCCACGCCCTCCTGGTTCCCCGCATTTTGCCCCAAGGACCCCCAGAATCCTTAATTCCTTAATATAAGCCCCTAGAATTGCTCTAGCAGATTCCAGGAAGGGCCGAGGGACCTGGGCCGGGTGTCAAACTTCTTACCACCATGAGGTGGTAGTGCGTACATGGGTGCCTACCCGCCACGCCCTCCTGGTTCCCCGCATTTTGCCCCAAGGACCCCCAGAATCCTTAATTCCTTAATATAAGCCCCTAGAATTGCTCTAGCAGATTCCAGGAAGGGCCGAGGGACCTGGGCCGGGTGTCAAACTTCTTACCACCATGAGATGGTAGTGCGTACATAGGTGCCTACCCACCACGCCCTCCTGGTTCCCCGCATTTTGCCCCACGGACCCCCAGAGGCCTTAATTCCTTAATATAAGCACTTAGAACTTCTCTACTGGATTCCAGGAAGGGCCGAGGGACCTGGGCCGGGTGTCAAACTTCTTACCACAATGATGTGGTTGTGCGTACATGGGTGCCTACCCGCCACGCCCTCCTGGTTCCCCGCATTTTGTCCCACGGACCCCCAGAGGCCTTAATTCCTTAATATAAGCACCTAGAATTGCTCTAGCGGATTCCAGGAAGGGCCGAGGGACCTGGGCCGGGTGTCAAACTTCTTATTACCATGAGGTGGTTGTGCGTACATGGGTGCCTAACCGCCACGCCCTCCTGGTTCCCCGCATTTTGTCCCACGGACCCCCAGAGGCCTTAATTCCTTAATATAAGCACCTAGAATTGCTCTAGCGGATTCCAGGAAGGGCTGAGAGGCCTGGGCCGAGTGTCAAACTTCTTACCACCATGAGGTAGTAGTGCGTACATGGGTACCTACCCGCCACGCCCTGCTGGTTTCCCGCATTTTGCCCCACGGACCCCCAGAGGCCTTAATTCCTTAATATAAGCACCTAGAATTTCTCTAGCGGATTCCAGGATGGGCCGAGGGACCTGGGCCGGGTGTCAAACTTCTTACCACCATGAGGTGGTAGTGCGTACATGGGTGCCTACCCGCCACGCCCTCCTGGTTCCCCGTATTTTGCCCCAAGGACCCCCAGAAGCCTTAATTCCTTAATATAAGCCCCTAGAATTGCTCTAGCGGATTCCAGGAAGGGCCGAGAGACCTGGGCCGGGTGTCAAACTTCTTACCACTATGACGTGGTTGTGCGTACATGGGTGCCTACCCGCCACGCTTTCCTGGTTCCCCGCATTTTGCCCCTTGGATCCCCAGAGGCTTTAATTCCTTAATATAAGCACCTAGAATTGATCTAGCGGATTCCAGGAAGGGCCGAGAGGCCTGGGTCGGGTGTCAAACTTCCTACCACCATGAGGTGGTTGTGCGTACATAGGTGCCTACCCACCACGCCCTCCTGGTTCCCCGCATTTTGCCCCACGGACCCCCAGAGGCCTTAATTCCTTAATATAAGCACTTAGAACTTCTCTACCGGATTCCAGGAAGGGCCGAGGGACCTGGGCCGGGTGTCAAACTTCTTACCACCATGAGGTGGTTGTGCGTACATGGGTGCCTACCCGCCACGCCCTCCTGGTTCCCCGCATTTTGTCCCACGGACCCCCAGAGGCCTTAATTCCTTAATATAAGCACCTAGAATTGCTCTAGCGGTTTCCAGGAAGGGCCGAGAGGCCTGGGTCGGGTGTCAAACTTCTTACCACCATGAGGTGGTTGTGCGTACATGGGTGCCTACCCACCACGCTTTCCTGGTTCCCCGCATTTTGCCCCACGGATCCCCAGAGGCCTTAATTCCTTAATATAAGCACTTAGAACTTCTCTACCGGATTCCAGGAAGGGCCGAGGGAATAGGGCCGGGTGTCAAACTTCTTACCACCATGAGGTGGTTGTGCGTACATGGGTGCCTACCCGCCACGCTCTCCTGGTTCCCCGCATTTTGCCCCAAGGACCCCCAGAATCCTTAATTCCTTAATATAAGCCCCTAGAATTGCTCTAGCAGATTCCAGGAAGGGCCGAGGGACCTGGGCCGGGTGTCAAACTTCTTACCACCATGAGGTGGTAGTGCGTACATGGGTGCCTACCCACCACGCCCTCCTGGTTCCCCGCATTTTGCCCCACGGACCCCCAGAGGCCTTAATTCCTTAATATAAGCACTTAGAACTTCTCTACCGGATTCCAGGAAGGGCCGAGGGACCTGGGCCGGGTGTCAAACTTCTTACCACCATGAGGTGGTTGTGCGTACATGGGTGCCTACCCGCCACGCCCTCCTGGTTCCCCGCATTTTGTCCCACGGACCCCCAGAGGCCTTAATTCCTTAATATAAGCACCTAGAATTGCTCTAGCGGATTCCAGGAAGGGCCGAGATGCCTGGGTCGGGTCTCAAACTTCTTACCACCATGAGGTGGTTGTGCGTACATGGGTGCCTACCCACCACGCTTTCCTGGTTCCCCGCATTTTGCCCCTTGGATCCCCAGAGGCTTTAATTCCTTAATATAAGCACCTAGAATTGCTCTAGCGGATTCCAGGAAGTGCCGAGAAGCCTGGGTCGGGTGTCAAACTTCTTACCACCATGAGGTGGTTGTGCGTACATAGGTGCCTACCCGCCACGCCCTCCTGGTTCCCCGCATTTTGTCCCACGGACCCCCAGAGGCCTTAATTCCTTAATATAAGCACCTAGAATTGCTCTAGCGGATTCCAGGAAGGGCCGAGGGACCTGGGCCGGGTGTCAAACTTCTTACCACCATGAGGTGGTTGTGCGTACATGGGTGCCTACCCGCCACACCCTCCTGGTTCCCCGCATTTTGTCCCACGGACCCCCAGAAGCCTTAATTCCTTAATATAAGCACCTAGAATTGCTCTAGCGGATTCCAGGAAGTGCCGAGAAGCCTGGGTCGGGTGTCAAACTTCTTACCACGATGAGGTGGTTGTGCGTACATAGGTTCCTACCCGCCACGCCCTCCTGGTTCCCTGCATTTTGCCCCACGGACCCCCAGAGGCTTTAATTCCTTAATATAAGCACCTAGAATTTCTCTAGCGGATTCCAGGATGGGCCGAGGGACCTGGGCTGGGTGTCAAACTTCTTACCACCATGAGGTGGTAGTGCGTACATGGGTGCCTACCCGCCACGCCCTCCTGGTTCCCCGCATTTTGCCCCAAGGACCCCCAGAATCCTTAATTCCTTAATATAAGCCCCTAGAATTGCTCTAGCAGATTCCAGGAAGGGCCGAGGGACCTGGGCCGGGTGTCAAACTTCTTACCACCATGAGGTGGTAGTGCGTACATAGGTGCCTACCCACCACGCCCTCCTGGTTCCCCGCATTTTGCCCCACGGACCCCCAGAAGGTTTAATTCCTTAATATAAGCACCTAGAATTTTTCTAGCGGATTCCAGGATGGGCCGAGGGACTTGGGCCGGGTGTCAAACTTCTTACCACCATGAGGTGGTAGTGCGTACATGGGTGCCTACCCGCCACGCCCTCCTGGTTCCCCGTATTTTGCCCCAAGGACCCCCAGAAGCCTTAATTCCTTAATATAAGCCCCTAGAATTGCTCTAGCGGATTCCAGGAAGGGCCGAGAGACCTGGGCCGGGTGTCAAACTTCTTACCACTATGACGTGGTTGTGCGTACATGGGTGCCTACCCGCCACGCTTTCCTGGTTCCCCGCATTTTGCCCCTTGGATCCCCAGAGGCTTTAATTCCTTAATATAAGCACCTAGAATTGCTCTAGCGGATTCCAGGAAGGGCCGAGAGGCCTGGGTCGGGTGTCAAACTTCCTACCACCATGAGGTGGTTGTGCGTACATAGGTGCCTACCCACCACGCCCTCCTGGTTCCCCGCATTTTGCCCCACGGACCCCCAGAGGCCTTAATTCCTTAATATAAGCACTTTGAACTTCTCTACCGGATTCCAGGAAGGGCCGAGGGACCTGGGCCGGGTTTCAAACTTCTTACCACCATGAGGTGGTTGTGCGTACATGGGTGCCTACCCGCCACGCCCTCCTGGTTCCCCGCATTTTGTCCCACGGACCCCCAGAGGCCTTAATTCCTTAATATAAGCACCTAGAATTGCTCTAGCGGATTCCAGGAAGGGCCGAGAGGCCTGGGTCGGGTGTCAAACTTCTTACCACCATGAGGTGGTTGTGCGTACATAGGTTCCTACCCGCCACGCCCTCCTGGTTCCCCGCATTTTGCCCCACGGATCCCCAGAGGCCTTAATTCCTTAATATAAGCACTTAGAACTTCTCTACCGGATTCCAGGAAGGGCCGAGGGAATAGGGCCGGGTGTCAAACTTCTTACCACCATGAGGTGGTTGTGCGTACATAGGTGCCTACCCACCACGCCCTCCTGGTTCCCCGCATTTTGCCCCACGGACCCCCAGAGGCTTTAATTCCTTAATATAAGCACCTAGAATTTCTCTAGCGGAATCCAGGATGGGCCGAGGGACCTGGGCCGGGTGTCAAACTTCTTACCACCATGAGGTGGTAGCGCGTACATGGGTGCCTACCCGCCACGCCCTCCTGGTTCCACGCATTTTGCCCCTTGGATCCCCAGAGGCTTTAATTCCTTAATATAAGCACCTAGAATTGCTCTAGCGGATTCCAGGAAGGGCCGAGAGGCCTGGGTCGGGTGTCAAACTTCCTACCACCATGAGGTGGTTGTGCGTACATAGGTGCCTACCCACCACGCCCTCCTGGTTCCCCGCATTTTGCCCCACGGACCCCCAGAGGCCTTAATTCCTTAATATAAGCACTTTGAACTTCTCTACCGGATTCCAGGAAGGGCCGAGGGACCTGGGCCGGGTTTCAAACTTCTTACCACCATGAGGTGGTTGTGCGTACATGGGTGCCTACCCGCCACGCCCTCCTGGTTCCCCGCATTTTGTCCCACGGACCCCCAGAGGCCTTAATTCCTTAATATAAGCACCTAGAATTGCTCTAGCGGATTCCAGGAAGGGCCGAGAGGCCTGGGTCGGGTGTCAAACTTCTTACCACCATGAGGTGGTTGTGCGTACATAGGTTCCTACCCGCCACGCCCTCCTGGTTCCCCGCATTTTGCCCCACGGATCCCCAGAGGCCTTAATTCCTTAATATAAGCACTTAGAACTTCTCTACCGGATTCCAGGAAGGGCCGAGGGAATAGGGCCGGGTGTCAAACTTCTTACCACCATGAGGTGGTTGTGCGTACATGGGTGCCTACCCGCCACGCCCTCCTGGTTCCCCGCATTTTGCCCCAAGGACCCCCAGAATCCTTAATTCCTTAATATAAGCCCCTAGAATTGCTCTAGCAGATTCCAGGAAGGGCCGAGGGACCTGGGCCGGGTGTCAAACTTCTTACCACCATGAGGTGGTAGTGCGTACATGGGTGCCTACCCGCCACGCCCTCCTGGTTCCCCGCATTTTGCCCCACGGACCCCCAGAGGCCTTAATTCCTTAATATAAGCACCTAGAATTGCTCTAGCGGATTCCAGGAAGGGCCGAGATGCCTGGGTCGGGTGTCAAACTTCTTACCACCATGAGGTGGTTGTGCGTACATGGGTGCCTACCCACCACGCTTTCCTGGTTCCCCGCATTTTGCCCCTTGGATCCCCAGAGGCTTTAATTCCTTAATATAAGCACCTAGAATTGCTCTAGCGGATTCCAGGAAGTGCCGAGAAGCCTGGGTCGGGTGTCAAACTTCTTACCACCATGAGGTGGTTGTGCGTACATAGGTGCCTACCCACCACGCCCTCCTGGTTCCCCGCATTTTGCCCCACGGACCCCCAGAGGCCTTAATTCCTTAATATAAGCACTTAGAACTTCTCTACCGGATTCCAGGAAGGGCCGAGGGACCTGGGCCGGGTGTCAAACTTCTTACCACCATGAGGTGGTTGTGCGTTCATGGGTGCCTACCCGCCACGCCCTCCTGGTTCCGCGCATTTTGCCCCACGGACCCCCAGAGGCCTTAATTCCTTAATATAAGCACCTAGAATTGCTCTAGCGGATTCCAGGAAGGGCCGAGAGACCTGGGCCGGGTGTCAAACTTCTTACCACCATGACGTGGTTGTGCGTACATGTGTGCCTACCCACCACGCTTTCCTGGTTCCCCGCATTTTGCCCCTTGGATCCCCAGAGGCTTTAATTCCTTAATATAAGCACCTAGAATTGCTCTAGCGGATTCCAGGAAGTGCCGAGAAGCCTGGGTCGGGTGTCAAACTTCTTACCACCATGAGGTGGTTGTGCGTACATAGGTGCCTACCCACCACGCCCTCCTGGTTCCCCGCATTTTGCCCCACGGACCCCCAGAGGCCTTAATTCCTTAATATAAGCACTTAGAACTTCTCTACCGGATTCCAGGAAGGGCCGAGGGACCTGGGCCGGGTGTCAAACTTCTTACCACCATGAGGTGGTTGTGCGTACATGGGTGCCTACCCGCCACGCTTTCCTGGTTCCCCGCATTTTGCCCCTTGGATCCCCAGAGGCTTTAATTCCTTAATATAAGCACCTAGAATTGCTCTAGCGGATTCCAGGAAGGGCCGAGAGGCCTGGGTCGGGTGTCAAACTTCTTACCACCATGAGGTGGTTGTGCGTACATAGGTGCCTACCCACCACGCCCTCCTGGTTTCCCGCATTTTGCCCCACGGACCCCCAGAAGCCTTAATTCCTTAATATAAGCACCTAGAATTTCTCTAGCGGATTCCAGGATGGGCCCAGGGACCTGGGCCGGGTGTCAAACTTCTTACCACCATGAGGTGGTAGTGCGTACATGGGTGCCTACCCGCCACGCCCTCCTGGTTCCCCATATTTTGCCCCAAGGACCCCCAGAAGCCTTAATTCCTTAATATAAGCCCCTAGAATTGCTCTAGCGGATTCCAGGAAGGGCCGAGAGGCCTGGGTCGGGTGTCAAACTTCTTACCACCATGAGGTGGTTGTGCGTACATAGGTGCCTACCCACCACACCCTCCTGTTCCCCGCATTTTGCCCCACGGACCCCCAGAGGCCTTAATTCCTTAATATAAGCACCTAGAATTTCTCTAACGGATTCCAGGATGGGCCGAGGGACCTGGGCCGGGTGTAAAATTTCTTACCACCATGACGTGGTTGTGTGTTTATGGGTACCTACCCGCCACGCTTTCCTGGTTCCCCGCATTTTGCCCTTTGGATCCCCAGAGGCTTTAATTCCTTAATATAAGCACCTAGAATTGCTCTAGCGGATTCCAGGAAGGGCCGAGAGGCCTGTGTCGGGTGTCAAACTTCTTACCACCATGAGGTGGTTGTGCGTACATAGGTGCCTACCCACCACGCCCACCTGGTTCCCCGCATTTTGCCCCACGGACCCCCAGAAGGTTTAATTCCTTAATATAAGCACCTAGAATTTCTCTAGCGGATTCCAGGATGGGCTGAGGGACCTGGGCCGAGTGCCAAACTTCTTACCACCATGAGGTGGTAGTGCGTACATGGGTACCTACCCGCCAAGCCCTCCTGGTTCCCCGCATTTTGCCCCACGGTCCCCCAGAGGCCTTAATTCCTTAATATAAGCACCTAGAATTGCTCTAGCGGATTCCAGGAAGGGCCGGGGGACCTGGGCCGGGTGTCAAACTTCTTACCACCATGAGGTGGTTGTGCGTACATGGGTGCCTACCCGCCACGCTTTCCTGGTTCCCCGCATTTTGCCCTTTGGATCCCCAGAGGCTTTAATTCCTTAATATAAGCACCTAGAATTGCTCTAGCGGATTCCAGGAAGGGCCGAGAGGCCTGTGTCGGATGTCAAACTTCTTACCACCATGAGGTGGTTGTGCGTACATAGGTGCCTACCCACCACGCCCTCCTGGTTCCCCGCATTTTGCCCCACGGACCCCCAGAGGCTTTAATTCCTTAATATAAGCACCTAGAATTTCTCTAGCGGATTCCAGGATGGGCCGAGGGACCTGGGCCGGGTGTCAAACTTCTTACCACCATGAGGTGGTAGCGCGTACATGGGTGCCTACCCGCCACGCCCTCCTGGTTCCACGCATTTTGCCCCAAGGACCCCCAGAATCCTTAATTCCTTAATATAAGCCCCTAGAATTGCTCTAGCAGATTCCAGGAAGGGCCGAGGGACCTGGGCCGGGTGTCAAACTTCTTACCACCATGAGGTGGTAGTGCGTACATGGGTGCCTACCCGCCACGCCCTCCTGGTTCCCCGCATTTTGCCCCACGGTCCCCCAGAGGCCTTAATTCCTTAATATAAGCACCTAGAATTGCTCTAGCGGATTCCAGGATGGGCCGAGTGACTTGGGCCGGGTGTCAAACTTCTTACGACCATGAGGTCGTAGTGCGTACATGGGTGCCTACCCGCCACGCCCTCCTGGTTCCCCGTATTTTGCCCCAAGGACCCCCAGAAGCCTTAATTCCTTAATATAAGCCCCTAGAATTGCTCTAGCGGATTCCAGGAAGGGCCGAGAGACCTGGGCCGGGTGTCAAACTTCTTACCACTATGACGTGGTTGTGCGTACATGGGTGCCTACCCGCCACGCTTTCCTGGTTCCCCGCATTTTGCCCCTTGGATCCCCAGAGGCTTTAATTCCTTAATATAAGCACCTAGAATTGCTCTAGCGGATTCCAGGAAGGGCCGAGAGGCCTGGGTCGGGTGTCAAACTTCTTACCACCATGAGGTGGTTGTGCGTACATAGGTGCCTACCCACCACGCCCTCCTGGTTCCCCGCATTTTGCCCCACGGACCCCCAGAGGCCTTAATTCCTTAATATAAGCACTTAGAACTTCTCTACCGGATTCCAGGAAGAACCGAGGGATCTGGGCCGGGAGTCAAACTTCTTACCACCATGAGGTGGTTGTGCGTACATGGGTGCCTACCCGCCACGCCCTCCTGGTTCCCCGCATTTTGTCCCACGGACCCCCAGAGGCCTTAATTCCTTAATATAAGCACCTAGAATTGCTCTAGCGGATTCCAGGAAGGGCCGAGAGGCCTGGGTCGGGTGTCAAACTTCTTACCACCATGAGGTGGTTGTGCGTACATAGGTTCCTACCCGCCACGCCCTCCTGGTTCCCCGCATTTTGCCCCACGGATCCCCAGAGGCCTTAATTCCTTAATATAAGCACTTAGAACTTCTCTACCGGATTCCAGGAAGGGCCGAGGGACCTGGGCCGGGTGTCAAACTTCTTACCACCATGAGGTGGTTGTGCGTACATGGGTGCCTACCCGCCACGCCCTCCTGGTTCCACGCATTTTGCCCCACGGACCCCAAGAGGCCTTAATTCCTTAATATAAGCACTTAGAATTTCTCTAGCGGATTCCAGGAAGGGCCGAGGGTCCTGGGCCGGGTGTCAAACTTCTTACCACCATGAGGTGGTTGTGCGTACATGGGTGCCTACCCGCCACGCCCTCCTGGTTCCACGCATTTTGCCCCACGGACCCCCAGAGGCCTTAATTCCTTAATATAAGCACTTAGAATTTCTCTAGCGGATTCCAGGATGGGCCGAGGGACCTGGGTCGGGTGTCAAACTTCGTACCACCATGAGGTGGTAGTGCGTACATGGGTGCCTACCCGCCACGCCCTCCTGGTTCCGCGCATTTTGCCCCACGGACCCCCAGAGGCCTTAATTCCTTAATATAAGCACCTAGAATTGCTCTAGCGGATTCCAGGAAGGGCCGAGAGACCTGGGCCGGGTGTCAAACTTCTTACCACCATGACGTGGTTGTGCGTACATGGGTGCCTACCCACCACACTTTCCTGGTTCCCCGCATTTTGCCCCTTGGATCCCCAGAGGCTTTAATTCCTTAATATAAGCACTTAGAATTGCTCTAGCGGATTCCAGGAAGTGCCGAGAAGCCTGGGTCGGGTGTCAAACTTCTTACCACCATGAGGTGGTTGTGCGTACATAGGTGCCTACCCACCACGCCCTCCTGGTTCTCCGCATTTTGCCCCACGGACCCCCAGAGGCCTTAATTCCTTAATATAAGCACTTAGAACTTCTCTACCGGATTCCAGGAAGGGCCGAGGGACCTGGGCCGGGTGTCAAACTTCTTACCACCATGAGGTGGTTGTGCGTACATGGGTGCCTACCCGCCACGCCCTCCTGGTTCCCCGCATTTTGTCCCACGGACCCCCAGGAGCCTTAATTCCTTAATATAAGCACCTAGAATTGCTCTAGCGGATTCCGGGAAGGGCTGAGAGGCCTGGGTCGGGTGTCAAACTTCTTACCACGATGAGGTGGTTGTGCGTACATAGGTTCCTACCCGCCACGCCCTCCTGGTTCCCTGCATTTTGCCCCACGGACCCCCAGAGGCTTTAATTCCTTAATATAAGCACCTAGAATTTCTCTAGCGGATTCCAGGATGGGCCGAGGGACCTGGGCTGGGTGTCAAACTTCTTACCACCATGAGGTGGTAGTGCGTACATGGGTGCCTACCCGCCACGCCCTCCTGGTTCCCCGCATTTTGCCCCAAGGATCCCCAGAATCCTTAATTCCTTAATATAAGCCCCTAGAATTGCTCTAGCAGATTCCAGGAAGGGCCGAGGGACCTGGGCCGGGTGTCAAACTTCTTACTACCATGAGGTGGTAGTGCGTACATAGGTGCCTACCCACCACGCCCACCTGGTTCCCCGCATTTTGTCCCACGGACCCCCAGAGGCCTTAATTCCTTAATATAAGCACCTAGAATTGCTCTAGCGGATTCCAGGAAGGGCCGAGGGACCTGGGCCGGGTGTCAAACTTCTTACCACCATGAGGTGGTTGTGCGTACATGGGTGCCTAACCGCCACGCCCTCCTGGTTCCCCGCATTTTGTCCCACGGACTCCCAGAGGCCTTAATTCCTTAATATAAGCACCTAGAATTGCTCTAGCGGATTCCAGGAAGGGCTGAGAGGCCTGGGCCGAGTGTCAAACTTCTTACCACCATGAGGTAGTAGTGCGTACATGGGTGCCTACCCGCCACGCCCTCCTGGTTCCCCGTATTTTGCCCCAAGGACCCCCAGAAGCCTTAATTCCTTAATATAAGCCCCTAGAATTGCTCTAGCGGATTCCAGGAAGGGCCGTGGGACCTGGGCCGGGTGTCAAACTTCTTACCACCACGACGTGGTTGTGCGTACATCGGTGCCTACCCGCCACGCTTTCCTGGTTCCCCGCATTTTGCCCCTTGGATCCCCAGAGGCTTTAATTCCTTAATATAAGCACCTAGAATTGCTCTAGCGGATTCCAGGAAGGGCCGAGAGGCCTGGGTCGGGTGTCAAACTTCTTACCACCATGAGGTGGTTGTGCGTACATAGGTGCCTACCCACCACGCCCTCCTGGTTTCCCGCATTTTGCCCCACGGACCCCCAGAGGCCTTAATTCCTTAATATAAGCACCTAGAATTTCTCTAGCGGATTCCAGGATGGGCCGAGGGACCTGGGCCGGGTGTCAAACTTCTTACCACCATGAGGTGGTAGTGCGTACATGGGTGCCTACCCGCCACGCCCTCCTGGTTCCCCGCATTTTGCCCCATGGTCCCCCAGAGGCCTTAATTCCTTAATATAAGCACTTAGAATTGCTCTAGCGGATTCCAGGATGGGCCGAGGGACCTGGGCCGGGTGTCAAACTTCTTACCACCATGACGTGGTTGTGCGTACATGGGTGCCTACCCGCCACGCCCTCCTGGTTCCCCGTATTTTGCCCAAAGGACCCCCAGAAGCCTTAATTCCTTAATATAAGCCCCTAGAGTTGCTCTAGCGGATTCCAGGAAGGGCCGAGAGACCTGGGCCGGGTGTCAAACTTCTTACCACCACGACGTGGTTGTGCGTACATGGGTGCCTACCCGCCACGCTTTCCTGGTTCCCCGCATTTTGCCCCTTGGATCCCCAGAGGCTTTAATTCCTTAATATAAGCACCTAGAATTGCTCTAGCGGATTCCAGGAAGGGCCGAGAGGCCTGGGTCGGGTGTCAAACTTCTTACCACCATGAGGTGGTTGTGCGTACATAGGTGCCTACCCACCACGCCCTCCTGGTTTCCCGCATTTTGCCCCACGGACCCCCAGAGGCCTTAATTCCTTAATATAAGCACCTAGAATTTCTCTAGCGGATTCCAGGATGGGCCGAGGGACCTGGGCCGGGTGTCAAACTTCTTACCACCATGAGGTGGTAGTGCGTACATGGGTGCCTACCCCCCACGCCCTCCTGGTTCCCCGTATTTTGCCCAAAGGACCCCCAGAAGCCTTAATTCCTTAATATAAGCCCCTAGAGTTGCTCTAGCGGATTCCAGGAAGGGCCGAGAGGCCTGGGTCGGGTGTCAAACTTCTTACCACCATGACGTGGTTGTGCGTACATGGGTGCCAACCCGCCACGCTTTCCTGGTTTCCCGCATTTTGCCCCACGGACCCCCAGAGGCCTTAATTCCTTAATATAAGCACCTAGAATTTCTCTAGCGGATTCCAGGATGGGCCGAGGGACCTGGGCCGGGTGTCAAACTTCTTACCACCATGAGGTGGTAGTGCGTACATGGGTGCCTACCCGCCACGCCCTCCTGGTTCCCCGCATGTTGTCCCACGGACCCCCAGAGGCCTTAATTCCTTAATATAAGCACCTAGAATTGCTCTAGCGGATTCCAGGAAGGGCTGAGAGGCCTGGGCCGAGTGTCAAACTTCTTACCACCATGAGGTAGTAGTGCGTACATGGGTGCCTACCCGCCACGCCCTCCTGGTTCCCCGTATTTTGCCCCAAGGACCCCCAGAAGCCTTAATTCCTTAATATAAGCCCCTAGAATTGCTCTAGCGGATTCCAGGAAGGGCCGAGGGACCTGGGCAGGGTGTCAAACTTTTTACCACCATGAGGTGGTAGTGCCTACATGGGTGCCTACCCGCCACGCCCTCCTGGTTCCCCGCATTTTGCCCCACGGTCCCCCAGAGGCCTTAATTCCTTAATATAAGCACCTAGAATTGCTCTAGCGGATTCCAGGAAGGGCCGGGGGACCTGGGCCGGGTGTCAAACTTCTTACCACCATGAGGTGGTTGTGCGTACATGGGTGCCACCCGCCACGCCCTCCTGGTTCCCGGCATTTTGCCCCACGGTCCCCCAGAGGCCTTAATTCCTTAATATAAGCACCTAGAATTGCTCTAGCGGATTCCAGGAAGGGCCGAGAGGCCTGGGTCGGGTGTCAAACTTCTTACCACCATGAGGTGGTTGTGCGTACATAGGTGCCTACCCACCACGCCCTCCTGGTTTCCCGCATTTTGCCCCACGGACCCCCAGAAGCCTTAATTCCTTAATATAAGCCCCTAGAATTGCTCTAGCGGATTCCAGGAAGGGCCGAGGGACCTGGGCAGGGTGTCAAACTTTTTACCACCATGAGGTGGTAGTGCCTACATGGGTGCCTACCCGCCACGCCCTCCTGGTTCCCCGTATTTTGCCCCAAGGACCCCCAGAAGCCTTAACTCCTTAATATAAGCCCCTAGAATTGCTCTAGCGGATTCCAGGAAGGGCCGAGAGGCCTGGGTCGGGTGTCAAACTTCTTACCACCATGAGGTGGTTGTGCGTACATAGGTGCCTACCCACCATGCCCTCCTGTTCCCCGCATTTTGCCCCACGGACCCCCAGAGGCCTTAATTCCTTAATATAAGCACCTAGAATTTCTCTAACGGATTCCAGGATGGGCCGAGGGACCTGGGCCGGGTGTAAAACTTCTTACCACCATGACGTGGTTGTGTGTTTATGGGTGCCTACCCGCCACGCTTTCCTGGTTCCCCGCATTTTGCCCTTTGGATCCCCAGAGGCTTTAATTCCTTAATATAAGCACCTAGAATTGCTCTAGCGGATTCCAGGAAGGGCCGAGAGGCCTGTGTCGGGTGTCAAACTTCTTACCACCATGAGGTGGTTGTGCGTACATAGGTGCCTACCCACCACGCCCTCCTGGTTCCCCGCATTTTGCCCCACGGACCCCCAGAAGGTTTAATTCCTTAATATAAGCACCTAGAATTTCTCTAGCGGATTCCAGGATGGGCTGAGGGACCTGGGCCGAGTGCCAAACTTCTTACCACCATGAGGTGGTAGTGCGTACATTGGTGCCTCCCCGCCAAGCCCTCCTGGTTCCCCGCATTTTGCCCCACGGTCCCCCAGAGGCCTTAATTCCTTAATATAAGCACCTAGAATTGCTCTAGCGGATTCCAGGAAGGGCCGGGGAACCTGGGCCGGGTGTCAAACTTCTTACCACCATGAGGTGGTTGTGCGTACATGGGTGCCTACCCGCCACGCTTTCCTGGTTCCCCGCATTTTGCCCTTTGGATCCCCAGAGGCTTTAATTCCTTAATATAAGCACCTAGAATTGCTCTAGCGGATTCCAGGAAGGGCCGAGAGGCCTGGGTCGGGTGTCAAACTTCTTACCACCATGAGGTGGTTGTGCGTACATAGGTGCCTACCCACCACGCCCTCCTGGTTTCCCGCATTTTGCCCCACGGACCCCCAGAGGCCTTAATTCCTTAATATAAGCATCTAGAATTTCTCTAGCGGATTCCAGGATGGGCCGAGGGACCTGGGCCGGGTGTCAAACTTCTTACCACCATGAGGTGGTAGTGCGTACATGGGTGCCTACCCCCACGCCCTACTGGTTCCCCGCATTTTGCCCCACGGTCCCCCAGAGGCCTTAATTCCTTAATATAAGCACTTAGAATTGCTCTAGCGGATTCCAGGATGGGCCGAGGGACCTGGGCCGGGTGTCAAACTTCTTACCACCATGAGGTGTTAGTGCGTACATGGGTGCCTACCCGCCACGCCCTCCTGGTTCCCCGTATTTTGCCCAAAGGACCCCCAGAAGCCTTAATTCCTTAATATAAGCCCCTAGAGTTGCTCTAGCGGATTCCAGGAAGGGCCGAGAGACCTGGGTCGGGTGTCAAACTTCTTACCACCATGACGTGGTTGTGCGTACATGGGTGCCTACCCGCCACGCTTTCCTGGTTTCCCGCATTTTGCCCCTTGGATCTCCAGAGGCCTTAATTCCTTAATATAAGCACCTAGAATTGCTCTAGCGGATTCCAGGAAGGGCCGAGAGACCTGGGACGGGTGTCAAACTTCTTACCACCACAACGTGGTTGTGCGTACATGGGTGCCTACCCGCCACGCTTTCCTGGTTCCCCGCATTTTGCCCCTTGGATCCCCAGAGGCTTTAATTCCTTAATATAAGCACCTAGAATTGCTCTAGCGGATTCCAGGAAGGGCCGAGAGGCCTGGGTCGGGTGTCAAACTTCTTACCACCATGAGGTGGTTGTGCGTACATAGGTGCCTACCCACCACGCCCTCCTGTTCCCCGCATTTTGCCCCACGGACCCCCAGAGGCCTTAATTCCTTAATATAAGCACCTAGAATTTCTCTAACGGATTCCAGGATGGGCCGAGGGACCTGGGCCGGGTGTAAAACTTCTTACCACCATGACGTGGTTGTGTGTTTATGGGTGCCTACCCGCCACGCTTTCCTGGTTCCCCGCATTTTGCCCTTTGGATCCCCAGAGGCTTTAATTCCTTAATATAAGCACCTAGAATTGCTCTAGCGGATTCCAGGAAGGGCCGAGAGGCCTGTGTCGGGTGTCAAACTTCTTACCACCATGAGGTGGTTGTGCGTACATAGGTGCCTACCCACCACGCCCTCCTGGTTCCCCGCATTTTGCCCCACGGACCCCCAGAAGGTTTAATTCCTTAATATAAGCACCTAGAATTTCTCTAGCGGATTCCAGGATGGGCTGAGGGACCTGGGCCGAGTGCCAAACTTCTTACCACCATGAGGTGGTAGTGCGTACATGGGTGCCTACCCGCCAAGCCCTCCTGGTTCCCCGCATTTTGCCCCACGGTCCCCCAGAGGCCTTAATTCCTTAATATAAGCACCTAGAATTGCTCTAGCGGATTCCAGGAAGGGCCGGGGGACCTGGGCCGGGTGTCAAACTTCTTACCACCACGAGGTGGTTGTGCGTACATGGGTGCCTCCCCGCCAAGCTTTCCTGGTTCCCCGCATTTTGCCCTTTGGATCCCCAGAGGCTTTAATTCCTTAATATAAGAACCTAGAATTGCTCTAGCGGATTCCAGGAAGGGCCGAGAGGCCTGGGTCGGGTGTCAAACTTCTTACCACCATGAGGTGGTTGTGCGTACATAGGTGCCTACCCACCACGCCCTCCTGGTTCCCCGCATTTTGCCCCACGGACCCCCAGAGGCCTTAATTCCTTAATATAAGCACTTAGAACTTCTCTACCGGATTCCAGGAAGGGCCGAGGGACCTGGGCCGGGTGTCAAACTTCTTACCACCATGAGGTGGTTGTGCGTACATGGGTGCCTACCCGCCACGCCCTCCTGGTTCCCCGCATTTTGTCCCACGGACCCCCAGAGGCCTTAATTCCTTAATATAAGCACCTAGAATTGCTCTAGCGGATTCCAGGAAGGGCCGAGAGGCCTGGGTCGGGTGTCAAACTTCTTACCACCATGAGGTGGTTGTGCGTACATAGGTTCCTACCCGCCACGCCCTCCTGGTTCCCCGCATTTTGCCCCACGGATCCCCAGAGGCCTTAATTCCTTAATATAAGCACTTAGAACTTCTCTACCGGATTCCAGGAAGGGCCGAGGGACCTGGGCAGGGTGTCAAACTTCTTACCACCATGAGGTGGTTGTGCGTACATGGGTGCCTACCCGCCACGCCCTCCTGGTTCCACGCATTTTGCCCCACGGACCCCAAGAGGCCTTAATTCCTTAATATAAGCACTTAGAATTTCTCTAGCGGATTCCAGGATGGGCCGAGGGACCTGGGCCGGGTGTCAAACTTCTTACCACCATGAGGTGGTAGTGCGTACATGGGTGCCTACCCGCCACGCCCTCCTGGTTCCGCGTATTTTGCCCCACGGACCCCCAGAGGCCTTAATTCCTTAATATAAGCACCTAGAATTGCTCTAGCGGATTCCAGGAAGGGCCGAGAGACCTGGGCCGGGTGTCAAACTTCTTACCACCATGACGTGGTTGTGCGTACATGGGTGCCTACCCGCCACGCTTTCCTGGTTTCCCGCATTTTGCCCCTTGGATCTCCAGAGGCCTTAATTCCTTAATATAAGCACCTAGAATTGCTCTAGCGGATTCCAGGAAGGGCCGAGAGACCTGGGCCGGGTGTCAAACTTCTTACCACCACGACGTGGTTGTGCGTACAAGGGTGCCTACCCGCCACGCTTTCCTGGTTCCCCGCATTTTGCCCCTTGGATCCCCAGAGGCTTTAATTCCTTAATATAAGCACCTAGAATTTCTTTAGCGGATTCCAGGAAGGGCCGAGAGGCCTGGGTCGGGTGTCAAACTTCTTACCACCATGAGGTGGTTGTGCGTACATAGGTGCCTACTCACCACGCCCTCCTGGTTTCCCGCATTTTGCCCCACGGACCCCCAGAGGCCTTAATTCCTTAATATAAGCACCTAGAATTTCTCTAGCGGATTCCAGGATGGGCCGAGGGACCTGGGCCGGGTGTCAAACTTCTTACCACCATGAGGTGGTAGTGCGTACATGGGTGCCTACGCGCCACGCCCTCCTGGTTCCCCATATTTTGCCCCAAGGACCCCCAGAAGCCTTAATTCCTTAATATAAGCCCCTAGAATTGCTCTAGCGGATTCCAGGAAGGGCCGAGAGGCCTGGGTCGGGTGTCAAACTTCTTACCACCATGAGGTGGTTGTGCGTACATAGGTGCCTACCCACCACGCCCTCCTGGTTCCCCGCATTTTGCCCCAAAGACCCCCAGAGGCTTTAATTCCTTAATATAAGCACCTAGAATTTCTCTAGCGGATTCCAGGATGGGACGATGGACCTGGGCCGGGTGTCAAACTTCTTACCACCATGAGGTGGTAGTGCGTACATGGGTGCCTACCCGCCACGCCCTCCTGGTTCCCCGCATTTTGCCCCAAGGACCCCCAGAATCCTTAATTCCTTAATATAAGCCCCTAGAATTGCTCTAGCAGATTCCAGGAAGGGCCGAGGGACCTGGGCCGGGTGTCAAACTTCTTACCACCATTAGGTGGTAGTGCGTACATGGGTGCCTACCCGCCACGCCCTCCTGGTTCCCCGCATTTTGCCCCACGGTCCCCCAGAGGCCTTAATTCCTTAATATAAGCACTTAGAATTGCTCTAGCGGATTCCAGGATGGGCCGAGGGACCTGGGCCGGGTGTCAAACTTCTTACCACCATGAGGTGGTAGTGTGTACATGGGTGCCTACCCGCCACGCCCTCCTGGTTCCCCGTATTTTGCCCAAAGGACCCCCAGAAGCCTTAATTCCTTAATATAAGCCCCTAGAGTTGCTCTAGCGGATTCCAGGAAGGGCCGAGAGACCTGGGCCGGGTGTCAAACTTCTTACCACCATGACGTGGTTGTGCGTACATGGGTGCCAACCCGCCACGCTTTCCTGGTTTCCCGCATTTTGCCCCTTGGATCTCCAGAGGCCTTAATTCCTTAATATAAGCACCTAGAATTTCTCTAGCGGATTCCAGGATGGGCCGAGGGACCTGGGCCGGGTGTCAAACTTCTTACCACCACGACGTGGTTGTGCGTACATGGGTGCCTACCCGCCACGCTTTCCTGGTTCCCCGCATTTTGCCCCTTAGATCCCCAGAGGCTTTAATTCCTTAATATAAGCACCTAGAATTGCTCTAGCGGATTCCAGGAAGGGCCGAGAGGCCTGGGTCGGGTGTCAAACTTCTTACCACCATGAGGTGGTTGTGCGTACATAGGTGCCTACCCACCACGCCCTCCTGGTTTCCCGCATTTTGCCCCACGGACCCCCAGAGGCCTTAATTCCTTAATATAAGCACCTAGAATTTCTCTAGCGGATTCCAGGATGGGCCGAGGGACCTGGGTCGGGTGTCAAACTTCTTACCACCATGAGGTGGTTGTGCGTACATAGGTGCCTACCCACCACGCCCTCCTGTTCCCCGCATTTTGCCCCACGGACCCCCAGAGGCCTTAATTCCTTAATATAAGCACCTAGAATTTCTCTAACGGATTCCAGGATGGGCCGAGGGACCTGGGCCGGGTGTAAAACTTCTTACCACCATGACGTGGTTGTGTGTTTATGGGTGCCTACCCGCCACGCTTTCCTGGTTCCCCGCATTTTGCCCTTTGGATCCCCAGAGGCTTTAATTCCTTAATATAAGCACCTAGAATTGCTCTAGCGGATTCCAGGAAGGGCCGAGAGGCCTGTGTCGGGTGTCAAACTTCTTACCACCATGAGGTGGTTGTGCGTACATGGGTGCCTACCCACCACGCTTTCCTGGTTCCCCGCATTTTGCCCCTTGGATCCCAGAGGCTTTAATTCCTTAATATAAGCACCTGGAATTGCTCTAGCGGATTCCAGGAAGTGCCGAGAAGCCTGGGTCGGGTGTCAAACTTCTTACCACCATGAGGTGGTTGTGCGTACATAGGTGCCTACCCACCACGCCCTCCTGGTTCCCCGCATTTTGCCCCACGGACCCCCAGAGGGTTTAATTCCTTAATATAAGCACTTAGAACTTCTCTACCGGATTCCAGGAATGGCCGAGGGACCTGGGCCGGGTGTCAAACTTCTTACCACCATGAGGTGGTTGTGCGTACATGGGTGCCTACCCGCCACGCCCTCCTGGTTCCCCGCATTTTGTCCCACGGACCCCCAGAAGCCTTAATTCCTTAATATAAGCACCTAGAATTGCTCTAGCGGATTCCAGGAAGGGCTGACAGGCCTGGGTCGGGTGTCAAACTTCTTACCACCATGAGGTGGTAGTGCGTACATGGGTGCCTACCCGCCACGCCCTCCTGGTTCCCCGCATTTTGCCCCAAGGACCCCCAGAATCCTTAATTCCTTAATATAAGCCCCTAGAATTGCTCTAGCAGATTCCAGGAAGGGCCGAGGGTCCTGGGCCGGGTGTCAAACTTCTTACCACCATGAGGTGGTAGTGCGTACATAGGTGCCTACCCACCACGCCCTCCTGGTTCCCCGAATTTTGCCCCACGGACCCCCAGAGGCCTTAATTCCTTAATATAAGCATTTAGAACTTCTCTACTAGATTCCAGGAAGGGCCGAGGGACCTGGGCCGGGTGTCAAACTTCTTACCACAATGAGGTGGTTGTGCGTACATGGGTGCCTACCCGCCACGCCCTCCTGGTTCCCCGCATTTTGTCCCACGGAACCCCAGAGGCCTTAATTCCTTAATATAAGCACTAGAATTGCTCTAGCGGATTCCAGGAAGGGCCGAGAGGCCTGGGTCGGGTGTCAAACTTCTTACCACCATGAGGTGGTTGTGCGTACATAGGTGCCTTCCCACCACGCCCTCCTGGTTCCCCGCATTTTGTCCCACGGACCCCCAGAGGCTTTAATTCCTTAATATAAGCACATAGAATTTCTCTAGCGGATTCCAGGATGGGCCGAGGGACCTGGGCCGAGTGTCAAACTTCTTACCACCATGAGGTAGTAGTGCGTACATGGGTGCCTACCCGCCACGCCCTCCTGGTTCCCCGTATTTTGCCCCAAGGACCCCCAGAAGCCTTAATTCCTTAATATAAGCCCCTAGAATTGCTCTAGCGGATTCCAGGAAGGGCCGAGGGACCTGGGCAGGGTGTCAAACTTTTTACCACCATGAGGTGGTAGTGCCTACATGGGTGCCTACCCGCCACGCCCGCCTGGTTCCCCGCATTTTGCCCCACGGTCCCCCAGAGGCCTTAATTCCTTAATATAAGCACCTAGAATTGCTCTAGCGGATTCCAGGAAGGGCCGGGGGACCTGGGCCGGGTGTCAAACTTCTTACCACCATGACGTGGTTGTGCGTACATGGGTGCCTACCCGCCACGCTTTCCTGGTTTTCCGCATTTTGCCCCTTGGATCTCCAGAGGCCTTAATTCCTTAATATAAGCACCTAGAATTGCTCTAGCGGATTCCAGGAAGGGCCGAGAGACCTGGGCCGGGTGTCAAACTTCTTACCACCACGACGTGGTTGTGCGTACAAGGGTGCCTACCCGCCACGCTTTCCTGGTTCCCCGCATTTTGCCCCTTGGATCCCCAGAGGCTTTAATTCCATAATATAAGCACCTAGAATTGCTCTAGCAGATTCCAGGAAGGGCCGAGAGGCCTGGGTCGGGTGTCAAACTTCTTACCACCATGAGGTGGTTGTGCGTACATAGGTACCTACCCACCACGCCCTCCTGGTTTCCCGCATTTTGCCCCACGGACCCCCAGAAGCCTTAATTCCTTAATATAAGCCCCTAGAATTGCTCTAGCGGATTCCAGGAAGGGCCGAGGGACCTGGGCAGTGTGTCAAACTTTTTACCACCATGAGGTGGTAGTGCCTACATGGGTGCCTACCCGCCACGCCCTCCTGGTTCCCCGCATTTTGCCCCACGGTCCCCCAGAAGCCTTAATTCCTTAATATAAGCACCTAGAATTGCTCTAGCGGATTCCAGGAAGGTCCGGGGGACCTGGGCCGGGTGTCAAACTTCTTACCACCATGAGGTGGTTGTGCGTACATAGGTGCCACCCGCAACGCCCTCCTGGTTCCCCGCATTTTGCCCCACGGTCCCCCAGAGGCCTTAATTCCTTAATATAAGCACCTAGAATTGCTCTAGCGGATTCCAGGAAGGGCCGAGAGGCCTGGGTCGGGTGTCAAACTTCTTACCACCATGAGGTGGTAGTGCGTACATGGGTGCCTACCCGCCACGCCCTCCTGGTTCCCCGCATTTTGCCCCAAGGACCCCCAGAATCCTTAATTCCTTAATATAAGCCCCTAGAATTGCTCTAGCAGATTCCAGGAAGGGCCGAGGGACCTGGGCCGGGTGTCAAACTTCTTACCACCATGAGGTGGTAGTGCGTACATGGGTGCCTACCCGCCACGCCCTACTGGTTCCCCGCATTTTGCCCCACGGTCCCCCAGAGGCCTTAATTCCTTAATATAAGCACTTAGAATTGCTCTAGCGGATTCCAGGATGGGCTGAGGGACCTGGGCCGGGTGTCAAACTTCTTACCACCATGAGGTGGTAGTGCGTACATGGGTGCCTACCCGCCACGCCCTCCTGGTTCCCCGTATTTTGCCCAAAGGACCCCCAGAAGCCTTAATTCCTTAATATAAGCCCCTAGAGTTGCTCTAGCGGATTCCAGGAAGGGCCGAGAGACCTGGGCCGGGTGTCAAACTTCTTACCACCATGACGTGGTTGTGCGTACATGGGTGCCAACCCGCCACGCTTTCCTGGTTTCCCGCATTTTGCCCCTTGGATCTCCAGAGGCCTTAATTCCTTAATATAAGCACCTAGAATTTCTCTAGCGGATTCCAGGATGGGCCGAGGGACCTGGGCCGGGTGTCAAACTTCTTACCACCACGACGTGGTTGTGCGTACATGGGTGCCTACCCGCCACGCTTTCCTGGTTCCCCGCATTTTGCCCCTTAGATCCCCAGAGGCTTTAATTCCTTAATATAAGCACCTAGAATTGCTCTAGCGGATTCCAGGAAGGGCCGAGAGGCCTGGGTCGGGTGTCAAACTTCTTACCACCATGAGGTGGTTGTGCGTACATAGGTGCCTACCCACCACGCCCTCCTGGTTTCCCGCATTTTGCCCCACGGACCCCCAGAGGCCTTAATTCCTTAATATAAGCACCTAGAATTTCTCTAGCGGATTCCAGGATGGGCCGAGGGACCTGGGTCGGGTGTCAAACTTCTTACCACCATGAGGTGGTAGTGCGTACATGGGTGCCTACCCGCCACGCCCTCCTGGTTCCCCATATTTTGCCCCAAGGACCCCCAGAAGCCTTAATTCCTTAATATAAGCCCCTAGAATTTCTCTAGCGGATTCCAGGAAGGGCCGAGAGGCCTGGGTCGGGTGTCAAACTTCTTACCACCATGTGGTGGTTGTGCGTACATAGGTGCCTACCCACCACGCCCTCCTGTTCCCCGCATTTTGCCCCACGGACCCCCAGAGGCCTTAATTCCTTAATATAAGCACCTAGAATTTCTCTAACGGATTCCAGGATGGGCCGAGGGACCTGGGCCGGGTGTAAAACTTCTTACCACCATGACGTGGTTGTGTGTTTATGGGTGCCTACCCGCCACGCTTTCCTGGTTCCCCGCATTTTGCCCTTTGGATCCCCAGAGGCTTTAATTCCTTAATATAAGCACCTAGAATTGCTCTAGCGGATTCCAGGAAGGGCCGAGAGGCCTGTGTCGGGTGTCAAACTTCTTACCACCATGAGGTGGTTGTGCGTACATGGGTGCCTACCCACCACGCTTTCCTGGTTCCCCGCATTTTGCCCCTTGGATCCCAGAGGCTTTAATTCCTTAATATAAGCACCTGGAATTGCTCTAGCGGATTCCAGGAAGTGCCGAGAAGCCTGGGTCGGGTGTCAAACTTCTTACCACCATGAGGTGGTTGTGCGTACATAGGTGCCTACCCACCACGCCCTCCTGGTTCCCCGCATTTTGCCCCACGGACCCCCAGAAGGTTTAATTCCTTAATATAAGCACTTAGAACTTCTCTACCGGATTCCAGGAATGGCCGAGGGACCTGGGCCGGGTGTCAAACTTCTTACCACCATGAGGTGGTTGTGCGTACATGGGTGCCTACCCGCCACGCCCTCCTGGTTCCCCGCATTTTGTCCCACGAACCCCCAGAAGCCTTAATTCCTTAATATAAGCACCTAGAATTGCTCTAGCGGATTCCAGGAAGGGCTGACAGGCCTGGGTCGGGTGTCAAACTTCTTACCACCATGAGGTGGTAGTGCGTACATGGGTGCCTACCCGCCACGCCCTCCTGGTTCCCCGCATTTTGCCCCAAGGACCCCCAGAATCCTTAATTCCTTAATATAAGCCCCTAGAATTGCTCTAGCAGATTCCAGGAAGGGCCGAGGGACCTGGGCCGGGTGTCAAACTTCTTACCACCATGAGGTGGTAGTGCGTACATAGGTGCCTACCCACCACGCCCTCCTGGTTCCCCG
Organism: Candelabrum cocksii; assembly: GCA_963930725.1. NCBI lineage: Eukaryota > Metazoa > Cnidaria > Hydrozoa > Anthoathecata > Candelabridae > Candelabrum > Candelabrum cocksii. The sequence goes on along the minus strand of OZ005677.1, from coordinate 5,809,128 downwards.
AATTTTGCCCCACGGACCCCCAGAGGCCTTAATTCCTTAATATAAGCATTTAGAACTTCTCTACTGGATTCCAGGAAGGGCCGAGGGACCTGGGCCGGGTGTCAAACTTCTTACCACAATGAGGTGGTTGTGCGTACATGGGTGCCTACCCGCCACGCCCTCCTGGTTCCCCGCATTTTGTCCCACGGACCCCCAGAGGCCTTAATTCCTTAATATAAGCACCTAGAATTGCTCTAGCGGATTCCAGGAAGGGCCGAGGGACCTGGGCCGGGTGTCAAACTTCTTACCACCATGAGGTGGTTGTGCGTACATGGGTGCCTACCCGCCACGCCCTCCTGGTTCCCCGCATTTTGTCCCACGGACCCCCAGAGGCCTTAATTCCTTAATATAAGCACCTAGAATTTCTCTAGCGGATTCCAGGATGGGCCGAGGGACCTGGGCCGGGTGTCAAACTTCTTACCACCATGAGGTGGTAGTGCGTACATGGGTGCCTACCCGCCACGCCCTCCTGGTTCCCCGCATTTTGCCCCAAGGACCCCCAGAATCCTTAATTCCTTAATATAAGCCCCTAGAATTGCTCTAGCAGATTCCAGGAAGGGCCGAGGGACCTGGGCCGGGTGTCAAACTTCTTACCACCATGAGGTGGTAGTGCGTACATAGGTGCCTACCCACCACGCCCTCCTGGTTCCCCGCATTTTCCCCCACGGACCCCCAGAGGCCTTAATTCCTTAATATAAGCACTTAGAACTTCTCTACCGGATTCCAGGAAGGGCCGAGGGACCTGGGCCGGGTGTCAAACTTCTTACCACAATGAGGTGGTTGTGCGTACATGGGTGCCTACCCGCCACGCCCTCCTGGTTCCCGGCATTTTGTCCCACGGACCCCCAGAGGCTTTAATTCCTTAATATAAGCACCTAGAATTGCTCTAGCGGATTCCAGGAAGGGCCGAGAGGCCTGGGTCGGGTTTCAAACTTCTTACCACCATGAGGTGGTTGTGCGTACATAGGTGCCTTCCCACCACGCCCTCCTGGTTCCCCGCATTTTGTCCCACGGACCCCCAGAGGCTTTAATTCCTTAATATAAGCACATAGAATTTCTCTAGCGGATTCCAGGATGGGCCGAGGGACCTGGGCCGAGTGTCAAACTTCTTACCACCATGAGGTAGTAGTGCGTACATGGGTGCCTACCCGCCACGCCCTCCTGGTTCCCCGTATTTTGCCCCAAGGACCCCCAGAAGCCTTAATTCCTTATTATAAGCCCCTAGAATTGCTCTAGCGGATTCCAGGAAGGGCCGAGGGACCTGGGCAGGGTGTCAAACTTTTTACCACCATGAGGTGGTAGTGCCTACATGGGTGCCTACCCGCCACGCCCGCCTGGTTCCCCGCATTTTGCCCCACGGTCCCCCAGAGGCCTTAATTCCTTAATATAAGCACCTAGAATTGCTCTAGCGGATTCCAGGAAGGGCCGGGGGACCTGGGCCGGGTGTCAAACTTCTTACCACCATGACGTGGTTGTGCGTACATGGGTGCCTACCCGCCACGCTTTCCTGGTTTCCCGCATTTTGCCCCTTGGATCTCCAGAGGCCTTAATTCCTTAATATAAGCACCTAGAATTGCTCTAACGGATTCCAGGAAGGGCCGAGAGACCTGGGCCGGGTGTCAAACTTCTTACCACCACGACGTGGTTGTGCGTACAAGGGTGCCTACCCGCCACGCTTTCCTGGTTCCTCGCATTTTGCCCCTTGGATCCCCAGAGGCTTTAATTCCATAATATAAGCACCTAGAATTGCTCTAGCAGATTCCAGGAAGGGCCGAAAGGCCTGGGTCGGATGTCAAACTTCTTACCACCATGAGGTGGTTGTGCGTACATAGGTGCCTACCCACCACGCCCTCCTGGTTTCCCGCATTTTGCCCCACGGACCCCCAGAAGCCTTAATTCCTTAATATAAGCCCCTAGAATTGCTCTAGCGGATTCCAGGAAGGGCCGAGGGACCTGGGCAGGGTGTCAAACTTTTTACCACCATGAGGTGGTAGTGCCTACATGGGTGCCTACCCGCCACGCCCTCCTGGTTCCCCGCATTTTGCCCCACGGTCCCCCAGAGGCCTTAATTCCTTAATATAAGCACCTAGAATTGCTCTAGCGGATTCCAGGAAGGGCCGGGGGACCTGGGCCGGGTGTCAAACTTCTTACCACCATGAGGTGGTTGTGCGTACATGGGTGCCACCCGCAACGCCCTCCTGGTTCCCCGCATTTTGCCCCACGGTCCCCCAGAGGCCTTAATTCCTTAATATAAGCACCTAGAATTGCTCTAGCGGATTCCAGGAAGGGCCGAGAGGCCTGGGTCGGGTGTCAAACTTCTTACCACCATGAGGTGGTTGTGCGTACATAGGTGCCTACCCACCACGCCCTCCTGGTTTCCCGCATTTTGCCCCACGGACCCCCAGAGGCCTTAATTCCTTAATATAAGCACCTAGAATTTCTCTAGCGGATTCCAGGATGGGCCGAGGGACCTGGGCCGGGTGTCAAACTTCTTACCACCATGAGGTGGTAGTGCGTACATGGGTGCCTACCCGCCACGCCCTCCTGGTTCCCCGCATTTTGCCTCACGGTCCCCCAGAGGCCTTAATTCCTTAATATAAGCACTTAGAATTGCTCTAGCGGATTCCAGGATGGGCCGAGGGACCTGGGCCGGGTGTCAAACTTCTTACCACCATGACGTGGTTGTGCGTACATGGGTGCCTACCCGCCACGCTTTCCTGGTTTCCCGCATTTTGCCCCTTGGATCTCCAGAGGCCTTAATTCCTTAATATAAGCACCTAGAATTGCTCTAGCGGATTCCAGGAAGGGCCGAGAGACCTGGGCCGGGTGTCAAACTTCTTACCACCACGACGTGGTTGTGCGTACATGGGTGCCTTCCCGCCACGCTTTCCTGGTTCCCCGCATTTTGCCCCTTGGATCCCCAGAGGCTTTAATTCCTTAATATAAGCACCTAGAATTGCTCTAGCGGATTCCAGGAAGGGCCGAGAGGCCTGGGTCGGGTGTCAAACTTCTTACCACCATGAGGTGGTTGTGCGTACATGGGTGCCTACCCGCCACGCCCTCCTGGTTCCCCATATTTTGCCCCAAGGACCCCCAGAAGCCTTAATTCCTTAATATAAGCCCCTAGAATTGCTCTAGCGGATTCCAGGAAGGGCCGAGAGACCTGGGCCGGGTGTCAAACTTCTTACCACCACGACGTGGTTGTGCGTACATGGGTGCCTACCCGCCACGCCCTCCTGGTTCCCCGTATTTTGCCCCAAGGACCCCCAGAAGCCTTAATTCCTTAATATAAGCCCCTAGAATTGCTCTAGCGGATTCCAGGAAGGGCCGAGAGACCTGGTCCGGGTGTCAAACTTCTTACCACCACGACGTGGTTGTGCGTACATGGGTGCCTACCCGCCACGCTTTCCTGGTTTCCCGCATTTTGCCCCACGGACCCCCAGAGGCCTTAATTCCTTAATATAAGCACCTAGAATTTCTCTAGCGGATTCCAGGATGGGCCGAGGGACCTGGGCCGGGTGTCAAACTTCTTACCACCATGAGGTGGTAGTGCGTACATGGGTGCCTACCCGCCACGCCCTCCTGGTTCCCCATATTTTGCCCCAAGGACCCCCAGAAGCCTTAATTCCTTAATATAAGCCCCTAGAATTGCTCTAGCGGATTCCAGGAAGGGCCGAGAGGCCTGTGTCGGGTGTCAAACTTCTTACCACCATGAGGTGGTTGTGCGTACATAGGTGCCTACCCACCACGCCCTCCTGTTCCCCGCATTTTGCCCCACGGTCCCCCAGAGGCCTTAATTCCTTAATATAAGCACCTAGAATTGCTCTAGCGGATTCCAGGAAGGGCCGGGGGACCTGGGCCGGGTCTCAAACTTCTTACCACCATGACGTGGTTGTGCGTACATGGGTGCCTACCCGCCACGCTTTCCTGGATTCCCGCATTTTGCCCCTTGGATCTCCAGAGGCCTTAATTCCTTAATATAAGCACCTAGAATTGCTCTAGCGGATTCCAGGAAGGGCCGAGAGACCTGGGCCGGGTGTCAAACTTCTTACCACCACGACGTGGTTGTGCGTACAAGGGTGCCTACCCGCCACGCTTTCCTGGTTCCCCGCATTTTGCCCCTTGGATCCCCAGAGGCTTTAATTCCATAATATAAGCACCTAGAATTGCTCTAGCATATTCCAGGAAGGGCCGAGAGGCCTGGGTCGGGTGTCAAACTTCTTACCACCATGAGGTGGTTGTGCGTACATAGGTGCCTACCCACCACGCCCTCCTGGTTTCCCGCATTTTGCCCCACGGACCCCCAGAAGCCTTAATTCCTTAATATAAGCCCCTAGAATTGCTCTAGCGGATACCAGGAAAGGCCGAGGGACCTGGGCAGGGTGTCAAACTTTTTACCACCATGAGGTGGTAGTGCCTACATGAGTGCCTACCCGTCACGCCCTCCTGGTTCCCCGCATTTTGCCCCACGGTCCCCCAGAGGCCTTAATTCCTTATTATAAGCACCTAGAATTGCTCTAGCGGATTCCAGGAAGGGCCGGGGGACCTGGGCCGGGTGTCAAACTTCTTACCACCATGACGTGGTTGTGTGTTTATGGGTGCCTACCCGCCACGCTTTCCTGGTTCCCCGCATTTTGCCCTTTGGATCCCCAGAGGCTTTAATTCCTTAATATAAGCACCTAGAATTGCTCTAGCGGATTCCAGGAAGGGCCGAGAGGCCTGTGTCGGGTGTCAAACTTCTTACCACCATGAGGTGGTTGTGCGTACATGGGTGCCTACCCACCACGCTTTCCTGGTTCCCCGCATTTTGCCCCTTGGATCCCAGAGGCTTTAATTCCTTAATATAAGCACCTGGAATTGCTCTAGCGGATTCCAGGAAGTGCCGAGAAGCCTGGGTCGGGTGTCAAACTTCTTACCACCATGAGGTGGTTGTGCGTACATAGGTGCCTACCCACCACGCCCTCCTGGTTCCCCGCATTTTGCCCCACGGACCCCCAGAAGGTTTAATTCCTTAATATAAGCACTTAGAACTTCTCTACCGGATTCCAGGAATGGCCGAGGGACCTGGGCCGGGTGTCAAACTTCTTACCACCATGAGGTGGTTGTGCGTACATGGGTGCCTACCCGCCACGCCCTCCTGGTTCCCCGCATTTTGTCCCACGAACCCCCAGAAGCCTTAATTCCTTAATATAAGCACCTAGAATTGCTCTAGCGGATTCCAGGAAGGGCTGACAGGCCTGGGTCGGGTGTCAAACTTCTTACCACCATGAGGTGGTAGTGCGTACATGGGTGCCTACCCGCCACGCCCTCCTGGTTCCCCGCATTTTGCCCCAAGGACCCCCAGAATCCTTAATTCCTTAATATAAGCCCCTAGAATTGCTCTAGCAGATTCCAGGAAGGGCCGAGGGACCTGGGCCGGGTGTCAAACTTCTTACCACCATGAGGTGGTAGTGCGTACATAGGTGCCTACCCACCACGCCCTCCTGGTTCCCCGAATTTTGCCCCACGGACCCCCAGAGGCCTTAATTCCTTAATATAAGCATTTAGAACTTCTCTACTGGATTCCAGGAAGGGCCGAGGGACCTGGGCCGGGTGTCAAACTTCTTACCACAATGAGGTGGTTGTGCGTACATGGGTGCCTACCCGCCACGCCCTCCTGGTTCCCCGCATTTTGTCCCACGGACCCCCAGAGGCCTTAATTCCTTAATATAAGCACCTAGAATTGCTCTAGCGGATTCCAGGAAGGGCCGAGGGACCTGGGCCGGGTGTCAAACTTCTTACCACCATGAGGTGGTTGTGCGTACATGGGTGCCTACCCGCCACGCCCTCCTGGTTCCCCGCATTTTGTCCCACGGACCCCCAGAGGCCTTAATTCCTTAATATAAGCACCTAGAATTTCTCTAGCGGATTCCAGGATGGGCCGAGGGACCTGGGCCGGGTGTCAAACTTCTTACCACCATGAGGTGGTAGTGCGTACATGGGTGCCTACCCGCCACGCCCTCCTGGTTCCCCGCATTTTGCCCCAAGGACCCCCAGAATCCTTAATTCCTTAATATAAGCCCCTAGAATTGCTCTAGCAGATTCCAGGAAGGGCCGAGGGACCTGGGCCGGGTGTCAAACTTCTTACCACCATGAGGTGGTAGTGCGTACATAGGTGCCTACCCACCACGCCCTCCTGGTTCCCCGCATTTTCCCCCACGGACCCCCAGAGGCCTTAATTCCTTAATATAAGCACTTAGAACTTCTCTACCGGATTCCAGGAAGGGCCGAGGGACCTGGGCCGGGTGTCAAACTTCTTACCACAATGAGGTGGTTGTGCGTACATGGGTGCCTACCCGCCACGCCCTCCTGGTTCCCGGCATTTTGTCCCACGGACCCCCAGAGGCTTTAATTCCTTAATATAAGCACCTAGAATTGCTCTAGCGGATTCCAGGAAGGGCCGAGAGGCCTGGGTCGGGTTTCAAACTTCTTACCACCATGAGGTGGTTGTGCGTACATAGGTGCCTTCCCACCACGCCCTCCTGGTTCCCCGCATTTTGTCCCACGGACCCCCAGAGGCTTTAATTCCTTAATATAAGCACATAGAATTTCCCTAGCGGATTCCAGGATGGGCCGAGGGACCTGGGCCGAGTGTCAAACTTCTTACCACCATGAGGTAGTAGTGCGTACATGGGTGCCTACCCGCCACGCCCTCCTGGTTCCCCGTATTTTGCCCCAAGGACCCCCAGAAGCCTTAATTCCTTATTATAAGCCCCTAGAATTGCTCTAGCGGATTCCAGGAAGGGCCGAGGGACCTGGGCAAGGTGTCAAACTTTTTACCACCATGAGGTGGTAGTGCCTACATGGGTGCCTACCCGCCACGCCCGCCTGGTTCCCCGCATTTTGCCCCACGGTCCCCCAGAGGCCTTAATTCCTTAATATAAGCACCTAGAATTGCTCTAGCGGATTCCAGGAAGGGCCGGGGGACCTGGGCCGGGTGTCAAACTTCTTACCACCATGACGTGGTTGTGCGTACATGGGTGCCTACCCGCCACGCTTTCCTGGTTTCCCGCATTTTGCCCCTTGGATCTCCAGAGGCCTTAATTCCTTAATATAAGCACCTAGAATTGCTCTAACGGATTCCAGGAAGGGCCGAGAGACCTGGGCCGGGTGTCAAACTTCTTACCACCACGACGTGGTTGTGCGTACAAGGGTGCCTACCCGCCACGCTTTCCTGGTTCCTCGCATTTTGCCCCTTGGATCCCCAGAGGCTTTAATTCCATAATATAAGCACCTAGAATTGCTCTAGCAGATTCCAGGAAGGGCCGAAAGGCCTGGGTCGGATGTCAAACTTCTTACCACCATGAGGTGGTTGTGCGTACATAGGTGCCTACCCACCACGCCCTCCTGGTTTCCCGCATTTTGCCCCACGGACCCCCAGAAGCCTTAATTCCTTAATATAAGCCCCTAGAATTGCTCTAGCGGATTCCAGGAAGGGCCGAGGGACCTGGGCAGGGTGTCAAACTTTTTACCACCATGAGGTGGTAGTGCCTACATGGGTGCCTACCCGCCACGCCCTCCTGGTTCCCCGCATTTTGCCCCACGGTCCCCCAGAGGCCTTAATTCCTTAATATAAGCACCTAGAATTGCTCTAGCGGATTCCAGGAAGGGCCGGGGGACCTGGGCCGGGTGTCAAACTTCTTACCACCATGAGGTGGTTGTGCGTACATGGGTGCCACCCGCAACGCCCTCCTGGTTCCCCGCATTTTGCCCCACGGTCCCCCAGAGGCCTTAATTCCTTAATATAAGCACCTAGAATTGCTCTAGCGGATTCCAGGAAGGGCCGAGAGGCCTGGGTCGGGTGTCAAACTTCTTACCACCATGAGGTGGTTGTGCGTACATAGGTGCCTACCCACCACGCCCTCCTGGTTTCCCGCATTTTGCCCCACGGACCCCCAGAGGCCTTAATTCCTTAATATAAGCACTTAGAATTGCTCTAGCGGATTCCAGGATGGGCCGAGGGACCTGGGCCGGGTGTCAAACTTCTTACCACCATGACGTGGTTGTGCGTACATGGGTGCCTACCCGCCACGCTTTCCTGGTTTCCCGCATTTTGCCCCTTGGATCTCCAGAGGCCTTAATTCCTTAATATAAGCACCTAGAATTGCTCTAGCGGATTCCAGGAAGGGCCGAGAGACCTGGGCCGGGTGTCAAACTTCTTCCCACCACGACGTGGTTGTGCGTACATGGGTGCCTTCCCGCCACGCTTTCCTGGTTCCCCGCATTTTGCCCCTTGGATCCCCAGAGGCTTTAATTCCTTAATATAAGCACCTAGAATTGCTCTAGCGGATTCCAGGAAGGGCCGAGAGGCCTGGGTCGGGTGTCAAACTTCTTACCACCATGAGGTGGTTGTGCGTACATGGGTGCCTACCCGCCACGCCCTCCTGGTTCCCCATATTTTGCCCCAAGGACCCCCAGAAGCCTTAATTCCTTAATATAAGCCCCTAGAATTGCTCTAGCGGATTCCAGGAAGGGCCGAGAGACCTGGGCCGGGTGTCAAACTTCTTACCACCACGACGTGGTTGTGCGTACATGGGTGCCTACCCGCCACGCCCTCCTGGTTCCCCGTATTTTGCCCCAAGGACCCCCAGAAGCCTTAATTCCTTAATATAAGCCCCTAGAATTGCTCTAGCGGATTCCAGGAAGGGCCGAGAGACCTGGTCCGGGTGTCAAACTTCTTACCACCACGACGTGGTTGTGCGTACATGGGTGCCTACCCGCCACGCTTTCCTGGTTTCCCGCATTTTGCCCCACGGACCCCCAGAGGCCTTAATTCCTTAATATAAGCACCTAGAATTTCTCTAGCGGATTCCAGGATGGGCCGAGGGACCTGGGCCGGGTGTCAAACTTCTTACCACTATGAGGTGGTAGTGCGTACATGGGTGCCTACCCGCCACGCCCTCCTGGTTCCCCATATTTTGCCCCAAGGACCCCCAGAAGCCTTAATTCCTTAATATAAGCCCCTAGAATTGCTCTAGCGGATTCCAGGAAGGGCCGAGAGGCCTGTGTCGGGTGTCAAACTTCTTACCACCATGAGGTGGTTGTGCGTACATAGGTGCCTACCCACCACGCCCTCCTGTTCCCCGCATTTTGCCCCACGGACCCCCAGAGGCCTTAATTCCTTAATATAAGCACCTAGAATTTCTCTAACAGATTCCAGGATGGGCCGAGGGACCTGGGCCGGGTGTAAAACTTCTTACCACCATGACGTGGTTGTGTGTTTATGGGTGCCTACCCGCCACGCTTTCCTGGTTCCCCGCATTTTGCCCTTTGGATCCCCAGAGGCTTTAATTCCTTAATATAAGCACCTAGAATTGCTCTAGCGGATTCCAGGAAGGGCCGAGAGGCCTGTGTCGGGTGTCAAACTTCTTACCACCATGAGGTGGTTGTGTGTTTATGGGTGCCTACCCGCCACGCTTTCCTGGTTCCCCGCATTTTGCCCTTTGGATCCCCAGAGGCTTTAATTCCTTAATATAAGCACTTAGAATTGCTCTAGCGGATTCCAGGAAGGGCCGAGAGGCCTGTGTCGGGTGTCAAACTTCTTACCACCATGAGGTGGTTGTGCGTACATGGGTGCCTACCCACCACGCTTTCCTGGTTCCCCGCATTTTGCCCCAAGGACCCCCAGAAGCCTTAATTCCTTAATATAAGCCCCTAGAATTGCTCTAGCGGATTCCAGGAAGGGCCGAGGGACCTGGGCAGGGTGTCAAACTTTTTACCACCATGAGGTGGTAGTGCCTACATGGGTGCCTACCCGCCACGCCCGCCTGGTTCCCCGCATTTTGCCCCACGGTCCCCCAGAGGCCTTAATTCCTTAATATAAGCACCTAGAATTGCTCTAGCGGATTCCAGGAAGGGCCGGGGGACCTGGGCCGGGTCTCAAACTTCTTACCACCATGACGTGGTTGTGCGTACATGGGTGCCTACCCGCCACGCTTTCCTGGATTCCCGCATTTTGCCCCTTGGATCTCCAGAGGCCTTAATTCCTTAATATAAGCACCTAGAATTGCTCTAGCGGATTCCAGGAAGGGCCGAGAGACCTGGGCCGGGTGTCAAACTTCTTACCACCACGACGTGGTTGTGCGTACAAGGGTGCCTACCCGCCACGCTTTCCTGGTTCCCCGCATTTTGCCCCTTGGATCCCCAGAGGCTTTAATTCCATAATATAAGCACCTAGAATTGCTCTAGCATATTCCAGGAAGGGCCGAGAGGCCTGGGTCGGGTGTCAAACTTCTTACCACCATGAGGTGGTTGTGCGTACATAGGTGCCTACCCACCACGCCCTCCTGGTTTCCCGCATTTTGCCCCACGGACCCCCAGAAGCCTTAATTCCTTAATATAAGCCCCTAGAATTGCTCTAGCGGATACCAGGAAGGGCCGAGGGACCTGGGCAGGGTGTCAAACTTTTTACCACCATGAGGTGGTAGTGCCTACATGAGTGCCTACCCGTCACGCCCTCCTGGTTCCCCGCATTTTGCCCCACGGTCCCCCAGAGGCCTTAATTCCTTATTATAAGCACCTAGAATTGCTCTAGCGGATTCCAGGAAGGGCCGGGGGACCTGGGCCGGGTGTCAAACTTCTTACCACCATGAGGTGGTTGTGCGTACATGGGTGCCACCCGCAACGCCCTCCTGGTTCCCCGCATTTTGCCCCACGGTCCCCCAGAGGCCTTAATTCCTTAATATAAGCACCTAGAATTGCTCTAGCGGATTCCAGGAAGGGCCGAGAGGCCTGGGTCGGGTGTCAAACTTCTTACCACCATGAGGTGGTTGTGCGTATATAGGTGCCTACCCACCACGCCCTCCTGGTTTCCCGCATTTTGCCCCACGGACCCCCAGAGGCCTTAATTCCTTAATATAAGCACCTAGAATTTCTCTAGCGGATTCCAGGATGGGCCGAGGGACCTGGGCCGGGTGTCAAACTTCTTACCACCATGAGGTGGTAGTGCGTACATGGGTGCCTACCCGCCACGCTTTCCTGGTTTCCCGCATTTTGCCCCTTGGATCTCCAGAGGCCTTAATTCCTTAATATAAGCACCTAGAATTGCTCTAGCGGATTCCAGGAAGGGCCGAGAGACCTGGGCCGGGTGTCAAACTTCTTACCACCACGACGTGGTTGTGCGTACATGGGTGCCTTCCCGCCACGCTTTCCTGGTTCCCCGCATTTTGCCCCTTGGATCCCCAGAGGCTTTAATTCCTTAATATAAGCACCTAGAATTGCTCTAGCGGATTCCAGGAAGGGCCGAGAGGCCTGGGTCGGGTGTCAAACTTCTTACCACCATGAGGTGGTTGTGCGTACATGGGTGCCTACCCGCCACGCCCTCCTGGTTCCCCATATTTTGCCCCAAGGACCCCCAGAAGCCTTAATTCCTTAATATAAGCCCCTAGAATTGCTCTAGCGGATTCCAGGAAGGGCCGAGAGACCTGGGCCGGGTGTCAAACTTCTTACCACCACGACGTGGTTGTGCGTACATGGGTGCCTACCCGCCACGCCCTCCTGGTTCCCCGTATTTTGCCCCAAGGACCCCCAGAAGCCTTAATTCCTTAATATAAGCCCCTAGAATTGCTCTAGCGGATTCCAGGAAGGGCCGAGAGACCTGGTCCGGGTGTCAAACTTCTTACCACCACGACGTGGTTGTGCGTACATGGGTGCCTACCCGCCACGCTTTCCTGGTTTCCCGCATTTTGCCCCACGGACCCCCAGAGGCCTTAATTCCTTAATATAAGCACCTAGAATTTCTCTAGCGGATTCCAGGATGGGCCGAGGGACCTGGGCCGGGTGTCAAACTTCTTACCACCATGAGGTGGTAGTGCGTACATGGGTGCCTACCCGCCACGCCCTCCTGGTTCCCCATATTTTGCCCCAAGGACCCCCAGAAGCCTTAATTCCTTAATATAAGCCCCTAGAATTGCTCTAGCGGATTCCAGGAAGGGCCGAGAGGCCTGTGTCGGGTGTCAAACTTCTTACCACCATGAGGTGGTTGTGCGTACATAGGTGCCTACCCACCACGCCCTCCTGTTCCCCGCATTTTGCCCCACGGACCCCCAGAGGCCTTAATTCCTTAATATAAGCACCTAGAATTTCTCTAACAGATTCCAGGATGGGCCGAGGGACCTGGGCCGGGTGTAAAACTTCTTACCACCATGACGTGGTTGTGTGTTTATGGGTGCCTACCCGCCACGCTTTCCTGGTTCCCCGCATTTTGCCCTTTGGATCCCCAGAGGCTTTAATTCCTTAATATAAGCACCTAGAATTGCTCTAGCGGATTCCAGGAAGGGCCGAGAGGCCTGTGTCGGGTGTCAAACTTCTTACCACCATGAGGTGGTTGTGTGTTTATGGGTGCCTACCCGCCACGCTTTCCTGGTTCCCCGCATTTTGCCCTTTGGATCCCCAGAGGCTTTAATTCCTTAATATAAGCACTTAGAATTGCTCTAGCGGATTCCAGGAAGGGCCGAGAGGCCTGTGTCGGGTGTCAAACTTCTTACCACCATGAGGTGGTTGTGCGTACATGGGTGCCTACCCACCACGCTTTCCTGGTTCCCCGCATTTTGCCCCAAGGACCCCCAGAAGCCTTAATTCCTTAATATAAGCCCCTAGAATTGCTCTAGCGGATTCCAGGAAGGGCCGAGGGACCTGGGCAGGGTGTCAAACTTTTTACCACCATGAGGTGGTAGTGCCTACATGGGTGCCTACCCGCCACGCCCGCCTGGTTCCCCGCATTTTGCCCCACGGTCCCCCAGAGGCCTTAATTCCTTAATATAAGCACCTAGAATTGCTCTAGCGGATTCCAGGAAGGGCCGGGGGACCTGGGCCGGGTCTCAAACTTCTTACCACCATGACGTGGTTGTGCGTACATGGGTGCCTACCCGCCACGCTTTCCTGGATTCCCGCATTTTGCCCCTTGGATCTCCAGAGGCCTTAATTCCTTAATATAAGCACCTAGAATTGCTCTAGCGGATTCCAGGAAGGGCCGAGAGACCTGGGCCGGGTGTCAAACTTCTTACCACCACGACGTGGTTGTGCGTACAAGGGTGCCTACCCGCCACGCTTTCCTGGTTCCCCGCATTTTGCCCCTTGGATCCCCAGAGGCTTTAATCCCATAATATAAGCACCTAGAATTGCTCTAGCATATTCCAGGAAGGGCCGAGAGGCCTGGGTCGGGTGTCAAACTTCTTACCACCATGAGGTGGTTGTGCGTACATAGGTGCCTACCCACCACGCCCTCCTGGTTTCCCGCATTTTGCCCCACGGACCCCCAGAAGCCTTAATTCCTTAATATAAGCCCCTAGAATTGCTCTAGCGGATACCAGGAAGGGCCGAGGGACCTGGGCAGGGTGTCAAACTTTTTACCACCATGAGGTGGTAGTGCCTACATGAGTGCCTACCCGTCACGCCCTCCTGGTTCCCCGCATTTTGCCCCACGGTCCCCCAGAGGCCTTAATTCCTTATTATAAGCACCTAGAATTGCTCTAGCGGATTCCAGGAAGGGCCGGGGGACCTGGGCCGGGTGTCAAACTTCTTACCACCATGAGGTGGTTGTGCGTACATGGGTGCCACCCGCAACGCCCTCCTGGTTCCCCGCATTTTGCCCCACGGTCCCCCAGAGGCCTTAATTCCTTAATATAAGCACCTAGAATTGCTCTAGCGGATTCCAGGAAGGGCCGAGAGGCCTGGGTCGGGTGTCAAACTTCTTACCACCATGAGGTGGTTGTGCGTATATAGGTGCCTACCCACCACGCCCTCCTGGTTTCCCGCATTTTGCCCCACGGACCCCCAGAGGCCTTAATTCCTTAATATAAGCACCTAGAATTTCTCTAGCGGATTCCAGGATGGGCCGAGGGACCTGGGCCGGGTGTCAAACTTCTTACCACCATGAGGTGGTAGTGCGTACATGGGTGCCTACCCGCCACGCCCTCCTGGTTCCCCGCATTTTGCCCCACGGTCCCCCAGAGGCCTTAATTCCTTAATATAAGCACTTAGAATTGCTCTAGCGGATTCCAGGATGGGCCGAGGGACCTGGGCCGGGTGTCAAACTTCTTACCACCATGACGTGGTTGTGCGTACATGGGTGCCTACCCGCCACGCTTTCCTGGTTTCCCGCATTTTGCCCCTTGGATCTCCAGAGGCCTTAATTTCTTAATATAAGCACCTAGAATTGCTCTAGCGGATTCCAGGAAGGGCCGAGAGACCTGGGCCGGGTGTCAAACTTTTTACTACCACGACGTGGTTGTGCGTACATGGGTGCCTACCCGCCACGCTTTCCTGGTTCCCCGCATTTTGCCCCTTGGATCCCCAGAGGCTTTAATTCCTTAATATAAGCACCTAGAATTGCTCTAGCGGATTCCAGGAAGGGCCGAGAGGCCTGGGTCGGGTGTCAAACTTCTTACCACCATGAGGTGGTTGTGCGTACATGGGTGCCTACCCGCCACGCCCTCCTGGTTCCCCATATTTTGCCCCAAGGTCCCCCAGAAGCCTTAATTCCTTAATATAAGCCCCTAGAATTGCTCTAGCGGATTCCAGGAAGGGCCGAGAGACCTGGGCCGGGTGTCAAACTTCTTACCACCACGACGTGGTTGTGCGTACATGGGTGCCTACCCGCCACGCCCTCCTGGTTCCCCGTATTTTGCCCCAAGGACCCCCAGAAGCCTTAATTCCTTAATATAAGCCCCTAGAATTGCTCTAGCGGATTCCAGGAAGGGCCGAGAGACCTGGGCCGGGTGTCAAACTTCTTACCACCACGACGTGGTTGTGCGTACATAAGTGCCTACCCGCCACGTTTTCCTGGTTTCCCGCATTTTGCCCCACGGACCCCCAGAGGCCTTAATTCCTTAATATAAGCACCTAGAATTTCTCTAGCGGATTCCAGGATGGGCCGAGGGACCTGGGCCGGGTGTCAAACTTCTTACCACCATGAGGTGGTAGTGCGTACATGGGTGCCTACCCGCCACGCCCTCCTGGTTCCCCATATTTTGCCCCAAGGACCCCCAGAAGCCTTAATTCCTTAATATAAGCCCCTAGAATTGCTCTAGCGGATTCCAGGAAGGGCCGAGAGGCCTGGGTCGGGTGTCAAACTTCTTACCACCATGAGGTGGTTGTGCGTACATGGGTGCCTACCCACCACGCCCTCCTGGTTTCCCGCATTTTGCCCCACGGACCCCCAGAAGCCTTAATTCCTTAATATAAGCCCCTAGAATTGCTCTAGCGGATACCAGGAAGGGCCGAGGGACCTGGGCAGGGTGTCAAACTTTTTACCACCATGAGGTGGTAGTGCCTACATGAGTGCCTACCCGTCACGCCCTCCTGGTTCCCCGCATTTTGCCCCACGGTCCCCCAGAGGCCTTAATTCCTTAATATAAGCCCCTAGAATTGCTCTAGCGGATTCCAGGAAGGGCCGAGAGACCTGGGCCGGGTGTCAAACTTCTTACCACCACGACGTGGTTGTGCGTACATGGGTGCCTACCCGCCACGCCCTCCTGGTTCCCCGTATTTTGCCCCAAGGACCCCCAGAAGCCTTAATTCCTTAATATAAGCCCCTAGAATTGCTCTAGCGGATTCCAGGAAGGGCCGAGAGACCTGGGCCGGGTGTCAAACTTCTTACCACCACGACGTGGTTGTGCGTACATAAGTGCCTACCCGCCACGTTTTCCTGGTTTCCCGCATTTTGCCCCACGGACCCCCAGAGGCCTTAATTCCTTAATATAAGCACCTAGAATTTCTCTAGCGGATTCCAGGATGGGCCGAGGGACCTGGGCCGGGTGTCAAACTTCTTACCACCATGAGGTGGTAGTGCGTACATGGGTGCCTACCCGCCACGCCCTCCTGGTTCCCCATATTTTGCCCCAAGGACCACCAGAAGCCTTAATTCCTTAATATAAGCCCCTAGAATTGCTCTAGCGGATTCCAGGAAGGGCCGAGAGGCCTGGGTCGGGTGTCAAACTTCTTACCACCATGAGGTGGTTGTGCGTACATGGGTGCCTACCCACCACGCCCTCCTGGTTTCCCGCATTTTGCCCCACGGACCCCCAGAAGCCTTAATTCCTTAATATAAGCCCCTAGAATTGCTCTAGCGGATACCAGGAAGGGCCGAGGGACCTGGGCAGGGTGTCAAACTTTTTACCACCATGAGGTGGTAGTGCCTACATGAGTGCCTACCCGTCACGCCCTCCTGGTTCCCCGCATTTTGCCCCACGGTCCCCCAGAGGCCTTAATTCCTTATTATAAGCACCTAGAATTGCTCTAGCGGATTCCAGGATGGGCCGAGGGACCTGGGCCGGGTGTCAAACTTCTTACCACCATGAGGTGGTAGTGCGTACATGGGTGCCTACCCGCCACGCTTTCCTGGTTCCCCGCATTTTGCCCTTTGGATCCCCAGAGGCTTTAATTCCTTAATATAAGCACCTAGAATTGCTCTAGCGGATTCCAGGAAGGGCCGGGGGACCTGGGCCGGGTGTCAAACTTCTTACCACCATGAGGTGGTTGTGCGTACATGGGTGCCACCCGCCACGCCCTCCTGGTTCCCCGCATTTTGCCCCACGGTCCCCCAGAGGCCTTAATTCCTTAATATAAGCACCTAGAATTGCTCTAGCGGATTCCAGGAAGGGCCGAGAGGCCTGGGTCGGGTGTCAAACTTCTTACCACCATGAGGTGGTTGTGCGTACATAGGTGCCTACCCACCACGCCCTCCTGGTTTCCCGCATTTTGCCCCACGGACCCCCAGAGGCCTTAATTCCTTAATATAAGCACCTAGAATTTCTCTAGCGGATTCCAGGATGGGCCGAGGGACCTGGGCCGGGTGTCAAACTTCTTACCACCATGAGGTGGTAGTGCGTACATGGGTGCCTACCCGCCACGCCCTCCTGGTTCCCCGCATTTTGCCTCACGGTCCCCCAGAGGCCTTAATTCCTTAATATAAGCACTTAGAATTGCTCTAGCGGATTCCAGGATGGGCCGAGGGACCTGGGCCGGGTGTCAAACTTCTTACCACCATGACGTGGTTGTGCGTACATGGGTGCCTACCCGCCACGCTTTCCTGGTTTCCCGCATTTTGCCCCTTGGATCTCCAGAGGCCTTAATTCCTTAATATAAGCACCTAGAATTGCTCTAGCGGATTCCAGGAAGGGCCGAGAGACCTGGGCCGGGTGTCAAACTTCTTACCACCACGACGTGGTTGTGCGTACATGGGTGCCTTCCCGCCACGCTTTCCTGGTTCCCCGCATTTTGCCCCTTGGATCCCCAGAGGCTTTAATTCCTTAATATAAGCACCTAGAATTGCTCTAGCGGATTCCAGGAAGGGCCGAGAGGCCTGGGTCGGGTGTCAAACTTCTTACCACCATGAGGTGGTTGTGCGTACATGGGTGCCTACCCGCCACGCCCTCCTGGTTCCCCATATTTTGCCCCAAGGACCCCCAGAAGCCTTAATTCCTTAATATAAGCCCCTAGAATTGCTCTAGCGGATTCCAGGAAGGGCCGAGAGACCTGGGCCGGGTGTCAAACTTCTTACCACCACGACGTGGTTGTGCGTACATGGGTGCCTACCCGCCACGCCCTCCTGGTTCCCCGTATTTTGCCCCAAGGACCCCCAGAAGCCTTAATTCCTTAATATAAGCCCCTAGAATTGCTCTAGCGGATTCCAGGAAGGGCCGAGAGACCTGGTCCGGGTGTCAAACTTCTTACCACCACGACGTGGTTGTGCGTACATGGGTGCCTACCCGCCACGCTTTCCTGGTTTCCCGCATTTTGCCCCACGGACCCCCAGAGGCCTTAATTCCTTAATATAAGCACCTAGAATTTCTCTAGCGGATTCCAGGATGGGCCGAGGGACCTGGGCCGGGTGTCAAACTTCTTACCACCATGAGGTGGTAGTGCGTACATGGGTGCCTACCCGCCACGCCCTCCTGGTTCCCCATATTTTGCCCCAAGGACCCCCAGAAGCCTTAATTCCTTAATATAAGCCCCTAGAATTGCTCTAGCGGATTCCAGGAAGGGCCGAGAGGCCTGTGTCGGGTGTCAAACTTCTTACCACCATGAGGTGGTTGTGCGTACATAGGTGCCTACCCACCACGCCCTCCTGTTCCCCGCATTTTGCCCCACGGACCCCCAGAGGCCTTAATTCCTTAATATAAGCACCTAGAATTTCTCTAACAGATTCCAGGATGGGCCGAGGGACCTGGGCCGGGTGTAAAACTTCTTACCACCATGACGTGGTTGTGTGTTTATGGGTGCCTACCCGCCACGCTTTCCTGGTTCCCCGCATTTTGCCCTTTGGATCCCCAGAGGCTTTAATTCCTTAATATAAGCACCTAGAATTGCTCTAGCGGATTCCAGGAAGGGCCGAGAGGCCTGTGTCGGGTGTCAAACTTCTTACCACCATGAGGTGGTTGTGTGTTTATGGGTGCCTACCCGCCACGCTTTCCTGGTTCCCCGCATTTTGCCCTTTGGATCCCCAGAGGCTTTAATTCCTTAATATAAGCACTTAGAATTGCTCTAGCGGATTCCAGGAAGGGCCGAGAGGCCTGTGTCGGGTGTCAAACTTCTTACCACCATGAGGTGGTTGTGCGTACATGGGTGCCTACCCACCACGCTTTCCTGGTTCCCCGCATTTTGCCCTAAGGACCCCCAGAAGCCTTAATTCCTTAATATAAGCCCCTAGAATTGCTCTAGCGGATTCCAGGAAGGGCCGAGGGACCTGGGCAGGGTGTCAAACTTTTTACCACCATGAGGTGGTAGTGCCTACATGGGTGCCTACCCGCCACGCCCGCCTGGTTCCCCGCATTTTGCCCCACGGTCCCCCAGAGGCCTTAATTCCTTAATATAAGCACCTAGAATTGCTCTAGCGGATTCCAGGAAGGGCCGGGGGACCTGGGCCGGGTCTCAAACTTCTTACCACCATGACGTGGTTGTGCGTACATGGGTGCCTACCCGCCACGCTTTCCTGGATTCCCGCATTTTGCCCCTTGGATCTCCAGAGGCCTTAATTCCTTAATATAAGCACCTAGAATTGCTCTAGCGGATTCCAGGAAGGGCCGAGAGACCTGGGCCGGGTGTCAAACTTCTTACCACCACGACGTGGTTGTGCGTACAAGGGTGCCTACCCGCCACGCTTTCCTGGTTCCCCGCATTTTGCCCCTTGGATCCCCAGAGGCTTTAATTCCATAATATAAGCACCTAGAATTGCTCTAGCATATTCCAGGAAGGGCCGAGAGGCCTGGGTCGGGTGTCAAACTTCTTACCACCATGAGGTGGTTGTGCGTACATAGGTGCCTACCCACCACGCCCTCCTGGTTTCCCGCATTTTGCCCCACGGACCCCCAGAAGCCTTAATTCCTTAATATAAGCCCCTAGAATTGCTCTAGCGGATACCAGGAAAGGCCGAGGGACCTGGGCAGGGTGTCAAACTTTTTACCACCATGAGGTGGTAGTGCCTACATGAGTGCCTACCCGTCACGCCCTCCTGGTTCCCCGCATTTTGCCCCACGGTCCCCCAGAGGCCTTAATTCCTTATTATAAGCACCTAGAATTGCTCTAGCGGATTCCAGGAAGGGCCGGGGGACCTGGGCCGGGTGTCAAACTTCTTACCACCATGACGTGGTTGTGTGTTTATGGGTGCCTACCCGCCACGCTTTCCTGGTTCCCCGCATTTTGCCCTTTGGATCCCCAGAGGCTTTAATTCCTTAATATAAGCACCTAGAATTGCTCTAGCGGATTCCAGGAAGGGCCGAGAGGCCTGTGTCGGGTGTCAAACTTCTTACCACCATGAGGTGGTTGTGCGTACATGGGTGCCTACCCACCACGCTTTCCTGGTTCCCCGCATTTTGCCCCTTGGATCCCAGAGGCTTTAATTCCTTAATATAAGCACCTGGAATTGCTCTAGCGGATTCCAGGAAGTGCCGAGAAGCCTGGGTCGGGTGTCAAACTTCTTACCACCATGAGGTGGTTGTGCGTACATAGGTGCCTACCCACCACGCCCTCCTGGTTCCCCGCATTTTGCCCCACGGACCCCCAGAAGGTTTAATTCCTTAATATAAGCACTTAGAACTTCTCTACCGGATTCCAGGAATGGCCGAGGGACCTGGGCCGGGTGTCAAACTTCTTACCACCATGAGGTGGTTGTGCGTACATGGGTGCCTACCCGCCACGCCCTCCTGGTTCCCCGCATTTTGTCCCACGAACCCCCAGAAGCCTTAATTCCTTAATATAAGCACCTAGAATTGCTCTAGCGGATTCCAGGAAGGGCTGACAGGCCTGGGTCGGGTGTCAAACTTCTTACCACCATGAGGTGGTAGTGCGTACATGGGTGCCTACCCGCCACGCCCTCCTGGTTCCCCGCATTTTGCCCCAAGGACCCCCAGAATCCTTAATTCCTTAATATAAGCCCCTAGAATTGCTCTAGCAGATTCCAGGAAGGGCCGAGGGACCTGGGCCGGGTGTCAAACTTCTTACCACCATGAGGTGGTAGTGCGTACATAGGTGCCTACCCACCACGCCCTCCTGGTTCCCCGAATTTTGCCCCACGGACCCCCAGAGGCCTTAATTCCTTAATATAAGCATTTAGAACTTCTCTACTGGATTCCAGGAAGGGCCGAGGGACCTGGGCCGGGTGTCAAACTTCTTACCACAATGAGGTGGTTGTGCGTACATGGGTGCCTACCCGCCACGCCCTCCTGGTTCCCCGCATTTTGTCCCACGGACCCCCAGAGGCCTTAATTCCTTAATATAAGCACCTAGAATTGCTCTAGCGGATTCCAGGAAGGGCCGAGGGACCTGGGCCGGGTGTCAAACTTCTTACCACCATGAGGTGGTTGTGCGTACATGGGTGCCTACCCGCCACGCCCTCCTGGTTCCCCGCATTTTGTCCCACGGACCCCCAGAGGCCTTAATTCCTTAATATAAGCACCTAGAATTTCTCTAGCGGATTCCAGGATGGGCCGAGGGACCTGGGCCGGGTGTCAAACTTCTTACCACCATGAGGTGGTAGTGCGTACATGGGTGCCTACCCGCCACGCCCTCCTGGTTCCCCGCATTTTGCCCCAAGGACCCCCAGAATCCTTAATTCCTTAATATAAGCCCCTAGAATTGCTCTAGCAGATTCCAGGAAGGGCCGAGGGACCTGGGCCGGGTGTCAAACTTCTTACCACCATGAGGTGGTAGTGCGTACATAGGTGCCTACCCACCACGCCCTCCTGGTTCCCCGCATTTTCCCCAACGGACCCCCAGAGGCCTTAATTCCTTAATATAAGCACTTAGAACTTCTCTACCGGATTCCAGGAAGGGCCGAGGGACCTGGGCCGGGTGTCAAACTTCTTACCACAATGAGGTGGTTGTGCGTACATGGGTGCCTACCCGCCACGCCCTCCTGGTTCCCGGCATTTTGTCCCACGGACCCCCAGAGGCTTTAATTCCTTAATATAAGCACCTAGAATTGCTCTAGCGGATTCCAGGAAGGGCCGAGAGGCCTGGGTCGGGTTTCAAACTTCTTACCACCATGAGGTGGTTGTGCGTACATAGGTGCCTTCCCACCACGCCCTCCTGGTTCCCCGCATTTTGTCCCACGGACCCCCAGAGGCTTTAATTCCTTAATATAAGCACATAGAATTTCCCTAGCGGATTCCAGGATGGGCCGAGGGACCTGGGCCGAGTGTCAAACTTCTTACCACCATGAGGTAGTAGTGCGTACATGGGTGCCTACCCGCCACGCCCTCCTGGTTCCCCGTATTTTGCCCCAAGGACCCCCAGAAGCCTTAATTCCTTATTATAAGCCCCTAGAATTGCTCTAGCGGATTCCAGGAAGGGCCGAGGGACCTGGGCAAGGTGTCAAACTTTTTACCACCATGAGGTGGTAGTGCCTACATGGGTGCCTACCCGCCACGCCCGCCTGGTTCCCCGCATTTTGCCCCACGGTCCCCCAGAGGCCTTAATTCCTTAATATAAGCACCTAGAATTGCTCTAGCGGATTCCAGGAAGGGCCGGGGGACCTGGGCCGGGTGTCAAACTTCTTACCACCATGACGTGGTTGTGCGTACATGGGTGCCTACCCGCCACGCTTTCCTGGTTTCCCGCATTTTGCCCCTTGGATCTCCAGAGGCCTTAATTCCTTAATATAAGCACCTAGAATTGCTCTAACGGATTCCAGGAAGGGCCGAGAGACCTGGGCCGGGTGTCAAACTTCTTACCACCACGACGTGGTTGTGCGTACAAGGGTGCCTACCCGCCACGCTTTCCTGGTTCCTCGCATTTTGCCCCTTGGATCCCCAGAGGCTTTAATTCCATAATATAAGCACCTAGAATTGCTCTAGCAGATTCCAGGAAGGGCCGAAAGGCCTGGGTCGGATGTCAAACTTCTTACCACCATGAGGTGGTTGTGCGTACATAGGTGCCTACCCACCACGCCCTCCTGGTTTCCCGCATTTTGCCCCACGGACCCCCAGAAGCCTTAATTCCTTAATATAAGCCCCTAGAATTGCTCTAGCGGATTCCAGGAAGGGCCGAGGGACCTGGGCAGGGTGTCAAACTTTTTACCACCATGAGGTGGTAGTGCCTACATGGGTGCCTACCCGCCACGCCCTCCTGGTTCCCCGCATTTTGCCCCACGGTCCCCCAGAGGCCTTAATTCCTTAATATAAGCACCTAGAATTGCTCTAGCGGATTCCAGGAAGGGCCGGGGGACCTGGGCCGGGTGTCAAACTTCTTACCACCATGAGGTGGTTGTGCGTACATGGGTGCCACCCGCAACGCCCTCCTGGTTCCCCGCATTTTGCCCCACGGTCCCCCAGAGGCCTTAATTCCTTAATATAAGCACCTAGAATTGCTCTAGCGGATTCCAGGAAGGGCCGAGAGGCCTGGGTCGGGTGTCAAACTTCTTACCACCATGAGGTGGTTGTGCGTACATAGGTGCCTACCCACCACGCCCTCCTGGTTTCCCGCATTTTGCCCCACGGACCCCCAGAGGCCTTAATTCCTTAATATAAGCACCTAGAATTTCTCTAGCGGATTCCAGGATGGGCCGAGGGACCTGGGCCGGGTGTCAAACTTCTTACCACCATGAGGTGGTAGTGCGTACATGGGTGCCTACCCGCCACGCCCTCCTGGTTCCCCGCATTTTGCCTCACGGTCCCCCAGAGGCCTTAATTCCTTAATATAAGCACTTAGAATTGCTCTAGCGGATTCCAGGATGGGCCGAGGGACCTGGGCCGGGTGTCAAACTTCTTACCACCATGACGTGGTTGTGCGTACATGGGTGCCTACCCGCCACGCTTTCCTGGTTTCCCGCATTTTGCCCCTTGGATCTCCAGAGGCCTTAATTCCTTAATATAAGCACCTAGAATTGCTCTAGCGGATTCCAGGAAGGGCCGAGAGACCTGGGCCGGGTGTCAAACTTCTTACCACCACGACGTGGTTGTGCGTACATGGGTGCCTTCCCGCCACGCTTTCCTGGTTCCCCGCATTTTGCCCCTTGGATCCCCAGAGGCTTTAATTCCTTAATATAAGCACCTAGAATTGCTCTAGCGGATTCCAGGAAGGGCCGAGAGGCCTGGGTCGGGTGTCAAACTTCTTACCACCATGAGGTGGTTGTGCGTACATGGGTGCCTACCCGCCACGCCCTCCTGGTTCCCCATATTTTGCCCCAAGGACCCCCAGAAGCCTTAATTCCTTAATATAAGCCCCTAGAATTGCTCTAGCGGATTCCAGGAAGGGCCGAGAGACCTGGGCCGGGTGTCAAACTTCTTACCACCACGACGTGGTTGTGCGTACATGGGTGCCTACCCGCCACGCCCTCCTGGTTCCCCGTATTTTGCCCCAAGGACCCCCAGAAGCCTTAATTCCTTAATATAAGCCCCTAGAATTGCTCTAGCGGATTCCAGGAAGGGCCGAGAGACCTGGTCCGGGTGTCAAACTTCTTACCACCACGACGTGGTTGTGCGTACATGGGTGCCTACCCGCCACGCTTTCCTGGTTTCCCGCATTTTGCCCCACGGACCCCCAGAGGCCTTAATTCCTTAATATAAGCACCTAGAATTTCTCTAGCGGATTCCAGGATGGGCCGAGGGACCTGGGCCGGGTGTCAAACTTCTTACCACCATGAGGTGGTAGTGCGTACATGGGTGCCTACCCGCCACGCCCTCCTGGTTCCCCATATTTTGCCCCAAGGACCCCCAGAAGCCTTAATTCCTTAATATAAGCCCCTAGAATTGCTCTAGCGGATTCCAGGAAGGGCCGAGAGGCCTGTGTCGGGTGTCAAACTTCTTACCACCATGAGGTGGTTGTGCGTACATAGGTGCCTACCCACCACGCCCTCCTGTTCCCCGCATTTTGCCCCACGGACCCCCAGAGGCCTTAATTCCTTAATATAAGCACCTAGAATTTCTCTAACAGATTCCAGGATGGGCCGAGGGACCTGGGCCGGGTGTAAAACTTCTTACCACCATGACGTGGTTGTGTGTTTATGGGTGCCTACCCGCCACGCTTTCCTGGTTCCCCGCATTTTGCCCTTTGGATCCCCAGAGGCTTTAATTCCTTAATATAAGCACCTAGAATTGCTCTAGCGGATTCCAGGAAGGGCCGAGAGGCCTGTGTCGGGTGTCAAACTTCTTACCACCATGAGGTGGTTGTGTGTTTATGGGTGCCTACCCGCCACGCTTTCCTGGTTCCCCGCATTGTGCCCTTTGGATCCCCAGAGGCTTTAATTCCTTAATATAAGCACTTAGAATTGCTCTAGCGGATTCCAGGAAGGGCCGAGAGGCCTGTGTCGGGTGTCAAACTTCTTACCACCATAAGGTGGTTGTGCGTACATGGGTGCCTACCCACCACGCTTTCCTGGTTCCCCGCATTTTGCCCCAAGGACCCCCAGAAGCCTTAATTCCTTAATATAAGCCCCTAGAATTGCTCTAGCGGATTCCAGGAAGGGCCGAGGGACCTGGGCAGGGTGTCAAACTTTTTACCACCATGAGGTGGTAGTGCCTACATGGGTGCCTACCCGCCACGCCCGCCTGGTTCCCCGCATTTTGCCCCACGGTCCCCCAGAGGCCTTAATTCCTTAATATAAGCACCTAGAATTGCTCTAGCGGATTCCAGGAAGGGCCGGGGGACCTGGGCCGGGTCTCAAACTTCTTACCACCATGACGTGGTTGTGCGTACATGGGTGCCTACCCGCCACGCTTTCCTGGATTCCCGCATTTTGCCCCTTGGATCTCCAGAGGCCTTAATTCCTTAATATAAGCACCTAGAATTGCTCTAGCGGATTCCAGGAAGGGCCGAGAGACCTGGGCCGGGTGTCAAACTTCTTACCACCACGACGTGGTTGTGCGTACAAGGGTGCCTACCCGCCACGCTTTCCTGGTTCCGCGCATTTTGCCCCTTGGATCCCCAGAGGCTTTAATTCCATAATATAAGCACCTAGAATTGCTCTAGCATATTCCAGGAAGGGCCGAGAGGCCTGGGTCGGGTGTCAAACTTCTTACCACCATGAGGTGGTTGTGCGTACATAGGTGCCTACCCACCACGCCCTCCTGGTTTCCCGCATTTTGCCCCACGGACCCCCAGAAGCCTTAATTCCTTAATATAAGCCCCTAGAATTGCTCTAGCGGATACCAGGAAGGGCCGAGGGACCTGGGCAGGGTGTCAAACTTTTTACCACCATGAGGTGGTAGTGCCTACATGAGTGCCTACCCGTCACGCCCTCCTGGTTCCCCGCATTTTGCCCCACGGTCCCCCAGAGGCCTTAATTCCTTATTATAAGCACCTAGAATTGCTCTAGCGGATTCCAGGAAGGGCCGGGGGACCTGGGCCGGGTGTCAAACTTCTTACCACCATGAGGTGGTTGTGCGTACATGGGTGCCACCCGCAACGCCCTCCTGGTTCCCCGCATTTTGCCCCACGGTCCCCCAGAGGCCTTAATTCCTTAATATAAGCACCTAGAATTGCTCTAGCGGATTCCAGGAAGGGCCGAGAGGCCTGGGTCGGGTGTCAAACTTCTTACCACCATGAGGTGGTTGTGCGTATATAGGTGCCTACCCACCACGCCCTCCTGGTTTCCCGCATTTTGCCCCACGGACCCCCAGAGGCCTTAATTCCTTAATATAAGCACCTAGAATTTCTCTAGCGGATTCCAGGATGGGCCGAGGGACCTGGGCCGGGTGTCAAACTTCTTACCACCATGAGGTGGTAGTGCGTACATGGGTGCCTACCCGCCACGCTTTCCTGGTTTCCCGCATTTTGCCCCTTGGATCTCCAGAGGCCTTAATTCCTTAATATAAGCACCTAGAATTGCTCTAGCGGATTCCAGGAAGGGCCGAGAGACCTGGGCCGGGTGTCAAACTTCTTACCACCACGACGTGGTTGTGCGTACATGGGTGCCTTCCCGCCACGCTTTCCTGGTTCCCCGCATTTTGCCCCTTGGATCCCCAGAGGCTTTAATTCCTTAATATAAGCACCTAGAATTGCTCTAGCGGATTCCAGGAAGGGCCGAGAGGCCTGGGTCGGGTGTCAAACTTCTTACCACCATGAGGTGGTTGTGCGTACATGGGTGCCTACCCGCCACGCCCTCCTGGTTCCCCATATTTTGCCCCACGGACCCCCAGAAGCCTTAATTCCTTAATATAAGCCCCTAGAATTGCTCTAGCGGATACCAGGAAGGGCCGAGGGACCTGGGCAGGGTGTCAAACTTTTTACCACCATGAGGTGGTAGTGCCTACATGAGTGCCTACCCGTCACGCCCTCCTGGTTCCCCGCATTTTGCCCCACGGTCCCCCAGAGGCCTTAATTCCTTATTATAAGCACCTAGAATTGCTCTAGCGGATTCCAGGAAGGGCCGGGGGACCTGGGCCGGGTGTCAAACTTCTTACCACCATGAGGTGGTTGTGCGTACATGGGTGCCACCCGCAACGCCCTCCTGGTTCCCCGCATTTTGCCCCACGGTCCCCCAGAGGCCTTAATTCCTTAATATAAGCACCTAGAATTGCTCTAGCGGATTCCAGGAAGGGCCGAGAGGCCTGGGTCGGGTGTCAAACTTCTTACCACCATGAGGTGGTTGTGCGTATATAGGTGCCTACCCACCACGCCCTCCTGGTTTCCCGCATTTTGCCCCACGGACCCCCAGAGGCCTTAATTCCTTAATATAAGCACCTAGAATTTCTCTAGCGGATTCCAGGATGGGCCGAGGGACCTGGGCCGGGTGTCAAACTTCTTACCACCATGAGGTGGTAGTGCGTACATGGGTGCCTACCCGCCACGCCCTCCTGGTTCCCCGCATTTTGCCCCACGGTCCCCCAGAGGCCTTAATTCCTTAATATAAGCACTTAGAATTGCTCTAGCGGATTCCAGGATGGGCCGAGGGACCTGGGCCGGGTGTCAAACTTCTTACCACCATGACGTGGTTGTGCGTACATGGGTGCCTACCCGCCACGCTTTCCTGGTTTCCCGCATTTTGCCCCTTGGATCTCCAGAGGCCTTAATTTCTTAATATAAGCACCTAGAATTGCTCTAGCGGATTCCAGGAAGGGCCGAGAGACCTGGGCCGGGTGTCAAACTTTTTACTACCACGACGTGGTTGTGCGTACATGGGTGCCTACCCGCCACGCTTTCCTGGTTCCCCGCATTTTGCCCCTTGGATCCCCAGAGGCTTTAATTCCTTAATATAAGCACCTAGAATTGCTCTAGCGGATTCCAGGAAGGGCCGAGAGGCCTGGGTCGGGTGTCAAACTTCTTACCACCATGAGGTGGTTGTGCGTACATGGGTGCCTACCCGCCACGCCCTCCTGGTTCCCCATATTTTGCCCCAAGGTCCCCCAGAAGCCTTAATTCCTTAATATAAGCCCCTAGAATTGCTCTAGCGGATTCCAGGAAGGGCCGAGAGACCTGGGCCGGGTGTCAAACTTCTTACCACCACGACGTGGTTGTGCGTACATGGGTGCCTACCCGCCACGCCCTCCTGGTTCCCCGTATTTTGCCCCAAGGACCCCCAGAAGCCTTAATTCCTTAATATAAGCCCCTAGAATTGCTCTAGCGGATTCCAGGAAGGGCCGAGAGACCTGGGCCGGGTGTCAAACTTCTTACCACCACGACGTGGTTGTGCGTACATAAGTGCCTACCCGCCACGTTTTCCTGGTTTCCCGCATTTTGCCCCACGGACCCCCAGAGGCCTTAATTCCTTAATATAAGCACCTAGAATTTCTCTAGCGGATTCCAGGATGGGCCGAGGGACCTGGGCCGGGTGTCAAACTTCTTACCACCATGAGGTGGTAGTGCGTACATGGGTGCCTACCCGCCACGCCCTCCTGGTTCCCCATATTTTGCCCCAAGGACCCCCAGAAGCCTTAATTCCTTAATATAAGCCCCTAGAATTGCTCTAGCGGATTCCAGGAAGGGCCGAGAGGCCTGGGTCGGGTGTCAAACTTCTTACCACCATGAGGTGGTTGTGCGTACATGGGTGCCTACCCACCACGCCCTCCTGGTTTCCCGCATTTTGCCCCACGGACCCCCAGAAGCCTTAATTCCTTAATATAAGCCCCTAGAATTGCTCTAGCGGATACCAGGAAGGGCCGAGGGACCTGGGCAGGGTGTCAAACTTTTTACCACCATGAGGTGGTAGTGCCTACATGAGTGCCTACCCGTCACGCCCTCCTGGTTCCCCGCATTTTGCCCCACGGTCCCCCAGAGGCCTTAATTCCTTAATATAAGCCCCTAGAATTGCTCTAGCGGATTCCAGGAAGGGCCGAGAGACCTGGGCCGGGTGTCAAACTTCTTACCACCACGACGTGGTTGTGCGTACATGGGTGCCTACCCGCCACGCCCTCCTGGTTCCCCGTATTTTGCCCCAAGGACCCCCAGAAGCCTTAATTCCTTAATATAAGCCCCTAGAATTGCTCTAGCGGATTCCAGGAAGGGCCGAGAGACCTGGGCCGGGTGTCAAACTTCTTACCACCACGACGTGGTTGTGCGTACATAAGTGCCTACCCGCCACGTTTTCCTGGTTTCCCGCATTTTGCCCCACGGACCCCCAGAGGCCTTAATTCCTTAATATAAGCACCTAGAATTTCTCTAGCGGATTCCAGGATGGGCCGAGGGACCTGGGCCGGGTGTCAAACTTCTTACCACCATGAGGTGGTAGTGCGTACATGGGTGCCTACCCGCCACGCCCTCCTGGTTCCCCATATTTTGCCCCAAGGACCCCCAGAAGCCTTAATTCCTTAATATAAGCCCCTAGAATTGCTCTAGCGGATTCCAGGAAGGGCCGAGAGGCCTGGGTCGGGTGTCAAACTTCTTACCACCATGAGGTGGTTGTGCGTACATGGGTGCCTACCCACCACGCCCTCCTGGTTTCCCGCATTTTGCCCCACGGACCCCCAGAAGCCTTAATTCCTTAATATAAGCCCCTAGAATTGCTCTAGCGGATACCAGGAAGGGCCGAGGGACCTGGGCAGGGTGTCAAACTTTTTACCACCATGAGGTGGTAGTGCCTACATGAGTGCCTACCCGTCACGCCCTCCTGGTTCCCCGCATTTTGCCCCACGGTCCCCCAGAGGCCTTAATTCCTTATTATAAGCACCTAGAATTGCTCTAGCGGATTCCAGGATGGGCCGAGGGACCTGGGCCGGGTGTCAAACTTCTTACCACCATGAGGTGGTAGTGCGTACATGGGTGCCTACCCGCCACGCTTTCCTGGTTCCCCGCATTTTGCCCTTTGGATCCCCAGAGGCTTTAATTCCTTAATATAAGCACCTAGAATTGCTCTAGCGGATTCCAGGAAGGGCCGGGGGACCTGGGCCGGGTGTCAAACTTCTTACCACCATGAGGTGGTTGTGCGTACATGGGTGCCACCCGCCACGCCCTCCTGGTTCCCCGCATTTTGCCCCACGGTCCCCCAGAGGCCTTAATTCCTTAATATAAGCACCTAGAATTGCTCTAGCGGATTCCAGGAAGGGCCGAGAGGCCTGGGTCGGGTGTCAAACTTCTTACCACCATGAGGTGGTTGTGCGTACATAGGTGCCTACCCACCACGCCCTCCTGGTTTCCCGCATTTTGCCCCACGGACCCCCAGAGGCTTTAATTCCTTAATATAAGCACCTAGAATTGCTCTAGCGGATTCCAGGAAGGGCCGGGGGACCTGGGCCGGGTGTCAAACTTCTTACCACCATGAGGTGGTTGTGCGTACATAGGTGCCTACCCACCACGCCCTCCTGGTTTCCCGCATTTTGCCCCACGGACCCCCAGAGGCCTTAATTCCTTAATATAAGCACCTAGAATTTCTCTAGCGGATTCCAGGATGGGCCGAGGGACCTGGGCCGGGTGTCAAACTTCTTACCACCATGAGGTGGTAGTGCGTACATGGGTGCCTACCCGCCACGCCCTCCTGGTTCCCCGCATTTTGCCCCACGGTCCCCTAGAGGCCTTAATTCCTTAATATAAGCACTTAGAATTGCTCTAGCGGATTCCAGGATGGGCCGAGGGACCTGGGCCGGGTGTCAAACTTCTTACCACCATGAGGTGGTAGTGCGTACATGGGTGCCTACCCGCCACGCCCTCCTGGTTCCCCGTATTTTGCCCAAAGGACCCCCCAGAAGCCTTAATTCCTTAATATAAGCCCCTAGAGTTGCTCTAGCGGATTCCAGGAAGGGCCGAGAGACCTTGGTCGGGTGTCAAACTTCTTACCACCATGACGTGGTTGTGCGTACATGGGTGCCTACCCGCCACGCTTTCCTGGTTTCCCGCATTTTGCCCCTTGGATCTCCAGAGGCCTTAATTCCTTAATATAAGCACCTAGAATTGCTCTAGCGGATTCCAGGAAGGGCCGAGAGACCTGGGCCGGGTGTCAAACTTCTTACCACCACGACGTGGTTGTGCGTACATGGGTGCCTACCCGCCACGCTTTCCTGGTTCCCCGCATTTTGCCCCTTGGATCCCCAGAGGCTTTAATTCCTTAATAAAAGCACCTAGAATTGCTCTAGCGGATTCCAGGAAGGGCCGAGAGGCCTGGGTCGGGTGTCAAACTTCTTACCACCATGAGGTGGTTGTGCGTACATAGGTGCCTACCCACCACGCCCTCCTGGTTTCCCGCATTTTGCCCCACGGACCCCCAGAGGCCTTAATTCCTTAATATAAGCACCTAGAATTTCTCTAGCGGATTCCAGGAAGGGCCGAGAGGCCTGGGTCGGGTATCAAACTTCTTACCACCATGAGGTGGTTGTGCGTACATGGGTGCCTACCCGCCACGCCCTCCTGGTTCCCCGCATTTTGTCCCACGGACCCCCAGAAGCCTTAATTCCTTAATATAAGCACCTAGAATTGCTCTAGCGGATTCCAGGAAGGGCCGAGGGTCCTGGGCCGGGTGGCAAACTTCTTACCACCATCAGGTGGTTGTGCGTACATGGGTGCCACCCGCCACGCCCTCGTGGTTCCCCGCATTTTGCCCCACGGACCCCCAGAAGGTTTAATTCCTTAATATAAGCACCTAGAATTTCTCTAGCGGATTCCAGGATGGGCTGAGGGACCTGGGCCGAGTGCCAAACTTCTTACCACCATGAGGTGGTAGTGCGTACATGGGTGCCTACCCGCCAAGCCCTCCTGGTTCCCCGCATTTTGCCCCACGGTCCCCCAGAGGCCTTAATTCCTTAATATAAGCACCTAGAATTGCTCTAGCGGATTCCAGGAAGGGCCGGGGAACCTGGGCCGGGTGTCAAACTTCTTACCACCATGACGTGGTTGTGTGTTTATGGGTGCCTACCCGCCACGCTTTCCTGGTTCCCCGCATTTTGCCCTTTGGATCCCCAGAGGCTTTAATTCCTTAATATAAGCACCTAGAATTGCTCTAGCGGATTCCAGGAAGGGCCGGGGGACCTGGGCCGGGTGTCAAACTTCTTACCACCATGAGGTGGTTGTGCGTACATGGGTGCCACCCGCCACGCCCTCCTGGTTCCCCGCATTTTGCCCCACGGTCCCCCAGAGGCCTTAATTCCTTAATATAAGCACCTAGAATTGCTCTAGCGGATTCCAGGAAGGGCCGAGAGGCCTGGGTCGGGTGTCAAACTTCTTACCACCATGAGGTGGTTGTGCGTACATAGGTGCCTACCCACCACGCCCTCCTGGTTTCCCGCATTTTGCCCCACGGAACCCCAGAGGCCTTAATTCCTTAATATAAGCACCTAGAATTTCTCTAGCGGATTCCAGGATGGGCCGAGGGACCTGGGCCGGGTGTCAAACTTCTTACCACCATGAGGTGGTAGTGCGTACATGGGTGCCTACCCGCCACGCCCTCCTGGTTCCCCGCATTTTGCCCCACGGTCCCCCAGAGGCCTTAATTCCTTAATATAAGCACTTAGAATTGCTCTAGCGGATTCCAGGATGGGCCGAGGGACCTGGGCCGGGTGTCAAACTTCTTACCACCATGAGGTGGTAGTGCGTACATGGGTGCCTACCCGCCACGCCCTCCTGGTTCCCCGTATTTTGCCCAAAGGACCCCTAGAAGCCTTAATTCCTTAATATAAGCCCCTAGAGTTGCTCTAGCGGATTCCAGGAAGGGCCGAGAGACCTGGGTCGGGTGTCAAACTTCTTACCACCATGATGTGGTTGTGCGTACATGGGTGCCTACCCGCCACGCTTTCCTGGTTTCCCGCATTTTGCCCCTTGGATCTCCAGAGGCCTTAATTCCTTAATATAAGCACCTAGAATTGCTCTAGCGGATTCCAGGAAGGGCCGAGAGACCTGGGCCGGGTGTCAAACTTCTTACCACCACGACGTGGTTGTGCGTACATGGGTGCCTACCCGCCACGCTTTCCTGGTTCCCCGCATTTTGCCCCTTGGATCCCCAGAGGCTTTAATTCCTTAATATAAGCACCTAGAATTGCTCTAGCGGATTCCAGGAAGGGCCGAGAGGCCTGGGTCGGGTGTCAAACTTCTTACCACCATGAGGTGGTTGTGCGTACATAGGTGCCTACCCACCACGCCCTCCTGGTTTTCCGCATTTTGCCCCACGGACCCCCAGAGGCCTTAATTCCTTAATATAAGCACCTAGAATTTCTCTAGCGGATTCCAGGATGGGCCGAGGGACCTGGGCCGGGTGTCAAACTTCTTACCACCATGAGGTGGTAGTGCGTACATGGGTGCCTACCCGCCACGCCCTCCTGGTTCCCCGCATTTTGCCCCACGGTCCCCCAGAGGCCTTAATTCCTTAATATAAGCACTTAGAATTGCTCTAGCGGATTCCAGGATGGGCCGAGGGACCTGGGCCGGGTGTCAAACTTCTTACCACCATGACGTGGTTGTGCGTACATGGGTGCCTACCCGCCACGCTTTCCTGGTTTCCCGCATTTTGCCCCTTGGATCTCCAGAGGCCTTAATTCCTTAATATAAGCACCTAGAATTGCTCTAGCGGATTCCAGGAAGGGCCGAGAGACCTGAGCCGGGTGTCAAACTTCTTACCACCACGACGTGGTTGTGCGTACATGGGTGCCTTCCCGCCACGCTTTCCTGGTTCCCCGCATTTTGCCCCTTGGATCCCCAGAGGCTTTAATTCCTTAATATAAGCACCTAGAATTGCTCTAGCGGATTCCAGGAAGGGCCGAGAGGCCTGGGTCGGGTGTCAAACTTCTTACCACCATGAGGTGGTTGTGCGTACATGGGTGCCTACCCGCCACGCCCTCCTGGTTCCCCATATTTTGCCCCAAGGACCCCCAGAAGCCTTAATTCCTTAATATAAGCCCCTAGAATTGCTCTAGCGGATTCCAGGAAGGGCCGAGAGACCTGGGCCGGGTGTCAAACTTCTTACCACCACGACGTGGTTGTGCGTACATGGGTGCCTACCCGCCACGCCCTCCTGGTTCCCCGTATTTTGCCCCAAGGACCCCCAGAAGCCTTAATTCCTTAATATAAGCCCCTAGAATTGCTCTAGCGGATTCCAGGAAGGGCCGAGAGACCTGGTCCGGGTGTCAAACTTCTTACCACCACGACGTGGTTGTGCGTACATGGGTGCCTACCCGCCACGCTTTCCTGGTTTCCCGCATTTTGCCCCACGGACCCCCAGAGGCCTTAATTCCTTAATATAAGCACCTAGAATTTCTCTAGCGGATTCCAGGATGGGCCGAGGGACCTGGGCCGGGTGTCAAACTTCTTACCACCATGAGGTGGTAGTGCGTACATGGGTGCCTACCCGCCACGCCCTCCTGGTTCCCCATATTTTGCCCCAAGGACCCCCAGAAGCCTTAATTCCTTAATATAAGCCCCTAGAATTGCTCTAGCGGATTCCAGGAAGGGCCGAGAGGCCTGTGTCGGGTGTCAAACTTCTTACCACCATGAGGTGGTTGTGCGTACATAGGTGCCTACCCACCACGCCCTCCTGTTCCCCGCATTTTGCCCCACGGACCCCCAGAGGCCTTAATTCCTTAATATAAGCACCTAGAATTTCTCTAACGGATTCCAGGATGGGCCGAGGGACCTGGGCCGGGTGTAAAACTTCTTACCACCATGACGTGGTTGTGTGTTTATGGGTGCCTACCCGCCACGCTTTCTTGGTTCCCCGCATTTTGCCCTTTGGATCCCCAGAGGCTTTAATTCCTTAATATAAGCACCTAGAATTGCTCTAGCGGATTCCAGGAAGGGCCGAGAGGCCTGTGTCGGGTGTCAAACTTCTTACCACCATGAGGTGGTTGTGTGTTTATGGGTGCCTACCCGCCACGCTTTCCTGGTTCCCCGCATTTTGCCCTTTGGATCCCCAGAGGCTTTAATTCCTTAATATTAAGCACTTAGAATTGCTCTAGCGGATTCCAGGAAGGGCCGAGAGGCCTGTGTCGGGTGTCAAACTTCTTACCACCATGAGGTGGTTGTGCGTACATGGGTGCCTACCCACCACGCTTTCCTGGTTCCCCGCATTTTGCCCCAAGGACCCCCAGAAGCCTTAATTCCTTAATATAAGCCCCTAGAATTGCTCTAGCGGATTCCAGGAAGGGCCGAGGGACCTGGGCAGGGTGTCAAACTTTTTACCACCATGAGGTGGTAGTGCCTACATGGGTGCCTACCCGCCACGCCCGCCTGGTTCCCCGCATTTTGCCCCACGGTCCCCCAGAGGCCTTAATTCCTTAATATAAGCACCTAGAATTGCTCTAGCGGATTCCAGGAAGGGCCGGGGGACCTGGGCCGGGTCTCAAACTTCTTACCACCATGACGTGGTTGTGCGTACATGGGTGCCTACCCGCCACGCTTTCCTGGATTCCCGCATTTTGCCCCTTGGATCTCCAGAGGCCTTAATTCCTTAATATAAGCACCTAGAATTGCTCTAGCGGATTCCAGGAAGGGCCGAGAGACCTGGGCCGGGTGTCAAACTTCTTACCACCACGACGTGGTTGTGCGTACAAGGGTGCCTACCCGCCACGCTTTCCTGGTTCCCCGCATTTTGCCCCTTGGATCCCCAGAGGCTTTAATTCCATAATATAAGCACCTAGAATTGCTCTAGCATATTCCAGGAAGGGCCGAGAGGCCTGGGTCGGGTGTCAAACTTCTTACCACCATGAGGTGGTTGTGCGTACATAGGTGCCTACCCACCACGCCCTCCTGGTTTCCCGCATTTTGCCCCACGGACCCCCAGAAGCCTTAATTCCTTAATATAAGCCCCTAGAATTGCTCTAGCGGATACCAGGAAGGGCCGAGGGACCTGGGCAGGGTGTCAAACTTTTTACCACCATGAGGTGGTAGTGCCTACATGAGTGCCTACCCGTCACGCCCTCCTGGTTCCCCGCATTTTGCCCCACGGTCCCCCAGAGGCCTTAATTCCTTATTATAAGCACCTAGAATTGCTCTAGCGGATTCCAGGAAGGGCCGGGGGACCTGGGCCGGGTGTCAAACTTCTTACCACCATGAGGTGGTTGTGCGTACATGGGTGCCACCCGCAACGCCCTCCTGGTTCCCCGCATTTTGCCCCACGGTCCCCCAGAGGCCTTAATTCCTTAATATAAGCACCTAGAATTGCTCTAGCGGATTCCAGGAAGGGCCGAGAGGCCTGGGTCGGGTGTCAAACTTCTTACCACCATGAGGTGGTTGTGCGTATATAGGTGCCTACCCACCACGCCATCCTGGTTTCCCGCATTTTGCCCCACGGACCCCCAGAGGCCTTAATTCCTTAATATAAGCACCTAGAATTTCTCTAGCGGATTCCAGGATGGGCCGAGGGACCTGGGCCGGGTGTCAAACTTCTTACCACCATGAGGTGGTAGTGCGTACATGGGTGCCTACCCGCCACGCCCTCCTGGTTCCCCGCATTTTGCCCCACGGTCCCCCAGAGGCCTTAATTCCTTAATATAAGCACTTAGAATTGCTCTAGCGGATTCCAGGATGGGCCGAGGGACCTGGGCCGGGTGTCAAACTTCTTACCACCATGACGTGGTTGTGCGTACATGGGTGCCTACCCGCCACGCTTTCCTGGTTTCCCGCATTTTGCCCCTTGGATCTCCAGAGGCCTTAATTTCTTAATATAAGCACCTAGAATTGCTCTAGCGGATTCCAGGAAGGGCCGAGAGACCTGGGCCGGGTGTCAAACTTTTTACTACCACGACGTGGTTGTGCGTACATGGGTGCCTACCCGCCACGCTTTCCTGGTTCCCCGCATTTTGCCCCTTGGATCCCCAGAGGCTTTAATTCCTTAATATAAGCACCTAGAATTGCTCTAGCGGATTCCAGGAAGGGCCGAGAGGCCTGGGTCGGGTGTCAAACTTCTTACCACCATGAGGTGGTTGTGCGTACATGGGTGCCTACCCGCCACGCCCTCCTGGTTCCCCATATTTTGCCCCAAGGTCCCCCAGAAGCCTTAATTCCTTAATATAAGCCCCTAGAATTGCTCTAGCGGATTCCAGGAAGGGCCGAGAGACCTGGGCCGGGTGTCAAACTTCTTACCACCACGACGTGGTTGTGCGTACATGGGTGCCTACCCGCCACGCCCTCCTGGTTCCCCGTATTTTGCCCCAAGGACCCCCAGAAGCCTTAATTCCTTAATATAAGCCCCTAGAATTGCTCTAGCGGATTCCAGGAAGGGCCGAGAGACCTGGGCCGGGTGTCAAACTTCTTACCACCACGACGTGGTTGTGCGTACATAAGTGCCTACCCACCACGCTTTCCTGGTTCCCCGCATTTTGCCCCTTGGATCCCAGAGGCTTTAATTCCTTAATATAAGCACCTGGAATTGCTCTAGCGGATTCCAGGAAGTGCCGAGAAGCCTGGGTCGGGTGTCAAACTTCTTACCACCATGAGGTGGTTGTGCGTACATAGGTGCCTACCCACCATGCCCTCCTGGTTCCCCGCATTTTGCCCCACGGACCCCCAGAAGGTTTAATTCCTTAATATAAGCACTTAAAACTTCTCTACCGGATTCCAGGAAGGGCCGAGGGTCCTGGGCCGGGTGTCAAACTTCTTACCACCATGAGGTGGTTGTGCGTACATGGGTGCCTACCCACCACGCCCTCCTGGTTCCCCGCATTTTGCCCCACGGACCCCCAGAAGGTTTAATTCCTTAATATAAGCACTTAGAATTTCTCTAGCGGATTCCAGGATGGGCTGAGGGACCTGGGCCGAGTGCCAAACTTCTTACCACCATGAGGTGGTAGTGCGTACATGGGTGCCTACCCGCCAAGCCCTCCTGGTTCCCCGCATTTTGCCCCACGGTCCCCAAGAGGCCTTAATTCCTTAATATAAGCACCTAGAATTGCTCTAGCGGATTCCAGGAAGGGCCGGGGAACCTGGGCCGGGTGTCAAACTTCTTACCACCATGAGGTGGTTGTGCGTACATGGGTGCCTACCCGCCACGCTTTCCTGGTTCCCCGCATTTTGCCCTTTGGATCCCCAGAGGCTTTAATTCCTTAATATAAGCACCTAGAATTGCTCTAGCGGATTCCAGGAAGGGCCGGGGGACCTGGGCCGGGTGTCAAACTTCTTACCACCATGAGGTGGTTGTGCGTACATGGGTGCCACCCGCCACGCCCTCCTGGTTCCCCGCATTTTGCCCCACGGTCCCCCAGAGGCCTTAATTCCTTAATATAAGCACCTAGAATTGCTCTAGCGGATTCCAGGAAGGGCCGAGAGGCCTGGGTCGGGTGTCAAACTTCTTACCACCATGAGGTGGTTGTGCGTACATAGGTGCCTACCCACCACGCCCTCCTGGTTTCCCGCATTTTGCCCCACGGACCCCCAGAGGCCTTAATTCCTTAATATAAGCACCTAGAATTTTTCTAGCGGATTCCAGGATGGGCCGAGGGACCTGGGCCGGGTGTCAAACTTCTTACCACCATGAGGTGGTAGTGCGTACATGGGTGCCTACCCGCCACGCCCTCCTGGTTCCCCGCATTTTGCCCCACGGTCCCCCAGAGGCCTTAATTCCTTAATATAAGCACTTAGAATTGCTCTAGCGGATTCCAGGATGGGCCGAGGGACCTGGGCCGGGTGTCAAACTTCTTACCACCATGAGGTGGTAGTGCGTACATGGGTGCCTACCCGCCACGCCCTCCTGGTTCCCCGTATTTTGCCCAAAGGACCCCCAGAAGCCTTAATTCCTTAATATAAGCCCCTAGAGTTGCTCTAGCGGATTCCAGGAAGGGCCGAGAGACCTTGGTCGGGTGTCAAACTTCTTACCACCATGACGTGGTTGTGCGTACATGGGTGCCTACCCGCCACGCTTTCCTGGTTTCCCGCATTTTGCCCCTTGGATCTCCAGAGGCCTTAATTCCTTAATATAAGCACCTAGAATTGCTCTAGCGGATTCCAGGAAGGGCCGAGAGACCTGGGCCGGGTGTCAAACTTCTTACCACCACGACGTGGTTGTGCGTACATGGGTGCCTACCCGCCACGCTTTCCTGGTTCCCCGCATTTTGCCCCTTGGATCCCCAGAGGCTTTAATTCCTTAATATAAGCACCTAGAATTGCTCTAGCGGATTCCAGGAAGGGCCGAGAGGCCTGGGTCGGGTGTCAAACTTCTTACCACCATGAGGTGGTTGTGCGTACATAGGTGCCTACCCACCACGCCCTCCTGGTTTCCCGCATTTTGCCCCACGGACCCCCAGAGGCCTTAATTCCTTAATATAAGCACCTAGAATTTCTCTAGCGGATTCCAGGAAGGGCCGAGAAGCCTGGGTCGGGTATCAAACTTCTTACCACCATGAGGTGGTTGTGCGTACATGGGTGCCTACCCGCCACGCCCTCCTGGTTCCCCGCATTTTGTCCCACGGACCCCCAGAAGCCTTAATTCCTTAATATAAGCACCTAGAATTGCTCTAGCGGATTCCAGGAAGGGCCGAGGGTCCTGGGCCGGGTGGCAAACTTCTTACCACCATCAGGTGGTTGTGCGTACATGGGTGCCACCCGCCACGCCCTCGTGGTTCCCCGCATTTTGCCCCACGGACCCCCAGAAGGTTTAATTCCTTAATATAAGCACCTAGAATTTCTCTAGCGGATTCCAGGATGGGCTGAGGGACCTGGGCCGAGTGCCAAACTTCTTACCACCATGAGGTGGTAGTGCGTACATGGGTGCCTACCCGCCAAGCCCTCCTGGTTCCCCGCATTTTGCCCCACGGTCCCCCAGAGGCCTTAATTCCTTAATATAAGCACCTAGAATTGCTCTAGCGGATTCCAGGAAGGGCCGGGGAACCTGGGCCGGGTGTCAAACTTCTTACCACCATGACGTGGTTGTGTGTTTATGGGTGCCTACCCGCCACGCTTTCCTGGTTCCCCGCATTTTGCCCTTTGGATCCCCAGAGGCTTTAATTCCTTAATATAAGCACCTAGAATTGCTCTAGCGGATTCCAGGAAGGGCCGGGGGACCTGGGCCGGGTGTCAAACTTCTTACCACCATGAGGTGGTTGTGCGTACATGGGTGCCACCCGCCACGCCCTCCTGGTTCCCCGCATTTTGCCCCACGGTCCCCCAGAGGCCTTAATTCCTTAATATAAGCACCTAGAATTGCTCTAGCGGATTCCAGGAAGGGCCGAGAGGCCTGGGTCGGGTGTCAAACTTCTTACCACCATGAGGTGGTTGTGCGTACATAGGTGCCTACCCACCACGCCCTCCTGGTTTCCCGCATTTTGCCCCACGGAACCCCAGAGGCCTTAATTCCTTAATATAAGCACCTAGAATTTCTCTAGCGGATTCCAGGATGGGCCGAGGGACCTGGGCCGGGTGTCAAACTTCTTACCACCATGAGGTGGTAGTGCGTACATGGGTGCCTACCCGCCACGCCCTCCTGGTTCCCCGCATTTTGCCCCACGGTCCCCCAGAGGCCTTAATTCCTTAATATAAGCACCTAGAATTGCTCTAGCGGATTCCAGGAAGGGCCGAGAGGCCTGGGTCGGGTGTCAAACTTCTTACCACCATGAGGTGGTTGTGCGTACATAGGTGCCTACCCACCACGCCCTCCTGGTTTTCCGCATTTTGCCCCACGGACCCCCAGAGGCCTTAATTCCTTAATATAAGCACCTAGAATTTCTCTAGCGGATTCCAGGATGGGCCGAGGGACCTGGGCCGGGTGTCAAACTTCTTACCACCATGAGGTGGTAGTGCGTACATGGGTGCCTACCCGCCACGCCCTCCTGGTTCCCCGCATTTTGCCCCACGGTCCCCCAGAGGCCTTAATTCCTTAATATAAGCACTTAGAATTGCTCTAGCGGATTCCAGGATGGGCCGAGGGACCTGGGCCGGGTGTCAAACTTCTTACCACCATGACGTGGTTGTGCGTACATGGGTGCCTACCCGCCACGCTTTCCTGGTTTCCCGCATTTTGCCCCTTGGATCTCCAGAGGCCTTAATTCCTTAATATAAGCACCTAGAATTGCTCTAGCGGATTCCAGGAAGGGCCGAGAGACCTGAGCCGGGTGTCAAACTTCTTACCACCACGACGTGGTTGTGCGTACATGGGTGCCTTCCCGCCACGCTTTCCTGGTTCCCCGCATTTTGCCCCTTGGATCCCCAGAGGCTTTAATTCCTTAATATAAGCACCTAGAATTGCTCTAGCGGATTCCAGGAAGGGCCGAGAGGCCTGGGTCGGGTGTCAAACTTCTTACCACCATGAGGTGGTTGTGCGTACATGGGTGCCTACCCGCCACGCCCTCCTGGTTCCCCATATTTTGCCCCAAGGACCCCCAGAAGCCTTAATTCCTTAATATAAGCCCCTAGAATTGCTCTAGCGGATTCCAGGAAGGGCCGAGAGACCTGGGCCGGGTGTCAAACTTCTTACCACCACGACGTGGTTGTGCGTACATGGGTGCCTACCCGCCACGCCCTCCTGGTTCCCCGTATTTTGCCCCAAGGACCCCCAGAAGCCTTAATTCCTTAATATAAGCCCCTAGAATTGCTCTAGCGGATTCCAGGAAGGGCCGAGAGACCTGGTCCGGGTGTCAAACTTCTTACCACCACGACGTGGTTGTGCGTACATGGGTGCCTACCCGCCACGCTTTCCTGGTTTCCCGCATTTTGCCCCACGGACCCCCAGAGGCCTTAATTCCTTAATATAAGCACCTAGAATTTCTCTAGCGGATTCCAGGATGGGCCGAGGGACCTGGGCCGGGTGTCAAACTTCTTACCACCATGAGGTGGTAGTGCGTACATGGGTGCCTACCCGCCACGCCCTCCTGGTTCCCCATATTTTGCCCCAAGGACCCCCAGAAGCCTTAATTCCTTAATATAAGCCCCTAGAATTGCTCTAGCGGATTCCAGGAAGGGCCGAGAGGCCTGTGTCGGGTGTCAAACTTCTTACCACCATGAGGTGGTTGTGCGTACATAGGTGCCTACCCACCACGCCCTCCTGTTCCCCGCATTTTGCCCCACGGACCCCCAGAGGCCTTAATTCCTTAATATAAGCACCTAGAATTTCTCTAACGGATTCCAGGATGGGCCGAGGGACCTGGGCCGGGTGTAAAACTTCTTACCACCATGACGTGGTTGTGTGTTTATGGGTGCCTACCCGCCACGCTTTCTTGGTTCCCCGCATTTTGCCCTTTGGATCCCCAGAGGCTTTAATTCCTTAATATAAGCACCTAGAATTGCTCTAGCGGATTCCAGGAAGGGCCGAGAGGCCTGTGTCGGGTGTCAAACTTCTTACCACCATGAGGTGGTTGTGTGTTTATGGGTGCCTACCCGCCACGCTTTCCTGGTTCCCCGCATTTTGCCCTTTGGATCCCCAGAGGCTTTAATTCCTTAATATAAGCACTTAGAATTGCTCTAGCGGATTCCAGGAAGGGCCGAGAGGCCTGTGTCGGGTGTCAAACTTCTTACCACCATGAGGTGGTTGTGCGTACATGGGTGCCTACCCACCACGCTTTCCTGGTTCCCCGCATTTTGCCCCAAGGACCCCCAGAAGCCTTAATTCCTTAATATAAGCCCCTAGAATTGCTCTAGCGGATTCCAGGAAGGGCCGAGGGACCTGGGCAGGGTGTCAAACTTTTTACCACCATGAGGTGGTAGTGCCTACATGGGTGCCTACCCGCCACGCCCGCCTGGTTCCCCGCATTTTGCCCCACGGTCCCCCAGAGGCCTTAATTCCTTAATATAAGCACCTAGAATTGCTCTAGCGGATTCCAGGAAGGGCCGGGGGACCTGGGCCGGGTCTCAAACTTCTTACCACCATGACGTGGTTGTGCGTACATGGGTGCCTACCCGCCACGCTTTCCTGGATTCCCGCATTTTGCCCCTTGGATCTCCAGAGGCCTTAATTCCTTAATATAAGCACCTAGAATTGCTCTAGCGGATTCCAGGAAGGGCCGAGAGACCTGGGCCGGGTGTCAAACTTCTTACCACCACGACGTGGTTGTGCGTACAAGGGTGCCTACCCGCCACGCTTTCCTGGTTCCCCGCATTTTGCCCCTTGGATCCCCAGAGGCTTTAATTCCATAATATAAGCACCTAGAATTGCTCTAGCATATTCCAGGAAGGGCCGAGAGGCCTGGGTCGGGTGTCAAACTTCTTACCACCATGAGGTGGTTGTGCGTACATAGGTGCCTACCCACCACGCCCTCCTGGTTTCCCGCATTTTGCCCCACGGACCCCCAGAAGCCTTAATTCCTTAATATAAGCCCCTAGAATTGCTCTAGCGGATACCAGGAAGGGCCGAGGGACCTGGGCAGGGTGTCAAACTTTTTACCACCATGAGGTGGTAGTGCCTACATGAGTGCCTACCCGTCACGCCCTCCTGGTTCCCCGCATTTTGCCCCACGGTCCCCCAGAGGCCTTAATTCCTTATTATAAGCACCTAGAATTGCTCTAGCGGATTCCAGGAAGGGCCGGGGGACCTGGGCCGGGTGTCAAACTTCTTACCACCATGAGGTGGTTGTGCGTACATGGGTGCCATCCGCAACGCCCTCCTGGTTCCCCGCATTTTGCCCCACGGTCCCCCAGAGGCCTTAATTCCTTAATATAAGCACCTAGAATTGCTCTAGCGGATTCCAGGAAGGGCCGAGAGGCCTGGGTCGGGTGTCAAACTTCTTACCACCATGAGGTGGTTGTGCGTATATAGGTGCCTACCCACCACGCCATCCTGGTTTCCCGCATTTTGCCCCACGGACCCCCAGAGGCCTTAATTCCTTAATATAAGCACCTAGAATTTCTCTAGCGGATTCCAGGATGGGCCGAGGGACCTGGGCCGGGTGTCAAACTTCTTACCACCATGAGGTGGTAGTGCGTACATGGGTGCCTACCCGCCACGCCCTCCTGGTTCCCCGCATTTTGCCCCACGGTCCCCCAGAGGCCTTAATTCCTTAATATAAGCACTTAGAATTGCTCTAGCGGATTCCAGGATGGGCCGAGGGACCTGGGCCGGGTGTCAAACTTCTTACCACCATGACGTGGTTGTGCGTACATGGGTGCCTACCCGCCACGCTTTCCTGGTTTCCCGCATTTTGCCCCTTGGATCTCCAGAGGCCTTAATTTCTTAATATAAGCACCTAGAATTGCTCTAGCGGATTCCAGGAAGGGCCGAGAGACCTGGGCCGGGTGTCAAACTTTTTACTACCACGACGTGGTTGTGCGTACATGGGTGCCTACCCGCCACGCTTTCCTGGTTCCCCGCATTTTGCCCCTTGGATCCCCAGAGGCTTTAATTCCTTAATATAAGCACCTAGAATTGCTCTAGCGGATTCCAGGAAGGGCCGAGAGGCCTGGGTCGGGTGTCAAACTTCTTACCACCATGAGGTGGTTGTGCGTACATGGGTGCCTACCCGCCACGCCCTCCT
This sequence comes from Candelabrum cocksii, assembly GCA_963930725.1. Taxonomy (NCBI): domain Eukaryota; kingdom Metazoa; phylum Cnidaria; class Hydrozoa; order Anthoathecata; family Candelabridae; genus Candelabrum; species Candelabrum cocksii. The sequence goes on along the minus strand of OZ005677.1, from coordinate 5,764,873 downwards.
GGTTCCCCATATTTTGCCCCAAGGTCCCCCAGAAGCCTTAATTCCTTAATATAAGCCCCTAGAATTGCTCTAGCGGATTCCAGGAAGGGCCGAGAGACCTGGGCCGGGTGTCAAACTTCTTACCACCACGACGTGGTTGTGCGTACATGGGTGCCTACCCGCCACGCCCTCCTGGTTCCCCGTATTTTGCCCCAAGGACCCCCAGAAGCCTTAATTCCTTAATATAAGCCCCTAGAATTGCTCTAGCGGATTCCAGGAAGGGCCGAGAGACCTGGGCCGGGTGTCAAACTTCTTACCACCACGACGTGGTTGTGCGTACATAAGTGCCTACCCACCACGCTTTCCTGGTTCCCCGCATTTTGCCCCTTGGATCCCAGAGGCTTTAATTCCTTAATATAAGCACCTGGAATTGCTCTAGCGGATTCCAGGAAGTGCCGAGAAGCCTGGGTCGGGTGTCAAACTTCTTACCACCATGAGGTGGTTGTGCGTACATAGGTGCCTACCCACCATGCCCTCCTGGTTCCCCGCATTTTGCCCCACGGACCCCCAGAAGGTTTAATTCCTTAATATAAGCACTTAAAACTTCTCTACCGGATTCCAGGAAGGGCCGAGGGTCCTGGGCCGGGTGTCAAACTTCTTACCACCATGAGGTGGTTGTGCGTACATGGGTGCCTACCCACCACGCCCTCCTGGTTCCCCGCATTTTGCCCCACGGACCCCCAGAAGGTTTAATTCCTTAATATAAGCACTTAGAATTTCTCTAGCGGATTCCAGGATGGGCTGAGGGACCTGGGCCGAGTGCCAAACTTCTTACCACCATGAGGTGGTAGTGCGTACATGGGTGCCTACCCGCCAAGCCCTCCTGGTTCCCCGCATTTTGCCCCACGGTCCCCAAGAGGCCTTAATTCCTTAATATAAGCACCTAGAATTGCTCTAGCGGATTCCAGGAAGGGCCGGGGAACCTGGGCCGGGTGTCAAACTTCTTACCACCATGAGGTGGTTGTGCGTACATGGGTGCCTACCCGCCACGCTTTCCTGGTTCCCCGCATTTTGCCCTTTGGATCCCCAGAGGCTTTAATTCCTTAATATAAGCACCTAGAATTGCTCTAGCGGATTCCAGGAAGGGCCGGGGGACCTGGGCCGGGTGTCAAACTTCTTACCACCATGAGGTGGTTGTGCGTACATGGGTGCCACCCGCCACGCCCTCCTGGTTCCCCGCATTTTGCCCCACGGTCCCCCAGAGGCCTTAATTCCTTAATATAAGCACCTAGAATTGCTCTAGCGGATTCCAGGAAGGGCCGAGAGGCCTGGGTCGGGTGTCAAACTTCTTACCACCATGAGGTGGTTGTGCGTACATAGGTGCCTACCCACCACGCCCTCCTGGTTTCCCGCATTTTGCCCCACGGACCCCCAGAGGCCTTAATTCCTTAATATAAGCACCTAGAATTTTTCTAGCGGATTCCAGGATGGGCCGAGGGACCTGGGCCGGGTGTCAAACTTCTTACCACCATGAGGTGGTAGTGCGTACATGGGTGCCTACCCGCCACGCCCTCCTGGTTCCCCGCATTTTGCCCCACGGTCCCCCAGAGGCCTTAATTCCTTAATATAAGCACTTAGAATTGCTCTAGCGGATTCCAGGATGGGCCGAGGGACCTGGGCCGGGTGTCAAACTTCTTACCACCATGAGGTGGTAGTGCGTACATGGGTGCCTACCCGCCACGCCCTCCTGGTTCCCCGTATTTTGCCCAAAGGACCCCCAGAAGCCTTAATTCCTTAATATAAGCCCCTAGAGTTGCTCTAGCGGATTCCAGGAAGGGCCGAGAGACCTTGGTTGGGTGTCAAACTTCTTACCACCATGACGTGGTTGTGCGTACATGGGTGCCTACCCGCCACGCTTTCCTGGTTTCCCGCATTTTGCCCCTTGGATCTCCAGAGGCCTTAATTCCTTAATATAAGCACCTAGAATTGCTCTAGCGGATTCCAGGAAGGGCCGAGAGACCTGGGCCGGGTGTCAAACTTCTTACCACCACGACGTGGTTGTGCGTACATGGGTGCCTACCCGCCACGCTTTCCTGGTTCCCCGCATTTTGCCCCTTGGATCCCCAGAGGCTTTAATTCCTTAATATAAGCACCTAGAATTGCTCTAGCGGATTCCAGGAAGGGCCGAGAGGCCTGGGTCGGGTGTCAAACTTCTTACCACCATGAGGTGGTTGTGCGTACATAGGTGCCTACCCACCACGCCCTCCTGGTTTCCCGCATTTTGCCCCACGGACCCCCAGAGGCCTTAATTCCTTAATATAAGCACCTAGAATTTCTCTAGCGGATTCCAGGAAGGGCCGAGAAGCCTGGGTCGGGTATCAAACTTCTTACCACCATGAGGTGGTTGTGCGTACATGGGTGCCTACCCGCCACGCCCTCCTGGTTCCCCGCATTTTGTCCCACGGACCCCCAGAAGCCTTAATTCCTTAATATAAGCACCTAGAATTGCTCTAGCGGATTCCAGGAAGGGCCGAGGGTCCTGGGCCGGGTGGCAAACTTCTTACCACCATCAGGTGGTTGTGCGTACATGGGTGCCACCCGCTACGCCCTCGTGGTTCCCCGCATTTTGCCCCACGGACCCCCAGAAGGTTTAATTCCTTAATATAAGCACCTAGAATTTCTCTAGCGGATTCCAGGATGGGCTGAGGGACCTGGGCCGAGTGCCAAACTTCTTACCACCATGAGGTGGTAGTGCGTACATGGGTGCCTACCCGCCAAGCCCTCCTGGTTCCCCGCATTTTGCCCCACGGTCCCCCAGAGGCCTTAATTCCTTAATATAAGCACCTAGAATTTCTCTAGCGGATTCCAGGATGGGCTGAGGGACCTGGGCCGAGTGCCAAACTTCTTACCACCATGAGGTGGTAGTGCGTACATGGGTGCCTACCCGCCAAGCCCTCCTGGTTCCCCGCATTTTGCCCTTTGGATCCCCAGAGGCTTTAATTCCTTAATATAAGCACCTAGAATTGCTCTAGCGGATTCCAGGAAGGGCCGGGGGACCTGGGCCGGGTGTCAAACTTCTTACCACCATGAGGTGGTTGTGCGTACATGGGTGCCACCCGCCACGCCCTCCTGGTTCCCCGCATTTTGCCCCACGGTCCCCCAGAGGCCTTAATTCCTTAATATAAGCACCTAGAATTGCTCTAGCGGATTCCAGGAAGGGCCGAGAGGCCTGGGTCGGGTGTCAAACTTCTTACCACCATGAGGTGGTTGTGCGTACATAGGTGCCTACCCACCACGCCCTCCTGGTTTCCCGCATTTTGCCCCACGGACCCCCAGAGGCCTTAATTCCTTAATATAAGCACCTAGAATTTTTCTAGCGGATTCCAGGATGGGCCGAGGGACCTGGGCCGGGTGTCAAACTTCTTACCACCATGAGGTGGTAGTGCGTACATGGGTGCCTACCCGCCACGCCCTCCTGGTTCCCCGCATTTTGCCCCACGGTCCCCCAGAGGCCTTAATTCCTTAATATAAGCACTTAGAATTGCTCTAGCGGATTCCAGGATGGGCCGAGGGACCTGGGCCGGGTGTCAAACTTCTTACCACCATGAGGTGGTAGTGCGTACATGGGTGCCTACCCGCCACGCCCTCCTGGTTCCCCGTATTTTGCCCAAAGGACCCCCAGAAGCCTTAATTCCTTAATATAAGCCCCTAGAGTTGCTCTAGCGGATTCCAGGAAGGGCCGAGAGACCTTGGTCGGGTGTCAAACTTCTTACCACCATGACGTGGTTGTGCGTACATGGGTGCCTACCCGCCACGCTTTCCTGGTTTCCCGCATTTTGCCCCTTGGATCTCCAGAGGCCTTAATTCCTTAATATAAGCACCTAGAATTGCTCTAGCGGATTCCAGGAAGGGCCGAGAGACCTGGGCCGGGTGTCAAACTTCTTACCACCACGACGTGGTTGTGCGTACATGGGTGCCTACCCGCCACGCTTTCCTGGTTCCCCGCATTTTGCCCCTTGGATCCCCAGAGGCTTTAATTCCTTAATATAAGCACCTAGAATTGCTCTAGCGGATTCCAGGAAGGGCCGAGAGGCCTGGGTCGGGTGTCAAACTTCTTACCACCATGAGGTGGTTGTGCGTACATAGGTGCCTACCCACCACGCCCTCCTGGTTTCCCGCATTTTGCCCCACGGACCCCCAGAGGCCTTAATTCCTTAATATAAGCACCTAGAATTTCTCTAGCGGATTCCAGGAAGGGCCGAGAAGCCTGGGTCGGGTATCAAACTTCTTACCACCATGAGGTGGTTGTGCGTACATGGGTGCCTACCCGCCACGCCCTCCTGGTTCCCCGCATTTTGTCCCACGGACCCCCAGAAGCCTTAATTCCTTAATATAAGCACCTAGAATTGCTCTAGCGGATTCCAGGAAGGGCCGAGGGTCCTGGGCCGGGTGGCAAACTTCTTACCACCATCAGGTGGTTGTGCGTACATGGGTGCCACCCGCCACGCCCTCGTGGTTCCCCGCATTTTGCCCCACGGACCCCCAGAAGGTTTAATTCCTTAATATAAGCACCTAGAATTTCTCTAGCGGATTCCAGGATCGGCTGAGGGACCTGGGCCGAGTGCCAAACTTCTTACCACCATGAGGTGGTAGTGCGTACATGGGTGCCTACCCGCCAAGCCCTCCTGGTTCCCCGCATTTTGCCCCACGGTCCCCCAGAGGCCTTAATTCCTTAATATAAGCACCTAGAATTGCTCTAGCGGATTCCAGGAAGGGCCGGGGAACCTGGGCCGGGTGTCAAACTTCTTACCACCATGACGTGGTTGTGTGTTTATGGGTGCCTACCCGCCACGCCCTCCTGGTTCCCCGCATTTTGCCCCACGGTCCCCCAGAGGCCTTAATTCCTTAATATAAGCACTTAGAATTGCTCTAGCGGATTCCAGGATGGGCCGAGGGACCTGGGCCGGGTGTCAAACTTCTTACCACCATGACGTGGTTGTGCGTACATGGGTGCCACCCGCCACGCCCTCCTGGTTCCCCGCATTTTGCCCCACGGTCCCCCAGAGGCCTTAATTCCTTAATATAAGCACCTAGAATTGCTCTAGCGGATTCCAGGAAGGGCCGAGAGGCCTGGGTCGGGTGTCAAACTTCTTACCACCATGAGGTGGTTGTGCGTACATAGGTGCCTACCCACCACGCCCTCCTGGTTTCCCGCATTTTGCCCCACGGACCCCCAGAGGCCTTAATTCCTTAATATAAGCACCTAGAATTTTTCTAGCGGATTCCAGGATGGGCCGAGGGACCTGGGCCGGGTGTCAAACTTCTTACCACCATGAGGTGGTAGTGCGTACATGGGTGCCTACCCGCCACGCCCTCCTGGTTCCCCGCATTTTGCCCCACGGTCCCCCAGAGGCCTTAATTCCTTAATATAAGCACTTAGAATTGCTCTAGCGGATTCCAGGATGGGCCGAGGGACCTGGGCCGGGTGTCAAACTTCTTACCACCATGAGGTGGTAGTGCGTACATGGGTGCCTACCCGCCACGCCCTCCTGGTTCCCCGTATTTTGCCCAAAGGACCCCCAGAAGCCTTAATTCCTTAATATAAGCCCCTAGAGTTGCTCTAGCGGATTCCAGGAAGGGCCGAGAGACCTTGGTCGGGTGTCAAACTTCTTACCACCATGACGTGGTTGTGCGTACATGGGTGCCTACCCGCCACGCTTTCCTGGTTTCCCGCATTTTGCCCCTTGGATCTCCAGAGGCCTTAATTCCTTAATATAAGCACCTAGAATTGCTCTAGCGGATTCCAGGAAGGGCCGAGAGACCTGGGCCGGGTGTCAAACTTCTTACCACCACGACGTGGTTGTGCGTACATGGGTGCCTACCCGCCACGCTTTCCTGGTTCCCCGCATTTTGCCCCTTGGATCCCCAGAGGCTTTAATTCCTTAATATAAGCACCTAGAATTGCTCTAGCGGATTCCAGGAAGGGCCGAGAGGCCTGGGTCGGGTGTCAAACTTCTTACCACCATGAGGTGGTTGTGCGTACATAGGTGCCTACCCACCACGCCCTCCTGGTTTCCCGCATTTTGCCCCACGGACCCCCAGAGGCCTTAATTCCTTAATATAAGCACCTAGAATTTCTCTAGCGGATTCCAGGAAGGGCCGAGAAGCCTGGGTCGGGTATCAAACTTCTTACCACCATGAGGTGGTTGTGCGTACATGGGTGCCTACCCGCCACGCCCTCCTGGTTCCCCGCATTTTGTCCCACGGACCCCCAGAAGCCTTAATTCCTTAATATAAGCACCTAGAATTGCTCTAGCGGATTCCAGGAAGGGCCGAGGGTCCTGGGCCGGGTGGCAAACTTCTTACCACCATCAGGTGGTTGTGCGTACATGGGTGCCACCCGCCACGCCCTCGTGGTTCCCCGCATTTTGCCCCACGGACCCCCAGAAGGTTTAATTCCTTAATATAAGCACCTAGAATTTCTCTAGCGGATTCCAGGATGGGCTGAGGGACCTGGGCCGAGTGCCAAACTTCTTACCACCATGAGGTGGTAGTGCGTACATGGGTGCCTACCCGCCAAGCCCTCCTGGTTCCCCGCATTTTGCCCCACGGTCCCCCAGAGGCCTTAATTCCTTAATATAAGCACCTAGAATTGCTCTAGCGGATTCCAGGAAGGGCCGGGGAACCTGGGCCGGGTGTCAAACTTCTTACCACCATGACGTGGTTGTGTGTTTATGGGTGCCTACCCGCCACGCCCTCCTGGTTCCCCGCATTTTGCCCCACGGTCCCCCAGAGGCCTTAATTCCTTAATATAAGCACTTAGAATTGCTCTAGCGGATTCCAGGATGGGCCGAGGGACCTGGGCCGGGTGTCAAACTTCTTACCACCATGACGTGGTTGTGCGTACATGGGTGCCTACCCGCCACGCTTTCCTGGTTTCCCGCATTTTGCCCCTTGGATCTCCAGAGGCCTTAATTTCTTAATATAAGCACCTAGAATTGCTCTAGCGGATTCCAGGAAGGGCCGAGAGACCTGGGCCGGGTGTCAAACTTTTTACTACCACGACGTGGTTGTGCGTACATGGGTGCCTACCCGCCACGCTTTCCTGGTTCCCCGCATTTTGCCCCTTGGATCCCCAGAGGCTTTAATTCCTTAATATAAGCACCTAGAATTGCTCTAGCGGATTCCAGGAAGGGCCGAGAGGCCTGGGTCGGGTGTCAAACTTCTTACCACCATGAGGTGGTTGTGCGTACATGGGTGCCTACCCGCCACGCCCTCCTGGTTCCCCATATTTTGCCCCAAGGTCCCCCAGAAGCCTTAATTCCTTAATATAAGCCCCTAGAATTGCTCTAGCGGATTCCAGGAAGGGCCGAGAGACCTGGGCCGGGTGTCAAACTTCTTACCACCACGACGTGGTTGTGCGTACATGGGTGCCTACCCGCCACGCCCTCCTGGTTCCCCGTATTTTGCCCCAAGGACCCCCAGAAGCCTTAATTCCTTAATATAAGCCCCTAGAATTGCTCTAGCGGATTCCAGGAAGGGCCGAGAGACCTGGGCCGGGTGTCAAACTTCTTACCACCACGACGTGGTTGTGCGTACATAAGTGCCTACCCACCACGCTTTCCTGGTTCCCCGCATTTTGCCCCTTGGATCCCAGAGGCTTTAATTCCTTAATATAAGCACCTGGAATTGCTCTAGCGGATTCCAGGAAGTGCCGAGAAGCCTGGGTCGGGTGTCAAACTTCTTACCACCATGAGGTGGTTGTGCGTACATAGGTGCCTACCCACCATGCCCTCCTGGTTCCCCGCATTTTGCCCCACGGACCCCCAGAAGGTTTAATTCCTTAATATAAGCACTTAAAACTTCTCTACCGGATTCCAGGAAGGGCCGAGGGTCCTGGGCCGGGTGTCAAACTTCTTACCACCATGAGGTGGTTGTGCGTACATGGGTGCCTACCCACCACGCCCTCCTGGTTCCCCGCATTTTGCCCCACGGACCCCCAGAAGGTTTAATTCCTTAATATAAGCACTTAGAATTTCTCTAGCGGATTCCAGGATGGGCTGAGGGACCTGGGCCGAGTGCCAAACTTCTTACCACCATGAGGTGGTAGTGCGTACATGGGTGCCTACCCGCCAAGCCCTCCTGGTTCCCCGCATTTTGCCCCACGGTCCCCAAGAGGCCTTAATTCCTTAATATAAGCACCTAGAATTGCTCTAGCGGATTCCAGGAAGGGCCGGGGAACCTGGGCCGGGTGTCAAACTTCTTACCACCATGAGGTGGTTGTGCGTACATGGGTGCCTACCCGCCACGCTTTCCTGGTTCCCCGCATTTTGCCCTTTGGATCCCCAGAGGCTTTAATTCCTTAATATAAGCACCTAGAATTGCTCTAGCGGATTCCAGGAAGGGCCGGGGGACCTGGGCCGGGTGTCAAACTTCTTACCACCATGAGGTGGTTGTGCGTACATGGGTGCCACCCGCCACGCCCTCCTGGTTCCCCGCATTTTGCCCCACGGTCCCCCAGAGGCCTTAATTCCTTAATATAAGCACCTAGAATTGCTCTAGCGGATTCCAGGAAGGGCCGAGAGGCCTGGGTCGGGTGTCAAACTTCTTACCACCATGAGGTGGTTGTGCGTACATAGGTGCCTACCCACCACGCCCTCCTGGTTTCCCGCATTTTGCCCCACGGACCCCCAGAGGCCTTAATTCCTTAATATAAGCACCTAGAATTTTTCTAGCGGATTCCAGGATGGGCCGAGGGACCTGGGCCGGGTGTCAAACTTCTTACCACCATGAGGTGGTAGTGCGTACATGGGTGCCTACCCGCCACGCCCTCCTGGTTCCCCGCATTTTGCCCCACGGTCCCCCAGAGGCCTTAATTCCTTAATATAAGCACTTAGAATTGCTCTAGCGGATTCCAGGATGGGCCGAGGGACCTGGGCCGGGTGTCAAACTTCTTACCACCATGAGGTGGTAGTGCGTACATGGGTGCCTACCCGCCACGCCCTCCTGGTTCCCCGTATTTTGCCCAAAGGACCCCCAGAAGCCTTAATTCCTTAATATAAGCCCCTAGAGTTGCTCTAGCGGATTCCAGGAAGGGCCGAGAGACCTTGGTCGGGTGTCAAACTTCTTACCACCATGACGTGGTTGTGCGTACATGGGTGCCTACCCGCCACGCTTTCCTGGTTTCCCGCATTTTGCCCCTTGGATCTCCAGAGGCCTTAATTCCTTAATATAAGCACCTAGAATTGCTCTAGCGGATTCCAGGAAGGGCCGAGAGACCTGGGCCGGGTGTCAAACTTCTTACCACCACGACGTGGTTGTGCGTACATGGGTGCCTACCCGCCACGCTTTCCTGGTTCCCCGCATTTTGCCCCTTGGATCCCCAGAGGCTTTAATTCCTTAATATAAGCACCTAGAATTGCTCTAGCGGATTCCAGGAAGGGCCGAGAGGCCTGGGTCGGGTGTCAAACTTCTTACCACCATGAGGTGGTTGTGCGTACATAGGTGCCTACCCACCACGCCCTCCTGGTTTCCCGCATTTTGCCCCACGGACCCCCAGAGGCCTTAATTCCTTAATATAAGCACCTAGAATTTCTCTAGCGGATTCCAGGAAGGGCCGAGAAGCCTGGGTCGGGTATCAAACTTCTTACCACCATGAGGTGGTTGTGCGTACATGGGTGCCTACCCGCCACGCCCTCCTGGTTCCCCGCATTTTGTCCCACGGACCCCCAGAAGCCTTAATTCCTTAATATAAGCACCTAGAATTGCTCTAGCGGATTCCAGGAAGGGCCGAGGGTCCTGGGCCGGGTGGCAAACTTCTTACCACCATCAGGTGGTTGTGCGTACATGGGTGCCACCCGCCACGCCCTCGTGGTTCCCCGCATTTTGCCCCACGGACCCCCAGAAGGTTTAATTCCTTAATATAAGCACCTAGAATTTCTCTAGCGGATTCCAGGATGGGCTGAGGGACCTGGGCCGAGTGCCAAACTTCTTACCACCATGAGGTGGTAGTGCGTACATGGGTGTCTACCCGCCAAGCCCTCCTGGTTCCCCGCATTTTGCCCCACGGTCCCCCAGAGGCCTTAATTCCTTAATATAAGCACCTAGAATTGCTCTAGCGGATTCCAGGAAGGGCCGGGGAACCTGGGCCGGGTGTCAAACTTCTTACCACCATGACGTGGTTGTGTGTTTATGGGTGCCTACCCGCCACGCTTTCCTGGTTCCCCGCATTTTGCCCTTTGGATCCCCAGAGGCTTTAATTCCTTAATATAAGCACCTAGAATTGCTCTAGCGGATTCCAGGAAGGGCCGGGGGACCTGGGCCGGGTGTCAAACTTCTTACCACCATGAGGTGGTTGTGCGTACATGGGTGCCACCCGCCACGCCCTCCTGGTTCCCCGCATTTTGCCCCACGGTCCCCCAGAGGCCTTAATTCCTTAATATAAGCACCTAGAATTGCTCTAGCGGATTCCAGGAAGGGCCGAGAGGCCTGGGTCGGGTGTCAAACTTCTTACCACCATGAGGTGGTTGTGCGTACATAGGTGCCTACCCACCACGCCCTCCTGGTTTCCCGCATTTTGCCCCACGGAACCCCAGAGGCCTTAATTCCTTAATATAAGCACCTAGAATTTTTCTAGCGGATTCCAGGATGGGCCGAGGGACCTGGGCCGGGTGTCAAACTTCTTACCACCATGAGGTGGTAGTGCGTACATGGGTGCCTACCCGCCACGCCCTCCTGGTTCCCCGCATTTTGCCCCACGGTCCCCCAGAGGCCTTAATTCCTTAATATAAGCACTTAGAATTGCTCTAGCGGATTCCAGGATGGGCCGAGGGACCTGGGCCGGGTGTCAAACTTCTTACCACCATGAGGTGGTAGTGCGTACATGGGTGCCTACCCGCCACGCCCTCCTGGTTCCCCGTATTTTGCCCAAAGGACCCCTAGAAGCCTTAATTCCTTAATATAAGCCCCTAGAGTTGCTCTAGCGGATTCCAGGAAGGGCCGAGAGACCTGGGTCGGGTGTCAAACTTCTTACCACCATGATGTGGTTGTGCGTACATGGGTGCCTACCCGCCACGCTTTCCTGGTTTCCCGCATTTTGCCCCTTGGATCTCCAGAGGCCTTAATTCCTTAATATAAGCACCTAGAATTGCTCTAGCGGATTCCAGGAAGGGCCGAGAGACCTGGGCCGGGTGTCAAACTTCTTACCACCACGACGTGGTTGTGCGTACATGGGTGCCTACCCGCCACGCTTTCCTGGTTCCCCGCATTTTGCCCCTTGGATCCCCAGAGGCTTTAATTCCTTAATATAAGCACCTAGAATTGCTCTAGCGGATTCCAGGAAGGGCCGAGAGGCCTGGGTCGGGTGTCAAACTTCTTACCACCATGAGGTGGTTGTGCGTACATAGGTGCCTACCCACCACGCCCTCCTGGTTTCCTGCATTTTGCCCCACGGACCCCCAGAGGCCTTAATTCCTTAATATAAGCACCTAGAATTTCTCTAGCGGATTCCAGGATGGGCCGAGGGACCTGGGCCGGGTGTCAAACTTCTTACCACCATGAGGTGGTAGTGCGTACATGGGTGCCTACCCGCCACGCCCTCCTGGTTCCCCATATTTTGCCCCAAGGACCCCCAGAAGCCTTAATTCCTTAATATAAGCCCCTAGAATTGCTCTAGCGGATTCCAGGAAGGGCCGAGAGGCCTGGGTCGGGTGTCAAACTTCTTACCACCATGAGGTGGTTCTGCGTACATAGGTGCCTACCCACCACGCCCTCCTGTTCCCCGCATTTTGCCCCACGGACCCCCAGAGGCCTTAATTCCTTAATATAAGCACCTAGAATTTCTCTAACGGATTCCAGGATGGGCCGAGGGACCTGGGCCGGGTGTAAAACTTCTTACCACCATGACGTGGTTGTGTGTTTATGGGTGCCTACCCGCCACGCTTTCCTGGTTCCCCGCATTTTGCCCTTTGGATCCCCAGAGGCTTTAATTCCTTAATATAAGCACCTAGAATTGCTCTAGCGGATTCCAGGAAGGGCCGAGAGGCCTGGGTCGGGTGTCAAACTTCTTACCACCATGAGGTGGTTGTGCGTACATAGGTGCCTACCCACCACGCCCTCCTGGTTCCCCGCATTTTGCCCCACGGACCCCCAGAAGGTTTAATTCCTTAATATAAGCACCTAGAATTTCTCTAGCGGATTCCAGGATGGGCTGAGGGACCTGGGCCGAGTGCCAAACTTCTTACCACCATGAGGTGGTAGTGCGTACATGGGTGCCTACCCGCCAAGCCCTCCTGGTTCCCCGCATTTTGCCCCACGGTCCCCCAGAGGCCTTAATTCCTTAATATAAGCACCTAGAGTTGCTCTAGCGGATTCCAGGAATGGCCGGGGGACCTGGGCCGGGTGTCAAAGTTCTTACCACCACGAGGTGGTTGTGCGTACATGGGTGCCTACCCGCCACGCTTTCCTGGTTCCCCGCATTTTGCCCTTTGGATCCCCAGAGGCTTTAATTCCTTAATATAAGCACCTAGAATTGCTCTAGCGGATTCCAGGAAGGGCCGAGAGGCCTGTGTCGGGTGTCAAACTTCTTACCACCACGACGTGGTTGTGCGTACAAGGGTGCCTACCCGCCACGCTTTCCTGGTTCCCCGCATTTTGCCCCTTGGATCCCCAGAGGCTTTAATTCCTTAATATAAGCACCTAGAATTGCTCTAGCGGATTCCAGGAAGGGCCGAGAGGCCTGGGTCGGGTGTCAAACTTCTTACCACCATGAGGTGGTTGTGCGTACATAGGTGCCTACCCACCACGCCCTCCTGGTTTCCCGCATTTTGCCCCACGGACCCCCAGAGGCCTTAATTCCTTAATATAAGCACCTAGAATTTCTCTAGCGGATTCCAGGATGGGCCGAGGGACCTGGGCCGGGTGTCAAACTTCTTACCACCATGAGGTGGTAGTGCGTACATGGGTGCCTACGCGCCACGCCCTCCTGGTTCCCCATATTTTGCCCCAAGGACCCCCAGAAGCCTTAATTCCTTAATATAAGCCCCTAGAATTGCTCTAGCGGATTCCAGGAAGGGCCGAGAGGCCTGGGTCGGGTGTCAAACTTCTTACCACCATGAGGTGGTTGTGCGTACATAGGTGCCTACCCACCACGCCCTCCTGGTTCCCCGCATTTTGCCCCAAAGACCCCCAGAGGCTTTAATTCCTTAATATAAGCACCTAGAATTTCTCTAGCGGATTCCAGGATGGGACGATGGACCTGGGCCGGGTGTCAAACTTTTTACCACCATGAGGTGGTAGTGCGTACATGGGTGCCTACCCGCCACGCCCTCCTGGTTTCCCGCATTTTGCCCCAAGGACCCCCAGAATCCTTAATTCCTTAATATAAGCCCCTAGAATTGCTCTAGCAGATTCCAGGAAGGGCCGAGGGACCTGGGCCGGGTGTCAAACTTCTTACCACCATGAGGTGGTAGTGCGTACATGGGTGCCTACCCGCCACGCCCTCCTGGTTCCCCGCATTTTGCCCCACGGTCCCCCAGAGGCCTTAATTCCTTAATATAAGCACTTAGAATTGCTCTAGCGGATTCCAGGATGGGCCGAGGGACCTGGGCCGGGTGTCAAACTTCTTACCACCATGAGGTGGTAGTGCGTACATGGGTGCCTACCCGCCACGCCCTCCTGGTTCCCCGTATTTTGCCCAAAGGACCCCCAGAAGCCTTAATTCCTTAATATAAGCCCCTAGAGTTGCTCTAGCGGATTCCAGGAAGGGCCGAGAGACCTGGGCCGGGTGTCAAACTTCTTACCACCATGACGTGGTTGTGCGTACATGGGTGCCAACCCGCCACGCTTTCCTGGTTTCCCGCATTTTGCCCCTTGGATCTCCAGAGGCCTTAATTCCTTAATATAAGCACCTAGAATTTCTCTAGCGGATTCCAGGATGGGCCGAGGGACCTGGGCCGGGTGTCAAACTTCTTACCACCACGACGTGGTTGTGCGTACATGGGTGCCTACCCGCCACGCTTTCCTGGTTCCCCGCATTTTGCCCCTTAGATCCCCAGAGGCTTTAATTCCTTAATATAAACACCTAGAATCTCTCTAGCGGATTCCAGGAAGGGCCGAGAGGCCTGGGTCGGGTGTCAAACTTCTTACCACCATGAGGTGGTTGTGCGTACATAGGTGCCTACCCACCACGCCCTCCTGGTTTCCCGCATTTTGCCCCACGGACCCCCAGAGGCCTTAATTCCTTAATATAAGCACCTAGAATTTCTCTAGCGGATTCCAGGATGGGCCGAGGGACCTGGGCCGGGTGTCAAACTTCTTACCACCACGACGTGGTTGTGCGTACATGGGTGCCTACCCGCCACGCTTTCCTGGTTCCCCGCATTTTGCCCCTTGGATCCCCAGAGGCTTTAATTCCTTAATATAAACACCTAGAATCTCTCTAGCGGATTCCAGGAAGGGCCGAGAGGCCTGGGTCGGGTGTCAAACTTCTTACCACCATGAGGTGGTTGTGCGTACATAGGTGCCTACCCACCACGCCCTCCTGGTTTCCCGCATTTTGCCCCACGGACCCCCAGAGGCCTTAATTCCTTAATATAAGCACCTAGAATTTCTCTAGCGGATTCCAGGATGGGCCGAGGGACCTGGGTCGGGTGTCAAACTTCTTACCACCATGAGGTGGTAGTGCGTACATGGGTGCCTACCCGCCACGCCCTCCTGGTTCCCCATATTTTGCCCCAAGGACCCCCAGAAGCCTTAATTCCTTAATATAAGCCCCTAGAATTTCTCTAGCGGATTCCAGGAAGGGCCGAGAGGCCTGGGTCGGGTGTCAAACTTCTTACCACCATGAGGTGGTTGTGCGTACATAGGTGCCTACCCACCACGCCCTCCTGTTCCCCGCATTTTGCCCCACGGACCCCCAGAGGCCTTAATTCCTTAATATAAGCACCTAGAATTTCTCTAACGGATTCCAGGATGGGCCGAGGGACCTGGGCCGGGTGTAAAACTTCTTACCACCATGACGTGGTTGTGTGTTTATGGGTGCCTACCCGCCACGCTTTCCTGGTTCCCCGCATTTTGCCCTTTGGATCCCCAGAGGCTTTAATTCCTTAATATAAGCACCTAGAATTGCTCTAGCGGATTCCAGGAAGGGCCGAGAGGCCTGTGTCGGGTGTCAAACTTCTTACCACCATGAGGTGGTTGTGCGTACATGGGTGCCTACCCACCACGCTTTCCTGGTTCCCCGCATTTTGCCCCTTGGATCCCAGAGGCTTTAATTCCTTAATATAAGCACCTGGAATTGCTCTAGCGGATTCCAGGAAGTGCCGAGAAGCCTGGGTCGGGTGTCAAACTTCTTACCACCATGAGGTGGTTGTGCGTACATAGGTGCCTACCCACCACGCCCTCCTGGTTCCCCGCATTTTGCCCCACGGACCCCCAGAAGGTTTAATTCCTTAATATAAGCACTTAGAACTTCTCTACCGGATTCCAGGAAGGGCCGAGGGTCCTGGGCCGGGTGTCAAACTTCTTACCACCATGAGGTGGTTGTGCGTACATGGGTGCCTACCCGCCACGCCCTCCTGGTTTCCCGCATTTTGTCCCACGGACCCCCAGAAGCCTTAATTCCTTAATATAAGCACCTAGAATTGCTCTAGCGGATTCCAGGAAGGGCTGAGAGGCCTGGGTCGGGTGTCAAACTTCTTACCACCATGAGGTGGTAGTGCGTACATGGGTGCCTACCCGCCACGCCCTCCTGGTTCCCCGCATTTTGCCCCAAGGACCCCCAGAATCTTTAATTCCTTAATATAAGCCCCTAGAATTGCTCTAGCAGATTCCAGGAAGGGCCGAGGGACCTGGGCCGGGTGTCAAACTTCTTACCACCATGAGGTGGTAGTGCGTACATAGGTGCCTACCCACCACGCCCTCCTGGTTCCCCGAATTTTGCCCCACGGACCCCCAGAGGCCTTAATTCCTTAATATAAGCACTTAGAACTTCTCTACTGGATTCCAGGAAGGGCCGAGGGACCTGGGCCGGGTGTCAAACTTCTTACCACAATGAGGTGGTTGTGCGTACATGGGTGCCTACCTGCCACGCCCTCCTGGTTCCCCGCATTTTGTCCCACGGACCCCCAGAGGCCTTAATTCCTTAATATAAGCACCTAGAATTGCTCTAGCGGATTCCAGGAAGGGCCGAGGGACCTGGGCCGGGTGTCAAACTTCTTACCACCATGAGGTGGTTGTGCGTACATGGGTGCCTACCCGCCACGCCCTCCTGGTTCCCCGCATTTTGTCCCACGGACCCCCAGAGGCCTTAATTCCATTAATATAAGCACCTAGAATTGCTCTAGCGGATTCCAGGAAGGGCTGAGAGGCCTGGGTCGGGTGTCAAACTTCTTACCACCATGAGGTGGTTGTGCGTACATAGGTTCCTACCCGCCACGCCCTCCTGGTTCCCCGCATTTTGCCCCACGGACCCCCAGAGGCTTTAATTCCTTAATATAAGCACCTAGAATTTCTCTAGCGGATTCCAGGATGGGCCGAGAGACCTGGGCCGGGTGTCAAACTTCTTACCACCATGAGGTGGTAGTGCGTACATAGGTGCCTACCCACCACGCCCTCCTGGTTCCCCGAATTTTGCCCCACGGACCCCCAGAGGCCTTAATTCCTTAATATAAGCACTTAGAACTTCTCTACTGGATTCCAGGAAGGGCCGAGGGACCTGGGCCGGGTGTCAAACTTCTTACCACAATGAGGTGGTTGTGCGTACATGGGTGCCTACCCGCCACGCCCTCCTGGTTCCCCGCATTTTGTCCCACGGACCCCCAGAGGCCTTAATTCCTTAATATAAGCACCTAGAATTGCTCTAGCGGATTCCAGGAAGGGCCGAGGGACCTGGGCCGGGTGTCAAACTTCTTACCACCATGAGGTGGTTGTGCGTACATGGGTGCCTACCCGCCACGCCCTCCTGGTTCCCCGCATTTTGTCCCACGGACCCCCAGAGGCCTTAATTCCTTAATATAAGCACCTAGAATTGCTCTAGCGGATTCCAGGAAGGGCTGAGAGGCCTGGGTCGGGTGTCAAACTTCTTACCACCATGAGGTGGTTGTGCGTACATAGGTTCCTACCCGCCACGCTTTCCTGGTTCCCCGCATTTTGCCCCACGGACCCCCAGAGGCTTTAATTCCTTAATATAAGCACGTAGAATTTCTCTAGCGGATTCCAGGATGGGCCGAGGGACCTGGGCCGGGTGTCAAACTTCTTACCACCATGAGGTGGTAGTGCGTACATGGGTGCCTACCCGCCACGCCCTCCTGGTTCCCCGCATTTTGCCCCAAGGACCCCCAGAATCCTTAATTCCTTAATATAAGCCCCTAGAATTGCTCTAGCAGATTCCAGGAAGGGCCGAGGGACCTGGGCCGGGTGTCAAACTTCTTACCACCATGAGGTGGTAGTGCGTACATAGGTGCCTACCCACCACGCCCTCCTGGTTCCCCGCATTTTCCCCCACGGACCCCCAGAGGCCTTAATTCCTTAATATAAGCACTTAGAACTTCTCTACCGGATTCCAGGAAGGGCCGAGGGACCTGGGCCGGGTGTCAAACTTCTTACCACAATGAGGTGGTTGTGCGTACATGGGTGCCTACCCGCCACGCCCTCCTGGTTCCCCGCATTTTGTCCCACGGACCCCCAGAGGCCTTAATTCCTTAATATAAGCACCTAGAATTGCTCTAGCGGATTCCAGAAAGGGCCGAGAGGCCTGGGTCGGGTGTCAAACATCTTACCACCATGAGGTGGTAGTGCGTACATGGGTGCCTACCCGCCACGCCCTCCTGGTTCCCCGTATTTTGCCCAAAGGACCCCCAGAAGCCTTAATTCCTTAATATAAGCCCCTAGAGTTGCTCTAGCGGATTCCAGGAAGGGCCGAGAGACCTGGGCCGGGTGTCAAACTTCTTACCACCATGACGTGGTTGTGCGTACATGGGTGCCAACCCGCCACGCTTTCCTGGTTTCCCGCATTTTGCCCCTTGGATCTCCAGAGGCCTTAATTCCTTAATATAAGCACCTAGAATTTCTCTAGCGGATTCCAGGATGGGCCGAGGGACCTGGGCCGGGTGTCAAACTTCTTACCACCACGACGTGGTTGTGCGTACATGGGTGCCTACCCGCCACGCTTTCCTGGTTCCCCGCATTTTGCCCCTTAGATCCCCAGAGGCTTTAATTCCTTAATATAAGCACCTAGAATTGCTCTAGCGGATTCCAGGAAGGGCCGAGAGGCCTGGGTCGGGTGTCAAACTTCTTACCACCATGAGGTGGTTGTGCGTACATAGGTGCCTACCCACCACGCCCTCCTGGTTTCCCGCATTTTGCCCCACGGACCCCCAGAGGCCTTAATTCCTTAATATAAGCACCTAGAATTACTCTAGCGGATTCCAGGATGGGCCGAGGGACCTGGGTCGGGTGTCAAACTTCTTACCACCATGAGGTGGTAGTGCGTACATGGGTGCCTACCCACCACGCCCTCCTGTTCCCCGCATTTTGCCCCACGGACCCCCAGAGGCCTTAATTCCTTAATATAAGCACTTAGAATTTCTCTAACGGATTCCAGGATGGGCCGAGGGACCTGGGCCGGGTGTAAAACTTCTTACCACCATGACGTGGTTGTGTGTTTATGGGTGCCTACCCGCCACGCTTTCCTGGTTCCCCGCATTTTGCCCTTTGGATCCCCAGAGGCTTTAATTCCTTAATATAAGCACCTAGAATTGCTCTAGCGGATTCCAGGAAGGGCCGAGAGGCCTGTGTCGGGTGTCAAACTTCTTACCACCATGAGGTTGTTGTGCGTACATGGGTGCCTACCCACCACGCTTTCCTGGTTCCCCGCATTTTGCCCCTTGGATCCCAGAGGCTTTAATTCCTTAATATAAGCACCTGGAATTGCTCTAGCGGATTCCAGGAAGTGCCGAGAAGCCTGGGTCGGGTGTCAAACTTCTTACCACCATGAGGTGGTTGTGCGTACATAGGTGCCTACCCACCACGCCCTCCTGGTTCCCCGCATTTTGCCCCACGGACCCCCAGAGGCCTTAATTCCTTAATATAAGCACTTAGAACTTCTCTACCGGATTCCAGGAAGGGCCGAGGGACCTGGGCCGGGTGTCAAACTTCTTACCACCATGAGGTGGTTGTGCGTACATGGGTGCCTACCCGCCACGCCCTCCTGGTTCCCCGCATTTTGTCCCACGGACCCCCAGAAGCCTTAATTCCTTAATATAAGCACCTAGAATTGCTCTAGCGGATTCCAGGAAGGGCTGAGAGGCCTGGGTCGGGTGTCAAACTTCTTACCACCATGAGGTGGTAGTGCGTATATGGGTGCCTACCCGCCACGCCCTCCTGGTTCACCGCATTTTGCCCCAAGGACCCCCAGAATCCTTAATTCCTTAATATAAGCCCCTAGAATTGCTCTAGCAGATTCCAGGAAGGGCCGAGGGACCTGGGCCGGGTGTCAAACTTCTTACCACCATGAGGTGGTAGTGCGTACATAGGTGCCTACCCACCACGCCCTCCTGGTTCCCCGAATTTTGCCCCACGGACCCCCAGAGGCCTTAATTCCTTAATATAAGCACTTAGAACTTCTCTACCGGATTCCAGGAAGGGCCGAGGGACCTGGGCCGGGTGTCAAACTTCTTACCACAATGAGGTGGTTGTGCGTACATGGGTGCCTACCCGCCACGCCCTCCTGGTTCCCCGCATTTTGTCCCACGGACCCCCAGAGGCTTTAATTCCTTAATATAAGCACCTAGAATTTCTCTAGCGGATTCCAGGATGGGCCGAGGGACCTGGGCCGGGTGTCAAACTTCTTACCACCATGAGGTGGTAGTGCGTACATGGGTGCCTACCCGCCACGCCCTCCTGGTTCCCCGCATTTTGCCCCAAGGACCCCCAGAATCCTTAATTCCTTAATATAAGCCCCTAGAATTGCTCTAGCAGATTCCAGGAAGGGCCGAGGGACCTGGGCCGGGTGTCAAACTTCTTACCACCATGAGGTGGTAGTGCGTACATAGGTGCCTACCCACCACGCCCTCCTGGTTCCCCGCATTTTCCCCCACGGACCCCCAGAGGCCTTAATTCCTTAATATAAGCACTTAGAACTTCTCTACCGGATTCCAGGAAGGGCCGAGGGACCTGGGCCGGGTGTCAAACTTCTTACCACAATGAGGTGGTTGTGCGTACATGGGTGCCTACCCGCCACGCCCTCCTGGTTCCCCGCATTTTGTCCCACGGACACCCAGAGGCCTTAATTCCTTAATATAAGCACCTAGAATTGCTCTAGCGGATTCCAGGAAGGGCCGAGAGGCCTGGGTCGGGTGTCAAACTTCTTACCACCATGAGGTGGTTGTGCGTACATAGGTGCCTTCCCACCACGCCCTCCTGGTTCCCCGCATTTTGTCCCACGGACCCCCAGAGGCTTTAATTCCTTAATATAAGCACATAGAATTTCTCTAGCGGATTCCAGGATGGGCCGAGGGACCTGGGCCGAGTGTCAAACTTCTTACCACCATGAGGTAGTAGTGCGTACATGGGTGCCTACCCGCCACGCCCTCCTGGTTCCCCGTATTTTGCCCCAAGGACCCCCAGAAGCCTTAATTCCTTAATATAAGCCCCTAGAATTGCTCTAGCGGATTCCAGGAAGGGCCGAGGGACCTGGGCAGGGTGTCAAACTTTTTACCACCATGAGGTGGTAGTGCCTACATGGGTGCCTACCCGCCACGCCCGCCTGGTTCCCCGCATTTTGCCCCACGGTCCCCCAGAGGCCTTAATTCCTTAATATAAGCACCTAGAATTGCTCTAGCGGATTCCAGGAAGGGCCGGGGGACCTGGGCCGGGTGTCAAACTTCTTACCACCATGAGGTGATTGTGCGTACATGGGTGCCACCCGCCACGCCCTCCTGGTTCCCCGCATTTTGCCCCACGGTCCCCCAGAGGCCTTAATTCCTTAATATAAGCACCTAGAATTGCTCTAGCGGATTCCAGGAAGGGCCGAGAGGCCTGGGTCGGGTGTCAAACTTCTTACCACCATGAGGTGGTTGTGCGTACATAGGTGCCTACCCACCACGCCCTCCTGGTTTCCCGCATTTTGCCCCACGGACCCCCAGAGGCCTTAATTCCTTAATATAAGCACCTAGAATTTCTCTAGCGGATTCCAGGATGGGCCGAGGGACCTGGGCCGGGTGTCAAACTTCTTACCACCATGAGGTGGTAGTGCGTACATGGGTGCCTACCCGCCACGCCCTCCTGGTTCTCCATATTTTGCCCCAAGGACCCCCAGAAGCCTTAATTCCTTAATATAAGCCCCTAGAATTGCTCTAGCGGATTCCAGGAAGGGCCGGGGGACCTGGGCCGGGTGTCAAACTTCTTACCACCATGAGGTGGTTGTGCGTACATGGGTGCCACCCGCCACGCCCTCCTGGTTCCCCGCATTTTGCCCCACGGTCCCCCAGAGGCCTTAATTCCTTAATATAAGCACCTAGAATTTCTCTAGCGGATTCCAGGATGGGCTGAGGGACCTGGGCCGAGTGCCAAACTTCTTACCACCATGAGGTGGTTGTGCGTACATAGGTGCCTACCCACCACGCCCTCCTGGTTCCCCGCATTTTGCCCCACGGACCCCCAGAGGCTTTAATTCCTTAATATAAGCACCTAGAATTTCTCTAGCGGATTCCAGGATGGGACGAGGGACCTGGGCCGGGTGTCAAACTTCTTACCACCATGAGGTGGTAGTGCGTACATGGGTGCCTACCCACCACGCCCTCCTGGTTCCCCGCATTTTGCCCCAAGGACCCCCAGAATCCTTAATTCCTTAATATAAGCCCCTAGAATTGCTCTAGCAGATTCCAGGAAGGGCCGAGGGACCTGGGCCGGGTGTCAAACTTCTTACCACCATGAGGTGGTAGTGCGTACTTGGGTGCCTACCCGCCACGCCCTCCTGGTTCCCCGCATTTTGCCCCACGGTCCCCCAGAGGCCTTAATTCCTTAATATAAGCACTTAGAATTGCTCTAGCGGATTCCAGGATGGGCCGAGGGACCTGGGCCGGGTGTCAAACTTCTTACCACCATGAGGTGGTAGTGCGTACATGGGTGCCTACCCGCCACGCCCTCCTGGTTCCCCGTATTTTGCCCAAAGGACCCCCAGAAGCCTTAATTCCTTAATATAAGCCCCTAGAGTTGCTCTAGCGGATTCCAGGAAGGGCCGAGAGACCTGGGCCGGGTGTCAAACTTCTTACCACCACGACGTGGTTGTGCGTACATGGGTGCCTACCCGCCACGCTTTCCTGGTTTCCCGCATTTTGCCCCTTGGATCTCCAGAGGCCTTAATTCCTTAATATAAGCACCTAGAATTGCTCTAGCGGATTCCAGGAAGGGCCGAGAGACCTGGGCCGGGTGTCAAACTTCTTACCACCACGACGTGGTTGTGCGTACATGGGTGCCTACCCGCCACGCTTTCCTGGTTCCCCGCATTTTGCCCCTTGGATCCCCAGAGGCTTTAATTCCTTAATATAAGCACGTAGAATTGCTCTAGCGGATTCCAGGAAGGGCCGAGAGGCCTGGGTCGGGTGTCAAACTTCTTACCACCATGAGGTGGTTGTGCGTACATAGGTGCCTACCCACCACGCCCTCCTGGTTTCCCGCATTTTGCCCCACGGACCCCCAGAGGCCTTAATTCCTTAATATAAGCACCTAGAATTTCTCTAGCGGATTCCAGGATGGGCCGAGGGACCTGGGCCGGGTGTCAAACTTCTTACCACCATGAGGTGGTAGTGCGTACATGGGTGCCTACCCGCCACGCCCTCCTGGTTCCCCATATTTTGCCCCAAGGACCCCCAGAAGCCTTAATTCCTTAATATAAGCACCTAGAATTTCTCTAGCGGATTCCAGGATGGGCTGAGGGACCTGGGCCGAGTGCCAAACTTCTTACCACCATGAGGTGGTAGTGCGTACATGGGTGCCTACCCGTCAAGCCCTCCTGGTTCCCCGCATTTTGCCCCACGGTCCCCCAGAGGCCTTAATTGCTTAATATAAGCACCTAGAATTGCTCTAGCGGATTCCAGGAAAGGCCGGGGGACCTGGGTCGGGTGTCAAACTTCTTACCACCATGAGGTGGTTGTGCGTACATAGGTGCCTACCCACCACGCCCTCCTGGTTTCCCGCATTTTGCCCCACGGACCCCCAGAGGCCTTAATTCCTTAATATAAGCACCTAGAATTTCTCTAGCGGATTCCAGGATGGGCCGAGGGACCTGGGCCGGGTGTCAAACTTCTTACCACCATGAGGTGGTAGTGCGTACATGGGTGCCTACCCGCCACGCCCTCCTGGTTCCCCGCATTTTGCCCCACGGTCCCCCAGAGGCCTTAATTCCTTAATATAAGCACCTAGAATTGCTCTAGCGGATTCCAGGAAGGGCCGGGGGACCTGGGCCGGGTGTCAAACTTCTTACCACCATGAGGTGGTTGTGCGTACATGGGTGCCACCCGCCACGCCCTCCTGGTTCCCCGCATTTTGCCCCACGGTCCCCCAGAGGCCTTAATTCCTTAATATAAGCACCTAGAATTTCTCTAGCGGATTCCAGGATGGGCTGAGGGACCTGGGCCGAGTGCCAAACTTCTTACCACCATGAGGTGGTAGTGCGTACATGGGTGCCTACCCGCCAAGCCCTCCTGGTTCCCCGCATTTTGCCCCACGGTCCCCCAGAGGCCTTAATTCCTTAATATAAGCACCTAGAATTGCTCTAGCGGATTCCAGGAAGGGCCGGGGGACCTGGGCCGGGTGTCAAACTTCTTACCACCATGAGGTGGTTGTGCGTACATGGGTGCCACCCGCCACGCCCTCCTGGTTCCCCGCATTTTGCCCCACGGTCCCCCAGAGGCCTTAATTCCTTAATATAAGCACCTAGAATTGCTCTAGCGGATTCCAGGAAGGGCCGAAAGGCCTGGGTCGGGTGTCAAACTTCTTACCACCATGAGGTGGTTGTGCGTACATAGGTGCCTACCCACCACGCCCTCCTGGTTTCCCGCATTTTGCCCCACGGACCCCCAGAGGCCTTAATTCCTTAATATAAGCACCTAGAATTTCTCTAGCGGATTCCAGGATGGGCCGAGGGACCTGGGCCGGGTGTCAAACTTCTTACCACCATGAGGTGGTAGTGCGTACATGGGTGCCTACCCGCCACGCCCTCCTGGTTCCCCGCATTTTGCCCCACGGTCCCCCAGAGGCCTTAATTCCTTAATATAAGCACCTAGAATTGCTCTAGCGGATTCCAGGAAGGGCCGGGGGACCTGGGCCGGGTGTCAAACTTCTTACCACCATGAGGTGGTTGTGCGTACATGGGTGCCACCCGCCACGCCCTCCTGGTTCCCCGCATTTTGCCCCACGGTCCCCCAGAGGCCTTAATTCCTTAATATAAGCACCTAGAATTTCTCTAGCGGATTCCAGGATGGGCTGAGGGACCTGGGCCGAGTGCCAAACTTCTTACCACCATGAGGTGGTAGTGCGTACATGGGTGCCTACCCGCCAAGCCCTCCTGGTTCCCCGCATTTTGCCCCACGGTCCCCCAGAGGCCTTAATTCCTTAATATAAGCACCTAGAATTGCTCTAGCGGATTCCAGGAAGGGCCGGGGGACCTGGGCCGGGTGTCAAACTTCTTACCACCATGAGGTGGTTGTGCGTACATGGGTGCCACCCGCCACGCCCTCCTGGTTCCCCGCATTTTGCCCCACGGTCCCCCAGAGGCCTTAATTCCTTAATATAAGCACCTAGAATTGCTCTAGCGGATTCCAGGAAGGGCCGAGAGGCCTGGGTCGGGTGTCAAACTTCTTACCACCATGAGGTGGTTGTGCGTACATAGGTGCCTACCCACCACGCCCTCCTGGTTTCCTGCATTTTGCCCCACGGACCCCCAGAGGCCTTAATTCCTTAATATAAGCACCTAGAATTTCTCTAGCGGATTCCAGGATGGGCCGAGGGACCTGGGCCGGGTGTCAAACTTCTTACCACCATGAGGTGGTAGTGCGTACATGGGTGCCTACCCGCCACGCCCTCCTGGTTCTCCATATTTTGCCCCAAGGACCCCCAGAAGCCTTAATTCCTTAATATAAGCCCCTAGAATTGCTCTAGCGGATTCCAGGAAGGGCCGAGAGGCCTGGGTCGGGTGTCAAACTTCTTACCACCATGAGGTGGTTGTGCGTACATAGGTGCCTACCCACCACGCCCTCCTGGTTCCCCGCATTTTGCCCCACGGACCCCCAGAGGCTTTAATTCCTTAATATAAGCACCTAGAATTTCTCTAGTGGATTCCAGGATGGGACGAGGGACCTGGGCCGGGTGTCAAACTTCTTACCACCATGAGGTGGTAGTGCGTACATGGGTGCCTACCCGCCACGCCCTCCTGGTTCCCCGCATTTTGCCCCAAGGACCCCCAGAATCCTTAATTCCTCAATATAAGCCCCTAGAATTGCTCTAGCAGATTCCAGGAAGGGCCGAGGGACCTGGGCCGGGTGTCAAACTTCTTACCACCAAGAGGTGGTAGTGCGTACATGGGTGCCTACCCGCCACGCCCTCCTGGTTCCCCGCATTTTGCCCCATGGTCCCCCAGAGGCCTTAATTCCTTAATATAAGCACTTAGAATTGCTCTAGCGGATTCCAGGATGGGCCGAGAGACCTGGGCCGGGTGTCAAACTTCTTACCACCATGAGGTGGTAGTGCGTACATGGGTGCCTACCCGCCACGCCCTCCTGGTTCCCCGTATTTTGCCCAAAGGACCCCCAGAAGCCTTAATTCCTTAATATAAGCCCCTAGAGTTGCTCTAGCGGATTCCAGGAAGGGCCGAGAGACCTGGGCCGTGTGTCAAACTTCTTACCACCATGACGTGGTTGTGCGTACATGGGTGCCTACCCGCCACGCTTTCCTGGTTTCCCGCATTTTGCCCCTTGGATCTCCAGAGGCCTTAATTCCTTAATATAAGCACCTAGAATTGCTCTAGCGGATTCCAGGAAGGGCCGAGAGACCTGGGCCGGGTGTCAAACTTCTTACCACCACGACGTGGTTGTGCGTACATGGGTGCCTACCCGCCACGCTTTCCTGGTTCCCCGCATTTTGCCCCTTGGATCCCCAGAGGCTTTAATTCCTTAATATAAGCACCTAGAATTGCTCTAGCGGATTCCAGGAAGGGCCGAGAGGCCTGGGTCGGGTGTCAAACTTCTTACCACCATGAGGTGGTTGTGCGTACATAGGTGCCTACCCACCACGCCCTCCTGGTTTCCCGCATTTTGCCCCACGGACCCCCAGAGGCCTTAATTCCTTAATATAAGCACCTAGAATTTCTCTAGCGGATTCCAGGATGGGCCGAGGGACCTGGGCCGGGTGTCAAACTTCTTACCACCATGAGGTGGTAGTGCGTACATGGGTGCCTACCCGCCACGCCCTCCTGGTTCCCCATATTTTGCCCCAAGGACCCCCAGAAGCCTTAATTCCTTAATATAAGCCCCTAGAATTGCTCTAGCGGATTCCAGGAAGGGCCGAGAGGCCTGGGTCGGGTGTCAAACTTCTTACCACCATGAGGTGGTTGTGCGTACATAGGTGCCTACCCACCACGCCCTCCTGTTCCCCGCATTTTGCCCCACGGACCCCCAGAGGCCTTAATTCCTTAATATAAGCACCTAGAATTTCTCTAACGGATTCCAGGATGGGCCGAGGGACCTGGGCCGGGTGTAAAACTTCTTACCACCATGACGTGGTTGTGTGTTTATGGGTGCCTACCCGCCACGCCCTCCTGGTTCCACGCATTTTGCCCCAAGGGCCCCCAGAATCCTTAATTCCTTAATATAAGCCCCTAGAATTGCTCTAGCAGATTCCAGGAAGGGCCGAGGGACCTGGGCCGGGTGTCAAACTTATTACCACCATGAGGTGGTAGTGCGTACATGGGTGCCTACCCGCCACGCCCTTCTGGTTCCCCGCATTTTGCCCCACGGTCCCCCAGAGGCCTTAATTCCTTAATATAAGCACCTAGAATTGCTCTAGCGGATTCCAGGATGGGCCGAGGGACTTGGGCCGGGTGTCAAACTTCTTACCACCATGAGGTGGTAGTGCGTACATGGGTGCCTACCCGCCACGCCCTCCTGGTTCCCCGTATTTTGCCCCAAGGACCCCCAGAAGCCTTAATTCCTTAATATAAGCCCCTAGAATTGCTCTAGCGGATTCCAGGAAGGGCCGAGAGACCTGGGCCGGGTGTCAAACTTCTTACCACCATGAGGTGGTTGTGCGTACATAGGTGCCTACCCGCCAAGCCCTCCTGGTTCCCCGCATTTTGCCCCACGGTCCCCCAGAGGCCTTAATTCCTTAATATAAGCACCTAGAATTGCTCTAGCGGATTCCAGGAAGGGCCGGGGGACCTGGGCCGGGTGTCAAACTTCTTACCACCATGAGGTGGTTGTGCGTACATGGGTGCCTACCCGCCACGCTTTCCTGGTTCCCCGCATTTTGCCCTTTGGATCCCCAGAGGCTTTAATTCCTTAATATAAGCACCTAGAATTGCTCTAGCGGATTCCAGGAAGGGCCGAGAGGCCTGTGTCGGGTGTCAAACTTCTTACCACCATGAGGTGGTTGTGCGTACATAGGTGCCTACCCACCACGCCCTCCTGGTTCCCCGCATTTTGCCCCACGGACCCCCAGAGGCTTTAATTCCTTAATATAAGCACCTAGAATTTCTCTAGCGGATTCCAGGATGGGCCGAGGGACCTGGGCCGGGTGTCAAACTTCTTACCACCATGAGGTGGTAGCGCGTACATGGGTGCCTACCCGCCACGCCCTCCTGGTTCCACGCATTTTGCCCCAAGGACCCCCAGAATCCTTAATTCCTTAATATAAGCCCTTAGAATTGCTCTAGCAGATTCCAGGAAGGGCCGAGGGACCTGGGCCGGGTGTCAAACTTCTTACCACCATGAGGTGGTAGTGCGTACATGGGTGCCTACCCGCCACGCCCTCCTGGTTCCCCGCATTTTGCCCCACGGTCCCCCAGAGGCCTTAATTCCTTAATATAAGCACCTAGAATTGCTCTAGCGGATTCCAGGATGGGCCGAGGGACTTGGGCCGGGTGTCAAACTTCTTACCACCATGAGGTGGTAGTGCGTACATGGGTGCCTACCCGCCACGCCCTCCTGGTTCCCCGTATTTTGCCCCAAGGACCCCCAGAAGCCTTAATTCCTTAATATAAGCCCCTATAATTGCTCTAGCGGATTCCAGGAAGGGCCGAGAGACCTGGGCCGGGTGTCAAACTTCTTACCACTATGACGTGGTTGTGCGTACATGGGTGCCTACCCGCCACGCTTTCCTGGTTCCCCGCATTTTGCCCCTTGGATCCCCAGAGGCTTTAATTCCTTAATATAAGCACCTAGAATTGCTCTAGCGGATTCCAGGAAGGGCCGAGTGGCCTGGGTCGGGTGTCAAACTTCTTACCACCATGAGGTGGTTGTGCGTACATAGGTGCCTACCCACCACGCCCTCCTGGTTCCCCGCATTTTGCCCCACGGACCCCCAGCGGCCTTAAGTCCTTAATATAAGCACTTAGAACTTCTCTACCGGATTCCAGGAAGGGCCGAGGGACCTGGGCCGCGTGTCAAACTTCTTACCACTATGACGTGGTTGTGCGTACATGGGTGCCTACCCGCCACGCTTTCCTGGTTCCCCGCATTTTGCCCCTTGGATCCCCAGAGGCTTTAATTCCTTAATATAAGCACCTAGAATTGCTCTAGCGGATTCCAGGAAGGGCCGAGTGGCCTGGGTCGGGTGTCAAACTTCTTACCACCATGAGGTGGTTGTGCGTACATAGGTGCCTACCCACCACGCCCTCCTGGTTCCCCGCATTTTGCCCCACGGACCCCCAGAGGCCTTAATTCCTTAATATAAGCACTTAGAACTTCTCTACCGGATTCCAGGAAGGGCCGAGGGACCTGGGCCGCGTGTCAAACTTCTTACCACCATGAGGTGGTTGTGCGTACATGGGTGCCTACCCGCCACGCCCTCCTGGTTCCCCGCATTTTGTCCCACGGACCCCCAGAGGCCTTAATTCCTTAATATAAGCACCTAGAATTGCTCCAGGAAGGGCCGAGAGGCCTGGGTCGGGTGTCAAACTTCTTACCACCATGAGGTGGTTGTGCGTACATAGGTTCCTACCCGCCACGCCCTCCTGGTTCCCCGCATTTTGCCCCACGGATCGCCAGAGGCCTTAATTCCTTAATATAAGCACTTAGAACTTCTCTACCGGATTCCAGGAAGGGCCGAGGGACCTGAGCCGGGTGTCAAACTTCTTACCACCATGAGGTGGTTGTGCGTACATGGGTGCCTACCCGCCACGCCCTCCTGGTTCCACGCATTTTGCCCCACGGACCCCAAGAGGCCTTAATTCCTTAATATAAGCACTTAGAATTTCTCTAGCTGATTCCAGGAAGGGCCGAGGGACCTGGGCCGGGTGTCAAACTTCTTACCACCATGAGGTGGTAGTGCGTACATGGGTGCCTACCCGCCACGCCCTTCTGGTTCCCCGCATTTTGCCCCACGGTCCCCCAGAGGCCTTAATTCCTTAATATAAGCACCTAGAATTGCTCTAGCGGATTCCAGGATGGGCCGAGGGACTTGGGCCGGGTGTCAAACTTCTTACCACCATGAGGTGGTAGTGCGTACATGGGTGCCTACCCGCCACGCCCTCCTGGTTCCCCGTATTTTGCCCCAAGGACCCCCAGAAGCCTTAATTCCTTAATATAAGCCCCTAGAATTGCTCTAGCGGATTCCAGGAAGGGCCGAGAGACCTGGGCCGGGTGTCAAACTTCTTACCACCATGAGGTGGTTGTGCGTACATAGGTGCCTACCCGCCAAGCCCTCCTGGTTCCCCGCATTTTGCCCCACGGTCCCCCAGAGGCCTTAATTCCTTAATATAAGCACCTAGAATTGCTCTAGCGGATTCCAGGAAGGGCCGAGAGACCTGGGCCGGGTGTCAAACTTCTTACCACTATGACGTGGTTGTGCGTACATGGGTGCCTACCCGCCACGCTTTCCTGGTTCCCCGCATTTTGCCCCTTGGATCCCCAGAGGCTTTAATTCCTTAATATAAGCACCTAGAATTGCTCTAGCGGATTCCAGGAAGGGCCGAGTGGCCTGGGTCGGGTGTCAAACTTCTTACCACCATGAGGTGGTTGTGCGTACATAGGTGCCTACCCACCACGCCCTCCTGGTTCCCCGCATTTTGCCCCACGGACCCCCAGCGGCCTTAATTCCTTAATATAAGCACTTAGAACTTCTCTACCGGATTCCAGGAAGGGCCGAGGGACCTGGGCCGCGTGTCAAACTTCTTACCACTATGACGTGGTTGTGCGTACATGGGTGCCTACCCGCCACGCTTTCCTGGTTCCCGCATTTTGCCCCTTGGATCCCCAGAGGCTTTAATTCCTTAATATAAGCACCTAGAATTGCTCTAGCGGATTCCAGGAAGGGCCGAGTGGCCTGGGTCGGGTGTCAAACTTCTTACCACCATGAGGTGGTTGTGCGTACATAGGTGCCTACCCACCACGCCCTCCTGGTTCCCCGCATTTTGCCCCACGGACCCCCAGAGGCCTTAATTCCTTAATATAAGCACTTAGAACTTCTCTACCGGATTCCAGAAAGGGCCGAGGGACCTGGGCCGCGTGTCAAACTTCTTACCACCATGAGGTGGTTGTGCGTACATGGGTGCCTACCCGCCACGCCCTCCTGGTTCCCCGCATTTTGTCCCACGGACCCCCAGAGGCCTTAATTCCTTAATATAAGCACCTAGAATTGCTCTAGCGGATTCCAGGAAGGGCCGAGAGGCCTGGGTCGGGTGTCAAACTTCTTACCACCATGAGGTGGTTGTGCGTACATAGGTTCCTACCCGCCACGCCCTCCTGGTTCCCCGCATTTTGCCCCACGGATCGCCAGAGGCCTTAATTCCTTAATATAAGCACTTAGAACTTCTCTACCGGATTCCAGGAAGGGCCGAGGGACCTGAGCCGGGTGTCAAACTTCTTACCACCATGAGGTGGTTGTGCGTACATGGGTGCCTACCCGCCACGCCCTCCTGGTTCCACGCATTTTGCCCCACGGACCCCAAGAGGCCTTAATTCCTTAATATAAGCACTTAGAATTTCTCTAGCGGATTCCAGGAAGGGCCGAGGGACCTGGGCCGGGTGTCAAACTTCTTACCACCATGAGGTGGTAGTGCGTACATGGGTGCCTACCCGCCACGCCCTCCTGGTTCCCCGTATTTTGCCCCACGGACCCCCAGAGGCCTTAATTCCTTAATATAAACACCTAGAATTGCTCTAGCGGATTCCAGGAAGGGCCGAGAGACCTGGGCCGGGTGTCAAACTTCTTACCACCATGACGTGGTTGTGCGTACATGGGTGCCTACCCGCCACGCTTTCCTGGTTTCCCGCATTTTGCCCCTTGGATCTCCAGAGGCCTTAATTCCTTAATATAAGCACCTAGAATTGCTCTAGCGGATTCCAGGAAGGGCCGAGAGACCTGGGCCGGGTGTCAAACTTCTTACCACCACGACGTGGTTGTGCGTACATGGGTGCCTACCCGCCACGCTTTCCTGGTTCCCCGCATTTTGCCCCTTGGATCCCCAGAGGCTTTAATTCCTTAATATAAGCACCTAGAATTGCTCTAGCGGATTCCAGGAAGGGCCGAGAGGCCTGGGTCGGGTGTCAAACTTCTTACCACCATGAGGTGGTTGTGCGTACATAGGTGCCTACCCACCACGCCCTCCTGGTTTCCCGCATTTTGCCCCACGGACCCCCAGAGGCCTTAATTCCTTAATATAAGCACCTAGAATTTCTCTAGCGGATTCCAGGATGGGCCGAGGGACCTGGGCCGGGTGTCAAACTTCTTACCACCATGAGGTGGTAGTGCGTACATGGGTGCCTACCCGCCACGCCCTCCTGGTTCCCCATATTTTGCCCCAAGGACCCCCAGAAGCCTTAATTCCTTAATATAAGCCCCTAGAATTGCTCTAGCGGATTCCAGGAAGGGCCGGGAGGCCTGGGTCGGGTGTCAAACTTCTTACCACCATGAGGTGGTTGTGCGTACATAGGTGCCTACCCACCACGCCCTCCTGGTTCCCCGCATTTTGCCCCACGGACCCCCAGAGGCTTTAATTCCTTAATATAAGCACCTAGAATTTCTCTAGCGGATTCCAGGATGGGACGAGGGACCTGGGCCGGGTGTCAAACTTCTTACCACCATGAAGTGGTAGTGCGTACATGGGTGCCTACCCGCCACGCCCTCCTGGTTCCCCGTATTTTGCCCCAAGGACCCCCAGAATCCTTAATTCCTTAATATAAGCCCCTAGAATTGCTCTAGCAGATTCCAGGAAGGGCCGAGGGACCTGGGCCGGGTGTCAAACTTCTTACCACCAAGAGGTGGTAGTGCGTACATGGGTGCCTACCCGCCACGCCCTCCTGGTTCCCCGCATTTTGCCCCATGGTCCCCCAGAGGCCTTAATTCCTTAATATAAGCACTTAGAATTGCTCTAGCGGATTCCAGGATGGGCCGAGGGACCTGGGCCGGGTGTCAAACTTCTTACCACCATGAGGTGGTAGTGCGTACATGGGTGCCTACCCGCCACGCCCTCCTGGTTCCCCGTATTTTGCCCAAAGGACCCCCAGAAGCCTTAATTCCTTAATATAAGCCCCTAGAGTTGCTCTAGCGGATTCCAGGAAGGGCCGAGAGACCTGGGCCGTGTGTCAAACTTCTTACCACCATGACGTGGTTGTGCGTACATGGGTGCCTACCCGCCACGCTTTCCTGGTTTCCCGCATTTTGCCCCTTGGATCTCCAGAGGCCTTAATTCCTTAATATAAGCACCTAGAATTGCTTTAGCGGATTCCAGGAAGGGCCGAGAGACCTGGGCCGGGTGTCAAACTTCTTACCACCACGACGTGGTTGTGCGTACATGGGTGCCTACCCGCCACGCCCTCCTGGTTCCCCGCATTTTGCCCCAAGGACCCCCAGAATCCTTAATTCCTTAATATAAGCCCCTAGAATTGCTCTAGCAGATTCCAGGAAGGGCCGAGGGACCTGGGCCGGGTGTCAAACTTCTTACCACCAAGAGGTGGTAGTGCGTACATGGGTGCCTACCCGCCACGCCCTCCTGGTTCCCCGCATTTTGCCCCATGGTCCCCCAGAGGCCTTAATTCCTTAATATAAGCACTTAGAATTGCTCTAGCGGATTCCAGGATGGGCCGAGAGACCTGGGCCGGGTGTCAAACTTCTTACCACCATGAGGTGGTAGTGCGTACATGGGTGCCTACCCGCCACGCCCTCCTGGTTCCCCGTATTTTGCCCAAAGGACCCCCAGAAGCCTTAATTCCTTAATATAAGCCCCTAGAGTTGCTCTAGCGGATTCCAGGAAGGGCCGAGAGACCTGGGCCGTGTGTCAAACTTCTTACCACCATGACGTGGTTGTGCGTACATGGGTGCCTACCCGCCACGCTTTCCTGGTTTCCCGCATTTTGCCCCTTGGATCTCCAGAGGCCTTAATTCCTTAATATAAGCACCTAGAATTGCTCTAGCGGATTCCAGGAAGGGCCGAGAGACCTGGGCCGGGTGTCAAACTTCTTACCACCACGACGTGGTTGTGCGTACATGGGTGCCTACCCGCCACGCTTTCCTGGTTCCCCGCATTTTGCCCCTTGGATCCCCAGAGGCTTTAATTCCTTAATATAAGCACCTAGAATTGCTCTAGCGGATTCCAAGAAGGGCCGAGAGGCCTGGGTCGGGTGTCAAACTTCTTACCACCATGAGGTGGTTGTGCGTACATGGGTGCCTACCCGCCACGCTTTCCTGGTTTCCCGCATTTTGCCCCTTGGATCTCCAGAGGCCTTAATTCCTTAATATAAGCACCTAGAATTGCTTTAGCGGATTCCAGGAAGGGCCGAGAGACCTGGGCCGGGTGTCAAACTTCTTACCACCACGACGTGGTTGTGCGTACATGGGTGCCTACCCGCCACGCCCTCCTGGTTCCCCGCATTTTGCCCCATGGTCCCCCAGAGGCCTTAATTCCTTAATATAAGCACTTAGAATTGCTCTAGCGGATTCCAGGATGGGCCGAGAGACCTGGGCCGGGTGTCAAACTTCTTACCACCATGAGGTGGTAGTGCGTACATGGGTGCCTACCCGCCACGCCCTCCTGGTTCCCCGTATTTTGCCCAAAGGACCCCCAGAAGCCTTAATTCCTTAATATAAGCCCCTAGAGTTGCTCTAGCGGATTCCAGGAAGGGCCGAGAGACCTGGGCCGTGTGTCAAACTTCTTACCACCATGACGTGGTTGTGCGTACATGGGTGCCTACCCGCCACGCTTTCCTGGTTTCCCGCATTTTGCCCCTTGGATCTCCAGAGGCCTTAATTCCTTAATATAAGCACCTAGAATTGCTCTAGCGGATTCCAGGAAGGGCCGAGAGACCTGGGCCGGGTGTCAAACTTCTTACCACCACGACGTGGTTGTGCGTACATGGGTGCCTACCCGCCACGCTTTCCTGGTTCCCCGCATTTTGCCCCTTGGATCCCCAGAGGCTTTAATTCCTTAATATAAGCACCTAGAATTGCTCTAGCGGATTCCAAGAAGGGCCGAGAGGCCTGGGTCGGGTGTCAAACTTCTTACCACCATGAGGTGGTTGTGCGTACATAGGTGCCTACCCACCACGCCCTCCTGGTTTCCCGCATTTTGCCCCACGGACCCCCAGAGGCCTTAATTCCTTAATATAAGCACCTAGAATTTCTCTAGCGGATTCCAGGATGGGCCGAGGGACCTGGGCCGGGTGTCAAACTTCTTACCACCATGAGGTGGTAGTGCGTACATGGGTGCCTACCCGCCACGCCCTCCTGGTTCCCCATATTTTGCCCCAAGGACCCCCAGAAGCCTTAATTCCTTAATATAAGCCCCTAGAATTGCTCTAGCGGATTCCAGGAAGGGCCGAGAGGCCTGGGTCGGGTGTCAAACTTCTTACCACCATGAGGTGGTTGTGCGTACATAGGTGCCTACCCACCACGCCCTCCTGTTCCCCGCATTTTGCCCCACGGACCCCCAGAGGCCTTAATTCCTTAATATAAGCACCTAGAATTTCTCTAACGGATTCCAGGATGGGCCGAGGGACCTGGGCCGGGTGTAAAACTTCTTACCACCATGACGTGGTTGTGTGTTTATGGGTGCCTACCCGCCACGCCCTCCTGGTTCCACGCATTTTGCCCCAAGGACCCCCAGAATCCTTAATTCCTTAATATAAGCCCCTAGAATTGCTCTAGCAGATTCCAGGAAGGGCCGAGGGACCTGGGCCGGGTGTCAGACTTATTACCACCATGAGGTGGTAGTGCGTACATGGGTGCCTACCCGCCACGCCCTCCTGGTTCCCCGCATTTTGCCCCACGGTCCCCCAGAGGCCTTAATTCCTTAATATAAGCACCTAGAATTGCTCTAGCGGATTCCAGGATGGGCCGAGGGACTTGGGCCGGGTGTCAAACTTCTTACCACCATGAGGTGGTAGTGCGTACATGGGTGCCTACCCGCCACGCCCTCCTGGTTCCCCGTATTTTGCCCCAAGGACCCCCAGAAGCCTTAATTCCTTAATATAAGCCCCTAGAATTGCTCTAGCGGATTCCAGGAAGGGCCGAGAGACCTGGGCCGGGTGTCAAACTTCTTACCACCATGAGGTGGTTGTGCGTACATAGGTGCCTACCCGCCAAGCCCTCCTGGTTCCCCGCATTTTGCCCCACGGTCCCCCAGAGGCCTTAATTCCTTAATATAAGCACCTAGAATTGCTCTAGCGGATTCCAGGAAGGGCCGGGGGACCTGGGCCGGGTGTCAAACTTCTTACCACCATGAGGTGGTTGTGCGTACATGGGTGCCTACCCGCCACGCTTTCCTGGTTCCCCGCATTTTGCCCTTTGGATCCCCAGAGGCTTTAATTCCTTAATATAAGCACCTAGAATTGCTCTAGCGGATTCCAGGAAGGGCCGAGAGGCCTGTGTCGGGTGTCAAACTTCTTACCACCATGAGGTGGTTGTGCGTACATAGGTGCCTACCCACCACGCCCTCCTGGTTCCCCGCATTTTGCCCCACGGACCCCCAGAGGCTTTAATTCCTTAATATAAGCACCTAGAATTTCTCTAGCGGATTCCAGGATGGGCCGAGGGACCTGGGCCGGGTGTCAAACTTCTTACCACCATGAGGTGGTAGCGCGTACATGGGTGCCTACCCGCCACGCCCTCCTGGTTCCACGCATTTTGCCCCAAGGACCCCCAGAATCCTTAATTCCTTAATATAAGCCCCTAGAATTGCTCTAGCAGATTCCAGGAAGGGCCGAGGGACCTGGGCCGGGTGTCAAACTTCTTACCACCATGAGGTGGTAGTGCGTACATGGGTGCCTACCCGCCACGCCCTCCTGGTTTCCCGCATTTTGCCCCACGGTCCCCCAGAGGCCTTAATTCCTTAATATAAGCACCTAGAATTGCTCTAGCGGATTCCAGGATGGGCCGAGGGACTTGGGCCGGGTGTCAAACTTCTTACCACCATGAGGTGGTAGTGCGTACATGGGTGCCTACCCGCCACGCCCTCCTGGTTCCCCGTATTTTGCCCCAAGGACCCCCAGAAGCCTTAATTCCTTAATATAAGCCCCTATAATTGCTCTAGCGGATTCCAGGAAGGGCCGAGAGACCTGGGCCGGGTGTCAAACTTCTTACCACTATGACGTGGTTGTGCGTACATGGGTGCCTACCCGCCACGCTTTCCTGGTTCCCCGCATTTTGCCCCTTGGATCCCCAGAGGCTTTAATTCCTTAATATAAGCACCTAGAATTGCTCTAGCGGATTCCAGGAAGGGCCGAGTGGCCTGGGTCGGGTGTCAAACTTCTTACCACCATGAGGTGGTTGTGCGTACATAGGTGCCTACCCACCACGCCCTCCTGGTTCCCCGCATTTTGCCCCACGGACCCCCAGAGGCCTTAATTCCTTAATATAAGCACTTAGAACTTCTCTACCGGATTCCAGGAAGGGCCGAGGGACCTGGGCCGCGTGTCAAACTTCTTACCACTATGACGTGGTTGTGCGTACATGGGTGCCTACCCGCCACGCTTTCCTGGTTCCCCGCATTTTGCCCCTTGGATCCCCAGAGGCTTTAATTCCTTAATATAAGCACCTAGAATTGCTCTAGCGGATTCCAGGAAGGGCCGAGTGGCCTGGGTCGGGTGTCAAACTTCTTACCACCATGAGGTGGTTGTGCGTACATAGGTGCCTACCCACCACGCCCTCCTGGTTCCCCGCATTTTGCCCCACGGACCCCCAGAGGCCTTAATTCCTTAATATAAGCACTTAGAACTTCTCTACCGGATTCCAGGAAGGGCCGAGGGACCTGGGCCGCGTGTCAAACTTCTTACCACCATGAGGTGGTTGTGCGTACATGGGTGCCTACCCGCCACGCCCTCCTGGTTCCCCGCATTTTGTCCCACGGACCCCCAGAGGCCTTAATTCCTTAATATAAGCACCTAGAATTGCTCTAGCGGATTCCAGGAAGGGCCGAGAGGCCTGGGTCGGGTGTCAAACTTCTTACCACCATGAGGTGGTTGTGCGTACATAGGTTCCTACCCGCCACGCCCTCCTGGTTCCCCGCATTTTGCCCCACGGATCGCCAGAGGCCTTAATTCCTTAATATAAGCACTTAGAACTTCTCTACCGGATTCCAGGAAGGGCCGAGGGACCTGAGCCGGGTGTCAAACTTCTTACCACCATGAGGTGGTTGTGCGTACATGGGTGCCTACCCGCCACGCCCTCCTGGTTCCACGCATTTTGCCCCACGGACCCCAAGAGGCCTTAATTCCTTAATATAAGCACTTAGAATTTCTCTAGCGGATTCCAGGAAGGGCCGAGGGACCTGGGCCGGGTGTCAAACTTCTTACCACCATGAGGTGGTAGTGCGTACATGGGTGCCTACCCGCCACGCCCTCCTGGTTTCCCGTATTTTGCCCCACGGACCCCCAGAGGCCTTAATTCCTTAATATAAACACCTAGAATTGCTCTAGCGGATTCCAGGAAGGGCCGAGAGACCTGGGCCGGGTGTCAAACTTCTTACCACCATGACGTGGTTGTGCGTACATGGGTGCCTACCCGCCACGCTTTCCTGGTTTCCCGCATTTTGCCCCTTGGATCTCCAGAGGCCTTAATTCCTTAATATAAGCACCTAGAATTGCTCTAGCGGATTCCAGGAAGGGCCGAGAGACCTGGGCCGGGTGTCAAACTTCTTACCACCACGACGTGGTTGTGCGTACATGGGTGCCTACCCGCCACGCTTTCCTGGTTCCCCGCATTTTGCCCCTTGGATCCCCAGAGGCTTTAATTCCTTAATATAAGCACCTAGAATTGCTCTAGCGGATTCCAGGAAGGGCCGAGAGGCCTGGGTCGGGTGTCAAACTTCTTACCACCATGAGGTGGTTGTGCGTACATAGGTGCCTACCCACCACGCCCTCCTGGTTTCCCGCATTTTGCCCCACGGACCCCCAGAGGCCTTAATTCCTTAATATAAGCACCTAGAATTTCTCTAGCGGATTCCAGGATGGGCCGAGGGACCTGGGTCGGGTGTCAAACTTCTTACCACCATGAGGTGGTAGTGCGTACATGGGTGCCTACCCGCCACGCCCTCCTGGTTCCCCATATTTTGCCCCAAGGACCCCCAGAAGCCTTAATTCCTTAATATAAGCCCCTAGAATTGCTCTAGCGGATTCCAGGAAGGGCCGAGAGGCCTGGGTCGGGTGTCAAACTTCTTACCACCATGAGGTGGTTGTGCGTACATAGGTGCCTACCCACCACGCCCTCCTGGTTCCCCGCATTTTGCCCCACGGACCCCCAGAGGCTTTAATTCCTTAATATAAGCACCTAGAATTTCTCTAGCGGATTCCAGGATAGGACGAGGGACCTGGGCCGGGTGTCAAACTTCTTACCACCATGAGGTGGTAGTGCGTACATGGGTGCCTACCCGCCACGCCCTCCTGGTTCCCCGCATTTTGCCCCAAGGACCCCCAGAATCCTTAATTCCTTAATATAAGCCCCTAGAATTGCTCTAGCAGATTCCAGGAAGGGCCGAGGGACCTGGGCCGGGTGTCAAACTTCTTACCACCATGAGGTGGTAGTGCGTACATGGGTGCCTACCCGCCACGCCCTCCTGGTTCCCCGCATTTTGCCCCACGGTCCCCCAGAGGCCTTAATTCCTTAATATAAGCACCTAGAATTGCTCTAGCGGATTCCAGGATGGGCCGAGGGACCTGGGCCGGGTGTCAAACTTCTTACCACCATGAGGTGGTAGTGCGTACATGGGTGCCTACCCGCCACGCCCTCCCGGTTCCCCGCATTTTGCCCCAAGGACCCCCAGAATCCTTAATTCCTTAATATAAGCACCTAGAATTGCTCTAGCGGATTCCAGGAAGGGCCGAGAGGCCTGGGTCGGGTGTCAAACTTCTTACCACCATGAGGTGGTTGTGCGTACATAGGTGCCTACCCACCACGCCCTCCTGGTTTCCCGCATTTTGCCCCACGGACCCCCAGAGGCCTTAATTCCTTAATATAAGCACCTAGAATTTCTCTAGCGGATTCCAGGATGGGCCGAGAGACCTGGGCCGGGTGTCAAACTTCTTACCACCATGAGGTGGTAGTGCGTACATGGGTGCCTACCCGCCACGCCCTCCTGGTTCCCCATATTTTGCCCCAAGGACCCCCAGAAGCCTTAATTCCTTAATATAAGCCCTTAGAATTGCTCTAGCGGATTCCAGGAAGGGCCGAGAGGCCTGGGTCGGGTGTCAAACTTCTTACCACCATGAGGTGGTTGTGCGTACATAGGTGCCTACCCACCACGCCCTCCTGGTTCCCCGCATTTTGCCCCAAGGACCCCCAGAATCCTTAATTCCTTAATATAAGCCCCTAGAATTGCTCTAGCAGATTCCAGGAAGGGCCGAGGGACCTGGGCCGGGTGTCAAACTTCTTACCACCATGAGGTGGTAGTGCGTACATGGGTGCCTACCCGCCACGCCCTCCTGGTTCCCCGCATTTTGCCCCACGGTCCCCCAGAGGCCTTAATTCCTTAATATAAGCGCCTAGAATTGCTCTAGCGGATTCCAGGATGGGCCGAGGGACCTGGGCCGGGTGTCAAACTTCTTACCACCATGAGGTGGTAGTGCGTACATGGGTGCCTACCCGCCACGCCCTCCTGGTTCCCCGCTGTTTGCCCCAAGGACCCCCAGAATCCTTAATTCCTTAATATAAGCCCCTAGAATTGCTCTAGCTGATTCCAGGAAGGGCCGAGGGACCTGGGCCGGATGTCAAACTTCTTACCACCATGAGGTGGTAGTGCGTACATGGGTGCCTACCCGCCACGCCCTCCTGGTTCCCCGCATTTTGCCCCACGGTCCCCCAGAGGCCTTAATTCCTTAATATAAGCACTTAGAATTGCTCTAGCGGATTCCAGGATGGGCCGAGGGACCTGGGCCGGGTGTCAAACTTCTTACCACCATGAGGTGGTAGTGCGTACATGGGTGCCTACCCGCCACGCTTTCCTGGTTTCCCGCATTTTGCCCCTTGGATCTCCAGAGGCCTTAATTCCTTAATATAAGCACCTAGAATTGCTCTAGCGGATTCCAGGAAGGGCCGAGAGACCTGGGCCGGGTGTCAAACTTCTTACCACCACGACGTGGTTGTGCGTACATGGGTGCCTACCCGCCACGCTTTCCTGGTTCCCCGCATTTTGCCCCTTAGATCCCCAGAGGCTTTAATTCCTTAATATAAGCACCTAGAATTGCTCTAGCGGATTCCAGGAAGGGCCGAGAGGCCTGGGTCGGGTGTCAAACTTCTTACCACCATGAGGTGGTTGTGCGTACATAGGTGCCTACCCACCACGCCCTCCTGGTTTCCCGCATTTTGCCCCACGGACCCCCAGAGGCCTTAATTCCTTAAGAATTGCTCTAGCGGATTCCAGGAAGGGCCGAGAGGCCTGGGTCGGGTGTCAAACTTCTTACCACCATGAGGTGGTTGTGCGTACATAGGTGCCTACCCACCACGCCCTCCTGTTCCCCGCATTTTGCCCCACGGACCCCCAGAGGCCTTAATTCCTTAATATAAGCACCTAGAATTTCTCTAACGGATTCCAGGATGGGCCGAGGGACCTGGGCCGGGTGTAAAACTTCTTACCACCATGACGTGGTTGTGTGTTTATGGGTGCCTACCCGCCACGCTTTCCTGGTTCCCCGCATTTTGCCCTTTGGATCCCCAGAGGCTTTAATTCCTTAATATAAGCACCTAGAATTGCTCTAGCGGATTCCAGGAAGGGCCGAGAGGCCTGTGTCGGGTGTCAAACTTCTTACCACCATGAGGTGGTTGTGCGTACATAGGTGCCTACCCACCACGCCCTCCTGGTTCCCCGCATTTTGCCCCACGGACCCCCAGAGGCCTTAATTCCTTAATATAAGCACCTAGAATTTCTCTAGCGGATTCCAGGATGGGCCGAGGGACCTGGGCCGGGTGTCAAACTTCTTACCACCATGAGGTGGTAGCGCGTACATGGGTGCCTACCCGCCACGCCCTCCTGGTTCCACGCATTTTGCCCCAAGGGTCCCCAGAATCCTTAATTCCTTAATATAAGCCCCTAGAATTGCTCTAGCAGATTCCAGGAAGGGCCGAGGGACCTGGGCCGGGTGTCAAACTTCTTACCACCATGAGGTGGTAGTGCGTACATGGGTGCCTACCCGCCACGCCCTCCTGGTTCCCCGCATTTTGCCCCACGGTCCCCCAGAGGCCTTAATTCCTTAATATAAGCACCTAGAATTGCTCTAGCGGATTCCAGGATGGGCCGAGGGACTTGGGCCGGGTGTCAAACTTCTTACCACCATGAGGTGGTAGTGCGTACATGGGTGCCTACCCGCCACGCCCTCCTGGTTCCCCGTATTTTGCCCCAAGGACCCACAGAAGCCTTAATTCCTTAATATAAGCCCCTAGAATTGCTCTAGCGGATTCCAGGAAGGGCCGAGAGACCTGGGCCGGGTGTCAAACTTCTTACCACTATGACGTGGTTGTGCGTACATGGGTGCCTACCCGCCACGCTTTCCTGGTTCCCCGCATTTTGCCTCTTGGATCCCCAGAGGCTTTAATTCGTTAATATAAGCACCTAGAATTGCTCTAGCGGATTCCAGGAAGGGCCGAGAGGCCTGGGTCGGGTGTCAAACTTCTTACCACCATGAGGTGGTTGTGCGTACATAGGTGCCTACCCACCACGCCCTCCTGGTTCCCCGCATTTTGCCCCACGGACCCCCAGAGGCCTTAATTCCTTAATATAAGCACTTAGAACTTCTCTACCGGATTCCAGGAAGGGCCGAGGGACCTGGGCCGGGTGTCAAACTTCTTACCACCATGAGGTGGTTGTGCGTACATGGGTGCCTACCCGCCACGCCCTCCTGGTTCCCCGCATTTTGTCCCACGGACCCCCAGAGGCCTTAATTCCTTAATATAAGCACCTAGAATTGCTCTAGCGGATTCCAGGAAGGGCCGAGAGGCCTGGGTCGGCTGTCAAACTTCTTACCACCATGAGATGGTTGTGCGTACATAGGTTCCTACTCGCCACGCCCTCCTGGTTCCCCGCATTTTGCCCCACGGATCCCCAGAGGCCTTAATTCCTTAATATAAGCACTTAGAACTTCTCTACCGGATTCCAGGAAGGGCCGAGGGACCTGGGCCGGGTGTCAAACTTCTTACCACCATGAGGTGGTTGTGCGTACATGGGTGCCTACCCGCCACGCCCTCCTGGTTCCCCGCATTTTGCCCCACGGTCCCCCAGAGGCCTTAATTCCTTAATATAAGCACCTAGAATTTCTCTAGCGGATTCCAGGATGGGCCGAGGGACCTGGGCCGGGTGTCAAACTTCTTACCACCATGAGGTGGTAGTGCGTACATGGGTGCCTACCCGCCACGCCCTCCTGGTTCCCCGCATTTTGCCCCACGGTCCCCCAGAGGCCTTAATTCCTTAATATAAGCACCTAGAATTGCTCTAGCGGATTCCAGGAAGGGCCGGGGGACCTGGGCCGGGTGTCAAACTTCTTACCACCATGAGGTGGTTGTGCGTACATGGGTGCCACCCGCCACGCCCTCCTGGTTCCCCGCATTTTGCCCCACGGTCCCCCAGAGGCCTTAATTCCTTAATATAAGCACCTAGAATTTCTCTAGCGGATTCCAGGATGGGCTGAGGGACCTGGGCCGAGTGCCAAACTTCTTACCACCATGAGGTGGTAGTGCGTACATGGGTGCCTACCCGCCAAGCCCTCCTGGTTCCCCGCATTTTGCCCCACGGTCCCCCAGAGGCCTTAATTCCTTAATATAAGCACCTAGAATTGCTCTAGCGGATTCCAGGAAGGGCCGGGGGACCTGGGCCGGGTGTCAAACTTCTTACCACCATGAGGTGGTTGTGCGTACATGGGTGCCACCCGCCACGCCCTCCTGGTTCCCCGCATTTTGCCCCACGGTCCCCCAGAGGCCTTAATTCCTTAATATAAGCACCTAGAATTGCTCTAGCGGATTCCAGGAAGGGCCGAAAGGCCTGGGTCGGGTGTCAAACTTCTTACCACCATGAGGTGGTTGTGCGTACATAGGTGCCTACCCACCACGCCCTCCTGGTTTCCCGCATTTTGCCCCACGGACCCCCAGAGGCCTTAATTCCTTAATATAAGCACCTAGAATTTCTCTAGCGGATTCCAGGATGGGCCGAGGGACCTGGGCCGGGTGTCAAACTTCTTACCACCATGAGGTGGTAGTGCGTACATGGGTGCCTACCCGCCACGCCCTCCTGGTTCCCCGCATTTTGCCCCACGGTCCCCCAGAGGCCTTAATTCCTTAATATAAGCACCTAGAATTGCTCTAGCGGATTCCAGGAAGGGCCGGGGGACCTGGGCCGGGTGTCAAACTTCTTACCACCATGAGGTGGTTGTGCGTACATGGGTGCCACCCGCCACGCCCTCCTGG
Organism: Candelabrum cocksii; assembly: GCA_963930725.1. Classification (NCBI taxonomy): domain Eukaryota; kingdom Metazoa; phylum Cnidaria; class Hydrozoa; order Anthoathecata; family Candelabridae; genus Candelabrum; species Candelabrum cocksii. The sequence goes on along the minus strand of OZ005677.1, from coordinate 5,720,806 downwards.
TTCCCCGCATTTTGCCCCACGGTCCCCCAGAGGCCTTAATTCCTTAATATAAGCACCTAGAATTTCTCTAGCGGATTCCAGGATGGGCTGAGGGACCTGGGCCGAGTGCCAAACTTCTTACCACCATGAGGTGGTAGTGCGTACATGGGTGCCTACCCGCCAAGCCCTCCTGGTTCCCCGCATTTTGCCCCACGGTCCCCCAGAGGCCTTAATTCCTTAATATAAGCACCTAGAATTGCTCTAGCGGATTCCAGGAAGGGCCGGGGGACCTGGGCCGGGTGTCAAACTTCTTACCACCATGAGGTGGTTGTGCGTACATGGGTGCCACCCGCCACGCCCTCCTGGTTCCCCGCATTTTGCCCCACGGTCCCCCAGAGGCCTTAATTCCTTAATATAAGCACCTAGAATTGCTCTAGCGGATTCCAGGAAGGGCCGAGAGGCCTGGGTCGGGTGTCAAACTTCTTACCACCATGAGGTGGTTGTGCGTACATAGGTGCCTACCCACCACGCCCTCCTGGTTTCCTGCATTTTGCCCCACGGACCCCCAGAGGCCTTAATTCCTTAATATAAGCACCTAGAATTTCTCTAGCGGATTCCAGGATGGGCCGAGGGACCTGGGCCGGGTGTCAAACTTCTTACCACCATGAGGTGGTAGTGCGTACATGGGTGCCTACCCGCCACGCCCTCCTGGTTCTCCATATTTTGCCCCAAGGACCCCCAGAAGCCTTAATTCCTTAATATAAGCCCCTAGAATTGCTCTAGCGGATTCCAGGAAGGGCCGAGAGGCCTGGGTCGGGTGTCAAACTTCTTACCACCATGAGGTGGTTGTGCGTACATAGGTGCCTACCCACCACGCCCTCCTGGTTCCCCGCATTTTGCCCCACGGACCCCCAGAGGCTTTAATTCCTTAATATAAGCACCTAGAATTTCTCTAGTGGATTCCAGGATGGGACGAGGGACCTGGGCCGGGTGTCAAACTTCTTACCACCATGAGGTGGTAGTGCGTACATGGGTGCCTACCCGCCACGCCCTCCTGGTTCCCCGCATTTTGCCCCAAGGACCCCCAGAATCCTTAATTCCTCAATATAAGCCCCTAGAATTGCTCTAGCAGATTCCAGGAAGGGCCGAGGGACCTGGGCCGGGTGTCAAACTTCTTACCACCAAGAGGTGGTAGTGCGTACATGGGTGCCTACCCGCCACGCCCTCCTGGTTCCCCGCATTTTGCCCCATGGTCCCCCAGAGGCCTTAATTCCTTAATATAAGCACTTAGAATTGCTCTAGCGGATTCCAGGATGGGCCGAGAGACCTGGGCCGGGTGTCAAACTTCTTACCACCATGAGGTGGTAGTGCGTACATGGGTGCCTACCCGCCACGCCCTCCTGGTTCCCCGTATTTTGCCCAAAGGACCCCCAGAAGCCTTAATTCCTTAATATAAGCCCCTAGAGTTGCTCTAGCGGATTCCAGGAAGGGCCGAGAGACCTGGGCCGTGTGTCAAACTTCTTACCACCATGACGTGGTTGTGCGTACATGGGTGCCTACCCGCCACGCTTTCCTGGTTTCCCGCATTTTGCCCCTTGGATCTCCAGAGGCCTTAATTCCTTAATATAAGCACCTAGAATTGCTCTAGCGGATTCCAGGAAGGGCCGAGAGACCTGGGCCGGGTGTCAAACTTCTTACCACCACGACGTGGTTGTGCGTACATGGGTGCCTACCCGCCACGCTTTCCTGGTTCCCCGCATTTTGCCCCTTGGATCCCCAGAGGCTTTAATTCCTTAATATAAGCACCTAGAATTGCTCTAGCGGATTCCAGGAAGGGCCGAGAGGCCTGGGTCGGGTGTCAAACTTCTTACCACCATGAGGTGGTTGTGCGTACATAGGTGCCTACCCACCACGCCCTCCTGGTTTCCCGCATTTTGCCCCACGGACCCCCAGAGGCCTTAATTCCTTAATATAAGCACCTAGAATTTCTCTAGCGGATTCCAGGATGGGCCGAGGGACCTGGGCCGGGTGTCAAACTTCTTACCACCATGAGGTGGTAGTGCGTACATGGGTGCCTACCCGCCACGCCCTCCTGGTTCCCCATATTTTGCCCCAAGGACCCCCAGAAGCCTTAATTCCTTAATATAAGCCCCTAGAATTGCTCTAGCGGATTCCAGGAAGGGCCGAGAGGCCTGGGTCGGGTGTCAAACTTCTTACCACCATGAGGTGGTTGTGCGTACATAGGTGCCTACCCACCACGCCCTCCTGTTCCCCGCATTTTGCCCCACGGACCCCCAGAGGCCTTAATTCCTTAATATAAGCACCTAGAATTTCTCTAACGGATTCCAGGATGGGCCGAGGGACCTGGGCCGGGTGTAAAACTTCTTACCACCATGACGTGGTTGTGTGTTTATGGGTGCCTACCCGCCACGCCCTCCTGGTTCCACGCATTTTGCCCCAAGGGCCCCCAGAATCCTTAATTCCTTAATATAAGCCCCTAGAATTGCTCTAGCAGATTCCAGGAAGGGCCGAGGGACCTGGGCCGGGTGTCAAACTTATTACCACCATGAGGTGGTAGTGCGTACATGGGTGCCTACCCGCCACGCCCTTCTGGTTCCCCGCATTTTGCCCCACGGTCCCCCAGAGGCCTTAATTCCTTAATATAAGCACCTAGAATTGCTCTAGCGGATTCCAGGATGGGCCGAGGGACTTGGGCCGGGTGTCAAACTTCTTACCACCATGAGGTGGTAGTGCGTACATGGGTGCCTACCCGCCACGCCCTCCTGGTTCCCCGTATTTTGCCCCAAGGACCCCCAGAAGCCTTAATTCCTTAATATAAGCCCCTAGAATTGCTCTAGCGGATTCCAGGAAGGGCCGAGAGACCTGGGCCGGGTGTCAAACTTCTTACCACCATGAGGTGGTTGTGCGTACATAGGTGCCTACCCGCCAAGCCCTCCTGGTTCCCCGCATTTTGCCCCACGGTCCCCCAGAGGCCTTAATTCCTTAATATAAGCACCTAGAATTGCTCTAGCGGATTCCAGGAAGGGCCGGGGGACCTGGGCCGGGTGTCAAACTTCTTACCACCATGAGGTGGTTGTGCGTACATGGGTGCCTACCCGCCACGCTTTCCTGGTTCCCCGCATTTTGCCCTTTGGATCCCCAGAGGCTTTAATTCCTTAATATAAGCACCTAGAATTGCTCTAGCGGATTCCAGGAAGGGCCGAGAGGCCTGTGTCGGGTGTCAAACTTCTTACCACCATGAGGTGGTTGTGCGTACATAGGTGCCTACCCACCACGCCCTCCTGGTTCCCCGCATTTTGCCCCACGGACCCCCAGAGGCTTTAATTCCTTAATATAAGCACCTAGAATTTCTCTAGCGGATTCCAGGATGGGCCGAGGGACCTGGGCCGGGTGTCAAACTTCTTACCACCATGAGGTGGTAGCGCGTACATGGGTGCCTACCCGCCACGCCCTCCTGGTTCCACGCATTTTGCCCCAAGGACCCCCAGAATCCTTAATTCCTTAATATAAGCCCTTAGAATTGCTCTAGCAGATTCCAGGAAGGGCCGAGGGACCTGGGCCGGGTGTCAAACTTCTTACCACCATGAGGTGGTAGTGCGTACATGGGTGCCTACCCGCCACGCCCTCCTGGTTCCCCGCATTTTGCCCCACGGTCCCCCAGAGGCCTTAATTCCTTAATATAAGCACCTAGAATTGCTCTAGCGGATTCCAGGATGGGCCGAGGGACTTGGGCCGGGTGTCAAACTTCTTACCACCATGAGGTGGTAGTGCGTACATGGGTGCCTACCCGCCACGCCCTCCTGGTTCCCCGTATTTTGCCCCAAGGACCCCCAGAAGCCTTAATTCCTTAATATAAGCCCCTATAATTGCTCTAGCGGATTCCAGGAAGGGCCGAGAGACCTGGGCCGGGTGTCAAACTTCTTACCACTATGACGTGGTTGTGCGTACATGGGTGCCTACCCGCCACGCTTTCCTGGTTCCCCGCATTTTGCCCCTTGGATCCCCAGAGGCTTTAATTCCTTAATATAAGCACCTAGAATTGCTCTAGCGGATTCCAGGAAGGGCCGAGTGGCCTGGGTCGGGTGTCAAACTTCTTACCACCATGAGGTGGTTGTGCGTACATAGGTGCCTACCCACCACGCCCTCCTGGTTCCCCGCATTTTGCCCCACGGACCCCCAGCGGCCTTAAGTCCTTAATATAAGCACTTAGAACTTCTCTACCGGATTCCAGGAAGGGCCGAGGGACCTGGGCCGCGTGTCAAACTTCTTACCACTATGACGTGGTTGTGCGTACATGGGTGCCTACCCGCCACGCTTTCCTGGTTCCCCGCATTTTGCCCCTTGGATCCCCAGAGGCTTTAATTCCTTAATATAAGCACCTAGAATTGCTCTAGCGGATTCCAGGAAGGGCCGAGTGGCCTGGGTCGGGTGTCAAACTTCTTACCACCATGAGGTGGTTGTGCGTACATAGGTGCCTACCCACCACGCCCTCCTGGTTCCCCGCATTTTGCCCCACGGACCCCCAGAGGCCTTAATTCCTTAATATAAGCACTTAGAACTTCTCTACCGGATTCCAGGAAGGGCCGAGGGACCTGGGCCGCGTGTCAAACTTCTTACCACCATGAGGTGGTTGTGCGTACATGGGTGCCTACCCGCCACGCCCTCCTGGTTCCCCGCATTTTGTCCCACGGACCCCCAGAGGCCTTAATTCCTTAATATAAGCACCTAGAATTGCTCCAGGAAGGGCCGAGAGGCCTGGGTCGGGTGTCAAACTTCTTACCACCATGAGGTGGTTGTGCGTACATAGGTTCCTACCCGCCACGCCCTCCTGGTTCCCCGCATTTTGCCCCACGGATCGCCAGAGGCCTTAATTCCTTAATATAAGCACTTAGAACTTCTCTACCGGATTCCAGGAAGGGCCGAGGGACCTGAGCCGGGTGTCAAACTTCTTACCACCATGAGGTGGTTGTGCGTACATGGGTGCCTACCCGCCACGCCCTCCTGGTTCCACGCATTTTGCCCCACGGACCCCAAGAGGCCTTAATTCCTTAATATAAGCACTTAGAATTTCTCTAGCTGATTCCAGGAAGGGCCGAGGGACCTGGGCCGGGTGTCAAACTTCTTACCACCATGAGGTGGTAGTGCGTACATGGGTGCCTACCCGCCACGCCCTTCTGGTTCCCCGCATTTTGCCCCACGGTCCCCCAGAGGCCTTAATTCCTTAATATAAGCACCTAGAATTGCTCTAGCGGATTCCAGGATGGGCCGAGGGACTTGGGCCGGGTGTCAAACTTCTTACCACCATGAGGTGGTAGTGCGTACATGGGTGCCTACCCGCCACGCCCTCCTGGTTCCCCGTATTTTGCCCCAAGGACCCCCAGAAGCCTTAATTCCTTAATATAAGCCCCTAGAATTGCTCTAGCGGATTCCAGGAAGGGCCGAGAGACCTGGGCCGGGTGTCAAACTTCTTACCACCATGAGGTGGTTGTGCGTACATAGGTGCCTACCCGCCAAGCCCTCCTGGTTCCCCGCATTTTGCCCCACGGTCCCCCAGAGGCCTTAATTCCTTAATATAAGCACCTAGAATTGCTCTAGCGGATTCCAGGAAGGGCCGAGAGACCTGGGCCGGGTGTCAAACTTCTTACCACTATGACGTGGTTGTGCGTACATGGGTGCCTACCCGCCACGCTTTCCTGGTTCCCCGCATTTTGCCCCTTGGATCCCCAGAGGCTTTAATTCCTTAATATAAGCACCTAGAATTGCTCTAGCGGATTCCAGGAAGGGCCGAGTGGCCTGGGTCGGGTGTCAAACTTCTTACCACCATGAGGTGGTTGTGCGTACATAGGTGCCTACCCACCACGCCCTCCTGGTTCCCCGCATTTTGCCCCACGGACCCCCAGCGGCCTTAATTCCTTAATATAAGCACTTAGAACTTCTCTACCGGATTCCAGGAAGGGCCGAGGGACCTGGGCCGCGTGTCAAACTTCTTACCACTATGACGTGGTTGTGCGTACATGGGTGCCTACCCGCCACGCTTTCCTGGTTCCCGCATTTTGCCCCTTGGATCCCCAGAGGCTTTAATTCCTTAATATAAGCACCTAGAATTGCTCTAGCGGATTCCAGGAAGGGCCGAGTGGCCTGGGTCGGGTGTCAAACTTCTTACCACCATGAGGTGGTTGTGCGTACATAGGTGCCTACCCACCACGCCCTCCTGGTTCCCCGCATTTTGCCCCACGGACCCCCAGAGGCCTTAATTCCTTAATATAAGCACTTAGAACTTCTCTACCGGATTCCAGAAAGGGCCGAGGGACCTGGGCCGCGTGTCAAACTTCTTACCACCATGAGGTGGTTGTGCGTACATGGGTGCCTACCCGCCACGCCCTCCTGGTTCCCCGCATTTTGTCCCACGGACCCCCAGAGGCCTTAATTCCTTAATATAAGCACCTAGAATTGCTCTAGCGGATTCCAGGAAGGGCCGAGAGGCCTGGGTCGGGTGTCAAACTTCTTACCACCATGAGGTGGTTGTGCGTACATAGGTTCCTACCCGCCACGCCCTCCTGGTTCCCCGCATTTTGCCCCACGGATCGCCAGAGGCCTTAATTCCTTAATATAAGCACTTAGAACTTCTCTACCGGATTCCAGGAAGGGCCGAGGGACCTGAGCCGGGTGTCAAACTTCTTACCACCATGAGGTGGTTGTGCGTACATGGGTGCCTACCCGCCACGCCCTCCTGGTTCCACGCATTTTGCCCCACGGACCCCAAGAGGCCTTAATTCCTTAATATAAGCACTTAGAATTTCTCTAGCGGATTCCAGGAAGGGCCGAGGGACCTGGGCCGGGTGTCAAACTTCTTACCACCATGAGGTGGTAGTGCGTACATGGGTGCCTACCCGCCACGCCCTCCTGGTTCCCCGTATTTTGCCCCACGGACCCCCAGAGGCCTTAATTCCTTAATATAAACACCTAGAATTGCTCTAGCGGATTCCAGGAAGGGCCGAGAGACCTGGGCCGGGTGTCAAACTTCTTACCACCATGACGTGGTTGTGCGTACATGGGTGCCTACCCGCCACGCTTTCCTGGTTTCCCGCATTTTGCCCCTTGGATCTCCAGAGGCCTTAATTCCTTAATATAAGCACCTAGAATTGCTCTAGCGGATTCCAGGAAGGGCCGAGAGACCTGGGCCGGGTGTCAAACTTCTTACCACCACGACGTGGTTGTGCGTACATGGGTGCCTACCCGCCACGCTTTCCTGGTTCCCCGCATTTTGCCCCTTGGATCCCCAGAGGCTTTAATTCCTTAATATAAGCACCTAGAATTGCTCTAGCGGATTCCAGGAAGGGCCGAGAGGCCTGGGTCGGGTGTCAAACTTCTTACCACCATGAGGTGGTTGTGCGTACATAGGTGCCTACCCACCACGCCCTCCTGGTTTCCCGCATTTTGCCCCACGGACCCCCAGAGGCCTTAATTCCTTAATATAAGCACCTAGAATTTCTCTAGCGGATTCCAGGATGGGCCGAGGGACCTGGGCCGGGTGTCAAACTTCTTACCACCATGAGGTGGTAGTGCGTACATGGGTGCCTACCCGCCACGCCCTCCTGGTTCCCCATATTTTGCCCCAAGGACCCCCAGAAGCCTTAATTCCTTAATATAAGCCCCTAGAATTGCTCTAGCGGATTCCAGGAAGGGCCGGGAGGCCTGGGTCGGGTGTCAAACTTCTTACCACCATGAGGTGGTTGTGCGTACATAGGTGCCTACCCACCACGCCCTCCTGGTTCCCCGCATTTTGCCCCACGGACCCCCAGAGGCTTTAATTCCTTAATATAAGCACCTAGAATTTCTCTAGCGGATTCCAGGATGGGACGAGGGACCTGGGCCGGGTGTCAAACTTCTTACCACCATGAAGTGGTAGTGCGTACATGGGTGCCTACCCGCCACGCCCTCCTGGTTCCCCGTATTTTGCCCCAAGGACCCCCAGAATCCTTAATTCCTTAATATAAGCCCCTAGAATTGCTCTAGCAGATTCCAGGAAGGGCCGAGGGACCTGGGCCGGGTGTCAAACTTCTTACCACCAAGAGGTGGTAGTGCGTACATGGGTGCCTACCCGCCACGCCCTCCTGGTTCCCCGCATTTTGCCCCATGGTCCCCCAGAGGCCTTAATTCCTTAATATAAGCACTTAGAATTGCTCTAGCGGATTCCAGGATGGGCCGAGGGACCTGGGCCGGGTGTCAAACTTCTTACCACCATGAGGTGGTAGTGCGTACATGGGTGCCTACCCGCCACGCCCTCCTGGTTCCCCGTATTTTGCCCAAAGGACCCCCAGAAGCCTTAATTCCTTAATATAAGCCCCTAGAGTTGCTCTAGCGGATTCCAGGAAGGGCCGAGAGACCTGGGCCGTGTGTCAAACTTCTTACCACCATGACGTGGTTGTGCGTACATGGGTGCCTACCCGCCACGCTTTCCTGGTTTCCCGCATTTTGCCCCTTGGATCTCCAGAGGCCTTAATTCCTTAATATAAGCACCTAGAATTGCTTTAGCGGATTCCAGGAAGGGCCGAGAGACCTGGGCCGGGTGTCAAACTTCTTACCACCACGACGTGGTTGTGCGTACATGGGTGCCTACCCGCCACGCCCTCCTGGTTCCCCGCATTTTGCCCCAAGGACCCCCAGAATCCTTAATTCCTTAATATAAGCCCCTAGAATTGCTCTAGCAGATTCCAGGAAGGGCCGAGGGACCTGGGCCGGGTGTCAAACTTCTTACCACCAAGAGGTGGTAGTGCGTACATGGGTGCCTACCCGCCACGCCCTCCTGGTTCCCCGCATTTTGCCCCATGGTCCCCCAGAGGCCTTAATTCCTTAATATAAGCACTTAGAATTGCTCTAGCGGATTCCAGGATGGGCCGAGAGACCTGGGCCGGGTGTCAAACTTCTTACCACCATGAGGTGGTAGTGCGTACATGGGTGCCTACCCGCCACGCCCTCCTGGTTCCCCGTATTTTGCCCAAAGGACCCCCAGAAGCCTTAATTCCTTAATATAAGCCCCTAGAGTTGCTCTAGCGGATTCCAGGAAGGGCCGAGAGACCTGGGCCGTGTGTCAAACTTCTTACCACCATGACGTGGTTGTGCGTACATGGGTGCCTACCCGCCACGCTTTCCTGGTTTCCCGCATTTTGCCCCTTGGATCTCCAGAGGCCTTAATTCCTTAATATAAGCACCTAGAATTGCTCTAGCGGATTCCAGGAAGGGCCGAGAGACCTGGGCCGGGTGTCAAACTTCTTACCACCACGACGTGGTTGTGCGTACATGGGTGCCTACCCGCCACGCTTTCCTGGTTCCCCGCATTTTGCCCCTTGGATCCCCAGAGGCTTTAATTCCTTAATATAAGCACCTAGAATTGCTCTAGCGGATTCCAAGAAGGGCCGAGAGGCCTGGGTCGGGTGTCAAACTTCTTACCACCATGAGGTGGTTGTGCGTACATGGGTGCCTACCCGCCACGCTTTCCTGGTTTCCCGCATTTTGCCCCTTGGATCTCCAGAGGCCTTAATTCCTTAATATAAGCACCTAGAATTGCTTTAGCGGATTCCAGGAAGGGCCGAGAGACCTGGGCCGGGTGTCAAACTTCTTACCACCACGACGTGGTTGTGCGTACATGGGTGCCTACCCGCCACGCCCTCCTGGTTCCCCGCATTTTGCCCCATGGTCCCCCAGAGGCCTTAATTCCTTAATATAAGCACTTAGAATTGCTCTAGCGGATTCCAGGATGGGCCGAGAGACCTGGGCCGGGTGTCAAACTTCTTACCACCATGAGGTGGTAGTGCGTACATGGGTGCCTACCCGCCACGCCCTCCTGGTTCCCCGTATTTTGCCCAAAGGACCCCCAGAAGCCTTAATTCCTTAATATAAGCCCCTAGAGTTGCTCTAGCGGATTCCAGGAAGGGCCGAGAGACCTGGGCCGTGTGTCAAACTTCTTACCACCATGACGTGGTTGTGCGTACATGGGTGCCTACCCGCCACGCTTTCCTGGTTTCCCGCATTTTGCCCCTTGGATCTCCAGAGGCCTTAATTCCTTAATATAAGCACCTAGAATTGCTCTAGCGGATTCCAGGAAGGGCCGAGAGACCTGGGCCGGGTGTCAAACTTCTTACCACCACGACGTGGTTGTGCGTACATGGGTGCCTACCCGCCACGCTTTCCTGGTTCCCCGCATTTTGCCCCTTGGATCCCCAGAGGCTTTAATTCCTTAATATAAGCACCTAGAATTGCTCTAGCGGATTCCAAGAAGGGCCGAGAGGCCTGGGTCGGGTGTCAAACTTCTTACCACCATGAGGTGGTTGTGCGTACATAGGTGCCTACCCACCACGCCCTCCTGGTTTCCCGCATTTTGCCCCACGGACCCCCAGAGGCCTTAATTCCTTAATATAAGCACCTAGAATTTCTCTAGCGGATTCCAGGATGGGCCGAGGGATCTGGGCCGGGTGTCAAACTTCTTACCACCATGAGGTGGTAGTGCGTACATGGGTGCCTACCCGCCACGCCCTCCTGGTTCCCCATATTTTGCCCCAAGGACCCCCAGAAGCCTTAATTCCTTAATATAAGCCCCTAGAATTGCTCTAGCGGATTCCAGGAAGGGCCGAGAGGCCTGGGTCGGGTGTCAAACTTCTTACCACCATGAGGTGGTTGTGCGTACATAGGTGCCTACCCACCACGCCCTCCTGTTCCCCGCATTTTGCCCCACGGACCCCCAGAGGCCTTAATTCCTTAATATAAGCACCTAGAATTTCTCTAACGGATTCCAGGATGGGCCGAGGGACCTGGGCCGGGTGTAAAACTTCTTACCACCATGACGTGGTTGTGTGTTTATGGGTGCCTACCCGCCACGCCCTCCTGGTTCCACGCATTTTGCCCCAAGGACCCCCAGAATCCTTAATTCCTTAATATAAGCCCCTAGAATTGCTCTAGCAGATTCCAGGAAGGGCCGAGGGACCTGGGCCGGGTGTCAGACTTATTACCACCATGAGGTGGTAGTGCGTACATGGGTGCCTACCCGCCACGCCCTCCTGGTTCCCCGCATTTTGCCCCACGGTCCCCCAGAGGCCTTAATTCCTTAATATAAGCACCTAGAATTGCTCTAGCGGATTCCAGGATGGGCCGAGGGACTTGGGCCGGGTGTCAAACTTCTTACCACCATGAGGTGGTAGTGCGTACATGGGTGCCTACCCGCCACGCCCTCCTGGTTCCCCGTATTTTGCCCCAAGGACCCCCAGAAGCCTTAATTCCTTAATATAAGCCCCTAGAATTGCTCTAGCGGATTCCAGGAAGGGCCGAGAGACCTGGGCCGGGTGTCAAACTTCTTACCACCATGAGGTGGTTGTGCGTACATAGGTGCCTACCCGCCAAGCCCTCCTGGTTCCCCGCATTTTGCCCCACGGTCCCCCAGAGGCCTTAATTCCTTAATATAAGCACCTAGAATTGCTCTAGCGGATTCCAGGAAGGGCCGGGGGACCTGGGCCGGGTGTCAAACTTCTTACCACCATGAGGTGGTTGTGCGTACATGGGTGCCTACCCGCCACGCTTTCCTGGTTCCCCGCATTTTGCCCTTTGGATCCCCAGAGGCTTTAATTCCTTAATATAAGCACCTAGAATTGCTCTAGCGGATTCCAGGAAGGGCCGAGAGGCCTGTGTCGGGTGTCAAACTTCTTACCACCATGAGGTGGTTGTGCGTACATAGGTGCCTACCCACCACGCCCTCCTGGTTCCCCGCATTTTGCCCCACGGACCCCCAGAGGCTTTAATTCCTTAATATAAGCACCTAGAATTTCTCTAGCGGATTCCAGGATGGGCCGAGGGACCTGGGCCGGGTGTCAAACTTCTTACCACCATGAGGTGGTAGCGCGTACATGGGTGCCTACCCGCCACGCCCTCCTGGTTCCACGCATTTTGCCCCAAGGACCCCCAGAATCCTTAATTCCTTAATATAAGCCCCTAGAATTGCTCTAGCAGATTCCAGGAAGGGCCGAGGGACCTGGGCCGGGTGTCAAACTTCTTACCACCATGAGGTGGTAGTGCGTACATGGGTGCCTACCCGCCACGCCCTCCTGGTTTCCCGCATTTTGCCCCACGGTCCCCCAGAGGCCTTAATTCCTTAATATAAGCACCTAGAATTGCTCTAGCGGATTCCAGGATGGGCCGAGGGACTTGGGCCGGGTGTCAAACTTCTTACCACCATGAGGTGGTAGTGCGTACATGGGTGCCTACCCGCCACGCCCTCCTGGTTCCCCGTATTTTGCCCCAAGGACCCCCAGAAGCCTTAATTCCTTAATATAAGCCCCTATAATTGCTCTAGCGGATTCCAGGAAGGGCCGAGAGACCTGGGCCGGGTGTCAAACTTCTTACCACTATGACGTGGTTGTGCGTACATGGGTGCCTACCCGCCACGCTTTCCTGGTTCCCCGCATTTTGCCCCTTGGATCCCCAGAGGCTTTAATTCCTTAATATAAGCACCTAGAATTGCTCTAGCGGATTCCAGGAAGGGCCGAGTGGCCTGGGTCGGGTGTCAAACTTCTTACCACCATGAGGTGGTTGTGCGTACATAGGTGCCTACCCACCACGCCCTCCTGGTTCCCCGCATTTTGCCCCACGGACCCCCAGAGGCCTTAATTCCTTAATATAAGCACTTAGAACTTCTCTACCGGATTCCAGGAAGGGCCGAGGGACCTGGGCCGCGTGTCAAACTTCTTACCACTATGACGTGGTTGTGCGTACATGGGTGCCTACCCGCCACGCTTTCCTGGTTCCCCGCATTTTGCCCCTTGGATCCCCAGAGGCTTTAATTCCTTAATATAAGCACCTAGAATTGCTCTAGCGGATTCCAGGAAGGGCCGAGTGGCCTGGGTCGGGTGTCAAACTTCTTACCACCATGAGGTGGTTGTGCGTACATAGGTGCCTACCCACCACGCCCTCCTGGTTCCCCGCATTTTGCCCCACGGACCCCCAGAGGCCTTAATTCCTTAATATAAGCACTTAGAACTTCTCTACCGGATTCCAGGAAGGGCCGAGGGACCTGGGCCGCGTGTCAAACTTCTTACCACCATGAGGTGGTTGTGCGTACATGGGTGCCTACCCGCCACGCCCTCCTGGTTCCCCGCATTTTGTCCCACGGACCCCCAGAGGCCTTAATTCCTTAATATAAGCACCTAGAATTGCTCTAGCGGATTCCAGGAAGGGCCGAGAGGCCTGGGTCGGGTGTCAAACTTCTTACCACCATGAGGTGGTTGTGCGTACATAGGTTCCTACCCGCCACGCCCTCCTGGTTCCCCGCATTTTGCCCCACGGATCGCCAGAGGCCTTAATTCCTTAATATAAGCACTTAGAACTTCTCTACCGGATTCCAGGAAGGGCCGAGGGACCTGAGCCGGGTGTCAAACTTCTTACCACCATGAGGTGGTTGTGCGTACATGGGTGCCTACCCGCCACGCCCTCCTGGTTCCACGCATTTTGCCCCACGGACCCCAAGAGGCCTTAATTCCTTAATATAAGCACTTAGAATTTCTCTAGCGGATTCCAGGAAGGGCCGAGGGACCTGGGCCGGGTGTCAAACTTCTTACCACCATGAGGTGGTAGTGCGTACATGGGTGCCTACCCGCCACGCCCTCCTGGTTTCCCGTATTTTGCCCCACGGACCCCCAGAGGCCTTAATTCCTTAATATAAACACCTAGAATTGCTCTAGCGGATTCCAGGAAGGGCCGAGAGACCTGGGCCGGGTGTCAAACTTCTTACCACCATGACGTGGTTGTGCGTACATGGGTGCCTACCCGCCACGCTTTCCTGGTTTCCCGCATTTTGCCCCTTGGATCTCCAGAGGCCTTAATTCCTTAATATAAGCACCTAGAATTGCTCTAGCGGATTCCAGGAAGGGCCGAGAGACCTGGGCCGGGTGTCAAACTTCTTACCACCACGACGTGGTTGTGCGTACATGGGTGCCTACCCGCCACGCTTTCCTGGTTCCCCGCATTTTGCCCCTTGGATCCCCAGAGGCTTTAATTCCTTAATATAAGCACCTAGAATTGCTCTAGCGGATTCCAGGAAGGGCCGAGAGGCCTGGGTCGGGTGTCAAACTTCTTACCACCATGAGGTGGTTGTGCGTACATAGGTGCCTACCCACCACGCCCTCCTGGTTTCCCGCATTTTGCCCCACGGACCCCCAGAGGCCTTAATTCCTTAATATAAGCACCTAGAATTTCTCTAGCGGATTCCAGGATGGGCCGAGGGACCTGGGTCGGGTGTCAAACTTCTTACCACCATGAGGTGGTAGTGCGTACATGGGTGCCTACCCGCCACGCCCTCCTGGTTCCCCATATTTTGCCCCAAGGACCCCCAGAAGCCTTAATTCCTTAATATAAGCCCCTAGAATTGCTCTAGCGGATTCCAGGAAGGGCCGAGAGGCCTGGGTCGGGTGTCAAACTTCTTACCACCATGAGGTGGTTGTGCGTACATAGGTGCCTACCCACCACGCCCTCCTGGTTCCCCGCATTTTGCCCCACGGACCCCCAGAGGCTTTAATTCCTTAATATAAGCACCTAGAATTTCTCTAGCGGATTCCAGGATAGGACGAGGGACCTGGGCCGGGTGTCAAACTTCTTACCACCATGAGGTGGTAGTGCGTACATGGGTGCCTACCCGCCACGCCCTCCTGGTTCCCCGCATTTTGCCCCAAGGACCCCCAGAATCCTTAATTCCTTAATATAAGCCCCTAGAATTGCTCTAGCAGATTCCAGGAAGGGCCGAGGGACCTGGGCCGGGTGTCAAACTTCTTACCACCATGAGGTGGTAGTGCGTACATGGGTGCCTACCCGCCACGCCCTCCTGGTTCCCCGCATTTTGCCCCACGGTCCCCCAGAGGCCTTAATTCCTTAATATAAGCACCTAGAATTGCTCTAGCGGATTCCAGGATGGGCCGAGGGACCTGGGCCGGGTGTCAAACTTCTTACCACCATGAGGTGGTAGTGCGTACATGGGTGCCTACCCGCCACGCCCTCCCGGTTCCCCGCATTTTGCCCCAAGGACCCCCAGAATCCTTAATTCCTTAATATAAGCACCTAGAATTGCTCTAGCGGATTCCAGGAAGGGCCGAGAGGCCTGGGTCGGGTGTCAAACTTCTTACCACCATGAGGTGGTTGTGCGTACATAGGTGCCTACCCACCACGCCCTCCTGGTTTCCCGCATTTTGCCCCACGGACCCCCAGAGGCCTTAATTCCTTAATATAAGCACCTAGAATTTCTCTAGCGGATTCCAGGATGGGCCGAGAGACCTGGGCCGGGTGTCAAACTTCTTACCACCATGAGGTGGTAGTGCGTACATGGGTGCCTACCCGCCACGCCCTCCTGGTTCCCCATATTTTGCCCCAAGGACCCCCAGAAGCCTTAATTCCTTAATATAAGCCCTTAGAATTGCTCTAGCGGATTCCAGGAAGGGCCGAGAGGCCTGGGTCGGGTGTCAAACTTCTTACCACCATGAGGTGGTTGTGCGTACATAGGTGCCTACCCACCACGCCCTCCTGGTTCCCCGCATTTTGCCCCAAGGACCCCCAGAATCCTTAATTCCTTAATATAAGCCCCTAGAATTGCTCTAGCAGATTCCAGGAAGGGCCGAGGGACCTGGGCCGGGTGTCAAACTTCTTACCACCATGAGGTGGTAGTGCGTACATGGGTGCCTACCCGCCACGCCCTCCTGGTTCCCCGCATTTTGCCCCACGGTCCCCCAGAGGCCTTAATTCCTTAATATAAGCGCCTAGAATTGCTCTAGCGGATTCCAGGATGGGCCGAGGGACCTGGGCCGGGTGTCAAACTTCTTACCACCATGAGGTGGTAGTGCGTACATGGGTGCCTACCCGCCACGCCCTCCTGGTTCCCCGCTGTTTGCCCCAAGGACCCCCAGAATCCTTAATTCCTTAATATAAGCCCCTAGAATTGCTCTAGCTGATTCCAGGAAGGGCCGAGGGACCTGGGCCGGATGTCAAACTTCTTACCACCATGAGGTGGTAGTGCGTACATGGGTGCCTACCCGCCACGCCCTCCTGGTTCCCCGCATTTTGCCCCACGGTCCCCCAGAGGCCTTAATTCCTTAATATAAGCACTTAGAATTGCTCTAGCGGATTCCAGGATGGGCCGAGGGACCTGGGCCGGGTGTCAAACTTCTTACCACCATGAGGTGGTAGTGCGTACATGGGTGCCTACCCGCCACGCTTTCCTGGTTTCCCGCATTTTGCCCCTTGGATCTCCAGAGGCCTTAATTCCTTAATATAAGCACCTAGAATTGCTCTAGCGGATTCCAGGAAGGGCCGAGAGACCTGGGCCGGGTGTCAAACTTCTTACCACCACGACGTGGTTGTGCGTACATGGGTGCCTACCCGCCACGCTTTCCTGGTTCCCCGCATTTTGCCCCTTAGATCCCCAGAGGCTTTAATTCCTTAATATAAGCACCTAGAATTGCTCTAGCGGATTCCAGGAAGGGCCGAGAGGCCTGGGTCGGGTGTCAAACTTCTTACCACCATGAGGTGGTTGTGCGTACATAGGTGCCTACCCACCACGCCCTCCTGGTTTCCCGCATTTTGCCCCACGGACCCCCAGAGGCCTTAATTCCTTAAGAATTGCTCTAGCGGATTCCAGGAAGGGCCGAGAGGCCTGGGTCGGGTGTCAAACTTCTTACCACCATGAGGTGGTTGTGCGTACATAGGTGCCTACCCACCACGCCCTCCTGTTCCCCGCATTTTGCCCCACGGACCCCCAGAGGCCTTAATTCCTTAATATAAGCACCTAGAATTTCTCTAACGGATTCCAGGATGGGCCGAGGGACCTGGGCCGGGTGTAAAACTTCTTACCACCATGACGTGGTTGTGTGTTTATGGGTGCCTACCCGCCACGCTTTCCTGGTTCCCCGCATTTTGCCCTTTGGATCCCCAGAGGCTTTAATTCCTTAATATAAGCACCTAGAATTGCTCTAGCGGATTCCAGGAAGGGCCGAGAGGCCTGTGTCGGGTGTCAAACTTCTTACCACCATGAGGTGGTTGTGCGTACATAGGTGCCTACCCACCACGCCCTCCTGGTTCCCCGCATTTTGCCCCACGGACCCCCAGAGGCCTTAATTCCTTAATATAAGCACCTAGAATTTCTCTAGCGGATTCCAGGATGGGCCGAGGGACCTGGGCCGGGTGTCAAACTTCTTACCACCATGAGGTGGTAGCGCGTACATGGGTGCCTACCCGCCACGCCCTCCTGGTTCCACGCATTTTGCCCCAAGGGTCCCCAGAATCCTTAATTCCTTAATATAAGCCCCTAGAATTGCTCTAGCAGATTCCAGGAAGGGCCGAGGGACCTGGGCCGGGTGTCAAACTTCTTACCACCATGAGGTGGTAGTGCGTACATGGGTGCCTACCCGCCACGCCCTCCTGGTTCCCCGCATTTTGCCCCACGGTCCCCCAGAGGCCTTAATTCCTTAATATAAGCACCTAGAATTGCTCTAGCGGATTCCAGGATGGGCCGAGGGACTTGGGCCGGGTGTCAAACTTCTTACCACCATGAGGTGGTAGTGCGTACATGGGTGCCTACCCGCCACGCCCTCCTGGTTCCCCGTATTTTGCCCCAAGGACCCACAGAAGCCTTAATTCCTTAATATAAGCCCCTAGAATTGCTCTAGCGGATTCCAGGAAGGGCCGAGAGACCTGGGCCGGGTGTCAAACTTCTTACCACTATGACGTGGTTGTGCGTACATGGGTGCCTACCCGCCACGCTTTCCTGGTTCCCCGCATTTTGCCTCTTGGATCCCCAGAGGCTTTAATTCGTTAATATAAGCACCTAGAATTGCTCTAGCGGATTCCAGGAAGGGCCGAGAGGCCTGGGTCGGGTGTCAAACTTCTTACCACCATGAGGTGGTTGTGCGTACATAGGTGCCTACCCACCACGCCCTCCTGGTTCCCCGCATTTTGCCCCACGGACCCCCAGAGGCCTTAATTCCTTAATATAAGCACTTAGAACTTCTCTACCGGATTCCAGGAAGGGCCGAGGGACCTGGGCCGGGTGTCAAACTTCTTACCACCATGAGGTGGTTGTGCGTACATGGGTGCCTACCCGCCACGCCCTCCTGGTTCCCCGCATTTTGTCCCACGGACCCCCAGAGGCCTTAATTCCTTAATATAAGCACCTAGAATTGCTCTAGCGGATTCCAGGAAGGGCCGAGAGGCCTGGGTCGGCTGTCAAACTTCTTACCACCATGAGATGGTTGTGCGTACATAGGTTCCTACTCGCCACGCCCTCCTGGTTCCCCGCATTTTGCCCCACGGATCCCCAGAGGCCTTAATTCCTTAATATAAGCACTTAGAACTTCTCTACCGGATTCCAGGAAGGGCCGAGGGACCTGGGCCGGGTGTCAAACTTCTTACCACCATGAGGTGGTTGTGCGTACATGGGTGCCTACCCGCCACGCCCTCCTGGTTCCCCGCATTTTGCCCCACGGTCCCCCAGAGGCCTTAATTCCTTAATATAAGCACCTAGAATTGCTCTAGCGGATTCCAGGAAGGGCCGGGGGACCTGGGCCGGGTGTCAAACTTCTTACCACCATGAGGTAGTTGTGCGTACATGGGTGCCTACCCGCCACGCTTTCCTGGTTCCCCGCATTTTGCCCTTTGGATCCCCAGAGGCTTTAATTCCTTAATATAAGCACCTAGAATTGCTCTAGCGGATTCCAGGAAGGGCCGAGAGGCCTGTGTCGGGTGTCAAACTTCTTACCACCATGAGGTGGTTGTGCGTACATAGGTGCCTACCCACCACGCCCTCCTGGTTCCCCGCATTTTGCCCCACGGACCCCCAGAGGCTTTAATTCCTTAATATAAGCACCTAGAATTTCTCTAGCGGATTCCAGGATGGGCCGAGGGACCTGGGCCGGGTGTCAAACTTCTTACCACCATGAGGTGGTAGCGCGTACATGGGTGCCTACCCGCCACGCCCTCCTGGTTCCACGCATTTTGCCCCAAGGACCCCCAGAATCCTTAATTCCTTAATATAAGCCCCTAGAATTGCTCTAGCAGATTCCAGGAAGGGCCGAGGGACCTGGGCCGGGTGTCAAACTTCTTACCACCATGAGGTGGTAGTGCGTACATGGGTGCCTACCCGCCACGCCCTCCTGGTTTCCCGCATTTTGCCCCACGGTCCCCCAGAGGCCTTAATTCCTTAATATAAGCACCTAGAATTGCTCTAGCGGATTCCAGGATGGGCCGAGGGACTTGGGCCGGGTGTCAAACTTCTTACCACCATGAGGTGGTAGTGCGTACATGGGTGCCTACCCGCCACGCCCTCCTGGTTCCCCGTATTTTGCCCCAAGGACCCCCAGAAGCCTTAATTCCTTAATATAAGCCCCTATAATTGCTTTAGCGGATTCCAGGAAGGGCCGAGAGACCTGGGCCGGGTGTCAAACTTCTTACCACTATGACGTGGTTGTGCGTACATGGGTGCCTACCCGCCACGCTTTCCTGGTTCCCCGCATTTTGCCCCTTGGATCCCCAGAGGCTTTAATTCCTTAATATAAGCACCTAGAATTGCTCTAGCGGATTCCAGGAAGGGCCGAGTGGCCTGGGTCGGGTGTCAAACTTCTTACCACCATGAGGTGGTTGTGCGTACATAGGTGCCTACCCACCACGCCCTCCTGGTTCCCCGCATTTTGCCCCACGGACCCCCAGAGGCCTTAATTCCTTAATATAAGCACTTAGAACTTCTCTACCGGATTCCAGGAAGGGCCGAGGGACCTGGGCCGCGTGTCAAACTTCTTACCACTATGACGTGGTTGTGCGTACATGGGTGCCTACCCGCCACGCTTTCCTGGTTCCCCGCATTTTGCCCCTTGGATCCCCAGAGGCTTTAATTCCTTAATATAAGCACCTAGAATTGCTCTAGCGGATTCCAGGAAGGGCCGAGTGGCCTGGGTCGGGTGTCAAACTTCTTACCACCATGAGGTGGTTGTGCGTACATAGGTGCCTACCCACCACGCCCTCCTGGTTCCCCGCATTTTGCCCCACGGACCCCCAGAGGCCTTAATTCCTTAATATAAGCACTTAGAACTTCTCTACCGGATTCCAGGAAGGGCCGAGGGACCTGGGCCGCGTGTCAAACTTCTTACCACCATGAGGTGGTTGTGCGTACATGGGTGCCTACCCGCCACGCCCTCCTGGTTCCCCGCATTTTGTCCCACGGACCCCCAGAGGCCTTAATTCCTTAATATAAGCACCTAGAATTGCTCTAGCGGATTCCAGGAAGGGCCGAGAGGCCTGGGTCGGGTGTCAAACTTCTTACCACCATGAGGTGGTTGTGCGTACATAGGTTCCTACCCGCCACGCCCTCCTGGTTCCCCGCATTTTGCCCCACGGATCGCCAGAGGCCTTAATTCCTTAATATAAGCACCTAGAATTGCTCTAGCGGATTCCAGGAAGGGCCGAGAGACCTGGGCCGGGTGTCAAACTTCTTACCACCACGACGTGGTTGTGCGTACATGGGTGCCTACCCGCCACGCTTTCCTGGTTCCCCGCATTTTGCCCCTTGGATCCCCAGAGGCTTTAATTCCTTAATATAAGCACCTAGAATTGCTCTAGCGGATTCCAGGAAGGGCCGAGAGGCCTGGGTCGGGTGTCAAACTTCTTACCACCATGAGGTGGTTGTGCGTACATAGGTGCCTACCCACCACGCCCTCCTGGTTTCCCGCATTTTGCCCCACGGACCCCCAGAGGCCTTAATTCCTTAATATAAGCACCTAGAATTTCTCTAGCGGATTCCAGGATGGGCCGAGGGACCTGGGTCGGGTGTCAAACTTCTTACCACCATGAGGTGGTAGTGCGTACATGGGTGCCTACCCGCCACGCCCTCCTGGTTCCCCATATTTTGCCCCAAGGACCCCCAGAAGCCTTAATTCCTTAATATAAGCCCCTAGAATTGCTCTAGCGGATTCCAGGAAGGGCCGAGAGGCCTGGGTCGGGTGTCAAACTTCTTACCACCATGAGGTGGTTGTGCGTACATAGGTGCCTACCCACCACGCCCTCCTGGTTCCCCGCATTTTGCCCCACGGACCCCCAGAGGCTTTAATTCCTTAATATAAGCACCTAGAATTTCTCTAGCGGATTCCAGGATAGGACGAGGGACCTGGGCCGGGTGTCAAACTTCTTACCACCATGAGGTGGTAGTGCGTACATGGGTGCCTACCCGCCACGCCCTCCTGGTTCCCCGCATTTTGCCCCAAGGACCCCCAGAATCCTTAATTCCTTAATATAAGCCCCTAGAATTGCTCTAGCAGATTCCAGGAAGGGCCGAGGGACCTGGGCCGGGTGTCAAACTTCTTACCACCATGAGGTGGTAGTGCGTACATGGGTGCCTACCCGCCACGCCCTCCTGGTTCCCCGCATTTTGCCCCACGGTCCCCCAGAGGCCTTAATTCCTTAATATAAGCACCTAGAATTGCTCTAGCGGATTCCAGGATGGGCCGAGGGACCAGGGCCGGGTGTCAAACTTCTTACCACCATGAGGTGGTAGTGCGTACATGGGTGCCTACCCGCCACGCCCTCCCGGTTCCCCGCATTTTGCCCCAAGGACCCCCAGAATCCTTAATTCCTTAATATAAGCACCTAGAATTGCTCTAGCGGATTCCAGGAAGGGCCGAGAGGCCTGGGTCGGGTGTCAAACTTCTTACCACCATGAGGTGGTTGTGCGTACATAGGTGCCTACCCACCACGCCCTCCTGGTTTCCCGCATTTTGCCCCACGGACCCCCAGAGGCCTTAATTCCTTAATATAAGCACCTAGAATTTCTCTAGCGGATTCCAGGATGGGCCGAGAGACCTGGGCCGGGTGTCAAACTTCTTACCACCATGAGGTGGTAGTGCGTACATGGGTGCCTACCCGCCACGCCCTCCTGGTTCCCCATATTTTGCCCCAAGGACCCCCAGAAGCCTTAATTCCTTAATATAAGCCCTTAGAATTGCTCTAGCGGATTCCAGGAAGGGCCGAGAGGCCTGGGTCGGGTGTCAAACTTCTTACCACCATGAGGTGGTTGTGAGTACATAGGTGCCTACCCACCACGCCCTCCTGGTTCCCCGCATTTTGCCCCAAGGACCCCCAGAATCCTTAATTCCTTAATATAAGCCCCTAGAATTGCTCTAGCAGATTCCAGGAAGGGCCGAGGGACCTGGGCCGGGTGTCAAACTTCTTACCACCATGAGGTGGTAGTGCGTACATGGGTGCCTACCCGCCACGCCCTCCTGGTTCCCCGCATTTTGCCCCACGGTCCCCCAGAGGCCTTAATTCCTTAATATAAGCGCCTAGAATTGCTCTAGCGGATTCCAGGATGGGCCGAGGGACCTGGGCCGGGTGTCAAACTTCTTACCACCATGAGGTGGTAGTGCGTACATGGGTGCCTACCCGCCACGCCCTCCTGGTTCCCCGCTGTTTGCCCCAAGGACCCCCAGAATCCTTAATTCCTTAATATAAGCCCCTAGAATTGCTCTAGCTGATTCCAGGAAGGGCCGAGGGACCTGGGCCGGATGTCAAACTTCTTACCACCATGAGGTGGTAGTGCGTACATGGGTGCCTACCCGCCACGCCCTCCTGGTTCCCCGCATTTTGCCCCACGGTCCCCCAGAGGCCTTAATTCCTTAATATAAGCACTTAGAATTGCTCTAGCGGATTCCAGGATGGGCCGAGGGACCTGGGCCGGGTGTCAAACTTCTTACCACCATGAGGTGGTAGTGCGTACATGGGTGCCTACCCGCCACGCTTTCCTGGTTTCCCGCATTTTGCCCCTTGGATCTCCAGAGGCCTTAATTCCTTAATATAAGCACCTAGAATTGCTCTAGCGGATTCCAGGAAGGGCCGAGAGACCTGGGCCGGGTGTCAAACTTCTTACCACCACGACGTGGTTGTGCGTACATGGGTGCCTACCCGCCACGCTTTCCTGGTTCCCCGCATTTTGCCCCTTGGATCCCCAGAGGCTTTAATTCCTTAATATAAGCACCTAGAATTGCTCTAGCGGATTCCAGGAAGGGCCGAGAGGCCTGGGTCGGGTGTCAAACTTCTTACCACCATGAGGTGGTTGTGCGTACATAGGTGCCTACCCACCACGCCCTCCTGGTTTCCCGCATTTTGCCCCACGGACCCCCAGAGGCCTTAATTCCTTAATATAAGCACCTAGAATTTCTCTAGCGGATTCCAGGATGGGCCGAGGGACCTGGGTCGGGTGTCAAACTTCTTACCACCATGAGGTGGTAGTGCGTACATGGGTGCCTACCCGCCACGCCCTCCTGGTTCCCCATATTTTGCCCCAAGGACCCCCAGAAGCCTTAATTCCTTAATATAAGCCCCTAGAATTGCTCTAGCGGATTCCAGGAAGGGCCGAGAGGCCTGGGTCGGGTGTCAAACTTCTTACCACCATGAGGTGGTTGTGCGTACATAGGTGCCTACCCACCACGCCCTCCTGGTTCCCCGCATTTTGCCCCACGGACCCCCAGAGGCTTTAATTCCTTAATATAAGCACCTAGAATTTCTCTAGCGGATTCCAGGATAGGACGAGGGACCTGGGCCGGGTGTCAAACTTCTTACCACCATGAGGTGGTAGTGCGTACATGGGTGCCTACCCGCCACGCCCTCCTGGTTCCCCGCATTTTGCCCCAAGGACCCCCAGAATCCTTAATTCCTTAATATAAGCCCCTAGAATTGCTCTAGCAGATTCCAGGAAGGGCCGAGGGACCTGGGCCGGGTGTCAAACTTCTTACCACCATGAGGTGGTAGTGCGTACATGGGTGCCTACCCGCCACGCCCTCCTGGTTCCCCGCATTTTGCCCCACGGTCCCCCAGAGGCCTTAATTCCTTAATATAAGCACCTAGAATTGCTCTAGCGGATTCCAGGATGGGCCGAGGGACCAGGGCCGGGTGTCAAACTTCTTACCACCATGAGGTGGTAGTGCGTACATGGGTGCCTACCCGCCACGCCCTCCCGGTTCCCCGCATTTTGCCCCAAGGACCCCCAGAATCCTTAATTCCTTAATATAAGCACCTAGAATTGCTCTAGCGGATTCCAGGAAGGGCCGAGAGGCCTGGGTCGGGTGTCAAACTTCTTACCACCATGAGGTGGTTGTGCGTACATAGGTGCCTACCCACCACGCCCTCCTGGTTTCCCGCATTTTGCCCCACGGACCCCCAGAGGCCTTAATTCCTTAATATAAGCACCTAGAATTTCTCTAGCGGATTCCAGGATGGGCCGAGAGACCTGGGCCGGGTGTCAAACTTCTTACCACCATGAGGTGGTAGTGCGTACATGGGTGCCTACCCGCCACGCCCTCCTGGTTCCCCATATTTTGCCCCAAGGACCCCCAGAAGCCTTAATTCCTTAATATAAGCCCTTAGAATTGCTCTAGCGGATTCCAGGAAGGGCCGAGAGGCCTGGGTCGGGTGTCAAACTTCTTACCACCATGAGGTGGTTGTGAGTACATAGGTGCCTACCCACCACGCCCTCCTGGTTCCCCGCATTTTGCCCCAAGGACCCCCAGAATCCTTAATTCCTTAATATAAGCCCCTAGAATTGCTCTAGCAGATTCCAGGAAGGGCCGAGGGACCTGGGCCGGGTGTCAAACTTCTTACCACCATGAGGTGGTAGTGCGTACATGGGTGCCTACCCGCCACGCCCTCCTGGTTCCCCGCATTTTGCCCCACGGTCCCCCAGAGGCCTTAATTCCTTAATATAAGCGCCTAGAATTGCTCTAGCGGATTCCAGGATGGGCCGAGGGACCTGGGCCGGGTGTCAAACTTCTTACCACCATGAGGTGGTAGTGCGTACATGGGTGCCTACCCGCCACGCCCTCCTGGTTCCCCGCTGTTTGCCCCAAGGACCCCCAGAATCCTTAATTCCTTAATATAAGCCCCTAGAATTGCTCTAGCTGATTCCAGGAAGGGCCGAGGGACCTGGGCCGGATGTCAAACTTCTTACCACCATGAGGTGGTAGTGCGTACATGGGTGCCTACCCGCCACGCCCTCCTGGTTCCCCGCATTTTGCCCCACGGTCCCCCAGAGGCCTTAATTCCTTAATATAAGCACTTAGAATTGCTCTAGCGGATTCCAGGATGGGCCGAGGGACCTGGGCCGGGTGTCAAACTTCTTACCACCATGAGGTGGTAGTGCGTACATGGGTGCCTACCCGCCACGCTTTCCTGGTTTCCCGCATTTTGCCCCTTGGATCTCCAGAGGCCTTAATTCCTTAATATAAGCACCTAGAATTGCTCTAGCGGATTCCAGGAAGGGCCGAGAGACCTGGGCCGGGTGTCAAACTTCTTACCACCACGACGTGGTTGTGCGTACATGGGTGCCTACCCGCCACGCTTTCCTGGTTCCCCGCATTTTGCCCCTTAGATCCCCAGAGGCTTTAATTCCTTAATATAAGCACCTAGAATTGCTCTAGCGGATTCCAGGAAGGGCCGAGAGGCCTGGGTCGGGTGTCAAACTTCTTACCACCATGAGGTGGTTGTGCGTACATAGGTGCCTACCCACCACGCCCTCCTGGTTTCCCGCATTTTGCCCCACGGACCCCCAGAGGCCTTAATTCCTTAAGAATTGCTCTAGCGGATTCCAGGAAGGGCCGAGAGGCCTGGGTCGGGTGTCAAACTTCTTACCACCATGAGGTGGTTGTGCGTACATAGGTGCCTACCCACCACGCCCTCCTGTTCCCCGCATTTTGCCCCACGGACCCCCAGAGGCCTTAATTCCTTAATATAAGCACCTAGAATTTCTCTAACGGATTCCAGGATGGGCCGAGGGACCTGGGCCGGGTGTAAAACTTCTTACCACCATGACGTGGTTGTGTGTTTATGGGTGCCTACCCGCCACGCTTTCCTGGTTCCCCGCATTTTGCCCTTTGGATCCCCAGAGGCTTTAATTCCTTAATATAAGCACCTAGAATTGCTCTAGCGGATTCCAGGAAGGGCCGAGAGGCCTGTGTCGGGTGTCAAACTTCTTACCACCATGAGGTGGTTGTGCGTACATAGGTGCCTACCCACCACGCCCTCCTGGTTCCCCGCATTTTGCCCCACGGACCCCCAGAGGCCTTAATTCCTTAATATAAGCACCTAGAATTTCTCTAGCGGATTCCAGGATGGGCCGAGGGACCTGGGCCGGGTGTCAAACTTCTTACCACCATGAGGTGGTAGCGCGTACATGGGTGCCTACCCGCCACGCCCTCCTGGTTCCACGCATTTTGCCCCAAGGGTCCCCAGAATCCTTAATTCCTTAATATAAGCCCCTAGAATTGCTCTAGCAGATTCCAGGAAGGGCCGAGGGACCTGGGCCGGGTGTCAAACTTCTTACCACCATGAGGTGGTAGTGCGTACATGGGTGCCTACCCGCCACGCCCTCCTGGTTCCCCGCATTTTGCCCCACGGTCCCCCAGAGGCCTTAATTCCTTAATATAAGCACCTAGAATTGCTCTAGCGGATTCCAGGATGGGCCGAGGGACTTGGGCCGGGTGTCAAACTTCTTACCACCATGAGGTGGTAGTGCGTACATGGGTGCCTACCCGCCACGCCCTCCTGGTTCCCCGTATTTTGCCCCAAGGACCCACAGAAGCCTTAATTCCTTAATATAAGCCCCTAGAATTGCTCTAGCGGATTCCAGGAAGGGCCGAGAGACCTGGGCCGGGTGTCAAACTTCTTACCACTATGACGTGGTTGTGCGTACATGGGTGCCTACCCGCCACGCTTTCCTGGTTCCCCGCATTTTGCCCCTTGGATCCCCAGAGGCTTTAATTCGTTAATATAAGCACCTAGAATTGCTCTAGCGGATTCCAGGAAGGGCCGAGAGGCCTGGGTCGGGTGTCAAACTTCTTACCACCATGAGGTGGTTGTGCGTACATAGGTGCCTACCCACCACGCCCTCCTGGTTCCCCGCATTTTGCCCCACGGACCCCCAGAGGCCTTAATTCCTTAATATAAGCACTTAGAACTTCTCTACCGGATTCCAGGAAGGGCCGAGGGACCTGGGCCGGGTGTCAAACTTCTTACCACCATGAGGTGGTTGTGCGTACATGGGTGCCTACCCGCCACGCCCTCCTGGTTCCCCGCATTTTGTCCCACGGACCCCCAGAGGCCTTAATTCCTTAATATAAGCACCTAGAATTGCTCTAGCGGATTCCAGGAAGGGCCGAGAGGCCTGGGTCGGCTGTCAAACTTCTTACCACCATGAGATGGTTGTGCGTACATAGGTTCCTACTCGCCACGCCCTCCTGGTTCCCCGCATTTTGCCCCACGGATCCCCAGAGGCCTTAATTCCTTAATATAAGCACTTAGAACTTCTCTACCGGATTCCAGGAAGGGCCGAGGGACCTGGGCCGGGTGTCAAACTTCTTACCACCATGAGGTGGTTGTGCGTACATGGGTGCCTACCCGCCACGCCCTCCTGGTTCCACGCATTTTGCCCCACGGACCCCAAGAGGCCTTAATTCCTTAATATAAGCACTTAGAATTTCTCTAGCGGATTCCAGGATGGGCCGAGGGACCTGGGTCGGGTGTCAAACTTCGTACCACCATGAGGTGGTAGTGCATACATGGGTACCTACCCGCCACGCCCTCCTGGTTCCGCGCATTTTGCCCAACGGACCCCCAGAGGCCTTAATTCCTTAATATAAGCACCTAGAATTGCTCTAGCGGATTCCAGGAAGGGCCGAGAGACCTGGGCCGGGTGTCAAACTTCTTACCACCATGACGTGGTTGTGCGTACATGGGTGCCTACCCGCCACGCCCTCCTGGTTCCCCGCATTTTGCCCCAAGGACCCCCAGAATCCTTAATTCCTTAATATAAGCCCCTAGAATTGCTCTAGCAGATTCCAGGAAGGGCCGAGGGACCTGGGCCGGGTGTCAAACTTCTTACCACCATGAGGTGGTAGTGCGTACATAGGTGCCTACCCACCACGCCCTCCTGGTTCCCCGCATTTTCCCCCACGGACCCCCAGAGGCCTTAATTCCTTAATATAAGCACTTAGAACTTCTCTACCGGATTCCAGGAAGGGCCGAGGGACCTGGGCCGGGTGTCAAACTTCTTACCACAATGAAGTGGTTGTGCGTACATGGGTGCCTACCCGCCACGCCCTCCTGGTTCCCCGCATTTTGTCCCACGGACCCCCAGAGGCCTTAATTCCTTAATATAAGCACCTAGAATTGCTCTAGCGGATTCCAGGAAAGGCCGATAGGCCTGGGTCGGGTGTCAAACTTCTTACCACCATGAGGTGGTTGTGCGTACATAGGTGCCTACCCACCACGCCCTCCTGTTCCCCGCATTTTGCCCCACGGACCCCCAGAGGCCTTAATTCCTTAATATAAGCACCTAGAATTTCTCTAACGGATTCCAGGATGGGCCGAGGGACCTGGGCCGGGTGTAAAACTTCTTACCACCATGACGTGGTTGTGTGTTTATGGGTGCCTACCCGCCACGCCCTCCTGGTTCCACGCATTTTGCCCCAAGGACCCCCAGAATCCTTAATTCCTTAATATAAGCCCCTAGAATTGCTCTAGCAGATTCCAGGAAGGGCCGAGGGACCTGGGCCGGGTGTCAGACTTATTACCACCATGAGGTGGTAGTGCGTACATGGGTGCCTACCCGCCACGCCCTCCTGGTTCCCCGCATTTTGCCCCACGGTCCCCCAGAGGCCTTAATTCCTTAATATAAGCACCTAGAATTGCTCTAGCGGATTCCAGGATGGGCCGAGGGACTTGGGCCGGGTGTCAAACTTCTTACCACCATGAGGTGGTAGTGCGTACATGGGTGCCTACCCGCCACGCCCTCCTGGTTCCCCGTATTTTGCCCCAAGGACCCCCAGAAGCCTTAATTCCTTAATATAAGCCCCTAGAATTGCTCTAGCGGATTCCAGGAAGGGCTGAGAGACCTGGGCCGGGTGTCAAACTTCTTACCACCATGAGGTGGTTGTGCGTACATAGGTGCCTACCCGCCAAGCCCTCCTGGTTCCCCGCATTTTGCCCCACGGTCCCCCAGAGGCCTTAATTCCTTAATATAAGCACCTAGAATTGCTCTAGCGGATTCCAGGAAGGGCCGGGGGACCTGGGCCGGGTGTCAAACTTCTTACCACCATGAGGTGGTTGTGCGTACATGGGTGCCTACCCGCCACGCTTTCCTGGTTCCCCGCATTTTGCCCTTTGGATCCCCAGAGGCTTTAATTCCTTAATATAAGCACCTAGAATTGCTCTAGCGGATTCCAGGAAGGGCCGAGAGGCCTGTGTCGGGTGTCAAACTTCTTACCACCATGAGGTGGTTGTGCGTACATAGGTGCCTACCCACCACGCCCTCCTGGTTCCCCGCATTTTGCCCCACGGACCCCCAGAGGCTTTAATTCCTTAATATAAGCACCTAGAATTTCTCTAGCGGATTCCAGGATGGGCCGAGGGACCTGGGCCGGGTGTCAAACTTCTTACCACCATGAGGTGGTAGCGCGTACATGGGTGCCTACCCGCCACGCCCTCCTGGTTCTCCATATTTTGCCCCAAGGACCCCCAGAAGCCTTAATTCCTTAATATAAGCCCCTAGAATTGCTCTAGCGGATTCCAGGAAGGGCCGAGAGGCCTGGGTCGGGTGTCAAACTTCTTACCACCATGAGGTGGTTGTGCGTACATAGGTGCCTACCCACCACGCCCTCCTGGTTCCCCGCATTTTGCCCCACGGACCCCCAGAGGCTTTAATTCCTTAATATAAGCACCTAGAATTTCTCTAGTGGATTCCAGGATGGGACGAGGGACCTGGGCCGGGTGTCAAACTTCTTACCACCATGAGGTGGTAGTGCGTACATGGGTGCCTACCCGCCACGCCCTCCTGGTTCCCCGCATTTTGCCCCAAGGACCCCCAGAATCCTTAATTCCTCAATATAAGCCCCTAGAATTGCTCTAGCAGATTCCAGGAAGGGCCGAGGGACCTGGGCCGGGTGTCAAACTTCTTACCACCAAGAGGTGGTAGTGCGTACATGGGTGCCTACCCGCCACGCCCTCCTGGTTCCCCGCATTTTGCCCCATGGTCCCCCAGAGGCCTTAATTCCTTAATATAAGCACTTAGAATTGCTCTAGCGGATTCCAGGATGGGCCGAGAGACCTGGGCCGGGTGTCAAACTTCTTACCACCATGAGGTGGTAGTGCGTACATGGGTGCCTACCCGCCACGCCCTCCTGGTTCCCCGTATTTTGCCCAAAGGACCCCCAGAAGCCTTAATTCCTTAATATAAGCCCCTAGAGTTGCTCTAGCGGATTCCAGGAAGGGCCGAGAGACCTGGGCCGTGTGTCAAACTTCTTACCACCATGACGTGGTTGTGCGTACATGGGTGCCTACCCGCCACGCTTTCCTGGTTTCCCGCATTTTGCCCCTTGGATCTCCAGAGGCCTTAATTCCTTAATATAAGCACCTAGAATTGCTCTAGCGGATTCCAGGAAGGGCCGAGAGACCTGGGCCGGGTGTCAAACTTCTTACCACCACGACGTGGTTGTGCGTACATGGGTGCCTACCCGCCACGCTTTCCTGGTTCCCCGCATTTTGCCCCTTGGATCCCCAGAGGCTTTAATTCCTTAATATAAGCACCTAGAATTGCTCTAGCGGATTCCAGGAAGGGCCGAGAGGCCTGGGTCGGGTGTCAAACTTCTTACCACCATGAGGTGGTTGTGCGTACATAGGTGCCTACCCACCACGCCCTCCTGGTTTCCCGCATTTTGCCCCACGGACCCCCAGAGGCCTTAATTCCTTAATATAAGCACCTAGAATTTCTCTAGCGGATTCCAGGATGGGCCGAGGGACCTGGGCCGGGTGTCAAACTTCTTACCACCATGAGGTGGTAGTGCGTACATGGGTGCCTACCCGCCACGCCCTCCTGGTTCCCCATATTTTGCCCCAAGGACCCCCAGAAGCCTTAATTCCTTAATATAAGCCCCTAGAATTGCTCTAGCGGATTCCAGGAAGGGCCGAGAGGCCTGGGTCGGGTGTCAAACTTCTTACCACCATGAGGTGGTTGTGCGTACATAGGTGCCTACCCACCACGCCCTCCTGTTCCCCGCATTTTGCCCCACGGACCCCCAGAGGCCTTAATTCCTTAATATAAGCACCTAGAATTTCTCTAACGGATTCCAGGATGGGCCGAGGGACCTGGGCCGGGTGTAAAACTTCTTACCACCATGACGTGGTTGTGTGTTTATGGGTGCCTACCCGCCACGCCCTCCTGGTTCCACGCATTTTGCCCCAAGGACCCCCAGAATCCTTAATTCCTTAATATAAGCCCCTAGAATTGCTCTAGCAGATTCCAGGAAGGGCCGAGGGACCTGGGCCGGGTGTCAAACTTATTACCACCATGAGGTGGTAGTGCGTACATGGGTGCCTACCCGCCACGCCCTTCTGGTTCCCCGCATTTTGCCCCACGGTCCCCCAGAGGCCTTAATTCCTTAATATAAGCACCTAGAATTGCTCTAGCGGATTCCAGGATGGGCCGAGGGACTTGGGCCGGGTGTCAAACTTCTTACCACCATGAGGTGGTAGTGCGTACATGGGTGCCTACCCGCCACGCCCTCCTGGTTCCCCGTATTTTGCCCCAAGGACCCCCAGAAGCCTTAATTCCTTAATATAAGCCCCTAGAATTGCTCTAGCGGATTCCAGGAAGGGCCGAGAGACCTGGGCCGGGTGTCAAACTTCTTACCACCATGAGGTGGTTGTGCGTACATAGGTGCCTACCCGCCAAGCCCTCCTGGTTCCCCGCATTTTGCCCCACGGTCCCCCAG
The DNA here is from genome assembly GCA_963930725.1 of Candelabrum cocksii. NCBI lineage: Eukaryota > Metazoa > Cnidaria > Hydrozoa > Anthoathecata > Candelabridae > Candelabrum > Candelabrum cocksii. The sequence goes on along the minus strand of OZ005677.1, from coordinate 5,688,986 downwards.
AGGCCTTAATTCCTTAATATAAGCACCTAGAATTGCTCTAGCGGATTCCAGGAAGGGCCGGGGGACCTGGGCCGGGTGTCAAACTTCTTACCACCATGAGGTGGTTGTGCGTACATGGGTGCCTACCCGCCACGCTTTCCTGGTTCCCCGCATTTTGCCCTTTGGATCCCCAGAGGCTTTAATTCCTTAATATAAGCACCTAGAATTGCTCTAGCGGATTCCAGGAAGGGCCGAGAGGCCTGTGTCGGGTGTCAAACTTCTTACCACCATGAGGTGGTTGTGCGTACATAGGTGCCTACCCACCACGCCCTCCTGGTTCCCCGCATTTTGCCCCACGGACCCCCAGAGGCTTTAATTCCTTAATATAAGCACCTAGAATTTCTCTAGCGGATTCCAGGATGGGCCGAGGGACCTGGGCCGGGTGTCAAACTTCTTACCACCATGAGGTGGTAGCGCGTACATGGGTGCCTACCCGCCACGCCCTCCTGGTTCCACGCATTTTGCCCCAAGGACCCCCAGAATCCTTAATTCCTTAATATAAGCCCCTAGAATTGCTCTAGCAGATTCCAGGAAGGGCCGAGGGACCTGGGCCGGGTGTCAAACTTCTTACCACCATGAGGTGGTAGTGCGTACATGGGTGCCTACCCGCCACGCCCTCCTGGTTCCCCGCATTTTGCCCCACGGTCCCCCAGAGGCCTTAATTCCTTAATATAAGCACCTAGAATTGCTCTAGCGGATTCCAGGATGGGCCGAGGGACTTGGGCCGGGTGTCAAACTTCTTACCACCATGAGGTGGTAGTGCGTACATGGGTGCCTACCCGCCACGCCCTCCTGGTTCCCCGTATTTTGCCCCAAGGACCCCCAGAAGCCTTAATTCCTTAATATAAGCCCCTATAATTGCTCTAGCGGATTCCAGGAAGGGCCGAGAGACCTGGGCCGGGTGTCAAACTTCTTACCACTATGACGTGGTTGTGCGTACATGGGTGCCTACCCGCCACGCTTTCCTGGTTCCCCGCATTTTGCCCCTTGGATCCCCAGAGGCTTTAATTCCTTAATATAAGCACCTAGAATTGCTCTAGCGGATTCCAGGAAGGGCCGAGTGGCCTGGGTCGGGTGTCAAACTTCTTACCACCATGAGGTGGTTGTGCGTACATAGGTGCCTACCCACCACGCCCTCCTGGTTCCCCGCATTTTGCCCCACGGACCCCCAGCGGCCTTAATTCCTTAATATAAGCACTTAGAACTTCTCTACCGGATTCCAGGAAGGGCCGAGGGACCTGGGCCGCGTGTCAAACTTCTTACCACTATGACGTGGTTGTGCGTACATGGGTGCCTACCCGCCACGCTTTCCTGGTTCCCCGCATTTTGCCCCTTGGATCCCCAGAGGCTTTAATTCCTTAATATAAGCACCTAGAATTGCTCTAGCGGATTCCAGGAAGGGCCGAGTGGCCTGGGTCGGGTGTCAAACTTCTTACCACCATGAGGTGGTTGTGCGTACATAGGTGCCTACCCACCACGCCCTCCTGGTTCCCCGCATTTTGCCCCACGGACCCCCAGAGGCCTTAATTCCTTAATATAAGCACTTAGAACTTCTCTACCGGATTCCAGGAAGGGCCGAGGGACCTGGGCCGCGTGTCAAACTTCTTACCACCATGAGGTGGTTGTGCGTACATGGGTGCCTACCCGCCACGCCCTCCTGGTTCCCCGCATTTTGTCCCACGGACCCCCAGAGGCCTTAATTCCTTAATATAAGCACCTAGAATTGCTCCAGGAAGGGCCGAGAGGCCTGGGTCGGGTGTCAAACTTCTTACCACCATGAGGTGGTTGTGCGTACATAGGTTCCTACCCGCCACGCCCTCCTGGTTCCCCGCATTTTGCCCCACGGATCGCCAGAGGCCTTAATTCCTTAATATAAGCACTTAGAACTTCTCTACCGGATTCCAGGAAGGGCCGAGGGACCTGAGCCGGGTGTCAAACTTCTTACCACCATGAGGTGGTTGTGCGTACATGGGTGCCTACCCGCCACGCCCTCCTGGTTCCACGCATTTTGCCCCACGGACCCCAAGAGGCCTTAATTCCTTAATATAAGCACTTAGAATTTCTCTAGCTGATTCCAGGAAGGGCCGAGAGACCTGGGCCGGGTGTCAAACTTCTTACCACCATGAGGTGGTTGTGCGTACATAGGTGCCTACCCGCCAAGCCCTCCTGGTTCCCCGCATTTTGCCCCACGGTCCCCCAGAGGCCTTAATTCCTTAATATAAGCACCTAGAATTGCTCTAGCGGATTCCAGGAAGGGCCGGGGGACCTGGGCCGGGTGTCAAACTTCTTACCACCATGAGGTGGTTGTGCGTACATGGGTGCCTACCCGCCACGCTTTCCTGGTTCCCCGCATTTTGCCCTTTGGATCCCCAGAGGCTTTAATTCCTTAATATAAGCACCTAGAATTGCTCTAGCGGATTCCAGGAAGGGCCGAGAGGCCTGTGTCGGGTGTCAAACTTCTTACCACCATGAGGTGGTTGTGCGTACATAGGTGCCTACCCACCACGCCCTCCTGGTTCCCCGCATTTTGCCCCACGGACCCCCAGAGGCTTTAATTCCTTAATATAAGCACCTAGAATTTCTCTAGCGGATTCCAGGATGGGCCGAGGGACCTGGGCCGGGTGTCAAACTTCTTACCACCATGAGGTGGTAGCGCGTACATGGGTGCCTACCCGCCACGCCCTCCTGGTTCCACGCATTTTGCCCCAAGGACCCCCAGAATCCTTAATTCCTTAATATAAGCCCCTAGAATTGCTCTAGCAGATTCCAGGAAGGGCCGAGGGACCTGGGCCGGGTGTCAAACTTCTTACCACCATGAGGTGGTAGTGCGTACATGGGTGCCTACCCGCCACGCCCTCCTGGTTCCCCGCATTTTGCCCCACGGTCCCCCAGAGGCCTTAATTCCTTAATATAAGCACCTAGAATTGCTCTAGCGGATTCCAGGATGGGCCGAGGGACTTGGGCCGGGTGTCAAACTTCTTACCACCATGAGGTGGTAGTGCGTACATGGGTGCCTACCCGCCACGCCCTCCTGGTTCCCCGTATTTTGCCCCAAGGACCCCCAGAAGCCTTAATTCCTTAATATAAGCCCCTATAATTGCTCTAGCGGATTCCAGGAAGGGCCGAGAGACCTGGGCCGGGTGTCAAACTTCTTACCACTATGACGTGGTTGTGCGTACATGGGTGCCTACCCGCCACGCTTTCCTGGTTCCCCGCATTTTGCCCCTTGGATCCCCAGAGGCTTTAATTCCTTAATATAAGCACCTAGAATTGCTCTAGCGGATTCCAGGAAGGGCCGAGTGGCCTGGGTCGGGTGTCAAACTTCTTACCACCATGAGGTGGTTGTGCGTACATAGGTGCCTACCCACCACGCCCTCCTGGTTCCCCGCATTTTGCCCCACGGACCCCCAGCGGCCTTAATTCCTTAATATAAGCACTTAGAACTTCTCTACCGGATTCCAGGAAGGGCCGAGGGACCTGGGCCGCGTGTCAAACTTCTTACCACTATGACGTGGTTGTGCGTACATGGGTGCCTACCCGCCACGCTTTCCTGGTTCCCCGCATTTTGCCCCTTGGATCCCCAGAGGCTTTAATTCCTTAATATAAGCACCTAGAATTGCTCTAGCGGATTCCAGGAAGGGCCGAGTGGCCTGGGTCAGGGTGTCAAACTTCTTACCACCATGAGGTGGTTGTGCGTACATAGGTGCCTACCCACCACGCCCTCCTGGTTCCCCGCATTTTGCCCCACGGACCCCCAGAGGCCTTAATTCCTTAATATAAGCACTTAGAACTTCTCTACCGGATTCCAGGAAGGGCCGAGGGACCTGGGCCGCGTGTCAAACTTCTTACCACCATGAGGTGGTTGTGCGTACATGGGTGCCTACCCGCCACGCCCTCCTGGTTCCCCGCATTTTGTCCCACGGACCCCCAGAGGCCTTAATTCCTTAATATAAGCACCTAGAATTGCTCCAGGAAGGGCCGAGAGGCCTGGGTCGGGTGTCAAACTTCTTACCACCATGAGGTGGTTGTGCGTACATAGGTTCCTACCCGCCACGCCCTCCTGGTTCCCCGCATTTTGCCCCACGGATCGCCAGAGGCCTTAATTCCTTAATATAAGCACTTAGAACTTCTCTACCGGATTCCAGGAAGGGCCGAGGGACCTGAGCCGGGTGTCAAACTTCTTACCACCATGAGGTGGTTGTGCGTACATGGGTGCCTACCCGCCACGCCCTCCTGGTTCCACGCATTTTGCCCCACGGACCCCAAGAGGCCTTAATTCCTTAATATAAGCACTTAGAATTTCTCTAGCTGATTCCAGGAAGGGCCGAGGGACCTGGGCCGGGTGTCAAACTTCTTACCACCATGAGGTGGTAGTGCGTACATGGGTGCCTACCCGCCACGCCCTTCTGGTTCCCCGCATTTTGCCCCACGGTCCCCCAGAGGCCTTAATTCCTTAATATAAGCACCTAGAATTGCTCTAGCGGATTCCAGGATGGGCCGAGGGACTTGGGCCGGGTGTCAAACTTCTTACCACCATGAGGTGGTAGTGCGTACATGGGTGCCTACCCGCCACGCCCTCCTGGTTCCCCGTATTTTGCCCCAAGGACCCCCAGAAGCCTTAATTCCTTAATATAAGCCCCTAGAATTGCTCTAGCGGATTCCAGGAAGGGCCGAGAGACCTGGGCCGGGTGTCAAACTTCTTACCACCATGAGGTGGTTGTGCGTACATAGGTGCCTACCCGCCAAGCCCTCCTGGTTCCCCGCATTTTGCCCCACGGTCCCCCAGAGGCCTTAATTCCTTAATATAAGCACCTAGAATTGCTCTAGCGGATTCCAGGAAGGGCCGAGAGACCTGGGCCGGGTGTCAAACTTCTTACCACTATGACGTGGTTGTGCGTACATGGGTGCCTACCCGCCACGCTTTCCTGGTTCCCCGCATTTTGCCCCTTGGATCCCCAGAGGCTTTAATTCCTTAATATAAGCACCTAGAATTGCTCTAGCGGATTCCAGGAAGGGCCGAGTGGCCTGGGTCGGGTGTCAAACTTCTTACCACCATGAGGTGGTTGTGCGTACATAGGTGCCTACCCACCACGCCCTCCTGGTTCCCCGCATTTTGCCCCACGGACCCCCAGCGGCCTTAATTCCTTAATATAAGCACTTAGAACTTCTCTACCGGATTCCAGGAAGGGCCGAGGGACCTGGGCCGCGTGTCAAACTTCTTACCACTATGACGTGGTTGTGCGTACATGGGTGCCTACCCGCCACGCTTTCCTGGTTCCCGCATTTTGCCCCTTGGATCCCCAGAGGCTTTAATTCCTTAATATAAGCACCTAGAATTGCTCTAGCGGATTCCAGGAAGGGCCGAGTGGCCTGGGTCGGGTGTCAAACTTCTTACCACCATGAGGTGGTTGTGCGTACATAGGTGCCTACCCACCACGCCCTCCTGGTTCCCCGCATTTTGCCCCACGGACCCCCAGAGGCCTTAATTCCTTAATATAAGCACTTAGAACTTCTCTACCGGATTCCAGAAAGGGCCGAGGGACCTGGGCCGCGTGTCAAACTTCTTACCACCATGAGGTGGTTGTGCGTACATGGGTGCCTACCCGCCACGCCCTCCTGGTTCCCCGCATTTTGTCCCACGGACCCCCAGAGGCCTTAATTCCTTAATATAAGCACCTAGAATTGCTCTAGCGGATTCCAGGAAGGGCCGAGAGGCCTGGGTCGGGTGTCAAACTTCTTACCACCATGAGGTGGTTGTGCGTACATAGGTTCCTACCCGCCACGCCCTCCTGGTTCCCCGCATTTTGCCCCACGGATCGCCAGAGGCCTTAATTCCTTAATATAAGCACTTAGAACTTCTCTACCGGATTCCAGGAAGGGCCGAGGGACCTGAGCCGGGTGTCAAACTTCTTACCACCATGAGGTGGTTGTGCGTACATGGGTGCCTACCCGCCACGCCCTCCTGGTTCCACGCATTTTGCCCCACGGACCCCAAGAGGCCTTAATTCCTTAATATAAGCACTTAGAATTTCTCTAGCGGATTCCAGGAAGGGCCGAGGGACCTGGGCCGGGTGTCAAACTTCTTACCACCATGAGGTGGTAGTGCGTACATGGGTGCCTACCCGCCACGCCCTCCTGGTTCCCCGTATTTTGCCCCACGGACCCCCAGAGGCCTTAATTCCTTAATATAAACACCTAGAATTGCTCTAGCGGATTCCAGGAAGGGCCGAGAGACCTGGGCCGGGTGTCAAACTTCTTACCACCATGACGTGGTTGTGCGTACATGGGTGCCTACCCGCCACGCTTTCCTGGTTTCCCGCATTTTGCCCCTTGGATCTCCAGAGGCCTTAATTCCTTAATATAAGCACCTAGAATTGCTCTAGCGGATTCCAGGAAGGGCCGAGAGACCTGGGCCGGGTGTCAAACTTCTTACCACCACGACGTGGTTGTGCGTACATGGGTGCCTACCCGCCACGCCCTTCTGGTTCCCCGCATTTTGCCCCACGGTCCCCCAGAGGCCTTAATTCCTTAATATAAGCACCTAGAATTGCTCTAGCGGATTCCAGGATGGGCCGAGGGACTTGGGCCGGGTGTCAAACTTCTTACCACCATGAGGTGGTAGTGCGTACATGGGTGCCTACCCGCCACGCCCTCCTGGTTCCCCGTATTTTGCCCCAAGGACCCCCAGAAGCCTTAATTCCTTAATATAAGCCCCTAGAATTGCTCTAGCGGATTCCAGGAAGGGCCGAGAGACCTGGGCCGGGTGTCAAACTTCTTACCACCATGAGGTGGTTGTGCGTACATAGGTGCCTACCCGCCAAGCCCTCCTGGTTCCCCGCATTTTGCCCCACGGTCCCCCAGAGGCCTTAATTCCTTAATATAAGCACCTAGAATTGCTCTAGCGGATTCCAGGAAGGGCCGGGGGACCTGGGCCGGGTGTCAAACTTCTTACCACCATGAGGTGGTTGTGCGTACATGGGTGCCTACCCGCCACGCTTTCCTGGTTCCCCGCATTTTGCCCTTTGGATCCCCAGAGGCTTTAATTCCTTAATATAAGCACCTAGAATTGCTCTAGCGGATTCCAGGAAGGGCCGAGAGGCCTGTGTCGGGTGTCAAACTTCTTACCACCATGAGGTGGTTGTGCGTACATAGGTGCCTACCCACCACGCCCTCCTGGTTCCCCGCATTTTGCCCCACGGACCCCCAGAGGCTTTAATTCCTTAATATAAGCACCTAGAATTTCTCTAGCGGATTCCAGGATGGGCCGAGGGACCTGGGCCGGGTGTCAAACTTCTTACCACCATGAGGTGGTAGCGCGTACATGGGTGCCTACCCGCCACGCCCTCCTGGTTCCACGCATTTTGCCCCAAGGACCCCCAGAATCCTTAATTCCTTAATATAAGCCCCTAGAATTGCTCTAGCAGATTCCAGGAAGGGCCGAGGGACCTGGGCCGGGTGTCAAACTTCTTACCACCATGAGGTGGTAGTGCGTACATGGGTGCCTACCCGCCACGCCCTCCTGGTTCCCCGCATTTTGCCCCACGGTCCCCCAGAGGCCTTAATTCCTTAATATAAGCACCTAGAATTGCTCTAGCGGATTCCAGGATGGGCCGAGGGACTTGGGCCGGGTGTCAAACTTCTTACCACCATGAGGTGGTAGTGCGTACATGGGTGCCTACCCGCCACGCCCTCCTGGTTCCCCGTATTTTGCCCCAAGGACCCCCAGAAGCCTTAATTCCTTAATATAAGCCCCTATAATTGCTCTAGCGGATTCCAGGAAGGGCCGAGAGACCTGGGCCGGGTGTCAAACTTCTTACCACTATGACGTGGTTGTGCGTACATGGGTGCCTACCCGCCACGCTTTCCTGGTTCCCCGCATTTTGCCCCTTGGATCCCCAGAGGCTTTAATTCCTTAATATAAGCACCTAGAATTGCTCTAGCGGATTCCAGGAAGGGCCGAGTGGCCTGGGTCGGGTGTCAAACTTCTTACCACCATGAGGTGGTTGTGCGTACATAGGTGCCTACCCACCACGCCCTCCTGGTTCCCCGCATTTTGCCCCACGGACCCCCAGCGGCCTTAATTCCTTAATATAAGCACTTAGAACTTCTCTACCGGATTCCAGGAAGGGCCGAGGGACCTGGGCCGCGTGTCAAACTTCTTACCACTATGACGTGGTTGTGCGTACATGGGTGCCTACCCGCCACGCTTTCCTGGTTCCCCGCATTTTGCCCCTTGGATCCCCAGAGGCTTTAATTCCTTAATATAAGCACCTAGAATTGCTCTAGCGGATTCCAGGAAGGGCCGAGTGGCCTGGGTCGGGTGTCAAACTTCTTACCACCATGAGGTGGTTGTGCGTACATAGGTGCCTACCCACCACGCCCTCCTGGTTCCCCGCATTTTGCCCCACGGACCCCCAGAGGCCTTAATTCCTTAATATAAGCACTTAGAACTTCTCTACCGGATTCCAGGAAGGGCCGAGGGACCTGGGCTGCGTGTCAAACTTCTTACCACCATGAGGTGGTTGTGCGTACATGGGTGCCTACCCGCCACGCCCTCCTGGTTCCCCGCATTTTGTCCCACGGACCCCCAGAGGCCTTAATTCCTTAATATAAGCACCTAGAATTGCTCCAGGAAGGGCCGAGAGGCCTGGGTCGGGTGTCAAACTTCTTACCACCATGAGGTGGTTGTGCGTACATAGGTTCCTACCCGCCACGCCCTCCTGGTTCCCCGCATTTTGCCCCACGGATCGCCAGAGGCCTTAATTCCTTAATATAAGCACTTAGAACTTCTCTACCGGATTCCAGGAAGGGCCGAGGGACCTGAGCCGGGTGTCAAACTTCTTACCACCATGAGGTGGTTGTGCGTACATGGGTGCCTACCCGCCACGCCCTCCTGGTTCCACGCATTTTGCCCCACGGACCCCAAGAGGCCTTAATTCCTTAATATAAGCACTTAGAATTTCTCTAGCTGATTCCAGGAAGGGCCGAGGGACCTGGGCCGGGTGTCAAACTTCTTACCACCATGAGGTGGTAGTGCGTACATGGGTGCCTACCCGCCACGCCCTTCTGGTTCCCCGCATTTTGCCCCACGGTCCCCCAGAGGCCTTAATTCCTTAATATAAGCACCTAGAATTGCTCTAGCGGATTCCAGGATGGGCCGAGGGACTTGGGCCGGGTGTCAAACTTCTTACCACCATGAGGTGGTAGTGCGTACATGGGTGCCTACCCGCCACGCCCTCCTGGTTCCCCGTATTTTGCCCCAAGGACCCCCAGAAGCCTTAATTCCTTAATATAAGCCCCTAGAATTGCTCTAGCGGATTCCAGGAAGGGCCGAGAGACCTGGGCCGGGTGTCAAACTTCTTACCACCATGAGGTGGTTGTGCGTACATAGGTGCCTACCCGCCAAGCCCTCCTGGTTCCCCGCATTTTGCCCCACGGTCCCCCAGAGGCCTTAATTCCTTAATATAAGCACCTAGAATTGCTCTAGCGGATTCCAGGAAGGGCCGAGAGACCTGGGCCGGGTGTCAAACTTCTTACCACTATGACGTGGTTGTGCGTACATGGGTGCCTACCCGCCACGCTTTCCTGGTTCCCCGCATTTTGCCCCTTGGATCCCCAGAGGCTTTAATTCCTTAATATAAGCACCTAGAATTGCTCTAGCGGATTCCAGGAAGGGCCGAGTGGCCTGGGTCGGGTGTCAAACTTCTTACCACCATGAGGTGGTTGTGCGTACATAGGTGCCTACCCACCACGCCCTCCTGGTTCCCCGCATTTTGCCCCACGGACCCCCAGCGGCCTTAATTCCTTAATATAAGCACTTAGAACTTCTCTACCGGATTCCAGGAAGGGCCGAGGGACCTGGGCCGCGTGTCAAACTTCTTACCACTATGACGTGGTTGTGCGTACATGGGTGCCTACCCGCCACGCTTTCCTGGTTCCCGCATTTTGCCCCTTGGATCCCCAGAGGCTTTAATTCCTTAATATAAGCACCTAGAATTGCTCTAGCGGATTCCAGGAAGGGCCGAGTGGCCTGGGTCGGGTGTCAAACTTCTTACCACCATGAGGTGGTTGTGCGTACATAGGTGCCTACCCACCACGCCCTCCTGGTTCCCCGCATTTTGCCCCACGGACCCCCAGAGGCCTTAATTCCTTAATATAAGCACTTAGAACTTCTCTACCGGATTCCAGAAAGGGCCGAGGGACCTGGGCCGCGTGTCAAACTTCTTACCACCATGAGGTGGTTGTGCGTACATGGGTGCCTACCCGCCACGCCCTCCTGGTTCCCCGCATTTTGTCCCACGGACCCCCAGAGGCCTTAATTCCTTAATATAAGCACCTAGAATTGCTCTAGCGGATTCCAGGAAGGGCCGAGAGGCCTGGGTCGGGTGTCAAACTTCTTACCACCATGAGGTGGTTGTGCGTACATAGGTTCCTACCCGCCACGCCCTCCTGGTTCCCCGCATTTTGCCCCACGGATCGCCAGAGGCCTTAATTCCTTAATATAAGCACTTAGAACTTCTCTACCGGATTCCAGGAAGGGCCGAGGGACCTGAGCCGGGTGTCAAACTTCTTACCACCATGAGGTGGTTGTGCGTACATGGGTGCCTACCCGCCACGCCCTCCTGGTTCCACGCATTTTGCCCCACGGACCCCAAGAGGCCTTAATTCCTTAATATAAGCACTTAGAATTTCTCTAGCGGATTCCAGGAAGGGCCGAGGGACCTGGGCCGGGTGTCAAACTTCTTACCACCATGAGGTGGTAGTGCGTACATGGGTGCCTACCCGCCACGCCCTCCTGGTTCCCCGTATTTTGCCCCACGGACCCCCAGAGGCCTTAATTCCTTAATATAAACACCTAGAATTGCTCTAGCGGATTCCAGGAAGGGCCGAGAGACCTGGGCCGGGTGTCAAACTTCTTACCACCATGACGTGGTTGTGCGTACATGGGTGCCTACCCGCCACGCTTTCCTGGTTTCCCGCATTTTGCCCCTTGGATCTCCAGAGGCCTTAATTCCTTAATATAAGCACCTAGAATTGCTCTAGCGGATTCCAGGAAGGGCCGAGAGACCTGGGCCGGGTGTCAAACTTCTTACCACCACGACGTGGTTGTGCGTACATGGGTGCCTACCCGCCACGCTTTCCTGGTTCCCCGCATTTTGCCCCTTGGATCCCCAGAGGCTTTAATTCCTTAATATAAGCACCTAGAATTGCTCTAGCGGATTCCAGGAAGGGCCGAGAGGCCTGGGTCGGGTGTCAAACTTCTTACCACCATGAGGTGGTTGTGCGTACATAGGTGCCTACCCACCACGCCCTCCTGGTTTCCCGCATTTTGCCCCACGGACCCCCAGAGGCCTTAATTCCTTAATATAAGCACCTAGAATTTCTCTAGCGGATTCCAGGATGGGCCGAGGGACCTGGGCCGGGTGTCAAACTTCTTACCACCATGAGGTGGTAGTGCGTACATGGGTGCCTACCCGCCACGCCCTCCTGGTTCCCCATATTTTGCCCCAAGGACCCCCAGAAGCCTTAATTCCTTAATATAAGCCCCTAGAATTGCTCTAGCGGATTCCAGGAAGGGCCGAGAGGCCTGGGTCGGGTGTCAAACTTCTTACCACCATGAGGTGGTTGTGCGTACATAGGTGCCTACCCACCACGCCCTCCTGGTTCCCCGCATTTTGCCCCACGGACCCCCAGAGGCTTTAATTCCTTAATATAAGCACCTAGAATTTCTCTAGCGGATTCCAGGATGGGACGAGGGACCTGGGCCGGGTGTCAAACTTCTTACCACCATGAAGTGGTAGTGCGTACATGGGTGCCTACCCGCCACGCCCTCCTGGTTCCCCGTATTTTGCCCCAAGGACCCCCAGAATCCTTAATTCCTTAATATAAGCCCCTAGAATTGCTCTAGCAGATTCCAGGAAGGGCCGAGGGACCTGGGCCGGGTGTCAAACTTCTTACCACCAAGAGGTGGTAGTGCGTACATGGGTGCCTACCCGCCACGCCCTCCTGGTTCCCCGCATTTTGCCCCATGGTCCCCCAGAGGCCTTAATTCCTTAATATAAGCACTTAGAATTGCTCTAGCGGATTCCAGGATGGGCCGAGGGACCTGGGCCGGGTGTCAAACTTCTTACCACCATGAGGTGGTAGTGCGTACATGGGTGCCTACCCGCCACGCCCTCCTGGTTCCCCGTATTTTGCCCAAAGGACCCCCAGAAGCCTTAATTCCTTAATATAAGCCCCTAGAGTTGCTCTAGCGGATTCCAGGAAGGGCCGAGAGACCTGGGCCGTGTGTCAAACTTCTTACCACCATGACGTGGTTGTGCGTACATGGGTGCCTACCCGCCACGCTTTCCTGGTTTCCCGCATTTTGCCCCTTGGATCTCCAGAGGCCTTAATTCCTTAATATAAGCACCTAGAATTGCTTTAGCGGATTCCAGGAAGGGCCGAGAGACCTGGGCCGGGTGTCAAACTTCTTACCACCACGACGTGGTTGTGCGTACATGGGTGCCTACCCGCCACGCTTTCCTGGTTCCCCGCATTTTGCCCCTTGGATCCCCAGAGGCTTTAATTCCTTAATATAAGCACCTAGAATTGCTCTAGCGGATTCCAGGAAGGGCCGAGAGGCCTGGGTCGGGTGTCAAACTTCTTACCACCATGAGGTGGTTGTGCGTACATAGGTGCCTACCCACCACGCCCTCCTGGTTTCCCGCATTTTGCCCCACGGACCCCCAGAGGCCTTAATTCCTTAATATAAGCACCTAGAATTTCTCTAGCGGATTCCAGGATGGGCCGAGGGACCTGGGCCGGGTGTCAAACTTCTTACCACCATGAGGTGGTAGTGCGTACATGGGTGCCTACCCGCCACGCCCTCCTGGTTCCCCATATTTTGCCCCAAGGACCCCCAGAAGCCTTAATTCCTTAATATAAGCCCCTAGAATTGCTCTAGCGGATTCCAGGAAGGGCCGAGAGGCCTGGGTCGGGTGTCAAACTTCTTACCACCATGAGGTGGTTGTGCGTACATAGGTGCCTACCCACCACGCCCTCCTGTTCCCCGCATTTTGCCCCACGGACCCCCAGAGGCTTTAATTCCTTAATATAAGCACCTAGAATTTCTCTAGCGGATTCCAGGATGGGACGAGGGACCTGGGCCGGGTGTCAAACTTCTTACCACCATGAGGTGGTAGTGCGTACATGGGTGCCTACCCGCCACGCCCTCCTGGTTCCCCGCATTTTGCCCCAAGGACCCCCAGAATCCTTAATTCCTTAATATAAGCCCCTAGAATTGCTCTAGCAGATTCCAGGAAGGGCCGAGGGACCTGGGCCGGGTGTCAAACTTCTTACCACCAAGAGGTGGTAGTGCGTACATGGGTGCCTACCCGCCACGCCCTCCTGGTTCCCCGCATTTTGCCCCATGGTCCCCCAGAGGCCTTAATTCCTTAATATAAGCACTTAGAATTGCTCTAGCGGATTCCAGGATGGGCCGAGAGACCTGGGCCGGGTGTCAAACTTCTTACCACCATGAGGTGGTAGTGCGTACATGGGTGCCTACCCGCCACGCCCTCCTGGTTCCCCGTATTTTGCCCAAAGGACCCCCAGAAGCCTTAATTCCTTAATATAAGCCCCTAGAGTTGCTCTAGCGGATTCCAGGAAGGGCCGAGAGACCTGGGCCGTGTGTCAAACTTCTTACCACCATGACGTGGTTGTGCGTACATGGGTGCCTACCCGCCACGCTTTCCTGGTTTCCCGCATTTTGCCCCTTGGATCTCCAGAGGCCTTAATTCCTTAATATAAGCACCTAGAATTGCTCTAGCGGATTCCAGGAAGGGCCGAGAGACCTGGGCCGGGTGTCAAACTTCTTACCACCACGACGTGGTTGTGCGTACATGGGTGCCTACCCGCCACGCTTTCCTGGTTCCCCGCATTTTGCCCCTTGGATCCCCAGAGGCTTTAATTCCTTAATATAAGCACCTAGAATTGCTCTAGCGGATTCCAAGAAGGGCCGAGAGGCCTGGGTCGGGTGTCAAACTTCTTACCACCATGAGGTGGTTGTGCGTACATAGGTGCCTACCCACCACGCCCTCCTGGTTTCCCGCATTTTGCCCCACGGACCCCCAGAGGCCTTAATTCCTTAATATAAGCACCTAGAATTTCTCTAGCGGATTCCAGGATGGGCCGAGGGACCTGGGCCGGGTGTCAAACTTCTTACCACCATGAGGTGGTAGTGCGTACATGGGTGCCTACCCGCCACGCCCTCCTGGTTCCCCATATTTTGCCCCAAGGACCCCCAGAAGCCTAAATTCCTTAATATAAGCCCCTAGAATTGCTCTAGCGGATTCCAGGAAGGGCCGAGAGGCCTGGGTCGGGTGTCAAACTTCTTACCACCATGAGGTGGTTGTGCGTACATAGGTGCCTACCCACCACGCCCTCCTGTTCCCCGCATTTTGCCCCACGGACCCCCAGAGGCCTTAATTCCTTAATATAAGCACCTAGAATTTCTCTAACGGATTCCAGGATGGGCCGAGGGACCTGGGCCGGGTGTAAAACTTCTTACCACCATGACGTGGTTGTGTGTTTATGGGTGCCTACCCGCCACGCCCTCCTGGTTCCACGCATTTTGCCCCAAGGACCCCCAGAATCCTTAATTCCTTAATATAAGCCCCTAGAATTGCTCTAGCAGATTCCAGGAAGGGCCGAGGGACCTGGGCCGGGTGTCAGACTTATTACCACCATGAGGTGGTAGTGCGTACATGGGTGCCTACCCGCCACGCCCTCCTGGTTCCCCGCATTTTGCCCCACGGTCCCCCAGAGGCCTTAATTCCTTAATATAAGCACCTAGAATTGCTCTAGCGGATTCCAGGATGGGCCGAGGGACTTGGGCCGGGTGTCAAACTTCTTACCACCATGAGGTGGTAGTGCGTACATGGGTGCCTACCCGCCACGCCCTCCTGGTTCCCCGTATTTTGCCCCAAGGACCCCCAGAAGCCTTAATTCCTTAATATAAGCCCCTAGAATTGCTCTAGCGGATTCCAGGAAGGGCCGAGAGACCTGGGCCGGGTGTCAAACTTCTTA
Source organism: Candelabrum cocksii (assembly GCA_963930725.1). Taxonomy (NCBI): domain Eukaryota; kingdom Metazoa; phylum Cnidaria; class Hydrozoa; order Anthoathecata; family Candelabridae; genus Candelabrum; species Candelabrum cocksii. The sequence continues at coordinate 5,673,878 of OZ005677.1, read as the reverse complement.
CCACCATGAGGTGGTTGTGCGTACATAGGTGCCTACCCGCCAAGCCCTCCTGGTTCCCCGCATTTTGCCCCACGGTCCCCCAGAGGCCTTAATTCCTTAATATAAGCACCTAGAATTGCTCTAGCGGATTCCAGGAAGGGCCGGGGGACCTGGGCCGGGTGTCAAACTTCTTACCACCATGAGGTGGTTGTGCGTACATGGGTGCCTACCCGCCACGCTTTCCTGGTTCCCCGCATTTTGCCCTTTGGATCCCCAGAGGCTTTAATTCCTTAATATAAGCACCTAGAATTGCTCTAGCGGATTCCAGGAAGGGCCGAGAGGCCTGTGTCGGGTGTCAAACTTCTTACCACCATGAGGTGGTTGTGCGTACATAGGTGCCTACCCACCACGCCCTCCTGGTTCCCCGCATTTTGCCCCACGGACCCCCAGAGGCTTTAATTCCTTAATATAAGCACCTAGAATTTCTCTAGCGGATTCCAGGATGGGCCGAGGGACCTGGGCCGGGTGTCAAACTTCTTACCACCATGAGGTGGTAGCGCGTACATGGGTGCCTACCCGCCACGCCCTCCTGGTTCCACGCATTTTGCCCCAAGGACCCCCAGAATCCTTAATTCCTTAATATAAGCCCCTAGAATTGCTCTAGCAGATTCCAGGAAGGGCCGAGGGACCTGGGCCGGGTGTCAAACTTCTTACCACCATGAGGTGGTAGTGCGTACATGGGTGCCTACCCGCCACGCCCTCCTGGTTTCCCGCATTTTGCCCCACGGTCCCCCAGAGGCCTTAATTCCTTAATATAAGCACCTAGAATTGCTCTAGCGGATTCCAGGATGGGCCGAGGGACTTGGGCCGGGTGTCAAACTTCTTACCACCATGAGGTGGTAGTGCGTACATGGGTGCCTACCCGCCACGCCCTCCTGGTTCCCCGTATTTTGCCCCAAGGACCCCCAGAAGCCTTAATTCCTTAATATAAGCCCCTATAATTGCTCTAGCGGATTCCAGGAAGGGCCGAGAGACCTGGGCCGGGTGTCAAACTTCTTACCACTATGACGTGGTTGTGCGTACATGGGTGCCTACCCGCCACGCTTTCCTGGTTCCCCGCATTTTGCCCCTTGGATCCCCAGAGGCTTTAATTCCTTAATATAAGCACCTAGAATTGCTCTAGCGGATTCCAGGAAGGGCCGAGTGGCCTGGGTCGGGTGTCAAACTTCTTACCACCATGAGGTGGTTGTGCGTACATAGGTGCCTACCCACCACGCCCTCCTGGTTCCCCGCATTTTGCCCCACGGACCCCCAGAGGCCTTAATTCCTTAATATAAGCACTTAGAACTTCTCTACCGGATTCCAGGAAGGGCCGAGGGACCTGGGCCGCGTGTCAAACTTCTTACCACTATGACGTGGTTGTGCGTACATGGGTGCCTACCCGCCACGCTTTCCTGGTTCCCCGCATTTTGCCCCTTGGATCCCCAGAGGCTTTAATTCCTTAATATAAGCACCTAGAATTGCTCTAGCGGATTCCAGGAAGGGCCGAGTGGCCTGGGTCGGGTGTCAAACTTCTTACCACCATGAGGTGGTTGTGCGTACATAGGTGCCTACCCACCACGCCCTCCTGGTTCCCCGCATTTTGCCCCACGGACCCCCAGAGGCCTTAATTCCTTAATATAAGCACTTAGAACTTCTCTACCGGATTCCAGGAAGGGCCGAGGGACCTGGGCCGCGTGTCAAACTTCTTACCACCATGAGGTGGTTGTGCGTACATGGGTGCCTACCCGCCACGCCCTCCTGGTTCCCCGCATTTTGTCCCACGGACCCCCAGAGGCCTTAATTCCTTAATATAAGCACCTAGAATTGCTCTAGCGGATTCCAGGAAGGGCCGAGAGGCCTGGGTCGGGTGTCAAACTTCTTACCACCATGAGGTGGTTGTGCGTACATAGGTTCCTACCCGCCACGCCCTCCTGGTTCCCCGCATTTTGCCCCACGGATCGCCAGAGGCCTTAATTCCTTAATATAAGCACTTAGAACTTCTCTACCGGATTCCAGGAAGGGCCGAGGGACCTGAGCCGGGTGTCAAACTTCTTACCACCATGAGGTGGTTGTGCGTACATGGGTGCCTACCCGCCACGCCCTCCTGGTTCCACGCATTTTGCCCCACGGACCCCAAGAGGCCTTAATTCCTTAATATAAGCACTTAGAATTTCTCTAGCGGATTCCAGGAAGGGCCGAGGGACCTGGGCCGGGTGTCAAACTTCTTACCACCATGAGGTGGTAGTGCGTACATGGGTGCCTACCCGCCACGCCCTCCTGGTTTCCCGTATTTTGCCCCACGGACCCCCAGAGGCCTTAATTCCTTAATATAAACACCTAGAATTGCTCTAGCGGATTCCAGGAAGGGCCGAGAGACCTGGGCCGGGTGTCAAACTTCTTACCACCATGACGTGGTTGTGCGTACATGGGTGCCTACCCGCCACGCTTTCCTGGTTTCCCGCATTTTGCCCCTTGGATCTCCAGAGGCCTTAATTCCTTAATATAAGCACCTAGAATTGCTCTAGCGGATTCCAGGAAGGGCCGAGAGACCTGGGCCGGGTGTCAAACTTCTTACCACCACGACGTGGTTGTGCGTACATGGGTGCCTACCCGCCACGCTTTCCTGGTTCCCCGCATTTTGCCCCTTGGATCCCCAGAGGCTTTAATTCCTTAATATAAGCACCTAGAATTGCTCTAGCGGATTCCAGGAAGGGCCGAGAGGCCTGGGTCGGGTGTCAAACTTCTTACCACCATGAGGTGGTTGTGCGTACATAGGTGCCTACCCACCACGCCCTCCTGGTTTCCCGCATTTTGCCCCACGGACCCCCAGAGGCCTTAATTCCTTAATATAAGCACCTAGAATTTCTCTAGCGGATTCCAGGATGGGCCGAGGGACCTGGGCCGCGTGTCAAACTTCTTACCACTATGACGTGGTTGTGCGTACATGGGTGCCTACCCGCCACGCTTTCCTGGTTCCCCGCATTTTGCCCCTTGGATCCCCAGAGGCTTTAATTCCTTAATATAAGCACCTAGAATTGCTCTAGCGGATTCCAGGAAGGGCCGAGTGGCCTGGGTCGGGTGTCAAACTTCTTACCACCATGAGGTGGTTGTGCGTACATAGGTGCCTACCCACCACGCCCTCCTGGTTCCCCGCATTTTGCCCCACGGACCCCCAGAGGCCTTAATTCCTTAATATAAGCACTTAGAACTTCTCTACCGGATTCCAGGAAGGGCCGAGGGACCTGGGCCGCGTGTCAAACTTCTTACCACCATGAGGTGGTTGTGCGTACATGGGTGCCTACCCGCCACGCCCTCCTGGTTCCCCGCATTTTGTCCCACGGACCCCCAGAGGCCTTAATTCCTTAATATAAGCACCTAGAATTGCTCTAGCGGATTCCAGGAAGGGCCGAGAGGCCTGGGTCGGGTGTCAAACTTCTTACCACCATGAGGTGGTTGTGCGTACATAGGTTCCTACCCGCCACGCCCTCCTGGTTCCCCGCATTTTGCCCCACGGATCGCCAGAGGCCTTAATTCCTTAATATAAGCACTTAGAACTTCTCTACCGGATTCCAGGAAGGGCCGAGGGACCTGAGCCGGGTGTCAAACTTCTTACCACCATGAGGTGGTTGTGCGTACATGGGTGCCTACCCGCCACGCCCTCCTGGTTCCACGCATTTTGCCCCACGGACCCCAAGAGGCCTTAATTCCTTAATATAAGCACTTAGAATTTCTCTAGCGGATTCCAGGAAGGGCCGAGGGACCTGGGCCGGGTGTCAAACTTCTTACCACCATGAGGTGGTAGTGCGTACATGGGTGCCTACCCGCCACGCCCTCCTGGTTTCCCGTATTTTGCCCCACGGACCCCCAGAGGCCTTAATTCCTTAATATAAACACCTAGAATTGCTCTAGCGGATTCCAGGAAGGGCCGAGAGACCTGGGCCGGGTGTCAAACTTCTTACCACCATGACGTGGTTGTGCGTACATGGGTGCCTACCCGCCACGCTTTCCTGGTTTCCCGCATTTTGCCCCTTGGATCTCCAGAGGCCTTAATTCCTTAATATAAGCACCTAGAATTGCTCTAGCGGATTCCAGGAAGGGCCGAGAGACCTGGGCCGGGTGTCAAACTTCTTACCACCACGACGTGGTTGTGCGTACATGGGTGCCTACCCGCCACGCTTTCCTGGTTCCCCGCATTTTGCCCCTTGGATCCCCAGAGGCTTTAATTCCTTAATATAAGCACCTAGAATTGCTCTAGCGGATTCCAGGAAGGGCCGAGAGGCCTGGGTCGGGTGTCAAACTTCTTACCACCATGAGGTGGTTGTGCGTACATAGGTGCCTACCCACCACGCCCTCCTGGTTTCCCGCATTTTGCCCCACGGACCCCCAGAGGCCTTAATTCCTTAATATAAGCACCTAGAATTTCTCTAGCGGATTCCAGGATGGGCCGAGGGACCTGGGTCGGGTGTCAAACTTCTTACCACCATGAGGTGGTAGTGCGTACATGGGTGCCTACCCGCCACGCCCTCCTGGTTCCCCATATTTTGCCCCAAGGACCCCCAGAAGCCTTAATTCCTTAATATAAGCCCCTAGAATTGCTCTAGCGGATTCCAGGAAGGGCCGAGAGGCCTGGGTCGGGTGTCAAACTTCTTACCACCATGAGGTGGTTGTGCGTACATAGGTGCCTACCCACCACGCCCTCCTGGTTCCCCGCATTTTGCCCCACGGACCCCCAGAGGCTTTAATTCCTTAATATAAGCACCTAGAATTTCTCTAGCGGATTCCAGGATAGGACGAGGGACCTGGGCCGGGTGTCAAACTTCTTACCACCATGAGGTGGTAGTGCGTACATGGGTGCCTACCCGCCACGCCCTCCTGGTTCCCCGCATTTTGCCCCAAGGACCCCCAGAATCCTTAATTCCTTAATATAAGCCCCTAGAATTGCTCTAGCAGATTCCAGGAAGGGCCGAGGGACCTGGGCCGGGTGTCAAACTTCTTACCACCATGAGGTGGTAGTGCGTACATGGGTGCCTACCCGCCACGCCCTCCTGGTTCCCCGCATTTTGCCCCACGGTCCCCCAGAGGCCTTAATTCCTTAATATAAGCACCTAGAATTGCTCTAGCGGATTCCAGGATGGGCCGAGGGACCTGGGCCGGGTGTCAAACTTCTTACCACCATGAGGTGGTAGTGCGTACATGGGTGCCTACCCGCCACGCCCTCCCGGTTCCCCGCATTTTGCCCCAAGGACCCCCAGAATCCTTAATTCCTTAATATAAGCACCTAGAATTGCTCTAGCGGATTCCAGGAAGGGCCGAGAGGCCTGGGTCGGGTGTCAAACTTCTTACCACCATGAGGTGGTTGTGCGTACATAGGTGCCTACCCACCACGCCCTCCTGGTTTCCCGCATTTTGCCCCACGGACCCCCAGAGGCCTTAATTCCTTAATATAAGCACCTAGAATTTCTCTAGCGGATTCCAGGATGGGCCGAGAGACCTGGGCCGGGTGTCAAACTTCTTACCACCATGAGGTGGTAGTGCGTACATGGGTGCCTACCCGCCACGCCCTCCTGGTTCCCCATATTTTGCCCCAAGGACCCCCAGAAGCCTTAATTCCTTAATATAAGCCCTTAGAATTGCTCTAGCGGATTCCAGGAAGGGCCGAGAGGCCTGGGTCGGGTGTCAAACTTCTTACCACCATGAGGTGGTTGTGCGTACATAGGTGCCTACCCACCACGCCCTCCTGGTTCCCCGCATTTTGCCCCAAGGACCCCCAGAATCCTTAATTCCTTAATATAAGCCCCTAGAATTGCTCTAGCAGATTCCAGGAAGGGCCGAGGGACCTGGGCCGGGTGTCAAACTTCTTACCACCATGAGGTGGTAGTGCGTACATGGGTGCCTACCCGCCACGCCCTCCTGGTTCCCCGCATTTTGCCCCACGGTCCCCCAGAGGCCTTAATTCCTTAATATAAGCGCCTAGAATTGCTCTAGCGGATTCCAGGATGGGCCGAGGGACCTGGGCCGGGTGTCAAACTTCTTACCACCATGAGGTGGTAGTGCGTACATGGGTGCCTACCCGCCACGCCCTCCTGGTTCCCCGCTGTTTGCCCCAAGGACCCCCAGAATCCTTAATTCCTTAATATAAGCCCCTAGAATTGCTCTAGCTGATTCCAGGAAGGGCCGAGGGACCTGGGCCGGATGTCAAACTTCTTACCACCATGAGGTGGTAGTGCGTACATGGGTGCCTACCCGCCACGCCCTCCTGGTTCCCCGCATTTTGCCCCACGGTCCCCCAGAGGCCTTAATTCCTTAATATAAGCACTTAGAATTGCTCTAGCGGATTCCAGGATGGGCCGAGGGACCTGGGCCGGGTGTCAAACTTCTTACCACCATGAGGTGGTAGTGCGTACATGGGTGCCTACCCGCCACGCTTTCCTGGTTTCCCGCATTTTGCCCCTTGGATCTCCAGAGGCCTTAATTCCTTAATATAAGCACCTAGAATTGCTCTAGCGGATTCCAGGAAGGGCCGAGAGACCTGGGCCGGGTGTCAAACTTCTTACCACCACGACGTGGTTGTGCGTACATGGGTGCCTACCCGCCACGCCCTCCTGGTTTCCCGTATTTTGCCCCACGGACCCCCAGAGGCCTTAATTCCTTAATATAAACACCTAGAATTGCTCTAGCGGATTCCAGGAAGGGCCGAGAGACCTGGGCCGGGTGTCAAACTTCTTACCACCATGACGTGGTTGTGCGTACATGGGTGCCTACCCGCCACGCTTTCCTGGTTTCCCGCATTTTGCCCCTTGGATCTCCAGAGGCCTTAATTCCTTAATATAAGCACCTAGAATTGCTCTAGCGGATTCCAGGAAGGGCCGAGAGACCTGGGCCGGGTGTCAAACTTCTTACCACCACGACGTGGTTGTGCGTACATGGGTGCCTACCCGCCACGCTTTCCTGGTTCCCCGCATTTTGCCCCTTGGATCCCCAGAGGCTTTAATTCCTTAATATAAGCACCTAGAATTGCTCTAGCGGATTCCAGGAAGGGCCGAGAGGCCTGGGTCGGGTGTCAAACTTCTTACCACCATGAGGTGGTTGTGCGTACATAGGTGCCTACCCACCACGCCCTCCTGGTTTCCCGCATTTTGCCCCACGGACCCCCAGAGGCCTTAATTCCTTAATATAAGCACCTAGAATTTCTCTAGCGGATTCCAGGATGGGCCGAGGGACCTGGGTCGGGTGTCAAACTTCTTACCACCATGAGGTGGTAGTGCGTACATGGGTGCCTACCCGCCACGCCCTCCTGGTTCCCCATATTTTGCCCCAAGGACCCCCAGAAGCCTTAATTCCTTAATATAAGCCCCTAGAATTGCTCTAGCGGATTCCAGGAAGGGCCGAGAGGCCTGGGTCGGGTGTCAAACTTCTTACCACCATGAGGTGGTTGTGCGTACATAGGTGCCTACCCACCACGCCCTCCTGGTTCCCCGCATTTTGCCCCACGGACCCCCAGAGGCTTTAATTCCTTAATATAAGCACCTAGAATTTCTCTAGCGGATTCCAGGATAGGACGAGGGACCTGGGCCGGGTGTCAAACTTCTTACCACCATGAGGTGGTAGTGCGTACATGGGTGCCTACCCGCCACGCCCTCCTGGTTCCCCGCATTTTGCCCCAAGGACCCCCAGAATCCTTAATTCCTTAATATAAGCCCCTAGAATTGCTCTAGCAGATTCCAGGAAGGGCCGAGGGACCTGGGCCGGGTGTCAAACTTCTTACCACCATGAGGTGGTAGTGCGTACATGGGTGCCTACCCGCCACGCCCTCCTGGTTCCCCGCATTTTGCCCCACGGTCCCCCAGAGGCCTTAATTCCTTAATATAAGCACCTAGAATTGCTCTAGCGGATTCCAGGATGGGCCGAGGGACCTGGGCCGGGTGTCAAACTTCTTACCACCATGAGGTGGTAGTGCGTACATGGGTGCCTACCCGCCACGCCCTCCCGGTTCCCCGCATTTTGCCCCAAGGACCCCCAGAATCCTTAATTCCTTAATATAAGCACCTAGAATTGCTCTAGCGGATTCCAGGAAGGGCCGAGAGGCCTGGGTCGGGTGTCAAACTTCTTACCACCATGAGGTGGTTGTGCGTACATAGGTGCCTACCCACCACGCCCTCCTGGTTTCCCGCATTTTGCCCCACGGACCCCCAGAGGCCTTAATTCCTTAATATAAGCACCTAGAATTTCTCTAGCGGATTCCAGGATGGGCCGAGAGACCTGGGCCGGGTGTCAAACTTCTTACCACCATGAGGTGGTAGTGCGTACATGGGTGCCTACCCGCCACGCCCTCCTGGTTCCCCATATTTTGCCCCAAGGACCCCCAGAAGCCTTAATTCCTTAATATAAGCCCTTAGAATTGCTCTAGCGGATTCCAGGAAGGGCCGAGAGGCCTGGGTCGGGTGTCAAACTTCTTACCACCATGAGGTGGTTGTGCGTACATAGGTGCCTACCCACCACGCCCTCCTGGTTCCCCGCATTTTGCCCCAAGGACCCCCAGAATCCTTAATTCCTTAATATAAGCCCCTAGAATTGCTCTAGCAGATTCCAGGAAGGGCCGAGGGACCTGGGCCGGGTGTCAAACTTCTTACCACCATGAGGTGGTAGTGCGTACATGGGTGCCTACCCGCCACGCCCTCCTGGTTCCCCGCATTTTGCCCCACGGTCCCCCAGAGGCCTTAATTCCTTAATATAAGCGCCTAGAATTGCTCTAGCGGATTCCAGGATGGGCCGAGGGACCTGGGCCGGGTGTCAAACTTCTTACCACCATGAGGTGGTAGTGCGTACATGGGTGCCTACCCGCCACGCCCTCCTGGTTCCCCGCTGTTTGCCCCAAGGACCCCCAGAATCCTTAATTCCTTAATATAAGCCCCTAGAATTGCTCTAGCTGATTCCAGGAAGGGCCGAGGGACCTGGGCCGGATGTCAAACTTCTTACCACCATGAGGTGGTAGTGCGTACATGGGTGCCTACCCGCCACGCCCTCCTGGTTCCCCGCATTTTGCCCCACGGTCCCCCAGAGGCCTTAATTCCTTAATATAAGCACTTAGAATTGCTCTAGCGGATTCCAGGATGGGCCGAGGGACCTGGGCCGGGTGTCAAACTTCTTACCACCATGAGGTGGTAGTGCGTACATGGGTGCCTACCCGCCACGCTTTCCTGGTTTCCCGCATTTTGCCCCTTGGATCTCCAGAGGCCTTAATTCCTTAATATAAGCACCTAGAATTGCTCTAGCGGATTCCAGGAAGGGCCGAGAGACCTGGGCCGGGTGTCAAACTTCTTACCACCACGACGTGGTTGTGCGTACATGGGTGCCTACCCGCCACGCTTTCCTGGTTCCCCGCATTTTGCCCCTTAGATCCCCAGAGGCTTTAATTCCTTAATATAAGCACCTAGAATTGCTCTAGCGGATTCCAGGAAGGGCCGAGAGGCCTGGGTCGGGTGTCAAACTTCTTACCACCATGAGGTGGTTGTGCGTACATAGGTGCCTACCCACCACGCCCTCCTGGTTTCCCGCATTTTGCCCCACGGACCCCCAGAGGCCTTAATTCCTTAAGAATTGCTCTAGCGGATTCCAGGAAGGGCCGAGAGGCCTGGGTCGGGTGTCAAACTTCTTACCACCATGAGGTGGTTGTGCGTACATAGGTGCCTACCCACCACGCCCTCCTGTTCCCCGCATTTTGCCCCACGGACCCCCAGAGGCCTTAATTCCTTAATATAAGCACCTAGAATTTCTCTAACGGATTCCAGGATGGGCCGAGGGACCTGGGCCGGGTGTAAAACTTCTTACCACCATGACGTGGTTGTGTGTTTATGGGTGCCTACCCGCCACGCTTTCCTGGTTCCCCGCATTTTGCCCTTTGGATCCCCAGAGGCTTTAATTCCTTAATATAAGCACCTAGAATTGCTCTAGCGGATTCCAGGAAGGGCCGAGAGGCCTGTGTCGGGTGTCAAACTTCTTACCACCATGAGGTGGTTGTGCGTACATTGGTGCCTACCCACCACGCCCTCCTGGTTCCCCGCATTTTGCCCCACGGACCCCCAGAGGCCTTAATTCCTTAATATAAGCACCTAGAATTTCTCTAGCGGATTCCAGGATGGGCCGAGGGACCTGGGCCGGGTGTCAAACTTCTTACCACCATGAGGTGGTAGCGCGTACATGGGTGCCTACCCGCCACGCCCTCCTGGTTCCACACATTTTGCCCCAAGGGTCCCCAGAATCCTTAATTCCTTAATATAAGCACCTAGAATTGCTCTAGCGGATTCCAGGAAGGGCCGAGAGGCCTGGGTCGGGTGTCAAACTTCTTACCACCATGAGGTGGTTGTGCGTACATAGGTTCCTACCCGCCACGCCCTCCTGGTTCCCCGCATTTTGCCCCACGGATCGCCAGAGGCCTTAATTCCTTAATATAAGCACTTAGAACTTCTCTACCGGATTCCAGGAAGGGCCGAGGGACCTGAGCCGGGTGTCAAACTTCTTACCACCATGAGGTGGTTGTGCGTACATGGGTGCCTACCCGCCACGCCCTCCTGGTTCCACGCATTTTGCCCCACGGACCCCAAGAGGCCTTAATTCCTTAATATAAGCACTTAGAATTTCTCTAGCGGATTCCAGGAAGGGCCGAGGGACCTGGGCCGGGTGTCAAACTTCTTACCACCATGAGGTGGTAGTGCGTACATGGGTGCCTACCCGCCACGCCCTCCTGGTTCCCCGTATTTTGCCCCACGGACCCCCAGAGGCCTTAATTCCTTAATATAAACACCTAGAATTGCTCTAGCGGATTCCAGGAAGGGCCGAGAGACCTGGGCCGGGTGTCAAACTTCTTACCACCATGACGTGGTTGTGCGTACATGGGTGCCTACCCGCCACGCTTTCCTGGTTTCCCGCATTTTGCCCCTTGGATCTCCAGAGGCCTTAATTCCTTAATATAAGCACCTAGAATTGCTCTAGCGGATTCCAGGAAGGGCCGAGAGACCTGGGCCGGGTGTCAAACTTCTTACCACCACGACGTGGTTGTGCGTACATGGGTGCCTACCCGCCACGCTTTCCTGGTTCCCCGCATTTTGCCCCTTGGATCCCCAGAGGCTTTAATTCCTTAATATAAGCACCTAGAATTGCTCTAGCGGATTCCAGGAAGGGCCGAGAGGCCTGGGTCGGGTGTCAAACTTCTTACCACCATGAGGTGGTTGTGCGTACATAGGTGCCTACCCACCACGCCCTCCTGGTTTCCCGCATTTTGCCCCACGGACCCCCAGAGGCCTTAATTCCTTAATATAAGCACCTAGAATTTCTCTAGCGGATTCCAGGATGGGCCGAGGGACCTGGGCCGGGTGTCAAACTTCTTACCACCATGAGGTGGTAGTGCGTACATGGGTGCCTACCCGCCACGCCCTCCTGGTTCCCCATATTTTGCCCCAAGGACCCCCAGAAGCCTTAATTCCTTAATATAAGCCCCTAGAATTGCTCTAGCGGATTCCAGGAAGGGCCGAGAGGCCTGGGTCGGGTGTCAAACTTCTTACCACCATGAGGTGGTTGTGCGTACATAGGTGCCTACCCACCACGCCCTCCTGGTTCCCCGCATTTTGCCCCACGGACCCCCAGAGGCTTTAATTCCTTAATATAAGCACCTAGAATTTCTCTAGCGGATTCCAGGATGGGACGAGGGACCTGGGCCGGGTGTCAAACTTCTTACCACCATGAAGTGGTAGTGCGTACATGGGTGCCTACCCGCCACGCCCTCCTGGTTCCCCGTATTTTGCCCCAAGGACCCCCAGAATCCTTAATTCCTTAATATAAGCCCCTAGAATTGCTCTAGCAGATTCCAGGAAGGGCCGAGGGACCTGGGCCGGGTGTCAAACTTCTTACCACCAAGAGGTGGTAGTGCGTACATGGGTGCCTACCCGCCACGCCCTCCTGGTTCCCCGCATTTTGCCCCATGGTCCCCCAGAGGCCTTAATTCCTTAATATAAGCACTTAGAATTGCTCTAGCGGATTCCAGGATGGGCCGAGGGACCTGGGCCGGGTGTCAAACTTCTTACCACCATGAGGTGGTAGTGCGTACATGGGTGCCTACCCGCCACGCCCTCCTGGTTCCCCGTATTTTGCCCAAAGGACCCCCAGAAGCCTTAATTCCTTAATATAAGCCCCTAGAGTTGCTCTAGCGGATTCCAGGAAGGGCCGAGAGACCTGGGCCGTGTGTCAAACTTCTTACCACCATGACGTGGTTGTGCGTACATGGGTGCCTACCCGCCACGCTTTCCTGGTTTCCCGCATTTTGCCCCTTGGATCTCCAGAGGCCTTAATTCCTTAATATAAGCACCTAGAATTGCTTTAGCGGATTCCAGGAAGGGCCGAGAGACCTGGGCCGGGTGTCAAACTTCTTACCACCACGACGTGGTTGTGCGTACATGGGTGCCTACCCGCCACGCTTTCCTGGTTCCCCGCATTTTGCCCCTTGGATCCCCAGAGGCTTTAATTCCTTAATATAAGCACCTAGAATTGCTCTAGCGGATTCCAGGAAGGGCCGAGAGGCCTGGGTCGGGTGTCAAACTTCTTACCACCATGAGGTGGTTGTGCGTACATAGGTGCCTACCCACCACGCCCTCCTGGTTTCCCGCATTTTGCCCCACGGACCCCCAGAGGCCTTAATTCCTTAATATAAGCACCTAGAATTTCTCTAGCGGATTCCAGGATGGGCCGAGGGACCTGGGCCGGGTGTCAAACTTCTTACCACCATGAGGTGGTAGTGCGTACATGGGTGCCTACCCGCCACGCCCTCCTGGTTCCCCATATTTTGCCCCAAGGACCCCCAGAAGCCTTAATTCCTTAATATAAGCCCCTAGAATTGCTCTAGCGGATTCCAGGAAGGGCCGAGAGGCCTGGGTCGGGTGTCAAACTTCTTACCACCATGAGGTGGTTGTGCGTACATAGGTGCCTACCCACCACGCCCTCCTGTTCCCCGCATTTTGCCCCACGGACCCCCAGAGGCTTTAATTCCTTAATATAAGCACCTAGAATTTCTCTAGCGGATTCCAGGATGGGACGAGGGACCTGGGCCGGGTGTCAAACTTCTTACCACCATGAGGTGGTAGTGCGTACATGGGTGCCTACCCGCCACGCCCTCCTGGTTCCCCGCATTTTGCCCCAAGGACCCCCAGAATCCTTAATTCCTTAATATAAGCCCCTAGAATTGCTCTAGCAGATTCCAGGAAGGGCCGAGGGACCTGGGCCGGGTGTCAAACTTCTTACCACCAAGAGGTGGTAGTGCGTACATGGGTGCCTACCCGCCACGCCCTCCTGGTTCCCCGCATTTTGCCCCATGGTCCCCCAGAGGCCTTAATTCCTTAATATAAGCACTTAGAATTGCTCTAGCGGATTCCAGGATGGGCCGAGAGACCTGGGCCGGGTGTCAAACTTCTTACCACCATGAGGTGGTAGTGCGTACATGGGTGCCTACCCGCCACGCCCTCCTGGTTCCCCGTATTTTGCCCAAAGGACCCCCAGAAGCCTTAATTCCTTAATATAAGCCCCTAGAGTTGCTCTAGCGGATTCCAGGAAGGGCCGAGAGACCTGGGCCGTGTGTCAAACTTCTTACCACCATGACGTGGTTGTGCGTACATGGGTGCCTACCCGCCACGCTTTCCTGGTTTCCCGCATTTTGCCCCTTGGATCTCCAGAGGCCTTAATTCCTTAATATAAGCACCTAGAATTGCTCTAGCGGATTCCAGGAAGGGCCGAGAGACCTGGGCCGGGTGTCAAACTTCTTACCACCACGACGTGGTTGTGCGTACATGGGTGCCTACCCGCCACGCTTTCCTGGTTCCCCGCATTTTGCCCCTTGGATCCCCAGAGGCTTTAATTCCTTAATATAAGCACCTAGAATTGCTCTAGCGGATTCCAAGAAGGGCCGAGAGGCCTGGGTCGGGTGTCAAACTTCTTACCACCATGAGGTGGTTGTGCGTACATAGGTGCCTACCCACCACGCCCTCCTGGTTTCCCGCATTTTGCCCCACGGACCCCCAGAGGCCTTAATTCCTTAATATAAGCACCTAGAATTTCTCTAGCGGATTCCAGGATGGGCCGAGGGACCTGGGCCAGGTGTCAAACTTCTTACCACCATGAGGTGGTAGTGCGTACATGGGTGCCTACCCGCCACGCCCTCCTGGTTCCCCATATTTTGCCCCAAGGACCCCCAGAAGCCTAAATTCCTTAATATAAGCCCCTAGAATTGCTCTAGCGGATTCCAGGAAGGGCCGAGAGGCCTGGGTCGGGTGTCAAACTTCTTACCACCATGAGGTGGTTGTGCGTACATAGGTGCCTACCCACCACGCCCTCCTGTTCCCCGCATTTTGCCCCACGGACCCCCAGAGGCCTTAATTCCTTAATATAAGCACCTAGAATTTCTCTAACGGATTCCAGGATGGGCCGAGGGACCTGGGCCGGGTGTAAAACTTCTTACCACCATGACGTGGTTGTGTGTTTATGGGTGCCTACCCGCCACGCCCTCCTGGTTCCACGCATTTTGCCCCAAGGACCCCCAGAATCCTTAATTCCTTAATATAAGCCCCTAGAATTGCTCTAGCAGATTCCAGGAAGGGCCGAGGGACCTGGGCCGGGTGTCAGACTTATTACCACCATGAGGTGGTAGTGCGTACATGGGTGCCTACCCGCCACGCCCTCCTGGTTCCCCGCATTTTGCCCCACGGTCCCCCAGAGGCCTTAATTCCTTAATATAAGCACCTAGAATTGCTCTAGCGGATTCCAGGATGGGCCGAGGGACTTGGGCCGGGTGTCAAACTTCTTACCACCATGAGGTGGTAGTGCGTACATGGGTGCCTACCCGCCACGCCCTCCTGGTTCCCCGTATTTTGCCCCAAGGACCCCCAGAAGCCTTAATTCCTTAATATAAGCCCCTAGAATTGCTCTAGCGGATTCCAGGAAGGGCCGAGAGACCTGGGCCGGGTGTCAAACTTCTTACCACCATGAGGTGGTTGTGCGTACATAGGTGCCTACCCGCCAAGCCCTCCTGGTTCCCCGCATTTTGCCCCACGGTCCCCCAGAGGCCTTAATTCCTTAATATAAGCACCTAGAATTGCTCTAGCGGATTCCAGGAAGGGCCGGGGGACCTGGGCCGGGTGTCAAACTTCTTACCACCATGAGGTGGTTGTGCGTACATGGGTGCCTACCCGCCACGCTTTCCTGGTTCCCCGCATTTTGCCCTTTGGATCCCCAGAGGCTTTAATTCCTTAATATAAGCACCTAGAATTGCTCTAGCGGATTCCAGGAAGGGCCGAGAGGCCTGTGTCGGGTGTCAAACTTCTTACCACCATGAGGTGGTTGTGCGTACATAGGTGCCTACCCACCACGCCCTCCTGGTTCCCCGCATTTTGCCCCACGGACCCCCAGAGGCTTTAATTCCTTAATATAAGCACCTAGAATTTCTCTAGCGGATTCCAGGATGGGCCGAGGGACCTGGGCCGGGTGTCAAACTTCTTACCACCATGAGGTGGTAGCGCGTACATGGGTGCCTACCCGCCACGCCCTCCTGGTTCCACGCATTTTGCCCCAAGGACCCCCAGAATCCTTAATTCCTTAATATAAGCCCCTAGAATTGCTCTAGCAGATTCCAGGAAGGGCCGAGGGACCTGGGCCGGGTGTCAAACTTCTTACCACCATGAGGTGGTAGTGCGTACATGGGTGCCTACCCGCCACGCCCTCCTGGTTTCCCGCATTTTGCCCCACGGTCCCCCAGAGGCCTTAATTCCTTAATATAAGCACCTAGAATTGCTCTAGCGGATTCCAGGATGGGCCGAGGGACTTGGGCCGGGTGTCAAACTTCTTACCACCATGAGGTGGTAGTGCGTACATGGGTGCCTACCCGCCACGCCCTCCTGGTTCCCCGTATTTTGCCCCAAGGACCCCCAGAAGCCTTAATTCCTTAATATAAGCCCCTATAATTGCTCTAGCGGATTCCAGGAAGGGCCGAGAGACCTGGGCCGGGTGTCAAACTTCTTACCACTATGACGTGGTTGTGCGTACATGGGTGCCTACCCGCCACGCTTTCCTGGTTCCCCGCATTTTGCCCCTTGGATCCCCAGAGGCTTTAATTCCTTAATATAAGCACCTAGAATTGCTCTAGCGGATTCCAGGAAGGGCCGAGTGGCCTGGGTCGGGTGTCAAACTTCTTACCACCATGAGGTGGTTGTGCGTACATAGGTGCCTACCCACCACGCCCTCCTGGTTCCCCGCATTTTGCCCCACGGACCCCCAGAGGCCTTAATTCCTTAATATAAGCACTTAGAACTTCTCTACCGGATTCCAGGAAGGGCCGAGGGACCTGGGCCGCGTGTCAAACTTCTTACCACTATGACGTGGTTGTGCGTACATGGGTGCCTACCCGCCACGCTTTCCTGGTTCCCCGCATTTTGCCCCTTGGATCCCCAGAGGCTTTAATTCCTTAATATAAGCACCTAGAATTGCTCTAGCGGATTCCAGGAAGGGCCGAGTGGCCTGGGTCGGGTGTCAAACTTCTTACCACCATGAGGTGGTTGTGCGTACATAGGTGCCTACCCACCACGCCCTCCTGGTTCCCCGCATTTTGCCCCACGGACCCCCAGAGGCCTTAATTCCTTAATATAAGCACTTAGAACTTCTCTACCGGATTCCAGGAAGGGCCGAGGGACCTGGGCCGCGTGTCAAACTTCTTACCACCATGAGGTGGTTGTGCGTACATGGGTGCCTACCCGCCACGCCCTCCTGGTTCCCCGCATTTTGTCCCACGGACCCCCAGAGGCCTTAATTCCTTAATATAAGCACCTAGAATTGCTCTAGCGGATTCCAGGAAGGGCCGAGAGGCCTGGGTCGGGTGTCAAACTTCTTACCACCATGAGGTGGTTGTGCGTACATAGGTTCCTACCCGCCACGCCCTCCTGGTTCCCCGCATTTTGCCCCACGGATCGCCAGAGGCCTTAATTCCTTAATATAAGCACTTAGAACTTCTCTACCGGATTCCAGGAAGGGCCGAGGGACCTGAGCCGGGTGTCAAACTTCTTACCACCATGAGGTGGTTGTGCGTACATGGGTGCCTACCCGCCACGCCCTCCTGGTTCCACGCATTTTGCCCCACGGACCCCAAGAGGCCTTAATTCCTTAATATAAGCACTTAGAATTTCTCTAGCGGATTCCAGGAAGGGCCGAGGGACCTGGGCCGGGTGTCAAACTTCTTACCACCATGAGGTGGTAGTGCGTACATGGGTGCCTACCCGCCACGCCCTCCTGGTTTCCCGTATTTTGCCCCACGGACCCCCAGAGGCCTTAATTCCTTAATATAAACACCTAGAATTGCTCTAGCGGATTCCAGGAAGGGCCGAGAGACCTGGGCCGGGTGTCAAACTTCTTACCACCATGACGTGGTTGTGCGTACATGGGTGCCTACCCGCCACGCTTTCCTGGTTTCCCGCATTTTGCCCCTTGGATCTCCAGAGGCCTTAATTCCTTAATATAAGCACCTAGAATTGCTCTAGCGGATTCCAGGAAGGGCCGAGAGACCTGGGCCGGGTGTCAAACTTCTTACCACCACGACGTGGTTGTGCGTACATGGGTGCCTACCCGCCACGCTTTCCTGGTTCCCCGCATTTTGCCCCTTGGATCCCCAGAGGCTTTAATTCCTTAATATAAGCACCTAGAATTGCTCTAGCGGATTCCAGGAAGGGCCGAGAGGCCTGGGTCGGGTGTCAAACTTCTTACCACCATGAGGTGGTTGTGCGTACATAGGTGCCTACCCACCACGCCCTCCTGGTTTCCCGCATTTTGCCCCACGGACCCCCAGAGGCCTTAATTCCTTAATATAAGCACCTAGAATTTCTCTAGCGGATTCCAGGATGGGCCGAGGGACCTGGGTCGGGTGTCAAACTTCTTACCACCATGAGGTGGTAGTGCGTACATGGGTGCCTACCCGCCACGCCCTCCTGGTTCCCCATATTTTGCCCCAAGGACCCCCAGAAGCCTTAATTCCTTAATATAAGCCCCTAGAATTGCTCTAGCGGATTCCAGGAAGGGCCGAGAGGCCTGGGTCGGGTGTCAAACTTCTTACCACCATGAGGTGGTTGTGCGTACATAGGTGCCTACCCACCACGCCCTCCTGGTTCCCCGCATTTTGCCCCACGGACCCCCAGAGGCTTTAATTCCTTAATATAAGCACCTAGAATTTCTCTAGCGGATTCCAGGATAGGACGAGGGACCTGGGCCGGGTGTCAAACTTCTTACCACCATGAGGTGGTAGTGCGTACATGGGTGCCTACCCGCCACGCCCTCCTGGTTCCCCGCATTTTGCCCCAAGGACCCCCAGAATCCTTAATTCCTTAATATAAGCCCCTAGAATTGCTCTAGCAGATTCCAGGAAGGGCCGAGGGACCTGGGCCGGGTGTCAAACTTCTTACCACCATGAGGTGGTAGTGCGTACATGGGTGCCTACCCGCCACGCCCTCCTGGTTCCCCGCATTTTGCCCCACGGTCCCCCAGAGGCCTTAATTCCTTAATATAAGCACCTAGAATTGCTCTAGCGGATTCCAGGATGGGCCGAGGGACCTGGGCCGGGTGTCAAACTTCTTACCACCATGAGGTGGTAGTGCGTACATGGGTGCCTACCCGCCACGCCCTCCCGGTTCCCCGCATTTTGCCCCAAGGACCCCCAGAATCCTTAATTCCTTAATATAAGCACCTAGAATTGCTCTAGCGGATTCCAGGAAGGGCCGAGAGGCCTGGGTCGGGTGTCAAACTTCTTACCACCATGAGGTGGTTGTGCGTACATAGGTGCCTACCCACCACGCCCTCCTGGTTTCCCGCATTTTGCCCCACGGACCCCCAGAGGCCTTAATTCCTTAATATAAGCACCTAGAATTTCTCTAGCGGATTCCAGGATGGGCCGAGAGACCTGGGCCGGGTGTCAAACTTCTTACCACCATGAGGTGGTAGTGCGTACATGGGTGCCTACCCGCCACGCCCTCCTGGTTCCCCATATTTTGCCCCAAGGACCCCCAGAAGCCTTAATTCCTTAATATAAGCCCTTAGAATTGCTCTAGCGGATTCCAGGAAGGGCCGAGAGGCCTGGGTCGGGTGTCAAACTTCTTACCACCATGAGGTGGTTGTGCGTACATAGGTGCCTACCCACCACGCCCTCCTGGTTCCCCGCATTTTGCCCCAAGGACCCCCAGAATCCTTAATTCCTTAATATAAGCCCCTAGAATTGCTCTAGCAGATTCCAGGAAGGGCCGAGGGACCTGGGCCGGGTGTCAAACTTCTTACCACCATGAGGTGGTAGTGCGTACATGGGTGCCTACCCGCCACGCCCTCCTGGTTCCCCGCATTTTGCCCCACGGTCCCCCAGAGGCCTTAATTCCTTAATATAAGCGCCTAGAATTGCTCTAGCGGATTCCAGGATGGGCCGAGGGACCTGGGCCGGGTGTCAAACTTCTTACCACCATGAGGTGGTAGTGCGTACATGGGTGCCTACCCGCCACGCCCTCCTGGTTCCCCGCTGTTTGCCCCAAGGACCCCCAGAATCCTTAATTCCTTAATATAAGCCCCTAGAATTGCTCTAGCTGATTCCAGGAAGGGCCGAGGGACCTGGGCCGGATGTCAAACTTCTTACCACCATGAGGTGGTAGTGCGTACATGGGTGCCTACCCGCCACGCCCTCCTGGTTCCCCGCATTTTGCCCCACGGTCCCCCAGAGGCCTTAATTCCTTAATATAAGCACTTAGAATTGCTCTAGCGGATTCCAGGATGGGCCGAGGGACCTGGGCCGGGTGTCAAACTTCTTACCACCATGAGGTGGTAGTGCGTACATGGGTGCCTACCCGCCACGCTTTCCTGGTTTCCCGCATTTTGCCCCTTGGATCTCCAGAGGCCTTAATTCCTTAATATAAGCACCTAGAATTGCTCTAGCGGATTCCAGGAAGGGCCGAGAGACCTGGGCCGGGTGTCAAACTTCTTACCACCACGACGTGGTTGTGCGTACATGGGTGCCTACCCGCCACGCTTTCCTGGTTCCCCGCATTTTGCCCCTTAGATCCCCAGAGGCTTTAATTCCTTAATATAAGCACCTAGAATTGCTCTAGCGGATTCCAGGAAGGGCCGAGAGGCCTGGGTCGGGTGTCAAACTTCTTACCACCATGAGGTGGTTGTGCGTACATAGGTGCCTACCCACCACGCCCTCCTGGTTTCCCGCATTTTGCCCCACGGACCCCCAGAGGCCTTAATTCCTTAAGAATTGCTCTAGCGGATTCCAGGAAGGGCCGAGAGGCCTGGGTCGGGTGTCAAACTTCTTACCACCATGAGGTGGTTGTGCGTACATAGGTGCCTACCCACCACGCCCTCCTGTTCCCCGCATTTTGCCCCACGGACCCCCAGAGGCCTTAATTCCTTAATATAAGCACCTAGAATTTCTCTAACGGATTCCAGGATGGGCCGAGGGACCTGGGCCGGGTGTAAAACTTCTTACCACCATGACGTGGTTGTGTGTTTATGGGTGCCTACCCGCCACGCTTTCCTGGTTCCCCGCATTTTGCCCTTTGGATCCCCAGAGGCTTTAATTCCTTAATATAAGCACCTAGAATTGCTCTAGCGGATTCCAGGAAGGGCCGAGAGGCCTGTGTCGGGTGTCAAACTTCTTACCACCATGAGGTGGTTGTGCGTACATTGGTGCCTACCCACCACGCCCTCCTGGTTCCCCGCATTTTGCCCCACGGACCCCCAGAGGCCTTAATTCCTTAATATAAGCACCTAGAATTTCTCTAGCGGATTCCAGGATGGGCCGAGGGACCTGGGCCGGGTGTCAAACTTCTTACCACCATGAGGTGGTAGCGCGTACATGGGTGCCTACCCGCCACGCCCTCCTGGTTCCACGCATTTTGCCCCAAGGGTCCCCAGAATCCTTAATTCCTTAATATAAGCCCCTAGAATTGCTCTAGCAGATTCCAGGAAGGGCCGAGGGACCTGGGCCGGGTGTCAAACTTCTTACCACCATGAGGTGGTAGTGCGTACATGGGTGCCTACCCGCCACGCCCTCCTGGTTCCCCGCATTTTGCCCCACGGTCCCCCAGAGGCCTTAATTCCTTAATATAAGCACCTAGAATTGCTCTAGCGGATTCCAGGATGGGCCGAGGGACTTGGGCCGGGTGTCAAACTTCTTACCACCATGAGGTGGTAGTGCGTACATGGGTGCCTACCCGCCACGCCCTCCTGGTTCCCCGTATTTTGCCCCAAGGACCCACAGAAGCCTTAATTCCTTAATATAAGCCCCTAGAATTGCTCTAGCGGATTCCAGGAAGGGCCGAGAGACCTGGGCCGGGTGTCAAACTTCTTACCACTATGACGTGGTTGTGCGTACATGGGTGCCTACCCGCCACGCTTTCCTGGTTCCCCGCATTTTGCCCCTTGGATCCCCAGAGGCTTTAATTCGTTAATATAAGCACCTAGAATTGCTCTAGCGGATTCCAGGAAGGGCCGAGAGGCCTGGGTCGGGTGTCAAACTTCTTACCACCATGAGGTGGTTGTGCGTACATAGGTGCCTACCCACCACGCCCTCCTGGTTCCCCGCATTTTGCCCCACGGACCCCCAGAGGCCTTAATTCCTTAATATAAGCACTTAGAACTTCTCTACCGGATTCCAGGAAGGGCCGAGGGACCTGGGCCGGGTGTCAAACTTCTTACCACCATGAGGTGGTTGTGCGTACATGGGTGCCTACCCGCCACGCCCTCCTGGTTCCCCGCATTTTGTCCCACGGACCCCCAGAGGCCTTAATTCCTTAATATAAGCACCTAGAATTGCTCTAGCGGATTCCAGGAAGGGCCGAGAGGCCTGGGTCGGCTGTCAAACTTCTTACCACCATGAGATGGTTGTGCGTACATAGGTTCCTACTCGCCACGCCCTCCTGGTTCCCCGCATTTTGCCCCACGGATCCCCAGAGGCCTTAATTCCTTAATATAAGCACTTAGAACTTCTCTACCGGATTCCAGGAAGGGCCGAGGGACCTGGGCCGGGTGTCAAACTTCTTACCACCATGAGGTGGTTGTGCGTACATGGGTGCCTACCCGCCACGCCCTCCTGGTTCCACGCATTTTGCCCCACGGACCCCAAGAGGCCTTAATTCCTTAATATAAGCACTTAGAATTTCTCTAGCGGATTCCAGGATGGGCCGAGGGACCTGGGTCGGGTGTCAAACTTCGTACCACCATGAGGTGGTAGTGCATACATGGGTACCTACCCGCCACGCCCTCCTGGTTCCGCGCATTTTGCCCAACGGACCCCCAGAGGCCTTAATTCCTTAATATAAGCACCTAGAATTGCTCTAGCGGATTCCAGGAAGGGCCGAGAGACCTGGGCCGGGTGTCAAACTTCTTACCACCATGACGTGGTTGTGCGTACATGGGTGCCTACCCGCCACGCCCTCCTGGTTCCCCGCATTTTGCCCCAAGGACCCCCAGAATCCTTAATTCCTTAATATAAGCCCCTAGAATTGCTCTAGCAGATTCCAGGAAGGGCCGAGGGACCTGGGCCGGGTGTCAAACTTCTTACCACCATGAGGTGGTAGTGCGTACATAGGTGCCTACCCACCACGCCCTCCTGGTTCCCCGCATTTTCCCCCACGGACCCCCAGAGGCCTTAATTCCTTAATATAAGCACTTAGAACTTCTCTACCGGATTCCAGGAAGGGCCGAGGGACCTGGGCCGGGTGTCAAACTTCTTACCACAATGAAGTGGTTGTGCGTACATGGGTGCCTACCCGCCACGCCCTCCTGGTTCCCCGCATTTTGTCCCACGGACCCCCAGAGGCCTTAATTCCTTAATATAAGCACCTAGAATTGCTCTAGCGGATTCCAGGAAAGGCCGATAGGCCTGGGTCGGGTGTCAAACTTCTTACCACCATGAGGTGGTTGTGCGTACATAGGTGCCTACCCACCACGCCCTCCTGTTCCCCGCATTTTGCCCCACGGACCCCCAGAGGCCTTAATTCCTTAATATAAGCACCTAGAATTTCTCTAACGGATTCCAGGATGGGCCGAGGGACCTGGGCCGGGTGTAAAACTTCTTACCACCATGACGTGGTTGTGTGTTTATGGGTGCCTACCCGCCACGCCCTCCTGGTTCCACGCATTTTGCCCCAAGGACCCCCAGAATCCTTAATTCCTTAATATAAGCCCCTAGAATTGCTCTAGCAGATTCCAGGAAGGGCCGAGGGACCTGGGCCGGGTGTCAAACTTATTACCACCATGAGGTGGTAGTGCGTACATGGGTGCCTACCCGCCACGCCCTCCTGGTTCCCCGCATTTTGCCCCACGGTCCCCCAGAGGCCTTAATTCCTTAATATAAGCACCTAGAATTGCTCTAGCGGATTCCAGGATGGGCCGAGGGACTTGGGCCGGGTGTCAAACTTCTTACCACCATGAGGTGGTAGTGCGTACATGGGTGCCTACCCGCCACGCCCTCCTGGTTCCCCGTATTTTGCCCCAAGGACCCCCAGAAGCCTTAATTCCTTAATATAAGCCCCTAGAATTGCTCTAGCGGATTCCAGGAAGGGCTGAGAGACCTGGGCCGGGTGTCAAACTTCTTACCACCATGAGGTGGTTGTGCGTACATAGGTGCCTACCCGCCAAGCCCTCCTGGTTCCCCGCATTTTGCCCCACGGTCCCCCAGAGGCCTTAATTCCTTAATATAAGCACCTAGAATTGCTCTAGCGGATTCCAGGAAGGGCCGGGGGACCTGGGCCGGGTGTCAAACTTCTTACCACCATGAGGTGGTTGTGCGTACATGGGTGCCTACCCGCCACGCTTTCCTGGTTCCCCGCATTTTGCCCTTTGGATCCCCAGAGGCTTTAATTCCTTAATATAAGCACCTAGAATTGCTCTAGCGGATTCCAGGAAGGGCCGAGAGGCCTGTGTCGGGTGTCAAACTTCTTACCACCATGAGGTGGTTGTGCGTACATAGGTGCCTACCCACCACGCCCTCCTGGTTCCCCGCATTTTGCCCCACGGACCCCCAGAGGCTTTAATTCCTTAATATAAGCACCTAGAATTTCTCTAGCGGATTCCAGGATGGGCCGAGGGACCTGGGCCGGGTGTCAAACTTCTTACCACCATGAGGTGGTAGCGCGTACATGGGTGCCTACCCGCCACGCCCTCCTGGTTCCACGCATTTTGCCCCAAGGACCCCCAGAATCCTTAATTCCTTAATATAAGCCCCTAGAATTGCTCTAGCAGATTCCAGGAAGGGCCGAGGGACCTGGGCCGGGTGTCAAACTTCTTACCACCATGAGGTGGTAGTGCGTACATGGGTGCCTACCCGCCACGCCCTCCTGGTTTCCCGCATTTTGCCCCACGGTCCCCCAGAGGCCTTAATTCCTTAATATAAGCACCTAGAATTGCTCTAGCGGATTCCAGGATGGGCCGAGGGACTTGGGCCGGGTGTCAAACTTCTTACCACCATGAGGTGGTAGTGCGTACATGGGTGCCTACCCGCCACGCCCTCCTGGTTCCCCGTATTTTGCCCCAAGGACCCCCAGAAGCCTTAATTCCTTAATATAAGCCCCTATAATTGCTCTAGCGGATTCCAGGAAGGGCCGAGAGACCTGGGCCGGGTGTCAAACTTCTTACCACTATGACGTGGTTGTGCGTACATGGGTGCCTACCCGCCACGCTTTCCTGGTTCCCCGCATTTTGCCCCTTGGATCCCCAGAGGCTTTAATTCCTTAATATAAGCACCTAGAATTGCTCTAGCGGATTCCAGGAAGGGCCGAGTGGCCTGGGTCGGGTGTCAAACTTCTTACCACCATGAGGTGGTTGTGCGTACATAGGTGCCTACCCACCACGCCCTCCTGGTTCCCCGCATTTTGCCCCACGGACCCCCAGAGGCCTTAATTCCTTAATATAAGCACTTAGAACTTCTCTACCGGATTCCAGGAAGGGCCGAGGGACCTGGGCCGCGTGTCAAACTTCTTACCACTATGACGTGGTTGTGCGTACATGGGTGCCTACCCGCCACGCTTTCCTGGTTCCCCGCATTTTGCCCCTTGGATCCCCAGAGGCTTTAATTCCTTAATATAAGCACCTAGAATTGCTCTAGCGGATTCCAGGAAGGGCCGAGTGGCCTGGGTCGGGTGTCAAACTTCTTACCACCATGAGGTGGTTGTGCGTACATAGGTGCCTACCCACCACGCCCTCCTGGTTCCCCGCATTTTGCCCCACGGACCCCCAGAGGCCTTAATTCCTTAATATAAGCACTTAGAACTTCTCTACCGGATTCCAGGAAGGGCCGAGGGACCTGGGCCGCGTGTCAAACTTCTTACCACCATGAGGTGGTTGTGCGTACATGGGTGCCTACCCGCCACGCCCTCCTGGTTCCCCGCATTTTGTCCCACGGACCCCCAGAGGCCTTAATTCCTTAATATAAGCACCTAGAATTGCTCTAGCGGATTCCAGGAAGGGCCGAGAGGCCTGGGTCGGGTGTCAAACTTCTTACCACCATGAGGTGGTTGTGCGTACATAGGTTCCTACCCGCCACGCCCTCCTGGTTCCCCGCATTTTGCCCCACGGATCGCCAGAGGCCTTAATTCCTTAATATAAGCACTTAGAACTTCTCTACCGGATTCCAGGAAGGGCCGAGGGACCTGAGCCGGGTGTCAAACTTCTTACCACCATGAGGTGGTTGTGCGTACATGGGTGCCTACCCGCCACGCCCTCCTGGTTCCACGCATTTTGCCCCACGGACCCCAAGAGGCCTTAATTCCTTAATATAAGCACTTAGAATTTCTCTAGCGGATTCCAGGAAGGGCCGAGGGACCTGGGCCGGGTGTCAAACTTCTTACCACCATGAGGTGGTAGTGCGTACATGGGTGCCTACCCGCCACGCCCTCCTGGTTTCCCGTATTTTGCCCCACGGACCCCCAGAGGCCTTAATTCCTTAATATAAACACCTAGAATTGCTCTAGCGGATTCCAGGAAGGGCCGAGAGACCTGGGCCGGGTGTCAAACTTCTTACCACCATGACGTGGTTGTGCGTACATGGGTGCCTACCCGCCACGCTTTCCTGGTTTCCCGCATTTTGCCCCTTGGATCTCCAGAGGCCTTAATTCCTTAATATAAGCACCTAGAATTGCTCTAGCGGATTCCAGGAAGGGCCGAGAGACCTGGGCCGGGTGTCAAACTTCTTACCACCACGACGTGGTTGTGCGTACATGGGTGCCTACCCGCCACGCTTTCCTGGTTCCCCGCATTTTGCCCCTTGGATCCCCAGAGGCTTTAATTCCTTAATATAAGCACCTAGAATTGCTCTAGCGGATTCCAGGAAGGGCCGAGAGGCCTGGGTCGGGTGTCAAACTTCTTACCACCATGAGGTGGTTGTGCGTACATAGGTGCCTACCCACCACGCCCTCCTGGTTCCCCGCATTTTGCCCCACGGACCCCCAGAGGCTTTAATTCCTTAATATAAGCACCTAGAATTTCTCTAGCGGATTCCAGGATAGGACGAGGGACCTGGGCCGGGTGTCAAACTTCTTACCACCATGAGGTGGTAGTGCGTACATGGGTGCCTACCCGCCACGCCCTCCTGGTTCCCCGCATTTTGCCCCAAGGACCCCCAGAATCCTTAATTCCTTAATATAAGCCCCTAGAATTGCTCTAGCAGATTCCAGGAAGGGCCGAGGGACCTGGGCCGGGTGTCAAACTTCTTACCACCATGAGGTGGTAGTGCGTACATGGGTGCCTACCCGCCACGCCCTCCTGGTTCCCCGCATTTTGCCCCACGGTCCCCCAGAGGCCTTAATTCCTTAATATAAGCACCTAGAATTGCTCTAGCGGATTCCAGGATGGGCCGAGGGACCTGGGCCGGGTGTCAAACTTCTTACCACCATGAGGTGGTAGTGCGTACATGGGTGCCTACCCGCCACGCCCTCCCGGTTCCCCGCATTTTGCCCCAAGGACCCCCAGAATCCTTAATTCCTTAATATAAGCACCTAGAATTGCTCTAGCGGATTCCAGGAAGGGCCGAGAGGCCTGGGTCGGGTGTCAAACTTCTTACCACCATGAGGTGGTTGTGCGTACATAGGTGCCTACCCACCACGCCCTCCTGGTTTCCCGCATTTTGCCCCACGGACCCCCAGAGGCCTTAATTCCTTAATATAAGCACCTAGAATTTCTCTAGCGGATTCCAGGATGGGCCGAGAGACCTGGGCCGGGTGTCAAACTTCTTACCACCATGAGGTGGTAGTGCGTACATGGGTGCCTACCCGCCACGCCCTCCTGGTTCCCCATATTTTGCCCCAAGGACCCCCAGAAGCCTTAATTCCTTAATATAAGCCCTTAGAATTGCTCTAGCGGATTCCAGGAAGGGCCGAGAGGCCTGGGTCGGGTGTCAAACTTCTTACCACCATGAGGTGGTTGTGCGTACATAGGTGCCTACCCACCACGCCCTCCTGGTTCCCCGCATTTTGCCCCACGGACCCCCAGAGGCTTTAATTCCTTAATAAAAGCACCTAGAATTTCTCTAGCGGATTCCAGGATGGGACGAGGGACCTGGGCCGGGTGTCAAACTTCTTACCACCATGAGGTGGTAGTGCGTACATGGGTGCCTACCCGCCACGCCCTCCTGGTTCCCCGCATTTTGCCCCAAGGACCCCCAGAATCCTTAATTCCTTAATATAAGCCCCTAGAATTGCTCTAGCAGATTCCAGGAAGGGCCGAGGGACCTGGGCCGGGTGTCAAACTTCTTACCACCATGAGGTGGTAGTGCGTACATGGGTGCCTACCCGCCACGCCCTCCTGGTTCCCCGCATTTTGCCCCACGGTCCCCCAGAGGCCTTAATTCCTTAATATAAGCGCCTAGAATTGCTCTAGCGGATTCCAGGATGGGCCGAGGGACCTGGGCCGGGTGTCAAACTTCTTACCACCATGAGGTGGTAGTGCGTACATGGGTGCCTACCCGCCACGCCCTCCTGGTTCCCCGCTGTTTGCCCCAAGGACCCCCAGAATCCTTAATTCCTTAATATAAGCCCCTAGAATTGCTCTAGCTGATTCCAGGAAGGGCCGAGGGACCTGGGCCGGATGTCAAACTTCTTACCACCATGAGGTGGTAGTGCGTACATGGGTGCCTACCCGCCACGCCCTCCTGGTTCCCCGCATTTTGCCCCACGGTCCCCCAGAGGCCTTAATTCCTTAATATAAGCACTTAGAATTGCTCTAGCGGATTCCAGGATGGGCCGAGGGACCTGGGCCGGGTGTCAAACTTCTTACCACCATGAGGTGGTAGTGCGTACATGGGTGCCTACCCGCCACGCTTTCCTGGTTTCCCGCATTTTGCCCCTTGGATCTCCAGAGGCCTTAATTCCTTAATATAAGCACCTAGAATTGCTCTAGCGGATTCCAGGAAGGGCCGAGAGACCTGGGCCGGGTGTCAAACTTCTTACCACCACGACGTGGTTGTGCGTACATGGGTGCCTACCCGCCACGCTTTCCTGGTTCCCCGCATTTTGCCCCTTAGATCCCCAGAGGCTTTAATTCCTTAATATAAGCACCTAGAATTGCTCTAGCGGATTCCAGGAAGGGCCGAGAGGCCTGGGTCGGGTGTCAAACTTCTTACCACCACGACGTGGTTGTGCGTACATGGGTGCCTACCCGCCACGCTTTCCTGGTTCCCCGCATTTTGCCCCTTAGATCCCCAGAGGCTTTAATTCCTTAATATAAGCACCTAGAATTGCTCTAGCGGATTCCAGGAAGGGCCGAGAGGCCTGGGTCGGGTGTCAAACTTCTTACCACCATGAGGTGGTTGTGCGTACATAGGTGCCTACCCACCACGCCCTCCTGTTCCCCGCATTTTGCCCCACGGACCCCCAGAGGCCTTAATTCCTTAATATAAGCACCTAGAATTTCTCTAACGGATTCCAGGATGGGCCGAGGGACCTGGGCCGGGTGTAAAACTTCTTACCACCATGACGTGGTTGTGTGTTTATGGGTGCCTACCCGCCACGCTTTCCTGGTTCCCCGCATTTTGCCCTTTGGATCCCCAGAGGCTTTAATTCCTTAATATAAGCACCTAGAATTGCTCTAGCGGATTCCAGGAAGGGCCGAGAGGCCTGTGTCGGGTGTCAAACTTCTTACCACCATGAGGTGGTTGTGCGTACATAGGTGCCTACCCACCACGCCCTCCTGGTTCCCCGCATTTTGCCCCACGGACCCCCAGAGGCCTTAATTCCTTAATATAAGCACCTAGAATTTCTCTAGCGGATTCCAGGATGGGCCGAGGGACCTGGGCCGGGTGTCAAACTTCTTACCACCATGAGGTGGTAGCGCGTACATGGGTGCCTACCCGCCACGCCCTCCTGGTTCCACGCATTTTGCCCCAAGGGTCCCCAGAATCCTTAATTCCTTAATATAAGCCCCTAGAATTGCTCTAGCAGATTCCAGGAAGGGCCGAGGGACCTGGGCCGGGTGTCAAACTTCTTACCACCATGAGGTGGTAGTGCGTACATGGGTGCCTACCCGCCACGCCCTCCTGGTTCCCCGCATTTTGCCCCACGGTCCCCCAGAGGCCTTAATTCCTTAATATAAGCACCTAGAATTGCTCTAGCGGATTCCAGGATGGGCCGAGGGACTTGGGCCGGGTGTCAAACTTCTTACCACCATGAGGTGGTAGTGCGTACATGGGTGCCTACCCGCCACGCCCTCCTGGTTCCCCGTATTTTGCCCCAAGGACCCACAGAAGCCTTAATTCCTTAATATAAGCCCCTAGAATTGCTCTAGCGGATTCCAGGAAGGGCCGAGAGACCTGGGCCGGGTGTCAAACTTCTTACCACTATGACGTGGTTGTGCGTACATGGGTGTCTACCCGCCACGCTTTCCTGGTTCCCCGCATTTTGCCCCTTGGATCCCCAGAGGCTTTAATTCGTTAATATAAGCACCTAGAATTGCTCTAGCGGATTCCAGGAAGGGCCGAGAGGCCTGGGTCGGGTGTCAAACTTCTTACCACCATGAGGTGGTTGTGCGTACATAGGTGCCTACCCACCACGCCCTCCTGGTTCCCCGCATTTTGCCCCACGGACCCCCAGAGGCCTTAATTCCTTAATATAAGCACTTAGAACTTCTCTACCGGATTCCAGGAAGGGCCGAGGGACCTGGGCCGGGTGTCAAACTTCTTACCACCATGAGGTGGTTGTGCGTACATGGGTGCCTACCCGCCACGCCCTCCTGGTTCCCCGCATTTTGTCCCACGGACCCCCAGAGGCCTTAATTCCTTAATATAAGCACCTAGAATTGCTCTAGCGGATTCCAGGAAGGGCCGAGAGGCCTGGGTCGGCTGTCAAACTTCTTACCACCATGAGATGGTTGTGCGTACATAGGTTCCTACTCGCCACGCCCTCCTGGTTCCCCGCATTTTGCCCCACGGATCCCCAGAGGCCTTAATTCCTTAATATAAGCACTTAGAACTTCTCTACCGGATTCCAGGAAGGCCCGAGGGACCTGGGCCGGGTGTCAAACTTCTTACCACCATGAGGTGGTTGTGCGTACATGGGTGCCTACCCGCCACGCCCTCCTGGTTCCACGCATTTTGCCCCACGGACCCCAAGAGGCCTTAATTCCTTAATATAAGCACTTAGAATTTCTCTAGCGGATTCCAGGATGGGCCGAGGGACCTGGGTCGGGTGTCAAACTTCGTACCACCATGAGGTGGTAGTGCATACATGGGTACCTACCCGCCACGCCCTCCTGGTTCCGCGCATTTTGCCCAACGGACCCCCAGAGGCCTTAATTCCTTAATATAAGCACCTAGAATTGCTCTAGCGGATTCCAGGAAGGGCCGAGAGACCTGGGCCGGGTGTCAAACTTCTTACCACCATGACGTGGTTGTGCGTACATGGGTGCCTACCCGCCACGCCCTCCTGGTTCCCCGCATTTTGCCCCAAGGACCCCCAGAATCCTTAATTCCTTAATATAAGCCCCTAGAATTGCTCTAGCAGATTCCAGGAAGGGCCGAGGGACCTGGGCCGGGTGTCAAACTTCTTACCACCATGAGGTGGTAGTGCGTACATAGGTGCCTACCCAGCACGCCCTCCTGGTTCCCCGCATTTTCCCCCACGGACCCCCAGAGGCCTTAATTCCTTAATATAAGCACTTAGAACTTCTCTACCGGATTCCAGGAAGGGCCGAGGGACCTGGGCCGGGTGTCAAACTTCTTACCACAATGAAGTGGTTGTGCGTACATGGGTGCCTACCCGCCACGCCCTCCTGGTTCCCCGCATTTTGTCCCACGGACCCCCAGAGGCCTTAATTCCTTAATATAAGCACCTAGAATTGCTCTAGCGGATTCCAGGAAAGGCCGATAGGCCTGGGTCGGGTGTCAAACTTCTTACCACCATGAGGTGGTTGTGCGTACATAGGTGCCTACCCACCACGCCCTCCTGGTTCCCCGCATTTTGTCCCACGGACCCCCAGAGGCTTTAATTCCTTAATATAAGCACCTAGAATTTCTCTAGCGGATTCCAGGATGGGCCGAGGGACCTGGGCCGGGTGTCAAACTTCTTACCACCATGAGGTGGTAGCGCGTACATGGGTGCCTACCCGCCACGCCCTCCTGGTTCCACGCATTTTGCCCCAAGGGTCCCCAGAATCCTTAATTCCTTAATATAAGCCCCTAGAATTGCTCTAGCAGATTCCAGGAAGGGCCGAGGGACCTGGGCCGGGTGTCAAACTTCTTACCACCATGAGGTGGTAGTGCGTACATGGGTGCCTACCCGCCACGCCCTCCTGGTTCCCCGCATTTTGCCCCACGGTCCCCCAGAGGCCTTAATTCCTTAATATAAGCACCTAGAATTGCTCTAGCGGATTCCAGGATGGGCCGAGGGACTTGGGCCGGGTGTCAAACTTCTTACCACCATGAGGTGGTAGTGCGTACATGGGTGCCTACCCGCCACGCCCTCCTGGTTCCCCGTATTTTGCCCCAAGGACCCACAGAAGCCTTAATTCCTTAATATAAGCCCCTAGAATTGCTCTAGCGGATTCCAGGAAGGGCCGAGAGACCTGGGCCGGGTGTCAAACTTCTTACCACTATGACGTGGTTGTGCGTACATGGGTGCCTACCCGCCACGCTTTCCTGGTTCCCCGCATTTTGCCCCTTGGATCCCCAGAGGCTTTAATTCGTTAATATAAGCACCTAGAATTGCTCTAGCGGATTCCAGGAAGGGCCGAGAGGCCTGGGTCGGGTGTCAAACTTCTTACCACCATGAGGTGGTTGTGCGTACATAGGTGCCTACCCACCACGCCCTCCTGGTTCCCCGCATTTTGCCCCACGGACCCCCAGAGGCCTTAATTCCTTAATATAAGCACTTAGAACTTCTCTACCGGATTCCAGGAAGGGCCGAGGGACCTGGGCCGGGTGTCAAACTTCTTACCACCATGAGGTGGTTGTGCGTACATGGGTGCCTACCCGCCACGCCCTCCTGGTTCCCCGCATTTTGTCCCACGGACCCCCAGAGGCCTTAATTCCTTAATATAAGCACCTAGAATTGCTCTAGCGGATTCCAGGAAGGGCCGAGAGGCCTGGGTCGGGTGTCAAACTTCTTACCACCATGAGGTGGTTGTGCGTACATAGGTTCCTACTCGCCACGCCCTCCTGGTTCCCCGCATTTTGCCCCACGGATCCCCAGAGGCCTTAATTCCTTAATATAAGCACTTAGAACTTCTCTACCGGATTCCAGGAAGGGCCGAGGGACCTGGGCCGGGTGTCAAACTTCTTACCACCATGAGGTGGTTGTGCGTACATGGGTGCCTACCCGCCACGCCCTCCTGGTTCCACGCATTTTGCCACACGGACCCCAAGAGGCCTTAATTCCTTAATATAAGCACTTAGAATTTCTCTAGCGGATTCCAGGATGGGCCGAGGGACCTGGGTCGGGTGTCAAACTTCGTACCACCATGAGGTGGTAGTGCATACATGGGTACCTACCCGCCACGCCCTCCTGGTTCCGCGCATTTTGCCCAACGGACCCCCAGAGGCCTTAATTCCTTAATATAAGCACCTAGAATTGCTCTAGCGGATTCCAGGAAGGGCCGAGAGACCTGGGCCGGGTGTCAAACTTCTTACCACCATGACGTGGTTGTGCGTACATGGGTGCCTACCCGCCACGCCCTCCTGGTTCCCCGCATTTTGCCCCAAGGACCCCCAGAATCCTTAATTCCTTAATATAAGCCCCTAGAATTGCTCTAGCAGATTCCAGGAAGGGCCGAGGGACCTGGGCCGGGTGTCAAACTTCTTACCACCATGAGGTGGTAGTGCGTACATAGGTGCCTACCCACGACGCCCTCCTGGTTCCCCGCATTTTCCCCCACGGACCCCCAGAGGCCTTAATTCCTTAATATAAGCACTTAGAACTTCTCTACCGGATTCCAGGAAGGGCCGAGGGACCTGGGCCGGGTGTCAAACTTCTTACCACAATGAAGTGGTTGTGCGTACATGGGTGCCTACCCGCCACGCCCTCCTGGTTCCCCGCATTTTGTCCCACGGACCCCCAGAGGCCTTAATTCCTTAATATAAGCACCTAGAATTGCTCTAGCGGATTCCAGGAAAGGCCGATAGGCCTGGGTCGGGTGTCAAACTTCTTACCACCATGAGGTGGTTGTGCGTACATAGGTGCCTACCCACCACGCCCTCCTGGTTCCCCGCATTTTGTCCCACGGACCCCCAGAGGCTTTAATTCCTTAATATAACCACATAGAATTTCTCTAGCGGATTCCAGGATGGGCCGAGGGACCTGGGCCAAGTGTCAAACTTCTTACCACCATGAGGTAGTAGTGCGTACATGGGTGCCTACCCGCCACGCCCTCCTGGTTCCCCGCATTTTGCCCCACGGTCCCCCAGAGGCCTTCATTCCTTAATATAAGCACCTAGAATTGCTCTAGCGGATTCCAGGAAGGGCCGGGGGACCTGGGCCGGGTGTCAAACTTCTTACCACCATGAGGTGGTTGTGCGTACGTGGGTGCCACCCGCCACGCCCTCCTGGTTCCCCGCATTTT
Organism: Candelabrum cocksii; assembly: GCA_963930725.1. NCBI lineage: Eukaryota > Metazoa > Cnidaria > Hydrozoa > Anthoathecata > Candelabridae > Candelabrum > Candelabrum cocksii. The sequence continues at coordinate 5,639,762 of OZ005677.1, read as the reverse complement.
GCCCCACGGTCCCCCAGAGGCCTTAATTCCTTAATATAAGCACCTAGAATTGCTCTAGCGGATTCCAGGATGGGCCGAGGGACTTGGGCCGGGTGTCAAACTTCTTACCACCATGAGGTGGTAGTGCGTACATGGGTGCCTACCCGCCACGCCCTCCTGGTTCCCCGCATTTTGCCCCACGGACCCCCAGAGGCCTTAATTCCTTAATATAAGCCCCTAGAATTGCTCTAGCAGATTCCAGGAAGGGCCGAGGGACCTGGGCCGGGTGTCAAACTTCTTACCACCATGACGTGGTTGTGCGTACATAGGTGCCTACCCACCACGCCCTCCTGGTTCCCCGCATTTTGTCCCACGGACCCCCAGAGGCTTTAATTCCTTAATATAACCACATAGAATTTCTCTAGCGGATTCCAGGATGGGCCGAGGGACCTGGGCCAAGTGTCAAACTTCTTACCACCATGAGGTAGTAGTGCGTACATGGGTGCCTACCCGCCACGCCCTCCTGGTTCCCCGCATTTTGCCCCACGGTCCCCCAGAGGCCTTCATTCCTTAATATAAGCACCTAGAATTGCTCTAGCGGATTCCAGGAAGGGCCGGGGGACCTGGGCCGGGTGTCAAACTTCTTACCACCATGAGGTGGTTGTGCGTACGTGGGTGCCACCCGCCACGCCCTCCTGGTTCCCCGCATTTTGCCCCACGGTCCCCCAGAGGCCTTAATTCCTTAATATAAGCACCTAGAATTGCTCTAGCGGATTCCAGGATGGGCCGAGGGACTTGGGCCGGGTGTCAAACTTCTTACCACCATGAGGTGGTAGTGCGTACATGGGTGCCTACCCGCCACGCCCTCCTGGTTCCCCGCATTTTGCCCCACGGACCCCCAGAGGCCTTAATTCCTTAATATAAGCACCTAGAATTTCTCTAACGGATTCCAGGATGGGCCGAGGGACCTGGGCCGGGTGTAAAACTTCTTACCACCATGACGTGGTTGTGTGTTTATGGGTGCCTACCCGCCACGCCCTCCTGGTTCCACGCATTTTGCCCCAAGGACCCCCAGAATCCTTAATTCCTTAATATAAGCCCCTAGAATTGCTCTAGCAGATTCCAGGAAGGGCCGAGGGACCTGGGCCGGGTGTCAAACTTCTTACCACCATGAGGTGGTAGTGCGTACATGGGTGCCTACCCGCCACGCCCTCCTGGTTCCACGCATTTTGCCCCACGGTCCCCCAGAGGCCTTAATTCCTTAATATAAGCACCTAGAATTGCTCTAGCGGATTCCAGGATGGGCCGAGGGACTTGGGCCGGGTGTCAAACTTCTTACCACCATGAGGTGGTAGTGCGTACATGGGTGCCTACCCGCCACGCCCTCCTGGTTCCCCGTATTTTGCCCCAAGGACCCCCAGAAGCCTTAATTCCTTAATATAAGCCCCTAGAATTGCTCTAGCGGATTCCAGGAAGGGCCGAGAGACCTGGGCCGGGTGTCAAACTTCTTACCACCATGAGGTGGTTGTGCGTACATAGGTGCCTACCCACCACGCCCTCCTGGTTTCCCGCATTTTGCCCCACGGACCCCCAGAAGCCTTAATTCCTTAATATATGCCCCTAGAGTTGCTCTAGCGGATTCCAGGAAGGGCCGAGAGACCTGGGCCGGGTGTCAAACTTCTTACCACCATGACGTGGTTGTGCGTACATGGGTGCCTACCCGCCACGCTTTCCTGGTTTCCCGCATTTTGCCCCTTGGATCTCCAGAGGCCTTAATTCCTTAATATAAGCACCTAGAATTGCTCTAGCGGATTCCAGGAAGGGCCGAGAGGCCTGTGTCGGGTGTCAAACTTCTTACCACCATGAGGTGGTTGTGCGTACATAGGTGCCTACCCACCACGCCCTCCTGGTTCCCCTTATTTTGCCCCACGGACGCCCAGAAGGTTTAATTCCTTAATATAAGCACCTAGAATTTCTCTAGCGGATTCCAGGATGGGCTGAGGGACCTGGGCCGAGTGCCAAACTTCTTACCACCATGAGGTGGTAGTGCGTACATGGGTGCCTACCCGCCAAGCCCTCCTGGTTCCCCGCATTTTGCCCCACGGTCCCCCAGAGGCCTTAATTCCTTAATATAAGCACCTAGAATTTCTCTAGCGGATTCCAGGATGGGCTGAGGGACCTGGGCCGAGTGCCAAACTTCTTACCACCATGAGGTGGTAGTGCGTACATGGGTGCCTACCTGCCAAGCCCTCCTGGTTCCCCGCATTTTGCCCCACGGTCCCCCAGAGGCCTTAATTCCTTAATATAAGCACCTAGAATTGCTCTAGCGGATTCCAGGAAGGGCCGGGGGACCTGGGCCGGGTGTCAAACTTCTTACCACCATGAGGTGGTTGTGCGTACATGGGTGCCTACCCGCCACGCTTTCCTGGTTCCCCGCATTTTGCCCTTTGGATCCCCAGAGGCTTTAATTCCTTAATATAAGCACCTAGAATTGCTCTAGCGGATTCCAGGAAGGGCCGAGAGGCCTGTGTCGGGTGTCAAACTTCTTACCACCATGAGGTGGTTGTGCGTACATAGGTGCCTACCCACCACGCCCTCCTGGTTCCCCGCATTTTGCCCCACGGACCCCCAGAGGCTTTAATTCCTTAATATAAGCACCTAGAATTTCTCTAGCGGATTCCAGGATGGGCCGAGGGACCTGGGCCGGGTGTCAAACTTCTTACCACCATGAGGTGGTAGCGCGTACATGGGTGCCTACCCGCCACGCCCTCCTGGTTCCACGCATTTTGCCCCAAGGACCCCCAGAATCCTTAATTCCTTAATATAAGCCCCTAGAATTGCTCTAGCAGATTCCAGGAAGGGCCGAGGGACCTGGGCCGGGTGTCAAACTTCTTACCACCATGAGGTGGTAGTGCGTACATGGGTGCCTACCCGCCACGCCCTCCTGGTTCCTCGCATTTTGCCCCACGGTCCCCCAGAGGCCTTAATTCCTTAATATAAGCACCTAGAATTGCTCTAGCGGATTCCAGGATGGGCCGAGGGACTTGGGCCGGGTGTCAAACTTCTTACCACCATGAGGTGGTAGTGCGTACATGGGTGCCTACCCGCCACGCCCTCCTGGTTCCCCGTATTTTGCCCCAAGGACCCCCAGAAGCCTTAATTCCTTAATATAAGCCCCTAGAGTTGCTCTAGCGGATTCCAGGAAGGGCCGAGAGACCTGGGCCGGGTGTCAAACTTCTTACCACCATGACGTGGTTGTGCGTACATGGGTGCCTACCCGCCACGCTTTCCTGGTTTCCCGCATTTTGCCCCTTGGATCTCCAGAGGCCTTAATTCCTTAATATAAGCACCTAGAATTGCTCTAGCGGATTCCAGGAAGGGCCGAGAGGCCTGTGTCGGGTGTCAAACTTCTTACCACCATGAGGTGGTTGTGCGTACATAGGTGCCTACCCACCACGCCCTCCTGGTTCCCCTTATTTTGCCCCACGGACGCCCAGAAGGTTTAATTCCTTAATATAAGCACCTAGAATTTCTCTAGCGGATTCCAGGATGGGCTGAGGGACCTGGGCCGAGTGCCAAACTTCTTACCACCATGAGGTGGTAGTGCGTACATGGGTGCCTACCCGCCAAGCCCTCCTGGTTCCCCGCATTTTGCCCCACGGTCCCCCAGAGGCCTTAATTCCTTAATATAAGCACCTAGAATTGCTCTAGCGGATTCCAGGAAGGGCCGGGGGACCTGGGCCGGGTGTCAAACTTCTTACCACCATGAGGTGGTTGTGCGTACATGGGTGCCTACCCGCCACGCTTTCCTGGTTCCCCGCATTTTGCCCTTTGGATCCCCAGAGGCTTTAATTCCTTAATATAAGCACCTAGAATTGCTCTAGCGGATTCCAGGAAGGGCCGAGAGGCCTGTGTCGGGTGTCAAACTTCTTACCACCATGAGGTGGTTGTGCGTACATAGGTGCCTACCCACCACGCCCTCCTGGTTCCCCGCATTTTGCCCCACGGACCCCCAGAGGCTTTAATTCCTTAATATAAGCACCTAGAATTTCTCTAGCGGATTCCAGGATGGGCCGAGGGACCTGGGCCGGGTGTCAAACTTCTTACCACCATGAGGTGGTAGCGCGTACATGGGTGCCTACCCGCCACGCCCTCCTGGTTCCACGCATTTTGCCCCAAGGACCCCCAGAATCCTTAATTCCTTAATATAAGCCCCTAGAATTGCTCTAGCAGATTCCAGGAAGGGCCGAGGGACCTGGGCCGGGTGTCAAACTTCTTACCACCATGAGGTGGTAGTGCGTACATGGGTGCCTACCCGCCACGCCCTCCTGGTTCCTCGCATTTTGCCCCACGGTCCCCCAGAAGCCTTAATTCCTTAATATAAGCCCCTAGAATTGCTCTAGCGGATTCCAGGAAAGGCCGAGAGGCCTGGGTCGGGTGTCAAACTTCTTACCACCATGAGGTGGTTGTGCGTACATAGGTGCCTACCCACCACGCCCTCCTGTTCCCCGCATTTTGCCCCACGGACCCCCAGAGGCCTTAATTCCTTAATATAAGCACCTAGAATTTCTCTAACGGATTCCAGGATGGGCCGAGGGACCTTGGCCGGGTGTAAAACTTCTTACCACCATGAGGTGGTAGTGCGTACATGGGTGCCTACCCGCCACGCCCTCCTGGTTCCCCGTATTTTGCCCCAAGGACCCCCAGAAGCCTTAATTCCTTAATATAAGCCCCTAGAGTTGCTCTAGCGGATTCCAGCAAGGGCCGAGAGACCTGGGCCGGGTGTCAAACTTCTTACCACCATGACGTGGTTGTGCGTACATGGGTGCCTACCCGCCACGCTTTCCTGGTTTCCCGCATTTTGCCCCTTGGATCTCCAGAGGCCTTAATTCCTTAATATAAGCACCTAGAATTGCTCTAGCGGATTCCAGGAAGGGCCGAGAGGCCTGTGTCGGGTGTCAAACTTCTTACCACCATGAGGTGGTTGTGCGTACATAGGTGCCTACCCACCACGCCCTCCTGGTTCCCCTTATTTTGCCCCACGGACGCCCAGAAGGTTTAATTCCTTAATATAAGCACCTAGAATTTCTCTAGCGGATTCCAGGATGGGCTGAGGGACCTGGGCCGAGTGCCAAACTTCTTACCACCATGAGGTGGTAGTGCGTACATGGGTGCCTACCCGCCAAGCCCTCCTGGTTCCCCGCATTTTGCCCCACGGTCCCCCAGAGGCCTTAATTCCTTAATATAAGCACCTAGAATTTCTCTAGTGGATTCCAGGATGGGCTGAGGGACCTGGGCCGAGTGCCAAACTTCTTACCACCATGAGGTGGTAGTGCGTACATGGGTGCCTACCCGCCAAGCCCTCCTGGTTCCCCGCATTTTGCCCCACGGTCCCCCAGAGGCCTTAATTCCTTAATATAAGCACCTAGAATTGCTCTAGCGGATTCCAGGAAGGGCCGGGGGACCTGGGCCGGGTGTCAAACTTCTTACCACCATGAGGTGGTTGTGCGTACATGGGTGCTTACCCGCCACGCTTTCCTGGTTCCCCGCATTTTGCCCTTTGGATCCCCAGAGGCTTTAATTCCTTAATATAAGCACCTAGAATTGCTCTAGCGGATTCCAGGAAGGGCCGAGAGGCCTGTGTCGGGTGTCAAACTTCTTACCACCATGAGGTGGTTGTGCGTACATAGGTGCCTACCCACCACGCCCTCCTGGTTCCCCGCATTTTGCCCCACGGACCCCCAGAGGCTTTAATTCCTTAATATAAGCACCTAGAATTTCTCTAGCGGATTCCAGGATGGGCCGAGGGACCTGGGCCGGGTGTCAAACTTCTTACCACCATGAGGTGGTAGCGCGTACATGGGTGCCTACCCGCCACGCCCTCCTGGTTCCACGCATTTTGCCCCAAGGACCCCCAGAATCCTTAATTCCTTAATATAAGCCCCTAGAATTGCTCTAGCAGATTCCAGGAAGGGCCGAGGGACCTGGGCCGGGTGTCAAACTTCTTACCACCATGAGGTGGTAGTGCGTACATGGGTGCCTACCCGCCACGCCCTCCTGGTTCCTCGCATTTTGCCCCAAGGACCCCCAGAAGCCTTAATTCCTTAATATAAGCCCCTAGAATTGCTCTAGCGGATTCCAGGAAGGGCCGAGAGGCCTGGGTCGGGTGTCAAACTTCTTACCACCATGAGGTGGTTGTGCGTACATAGGTGCCTACCCACCACGCCCTCCTGGTTCCCCGCATTTTGCCCCACGGACCCCCAGAGGCTTTAATTCCTTAATATAAGCACCTAGAATTTCTCTAGCGGATTCCAGGAAGGGCCGAGGGACCTGGGCCGGGTGTCAAACTTCTTACCACCATGAGGTGGTAGTGCGTACATGGGTGCCTACCCGCCACGCCCTCCTGGTTCCCCGCATTTTGCCCCACGGTCCCCCAGAGGCCTTAATTCCTTAATATAAGCACCTAGAATTGCTCTAGCGGATTCCAGGATGGGCCGAGGGACCTGGGCCGGGTGTCAAACTTCTTACCACCATGAGGTGGTAGTGCGTACATGGGTGCCTACCCGCCACGCCCTCCCGGTTCCCCGCATTTTGCCCCAAGGACCCCCAGAATCCTTAATTCCTTAATATAAGCACCTAGAATTGCTCTAGCGGATTCCAGGAAGGGCCGAGAGGCCTGGGTCGGGTGTCAAACTTCTTACCACCATGAGGTGGTTGTGCGTACATAGGTGCCTACCCACCACGCCCTCCTGGTTTCCCGCATTTTGCCCCACGGACCCCCAGAGGCCTTAATTCCTTAATATAAGCACCTAGAATTTCTCTAGCGGATTCCAGGATGGGCCGAGAGACCTGGGCCGGGTGTCAAACTTCTTACCACCATGAGGTGGTAGTGCGTACATGGGTGCCTACCCGCCACGCCCTCCTGGTTCCCCATATTTTGCCCCAAGGACCCCCAGAAGCCTTAATTCCTTAATATAAGCCCCTAGAATTGCTCTAGCGGATTCCAGGAAGGGCCGAGAGGCCTGGGTCGGGTGTCAAACTTCTTACCACCATGAGGTGGTTGTGCGTACATAGGTGCCTACCCACCACGCCCTCCTGGTTCCCCGCATTTTGCCCAAAGGACCCCCAGAGGCTTTAATTCCTTAATATAAGCACCTAGAATTTCTCTAGCGGATTCCAGGATGGGACGAGGGATCTGGGCCGGGTGTCAAACTTCTTACCACCATGAGGTGGTAGTGCGTACATGGGTGCCTACCCGCCACGCCCTCCTGGTTCCCCGCATTTTGCCCCAAGGACCCCCAGAATCCTTAATTCCTTAATATAAGCCCCTAGAATTGCTCTAGCAGATTCCAGGAAGGGCCGAGGGACCTGGGCCGGGTGTCAAACTTCTTACCACCATGAGGTGGTAGTGCGTACATGGGTGCCTACCCGCCACGCCCTCCTGGTTCCCCGCATTTTGCCCCACGGTCCCCCAGAGGCCTTAATTCCTTAATATAAGCGCCTAGAATTGCTCTAGCGGATTCCAGGATGGGCCGAGGGACCTGGGCCGGGTGTCAAACTTCTTACCACCATGAGGTGGTAGTGCGTACATGGGTGCCTACCCGCCACGCCCTCCTGGTTCCCCGCATTTTGCCCCAAGGACCCCCAGAATCCTTAATTCCTTAATATAAGCCCCTAGAATTGCTCTAGCTGATTCCAGGAAGGGCCGAGGGACCTGGGCCGGATGTCAAACTTCTTACCACCATGAGGTGGTAGTGCGTACATGGGTGCCTACCCGCCACGCCCTCCTGGTTCCCCGCATTTTGCCCCACGGTCCCCCAGAGGCCTTAATTCCTTAATATAAGCACTTAGAATTGCTCTAGCGGATTCCAGGATGGGCCGAGGGACCTGGGCCGGGTGTCAAACTTCTTACCACCATGAGGTGGTAGTGCGTACATGGGTGCCTACCCGCCACGCTTTCCTGGTTTCCCGCATTTTGCCCCAAGGACCCCCAGAATCCTTAATTCCTTAATATAAGCCCCTAGAATTGCTCTAGCAGATTCCAGGAAGGGCCGAGGGACCTGGGCCGGGTGTCAAACTTCTTACCACCATGAGGTGGTAGTGCGTACATGGGTGCCTACCCGCCACGCCCTCCTGGTTCCCCGCATTTTGCCCCACGGTCCCCCAGAGGCCTTAATTCCTTAATATAAGCGCCTAGAATTGCTCTAGCGGATTCCAGGATGGGCCGAGGGACCTGGGCCGGGTGTCAAACTTCTTACCACCATGAGGTGGTAGTGCGTACATGGGTGCCTACCCGCCACGCCCTCCTGGTTCCCCGCATTTTGCCCCAAGGACCCCCAGAATCCTTAATTCCTTAATATAAGCCCCTAGAATTGCTCTAGCTGATTCCAGGAAGGGCCGAGGGACCTGGGCCGGATGTCAAACTTCTTACCACCATGAGGTGGTAGTGCGTACATGGGTGCCTACCCGCCACGCCCTCCTGGTTCCCCGCATTTTGCCCCACGGTCCCCCAGAGGCCTTAATTCCTTAATATAAGCACTTAGAATTGCTCTAGCGGATTCCAGGATGGGCCGAGGGACCTGGGCCGGGTGTCAAACTTCTTACCACCATGAGGTGGTAGTGCGTACATGGGTGCCTACCCGCCACGCTTTCCTGGTTTCCCGCATTTTGCCCCTTGGATCTCCAGAGGCCTTAATTCCTTAATATAAGCACCTAGAATTGCTCTAGCGGATTCCAGGAAGGGCCGAGAGACCTGGGCCGGGTGTCAAACTTCTTACCACCACGACGTGGTTGTGCGTACATGGGTGCCTACCCGCCACGCTTTCCTGGTTCCCCGCATTTTGCCCCTTAGATCCCCAGAGGCTTTAATTCCTTAATATAAGCACCTAGAATTGCTCTAGCGGATTCCAGGAAGGGCCGAGAGGCCTGGGTCGGGTGTCAAACTTCTTACCACCATGAGGTGGTTGTGCGTACATAGGTGCCTACCCACCACGCCCTCCTGGTTTCCCGCATTTTGCCCCACGGACCCCCAGAGGCCTTAATTCCTTAAGAATTGCTCTAGCGGATTCCAGGAAGGGCCGAGAGGCCTGGGTCGGGTGTCAAACTTCTTACCACCATGAGGTGGTTGTGCGTACATAGGTGCCTACCCACCACGCCCTCCTGTTCCCCGCATTTTGCCCCACGGACCCCCAGAGGCCTTAATTCCTTAATATAAGCACCTAGAATTTCTCTAACGGATTCCAGGATGGGCCGAGGGACCTGGGCCGGGTGTAAAACTTCTTACCACCATGACGTGGTTGTGTGTTTATGGGTGCCTACCCGCCACGCTTTCCTGGTTCCCCGCATTTTGCCCTTTGGATCCCCAGAGGCTTTAATTCCTTAATATAAGCACCTAGAATTGCTCTAGCGGATTCCAGGAAGGGCCGAGAGGCCTGTGTCGGGTGTCAAACTTCTTACCACCATGAGGTGGTTGTGCGTACATAGGTGCCTACCCACCACGCCCTCCTGGTTCCCCGCATTTTGCCCCACGGACCCCCAGAGGCCTTAATTCCTTAATATAAGCACCTAGAATTTCTCTAGCGGATTCCAGGATGGGCCGAGGGACCTGGGCCGGGTGTCAAACTTCTTACCACCATGAGGTGGTAGCGCGTACATGGGTGCCTACCCGCCACGCCCTCCTGGTTCCACGCATTTTGCCCCAAGGGTCCCCAGAATCCTTAATTCCTTAATATAAGCCCCTAGAATTGCTCTAGCAGATTCCAGGAAGGGCCGAGGGACCTGGGCCGGGTGTCAAACTTCTTACCACCATGAGGTGGTAGTGCGTACATGGGTGCCTACCCGCCACGCCCTCCTGGTTCCCCGCATTTTGCCCCACGGTCCCCCAGAGGCCTTAATTCTTTAATATAAGCACCTAGAATTGCTCTAGCGGATTCCAGGATGGGCCGAGGGACTTGGGCCGGGTGTCAAACTTCTTACCACCATGAGGTGGTAGTGCGTACATGGGTGCCTACCCGCCACGCCCTCCTGGTTCCCCGTATTTTGCCCCAAGGACCCACAGAAGCCTTAATTCCTTAATATAAGCCCCTAGAATTGCTCTAGCGGATTCCAGGAAGGGCCGAGAGACCTGGGCCGGGTGTCAAACTTCTTACCACTATGACGTGGTTGTGCGTACATGGGTGCCTACCCGCCACGCTTTCCTGGTTCCCCGCATTTTGCCCCTTGGATCCCCAGAGGCTTTAATTCGTTAATATAAGCACCTAGAATTGCTCTAGCGGATTCCAGGAAGGGCCGAGAGGCCTGGGTCGGGTGTCAAACTTCTTACCACCATGAGGTGGTTGTGCGTACATAGGTGCCTACCCACCACGCCCTCCTGGTTCCCCGCATTTTGCCCCACGGACCCCCAGAGGCCTTAATTCCTTAATATAAGCACTTAGAACTTCTCTACCGGATTCCAGGAAGGGCCGAGGGACCTGGGCCGGGTGTCAAACTTCTTACCACCATGAGGTGGTTGTGCGTACATGGGTGCCTACCCGCCACGCCCTCCTGGTTCCCCGCATTTTGTCCCACGGACCCCCAGAGGCCTTAATTCCTTAATATAAGCACCTAGAATTGCTCTAGCGGATTCCAGGAAGGGCCGAGAGGCCTGGGTCGGGTGTCAAACTTCTTACCACCATGAGGTGGTTGTGCGTACATAGGTTCCTACTCGCCACGCCCTCCTGGTTCCCCGCATTTTGCCCCACGGATCCCCAGAGGCCTTAATTCCTTAATATAAGCACTTAGAACTTCTCTACCGGATTCCAGGAAGGGCCGAGGGACCTGGGCCGGGTGTCAAACTTCTTACCACCATGAGGTGGTTGTGCGTACATGGGTGCCTACCCGCCACGCCCTCCTGGTTCCACGCATTTTGCCCCACGGACCCCAAGAGGCCTTAATTCCTTAATATAAGCACTTAGAATTTCTCTAGCGGATTCCAGGATGGGCCGAGGGACCTGGGTCGGGTGTCAAACTTCGTACCACCATGAGGTGGTAGTGCATACATGGGTACCTACCCGCCACGCCCTCCTGGTTCCGCGCATTTTGCCCAACGGACCCCCAGAGGCCTTAATTCCTTAATATAAGCACCTAGAATTGCTCTAGCGGATTCCAGGAAGGGCCGAGAGACCTGGGCCGGGTGTCAAACTTCTTACCACCATGACGTGGTTGTGCGTACATGGGTGCCTACCCGCCACGCCCTCCTGGTTCCCCGCATTTTGCCCCAAGGACCCCCAGAATCCTTAATTCCTTAATATAAGCCCCTAGAATTGCTCTAGCAGATTCCAGGAAGGGCCGAGGGACCTGGGCCGGGTGTCAAACTTCTTACCACCATGAGGTGGTAGTGCGTACATAGGTGCCTACCCACCACGCCCTCCTGGTTCCCCGCATTTTCCCCCACGGACCCCCAGAGGCCTTAATTCCTTAATATAAGCACTTAGAACTTCTCTACCGGATTCCAGGAAGGGCCGAGGGACCTGGGCCGGGTGTCAAACTTCTTACCACAATGAAGTGGTTGTGCGTACATGGGTGCCTACCCGCCACGCCCTCCTGGTTCCCCGCATTTTGTCCCACGGACCCCCAGAGGCCTTAATTCCTTAATATAAGCACCTAGAATTGCTCTAGCGGATTCCAGGAAAGGCCGATAGGCCTGGGTCGGGTGTCAAACTTCTTACCACCATGAGGTGGTTGTGCGTACATAGGTGCCTACCCACCACGCCCTCCTGGTTCCCCGCATTTTGTCCCACGGACCCCCAGAGGCTTTAATTCCTTAATATAACCACATAGAATTTCTCTAGCGGATTCCAGGATGGGCCGAGGGACCTGGGCCAAGTGTCAAACTTCTTACCACCATGAGGTAGTAGTGCGTACATGGGTGCCTACCCGCCACGCCCTCCTGGTTCCCCGCATTTTGCCCCACGGTCCCCCAGAGGCCTTCATTCCTTAATATAAGCACCTAGAATTGCTCTAGCGGATTCCAGGAAGGGCCGGGGGACCTGGGCCGGGTGTCAAACTTCTTACCACCATGAGGTGGTTGTGCGTACGTGGGTGCCACCCGCCACGCCCTCCTGGTTCCCCGCATTTTGCCCCACGGTCCCCCAGAGGCCTTAATTCCTTAATATAAGCACCTAGAATTGCTCTAGCGGATTCCAGGATGGGCCGAGGGACTTGGGCCGGGTGTCAAACTTCTTACCACCATGAGGTGGTAGTGCGTACATAGGTGCCTACCCGCCACGCCCTCCTGGTTCCCCGCATTTTGCCCCACGGACCCCCAGAGGCCTTAATTCCTTAATATAAGCACCTAGAATTTCTCTAACGGATTCCAGGATGGGCCGAGGGACCTGGGCCGGGTGTAAAACTTCTTACCACCATGACGTGGTTGTGTGTTTATGGGTGCCTACCCGCCACGCCCTCCTGGTTCCACGCATTTTGCCCCAAGGACCCCCAGAATCCTTAATTCCTTAATATAAGCCCCTAGAATTGCTCTAGCAGATTCCAGGAAGGGCCGAGGGACCTGGGCCGGGTGTCAAACTTCTTACCACCATGAGGTGGTAGTGCGTACATGGGTGCCTACCCGCCACGCCCTCCTGGTTCCACGCATTTTGCCCCACGGTCCCCCAGAGGCCTTAATTCCTTAATATAAGCACCTAGAATTGCTCTAGCGGATGCCAGGATGGGCCGAGGGACTTGGGCCGGGTGTCAAACTTCTTACCACCATGAGGTGGTAGTGCGTACATGGGTGCCTACCCGCCACGCCCTCCTGGTTCCCCGTATTTTGCCCCAAGGACCCCCAGAAGCCTTAATTCCTTAATATAAGCCCCTAGAATTGCTCTAGCGGATTCCAGGAAGGGCCGAGAGACCTGGGCCGGGTGTCAAACTTCTTACCACCATGAGGTGGTTGTGCGTACATAGGTGCCTACCCACCACGCCCTCCTGGTTTCCCGCATTTTGCCCCACGGACCCCCAGAAGCCTTAATTCCTTAATATATGCCCCTAGAGTTGCTCTAGCGGATTCCAGGAAGGGCCGAGAGACCTGGGCCGGGTGTCAAACTTCTTACCACCATGACGTGGTTGTGCGTACATGGGTGCCTGCCCGCCACGCTTTCCTGGTTTCCCGCATTTTGCCCCTTGGATCTCCAGAGGCCTTAATTCCTTAATATAAGCACCTAGAATTGCTCTAGCGGATTCCAGGAAGGGCCGAGAGGCCTGTGTCGGGTGTCAAACTTCTTACCACCATGAGGTGGTTGTGCGTACATAGGTGCCTACCCACCACGCCCTCCTGGTTCCCCTTATTTTGCCCCACGGACGCCCAGAAGGTTTAATTCCTTAATATAAGCACCTAGAATTTCTCTAGCGGATTCCAGGATGGGCTGAGGGACCTGGGCCGAGTGCCAAACTTCTTACCACCATGAGGTGGTAGTGCGTACATGGGTGCCTACCCGCCAAGCCCTCCTGGTTCCCCGCATTTTGCCCCACGGTCCCCCAGAGGCCTTAATTCCTTATTATAAGCACCTAGAATTTCTCTAGCGGATTCCAGGATGGGCTGAGGGACCTGGGCCGAGTGCCAAACTTCTTACCACCATGAGGTGGTAGTGCGTACATGGGTGCCTACCCGCCAAGCCCTCCTGGTTCCCCGCATTTTGCCCCACGGTCCCCCAGAGGCCTTAATTCCTTAATAAAAGCACCTAGAATTGCTCTAGCGGATTCCAGGAAGGGCCGGGGGACCTGGGCCGGGTGTCAAACTTCTTACCACCATGAGGTGGTTGTGCGTACATGGGTGCCTACCCGCCACGCTTTCCTGGTTCCCCGCATTTTGCCCTTTGGATCCCCAGAGGCTTTAATTCCTTAATATAAGCACCTAGAATTGCTCTAGCGGATTCCAGGAAGGGCCGAGAGGCTTGTGTCGGGTGTCAAACTTCTTACCACCATGAGGTGGTTGTGCGTACATAGGTGCCTACCCACCACGCCCTCCTGGTTCCCCGCATTTTGCCCCACGGACCCCCAGAGGCTTTAATTCCTTAATATAAGCACCTAGAATTTCTCTAGCGGATTCCAGGATGGGCCGAGGGACCTGGGCCGGGTGTCAAACTTCTTACCACCATGAGGTGGTAGCGCGTACATGGGTGCCTACCCGCCACGCCCTCCTGGTTCCACGCATTTTGCCCCAAGGACCCCCAGAATCCTTAATTCCTTAATATAAGTCCCTAGAATTGCTCTAGCAGATTCCAGGAAGGGCCGAGGGACCTGGGCCGGGTGTCAAACTTCTTACCACCATGAGGTGGTAGTGCGTACATGGGTGCCTACCCGCCACGCCCTCCTGGTTCCTCGCATTTTGCCCCACGGTCCCCCAGAGGCCTTAATTCCTTAATATAAGCACCTAGAATTGCTCTAGCGGATTCCAGGATGGGCCGAGGGACTTGGGCCGGGTGTCAAACTTCTTACCACCATGAGGTGGTAGTGCGTACATGGGTGCCTACCCGCCACGCCCTCCTGGTTCCCCGTATTTTGCCCCAAGGACCCCCAGAAGCCTTAATTCCTTAATATAAGCCCCTAGAGTTGCTCTAGCGGATTCCAGGAAGGGCCGAGAGACCTGGGCCGGGTGTCAAACTTCTTACCACCATGACGTGGTTGTGCGTACATGGGTGCCTACCCGCCACGCTTTCCTGGTTTCCCGCATTTTGCCCCTTGGATCTCCAGAGGCCTTAATTCCTTAATATAAGCACCTAGAATTGCTCTAGCGGATTCCAGGAAGGGCCGAGAGGCCTGTGTTGGGTGTCAAACTTCTTACCACCATGAGGTGGTTGTGCGTACATAGGTGCCTACCCACCACGCCCTCCTGGTTCCCCTTATTTTGCCCCACGGACGCCCAGAAGGTTTAATTCCTTAATATAAGCACCTAGAATTTCTCTAGCGGATTCCAGGATGGGCTGAGGGACCTGGGCCGAGTGCCAAACTTCTTACCACCATGAGGTGGTAGTGCGTACATGGGTGCCTACCCGCCAAGCCCTCCTGGTTCCCCGCATTTTGCCCCACGGTCCCCCAGAGGCCTTAATTCCTTAATATAAGCACCTAGAATTTCTCTAGCGGATTCCAGGATGGGCTGAGGGACCTGGGCCGAGTGCCAAACTTCTTACCACCATGAGGTGGTAGTGCGTACATGGGTGCCTACCCGCCAAGCCCTCCTGGTTCCCCGCATTTTGCCCCACGGTCCCCCAGAGGCCTTAATTCCTTAATATAAGCACCTAGAATTGCTCTAGCGGATTCCAGGAAGGGCCGGGGGACCTGGGCCGGGTGTCAAACTTCTTACCACCATGAGGTGGTTGTGCGTACATGGGTGCCTACCCGCCACGCTTTCCTGGTTCCCCGCATTTTGCCCTTTGGATCCCCAGAGGCTTTAATTCCTTAATATAAGCACCTAGAATTGCTCTAGCGGATTCCAGGAAGGGCCGAGAGGCCTGTGTCGGGTGTCAAACTTCTTACCACCATGAGGTGGTTGTGCGTACATAGGTGCCTACCCACCACGCCCTCCTGGTTCCCCGCATTTTGCCCCACGGACCCCCAGAGGCTTTAATTCCTTAATATAAGCACCTAGAATTTCTCTAGCGGATTCCAGGATGGGCCGAGGGACCTGGGCCGGGTGTCAAACTTCTTACCACCATGAGGTGGTAGCGCGTACATGGGTGCCTACCCGCCACGCCCTCCTGGTTCCCCGCATTTTGTCCCACGGACCCCCAGAGGCCTTAATTCCTTAATATAAGCACCTAGAATTGCTCTAGCGGATTCCAGGAAGGGCCGAGAGGCCTGGGTCGGGTGTCAAACTTCTTACCACCATGAGGTGGTTGTGCGTACATAGGTTCCTACTCGCCACGCCCTCCTGGTTCCCCGCATTTTGCCCCACGGATCCCCAGAGGCCTTAATTCCTTAATATAAGCACTTAGAACTTCTCTACCGGATTCCAGGAAGGGCCGAGGGACCTGGGCCGGGTGTCAAACTTCTTACCACCATGAGGTGGTTGTGCGTACATGGGTGCCTACCCGCCACGCCCTCCTGGTTCCACGCATTTTGCCCCACGGACCCCAAGAGGCCTTAATTCCTTAATATAAGCACTTAGAATTTCTCTAGCGGATTCCAGGATGGGCCGAGGGACCTGGGTCGGGTGTCAAACTTCGTACCACCATGAGGTGGTAGTGCATACATGGGTACCTACCCGCCACGCCCTCCTGGTTCCGCGCATTTTGCCCAACGGACCCCCAGAGGCCTTAATTCCTTAATATAAGCACCTAGAATTGCTCTAGCGGATTCCAGGAAGGGCCGAGAGACCTGGGCCGGGTGTCAAACTTCTTACCACCATGACGTGGTTGTGCGTACATGGGTGCCTACCCGCCACGCCCTCCTGGTTCCCCGCATTTTGCCCCAAGGACCCCCAGAATCCTTAATTCCTTAATATAAGCCCCTAGAATTGCTCTAGCAGATTCCAGGAAGGGCCGAGGGACCTGGGCCGGGTGTCAAACTTCTTACCACCATGAGGTGGTAGTGCGTACATAGGTGCCTACCCACCACGCCCTCCTGGTTCCCCGCATTTTCCCCCACGGACCCCCAGAGGCCTTAATTCCTTAATATAAGCACTTAGAACTTCTCTACCGGATTCCAGGAAGGGCCGAGGGACCTGGGCCGGGTGTCAAACTTCTTACCACAATGAAGTGGTTGTGCGTACATGGGTGCCTACCCGCCACGCCCTCCTGGTTCCCCGCATTTTGTCCCACGGACCCCCAGAGGCCTTAATTCCTTAATATAAGCACCTAGAATTGCTCTAGCGGATTCCAGGAAAGGCCGATAGGCCTGGGTCGGGTGTCAAACTTCTTACCACCATGAGGTGGTTGTGCGTACATAGGTGCCTACCCACCACGCCCTCCTGGTTCCCCGCATTTTGTCCCACGGACCCCCAGAGGCTTTAATTCCTTAATATAACCACATAGAATTTCTCTAGCGGATTCCAGGATGGGCCGAGGGACCTGGGCCAAGTGTCAAACTTCTTACCACCATGAGGTAGTAGTGCGTACATGGGTGCCTACCCGCCACGCCCTCCTGGTTCCCCGCATTTTGCCCCACGGTCCCCCAGAGGCCTTCATTCCTTAATATAAGCACCTAGAATTGCTCTAGCGGATTCCAGGAAGGGCCGGGGGACCTGGGCCGGGTGTCAAACTTCTTACCACCATGAGGTGGTTGTGCGTACGTGGGTGCCACCCGCCACGCCCTCCTGGTTCCCCGCATTTTGCCCCACGGTCCCCCAGAGGCCTTAATTCCTTAATATAAGCACCTAGAATTGCTCT
This sequence comes from Candelabrum cocksii, assembly GCA_963930725.1. Classification (NCBI taxonomy): domain Eukaryota; kingdom Metazoa; phylum Cnidaria; class Hydrozoa; order Anthoathecata; family Candelabridae; genus Candelabrum; species Candelabrum cocksii. The sequence continues at coordinate 5,622,423 of OZ005677.1, read as the reverse complement.
AGCGGATTCCAGGATGGGCCGAGGGACTTGGGCCGGGTGTCAAACTTCTTACCACCATGAGGTGGTAGTGCGTACATAGGTGCCTACCCGCCACGCCCTCCTGGTTCCCCGCATTTTGCCCCACGGACCCCCAGAGGCCTTAATTCCTTAATATAAGCACCTAGAATTTCTCTAACGGATTCCAGGATGGGCCGAGGGACCTGGGCCGGGTGTAAAACTTCTTACCACCATGACGTGGTTGTGTGTTTATGGGTGCCTACCCGCCACGCCCTCCTGGTTCCACGCATTTTGCCCCAAGGACCCCCAGAATCCTTAATTCCTTAATATAAGCCCCTAGAATTGCTCTAGCAGATTCCAGGAAGGGCCGAGGGACCTGGGCCGGGTGTCAAACTTCTTACCACCATGAGGTGGTAGTGCGTACATGGGTGCCTACCCGCCACGCCCTCCTGGTTCCACGCATTTTGCCCCACGGTCCCCCAGAGGCCTTAATTCCTTAATATAAGCACCTAGAATTGCTCTAGCGGATGCCAGGATGGGCCGAGGGACTTGGGCCGGGTGTCAAACTTCTTACCACCATGAGGTGGTAGTGCGTACATGGGTGCCTACCCGCCACGCCCTCCTGGTTCCCCGTATTTTGCCCCAAGGACCCCCAGAAGCCTTAATTCCTTAATATAAGCCCCTAGAATTGCTCTAGCGGATTCCAGGAAGGGCCGAGAGACCTGGGCCGGGTGTCAAACTTCTTACCACCATGAGGTGGTTGTGCGTACATAGGTGCCTACCCACCACGCCCTCCTGGTTTCCCGCATTTTGCCCCACGGACCCCCAGAAGCCTTAATTCCTTAATATATGCCCCTAGAGTTGCTCTAGCGGATTCCAGGAAGGGCCGAGAGACCTGGGCCGGGTGTCAAACTTCTTACCACCATGACGTGGTTGTGCGTACATGGGTGCCTGCCCGCCACGCTTTCCTGGTTTCCCGCATTTTGCCCCTTGGATCTCCAGAGGCCTTAATTCCTTAATATAAGCACCTAGAATTGCTCTAGCGGATTCCAGGAAGGGCCGAGAGGCCTGTGTCGGGTGTCAAACTTCTTACCACCATGAGGTGGTTGTGCGTACATAGGTGCCTACCCACCACGCCCTCCTGGTTCCCCTTATTTTGCCCCACGGACGCCCAGAAGGTTTAATTCCTTAATATAAGCACCTAGAATTTCTCTAGCGGATTCCAGGATGGGCTGAGGGACCTGGGCCGAGTGCCAAACTTCTTACCACCATGAGGTGGTAGTGCGTACATGGGTGCCTACCCGCCAAGCCCTCCTGGTTCCCCGCATTTTGCCCCACGGTCCCCCAGAGGCCTTAATTCCTTATTATAAGCACCTAGAATTTCTCTAGCGGATTCCAGGATGGGCTGAGGGACCTGGGCCGAGTGCCAAACTTCTTACCACCATGAGGTGGTAGTGCGTACATGGGTGCCTACCCGCCAAGCCCTCCTGGTTCCCCGCATTTTGCCCCACGGTCCCCCAGAGGCCTTAATTCCTTAATATAAGCACCTAGAATTGCTCTAGCGGATTCCAGGAAGGGCCGGGGGACCTGGGCCGGGTGTCAAACTTCTTACCACCATGAGGTGGTTGTGCGTACATGGGTGCCTACCCGCCACGCTTTCCTGGTTCCCCGCATTTTGCCCTTTGGATCCCCAGAGGCTTTAATTCCTTAATATAAGCACCTAGAATTGCTCTAGCGGATTCCAGGAAGGGCCGAGAGGCTTGTGTCGGGTGTCAAACTTCTTACCACCATGAGGTGGTTGTGCGTACATAGGTGCCTACCCACCACGCCCTCCTGGTTCCCCGCATTTTGCCCCACGGACCCCCAGAGGCTTTAATTCCTTAATATAAGCACCTAGAATTTCTCTAGCGGATTCCAGGATGGGCCGAGGGACCTGGGCCGGGTGTCAAACTTCTTACCACCATGAGGTGGTAGCGCGTACATGGGTGCCTACCCGCCACGCCCTCCTGGTTCCACGCATTTTGCCCCAAGGACCCCCAGAATCCTTAATTCCTTAATATAAGTCCCTAGAATTGCTCTAGCAGATTCCAGGAAGGGCCGAGGGACCTGGGCCGGGTGTCAAACTTCTTACCACCATGAGGTGGTAGTGCGTACATGGGTGCCTACCCGCCACGCCCTCCTGGTTCCTCGCATTTTGCCCCACGGTCCCCCAGAGGCCTTAATTCCTTAATATAAGCACCTAGAATTGCTCTAGCGGATTCCAGGATGGGCCGAGGGACTTGGGCCGGGTGTCAAACTTCTTACCACCATGAGGTGGTAGTGCGTACATGGGTGCCTACCCGCCACGCCCTCCTGGTTCCCCGTATTTTGCCCCAAGGACCCCCAGAAGCCTTAATTCCTTAATATAAGCCCCTAGAGTTGCTCTAGCGGATTCCAGGAAGGGCCGAGAGACCTGGGCCGGGTGTCAAACTTCTTACCACCATGACGTGGTTGTGCGTACATGGGTGCCTACCCGCCACGCTTTCCTGGTTTCCCGCATTTTGCCCCTTGGATCTCCAGAGGCCTTAATTCCTTAATATAAGCACCTAGAATTGCTCTAGCGGATTCCAGGAAGGGCCGAGAGGCCTGTGTTGGGTGTCAAACTTCTTACCACCATGAGGTGGTTGTGCGTACATAGGTGCCTACCCACCACGCCCTCCTGGTTCCCCTTATTTTGCCCCACGGACGCCCAGAAGGTTTAATTCCTTAATATAAGCACCTAGAATTTCTCTAGCGGATTCCAGGATGGGCTGAGGGACCTGGGCCGAGTGCCAAACTTCTTACCACCATGAGGTGGTAGTGCGTACATGGGTGCCTACCCGCCAAGCCCTCCTGGTTCCCCGCATTTTGCCCCACGGTCCCCCAGAGGCCTTAATTCCTTAATATAAGCACCTAGAATTTCTCTAGCGGATTCCAGGATGGGCTGAGGGACCTGGGCCGAGTGCCAAACTTCTTACCACCATGAGGTGGTAGTGCGTACATGGGTGCCTACCCGCCAAGCCCTCCTGGTTCCCCGCATTTTGCCCCACGGTCCCCCAGAGGCCTTAATTCCTTAATATAAGCACCTAGAATTGCTCTAGCGGATTCCAGGAAGGGCCGGGGGACCTGGGCCGGGTGTCAAACTTCTTACCACCATGAGGTGGTTGTGCGTACATGGGTGCCTACCCGCCACGCTTTCCTGGTTCCCCGCATTTTGCCCTTTGGATCCCCAGAGGCTTTAATTCCTTAATATAAGCACCTAGAATTGCTCTAGCGGATTCCAGGAAGGGCCGAGAGGCCTGTGTCGGGTGTCAAACTTCTTACCACCATGAGGTGGTTGTGCGTACATAGGTGCCTACCCACCACGCCCTCCTGGTTCCCCGCATTTTGCCCCACGGACCCCCAGAGGCTTTAATTCCTTAATATAAGCACCTAGAATTTCTCTAGCGGATTCCAGGATGGGCCGAGGGACCTGGGCCGGGTGTCAAACTTCTTACCACCATGAGGTGGTAGCGCGTACATGGGTGCCTACCCGCCACGCCCTCCTGGTTCCACGCATTTTGCCCCAAGGACCCCCAGAATCCTTAATTCCTTAATATAAGCCCCTAGAATTGCTCTAGCAGATTCCAGGAAGGGCCGAGGGACCTGGGCCGGGTGTCAAACTTCTTACCACCATGAGGTGGTAGTGCGTACATGGGTGCCTACCCGCCACGCCCTCCTGGTTCCTCGCATTTTGCCCCACGGTCCCCCAGAGGCCTTAATTCCTTAATATAAGCACCTAGAATTGCTCTAGCGGATTCCAGGATGGGCCGAGGGACTTGGGCCGGGTGTCAAACTTCTTACCACCATGAGGTGGTAGTGCGTTCATGGGTGCCTACCCGCCACGCCCTCCTGGTTCCCCGTATTTTGCCCCAAGGACCCCCAGAAGCCTTAATTCCTTAATATAAGCCCCTAGAATTGCTCTAGCGGATTCCAGGAAGGGCCGAGAGACCTGGGCCGGGTGTCAAACTTCTTACCACTATGACGTGGTTGTGCGTACATGGGTGCCTACCCGCCACGCTTTCCTGGTTCCCCGCATTTTGCCCCTTGGATCCCCAGAGGCTTTAATTCCTTAATATAAGCACCTAGAATTGCTCTAGCGGATTCCAGGAAGGGCCGAGAGGCCTGGGTCGGGTGTCAAACTTCTTACCACCATGAGGTGGTTGTGCGTACATAGGTGCCTACCCACCACGCCCTCCTGGTTCCCCGCATTTTGCCCCACGGACCCCCAGAGGCCTTAATTCCTTAATATAAGCACTTAGAACTTCTCTACCGGATTCCAGGAAGGGCCGAGGGACCTGGGCCGCGTGTCAAACTTCTTACCACCATGAGGTGGTTGTGCGTACATGGGTGCCTACCCGCCACGCCCTCCTGGTTCCCCGCATTTTGTCCCACGGACCCCCAGAGGCCTTAATTCCTTAATATAAGCACCTAGAATTGCTCTAGCGGATTCCAGGAAGGGTCGAGAGGCCTGGGTCGGGTGTCAAACTTCTTACCACCATGAGGTGGTTGTGCGTACATAGGTTCCTACCCGCCACGCCCTCCTGGTTCCCCGCATTTTGCGCCACGGATCCCCAGAGGCCTTAATTCCTTAATATAAGCACTTAGAACTTCTCTACCGGATTCCAGGAAGGGCCGAGGGACCTGGGCCGGGTGTCAAACTTCTTACCACCATGAGGTGGTTGTGCGTACATGGGTGCCTACCCGCCACGCCCTCCTGGTTCCACGCATTTTGCCCCACGGACCCCAAGAGGCCTTAATTCCTTAATATAAGCACTTAGAATTTCTCTTGCGGATTCCAGGAAGGGCCGAGGGACCTGGGCCGGGTGTCAAACTTCTTACCACCATGAGGTGGTAGTGCGTACATGGGTGCCTACCCGCCACGCCCTCCTGGTTCCCCGTATTTTGCCCCACGGACCCCCAGAGGCCTTAATTCCTTAATATAAACACCTAGAATTGCTCTAGCGGATTCCAGGAAGGGCCGAGAGACCTGGGCCGGGTGTCAAACTTCTTACCACCATGACGTGGTTGTGCGTACATGGGTGCCTACCCGCCACGCTTTCCTGGTTTCCCGCATTTTGCCCCTTGGATCTCCAGAGGCCTTAATTCCTTAATATAAGCACCTAGAATTGCTCTAGCGGATTCCAGGAAGGGCCGAGAGACCTGGGCCGGGTGTCAAACTTCTTACCACCACGACATGGTTGTGCGTACATGGGTGCCTACCCGCCACGCTTTCCTGGATCCCCGCATTTTGCCCCTTGGATCCCCAGAGGCTTTAATTCCTTAATATAAGCACCTAGAATTGCTCTAGCGGATTCCAGGAAGGGCCGAGAGGCCTGGGTCGGGTGTCAAACTTCTTACCACCATGAGGTGGTTGTGCGTACATAGGTGCCTACCCACCACGCCCTCCTGGTTTCCCGCATTTTGCCCCACGGACCCCCAGAGGCCTTAATTCCTTAATATAAGCACCTAGAATTTCTCTAGCGGATTCCAGGATGGGCCGAGGGACCTGGGCCGGGTGTCAAACTTCTTACCACCATGAGGTGGTAGTGCGTACATGGGTGCCTACCCGCCACGCCCTCCTGGTTCCCCATATTTTGCCCCAAGGACCCCCAGAAGCCTTAATTCCTTAATATAAGCCCCTAGAATTGCTCTAGCGGATTCCAGGAAGGGCCGAGAGGCCTGGGTCGGGTGTCAAACTTCTTACCACCATGAGGTGGTTGTGCGTACATAGGTGCCTACCCACCACGCCCTCCTGGTTCCCCGCATTTTGCCCCACGGACCCCCAGAGGCCTTAATTCCTTAATATAAGCACTTAGAACTTCTCTACCGGATTCCAGGAAGGGCCGAGGGACCTGGGTCGGGTGTCAAACTTCTTACCACCATGAGGTGGTTGTGCGTACATGGGTGCCTACCCGCCACGCCCTCCTGGTTCCCCGCATTTTGCCCCACGGACCCCCAGAAGGTTTAATTCCTTAATATAAGCACCTAGAATTTCTCTAGCGGATTCCAGGATGGGCTGAGGGACCTGGGCCGAGTGCCAAACTTCTTACCACCATGAGTTGGTAGTGCGTACATGGGTGCCTACCCGCCAAGCCCTCCTGGTTCCCCGCATTTTGCCCCACGGTCCCCCAGAGGCCTTAATTCCTTAATATAAGCACCTAGAATTGCTCTAGCGGATTCCAGGAATGGCCGGGGGACCTGGGCCGGGTGTCAAAGTTCTTACCACCACGAGGTGGTTGTGCGTACATGGGTGCCTACCCGCCACGCTTTCCTGGTTCCCCGCATTTTGCCCTTTGGATCCCCAGAGGCTTTAATTCCTTAATATAAGCACCTAGAATTGCTCTAGCGGATTCCAGGAAGGGCCGAGAGGCCTGTGTCGGGTGTCAAACTTCTTACCACCACGACGTGGTTGTGCGTACAAGGGTGCCTACCCGCCACGCTTTCCTGGTTCCCCGCATTTTGCCCCTTGGATCCCCAGAGGCTTTAATTCCTTAATATAAGCACCTAGAATTTCTCTAGCGGATTCCAGGATGGGCCGAGGGACCTGGGCCGGGTGTCAAACTTCTTACCACCATGAGGTGGTAGTGCGTACATGGGTGCCTACGCGCCACGCCCTCCTGGTTCCCCATATTTTGCCCCAAAGACCCCCAGAAGCCTTAATTCCTTAATATAAGCCCCTAGAATTGCTCTAGCGGATTCCAGGAAGGGCCGAGAGGCCTGGGTCGGGTGTCAAACTTCTTACCACCATGAGGTGGTTGTGCGTACATAGGTGCCTACCCACCACGCCCTCCTGGTTCCCCGCATTTTGCCCCAAAGACCCCCAGAGGCTTTAATTCCTTAATATAAGCACCTAGAATTTCTCTAGCGGATTCCAGGATGGGACGATGGACCTGGGCCGGGTGTCAAACTTCTTACCACCATGAGGTGGTAGTGCGTACATGGGTGCCTACCCGCCACGCCCTCCTGGTTCCCCGTATTTTGCCCCAAGGACCCCCAGAATCCTTAATTCCTTAATATAAGCCCCTAGAATTGCTCTAGCAGATTTCAGGAAGGGCCGAGGGACCTGGGCCGGGTGTCAAACTTCTTACCACCATGAGGTGGTAGTGCGTACATGGGTGCCTACCCGCCACGCCCTCCTGGTTCCTCGCATTTTGCCCCACGGTCCCCCAGAGGCCTTAATTCCTTAATATAAGCACTTAGGATTGCTCTAGCGGATTCCAGGATGGGCCGAGGGACCTGGGCCGGGTGTCAAACTTCTTACCACCATGAGGTGGTAGTGCGTACATGGGTGCCTACCCGCCACGCCCTCCTGGTTCCCCGTATTTTGCCCAAAGGACCCCCAGAAGCCTTAATTCCTTAATATAAGCCCCTAGAGTTGCTCTAGCGGATTCCAGGAAGGGCCGAGAGACCTGGGCCGGGTGTCAAACTTCTTACCACCATGACGTGGTTGTGCGTACATGGGTGCCAACCCGCCACGCTTTCCTGGTTTCCCGCATTTTGCCCCTTGGATCTCCAGAGGCCTTAATTCCTTAATATAAGCACCGAGAATTTCTCTAGCGGATTCCAGGATGGGCCGAGGGACCTGGGCCGGGTGTCAAACTTCTTACCACCACGACGTGGTTGTGCGTACATGGGTGCCTACCCGCCACGCTTTCCTGGTTCCCCGCATTTTGCCCCTTAGATCCCCAGAGGCTTTAATTCCTTAATATAAACACCTAGAATCTCTCTAGCGGATTCCAGGAAGGGCCGAGAGGCCTGGGTCGGGTGTCAAACTTCTTACCACCATGAGGTGGTTGTGCGTACATAGGTGCCTACCCACCACGCCCTCCTGGTTTCCCGCATTTTGCCCCACGGACCCCCAGAGGCCTTAATTCCTTAATATAAGCACCTAGAATTTCTCTAGCGGATTCCAGGATGGGCCGAGGGACCTGGGTCGGGTGTCAAACTTCTTACCACCATGAGGTGGTAGTGCGTACATGGGTGCCTACCCGCCACGCCCTCCTGGTTCCCCATATTTTGCCCCAAGGACCCCCAGAAGCCTTAATTCCTTAATATAAGCCCCTAGAATTTCTCTAGCGGATTCCAGGAAGGGCCGAGAGGCCTGGGTCGGGTGTCAAACTTCTTACCACCATGAGGTGGTTGTGCGTACATGGGTGCCTACCCACCACGCTTTCCTGGTTCCCCGCATTTTGCCCCTTGGATCCCAGAGGCTTTAATTCCTTAATATAAGCACCTGGAATTGCGCTAGCGGATTCCAGGAAGTGCCGAGAAGCCTGGGTCGGGTGTCAAACTTCTTACCACCATGAGGTGGTTGTGCGTACATAGGTGCCTACCCACCACGCCCTCCTGGTTCCCCGCATTTTGCCCCACGGACCCCCAGAAGGTTTAATTCCTTAATATAAGCACTTAGAATTGCTCTAGCGGATTCCAGGAAGGGCCGAGGGTCCTGGGCCGGGTGTCAATCTTCTTACCACCATGAGGTGGTTGTGCGTACATGGGTGCCTACCCGCCACGCCCTCCTGGTTCCCCGCATTTTGTCCCACGGACCCCCAGAAGCCTTAATTCCTTAATATAAGCACCTAGAATTGCTCTAGCGGATTCCAGGAAGGGCTGAGAGGCCTGGGTCGGGTGTCAAACTTCTTACCACCATGAGGTGGTAGTGCGTACATGGGTGCCTACCCGCCACGCCCTCCTGGTTCCCCGCATTTTGCCCCAAGGACCCCCAGAATCTTTAATTCCTTAATATAAGCCCCTAGAATTGCTCTAGCAGATTCCAGGAAGGGCCGAGGGACCTGGGCCGGGTGTCAAACTTCTTACCACCATGAGGTGGTAGTGCGTACATAGGTGCCTACCCACCACGCCCTCCTGGTTCCCCGAATTTTGCCCCACGGACCCCCAGAGGCCTTAATTCCTTAATATAAGCACTTAGAACTTCTCTACTGGATTCCAGGAAGGGCCGAGGGACCTGGGCCGGGTGTCAAACTTCTTACCACAATGAGGTGGTTGTGCGTACATGGGTGCCTACCTGCCACGCCCTCCTGGTTCCCCGCATTTTGTCCCACGGACCCCCAGAGGCCTTAATTCCTTAATATAAGCACCTAGAATTGCTCTAGCGGATTCCAGGAAGGGCCGAGGGACCTGGGCCGGGTGTCAAACTTCTTACCACCATGAGGTGGTTGTGCGTACATGGGTGCCTACCCGCCACGCCCTCTTGGTTCCCCGCATTTTGTCCCACGGACCCCCAGAGGCCTTAATTCCATTAATATAAGCACCTAGAATTGCTCTAGCGGATTCCAGGAAGGGCTGAGAGGCCTGGGTCGGGTGTCAAACTTCTTACCACCATGAGGTGGTTGTGCGTACATAGGTTCCTACCCGCCACGCCCTCCTGGTTCCCCGCATTTTGCCCCACGGACCCCCAGAGGCTTTAATTCCTTAATATAAGCACCTAGAATTTCTCTAGCGGATTCCAGGATGGGCCGAGAGACCTGGGCCGGGTGTCAAACTTCTTACCACCATGAGGTGGTAGTGCGTACATAGGTGCCTACCCACCACGCCCTCCTGGTTCCCCGAATTTTGCCCCACGGACCCCCAGAGGCCTTAATTCCTTAATATAAGCACTTAGAACTTCTCTACTGGATTCCAGGAAGGGCCGAGGGACCTGGGCCGGGTGTCAAACTTCTTACCACAATGAGGTGGTTGTGCGTACATGGGTGCCTACCCGCCACGCCCTCCTGGTTCCCCGCATTTTGTCCCACGGACCCCCAGAGGCCTTAATTCCTTAATATAAGCATCTAGAATTGCTCTAGCGGATTCCAGGAAGGGCCGAGGGACCTGGGCCGGGTGTCAAACTTCTTACCACCATGAGGTGGTTGTGCGTACATGGGTGCCTACCCGCCACGCCCTCCTGGTTCCCCGCATTTTGTCCCACGGACCCCCAGAGGCCTTAATTCCTTAATATAAGCACCTAGAATTGCTCTAGCGGATTCCAGGAAGGGCTGAGAGGCCTGGGTCGGGTGTCAAACTTCTTACCACCATGAGGTGGTTGTGCGTACATAGGTTCCTACCCGCCACGTTTTCCTGGTTCCTCGCATTTTGCCCCACGGACCCCCAGAGGCTTTAATTCCTTAATATAAGCACCTAGAATTTCTCTAGCGGATTCCAGGATGGGCCGAGGGACCTGGGCCGGGTGTCAAACTTCTTACCACCATGAGGTGGTAGTGCGTACATGGGTGCCTACCCGCCACGCCCTCCTGGTTCCCCGCATTTTGCCCCAAGGACCCCCAGAATCCTTAATTCCTTAATATAAGCCCCTAGAATTGCTCTAGCAGATTCCAGGAAGGGCCGAGGGACCTGGGCCGGGTGTCAAACTTCTTACCACCATGAGGTGGTTGTGCGTACATGGGTGCCTACCCGCCACGCCCTCCTGGTTCCCCGCATTTTGTCCCACGGACCCCCAGAAGCCTTAATTCCTTAATATAAGCACCTAGAATTGCTCTAGCGGATTCCAGGAAGGGCTGAGAGGCCTGGGTCGGGTGTCAAACTTCTTACCACCATGAGGTGGTAGTGCGTACATGGGTGCCTACCCGCCACGCCCTCCTGGTTCCCCGCATTTTGCCCCAAGGACCCCCAGAATCTTTAATTCCTTAATATAAGCCCCTAGAATTGCTCTAGCAGATTCCAGGAAGGGCCGAGGGACCTGGGCCGGGTGTCAAACTTCTTACCACCATGAGGTGGTAGTGCGTACATAGGTGCCTACCCACCACGCCCTCCTGGTTCCCCGAATTTTGCCCCACGGACCCCCAGAGGCCTTAATTCCTTAATATAAGCACCTAGAATTGCTCTAGCGGATTCCAGGAAGGGCCGAGGGACCTGGGCCGGGTGTCAAACTTCTTACCACCATGAGGTGGTTGTGCGTACATGGGTGCCTACCCGCCACGCCCTCCTGGTTCCCCGCATTTTGTCCCACGGACCCCCAGAGGCCTTAATTCCTTAATATAAGCACCTAGAATTGCTCTAGCGGATTCCAGGAAGGGCTGAGAGGCCTGGGTCGGGTGTCAAACTTCTTACCACCATGAGGTGGTTGTGCGTACATAGGTTCCTACCCGCCACGCCCTCCTGGTTCCCCGCATTTTGCCCCACGGACCCCCAGAGGCTTTAATTCCTTAATATAAGCACCTAGAATTTCTCTAGCGGATTCCAGGATGGGCCGAGAGACCTGGGCCGGGTGTCAAACTTCTTACCACCATGAGGTGGTAGTGCGTACATAGGTGCCTACCCACCACGCCCTCCTGGTTCCCGGAATTTTGCCCCACGGACCCCCAGAGGCCTTAATTCCTTAATATAAGCACTTAGAACTTCTCTACTGGATTCCAGGAAGGGCCGAGGGACCTGGGCCGGGTGTCAAACTTCTTACCACAATGAGGTGGTTGTGCGTACATGGGTGCCTACCCGCCACGCCCTCCTGGTTCCCCGCATTTTGTCCCACGGACCCCCAGAGGCCTTAATTCCTTAATATAAGCACCTAGAATTGCTCTAGCGGATTCCAGGAAGGGCCGAGGGACCTGGGCCGGGTGTCAAACTTCTTACCACCATGAGGTGGTTGTGCGTACATGGGTGCCTACCCGCCACGCCCTCCTGGTTCCCCGCATTTTGTCCCACGGACCCCCAGAGGCCTTAATTCCTTAATATAAGCACCTAGAATTGCTCTAGCGGATTCCAGGAAGGGCTGAGAGGCCTGGGTCGGGTGTCAAACTTCTTACCACCATGAGGTGGTTGTGCGTACATAGGTTCCTACCCGCCACGCTTTCCTGGTTCCCCGCATTTTGCCCCACGGACCCCCAGAGGCTTTAATTCCTTAATATAAGCACCTAGAATTTCTCTAGCGGATTCCAGGATGGGCTGAGAGGCCTGGGTCGGGTGTCAAACATCTTACCACCATGAGGTGGTAGTGCGTACATGGGTGCCTACCCGCCACGCCCTCCTGGTTCCCCGTATTTTGCCCAAAGGACCCCCAGAAGCCTTAATTCCTTAATATAAGCCCCTAGAGTTGCTCTAGCGGATTCCAGGAAGGGCCGAGAGACCTGGGCCGGGTGTCAAACTTCTTACCACCATGACGTGGTTGTGCGTACATGGGTGCCAACCCGCCACGCTTTCCTGGTTTCCCGCATTTTGCCCCTTGGATCTCCAGAGGCCTTAATTCCTTAATATAAGCACCTAGAATTTCTCTAGCGGATTCCAGGATGGGCCGAGGGACCTGGGCCGGGTGTCAAACTTCTTACCACCACGACGTGGTTGTGCGTACATGGGTGCCTACCCGCCACGCTTTCCTGGTTCCCCGCATTTTGCCCCTTAGATCCCCAGAGGCTTTAATTCCTTAATATAAGCACCTAGAATTGCTCTAGCGGATTCCAGGAAGGGCCGAGAGGCCTGGGTCGGGTGTCAAACTTCTTACCACCATGAGGTGGTTGTGCGTACATAGGTGCCTACCCACCACGCCCTCCTGGTTTCCCGCATTTTGCCCCACGGACCCCCAGAGGCCTTAATTCCTTAATATAAGCACCTAGAATTACTCTAGCGGATTCCAGGATGGGCCGAGGGACCTGGGTCGGGTGTCAAACTTCTTACCACCATGAGGTGGTAGTGCGTACATGGGTGCCTACCCACCACGCCCTCCTGTTCCCCGCATTTTGCCCCACGGACCCCCAGAGGCCTTAATTCCTTAATATAAGCACCTAGAATTTCTCTAACGGATTCCAGGATGGGCCGAGGGACCTGGGCCGGGTGTAAAACTTCTTACCACCATGACGTGGTTGTGTGTTTATGGGTGCCTACCCGCCACGCTTTCCTGGTTCCCCGCATTTTGCCCTTTGGATCCCCAGAGGCTTTAATTCCTTAATATAAGCACCTAGAATTGCTCTAGCGGATTCCAGGAAGGGCCGAGAGGCCTGTGTCAGGTGTCAAACTTCTTACCACCATGAGGTGGTTGTGCGTACATGGGTGCCTACCCACCACGCTTTCCTGGTTCCCCGCATTTTGCCCCTTGGATCCCAGAGGCTTTAATTCCTTAATATAAGCACCTGGAATTGCTCTAGCGGATTCCAGGAAGTGCCGAGAAGCCTGGGTCGGGTGTCAAACTTCTTACCACCATGAGGTGGTTGTGCGTACATAGGTGCCTACCCACCACGCCCTCCTGGTTCCCCGCATTTTGCCCCACGGACCCCCAGAGGCCTTAATTCCTTAATATAAGCACTTAGAACTTCTCTACCGGATTCCAGGAAGGGCCGAGGGACCTGGGCCGGGTGTCAAACTTCTTACCACCATGAGGTGGTTGTGCGTACATGGGTGCCTACCCGCCACGCCCTCCTGGTTCCCCGCATTTTGTCCCACGGACCCCCAGAAGCCTTAATTCCTTAATATAAGCACCTAGAATTGCTCTAGCGGATTCCAGGAAGGGCTGAGAGGCCTGGGTCGGGTGTCAAACTTCTTACCACCATGAGGTGGTAGTGCGTATATGGGTGCCTACCCGCCACGCCCTCCTGGTTCACCGCATTTTGCCCCAAGGACCCCCTGAATCCTTAATTCCTTAATATAAGCCCCTAGAATTGCTCTAGCAGATTCCAGGAAGGGCCGAGGGACCTGGGCCAGGTGTCAAACTTCTTACCACCATGAGGTGGTAGTGCGTACATAGGTGCCTACCCACCACGCCCTCCTGGTTCCCCGAATTTTGCCCCACGGACCCCCAGAGGCCTTAATTCCTTAATATAAGCACTTAGAACTTCTCTACCGGATTCCAGGAAGGGCCGAGGGACCTGGGCCGGGTGTCATACTTCTTACCACAATGAGGTGGTTGTGCGTACATGGGTGCCTACCCGCCACGCCCTCCTGGTTCCCCGCATTTTGTCCCACGGACCCCCAGAGGCTTTAATTCCTTAATATAAGCACCTAGAATTTCTCTAGCGGATTCCAGGATGGGCCGAGGGACCTGGGCCGGGTGTCAAACTTCTTACCACCATGAGGTGGTAGTGCGTACATGGGTGCCTACCCGCCACGCCCTCCTGGTTCCCCGCATTTTGCCCCAAGGACCCCCAGAATCCTTAATTCCTTAATATAAGCCCCTAGAATTGCTCTAGCAGATTCCAGGAAGGGCCGAGGGACCTGGGCCGGGTGTCAAACTTCTTACCACCATGAGGTGGTAGTGCGTACATAGGTGCCTACCCACCACGCCCTCCTGGTTCCCCGCATTTTCCCCCACGGACCCCCAGAGGCCTTAATTCCTTAATATAAGCACTTAGAACTTCTCTACCGGATTCCAGGAAGGGCCGAGGGACCTGGGCCGGGTGTCAAACTTCTTACCACAATGAGGTGGTTGTGCGTACATGGGTGCCTACCCGCCACGCCCTCCTGGTTCCCCGCATTTTGTCCCACGGACCCCCAGAGGCATTAATTCCTTAATATAAGCACCTAGAATTGCTCTAGCAGATTCCAGGAAGGGCCGAGGGACCTGGGCCGGGTGTCAAACTTCTTACCACCATGAGGTGGTAGTGCGTACATAGGTGCCTACCCACCACGCCCTCCTGGTTCCCCGCATTTTCCCCCACGGACCCCCAGAGGCCTTAATTCCTTAATATAAGCACTTAGAACTTCTCTACCGGATTCCAGGAAGGGCCGAGGGACCTGGGCCGGGTGTCAAACTTCTTACCACAATGAGGTGGTTGTGCGTACATGGGTGCCTACCCGCCACGCCCTCCTGGTTCCCCGCATTTTGTCCCACGGACACCCAGAGGCATTAATTCCTTAATATAAGCACCTAGAATTGCTCTAGCGGATTCCAGGAAGGGCCGAGAGGCCTGGGTCGGGTGTCAAACTTCTTACCACCATGAGGTGGTTGTGCGTACATAGGTGCCTTCCCACCACGCCCTCCTGGTTCCCCGCATTTTGTCCCACGGACCCCCAGAGGCTTTAATTCCTTAATATAAGCACATAGAATTTCTCTAGCGGATTCCAGGATGGGCCGAGGGACCTGGGCCGAGTGTCAAACTTCTTACCACCATGAGGTAGTAGTGCGTACATGGGTGCCTACCCGCCACGCCCTCCTGGTTCCCCGTATTTTGCCCCAAGGACCCCCAGAAGCCTTAATTCCTTAATATAAGCCCCTAGAATTGCTCTAGCGGATTCCAGGAAGGGCCGAGGGACCTGGGCCGGGTGTCAAACTTCTTACCACCATGAGGTGATTGTGCGTACATGGGTGCCACCCGCCACGCCCTCCTGGTTCCCCGCATTTTGCCCCACGGTCCCCCAGAGGCCTTAATTCCTTAATATAAGCACCTAGAATTGCTCTAGCGGATTCCAGGATGGGCCGAGGGACCTGGGCCGGGTGTCAAACTTCTTACCACCATGAGGTGGTAGTGCGTACATGGGTGCTTACCCGCCACGCCCTCCTGGTTCTCCATATTTTGCCCCAAGGACCCCCAGAAGCCTTAATTCCTTAATATAAGCCCCTAGAATTGCTCTAGCGGATTCCAGGAAGGGCCGAGAGGCCTGGGTCGGGTGTCAAACTTCTTACCACCATGAGGTGGTTGTGCGTACATAGGTGCCTACCCACCACGCCCTCCTGGTTCCCCGCATTTTGCCCCACGGACCCCCAGAGGCTTTAATTCCTTAATATAAGCACCTAGAATTTCTCTAGCGGATTCCAGGATGGGACGAGGGACCTGGGCCGGGTGTCAAACTTCTTACCACCATGAGGTGGTAGTGCGTACATGGGTGCCTACCCGCCACGCCCTCCTGGTTCCCCGCATTTTGCCCCAAGGACCCCCAGAATCCTTAATTCCTTAATATAAGCCCCTAGAATTGCTCTAGCAGATTCCAGGAAGGGCCGAGGGACCTGGGCCGGGTGTCAAACTTCTTACCACCATGAGGTGGTAGTGCGTACTTGGTTGCCTACCCGCCACGCCCTCCTGGTTCCCCGCATTTTGCCCCACGGTCCCCCAGAGGCCTTAATTCCTTAATATAAGCACTTAGAACTTCTCTACCGGATTCCAAGAAGGGCCGAGGGACCTGGACCGGGTGTCAAACTTCTTACCACAATGAGGTGGTTGTGCGTACATGGGTGCCTACCCGCCACGCCCTCCTGGTTCCCCGCATTTTGTCCCACGGACACCCAGAGGCCTTAATTCCTTAATATAAGCACCTAGAATTGCTCTAGCGGATTCCAGGAAGGGCCGAGAGGCCTGGGTCGGGTGTCAAACTTCTTACCACCATGAGGTGGTTGTGCGTACATGGGTGCCTACCCGCCACGCCCTCCTGGTTCCCCGCATTTTGTCCCACGGACACCCAGAGGCCTTAATTCCTTAATATAAGCACCTAGAATTGCTCTAGCGGATTCCAGGAAGGGCCGAGAGGCCTGGGTCGGGTGTCAAAATTCTTACCACCATGAGGTGGTTGTGCGTACATAGGTGCTTTCCCACCACGCCCTCCTGGTTCCCCGCATTTTGTCCCACGGACCCCCAGAGGCTTTAATTCCTTAATATAAGCACATAGAATTTCTCTAGCGGATTCCAGGATGGGCCGAGGGACCTGGGCCGAGTGTCAAACTTCTTACCACCATGAGGTAGTAGTGCGTACATGGGTGCCTACCCGCCACGCCCTCCTGGTTCCCCGTATTTTGCCCCAAGGACCCCCAGAAGCCTTAATTCCTTAATATAAGCCCCTAGAATTGCTCTAGCGGATTCCAGGAAGGGCCGAGGGACCTGGGCAGGGTGTCAAACTTTTTACCACCATGAGGTGGTAGTGCCTACATGGGTGCCTACCCGCCACGCCCGCCTGGTTCCCCGCATTTTGCCCCACGGTCCCCCAGAGGCCTTAATTCCTTAATATAAGCACCTAGAATTGCTCTAGCGGATTCCAGGAAGGGCCGGGGGACCTGGGCCGGGTGTCAAACTTCTTACCACCATGAGGTGATTGTGCGTACATGGGTGCCACCCGCCACGCCCTCCTGGTTCCCCGCATTTTGCCCCACGGTCCCCCAGAGGCCTTAATTCCTTAATATAAGCACCTAGAATTGCTCTAGCGGATTCCAGGAAGGGCCGGGGGACCTGGGCCGGGTGTCAAACTTCTTACCACCATGAGGTGGTTGTGCGTACATGGGTGCCACCCGCCACGCCCTCCTGGTTCCCCGCATTTTGCCCCACGGTCCCCCAGAGGCCTTAATTCCTTAATATAAGCACCTAGAATTTCTCTAGCGGATTCCAGGATGGGCTGAGGGACCTGGGCCGAGTGCCAAACTTCTTACCACCATGAGGTGGTAGTGTGTACATGGGTGCCTACCCGCCAAGCCCTCCTGGTTCCCCGCATTTTGCCCCACGGTCCCCCAGAGGCCTTAATTCCTTAATATAAGCACCTAGAATTGCTCTAGCGGATTCCAGGAAGGGCCGGGGGACCTGGGCCGGGTGTCAAACTTCTTACCACCATGAGGTGGTTGTGCGTACATGGGTGCCACCCGCCACGCCCTCCTGGTTCCCCGCATTTTGCCCCACGGTCCCCCAGAGGCCTTAATTCCTTAATATAAGCACCTAGAATTGCTCTAGCGGATTCCAGGAAGGGCCGAGAGGCCTGGGTCGGGTGTCAAACTTCTTACCACCATGAGGTGGTTGTGCGTACATAGGTGCCTACCCACCACGCCCTCCTGGTTTCCCGCATTTTGCCCCACGGACCCCCAGAGGCCTTAATTCCTTAATATAAGCACCTAGAATTTCTCTAGCGGATTCCAGGATGGGCCGAGAGACCTGGGCCGGGTGTCAAACTTCTTACCACCATGAGGTGGTAGTGCGTACATGGGTGCCTACCTGCCACGCCCTCCTGGTTCTCCATATTTTGCCCCAAGGACCCCCAGAAGCCTTAATTCCTTAATATAAGCCCCTAGAATTGCTCTAGCGGATTCCAGGAAGGGCCGAGAGGCCTGGGTCGGGTGTCAAACTTCTTACCACCATGAGGTGGTTGTGCGTACATAGGTGCCTACCCACCACGCCCTCCTGGTTCCCCGCATTTTGCCCCACGGACCCCCAGAGGCTTTAATTCCTTAATATAAGCACCTAGAATTTCTCTAGCGGATTCCAGGATGGGACGAGGGACCTGGGCCGGGTGTCAAACTTCTTACCACCATGAGGTGGTAGTGCGTACATGGGTGCCTACCCGCCACGCCCTCCTGGTTCCCCGCATTTTGCCCCAAGGACCCCCAGAATCCTTAATTCCTTAATATAAGCCCCTAGAATTGCTCTAGCAGATTCCAGGAAGGGCCGAGGGACCTGGGCCGGGTGTCAAACTTCTTACCACCAAGAGGTGGTAGTGCGTACATGGGTGCCTACCCGCCACGCCCTCCTGGTTCCCCGCATTTTGCCCCATGGTCCCCCAGAGGCCTTAATTCCTTAATATAAGCACTTAGAATTGCTCTAGCGGATTCCAGGATGGGCCGAGAGACCTGGGCCGGGTGTCAAACTTCTTACCACCATGAGGTGGTAGTGCGTACATGGGTGCCTACCCGCCACGCCCTCCTGGTTCCCCGTATTTTGCCCAAAGGACCCCCAGAAGCCTTAATTCCTTAATATAAGCCCCTAGAGTTGCTCTAGCGGATTCCAGGAAGGGCCGAGAGACCTGGGCCGTGTGTCAAACTTCTTACCACCATGACGTGGTTGTGCGTACATGGGTGCCTACCCGCCACGCTTTCCTGGTTTCCCGCATTTTGCCCCTTGGATCTCCAGAGGCCTTAATTCCTTAATATAAGCACCTAGAATTGCTCTAGCGGATTCCAGGAAGGGCCGAGAGACCTGGGCCGGGTGTCAAACTTCTTACCACCACGACGTGGTTGTGCGTACATGGGTGCCTACCCGCCACGCTTTCCTGGTTCCCCGCATTTTGCCCCTTGGATCCCCAGAGGCTTTAATTCCTTAATATAAGCACCTAGAATTGCTCTAGCGGATTCCAGGAAGGGCCGAGAGGCCTGGGTCGGGTGTCAAACTTCTTACCACCATGAGGTGGTTGTGCGTACATAGGTGCCTACCCACCACGCCCTCCTGGTTTCCCGCATTTTGCCCCACGGACCCCCAGAGGCCTTAATTCCTTAATATAAGCACCTAGAATTTCTCTAGCGGATTCCAGGATGGGCCGAGGGACCTGGGCCGGGTGTCAAACTTCTTACCACCATGAGGTGGTAGTGCGTACATGGGTGCCTACCCGCCACGCCCTCCTGGTTCCCCATATTTTGCCCCAAGGACCCCCAGAAGCCTTAATTCCTTAATATAAGCACCTAGAATTGCTCTAGCGGATTCCAGGAAGGGCCGAGAGGCCTGGGTCGGGTGTCAAACTTCTTACCACCATGAGGTGGTTGTGCGTACATAGGTGCCTACCCACCACGCCCTCCTGTTCCCCGCATTTTGCCCCACGGACCCCCAGAGGCCTTAATTCCTTAATATAAGCACCTAGAATTTCTCTAACGGATTCCAGGATGGGCCGAGGGACCTGGGCCGGGTGTAAAACTTCTTACCACCATGACGTGGTTGTGTGTTTATGGGTGCCTACCCGCCACGCCCTCCTGGTTCCACGCATTTTGCCCCAAGGACCCCCAGAATCCTTAATTCCTTAATATAAGCCCCTAGAATTGCTCTAGCAGATTCCAGGAAGGGCCGAGGGACCTGGGCCGGGTGTCAAACTTATTACCACCATGAGGTGGTAGTGCGTACATGGGTGCCTACCCGCCACGCCCTCCTGGTTCCCCGCATTTTGCCCCACGGTCCCCCAGAGGCCTTAATTCCTTAATATAAGCACCTAGAATTGCTCTAGCGGATTCCAGGATGGGCCGAGGGACTTGGGCCGGGTGTCAAACTTCTTACCACCATGAGGTGGTAGTGCGTACATGGGTGCCTACCCGCCACGCCCTCCTGGTTCCCCGTATTTTGCCCCAAGGACCCCCAGAAGCCTTAATTCCTTAATATAAGCCCCTAGAATTGCTCTAGCGGATTCCAGGAAGGGCAGAGAGACCTGGGTCGGGTGTCAAACTTCTTACCACCATGAGGTGGTTGTGCGTACATAGGTGCCTACCCGCCAAGCCCTCCTGGTTCCCCGCATTTTGCCCCACGGTCCCCCAGAGGCCTTAATTCCTTAATATAAGCACCTAGAATTGCTCTAGCGGATTCCAGGAAGGGCCGGGGGACCTGGGCCGGGTGTCAAACTTCTTACCACCATGAGGTGGTTGTGCGTACATGGGTGCCTACCCGCCACGCTTTCCTGGTTCCCCGCATTTTGCCCTTTGGATCCCCAGAGGCTTTAATTCCTTAATATAAGCACCTAGAATTGCTCTAGCGGATTCCAGGAAGGGCCGAGAGGCCTGTGTCGGGTGTCAAACTTCTTACCACCATGAGGTGGTTGTGCGTACATAGGTGCCTACCCACCACGCCCTCCTGGTTCCCCGCATTTTGCCCCACGGACCCCCAGAGGCTTTAATTCCTTAATATAAGCACCTAGAATTTCTCTAGCGGATTCCAGGATGGGCCGAGGGACCTGGGCCGGGTGTCAAACTTCTTACCACCATGAGGTGGTAGCGCGTACATGGGTGCCTACCCGCCACGCCCTCCTGGTTCCACGCATTTTGCCCCAAGGACCCCAAGAATCCTTAATTCCTTAATATAAGCCCCTAGAATTGCTCTAGCAGATTCCAGGAAGGGCCGAGGGACCTGGGCCGGGTGTCAAACTTCTTACCACCATGAGGTGGTAGTGCGTACATGGGTGCCTACCCGCCACGCCCTCCTGGTTCCCCGCATTTTGCCCCACGGTCCCCCAGAGGCCTTAATTCCTTAATATAAGCACCTAGAATTGCTCTAGCGGATTCCAGGATGGGCCGAGGGACTTGGGCCGGGTGTCAAACTTCTTACCACCATGAGGTGGTAGTGCGTACATGGGTGCCTACCCGCCACGCCCTCCTGGTTCCCCGTATTTTGCCCCAAGGACCCCCAGAAGCCTTAATTCCTTAATATAAGCCCCTATAATTGCTCTAGCGGATTCCAGGAAGGGCCGAGAGACCTGGGCCGGGTGTCAAACTTCTTACCACTATGACGTGGTTGTGCGTACATGGGTGCCTACCCGCCACGCTTTCCTGGTTCCCCGCATTTTGCCCCTTGGATCCCCAGAGGCTTTAATTCCTTAATATAAGCACCTAGAATTGCTCTAGCGGATTCCAGGAAGGGCCGAGTGGCCTGGGTCGGGTGTCAAACTTCTTACCACCATGAGGTGGTTGTGCGTACATAGGTGCCTACCCACCACGCCCTCCTGGTTCCCCGCATTTTGCCCCACGGACCCCCAGAGGCCTTAATTCCTTAATATAAGCACTTAGAACTTCTCTACCGGATTCCAGGAAGGGCCGAGGGACCTGGGCCGCGTGTCAAACTTCTTACCACTATGACGTGGTTGTGCGTACATGGGTGCCTACCCGCCACGCTTTCCTGGTTCCCCGCATTTTGCCCCTTGGATCCCCAGAGGCTTTAATTCCTTAATATAAGCACCTAGAATTGCTCTAGCGGATTCCAGGAAGGGCCGAGTGGCCTGGGTCGGGTGTCAAACTTCTTACCACCATGAGGTGGTTGTGCGTACATAGGTGCCTACCCACCACGCCCTCCTGGTTCCCCGCATTTTGCCCCACGGACCCCCAGAGGCCTTAATTCCTTAATATAAGCACTTAGAACTTCTCTACCGGATTCCAGGAAGGGCCGAGGGACCTGGGCCGCGTGTCAAACTTCTTACCACCATGAGGTGGTTGTGCGTACATGGGTGCCTACCCGCCACGCCCTCCTGGTTCCCCGCATTTTGTCCCACGGACCCCCAGAGGCCTTAATTCCTTAATATAAGCACCTAGAATTGCTCTAGCGGATTCCAGGAAGGGCCGAGAGGCCTGGGTCGGGTGTCAAACTTCTTACCACCATGAGGTGGTTGTGCGTACATAGGTTCCTACCCGCCACGCCCTCCTGGTTCCCCGCATTTTGCCCCACGGATCGCCAGAGGCCTTAATTCCTTAATATAAGCACTTAGAACTTCTCTACCGGATTCCAGGAAGGGCCGAGGGACCTGAGCCGGGTGTCAAACTTCTTACCACCATGAGGTGGTTGTGCGTACAAGGGTGCCTACCCGCCACGCCCTCCTGGTTCCACGCATTTTGCCCCACGGACCCCAAGAGGCCTTAATTCCTTAATATAAGCACTTAGAATTTCTCTAGCGGATTCCAGGAAGGGCCGAGGGACCTGGGCCGGGTGTCAAACTTCTTACCACCATGAGGTGGTAGTGCGTACATGGGTGCCTACCCGCCACGCCCTCCTGGTTCCCCGTATTTTGCCCCACGGACCCCCAGAGGCCTTAATTCCTTAATATAAACACCTAGAATTGCTCTAGCGGATTCCAGGAAGGGCCGAGAGACCTGGGCCGGGTGTCAAACTTCTTACCACCATGACGTGGTTGTGCGTACATGGGTGCCTACCCGCCACGCTTTCCTGGTTTCCCGCATTTTGCCCCTTGGATCTCCAGAGGCCTTAATTCCTTAATATAAGCACCTAGAATTGCTCTAGCGGATTCCAGGAAGGGCCGAGAGACCTGGGCCGGGTGTCAAACTTCTTACCACCACGACGTGGTTGTGCGTACATGGGTGCCTACCCGCCACGCTTTCCTGGTTCCCCGCATTTTGCCCCTTGGATCCCCAGAGGCTTTAATTCCTTAATATAAGCACCTAGAATTGCTCTAGCGGATTCCAGGAAGGGCCGAGAGGCCTGGGTCGGGTGTCAAACTTCTTACCACCATGAGGTGGTTGTGCGTACATAGGTGCCTACCCACCACGCCCTCCTGGTTTCCCGCATTTTGCCCCACGGACCCCCAGAGGCCTTAATTCCTTAATATAAGCACCTAGAATTTCTCTAGCGGATTCCAGGATGGGCCGAGGGACCTGGGCCGGGTGTCAAACTTCTTACCACCATGAGGTGGTAGTGCGTACATGGGTGCCTACCCGCCACGCCCTCCTGGTTCCCCATATTTTGCCCCAAGGACCCCCAGAAGCCTTAATTCCTTAATATAAGCCCCTAGAATTGCTCTAGCGGATTCCAGGAAGGGCCGAGAGGCCTGGGTCGGGTGTCAAACTTCTTACCACCATGAGGTGGTTGTGCGTACATAGGTGCCTACCCACCACGCCCTCCTGGTTCCCCGCATTTTGCCCCACGGACCCCCAGAGGCTTTAATTCCTTAATATAAGCACCTAGAATTTCTCTAGCGGATTCCAGGATGGGACGAGGGACCTGGGCCGGGTGTCAAACTTCTTACCACCATGAGGTGGTAGTGCGTACATGGGTGCCTACCCGCCACGCCCTCCTGGTTCCCCGCATTTTGCCCCAAGGACCCCCAGAATCCTTAATTCCTTAATATAAGCCCCTAGAATTGCTCTAGCAGATTCCAGGAAGGGCCGAGGGACCTGGGCCGGGTGTCAAACTTCTTACCACCAAGAGGTGGTAGTGCGTACATGGGTGCCTACCCGCCACGCCCTCCTGGTTCCCCGCATTTTGCCCCATGGTCCCCCAGAGGCCTTAATTCCTTAATATAAGCACTTAGAATTGCTCTAGCGGATTCCAGGATGGGCCGAGAGACCTGGGCCGGGTGTCAAACTTCTTACCACCATGAGGTGGTAGTGCGTACATGGGTGCCTACCCGCCACGCCCTCCTGGTTCCCCGTATTTTGCCCAAAGGACCCCCAGAAGCCTTAATTCCTTAATATAAGCCCCTAGAGTTGCTCTAGCGGATTCCAGGAAGGGCCGAGAGACCTGGGCCGTGTGTCAAACTTCTTACCACCATGACGTGGTTGTGCGTACATGGGTGCCTACCCGCCACGCTTTCCTGGTTTCCCGCATTTTGCCCCTTGGATCTCCAGAGGCCTTAATTCCTTAATATAAGCACCTAGAATTGCTCTAGCGGATTCCAGGAAGGGCCGAGAGACCTGGGCCGGGTGTCAAACTTCTTACCACCACGACGTGGTTGTGCGTACATGGGTGCCTACCCGCCACGCTTTCCTGGTTCCCCGCATTTTGCCCCTTGGATCCCCAGAGGCTTTAATTCCTTAATATAAGCACCTAGAATTGCTCTAGCGGATTCCAGGAAGGGCCGAGAGGCCTGGGTCGGGTGTCAAACTTCTTACCACCATGAGGTGGTTGTGCGTACATAGGTGCCTACCCACCACGCCCTCCTGGTTTCCCGCATTTTGCCCCACGGACCCCCAGAGGCCTTAATTCCTTAATATAAGCACCTAGAATTTCTCTAGCGGATTCCAGGATGGGCCGAGGGACCTGGGCCGGGTGTCAAACTTCTTACCACCATGAGGTGGTAGTGCGTACATGGGTGCCTACCCGCCACGCCCTCCTGGTTCCCCATATTTTGCCCCAAGGACCCCCAGAAGCCTTAATTCCTTAATATAAGCCCCTAGAATTGCTCTAGCGGATTCCAGGAAGGGCCGAGAGGCCTGGGTCGGGTGTCAAACTTCTTACCACCATGAGGTGGTTGTGCGTACATAGGTGCCTACCCACCACGCCCTCCTGTTCCCCGCATTTTGCCCCACGGACCCCCAGAGGCCTTAATTCCTTAATATAAGCACCTAGAATTTCTCTAACGGATTCCAGGATGGGCCGAGGGACCTGGGCCGGGTGTAAAACTTCTTACCACCATGACGTGGTTGTGTGTTTATGGGTGCCTACCCGCCACGCCCTCCTGGTTCCACGCATTTTGCCCCAAGGACCCCCAGAATCCTTAATTCCTTAATATAAGCCCCTAGAATTGCTCTAGCAGATTCCAGGAAGGGCCGAGGGACCTGGGCCGGGTGTCAAACTTATTACCACCATGAGGTGGTAGTGCGTACATGGGTGCCTACCCGCCACGCCCTCCTGGTTCCCCGCATTTTGCCCCACGGTCCCCCAGAGGCCTTAATTCCTTAATATAAGCACCTAGAATTGCTCTAGCGGATTCCAGGATGGGCCGAGGGACTTGGGCCGGGTGTCAAACTTCTTACCACCATGAGGTGGTAGTGCGTACATGGGTGCCTACCCGCCACGCCCTCCTGGTTCCCCGTATTTTGCCCCAAGGACCCCCAGAAGCCTTAATTCCTTAATATAAGCCCCTAGAATTGCTCTAGCGGATTCCAGGAAGGGCCGAGAAACCTGGGCCGGGTGTCAAACTTCTTACCACCATGAGGTGGTTGTGCGTACATAGGTGCCTACCCGCCAAGCCCTCCTGGTTCCCCGCATTTTGCCCCACGGTCCCCCAGAGGCCTTAATTCCTTAATATAAGCACCTAGAATTGCTCTAGCGGATTCCAGGAAGGGCCGGGGGACCTGGGCCGGGTGTCAAACTTCTTACCACCATGAAGTGGTTGTGCGTACATGGGTGCCTACCCGCCACGCTTTCCTGGTTCCCCGCATTTTGCCCTTTGGATCCCCAGAGGCTTTAATTCCTTAATATAAGCACCTAGAATTGCACTAGCGGATTCCAGGAAGGGCCGAGAGGCCTGTGTCGGGTGTCAAACTTCTTACCACCATGAGGTGGTTGTGCGTACATAGGTGCCTACCCACCACGCCCTCCTGGTTCCCCGCATTTTGCCCCACGGACCCCCAGAGGCTTTAATTCCTTAATATAAGCACCTAGAATTTCTCTAGCGGATTCCAGGATGGGCCGAGGGACCTGGGCCGGGTGTCAAACTTCTTACCACCATGAGGTGGTAGCGCGTACATGGGTGCCTACCCGCCACGCCCTCCTGGTTCCACGCATTTTGCCCCAAGGACCCCCAGAATCCTTAATTCCTTAATATAAGCCCCTAGAATTGCTCTAGCAGATTCCAGGAAGGGCCGAGGGACCTGGGCCGGGTGTCAAACTTCTTACCACCATGAGGTGGTAGTGCGTACATGGGTGCCTACCCGCCACGCCCTCCTGGTTCCCCGTATTTTGCCCCAAGGACCCCCAGAAGCCTTAATTCCTTAATATAAGCCCCTATAATTGCTCTAGCGGATTCCAGGAAGGGCCGAGAGACCTGGGCCGGGTGTCAAACTTCTTACCACTATGACGTGGTTGTGCGTACATGGGTGCTTACCCGCCACGCTTTCCTGGTTCCCCGCATTTTGCCCCTTGGATCCCCAGAGGCTTTAATTCCTTAATATAAGCACCTAGAATTGCTCTAGCGGATTCCAGGAAGGGCCGAGTGGCCTGGGTCGGGTGTCAAACTTCTTACCACCATGAGGTGGTTGTGCGTACATAGGTGCCTACCCACCACGCCCTCCTGGTTCCCCGCATTTTGCCCCACGGACCCCCAGAGGCCTTAATTCCTTAATATAAGCACTTAGAACTTCTCTACCGGATTCCAGGAAGGGCCGAGGGACCTGGGCCGCGTGTCAAACTTCTTACCACTATGACGTGGTTGTGCGTACATGGGTGCCTACCCGCCACGCTTTCCTGGTTCCCCGCATTTTGCCCCTTGGATTCCCAGAGGCTTTAATTCCTTAATATAAGCACCTAGAATTGCTCTAGCGGATTCCAGGAAGGGCCGAGTGGCCTGGGTCGGGTGTCAAACTTCTTACCACCATGAGGTGGTTGTGCGTACATAGGTGCCTACCCACCACGCCCTCCTGGTTCCCCGCATTTTGCCCCACGGACCCCCAGAGGCCTTAATTCCTTAATATAAGCACTTAGAACTTCTCTACCGGATTCCAGGAAGGGCCGAGGGACCTGGGCCGCGTGTCAAACTTCTTACCACCATGAGGTGGTTGTGCGTACATGGGTGCCTACCCGCCACGCCCTCCTGGTTCCCCGCATTTTGTCCCACGGACCCCCAGAGGCCTTAATTCCTTAATATAAGCACCTAGAATTGCTCTAGCGGATTCCAGGAAGGGCCGAGAGGCCTGGGTCGGGTGTCAAACTTCTTACCACCATGAGGTGGTTGTGCGTACATAGGTTCCTACCCGCCACGCCCTCCTGGTTCCCCGCATTTTGCCCCACGGATCGCCAGAGGCCTTAATTCCTTAATATAAGCACTTAGAACTTCTCTACCGGATTCCAGGAAGGGCCGAGGGACCTGAGCCGGGTGTCAAACTTCTTACCACCATGAGGTGGTTGTGCGTACATGGGTGCCTACCCGCCACGCCCTCCTGGTTCCACGCATTTTGCCCCACGGACCCCAAGAGGCCTTAATTCCTTAATATAAGCACTTAGAATTTCTCTAGCGGATTCCAGGAAGGGCCGAGGGACCTGGCCGGGTGTCAAACTTCTTACCACCATGAGGTGGTAGTGCGTACATGGGTGCCTACCCGCCACGCCCTCCTGGTTCCCCGTATTTTGCCCCACGGACCCCCAGAGGCCTTAATTCCTTAATATAAACACCTAGAATTGCTCTAGCGGATTCCAGGAAGGGCCGAGAGACCTGGGCCGGGTGTCAAACTTCTTACCACCATGACGTGGTTGTGCGTACATGGGTGCCTACCCGCCACGCTTTCCTGGTTTCCCGCATTTTGCCCCTTGGATCTCCAGAGGCCTTAATTCCTTAATATAAGCACCTAGAATTGCTCTAGCGGATTCCAGGAAGGGCCGAGAGACCTGGGCCGGGTGTCAAACTTCTTACCACCACGACGTGGTTGTGCGTACATGGGTGCCTACCCGCCACGCTTTCCTGGTTCCCCGCATTTTGCCCCTTGGATCCCCAGAGGCTTTAATTCCTTAATATAAGCACCTAGAATTGCTCTAGCGGATTCCAGGAAGGGCCGAGAGGCCTGGGTCGGGTGTCAAACTTCTTACCACCATGAGGTGGTTGTGCGTACATAGGTGCCTACCCACCACGCCCTCCTGGTTTCCCGCATTTTGCCCCACGGACCCCCAGAGGCCTTAATTCCTTAATATAAGCACCTAGAATTTCTCTAGCGGATTCCAGGATGGGCCGAGAGACCTGGGCCGGGTGTCAAACTTCTTACCACCATGAGGTGGTAGTGCGTACATGGGTGCCTACCCGCCACGCCCTCCTGGTTCCCCATATTTTGCCCCAAGGACCCCCAGAAGCCTTAATTCCTTAATATAAGCCCCTAGAATTGCTCTAGCGGATTCCAGGAAGGGCCGAGAGGCCTGGGTCGGGTGTCAAACTTCTTACCACCATGAGGTGGTTGTGCGTACATAGGTGCCTACCCACCACGCCCTCCTGGTTCCCCGCATTTTGCCCCACGGACCCCCAGAGGCTTTAATTCCTTAATATAAGCACCTAGAATTTCTCTAGCGGATTCCAGGATGGGACGAGGGACCTGGGCCGGGTGTCAAACTTCTTACCACCATGAGGTGGTAGTGCGTACATGGGTGCCTACCCGCCACGCCCTCCTGGTTCCCCGCATTTTGCCCCAAGGACCCCCAGAATCCTTAATTCCTTAATATAAGCCCCTAGAATTGCTCTAGCAGATTCCAGGAAGGGCCGAGGGACCTGGGCCGGGTGTCAAACTTCTTACCACCATGAGGTGGTAGTGCGTACATGGGTGCCTACCCGCCACGCCCTCCTGGTTCCCCGCATTTTGCCCCACGGTCCCCCAGAGGCCTTAATTCCTTAATATAAGCACCTAGAATTGCTCTAGCGGATTCCAGGATGGGCCGAGGGACCTGGGCCGGGTGTCAAACTTCTTACCACCATGAGGTGGTAGTGCGTACATGGGTGCCTACCCGCCACGCCCTCCCGGTTCCCCGCATTTTGCCCCAAGGACCCCCAGAATCCTTAATTCCTTAATATAAGCACCTAGAATTGCTCTAGCGGATTCCAGGAAGGGCCGAGAGGCCTGGGTCGGGTGTCAAACTTCTTACCACCATGAGGTGGTTGTGCGTACATAGGTGCCTACCCACCACGCCCTCCTGGTTTCCCGCATTTTGCCCCACGGACCCCCAGAGGCCTTAATTCCTTAATATAAGCACCTAGAATTTCTCTAGCGGATTCCAGGATGGGCCGAGAGACCTGGGCCGGGTGTCAAACTTCTTACCACCATGAGGTGGTAGTGCGTACATGGGTGCCTACCCGCCACGCCCTCCTGGTTCCCCATATTTTGCCCCAAGGACCCCCAGAAGCCTTAATTCCTTAATATAAGCCCCTAGAATTGCTCTAGCGGATTCCAGGAAGGGCCGAGAGGCCTGGGTCGGGTGTCAAACTTCTTACCACCATGAGGTGGTTGTGCGTACATAGGTGACTACCCACCACGCCCTCCTGGTTCCCCGCATTTTGCCCCATGGACCCCCAGAGGCTTTAATTCCTTAATATAAGCACCTAGAATTTCTCTAGCGGATTCCAGGATGGGACGAGGGACCTGGGCCGGGTGTCAAACTTCTTACCACCATGAGGTGGTAGTGCGTACATGGGTGCCTACCCGCCACGCCCTCCTGGTTCCCCGCATTTTGCCCCAAGGACCCCCAGAATCCTTAATTCCTTAATATAAGCCCCTAGAATTGCTCTAGCAGATTCCAGGAAGGGCCGAGGGACCTGGGCCGGGTGTCAAACTTCTTACCACCATGAGGTGGTAGTGCGTACATGGGTGCCTACCCGCCACGCCCTCCTGGTTCCCCGCATTTTGCCCCACGGTCCCCCAGAGGCCTTAATTCCTTAATATAAGCGCCTAGAATTGCTCTAGCGGATTCCAGGATGGGCCGAGGGACCTGGGCCGGGTGTCAAACTTCTTACCACCATGAGGTGGTAGTGCGTACATGGGTGCCTACCCGCCACGCCCTCCTGGTTCCCCGCATTTTGCCCCAAGGACCCCCAGAATCCTTAATTCCTTAATATAAGCCCCTAGAATTGCTCTAGCTGATTCCAGGAAGGGCCGAGGGACCTGGGCCGGATGTCAAACTTCTTACCACCATGAGGTGGTAGTGCGTACATGGGTGCCTACCCGCCACGCCCTCCTGGTTCCCCGCATTTTGCCCCACGGTCCCCCAGAGGCCTTAATTCCTTAATATAAGCACTTAGAATTGCTCTAGCGGATTCCAGGATGGGCCGAGGGACCTGGGCCGGGTGTCAAACTTCTTACCACCATGAGGTGGTAGTGCGTACATGGGTGCCTACCCGCCACGCTTTCCTGGTTTCCCGCATTTTGCCCCTTGGATCTCCAGAGGCCTTAATTCCTTAATATAAGCACCTAGAATTGCTCTAGCGGATTCCAGGAAGGGCCGAGAGACCTGGGCCGGGTGTCAAACTTCTTACCACCACGACGTGGTTGTGCGTACATGGGTGCCTACCCGCCACGCTTTCCTGGTTCCCCGCATTTTGCCCCTTAGATCCCCAGAGGCTTTAATTCCTTAATATAAGCACCTAGAATTGCTCTAGCGGATTCCAGGAAGGGCCGAGAGGCCTGGGTCGGGTGTCAAACTTCTTACCACCATGAGGTGGTTGTGCGTACATAGGTGCCTACCCACCACGCCCTCCTGGTTTCCCGCATTTTGCCCCACGGACCCCCAGAGGCCTTAATTCCTTAAGAATTGCTATAGCGGATTCCAGGAAGGGCCGAGAGGCCTGGGTCGGGTGTCAAACTTCTTACCACCATGAGGTGGTTGTGCGTACATAGGTGCCTACCCACCACGCCCTCCTGTTCCCCGCATTTTGCCCCACGGACCCCCAGAGGCCTTAATTCCTTAATATAAGCACCTAGAATTTCTCTAACGGATTCCAGGATGGGCCGAGGGACCTGGGCCGGGTGTAAAACTTCTTACCACCATGACGTGGTTGTGTGTTTATG
Organism: Candelabrum cocksii; assembly: GCA_963930725.1. Taxonomy (NCBI): domain Eukaryota; kingdom Metazoa; phylum Cnidaria; class Hydrozoa; order Anthoathecata; family Candelabridae; genus Candelabrum; species Candelabrum cocksii. The sequence goes on along the minus strand of OZ005677.1, from coordinate 5,591,573 downwards.
GGTGCCTACCCGCCACGCTTTCCTGGTTCCCCGCATTTTGCCCTTTGGATCCCCAGAGGCTTTAATTCCTTAATATAAGCACCTAGAATTGCTCTAGCGGATTCCAGGAAGGGCCGAGAGGCCTGTGTCGGGTGTCAAACTTCTTACCACCATGAGGTGGTTGTGCGTACATAGGTGCCTACCCACCACGCCCTCCTGGTTCCCCGCATTTTGCCCCACGGACCCCCAGAGGCCTTAATTCCTTAATATAAGCACCTAGAATTTCTCTAGCGGATTCCAGGATGGGCCGAGGGACCTGGGCCGGGTGTCAAACTTCTTACCACCATGAGGTGGTAGCGCGTACATGGGTGCCTACCCGCCACGCCCTCCTGGTTCCACGCATTTTGCCCCAAGGGTCCCCAGAATCCTTAATTCCTTAATATAAGCCCCTAGAATTGCTCTAGCAGATTCCAGGAAGGGCCGAGGGACCTGGGCCGGGTGTCAAACTTCTTACCACCATGAGGTGGTAGTGCGTACATGGGTGCCTACCCGCCACGCCCTCCTGGTTCCCCGCATTTTGCCCCACGGTCCCCCAGAGGCCTTAATTCCTTAATATAAGCACCTAGAATTGCTCTAGCGGATTCCAGGATGGGCCGAGGGACTTGGGCCGGGTGTCAAACTTCTTACCACCATGAGGTGGTAGTGCGTACATGGGTGCCTACCCGCCACGCCCTCCTGGTTCCCCGTATTTTGCCCCAAGGACCCCCAGAAGCCTTAATTCCTTAATATAAGCCCCTAGAATTGCTCTAGCGGATTCCAGGAAGGGCCGAGAGACCTGGGCCGGGTGTCAAACTTCTTACCACTATGACGTGGTTGTGCGTACATGGGTGCCTACCCGCCACGCTTTCCTGGTTCCCCGCATTTTGCCCCTTGGATCCCCAGAGGCTTTAATTCGTTAATATAAGCACCTAGAATTGCTCTAGCGGATTCCAGGAAGGGCCGAGAGGCCTGGGTCGGGTGTCAAACTTCTTACCACCATGAGGTGGTTGTGCGTAGATAGGTGCCTACCCACCACGCCCTCCTGGTTCCCCGCATTTTGCCCCACGGACCCCCAGAGGCCTTAATTCCTTAATATAAGCACTTAGAACTTCTCTACCGGATTCCAGGAAGGGCCGAGGGACCTGGGCCGGGTGTCAAACTTCTTACCACCATGAGGTGGTTGTGCGTACATGGGTGCCTACCCGCCACGCCCTCCTGGTTCCCCGCATTTTGTCCCACGGACCCCCAGAGGCCTTAATTCCTTAATATAAGCACCTAGAATTGCTCTAGCGGATTCCAGGAAGGGCCGAGAGGCCTGGGTCGGGTGTCAAACTTCTTACCACCATGAGGTGGTTGTGCGTACATAGGTTCCTACTCGCCACGCCCTCTTGGTTCCCCGCATTTTGCCCCACGGATCCCCAGAGGCCTTAATTCCTTAATATAAGCACTTAGAACTTCTCTACCGGATTCCAGGAAGGGCCGAGGGACCTGGGCCGGGTGTCAAACTTCTTACCACCATGAGGTGGTTGTGCGTACATGGGTGCCTACCCGCCACGCCCTCCTGGTTCCACGCATTTTGCCCCACGGACCCCAAGAGGCCTTAATTCCTTAATATAAGCACTTAGAATTTCTCTAGCGGATTCCAGGATGGGCCGAGGGACCTGGGTCGGGTGTCAAACTTCGTACCACCATGAGGTGGTAGTGCATACATGGGTACCTACCCGCCACGCCCTCCTGGTTCCGCGCATTTTGCCCAACGGACCCCCAGAGGCCTTCATTCCTTAATATAAGCACCTAGAATTGCTCTAGCGGATTCCAGGAAGGGCCGGGGGACCTGGGCCGGGTGTCAAACTTCTTACCACAATGAAGTGGTTGTGCGTACATGGGTGCCTACCCGCCACGCCCTCCTGGTTCCCCGCATTTTGTCCCACGGACCCCCAGAGGCCTTAATTCCTTAATATAAGCACCTAGAATTGCTCTAGCGGATTCCAGGAAGGGCCGATAGGCCTGGGTCGGGTGTCAAACTTCTTACCACCATGAGGTGGTTGTGCGTACATAGGTGCCTACCCACCACGCCCTCCTGGTTCCCCGCATTTTGTCCCACGGACCCCCAGAGGCTTTAATTCCTTAATATAACCACATAGAATTTCTCTAGCGGATTCCAGGATGGGCCGAGGGACCTGGGCCGAGTGTCAAACTTCTTACCACCATGAGGTAGTAGTGCGTACATGGGTGCCTACCCGCCACGCCCTCCTGGTTCCCCGCATTTTGCCCCACGGTCCCCCAGAGGCCTTCATTCCTTAATATAAGCACCTAGAATTGCTCTAGCGGATTCCAGGAAGGGCCGGGGGACCTGGGCCGGGTGTCAAACTTCTTACCACCATGAGGTGGTTGTGCGTACGTGGGTACCACCCGCCACGCTTTCCTGGTTCCCCGCATTTTGCCCCACGGTCCCCCAGAGGCCTTAATTCCTTAATATAAGCACCTAGAATTGCTCTAGCGGATTCCAGGATGGGCCGAGGGACTTGGGCCGGGTGTCAAACTTCTTACCACCATGAGGTGGTAGTGCGTACATGGGTGCCTACCCGCCACGCCCTCCTGGTTCCCCGCATTTTGCCCCACGGACCCCCAGAGGCCTTAATTCCTTAATATAAGCACCTAGAATTTCTCTAACGGATTCCAGGATGGGCCGAGGGACCTGGGCCGGGTGTAAAACTTCTTACCACCATGACGTGGTTGTGTGTTTATGGGTGCCTACCCGCCACGCCCTCCTGGTTCCACGCATTTTGCCCCAAGGACCCCCAGAATCCTTAATTCCTTAATATAAGCCCCTAGAATTGCTCTAGCAGATTCCAGGAAGGGCCGAGGGACCTGGGCCGGGTGTCAAACTTCTTACCACCATGAGGTGGTAGTGCGTACATGGGTGCCTACCCGCCACGCCCTCCTGGTTCCCCGCATTTTGCCCCACGGTCCCCCAGAGGCCTTAATTCCTTAATATAAGCACCTAGAATTTCTCTAACGGATTCCAGGATGGGCCGAGGGACCTGGGCCGGGTGTAAAACTTCTTACCACCATGAGGTGGTAGTGCGTACATGGGTGCCTACCCGCCACGCCCTCCTGGTTCCCCGTATTTTGCCCCAAGGACCCCCAGAAGCCTTAATTCCTTAATATAAGCCCCTAGAATTGCTCTAGCGGATTCCAGGAAGGGCCGAGAGACCTGGGCCGGGTGTCAAACTTCTTACCACCATGAGGTGGTTGTGCGTACATAGGTGCCTACCCACCACGCCCTCCTGGTTTCCCGCATTTTGCCCCACGGACCCCCAGAAGCCTTAATTCCTTAATATATGCCCCTAGAGTTGCTCTAGCGGATTCCAGGAAGGGCCGAGAGACCTGGGCCGGGTGTCAAACTTCTTACCACCATGACGTGGTTGTGCGTACATGTGTGCCTACCCGCCACGCTTTCCTGGTTTCCCGCATTTTGCCCCTTGGATCTCCAGAGGCCTTAATTCCTTAATATAAGCACCTAGAATTGCTCTAGCGGATTCCAGGAAGGGCCGAGAGGCCTGTGTCGGGTGTCAAACTTCTTACCACCATGAGGTGGTTGTGCGTACATAGGTGCCTACCCACCACGCCCTCCTGGTTCCCCTTATTTTGCCCCACGGACGCCCAGAAGGTTTAATTCCTTAATATAAGCACCTAGAATTTCTCTAGCGGATTCCAGGATGGGCTGAGGGACCTGGGCCGAGTGCCAAACTTCTTACCACCATGAGGTGGTAGTGCGTACATGGGTGCCTACCCGCCAAGCCCTCCTGGTTCCCCGCATTTTGCCCCACGGTCCCCCAGAGGCCTTAATTCCTTAATATAAGCACCTAGAATTTCTCTAGCGGATTCCAGGATGGGCTGAGGGACCTGGGCCGAGTGCCAAACTTCTTACCACCATGAGGTGGTAGTGCGTACATGGGTGCCTACCCGCCAAGCCCTCCTGGTTCCCCGCATTTTGCCCCACGGTCCCCCAGAGGCCTTAATTCCTTAATATAAGCACCTAGAATTGCTCTAGCGGATTCCAGGAAGAGCCGGGGGACCTGGGCCGGGTGTCAAACTTCTTACCACCATGAGGTGGTTGTGCGTACATGGGTGCCTACCCGCCACGCTTTCCTGGTTCCCCGCATTTTGCCCTTTGGATCCCCAGAGGCTTTAATTCCTTAATATAAGCACCTAGAATTGCTCTAGCGGATTCCAGGAAGGGCCGAGAGGCCTGTGTCGGGTGTCAAACTTCTTACCACCATGAGGTGGTTGTGCGTACATAGGTGCCTACCCACCACGCCCTCCTGGTTCCCCGCATTTTGCCCCACGGACCCCCAGAGGCTTTAATTCCTTAATATAAGCACCTAGAATTTCTCTAGCGGATTCCAGGATGGGCCGAGGGACCTGGGCCGGGTGTCAAACTTCTTACCACCATGAGGTGGTAGCGCGTACATGGGTGCCTACCCGCCACGCCCTCCTGGTTCCACGCATTTTGCCCCAAGGACCCCCAGAATCCTTAATTCCTTAATATAAGCCCCTAGAATTGCTCTAGCAGATTCCAGGAAGGGCCGAGGGACCTGGGCCGGGTGTCAAACTTCTTACCACCATGAGGTGGTAGTGCGTTCATGGGTGCCTACCCGCCACGCCCTCCTGGTTCCTCGCATTTTGCCCCACGGTCCCCCAGAGGCCTTAATTCCTTAATATAAGCACCTAGAATTGCTCTAGCGGATTCCAGGATGGGCCGAGGGACTTGGGCCGGGTGTCAAACTTCTTACCACCATGAGGTGGTAGTGCGTACATGGGTGCCTACCCGCCACGCCCTCCTGGTTCCCCGTATTTTGCCCCAAGGACCCCCAGAAGCCTTAATTCCTTAATATAAGCCCCTAGAGTTGCTCTAGCGGATTCCAGGAAGGGCCGAGAGACCTGGGCCGGGTGTCAAACTTCTTACCACCATGACGTGGTTGTGCGTACATGGGTGCCTACCCGCCACGCTTTCCTGGTTTCCCGCATTTTGCCCCTTGGATCTCCAGAGGCCTTAATTCCTTAATATAAGCACCTAGAATTGCTCTAGCGGATTCCAGGAAGGGCCGAGAGGCCTGTGTCGGGTGTCAAACTTCTTACCACCATGAGGTGGTTGTGCGTACATAGGTGCCTACCCACCACGCCCTCCTGGTTCCCCTTATTTTGCCCCACGGACGCCCAGAAGGTTTAATTCCTTAATATAAGCACCTAGAATTTCTCTAGCGGATTCCAGGATGGGCTGAGGGACCTGGGCCGAGTGCCAAACTTCTTACCACCATGAGGTGGTAGTGCGTACATGGGTGCCTACCCGCCAAGCCCTCCTGGTTCCCCGCATTTTGCCCCACGGTCCCCCAGAGGCCATAATTCCTTAATATAAGCACCTAGAATTTCTCTAGCGGATTCCAGGATGGGCTGAGGGACCTGGGCCGAGTGCCAAACTTCTTACCACCATGAGGTGGTAGTGCGTACATGGGTGCCTACCCGCCAAGCCCTCCTGGTTCCCCGCATTTTGCCCCACGGTCCCCCAGAGGCCTTAATTCCTTAATATAAGCACCTAGAATTGCTCTAGCGGATTCCAAGAAGGGCCGGGGGACCTGGGCCGGGTGTCAAACTTCTTACCACCATGAGGTGGTTGTGCGTACATGGGTGCCTACCCGCCACGCTTTCCTGGTTCCCCGCATTTTGCCCTTTGGATCCCCAGAGGCTTTAATTCCTTAATATAAGCACCTAGAATTGCTCTAGCGGATTCCAGGAAGGGCCGAGAGGCCTGTGTCGGGTGTCAAACTTCTTACCACCATGAGGTGGTTGTGCGTACATAGGTGCCTACCCACCACGCCCTCCTGGTTCCCCGCATTTTGCCCCACGGACCCCCAGAGGCTTTAATTCCTTAATATAAGCACCTAGAATTTCTCTAGCGGATTCCAGGATGGGCCGAGGGACCTGGGCCGGGTGTCAAACTTCTTACCACCATGAGGTGGTAGCGCGTACATGGGTGCCTACCCGCCACGCCCTCCTGGTTCCACGCATTTTGCCCCAAGGACCCCCAGAATCCTTAATTCCTTAATATAAGCCCCTAGAATTGCTCTAGCAGATTCCAGGAAGGGCCGAGGGACCTGGGCCGGGTGTCAAACTTCTTACCACCATGAGGTGGTAGTGCGTACATGGGTGCCTACCCGCCACGCCCTCCTGGTTCCTCGCATTTTGCCCCACGGTCCCCCAGAGGCCTTAATTCCTTAATATAAGCACCTAGAATTGCTCTAGCGGATTCCAGGATGGGCCGAGGGACTTGGGCCGGGTGTCAAACTTCTTACCACCATGAGGTGGTAGTGCGTACATGGGTGCCTACCCGCCACGCCCTCCTGGTTCCCCGTATTTTGCCCCAAGGACCCCCAGAAGCCTTAATTCCTTAATATAAGCCCCTAGAATTGCTCTAGCGGATTCCAGGAAGGGCCGAGAGACCTGGGCCGGGTGTCAAACTTTTTACCACTATGACGTGGTTGTGCGTACATGGGTGCCTACCCGCTACGCTTTCCTGGTTCCCCGCATTTTGCCCCACGGACCCCCAGAGGCCTTAATTCCTTAATATAAGCACTTAGAACTTCTCTACCGGATTCCAGGAAGGGCCGAGGGACCTGGGCCGCGTGTCAAACTTCTTACCACCATGAGGTGGTTGTGCGTACATGGGTGCCTACCCGCCACGCCCTCCTGGTTCCCCGCATTTTGTCCCACGGACCCCCAGAGGCCTTAATTCCTTAATATAAGCACCTAGAATTGCTCTAGCGGATTCCAGGAAGGGCCGAGAGGCCTGGGTCGGGTGTCAAACATCTTACCACCATGAGGTGGTTGTGCGTACATAGGTTCCTACCCGCCACGCCCTCCTGGTTCCCCGCATTTTGCGCCACGGATCCCCAGAGGCCTTAATTCCTTAATATAAGCACTTAGAACTTCTCTACCGGATTCCAGGAAGGGCCGAGGGACCTGGGCCGGGTGTCAAACTTCTTACCACCATGAGGTGGTTGTGCGTACATGGGTGCCTACCCGCCACGCCCTCCTGGTTCCACGCATTTTGCCCCACGGACCCCCAGAGGCTTTAATTCCTTAATATAACCACATAGAATTTCTCTAGCGGATTCCAGGATGGGCCGAGGGACCTGGGCCGAGTGTCAAACTTCTTACCACCATGAGGTGGTAGTGCGTACATGGGTGCCTACCCGCCACGCCCTCCTGGTTCCCCGCATTTTGCCCCACGGTCCCCCAGAGGCCTTCATTCCTTAATATAAGCACCTAGAATTGCTCTAGCGGATTCCAGGAAGGGCCGGGGGACCTGGGCCGGGTGTCAAACTTCTTACCACCATGAGGTGGTTGTGCGTACGTGGGTGCCACCCGCCACGCCCTCCTGGTTCCCCGCATTTTGCCCCACGGTCCCCCAGAGGCCTTAATTCCTTAATATAAGCACCTAGAATTGCTCTAGCGGATTCCAGGATGGGCCGAGGGACTTGGGCCGGGTGTCAAACTTCTTACCACCATGAGGTGGTAGTGCGTACATGGGTGCCTACCCGCCACGCCCTCCTGGTTCCCCGCATTTTGCCCCACGGACCCCCAGAGGCCTTAATTCCTTAATATAAGCACCTAGAATTTCTCTAACGGATTCCAGGATGGGCCGAGGGACCTGGGCCGGGTGTAAAACTTTTTACCACCATGACGTGGTTGTGTGTTTATGGGTGCCTACCCGCCACGCCCTCCTGGTTCCACGCATTTTGCCCCAAGGACCCCCAGAATCCTTAATTCCTTAATATAAGCCCCTAGAATTGCTCTAGCAAATTCCAGGAAGGGCCGAGGGACCTGGGCCGGGTGTCAAACTTCTTACCACCATGAGGTGGTAGTGCGTACATGGGTGCCTACCCGCCACGCCCTCCTGGTTCCACGCATTTTGCCCCAAGGACCCCCAGAATCCTTAATTCCTTAATATAAGCCCCTAGAATTGCTCTAGCAGATTCCAGGAAGGGCCGAGGGACCTGGGCCGGGTGTCAAACTTCTTACCACCATGAGGTGGTAGTGCGTACATGGGTGCCTACCCGCCACGCCCTCCTGGTTCCTCGCATTTTGCCCCACGGTCCCCCAGAGGCCTTAATTCCTTAATATAAGCACCTAGAATTGCTCTAGCGGATTCCAGGATGGGCCGAGGGACTTGGGCCGGGTGTCAAACTTCTTACCACCATGAGGTGGTAGTGCGTACATGGGTGCCTACCCGCCACGCCCTCCTGGTTCCCCGTATTTTGCCCCAAGGACCCCCAGAAGCCTTAATTCCTTAATATAAGCCCCTAGAATTGCTCTAGCGGATTCCAGGAAGGGCCGAGAGACCTGGGCCGGGTGTCAAACTTTTTACCACTATGACGTGGTTGTGCGTACATGGGTGCCTACCCGCTACGCTTTCCTGGTTCCCCGCATTTTGCCCCACGGACCCCCAGAGGCCTTAATTCCTTAATATAAGCACTTAGAACTTCTCTACCGGATTCCAGGAAGGGCCGAGGGACCTGGGCCGCGTGTCAAACTTCTTACCACCATGAGGTGGTTGTGCGTACATGGGTGCCTACCCGCCACGCCCTCCTGGTTCCCCGCATTTTGTCCCACGGACCCCCAGAGGCCTTAATTCCTTAATATAAGCACCTAGAATTGCTCTAGCGGATTCCAGGAAGGGCCGAGAGGCCTGGGTCGGGTGTCAAACATCTTACCACCATGAGGTGGTTGTGCGTACATAGGTTCCTACCCGCCACGCCCTCCTGGTTCCCCGCATTTTGCGCCACGGATCCCCAGAGGCCTTAATTCCTTAATATAAGCACTTAGAACTTCTCTACCGGATTCCAGGAAGGGCCGAGGGACCTGGGCCGGGTGTCAAACTTCTTACCACCATGAGGTGGTTGTGCGTACATGGGTGCCTACCCGCCACGCCCTCCTGGTTCCACGCATTTTGCCCCACGGACCCCCAGAGGCTTTAATTCCTTAATATAACCACATAGAATTTCTCTAGCGGATTCCAGGATGGGCCGAGGGACCTGGGCCGAGTGTCAAACTTCTTACCACCATGAGGTGGTAGTGCGTACATGGGTGCCTACCCGCCACGCCCTCCTGGTTCCCCGCATTTTGCCCCACGGTCCCCCAGAGGCCTTCATTCCTTAATATAAGCACCTAGAATTGCTCTAGCGGATTCCAGGAAGGGCCGGGGGACCTGGGCCGGGTGTCAAACTTCTTACCACCATGAGGTGGTTGTGCGTACGTGGGTGCCACCCGCCACGCCCTCCTGGTTCCCCGCATTTTGCCCCACGGTCCCCCAGAGGCCTTAATTCCTTAATATAAGCACCTAGAATTGCTCTAGCGGATTCCAGGATGGGCCGAGGGACTTGGGCCGGGTGTCAAACTTCTTACCACCATGAGGTGGTAGTGCGTACATGGGTGCCTACCCGCCACGCCCTCCTGGTTCCCCGCATTTTGCCCCACGGACCCCCAGAGGCCTTAATTCCTTAATATAAGCACCTAGAATTTCTCTAACGGATTCCAGGATGGGCCGAGGGACCTGGGCCGGGTGTAAAACTTTTTACCACCATGACGTGGTTGTGTGTTTATGGGTGCCTACCCGCCACGCCCTCCTGGTTCCACGCATTTTGCCCCAAGGACCCCCAGAATCCTTAATTCCTTAATATAAGCCCCTAGAATTGCTCTAGCAAATTCCAGGAAGGGCCGAGGGACCTGGGCCGGGTGTCAAACTTCTTACCACCATGAGGTGGTAGTGCGTACATGGGTGCCTACCCGCCACGCCCTCCTGGTTCCACGCATTTTGCCCCACGGTCCCCCAGAGGCCTTAATTCCTTAATATAAGCACCTAGAATTGCTCTAGCGGATTCCAGGATGGGCCGAGGGACTTGGGCCGGGTGTCAAACTTCTTACCACCATGAGGTGGTAGTGCGTACATGGGTGCCTACCCGCCACGCCCTCCTGGTTCCCCGTATTTTGCCCCAAGGACCCCCAGAAGCCTTAATTCCTTAATATAAGCCCCTAGAATTGCTCTAGCGGATTCCAGGAAGGGCCGAGAGACCTGGGCCGGGTGTCAAACTTCTTACCACCATGAGGTGGTTGTGCGTACATAGGTGCCTACCCACCACGCCCTCCTGGTTTCCCGCATTTTGCCCCACGGACCCCCAGAAGCCTTAATTCCTTAATATAAGCCCCTAGAGTTGCTCTAGCGGATTCCAGGAAGGGCCGAGAGACCTGGGCCGGGTGTCAAACTTCTTACCACCATGACGTGGTTGTGCGTACATGGGTGCCTACCCGCCACGCTTTCCTGGTTTCCCGCATTTTGCCCCTTGGATCTCCAGAGGCCTTAATTCCTTAATATAAGCACCTAGAATTGCTCTAGCGGATTCCAGGAAGGGCCGAGAGGCCTGTGTCGGGTGTCAAACTTCTTACCACCATGAGGTGGTTGTGCGTACATAGGTGCCTACCCACCACGCCCTCCTGGTTCCCCTTATTTTGCCCCACGGACGCCCAGAAGGTTTAATTCCTTAATATAAGCACCTAGAATTTCTCTAGCGGATTCCAGGATGGGCTGAGGGACCTGGGCCGAGTGCCAAACTTCTTACCACCATGAGGTGGTAGTGCGTACATGGGTGCCTACCCGCCAAGCCCTCCTGGTTCCCCGCATTTTGCCCCACGGTCCCCCAGAGGCCTTAATTCCTTAATATAAGCACCTAGAATTTCTCTAGCGGATTCCAGGATGGGCTGAGGGACCTGGGCCGAGTGCCAAACTTTTTACCACCATGAGGTGGTAGTGCGTACATGGGTGCCTACCCGCCAAGCTCTCCTGGTTCCCCGCATTTTGCCCCACGGTCCCCCAGAGGCCTTAATTCCTTAATATAAGCACCTAGAATTGCTCTAGCGGATTCCAGGAAGGGCCGGGGGACCTGGGCCGGGTGTCAAACTTCTTACCACCATGAGGTGGTTGTGCGTACATGGGTGCCTACCCGCCACGCTTTCCTGGTTCCCCGCATTTTGCCCTTTGGATCCCCAGAGGCTTTAATTCCTTAATATAAGCACCTAGAATTGCTCTAGCGGATTCCAGGAAGGGCCGAGAGGCCTGTGTCGGGTGTCAAACTTCTTACCACCATGAGGTGGTTGTGCGTACATAGGTGCCTACCCACCACGCCCTCCTGGTTCCCCGCATTTTGCCCCACGGACCCCCAGAGGCTTTAATTCCTTAATATAAGCACCTAGAATTTCTCTAGCGGATTCCAGGATGGGCCGAGGGACCTGGGCCGGGTGTCAAACTTCTTACCACCATGAGGTGGTAGCGCGTACATGGGTGCCTACCCGCCACGCCCTCCTGGTTCCACGCATTTTGCCCCAAGGACCCCCAGAATCCTTAATTCCTTAATATAAGCCCCTAGAATTGCTCTAGCAGATTCCAGGAAGGGCCGAGGGACCTGGGCCGGGTGTCAAACTTCTTACCACCATGAGGTGGTAGTGCGTACATGGGTGCCTACCCGCCACGCCCTCCTGGTTCCTCGCATTTTGCCCCACGGTCCCCCAGAGGCCTTAATTCCTTAATATAAGCACCTAGAATTGCTCTAGCGGATTCCAGGATGGGCCGAGGGACTTGGGCCGGGTGTCAAACTTCTTACCACCATGAGGTGGTAGTGCGTACATGGGTGCCTACCCGCCACGCCCTCCTGGTTCCCCGTATTTTGCCCCAAGAACCCCCAGAAGCCTTAATTCCTTAATATAAGCCCCTAGAGTTGCTCTAGCGGATTCCAGGAAGGGCCGAGAGACCTGGGCCGGGTGTCAAACTTCTTACCACCATGACGTGGTTGTGCGTACATGGGTGCCTACCCGCCACGCTTTCCTGGTTTCCCGCATTTTGCCCCTTGGATCTCCAGAGGCCTTAATTCCTTAATATAAGCACCTAGAATTGCTCTAGCGGATTCCAGGAAGGGCCGAGAGGCCTGTGTCGGGTGTCAAACTTCTTACCACCATGAGGTGGTTGTGCGTACATAGGTGCCTACCCACCACGCCCTCCTGGTTCCCCTTATTTTGCCCCACGGACGCCCAGAAGGTTTAATTCCTTAATATAAGCACCTAGAATTTCTCTAGCGGATTCCAGGATGGGCTGAGGGACCTGGGCCGAGTGCCAAACTTCTTACCACCATGAGGTGGTAGTGCGTACATGGGTGCCTACCCGCCAAGCCCTCCTGGTTCCCCGCATTTAGCCCCACGGTCCCCCAGAGGCCTTAATTCCTTAATATAAGCACCTAGAATTTCTCTAGCGGATTCCAGGATGGGCTGAGGGACCTGGGCCGAGTGCCAAACTTCTTACCACTATGAGGTGGTAGTGCGTACATGGGTGCCTACCCGCCAAGCCCTCCTGGTTCCCCGCATTTTGCCCCACGGTCCCCCAGAGGCCTTAATTCCTTAATATAAGCACCTAGAATTGCTCTAGCGGATTCCAGGAAGGGCCGGGGGACCTGGGCCGGGTGTCAAACTTCTTACCACCATGAGGTGGTTGTGCGTACATGGGTGCCTACCCGCCACGCTTTCCTGGTTCCCCGCATTTTGCCCTTTGGATCCCCAGAGGCTTTATTTCCTTAATATAAGCACCTAGAATTGCTCTAGCGGATTCCAGGAAGTGCCGAGAGGCCTGTGTCGGGTGTCAAACTTCTTACCACCATGAGGTGGTTGTGCGTACATAGGTGCCTACCCACCACGCCCTCCTGGTTCCCCGCATTTTGCCCCACGGACCCCCAGAGGCTTTAATTCCTTAATATAAGCACCTAGAATTTCTCTAGCGGATTCCAGGATGGGCCGAGGGACCTGGGCCGGGTGTCAAACTTCTTACCACCATGAGGTGGTAGCGCGTACATGGGTGCCTACCCGCCACGCCCTCCTGGTTCCACGCATTTTGCCCCAAGGACCCCCAGAATCCTTAATTCCTTAATATAAGCCCCTAGAATTGCTCTAGCAGATTCCAGGAAGGGCCGAGGGACCTGGGCCGGGTGTCAAACTTCTTACCACCATGAGGTGGTAGTGCGTACATGGGTGCCTACCCGCCACGCCCTCCTGGTTCCCCGTATTTTGCCCCAAGGACCCCCAGAAGCCTAAATTCCTTAATATAAGCCCCTAGAATTGCTCTAGCGGATTCCAGGAAGGGCCGAGAGACCTGGGCCGGGTGTCAAACTTCTTACCACTATGACGTGGTTGTGCGTACATGGGTGCCTACCCGCCACGCTTTCCTGGTTCCCCGCATTTTGCCTCTTGGATCCCCAGAGGCTTTAATTCCTTAATATAAGCACCTAGAATTGCTCTAGCGGATTCCAGGAAGGGCCGAGAGGCCTGGGTCGGGTGTCAAACTTCTTACCACCATGAGGTGGTTGTGCGTACATAGGTGCCTACCCACCACGCCCTCCTGGTTCCCCGCATTTTGCCCCACGGACCCCCAGAGGCCTTAATTCCTTAATATAAGCACTTAGAACTTCTCTACCGGATTCCAGGAAGGGCCGAGGGACCTGGGCCGCGTATCAAACTTCTTACCACCATGAGGTGGTTGTGCGTACATGGGTGCCTACCCGCCACGCCCTCCTGGTTCCCCGCATTTTGTCCCACGGACCCCCAGAGGCCTTAATTCCTTAATATAAGCACCTAGAATTGCTCTAGCGGATTCCAGGAAAGGCCGAGAGGCCTGGGTCGGGTGTCAAACTTCTTACCACCATGAGGTGGTTGTGCGTACATAGGTTCCTACCCGCCACGCCCTCCTGGTTCCCCGCATTTTGCGCCACGGATCCCCAGAGGCCTTAATTCCTTAATATAAGCACTTAGAACTTCTCTACCGGATTCCAGGAAGGGCCGAGGGACCTGGGCCGGGTGTCAAACTTCTTACCACCATGAGGTGGTTGTGCGTACATGGGTGCCTACCCGCCACGCCCTCCTGGTTCCACGCATTTTGCCCCACGGACCCCAAGAGGCCTTAATTCCTTAATATAAGCACTTAGAATTTCTCTAGCGGATTCCAGAAAGGGCCGAGGGACCTGGGCCGGGTGTCAAACTTCTTACCACCATGAGGTGGTAGTGCGTACATGGGTGCCTACCCGCCACGCCCTCCTGGTTCCCCGTATTTTGCCCCACGGACCCCCAGAGGCCTTAATTCCTTAATATAAACACCTAGAATTGCTCTAGCGGATTCCAGGAAGGGCCGAGAGACCTGGGCCGGGTGTCAAACTTCTTACCACCATGACGTGGTTGTGCGTACATGGGTGCCTACCCGCCACGCTTTCCTGGTTTCCCGCATTTTGCCCCTTGGATCTCCAGAGGCCTTAATTCCTTAATATAAGCACCTAGAATTGCTCTAGCGGATTCCAGGAAGGGCCGAGAGACCTGGGCCGGGTGTCAAACTTCTTACCACCACGACATGGTTGTGCGTACATAGGTGCCTACCCACCACGCCCTCCTGGTTTCCCGCATTTTGCCCCACGGACCCCCAGAGGCCTTAATTCCTTAATATAAGCACCTAGAATTTCTCTAGCGGATTCCAGGATGGGCCGAGGGACCTGGGCCGGGTGTCAAACTTCTTACCACCATGAGGTGGTAGTGCGTACATGGGTGCCTACCCGCCACGCCCTCCTGGTTCCCCATATTTTGCCCCAAGGACCCCCAGAAGCCTTAATTCCTTAAAATAAGCCCCTAGAATTGCTCTAGCGGATTCCAGGAAGGGCCGAGAGGCCTGGGTCGGGTGTCAAATTTCTTACCACCATGAGGTGGTTGTGCGTACATAGGTGCCTACCCACCACGCCCTCCTGGTTCCCCGCATTTTGCCCCACGGACCCCCAGAGGCTTTAATTCCTTAATATAAGCACCTAGAATTTCTCTAGCGGATTCCAGGATGGGACGAGGGACCTGGGCCGGGTTTCAAACTTCTTACCACCATGAGGTGGTAGTGCGTACATGGGTGCCTACCCGCCACGCCCTCCTGGTTCCCCGCATTTTGCCCCACGGATCCCCAGAGGCCTTAATTCCTTAATATAAGCACTTAGAACTTCTCTACCGGATTCCAGGAAGGGCCGAGGGACCTGGGCCGGGTGTCAAACTTCTTACCACCATGAGGTGGTAGTGCGTACATGGGTGCCTACCCGCCACGCCCTCCTGGTTCCCCGTATTTTGCCCCACGGACCCCCAGAGGCCTTAATTCCTTAATATAAACACCTAGAATTGCTCTAGCGGATTCCAGGAAGGGCCGAGAGACCTGGGCCGGGTGTCAAACTTCTTACCACCATGACGTGGTTGTGCGTACATGGGTGCCTACCCGCCACGCTTTCCTGGTTTCCCGCATTTTGCCCCTTGGATCTCCAGAGGCCTTAATTCCTTAATATAAGCACCTAGAATTGCTCTAGCGGATTCCAGGAAGGGCCGAGAGGCCTGTGTCGGGTGTCAAACTTCTTACCACCATGAGGTGGTTGTGCGTACATAGGTGCCTACCCACCACGCCCTCCTGGTTCCCCTTATTTTGCCCCACGGACGCCCAGAAGGTTTAATTCCTTAATATAAGCACCTAGAATTTCTCTAGCGGATTCCAGGATGGGCTGAGGGACCTGGGCCGAGTGCCAAACTTCTTACCACCATGAGGTGGTAGTGCGTACATGGGTGCCTACCCGCCAAGCCCTCCTGGTTCCCCGCATTTTGCCCCACGGTCCCCCAGAGGCCTTAATTCCTTAATATAAGCACCTAGAATTTCTCTAGCGGATTCCAGGATGGGCTGAGGGACCTGGGCCGAGTGCCAAACTTTTTACCACCATGAGGTGGTAGTGCGTACATGGGTGCCTACCCGCCAAGCTCTCCTGGTTCCCCGCATTTTGCCCCACGGTCCCCCAGAGGCCTTAATTCCTTAATATAAGCACCTAGAATTGCTCTAGCGGATTCCAGGAAGGGCCGGGGGACCTGGGCCGGGTGTCAAACTTCTTACCACCATGAGGTGGTTGTGCGTACATGGGTGCCTACCCGCCACGCTTTCCTGGTTCCCCGCATTTTGCCCTTTGGATCCCCAGAGGCTTTAATTCCTTAATATAAGCACCTAGAATTGCTCTAGCGGATTCCAGGAAGGGCCGAGAGGCCTGTGTCGGGTGTCAAACTTCTTACCACCATGAGGTGGTTGTGCGTACATAGGTGCCTACCCACCACGCCCTCCTGGTTCCCCGCATTTTGCCCCACGGACCCCCAGAGGCTTTAATTCCTTAATATAAGCACCTAGAATTTCTCTAGCGGATTCCAGGATGGGCCGAGGGACCTGGGCCGGGTGTCAAACTTCTTACCACCATGAGGTGGTAGCGCGTACATGGGTGCCTACCCGCCACGCCCTCCTGGTTCCACGCATTTTGCCCCAAGGACCCCCAGAATCCTTAATTCCTTAATATAAGCCCCTAGAATTGCTCTAGCAGATTCCAGGAAGGGCCGAGGGACCTGGGCCGGGTGTCAAACTTCTTACCACCATGAGGTGGTAGTGCGTACATGGGTGCCTACCCGCCACGCCCTCCTGGTTCCTCGCATTTTGCCCCACGGTCCCCCAGAGGCCTTAATTCCTTAATATAAGCACCTAGAATTGCTCTAGCGGATTCCAGGATGGGCCGAGGGACTTGGGCCGGGTGTCAAACTTCTTACCACCATGAGGTGGTAGTGCGTACATGGGTGCCTACCCGCCACGCCCTCCTGGTTCCCCGTATTTTGCCCCAAGAACCCCCAGAAGCCTTAATTCCTTAATATAAGCCCCTAGAGTTGCTCTAGCGGATTCCAGGAAGGGCCGAGAGACCTGGGCCGGGTGTCAAACTTCTTACCACCATGACGTGGTTGTGCGTACATGGGTGCCTACCCGCCACGCTTTCCTGGTTTCCCGCATTTTGCCCCTTGGATCTCCAGAGGCCTTAATTCCTTAATATAAGCACCTAGAATTGCTCTAGCGGATTCCAGGAAGGGCCGAGAGGCCTGTGTCGGGTGTCAAACTTCTTACCACCATGAGGTGGTTGTGCGTACATAGGTGCCTACCCACCACGCCCTCCTGGTTCCCCTTATTTTGCCCCACGGACGCCCAGAAGGTTTAATTCCTTAATATAAGCACCTAGAATTTCTCTAGCGGATTCCAGGATGGGCTGAGGGACCTGGGCCGAGTGCCAAACTTCTTACCACCATGAGGTGGTAGTGCGTACATGGGTGCCTACCCGCCAAGCCCTCCTGGTTCCCCGCATTTAGCCCCACGGTCCCCCAGAGGCCTTAATTCCTTAATATAAGCACCTAGAATTTCTCTAGCGGATTCCAGGATGGGCTGAGGGACCTGGGCCGAGTGCCAAACTTCTTACCACTATGAGGTGGTAGTGCGTACATGGGTGCCTACCCGCCAAGCCCTCCTGGTTCCCCGCATTTTGCCCCACGGTCCCCCAGAGGCCTTAATTCCTTAATATAAGCACCTAGAATTGCTCTAGCGGATTCCAGGAAGGGCCGGGGGACCTGGGCCGGGTGTCAAACTTCTTACCACCATGAGGTGGTTGTGCGTACATGGGTGCCTACCCGCCACGCTTTCCTGGTTCCCCGCATTTTGCCCTTTGGATCCCCAGAGGCTTTATTTCCTTAATATAAGCACCTAGAATTGCTCTAGCGGATTCCAGGAAGTGCCGAGAGGCCTGTGTCGGGTGTCAAACTTCTTACCACCATGAGGTGGTTGTGCGTACATAGGTGCCTACCCACCACGCCCTCCTGGTTCCCCGCATTTTGCCCCACGGACCCCCAGAGGCTTTAATTCCTTAATATAAGCACCTAGAATTTCTCTAGCGGATTCCAGGATGGGCCGAGGGACCTGGGCCGGGTGTCAAACTTCTTACCACCATGAGGTGGTAGCGCGTACATGGGTGCCTACCCGCCACGCCCTCCTGGTTCCACGCATTTTGCCCCAAGGACCCCCAGAATCCTTAATTCCTTAATATAAGCCCCTAGAATTGCTCTAGCAGATTCCAGGAAGGGCCGAGGGACCTGGGCCGGGTGTCAAACTTCTTACCACCATGAGGTGGTAGTGCGTACATGGGTGCCTACCCGCCACGCCCTCCTGGTTCCCCGTATTTTGCCCCAAGGACCCCCAGAAGCCTAAATTCCTTAATATAAGCCCCTAGAATTGCTCTAGCGGATTCCAGGAAGGGCCGAGAGACCTGGGCCGGGTGTCAAACTTCTTACCACTATGACGTGGTTGTGCGTACATGGGTGCCTACCCGCCACGCTTTCCTGGTTCCCCGCATTTTGCCTCTTGGATCCCCAGAGGCTTTAATTCCTTAATATAAGCACCTAGAATTGCTCTAGCGGATTCCAGGAAGGGCCGAGAGGCCTGGGTCGGGTGTCAAACTTCTTACCACCATGAGGTGGTTGTGCGTACATAGGTGCCTACCCACCACGCCCTCCTGGTTCCCCGCATTTTGCCCCACGGACCCCCAGAGGCCTTAATTCCTTAATATAAGCACTTAGAACTTCTCTACCGGATTCCAGGAAGGGCCGAGGGACCTGGGCCGCGTATCAAACTTCTTACCACCATGAGGTGGTTGTGCGTACATGGGTGCCTACCCGCCACGCCCTCCTGGTTCCCCGCATTTTGTCCCACGGACCCCCAGAGGCCTTAATTCCTTAATATAAGCACCTAGAATTGCTCTAGCGGATTCCAGGAAAGGCCGAGAGGCCTGGGTCGGGTGTCAAACTTCTTACCACCATGAGGTGGTTGTGCGTACATAGGTTCCTACCCGCCACGCCCTCCTGGTTCCCCGCATTTTGCGCCACGGATCCCCAGAGGCCTTAATTCCTTAATATAAGCACTTAGAACTTCTCTACCGGATTCCAGGAAGGGCCGAGGGACCTGGGCCGGGTGTCAAACTTCTTACCACCATGAGGTGGTTGTGCGTACATGGGTGCCTACCCGCCACGCCCTCCTGGTTCCACGCATTTTGCCCCACGGACCCCAAGAGGCCTTAATTCCTTAATATAAGCACTTAGAATTTCTCTAGCGGATTCCAGAAAGGGCCGAGGGACCTGGGCCGGGTGTCAAACTTCTTACCACCATGAGGTGGTAGTGCGTACATGGGTGCCTACCCGCCACGCCCTCCTGGTTCCCCGTATTTTGCCCCACGGACCCCCAGAGGCCTTAATTCCTTAATATAAACACCTAGAATTGCTCTAGCGGATTCCAGGAAGGGCCGAGAGACCTGGGCCGGGTGTCAAACTTCTTACCACCATGACGTGGTTGTGCGTACATGGGTGCCTACCCGCCACGCTTTCCTGGTTTCCCGCATTTTGCCCCTTGGATCTCCAGAGGCCTTAATTCCTTAATATAAGCACCTAGAATTGCTCTAGCGGATTCCAGGAAGGGCCGAGAGACCTGGGCCGGGTGTCAAACTTCTTACCACCACGACATGGTTGTGCGTACATAGGTGCCTACCCACCACGCCCTCCTGGTTTCCCGCATTTTGCCCCACGGACCCCCAGAGGCCTTAATTCCTTAATATAAGCACCTAGAATTTCTCTAGCGGATTCCAGGATGGGCCGAGGGACCTGGGCCGGGTGTCAAACTTCTTACCACCATGAGGTGGTAGTGCGTACATGGGTGCCTACCCGCCACGCCCTCCTGGTTCCCCATATTTTGCCCCAAGGACCCCCAGAAGCCTTAATTCCTTAAAATAAGCCCCTAGAATTGCTCTAGCGGATTCCAGGAAGGGCCGAGAGGCCTGGGTCGGGTGTCAAATTTCTTACCACCATGAGGTGGTTGTGCGTACATAGGTGCCTACCCACCACGCCCTCCTGGTTCCCCGCATTTTGCCCCACGGACCCCCAGAGGCTTTAATTCCTTAATATAAGCACCTAGAATTTCTCTAGCGGATTCCAGGATGGGACGAGGGACCTGGGCCGGGTTTCAAACTTCTTACCACCATGAGGTGGTAGTGCGTACATGGGTGCCTACCCGCCACGCCCTCCTGGTTCCCCGCATTTTGCCCCACGGATCCCCAGAGGCCTTAATTCCTTAATATAAGCACTTAGAACTTCTCTACCGGATTCCAGGAAGGGCCGAGGGACCTGGGCCGGGTGTCAAACTTCTTACCACCATGAGGTGGTTGTGCGTACATGGGTGCCTACCCGCCACGCCCTCCTGGTTCCACGCATTTTGCCCCACGGACCCCAAGAGGCCTTAATTCCTTAATATAAGCACTTAGAATTTCTCTAGCGGATTCCAGGAAGGGCCGAGGGACCTGGGCCGGGTGTCAAACTTCTTACCACCATGAGGTGGTAGTGCGTACATGGGTGCCTACCCGCCACGCCCTCCTGGTTCCCCGTATTTTGCCCCACGGACCCCCAGAGGCCTTAATTCCTTAATATAAACACCTAGAATTGCTCTAGCGGATTCCAGGAAGGGCCGAGAGACCTGGGCCGGGTGTCAAACTTCTTACCACCATGACGTGGTTGTGCGTACATGGGTGCCTACCCGCCACGCTTTCCTGGTTTCCCGCATTTTGCCCCTTGGATCTCCAGAGGCCTTAATTCCTTAATATAAGCACCTAGATTTGCTCTAGCGGATTCCAGGAAGGGCCGAGAGACCTGGGCCGGGTGTCAAACTTCTTACCACCACAACGTGGTTGTGCGTACATGGGTGCCTACCCGCCACGCTTTCCTGGTTCCCCGCATTTTGCCCCACGGACCCCCAGAGGCCTTAATTCCTTAATATAAGCACCTAGAATTTCTCTAGCGGATTCCAGGATGGGCCGAGGGACCTGGGCCGGGTGTCAAACTTCTTACCACCATGAGGTGGTAGTGCGTACATGGGTGCCTACCCGCCACGCCCTCCTGGTTCCCCATATTTTGCCCCAAGGACCCCCAGAAGCCTTAATTCCTTAATATAAGCCCATAGAATTGCTCTAGCGGATTCCAGGAAGGGCCGAGAGGCCTGGGTCGGGTGTCAAACTTCTTACCACCATGAGGTGGTTGTGCGTACATAGGTGCCTACCCACCACGCCCTCCTGGTTCCCCGCATTTTGCCCCACGGACCCCCAGAGGCTTTAATTCCTTAATATAAGCACCTAGAATTTCTCTAGCGGATTCCAGGATGGGACGAGGGACCTGGGCCGGGTGTCATACTTCTTACCACCATGAGGTGGTAGTGCGTACATGGGTGCCTACCCGCCACGCCCTCCTGGTTCCCCGCATTTTGCCCCAAGGACCCCCAGAATCCTTAATTCCTTAATATAAGCCCCTAGAATTGCTCTAGCAGATTCCAGGAAGGGCCGAGGGACCTGGGCCGGGTGTCAAACTTCTTACCACCATGAGGTGGTAGTGCGTACATGGGTGCCTACCCGCCACGCCCTCCTGGTTCCCCGCATTTTGCCCCACGGTCCCCCAGAGGCCTTAATTCCTTAATATAAGCACTTAGAACTTCTCTACCGGATTCCAGGAAGGGCCGAGGGACCTGGGCCGGGTGTCAAACTTCTTACCACCATGAGGTGGTTGTGCGTACATGGGTGCCTACCCGCCACGCCCTCCTGGTTCCCCGCATTTTGTCCCACGGACCCCCAGAGGCCTTAATTCCTTAATATAAGCACCTAGAATTGCTCTAGCGGATTCCAGGAAGGGCCGAGAGGCCTGGGTCGGGTGTCAAACTTCTTACCACCATGAGGTGGTTGTGCGTACATAGGTTCCTACTCGCCACGCCCTCCTGGTTCCCCGCATTTTGCCCCACGGATCCCCAGAGGCCTTAATTCCTTAATATAAGCACTTAGAACTTCTCTACCGGATTCCAGGAAGGGCCGAGGGACCTGGGCCGGGTGTCAAACTTCTTACCACCATGAGGTGGTTGTGCGTACATGGGTGCCTACCCGCCACGCCCTCCTGGTTCCACGCATTTTGCCCCACGGACCCCAAGAGGCCTTAATTCCTTAATATAAGCACTTAGAATTTCTCTAGCGGATTCCAGGATGGGCCGAGGGACCTGGGTCGGGTGTCAAACTTCGTACCACCATGAGGTGGTAGTGCATACATGGGTACCTACCCGCCACGCCCTCCTGGTTCCGCGCATTTTGCCCAACGGACCCCCAGAGGCCTTCATTCCTTAATATAAGCACCTAGAATTGCTCTAGCGGATTCCAGGAAGGGCCGGGGGACCTGGGCCGGGTGTCAAACTTCTTACCACAATGAAGTGGTTGTGCGTACATGGGTGCCTACCCGCCACGCCCTCCTGGTTCCCCGCATTTTGTCCCACGGACCCCCAGAGGCCTTAATTCCTTAATATAAGCACCTAGAATTGCTCTAGCGGATTCCAGGAAGGGCCGATAGGCCTGGGTCGGGTGTCAAACTTCTTACCACCATGAGGTGGTTGTGCGTACATAGGTGCCTACCCACCACGCCCTCCTGGTTCCCCGCATTTTGTCCCACGGACCCCCAGAGGCTTTAATTCCTTAATATAACCACATAGAATTTCTCTAGCGGATTCCAGGATGGGCCGAGGGACCTGGGCCGAGTGTCAAACTTCTTACCACCATGAGGTAGTAGTGCGTACATGGGTGCCTACCCGCCACGCCCTCCTGGTTCCCCGCATTTTGCCCCACGGTCCCCCAGAGGCCTTCATTCCTTAATATAAGCACCTAGAATTGCTCTAGCGGATTCCAGGAAGGGCCGGGGGACCTGGGCCGGGTGTCAAACTTCTTACCACCATGAGGTGGTTGTGCGTACGTGGGTGCCACCCGCCACGCCCTCCTGGTTCCCCGCATTTTGCCCCACGGTCCCCCAGAGGCCTTAATTCCTTAATATAAGCACCTAGAATTGCTCTAGCGGATTCCAGGATGGGCCGAGGGACTTGGGCCGGGTGTCAAACTTCTTACCACCATAAGGTGGTAGTGCGTACATGGGTGCCTACCCGCCACGCCCTCCTGGTTCCCCGCATTTTGCCCCACGGACCCCCAGAGGCCTTAATTCCTTAATATAAGCACCTAGAATTTCTCTAACGGATTCCAGGATGGGCCGAGGGACCTGGGCCGGGTGTAAAACTTCTTACCACCATGACGTGGTTGTGTGTTTATGGGTGCCTACCCGCCACGCCCTCCTGGTTCCACGCATTTTGCCCCAAGGACCCCCAGAATCCTTAATTCCTTAATATAAGCCCCTAGAATTGCTCTAGCAGATTCCAGGAAGGGCCGAGGGACCTGGGCCGGGTGTCAAACTTCTTACCACCATGAGGTGGTAGTGCGTACATGGGTGCCTACCCGCCACGCCCTCCTGGTTCCACGCATTTTGCCCCACGGTCCCCCAGAGGCCTTAATTCCTTAATATAAGCACCTAGAATTTCTCTAACGGATTCCAGGATGGGCCGAGGGACCTGGGCCGGGTGTAAAACTTCTTACCACCATGAGGTGGTAGTGCGTACATGGGTGCCTACCCGCCACGCCCTCCTGGTTCCCCGTATTTTGCCCCAAGGACCCCCAGAAGCCTTAATTCCTTAATATAAGCCCCTAGAATTGCTCTAGCGGATTCCAGGAAGGGCCGAGAGACCTGGGCCGGGTGTCAAACTTCTTACCACCATGAGGTGGTTGTGCGTACATAGGTGCCTACCCACCACGCCCTCCTGGTTTCCCGCATTTTGCCCCACGGACCCCCAGAAGCCTTATTTCCTTAATATATGCCCCTAGAGTTGCTCTAGCGGATTCCAGGAAGGGCCGAGAGACCTGGGCCGGGTGTCAAACTTCTTACCACCATGACGTGGTTGTGCGTACATGGGTGCCTACCCGCCACGCCCTCCTGGTTCCCCATATTTTGCCCCAAGGACCCCCAGAAGCCTTAATTCCTTAATATAAGCCCATAGAATTGCTCTAGCGGATTCCAGGAAGGGCCGAGAGGCCTGGGTCGGGTGTCAAACTTCTTACCACCATGAGGTGGTTGTGCGTACATAGGTGCCTACCCACCACGCCCTCCTGGTTCCCCGCATTTTGCCCCACGGACCCCCAGAGGCTTTAATTCCTTAATATAAGCACCTAGAATTTCTCTAGCGGATTCCAGGATGGGACGAGGGACCTGGGCCGGGTGTCATACTTCTTACCACCATGAGGTGGTAGTGCGTACATGGGTGCCTACCCGCCACGCCCTCCTGGTTCCCCGCATTTTGCCCCAAGGACCCCCAGAATCCTTAATTCCTTAATATAAGCCCCTAGAATTGCTCTAGCAGATTCCAGGAAGGGCCGAGGGACCTGGGCCGGGTGTCAAACTTCTTACCACCATGAGGTGGTAGTGCGTACATGGGTGCCTACCCGCCACGCCCTCCTGGTTCCCCGCATTTTGCCCCACGGTCCCCCAGAGGCCTTAATTCCTTAATATAAGCACTTAGAACTTCTCTACCGGATTCCAGGAAGGGCCGAGGGACCTGGGCCGGGTGTCAAACTTCTTACCACCATGAGGTGGTTGTGCGTACATGGGTGCCTACCCGCCACGCCCTCCTGGTTCCCCGCATTTTGTCCCACGGACCCCCAGAGGCCTTAATTCCTTAATATAAGCACCTAGAATTGCTCTAGCGGATTCCAGGAAGGGCCGAGAGGCCTGGGTCGGGTGTCAAACTTCTTACCACCATGAGGTGGTTGTGCGTACATAGGTTCCTACTCGCCACGCCCTCCTGGTTCCCCGCATTTTGCCCCACGGATCCCCAGAGGCCTTAATTCCTTAATATAAGCACTTAGAACTTCTCTACCGGATTCCAGGAAGGGCCGAGGGACCTGGGCCGGGTGTCAAACTTCTTACCACCATGAGGTGGTTGTGCGTACATGGGTGCCTACCCGCCACGCCCTCCTGGTTCCACGCATTTTGCCCCACGGACCCCAAGAGGCCTTAATTCCTTAATATAAGCACTTAGAATTTCTCTAGCGGTTTCCAGGATGGGCCGAGGGACCTGGGTCGGGTGTCAAACTTCGTACCACCATGAGGTGGTAGTGCATACATGGGTACCTACCCGCCACGCCCTCCTGGTTCCGCGCATTTTGCCCAACGGACCCCCAGAGGCCTTCATTCCTTAATATAAGCACCTAGAATTGCTCTAGCGGATTCCAGGAAGGGCCGGGGGACCTGGGCCGGGTGTCAAACTTCTTACCACAATGAAGTGGTTGTGCGTACATGGGTGCCTACCCGCCACGCCCTCCTGGTTCCCCGCATTTTGTCCCACGGACCCCCAGAGGCCTTAATTCCTTAATATAAGCACCTAGAATTGCTCTAGCGGATTCCAGGAAGGGCCGATAGGCCTGGGTCGGGTGTCAAACTTCTTACCACCATGAGGTGGTTGTGCGTACATAGGTGCCTACCCACCACGCCCTCCTGGTTCCCCGCATTTTGTCCCACGGACCCCCAGAGGCTTTAATTCCTTAATATAACCACATAGAATTTCTCTAGCGGATTCCAGGATGGGCCGAGGGACCTGGGCCGAGTGTCAAACTTCTTACCACCATGAGGTAGTAGTGCGTACATGGGTGCCTACCCGCCACGCCCTCCTGGTTCCCCGCATTTTGCCCCACGGTCCCCCAGAGGCCTTCATTCCTTAATATAAGCACCTAGAATTGCTCTAGCGGATTCCAGGAAGGGCCGGGGGACCTGGGCCAGGTGTCAAACTTCTTACCACCATGAGGTGGTTGTGCGTACGTGGGTGCCACCCGCCACGCCCTCCTGGTTCCCCGCATTTTGCCCCACGGTCCCCCAGAGGCCTTAATTCCTTAATATAAGCACCTAGAATTGCTCTAGCGGATTCCAGGATGGGCCGAGGGACTTGGGCCGGGTGTCAAACTTCTTACCACCATAAGGTGGTAGTGCGTACATGGGTGCCTACCCGCCACGCCCTCCTGGTTCCCCGCATTTTGCCCCACGGACCCCCAGAGGCCTTAATTCCTTAATATAAGCACCTAGAATTTCTCTAACGGATTCCAGGATGGGCCGAGGGACCTGGGCCGGGTGTAAAACTTCTTACCACCATGACGTGGTTGTGTGTTTATGGGTGCCTACCCGCCACGCCCTCCTGGTTCCACGCATTTTGCCCCAAGGACCCCCAGAATCCTTAATTCCTTAATATAAGCCCCTAGAATTGCTCTAGCAGATTCCAGGAAGGGCCGAGGGACCTGGGCCGGGTGTCAAACTTCTTACCACCATGAGGTGGTAGTGCGTACATGGGTGCCTACCCGCCACGCCCTCCTGGTTCCACGCATTTTGCCCCACGGTCCCCCAGAGGCCTTAATTCCTTAATATAAGCACCTAGAATTTCTCTAACGGATTCCAGGATGGGCCGAGGGACCTGGGCCGGGTGTAAAACTTCTTACCACCATGAGGTGGTAGTGCGTACATGGGTGCCTACCCGCCACGCCCTCCTGGTTCCCCGTATTTTGCCCCAAGGACCCCCAGAAGCCTTAATTCCTTAATATAAGCCCCTAGAATTGCTCTAGCGGATTCCAGGAAGGGCCGAGAGACCTGGGCCGGGTGTCAAACTTCTTACCACCATGAGGTGGTTGTGCGTACATAGGTGCCTACCCACCACGCCCTCCTGGTTTCCCGCATTTTGCCCCACGGACCCCCAGAAGCCTTAATTCCTTAATATATGCCCCTAGAGTTGCTCTAGCGGATTCCAGGAAGGGCCGAGAGACCTGGGCCGGGTGTCAAACTTCTTACCACCATGACGTGGTTGTGCGTACATGGGTGCCTACCTGCCACGCTTTCCTGGTTTCCCGCATTTTGCCCCTTGGATCTCCAGAGGCCTTAATTCCTTAATATAAGCACCTAGAATTGCTCTAGCGGATTCCAGGAAGGGCCGAGAGGCCTGTGTCGGGTGTCAAACTTCTTACCACCATGAGGTGGTTGTGCGTACATAGGTGCCTACCCACCACGCCCTCCTGGTTCCCCTTATTTTGCCCCACGGACGCCCAGAAGGTTTAATTCCTTAATATAAGCACCTAGAATTTCTCTAGCGGATTCCAGGATGGGCTGAGGGACCTGGGCCGAGTGCCAAACTTCTTACCACCATGAGGTGGTAGTGCGTACATGGGTGCCTACCCGCCAAGCCCTCCTGGTTCCCCGCATTTTGCCCCACGGTCCCCCAGAGGCCTTAATTCCTTAATATAAGCACCTAGAATTTCTCTAGCGGATTCCAGGATGGGCTGAGGGACCTGGGCCGAGTGCCAAACTTCTTACCACCATGAGGTGGTAGTGCGTACATGGGTGCCTACCCGCCAAGCCCTCCTGGTTCCCCGCATTTTGCCCCACGGTCCCCCAGAGGCCTTAATTCCTTAATATAAGCACCTAGAATTGCTCTAGCGGATTCCAGGAAGGGCCGGGGGACCTGGGCCGGGTGTCAAACTTCTTACCACCATGAGGTGGTTGTGCGTACATGGGTGCCTACCCGCCACGCTTTCCTGGTTCCCCGCATTTTGCCCTTTGGATCCCCAGAGGCTTTAATTCCTTAATATAAGCACCTAGAATTGCTCTAGCGGATTCCAGGAAGGGCCGAGAGGCCTGTGTCGGGTGTCAAACTTCTTACCACCATGAGGTGGTTGTGCGTACATAGGTGCCTACCCACCACGCCCTCCTGGTTCCCCGCATTTTGCCCCACGGACCCCCAGAGGCTTTAATTCCTTAATATAAGCACCTAGAATTTCTCTAGCGGATTCCAGGATGGGCCGAGGGACCTGGGCCGGGTGTCAAACTTCTTACCACCATGAGGTGGTAGCGCGTACATGGGTGCCTACCCGCCACGCCCTCCTGGTTCCACGCATTTTGCCCCAAGGACCCCCAGAATCCTTAATTCCTTAATATAAGCCCCTAGAATTGCTCTAGCAGATTCCAGGAAGGGCCGAGGGACCTGGGCCGGGTGTCAAACTTCTTACCACCATGAGGTGGTAGTGCGTACATGGGTGCCTACCCGCCACGCCCTCCTGGTTCCTCGCATTTTGCCCCACGGTCCCCCAGAGGCCTTAATTCCTTAATATAAGCACCTAGAATTGCTCTAGCGGATTCCAGGATGGGCCGAGGGACTTGGGCCGGGTGTCAAACTTCTTACCACCATGAGGTGGTAGTGCGTACATGGGTGCCTACCCGCCACGCCCTCCTGGTTCCCCGTATTTTGCCCCAAGGACCCCCAGAAGCCTTAATTCCTTAATATAAGCCCCTAGAGTTGCTCTAGCGGATTCCAGGAAGGGCCGAGAGACCTGGGCCGGGTGTCAAACTTCTTACCACCATGACGTGGTTGTGCGTACATGGGTGCCTACCCGCCACGCTTTCCTGGTTTCCCGCATTTTGCCCCTTGGATCTCCAGAGGCCTTAATTCCTTAATATAAGCACCTAGAATTGCTCTAGCGGATTCCAGGAAGGGCCGAGAGGCCTGTGTCGGGTGTCAAACTTCTTACCACCATGAGGTGGTTGTGCGTACATAGGTGCCTACCCACCACGCCCTCCTGGTTCCCCTTATTTTGCCCCACGGACGCCCAGAAGGTTTAATTCCTTAATATAAGCACCTAGAATTTCTCTAGCGGATTCCAGGATGGGCTGAGGGACCTGGGCCGAGTGCCAAACTTCTTACCACCATGAGGTGGTAGTGCGTACATGGGTGCCTACCCGCCAAGCCCTCCTGGTTCCCCGCATTTTGCCCCACGGTCCCCCAGAGGCCTTAATTCCTTAATATAAGCACCTAGAATTTCTCTAGCGGATTCCAGGATGGGCTGAGGGACCTGGGCCGAGTGCCAAACTTCTTACCACCATGAGGTGGTAGTGCGTACATGGGTGCCTACCCGCCAAGCCCTCCTGGTTCCCCGCATTTTGCCCCACGGTCCCCCAGAGGCCTTAATTCCTTAATATAAGCACCTAGAATTGCTCTAGCGGATTCCAGGAAGGGCCGGGGGACCTGGGCCGGGTGTCAAACTTCTTACCACCATGAGGTGGTTGTGCGTACATGGGTGCCTACCCGCCACGCTTTCCTGGTTCCCCGCATTTTGCCCTTTGGATCCCCAGAGGCTTTAATTCCTTAATATAAGCACCTAGAATTGCTCTAGCGGATTCCAGGAAGGGCCGAGAGGCCTGTGTCGGGTGTCAAACTTCTTACCACCATGAGGTGGTTGTGCGTACATAGGTGCCTACCCACCACGCCCTCCTGGTTTCCCGCATTTTGCCCCACGGACCCCCAGAGGCTTTAATTCCTTAATATAAGCACCTAGAATTTCTCTAGCGGATTCCAGGATGGGCCGAGGGACCTGGGCCGGGTGTCAAACTTCTTACCACCATGAGGTGGTAGCGCGTACATGGGTGCCTACCCGCCACGCCCTCCTGGTTCCACGCATTTTGCCCCAAGGACCCCCAGAATCCTTAATTCCTTAATATAAGCCCCTAGAATTGCTCTAGCAGATTCCAGGAAGGGCCGAGGGACCTGGGCCGGGTGTCAAACTTCTTACCACCATGAGGTGGTAGTGCGTACATGGGTGCCTACCCGCCACGCCCTCCTGGTTCCTCGCATTTTGCCCCACGGTCCCCCAGAGGCCTTAATTCCTTAATATAAGCACCTAGAATTGCTCTAGCGGATTCCAGGATGGGCC
Organism: Candelabrum cocksii; assembly: GCA_963930725.1. Lineage (NCBI taxonomy): Eukaryota > Metazoa > Cnidaria > Hydrozoa > Anthoathecata > Candelabridae > Candelabrum > Candelabrum cocksii. The sequence goes on along the minus strand of OZ005677.1, from coordinate 5,561,880 downwards.
GAGGGACTTGGGCCGGGTGTCAAACTTCTTACCACCATGAGGTGGTAGTGCGTACATGGGTGCCTACCCGCCACGCCCTCCTGGTTCCCCGTATTTTGCCCCAAGGACCCCCAGAAGCCTTAATTCCTTAATATAAGCCCCTAGAATTGCTCTAGCGGATTCCAGGAAGGGCCGAGAGACCTGGGCCGGGTGTCAAACTTCTTACCACTATGACGTGGTTGTGCGTACATGGGTGCCTACCCGCCACGCTTTCCTGGTTCCCCGCATTTTGCCCCACGGACCCCCAGAGGCCTTAATTCCTTAATATAAGCACTTAGAACTTCTCTACCGGATTCCAGGAAGGGCCGAGGGACCTGGGCCGCGTGTCAAACTTCTTACCACCATGAGGTGGTTGTGCGTACATGGGTGCCTACCCGCCACGCCCTCCTGGTTCCCCGCATTTTGTCCCACGGACCCCCAGAGGCCTTAATTCCTTAATATAAGCACCTAGAATTGCTCTAGCGGATTCCAGGAAGGGCCGAGAGGCCTGGGTCGGGTGTCAAACTTCTTACCACCATGAGGTGGTTGTGCGTACATAGGTTCCTACCCGCCACGCCCTCCTGGTTCCCCGCATTTTGCGCCACGGATCCCCAGAGGCCTTAATTCCTTAATAAAAGCACTTAGAAATTCTCTACCGGATTCCAGGAAGGGCCGAGGGACCTGGGCCGGGTGTCAAACTTCTTACCACCATGAGGTGGTTGTGCGTACATGGGTGCCTACCCGCCACGCCCTCCTGGTTCCACGCATTTTGCCCCACGGACCCCAAGAGGCCTTAATTCCTTAATATAAGCACTTAGAATTTCTCTAGCGGATTCCAGGAAGGGCCGAGGGACCTGGGCCGGGTGTCAAACTTCTTACCACCATGAGGTGGTAGTGCGTACATGGGTGCCTACCCGCCACGCCCTCCTGGTTCCCCGTATTTTGCCCCACGGACCCCCAGAGGCCTTAATTCCTTAATATAAACACCTAGAATTGCTCTAGCGGATTCCAGGAAGGGCCGAGAGACCTGGGCCGGGTGTCAAACTTCTTACCACCATGACGTGGTTGTGCGTACATGGGTGCCTACCCGCCACGCTTTCCTGGTTTCCCGCATTTTGCCCCTTGGATCTCCAGAGGCCTTAATTCCTTAATATAAGCACCTAGAATTGCTCTAGCGGATTCCAGGAAGGGCCGAGAGACCTGGGCCGGGTGTCAAACTTCTTACCACCACGACATGGTTGTGCGTACATGGGTGCCTACCCGCCACGCTTTCCTGGATCCCCGCATTTTGCCCCTTGGATCCCCAGAGGCTTTAATTCCTTAATATAAGCACCTAGAATTGCTCTAGCGGATTCCAGGAAGGGCCGAGAGGCCTGGGTCGAGTGTCAAACTTCTTACCACCATGAGGTGGTTGTGCGTACATAGGTGCCTACCCACCACGCCCTCCTGGTTTCCCGCATTTTGCCCCACGGACCCCCAGAGGCCTTAATTCCTTAATATAAGCACCTAGAATTTCTCTAGCGGATTCCAGGATGGGCCGAGGGACCTGGGCCGGGTGTCAAACTTCTTACCACCATGAGGTGGTAGTGCGTACATGGGTGCCTACCCGCCACGCCCTCCTGGTTCCCCATATTTTGCCCCAAGGACCCCCAGAAGCCTTAATTCCTTAATATAAGCCCCTAGAATTGCTCTAGCGGATTCCAGGAAGGGCCGAGAGGCCTGGGTCGGGTGTCAAACTTCTTACCACCATGAGGTGGTTGTGCGTACATAGGTGCCTACCCACCACGCCCTCCTGGTTCCCCGCATTTTGCCCCACGGACCCCCAGAGGCCTTAATTCCTTAATATAAGCACTTAGAACTTCTCTACCGGATTCCAGGAAGGGCCGAGGGACCTGGGCCGGGTGTCAAACTTCTTACCACCATGAGGTGGTTGTGCGTACATGGGTGCCTACCCGCCACGCCCTCCTGGTTCCACGCATTTTGCCCCACGGACCCCAAGAGGCTTAATTCCTTAATATAAGCACTTAGAATTTCTCTAGCGGATTCCAGGATGGGCCGAGGGACCTGGGTCGGGTGTCAAACTTCGTACCACCATGAGATGGTAGTGCATACATGGGTACCTACCCGCCACGCCCTCCTGGTTCCGCGCATTTTGCCCAACGGACCCCCAGAGGCCTTAATTCCTTAATATAAGCACCTAGAATTGCTCTAGCGGATTCCAGGAAGGGCCGAGAGACCTGGGCCGGGTGTCAAACTTCTTACCACCATGACGTGGTTGTGCGTACATGGGTGCCTACCCGCCACGCCCTCCTGGTTCCCCGCATTTTGCCCCAAGGACCCCCAGAATCCTTAATTCCTTAATATAAGCCCCTAGAATTGCTCTAGCAGATTCCAGGAAGGGCCGAGGGACCTGGGCCGGGTGTCAAACTTCTTACCACCATGAGGTGGTAGTGCGTACATAGGTGCCTACCCACCACGCCCTCCTGGTTCCCCGCATTTTCCCCCACGGACCCCCAGAGGCCTTAATTCCTTAATATAAGCACTTAGAACTTCTCTACCGGATTCCAGGAAGGGCCGAGGGACCTGGGCCGGGTGTCAAACTTCTTACCACAATGAAGTGGTTGTGCGTACATGGGTGCCTACCCGCCACGCCCTCCTGGTTCCCCGCATTTTGTCCCACGGACCCCCAGAGGCCTTAATTCCTTAATATAAGCACCTAGAATTGCTCTAGCGGATTCCAGGAAGGGCCGATAGGCCTGGGTCGGGTGTCAAACTTCTTACCACCATGAGGTGGTTGTGCGTACATAGGTGCCTTCCCACCACGCCCTCCTGGTTCCCCGCATTTTGTCCCACGGACCCCCAGAGGCTTTAATTCCTTAATATAACCACATAGAATTTCTCTAGCGGATTCCAGGATGGGCCGAGGGACCTGGGCCGAGTGTCAAACTTCTTACCACCATGAGGTGGTAGTGCGTACATGGGTGCCTACCCGCCACGCCCTCCTGGTTCCCCGCATTTTGCCCCACGGTCCCCCAGAGGCCTTCATTCCTTAATATAAGCACCTAGAATTGCTCTAGCGGATTCCAGGAAGGGCCGGGGGACCTGGGCCGGGTGTCAAACTTCTTACCACCATGAGGTGGTTGTGCGTACGTGGGTGCCACCCGCCACGCCCTCCTGGTTCCCCGCATTTTGCCCCACGGTCCCCCAGAGGCCTTAATTCCTTAATATAAGCACCTAGAATTGCTCTAGCGGATTCCAGGATGGGCCGAGGGACTTGGGCCGGGTGTCAAACTTCTTACCACCATGAGGTGGTAGTGCGTACATGGGTGCCTACCCGCCACGCCCTCCTGGTTCCCCGCATTTTGCCCCACGGACCCCCAGAGGCCTTAATTCCTTAATATAAGCACCTAGAATTTCTCTAACGGATTCCAGGATGGGCCGAGGGACCTGGGCCGGGTGTAAAACTTTTTACCACCATGACATGGTTGTGTGTTTATGGGTGCCTACCCGCCACGCCCTCCTGGTTCCACGCATTTTGCCCCAAGGACCCCCAGAATCCTTAATTCCTTAATATAAGCCCCTAGAATTGCTCTAGCAGATTCCAGGAAGGGCCGAGGGACCTGGGCCGGGTGTCAAACTTCTTACCACCATGAGGTGGTAGTGCGTACATGGGTGCCTACCCGCCACGCCCTCCTGGTTCCACGCATTTTGCCCCACGGTCCCCCAGAGGCCTTAATTCCTTAATATAAGCACCTAGAATTGCTCTAGCGGATTCCAGGATGGGCCGAGGGACTTGGGCCGGGTGTCAAACTTCTTACCACCATGAGGTGGTAGTGCGTACATGGGTGCCTACCCGCCACGCCCTCCTGGTTCCCCGTATTTTGCCCCAAGGACCCCCAGAAGCCTTAATTCCTTAATATAAGCCCCTAGAATTGCTCTAGCGGATTCCAGGAAGGGCCGAGAGACCTGGGCCGGGTGTCAAACTTCTTACCACCATGAGGTGGTTGTGCGTACATAGGTGCCTACCCACCACGCCCTCCTGGTTTCCCGCATTTTGCCCCACGGACCCCCACAAGCCTTAATTCCTTAATATAAGCCCCTAGAGTTGCTCTAGCGGATTCCAGGAAGGGCCGAGAGACCTGGGCCGGGTGTCAAACTTCTTACCACCATGACGTGGTTGTGCGTACATGGGTGCCTACCCGCCACGCTTTCCTGGTTTCCCGCATTTTGCCCCTTGGATCTCCAGAGGCCTTAATTCCTTAATATAAGCACCTAGAATTGCTCTAGCGGATTCCAGGAAGGGCCGAGAGGCCTGTGTCGGGTGTCAAACTTCTTACCACCATGAGGTGGTTGTGCGTACATAGGTGCCTACCCACCATGCCCTCCTGGTTCCCCTTATTTTGCCCCACGGACGCCCAGAAGGTTTAATTCCTTAATATAAGCACCTAGAATTTCTCTAGCGGATTCCAGGATGGGCTGAGGGACCTGGGCCGAGTGCCAAACTTCTTACCACCATGAGGTGGTAGTGCGTACATGGGTGCCTACCCGCCAAGCCCTCCTGGTTCCCCGCATTTTGCCCCACGGTCCCCCAGAGGCCTTAATTCCTTAATATAAGCACCTAGAATTTCTCTAGCGGATTCCAGGATGGGCTGAGGGACCTGGGCCGAGTGCCAAACTTCTTACCACCATGAGGTGGTAGTGCGTACATGGGTGCCTACCCGCCAAGCCCTCCTGGTTCCCCGCATTTTGCCCCACGGTCCCCCAGAGGCCTTAATTCCTTAATATAAGCACCTAGAATTGCTCTAGCGGATTCCAGGAAGGGCCGGGGGACCTGGGCCGGGTGTCAAACTTCTTACCACCATGAGGTGGTTGTGCGTACATGGGTGCCTACCCGCCACGCTTTCCTGGTTCCCCGCATTTTGCCCTTTGGATCCCCAGAGGCTTTAATTCCTTAATATAAGCACCTAGAATTGCTCTAGCGGATTCCAGGAAGGGCCGAGAGGCCTGTGTCGGGTGTCAAACTTCTTACCACCATGAGGTGGTTGTGCGTACATAGGTGCCTACCCACCACGCCCTCCTGGTTCCCCGCATTTTGCCCCACGGACCCCCAGAGGCTTTAATTCCTTAATATAAGCACCTTGAATTTCTCTAGCGGATTCCAGGATGGGCCGAGGGACCTGGGCCGGGTGTCAAACTTCTTACCACCATGAGGTGGTAGCGCGTACATGGGTGCCTACCCGCCACGCCCTCCTGGTTCCACGCATTTTGCCCCAAGGACCCCCAGAATCCTTAATTCCTTAATATAAGCCCCTAGAATTGCTCTAGCAGATTCCAGGAAGGGCCGAGGGACCTGGGCCGGGTGTCAAACTTCTTACCACCATGAGGTGGTAGTGCGTACATGGGTGCCTACCAGCCACGCCCTCCTGGTTCCTCGCATTTTGCCCCACGGTCCCCCAGAGGCCTTAATTCCTTAATATAAGCACCTAGAATTGCTCTAGCGGATTCCAGGATGGGCCGAGGGACTTGGGCCGGGTGTCAAACTTCTTACCACCATGAGGTGGTAGTGCGTACATGGGTGCCTACCCGCCACGCCCTCCTGGTTCCCCGTATTTTGCCCCAAGGACCCCCAGAAGCCTTAATTCCTTAATATAAGCCCCTAGAGTTGCTCTAGCGGATTCCAGGAAGGGCCGAGAGACCTGGGCCGGGTGTCAAACTTCTTACCACCATGACGTGGTTGTGCGTACATGGGTGCCTACCCGCCACGCTTTCCTGGTTTCCCGCATTTTGCCCCTTGGATCTCCAGAGGCCTTAATTCCTTAATATAAGCACCTAGAATTGCTCTAGCGGATTCCAGGAAGGGCCGAGAGGCCTGTGTCGGGTGTCAAACTTCTTACCACCATGAGGTGGTTGTGCGTACATAGGTGCCTACCCACCACGCCCTCCTGGTTCCCCTTATTTTGCCCCACGGACGCCCAGAAGGTTTAATTCCTTAATATAAGCACCTAGAATTTCTCTAGCGGATTCCAGGATGGGCTGAGGGACCTGGGCCGAGTGCCAAACTTCTTACCACCATGAGGTGGTAGTGCGTACATGGGTGCCTACCCGCCAAGCCCTCCTGGTTCCCCGCATTTTGCCCCACGGTCCCCCAGAGGCCTTAATTCCTTAATATAAGCACCTAGAATTTCTCTAGCGGATTCCAGGATGGGCTGAGGGACCTGGGCCGAGTGCCAAACTTCTTACCACTATGAGGTGGTAGTGCGTACATGGGTGCCTACCCGCCAAGCCCTCCTGGTTCCCCGCATTTTGCCCCACGGTCCCCCAGAGGCCTTAATTCCTTAATATAAGCACCTAGAATTGCTCTAGCGGATTCCAGGAAGGGCCGGGGGACCTGGGCCGGGTGTCAAACTTCTTACCACCATGAGGTGGTTGTGCGTACATGGGTGCCTACCCGCCACGCTTTCCTGGTTCCCCGCATTTTGCCCTTTGGATCCCCAGAGGCTTTAATTCCTTAATATAAGCACCTAGAATTGCTCTAGCGGATTCCAGGAAGTGCCGAGAGGCCTGTGTCGGGTGTCAAACTTCTTACCACCATGAGGTGGTTGTGCGTACATAGGTGCCTACCCACCACGCCCTCCTGGTTCCCCGCATTTTGCCCCACGGTCCCCCAGAGGCTTTAATTCCTTAATATAAGCACCTAGAATTTCTCTAGCGGATTCCAGGATGGGCCGAGGGACCTGGGCCGGGTGTCAAACTTCTTACCACCATGAGGTGGTAGCGCGTACATGGGTGCCTACCCGCCACGCCCTCCTGGTTCCACGCATTTTGCCCCAAGGACCCCCAGAATCCTTAATTCCTTAATATAAGCCCCTAGAATTGCTCTAGCAGATTCCAGGAAGGGCCGAGGGACCTGGGCCGGGTGTCAAACTTCTTACCACCATGAGGTGGTAGTGCGTACATGGGTGCCTACCCGCCACGCCCTCCTGGTTCCCCGTATTTTGCCCCAAGGACCCCCAGAAGCCTAAATTCCTTAATATAAGCCCCTAGAATTGCTCTAGCGGATTCCAGGAAGGGCCGAGAGACCTGGGCCGGGTGTCAAACTTCTTACCACTATGACGTGGTTGTGCGTACATGGGTGCCTACCCGCCACGCTTTCCTGGTTCCCCGCATTTTGCCCCTTGGATCCCCAGAGGCTTTAATTCCTTAATATAAGCACCTAGAATTGCTCTAGCGGATTCCAGGAAGGGCCGAGAGGCCTGGGTCGGGTGTCAAACTTCTTACCACCATGAGGTGGTTGTGCGTACATAGGTGCCTACCCACCACGCCCTCCTGGTTCCCCGCATTTTGCCCCACGGACCCCCAGAGGCCTTAATTCCTTAATATAAGCACTTAGAACTTCTCTACCGGATTCCAGGAAGGGCCGAGGGACCTGGGCCGCGTATCAAACTTCTTACCACCATGAGGTGGTTGTGCGTACATGGGTGCCTACCCGCCACGCCCTCCTGGTTCCCCGCATTTTGTCCCACGGACCCCCAGAGGCCTTAATTCCTTAATATAAGCACCTAGAATTGCTCTAGCGGATTCCAGGAAGGGCCGAGAGGCCTGGGTCGGGTGTCAAACTTCTTACCACCATGAGGTGGTTGTGCGTACATAGGTTCCTACCCGCCACGCCCTCCTGGTTCCCCGCATTTTGCGCCACGGATCCCCAGAGGCCTTAATTCCTTAATATAAGCACCTAGAATTGCTCTAGCGGATTCCAGGAAGGGCCGAGAGGCCTGTGTCGGGTGTCAAACTTCTTACCACCATGAGGTGGTTGTGCGTACATAGGTGCCTACCCACCACGCCCTCCTGGTTCCCCTTATTTTGCCCCACGGACGCCCAGAAGGTTTAATTCCTTAATATAAGCACCTAGAATTTCTCTAGCGGATTCCAGGATGGGCTGAGGGACCTGGGCCGAGTGCCAAACTTCTTACCACCATGAGGTGGTAGTGCGTACATGGGTGCCTACCCGCCAAGCCCTCCTGGTTCCCCGCATTTTGCCCCACGGTCCCCCAGAGGCCTTAATTCCTTAATATAAGCACCTAGAATTTCTCTAGCGGATTCCAGGATGGGCTGAGGGACCTGGGCCGAGTGCCAAACTTCTTACCACTATGAGGTGGTAGTGCGTACATGGGTGCCTACCCGCCAAGCCCTCCTGGTTCCCCGCATTTTGCCCCACGGTCCCCCAGAGGCCTTAATTCCTTAATATAAGCACCTAGAATTGCTCTAGCGGATTCCAGGAAGGGCCGGGGGACCTGGGCCGGGTGTCAAACTTCTTACCACCATGAGGTGGTTGTGCGTACATGGGTGCCTACCCGCCACGCTTTCCTGGTTCCCCGCATTTTGCCCTTTGGATCCCCAGAGGCTTTAATTCCTTAATATAAGCACCTAGAATTGCTCTAGCGGATTCCAGGAAGTGCCGAGAGGCCTGTGTCGGGTGTCAAACTTCTTACCACCATGAGGTGGTTGTGCGTACATAGGTGCCTACCCACCACGCCCTCCTGGTTCCCCGCATTTTGCCCCACGGACCCCCAGAGGCTTTAATTCCTTAATATAAGCACCTAGAATTTCTCTAGCGGATTCCAGGATGGGCCGAGGGACCTGGGCCGGGTGTCAAACTTCTTACCACCATGAGGTGGTAGCGCGTACATGGGTGCCTACCCGCCACGCCCTCCTGGTTCCACGCATTTTGCCCCAAGGACCCCCAGAATCCTTAATTCCTTAATATAAGCCCCTAGAATTGCTCTAGCAGATTCCAGGAAGGGCCGAGGGACCTGGGCCGGGTGTCAAACTTCTTACCACCATGAGGTGGTAGTGCGTACATGGGTGCCTACCCGCCACGCCCTCCTGGTTCCCCGTATTTTGCCCCAAGGACCCCCAGAAGCCTAAATTCCTTAATATAAGCCCCTAGAATTGCTCTAGCGGATTCCAGGAAGGGCCGAGAGACCTGGGCCGGGTGTCAAACTTCTTACCACTATGACGTGGTTGTGCGTACATGGGTGCCTACCCGCCACGCTTTCCTGGTTCCCCGCATTTTGCCCCTTGGATCCCCAGAGGCTTTAATTCCTTAATATAAGCACCTAGAATTGCTCTAGCGGATTCCAGGAAGGGCCGAGAGGCCTGGGTCGGGTGTCAAACTTCTTACCACCATGAGGTGGTTGTGCGTACATAGGTGCCTACCCACCACGCCCTCCTGGTTCCCCGCATTTTGCCCCACGGACCCCCAGAGGCCTTAATTCCTTAATATAAGCACTTAGAACTTCTCTACCGGATTCCAGGAAGGGCCGAGGGACCTGGGCCGCGTATCAAACTTCTTACCACCATGAGGTGGTTGTGCGTACATGGGTGCCTACCCGCCACGCCCTCCTGGTTCCCCGCATTTTGTCCCACGGACCCCCAGAGGCCTTAATTCCTTAATATAAGCACCTAGAATTGCTCTAGCGGATTCCAGGAAGGGCCGAGAGGCCTGGGTCGGGTGTCAAACTTCTTACCACCATGAGGTGGTTGTGCGTACATAGGTTCCTACCCGCCACGCCCTCCTGGTTCCCCGCATTTTGCGCCACGGATCCCCAGAGGCCTTAATTCCTTAATATAAGCACTTAGAACTTCTCTACCGGATTCCAGGAAGGGCCGAGGGACCTGGGCCGGGTGTCAAACTTCTTACCACCATGAGGTGGTTGTGCGTACATGGGTGCCTACCCGCCACGCCCTCCTGGTTCCACGCATTTTGCCCCACGGACCCCAAGAGGCCTTAATTCCTTAATATAAGCACTTAGAATTTCTCTAGCGGATTCCAGAAAGGGCCGAGGGACCTGGGCCGGGTGTCAAACTTCTTACCACCATGAGGTGGTAGTGCGTACATGGGTGCCTACCCGCCACGCCCTCCTGGTTCCCCGTATTTTGCCCCACGGACCCCCAGAGGCCTTAATTCCTTAATATAAACACCTAGAATTGCTCTAGCGGATTCCAGGAAGGGCCGAGAGACCTGGGCCGGGTGTCAAACTTCTTACCACCATGACGTGGTTGTGCGTACATGGGTGCCTACCCGCCACGCTTTCCTGGTTTCCCGCATTTTGCCCCTTGGATCTCCAGAGGCCTTAATTCCTTAATATAAGCACCTAGAATTGCTCTAGCGGATTCCAGGAAGGGCCGAGAGACCTGGGCCGGGTGTCAAACTTCTTACCACCACGACATGGTTGTGCGTACATGGGTGCCTACCCGCCACGCTTTCCTGGATCCCCGCATTTTGCCCCTTGGATCCCCAGAGGCTTTAATTCCTTAATATAAGCACCTAGAATTGCTCTAGCGGATTCCAGGAAGGGCCGAGAGGCCTGGGTCGGGTGTCAAACTTCTTACCACCATGAGGTGGTTGTGCGTACATAGGTGCCTACCCACCACGCCCTCCTGGTTTCCCGCATTTTGCCCCACGGACCCCCAGAGGCCTTAATTCCTTAATATAAGCACCTAGAATTTCTCTAGCGGATTCCAGGATGGGCCGAGGGACCTGGGCCGGGTGTCAAACTTCTTACCACCATGAGGTGGTAGTGCGTACATGGGTGCCTACCCGCCACGCCCTCCTGGTTCCCCATATTTTGCCCCAAGGACCCCCAGAAGCCTTAATTCCTTAATATAAGCCCCTAGAATTGCTCTAGCGGATTCCAGGAAGGGCCGAGAGGCCTGGGTCGGGTGTCAAATTTCTTACCACCATGAGGTGGTTGTGCGTACATAGGTGCCTACCCACCACGCCCTCCTGGTTCCCCGCATTTTGCCCCACGGACCCCCAGAGGCTTTAATTCCTTAATATAAGCACCTAGAATTTCTCTAGCGGATTCCAGGATGGGACGAGGGACCTGGGCCGGGTTTCAAACTTCTTACCACCATGAGGTGGTAGTGCGTACATGGGTGCCTACCCGCCACGCCCTCCTGGTTCCCCGCATTTTGCCCCACGGATCCCCAGAGGCCTTAATTCCTTAATATAAGCACTTAGAACTTCTCTACCGGATTCCAGGAAGGGCCGAGGGACCTGGGCCGGGTGTCAAACTTCTTACCACCATGAGGTGGTTGTGCGTACATGGGTGCCTACCCGCCACGCCCTCCTGGTTCCACGCATTTTGCCCCACGGACCCCAAGAGGCCTTAATTCCTTAATATAAGCACTTAGAATTTCTCTAGCGGATTCCAGGAAGGGCCGAGGGACCTGGGCCGGGTGTCAAACTTCTTACCACCATGAGGTGGTAGTGCGTACATGGGTGCCTACCCGCCACGCCCTCCTGGTTCCCCGTATTTTGCCCCACGGACCCCCAGAGGCCTTAATTCCTTAATATAAACACCTAGAATTGCTCTAGCGGATTCCAGGAAGGGCCGAGAGACCTGGGCCGGGTGTCAAACTTCTTACCACCATGACGTGGTTGTGCGTACATGGGTGCCTACCCGCCACCCTTTCCTGGTTTCCCGCATTTTGCCCCTTGGATCTCCAGAGGCCTTAATTCCTTAATATAAGCACCTAGATTTGCTCTAGCGGATTCCAGGAAGGGCCGAGAGACCTGGGCCGGGTGTCAAACTTCTTACCACCACAACGTGGTTGTGCGTACATGGGTGCCTACCCGCCACGCTTTCCTGGTTCCCCGCATTTTGCCCCACGGACCCCCAGAGGCCTTAATTCCTTAATATAAGCACCTAGAATTTCTCTAGCGGATTCCAGGATGGGCCGAGGGACCTGGGCCGGGTGTCAAACTTCTTACCACCATGAGGTGGTAGTGCGTACATGGGTGCCTGCCCGCCACGCCCTCCTGGTTCCCCATATTTTGCCCCAAGGACCCCCAGAAGCCTTAATTCCTTAATATAAGCCCATAGAATTGCTCTAGCGGATTCCAGGAAGGGCCGAGAGGCCTGGGTCGGGTGTCAAACTTCTTACCACCATGAGGTGGTTGTGCGTACATAGGTGCCTACCCACCACGCCCTCCTGGTTCCCCGCATTTTGCCCCACGGACCCCCAGAGGCTTTAATTCCTTAATATAAGCACCTAGAATTTCTCTAGCGGATTCCAGGATGGGACGAGGGACCTGGGCCGGGTGTCATACTTCTTACCACCATGAGGTGGTAGTGCGTACATGGGTGCCTACCCGCCACGCCCTCCTGGTTCCCCGCATTTTGCCCCAAGGACCCCCAGAATCCTTAATTCCTTAATATAAGCCCCTAGAATTGTTCTAGCAGATTCCAGGAAGGGCCGAGGGACCTGGGCCGGGTGTCAAACTTCTTACCACCATGAGGTGGTAGTGCGTACATGGGTGCCTACCCGCCACGCCCTCCTGGTTCCCCGCATTTTGCCCCACGGTCCCCCAGAGGCCTTAATTCCTTAATATAAGCACCTAGAATTGCTCTAGCGGATTCCAGGATGGGCCGAGGGACCTGGGCCGGGTGTCAAACTTCTTACCACCATGAGGTGGTAGTGCGTACATGGGTGCCTAACCGCCACACCCTCCTGGTTCCCCGCATTTTGCCCCAAGGACCCCCAGAATCCTTAATTCCTTAATATAAGCACCTAGAATTGCTCTAGCGGATTCCAGGAAGGGCCGAGTGGCCTGGGTCGGGTGTCAAACTTCTTACCACCATGAGGTGGTTGTGCGTACATAGGTGCCTACCCACCACGCCCTCCTGGTTTCCCGCATTTTGCCCCACGGACCCCCAGAGGCCTTAATTCCTTAATATATGCACCTAGAATTTCTCTAGCGGATTCCAGGATGGGCCGAGGGACCTGGGCCGGGTGTCAAACTTCTTACCACCATGAGGTGGTAGTGCGTACATGGGTACCTACCCGCCACGCCCTCCTGGTTCCCCATATTTTGCCCCAAGGACCCCCAGAAGCCTTAATTCCTTAATATAAGCCACTAGAATTGCTCTAGCGGATTCCAGGAAGGGCCGAGAGGCCTGGGTCGGGTGTCAAACTTCTTACCACCATGAGGTGGTTGTGCGTACATAGGTGCCTACCCACCACGCCCTCCTGGTTCCCCGCATTTTGCCCCACGGACCCCCAGAGGCTTTAATTCCTTAATATAAGCACCTAGAATTTCTCTAGCGGATTCCAGGATGGGACGAGGGACCTGGGCCGGGTGTCAAACTTCTTACCACCATGAGGTGGTAGTGCGTACATGGGTGCCTACCCGCCACGCCCTCCTGGTTCCCCGCATTTTGCCCCAAGGACACCCAGAATCCTTAATTCCTTAATATAAGCCCCTAGAATTGCTCTAGCAGATTCCAGGAAGGGCCGAGGGACCTGGGCCGGGTGTCAAACTTCTTACCACCATGAGGTGGTAGTGCGTACATGGGTGCCTACCCGCCACGCCCTCCTGGTTCCCCGCATTTTGCCCCACGGTCCCCCAGAGGCCTTAATTCCTTAATATAAGCACCTAGAATTGCTCTAGCGGATTCCAGGAAGGGCCGAGAGACCTGGGCCGGGTGTCAAACTTCTTACCACCATGACGTGGTTGTGCGTACATGGGTGCCTACCCGCCACGCTTTCCTGGTTTCCCGCATTTTGCCCCTTGGATCTCCAGAGGCCTTAATTCCTTAATATAAGCACCTAGAATTGCTCTAGCGGATTCCAGGAAGGGCCGAGAGACCTGGGCCGGGTGTCAAACTTCTTACCACCACGACGTGGTTGTGCGTACATGGGTGCCTACCCGCCACGCTTTCCTGGTTCCCCGCATTTTGCCCCTTAGATCCCCAGAGGCTTTAATTCCTTAATATAAGCACCTAGAATTGCTCTAGCGGATTCCAGGAAGGGCCGAGAGGCCTGGGTCGGGTGTCAAACTTCTTACCACCATGAGGTGGTTGTGCGTACATAGGTGCCTACCCACCACGCCCTCCTGGTTTCCCGCATTTTGCCCCACGGACCCCCAGAGGCCTTAATTCCTTAAGAATTGCTCTAGCGGATTCCAGGAAGGGCCGAGAGGCCTGGGTCGGGTGTCAAACTTCTTACCACCATGAGGTGGTTGTGCGTACATAGGTGCCTACCCACCACGCCCTCCTGTTCCCCGCATTTTGCCCCACGGACCCCCAGAGGCCTTAATTCCTTAATATAAGCACCTAGAATTTCTCTAACGGATTCCAGGATGGGCCGAGGGACCTGGGCCGGGTGTAAAACTTCTTACCACCATGACGTGGTTGTGTGTTTATGGGTGCCTACCCGCCACGCTTTCCTGGTTCCCCGCATTTTGCCCTTTGGATCCCCAGAGGCTTTAATTCCTTAATATAAGCACTTAGAATTGCTCTAGCGGATTCCAGGAAGGGCCGAGAGGCCTGTGTCGGGTGTCAAACTTCTTACCACCATGAGGTGGTTGTGCGTACATAGGTGCCTACCCACCACGCCCTCCTGGTTCCACGCATTTTGCCCCAAGGGTCCCCAGAATCCTTAATTCCTTAATATAAGCCCCTAGAATTGCTCTAGCAGATTCCAGGAAGGGCCGAGGGACCTGGGCCGGGTGTCAAACTTCTTACCACCATGAGGTGGTAGTGCGTACATGGGTGCCTACCCGCCACGCCCTCCTGGTTCTCCGCATTTTGCCCCACGGTCCCCCAGAGGCCTTAATTCCTTAATATAAGCACCTAGAATTGCTCTAGCGGATTCCAGGATGGGCCGATGGACCTGGGCCGGGTGTCAAACTTCTTACCACCATGAGGTGGTAGTGCGTACATGGGTGCCTACCCGCCACGCCCTCCTGGTTCCCCGTATTTTGCCCCAAGGGTCCCCAGAATCCTTAATTCCTTAATATAAGCACCTAGAATTGCTCTAGCGGATTCCAGGAAGGGCCGAGAGGCCTGGGTCGGGTGTCAAACTTCTTACCACCATGAGCTGGTTGTGCGTACATAGGTGCCTACCCACCACGCCCTCCTGGTTTCCCGCATTTTGCCCCACGGACCCCCAGAGGCCTTAATTCCTTAAGAATTGCTCTAGCGGATTCCAGGAAAGGCCGAGAAGCCTGGGTCGGGTGTCAAACTTCTTACCACCATGAGGTGGTTGTGCGTACATAGGTGCCTACCCACCACGCCCTCCTGTTCCCCGCATTTTGCCCCACGGACCCCCAGAGGCCTTAATTCCTTAATATAAGCACCTAGAATTTCTCTAACGGATTCCAGGATGGGCCGAGGGACCTGGGCCGGGTGTAAAACTTCTTACCACCATGACGTGGTTGTGTGTTTATGGGTGCCTACCCGCCACGCTTTCCTGGTTCCCCGCATTTTGCCCTTTGGATCCCCAGAGGCTTTAATTCCTTAATATAAGCACCTAGAATTGCTCTAGCGGATTCCAGGAAGGGCCGAGAGGCCTGTGTCGGGTGTCAAACTTCTTACCACCATGAGGTGGTTGTGCGTACATAGGTGCCTACCCACCACGCCCTCCTGGTTCCACGCATTTTGCCCCAAGGGTCCCCAGAATCCTTAATTCCTTAATATAAGCCCCTAGAATTGCTCTAGCAGATTCCAGGAAGGGCCGAGGGACCTGGGCCGGGTGTCAAACTTCTTACCACCATGAGGTGGTAGTGCGTACATGGGTGCCTACCCGCCACGCCCTCCTGGTTCCCCGCATTTTGCCCCACGGTCCCCCAGAGGCCTTAATTCCTTAATATAAGCACCTAGAATTGCTCTAGCGGATTCCAGGATGGGCCGAGGGACCTGGGCCGGGTGTCAAACTTCTTACCACCATGAGGTGGTAGTGCGTACATGGGTGCCTACCCGCCACGCCCTCCTGGTTCCCCGTATTTTGCCCCAAGGGTCCCCAGAATCCTTAATTCCTTAATATAAGCCCCTAGAATTGCTCTAGCAGATTCCAGGAAGGGCCGAGGGACCTGGGCCGGGTGTCAAACTTCTTACCACCATGAGGTGGTAGTGCGTACATGGGTGCCTACCCGCCACGCCCTCCTGGTTCCCCGCATTTTGCCCCACGGTCCCCCAGAGGCCTTAATTCCTTAATATAAGCACTTAGAATTGCTCTAGCGGATTCCAGGATGGGCCGAGGGACCTGGGCCGGGTGTCAAACTTCTTACCACCATAAGGTGGTAGTGCGTACATGGGTGCCTACCCGCCACGCCCTCCTGGTTCCCCGTATTTTGCCCCAAGGACCCCCAGAAGCCTTAATTCCTTAATATAAGCCCCTAGAATTGCTCTAGCGGATTCCAGGAAGGGCCGAGAGACCTGGGCCGGGTGTCAAACTTCTTACCACTATGACGTGGTTGTGCGTACATGGGTGCCTACCCGCCACGCCCTCCTGGTTCCCCGCATTTTGTCCCACGGTCCCCCAGAGGCCTTAATTCCTTAATATAAGCACCTAGAATTGCTCTAGCGGATTCCAGGAAGGGCCGAGAGGCCTGGGTCGGGTGTCAAACTTCTTACCACCATGAGGTGGTTGTGCGTACATAGGTTCGTACTCGCCACGCCCTCCTGGTTCCCCGCATTTTGCCCCACGGATCCCCAGAGGCCTTAATTCCTTAATATAAGCACTTAGAACTTCTCTACCGGATTCCAGGAAGGGCCGAGAGGCCTGGGCCGGGTGTCAAACTTCTTACCACCATGAGGTGGTTGTGCGTACATGGGTGCCTACCCGCCACGCCCTCCTGGTTCCACGCATTTTGCCCCACGGACCCCAAGAGGCCTTAATTCCTTAATATAAGCACTTAGAATTTCTCTAGCGGATTCCAGGATGGGCCGAGGGACCTGGGTCGGGTGTCAAACTTCGTACCACCATGAGGTGGTAGTGCATACATGGGTACCTACCCGCCACGCCCTCCTGGTTCCGCGCATTTTGCCCAACGGTCCCCCAGAGGCCTTAATTCCTTAATATAAGCACCTAGAATTGCTCTAGCGGATTCCAGGAAGGGCCGAGAGACCTGGGCCGGGTGTCAAACTTCTTACCACCATGACGTGGTTGTGCGTACATGGGTGCCTACCCACCACGCTTTCCTGGTTCCCCGCATTTTGCCCCTTGGATCCCCAGAGGCTTTAATTCCTTAATATAAGCACCTAGAATTGCTCTAGCGGATTCCAGGAAGTGCCGAGAAGCCTGGGTCGGGTGTCAAACTTCTTACCACCATGAGGTGGTTTTGCGTACATAGGTGCCTACCCACCACGCCCTCCTGGTTCCCCGCATTTTGCCCCACGGACCCCCAGAGGCCTTAATTCCTTAATATAAGCACTTAGAACTTCTCTACCGGATTCCAGGAAGGGCCGAGGGACCTGGGCCGGGTGTCAAACTTCTTACCACCATGAGGTGGTTGTGCGTACATGGGTGCCTACCCGCCACGCCCTCCTGGTTCCCCGCATTTTGTCCCACGGACCCCCAGAAGCCTTAATTCCTTAATATAAGCACCTAGAATTGCTCTAACGGATTCCAGGAAGGGCTGAGAGGCCTGGGTCGGGTGTCAAACTTCTTAACACGATGAGGTGGTTGTGCGTACATAGGTTCCTACCCGCCACGCCCTCCTGGTTCCCCGCATTTTGCCCCAAGGACCCCCAGAATCCTTAATTCCTTAATATAAGCCCCTAGAATTGCTCTAGCAGATTCCAGGAAGGGCCGAGGGACCTGGGCCGGGTGTCAAACTTCTTACCACCATGAGGTGGTAGTGCGTACATAGGTGCCTACCCACCACGCCCTCCTGGTTCCCCGCATTTTCCTCCACGGACCCCCAGATGCCTTAATTCCTTAATATAAGCACTTAGAACTTCTCTACCGGATTCCAGGAAGAGCCGAGGGACCTGGGCCGGGTGTCAAACTTCTTACCACAATGAAGTGGTTGTGCGTACATGGGTGCCTACCCGCCACGCCCTCCTGGTTCCCCGCATTTTGTCCCACGGACCCCCAGAGGCCTTAATTCCTTAATATAAGCACCTAGAATTGCTCTAGCGGATTCCAGGAAGGGCCGATAGGCCTGGGTCGGGTGTCAAACTTCTTACCACCATGAGGTGGTTGTGCGTACATAGGTGCCTACCCACCACGCCCTCCTGGTTCCCCGCATTTTGCCCCACGGACCCCCAGAAGCTTTAATTCCTTAATATAAGCACCTAGAATTTCTCTAGCGGATTCCAGGATGGGCCGAGGGACCTGGGCCGGGTGTCAAACTTCTTACCACCATGAGGTGGTAGTGCGTACATGGGTGCCTACCCGCCACGCCCTCCTGGTTCCCCGCATTTTGCCCCAAGGACCCCCAGAATCCTTAATTCCTTAATATAAGCCCCTAGAATTGCTCTAGCAGATTCCAGGAAGGGCCAAGGGACCTGGGCCGGGTGTCAAACTTCTTACCACCATGAGGTGGTAGTGCGTACATAGGTGCCTACCCACCACGCCCTCCTGGTTCCCCGCATTTTCCCCCACGGACCCCCAGAGGCCTTAATTCCTTAATATAAGCACTTAGAACTTCTCTACCGGATTCCAGGAAGGGCCGAGGGACCTGGGCCGGGTGTCAAACTTCTTACCACAATGAAGTGGTTGTGCGTACATTGGTGCCTACCCGCCACGCCCTCCTGGTTCCCCGTATTTTGCCCCACGGACCCCCAGAGGCCTTAATTCCTTAATATAAGCACCTAGAATTGCTCTAGCGGATTCCAGGAAGGGCCGAGAGACCTGGGCCGGGTGTCAAACTTCTTACCACCATGACGTGGTTGTGCGTACATGGGTGCCTACCCGCCACGCTTTCCTGGGTTCCCGCATTTTGCCCCTTGGATCTCCAGAGGACTTAATTCCTTAATATAAGCACCTAGAATTGCTCTAGCGGATTCCAGGAAGGGCCGAGAGACCTGGGCCGGGTGTCAAACTTCTTACCACCACGACGTGGTTGTGCGTACATGGGTGCCTACCCACCACGCCCTCCTGGTTTCCCGCATTTTGCCCCACGGACCCCTAGAGGACTTAATTCCTTAATATAAGCACATAGAATTTCTCTAGCGGATTCCAGGATGGGCCGAGGGACCTGGGCCGAGTGTCAAACTTCTTACCACCATGAAGTAGTAGTGCGTACATGGGTGCCTACCCGCCACGCCCTCCTGGTTCCCCGTATTTTGCCCCAAGGACCCCCAGAAGCCTTAATTCCTTAATATAAGCCACTAGAATTGCTCTAGCGGATTCCAGGAAGGGCCGAGGGACCTGGGCAGGGTGTCAAACTTTTTACCACCATGAGGTGGTAGTGCCTACATGGGTGCCTACCCGCCACGCCCTCCTGGTTTCCCGCATTTTGCCCCACGGACCCCTAGAGGCCTTAATTCCTTAATATAAGCACATAGAATTTCTCTAGCAGATTCCAGGATGGGCCGAGGGACCTGGGCCGAGTGTCAAACTTCTTACCACCATGAAGTAGTAGTGCGTACATGGGTGCCACCCGCCACGCCCTCCTGGTTCCCCGCATTTTGCCCCACGGTCCCCCAGAGGCCTTAATTCCTTAATATAAGCACCTAGAATTGCTCTAGCGGATTCCAGGATGGGCCGAGGGACTTGGGCCGGGTGTCAAACTTCTTACCACCATGAGGTGGTAGTGCGTACATGGGTGCCTACCCGGCACGCCCTCCTGGTTCCCCGTATTTTGCCCCACGGACCCCCAGAGGCCTTAATTCCTTAATATAAGCACCTAGAATTGCTCTAGCGGATTCCAGGAAGGGCCGAGAGACCTGGGCCGGGTGTCAAACTTCTTACCACCATGACGTGGTTGTGCGTACATGGGTGCCTACCCGCCACGCTTTCCTGGTTTCCCGCATTTTGCCCCTTGGATCTCCAGAGGCCTTAATTCCTTAATATAAGCACCTAGAATTGCTCTAGCGGATTCCAGGAAGGGCCGAGAAACCTGGGCCGGGTGTCAAACTTCTTACCACCACGACGTGGTTGTGCGTACATGGTTGCCTACCCGCCACGCTTTCCTGGTTCCCCGCATTTTGCCCCACGGACCCCCAGAGGCCTTAATTCCTTAATATAAGCACTTAGAACTTCTCTACCGGATTCCAGGAAGGGCCGAGGGACCTGGGCCGGGTGTCAAACTTCTTACCAAAATGAGGTGGTTGTGCGTACATGGGTGCCTACCCGCCACGCCCTCCTGGTTCCCCGCATTTTGTCCCACGGACCCCCAGAGGCCTTAATTCCTTAATATAAGCACCTAGAATTGCTCTAGCGGATTCCAGGAAGGGCCGAGGGACCTGGGCCGGGTGTCAAACTTCTTACCACCATGAGGTGGTTGTGCGTACATGGGTGCCTACCCGCCACGCCTTCCTGGTTCCCCGCATTTTGTCCCACGGACCCCCAGAGGCCTTAATTCCTTAATATAAGCACCTAGAATTGCTCTAGCGGATTCCAGGAAGGGCTGAGAGGCCTGGGTCGGGTGTCAAACTTCTTACCACCATGAGGTGGTTGTGCGTACATAGGTTCCTACCCGCAACGCCCTCCTGGTTCCCCGCATTTTGCCCCACGGACCCCCAGAGGCTTTAATTCCTTAATATAAGCACCTAGAATTTCTCTAGCGGATTCCAGGATGGGCCGAGGGACCTGGGCCGGGTGTCAAACTTCTTACCACCATGAGGTGGTAGTGCGTACATGGGTGCCTACCCGCCACGCCCTCCTGGTTCCCCGCATTTTGCCCCAAGGACCCCCAGAATCCTTAATTCCTTAATATAAGCCCCTAGAATTGCTCTAGCAGATTCCAGGAAGGGCCGAGGGACCTGGGCCGGGTGTCAAACTTCTTACCACCATGAGGTGGTAGTGCGTACATAGGTGCCTACCCACCACGCCCTCCTGGTTCCCCGCATTTTCCCCCACGGACCCCCAGAGGCCTTAATTCCTTAATATAAGCACTTAGAACTTCTCTACCGGATTCCAGGAAGGGCCGAGGGACCTGGGCCGGGTGTCAAACTTCTTACCACAATGAAGTGGTTGTGCGTACATGGGTGCCTACCCGCCACGCCCTCCTGGTTCCCCGCATTTTGTCCCACGGACCCCCAGAGGCCTTAATTCCTTAATATAAGCACCTAGAATTGCTCTAGCGGATTCCAGGAAGGGCCGATAGGCCTGGGTCGGGTGTCAAACTTCTTACCACCATGAGGTGGTTGTGCGTACATAGGTGCCTACCCACCACGCCCTCCTGGTTCCCCGCATTTTGTCCCACGGACCCCCAGAGGCTTTAATTCCTTAATATAAGCACATAGAATTTCTCTAGCGGATTCCAGGATGGGCCGAGGGACCTGGGCCGAGTGTCAAACTTCTTACCACAATGAGGTAGTAGTGCGTACATGGGTGCCTACCCGCCACGCCCTCCTGGTTCCCCGTATTTTGCCCCAAGGACCCCCAGAAGCCTTAATTCCTTAATATAAGCCCCTAGAATTGCTCTAGCGGATTCCAGGAAGGGCCGAGGGACCTGGGCAGGGTGTCAAACTTTTTACCACCATGAGGTGGTAGTGCCTACATGGGTGCCTACCCGCCACGCCCTCCTGGTTCCCCGCATTTTGCCCCACGGTCCCCCAGAGGCCTTAATTCCTTAATATAAGCACCTAGAATTGCTCTAGCGGATTCCAGGAAGGGCCGGGGGACCTGGGCCGGGTGTCAAACTTCTTACCACCATGAGGTGGTTGTGCGTACATGGGTGCCACCCGCCACGCCCTCCTGGTTCCCCGCATTTTGCCCCACGGTCCCCCAGAGGCCTTAATTCCTTAATATAAGCACCTAGAATTGCTCTAGCGGATTCCAGGATGGGCCGAGGGACTTGGGCCGGGTGTCAAACTTCTTACCACCATGAGGTGGTAGTGCGTACATGGGTGCCTACCCGCCACGCCCTCCTGGTTCCCCGTATTTTACCCCACGGACCCCCAGAGGCCTTAATTCCTTAATATAAGCACCTAGAATTGCTCTAGCGGATTCCAGGAAGGGCCGAGAGACCTGGGCCGGGTGTCAAACTTCTTACCACCATGACGTGGTTGTGCGTACATGGGTGCCTACCCGCCACGCTTTCCTGGGTTCCCGCATTTTGCCCCTTGGATCTCCAGAGGCCTTAATTCCTTAATATAAGCACCTAGAATTGCTCTAGCGGATTCCAGGAAGGGCCGAGAGACCTGGGCCGGGTGTCAAACTTCTTACCACCACGACGTGGTTGTGCGTACATGGGTGCCTACCCGCCACGCTTTCCTGGTTCCCCGCATTTTGCCCCTTGGATCCCCAGAGGCTTTAATTCCTTAATATAAGCACCTAGAATTGCTCTAGCGGATTCCAGGAAGGGCCGAGAGGCCTGGTTCGGGTGTCAAACTTCTTACCACCATGAGGTGGTTGTGCGTACATAGGTGCCTACCCACCACGCCCTCCTGGTTTCCCGCATTTTGCCCCACGGACCCCTAGAGGCCTTAATTCCTTAATATAAGCACCTAGAATTTCTCTAGCGGATTCCAGGATGGGCCGAGGGACCTGGGCCGGGTGTCAAACTTCTTACCACCATGAGGTGGTAGTGCGTACATGGGTGCCTACCCGCCACGCCCTCCTGGTTCCCCATATTTTGCCCCAAGGACCCCCAGAAGCCTTAATTCCTTAATATAAGCACCTAGAATTGCTCTAGCGGATTCCAGGAAGGGCCGAGAGACCTGGGCCGGGTGTCAAACTTCTTACCACCATGACGTGGTTGTGCGTACATGGGTGCCTACCCGCCACGCTTTCCTGGTTTCCCGCATTTTGCCCCTTGGATCTCCAGAGGCCTTAATTCCTTAATATAAGCACCTAGAATTGCTCTAGCGGATTCCAGGAAGGGCCGAGAGACCTGGGCCGGGTGTCAAACTTCTTACCACCACGACGTGGTTGTGCGTACATGGGTGCCTACCCGCCACGCTTTCCTGGTTCCCCGCATTTTGCCCCTTAGATCCCCAGAGGCTTTAATTCGTTAATATAAGCACCTAGAATTGCTCTAGCGGATTCCAGGAAGGGCCGAGAGGCCTGGGTCGGGTGTCAAACTTCTTACCACCATGAGGTGGTTGTGCGTACATAGGTGCCTACCCACCACGCCCTCCTGGTTTCCCGCATTTTGCCCCACGGACCCCCAGAGGCCTTAATTCCTTAAGAATTGCTCTAGCGGATTCCAGGAAGGGCCGAGAGGCCTGGGTCGGGTGTCAAACTTCTTACCACCATGAGGTGGTTGTGCGTACATAGGTGCCTACCCACCACGCCCTCCTGTTCCCCGCATTTTGCCCCACGGACCCCCAGAGGCCTTAATTCCTTAATATAAGCACCTAGAATTTCTCTAACGGATTCCAGGATGGGCCGAGGGACCTGGGCCGGGTGTAAAACTTCTTACCACCATGACGTGGTTGTGTGTTTATGGGTGCCTACCCGCCACGCTTTCCTGGTTCCCCGCATTTTGCCCTTTGGATCCCCAGAGGCTTTAATTCCTTAATATAAGCACCTAGAATTGCTCTAGCGGATTCCAGGAAAGGCCGAGAGGCCTGTGTCGGGTGTCAAACTTCTTACCACCATGAGGTGGTTGTGCGTACATAGGTGCCTACCCACCACGCCCTCCTGGTTCCACGCATTTTGCCCCAAGGGTCCCCAGAATCCTTAATTCCTTAATATAAGCCCCTAGAATTGCTCTAGCAGATTCCAGGAAGGGCCGAGGGACCTGGGCCGGGTGTCAAACTTCTTACCACCATGAGGTGGTAGTGCGTACATGGGTGCCTACCCGCCACGCCCTCCTGGTTCCCCGCATTTTGCCCCACGGTCCCCCAGAGGCCTTAATTCCTTAATATAAGCACCTAGAATTGCTCTAGCGGATTCCAGGATGGGCCGAGGGACCTGGGCCGGGTGTCAAACTTCTTACCACCATGAGGTGGTAGTGCGTACATGGGTGCCTACCCGCCACGCCCTCCTGGTTCCCCGTATTTTGCCCCAAGGGTCCCCAGAATCCTTAATTCCTTAATATAAGCACCTAGAATTGCTCTAGCGGATTCCAGGAAGGGCCGAGAGGCCTGGGTCGGGTGTCAAACTTCTTACCACCATGAGGTGGTTGTGCGTACATAGGTGCCTACCCACCACGCCCTCCTGGTTTCCCGCATTTTGCCCCACGGACCCTCAGAGGCCTTAATTCCTTAAGAATTGCTCTAGCGGATTCCAGGAAGGGCCGAGAGGCCTGGGTCGGGTGTCAAACTTCTTACCACCATGAGGTGGTTGTGCGTACATAGGTGCCTACCCACCACGCCCTCTTGTTCCCCGCATTTTGCCCCACGGACCCCCAGAGGCCTTAATTCCTTAATATAAGCACCTAGAATTTCTCTAACGGATTCCAGGATGGGCCGAGGGACCTGGGCCGGGTGTAAAACTTCTTACCACCATGACGTGGTTGTGTGTTTATGGGTGCCTACCCGCCACGCTTTCCTGGTTCCCCGCATTTTGCCCTTTGGATCCCCAGAGGCTTTAATTCCTTAATATAAGCACCTAGAATTGCTCTAGCGGATTCCAGGAAGGGCCGAGAGGCCTGTGTCGGGTGTCAAACTTCTTACCACCATGAGGTGGTTGTGCGTACATAGGTGCCTACCCACCACGCCCTCCTGGTTCCACGCATTTTGCCCCAAGGGTCCCCAGAATCCTTAATTCCTTAATATAAGCCCCTAGAATTGCTCTAGCAGATTCCAGGAAGGGCCGAGGGACCTGGGCCGGGTGTCAAATTTCTTACCACCATGAGGTGGTAGTGCGTACATGGGTGCCTACCCGCCACGCCCTCCTGGTTCCCCGCATTTTGCCCCACGGTCCCCCAGAGGCCTTAATTCCTTAATATAAGCACCTAGAATTGCTCTAGCGGATTCCAGGATGGGCCGAGGGACCTGGGCCGGGTGTCAAACTTCTTACCACTATGAGGTGGTAGTGCGTACATGGGTGCCTACCCGCCACGCCCTCCTGGTTCCCCGTATTTTGCCCCAAGGGTCCCCAGAATCCTTAATTCCTTAATATAAGCCCCTAGAATTGCTCTAGCAGATTCCAGGATGGGCCGAGGGACCTGGGCCGAGTGTCAAACTTCTTACCACCATGAAGTAGTAGTGCGTACATGGGTGCCTACCCGCCACGCCCTCCTGGTTCCCCGTATTTTGCCCCAAGGACCCCCAGAAACCTTAATTCCTTAATATAAGCCACTAGAATTGCTCTAGCGGATTCCAGGAAGGGCCGAGGGACCTGGGCAGGGTGTCAAACTTTTTACCACCATGAGGTGGTAGTGCCTACATGGGTGCCTACCCGCCACGCCCTCCTGGTTCCCCGCATTTTGCCCCACGGTCCCCCAGAGGCCTTAATTCCTTAATATAAGCACCTAGAATTGCTCTAGCGGATTCCAGGAAGGGCCGGGGGACCTGGGCCGGGTGTCAAACTTCTTACCACCATGAGGTGGTTGTGCGTACATGGGTGCCACCCGCCACGCCCTCCTGGTTCCCCGCATTTTGCCCCACGGTCCCCCAGAGGCCTTAATTCCTTAATATAAGCACCTAGAATTGCTCTAGCGGATTCCAGGATGGGCCGAGGGACTTGGGCCGGGTGTCAAACTTCTTACCACCATGAGGTGGTAGTGCGTACATGGGTGCCTACCCGCCACGCCCTCCTGGTTCCCCGTATTTTGCCCACGGACCCCCAGAGGCCTTAATTCTTTAATATAAGCACCTAGAATTGCTCTAGCGGATTCCAGGAAGGGCCGAGAGACCTGGGCCGGGTGTCAAACTTCTTACCACCATGACGTGGTTGTGCGTACATGGGTGCCTACCCGCCACGCTTTCCTGGTTTCCCGCAATTTGCCCCTTGGATCTCCAGAGGCCTTAATTCCTTAATATAAGCACCTAGAATTGCTCTAGCGGATTCCAGGAAGGGCCGAGAGACCTGGGCCGGGTGTCAAACTTCTTACCACCACGACGTGGTTGTGCGTACATGGTTGCCTACCCGCCACGCTTTCCTGGTTCCCCGCATTTTGCCCCACGGACCCCCAGAGGCCTTAATTCCTTAATATAAGCACTTAGAACTTCTCTACCGGATTCCAGGAAGGGCCGAGGGACCTGGGCCGGGTGTCAAACTTCTTACCACAATGAGGTGGTTGTGCGTACATGGGTGCCTACCCGCCACGCCCTCCTGGTTCCCCGCATTTTGTCCCACGGACCCCCAGAGGCCTTAATTCCTTAATATAAGCACCTAGAATTGCTTTAGCGGATTCCAGGAAGGGCCGAGGGACCTGGGCCGGGTGTCAAACTTCTTACCACCATGAGGTGGTTGTGCGTACATGGGTGCCTACCCGCCACGCCCTCCTGGTTCCCCGCATTTTGTCCCACGGACCCCCAGAGGCCTTAATTCCTTAATATAAGCACCTAGAATTGCTCTAGCGGATTCCAGGAAGGGCTGAGAGGCCTGGGTCGGGTGTCAAACTTCTTACCACCATGAGGTGGTTGTGCGTACATAGGTTCCTACCCGCAACGCCCTCCTGGTTCCCCGCATTTTGCCCCACGGACCCCCAGAGGCTTTAATTCCTTAATATAAGCACCTAGAATTTCTCTAGCGGATTCCAGGATGGGCCGAGAGACCTGGGCCGGGTGTCAAACTTCTTACCACCATGACGTGGTTGTGCGTACATGGGTGCCTACCCGCCACGCTTTCCTGGTTTCCCGCATTTTGCCCCTTGGATCTCCAGAGGCCTTAATTCCTTAATATAAGCACCTAGAATTGCTCTAGCGGATTCCAGGAAGGGCCGAGAGACCTGGGCCGGGTGTCAAACTTCTTACCACCACGACGTGGTTGTGCGTACATGGTTGCCTACCCGCCACGCTTTCCTGGTTCCCCGCATTTTGCCCCACGGACCCCCAGAGGCCTTAATTCCTTAATATAAGCACTTAGAACTTCTCTACCGGATTCCAGGAAGGGCCGAGGGACCTGGGCCGGGTGTCAAACTTCTTACCACAATGAGGTGGTTGTGCGTACATGGGTGCCTACCCGCCACGCCCTCCTGGTTCCCCGCATTTTGTCCCACGGACCCCCAGAGGCCTTAATTCCTTAATATAAGCACCTAGAATTGCTCTAGCGGATTCCAGGAAGGGCTGAGAGGCCTGGGTCGGGTGTCAAACTTCTTACCACCATGAGGTGGTTGTGCGTACATAGGTTCCTACCCGCAACGCCCTCCTGGTTCCCCGCATTTTGCCCCACGGACCCCCAGAGGCTTTAATTCCTTAATATAAGCACCTAGAATTTCTCTAGCGGATTCCAGGATGGGCCGAGGGACCTGGGCCGGGTGTCAAACTTCTTACCACCATGAGGTGGTAGTGCGTACATGGGTGCCTACCCGCCACGCCCTCCTGGTTCCCCGCATTTTGCCCCAAGGACCCCCAGAATCCTTAATTCCTTAATATAAGCCCCTAGAATTGCTCTAGCAGATTCCAGGAAGGGCCGAGGGACCTGGGCCGGGTGTCAAACTTCTTACCACCACGACGTGGTTGTGCGTACATGGGTGCCTACCCGCCACGCCCTCCTGGTTCCCCGTATTTTGCCCCAAGGACCCCCAGAAGCCTTAATTCCTTAATATAAGCCACTAGAATTGCTCTAGCGGATTCCAGGAAGGGCCGAGGGACCTGGGCAGGGTGTCAAACTTTTTACCACCATGAGGTGGTAGTGCCTACATGGGTGCCTACCCGCCACGCCCTCCTGGTTTCCCGCATTTTGCCCTTTGGATCCCCAGAGGCTTTAATTCCTTAATATAAGCACCTAGAATTGCTCTAGCGGATTCCAGGAAGGGCCGAGGGACCTGGGCCGGGTGTAAAACTTCTTACCACCATGACGTGGTTGTGTGTTTATGGGTGCCTACCCGCCACGCTTTCCTGGTTCCCCGCATTTTGCCCTTTGGATCCCCAGAGGCTTTAATTCCTTAATATAAGCACCTAGAATTGCTCTAGCGGATTCCAGGAAGGGCCGAGAGGCCTGTGTCGGGTGTCAAACTTCTTACCACCATGAGGTGGTTGTGCGTACATAGGTGCCTACCCACCACGCCCTCCTGGTTCCACGCATTTTGCCCCAAGGGTCCCCAGAATCCTTAATTCCTTAATATAAGCCCCTAGAATTGCTCTAGCAGATTCCAGGAAGGGCCGAGGGACCTGGGCCGGGTGTCAAACTTCTTACCACCATGAGGTGGTAGTGCGTACATGGGTGCCTACCCGCCACGCCCTCCTGGTTCCCCGCATTTTGCCCCACGGTCCCCCAGAGGCCTTAATTCCTTAATATAAGCACCTAGAATTGCTCTAGCAGATTCCAGGATGGGCCGAGGGACCTGGGCCGGGTGTCAAACTTCTTACCACCATGAGGTGGTAGTGCGTACATGGGTGCCTACCCGCCACGCCCTCCTGGTTCCCCGTATTTTGCCCCAAGGGTCCCCAGAATCCTTAATTCCTTAATATAAGCCCCTAGAATTGCTCTAGCAGATTCCAGGAAGGGCCGAGGGACCTGGGCCGGGTGTCAAACTTCTTACCACCATGAGGTGGTAGTGCGTACATGGGTGCCTACCCGCCACGCCTTCCTGGTTCCCCGCATTTTGCCCCACGGTCCCCCAGAGGCCTTAATTCCTTAATATAAGCACCTAGAATTGCTCTAGCGGATTCCAGGATGGGCCGAGGGACCTGGGCCGGGTGTCAAACTTCTTACCACCATAAGGTGGTAGTGCGTACATGGGTGCCTACCCGCCACGCCCTCCTGGTTCCCCGTATTTTGCCCCAAGGACCCCCAGAAGCCTTAATTCCTTAATATAAGCCCCTAGAATTGCTCTAGCGGATTCCAGGAAGGGCCGAGAGACCTGGGCCGGGTGTCAAACTTCTTACCACTATGACGTGGTTGTGCGTACATGGGTGCCTACCCGCCACGCTTTCCTGGTTCCCCGCATTTTGCCCCTTGGATCCCCAGAGGCTTTAATTCCTTAATATAAGCACCTAGAATTGCTCTAGCGGATTCCAGGAAGGGCCGAGAGGCCTGGGTCGGGTGTCAAACTTCTTACCACCATGAGGTGGTTGTGCGTACATAGGTGCCTACCCGCCACGCTTTCCTGGTTCCCCGCATTTTGCCCTTTGGATCCCCAGAGGCTTTAATTCCTTAATATAAGCACCTAGAATTGCTCTAGCGGATTCCAGGAAGGGCCGAGAGGCCTGTGTCGGGTGTCAAACTTCTTACCACCATGAGGTGGTTGTGCGTACATAGGTGCCTACCCACCACGCCCTCCTGGTTCCACGCATTTTGCCCCAAGGGTCCCCAGAATCCTTAATTCCTTAATATAAGCCCCTAGAATT
This sequence comes from Candelabrum cocksii, assembly GCA_963930725.1. Lineage (NCBI taxonomy): Eukaryota > Metazoa > Cnidaria > Hydrozoa > Anthoathecata > Candelabridae > Candelabrum > Candelabrum cocksii. The sequence goes on along the minus strand of OZ005677.1, from coordinate 5,532,553 downwards.
GCTCTAGCAGATTCCAGGAAGGGCCGAGGGACCTGGGCCGGGTGTCAAACTTCTTACCACCATGAGGTGGTAGTGCGTACATGGGTGCCTACCCGCCACGCCCTCCTGGTTCCCCGCATTTTGCCCCACGGTCCCCCAGAGGCCTTAATTCCTTAATATAAGCACCTAGAATTGCTCTAGCAGATTCCAGGATGGGCCGAGGGACCTGGGCCGGGTGTCAAACTTCTTACCACCATGAGGTGGTAGTGCGTACATGGGTGCCTACCCGCCACGCCCTCCTGGTTCCCCGTATTTTGCCCCAAGGGTCCCCAGAATCCTTAATTCCTTAATATAAGCCCCTAGAATTGCTCTAGCAGATTCCAGGAAGGGCCGAGGGACCTGGGCCGGGTGTCAAACTTCTTACCACCATGAGGTGGTAGTGCGTACATGGGTGCCTACCCGCCACGCCCTCCTGGTTCCCCGCATTTTGCCCCACGGTCCCCCAGAGGCCTTAATTCCTTAATATAAGCACCTAGAATTGCTCTAGCGGATTCCAGGATGGGCCGAGGGACCTGGGCCGGGTGTCAAACTTCTTACCACCATAAGGTGGTAGTGCGTACATGGGTGCCTACCCGCCAAGCCCTCCTGGTTCCCCGTATTTTGCCCCAAGGACCCCCAGAAGCCTTAATTCCTTAATATAAGCCCCTAGAATTGCTCTAGCGGATTCCAGGAAGGGCCGAGAGACCTGGGCCGGGTGTCAAACTTCTTACCACTATGACGTGGTTGTGCGTACATGGGTGCCTACCCGCCACGCTTTCCTGGTTCCCCGCATTTTGCCCCTTGGATCCCCAGAGGCTTTAATTCCTTAATATAAGCACCTAGAATTGCTCTAGCGGATTCCAGGAAGGGCCGAGAGGCCTGGGTCGGGTGTCAAACTTCTTACCACCATGAGGTGGTTGTGCGTACATAGGTGCCTACCCACCACGCCCTCCTGGTTCCCCGCATTTTGCCCCACGGACCCCCAGAGGCCTTAATTCCTTAATATAAGCACTTAGAACTTCTCTACCGGATTCCAGGAAGGGCCGAGGGACCTGGGCCGGGTGTCAAACTTCTTACCACCATGAGGTGGTTGTGCGTACATGGGTGCCTACCCGCCACGCCCTCCTGGTTCCCCGCATTTTGTCCCACGGACCCCCAGAGGCCTTAATTCCTTAATATAAGCACCTAGAATTGCTCTAGCGGATTCCAGGAAGGGCCGAGAGGCCTGGGTCGGGTGTCAAACTTCTTACCACCATGAGGTGGTTGTGCGTACATAGGTTCCTACTCGCCACGCCCTCCTGGTTCCCCGCATTTTGCCCCACGGATCCCCAGAGGCCTTAATTCCTTAATATAAGCACTTAGAACTTCTCTACCGGATTCCAGGAAGGGCCGAGGGACCTGGGCCGGGTGTCAAACTTCTTACCACCATGAGGTGGTTGTGCGTACATGGGTGCCTACCCGCCACGCCCTCCTGGTTCCACGCATTTTGCCCCACGGACCCCAAGAGGCCTTAATTCCTTAATATAAGCACTTAGAATTTCTCTAGCGGATTCCAGGATGGGCCGAGGGACCTGGGTCGGGTGTCAAACTTCGTACCACCATGAGGTGGTAGTGCATACATGGGTACCTACCCGCCACGCCCTCCTGGTTCTGCGCATTTTGCCCAACGGACCCCCAGAGGCCTTAATTCCTTAATATAAGCACCTAGAATTGCTCTAGCGGATTCCAGGAAGGGCCGAGAGACCTGGGCCGGGTGTCAAACTTCTTACCACCATGACGTGGTTGTGCGTACATGGGTGCCTACCCACCACGCTTTCCTGGTTCCCCGCATTTTGCCCCTTGGATCCCCAGAGGCTTTAATTCCTTAATATAAGCACCTAGAATTGCTCTAGCGGATTCCAGGAAGTGCCGAGAAGCCTGGGTCGGGTGTCAAACTTCTTACCACCATGAGGTGGTTGTGCGTACATAGGTGCCTACCCACCACGCCCTCCTGGTTCCCCGCATTTTGCCCCACGGACCCCCAGAGGCCTTAATTCCTTAATATAAGCACTTAGAACTTCTCTACCGGATTCCAGGAAGGGCCGAGGGACCTGGGCCGGGTGTCAAACTTCTTACCACCATGAGGTGGTTGTGCGTACATGGGTGCCTACCCGCCACGCCCTCCTGGTTCCCCGCATTTTGTCCCACGGACCCCCAGAAGCCTTAATTCCTTAATATAAGCACCTAGAATTGCTCTAGCGGATTCCAGGAAGGGCTGAGAGGCCTGGGTCGGGTGTCAAACTTCTTAACACGATGAGGTGGTTGTGCGTACATAGGTTCCTACCCGCCACGCCCTCCTGGTTCCCCGCATTTTGCCCCACGGACCCCCAGAGGCTTTAATTCCTTAATATAAGCACCTAGAATTTCTCTAGCGGATTCCAGGATGGGCCGAGGGACCTGGGCCGGGTGTCAAACTTCTTACCACCATGAAGTTGTAGTGCGTACATGGGTGCCTACCCGCCACGCCCTCCTGGTTCCCCGCATTTTGCCCCAAGGACCCCCAGAATCCTTAATTCCTTAATATAAGCCCCTAGAATTGCTCTAGCAGATTCCAGGAAGGGCCGAGGGACCTGGGCCGGGTGTCAAACTTCTTACCACCATGAGGTGGTAGTGCGTACATAGGTGCCTACCCACCACGCCCTCCTGGTTCCCCGCATTTTCCTCCACGGACCCCCAGATGCCTTAATTCCTTAATATAAGCACTTAGAACTTCTCTACCGGATTCCAGGAAGGGCCGAGGGACCTGGGCCGGGTGTCAAACTTCTTACCACAATGAAGTGGTTGTGCGTACATGGGTGCCTACCCGCCACGCCCTCCTGGTTCCCCGCATTTTGTCCCACGGACCCCCAGAGGCCTTAATTCCTTAATATAAGCACCTAGAATTGCTCTAGCGGATTCCAGGAAGGGCCGATAGGCCTGGGTCGGGTGTCAAACTTCTTACCACCATGAGGTGGTTGTGCGTACATAGGTGCCTACCCACCACGCCCTACTGGTTCCCCGCATTTTGTCCCACGGACCCCCAGAGGCTTTAATTCCTTAATATAAGCACATAGAATTTCTCTAGCGGATTCCAGGATGGGCCGAGGGACCTGGGCCGAGTGTCAAACTTCTTACCACCATGAAGTAGTAGTGCGTACATGGGTGCCTACCCGCCACGCCCTCCTGGTTCCCCGTATTTTGCCCCAAGGACCCCCAGAAGCCTTAATTCCTTAATATAAGCCACTAGAATTGCTCTAGCGGATTCCAGGAAGGGCCGAGGGACCTGGGCAGGGTGTCAAACTTTTTACCACCATGAGGTGGTAGTGCCTACATGGGTGCTTACCCGCCACGCCCTCCTGGTTCCCCGCATTTTGCCCCACGGTCCCCCAGAGGCCTTAATTCCTTAATATAAGCACCTAGAATTGCTCTAGCGGATTCCAGGAAGGGCCGGGGGACCTGGGCCGGGTGTCAAACTTCTTACCACCATGAGGTGGTTGTGCGTACATGGGTGCCACCCGCCACGCCCTCCTGGTTCCCCGCATTTTGCCCCACGGTCCCCCAGAGGCCTTAATTCCTTAATATAAGCACCTAGAATTGCTCTAGCGGATTCCAGGATGGGCCGAGGGACTTGGGCCGGGTGTCAAACTTCTTACCACCATGAGGTGGTAGTGCGTACATGGGTGCCTACCCGCCACGCCCTCCTGGTTCCCCGTATTTTGCCCCACGGACCCCCAGAGGCCTTAATTCCTTAATATAAGCACCTAGAATTGCTCTAGCGGATTCCAGGAAGGGCCGAGAGACCTGGGCCGGGTGTCAAACTTCTTACCACCATGACGTGGTTGTGCGTACATGGGTGCCTACCCGCCACGCTTTCCTGGTTTCCCGCATTTTGCCCCTTGGATCTCCAGAGGCCTTAATTCCTTAATATAAGCACCTAGAATTGCTCTAGCGGATTCCAGGAAGGGCCGAGAGACCTGGGCCGGGTGTCAAACTTCTTACCACCACGACGTGGTTGTGCGTACATGGTTGCCTACCCGCCACGCTTTCCTGGTTCCCCGCATTTTGCCCCACGGACCCCCAGAGGCCTTAATTCCTTAATATAAGCACTTAGAACTTCTCTACCGGATTCCAGGAAGGGCCGAGGGACCTGGGCCGGGTGTCAAACTTCTTACCACAATGAGGTGGTTGTGCGTACATGGGTGCCTACCCGCCACGCCCTCCTGGTTCCCCGCATTTTGTCCCACGGACCCCCAGAGGCCTTAATTCCTTAATATAAGCACCTAGAATTGCTTTAGCGGATTCCAGGAAGGGCCGAGGGACCTGGGCCGGGTGTCAAACTTCTTACCACCATGAGGTGGTTGTGCGTACATGGGTGCCTACCCGCCACGCCCTCCTGGTTCCCCGCATTTTGTCCCACGGACCCCCAGAGGCCTTAATTCCTTAATATAAGCACCTAGAATTGCTCTAGCGGATTCCAGGAAGGGCTGAGAGGCCTGGGTCGGGTGTCAAACTTCTTACCACCATGAGGTGGTTGTGCGTACATAGGTTCCTACCCGCAACGCCCTCCTGGTTCCTCGCATTTTGCCCCACGGACCCCCAGAGGCTTTAATTCCTTAATATAAGCACCTAGAATTTCTCTAGCGGATTCCAGGATGGGCCGAGAGACCTGGGCCGGGTGTCAAACTTCTTACCACCATGACGTGGTTGTGCGTACATGGGTGCCTACCCGCCACGCTTTCCTGGTTTCCCGCATTTTGCCCCTTGGATCTCCAGAGGCCTTAATTCCTTAATATAAGCACCTAGAATTGCTCTAGCGGATTCCAGGAAGGGCCGAGAGACCTGGGCCGGGTGTCAAACTTCTTACCACCACGACGTGGTTGTGCGTACATGGTTGCCTACCCGCCACGCTTTCCTGGTTCCCCGCATTTTGCCCCACGGACCCCCAGAGGCCTTAATTCCTTAATATAAGCACTTAGAACTTCTCTACCGGATTCCAGGAAGGGCCGAGGGACCTGGGCCGGGTGTCAAACTTCTTACCACAATGAAGTGGTTGTGCGTACATGGGTGCCTACCCGCCACGCCCTCCTGGTTCCCCGCATTTTGTCCCACGGACCCCCAGAGGCCTTAATTCCTTAATATAAGCACCTAGAATTGCTCTAGCGGATTCCAGGAAGGGCTGAGAGACCTGGGCCGGGTGTCAAACTTCTTACCACCATGACGTGGTTGTGCGTACATGGGTGCCTACCCGCCACGCCCTCCTGGTTCCCCGCATTTTGCCCCACGGACCCCCAGAGGCTTTAATTCCTTAATATTAGCACCTAGAATTTCTCTAGCGGATTCCAGGATGGGCCGAGGGACCTGGGCCGGGTGTCAAACTTCTTACCACCACGACGTGGTTGTGCGTACATGGGTGCCTACCCGCCACGCTTTCCTGGTTCCCCGCATTTTGCCCCTTGGATCCCCAGAGGCTTTAATTCCTTAATATAAGCACCTAGAATTGCTCTAGCGGATTCCAGGAAGGGCCGAGAGACCTGGGCCGGGTGTCAAACTTCTTACCACCATGAGGTGGTTGTGCGTACATAGGTGCCTAACCACCACGCCCTCCTGGTTTCCCGCATTTTGCCCCACGGACCCCTAGAGGCCTTAATTCCTTAATATAAGCACATAGAATTTCTCTAGCGGATTCCAGGATGGGCCGAGGGACCTGGGCCGAGTGTCAAACTTCTTACCACCATGAAGTAGTAGTGCGTACATGGGTGCCTACCCGCCACGCCCTCCTGGTTCCCCGTATTTTGCCCCAAGGACCCCCAGAAGCCTTAATTCCTTAATATAAGCCACTAGAATTGCTCTAGCGGATTCCAGGAAGGGCCGAGGGACCTGGGCACGGTGTCAAACTTTTTACCACCATAAGGTGGTAGTGCCTACATGGGTGCCTACCCGCCACGCCCTCCTGGTTTCCCGCATTTTGCCCCACGGACCCCTAGAGGCCTTAATTCCTTAATATAAGCACATAGAATTTCTCTAGCGGATTCCAGGATGGGCCGAGGGACCTGGGCCGAGTGTCAAACTTCTTACCACCATGAAGTAGTAGTGCGTACATGGGTGCCACCCGCCACGCCCTCCTGGTTCCCCGCATTTTGCCCCACGGTCCCCCAGAGGCCTTAATTCCTTAATATAAGCACCTAGAATTGCTCTAGCGGATTCCAGGATGGGCCGAGGGACTTGGGCCGGGTGTCAAACTTCTTACCACCATGAGGTGGTAGTGCGTACATGGGTGCCTACCCGCCACGCCCTCCTGGTTCCCCGTATTTTGCCCCACGGACCCCCAGAGGCCTTAATTCCTTAATATAAGCACCTAGAATTGCTCTAGCGGATTCCAGGAAGGGCCGAGAGACCTGGGCCGGGTGTCAAACTTCTTACCACCATGACGTGGTTGTGCGTACATGGGTGCCTACCCGCCACGCTTTCCTGGTTCCCCGCATTTTGTCCCACGGACCCCCAGAGGCTTTAATTCCTTAATATAAGCACATAGAATTTCTCTAGCGGATTCCAGGATGGGCCGAGGGACCTGGGCCGAGTGTCAAACTTCTTACCACCATGAAGTAGTAGTGCGTACATGGGTGCCTACCCGCCACGCCCTCCTGGTTCCCCGTATTTTGCCCCAAGGACCCCCAGAAGCCTTAATTCCTTAATATAAGCCACTAGAATTGCTCTAGCGGATTCCAGGAAGGGCCGAGGGACCTGGGCAGGGTGTCAAACTTTTTACCACCATGAGGTGGTAGTGCCTACATGGGTGCCTACCCGCCACGCCCTCCTGGTTCCCCGCATTTTGCCCCACGGTCCCCCAGAGGCCTTAATTCCTTAATATAAGCACCTAGAATTGCTCTAGCGGATTCCAGGAAGGGCCGGGGGACCTGGGCCGGGTGTCAAACTTCTTACCACCATGAGGTGGTTGTGCGTACATGGGTGCCACCCGCCACGCCCTCCTGGTTCCCCGCATTTTGCCCCACGGTCCCCCAGAGGCCTTAATTCCTTAATATAAGCACCTAGAATTGCTCTAGCGGATTCCAGGATGGGCCGAGGGACTTGGGCCGGGTGTCAAACTTCTTACCACCATGAGGTGGTAGTGCGTACATGGGTGCCTACCCGCCACGCCCTCCTGGTTCCCCGTATTTTGCCCCACGGACCCCCAGAGGCCTTAATTCCTTAATATAAGCACCTAGAATTGCTCTAGCGGATTCCAGGAAGGGCCGAGAGACCTGGGCCGGGTGTCAAACTTCTTACCACCATGACGTGGTTGTGCGTACATGGGTGCCTACCCGCCACGCTTTCCTGGTTTCCCGCATTTTGCCCCTTGGATCTCCAGAGGCCTTAATTCCTTAATATAAGCACCTAGAATTGCTCTAGCGGATTCCAGGAAGGGCCGAGAGACCTGGGCCGGGTGTCAAACTTCTTACCACCACGACGTGGTTGTGCGTACATGGTTGCCTACCCGCCACGCTTTCCTGGTTCCCCGCATTTTGCCCCACGGACCCCCAGAGGCCTTAATTCCTTAATATAAGCACTTAGAACTTCTCTACCGGATTCCAGGAAGGGCCGAGGGACCTGGGCCGGGTGTCAAACTTCTTACCACAATGAGGTGGTTGTGCGTACATGGGTGCCTACCCGCCACGCCCTCCTGGTTCCCCGCATTTTGTCCCACGGACCCCCAGAGGCCTTAATTCCTTAATATAAGCACCTAGAATTGCTTTAGCGGATTCCAGGAAGGGCCGAGGGACCTGGGCCGGGTGTCAAACTTCTTACCACCATGAGGTGGTTGTGCGTACATGGGTGCCTACCCGCCACGCCCTCCTGGTTCCCCGCATTTTGTCCCACGGACCCCCAGAGGCCTTAATTCCTTAATATAAGCACCTAGAATTGCTCTAGCGGATTCCAGGAAGGGCTGAGAGGCCTGGGTCGGGTGTCAAACTTCTTACCACCATGAGGTGGTTGTGCGTACATAGGTTCCTACCCGCAACGCCCTCCTGGTTCCTCGCATTTTGCCCCACGGACCCCCAGAGGCTTTAATTCCTTAATATAAGCACCTAGAATTTCTCTAGCGGATTCCAGGATGGGCCGAGAGACCTGGGCCGGGTGTCAAACTTCTTACCACCATGACGTGGTTGTGCGTACATGGGTGCCTACCCGCCACGCTTTCCTGGTTTCCCGCATTTTGCCCCTTGGATCTCCAGAGGCCTTAATTCCTTAATATAAGCACCTAGAATTGCTCTAGCGGATTCCAGGAAGGGCCGAGAGACCTGGGCCGGGTGTCAAACTTCTTACCACCACGACGTGGTTGTGCGTACATGGTTGCCTACCCGCCACGCTTTCCTGGTTCCCCGCATTTTGCCCCACGGACCCCCAGAGGCCTTAATTCCTTAATATAAGCACTTAGAACTTCTCTACCGGATTCCAGGAAGGGCCGAGGGACCTGGGCCGGGTGTCAAACTTCTTACCACAATGAAGTGGTTGTGCGTACATGGGTGCCTACCCGCCACGCCCTCCTGGTTCCCCGCATTTTGTCCCACGGACCCCCAGAGGCCTTAATTCCTTAATATAAGCACCTAGAATTGCTCTAGCGGATTCCAGGAAGGGCTGAGAGACCTGGGCCGGGTGTCAAACTTCTTACCACCATGACGTGGTTGTGCGTACATGGGTGCCTACCCGCCACGCCCTCCTGGTTCCCCGCATTTTGCCCCACGGACCCCCAGAGGCTTTAATTCCTTAATATAAGCACCTAGAATTTCTCTAGCGGATTCCAGGATGGGCCGAGGGACCTGGGCCGGGTGTCAAACTTCTTACCACCACGACGTGGTTGTGCGTACATGGGTGCCTACCCGCCACGCTTTCCTGGTTCCCCGCATTTTGCCCCTTGGATCCCCAGAGGCTTTAATTCCTTAATATAAGCACCTAGAATTGCTCTAGCGGATTCCAGGAAGGGCCGAGAGACCTGGGCCGGGTGTCAAACTTCTTACCACCATGAGGTGGTTGTGCGTACATAGGTGCCTACCCACCACGCCCTCCTGGTTTCCCGCATTTTGCCCCACGGACCCCTAGAGGCCTTAATTCCTTAATATAAGCACATAGAATTTCTCTAGCGGATTCCAGGATGGGCCGAGGGACCTGGGCCGAGTGTCAAACTTCTTACCACCATGAAGTAGTAGTGCGTACATGGGTGCCTACCCGCCACGCCCTCCTGGTTCCCCGTATTTTGCCCCAAGGACCCCCAGAAGCCTTAATTCCTTAATATAAGCCACTAGAATTGCTCTAGCGGATTCCAGGAAGGGCCGAGGGACCTGGGCACGGTGTCAAACTTTTTACCACCATGAGGTGGTAGTGCCTACATGGGTGCCTACCCGCCACGCCCTCCTGGTTTCCCGCATTTTGCCCCACGGACCCCTAGAGGCCTTAATTCCTTAATATAAGCACATAGAATTTCTCTAGCGGATTCCAGGATGGGCCGAGGGACCTGGGCCGAGTGTCAAACTTCTTACCACCATGAAGTAGTAGTGCGTACATGGGTGCCACCCGCCACGCCCTCCTGGTTCCCCGCATTTTGCCCCACGGTCCCCCAGAGGCCTTAATTCCTTAATATAAGCACCTAGAATTGCTCTAGCGGATTCCAGGATGGGCCGAGGGACTTGGGCCGGGTGTCAAACTTCTTACCACCATGAGGTGGTAGTGCGTACATGGGTGCCTACCCGCCACGCCCTCCTGGTTCCCCGTATTTTGCCCCACGGACCCCCAGAGGCCTTAATTCCTTAATATAAGCACCTAGAATTGCTCTAGCGGATTCCAGGAAGGGCCGAGAGACCTGGGCCGGGTGTCAAACTTCTTACCACCATGACGTGGTTGTGCGTACATGGGTGCCTACCCGCCACGCTTTCCTGGTTTCCCGCATTTTGCCCCTTGGATCTCCAGAGGCCTTAATTCCTTAATATAAGCACCTAGAATTGCTCTAGCGGATTCCAGGAAGGGCCGAGAGACCTGGGCCGGGTGTCAAACTTCTTACCACCACGACGTGGTTGTGCGTACATGGTTGCCTACCCGCCACGCTTTCCTGGTTCCCCGCATTTTGCCCCACGGACCCCCAGAGGCCTTAATTCCTTAATATAAGCACTTAGAACTTCTCTACCGGATTCCAGGAAGGGCCGAGGGACCTGGGCCGGGTGTCAAACTTCTTACCACAATGAGGTGGTTGTGCGTACATGGGTGCCTACCCACCACGCTTTCCTGGTTCCCCGCATTTTGCCCCTTGGATCCCCAGAGGCTTTAATTCCTTAATATAAGCACCTAGAATTGCTCTAGCGGATTCCAGGAAGTGCCGAGAAGCCTGGGTCGGGAGTCAAACTTCTTACCACCATGAGGTGGTTGTGCGTACATAGGTGCCTACCCACCACGCCCTCCTGGTTCCCCGCATTTTGCCCCACGGACCCCCAGAGGCCTTAATTCCTTAATATAAGCACTTAGAACTTCTCTACCGGATTCCAGGAAGGGCCGAGGGACCTGGGCCGGGTGTCAAACTTCTTACCACCATGAGGTGGTTGTGCGTACATGGGTGCCTACCCGCCACGCCCTCCTGGTTCCCCGCATTTTGTCCCACGGACCCCCAGAAGCCTTAATTCCTTAATATAAGCACCTAGAATTGCTCTAGCGGATTCCAGGAAGGGCTGAGAGGCCTGGGTCGGGTGTCAAACTTCTTAACACGATGAGGTGGTTGTGCGTACATAGGTTCCTACCCGCCACGCCCTCCTGGTTCCCCGCATTTTGCCCCACGGACCCCCAGAGGCTTTAATTCCTTAAAATAAGCACCTAGAATTTCTCTAGCGGATTCCAGGATGGGCCGAGGGACCTGGGCCGGGTGTCAAACTTCTTACCACCATGAGGTGGTAGTGCGTACATGGGTGCCTACCCGCCACGCCCTCCTGGTTCCCCGCATTTTGCCCCAAGGACCCCCAGAATCCTTAATTCCTTAATATAAGCCCCTAGAATTGCTCTAGCAGATTCCAGGAAGGGCCGAGGGACCTGGGCCGGGTGTCAAACTTCTTACCACCATGAGGTGGTAGTGCGTACATAGGTGCCTACCCACCACGCCCTCCTGGTTCCCCGCATTTTCCTCCACGGACCCCCAGATGCCTTAATTCCTTAATATAAGCACTTAGAACTTCTCTACCGGATTCCAGGAAGGGCCGAGGGACCTGGGCCGGGTGTCAAACTTCTTACCACAATGAAGTGGTTGTGCGTACATGGGTGCCTACCCGCCACGCCCTCCTGGTTCCCCGCATTTTGTCCCACGGACCCCCAGAGGCCTTAATTCCTTAATATAAGCACCTAGAATTGCTCTAGCGGATTCCAGGAAGGGCCGATAGGCCTGGGTCGGGTGTCAAACTTCTTACCACCATGAGGTGGTTGTGCGTACATAGGTGCCTACCCACCACGCCCTCCTGGTTCCCCGCATTTTGTCCCACGGACCCCCAGAGGCTTTAATTCCTTAATATAAGCACATAGAATTTCTCTAGCGGATTCCAGGATGGGCCGAGGGACCTGGGCCGAGTGTCAAACTTCTTACCACCATGAAGTAGTAGTGCGTACATGGGTGCCTACCCGCCACGCCCTCCTGGTTCCCCGTATTTTGCCCCAAGGACCCCCAGAAGCCTTAATTCCTTAATATAAGCCACTAGAATTGCTCTAGCGGATTCCAGGAAGGGCCGAGGGACCTGGGCAGGGTGTCAAACTTTTTACCACCATGAGGTGGTAGTGCCTACATGGGTGCCTACCCGCCACGCCCTCCTGGTTCCCCGCATTTTGCCCCACGGTCCCCCAGAGGCCTTAATTCCTTAATATAAGCACCTAGAATTGCTCTAGCGGATTCCAGGAAGGGCCGGGGGACCTGGGCCGGGTGTCAAACTTCTTACCACCATGAGGTGGTTGTGCGTACATGGGTGCCACCCGCCACGCCCTCCTGGTTCCCCGCATTTTGCCCCACGGTCCCCCAGAGGCCTTAATTCCTTAATATAAGCACCTAGAATTGCTCTAGCGGATTCCAGGATGGGCCGAGGGACTTGGGCCGGGTGTCAAACTTCTTACCACCATGAGGTGGTAGTGCGTACATGGGTGCCTACCCGCCACGCCCTCCTGGTTCCCCGTATTTTGCCCCACGGACCCCCAGAGGCCTTAATTCCTTAATATAAGCACCTAGAATTGCTCTAGCGGATTCCAGGAAGGGCCGAGAGACCTGGGCCGGGTGTCAAACTTCTTACCACCATGACGTGGTTGTGCGTACATGGGTGCCTACCCGCCACGCTTTCCTGGTTTCCCGCATTTTGCCCCTTGGATCTCCAGAGGCCTTAATTCCTTAATATAAGCACCTAGAATTGCTCTAGCGGATTCCAGGAAGGGCCGAGAGACCTGGGCCGGGTGTCAAACTTCTTACCACCACGACGTGGTTGTGCGTACATGGTTGCCTACCCGCCACGCTTTCCTGGTTCCCCGCATTTTGCCCCACGGACCCCCAGAGGCCTTAATTCCTTAATATAAGCACTTAGAACTTCTCTACCGGATTCCAGGAAGGGCCGAGGGACCTGGGCCGGGTGTCAAACTTCTTACCACAATGAGGTGGTTGTGCGTACATGGGTGCCTACCCGCCACGCCCTCCTGGTTCCCCGCATTTTGTCCCACGGACCCCCAGAGGCCTTAATTCCTTAATATAAGCACCTAGAATTGCTTTAGCGGATTCCAGGAAAGGCCGAGGGACCTGGGCCGGGTGTCAAACTTCTTACCACAATGAGGTGGTTGTGCGTACATGGGTGCCTACCCGCCACGCCCTCCTGGTTCCCCGCATTTTGTCCCACGGACCCCCAGAGGCCTTAATTCCTTAATATAAGCACCTAGAATTGCTTTAGCGGATTCCAGGAAGGGCCGAGGGACCTGGGCCGGGTGTCAAACTTCTTACCACCATGAGGTCGTTGTGCGTACATGGGTGCCTACCCGCCACGCCCTCCTGGTTCCCCGCATTTTGTCCCACGGACCCCCAGAGGCCTTAATTCCTTAATATAAGCACCTAGAATTGCTCTAGCGGAATCCAGGAAGGGCTGAGAGGCCTGGGTCGGGTGTCAAACTTCTTACCACCATGAGGTGGTTGTGCGTACATGGGTTCCTACCCGCAACGCCCTCCTGGTTCCCCGCATTTTGCCCCACGGACCCCCAGAGGCTTTAATTCCTTAATATAAGCACCTAGAATTTCTCTAGCGGATTCCAGGATGGGCCGAGAGACCTGGGCCGGGTGTCAAACTTCTTACCACCATGACGTGGTTGTGCGTACATGGGTGCCTACCCGCCACGCTTTCCTGGTTTCCCGCATTTTGCCCCTTGGATCTCCAGAGGCCTTAATTCCTTAATATAAGCACCTAGAATTGCTCTAGCGGATTCCAGGAAGGGCCGAGAGACCTGGGCCGGGTGTCAAACTTCTTACCACCACGACGTGGTTGTGCGTACATGGTTGCCTACCCGCCACGCTTTCCTGGTTCCCCGCATTTTGCCCCACGGACCCCCAGAGGCCTTAATTCCTTAATATAAGCACTTAGAACTTCTCTACCGGATTCCAGGATGGGCCGAGGGACCTGGGCCGAGTGTCGAAACTTCTTACCACCATGAAGTAGTAGTGCGTACATGGGTGCCTACCCGCCACGCCCTCCTGGTTCCCCGTATTTTGCCCCAAGGACCCCCAGAAGCCTTAATTCCTTAATATAAGCCACTAGAATTGCTCTAGCGGATTCCAGGAAGGGCCGAGGGACCTGGGCACGGTGTCAAACTTTTTACCACCATGAGGTGGTAGTGCCTACATGGGTGCCTACCCGCCACGCCCTCCTGGTTTCCCGCATTTTGCCCCACGGACCCCTAGAGGCCTTAATTCCTTAATATAAGCACATAGAATTTCTCTAGCGGATTCCAGGATGGGCCGAGGGACCTGGGCCGAGTGTCAAACTTCTTACCACCATGAAGTAGTAGTGCGTACATGGGTGCCACCCGCCACGCCCTCCTGGTTCCCCGCATTTTGCCCCACGGTCCCCCAGAGGCCTTAATTCCTTAATATAAGCACCTAGAATTGCTCTAGCGGATTCCAGGATGGGCCGAGGGACTTGGGCCGGGTGTCAAACTTCTTACCACCATGAGGTGGTAGTGCGTACATGGGTGCCTACCCGCCACGCCCTCCTGGTTCCCCGTATTTTGCCCCACGGACCCCCAGAGGCCTTAATTCCTTAATATAAGCACCTAGAATTGCTCTAGCGGATTCCAGGAAGGGCCGAGAGACCTGGGCCGGGTGTCAAACTTCTTACCACCATGACGTGGTTGTGCGTACATGGGTGCCTACCCGCCACGCTTTCCTGGTTTCCCGCATTTTGCCCCTTGGATCTCCAGAGGCCTTAATTCCTTAATATAAGCACCTAGAATTGCTCTAGCGGATTCCAGGAAGGGCCGAGAGACCTGGGCCGGGTGTCAAACTTCTTACCACCACGACGTGGTTGTGCGTACATGGTTGCCTACCCGCCACGCTTTCCTGGTTCCCCGCATTTTGCCCCACGGACCCCCAGAGGCCTTAATTCCTTAATATAAGCACTTAGAACTTCTCTACCGGATTCCAGGAAGGGCCGAGGGACCTGGGCCGGGTGTCAAACTTCTTACCACAATGAGGTGGTTGTGCGTACATGGGTGCCTACCCACCACGCTTTCCTGGTTCCCCGCATTTTGCCCCTTGGATCCCCAGAGGCTTTAATTCCTTAATATAAGCACCTAGAATTGCTCTAGCGGATTCCAGGAAGTGCCGAGAAGCCTGGGTCGGGTGTCAAACTTCTTACCACCATGAGGTGGTTGTGCGTACATAGGTGCCTACCCACCACGCCCTCCTGGTTCCCCGCATTTTGCCCCACGGACCCCCAGAGGCCTTAATTCCTTAATATAAGCACTTAGAACTTCTCTACCGGATTCCAGGAAGGGCCGAGGGACCTGGGCCGGGTGTCAAACTTCTTACCACCATGAGGTGGTTGTGCGTACATGGGTGCCTACCCGCCACGCCCTCCTGGTTCCCCGAATTTTGTCCCACGGACCCCCAGAAGCCTAAATTCCTTAATATAAGCACCTAGAATTGCTCTAGCGGATTCCAGGAAGGGCTGAGAGGCCTGGGTCGGGTGTCAAACTTCTTAACACGATGAGGTGGTTGTGCGTACATAGGTTCCTACCCGCCACGCCCTCCTGGTTCCCCGCATTTTGCCCCACGGACCCCCAGAGGCTTTAATTCCTTAATATAAGCACCTAGAATTTCTCTAGCGGATTCCAGGATGGGCCGAGGGACCTGGGCCGGGTGTCAAACTTCTTACCACCATGAGGTGGTAGTGCGTACATGGGTGCCTACCCGCCACGCCCTCCTGGTTCCCCGCATTTTGCCCCAAGGACCCCCAGAATCCATAATTCCTTAATATAAGCCCCTAGAATTGCTCTAGCAGATTCCAGGAAGGGCCGAGGGACCTGGGCCGGGTGTCAAACTTCTTACCACCATGAGGTGGTAGTGCGTACATAGGTGCCTACCCACCACGCCCTCCTGGTTCCCCGCATTTTCCTCCACGGACCCCCAGATGCCTTAATTCCTTAATATAAGCACTTAGAACTTCTCTACCGGATTCCAGGAAGGGCCGAGGGACCTGGGCCGGGTGTCAAACTTCTTACCACAATGAAGTGGTTGTGCGTACATGGGTGCCTACCCGCCACGCCCTCCTGGTTCCCCGCATTTTGTCCCACGGACCCCCAGAGGCCTTAATTCCTTAATATAAGCACCTAGAATTGCTCTAGCGGATTCCAGGAAGGGCCGATAGGCCTGGGTCGGGTGTCAAACTTCTTACCACCATGAGGTGGTTGTGCGTACATAGGTGCCTACCCACCACGCCCTCCTGGTTCCCCGCATTTTGTCCCACGGACCCCCAGAGGCTTTAATTCCTTAATATAAGCACATAGAATTTCTCTAGCGGATTCCAGGATGGGCCGAGGGACCTGGGCCGAGTGTCAAACTTCTTACCACCATGAAGTAGTAGTGCGTACATGGGTGCCTACCCGCCACGCCCTCCTGGTTCCCCGTATTTTGCCCCAAGGACCCCCAGAAGCCTTAATTCCTTAATATAAGCCACTAGAATTGCTCTAGCGGATTCCAGGAAGGGCCGAGGGACCTGGGCAGGGTGTCAAACTTTTTACCACCATGAGGTGGTAGTGCCTACATGGGTGCCTACCCGCCACGCCCTCCTGGTTCCCCGCATTTTGCCCCACGGTCCCCCAGAGGCCTTAATTCCTTAATATAAGCACCTAGAATTGCTCTAGCGGATTCCAGGATGGGCCGAGGGACTTGGGCCGGGTGTCAAACTTCTTACCACCATGAGGTGGTAGTGCGTACATGGGTGCCTACCCGCCACGCCCTCCTGGTTCCCCGTATTTTGCCCCACGGACCCCCAGAGGCCTTAATTCCTTAATATAAGCACCTAGAATTGCTCTAGCGGATTCCAGGAAGGGCCGAGAGACCTGGGCCGGGTGTCAAACTTCTTACCACCATGACGTGGTTGTGCGTACATGGGTGCCTACCCGCCACGCTTTCCTGGTTTCCCGCATTTTGCCCCACGGACCCCCAGAGGCTTTAATTCCTTAATATAAGCACCTAGAATTTCTCTAGCGGATTCCAGGATGGGCCGAGGGACCTGGGCTGGGTGTCAAACTTCTTACCACCATGAGGTGGTAGTGCGTACATGGGTGCCTACCCGCCACGCCCTCCTGGTTCCCCGCATTTTGCCCCAAGGACCCCCAGAATCCTTAATTCCTTAATATAAGCCCCTAGAATTGCTCTAGCAGATTCCAGGAAGGGCCGAGGGACCTGGGCCGGGTGTCAAACTTCTTACCACCATGAGGTGGTAGTGCGTACATAGGTGCCTACCCACCACGCCCTCCTGGTTCCCCGCATTTTCCTCCACGGACCCCCAGATGCCTTAATTCCTTAATATAAGCACTTAGAACTTCTCTACCGGATTCCAGGAAGGGCCGAGGGACCTGGGCCGGGTGTCAAACTTCTTACCACAATGAAGTGGTTGTGCGTACATGGGTGCCTACCCGCCACGCCCTCCTGGTTCCCCGCATTTTGTCCCACGGACCCCCAGAGGCCTTAATTCCTTAATATAAGCACCTAGAATTGCTCTAGCGGATTCCAGGAAGGGCCGATAGGCCTGGGTCGGGTGTCAAACTTCTTACCACCATGAGGTGGTTGTGCGTACATAGGTGCCTACCCACCACGCCCTCCTGGTTCCCCGCATTTTGTCCCACGGACCCCCAGAGGCTTTAATTCCTTAATATAAGCACATAGAATTTCTCTAGCGGATTCCAGGATGGGCCGAGGGACCTGGGCCGAGTGTCAAACTTCTTACCACCATGAAGTAGTAGTGCGTACATGGGTGCCTACCCGCCACGCCCTCCTGGTTCCCCGTATTTTGCCCCAAGGACCCCCAGAAGCCTTAATTCCTTAATATAAGCCACTAGAATTGCTCTAGCGGATTCCAGGAAGGGCCGAGGGACCTGGGCAGGGTGTCAAACTTTTTACCACCATGAGGTGGTAGTGCCTACATGGGTGCCTACCCGCCACGCCCTCCTGGTTCCCCGCATTTTGCCCCACGGTCCCCCAGAGGCCTTAATTCCTTAATATAAGCACCTAGAATTGCTCTAGCGGATTCCAGGATGGGCCGAGGGACTTGGGCCGGGTGTCAAACTTCTTACCACCATGAGGTGGTAGTGCGTACATGGGTGCCTACCCGCCACGCCCTCCTGGTTCCCCGTATTTTGCCCCACGGACCCCCAGAGGCCTTAATTCCTTAATATAAGCACCTAGAATTGCTCTAGCGGATTCCAGGAAGGGCCGAGAGACCTGGGCCGGGTGTCAAACTTCTTACCACCATGACGTGGTTGTGCGTACATGGGTGCCTACCCGCCACGCTTTCCTGGTTTCCCGCATTTTGCCCCTTGGATCTCCAGAGGCCTTAATTCCTTAATATAAGCACCTAGAATTGCTCTAGCGGATTCCAGGAAGGGCCGAGAGACCTGGGCCGGGTGTCAAACTTCTTACCACCACGACGTGGTTGTGCGTACATGGTTGCCTACCCGCCACGCTTTCCTGGTTCCCCGCATTTTGCCCCACGGACCCCCAGAGGCCTTAATTCCTTAATATAAGCACTTAGAACTAGCGGATTCCAGGAAGGGCCGAGAGACCTGGGCCGGGTGTCAAACTTCTTACCACCACGACGTGGTTGTGCGTACATGGTTGCCTACCCGCCACGCTTTCCTGGTTCCCCGCATTTTGCCCCACGGACCCCCAGAGGCCTTAATTCCTTAATATAAGCACTTAGAACTTCTCTACCGGATTCCAGGAAGGGCCGAGGGACCTGGGCCGGGTGTCAAACTTCTTACCACAATGAGGTGGTTGTGCGTACATGGGTGCCTACCCGCCACGCCCTCCTGGTTCCCCGCATTTTGTCCCACGGACCCCCAGAGGCCTTAATTCCTTAATATAAGCACCTAGAATTGCTTTAGCGGATTCCAGGAAGGGCCGAGGGACCTGGGCCGGGTGTCAAACTTCTTACCACAATGAGGTGGTTGTGCGTACATGGGTGCCTACCCGCCACGCCCTCCTGGTTCCCCGCATTTTGTCCCACGGACCCCCAGAGGCCTTAATTCCTTAATATAAGCACCTAGAATTGCTTTAGCGGATTCCAGGAAGGGCCGAGGGACCTGGGCCGGGTGTCAAACTTCTTACCACCATGAGGTGGTTGTGCGTACATGGGTGCCTACCCGCCACGCCCTCCTGGTTCCCCGCATTTTGTCCCACGGACCCCCAGAGGCCTTAATTCCTTAATATAAGCACCTAGAATTGCTCTAGCGGAATCCAGGAAGGGCTGAGAGGCCTGGGTCGGGTGTCAAACTTCTTACCACCATGAGGTGGTTGTGCGTACATGGGTTCCTACCCGCAACGCCCTCCTGGTTCCCCGCATTTTGCCCCACGGACCCCCAGAGGCTTTAATTCCTTAATATAAGCACCTAGAATTTCTCTAGCGGATTCCAGGATGGGCCGAGAGACCTACGCCGGGTGTCAAACTTCTTACCACCATGACGTGGTTGTGCGTACATGGGTGCCTACCCGCCACGCTTTCCTGGTTTCCCGCATTTTGCCCCTTGGATCTCCAGAGGCCTTAATTCCTTAATATAAGCACCTAGAATTGCTCTAGCGGATTCCAGGAAGGGCCGAGAGACCTGGGCCGGGTGTCAAACTTCTTACCACCACGACGTGGTTGTGCGTACATGGTTGCCTACCCGCCACGCTTTCCTGGTTCCCCGCATTTTGCCCCACGGACCCCCAGAGGCCTTAATTCCTTAATATAAGCACTTAGAACTTCTCTACCGGATTCCAGGAAGGGCCGAGGGACCTGGGCCGGGTGTCAAACTTCTTACCACAATGAGGTGGTTGTGCGTACATGGGTGCCTACCCGCCACGCCCTCCTGGTTCCCCGCATTTTGTCCCACGGACCCCCAGAGGCCTTAATTCCTTAATATAAGCACCTAGAATTGCTCTAGCGGATTCCAGGAAAGGCTGAGAGGCCTGGGTCGGGTGTCAAACTTCTTACCACCATGAGGTGGTTGTGCGTACATAGGTTCCTACCCGCAACGCCCTCCTGGTTCCCCGCATTTTGCCCCACGGACCCCCAGAGGCTTTAATTCCTTAATATAAGCACCTAGAATTTCTCTAGCGGATTCCAGGATGGGCCGAGGGACCTGGGCCGGGTGTCAAACTTCTTACCACCATGAGGTGGTAGTGCGTACATGGGTGCCTACCCGCCACGCCCTCCTGGTTCCCCGCATTTTGCCCCAAGGACCCCCAGAATCCTTAATTCCTTAATATAAGCCCCTAGAATTGCTCTAGCAGATTCCAGGAAGGGCCGAGGGACCTGGGCCGGGTGTCAAACTTCTTACCACCATGAGGTGGTAGTGCGTACATAGGTGCCTACCCACCACGCCCTCCTGGTTCCCCGCATTTTCCCCCACGGACCCCCAGAGGCCTTAATTCCTTAATATAAGCACTTAGAACTTCTCTACCGGATTCCAGGAAGGGCCGAGGGACCTGGGCCGGGTGTCAAACTTCTTACCACAATGAAGTGGTTGTGCGTACATGGGTGCCTACCCGCCACGCCCTCCTGGTTCCCCGTATTTTGCCCCACGGACCCCCAGAGGCCTTAATTCCTTAATATAAGCACCTAGAATTGCTCTAGCGGATTCCAGGAAGGGCCGAGAGACCTGGGCCGGGTGTCAAACTTCTTACCACCATGACGTGGTTGTGCGTACATGGGTGCCTATCCGCCACGCTTTCCTGGGTTCCCGCATTTTGCCCCTTGGATCTCCAGAGGACTTAATTCCTTAATATAAGCACCTAGAATTGCTCTAGCGGATTCCAGGAAGGGCCGAGAGACCTGGGCCGGGTGTCAAACTTCTTACCACCACGACGTGGTTGTGCGTACATGGGTGCCTACCCGCCACGCTTTCCTGGTTCCCCGCATTTTGCCCCTTGGATCCCCAGATGCTTTAATTCCTTAATATAAGCACCTAGAATTGCTCTAGCGGATTCCAGGAAGGGCCGAGAGGCCTGGTTCGGGTGTCAAACTTCTTACCACCATGAGGTGGTTGTGCGTACATAGGTGCCTACCCACCACGCCCTCCTGGTTTCCCGCATTTTGCCCCACGGACCCCTAGAGGCCTTAATTCCTTAATATAAGCACATAGAATTTCTCTAGCGGATTCCAGGATGGGCCGAGGGACCTGGGCCGAGTGTCAAACTTCTTACCACCATGAAGTAGTAGTGCGTACATGGGTGCCTACCCGCCACGCCCTCCTGGTTCCCCGTATTTTGCCCCAAGGACCCCCAGAAGCCTTAATTCCTTAATATAAGCCACTAGAATTGCTCTAGCGGATTCCAGGAAGGGCCGAGGGACCTGGGCAGGGTGTCAAACTTTTTACCACCATGTGGTGGTAGTGCCTACATGGGTGCCTACCCGCCACGCCCTCCTGGTTTCCCGCATTTTGCCCCACGGACCCCTAGAGGCCTTAATTCCTTAATATAAGCACATAGAATTTCTCTAGCGGATTCCAGGATGGGCCGAGGGACCTGGGCCGAGTGTCAAACTTCTTACCACCATGAAGTAGTAGTGCGTACATGGGTGCCACCCGCCACGCCCTCCTGGTTCCCCGCATTTTGCCCCACGGTCCCCCAGAGGCCTTAATTCCTTAATATAAGCACCTAGAATTGCTCTAGCGGATTCCAGGATGGGCCGAGGGACTTGGGCCGGGTGTCAAACTTCTTACCACCATGAGGTGGTAGTGCGTACATGGGTGCCTACCCGCCACGCCCTCCTGGTTCCCCGTATTTTGCCCCACGGACCCCCAGAGGCCTTAATTCCTTAATATAAGCACCTAGAATTGCTCTAGCGGATTCCAGGAAGGGCCGAGAGACCTGGGCCGGGTGTCAAACTTCTTACCACCATGACGTGGTTGTGCGTACATGGGTGCCTACCCGCCACGCTTTCCTGGTTTCCCGCATTTTGCCCCTTGGATCTCCAGAGGCCTTAATTCCTTAATATAAGCACCTAGAATTGCTCTAGCGGATTCCAGGAAGGGCCGAGAGACCTGGGCCGGGTGTCAAACTTCTTACCACCACGACGTGGTTGTGCGTACATGGTTGCCTACCCGCCACGCTTTCCTGGTTCCCCGCATTTTGCCCCACGGACCCCCAGAGGCCTTAATTCCTTAATATAAGCACTTAGAACTTCTCTACCGGATTCCAGGAAGGGCCGAGGGACCTGGGCCGGGTGTCAAACTTCTTACCACAATGAGGTGGTTGTGCGTACATGGGTGCCTACCCGCCACGCCCTCCTGGTTCCCCGCATTTTGTCCCACGGACCCCCAGAGGCCTTAATTCCTTAATATAAGCACCTAGAATTGCTTTAGCGGATTCCAGGAAGGGCCGAGGGACCTGGGCCGGGTGTCAAACTTCTTACCACCATGAGGTGGTTGTGCGTACATGGGTGCCTACCCGCCACGCCCTCCTGGTTCCCCGCATTTTGTCCCACGGACCCCCAGAGGCCTTAATTCCTTAATATAAGCACCTAGAATTGCTCTAGCGGATTCCAGGAAGGGCTGAGAGGCCTGGGTCGGGTGTCAAACTTCTTACCACCATGAGGTGGTTGTGCGTACATAGGTTCCTACCCGCAACGCCCTCCTGGTTCCCCGCATTTTGCCCCACGGACCCCCAGAGACTTTAATTCCTTAATATAAGCACCTAGAATTTCTCTAGCGGATTCCAGCATGGGCCGAGGGACCTGGGCCGGGTGTCAAACTTCTTACCACCATGAGGTGGTAGTGCGTACATGGGTGCCTACCCGCCACGCCCTCCTGGTTCCCCGCATTTTGCCCCAAGGACCCCCAGAATCCTTAATTCCTTAATATAAGCCCCTAGAATTGCTCTAGCAGATTCCAGGAAGGGCCGAGGGACCTGGGCCGGGTGTCAAACTTCTTACCACCATGAGGTGGTAGTGCGTACATAGGTGCCTACCCACCACGCCCTCCTGGTTCCCCGCATTTTCCCCCACGGACCCCCAGAGGCCTTAATTCCTTAATATAAGCACTTAGAACTTCTCTACCGGATTCCAGGAAGGGCCGAGGGACCTGGGCCGGGTGTCAAACTACTTACCACAATGAAGTGGTTGTGCGTACATGGGTGCCTACCCGCCACGCCCTCCTGGTTCCCCGCATTTTGTCCCACGGACCCCCAGAGGCCTTAATTCCTTAATATAAGCACCTAGAATTGCTCTAGCGGATTCCAGGAAGGGCCGATAGGCCTGGGTCGGGTGTCAAACTTCTTACCACCATGAGGTGGTTGTGCGTACATAGGTGCCTACCCACCACGCCCTCCTGGTTCCCCGCATTTTGTCCCACGGACCCCCAGAGGCTTTAATTCCTTAATATAAGCACATAGAATTTCTCTAGCGGATTCCAGGATGGGCCGAGGGACCTGGGCCGAGTGTCAAACTTCTTACCACCATGAGGTAGTAGTGCGTACATGGGTGCCTACCCGCCACGCCCTCCTGGTTCCCCGTATTTTGCCCCAAGGACCCCCAGAAGCCTTAATTCCTTAATATAAGCCCCTAGAATTGCTCTAGCGGATTCCAGGAAGGGCCGAGGGACCTGGGCAGGGTGTCAAACTTTTTACCACCATGAGGTGGTAGTGCCTACATGGGTGCCTACCCGCCACGCCCTCCTGGTTCCCCGCATTTTGCCCCACGGTCCCCCAGAGGCCTTAATTCCTTAATATAAGCACCTAGAATTGCTCTAGCGGATTCCAGGAAGGGCCGGGGGACCTGGGCCGGGTGTCAAACTTTTTACCACCATGAGGTGGTTGTGCGTACATGGGTGCCACCCGCCACGCCCTCCTGGTTCCCCGCATTTTGCCCCACGGTCCCCCAGAGGCCTTAATTCCTTAATATAAGCACCTAGAATTGCTCTAGCGGATTCCAGGATGGGCCGAGGGACTTGGGCCGGGTGTCAAACTTCTTACCACCATGAGGTGGTAGTGCGTACATGGGTGCCTACCCGCCACGCCCTCCTGGTTCCCCGTATTTTGCCCCACGGACCCCCAGAGGCCTTAATTCCCTAATATAAGCACCTAGAATTGCTCTAGCGGATTCCAGGAAGGGCCGAGAGACCTGGGCCGGGTGTCAAACTTCTTACCACCATGACGTGGTTGTGCGTACATGGGTGCCTACCCGCCACGCTTTCCTGGGTTCCCGCATTTTGCCCCTTGGATCTCCAGAGGCCTTAATTCCTTAATATAAGCACCTAGAATTGCTCTAGCGGATTCCAGGAAGGGCCGAGAGACCTGGGCCGGGTGTCAAACTTCTTACCACCACAACGTGGTTGTGCGTACATGGGTGCCTACCCGCCACGCTTTCCTGGTTCCCCGCATTTTGCCCCTTGGATCCCCAGAGGCTTTAATTCCTTAATATAAGCACCTAGAATTGCTCTAGCGGATTCCAGGAAGGGCCGAGAGGCCTGGTTCGGGTGTCAAACTTCTTACCACCATGAGGTGGTTGTGCGTACATAGGTGCCTACCCACCACGCCCTCCTGGTTTCCCGCATTTTGCCCCACGGACCCCTAGAGGCCTTAATTCCTTAATATAAGCACCTAGAATTTCTCTAGCGGATTCCAGGATGGGCCGAGGGACCTGGGCCGGGTGTCAAACTTCTTACCACCATGAGGTGGTAGTGCGTACATGGGTGCCTACCCGCCACGCCCTCCTGGTTCCCCATATTTTGCCCCAAGGACCCCCAGAAGCCTTAATTCCTTAATATAAGCACCTAGAATTGCTCTAGCGGATTCCAGGAAGGGCCGAGAGACCTGGGCCGGGTGTCAAACTTCTTACCACCACGACGTGGTTGTGCGTACATGGTTGCCTACCCGCCACGCTTTCCTGGTTCCCCGCATTTTGCCCCACGGACCCCCAGAGGCCTTAATTCCTTAATATAAGCACTTAGAACTTCTCTACCGGATTCCAGGAAGGGCCGAGGGACCTGGGCCGGGTGTCAAACTTCTTACCACAATGAGGTGGTTGTGCGTACATGGGTGCCTACCCACCACGCTTTCCTGGTTCCCCGCATTTTGCCCCTTGGATCCCCAGAGGCTTTAATTCCTTAATATAAGCACCTAGAATTGCTCTAGCGGATTCCAGGAAGTGCCGAGAAGCCTGGGTCGGGTGTCAAACTTCTTACCACCATGAGGTGGTTGTGCGTACATAGGTGCCTACCCACCACGCCCTCCTGGTTCCCCGCATTTTGCCCCACGGACCCCCAGAGGCCTTAATTCCTTAATATAAGCACTTAGAACTTCTCTACCGGATTCCAGGAAGGGCCGAGGGACCTGGGCCGGGTGTCAAACTTCTTACCACCATGAGGTGGTTGTGCGTACATGGGTGCCTACCCGCCACGCCCTCCTGGTTCCCCGAATTTTGTCCCACGGACCCCCAGAAGCCTAAATTCCTTAATATAAGCACCTAGAATTGCTCTAGCGGATTCCAGGAAGGGCTGAGAGGCCTGGGTCGGGTGTCAAACTTCTTAACACGATGAGGTGGTTGTGCGTACATAGGTTCCTACCCGCCACGCCCTCCTGGTTCCCCGCATTTTGCCCCACGGACCCCCAGAGGCTTTAATTCCTTAATATAAGCACCTAGAATTTCTCTAGCGGATTCCAGGATGGGCCGAGGGACCTGGGCCGGGTGTCAAACTTCTTACCACCATGAGGTGGTAGTGCGTACATGGGTGCCTACCCGCCACGCCCTCCTGGTTCCCCGCATTTTGCCCCAAGGACCCCCAGAATCCATAATTCCTTAATATAAGCCCCTAGAATTGCTCTAGCAGATTCCAGGAAGGGCCGAGGGACCTGGGCCGGGTGTCAAACTTCTTACCACCATGAGGTGGTAGTGCGTACATAGGTGCCTACCCACCACGCCCTCCTGGTTCCCCGCATTTTCCTCCACGGACCCCCAGATGCCTTAATTCCTTAATATAAGCACTTAGAACTTCTCTACCGGATTCCAGGAAGGGCCGAGGGACCTGGGCCGGGTGTCAAACTTCTTACCACAATGAAGTGGTTGTGCGTACATGGGTGCCTACCCGCCACGCCCTCCTGGTTCCCCGCATTTTGTCCCACGGACCCCCAGAGGCCTTAATTCCTTAATATAAGCACCTAGAATTGCTCTAGCGGATTCCAGGAAGGGCCGATAGGCCTGGGTCGGGTGTCAAACTTCTTACCACCATGAGGTGGTTGTGCGTACATAGGTGCCTACCCACCACGCCCTCCTGGTTCCCCGCATTTTGTCCCACGGACCCCCAGAGGCTTTAATTCCTTAATATAAGCACATAGAATTTCTCTAGCGGATTCCAGGATGGGCCGAGGGACCTGGGCCGAGTGTCAAACTTCTTACCACCATGAAGTAGTAGTGCGTACATGGGTGCCTACCCGCCACGCCCTCCTGGTTCCCCGTATTTTGCCCCAAGGACCCCCAGAAGCCTTAATTCCTTAATATAAGCCACTAGAATTGCTCTAGCGGATTCCAGGAAGGGCCGAGGGACCTGGGCAGGGTGTCAAACTTTTTACCACCATGAGGTGGTAGTGCCTACATGGGTGCCTACCCGCCACGCCCTCCTGGTTCCCCGCATTTTGCCCCACGGTCCCCCAGAGGCCTTAATTCCTTAATATAAGCACCTAGAATTGCTCTAGCGGATTCCAGGATGGGCCGAGGGACTTGGGCCGGGTGTCAAACTTCTTACCACCATGAGGTGGTAGTGCGTACATGGGTGCCTACCCGCCACGCCCTCCTGGTTCCCCGTATTTTGCCCCACGGACCCCCAGAGGCCTTAATTCCTTAATATAAGCACCTAGAATTGCTCTAGCGGATTCCAGGAAGGGCCGAGAGACCTGGGCCGGGTGTCAAACTTCTTACCACCATGACGTGGTTGTGCGTACATGGGTGCCTACCCGCCACGCTTTCCTGGTTTCCCGCATTTTGCCCCACGGACCCCCAGAGGCTTTAATTCCTTAATATAAGCACCTAGAATTTCTCTAGCGGATTCCAGGATGGGCCGAGGGACCTGGGCCGGGTGTCAAACTTCTTACCACCATGAGGTGGTAGTGCGTACATGGGTGCCTACCCGCCACGCCCTCCTGGTTCCCCGCATTTTGCCCCAAGGACCCCCAGAATCCTTAATTCCTTAATATAAGCCCCTAGAATTGCTCTAGCAGATTCCAGGAAGGGCCGAGGGACCTGGGCCGGGTGTCAAACTTCTTACCACCATGAGGTGGTAGTGCGTACATAGGTGCCTACCCACCACGCCCTCCTGGTTCCCCGCATTTTCCTCCACGGACCCCCAGATGCCTTAATTCCTTAATATAAGCACTTAGAACTTCTCTACCGGATTCCAGGAAGGGCCGAGGGACCTGGGCCGGGTGTCAAACTTCTTACCACAATGAAGTGGTTGTGCGTACATGGGTGCCTACCCGCCACGCCCTCCTGGTTCCCCGCATTTTGTCCCACGGACCCCCAGAGGCCTTAATTCCTTAATATAAGCACCTAGAATTGCTCTAGCGGATTCCAGGAAGGGCCGATAGGCCTGGGTCGGGTGTCAAACTTCTTACCACCATGAGGTGGTTGTGCGTACATAGGTGCCTACCCACCACGCCCTCCTGGTTCCCCGCATTTTGTCCCACGGACCCCCAGAGGCTTTAATTCCTTAATATAAGCACATAGAATTTCTCTAGCGGATTCCAGGATGGGCCGAGGGACCTGGGCCGAGTGTCAAACTTCTTACCACCATGAAGTAGTAGTGCGTACATGGGTGCCTACCCGCCACGCCCTCCTGGTTCCCCGTATTTTGCCCCAAGGACCCCCAGAAGCCTTAATTCCTTAATATAAGCCACTAGAATTGCTCTAGCGGATTCCAGGAAGGGCCGAGGGACCTGGGCAGGGTGTCAAACTTTTTACCACCATGAGGTGGTAGTGCCTACATGGGTGCCTACCCGCCACGCCCTCCTGGTTCCCCGCATTTTGCCCCACGGTCCCCCAGAGGCCTTAATTCCTTAATATAAGCACCTAGAATTGCTCTAGCGGATTCCAGGATGGGCCGAGGGACTTGGGCCGGGTGTCAAACTTCTTACCACCATGAGGTGGTAGTGCGTACATGGGTGCCTACCCGCCACGCCCTCCTGGTTCCCCGTATTTTGCCCCACGGACCCCCAGAGGCCCTAATTCCTTAATATAAGCACCTAGAATTGCTCTAGCGGATTCCAGGAAGGGCCGAGAGACCTGGGCCGGGTGTCAAACTTCTTACCACCATGACGTGGTTGTGCGTACATGGGTGCCTACCCGCCACGCTTTCCTGGTTTCCCGCATTTTGCCCCTTGGATCTCCAGAGGCCTTAATTCCTTAATATAAGCACCTAGAATTGCTCTAGCGGATTCCAGGAAGGGCCGAGAGACCTGGGCCGGGTGTCAAACTTCTTACCACCACGACGTGGTTGTGCGTACATGGTTGCCTACCCGCCACGCTTTCCTGGTTCCCCGCATTTTGCCCCACGGACCCCCAGAGGCCTTAATTCCTTAATATAAGCACTTAGAACTAGCGGATTCCAGGAAGGGCCGAGAGACCTGGGCCGGGTGTCAAACTTCTTACCACCACGACGTGGTTGTGCGTACATGGTTGCCTACCCGCCACGCTTTCCTGGTTCCCCGCATTTTGCCCCACGGACCCCCAGAGGCCTTAATTCCTTAATATAAGCACCTAGAATTGCTCTAGCGGATTCCAGGAAAGGCTGAGAGGCCTGGGTCGGGTGTCAAACTTCTTACCACCATGAGGTGGTTGTGCGTACATAGGTTCCTACCCGCAACGCCCTCCTGGTTCCCCGCATTTTGCCCCACGGACCCCCAGAGGCTTTAATTCCTTAATATAAGCACCTAGAATTTCTCTAGCGGATTCCAGGATGGGCCGAGGGACCTGGGCCGGGTGTCAAACTTCTTACCACCATGAGGTGGTAGTGCGTACATGGGTGCCTACCCGCCACGCCCTCCTGGTTCCCCGCATTTTGCCCCAAGGACCCCCAGAATCCTTAATTCCTTAATATAAGCCCCTAGAATTGCTCTAGCAGATTCCAGGAAGGGCCGAGGGACCTGGGCCGGGTGTCAAACTTCTTACCACCATGAGGTGGTAGTGCGTACATAGGTGCCTACCCACCACGCCCTCCTGGTTCCCCGCATTTTCCCCCACGGACCCCCAGAGGCCTTAATTCCTTAATATAAGCACTTAGAACTTCTCTACCGGATTCCAGGAAGGGCCGAGGGACCTGGGCCGGGTGTCAAACTTCTTACCACAATGAAGTGGTTGTGCGTACATGGGTGCCTACCCGCCACGCCCTCCTGGTTCCCCGTATTTTGCCCCACGGACCCCCAGAGGCCTTAATTCCTTAATATAAGCACCTAGAATTGCTCTAGCGGATTCCAGGAAGGGCCGAGAGACCTGGGCCGGGTGTCAAACTTCTTACCACCATGACGTGGTTGTGCGTACATGGGTGCCTACCCGCCACGCTTTCCTGGGTTCCCGCATTTTGCCCCTTGGATCTCCAGAGGACTTAATTCCTTAATATAAGCACCTAGAATTGCTCTAGCGGATTCCAGGAAGGGCCGAGAGACCTGGGCCGGGTGTCAAACTTCTTACCACCACGACGTGGTTGTGCGTACATGGGTGCCTACCCGCCACGCTTTCCTGGTTCCCCGCATTTTGCCCCTTGGATCCCCAGAGGCTTTAATTCCTTAATATAAGCACCTAGAATTGCTCTAGCGGATTCCAGGAAGGGCCGAGAGGCCTGGTTCGGGTGTCAAACTTCTTACCACCATGAGGTGGTTGTGCGTACATAGGTGCCTACCCACCACGCCCTCCTGGTTTCCCGCATTTTGCCCCACGGACCCCTAGAGGCCTTAATTCCTTAATATAAGCACATAGAATTTCTCTAGCGGATTCCAGGATGGGCCGAGGGACCTGGGCCGAGTGTCAAACTTCTTACCACCATGAAGTAGTAGTGCGTACATGGGTGCCTACCCGCCACGCCCTCCTGGTTCCCCGTATTTTGCCCCAAGGACCCCCAGAAGCCTTAATTCCTTAATATAAGCCACTAGAATTGCTCTAGCGGATTCCAGGAAGGGCCGAGGGACCTGGGCAGGGTGTCAAACTTTTTACCACCATGTGGTGGTAGTGCCTACATGGGTGCCTACCCGCCACGCCCTCCTGGTTTCCCGCATTTTGCCCCACGGACCCCTAGAGGCCTTAATTCCTTAATATAAGCACATAGAATTTCTCTAGCGGATTCCAGGATGGGCCGAGGGACCTGGGCCGAGTGTCAAACTTCTTACCACCATGAAGTAGTAGTGCGTACATGGGTGCCACCCGCCACGCCCTCCTGGTTCCCCGCATTTTGCCCCACGGTCCCCCAGAGGCCTTAATTCCTTAATATAAGCACCTAGAATTGCTCTAGCGGATTCCAGGATGGGCCGAGGGACTTGGGCCGGGTGTCAAACTTCTTACCACCATGAGGTGGTAGTGCGTACATGGGTGCCTACCCGCCACGCCCTCCTGGTTCCCCGTATTTTGCCCCACGGACCCCCAGAGGCCTTAATTCCTTAATATAAGCACCTAGAATTGCTCTAGCGGATTCCAGGAAGGGCCGAGAGACCTGGGCCGGGTGTCAAACTTCTTACCACCATGACGTGGTTGTGCGTACATGGGTGCCTACCCGCCACGCTTTCCTGGTTTCCCGCATTTTGCCCCTTGGATCTCCAGAGGCCTTAATTCCTTAATATAAGCACCTAGAATTGCTCTAGCGGATTCCAGGAAGGGCCGAGAGACCTGGGCCGGGTGTCAAACTTCTTACCACCACGACGTGGTTGTGCGTACATGGTTGCCTACCCGCCACGCTTTCCTGGTTCCCCGCATTTTGCCCCACGGACCCCCAGAGGCCTTAATTCCTTAATATAAGCACTTAGAACTTCTCTACCGGATTCCAGGAAGGGCCGAGGGACCTGGGCCGGGTGTCAAACTTCTTACCACAATGAGGTGGTTGTGCGTACATGGGTGCCTACCCGCCACGCCCTCCTGGTTCCCCGCATTTTGTCCCACGGACCCCCAGAGGCCTTAATTCCTTAATATAAGCACCTAGAATTGCTTTAGCGGATTCCAGGAAGGGCCGAGGGACCTGGGCCGGGTGTCAAACTTCTTACCACCATGAGGTGGTTGTGCGTACATGGGTGCCTACCCGCCACGCCCTCCTGGTTCCCCGCATTTTGTCCCACGGACCCCCAGAGGCCTTAATTCCTTAATATAAGCACCTAGAATTGCTCTAGCGGATTCCAGGAAGGGCTGAGAGGCCTGGGTCGGGTGTCAAACTTCTTACCACCATGAGGTGGTTGTGCGTACATAGGTTCCTACCCGCAACGCCCTCCTGGTTCCCCGCATTTTGCCCCACGGACCCCCAGAGACTTTAATTCCTTAATATAAGCACCTAGAATTTCTCTAGCGGATTCCAGGATGGGCCGAGGGACCTGGGCCGGGTGTCAAACTTCTTACCACCATGAGGTGGTAGTGCGTACATGGGTGCCTACCCGCCACGCCCTCCTGGTTCCCCGCATTTTGCCCCAAGGACCCCCAGAATCCTTAATTCCTTAATATAAGCCCCTAGAATTGCTCTAGCAGATTCCAGGAAGGGCCGAGGGACCTGGGCCGGGTGTCAAACTTCTTACCACCATGAGGTGGTAGTGCGTACATAGGTGCCTACCCACCACGCCCTCCTGGTTCCCCGCATTTTCCCCCACGGACCCCCAGAGGCCTTAATTCCTTAATATAAGCACTTAGAACTTCTTTACCGGATTCCAGGAAGGGCCGAGGGACCTGGGCCGGGTGTCAAACTACTTACCACAATGAAGTGGTTGTGCGTACATGGGTGCCTACCCGCCACGCCCTCCTGGTTCCCCGCATTTTGTCCCACGGACCCCCAGAGGCCTTAATTCCTTAATATAAGCACCTAGAATTGCTCTAGCGGATTCCAGGAAGGGCCGATAGGCCTGGGTCGGGTGTCAAACTTCTTACCACCATGAGGTGGTTGTGCGTACATAGGTGCCTACCCACCACGCCCTCCTGGTTCCCCGCATTTTGTCCCACGGACCCCCAGAGGCTTTAATTCCTTAATATAAGCACATAGAATTTCTCTAGCGGATTCCAGGATGGGCCGAGGGACCTGGGCCGAGTGTCAAACTTCTTACCACCATGAGGTAGTAGTGCGTACATGGGTGCCTACCCGCCACGCCCTCCTGGTTCCCCGTATTTTGCCCCAAGGACCCCCAGAAGCCTTAATTCCTTAATATAAGCCCCTAGAATTGCTCTAGCGGATTCCAGGAAGGGCCGAGGGACCTGGGCAGGGTGTCAAACTTTTTACCACCATGAGGTGGTAGTGCCTACATGGGTGCCTACCCGCCACGCCCTCCTGGTTCCCCGCATTTTGCCCCACGGTCCCCCAGAGGCCTTAATTCCTTAATATAAGCACCTAGAATTGCTCTAGCGGATTCCAGGAAGGGCCGGGGGACCTGGGCCGGGTGTCAAACTTTTTACCACCATGAGGTGGTTGTGCGTACATGGGTGCCACCCGCCACGCCCTCCTGGTTCCCCGCATTTTGCCCCACGGTCCCCCAGAGGCCTTAATTCCTTAATATAAGCACCTAGAATTGCTCTAGCGGATTCCAGGATGGGCCGAGGGACTTGGGCCGGGTGTCAAACTTCTTACCACCATGAGGTGGTAGTGCGTACATGGGTGCCTACCCGCCACGCCCTCCTGGTTCCCCGTATTTT
Source organism: Candelabrum cocksii (assembly GCA_963930725.1). Classification (NCBI taxonomy): domain Eukaryota; kingdom Metazoa; phylum Cnidaria; class Hydrozoa; order Anthoathecata; family Candelabridae; genus Candelabrum; species Candelabrum cocksii. Next base: position 5,499,926 of record OZ005677.1, on the reverse strand, counting down.
GCCCCACGGACCCCCAGAGGCCTTAATTCCTTAATATAAGCACCTAGAATTGCTCTAGCGGATTCCAGGAAGGGCCGAGAGACCTGGGCCGGGTGTCAAACTTCTTACCACCATGACGTGGTTGTGCGTACATGGGTGCCTACCCGCCACGCTTTCCTGGGTTCCCGCATTTTGCCCCTTGGATCTCCAGAGGCCTTAATTCCTTAATATAAGCACCTAGAATTGCTCTAGCGGATTCCAGGAAGGGCCGAGAGACCTGGGCCGGGTGTCAAACTTCTTACCACCACAACGTGGTTGTGCGTACATGGGTGCCTACCCGCCACGCTTTCCTGGTTCCCCGCATTTTGCCCCTTGGATCCCCAGAGGCTTTAATTCCTTAATATAAGCACCTAGAATTGCTCTAGCGGATTCCAGGAAGGGCCGAGAGGCCTGGTTCGGGTGTCAAACTTCTTACCACCATGAGGTGGTTGTGCGTACATAGGTGCCTACCCACCACGCCCTCCTGGTTTCCCGCATTTTGCCCCACGGACCCCTAGAGGCCTTAATTCCTTAATATAAGCACCTAGAATTTCTCTAGCGGATTCCAGGATGGGCCGAGGGACCTGGGCCGGGTGTCAAACTTCTTACCACCATGAGGTGGTAGTGCGTACATGGGTGCCTACCCGCCACGCCCTCCTGGTTCCCCATATTTTGCCCCAAGGACCCCCAGAAGCCTTAATTCCTTAATATAAGCCCTTAGAATTGCTCTAGCGGATTCCAGGAAGGGCCGAGAGGCCTGGGTCGGGTGTCAAACTTCTTACCACCATGAGGTGGTAGTGCGTACATGGGTGCCTACCCGCCACGCCCTCCTGGTTCCCCATATTTTGCCCCAAGGACCCCCAGAGGCCTTAATTCCTTAATATAAGCACCTAGAATTTCTCTAACGGATTCCAGGATGGGCCGACGGACCTGGGCCGGGTGTAAAACTTCTTACCACCATGACGTGGTTGTGTGTTTATGGGTGCCTACCCGCCACGCTTTCCTGGTTCCCCGCATTTTGCCCTTTGGATCCCCAGAGGCTTTAATTCCTTAATATAAGCACCTAGAATTGCTCTAGCGGATTCTAGGAAGGGCCGAGGGACCTGGGCAGGGTGTCAAACTTTTTACCACCATGAGGTGGTAGTGCCTACATGGGTGCCTACCCGCCACGCCCTCCTGGTTCCCCGCATTTTGCCCCACGGTCCCCCAGAGGCCTTAATTCCTTAATATAAGCACCTAGAATTGCTCTAGCGGATTCCAGGAAGGGCCGGGGGACCTGGGCCGGGTGTCAAACTTCTTACCACCATGAGGTGGTTGTGCGTACATGGGTGCCTACCCGCCACGCCCTCCTGGTTCCCCGTATTTTGCCCAAAGGACCCCCAGAAGCCTTAATTCCTTAATATAAGCCCCTAGAGTTGCTCTAGCGGATTCCAGGATGGGCCGAGAGACCTGGGCCGGGTGTCAAACTTCTTACCACCATGACGTGGTTGTGCGTACATGGGTGCCTACCCGCCACGCTTTCCTGGTTTCCCGCATTTTGCCCCTTGGATCTCCAGAGGCCTTAATTCCTTAATATAAGCACCTAGAATTGCTCTAGCGGATTCCAGGAAGGGCCGAGAGACCTGGGCCGGGTGTCAAACTTCTTACCACCACGACGTGGTTGTGCGTACATGGTTGCCTACCCGCCACGCTTTCCTGGTTCCCCGCATTTTGCCCCACGGACCCCCAGAGGCCTTAATTCCTTAATATAAGCACTTAGAACTTCTCTACCGGATTCCAGGAAGGGCCGAGGGACCTGGGCCGGGTGTCAAACTTCTTACCACAATGAGGTGGTTGTGCGTACATGGGTGCCTACCCGCCACGCCCTCCTGGTTCCCCGTATTTTGCCCCAAGGACCCCCAGAAGCCTTAATTCCTTAATATAAGCCCCTAGAATTGCTCTAGCGGATTCCAGGAAGGGCCGAGGGACCTGGGCAGGGTGTCAAACTTTTTACCACCATGAGGTGGTAGTGCCTACATGGGTGCCTACCCGCCACGCCCTCCTGGTTCCCCGCATTTTGCCCCACGGTCCCCCAGAGGCCTTAATTCCTTAATATAAGCACCTAGAATTGCTCTAGCGGATTCCAGGAAGGGCCGGGGGACCTGGGCCGGGTGTCAAACTTTTTACCACCATGAGGTGGTTGTGCGTACATGGGTGCCACCCGCCACGCCCTCCTGGTTCCCCGCATTTTGCCCCACGGTCCCCCAGAGGCCTTAATTCCTTAATATAAGCACCTAGAATTGCTCTAGCGGATTCCAGGATGGGCCGAGGGACTTGGGCCGGGTGTCAAACTTCTTACCACCATGAGGTGGTAGTGCGTACATGGGTGCCTACCCGCCACGCCCTCCTGGTTCCCCGTATTTTGCCCCACGGACCCCCAGAGGCCTTAATTCCTTAATATAAGCACCTAGAATTGCTCTAGCGGATTCCAGGAAGGGCCGAGAGACCTGGGCCGGGTGTCAAACTTCTTACCACCATGACGTGGTTGTGCGTACATGGGTGCCTACCCGCCACGCTTTCCTGGGTTCCCGCATTTTGCCCCTTGGATCTCCAGAGGCCTTAATTCCTTAATATAAGCACCTAGAATTGCTCTAGCGGATTCCAGGAAGGGCCGAGAGACCTGGGCCGGGTGTCAAACTTCTTACCACCACAACGTGGTTGTGCGTACATGGGTGCCTACCCGCCACGCTTTCCTGGTTCCCCGCATTTTGCCCCTTGGATCCCCAGAGGCTTTAATTCCTTAATATAAGCACCTAGAATTGCTCTAGCGGATTCCAGGAAGGGCCGAGAGGCCTGGTTCGGGTGTCAAACTTCTTACCACCATGAGGTGGTTGTGCGTACATAGGTGCCTACCCACCACGCCCTCCTGGTTTCCCGCATTTTGCCCCACGGACCCCTAGAGGCCTTAATTCCTTAATATAAGCACCTAGAATTTCTCTAGCGGATTCCAGGATGGGCCGAGGGACCTGGGCCGGGTGTCAAACTTCTTACCACCATGAGGTGGTAGTGCGTACATGGGTGCCTACCCGCCACGCCCTCCTGGTTCCCCATATTTTGCCCCAAGGACCCCCAGAAGCCTTAATTCCTTAATATAAGCCCTTAGAATTGCTCTAGCGGATTCCAGGAAGGGCCGAGAGGCCTGGGTCGGGTGTCAAACTTCTTACCACCATGAGGTGGTAGTGCGTACATGGGTGCCTACCCGCCACGCCCTCCTGGTTCCCCATATTTTGCCCCAAGGACCCCCAGAGGCCTTAATTCCTTAATATAAGCACCTAGAATTTCTCTAACGGATTCCAGGATGGGCCGACGGACCTGGGCCGGGTGTAAAACTTCTTACCACCATGACGTGGTTGTGTGTTTATGGGTGCCTACCCGCCACGCTTTCCTGGTTCCCCGCATTTTGCCCTTTGGATCCCCAGAGGCTTTAATTCCTTAATATAAGCACCTAGAATTGCTCTAGCGGATTCCAGGAAGGGCCGAGGGACCTGGGCAGGGTGTCAAACTTTTTACCACCATGAGGTGGTAGTGCCTACATGGGTGCCTACCCGCCACGCCCTCCTGGTTCCCCGCATTTTGCCCCACGGTCCCCCAGAGGCCTTAATTCCTTAATATAAGCACCTAGAATTGCTCTAGCGGATTCCAGGAAGGGCCGGGGGACCTGGGCCGGGTGTCAAACTTCTTACCACCATGAGGTGGTTGTGCGTACATGGGTGCCTACCCGCCACGCCCTCCTGGTTCCCCGTATTTTGCCCAAAGGACCCCCAGAAGCCTTAATTCCTTAATATAAGCCCCTAGAGTTGCTCTAGCGGATTCCAGGATGGGCCGAGAGACCTGGGCCGGGTGTCAAACTTCTTACCACCAAGACGTGGTTGTGCGTACATGGGTGCCTACCCGCCACGCTTTCCTGGTTTCCCGCATTTTGCCCCTTGGATCTCCAGAGGCCTTAATTCCTTAATATAAGCACCTAGAATTGCTCTAGCGGATTCCAGGAAGGGCCGAGAGACCTGGGCCGGGTGTCAAACTTCTTACCACCACGACGTGGTTGTGCGTACATGGTTGCCTACCCGCCACGCTTTCCTGGTTCCCCGCATTTTGCCCCACGGACCCCCAGAGGCCTTAATTCCTTAATATAAGCACTTAGAACTTCTCTACCGGATTCCAGGAAGGGCCGAGGGACCTGGGCCGGGTGTCAAACTTCTTACCACAATGAGGTGGTTGTGCGTACATGGGTGCCTACCCGCCACGCCCTCCTGGTTCCCCGCATTTTGTCCCACGGACCCCCAGAGGCCTTAATTCCTTAATATAAGCACCTAGAATTGCTCTAGCGGATTCCAGGAAGGGCTGAGAGGCCTGGGTCGGGTGTCAAACTTCTTACCACCATGAGGTGGTTGTGCGTACATAGGTTCCTACCCGCAACGCCCTCCTGGTTCCCCGCATTTTGCCCCACGGACCCCCAGAGGCTTTAATTCCTTAATATAAGCACCTAGAATTTCTCTAGCGGATTCCAGGATGGGCCGAGGGACCTGGGCCGGGTGTCAAACTTCTTACCACCATGAGGTGGTAGTGCGTACATGGGTGCCTACCCGCCACGCCCTCCTGGTTCCCCGCATTTTGCCCCAAGGACCCCCAGAATCCTTAATTCCTTAATATAAGCCCCTAGAATTGCTCTAGCAGATTCCAGGAAGGGCCGAGGGACCTGGGCCGGGTGTCAAACTTCTTACCACCATGAGGTGGTAGTGCGTACATAGGTGCCTACCCACCACGCCCTCCTGGTTCCCCGCATTTTCCCCCACGGACCCCCAGAGGCCTTAATTCCTTAATATAAGCACTTAGAACTTCTCTACCGGATTCCAGGAAGGGCCGAGGGACCTGGGCCGGGTGTCAAACTTCTTACCACAATGAAGTGGTTGTGCGTACATGGGTGCCTACCCGCCACGCCCTCCTGGTTCCCCGTATTTTGCCCCACGGACCCCCAGAGGCCTTAATTCCTTAATATAAGCACCTAGAATTGCTCTAGCGGATTCCAGGAAGGGCCGAGAGACCTGGGCCGGGTGTCAAACTTCTTACCACCATGACGTGGTTGTGCGTACATGGGTGCCTACCCGCCACGCTTTCCTGGGTTCCCGCATTTTGCCCCTTGGATCTCCAGAGGACTTAATTCCTTAATATAAGCACCTAGAATTGCTCTAGCGGATTCCAGGAAGGGCCGAGAGACCTGGGCCGGGTGTCAAACTTCTTACCACCACGACGTGGTTGTGCGTACATGGGTGCCTACCCGCCACGCTTTCCTGGTTCCCCGCATTTTGCCCCTTGGATCCCCAGAGGCTTTAATTCCTTAATATAAGCACCTAGAATTGCTCTAGCGGATTCCAGGAAGGGCCGAGAGGCCTGGTTCGGGTGTCAAACTTCTTACCACCATGAGGTGGTTGTGCGTACATAGGTGCCTACCCACCACGCCCTCCTGGTTTCCCGCATTTTGCCCCACGGACCCCTAGAGGCCTTAATTCCTTAATATAAGCACATAGAATTTCTCTAGCGGATTCCAGGATGGGCCGAGGGACCTGGGCCGAGTGTCAAACTTCTTACCACCATGAAGTAGTAGTGCGTACATGGGTGCCTACCCGCCACGCCCTCCTGGTTCCCCGTATTTTGCCCTAAGGACCCCCAGAAGCCTTAATTCCTTAATATAAGCCACTAGAATTGCTCTAGCGGATTCCAGGAAGGGCCGAGGGACCTGGGCAGGGTGTCAAACTTTTTACCACCATGAGGTGGTAGTGCCTACATGGGTGCCTACCCGCCACGCCTTCCTGGTTTCCCGCATTTTGCCCTTTGGATCCCCAGAGGCTTTAATTCCTTAATATAAGCACCTAGAATTGCTCTAGCGGATTCCAGGAAGGGCCGAGGGACCTGGGCCGGGTGTAAAACTTCTTACCACCATGACGTGGTTGTGTGTTTATGGGTGCCTACCCGCCACGCTTTCCTGGTTCCCCGCATTTTGCCCTTTGGATCCCCAGAGGCTTTAATTCCTTAATATAAGCACCTAGAATTGCTCTAGCGGATTCCAGGAAGGGCCGAGAGGCCTGTGTCGGGTGTCAAACTTCTTACCACCATGAGGTGGTTGTGCGTACATAGGTGCCTACCCACCACGCCCTCCTGGTTCCACGCATTTTGCCCCAAGGGTCCCCAGAATCCTTAATTCCTTAATATAAGCCCCTAGAATTGCTCTAGCAGATTCCAGGAAGGGCCGAGGGACCTGGGCCGGGTGTCAAACTTCTTACCACCATGAGGTGGTAGTGCGTACATGGGTGCCTACCCGCCACGCCCTCCTGGTTCCCCGCATTTTGCCCCACGGTCCCCCAGAGGCCTTAATTCCTTAATATAAGCACCTAGAATTGCTCTAGCAGATTCCAGGATGGGCCGAGGGACCTGGGCCGGGTGTCAAACTTCTTACCACCATGAGGTGGTAGTGCGTACATGGGTGCCTACCCGCCACGCCCTCCTGGTTCCCCGTATTTTGCCCCAAGGGTCCCCAGAATCCTTAATTCCTTAATATAAGCCCCTAGAATTGCTCTAGCAGATTCCAGGAAGGGCCGAGGGACCTGGGCCGGGTGTCAAACTTCTTACCACCATGAGGTGGTAGTGCGTACATGGGTGCCTACCCGCCACGCCCTCCTGGTTCCCCGCATTTTGCCCCACGGTCCCCCAGAGGCCTTAATTCCTTAATATAAGCACCTAGAATTGCTCTAGCGGATTCCAGGATGGGCCGAGGGACCTGGGCCGGGTGTCAAACTTCTTACCACCATAAGGTGGTAGTGCGTACATGGGTGCCTACCCGCCACGCCCTCCTGGTTCCCCGTATTTTGCCCCAAGGACCCCCAGAAGCCTTAATTCCTTAATATAAGCCCCTAGAATTGCTCTAGCGGATTCCAGGAAGGGCCGAGAGACCTGGGCCGGGTGTCAAACTTCTTACCACTATGACGTGGTTGTGCGTACATGGGTGCCTACCCGCCACGCTTTCCTGGTTCCCCGCATTTTGCCCCTTGGATCCCCAGAGGCTTTAATTCCTTAATATAAGCACCTAGAATTGCTCTAGCGGATTCCAGGAAGGGCCGAGAGGCCTGGGTCGGGTGTCAAACTTCTTACCACCATGAGGTGGTTGTGCGTACATAGGTGCCTACCCACCACGCCCTCCTGGTTCCCCGCATTTTGCCCCACGGACCCCCAGAGGCCTTAATTCCTTAATATAAGCACTTAGAACTTCTCTACCGGATTCCAGGAAGGGCCGAGGGACCTGGGCCGGGTGTCAAACTTCTTACCACCATGAGGTGGTTGTGCGTACATGGGTGCCTACCCGCCACGCCCTCCTGGTTCCCCGCATTTTGTCCCACGGACCCCCAGAGGCCTTAATTCCTTAATATAAGCACCTAGAATTGCTCTAGCGGATTCCAGGAAGGGCCGAGAGGCCTGGGTCGGGTGTCAAACTTCTTACCACCATGAGGTGGTTGTGCGTACATAGGTTCCTACTCGCCACGCCCTCCTGGTTCCCCGCATTTTGCCCCACGGATCCCCAGAGGCCTTAATTCCTTAATATAAGCACTTAGAACTTCTCTACCGGATTCCAGGAAGGGCCGAGGGACCTGGGCCGGGTGTCAAACTTCTTACCACCATGAGGTGGTTGTGCGTACATGGGTGCCTACCCGCCACGCCCTCCTGGTTCCACGCATTTTGCCCCACGGACCCCAAGAGGCCTTAATTCCTTAATATAAGCACTTAGAATTTCTCTAGCGGATTCCAGGATGGGCCGAGGGACCTGGGTCGGGTGTCAAACTTCGTACCACCATGAGGTGGTAGTGCATACATGGGTACCTACCCGCCACGCCCTCCTGGTTCCGCGCATTTTGCCCAACGGACCCCCAGAGGCCTTAATTCCTTAATATAAGCACCTAGAATTGCTCTAGCGGATTCCAGGAAGGGCCGAGAGACCTGGGCCGGGTGTCAAACTTCTTACCACCATGACGTGGTTGTGCGTACATGGGTGCCTACCCACCACGCTTTCCTGGTTCCCCGCATTTTGCCCCTTGGATCCCCAGAGGCTTTAATTCCTTAATATAAGCACCTAGAATTGCTCTAGCGGATTCCAGGAAGTGCCGAGAAGCCTGGGTCGGGTGTCAAACTTCTTACCACCATGAGGTGGTTGTGCGTACATAGGTGCCTACCCACCACGCCCTCCTGGTTCCCCGCATTTTGCCCCACGGACCCCCAGAGGCCTTAATTCCTTAATATAAGCACTTAGAACTTCTCTACCGGATTCCAGGAAGGGCCGAGGGACCTGGGCCGGGTGTCAAACTTCTTACCACCATGAGGTGGTTGTGCGTACATGGGTGCCTACCCGCCACGCCCTCCTGGTTCCCCGCATTTTGTCCCACGGACCCCCAGAAGCCTTAATTCCTTAATATAAGCACCTAGAATTGCTCTAGCGGATTCCAGGAAGGGCTGAGAGGCCTGGGTCGGGTGTCAAACTTCTTAACACGATGAGGTGGTTGTGCGTACATAGGTTCCTACCCGCCACGCCCTCCTGGTTCCCCGCATTTTGCCCCACGGACCCCCAGAGGCTTTAATTCCTTAATATAAGCACCTAGAATTTCTCTAGCGGATTCCAGGATGGGCCGAGGGACCTGGGCCGGGTGTCAAACTTCTTACCACCATGAAGTGGTAGTGCGTACATGGGTGCCTACCCGCCACGCCCTCCTGGTTCCCCGCATTTTGCCCCAAGGACCCCCAGAATCCTTAATTCCTTAATATAAGCCCCTAGAATTGCTCTAGCAGATTCCAGGAAGGGCCGAGGGACCTGGGCCGGGTGTCAAACTTCTTACCACCATGAGGTGGTAGTGCGTACATAGGTGCCTACCCACCACGCCCTCCTGGTTCCCCGCATTTTCCTCCACGGACCCCCAGATGCCTTAATTCCTTAATATAAGCACTTAGAACTTCTCTACCGGATTCCAGGAAGGGCCGAGGGACCTGGGCCGGGTGTCAAACTTCTTACCACAATGAAGTGGTTGTGCGTACATGGGTGCCTACCCGCCACGCCCTCCTGGTTCCCCGCATTTTGTCCCACGGACCCCCAGAGGCCTTAATTCCTTAATATAAGCACCTAGAATTGCTCTAGCGGATTCCAAGAAGGGCCGATAGGCCTGGGTCGGGTGTCAAACTTCTTACCACCATGAGGTGGTTGTGCGTACATAGGTGCCTACCCACCACGCCCTCCTGGTTCCCCGCATTTTGTCCCACGGACCCCCAGAGGCTTTAATTCCTTAATATAAGCACATAGAATTTTTCTAGCGGATTCCAGGATGGGCCGAGGGACCTGGGCCGAGTGTCAAACTTCTTACCACCATGAAGTAGTAGTGCGTACATGGGTGCCTACCCGCCACGCCCTCCTGGTTCCCCGTATTTTGCCCCAAGGACCCCCAGAAGCCTTAATTCCTTAATATAAGCCACTAGAATTGCTCTAGCGGATTCCAGGAAGGGCCGAGGGACCTGGGCAGGGTGTCAAACTTTTTACCACCATGAGGTGGTAGTGCCTACATGGGTGCCTACCCGCCACGCCCTCCTGGTTCCCCGCATTTTGCCCCACGGTCCCCCAGAGGCCTTAATTCCTTAATATAAGCACCTAGAATTGCTCTAGCGGATTCCAGGAAGGGCCGGGGGACCTGGGCCGGGTGTCAAACTTCTTACCACCATGAGGTGGTTGTGCGTACATGGGTGCCACCCGCCACGCCCTCCTGGTTCCCCGCATTTTGCCCCACGGTCCCCCAGAGGCCTTAATTCCTTAATATAAGCACCTAGAATTGCTCTAGCGGATTCCAGGATGGGCCGAGGGACTTGGGCCGGGTGTCAAACTTCTTACCACCATGAGGTGGTAGTGCGTACATGGGTGCCTACCCGCCACGCCCTCCTGGTTCCCCGTATTTTGCCCCACGGACCCCCAGAGGCCTTAATTCCTTAATATAAGCACCTAGAATTGCTCTAGCGGATTCCAGGAAGGGCCGAGAGACCTGGGCCGGGTGTCAAACTTCTTACCACCATGACGTGGTTGTGCGTACATGGGTGCCTACCCGCCACGCTTTCCTGGTTTCCCGCATTTTGCCCCTTGGATCTCCAGAGGCCTTAATTCCTTAATATAAGCACCTAGAATTGCTCTAGCGGATTCCAGGAAGGGCCGAGAGACCTGGGCCGGGTGTCAAACTTCTTACCACCACGACGTGGTTGTGCGTACATGGTTGCCTACCCGCCACGCTTTCCTGGTTCCCCGCATTTTGCCCCACGGACCCCCAGAGGCCTTAATTCCTTAATATAAGCACTTAGAACTTCTCTACCGGATTCCAGGAAGGGCCGAGGGACCTGGGCCGGGTGTCAAACTTCTTACCACAATGAGGTGGTTGTGCGTACATGGGTGCCTACCCGCCACGCCCTCCTGGTTCCCCGCATTTTGTCCCACGGACCCCCAGAGGCCTTAATTCCTTAATATAAGCACCTAGAATTGCTTTAGCGGATTCCAGGAAGGGCCGAGGGACCTGGGCCGGGTGTCAAACTTCTTACCACCATGAGGTGGTTGTGCGTACATGGGTGCCTACCCGCCACGCCCTCCTGGTTCCCCGCATTTTGTCCCACGGACCCCCAGAGGCCTTAATTCCTTAATATAAGCACCTAGAATTGCTCTAGCGGATTCCAGGAAGGGCTGAGAGGCCTGGGTCGGGTGTCAAACTTCTTACCACCATGAGGTGGTTGTGCGTACATAGGTTCCTACCCGCAACGCCCTCCTGGTTCCCCGCATTTTGCCCCACGGACCCCCAGAGGCTTTAATTCCTTAATATAAGCACTTAGAATTTCTCTAGCGGATTCCAGGATGGGCCGAGAGACCTGGGCCGGGTGTCAAACTTCTTACCACCATGACGTGGTTGTGCGTACATGGGTGCCTACCCGCCACGCTTTCCTGGTTTCCCGCATTTTGCCCCTTGGATCTCCAGAGGCCTTAATTCCTTAATATAAGCACCTAGAATTGCTCTAGCGGATTCCAGGAAGGGCCGAGAGACCTGGGCCGGGTGTCAAACTTCTTACCACCACGACGTGGTTGTGCGTACATGGTTGCCTACCCGCCACGCTTTCCTGGTTCCCCGCATTTTGCCCCACGGACCCCCAGAGGCCTTAATTCCTTAATATAAGCACTTAGAACTTCTCTACCGGATTCCAGGAAGGGCCGAGGGACCTGGGCCGGGTGTCAAACTTCTTACCACAATGAAGTGGTTGTGCGTACATGGGTGCCTACCCGCCACGCCCTCCTGGTTCCCCGCATTTTGTCCCACGGACCCCCAGAGGCCTTAATTCCTTAATATAAGCACCTAGAATTGCTCTAGCGGATTCCAGGAAGGGCTGAGAGACCTGGGCCGGGTGTCAAACTTCTTACCACCATGACGTGGTTGTGCGTACATGGGTGCCTACCCGCCACGCCCTCCTGGTTCCCGGCATTTTGCCCCACGGACCCCCAGAGGCTTTAATTCCTTAATATAAGCACCTAGAATTTCTCTAGCGGATTCCAGGATGGGCCGAGGGACCTGGGCCGGGTGTCAAACTTCTTACCACCACGACGTGGTTGTGCGTACATGGGTGCCTACCCGCCACGCTTTCCTGGTTCCCCGCATTTTGCCCCTTGGATCCCCAGAGGCTTTAATTCCTTAATATAAGCACCTAGAATTGCTCTAGCGGATTCCAGGAAGGGCCGAGAGACCTGGGCCGGGTGTCAAACTTCTTACCACCATGAGGTGGTTGTGCGTACATAGGTGCCTACCCACCACGCCCTCCTGGTTTCCCGCATTTTGCCCCACGGACCCCTAGAGGCCTTAATTCCTTAATATAAGCACATAGAATTTCTCTAGCGGATTCCAGGATGGGCCGAGGGACCTGGGCCGAGTGTCAAACTTCTTACCACCATGAAGTAGTAGTGCGTACATGGGTGCCTACCCGCCACGCCCTCCTGGTTCCCCGTATTTTGCCCCAAGGACCCCCAGAAGCCTTAATTCCTTAATATAAGCCACTAGAATTGCTCTAGCGGATTCCAGGAAGGGCCGAGGGACCTGGGCACGGTGTCAAACTTTTTACCACCATGAGGTGGTAGTGCCTACATGGGTGCCTACCCGCCACGCCCTCCTGGTTTCCCGCATTTTGCCCCACGGACCCCTAGAGGCCTTAATTCCTTAATATAAGCACATAGAATTTCTCTAGCGGATTCCAGGATGGGCCGAGGGACCTGGGCCGAGTGTCAAACTTCTTACCACCATGAAGTAGTAGTGCGTACATGGGTGCCACCCGCCACGCCCTCCTGGTTCCCCGCATTTTGCCCCACGGTCCCCCAGAGGCCTTAATTCCTTAATATAAGCACCTAGAATTGCTCTAGCGTATTCCAGGATGGGCCGAGGGACTTGGGCCGGGTGTCAAACTTCTTACCACCATGAGGTGGTAGTGCGTACATGGGTGCCTACCCGCCACGCCCTCCTGGTTCCCCGTATTTTGCCCCACGGACCCCCAGAGGCCTTAATTCCTTAATATAAGCACCTAGAATTGCTCTAGCGGATTCCAGGAAGGGCCGAGAGACCTGGGCCGGGTGTCAAACTTCTTACCACCATGACGTGGTTGTGCGTACATGGGTGCCTACCCGCCACGCTTTCCTGGTTTCCCGCATTTTGCCCCTTGGATCTCCAGAGGCCTTAATTCCTTAATATAAGCACCTAGAATTGCTCTAGCGGATTCCAGGAAGGGCCGAGAGACCTGGGCCGGGTGTCAAACTTCTTACCACCACGACGTGGTTGTGCGTACATGGTTGCCTACCCGCCACGCTTTCCTGGTTCCCCGCATTTTGCCCCACGGACCCCCAGAGGCCTTAATTCCTTAATATAAGCACTTAGAACTTCTCTACCAGATTCCAGGAAGGGCCGAGGGACCTGGGCCGGGTGTCAAACTTCTTACCACAATGAGGTGGTTGTGCGTACATGGGTGCCTACCCACCACGCTTTCCTGGTTCCCCGCATTTTGCCCCTTGGATCCCCAGAGGCTTTAATTCCTTAATATAAGCACCTAGAATTGCTCTAGCGGATTCCAGGAAGTGCCGAGAAGCCTGGGTCGGGTGTCAAACTTCTTACCACCATGAGGTGGTTGTGCGTACATAGGTGCCTACCCACCACGCCCTCCTGGTTCCCCGCATTTTGCCCCACGGACCCCCAGAGGCCTTAATTCCTTAATATAAGCACTTAGAACTTCTCTACCGGATTCCAGGAAGGGCCGAGGGACCTGGGCCGGGTGTCAAACTTCTTACCACCATGAGGTGGTTGTGCGTACATGGGTGCCTACCCGCCACGCCCTCCTGGTTCCCCGCATTTTGTCCCACGGACCCCCAGAAGCCTTAATTCCTTAATATAAGCACCTAGAATTGCTCTAGCGGATTCCAGGAAGGGCTGAGAGGCCTGGGTCGGGTGTCAAACTTCTTAACACGATGAGGTGGTTGTGCGTACATAGGTTCCTACCCGCCACGCCCTCCTGGTTCCCCGCATTTTGCCCCACGGACCCCCAGAGGCTTTAATTCCTTAATATAAGCACCTAGAATTTCTCTAGCGGATTCCAGGATGGGCCGAGGGACCTGGGCCGGGTGTCAAACTTCTTACCACCATGAGGTGGTAGTGCGTACATGGGTGCCTACCCGCCACGCCCTCCTGGTTCCCCGCATTTTGCCCCAAGGACCCCCAGAATCCTTAATTCCTTAATATAAGCCCCTAGAATTGCTCTAGCAGATTCCAGGAAGGGCCGAGGGACCTGGGCCGGGTGTCAAACTTCTTACCACCATGAGGTGGTAGTGCGTACATAGGTGCCTACCCACCACGCCCTCCTGGTTCCCCGCATTTTCCTCCACGGACCCCCAGATGCCTTAATTCCTTAATATAAGCACTTAGAACTTCTCTACCGGATTCCAGGAAGGGCCGAGGGACCTGGGCCGGGTGTCAAACTTCTTACCACAATGAAGTGGTTGTGCGTACATGGGTGCCTACCCGCCACGCCCTCCTGGTTCCCCGCATTTTGTCCCACGGACCCCCAGAGGCCTTAATTCCTTAATATAAGCACCTAGAATTGCTCTAGCGGATTCCAGGAAGGGCCGATAGGCCTGGGTCGGGTGTCAAACTTCTTACCACCATGAGGTGGTTGTGCGTACATAGGTGCCTACCCACCACGCCCTCCTGGTTCCCCGCATTTTGTCCCACGGACCCCCAGAGGCTTTAACTCCTTAATATAAGCACATAGAATTTCTCTAGCGGATTCCAGGATGGGCCGAGGGACCTGGGCCGAGTGTCAAACTTCTTACCACCATGAAGTAGTAGTGCGTACATGGGTGCCTACCCGCCACGCCCTCCTGGTTCCCCGTATTTTGCCCCAAGGACCCCCAGAAGCCTTAATTCCTTAATATAAGCCACTAGAATTGCTCTAGCGGATTCCAGGAAGGGCCGAGGGACCTGGGCAGGGTGTCAAACTTTTTACCACCATGAGGTGGTAGTGCCAACATGGGTGCCTACCCGCCACGCCCTCCTGGTTCCCCGCATTTTGCCCCACGGTCCCCCAGAGGCCTTAATTCCTTAATATAAGCACCTAGAATTGCTCTAGCGGATTCCAGGAAGGGCCGGGGGACCTGGGCCGGGTGTCAAACTTCTTACCACCATGAGGTGGTTGTGCGTACATGGGTGCCACCCGCCACGCCCTCCTGGTTCCCCGCATTTTGCCCCACGGTCCCCCAGAGGCCTTAATTCCTTAATATAAGCACCTAGAATTGCTCTAGCGGATTCCAGGATGGGCCGAGGGACTTGGGCCGGGTGTCAAACTTCTTACCACCATGAGGTGGTAGTGCGTACATGGGTGCCTACCCGCCACGCCCTCCTGGTTCCCCGTATTTTGCCCCACGGACCCCCAGAGGCCTTAATTCCTTAATATAAGCACCTAGAATTGCTCTAGCGGATTCCAGGAAGGGCCGAGAGACCTGGGCCGGGTGTCAAACTTCTTACCACCATGACGTGGTTGTGCGTACATGGGTGCCTACCCGCCACGCTTTCCTGGTTTCCCGCATTTTGCCCCTTGGATCTCCAGAGGCCTTAATTCCTTAATATAAGCACCTAGAATTGCTCTAGCGGATTCCAGGAAGGGCCGAGAGACCTGGGCCGGGTGTCAAACTTCTTACCACCACGACGTGGTTGTGCGTACATGGTTGCCTACCCGCCACGCTTTCCTGGTTCCCCGCATTTTGCCCCACGGACCCCCAGAGGCCTTAATTCCTTAATATAAGCACTTAGAACTTCTCTACCGGATTCCAGGAAGGGCCGAGGGACCTGGGCCGGGTGTCAAACTTCTTACCACAATGAGGTGGTTGTGCGTACATGGGTGCCTACCCGCCACGCCCTCCTGGTTCCCCGCATTTTGTCCCACGGACCCCCAGAGGCCTTAATTCCTTAATATAAGCACCTAGAATTGCTTTAGCGGATTCCAGGAAGGGCCGAGGGACCTGGGCCGGGTGTCAAACTTCTTACCACCATGAGGTGGTTGTGCGTACATGGGTGCCTACCCGCCACGCCCTCCTGGTTCCCCGCATTTTGTCCCACGGACCCCCAGAGGCCTTAATTCCTTAATATAAGCACCTAGAATTGCTTTAGCGGATTCCAGGAAGGGCCGAGGGACCTGGGCCGGGTGTCAAACTTCTTACCACCATGAGGTGGTTGTGCGTACATGGGTGCCTACCCGCCACGCCCTCCTGGTTCCCCGCATTTTGTCCCACGGACCCCCAGAGGCCTTAATTCCTTAATATAAGCACCTAGAATTGCTCTAGCGGAATCCAGGAAGGGCTGAGAGGCCTGGGTCGGGTGTCAAACTTCTTACCACCATGAGGTGGTTGTGCGTACATAGGTTCCTACCCGCAACGCCCTCCTGGTTCCCCGCATTTTGCCCCACGGACCCCCAGAGGCTTTAATTCCTTAATATAAGCACCTAGAATTTCTCTAGCGGATTCCAGGATGGGCCGAGAGACCTGGGCCGGGTGTCAAACTTCTTACCACCATGACGTGGTTGTGCGTACATGGGTGCCTACCCGCCACGCTTTCCTGGTTTCCCGCATTTTGCCCCTTGGATCTCCAGAGGCCTTAATTCCTTAATATAAGCACCTAGAATTGCTCTAGCGGATTCCAGGAAGGGCCGAGAGACCTGGGCCGGGTGTCAAACTTCTTACCACCACAACGTGGTTGTGCGTACATGGTTGCCTACCCGCCACGCTTTCCTGGTTCCCCGCATTTTGCCCCACGGACCCCCAGAGGCCTTAATTCCTTAATATAAGCACTTAGAACTTCTCTACCGGATTCCAGGAAGGGCCGAGGGACCTGGGCCGGGTGTCAAACTTCTTACCACAATGAGGTGGTTGTGCGTACATGGGTGCCTACCCGCCACGCCCTCCTGGTTCCCCGCATTTTGTCCCACGGACCCCCAGAGGCCTTAATTCCTTAATATTAGCACCTAGAATTGCTCTAGCGGATTCCAGGAAGGGCTGAGAGGCCTGGGTCGGGTGTCAAACTTCTTACCACCATGAGGTGGTTGTGCGTACATAGGTTCCTACCCGCAACGCCCTCCTGGTTCCCCGCATTTTGCCCCACGGACCCCCAGAGGCTTTAATTCCTTAATATAAGCACCTAGAATTTCTCTAGCGGATTCCAGGATGGGCCGAGGGACCTGGGCCGGGTGTCAAACTTCTTACCACCATGAGGTGGTAGTGCGTACATGGGTGCCTACCCGCCACGCCCTCCTGGTTCCCCGCATTTTGCCCCAAGGACCCCCAGAATCCTTAATTCCTTAATATAAGCCCCTAGAATTGCTCTAGCAGATTCCAGGAAGGGCCGAGGGACCTGGGCCGGGTGTCAAACTTCTTACCACCATGAGGTGGTAGTGCGTACATAGGTGCCTACCCACCACGCCCTCCTGGTTCCCCGCATTTTCCCCCACGGACCCCCAGAGGCCTTAATTCCTTAATATAAGCACTTAGAACTTCTCTACCGGATTCCAGGAAGGGCCGAGGGACCTGGGCCGGGTGTCAAACTTCTTACCACAATGAAGTGGTTGTGCGTACATGGGTGCCTACCCGCCACGCCCTCCTGGTTCCCCGTATTTTGCCCCACGGACCCCCAGAGGCCTTAATTCCTTAATATAAGCACCTAGAATTGCTCTAGCGGATTCCAGGAAGGGCCGAGAGACCTGGGCCGGGTGTCAAACTTCTTACCACCATGACGTGGTTGTGCGTACATGGGTGCCTACCCGCCACGCTTTCCTGGGTTCCCGCATTTTGCCCCTTGGATCTCCAGAGGACTTAATTCCTTAATATAAGCACCTAGAATTGCTCTAGCGGATTCCAGGAAGGGCCGAGAGACCTGGGCCGGGTGTCAAACTTCTTACCACCACGACGTGGTTGTGCGTACATGGGTGCCTACCCGCCACGCTTTCCTGGTTCCCCGCATTTTGCCCCTTGGATCCCCAGAGGCTTTAATTCCTTAATATAAGCACCTAGAATTGCTCTAGCGGATTCCAGGAAGGGCCGAGAGGCCTGGTTCGGGTGTCAAACTTCTTACCACCATGAGGTGGTTGTGCGTACATAGGTGCCTACCCACCACGCCCTCCTGGTTTCCCGCATTTTGCCCCACGGACCCCTAGAGGCCTTAATTCCTTAATATAAGCACATAGAATTTCTCTAGCGGATTCCAGGATGGGCCGAGGGACCTGGGCCGAGTGTCAAACTTCTTACCACCATGAAGTAGTAGTGCGTACATGGGTGCCTACCCGCCACGCCCTCCTGGTTCCCCGTATTTTGCCCCAAGGACCCCCAGAAGCCTTAATTCCTTAATATAAGCCACTAGAATTGCTCTAGCGGATTCCAGGAAGGGCCGAGGGACCTGGGCAGGGTGTCAAACTTTTTACCACCATGAGGTGGTAGTGCCTACATGGGTGCCTACCCGCCACGCCCTCCTGGTTTCCCGCATTTTGCCCCACGGACCCCTAGAGGCCTTAATTCCTTAATATAAGCACATAGAATTTCTCTAGCGGATTCCAGGATGGGCCGAGGGACCTGGGCCGAGTGTCAAACTTCTTACCACCATGAAGTAGTAGTGCGTACATGGGTGCCACCCGCCACGCCCTCCTGGTTCCCCGCATTTTGCCCCACGGTCCCCCAGAGGCCTTAATTCCTTAATATAAGCACCTAGAATTGCTCTAGCGGATTCCAGGATGGGCCGAGGGACTTGGGCCGGGTGTCAAACTTCTTACCACCTTGACGTGGTAGTGCGTACATGGGTGCCTACCCGCCACGCCCTCCTGGTTCCCCGTATTTTGCCCCACGGACCCCCAGAGGCCTTAATTCCTTAATATAAGCACCTAGAATTGCTCTAGCGGATTCCAGGAAGGGCCGAGAGACCTGGGCCGGGTGTCAAACTTCTTACCACCATGACGTGGTTGTGCGTACATGGGTGCCTACCCGCCACGCTTTCCTGGTTTCCCGCATTTTGCCCCTTGGATCTCCAGAGGCCTTAATTCCTTAATATAAGCACCTAGAATTGCTCTAGCGGATTCCAGGAAGGGCCGAGAGACCTGGGCCGGGTGTCAAACTTCTTACCACCACGACGTGGTTGTGCGTACATGGTTGCCTACCCGCCACGCTTTCCTGGTTCCCCGCATTTTGCCCCACGGACCCCCAGAGGCCTTAATTCCTTAATATAAGCACTTAGAACTTCTCTACCGGATTCCAGGAAGGGCCGAGGGACCTGGGCCGGGTGTCAAACTTCTTACCACAATGAGGTGGTTGTGCGTACATGGGTGCCTACCCGCCACGCCCTCCTGGTTCCCCGCATTTTGTCCCACGGACCCCCAGAGGCCTTAATTCCTTAATATAAGCACCTAGAATTGCTTTAGCGGATTCCAGGAAGGGCCGAGGGACCTGGGCCGGGTGTCAAACTTCTTACCACCATGAGGTGGTTGTGCGTACATGGGTGCCTACCCGCCACGCCCTCCTGGTTCCCCGCATTTTGTCCCACGGACCCCCAGAGGCCTTAATTCCTTAATATAAGCACCTAGAATTGCTCTAGCGGATTCCAGGAAGGGCTGAGAGGCCTGGGTCGGGTGTCAAACTTCTTACCACCATGAGGTGGTTGTGCGTACATAGGTTCCTACCCGCAACGCCCTCCTGGTTCCCCGCATTTTGCCCCACGGACCCCCAGAGGCTTTAATTCCTTAATATAAGCACCTAGAATTTCTCTAGCGGATTCCAGGATGGGCCGAGGGAACTGGGCCGGGTGTCAAAATTCTTACCACCATGAGGTGGTAGTGCGTACATGGGTGCCTACCCGCCACGCCCTCCTGGTTCCCCGCATTTTGCCCCAAGGACCCCCAGAATCCTTAATTCCTTAATATAAGCCCCTAGAATTGCTCTAGCAGATTCCAGGAAGGGCCGAGGGACCTGGGCCGGGTGTCAAACCTCTTACCACCATGAGGTGGTAGTGCGTACATAGGTGCCTACCCACCACGCCCTCCTGGTTCCCCGCATTTTCCCCCACGGACCCCCAGAGGCCTTAATTCCTTAATATAAGCACTTAGAACTTCTCTACCGGATTCCAGGAAGGGCCGAGGGACCTGGGCCGGGTGTCAAACTTCTTACCACAATGAAGTGGTTGTGCGTACATGGGTGCCTACCCGCCACGCCCTCCTGGTTCCTCGCATTTTGTCCCACGGACCCCCAGAGGCCTTAATTCCTTAATATAAGCACCTAGAATTTCTCTAGCGGATTCCAGGAAGGGCCGATAGGCCTGGGTCGGGTGTCAAACTTCTTACCACCATGAGGTGGTTGTGCGTACATAGGTGCCTACCCACCACGCCCTCCTGGTTCCCCGCATTTTGTCCCACGGACCCCCAGAGGCTTTAATTCCTTAATATAAGCACATAGAATTTCTCTAGCGGATTCCAGGATGGGCCGAGGGACCTGGGCCGAGTGTCAAACTTCTTACCACCATGAGGTAGTAGTGCGTACATGGGTGCCTACCCGCCACGCCCTCCTGGTTCCCCGTATTTTGCCCCAAGGACCCCCAGAAGCCTTAATTCCTTAATATAAGCCCCTAGAATTGCTCTAGCGGATTCCAGGAAGGGCCGAGGGACCTGGGCAGGGTGTCAAACTTTTTACCACCATGAGGTGGTAGTGCCTACATGGGTGCCTACCCGCCACGCCCTCCTGGTTCCCCGCATTTTGCCCCACGGTCCCCCAGAGGCCTTAATTCCTTAATATAAGCACCTAGAATTGCTCTAGCGGATTCCAGGAAGGGCCGGGGGACCTGGGCCGGGTGTCAAACTTCTTACCACCATGAGGTGGTTGTGCGTACATGGGTGCCACCCGCCACGCCCTCCTGGTTCCCCGCATTTTGCCCCACGGTCCCCCAGAGGCCTTAATTCCTTAATATAAGCACCTAGAATTGCTCTAGCGGATTCCAGGATGGGCCGAGGGACTTGGGCCGGGTGTCAAACTTCTTACCACCATGAGGTGGTAGTGCGTACATGGGTGCCTACCCGCCACGCCCTCCTGGTTCCCCGTATTTTACCCCACGGACCCCCAGAGGCCTTAATTCCTTAATATAAGCACCTAGAATTGCTCTAGCGGATTCCAGGAAGGGCCGAGAGACCTGGGCCGGGTGTCAAACTTCTTACCACCATGACGTGGTTGTGCGTACATGGGTGCCTACCCGCCACGCTTTCCTGGGTTCCCGCATTTTGCCCCTTGGATCTCCAGAGGCCTTAATTCCTTAATATAAGCACCTAGAATTGCTCTAGCGGATTCCAGGAAGGGCCGAGAGACCTGGGCCGGGTGTCAAACTTCTTACCACCACAACGTGGTTGTGCGTACATGGGTGCCTACCCGCCACGCTTTCCTGGTTCCCCGCATTTTGCCCCTTGGATCCCCAGAGGCTTTAATTCCTTAATATAAGCACCTAGAATTGCTCTAGCGGATTCCAGGAAGGGCCGAGAGGCCTGGTTCGGGTGTCAAACTTCTTACCACCATGAGGTGGTTGTGCGTACATAGGTGCCTACCCACCACGCCCTCCTGGTTTCCCGCATTTTGCCCCACGGACCCCTAGAGGCCTTAATTCCTTAATATAAGCACCTAGAATTTCTCTAGCGGATTCCAGGATGGGCCGAGGGACCTGGGCCGGGTGTCAAACTTCTTACCACCATGAGGTGGTAGTGCGTACATGGGTGCCTACCCGCCACGCCCTCCTGGTTCCCCATATTTTGCCCCAAGGACCCCCAGAAGCCTTAATTCCTTAATATAAGCCCTTAGAATTGCTCTAGCGGATTCCAGGAAGGGCCGAGAGGCCTGGGTCGGGTGTCAAACTTCTTACCACCATGAGGTGGTAGTGCGTACATGGGTGCCTACCCGCCACGCCCTCCTGGTTCCCCGTATTTTGCCCCAAGGACCCCCAGAAGCCTTAATTCCTTAATATAAGCCACTAGAATTGCTCTAGCGGATTCCAGGAAGGGCCGAGGGACCTGGGCAGGGTGTCAAACTTTTTACCACCATGAGGTGGTAGTGCCTACATGGGTGCCTACCCGCCACGCCCTCCTGGTTCCCCGCATTTTGCCCCACGGTCCCCCAGAGGCCTTAATTCCTTAATATAAGCACCTAGAATTGCTCTAGCGGATTCCAGGAAGGGCCGGGGGACCTGGGCCGGGTGTCAAACTTCTTACCACCATGAGGTGGTTGTGCGTACATGGGTGCCACCCGCCACGCCCTCCTGGTTCCCCGCATTTTGCCCCACGGTCCCCCAGAGGCCTTAATTCCTTAATATAAGCACCTAGAATTGCTCTAGCGGATTCCAGGATGGGCCGAGGGACTTGGGCCGGGTGTCAAACTTCTTACCACCATGAGGTGGTAGTGCGTACATGGGTGCCTACCCGCCACGCCCTCCTGGTTCCCCGTATTTTGCCCCACGGACCCCCAGAGGCCTTAATTCCTTAATATAAGCACCTAGAATTGCTCTAGCGGATTCCAGGAAGGGCCGAGAGACCTGGGCCGGGTGTCAAACTTCTTACCACCATGACGTGGTTGTGCGTACATGGGTGCCTACCCGCCACGCTTTCCTGGTTTCCCGCATTTTGCCCCTTGGATCTCCAGAGGCCTTAATTCCTTAATATAAGCACCTAGAATTGCTCTAGCGGATTCCAGGAAGGGCCGAGAGACCTGGGCCGGGTGTCAAACTTCTTACCACCACGACGTGGTTGTGCGTACATGGTTGCCTACCCGCCACGCTTTCCTGGTTCCCCGCATTTTGCCCCACGGACCCCCAGAGGCCTTAATTCCTTAATATAAGCACTTAGAACTTCTCTAGCGGATTCCAGGAAGGGCCGAGGGACCTGGGCCGGGTGTCAAACTTCTTACCACAATGAGGTGGTTGTGCGTACATGGGTGCCTACCCGCCACGCCCTCCTGGTTCCCCGCATTTTGTCCCACGGACCCCCAGAGGCCTTAATTCCTTAATATAAGCACCTAGAATTGCTTTAGCGGATTCCAGGAAGGGCCGAGGGACCTGGGCCGGGTGTCAAACTTCTTACCACAATGAGGTGGTTGTGCGTACATGGGTGCCTACCCGCCACGCCCTCCTGGTTCCCCGCATTTTGTCCCACGGACCCCCAGAGGCCTTAATTCCTTAATATAAGCACCTAGAATTGCTTTAGCGGATTCCAGGAAGGGCCGAGGGACCTGGGCCGGGTGTCAAACTTCTTACCACCATGAGGTGGTTGTGCGTACATGGGTGCCTACCCGCCACGCCCTCCTGGTTCCCCGCATTTTGTCCCACGGACCCCCAGAGGCCTTAATTCCTTAATATAAGCACCTAGAATTGCTCTAGCGGAATCCAGGAAGGGCTGAGAGGCCTGGGTCTGGTGTCAAACTTCTTACCACCATGAGGTGGTTGTGCGTACATAGGTTCCTACCCGCAACGCCCTCCTGGTTCCCCGCATTTTGCCCCACGGACCCCCAGAGGCTTTAATTCCTTAATATAAGCACCTAGAATTTCTCTAGCGGATTCCAGGATGGGCCGAGAGACCTGGGCCGGGTGTCAAACTTCTTACCACCATGACGTGGTTGTGCGTACATGGGTGCCTACCCGCCACGCTTTCCTGGTTTCCCGCATTTTGCCCCTTGGATCTCCAGAGGCCTTAATTCCTTAATATAAGCACCTAGAATTGCTCTAGCGGATTCCAGGAAGGGCCGAGAGACCTGGGCCGGGTGTCAAACTTCTTACCACCACAACGTGGTTGTGCGTACATGGTTGCCTACCCGCCACGCTTTCCTGGTTCCCCGCATTTTGCCCCACGGACCCCCAGAGGCCTTAATTCCTTAATATAAGCACTTAGAACTTCTCTACCGGATTCCAGGAAGGGCCGAGGGACCTGGGCCGGGTGTCAAACTTCTTACCACAATGAGGTGGTTGTGCGTACATGGGTGCCTACCCGCCACGCCCTCCTGGTTCCCCGCATTTTGTCCCACGGACCCCCAGAGGCCTTAATTCCTTAATATAAGCACCTAGAATTGCTCTAGCGGATTCCAGGAAGGGCTGAGAGGCCTGGGTCGGGTGTCAAACTTCTTACCACCATGAAGTGGTTGTGCGTACATAGGTTCCTACCCGCAACGCCCTCCTGGTTCCCCGCATTTTGCCCCACGGACCCCCAGAGGCTTTAATTCCTTAATATAAGCACCTAGAATTTCTCTAGCGGATTCCAGGATGGGCCGAGGGACCTGGGCCGGGTGTCAAACTTCTTACCACCATGAGGTGGTAGTGCGTACATGGGTGCCTACCCGCCACGCCCTCCTGGTTCCCCGCATTTTGCCCCAAGGACCCCCAGAATCCTTAATTCCTTAATATAAGCCCCTAGAATTGCTCTAGCAGATTCCAGGAAAGGCCGAGGGACCTGGGCCGGGTGTCAAACTTCTTACCACCATGAGGTGGTAGTGCGTACATAGGTGCCTACCCACCACGCCCTCCTGGTTCCCCGCATTTTCCCCCACGGACCCCCAGAGGCCTTAATTCCTTAATATAAGCACTTAGAACTTCTCTACCGGATTCCAGGAAGGGCCGAGGGACCTGGGCCGGGTGTCAAACTTCTTACCACAATGAAGTGGTTGTGCGTACATGGGTGCCTACCCGCCACGCCCTCCTGGTTCCCCGTATTTTGCCCCACGGACCCCCAGAGGCCTTAATTCCTTAATATAAGCACCTAGAATTGCTCTAGCGGATTCCAGGAAGGGCCGAGAGACCTGGGCCGGGTGTCAAACTTCTTACCACCATGACGTGGTTGTGCGTACATGGGTGCCTACCCGCCACGCTTTCCTGGGTTCCCGCATTTTGCCCCTTGGATCTCCAGAGGACTTAATTCCTTAATATAAGCACCTAGAATTGCTCTAGCGGATTCCAGGAAGGGCCGAGAGACCTGGGCCGGGTGTCAAACTTCTTACCACCACGACGTGGTTGTGCGTACATGGGTGCCTACCCGCCACGCTTTCCTGGTTCCCCGCATTTTGCCCCTTGGATCCCCAGAGGCTTTAATTCCTTAATATAAGCACCTAGAATTGCTCTAGCGGATTCCAGGAAGGGCCGAGAGGCCTGGTTCGGGTGTCAAACTTCTTACCACCATGAGGTGGTTGTGCGTACATAGGTGCCTACCCACCACGCCCTCCTGGTTTCCCGCATTTTGCCCCACGGACCCCTAGAGGCCTTAATTCCTTAATATAAGCACATAGAATTTCTCTAGCGGATTCCAGGATGGGCCGAGGGACCTGGGCCGAGTGTCAAACTTCTTACCACCATGAAGTAGTAGTGCGTACATGGGTGCCTACCCGCCACGCCCTCCTGGTTCCCCGTATTTTGCCCCAAGGACCCCCAGAAGCCTTAATTCCTTAATATAAGCCACTAGAATTGCTCTAGCGGATTCCAGGAAGGGCCGAGGGACCTGGGCAGGGTGTCAAACTTTTTACCACCATGAGGTGGTAGTGCCTACATGGGTGCCTACCCGCCACGCCCTCCTGGTTTCCCGCATTTTGCCCCACGGACCCCTAGAGGCCTTAATTCCTTAATATAAGCACATAGAATTTCTCTAGCGGATTCCAGGATGGGCCGAGGGACCTGGGCCGAGTGTCAAACTTCTTACCACCATGAAGTAGTAGTGCGTACATGGGTGCCACCCGCCACGCCCTCCTGGTTCCCCGCATTTTGCCCCACGGTCCCCCAGAGGCCTTAATTCCTTAATATAAGCACCTAGAATTGCTCTAGCGGATTCCAGGATGGGCCGAGGGACTTGGGCCGGGTGTCAAACTTCTTACCACCATGAGGTGGTAGTGCGTACATGGGTGCCTACCCGCCACGCCCTCCTGGTTCCCCGTATTTTGCCCCACGGACCCCCAGAGGCCTTAATTCCTTAATATAAGCACCTAGAATTGCTCTAGCGGATTCCAGGAAGGGCCGAGAGACCTGGGCCGGGTGTCAAACTTCTTACCACCATGACGTGGTTGTGCGTACATGGGTGCCTACCCGCCACGCTTTCCTGGTTTCCCGCATTTTGCCCCTTGGATCTCCAGAGGCCTTAATTCCTTAATATAAGCACCTAGAATTGCTCTAGCGGATTCCAGGAAGGGCCGAGAGACCTGGGCCGGGTGTCAAACTTCTTACCACCACGACGTGGTTGTGCGTACATGGTTGCCTACCCGCCACGCTTTCCTGGTTCCCCGCATTTTGCCCCACGGACCCCCAGAGGCCTTAATTCCTTAATATAAGCACTTAGAACTTCTCTACCGGATTCCAGGAAGGGCCGAGGGACCTGGGCCGGGTGTCAAACTTCTTACCACAATGAGGTGGTTGTGCGTACATGGGTGCCTACCCGCCACGCCCTCCTGGTTCCCCGCATTTTGTCCCACGGACCCCCAGAGGCCTTAATTCCTTAATATAAGCACCTAGAATTGCTTTAGCGGATTCCAGGAAGGGCCGAGGGACCTGGGCCGGGTGTCAAACTTCTTACCACAATGAGGTGGTTGTGCGTACATGGGTGCCTACCCGCCACGCCTTCCTGGTTCCCCGCATTTTGTCCCACGGACCCCCAGAGGCCTTAATTCCTTAATATAAGCACCTAGAATTGCTTTAGCGGATTCCAGGAAGGGCCGAGGGACCTGGGCCGGGTGTCAAACTTCTTACCACCATGAGGTGGTTGTGCGTACATGGGTGCCTACCCGCCACGCCCTCCTGGTTCCCCGCATTTTGTCCCACGGACCCCCAGAGGCCTTAATTCCTTAATATAAGCACCTAGAATTGCTCTAGCGGAATCCAGGAAGGGCTGAGAGGCCTGGGTCTGGTGTCAAACTTCTTACCACCATGAGGTGGTTGTGCGTACATAGGTTCCTACCCGCAACGCCCTCCTGGTTCCCCGCATTTTGCCCCACGGACCCCCAGAGGCTTTAATTCCTTAATATAAGCACCTAGAATTTCTCTAGCGGATTCCAGGATGGGCCGAGAGACCTGGGCCGGGTGTCAAACTTCTTACCACCATGACGTGGTTGTGCGTACATGGGTGCCTACCCGCCACGCTTTCCTGGTTTCCCGCATTTTGCCCCTTGGATCTCCAGAGGCCTTAATTCCTTAATATAAGCACCTAGAATTGCTCTAGCGGATTCCAGGAAGGGCCGAGAGACCTGGGCCGGGTGTCAAACTTCTTACCACCACAACGTGGTTGTGCGTACATGGTTGCCTACCCGCCACGCTTTCCTGGTTCCCTGCATTTTGCCCCACGGACCCCCAGAGGCCTTAATTCCTTAATATAAGCACTTAGAACTTCTCTACCGGATTCCAGGAAGGGCCGAGGGACCTGGGCCGGGTGTCAAACTTCTTACCACAATGAGGTGGTTGTGCGTACATGGGTGCCTACCCGCCACGCCCTCCTGGTTCCCCGCATTTTGTCCCACGGACCCCCAGAGGCCTTAATTCCTTAATATAAGCACCTAGAATTGCTCTAGCGGATTCCAGGAAGGGCTGAGAGGCCTGGGTCGGGTGTCAAACTTCTTACCACCATGAGGTGGTTGTGCGTACATAGGTTCCTACCCGCAACGCCCTCCTGGTTCCCCGCATTTTGCCCCACGGACCCCCAGAGGCTTTAATTCCTTAATATAAGCACCTAGAATTTCTCTAGCGGATTCCAGGATGGGCCGAGGGACCTGGGCCGGGTGTCAAACTTCTTACCACCATGAGGTGGTAGTGCGTACATGGGTGCCTACCCGCCACGCCCTCCTGGTTCCCCGCATTTTGCCCCAAGGACCCCCAGAATCCTTAATTCCTTAATATAAGCCCCTAGAATTGCTCTAGCAGATTCCAGGAAAGGCCGAGGGACCTGGGCCGGGTGTCAAACTTCTTACCACCATGAGGTGGTAGTGCGTACATAGGTGCCTACCCACCACGCCCTCCTGGTTCCCCGCATTTTCCCCCACGGACCCCCAGAGGCCTTAATTCCTTAATATAAGCACTTAGAACTTCTCTACCGGATTCCAGGAAGGGCCGAGGGACCTGGGCCGGGTGTCAAACTTCTTACCACAATGAAGTGGTTGTGCGTACATGGGTGCCTACCCGCCACGCCCTCCTGGTTCCCCGTATTTTGCCCCACGGACCCCCAGAGGCCTTAATTCCTTAATATAAGCACCTAGAATTGCTCTAGCGGATTCCAGGAAGGGCCGAGAGACCTGGGCCGGGTGTCAAACTTCTTACCACCATGACGTGGTTGTGCGTACATGGGTGCCTACCCGCCACGCTTTCCTGGGTTCCCGCATTTTGCCCCTTGGATCTCCAGAGGACTTAATTCCTTAATATAAGCACCTAGAATTGCTCTAGCGGATTCCAGGAAGGGCCGAGAGACCTGGGCCGGGTGTCAAACTTCTTACCACCACGACGTGGTTGTGCGTACATGGGTGCCTACCCGCCACGCTTTCCTGGTTCCCCGCATTTTGCCCCTTGGATCCCCAGAGGCTTTAATTCCTTAATATAAGCACCTAGAATTGCTCTAGCGGATTCCAGGAAGGGCCGAGAGGCCTGGTTCGGGTGTCAAACTTCTTACCACCATGAGGTGGTTGTGCGTACATAGGTGCCTACCCACCACGCCCTCCTGGTTTCCCGCATTTTGCCCCACGGACCCCTAGAGGCCTTAATTCCTTAATATAAGCACATAGAATTTCTCTAGCGGATTCCAGGATGGGCCGAGGGACCTGGGCCGAGTGTCAAACTTCTTACCACCATGAAGTAGTAGTGCGTACATGGGTGCCTACCCGCCACGCCCTCCTGGTTCCCCGTATTTTGCCCCAAGGACCCCCAGAAGCCTTAATTCCTTAATATAAGCCACTAGAATTGCTCTAGCGGATTCCAGGAAGGGCCGAGGGACCTGGGCAGGGTGTCAAACTTTTTACCACCATGAAGTAGTAGTGCGTACATGGGTGCCACCCGCCACGCCCTCCTGGTTCCCCGCATTTTGCCCCACGGTCCCCCAGAGGCCTTAATTCCTTAATATAAGCACCTAGAATTGCTCTAGCGGATTCCAGGATGGGCCGAGGGACTTGGGCCGGGTGTCAAACTTCTTACCACCATGAGGTGGTAGTGCGTACATGGGTGCCTACCCGCCACGCCCTCCTGGTTCCCCGTATTTTGCCCCACGGACCCCCAGAGGCCTTAATTCCTTAATATAAGCACCTAGAATTGCTCTAGCGGATTCCAGGAAGGGCCGAGAGACCTGGGCCGGGTGTCAAACTTCTTACCACCATGACGTGGTTGTGCGTACATGGGTGCCTACCCGCCACGCTTTCCTGGTTTCCCGCATTTTGCCCCTTGGATCTCCAGAGGCCTTAATTCCTTAATATAAGCACCTAGAATTGCTCTAGCGGATTCCAGGAAGGGCCGAGAGACCTGGGCCGGGTGTCAAACTTCTTACCACCACGACGTGGTTGTGCGTACATGGTTGCCTACCCGCCACGCTTTCCTGGTTCCCCGCATTTTGTCCCACGGACCCCCAGAGGCCTTAATTCCTTAATATAAGCACCTAGAATTGCTCTAGCGGAATCCAGGAAGGGCTGAGAGGCCTGGGTCTGGTGTCAAACTTCTTACCACCATGAGGTGGTTGTGCGTACATAGGTTCCTACCCGCAACGCCCTCCTGGTTCCCCGCATTTTGCCCCACGGACCCCCAGAGGCTTTAATTCCTTAATATAAGCACCTAGAATTTCTCTAGCGGATTCCAGGATGGGCCGAGGGACCTGGGCCGGGTGTCAAACTTCTTACCACCATGAGGTGGTAGTGCGTACATGGGTGCCTGGTTCCCCATATTTTGCCCCAAGGACCCCCAGAAGCCTTAATTCCTCAATATAAGCCCCTAGAATTGCTCTAGCGGATTCCAGGAAGGGCCGAGAGGCCTGGGTCGGGTGTCAAACTTCTTACCACCATGAGGTGGTTGTGCGTACATAGGTGCCTACCCACCACGCCCTCCTGTTCCCCGCATTTTGCCCCACGGACACCCAGAGGCCTTAATTCCTTAATATAAGCACCTAGAATTTCTCTAACGGATTCCAGGATGGGCCGAGGGACCTGGGCCGGGTGTAAAATTTCTTACCACCATGACGTGGTTGTGTGTTTATGGGTGCCTACCCGCCACGCTTTCCTGGTTCCCCGCATTTTGCCCTTTGGATCCCCAGAGGCTTTAATTCCTTAATATAAGCACCTAGAATTGCTCTAGCGGATTCCAGGAAGGGCCGAGAGGCCTGTGTCGGGTGTCAAACTTCTTACCACCATGAGGTGGTTGTGCGTACATAGGTGCCTACCCACCACGCCCTCCTGGTCCCCCGCATTTTGCCCCACGGACCCCCAGAGGCCTTAATTCCTTAATATAAGCACCTAGAATTTCTCTAGCGGATTCCAGGATGGGCCGAGGGACCTGGGCCGGGTGTCAAACTTCTTACCACCATGAGGTGGTAGCGCGTACATGGGTGCCTACCCGCCACGCCCTCCTGGTTCCACGCATTTTGCCCCAAGGACCCCCAGAATCCTTAATTCCTTAATATAAGCCCCTAGAATTGCTCTAGCAGATTCCAGGAAGGGCCGAGGGACCTGGGCCGGGTGTCAAACTTCTTACCACCATGAGGTGGTAGTGCGTACATAGTTGCCTACCCGCCACGCCCTCCTGGTTCCCCGCATTTTGCCCCACGGTCCCCCAGAGGCTTTAATTCCTTAATATAAGCACCTAGAATTGCTCTAGCGGATTCCAGGATGGGCCGAGGGACTTGGGCCGGGTGTCAAACTTCTTACCACCATGAGGTGGTAGTGCGTACATGGGCGCCTACCCGCCACGCCCTCCTGGTTCCCCGTATTTTGCCCCAAGGACCCCCAGAAGCCTTAATTCCTTAATATAAGCCCCTAGAATTGCTCTAGCGGATTCCAGGAAGGGCCGAGAAGCCTGGGTCGGGTGTCAAACTTCTTACCACCATGAGGTGGTTGTGCGTACATAGGTGCCTACCCACCACGCCCTCTTGGTTCCCCGCATTTTGCCCCACGGACCCCCAGAGGCTTTAATTCCTTAATATAAGCACCTAGAATTTCTCTAGCGGATTCCAGGATGGGACGAGGGACCTGGGCCGGGTGTCAAACTTCTTACCACCATGAGGTGGTAGTGCGTACATGGGTGCCTACCCGCCACGCCCTCCTGGTTCCCCGTATTTTGCCCAAAGGACCCCCAGAAGCCTTAATTCCTTAATATAAGCCCCTAGAGTTGCTCTAGCGGATTCCAGGAAGGGCCGAGAGACCTGGGCCGGGTGTCAAACTTCTTACCACCATGACGTGGTTGTGCGTACATGGGTGCCTACCCGCCACGCTTTCCTGGTTTCCCGCATTTTGCCCCTTGGATCTCCAGAGGCCTTAATTCCTTAATATAAGCACCTAGAATTGCTCTAGCGGATTCCAGGAAGGGCCGAGAGACCTGGGCCGGGTGTCAAACTTCTTACCACCACGACGTGGTTGTGCGTACATGGGTGCCTACCCGCCACGCTTTCCTGGTTCCCCGCATTTTGCCCCTTGGATCCCCAGAGGCTTTAATTCCTTAATATAAGCACCTAGAATTGCTCTAGCGGATTCCAGGAAGGGCCGAGAGGCCTGGGTCGGGTGTCAAACTTCTTACCACCATGAGGTGGTTGTGCGTACATAGGTGCCTACCCACCACGCCCTCCTGGTTTCCCGCATTTTGCCCCACGGACCCCCAGAGGCCTTAATTCCTTAATATAAGCACCTAGAATTTCTCTAGCGGATTCCAGGATGGGCCGAGGGACCTGGGCCGGGTGTCAAACTTCTTAACACCATGAGGTGGTAGTGCGTACATGGGTGCCTACCCGCCACGCCCTCCTGGTTCCCCATATTTTGCCCCAAGGACCCCCAGAAGCCTTAATTCCTTAATATAAGCCCCTAGAATTGCTCTAGCGGATTCCAGGAAGGGCCGAGAGGCCTGGGTCGGGTGTCAAACTTTTTACCACCATGAGGTGGTTGTGGGTACATAGGTGCCTACCCACCACGCCCTCCTGTTCCCCGCATTTTGCCCCACGGACCCCCAGAGGCCTTAATTCCTTAATATAAGCACCTAGAATTTCTCTAACGGATTCCAGGATGGGCCGAGGGACCTGGGCCGGGTGTAAAACTTCTTACCACCATGACGTGGTTGTGTGTTTATGGGTGCCTACCCGCCACGCTTTCCTGGATCCCCGCATTTTGCCCTTTGGATCCCCAGAGGCTTTAATTCCTTAATATAAGCACCTAGAATTGCTCTAGCGGATTCCAGGAAGGGCCGAGAGGCCTGTGTCGGGTGTCAAACTTCTTACCACCATGAGGTGGTTGTGCGTACATAGGTGCCTACCCACCACGCCCTCCTGGTTCCCCGCATTTTGCCCCACGGTCCCCCAGAAGGTTTAATTCCTTAATATAAGCACCTAGAATTTCTCTAGCGGATTCCAGGATGGGATGAGGGACCTGGGCCGAGTGTCAAACTTCTTACCACCATGAGGTGGTAGTGCGTACATGAGTGCCTACCCGCCAAGCCCTCCTGGTTCCCCGCATTTTGCCCCACGGTCCCCCAGAGGCCTTAATTCCTTAATATAAGCACCTAGAATTGCTCTAGCGGATTCCAGGAAGGGCCGAGAGGCCTGGGTCGGGTGTCAAACTTCTTACCACCATGAGGTGGTTGTACGTACATAGGTTCCTACCCGCCACGCCCTCCTGGTTCCCCGCATTTTGCCCCACGGATCCCCCAGAGGCCTTAATTCCTTAATATAAGCATTTAGAACTTCTCTACCGGATTCCAGGAAGGGCCGAGGGACCTGGGCCGGGTGTCAAACTTCTTACCACCATGAGGTGGTTGTGCGTTCATGGGTGCCTACCCGCCACGCCCTCCTGGTTCCACGCATTTTGCCCCACGGACCCCCAGAGGCCTTAATTCCTTAATATAAGCACTTAGAATTTCTCTAGCGGATTCCAGGATGGGCCGAGGGACCTGGGTCGGGTGTCAAACTTCGTACCACCATGAGGTGGTAGTGCGTACATGGGTGCCTACCCGCCACGCCCTCCTGGTTCCGCGCATTTTGCCCCACGGACCCCCAGAGGCCTTAATTCCTTAATATAAGCACCTAGAATTGCTCTAGCGGATTCCAGGAAGGGCTGAGAGACCTGGGCCGGGTGTCAAACTTCTTACCACCATGACGTGGTTGTGCGTACATGGGTGCCTACCCACCACGCTTTCCTGGTTCCCCGCATTTTGCCCCTTGGATCCCCAGAGGCTTTAATTCCTTAATATAAGCACCTAGAATTGCTCTAGCGGATTCCAGGAAGTGCCGAGAAGCCTGGGTCGGGTGTCAAACTTCTTACCACCATGAGGTGGTAGTGCGTACATAGGTTCCTACCCACCACGCCCTCCTGGTTCCCCGCATTTTGCCCCACGGTCCCCCAGAGGCCTTAATTCCTTAATATAAGCACTTAGAACTTCTCTACCGGATTCCAGGAAGGGCCGAGGGACCTGGGCCGGGTGTCAAACTTCTTACCACCATGAGGTGGTTGTGCGTACATGGGTGCCTACCCGCCACGCCCTCCTGGTTCCCCGCATTTTGTCCCACGGACCCCCAGA
This sequence comes from Candelabrum cocksii, assembly GCA_963930725.1. Taxonomy (NCBI): domain Eukaryota; kingdom Metazoa; phylum Cnidaria; class Hydrozoa; order Anthoathecata; family Candelabridae; genus Candelabrum; species Candelabrum cocksii. The sequence continues at coordinate 5,466,546 of OZ005677.1, read as the reverse complement.
AGCCTTAATTCCTTAATATAAGCACCTAGAATTGCTCTAGCGGATTCCAGGAAGGGCTGAGAGGCCTGGGTCGGGTGTCAAACTTCTTACCACCATAAGGTGGTTGTGCGTACATGGGTTCCTACCCGCCACGCCCTCCTGGTTCCCCGCATTTTGCCCCACGGACCCCCAGAGGCTTTAATTCCTTAATATAAGCACCTAGAATTTCTCTAGCGGATTCCAGGATGGGCCGAGGGACCTGGGCCGGGTGTCAAACTTCTTACCACCATGAGGTGGTAGTGCGTACATGGGTGCCTACACGCCACGCCCTCCTGGTTCCCCGCATTTTGCCCCAAGGACCCCCAGAATCCTTAATTCCTTAATATAAGCCCCTAGAATTGCTCTAGCAGATTCCAGGAAGGGCCGAGGGACCTGGGCCGGGTGTGAAACTTCTTACCACCATGAGGTGGTAGTGCGTACATCGGTGCCTACCCACCACGCCCTCCTGGTTCCCCGCATTTTGCCCCACGGACCCCCAGAGGCCTTAATTCCTTAATATAAGCACTTAGAACTTCTCTACCGGATTCCAGGAAGGGCCGAGGGACCTGGGCCGGGTGTCAAACTTCTTACCACAATGAGGTGGTTGTGCGTACATGGGTGCCTACCCGCCACGCCCTCCTGGTTCCCCGCATTTTGTCCCACGGACCCCCAGAGGCCTTAATTCCTTAATATAAGCACCTAGAATTGCTCTAGCGGATTCCAGGAAGGGCCGAGGGACCTGGGCCGGGTGTCAAACTTCTTACCACTATGAGGTGGTTGTGCGTACATGGGTGCCTACCCGCCACGCCCTCCTGGTTCCCCGCATTTTGCCCCAAGGACCCCCAGAAGCCTTAATTCCTTAATATAAGCCCCTAGAATTGCTCTAGCGGATTCCAGGAAGGGCCGACGGACCTGGGCAGGGTGTCAAACTTTTTACCACCATGAGGTGGTAGTGCCTACATGGGTGCCTACCCGCCACGCCCTCCTGGTTCCCCGCATTTTGCCCCACGGTCCCCCAGAGGCCTTAATTCCTTAATATAAGCAGCTAGAATTGCTCTAGCGGATTCCAGGAAGGGCCGGGGGACCTGGGCCGGGTGTCAAACTTCTTACCACCATGAGGAGGTTGTGCGTACATGGGTGCCACACGCCACGCCCTCCTGGTTCCCCGCATTTTGCCCCACGGTCCCCCAGAGGCCTTAATTCCTTAATATAAGCAACTAGAATTTCTCTAGCGGATTCCAGGATGGGCCGAGGGACCTGGGCCGGGTGTCAAACTTCTTACCACCATGAGGTGGTAGTGCGTACATGGGGGCCTACCCGCCACGCCCTCTTGGTTCCGCGCATTTTGCCCCACGGACCCCCAGAGGCCTTAATTCCTTAATATAAGCACCTAGAATTGCTCTAGCGGATTCCAGGAAGGGCCGAGAGACCTGGGCCGGGTGTCAAACTTCTTACCACCATGACGTGGTTGTGCGTACATGGGTGCCTACTCACCACGCTTTCCTGGTTCCCCGCATTTTGCCCCTTGGATCCCCAGAAGCTTTAATTCCTTAATATAAGCACCTAGAATTGCTCTAGCGGATTCCAGGAAGGGCCGAGAAGCCTGGGTCGGGTGTCAAACTTCTTACCACCATGAGGTGGTTGTGCGTACATAGGTGCCTACCCACCACGCCCTCCTGGTTCCCCGCATTTTGCCCCACGGACCCCCAGAGGCCTTAATTCCTTAATATAAGCACTTAGAACTTCTCTTCCGGATACCAGGAAGGGCCGAGGGACCTGGGCCGGGTGTCAAACTTATTACCACCATGCGGTGGTTGTGCGTACATGGGTGCCTACCCGCCGCGCCCTCCTGGTTCCCCGCATTTTGTCCCACGGATCCCCAGAGGCTTTAATTCCTTAATATAAGCACCTAGAATTGCTCTAGCGGATTCCAGGAAGGGCCGAGGGACCTGGGCAGGGTGTCAAACTTCTTACCACCATGAGGTGGTAGTGCGTACATGGTTGCCTACCCGCCACGCCTTCCTGGTTCCCCGCATTTTGCCCCACGGTCCCCCATAGGCCTTAATTCCTTAATATAAGATCCTTGAATTGCTCTAGCGGATTCCAGGAAGGGCCGGGAGACCTGGGCCGGGTGTCAAACTTCTTACCACCATGAGGAGGTTGTGCGTACATGGGTGCCACACGCCACGCCCTCCTGGTTCCCCGCATTTTGCCCCACGGTCCCCCAGAGGCCTTAATTCCTTAATATAAGCAACTAGAATTTCTCTAGCGGATTCCAGGATGGGCCGAGGGACCTGGGCCGGGTGTCAAACTTCTTACCACCATGAGGTGGTAGTGCGTACATGGGGGCCTACCCGCCACGCCCTCTTGGTTCCGCGCATTTTGCCCCACGGACCCCCAGAGGCCTTAATTCCTTAATATAAGCACCTAGAATTGCTCTAGCGGATTCCAGGAAGGGCCGAGAGACCTGGGCCGGGTGTCAAACTTCTTACCACCATGACGTGGTTGTGCGTACATGGGTGCCTACTCACCACGCTTTCCTGGTTCCCCGCATTTTGCCCCTTGGATCCCCAGAAGCTTTAATTCCTTAATATAAGCACCTAGAATTGCTCTAGCGGATTCCAGGAAGGGCCGAGAAGCCTGGGTCGGGTGTCAAACTTCTTACCACCATGAGGTGGTTGTGCGTACATAGGTGCCTACCAACCACGCCCTCCTGGTTCCCCGCATTTTGCCCCACGGACCCCCAGAGGCCTTAATTCCTTAATATAAGCACTTAGAACTTCTCTTCCGGATACCAGGAAGGGCCGAGGGACCTGGGCCGGGTGTCAAACTTATTACCACCATGAGGTGGTTGTGCGTACATGGGTGCCTACCCGCCGCGCCCTCCTGGTTCCCCGCATTTTGTCCCACGGATCCCCAGAGGCTTTAATTCCTTAATATAAGCACCTAGAATTGCTCTAGCGGATTCCAGGAAGGGCCGAGGGACCTGGGCAGGGTGTCAAACTTCTTACCACCATGAGGTGGTAGTGCGTACATGGTTGCCTACCCGCCACGCCCTCCTGGTTCCCCGCATTTTGCCCCACGGTCCCCCATAGGCCTTAATTCCTTAATATAAGATCCTTGAATTGCTCTAGCGGATTCCAGGAAGGGCCGGGAGACCTGGGCCGGGTGTCAAACTTCTTACCACCATGAGGTGGTAGTGCGTACATGGGTGCCTACCCGCCAAGCCCTCCTGGTTCCCCGCATTTTGCCCCACGGTCCCTCTGAGGCCTTAATTCCTTAATATAAGCACCTAGAATTGCTCTAGCGGATTCCAGGAAGGGCCGAGGGACCTGGGCCGGGTGTCAAACTTCTTACCACAATGAGGTGGTAGTGCGTACATAGGTGCCTACCCGCCACGCCCTCCTGGTTCCCCGCATTTTGCCCCAAGGACCCCCAGAATCCTTAATTCCTTAATATAAGCCCCTAGAATTGCTCTAGCAGATTCCAGGAAGGGCCGAGGGACCTGGGCCGGGTGTCAAACTTCTTACCACCATGAGGTGGTAGTGCGTACATGGGTACCTACCCACCACGCCCTCCTGGTTTCCCGCATTTTGCCCCACGGTCCCCCAGAGGCCTTAATTCCTTAATATAAGCACTTAGAATTGCTCTAGCGGATTCCAGGATGGGCCGACGGACCTGGGCCGGGTGTCAAACTTCTTACCACCATGAGGTGGTAGTGCGTACATGGGTGCCTACCCCCACGCCCTCCTGGTTCCCCGTATTTTGCCCAAAGGACCCCCAGAAGCCTTAATTCCTTAATATAAGCCCCTAGAGTTGCTCTAGCGGATTCCAGGAAGGGCCGAGAGACCTGGGCCGGGTGTCAAACTTCTTACCACCATGACGTGGTTGTGCGTACATGGGTGCCTACCCGCCACGCTTTCCTGGTTCCCCGCATTTTGCCCCTTGGATCACCAGAGGCTTTAATTCCTTAATATAAGCACCTAGAATTGCTCTAGCGGATTCCAGGAAGGGCCGAGAGGCCTGGGTCGGGTGTCAAACTTCTTACCACCATGAGGTGGTTGTGCGTACATAGGTTCCTACCCGCCACGCCCTCCTGGTTCCCCGCATTTTGCCCCACGGATCCCCAGAGGCCTTAATTCCTTAATATAAGCACTTAGAACTTCTCTACCGGATTCCAGGAAGGGCCGAGGGACCTGGGCCGGGTGTCAAACTTCTTACCACCATGAGGTGGTTGTGCGTTCATGGGTGCCTACCCGCCACGCCCTCCTGGTTCCACGCATTTTGCCCCACGGACCCCCAGAGGCCTTAATTCCTTAATATAAGCACTTAGAATTTCTCTAGCGGATTCCAGGATGGGCCGAGGGACCTGGGTCGGGTGTCAAACTTCGTACCACCATGAGGTGGTAGTGCGTACATGGGTGCCTACCCGCCACGCCCTCCTGGTTCCGCGCATTTTGCCCCACGGACCCCCAGAGGCCTTAATTCCTTAATACGGGTGTCAAACTTCTTACCACCATGAGGAGGAGGTTGTGCGTACATGGGTGCCACACGCCACGCCCTCCTGGTTCCCCGCATTTTGCCCCACGGTCCCCCAGAGGCCTTAATTCCTTAATATAAGCAGCTAGAATTGCTCTAGCGGATTCCAGGAAGGGCCGGGGGACCTGGGCCGGGTGTCAAACTTCTTACCACCATGAGGAGGTTGTGCGTACATGGGTGCCACACGCCACGCCCTCCTGGTTCCCCGCATTTTGCCCCACGGTCCCCCAGAGGCCTTAATTCCTTAATATAAGCAGCTAGAATTGCTCTAGCGGATTCCAGGAAGGGCCGGGGGACCTGGGCCGGGTGTCAAACTTCTTACCACCATGAGGTGGTAGTGCGTACATGGGGGCCTACCCGCCACGCCCTCTTGGTTCCGCGCATTTTGCCTCGCGGACCCCCAGAAGCCTTAATTCCTTAATATAAGCCCCTAGAATTGCTCTAGCGGATTCCAGGAAGGGCCGACGGACCTGGGCAGGGTGTCAAACTTTTTACCACCATGAGGTGGTAGTGCCTACATGGGTGCCTACCCGCCACGCCCTCCTGGTTCCCCGCATTTTGCCACACGGTCCCCCAGAGGCCTTAATTCCTTAATATAAGCAGCTAGAATTGCTCTAGCGGATTCCAGGAAGGGCCGGGGGACCTGGGCCGGGTGTCAAACTTCTTACCACCATGAGGAGGTTGTGCGTACATGGGTGCCACACGCCACGCCCTCCTGGTTCCCCGCATTTTGCCCCACGGTCCCCCAGAGGCCTTAATTCCTTAATATAAGCAACTAGAATTTCTCTAGCGGATTCCAGGATGGGCCGAGGGACCTGGGCCGGGTGTCAAACTTCTTACCACCATGAGGTGGTAGTGCGTACATGGGGGCCTACCCGCCACGCCCTCTTGGTTCCGCGCATTTTGCCCCACGGACCCCCAGAGGCCTTAATTCCTTAATATAAGCACCTAGAATTGCTCTAGCGGATTCCAGGAAGGGCCGAGAAACCTGGGCCGATTGTCAAACTTCTTACCACCATGACGTGGTTGTGCGTACATGGGTGCCTACTCACCACGCTTTCCTGGTTCCCCGCATTTTGCCCCTTGGATCCCCAGAAGCTTTAATTCCTTAATATAAGCACCTAGAATTGCTCTAGCGGATTCCAGGAAGGGCCGAGAAGCCTGGGTCGGGTGTCAAACTTCTTACCACCATGAGGTGGTTGTGCGTACATAGGTGCCTACCCACCACGCCCTCCTGGTTCCCCGCATTTTGCCCCACGGACCCCCAGAGGCCTTAATTCCTTAATATAAGCACTAAGAACTTCTCTTCCGGATACCAGGAAGGGCCGAGGGACCTGGGCCGGGTGTCAAACTTATTACCACCATGAGGTGGTTGTGCGTACATGGGTGCCTACCCGCCGCGCCCTCCTGGTTCCCCGCATTTTGTCCCACGGATCCCCAGAGGCTTTAATTCCTTAATATAAGCACCTAGAATTGCTCTAGCGGATTCCAGGAAGGGCCGAGGGACCTGGGCAGGGTGTCAAACTTCTTACCACCATGAGGTGGTAGTGCGTACATGGTTGCCTACCCGCCACGCCCTCCTGGTTCCCCGCATTTTGGCCCACGGTCCCCCATAGGCCTTAATTCCTTAATATAAGATCCTTGAATTGCTCTAGCGGATTCCAGGAAGGGCCGAGAGACCTGGGCCGGGTGTCAAACTTCTTACCACCATGACGTGGTTGTGCGTACATGGGTGCCTACCCACCACGCCCTCCTGGTTCCGCGCATTTTGCCCCACGGACCCCCAGAGGCTTTAATTCCTTAATATAAGCACCTAGAATTGCTCTAGCGGATTCCAGGAAGTGCCGAGAAGCCTGGGTCGGGTGTCAAACTTCTTACCACCATGAGGTGGTAGTGCGTACATAGGTGCCTACCCACCACGCCCTCCTGGTTCCCCGCATTTTGCCCCACGGTCCCCCAGAGGCCTTAATTCCTTAATATAAGCACTTAGAACTTCTCTACCGGATTCCAGGAAGGGCCGAGGGACCTGGGCCGGGTGTCAAACTTCTTACCACCATGAGGTAGTTGTGCGTACATGGGTGCCTACCCGCCACGCCCTCCTGGTTCCCCGCATTTTGCCCCACGGACCCCCAGAGGCTTTAATTCCTTAATATAAGCACCTAGAATTTCTCTAGCGGATTCCAGGATGGGCCGAGGGACCTGGGCCGGGTGTCAAACTTCTTACCACCATGAGGTGGTAGTGCGTACATGGGTGCCTACCCGCCACGCCCTCCTGGTTCCCCGCATTTTGCCCCAAGGACCCCCAGAATCCTTAATTCCTTAATATAAGCCCCTAGAATTGCTCTAGCAGATTCCAGGAAGGGCCGAGGGACCTGGGCCGGGTGTCAAACTTCTTACCACCATGAGGTGGTAGTGCGTACATAGGTGCCTACCCACCACGCCCTCCTGGTTCCCCGCATTTTGCCCCACGGACCCCCAGAGGCCTTAATTCCTTAATATAAGCACTTAGAACTTCTCTACCGGATTCCAGGAAGGGCCGACGGACCTGGGCAGGGTGTCAAACTTTTTACCACCATGAGGTGGTAGTGCCTACATGGGTGCCTACCCGCCACGCCCTCCTGGTTCCCCGCATTTTGCCCCACGGTCCCCCAGAGGCCTTAATTCCTTAATATAAGCACCTAGAATTGCTCTAGCGGATTCCAGGAAGGGCCGGGGGACCTGGGCCGGGTGTCAAACTTCTTACCACCATGAAGAGGTTGTGCGTACATGGGTGCCACACGCCACGCCCTCCTGGTTCCCCGCATTTTGCCCCACGGTCCCCCAGAGGCCTTAATTCCTTAATATAAGCAGCTAGAATTGCTCTAGCGGATTCCAGGAAGGGCCGGGGGACCTGGGCCGGGTGTCAAACTTCTTACCACCATGAGGTGGTAGTGCGTACATGGGGGCCTACCCGCCACGCCCTCTTGGTTCCGCGCATTTTGCCCCACGGACCCCCAGAAGCCTTAATTCCTTAATATAAGCCCCTAGAATTGCTCTAGCGGATTCCAGGAAGGGCCGACGGACCTGGGCAGGGTGTCAAACTTTTTACCACCATGAGGTGGTAGTGCCTACATGGGTGCCTACCCGCCACGCCCTCCTGGTTCCCCGCATTTTGCCCCACGGTCCCCCAGAGGCCTTAATTCCTTAATATAAGCAGCTAGAATTGCTCTAGCGGATTCCAGGAAGGGCCGGGGGACCTGGGCCGGGTGTCAAACTTCTTACCACCATGAGGAGGTTGTGCGTACATGGGTGCCACACGCCACGCCCTCCTGGTTCCCCGCATTTTGCCCCACGGTCCCCCAGAGGCCTTAATTCCTTAATATAAGCAACTAGAATTTCTCTAGCGGATTCCAGGATGGGCCGAGGGACCTGGGCCGGGTGGCAAACTTCTTACCACCATGAGGTGGTAGTGCGTACATGGGGGCCTACCCGCCACGCCCTCTTGGTTCCGCGCATTTTGCCCCACGGACTCCCAGAGGCCTTAATTCCTTAATATAAGCACTTAGAATTGCTCTAGCGGATTCCAGGAAGGGCCGAGAGACCTGGGCCGGGTGTCAAACTTCTTACCACCATGACGTGGTTGTGCGTACATGGGTGCCTACTCACCACGCTTTCCTGGTTCCCCGCATTTTGCCCCTTGGATCCCCAGAAGCTTTAATTCCTTAATATAAGCACCTAGAATTGCTCTAGCGGATTCCAGGAAGGGCCGAGAAGCCTGGGTCGGGTGTCAAACTTCTTACCACCATGAGGTGGTTGTGCGTACATAGGTGCCTACCCACCACGCCCTCCTGGTTCCCCGCATTTTGCCCCACGGACCCCCAGAGGCCTTAATTCCTTAATATAAGCACTTAGAACTTCTCTTCCGGATACCAGGAAGGGCCGAGGGACCTGGGCCGGGTGTCAAACTTATTACCACCATGAGGTGGTTGTGCGTACATGGGTGCCTACCCGCCGCGCCCTCCTGGTTCCCCGCATTTTGTCCCACGGATCCCCAGAGGCTTTAATTCCTTAATATAAGCACCTAGAATTGCTCTAGCGGATTCCAGGAAGGGCCGAGGGACCTGGGCAGGGTGTCAAACTTCTTACCACCATGAGGTGGTAGTGCGTACATGGTTGCCTACCCGCCACGCCCTCCTGGTTCCCCGCATTTTGCCCCACGGTCCCCCATAGGCCTTAATTCCTTAATATAAGATCCTTGAATTACTCTAGCGGATTCCAGGAAGGGCCGGGGGACCTGGGCCGGGTGTCAAACTTCTTACCACCATGAGGCGGTAGTGCGTACATGGGTGCCTACCCGCCAAGCCCTCCTGGTTCCCCGCATTTTGCCCCACGGTCCCCCTGAGGCCTTAATTCCTTAATATAAGCACCTAGAATTGCTCTAGCGGATTCCAGGAAGGGCCGAGGGACCTGGACCGGGTGTCAAACTTCTTACCACAATGAGGTGGTAGTGCGTACATGGGTGCCTACCCGCCACGCCCTCCTGGTTCCCCGCATTTTGCCCCAAGGACCCCCAGAATCCTTAATTCCTTAATATAAGCCCCTAGAATTGCTCTAGCAGATTCCAGGAAGGGCCGAGGGACCTGGGCCGGGTGTCAAACTTCTTACCACCATGAGGTGGTAGTGCGTACATGGGTACCTACCCGCCACGCCCTCCTGGTTCCCCGCATTTTGCCCCACGGTCCCCCAAAGGCCTTAATTCCTTAATATAAGCACTTAGAATTGCTCTAGCGGATTCCAAGATGGGCCGAGGGACCTGGGCCGGGTGTCAAACTTCTTACCACCATGAGGTGGTAGTGCGTACATGGGTGCCTACCCCCACGCCCTCCTGGTTCCCCTTTTTTTGCCCAAAGGACCCCCAGAAGCCTTAATTCCTTAATATAAGCCCCTAGAGTTGCTCTAGCGGATTCCAGGAAGGGCCGAGAGACCTGGGCCGGGTGTCAAACTTCTTACCACCATGACGTGGTTGTGCGTACATGTGTGCCTACCCGCCACGCTTTCCTGGTTCCCCGCATTTTGCCCCTTGGATCCCCAGAGGCTTTAATTCCTTAATATAAGCACTTAGAATTGCTCTAGCGGATTCCAGGAAGGGCCGAGAGGCCTGGGTCGGGTGTCAAACTTCTTACCACCATGAGGTGGTTGTGCGTACATAGGTGCCTACCCACCACGCCCTCCTGGTTTCCCGCATTTTGCCCCTTGGATCCCCAGAAGCTTTAATTCCTTAATATAAGCACCTAGAATTGCTCTAGCGGATTCCAGGAAGGGCCGAGAAGCCTGGGTCGGGTGTCAAACTTCTTACCACCATGAGGTGGTTGTGCGTACATAGGTGCCTACCAACCACGCCCTCCTGGTTCCCCGCATTTTGCCCCACGGACCCCCAGAGGCCTTAATTCCTTAATATAAGCACTTAGAACTTCTCTTCCGGATACCAGGAAGGGCCGAGGGACCTGGGCCGGGTGTCAAACTTATTACCACCATGAGGTGGTTGTGCGTACATGGGTGCCTACCCGCCGCGCCCTCCTGGTTCCCCGCATTTTGTCCCACGGATCCCCAGAGGCTTTAATTCCTTAATATAAGCACCTAGAATTGCTCTAGCGGATTCCAGGAAGGGCCGAGGGACCTGGGCAGGGTGTCAAACTTCTTACCACCATGAGGTGGTAGTGCGTACATGGTTGCCTACCCGCCACGCCCTCCTGGTTCCCCGCATTTTGCCCCACGGTCCCCCATAGGCCTTAATTCCTTAATATAAGATCCTTGAATTGCTCTAGCGGATTCCAGGAAGGGCCGGGAGACCTGGGCCGGGTGTCAAACTTCTTACCACCATGAGGTGGTAGTGCGTACATGGGTGCCTACCCGCCAAGCCCTCCTGGTTCCCCGCATTTTGCCCCACGGTCCCTCTGAGGCCTTAATTCCTTAATATAAGCACCTAGAATTGCTCTAGCGGATTCCAGGAAGGGCCGAGGGACCTGGGCCGGGTGTCAAACTTCTTACCACAATGAGGTGGTAGTGCGTACATAGGTGCCTACCCGCCACGCCCTCCTGGTTCCCCGCATTTTGCCCCAAGGACCCCCAGAATCCTTAATTCCTTAATATAAGCCCCTAGAATTGCTCTAGCAGATTCCAGGAAGGGCCGAGGGACCTGGGCCGGGTGTCAAACTTCTTACCACCATGAGGTGGTAGTGCGTACATGGGTACCTACCCACCACGCCCTCCTGGTTTCCCGCATTTTGCCCCACGGTCCCCCAGAGGCCTTAATTCCTTAATATAAGCACTTAGAATTGCTCTAGCGGATTCCAGGATGGGCCGACGGACCTGGGCCGGGTGTCAAACTTCTTACCACCATGAGGTGGTAGTGCGTACATGGGTGCCTACCCCCACGCCCTCCTGGTTCCCCGTATTTTGCCCAAAGGACCCCCAGAAGCCTTAATTCCTTAATATAAGCCCCTAGAGTTGCTCTAGCGGATTCCAGGAAGGGCCGAGAGACCTGGGCCGGGTGTCAAACTTCTTACCACCATGACGTGGTTGTGCGTACATGGGTGCCTACCCGCCACGCTTTCCTGGTTCCCCGCATTTTGCCCCTTGGATCACCAGAGGCTTTAATTCCTTAATATAAGCACCTAGAATTGCTCTAGCGGATTCCAGGAAGGGCCGAGAGGCCTGGGTCGGGTGTCAAACTTCTTACCACCATGAGGTGGTTGTGCGTACATAGGTTCCTACCCGCCACGCCCTCCTGGTTCCCCGCATTTTGCCCCACGGATCCCCAGAGGCCTTAATTCCTTAATATAAGCACTTAGAACTTCTCTACCGGATTCCAGGAAGGGCCGAGGGACCTGGGCCGGGTGTCAAACTTCTTACCACCATGAGGTGGTTGTGCGTTCATGGGTGCCTACCCGCCACGCCCTCCTGGTTCCACGCATTTTGCCCCACGGACCCCCAGAGGCCTTAATTCCTTAATATAAGCACTTAGAATTTCTCTAGCGGATTCCAGGATGGGCCGAGGGACCTGGGTCGGGTGTCAAACTTCGTACCACCATGAGGTGGTAGTGCGTACATGGGTGCCTACCCGCCACGCCCTCCTGGTTCCGCGCATTTTGCCCCACGGACCCCCAGAGGCCTTAATTCCTTAATACGGGTGTCAAACTTCTTACCACCATGAGGAGGAGGTTGTGCGTACATGGGTGCCACACGCCACGCCCTCCTGGTTCCCCGCATTTTGCCCCACGGTCCCCCAGAGGCCTTAATTCCTTAATATAAGCAGCTAGAATTGCTCTAGCGGATTCCAGGAAGGGCCGGGGGACCTGGGCCGGGTGTCAAACTTCTTACCACCATGAGGAGGTTGTGCGTACATGGGTGCCACACGCCACGCCCTCCTGGTTCCCCGCATTTTGCCCCACGGTCCCCCAGAGGCCTTAATTCCTTAATATAAGCAGCTAGAATTGCTCTAGCGGATTCCAGGAAGGGCCGGGGGACCTGGGCCGGGTGTCAAACTTCTTACCACCATGAGGTGGTAGTGCGTACATGGGGGCCTACCCGCCACGCCCTCTTGGTTCCGCGCATTTTGCCTCGCGGACCCCCAGAAGCCTTAATTCCTTAATATAAGCCCCTAGAATTGCTCTAGCGGATTCCAGGAAGGGCCGACGGACCTGGGCAGGGTGTCAAACTTTTTACCACCATGAGGTGGTAGTGCCTACATGGGTGCCTACCCGCCACGCCCTCCTGGTTCCCCGCATTTTGCCACACGGTCCCCCAGAGGCCTTAATTCCTTAATATAAGCAGCTAGAATTGCTCTAGCGGATTCCAGGAAGGGCCGGGGGACCTGGGCCGGGTGTCAAACTTCTTACCACCATGAGGAGGTTGTGCGTACATGGGTGCCACACGCCACGCCCTCCTGGTTCCCCGCATTTTGCCCCACGGTCCCCCAGAGGCCTTAATTCCTTAATATAAGCAACTAGAATTTCTCTAGCGGATTCCAGGATGGGCCGAGGGACCTGGGCCGGGTGTCAAACTTCTTACCACCATGAGGTGGTAGTGCGTACATGGGGGCCTACCCGCCACGCCCTCTTGGTTCCGCGCATTTTGCCCCACGGACCCCCAGAGGCCTTAATTCCTTAATATAAGCACCTAGAATTGCTCTAGCGGATTCCAGGAAGGGCCGAGAAACCTGGGCCGATTGTCAAACTTCTTACCACCATGACGTGGTTGTGCGTACATGGGTGCCTACTCACCACGCTTTCCTGGTTCCCCGCATTTTGCCCCTTGGATCCCCAGAAGCTTTAATTCCTTAATATAAGCACCTAGAATTGCTCTAGCGGATTCCAGGAAGGGCCGAGAAGCCTGGGTCGGGTGTCAAACTTCTTACCACCATGAGGTGGTTGTGCGTACATAGGTGCCTACCCACCACGCCCTCCTGGTTCCCCGCATTTTGCCCCACGGACCCCCAGAGGCCTTAATTCCTTAATATAAGCACTAAGAACTTCTCTTCCGGATACCAGGAAGGGCCGAGGGACCTGGGCCGGGTGTCAAACTTATTACCACCATGAGGTGGTTGTGCGTACATGGGTGCCTACCCGCCGCGCCCTCCTGGTTCCCCGCATTTTGTCCCACGGATCCCCAGAGGCTTTAATTCCTTAATATAAGCACCTAGAATTGCTCTAGCGGATTCCAGGAAGGGCCGAGGGACCTGGGCAGGGTGTCAAACTTCTTACCACCATGAGGTGGTAGTGCGTACATGGTTGCCTACCCGCCACGCCCTCCTGGTTCCCCGCATTTTGGCCCACGGTCCCCCATAGGCCTTAATTCCTTAATATAAGATCCTTGAATTGCTCTAGCGGATTCCAGGAAGGGCCGAGAGACCTGGGCCGGGTGTCAAACTTCTTACCACCATGACGTGGTTGTGCGTACATGGGTGCCTACCCACCACGCCCTCCTGGTTCCGCGCATTTTGCCCCACGGACCCCCAGAGGCTTTAATTCCTTAATATAAGCACCTAGAATTGCTCTAGCGGATTCCAGGAAGTGCCGAGAAGCCTGGGTCGGGTGTCAAACTTCTTACCACCATGAGGTGGTAGTGCGTACATAGGTGCCTACCCACCACGCCCTCCTGGTTCCCCGCATTTTGCCCCACGGTCCCCCAGAGGCCTTAATTCCTTAATATAAGCACTTAGAACTTCTCTACCGGATTCCAGGAAGGGCCGAGGGACCTGGGCCGGGTGTCAAACTTCTTACCACCATGAGGTGGTTGTGCGTACATGGGTGCCTACCCGCCACGCCCTCCTGGTTCCCCGCATTTTGCCCCACGGACCCCCAGAGGCTTTAATTCCTTAATATAAGCACCTAGAATTTCTCTAGCGGATTCCAGGATGGGCCGAGGGACCTGGGCCGGGTGTCAAACTTCTTACCACCATGAGGTGGTAGTGCGTACATGGGTGCCTACCCGCCACGCCCTCCTGGTTCCCCGCATTTTGCCCCAAGGACCCCCAGAATCCTTAATTCCTTAATATAAGCCCCTAGAATTGCTCTAGCAGATTCCAGGAAGGGCCGAGGGACCTGGGCCGGGTGTCAAACTTCTTACCACCATGAGGTGGTAGTGCGTACATAGGTGCCTACCCACCACGCCCTCCTGGTTCCCCGCATTTTGCCCCACGGACCCCCAGAGGCCTTAATTCCTTAATATAAGCACTTAGAACTTCTCTACCGGATTCCAGGAAGGGCCGACGGACCTGGGCAGGGTGTCAAACTTTTTACCACCATGAGGTGGTAGTGCCTACATGGGTGCCTACCCGCCACGCCCTCCTGGTTCCCCGCATTTTGCCCCACGGTCCCCCAGAGGCCTTAATTCCTTAATATAAGCACCTAGAATTGCTCTAGCGGATTCCAGGAAGGGCCGGGGGACCTGGGCCGGGTGTCAAACTTCTTACCACCATGAAGAGGTTGTGCGTACATGGGTGCCACACGCCACGCCCTCCTGGTTCCCCGCATTTTGCCCCACGGTCCCCCAGAGGCCTTAATTCCTTAATATAAGCAGCTAGAATTGCTCTAGCGGATTCCAGGAAGGGCCGGGGGACCTGGGCCGGGTGTCAAACTTCTTACCACCATGAGGTGGTAGTGCGTACATGGGGGCCTACCCGCCACGCCCTCTTGGTTCCGCGCATTTTGCCCCACGGACCCCCAGAAGCCTTAATTCCTTAATATAAGCCCCTAGAATTGCTCTAGCGGATTCCAGGAAGGGCCGACGGACCTGGGCAGGGTGTCAAACTTTTTACCACCATGAGGTGGTAGTGCCTACATGGGTGCCTACCCGCCACGCCCTCCTGGTTCCCCGCATTTTGCCCCACGGTCCCCCAGAGGCCTTAATTCCTTAATATAAGCAGCTAGAATTGCTCTAGCGGATTCCAGGAAGGGCCGGGGGACCTGGGCCGGGTGTCAAACTTCTTACCACCATGAGGAGGTTGTGCGTACATGGGTGCCACACGCCACGCCCTCCTGGTTCCCCGCATTTTGCCCCACGGTCCCCCAGAGGCCTTAATTCCTTAATATAAGCAACTAGAATTTCTCTAGCGGATTCCAGGATGGGCCGAGGGACCTGGGCCGGGTGGCAAACTTCTTACCACCATGAGGTGGTAGTGCGTACATGGGGGCCTACCCGCCACGCCCTCTTGGTTCCGCGCATTTTGCCCCACGGACTCCCAGAGGCCTTAATTCCTTAATATAAGCACTTAGAATTGCTCTAGCGGATTCCAGGAAGGGCCGAGAGACCTGGGCCGGGTGTCAAACTTCTTACCACCATGACGTGGTTGTGCGTACATGGGTGCCTACTCACCACGCTTTCCTGGTTCCCCGCATTTTGCCCCTTGGATCCCCAGAAGCTTTAATTCCTTAATATAAGCACCTAGAATTGCTCTAGCGGATTCCAGGAAGGGCCGAGAAGCCTGGGTCGGGTGTCAAACTTCTTACCACCATGAGGTGGTTGTGCGTACATAGGTGCCTACCCACCACGCCCTCCTGGTTCCCCGCATTTTGCCCCACGGACCCCCAGAGGCCTTAATTCCTTAATATAAGCACTTAGAACTTCTCTTCCGGATACCAGGAAGGGCCGAGGGACCTGGGCCGGGTGTCAAACTTATTACCACCATGAGGTGGTTGTGCGTACATGGGTGCCTACCCGCCGCGCCCTCCTGGTTCCCCGCATTTTGTCCCACGGATCCCCAGAGGCTTTAATTCCTTAATATAAGCACCTAGAATTGCTCTAGCGGATTCCAGGAAGGGCCGAGGGACCTGGGCAGGGTGTCAAACTTCTTACCACCATGAGGTGGTAGTGCGTACATGGTTGCCTACCCGCCACGCCCTCCTGGTTCCCCGCATTTTGCCCCACGGTCCCCCATAGGCCTTAATTCCTTAATATAAGATCCTTGAATTACTCTAGCGGATTCCAGGAAGGGCCGGGGGACCTGGGCCGGGTGTCAAACTTCTTACCACCATGAGGCGGTAGTGCGTACATGGGTGCCTACCCGCCAAGCCCTCCTGGTTCCCCGCATTTTGCCCCACGGTCCCCCTGAGGCCTTAATTCCTTAATATAAGCACCTAGAATTGCTCTAGCGGATTCCAGGAAGGGCCGAGGGACCTGGACCGGGTGTCAAACTTCTTACCACAATGAGGTGGTAGTGCGTACATGGGTGCCTACCCGCCACGCCCTCCTGGTTCCCCGCATTTTGCCCCAAGGACCCCCAGAATCCTTAATTCCTTAATATAAGCCCCTAGAATTGCTCTAGCAGATTCCAGGAAGGGCCGAGGGACCTGGGCCGGGTGTCAAACTTCTTACCACCATGAGGTGGTAGTGCGTACATGGGTACCTACCCGCCACGCCCTCCTGGTTCCCCGCATTTTGCCCCACGGTCCCCCAAAGGCCTTAATTCCTTAATATAAGCACTTAGAATTGCTCTAGCGGATTCCAAGATGGGCCGAGGGACCTGGGCCGGGTGTCAAACTTCTTACCACCATGAGGTGGTAGTGCGTACATGGGTGCCTACCCCCACGCCCTCCTGGTTCCCCTTTTTTTGCCCAAAGGACCCCCAGAAGCCTTAATTCCTTAATATAAGCCCCTAGAGTTGCTCTAGCGGATTCCAGGAAGGGCCGAGAGACCTGGGCCGGGTGTCAAACTTCTTACCACCATGACGTGGTTGTGCGTACATGTGTGCCTACCCGCCACGCTTTCCTGGTTCCCCGCATTTTGCCCCTTGGATCCCCAGAGGCTTTAATTCCTTAATATAAGCACTTAGAATTGCTCTAGCGGATTCCAGGAAGGGCCGAGAGGCCTGGGTCGGGTGTCAAACTTCTTACCACCATGAGGTGGTTGTGCGTACATAGGTGCCTACCCACCACGCCCTCCTGGTTTCCCGCATTTTGCCCCACGTACCCCCAGAGGCCTTAATTCCTTAATATAAGCACCTAGAATTTCTCTAGCGGATTCCAGGATGGGCTGAGGGACCTGGGCCGGGTGTCAAACTTCTTACCACCATGAGGTGGTAGTGCGTACATGGGTGCCTACCCGCCAAGCCCTCCTGGTTCTCCGCATTTTGCCCCACGGTCCCCCAGAGGCCTTAATTCCTTAATATAAGCACCTAGAATTGCTCTAGCGGATTCCAGGAAGGGCCGAGAGGCCTGGGTCGGGTGTCAAACTTCTTACCACCATGAGGTGGTTGTGCGTACATAGGTTCCTACCCGCCACGCCCTCCTGGTTCCCCGCATTTTGCCCCACGGATCCCCAGAGGCCTTAATTCCTTAATATAAGCACTTAGAACTTCTCTACCGGATTCCAGGAAGGGCCGAGGGACCTGGGCCGGGTGTCAAACTTCTTACCACCATGAGGTGGTAGTGCGTACATGGGTGCCTACCCGCCACGCCCTCCTGGTTCCCCGCATTTTGCCCCAAGGACCCCCAGAATCCTTAATTCCTTAATATAAGCCCCTAGAATTGCTCTAGCAGATTCCAGGAAGGGCCGAGGGACCTGGGCCGGGTGTCAAACTTCTTACCACCATGAGGTGGTAGTGCGTACATAGGTGCCTACCCACCACGCCCTCCTGGTTCCCCGCATTTTGCCCCACGGACCCCCAGAGGCCTTAATTCCTTAATATAAGCACTTAGAACTTCTCTACCGGATTCCAGGAAGGGACGAGGGACCTGGGTCGGGTGTCAAACTTCTTACCACCATGAGGTGGTTGTGCGTACATAGGTGCCTACCCACCACGCCCTCCTGGTTCCCCGCATTTTGCCCCACGGACCCCCAGAGGTTTTAATTCCTTAATATAAGCACCTAGAATTTCTCTAGCGGATTCCAGGATGGGACGAGGGACCTGGGTCGGGTGTCAAACTTCTTACCACCATGAAGTGGTTGTGCGTACATAGGTGCCTACCCACCACGCCCTCCTGGTTCCCCGCATTTTGTCCCACGGACCCCCAGAGGCTTTAATTCCTTAATATAAGCACATAGAATTTCTCTAGCGGATTCCAGGATGGGCCGAGGGACCTGGGCCGAGTGTCAAACTTCTTACCACCATGAGGTAGTAGTGCGTACATGGGTGCCTACCCGCCACGCCCTCCTGGTTCCCCGTATTTTGCCCCAAGGACCCCCAGAAGCCTTAATTCCTTAATATAAGCCCCTAGAATTGCTCTAGCGGATTCCAGGAAGGGCCGAGGGACCTGGGCAGGGTGTCAAACTTTTTACCACCATGAGGTGGTAGTGCCTACATGGGTGCCTACCCGCCACGCCCTCCTGGTTCCCCGCATTTTGCCCCACGGTCCGCCAGAGGCCTTAATTCCTTAATATAAGCACCTAGAATTGCTCTAGCGGATTCCAGGAAGGGCCGGGGGACCTGGGCCGGGTGTCAAACTTCTTACCACCATGAGGTGGTTGTGCGTACATGGGTGCCACCCGCCACGCCCTCCTGGTTCCCCGCATTTTGCCCCACGGTCCCCCAGAGGCCTTAATTCCTTAATATAAGCACCTAGAATTGCTCTAGCGGATTCCAGGATGGGCCGAGGGACTTGGGCCGGGTGTCAAACTTCTTACCACCATGAGGTGGTAGTGCGTACATGGGTGCCTACCCGCCACGCCCTCCTGGTTCCCCGTATTTTGCCCCACGGGCCCCCAGAGGCCTTAATTCCTTAATATAAGCACCTAGAATTGCTCTAGCGGATTCCAGGAAGGGCCGAGAGACCTGGGCCGGGTGTCAAACTTCTTACCACCATGACGTGGTTGTGCGTATATGGGTGCCTATCCGCCACGCTTTCCTGGGTTCCCGCATTTTGCCCCTTGGATCTCCAGAGGCCTTAATTCCTTAATATAAGCACCTAGAATTGCTCTAGCGGATTCCAGGAAGGGCCGAGAGACCTGGGCCGGGTGTCAAACTTCTTACCACCACGACGTGGTTGTGCGTACATGGGTGCCTACCCGCCACGCTTTCCTGGTTCCCAGCATTTTGCCCCTTGGATCCCCAGAGGCTTTAATTCCTTAATATAAGCACCTAGAATTGCTCTAGCGGATTCCAGGAAGGGCCGAGAGGCCTGGTTCGGGTGTCAAACTTCTTACCACCATGAGGTGGTTGTGCGTACATAGGTGCCTACCCACCACGCCCTCCTGGTTTCCCGCATTTTGCCCCACGGACCCCTAGAGGCCTTAATTCCTTAATATAAGCACCTAGAATTTCTCTAGCGGATTCCAGGATGGGCCGAGGGACCTGGGCCGGGTGTCAAACTTCTTACCACCATGAGGTGGTAGTGCGTACATGGGTGCCTACCCGCCACGCCCTCCTGGTTCCCCATATTTTGCCCCAAGGACCCCCAGAAGCCTTAATTCCTTAATATAAGCCCTTAGAATTGCTCTAGCGGATTCCAGGAAGGGCCGAGAGGCCTGGGTCGGGTGTCAAACTTCTTACCACCATGAGGTGGTAGTGCGTACATGGGTGCCTACCCGCCACGCCCTCCTGGTTCCCCATATTTTGCCCCAAGGACCCCCAGAGGCCTTAATTCCTTAATATAAGCACCTAGAATTTCTCTAACGGATTCCAGGATGGGCCGACGGACCTGGGCCGGGTGTAAAACTTCTTACCACCATGACGTGGTTGTGTGTTTATGGGTGCCTACCCGCCACGCTTTCCTGGTTCCCCGCATTTTGCCCTTTGGATCCCCAGAGGCTTTAATTCCTTAATATAAGCACCTAGAATTGCTCTAGCGGATTCCAGGAAGGGCCGAGGGACCTGGGCAGGGTGTCAAACTTTTTACCACCATGAGGTGGTAGTGCCTACATGGGTGCCTACCCGCCACGCCCTCCTGGTTCCCCGCATTTTGCCCCACGGTCCCCCAGAGGCCTTAATTCCTTAATATAAGCACCTAGAATTGCTCTAGCGGATTCCAGGAAGGGCCGGGGGACCTGGGCCGGGTGTCAATCTTCTTACCACCATGAGGTGGTTGTGCGTACATGGGTGCCTACACGCCACGCCCTTCTGGTTCCCCGTATTTTGCCCAAAGGACCCCCAGAAGCCTTAATTCCTTAATATAAGCCCCTAGAGTTGCTCTAGCGGATTCCAGGAAGGGCCGAGAGACCTGGGCCGGGTGTCAAACTTCTTACCACCATGAGGTGGTAGTGCGTACATGGGTGCCTACCCGCCACGCCCTCCTGGTTCACCATATTTTGCCCCAAGGACCCCCAGAAGCCTTAATTCCTCAATATAAGCCCCTAGAATTGCTCTAGCGGATTCCAGGAAGGGCCGAGAGGCCTGGGTCGGGTGTCAAACTTCTTACCACCATGAGGTGGTTGTGCGTACATAGGTGCCTACCCACCACGCCCTCCTGTTCCCCGCATTTTGCCCCACGGACACCCAGAGGCCTTAATTCCTTAATATAAGCACCTAGAATTTCTCTAACGGATTCCAGGATGGGCCGAGGGACCTGGGCCGGGTGTAAAATTTCTTACCACCATGACGTGGTTGTGTGTTTATGGGTGCCTACCCGCCACGCTTTCCTGGTTCCCCGCATTTTGCCCTTTGGATCCCCAGAGGCTTTAATTCCTTAATATAAGCACCTAGAATTGCTCTAGCGGATTCCAGGAAGGGCCGAGAGGCCTGTGTCGGGTGTCAAACTTCTTACCACCATGAGGTGGTTGTGCGTACATAGGTGCCTACCCACCACGCCCTCCTGGTTCCCCGCATTTTGTCCCACGGACCCCCAGAGGCTTTAATTCCTTAATATAAGCACATAGAATTTCTCTAGCGGATTCCAGGATGGGCCGAGGGACCTGGGCCGAGTGTCAAACTTCTTACCACCATGAGGTAGTAGTGCGTACATGGGTGCCTACCCGCCACGCCCTCCTGGTTCCCCGTATTTTGCCCCAAGGACCCCCAGAAGCCTTAATTCCTTAATATAAGCCCCTAGAATTGCTCTAGCGGATTCCAGGAAGGGCCGAGGGACCTGGGCAGGGTGTCAAACTTTTTACCACCATGAGGTGGTAGTGCCTACATGGGTGCCTACCCGCCACGCCCTCCTGGTTCCCCGCATTTTGCCCCACGGTCCCCCAGAGGCCTTAATTCCTTAATATAAGCACCTAGAATTGCTCTAGCGGATTCCAGGAAGGGCCGGGGGACCTGGGCCGGGTGTCAAACTTCTTACCACCATGAGGTGGTTGTGCGTACATGGGTGCCACCCGCCACGCCCTCCTGGTTCCCCGCATTTTGCCCCACGGTCCCCCAGAGGCCTTAATTCCTTAATATAAGCACCTAGAATTGCTCTAGCGGATTCCAGGATGGGCCGAGGGACTTGGGCCGGGTGTCAAACTTCTTACCACCATGAGGTGGTAGTGCGTACATGGGTGCCTACCCGCCACGCCCTCCTGGTTCCCCGTATTTTGCCCCACGGGCCCCCAGAGGCCTTAATTCCTTAATATAAGCACCTAGAATTGCTCTAGCGGATTCCAGGAAGGGCCGAGAGACCTGGGCCGGGTGTCAAACTTCTTACCACCATGACGTGGTTGTGCGTACATGGGTGCCTATCCGCCACGCTTTCCTGGGTTCCCGCATTTTGCCCCTTGGATCTCCAGAGGCCTTAATTCCTTAATATAAGCACCTAGAATTGCTCTAGCGGATTCCAGGAAGGGCCGAGAGACCTGGGCCGGGTGTCAAACTTCTTACCACCACGACGTGGTTGTGCGTACATGGGTGCCTACCCGCCACGCTTTCCTGGTTCCCAGCATTTTGCCCCTTGGATCCCCAGAGACTTTAATTCCTTAATATAAGCACCTAGAATTGCTCTAGCGGATTCCAGGAAGGGCCGAGAGGCCTGGTTCGGGTGTCAAACTTCTTACCACCATGAGGTGGTTGTGCGTACATAGGTGCCTACCCACCACGCCCTCCTGGTTTCCCGCATTTTGCCCCACGGACCCCTAGAGGCCTTAATTCCTTAATATAAGCACCTAGAATTTCTCTAGCGGATTCCAGGATGGGCCGAGGGACCTGGGCCGGGTGTCAAACTTCTTACCACCATGAGGTGGTAGTGCGTACATGGGTGCCTACCCGCCACGCCCTCCTGGTTCCCCATATTTTGCCCCAAGGACCCCCAGAAGCCTTAATTCCTTAATATAAGCCCTTAGAATTGCTCTAGCGGATTCCAGGAAGGGCCGAGAGGCCTGGGTCGGGTGTCAAACTTCTTACCACCATGAGGTGGTAGTGCGTACATGGGTGCCTACCCGCCACGCCCTCCTGGTTCCCCATATTTTGCCCCAAGGACCCCCAGAGGCCTTAATTCCTTAATATAAGCACCTAGAATTTCTCTAACGGATTCCAGGATGGGCCGACGGACCTGGGCCGGGTGTAAAACTTCTTACCACCATGACGTGGTTGTGTGTTTATGGGTGCCTACCCGCCACGCTTTCCTGGTTCCCCGCATTTTGCCCTTTGGATCCCCAGAGGCTTTAATTCCTTAATATAAGCACCTAGAATTGCTCTAGCGGATTCCAGGACGGGCCGAGGGACCTGGGCAGGGTGTCAAACTTTTTACCACCATGAGGTGGTAGTGCCTACATGGGTGCCTACCCGCCACGCCCTCCTGGTTCCCCGCATTTTGCCCCACGGTCCCCCAGAGGCCTTAATTCCTTAATATAAGCACCTAGAATTGCTCTAGCGGATTCCAGGAAGGGCCGGGGGACCTGGGCCGGGTGTCAAACTTCTTACCACCATGAGGTGGTTGTGCGTACATGGGTGCCTACCCGCCACGCCCTTCTGGTTCCCCGTATTTTGCCCAAAGGACCCCCAGAAGCCTTTATTCCTTAATATAAGCCCCTAGAGTTGCTCTAGCGGATTCCAGGAAGGGCCGAGAGACCTGGGCCGGGTGTCAAACTTCTTACCACCATGAGGTGGTAGTGCGTACATGGGTGCCTACCCGCCACGCCCTCCTGGTTCACCATATTTTGCCCCAAGGACCCCCAGAAGCCTTAATTCCTCAATATAAGCCCCTAGAATTGCTCTAGCGGATTCCAGGAAGGGCCGAGAGGCCTGGGTCGGGTGTCAAACTTCTTACCACCATGAGGTGGTTGTGCGTACATAGGTGCCTACCCACCACGCCCTCCTGTTCCCCGCATTTTGCCCCACGGACACCCAGAGGCCTTAATTCCTTAATATAAGCACCTAGAATTTCTCTAACGGATTCCAGGATGGGCCGAGGGACCTGGGCCGGGTGTAAAATTTCTTACCACCATGACGTGGTTGTGCGTACATGGGTGCCTACCCGCCACGCTTTCCTGGTTCCCAGCATTTTGCCCCTTGGATCCCCAGAGACTTTAATTCC
The DNA here is from genome assembly GCA_963930725.1 of Candelabrum cocksii. Classification (NCBI taxonomy): domain Eukaryota; kingdom Metazoa; phylum Cnidaria; class Hydrozoa; order Anthoathecata; family Candelabridae; genus Candelabrum; species Candelabrum cocksii. Next base: position 5,443,126 of record OZ005677.1, on the reverse strand, counting down.
TTAATATAAGCACCTAGAATTGCTCTAGCGGATTCCAGGAAGGGCCGAGAGGCCTGGTTCGGGTGTCAAACTTCTTACCACCATGCGGTGGTTGTGCGTACATAGGTGCCTACCCACCACGCCCTCCTGGTTTCCCGCATTTTGCCCCACGGACCCCTAGAGGCCTTAATTCCTTAATATAAGCACCTAGAATTTCTCTAGCGGATTCCAGGATGGGCCGAGGGACCTGGGCCGGGTGTCAAACTTCTTACCACCATGAGGTGGTAGTGCGTACATGGGTGCCTACCCGCCACGCCCTCCTGGTTCCCCATATTTTGCCCCAAGGACCCCCAGAAGCCTTAATTCCTTAATATAAGCCCTTAGAATTGCTCTAGCGGATTCCAGGAAGGGCCGAGAGGCCTGGGTCGGGTGTCAAACTTCTTACCACCATGAGGTGGTAGTGCGTACATGGGTGCCTACCCGCCACGCCCTCCTGGTTCCCCATATTTTGCCCCAAGGACCCCCAGAGGCCTTAATTCCTTAATATAAGCACCTAGAATTTCTCTAACGGATTCCAGGATGGGCCGACGGACCTGGGCCGGGTGTAAAACTTCTTACCACCATGACGTGGTTGTGTGTTTATGGGTGCCTACCCGCCACGCTTTCCTGGTTCCCCGCATTTTGCCCTTTGGATCCCCAGAGGCTTTAATTCCTTAATATAAGCACCTAGAATTGCTCTAGCGGATTCCAGGACGGGCCGAGGGACCTGGGCAGGGTGTCAAACTTTTTACCACCATGAGGTGGTAGTGCCTACATGGGTGCCTACCCGCCACGCCCTCCTGGTTCCCCGCATTTTGCCCCACGGTCCCCCAGAGGCCTTAATTCCTTAATATAAGCACCTAGAATTGCTCTAGCGGATTCCAGGAAGGGCCGGGGGACCTGGGCCGGGTGTCAAACTTCTTACCACCATGAGGTGGTTGTGCGTACATGGGTGCCTACCCGCCACGCCCTTCTGGTTCCCCGTATTTTGCCCAAAGGACCCCCAGAAGCCTTTATTCCTTAATATAAGCCCCTAGAGTTGCTCTAGCGGATTCCAGGAAGGGCCGAGAGACCTGGGCCGGGTGTCAAACTTCTTACCACCATGAGGTGGTAGTGCGTACATGGGTGCCTACCCGCCACGCCCTCCTGGTTCACCATATTTTGCCCCAAGGACCCCCAGAAGCCTTAATTCCTCAATATAAGCCCCTAGAATTGCTCTAGCGGATTCCAGGAAGGGCCGAGAGGCCTGGGTCGGGTGTCAAACTTCTTACCACCATGAGGTGGTTGTGCGTACATAGGTGCCTACCCACCACGCCCTCCTGTTCCCCGCATTTTGCCCCACGGACACCCAGAGGCCTTAATTCCTTAATATAAGCACCTAGAATTTCTCTAACGGATTCCAGGATGGGCCGAGGGACCTGGGCCGGGTGTAAAATTTCTTACCACCATGACGTGGTTGTGTGTTTATGGGTGCCTATCCGCCACGCTTTCCTGGTTCCCCGCATTTTGCCCTTTGGATCCCCAGAGGCTTTAATTCCTTAATATAAGCACCTAGAATTGCTCTAGCGGATTCCAGGAAGGGCCGAGAGGCCTGTGTCGGGTGTCAAACTTCTTACCACCATGAGGTGGTTGTGCGTACATAGGTGCCTACCCACCACACCCTCCTGGTCCCCCGCATTTTGCCCCACGGACCCCCAGAGGCCTTAATTCCTTAATATAAGCACCTAGAATTTCTCTAGCGGATTCCAGGATGGGCCGAGGGACCTGGGCCGGGTGTCAAACTTCTTACCACCATGAGGTGGTAGCGCGTACATGGGTGCCTACCCGCCACGCCCTCCTGGTTCCACGCATTTTGCCCCAAGGACCCCCAGAATCCTTAATTCCTTAATATAAGCCCCTAGAATTGCTCTAGCAGATTCCAGGAAGGGCCGAGGGACCTGGGCCGGGTGTCAAACTTCTTACCACCATGAGGTGGTAGTGCGTACATGGGTGCCTACCCGCCACGCCCTCCTGGTTCCCCGCATTTTGCCCCACGGTCCCCCAGAGGCCTTAATTCCTTAATATAAGCACCTAGAATTGCTCTAGCGGATTCCAGGATGGGCCGAGGGACTTGGGCCGGGTGTCAAACTTCTTACCACCATGAGGTGGTAGTGCGTACATGGGCGCCTACCCGCCACGCCCTCCTGGTTCCCCGTATTTTGCCCCAAGGACCCCCAGAAGCCTTAATTCCTTAATATAAGCCCTTAGAATTGCTCTAGCGGATTCCAGGAAGGGCCGAGAGGCCTGGGTCGGGTGTCAAACTTCTTACCACCATGAGGTGGTTGTGCGTACATAGGTGCCTGCCCACCACGCCCTCCTGGTTCCCCGCATTTTGCCCCACGGACCCCCAGAGGCTTTAATTCCTTAATATAAGCACCTAGAATTTCTCTAGCGGATTCCAGGATGGGACGAGGGACCTGGGCCGGGTGTCAAACTTCTTACCACCATGAGGTGGTAGTGCGTACATGGGTGCCTACCCGCCACGCCCTCCTGGTTCCCCGTATTTTGCCCAAAGGACCCCCAGAAGCCTTAATTCCTTAATATAAGCTCCTAGAGTTGCTCTAGCGGATTCCAGGAAGGGCCGAGAGACCTGGGCCGGGTGTCAAACTTCTTACCACCATGACGTGGTTGTGCGTACATGGGTGCCTACCCGCCACGCTTTCCTGGTTTCCCGCATTTTGCCCCTTGGATCTCCAGAGGCCTTAATTCCTTAATATAAGCACCTAGAATTGCTCTAGCGGATTCCAGGAAGGGCCGAGAGACCTGGGCCGGGTGTCAAACTTCTTACCACTACGACGTGGTTGTGCGTACATGGGTGCCTACCCGCCACGCTTTCCTGGTTCCCCGCATTTTGCCCCTTGGATCCCCAGAGGCCTTAATTCCTTAATATAAGCACCTAGAATTTCTCTAGCGGATTCCAGGATGGGCCGAGGGACCTGGGCCGGGTGTCAAACTTCTTACCACCATGAGGTGGTAGTGCGTACATGGGTGCCTACCCGCCACGCCCTCCTGGTTCCCCATATTTTGCCCCAAGGACCCCCAGAAGCCTTAATTCCTTAATATAAGCCCCTAGAATTGCTCTAGCGGATTCCAGGAAGGGCCGAGAGGCCTGGGTCGGGTGTCAAACTTCTTACCACCATGAGGTGGTTGTGGGTACATAGGTGCCTACCCACCACGCCCTCCTGTTCCCCGCATTTTGCCCCACGGACCCCCAGAGGCCTTAATTCCTTAATATAAGCACCTAGAATTTCTCTAACGGATTCCAGGATGGGCCGAGGGACCTGGGCCGGGTGTAAAACTTCTTACCACCATGACGTGGTTGTGTGTTTATGGGTGCCTACCCGCCACGCTTTCCTGGATCCCCGCATTTTGCCCTTTGGATCCCCAGAGGCTTTAATTCCTTAATATAAGCACCTAGAATTGCTCTAGCGGATTCCAGGAAGGGCCGAGAGGCCTGTGTCGGGTGTCAAACTTCTTACCACCATGAGGTGGTTGTGCGTACATAGGTGCCTACCCACCACGCCCTCCTGGTTCCCCGCATTTTGCCCCACGGTCCCCCAGAAGGTTTAATTCCTTAATATAAGCACCTAGAATTTCTCTAGCGGATTCCAGGATGGGATGAGGGACCTGGGCCGAGTGTCAAACTTCTTACCACCATGAGGTGGTAGTGCGTACATGGGTGCCTACCCGCCAAGCCTTCCTGGTTCCCCGCATTTTGCCCCACGGTCCCCCAGAGGCCTTAATTCCTTAATATAAGCACCTAGAATTGCTCTAGCGGATTCCAGGAAGGGCCGAGAGGCCTGGGTCGGGTGTCAAACTTCTTACCACCATGAGGTGGTTGTGCGTACATAGGTTCCTACCCGCCACGCCCTCCTGGTTCCCCGCATTTTGCCCCACGGATCCCCCAGAGGCCTTAATTCCTTAATATAAGCATTTAGAACTTCTCTACCGGATTCCAGGAAGGGCCGAGGGACCTGGGCCGGGTGTCAAACTTCTTACCACCATGAGGTGGTTGTGCGTTCATGGGTGCCTACCCGCCACGCCCTCCTGGTTCTACGCATTTTGCCCCACGGACCCCCAGAGGCCTTAATTCCTTAATATAAGCACTTAGAATTTCTCTAGCGGATTCCAGGATGGGCCGAGGGACCTGGGTCGGGTGTCAAACTTCGTACCACCATGAGGTGGTAGTGCGTACATGGGTGCCTACCCACCACGCCCTCCTGGTTTCCCGCATTTTGCCCCACGGACCCCTAGAGGCCTTAATTCCTTAATATAAGCACCTAGAATTTCTCTAGCGGATTCCAGGATGGGCCGAGGGACCTGGGCCGGGTGTCAAACTTCTTACCACCATGAGGTGGTAGTGCGTACATGGGTGCCTACCCGCCACGCCCTCCTGGTTCCCCATATTTTGCCCCAAGGACCCCCAGAAGCCTTAATTCCTTAATATAAGCCCTTAGAATTGCTCTAGCGGATTCCAGGAAGGGCCGAGAGGCCTGGGTCGGGTGTCAAACTTCTTACCACCATGAGGTGGTAGTGCGTACATGGGTGCCTACCCGCCACGCCCTCCTGGTTCCCCATATTTTGCCCCAAGGACCCCCAGAGGCCTTAATTCCTTAATATAAGCACCTAGAATTTCTCTAACGGATTCCAGGATGGGCCGACGGACCTGGGCCGGGTGTAAAACTTCTTACCACCATGACGTGGTTGTGTGTTTATGGGTGCCTACCCGCCACGCTTTCCTGGTTCCCCGCATTTTGCCCTTTGGATCCCCAGAGGCTTTAATTCCTTAATATAAGCACCTAGAATTGCTCTAGCGGATTCCAGGAAGGCCCGAGGGACCTGGGCAGGGTGTCAAACTTTTTACCACCATGAGGTGGTAGTGCCTACATGGGTGCCTACCCGCCACGCCCTCCTGGTTCCCCGCATTTTGCCCCACGGTCCCCCAGAGGCCTTAATTCCTTAATATAAGCACCTAGAATTGCTCTAGCGGATTCCAGGAAGGGCCGGGGGACCTGGGCCGGGTGTCAAACTTCTTACCACCATGAGGTGGTTGTGCGTACATGGGTGCCTACCCGCCACGCCCTCCTGGTTCCCCGCATTTTGCCCCACGGTCCCCCAGAGGCCTTAATTCCTTAATATAAGCACCTAGAATTGCTCTAGCGGATTCCAGGATGGGCCGAGGGACTTGGGCCGGGTGTCAAACTTCTTACCACCATGAGGTGGTAGTGCGTACATGGGCGCCTACCCGCCACGCCCTCCTGGTTCCCCGTATTTTGCCCCAAGGACCCCCAGAAGCCTTAATTCCTTAATATAAGCCCCTAGAATTGCTCTAGCGGATTCCAGGAAGGGCCGAGAGGCCTGGGTCGGGTGTCAAACTTCTTACCACCATGAGGTGGTTGTGGGTACATAGGTGCCTACCCACCACGCCCTCCTGTTCCCCGCATTTTGCCCCACGGACCCCCAGAGGCCTTAATTCCTTAATATAAGCACCTAGAATTTCTCTAACGGATTCCAGGATGGGCCGAGGGACCTGGGCCGGGTGTAAAACTTCTTACCACCATGACGTGGTTGTGTGTTTATGGGTGCCTACCCGCCACGCTTTCCTGGATCCCCGCATTTTGCCCTTTGGATCCCCAGAGGCTTTAATTCCTTAATATAAGCACCTAGAATTGCTCTAGCGGATTCCAGGAAGGGCCGAGAGGCCTGTGTCGGGTGTCAAACTTCTTACCACCATGAGGTGGTTGTGCGTACATAGGTGCCTACCCACCACGCCCTCCTGGTTCCCCGCATTTTGCCCCACGGTCCCCCAGAAGGTTTAATTCCTTAATATAAGCACCTAGAATTTCTCTAGCGGATTCCAGGATGGGATGAGGGACCTGGGCCGAGTGTCAAACTTCTTACCACCATGAGGTGGTAGTGCGTACATGGGTGCCTACCCGCCAAGCCTTCCTGGTTCCCCGCATTTTGCCCCACGGTCCCCCAGAGGCCTTAATTCCTTAATATAAGCACCTAGAATTGCTCTAGCGGATTCCAGGAAGGGCCGAGAGGCCTGGGTCGGGTGTCAAACTTCTTACCACCATGAGGTGGTTGTGCGTACATAGGTTCCTACCCGCCACGCCCTCCTGGTTCCCCGCATTTTGCCCCACGGATCCCCCAGAGGCCTTAATTCCTTAATATAAGCATTTAGAACTTCTCTACCGGATTCCAGGAAGGGCCGAGGGACCTGGGCCGGGTGTCAAACTTCTTACCACCATGAGGTGGTTGTGCGTTCATGGGTGCCTACCCGCCACGCCCTCCTGGTTCTACGCATTTTGCCCCACGGACCCCCAGAGGCCTTAATTCCTTAATATAAGCACTTAGAATTTCTCTAGCGGATTCCAGGATGGGCCGAGGGACCTGGGTCGGGTGTCAAACTTCGTACCACCATGAGGTGGTAGTGCGTACATGGGTGCCTACCCACCACGCCCTCCTGGTTTCCCGCATTTTGCCCCACGGACCCCTAGAGGCCTTAATTCCTTAATATAAGCACCTAGAATTTCTCTAGCGGATTCCAGGATGGGCCGAGGGACCTGGGCCGGGTGTCAAACTTCTTACCACCATGAGGTGGTAGTGCGTACATGGGTGCCTACCCGCCACGCCCTCCTGGTTCCCCATATTTTGCCCCAAGGACCCCCAGAAGCCTTAATTCCTTAATATAAGCCCTTAGAATTGCTCTAGCGGATTCCAGGAAGGGCCGAGAGGCCTGGGTCGGGTGTCAAACTTCTTACCACCATGAGGTGGTAGTGCGTACATGGGTGCCTACCCGCCACGCCCTCCTGGTTCCCCATATTTTGCCCCAAGGACCCCCAGAGGCCTTAATTCCTTAATATAAGCACCTAGAATTTCTCTAACGGATTCCAGGATGGGCCGACGGACCTGGGCCGGGTGTAAAACTTCTTACCACCATGACGTGGTTGTGTGTTTATGGGTGCCTACCCGCCACGCTTTCCTGGTTCCCCGCATTTTGCCCTTTGGATCCCCAGAGGCTTTAATTCCTTAATATAAGCACCTAGAATTGCTCTAGCGGATTCCAGGAAGGCCCGAGGGACCTGGGCAGGGTGTCAAACTTTTTACCACCATGAGGTGGTAGTGCCTACATGGGTGCCTACCCGCCACGCCCTCCTGGTTCCCCGCATTTTGCCCCACGGTCCCCCAGAGGCCTTAATTCCTTAATATAAGCACCTAGAATTGCTCTAGCGGATTCCAGGAAGGGCCGGGGGACCTGGGCCGGGTGTCAAACTTCTTACCACCATGAGGTGGTTGTGCGTACATGGGTGCCTACCCGCCACGCCCTTCTGGTTCCCCGTATTTTGCCCAAAGGACCCCCAGAAGCCTTAATTCCTTAATATAAGCCCCTAGAGTTGCTCTAGCGGATTCCAGGAAGGGCCGAGAGACCTGGGCCGGGTGTCAAACTTCTTACCACCATGAGGTGGTAGTGCGTACATGGGTGCCTACCCGCCACGCCCTCCTGGTTCACCATATTTTGCCCCAAGGACCCCCAGAAGCCTTAATTCCTCAATATAAGCCCCTAGAATTGCTCTAGCGGATTCCAGGAAGGGCCGAGAGGCCTGGGTCGGGTGTCAAACTTCTTACCACCATGAGGTGGTTGTGCGTACATAGGTGCCTACCCACCACGCCCTCCTGTTCCCCGCATTTTGCCCCACGGACACCCAGAGGCCTTAATTCCTTAATATAAGCACCTAGAATTTCTCTAACGGATTCCAGGATGGGCCGAGGGACCTGGGCCGGGTGTAAAATTTCTTACCACCATGACGTGGTTGTGTGTTTATGGGTGCCTACCCGCCACGCTTTCCTGGTTCCCCGCATTTTGCCCTTTGGATCCCCAGAGGCTTTAATTCCTTAATATAAGCACCTAGAATTGCTCTAGCGGATTCCAGGAAGGGCCGAGAGGCCTGTGTCGGGTGTCAAACTTCTTACCACCATGAGGTGGTTGTGCGTACATAGGTGCCTACCCACCACGCCCTCCTGGTCCCCCGCATTTTGCCCCACGGACCCCCAGAGGCCTTAATTCCTTAATATAAGCACCTAGATTTTCTCTAGCGGATTCCAGGATGGGCCGAGGGACCTGGGCCGGGTGTCAAACTTCTTACCACCATGAGGTGGTAGCGCGTACATGGGTGCCTACCCGCCACGCCCTCCTGGTTCCACGCATTTTGCCCCAAGGACCCCCAGAATCCTTAATTCCTTAATATAAGCCCCTTGAATTGCTCTAGCAGATTCCAGGAAGGGCCGAGGGACCTGGGCCGGGTGTCAAACTTCTTACCACCATGAGGTGGTAGTGCGTACATGGGTGCCTACCCGCCACGCCCTCCTGGTTCCCCGCATTTTGCCCCACGGTCCCCCAGAGGCCTTAATTCCTTAATATAAGTACCTAGAATTGCTCTAGCGGATTCCAGGATGGGCCGAGGGACTTGGGCCGGGTGTCAAACTTCTTACCACCATGAGGTGGTAGTGCGTACATGGGCGCCTACCCGCCACGCCCTCCTGGTTCCCCGTATTTTGCCCCAAGGACCCCCAGAAGCCTTAATTCCTTAATATAAGCCCCTAGAATTGCTCTAGCGGATTCCAGGAAGGGCCGAGAGGCCTGGGTCGGGTGTCAAACTTCTTACCACCATGAGGTGGTTGTGCGTACATAGGTGCCTACCCACCACGCCCTCCTGGTTCCCCGCATTTTGCCCCACGGACCCCCAGAGGCTTTAATTCCTTAATATAAGCACCTAGAATTTCTCTAGCGGATTCCAGGATGGGACGAGGGACCTGGGCCGGGTGTCAAACTTCTTACCACCATGAGGTGGTAGTGCGTACATGGGTGCCTACCCGCCACGCCCTCCTGGTTCCCCGTATTTTGCCCCACGGACCCCCAAGGGGCAAAATGCGGGAAACCAGGAAAGCGTGGCGGGTAGGCACCCATGTACGCACAACCACCTCATGGTGGTAAGAAGTTTGACACCCGACCCAGGCCTCTCGGCCCTTCCTGGAATCCGCTAGAGCAATTCTAGGGGCTTATATTAAGGAATTAAGGCTTCTGGGGGTCCTTGGGGCAAAATACGGGGAACCAGGAGGGCGTGGCGGGTAGGCGCCCATGTACGCACTACCACCTCATGGTGGTAAGAAGTTTGACACCCGGCCCAAGTCCCTCGGCCCATCCTGGAATCCGCTAGAGCAATTCTAGGTGCTTATATTAAGGAATTAAGGCCTCTGGGGGACCGTGGGGCAAAATGCGGGGAACCAGGAGGGCGTGGCGGGTAGGCACCCATGTACGCACTACCACCTCATGGTGGTAAGAAGTTTGACACCCGGCCCAGGTCCCTCGGCCCTTCCTGGAATCTGCTAGAGCAATTCAAGGGGCTTATATTAAGGAATTAAGGATTCTGGGGGTCCTTGGGGCAAAATGCGTGGAACCAGGAGGGCGTGGCGGGTAGGCACCCATGTACGCGCTACCACCTCATGGTGGTAAGAAGTTTGACACCCGGCCCAGGTCCCTCGGCCCATCCTGGAATCCGCTAGAGAAAATCTAGGTGCTTATATTAAGGAATTAAGGCCTCTGGGGGTCCGTGGGGCAAAATGCGGGGGACCAGGAGGGCGTGGTGGGTAGGCACCTATGTACGCACAACCACCTCATGGTGGTAAGAAGTTTGACACCCGACACAGGCCTCTCGGCCCTTCCTGGAATCCGCTAGAGCAATTCTAGGTGCTTATATTAAGGAATTAAAGCCTCTGGGGATCCAAAGGGCAAAATGCGGGGAACCAGGAAAGCGTGGCGGGTAGGCACCCATAAACACACAACCACGTCATGGTGGTAAGAAATTTTACACCCGGCCCAGGTCCCTCGGCCCATCCTGGAATCCGTTAGAGAAATTCTAGGTGCTTATATTAAGGAATTAAGGCCTCTGGGTGTCCGTGGGGCAAAATGCGGGGAACAGGAGGGCGTGGTGGGTAGGCACCTATGTACGCACAACCACCTCATGGTGGTAAGAAGTTTGACACCCGACCCAGGCCTCTCGGCCCTTCCTGGAATCCGCTAGAGCAATTCTAGGGGCTTATATTGAGGAATTAAGGCTTCTGGGGGTCCTTGGGGCAAAATATGGTGAACCAGGAGGGCGTGGCGGGTAGGCACCCATGTACGCACTACCACCTCATGGTGGTAAGAAGTTTGACACCCGGCCCAGGTCTCTCGGCCCTTCCTGGAATCCGCTAGAGCAACTCTAGGGGCTTATATTAAGGAATTAAGGCTTCTGGGGGTCCTTTGGGCAAAATACGGGGAACCAGAAGGGCGTGGCGGGTAGGCACCCATGTACGCACAACCACCTCATGGTGGTAAGAAGTTTGACACCCGGCCCAGGTCCCCCGGCCCTTCCTGGAATCCGCTAGAGCAATTCTAGGTGCTTATATTAAGGAATTAAGGCCTCTGGGGGACCGTGGGGCAAAATGCGGGGAACCAGGAGGGCGTGGCGGGTAGGCACCCATGTAGGCACTACCACCTCATGGTGGTAAAAAGTTTGACACCCTGCCCAGGTCCCTCGGGCCTTCCTGGAATCCGCTAGAGCAATTCTAGGTGCTTATATTAAGGAATTAAAGCCTCTGGGGATCCAAAGGGCAAAATGCGGGGAACCAGGAAAGCGTGGCGGGTAGGCACCCATAAACACACAACCACGTCATGGTGGTAAGAAGTTTTACACCCGGCCCAGGTCCGTCGGCCCATCCTGGAATCCGTTAGAGAAATTCTAGGTGCTTATATTAAGGAATTAAGGCCTCTGGGGGTCCTTGGGGCAAAATATGGGGAACCAGGAGGGCGTGGCGGGTAGGCACCCATGTACGCACTACCACCTCATGGTGGTAAGAAGTTTGACACCCGACCCAGGCCTCTCGGCCCTTCCTGGAATCCGCTAGAGCAATTCTAAGGGCTTATATTAAGGAATTAAGGCTTCTGGGGGTCCTTGGGGCAAAATATGGGGAACCAGGAGGGCGTGGCGGGTAGGCACCCATGTACGCACTACCACCTCATGGTGGTAAGAAGTTTGACACCCGGCCCAGGTCCCTCGGCCCATCCTGGAATCCGCTAGAGAAATTCTAGGTGCTTATATTAAGGAATTAAGGCCTCTAGGGGTCCGTGGGGCAAAATGCGGGAAACCAGGAGGGCGTGGTGGGTAGGCACCCATGTACGCACTACCACCTCATGGTGGTACGAAGTTTGACACCCGACCCAGGTCCCTCGGCCCATCCTGGAATCCGCTAGAGAAATTCTAAGTGCTTATATTAAGGAATTAAGGCCTCTGGGGGTCCGTGGGGCAAAATGCGTAGAACCAGGAGGGCGTGGCGGGTAGGCACCCATGAACGCACAACCACCTCATGGTGGTAAGAAGTTTGACACCCGGCCCAGGTCCCTCGGCCCTTCCTGGAATCCGGTAGAGAAGTTCTAAATGCTTATATTAAGGAATTAAGGCCTCTGGGGGATCCGTGGGGCAAAATGCGGGGAACCAGGAGGGCGTGGCGGGTAGGAACCTATGTACGCACAACCACCTCATGGTGGTAAGAAGTTTGACACCCGACCCAGGCCTCTCGGCCCTTCCTGGAATCCGCTAGAGCAATTCTAGGTGCTTATATTAAGGAATTAAGGCCTCTGGGGGACCGTGGGGCAAAATGCGGGGAACCAGGAAGGCTTGGCGGGTAGGCACCCATGTACGCACTACCACCTCATGGTGGTAAGAAGTTTGACACTCGGCCCAGGTCCCTCATCCCATCCTGGAATCCGCTAGAGAAATTCTAGGTGCTTATATTAAGGAATTAAACCTTCTGGGGGACCGTGGGGCAAAATGCGGGGAACCAGGAGGGCGTGGTGGGTAGGCACCTATGTACGCACAACCACCTCATGGTGGTAAGAAGTTTGACACCCGACACAGGCCTCTCGGCCCTTCCTGGAATCCGCTAGAGCAATTCTAGGTGCTTATATTAAGGAATTAAAGCCTCTGGGGATCCAAAGGGCAAAATGCGGGGATCCAGGAAAGCGTGGCGGGTAGGCACCCATAAACACACAACCACGTCATGGTGGTAAGAAGTTTTACACCCGGCCCAGGTCCCTCGGCCCATCCTGGAATCCGTTAGAGAAATTCTAGGTGCTTATATTAAGGAATTAAGGCCTCTGGGGGTCCGTGGGGCAAAATGCGGGGAACAGGAGGGCGTGGTGGGTAGGCACCTATGTACCCACAACCACCTCATGGTGGTAAGAAGTTTGACACCCGACCCAGGCCTCTCGGCCCTTCCTGGAATCCGCTAGAGCAATTCTAGGGGCTTATATTAAGGAATTAAGGCTTCTGGGGGTCCTTGGGGCAAAATATGGGGAACCAGGAGGGCGTGGCGGGTAGGCACCCATGTACGCACTACCACCTCATGGTGGTAAGAAGTTTGACACCCGGCCCAGGTCCCTCGGCCCATCCTGGAATCCGCTAGAGAAATTCTAGGTGCTTATATTAAGGAATTAAGGCCTCTGGGGATCCAAGGGGCAAAATGCGGGGAACCAGGAAAGCGTGGCGGGTAGGCACCCATGTACGCACAACCACGTCGTAGTGGTAAGAAGTTTGACACCCGGCCCAGGTCTCTCGGCCCTTCCTGGAATCCGCTAGAGCAATTCTAGGTGCTTATATTAAGGAATTAAGGCCTCTGGAGATCCAAGGGGCAAAATGCGGGAAACCAGGAAAGCGTGGCGGGTAGGCACCCATGTACGCACAACCACGTCATGGTGGTAAGAAGTTTGACACCCGGCCCAGGTCTCTCGGCCCTTCCTGGAATCCGCTAGAGCAACTCTAGGAGCTTATATTAAGGAATTAAGGCTTCTGGGGGTCCTTTGGGCAAAATACGGGGAACCAGGAGGGCGTGGCGGGTAGGCACCCATGTACGCACTACCACCTCATGGTGGTAAGAAGTTTGACACCCGGCCCAGGTCCCTCGTCCCATCCTGGAATCCGCTAGAGAAATTCTAGGTGCTTATATTAAGGAATTAAAGCCTCTGGGGGTCCGTGGGGCAAAATGCGGGGAACCAGGAGGGCGTGGTGGGCAGGCACCTATGTACGCACAACCACCTCATGGTGGTAAGAAGTTTGACACCCGACCCAGGCCTCTCGGCCCTTCCTGGAATCCGCTAGAGCAATTCTAAGGGCTTATATTAAGGAATTAAGGCTTCTGGGGGTCCTTGGGGCAAAATACGGGGAACCAGGAGGGCGTGGCGGGTAGGCGCCCATGTACGCACTACCACCTCATGGTGGTAAGAAGTTTGACACCCGGCCCAAGTCCCTCGGCCCATCCTGGAATCCGCTAGAGCAATTCTAGGTGCTTATATTAAGGAATTAAGGCCTCTGGGGGACCGTGGGGCAAAATGCGGGGAACCAGGAGGGCGTGGCGGGTAGGCACCCATGTACGCACTACCACCTCATGGTGGTAAGAAGTTTGACACCCGGCCCAGGTCCCTCGGCCCTTCCTGGAATCTGCTAGAGCAATTCTAGGGGCTTATATTAAGGAATTAAGGATTCTGGGGGTCCTTGGGGCAAAATGCGTGGAACCAGGAGGGCGTGGCGGGTAGGCACCCATGTACGCGCTACCACCTCATGGTGGTAAGAAGTTTGACACCCGACACAGGCCTCTCGGCCCTTCCTGGAATCCGCTAGAGCAATTCTAGGTGCTTATATTAAGGAATTAAAGCCTCTGGGGATCCAAAGGGCAAAATGCGGGGAACCAGGAAAGCGTGGCGGATAGGCACCCATAAACACACAACCACGTCATGGTGGTAAGAAATTTTACACCCGGCCCAGGTCCCTCGGCCCATCCTGGAATCCGTTAGAGAAATTCTAGGTGCTTATATTAAGGAATTAAGGCCTCTGGGTGTCCGTGGGGCAAAATGCGGGGAACAGGAGGGCGTGGTGGGTAGGCACCTATGTACGCACAACCACCTCATGGTGGTAAGAAGTTTGACACCCGACCCAGGCCTCTCGGCCCTTCCTGGAATCCGCTAGAGCAATTCTAGGGGCTTATATTGAGGAATTAAGGCTTCTGGGGGTCCTTGGGGCAAAATATGGTGAACCAGGAGGGCGTGGCGGGTAGGCACCCATGTACGCACTACCACCTCATGGTGGTAAGAAGTTTGACACCCGGCCCAGGTCTCTCGGCCCTTCCTGGAATCCGCTAGAGCAACTCTAGGGGCTTATATTAAGGAATAAAGGCTTCTGGGGGTCCTTTGGGCAAAATACGGGGAACCAGAAGGGCGTGGCGGGTAGGCACCCATGTACGCACAACCACCTCATGGTGGTAAGAAGTTTGACACCCGGCCCAGGTCCCCCGGCCCTTCCTGGAATCCGCTAGAGCAATTCTAGGTGCTTATATTAAGGAATTAAGGCCTCTGGGGGACCGTGGGGCAAAATGCGGGGAACCAGGAGGGCGTGGCGGGTAGGCACCCATGTAGGCACTACCACCTCATGGTGGTAAAAAGTTTGACACCCTGCCCAGGTCCCTCGGCCCGTCCTGGAATCCGCTAGAGCAATTCTAGGTGCTTATATTAAGGAATTAAAGCCTCTGGGGATCCAAAGGGCAAAATGCGGGGAACCAGGAAAGCGTGGCGGGTAGGCACCCATAAACACACAACCACGTCATGGTGGTAAGAAGTTTTACACCCGGCCCAGGTCCGTCGGCCCATCCTGGAATCCGTTAGAGAAATTCTAGGTGCTTATATTAAGGAATTAAGGCCTCTGGGGGTCCTTGGGGCAAAATATGGGGAACCAGGAGGGCGTGGCGGGTAGGCACCCATGTACGCACTACCACCTCATGGTGGTAAGAAGTTTGACACCCGACCCAGGCCTCTCGGCCCTTCCTGGAATCCGCTAGAGCAATTCTAAGGGCTTATATTAAGGAATTAAGGCTTCTGGGGGTCCTTGGGGCAAAATATGGGGAACCAGGAGGGCGTGGCGGGTAGGCACCCATGTACGCACTACCACCTCATGGTGGTAAGAAGTTTGACACCCGGCCCAGGTCCCTCGGCCCATCCTGGAATCCGCTAGAGAAATTCTAGGTGCTTATATTAAGGAATTAAGGCCTCTAGGGGTCCGTGGGGCAAAATGCGGGAAACCAGGAGGGCGTGGTGGGTAGGCACCTATGTACGCACAACCACCTCATGGTGGTAAGAAGTTTGACACCCGAACCAGGCCTCTCGGCCCTTCCTGGAATCCGCTAGAGCAATTCTAGGTGCTTATATTAAGGAATTAAAGTCTCTGGGGATCCAAGGGGCAAAATGCTGGGAACCAGGAAAGCGTGGCGGGTAGGCACCCATGTACGCACAACCACGTCGTGGTGGTAAGAAGTTTGACACCCGGCCCAGGTCTCTCGGCCCTTCCTGGAATCCGCTAGAGCAATTCTAGGTGCTTATATTAAGGAATTAAGGCCTCTGGAGATCCAAGGGGCAAAATGCGGGAACCCGCCACGCCCTCCTGGTTCCCCGTATTTTGCCCAAAGGACCCCCAGAAGCCTTAATTCCTTAATATAAGCTCCTAGAGTTGCTCTAGCGGATTCCAGGAAGGGCCGAGAGACCTGGGCCGGGTGTCAAACTTCTTACCACCATGACGTGGTTGTGCGTACATGGGTGCCTACCCGCCACGCTTTCCTGGTTTCCCGCATTTTGCCCCTTGGATCTCCAGAGGCCTTAATTCCTTAATATAAGCACCTAGAATTGCTCTAGCGGATTCCAGGAAGGGCCGAGAGACCTGGGCCGGGTGTCAAACTTCTTACCACCACGACGTGGTTGTGCGTACATGGGTGCCTACCCGCCACGCTTTCCTGGTTCCCCGCATTTTGCCCCTTGGATCCCCAGAGGCTTTAATTCCTTAATATAAGCACCTAGAATTGCTCTAGCGGATTCCAGGAAGGGCCGAGAGGCCTGGGTCGGGTGTCAAACTTCTTACCACCATGAGGTGGTTGTGCGTACATAGGTGCCTACCCACCACGCCCTCCTGGTTTCCCGCATTTTGCCCCACGGACCCCCAGAGGCCTTAATTCCTTAATATAAGCACCTAGAATTTCTCTAGCGGATTCCAGGAAGGGCCGAGAGACCTGGGCCGGGTGTCAAACTTCTTACCACCATGAGGTGGTAGTGCGTACATGGGTGCCTACCCGCCACGCCCTCCTGGTTCCCCATATTTTGCCCCAAGGACCCCCAGAAGCCTTAATTCCTTAATATAAGCCCCTAGAATTGCTCTAGCGGATTCCAGGAAGGGCCGAGAGGCCTGGGTCGGGTGTCAAACTTCTTACCACCATGAGGTGGTTGTGGGTACATAGGTGCCTACCCACCACGCCCTCCTGTTCCCCGCATTTTGCCCCACGGACCCCCAGAGGCCTTAATTCCTTAATATAAGCACCTAGAATTTCTCTAACGGATTCCAGGATGGGCCGAGGGACCTGGGCCGGGTGTAAAACTTCTTACCACCATGACGTGGTTGTGTGTTTATGGGTGCCTACCCGCCACGCTTTCCTGGATCCCCGCATTTTGCCCTTTGGATCACCAGAGGCTTTAATTCCTTAATATAAGCACCTAGAATTGCTCTAGCGGATTCCAGGAAGGGCCGAGAGGCCTGTGTCGGGTGTCAAACTTCTTACCACCATGAGGTGGTTGTGCGTACATAGGTGCCTACCCACCACGCCCTCCTGGTTCCCCGCATTTTGCCCCACGGTCCCCCAGAAGGTTTAATTCCTTAATATAAGCACCTAGAATTTCTCTAGCGGATTCCAGGATGGGATGAGGGACCTGGGCCGAGTGTCAAATTTCTTACCACCATGAGGTGGTAGTGCGTACATGGGTGCCTACCCGCCAAGCCCTCCTGGTTCCCCGCATTTTGCCCCACGGTCCCCCAGAGGCCTTAATTTCTTAATATAAGCACCTAGAATTGCTCTAGCGGATTCCAGGAAGGGCCGAGAGGCCTGGGTCGGGTGTCAAACTTCTTACCACCATGAGGTGGTTGTGCGTACATAGGTTCCTACCCGCCACGCCCTCCTGGTTCCCCGCATTTTGCCCCACGGATCCCCCAGAGGCCTTAATTCCTTAATATAAGCATTTAGAACTTCTCTACCGGATTCCAGGAAGGGCCGAGGGACCTGGGCCGGGTGTCAAACTTCTTACCACAATGAGGTGGTTGTGCGTTCATGGGTGCCTACCCGCCACGCCCTCCTGGTTCCACGCATTTTGCCCCACGGACCCCCAGAGGCCTTAATTCCTTAATATAAGCACTTAGAATTTCTCTAGCGGATTCCAGGATGGGCCGAGGGACCTGGGTCGGGTGTCAAACTTCGTACCACCATGAGGTGGTAGTGCGTACATGGGTGCCTACCCGCCACGCCCTCCTGGTTCCGCGCATTTTGCCCCACGGACCCCCAGAGGCCTTAATTCCTTAATATAAGCACCTAGAATTGCTCTAGCGGATTCCAGGAAGGGCCGAGAGACCTGGGCCGGGTGTCAAACTTCTTACCACCATGACGTGGTTGTGCGTACATGGGTGCCTACCCACCACGCTTTCCTGGTTCCCCGCATTTTGCCCCTTGGATCCCCAGAGGCTTTAATTCTTTAATATAAGCACCTAGAATTGCTCTAGCGGATTCCAGGAAGTGCCGAGAAGCCTGGGTCGGGTGTCAAACTTCTTACCACCATGAGGTGGTAGTGCGTACATAGGTGCCTACCCACCACGCCCTCCTGGTTCCCCGCATTTTGCCCCACGGTCCCCCAGAGGCCTTAATTCCTTAATATAAGCACTTAGAACTTCTCTACCGGATTCCAGGAAGGGCCGAGGGACCTGGGCCGGGTGTCAAACCTCTTACCACCATGAGGTGGTTGTGCGTACATGGGTGCCTACCCGCCACGCCCTCCTGGTTCCCCGCATTTTGTCCCACGGACCCCCAGAAGCCTTAATTCCTTAATATAAGCACCTAGAATTGCTCTAGCGGATTCCAGGAAGGGCTGAGAGGCCTGGGTCGGGTGTCAAACTTCTTACCACCATGAGGTGGTTGTGCGTACATGGGTTCCTACCCGCCACGCCCTCCTGGTTCCCCGCATTTTGCCCCACGGACCCCCAGAGGCTTTAATTCCTTAATATAAGCACCTAGAATTTGTCTAGCGGATTCCAGGATGGGCCGAGGGACCTGGGCCGGGTGTCAAACTTCTTACCACCATGAGGTGGTAGTGCGTACATGGGTGCCTACCCGCCACGCCCTCCTGGTTCCCCGCATTTTGCCCCAAGGACCCCCAGAATCCTTAATTCCTTAATATAAGCCCCTAGAATTGCTCTAGCAGATTCCAGGAAGGGCCGAGGGACCTGGGCCGGGTGTGAAACTTCTTACCACCATGAGGTGGTAGTGCGTACATCGGTGCCTACCCACCACGCCCTCCTGGTTCCCCGCATTTTGCCCCACGGACCCCCAGAGGCCTTAATTCCTTAATATAAGCACTTAGAACTTCTCTACCGGATTCCAGGAAGGGCCGAGGGACCTGGGCCGGGTGTCAAACTTCTTACCACAATGAGGTGGTTGTGCGTACATAGGGGCCTACCCGCCACGCCCTCCTGGTTCCCCGCATTTTGTCCCACGGACCCCCAGAGGCCTTAATTCCTTAATATAAGCACCTAGAATTGCTCTAGCGGATTCCAGGAAGGGCCGAGGGACCTGGGCCGGGTGTCAAACTTCTTACCACCATGAGGTGGTTGTGCGTACATGGGTGCCTACCCGCCACGCCCTCCTGGTTCCCCGCATTTTGCCCCAAGGACCCCCAGAAGCCTTAATTCCTTAATATAAGCACCTAGAATTGCTCTAGCGGATTCCAGGAAGGGCCGAGGGACCTGGGCAGGGTGTCAAACTTCTTACCACCATGAGGTGGTTGTGCGTACATGGGTGCCTACCCGCCACGCCCTCCTGGTTCCCCGCATTTTGCCCCAAGGACCCCCAGAAGCCTTAATTCCTTAATATAAGCCCCTAGAATTGCTCTAGCGGATTCCAGGAAGGGCCGACGGACCTGGGCAGGGTGTCAAACTTTTTACCACCATGAGGTGGTAGTACAGGAGGGCGTGGTGGGTAGGCACCTTTGTACGCACAACCACCTCATGGTGGTAAGAAGTTTGACACCCGGCCCAGGTCCCTCGGCCCATCCTGGAATCCGCTAGAGAAATTCTAGGTGCTTATATTAAGGAATTAAGGCCTCTAGGGGTCCGTGGGGCAAAATGCGGGAAACCAGGAGGGCGTGGTGGGTAGGCACCTATGTACGCACAACCACCTCATGGTGGTAAGAAGTTTGACACCCGAACCAGGCCTCTCGGCCCTTCCTGGAATCCGCTAGAGCAATTCTAGGTGCTTATATTAAGGAATTAAAGCCTCTGGGGATCCAAGGGGCAAAATGCGGGGAACCAGGAAAGCGTGGCGGGTAGGCACCCATGTACGCACAACCACGTCGTGGTGGTAAGAAGTTTGACACCCGGCCCAGGTCTCTCGGCCCTTCCTGGAATCCGCTAGAGCAATTCTAGGTGCTTATAATAAGGAATTAAGGCCTCTGGAGATCCAAGGGGCAAAATGCGGGAACCCAGGAAAGCGTGGCGGGTAGGCACCCATGTACGCACAACCACGTCATGGTGGTAAGAAGTTTGACACCCGGCCCAGGTCTCTCGGCCCTTCCTGGAATCCGCTAGAGCAATTCTAGGTGCTTATATTAAGGAATTAAGGCCTCTGGGGGTCCGTGGGGCAAAATACGGGGAACCAGGAGGGCGTGGCGGGTAGTCACCCATGTACGCACTACCACCTCATGGTGGTAAGAAGTTTGACACCCGGCCCAAGTCCCTCGGCCCATCCTGGAATCCGCTAGAGCAATTCTAGGTGCTTATATTAAGGAATTAAGGCCTCTGGGGGACCGTGGGGAAAAATGCGGGGAACCAGGAGGGCGTGGCGGGTGGCACCCATGTACGCACAACCGCCTCATGGTGGTAAGAAGTTTGACACCCGGCCCAGGTCCCCCGGCCCTTCCTGGAATCCGCTAGAGCAATTCTAGGTGCTTATATTAAGGAATTAAGGCCTCTGGGGGACCGTGGGGCAAAATGCGGGGAACCAGGAGGGCGTGGCGGGTAGGCACCCATGTAGGCACTACCACCTCATGGTGGTAAAAAGTTTGACACCCTGCCCAGGTCCCTCGGCCCTTCCTGGAATCCGCTAGAGCAATTCTAGGTGCTTATATTAAGGAATTAAAGCCTCTGGGGATCCGTGGGACAAAATGCGGGGAACCAGGAGGGCGCGGCGGGTAGGCACCCATGTTCGCACAACCACCTCATGGTGGTAATAAGTTTGACACCCGGCACAGGTCCCTCGGCCCTTCCTGGTATCCGGAAGAGAAGTTCTAAGTGCTTATATTAAGGAATTAAGGCCTCTGGGGGTCCGTGGGGCAAAATGCGGGGAACCAGGAGGGCGTGGTGGGTAGGCACCTATGTACGCACAACCACCTCATGGTGGTAAGAAGTTTGACACCCGACCCAGGCTTCTCGGCCCTTCCTGGAATCCGCTAGAGCAATTCTAGGTGCTTATATTAAGGAATTAAAGCTTCTGGGGATCCAAGGGGCAAAATGCGGGGAACCAGGAAAGCGTGGTGAGTAGGCACCCATGTACGCACAACCACGTCATGGTGGTAAGAAGTTTGACACCCGGCCCAGGTCTCTCGGCCCTTCCTGGAATCCGCTAGAGCAATTCTAGGTGCTTATATTAAGGAATTAAGGCCTCTGGGGGTCCGTGGGGCAAAATGCGCGGAACCAAGAGGGCGTGGCGGGTAGGCCCCCATGTACGCACTACCACCTCATGGTGGTAAGAAGTTTGACACCCGGCCCAGGTCCCTCGGCCCATCCTGGAATCCGCTAGAGAAATTCTAGTTGCTTATATTAAGGAATTAAGGCCTCTGGGGGACCGTGGGGCAAAATGCGGGGAACCAGGAGGGCGTGGCGTGTGGCACCCATGTACGCACAACCTCCTCATGGTGGTAAGAAGTTTGACACCCGGCCCAGGTCCCCCGGCCCTTCCTGGAATCCGCTAGAGCAATTCTAGCTGCTTATATTAAGGAATTAAGGCCTCTGGGGGACCGTGGGGCAAAATGCGGGGAACCAGGAGGGCCGAGGGACCTGGGCCGGGTGTCAAACTTCTTACCACAATGAGGTGGTTGTGCGTACATGGGTGCCTACCCGCCACGCCCTCCTGGTTCCCCGCATTTTGTCCCACGGACCCCCAGAGGCCTTAATTCCTTAATATAAGCACCTAGAATTGCTCTAGCGGATTCCAGGAAGGGCCGAGGGACCTGGGCCGGGTGTCAAACTTCTTACCACCATGAGGTGGTTGTGCGTACATGGGTGCCTACCCGCCACGCCCTCCTGGTTCCCCGCATTTTGCCCCAAGGACCCCCAGAAGCCTTAATTCCTTAATATAAGCCCCTAGAATTGCTCTAGCGGATTCCAGGAAGGGCCGACGGACCTGGGCAGGGTGTCAAACTTTTTACCACCATGAGGTGGTAGTGCCTACATGGGTGCCTACCCGCCACGCCCTCCTGGTTCCCCGCATTTTGCCCCACGGTCCCCCAGAGGCCTTAATTCCTTAATATAAGCAGCTAGAATTGCTCTAGCGGATTCCAGGAAGGGCCGGGGGACCTGGGCCGGGTGTCAAACTTCTTACCACCATGAGGAGGTTGTGCGTACATGGGTGCCACACGCCACGCCCTCCTGGTTCCCTGCATTTTGCCCCACGGTCCCCCAGAGGCCTTAATTCCTTAATATAAGCAACTAGAATTTCTCTAGCGGATTCCAGGATGGGCCGAGGGACCTGGGCCGGGTGTCAAACTTCTTACCACCATGAGGTGGTAGTGCGTACATGGGGGCCTACCCGCCACGCCCTCTTGGTTCCGCGCATTTTGCCCCACGGACCCCCAGAGGCCTTAATTCCTTAATATAAGCACCTAGAATTGCTCTAGCGGATTCCAGGAAGGGCCGAGAGACCTGGGCCGGGTGTCAAACTTCTTACCACCATGACGTGGTTGTGCGTACATGGGTGCCTACTCACCACGCTTTCCTGGTTCCCCGCATTTTGCCCCTTGGATCCCCAGAAGCTTTAATTCCTTAATGTAAGCACCTAGAATTGCTCTAGCGGATTCCAGGAAGGGCCGAGAAGCCTGGGTCGGGTGTCAAACTTCTTACCACCATGAGGTGGTTGTGCGTACATAGGTGCCTACCCACCACGCCCTCCTGGTTCCCCGCATTTTGCCCCACGGACCCCCAGAGGCCTTAATTCCTTAATATAAGCACTTAGAACTTCTCTTCCGGATACCAGGAAGGGCCGAGGGACCTGTGCCGGGTGTCAAACTTATTACCACCATGAGGTGGTTGTGCGTACATGGGTGCCTACCCGCCGCGCCCTCCTGGTTCCCCGCATTTTGTCCCACGGATCCCCAGAGGCTTTAATTCCTTAATATAAGCACCTAGAATTGCTCTTGCGGATTCCAGGAAGGGCCGAGGGACCTGGGCAGGGTGTCAAACTTCTTACCACCATGAGGTGGTAGTGCCTACATGGGTGCCTACCCGCCACGCCCTCCTGGTTCCCCGCATTTTGCCCCACGGTCCCCCAGAGGCCTTAATTCCTTAATATAAGCACCTAGAATTGCTCTAGCGGATTCCAGGAAGGGCCGGGGGACCTGGGCCGGGTGTCAAACTTCTTACCACCATGAGGTGGTTGTGCGTACATGGGTGCCACCCGCCACGCCCTCCTGGTTCCCCGCATTTTGCCCCACGGTCCCCCAGAGGCCTTAATTCCTTAATATAAGCACCTAGAATTGCTCTAGCGGATTCCAGGATGGGCCGAGGGACTTGGGCCGGGTGTCAAACTTCTTACCACCATGAGGTGGTAGTGCGTACATGGGTGCCTACCCGCCACGCCCTCCTGGTTCCCCGTATTTTGCCCCACGGACCCCCAGAGGCCTTAATTCCTTAATATAAGCACCTAGAATTGCTCTAGCGGATTCCAGGAAGGGCCGAGAGACCTGGGCCGGGTGTCAAACTTCTTACCACCATGACGTGGTTGTGCGTACATGGGTGCCTACCCGCCACGCTTTCCTGGGTTCCCGCCTTTTGCCCCTTGGATCTCCAGAGGCCTTAATTCCTTAATATAAGCACCTAGAATTGCTCTAGCGGATTCCAGGAAGGGCCGAGAGACCTGGGCCGGGTGTCAAACTTCTTACCACCACGACATGGTTGTGCGTACATGGGTGCCTACCCGCCACGCTTTCCTGGTTCCCCGCATTTTGCCCCTTGGATCCCCAGAGGCTTTAATTCCTTAATATAAGCACCTAGAATTGCTCTAGCGGATTCCAGGAAGGGCCGAGAGGCCTGGTTCGGGTGTCAAACTTCTTACCACCATGAGGTGGTTGTGCGTACATAGGTGCCTACCCACCACGCCCTCCTGGTTTCCCGCATTTTGCCCCACGGACCCCTAGAGGCCTTAATTCCTTAATATAAGCACCTAGAATTTCTCTAGCGGATTCCAGGATGGGCCGAGGGACCTGGGCCGGGTGTCAAACTTCTTACCACCATGAGGTGGTAGTGCGTACATGGGTGCCTACCCGCCACGCCCTCCTGGTTCCCCATATTTTGCCCCAAGGACCCCCAGAAGCCTTAATTCCTTAATATAAGCCCTTAGAATTGCTCTAGCGGATTCCAGGAAGGGCCGAGAGGCCTGGGTCGGGTGTCAAACTTCTTACCACCATGAGGTGGTAGTGCGTACATGGGTGCCTACCCGCCACGCCCTCCTGGTTCCCCATATTTTGCCCCAAGGACCCCCAGAGGCCTTAATTCCTTAATATAAGAACCTAGAATTTCTCTAACGGATTCCAGGATGGGCCGACGGACCTGGGCCGGGTGTAAAACTTCTTACCACCATGACGTGGTTGTGTGTTTATGGGTGCCTACCCGCCACGCTTTCCTGGTTCCCCGCATTTTGCCCTTTGGATCCCCAGAGGCTTTAATTCCTTAATATAAGCACCTAGAATTGCTCTAGCGGATTCCAGGAAGGGCCGACGGACCTGGGCAGGGTGTCAAACTTTTTACCACCATGAGGTGGTAGTGCCTACATGGGTGCCTACCCGCCACGCCCTCCTGGTTCCCCGCATTTTGCCCCACGGTCCCCCAGAGGCCTTAATTCCTTAATATAAGCACCTAGAATTGCTCTAGCGGATTCCAGGAAGGGCCGGGGGACCTGGGCCGGGTGTCAAACTTCTTACCACCATGAGGTGGTTGTGCGTACATGGGTGCCTACCCGCCACGCCCTCCTGGTTCCCCGTATTTTGCCCAAAGGACCCCCAGAAGCCTTAATTCCTTAATATAAGCCCCTAGAGTTGCTCTAGCGGATTCCAGGAAAGGCCGAGAGACCTGGGCCGGGTGTCAAACTTCTTACCACCATGAGGTGGTAGTGCGTACATGGGTGCCTACCCGCCACGCCCTCCTGGTTCACCATATTTTGCCCCAAGGACCCCCAGAAGCCTTAATTCCTCAATATAAGCCCCTAGAATTGCTCTAGCGGATTCCAGGAAGGGCCGAGAGGCCTGGGTCGGGTGTCAAACTTCTTACCACCATGAGGTGGTTGTGCGTACATAGGTGCCTACCCACCACGCCCTCCTGTTCCCCGCATTTTGCCCCACGGACACCCAGAGGCCTTAATTCCTTAATATAAGCACCTAGAATTTCTCTAACGGATTCCAGGATGGGCCGAGGGACCTGGGCCGGGTGTAAAATTTCTTACCACCATGACGTGGTTGTGTGTTTATGGGTGCCTACCCGCCACGCTTTCCTGGTTCCCCGCATTTTGCCCCACGGATCCCCCAGAGGCCTTAATTCCTTAATATAAGCATTTAGAACTTCTCTACCGGATTCCAGGAAGGGCCG
Source organism: Candelabrum cocksii (assembly GCA_963930725.1). NCBI lineage: Eukaryota > Metazoa > Cnidaria > Hydrozoa > Anthoathecata > Candelabridae > Candelabrum > Candelabrum cocksii. Next base: position 5,418,050 of record OZ005677.1, on the reverse strand, counting down.
AGGGACCTGGGCCGGGTGTCAAACTTCTTACCACAATGAGGTGGTTGTGCGTTCATGGGTGCCTACCCGCCACGCCCTCCTGGTTCCACGCATTTTGCCCCACGGACCCCCAGAGGCCTTAATTCCTTAATATAAGCACTTAGAATTTCTCTAGCGGATTCCAGGATGGGCCGAGGGACCTGGGTCGGGTGTCAAACTTCGTACCACCATGAGGTGGTAGTGCGTACATGGGTGCCTACCCGCCACGCCCTCCTGGTTCCGCGCATTTTGCCCCACGGACCCCCAGAGGCCTTAATTCCTTAATATAAGCACCTAGAATTGCTCTAGCGGATTCCAGGAAGGGCCGAGAGACCTGGGCCGGGTGTCAAACTTCTTACCACCATGACGTGGTTGTGCGTACATGGGTGCCTACCCACCACGCTTTCCTGGTTCCCCGCATTTTGCCCCTTGGATCCCCAGAGGCTTTAATTCCTTAATATAAGCACCTAGAATTGCTCTAGCGGATTCCAGGAAGTGCCGAGAAGCCTGGGTCGGGTGTCAAACTTCTTACCACCATGAGGTGGTAGTGCGTACATAGGTGCCTACCCACCACGCCCTCCTGGTTCCCCGCATTTTGCCCCACGGTCCCCCAGAGGCCTTAATTCCTTAATATAAGCACTTAGAACTTCTCTACCGGATTCCAGGAAGGGCCGAGGGACCTGGGCCGGGTGTCAAACTTCTTACCACCATGAGGTGGTTGTGCGTACATGGGTGCCTACCCGCCACGCCCTCCTGGTTCCCCGCATTTTGTCCCACGGACCCCCAGAAGCCTTAATTCCTTAATATAAGCACCTAGAATTGCTCTAGCGGATTCCAGGAAGGGCTGAGAGGCCTGGGTCGGGTGTCAAACTTCTTACCACCATGAGGTGGTTGTGCGTACATGGGTTCCTACCCGCCACGCCCTCCTGGTTCCCCGCATTTTGCCCCACGGACCCCCAGAGGCTTTAATTCCTTAATATAAGCACCTAGAATTTCTCTAGCGGATTCCAGGATGGGCCGAGGGACCTGGGCCGGGTGTCAAACTTCTTACCACCATGAGGTGGTAGTGCGTACATGGGTGCCTACCCGCCACGCCCTCCTGGTTCCCCGCATTTTGCCCCAAGGACCCCCAGAATCCTTAATTCCTTAATATAAGCCCCTAGAATTGCTCTAGCAGATTCCAGGAAGGGCCGAGGGACCTGGGCCGGGTGTGAAACTTCTTACCACCATGAGGTGGTAGTGCGTACATCGGTGCCTACCCACCACGCCCTCCTGGTTCCCCGCATTTTGCCCCACGGACCCCCAGAGGCCTTAATTCCTTAATATAAGCACTTAGAACTTTTCTACCGGATTCCAGGAAGGGCCGAGGGACCTGGGCCGGGTGTCAAACTTCTTACCACAATGAGGTGGTTGTGCGTACATGGGTGCCTACCCGCCACGCCCTCCTGGTTCCCCGCATTTTGTCCCACGGACCCCCAGAGGCCTTAATTCCTTAATATAAGCACCTAGAATTGCTCTAGCGGATTCCAGGAAGGGCCGAGGGACCTGGGCCGGGTGTCAAACTTCTTACCACCATGAGGTGGTTGTGCGTACATGGGTGCCTACCCGCCACGCCCTCCTGGTTCCCCGCATTTTGCCCCAAGGACCCCCAGAAGCCTTAATTCCTTAATATAAGCCCCTAGAATTGCTCTAGCGGATTCCAGGAAGGGCCGACGGACCTGGGCAGGGTGTCAAACTTTTTACCACCATGAGGTGGTAGTACAGGAGGGCGTGGTGGGTAGGCACCTTTGTACGCACAACCACCTCATGGTGGTAAGAAGTTTGACACCCGACCCAGGCCTCTCGGCCCTTCCTGGAATCCGCTAGAGCAATTCTAGGGGCTTATATTGAGGAATTAAGGCTTCTGGGGGTCCTTGGGGCAAAATATGGTGAACCAGGAGGGCGTGGCGGGTAGGCACCCATGTACGCACTACCACCTCATGGTGGTAAGAAGTTTGACACCCGGCCCAGGTCTCTCGGCCCTTCCTGGAATCCGCTAGAGCAACTCTAGGGGCTTATATTAAGGAATTAAGGCTTCTGGGGGTCCTTTGGGCAAAATACGGGGAACCAGGAGGGCGTGGCGGGTAGGCACCCATGTAGGCACTACCACCTCATGGTGGTAAAAAGTTTGACACCCTGCCCAGGTCCCTCGGCCCTTCCTGGAATCCGCTAGAGCAATTCTAGGTGCTTATATTAAGGAATTAAAGCCTCTGGGGATCCAAAGGGCAAAATGCGGGGAACCAGGAAAGCGTGGCGGGTAGGCACCCATAAACACACAACCACGTCATGGTGGTAAGAAGTTTTACACCCGGCCCAGGTCCGTCGGCCCATCCTGGAATCCGTTAGAGAAATTCTAGGTGCTTATATTAAGGAATTAAGGCCTCTGGGGGTCCTTGGGGCAAAATATGGGGAACCAGGAGGGCGTGGCGGGTAGGCACCCATGTACGCACTACCACCTCATGGTGGTAAGAAGTTTGACACCCGACCCAGGCCTCTCGGCCCTTCCTGGAATCCGCTAGAGCAATTCTAAGGGCTTATATTAAGGAATTAAGGCTTCTGGGGGTCCTTGGGGCAAAATATGGGGAACCAGGAGGGCGTGGCGGGTAGGCACCCATGTACGCACTACCACCTCATGGTGGTAAGAAGTTTGACACCCGGCCCAGGTCCCTCGGCCCATCCTGGAATCCGCTAGAGAAATTCTAGGTGCTTATATTAAGGAATTAAGGCCTCTAGGGGTCCGTGGGGCAAAATGCGGGAAACCAGGAGGGCGTGGTGGGTAGGCACCTATGTACGCACAACCACCTCATGGTGGTAAGAAGTTTGACACCCGAACCAGGCCTCTCGGCCCTTCCTGGAATCCGCTAGAGCAATTCTAGGTGCTTATATTAAGGAATTAAAGCCTCTGGGGATCCAAGGGGCAAAATGCGGGGAACCAGGAAAGCGTGGCGGGTAGGCACCCATGTACGCACAACCACGTCGTGGTGGTAAGAAGTTTGACACCCGGCCCAGGTCTCTCGGCCCTTCCTGGAATCCGCTAGAGCAATTCTAGGTGCTTATATTAAGGAATTAAGGCCTCTGGAGATCCAAGGGGCAAAATGCGGGAACCCAGGAAAGCGTGGCGGGTAGGCACCCATAAACACACAACCACGTCATGGTGGTAAGAAGTTTTACACCCGGCCCAGGTCCGTCGGCCCATCCTGGAATCCGTTAGAGAAATTCTAGGTGCTTATATTAAGGAATTAAGGCCTCTGGGGGTCCTTGGGGCAAAATATGGGGAACCAGGAGGGCGTGGCGGGTAGGCACCCATGTACGCACTACCACCTCATGGTGGTAAGAAGTTTGACACCCGACCCAGGCCTCTCGGCCCTTCCTGGAATCCGCTAGAGCAATTCTAAGGGCTTATATTAAGGAATTAAGGCTTCTGGGGGTCCTTGGGGCAAAATATGGGGAACCAGGAGGGCGTGGCGGGTAGGCACCCATGTACGCACTACCACCTCATGGTGGTAAGAAGTTTGACACCCGGCCCAGGTCCCTCGGCCCATCCTGGAATCCGCTAGAGAAATTCTAGGTGCTTATATTAAGGAATTAAGGCCTCTAGGGGTCCGTGGGGCAAAATGCGGGAAACCAGGAGGGCGTGGTGGGTAGGCACCTATGTACGCACAACCACCTCATGGTGGTAAGAAGTTTGACACCCGAACCAGGCCTCTCGGCCCTTCCTGGAATCCGCTAGAGCAATTCTAGGTGCTTATATTAAGGAATTAAAGCCTCTGGGGATCCAAGGGGCAAAATGCGGGGAACCAGGAAAGCGTGGCGGGTAGGCACCCATGTACGCACAACCACGTCGTGGTGGTAAGAAGTTTGACACCCGGCCCAGGTCTCTCGGCCCTTCCTGGAATCCGCTAGAGCAATTCTAGGTGCTTATATTAAGGAATTAAGGCCTCTGGAGATCCAAGGGGCAAAATGCGGGAACCCAGGAAAGCGTGGCGGGTAGGCACCCATGTACGCACAACCACGTCATGGTGGTAAGAAGTTTGACACCCGGCCCAGGTCTCTCGGCCCTTCCTGGAATCCGCTAGAGCAATTCTAGGTGCTTATATTAAGGAATTAAGGCCTCTGGGGGTCCGTGGGGCAAAATACGGGGAACCAGGAGGGCGTGGCGGGTAGGCACCCATGTACGCACTACCACCTCATGGTGGTAAGAAGTTTGACACCCGGCCCAAGTCCCTCGGCCCATCCTGGAATCCGCTAGAGCAATTCTAGGTGCTTATATTAAGGAATTAAGGCCTCTGGGGGACCGTGGGGCAAAATGCGGGGAACCAGGAGGGCGTGGCGGGTGGCACCCATGTACGCACAACCACCTCATGGTGGTAAGAAGTTTGACACCCGGCCCAGGTCCCCCGGCCCTTCCTGGAATCCGCTAGAGCAATTCTAGGTGCTTATATTAAGGAATTAAGGCCTCTGGGGGACCGTGGGGCAAAATGCGGGGAACCAGGAGGGCGTGGCGGGTAGGCACCCATGTAGGCACTACCACCTCATGGTGGTAAAAAGTTTGACACCCTGCCCAGGTCCCTCGGCCCTTCCTGGAATCCGCTAGAGCAATTCTAGGTGCTTATATTAAGGAATTAAAGCCTCTGGGGATCCGTGGGACAAAATGCGGGGAACCAGGAGGGCGCGGCGGGTAGGCACCCATGTACGCACAACCACCTCATGGTGGTAATAAGTTTGACACCCGGCACAGGTCCCTCGGCCCTTCCTGGTATCCGGAAGAGAAGTTCTAAGTGCTTATATTAAGGAATTAAGGCCTCTGGGGGTCCGTGGGGCAAAATGCGGGGAACCAGGAGGGCGTGGTGGGTAGGCACCTATGTACGCACAACCACCTCATGGTGGTAAGAAGTTTGACACCCGACCCAGGCTTCTCGGCCCTTCCTGGAATCCGCTAGAGCAATTCTAGGTGCTTATATTAAGGAATTAAAGCTTCTGGGGATCCAAGGGGCAAAATGCGGGGAACCAGGAAAGCGTGGTGAGTAGGCACCCATGTACGCACAACCACGTCATGGTGGTAAGAAGTTTGACACCCGGCCCAGGTCTCTCGGCCCTTCCTGGAATCCGCTAGAGCAATTCTAGGTGCTTATATTAAGGAATTAAGGCCTCTGGGGGTCCGTGGGGCAAAATGCGCGGAACCAAGAGGGCGTGGCGGGTAGGCCCCCATGTACGCACTCCCACCTCATGGTGGTAAGAAGTTTGACACCCGGCCCAGGTCCCTCGGCCCATCCTGGAATCCGCTAGAGAAATTCTAGTTGCTTATATTAAGGAATTAAGGCCTCTGGGGGACCGTGGGGCAAAATGCGGGGAACCAGGAGGGCGTGGCGTGTGGCACCCATGTACGCACAACCTCCTCATGGTGGTAAGAAGTTTGACACCCGGCCCAGGTCCCCCGGCCCTTCCTGGAATCCGCTTGAGCAATTCTAGCTGCTTATATTAAGGAATTAAGGCCTCTGGGGGACCGTGGGGCAAAATGCGGGGAACCAGGAGGGCCGAGGGACCTGGGCCGGGTGTCAAACTTCTTACCACAATGAGGTGGTTGTGCGTACATGGGTGCCTACCCGCCACGCCCTCCTGGTTCCCCGCATTTTGTCCCACGGACCCCCAGAGGCCTTAATTCCTTAATATAAGCACCTAGAATTGCTCTAGCGGATTCCAGGAAGGGCCGAGGGACCTGGGCCGGGTGTCAAACTTCTTACCACCATGAGGTGGTTGTGCGTACATGGGTGCCTACCCGCCACGCCCTCCTGGTTCCCCGCATTTTGCCCCAAGGACCCCCAGAAGCCTTAATTCCTTAATATAAGCCCCTAGAATTGCTCTAGCGGATTCCAGGAAGGGCCGAGGGACCTGGGCAGGGTGTCAAACTTTTTACCACCATGAGGTGGTAGTGCCTACATGGGTGCCTACCCGCCACGCCCTCCTGGTTCCCCGCATTTTGCCCCACGGTCCCCCAGAGGCCTTAATTCCTTAATATAAGCAGCTAGAATTGCTCTAGCGGATTCCAGGAAGGGCCGGGGGACCTGGGCCGGGTGTCAAACTTCTTACCACCATGAGAAGGTTGTGCGTACATGGGTGCCACACGCCACGCCCTCCTGGTTCCCCGCATTTTGCCCCACGGTCCCCCAGAGGCCTTAATTCCTTAATATAAGCAACTAGAATTTCTCTAGCGGATTCCAGGATGGGCCGAGGGACCTGGGCCGGGTGTCAAACTTCTTACCACCATGAGGTGGTAGTGCGTACATGGGGGCCTACCCGCCACGCCCTCTTGGTTCCGCGCATTTTGCCCCACGGACCCCCAGAGGCCTTAATTCCTTAATATAAGCACCTAGAATTGCTCTAGCGGATTCCAGGAAGGGCCGAGAGACCTGGGCCGGGTGTCAAACTTCTTACCACCATGACGTGGTTGTGCGTACATGGGTGCCTACTCACCACGCTTTCCTGGTTCCCCGCATTTTGCCCCTTGGATCCCCAGAAGCTTTAATTCCTTAATATAAGCACCTAGAATTGCTCTAGCGGATTCCAGGAAGGGCCGAGAAGCCTGGGTCGGGTGTCAAACTTCTTACCACCATGAGGTGGTTGTGCGTACATAGGTGCCTACCCACCACGCCCTCCTGGTTCCCCGCATTTTGCCCCACGGAACCCCAGAGGCCTTAATTCCTTAATATAAGCACTTAGAACTTCTCTTCCGGATACCAGGAAGGGCCGAGGGACCTGTGCCGGGTGTCAAACTTATTACCACCATGAGGTGGTTGTGCGTACATGGGTGCCTACCCGCCGCGCCCTCCTGGTTCCCCGCATTTTGTCCCACGGATCCCCAGAGGCTTTAATTCCTTAATATAAGCACCTAGAATTGCTCTAGCGGATTCCAGGAAGGGCCGAGGGACCTGGGCAGGGTGTCAAACTTTTTACCACCATGAGGTGGTAGTGCCTACATGGGTGCCTACCCGCCACGCCCTCCTGGTTCCCCGCATTTTGCCCCACGGTCCCCCAGAGGCCTTAATTCCTTAATATAAGCACCTAGAATTGCTCTAGCGGATTCCAGGAAGGGCCGGGGGACCTGGGCCGGGTGTCAAACTTCTTACCACCATGAGGTGGTTGTGCGTACATGGGTGCCACCCGCCACGCCCTCCTGGTTCCCCGCATTTTGCCCCACGGTCCCCCAGAGGCCTTAATTCCTTAATATAAGCACCTAGAATTGCTCTAGCGGATTCCAGGATGGGCCGAGGGACTTGGGCCGGGTGTCAAACTTCTTACCACTATGAGGTGGTAGTGCGTACATGGGTGCCTACCCGCCACGCCCTCCTGGTTCCCCGTATTTTGCCCCACGGACCCCCAGAGGCCTTAATTCCTTAATATAAGCACCTAGAATTGCTCTAGCGGATTCCAGGAAGGGCCGAGAGACCTGGGCCGGGTGTCAAACTTCTTACCACCATGACGTGGTTGTGCGTACATGGGTGCCTACCCGCCACGCTTTCCTGGGTTCCCGCATTTTGCCCCTTGGATCTCCAGAGGCCTTAATTCCTTAATATAAGCACCTAGAATTGCTCTAGCGGATTCCAGGAAGGGCCGAGAGACCTGGGCCGGGTGTCAAACTTCTTACCACCACGACGTGGTTGTGCGTACATGGGTGCCTACCCGCCACGCTTTCCTGGTTCCCCGCATTTTGCCCCTTGGATCCCCAGAGGCTTTAATTCCTTAATATAAGCACCTAGAATTGCTCTAGCGGATTCCAGGAAGGGCCGAGAGGCCTGGTTCGGGTGTCAAACTTCTTACTACCATGAGGTGGTTGTGCGTACATAGGTGCCTACCCACCACGCCCTCCTGGTTTCCCGCATTTTGCCCCACGGACCCCTAGAGGCCTTAATTCCTTAATATAAGCACCTAGAATTTCTCTAGCGGATTCCAGGATGGGCCGAGGGACCTGGGCCGGGTGTCAAACTTCTTACCACCATGAGGTGGTAGTGCGTACATGGGTGCCTACCCGCCACGCCCTCCTGGTTCCCCATATTTTGCCCCAAGGACCCCCAGAAGCCTTAATTCCTTAATATAAGCCCTTAGAATTGCTCTAGCGGATTCCAGGAAGGGCCGAGAGGCCTGGGTCGGGTGTCAAACTTCTTACCACCATGAGGTGGTAGTGCGTACATGGGTGCCTACCCGCCACGCCCTCCTGGTTCCCCATATTTTGCCCCAAGGACCCCCAGAGGCCTTAATTCCTTAATATAAGAACCTAGAATTTCTCTAACGGATTCCAGGATGGGCCGACGGACCTGGGCCGGGTGTAAAACTTCTTACCACCATGACGTGGTTGTGTGTTTATGGGTGCCTACCCGCCACGCTTTCCTGGTTCCCCGCATTTTGCCCTTTGGATCCCCAGAGGCTTTAATTCCTTAATATAAGCACCTAGAATTGCTCTAGCGGATTCCAGGAAGGGCCGAGGGACCTGGGCAGGGTGTCAAACTTTTTACCACCATGAGGTGGTAGTGCCTACATGGGTGCCTACCCGCCACGCCCTCCTGGTTCCCCGCATTTTGCCCCACGGTCCCCCAGAGGCCTTAATTCCTTAATATAAGCACCTAGAATTGCTCTAGCGGATTCCAGGAAGGGCCGGGGGACCTGGGCCGGGTGTCAAACTTCTTACCACCATGAGGTGGTTGTGCGTACATGGGTGCCTACCCGCCACGCCCTCCTGGTTCCCCGTATTTTGCCCAAAGGACCCCCAGAAGCCTTAATTCCTTAATATAAGCCCCTAGAGTTGCTCTAGCGGATTCCAGGAAGGGCCGAGAGACCTGGGCCGGGTGTCAAACTTCTTACCACCATGAGGTGGTAGTGCGTACATGGGTGCCTACCCGCCACGCCCTCCTGGTTCACCATATTTTGCCCCAAGGACCCCCAGAAGCCTTAATTCCTCAATATAAGCCCCTAGAATTGCTCTAGCGGATTCCAGGAAGGGCCGAGAGGCCTGGGTCGGGTGTCAAACTTCTTACCACCATGAGGTGGTTGTGCGTACATAGGTGCCTACCCACCACGCCCTCCTGTTCCCCGCATTTTGCCCCACGGACACCCAGAGGCCTTAATTCCTTAATATAAGCACCTAGAATTTCTCTAACGGATTCCAGGATGGGCCGAGGGACCTGGGCCGGTTGTAAAATTTCTTACCACCATGACGTGGTTGTGTGTTTATGGGTGCCTACCCGCCACGCTTTCCTGGTTCCCCGCATTTTGCCCTTTGGATCCCCAGAGGCTTTAATTCCTTAATATAAGCACCTAGAATTGCTCTAGCGGATTCCAGGAAGGGCCGAGAGGCCTGTGTCGGGTGTCAAACTTCTTACCACCATGAGGTGGTTGTGCGTACATAGGTGCCTACCCACCACGCCCTCCTGGTCCCCCGCATTTTGCCCCACGGACCCCCAGAGGCCTTAATTCCTTAATATAAGCACCTAGAATTTCTCTAGCGGATTCCAGGATGGGCCGAGGGACCTGGGCCGGGTGTCAAACTTCTTACCACCATGAGGTGGTAGCGCGTACATGGGTGCCTACCCGCCACGCCCTCCTGGTTCCACGCATTTTGCCCCAAGGACCCCCAGAATCCTTAATTCCTTAATATAAGCCCCTAGAATTGCTCTAGCAGATTCCAGGAAGGGCCGAGGGACCTGGGCCGGGTGTCAAACTTCTTACCACCATGAGGTGGTAGTGCGTACATGGGTGCCTACCCGCCACGCCCTCCTGGTTCCCCGCATTTTGCCCCACGGTCCCCCAGAGGCCTTAATTCCTTAATATAAGCACCTAGAATTGCTCTAGCGGATTCCAGGATGGGCCGAGGGACTTGGGCCGGGTGTCAAACTTCTTACCACCATGAGGTGGTAGTGCGTACATGGGCGCCTACCCGCCACGCCCTCCTGGTTCCCCGTATTTTGCCCCAAGGACCCCCAGAAGCCTTAATTCCTTAATATAAGCCCCTAGAATTGCTCTAGCGGATTCCAGGAAGGGCCGAGAGGCCTGGGTCGGGTGTCAAACTTCTTACCACCATGAGGTGGTTGTGCGTACATAGGTGCCTACCCACCACGCCCTCCTGGTTCCCCGCATATTGCCCCACGGACCCCCAGAGGCTTTAATTCCTTAATATAAGCACCTAGAATTTCTCTAGCGGATTCCAGGATGGGACGAGGGACCTGGGCCGGGTGTCAAACTTCTTACCACCATGACGTGGTTGTGCGTACATGGGTGCCTACCCGCCACGCTTTCCTGGTTTCCCGCATTTTGCCCCTTGGATCTCCAGAGGCCTTAATTCCTTAATATAAGCACCTAGAATTGCTCTAGCGGATTCCAGGAAGGGCCGAGAGACCTGGGCCGGGTGTCAAACTTCTTACCACCACGACGTGGTTGTGCGTACATGGGTGCCTACCCGCCACGCTTTCCTGGTTCCCCGCATTTTGCCCCTTGGATCCCCAGAGGCTTTAATTCCTTAATATAAGCACCTAGAATTGCTCTAGCGGATTCCAGGAAGGGCCGAGAGGCCTGGGTCGGGTGTCAAACTTCTTACCACCATGAGGTGGTTGTGCGTACATAGGTGCCTACCCACCACGCCCTCCTGGTTTCCCGCATTTTGCCCCACGGACCCCCAGAGGCCTTAATTCCTTAATATAAGCACCTAGAATTTCTCTAGCGGATTCCAGGATGGGCCGAGGGACCTGGGCCGGGTGTCAAACTTCTTACCACCATGAGGTGGTAGTGCGTACATGGGTGCCTACCCGCCACGCCCTCCTGGTTCCCCATATTTTGCCCCAAGGACCCCCAGAAGCCTTAAATCCTTAATATAAGCACCTAGAATTTCTCTAACGGATTCCAGGATGGGCCGAGGGACCTGGGCCGGGTGTAAAACTTCTTACCACCATGACGTGGTTGTGTGTTTATGGGTGCCTACCCGCCACGCTTTCCTGGATCCCCGCATTTTGCCCTTTGGATCCCCAGAGGCTTTAATTCCTTAATATAAGCACCTAGAATTGCTCTAGCGGATTCCAGGAAGGGCCGAGAGGCCTGTGTCGGGTGTCAAACTTCTTACCACCATGAGGTGGTTGTGCGTACATAGGTGCCTACCCACCACGCCCTCCTGGTTCCCCGCATTTTGCCCCACGGTCCCCCAGAAGGTTTAATTCCTTAATATAAGCACCTAGAATTTCTCTAGCGGATTCCAGGATGGGATGAGGGACCTGGGCCGAGTGTCAAACTTCTTACCACCATGAGGTGGTAGTGCGTACATGGGTGCCTACCCGCCAAGCCCTCCTGGTTCCCCGCATTTTGCCCCACGGTCCCCCAGAGGCCTTAATTCCTTAATATAAGCACCTAGAATTGCTCTAGCGGATTCCAGGAAGGGCCGAGAGGCCTGGGTCGGGTGTCAAACTTCTTACCACCATGAGGTGGTTGTGCGTACATAGGTTCCTACCCGCCACGCCCTCCTGGTTCCCCGCATTTTGCCCCACGGATCCCCCAGAGGCCTTAATTCCTTAATATAAGCATTTAGAACTTCTCTACCGGATTCCAGGAAGGGCCGAGGGACCTGGGCCGGGTGTCAAACTTCTTACCACCATGAGGTGGTTGTGCGTTCATGGGTGCCTACCCGCCACGCCCTCCTGGTTCCACGCATTTTGCCCCACGGACCCCCAGAGGCCTTAATTCCTTAATATAAGCACTTAGAATTTCTCTAGCGGATTCCAGGAAGGGCCGAGAGACCTGGGCCGGGTGTCAAACTTCTTACCACCATGACGTGGTTGTGCGTACATGGGTGCCTACCCGCCACGCTTTCCTGGGTTCCCGCATTTTGCCCCTTGGATCTCCAGAGGCCTTAATTCCTTAATATAAGCACCTAGAATTGCTCTAGCGGATTCCAGGAAGGGCCGAGAGACCTGGGCCGGGTGTCAAACTTCTTACCACCACGACGTGGTTGTGCGTACATGGGTGCCTACCCGCCACGCTTTCCTGGTTCCCCGCATTTTGCCCCTTGGATCCCCAGAGGCTTTAATTCCTTAATATAAGCACCTAGAATTGCTCTAGCGGATTCCAGGAAGGGCCGAGAGGCCTGGTTCGGGTGTCAAACTTCTTACTACCATGAGGTGGTTGTGCGTACATAGGTGCCTACCCACCACGCCCTCCTGGTTTCCCGCATTTTGCCCCACGGACCCCTAGAGGCCTTAATACCTTAATATAAGCACCTAGAATTTCTCTAGCGGATTCCAGGATGGGCCGAGGGACCTGGGCCGGGTGTCAAACTTCTTACCACCATGAGGTGGTAGTGCGTACATGGGTGCCTACCCGCCACGCCCTCCTGGTTCCCCATATTTTGCCCCAAGGACCCCCAGAAGCCTTAATTCCTTAATATAAGCCCTTAGAATTGCTCTAGCGGATTCCAGGAAGGGCCGAGAGGCCTGGGTCGGGTGTCAAACTTCTTACCACCATGAGGTGGTAGTGCGTACATGGGTGCCTACCCGCCACGCCCTCCTGGTTCCCCATATTTTGCCCCAAGGACCCCCAGAGGCCTTAATTCCTTAATATAAGAACCTAGAATTTCTCTAACGGATTCCAGGATGGGCCGACGGACCTGGGCCGGGTGTAAAACTTCTTACCACCATGACGTGGTTGTGTGTTTATGGGTGCCTACCCGCCACGCTTTCCTGGTTCCCCGCATTTTGCCCTTTGGATCCCCAGAGGCTTTAATTCCTTAATATAAGCACCTAGAATTGCTCTAGCGGATTCCAGGAAGGGCCGAGGGACCTGGGCAGGGTGTCAAACTTTTTACCACCATGAGGTGGTAGTGCCTACATGGGTGCCTACCCGCCACGCCCTCCTGGTTCCCCGCATTTTGCCCCACGGTCCCCCAGAGGCCTTAATTCCTTAATATAAGCACCTAGAATTGCTCTAGCGGATTCCAGGAAGGGCCGGGGGACCTGGGCCGGGTGTCAAACTTCTTACCACCATGAGGTGGTTGTGCGTACATGGGTGCCTACCCGCCACGCCCTCCTGGTTCCCCGTATTTTGCCCAAAGGACCCCCAGAAGCCTTAATTCCTTAATATAAGCCCCTAGAGTTGCTCTAGCGGATTCCAGGAAGGGCCGAGAGACCTGGGCCGGGTGTCAAACTTCTTACCACCATGAGGTGGTAGTGCGTACATGGGTGCCTACCCGCCACGCCCTCCTGGTTCACCATATTTTGCCCCAAGGACCCCCAGAAGCCTTAATTCCTCAATATAAGCCCCTAGAATTGCTCTAGCGGATTCCAGGAAGGGCCGAGAGGCCTGGGTCGGGTGTCAAACTTCTTACCACCATGAGGTGGTTGTGCGTACATAGGTGCCTACCCACCACGCCCTCCTGTTCCCCGCATTTTGCCCCACGGACACCCAGAGGCCTTAATTCCTTAATATAAGCACCTAGAATTTCTCTAACGGATTCCAGGATGGGCCGAGGGACCTGGGCCGGGTGTAAAATTTCTTACCACCATGACGTGGTTGTGTGTTTATGGGTGCCTACCCGCCACGCTTTCCTGGTTCCCCGCATTTTGCCCTTTGGATCCCCAGAGGCTTTAATTCCTTAATATAAGCACCTAGAATTGCTCTAGCGGATTCCAGGAAGGGCCGAGAGGCCTGTGTCGGGTGTCAAACTTCTTACCACCATGAGGTGGTTGTGCGTACATAGGTGCCTACCCACCACGCCCTCCTGGTCCCCCGCATTTTGCCCCACGGTCCCCCAGAGGCCTTAATTCCTTAATATAAGCACCTAGAATTTCTCTAGCGGATTCCAGGATGGGCCGAGGGACCTGGGCCGGGTGTCAAACTTCTTACCACCATGAGGTGGTAGCGCGTACATGAGTGCCTACCCGCCACGCCCTCCTGGTTCCACGCATTTTGCCCCAAGGACCCCCAGAATCCTTAATTCCTTAATATAAGCCCCTAGAATTGCTCTAGCAGATTCCAGGAAGGGCCGAGGGACCTGGGCCGGGTGTCAAACTTCTTACCACCATGAGGTGGTAGTGCGTACATGGGTGCCTACCCGCCACGCCCTCCTGGTTCCCCGCATTTTGCCCCACGGTCCCCCAGAGGCCTTAATTCCTTAATATAAGCACCTAGAATTGCTCTAGCGGATTCCAGGATGGGCCGAGGGACTTGGGCCGGGTGTCAAACTTCTTACCACTATGAGGTGGTAGTGCGTACATGGGCGCCTACCCGCCACGCCCTCCTGGTTCCCCGTATTTTGCCCCAAGGACCCCCAGAAGCCTTAATTCCTTAATATAAGCCCCTAGAATTGCTCTAGCGGATTCCAGGAAGGGCCGAGAGGCCTGGGTCGGGTGTCAAACTTCTTACCACCATGAGGTGGTTGTGCGTACATAGGTGCCTACCCACCACGCCCTCCTGGTTCCCCGCATATTGCCCCACGGACCCCCAGAGGCTTTAATTCCTTAATATAAGCACCTAGAATTTCTCTAGCGGATTCCAGGATGGGACGAGGGACCTGGGCCGGGTGTCAAACTTCTTACCACCATGACGTGGTTGTGCGTACATGGGTGCCTACCCGCCACGCTTTCCTGGTTTCCCGCATTTTGCCCCTTGGATCTCCAGAGGCCTTAATTCCTTAATATAAGCACCTAGAATTGCTCTAGCGGATTCCAGGAAGGGCCGAGAGACCTGGGCCGGGTGTCAAACTTCTTACCACCACGACGTGGTTGTGCGTACATGGGTGCCTACCCGCCACGCTTTCCTGGTTCCCCGCATTTTGCCCCTTGGATCCCCAGAGGCTTTAATTCCTTAATATAAGCACCTAGAATTGCTCTAGCGGATTCCAGGAAGGGCCGAGAGGCCTGGGTCGGGTGTCAAACTTCTTACCACCATGAGGTGGTTGTGCGTACATAGGTGCCTACCCACCACGCCCTCCTGGTTTCCCGCATTTTGCCCCACGGACCCCCAGAGGCCTTAATTCCTTAATATAAGCACCTAGAATTTCTCTAGCGGATTCCAGGATGGGCCGAGGGACCTGGGCCGGGTGTCAAACTTCTTACCACCATGAGGTGGTAGTGCGTACATGGGTGCCTACCCGCCACGCCCTCCTGGTTCCCCATATTTTGCCCCAAGGACCCCCAGAAGCCTTAATTCCTTAATATAAGCACCTAGAATTTCTCTAACGGATTCCAGGATGGGCCGAGGGACCTGGGCCGGGTGTAAAACTTCTTACCACCATGACGTGGTTGTGTGTTTATGGGTGCCTACCCGCCACGCTTTCCTGGATCCCCGCATTTTGCCCTTTGGATCCCCAGAGGCTTTAATTCCTTAATATAAGCACCTAGAATTGCTCTAGCGGATTCCAGGAAGGGCCGAGAGGCCTGTGTCGGGTGTCAAACTTCTTACCACCATGAGGTGGTTGTGCGTACATAGGTGCCTACCCACCACGCCCTCCTGGTTCCCCGCATTTTGCCCCACGGTCCCCCAGAAGGTTTAATTCCTTAATATAAGCACCTAGAATTTCTCTAGCGGATTCCAGGATGGGATGAGGGACCTGGGCCAAGTGTCAAACTTCTTACCACCATGAGGTGGTAGTGCGTACATGGGTGCCTACCCGCCAAGCCCTCCTGGTTCCCCGCATTTTGCCCCACGGTCCCCCAGAGGCCTTAATTCCTTAATATAAGCACCTAGAATTGCTCTAGCGGATTCCAGGAAGGGCCGAGAGGCCTGGGTCGGGTGTCAAACTTCTTACCACCATGAGGTGGTTGTGCGTACATAGGTTCCTACCCGCCACGCCCTCCTGGTTCCCCGCATTTTGCCCCACGGATCCCCCAGAGGCCTTAATTCCTTAATATAAGCATTTAGAACTTCTCTACCGGATTCCAGGAAGGGCCGAGGGACCTGGGCCGGGTGTCAAACTTCTTACCACCATGAGGTGGTTGTGCGTTCATGGGTGCCTACCCGCCACGCCCTCCTGGTTCCACGCATTTTGCCCCACGGACCCCCAGAGGCCTTAATTCCTTAATATAAGCACTTAGAATTTCTCTAGCGGATTCCAGGATGGGTCGAGGGACCTGGGTCGGGTGTCAAACTTCGTACCACCATGAGGTGGTAGTGCGTACATGGGTGCCTACCCGCCACGCCCTCCTGGTTCCGCGCATTTTGCCCCACGGACCCCCAGAGGCCTTAATTCCTTAATATAAGCACCTAGAATTGCTCTAGCGGATTCCAGGAAGGGCCGAGAGACCTGGGCCGGGTGTCAAACTTCTTACCACCATGACGTGGTTGTGCGTACATGGGTGCCTACCCACCACGCTTTCCTGGTTTCCCGCATTTTGCCCCTTGGATCCCCAGAGGCTTTAATTCCTTAATATAAGCACCTAGAATTGCTCTAGCGGATTCCAGGAAGTGCCGAGAAGCCTGGGTCGGGTGTCAAACTTCTTACCACCATGAGGTGGTAGTGCGTACATAGGTGCCTACCCACCACGCCCTCCTGGTTCCCCGCATTTTGCCCCACGGTCCCCCAGAGGCCTTAATTCCTTAATATAAGCACTTAGAACTTCTCTACCGGATTCCAGGAAGGGCCGAGAGACCTGGGCGGGTGTCAAACTTCTTACCACCATGAGGTGGTTGTGCGTACATGGGTGCCTACCCGCCACGCCCTCCTGGTTCCCCGCATTTTGTCCCACGGACCCCCAGAAGCCTTAATTCCTTAATATAAGCACCTAGAATTGCTCTAGCGGATTCCAGGAAGGGCTGAGAGGCCTGGGTCGGGTGTCAAACTTCTTACCACCATGAAGTGGTTGTGCGTACATGGGTTCCTACCCGCCACGCCCTCCTGGTTCCCCGCATTTTGCCCCACGGACCCCCAGAGGCTTTAATTCCTTAATATAAGCACCTAGAATTTCTCTAGCGGATTCCAGGATGGGCCGAGGGACCTGGGCCGGGTGTCAAACTTCTTACCACCATGAGGTGGTAGTGCGTACATGGGTGCCTACCCGCCACGCCCTCCTGGTTCCCCGCATTTTGCCCCAAGGACCCCCAGAATCCTTAATTCCTTAATATAAGCCCCTAGAATTGCTCTAGCAGATTCCAGGAAGGGCCGAGGGACCTGGGCCGGGTGTGAAACTTCTTACCACCATGAGGTGGTAGTGCGTACATCGGTGCCTACCCACCACGCCCTCCTGGTTCCCCGCATTTTGCCCCACGGACCCCCAGAGGCCTTAATTCCTTAATATAAGCACTTAGAACTTCTCTACCGGATTCCAGGAAGGGCCGAGGGACCTGGGCCGGGTGTCAAACTTCTTACCACAATGAGGTGGTTGTGCGTACATGGGTGCCTACCCGCCACGCCCTCCTGGTTCCCCGCATTTTGTCCCACGGACCCCCAGAGGCCTTAATTCCTTAATATAAGCACCTAGAATTGCTCTAGCGGATTCCAGGAAGGGCCGAGGGACCTGGGCCGGGTGTCAAACTTCTTACCACCATGAGGTGGTTGTGCGTACATGGGTGCCTACCCGCCACGCCCTCCTGGTTCCCCGCATTTTGCCCCAAGGACCCCCAGAAGCCTTAATTCCTTAATATAAGCCCCTAGAATTGCTCTAGCGGATTCCAGGAAGGGCCGACGGACCTGGGCAGGGTGTCAAACTTTTTACCACCATGAGGTGGTAGTGCCTACATGGGTGCCTACCCGCCACGCCCTCCTGGTTCCCCGCATTTTGCCCCACGGTCCCCCAGAGGCCTTAATTCCTTAATATAAGCAGCTAGAATTGCTCTAGCGGATTCCAGGAAGGGCCGGGGGACCTGGGCCGGGTGTCAAACTTCTTACCACCATGAGGAGGTTGTGCGTACATTGGTGCCACACGCCACGCCCTCCTGGTTCCCCGCATTTTGCCCCATGGTCCCCCAGAGGCCTTAATTCCTTAATATAAGCAACTAGAATTTCTCTAGCGGATTCCAGGATGGGCCGAGGGACCTGGGCCGGGTGTCAAACTTCTTACCACCATGAGGTGGTAGTGCGTACATGGGGGCCTACCCGCCACGCCCTCTTGGTTCCGCGCGTTTTGCCCCACGGACCCCCAGAGGCCTTAATTCCTTAATATAAGCACCTAGAATTGCTCTAGCGGATTCCAGGAAGGGCCGAGAGACCTGGGCCGGGTGTCAAACTTCTTACCACCATGACGTGGTTGTGCGTACATGGGTGCCTACTCACCACGCTTTCCTGGTTCCCCGCATTTTGCCCCTTGGATCCCCAGAAGCTTTAATTCCTTAATATAAGCACCTAGAATTGCTCTAGCGGATTCCAGGATGGGCCGACGGACCTGGGCCGGGTGTAAAACTTCTTACCACCATGACGTGGTTGTGTGTTTATGGGTGCCTACCCGCCACGCTTTCCTGGTTCCCCGCATTTTGCCCTTTGGATCCCCAGAGGCTTTAATTCCTTAATATAAGCACCTAGAATTGCTCTAGCGGATTCCAGGAAGGGCCGAGGGACCTGGGCAGGGTGTCAAACTTTTTACCACCATGAGGTGGTAGTGCCTACATGGGTGCCTACCCGCCACGCCCTCCTGGTTCCCCGCATTTTGCCCCACGGTCCCCCAGAGGCCTTAATTCCTTAATATAAGCACCTAGAATTGCTCTAGCGGATTCCAGGAAGGGCCGGGGGACCTGGGCCGGGTGTCAAACTTCTTACCACCATGAGGTGGTTGTGCGTACATGGGTGCCTACCCGCCACGCCCTCCTGGTTCCCCGTATTTTGCCCAAAGGACCCCCAGAAGCCTTAATTCCTTAATATAAGCCCCTAGAGTTGCTCTAGCGGATTCCAGGAAGGGCCGAGAGACCTGGGCCGGGTGTCAAACTTCTTACCACCATGAGGTGGTAGTGCGTACATGGGTGCCTACCCGCCACGCCCTCCTGGTTCACCATATTTTGCCCCAAGGACCCCCAGAAGCCTTAATTCCTCAATATAAGCCCCTAGAATTGCTCTAGCGGATTCCAGGAAGGGCCGAGTGGCCTGGGTCGGGTGTCAAACTTCTTACCACCATGAGGTGGTTGTGCGTACATAGGTGCCTACCCACCACGCCCTCCTGTTCCCCGCATTTTGCCCCACGGACACCCAGAGGCCTTAATTCCTTAATATAAGCACCTAGAATTTCTCTAACGGATTCCAGGATGGGCCGAGGGACCTGGGCCGGGTGTAAAATTTCTTACCACCATGACGTGGTTGTGTGTTTATGGGTGCCTACCCGCCACGCTTTCCTGGTTCCCCGCATTTTGCCCTTTGGATCCCCAGAGGCTTTAATTCCTTAATATAAGCACCTAGAATTGCTCTAGCGGATTCCAGGAAGGGCCGAGAGGCCTGTGTCGGGTGTCAAACTTCTTACCACCATGAGGTGGTTGTGCGTACATAGGTGCCTACCCACCACGCCCTCCTGGTCCCCCGCATTTTGCCCCACGGACCCCCAGAGGCCTTAATTCCTTAATATAAGCACCTAGAATTTCTCTAGCGGATTCCAGGATGGGCCGAGGGACCTGGGCCGGGTGTCAAACTTCTTACCACCATGAGGTGGTAGCGCGTACATGGGTGCCTACCCGCCACGCCCTCCTGGTTCCACGCATTTTGCCTCAAGGACCCCCAGAATCCTTAATTCCTTAATATAAGCCCCTAGAATTGCTCTAGCAGATTCCAGGAAGGGCCGAGGGACCTGGGCCGGGTGTCAAACTTCTTACCACCATGAGGTGGTAGTGCGTACATGGGTGCCTACCCGCCACGCCCTCCTGGTTCCCCGCATTTTGCCCCACGGTCCCCCAGAGGCCTTAATTCCTTAATATAAGCACCTAGAATTGCTCTAGCGGATTCCAGGATGGGCCGAGGGACTTGGGCCGGGTGTCAAACTTCTTACCACCATGAGGTGGTAGTGCGTACATGGGCGCCTACCCGCCACGCCCTCCTGGTTCCCCGTATTTTGCCCCAAGGACCCCCAGAAGCCTTAATTCCTTAATATAAGCCCCTAGAATTTCTCTAGCGGATTCCAGGATGGGCCGAGGGACCTGGGCCGGGTGTCAAACTTCTTACCACCATGAGGTGGTAGCGCGTACATGGGTGCCTACCCGCCACGCCCTCCTGGTTCCACGCATTTTGCCTCAAGGACCCCCAGAATCCTTAATTCCTTAATATAAGCCCCTAGAATTGCTCTAGCAGATTCCAGGAAGGGCCGAGGGACCTGGGCCGGGTGTCAAACTTCTTACCACCATGAGGTGGTAGTGCGTACATGGGTGCCTACCCGCCACGCCCTCCTGGTTCCCCGCATTTTGCCCCACGGTCCCCCAGAGGCCTTAATTCCTTAATATAAGCACCTAGAATTGCTCTAGCGGATTCCAGGATGGGCCGAGGGACTTGGGCCGGGTGTCAAACTTCTTACCACCATGAGGTGGTAGTGCGTACATGGGCGCCTACCCGCCACGCCCTCCTGGTTCCCCGTATTTTGCCCCAAGGACCCCCAGAAGCCTTAATTCCTTAATATAAGCCCCTAGAATTGCTCTAGCGGATTCCAGGAAGGGCCGAGAGGCCTGGGTCGGGTGTCAAACTTCTTACCACCATGAGGTGGTTGTGCGTACATAGGTGCCTACCCACCACGCCCTCCTGGTTCCCCGCATTTTGCCCCACGGACCCCCAGAGGCTTTAATTCCTTAATATAAGCACCTAGAATTTCTCTAGCGGATTCCAGGATGGGACGAGGGACCTGGGCCGGGTGTCAAACTTCTTACCACCATGAGGTGGTAGTGCGTACATGGGTGCCTACCCGCCACGCCCTCCTGGTTCCCCGTATTTTGCCCAAAGGACCCCCAGAAGCCTTAATTCCTTAATATAAGCTCCTAGAGTTGCTCTAGCGGATTCCAGGAAGGGCCGAGAGACCTTGGCCGGGTGTCAAACTTCTTACCACCATGACGTGGTTGTGCGTACATGGGTGCCTACCCGCCACGCTTTCCTGGTTTCCCGCATTTTGCCCCTTGGATCTCCAGAGGCCTTAATTCCTTAATATAAGCACCTAGAATTGCTCTAGCGGATTCCAGGAAGGGCCGAGAGACCTGGGCCGGGTGTCAAACTTCTTACCACCACGACGTGGTTGTGCGTACATGGGTGCCTACCCGCCACGCTTTCCTGGTTCCCCGCATTTTGCCCCTTGGATCCCCAGAGGCTTTAATTCCTTAATATAAGCACCTAGAATTGCTCTAGCGGATTCCAGGAAGGGCCGAGAGGCCTGGGTCGGGTGTCAAACTTCTTACCACCATGAGGTGGTTGTGCGTACATAGGTGCCTACCCACCACGCCCTCCTGGTTTCCCGCATTTTGCCCCACGGACCCCCAGAGGCCTTAATTCCTTAATATAAGCACCTAGAATTTCTCTAGCGGATTCCAGGATGGGCCGAGGGACCTGGGCCGGGTGTCAAACTTCTTACCACCATGAGGTGGTAGTGCGTACATGGGTGCCTACCCGCCACGCCCTCCTGGTTCCCCATATTTTGCCCCAAGGACCCCCAGAAGCCTTAATTCCTTAATATAAGCACCTAGAATTTCTCTAACGGATTCCAGGATGGGCCGAGGGACCTGGGCCGGGTGTAAAACTTCTTACCACCATGACGTGGTTGTGTGTTTATGGGTGCCTACCCGCCACGCTTTCCTGGATCCCCGCATTTTGCCCTTTGGATCCCCAGAGGCTTTAATTCCTTAATATAAGCACCTAGAATTGCTCTAGCGGATTCCAGGAAGGGCCGAGAGGCCTGTGTCGGGTGTCAAACTTCTTACCACCATGAGGTGGTTGTGCGTACATAGGTGCCTACCCACCACGCCCTCCTGGTTCCCCGCATTTTGTCCCACGGACCCCCAGAAGCCTTAATTCCTTAATATAAGCACCTAGAATTGCTCTAGCGGATTCCAGGAAGGGCTGAGAGGCCTGGGTCGGGTGTCAAACTTCTTACCACCATGAGGTGGTTGTGCGTACATGGGTTCCTACCCGCCACGCCCTCCTGGTTCCCCGCATTTTGCCCCACGGACCCCCAGAGGCTTTAATTCCTTAATATAAGCACCTAGAATTTCTCTAGCGGATTCCAGGATGGGCCGAGGGACCTGGGCCGGGTGTCAAACTTCTTACCACCATGAGGTGGTAGTGCGTACATGGGTGCCTACCCGCCACGCCCTCCTGGTTCCCCGCATTTTGCCCCAAGGACCCCCAGAATCCTTAATTCCTTAATATAAGCCCCTAGAATTGCTCTAGCAGATTCCAGGAAGGGCCGAGGGACCTGGGCCGGGTGTGAAACTTCTTACCACCATGAGGTGGTAGTGCGTACATCGGTGCCTACCCACCACGCCCTCCTGGTTCCCCGCATTTTGCCCCACGGACCCCCAGAGGCCTTAATTCCTTAATATAAGCACTTAGAACTTCTCTACCGGATTCCAGGAAGGGCCGAGGGACCTGGGCCGGGTGTCAAACTTCTTACCACCATGAGGTGGTTGTGCGTTCATGGGTGCCTACCCGCCACGCCCTCCTGGTTCCACGCATTTTGCCCCACGGACCCCCAGAGGCCTTAATTCCTTAATATAAGCACTTAGAATTTCTCTAGCGGATTCCAGGATGGGCCGAGGGACCTGGGTCGGGTGTCAAACTTCGTACCACCATGAGGTGGTAGTGCGTACATGGGTGCCTACCCGCCACGCCCTCCTGGTTCCGCGCATTTTGCCCCACGGACCCCCAGAGGCCTTAATTCCTTAATATAAGCACCTAGAATTGCTCTAGCGGATTCCAGGAAGGGCCGAGAGACCTGGGCCGGGTGTCAAACTTCTTACCACCATGACGTGGTTGTGCGTACATGGGTGCCTACCCACCACGCTTTCCTGGTTTCCCGCATTTTGCCCCTTGGATCCCCAGAGGCTTTAATTCCTTAATATAAGCACCTAGAATTGCTCTAGCGGATTCCAGGAAGTGCCGAGAAGCCTGGGTCGGGTGTCAAACTTCTTACCACCATGAGGTGGTAGTGCGTACATAGGTGCCTACCCACCACGCCCTCCTGGTTCCCCGCATTTTGCCCCACGGTCCCCCAGAGGCCTTAATTCCTTAATATAAGCACTTAGAACTTCTCTACCGGATTCCAGGAAGGGCCGAGAGACCTGGGCGGGTGTCAAACTTCTTACCACCATGAGGTGGTTGTGCGTACATGGGTGCCTACCCGCCACGCCCTACTGGTTCCCCGCATTTTGTCCCACGGACCCCCAGAAGCCTTAATTCCTTAATATAAGCACCTAGAATTGCTCTAGCGGATTCCAGGAAGGGCTGAGAGGCCTGGGTCGGGTGTCAAACTTCTTACCACCATGAGGTGGTTGTGCGTACATGGGTTCCTACCCGCCACGCCCTCCTGGTTCCCCGCATTTTGCCCCACGGACCCCCAGAGGCTTTAATTCCTTAATATAAGCACCTAGAATTTCTCTAGCGGATTCCAGGATGGGCCGAGGGACCTGGGCCGGGTGTCAAACTTCTTACCACCATGAGGTGGTAGTGCGTACATGGGTGCCTACCCGCCACGCCCTCCTGGTTCCCCGCATTTTGCCCCAAGGACCCCCAGAATCCTTAATTCCTTAATATAAGCCCCTAGAATTGCTCTAGCAGATTCCAGGAAGGGCCGAGGGACCTGGGCCGGGTGTGAAACTTCTTACCACCATGAGGTGGTAGTGCGTACATCGGTGCCTACCCACCACGCCCTCCTGGTTCCCCGCATTTTGCCCCACGGACCCCCAGAGGCCTTAATTCCTTAATATAAGCACTTAGAACTTCTCTACCGGATTCCAGGAAGGGCCGAGGGACCTGGGCCGGGTGTCAAACTTCTTACCACAATGAGGTGGTTGTGCGTACATGGGTGCCTACCCGCCACGCCCTCCTGGTTCCCCGCATTTTGTCCCACGGACCCCCAGAGGCCTTAATTCCTTAATATAAGCACCTAGAATTGCTCTAGCGGATTCCAGGAAGGGCCGAGGGACCTGGGCCGGGTGTCAAACTTCTTACCACCATGAGGTGGTTGTGCGTACATGGGTGCCTACCCGCCACGCCCTCCTGGTTCCCCGCATTTTGCCCCAAGGACCCCCAGAAGCCTTAATTCCTTAATATAAGCCCCTAGAATTGCTCTAGCGGATTCCAGGAAGGGCCGACGGACCTGGGCAGGGTGTCAAACTTTTTACCACCATGAGGTGGTAGTGCCTACATGGGTGCCTACCCGCCACGCCCTCCTGGTTCCCCGCATTTTGCCCCACGGTCCCCCAGAGGCCTTAATTCCTTAATATAAGCAGCTAGAATTGCTCTAGCGGATTCCAGGAAGGGCCGGGGGACCTGGGCCGGGTGTCAAACTTCTTACCACCATGAGGAGGTTGTGCGTACATGGGTGCCACACGCCACGCCCTCCTGGTTCCCCGCATTTTGCCCCATGGTCCCCCAGAGGCCTTAATTCCTTAATATAAGCAACTAGAATTTCTCTACCGGATTCCAGGATGGGCCGAGGGACCTGGGCCGGGTGTCAAACTTCTTACCACCATGAGGTGGTAGTGCGTACATGGGGGCCTACCCGCCACGCCCTCTTGGTTCCGCGCGTTTTGCCCCACGGACCCCCAGAGGCCTTAATTCCTTAATATAAGCACCTAGAATTGCTCTAGCGGATTCCAGGAAGGGCCGAGAGACCTGGGCCGGGTGTCAAACTTCTTACCACCATGACGTGGTTGTGCGTACATTGGTGCCTACTCACCACGCTTTCCTGGTTCCCCGCATTTTGCCCCTTGGATCCCCAGAAGCTTTAATTCCTTAATATAAGCACCTAGAATTGCTCTAGCGGATTCCAGGAAGGGCCGAGAAACCTGGGTCGGGTGTCAAACTTCTTACCACCATGAGGTGGTTGTGCGTACATAGGTGCCTACCCACCACGCCCTCCTGGTTCCCCGCATTTTGCCCCACGGACCCCCAGAGGCCTTAATTCCTTAATATAAGCACTTAGAACTTCTCTTCCGGATACCAGGAAGGGCCGAGGGACCTGGGCCGGGTGTCAAACTTATTACCACCATGAGGTGGTTGTGCGTACATGGGTGCCTACCCGCCGCGCCCTCCTGGTTCCCCGCATTTTGTCCCACGGATCCCCAGAGGCTTTAATTCCTTAATATAAGCACCTAGAATTGCTCTAGCGGATTCCAGGAAGGGCCGAGGGACCTGGGCAAGGTGTCAAACTTCTTACCACCATGAGGTGGTAGTGCGTACATGGTTGCCTACCCGCCACGCCCTCCTGGTTCCCCGCATTTTGCCCCACGGTCCCCCATAGGCCTTAATTCCTTAATATAAGATCCTTGAATTGCTCTAGCGGATTCCAGGAAGGGCCGGGAGACCTGGGCCGGGTGTCAAACTTCTTACCACCATGAGGAGGTTGTGCGTACATGGGTGCCACACGCCACGCCCTCCTGGTTCCCCGCATTTTGCCCCACGGTCCCCCAGAGGCCTTAATTCCTTAATATAAGCAACTAGAATTTCTCTAGCGGATTCCAGGATGGGCCGAGGGACCTGGGCCGGGTGTCAAACTTCTTACCACCATGAGGTGGTAGTGCGTACATAGGTGCCTACCCACCACGCCCTCCTGGTTCCCCGCATTTTGCCCCACGGACCCCCAGAGGCCTTAATTCCTTAATATAAGCACTTAGAACTTCTCTACCGGATTCCAGGAAGGGCCGACGGACCTGGGCAGGGTGTCAAACTTTTTACCACCATGAGGTGGTAGTGCCTACATGGGTGCCTACCCGCCACGCCCTCCTGGTTCCCCGCATTTTGCCCCACGGTCTCCCAGAGGCCTTAATTCCTTAATATAAGCACCTAGAATTGCTCTAGCGGATTCCAGGAAGGGCCGGGGGACCTGGGCCGGGTGTCAAACTTCTTACCACCATGAGGAGGTTGTGCGTACATGGGTGCCACACGCCACGCCCTCCTGGTTCCCCGCATTTTGCCCCACGGTCCCCCAGAGGCCTTAATTCCTTAATATAAGCACCTAGAATTGCTCTAGCGGATTCCAGGAAGGGCTGAGAGGCCTGGGTCGGGTGTCAAACTTCTTACCACCATGAGGTGGTTGTGCGTACATGGGTTCCTACCCGCCACGCCCTCCTGGTTCCCCGCATTTTGCCCCACGGACCCCCAGAGGCTTTAATTCCTTAATATAAGCACCTAGAATTTCTCTAGCGGATTCCAGGATGGGCCGAGGGACCTGGGCCGGGTGTCAAACTTCTTACCACCATGAGGTGGTAGTGCGTACATGGGTGCCTACCCGCCACGCCCTCCTGGTTCCCCGCATTTTGCCCCAAGGACCCCCAGAATCCTTAATTCCTTAATATAAGCCCCTAGAATTGCTCTAGCAGATTCCAGGAAGGGCCGAGGGACCTGGGCCGGGTGTGAAACTTCTTACCACCATGAGGTGGTAGTGCGTACATCGGTGCCTACCCACCACGCCCTCCTGGTTCCCCGCATTTTGCCCCACGGACCCCCAGAGGCCTTAATTCCTTAATATAAGCACTTAGAACTTCTCTACCGGATTCCAGGAAGGGCCGAGGGACCTGGGCCGGGTGTCAAACTTCTTACCACAATGAGGTGGTTGTGCGTACATGGGTGCCTACCCGCCACGCCCTCCTGGTTCCCCGCATTTTGTCCCACGGACCCCCAGAGGCCTTAATTCCTTAATATAAGCACCTAGAATTGCTCTAGCGGATTCCAGGAAGGGCCGAGGGACCTGGGCCGGGTGTCAAACTTCTTACCACCATGAGGTGGTTGTGCGTACATGGGTGCCTACCCGCCACGCCCTCCTGGTTCCCCGCATTTTGCCCCAAGGACCCCCAGAAGCCTTAATTCCTTAATATAAGCCCCTAGAATTGCTCTAGCGGATTCCAGGAAGGGCCGACGGACCTGGGCAGGGTGTCAAACTTTTTACCACCATGAGGTGGTAGTGCCTACATGGGTGCCTACCCGCCACGCCCTCCTGGTTCCCCGCATTTTGCCCCACGGTCCCCCAGAGGCCTTAATTCCTTAATATAAGCAGCTAGAATTGCTCTAGCGGATTCCAGGAAGGGCCGGGGGACCTGGGCCGGGTGTCAAACTTCTTACCACCATGAGGAGGTTGTGCGTACATGGGTGCCACACGCCACGCCCTCCTGGTTCCCCGCATTTTGCCCCATGGTCCCCCAGAGGCCTTAATTCCTTAATATAAGCAACTAGAATTTCTCTAGCGGATTCCAGGATGGGCCGAGGGACCTGGGCCGGGTGTCAAACTTCTTACCACCATGAGGTGGTAGTGCGTACATGGGGGCCTACCCGCCACGCCCTCTTGGTTCCGCGCGTTTTGCCCCACGGACCCCCAGAGGCCTTAATTCCTTAATATAAGCACCTAGAATTGCTCTAGCGGATTCCAGGAAGGGCCGAGAGACCTGGGCCGGGTGTCAAACTTCTTACCACCATGACGTGGTTGTGCGTACATTGGTGCCTACTCACCACGCTTTCCTGGTTCCCCGCATTTTGCCCCTTGGATCCCCAGAAGCTTTAATTCCTTAATATAAGCACCTAGAATTGCTCTAGCGGATTCCAGGAAGGGCCGAGAAACCTGGGTCGGGTGTCAAACTTCTTACCACCATGAGGTGGTTGTGCGTACATAGGTGCCTACCCACCACGCCCTCCTGGTTCCCCGCATTTTGCCCCACGGACCCCCAGAGGCCTTAATTCCTTAATATAAGCACTTAGAACTTCTCTTCCGGATACCAGGAAGGGCCGAGGGACCTGGGCCGGGTGTCAAACTTATTACCACCATGAGGTGGTTGTGCGTACATGGGTGCCTACCCGCCGCGCCCTCCTGGTTCCCCGCATTTTGTCCCACGGATCCCCAGAGGCTTTAATTCCTTAATATAAGCACCTAGAATTGCTCTAGCGGATTCCAGGAAGGGCCGAGGGACCTGGGCAAGGTGTCAAACTTCTTACCACCATGAGGTGGTAGTGCGTACATGGTTGCCTACCCGCCACGCCCTCCTGGTTCCCCGCATTTTGCCCCACGGTCCCCCATAGGCCTTAATTCCTTAATATAAGATCCTTGAATTGCTCTAGCGGATTCCAGGAAGGGCCGGGAGACCTGGGCCGGGTGTCAAACTTCTTACCACCATGAGGAGGTTGTGCGTACATGGGTGCCACACGCCACGCCCTCCTGGTTCCCCGCATTTTGCCCCACGGTCCCCCAGAGGCCTTAATTCCTTAATATAAGCAACTAGAATTTCTCTAGCGGATTCCAGGATGGGCCGAGGGACCTGGGCCGGGTGTCAAACTTCTTACCACCATGAGGTGGTAGTGCGTACATGGGTGCCTACCCGCCACGCCCTCCTGGTTCCCCGCATTTTGCCCCAAGGACCCCCAGAATCCTTAATTCCTTAATATAAGCCCCTAGAATTGCTCTAGCAGATTCCAGGAAGGGCCGAGGGACCTGGGCCGGGTGTCAAACTTCTTACCACCATGAGGTGGTAGTGCGTACATAGGTGCCTACCCACCACGCCCTCCTGGTTCCCCGCATTTTGCCCCACGGACCCCCAGAGGCCTTAATTCCTTAATATAAGCACTTAGAACTTCTCTACCGGATTCCAGGAAGGGCCGACGGACCTGGGCAGGGTGTCAAACTTTTTACCACCATGAGGTGGTAGTGCCTACATGGGTGCCTACCCGCCACGCCCTCCTGGTTCCCCGCATTTTGCCCCACGGTCTCCCAGAGGCCTTAATTCCTTAATATAAGCACCTAGAATTGCTCTAGCGGATTCCAGGAAGGGCCGGGGGACCTGGGCCGGGTGTCAAACTTCTTACCACCATGAGGAGGTTGTGCGTACATGGGTGCCACACGCCACGCCCTCCTGGTTCCCCGCATTTTGCCCCACGGTCCCCCAGAGGCCTTAATTCCTTAATATAAGCAGCTAGAATTGCTCTAGCGGATTCCAGGAAGGGCCGAGGGACCTGGGCCGGGTGTCAAACTTCTTACCACCATGAGGTGGTTGTGCGTTCATGGGTGCCTACCCGCCACGCCCTCCTGGTTCCACGCATTTTGCCCCACGGACCCCCAGAAGCCTTAATTCCTTAATATAAGCACTAAGAATTTCTCTAGCGGATTCCAGGATGGGCCGAGGGACCTGGGTCGGGTGTCAAACTTCGTACCACCATGAGGTGGTAGTGCGTACATGGGTGCCTACCCGCCACGCCCTCCTGGTTCCGCGCATTTTGCCCCACGGACCCCCAGAGGCCTTAATTCCTTAATAAAAGCACCTAGAATTGCTCTAGCGGATTCCAGGAAGGGCCGAGAGACCTGGGCCGGGTGTCAAACTTCTTACCACCATGACGTGGTTGTGCGTACATGGGTGCCTACCCACCACGCTTTCCTGGTTTCCCGCATTTTGCCCCTTGGATCCCCAGAGGCTTTAATTCCTTAATATAAGCACCTAGAATTGCTCTAGCGGATTCCAGGAAGTGCCGAGAAGCCTGGGTCGGGTGTCAAACTTCTTACCACCATGAGGTGGTAGTGCGTACATAGGTGCCTACCCACCACGCCCTCCTGGTTCCCCGCATTTTGCCCCACGGTCCCCCAGAGGCCTTAATTCCTTAATATAAGCACTTAGAACTTCTCTACCGGATTCCAGGAAGGGCCGAGAGACCTGGGCGGGTGTCAAACTTCTTACCACCATGAGGTGGTTGTGCGTACATGGGTGCCTACCCGCCACGCCCTCCTGGTTCCCCGCATTTTGTCCCACGGACCCCCAGAAGCCTTAATTCCTTAATATAAGCACCTAGAATTGCTCTAGCGGATTCCAGGAAGGGCTGAGAGGCCTGGGTCGGGTGTCAAACTTCTTACCACCATGAGGTGGTTGTGCGTACATGGGTTCCTACCCGCCACGCCCTCCTGGTTCCCCGCATTTTGCCCCACGGACCCCCAGAGGCTTTAATTCCTTAATATAAGCACCTAGAATTTCTCTAGCGGATTCCAGGATGGGCCGAGGGACCTGGGCCGGGTGTCAAACTTCTTACCACCATGAGGTGGTAGTGCGTACATGGGTGCCTACCCGCCACGCCCTCCTGGTTCCCCGCATTTTGCCCCAAGGACCCCCAGAATCCTTAATTCCTTAATATAAGCCCCTAGAATTGCTCTAGCAGATTCCAGGAAGGGCCGAGGGACCTGGGCCGGGTGTGAAACTTCTTACCACCATGAGGTGGTAGTGCGTACATCGGTGCCTACCCACCACGCCCTCCTGGTTCCCCGCATTTTGCCCCACGGACCCCCAGAGGCCTTAATTCCTTAATATAAGCACTTAGAACTTCTCTACCGGATTCCAGGAAGGGCCGAGGGACCTGGGCCGGGTGTCAAACTTCTTACCACAATGAGGTGGTTGTGCGTACATGAGTGCCTACCCGCCACGCCCTCCTGGTTCCCCGCATTTTGTCCCACGGACCCCCAGAGGCCTTAATTCCTTAATATAAGCACCTAGAATTGCTCTAGCGGATTCCAGGAAGGGCCGAGGGACCTGGGCCGGGTGTCAAACTTCTTACCACCATGAGGTGGTTGTGCGTACATGGGTGCCTACCCGCCACGCCCTCCTGGTTCCCCGCATTTTGCCCCAAGGACCCCCAGAAGCCTTAATTCCTTAATATAAGCCCCTAGAATTGCTCTAGCGGATTCCAGGAAGGGCCGACGGACCTGGGCAGGGTGTCAAACTTTTTACCACCATGAGGTGGTAGTGCCTACATGGGTGCCTACCCGCCACGCCCTCCTGGTTCCCCGCATTTTGCCCCACGGTCCCCCAGAGGCCTTAATTCCTTAATATAAGCAGCTAGAATTGCTCTAGCGGATTCCAGGAAGGGCCGGGGGACCTGGGCCGGGTGTCAAACTTCTTACCACCATGAGGAGGTTGTGCGTACATGGGTGCCACACGCCACGCCCTCCTGGTTCCCCGCATTTTGCCCCATGGTCCCCCAGAGGCCTTAATTCCTTAATATAAGCAACTAGAATTTCTCTAGCGGATTCCAGGATGGGCCGAGGGACCTGGGCCGGGTGTCAAACTTCTTACCACCATGAGGTGGTAGTGCGTACATGGGGGCCTACCCGCCACGCCCTCTTGGTTCCGCGCGTTTTGCCCCACGGACCCCCAGAGGCCTTAATTCCTTAATATAAGCACCTAGAATTGCTCTAGCGGATTCCAGGAAGGGCCGAGAGACCTGGGCCGGGTGTCAAACTTCTTACCACCATGACGTGGTTGTGCGTACATGGGTGCCTACTCACCACGCTTTCCTGGTTCCCCGCATTTTGCCCCTTGGATCCCCAGAAGCTTTAATTCCTTAATATAAGCACCTAGAATTGCTCTAGCGGATTCCAGGAAGGGCCGAGAAGCCTGGGTCGGGTGTCAAACTTCTTACCACCATGAGGTGGTTGTGCGTACATAGGTGCCTACCCACCACGCCCTCCTGGTTCCCCGCATTTTGCCCCACGGACCCCCAGAGGCCTTAATTCCTTAATATAAGCACTTAGAACTTCTCTTCCGGATACCAGGAAGGGCCGAGGGACCTGGGCCGGGTGTCAAACTTATTACCACCATGAGGTGGTTGTGCGTACATGGGTGCCTACCCGCCGCGCCCTCCTGGTTCCCCGCATTTTGTCCCACGGATCCCCAGAGGCTTTAATTCCTTAATATAAGCACCTAGAATTGCTCTAGCGGATTCCAGGAAGGGCCGAGGGACCTGGGCAGGGTGTCAAACTTCTTACCACCATGAGGTGGTAGTGCGTACATGGTTGCCTACCCGCCACGCCCTCCTGGTTCCCCGCATTTTGCCCCACGGTCCCCCATAGGCCTTAATTCCTTAATATAAGATCCTTGAATTGCTCTAGCGGATTCCAGGAAGGGCCGGGAGACCTGGGCCGGGTGTCAAACTTCTTACCACCATGAGGAGGTTGTGCGTACATGGGTGCCACACGCCACGCCCTCCTGGTTCCCCGCATTTTGCCCCACGGTCCCCCAGAGGCCTTAATTCCTTAATATAAGCAACTAGAATTTCTCTAGCGGATTCCAGGATGGGCCGAGGGACCTGGGCCGGGTGTCAAACTTCTTACCACCATGAGGTGGTAGTGCGTACATGTGTGCCTACCCGCCACGCCCTCCTGGTTCCCCGCATTTTGCCCCAAGGACCCCCAGAATCCTTAATTCCTTAATATAAGCCCCTAGAATTGCTCTAGCAGATTCCAGGAAGGGCCGAGGGACCTGGGCCGGGTGTCAAACTTCTTACCACCATGAGGTGGTAGTGCGTACATAGGTGCCTACCCACCACGCCCTCCTGGTTCCCCGCATTTTGCCCCACGGACCCCCAGAGGCCTTAATTCCTTAATATAAGCACTTAGAACTTCTCTACCGGATTCCAGGAAGGGCCGACGGACCTGGGCAGGGTGTCAAACTTTTTACCACCATGAGGTGGTAGTGCCTACATGGGTGCCTACCCGCCACGCCCTCCTGGTTCCCCGCATTTTGCCCCACGATCCCCCAGAGGCCTTAATTCCTTAATATAAGCACCTAGAATTGCTCTAGCGGATTCCAGGAAGGGCCGGGGGACCTGGGCCGGGTGTCAAACTTCTTACCACCATGAGGAGGTTGTGCGTACATGGGTGCCACACGCCACGCCCTCCTGGTTCCCCGCATTTTGCCCCACGGTCCCCCAGAGGCCTTAATTCCTTAATATAAGCAGCTAGAATTGCTCTAGCGGATTCCAGGAAGGGCCGGGGGACCTGGGCCGGGTGTCAAACTTCTTACCACCATGAGGTGGTAGTGCGTACATGGGGGCCTACCCGCCACGCCCTCTTGGTTCCGCGCATTTTGCCCCACGGACCCCCAGAAGCCTTAATTCCTTAATATAAGCCCCTAGAATTGCTCTAGCGGATTCCAGGAAGGGCCGACGGACCTGGGCAGGGTGTCAAACTTTTTACCACCATGAGGTGGTAGTGCCTACATGGGTGCCTACCCGCCACGCCCTCCTGGTTCCCCGCATTTTGCCCCACGGTCCCCCAGAGGCCTTAATTCCTTAATATAAGCAGCTAGAATTGCTCTAGCGGATTCCAGGAAGGGCCGGGGGACCTGGGCCGGGTGTCAAACTTCTTACCACCATGAGGAGGTTGTGCGTACATGGGTGCCACACGCCACGCCCTCCTGGTTCCCCGCATTTTGCCCCACGGTCCCCCAGAGGCCTTAATTCCTTAATATAAGCAACTAGAATTTCTCTAGCGGATTCCAGGATGGGCCGAGGGACCTGGGCCGGGTGGCAAACTTCTTACCACCATGAGGTGGTAGTGCGTACATGGGGGCCTACCCGCCACGCCCTCTTGGTTCCGCGCATTTTGCCCCACGGACCCCCAGAGGCCTTAATTCCTTAATATAAGCACCTAGAATTGCTCTAGCGGATTCCAGGAAGGGCCGAGAGACCTGGGCCGGGTGTCAAACTTCTTACCACCATGACGTGGTTGTGCGTACATGGGTGCCTACTCACCACGCTTTCCTGGTTCCCCGCATTTTGCCCCTTGGATCCCCAGAAGCTTTAATTCCTTAATATAAGCACCTAGAATTGCTCTAGCGGATTCCAGGAAGGGCCGAGAAGCCTGGGTCGGGTGTCAAACTTCTTACCACCATGAGGTGGTTGTGCGTACATAGGTGCCTACCCACCACGCCCTCCTGGTTCCCCGCATTTTGCCCCACGGTCCCCCAGAGGCCTTAATTCCTTAATATAAGCACTTAGAACTTCTCTTCCGGATACCAGGAAGGGCCGAGTGACCTGGGCCGGGTGTCAAACTTATTACCACCATGAGGTGGTTGTGCGTACATGGGTGCCTACCCGCCGCGCCCTCCTGGTTCCCCGCATTTTGTCCCACGGATCCCCAGAGGCTTTAATTCCTTAATATAAGCACCTAGAATTGCTCTAGCGGATTCCAGGAAGGGCCGAGGGACCTGGGCAGGGTGTCAAACTTCTTACCACCATGAGGTGGTAGTGCGTACATGGTTGCCTACCCGCCACGCCCTCCTGGTTCCCCGCATTTTGCCCCACGGTCCCCCATAGGCCTTAATTCCTTAATATAAGATCCTTGAATTGCTCTAGCGGATTCCAGGAAGGGCCGGGGGACCTGGGCCGGGTGTCAAACTTCTTACCACCATGAGGCGGTAGTGCGTACATGGGTGCCTACCCGCCAAGCCCTCCTGGTTCCCCGCATTTTGCCCCACGGTCCCCCTGAGGCCTTAATTCCTTAATATAAGCACCTAGAATTGCTCTAGCGGATTCCAGGAAGGGCCGAGGGACCTGGGCCGGGTGTCAAACTTCTCACCACAATGAGGTGGTAGTGCGTACATGGGTGCCTACCCGCCACGCCCTCCTGGTTCCCCGCATTTTGCCCCAAGGACCCCCAGAATCCTTAATTCCTTAATATAAGCCCCTAGAATTGCTCTAGCAGATTCCAGGAAGGGCCGAGGGACCTGGGCCGGGTGTCAAACTTCTTACCACCATGAGGTGGTAGTGCGTACATGGGTACCTACCCGCCACGCCCTCCTGGTTCCCCGCATTTTGCCCCACGGTCCCCCAAAGGCCTTAATTCCTTAATATAAGCACTTAGAATTGCTCTAGCGGATTCCAGGATGGGCCGAGGGACCTGGGCCGGGTGTCAAACTTCTTACCACCATGAGGTGGTAGTGCGTACATGGGTGCCTACCCCCACGCCCTCCTGGTTCCCCGTATTTTGCCCAAAGGACCCCCAGAAGCCTTAATTCCTTAATATAAGCCCCTAGAGTTGCTCTAGCGGATTCCAGGAAGGGCCGAGAGACCTGGGCCGGGTGTCAAACTTCTTACCACCATGACGTGGTTGTGCGTACATGTGTGCCTACCCGCCACGCTTTCCTGGTTCCCCGCATTTTGCCCCTTGGATCCCCAGAGGCTTTAATTCCTTAATATAAGCACCTAGAATTGCTCTAGCGGATTCCAGGAAGGGCCGAGAGGCCTGGGTCGGGTGTCAAACTTCTTACCACCATGAGGTGGTTGTGCGTACATAGGTGCCTACCCACCACGCCCTCCTGGTTTCCCGCATTTTGCCCCACGGACCCCCAGAGGCCTTAATTCCTTAATATAAGCACCTAGAATTTCTCTAGCGGATTCCAGGATGGGCTGAGGGACCTGGGCCGGGTGTCAAACTTCTTACCACCATGAGGTGGTAGTGCGTACATGGGTGCCTACCCGCCAAGCCCTCCTGGTTCCCCGCATTTTGCCCCACGGTCCCCCAGAGGCCTTAATTCCTTAATATAAGCACCTAGAATTGCTCTAGCGGATTCCAGGAAGGGCCGAGAGGCCTGGGTCGGGTGTCAAACTTCTTACCACCATGAGGTGGTTGTGCGTACATAGGTTCCTACCCGCCACGCCCTCCTGGTTCCCCGCATTTTGCCCCACGGATCCCCAGAGGCCTTAATTCCTTAATATAAGCACTTAGAACTTCTCTACCGGATTCCAGGAAGGGCCGAGGGACCTGGGCCGGGTGTCAAACTTCTTACCACCATGAGGTGGTTGTGCGTTCATGGGTGCCTACCCGCCACGCCCTCCTGGTTCCACACATTTTGCCCCACGGACCCCCAGAGGCCTTAATTCCTTAATATAAGCACTTAGAATTTCTCTAGCGGATTCCAGGATGGGCAGAGGGACCTGGGTCGGGTGTCAAACTTCGTACCACCATGAGGTGGTAGTGCGTACATGGGTGCCTACCCGCCACGCCCTCCTGGTTCCGCGCATTTTGCCCCACGGACCCCCAGAGGCCTTAATTCCTTAATATAAGCACCTAGAATTGCTCTAGCGGATTCCAGGAAAGGCCGAGAGACCTGGGCCGGGTGTCAAACTTCTTACCACCATGACGTGGTTGTGCGTACATGGGTGCCTACCCACCACGCCCTCCTGGTTCCGCGCATTTTGCCCCACGGACCCCCAGAGGCTTTAATTCCTTAATATAAGCACCTAGAATTGCTCTAGCGGATTCCAGGAAGTGCCGAGAAGCCTGGGTCGGGTGTCAAACTTCTTACCACCATGAGGTGGTAGTGCATACATAGGTGCCTACCCACCACGCCCTCCTGGTTCTCCGCATTTTGCCCCACGGTCCCCCAGAGGCCTTAATTCCTTAATATAAGCACTTAGAACTTCTCTACCGGATTCCAGGAAGGGCCGAGGGACCTGGGCCGGGTGTCAAACTTCTTACCACCATGAGGTGGTTGTGCGTACATGGGTGCCTACCCGCCACGCCCTCCTGGTTCCCCGCATTTTGTCCCACGGACCCCCAGAAGCCTTAATTCCTTAATATAAGCACCTAGAATTGCTCTAGCGGATTCCAGGAAGGGCTGAGAGGCCTGGGTCGGGTGTCAAACTTCTTACCACCATGAGGTGGTTGTGCGTACATAGGTTCCTACCCGCCACGCCCTCCTGGTTCCCCGCATTTTGCCCCACAGACCCCCAGAGGCTTTAATTCCTTAATATAAGCACCTAGAATTTCTCTAGCGGATTCCAGGATGGGCCGAGGGACCTGGGCCGGGTGTCAAACTTCTTACCACCATGAGGTGGTAGTGCGTACATGGGTGCCTACCCGCCACGCCCTCCTGGTTCCCCGCATTTTGCCCCAAGGACCCCTAGAATCCTTAATTCCTTAATATAAGCCCCTAGAATTGCTCTAGCAGATTCCAGGAAGGGCCGAGGGACCTGGGCCGGGTGTCAAACTTCTTACCACCATGAGGTGGTAGTGCGTACATAGGTGCCTACCCACCACGCCCTCCTGGTTCCCCGCATTTTGCCCCACGGACCCCCAGAGGCCTTAATTCCTTAATATAAGCACTTAGAACTTCTCTACCGGATTCCAGGAAGGGCCGACGGACCTGGGCAGGGTGTCAAACTTTTTACCACCATGAGGTGGTAGTGCCTACATGGGTGCCTACCCGCCACGCCCTCCTGGTTCCCCGCATTTTGCCCCACGGTCCCCCAGAGGCCTTAATTCCTTAATATAAGCAGCTAGAATTGCTCTAGCGGATTCCAGGAAGGGCCGGGGGACCTGGGCCGGGTGTCAAACTTCTTACCACCATGAGGAGGTTGTGTGTACATGGGTGCCACACGCCACGCCCTCCTGGTTCCCCGCATTTTGCCCCACGGTCCCCCAGAGGCCTTAATTCCTTAATATAAGCAACTAGAATTTCTCTAGCGGATTCCAGGATGGGCCGAGGGACCTGGGCCGGGTGTCAAACTTCTTACCACCATGAGGTGGTAGTGCGTACATGGGGGCCTACCCGCCACGCCCTCTTGGTTCCGCGCATTTTGCCCCACGGACCCCCAGAGGCCTTAATTCCTTAATATAAGCACCTAGAATTGCTCTAGCGGATTCCAGGAAGGGCCGAGAGACCTGCGCCGGGTGTCAAACTTCTTACCACCATGACGTGGTTGTGCGTACATGGGTGCCTACTCACCACGCTTTCCTGGTTCCCTGCATTTTGCCCCTTGGATCCCCAGAAGCTTTAATTCCTTAATATAAGCACCTTGAATTGCTCTAGCGGATTCCAGGAAGGGCCGAGAAGCCTGGGTCGGGTGTCAAACTTCTTACCACCATGAGGTGGTTGTGCGTACATAGGTGCCTACCCACCACGCCCTCCTGGTTCCCCGCATTTTGCCCCACGGACCCCCAGAGGCCTTAATTCCTTAATATAAGCACTTAGAACTTCTCTTCCGGATACCAGGAAGGGCCGAGGGACCTGGGCCGGGTGTCAAACTTATTACCACCATGAGGTGGTTGTGCGTACATGGGTGCCTACCCGCCACGCCCTCCTGGTTCCCCGCATTTTGTCCCACGGATCCCCAGAGGCTTTAATTCCTTAATATAAGCCCCTAGAATTGCTCTAGCGGATTCCAGGAAGGGCCGAGGGACCTGGGCAGGGTGTCAAACTTCTTACCACCATGAGGTGGTAGTGCGTACATGGTTGCCTACCCGCTACGCCCTCCTGGTTCCCCGCATTTTGCCCCACGGTCCCCCATAGGCCTTAATTCCTTAATATAAGATCCTTGAATTGCTCTAGCGGATTCCAGGAAGGGCCGGGGGACCTGGGCCGGGTGTCAAACTTCTTACCACCATGAGGTGGTAGTGCGTACATGGGTGCCTACCCGCCAAGCCCTCCTGGTTCCCCGCATTTTGCCCCACGGTCCCCCATAGGCCTTAATTCCTTAATATAAGATCCTTGAATTGCTCTAGCGGATTCCAGGAAGGGCCGGGGGACCTGGGCCGGGTGTCAAACTTCTTACCACCATGAGGTGGTAGTGCGTACATGGGTGCCTACCCGCCAAGCCCTCCTGGTTCCCTGCATTTTGCCCCACGGTCCCCCTGAGGCCTTAATTCCTTAATATAAGCACCTAGAATTGCTCTAGCGGATTCCAGGAAGGGCCGAGGGACCTGGGCCGGGTGTCAAACTTCTTACCACAATGAGGTGGTAGTGCGTACATGGGTGCCTACCCGCCACGCCCTCCTGGTTCCCCGCATTTTGCCCCAAGGACCCCCAGAATCCTTAATTCCTTAATATAAGCCCCTAGAATTGCTCTAGCAGATTCCAGGAAGGGCCGAGGGACCTGGGCCGGGTGTCAAACTTCTTACCACCATGAGGTGGTAGTGCGTACATGGGTGCCTACCCACCACGCCCTCCTGGTTCCCCGCATTTTGCCCCAAGGACCCCCAGAATCCTTAATTCCTTAATATAAGCCCCTAGAATTGCTCTAGCAGATTCCAGGAAGGGCCGAGGGACCTGGGCCGGGTGTCAAACTTCTTACCACCATGAGGTGGTTGTGCGTACATAGGTGCCTACCCACCACGCCCTCCTGGTTCCCCGCATTTTGCCCCACGGACCCCCAGAGGCTTTAATTCCTTAATATAAGCACCTAGAATTTCTCTAGCGGATTCCAGGATGGGCCGAGGGACCTGGGCCGAGTGTCAAACTTCTTACCACCATGAGGTAGTAGTGCGTACATGGGTGCCTACCCGCCACGCCCTCCTGGTTCCCCGTATTTTGCCCCAAGGACCCCCAGAAGCCTTAATTCCTTAATATAAGCCCCTAGAATTGCTCTAGCGGATTCCAGGAAGGGCCGAGGGACCTGGGCAGGGTGTCAAACTTTTTACCACCATGAGGTGGTAGTGCCTACATGGGTGCCTACCCGCCACGCCCTCCTGGTTCCCCGCATTTTGCCCCACGGTCCCCCAGAGGCCTTAATTCCTTAATATAAGCACCTAGAATTGCTCTAGCGGATTCCAGGAAGGGCCGGGGGACCTGGGCCGGGTGTCAAACTTCTTACCACCATGAGGTGGTTGTGCGTACATGGGTGCCACCCGCCACGCCCTCCTGGTTCCCCGCATTTTGCCCCACGGTCCCCCAGAGGCTTTAATTCCTTAATATAAGCACCTAGAATTGCTCTAGCGGATTCCAGGATGGGCCGAGGGACTTGGGCCGGGTGTCAAACTTCTTACCACCATGAGGTGGTAGTGCGTACATGGGTGCCTACCCGCCACGCCGTCCTGGTTCCCCGTATTTTGCCCCACGGACCCCCAGAGGCCTTAATTCCTTAATATAAGCACCTAGAATTGCTCTAGCGGATTCCAGGAAGGGCCGAGAGACCTGGGCCGGGTGTCAAACTTCTTACCACCATGACGTGGTTGTGCGTACATGGGTGCCTACCCGCCACGCTTTCCTGGGTTCCCGCATTTTGCCCCTTGGATCTCCAGAGGCCTTAATTCCTTAATATAAGCACCTAGAATTGCTCTAGCGGATTCCAGGAAGGGCCGAGAGACCTGGGCCGGGTGTCAAACTTCTTACCACCACGACGTGGTTGTGCGTACATGGGTGCCTACCCGCCACGCTTTCCTGGTTCCCAGCATTTTGCCCCTTGGATCCCCAGAGGCTTTAATTCCTTAATATAAGCACCTAGAATTGCTCTAGCGGATTCCAGGAAGGGCCGAGAGGCCTGGTTCGGGTGTCAAACTTCTTACCACCATGAGGTGGTTGTGCGTACATAGGTGCCTACCCACCACGCCCTACTGGTTTCCCGCATTTTGCCCCACGGACCCCTAGAGGCCTTAATTCCTTAATATAAGCACCTAGAATTTCTCTAGCGGATTCCAGGATGGGCCGAGGGACCTGGGCCGGGTGTCAAACTTCTTACCACCATGAGGTGGTAGTGCGTACATGGGTGCCTACCCGCCACGCCCTCCTGGTTCCCCATATTTTGCCCCAAGGACCCCCAGAAGCCTTAATTCCTTAATATAAGCCCTTAGAATTGCTCTAGCGGATTCCAGGAAGGGCCGAGAGGCCTGGGTCGGGTGTCAAACTTCTTACCACCATGAGGTGGTAGTGCGTACATGGGTGCCTACCCGCCACGCCCTCCTGGTTCCCCATATTTTGCCCCAAGGACCCCCAGAGGCCTTAATTCCTTAATATAAGCACCTAGAATTTCTCTAACGGATTCCAGGATGGGCCGACGGACCTGGGCCGGGTGTAAAACTTCTTACCACCATGACGTGGTTGTGTGTTTATGGGTGCCTACCCGCCACGCTTTCCTGGTTCCCCGCATTTTGCCCTTTGGATCCCCAGAGGCTTTAATTCCTTAATATAAGCACCTAGAATTGCTCTAGCGGATTCCAGGAAGGGCCGAGGGACCTGGGCAGGGTGTCAAACTTTTTACCACCATGAGGTGGTAGTGCCTACATGGGTGCCTACCCGCCACGCCCTCCTGGTTCCCCGCATTTTGCCCCACGGTCCCCCAGAGGCCTTAATTCCTTAATATAAGCACCTAGAATTGCTCTAGCGGATTCCAGGAAGGGCCGGGGGACCTGGGCCGGGTGTCAAACTTCTTACCACCATGAGGTGGTTGTGCGTACATGGGTGCCTACCCGCCACGCCCTTCTGGTTCCCCGTATTTTGCCCAAAGGACCCCCAGAAGCCTTAATTCCTTAATATAAGCCCCTAGAGTTGCTCTAGCGGATTCCAGGAAGGGCCGAGAGACCTGGGCCGGGTGTCAAACTTCTTACCACCATGAGGTGGTAGTGCGTACATGGGTGCCTACCCGCCACGCCCTCCTGGTTCACCATATTTTGCCCCAAGGACCCCCAGAAGCCTTAATTCCTCAATATAAGCCCCTAGAATTGCTCTAGCGGATTCCAGGAAGGGCCGAGAGGCCTGGGTCGGGTGTCAAACTTCTTACCACCATGAGGTGGTTGTGCGTACATAGGTGCCTACCCACCACGCCCTCCTGTTCCCCGCATTTTGCCCCACGGACACCCAGAGGCCTTAATTCCTTAATATAAGCACCTAGAATTTCTCTAACGGATTCCAGGATGGGCCGAGGGACCTGGGCCGGGTGTAAAATTTCTTACCACCATGACGTGGTTGTGTGTTTATGGGTGCCTACCCGCCACGCTTTCCTGGTTCCCCGCATTTTGCCCTTTGGATCCCCAGAGGCTTTAATTCCTTAATATAAGCACCTAGAATTGCTCTAGCGGATTCCAGGAAGGGCCGAGAGGCCTGTGTCGGGTGTCAAACTTCTTACCACCATGAGGTGGTTGTGCGTACATAGGTGCCTACCCACCACGCCCTCCTGGTCCCCGCATTTTGCCCCACGGACCCCCAGAGGCCTTAATTCCTTAATATAAGCACCTAGAATTTCTCTAGCGGATTCCAGGATGGGCCGAGGGACCTGGGCCGGGTGTCAAACTTCTTACCACCATGAGGTGGTAGCGCGTACATGGGTGCCTACCCGCCACGCCCTACTGGTTTCCCGCATTTTGCCCCACGGACCCCTAGAGGCCTTAATTCCTTAATATAAGCACCTAGAATTTCTCTAGCGGATTCCAGGATGGGCCGAGGGACCTGGGCCGGGTGTCAAACTTCTTACCACCATGAGGTGGTAGTGCGTACATGGGTGCCTACCCGCCACGCCCTCCTGGTTCCCCATATTTTGCCCCAAGGACCCCCAGAAGCCTTAATTCCTTAATATAAGCCCTTAGAATTGCTCTAGCGGATTCCAGGAAGGGCCGAGAGGCCTGGGTCGGGTGTCAAACTTCTTACCACCATGAGGTGGTAGTGCGTACATGGGTGCCTACCCGCCACGCCCTCCTGGTTCCCCATATTTTGCCCCAAGGACCCCCAGAGGCCTTAATTCCTTAATATAAGCACCTAGAATTTCTCTAACGGATTCCAGGATGGGCCGACGGACCTGGGCCGGGTGTAAAACTTCTTACCACCATGACGTGGTTGTGTGTTTATGGGTGCCTACCCGCCACGCTTTCCTGGTTCCCCGCATTTTGCCCTTTGGATCCCCAGAGGCTTTAATTCCTTAATATAAGCACCTAGAATTGCTCTAGCGGATTCCAGGAAGGGCCGAGGGACCTGGGCAGGGTGTCAAACTTTTTACCACCATGAGGTGGTAGTGCCTACATGGGTGCCTACCCGCCACGCCCTCCTGGTTCCCCGCATTTTGCCCCACGGTCCCCCAGAGGCCTTAATTCCTTAATATAAGCACCTAGAATTGCTCTAGCGGATTCCAGGAAGGGCCGGGGGACCTGGGCCGGGTGTCAAACTTCTTACCACCATGAGGTGGTTGTGCGTACATGGGTGCCTACCCGCCACGCCCTTCTGGTTCCCCGTATTTTGCCCAAAGGACCCCCAGAAGCCTTAATTCCTTAATATAAGCCCCTAGAGTTGCTCTAGCGGATTCCAGGAAGGGCCGAGAGACCTGGGCCGGGTGTCAAACTTCTTACCACCATGAGGTGGTAGTGCGTACATGGGTGCCTACCCGCCACGCCCTCCTGGTTCACCATATTTTGCCCCAAGGACCCCCAGAAGCCTTAATTCCTCAATATAAGCCCCTAGAATTGCTCTAGCGGATTCCAGGAAGGGCCGAGAGGCCTGGGTCGGGTGTCAAACTTCTTACCACCATGAGGTGGTTGTGCGTACATAGGTGCCTACCCACCACGCCCTCCTGTTCCCCGCATTTTGCCCCACGGACACCCAGAGGCCTTAATTCCTTAATATAAGCACCTAGAATTTCTCTAACGGATTCCAGGATGGGCCGAGGGACCTGGGCCGGGTGTAAAATTTCTTACCACCATGACGTGGTTGTGTGTTTATGGGTGCCTACCCGCCACGCTTTCCTGGTTCCCCGCATTTTGCCCTTTGGATCCCCAGAGGCTTTAATTCCTTAATATAAGCACCTAGAATTGCTCTAGCGGATTCCAGGAAGGGCCGAGAGGCCTGTGTCGGGTGTCAAACTTCTTACCACCATGAGGTGGTTGTGCGTACATAGGTGCCTACCCACCACGCCCTCCTGGTCCCCGCATTTTGCCCCACGGACCCCCAGAGGCCTTAATTCCTTAATATAAGCACCTAGAATTTCTCTAGCGGATTCCAGGATGGGCCGAGGGACCTGGGCCGGGTGTCAAACTTCTTACCACCATGAGGTGGTAGCGCGTACATGGGTGCCTACCCGC
Organism: Candelabrum cocksii; assembly: GCA_963930725.1. Lineage (NCBI taxonomy): Eukaryota > Metazoa > Cnidaria > Hydrozoa > Anthoathecata > Candelabridae > Candelabrum > Candelabrum cocksii. The sequence continues at coordinate 5,374,350 of OZ005677.1, read as the reverse complement.
CACGCCCTCCTGGTTCCACGCATTTTGCCCCAAGGACCCCCAGAATCCTTAATTCCTTAATATAAGCCCCTAGAATTGCTCTAGCAGATTCCAGGAAGGGCCGAGGGACCTGGGCCGGGTGTCAAACTTCTTACCACCATGAGGTGGTAGTGCGTACATGGGTGCCTACCCGCCACGCCCTCCTGGTTCCCCGCATTTTGCCCCACGGTCCCCCAGAGGCCTTAATTCCTTAATATAAGCACCTAGAATTGCTCTAGCGGATTCCAGGATGGGCCGAGGGACTTGGGCCGGGTGTCAAACTTCTTACCACCATGAGGTGGTAGTGCGTACATGGGCGCCTACCCGCCACGCCCTCCTGGTTCCCCGTATTTTGCCCCAAGGACCCCCAGAAGCCTTAATTCCTTAATATAAGCCCCTAGAATTGCTCTAGCGGATTCCAGGAAGGGCCGAGAGGCCTGGGTCGGGTGTCAAACTTCTTACCACCATGAGGTGGTTGTGCGTACATAGGTGCCTACCCACCACGCCCTCCTGGTTCCCCGCATATTGCCCCACGGACCCCCAGAGGCTTTAATTCCTTAATATAAGCACCTAGAATTTCTCTAGCGGATTCCAGGATGGGACGAGGGACCTGGGCCGGGTGTCAAACTTCTTACCACCATGAGGTGGTAGTGCGTACATGGGTGCCTACCCGCCACGCCCTCCTGGTTCCCCGTATTTTGCCCAAAGGACCCCCAGAAGCCTTAATTCCTTAATATAAGCTCCTAGAGTTGCTCTAGCGGATTCCAGGAAGGGCCGAGAGACCTGGGCCGGGTGTCAAACTTCTTACCACCATGACGTGGTTGTGCGTACATGGGTGCCTACCCGCCACGCTTTCCTGGTTCCCCGCATTTTGCCCCTTGGATCCCCAGAGGCTTTAATTCCTTAATATAAGCACCTAGAATTGCTCTAGCGGATTCCAGGAAGGGCCGAGAGGCCTGGGTCGGGTGTCAAACTTCTTACCACCATGAGGTGGTTGTGCGTACATAGGTGCCTACCCACCACGCCCTCCTGGTTTCCCGCATTTTGCCCCACGGACCCCCAGAGGCCTTAATTCCTTAATATAAGCACCTAGAATTTCTCTAGCGGATTCCAGGATGGGCCGAGGGACCTGGGCCGGGTGTCAAACTTCTTACCACCATGAGGTGGTAGTGCGTACATGGGTGCCTACCCGCCACGCCCTCCTGGTTCCCCATATTTTGCCCCAAGGACCCCCAGAAGCCTTAATTCCTTAATATAAGCCCCTAGAATTGCTCTAGCGGATTCCAGGAAGGGCCGAGAGGCCTGGGTCGGGTGTCAAACTTCTTACCACCATGAGGTGGTTGTGGGTACATAGGTGCCTACCCACCACGCCCTCCTGTTCCCCGCATTTTGCCCCACGGACCCCCAGAGGCCTTAATTCCTTAATATAAGCACCTAGAATATCTCTAACGGATTCCAGGATGGGCCGAGGGACCTTGGCCGGGTGTAAAACTTCTTACCACCATGACGTGGTTGTGTGTTTATGGGTGCCTACCCGCCACGCTTTCCTGGATCCCCGCATTTTGCCCTTTGGATCCCCAGAGGCTTTAATTCCTTAATATAAGCACCTAGAATTGCTCTAGCGGATTCCAGGAAAGGCCGAGAGGCCTGTGTCGGGTGTCAAACTTCTTACCACCATGAGGTGGTTGTGCGTACATAGGTGCCTACCCACCACGCCCTCCTGGTTCCCCGCATTTTGCCCCACGGTCCCCCAGAAGGTTTAATTCCTTAATATAAGCACCTAGAATTTCTCTAGCGGATTCCAGGATGGGATGAGGGACCTGGGCCGAGTGTCAAACTTCTTACCACCATGAGGTGGTAGTGCGTACATGGGTGCCTACCCGCCAAGCCCTCCTGGTTCCCCGCATTTTGCCCCACGGTCCCCCAGAGGCCTTAATTCCTTAATATAAGCACCTAGAATTGCTCTAGCGGATTCCAGGAAGGGCCGAGAGGCCTGGGTCGGGTGTCAAACTTCTTACCACCATGAGGTGGTTGTGCGTACATAGGTTCCTACCCGCCACGCCCTCCTGGTTCCCCGCATTTTGCCCCACGGATCCCCCAGAGGCCTTAATTCCTTAATATAAGCATTTAGAACTTCTCTACCGGATTCCAGGAAGGGCCGAGGGACCTGGGCCGGGTGTCAAACTTCTTACCACCATGAGGTGGTTGTGCGTTCATGGGTGCCTACCCGCCACGCCCTCCTGGTTCCACGCATTTTGCCCCACGGACCCCCAGAGGCCTTAATTCCTTAATATAAGCACTTAGAATTTCTCTAGCGGATTCCAGGATGGGCCGAGGGACCTGGGTCGGGTGTCAAACTTCGTACCACCATGAGGTGGTAGTGCGTACATGGGTGCCTACCCGCCACGCCCTCCTGGTTCCGCGCATTTTGCCCCACGGACCCCCAGAGGCCTTAATTCCTTAATATAAGCACCTAGAATTGCTCTAGCGGATTCCAGGAAGGGCCGAGAGACCTGGGCCGGGTGTCAAACTTCTTACCACCATGACGTGGTTGTGCGTACATGGGTGCCTACCCACCACGCTTTCCTGGTTCCCCGCATTTTGCCCCTTGGATCCCCAGAGGCTTTAATTCCTTAATATAAGCACCTAGAATTGCTCTAGCGGATTCCAGGAAGTGCCGAGAAGCCTGGGTCGGGTGTCAAACTTCTTACCACCATGAGGTGGTAGTGCGTACATAGGTGCCTACCCACCACGCCCTCCTGGTTCCCCGCATTTTGCCCCACGGTCCCCCAGAGGCCTTAATTCCTTAATATAAGCACTTAGAACTTCTCTACCGGATTCCAGGAAGGGCCGAGGGACCTGGGCCGGGTGTCAAACTTCTTACCACCATGAGGTGGTTGTGCGTACATGGGTGCCTACCCGCCACGCCCTCCTGGTTCCCCGCATTTTGTCCCACGGACCCCCAGAAGCCTTAATTCCTTAATATAAGCACCTAGAATTGCTCTAGCGGATTCCAGGAAGGGCTGAGAGGCCTGGGTCGGGTGTCAAACTTCTTACCACCATGAGGTGGTTGTGCGTACATGGGTTCCTACCCGCCACGCCCTCCTGGTTCCCCGCATTTTGCCCCACGGACCCCCAGAGGCTTTAATTCCTTAATATAAGCACCTAGAATTTCTCTAGCGGATTCCAGGATGGGCCGAGGGACCTGGGCCGGGTGTCAAACTTCTTACCACCATGAGGTGGTAGTGCGTACATGGGTGCCTACCCGCCACGCCCTCCTGGTTCCCCGCATTTTGCCCCAAGGACCCACAGAATCCTTAATTCCTTAATATAAGCCCCTAGAATTGCTCTAGCAGATTCCAGGAAGGGCCGAGGGACCTGGGCCGGGTGTCAAACTTCTTACCACAATGAGGTGGTTGTGCGTACATGGGTGCCTACCCGCCACGCCCTCCTGGTTCCCCGCATTTTGTCCCACGGACCCCCAGAGGCCTTAATTCCTTAATATAAGCACCTAGAATTGCTCTAGCGGATTCCAGGAAGGGCCGAGGGACCTGGGCCGGGTGTCAAACTTCTTACCACCATGAGGTGGTTGTGCGTACATGGGTGCCTACCCGCCACGCCCTCCTGGTTCCCCGCATTTTGCCCCAAGGACCCCCAGAAGCCTTAATTCCTTAATATAAGCCCCTAGAATTGCTCTAGCGGATTCCAGGAAGGGCCGACGGACCTGGGCAGGGTGTCAAACTTTTTACCACCATGAGGTGGTAGTGCCTACATGGGTGCCTACCCGCCACGCCCTCCTGGTTCCCCGCATTTTGCCCCACGGTCCCCCAGAGGCCTTAATTCCTTAATATAAGCAGCTAGAATTGCTCTAGCGGATTCCAGGAAGGGCCGGGGGACCTGGGCCGGGTGTCAAACTTCTTACCACCATGAGGAGGTTGTGCGTACATGGGTGCCACACGCCACGCCCTCCTGGTTCCCCGCATTTTGCCCCACGGTCCCCCAGAGGCCTTAATTCCTTAATATAAGCAACTAGAATTTCTCTAGCGGATTCCAGGATGGGCCGAGGGACCTGGGCCGGGTGTCAAACTTCTTACCACCATGAGGTGGTAGTGCGTACATGGGGGCCTACCCGCCACGCCCTCTTGGTTCCGCGCATTTTGCCCCACGGACCCCCAGAGGCCTTAATTCTTTAATATAAGCACCTAGAATTGCTCTAGCGGATTCCAGGAAGGGCCGAGAGACCTGGGCCGGGTGTCAAACTTCTTACCACCATGACGTGGTTGTGCGTACATGGGTGCCTACTCACCACGCTTTCCTGGTTCCCCGCATTTTGCCCCTTGGATCCCCAGAGGCCTTAATTCTTTAATATAAGCACCTAGAATTGCTCTAGCGGATTCCAGGAAGGGCCGAGAGACCTGGGCCGGGTGTCAAACTTCTTACCACCATGACGTGGTTGTGCGTACATGGGTGCCTACTCACCACGCTTTCCTGGTTCCCCGCATTTTGCCCCTTGGATCCCCAGAAGCTTTAATTCCTTAATATAAGCACCTAGAATTGCTCTAGCGGATTCCAGGAAGGGCCGAGAAGCCTGGGTCGGGTGTCAAACTTCTTACCACCATGAGGTGGTTGTGCGTACATAGGTGCCTACCCACCACGCCCTCCTGGTTCCCCGCATTTTGCCCCACGGACCCCCAGAGGCCTTAATTCCTTAATATAAGCACTTAGAACTTCTCTTCCGGATACCAGGAAGGGCCGAGGGACCTGGGCCGGGTGTCAAACTTATTACCACCATGAGGTGGTTGTGCGTACATGGGTGCCTACCCGCCGCGCCCTCCTGGTTCCCCGCATTTTGTCCCACGGATCCCCAGAGGCTTTAATTCCTTAATATAAGCACCTAGAATTGCTCTAGCGGATTCCAGGAAGGGCCGAGGGACCTGGGCAGGGTGTCAAACTTTTTTCCACCATGAGGTGGTAGTGCCTACATGGGTGCCTACCCGCCACGCCCTCCTGGTTCCCCGCATTTTGCCCCACGGTCCCCCAGAGGCCTTAATTCCTTAATATAAGCAACTAGAATTGCTCTAGCGGATTCCAGGAAGGGCCGGGGGACCTGGGCCGGGTGTCAAACTTCTTACCACCATGAGGTGGTTGTGCGTACATGGGTGCCACCCGCCACGCCCTCCTGGTTCCCCGCATTTTGCCCCACGGTCCCCCAGAGGCCTTAATTCCTTAATATAAGCACCTAGAATTGCTCTAGCGGATTCCAGGATGGGCCGAGGGACTTGGGCCGGGTGTCAAACTTCTTACCACCATGAGGTGGTAGTGCGTACATGGGTGCCTACCCGCCACGCCCTCCTGGTTCCCCGTATTTTGCCCCACGGACCCCCAGAAGCCTTAATTCCTTAATATAAGCACCTAGAATTGCTCTAGCGGATTCCAGGAAGGGCCGAGAGACCTGGGCCGGGTGTCAAACTTCTTACCACCATGACGTGGTTGTGCGTACATGGGTGCCTACCCGCCACGCTTTCCTGGGTTCCTGCATTTTGCCCCTTGGATCTCCAGAGGCCTTAATTCCTTAATATAAGCACCTAGAATTGCTCTAGCGGATTCCAGGAAGGGCCGAGAGACCTGGGCCGGGTGTCAAACTTCTTACCACCACGACGTGGTTGTGCGTACATGGGTGCCTACCCGCCACGCTTTCCTGGTTCCCCGCATTTTGCCCCAAGGACCCCCAGAGGCCTTAATTCCTTAATATAAGCACCTAGAATTTCTCTAACGGATTCCAGGATGGGCCGACGGACCTGGGCCGGGTGTAAAACTTCTTACCACCATGACGTGGTTGTGTGTTTATGGGTGCCTACCCGCCACGCTTTCCTGGTTCCCCGCATTTTGCCCTTTGGATCCCCAGAGGCTTTAATTCCTTAATATAAGCACCTAGAATTGCTCTAGCGGATTCCAGGAAGGGCCGAGGGACCTGGGCCGGGTGTCAAACTTATTACCACCATGAGGTGGTTGTGCGTACATGGGTGCCTACCCGCCGCGCCCTCCTGGTTCCCCGCATTTTGCCCCACGGTCCCCCAGAGGCCTTAATTCCTTAATATAAGCACCTAGAATTGCTCTAGCGGATTCCAGGAAGGGCCGAGGGACCTGGGCAGGGTGTCAAACTTTTTTCCACCATGAGGTGGTAGTGCCTACATGGGTGCCTACCCGCCACGCCCTCCTGGTTCCCCGCATTTTGCCCCACGGTCCCCCAGAGGCCTTAATTCCTTAATATAAGCACCTAGAATTGCTCTAGCGGATTCCAGGAAGGGCCGGGGGACCTGGGCCGGGTGTCAAACTTCTTACCACCATGAGGTGGTTGTGCGTACATGGGTGCCACCCGCCACGCCCTCCTGGTTCCCCGCATTTTGCCCCACGGTCCCCCAGAGGCCTTAATTCCTTAATATAAGCACCTAGAATTGCTCTAGCGGATTCCAGGATGGGCCGAGGGACTTGGGCCGGGTGTCAAACTTCTTACCACCATGAGGTGGTAGTGCGTACATGGGTGCCTACCCGCCACGCCCTCCTGGTTCCCCGTATTTTGCCCCACGGACCCCCAGAAGCCTTAATTCCTTAATATAAGCACCTAGAATTGCTCTAGCGGATTCCAGGAAGGGCCGAGAGACCTGGGCCGGGTGTCAAACTTCTTACCACCATGACGTGGTTGTGCGTACATGGGTGCCTACCCGCCACGCTTTCCTGGGTTCCTGCATTTTGCCCCTTGGATCTCCAGAGGCCTTAATTCCTTAATATAAGCACCTAGAATTGCTCTAGCGGATTCCAGGAAGGGCCGAGAGACCTGGGCCGGGTGTCAAACTTCTTACCACCACGACGTGGTTGTGCGTACATGGGTGCCTACCCGCCACGCTTTCCTGGTTCCCCGCATTTTGCCCCAAGGACCCCCAGAGGCCTTAATTCCTTAATATAAGCACCTAGAATTTCTCTAACGGATTCCAGGATGGGCCGACGGACCTGGGCCGGGTGTAAAACTTCTTACCACCATGACGTGGTTGTGTGTTTATGGGTGCCTACCCGCCACGCTTTCCTGGTTCCCCGCATTTTGCCCTTTGGATCCCCAGAGGCTTTAATTCCTTAATATAAGCACCTAGAATTGCTCTAGCGGATTCCAGGAAGGGCCGAGGGACCTGGGCAGGGTGTCAAACTTTTTACCACTATGAGGTGGTAGTGCCTACATGGGTGCCTACCCGCCACGCCCTCCTGGTTCCCCGCATTTTGCCCCACGGTCCCCCAGAGGCCTTAATTCCTTAATATAAGCACCTAGAATTGCTCTAGCGGATTCCAGGAAGGGCCGGGGGACCTGGGCCGGGTGTCAAACTTCTTACCACCATGAGGTGGTTGTGCGTACATGGGTGCCTACCCGCCACGCCCTTCTGGTTCTCCGTATTTTGCCCAAAGGACCCCCAGAAGCCTTAATTCCTTAATATAAGCCCCTAGAGTTGCTCTAGCGGATTCCAGGAAGGGCCGAGAGACCTGGGCCGGGTGTCAAACTTCTTACCACCATGAGGTGGTAGTGCGTACATGGGTGCCTACCCGCCACGCCCTCCTGGTTCACCATATTTTGCCCCAAGGACCCCCAGAAGCCTTAATTCCTCAATATAAGCCCCTAGAATTGCTCTAGCGGATTCCAGGAAGGGCCGAGAAGCCTGGGTCGGGTGTCAAACTTCTTACCACCATGAGGTGGTTGTGCGTACATAGGTGCCTACCCACCACGCCCTCCTGTTCCCCGCATTTTGCCCCACGGACACCCAGAGGCCTTAAATTCCTTAATATAAGCACCTAGAATTTCTCTAACGGATTCCAGGATGGGCCGAGGGACCTGGGCCGGGTGTAAAATTTCTTACCACCATGACGTGGTTGTGTGTTTATGGGTGCCTACCCGCCACGCTTTCCTGGTTCCCCGCATTTTGCCCTTTGGATCCCCAGAGGCTTTAATTCCTTAATATAAGCACCTAGAATTGCTCTAGCGGATTCCAGGAAGGGCCGAGAGGCCTGTGTCGGGTGTCAAACTTCTTACCACCATGAGGTGGTTGTGCGTACATAGGTGCCTACCCACCACGCCCTCCTGGTCCCCCGCATTTTGCCCCACGGACCCCCAGAGGCCTTAATTCCTTAATATAAGCACCTAGAATTTCTCTAGCGGATTCCAGGATGGGCCGAGGGACCTGGGCCGGGTGTCAAACTTCTTACCACCATGAGGTGGTAGCGCGTACATGGGTGCCTACCCGCCACGCCCTCCTGGTTCCACGCATTTTGCCCCAAGGACCCCCAGAATCCTTAATTCCTTAATATAAGCCCCTAGAATTGCTCTAGCAGATTCCAGGAAGGGCCGAGGGACCTGGGCCGGGTGTCAAACTTCTTACCACCATGAGGTGGTAGTGCGTACATGGGTGCCTACCCGCCACGCCCTCCTGGTTCCCCGCATTTTGCCCCACGGTCCCCCAGAGGCCTTAATTCCTTAATATAAGCACCTAGAATTGCTCTAGCGGATTCCAGGATGGGCCGAGGGACTTGGGCCGGGTGTCAAACTTCTTACCACCATGAGGTGGTAGTGCGTACATGGGCGCCTACCCGCCACGCCCTCCTGGTTCCCCGTATTTTGCCCCAAGGACCCCCAGAAGCCTTAATTCCTTAATATAAGCCCCTAGAATTGCTCTAGCGGATTCCAGGAAGGGCCGAGAGGCCTGGGTCGGGTGTCAAACTTCTTACCACCATGAGGTGGTTGTGCGTACATAGGTGCCTACCCACCACGCCCTCCTGGTTCCCCGCATTTTGCCCCACGGACCCCCAGAGGCTTTAATTCCTTAATATAAGCACCTAGAATTTCTCTAGCGGATTCCAGGATGGGACGAGGGACCTGGGCCGGGTGTCAAACTTCTTACCACCATGAGGTGGTAGTGCGTACATGGGTGCCTACCCGCCACGCCCTCCTGGTTCCCCGTATTTTGCCCAAAGGACCCCCAGAAGCCTTAATTCCTTAATATAAGCTCCTAGAGTTGCTCTAGCGGATTCCAGGAAGGGCCGAGAGACCTGGGCCGGGTGTCAAACTTCTTACCACCATGACGTGGTTGTGCGTACATGGGTGCCTACCCGCCACGCTTTCCTGGTTTCCCGCATTTTGCCCCTTGGATCTCCAGAGGCCTTAATTCCTTAATATAAGCACCTAGAATTGCTCTAGCGGATTCCAGGAAGGGCCGAGAGACCTGGGCCGGGTGTCAAACTTCTTACCACCACGACGTGGTTGTGCGTACATGGGTGCCTACCCGCCACGCTTTCCTGGTTCCCCGCATTTTGCCCCTTGGATCCCCAGAGGCTTTAATTCCTTAATATAAGCACCTAGAATTGCTCTAGCGGATTCCAGGAAGGGCCGAGAGGCCTGGGTCGGGTGTCAAACTTCTTACCACCATGAGGTGGTTGTGCGTACATAGGTGCCTACCCACCACGCCCTCCTGGTTTCCCGCATTTTGCCCCACGGACCCCCAGAGGCCTTAATTCCTTAATATAAGCACCTAGAATTTCTCTAGCGGATTCCAGGATGGGCCGAGGGACCTGGGCCGGGTGTCAAACTTCTTACCACCATGAGGTGGTAGTGCGTACATGGGTGCCTACCCGCCACGCCCTCCTGGTTCCCCATATTTTGCCCCAAGGACCCCCAGAAGCCTTAATTCCTTAATATAAGCCCCTAGAATTGCTCTAGCGGATTCCAGGAAGGGCCGAGAGGCCTGGGTCGGGTGTCAAACTTCTTACCACCATGAGGTGGTTGTGGGTACATAGGTGCCTACCCACCACGCCCTCCTGTTCCCCGCATTTTGCCCCACGGACCCCCAGAGGCCTTAATTCCTTAATATAAGCACCTAGAATTTCTCTAACGGATTCCAGGATGGGCCGAGGGACCTGGGCCGGGTGTAAAACTTCTTACCACCATGACGTGGTTGTGTGTTTATGGGTGCCTACCCGCCACGCTTTCCTGGATCCCCGCATTTTGCCCTTTGGATCCCCAGAGGCTTTAATTCCTTAATATAAGCACCTAGAATTGCTCTAGCGGATTCCAGGAAGGGCCGAGAGGCCTGTGTCGGGTGTCAAACTTCTTACCACCATGAGGTGGTTGTGCGTACATAGGTGCCTACCCACCACGCCCTCCTGGTTCCCCGCATTTTGCCCCACGGTCCCCCAGAAGGTTTAATTCCTTAATATAAGCACCTAGAAGTTCTCTAGCGGATTCCAGGATGGGATGAGGGACCTGGGCCGAGTGTCAAACTTCTTACCACCATGAGGTGGTAGTGCGTACATGGGTGCCTACCCGCCAAGCCCTCCTGGTTCCCCGCATTTTGCCCCACGGTCCCCCAGAGGCCTTAATTCCTTAATATAAGCACCTAGAATTGCTCTAGCGGATTCCAGGAAGGGCCGAGAGACCTGGGCCGGGTGTCAAACTTCTTACCACCATGACGTGGTTGTGCGTACATGGGTGCCTACCCACTACGCTTTCCTGGTTCCCCGCATTTTGCCCCTTGGATCCCCAGAGGCTTTAATTCCTTAATATAAGCACCTAGAATTGCTCTAGCGGATTCCAGGAAGTGCCGAGAAGCCTGGGTCGGGTGTCAAACTTCTTACCACCATGAGGTGGTTGTGCGTACATAGGTTCCTACCCGCCACGCCCTCCTGGTTCCCCGCATTTTGCCCCACGGATCCCCCAGAGGCCTTAATTCCTTAATATAAGCATTTAGAACTTCTCTACCGGATTCCAGGAAGGGCCGAGGGACCTGGGCCGGGTGTCAAACTTCTTACCACCATGAGGTGGTTGTGCGTTCATGGGTGCCTACCCGCCACGCCCTCCTGGTTCCACGCATTTTGCCCCACGGACCCCCAGAGGCCTTAATTCCTTAATATAAGCACTTAGAATTTCTCTAGCGGATTCCAGGATGGGCCGAGGGACCTGGGTCGGGTGTCAAGCTTCGTACCACCATGAGGTGGTAGTGCGTACATGGGTGCCTACCCGCCACGCCCTCCTGGTTCCGCGCATTTTGCCCCACGGACCCCCAGAGGCCTTAATTCCTTAATATAAGCACCTAGAATTGCTCTAGCGGATTCCAGGAAGGGCCGAGAGACCTGGGCCGGGTGTCAAACTTCTTACCACCATGACGTGGTTGTGCGTACATGGGTGCCTACCCACCACGCTTTCCTGGTTCCCCGCATTTTGCCCTTTGGATCCCCAGAGGCTTTAATTCCTTAATATAAGCACCTAGAATTGCTCTAGCGGATTCCAGGAAGGGCCGAGAGGCCTGTGTCGGGTGTCAAACTTCTTACCACCATGAGGTGGTTGTGCGTACATAGGTGCCTACCCACCACGCCCTCCTGGTCCCCCGCATTTTGCCCCACGGACCCCCAGAGGCCTTAATTCCTTAATATAAGCACCTAGAATTTCTCTAGCGGATTCCAGGATGGGCCGAGGGACCTGGGCCGGGTGTCAAACTTCTTACCACCATGAGGTGGTAGCGCGTACATGGGTGCCTACCCGCCACGCCCTCCTGGTTCCACGCATTTTGCCCCAAGGACCCCCAGAATCCTTAATTCCTTAATATAAGCCCCTAGAATTGCTCTAGCAGATTCCAGGAAGGGCCGAGGGACCTGGGCCGGGTGTCAAACTTCTTACCACCATGAGGTGGTAGTGCGTACATGGGTGCCTACCCGCCACGCCCTCCTGGTTCCCCGCATTTTGCCCCACGGTCCCCCAGAGGCCTTAATTCCTTAATATAAGCACCTAGAATTGCTCTAGCGGATTCCAGGATGGGCCGAGGGACTTGGGCCGGGTGTCAAACTTCTTACCACCATGAGGTGGTAGTGCGTACATGGGCGCCTACCCGCCACGCCCTCCTGGTTCCCCGTATTTTGCCCCAAGGACCCCCAGAAGCCTTAATTCCTTAATATAAGCCCCTAGAATTGCTCTAGCGGATTCCAGGAAGGGCCGAGAGGCCTGGGTCGGGTGTCAAACTTCTTACCACCATGAGGTGGTTGTGCGTACATAGGTGCCTACCCACCACGCCCTCCTGGTTCCCCGCATTTTGCCCCACGGACCCCCAGAGGCTTTAATTCCTTAATATAAGCACCTAGAATTTCTCTAGCGGATTCCAGGATGGGACGAGGGACCTGGGCCGGGTGTCAAACTTCTTACCACCATGAGGTGGTAGTGCGTACATGGGTGCCTACCCGCCACGCCCTCCTGGTTCCCCGTATTTTGCCCAAAGGACCCCCAGAAGCCTTAATTCCTTAATATAAGCTCCTAGAGTTGCTCTAGCGGATTCCAGGAAGGGCCGAGAGACCTGGGCCGGGTGTCAAACTTCTTACCACCATGACGTGGTTGTGCGTACATGGGTGCCTACCCGCCACGCTTTCCTGGTTTCCCGCATTTTGCCCCTTGGATCTCCAGAGGCCTTAATTCCTTAATATAAGCACCTAGAATTGCTCTAGCGGATTCCAGGAAGGGCCGAGAGACCTGGGCCGGGTGTCAAACTTCTTACCACCACGACGTGGTTGTGCGTACATGGGTGCCTACCCGCCACGCTTTCCTGGTTCCCCGCATTTTGCCCCTTGGATCCCCAGAGGCTTTAATTCCTTAATATAAGCACCTAGAATTGCTCTAGCGGATTCCAGGAAGGGCCGAGAGGCCTGGGTCGGGTGTCAAACTTCTTACCACCATGAGGTGGTTGTGCGTACATAGGTGCCTACCCACCACGCCCTCCTGGTTTCCCGCATTTTGCCCCACGGACCCCCAGAGGCCTTAATTCCTTAATATAAGCACCTAGAATTTCTCTAGCGGATTCCAGGATGGGCCGAGGGACCTGGGCCGGGTGTCAAACTTCTTACCACCATGAGGTGGTAGTGCGTACATGGGTGCCTACCCGCCACGCCCTCCTGGTTCCCCATATTTTGCCCCAAGGACCCCCAGAAGCCTTAATTCCTTAATATAAGCCCCTAGAATTGCTCTAGCGGATTCCAGGAAGGGCCGAGAGGCCTGGGTCGGGTGTCAAACTTCTTACCACCATGAGGTGGTTGTGGGTACATAGGTGCCTACCCACCACGCCCTCCTGTTCCCCGCATTTTGCCCCACGGACCCCCAGAGGCCTTAATTCCTTAATATAAGCACCTAGAATTTCTCTAACGGATTCCAGGATGGGCCGAGGGACCTGGGCCGGGTGTAAAACTTCTTACCACCATGACGTGGTTGTGTGTTTATGGGTGCCTACCCGCCACGCTTTCCTGGATCCCCGCATTTTGCCCTTTGGATCCCCAGAGGCTTTAATTCCTTAATATAAGCACCTAGAATTGCTCTAGCGGATTCCAGGAAGGGCCGAGAGGCCTGTGTCGGGTGTCAAACTTCTTACCACCATGAGGTGGTTGTGCGTACATAGGTGCCTACCCACCACGCCCTCCTGGTTCCCCGCATTTTGCCCCACGGTCCCCCAGAAGGTTTAATTCCTTAATATAAGCACCTAGAAGTTCTCTAGCGGATTCCAGGATGGGATGAGGGACCTGGGCCGAGTGTCAAACTTCTTACCACCATGAGGTGGTAGTGCGTACATGGGTGCCTACCCGCCAAGCCCTCCTGGTTCCCCGCATTTTGCCCCACGGTCCCCCAGAGGCCTTAATTCCTTAATATAAGCACCTAGAATTGCTCTAGCGGATTCCAGGAAGGGCCGAGAGACCTGGGCCGGGTGTCAAACTTCTTACCACCATGACGTGGTTGTGCGTACATGGGTGCCTACCCACTACGCTTTCCTGGTTCCCCGCATTTTGCCCCTTGGATCCCCAGAGGCTTTAATTCCTTAATATAAGCACCTAGAATTGCTCTAGCGGATTCCAGGAAGTGCCGAGAAGCCTGGGTCGGGTGTCAAACTTCTTACCACCATGAGGTGGTTGTGCGTACATAGGTTCCTACCCGCCACGCCCTCCTGGTTCCCCGCATTTTGCCCCACGGATCCCCCAGAGGCCTTAATTCCTTAATATAAGCATTTAGAACTTCTCTACCGGATTCCAGGAAGGGCCGAGGGACCTGGGCCGGGTGTCAAACTTCTTACCACCATGAGGTGGTTGTGCGTTCATGGGTGCCTACCCGCCACGCCCTCCTGGTTCCACGCATTTTGCCCCACGGACCCCCAGAGGCCTTAATTCCTTAATATAAGCACTTAGAATTTCTCTAGCGGATTCCAGGATGGGCCGAGGGACCTGGGTCGGGTGTCAAGCTTCGTACCACCATGAGGTGGTAGTGCGTACATGGGTGCCTACCCGCCACGCCCTCCTGGTTCCGCGCATTTTGCCCCACGGACCCCCAGAGGCCTTAATTCCTTAATATAAGCACCTAGAATTGCTCTAGCGGATTCCAGGAAGGGCCGAGAGACCTGGGCCGGGTGTCAAACTTCTTACCACCATGACGTGGTTGTGCGTACATGGGTGCCTACCCACCACGCTTTCCTGGTTCCCCGCATTTTGCCCCTTGGATCCCCAGAGGCTTTAATTCCTTAATATAAGCACCTAGAATTGCTCTAGCGGATTCCAGGAAGTGCCGAGAAGCCTGGGTCGGGTGTCAAACTTCTTACCACCATGAGGTGGTAGTGCGTACATAGGTGCCTACCCACCACGCCCTCCTGGTTCCCCGCATTTTGCCCCACGGTCCCCCAGAGGCCTTAATTCCTTAATATAAGCACTTAGAACTTCTCTACCGGATTCCAGGAAGGGCCGAGGGACCTGGGCCGGGTGTCAAACTTCTTACCACCATGAGGTGGTTGTGCGTACATGGGTGCCTACCCGCCACGCCCTCCTCGTTCCCCGCATTTTGTCCCACGGACCCCCAGAAGCCTTAATTCCTTAATATAAGCACCTAGAATTGCTCTAGCGGATTCCAGGAAGGGCTGAGAGGCCTGGGTCGGGTGTCAAACTTCTTACCACCATGAGGTGGTTGTGCGTACATGGGTTCCTACCCGCCACGCCCTCCTGGTTCCCCGCATTTTGCCCCACGGACCCCCAGAGGCTTTAATTCCTTAATATAAGCACCTAGAATTTCTCTAGCGGATTCCAGGATGGGCCGAGGGACCTGGGCCGGGTGTCAAACTTCTTACCACCATGAGGTGGTAGTGCGTACATGGGTGCCTACCCGCCACGCCCTCCTGGTTCCCCGCATTTTGCCCCAAGGACCCCCAGAATCCTTAATTCCTTAATATAAGCCCCTAGAATTGCTCTAGCAGATTCCAGGAAGGGCCGAGGGACCTGGGCCGGGTGTGAAACTTCTTACCACCATGAGGTGGTAGTGCGTACATCGGTGCCTACCCACCACGCCCTCCTGGTTCCCCGCATTTTGCCCCACGGACCCCCAGAGGCCTTAATTCCTTAATATAAGCACTTAGAACTTCTCTACCGGATTCCAGGAAGGGCCGAGGGACCTGGGCCGGGTGTCAAACTTCTTACCACAATGAGGTGGTTGTGCGTACATGGGTGCCTACCCACCACGCCCTCCTGGTTCCCCGCATTTTGTCCCACGGACCCCCAGAGGCCTTAATTCCTTAATATAAGCACCTAGAATTGCTCTAGCGGATTCCAGGAAGGGCCGAGGGACCTGGGCCGGGTGTCAAACTTCTTACCACCATGAGGTGGTTGTGCGTACATGGGTGCCTACCCGCCACGCCCTCCTGGTTCCCCGCATTTTGCCCCAAGGACCCCCAGAAGCCTTAATTCCTTAATATAAGCCCCTAGAATTGCTCTAGCGGATTCCAGGAAGGGCCGACGGACCTGGGCAGGGTGTCAAACTTTTTACCACCATGAGGTGGTAGTGCCTACATGGGTGCCTACCCGCCACGCCCTCCTGGTTCCCCGCATTTTGCCCCACGGTCCCCCAGAGGCCTTAATTCCTTAATATAAGCAGCTAGAATTGCTCTAGCGGATTCCAGGAAGGGCCGGGGGACCTGGGCCGGGTGTCAAACTTCTTACCACCATGAGGAGGTTGTGCGTACATGGGTGCCACACGCCACGCCCTCCTGGTTCCCCGCATTTTGCCCCACGGTCCCCCAGAGGCCTTAATTCCTTAATATAAGCAACTAGAATTTCTCTAGCGGATTCCAGGATGGGCCGAGGGACCTGGGCCGGGTGTCAAACTTCTTACCACCATGAGGTGGTAGTGCGTACATGGGGGCCTACCCGCCACGCCCTCTTGGTTCCACGCATTTTGCCCCACGGACCCCCAGAGGCCTTAATTCCTTAATATAAGCACCTAGAATTGCTCTAGCGGATTCCAGGAAGGGCCGAGAGACCTGGGCCGGGTGTCAAACTTCTTACCACCATGACGTGGTTGTGCGTACATGGGTGCCTACTCACCACGCTTTCCTGGTTCCCCGCATTTTGCCCCTTGGATCCCCAGAAGCTTTAATTCCTTAATATAAGCACCTAGAATTGCTCTAGCGGATTCCAGGAAGGGCCGAGAAGCCTGGGTCGGGTGTCAAACTTCTTACCACCATGAGGTGGTTGTGCGTACATAGGTGCCTACCCACCACGCCCTCCTGGTTCCCCGCATTTTGCCCCACGGACCCCCAGAGGCCTTAATTCCTTAATATAAGCACTTAGAACTTCTCTTCCGGATACCAGGAAGGGCCGAGGGACCTGGGCCGGGTGTCAAACTTATTACCACCATGAGGTGGTTGTGCGTACATGGGTGCCTACCCGCCGCGCCCTCCTGGTTCCCCGCATTTTGTCCCACGGATCCCCAGAGGCTTTAATTCCTTAATATAAGCACCTAGAATTGCTCTAGCGGATTCCAGGAAGGGCCGAGGGACCTGGGCAGGGTGTCAAACTTTTTTCCACCATGAGGTGGTAGTGCCTACATGGGTGCCTACCCGCCACGCCCTCCTGGTTCCCCGCATTTTGCCCCACGGTCCCCCAGAGGCCTTAATTCCTTAATATAAGCACCTAGAATTGCTCTAGCGGATTCCAGGAAAGGCCGGGGGACCTGGGCCGGGTGTCAAACTTCTTACCACCATGAGGTGGTTGTGCGTACATGGGTGCCACCCGCCACGCCCTCCTGGTTCCCCGCATTTTGCCCCACGGTCCCCCAGAGGCCTTAATTCCTTAATATAAGCACCTAGAATTGCTCTAGCGGATTCCAGGATGGGCCGAGGGACTTGGGCCGGGTGTCAAACTTCTTACCACCATGAGGTGGTAGTGCGTACATGGGTGCCTACCCGCCACGCCCTCCTGGTTCCCCGTATTTTGCCCCACGGACCCCCAGAGGCCTTAATTCCTTAATATAAGCACCTAGAATTGCTCTAGCGGATTCCAGGAAGGGCCGAGAGACCTGGGCCGGGTGTCAAACTTCTTACCACCATGACGTGGTTGTGCGTACATGGGTGCCTACCCGCCACGCTTTCCTGGGTTCCCGCATTTTGCCCCTTGGATCTCCAGAGGCCTTAATTCCTTAATATAAGCACCTAGAATTGCTCTAGCGGATTCCAGGAAGGGCCGAGAGACCTGGGCCGGGTGTCAAACTTCTTACCACCACGACGTGGTTGTGCGTACATGGGTGCCTACCCGCCACGCTTTCCTGGTTCCCCGCATTTTGTTCCTTGGATCCCCAGAGGCTTTAATTCCTTAATATAAGCACCTAGAATTGCTCTAGCGGATTCCAGGAAGGGCCGAGAGGCCTGGTTCGGGTGTCAAACTTCTTACCACCATGAGGTGGTTGTGCGTACATAGGTGCCTACCCACCACGCCCTCCTGGTTTCCCGCATTTTGCCCCACGGACCCCTAGAGGCCTTAATTCCTTAATATAAGCACCTAGAATTTCTCTAGCGGATTCCAGGATGGGCCGAGGGACCTGGGCCGGGTGTCAAACTTCTTACCACCATGAGGTGGTAGTGCGTACATGGGTGCCTACCCGCCACGCCCTCCTGGTTCCCCATATTTTGCCCCAAGGACCCCCAGAAGCCTTAATTCCTTAATATAAGCCCTTAGAATTGCTCTAGCGGATTCCAGGAAGGGCCGAGAGGCCTGGGTCGGGTGTCAAACTTCTTACCACCATGAGGTGGTAGTGCATACATGGGTGCCTACCCGCCACGCCCTCCTGGTTCCCCATATTTTGCCCCAAGGACCCCCAGAGGCCTTAATTCCTTAATATAAGCACCTAGAATTTCTCTAACGGATTCCAGGATGGGCCGACGGACCTGGGCCGGGTGTAAAACTTCTTACCACCATGACGTGGTTGTGTGTTTATGGGTGCCTACCCGCCACACTTTCCTGGTTCCCCGCATTTTGCCCTTTGGATCCCCAGAGGCTTTAATTCCTTAATATAAGCACCTAGAATTGCTCTAGCGGATTCCAGGAAGGGCCGAGGGACCTGGGCAGGGTGTCAAACTTTTTACCACCATGAGGTGGTAGTGCCTACATGGGTGCCTACCCGCCACGCCCTCCTGGTTCCCCGCATTTTGCCCCACGGTCCCCCAGAGGCCTTAATTCCTTAATATAAGCACCTAGAATTGCTCTAGCGGATTCCAGGAAGGGCCGGGGGACCTGGGCCGGGTGTCAAACTTCTTACCACCATGAGGTGGTTGTGCGTACATGGGTGCCTACCCGCCACGCCCTCCTGGATCCCCGTATTTTGCCCAAAGGACCCCCAGAAGCCTTAATTCCTTAATATAAGCCCCTAGAGTTGCTCTAGCGGATTCCAGGAAGGGCCGAGAGACCTGGGCCGGGTGTCAAACTTCTTACCACCATGAGGTGGTAGTGCGTACATGGGTGCCTACCCGCCACGCCCTCCTGGTTCACCATATTTTGCCCCAAGGACCCCCAGAAGCCTTAATTCCTCAATATAAGCCCCTAGAATTGCTCTAGCGGATTCCAGGAAGGGCCGAGAGGCCTGGGTCGGGTGTCAAACTTCTTACCACCATGAGGTGGTTGTGCGTACATAGGTGCCTACCCACCACGCCCTCCTGTTCCCCGCATTTTGCCCCACGGACACCCAGAGGCCTTAATTCCTTAATATAAGCACCTAGAATTTCTCTAACGGATTCCAGGATGGGCCGAGGGACCTGGGCCGGGTGTAAAATTTCTTACCACCATGACGTGGTTGTGTGTTTATGGGTGCCTACCCGCCACGCTTTCCTGGTTCCCCGCATTTTGCCCTTTGGATCCCCAGAGGCTTTAATTCCTTAATATAAGCACCTAGAATTGCTCTAGCGGATTCCAGGAAGGGCCGAGAGGCCTGTGTCGGGTGTCAAACTTCTTACCACCATGAGGTGGTTGTGCGTACATAGGTGCCTACCCACCACGCCCTCCTGGTCCCCCGCATTTTGCCCCACGGACCCCCAGAGGCCTTAATTCCTTAATATAAGCACCTAGAATTTCTCTAGCGGATTCCAGGATGGGCCGAGGGACCTGGGCCGGGTGTCAAACTTCTTACCACCATGAGGTGGTAGCGCGTACATGGGTGCCTACCCGCCACGCCCTCCTGGTTCCACGCATTTTGCCCCAAGGACCCCCAGAATCCTTAATTCCTTAATATAAGCCCCTAGAATTGCTCTAGCAGATTCCAGGAAGGGCCGAGGGACCTGGGCCGGGTGTCAAACTTCTTACCACCATGAGGTGGTAGTGCGTACATGGGTGCCTACCCGCCACGCCCTCTTGGTTCCCCGCATTTTGCCCCACGGTCCCCCAGAGGCCTTAATTCCTTAATATAAGCACCTAGAATTGCTCTAGCGGATTCCAGGATGGGCCGAGGGACTTGGGCCGGGTGTCAAACTTCTTACCACCATGAGGTGGTAGTGCGTACATGGGCGCCTACCCGCCACGCCCTCCTGGTTCCCCGTATTTTGCCCCAAGGACCCCCAGAAGCCTTAATTCCTTAATATAAGCCCCTAGAATTGCTCTAGCGGATTCCAGGAAGGGCCGAGAGGCCTGGGTCGGGTGTCAAACTTCTTACCACCATGAGGTGGTTGTGCGTACATAGGTGCCTACCCACCACGCCCTCCTGGTTCCCCGCATTTTGCCCCACGGACCCCCAGAGGCTTTAATTCCTTAATATAAGCACCTAGAATTTCTCTAGCGGATTCCAGGATGGGACGAGGGACCTGGGCCGGGTGTCAAACTTCTTACCACCATGAGGTGGTAGTGCGTACATGGGTGCCTACCCGCCACGCCCTCCTGGTTCCCCGTATTTTGCCCAAAGGACCCCCAGAAGCCTTAATTCCTTAATATAAGCTCCTAGAGTTGCTCTAGCGGATTCCAGGAAGGGCCGAGAGACCTGGGCCGGGTGTCAAACTTCTTACCACCATGACGTGGTTGTGCGTACATGGGTGCCTACCCGCCACGCTTTCCTGGTTTCCCGCATTTTGCCCCTTGGATCTCCAGAGGCCTTAATTCCTTAATATAAGCACCTAGAATTGCTCTAGCGGATTCCAGGAAGGGCCGAGAGACCTGGGCCGGGTGTCAAACTTCTTACCACCACGACGTGGTTGTGCGTACATGGGTGCCTACCCGCCACGCTTTCCTGGTTCCCCGCATTTTGCCCCTTGGATCCCCAGAGGCTTTAATTCCTTAATATAAGCACCTAGAATTGCTCTAGCGGATTCCAGGAAGGGCCGAGAGGCCTGGGTCGGGTGTCAAACTTCTTACCACCATGAGGTGGTTGTGCGTACATAGGTGCCTACCAACCACGCCCTCCTGGTTTCCCGCATTTTGCCCCACGGACCCCCAGAGGCCTTAATTCCTTAATATAAGCACCTAGAATTTCTCTAGCGGATTCCAGGATGGGCCGAGGGACCTGGGCCGGGTGTCAAACTTCTTACCACCATGAGGTGGTAGTGCGTACATGGGTGCCTACCCGCCACGCCCTCCTGGTTCCCCGCATTTTGCCCCAAGGACCCCCAGAAGCCTTAATTCCTTAATATAAGCCCCTAGAATTGCTCTAGCGGATTCCAGGAAGGGCCGACGGACCTGGGCAGGGTGTCAAACTTTTTACCACCATGAGGTGGTAGTGCCTACATGGGTGCCTACCCGCCACGCCCTCCTGGTTCCCCGCATTTTGCCCCACGGTCCCCCAGAGGCCTTAATTCCTTAATATAAGCAGCTAGAATTGCTCTAGCGGATTCCAGGAAGGGCCGGGGGACCTGGGCCGGGTGTCAAACTTCTTACCACCATGAGGAGGTTGTGCGTACATGGGTGCCACACGCCACGCCCTCCTGGTTCCCCGCATTTTGCCCCACGGTCCCCCAGAGGCCTTAATTCCTTAATATAAGCAACTAGAATTTCTCTAGCGGATTCCAGGATGGGCCGAGGGACCTGGGCCGGGTGTCAAACTTCTTACCACCATGAGGTGGTAGTGCGTACATGGGGGCCTACCCGCCACGCCCTCTTGGTTCCGCGCATTTTGCCCCACGGACCCCCAGAGGCCTTAATTCCTTAATATAAGCACCTAGAATTGCTCTAGCGGATTCCAGGAAGGGCCGAGAGACCTGGGCCGGGTGTCAAACTTCTTACCACCATGACGTGGTTGTGCGTACATGGGTGCCTACTCACCACGCTTTCCTGGTTCCCCGCATTTTGCCCCTTGGATCCCCAGAAGCTTTAATTCCTTAATATAAGCACCTAGAATTGCTCTAGCGGATTCCAGGAAGGGCCGAGAAGCCTGGGTCGGGTGTCAAACTTCTTACCACCATGAGGTGGTTGTGCGTACATAGGTGCCTACCCACCACGCCCTCCTGGTTCCCCGCATTTTGCCCCACGGACCCCCAGAGGCCTTAATTCCTTAATATAAGCACTTAGAACTTCTCTTCCGGATACCAGGAAGGGCCGAGGGACCTGGGCCGGGTGTCAAACTTATTACCACCATGAGGTGGTTGTGCGTACATGGGTGCCTACCCGCCGCGCCCTCCTGGTTCCCCGCATTTTGTCCCACGGATCCCCAGAGGCTTTAATTCCTTAATATAAGCACCTAGAATTGCTCTAGCGGATTCCAGGAAGGGCCGAGGGACCTGGGCAGGGTGTCAAACTTTTTTCCACCATGAGGTGGTAGTGCCTACATGGGTGCCTACCCGCCACGCCCTCCTGGTTCCCCGCATTTTGCCCCACGGTCCCCCAGAGGCCTTAATTCCTTAATATAAGCACCTAGAATTGCTCTAGCGGATTCCAGGAAGGGCCGGGGGACCTGGGTCGGGTGTCAAACTTCTTACCACCATGAGGTGGTTGTGCGTACATAGGTGCCTACCCACCACGCCCTCCTGGTTCCCCGCATTTTGCCCCACGGACCCCCAGAGGCCTTAATTCCTTAATATAAGCACTTAGAACTTCTCTTCCGGATACCAGGAAGGGCCGAGGGACCTGGGCCGGGTGTCAAACTTATTACCACCATGAGGTGGTTGTGCGTACATGGGTGCCTACCCGCCGCGCCCTCCTGGTTCCCCGCATTTTGTCCCACGGATCCCCAGAGGCTTTAATTCCTTAATATAAGCACCTAGAATTGCTCTAGCGGATTCCAGGAAGGGCCGAGGGACCTGGGCAGGGTGTCAAACTTTTTTCCACCATGAGGTGGTAGTGCCTACATGGGTGCCTACCCGCCACGCCCTCCTGGTTCCCCGCATTTTGCCCCACGGTCCCCCAGAGGCCTTAATTCCTTAATATAAGCACCTAGAATTGCTCTAGCGGATTCCAGGAAGGGCCGGGGGACCTGGGCCGGGTGTCAAACTTCTTACCACCATGAGGTGGTTGTGCGTACATGGGTGCCACCCGCCACGCCCTCCTGGTTCCCCGCATTTTGCCCCACGGTCCCCCAGAGGCCTTAATTCCTTAATATAAGCACCTAGAATTGCTCTAGCGGATTCCAGGATGGGCCGAGGGACTTGGGCCGGGTGTCAAACTTCTTACCACCATGAGGTGGTAGTGCGTACATGGGTGCCTACCCGCCACGCCCTCCTGGTTCCCCGTATTTTGCCCCACGGACCCCCAGAGGCCTTAATTCCTTAATATAAGCACCTAGAATTGCTCTAGCGGATTCCAGGAAGGGCCGAGAGACCTGGGCCGGGTGTCAAACTTCTTACCACCATGACGTGGTTGTGCGTACATGGGTGCCTACCCGCCACGCTTTCCTGGGTTCCCGCATTTTGCCCCTTGGATCTCCAGAGGCCTTAATTCCTTAATATAAGCACCTAGAATTGCTCTAGCGGATTCCAGGAAGGGCCGAGAGACCTGGGCCGGGTGTCAAACTTCTTACCACCACGACGTGGTTGTGCGTACATGGGTGCCTACCCGCCACGCTTTCCTGGTTCCCCGCATTTTGCCCCTTGGATCCCCAGAGGCTTTAATTCCTTAATATAAGCACCTAGAATTGCTCTAGCGGATTCCAGGAAGGGCCGAGAGGCCTGGGTCGGGTGTCAAACTTCTTACCACCATGAGGTGGTTGTGCGTACATAGGTGCCTACCCACCACGCCCTCCTGGTTTCCCGCATTTTGCCCCACGGACCCCCAGAGGCCTTAATTCCTTAATATAAGCACCTAGAATTTCTCTAGCGGATTCCAGGATGGGCCGAGGGACCTGGGCCGGGTGTCAAACTTCTTACCACCATGAGGTGGTAGTGCGTACATGGGTGCCTACCCGCCACGCCCTCCTGGTTCCCCGCATTTTGCCCCAAGGACCCCCAGAAGCCTTAATTCCTTAATATAAGCCCCTAGAATTGCTCCAGCGGATTCCAGGAAGGGCCGACGGACCTGGGCAGGGTGTCAAACTTTTTACCACCATGAGGTGGTAGTGCCTACATGGGTGCCTACCCGCCACGCCCTCCTGGTTCCCCGCATTTTGCCCCACGGTCCCCCAGAGGCCTTAATTCCTTAATATAAGCAGCTAGAATTGCTCTAGCGGATTCCAGGAAGGGCCGGGGGACCTGGGCCGGGTGTCAAACTTCTTACCACCATGAGGAGGTTGTGCGTACATGGGTGCCACACGCCACGCCCTCCTGGTTCCCCGCATTTTGCCCCACGGTCCCCCAGAGGCCTTAATTCCTTAATATAAGCAACTAGAATTTCTCTAGCGGATTCCAGGATGGGCCGAGGGACCTGGGCCGGGTGTCAAACTTCTTACCACCATGAGGTGGTAGTGCGTACATGGGGGCCTACCCGCCACGCCCTCTTGGTTCCGCGCATTTTGCCCCACGGACCCCCAGAGGCCTTAATTCCTTAATATAAGCACCTAGAATTGCTCTAGCGGATTCCAGGAAGGGCCGAGAGACCTGGGCCGGGTGTCAAACTTCTTACCACCATGACGTGGTTGTGCGTACATGGGTGCCTACTCACCACGCTTTCCTGGTTCCCCGCATTTTGCCCCTTGGATCCCCAGAAGCTTTAATTCCTTAATATAAGCACCTAGAATTGCTCTAGCGGATTCCAGGAAGGGCCGAGAAGCCTGGGTCGGGTGTCAAACTTCTTACCACCATGAGGTGGTTGTGCGTACATAGGTGCCTACCCACCACGCCCTCCTGGTTCCCCGCATTTTGCCCCACGGACCCCCAGAGGCCTTAATTCCTTAATATAAGCACTTAGAACTTCTCTTCCGGATACCAGGAAGGGCCGAGGGACCTGGGCCGGGTGTCAAACTTATTACCACCATGAGGTGGTTGTGCGTACATGGGTGCCTACCCGCCGCGCCCTCCTGGTTCCCCGCATTTTGTCCCACGGATCCCCAGAGGCTTTAATTCCTTAATATAAGCACCTAGAATTGCTCTAGCGGATTCCAGGAAGGGCCGAGGGACCTGGGCAGGGTGTCAAACTTTTTTCCACCATGAGGTGGTAGTGCCTACATGGGTGCCTACCCGCCACGCCCTCCTGGTTCCCCGCATTTTGCCCCACGGTCCCCCAGAGGCCTTAATTCCTTAATATAAGCACCTAGAATTGCTCTAGCGGATTCCAGGAAGGGCCGGGGGACCTGGGCCGGGTGTCAAACTTCTTACCACCATGAGGTGGTTGTGCGTACATGGGTGCCACCCGCCACGCCCTCCTGGTTCCCCGCATTTTGCCCCACGGTCCCCCAGAGGCCTTAATTCCTTAATATAAGCACCTAGAATTGCTCTAGCGGATTCCAGGATGGGCCGAGGGACTTGGGCCGGGTGTCAAACTTCTTACCACCATGAGGTGGTAGTGCGTACATGGGTGCCTACCCGCCACGCCCTCCTGGTTCCCCGTATTTTGCCCCACGGACCCCCAGAGGCCTTAATTCCTTAATATAAGCACCTAGAATTGCTCTAGCGGATTCCAGGAAGGGCCGAGAGACCTGGGCCGGGTGTCAAACTTCTTACCACCATGACGTGGTTGTGCGTACATGGGTGCCTACCCGCCACGCTTTCCTGGGTTCCCGCATTTTGCCCCTTGGATCTCCAGAGGCCTTAATTCCTTAATATAAGCACCTAGAATTGCTCTAGCGGATTCCAGGAAGGGCCGAGAGACCTGGGCCGGGTGTCAAACTTCTTACCACCACGACGTGGTTGTGCGTACATGGGTGCCTACCCGCCACGCTTTCCTGGTTCCCCGCATTTTGCCCCTAGGATCCCCAGAGGCTTTAATTCCTTAATATAAGCACCTAGAATTGCTCTAGCGGATTCCAGGAAGGGCCGAGAGGCCTGGTTCGGGTGTCAAACTTCTTACCACCATGAGGTGGTTGTGCGTACATAGGTGCCTACCCACCACGCCCTCCTGGTTTCCCGCATTTTGCCCCACGGACCCCTAGAGGCCTTAATTCCTTAATATAAGCACCTAGAATTTCTCTAGCGGATTCCAGGATGGGCCGAGGGACCTGGGCCGGGTGTCAAACTTCTTACCACCATGAGGTGGTAGTGCGTACATGGGTGCCTACCCGCCACGCCCTCCTGGTTCCCCATATTTTGCCCCAAGGACCCCCAGAAGCCTTAATTCCTTAATATAAGCCCTTAGAATTGCTCTAGCGGATTCCAGGAAGGGCCGAGAGGCCTGGGTCGGGTGTCAAACTTCTTACCACCATGAGGTGGTAGTGCGTACATGGGTGCCTACCCGCCACGCCCTCCTGGTTCCCCATATTTTGCCCCAAGGACCCCCAGAGGCCTTAATTCCTTAATATAAGCACCTAGAATTTCTCTAACGGATTCCAGGATGGGCCGACGGACCTGGGCCGGGTGTAAAACTTCTTACCACCATGACGTGGTTGTGTGTTTATGGGTGCCTACCCGCCACACTTTCCTGGTTCCCCGCATTTTGCCCTTTGGATCCCCAGAGGCTTTAATTCCTTAATATAAGCACCTAGAATTGCTCTAGCGGATTCCAGGAAGGGCCGAGGGACCTGGGCAGGGTGTCAAACTTCTTACCACCATGAGGTGGTAGTGCGTACATGGGTGCCTACCCGCCACGCCCTCCTGGTTCCCCGCATTTTGCCCCAAGGACCCCCAGAAGCCTTAATTCCTTAATATAAGCCCCTAGAATTGCTCCAGCGGATTCCAGGAAGGGCCGACGGACCTGGGCAGGGTGTCAAACTTTTTACCACCATGAGGTGGTAGTGCCTACATGGGTGCCTACCCGCCACGCCCTCCTGGTTCCCCGCATTTTGCCCCACGGTCCCCCAGAGGCCTTAATTCCTTAATATAAGCAGCTAGAATTGCTCTAGCGGATTCCAGGAAGGGCCGGGGGACCTGGGCCGGGTGTCAAACTTCTTACCACCATGAGGAGGTTGTGCGTACATGGGTGCCACACGCCACGCCCTCCTGGTTCCCCGCATTTTGCCCCACGGTCCCCCAGAGGCCTTAATTCCTTAATATAAGCAACTAGAATTTCTCTAGCGGATTCCAGGATGGGCCGAGGGACCTGGGCCGGGTGTCAAACTTCTTACCACCATGAGGTGGTAGTGCGTACATGGGGGCCTACCCGCCACGCCCTCTTGGTTCCGCGCATTTTGCCCCACGGACCCCCAGAGGCCTTAATTCCTTAATATAAGCACCTAGAATTGCTCTAGCGGATTCCAGGAAGGGCCGAGAGACCTGGGCCGGGTGTCAAACTTCTTACCACCATGACGTGGTTGTGCGTACATGGGTGCCTACTCACCACGCTTTCCTGGTTCCCCGCATTTTGCCCCTTGGATCCCCAGAAGCTTTAATTCCTTAATATAAGCACCTAGAATTGCTCTAGCGGATTCCAGGAAGGGCCGAGAAGCCTGGGTCGGGTGTCAAACTTCTTACCACCATGAGGTGGTTGTGCGTACATAGGTGCCTACCCACCACGCCCTCCTGGTTCCCCGCATTTTGCCCCACGGACCCCCAGAGGCCTTAATTCCTTAATATAAGCACTTAGAACTTCTCTTCCGGATACCAGGAAGGGCCGAGGGACCTGGGCCGGGTGTCAAACTTATTACCACCATGAGGTGGTTGTGCGTACATGGGTGCCTACCCGCCGCGCCCTCCTGGTTCCCCGCATTTTGTCCCACGGATCCCCAGAGGCTTTAATTCCTTAATATAAGCACCTAGAATTGCTCTAGCGGATTCCAGGAAGGGCCGAGGGACCTGGGCAGGGTGTCAAA
This sequence comes from Candelabrum cocksii, assembly GCA_963930725.1. Classification (NCBI taxonomy): domain Eukaryota; kingdom Metazoa; phylum Cnidaria; class Hydrozoa; order Anthoathecata; family Candelabridae; genus Candelabrum; species Candelabrum cocksii. The sequence goes on along the minus strand of OZ005677.1, from coordinate 5,346,728 downwards.
CTTTTTTCCACCATGAGGTGGTAGTGCCTACATGGGTGCCTACCCGCCACGCCCTCCTGGTTCCCCGCATTTTGCCCCACGGTCCCCCAGAGGCCTTAATTCCTTAATATAAGCACCTAGAATTGCTCTAGCGGATTCCAGGAAGGGCCGGGGGACCTGGGCCGGGTGTCAAACTTCTTACCACCATGAGGTGGTTGTGCGTACATGGGTGCCACCCGCCACGCCCTCCTGGTTCCCCGCATTTTGCCCCACGGTCCCCCAGAGGCCTTAATTCCTTAATATAAGCACCTAGAATTGCTCTAGCGGATTCCAGGATGGGCCGAGGGACTTGGGCCGGGTGTCAAACTTCTTACCACCATGAGGTGGTAGTGCGTACATGGGTGCCTACCCGCCACGCCCTCCTGGTTCCCCGTATTTTGCCCCACGGACCCCCAGAGGCCTTAATTCCTTAATATAAGCACCTAGAATTGCTCTAGCGGATTCCAGGAAGGGCCGAGAGACCTGGGCCGGGTGTCAAACTTCTTACCACCATGACGTGGTTGTGCGTACATGGGTGCCTACCCGCCACGCTTTCCTGGGTTCCCGCATTTTGCCCCTTGGATCTCCAGAGGCCTTAATTCCTTAATATAAGCACCTAGAATTGCTCTAGCGGATTCCAGGAAGGGCCGAGAGACCTGGGCCGGGTGTCAAACTTCTTACCACCACGACGTGGTTGTGCGTACATGGGTGCCTACCCGCCACGCTTTCCTGGTTCCCCGCATTTTGCCCCTAGGATCCCCAGAGGCTTTAATTCCTTAATATAAGCACCTAGAATTGCTCTAGCGGATTCCAGGAAGGGCCGAGAGGCCTGGTTCGGGTGTCAAACTTCTTACCACCATGAGGTGGTTGTGCGTACATAGGTGCCTACCCACCACGCCCTCCTGGTTTCCCGCATTTTGCCCCACGGACCCCTAGAGGCCTTAATTCCTTAATATAAGCACCTAGAATTTCTCTAGCGGATTCCAGGATGGGCCGAGGGACCTGGGCCGGGTGTCAAACTTCTTACCACCATGAGGTGGTAGTGCGTACATGGGTGCCTACCCGCCACGCCCTCCTGGTTCCCCATATTTTGCCCCAAGGACCCCCAGAAGCCTTAATTCCTTAATATAAGCCCTTAGAATTGCTCTAGCGGATTCCAGGAAGGGCCGAGAGGCCTGGGTCGGGTGTCAAACTTCTTACCACCATGAGGTGGTAGTGCGTACATGGGTGCCTACCCGCCACGCCCTCCTGGTTCCCCATATTTTGCCCCAAGGACCCCCAGAGGCCTTAATTCCTTAATATAAGCACCTAGAATTTCTCTAACGGATTCCAGGATGGGCCGACGGACCTGGGCCGGGTGTAAAACTTCTTACCACCATGACGTGGTTGTGTGTTTATGGGTGCCTACCCGCCACACTTTCCTGGTTCCCCGCATTTTGCCCTTTGGATCCCCAGAGGCTTTAATTCCTTAATATAAGCACCTAGAATTGCTCTAGCGGATTCCAGGAAGGGCCGAGGGACCTGGGCAGGGTGTCAAACTTCTTACCACCATGAGGTGGTAGTGCGTACATGGGTGCCTACCCGCCACGCCCTCCTGGTTCCCCGCATTTTGCCCCACGGTCCCCCAGAGGCCTTAATTCCTTAATATAAGCAGCTAGAATTGCTCTAGCGGATTCCAGGAAGGGCCGGGGGACCTGGGCCGGGTGTCAAACTTTTTACCACCATGAGGTGGTAGTGCCTACATGGGTGCCTACCCGCCACGCCCTCCTGGTTCCCCGCATTTTGCCCCACGGTCCCCCAGAGGCCTTAATTCCTTAATATAAGCAACTAGAATTTCTCTAGCGGATTCCAGGATGGGCCGAGGGACCTGGGCCGGGTGTCAAACTTCTTACCACCATGAGGTGGTAGTGCGTACATGGGGGCCTACCCGCCACGCCCTCTTGGTTCCGCGCATTTTGCCCCACGGACCCCCAGAGGCCTTAATTCCTTAATATAAGCACCTAGAATTGCTCTAGCGGATTCCAGGAAGGGCCGAGAGACCTGGGCCGGGTGTCAAACTTCTTACCACCATGACGTGGTTGTGCGTACATGGGTGCCTACTCACCACGCTTTCCTGGTTCCCCGCATTTTGCCCCTTGGATCCCCAGAAGCTTTAATTCCTTAATATAAGCACCTAGAATTGCTCTAGCGGATTCCAGGAAGGGCCGAGAAGCCTGGGTCGGGTGTCAAACTTCTTACCACCATGAGGTGGTTGTGCGTACATAGGTGCCTACCCACCACGCCCTCCTGGTTCCCCGCATTTTGCCCCACGGACCCCCAGAGGCCTTAATTCCTTAATATAAGCACTTAGAACTTCTCTTCCGGATACCAGGAAGGGCCGAGGGACCTGGGCCGGGTGTCAAACTTATTACCACCATGAGGTGGTTGTGCGTACATGGGTGCCTACCCGCCGCGCCCTCCTGGTTCCCCGCATTTTGTCCCACGGATCCCCAGAGGCTTTAATTCCTTAATATAAGCACCTAGAATTGCTCTAGCGGATTCCAGGAAGGGCCGAGGGACCTGGGCAGGGTGTCAAACTTTTTTCCACCATGAGGTGGTAGTGCCTACATGGGTGCCTACCCGCCACGCCCTCCTGGTTCCCCGCATTTTGCCCCACGGTCCCCCAGAGGCCTTAATTCCTTAATATAAGCACCTAGAATTGCTCTAGCGGATTCCAGGAAGGGCCGGGGGACCTGGGCCGGGTGTCAAACTTCTTACCACCATGAGGTGGTTGTGCGTACATGGGTGCCACCCGCCACGCCCTCCTGGTTCCCCGCATTTTGCCCCACGGTCCCCCAGAGGCCTTAATTCCTTAATATAAGCACCTAGAATTGCTCTAGCGGATTCCAGGATGGGCCGAGGGACTTGGGCCGGGTGTCAAACTTCTTACCACCATGAGGTGGTAGTGCGTACATGGGTGCCTACCCGCCACGCCCTCCTGGTTCCCCGTATTTTGCCCCACGGACCCCCAGAGGCCTTAATTCCTTAATATAAGCACCTAGAATTGCTCTAGCGGATTCCAGGAAGGGCCGAGAGACCTGGGCCGGGTGTCAAACTTCTTACCACCATGACGTGGTTGTGCGTACATGGGTGCCTACCCGCCACGCTTTCCTGGGTTCCCGCATTTTGCCCCTTGGATCTCCAGAGGCCTTAATTCCTTAATATAAGCACCTAGAATTGCTCTAGCGGATTCCAGGAAGGGCCGAGAGACCTGGGCCGGGTGTCAAACTTCTTACCACCACGACGTGGTTGTGCGTACATGGGTGCCTACCCGCCACGCTTTCCTGGTTCCCCGCATTTTGCCCCTAGGATCCCCAGAGGCTTTAATTCCTTAATATAAGCACCTAGAATTGCTCTAGCGGATTCCAGGAAGGGCCGAGAGGCCTGGTTCGGGTGTCAAACTTCTTACCACCATGAGGTGGTTGTGCGTACATAGGTGCCTACCCACCACGCCCTCCTGGTTTCCCGCATTTTGCCCCACGGTCCCCTAGAGGCCTTAATTCCTTAATATAAGCACCTAGAATTTCTCTAGCGGATTCCAGGATGGGCCGAGGGACCTGGGCCGGGTGTCAAACTTCTTACCACCATGAGGTGGTAGTGCGTACATGGGTGCCTACCCGCCACGCCCTCCTGGTTCCCCATATTTTGCCCCAAGGACCCCCAGAAGCCTTAATTCCTTAATATAAGCCCTTAGAATTGCTCTAGCGGATTCCAGGAAGGGCCGAGAGGCCTGGGTCGGGTGTCAAACTTCTTACCACCATGAGGTGGTAGTGCGTACATGGGTGCCTACCCGCCACGCCCTCCTGGTTCCCCATATTTTGCCCCAAGGACCCCCAGAGGCCTTAATTCCTTAATATAAGCACCTAGAATTTCTCTAACGGATTCCAGGATGGGCCGACGGACCTGGGCCGGGTGTAAAACTTCTTACCACCATGACGTGGTTGTGTGTTTATGGGTGCCTACCCGCCACACTTTCCTGGTTCCCCGCATTTTGCCCTTTGGATCCCCAGAGGCTTTAATTCCTTAATATAAGCACCTAGAATTGCTCTAGCGGATTCCAGGAAGGGCCGAGGGACCTGGGCAGGGTGTCAAACTTTTTACCACCATGAGGTGGTAGTGCCTACATGGGTGCCTACCCGCCACGCCCTCCTGGTTCCCCGCATTTTGCCCCACGGTCCCCCAGAGGCCTTAATTCCTTAATATAAGCACCTAGAATTGCTCTAGCGGATTCCAGGAAGGGCCGGGGGACCTGGGCCGGGTGTCAAACTTCTTACCACCATGAGGTGGTTGTGCGTACATGGGTGCCTACCCGCCACGCCCTCCTGGTTCCCCGTATTTTGCCCAAAGAACCCCCAGAAGCCTTAATTCCTTAATATAAGCCCCTAGAGTTGCTCTAGCGGATTCCAGGAAGGGCCGAGAGACCTGGGCCGGGTGTCAAACTTCTTACCACCATGAGGTGGTAGTGCGTACATGGGTGCCTACCCGCCACGCCCTCTTGGTTCACCATATTTTGCCCCAAGGACCCCCAGAAGCCTTAATTCCTCAATATAAGCCCCTAGAATTGCTCTAGCGGATTCCAGGAAGGGCCGAGAGGCCTGGGTCGGGTGTCAAACTTCTTACCACCATGAGGTGGTTGTGCGTACATAGGTGCCTACCCACCACGCCCTCCTGTTCCCCGCATTTTGCCCCACGGACACCCAGAGGCCTTAATTCCTTAATATAAGCACCTAGAATTTCTCTAACGGATTCCAGGATGGGCCGAGGGACCTGGGCCGGGTGTAAAATTTCTTACCACCATGACGTGGTTGTGTGTTTATGGGTGCCTACCCGCCACGCTTTCCTGGTTCCCCGCATTTTGCCCTTTGGATCCCCAGAGGCTTTAATTCCTTAATATAAGCACCTAGAATTGCTCTAGCGGATTCCAGGAAGGGCCGAGAGGCCTGTGTCGGGTGTCAAACTTCTTACCACCATGAGGTGGTTGTGCGTACATAGGTGCCTACCCACCACGCCCTCCTGGTCCCCCGCATTTTGCCCCACGGACCCCCAGAGGCCTTAATTCCTTAATATAAGCACCTAGAATTTCTCTAGCGGATTCCAGGATGGGCCGAGGGACCTGGGCCGGGTGTCAAACTTCTTACCACCATGAGGTGGTAGCGCGTACATGGGTGCCTACCCGCCACGCCCTCCTGGTTCCACGCATTTTGCCCCAAGGACCCCCAGAATCCTTAATTCCTTAATATAAGACCCTAGAATTGCTCTAGCAGATTCCAGGAAGGGCCGAGGGACCTGGGCCGGGTGTCAAACTTCTTACCACCATGAGGTGGTAGTGCGTACATGGGTGCCTACCCGCCACGCCCTCCTGGTTCCCCGCATTTTGCCCCACGGTCCCCCAGAGGCCTTAATTCCTTAATATAAGCACCTAGAATTGCTCTAGCGGATTCCAGGATGGGCCGAGGGACTTGGGCCGGGTGTCAAACTTCTTACCACCATGAGGTGGTAGTGCGTACATGGGCGCCTACCCGCCACGCCCTCTTGGTTCCCCGTATTTTGCCCCAAGGACCCCCAGAAGCCTTAATTCCTTAATATAAGCCCCTAGAATTGCTCTAGCGGATTCCAGGAAGGGCCGAGAGGCCTGGGTCGGGTGTCAAACTTCTTACCACCATGAGGTGGTTGTGCGTACATAGGTGCCTACCCACCACGCCCTCCTGGTTCCCCGCATTTTGCCCCACGGACCCCCAGAGGCTTTAATTCCTTAATATAAGCACCTAGAATTTCTCTAGCGGATTCCAGGATGGGACGAGGGACCTGGGCCGGGTGTCAAACTTCTTACCACCATGAGGTGGTAGTGCGTACATGGGTGCCTACCCGCCACGCCCTCCTGGTTCCCCGTATTTTGCCCAAAGGACCCCCAGAAGCCTTAATTCCTTAATATAAGCTCCTAGAGTTGCTCTAGCGGATTCCAGGAAGGGCCGAGAGACCTGGGCCGGGTGTCAAACTTCTTACCACCATGACGTGGTTGTGCGTACATGGGTGCCTACCCGCCACGCTTTCCTGGTTTCCCGCATTTTGCCCCTTGGATCTCCAGAGGCCTTAATTCCTTAATATAAGCACCTAGAATTGCTCTAGCGGATTCCAGGAAGGGCCGAGAGACCTGGGCCGGGTGTCAAACTTCTTACCACCACGACGTGGTTGTGCGTACATGGGTGCCTACCCGCCACGCTTTCCTGGTTCCCCGCATTTTGCCCCTTGGATCCCCAGAGGCTTTAATTCCTTAATATAAGCACCTAGAATTGCTCTAGCGGATTCCAGGAAGGGCCGAGAGGCCTGGGTCGGGTGTCAAACTTCTTACCACCATGAGGTGGTTGTGCGTACATAGGTGCCTACCCACCACGCCCTCCTGGTTTCCCGCATTTTGCCCCACGGACCCCCAGAGGCCTTAATTCCTTAATATAAGCACCTAGAATTTCTCTAGCGGATTCCAGGATGGGCCGAGGGACCTGGGCCGGGTGTCAAACTTCTTACCACCATGAGGTGGTAGTGCGTACATGGGTGCCTACCCGCCACGCCCTCCTGGTTCCCCATATTTTGCCCCAAGGACCCTCAGAAGCCTTAATTCCTTAATATAAGCCCCTAGAATTGCTCTAGCGGATTCCAGGAAGGGCCGAGAGGCCTGGGTCGGGTGTCAAACTTCTTACCACCATGAGGTGGTTGTGGGTACATAGGTGCCTACCCACCACGCCCTCCTGTTCCCCGCATTTTGCCCCACGGACCCCCAGAGGCCTTAATTCCTTAATATAAGCACCTAGAATTTCTCTAACGGATTCTAGGATGGGCCGAGGGACCTGGGCCGGGTGTAAAACTTCTTACCACCATGACGTGGTTGTGTGTTTATGGGTGCCTACCCGCCACGCTTTCCTGGATCCCCGCATTTTGCCCTTTGGATCCCCAGAGGCTTTAACTCCTTACTATAAGCACCTAGAATTGCTCTAGCGGATTCCAGGAAGGGCCGAGAGGCCTGTGTCGGGTGTCAAACTTCTTACCACTATGAGGTGGTTGTGCGTACATAGGTGCCTACCCACCACGCCCTCCTGGTTCCCCGCATTTTGCCCCACGGTCCCCCAGAAGGTTTAATTCCTTAATATAAGCACCTAGAATTTCTCTAGCGGATTCCAGGATGGGATGAGGGACCTGGGCCGAGTGTCAAACTTCTTACCACCATGAGGTGGTAGTGCGTACATGGGTGCCTACCCGCCAAGCCCTCCTGGTTCCCCGCATTTTGCCCCACGGTCCCCCAGAGGCCTTAATTCCTTAATATAAGCACCTAGAATTGCTCTAGCGGATTCCAGGAAGGGCCGAGAGGCCTGGGTCGGGTGTCAAACTTCTTACCACCATGAGGTGGTTGTGCGTACATAGGTTCCTACCCGCCACGCCCTCCTGGTTCCCCGCATTTTGCCCCACGGATCCCCCAGAGGCCTTAATTCCTTAATATAAGCATTTAGAACTTCTCTACCGGATTCCAGGAAGGGCGGAGGGACCTGGGCCGGGTGTCAAACTTCTTACCACCATGAGGTGGTTGTGCGTTCATGGGTGCCTACCCGCCACGCCCTCCTGGTTCCACGCATTTTGCCCCTCGGACCCCCAGAGGCCTTAATTCCTTAATATAAGCACTTAGAATTTCTCTAGCGGATTCCAGGATGGGCCGAGGGACCTGGGTCGGGTGTCAAACTTCGTACCACCATGAGGTGGTAGTGCGTACATGGGTGCCTACCCGCCACGCCCTCCTGGTTCCGCGCATTTTGCCCCACGGACCCCCAGAGGCCTTAATTCCTTAATATAAGCACCTAGAATTGCTCTAGCGGATTCCAGGAAGGGCCGAGAGACCTGGGCCGGGTGTCAAACTTCTTACCACCATGACGTGGTTGTGCGTACATGGGTGCCTACCCACCACGCTTTCCTGGTTCCCCGCATTTTGCCCCTTGGATCCCCAGAGGCTTTAATTCCTTAATATAAGCACCTAGAATTGCTCTAGCGGATTCCAGGAAGTGCCGAGAAGCCTCGGTCGGGTGTCAAACTTCTTACCACCATGAGGTGGTAGTGCGTACATAGGTGCCTACCCACCACGCCCTCCTGGTTCCCCGCATTTTGCCCCACGGTCCGCCAGAGGCCTTAATTCCTTAATATAAGCACTTAGAACTTCTCTACCGGATTCCAGGAAGGGCCGAGGGACCTGGGCGGGTGTCAAACTTCTTACCACCATGAGGTGGTTGTGCGTACATGGGTGCCTACCCGCCACGCCCTCCTGGTTCCCCGCATTTTGTCCCACGGACCCCCAGAAGCCTTAATTCCTTAATATAAGCACCTAGAATTGCTCTAGCGGATTCCAGGAAGGGCTGAGAGGCCTGGGTCGGGTGTCAAACTTCTTACCACCATGAGGTGGTTGTGCGTACATGGGTTCCTACCCGCCACGCCCTCCTGGTTCCCCGCATTTTGCCCCACGGACCCCCAGAGGCTTTAATTCCTTAATATAAGCACCTAGAATTTCTCTAGCGGATTCCAGGATGGGCCGAGGGACCTGGGCCGGGTGTCAAACTTCTTACCACCATGAGGTGGTAGTGCGTACATGGGTGCCTACCCGCCACGCCCTCCTGGTTCCCCGCATTTTGCCCCAAGGACCCCCAGAATCCTTAATTCCTTAATATAAGCCCCTAGAATTGCTCTAGCAGATTCCAGGAAGGGCCGAGGGACCTGGGCCGGGTGTGAAACTTCTTACCACCATGAGGTGGTAGTGCGTACATCGGTGCCTACCCACCACGCCCTCCTGGTTCCCTGCATTTTGCCCCACGGACCCCCAGAGGCCTTAATTCCTTAATATAAGCACTTAGAACTTCTCTACCGGATTCCAGGAAGGGCCGAGGGACCTGGGCCGGGTGTCAAACTTCTTACCACAATGAGGTGGTTGTGCGTACATGGGTGCCTACCCGCCACGCCCTCCTGGTTCCCCGCATTTTGCCCCAAGGACCCCCAGAAGCCTTAATTCCTTAATATAAGCCCCTAGAATTGCTCTAGCGGATTCCAGGAAGGGCCGACGGACCTGGGCAGGGTGTCAAACTTTTTACCACCATGAGGTGGTAGTGCCTACATGGGTGCCTACCCGCCACGCCCTCCTGGTTCCCCGCATTTTGCCCCACGGTCCCCCAGAGGCCTTAATTCCTTAATATAAGCAGCTAGAATTGCTCTAGCGGATTCCAGGAAGGGCCGGGGGACCTGGGCCGGGTGTCAAACTTCTTACCACCATGAGGAGGTTGTGCGTACATGGGTGCCACACGCCACGCCCTCCTAGTTCCCCGCATTTTGCCCCATGGTCCCCCAGAGGCCTTAATTCCTTAATATAAGCAACTAGAATTTCTCTAGCGGACTCCAGGATGGGCCGAGGGACCTGGGCCGGGTGTCAAACTTCTTACCACCATGAGGTGGTAGTGCGTACATGGGGGCCTACCCGCCACGCCCTCTTGGTTCCGCGCATTTTGCCCCACGGACCCCCAGAGGCCTTAATTCCTTAATATAAGCACCTAGAATTGCTCTAGCGGATTCCAGGAAGGGCCGAGAGACCTGGGCCGGGTGTCAAACTTCTTACCACCATGACGTGGTTGTGCGTACATGGGTGCCTACTCACCACGCTTTCCTGGTTCCCCGCATTTTGCCCCTTGGATCCCCAGAAGCTTTAATTCCTTAATATAAGCACCTAGAATTGCTCTAGCGGATTCCAGGAAGGGCCGAGAAGCCTGGGTCGGGTGTCAAACTTCTTACCACCATGAGGTGGTTGTGCGTACATAGGTGCCTACCCACCACGCCCTCCTGGTTCCCCGCATTTTGCCCCACGGACCCCCAGAGGCCTTAATTCCTTAATATAAGCACTTAGAACTTCTCTTCCGGATACCAGGAAGGGCCGAGGGACCTGGGCCGGGTGTCAAACTTATTACCACCATGAGGTGGTTGTGCGTACATGGGTGCCTACCCGCCGCGCCCTCCTGGTTCCCCGCATTTTGTCCCACGGATCCCCAGAGGCTTTAATTCCTTAATATAAGCACCTAGAATTGCTCTAGCGGATTCCAGGAAGGGCCGAGGGACCTGGGCAGGGTGTCAAACTTCTTACCACCATGAGGTGGTAGTGCGTACATGGTTGCCTACCCGCCACGCCCTCCTGGTTCCCCGCATTTTGCCCCACGGTCCCCCATAGGCCTTAATTCCTTAATATAAGATCCTTGAATTGCTCTAGCGGATTCCAGGAAGGGCCGGGAGACCTGGGCCGGGTGTCAAACTTCTTACCACCATGAGGAGGTTGTGCGTACATGGGTGCCACACGCCACGCCCTCCTGGTTCCCCGCATTTTGCCCCACGGTCCCCCAGAGGCCTTAATTCCTTAATATAAGCAACTAGAATTTCTCTAGCGGATTCCAGGATGGGCCGAGGGACCTGGGCCGGGTGTCAAACTTCTTACCACCATGAGGTGGTAGTGCGTACATGGGGGCCTACCCGCCACGCCCTCTTGGTTCCGCGCATTTTGCCCCAAGGACCCCCAGAGGCCTTAATTCCTTAATATAAGCACCTAGAATTGCTCTAGCGGATTCCAGGAAGGGCCGAGAGACCTGGGCCGGGTGTCAAACTTCTTACCACCATGACGTGGTTGTGCGTACATGGGTGCCTACTCACCACGCTTTCCTGGTTCCCCGCATTTTGCCCCTTGGATCCCCAGAAGCTTTAATTCCTTAATATAAGCACCTAGAATTGCTCTAGCGGATTCCAGGAAGGGCCGAGAAGCCTGGGTCGGGTGTCAAACTTCTTACCACCATGAGGTGGTTGTGCGTACATAGGTGCCTACCAACCACGCCCTCCTGGTTCCCCGCATTTTGCCCCACGGACCCCCAGAGGCCTTAATTCCTTAATATAAGCACTTAGAACTTCTCTTCCGGATACCAGGAAGGGCCGAGGGACCTGGGCCGGGTGTCAAACTTATTACCACCATGAGGTGGTTGTGCGTACATGGGTGCCTACCCGCCGCGCCCTCCTGGTTCCCCGCATTTTGTCCCACGGATCCCCAGAGGCTTTAATTCCTTAATATAAGCACCTAGAATTGCTCTAGCGGATTCCAGGAAGGGCCGAGGGACCTGGGCAGGGTGTCAAACTTCTTACCACCATGAGGTGGTAGTGCGTACATGGTTGCCTACCCGCCACGCCCTCCTGGTTCCCCGCATTTTGCCCCACGGTCCCCCATAGGCCTTAATTCCTTAATATAAGATCCTTGAATTGCTCTAGCGGATTCCAGGAAGGGCCGGGAGACCTGGGCCGGGTGTCAAACTTCTTACCACCATGAGGTGGTAGTGCGTACATGGGTGCCTACCCGCCAAGCCCTCCTGGTTCCCCGCATTTTGCCCCACGGTCCCCCTGAGGCCTTAATTCCTTAATATAAGCACCTAGAATTGCTCTAGCGGATTCCAGGAAGGGCCGAGGGACCTGGGCCGGGTGTCAAACTTCTTACCACAATGAGGTGGTAGTGCGTACATGGGTGCCTACCCGCCACGCCCTCCTGGTTCCCCGCATTTTGCCCCAAGGACCCCCAGAATCCTTAATTCCTTAATATAAGCCCCTAGAATTGCTCTAGCAGATTCCAGGAAGGGCCGAGGGACCTGGGCCGGGTGTCAAACTTCTTACCACCATGAGGTGGTAGTGCGTACATGGGTACCTACCCGCCACGCCCTCCTGGTTCCCCGCATTTTGCCCCACGGTCCCCCAGAGGCCTTAATTCCTTAATATAAGCACTTAGAATTGCTCTAGCGGATTCCAGGATGGGCCGAGGGACCTGGGCCGGGTGTCAAACTTCTTACCACCATGAAGTGGTAGTGCGTACATGGGTGCCTACCCCCACGCCCTCCTGGTTCCCCGTATTTTGCCCAAAGGACCCCCAGAAGCCTTAATTCCTTAATATAAGCCCCTAGAGTTGCTCTAGCGGATTCCAGGAAGGGCCGAGAGACCTGGGCCGGGTGTCAAACTTCTTACCACCATGACGTGGTTGTGCGTACATGGGTGCCTACCCGCCACGCTTTCCTGGTTCCCCGCATTTTGCCCCTTGGATCACCAGAGGCTTTAATTCCTTAATATAAGCACCTAGAATTGCTCTAGCGGATTCCAGGAAGGGCCGAGAGGCCTGGGTCGGGTGTCAAACTTCTTAACACCATGAGGTGGTTGTGCGTACATAGGTGCCTACCCACCACGCCCTCCTGGTTTCCCGCATTTTGCCCCACGGACCCCCAGAGGCCTTAATTCCTTAATATAAGCACCTAGAATTTCTCTAGCGGATTCCAGGATGGGCTGAGGGACCTGGGCCGGGTGTCAAACTTCTTACCACCATGAGGTGGTAGTGCGTACATGGGTGCCTACCCGCCAAGCCCTCCTGGTTCCCCGCATTTTGCCCCACGGTCCCCCAGAGGCCTTAATTCCTTAATATAAGCACCTAGAATTGCTCTAGCGGATTCCAGGAAAGGCCGAGAGGCCTGGGTCGGGTGTCAAACTTCTTACCACCATGAGGTGGTTGTGCGTACATAGGTTCCTACCCGCCACGCCCTCCTGGTTCCCCGCATTTTGCCCCACGGATCCCCAGAGGCCTTAATTCCTTAATATAAGCACTTAGAACTTCTCTACCGGATTCCAGGAAGGGCCGAGGGACCTGGGCCGGGTGTCAAACTTCTTACCACCATGAGGTGGTTGTGCGTTCATGGGTGCCTACCCGCCACGCCCTCCTGGTTCCACGCATTTTGTCCCACGGATCCCCAGAGGCTTTAATTCCTTAATATAAGCACCTAGAATTGCTCTAGCGGATTCCAGGAAGGGCCGAGGGACCTGGGCAGGGTGTCAAACTTCTTACCACCATGAGGTGGTAGTGCGTACATGGTTGCCTACCCGCCACGCCCTCCTGGTTCCCCGCATTTTGCCCCACGGTCCCCCATAGGCCTTAATTCCTTAATATAAGATCCTTGAATTGCTCTAGCGGATTCCAGGAAGGGCCGGGAGACCTGGGCCGGGTGTCAAACTTCTTACCACCATGAGGAGGTTGTGCGTACATGGGTGCCACACGCCACGCCCTCCTGGTTCCCCGCATTTTGCCCCACGGTCCCCCAGAGGCCTTAATTCCTTAATATAAGCAACTAGAATTTCTCTAGCGGATTCCAGGATGGGCCGAGGGACCTGGGCCGGGTGTCAAACTTCTTACCACCATGAGGTGGTAGTGCGTACATGGGGGCCTACCCGCCACGCCCTCTTGGTTCCTCGCATTTTGCCCCAAGGACCCCCAGAGGCCTTAATTCCTTAATATAAGCACCTAGAATTGCTCTAGCGGATTCCAGGAAGGGCCGAGAGACCTGGGCCGGGTGTCAAACTTCTTACCACCATGACGTGGTTGTGCGTACATGGGTGCCTACTCACCACGCTTTCCTGGTTCCCCGCATTTTGCCCCTTGGATCCCCAGAAGCTTTAATTCCTTAATATAAGCACCTAGAATTGCTCTAGCGGATTCCAGGAAGGGCCGAGAAGCCTGGGTCGGGTGTCAAACTTCTTACCACCATGAGGTGGTTGTGCGTACATAGGTGCCTACCAACCACGCCCTCCTGGTTCCCCGCATTTTGCCCCACGGACCCCCAGAGGCCTTAATTCCTTAATATAAGCACTTAGAACTTCTCTTCCGGATACCAGGAAGGGCCGAGGGACCTGGGCCGGGTGTCAAACTTATTACCACCATGAGGTGGTTGTGCGTACATGGGTGCCTACCCGCCGCGCCCTCCTGGTTCCCCGCATTTTGTCCCACGGATCCCCAGAGGCTTTAATTCCTTAATATAAGCACCTAGAATTGCTCTAGCGGATTCCAGGAAGGGCCGAGGGACCTGGGCAGGGTGTCAAACTTCTTACCACCATGAGGTGGTAGTGCGTACATGGTTGCCTACCCGCCACGCCCTCCTGGTTCCCCGCATTTTGCCCCACGGTCCCCCATAGGCCTTAATTCCTTAATATAAGATCCTTGAATTGCTCTAGCGGATTCCAGGAAGGGCCGGGAGACCTGGGCCGGGTGTCAAACTTCTTACCACCATGAGGTGGTAGTGCGTACATGGGTGCCTACCCGCCAAGCCCTCCTGGTTCCCCGCATTTTGCCCCACGGTCCCCCTGAGGCCTTAATTCCTTAATATAAGCACCTAGAATTGCTCTAGCGGATTCCAGGAAGGGCCGAGGGACCTGGGCCGGGTGTCAAACTTCTTACCACAATGAGGTGGTAGTGCGTACATGGGTGCCTACCCGCCACGCCCTCCTGGTTCCCCGCATTTTGCCCCAAGGACCCCCAGAATCCTTAATTCCTTAATATAAGCCCCTAGAATTGCTCTAGCAGATTCCAGGAAGGGCCGAGGGACCTGGGCCGGGTGTCAAACTTCTTACCACCATGAGGTGGTAGTGCGTACATGGGTACCTACCCGCCACGCCCTCCTGGTTCCCCGCATTTTGCCCCACGGTCCCCCAGAGGCCTTAATTCCTTAATATAAGCACTTAGAATTGCTCTAGCGGATTCCAGGATGGGCCGAGAGACCTGGGCCGGGTGTCAAACTTCTTACCACCATGACGTGGTTGTGCGTACATGGGTGCCTACCCGCCACGCTTTCCTGGTTCCCCGCATTTTGCCCCTTGGATCACCAGAGGCTTTAATTCCTTAATATAAGCACCTAGAATTGCTCTAGCGGATTCCAGGAAGGGCCGAGAGGCCTGGGTCGGGTGTCAAACTTCTTAACACCATGAGGTGGTTGTGCGTACATAGGTGCCTACCCACCACGCCCTCCTGGTTTCCCGCATTTTGCCCCACGGACCCCCAGAGGCCTTAATTCCTTAATATAAGCACCTAGAATTTCTCTAGCGGATTCCAGGATGGGCTGAGGGACCTGGGCCGGGTGTCAAACTTCTTACCACCATGAGGTGGTAGTGCGTACATGGGTGCCTACCCGCCAAGCCCTCCTGGTTCCCCGCATTTTGCCCCACGGTCCCCCAGAGGCCTTAATTCCTTAATATAAGCACCTAGAATTGCTCTAGCGGATTCCAGGAAAGGCCGAGAGGCCTGGGTCGGGTGTCAAACTTCTTACCACCATGAGGTGGTTGTGCGTACATAGGTTCCTACCCGCCACGCCCTCCTGGTTCCCCGCATTTTGCCCCACGGATCCCCAGAGGCCTTAATTCCTTAATATAAGCACTTAGAACTTCTCTACCGGATTCCAGGAAGGGCCGAGGGACCTGGGCCGGGTGTCAAACTTCTTACCACCATGAGGTGGTTGTGCGTTCATGGGTGCCTACCCGCCACGCCCTCCTGGTTCCACGCATTTTGCCCCACGGACCCCCAGAGGCCTTAATTCCTTAATATAAGCACTTAGAATTTCTCTAGCGGATTCCAGGATGGGCCGAGGGACCTGGGTCGGGTGTCAAACTTCGTACCACTATGAGGTGGTAGTGCGTACATGGGTGCCTACCCGCCACGCCCTCCTGGTTCCGCGCATTTTGCCCCACGGACCCCCAGAGGCCTTAATTCCTTAATACGGGTGTCAAACTTCTTACCACCATGAGGAGGAGGTTGTGCGTACATGGGTGCCACACGCCACGCCCTCCTGGTTCCCCGCATTTTGCCCCACGGTCCCCCAGAGGCCTTAATTCCTTAATATAAGCAGCTAGAATTGCTCTAGCGGATTCCAGGAAGGGCCGGGGGACCTGGGCCGGGTGTCAAACTTCTTACCACCATGAGGAGGTTGTGCGTACATGGGTGCCACACGCCACGCCCTCCTGGTTCCCCGCATTTTGCCCCACGGTCCCCCAGAGGCCTTAATTCCTTAATATAAGCAGCTAGAATTGCTCTAGCGGATTCCAGGAAGGGCCGGGGGACCTGGTCCGGGTGTCAAACTTCTTACCACCATGAGGTGGTAGTGCGTACATGGGGGCCTACCCGCCACGCCCTCTTGGTTCCGCGCATTTTGCCCCACGGACCCCCAGAAGCCTTAATTCCTTAATATAAGCCCCTAGAATTGTTCTAGCGGATTCCAGGAAGGGCCGACGGACCTGGGCAGGGTGTCAAACTTTTTACCACCATGAGGTGGTAGTGCCTACATGGGTGCCTACCCGCCACGCCCTCCTGGTTCCCCGCATTTTGCCCCACGGTCCCCCAGAGGCCTTAATTCCTTAATATAAGCAGCTAGAATTGCTCTAGCGGATTCCAGGAAGGGCCGGGGGACCTGGGCCGGGTGTCAAACTTCTTACCACCATGAGGAGGTTGTGCGTACATGGGTGCCACACGCCACGCCCTCCTGGTTCCCCGCATTTTGCCCCACGGTCCCCCAGAGGCCTTAATTCCTTAATATAAGCAACTAGAATTTCTCTAGCGGATTCCAGGATGGGCCGAGGGACCTGGGCCGGGTGTCAAACTTCTTACCACCATGAGGTGGTAGTGCGTACATGGGGGCCTACCCGCCACGCCTTCTTGGTTCCGCGCATTTTGCCCCACGGACCCCCAGAGGCCTTAATTCCTTAATATAAGCACCTAGAATTGCTCTAGCGGATTCCAGGAAGGGCCGAAAGACCTGGACCGGGTGTCAAACTTCTTACCACCATGACGTGGTTGTGCGTACATGGGTGCCTACTCACCACGCTTTCCTGGTTCCCCGCATTTTGCCCCTTGGATCCCCAGAAGCTTTAATTCCTTAATATAAGCACCTAGAATTGCTCTAGCGGATTCCAGGAAGGGCCGAGAAGCCTGGGTCGGGTGTCAAACTTCTTACCACCATGAGGTGGTTGTGCGTACATAGGTGCCTACCCACCACGCCCTCCTGGTTCCCCGCATTTTGCCCCACGGACCCCCAGAGGCCTTAATTCCTTAATATAAGCACTTAGAACTTCTCTTCCGGATACCAGGAAGGGCCGAGGGACCTGGGCCGGGTGTCAAACTTATTACCACCATGAGGTGGTTGTGCGTACATGGGTGCCTACCCGCCGCGCCCTCCTGGTTCCCCGCATTTTGTCCCACGGATCCCCAGAGGCTTTAATTCCTTAATATAAGCACCTAGAATTGCTCTAGCGGATTCCAGGAAGGGCCGAGGGACCTGGGCAGGGTGTCAAACTTCTTACCACCATGAGGTGGTAGTGCGTACATGGTTGCCTACCCGCCACGCCCTCCTGGTTCCCCGCATTTTGCCCCACGGTCCCCCATAGGCCTTAATTCCTTAATATAAGATCCTTGAATTGCTCTAGCGGATTCCAGGAAGGGCCGAGAGACTTGGGCCGGGTGTCAAACTTCTTACCACCATGACGTGGTTGTGCGTACATGGGTGCCTACCCACCACGCCCTCCTGGTTCCGCGCATTTTGCCCCACGGTCCCCCAGAGGCCTTAATTCCTTAATATAAGCACCTAGAATTGCTCTAGCGGATTCCAGGAAGGGCCGGGGGACCTGGGCCGGGTGTCAAACTTCTTACCACCATGAGGAGGTTGTGCGTACATGGGTGCCACACGCCACGCCCTCCTGGTTCCCCGCATTTAACCCACGGTCCCCCAGAGGCCTTAATTCCTTAATATAAGCAGCTAGAATTGCTCTAGCGGATTCCAGGAAGGGCCGGGGGACCTGGGCCGGGTGTCAAACTTCTTACCACCATGAGGTGGTAGTGCGTACATGGGGGCCTACCCGCCACGCCCTCTTGGTTCCGCGCATTTTGCCCCAAGGACCCCCAGAATCCTTAATTCCTTAATATAAGCCCCTAGAATTGCTCTAGCAGATTCCAGGAAGGGCCGAGGGACCTGGGCCGGGTGTGAAACTTCTTACCACCATGAGGTGGTAGTGCGTACATCGGTGCCTACCCACCACGCCCTCCTGGTTCCCTGCATTTTGCCCCACGGACCCCCAGAGGCCTTAATTCCTTAATATAAGCACTTAGAACTTCTCTACCGGATTCCAGGAAGGGCCGAGGGACCTGGGCCGGGTGTCAAACTTCTTACCACAATGAGGTGGTTGTGCGTACATGGGTGCCTACCCGCCACGCCCTCCTGGTTCCCCGCATTTTGTCCCACGGACCCCCAGAGGCCTTAATTCCTTAATATAAGCACCTAGAATTGCTCTAGCGGATTCCAGGAAGGGCCGAGGGACCTGGGCCGGGTGTCAAACTTCTTACCACCATGAGGTGGTTGTGCGTACATGGGTGCCTACCCGCCACGCCCTCCTGGTTCCCCGCATTTTGCCCCAAGGACCCCCAGAAGCCTTAATTCCTTAATATAAGCCCCTAGAATTGCTCTAGCGGATTCCAGGAAGGGCCGACGGACCTGGGCAGGGTGTCAAACTTTTTACCACCATGAGGTGGTAGTGCCTACATGGGTGCCTACCCGCCACGCCCTCCTGGTTCCCCGCATTTTGCCCCACGGTCCCCCAGAGGCCTTAATTCCTTAATATAAGCAGCTAGAATTGCTCTAGCGGATTCCAGGAAGGGCCGGGGGACCTGGGCCGGGTGTCAAACTTCTTACCACCATGAGGAGGTTGTGCGTACATGGGTGCCACACGCCACGCCCTCCTGGTTCCCCGCATTTTGCCCCATGGTCCCCCAGAGGCCTTAATTCCTTAATATAAGCAACTAGAATTTCTCTAGCGGACTCCAGGATGGGCCGAGGGACCTGGGCCGGGTGTCAAACTTCTTACCACCATGAGGTGGTAGTGCGTACATGGGGGCCTACCCGCCACGCCCTCTTGGTTCCGCGCATTTTGCCCCACGGACCCCCAGAGGCCTTAATTCCTTAATATAAGCACCTAGAATTGCTCTAGCGGATTCCAGGAAGGGCCGAGAGACCTGGGCCGGGTGTCAAACTTCTTACCACCATGACGTGGTTGTGCGTACATGGGTGCCTACTCACCACGCTTTCCTGGTTCCCCGCATTTTGCCCCTTGGATCCCCAGAAGCTTTAATTCCTTAATATAAGCACCTAGAATTGCTCTAGCGGATTCCAGGAAGGGCCGAGAAGCCTGGGTCGGGTGTCAAACTTCTTACCACCATGAGGTGGTTGTGCGTACATAGGTGCCTACCCACCACGCCCTCCTGGTTCCCCGCATTTTGCCCCACGGTCCCCCAGAGGCCTTAATTCCTTAATATAAGCACTTAGAACTTCTCTTCCGGATACCAGGAAGGGCCGAGGGACCTGGGCCGGGTGTCAAACTTATTACCACCATGAGGTGGTTGTGCGTACATGGGTGCCTACCCGCCGCGCCCTCCTGGTTCCCCGCATTTTGTCCCACGGATCCCCAGAGGCTTTAATTCCTTAATATAAGCACCTAGAATTGCTCTAGCGGATTCCAGGAAGGGCCGAGGGACCTGGGCAGGGTGTCAAACTTCTTACCACCATGAGGTGGTAGTGCGTACATGGTTGCCTACCCGCCACGCCCTCCTGGTTCCCCGCATTTTGCCCCACGGTCCCCCATAGGCCTTAATTCCTTAATATAAGATCCTTGAATTGCTCTAGCGGATTCCAGGAAGGGCCGGGAGACCTGGGCCGGGTGTCAAACTTCTTACCACCATGAGGAGGTTGTGCGTACATGGGTGCCACACGCCACGCCCTCCTGGTTCCCCGCATTTTGCCCCACGGTCCCCCAGAGGCCTTAATTCCTTAATATAAGCAACTAGAATTTCTCTAGCGGATTCCAGGATGGGCCGAGGGACCTGGGCCGGGTGTCAAACTTCTTACCACCATGAGGTGGTAGTGCGTACATGGGTGCCTACCCGCCACGCCCTCTTGGTTCCGCGCATTTTGCCCCACGGACCCCCAGAGGCCTTAATTCCTTAATATAAGCACCTAGAATTGCTCTAGCGGATTCCAGGAAGGGCCGAGAGACCTGGGCCGGGTGTCAAACTTCTTACCACCATGACGTGGTTGTGCGTACATGGGTGCCTACTCACCACGCTTTCCTGGTTCCCCGCATTTTGCCCCTTGGATCCCCAGAAGCTTTAATTCCTTAATATAAGCACCTAGAATTGCTCTAGCGGATTCCAGGAAGGGCCGAGAAGCCTGGGTCGGGTGTCAAACTTCTTACCACCATGAGGTGGTTGTGCGTACATAGGTGCCTACCAACCACGCCCTCCTGGTTCCCCGCATTTTGCCCCACGGACCCCCAGAGGCCTTAATTCCTTAATATAAGCACTTAGAACTTCTCTTCCGGATACCAGGAAGGGCCGAGGGACCTGGGCCGGGTGTCAAACTTATTACCACCATGAGGTGGTTGTGCGTACATGGGTGCCTACCCGCCGCGCCCTCCTGGTTCCCCGCATTTTGTCCCACGGATCCCCAGAGGCTTTAATTCCTTAATATAAGCACCTAGAATTTCTCTAGCGGATTCCAGGATGGGCCGAGGGACCTGGGCCGGGTGTCAAACTTCTTACCACCATGAGGTGGTTGTGCGTACATGGGTGCCTACCCCCACGCCCTCCTGGTTCCCCGTATTTTGCCCAAAGGACCCCCAGAAGCCTTAATTCCTTAATATAAGCACCTAGAATTTCTCTAGCGGATTCCAGGATGGGCCGAGGGACCTGGGCCGGGTGTCAAACTTCTTACCACCATGAGGTGGTAGTGCGTACATGGGTGCCTACCCGCCACGCCCTCCTGGTTCCCCGCATTTTGCCCCAAGGACCCCCAGAATCCTTAATTCCTTAATATAAGCCCCTAGAATTGCTCTAGCAGATTCCAGGAAGGGCCGAGGGACCTGGGCCGGGTGTCAAACTTCTTACCACCATGAGGTGGTAGTGCGTACATAGGTGCCTACCCACCACGCCCTCCTGGTTCCCCGCATTTTGCCCCAAGGACCCCCAGAGGCCTTAATTCCTTAATATAAGCACTTAGAACTTCTCTACCGGATTCCAGGAAGGGCCGAGGGACCTGGGCCGGGTGTCAAACTTCTTACCACAATGAGGTTGTTGTGCGTACATGGGTGCCTTCCCGCCACGCCCTCCTGGTTCCCCGCATTTTGTCCCACGGACCCCCAGAGGCCTTAATTCCTTAATATAAGCACCTAGAATTGCTCTAGCGGATTCCAGGAAGGGCCGAGGGACCTGGGCCGGGTGTCAAACTTCTTACCACCATGAGGTGGTTGTGCGTACATGGGTGCCTACCCGCCACGCCCTCCTGGTTCCCCGCATTTTGCCCCAAGGACCCCCAGAAGCCTTAATTCCTTAATATAAGCCCCTAGAATTGCTCTAGCGGATTCCAGGAAGGGCCGACGGACCTGGGCAGGGTGTCAAACTTTTTACCACCATGAGGTGGTAGTGCCTACATGGGTGCCTACCCGCCACGCCCTCCTGGTTCCCGGCATTTTGCCCCACGGTCCCCCAGAGGCCTTAATTCCTTAATATAAGCAGCTAGAATTGCTCTAGCGGATTCCAGGAAGGGCCGGGGGACCTGGGCCGGGTGTCAAACTTCTTACCACCATGAGGAGGTTGTGCGTACATGGGTGCCACACGCCACTCCCTCCTGGTTCCCCGCATTTTGCCCCACGGTCCCCCAGAGGCCTTAATTCCTTAATATAAGCAACTAGAATTTCTCTAGCGGATTCCAGGATGGGCCGAGGGACCTGGGCCGGGTGTCAAACTTTTTACCACCATGAGGTGGTAGTGCGTACATGGGGGCCTACCCGCCACGCCCTCTTGGTTCCGCGCATTTTGCCCCACGGACCCCCAGAGGCCTTAATTCCTTAATATAAGCACCTAGAATTGCTCTAGCGGATTCCAGGAAGGGCCGAGAGACCTGGGCCGGGTGTCAAACTTCTTACCACCAAGACGTGGTTGTGCGTACATGGGTGCCTACTCACCACGCTTTCCTGGTTCCCCGCATTTTGCCCCTTGGATCCCCAGAAGCTTTAATTCCTTAATATAAGCACCTAGAATTGCTCTAGCGGATTCCAGGAAGGGCCGAGAAGCCTGGGTCGGGTGTCAAACTTCTTACCACCATGAGGTGGTTGTGCGTACATAGGTGCCTACCCACCACGCCCTCCTGGTTCCCCGCATTTTGCCCCACGGACCCCCAGAGGCCTTAATTCCTTAATATAAGCACTTAGAACTTCTCTTCCGGATACCAGGAAGGGCCGAGGGACCTGGGCCGGGTGTCAAACTTATTACCACCATGAGGTGGTTGTGCGTACATGGGTGCCTACCCGCCGCGCCCTCCTGGTTCCCCGCATTTTGTCCCACGGATCCCCAGAGGCTTTAATTCCTTAATATAAGCACCTAGAATTGCTCTAGCGGATTCCAGGAAGGGCCGAGGGACCTGGGCAGGGTGTCAAACTTCTTACCACCATGAGGTGGTAGTGCGTACATGGTTGCCTACCCGCCACGCCCTCCTGGTTCCCCGCATTTTGCCCCACGGTCCCCCATAGGCCTTAATTCCTTAATATAAGATCCTTGAATTGCTCTAGCGGATTCCAGGAAGGGCCGGGGGACCTGGGCCGGGTGTCAAACTTCTTACCACCATGAGGTGGTAGTGCGTACATGGGTGCCTACCCGCCAAGCCCTCCTGGTTCCCCGCATTTTGCCCCACGGTCCCCCTGAGGCCTTAATTCCTTAATATAAGCACCTAGAATTGCTCTAGCGGATTCCAGGAAGGGCCGAGGGACCTGGGCCGGGTGTCAAACTTCTTACCACAATGAGGTGGTAGTGCGTACATGGGTGCCTACCCGCCACGCCCTCCTGGTTCCCCGCATTTTGCCCCAAGGACCCCCAGAATCCTTAATTCCTTAATATAAGCCCCTAGAATTGCTCTAGCAGATTCCAGGAAGGGCCGAGGGACCTGGGCCGGGTGTCAAACTTCTTACCACCATGAGGTGGTAGTGCGTACATGGGTACCTACCCGCCACGCCCTCCTGGTTCCCCGCATTTTGCCCCACGGTCCCCCAGAGGCCTTAATTCCTTAATATAAGCACTTAGAATTGCTCTAGCGGATTCCAGGATGGGCCGAGGGACCTGGGCCGGGTGTCAAACTTCTTACCACCATGAGGTGGTAGTGCGTACATAGGTGCCTACCCACCACGCCCTCCTGGTTTCCCGCATTTTGCCCCACGGACCCCCAGAGGCCTTAATTCCTTAATATAAGCACCTAGAATTTCTCTAGCGGATTCCAGGATGGGCTGAGGGACCTGGGCCGGGTGTCAAACTTCTTACCACCATGAGGTGGTAGTGCGTACATGGGTGCCTACCCGCCAAACCCTCCTGGTTCCCCGCATTTTGCCCCACGGTCCCCCAGAGGCCTTAATTCCTTAATATAAGCACCTAGAATTGCTCTAGCGGATTCCAGGAAGGGCCGAGAGGCCTGGGTCGGGTGTCAAACTTCTTACCACCATGAGGTGGTTGTGCGTACATAGGTTCCTACCCGCCACGCCCTCCTGGTTCCCCGCATTTTGCCCCACGGATCCCCAGAGGCCTTAATTCCTTAATATAAGCACTTAGAACTTCTCTACCGGATTCCAGGAAGGGCCGAGGGACCTGGGCCGGGTGTCAAACTTCTTACCACCATGAGGTGGTTGTGCGTTCATGGGTGCCTACCCGCCACGCCCTCCTGGTTCCACGCATTTTGCCCCACGGACCCCCAGAGGCCTTAATTCCTTAATATAAGCACCTAGAATTTCTCTAGCGGATTCCAGGATGGGCCGAGGGACCTGGGTCGGGTGTCAAACTTCGTACCACCATGAGGTGGTAGTGCGTACATGGGTGCCTACCCGCCACGCCCTCCTGGTTCCGCGCATTTTGCCCCACGGACCCCCAGAGGCCTTAATTCCTTAATATAAGCACCTAGAATTGCTCTAGCGGATTCCAGGAAGGGCCGAGAGACCTGGGCCGGGTGTCAAACTTCTTACCACCATGACGTGGTTGTGCGTACATGGGTGCCTACCCACCACGCTCTCCTGGTTCCGCGCATTTTGCCCCACGGACCCCCAGAGGCTTTAATTCCTTAATATAAGCACCTAGAATTGCTCTAGCGGATTCCAGGAAGTGCCGAGAAGCCTGGGTCGGGTGTCAAACTTCTTACCACCATGAGGTGGTAGTGCGTACATAGGTGCCTACCCACCACGCCCTCCTGGTTCCCCGCATTTTGCCCCACGGTCCCCCAGAGGCCTTAATTCCTTAATATAAGCACTTAGAACTTCTCTACCGGATTCCAGGAAGGGCCGAGGGACCTGGGCCGGGTGTCAAACTTCTTACCACCATGAGGTGGTTGTGCGTACATGGGTGCCTACCCGCCACGCCCTCCTGGTTCCCCGCATTTTGTCCCACGGACCCCCAGAAGCCTTAATTCCTTAATATAAGCACCTAGAATTGCTCTAGCGGATTCCAGGAAGGGCTGAGAGGCCTGGGTCGGGTGTCAAACTTCTTACCACCATAAGGTGGTTGTGCGTACATAGGTTCCTACCCGCCACGCCCTCCTGGTTCCCCGCATTTTGCCCCACGGACCCCCAGAGGCTTTAATTCCTTAATATAAGCACCTAGAATTTCTCTAGCGGATTCCAGGATGGGCCGAGGGACCTGGGCCGGGTGTCAAACTTCTTACCACCATGAGGTGGTAGTGCGTACATGGGTGCCTACCCGCCACGCCCTCCTGGTTCCCCGCATTTTGCCCCAAGGACCCCCAGAATCCTTAATTCCTTAATATAAGCCCCTAGAATTGCTCTAGCAGATTCCAGGAAGGGCCGAGGGACCTGGGCCGGGTGTCAAACTTCTTACCACCATGAGGTGGTAGTGCGTACATAGGTGCCTACCCACCACGCCCTCCTGGTTCCCCGCATTTTGCCCCACGGACCCCCAGAGGCCTTAATTCCTTAATATAAGCACTTTGAACTTCTCTACCGGATTCCAGGAAGGGCCGACGGACCTGGGCAGGGTGTCAAACTTTTTACCACCATGAGGTGGTAGTGCCTACATGGGTGCCTACCCGCCACGCCCTCCTGGTTCCCCGCATTTTGCCCCACGGTCCCCCAGAGGCCTTAATTCCTTAATATAAGCAGCTAGAATTGCTCTAGCGGATTCCAGGAAGGGCCGGGGGACCTGGGCCGGGTGTCAAACTTCTTACCACCATGAGGAGGTTGTGCGTACATGGGTGCCACACGCCACGCCCTCCTGGTTCCCCGCATTTTGCCCCACGGTCGCCCAGAGGCCTTAATTCCTTAATATAAGCAACTAGAATTTCTCTAGCGGATTCCAGGATGGGCCGAGGGACCTGGGCCGGGTGTCAAACTTCTTACCACCATGAGGTGGTAGTGCGTACATGTTGGCCTACCCGCCACGCCCTCTTGGTTCCGCGCATTTTGCCCCACGGACCCCCAGAAGCCTTAATTCCTTAATATAAGCCCCTAGAATTGCTCTAGCGGATTCCAGGAAGGGCCGACGGACCTGGGCAGGGTGTCAAACTTTTTACCACCATGAGGTGGTAGTGCCTACATGGGTGCCTACCCGCCACGCCCTCCTGGTTCCCCGCATTTTGCCCCACGGTCCCCCAGAGGCCTTAATTCCTTAATATAAGCAGCTAGAATTGCTCTAGCGGATTCCAGGAAGGGCCGGGGGACCTGGGCCAGGTGTCAAACTTCTTACCACCATGAGGTGGTAGTGCGTACATGGGGGCCTACCCGCCACGCCCTCTTGGTTCCGCGCATTTTGCCCCACGGACCCCCAGAGGCCTTAATTCCTTAATACAAGCACCTAGAATTGCTCTAGCGGATTCCAGGAAGGGCCGAGAGACCTGGGCCGGGTGTCAAACTTCTTACCACCATGACGTGGTTGTGCGTACATGGGTGCCTACTCACCACGCTTTCCTGGTTCCCCGCATTTTGCCCCTTGGATCCCCAGAAGCTTTAATTCCTTAATATAAGCACCTAGAATTGCTCTAGCGGATTCCAGGAAGGGCCGAGAAGCCTGGGTCGGGTGTCAAACTTCTTACCACCATGAGGTGGTTGTGCGTACATAGGTGCCTACCCACCACGCCCTCCTGGTTCCCCGCATTTTGCCCCACGGACCCCCAGAGGCCTTAATTCCTTAATATAAGCACTTAGAACTTCTCTTCCGGATACCAGGAAGGGCCGAGGGACCTGGGCCGGGTGTCAAACTTATTACCACCATGAGGTGGTTGTGCGTACATGGGTGCCTACCCGCCGCGCCCTCCTGGTTCCCCGCATTTTGTCCCACGGATCCCCAGAGGCTTTAATTCCTTAATATAAGCACCTAGAATTGCTCTAGCGGATTCCAGGAAGGGCCGAGGGACCTGGGCAGGGTGTCAAACTTCTTACCACCATGAGGTGGTAGTGCGTACATGGTTGCCTACCCGCCACGCCCTCCTGGTTCCCCGCATTTTGCCCCACGGTCCCCCATAGGCCTTAATTCCTTAATATAAGATCCTTGAATTGCTCTAGCGGATTCCAGGAAGGGCCGGGGGACCTGGGCCGGGTGTCAAACTTCTTACCACCATGAGGTGGTAGTGCGTACATGGGTGCCTACCCGCCAAGCCCTCCTGGTTCCCCGCATTTTGCCCCACGGTCCCCCTGAGGCCTTAATTCCTTAATATAAGCACCTAGAATTGCTCTAGCGGATTCCAGGAAGGGCCGAGGGACCTGGGCCGGGTGTCAAACTTCTTACCACAATGAGGTGGTAGTGCGTACATGGGTGCCTACCCGCCACGCCCTCCTGGTTCCCCGCATTTTGCCCCAAGGACCCCCAGAATCCTTAATTCCTTAATATAAGCCCCTAGAATTGCTCTAGCAGATTCCAGGAAGGGCCGAGGGACCTGGGCCGGGTGTCAAACTTCTTACCACCATGAGGTGGTAGTGCGTACATGGGTACCTACCCGCCACGCCCTCCTGGTTCCCCGCATTTTGCCCCACGGTCCCCCAAAGGCCTTAATTCCTTAATATAAGCACTTAGAATTGCTCTAGCGGATTCCAGGATGGGCCGAGGGACCTGGGCCGGGTGTCAAACTTCTTACCACCATGAGGTGGTAGTGCGTACATGGGTGCCTACCCCCACGCCCTCCTGGTTCCCCGTATTTTGCCCAAAGGACCCCCAGAAGCCTTAATTCCTTAATATAAGCCCCTAGAGTTGCTCTAGCGGATTCCAGGAAGGGCCGAGAGACCTGGGCCGGGTGTCAAACTTCTTACCACCATGACGTGGTTGTGCGTACATGGGTGCCTACCCGCCACGCTTTCCTGGTTCCCCGCATTTTGCCCCTTGGATCCCCAGAGGCTTTAATTCCTTAATATAAGCACCTAGAATTGCTCTAGCGGATTCCAGGAAGGGCCGAGAGGCCTGGGTCGGGTGTCAAACTTCTTACCACTATGAGGTGGTTGTGCGTACATAGGTGCCTACCCACCACGCCCTCCTGGTTTCCCGCATTTTGCCCCACGGACCCCCAGAGGCCTTAATTCCTTAATATAAGCACCTAGAATTTCTCTAGCGGATTCCAGGATGGGCTGAGGGACCTGGGCCGGGTGTCAAACTTCTTACCACCATGAGGTGGTAGTGCGTACATGGGTGCCTACCCGCCAAGCCCTCCTGGTTCCCCGCATTTTGCCCCACGGTCCCCCAGAGGCCTTAATTCCTTAATATAAGCACCTAGAATTGCTCTAGCGGATTCCAGGAAGGGCCGAGAGGCCTGGGTCGGGTGTCAAACTTCTTACCACCATGAGGTGGTTGTGCGTACATAGGTTCCTACCCGCCACGCCCTCCTGGTTCCCCGCATTTTGCCCCACGGATCCCCAGAGGCCTTAATTCCTTAATATAAGCACTTAGAACTTCTCTACCGGATTCCAGGAAGGGCCGAGGGACCTGGGCCGGGTGTCAAACTTCTTACCACCATGAGGTGGTTGTGCGTTCATGGGTGCCTACCCGCCACGCCCTCCTGGTTCCACGCATTTTGCCCCACGGACCCCCAGAGGCCTTAATTCCTTAATATAAGCACTTAGAATTTCTCTAGCGGATTCCAGGATGGGCCGAGGGACCTGGGTCGGGTGTCAAACTTCGTACCACCATGAGGTGGTAGTGCGTACATGGGTGCCTACCCGCCACGCCCTCCTGGTTCCGCGCATTTTGCCCCACGGACCCCCAGAGGCCTTAATTCCTTAATATAAGCACCTAGAATTGCTCTAGCGGATTCCAGGAAGGGCCGAGAGACCTGGGCCGGGTGTCAAACTTCTTACCACCATGACGTGGTTGTGCGTACATGGGTGCCTACCCACCACGCCCTCCTGGTTCCGCGCATTTTGCCCCACGGACCCCCAGAGGCTTTAATTCCTTAATATAAGCACCTAGAATTGCTCTAGCGGATTCCAGGAAGTGCCGAGAAGCCTGGGTCGGGTGTCAAACTTCTTACCACCATGAGGTGGTAGTGCGTACATAGGTGCCTACCCACCACGCCCTCCTGGTTCCCCGCATTTTGCCCCACGGTCCCCCAGAGGCCTTAATTCCTTAATATAAGCACTTAGAACTTCTCTACCGGATTCCAGGAAGGGCCGAGGGACCTGGGCCGGGTGTCAAACTTCTTACCACCATGAGGTGGTTGTGCGTACATGGGTGCCTACCCGCCACGCCCTCCTGGTTCCCCGCATTTTGTCCCACGGACCCCCAGAAGCCTTAATTCCTTAATATAAGCACCTAGAATTGCTCTAGCGGATTCCAGGAAGGGCTGAGAGGCCTGGGTCGGGTGTCAAACTTCTTACCACCATGAGGTGGTTGTGCGTACATAGGTTCCTACCCGCCACGCCCTCCTGGTTCCCCGCATTTTGCCCCACGGACCCCCAGAGGCTTTAATTCCTTAATATAAGCACCTAGAATTTCTCTAGCGGATTCCAGGATGGGCCGAGGGACCTGGGCCGGGTGTCAAACTTCTTACCACCATGACGTGGTTGTGCGTACATGGGTGCCTACCCACCACGCCCTCCTGGTTCCGCGCATTTTGCCCCACGGACCCCCAGAGGCTTTAATTCCTTAATATAAGCACCTAGAATTGCTCTAGCGGATTCCAGGAAGTGCCGAGAAGCCTGGGTCGGGTGTCAAACTTCTTACCACCATGAGGTGGTAGTGCGTACATAGGTGCCTACCCACCACGCCCTCCTGGTTCCCCGCATTTTGCCCCACGGTCCCCCAGAGGCCTTAATTCCTTAATATAAGCACTTAGAACTTCTCTACCGGATTCCAGGAAGGGCCGAGGGACCTGGGCCGGGTGTCAAACTTTTTACCACCATGAGGTGGTTGTGCGTACATGGGTGCCTACCCGCCACGCCCTCCTGGTTCCCCGCATTTTGTCCCACGGACCCCCAGAAGCCTTAATTCCTTAATATAAGCACCTAGAATTGCTCTAGCGGTTTCCAGGAAGGGCTGAGAGGCCTGGGTCGGGTGTCAAACTTCTTACCACCATGAGGTGGTTGTGCGTACATAGGTTCCTACCCGCCACGCCCTCCTGGTTCCCCGCATTTTGCCCCACGGACCCCCAGAGGCTTTAATTCCTTAATATAAGCACCTAGAATTTCTCTAGCGGATTCCAGGATGGGCCGAGGGACCTGGGCCGGGTGTCAAACTTCTTACCACCATGAGGTGGTAGTGCGTACATGGGTGCCTACCCGCCACGCCCTCCTGGTTCCCCGCATTTTGCCCCAAGGACCCCCAGAATCCTTAATTCCTTAATATAAGCCCCTAGAATTGCTCTAGCAGATTCCAGGAAGGGCCGAGGGACCTGGGCCGGGTGTCAAACTTCTTACCACCATGAGGTGGTAGTGCGTACATAGGTGCCTACCCACCACGCCCTCCTGGTTCCCCGCATTTTGCCCCACGGTCCCCCAGAGGCCTTAATTCCTTAATATAAGCAACTAGAATTTCTCTAGCGGATTCCAGGATGGGCCGAGGGACCTGGGCCGGGTGTCAAACTTCTTACCACCATGAGGTGGTAGTGCGTACATGGGGGCCTACCCGCCACGCCCTCTTGGTTCCGCGCATTTTGCCCCACGGACCCCCAGAGGCCTTAATTCCTTAATATAAGCACCTAGAATTGTTCTAGCGGATTCCAGGAAGGGCCGAGAGACCTGGGCCGGGTGTCAAACTTCTTACCACCATGACGTGGTTGTGCGTACATGGGTGCCTACTCACCACGCTTTCCTGGTTCCCCGCATTTTGCCCCTTGGATCCCCAGAAACTTTAATTCCTTAATATAAGCACCTAGAATTGCTCTAGCGGATTCCAGGAAGGGCCGAGAAGCCTGGGTCGGGTGTCAAACTTCTTACCACCATGAGGTGGTTGTGCGTACATAGGTGCCTACCCACCACGCCCTCCTGGTTCCCCGCATTTTGCCCCACGGACCCCCAGATGCCTTAATTCCTTAATATAAGCACTTAGAACTTCTCTTCCGGATACCAGGAAGGGCCGAGGGACCTGGGCCGGGTGTCAAACTTTTTACCACCATGAGGAGGTTGTGCGTACATGGGTGCCACACGCCACGCCCTCCTGGTTCCCCGCATTTTGCCCCACGGTCCCCCAGAGGCCTTAATTCCTTAATATAAGCAACTAGAATTTCTCTAGCGGATTCCAGGATGGGCCGAGGGACCTGGGCCGGGTGTCAAACTTCTTACCACCATGAGGTGGTAGTGCGTACATGGGGGCCTACCCGCCACGCCCTCTTGGTTCCGCGCATTTTGCCCCACGGACCCCCAGAGGCCTTAATTCCTTAATATAAGCACCTAGAATTGCTCTAGCGGATTCCAGGAAGGGCCGAGAGACCTGGGCCGGGTGTCAAACTTCTTACCACCATGACGTGGTTGTGCGTACATGGGTGCCTACTCACCACGCTTTCCTGGTTCCCCGCATTTTGCCCCTTGGATCCCCAGAAGCTTTAATTCCTTAATATAAGCACCTAGAATTGCTCTAGCGGATTCCAGGAAGGGCCGAGAAGCCTGGGTCGGGTGTCAAACTTCTTACCACCATGAGGTGGTTGTGCGTACATAGGTGCCTACCCACCACGCCCTCCTGGTTCCCCGCATTTTGCCCCACGGACCCCCAGAGGCCTTAATTCCTTAATATAAGCCCCTAGAATTGCTCTAGCGGATTCCAGGAAGGGCCGAGGGACCTGGGCAGGGTGTCAAACTTCTTACCACCATGAGGTGGTAGTGCGTACATGGTTGCCTACCCGCCACGCCCTCCTGGTTCCCCGCATTTTGCCCCACGGTCCCCCATAGGCCTTAATTCCTTAATATAAGATCCTTGAATTGCTCTAGCGGATTCCAGGAAGGGCCGGGGGACCTGGGCCGGGTGTCAAACTTCTTACCACCATGAGGTGGTAGTGCGTACATGGGTGCCTACCCGCCAAGCCCTCCTGGTTCCCCGCATTTTGCCCCACGGTCCCCCTGAGGCCTTAATTCCTTAATATAAGCACCTAGAATTGCTCTAGCGGATTCCAGGAAGGGCCGAGGGACCTGGGCCGGGTGTCAAACTTCTTACCACAATGAGGTGGTAGTGCGTACATGGGTGCCTACCCGCCACGCCCTCCTGGTTCCCCGCATTTTGCCCCAAGGACCCCCAGAATCCTTAATTCCTTAATATAAGCCCCTAGAATTGCTCTAGCAGATTCCAGGAAGGGCCGAGGGACCTGGGCCGGGTGTCAAACTTCTTACCACCATGAGGTGGTAGTGCGTACATGGGTACCTACCCGCCACGCCCTCCTGGTTCCCCGCATTTTGCCCCACGGTCCCCCAGAGGCCTTAATTCCTTAATATAAGCACTTAGAATTGCTCTAGCGGATTCCAGGATGGGCCGAGGGACCTGGGCCGGGTGTCAAACTTCTTACCACCATGAGGTGGTAGTGCGTACATGGGTGCCTACCCCCCACGCCCTCCTGGTTCCCCGTATTTTGCCCAAAGAACCCCCAGAAGCCTTAATTCCTTAATATAAGCCCCTAGAGTTGCTCTAGCGGATTCCAGGAAGGGCCGAGAGACCTGGGCCGGGTGTCAAAATTCTTACCACCATGACGTGGTTGTGCGTACATGGGTGCCTACCCGCCACGCTTTCCTGGTTCCCCGCATTTTGCCCCTTGGATCCCCAGAGGCCTTAATTCCTTAATATAAGCACCTAGAATTGCTCTAGCGGATTCCAGAAAGGGCCGAGGGACCTGGGCCGGGTGTCAAACTTCTTACCACCATCAGGTGGTAGTGCGTACATGGGTGCCTACACGCCACGCCATCCTGGTTCCCCGCATTTTGCCCCACGGTCCCCCATAGGCCTTAATTCCTTAATATATGCACCTAGAATTTCTCTAGCGGATTCCAGGATTGGCCGAGGGACCTGGGCCGTGTGTCAAACTTCTTACCACCATGAGGTGGTAGTGCGTACATGGGTGCCTACCCGCCACGCCCTCCTGGTTCCCCGCATTTTGCCCCAAGGTCCCCCAGAATCCTTAATTCCTTAATATAAGCCCCTAGAATTGCTCTAGCAGATTCCAGGAAGGGCCGAGGGACCTGGGCCGGGTGTCAAACTTCTTACCACCATGAGGTGGTAGTGCGTACATGGGTACCTACCCGCCACGCCCTCCTGGTTCCCCGCATTTTGCCCCACGGTCCCCCAGAGGCCTTAATTCCTTAATATAAGCACTTAGAATTGCTCTAGCGGATTCCAGGATGGGCCGAGGGACCTGGGCCGGGTGTCAAACTTCTTACCACCATGAGGTGGTAGTGCGTACATGGGTGCCTACCCCCCATGCCCTCCTGGTTCCCCGTATTTTGCCCAAAGGACCCCCAGAAGCCTTAATTCCTTAATATAAGCCCCTAGAGTTGCTCTAGCGGATTCCAGGAAGGGCCGAGAGACCTGGGCCGGGTGTCAAACTTCTTACCACCATGACGTGGTTGTGCGTACATGGGTGCCTACCCGCCACGCTTTCATGGTTCCCCGCATTTTGCCCCTTGGATCCCCAGAGGCTTTAATTCCTTAATATAAGCACCTAGAATTGCTCTAGCGGATTCCAGGAAGGGCCGAGAGGCCTGGGTCGGGTGTCAAACTTCTTACCACCATGAGGTGGTTGTGCGTACATAGGTGCCTACCCACCACGCCCTCCTGTTCCCCGCATTTTGCCCCAGGGAGCCCCAGAAGCCTTAATTCCTTAATATAAGCATCTAGAATTGCTTTAGCGGATTCCAGGATGGGCCGAGAGGCCTGGGTCGGGTGTCAAACTTCTTACCACCATGAGGTGGTTGTGCGTACATAGGTGCCTACCCACCACGCCCTCCTGTTCCCCGCATTTTGCCCCACGGACCCCCAGAGGCCTTAATTCCTTAATATAAGCACCTAGAATTTCTCTAACGGATTCCAGGATGGGCCGAGGGACCTGGGCCGGGTGTAAAACTTCTTACCACCATGACGTGGTTGTGTGTTTATGGGTGCCAACCCGCCACGCTTTCCTGGTTCCCCGCATTTTGCCCTTTGGATCCCCAGAGGCTTTAATTCCTTAATATAAGCACCTAGAATTGCTCTAGCGGATTCCAGGAAGGGCCGAGAGGCCTGTGTCGGGTGTCAAACTTCTTAGCACCATGAGGTGGTTGTGCGTACATGGGTGCCTACACGCCACGCCTTCCTGGTTCCCCGCATTTTGCCCCAGGGAGCCCCAGAAGCCTTAATTCCTTAATATAAGCATCTAGAATTGCTTTAGCGGATTCCAGGATGGGCCGAGGGACCTGGGTCGCGTGTCAAACTTCTTACCACCATGAGGTAGTTGTGCGTACATGGGTGCCTTCAAGCCACGCCCTCCTGGTTCCCCGCATTTTGCCCTTTGGATCCCCAGAGGCTTTAATTCCTTAATATAAGCACCTAGAATTGCTCTAGCGGATTCCAGGAAAGGCCGAGAGGCCTGTGTCGGGTGTCAAACTTCTTAGCACCATGAGGTGGTTGTGCGTACATGGGTGCCTACACGCCACGCCTTCCTGGTTCCCCGCATTTTGCCCCACAGACCCCCAGAGGCCTTAATTCCTTAATATAAGCACCTAGAATTGCTTTAGCGGATTCCAGGATGGGGTGAGGGACCTGGGCCGAGTGTCTAACTTTTTACTACCATGAGATGGTTGTGCGTACATGGGTGCCTACCAGCCACGCCCTGCTGGTTCCCCGCATTTTGCCCCAGGGAGCCCCTGAAGCCTTAATTCCTCAATATAAGCACCTAGAATTGCTCTAGCGTATTTCAGGAAGGGCCGAGGGACCTGGGCTGTGTGTCAAACTTCTTACCACCATGAGGTGGTTGTGCGTACATGGGTGCCTACCCGTCACGCCTTCCTCTTTCCCCACATTTTGTCCCACGGATCCCATGAGGGCTTTAATTCCTTAATATAAGCACCTAGAATTTCTCTAGCGGATTCCAGGAAGGGCCGAGGGACCTGGGCCGGGTGTCAAACTTATTACCACCATGAGGTGGTTGTGCGTACATAGGTGCCTAACCGCCACGCCCTCCTGGTTCCCCGCATTTTGCCCCTGGGACATCCATAGGCCTTAATTCCCTAATATATGCACCTAGAATTTCTCTAGCGGATTCCAGGATTGGCCGAGGAACCTGGGCCGGGTGTCAAACTTCTTATCACCATGAGGTGGTTGTGCGTACATGGGTGCCTACCCGCCAAGCCCTCCTGGTTCCCCGCATTTTGCCCCTTGGATCCCCAGAGGCTTTAATTCATTAATGTAAGCACCTAGAATTGCTCTAGCGGATTCCAAGAAGGGCCGAGGGACCTGGGCCGGGTGTCAAACTTCTTACCACCATGAGGTGGTTGTGCGTACATGGGTGCCTACTCGCCACGCCCTCCGGGTTACCCGCATTTTTCCCCACGTTTCCCCAGAGGCCTTTAATTCCTTAATATAAGCAACCAGAATTGCTCTAGCAGATTCCAGGAAGGGCCGAGGGACCTGGGCCGGGTGTCAAACTTTTTACCACCATGAGTTGGTTGTGCGTACATGGGTGCCTACCCGCCAAGCCCTCCTGGTTCCCCGCATTTTGCCCCACGGATCCTCAGAGGCTTTAATTCTTTACTATAAGCACTTAGAATTGCTCTAGCGGATTCCAGGAATGGCCGAGGGACCAGGGCCGGGTGTCAAACTTCTTATCACCATGAAGTGGTTGTGCGTACATGGGTGCCTACACGCGACGCCCTCCTGCTTCCCCGCATTTTGCCCCACGGATCCTCAGAGGCTTTAATTCTTTACTATAAGCACTTAGAAATGCTCTTGCGGATTCCAGGAAGGGCCGAGGGACCTGGGCCGGATGTCAAACTTCTTACCACCATGAGGTGGTTGTGCGTACATGGAAGCCTACCCGTCACGCCCTTCTCGTTCCCCGCATTTTGCCCCAAGGAGCCCCTGAAGCCTTAATTCCTCAATATAAGCACCAAGATTTGCTCTAGCGGATTCCAGGAAGGGCCGAGGGACCTGGGCCGTGTGTCAAACTTCTTAGCACCATGAGGTAGTTGTGTGTACATGGGTGCCTACACGTCACGCCCTCCTGGTTCCCCGCATTTTGCCCCAGGGAGCCCCAGAGGCTTTAATTCCTTAATATAAGCACCTAGAATTGCTCTAGCGGATTCCAGGAAGGGCCGAGAGGCCTGTGTCGGGTGTCAAACTTCTTAGCACCATGGGGTGGTTGTGCGTACATGGGTGCCTACACGCCACGCCTTCCTGGTTCCCCGCATTTTGCCCCACAGACCCCAGAGGCCTTAATTCCTTAATATAAGCACCTAGAATTGCTTTAGCGGATTCCAGGATGGGGTGAGGGACCTGGGCCGAGTGTCTAACTTTTTACTACCATGAGATGGTTGTGCGTACATGGGTGCCTACCAGCCACGCCCTGCTGGTTCCCCGCATTTTGCCCCAGGGAGCCCCTGAAGCCTTAATTCCCTAATATATGCACCTAGAATTTCTCTAGCGGATTCCAGGATTGGCCGAGAAACCTGGGCCGGGTGTCAAACTTCTTATCACCATGAGGTGGTTGTGCGTACATGGGTGCCTACCCGCCAAGCCCTCCTGGTTCCCGGCATTTTGCCCCTTGGATCCCCAGAGGCTTTAATTCATTAATGTAAGCACCTAGAATTGCTCTAGCGGATTCCAAGAAGGGCCGAGGGACCTGGGCCGGGTGTCAAACTTCTTACCACCATGAGGTGGTTGTGCGTACATGGGTGCCTACTCGCCACGCCCTCCTGGTTACCCGCATTTTTCCCCACGTTTCCCCAGAGGCCTTTAATTCCTTAATATAAGCAACCAGAATTGCTCTAGCAGATTCCAGGAAGGGCCGAGGGACCTGGGCCGGGTGTCAAACTTTTTACCACCATGAGTTGGTTGTGCGTACATGGGTGCCTACCCGCCAAGCCCTCCTGGTTCCCCGCATTTTGCCCCACGGATCCTCAGAGGCTTTAATTCTTTACTATAAGCACTTAGAATTGCTCTAGCGGATTCCAGGAATGGCCGAGGAACCAGGGCCGGGTGTCAAACTTCTTATCACCATGAGGTGGTTGTGCGTACATGGGTGCCTACACGCGACGCCCTCCTGCTTCCCCGCATTTTGCCCCACGGATCCTCAGAGGCTTTAATTCTTTACTATAAGCACTTAGAAATGCTCTTGCGGATTCCAGGAAGGGCCGAGGGACCTGGGCCGGATGTCAAACTTCTTACCACCATGAGGTGGTTGTGCGTACATGGAAGCCTACCCGTCACGCCCTTCTCGTTCCCCGCATTTTGCCCCAAGGAGCCCCTGAAGCCTTAATTCCTCAATATAAGCACCTAGAATTGCTCTAGCTTGTTTCAGGAAGGGCCGAGGGACCTGGGCTGTGTGGCAAACTTCGTACCACTATGACGTGGTTGTGCGTACATGGGTGCCTACCCGTCACGCTTTCCTCTTTCCCCACATTTTGTCCCACGGATCCCATGAGGGCTTTAATTCCTTAATATAAGCACCTAGAATTTCTCTAGCGGATTCCAGGAAAGGCCGAGGGACCTGGGCCGGGTATCAAACTTATTACCACCATGAGGTGGTTGTGCGTACATAGGTGCCTATCCGCCACGCCCTCCTGGTTCCCCGCATTTTGTCCCACGGTCCCCCAGAAGCCTAATTCCTTAATATAAGCACCTAGAATTGCTCTAGCTGATTCCAGGAAGGGCTGAGAGGCCTGGGTCGGGTGTCAAACTTCTTACCACGATGAGGTGGTTGTGCGTACATAGGTTCCTACCCGCCACGCCCTCCTGGTTCCCTGCATTTTGCCCCACGGACCCCCAGAGGCTTTAATTCCTTAATATAAGCACCTAGAATTTCTCTAGCGGATTCCAGGATGGGCCGAGGGACCTGGGCCGGGTGTCAAACTTCTTACCACCATGAGGTGGTAGTGGGTACATGGGTGCCTACCCGCCCCGCCCTCCTGGTTCCCCGCATTTTGCCCCAAGGACCCCCAGAATCCTTAATTCCTTAATATAAGCCCCTAGAATTGCTCTAGCAGATTCCAGGAAGGGCCGAGGGACCTGGGCCGGGTGTCAAACTTCTTACCACCATGAGTTGGTTGTGAGTACATGGGTGCCTACCCGCCACGCCCTCCTGGTTCCCCGCATTTTTCCCCACAGTTCCCTTGAGGGCTTTAATTCCTTAATATAAGCAACTAGAAATGCTCTAGCGGATTCCAGGAAGGGCCGAGGGACCTGGGCCGGGTGACAAACTACTTACCACCATCAGGTGGTTGTGCGTACATGGGTGCCTACACGCCACGCTTTCCTGGTTCCCCGCATTTTGCCCCACGGATCCTCAGAGGCTTTAATTCTTTACTATAAGCACTTAGAATTGCACTTGCGGATTCCAGGAAGGGCCGAGGGACCTGGGCCGGGTGTCAAACTTCTTACCACCATGAGGTGGTAGTGCGTACATGGGGGCCTACCCGCCACGCCTTCTTGGTTCCGCGCATTTTGCCCCACGGACCCCCAGAGGCCTTAATTCCTTAATATAAGCACCTAGAATTGCTCTAGCGGATTCCAGGAAGGGCCGAGAGACCTGGGCCGGGTGTCAAACTTCTTACCACCATGACGTGGTTGTGCGTACATGGGTGCCTACTCACCACGCTTTCCTGGTTCCCCGCATTTTGCCCCTTGGATCCCCAGAAGCTTTAATTCCTTAATATAAGCACCTAGAATTGCTCTAGCGGATTCCAGGAAGGGCCGAGAAGCCTGGGTCGGGTGTCAAACTTCTTACCACCATGAGGTGGTTGTGCGTACATAGGTGCCTACCCACCACGCCCTCCTGGTTCCCCGCATTTTGCCCCACGGACCCCCAGAGGCCTTAATTCCTTAATATAAGCACTTAGAACTTCTCTTCCGGATACCAGGAAGGGCCGAGGGACCTGGGCCGGGTGTCAAACTTATTACCACCATGAGGTGGTTGTGCGTACATGGGTGCCTACCCGCCGCGCCCTCCTGGTTCCCCGCATTTTGTCCCACGGATCCCCAGAGGCTTTAATTCCTTAATATAAGCACCTAGAATTGCTCTAGCGGATTCCAGGAAGGGCCGAGGGACCTGGGCAGGGTGTCAAACTTCTTACCACCATGAGGTGGTAGTGCGTACATGGTTGCCTACCCGCCACGCCCTCCTGGTTCCCCGCATTTTGCCCCACGGTCCCCCATAGGCCTTAATTCCTTAATATAAGATCCTTGAATTGCTCTAGCGGATTCCAGGAAGGGCCGAGAGACCTGGGCCGGGTGTCAAACTTCTTACCACCATGACGTGGTTGTGCGTACATGGGTGCCTACCCACCACGCCCTCCTGGTTCCGCGCATTTTGCCCCACGGTCCCCCAGAGGCCTTAATTCCTTAATATAAGCACCTAGAATTGCTCTAGCGGATTCCAGGAAGGGCCGGGGGACCTGGGCCGGGTGTCAAACTTCTTACCACCATGAGGAGGTTGTGCGTACATGGGTGCCACACGCCACGCCCTCCTGGTTCCCCGCATTTTGCCCCACGGTCCCCCAGAGGCCTTAATTCCTTAATATAAGCAGCTAGAATTGCTCTAGCGGATTCCAGGAAGGGCCGGGGGACCTGGGCCGGGTGTCAAACTTCTTACCACCATGAGATGGTAGTGCGTACATGGGGGCCTACCCGCCACGCCCTCTTGGTTCCGCGCATTTTGCCCCACGGACCCCCAGAAGCCTTAATTCCTTAATATAAGCCCCTAGAATTGCTCTAGCGGATTCCAGGAAGGGCCGACGGACCTGGGCAGGGTGTCAAACTTTTTACCACCATGAGGTGGTAGTGCCTACATGGGTGCCTACCCGCCACGCCCTCCTGGTTCCCCGCATTTTGCCCCACGGTCCCCCAGAGGCCTTAATTCCTTAATATAAGCAGCTAGAATTGCTCTAGCGGATTCCAGGAAGGGCCGGGGGACCTGGTCCGGGTGTCAAACTTCTTACCACCATGAGGTGGTAGTGCGTACATGGGGGCCTACCCGCCACGCCCTCTTGGTTCCGCGCATTTTGCCCCACGGACCCCCAGAAGCCTTAATTCCTTAATATAAGCCCCTAGAATTGCTCTAGCGGATTCCAGGAAGGGCCGACGGACCTGGGCAGGGTGTCAAACTTTTTACCACCATGAGGTGGTAGTGCCTACATGGGTGCCTACCCGCCACGCCCTCCTGGTTCCCCGCATTTTGCCCCACGGTCCCCCAGAGGCCTTAATTCCTTAATATAAGCAGCTAGAATTGCTCTAGCGGATTCCAGGAAGGGCCGGGGGACCTGGGCCGGGTGTCAAACTTCTTACCACCATGAGGAGGTTGTGCGTACATGGGTGCCACACGCCACGCCCTCCTGGTTCCCCGCATTTTGCCCCACGGTCCCCCAGAGGCCTTAATTCCTTAATATAAGCAACTAGAATTTTTCTAGCGGATTCCAGGATGGGCCGAGGGACCTGGGCCGGGTGTCAAACTTCTTACCACCATGAGGTGGTAGTGCGTACATGGGGGCCTACCCGCCACGCCTTCTTGGTTCCGCGTATTTTGCCCCACGGACCCCCAGAGGCCTTAATTCCTTAATATAAGCACCTAGAATTGCTCTAGCGGATTCCAGGAAGGGCCGAGAGACCTGGGCCGGGTGTCAAACTTCTTACCACCATGACGTGGTTGTGCGTACATGGGTGCCTACTCACCACGCTTTCCTGGTTCCCCGCATTTTGCCCCTTGGATCCCCAGAAGCTTTAATTCCTTAATATAAGCACCTAGAATTGCTCTAGCGGATTCCAGGAAGGGCCGAGAAGCCTGGGTCGGGTGTCAAACTTCTTACCACCATGAGGTGGTTGTGCGTACATAGGTGCCTACCCACCACGCCCTCCTGGTTCCCCGCATTTTGCCCCACGGACCCCCAGAGGCCTTAATTCCTTAATATAAGCACTTAGAACTTCTCTTCCGGATACCAGGAAGGGCCGAGGGACCTGGGCCGGGTGTCAAACTTATTACCACCATGAGGTGGTTGTGCGTACATGGGTGCCTACCCGCCGCGCCCTCCTGGTTCCCCGCATTTTGTCCCACGGATCCCCAGAGGCTTTAATTCCTTAATATAAGCACCTAGAATTGCTCTAGCGGATTCCAGGAAGGGCCGAGGGACCTGGGCAGGGTGTCAAACTTCTTACCACCATGAGGTGGTAGTGCGTACATGGTTGCCTACCCGCCACGCCCTCCTGGTTCCCCGCATTTTGCCCCACGGTCCCCCATAGGCCTTAATTCCTTAATATAAGATCCTTGAATTGCTCTAGCGGATTCCAGGAAGGGCCGAGAGACCTGGGCCGGGTGTCAAACTTCTTACCACCATGACGTGGTTGTGCGTACATGGGTGCCTACCCACCACGCCCTCCTGGTTCCGCGCATTTTGCCCCACGGTCCCCCAGAGGCCTTAATTCCTTAATATAAGCACCTAGAATTGCTCTAGCGGATTCCAGGAAGGGCCGGGGGACCTGGGCCGGGTGTCAAACTTCTTACCACCATGAGGAGGTTGTGCGTACATGGGTGCCACACGCCACGCCCTCCTGGTTCCCCGCATTTTGCCCCACGGTCCCCCAGAGGCCTTAATTCCTTAATATAAGCAGCTAGAATTGCTCTAGCGGATTCCAGGAAGGGCCGGGGGACCTGGGCCGGGTGTCAAACTTCTTACCACCATGAGGTGGTAGTGCGTACATGGGGGCCTACCCGCCACGCCCTCTTGGTTCCGCGCATTTTGCCCCACGGACCCCCAGAAGCCTTAATTCCTTAATATAAGCCCCTAGAATTGCTCTAGCGGATTCCAGGAAGGGCCGACGGACCTGGGCAGGGTGTCAAACTTTTTACCACCATGAGGTGGTAGTGCCTACATGGGTGCCTACCCGCCACGCCCTCCTGGTTCCCCGCATTTTGCCCCACGGTCCCCCAGAGGCCTTAATTCCTTAATATAAGCAGCTAGAATTGCTCTAGCGGATTCCAGGAAGGGCCGGGGGACCTGGGCCGGGTGTCAAACTTCTTACCACCATGAGGAGGTTGTGCGTACATGGGTGCCACACGCTACGCCCTCCTGGTTCCCCGCATTTTGCCCCACGGTCCCCCAGAGGCCTTAATTCCTTAATATAAGCAACTAGATTTTCTCTAGCGGATTCCAGGATGGGCCGAGGGACCTGGGCCGGGTGTCAAACTTCTTACCACCATGAGGTGGTAGTGCGTACATGGGGGCCTACCCGCCACGCCCTCTTGGTTCCGCGCATTTTGCCCCACGGACCCCCAGAGGCCTTAATTCCTTAATATAAGCACCTAGAATTGCTCTAGCGGATTCCAGGAAGGGCCGAGAGACCTGGGCCGGGTGTCAAACTTCTTACCACCATGACGTGGTTGTGCGTACATGGGTGCCTACTCACCACGCTTTCCTGGTTCCCCGCATTTTGCCCCTTGGATCCCCAGAAGCTTTAATTCCTTAATATAAGCACCTAGAATTGCTCTAGCGGATTCCAGGAAGGGCCGAGAAGCCTGGGTCGGGTGTCAAACTTCTTACCACCATGAGGTGGTTGTGCGTACATAGGTGCCTACCCACCACGCCCTCCTGGTTCCCCGCATTTTGCCCCACGGACCCCCAGAGGCCTTAATTCCTTAATATAAGCACTTAGAACTTCTCTTCCGGATACCAGGAAAGGCCGAGGGACCTGGGCCGGGTGTCAAACTTATTACCACCATGAGGTGGTTGTGCGTACATGGGTGCCTACCCGCCGCGCCCTCCTGGTTCCCCGCATTTTGTCCCACGGATCCCCAGAGGCTTTAATTCCTTAATATAAGCACCTAGAATTGTTCTAGCGGATTCCAGGAAGGGCCGAGGGACCTGGGCAGGGTGTCAAACTTCTTACCACCATGAGGTGGTAGTGCGTACATGGTTGCCTACCCGCCACGCCCTCCTGGTTCCCCGCATTTTGCCCCACGGTCCCCCATAGGCCTTAATTCCTTAATATAAGATCCTTGAATTGCTCTAGCGGATTCCAGGAAGGGCCGGGGGACCTGGGCCGGGTGTCAAACTTCTTACCACCATGAGGCGGTAGTGCGTACATGGGTGCCTACCCGCCAAGCCCTCCTGGTTCCCCGCATTTTGCCCCACGGTCCCCCTGAGGCCTTAATTCCTTAATATAAGCACCTAGAATTGCTCTAGCGGATTCCAGGAAGGGCCGAGGGACCTGGGCCGGGTGTCAAACTTCTTACCACAATGAGGTGGTAGTGCGTACATGGGTGCCTACCCGCCACGCCCTCCTGGTTCCCCGCATTTTGCCCCAAGGACCCCCAGAATCCTTAATCCCTTAATATAAGCCCCTAGAATTGCTCTAGCAGATTCCAGGAAGGGCCGAGGGACCTGGGCCGGGTGTCAAACTTCTTACCACCATGAGGTGGTAGTGCGTACATGGGTACCTACCCGCCACGCCCTCCTGGTTCCCCGCATTTTGCCCCACGGTCCCCCAAAGGCCTTAATTCCTTAATATAAGCACTTAGAATTGCTCTAGCGGATTCCAGGATGGGCCGAGGGACCTGGGCCGGGTGTCAAACTTCTTACCACCATGAGGTGGTAGTGCGTACATGGGTGCCTACCCCCACGCCCTCCTGGTTCCCCGTATTTTGCCCAAAGGACCCCCAGAAGCCTTAATTCCTTAATATAAGCACCTAGAATTTCTCTAGCGGATTCCAGGATGGGCCGAGGGACCTGGGCCGGGTGTCAAACTTCTTACCACCATGAGGTGGTAGTGCGTACATGGGTGCCTACCCGCCACGCCCTCCT
The DNA here is from genome assembly GCA_963930725.1 of Candelabrum cocksii. Classification (NCBI taxonomy): domain Eukaryota; kingdom Metazoa; phylum Cnidaria; class Hydrozoa; order Anthoathecata; family Candelabridae; genus Candelabrum; species Candelabrum cocksii. Next base: position 5,303,321 of record OZ005677.1, on the reverse strand, counting down.
GGTTCCCCGCATTTTGCCCCAAGGACCCCCAGAATCCTTAATTCCTTAATATAAGCCCCTAGAATTGCTCTAGCAGATTCCAGGAAGGGCCGAGGGACCTGGGCCGGGTGTCAAACTTCTTACCACCATGAGGTGGTAGTGCGTACATAGGTGCCTACCCACCACGCCCTCCTGGTTCCCCGCATTTTGCCCCAAGGACCCCCAGAGGCCTTAATTCCTTAATATAAGCACTTAGAACTTCTCTACCGGATTCCAGGAAGGGCCGAGGGACCTGGGCCGGGTGTCAAACTTCTTACCACAATGAGGTTGTTGTGCGTACATGGGTGCCTTCCCGCCACGCCCTCCTGGTTCCCCGCATTTTGTCCCACGGACCCCCAGAGGCCTTAATTCCTTAATATAAGCACCTAGAATTGCTCTAGCGGATTCCAGGAAGGGCCGAGGGACCTGGGCCGGGTGTCAAACTTCTTACCACCATGAGGTGGTTGTGCGTACATGGGTGCCTACCCGCCACGCCCTCCTGGTTCCCCGCATTTTGCCCCAAGGACCCCCAGAAGCCTTAATTCCTTAATATAAGCCCCTAGAATTGCTCTAGCGGATTCCAGGAAGGGCCGACGGACCTGGGCAGGGTGTCAAACTTTTTACCACCATGAGGTGGTAGTGCCTACATGGGTGCCTACCCGCCACGCCCTCCTGGTTCCCGGCATTTTGCCCCACGGTCCCCCAGAGGCCTTAATTCCTTAATATAAGCAGCTAGAATTGCTCTAGCGGATTCCAGGAAGGGCCGGGGGACCTGGGCCGGGTGTCAAACTTCTTACCACCATGAGGAGGTTGTGCGTACATGGGTGCCACACGCCACTCCCTCCTGGTTCCCCGCATTTTGCCCCACGGTCCCCCAGAGGCCTTAATTCCTTAATATAAGCAACTAGAATTTCTCTAGCGGATTCCAGGATGGGCCGAGGGACCTGGGCCGGGTGTCAAACTTTTTACCACCATGAGGTGGTAGTGCGTACATGGGGGCCTACCCGCCACGCCCTCTTGGTTCCGCGCATTTTGCCCCACGGACCCCCAGAGGCCTTAATTCCTTAATATAAGCACCTAGAATTGCTCTAGCGGATTCCAGGAAGGGCCGAGAGACCTGGGCCGGGTGTCAAACTTCTTACCACCAAGACGTGGTTGTGCGTACATGGGTGCCTACTCACCACGCTTTCCTGGTTCCCCGCATTTTGCCCCTTGGATCCCCAGAAGCTTTAATTCCTTAATATAAGCACCTAGAATTGCTCTAGCGGATTCCAGGAAGGGCCGAGAAGCCTGGGTCGGGTGTCAAACTTCTTACCACCATGAGGTGGTTGTGCGTACATAGGTGCCTACCCACCACGCCCTCCTGGTTCCCCGCATTTTGCCCCACGGACCCCCAGAGGCCTTAATTCCTTAATATAAGCACTTAGAACTTCTCTTCCGGATACCAGGAAGGGCCGAGGGACCTGGGCCGGGTGTCAAACTTATTACCACCATGAGGTGGTTGTGCGTACATGGGTGCCTACCCGCCGCGCCCTCCTGGTTCCCCGCATTTTGTCCCACGGATCCCCAGAGGCTTTAATTCCTTAATATAAGCACCTAGAATTGCTCTAGCGGATTCCAGGAAGGGCCGAGGGACCTGGGCAGGGTGTCAAACTTCTTACCACCATGAGGTGGTAGTGCGTACATGGTTGCCTACCCGCCACGCCCTCCTGGTTCCCCGCATTTTGCCCCACGGTCCCCCATAGGCCTTAATTCCTTAATATAAGATCCTTGAATTGCTCTAGCGGATTCCAGGAAGGGCCGGGGGACCTGGGCCGGGTGTCAAACTTCTTACCACCATGAGGTGGTAGTGCGTACATGGGTGCCTACCCGCCAAGCCCTCCTGGTTCCCCGCATTTTGCCCCACGGTCCCCCTGAGGCCTTAATTCCTTAATATAAGCACCTAGAATTGCTCTAGCGGATTCCAGGAAGGGCCGAGGGACCTGGGCCGGGTGTCAAACTTCTTACCACCATGAGGTGGTAGTGCGTACATGGGTGCCTACCCCCACGCCCTCCTGGTTCCCCGTATTTTGCCCAAAGGACCCCCAGAAGCCTTAATTCCTTAATATAAGCCCCTAGAGTTGCTCTAGCGGATTCCAGGAAGGGCCGAGAGGCCTGGGTCGGGTGTCAAACTTCTTACCACCATGAGGTGGTTGTGCGTACATAGGTGCCTACCCACCACGCCCTCCTGGTTCCCCGCATTTTGCCCCAAGGACCCCCAGAATCCTTAATTCCTTAATATAAGCCCCTAGAATTGCTCTAGCAGATTCCAGGAAGGGCCGAGGGACCTGGGCCGGGTGTCAAACTTCTTACCACCATGAGGTGGTAGTGCGTACATGGGTACCTACCCGCCACGCCCTCCTGGTTCCCCGCATTTTGCCCCACGGTCCCCCAGAGGCCTTAATTCCTTAATATAAGCACTTAGAATTGCTCTAGCGGATTCCAGGATGGGCCGAGGGACCTGGGCCGGGTGTCAAACTTCTTACCACCATGAGGTGGTAGTGCGTACATGGGTGCCTACCCCCACGCCCTCCTGGTTCCCCGTATTTTGCCCAAAGGACCCCCAGAAGCCTTAATTCCTTAATATAAGCCCCTAGAGTTGCTCTAGCGGATTCCAGGAAGGGCCGAGAGGCCTGGGTCGGGTGTCAAACTTCTTACCACCATGAGGTGGTTGTGCGTACATAGGTGCCTACCCACCACGCCCTCCTGGTTCCCCGCATTTTGCCCCTTGGATCCCCAGAGGCTTTAATTCCTTAATATAAGCACTTAGAATTGCTCTAGCGGATTCCAGGAAGGGCCGAGAGGCCTGGGTCGGGTGTCAAACTTCTTACCACCATGAGGTGGTTGTGCGTACATAGGTGCCTACCCACCACGCCCTCCTGGTTTCCCGCATTTTGCCCCACGGACCCCCAGAGGCCTTAATTCCTTAATATAAGCACCTAGAATTTCTCTAGCGGATTCCAGGATGGGCTGAGGGACCTGGGCCGGGTGTCAAACTTCTTACCACCATGAGGTGGTAGTGCGTACATGGGTGCCTACCCGCCAAACCCTCCTGGTTCCCCGCATTTTGCCCCACGGTCCCCCAGAGGCCTTAATTCCTTAATATAAGCACCTAGAATTGCTCTAGCGGATTCCAGGAAGGGCCGAGAGGCCTGGGTCGGGTGTCAAACTTCTTACCACCATGAGGTGGTTGTGCGTACATAGGTTCCTACCCGCCACGCCCTCCTGGTTCCCCGCATTTTGCCCCACGGATCCCCAGAGGCCTTAATTCCTTAATATAAGCACTTAGAACTTCTCTACCGGATTCCAGGAAGGGCCGAGGGACCTGGGCCGGGTGTCAAACTTCTTACCACCATGAGGTGGTTGTGCGTTCATGGGTGCCTACCCGCCACGCCCTCCTGGTTCCACGCATTTTGCCCCACGGACCCCCAGAGGCCTTAATTCCTTAATATAAGCACCTAGAATTTCTCTAGCGGATTCCAGGATGGGCCGAGGGACCTGGGTCGGGTGTCAAACTTCGTACCACCATGAGGTGGTAGTGCGTACATGGGTGCCTACCCGCCACGCCCTCCTGGTTCCGCGCATTTTGCCCCACGGACCCCCAGAGGCCTTAATTCCTTAATATAAGCACCTAGAATTGCTCTAGCGGATTCCAGGAAGGGCCGAGAGACCTGGGCCGGGTGTCAAACTTCTTACCACCATGACGTGGTTGTGCGTACATGGGTGCCTACCCACCACGCCCTCCTGGTTCCGCGCATTTTGCCCCACGGACCCCCAGAGGCTTTAATTCCTTAATATAAGCACCTAGAATTGCTCTAGCGGATTCCAGGAAGTGCCGAGAAGCCTGGGTCGGGTGTCAAACTTCTTACCACCATGAGGTGGTAGTGCGTACATAGGTGCCTACCCACCACGCCCTCCTGGTTCCCCGCATTTTGCCCAACGGTCCCCCAGAGGCCTTAATTCCTTAATATAAGCACTTAGAACTTCTCTACCGGATTCCAGGAAGGGCCGAGGGACCTGGGCCGGGTGTCAAACTTCTTACCACCATGAGGTGGTTGTGCGTACATGGGTGCCTACCCGCCACGCCCTCCTGGTTCCCCGCATTTTGTCCCACGGACCCCCAGAAGCCTTAATTCCTTAATATAAGCACCTAGAATTGCTCTAGCGGATTCCAGGAAGGGCTGAGAGGCCTGGGTCGGGTGTCAAACTTCTTACCACCATGAGGTGGTTGTGCGTACATAGGTTCCTACCCGCCACGCCCTCCTGGTTCCCCGCATTTTGCCCCACGGACCCCCAGAGGCTTTAATTCCTTAATATAAGCACCTAGAATTTCTCTAGCGGATTCCAGGATGGGCCGAGGGACCTGGGCCGGGTGTCAAACTTCTTACCACCATGAGGTGGTAGTGCGTACATGGGTGCCTACCCGCCACGCCCTCCTGGTTCCCCGCATTTTGCCCCAAGGACCCCCAGAATCCTTAATTCCTTAATATAAGCCCCTAGAATTGCTCTAGCAGATTCCAGGAAGGGCCGAGGGACCTGGGCCGGGTGTCAAACTTCTTACCACCATGAGGTGGTAGTGCGTACATAGGTGCCTACCCACCACGCCCTCCTGGTTCCCCGCATTTTGCCCCACGGACCCCCAGAGGCCTTAATTCCTTAATATAAGCACTTTGAACTTCTCTACCGGATTCCAGGAAGGGCCGACGGACCTGGGCAGGGTGTCAAACTTTTTACCACCATGAGGTGGTAGTGCCTACATGGGTGCCTACCCGCCACGCCCTCCTGGTTCCCCGCATTTTGCCCCACGGTCCCCCAGAGGCCTTAATTCCTTAATATAAGCAGCTAGAATTGCTCTAGCGGATTCCAGGAAGGGCCGGGGGACCTGGGCCGGGTGTCAAACTTCTTACCACCATGAGGAGGTTGTGCGTACATGGGTGCCACACGCCACGCCCTCCTGGTTCCCCGCATTTTGCCCCACGGTCGCCCAGAGGCCTTAATTCCTTAATATAAGCAACTAGAATTTCTCTAGCGGATTCCAGGATGGGCCGAGGGACCTGGGCCGGGTGTCAAACTTCTTACCACCATGAGGTGGTAGTGCGTACATGTTGGCCTACCCGCCACGCCCTCTTGGTTCCGCGCATTTTGCCCCACGGACCCCCAGAAGCCTTAATTCCTTAATATAAGCCCCTAGAATTGCTCTAGCGGATTCCAGGAAAGGCCGACGGACCTGGGCAGGGTGTCAAACTTTTTACCACCATGAGGTGGTAGTGCCTACATGGGTGCCTACCCGCCACGCCCTCCTGGTTCCCCGCATTTTGCCCCACGGTCCCCCAGAGGCCTTAATTCCTTAATATAAGCAGCTAGAATTGCTCTAGCGGATTCCAGGAAGGGCCGGGGGACCTGGGCCGGGTGTCAAACTTCTTACCACCATGAGGAGGTTGTGCGTACATGGGTGCCACACGCCACGCCCTCCTGGTTCCCCGCATTTTGCCCCACGGTCCCCCAGAGGCCTTTATTCCTTAATATAAGCAACTAGAATTTCTCTAGCGGATTCCAGGATGGGCCGAGGGACCTGGGCCGGGTGTCAAACTTCTTACCACCATGAGGTGGTAGTGCGTACATGGGGGCCTACCCGCCACGCCCTCTTGGTTCCGCGCATTTTGCCCCACGGACCCCCAGAGGCCTTAATTCCTTAATACAAGCACCTAGAATTGCTCTAGCGGATTCCAGGAAGGGCCGAGAGACCTGGGCCGGGTGTCAAACTTCTTACCACCATGACGTGGTTGTGCGTACATGGGTGCCTACTCACCACGCTTTCCTGGTTCCCCGCATTTTGCCCCTTGGATCCCCAGAAGCTTTAATTCCTTAATATAAGCACCTAGAATTGCTCTAGCGGATTCCAGGAAGGGCCGAGAAGCCTGGGTCGGGTGTCAAACTTCTTACCACCATGAGGTGGTTGTGCGTACATAGGTGCCTACCCACCACGCCCTCCTGGTTCCCCGCATTTTGCCCCACGGACCCCCAGAGGCCTTAATTCCTTAATATAAGCACTTAGAACTTCTCTTCCGGATACCAGGAAGGGCCGAGGGACCTGGGCCGGGTGTCAAACTTATTACCACCATGAGGTGGTTGTGCGTACATGGGTGCCTACCCGCCGCGCCCTCCTGGTTCCCCGCATTTTGTCCCACGGATCCCCAGAGGCTTTAATTCCTTAATATAAGCACCTAGAATTGCTCTAGCGGATTCCAGGAAGGGCCGAGGGACCTGGGCAGGGTGTCAAACTTCTTACCACCATGAGGTGGTAGTGCGTACATGGTTGCCTACCCGCCACGCCCTCCTGGTTCCCCGCATTTTGCCCCACGGTCCCCCATAGGCCTTAATTCCTTAATATAAGATCCTTGAATTGCTCTAGCGGATTCCAGGAAGGGCCGGGGGACCTGGGCCGGGTGTCAAACTTCTTACCACCATGAGGTGGTAGTGCGTACATGGGTGCCTACCCGCCAAGCCCTCCTGGTTCCCCGCATTTTGCCCCACGGTCCCCCTGAGGCCTTAATTCCTTAATATAAGCACCTAGAATTGCTCTAGCGGATTCCAGGAAGGGCCGAGGGACCTGGGCCGGGTGTCAAACTTCTTACCACAATGAGGTGGTAGTGCGTACATGGGTGCCTACCCGCCACGCCCTCCTGGTTCCCCGCATTTTGCCCCAAGGACCCCCAGAATCCTTAATTCCTTAATATAAGCCCCTAGAATTGCTCTAGCAGATTCCAGGAAGGGCCGAGGGACCTGGGCCGGGTGTCAAACTTCTTACCACCATGAGGTGGTTGTGCGTACATAGGTGCCTACCCACCACGCCCTCCTGGTTCCCCGCATTTTGCCCCACGGACCCCCAAAGGCCTTAATTCCTTAATATAAGCACTTAGAACTTCTCTTCCGGATACCAGGAAGGGCCGAGGGACCTGGGCCGGGTGTCAAACTTATTACCACCATGAGGTGGTTGTGCGTACATGGGTGCCTACCCGCCGCGCCCTCCTGGTTCCCCGCATTTTGTCCCACGGATCCCCAGAGGCTTTAATTCCTTAATATAAGCACCTAGAATTGCTCTAGCGGATTCCAGGAAGGGCCGAGGGACCTGGGCAGGGTGTCAAACTTCTTACCACCATGAGGTGGTAGTGCGTACATGGTTGCCTACCCGCCACGCCCTCCTGGTTCCCCGCATTTTGCCCCACGGTCCCCCATAGGCCTTAATTCCTTAATATAAGATCCTTGAATTGCTCTAGCGGATTCCAGGAAAGGCCGGGGGACCTGGGCCGGGTGTCAAACTTCTTACCACCATGAGGTGGTAGTGCGTACATGGGTGCCTACCCGCCAAGCCCTCCTGGTTCCCCGCATTTTGCCCCACGGTCCCCCTGAGGCCTTAATTCCTTAATATAAGCACCTAGAATTGCTCTAGCGGATTCCAGGAAGGGCCGAGGGACCTGGGCCGGGTGTCAAACTTCTTACCACAATGAGGTGGTAGTGCGTACATGGGTGCCTACCCGCCACGCCCTCCTGGTTCCCCGCATTTTGCCCCAAGGACCCCCAGAATCCTTAATTCCTTAATATAAGCCCCTAGAATTGCTCTAGCAGATTCCAGGAAGGGCCGAGGGACCTGGGCCGGGTGTCAAACTTCTTACCACCATGAGGTGGTAGTGCGTACATGGGTACCTACCCGCCACGCCCTCCTGGTTCCCCGCATTTTGCCCCACGGTCCCCCAAAGGCCTTAATTCCTTAATATAAGCACTTAGAATTGCTCTAGCGGATTCCAGGATGGGCCGAGGGACCTGGGCCGGGTGTCAAACTTCTTACCACCATGAGGTGGTAATGCGTACATGGGTGCCTACCCCCACGCCCTCCTGGTTCCCCGTATTTTGCCCAAAGGACCCCCAGAAGCCTTAATTCCTTAATATAAGCCCCTAGAGTTGCTCTAGCGGATTCCAGGAAGGGCCGAGAGACCTGGGCCGGGTGTCAAACTTCTTACCACCATGACGTGGTTGTGCGTACATGGGTGCCTACCCGCCACGCTTTCCTGGTTCCCCGCATTTTGCCCCTTGGATCCCCAGAGGCTTTAATTCCTTAATATAAGCACCTAGAATTGCTCTAGCGGATTCCAGGAAGGGCCGAGAGGCCTGGGTCGGGTGTCAAACTTCTTACCACCATGAGGTGGTTGTGCGTACATAGGTGCCTACCCACCACGCCCTCCTGGTTTCCCGCATTTTGCCCCACGGACCCCCAGAGGCCTTAATTCCTTAATATAAGCACCTAGAATTTCTCTAGCGGATTCCAGGATGGGCTGAGGGACCTGGGCCGGGTGTCAAACTTCTTACCACCATGAGGTGGTAGTGCGTACATGGGTGCCTACCCGCCAAGCCCTCCTGGTTCCCCGCATTTTGCCCCACGGTCCCCCAGAGGCCTTAATTCCTTAATATAAGCACCTAGAATTGCTCTAGCGGATTCCAGGAAGGGCCGAGAGGCCTGGGTCGGGTGTCAAACTTCTTACCACCATGAGGTGGTTGTGCGTACATAGGTTCCTACCCGCCACGCCCTCCTGGTTCCCCGCATTTTGCCCCACGGATCCCCAGAGGCCTTAATTCCTTAATATAAGCACTTAGAACTTCTCTACCGGATTCCAGGAAGGGCCGAGGGACCTGGGCCGGGTGTCAAACTTCTTACCACCATGAGGTGGTTGTGCGTTCATGGGTGCCTACCCGCCACGCCCTCCTGGTTCCACGCATTTTGCCCCACGGACCCCCAGAGGCCTTAATTCCTTAATATAAGCACTTAGAATTTCTCTAGCGGATTCCAGGATGGGCCGAGGGACCTGGGTCGGGTGTCAAACTTCGTACCACCATGAGGTGGTAGTGCGTACATGGGTGCCTACCCGCCACGCCCTCCTGGTTCCGCGCATTTTGCCCCACGGACCCCCAGAGGCCTTAATTCCTTAATATAAGCACCTAGAATTGCTCTAGCGGATTCCAGGAAGGGCCGAGAGACCTGGGCCGGGTGTCAAACTTCTTACCACCATGACGTGGTTGTGCGTACATGGGTGCCTACCCACCACGCCCTCCTGGTTCCGCGCATTTTGCCCCACGGACCCCCAGAGGCTTTAATTCCTTAATATAAGCACCTAGAATTGCTCTAGCGGATTCCAGGAAGTGCCGAGAAGCCTGGGTCGGGTGTCAAACTTCTTACCACCATGAGGTGGTAGTGCGTACATAGGTGCCTACCCACCACGCCCTCCTGGTTCCCCGCATTTTGCCCCACGGTCCCCCAGAGGCCTTAATTCCTTAATATAAGCACTTAGAACTTCTCTACCGGATTCCAGGAAGGGCCGAGGGACCTGGGCCGGGTGTCAAACTTCTTACCACCATGAGGTGGTAGTGCGTACATGGGTGCCTACCCGCCACGCCCTCCTGGTTCCCCGCATTTTGCCCCAAGGTCCCCCAGAATCCTTAATTCCTTAATATAAGCCCCTAGAATTGCTCTAGCAGATTCCAGGAAGGGCCGAGGGACCTGGGCCGGGTGTCAAACTTCTTACCACCATGAGGTGGTAGTGCGTACATGGGTACCTACCCGCCACGCCCTCCTGGTTCCCCGCATTTTGCCCCACGGTCCCCCAGAGGCCTTAATTCCTTAATATAAGCACTTAGAATTGCTCTAGCGGATTCCAGGATGGGCCGAGGGACCTGGGCCGGGTGTCAAACTTCTTACCACCATGAGGTGGTAGTGCGTACATGGGTGCCTACCCGCCACGCCCTCCTGGTTCCCCGCATTTTGCCCCAAGGACCCCCAGAATCCTTAATTCCTTAATATAAGCCCCTAGAATTGCTCTAGCAGATTCCAGGAAGGGCCGAGGGACCTGGGCCGGGTGTCAAACTTCTTACCGCCATGAGGTGGTTGTGCGTACATAGGTGCCTACCCACCACGCCCTCCTGGTTCCCCGCATTTTGCCCCACGGACCCCCAGAGGCCTTAATTCCTTAATATAAGCACTTAGAACTTCTCTTCCGGATACCAGGAAGGGCCGAGGGACCTGGGCCGGGTGTCAAACTTATTACCACCATGAGGTGGTTGTGCGTACATGGGTGCCTACCCGCCGCGCCCTCCTGGTTCCCCGCATTTTGTCCCACGGATCCCCAGAGGCTTTAATTCCTTAATATAAGCACCTAGAATTGCTCTAGCGGATTCCAGGAAGGGCCGAGGGACCTGGGCAGGGTGTCAAACTTCTTACCACCATGAGGTGGTAGTGCGTACATGGTTGCCTACCCGCCACGCCCTCCTGGTTCCCCGCATTTTGCCCCACGGTCCCCCAGAGGCTTTAATTCCTTAATATAAGCACCTAGAATTTCTCTAGCGGATTCCAGGATGGGCCGAGGGACCTGGGCCGGGTGTCAAACTTCTTACCACCATGAGGTGGTAGTGCGTACATGGGTGCCTACCCGCCACGCCCTCCTGGTTCCCCGCATTTTGCCCCAAGGACCCCCAGAATCCTTAATTCCTTAATATAAGCCCCTAGAATTGCTCTAGCAGATTCCAGGAAGGGCCGAGGGACCTGGGCCGGGTGTCAAACTTCTTACCACCATGAGGTGGTAGTGCGTACATAGGTGCCTACCCACCACGCCCTCCTGGTTCCCCGCATTTTGCCCCACGGACCCCCAGAGGCCTTAATTCCTTAATATAAGCACTTTGAACTTCTCTACCGGATTCCAGGAAGGGCCGACGGACCTGGGCAGGGTGTCAAACTTTTTACCACCATGAGGTGGTAGTGCCTACATGGGTGCCTACCCGCCACGCCCTCCTGGTTCCCCGCATTTTGCCCCACGGTCCCCCAGAGGCCTTAATTCCTTAATATAAGCAGCTAGAATTGCTCTAGCGGATTCCAGGAAGGGCCGGGGGACCTGGGCCGGGTGTCAAACTTCTTACCACCATGAGGAGGTTGTGCGTACATGGGTGCCACACGCCACGCCCTCCTGGTTCCCCGCATTTTGCCCCACGGTCGCCCAGAGGCCTTAATTCCTTAATATAAGCAACTAGAATTTCTCTAGCGGATTCCAGGATGGGCCGAGGGACCTGGGCCGGGTGTCAAACTTCTTACCACCATGAGGTGGTAGTGCGTACATGTTGGCCTACCCGCCACGCCCTCTTGGTTCCGCGCATTTTGCCCCACGGACCCCCAGAAGCCTTAATTCCTTAATATAAGCCCCTAGAATTGCTCTAGCGGATTCCAGGAAAGGCCGACGGACCTGGGCAGGGTGTCAAACTTTTTACCACCATGAGGTGGTAGTGCCTACATGGGTGCCTACCCGCCACGCCCTCCTGGTTCCCCGCATTTTGCCCCACGGTCCCCCAGAGGCCTTAATTCCTTAATATAAGCAGCTAGAATTGCTCTAGCGGATTCCAGGAAGGGCCGGGGGACCTGGGCCGGGTGTCAAACTTCTTACCACCATGAGGAGGTTGTGCGTACATGGGTGCCACACGCCACGCCCTCCTGGTTCCCCGCATTTTGCCCCACGGTCCCCCAGAGGCCTTTATTCCTTAATATAAGCAACTAGAATTTCTCTAGCGGATTCCAGGATGGGCCGAGGGACCTGGGCCGGGTGTCAAACTTCTTACCACCATGAGGTGGTAGTGCGTACATGGGGGCCTACCCGCCACGCCCTCTTGGTTCCGCGCATTTTGCCCCACGGACCCCCAGAGGCCTTAATTCCTTAATACAAGCACCTAGAATTGCTCTAGCGGATTCCAGGAAGGGCCGAGAGACCTGGGCCGGGTGTCAAACTTCTTACCACCATGACGTGGTTGTGCGTACATGGGTGCCTACTCACCACGCTTTCCTGGTTCCCCGCATTTTGCCCCTTGGATCCCCAGAAGCTTTAATTCCTTAATATAAGCACCTAGAATTGCTCTAGCGGATTCCAGGAAGGGCCGAGAAGCCTGGGTCGGGTGTCAAACTTCTTACCACCATGAGGTGGTTGTGCGTACATAGGTGCCTACCCACCACGCCCTCCTGGTTCCCCGCATTTTGCCCCACGGACCCCCAGAGGCCTTAATTCCTTAATATAAGCACTTAGAACTTCTCTTCCGGATACCAGGAAGGGCCGAGGGACCTGGGCCGGGTGTCAAACTTATTACCACCATGAGGTGGTTGTGCGTACATGGGTGCCTACCCGCCGCGCCCTCCTGGTTCCCCGCATTTTGTCCCACGGATCCCCAGAGGCTTTAATTCCTTAATATAAGCACCTAGAATTGCTCTAGCGGATTCCAGGAAGGGCCGAGGGACCTGGGCAGGGTGTCAAACTTCTTACCACCATGAGGTGGTAGTGCGTACATGGTTGCCTACCCGCCACGCCCTCCTGGTTCCCCGCATTTTGCCCCACGGTCCCCCATAGGCCTTAATTCCTTAATATAAGATCCTTGAATTGCTCTAGCGGATTCCAGGAAGGGCCGGGGGACCTGGGCCGGGTGTCAAACTTCTTACCACCATGAGGTGGTAGTGCGTACATGGGTGCCTACCCGCCAAGCCCTCCTGGTTCCCCGCATTTTGCCCCACGGTCCCCCTGAGGCCTTAATTCCTTAATATAAGCACCTAGAATTGCTCTAGCGGATTCCAGGAAGGGCCGAGGGACCTGGGCCGGGTGTCAAACTTCTTACCACAATGAGGTGGTAGTGCGTACATGGGTGCCTACCCGCCACGCCCTCCTGGTTCCCCGCATTTTGCCCCAAGGACCCCCAGAATCCTTAATTCCTTAATATAAGCCCCTAGAATTGCTCTAGCAGATTCCAGGAAGGGCCGAGGGACCTGGGCCGGGTGTCAAACTTCTTACCACCATGAGGTGGTTGTGCGTACATAGGTGCCTACCCACCACGCCCTCCTGGTTCCCCGCATTTTGCCCCACGGACCCCCAAAGGCCTTAATTCCTTAATATAAGCACTTAGAACTTCTCTTCCGGATACCAGGAAGGGCCGAGGGACCTGGGCCGGGTGTCAAACTTATTACCACCATGAGGTGGTTGTGCGTACATGGGTGCCTACCCGCCGCGCCCTCCTGGTTCCCCGCATTTTGTCCCACGGATCCCCAGAGGCTTTAATTCCTTAATATAAGCACCTAGAATTGCTCTAGCGGATTCCAGGAAGGGCCGAGGGACCTGGGCAGGGTGTCAAACTTCTTACCACCATGAGGTGGTAGTGCGTACATGGTTGCCTACCCGCCACGCCCTCCTGGTTCCCCGCATTTTGCCCCACGGTCCCCCATAGGCCTTAATTCCTTAATATAAGATCCTTGAATTGCTCTAGCGGATTCCAGGAAAGGCCGGGGGACCTGGGCCGGGTGTCAAACTTCTTACCACCATGAGGTGGTAGTGCGTACATGGGTGCCTACCCGCCAAGCCCTCCTGGTTCCCCGCATTTTGCCCCACGGTCCCCCTGAGGCCTTAATTCCTTAATATAAGCACCTAGAATTGCTCTAGCGGATTCCAGGAAGGGCCGAGGGACCTGGGCCGGGTGTCAAACTTCTTACCACAATGAGGTGGTAGTGCGTACATGGGTGCCTACCCGCCACGCCCTCCTGGTTCCCCGCATTTTGCCCCAAGGACCCCCAGAATCCTTAATTCCTTAATATAAGCCCCTAGAATTGCTCTAGCAGATTCCAGGAAGGGCCGAGGGACCTGGGCCGGGTGTCAAACTTCTTACCACCATGAGGTGGTAGTGCGTACATGGGTACCTACCCGCCACGCCCTCCTGGTTCCCCGCATTTTGCCCCACGGTCCCCCAAAGGCCTTAATTCCTTAATATAAGCACTTAGAATTGCTCTAGCGGATTCCAGGATGGGCCGAGGGACCTGGGCCGGGTGTCAAACTTCTTACCACCATGAGGTGGTAATGCGTACATGGGTGCCTACCCCCACGCCCTCCTGGTTCCCCGTATTTTGCCCAAAGGACCCCCAGAAGCCTTAATTCCTTAATATAAGCCCCTAGAGTTGCTCTAGCGGATTCCAGGAAGGGCCGAGAGACCTGGGCCGGGTGTCAAACTTCTTACCACCATGACGTGGTTGTGCGTACATGGGTGCCTACCCGCCACGCTTTCCTGGTTCCCCGCATTTTGCCCCTTGGATCCCCAGAGGCTTTAATTCCTTAATATAAGCACCTAGAATTGCTCTAGCGGATTCCAGGAAGGGCCGAGAGGCCTGGGTCGGGTGTCAAACTTCTTACCACCATGAGGTGGTTGTGCGTACATAGGTGCCTACCCACCACGCCCTCCTGGTTTCCCGCATTTTGCCCCACGGACCCCCAGAGGCCTTAATTCCTTAATATAAGCACCTAGAATTTCTCTAGCGGATTCCAGGATGGGCTGAGGGACCTGGGCCGGGTGTCAAACTTCTTACCACCATGAGGTGGTAGTGCGTACATGGGTGCCTACCCGCCAAGCCCTCCTGGTTCCCCGCATTTTGCCCCACGGTCCCCCAGAGGCCTTAATTCCTTAATATAAGCACCTAGAATTGCTCTAGCGGATTCCAGGAAGGGCCGAGAGGCCTGGGTCGGGTGTCAAACTTCTTACCACCATGAGGTGGTTGTGCGTACATAGGTTCCTACCCGCCACGCCCTCCTGGTTCCCCGCATTTTGCCCCACGGATCCCCAGAGGCCTTAATTCCTTAATATAAGCACTTAGAACTTCTCTACCGGATTCCAGGAAGGGCCGAGGGACCTGGGCCGGGTGTCAAACTTCTTACCACCATGAGGTGGTTGTGCGTTCATGGGTGCCTACCCGCCACGCCCTCCTGGTTCCACGCATTTTGCCCCACGGACCCCCAGAGGCCTTAATTCCTTAATATAAGCACTTAGAATTTCTCTAGCGGATTCCAGGATGGGCCGAGGGACCTGGGTCGGGTGTCAAACTTCGTACCACCATGAGGTGGTAGTGCGTACATGGGTGCCTACCCGCCACGCCCTCCTGGTTCCGCGCATTTTGCCCCACGGACCCCCAGAGGCCTTAATTCCTTAATATAAGCACCTAGAATTGCTCTAGCGGATTCCAGGAAGGGCCGAGAGACCTGGGCCGGGTGTCAAACTTCTTACCACCATGACGTGGTTGTGCGTACATGGGTGCCTACCCACCACGCCCTCCTGGTTCCGCGCATTTTGCCCCACGGACCCCCAGAGGCTTTAATTCCTTAATATAAGCACCTAGAATTGCTCTAGCGGATTCCAGGAAGTGCCGAGAAGCCTGGGTCGGGTGTCAAACTTCTTACCACCATGAGGTGGTAGTGCGTACATAGGTGCCTACCCACCACGCCCTCCTGGTTCCCCGCATTTTGCCCCACGGTCCCCCAGAGGCCTTAATTCCTTAATATAAGCACTTAGAACTTCTCTACCGGATTCCAGGAAGGGCCGAGGGACCTGGGCCGGGTGTCAAACTTCTTACCACCATGAGGTGGTAGTGCGTACATGGGTGCCTACCCGCCACGCCCTCCTGGTTCCCCGCATTTTGCCCCAAGGTCCCCCAGAATCCTTAATTCCTTAATATAAGCCCCTAGAATTGCTCTAGCAGATTCCAGGAAGGGCCGAGGGACCTGGGCCGGGTGTCAAACTTCTTACCACCATGAGGTGGTAGTGCGTACATGGGTACCTACCCGCCACGCCCTCCTGGTTCCCCGCATTTTGCCCCACGGTCCCCCAGAGGCCTTAATTCCTTAATATAAGCACTTAGAATTGCTCTAGCGGATTCCAGGATGGGCCGAGGGACCTGGGCCGGGTGTCAAACTTCTTACCACCATGAGGTGGTAGTGCGTACATGGGTGCCTACCCGCCACGCCCTCCTGGTTCCCCGCATTTTGCCCCAAGGACCCCCAGAATCCTTAATTCCTTAATATAAGCCCCTAGAATTGCTCTAGCAGATTCCAGGAAGGGCCGAGGGACCTGGGCCGGGTGTCAAACTTCTTACCACCATGAGGTGGTTGTGCGTACATAGGTGCCTACCCACCACGCCCTCCTGGTTCCCCGCATTTTGCCCCACGGACCCCCAGAGGCCTTAATTCCTTAATATAAGCACTTAGAACTTCTCTTCCGGATACCAGGAAGGGCCGAGGGACCTGGGCCGGGTGTCAAACTTATTACCACCATGAGGTGGTTGTGCGTACATGGGTGCCTACCCGCCGCGCCCTCCTGGTTCCCCGCATTTTGTCCCACGGATCCCCAGAGGCTTTAATTCCTTAATATAAGCACCTAGAATTGCTCTAGCGGATTCCAGGAAGGGCCGAGGGACCTGGGCAGGGTGTCAAACTTCTTACCACCATGAGGTGGTAGTGCGTACATGGTTGCCTACCCGCCACGCCCTCCTGGTTCCCCGCATTTTGCCCCACGGTCCCCCATAGGCCTTAATTCCTTAATATAAGATCCTTGAATTGCTCTAGCGGATTCCAGGAAAGGCCGGGGGACCTGGGCCGGGTGTCAAACTTCTTACCACCATGAGGTGGTAGTGCGTACATGGGTGCCTACCCGCCAAGCCCTCCTGGTTCCCCGCATTTTGCCCCACGGTCCCCCTGAGGCCTTAATTCCTTAATATAAGCACCTAGAATTGCTCTAGCGGATTCCAGGAAGGGCCGAGGGACCTGGGCCGGGTGTCAAACTTCTTACCACAATGAGGTGGTAGTGCGTACATGGGTGCCTACCCGCCACGCCCTCCTGGTTCCCCGCATTTTGCCCCAAGGACCCCCAGAATCCTTAATTCCTTAATATAAGCCCCTAGAATTGCTCTAGCAGATTCCAGGAAGGGCCGAGGGACCTGGGCCGGGTGTCAAACTTCTTACCACCATGAGGTGGTAGTGCGTACATGGGTACCTACCCGCCACGCCCTCCTGGTTCCCCGCATTTTGCCCCACGGTCCCCCAAAGGCCTTAATTCCTTAATATAAGCACTTAGAATTGCTCTAGCGGATTCCAGGATGGGCCGAGGGACCTGGGCCGGGTGTCAAACTTCTTACCACCATGAGGTGGTAATGCGTACATGGGTGCCTACCCCCACGCCCTCCTGGTTCCCCGTATTTTGCCCAAAGGACCCCCAGAAGCCTTAATTCCTTAATATAAGCCCCTAGAGTTGCTCTAGCGGATTCCAGGAAGGGCCGAGAGACCTGGGCCGGGTGTCAAACTTCTTACCACCATGACGTGGTTGTGCGTACATGGGTGCCTACCCGCCACGCTTTCCTGGTTCCCCGCATTTTGCCCCTTGGATCCCCAGAGGCTTTAATTCCTTAATATAAGCACCTAGAATTGCTCTAGCGGATTCCAGGAAGGGCCGAGAGGCCTGGGTCGGGTGTCAAACTTCTTACCACCATGAGGTGGTTGTGCGTACATAGGTGCCTACCCACCACGCCCTCCTGGTTTCCCGCATTTTGCCCCACGGACCCCCAGAGGCCTTAATTCCTTAATATAAGCACCTAGAATTTCTCTAGCGGATTCCAGGATGGGCTGGGGGACCTGGGCCGGGTGTCAAACTTCTTACCACCATGAGGTGGTAGTGCGTACATGGGTGCCTACCCGCCAAGCCCTCCTGGTTCCCCGCATTTTGCCCCACGGTCCCCCAGAGGCCTTAATTCCTTAATATAAGCACCTAGAATTGCTCTAGCGGATTCCAGGAAGGGCCGAGAGGCCTGGGTCGGGTGTCAAACTTCTTACCACCATGAGGTGGTTGTGCGTACATAGGTTCCTACCCGCCACGCCCTCCTGGTTCCCCGCATTTTGCCCCACGGATCCCCAGAGGCCTTAATTCCTTAATATAAGCACTTAGAACTTCTCTACCGGATTCCAGGAAGGGCCGAGGGACCTGGGCCGGGTGTCAAACTTCTTACCACCATGAGGTGGTTGTGCGTTCATGGGTGCCTACCCGCCACGCCCTCCTGGTTCCACGCATTTTGCCCCACGGACCCCCAGAGGCCTTAATTCCTTAATATAAGCACTTAGAATTTCTCTAGCGGATTCCAGGATGGGCCGAGGGACCTGGGTCGGGTGTCAAACTTCGTACCACCATGAGGTGGTAGTGCGTACATGGGTGCCTACCCGCCACGCCCTCCTGGTTCCGCGCATTTTGCCCCACGGACCCCCAGAGGCCTTAATTCCTTAATATAAGCACCTAGAATTGCTCTAGCGGATTCCAGGAAGGGCCGAGAGACCTGGGCCGGGTGTCAAACTTCTTACCACCATGACGTGGTTGTGCGTACATGGGTGCCTACCCACCACGCCCTCCTGGTTCCGCGCATTTTGCCCCACGGACCCCCAGAGGCTTTAATTCCTTAATATAAGCACCTAGAATTGCTCTAGCGGATTCCAGGAAGTGCCGAGAAGCCTGGGTCGGGTGTCAAACTTCTTACCACCATGAGGTGGTAGTGCGTACATAGGTGCCTACCCACCACGCCCTCCTGGTTCCCCGCATTTTGCCCCACGGTCCCCCAGAGGCCTTAATTCCTTAATATAAGCACTTAGAACTTCTCTACCGGATTCCAGGAAGGGCCGAGGGACCTGGGCCGGGTGTCAAACTTCTTACCACCATGAGGTGGTTGTGCGTACATGGGTGCCTACCCGCCACGCCCTCCTGGTTCCCCGCATTTTGTCCCACGGACCCCCAGAAGCCTTAATTCCTTAATATAAGCACCTAGAATTGCTCTAGCGGATTCCAGGAAGGGCTGAGAGGCCTGGGTCGGGTGTCAAACTTCTTACCACCATGAGGTGGTTGTGCGTACATAGGTTCCTACCCGCCACGCCCTCCTGGTTCCCCGCATTTTGCCCCACGGACCCCCAGAGGCTTTAATTCCTTAATATAAGCACCTAGAATTTCTCTAGCGGATTCCAGGATGGGCCGAGGGACCTGGGCCGGGTGTCAAACTTCTTACCACCATGACGTGGTTGTGCGTACATGGGTGCCTACCCACCACGCCCTCCTGGTTCCGCGCATTTTGCCCCACGGACCCCCAGAGGCTTTAATTCCTTAATATAAGCACCTAGAATTGCTCTAGCGGATTCCAGGAAGTGCCGAGAAGCC
The DNA here is from genome assembly GCA_963930725.1 of Candelabrum cocksii. NCBI lineage: Eukaryota > Metazoa > Cnidaria > Hydrozoa > Anthoathecata > Candelabridae > Candelabrum > Candelabrum cocksii. The sequence goes on along the minus strand of OZ005677.1, from coordinate 5,284,202 downwards.
TGGGTCGGGTGTCAAACTTCTTACCACCATGAGGTGGTAGTGCGTACATAGGTGCCTACCCACCACGCCCTCCTGGTTCCCCGCATTTTGCCCCACGGTCCCCCAGAGGCCTTAATTCCTTAATATAAGCACTTAGAACTTCTCTACCGGATTCCAGGAAGGGCCGAGGGACCTGGGCCGGGTGTCAAACTTTTTACCACCATGAGGTGGTTGTGCGTACATGGGTGCCTACCCGCCACGCTCTCCTGGTTCCCCGCATTTTGTCCCACGGACCCCCAGAAGCCTTAATTCCTTAATATAAGCACCTAGAATTGCTCTAGCGGTTTCCAGGAAGGGCTGAGAGGCCTGGGTCGGGTGTCAAACTTCTTACCACCATGAGGTGGTTGTGCGTACATAGGTTCCTACCCGCCACGCCCTCCTGGTTCCCCGCATTTTGCCCCACGGACCCCCAGAGGCTTTAATTCCTTAATATAAGCACCTAGAATTTCTCTAGCGGATTCCAGGATGGGCCGAGGGACCTGGGCCGGGTGTCAAACTTCTTACCACCATGAGGTGGTAGTGCGTACATGGGTGCCTACCCGCCACGCCCTCCTGGTTCCCCGCATTTTGCCCCAAGGACCCCCAGAATCCTTAATTCCTTAATATAAGCCCCTAGAATTGCTCTAGCAGATTCCAGGAAGGGCCGAGGGACCTGGGCCGGGTGTCAAACTTCTTACCACCATGAGGTGGTAGTGCGTACATAGGTGCCTACCCACCACGCCCTCCTGGTTCCCCGCATTTTGCCCCACGGTCCCCCAGAGGCCTTAATTCCTTAATATAAGCAACTAGAATTTCTCTAGCGGATTCCAGGATGGGCCGAGGGACCTGGGCCGGGTGTCAAACTTCTTACCACCATGAGGTGGTAGTGCGTACATGGGGGCCTACCCGCCACGCCCTCTTGGTTCCGCGCATTTTGCCCCACGGACCCCCAGAGGCCTTAATTCCTTAATATAAGCACCTAGAATTGTTCTAGCGGATTCCAGGAAGGGCCGAGAGACCTGGGCCGGGTGTCAAACTTCTTACCACCATGACGTGGTTGTGCGTACATGGGTGCCTACTCACCACGCTTTCCTGGTTCCCCGCATTTTGCCCCTTGGATCCCCAGAAGCTTTAATTCCTTAATATAAGCACCTAGAATTGCTCTAGCGGATTCCAGGAAGGGCCGAGAAGCCTGGGTCGGGTGTCAAACTTCTTACCACCATGAGGTGGTTGTGCGTACATAGGTGCCTACCCACCACGCCCTCCTGGTTCCCCGCATTTTGCCCCACGGACCCCCAGAGGCCTTAATTCCTTAATATAAGCACTTAGAACTTCTCTTCCGGATACCAGGAAGGGCCGAGGGACCTGGGCCGGGTGTCAAACTTTTTACCACCATGAGGAGGTTGTGCGTACATGGGTGCCACACGCCACGCCCTCCTGGTTCCCCGCATTTTGCCCCACGGTCCCCCAGAGGCCTTAATTCCTTAATATAAGCAACTAGAATTTCTCTAGCGGATTCCAGGATGGGCCGAGGGACCTGGGCCGGGTGTCAAACTTCTTACCACCATGAGGTGGTAGTGCGTACATGGGGGCCTACCCGCCACGCCCTCTTGGTTCCGCGCATTTTGCCCCACGGACCCCCAGAGGCCTTAATTCCTTAATATAAGCACCTAGAATTGCTCTAGCGGATTCCAGGAAGGGCCGAGAGACCTGGGCCGGGTGTCAAACTTCTTACCACCATGACGTGGTTGTGCGTACATGGGTGCCTACTCACCACGCTTTCCTGGTTCCCCGCATTTTGCCCCTTGGATCCCCAGAAGCTTTAATTCCTTAATATAAGCACCTAGAATTGCTCTAGCGGATTCCAGGAAGGGCCGAGAAGCCTGGGTCGGGTGTCAAACTTCTTACCACCATGAGGTGGTTGTGCGTACATAGGTGCCTACCCACCACGCCCTCCTGGTTCCCCGCATTTTGCCCCACGGACCCCCAGAGGCCTTAATTCCTTAATATAAGCCCCTAGAATTGCTCTAGCGGATTCCAGGAAGGGCCGAGGGACCTGGGCAGGGTGTCAAACTTCTTACCACCATGAGGTGGTAGTGCGTACATGGTTGCCTACCCGCCACGCCCTCCTGGTTCCCCGCATTTTGCCCCACGGTCCCCCATAGGCCTTAATTCCTTAATATAAGATCCTTGAATTGCTCTAGCGGATTCCAGGAAGGGCCGGGGGACCTGGGCCGGGTGTCAAACTTCTTACCACCATGAGGTGGTAGTGCGTACATGGGTGCCTACCCGCCAAGCCCTCCTGGTTCCCCGCATTTTGCCCCACGGTCCCCCTGAGGCCTTAATTCCTTAATATAAGCACCTAGAATTGCTCTAGCGGATTCCAGGAAGGGCCGAGGGACCTGGGCCGGGTGTCAAACTTCTTACCACAATGAGGTGGTAGTGCGTACATGGGTGCCTACCCGCCACGCCCTCCTGGTTCCCCGCATTTTGCCCCAAGGACCCCCAGAATCCTTAATTCCTTAATATAAGCCCCTAGAATTGCTCTAGCAGATTCCAGGAAGGGCCGAGGGACCTGGGCCGGGTGTCAAACTTCTTACCACCATGAGGTGGTAGTGCGTACATGGGTACCTACCCGCCACGCCCTCCTGGTTCCCCGCATTTTGCCCCACGGTCCCCCAGAGGCCTTAATTCCTTAATATAAGCACTTAGAATTGCTCTAGCGGATTCCAGGATGGGCCGAGGGACCTGGGCCGGGTGTCAAACTTCTTACCACCATGAGGTGGTAGTGCGTACATGGGTGCCTACCCCCCACGCCCTCCTGGTTCCCCGTATTTTGCCCAAAGAACCCCCAGAAGCCTTAATTCCTTAATATAAGCCCCTAGAGTTGCTCTAGCGGATTCCAGGAAGGGCCGAGAGACCTGGGCCGGGTGTCAAACTTCTTACCACCATGACGTGGTTGTGCGTACATGGGTGCCTACCCGCCACGCTTTCCTGGTTCCCCGCATTTTGCCCCTTGGATCCCCAGAGGCCTTAATTCCTTAATATAAGCACCTAGAATTGCTCTAGCGGATTCCAGAAAGGGCCGAGGGACCTGGGCCGGGTGTCAAACTTCTTACCACCATCAGGTGGTAGTGCGTACATGGGTGCCTACACGCCACGCCATCCTGGTTCCCCGCATTTTGCCCCACGGTCCCCCATAGGCCTTAATTCCTTAATATATGCACCTAGAATTTCTCTAGCGGATTCCAGGATTGGCCGAGGGACCTGGGCCGTGTGTCAAACTTCTTACCACCATGAGGTGGTAGTGCGTACATGGGTGCCTACCCGCCACGCCCTCCTGGTTCCCCGCATTTTGCCCCAAGGTCCCCCAGAATCCTTAATTCCTTAATATAAGCCCCTAGAATTGCTCTAGCAGATTCCAGGAAGGGCCGAGGGACCTGGGCCGGGTGTCAAACTTCTTACCACCATGAGGTGGTAGTGCGTACATGGGTACCTACCCGCCACGCCCTCCTGGTTCCCCGCATTTTGCCCCACGGTCCCCCAGAGGCCTTAATTCCTTAATATAAGCACTTAGAATTGCTCTAGCGGATTCCAGGATGGGCCGAGGGACCTGGGCCGGGTGTCAAACTTCTTACCACCATGAGGTGGTAGTGCGTACATGGGTGCCTACCCCCCATGCCCTCCTGGTTCCCCGTATTTTGCCCAAAGGACCCCCAGAAGCCTTAATTCCTTAATATAAGCCCCTAGAGTTGCTCTAGCGGATTCCAGGAAGGGCCGAGAGACCTGGGCCGGGTGTCAAACTTCTTACCACCATGACGTGGTTGTGCGTACATGGGTGCCTACCCGCCACGCTTTCATGGTTCCCCGCATTTTGCCCCTTGGATCCCCAGAGGCTTTAATTCCTTAATATAAGCACCTAGAATTGCTCTAGCGGATTCCAGGAAGGGCCGAGAGGCCTGGGTCGGGTGTCAAACTTCTTACCACCATGAGGTGGTTGTGCGTACATAGGTGCCTACCCACCACGCCCTCCTGTTCCCCGCATTTTGCCCCAGGGAGCCCCAGAAGCCTTAATTCCTTAATATAAGCATCTAGAATTGCTTTAGCGGATTCCAGGATGGGCCGAGAGGCCTGGGTCGGGTGTCAAACTTCTTACCACCATGAGGTGGTTGTGCGTACATAGGTGCCTACCCACCACGCCCTCCTGTTCCCCGCATTTTGCCCCACGGACCCCCAGAGGCCTTAATTCCTTAATATAAGCACCTAGAATTTCTCTAACGGATTCCAGGATGGGCCGAGGGACCTGGGCCGGGTGTAAAACTTCTTACCACCATGACGTGGTTGTGTGTTTATGGGTGCCAACCCGCCACGCTTTCCTGGTTCCCCGCATTTTGCCCTTTGGATCCCCAGAGGCTTTAATTCCTTAATATAAGCACCTAGAATTGCTCTAGCGGATTCCAGGAAGGGCCGAGAGGCCTGTGTCGGGTGTCAAACTTCTTAGCACCATGAGGTGGTTGTGCGTACATGGGTGCCTACACGCCACGCCTTCCTGGTTCCCCGCATTTTGCCCCAGGGAGCCCCAGAAGCCTTAATTCCTTAATATAAGCATCTAGAATTGCTTTAGCGGATTCCAGGATGGGCCGAGGGACCTGGGTCGCGTGTCAAACTTCTTACCACCATGAGGTAGTTGTGCGTACATGGGTGCCTTCAAGCCACGCCCTCCTGGTTCCCCGCATTTTGCCCTTTGGATCCCCAGAGGCTTTAATTCCTTAATATAAGCACCTAGAATTGCTCTAGCGGATTCCAGGAAAGGCCGAGAGGCCTGTGTCGGGTGTCAAACTTCTTAGCACCATGAGGTGGTTGTGCGTACATGGGTGCCTACACGCCACGCCTTCCTGGTTCCCCGCATTTTGCCCCACAGACCCCCAGAGGCCTTAATTCCTTAATATAAGCACCTAGAATTGCTTTAGCGGATTCCAGGATGGGGTGAGGGACCTGGGCCGAGTGTCTAACTTTTTACTACCATGAGATGGTTGTGCGTACATGGGTGCCTACCAGCCACGCCCTGCTGGTTCCCCGCATTTTGCCCCAGGGAGCCCCTGAAGCCTTAATTCCTCAATATAAGCACCTAGAATTGCTCTAGCGTATTTCAGGAAGGGCCGAGGGACCTGGGCTGTGTGTCAAACTTCTTACCACCATGAGGTGGTTGTGCGTACATGGGTGCCTACCCGTCACGCCTTCCTCTTTCCCCACATTTTGTCCCACGGATCCCATGAGGGCTTTAATTCCTTAATATAAGCACCTAGAATTTCTCTAGCGGATTCCAGGAAGGGCCGAGGGACCTGGGCCGGGTGTCAAACTTATTACCACCATGAGGTGGTTGTGCGTACATAGGTGCCTAACCGCCACGCCCTCCTGGTTCCCCGCATTTTGCCCCTGGGACATCCATAGGCCTTAATTCCCTAATATATGCACCTAGAATTTCTCTAGCGGATTCCAGGATTGGCCGAGGAACCTGGGCCGGGTGTCAAACTTCTTATCACCATGAGGTGGTTGTGCGTACATGGGTGCCTACCCGCCAAGCCCTCCTGGTTCCCCGCATTTTGCCCCTTGGATCCCCAGAGGCTTTAATTCATTAATGTAAGCACCTAGAATTGCTCTAGCGGATTCCAAGAAGGGCCGAGGGACCTGGGCCGGGTGTCAAACTTCTTACCACCATGAGGTGGTTGTGCGTACATGGGTGCCTACTCGCCACGCCCTCCGGGTTACCCGCATTTTTCCCCACGTTTCCCCAGAGGCCTTTAATTCCTTAATATAAGCAACCAGAATTGCTCTAGCAGATTCCAGGAAGGGCCGAGGGACCTGGGCCGGGTGTCAAACTTTTTACCACCATGAGTTGGTTGTGCGTACATGGGTGCCTACCCGCCAAGCCCTCCTGGTTCCCCGCATTTTGCCCCACGGATCCTCAGAGGCTTTAATTCTTTACTATAAGCACTTAGAATTGCTCTAGCGGATTCCAGGAATGGCCGAGGGACCAGGGCCGGGTGTCAAACTTCTTATCACCATGAAGTGGTTGTGCGTACATGGGTGCCTACACGCGACGCCCTCCTGCTTCCCCGCATTTTGCCCCACGGATCCTCAGAGGCTTTAATTCTTTACTATAAGCACTTAGAAATGCTCTTGCGGATTCCAGGAAGGGCCGAGGGACCTGGGCCGGATGTCAAACTTCTTACCACCATGAGGTGGTTGTGCGTACATGGAAGCCTACCCGTCACGCCCTTCTCGTTCCCCGCATTTTGCCCCAAGGAGCCCCTGAAGCCTTAATTCCTCAATATAAGCACCAAGATTTGCTCTAGCGGATTCCAGGAAGGGCCGAGGGACCTGGGCCGTGTGTCAAACTTCTTAGCACCATGAGGTAGTTGTGTGTACATGGGTGCCTACACGTCACGCCCTCCTGGTTCCCCGCATTTTGCCCCAGGGAGCCCCAGAGGCTTTAATTCCTTAATATAAGCACCTAGAATTGCTCTAGCGGATTCCAGGAAGGGCCGAGAGGCCTGTGTCGGGTGTCAAACTTCTTAGCACCATGGGGTGGTTGTGCGTACATGGGTGCCTACACGCCACGCCTTCCTGGTTCCCCGCATTTTGCCCCACAGACCCCAGAGGCCTTAATTCCTTAATATAAGCACCTAGAATTGCTTTAGCGGATTCCAGGATGGGGTGAGGGACCTGGGCCGAGTGTCTAACTTTTTACTACCATGAGATGGTTGTGCGTACATGGGTGCCTACCAGCCACGCCCTGCTGGTTCCCCGCATTTTGCCCCAGGGAGCCCCTGAAGCCTTAATTCCCTAATATATGCACCTAGAATTTCTCTAGCGGATTCCAGGATTGGCCGAGAAACCTGGGCCGGGTGTCAAACTTCTTATCACCATGAGGTGGTTGTGCGTACATGGGTGCCTACCCGCCAAGCCCTCCTGGTTCCCGGCATTTTGCCCCTTGGATCCCCAGAGGCTTTAATTCATTAATGTAAGCACCTAGAATTGCTCTAGCGGATTCCAAGAAGGGCCGAGGGACCTGGGCCGGGTGTCAAACTTCTTACCACCATGAGGTGGTTGTGCGTACATGGGTGCCTACTCGCCACGCCCTCCTGGTTACCCGCATTTTTCCCCACGTTTCCCCAGAGGCCTTTAATTCCTTAATATAAGCAACCAGAATTGCTCTAGCAGATTCCAGGAAGGGCCGAGGGACCTGGGCCGGGTGTCAAACTTTTTACCACCATGAGTTGGTTGTGCGTACATGGGTGCCTACCCGCCAAGCCCTCCTGGTTCCCCGCATTTTGCCCCACGGATCCTCAGAGGCTTTAATTCTTTACTATAAGCACTTAGAATTGCTCTAGCGGATTCCAGGAATGGCCGAGGGACCAGGGCCGGGTGTCAAACTTCTTATCACCATGAGGTGGTTGTGCGTACATGGGTGCCTACACGCGACGCCCTCCTGCTTCCCCGCATTTTGCCCCACGGATCCTCAGAGGCTTTAATTCTTTACTATAAGCACTTAGAAATGCTCTTGCGGATTCCAGGAAGGGCCGAGGGACCTGGGCCGGATGTCAAACTTCTTACCACCATGAGGTGGTTGTGCGTACTTGGAAGCCTACCCGTCACGCCCTTCTCGTTCCCCGCATTTTGCCCCAAGGAGCCCCTGAAGCCTTAATTCCTCAATATAAGCACCTAGAATTGCTCTAGCTTGTTTCAGGAAGGGCCGAGGGACCTGGGCTGTGTGGCAAACTTCGTACCACTATGACGTGGTTGTGCGTACATGGGTGCCTACCCGTCACGCTTTCCTCTTTCCCCACATTTTGTCCCACGGATCCCATGAGGGCTTTAATTCCTTAATATAAGCACCTAGAATTTCTCTAGCGGATTCCAGGAAAGGCCGAGGGACCTGGGCCGGGTATCAAACTTATTACCACCATGAGGTGGTTGTGCGTACATAGGTGCCTATCCGCCACGCCCTCCTGGTTCCCCGCATTTTGTCCCACGGTCCCCCAGAAGCCTAATTCCTTAATATAAGCACCTAGAATTGCTCTAGCTGATTCCAGGAAGGGCTGAGAGGCCTGGGTCGGGTGTCAAACTTCTTACCACGATGAGGTGGTTGTGCGTACATAGGTTCCTACCCGCCACGCCCTCCTGGTTCCCTGCATTTTGCCCCACGGACCCCCAGAGGCTTTAATTCCTTAATATAAGCACCTAGAATTTCTCTAGCGGATTCCAGGATGGGCCGAGGGACCTGGGCCGGGTGTCAAACTTCTTACCACCATGAGGTGGTAGTGGGTACATGGGTGCCTACCCGCCCCGCCCTCCTGGTTCCCCGCATTTTGCCCCAAGGACCCCCAGAATCCTTAATTCCTTAATATAAGCCCCTAGAATTGCTCTAGCAGATTCCAGGAAGGGCCGAGGGACCTGGGCCGGGTGTCAAACTTCTTACCACCATGAGTTGGTTGTGAGTACATGGGTGCCTACCCGCCACGCCCTCCTGGTTCCCCGCATTTTTCCCCACAGTTCCCTTGAGGGCTTTAATTCCTTAATATAAGCAACTAGAAATGCTCTAGCGGATTCCAGGAAGGGCCGAGGGACCTGGGCCGGGTGACAAACTACTTACCACCATCAGGTGGTTGTGCGTATATGGGTGCCTACACGCCACGCTTTCCTGGTTCCCCGCATTTTGCCCCACGGATCCTCAGAGGCTTTAATTCTTTACTATAAGCACTTAGAATTGCACTTGCGGATTCCAGGAAGGGCCGAGGGACCTGGGCCGGGTGTCAAACTTCTTACCACCATGAGGTAGTTGTGTGTACATGGGTGCTTACACGCCACGCCCTCCTGGTTCCCCGCATTTTGTCCCACGGACCCCCAGAGGCCTTAATTCCTTAATATAAGCACTTAGAATTGCTCTAGCGTATTCCAGGAAGGGCCGAGGGACCTGGGCCGTGTGTCAAACTTCTTTCCACCATGAGGTGGTTGTGCGTACATGGGTGCCTACCAGCCACGCCCTGCTGGTTCCCCGCATTTTGCCCCAGGGAGCCCCTGAAGCCTTAATTCCTCAATATAAGCACTTAGAATTGCTCTAGCGTATTTCAGGAAGGGCCAAGGGACCTGGGCTGTGTGTCAAACTTCTTACCACCATGAAGTGGTTGTGCGTACATGGGTGCCTACCCGTCACGCCTTCCTCTTTCCCCACATTTTGTCCCACGGATCCCATGAGGTCTTTAATTCCTTAATATAAGCACCTAGAATTTCTCTAGCGGATTCCAGGAAGGGCCGAGGGACCTGGGCCGGGTGTCAAACTTATTTCCACCATGAGGTGGTTGTGCGTACATAGGTGCCTATCCGCCACGCCCTCCTGGTTCCCCGCATTTTGCCCCAGGGACATCCATAGGCCTTAATTCCTTAATTTAAGCACCTTGAATTGCTCTAGCAGATTCCAGGAAGGTCCGAGGGACCTGGGTCGGGTTTCAAACTTTTTACCACCATCAGGTGGTAGTGCGTACATGGGTGCCTACACGCCACGCCCTCCTGGTTCCCCGCATTTTGCCCCACGGTCCCCCATAGGCCTTAACTCCTTAATATATGCACCTAGAATTTCTCTTGCGGATTCCAGGATTGGCCGAGGGACCTGGGCCGGGTGTCAAACTTCTTATCACCATGAGGTGGTTGTGCGTACATGGGTGCCTACCCGCCACGCCCTCCTGGTTCACCGCATTTTGCCCTTTGGATCCCCAGAGGCTTTAATTCATTAATGTAAGCACCTAGAATTGCTCTAGCGGATTCCAAGAAGGGCCGGGTGTCAAACTTCTTACCACCATGAGTTGGTTGTGAGTACATGGGTGCCTACCCGCCACGCCCTCCTGGTTCCCCGCATTTTTCCCCACAGTTCCCTAGAGGGCTTTAATTCCTTAATATAAGCAACTAGAAATGCTCTAGCGGATTCCAAGACACGGCCGAGGAACCTGGGCCGTGTGTCAAACTTCTTAGCACCATGAGGTAGTTGTGTGTACATGGGTGCCTACACGCCACGCCTTCCTGGTTCCCCGCATTTTGCCCCAGGGAGCCCCAGAAGCCTTAATTCCTTAATATAAGCACCTAGAATTGCTTTAGCGGATTCCAGGATGGGCCGAGGGACCTGGGTCGCGTGTCAAACTTCTTACCACCATGAGGTAGTTGTGCGTACATGGGTGCCTTCAAGCCACGCCCTCCTGGTTCCCCGCATTTTGCCCCAAAGACCCCCAGAGGCCTTAATTCCTTAATATAAGCACCTAGAATTGCTTTAGCGGATTCCAGGATGGGGTGAGGGACCTGGGCCGAGTGTCTAACTTTTTACTACCATGAGATGGTTGTGCGTACATGGGTGCCTACCAGCCACGCCCTGCTGGTTCCCCGCATTTTGCCCCAGGGAGCCCCTGAAGCCTTAATTCCTCAATATAAGCACCTAGAATTGCTCTAGCGTATTTCAGGAAGGGCCAAGGGACCTGGGCTGTGTGTCAAACTTCTTACCACCATGAGGTGGTTGTGCGTACATGGGTGCCTACCCGTCACGCCTTCCTCTTTCCCCACATTTTGTCCCACGGATCCCATGAGGGCTTTAATTCCTTAATATAAGCACCTAGAATTTCTCTAGCGGATTCCAGGAAGGGCCGAGGGACCTGGGCCGGGTGTCAAACTTATTACCACCATGAGGTGGTTGTGCGTACATAGGTGCCTAACCGCCACGCCCTCCTGGTTCCCCGCATTTTGCCCCTGGGACATCCATAGGCCTTAATTCCTTAATATATGCACCTAGAATTTCTCTAGCGGATTCCAGGATTGGCCGAGGAACCTGGGCCGGGTGTCAAACTTCTTATCACCATGAGGTGGTTGTGCGTACATGGGTGCCTACCCGCCACGCCCTCCTGGTTCCCCGCATTTTGCCCCTTGGATCCCCAGAGGCTTTAATTCATTAATGTAAGCACCTAGAATTGCTCTAGCGGATTCCAAGAAGGGCCGAGGGACCAGGGCCGGGTGTCAAACTTCTTACCACCATGAGGTGGTTGTGCGTACATGGGTGCCTACTCGCCACGCCCTCCTGGTTACCCGCATTTTGCCCCACGGATCCTCAGAGGCTTTAATTCTTTACTATAAGCACTTAGAATTGCTCTAGCGGATTCCAGGAAAGGCCGAGGGACCAGGGCCGGGTGTCAAACTTCTTATCACCATGAGGTGGTTGTGCGTACATGGGTGCCTACACGCGACGCCCTCCTGCTTCCCCGCATTTTGCCCCACGGATCCTCAGAGGCTTTAATTCTTTACTATAAGCACTTAGAAATGCTCTTGCGGATTCCAGGAGGGGCCGAGGGACCTGGGCCGGATGTCAAACTTCTTACCACCATGAGGTGGTTGTGCGTACATGGAAGCCTACCCGTCACGCCCTTCTCGTTCCCCGCATTTTGCCCCAAGGAGCCCCTGAAGCCTTAATTCCTCAATATAAGCACCAAGATTTGCTCTAGCGGATTCCAGGAAGGGCCGAGGGACCTGGGCCGTGTGTCAAACTTCTTAGCACCATGAGGTAGTTGTGTGTACATGGGTGCCTACACGCCACGCCCTCCTGGTTCCCCGCATTTTGCCCCAGGGAGCCCCTGAAGCCTTATTTCCTCAATATAAGCACCTAGAATTGATCTAGCTTGTTTCAGGAAGGGCCGAGGGACCTGGGCTGTGTGGCAAACTTCGTACCACCATGACGTGGTTGTGCGTACATGGGTGCCTACCCGTCACGCTTTCCTCTTTCCCCACATTTTGTCCCACGGATCCCATGAGGGCTTTAATTCCTTAATATAAGCACCTAGAATTTCTCTAGCGGATTCCAGGAAGGGCCGAGGGACCTGGGCCGGGTGTCAAACTTATTACCACCATGAGGTGGTTGTGCGTACATAGGTGCCTATCCGCCACGCCCTCCTGGTTCCCAGCATTTTGCCCCAGGGACATCCATAGGCCTTAATTCCTTAGTTTAAGCACCTTGAATTGCTCTAGCAGATTCCAGGAAGGTCCGAGGGACCTGGGTCGGGTGTCAAACTTTTTACCACCATCAGGTGGTAGTGCGTACATGGGTGCCTACACGCCACGCCCTCCTGGTTCCCCGCATTTTGCTCCACGGTCCCCCATAGGCCTTAATTCCTTAATATATGCACCTAGAATTTCTCTAGCGGATTCCAGGATTGGCCGAGGGACCTGGGCCGGGTGTCAAACTTCTTATCACCATGAGGTGGTTGTGCGTACATGGGTGCCTACCCGCCACGCCCTCCTGGTTCCCCGCATTTTGCCCCTTGGATCCCCAGAGGCTTGAATTCATTAATGTAAGCACCTAGAATTGCTCTAGCGGATTCCAAGAAGGGCCGAGGGACCTGGGCCGGGTGTCAAACTTCTTACCACCATGAGTTGGTTGTGAGTACATGGGTGCCTACCCGCCACGCCCTCCTGGTTCCCCGCATTTTTCCCCACAGTTCCCTTGAGGGCTTTAATTCCTTAATATAAGCAACTAGAAATGCTCTAGCGGATTCCAGGAAGGGCCGAGGGACCTGGGCCGGGTGACAAACTACTTACCACCATCAGGTGGTTGTGCGTACATGGGTGCCTACACGCCACGCTTTCCTGGTTCCCCGCATTTTGCCCCACGGATCCTCAGAGGCTTTAATTCTTTACTATAAGCACTTAGAATTGCACTTGCGGATTCCAGGAAGGGCCGAGGGACCTGGGCCGGGTGTCAAACTTCTTACCACCATGAGGTGGTTGTGCGTACATGGAAGCCTACCCGTCACGCCCTTCTCGTTCCCCGCATTTTGCCCCAAGGAGCCCCTGAAACCTTAATTCCTCAATATAAGCACCAAGATTTGCTCTAGCGGATTCCAGGAAGGGCCGAGGGACCTGGGCCGTGTGTCAAACTTCTTAGCACCATGAGGTAGTTGTGTGTACATGGGTGCCTACACGCTACGCCCTCCTGGTTCCCCGCATTTTGTCCCACGGACCCCCAGAGGCCTTAATTCCTTAATATAAGCACTTAGAATTGCTCTAGCGTATTCCAGGAAGGGCCGAGGGACCTGGGCCGTGTGTCAAACTTCTTTCCACCATGAGGTGGTTGTGCGTACATGGGTGCCTACCAGCCACGCCCTGCTGGTTCCCCGCATTTTGCCCCAGGGAGCCCCTGAAGCCTTAATTCCTCAATATAAGCACCTAGAATTGCTCTAGCGTATTTCAGGAAGGGCCGAGGGACCTGGGCCGGGTGTCAAACTTTTTACCACCATGAGTTGGTTGTGCGTACATGGGTGCCTACACGCGACGCCCTCCTGGTTCCCCGCATTTTGCCCCACGGATCCTCAGAGGCTTTAATTCTTTACTATAAGCACTTAGAATTGCTCTAGCGGATTCCAGGAATGGCCGAGGGACCAGGGCCGGGTGTCAAACTTCTTATCACCATGAGGTGGTTGTGCGTACATGGGTGCCTACACGCGACGCCCTCCTGCTTCCCCGCATTTTGCCCCACGGATCCTCAGAGGCTTTAATTCTTTACTATAAGCACTTAGAAATGCTCTTGCGGATTCCAGGAAGGGCCGAGGGACCTGGGCCGGATGTCAAACTTCTTACCACCATGAGGTGGTTGTGCGTACATGGAAGCCTACCCGTCACGCCCTTCTCGTTCCCCGCATTTTGCCCCAAGGAGCCCCTGAAGCCTTAATTCCTCAATATAAGCACCAAGATTTGCTCTAGCGGATTCCAGGAAGGGCCGAGGGACCTGGGCCGTGTGTCAAACTTCTTAGCACCATGAGGTAGTTGTGTGTACATGGGTGCCTACACGTCACGCCCTCCTGGTTCCCCGCATTTTGCCCCAGGGAGCCCCTGAAGCCTTAATTCCTCAATATAAGCACCTAGAATTGCTCTAGCTTGTTTCAGGAAGGGCCGAGGGACCTGGGCTGTGTGGCAAACTTCGTACCACCATGACGTGGTTGTGCGTACATGGGTGCCTACCCGTCACGCTTTCCTCTTTCCCCACATTTTGTCCCACGGATCCCATGAGGGCTTTAATTCCTTAATATAAGCACCTAGAATTTCTCTAGCGAATTCCAGGAAGGGCCGAGGGACCTGGGCCGGGTGTCAAACTTATTACCACCATGAGGTGGTTGTGCGTACATAGGTGCCTATCCGCCACGCCCTCCTGGTTCCCCGCATTTTGCCCCAGGGACATCCATAGGCCTTAATTCCTTAATTTAAGCACCTTGAATTGCTCTAGCAGATTCCAGGAAGGTCCGAGGGACCTGGGTCGGGTGTCAAACTTTTTACCACCATCAGGTGGTAGTGCGTACATGGGTGCCTACACGCCACGCCATCCTGGTTCCCCGCATTTTGCCCCACGGTCCCCCATAGGCCTTAATTCCTTAATATATGCACCTAGAATTTCTCTAGCGGATTCCAGGATTGGCCGAGGGACCTGGGCCGTGTGTCAAACTTCTTAGCACCATGAGGTAGTTGTGTGTACATGGGTGCCTACACGCCACGCCCTCCTGGTTCCCCGCATTTTGCCCCAGGGAGCCCCTGAAGCCTTAATTCCTCAATATAAGCACCTAGAATTGCTCTAGCTTGTTTCAGGAAGGGCCGAGGGACCTGGGCTGTGTGGCAAACTTCGTACCACCATGACGTGGTTGTGCGTACATGGGTGCCTACCCGTCACGCTTTCCTCTTTCCCCACATTTTGTCCCACGGATCCCATGAGGGCTTTAATTCCTTAATATAAGCACCTAGAATTTCTCTAGCGGATTCCAGGAAGGGCCGAGGGACCTGGGCCGGGTGTCAAACTTATTACCACCATGAGGTGGTTGTGCGTACATAGGTGCCTATCCGCCACGCCCTCCTGGTTCCCCGCATTTTGTCCCACGGACCCCCAGAAGCCTTAATTCCTTAATATAAGCACCTAGAATTGCTCTAGATGATTCCAGGAAGGGCTGAGAGGCCTGGGTCGGGTGTCAAACTTCTTACCACGATGAGGTGGTTGTGCGTACATAGGTTCCTACCCGCCACGCCCTCCTGGTTCCCTGCATTTTGCCCCACGGACCCCCAGAGGCTTTAATTCCTTAATATAAGCACCTAGAATTTCTCTAGCGGATTCCAGGATGGGCCGAGGGACCTGGGCCGGGTGTCAAACTTCTTACCACCATGAGGTGGTAGTGCGTACATGGGTGCCTACCCGCCACGCCCTCCTGGTTACCCGCATTTTGCCCCAAGGACCCCCAGAATCCTTAATTCCTTAATATAAGCCCCTAGAATTGCTCTAGCAGATTCCAGGAAGGGCCGAGGGACCTGGGCCGGGTGTCAAACTTCTTACCACCATGAGTTGGTTGTGAGTACATGGGTGCCTACCCGCCACGCCCTCCTGGTTCCCCGCATTTTCCCCCACAGTTCCCTTGAGGGCTTTAATTCCTTAATATAAGCAACTAGAAATGCTCTAGCGGATTCCAGGAAGGGCCGAGGGACCTGGGCCGGGTGTCAAACTTCTTACCACCATCAGGTGGTTGTGCGTACATGGGTGCCTACACGCCACGCTTTCCTGGTTCCCCGCATTTTGCCCCACGGATCCTCAGAGGCTTTAATTCTTTACTATAAGCACTTAGAATTGCTCTTGCGGATTCCAGGAAGGGCCGAGGGACCTGGGCCGGGTGTCAAACTTCTTACCACCATGAGGTGGTTGTGCGTACATGGAAGCCTACCCGTCACGCCCTTCTCGTTCCCCGCATTTTGCCCCAAGGAGCCCCTGAAACCTTAATTCCTCAATATAAGCACCAAGATTTGCTCTAGCGGATTCCAGGAAGGGCCGAGGGACCTGGGCCGTGTGTCAAACTTCTTAGCACCATGAGGTAGTTGTGTGTACATGGGTGCCTACACGCCACGCCCTCCTGGTTCCCCGCATTTTGTCCCACGGACCCCCAGAGGCCTTAATTCCTTAATATAAGCACTTAGAATTGCTCTAGAGTATTCCAGGAAGGGCCGAGGGACCTGGGCCGTGTGTCAAACTTCTTTCCACCATGAGGTGGTTGTGCGTACATGGGTGCCTACAAGCCACGCCCTGCTGGATCCCCGCATTTTGCCCCAGGGAGCCCCTGAAGCCTTAATTCCTCAATATAAGCACCTAGAATTGCTCTAGCGTATTTCAGGAAGGGCCAAGGGACCTGGGCTGTGTGTCAAACTTCTTACCACCATGAGGTGGTTGTGCGTACATGGGTGCCTACCCGTCACGCCTTCCTCTTTCCCCACATTTTGTCCCACGGATCCCATGAGGTCTTTAATTCCTTAATATAAGCACCTAGAATTTCTCTAGCGGATTCCAGGAAGGGCCGAGGGACCTGGGCCGGGTGTCAAACTTATTACCACCATGAGGTGGTTGTGCGTACATAGGTGCCTATCCGCCACGCCCTCCTGGTTCCCCGCATTTTGCCCCAGGGACATCCATAGGCCTTAATTCCTTAATTTAAGCACCTTGAATTGCTCTAGCAGATTCCAGGAAGGTCCGAGGGACCTGGGTCGGGTTTCAAACTTTTTACCACCATCAGGTGGTAGTGCGTACATGGGTGCCTACACGCCACGCCCTCCTGGTTCCCCGCATTTTGCCCCACGGTCCCCCATAGGCCTTAACTCCTTAATATATGCACCTAGAATTTCTCTTGCGGATTCCAGGATTGGCCGAGGGACCTGGGCCGGGTGTCAAACTTCTTATCACCATGAGGTGGTTGTGCGTACATGGGTGCCTACCCGCCACGCCCTCCTGGTTCCCCGCATTTTGCCCTTTGGATCCCCAGAGGCTTTAATTCATTAATGTAAGCACCTAGAATTGCTCTAGCGGATTCCAAGAAGGGCCGAAGGACCTGGGCCGGGTGTCAAACTTCTTACCACCATGAGTTGGTTGTGAGTACATGGGTGCCTACCCGCCACGCCCTCCTGGTTCCCCGCATTTTTCCCCACAGTTCCCTAGAGGGCTTTAATTCCTTAATATAAGCAACTAGAAATGCTCTGGCGGATTCCAGGAAGGGCCGAGGGACCTGGGCCGGGTGTCAAACTTCTTACCACCATCAGGTGGTTGTGCGTACATGGGTGCCTACACGCGACGCCCTCCTGCTTCCCCGCATTATGCCCCACGGATCCTCAGAGGCTTTTATTCTTTACTATAAGCACTTAGAATTGCTCTTGCGGATTCCAGGAAGGGCCGAGGGACCTGGGCCGGGTGTCAAACTTCTTACCACCATGAGGTGGTTGTGCGTACATGGATGCCTACTCGCCACGCCCTCCTGGTTACCCGCATTTTTCCCCACGTTTCCCCAGAGGGCTTTAATTCCTTAATATAAGCAACCAGAATTGCTCTAGCAGATTCCAGGAAGGGCCGAGGGACCTGGGCCGGGTGTCAAACTTCTTAGCACCATCAGGTGGTTGTGCATACATGGGTGCCTACACGCAACGCCCTCCTGGTTCCCCGCATTTTGCCCCACGGATCCCCAGAGGCTTTAACTCTTTAATATAAGCACTTAGAATTGCTCTAGCGGATTCCAGGATGGGGTGAGGGACCTGGGCCGAGTGTCAAACTTTTTACCACCATGAGATGGTTGTGCGTACATGGGTGCCTACCAGCCACGCCCTGCTGGTTCCCCGCATTTTGCCCCAGGGGCCCCTGAAGCCTTATTTCCTCAATATAAGCACCTAGAATTGCTCTAGCGTACTTCAGGAAGGGCCGAGGGACCTGGGCTGTGTGTCAAACTTCTTACCACCATGAGGTGGTTGTGCGTACATGGGTGCCTACCCGTCACGCCTTCCTCTTTCCCCACATTTTGTCCCACGGATCCCATGAGGGCTTTAATTCCTTAATATAAGCACCTAGAATTTCTCTAGCGGATTCCAGGAAGGGCCGAGGGACCTGGGCCGGGTGTCAAACTTATTACCACCATGAGGTGGTTGTGCGTACATAGGTGCCTATCCGCCACGCCCTCCTGGTTCCCCGCATTTTGCCCCAGGGACATCCATAGGCCTTAATTCCTTAATTTAAGCACCTTGAATTGCTCTAGCAGATTCCAGGAAGGTCCGAGGGACCTGGGTCGGGTGTCAAACTTTTTACCACCATCAGGTGGTAGTGCGTACATGGGTGCTTACACGCCACGCCCTCCTGGTTCCCTGCATTTTGCCCCACGGTCCCCCATAGGCCTCAATTCCTTAATATATGCACCTAGAATTTCTCTAGCGGATTCCAGGAACGGCCGAGGGACCTAGGCCGGGTGTCAAACTTCTTATCACCATGAGGTGGTTGTGCGTACATGGGTGCCTACCCGCCACGCCCTCCTGGTTCCCGGCATTTTGCCCTTTGGATCCCCAGAGGCTTTAATTCATTAATGTAAGCACCTAGAATTGCTCTAGCGGATTCCAAGAAGGGCCGGGTGTCAAACTTCTTACCACCATGAGTTGGTTGTGAGTACATGGGTGCCTACCCGCCACGCCCTCCTGGTTCCCCGCATTTTTCCCCACAGTTCCCTAGAGGGCTTTAATTCCTTAATATAAGCAACTAGAAATGCTCTAGCGGATTCCAAGACACGGCCGAGGAACCTGGGCCGTGTGTCAAACTTCTTAGCACCATGAGGTAGTTGTGTGTACATGGGTGCCTACACGCCACGCCTTCCTGGTTCCCCGCATTTTGCCCCAGGGAGCCCCAGAAGCCTTAATTCCTTAATATAAGCACCTAGAATTGCTTTAGCGGATTCCAGGATGGGCCGAGGGACCTGGGTCGCGTGTCAAACTTCTTACCACCATGAGGTAGTTGTGCGTACATGGGTGCCTTCAAGCCACGCCCTCCTGGTTCCCCGCATTTTGCCCCAAAGACCCCCAGAGGCCTTAATTCCTTAATATAAGCACCTAGAATTGCTTTAGCGGATTCCAGGATGGGGTGAGGGACCTGGGCCGAGTGTCTAACTTTTTACTACCATGAGATGGTTGTGCGTACATGGGTGCCTACCAGCCACGCCCTGCTGGTTCCCCGCATTTTGCCCCAGGGAGCCCCTGAAGCCTTAATTCCTCAATATAAGCACCTAGAATTGCTCTAGCGTATTTCAGGAAGGGCCGAGGGACCTGGGCTGTGTGTCAAACTTCTTACCACCATGAGGTGGTTGTGCGTACATGGGTGCCTACCCGTCACGCCTTCCTCTTTCCCCACATTTTGTCCCACGGATCCTATGAGGGCTTTAATTCCTTAATATAAGCACCTAGAATTTCTCTAGCGGATTCCAGGAAAGGCCGAGGGACCTGGGCCGGGTGTCAAACTTATTACCACCATGAGGTGGTTGTGCGTACATAGGTGCCTAACCGCCACGCCCTCCTGGTTCCCCGCATTTTGCCCCTGGGACATCCATAGGCTTTAATTCCTTAATATAAGCACCTAGAATTGCTCTAGCGGATTCCAAGAAGGGCCGAGGGACCTGGGCCGGGTGTCAAACTTCTTACCACCATGAGGTGGTTGTGCGTACATGGGTGCCTACTCGCCACGCCCTCCTGGTTACCCGCATTTTTCCCCACGTTTCCCCAGAGGCCTTTAATTCCTTAATATAAGCAACCAGAATTGCTCTAGCAGATTCCAGGAAGGGCCGCGGGACCTGGGCCGGGTGTCAAACTTTTTACCACCATAAGTTGGTTGTGCGTACATGGGTGCCTACACGCGACGCCCTCCTGGTTCCCCGCATTTTGCCCCACGGATCCTCAGAGGCTTTAATTCTTTACTATAAGCACTTAGAATTGCTCTAGCGGATTCCAGGAAAGGCCGAGGGACCAGGGCCGGGTGTCAAACTTCTTATCACCATGAGGTGGTTGTGCGTACATGGGTGCCTACACGCGACGCCCTCCTGCTTCCCCGCATTTTGCCCCACGGATCCTCAGAGGCTTTAATTCTTTACTATAAGCACTTAGAAATGCTCTTGCGGATTCCAGGAGGGGCCGAGGGACCTGGGCCGGATGTCAAACTTCTTACCACCATGAGGTGGTTGTGCGTACATGGAAGCCTACCCGTCACGCCCTTCTCGTTCCCCGCATTTTGCCCCAAGGAGCCCCTGAAGCCTTAATTCCTCAATATAAGCACCAAGATTTGCTCTAGCGGATTCCAGGAAGGGCCGAGGGACCTGGGCCGTGTGTCAAACTTCTTAGCACCATGAGGTAGTTGTGTGTACATGGGTGCCTACACGCCACGCCCTCCTGGTTCCCCGCATTTTGCCCCAGGGAGCCCCTGAAGCCTTATTTCCTCAATATAAGCACCTAGAATTGCTCTAGCTTGTTTCAGGAAGGGCCGAGGGACCTGGGCTGTGTGGCAAACTTCGTACCACCATGACGTGGTTGTGCGTACATGGGTGCCTACCCGTCACGCTTTCCTCTTTCCCCACATTTTGTCCCACGGATCCCATGAGGGCTTTAATTCCTTAATATAAGCACCTAGAATTTCTCTAGCGGATTCCAGGAAGGGCCGAGGGACCTGGGCCGGGTGTCAAACTTATTACCACCATGAGGTGGTTGTGCGTACATAGGTGCCTATCCGCCACGCCCTCCTGGTTCCCCGCATTTTGCCCCAGGGACATCCATAGGCCTTAATTCCTTAGTTTAAGCACCTTGAATTGCTCTAGCAGATTCCAGGAAGGTCCGAGGGACCTGGGTCGGGTGTCAAACTTTTTACCACCATCAGGTGGTAGTGCGTACATGGGTGCCTACACGCCACGCCCTCCTGGTTCCCCGCATTTTGCCCCACGGTCCCCCATAGGCCTTAATTCCTTAATATATGCACCTAGAATTTCTCTAGCGGATTCCAGGATTGGCCGAGGGACCTGGGCCGGGTGTCAAACTTCTTATCACCATGAGGTGGTTGTGCGTACATGGGTGCCTACCCGCCACGCCCTCCTGGTTCCCCGCATTTTGCCCCTTGGATCCCCAGAGGCTTGAATTCATTAATGTAAGCACCTAGAATTGCTCTAGCGGATTCCAAGAAGGGCCGAGGGACCTGGGCCGGGTGTCAAACTTCTTACCACCATGAGTTGGTTGTGAGTACATGGGTGCCTACCCGCCACGCCCTCCTGGTTCCCCGCATTTTTCCCCACAGTTCCCTTGAGGGCTTTAATTCCTTAATATAAGCAACTAGAAATGCTCTAGCGGATTCCAGGAAGGGCCGAGGGACCTGGGCCGGGTGACAAACTTCTTACCACCATCAGGTGGTTGTGCGTACATGGGTGCCTACACGCCACGCTTTCCTGGTTCCCCGCATTTTGCCCCACGGATCCTCAGAGGCTTTAACTCTTTAATATAAGCACTTAGAATTGCTCTAGCGGATTCCAGGATGGGGTGAGGGACCTGGACCGAGTGTCAAACTTTTTACCACCATGAGATGGTTGTGCGTACATGGGTGCCTACCAGCCACGCCCTGCTGGTTCCCCGCATTTTGCCCCAGGGAGCCCCTGAAGCCTTATTTCCTCAATATAAGCACCTAGAATTGCTCTAGCGTACTTCAGGAAGGGCCGAGGGACCTGGGCTGTGTGTCAAACTTCTTACCAACATGAGGTGGTTGTGCGTACATGGGTGCCTACCCGTCACGCCTTCCTCTTTCCCCACATTTTATCCCACGGATCCCATGAGGGCTTTAATTCCTTAATATAAGCACCTAGAATTTCTCTAGCGGATTCCAGGAAGGGCCGAGGGACCTGGGCCGGGTGTCAAACTTATTACCACCATGAGGTGGTTGTGCGTACATAGGTGCCTATCCGCCACGCCCTCCTGGTTCCCCGCATTTTGCCCCAGGGACATCCATAGGCCTTAATTCCTTAGTTTAAGCACCTTGAATTGCTCTAGCAGATTCCAGGAAGGTCCGAGGGACCTGGGCCGGGTGTCAAACTTTTTACCACCATCAGGTGGTAGTGCGTACATGGGTGCCTACACGCCACGCCCTCCTGGTTCCCCGGATTTTGCCCCAAGGTCCCCCATAGGCCTTAATTCCTTAATATATGCACCTAGAATTTCTCTAGCGGATTCCAGGATTGGCCGAGGGACCTGGGCCGGGTGTCAAACTTCTTATCACCATGAGGTGGTTGTGCGTACATGGGTGCCTACCCGCCACGCCCTCCTGGTTCCCTGCATTTTGCCCCTTGGATCCCCAGAGGCTTGAATTCATTAATGTAAGCACCTAGAATTGCTCTAGCGGATTCCAAGAAGGGCCGAGGGACCTGGGCCGGGTGTCAAACTTCTTACCACCATGAGTTGGTTGTGAGTACATGGGTGCCTACCCGCCACGCCCTCCTGGTTCCCCGCATTTTTCCCCACAGTTCCCTTGAGGGCTTTAATTCCTTAATATAAGCAACTAGAAATGCTCTAGCGGATTCCAGGAAGGGCCGAGGGACCTGGGCCGGGTGACAAACTACTTACCACCATCAGGTGGTTGTGCGTACATGGGTGCCTACACGCCACGCTTTCCTGGTTCCCCGCATTTTGCCCCACGGATCCTCAGAGGCTTTAATTCTTTACTATAAGCACTTAGAATTGCACTTGCGGATTCCAGGAAGGGCCGAGGGACCTGGGCCGGGTGTCAAACTTCTTACCACCATGAGGTGGTTGTGCGTACATGGAAGCCTACCCGTCACGCCCTTCTCGTTCCCCGCATTTTGCCCCAAGGAGCCCCTGAAACCTTAATTCCTCAATATAAGCACCAAGATTTGCTCTAGCGGATTCCAGGAAGGGCCGAGGGACCTGGGCCGTGTGTCAAACTTCTTAGCACCATGAGGTAGTTGTGT
The DNA here is from genome assembly GCA_963930725.1 of Candelabrum cocksii. Classification (NCBI taxonomy): domain Eukaryota; kingdom Metazoa; phylum Cnidaria; class Hydrozoa; order Anthoathecata; family Candelabridae; genus Candelabrum; species Candelabrum cocksii. Next base: position 5,261,331 of record OZ005677.1, on the reverse strand, counting down.
GTACATGGGTGCCTACACGCTACGCCCTCCTGGTTCCCCGCATTTTGTCCCACGGACCCCCAGAGGCCTTAATTCCTTAATATAAGCACTTAGAATTGCTCTAGCGTATTCCAGGAAGGGCCGAGGGACCTGGGCCGTGTGTCAAACTTCTTTCCACCATGAGGTGGTTGTGCGTACATGGGTGCCTACCAGCCACGCCCTGCTGGTTCCCCGCATTTTGCCCCAGGGAGCCCCTGAAGCCTTAATTCCTCAATATAAGCACCTAGAATTGCTCTAGCGTATTTCAGGAAGGACCAAGGGACCTGGGCTGTGTGTCAAACTTCTTACCACCATGAGGTGGTTGTGCGTACATGGGTTCCTACCCGTCACGCCTTCCTCTTTCCCCACATTTTGTCCCACGGATCCCATGAGGGCTTTAATTCCTTAATATAAGCACCTAGAATTTCTCTAGCGGATTCCAGGAAGGGCCGAGGGACCTGGGCCGGGTGTCAAACTTATTACCACCATGAGGTGATTGTGCGTACATAGGTGCCTATCCGCCACGCCCTGCTGGTTCCCCGCATTTTGCCCCAGGGACATCCATAGGCCTTAATTCCTTAATTTAAGCACCTTGAATTGCTCTAGCAGATTCCAGGAAGGTCCGAGGGACCTGGGTCGGGTTTCAAACTTTTTACCACCATCAGATGGTAGTGCGTACATGGGTGCCTACACGCCACGCCCTCCTGGTTCCCCGCATTTTGCCCCACGGTCCCCCATAGGCCTTAACTCCTTAATATATGCACCTAGAATTTCTCTTGCGGATTCCAGGATTGGCCGAGGGACCTGGGCCGGGTGTCAAACTTCTTATCACCATAAGGTGGTTGTGCGTACATGGGTGCCTACCCGCCACGCCCTCCTGGTTCCCCGCATTTTGCCCTTTGGATCCCCAGAGGCTTTAATTCATTAATGTAAGCACCTAGAATTGCTCTAGCGGATTCCAAGAAGGGCCGAAGGACCTGGGCCGGGTGTCAAACTTCTTACCACCATGAGTTGGTTGTGAGTACATGGGTGCCTACCCGCCACGCCCTCCTGGTTCCCCGCATTTTTCCCCACAGTTCCCTAGAGGGCTTTAATTCCTTAATATAAGCAACTAGAAATGCTCTGGCGGATTCCAGGAAGGGCCGAGGGACCTGGGCCGGGTGTCAAACTTCTTACCACCATCAGGTGGTTGTGCGTACATGGGTGCCTACACGCGACGCCCTCCTGCTTCCCCGCATTATGCCCCACGGATCCTCAGAGGCTTTAATTCTTTACTATAAGCACTTAGAATTGCTCTTGCGGATTCCAGGAAGGGCCGAGGGACCTGGGCCGGGTGTCAAACTTCTTACCACCATGAGGTGGTTGTGCGTACATGGATGCCTACTCGCCACGCCCTCCTGGTTACCCGCATTTTTCCCCACGTTTCCCCAGAGGGCTTTAATTCCTTAATATAAGCAACCAGAATTGCTCTAGCAGATTCCAGGAAGGGCCGAGGGACCTGGGCCGGGTGTCAAACTTCTTAGCACCATCAGGTGGTTGTGCATACATGGGTGCCTACACGCAACGCCCTCCTGGTTCCCCGCATTTTGCCCCACGGATCCCCAGAGGCTTTAACTCTTTAATATAAGCACTTAGAATTGCTCTAGCGGATTCCAGGATGGGGTGAGGGACCTGGGCCGAGTGTCAAACTTTTTACCACCATGAGATGGTTGTGCGTACATGGGTGCCTACCAGCCACGCCCTGCTGGTTCCCCGCATTTTGCCCCAGGGAGCCCCTGAAGCCTTATTTCCTCAATATAAGCACCTAGAATTGCTCTAGCGTACTTCAGGAAGGGCCGAGGGACCTGGGCTGTGTGTCAAACTTCTTACCACCATGAGGTGGTTGTGCGTACATGGGTGCCTACCCGTCACGCCTTCCTCTTTCCCCACATTTTGTCCCACGGATCCCATGAGGGCTTTAATTCCTTAATATAAGCACCTAGAATTTCTCTAGCGGATTCCAGGAAGGGCCGAGGGACCTGGGCCGGGTGTCAAACTTATTACCACCATGAGTTGGTTGTGAGTACATGGGTGCCTACCCGCCACGCCCTCCTGGTTCCCCGCATTTTTCCCCACAGTTCCCTTGAGGGCTTTAATTCCTTAATATAAGCAACTAGAAATGCTCTAGCGGATTCCAGGAAGGGCCGAGGGACCTGGGCCGGGTGACAAACTTCTTACCACCATCAGGTGGTTGTGCGTACATGGGTGCCTACACGCCACGCTTTCCTGGTTCCCCGCATTTTGCCCCACGGATCCTCAGAGGCTTTAACTCTTTAATATAAGCACTTAGAATTGCTCTAGCGGATTCCAGGATGGGGTGAGGGACCTGGACCGAGTGTCAAACTTTTTACCACCATGAGATGGTTGTGCGTACATGGGTGCCTACCAGCCACGCCCTGCTGGTTCCCCGCATTTTGCCCCAGGGAGCCCCTGAAGCCTTATTTCCTCAATATAAGCACCTAGAATTGCTCTAGCGTACTTCAGGAAGGGCCGAGGGACCTGGGCTGTGTGTCAAACTTCTTACCAACATGAGGTGGTTGTGCGTACATGGGTGCCTACCCGTCACGCCTTCCTCTTTCCCCACATTTTATCCCACGGATCCCATGAGGGCTTTAATTCCTTAATATAAGCACCTAGAATTTCTCTAGCGGATTCCAGGAAGGGCCGAGGGACCTGGGCCGGGTGTCAAACTTATTACCACCATGAGGTGGTTGTGCGTACATAGGTGCCTATCCGCCACGCCCTCCTGGTTCCCCGCATTTTGCCCCAGGGACATCCATAGGCCTTAATTCCTTAGTTTAAGCACCTTGAATTGCTCTAGCAGATTCCAGGAAGGTCCGAGGGACCTGGGCCGGGTGTCAAACTTTTTACCACCATCAGGTGGTAGTGCGTACATGGGTGCCTACACGCCACGCCCTCCTGGTTCCCCGGATTTTGCCCCACGGTCCCCCATAGGCCTTAATTCCTTAATATATGCACCTAGAATTTCTCTAGCGGATTCCAGGATTGGCCGAGGGACCTGGGCCGGGTGTCAAACTTCTTATCACCATGAGGTGGTTGTGCGTACATGGGTGCCTACCCGCCACGCCCTCCTGGTTCCCTGCATTTTGCCCCTTGGATCCCCAGAGGCTTGAATTCATTAATGTAAGCACCTAGAATTGCTCTAGCGGATTCCAAGAAGGGCCGAGGGACCTGGGCCGGGTGTCAAACTTCTTACCACCATGAGTTGGTTGTGAGTACATGGGTGCCTACCCGCCACGCCCTCCTGGTTCCCCGCATTTTTCCCCACAGTTCCCTTGAGGGCTTTAATTCCTTAATATAAGCAACTAGAAATGCTCTAGCGGATTCCAGGAAGGGCCGAGGGACCTGGGCCGGGTGACAAACTACTTACCACCATCAGGTGGTTGTGCGTACATGGGTGCCTACACGCCACGCTTTCCTGGTTCCCCGCATTTTGCCCCACGGATCCTCAGAGGCTTTAATTCTTTACTATAAGCACTTAGAATTGCACTTGCGGATTCCAGGAAGGGCCGAGGGACCTGGGCCGGGTGTCAAACTTCTTACCACCATGAGGTGGTTGTGCGTACATGGAAGCCTACCCGTCACGCCCTTCTCGTTCCCCGCATTTTGCCCCAAGGAGCCCCTGAAACCTTAATTCCTCAATATAAGCACCAAGATTTGCTCTAGCGGATTCCAGGAAGGGCCGAGGGACCTGGGCCGTGTGTCAAACTTCTTAGCACCATGAGGTAGTTGTGTGTACATGGGTGCCTACACGCTACGCCCTCCTGGTTCCCCGCATTTTGTCCCACGGACCCCCAGAGGCCTTAATTCCTTAATATAAGCACTTAGAATTGCTCTAGCGTATTCCAGGAAGGGCCGAGGGACCTGGGCCGTGTGTCAAACTTCTTTCCACCATGAGGTGGTTGTGCGTACATGGGTGCCTACACGCTACGCCCTTCTCGTTCCCCGCATTTTGCCCCAAGGAGCCCCTGAAACCTTAATTCCTCAATATAAGCACCAAGATTTGCTCTAGCGGATTCCAGGAAGGTCCGAGGGACCTGGGTCGGGTTTCAAACTTTTGACCACCATCAGATGGTAGTGCGTACATGGGTGCCTACACGCCACGCCCTCCTGGTTCCCCGCATTTTGCCCCACGGTCCCCCATAGGCCTTAACTCCTTAATATATGCACCTAGAATTTCTCTTGCGGATTCCAGGATTGGCCGAGGGACCTGGGCCGGGTGTCAAACTTCTTATCACCATAAGGTGGTTGTGCGTACATGGGTGCCTACCCGCCACGCCCTCCTGGTTCCCCGCATTTTGCCCTTTGGATCCCCAGAGGCTTTAATTCATTAATGTAAGCACCTAGAATTGCTCTAGCGGATTCCAAGAAGGGCCGAAGGACCTGGGCCGGGTGTCAAACTTCTTACCACCATGAGTTGGTTGTGAGTACATGGGTGCCTACCCGCCACGCCCTCCTGGTTCCCCGCATTTTTCCCCACAGTTCCCTAGAGGGCTTTATTTCCTTAATATAAGCAACTAGAAATGCTCTGGCGGATTCCAGGAAGGGCCGAGGGACCTGGGCCGGGTGTCAAACTTCTTACCAACATCAGGTGGTTGTGCGTACATGGGTGCCTACACGCGACGCCCTCCTGCTTCCCCGCATTATGCCCCACGGATCCTCAGAGGCTTTAATTCTTTACTATAAGCACTTAGAATTGCTCTTGCGGATTCCAGGAAGGGCCGAGGGACCTGGGCCGGGTGTCAAACTTCTTACCACCATGAGGTGGTTGTGCGTACATGGATGCCTACTCGCCACGCCCTCCTGGTTACCCGCATTTTTCCCCACGTTTCCCCAGAGGGCTTTAATTCCTTAATATAAGCAACCAGAATTGCTCTAGCAGATTCCAGGAAGGGCCGAGGGACCTGGGCCGGGTGTCAAACTTCTTAGCACCATCAGGTGGTTGTGCATACATGGGTGCCTACACGCAACGCCCTCCTGGTTCCCCGCATTTTGCCCCACGGATCCCCAGAGGCTTTAACTCTTTAATATAAGCACTTAGAATTGCTCTAGCGGATTCCAGGATGGGGTGAGGGACCTGGGCCGAGTGTCAAACTTTTTACCACCATGAGATGGTTGTGCGTACATGGGTGCCTACCAGCCACGCCCTGCTGGTTCCCCGCATTTTGCCCCAGGGAGCCCCTGAAGCCTTATTTCCTCAATATAAGCACCTAGAATTGCTCTAGCGTACTTCAGGAAGGGCCGAGGGACCTGGGCTGTGTGTCAAACTTCTTACCACCATGAGGTGGTTGTGCGTACATGGGTGCCTACCCGTCACGCCTTCCTCTTTCCCCACATTTTGTCCCACGGATCCCATGAGGGCTTTAATTCCTTAATATAAGCACCTAGAATTTCTCTAGCGGATTCCAGGAAGGGCCGAGGGACCTGGGCCGGGTGTCAAACTTATTACCACCATGAGGTGGTTGTGCGTACATAGGTGCCTATCCGCCACGCCCTCCTGGTTCCCCGCATTTTGCCCCAGGGACATCCATAGGCCTTAATTCCTTAATTTAAGCACCTTGAATTGCTCTAGCAGATTCCAGGAAGGTCCGAGGGACCTGGGTCGGGTGTCAAACTTTTTACCACCATCAGGTGGTAGTGCGTACATGGGTGCTTACACGCCACGCCCTCCTGGTTCCCTGCATTTTGCCCCACGGTCCCCCATAGGCCTCAATTCCTTAATATATGCACCTAGAATTTCTCTAGCGGATTCCAGGAACGGCCGAGGGACCTAGGCCGGGTGTCAAACTTCTTATCACCATGAGGTGGTTGTGCGTACATGGGTGCCTACCCGCCACGCCCTCCTGGTTCCCGGCATTTTGCCCTTTGGATCCCCAGAGGCTTTAATTCATTAATGTAAGCACCTAGAATTGCTCTAGCGGATTCCAAGAAGGGCCGGGTGTCAAACTTCTTACCACCATGAGTTGGTTGTGAGTACATGGGTGCCTACCCGCCACGCCCTCCTGGTTCCCCGCATTTTTCCCCACAGTTCCCTAGAGGGCTTTAATTCCTTAATATAAGCAACTAGAAATGCTCTAGCGGATTCCAAGACACGGCCGAGGAACCTGGGCCGTGTGTCAAACTTCTTAGCACCATGAGGTAGTTGTGTGTACATGGGTGCCTACACGCCACGCCTTCCTGGTTCCCCGCATTTTGCCCCAGGGAGCCCCAGAAGCCTTAATTCCTTAATATAAGCACCTAGAATTGCTTTAGCGGATTCCAGGATGGGCCGAGGGACCTGGGTCGCGTGTCAAACTTCTTACCACCATGAGGTAGTTGTGCGTACATGGGTGCCTTCAAGCCACGCCCTCCTGGTTCCCCGCATTTTGCCCCAAAGACCCCCAGAGGCCTTAATTCCTTAATATAAGCACCTAGAATTGCTTTAGCGGATTCCAGGATGGGGTGAGGGACCTGGGCCGAGTGTCTAACTTTTTACTACCATGAGATGGTTGTGCGTACATGGGTGCCTACCAGCCACGCCCTGCTGGTTCCCCGCATTTTGCCCCAGGGAGCCCCTGAAGCCTTAATTCCTCAATATAAGCACCTAGAATTGCTCTAGCGTATTTCAGGAAGGGCCGAGGGACCTGGGCTGTGTGTCAAACTTCTTACCACCATGAGGTGGTTGTGCGTACATGGGTGCCTACCCGTCACGCCTTCCTCTTTCCCCACATTTTGTCCCACGGATCCCATGAGGGCTTTAATTCCTTAATATAAGCACCTAGAATTTCTCTAGCGGATTCCAGGAAAGGCCGAGGGACCTGGGCCGGGTGTCAAACTTATTACCACCATGAGGTGGTTGTGCGTACATAGGTGCCTAACCGCCACGCCCTCCTGGTTCCCCGCATTTTGCCCCTGGGACATCCATAGGCCTTAATTCCTTAATATATGCACCTAGAATTTCTCTAGCGGATTCCAGGATTGGCCGAGGAACCTGGGCCGGGTGTCAAACTTCTTATCACCATGAGGTGGTTGTGCGTACATGGGTGCCTACCCGCCACACCCTCCTGGTTCCCCGCATTTTGCCCCTTGGATCCCCAGAGGCTTTAATTCATTAATGTAAGCACCTAGAATTGCTCTAGCGGATTCCAAGAAGGGCCGAGGGACCTGGGCCGGGTGTCAAACTTCTTACCACCATGAGGTGGTTGTGCGTACATGGGTGCCTACTCGCCACGCCCTCCTGGTTACCCGCATTTTTCCCCACGTTTCCCCAGAGGCCTTTAATTCCTTAATATAAGCAACCAGAATTGCTCTAGCAGATTCCAGGAAGGGCCGAGGGACCTGGGCCGGGTGTCAAACTTTTTACCACCATAAGTTGGTTGTGCGTACATGGGTGCCTACACGCGACGCCCTCCTGGTTCCCCGCATTTTGCCCCACGGATCCTCAGAGGCTTTAATTCTTTACTATAAGCACTTAGAATTGCTCTAGCGGATTCCAGGAAAGGCCGAGGGACCAGGGCCGGGTGTCAAACTTCTTATCACCATGAGGTGGTTGTGCGTACATGGGTGCCTACACGCGACGCCCTCCTGCTTCCCCGCATTTTGCCCCACGGATCCTCAGAGGTTTTAATTCTTTACTATAAGCACTTAGAAATGCTCTTGCGGATTCCAGGAGGGGCCGAGGGACCTGGGCCGGATGTCAAACTTCTTACCACCATGAGGTGGTTGTGCGTACATGGAAGCCTACCCGTCACGCCCTTCTCGTTCCCCGCATTTTGCCCCAAGGAGCCCCTGAAGCCTTAATTCCTCAATATAAGCACCAAGATTTGCTCTAGCGGATTCCAGGAAGGGCCGAGGGACCTGGGCCGTGTGTCAAACTTCTTAGCACCATGAGGTAGTTGTGTGTACATGGGTGCCTACACGCCACGCCCTCCTGGTTCCCCGCATTTTGCCCCAGGGAGCCCCTGAAGCCTTATTTCCTTAATATAAGCACCTAGAATTTCTCTAGCGGATTCCAGGAAGGGCCGAGGGACCTGGGCCGGGTGTCAAACTTATTACCACCATGAGGTGGTTGTGCGTACATAGGTGCCTATCCGCCACGCCCTCCTGGTTCCCCGCATTTTGCCCCAGGGACATCCATAGGCCTTAATTCCTTAGTTTAAGCACCTTGAATTGCTCTAGCAGATTCCAGGAAGGTCCGAGGGACCTGGGTCGGGTGTCAAACTTTTTACCACCATGAGGTGGTTGTGCGTACATAGGTGCCTATCCGCCACGCCCTCCTGGTTCCCCGCATTTTGCCCCAGGGACATCCATAGGCCTTAATTCCTTAGTTTAAGCACCTTGAATTGCTCTAGCAGATTCCAGGAAGGTCCGAGGGACCTGGGCCGGGTGTCAAACTTTTTACCACCATCAGGTGGTAGTGCGTACATGGGTGCCTACACGCCACGCCCTCCTGGTTCCCCGGATTTTGCCCCACGGTCCCCCATAGGCCTTAATTCCTTAATATATGCACCTAGAATTTCTCTAGCGGATTCCAGGATTGGCCGAGGGACCTGGGCCGGGTGTCAAACTTCTTATCACCATGAGGTGGTTGTGCGTACATGGGTGCCTACCCGCCACGCCCTCCTGGTTCCCTGCATTTTGCCCCTTGGATCCCCAGAGGCTTGAATTCATTAATGTAAGCACCTAGAATTGCTCTAGCGGATTCCAAGAAGGGCCGAGGGACCTGGACCGGGTGTCAAACTTCTTACCACCATGAGTTGGTTGTGAGTACATGGGTGCCTACCCGCCACGCCCTCCTGGTTCCCCGCATTTTTCCCCACAGTTCCCTTGAGGGCTTTAATTCCTTAATATAAGCAACTAGAAATGCTCTAGCGGATTCCAGGAAGGGCCGAGGGACCTGGGCCGGGTGACAAACTACTTACCACCATCAGGTGGTTGTGCGTACATGGGTGCCTACACGCCACGCTTTCCTGGTTCCCCGCATTTTGCCCCACGGATCCTCAGAGGCTTTAATTCTTTACTATAAGCACTTAGAATTGCACTTGCGGATTCCAGGAAGGGCCGAGGGACCTGGGCCGGGTGTCAAACTTCTTACCACCATGAGGTGGTTGTGCGTACATGGAAGCCTACCCGTCACGCCCTTCTCGTTCCCCGCATTTTGCCCCAAGGAGCCCCTGAAACCTTAATTCCTCAATATAAGCACCAAGATTTGCTCTAGCGGATTCCAGGAAGGGCCGAGGGACCTGGGCCGTGTGTCAAACTTCTTAGCACCATGAGGTAGTTGTGTGTACATGGGTGCCTACACGCTACGCCCTCCTGGTTCCCCGCATTTTGTCCCACGGACCCCCAGAGGCCTTAATTCCTTAATATAAGCACTTAGAATTGCTCTAGCGTATTCCAGGAAGGGCCGAGGGACCTGGGCCGTGTGTCAAACTTCTTTCCACCATGAGGTGGTTGTGCGTACATGGGTGCCTACCAGCCACGCCCTGCTGGTTCCCCGCATTTTGCCCCAGGGAGCCCCTGAAGCCTTAATTCCTCAATATAAGCACCTAGAATTGCTCTAGCGTATTTCAGGAAGGACCAAGGGACCTGGGCTGTGTGTCAAACTTCTTACCACCATGAGGTGGTTGTGCGTACATGGGTTCCTACCCGTCACGCCTTCCTCTTTCCCCACATTTTGTCCCACGGATCCCATGAGGGCTTTAATTCCTTAATATAAGCACCTAGAATTTCTCTAGCGGATTCCAGGAAGGGCCGAGGGACCTGGGCCGGGTGTCAAACTTATTACCACCATGAGGTGATTGTGCGTACATATGTGCCTATCCGCCACGCCCTGCTGGTTCCCCGCATTTTGCCCCAGGGACATCCATAGGCCTTAATTCCTTAATTTAAGCACCTTGAATTGCTCTAGCAGATTCCAGGAAGGTCCGAGGGACCTGGGTCGGGTTTCAAACTTTTTACCACCATCAGATGGTAGTGCGTACATGGGTGCCTACACGCCACGCCCTCCTGGTTCCCCGCATTTTGCCCCACGGTCCCCCATAGGCCTTAACTCCTTAATATATGCACCTAGAATTTCTCTTGCGGATTCCAGGATTGGCCGAGGGACCTGGGCCGGGTGTCAAACTTCTTATCACCATAAGGTGGTTGTGCGTACATGGGTGCCTACCCGCCACGCCCTCCTGGTTCCCCGCATTTTGCCCTTTGGATCCCCAGAGGCTTTAATTCATTAATGTAAGCACCTAGAATTGCTCTAGCGGATTCCAAGAAGGGCCGAAGGACCTGGGCCGGGTGTCAAACTTCTTACCACCATGAGTTGGTTGTGAGTACATGGGTGCCTACCCGCCACGCCCTCCTGGTTCCCCGCATTTTTCCCCACAGTTCCCTAGAGGGCTTTAATTCCTTAATATAAGCAACTAGAAATGCTCTGGCGGATTCCAGGAAGGGCCGAGGGACCTGGGCCGGGTGTCAAACTTCTTACCACCATCAGGTGGTTGTGCGTACACGCGACGCCCTCCTGCTTCCCCGCATTTTGCCCCACGGATCCTCAGAGCCTTTAATTCTTTACTATAAGCACTTAGAATTGCTCTTGCGGATTCCAGGAAGGGCCGAAGGACCTGGGCCGGGTGTCAAACTTCTTACCACCATGAGGTGGTTGTGCGTACATGGGTGCCTACTCGCCACGCCCTCCTGGTTACCCGCATTTTCCCCCACGTTTCCCCAGAGGGCTTTAATTCCTTAATATAAGCACTTAGAATTGCTCTAGCGGATTCCAGGAAGGGCCGAGGGACCTGGGCCGGGTGTCAAACTTTTTACCACCATGAGTTGGTTGTGCGTACATGGGTGCCTACACGCGACGCCCTCCTGGTTCCCCGCATTTTTCCCCACGTTTCCCCAGAGGGCTTTAATTCCTTAATATAAGCAACCAGAATTGCTCTAGCAGATTCCATGAAGGGCCGAGGGACCTAGGCCGGGTGTCAAACTTCTTACCACCATCAGGTGGTTGTGCGTACATGGGTGCCTACCAGCCACACCCTCCTGGTTCTCCGCATTTTGCCCCACGGATCCTCAGAGGCTTTAATTCTTTACTATAAGCACTTAGAATTGCTTTAGCGGATTCCAGGATGGGGTGAGGGACCTGGGCCGGGTGTCAAACTTTTTACCACCATGAGATGGTTATGCGTACATGGGTGCCTACCAGCCACGCCCTGCTGGTTCCCCGCATTTTGCCCCAGGGAGCCCCTGAAGCCTTAATTCCTCAATATAAGCACCTAGAATTGCTCTAGCGTATTTCAGGAAGGGCCGAGGGACCTGGGCTGTGTGTCAAACTTTTTACCACCATGAGGTGGTTGTGCGTACATGGGTGCCTACCCGTCACGCCTTCCTCTTTCCCCACATTTTGTCCCACGGATCCCATGAGGGCTTTAATTCCTTAATATAAGCACCTAGAATTTCTCTAGCGAATTCCAGGAAGGGCCGAGGGACCTGGGCCGGGTGTCAAACTTATTACCACCATGAGGTGGTTGTGCGTACATAGGTGCCTATCCGCCACGCCCCCCTGGTTACCCGCATTTTGCCCCAGGGACATCCATAGGCCTTAATTCCTTAATTTAAGCACCTTGAATTGCTCTAGCAGATTCCAGGAAGGGCCGAGGGACCTGGGTCGGGTGTCAAACTTTTTACCACCATCAGGTGGTAGTGCGTACATGGGTGCCTACACGCCACGCCCTCCTGGTTCCCCGCATTTTGCCCCACGGTCCCCCATAGGCCTTAATTCCTTAATATATGCACCTAGAATTTCTCTAGCGGATTCCAGGATTGGCCGAGGGACCTGGGCCGGGTGTCAAACTTCTTATCACCATGAGCTGGTTGTGCGTACATGGGTGCCTACCCGCCACGCCCTCCTGGTTCGCCGCATTTTGCCCCTTGGATCCCCAGAGGCTTTAATTCATTAATGTAAGCACCTAGAATTGCTCTAGCGGATTCCAAGAAGGGCCGAGGGACCTGGGCCGGGTGTCAAACTTTTTACCACCATGAGATGGTTGTGCGTACATGGGTGCCTACCAGCCACGCCCTGCTGGTTCCCCGCATTTTGCCCCAGGGATCCCCTGAAGCCTTAATTCCTCAATATAAGCACCTAGAATTGCTCTAGCGTATTTCAGGAAGGGCCGAGAGACCTGGGCTGTGTGTCAAACTTCTTACCACCATGAGGTGGTTGTGCGTACATGGTTGCCTACCCGTCACGCCTTCCTCCTTCCCCACATTTTGTCCCACGGATCCCATGAGGGCTTTAATTCCTTAATATAAGCACCTAGAATTTCTCTAGCGGATTCCAGGAAGGGCCGAGTGACCTGGGCCGGGTGTCAAACTTATTACCACCATGAGGTGGTTGTGCGTACATAGGTGCCTATCCGCCACGCCCTCCTGGTTCCCCGCATTTTGCCCCAGGGACATCCATAGGTCTTAATTCCTTAATTTAAGCACCTTGAATTGCTCTAGCAGATTCCAGGAAGGGCCGAGGGACCTAGGCCGGGTGTCAAACTTTTTAGCACCATCAGGTGGTTGTGCATACGTGGGTGCCTACACGCGACGCCCTCCTGGTTCCCCGCTTTTTGCCCCACGGATCCCCAGAGGCTTTAATTCTTTAATATAAGCACTTAGAATTGCTCTAGCGGATTCCAGGAAGGGCCAAGGGACCTGGGCCGGGTGTCAAACTTCTTACCACCATGAGGTGGTTGTGCGTACATGGGTGCCTACCCGCCACCCCCTCCTGGTTTCCCGCATTTTGCCCCTTGGATCCCCAGAGGCTTTAATTCCTTAATATAAGCACCTAGAATTGCTCTAGCGGATTCCAGGAAGTGCCGATGGAACTGCGACGGGTGTCAAACTTCTTACCACCATGAGGTAGTTGTTCGTACATGGGTGCCTACCCGCCACGCCCTCCTGGTTCCCCGCATTTTGCCCCACGGTCCCCCAGAGGCCTTAATTCCTTAATATAAGCAGCTAGAATTGCTCTAGCGGATTCCAGGATGCGGCGAGGGAACTGGGCCGGGTGTCAAACTTCTTACTGCCATGAAGTGGTTGTGCGTACATCAGTGTCTACCCGTCACGCTCTCCTGGTTCCCCGCATTTTTCCCCACGGACTCCCTGAGGCCTTAATTCCTTAATATAAGCACCTAGAATTGGTCAAACGTCAATGCGAATATTAATTCTAAGCTGATTTTTAATGAGACCCAATACCTGCAATGAGTTACTAACCGATTCAGTCTCTTTCAAACCATAGATTATCAAATTGTTTTTGCGCCAGTTGTGATCTTCAATACTTTTAAAAATTTCTTTAGTTAGAGTATGTTTGGAGTCTAAACATGGCGTACTAAAATAACAGGCCTATTCATCGTGCAAAGTCGCGCCGAGACTGGGGGCTGAGCATTTTAGCGGGAGATTCGAGAAAGTAAAGCCATGTGAGCAGTTTGCATGCTTGGAATATAGACAAAATGGTTAAAAAGTGTTGTGTTACTGGTTGTAAATCAAATTATTCTAAAGAAAAAGAAAGGATATCTGTATACCGCCTACCAAATAATCCAGAAGAACGAAAAAGATGGATAAAAGCCATTCCAAGGGACAATATTCCTGATAGACCAGATACAGTTGTTTGTGCCAAACATTTTCCTCGTGATTTTTCAGTTGTGAAAGTCAATGGGAAGCCAAGACCAAGAGATCCACCCTCAGTTTTTGAAAACATACCAAAAAGTATGATTCCAACACCTCTGCCTCCAAAAAGGTCAACAAATAAAGCCGCAAGTGCAACAAGATCTCGGAAAGATGATGAGCTGACAGCATTTTTAAAGCACGATGCAATTCCATCATTTCAGACATTTTCTGCTGAAGTAGGCGGTCACAAATTTCAATCAGATGTAACTTCATACACATTTGGTGAAGATGTATTTATACAATCAAAAGAACTGTGCCAAAATAATAATGGTTGTATTCCAAAGTTTACATTGAAAGTAAAACCAGACTTCTGTTACGATGCTTATCATATGGGAATAAAATGCCAAATTGCCACTCTTTCAAAAAACCGCATAATTTTGTTGGACAGATGGTCGAGAGTAGAAGAAGCATTAAGATTTTTGAACTCGTTGGAAATAGATACAAAGAAAAGTATATTGATGCAGCAGATTGATGCTATGAGTCGTGTAAATTCAAATAATGTTTGCGAACAAAAATACTCACCTGAGATGATAATTAGAGGATTTGAGTATTTTGCAAAGTCACGAAGTTTGTATAAACAACTGAGAAATGACTTTCAACTACCAAGCATAACAACTTTAACACGATTGACATCCAAAGTTTCAAATGTAGAGGATGATTCTTTTGTAAAAAGTATTTTTCAGAGTCTCAATGATGGACAAAGAAACTGCATTTTATTGATTGATGAAGTATATGTAAAACCAATGCTAACATACCATGGTGGACAACTATTTGGTAATTCAGTCAATGATAATTCGGAACTTGCAAAAACAGTTTTGGCTTTTATGGTAGTTTGCTTGTATGGTGGACCTAAGTTTTTGGTGAAGATGCTACCTGTCAATAAATTAGACACTGATTTCTTGTATGACCAAAGTAAGTCTCTAATCAATCAGATAAAAGACTCTGGTGGTAACTTGGTAGCAGTTTTATGTGATAATAACAGAGTCAATCAAGCATTTTTTAAACGATTTTCTTGCACATCACCCTGGAGAACAGTAGATAATATATTTCTTCTTTTTGATTTTGTCCATATTCTTAAAAGTATAAGAAACAATTGGATCACTGAAAAAACTGGAGAAATACAATTTAATTATAGAGGTGAAAGTTATTCTGCTAAATGGGATCATATAAAAAAGCTTCAGAAATTAGAGGAAGGACACTTAGTTAAAATGTCAAAACTAAATTACGTTGCTGCAAATCCCAAACCTATTGAAAGGCAAAAAGTGAACACTTGTTTGAAGGTGTTTTGTGAGGAAACTGTGAATGCCTTAAAGTTTCACCCAGGCATGCAAGACGAAAATGTTGATGGTACAGTGATTTTTATTACAAAGCTTATTGAATTCTGGAAAATAGTTAATGTCAAAAGCCCATTTGAAGGAATACGATTAAAGGATTCTTTACGTGATGTGATATCATCTGATACAGATTGGCGATTGAACGATCTACTGGAGTTAGCTGAACTAGCGGTTGAATTAAGGGGGCAGCAAGGAAAAAATCGAGTAAAAAGTTTAACAAAAGACACAAGTACTGCATTAGAACATACATGCAAAGGATTAGTAGAGTTGACAAAATACTTATTGGAAACATCTCATTCGTATGTCCTGTTAGGAACTTTTACAACTGATCCTTTAGAGAAAGCGTTTGGCAAGTTGAGGCAAGGTAGTGGAGGTACTTACTTCATCAATGTTCAACAAGTTTTGGAAAAGTTCAATATAAACAAGACAAAATTGATGCTAAGATGCGACATTGACATTCCCAATTCCATTGCACAAGATGGACATTGTTGTAGTAAATGTTCTTATATGTTGTCAGAAGAACAGTGCTATGTATTTGACAGTCTGCCAGGACTTGAAGAAACACTTGGTGATGAACTAAAGTCACCATTGGTTTATATTGCTGGTTATGTGACAAGAAAGGATGAAAGTGGTGTTGATGATACATTTTCATATTTTGAGAAATATGGCACATTTACTACTGGTTTAGATAGAGGTGGTTTGAACATTCCATGTGACAATATTTGTGAATGGACATTTTTTTGCTACATTACGTTTCACTCTGTTGCAAGAGAAGTTTGTCGTACCTCATTATGTGACATATTTATGAACGTGGCAGAATCGTTTAATTTTAATATCGAGAGAAAGCATGCAGTAATTTTGTCAAATGTATTATTGAATAACTACTGTCGTTTGAATTCACCGATTTCAAGTAATGAACCGAAAGTGAAGTTGCTCAAGTTGTCTAATTGACTGATTGGTATCCCAGGAGATTATTGACTGTTTTTCATACTTGTAGTTCATTGGAAAAAAGATGCTGATGTCTTGTTAAAAAATGTTTAATACTTGTAATATAATGAAATGCATATATATATATATATATATACATACCAGTTGATTTATTATATACATACTGTTTTGTTAATACACACTGTTAGTTAGATACTCAGTTCTGCATACTATGTTATATTGTTGATATTGTAGTTTGGTTAATGCAAGTTGTTAATATTTTCAAAATTTGGAATTCTGTTTCTACTAAATGAGATTTTTTAGTGTTTAGTCAGTAATATGTATAGATGTGATCTTTTTTACCAGTTTGTTGTGTTGTCTTAGTAAATGTTGTGTGTTATTATTGTGCTTGTAATTGGTTGTGATTGCCATGTCTGGATTCATTCCTAGGCATGCTGATGAGCCCTGATATTGGGCAAAACAATCACTTTATTATTATACATGTTTATACTTTAATGATATGAATTATTATTATTAAAGTGAATATTTATACAGGATAAACTGTTCAGTACTAAATACTGCTATCATACATGTCCTGTTTAAATTATAATGAAAATTCTTATGTTGATTACACTAAATGTTTTCCCTCAGATAACCCTTCTATTAGTGTTTTTTTGCACTTTTTTGTCATGAAAATATACCAAAACTTTCTTAAATTCATAAAAGAATATCTTGGTTTCAAAGAAGAAGCAAAAATAATGTTATTTCAGTGTTTTGAGTGGCTACTTCAGTTGTTTTTGTTATGAAAACATAGTCCAAAACCTGGAATTCTAGGCCCCCAGTTTTGAGCTATCCTTGCACGGTGAATAGGCCTGAAATTTCAGTACGCCATGAGTCTAAACAATCAACCTTGACACTATTTTTCAAATTGGAAATTAGAGTGTTTAGATTCAAGTTGTCATCAACAAATTTTTGAATTAATGAGGCGTTTGTCTCAATGCTGTCTTTGATGCTGGACAATGAAGATTTATATAAAGAATGTGACGCTTCGAGAGAAAAAAGGCGAGATTCAATTTTTTCAAAGTAGACTGCGCATCTGGATTCAATACCTTTTTCTACGAAGATTGCATTTAGAGCAGGTTTAGTGCAGTCCGGACAGAACCAAAAGTTATCAACTTTTTCATTGAGAAGCTCAATGATGTCCCTACTGAACTCACAACACTCACTGCAATAGTATTTGGAACAACGTGTGCAGTGCCTAAAATAAATAATGCTGTCAACACTGGTGCAATTTTTGTTGAAACAATGGGCACTCAGATTGGACCGATTTTTATTGAATCTGTCAGGTTTTTTCAAAATTCGACCGAAAGATGACATGATAAATAAAATGAATGGAGTACAGTTTAAGGCAAAGATAAAATTTTTATATACAGTAATTAAAAGTAAGAAAGAAAAAAAGGATTGTTAAGCAATTTGATTGACTCAACAGGCGTGTAACGATAAGTTAATAAACAATTAAAACGATCAATTAAAATTTTTTTGTACTAACAATTGTTAGTAATTATGTTGCAAATGGGGCAATTATGTTTAAAGGATTTCTGTGTGAAACACAGGAACTAAAAGTACTTAAGACTTTAGAACAGTTGAGAGAATGTAAACTTTGATCAGCAAAAACAGAAAATACCAACTGTTTTAAACCACGTTTCAAGGAATTTTGCAACAAAAATAACTTCCCCCTCTACACCAAACCGACTCCACAGTAATCAATTAATACACCCCAATTCGAACGAAAATTCAAATCCAAAGCAACGGCCAACAGCAAAATTTTGAAGAGCTTCTCAAAACACAACTACTCTCAGCAATTCGCAAAACAAGGTTCCCCGCATTTTGCCCGTCGGACCCCCAGAGGCCTTAATTCCTTAACATAAGCACCTAGAATTGGTCTAGCGGATTTCAGGAAGGGCCGAGGGACCTGCGCCGGGTGGAAAACCTTTTACAACCATGAGGTGGTTGTGCGTACAAGGGTGCCTTCCCGCCACGCCCGCCTGGTTCCCCGCATTTTGCACCGCGGACCTCCAGAGGCCTTAATTCCTTAATATAATATAATTTTCGTTAGAAAAAGATATTCAGCAGTTTTATTTTAGATTGATCAATGTAAAGAAATTCGCGCAAATGATATAGAACCATTCTTTGTAACATCTAAATAAACCAGATAAACAATGTACGAATCACGAATGAGATTTATTTTATATGTAGTTATATACCATAATATATAATTGCGCATATAAATATTATGCAATATCATACCTTAAAATAAACAATATGGTATGCTAGCATGGAAAGCGGCTTTAAGCCGATAGATAGATGGATTGAGTAGATAGAAAAGATAGGTATGGTATATAATGTATATCTGTCATAAATTGTAGACGTTATAAAAAATCAACTATTATGAATGTATAGTGCAATGACAAAGGTTGTTTTCAAAGCAGATGATTACTGCGATGATCTCAATTCATGCAGCACACGGCACGTTATTTCTTAAATATGTCATATCATCTCGCATGCTTTGTAAAACGTCCTTGTTCACACCCCCATCTTCGGCCACCAAAAGATTCCTTATCAGCTGAAAGTAAATATATCATATAAAACGTCATTTATCATGCAGATTACCTTATTCCAGAAAGTTGAGTCTTACCAACTACGTTTTTTTTCAAGCAATCTGATAGTAAAAATTACATCTTTGATTTATATACTTTTCTGTAAAGATGAAAAATATTTTAACCTTGAAAGCTTCATTCAACTTGTGACCGACATTCTCCGAGTGTTGTATGTCACCACGGGCGGCTGTTTGTGTCGCCCCTCTTAACCTTTCAATGAAAGTTTCAACATCTACTTCACTTCTTTCCAATTGATGGACAAATGAAACCCCGGTACGATGTACCATTCGACTCTCAAGTTGTTTGAAATCGAACTGTAAGTTCTTCACCCGAGTGTTGTGAGCTAGACAAACAATTTTACAAGAATATAGATTTTTTTTAAACCACTGTATACATCCTCAAATATGGAAACATTTTTACCTTCCTTAAAGAGTCGACTCCATTCCTTTATCTTATCAATTTGCTCAGATGTACAGCCACTCTCCACACCTAAAAATGTGTGACGTAATGCCGTGAGTAGCGCAGAAAGAAGAAAAAGAGAACAACAAAGAAAAGTTTATATTCTTATTATTTTCAATTTGTGATCCTTAAAAACGCAATGAAAGAGTTTACTCTTTCATTGCGTCTCTAGAGATGGAAATTGTGTAAAGGATTTTTATACATTTTATGTTAAACAGTAACATTTTTCACTGGCGCTCGGTGAAATTTGTTGGTTTTGGACATTTACGTACACTGATGTTGAATCGAGTTTGAAAAATGGCACAAGAATTATCGCGTCTAAGACGTATACTCGTGGCGTTGAGGTGGAAGCTGGTAAATTGTTGACAGAGATTGATGGAGTATTAATTGTTTGACGAGTTTTAGGCCGAGTTTTATGTCAAAATTGACAAAAGTAGCTATGACTTTTCTCTAGACTTTAATGCACCTATATAAAAATGTTGCTGTATGTATGAGCTTTCAGGAATGGGATGGTAAATGTGAGATCACGCAGCTTCACAGCTACCATTTTTTGTTATTGTTTATTTGATCACGTGACTTTGTACCCACGGTTTTTTCTTGTTTACTTTTTTGGGAAAGGTCAGATTTTTACCGACCACGCCTAAATACAGTCTCCTGAATTTTATTCCACGAATTTATATGGTCCACCGGGACCAATTTGTGATTTTGATCCAATTTGTCGCTATGGAAAGATTAAAAAGAAGAGACAGTTTAAGAAAAACCATACACAATTTAGGAAAAAACATCGAGTCAAACACTCACAACAACACAGAAAATGAAGAGCTAACTGATTCAAAACGAGAACAGATATCAGCAAACAAGAACTAAATTAAAGAAAAGGAAACGGATTTAAAGGAAATACAAGAAGAAATTTCGACGAAACTCGAAGACGACGATGATTATATGAAAGAACTAGACGAAGCAACACAATTCGAACTGGAGATACGAAAATTAGAAGAAAGAATAAAAACAACACTTGGAAAAGCAAAAACATGACCGCAAACACAACAAAATCAGACAAATGTAACAAAGGAACCAACTGGAAGCGCAACGGTACGCCTTCCAAGGTTAGAGATTAAGAAATTTGGAGGAGAACCGACAGAATGGCAACAGTTTTATGAAACTTTCAATTCAGCCATACATCATAACAAAAACATTTCAGATGTCGAAAAGTTTGCATATTTAAAAGTTACTTGTGCAACAAAGCCTCTACAGCAATAAATAGAACTATCAAAAGGCGCTTGAGCTTCTCAAGGACAGGTTTGGAAATGAAAAACTTATTGATACAATACACATATGCACAAATTGCTCAAATTAAAGCCTGTCAACCTTAACCTTATGAGATGTGAAGGGACTCCGTACTCTATACGTTAGTATTGAAACTCAAGCAAGAAGTCTTCAAAGTTTGGGGATTGATAGTAAGAATTATGGAGCACTTCTTGCACCAGTTATAATGGAAAAGGTCCCTCATTTTATAAGACTGATTATCAACAGAACTGTGAAAGAATGGGATTTGGAACTTATGTTGAACGTATTACGAGAAGAATTACAAGCTCGAGAAATTTGTGGTAGCGGTGAAAAAGAACATGAGCAGCCGTTCAAACAAGAGGAAAGACGACTACCGTAGCAAGAACTTTAATTATTCTATTGGGGAAAATTCACAGCAAAATACAGCGTCTAGTTTGTTATTAGGAACTCTGTCATGGTTGTTTTGTAAGGGTCAACATTTTTCTGATAAGTGTTCGGTAATCACTGATGTCGAGGCCAGGAGGAATTTCCTGAAGAAGGGTGGTAGATGTTTTTTATGTCTTCAGTCTGGACACACGTTAAGAGAATGTATTCGTAAAAAGGTATTTTTTTATTGTAAACAACACACTCATCACTCAGCCATTTGTAATTCCTTCAAAACATCTGCAAATTTTTTTTGGCTCTCACCCGGGAATGTTTTACGTAATAAAGAAACCCCCGTTATGTGCCAAAACATGCAGCAAATGAACCACATCATTCCCCAAGGGAAAACCTCCATTATGCACCAAACCAAGCAGAGAATGAGTCACACCATACCATATGCAGAATTCGCAATTTCGCGGATTATCTACCATTTTTGTTACATGTAAATAGTCACGTAACCACATGGAAATGTGGCCGTTGATCCAAAAAGAAAGCTTCTTGTAAAAGTAAACTTCATAGAGACTGGACGTTATCATTAAACTTCAACCAGCACCCCAGTCTTTAAATGGCGCCCGATGAAAGAACTGAAGAGCTTGTAAGACTATTTTTACTTGACCAGAGCCGTAGAGATGCTTTGACGGAATAAACAGAGACGGATTCCTTTGATTTTTTAAGATACAGAATTTTTTCAAAGCTTGATCGTTTTTCTTTTCTTCACCTTTAATCTTATATGGATGTAAGCAGTCTTTAGAGATACTGAGACGTGCTTGGGGTTTAGAACTTGTTCTTTAATTTTTTAAGTTGGATTCACTTCACCTAGTTTGTTTTTCTTTCGAATTGGCTGCTGTATTGTAAAGAATTGGTAGCAATTTTGGTTTCAAAAGTAGATGTTTTCTGGTGTTGCTTTACGATTTAAAAAATTCGACATATTTTTTTTGGACAGAATTTTTTTTTTTTGACCAAAAGATTCCTCTAACTGTTTTGTTTTCATTCTTTCCTCACACACAACTCTTTTCTTTACGTTGATAGTCGTTGGTTTTATCATGGCTTCACTTGAGAGAGTACTTTCTAAACGCAAAGGGTTGCGTGTTAGATTGAAAATTGCTATTAAAGAATTAGAGAGTGTGCTAGGTGACGATGCTCCAAATTTGCCTGTGTTGGAAGGATCTGTCACAAAAATACAAAATTTGGTCAACAATCTGAATATTTCAAATGACGAGGTTACAAATCTACTTGACCCAGAAGATATTGAAAAAGAATGTTATTGAATGCGCGAAGTATAGCGATCCAATTTACCCCTTAATTGCTACTGCAAATTTGAAAAAAGAGACCTTTAGGGTTGGAAGTGCATCTCTTAGTCATCATGAGAGTGAGAGTAGAACTAGTTCTTCTTCGTCATCTCAATGCAAACTTCCTAAATTTGAACTTCAATGTTTCAATGGAGAACCTCTAGCCTGGCAAGGTTTCTGGGATCAGTATTCGACTGCTATCCACGAAAATAATAACTTGACAGATATAGACAGGTTCAATTATTTGAAACGGTATTTAAAGAATCAAGCTGCTGATACGGTCTCAGGCTTGACCTTAAGCTCTGAAAACTACAAGGAAGCCACCGAGATCCTCTGTTCTCGTTATGGAAATCCTCAGGTCCTTATATCAGCTCACGTTGAAGTATTACTGAAGGCAAATAGGATAAAAAGCAAAGAGGATATCAAGGGACTAAGGAAGCTGTACAACGACATTGAAAGTTGTATCAGAAACCTGAAAACCTTGAAATTAGACATCACAGGATATGGCTGCGTTTTGATCCCGATTTTAAAAGCCAAATTGCCTGACGACTTGAACATCATAATAGCTAGGAAGTTTGGAGACGAGGTCTGGACATTAGAATCGTTAATGAAATACTTCCATGGGGAGTTGAGAGCTCAAGAGAATTGCTGCTTGAGTGATCAAACAAATCATAGTAGAAAACAAACAACACCTTCATTTACATCGAGTAGTCTCTTGAACGGAAATGATTCTAGCAGCAAGCCTTGTGTTTTTTGTGGGAAGGGTATGCACAAAAGTTCCCAATGCAGAACAGTCACAAATACTGCTGCCAGATGGGACATTGTTAAAAATAAAGGGTTATGTTTTGTTTGTTTAGGGTCAGAACACAAGGCAAGATCATGCCATGTAAAATATAGTTGTAGGAAATGCCAAAAAAGACACAATGTATCTCTCTGTACATCAGACAACAGGTCAGACAACAGCTCGTCTTCTGCTAACACTTCTCACTCATGTTGTATTCATCATAGCACACCATCGGAGAGTCAGGCAAACGAAACGACAACTTGCCACAGCCATTCCAGCGGAGGGATTCTCTTGCAAACGGCATGGGTAAACGTTTCAAATGTCCAATGTCGTTGTGAGACCCAAACACGCGTCCTTTTTGATAGTGGTAGCCAAAGATCTTACATTTCTGAAGAAGTCAGGAAAAAATTAATTGCACCGACCGTAAGCACAGAAAGAGTTTGGATTAATACTTTTGGTGCAAGGAACAGTAGTGAAAAAAGTTTTTACGTTGTGAAATTGAAGTTAAAGGGAATGAAAGGATCCATTGAGGTTGAAGCCTTATGTGTTCCTCAAATTTGTAATGCCAGCAAAGGACAAAACATCTCCTTTGCAAAAAAGCATTATGCTAATTTGAGTAAACTTTATTTAGCTGATTCCAACCTTGAATCAAACTCCCTTTCAATAAGAATATTATTATATTAACGGTATTATTAAGAAGGCTAATACAGGACAAGTGAAACGATTTTTGGATGGGTTCTTAGTGGAATGATAGGTGACTTTGAAAAAGTTAATTCCCCGACAACGCATGCTATGAAATGTACAGTAGAGGTGGATAATTTGAGAGATGATTTGAAGAAATTCTGGACAGTTGAAGAAGTGAATGATGAGAATTGTGTCGTTGACCAATTTAAAACTGATATAGCCTTTGATGGAGATAGATGAGGTGAAACTTTCTTTTAGGTCAGGACATGGTGAACTAGCAGACAATTTTGCTTCAAGTAAACAGCGTTTAGAAAACTTTAAACCCAAACTTTTTTCTCAAGGTATTTTTTCGCGATATGATAACATTTTTAAAGAATACGAAAAGAACGGTATAATAGAAAGGGTTCCTAACATTGAAGAACCAAAGGTTTGTGGATCAGTGCATTATCTTCCTCACCGGCCTGTGGTGAGGGAAGAAAGATCCACCACAAAAATTCGCGCAGTATTTGACGCTTCCGTGACAACAGAAGGAACATGCCTGAATGATTGTCTGTATCCAGGCCCCAACCTTCTATTGAAGATTTTTGATATCTTATTAAGGTTTCGTTTAAATAAGATAGTTATCTTGGCAGATATCAAACAAGCATTCCTCAATATTGGCATTCACAAAGAGCACCAAGATTATTTACGATTTCTTTGGTATGATACTGAACGCCCAAATTTTAAGTTAGTCATTTTCCCGTTTTTGCGAGTGGTCTTTGGACTAAACTGTAGCCCTTTTTTATTGAACGGAACTATTCGACACCATTTGGATCAATATCTAGATTCCCATAAAGAATTTGTTTCAAAGTTTTTAAACGATCTTTATGTGGACGATACGACATCTGGGTGTTCATCTTTTTCTGAAGGAAAAGAATTCTTTTTTAATGCCAAAAATATTTTGGGAAAAGGAGGACTAAAATTGAGAAAATGGGTATCAAATGATCCTAAACTCCAAACTTTCTTCGACGATCAAGAGGAAATGAAAAAAACTGGAGTTGGTGATGATATTACATTTTCTCAAGCACAACTTGGAACGTCTGAGACAAATCAGAACCGTGTTCTTGGTGTTCCTTGGGACACAAAGACAGACACCTTTGTCTTCGATTTTCAAGACATTGTCTCACTAGCTAAGTCGACAGTCATGACAAAGCGCACTGTCCTTAAATTGTCAGCGTCAATCTACGATCCATTAGGTTACTTGTGTCCAATCACAGCTAGATTGAAAACCATTTTTCAAATGCTTTGCAAGGACAAACTGGATTGGGACGCTGAAATTCCCCAAAACATTAGAAAAGTTTGAGAGGATGTAGTCCAATCCATAGAAAAAATTTGTTCACTTCGTCTACCAAGATTTGTTTTGGTAGATTCCTTTGATTCTGTTAAAATGTATGGATTTTGAAATGCTTCTAAAAATGTTTACTGTGGTGTCATCTATTTAAGGGTTTTGACGAAATCGGGAGTGATTTTCTGTAAGTTTTTATGTGCAAAAAGTAAGGTGATGCCAATGAAAACCTTGTCAATTCCTCGGTTGAAACTTTTAGGTTGTGAATTGCTGTCATACCTGGTGAAAGATGTAAAAAATGCTACCTCAGAAAGAGTTAATTTGAGTAAAATTTGTTGTTGGTCTGATTCGCAGGTTGCGTTGTTTTGGATAAAAGGAAGAGATAAGATTTGGAAACCATAGGTCAACAATAGAGTCGAAAAAATACGAAAGATAGTTCCTGGTGGTGATTGGAATCATGTCAGAAGTGAAGTGAATCTCCATCCGGCTGATATTCCGACGAGATGTATTTAGGATAAGTTTGATGGAAGTGTGTTGAAAAATGAACCTAAGTTTTTATCTACTGTAGATTTTAATGTCGACGAGTCTTTTGGTGACAAATGTGTAACTGATGCTTTGATTGAATGTAGAAAAGGTCTTTCTTCTTCTTCCAGCGTTGAAAGTTCAGAATATCTTACTTCTCTTTTAACGATCAACTTCTATTACCAACTTGCACGACATAATGACATGCACTCGGTTCGGTTCCCTGGGAAAGTTGTTAAGAACTACAGCTCTAGTTTTATGCTTTATCAATCGACTTCGAAAGAAACCAACATCAACAGATTGCATCACAGTCACTGAATGCAACAACGCCATGGACCTTTGAATTCGTTCAGAGCAGATCGAGTTGAAGAAAGATGAGACATTCGCAAGATTGAGCCGTTCACTGTCGCTATTTGAAGACAACAATAGAATTCTTCGTTTGCGTGGACGTTTTGGAAGAGCCAACCTCGACTACAAGCAGAAACATCCAGCCATCATCCGACACGAAAGCCATCTAACCAAACTGATTGTACTGAACACATACAAGACGATTCTTCACCAAGGAATTTCGAGCACGTTGAGCCACATCCGTCTTAAGGTTTGGATCGTGGAAGGCAAGAAGATAGTAAAGAAACATTTGGGACGATGCACCATATGCAAGAAAGCACAAGGAAAAATCATGATGAGCCCACCGACAACTGACCTACCCGATTTTCGCATTGACTGTAGCCATGCATTTCAAGTTATTGGACTGGATAACGCAGGCCCATTATTCTTGAAGGACAGTTCGAAGTGTTATATCCTACTACTAACCTGTGCCACGAGTCGAGCATTGCATTTGGAACTTGTTCCAGACCTGGTCATCCCAGCATTCCTGAGAGGATACAAACGATTCGCCGCGCGGAGAAGTACTCCTGACAAAATTATTTCGGACAATTTCAAAACATTTCGTGCAAAGGAGGTGAAAGAATTCATGAAGAACCATGGTGTCACACAGCAGTTCATTCTTCCAGCCTCTCCATGGTGGGGAGGTTATTACGAACGTTTGGTGCGAACCGTCAAATCAACACTACGAAAGGTCTTAGGAAAGAAGAGCCTCACCTTTGAAGAACTGACAACCGTGTTATGCGAAGTAGAAGCAGTAATCAACAGTCGGCCGATGACACAATCAACTGAGAATGACTACGAAGAAACGTTAACACCAAATCACCTTATCTATGGACGAGACATTCTACGAAATCGCTTTGAACAATCAACAAATCAAGATTACGCCAAATTTTCGAGCAAAAGATGTCGTTTTATTCAGACAACAATCAACCACTTTTGGAGCAGATTCACGAAAGAATATCTCGGTGAGCTTCGTCAAAAACACCTGTTCAACCAACGAAAGACGAAGCAACCAAACGTCACACAAGGAGATATCGTTATCATCAAAGACGATATACCGACACCAAGATCTCAGTGGAAAATCGGACGCATTGAAGAATTAATTCGGGGAGCTGACAACGTCATTCATCATCATCATCATCATTTTCTGTTAGGTACTTGGTATCCTTAGAGTGTCTCTACGTAAATGTGTGGTAAAGTAGTGACATGAACTCTCTCTCTTATTTTGCATGGATTTTTGCACTTGTATTTTGGAAACACCAAGTTCCTTTTCACTTTTTATTCAACGATCTCGGGAATATTTTTTGTGTTTATTGCAAAAAAGGAGTTGCTTTTGATAAGAATCATTGCTAAGACGTGTGACATGAGCTATATATTTTAGATGTTGTAGCTTACAAAAACTTCTGATGTCCTTTGTTTTTGTTATTTTTCGTAATTGAGTGTTACTATACAGAAATGACCAGTCCAGGTCATCCGGCTCAGCTACGATAGCATTTGTTTTCTCAACCCGCTTTTTGCCCTTCAAATATTCCGCTGGAACATTTTTCCTTTTGTAGCCGTTTGTTATCATTTTCCTGAGAAAACTGTGCCAAATGGACTCAAGTTTAATGAGCTCACTGACACTCAGTTCCCAGGATTGTGCACTATATAGCAGACGACTGCGCACACAAGCTTCTAATATTTTGATGCGACTGGAGAGATTTATTCTTCGATCAGTAAGGAAGAGCTTTAATTCATTCCATTTCTGGAATGCTGATGATATTCGGAATGTGAGATAAGATGATGGATCTACATCGGTGTTAGTAATAAGATGACCAAGATATTTAAATCTGCGGACATTCTTTAATGCAACTCCTGCAATTGAGATCAAGGATGGTCTTGCCTTAATGTCTTCTGGGACATTAAATGCCATGGTCTCTGTATTATCACTGGAGATCGTTAAACCAAATCTGGTGAAGGTTTTGTGATATATACTCACAATCTCAGATAGCTCGTCAGTACTAGAGCACAAAAGAACAATATTGTCGGCATATAAAATCATTCTGAGTTGTTGAACTCCACTCAGACCATGTACACTGCGCTGTTCGCGCGTCGAGCAATGACCTGGGATGCGATACTCGTACTGAAGTCCGGTGTTAGGTAACTTCTTCAGTACCTCGTGTTCAACGCACCTCAGAACGAAGTCCAAATAAATATTAAATAGTACAGGTGATTCATTGTAAAAGTTTTAAAAAATGATTTGGAGCCCTTAATTGCTGCTGATGTACCAGTGTAGAATACCTTTAAAATTCTTACTATTATGGGGGATTTCAGACGTATTTCTAGGATTTTAAATAGCATATCGCGGTCTATCCAATCATATGCTGCTTTTAAATCGATAAAACATATGAAGAGAGGTTTGGAGGATATATTTATGGAATTCTGAAGAATAAAAATACCGTCTGTCGTTGATCGATTAGATCTAAATCCAAACTGACAGTTATTAATTATTCTTTCATATGTATCTCTTATTCTAGAAATAATAATTGATAGTAAGATCTTTGAACAAGTGGACATAATGGAAAGACCTCTATAATTGGCTGCATTACTTCGTGACCCTTGTTCTTAAAAATACAAGTAATAGACGAGATTAGCCATGATGATGGCAAAGTAAAGGTTGTCCAAATGGTGGTGAGAAGAAGCATTAAATGTAGCATAAAACAACGAGAATAATTATATTTAAGTTCTTCCGCGTAAATTTTGTCTGTTCCCTGACATTTTCCATCCTTGAATTTATTCCTAGCATCCAATACTTCCGAAATAGAGGGGATATCAGTGTTCACATTAATATCATTTGGTGGTAAAATATGAGCGAAATTTTCTAGGTTGTTAACTTCTGGCTGGATTTCAAATTCCTTTCTGCTTCAGGTGATCTTTGAAGTGTTCAGATAATTTTTCAGAAGAAATTATATTTATTTCTGATTGCTTGGACATTCGTGGTGTCAAACTTGCCGTAATTTCCAAAAAAGGAACTCGCACGACAGCTCACAGACCGTTCCAAAAGATAATCCCTTTGGAAATAACCGAACAACCGCATTCTGATCATCATGCTGGCCTCAACCATTCCGTTCTTGCTAAACAACCACAACCAAACGTGTTCCAGGAAAGAGAAAGCGAAAAGTGTTCTGTTCCTGACGAAATGGTGCAAAATAGTAGTAGGAATAAACGTCGAGCAGCTATAGTTGGAGAACAGACACGTCGTCTGAAAAATAAACATTTTTAGTTATATCTGTAACTATAGATTTTTAAAGTTTCTTTGTTTTGTATCATATTTCATTTCCCAGGGAGGATGTAGAATTCGCAATTTCGCGGTTTATCTACCATTTTTGTTACATGTAAATAGTCACGTGACCACATGGAAATGTGGCCGTTGATCCAGAAAGAAAGCTTCTTGTAAAAGTAAACTTCATAGAGACTGGACGTTATCATTAAACTTCAACCCGAACCCCAGTCTCTAAACCATAAGAGGAAACCCCTTCAACAACAGCAACAACAGCATCAGCAGGAAAACAAACCAACTCTTTTACAAACTGCCGAAGCCTTCACATCCTTTAGCAACGGGACAAAAACTAAAGTACGACTTTTATTAGATTCAGGTTCCCAACGCACCTATGTTTCAAGAACCTTAGTAAACAGACTTGGACTGAAGCCGACTTCCACTGAAAGTCTATCTTTCTCCACATTTGGCTGCCAACCAACCAAACCGCAAGAGTTTGACGTTTTCGAATTCACAATATCATCCTCCACAACCAACGAATCGATCAAATTGAAGACTGTAGCAATGAACTACATATGCAACCCCATCACAGAACAAGAGATCACCTGGTCAATCGAACATTACGAACACTTGAAAAACTTGAAACTAGCAGACAGTGACTCCGGTCTATTAGAGATCGACATTCTCGTTGGTACTGACCACTATTGGGGAATCATCACAGACGAAACCATTCGATGTCGAACCGGAACAACCGCAATGAATCCCAAACTCGGATGGATTTTAAGTTGACCGACTTGCAAACCAAATCACTCAGCAGTCAATTACGTACACATAATGATAGTAAGTTTACACCATCAACCCGATTCACTAGAAGAGCAAGTAGAACAATTTTGGGAGAAACACTGGGCATAAGAGGTTGAAACCGACGTAATCGGTGACACAAGTTTCTATATCAGATGCGTAAACGTACGTTAATGGTCTATTGTTAACAATTTGTTCAACTTGAAAAAACAAATTGGATAATTCATCATGTGTGAGACGTGATGTTGTTAACTCCTTTTTTAAAATGGATTTGATTATGCGAATAATTCTTTCGAAGAAACCCCCGTGCCATGGTGCTAAAGGTAGGTTCCAGTGCCATTTTACGTGTTTTGAAGCTGTAAAGTTTTGAGTGTCATTTGCAATAAAGTTACTTCCGTTGTCTGATACGATATGATCCGGACATCCTCGGCGGGCCACGAAACGATCGAAACTGCGAATGAATGCTGGTGCTGATGGATCATGAACTAAGTCTAACACGTGCCTCGAGTGGCGGCACATGTATACAGAGTGCCCCAAACTTTGTACACGTTTTTGTAGTGAGTGGACTTGACATACAAAAGACCAAAGTTGTCAGTTGCATAAAAGGCTTTGTGATCATTTAGTCTCAGGTCTGTGAGTGGTGGAATATCTGCTGGGTATTTGTAAGGTTTACCATCGAGAATTCGGCAAGTAACACAATTGTGCAGAATCCGTTTTACAAAATTTCTCCCGCGAGAAATCCAGAAACGTTGTCGGAGTTTAGTCAATGTTTGCTTGGTTTTCATGTGCTTAACTTGTCGGTGAGTTTCGGTTACGATGAGTTTGGCTAGTTTGTGCTCTTTCGCAATCAGTATTGGCGAACGGGTGTGGTATGGGAGTGGTGCATGTTTTAGTCGCCCACTACATGAGTAAAGTCCTACAGAATCTCAAAAGACATTCAATTGTCTTTTGGTGTCTGGAAAATCTTTTCCATTTTCGAGAGTTAATTGGTTGTCCTTTAACCATAAATGTTCTGCATCCTTTTGTTCACTGGCAGTTAGTGTTTGCGATATTTCCGTTGGTGAATGTCGAACCTTTCGTTTGGCGTTCGTTGTTGATAAATCGTAACACCCAGGCAGTGACGCGATATAATCTTTGTATCGAGCTGTATCTGTTGATGTCAATTATCTGACTGATAGTGGTTTGTGAGTTTGTTACAGCGTTTACGGCAACGGGTTTCAGCTCTTCAGTTTGGTCTTGTGGTGATTCGATTTCGGGCATCTCTAGCCACTCGGTTTCATCTTTGAGTAGGAATTCGGGTCCGTTGAACCATAGGGAATTGTTGGCGAGTTGTGATACGTTGCTGTATCTGGTGATGAGGTCAGCTGGGTTAGATTTTGTTGCAACATATCTCCAATTTTTTGTGTCGGTTTGCGAATCTTCCGGAGTCTGTTCTTTACGAACGTTTTGTACGTCTTTGTAGATCGAATCCAGGCTAAAGTAATTTGTGAATCTGTCCAGAAAACGGTTCTGTCGATTTTTACTTTCTTTTGCAGAATGTTTGTGACGTTGCTGATGAGTTCCGCTAAAACAGTATTTCCGAGTAGTTCTTGCCGTGGAATGGTGATTGTCTTCAATGGAGCGACACGTGTCTTGGAAGTGATTAATGAACAATAGATATTTCCAGCTTGCGTAGTTGTTCGTAAATAAACACAGGTTCCGTATGCCTGTTGACTTGCATCGCTGAACCGTGTAGTTCATATCACAAGATTGCCGGGGCGAGTCGTTACGTACGGGCGTTTGACGTGTATTGTGTTCATTTGTTGGAGTTCTTTCACTGTATCCTGCCACTTCTGGTACAGTTGATGGGGAATTACGTCGTCCCACTTGCATTCGCTTTTGCAGATTTGTTGGAATAATACTTTTAGGGATACGACGACTGGTTGGATGAGTCCAAGTGGATCGTAATAGTTAGCAATTGTTCTCAATACATTTCGCTTTGTTGGTTTAACATCGAGTGTTTCTTTTACATTGTCCTTAAGATGGAATAAGAGCTCATCACGGTTTTCATCCCATCAAGGGATTCCCAAGTGTTTTGTAACTTTCGTCTCGTTTACGTTCGAAGTCGTGCTCGTTTGACAGGGATCAGTGTTTTCGTTCTTTTCGATCATTTCGCGTAGTTTCGAGTCATTTGTTTGCCATTTCCGTAAGTTGAAGTTGGCTTCTGTGAATCGTAGCTTAAGCTTTTTATACAGTTCGAATGCTTTGTCGATGTTTGCTTCTCCACTGGTGAAATCGTCGACGTGAAACGCGTCGGCGACTTTACGTACAAATTCTGGGTCAACGTTGTTGTATGTCGAATGTTGTTTTCCCATAGTTCCAGTTAAAAGGAACGGGGAACCGTTAACTCCAAATATCAGTCTTGCGAC
Source organism: Candelabrum cocksii (assembly GCA_963930725.1). Classification (NCBI taxonomy): domain Eukaryota; kingdom Metazoa; phylum Cnidaria; class Hydrozoa; order Anthoathecata; family Candelabridae; genus Candelabrum; species Candelabrum cocksii. The sequence continues at coordinate 5,229,022 of OZ005677.1, read as the reverse complement.
ACGATTTCGTACTATCTTGGGCTGTTCTGCAAATATCTCATCGAACCAGAGAAATCGCAAGAAGTCTCGTTCCGGTGGAGCCACGCTGATTTGGAGAAAAGCCTTCTCGATATCGGCTGTCAAGGCTATTGGAAAAGTTCTAAACAGCATTAAAACTTCATACATAAGTGGATTGAGTTGTGGTCTTTTATACAAACAGTCATTTAAACTTGGTGTTTTCTGTGATGAGCTCGATGAAGCATCGTATACGATTCGTAACTTGGTTGTGTCTTTGTCGTCTCTTACGACTCCGTGGTGCGGTAAATAGTGTACTTGTCCTGGGGTTGCTGGTTCGTTAGCTGGCTCAACGATTCCTTGTGCGGCTTGTTCTTTCATTATCTTATCGTATGCTCGTAATTGCTCGGGGTTTTTCTTAAGTTTTTAAAAAAGTGTCTGTAATCTTTGCTCGCTTGTTTTAAAATTGTCTGGGATTATTGGGCTGGTTTCTTTGAATGGCAGGAATACTTCATATCGACCTTCTTCGTTCAGGGTGATCCTTTGGACAATTTTGGGAGAAACACTGGGCATAAGAGGTTGAAACCGACGTAATCGATGAAATTGTCCAAAGGATCACCCTGAACGAAGAAGGTCGATATGAAGTATTCCTGCCATTCAAAGAAACCAGCCCAATAATCCCAGACAATTTTAAAACAAGCGAGCAAAGATTACAGACACTTTTTTAAAAACTTAAGAAAAACCCCGAGCAATTACGAGCATACGATAAGATAATGAAAGAACAAGCCGCACAAGGAATCGTTGAGCCAGCTAACGAACCAGCAACCCCAGGACAAGTACACTATTTACCGCACCACGGAGTCGTAAGAGACGACAAAGACACAACCAAGTTACGAATCGTATACGATGCTTCATCGAGCTCATCACAGAAAACACCAAGTTTAAATGACTGTTTGTATAAAAGACCACAACTCAATCCACTTATGTATGAAGTTTTAATGCTGTTTAGAACTTTTCCAATAGCCTTGACAGCCGATATCGAGAAGGCTTTTCTCCAAATCAGCGTGGCTCCACCGGAACGAGACTTCTTGCGATTTCTCTGGTTCGATGAGATATTTGCAGAACAGCCCAAGATAGTACGAAATCGTGTCGCAAGACTGATATTTGGAGTTAACGGTTCCCCGTTCCTTTTAACTGGAACTATGGGAAAACAACATTCGACATACAACAACGTTGACCCAGAATTTGTACGTAAAGTCGCCGACGCGTTTCACGTCGACGATTTCACCAGTGGAGAAGCAAACATCGACAAAGCATTCGAACTGTATAAAAAGCTTAAGCTACGATTCACAGAAGCCAACTTCAACTTACGGAAATGGCAAACAAATGACTCGAAACTACGCGAAATGATCGAAAAGAACGAAAACACTGATCCCTGTCAAACGAGCACGACTTCGAACGTAAACGAGACGAAAGTTACAAAACACTTGGGAATCCCTTGATGGGATGAAAACCGTGATGAGCTCTTATTCCATCTTAAGGACAATGTAAAAGAAACACTCGATGTTAAACCAACAAAGCGAAATGTATTGAGAACAATTGCTAACTATTACGATCCACTTGGACTCATCCAACCAGTCGTCGTATCCCTAAAAGTATTATTCCAACAAATCTGCAAAAGCGAATGCAAGTGGGACGACGTAATTCCCCATCAACTGTACCAGAAGTGGCAGGATACAGTGAAAGAACTCCAACAAATGAACACAATACACGTCAAACGCCCGTACGTAACGACTCGCCCCGGCAATCTTGTGATATGAACTACACGGTTCAGCGATGCAAGTCAACAGGCATACGGAACCTGTGTTTATTTACGAACAACTACGCAAGCTGGAAATATCTATTGTTCATTAATCACTTCCAAGACACGTGTCGCTCCATTGAAGACAATCACCATTCCACGGCAAGAACTACTCGGAAATACTGTTTTAGCGGAACTCATCAGCAACGTCACAAACATTCTGCAAAAGAAAGTAAAAATCGACAGAACCGTTTTCTGGACAGATTCACAAATTACTTTAGCCTGGATTCGATCTACAAAGACGTACAAAACGTTCGTAAAGAACAGACTCCGGAAGATTCGCAAACCGACACAAAAAATTGGAGATATGTTGCAACAAAATCTAACCCAGCTGACCTCATCACCAGATACAGCAACGTATCACAACTCGCCAACAATTCCCTATGGTTCAACGGACCCGAATTCCTACTCAAAGATGAAACCGAGTGGCTAGAGATGCCCGAAATCGAATCACCACAAGACCAAACTGAAGAGCTGAAACCCGTTGCCGTAAACGCTGTAACAAACTCACAAACCACTATCAGTCAGATAATTGACATCAACAGATACAGCTCGATACAAAGATTATATCGCGTCACTGCCTGGGTGTTACGATTTATCAACAACGAACGCCAAACGAAAGGTTCGACATTCACCAACGGAAATATCGCAAACACTAACTGCCAGTGAACAAAAGGATGCAGAACATTTATGGTTAAAGGACAACCAATTAACTCTCGAAAATGGAAAAGATTTTCCAGACACCAAAAGACAATTGAATGTCTTTTGAGATTCTGTAGGACTTTACTCATGTAGTGGGCGACTAAAACATGCACCACTCCCATACCACACCCGTTCGCCAATACTGATTGCGAAAGAGCACAAACTAGCCAAACTCATCGTAACCGAAACTCACCGACAAGTTAAGCACATGAAAACCAAGCAAACATTGACTAAACTCCGACAACGTTTCTGGATTTCTCGCGGGAGAAATTTTGTAAAACGGATTCTGCACAATTGTGTTACTTGCCGAATTCTCGATGGTAAACCTTACAAATACCCAGCAGATATTCCACCACTCACAGACCTGAGACTAAATGATCACAAAGCCTTTTATGCAACTGACAACTTTGGTCTTTTGTATGTCAAGTCCACTCACTACAAAAACGTGTACAAAGTTTGGGGCACTCTGTATACATGTGCCGCCACTCGAGGCACGTGTTAGACTTAGTTCATGATCCATCAGCACCAGCATTCATTCGCAGTTTCGATCGTTTCGTGGCCCGCCGAGGATGTCCGGATCATATCGTATCAGACAACGGAAGTAACTTTATTGCAAATGACACTCAAAACTTTACAGCTTCAAAACACGTAAAATGGCACTGGAACCTACCTTTAGCACCATGGCACGGGGGTTTCTTCGAAAGAATTATTCGCATAATCAAATCCATTTTAAAAAAGGAGTTAACAACATCACGTCTCACACATGATGAATTATCCAATTTGTTTTTTCAAGTTGAACAAATTGTTAACAATAGACCATTAACGTACGTTTACGCATCTGATATAGAAACTTGTGTCACCCCAAATCATTTGTTGTTCGGTCGTAGGTTCGAATCCATTTCACACTCATCCACAGAGCTTACTCCATCAACTCACCCGGTCATTTCACCACAATACATTCAATCCATCCTAAATCATTTTTGGGACAGATGGCGCCATGAGTATCTACATGAGTTAAGAGAATCACACAAATCATTTCGTAATCCATCATTGTTATCAGGTTTACACGTCAAAGTTGGAGATGTAGTCATTGTACACGAAGAATTCATTCCACGGAACTTTTGGAGATTAGGGGTTGTTGTTAAATTGATTCCAAGTAAAGACGGGTTGATTAGAAGTGCTGAGGTCCGCATCGGCGAGACGGGTTCCAAAATTAAAAGACCAGTAAATAAGCTGTTCCCCATAGAATATGTACGATCTAGCGAAGAACAACGATCCAACGAAGAACAACGATCCAGCCAACACGACAGACCACACACTCACGTTCGCCGTTCAAACCGTGAAGCCGCTGTTATACAGTATACTCTCTCTATCTCGAACTTCTCTCTATCTCGAACAAAAAGCTCGGTCCTTTGGACATTTGTGTACTCTCTAAGCTATTTTTATCTCTTTATCTCGAACTTCTCTATCTCGAATTTTTCTCTATCTCGAACAAACAACTTGGTTCCTTGCTACTATTTCTCTCTCTATCTCGATTTTTTCCCGTCTCGTTCCTCATTTACACAGCAAATAGAACAAAAATGTTCGATATTTGAAAATTCGATTGCAATCAAAATATTACAAAGTGTAAAGGTTTTGTTTTGAATTAAGAAAGATTAAGTCAAGATATCGGCCGTTAAACGGAAGCTGAAAAACACAAAATTGATACAAAAGTTTATTTATTATTTATTTATATATAATGTTTTAAAGTTTTTTAACAAAAAGTCTTCTGAGCATTTAAACTTGAAGTCTAATACACCCCTAATAAACCTTATTGTTTCTCTTGCTTTATTAGTAAAAATTTCGATTTTTACGGTTATTTTCTCTATCTCGAACTTTCCCTATCTCGAACAAATCTGTTGGCCCCTTACGAGTTTGAGATAGAGAGAGTCCACTGTAGCCGACGTAAAACGCCAATTTTCCGAGGCGGGAGTATGAGATCACGCAGCTTCAGCTACCATTTTTTGTTATTGTTAATAGTTTATCACGTGACTTTGTACCCACGGTTTTTCTAGTTTACTTTTTTGGGAAAGGTCAGATTTTTACAGACCACGCCTAAATCCAGTCTCCTGAATTTTATTCCACGAATTTATATGGTCCACCGAGCCAAATTTATAGTAAACGACCTCTATCGTAATGTAAGGGGTTTTTCATGGGGTAAAACAGATGGTATTGCCGATTTTCTTTACAATTTCCGAAATTGGCAATACCATCTTGGCTAAATTGTCACTGTGGGGTTTTTAAAAAATGTTTTTAATTTTTGAGGAAAATCAGGTCAGGAAGTAAATTTGTTTAGAAATTACAAAAGCTAGGCACATTTGCCTAATGAAAAACAATTACTAAAGTATTGCTGTTCTCATAACTTTAATGCACCCATATGAAAATGTTAATGTCCATCTCAGCTTTCAGGAATGGGCTGGTAAATTACCTCTATTGGTATGTAAGGGGCATTTTAGGGGGTAAAACGTGGGATATTGTACATCTGCAGATATTCGAATTAGTTAATCTAAAGGATTGGGAGCTATCCGACTGTTACCATTTTGAAATTTTTTTGAGATTTGCGACAAAATCAGGGGGTAAAATTTATTAAATTTGTAAAATATTGTAATATTTGAGACAAATTTGGCATTTTTCCTTCCTAATTAACAACTACATGTGTAATCACCGCTGCAATATCATAGTTTCTACTTTGAAATATTACTTAATTAAGGCATATCAGTAACAGTATCAGTAATATTTAGCTCAGCAGGGGGTAAATTATATGAAATTTGGATAGGGGACAATATTCTAAGAGTACGGACTAAAATTTTGTCTTGCTGGTGTGCCATTGTAAAATTTTCCACTCTTGACTCTTTTTCAAATCCTAAATAGGTTTAAAATTATGAATTTTATAACAAACTAGTGGTTGCAGATTGGTTGTTTAAAAGTTGCTAATCTGAGATAGTAAAGTTGTCTAAGTAATATAAAAAACAGAACCTATTCAAAAGTAATGTTTAATAAAGATATAATGTCCAGTGTCTATTTACTTGGTATCATTGTCAATATCTTTTATCATATCAACACTGTTTTCCTCATCATCACAGTCATCTGTGGCATGATCATCATGGAGGAGAATTTCCTCAACATCGATTGAGTCTACCCATTGAATCGTCACTGACTTAGTCCAACCACAAAGAGATATATCTGGCATTGCAATACTTGCAGTTCAAGTTTGTTTCCACATAAAGGATACAAAATTTGCTCTTTGTGCATGTAAACAAAGAACAAATTGGCACGGTGGTAGTGTTGCCAAGTCAATAATCTTGTTTTCGGATCGATTTTTTTCATGAACAGATCATATCGCAATTTATGTGCACTTTTGACTGTTTTACTTCCATATAATGTGCTCACAAACTCCTCTAGAGTGGCAAATACTTCACTAGTCTAGACAAGTTGGCGGTTGTTCCCAGCGCAGAAAAACAAGTCGAAAAACGCATTTTTGCTTGAACTTTCTTCCAGCTATAGTGCGGGCCACTATATATTCCCGTGTGCACAGCCATGATAAAAGGAATTTTATTTTTGATTCTGGTTCCTACGCATGCCCAGACTTCGAAAAGTGATGCTGGCAAAAAAAAATTGTCCAGAAGGTGTGCTGATGGCGTCATCAAGTTATAAGCTAAGTACATTTTTTTCAAAATTTTCAAAATCCAACTTTACCAATCGAAAAATGGAGCGAAAATCATATTAATATCATACCTTGAAAATCAATAGACAATGAGTTATTCACATTTGAAAAAAGTCTAAAATCAGGACCGGTAATTTACAGACCGGATACAAAAAGTCGAATATCTCCTTAACTACTTACAGGGGTAGCGCCAGGATTTTTCCGACGAGGGAGCTTACAGCGCCGACAAGGGGGGGTAATTGCTTGACTCTAAGTTTAACACAAAACTCATTGCTGATCAAATCTATTACAGAATGTTTTGAGCACAATGCAAGAGCTTCATTTAGTTTAAGCTTGTTTTGATTCAATATCGTTTAGTGAAACATTTCAGATAAATAATTAGAAAGAAATGGAAGAAAAGCCAGCGAAAAGGAGAAAGTCAGACACCAACAATTTAGTTTGCATCGTTTGTCAGGAAGAATCTTGCTCTAGGACTGTAAGAATTGATAATTTTTTTATAATCATCCAATCAGTAAGGTAATATGGCATGACATGATAATATAGGAAAGATCATTTATGAAGAATTTGTTACTTAAAGAAGAAAAGTCTTTGCTATCCAGATTCTTGATCACGTCACGAAAAAGACCCGAAATGAACCTTGAACACTGTTTAGGCAATTTTGAATTCTCCGTTGTTCCACGGTCACTTTTTGAGTCTGATGGTGAGCCTATTGCATGCACAGATAAATCAAAGATACTACACCATGTAGAAGCACTAGGAAAATTGCAAGAGAATTCTGAGGAATCACCTGATGAATCAAATGAGTCAAACGAATCCAAAAAAGCGTCTTGATGATAGATGGTATGGCCGTGCTAAACCAAATTCATAAGGATAAAGATATGGAAAATTGCAAGGTTAGTAAAATGGAATGAACCCAGTAAGTACACAACGTCGCTTTAACGTTTATTTAACGTTATCCAGACGTTGAAAGGACGTTGTGTTCGTACAGGGTATTAATTATCTGATGATTATTGACAAGTAATTAATTGGTTTGAACGTGATGTCACGAGATGAAAACGTACTTTGGGGAACGAAATTTGCTATAAAATCTCTGATTCTACCAAAATCGCCACTATATCATTGAAATCGCTTCTTTCACATATTGCTACAAAGCAGGAACTCACTGTCTATTTAGCAGAGAAGACCAAATCTGCATTGGAAGCTGCTAATCAACAATATGTGGTCACATACGATAAAATCAGTGAAAGCAACATCGAAAACTTCCCTGAAGAAATGAAAACACACGACCATGAAGAGGCTGACACGTTATTGATCCTTCATTGTTTCGATGTCGCAAGACGTGACCCGTTCACGTGTACTGTGTATTCACCTAATACAGGCGTATTCTTACTCTTGGTACACTTCTAACCATCTCTTCCTTTATGTTTGCTTTTTCAAACTGGAAAAGGAAGACGCAAGGACAATTGATGTTCGTTCTTGCTATGGGGGAATCGGTCAAACGCAAGCTGAAACTCTACTAGGCTTCCACGTTTTTACTGGATGCGACCAAACAGGAACATTTGCAAGAAAATCAAAAAACATTTTGGTGGAACGAGTTTCGAAAAGCAGATGAGAACACACTTGATGCTCTAGCAAAGCTAGGTAAGTGATTGATCTAAAATTCACTTGTACTATGAATTAAAGACTGTTTCACTTTAAACGGCAGCTGGCATTTCCATTGATAAAAGAGTTTCCTTTGAGTAAAAGATGAATTATCCTGCGGTAATCGGACCTTCCATTATCAAGATGGTGATGGCTAAAACAATGATGTCATCAGAATCTCCTGACTGAAGGTGATCGTATAATGACAGTATGACATAATAACCATGTACATCATCTTTAGCATGAAGAATAAGGTGGGTGCCAGCTTCCTCCTAGTTGCTTAGTAGTGCCTCAACGTCCTCTGTTGAAGAAATAGTTAGGTGACGACATTTTCCCTCTGATGACAATACTTTAGGGGATCTCAGTTGGTTCAACACTTCGGTTTTGTTTGCTTTGATCACAACGAAGATCATTCGATTCTTCTTGTCACCGTCTGAAAGGAAACCATGGAAGTCTGCTGGTATTTTTGATCCCTGGAGGTTGCACTAAATATATTTAGGCGCCGGATGTTAGTTGGAACAAGCCGTTTAAAGCATATTGCACAGAGAAATACGATGAATGGCTTGAAACCGTCGGAATTCATCAAGAAACCGATGCCGGGAATTTGAAACCTCCGCCTAGCAGCACAATTGTAAACTGGATTCGTGATTCCTGGAAGGAGCTGTCAGCTGAATTAAAACGTAAATCGTTCAAAACGTGTGCCTTAACATCGGCTACTGATGGGAGCGAAGATAAAGAGATCAATTGTTTTAAAGAGTATCAGCCCTGTCAGGCTGGTCTTGCAATGCTCAATGAGCAAATACAACTGGTAAACGAGACGGAAGACAACCCATATATCCCAGATGTCGAGGAAATTATTGATGCGGCTCCCTTAGAGACGATCGTAGACGACGACGAAGAAGACGATAGTGATATTGAGATCGATTAGTGTTTGTTTTTATTACTTTTAGAAAGTTGTTGTTTTTATTGAAATCGTTGTTTTTATTTTTTTGCACACTAGATTTTTTGCATAATTTTATAAGCCCCCTCCCGAATAAGCCCCCTCCCCTAAAACTCATTTTGACAAATAAGCCCCCGGGGGCTTATTCGATCATTTACGGTATATAAGATTTTTATCACTTAGGTGACCTAAAATTAAGGAAACTCCACAGTTCATCCGGCAATAGCGCAATGGTAATGGCGTTCCGCTCTTAACCGAAAGGTTCTGGGTTCGAGACCATGCTATCACAAAGTTGTTTAGTGAGCGGTTATAAATAAACAACGCCGTATTTCATCAAAAATAACCGTAGCACAAATGGGAGCAATTAAATACACTAAAGCGGGATTTACACACGTGAAAAATGCGATCGGACTTTTATCAGCGGACTTATTTACGCAATTTGATTGGTTAAATTCATAAAGGTGCGTCATACAAAATCTCAAAATTTAAAAAGTTGGCGGAGATATTTTTGAAACAAAAGTTCGCACAGCTTAAACTTTTGGCGGAGAAAAAGAAGCGGACTTATTTTTATCCAATCACAGTTCATACAGATTTTCGTATTATCCAATCCAAACGTCTCTAGAATTCTAGTTCAATCTTGCAAATAAAAACATAAAAACAAATGAACTACAAACAAAATGGCAAATCAATATTAAAATAATTTATTGGGAATTTTATGCAATAATAGTACAAGCAACGAACTAGTTAAAATCCTCAACCTAGTAAGCAACAACGGACCAAATCATGATTCTGTACGAAATTTGACAGAAGTAATTGTATATCCATCAACCGACTCTGACTGCTGCTGTTTTTTTCTGAATTAATGGTCCTACCCAACCCAGTAGTTTTTCAAAGGTTGTCGAGGACATGTGAAATTGCTTGTAAAAGCATTCGTGATCGAATAGTTTTGTTTCTTTTCCAAGTTGGCGAAACTCTATCTTTTGTTGCCGTTCTAGAAAAATTTAGCGTGTCCATTTTCTTCCCGTGACTTTACGTTTTCGTGTATTTGTTTTTTCTTCATTTTCGCGTTCTTCAATATTGAATAACAAGAAAGTGGAATAAATCAGCACCATGTTGTTTGTTGACATTTTGTAGAATTTTCTCAACCTAACTGAAAATGATTCGTTACTTGTGCAAATCAATAAAATTATCTCCGTGCGGTCTTATTTTTTCAGCCAATCAAATTCGCGGAAATAATTCCGCTGAAAAAAGTCCGCGCCGACTTAGCGCTTGTGTAAATTGCACTTAAAACTCCGGGTCGAGGTCTACATGATAATTCTTAATGAGCGTTATGGAAGCCTCGTTAAGAAAAAAAAGAATAATAATAATAAAAAATAGTTGATATATTAGTGACAAGGAAGTGTATTTATTCTTAAATAAAAACATCTCTATAGGCCAATTTAAAAAAAAATTGGATTCTAATTGTAAATGAAAAATCTTTTAATATTGTTTCGAACCGTCCGGTTTCGAATTGTCAATTTCGAAACGGCCTGTCTCGAATCGGCAGTTTCGAAACGTAGTGGAATCATATGATATTTGGAAGCAAAGTCGTTTGCTTTCAACGTTGGGGATTTTTCTTTTTGTCGATTCTAGGGTTAGCAATATCCTTCCATTCAACTTTAGTATGGGAGATTTGGCTCTATTACTACCATTTGTAGGAAAAAAATGTCTACAAGCTAAAATTTCTTCCAGACCTCCCTTATAGTATGTAGATTACCCGAAAAAAGCCCCATCGATTGGAGATTGGGAAACCTCGTTTTCAGGCTAACAGGTACAAGTGGTAGAATAGATGCATTCTCTGCTATTAATTGAACTTTAATTGCTTGTGCTATTTCCATTTCGCAGGTTGTTTGGTAATCTAATGAGTGCCCTAATTTACTTGTCACATCAAGTGCTGCTTTAGATCCAGTTATGTTGTGTAACCCAGTACTACTAAGAGTTGTTTTGCTAAAATTACTCTTCCACGTGTCACGCCATGAACTAAATCAGCAGAATATGAATCAATGAGTCGATACATTCTATCTGCTTGACATGTTCTTTTTGAATCCAATAGTGTTGATAAAAGTAAATGTATTGACTCTGAGGACTGTCTTTCTTGTGATGATAGTTCCTCTGGTGTCGCGACCAAGATATCTCAGGCAAATCTTTTGCAAACTGTGCTATATCATCTTTCAGGAACGATGTAGCCTTTGTAATGTATGCATTTTTGTCAAACAATTGGTTTACGTTATGTTCTATTTTATGTTTAAGGTTGCATCTTTACTGATTACTACTTCAGGGACATTGTTTGATGGTTGGCAGTATCCTGTCTTTAAGTTTGCCTCTATACACTGCAGATTGGTTACCCCCATCAATTTCGTGCAAGACTCTCATTGTTACTGGTCTTTGCAAATTAAGGATATTTAAAGATATATAGTCCTTTACATCTTCAAAGTCTGTACTCGTTGTTTCCTTTTGCGAAGTAGTAGAGCGTACACCAAAGCCATACCCGAAGGTGAAGTCACGATAGCAACATTTGTGATACTTGAATTCCATTGATGCGAGATCAGAGTCAAGTATTTCTGCATATAACTCTGGTTTCATTTCTTTTGCAGCTATTTTTACTGTTACACAACCATCTGCAGTTTAGCAATAGTTTTCAAGTCGGTATATCATAGGCCATCATAATGCACAATACATATCTTACTGTTTGTTTTAATTTTTTTAGGTTTACTCATCTAAAGAAAGAATTGAATATAGATTAGAATTTTCATGAGTGCACTAAAGTTTTGATAACACCAATACTTTTGTAATTGTTTTTGGTAACTAATTGTGCCGAATTTTTGTAATTTTTAACCATATTTAACTCCAGTTTCCCTCAAAAATTAAAACAAAATTAAAAATGTTTTAATGGGTTATCTGACAACCACACAGTGACAATTTAGCAAAGAATATGACTAAATTTTTCTCATATTGTCAAAAACATTTCAATCAATCAAATTTCAGAAATTGTAAAAAAATTGGCAATACTCCCTGTATTACCCCTTACATTACGATAGAGGCCGTTTACCATCCCATTCCTGAAAGCTGATACATACAGCAACATTAATATATAGAAGGTGCACTAAAGTCTAGAGAAAAGTGATACTTTTCACTTTTGTCAATTTTGACATGGCCTATTTGTGTGTGCGCTATAAAAGAACCATGAATTTAAAAGGTTGGATGAGGAAATTATGGAAATGTTGCAAAAGAATGAGGAATTTGAGGAGTCGTCAGATACAGTGATAAAGAGTATATAGTACAAGGCACGTTGTAAGGATGGAGAAAGCATTAAGTTACATAATTGTAAGATGAGGAGGAATGAGTGTGACTATATCGATTCTGAAAAGCAGTGTGAACGGTAGTATAGATATATAAGGTAAAAATACCAAATTAGGCATTTTGACGGTGAAATAATAAGAGTTTCCGGGATCAATTATTATTGACATTAATTCAAAGTATTGCATACATCTTTTAGTTACCTGGAACCAAATAATCTTTTCCCCGGATTAACTCTTACCTTTGTAGATTATCGACGCTCTTAACCGAAGTTTCTGGGTTCGAGACCATGCTATCAAAGTTGTTTAGGGAACGGTTATAAATAAAAAGACCGTATTTCATCAAAAAAACCGTAGCACAAATTGGAGTAATTAAATATACTAAAACGTTGCGTCGAGCCAGCTTTTGTCGAAGCTTGATCGATTCATTTTTTCATATTTTAAGTTGTTCGAAACACAACATCAAACCCACCTTCGACATTTATATTTACATGTCACATTTGAACAACATTATGAACGAAACCAAACTAGATGCTATTTTAAAGCAACTGCTATGAAATCTATATTTTGATGATTTCAATTTCATTGTTTTATTGGCGAGAAGTTAGTTTGCATTTTAATTTTATAAAAGGCTAAATAGTAGTATATATGTGTGAGATGTTTAGATATTGCTGATGATCAACATAAAAAATAATTTTGATGATGGAAAATTGAGTTTTTTATTCTCCCACCTATAAAAAAAGCTTTCAAACTCACATTTTTTAAGTTCGCGAGTTCCCAGGCTTCTTACTTCAGGTAACAAAGTTACTGCTTCAGCCTGTAATTGCTTCTTCTTTGTATCCAGTTCGTCGAAAACAGACACCACATGATCAGATATCATCTGGTATTTCTTCACGAGAATCTTAGTTAACTCACATTTGTTGGATTGTTTTGAAAGATCTCTTGTAATCGAGGCAATGTCTAAAAGATGCAACAAAATATCTAAATAAAAACAGAAAATTGACGAAAACGGCGACCGCAATAGACTTTGGAATAAGAAACCTCGAAGATATGTTACATTTTCATTTTGTTAAACGAAACGCATATCTTGCATCCTACACCAAGCGCAATATTCACCAAATTCTTACCAATGGGTATATCCTCCCTTTCTTCCAAGTGATGTTCTAAAGAATAGTCCAATGATACATCCAAAGCCTCAACGGCGTCAGTGTCAAGTAAGGAGACGGCAGGAACCTCCCTGTACAGCTGCCCGAAGCATTCCTCCCTGGTCCAGTTACGATATATAAAACCCTGCGAGAAACAGGAAATTTTCTCATGTGAAATGTCTAATTGTATTCATTGCACGTCGTTGTGTGCGTTAATAAATATAAATACTTTCTTTCTGTTATTATTTCGCTAATTGATGATGTTTGCGTCATTATATTACATACATACATTATGAATCTGATGTAAAAAGACTGCTCGCAATGCAAGTTTAAACATTTCGATATGCCACAACATAAAACCGACATGAAGAGAAAGGAAAATGTAATAACAAAAAACAAAAGTAATGATCACAAACTCGTTTATCATTTGAATCATCTTCATCGTCATCTTTATTACTATCGTTCTCCAGATCTTTAATTGTATCATCAAGTTCTTTTCTCGTCTCTGCTTCTTTATCATCAATCTAAAACAGGTAATCATGCATTCTTGAATGAAACATCAGCATTTTTTGTGAAATACAACTACGTATGTTGCAAAGCCATTATCGCAATGAAGAGAAGGGAAAGGCGTGTTAATTGATGCAATAGCGATTGTGCTGGACAATTAAAATATTATCACCAGAAAATAAGATAGCACTATTCTAGTACTTTAGTTAAGTACAAATTTACAATTTCCCAGTACATGCAGGAGTTTGAAAAAGTAGAGCAGAGAAGTGGAAAGTGTTTTAAAAACACAGTCAGAGTGAAAAAGTAAGATTATTTTCGGCTAGGTTAAGTGTTTTAAGAGGTTTTGTATAACGTAATTGTATCTAAATAATTCACACAAGAAATTGGTTGAACACTGAAAACCTTTTATAGTAAACTAGCAGAAGTACCCATGGTGTTTCCTGTGGCAATGAACGTTTTCTTAGTAAAGTAAAATGCCCAAATTAACCCTAATGTTGGTAACGGGCGTATACGAGGGTGTCTATCCCCTATTGTCAGCGCAAGACGTTGCGTGTAACTGTTGAGGCAAGCGCCACTTTTACCACCAACACCTGTACTTTTCCGCATCGAAATGTTACTCATTCGCTGAGTCGGTGGGGCTGGGAGGATTTGAACTCGCAACCTCAGAAATCCAAAATTGCAAGCGCTCTACCAACTGAGCTATCACAACCTAAAAGTTTTAGGTTAGTAAGATAAGCTAATGTACGAAATTTTGAAAATAAGTGACGCACCAGTAAAACAATATAATAGTATTTTTTACTCACCTCCTACCTCCTATCAAGGCCTGATTGAAAATGTTTCACGGGACTTACAAAAACTCTTGGGAAAATTTTTTGGGCAATGAAATTTTCAGGGGAATAACTACTCAACTACGTAACTTTTATCTTTATCATAAAATCAATGCTGTTTTCAAACTAAACCCACTATAAACCCACAAATTATATCTTTTTTGCGAATGCGTTATTATAATAATATCACTATTCACCGTCCAACCCCTGGACCAGGGGAAGAAGACGTAAAACCGGATGGTAAGGTAAGGTATTCATGTCACTCACTACAGGCCTTAAGTTTCAGAATGTACGTTACCATTAGGAACGTTGCAGGGTTTTCTCTGAGACATTATCATGAGTTTCGAACGCGGTAACGATCAGGTCCAAAGTATCCATCGATTCAATGCAGTTTGGATGCAATCTTCATCTTACGTCAACTTCACGAGAAACACCTATCCAAGAAGAAAAAACCTTTCTTCACTTTCGTCAATCTTGATCGTGTCCTTAGTCTCTCCTATGGTGGGCCATGAGAAAGTTGGCCGTGGAAGAGTGGGTGGTACGGATAGTCTAAAGCATGTATGCAAAGGCAAGGTCTTCTATGTGGGTGAATGGCCAATACAGCAAAGTTTTTGTGTCATCAAGGTTCAGTCCTTAGTCCTCTCCTCTTTCAAGGGAGCTCCTTTACGCTGACATTCTTTTAATCATTGCAGACTCTATGGATGAACTCATTCACAAGCTGAGTGTATGGACGTCACAGTTGGAAGCTAAGGATCTTAAAGTAAACATGGGTAAAACAAAGATTTTATGTAGCCAGCACGATGCCTCAAAGCCCATTGACAAGTGCAAGCAACCTCGTGGTGTCTGTAGAAAAGAGGTTGGTATTAACTCCATTAGGTCCTCCTCTTGCAAACATTGGATACATAAGGACTGTTCTGGTAATCCTGCTATATAATAGCAGGATTAAAGAGGATCCAAACTTCAAATGTAAGAGATGTCTTGGCCTGATACCTGCTCCAGTAGCACCATGTACCTGTTCATGTAGAACCTCTTGAAGTTGTTACATGGTTTAGCTACCTTTGTGATACCACCGGAGTGAGAGGTGGTTGTTATGAAGCAACCACAGCCAGAATACGATCAGCATGGAAGAAGTTTAGAGAGCTACTCCCTATCCTGACCTGTAGAGGCATTTCCCTTCGCAATAGAGGCTATGCACATAACTCCTGTGTAAGAAGTGTTCTACTCTACGCTGGCGAGACTTGGTCCGTTACTGTAGAGGGCATCACTAGGTTAGCTCGCTGTGATCACGCTATGGTAAGATGGATATGCTCTTCAAAGCTTGCGGATACAATCCCTCTCGATGAGCTGAGATCCAGGCTAGATCTTAACCCTATAGATGTGACACTACGCTGGAACAGACTAAGATGGTTTGGGCACATCCAACGCATGACAGTTGACACTTGGCCAAGAAATGTTATTGACTACAAAGTCCCTCGAACATGTTCAAGAGGTCGACACAGGTAGCGTTGGAGGGACCGCATCAAGCAAGATCTCAAACACCAGAAGATCAAAGAAACATTGGTAGCGGATCGAGTCAAGTGGAGTGAAGCCATCCGATCAAATCGATGACCGCAACGTCCAACCATCGAACTCGGGGAACAAGTGACAATAAATGTGCAGTGAGTGAGTGAGTGAGTGAAAAAGACATTTTCACAAACAAATCTTACAGTGATTTATATCTTCATCACAGTTCACCTGAAAGTTTGAAGATATACCTTTTTATGATAGTGTACATTTAGTAAAAAGCATTAGGAACAATTTATTAAATTCAAAAAGATTTAGTTTCCCCAAGTTTCCATATGATGGCATTTTAAAATTTGAAATGGATGGCAGAGAAATAAGTTTACTACATGCAGTTCATGATAAAGACAAACCTCTTAATGCGAACCTACAAAAAGCACCAAAGAAACTCTTTATCCAGGAAATAAGAAACGCAATGTCCAATTGGCTTTAAATTTGTTTTCTGAAGATTCAATTGCTTCATTTAAATAATATTTACTGGAGAGAAAAGATGCAGCTAGCTTTTTACAATTGATTTATTATTGGTTGGTTATGTCAAATTCAAAGCAAAGATTTAATTCTTGTGACAGGTTGGGTAATGCAATAGTAGCTGATGATGGTAAAACTGATTCCTTTAGAAAATTTGCATCATGGCTTGATAATTGGCAGAAAACCCAAATTTCAAGTTGTCAAAAATTTACATTAACAAAACAAACATGTTCCGCTTTAATTACAACATTAAATGGAACATCACGCCTCACGTTTTTGAGCATTCAGAAGTAGAAGCAAGCAAGCAGAAGTATTCAAAGTATATATATTTAAGGAATTCAAAAGTAGAATTCTTCCAGTTTGTTCGACAAGAGGCGACATATAACAAACTTATAATAAGAGAAATGAAATTTCACAAAATGAAAACATTTATAAGTTACCTAATTATACAAGTATACGTCAAGCGATTTGATGAATGAGTTGGTGCAGATATATGTTCATGATTCTCTTTGTTTTCAAAAAAGAGATTACTTATTCATTAAAAGATATGTTCAAACCAACATTCATCAGAGATTTTAACATAAATCTTCTTGACTATAAAATTAACTGCAAAGTAAACTCTTATCCTAGGGCCTGTATATATGAGCCCTTCTAACGGGCTAGAGCCTATATATGGAAAATTTTCAACCCGCTTTGCCAAGACCTCGGCTAAACAAAGCGACATCTCGGTTAGGAGGGCTAGCCTTCTCTTCATATATATGCAATGTGAAAACAACAGTGACTTATTATATAAGCGGGATCTCGGCTTGAAGGAGGGCTCATATATACAGGCCCTTAATTTACTTTACTCATGTGGTTTTGTTAAATTAATTAATAAACCAACGAGAATATCAAAGAACAATGCAACAATTATATCCTCACAAATACTTTCATGAATAGAAATAATAAATCAGGAATATTGAAAACTGATTTATCCGATCACTTTCCTGCATTTCTAATAACTGGAACAAAGTGAATGGTGGAACAATGATTTAGTTTCGTTTAAAAGAAAAATTAGTCGTGATTTCGTTTAATTGGAAGAACATTTTTTTCCATCATGATCCTAATAAAGCTTATAACAAATTTTTAAAGAATTTCTCAAATCTTTGCGACTCTATTTTCCCAAAGAATAAAATCATTGTTAGATCTAAGAACATTGCCAGATTACTAAAGGAATAGTTAAATCATCAAAAAGAAAACAAAAGCTTTACGAAAAATACCTAAAAAAGACCCCTCAAAATAAATTAATTTACAGGAATTATAGAAGACTATTTGAAACTATAAAGGATGTACTATCAAGAACGTTTAGCAAAGTTTAAATATAATATAAAAGAAACATAGAATATAATAAAAGAAGTAATTGGGTGTTCAAAGCAAAATTTTCCTTAATAGAATTTTAGTAAATGAAGTAGGGCTAACAGATAAAAAAAAGTTAATTGCATACAAATTTAATAAATATTTTGTAAATGTTGCACCAGAGTTATCCGATTTGATTACCATGCCAACGGAAAATGATTTCAAAACTTTTTTATGAGGAAACTATAAAGTTATAGATGAATACACACTTACTGATGAAGAATTAAAAAAAGCTTTCAAATCGCTTAAGAGTAATAAAAGTACAGGTTATGACGATATTAACTCAGATATCATGAAGATTGTTTTTGACGCAATAAAGGAACCAATTAAATATATCTTTAATCTCTCATTAAAAACCAAGATATTTTCGGATAAACTAAAAATTGCAAAAATTACACCTATTTATAAAAAAGGTAGAAGAGAACGCATTACAAGTTACAGGCCTATTTCTGTCTCGCCATGTTTCTCTAAAATTCTGGAACAAATAATGTACAACAGAATATACTTCCATTTTGTTGCAAATAAAATATTTTATGAAAAACAATTTGGCGTCCAAAAACAATGTTCTACAGACCATGCAATATTACAGTTGACAAATCAAATATTAAAATCTTTCGAAAAACATGCCTTTACAGTCGGAGTTTTTATTGATTTGATATAGTAGATCTATTATTCACTATTATTTTTGATTTTTATTAATGATTTATCTAAATCCACATTATTAGAATTTGAGCTATGATCATACTTGATTTTCGGTAAAATATTGGTATATAAATGTGTGAATTCAATCTCAGAATCATTTTTGACATTACAGGCAGACATATTTTTATATCGAACTCTGATCTAAATCTCAACCTTTTTGTTTTCCTCCTGTGTAGCTTTGTATTTCTCTTGGGTTTCCCTGACCTTATCGTTCACCGTTGATATCCCAGGGTACACCTTGTTTGCAATAAATGATCCAATCGATTTGAAGATAGCAATACCATTAAAACAGAAATCTGATTCAAAATCATAGGTCTTCTTTCCCATGAGAGTAACATTAAGGGATACACCAAAACATGCACCAGATGCTTTCGAGAGTGTTGTGTTAAAGCAAGCATAGTGAATCTCAAGAAAGTTCTTTTTCACGTAGTTTGCTAAGTCCTGCGCAGCCTTAAGTCCAGCCTTAGCCACATCATTAATGACTTCCACAGACCTTTGAAAGGTGTCTATGAGAACTTTCGCTTTTTCTACTAAATCAGTAGCAATCTCCACTAGCTTTATGAGAAGTGATTGCTTAGCTAACCGATACTGAAAGAAAATAGAATATTGATGTTTGCGATGAATAAATCTTTCTAATAGATAGTATATTGAAGATTTTCTTTACCTTCTGCTTCACCTTCTTTATGTCTACTTTTATTTCATAATACAAACCCTTCATTTTGCAATTCGCCTTACAAACTTGTTTCTCCAGCCATGATTTTTCTACAGAAAATCAAAAGAAACCGGTTTACAATAGAATATGCACAAACAAAAAAGAGGACAAATTGCATAAAAATAATTATGAAAGAAAAGGAAAATGTCTTTATTTATAATTAATAAATGAAAAATACAACTTTTGATTTTAGGCAAGGAAGACTTAAGAGAGAACAATAAATAACTCAAGTACAAAAATGCAGCAATTTGTGACTTCGAGTAATACAACACATTGTTTCAAGTATCAGGAAATTAATATCAATAGCTTACCATTACATTCCTGCGAACATGTCTCAATCTTATTCTCGTATTTTTCAATTTTTATGGCAGTCAATGACATTTTCTTTTGTGTTTCGTAGAGTGTTTGATTGTAGGCGGAGATTCGATCAATTAACGAATCATACCAAGTAGCTGAAATATTGAACTGTGATGTTGACATATCTCAAGTGTATAATGTAAAAACCAATTGTAATTACATTTTACGCACTGAAACTTAATATTAACTTTTCAAAGTCCTTTCACCTTGTGTTTTCTCCATTTGGTCTTTCTCCTTAGATACATTTTCTCCTTCTTTGGCCCCTTCTTTTACAAGGTCAATGGCAGCTTCTGATGCTTTTGTCACTTCTGCTGATATGCACGCAGATACCTGGTTAAATTTAAGGAAAAGATCTGACAATTTTATTCAATGAATTGTAAATATTACCTTTATAGCGATTCTGAAACATTAAGATAGGTGTTTTTATTTAGTAATCCCTTTATAATTATATAGCATTTACAAATATTATTTTATAATATCTTAAAATATGAAAAATATTCTCTTTAAAATAGATCTATAATAGAAAATAGAAAATAATAGAAAATCTTTACGGAATTATATAAACATAAAAATGTTTCCGCCCATTTTGTATTTAGCTGATTATTTAAATGTTAAGCTCTAAATAGAAAAAAAAATACCCTGAAACCTTCTTTATTCAGTTCAAGGCTCTTTCCATATGGAGCACGGACTTGCAGTGAAACTTTAAAGATTCCAAATAAATCACCATTAACTTCGAATTCTATTCCACCATCACCAACAGCGATTGAAACCTCCGTGGAAATACCGAGTATTGACACACTTGCTTTGATTTGGAATTTCACCTGACCGGTTTTGAAAGTAAAGATCTTTAATAACATAATTGGTACTTGCTTACTGTTAATTTATCCATATATCAGAAATTATATTAGGTAACAAGAAAATCTAAAAAGTAAATCTTCCCTTGAGAAAATATGCTGTGAATTCATGCAATAACACTTGAAATGAATATTTAAAAAAAAAATTGAAATATTTTCAGAAAGTTATGAAATTATAAGAAACTTCCACTATTATTATAGAGTAGCTACATAAACCCACAGTGAATTGCACTCATTACTTCTATGACAAAAAATAACTTTGCCAGCCCGCTTCTGTGTTTTTCTAATAGTCAGTAATACTGTTAAGAAAACGAAAATTTGACTGATATTCAAACATGACCAAAAATATATAATATATTCAGTCTTTTTTACAAACATATTTCAACAATAAAATAGAAATTTGAAGCTAGCTATTCTTTATATATTTATCTTGCTGTTGCAAAGTTTCCTCATATTTTTACACTAAAATGATGTATATTTAAATCAACCAATCAAATTGCATCCCTTTGCTTGGACATTTAATTCTATTTGTATTGTTTTTTCCCTGGGTTTGTGTGTGTTTGTAAAATTCGAATGAAATTGATTAACAAGAAGTGAGTATTATTATAGCAGATATGATTATAATATTAGAAGTAATTGGTAATAAACAAATCACAACCAAAACACATGAAAAAATTATTCAAATTGTGTCCTTTTATTTTTTGCATGATTGGTAATATATATATTTTGTTTCATGGTTCGCCCATCTCTGATTTCACATTAACCTTATTGCATTATTTAAATTCTTTCGTTTAGGTTTTGCCTGATTCAAAATCACTTTTGTACTTTACTGTGGGAATTAAAATCTAACATTAAAAATTTTCATCTCTCAAGTTCGTAATCCCTCTTTGCCTTTTTCACAAGAATTTGTTCTGGCTATGTCCAGTTTCTCTTGTTCCCTTTGACAAACAAAATTTCCTTGATTGATTTTAGTTTTTCAACAATCTATGAAGAGCAAAAAATGTGCCTTAGAGCTTAAATTCTTATTTCAAGTGCTATTGAAAGCAGAATTGTTGCTAGTAAGCAAAATCTTCTCATTTTTTGTCCAATGATGCAGAGAAATAAAAGACCTGTTTATTGGATGCTGAAGATAACTTGTGCCAACAAGTCTTTACACAATTTATATTGTATTCATGCTCTTACACTTTTAAGTATCTCAAATGATATATGTTATTTGTATACAAATTATAATATCAAAATACGGTTGAGCTTGTTTGTCAGTTAATTTATGTGTTTAGATGTTTCATAAAGGTTTTGCGCTTTACCTATATGCAGTTGTTTCTCCAAACTAAAACTACCATGCTTGAATTAGAGGACACATTGTAAATACTCTGTTACTTTTCTAAAACATGTTTCCAAAAAACACTTTAAGGTTTACTGGATTTGCATTAGTTGTGGCATTAACTTGTATATTCTAATAATTTTGGCATGCCACCAGAAACTGTTCCTAATTGATGTTCAGTTTATATATATATATATACATTTGCGGTTTTTAGGTGTAAAATGTTCTTTTCCCAGTGCAGGAATGCTCGTCTCGGATTCAACACCACTTACAATGTTATTAATGAAGTGAACATTATTGCTTAGTTCCAAAGGCACCTTTTTCATATAAGTGTGCAAATAACGCCTAGCTTTCTAACGGCAAAGCATTGAGCCAAGAGCCTCTTAGACCAGATGAGGAGAGAGGTCCGTTGTGACCCAAGAGGACTATATATTTTTGAGATCCCAATTATGTCTACTTATCAGATTTGATATTCTTTTTGATTAATTAATCTGATTTTAAAAGTCCCCTAAGGTTTTGTTAGGTGTACCTAACGTATGAATTTTGAAAAATGACCCCAAATGTGCAAAATACTTGGGATATTATTACCTGTATATCTTCTGAATTATAATAGGTATGGAGATAATCTTTTTTGCACTTGTTCTGCAGATAATTGTTCTCTAACATCAGATTTAAAATGTTGAATAAACAAGCCCCAGTCCCCTTAAAATAAAGGAAAAATTCTTTTTTTGTGTTTCTATGGACTAATAATTCCTTTATTCTATAACAAATTAATGGTTTGATTTCTTGTTCAGTCGATGTTAAAAGATACTAGCTATGTTGACACGCAAACAGTTGAACATGACATTTTCAAAAACTAAAGATCATTGTTATTGTTTTAGAAACTTTTATTTCTCACAATCACTAACACAATATTAATAATAATCTGGTAGTGTTTGTTTACATTTTACGTTTTACTTTATATGTTTTCAAAAGTTCTATAGTTTTGTTTTTGCAAATATTATTTTCATTTAGTATTGACTGAAAACAAAGACTTAACAAATACTTAAAAATACCTTTAACACAAGAAACCATGTTATCGTAAATTTGTTTGGATACTTGAAGAAAAAAGTCTGAAACTTCCCAATCGTGTACGCAAAAGAACATTACTAGAAGCGTACACGATTGCAAATATTGTGATCATTGGGTTCATAAGAAGTGTAGTGGTATAAAGGGAACTTTTAGAGAACTTTTACCTCTCCTAACTTCTAGAGTGATATCTCTTCGCACAAAAGGAGGGGTGTATGATGCTTTTGTAAGGAGTATTTTTCTATATAGTGGGAGACATGGGGAGTTAGAACTGTTGAACTAAACAGACTAGAGCGTAATGACATGAGAATGATTAGATGGATGTCAAATGTGACATTGAAGGATAGTAAGCCTTCAAATGAGTTAAGAGAACGCTGTGGACTAGAAAGTGTTAGAAAATCTAAAAGAGAGAGAGAGAGAGAGAAACTTCCACCCACAAAACGTCCGCGTATTTCTTCACCAAACATTTTAAGTTTTGCCTCAAGAAGTCGCAGCCTTCGATTAGCCTATCCCCTATCACGAACAAGCAGCCCATGTTTGTCACGTTACCTAGTCCTTCGTTATCTTCGTTATCGAGTCAATAACAATAAGAAATTTGATATATTACGGTCCCAATTGTGCCAATTGTGCCATTTGCGACAAATACTGGTTTAATTATAAGAAGATTTCAAAACCAAATAATGTTGGAAGATGCTGCAAAGCGAATATGCTAATCTGTTGCAGAAAAAGAACATGTAGACCAATACCAAAGGGTTTGAAATTTTAGCTAAACCAGATCTTATAGCAGCCGAATAAATAATGTCATTGCGTAGGTATACCAGGGCTGGAACAATTGAATTTTGTAACGGAGTGTAGTAATGAAGCAAAAAGGAAAATACACTCAAGGCTAATACAATCATTGAAAAGACATTATGAAAATGACATTGCAATTATAACCGAAAAGACTTCTCCAGGCATTGTTGTGAAATCATCTAATTTAGACAAGCATCTTACAATTAATAAAATGAAAACTTGATAATTACTTTAGCAGCTAGTTATATGAGAAAAGTCATTGATGAGTACTGTAAAAAGTTTTCAGATTTCCCAGAGAGTTGGCCACCAAGTGTTGAAGAACTTATGTCTAACGATAGACTTGTTGTTCTATTTTAACCGAACATTTCAAATCACATAAACATAGTATAACAAATACAATTAAGCGACTTGTTAATCTAAGTTCTAGTTTACATGTAAAGGAAAACGACAAAGAAATGTGCATTAAATGTATATTAAATATTTAGTAACCTAGCGAGTAAATATGAATGAAATGAGATGGGAAATGTTTATTTCTAGGTGTTTAAAGAATAGCTAGCTACAAATTTTGGTTTTGTTGATGATATATATTTGTAAGAAATATTCAAAAAATATATTTTTCTTCATGTTTGAATATTAGTGAACTTTTTGTTTTCTTATCAACTGTATGACTAACTATGATTATTACAAACACATAAAGGCGGGCTAACATAATTATACTACACATAAGAAGTGGTACATGCAATTTGCAACCATAAATAATCCACAACAAGTATATATTGATATAAAAACACATAGAAGTAATGATGAAGTAGTAATGAGTGCATTTTAATAATAATATCACTGTTCCTATAAACAATAATTATTTGCTTGAGAAAACCCACACAGAAAAAAATAGAACTCATGCCAAGATCGCAATTTGATTAGTTGAACAGACGCAATTTGAATTGGTTGAATTTTTGAAGATCACTGCATTGCAAACCATAAAATTGCTAGTATGGGCATAACATCATTACTGGAATAATCATTTCATCTATTAATGGTTTGGAACTTAAAGAGATGCTGTGAATTATTCCTGAATGTCTTCAACTAGAGATTGTATAACTAGCCTTTAGATGGTGTTAATTCAGGTGGAGGTGATTTAAATGGCTGGTTATGGGTTACCGAAAAACGTATAAGATAGTCGTTGAGTTGTAATCAACTTAACATTCTCAAAACACATGCTTTTAAAAAAATTAATTTGGAACAATTCTTTTGCAAATGCAATATATGTCATTTGTGGTTGTGTCTTTGCAATTTCTGCAATGTGTTTAACTCAGAAACACAGATACCTACTGCAATACACATCTTTACAATATACAGGCTTTGTCATGAATCGCGTGCGATCGTTCACGCACGCGCTGGCACACGCCATAATCAATTATCGCAAGTGATTTGTCGCTTGTTTGCTTTAATTTTTATGAGTGATATAATTCTTCGGTTTTTGACACCTTATTATCCAAGTACACATTTAATCAAGTTGTTTCTCGCAGTAATAACGAACAAAGTTATTTTAATTTGAATAAAAACGTATACGTTTCGAAAAGTTTGTAACGTAAAATATAAAAGAATGAAGATTTTCAAAGAAAACCGACAAACATGTTTACACGTGATACTAATCATCATCATCATCATTTACATTTTTCACGTCTATTTTCCATGCTAGCATGGGTTAGACGAGGTTTCAACAGATGATATTCCCCACAATTTTGTAGGTTTAATCATTTGATGATTCAATGGAGCAGATGTTTTTTACAGCTGGATGCCCTTCCTAACGCCAACCTCGGAAAGAGGAAAAAACAGTGGTGAGTTAACCCACGCAAGATACCAACTTTGCATTTTAAACTCCGTGGCAGCAGTGCATAAAGGGCATGGGTGCTTATATCCATGAGGTCAAAGATGTTACATGACCCGCATACCCAATGCAGATTGTTTAAAAGTTCCATTCAACTAGAGACATATAAATGCAGAAGAACTATGCTGCATTCGATGGAAGATAAAAAGATCAAACCACAACGAAACATTCAGTTTTGTTTACAAAATAAAAGACACTTTCACAAAAGAAATAAACATGCATTAGATTCTGAAGAAAATAAACACGACAGCTAGGTTTTAACGGGTTAACTTCAAAGTCGTTGTATTTTAACTTTTTAAAGCTGTTTTTGCTAGTGAAAATATGTGCTGTGCCATTAAAATTTCGATATGAAATCAAAAACTGTTCTCTGGTAAATAGTTAAATATGTGATTGCAGAATTTCAGGATAATTGTAATACTACGATTAATACAATTAATTAAGTGCCAGTTGGTTGGCTTCTAAAGGGTTTTCTCAAAGGAATAATATTATTGCCGATTTCGAGGCCTGGAATGATCAATAAAAAGAATTATCAAGAAAGTTACAAATTTGTTTTGATAGAATTTTGAAATGTTTTATATTCATCTCTTTTTTTATTAAATGGTGCTATTTGAATTGATATTTTTTAAGTTTAATTTCTTTCTGTATTTTTAGTCTTCGATCTATTATATATATTGATCATTCTTTACTTTTCTTTTGTTTTGATCCAAATTGTTACTATTTTGTTTTATCTCGAATCATTCATGCGAAACAAGAGAAACGTCTGTACACCTGTTCGATTCCACTACGTTTCGTAACTGCGTATAATAAATAGTCCATGTTCAAATCATTGGCGGCGTGTCTCTCTAATGTTGTTACACAGATCCGAGAAACTAGGGAGGGGAGCTTGTTCTGCTAGTGTAACACGTGAAGAGTCTAGGGTCTAGGCAATAGCTAGTGACTTTAAAGTCAAACTTCAAAATAAAAATTTTATAGTGATAGGTGAAGACATTAAGCTAACTGAAGACGTCAGTCAACTAAAAACTAACTTGAAAAAAAATGCACGTGCGGTCACGTGTGATTACACGAGCGATAGCACATCACTTTTAATTTTCACGAGCGATGGTTTGTCGCACGCCCAGGTCGATTTTCGCGAGCAACAAGTCACTCGCGTGCTCAAATACTCTTGACAAAGACTGAATATAGTATGTCAATGAGGTTTACATTGATCAATGATGATGAAAATGGTTTTGGCTTCATTTAGTTTGTCTGGTGATTTGACTCTTGGACCCGTTCACATAGCAACCATATTTTTCCCATGCAAAGTATAACAAAGTATATCAGTATGGAGCAAATAAATACTTCTTTTACTCATCTGAATGCAAAATTCTAATTTCATAAACAACTTTTCTGCTGTTTAAAAGTCACAATTTGATTTTTAAGTTAAAATAGCCCAATTTATTTGCATTATTATTTCATCATTCATCCAAAAATTTAATTAAACTTAACTTTGTTATAATACAAATAGGTAGCATAATTTGTCTCCATTTTTGATGGTTGTAGGTAATTATGCCACCCGGTAATTTTGCCACCCAGTAATTTTGCCACTCGGTAATTTTGCAACTGGTAATTTTGCCACTCGATAAAAAATTCTTAGGCTACCGTAGTTCCTCTAATTTAACGTGCAGGTAAAAGTAATTATTTTCGCCGATACGCGTAGAAAATTGGAAGAAAATATATTATCAAATTTTAGAAACTGTATGTGCGTTAATAATTAAGGGGAAAAATATGCGCAGAAAGTTAGAAAAATTATTGAGTGTCTTTTTTGTTTAGTTCAATTTTCTTTGGGAAAATAATTACATATACATAAAAGATAAACTATTTATTCTTCTTAATCTTGATACAGAGATGACAATGACGATACTTTCTCGTTAATTTTAATTTATTTTTTTTCTTTGATAGTCTAGATTTTTTAAAGTTGTTGAAAATAAGAATCTGACAGAAAATAATAACGATTGTGTTGTTGTTTTCCTAGACCTTCTATCGTAAATTTTGGATTGCGTGTTGATAATTAGAGGGGAAAAAATTACAAAACATTTTAGGCACGCGAGTAAAATTAGAGGAAAATAAATTACAGTTTTTTGCCAAAAATGTCCTATGCACGTTAATTAGAAGACGCGTTAAATTAAAGAAACTACGGTAGTCATCAAACTCTTAGGCTAGTCAAAAGATTGACAGCAGTGTCTACAGCGCCACCGAAGATGAGAGACCATAATGAAAATTATGCCCTAAGTCAACACGGTTTTGGTAATGATGAGGCTAGTCAACATTAGGCCTAATGCCTATAGACATCGTAGTTAATCGTTAATAAGAATTTTTTTTTGCTAGCTACTTTAAAAGAAGAAATTGTTTTATTGTTTTAAATTAGCGATTTTATTTTCGCAACTTTAAAAGAAAAAGTCGCGTACATTAAATGTTGCGAGACAGGACATTGCGAGTGAAGTTGAACTTACAATAATTTTTCTTGTCGTTCCAAGCAACTTAGCGTTTGGACACTCAATTTATTCCAAAATTAATATACACATCCTACTGCGGATTATTTGAAAAATCGGAGACAGATTTTCTTATAAGCAGTTTCTACGGACTAGACTTTAATATTTTCATACCTCAATGTACACAAAATGGTGTAAATATAACTTTAAAGACAAAAAAGACAAAAAACAAAGTTCAAAACATATGGTGAAGAGAAGCAAGCTGCCATACGAAAGTGGTTTATGGAGTGTTCTGATAAAGGCATAAAAGACCAAGACAAAATAAGGGTTCGATTTGGGTTTTTTTTAAGTATACATGTAGCTGTTTAAACAAACTTTAATTCCTCCTCTCGTGGTGGTGATCAGCTCCATTTTAGCGTAGATAATGAAAATGCTTTGAATCTTCTCATCCTCGTCTTTATATAATTCAATGGCCTACAGGTGGCAAAATTGCACAGGTTTCGGGTGGCAAAATTACCGAGAAACATTTTTGATGTAATCATGCAAGTTTTATTTAGCTAGGAGTGTATGGAGTTGCTTTTGAATGCACATAATTGACATTTACATTATTCTGGAACACCCTTCTTGAAAATATTTTTATACAGAATCATATTAAAGAACATATAATTGTTTTCACAATTAAAACACTGTGAATATTTTGTCATAAAAAGATTTTAAACAAACATTATTTGAATTTTGTCAATTAGCAAGAAATCTTCATCAAATGAAACAAAAAACAAACCTCAGTAGGAGAAATTTTGATGTAGACTTTAGGGCCTCTTGTTTGGTCCTTCATTGACATTGACAAAACAAAGGCACCCTTGAACCAGTTGATTGGGGCTAATTCAACATCCACCAACAAGCTTGTTGGGGCTACTGAGATATCACTTTTCACCTTGTAACCAAGCACATTTATTGTCCCTTGCACATTTAAACCAGTTTTTACAGATAAATCAAGTGATTTAATTTCTTTCTCTAAAAATAAACAAGAGTTATTGTTTTTGTTGTTGAATTATAATGGAATTATAGTTAAAAATCATTTTTAATTTGATCATATTTTGGTCTTAATTTAATTTAAACATACTTGATGCACTTAATGAGACAACCAATCCGTCTGGAAAACCTGTGTCTAGAACAGCTTGTGGAAGTTTGGGGTTGTACCCAAAAGCAGTTGCCAATGCTTCAAGCGTCAGTTTACAAATTGATCCGTAGATATAATTCTCCAAAGGATTCATAACACTAAAGCCACCAGCTCCCTTAACAATGATTGCTTTATCAGGGATCCCAAAGTTTATCTGACCTTGCATACCTATGGAAAGAAATTGATAGAATGGTCCAAAGTTGGTCATGTTAAAACATGTAAAAACCTTTGAAACAAATTTTGAGAAACTACATCTTCAAAAACAACTCCAAAGCATTTGTTACCAGACCTTTTAAAGAACAATTTTTAGATCAAGCAACTCTAGCAGAAAGTATGAATAGCAGTGACGATATATGATACTGATTTAAATGTGCATATTGCAACATATGAAAACAAAAAATTCCGAAAAAATTATGTGTGATTTAAGCAAAATATTGAATTTGCAAATTTATGAATGCCAACAATAGAAACATCCAATTCAATCCACAGAACCCATTTGTTACTTATGTAAAGCAGCTGGAAGATCACATTGCTACAACAGGCCCTTGTGATGTCAAACTCATTATTTCAGCTGCCCCTTCGTTGAAAAAACATGATTACACTTTATCTACAGGCTCTAAACAGCTCCTAAAACTACTACTAACAGTTGGAGGAGAAGTTCATTGTATGATTGAAATAAAATATCAAAGATACTATTTGAAGATGATCTTTCAACTGATGTCTGGTCTCGGTCTAGGTCATCTATAAGTCAAAGTGGTAGATGTGCAGTTGGTGGGTAACATCATTTCTGCAATTCAACAAATCAGAAGTATAAACATTTCAATTATTAACTCAACCTTGACGTATCGTTGCTTGGGTATAAGAGCAAAACCACCATCTCACTCATTGATGAAAATACAGTCGATGACAGAATCTACCAACATATAACAGAATATATCAACAACACAGCAAATCTTAGAGCAGGTTGTAAGTAGCCAGAAGAGAAATCACCTTCAAATTGAGGGGACAAACCGTGGAGGAATGATCAAAGCAACCCTGAATATTATCGTCCGCAATCCCTAACTTGAGTTGATGATGATTATGATTAATATTTATTTCTCATTAATAGTTGTATGTAAACTATTACAACAAACTTGATATGGGTTCCGTAAAAGCGTTCTTGCGAAACTGAACTTGTTGTAAAAATCAACCACTTTGCTAAATTGTTAAACCATAGAAAACGAGTTGATGACTCTTTTACACTCCAGTAAAACGTTTAACAAAGTTGACCATTGTAAACTACTGTTAAAACTTAAATACAGCATCATAATCATTTAACATCTATTTTCATGGGTCGGACAGCGTTTTTACTAGATGATACAACCCACAATTGTGCAATCATTTGATGATTTATTGGAGCAGATGTTTTTACAACTGGATACCCTAACACAAACCCTGGTGAGACGAAAAACAGTGGCTAGTTAATCCACACAAGATACCAACTTTGCATTTTATAATCTGTGACAGCAGTGCATGGGTGCTTATGTGCATGAGGTGATGTATGATGTAACAAAAGATGTTACATGACCCGCATACCCATTATGGTATAAAAGGTATGAGGTAAAACAAACAACTGGGTTAAAAACTTTCTAACCAATAGAAAAAATCATCGCATGTACCTGTTAAATCAGGAGTACCACAAGTTATTGATCTAGGACCATTGTTGTTCTTAATTTACATTACCAATGATAGAGTATATTCTCAAATACGATTATTTGTTGATGACAGAAGTCATCAGGTAGGAACTTATCTATGTAATTAACTCTCCATTAAGTAGAAAAAAAACATGGTCTATGGAGTTCCCTGCTGATAAGTATTACAAATCACAAACAAAAAACCATGCGCGGAATTTGATTCTGGAAACATTCAAAACAGCCAAGTATTTTGGGGTAATCATCCACAAAAGGTTATCCTGGAAACCACACTGATGCAATTGCCAAAAAAGCCAACGTTGTCCAAATGATGTTAAATGAGCTTGTTACACAAAGTAGGTCAGGCCTATTGTCCAATTGAGTACGCTTCTGTTGTATAGGGTTCGGAAACAAAAGGAGGAGAGATCAATTAGTCAAGGTCCAAAGGAAGGTAGCACGTTTTCTTCATTCATATCAGAAAAGATCGAGCAGCCCGTTATGATGATGATACACCAACAATGTCAGCAGGCATATAAATAGTGTTGTTGATTATTTTGTAGAGAAAAACTAATCTTCCTTGAGCTCTCCATTGTTATGTTGTTACATTGTTACTACATAATTAATATGCAATGTTTGATCTGAAGATATAAAACAAAATAGAATGTGTATATGTACAGATAACATATTATGTTCATAGTTCAAACAAACAATTGTAATGCATTTGTAAGTGCAATTTTTTATAATTATTAATTTGCCTTAAGATTTCTCTATAAAACATGTTAAGCTATTATGATAAACAGAAAAGGCAGCGATCTGTAGGAAAGAGCTCTCCCCTTCCACTTTTTTATGACTGCGGTTAATAGACATCATAGTCACATAAAGGATACAATAAACATTTACATATTTGTTTGGTAACCTATCATACAAATAGTTTAACTTACAGAATTCTGTAGGAACAAAAGTAGGAGGTTGAAGTGTCGCAGACAGTGCCATATTCCCAATAGCAAGATATTTTGAGCCAAACGCCTTATTCCACATTCCCGTCATTTTGGCGGAAAACGAAATACCAGCGGTGCCCGTGACACCAAGAGATGCTACAAAAAAAAACTTATTTTCTTCTTTTTGTTACATTTCTAGGGATAATTCAAAGACAACATATTTTCAAGATTAGAATTGACAAACAACAGCAATCACCTTCGAAAACCAGTTTATCCATACCAAGGCTGAGAGTAAACTTTCCATTCATTGAAAAGCTTGTTTCAACACCAACCTTTAATTCAAAAAATACTTCGTTGAGTGAGAATTTTTTGCCAATCTCAAAATTTCCGCCGTCATAACCAGCCTTCAAGAAAAACTGACCCGATTTATACCCTGCTGTTACAAATAGCTTTGCATCGTTGTTCATCTTTGACTTTGCAAGTTCACAAAGAGGGTTTTTCTTGCAATCTTTGGGGATTGATAACTTACCCGTAAAGTAAACTCCTGCAAAATAAAAGTCTAGACCATTGAATGTTTGAATGTCTGTGGTGAGTTTGAAAGTCAATCCCTGAAATTCACTTAGGCCATCGTAAAGACCGACCTGTTTTGAATATCTTATCACGTAAGTAATAAATTGCAGAGGTTTCTTTTCAGAGCAAAAATATGAAAAAATTAAGCTGTAATGCGCTCATTTATTCATTATTCGGTGTAATGTTCTTTGGAAGTTACTTTGAAAGTTACTCGTTGATTGAGTACCAATGTATAGTATCTTTGAAAATGATACTTATGAATGAAACATATTTTTACTTCCTGTTATGTTAGTGAACACGATTCACGTTTTACAGACTTTTACTGCGTATGTTTTTTTCGTGTAGCTACTGTTTTAAATATTTTTAATATGCATTGGAAATTAAGAAGAGTACAATTCTCATTTGTTTTTTTCTTTTCTTCAAACTTTCAATCAGTAAAGTTGTTTTTAAAATTTTAGCTTAATGAGAGTTGTATTTCAAACACATGATTAATACCTCAGACTTTTCTCTATTGACTTATGGATGGTTACGTAACAAACTACTTGAAATGTTAAATAATTGATAAAACTTGTGTCTAGTAGAGTTACTTTTAATGGGAAAAAGATGTAAATATAGGATTCAAGCTGCCTTTTTTTCTTAAATATCGACCCCCTCTTTTAAATTTCACCCTACGCACCTGGAGAGGAATGTATTAGTCAGTATAGGTTGGTTGTATGTGACTTGAGCATTAAGTCAGGAACTTAGAGGGAAAGGACTTTTGTTCCTAGAAGAAAAAATTGGAAATTAAAAGACCCTGCAGTAAGGGATAGTTTTTGTATCAGTTTTAAACAAACTTGCGGAGAGTAGAAATAAAGACTGATGTGGAAGGTATATGGTCTAAGTTGAAAAGCAGCCTATTAAATGCCTCTAATAGTGTATGTGGGTGGAATACACCAATTCGAGCCGTTCGCGCCCCATTATTTTTTTTTTATGCGGTCGAGGCCTGGCACTAAATAGATGTAGATCCGAGATGTAAACATCGAAGCTACTCTCAGTAAAACAAGCAAAAAAGTCACTCATAACTGCAGATTGATACACAACATTTCATAAAAAGTATAAACAAAACTTGATATAAACTGTAATTTTCATTACAAAATGGGACCTGGAAATTGTGCCGTTGTTGGTTGTAGTAATAGTACGCAGAAATTAAAGAAATGGAAAGAAGAACACAATGCTTCATGCGGAGAAAACATTAATCAAGATTGTTGTAGTTGTGTACAACCATTCAACCTGTGGATGTTTCCAAGTATAAAAAGAAATGGTTCGAAAAGAGACTTATGGATACAAATTTTAAAACGGGAGACAATTGATAAGAAACCATGGAAACCTTGTGGCAGTGATAGAGTCTGTAGTAAACACTTTGTTGATGGATTTCCTACAGAAGAAAACCCTAATCCGACACTTCACTTGGGTTATCAACAAGCTGAAAAGAAAATAACCAGACGGACTATTGTTAAGCATCCAGTAAAGAAAGGTACAAAACGAAAGATTAATTTCCCTCCAGAAACAAACTTAGAGAACTTTATACTAATGTCACCATCACAATCTCCAGCAGGACCTTGTGAGTGGGATGTGCAGTCACCTACCACAGAGCATGATTATACAACACCAGGAAAATCATCAAATAACTGTGATACTTGTGCTGTTAGAGGAAGTCTGATAAAAAACTATGTAAAAAAGATTGGTTCGTTGACACAACAAGTCAATAAGCTTAAAAAGACAGTAGCCCAACTGACACGCCAGAAAGAGCAAAGGCAACCATTCTCGATAACTTACATAAAAAGTGACGAAAAGATGAATTTTTACACTGGCATTACTAGCATTGCATTGTTTGAAACCATTTACAAGATGCTACAACCATTTATGTCTTCTCTACAATATTGGAGAGGTGCAAAGAAATTTATTAGCCAAAAGGTGCGCCCACAAAGAAAATCTTCATTGTCGCAACGAAAACTTTCACCCAAAGATTCACTGCTCCTGACCCTGATGCGTATACGACTTGGATTGTTAAATGAGGACCTTGCAGACAGATTTGTGATTTCCAAAACTACCTGTTCAAATATCTTCAAAACATGGATTAGGTTTCTATCAACAACTTTAGGAGACAATTTGGTAAAATGGTTACCAAAGGAATCAATCCTCGAAAACATGCCAAAAGTGTATAAGAAAGCTGGTCATGGTAAATGCAGAGTAATCGTTGATTGCAGCGAGGTGTTTATTGAGCGATCAAAGTCTTTGAGTACCCAAGCTACTACTTGGTCTGATTACAAGTCCCACAATACAATTAAATTTTTAATTGGTATTTCGCCTGCTGGATTTGTTACATTCATTTCTGATTGTTATGGTGGCCGAGCAAGTGATCGATTTATTTGTAAAGACAGCGAGTTTTATGGCTGTTTAGACCCATATGACGAGGTCATGGCAGATCGTGGTTTCCAAATTCAGGAAGAACTGATGTTACAACACTGCACTTTAAGTGTTCCTCCAGGTGCCCGTCTGAAGTCACAGATGTCAACTGAAGAAGTAAAACGTACAAAGGACATAGCTAATTTACGAATTCATGTTGAGCGTGCTATTAATCGAATAAAAACTTTTCGGATACTAAAAACTGTCATGCCGATTACTATACTGCATCATTGTGATGACATAATTCGGACTTGTGCTGCTCTTTGTAATTTAAAACCATTACTTTTTAAAGCTTCAAGCCGAACGGACTAAATACTTTAATATTACATATACTGTCTTGTTTCAAATTCTTTGTCTCTGTGATTTATACCCAATTTACTTTAAGTTCTTACTTTAGCATCCTCAAGCCAAAACAGAGGCTTAGCTCAATTTACCTACTCTACAGCTTAACCTCCTTGGTGTAATTTATCAAAACTACTGGTAATGAAATGTGTTGAGAAAGGTTGTTCATTTGACGGTTTGAGTCCATCAAGTCTTTTTATAGTAAACTAGTTTGGAAGAACAAGGCATTTGATGGAAGTGGTGGTCTCGAATTACCAAATGAATTTAAGAGACTTTTCTATAAAACTTTAATGGAGTAAAACTGTTTTGTTAAGAAACTTAAAAATGGGCTAAACTAAATTCTGGTTCTTATCTTATATTTAAATATTTTGAAAATATATAAAACAATTTAATAATGATCCAAATAATTTTTTTCCAAACAAATAGGGAAAGAAAATTCATGCTGTAATGTAGTTCATATATAATGATGCTATAAAAGATCTATTTATAAATTGATTTCAAATAAAATTGTTTATAAAACTTGGAGAATGATTCCAAAAGTTCTATATAAAAACACTCATCAAAATCTATTTCCTCTAGGACATATCCATGAGATGTCCATATAAAAAAATAGCATTTCTTAAGTCCTGTAACACCCATTTGCTGTTGACATTGAGTATAATATTGATGTCTTCTTTTTAAACGTACAATCCCACTTTCACAATGTTCAATATAGTCCAACTTAACAGATGGATCCAGTGGCGATAGGTGGCTGATTGAATATGGACACTTTATCTCTAAGCATGCATTGGGATGGCAATTGCAGCTAATTACTCGGTCAGGACTAGCACCAACAAAAGGGTATTGTTTGTCGAGAAATATGCCACATTCATGAAAATATACATTCTTATGCGTCTTTTTGAAAATCTCATTAAATTTGTTTGCAGCATGAGTCTCCATTTCTCGTCCATATTTCAATGCTGGAATGTTAGGACTAACAAACGAATACCCTGAAATTTTTTGAAACAAATTCCACATATTGGTATATCCTCCACTGCCAGCAGATATTTTCACCATTTTTGTCTTAACCTCGTGTCCCTTTGAAGCTGTTATAACTCCTTTACGACACTCAAACCACAAAGTATTTGTACTTTGTCCACGTGTCATTTTTTCAATAACATTGATGTTATCTGGTGTAAAGTTCAGGAACAGGTTTGGGTAAAAATCATCTGGTGTTCTTGACATGACAATAACATCATCTACTGTTATGAAATTCTTGTCTATTTTTGTTTCTGTTATAACCTCCCTTAAAAAGTCAATCTCTGGTTTTGGTACTGCAGTCGATAAAACAGTATTATCTGCATGGTCACCAAGTGCCTCTACTATGTCATGAAATGTTATTGATTTCATTCCTTTTATTGGATTGTAGGTTTTTTTCGGGGTCGATATCAACTTCCTTGGATTTTTTCCTTGATTTGAAAAATTATCTCGATTCAAATCCATATCCTTCACTTTACAGGGCTTAACTTCGTTTTGATTAGGCAACCATTCACAAGGTTTTGTTGTGCATGCCGGGTTTGATAAACCCAAACGCATGGCAGCTTCTATCCGGAATAAAGCAGCAGCTACATGATTGCATGTTGATCCTAGACCCGCCATGTAAGTACAATGTGCTTGAAGTACTTTCCCTTCATTTTTAGTTACAAGTATCCACAGCTTGTGAAGAGTATCATTGATCCTTTGAGATGGACGACAATCTGTCTTCAGGAAACAGTACTGACTTGATCCTAACTGATGAAACATTATCTGTCCAAGCCATCCTTGTTTAAAATAGCTATAGGCTTTCGATTGTTTGTAGTCATTTAAATCCTCCACTTCACTATCAAGCATTAAATATTTGATAATATAAAATGTTGTCACCATAGGCCAGAAACCTATACCTTCTTCTTCATTTTTCCAGCCAACCTTTAGCTGGTGAAAAGGGTCAGGAAGTGTTTTACCATTAATAAGAAGTTTTTGTTTATATTGTTCACATATTTCTCCTTCAATTTCCTCTGCTGTTTTAACTACTTGTACATCATTCTCTACTGCTGCAAAGGCTCTTGACACAAGCTCACATTTTCTCCCAGTGACTTTTAAAGCTTGAAGACGTAGGAAATTCTTCAACTCTACAACTTTCATTTTGTTAATCATATCATAATCCATAACTCTTTGTTTTCTGATGCCAAAGCACGGTTTTTATAATGTTTATATGAGATTAAAATATCTTCTTTCTGTGTGAGAGTGCTTCTATGTTGTTGTCCTGTGCTGCTGTTTGCTAATGTTTACAACTTTCACCTTCCCGTCTATCTACATCTATTTCGGTCCAGTCCTTTTTTCAAAAAACCGCGTTCGCGGGTCGAATTGGTGTATAAGGGCCCTATCAGGAGACGGGAGACTTGGTGGTAGAATGATGTTGTTGATAAGGCTATTAAGGAGAAAAGAAGGTTATGGAAAGAATGGAAGGCAGGTGGGAATAAAGAGCCATATTTAGAAACAAAGCGTACAGCAAAGTTAGAAGTTTATACAGCAAAGAAAAGAGAAGAGGATGAAAGATTTCCCAGTTTGCTAGGTAGAGAGGATCAGAAAAACGAAGTTTTTAAAATTGCAAACCAGATGAGTATGACAAATCAGGATATCATTGGAGTAAAGTGTGTGAGAACTGACATCGAATTTATCTTTTGTTGATAGTGCTAAAAAATTGGCCTGGGAAAGTTATTATACTAAATTACTAAATAAGGAGTTTGAATGGGACTGCAGTCTTTTTTCACCAGTTAGTCCAATTGAGGGTCCTGCTGTTGGAAGACAAAAGGATTGGGTTAAATCGGCTCTTAGTAAGATTAAAATGGTAAAGCTGTTGGTCCATCAGGTATTTGGTCTGAAATGCTGAAGGCATCTGGTAAGGATGGTATTGACATCATCACTGAACTTGTAAGTGCTATCGTCAGTCAAGGTGTAGTCCCTGCGGACCGGGAAATTAGCTTTATAGTAAACTGCTATAAAGGTAAAGGTGATGCCCTGGACAGAAGTAATTATAGAGGGCTGAAAATGTTAGACAAAGTTATGAAAGTATTAGAAAGGATATTGACAAGACTTATCAGCGATGGTGAATATTGATGATATGCAGTTTGGATTTATGCCTGGACGAGGAACTATTGATGCAATTTTTATAGTCAGGCAGTTGCAGGAGAAATATCTGTTACTCTTTGTCATGGTTTTGGAGGCTTTATCTCAGGACTAGGGTGTCCATGGGAATTATTGTATGCTGATAATCTTGTGCTTATTTCAGGTAGTCTAGAAGAGTTAACTGCAAAATTTGCTACTTGGAACAAAGGAATAGAGTCAAAAGGGCTTAGAGTTAACATGGGTAAGACAAAAGTTATGGTCAGTGGAGTTGGCATTTCAGCA
This sequence comes from Candelabrum cocksii, assembly GCA_963930725.1. Taxonomy (NCBI): domain Eukaryota; kingdom Metazoa; phylum Cnidaria; class Hydrozoa; order Anthoathecata; family Candelabridae; genus Candelabrum; species Candelabrum cocksii. The sequence continues at coordinate 5,190,208 of OZ005677.1, read as the reverse complement.
CCTATTGCTTCAGGTAGATGGCCATGCTCTGTATGTAGTAAGGGTGTTGGTAATAACTCAATATATTGCAAATATTGTGATCATTGGGCTCATAAGAAGTGAAATGGTATAAAGGGTTGACTTACCTCTATGGGTGGACTATGTATGTATGGTGTGTACTGGTGAAATTACCTTAGCAACTGGAGAGCCAGTAGAATCTGTGCCAATAGGTGATGACTTTTTAGAGACAAAGGATGGCTTTTGTTATTTGGGCGACATGATTAGTACAGGAGGAGGCGCAGAACAAAGTTGTATAACTCAAATTAGATCTGGGTGAACTTCTAGAGTGATATTTCTTCGCACGAAAGGCAGGATGTATGATGCTTGTGTAAGGAGTAATTTTCTATATAGTGGGGAGACATGGGGAGTTCGAACTGTTGAACTAAACAGACTAGAGAGTAATGACATGAGAATGATTAGATGGATGTCAAATGCGACATTGAAGGATAGGAAGCCTTCAAATCAGTTTAGAGAATGCTGTGGACTAGAAAGTGTAAGAAAATCTTTGCAAAGGCGTCGGCTTAGATGGTTTGATTGGTCATGTTGAGAGAATGAATGATAATAACTGGGTAAAGAAGTGCAGATATTCGGTTGTTGTTGGTAAGTGTGGCAGAGGCAGGCCACGGACAAAATGGAGCAAGGTTGTGAAAAAATATCTCGTTGAGAAACGTATTCAGCCTGGGTTGGCGTAGGATACAGTAGATTGGAGGTGTCCCAGAGAGTTGTTGTACATCAGGGCTCAGTGCTGAGTCACTACTGTTTATCATCGTTTTGGAGGCTCTGCCACACGAATTTAGAGCCAGATGTCCCAGGGAGCTGCTGTATGCTGACAACCTTGTGGCAGAATCACTTGAAGACCTGAAAGTCAAACTGAAGTCTTGGAAGAATAGACTTGAGCGGAAGAGCCTGAAGATCAATGTTGGGAAGAGCAAACTTATGTGCTCTGCACATGATGCCCCGAAGACCAAGATCAAATCCATCAAATTCCCTTGTAAGTCTGGAGTCGGTGCGGACTCAATTCAGTGTACATCTTGTTTGACGCGGGTGCACAAGCGTTGTTCCGGCATCAAGGGAAGGTTACAGTCTGTTGTTGGCTTTGTATGCAAAATTTGCACTATCCTGATAGACCCTGCAAACCATATGCCTGAGAAGATCAGCATCGACGATGATCAGTTTGAAACAGTGACAGATTTCTGGTACATCGGAGATACGCTAGGTCAGGCAGGCATGTGCACGGTTACTGTGACAGCACGTATTTGGTCGGATTTCACAAACTTTTGCCGACCATCACAAACCGTGGTGTCTCTCTTGCGAAGAGAGGCAATGTGTTTGTTACATGCGCTCGAACTGTGCTTCTCCACGGTAGTGAGATGTGGCCACTGTTAAAAGAAGATCTGTACCACCTGAGAAGATGCGATCATGCGATGATCAGATGGATATGCGGTGTGATAATAATGCAACCTCATTCCACCGATAGTCTGAGAAGGAAGTTGCAAATTCCCAGCTTGAGAGATGTTTTGGGATGGAACAGACTGCATCTGTACGGCCATCAGTATCGGCAGGATGACAGTTTGTGGACAAAGAAGATCATATATTTATAAAATCTTCAATAAATCATACGAAATCCACAACTCTCTATTGCAAATTAACCGTAATCCCTACAACACAAGAGGTCAAAACATGCGGCTCGTGAAAGAAGACACTCATACTTTAATTAGGCGGCATTTCATAACTAATAAAGCAGTAAATGACTGGAACACTCTTCATCAGGATGTCGTATCGGCACCATCGTTAAACGCATTTAAATCTCGATTAGATAAATTTTGGGTAAACAAGTTACATATATATGATGAATAGAAAAATTTAAACTTCATGTTAATAATTCATTCTAGAAATTATTTTATATATATATATTATATAAGAGGCTTTTTTACAGGCGAATTTCGCCTAAACTGTTGTAAGCCTTAAGATAATAATAATCATGAATTTACACATAGAAGAGCCTGCGCCGAGAGGGAGACCGAATCTCAGATAGAGTAATGTAAACTATTAAGATGCAGCAAACAAAACCATTTTAAGAAATAGTTCATTGATAACTCAAAGAACCTTCGAAAAATCTGGATCGGTATACAACGTTTAATAAATCTAAAAAGTAAAAAAGATTCTGTTCCAACTGTTATTCTAGATGATAATGGTGTTTCGCTGACCGATCCTGTAAAAATTGCTGACAAATTTAACTCATATTTTACGACAGTCACACATAACATCCAATCTAAAATTCATTCATCTCATACAAATTTTAAACAATACCTAAATAATCCGAACCTCAACAGTATTTTTATATCTCCAACTGATGAAATAGAGATTTCCTCATTAATACATAATCTAAGTAATAGAAAAGTTACTGGACCAAATAGTATACCTATTGTGATCCTAAAAGAATTAGGTAATTCAATTTCTGTCGTTCTTTCAAAGTTATTTAACCTATCTTTTACGACTGGTGTTTTTCCAAACATTCTTAAAACATCTTCAGTTTTGCCGCTTTTCAAAAAAGGTTCTAAATTAGAATGTTCAAATTATAGACCAATATCTTTGCTTTCAAACATCAGTAAACTCTTGGAAAGACTTATGTATTCTCGAATTTACAATTTCCTACATAAATTTAATTGCCTAAACAAATTACAATTTGGGTTTCGATCGAAGTATTCAACAGCTCATGCCTTATTAAGTATAACAGAGAGAGTGAGAGAAGCTATTGACTCTGATCTTTTTGCATGTGGTATTTTTGTTGATCTGAAGAAGGCATTTGATACAGTCCATCACAAAATTCTTCTCGAAAAACTTGATCACATCGATGCAAGAGGCATTGTTAATGAATGGTTTGCTTCGTATTTGCAAGATCAGCAACAATATGTAATGATTAACGGGTTTTCATCATCGTTAAAGTCAATCAGATGCGACGTTCCTCAAGGTTCTGTGTTGGGCCCTTTGTTATTTTTAGTTTATATTAATGATTTTCCTAATTGTATAAAGTTTTCAACAGAGCATCATTTTGCAGATAACACTAATTTGTTATACATCAACAAGTCAATAAAAACCTTATGTAAAAAAGTAAATTATGATTTACAAAGAGTTAATGATTGGCTTAATGCAAATCTTATCGCTTTAAATGCTAATAAAACAGAATTTATAATTTTTAAGAAGCATCATAAAAAAAATGATTCTGAAATTAAAATCATGTTAAATGGATCACGTTTAAAACAATCAACTTGCATTAATTATCTGGGAGTTTTAATTGATGAAAACTTAACTTGGAAACCCCACTTAAGCAAACTTTGTAAAAAATTGAGCCGATCAAATAGCATGCTTTCAAAAATTAGATACCATGTTAATACAAAAATTTTGAAAAGTTTATATTTTTCAATTTTCTCGTCACATTTAACTTATTGTTGTCAAATTTGGGGACAAAAAAGAAGAATAAATCTAAATAAATTATGTTCTATTCAACGATCAGCACTAAGAATTATAAATTTTCAACCTTTTAGATCAAATGCAACTGCTGCATTAACTAGATTTAATATCTTTCCATTTTCGTCTTTTCGTCCAAAATATCTCCCCTTCGATTGGCAATTTCTTCACTAAACTTTGTTATTTTCATCTTTATCCATCTCGCAATGCCTTAGCTAATGAACTTAAAATTTGTTCATATAATACAATTTTTTATGGAAAATACTCAATTAAACACCAAAGCATCATTGAATGGAACAAATCAATTAGAGACATTAAAAATATTTTTGATATTTTTTATAAAAACATGCATTGATTAAATTCTATTTTTGATTTAAACAGTAAACAATTTTCTAATTTAGTCAAACTTAGCATCAGGGGTAAACCTTGTTTAGCTTAGTGTTATTAAACAAATATATGTTTTGCTTGGTGGTTTGTATTTTATGTTGTGTGTATCTTTGCCAATTATATAATATATATATATTTTTTCTAGATATTTTTTTTTACGCATATTTCTACTGTGGTGTCACTACATTGTTCAGCTTTATGCTATTGAGTGACACCAACCATATATTTTTGTAATTTGTTTTTCTATGAATTTTTGTATTTTTATTAATATGGTGAATAAACAACAATTTGAATTTGAATTTGAATGTCATCAAAGATGACCTGATAGAAGCGTGGTCTGACACCAAATAAGGCAAGCAACCGAACGAGCTGGAGGGATGGCATCAAGTATACAACAGATGGGGCCAAGTATCAAAGACCATGAACACAAATCAGGAAAAAATAAGCTAATCTTAAAATACAAACCAACACAAAGAAAACGTGCAGACAAGAACTGTTCCTAATAAATGATGCAAACAAGACACAATTAATAGATCTGCTTACTACCCAATCAATCAGTAATTGAAGTAAGAAGAAGCTCTGATGATGCTGACACCCTCATTGTATCTGCCACACTAGAGTATAAATTGGAGAGAGGTTATTGTAAAAGCTAGTGATACAGATATACTTGTGTTATTAATATATCATTGGGAAGCAGGAATGAAGATAACTATGTCTCCAGATACTAACAAGAAGGATGAAGAAAACCAATGGAACATTGAAGATGTTATCAATGAAAATGGCGAAGCAGTTTCTACGCGCATATTATTTATGCATGCATGGACTGAATGTGATACAACATCATCAAAATACGGAAAAGGTGAGGAAAATTGGGGTATTGATCAACCCAAGTATGTAGATTAAAAGGAATTCCATCACTTCTTTTCATCTATTCAACAGGGATTACAAATTTCATATCAAACCATTCTATTTTCAGGAAAAACTTCAAAAAATTGTTGAATATATTAAAAATAATGAAATTATCGCTGATGCTTTCGAAGATGAATGTGCTACTCAAGAAGAAATTGGTGATGCAGGATTGCAATTTTTCATTAGAAGGTAAATAGTTTAATTAAAAATAATTGTCTTTGTATGTCAAGATTTTCTCCATCGAATGCATGAAAGAAATGGAAAAAGTGAAAACGGTGGTCTGAGTAGACAGTCTTATGTATAAAAATAATGGACCCATAGTATCTTGCATTATAGTAGGTGGAGCTGTGACAAGCTAGGCGAAATTCATCAGAGAAGTGTTAAATGAACTGTCACAGACTTATTTGGATAAGACTCCTTAGAATCATGTATTACCAAATATCTAGCATATACATAATGGTTGTGTTTCCTTAACATTATTCTTTTGTATAGCAAAACATCCGCAAAAAAGAGTCCATGTGGAACGAACATGTGCTGTAAAAAGAACGCAGCTGCGGCGCATGCAAAAATGTAGAAGATGTTATTGCAGAAACAGACGGCAGCGATGAGGAACATAGCTATGGAAATATATTTGACTTATTGGAAAACTTTTAACTTTATGATTTTAGTTCTAAGAACTTTGCACAAAAATGCACTTCTTCATTTCATCATTTTGTTCATTTATTAGGAGAAAACCCACTTTTACTGTACCAATCGCAAATAGTTTTTCCCCAAGGCCCATGCAGAGGATTTTTGATATGTTATAGAAGATAAAATTCCGCTTATTTATATCAAAAAACCTTCCCTAACAATTTGTTTAAGGTTTGGCCATTTTGGGGGTAATTCAACCAGACTAGAAGTTTGAGTCAAGTTATGGAATATTACGCAATATCATTTGACTTGCTTCTACACATATAATTCACTACTAAAGATCATCTGAGAGTAGAGCGCTTGAATCCAACAATTCCCATAATAGATGTCTTCTGTGATTTGGTTTAGCCTAGCCTTCTCTACTGTAATAGCAGAAATGGTGTCAGATCTATAGAGACATTCGGGTCACTGTCATCAAGGTTGGTTGGATTTTATATGTCGGGAATTCAATATTAGAATGTGGAGAGGGCAGCCAATAGCTAGAGTTGTCATTGTGATTAACAAACACAACAAAGATCACAAATTAAATATTGCAATACAATAAGCCCCTTAAGCCCCAGATAACAGCAGCATATATCTCAAAAGCGGCTAAAAATTGAAACTTATGGTACAATCATCCAAAACGTCAGAAATTTATGAAAATGTTGTTTTGCTGACGTATTCATTTGTTGACGTAAAATGGAATTTTATGCTTTCAGAAATCCCCACTATGAGTACATACATATATATATTGACCTTTTGCTGAATTTCAGGGATTGAAGTATAGATTCTTTTTAAACACAAATTCAAACTTCAAAGTAAACTACAATATTAATTATAATAAATTAACAGTCTTCGGGAAATTCATAAGAATAAAAAATTTACCTGCATTTGGGGTTCCCACAACCTTCTTCACTTCTGCCATCGTGAAAATATCTTCATCAGTGTTTGAAATTACCAGTGCTAAGCATATTAATAAAAATTAATTAATTCAGTATTTAAACACTATGAATTTGATTTTGACAAACTTAAATAATTTAAATAATTGTATTATGACGCTCCTTAATGCTAACTATCATCAAAGCCTTATTTTCTATAAAACAATTTTCTTGCAAGCGAATACAAAAGTTGAAAATTATCATCCGTCCCTCACCAATATCTAAGTCAGTCATCCAATTAGTTCCAGAATATTCTTTTTCAGTAAAAAACTTGATGATTTCATCAACTTTAATTTTATTCATGACAATAGCCAGTGCCAGTTGTCGTTTATTGAAATTTTTGTCCACATCGCCATCCCTCTTTACTGAGTTCTCATCAACAAGCAGCTTTCTGTTCTTGGCTTCTTTAATCAGACTGTAAATACCACGATAGATCCTGGCGTTTTGGTTACCATAATACATTTGATTGTCTTCCTCAAAGTTTTTTACATGCGTTTCCTCCATGTCAGAAGGCTCATAACCCATTGACCGTTTTCTAGCAACCGAATCATCAGGTGGACCTTAATAAATAATGCCTATAATATTATATATAAACTCACATGCAAATTGCACTCATTACTCCACTACAACAAAGAATAACTATGTTCATCACTTCTTAACACCATCAAATGGAAACTTACAGGTGGAAATCATAAAGAATTCTTACCAAAAATCCTTCAAACCTTTCAATAAAACCACAAATAATAATATTTAAATTTACGCAGAGAATTTGAGTTTCCACAGAGAATACAAAGTGGTTGCCTTGTGTGGATTAACTCATCACTGTTTTTCTCTTCTATGGGGTTTGGTGTCAGGAAGGGCATGCAGCTGTAAAAACATCTTTAACATGCCATAACATGCCATAACATGCCTCTAACAAGCCTTTTGTTCTTTATTAAAACTAAAGATGCTTGATATGCCAGTTCTTATCATTAATTAATCAGATGTGTCTCAGTATTTATAGATGGTTGATTCCGATGGCAGGATTTAGCAAGTTAAATGTAAGATAAAAAGTTGTGTTACATCTTTTTTGATAGGAACTCTAATAAATATTGTTGCAAGTCCAGTAACGTGATTTGAAATTTTTTGATAGAATAGATTTTATAAAGATAATTTTATAATATAGATTTTTATTTTATTTATTAGAATTTATAAGGAATTTTTAGGGTGAATTCAACAGTTAGCGCAGATATAATATAATAAATAATGAACCTTCGTAATCTTCTTGTTCACTATTCTCATTGTTGTAGTCTTCATTTTCATGTCCTTCTTCACCCTCTTCTACTTCTTCTCCTTCATGTCCTTCTTCACCAGCATTGGTTTCATCATCAGTCTGATTAAAGTATTCAGGTTTCTGGGATTCCAGACCAACATTATTATATACATTGTCAATGTACTGTTTTGGATGGATGTTGTTTGGTTTTATTTGGATGACTTCCTGCTTCTTTTGGCCAGAAGCAATGGCTTTTTTCATCATTACTGCTTCAAACTTCAGTCCCTCCCAACTGAACAATATGGGTACACCCACAACTCTAAAGAGATTATTTTATATCATTATCAACTTATTAATCATTGTATTTGAAATCAAGTCATATTCACATCTCACACTGTGCAAGTAAAGCTCCATCAGTAAAAATAGCACTAAAATCAAATAAACAACTATTTATACAAAGTTTATTGATTCATTATCAATTAAAAGTTTATCAAAGAAGAAGAAAATCTGACCATTCAGCATTTAACAGTCTAGAATAATGCTCAACCCAGGCCTTCATTTTATCATCATCACTTAGTGATAGCATCCCAGCATCATTTTTAATGCACTTTTCCCCAACAATATATTTGTTGGTACAATCCATTTGCTTTGCAATTCGATATATCCCATCCCCAGAGGGAGAGATGTCAGCAAATTCTTCCTTCTCAGCATTAGACTTAGCCAACCACGTTTGGCAGCTCTTTTAGCCACAAGATATGCCTCTTTAGCAACCTTAGCCTCAACAACTTTCTAAGATTTTAAAAGGAAACTATAGGTTCTAAAACGTGAACGCTTTTCTTTTATTGCTCTGTCAACTGTTTCATCCCACCACCAGGTTTCCTTTCTCCAATTATGGTTTTTAGACATACCACAAGCCTCAGAAGCTGCATCCAGAAGAGGAGATTTCAGCTTAGACCAAGCATTTTCAACTGATTCAACATTCCAACCGCATTAGTAACTTTGGTTTTAAATAGGTTCTAAAATTGGTCAGCAACAGCAGGGTACTTCAGTTTCCACGAGCGTATACGGGGAAAAAAATTGTGTTTTTTCATTTTTGGTATGTAAACAAAGAAATCACAAATTAGTAGATGGTGTTGTAACACACACACATACCTCAGTTGGGATAATTTTTACATCTCGTAATGGCTTTTCTGAACTTTTTATGAAAGAAGATGTAATCAATCTGTGCTTGGTGATCATCAGAAGTGTAAGTGATCAGATGAGATTCTCTTTTCTTGAACAATGTGTTACCAAAGAGAAGATCATAAGCAACAGCAAATTCTAGAATTCTTTCACCCTCTGGGTTACGAGCACCATATCCATAACCACCATGAACTTCATTGTAGACTCCACTAGATTCACCAACATGACCATTCCAATCGCCAAGGATAATAACAGTCTCAGATGCTGGTATTATGGAAAGAGAGTAGTGGAGCTTGTCATAAAAGGACTCTTTAGCATCTACTGAAAGGCCCAATTGCAGAGCATATAAGGAAAGAAAAGAAAAAACAACTTTGCCAATGATCAATTTATAAGCTCTATGATCCTATCCAAAATTCGTTGGACCTCAAAGACCTTGTCAACCCAGTCCTCTGCTAAAAGAATTCCAGCCCCACCATGTCCATCTTTACTACCACATCAATAAAACTTATATCAAGTTTTTTCCTTTGAGAAAGCGAGCTCGGTTGGCTGAAAGATTACCAGCCCACCTGTATTCTTGAACACCACGAATAATAATATTTATTCTTGAAAGTGACTCCACAACTTCACTATTGCGCCTTTTTAAATAGCCCACATTCCAGGAGGCCGCTCTAAACTTTGTTGGGTGCTTGCTTGATCCGCCTTGATGGCCCGACCCTGCATCTCGCACCAAGTAAGATGCCAAGCCGGAGACGTTACCGACTCTACTAGAATGAGTGTCAGCACCGTCTATAACAGATTTGTTTGGGTTTGAAATTGCCATAATAATTAAAGTGAATGTTTCATAGGGTGACTGCTCTGCCTAACCCCCAACTTAGAACTTTCAGCATCTAAGACTCTGCCGTTCCCGCATTCAGGCAATGCACCTAGGTAAAATTTTCAGCCAGCCACAGTAGCAACTTGCCAGATACATTGAATAAACAAATGTCTGGCACATGAAGCTTACTGCCAACCAGGTTAAGACAGCTCGTAAAACCAGAGAGGGTTTGTTTCAATTGTTTGTGTAGGTTTCCACTAGATAGGTTGTCTGCCGCAACTAAAGAACCCCATCTGCCCTGGTTTTTAAATCAGATATTTCCTTCTCCTAGGATGACTGCTGGCAACGCTATCGAGCTCATCCTACCCGAAGCACTGGATTATTTAAGGTGCCAGAAACTCGCCTTTCGCCCAAACACCTATTAGTTGGAAAACAGTTCCGCCACGAAAAGGCTAGGAGTTGGACTTGACTGTCAGAGGCTGTGTTTTGCGCAAGCCCTACTGGGATATTATATAGGCAGTGGCCGCTCATCTACCACACCCATCCCGGCAATAACAGTCCTTGAGGAACTTGTTTTACCAAATCAGTCAGTAGACTTATAACATATTCCTCTGGTAGTAACCTCTTCCAAGTGGACTATATACTTGTGAGAAAGAAGAGCATGAAGTTTGTTAAAGATACCAAAGTGATAGGTAGCGAATCATCATCATCATCATTGTTTTGCGCGTTGTTAAACGACACCGGCCGCTGCCCAAACTCTCAACTTCCAACCATCTCGATCAAGCATGCAACAACGAAGCTCAGCGATGTTGTTCATCCCAGTATCCTTCATCAAACGTCATGCACGCATGTCCACCTCGGACGAAAGTTCCAACTGGCTGCCAGAGAACAAGCCCACTCACCGGCTAATCTATGCGACAAGCACAATGCCCAGCAAACCGTAGCCTTCTCTCTAAGAGGATATCAATGACACGGGGAAGGCTTCCGTAGTGGTTTTGGTTAGTTACATGCATGCTGTAGTGTGTGTCTGTCACCTTCCGCAATAGGCGTGTGTACGTGCCATCCAGTGACTTGTTCTGCTTAGCTGTAAGTGACCAACAAGGTGAGCCGTACAGCAGGACTGCTTCAACGGTTGACTTGAATAGGCGTATCTTCAGTTCGCGAGCTATCATTGGGGACTTCCAAATACGCCACATCAGCTGCAGTCCACGCAAGTGCTTTCCTAGCCTTGATGTCCCGTTCACTCATTCTCACATATGATCCCAGGTAGCAGAAGTTATCAACTTGGTTGATTTCTCCTTTTCTTATCCAAACAGGGATTCCTGAGGCGGCAGCAGTGCCAACCAACCAATTGGTAGAAAAGAATGTATTACCCGGCATAAACTACTTGTGTGCGACCTTGTGTTAAATGGAAAATTAAGTAAAGTAGAACCTGATTCCCCTAAACGACGCATATGGAAGTTGAAAAGGCCTGAAATCAAGGATAATTATCAACAAGCTATAATGAATTCTTCTATGCTTGACATTCTTGAAAATGATGTTGATGATATTTCGATTAGTATTAAAGAATGCATACTGTGCAGTCCGTCGATAACACCTGTGGCTGGACAAGTAGAGGTGTACCAAAGCATAGAGAGACCTGGTGGAGAATGACTAAGTTGATTCCATCATCAAAGAAAAAGGTTTACTATGGAAAGAGTGGAAAAAAGGTAGGAGCAAGGAAAGATACCTTGTAGCAAGCAAAAAGCTAAATCAGCAGTGTATGCTGCAAAGAAAATCACACAAGAAGAAAAGTTTGGTAACTGAAGACTAACGATGAAATCAATCTCATCTTTAAGGAAGCAAGAAAGATGAAAAGTGAGAACCAAGATATAGTTGGAGACAAGTGTGTCAAAGATGAAGATGGAAGTATGGCCTTTGATGATGCAAAATTGCAGGCCTGGAATACACACTGTAAAAGGCTACTGCATGTTGAGTTCCCTTGGGACAGAGAAATGCTACCTAACACAGATCCTGTCCAAGGCCCTGGACTACAAATAACTGAGGGGATGGTTGTCAAATCAACCATTATGATAAAATCAGGAAAAGCTGCAGGGAAATCTGGAATAGTAGTTGAAATGATTGTATCTGCTGGTGACATTTTAATTAAGCCCATCACTGATCTCAAGAAAAAGATCATATATGAGAATAAAATCCCATCAGATTGGAATCATATGTCATAAACTGTTATACTGTGAGGGTAAAGGTGATGCTTTAGAGTAAGATAATTATAGGGGACTTAAGAAGCTACTTGATCAAATCCTGAAATTGGTTGAACGAGTCTTTGAGGGTGTCATCCGATCTCAAATAAAAATTGTTCAGTATCGTTTTATGCCTGAACGTGGAACCACTGATGATTGATGCAATCTTCATTCTGAGACAGCTGCACAAAAAATACCTTGCAAAACAAAGACCTTTTGCCTTTCTCGACCTAGAGATGACAGAGTTCCCAGAGACGTTCTCTCGTGATCTATGCGGAGACTAGAAATTGAGGAGTGGGTAATAAACGTTATCAAAGCAATGCATTCTAATGTACAATCTAGTGTCCGAATCAATTGTAAGCTTAGCTCGAGTTTCAGTGACAAAGTTGGTGTCCATCAGGGATCTGTTTAAAGTCCGCTGTTGTTTATCATTGTGATGGAAGCTTTGTCTCGTGAGTTCAAAACTGGTGGCCCATGAGAGTTGTTATATGCAGGCAACCTTGTTATTGCAGCAGAGCCTATTGCAACTTTAACAGAAAAGCTAACTGTATGGAAACATAATCTGGAGATTAAAGGGCTCTGTGTTAATATGTCTAATACTAAGATTCTCTGTAGTCGAAGTGATAACCCACAACCATGGCGTTCTTTATTTACAGGCCTTGAACACGCGTACATCCAGTGGTGTATCTTAAGCTTTTTACCCACTCGCCCTTTCGGTATAGCTTTACTTTTAGTTATCTCACTCGTCTGTCTAAATTCTCACTCGTCCGACATGTTTTTTTTATAAAACATTAAAATTTAGCCCAGGCAATCGTTAAAGTAACAATTAGCCTGTGATTTAATATCGCGGACGACCAAAGTTTGTGTTATTTCGCAGACGACCCAAGTTTGTGTTTTTCGCGCGGATTTAATTTCGCGGCCGACCAAAGTTTGTGTTATTTCGCGCGGATATAATATCGTGGACAACCAAAGTTTGTGTTTTTTCGCACGGATTTAATATCGCGGACGACCAAAGTTTGTGTTATTTCATGCGGATTTAATATCGCGGACAATCAAAGTCTTTTTTGTAAACAAAACTGATTGCAGCATAGTTCTTCTGCATTTGTTTGTCTCTAAGTTGAATGGAACTTTTAAACAACTTGTAGCATCACGTGTAAACATGTCTGTCGGTTTCTTCCTTTTTCTATGATTAACGTCAAACTTTTTGAAATGGTTAATAATTGGTAACGTTAAATTTCGTTAAACAAACTAAATTTCAATTTCACATACAAAATTTCACATACAAAATTCTTGATTAACCTCCAAAAAAATGACTCATCCCTGTCGGGCGAGTGGTCAGTTGAATTTAGAGTTTTTCACTCGTCTGCCTGGTGCCGTCGGGCGAGTGTTAAAATACACCACTGACATCGTATTGAAAACTGGGGGGGCTAAAATTTGACTTTTTCATAATATTCATATTTAGCATGTTTAATAGGGTTGGTCACCTTTTAAAGATAATTTATCACTATTTTGTTGTTCTCTACATATCTAAACATTATTTGAGACGAAGGAAACATTGGCAATGACTTTGGTGAACAAAGGGGAATTTATGAAGCAAAAACTAAAAAAAACTAAAATAAAAGAATATTTTACACTAACACAATTTCAATACTTTCTGTTTGGGTTCTTTGGTACTCCCTGGCGTAGAAATACGACAATAATTGTTAAGAAAAACATTTGCCAAGATACGACAATGTTGGCACTGCATTTGAAACCTGTATACTTCACTGATATCAGCAAAAATGTTGTTCAGTGAATACCTACAGACATTTTCTTTCACTGACTGGAAAAGAATGAAGGAGAAGATACACCACTGTACTGACAAATCAGTGGGAATATTCAAACCACCACAATCAATTTCATCTGTGAAGTCACCATACTTCGACAACTCACTGTCGTTTCTTGTGACATAACCAGCAATATATACTAAAGCCATTTTGGTTTCAATAGACACTGAGTTTTCTAAAACTTCGAGAGTATCAAAAATCTTAGCATTTTTTTCACTCAGAATGTAATCACAGTCCGGACATTGATGTTCACTGGAAAGTGAGTCTTCAATCCTACCACATGTTGAAAGAAGGTTCAAAGCTTTTTGAATATTAAGTTTTTCCAACACCTGCTGGACAGATATAAAGTATGCCCTACCAGAACTTTGGCGCAACTTACTGAACTCTTTTTCAACATGATCGGATATAAACAGTCCAATGCAAACAAGTCATGTGATGTAGCAAGAAGATGAACACATAAGTCCACTATTCCATTGCGAGTCTGGAAAATAGCATGAGCTGTGTCTTGTGTGAGTTGACATACACGACCCTTGGTGTTCCCTTTCATATTCATATGCATGTCCCCAAATCTTTTCAAATAATCCAACCTTTTATCACTGGGGTTTGAAATAACTGTTTTAAGATATGAGATCTTTGGACTTCTCAGTAATCCAGTTATTACGAATGCTTTTAATTAAGTGCACAAATTCAAATAGTAAGTATGAAAGTAATGGAATGGTTTCATATTGCTTATAATGTTTTTGATTGACACAATTGTTTTACAAACTAGCACTTTCACTGATCCTTAATCAACTGAATTTATTGCATGTGTTGTCTGTAACACTTTATTTTGCAAAAATGTTGAAAAATTGGTGACTGGCAACATTTTAGAGAGAAATTTCGGCCCACCAAACATACAGACAACCATCACACCAAGAACTGTTTTTGCTAACACTTTTCGATCATTGACTGCCCTCCCAAAAATTGTGCCTTCATGCAGAAAAAGAGCCTTTTTTTACATAAACCTCATCAAATACTATCAAGCACAATCTTTGTCTTTCTGCTATATTTTCAAACAAATTTTTTATGTAAGTTATTTCATCAAGTTTTTCTGCCTGTGAGGTTAGTTTTGTGTCCGAACAGATGGCAATGCATAATCATTTCTTAAATTTGTATAAAGAGAACGGGAGGTACAAAAGTACACAAAAGCTCTAAAATGATTATCTCCAAAGAGTATAGGTTTTTACTAACAGTTATCGATCCCATGGCAGTCAAATGTTCTGGCAAAACTATATGTTTCCTGGATAAATCATGCTGGTCCAAATACCGAAGAGCCTCTTCTAACTTTGACCATGAATTTAGGCTAACAATTCTGCTGCAACTCAAGCTTGAAATAACAACATTGATGCCACAATAAAAACTTTCAAACATTAGATCTGGATATACTTTCAAGATAAATTTAGGTCTACCATTAAAAAATTCATCCGATTGAAGTAAAATCATATCAATAAGAACAATAACATCAAATTTTGCTGTAAATGTTCTTGTTTTTTTCTGTGTGAGCTCAGTTTTCAAACTTCCAAAGTCAAGTTTCTCAAGCTCCATGAAAGAAGAAAACTCGTCTGACTGTTGATTTCGATTTTTGAATGTTAGCTTTTCGATATTACGGAGCTTTGGTGGTGGATCTGGCAAAATACTAGGTGGTATTTCATTGAATACAGATGGAGGAATAAGAGGTCAAAACTTTCCATAATACAAAAACATTTCACAATCTTCAGGCCAATGCTTTCTACACAAAACTGTTTCATCATTAACAGGCATTGTCATGAATCGCATGCGATCACTCTCGCACACGCTGGCACACACCATAATCAATTATCACAAGCGATTTGTCGCTCGTGTGCTTTAATTTTTACAAGTGATATAATTCTTCGGTTTTTGACACCTTCTTATTATCCAAGTACAAATTTAATCAAGTTGTTTTTCGCAGTAATAACAAACAAAGTTATTTTAATTTGATTAAAAACGTATACGTTTCGAAAAGTTTGTAACGTAAATTATAAAAAGAAGGAAGATTTTCAAAGAGAACCAACAGACATGTTTACAGGCAATACTGCAGGTTGTTTAAAAGTTCTATTCAACTTAGAGACAGATAAATGCAGAAGAACTATGCTGCATTCGATGGAAGATAAAAAGATCAAACCACAACAAAACATTCAGTTTTCAAACCAAAAGACACTTTCACAAAACCAATAAACATGCAGTAGACTCTGAAGAAAATAAACACGACAGCTAGGTTTTAACTGGTTAACTTCAAAGTCGTTGTGTTTTAACTTTCTAAAGCTGTTTTTGCTAGTAAAAATATGTGCCATGACATTTTATATCATTAAAATTTCGATATGAAATCAAAAACTGTTTCTGTTATATAGTTAAATGTGTGATTGCAGAATTTCAGGATAATTGTATTACTACGGCACAATTAATTATAAGTGTCAGTTGGTTGGCATTCTAAAGGTTTTTCTCAAAGGAATAATATTATTCCAGATTTCAAGGCCTGGAACGATCAATAAAAAGAATTATCAAGAAAGTTACAAATTAGTTTTAATAAAATTTTGAAATGTTTTATATTCATCTCTTTTTTTATTAAATGTTGCTATTTGAATTGATATTTTTTAAGTTTAATTTCTTTCTGTATTTTTAGTCTTTAATCTATTATATATTTCGATCATTCTTTACTTTTCTTTTGTTTTGATCTAAATTGTTACTATTTTGTCTTATCTCAAATCATTCATGTGGAACAAGAGAAACGTCTGTAAACCTGTTCGATTCCACTACGTTTCGTAAAAACTGCTATTTCGAAATTGACGATTTGAAACTGGCAGTTGGAAACATAGAGATGTTTTTATTTAAAAATAAATAAATAAAATATTCCTTTCACTTTTCACTACTTTAATGTGATAAATTCGCGGATCTTCGCTGATTAAATTTTGCGGTGATTTATTTTCGCCATTTCCAAATTTTTCGCGAGGACTTAATTTCGCGTTTCGACGTTTTTAAATATCGACAATTGCGAAACAGCCAGTTTCAGAACCCGCAGTTTCTAACGTCTGTACACCTGTGCGAATAGTGTCAGTTTTAGAATAAATAGTCCATGTTCAAATCATTGGCGGCGTGTCTCTGTAATGTTGTTACACAGATCCAAGCAACTAGGGAGGGGAGCTTGTTCTGCTAGTGCAATACGTCAAGAGTCTAGGGAATAGCTAGTGACTTTAAAGTCAAACTTCAAAATAAATTTTTTATAGTGATGGGTGAAGACATTAAGCTAACTGAAGATGTCAGTCAACTAAAAACTAACTTGAAAAAAAATGCACATGCGGTCACGTGTGATTACATGAGCAATCGCACGTCACTTTTAATTTTCACAAGCGATAGTTTGTCGCACGCCCGGGTGCTCAAATACTCTTGTCAAAGACTGCATTAACAACCAGGTTGGCATTAATCTTCTTGATGATTTCAATTCAACGCTGTCTTTCTGCTGGAAACTTCTTTGTATTGGAAAATCTATAGACTGGGATATTTAAACCAGGGCTTCTCTTTCGTCTTTCTGCCTTGTAGTTTGTCGAACAGTTGTGCAAACAGCATGCCTTCACAATACCTTAGACTAGCTATCCTTTTTACGAATTTTTAAAATTAAAAAATCAGGAAGAATTCACACAAAGAACTGAGTGGCGATGGCAGCTTCTATTTGAAACAGTTTTAAAATCACTAGCCTGGAAACCCGAAAAATCAAGTTGACCTCTCAGTTTTCAAAACAACATGCGCGTTTTCAAGGCCTGTAAATAAAGAACGCCATGCCCACAACCAAACAAAAGAAGATCTTTCTAAATGTCCCTGTGGTGTGTGTAACGTTGGGGTTGGCTGAAAATCAATCATGTGTGTCCACTGTATAATAAGTGGGTGCATAAGCAATGCTCTGGCATCAAGGGGAGACTAAAACCTGATCAGAATTTTCAATGCATGACCTTTATGGGTGAAGCTCATCAACATGTTGAGCCCCCATTAGCCAATATTTCACTTGATGGTGCAACCATAGAAACAGTAGAATCGTTTTGTTACCTTCGGGATTTCAGTGCGCAAGCTGGTGGTTGCTTTGAAGCCACTAGTGCTAGAATTCGCTCTGCTTGGAAGAAATTTAGGATACTCCTTCCCATCCTGACTAGTCAAGGTATATCTCTACGTAGGATGGGGCATATCTTTAATACCTGTATTCACAGTATGATGATGTATGGTCCAGAGGCATGGCCAGTTAATACAGAGGTTATTTCTCGATTAACAAGAAGTGACAACACTATGGTTCGATGGATATATGCTCGACAAAGCTATCCGATCGAGTTTCCTCTGCTGAACCGAGATCTCGACTCCATATCTCAAGTGTCAATGACACACTAAGATGGGGGACAATGAGATGTGTTTGTGTGGTATTTTTTGATGACCAAGTATAATGAATAGATAGTAAAACGGTTTATGAATTTGATGGGGAATGTGGGAAAAATAGATCGCAGTTCACAAAAATCAGATTGTGAATAAAAAAGTTTTATCTCACTTCTAATTGTTAATTTACTCCTTGATGTATAATTAATATTTTAGGAGAGTATTTCTGCTTTATTGATTCCTATCATTTTTTCCTTTTATTTTGTAAATAAATTTACAAAATAGGCAAACATTTTACAACACTTAATGTGTCAAGACAAGTCTGAAGGAATTTTATAAGAGCTTAAGAACACAACATCTTGAAGAATGTAGTTCCTACTATAAACAAAATGTAACATTGTTGCAGTTATAAAAAATTTCCAAGACATCATTTCATACAGCAATAACAGACATGACACGAATCAAGGTTTTTCATGAATTGAATTAAAGTTGAATGATATCTGTAAAGTATAGCAATTTATGTGAACTTAGAGATCATCTTTCTATGTTTTGATTTAAAATGTGTTTTAGTTTTTTTATTGAATTATGGCTTAACAACATACAACTAAATTTCTATTCCACTTGTGCTCTATGTCTAAAATCAGATGAATATTTCATAAGATTGTTGGTGGACAACAGAATACAGTCGCTTTTTACCTGAATTCCTGAGATACACCTTCTCCAAAAACTCCTGTCATATTTATGCTCCTGATGCCAAAATTGAACTTCTTTGAAGTTGATTCAGCTTCATTAGCCAAATTCTTTGAACCAAATGACTCCAATAACTGAACTGATGTTAATGACTCAATAGATCCTAAGATATATATAAAGAAAATTTGTAGCTTTGTTTATTTCCTCAACAATTTATGCAATTAATTATTTTTAAGAGCTATGCCAATTTGCCAGAATCTCACCTATAAATGTTTTTTAAACATTTCAAACATTTCATTTCAAGCATTAATGCCTACTCCCCTATTTAAATGCCTAATTTACACAACCCCCATTGGCATTTTGCAATATCGTCATAATAAAAAATATTTTTGAAAATTAACAGAAAAAACTAAATATAATTTGGCCCGAAGAAAACTTTAGATATACTTACATATAATATATTGTCTTACCTTTTATTTCAAATTTTGACCCCATTTTTTCAATGCTGATTTTTGCAGAAGCACCAACAAGCTGCATCTCCGCTTCCAATTTAAATTCAAATTTTCCAGAAACATCATGCTTCACTTCAAAGTAAGCATTTTTCACTTTGAAAAAACTGACACCCAGCACAACTTCATCAGGAATAGAAATCGCAATCTCAACCTCTTTTGTTTTCACATTAACATCATATTTTTTTATGATAACTTTAAACTTTTCTTTAAATACATACTTGTTTAACATTGTGGCTGCTTTTGGCACAAGAGCAGCTAAAATATTCATACCATCATTGAAAGCATCTTCAGAAAACTTAACCATGATTTTTTCTTCCGTAATCACAATCAACACTGCCATGTTTTCAGGAATATTATCTAAATTTGCAGGAGTGCCAATTTTTTGAAGAATTTCTTTAGTGGGGAAATTAATGTTGATGGCAGCTCCTTTCTCTAGTTCTCCTCTTGTTAGAATCTCCTTTAAGGCTGTCTGTAGTTCTTCATTTTTTAATGTATCCATTGTTTTGGTAGCGTACTCCACTGATAAATCTAGAGTTACTTCTTTTATTATAGGTATGTTATCCAATTCTTTTCCAGTAATCAAAGATAGAATTTTCATTGGTTCAATTTTCTTGACAGAAACAACAACACCGACTCCAGTAGCAGCTTCAGCTGGTTTTTGTACAATGAAAAACCCTGTGATGTCATTAATTCCTTTAATTCCTGTTGCTTTACCTTTACCAACAATCTCATAACTCATATCTTCACTTCGGACACCATTAATTGCTGGGCTTTCGATAACCATACTAGAAAACATTCCACCTTCCTTCACAAGATCTTTTTCCTTCCCATCACCATTCTCTTTATCATTTGAAATTTCATCTCTTTTTTGTGGGGAATCCTTTGAAAAGACATTTACAATATCAGCCGGTTTGATTTGTGTAGCAGACAATTGAAATTTTGATTCTGCAGATTTCATTGTTTTCTTCAACACTAAAGACAATTCTTGGGTTCCCAATGTAACTTTTCCTGATATGTTGATTCCAAAGTTTTTAAAGTTGAATCCTTTTTGAAGCTCTTTGTAGTTGAAATTCAAGGAAAGTTGGCCCTCTTTTACCTGCAAATCAAATTACATATAATAAAATTCATAATGCAAAATGTGTTGTGAAAATGCATGTTGATATTCTTGAAATACTTAATAGAGGTCTTTCTAAATCATCACTACCTTCAATTTATCTTTTACAACATCAAAAGGTTGGACTGATTTGCAGCTAAATTCAACATTTCCTTCGTCAGTTTGGCAGGTAGTTAAAATTAACTTCTCTACGACAAAGGCACCAGGTGGGAAAATGCTTTTTGTCATATTTTGCAGTTTCTGCACAGATGTTGACTTACTCGCCAACAAATCAAATACTTTTCCAATTGAAAGTTTGTCTTGACATGTTTTGTCTGGAACAAATGTCCACAAGCAGCCATTCTGAGTATTTAGAACTTTGCAACCAATGAGCTCGTAAGTGACACCTTCATCGGTCTTTTTCCCAAACAGTTCAGAAAAACTCGGAATTTCCACTAAAATACATAATATTATATACTACTTCATTTCAAATGAAAGAAATGAAACCTATATATATACATTTACTTTAAATCCTCTAGAAATGCTTTTTCCAGGTTTGCTTGATTAACTTTCATGGCAATTGTTGGGCGAAAGGCCTTAAAAGATAAATGACGAGGATGAAAAGAAAAGCATGTTGCACCATTTCGTTAATGGTTGGTCTAAACCTTATGTGATTGATGTTTGAACAACAAGTCCATTTCCATGGTACAAATCTGGTCATTGAAGGCTATTATGATCACACAAAGTAGTCGTCTGGAAGAAGTAATCAAATCCAACTGTTTTGCAAAACCATTTATGGTTAGATCAATTAGTGCTAGCTAAGTGTTTGACCCTAAGATTCACACAAAACTCATCAATGATCCAATTTATTGCAGATTCGGCACCTCTTTTAAGTTTAAACATAACTTCCCACACAATATGATATCATAATAAAATGTATTTGTCAAAAACACAACCTAACGTTAGAAAATATCAGTATATATATATATATTTTGTTAATGTCGTAAAATTCATATCATATCAATCATACAAAGCTACATATAGATTTTTTGTATATCCATTACAAAGCAATTCAGCATTTTGGAGGTTTTGAACCTGTTCACTACTTCACATAGATTCACTCGATGGATGCAGTCAGAATGACTTCCCAGCATAAAAATGCAGTTTTTTTTCCCTTCCATTGTCCAATGTAGATTATTTTAATCAAAGCCATTAAACTGAATTTTCTTTCATATTTAGCAGATGAAACAGGAAATGTACACGCAAACAAAAGAATGCCATGAACCTCATTGAAAGCTTTTATCAATCTTGACAAGTATAAATCAAGCTCGAGAAGGGTCTTGGGCCATTCAGCTTTTTGTTTCCTACCAAGTATGCATTTGAAGGTGACAATATTACACTGAAGATTTTCAGTCTCAGCTTTAAAGAGCTTGCCAGATGTGATAAGTGTTTCTGGGTCTAAAAATCTTGTGGCACAAAGCAGTTATGCCCTTCATCATAGATATATTTATATATCTGATTGCATCTTCTTGAGAGCTCTGCATTAACTTTGTCTATCAGCTCTTAGACCTCTTGTAAAAATTGAAAAAAACCTCCTGATGTATGGGGACTTCTACAATGTACTCTTGTATAGCTGCAGGTAGTTGCCGTCATTATCGTCATCTCTGCACCCAACGCATGACCATGTAGATTAATTCTGCTTACTCTTGCATTGATGTATTTCTATAGTACCATACTCAGTTTAGCACAACATTCATGACCAAATCAGGGGCGTACCAAACCCCACATTTAATTTTGTCACTAAATTTAAAGTAAATTTGAGATAAATCTTCAATGTATTCGTAAATCTCTCTTCCCTATTCAAAAGTACCTCTGACACGATCTTGATCAGGATTGATACTAAAACATAACTATATAATGCCCGGCGAAAAGGTCTAGGTATAGATATATAGATAAGAGAACTTAAAATTATATTACATGCGTTTATCTATGATATAAACTTGTGTTTAATTTTGTATTACTTCACTAACCTCTTTGTTACTATTTTTAGACATTAGTTTAATAATGTTGTGAAGAGCCTACGAACGCCCAACTGATATTGTTTCTTCTTTCTTGTCCGACATTATCACAATCTATTTATTAATATATTTATTTACAGACTATATCTAGAGATAGGATGGCTGCATTCATAAAAAAAGGTTACCAGTTACATTGAAAACACTTCTTATTTTAAAATTCCGTGGATTTATAAAACGATGAATCTACCAACTTGCCAAACTACGATATCTAAAGCATGTATTAAATATTTAATGACTATTTCTTGATAAAAATTCTTGATTTGAACAAAAAAACTAATTCTCACTACACATCCTTCTTGTGTGTGTTTATTAAGGATGAATGGTGAATGCCAAAAAATGGAAGGAATATATCTACAACTGAAAAGTACCTAGTGAGATAGATAATTGCTTTGACACGTTAATAATAAAATAAATGTAAACAAAAGAAAATACTGTAAGGGTTTGAACATAAAATGAAAAATTATTCTATATAAGGGGCCA
This sequence comes from Candelabrum cocksii, assembly GCA_963930725.1. Classification (NCBI taxonomy): domain Eukaryota; kingdom Metazoa; phylum Cnidaria; class Hydrozoa; order Anthoathecata; family Candelabridae; genus Candelabrum; species Candelabrum cocksii. The sequence goes on along the minus strand of OZ005677.1, from coordinate 5,167,221 downwards.
TTATATTCAATTATTATTCACATTCGAATCTACTTCGCAACCACACTTATAATAATACAGACTTTTGCGAACTTTCGGTTTCTGACATGTGATAATTATAAGCTTTGCATAATTAACAAATTTAAAAACAACTTGCGCTAGTACATAACCTTTAGTTTACTTACCGTAAATGACCGATTAAACGCCCTAGGCGTTTATTTTAACAAACGAATTTTACCCTGGGCGTTTATTCGGGAGGGGCGTTAGTAAGGGAGGGGCGTTAATAAACAAAGTCCATCAACAAAATTAATATAATCGAGAAGATGTACGTCAACTACATGATATCAAGTTTCTCGTCATTCTCTTCATCGTCATCGAGGAGGTGGAATGGCTGGGTCGCAGTTTTGTAATGGTTTATCGTGTTTCCTTTGAATCTGTTGTGAGAGGACATCATATCTATAAGGCAAAGTGGACTCCAGAAAAGAGAGAAATCCTAGTTTGCCGCAAAGACGAATGAGAAGAAGCGAGACAACATGACAAGCATGCCATCGGTGTTTACAAAAAATATGAGACAAAGATGAACAGTGAAGTAGGCCATGTTCCGATAGAGTTATCGAAGTTATTGGTGCAGCTCTTAGAATCAAACTCACAAAACATGGTCGAAGTTCGAGTCACTGGGAAAAGATACAAAGAAGTTGGACTCGTTGTACCTGGAACGTGCTTGTGCTACACCTCAAATCTCAGTTGAACAGTGAAAAAAAATATCCCAAAACTATTTTGATATCATTCGATCAGAAATTTTATATAGAATAGGTTTTTAACATGCCTGACATCTGAAAGTTTTAGGGAAAAAATTTTCAGGACGAAACCTAATGTTGGGTATTGTTCAAAATACTTTATTACTGTTTTAACATAAAACTTTCTAATTTTAATTTTAAAAGCAAGTGTTGTATATCGATGAAAAGTTTATCTAAAGCAGAACAAAATAATTATGTTGGCTGAAAAATAATTCGGACAGCTGTGTACCTAATAATAACCTAACTGATTTCATGTCCCTACTGAAGTTTTGGTTTTCTGATTTTTCAGGTTCTGTTCAGCAGCATGTTTTACCTTAATTTTCTAAATTTTAAATTAGTTTTACATCTTGATTTGCATACAGTAGATATTTCAGAGCATCTACTTTTATGTGGCAGCAATGCCTTTGGCATTCAGTAAGGTTTTTGGGGCGCTAAGCCTGATTTACTTTTTTGGGACATATGTGTTGCAAAAATCAAGAGCGTGGGGCATCCTTTAACTGGAGAATATAAAGACGATTCCAAAGAAATCCTGCGTGAACTTGGGGTCGAAAGAAACGGAGACGGTAAAGAAGATGAAGACAGCGATGACCAATATGATGACAGTGATTACGAAGCGGATATTGACTTTGAGACATAAAAGGTGGCAAGAGAAGATAAAGAAATGTCTTAATATTTTTTGAACTTTTTACGTAGGAATGATTATAGTCAATAGATCAAAAAGTAAGATCAATCAACTGTTATTTTTCCATGAGCCTACAGAGTATCCAGTGAAAGCTGGAACAGCGGAAATTTTTTTTATAGAAAATTAAGGTTTGATAAAATTAACGTAGGAGAAAATTACGCAATACATTAATTAACGGTACATTAATCAACGCGAAATTTTCAAATTCGCGTTAATTACTTGCTTTATACATTTCATGTAATAAGGTAATTTACAGACCAGAATAAAACACAAGCACAATAATTACGTCTTTTGCCAAAACCTAAGATGGCTTTATAAAATTGACTTGATATTTAGCAGCCAACATACTTTTAATAAGACAATTGATTTTATGCTTAGTTTGGCTTTGGCATGTTTGGCTCACATGCTTGGAGTGGTTGGGATACAACTTCTGCAAGTCATCAGAAAGGTAAAAAGTTCCAAAACTTAAATTCAGTTTATGATTTCAAAAACGTGTGAATGTATAAATTAATTTATGGGGTAGTAATACAAATCTATCAAATGTGCTTGGCTTTCTTACAGGAAATCAAAGTGTTAAGTATCCAACAAGAAGAAAAGTTTAGAGATGTAGCTTTAAAATTTGGTGAACTAGATACCACCCACAGTTATTTAGCTACTTCTTCTTCGTCGTATGAATAGGATGTTGTCTTGCAGGCTAGATCCAGTCATTAGCCAATCGACCGTCTCATCGTCCAGGTTCTTCAGACCATGCATTCCATGTGGGGGCGATGGATTGGGCAATCATGAATGATGGCACCACACTCACATTCTGGTGAAGAAGCCAGTCCCCATTTGTTCATTTCTGAGCGAGAGCGCCCAACGCCAGTCCGTAGACGGTTTAGTCTAACCCATTCAGGTCTATTCAGGGGCATCTCTAATGGAATGGAGTTGGTGTCGGGTAGAAATCACGAAGTCTGAAGGTATTGTTTTGCCACTCCGTGTTCCACATTTGGCTCGTCCAGTGTGCCGCACTTATTCCAAGATCTTCAATACTTTTAAGTAGCTGTTGTGCGGCAGAAATGGGCGTCTTGATTTTAGTCGCCGCTGCTCTCCAGATGATCGACGCTGGAAACTAGAATGGAGAAGATGGTCGGGGTCCAAGGCGCGGCGAGCAAGAGATATCATTATAGATATCTTGCCAGTAGGGCTGTGGCTGATCTGTTGGCTACAATGTCCTGATGGGCACGTAGAAAGTCTGAGTAGAGACGTTGACACTCCTCATCCCAATACGGTATATGGTTCTTTCGTCGACCACGGGGATGGATATTTTGCCGCAGATGTAATTGCGTCACAAAAGTCCTGGTAGGCTTCATCCAGTGTGTGGTGATGGGAGACACTTTGAGGCTTCATCTGTAAGGATGCCTTACAGATGTCAGCCTTTCTGAAGTTCCACCGCTTGACAGGCTTGCTCGGGACATGCGTTGCGAGCTTAGGATCCGTGATGAGCGAGGGTCGATGTTGGGACCTTGGGAACTTCTCTAGCACACGTCTGTCCGGTTGTCGATTATCGGAGTCCACACTTGTGAAGGCCAGATCGGAATTCGTTCCAGTGTTCCAGCGTCCGTAGAAACAACTCCAAGCGCCCTTAGGATCGTGTAGAAGGGCGAGATTGTTATTGGCTGCCCAGGCAACCAGGCTTTTTCCGTCGTTGTTAGTCGAGTTGTAGCGCCAGTCCGTGTGACGGCAATTAAAGTCGCCAGCATAGAGGCTGGTGTGGGGGAACACTGGGATGGCTGTTGGTGTAATTCGCGAAGGTAGGGGGCTTGTAGACGTTGATGATATTATAGTCTGCTATGTCTACGCATAGCCACGCGATTTCCGACTGAACTGGTGATTGGTCTACAAACGTCTAGCTTAATCGGTCATGGACAAACGCCGCGAGGCTATGTTTCCTACTGAAGGTAGGATTATAAGATTTTTTGAGATGTTGGGGAGGGGGGGAGGGGTTCCTTTATAATACGACGTTGCAATCGAGAAAGTAAAAAACAATATTGTTCCTCGTCGTTAAAAAAGACGCCTCCTCTACTGTAATAAAAGCCATGTGTGAGAGCGACATATTGTGTTCCTTTGCGCACTACCGGAAGTCATAAGTAATGAATTGGTTATATGTACCACCATATTACATAATTTTTACATTTTCACATACAGTATTTATGTTAACACACTGAAGCCTTGTTTTAGCCATTTTATACAAAATACCCTACTTTAGGTTTCGTTCCAAAAATAATTTTCCTCGACTTTTTAGATGTCAGGCATGTCAAAAATGTGTTCTACATAAGATTTCCAAACGAATGATACCAAGATAGTTTTGGGATATTTTTTTTCACGGTTGAAACCTAAGGTTACTAGACTATAGTGTCGGTTGCCAATTGTAATTAGTCGCAACCGTATTTTTGTGTATTTTACGGCACCCGAGAAAAGCTGGGCAAAAGGAGATAAGTAGTAGCAGACGTCTTTTATGTGAGGCTCTAGTGAGCTACCAGAGTCGATTGATAACGCTACATGGACTTAAAAACCGAATACTTGCATGTTTTACCACAATTCAGTTAAGCAGATTGTCTGTTCTGAAGCATGACTCAATTCATTTATTTTGATTTGGTTGTTTTCCTTTTTAGCACTTGTACTCATATTTACATCTGTGAATGCCTCCGCAAGTACCTTTTTAAGTACAAGTTTCAGGCTGAATCAAAGAGACTACGTGACCCTTGTCAACCATAAAAAAAATTTAACGCGATCCGACGTAAACATTGTGAGATTGGAGAGAACTTCCATCAAGTCAAAAGAAGCAGTGAAGGTGTCTGTTATCTGTTATCTGCTTTCGTTTTCCCTTTCTAACTACAGGGGAACAGTTTTGGTACCCTGGACCTCTAGCGTTTTTTTACTGTGCAGATGTAAGACAACCGAGTTTGATCAACATTTAGAATGTTGGCAATCAGGCAGTCAGGATGTCATGACATTCAATCAATTGTTTGATTAACCGCTGAAAAGTGAATTTTTTCTCTTTAATTATCAGATTTCTTTGTCAATTTTAGATATTTTCTTGAAAAGTGCTTTAACTTCGACGTATTTCCATTTTTCAATGCCATCGCTCCGATTTCCGCTTTCTCCTCGGGTTTCCGTTTTGTAGAAGCTTTCCTTTTTCGGCACATTTCTTCAGTTTCTATATTTTTCAGTTGTTCTCTGACATGATTAACCTCATTGTTGTTAGAATTGAAACTTCATTGTCATTTTCAGAAACAGAAGTTAAAACTTCGGAAGGTTTTCCCTTCTTGAAAAAATTGCGATAAATCGACATCTTCTTCGTTTACGAATGAGTCGCATGTGTGTATAATATTTTTATATGTGCATACCTAAATGTTTTACTTCCTTTGATGGCAGAATATTTTCTTTACGAATTGTGAGAAAAAGATAATGAAAACAAGTAATATTTCCTAAATAGCTACACGAGCTGGAGCATTGCCTAGTTTTCCACCATAGAATTTACAGAGGTCAATTATTCTCTAGCAATCTCTCTTTAGACGCTGAAAGACTTTCTTTGTACCTGTATCACTTGCATATAATGTGTTGCCATCGACAAAGTTACACGTCTCTCTTTCCATTATTAATAAAAATAAATTGTTAATGAATATTTTAAATAATAAAGGTCCAAGAATCGACTCTTGATGCACTACAAACAAAACTTGCATAAAGTCACTAAACGTTAAGAATATTTTAATTCTTTGTGACCGCTTAGTCAGACCGCTTATAAGCTTTGGACAGATTCATCAACTCGACATCAAAATACCTCCTTTATCAAAAACAAAGAAAAACAAAGGTATGATGGGTACTATAATTTTTCCGAAAACCACATAGATGGGGAAAGAGTTTAGATTTCATGAAGGAAATTATTTGTCAAACATGAGGGTCTCAAATACTTATCTCAAATAAGATGTGGGTTATATCTGCACATTTTAACTCATTCAGAGTACGCAATCGTTTATAGTATTATTAATGTAATCTGTTCAGATGTCGCTCAAAATTGAGAAGAAAGTTTTGATATATGGGTTGGAATTGATCCGCTTGTCTTTTTCCCTCTTTTTGACGTAATATCCTTAGGAAGATATCATTAGGTGTAACATGGGAAAATTCGAATACGTTTCCATTCTTAATTTAATAATAGATGGATGGGTAGCATAATTGTTTATAGCTGCATTGTCAGGCCTACCGTAATTATCCGAACAAGCGCCCTGGGCGCTTATTAAATGTTTGAATATTTTGCATGGGCGCTTAATCGAGGGGGGCGCTTGTAAAAATTTTCTAATTTTGTATAAATTAAAGACAACGGAAATTTTGATTTTTATAATTTTTCCTGAAAAATAAAACTAAAAAAAAGATTTAACAAAAGTGAGGTTTCGTCTTATTAGTGTTTTTTAGTTTTAGTTTAAACAACATCGATATCATCTATTTCATCGTCAGATAGAATGTTACCAGGATACTGAGCATCCTCAACATCGGAATCGGTAATTTCAAATGGATTTATATTGTTGTCTTGCTCACTAAAAATGGTCATTTGTTCCTTGAGCACTTTAGACCCTTCAGCACAAGGTTTTCCAGGTTAAAAACAGCAAATTTGGACATCTTCCTCGCCATTGTCGGCAATTGTTAAAGTGCATTCAACCATCTCCTTAGGGAGGGCTTTCCGTGCGGGTAAAATCCAATCAAGAACCAACCGTCGTGGTACAGGCTTCATGTTGCCACTTTCTGTGAACTGGTGAATACCATTACTTAACCATTCATCATACAACTCTGCAATTTTTTGTTTAAAAGGCTTATTCCAAACTACGTTCGGGGCCTGAATATATTTTGTGCACCCTCCGGGTACAATCACGCTTTCGGTGTTGATCTCTTTGAGGCGGAATTTTACATCTTCCGTCTTGTGTGCCTCGTAAGAATCCCATGCCAGAAGTCTTTTGCTGAATGCAAAGGTCCCAACTATTTCATTTATCTATCACAGGGTCTTTTAGAATAAATTTCAAGACAATAATTCGTGGACATCATGTTTACAAAAGTATTTGGACAGCCTCAAAAGGACAAGTTTTAATAGCACAGCCTGATTAACGCAAAGAAGCATTAGTTTATGATAAGTATGCTGTTGGTATTTTCAAACAACACGAGAAGAATATTTCAAAACTCAGTCTTGTAGGACATGTACCAGTTGAGTTATCAAAACTACTTCATTAGTTTTTGAAGGCAGATTCAAGAAATTGCATCTACGTTACAGTCATTTGGAAACGAAAACTGGAGGTTGGACTTTGTGGTGCCCGCAAATTTCTCCGCCCACACAAAATGTAGTCGAACAGCAAGAGTCCTTGATGAACAATTGTTGAAGATCAAAGAACAGTTTCAACCTTAGAGTTGAAACATAGAAAAAAGGACTTTATCAAAAATTTCCTATTTATCTTTAATGAAAAAGATGCTCACAACATAAACTACGTATTTCTTTATTCCCGATATAAGAAAGTAAAAATTTCAAATAAGCGTCCAGTTTCTCAAGGTAGTTTTCGATTAGGGTAAACGCCATCTTTTAAAAGGTAGACGCTTATACGAGGGGGGGGGCGCTTAATAAGTGCTGGGCACTTATTGAACCTTGTGGAAATTACCTGGACGCTTATTAGAGGGGGCGCTTAATAAATGCTGGACGCTTAATCGGATAATTACGGTATCCTAAGTCAATGTTTGCGCATTTGGGTTATACCATTTAGGTATAGAAAGTAATAGTTAAATATTCTCGCAAGACATAGATTTTAAGATCGATAGAATTATATTGAAAAATATTTATTTGGCTACCGCGGACTTAACTATTTTTTATTTATATATTTTTTTTTGGTTCAGCACATGAATAGAAACCTCATAAAACTATGTCTAAAATTTTATAGAAATTGAGACAGCGGTTCAAAAGTTATTCCTGTCAAAAGTCAAAAAATATTGTTCTGAGAAAAATTACTTTAAAAAAAGTACAAACAATTAAAAGAATAGCTTTTAGAAACGGAACAGGATAGAAACAAGAAGCCACACTTAAGGGATTTTGAGGGGTAAAACTAAATATATCTGCGTTGCTATGTGCGTTGTCAAGGTAATTTTTTATACCTCTTCCTAAAAAATAATGAAATACACCAATTTATGAGTAAAATTTCTAAAAACTAAGTTCATTTTTGTAATCTACGGTATTGAAAGTATTTAAAACCGACAACAACAAAAAAATCGAATTTTTATAATTATTTTTAGGGAAACCACCTTAAAGACTTTTTTGTTGACTGCTATCCCCTGAAATTTAACACGTCAGAAATTTTCGTAACTAATGTATGTTTTTATTATCAAAAATAATTGAAAACAAATAAATTTAATTAATAAAATACCGACTTTTTAAAAAGGCTCTTTGGAAACTTCTTTGGAAAGCGCTATTTTCGATAACTTTATGATGATGACTTTTGGATTTGTGCGGTTTTAACCGATGACGTATTAACGCAACATCATCTGCGAGTATCAACAACAAAATCGCGAAGATCATCTAAACAGATATATATATTATCATTCCAATGTTAACGCCAGATAAAGGTGATATACCCTTAATTTACAACCACAAGCCACCAAATAAAAGTATTTTTTAAAGCAAAAGTAAGCGAAGGTATAACAATCATTACGTAAACTAATCAATAATGCCTTCTCCAAAATTTACTTTGCATACCACTTTCCTATCTTTCTTCTCTTGATATATTTGTTGCATTGCGGAAATAGGACGTGCTCTTTCTATATTGCCGCTGTAATATTGATTACAGATAACGTACTAATTTTTATGTTCAATCTTCATACAATAAATGGAATCAGGTAAAAATTCGAATATTTAGTTTGCATACCACTTTCCTATCGTGTTACTTTCACAGAAGTATTTCTTATATTGCAAAAAGAGGGCATGCCCCGTTCACTTTATATTACATAGATTAGTCGGTAATTTTCACGGAGCATTTTTGTCTTTAGATTTGTAGATAGAACTTTGCAATTTTAAGTTGGTTTTAGAAATATTCCTGTGTTTGCAGATATATAAAAGGCGTTTCGAATTAAGGTCGATTATGGTAAACATTACATTAGCTGGTATATCGTCATGTCCCTTTAGAGAGTTACATTACATTTTTACATTAATTTTTTTTAAAGATTTTTTCTAAACATGTCAGTGGGTTTTTCTGAAAATATAAAAACTCGTTGTTTTTATCAATTTGGTTAATACCATTTTCGTTATTTAGAAGAAAAATATTGATCGGAAATATTCGATTTTATTGAATGGTGGTTTAAAAAAAGATTTTTAAAATATTGCCAATTTTAAATCAAGCAAGCATCAATAAAACAAATAAAGCTTGCCAACTTGGTGCTACAAAATCCAGTAAATTCCTTTAGAAAAATATATCTTGACAACAAAAAATTCTACAGAGATGATTGACCCCATTACTGATTTGTAGATTAAGATAGTATTAGATTCTAGATACTGTTGAGTTATTAAGTCTCAATAAAATAAAATTACTTAGGTAATTAATTGTCTTATGTAATGTTCCCAATTTAATTTTGCGATTGAAACCATTCAATAAGCTTTTTGTGTTTTATTTGAAATAAATTCGCTTTGCAAAATATAGATTTTTTTCAATTTATTTTCGCGAGTAAGCAGTTTTGAAAATATTACGTGGAATTAATTTTCGCGAATTGGGTCTATAGGACGAATTTCGCAAAATTAAATTTCAATAATCAGGGGCAACTCTTCTTCCGTTTAGTTATTATAATAAGTTAGCAATAATATATTTCAATATGTTCCTCTATTATACCCGGAATACTTTGTCTACTATTTATACATGATACTAAGAATCAAAGCAGATTTTGTTCTTTTCCATACCAGCGATATATTGTAATAATATACCCTTTCGATTACTATAAACTCTGCGCGAAGTGTAGAGCTGTTATCTTTGAATTCCAGTTGTAAAGATATGCGTATACATATTTGCTAGAAAAGACTGGAGAAAAGTGTCATCTATGGGTATGAGAAAGTGTTCTGCTTGAATCATGAAAAGATAGAAAGATCTCTTTGGAAGATCCCAATGATTTAATTGTTGGTTCAATGTCATGGCATGAGTATAAGTGTTATCTGGACATTCGCTTTGCCCCCAGGTGTGCACGGCGGTATTAGGTATTCTTGCTGGTTTATCTTAGGTGAGTTCAGGACACTATCGAAGTGTTGTTTTAATTCAGTTACTATTTCCGATTTTTTGTTTTTATTGTTGATGGTAAACAGGCGAGATAAGCTTTTGTTCTTCGATAAACGAAGTTTTTTCAAGAAGTTTTCCTTTTAGCGTTAGATATTAATGTAATGACTTGAAAGCCTCTGTTTTTGTTTGTCAGTATTCCGAAAGTTCTTCCAGTGAGTTGATATTGTACATAAATTAAACAGTCAGTGCTTCGTGAGAAGTTAGCTAATTTCAATTTTTATATGAGTCATTCAGTATTTGTTCCACCATGATTTACTTTTTATTTAGCATATTCAGCTTTTCTGTGTTTGCAGTATGCTTGATAGGCTTGTACATATTACGCTTTTAGTTAAACTATTGTGCAATTCTTCAATTTGTTCGTCTATTTGTAAAGGGTTGAATTTCAAAACAGAGTCTCTCCATAAGTAATTCGGTATAAAATCGCTATTTTAGATTAATTCTAATATCTTCGATTGATATTGATTTAACTTGTAAGGTGGTTTCACTGTACTTGTGTAATTTGGCAGATGTACACTTTGGATGGACCCCTTCTACAAATGTTTCAAAGTTGCAATGCTTGCGTTATCCAGCTATCTTCAACTACATACTCTTTGCTATTTTAGTACCATAAACTGGGTTACGTATACTCAGGCGATTGCTCTTTTCGACTTCAATAAAGGTATTATTTTTATTACTTAACGGTTCATATTTTGAATTATTCTTTTACTATTTGTGTCATCGTTGGTTTAACAGATTGCGATGATTTGAGTATTTGACATATTATTGTTTAACTTCTAGTTTACATTGATGCACATTTACGGAGATTTGTCCGGTTGTGGCAGCAGCTTTTTTATATGTAGAGTTGAGAGCATGTTAACATCGATTCTGTTAAGAATGAGTTTCTTTTCGTTTAACAGCTTATTGGTGAAACTTCTTGTTGGCCAGGTTTCGATCCAAGCGTTGAAATGCGTTTTCTCAGGTCTTTGTTTTCCTGAAGACTGTTTTTGTTTCCAGTTAATATCTCGGACAGGTTTTCAAATGTTGTTGACTCACAGAAGTTAAATACTGTTTTAGACTTCTGGTTTTTGTCAACGGTCATGACTTCAGATATATTTGCGTTTATTTGTTCTTCTTAAATAGATATAAGTAACAGGGGCGGATCTAGACTGTAGCAACTGTTGCAGTTGCAACAATCAAAATTTTAAGACTTTTCCACACGATAATTGATGTTATCTATCAATCCAATTAAAAATTACTGGATTATCAATCAAAACTTTACAGCGTCTCGCAATTTTGCAAATTACAATAATAATCTATTTTATGTTGGCAATAAATTGCGACAATATATTTGCGACATACAGAGCGGGTTCAATTTCCGTGTGAAACCTCGATCTCCGATTATGCTAGGCCAAAATTACATTTATTATTGTTTGAATGAACGAGTTGCAACAAAACATTAGCATTTTGCAACAGTTAGTGTTAAAAGATATAACTTAAAATAACAAATTTCACCCTCTGATTTTCGGTTGTCTCTATATATTTCAGGGGGATACATCGTAAGGCTAAAAGTCATTGGCGAGTTCGCTGTTGCAAAACTATTTTTAGAACTCCATTTCATTTTTTGGACCATAATTTAATCCGATTAAACACAAGATTTACTTTTTGAAACTTGCTTAATTCCAGGTTATGTTATTTCCATTTTAAAAGAATGGAAACACAAGTTTAAAGCGTTTTGTGACATGTATGTTGATGATCTTCCTAATCCAAGCAATCTTTATGCTGAGGTTGGTATGGGGGAATGTTTTTGGAAGGAAAACCAAGTTGATTTTCCAGATTATGTCTCAAGTACATTGCTGAAATTTGATACTCATATGTTTCCTAACATATTTACTGCCTTGCAAATTCTTGGGACTATGCCTGTCACCACTTGTACATGTGAGAGTTACTGCTTTTGCGTAGATTGAAAATGTATATTTTGCAAAGTACTATGGGAGATGATAGACTCAATGGCATTGCGGTAATGCATATACATTGTGATGTTGATATTGACATCAATTATATAATAGACACATTTTCAGCTTCCAACCATCGCTGTATGGAATGGAGAAATATTCTTGAATCTGAAACTTAAAAACTTTGTGCATAATCTTGTAACATTTACTCATTCATTTACACCTACATAGAACACTTCTGTTCTTCTTTTAGAGAATAATTAGTTGATCCTAAACTGACACTTGTCTAGTCATATGAAAGTGATGCAGTTATGGTTAATTATACAAGCCAAAGTTTCATTTCATAATTATACCCTCCTGATATTTGCTTCCTGATTCCATATTTTCATCAAATTATAAGTTAACAACTTTGATGCTAACCAAGAATAATAATTCTTTCCCAATAACCAATAACAAAATTTCTTTCTCGATAACCAATAACAATAGTTCTTTCCCTTCTTTAGTTGCTGATAACAAAGGTAAGAAATATTCTTGAACTTCTGTTTCTCTAATATACCTATCAATTTTAATATTTCATATTAAATGGTTTACATGAATAATTCACAATGACATTGCAAATATTATTTTTCATATTTTTTATTCATTTGTTTTCATTTTAGTTGAATGTTGAATCGACTTAAAGATTAATAAAAAATAGATTGTTATAGAGAGATGTGTACGGTTATGTGTCTCCATTTAGAATCCCGATTTGAGTCGACCTCTTATTACTGCGTCGAAATTTCGTACCATTGTCGTCCGAGATGTAGAAATAAGCAATACGTTGGAGTATTGAAAACTAAACAATGCATGTTCTGTAATATCGATTGTAAAAAAATCTATAGATAAGTTTTCCTTGCGGTTGAAGTAGAAGTTATATTTAACATGGGTAACTAACAAGTCCCTCTTGACGATGTTTCTGATGTTTGACAAATGGGTCCACGTTGTTTGACGCGTTTGAAATCGCTCAACCAGACAATCACCAATTTGAGCTAGACTCGCATTACGCGATGAGTTACGCTTAATAACTCGCGTTAACGTATTTTAAAAAATGGTGAGGTGAATTTCAACTGAACCTTTTGGTCGATAAAAGCACTAGCAGTATGTAGTGTTTAAAATATTATGTCTTGTAGAATATTGATTAAAAATGTGCACAGCGTTGTATTGTTTAAACGTAAAGAGAATAAATTTACCAGTTTATTAACATTCAAGTTTATTTTGTTAAGATATGTAGTTTTTACGCGATTTCTCGGTATGAGATATTCTGTACACTTGTTAAAATATTCAACATTAAATTTCTGGATGTATTTTTTTGCTACAGTCAGTTTTTTGTCTGGATCCGCCCCTGAGTAAAATAAATGTGTCATGTTAGCACTTTACTGCTTTGTATCACTTTTTTAAAGACTTTAGCGGATCAGAAAAAGGTTTATTATCAAAAGTCACAAAGTCCAATAAAACAACTTTCACATACGTTGTTTACTGCTGTCTCACTAACGTACTCTTTCAATGTAAGGTGGACCTTTTCTTTAGGATGGAATAGAATCTCATCTTAATTTTCGATTTTGCGTGGTCAATATTTGATCAATGTCGCTTGAAGCTTTAAAAGGGTTTATTATATGCTCGAGTGAGCTTGCAATTTAAAATTGTTGTATGCGTAGTGTTAGGATGCAATAGATCTACAGTAGTTATAGCTGAGTATAATTGAGACTAATGTTTTAATTTCGTAATTATGGAATGTTTATTTTTAATTGCTTAAGATGCAAACGGATGTTGACATGCAATTGTGCTGTAATAATGCGAGTTGATGTTATACAACAAATGTTATACGTAGAAATCAAAACCAACAACAAAAAATAAATAAAACCCAAGCTTCCAAAAATCCTCAACAACCCGGAAAGATTTTGATGAAAGCGTCGAATATGTGTGTATATGTTTATTATAATTACGCCAGAAGATGTTAGAAAAAGCAACAGATATAGCAGCGACTAAAACAATTGTTTCAGTTATAACACGAAACCTCGAACTTACCAAAAGGTTTTCATAGAGAGCGCAAAAATACGTTTGGCCGGAGCAAAGTCATGATATGCAAAGTTATGGTATACATCGTTATGCTTAGTTAGGTAAAAGTTAGAATCGTTTGCCGTTGTACTATTGTTGTCTAACACCAAACATATTAGTCCATGAGCTCAATCTTAGGATAAGATAAATATCCTTAGAGTCCGTACATACGAAAAAGGTCCAACAACATGGGTAAATCGGTAGCTTTTGAAAAAATATAGGGCGTTATTGAAAAATTACCAACCCATTATATAATATGTGAAATAAAATAATGCAAGCTTTTTTCAGGGATAAGCAACAGAAAAGTATAAATGAAAATGGAAAATTTACCCCTTTTTACGTACTCGTGAAAAACTATCTAGCTGTATGCAGATTATAGCAGACAACAAGAATAATAATTTGGCCATTGGGACAATTAATCCAGCTGTAATGACAATAGATTCTGATAAATTGATTTCAAAGGAAGCTTGCTATCAGGCTTCATGCTACAGACAATATACCAAACCCGTTAATGAACACCATTGCAAAGCAACGGAGATAAAATTAAGTTAAGTTAAGTAGTTACAGCAAGGAAATATGATGGTGGAAATTGATTGTTAAATTTAATATGCTATTACATATGCTATTCAGGTCCTTCAAACCATATCGAGATCAACTTCCCGGCAATATTGCTGGGAAAGGAATTGGCCCTCAAAGGTACAGTTGTATAGTGATATTATCTTTGCCCGAGATTTGCTCCTAGTTGATAAATAAACCTTATTCCATGTGGGTAATGCTTCGCAAAATAATCCTTCCAATTAAAGATTTTCTTCTAATTTTTATATTCTCTTACTTTTGCAGTAGTACTTTTAGCATTAAGAAATAAGAATATTTTGTAAAATACCCAAAGAACCCTTGGAGAATTGAAAGCCAGCCGGATTTATTAAATGTTATAAGATTTCAATGTTCAAGATTGTACACGAGTTATTGTCATTTTAGTAAAGTAATAATTTTAGTTTCCCTAATAAATTTTGTATTGTGCACTTTCAAGGTGACCCATTTACCCCCAAATATTTTACAAAAGCCAAATTACCAAATTACCCAGGTTATCATACCTTTTCAATAAGTAGAGAGCCTAATGATAACAAAAAAACATGTTCGGCTTATTCCTAAGAAGTGAGTCAAAACGCAAATGGCTATATGCGTGTGGATTTTTTAATTCCATGGAAAGGTTGGTTCACCAGGAAGATACAGAGTGAAAAAGAAAGATACCTAGCTAACTATGTTACCAATAGAATACGAACAAAATATAAATAAATATTTAAGTTTAACTATAATTTAATATGTTCTTAAAAGCCAACTTGGGCCGCCTAAATAAAATAGTATAGGTTTCGGACAAGATGGTGCGGAAAATCATTTTTAAGAAGTAGTGAGTAATAATAGTGAATTAGTAATATAAGACAAAGACAAAAGCTGTAACAAACCGTAAATAACATAAATATCAGATCGGAAATACCTTCTTTCTTGTAAGCTTTCAAAAGAAAATCTTTGAGAAGAATGCGTAGCTATCGAGAGAAATCGAATTTTCAAACGCTTTCAGGTCAAACAATCAGTTACTCAATTGGAACAGAGCTCGTGTGCAACAAACGAAATCTTGTTCAGGTTTCGAGGGCTTTCGGGTCAATTTCGAGTCTCAAGAATGCAAGAGGAAGACATAGCTACAGTTGTCGAGTAGAATATTTTAAAATTATTAGTTGTAAAAGTTCTTTTCATAGGAAACAATAACAAAATGAGAAGTTGAAATTAAACGGAGCGTATGACATTATCTTATACCATAAATTTGAAATTTTAAAATTGTACAGACTACTTATTTTTGAAGAGAACAATTCAAATGGAGGGGCGTAATTTCGCTCTCTGAAATCAAATGTAATTTTTGAAAATTATCCCGTTGTCTGGTATCATTACCAAACCATAATTTTATGCTTTGTGATTCTTCTGATAATAATATTGTGGGAGTACGGGGTAGTAAAACCCCATGATTTCAAATATAAAACTATGAAATATTTTTGTAACTTCGTTATTCTGTACTACTATTAAAGAATCTATATATATTGATTAGGGTGGCTCTTAAAATTGTGTTTTTGAATTATACTTGGGGCACCCTTTCAAATGATAAAAACAGCCGTAAAAACATCTGCATCAATAAATCATCATGTGATTAAACCTCCTAATTGGAGAAAATCATCTTTTGAAACCGTCCAACGCATGCAACGTGGACAAGCGACGTTAAAAGGATGATGATGATGATGACACTCTTTCAAATGGTGAGGGGTGGCCCTCCCCCTTAAAGTTCTGCGCCCTCCCCTGAAATACCAAATCTGCGTATCTCAAAAACCA
Source organism: Candelabrum cocksii (assembly GCA_963930725.1). Taxonomy (NCBI): domain Eukaryota; kingdom Metazoa; phylum Cnidaria; class Hydrozoa; order Anthoathecata; family Candelabridae; genus Candelabrum; species Candelabrum cocksii. Next base: position 5,151,038 of record OZ005677.1, on the reverse strand, counting down.
CTTGAGCTAGAGATACGATTTTTGTGTCAAAAGATACAGAAAACATTATGGTTTCTTATCTGCTTTCTGAATAATGAATGCATCTATCTTGAGTAGAAAAGCAGTTTTAGAAAAAACACATAAACACTTTTTAACACGAAAAGGTACGGTAGCTCTATAAAAAATATGCGACGATCAGTGTTCCCTTTAAGAAATTAGGACTCGTGAAATCTCTCCAAATCTTGATTTCACAATCTTTTTTGTGACTACGAAACCGTCTACAGAATTTCATTTAATTCTCAATTTTTGCACCACTGGTGACGATATTTATTTCAAAATGTATTTCTGGTCAGTACTGCAAGAAGCGATATTAGCGACAATATTGTCAGTGACGTACTGGGTTGAACTTAGGGCAGGTGCGATTTTCAAATATTTGGGTACACTTGATTACCACATGGACAAATTTATAGCAAACCACTCTGGAAAATATTTACGACAGCAACAAGTATTAATCATATGTGATTTCAAAGTTACATTTTTTTCTATGAAATCAAACGACTAAAATATTACAAATGGTGTCTTTGTTATTATAATCAAACACAAGTTATACGTTGACATTATTTGCGTGAAAATGTTAAGTAGAAAAGTACATAAGAATTAGGTTTTCTGACATAGGAAATTTTGGCAAATAATGACTGAATTCCTGAAATTACAACACTTTTTGTTCTTCATACTATTACCTTTCTTTGTAATGCTCAAATTATCAATAGTAGTGAAGTATACACCAAAATAAAGAGTAATACAACCAAAAATAAAAATTTACTAAAACGAGCATTTATTAGAGCTCCAATGCCCTTGTTTTTTTGCTAAAAAATTTTTAACACTCGGTTAACATCACTATCTGCATCATACCTTAAGGGAAGAGATTTTCGCGCCCCAAATCTGCTTTGGAGATCCAGGTACTACTCCAGAAGAAATTGAAGATGTAGGTTGTAAAGTTTTCCTGAACAGGCACGTTCACTATTTGCTTAAGTTCGATTCCAAGAAGATATTAATTTTAACGAACTGTAAAAATGTTCAGAGGACCGTAATCTTCTTTAAAAACGCTAGTAAGGGACATACCTTTAGATTCATCTCTTAGTTATGTACCTCATTTGTTTCTAGCTACAATGGGAAGTCTATTAACACTTTAACAAAGCTGAGATACTTATCATTCATGGCGATGGTGTCAAAATCATTAAGAATTCAACCAGAAAATCTTCTACCAACCGAGCAGGCAGCGAAGTATCATGCAAGACGTGTACATTTGCAAGTGTGGTCAGTGGGAAATGTATTTTTTTTTTTTTTAGTAAGGAAATACACAGAGGAGAGGTAGGGCCTATGACTCAACAGTGTCCTGTGTATTGGAAAGAAATATCAGTAACAGAGACATAGACTAAGGATCTGTTGGATCTAAATGTACTTGAAACGAATACTTGGGATCGGCAATCAAATGAAGATCATTTACGACCTATAATGACTGATATAGGATGTGCACCAGAATGGCTATTAAAATTTATCTGCTATAAATCCAACCCATCATCAAAAAACGCTTTGTGCGTCCAGAGTCTCTTCATGCAAAAAGAATGGTTTCCCTTGCATAGCAGCGTGTGGTAAATATCATGGTGAATTATGTACGAATCCGAATCCCAACTTTCTCTATAGTAGTGATAGTGATGACGATGCAGACAATGACTTTTCTAGAAATATATTTGACTTATTTGAATAGGACTTATTTTGCGAGAAAACGACTTTGTTCAAGTAAAAAATAGTCTTAATAAGTAGCTAGGTTAATCAAAGACAAAATAACAATATAATAATAATAATAATATTTTTCATTTCTTAATTACATTTGAACCATTGTTAACCAGTGGTATTTACTTCATTATTAACAGTTGAATACATTTTTTGCATGAACATTTGATTTTTGCATCTAAAAATATTGCTTTCTAATTTGATGACGTCATCATTATCATGAGTATGCTCATCATAGGACAACCTTTAGATATGCCATTATTCATAAGTATATATCTTGTATTCATTTTAAAATATTCAATAAATAGTGATATTTATCACAAAATTGAACAAAATACCTACTCTGACATAACTAAAGCGTTAAAATCCCTATGATGGGAGGCTCATCGCTTTTTACAGGAAAATCTACATAAAATTTGCTTTCCATCCATACCAAATATGCTTTCTTGGTATTTAATTCCGGGTTCACCTAATTCTCCCAGACTATGTGGAACAAACAAAACACATTTTCTTGAATTTGGTTAATGATTAAATTTGAAACTGAAATAAAAAAATATACAAAATTAGATTTAGTATACAAGCAAACACAAATCGTATATATAACAAACACAAATCGTATATATAAAATAATTTTTACTATTATGTTTTGTCTAGGTTAGGTTGAGTGCTCAATTGCTCCAAAAATAAGACATGATTTCTTCTTGATGTCTTGCTCTCTCGAAGCCAAGATTCGACTGCCGCCCCAAAACTGAGCAGCATGGCAAAAACAAGCGCTAAAATGCCGGACGCGAAAACAAAGTAGATAAAAATAAAATAAACTAAAAATGCTAATTAATTTCTTTCATCCTCTCCCCCAGTGAGATATGCTCTCGAAACGATTAAATGATTTTTTCATGTAAACATAGTTTTGATGTTGGTCGTTTGATTGTGTTACCGTCGGCTTTGCGGACTTCGACCGAACGTACTACGTTGTCTTTACCAGGTTATGTTTTCGTAATCCTGGCCATTGGCCAATGAGTTTGTGGCACACTTTCGGGTTGCAGCAAAACTAAATCTCCTTTGTTGAGATTTTCAGCCACCTTTGTCCATTTTCGACGAACATTCAGCTCTGTAATGTATTCTTTTCTAAATCGTTCCCAAAACATATTTGCCGCTTTCGTTACAGTTTTCCACTTTTGACGCATATCCATATTGAAGTCTGCGAATAAGTCAACCGGTACGTCGTATCGTTTTGACAGAAAATCGTGTGGAGTGAGCGCTTCGTAATCTCGAATATCGTCACTTATCGCAGTTATAGGTCTTTAATTGAGAATGGCTTCGACCTCGCATAGTATTGTTGCGAGGGCTTCCTCAGTGCAAAGTCGATCTTTCGTGATAACTCGAAAATGTCTTTTTGTCAGCTTCACCAAGGATTCCCATGCGCTTCCCATCCACGGTCTCGCAGGTGGATTGAACTTCTAGATGATGTTATTTTCGACAGCGAATCTTTGTATCTGCCATTGGTCCAAGTCTTTGACGAGTTGGATGAGTTCGTGATTCGCTCCAACGAAGTTTGTCCCATTGTCGCTCAAGATGGTCTTTGGTTGCCCTCGTTGTGATTTGAGGTGTTTTATTGTCATTAAAAAGGAATCATTTGATAGATCGTTAGCAAGTTCCAAATGACAAGCACGGACTGTTAAACAAGTGAATAACACTTCGTATCTTTTATTAGTGGCTTGGTTCCTCCTTGTCTTCTTAGATAACTTCACAGCGATGGGTCCAAAGTAGTCCACGCCAGTATAGGTAAAGGGATGCTTACAGGTGCTCAATAGTTCTTGCGGTAAGTCCCCCATGATTGGTTGGATAGGTTGAACCATCATTCTTTTGCAGTGTTGACAATCTCGAACTACCTTTTTACAAATCGTTCTTGCATGGGTGATCCAATACTTGGTACGTGATAGTGAGATGAGATGGTTGGCTCCAGGATGGTGATGTTTCAGATGGATCTGGTGCAGCAGAAGTTTTGTTGCTTGGTGTTTCTGTGATAAGATGATCTGATGTTTGGTGTCAAATGGTACATCTGCGTGCTTGATTCTTCCACCTACTCTTAGCAAACCTTTGTAGAACATTGGCTTCAGGGGCACAGTAGATCAATTTTGGAGTGTTTGGTTTTGTGAAAGTAGCTGATATTCCTTCGGAAACATCTCCAGTTGCGCTAACTTCAACGTTTCGTGTTCACCTTCACTTACATCCTCAGCTCGTAGCACTTGTTCGAATATAATTTCTTTTCGTTCTCTTCTTGTTTTCAACCAGTGATTTTTCAGCTTGACGATGTAAGCTATTGATCGGATTATTCGGCAACTGGCGATTACTGCTGCTTGTAACTCTAATTTGGGTATTGTCATAGGTTTGATTGGAACCAATCTCGACTTTCCCATAACGAAAGTAACTGTCTCGTTTTCGTTTTTAACTCGAAGGTATCCAACAGCTCCATAAGCTTTGATGGAAGCTTCCGAAAACATGTGAAGTTCGATCGAAGGCAGAATCGAGTGGTGCTTTCCAGTTGAACGAGAGATTTGATCTTCTGGCATTTCTTCATTCCAACCAATCTTTAATCTCCACAGGTGTTGAATAATTAGTTTTGCTCCTAGGAGGTATGGTGCAAGGAGCCCAAGTGGGTCGTATATACTGCTGAGAAAACTGAGGACACCACGTTTGGTTTGAGAAACGTTCGTTTTGATGACTGGTTGAACGGATAGGCGATCTTCGACATGATTCCATACTACACCGAGGGTCCTTATCTGCGGTTCGTTCACTGACGGTGATTGCTCTGAAGTGGACATGGCTTGGAGTACATCAGGATGATTAGCGATCCACTTTGTGAGACGGAATCCCCCTTTCTTCAGCACTTCGGTACTTTCGATCACAGTCGTTTTCAGTTGGTTAGTTGTTGCATCGGATGGAAGGAAATCGTCCATGTAGAAATTCTCTATGACTTTGTTGAGGGTTCGTGGACTAAAATCACTCTTACCATCTCCAGCACATCGTTTCACTGTCCAATTGGCTACACAAGGAAAATCGATTTTCCCGAAGAGGTGAACGTTCATCCGATTATACTTGATATCTTGATCTGGACTTTTTTTCTACATGAAACGTAATGCATCTCTGTCGATTTCTCGTAACAAGATCTGGTGAAACATCTGATCAATATCCGCTGTTGCAGCAAACTTTCCTTCACGGATTCGTAGCAGGACTGATATCAGATTGGAAAGGAGATCCGGTCCGGAGTGAAGCTTTTGGTTGAGGCACGTACCATTGAATCAAGCCGCTGCATCAAAAACGACACTTACTTTATTCGGTTTGTGAGGATTGGTAATGCCATGTTGAGGTATGTAGTTAGTAATGTTAGTATTCCCTGAATTAGCTGGTAAAAGATGTGAAGCATGACTTTTGTTGAGATAATCGCATATCGTATCATTGTATTTCTTCTGCAATTCAGGACTGCGTTGAAGTTTCCATTCCGTTGATACCAAACGTTGGATGGCTAGATTGCAATTGTATGGTAGACGTGGTTCGTTTTCTTTCCATAAAAGACCTACTTCGTATCGATTACTCGTCTTTTTGGTTGTATTTTCGAGTATGGTCAGTGATTTTCTTTCGGATACGAGTAACAGACACTTGTGATTTTTTCGGATAGTACCATAACTATCGACTTCCCAGAATCGGCTCAGGAGAGTTGAAAGTTCTTCCTCGTTCTGTTCTATGAAGATATGATTAGTTGTTGCCTGTCCACCTTTGCCTCGTCCTCCCATTACCACCCATCCAAGTACAGTTTTCACAGCTATTGGTTGACCGATCTCACCGGGACGGTAGTCGCTCTGTACGGGTAGATGTGGCATATCAGCTCCTATCAATATATCAACTTGCTTTGGGTTTGACAGCTTGACATTCCTTAGGTGTTGGTAGGTACTTCGAAGGTCCTTCGGGCTGATTTCGTTGGTTGGTAGATTGAGGTTATCAACTATCCAAGCTCTATCGATTTTGATGCATCCAGGGTGGTCTTCCGAAGCTATCTTAAAGCTAACTTGTTTGGACTGAAAGGAGATGGTATCTGTGATGGCATTTGACATTCTGTGTGTTTTCGCTGTAACCTTGAGACCGATCTTTGTAGCAAGGTTTTTGATGCAGCAGTTTGCTAAATTTCTCTAAAGAACAAAATCTGTTCATCATGAGTTCGTTTTATGGTTATAAAAACATTCACAGATGGAGTTTCTATTCTAACCTTGGATATAAACGACTACTTGACTATATACTTTGCGAAGTTTTTGTTAAACGATTTTCAAATAACTGTAGAGTATATAGAAATGTCAGTGATGGTTTTGATTCTGATCACCGAGTAGTTGTTATGGACTGTTCTTTTCCCTCCAAACGTCAGAGAAAGACACTTTTCCACCGCAGAAAATCTGTGCCAAAACCAGATATAAAATGTCTTCGCCATGATGAAAATGTAGCGAAGAGTTACTCTGATGTGTTAGATTTTTTTTCTGGTTTATTCTGGTTCCTCGACCGGGTGCATCACATTTCCGGCTCCCCGCACAAGGTTTAGCCCCCTGGTCGAAGGCGTTGCCCGGGTTGTACCCGTCGCGGTGCCCACGCGACTACGTGGAGGTACAAGTGCGAGTTGACTGTCATGTGTGTACCAATGTCATCTAGCGTCCCCTGGAGGTCCGACCGCCCGATGATCAGAGGTGCTACCACTCCATACCAGCCCCAACAACCCAAAGAAATATAGAGATAAGATTAAAAACAAATATTTTTGAAAAAAAGCTACAGCAATTAATACTGCAAGTGAATCTCGGGATGTTGAAGAAGAATTTAGACTAGCTCGTAATCATTCTTCCTTAAATAAATCTAAACGATTCCTGATTGATTCTTTAAAGTTAAAAGATCATTTTGCTAAGCATTTCGATGATCGAAAGGTTGAGTGTCAGCCTGAAATTGAAAATCCAAATCTTTTCCCACACATTTTACCACCTGAAAATGTCAGCATAAACGAGGATCTCCCTATTGAAACCGAGTTAATGTCGTCAATTAAGTCTCAAATAATACTTATGCTGAACACTTTAAATATGCTTCTTCCCCCAAGCTCACGTCTGCTGTTTTATTGCTTATGACTATAATATGGACTTTGGTTGTTGTTCCAAAAGCTTGGCTTTCTGCTGCAATAACATGCTTACATAAAAAGGGACTGAAAAGTGTTGCTAAAAACTATCGTTCAATCTTTATTACGGATACTCTATCACGGCTTCTCCCAAGAATAATAATAGAACGTTTTCTTGACACTTATGAGAAGATTCTAATGAAAAATCAATTTGGCTTTCGAAAGAATAGATCGACTATAGACGCGATTTTCATTGTTAGAGAATCAATTAAATCAACCAAGAATCCATTACACCTCTGTTTGATTGATTTAAGGGGTGCATACGACCATATTGTTAGAGATATGCTTTTCTATGTCATCAATATCCGGACAAAGGCTCCCAAGCTAACATCTATTTTGAAAGCCCTGTATACAGGTACTATTGCTGCCATCAAACATACTACCGACTACTTCCAAGTACAAACGGGTTGTAGACAAGGCGGAATAGAATGTCCTGTCCCTTTTAACATGTATATGGATTTTGTTCTTCGATGTGCCGAATATGGTGTTTTACTTCAGTTTCCTAACACCGGTCTTAAATATTCGTATCGTATAAAATCCGAGTCATCCACCAGAGAGCAGAGGTGTATTCACAAGCTCGCTGGCGAAGACCGGTTGCGTATGCTATGATATGCAGATGATATTGTTTTGTTTTGTGAGCATATAGACGAGTTACAATCAATTCTTAATATCTATGAAAACACATTTTTTTGGATTTGGACAAACCATTGCCACTGATAAAACAAAAACAATTTCATTTAATGTTTCTGAAGATATCATGACAACTAGTTCCCAAATCTCTCTGAATGGTGAACCAATTGAAAATGTCAGGCAGTTTAAGTATCTTGGACATATGTTATCAAATGAAACATGTGCACGTCATCAGCTTTTATTAATCATCAAATAGTCAGCGCTTATTCGAAATGGAATGAATTAAAATCTATTTTACTCGACAAACGAATATTTTTATCCACCAGAGTTAAGTTTCTTGAAGCATATGTCCGAAGCCGCCTACTATATTCAGTTCAAGCTTGGCCGTTGAATGCCAGAGAAATGCAGAAACTGGAGTCGATATGACAGGGCTTTTTGCGACGCATGGTCAAAAGTGGTTTTAAAAGAAAAAATGCACCAAAAAATAAGAATGATACTTCAATTCCAGAAGTTAAAATCGATTGGTCATTTTTATTAAATAATTTATGCAACTGCTTTCTCATGTCATCTAGGAAAGTGGAAGCGCCTGATGAGAACTTAGATCTCTTATAGGAAAAATTGATGATGATGATGATGTTTCGTGAGATCAGTGTGGAATCAGAACCTGGGTCTAGAAACGCATTGCTCTTGATCGAGCTTTTCCCATTGATTATGGTGACGGGTACAATCTGCAATAAGGTACGATGTGGTTTAAATAACGAGTTGACATTACCATTCATCACTGTACCAGGCGTATCACCTATGGTTTCGTGCAGAAGTGAGTGGTGTTTTTTGTTGCAGATCCTACATCGGTTGGTCGAACGGCATTCTTTGACCATATGACCTTTTGCCATACAATTGAAACAGAGTTTGTGGGTCATAATGGTTTGTTTACGTTCTGCAAATGAAGTGTCTTGGAATTGTGGACATTCCATCAGCCGATGATTTTGACAACATATCCAGCAGGTTCTTGTTCCATTATGTGGTTGTTTAGTATGGTTGTGGTTAACATTGACACCGAACCCTCTCCATTTTTGTTGAGGATTTGGTCTTGGTTTCGGTGAAGAATTTTCGACTGTTGCGATTACGTCAGCAATACGTCAGAAAAATAACTCAGATTTATATCGATATTATACCCGGTAGTGCGTTGGTAAGAGGATTTAAAACGATTGTCTTAAAGATGGTGGTAGCCGCATAACTGCTTTCGTCACGTTATCTGTAGAGTTTATAGCGAATTTGTAGTTTATGCTAGCTAGCCACATTACACATGACTTCAATTCGAGACTATAAGTCTTTAAGGTGATGCGATCTTTGTAGTCTATCTGTGGTTTGTTAAAGAGTTTGATGAGTTTCAGGTGGCAAACGAGTACTGAGTTCCCATAGTCACTCTTTAATGTCTTGAGGGCTGTTGCATAGAATATACTACTTGTTCCAACTGTCTCTATACTCCGTTTCGCTTCACCTCTCAAAACACTGAGTAGTCTATCCATCCTTGTATTGTCTGTGAATGTTAACTTAGTGTGGACTCTGGATCTAAAATTTTCGACAAATTCTGGCTATTGGAATGGATTTTTATCAAATGTAGCTAGTTCGATTGTTGGTAGGCTGCGGGATTCTGAACCTTCTTGCAATGCTCTACCAAAGCTTGCCTCGCTACAATCTGCTTTTGGTAGAATAGTTTCTTTACCCTCAATCAGAAAATCTATAAATTTGTCTATAGGTTCAGAATCGACTGACTCTTTCTTCACAGTTGGTGGTTCGACAGGAATAAGCTGGTGGCTAGGCTGTGATTTGAACGGTAGTGTATGGATAGAGATTAACTGTTCGTAGTAGAATGAAATCGACGAATGAAATCACACTAAGTGTAAGTCACATTTATTTGCAATACAGTCGCTCGAAAGATTAAAATCATTTATAGATTGTGAGTCTTTATTTCAAGTTTATAGTTTTTATGAAGATATTTCTATTGTTACACGATGATTTGCTCTTAAAGAGTCCTGCCTGGTAAGATTTCCTAAAAGGTTCTGTCCACTTTGATATGGGTCGATTAGCCATTCCTTTGAAAGAAGATGAGGATAATGTTCACGTGTTCTTCCCTTGTGAAGGGTTAAATGAAGATCTTCCAAATTGGGTAAGTAGTTTTCCCCTGAAGAAAAAGTGGATTCACTTGTCATCATTTAAACAGATACCATGACGTGATTATGAGCTGGATTACCACAATGAATACAATTGGTTTGAGATTGAACAGGTATGGTACCAGGTGAGGGCACTTCTGGCGCATCTATAGTAGCAACAATAGTTGGAATAATAGTCGCCTTTGGCATATAACCTTCAGAGATCTTTTGAGTAATGTCTAGGGAACGAGCTGGATTGAAAGCTAACTGTAAATCCAACATAGGATTTTCCAAAAAGCGTTGTCTAATGTAATTCGAACCTATCCCGGTAATAAACGCATCTCTGATTTGCTCCTCTCAATACTTTTTAGCAGAAACATTCTTATAGTTGCAATTTTTGCCGAGTTTGCGTAGTTCCTGAAAAAAATCATCCAAGGATTTACCTGAGGTTTGATGTCTTGTGAGTAATTGATATCTTGCAAAAATTTCATTAGGGGTTTTGATGTACAAGCTATCCAGGGCCAAAATAATACTTTCCAAGATCAAGATCAAGCCTCGTCGGATTTAGGATCTTCGACATATTGATAGTTGTTGAATGAATTGTAATGAACTCAAGGGACATTGAAACATAACACGTTCAGTAAAATAGACCTCTTGATAAAGGTTTTATTCAACAAGTAATAGAAACTGATCTAAAGCATAAAAAACAGCTATATATAAAACACAAATACACAAACAAAATACAAACGCACGAATTCATAACATAGCTATGAACACGAACAATATTAACAACAAATGAACATGAACATTATGCTCTTTTTACTTTTTAAAATCAAAATGCCAAAATATATATATATATATATATTGCAGAATGAGTTCAAGAAATCGGCAAGAAAATACTATCTGAAAGAAAATGTTATATTAGATACAAGAAACTGTAAAATTCTCAAATCAACAACGTAATTATTTAGTGGATGAAATATATTTACCCCATAATATAGGTTTAAAGGGTATGAAAACTATCATATTATGTCATTAATAAGGTGAATTTGTACACTCTAGTTTAGTACCTTTTTGAAATAATGGAAAAACAGATGACGTCTTTAAGATATTTGGAAAAACACCTTTAGCAAAAGAGAGATTAAAATGTTTTGAAAACACAATGGATAACTCTTCGTTTAAGTCTTTCAGGATAAAAACAGGAATGCTATTACGCCCTGAAGCCTTTCTAAAACTTAAGTTTGATATTAATAATGAAATCTCTCCTTTGTTAATTGGTTACAAGAACACGCTATTGGGATTAGGATTATTTAAATATTTTTCAAAACATGTGTGCAAATGATGAATTTTGTATTGTATGGTTTGGCCTACAGATATGAAGTGCGAATTAAATTGTTCAGTTATCATATCTAAATCTGTAACTAAAACACCGTTATTATTTAAGCTCTTAGGAAAAGAATCAATTTTCGATTTTAAATTAATGAGTTCGCGAATACCATTCCAAACTTGACGAAGATTTTTTGAACAATGTGAAAAGTAATTTTTATAGTAAGTTTATTTACTGTCTTTTATCAATTGTTTCAAGAAATTTCTGTATAAATTATAACGACGTTTCAAACTGAATTTTCTAGATTCATTTTTCGCTCTAATGAATTTACGATATAAATTGTTACGGACATTGATTGATTTTAAAATACCACTAGTTAACCAAGGTTTTAAAGAAGGTTTAAACCTCTTGATACTGATCTTTTTGAGTGGTGCGTGATTATCTAATAAAAAATTAAAATGTTTATAAAAAAAATTAAAACTATTATTAACGTTTGACATATTAAGCTCGAAAATTTCGTCCCAGTTGACTTTTAAGAAATCAGAAAGAAGGTTTTTCTTATCATAATCAGAAATGTTTCTGCGATAAATATTATGCTTTCTAGAAACAAAACTCATTTTGTCTTTGAACTCAATAAAAAATTGAGGTAAGTGGTCCGAAATTGTAGATGTTAAATTTCCCGACAATATATTCTCACCATAAAAATTCGTATAGATATTGTCTATTAAAGAACTTGATCGTTCAGTTATTCTTGTAGGTAAAGTTATTCGCGGACAATAATTATTAGACATCATGAAATTAAAAAACATAGAAACGTCACGATTAGAATTAACGTTCATTAAATCAATGTTGAAATCCCCAATTTAAAAAATGGTTTTATTTTCTAAAAGTAATTTTAAAGTAAGAGAAAGAACATAGTCGTTATGAAATTTATTAACAGACATACAAGGATGACAATAAATACAACCAACGATGACATTACGACTATTTTCGCAGATAATTTCAATAAAAACTGATTCCAAAAATAACCTTTTATACATTAACAGGTCATTCTTTGGTTTAAAGTTTAATTTTTTTGAAATATAAAGCGAAGCTACTCCACATGAAGATTCTGTAGCAGTGTATTCAATGACATAGTTTTCCAGTAAAATAGGAGTCGATGGTTGAACGTTAAGTTTTAATTATGTTTCAGTTAAACCCATAATATCAAATTGGAAATCAAGTAAGCTAAGAAAAGTACAGAATTCTTCAAAATGTTTGTTTAGCGAGGATATGTTTAAATGAAATATTGAAAATGAATTACTGCTTATATGCTTACTCCATATTTTGAGGTGCAAAAGTCAGTAGTGTCGTAGTACTTGCAGTAAATAAGATTTGTAAAAGTATTATTTTCCTCGTCCGATGGATTTTGACCTTCTGTTATGCATTTGTTAAATTTAGAAAACAAGTTGTTTTGTTCATTCGACGGAAAAATCTTGTTAATAATTACATTTGACAAAAAATAAAAACTTTAATTCATTGATAGATATTGTACTGAAAGGAAATATTTATATTATATTTTCAGCTGCGCCATGATGTTGTTTACGCATTACGTCAACCGCCGGTGTCAAGTTGAATATTTGAGATTTTAACTTATCTTACTTACTTACGAGTCACGGAGCGAAATGTTTACCGATTGCAAACTCAAGAATTTATTAATGATTTCATCCTTGTTTAGCTTTTTAAGTTGTTGCTTATTAAATGCCATAAATCAATAAAACACGCGTTAAAATCTTCAAACACAAAAAATTCACCACAGGAAAAACGTTGAAATTAATGCACATCCGTTCTCATTGAATTCAGAAACGATTATGAAAACGATTATCAAAACGTACAGCTTTGGCCTTCAAAACTAGTGGCTAAGGGGTCTTTGCTCAGATCTTGTACTCGAAATTTTAGGTGCTATAAAATGGGTTTTATTGCAATAACTCGGTCAATTTTGCTTCTAAATTGCAAAAACTTTGCAGAAATGTCTTTTCTACTACAATAAACAAATTGGAATTTTTTTTAAATTCTTTTGATTTTTAAATATTTTAAAGACTATTATAAATATTATAGATATAATATAGAAATATAATAATATATAATATAATATAATATGATATAATATAATATAATATATAATATATATAATATATATAAATATAGATATTAAAAGTTTTGGTGTTAATTTATTATGTTTTGTTGACCTTCAGCTTCTTTCTCATTGAGAAACTGGTCAGTCCAAACGAGCTTTCAATCATCAATTGATGGTGTTTTGTACAGTTTTTAATCTTTGAGCGATCTGTTGGGTCTGTAAATTATACAAAGTACCTCGTTATAAATGAGATAGCTAGAAATGAAATTATGCTTTTGAACTAATATAGAAACAATGAACTCGAATCATCTTCATCACTATCTTTGTCATCGTAATAATCGTCGTCATCTGATTCCATATCAGATTCTTCCTCATGGTTAGCTTTGTTTGCACAATTTTCCGGCTTGCATGCTTCAGTACACCTCATCTGATTGTCTATGCATAGACAAGATCGAACAACTTTTTTGCAATCATACGAGAGCAGCTCGAGCATCTAAAAAAGTCATTACGATACAGATTGATTGAAGGATACAAAGTAATCTATTCACAATATATTTCATTTTGGTAATGTATCATAATATATTCAACTCCAATACTCCATTGTACTTAGTGTTTGCGGAGGATATGATACACCTTATACAAAGATCATTTTTTGAAACATTGTACAACTTACAGATTCAGTGTTACCATCGCAATTATCTTCCCTGCCATAATGTATTGGATTGTTGATATCCGGTTCTGCTTCCAAGCACAGACGCCATATGCACCGGAACGTGAATTTCTCTAGCAGATTTATTTCTTTTTCGATGTTGTCTGTGTTGCGGATAATAGCATACCAAACTCATCCGACTGCAAAGACTTTATCTTTGCTGGCAAAGGCAGCAAAGGCACTGACTGAGTCACACACGGTGAAGCTGTGCAACCCAAGAAGTGATTCCAAAAGCTCATCTAATGTATATGAACAATGATCCGGAATCCAAGCCTAACGCATTTTTGATGGCATTCGGGTTGATGATCCTTCTCTTATCACGGACACCAGTTTCAAAGAAAATGTCACCCTTGATCTTGGGCAGGCACGACAATGCTATGATAAAAACATCTGTATCCGGAGATTAAATAAGGATGTTTTCCACTTCTTCCGTACTTACATGTTTTGCTTGCTGCAACATTTTTGTATCTACTTCTTCCTGTGAGCTACAAAACTCCGGTACGGGTTCCACATTGAAGCATCTGAGACACCAACACTCATTATCGTGTGCCACATAAAGCATCCTGCCTTGAGAAATAAGAGAGCGCCAGACTCCTGCTTCCATTGATTGACGATGAAAAAAATCAGGACCTTCTTGTTGCTCCAGGACGATAGAAAGCTTCCCCATTGTTCAACTGGATGCGTCGTGAGAATTGAATGAGAATCTTGCGCTCTGTATTCTTTATCGACCTTTCTTTGTATTAGTCGAAGACAACATCAATACGAGCTGGAGCTCTTTCCGGATGACAAAATCCATAGTAGCAGCTGCCTTGCCAATGCTTCATAAGTTAAACCAGCAATGTTAGTTTTCTGGACCATAGCCATTCCATCGATAATAGTTGACACCGAAGTTAACGTATCTGGTTCGACTGGATCCACTCCTTACTCGAGCTTGTGCAATAACGCTGTCCACCTGTCAAGTTAGTTAATGGCCTCATCCCTATGAGGGCACAGCAAATACTTAAAAATAACCGAAAATCGTTCATTGTAAAACGTCAACAATGATTCCTCACCTCAAATGAAATGTTTTTCTTGTTCCAATTAACAGTAGTGTTTCGCAATTTTGATTTTTTGTTGGACATGTCGAGAGAGCGGGTCAGATATTTGTTATTAAGGTCTTTTCAAAACTCTTTTGTGTCAGGACGATAAGATCACATCTAAAATGTAAATTCCGGTTACATAACAAACGTTACCTTTTGACACAGCATCTTTTAAGCGGATGAAAACATCTTCAGTTGCCAACACACCGCTTGAAATGCACACTAAAAGGGTTGTAGAAAATTGTTGAATGAAGTCATGGGCAGACTCCGAGAAGAAGTTGAGGAAAATTTTTAAAGGAAACCTTGGTATAAGATCAGTTATACCTATTGAACGAGCGCACAGATGTGGTCCTTTTTTCCATAATGGAGAACGCAGAAAAAAAAGGACTATAATCGTAAAATTTTTAAGTTTTAAAGATAAACAATTAGTTCTGAACAAATTTCGAGAGAAAAAACTCTGGGAAAATGGAATTTTTATAAATGAAGATTTCTCTGATGCTACAATGAATCATCGGAAACGACTTTTTCAAGAAGAAAAATTACTTAGAGAAAAAGGCAGTTACGCTAAAGTCGTATATAATTACTTACCAATAAATCAATCAATTTTAATATGATACCAAAGTAGATATGTGTGTTGTGTTTTTGTATAATTTTCAATTCTTTCAATAATCATACTTAATTTCGAAAACTTAATATTTCGCCCTTTTTCTTCCATCAATTTAATCAATAAAAACATTGATCCTGATGCTAATTATCTTCATGAATTTAATATTCACGCTCAATATTTTTCACCGTATGAAATTTCGAAATTTTCTAACAAAGTTGATATAAAAAAATACTTTTCAATCATTCATCTGAATATTCGTAGTATTTCTAGAAATTTTAATAATTTCAAGCATTTGTTAAACAATTTTCCAAAGTTTTTTAGTGTAATTTGTTTGACTGAAACATGGTCAAATGGTGACAAGAACTTTTCTTTAGAACTTGAAAATTATGACAAAGTTGAGTCGCACAGGGGTGGAAGGGGTGGTGGTGTTTGTGTCTTTTTGCACAAAACCTTATCTTTTGTGATTAGACCAGATCTTACAGTAAACAATAAACATCACAAATCCTTAACTGTTGAAATAATCAACAAAGATTCCAAAAATATTTTAATTACTTGTTCGTATCGGCCACCTGTTAACTCTACAAAAGAATTTGAGTTATGGCTCAGTGAATATCAAGAAATTATAATGAATGAAAAGAAGGAAATATACATGTTAGGCGATTATAACATAAACGTGTTAAATTTTAACACAAACAATAACGTGAAAAATGTTATAAATATTTTTATGCAAAACAGTTTTTATCCCATAATCAATAGACCTACTCGTGTTACTAAGGACACTGCAACTGCCATTGATAACATCTTTATTAATTCATTTGATTTGAAACTTGAAACAGGTATTATAAAAACTGATATCACCGATCATTTCCCTATATTTGTTATAAAACCATTAAATTGTAAATCTGAATTAAATTCTACAAAGTTTATTTTAAAACGAATATTTACTTCGAATAAAATTTTAAAGTTTAAAGAAGACTTAAAGTTTACAAACTGGGACATGTTTGATATCAAAGATCCCAATGTTGCTTATAACCAATTTTTAACACTTTTTCTATCAAAATATAATGTTCATTTCCCAAAAACTAAAATTAAAATGAAAACAAAAACCTTAAATAATCCTTGGATGACTAAAGGTTTAATAAATACTTCCAAATTTAAACAAAAATTATATAATAAATTCCTTAAAAAACGTACAATAGATAAAGAAAACTCATATAAGAAATATAAAAATTTATTTGAAAAGATCAAACGTAAATCGAAGATTAATTATTACCATAACTTACTTAAATTAAACCAGGGAAATTCTAAGAAAACATGGAACATAATTAGGGAGGTTTTGGGTAAGCGAAATACCTCGCCATCCTTTCCTAAAAGAATATCTATTGAAAATAAGGACTGTTTTGATGAAGACAAGATTGCAGAATATTTTAATGAATACTTTGTTAACGTGGGAAGCAAGCTTGCTGATAAAATTCCAATTGTAGGCAAACACTTATTTGTTATAAAACCATTAAATTGTAAATCTGAATTAAATTCTACAAAGTTTATTTTAAAACGAATATTTACTTCGAATAAAATTTTAAAGTTTAAAGAAGACTTAAAGTTTACAAACTGGGACATGTTTGATATCAAAGATCCCAATGTTGCTTATAACCAATTTTTAACACTTTTTCTATCAAAATATAATGTTCATTTCCCAAAAACTAAAATTAAAATGAAAACAAAAACCTTAAATAATCCTTGGATGACTAAAGGTTTAATAAATACTTCCAAATTTAAACAAAAATTATATAATAAATTCCTTTAAAAACGTACAATAGATAAAGAAAACTCATATAAGAAATATAAAAATTTATTTGAAAAGATCAAACGTAAATCGAAGATTAATTATTACCATAACTTACTTAAATTAAACCAGGGAAATTCTAAGAAAACATAGAACATAATTAGGGAGGTTTTGGGTAAGCGAAATACCTCGCCATCCTTTCCTAAAAGAATATCTATTAAAAATAAGGACTGTTTTGATGAAGACAAGATTGCAGAATATTTTAATGAATACTTTGTTAACGTGGGAAGCAAGCTTGCTGATAAAATTCCAATTGTAGGCAAACACTTTTCGGATTATCTAAATACCTCGACTTGTTCCATGACTAACATTGAAATTACTACTAATGAATTAAATGATGTTGTTAACCAAATAGATATTAATAAATCTCCTGGTTATGACGAAATAACACCAAATATCGTAAAAATTGCCTTTTCTGAAATTTGTAATCCATTAAAACATATTTTTAATCAATCACTTACCTCAGAAATATTTCCAGATAAAATGAAAATAGCTAAAATCATCCCTTTATTTAAATCAGATGATGGTTCTTTAAACAATAATTATAGACCAATATTAATCTTACCGATTTTCTCTAAATTATTTGAGCGCATTTTATCTAACCGTCTAAATAAATATATATCTGAGAATAAGTTATTGTACCAGAGACAATATGGATTTCAAAAAAATCACTCAACTGACCACGCGATCATAGATATTGTTAATGAAATCGCAGAGAAATTTGAAAATAATGAATTTGTTTTAGGTGTATTTATAGATTTTTCTAAAGCATTTGATACCGTAAATCATGATATTTTATTGGGAAAATTAAACCATTATGGTGTTATTGGTAACAACCTTAATTTACTTAAAAGTTATCTATCTAACAGAAAACAATTCATAAGCTACAATAACAAACAAACAACCCTGCTTAATATAACTATAGGAGTTCCTCAGGGTTCAATACTGGGTCCTCTCCTATTCTTATTATACATTAACGACTTAGCCTCTGTTTGTCCAAAGCTCTCTACAATATTATTTGCTGATGATACAAATATATTTAACTCCCATAAAAATTTAGATCAGTTATTCCGGATAATGAATAATGAACTATCATGTTTAAACCAATGGTTCTCTAGTAATAAATTATCAGTCAATACAAAAAAAACTAAATATACTTTGTTCCATCCGTTTCGTAGAAAACAATTAATACCGCTTGATCTTCCTTTACTGTCTTTAAATTCGGTTGCAATAAGTCGAGAAACTTCAATTAAATTCTTAGGTGTATATTTAGATGAAAACTTAACTTGGAAAAATCATATTTCCATGATTGAAAATAAAATTGCCAAAAGTATAGGGATTTTATATAGAGCTAGGTTTTATTTGGATAAACGTTGTTTAAAGGACATGTATTTTTCTTTTGTTCATAGTCATTTAAGTTATGCAAATATTGCATGGGCAAGCACGCATAAATTAATGTATTTGTATCGTCAGCAAAAACGAGCATCGAGAATAATTTTTAATCGTGAAAGGTTTGCACATGCCAAACCATTATTAAGCCAACTTAATGCTTTAAATATCTTTCAACTCAATATTTACCATAATTTAATATTTGTCTTCAAACTAAGTAAAGGTTTGGTGCCAGAAGTCTTTACAAACAAATGTAACTTACGGGATTTCCATTACAACTTGCGCTCATCAAAAAGCTTGTTATATAGTACAAGTCTAAAGAAGAGTAAACTTGGCTTATTTTCCTTTTCATACAGAGCTCCCTTTCTATGGAATAATTTTATTTCTTTAAAAGTGAGGGAAATCACTACCTTATTGCAATTTAAGAAGACTATAAAGTCTCTTTTTCTTGAACATGATAATGAACAAGAATTTTTTTAACTTTTTTTTGTTTTTCTCATTCTCTTTTTCTTTTTGCTTTTTGTTTTTACTGTTATATATCATACAACGCTGAGATTATATCAGAAAATGTAAATAATATTTGCGTTTAAACTTTTGAAATTGTTGTAGTACATACATACACATATATAATTTTTGTAAATTTTTGCATAACTTGAAATAAGGTACTCTATGATAAAACTTCTTAAAGTTTTCTTTGAGTTTCCTGCCGACTTAATACATTCAAAAAAACATTAAATAAATGTGTATATATTTGTTGTATATGTATATATTTGGATAAATTTCCATTGTAACTTTTGTTGTTTTGGCGAAATGAAAAAAAAAAAAAAAAAAAAAAGTCGTTTGCCAAAACATCCAATATTGCTTTCACGTCCTTCTCATCCTTCTTAATACGACTTGGCTTCATATCTTTGTGTGCAAACTTCTGATTGTGATACGAGGCAAATTCATGAAGTTTTCTTCTGAGCTCAACACGGGAAGTTGAATTGATACTCCAACGTAAGATAAAAGTAATTAAAAGTGGTGACTCCATATCCTTGTTTAGTGTCATCTCAACTCAATGCATTTGAGCTGTTCAATCCCCCCAAATGTATTGCCACTGGACCATTGAATGGAAAGGTTACCAGCGTCCAAAGCTTCGTACACAACAGGATGGGCTCATTTGATTTTTCTTCCGTGTAATTAACAAAAATATGGCGACATTTCTTGTGGCAACGAATTGTTGAGTATTCTCCACCCTTCACAGTCTTTAGAATTTGCAATAGTTCTTCATATTCTCTTTCTTTCGCGGCATTCCATAAAATATTCTAAATAAGACTCCAATGAAAGCAATGTCTGAAGCTTTTCATCATCTGGTACTATCTGAACTATCATGTATTGTACATTTTTCCATTTTACAATCATTATTTAGCTCTAAAATAAAAGGAAAACAGATTTGAAATGTAACGTTCAACTTAAAATTATAAAATATTCATAGCTCTACTCGCCTACTTCCGAAAACTATCGGAATATATTATTGCCATAATTTGCAGACCAAACAGATGGCACAAAAAAAGAACTGTACAAAACACCATCAATTGATGATTGAAAGCTCGTTTGTTTGGACTGACCAATGGGAAAGAAGCTGAAGGTCAACAAAACATAATAAATTAACACCAAAACTTTTAATATTCTGGTCTGTAAAGTACTCAAAAATCAAAAGAATTTAAATAAAAATTTACAATTTGTTTACTGTAGTAAAAAAGACATTTCTGCACAGTTTTATCAATTTAGAAGCAAAATTTACCGAGTTATTGCAATGAAACCCATTTTAAAGCCCCTAAAATTTCGAGTACAAGATCTGAACAAAGACCCACTAGCCACTAGTTTTGGAAGGCGAAAGCTGTACGTTTTGGTCGGGGCTATCCCCAAACTTCATTATATAGACTCTAAGGATAACAGATAGCCATGTTTGGTGATGTTCTATATAATAATCATAATTAATCCGATTGTTTTAACAATCAATCGAACTCGAACAGAATTCGGCATTTTTGTGCTTAACTGTTCGTGCTGTTCATCTGGAGATTTCCGGACCACGCTTTGCTTGGAATCGTTTGAAGGAGCAACGTATCAAATGGAAGTTCAACCATCCTATCAGCCCATAGGAGGCTCCTGGTAGTCGTTCGCCAAAGTCACGAAGAAATCAATGAAGTCAATCACAAAGGGGCGATTATTCATAGAAGAAACACTGTCGATGGTGATATACGAAATCGAAGCTATCGAAAATTCGCGTCCCCTCACACCAACCAGCGACGAACCATCTGACTATGAAGCGTTGACACCACATCATTTTCTGGCAAAGGATTTCTCCGTTCCTTTCGATTCATTCTCCGACTGCGCTATAGAAACTCGACGAAAGTGGAAATCAGTCTTCGTCGCTGCAAATATCTTCTGGATCAGATTTAGAAAGGAATATTTAACATCTCTAAACATCCGACAAAAACTGTTGAAACCGTATTGTATTACAGACAGATAACGTCCCAAGAATGCATCGGCCAATGGCCAGGGTAACAAAGACTTTCCCCGGAAGGGATAATGTTGTTCGAGCAATAGAAATCAGGTTGCCGAACCGTTCAACAATGGTTCGGCCATCATCAAGAGTCTGTATCTTTGAGTTGTTCAAACGGTGTCCTCACTGGAACTGGAAGGGGAAGATGAAATGATTTATTTATGATTTTGTTTTATTTGTTAGGGCGGAAAATATCTATTTTGTTTTCGTTCCGTTTTTTAGCGTTTTTTTGTTTTTCGTTTTTATTTGTCCACGTATGCATGCATGCATGCATGTATTCAGTTGCTTGCAGAAAATAGTCGCGTGAGGACCTTCGTGTTTTTGTTCATCTGTGTTTTAATCTCAAGTCAAGTGTATTAAGGTCAAGTCTCTTTGGAGATTGTGTGTTGAGTAAATCTATCATTGGAAACAAGCTACGTTATTTTTGAGTTGGACAATAGTAGCTAGGATATTTATGATTTTGTATATAGTTGAGTATTATAAGCTAGTGTTATCAATTTTTTCTTTGTATATAAGCTTTCAATTGTTTGTGTTTTTGCTTCAAATTTTGAAATCAAATATTAAAGAAGTTGTCGTTATTGCCTCTGATATGTAGCCGAAGGGTGTTGAGGAACGCCACATCTGGTTGACTTTAACGAGGAAGAAAACCCGTTAATCGTTACAAATTGTTGGCGATCTTGCAAATACAAAGCAAACCAATTATTAACAATGCCTCTTGCACCGATGTGATCAAGTTTTTTGAAAAAAATTTTGTGATGGACTGTATCAAATGCCTTCTTCAGATCAACAAAAATACCACATGCAAAAAGATCAGAGTTAATAGCTTCTCTCACTCTCTCTGTTATACTTAATAAGATATGAGCTGTTGAATACTTCGATCGAAACCCAAATTGTAATTCATTAAGGCAATTAAATTTATGTAGGAAATTGTAAATTTGAGAATACATAAGTTTTTCCAAGAGTTTACTGATGTTTGAAAGCAAATATATTGGTCTATAATTTGAGCATTCTAATTTAGAACCTTATTTAAAAAGCGGCAAAACTGAAGATGTTTTAAGAATGATTGGAAAAGCACCAGTAGTAAAAGACTAAATAACTTTAAAAAACGACAGAAATTGAATTACCTAGTTACCTAGTCATAATAGGTATACTATTTGGTCCAGTAGCTTTTCCATTACTTAGATTATGTATTAATGAGGGAATCTCTATTTCATCGGTTGGAGATATAAAAATACTTTTGAGGTTCGGATTTTTTAGGTATTTTTTAAAGTTTGTATGAAATAAGATGAATGAATTTTAGATTGGATGTTATGTGCAACTGTCGTAAAATATGAGTTAAATTTGTCAGCAATTTTCACAGGATCGGTCAGCGAAACACCATTATCATCCAGAATAACAGTTGGAACAGAATTTTTTTTACTTTTTAGATTTATTAAACGTTGTATACCGATCCAAATTTTTCAAAGATTCTTTGAGTTATCAATGAAGTATTTCTTAAAATGGGTTTGTTTGCTGTATCTTAATAGTTTAGTCAATAAGTTTTTGTATGAATTATACCGAGATTTTAACCTGATTTTGTTATTAATATATTTAGTTCGAATATATTTACGATAAATCTTATTCCTGATTTTTATTGATGTCAATATACCTTTTGTTATCCACGGTTTGAAAGAGAGCTTGAAGCTTTTAATACTGACCTATTTGAGTGGCATATACTGGTTTAATAAACCGTTAAAAACCTCAAAATATATACTAAAACTGTTGTCAGTGTTAAGTTTATCAAATTCAAGAATTTCATTCCAAACTACTTTATTAAATTCAGAAAGAAAACCTACTTTATCAAAATATGTGCTATTTCTACGAAAGATATTGTGTTTACGAGAAACAAATGTTACATTAAAGTAAGTAAGGTAATTGATCAGAGGTAAGTGATCAGAAATTGTTGACGTTAAGTTACCAGACAACATATTTTTATGATTACAGTTAGAATATATGTTATCAATAATTGTTTTAGATTTCTCAGTTATTCTTGTTGGTAAGGTAATATGAGGAAGAAAGTAAATTAATTAATAGACATACATGGATGACGATAAATACACCCAACAATAATGTTTACTTTTTTTGGACGAATTATTTCAATCAAAATCGATTCTAAGTAAGTGTAATTTTTTTATACATCAACAAGTAATTTCTTAATAATACATCAATTATCTCTTGTTAACAGAAGGTGTGTTTTGAGGAGCTCTTCAAAATTTTGAAGTTCGTTGTTATTTTTGGATTGAATTTTTGTTCTTATTGGAGTTTACTCATTATATTATTGTGGAGTCAGTTTGGTGTAGTTGTGGTGGTGTTTTCTGGTAAAGTTCTTTAAAATTTGGATAAAAACAGCTGATATTTGCTGACTTTGCCGATCAAGATTGACATTCTCCCAACTGTTCTCAAGTCATAAGTACTTTTAGTTCCTGTATCTAATACAGAAAACCAATAATCTTAATTGCTCCATTTGCAGCATAATTACATTTCTTACTTACCCTAACAATCCTTAATACAAAACAATTAACTGATCGTTACAAATTCTTATCGCTTCACGCCTATTCAGCCAAATAAATTGCTTACTTTTTTGTTTTCAATTTAACTTTTTTAAAAAAAACAACTGAATATATAAAAAAAATTTATCTTTGTTTTAAATTAAGCACCATTCCTTTTTCTTTATTTCTAATCATTTTATCTTTTAACTTCTTAATTGTATATATATAAAAATAAATCTTTTGCTCATTTCCACTTTTACTGCTACATCTTCCGGATTGTTGGGGACTTTAGGGAGCTTGGGTTGTAATCTCAGGGGACTGCCTCATATTCCGAAAAAACAGTTTTTTAGTTTGAGTGTCGTAATCCTTTCTGCATTTGTCATTCTATATTATATTTCATTGATCATGTTATCTAACAAGTCTTCCTTCGGTCGAATTTTGAAAAAACCTGACAGATTCAATAAAAATCGGTCCAATCTGAGTGCCCATTGTTTCAACAAAAATTGCATCAGTGAGGACAGCATTATATATTTTAGGCACTGCACACGTTGTTCCAAATACTTCTGCAGTGAGTGTTGTGAGTTTAGTAAGGACATCATTGAGCTTCTCAATGAAAAAGTTGATAACTTTTGGTTCTGTCCGGACTGCACTAAACCTGCTCTAAATGCAATTTTCTTGGAAAAAGATATCGAATCTAGATGCAGCGTCTACTTTGAAAAAATTGAATCTCGCCTTGTTTCTCTTGAAGCGTCTCATTCTTTGACCCATTCTTCAATGATCAACATCCAAAACAGCCTTGAGACAAACTCCTCATTAATTCAGAAATTAGTGGACGATTATTTAAAATTGAATAATCAAATTTCCAATTTAAAAAATAATTTTAGTAATGATTGTATAGACTCTGAACGTACTCTGAGTAAAAAAATTGTTAAAAATATTGAGGAGCACAACAGGCGCAAAAATAATTTAATTATTTACGGTCTGAAAGAGACTGATTCTGTAAACAACTCTGTGCAAGTATTGGATCTCTTAAAAAGCCAGCTAAGACTAAATATTTGCATGGACGATATTAAAAGTTGTGAAAGACTTGGGCCTTTTCAATCCGGTAATACTCGACCTTTAAGAGTTACTCTTTGTGATTATGGCACAAAAATCTCCATTTTAAAACATAAAAGGATTTTAAAAGAAGTAGATGGAAATATCTATATTAATCAGGACAGGAGCAAAGAAGAAAGAGATCTGTTTAATAAACTTCGAGTTGAAGCTAAACAAAGGGAGGCAGAAGATAGTTCGGGGGAATGGGTCTACAGAGTAAGATTACCACCGTGGGATCTGTTTGTGAAACAAATAATAAAAAAGACCTCTTCAAAATAAAATCTTGGAATAACAAAGCCAGAAGACTAAGGAATTCTCATCCTCCTTTCTCTTTGGCATTTTGTAACATTGGAGGTTTACGAACAAATTTTACAGATGTTTAGGCTTGTTTGATCGAAAATAAACCGGATGTATTAGCGCTTTGTGAATCTAATCTAAATGCTGGTATATCTTCTAATGATTTCCTTGTTCCTGAATATCTTCCTTTGTTTAGAATGGATTCCTCCATTCATATGCATGGTCTAGCAGTTTATGTTAAGGAAACGTTACCAATATCTAGAGAAATTGATCTGGAAGACCCCGATCAACCTTTCATGTGTGTCTCTTCTACATTCAACTAGTTTTCTATTTTTCCCCTATCGCTCTCTATCTTCCCAAGACTGTTCTGTTATCAAATCAGTCTCAAAGTCCGCTGATTCAGCTATTCTTAAACATTGTTCAAACAACATCTTTGTATTTGGTGACTTTAACATTCACCATAAACAATGGCTAAAATTCTCTAACGGAACAAGTAGCTCTGGTGTTGAAACCTATAACTTTGCAGTACCTCAGTCTCTCTTGCATTTAGTTGATTTTCCAACCCGCATTCCTGATCAATCCAGTCAATCGTCTTCCTTGTTGGATTTATTTTTAACCTCTAACCCGGACATCTGTAAATTATCTCATGGCGCTCCTTTAGGTCGTTCTGACAATGTTGTTATATCGGTCAAAGATAACTTCAATAGACAAGTTTCTCATGAACATCCCATGCACAGAACTTATTTTAGATATGATCTTGCGGATTGGCAACAATTTCAAACACACAATCAGTCTGTCCCTTGGAAGGAAATTCTTTCCAACTCAGTTGATGATTGTGTTAATGAAATTACTTCAATAATATCTGATGCAATAAGATTATTCGTTCCTTCAAGGAAATATCAGATAAAACCTCATTCTTCGTTTTGGTTTTCACCAGCATGTGCTGCAGCCATAGCCCATCGTAATCATTTCTTTCATTGCTACCGACGTCATCCGACTGATCTTAACAGATTGTTTATTGTCTCTCGCAATAACTGTAAATATGTTGTTCCTAAAGCAAAAACTGTTTTTGCTGAAAGAACTAAAGTTCATATCAATTCAAAAAAAATAGGTTTTTGTAAATTTTGGCGTATCATTAAAAATGTCCGGGGCAATTCTAAATCATCTGTGCCTCCACTATTCAATGGTCCTGAAGTCATTAATTTATCTAAGGATAAAGTTGAACTATTTGCTAAACTCTTCAGTTCTCATTCTACCCTCAATGATTCTGGACATGATCTCCCATATTTCACCTCCAAAACTGACCAGACTTTACAGGATTGCTTTATTTCTCCGGATAACGTTTTCAAGATAATTTCCAAAATGGATTCCACTAAAGCTACAGGACCTGATGGAATTCCTGTAATTGTTCTTTAGAGATGTTCTACCGAGTTATCTCCTGGTTTGTGTGCTGTTTACAAAAAGTGTTTGGATGAATCTTGTTTTCCTTCATCCTGGAAATTTGCCTCCGTTATTCCAATTTTTAAAAATTGTGGTGACCGTTCTAATCCTAGAAATTATAGACCGATTAGTCTCATTTCCATTTTAAGCAAAGTTTTTGAGACTTTACTTAACCAGACCTTAGTGGAATGTATTGAAAAAAATAATTTGTTTTATGATTCCCAGTACGGCTTTCGTTCTGGTCGTTCTACTGCTGATGTTTTGACAGTTATAACTGAACGTTTTTATCGTGCCCTTGATGTTTCCGGTGAAGCGCGAGCAGTTGCTCTTGACATCTCCAAGGCATTTGATAAAGTCTGGCATCTGGGTATATTGCATAAACTCAAAGCATATAGTTTAAAAGGTTCCTTTTTCAAAATTATCCCTTCCTTTCCAACCGTAGACTCAAGATTGTCCTTAGTGGTCATTCATCTTCCACTTTTTCCATCAATGCTGGTGTTTCCCAAGGATCAGTTCTCGGACCAACCCTGTTCCTACTCTACATAAACGATCTCCCAGAAAATTTATCATCCAAAACCATTATTTACACTGACGATTCCACATTGTATTCCTGTCTTGATAAATCAGATGATTGTGATAAGGTTAAATTGGCCTCTGTTTTTAATAAAGATCTCAATACGGTAGTGGAATGGGGTAAGAATTGGCTGGTTAATTTCAATCCATCTAAAACTAGTCTTCTTTCCATTAATCATTTCAAGCAAGCATATTTACCTCAAATTTTGTTGAATGGTTCTCATTTGCCTGAAAACAATTCATTTCGACTTCTTGGTTTCATATTCACAAGCGAACTCTCATGGCGTTCATACATTGAAACCATTGCAAAATCAGCTGCCATGAAGGTTGGTTCTCTTTTACGAGAAATGAGTTACCTCACCCCTGAGTGTATCCTTTACCTTTACAAATCTTCAATACGTTCTTGCATAGAATACAGCTGCCACATTTGGGCAGGTGCTCCTGCGAATTGCTTTTTGTTATTTATAGATTTTGTTAGACCGTGTTCAACGGCGTGTTTCCCTATCACACCGGCGTAACGTAGCTTTTCTCTGTCTTTTCTACAAGTTTTTTTATAGACGTTGTTCAAGCGAACTATCTTCATTTACACCTTATCCCAGAATTTTTCTCCGTACAACTAGGTTTTCATCGTCTTCTCATCAATGGACTGTTTGTGTTCTAAATTGTCGTAGAAATTTCTACAAGAACAGTTTTTTCCCGCGAACATCTAGACTTTGGAACTCCCTTCCATCCACTTGCTTTCCTTCTAACTTTAACCTTTAACTGTTCAAAACAAATGTTCATCGTCATCTAAAAACCACTTAACTTCTCCTGTAGCTCTTTACTCACAAGTGGCCTTTAATGGCCTTGTTTTGAGCAACTTCAATAAAAAAAAGAGGATAAACACAGTGAAGAAGATACTGAGATTAATGGAATAGCTTATAATATTTCATTACTAGTAGAACTGGTGCAATTATATGTTTAAAACGACTTTATATTATACTTTAGACGGGTTTATATTCTTTGTATTATTTTCTCGTTGAAGGCTAGTTATGGTGGAAAAAAGTAACTTGCAAAAGAATACTACATAAAACTAAATTAATGATCGAATGCAACGAAATTTTCCAGCAAGGAAATGGAATTCAGCAATGAATTGAACTGATTCCGGATGCCGTTTCTTCGTTTACCTTACAAAAAACTAACTAGTGAATAGTATATTCTTTCTTTTGTTTGCTTTTCATCTAAGATTATATGTTTAGCTATGAAAGTTCCAAGTAGTTTTTAAGTACCTTATTACAATGTAAGCGGGTCGGTAATAAGCGCGATTGACTTTGATCCACATTAATAAAAGCATCCTCTATTTTCTGACCTATTTACCGCGTTATTTTGACCAGCGGTAATTTAACCCTATTCAGGCTGGGCTTTTTAGGGCTCTGAAATGGCGGGGGACCATTTAGTTCCCCCTATGTATCTTTGGATTGACAAATGGTATTAACTTCAAATTTGGCAGGGAGTAAGTATTTTATAAAGTAAATCGATCTGGCAAACAAAAATTATAATTACGTCATTATTTTTTCTCTGACGTCATTAAAACTCCCAAAAAAGGTGTTTTAGGCCTTGTGAAATGACAAACTCAATTGGGAATGTTGGGACCTAAATTGTTTGATATTTTGTAGTATTTGTACCAAATATAAAGAAATGAGTAGTTATAACGTCATCGGCATCGTCAAGATAGGGAAATTTTCATATAAAAGACATCAACATTAATCAATAACTAAGTTAGAAGTTGGTTCCAGCATTTGAATAAATTTAACAAAGTAGAGCCTATTGTGAAAAGATGCTGACGTCATATTTGAATTCTCTGAAAAATTTGCGAAAGAATGATATATAACAGTGTATAGTTTACTTTCACTAAATTTTACCCTAATGATGACGGATGAAAATAGAGAAATGACAAAAAAGAGTGCCGAAAGAGAGTAATCTTGTTTTTATAACAAAACAGTTTTAAGTTTATTGAAATAAAGTTGAAACAATAAAGCCAGTCAAAATTCATACAAAATATTAATTATTAATTGATTTAATTCAAGGAAGTTTATATTGGAGAAACGAAGAGGAATGTATAGAAACCCGATGGAAAGAACATAACAGTGATAGCGGAAAGTCAGAACCATCCAAGCACCTTGTCAATAACCCCGATCATACCTTCACATGGAGTGTCATAACAAAAGCACCGTCTTTTTCAAGAAAACAAAAGATCCTCGAAGCTTATTACATCATGACCATTAAGCCTACATTAAACGATCAAAAAGATATAAAAAGCTTATTATTGTTCAGGAATGGAATAATTTGAAAATATTTAATCACGAATTCTTTGAGTTACTTAATTTACTTCTCATAGCGTCTTTTGTTCTTTCAGTTTCCCCAGAGTCTTTTAATCGTCCTATGTTATTTTTATTCCCAAAATGGCATTTTATTGTATAGAAATGTAGCTATATATTTTATAGTTTTAATTGCTCAATTTTTGTATAAGAGAGTAGGTGTTTTTAATTTTGATTTTATTTTACCTGAAGATGTTACAGTGGTAACGAAAAGCTTTGTAAACATAACTAAAAATAAAAATGTGTTGTTAATAATTGAAATAAAGTTGTTTTAGACAAATTCCAAAATTTTCATATTTGGGATTTTGATCATGTCAATAAAATTTCGGAATGCTCAAAGTGAGCATCATTTTTCAAAATAAAACTTTTACCAATATATTCCTACAGTATATAATTTTTAGAAAAAATTTAGGGTCATAGCATGTTTCTTTAAGAAATTATTTAAAAAAACTGACCAAATGGTCCCCCCCCCCAGCCTGAATAGGGTTAAGCTTTATGTAAAAGAAGCATAGAGCAGCTTGCTATATTCGGCAGAAAACATTCCTTTCGGTCTCCAAAGTCTGACAATGGTGTTGTCTTCTGTGGTGGATCGTTTATTAACAGACATGTAAATGAGCTGAACCAATTATTTTCCTGGAGTGGTATGAACATATTTCACTAGAATGCGGGGATTAACTAAAAAATTTGAAATAATAGCAGAATTTTTGGATGGTAAACCAACTACCGACGTTTTTGCAGACATTTATAATGTACCAGGCGGGGTACACTTACATCGATAGAACTCGAAGAACTAGGTATAGAGGTGGCGTTGGAGTATACATAAATGACAGACTCGCCTACATACGAAGGGAAGATCGAGAAAGTGACAGTCTAGATTCACTGTGGATCGAAATCCGAATTAAAAACTAAAAAAACGCACTATTACCGTAATGCCTCGATTAAGCGCCCGGGCGCTTTTTTAAATTTCGAGGCTCCAGGCTCGGCGCTTACGAGGGGGGCACTTATTTGCAATTCAGAAAAATTGAACATAAATAAAATGCGGTTTTTAATAGAAACACTTTTTTTTCTTTCACAAAATATCTATTTCCACATCTTCGTCACCCTTCTTGTCTTCATCGACGAGTAACATGTCTGGACTCGCGTCAGCGATATCACTCTCATCGGCTTGAAACGGGTTTGCTTCTTCCGTATTCATATATTCAAACTGCTCTTTCATCACTGTACGGCCTTCGTGACAAGGTTTACCCCCTTTGAAGCATGTGATGTAGTCATCTTAGCTTTCATCCGTAGCGCTAGTCACTGCACAAGAATCAAATGAATCTCGAATCATTTCCTTCGTATTCAACATATCCCATTATTTTAGAATCCACTTCTCTTCTCGGGGTCTTCAATCCGTCACCTCGTTTAATTCCATGGCAGCTTTTTAAAAAAGTTTCCAAGTTATAAAGAAATGGAAAATAAAAATTTTAACAACTTGAAAAGAACTGTGTTCCGTTGCCTTTCTTCTTTCCGTGCTACTATTTTTGCCAAAAACTCGAATAGGCGCCTGTTTTTGAAGATTGAGGGGTTGGCGCCTATTCGAGGAGGGAGCGTTTATTTAATAATTTAATCAAGAGAGTGAGTACTTATTCGAGGGGGCGCTTATACGAGGGGGGCGCTTAATCCAAGCATTACGGTATGTATAATGTAGAAACCCCTTTGTTTTGTATTGAATGAGCAGCATTTTTTCTGTACCACCCTGTAGATTAGTAAACAGATTTAATCAAGGAACGATTGCGAGGAAGTGTAAATTCCTATATAAAAATAGTATATTCTGGTCTGTAAAAATTACCCAGATCGTCACCTAATTAAGATACAAATTTACTAGTGTAATCTCTTACATCTCTAGTATTCCTACTAATTTTTATCACTATTGGAAGAAAATTTCATGAGTTATAGGCTCAGTAGAACGTAGAAAAAATTGGTGAAAATTCACCAATTGGTCTGTAAATCAAGATCATCAATGGTTTGTTTGTTTTATTATTTCCGCCCAAGCAGAAGAAATCATGTCCGTTCGGTGAATGGAAAACGGGCTTTATTTGTAGCAAAAAAATACTGCAGAATGGGCAGGAGCGTTGGCCCAGACACAACAAGTGCGCAATATGTAAGAGAATATGCTGAAATATGTATAACTAACAAACACTTGTTTAATCAATGACACTTTCGGTTGGTTGAGAATGATTCTGATTTTTAAAGGTTCTTAACGAAGTATCAAGCTTCACGCATGAAACAACTGAACGGAAGAAAACAAATTTGGGATTTACTAATACACTAAATTAATTTTTATAATTTTTATAACTTTCTATTACTATTCAAACCTCGCTTAATATCTATGCAGTTTATTTATCGTGAAGTGTTCAGCGTTTTTCATAACATTCTAGTAACTTGTTCATCTTAGTGATGCCTATAACCAAAAATAAACAATGTTGTAATGGTTTATAAACATGCTGCCATGGGTTTGGCATCTTTCATTGAATACTAAGCATGCATTGTAAACACATCAAGTAAAATTATCAGACAGATAAAAAGGTATTAAAAATATTTCAAGCGGAAACAAGGCAGTTGGAATCACAAAGAGGCAAGTACAGCATCTATTTATGCGCAGCTTGAAAAACTGTGTTAGTAAAATTATAATGGCGCGTTTTCCAATGTTATATAATTTTATTTGATTGGGGAATAAATGAGTTTCCATTTCATTTCTTTCACAACTTACAAATGAAGAAATAAGACTAACACGGACACGAACATGCGTTTTAAGTAAAAAACGTTATTATTATTTTAAATAACCTAAATTTGTTTTCTATCTTAGATGAGTGTAGCCAAATTTGTAAAACTTTGTGTATTGCTGTTTGGGCTTGCTTTCTCAGAAGAATCAGATGCCGGAGTAACACTTTCTCGCAGAGGTTAGTTAGCAAATGAACCTTTTTTTATTTCGTTTCGTTATTTCGTCCAATCCACAGACTTTGGCATTTTTCATGTTAAATTTCGCTCCGGAGACTACCTACGCAGTCGTTTAGCCAATGGGACAGTCGATTGTGGATTGAAATGTCGGATGTTAGGTAGTAGTTCGTATCGTCTGCGTAAACTCAGACGTAAAGGTTATGCCGTCTACAGTTATTCCAGTAATGTCTTTGTTTTGTCTAATTGACGCGAGAAATAGTTTGGGTTGTATAATGTATAGTAGCATGGAAAGTGGACACCCTTGTCTGAAACCCCAAGGGTTTCCTTCAGAAGTTCCAGTCTGTCGAAGGCTTTCACCTGGTCCTTGCATATCAGTGCGTCAAGACGGTTTTTGTTAATTTTAGGAAATTTTAGGATGTCTCGCTTGGCAGTTTCGTATGTCGTTTTAAAGTTCCTTTTTCACCAAACGTTTTGTGGGTGTTAGTTTGCACTGTTATAACGATTTGTTGTGCGTCTCAGTAACCTAAGATGTCCCAGAGTTCTTTATAGAATTCTGCAATTAGGCCGTCCGTTCCTGGAGATTTGTCATTGTCCATGCACTTTGAGCGCTTCGTGCCAAAGGCTTAAATTGGTCAAAAAATGAGAACAAGGCTAAGGCTTAATTAATAATTAGGTTGGTGTATTTGCAACTGTAAGACCCCATTACGGAAGAATATTCAAAGGTATAGGGAGAATAACTGGTGCGATCTAAATCTGTGGCATTTGTTTTACTTTTTCTGAGAGACTAATGGATGCGAGACAATGAAATCAATTGTTTTCCTTCCCGACACACACACACACACACGCACGCACGCACGCACGCACGCACACGCACACACACACACACACACACACACACACACACACACACACGCACACAATCAAGCTTTTATAGGAGGTGAGTAAAAAATACTATTATGTTGTTTTACTGGCGCGTCACTCATTTGAAAAATTTCGTACATTGACTTATCTTACTAAGCAAACGTCGTGAATAATTCTGCTCACTCAGATTCACTCCCTTAATATTCGCGCGTGTTTTGTTTCGCGTCCGATATTTTTAGCGTGTCAGTATTTTGTTTGCTATAGTTTATATTATTTCCGCGCGATTTTTATCGAGGAATCTATCAAATAATGGGGAGCGTCACGATTGATGTTAACATTTGTTGAAGCATAGTTATAATAAAAGGATAATCTGGAAACAAACAATGACCTATTCATCTTTCTTTTTGTAAAGATATTAAGGCTAGTACCCAGTTTCCACCGTGCAAGCAATTTCAAGATGTCTTCGCATCCACAAATCTGTGTTAGCTTCCTTTACGAATCTTATTTTAGCTTTTTGTCGAAATGCCAGGCAATAAATGTTCCATTTACGATTGTTCAGTTTCAAGATGAGCTAAATATAAATGTGTATCATTTTACTTAAAGTTCATCTGGCGAAGGAAAGTTCAAAACGAATTGGCGACAAAAGCTTATTGACGTTATCACGAAATATAGAGTCACCGATGGTTCTTAGAACGATAATTAATAACAAAAGGTTGTTTATTTGTCATCGTCACTTTGCTGAGTATCAGTATTATCGTTACGACAGTAAATGCATTTATGTATGCATGTCCGATTTTAAATCTTCCAATCAAAAGTATTCCTTCCTTCCTTACTAGTACATCTTCTACAGTCAAACCTCGCAAATCAGTAGATGCTATCCAGGAGAATAAATCTTTGCATATAACTTTTGAGGGTTTAATTGATGAATCAGTTGATTCTACACATCTTTTAATGAGTTTTTCAACTCGGGCCAACGCTTTCAAGCTAGAAATATATTTAATGATGTTAAGTGAGCAACATTCTTTCCTTCTCTTTTGTCGATCAAATTCAGATGGTACCCATATGAATTTAAGTATGAAATTCATGTTGAAGAAGATCTTTCATTCACTGTCTTCCTGTATATTGTATATATATATATACTTCAAATAGGCGTTCTGTGAAAACTATTTCAATTTCGAACTTGATCAAATCCACAACATCTTTACAAATTTTTCCTGGTTTACTACATCAGTTTATTGGTGGTTGCATTATACATTCTGTTCCCAAGTTGTTTCCAACTAATTACTGCAGTACTCTTCATCAAAGTCAATGGTATCGCCCTCTTGCGTTCTTTTCATTCCCCAATTTTCTGAAAAATGTGCACAATTGCATTGAAAATTGTTGAATCAAAGGAGAAACTGTGTTTGAAAAGGAAAAGGGAGAATCTAAATCTTCCAGCTAAATAAAAAGCTCCCATTTTTTAAAAAACAAACAAAATTCCTCCATTCGTGAAACACTTCTAGGAAGAACAACAAAAGATCTCTCTTCTTCC
This sequence comes from Candelabrum cocksii, assembly GCA_963930725.1. Classification (NCBI taxonomy): domain Eukaryota; kingdom Metazoa; phylum Cnidaria; class Hydrozoa; order Anthoathecata; family Candelabridae; genus Candelabrum; species Candelabrum cocksii. The sequence continues at coordinate 5,116,042 of OZ005677.1, read as the reverse complement.
AAAAATAATGTTTGATATCACTCCATGATCATCGGATACTATTTGGATTTAGCAGCTAAATCTCCCGCGATGTTTATGATGAGATTCGTTTTGATGAAAAAACAAGAATTATATATATTCGGCCAAAGCAAGGTTGCAAAATCGACTTTCAGTCAAAGTTTTACCATTATTTTGGAAAGCAGTTGGAATTCTGATGAGAGTGGTGTCAAAGTTGTTGGTGTTACCAGTGATTGTGCTTCTGCAAACCAAAGCATGTATCGTATGTATTTACATATGACTCGTGTGGAGGATATAGTGGATGTTGTCTACCACTCACGTAATGTCATGGTTGAGAAAGAATGGTATATCTACTCTCTCTTGGATCCTTCTCATTTGCTGAAAACTGCACACAATTCTCTTCATAACTCTCTGCTGGATCATGTACTAGAAGTATGTGGATACTCCCACTGATTTTTTTGACTTGGAATTACATCTCCAAACTGCTTCCTGATGACTTGAATTGTGGAATGTATCTGGTTCCAAAGCTCACAAATTACCCCCATCAATTTGTCCGGTGATAGTGCAATGGTAAGGCGTTCAGCTATTAACCGAAAGGTTCTGGGTTCGAGACCATGCTATCACAAAGTTGTTTAGTGAACGGTTATAAATAAAAACACCATATTTCATCAAAAATAGAACCGTGGCACAAATGGGAGCAATTAAATACACTAAAACTCTGAGTCGACGTCTTCATGATAATGCTTAATTAGCGTTCTGGAATTCTTGTTTAAAAAAACCAACCATTTTTAACTGGACGTACGAAGGTATAAAGATCCAATCTTTTATAGAACTTATTCAGTATCAGCTTCATCCAGGTGTTCTGTCATAGGTTTTGACGGAAAGATTCTATCAAGATCCACTGGAAAATTACTTTGGATGCCAGAGATTAATGGGTAACCGTAAAGACAACCCCTCACTTCTCGATTTAGGCTACAATGACAAAACAATACGCACAACAAAACTGTTTTGACAAATTGCTGGAAACTGTTTCAATGAAGATCCTGAAGTTGCAAAGATTAATGTTGAAACAGTCCCCTGCCGCCCAAGGAGTAAGAAGAAAGCAACACAGTAAATTATATTCAATAAGTCAAGCCAATTTGAAAAGCGTAGTGATAATCAAGACTTCAATATTACAGAAAATCTATAAACAGCAATTCAAGAATATAGTAGACTGTGAGAGACATTTTGACTTGTGTTCTTCATCAATAAAATCTTACTCATAAGTGTTCAAATAGTTTCTTGCCCTTTTCTTTCTTGATTGGATATTGTTTACTTCACACTGATCTTTTAACATATGAGAATGTTCGGATCCAGCCTTACAACATAATAAGATGTTCCAGCAAATTGAGTGCCACTTCCTTGTTGAAATTATATGTAGACTGATTGCGTAGCCTTTTATAGTTTGCGGAGGCAATTGGATTTTGTAGTAAGTCAGATACCGACTGTTTACTGTCATATATACTTACCAAATATTTTGGATGTGACAGTCCAAAGCCTTCCTCTATCCTTTGCATTTGTGCTTTCCAAGTAATATGCTTAAATGCTGAAGTCCAAGCATACTTCTTGTGGAATTTGATTGCCTGATACGACGATAAATTATACCAAAAACATAGCCATTCAGATACTGCATGAGGTTGACTTCTTTGTATTAAAGGGACACAGTACGATTGAAAGCAATATATACTACCATATTTGACGGTTGCACCAGTTAGATGTGCCAAAATGTGATTTGCCATTTCAAACCCTAAGTCTAAGATGATTGAGCCTCTCCAGGAAAGGTTCTTCAAAACTATCTCCTTAGAGGACACATACTTGGGTAAAAATTTGGGTAAAACTTTATAGCATTTTCCTTGAAATTACCAACAAACAACAACATCTCTGACAAACAGGAGGAACAGAATCAATTTCTTGCAGTAAACCATTTAAATCTGCATCAAAATGACCATTTTCCACTGGTAATTATTCAAGAAACGCCAACACAGAAAATACTAAAACTCCTGCTTGTTTCCAGACTATCTACTATATATTTTGTTGTATTTTGAACAATCAGATGTAGGTATTTTGTTTCAAATTCTTTATCGACTTTAGAAGGCATTCCCAGTTTTGCTGAATTGTTTGGCCAGAAAACAGATGCAGGCACTAAGTATGAGATCCTTGGTTGCACTATCACCAACAGCAAATCAGGTTGTGAATGGATATTTCAACCCAATGAAACATGTCAAACACAATTACTACTGGGAAAGGTATTCAATTTTATGGGTGGCAAGTCCTCTGTGGGAAAACCACCTGAACTTCAATCCATGACCAAAAGTATCTTTCCACCTGGTGCATTTGCAATTAAAAAGATTGTTTTGTCAAATTGTCCAAATAAACTGGGAGAAGTGGATTTTAAATGTGGCTCAGAAAATCCTTTTGATGTTATTAAAGAAAAACTCAAGGTATATATAAATGAATATAATGTTTTAAACTAATTTGTACAATTTGATAAATATATACTTATGAATGATTATGCATACTGTTTTTATGACACTATCATATACTTGATTTCCAAATTATGCAATTAGACTATCAAGATTATTATATGAAGCAAATGTTTATTTTTGATTTTAGATAACGAAAGCTGAACTGTCATTAAAATTTAACTATAAAGAGTTGAAAACTGACTTTTCATTTTCCAAATTTGATATTGATTTGACAGGAAGTGCTGAAATAGGTGGCCAAGCAATAGATCTTGTTTTAAAAAAAGCAAGAAACTCACCAAAGTCTATTTTTAAATTGTCTGCTAAAACTATAAACATTGCACAATTGTCACAAGCCTTTGAAAAATCCGAAGATGGTCAACCAGCATCTACGGAAGGTGATGACAAGGTTTTAGTAAAGAGTGGTGGGATGTTTTCCAAGATGGTTATACAAGCTCCAGTTATTCAAGGAATGCGAAAGGAGGACGGAAGCTATGAGTTTGTAGTGACTGGAAAGGCAACTGGAATTTCCGGTGTTGGTGATATCACAGGGTTTGTGATAGTGCAGAAACCACTCAAAGATACAACTGGAGTTGGAGTAGTGGCTGTGGTTAAAAATGTACAACCATTGAAGATCTTGGGTAATATTCTTGGAATGAATTTGGATTACATTGAAATAATCCGAGATATATCTCTGGATTTGAATATTGAATATGGAAGCAGAAACTTGACGAAACTAATTGACCCTGAACTTCAAAAACTACTAGCAGCAGCATTGACAGATGGAGCTTCAATTGTTACGGGTGGTAAAATCAGGTTTAATTTACCTGTAAAAGCAATTTTGAAGAAGACTGGCACTATTGCGAATCTTGCCCATGTCCCAGAGAACATGAAACTAACCATCTTTATACGAGATGGAAAAGTGTCTTTCAAGTTTCCAGAAGAGACTTTCAAAGATGGAATGAATATTGTGGCTGCTTTAGTACCAAAGTTTGTTGACATTCTCCGGAAATATGTTTTCAAATCTACAGTAAACATTGTGATTAAAAAATATGATGTCAATGTCAAGACTAAAGATGTTGCAATTGATGTCAGCATACCTGATAAAGTAGAGATTGGATCTAAACTTTTCTCGCTTAACAAAGCTTTCTTTAGTCTTCTACACGATTCAAAAGGAAATGTTCAGTTTAAACTTGAGGCAGAACTCCAACTGGCAAGTGCAACTGCAAATATTATGATAGAAAGGAAAGACAATGTCTTTAACCTCAAAGGTAATAATTCCTATGATTTTGTTTTCCTCTGTATTTCCTAACTTTGTTTTATTTATTGTCAAATAAATCTTGTAGAATTCATCTCTCCATCTTGAAGAATTCATCTCTCGATCTGGATTATTTTTATTTTTAAGGGTTGTATTGTTTTTTTTAAGGGTTATAAAAGAACCATTTTGAATATTAGGCACACTTGCATCTTTAAACTCAAAAGAACTTTTGGAGGCTTTTGGTGGGAAGGATCTTGCAGATAAAAGTACAAAAACATCTTCATCTTTTAATTTTGGAATCAGTGATCTTATTCTAACTGCAAAGTTTGGAGAAGGTGTTGCTGAAGAGTTCAGGTATATACATTGTTTACTTTGTTATAGTTTATATATATTAATTTTATATTTATATTAAAGTCTCGTCTTGTGTGTGTTTAATTAGTTTTAATAATATTCTTTAAAATTTATACAAATTTTCTATTATTGATTTAAAGATTTTTGACTAATTTACATTCTGATGTTGTGCTTATAAAACAAAAACCATGTTCCTTCTTCTTTGATCCTCAGACCCCTGCTATAATCTACTGGCCTGTTAACATAGATCTTTCAAATATCAAATTTTATTTCCTTCTTTGCATTTTGTTTATTATATTTGGCACTCTGTCTCTGAACAATTGAATATAACTGAAAGTGTCAAAATAGTAAAGTTAATTTCTTGGAAATGAATCAATTTCGTAATTTCTGTTTATGTGGTAAATTTGTATGTTTTAATCAGATTAACTCTTTTTTTTACTCACAATGATTTAAAAAGCTGTATACTTTTAATCTAATTTTAGGTATTAGTTTTAGAATACTTCACTTGTGATATTTTGCAATGATGTTAGGACTGTCTTTTTCTGCACATAATTTTATTTTGGATGAACAAATTTAATTATTTTTGCAGGGTTAAAGGTACAGTAAGTATTTTTGGAAAGACCGGTATGGACTTTGAGGGGTTTTTTGTGGACCCTGCAAAGTCAAGCAAACCTGTAGCTCGCAAACATAAGTTATGGCCATTGCGAAACACATTACGAAAATTGGTACAGTCTAACTCTTCAGAAACCAATACTGTTTTTGAAACTGCAATTAACCATGGTATTTTGGATAATGATATGGACGAAAACGATTTTGAATATCATTCAAATAACATTAATGATGATAATAACAGTGGTAGTGGAGATGCTGGTTCTGATGAGGAAGAAGAACCTGAATCCAGGAGTATCCTGACCGAATCACGACGTGAATATGACGAGAGTTTAAACATACGTTTACGGCGAGCTGCCACTGCTGTTATTCAGAGAGATATGGGTTTGGCTGTTATGGTTAAAAACATTCCAATTGATGATATTATTCGACATTTATTTGAAAAGGAAATTGCGGGAACAAATTGGATGGTGAATTTGGAATTAGGTTGGTAAATTTTAATAAGGAATTTTAAAAAGCATCAGAATCCAGTGTTTTGTTCTATTTTAATATTTTAATTTCAAGCATTGGCCATGACCAACACTGATAAAAACCTGTTTCAAATACCACAAGCTAAGGAAATGGTTGAAAAAGAGAAAAAGAAAGGTAAGCTTGATGTGGGTGATTTTGTTTATATTTCTTTGTGGTTAATTGATGTTTTATTATGATTATGTTTGACTAAAAAGAAGTTCTGGTATGTTATATTTTAATAACAAAAAAATTTTAACTTTCAGGTGTATATTTCACGGGAAATCTTGGCATACCTGCCGATTGTATGAATAATAGTATTTGCGAGTTGGCAAAAAAGAAAATAAAGCCTGGAGGGAAATTTTTTGTTAGATCTGCTTTCACAACAGATGGCATGAAGATGGAAGCTGGTTACGATGGTGGAGCATTTGATATGGGAAGTAAAGTTACTTTGAATGAAGTCTTTATCAAGATTGAAATTGGAACGAATAACGAATTTTCATTGAATGGAAAATTAACTGTGGGAAATATGGGACCAAAACCGTTGGAGTTTGAGGGTAATGAGCTATCCGCACTACATTGCTTTAAAAAGCACCTTTTTAGTCACATTATTTGTTGAGGATGTCTGTAAAATAGTGGTCTACTCTATCATTTAAATTTTTTTGATCTGAAATGATCCTGACTAATGAAGTCATTTACGTTTTAAAGCTTTCTTCAAAAGGTAAATCACCAATAACTGCTTGTGGTTTTTAGTTTCGATTGGTCTAACTAGTTCGCTCGCATTGAAAGTAAGTGGCAGCATGAAAAACATGTGGATGCAGGCGTTTGGAATACCTAATTTCAACCTGGGAAATCTTCGTATCTCCCTTTCATTGCAAATTCCCGCTTTTTTGCCAAGTGAATTTGGTGAGTTTTGTGTGTGCTTCTAATTTAATTTTGTTTCTACTTCTCTTCGAAATGAAGATGAACTTTCCCAACACAATTACAATGAAAATATTTTAACAAGTAAGGTTACTAATTGCTATTGTAAAGATTGTGATTTTCAGCAAACACTGCATACGTTATAATATATGTCCAATTTTGAAACAAATATTTTCAGAGCTTGGTGCTGAAATTCAAGTCGGAGTTAAGGATAAAGAATTAAAACTCAAGGCTCAAGGAGGTCTGAGCACGACAACACCCACAAATAACTACATATATGGAAGTCTGAACAAGTTGACTATCAGCGCATGTGGAGAGGCATTTGGTTTTAAACCTGCATTACCCCAAGTTATATTGGATACGGGATTCCCTGAAGCGCTCATAGTATCGTTCTCTGCTAACCCAAAAGGTTAATATCTACATATATAATTATGAGTTATTCCTTAAACATTTGGTTCCTTTTCTAATAGATGTTATGTGATTGATGTTTTTCTCTAGGCACCAAAGTTACGGGATTAGATTTGCAGATTGAGCAAGGCTTCACCTTCAAAGGGAAACTAAATGTTTTAGGCTATGAAATCACTGGTGTTGTTATCATTAGTAAAACAAAGCTATTAGTAAAAGTTGATCTAGCACCAGTAAAATTATTTGGTGATAATTTTGTTTTGGCACTTTCAGAAGACAATTTGAAAGCTGGACCTACAGTACACATTGGATTAGGTCCTACTGAGGTACACGTGTTATTTCTATAATTTATGTGTCTGGTTGTATTATTTTAAATTTAATTAGTATCAGTTTTGTGTAAAATTATTCCGGTAATTTTCAGGGTAAATTTTTGATCAAAGGCTATTTGCAAATCCTTGGCATCTCCAGTCAAGTTGATATAAAGATTGACAACTCTGGCATATTCTTTGAAGTGGAGGGAAGTTTGTTTGGAGTTGTGGCCTTAAAGTTGGCTGTAAAAGCACCATATGGGAAGAGTTTAAAACTTGAGAAGGCAAAGTTCTCTGTGAGCGAAATATTCATGTTTCATTGAAATAAAAAATATTAAATTAAAACATAGTAAACTTTTGCATCAATATTTCCAGTGGATTTTAAACTGTTGGTTTAGGTTTGCTTTTGTACTGACTGTTCAACACTAGTAGGGATTAAACATAATATCTAAATACGTGGTCATAAATTATAAAAGTGCATTTATCACTAATCCAATACAATGGTGATGTGTTTTTATGCAATTTATTTCCCACCTAAAGTTAAGATTCAAGTTTCAAAGTCAAATTATCTTTCGTAACTAAGAGAAACACATTCCATCTAAACACACTCTAAACGAAAGAATGATTTTAATATAATTCATGAAAATCATAGAATATTGATGCTTTGTTTGTTAGGTTTCTGCTTGTTTCACTACAAACCTCGAAACAGCTTCAAATGAGGCAACTGTTTCTGCAAAAGAATATGGTAAAAAAGCCGATGAAGTTAAGAAGTTTGCTGAAAATCAAAGGACAGAGAATGGTTTGTTCTATTTAACTTTTTATCTTTTGTGATAAGAGCCACTTTGGAATTTTTACAACATTTGTTAGAATTAAATGCAACTGCCTCATTCGGAAAAACTGTACTGCTCCTGATGGAATCTGTTTTCGTACACATTTTGTAAACTATTAATTTTCAAGCACATCTGTGATCAAACCAGTGTTTTTTTAAGTATAGTACTATTCAGAAAAATGGTTGACGTATGCTAATAAAAGTGCAGTTTCATATGCTGACACAATGAACGAGATGAATGGTGAAATGGAAGTTGGTGCTGACCAGATACAAGGTTACGAAGACGAATATGGCAAATGTATGGTTGCCTGCGATAAATGTAAGTTAATTTATTTTGTTATATAATGAAATACATTTCACACAAGTTGGTATTTATGTTAGATAGAGAAGATTTTAACTGTTTGAGGAAAGTTGATTCAAAACACTTTTCTTTCTAGTAACATATTTCAGTAAAGTGAAATGTGTCATGAAATGTGTGCTTGGGAGAGCTTCAAATGCTGCCAAGGTGTTTGTGGAGAAAGCTGCACAAAAGGTAGTTGTTGTATGTGAATGTGTGTTCCAGACGATTTGTTACGCTATAGAATAGTTTTTAAGTGCAGAGAGTAACCTATGAATGTTGTTAAGTTCAATAGTGTATGAGTTGCATGGCTGCAAAAATATGGTTAGATTTAAAATAAATAGAACGTTTAACAATCTCCTTGAGCCACCTTATTTTACCTGTTCTTTTCTTTAAGGCTAAAAAGATTCTCCGAGATATGGCACAAGAAGTGGTTGCGGTGGCTAAAACAATTGCTGATCAGGCCAAGAAAGTGTTCAGCAAGGTGGTGGCTGTTTTAGAAAATGTAGCTGAATACACTAAAGAAGGCTTGAAGGCTATGAAAGAATTGCTTGACTCTGTGATCAAAATAAACCAAGGCTGCTTTGAAACGTCATTGGAAGAAGCATCAAAAGCTTGTTTTGGTGTAAAGTTCAATGTTTCTATTGTGAAACAGGAAAAGCTTCTTGATACCAACATATGCTTTGAAACAGGTTTCATGAAAACTTTGGGGAATTTAGTGACCAAGTTTTTGTACCCTGGAGTTACCAAAATCAATGAGAAAATAGCTGAAACAAAGGCAAAGTTCAAAGAGGCGGCCGAGGAAGAAAAAAAGGTAAAATGTTTTTCCAACTGCTTTAAAATGTCATTCAATGCTTAATCGAGCCTATACATAATTGCATGTAGCTCATCTCATAATTGTGTTGCATGTTTAGCTCGCGGAAGAGCAGAAGAAAGCAGAGCAGGAGTTGAAGAAACTGCATAATGATCTACATAAAGAAGTTTCAAGCAAGAAAAAGGTTTGTAAAGCTCTTTCTTTACTCTTTCATGCTTTATACACGTGTTCTTCAGGGTTTTAAAAATATTTGTTAACTAGAGTAATAATTTGCGAACTGTAACCTTTCATCCGAGAAAATTAGTCTAAAAAATCGTATTTCTCCAGTCCAAGACCTAGTGGCTATTTCATAGACTAGACTGTATAATAGTGAACTCCTGTTATTCATAGACTAAAGGCTGTTTTCGATGAGGCAAAAATTTTCAAAAACTTTGGTCTAACTTTTTTCTGCGCATGCTCAATTCGCTTGAAATCAAAAACTGGCTTTTCGTGAAGTTGAAACTTTTTCCTATTTTTCGCTTGAAATATTTGTTGAAATGCTTTTAAATTTTTTTAACTGCATATAAAAATGACTACACGAAAACACTGTTCGCGTCGCAAGAATCAATTTTATAGCTTTACTACGCTAGGTTAGCTAGGAAAATGACGAAGGCAGAGAATGCTATTTTGTTAGTACGGATGGTTCATTGTTTCTAATTTTGTTGTGGAAGCTTCAAATTAAAATGTTGTTGGAAGTCGGCCTGTATCCTCACAGCAATCTGAAACAGAGCAACGGGAAATGCTTCCAGCATTTTTTAAAGAAGTGAGAAAATTGCCTTGCTTCTGGAACACAACACATACATCCTAAAAGGATCGTACTGTAAAGTCTAACGACTGGTGGAGACTTTTAAACATTTCACTAGAGACGGTAAAACTATTACTCCTTTTTGCTTATATTTAGATCCTAAAACAGATATGAAAATTATCAATTACCAGTCAATTACTACGTTTTTAAATAAAGATTTTTTGTAGTTGAATTTTTGAAGATTCAATTAAAGCATCTGAAAGACAACTAAAAGAAATGCATCGATAGACAAAACATCAAGCGTCAAGATCTGCTTCCGGTGCATTGAAGGTTGCTAAATGCAAATACTATGACCATGACCAATTAGGATTTTTATTTGACAAGACGGTAAATCTCCCAACAGAAAGCAATATTAGCGTAATTCGGGGCAAAATGAGACAACGGGGAAGATGAGACAATTTTCTTCTACACTCTCATATCCTCTGTGGAGGAGATTTCTGTGTGTTATTCACATGGTAATCCATGGTTTCACTGCTGAAACTAAACTGTATGTTTTCAGGTTAAAACCTTAGCTTTTTCTTGAATAATATGAATATTTAGTATAGCTAGTGCGGCGCTTGATATTTTTAAAGTTCTTGTTAGCAGGAACCCCGAAGCAGTTTCAATGTTTCCTTTGAAAGTATTGATCGTATTATATCTTTTCTGTACATTTTTAGAAAGTAATATCAAGTAGCTGTACATCTTTCAATTTATAAAAACCTTTAGGAATACTGTTAAGGTATGTTTTAAGATCTTTTATCCATGGTGTTTGTGGGGAAGATGAGACATCTTGTTTTAGCGATTACTTAGAAGATCCTCAAGTAGAAGAAGCAGGTTTCAACATAGATAATGAACCCAGTGAACCCAGTATACAACAGGCTGGTGACAGTGTTCTACCACCAGAGTTAACTTTAACTGAACCAGTACCACGTGATATTAGTTTTGATATTAGCTCCATCCAAGCTGAGGCACAAATTAATGCACCTTGCAGCTCATCAAGTTCTCCGCATGTTTCATTTGTGGATATTTTACCTGTGCCATATATCAAGGAGAAGCAGAGTAAAAGAAAAGGAGAGCATTCTGAAATACTGACTAGTATATATAAATTTTTTTCTACAAACCCATAAAATAAAAATTATTTATTCACATTAAAATATATAATAAAATCCAATAAAAATATTCACACCACGATGTCATCATATATTAAATAAGATAAATATATTTCAGCCAACACAAATTCCCGTATAAAATTCTTATAAAATCGTAAAAACGTATTGTAAAAACGTATTGTAAAATGTACAATACAAAAACATAACAAGTTAATTATCAAGTTTTAACTGGTCACAAGCTAAAGTAAAATCATCTACTACTGATGACAACTGCTCACATTTAATCGTCCTGCTTCCTCTTAAACATAAAAGAGCTGATCTCATGATTAAAAATGATAGTTTACATCGAATCCAAGTAAGTATCTTCTCATAGCGATTCCCGGTATTTATTGAGATTCTGTCTGCTAGATGTTGGTGAAATTTCATACACTCAGGTGCTGTTCCGCCGGTTACAGTGAAAACAAGTGGCGTAAACGTACCGTGTTCAACATTAATTATTCTGTCATTATATTTCCTTTTCTTCTCAGCTTTGTGTCGTTTATAAATTTTCGCTACGGGAAGATCAATCTGATTTGCGGCATTGGCGTTTCTGACGCGCACATCGAACCAATTATACTGGGCTGGTCGCCAAAAGTCTTGAACCTTTAAATCTAGTCAAGCTTGATCACCATCAACTATATTCTTATCGAGGTTTTCGCCACTTAGGTGTTGCAAAGGTGGCTCTACTTCAACGTTTTTAGCAATTTTACTGAGAAGATTTGCCTCAAAATCTCGGAGATTGTCATGTCGCATTGAGACAAATCCCCCCTTTTTGCAGTTCATAGCATGATCAACATTGAAAATATCCCCACATACGCATTTTGAAGGTAGATAATGCAATGTCTTCCAAAGATGCCGGACGCTTTTCCGCAACGGAAAAACTGTTAAAAGTTAAAACAACAAACAGATATAAATCTCTTTTTTAATTCATTGAGTATTAGATATACACAGAGTCAACCTTAAGACGAAAGAAGTCGAAAGCAGGAGATTTGATATATATACCATGGAAATGATCAAAACAGGAAAGTCTTATTCTTCGTACCTTTACTTGAAAACAACCGTCAATTCATCCACGGAAGCACAAACAACAACCTCAGAATCAATGCAAGAGCAGGCAATTAAAACAACACAACCGCAAACACCTCTTCTTTCTCCACCTCCTGAAGACGCCGGGCAGCAGACAACCCACGACAAATCAACCAAATGCAGATACTGTTGTCGCATATTGAAAAACAAAACCGGACTCATTTTACATGAAAGACGCTGCAAGATAAACCAAACACAAATGGAAAATGAAACCATTACATCGCTACAAGAACGACAAATCGTCACCTCCACCATTGATGTAGTCTCGCTAACAATTCAGACATCAAATATACAACAATCTTATGTATGGGGGATTTATGACTTTGAGTGTTCTGAAAGAGCGGTGTCTGAAATCTATGAGAGTATCGTTTACTGGAGGAGAAATATGTTCATGCTTCCGTTCGGGAAAACTGGGAAGAAATACATTGAACTTACGACCCACCTCTTGAACGAATGGGTACATGATTCACCCATTAGCAACAGCGTTTGAAATGCTAATGATCATGCCGCAATTGCTCCTACAGAAACCGTCCAAGTCCTCAAAAGCAAAAGATCATACACAGGCCCTAAAAAGACGACTCGTCCTTTGGGAAGCAGGCGAATTTCTGTCCTTGTTGGATGAAGCGATCACGATACAGCAAAGTTTGAAGGCAATAAATCGCCCGCAGAATATTTCTGATCTCTCCAAAAGATTTCTGAAAGAAATGCAAAAAGGAAACGTTAACGGAGCCATCAAAATACACTAAACAAACTGCGTCAAAAACATCCGACAGGAATGAGATCCAACCCAATAGCATTACTATCTGACGAGGCTAGCCGCGTTCACCCTGTGAAGTTCGAGATCATCGATGCTGAAATGGTCAGGCGTGCTGCGCTTAATACGAAAGGTGGAGCAAGACCATCGGGTCTCAACGCAAATGGATGGTGTCGGATACTCACATCTAACAGCTATGGATCGAGCTCAAATGATTTATGCCGAGCCTTTGCGGAAGTCATAAAGAAACTTTGCACGCAGAAAACAAACTCCGAATCCCTGGAAGCTCTCCTTGCCTCAAGACTGATACCTTTAGACAAAGATCCAGGTTTACGACCCATTGGAGTTGGGGAAATCTTGCGAAGAATAGCAGGAATGGTCGTCACAAGAGCAATCAGAGACGACATTGTCGCATCAGTAGGACCACTTCAAACATGCGCCGGACATGAATCTGGCTGTGAATCTGTAATCCATGCGATGCGTTCGATGTTTGAAGAAGAAAACACCGAAGCAGTTATACTCGTGGACGCCATGGATATAAGCAGCATAAGCGGCATAGGGTTGAGTTTCAGCGAATTTTGACAATTGTTCGAGTTCTTTACACCAAGTTTTTACCATATTGCTGACATACTCAGTGCGAAAATTATTACTCCCAATGGATGCACCGAGGTGTCTTTTTCCTTCTGTTGTAATTTTTATTGCAGTCTCTTCAAACAATAATTTCGTTTCCTCTAGTCTATTAGGGTCTTTTAGGATTATCCATGACTTTGATTCATTTACGTGATATCCGATTTTCCGACTTTCTTTTATAATCTCTTTCCACCATTCTAAAAGATCTATGAGTTTACCGGCTCCAGTAGCGTCATCGGCTAACCAGACTTGTTTTATTGGGATATTTCTTAGTCGCTCAAGCAAAGTGTTTGTACCAAGAGCATAAAACGACATAGCTAGGTTGTCTCCTTGGGTAGTCCCTTCGTTGGATTCTAGTTCTAGATTTTATCACTCTTTTTTTTAATTATTTGTAATATATCTTTTATTTTTATTGTTTTATATTCCACAGGACTTCCTGGACAACAGTGTATATATTATGTATAATCTTGTATATATTATTTACGACTGAGGAATTTATCCTGTTATAAATATTTGAAAATTAAATATATAAATAATAGTTCCAAACCACCCGGAATAAATAGACGAGCTGCTACCCGATACGTGTTAATAAGTACTGTCGAAAAAGTTGGACATATATACCTGATGTTGTGAAGTGTCACGCTTCGATTCAAACAATTGAAAGCATTAGACACATCAACAAGGATTACAGCTTCTGTTTCAATGTCTTCGAATATTTTTTTTATCGCATGAATTGCAGCCTCAGCTCCACTATTTAAACCGGTTGCAACGTGGAGTGGGCCTACTGCCTCATGAATATCGTTTTTTAAAACCCATGATAGGCATTTACCGATCATTCTTCGCAGTATCTCTCCTATTCCGATTGGACGGACACCAGGGTTCTTATTTAAGGGTAGTAGTCTACAGGCAACAAATGATTTGAGTGTACTTGGATCGACAATAGAGGATGCAATCCTTTTTGCTAGGATTGCTATCTGCTCTCGCAGGTTTTTTCCTTCTTGAATTTGTTACTCAGTAACATAAGGTTGTATTGCTCAGCATCTAATTGAGATGGGCCGGCTGCTCCCCGTGTTAAACGACATGCTTTCATTATCATGGCTTCGTCAATAATATCGTAATAGCTTTCTGGGACTTCTTGTATTGGCCCCTGTAGCAGAGTGTCCTTTTCGATTTGAGCTTTTTTTGGGTGTTTTAGCTTAAGTTCTTTAATAATGTTATCGTTTAATGGTAAAACCCCCTGATTACTTGATTCTGAAAAATACTTAACAGCTGCACTAACTTTACCTTCGAACATTAGATTTGCAAAGATGCGAGATGTATCTTCATCCGACCTCTTCTTGGATAGTAATATTTTTTTTAAATATTGCGGCCTTCTTTGACTAATTCAGATATTTTTCCCGACCTCCATATTTTAAATCGATCTTGTAATTTTTTTAGGTGGTCCTTTGCTTTACTGTTTTTCGAAGGTTTTTGGAGAAATAAGCTAGGAATTGTCATGAAGACCTTTAAAGCAATACCCTCAAATTCTGTGCCTCTGTTATATTGATCGAGCCAGAAAGTCAATTCAGTGATAAAACTTTTAGCAGCATTACCCGAGGGTAATTTGAAGACGTTCTTTTTCCATTGAACAATTTCGTTATAGGCGTCATTTATTTGTTTGTAAAAATGTCTCCGTCTATATTGTTTATTTTTGAAATTGAAATCTGGTTAACAACAGTAAATTCTGGAAGGTTTGGTACATTAGATTTTACTGAATTCATAATAGGTGTTGGTGGTAGTGTCCTCGGTGTTCTTGGGGTTGTAAAGCTTGAAATACTGACTAGTTCTCCTTATAAGAAAGCTCTATTGGTGAAAGCAAAAAGCAGGAATGTAGTCACACAGAAGAGGAAAGAAGCCACGGCTACATGTTCCAATGCTGGAAAGAAGAAGATGGCTAAAAATTTAAAAACCTTGACAAAGAAATATCCCAAATGACAAAACATTAAAAAACAAACCAACAACCTTACCAAATGTAGGCAAAATTTAAGTGAAAATTGGCAGTGTGTTGTGTGTGGTCAGTGGTGGTCGGATGCTTTTGCAGGGGAAGATTGGGCTCGCGTATGCGAGCTTGTCTCTTTTGTGTGATTATCAAACTTTCCATCTTTTCACGTATGCTAACTATAGCGTTCATGTCTTCCACATTCAAACAATCTGTATTAACGAGCCTATCGAGCAGCACCACTGCTTCTCGGGGTCTAATCTGAGGTGTATCAACATTCTCTTTACCCTGGTCAGCTTCGTCTTCACTTTCGAGTTCGACTGTAATGTCATCAGCAGCACCATATTCCTGGATGCAGGTAGCCACAGAAGCACGTATCCAGTCAACCTCATCCGAATTGATAGGGGGGGGGAGGGATGATGTGCAGAGATCTTCATCAAAGTTTGAGTATTCGGCAGCAGAAATGCCACCATCGAGTTGAAGTTCCTCGGTTAATTCGTTGAAGAGATTTTTAAATTCTTCATCGACATTTTCGTCGCTTTCAGCTCTAGTAGATTGCCCTACAATACCACACTTTACAATACCAAAAAACAACTTTTAATGGTATTTTGGGATACTTCCTTTCATGCGCTTGTTATCCATTCTATAGCTTGGAGGACGTCAACTTCATTAGCTATTCCGTAGGCATCATCGTGGTCATCAGCAATCCGAGCTATTACGTATCGCATAAGCTTTTTTCTGTACTTAACTTTGAAACTGTTTATTATACCAGCGTCTAATGGCTGCAGGCGCGAAGTGGTATTTTTGGGAAAAAAAACAACTTTGATGTTGCTGTATTATTCAATCAAACTTTCCGGATTCACGGTAGCATTATCCAAAAATAATATGACATTTCGTTTTTGAAACTTCATTTGTCGGTTCAGGCGCTCCAAGATAACTTCCATAATGTCGACTTGCATCCATGATTTCGGGTTTGAATAATACGACACTTGGGCACGTTTACCAGCAGCATTTGCTTTGCGAAAACACCTTGGGTTTTTGCTTTTCCAAATAACGATTGGTTTCCCAATCTTACCACCATCCAGGGGCGGATCCAGACAAAAAACTGACTGTAGCAAAAAAATACATCCAGAAATTTAATGTTGAATATTTTAACAAGTGTACAGAATATCTCAAACCGAGAAATCGCGTAAAAACTACATATCTTAACAAAATAAACTTGAATGTTAATAAACTGGTAAATTTATTCTCTTTACGTTTAAACAATACAACGCTGTGCACATTTTTAATTAATATTCTACAAGACATAATATTTTAAACACTACATGCTGCTAGTGCTTTTATCGACCAAAAAGTTCAGTTGAAATTCACCTCACCATTTTTTAAAATACGTTAACGCGAGTTATTAAGCGTAACTCATCGCGTAATGCGAGTCTAGCTCAAATTGGTGATTGTCTGGTTGAGCGATTTCAAACGCGTCAAACAACGTGGGCCCATTTGTCAAACATCAGAAACATCGTCAAGAGGGATTCGTCGATTCAACATTCAACTAAAACGAAAACAAATGAATAAAAAATATGAAAAATAATATTTGCAATGTCATTGTGAATTATCCATGTAAACCATTTAATATGAAATATTAAAATTGATAGGTATATTAGAGAAACAGAAGTTCAAGAATCTTTCTTACCTTTGTTATCAGCAACTAAAGAAGGGAAAGAACTATTGTTATTGGTTATCGGGAAAGAAATTTCGTTATTGGTTATTGGGAAAATTATTATTCTTGGTTAGCATCAAGGTTGTTAACTTATAATTTGATGAAAATATGGAAACAGGAAGCAAATATCAGGAGGGTATAATTACGAAATGAAACTTTGGTTTGTATAATTAACCATAACTGCATCACTTTCATATGACTAGACAAGTGTCAGTTTAGGATCAACTAATTATTCTCTAAAAGAAGAACAGAAGTGTTCTATGTGTAAATGAATGAGTAAAGGTTATAAGATTATGCACAAAGTTTTTAAGTTTCAGATTCAAGAATATTTCTCCATTCCATACAGCGATGGTTGGAAGCTGAAAATGTGTCTATTATATAATTGATGTCAATATCAACATCACAATGTATATGCATTACCGCAATGCCATTGAGTCTATCATCTCCCATAGTACTTTGCAAAATATACATTTTCAATCTACGCAAAAGCAGTAACTCTCACATGTACAAGTGGTGACAGGCATAGTCCCAAGAATTTGCAAGGCAGTAAATATGTTAGGAAACATATGAGTATCAAATTTCAGCAATGTACTTGAGACATAATCTGGAAAATCAACTTGGTTTTCCTTCCGAAAACATTCCCCCAAACCAATCTCAGCATAAAGATTGCTTGGATTAGGGAGATCATCAACATACATGTCACAAAAGGCTTTAAACTTGTGTTTCCATTCTTTTAAATTGGAAATAACATAACCTGGAATTAAGCAAGTTTCAAAAAGTAAATCTTGTGTTTAATCGGATTAAATTATGGTCCAAAAAATGAAGTGAGCATACTGTGCGGTAATAATCAGTTGCATTATTGGCACCTACATCTGTTATCTTGACGCTCACATGTCTTAGGTTTGTTTGGTTCATTGCAAACAGTTATAGCTAGATAATTTGCTTCCTGAAACCATTCATCATGACATATTTCAATATTGTCTCTCACGTTCCTGAGTGTTTTTTTTTTCAAAATAGATAAATCTCCCCAAGCACGAGCAAATTCTTGATCAACTTTTTGAAGAGTTTTTGTGAATGGCATCCTATATTTACTTAAAGAAACATACTCATCCAAGAAATTCATTGATTCTCCATTTTCAAATAAATTTTTCCGAAGAGATTCTACTGTGGTGGCTGCTCTATTAAAAGTTTCTAGTACCTCATCCTTTAAGTGGTATAGATTGAAAACAACCGTTTTTCAGATGCTTTAAGGGTTCATTCTTTGTTCTTCAATGAAAATCTCATTTCTATCGTTAATCGCTTGAATAAAATCTATGATAAACAAAGAAGAGAAAGGTAGCGATCTGATGATATAAACATCTTGCAACAGTAAACAAACGAATGACTTTTAGAACTAAGTAATTCACCCCCTAGATTAAGTAATATTTCAATTGAATATCGGGGGTTCAAATTAAATACATATAGAGTTCTAAAAATAGTTTTGCAACAGCGAACTCGCCAATGACTTTTAGCCTTACGATGTATCCCCTGAAATATATAGAGACAACCGAAAATCTAGGGGTGAAATTTGTTATTTTAAGTTATATCTTTTAACACTAACTGTTGCAAAATGCTAATGTTTTGTTGCAACTCGTTCATTCAAACAATAATAAATGTAATTTTGGCCTAGCATAATCGGACGTCGAGGTTTCACACGGAAATTGAACCCACTCTGTATGTCGCAAATATATTTTCGCAATTTATTGCCAACATAAAATAGATTATTATTGTAATTTGCAAAATTGCGAGACGCTGTAAAGTTTTGATTGATAATCCAGTAATTTTTAATTGGATTGATAGATAACATCAATTATCGTGTGGAAAAGTCTTAAAATTTTGATTGTTGCAACTGCAACAGTTGCTACAGTCTAGATCCGCCCCTGCCATCAGCACTAACGAAGAAAGCGAAGAAAGTCACTCTCTGCTTTGACTTTTTTCCATCTTTAGTTTTCTTTCCTTTTTCAGCCATTCTTTTACTTTGGAGTGCTTTGAAGAAACAGCCGCTCTCGTCCATGTTCCAAATATTTTGAAGGTCGAACCCAGTACATAATTCCTTAATCCTCTCCATAAACGACTCAATTGTTGTTTCGGATACGCTCATTGACTCTCCAGATATTTGTTTCTCTCGAATACCATGGTTTAACTTCCACTTTTCAAGCTTTAAAATCATCCAATTCAGCTTGATATAAAGATGTTTTTATGTTCATAGCTTCCTCTTTCAATATTGGTCCAGTTACATAAATGCCTGAAGCTTCACATTTTTAGTACCACGCGTAAAGTATGTCGTTTATAGCTTTAAACTTTTGGTAGTTCCCACGTTGAATGTGTTTGTAACCTTTACCTTGGAAGTTTTCGTATTCTGCTCGTAAACGAGCTTCGTTGGCGACAACATTTGCTGCTTGCGTTTTGCCAATTTTGAATTCCAATGCAATCTCTCTACAACTCATCTTCTTTCTTTTCTTCACTTCGTCTAATATTTTAATCTTCTCATCCAAACTTAGACAACGTTTGGAGAGTTTACCAGCCGTTTTCTTTTTACTATTGCTAACTGACGCCATAGCTACGACTCAAGTTAAGAAAACAACATAACGTTCGAATTTTCAAAAAGCGAAAACATGTATCAAGTTTGAATATTCGAAAATCGAATGTGTAGTTTAATAAAGTTAGTTGTTCTTTTTGATGTTTCATTATTTCAAGATGGAAAAAACACTCTTCATAGTAGAGTCAATGGATCAAGGTATTGAAATTATTATTAATAATGAAGCTGGAATAAAATTTTCCTTCGATTCTTTCGTCCGTGGTTTTCATGTACACAAAAACGTGTGGTCTCCTATTATCGGTGAAGAGGGATTAAAATGTTGCCATGAAAAGGAAAATGACACATACGAGTTTGCGATTGCTGTATACCGTGATGATCTTTGTCTCAGTTACGTTGTTGGACATGTACCGAAGAATATATCCAAGGTATTGGTGCAGTTTTTACAACTGCCAAATTCATTTCTTAGTTGTAAGGTCATTGGGAAGCGAGTTAATAGAGGCGATGGATATGGATTGGAGATTCCCGTGAGATACACTTGCACTGGGCATCAAAAAGCCATCAAGTGGATAGAGAAAAAACTCGAAGAAGGAACCAAGTCTATTCAAGAGATGAAAAGTAAATGCTTAAATAACTAACAGTATATTATTAAAAAGAAAGAATATCGCATAAATAAATATTGCTATTTTGATTTCACTTGTCCGCTAATTAGAGAGCAAATACATAGAAAAACTTGATTTGGTGCAATGAAAATCTGTCCGCTAATCAGAGTGTCCGCTAATTAGAACGTTAAATATAAGGTTTTGACCATGTTTTCGTCCGTGCAAAGGGTTTTTATCCGTTAATTTGAGGTGTCCGCTAATTGGAGTGTCCGTTAATTAGAGATTCGACAGTATTTTTCTTTCTATTTTTATTTTTTCTGGTCTTATAGTAGTTCGTGTCTTCAATGCTTATGCTATTCTCTACAAAAACTTGGTTTGTCTTCTTTCATTTTTCCACTTGACAGTACTTAGCAGAAATATATGATTGATAACAAAGTAACTTTATTTAATTTATAACGGTAAAATATTTAAGAAAAAAACAGCATTATTTATCTACCTTATTCGTGCAAATTTTGACTTTGAGAAAATTTGGCGAAATTGGCCTGAAATTGCCAAATTAAGTCCACGCCAAACTTAAAATATTTCTTCTATCGCCAAATTAAATGAGAAATTCAACTGACGATGAAGAATAAGCTTTACGCCTAAATTAGTTTTGTAATTGTTTTTTATCTTTTGTTTCATATTTAAAGCTTTTTGTTACATTCCTACGTCACCAGTCTTTCTTTTTCCTATCCCCAAATAAAATTGGTTTAACTACAATCAACGTTTGTAGTGGTACTGCTCCGCCAAATTAAAAACTTTTTGTCCATCGCCAAATTAAATCTATGCCAAAAAAAACATTTTGGTTCATCGCCAAATTAAATCCACGCCAAAATTTGTACGAATAAGGTAATAAATCACACCATATATAGATCAGCAATTCAATTCATCAAATAAGTAGTTCGTTTTCCAGAAATAGAGTTTGCACATGCAAATTGTCACGTGCAACTGTGCAAGTGATTGCAGATTTACAGCTATGGTTTTTGGGAGGGATGGGATTTCAGTATTTTCACATTCAGCCCCCTCACTTTCAAAAACGTAACGCCGTGCCTGTAACAGATGATATAAAATGTGATAAAATTGAGAAAGGTTGCTGGGGGCATTTTTTCTGGAGGATGTGGACAATGTAAAAATTATTGGATCGTATCAAGTCAAGTGTCAGGAAAATATTTACTGGACATTTTGAAACCGACTCTTTACTCGCCCCAGTAAATTTTCGTCAACTGAAGTCGTCATCAGAAAAAAAAATTCTTGGAATTTTCGCCCGATATTTTAAAATTTGAATTGTCCTTGCTAAAAGAAGAATAAATGTATAAATACCTTATTCAAAAAAATTATAGATTAAATACTATAACGGTTCAAAGTTTCGATGACGTCATCACAGGAAAAATCGACTTAACGTGTTTTAATGAGAATAAAAGGTTTTACAAAAGAATAAAATACAAATTGCTTTTCAACACAACTTAGAAAAGAAAAAGCTATTTAAAAAAATCAGTTTTTCTTCTCATCTTCATCATCGTCGCTGTTGTCGGTATCAGAATCACCCGAGCTGCTAGTAGTGGCATCATCAACGCAATTCTCGCATTCATCGGCGCACTGACACAGTTCGGTACATTTCAAACCATCAACTCGTCTTTGGAGACAATCAATGACAATGGAATTGACGGAGAAAGCTCGAGGGATCTTTTTACAACTGCTGTCACATAAGAGACACGTTTTCAGTGATACAAAACAGCATCTCTTGTCGGTGGAAGCTTTTATGGATCAGGAGTCTTCTTTGTTGAGATGAACTTCTGGTATCGTGCTTCAACAGTATTCTCGCACTTCAAGCCATACAATTTGCACACAAACTTTTCAACGGGCTCGAAAAGTGACGCCTCGAAAACAAATGTGTTACCAAATGCAGAAAATACTTCACATTAGGCTTGATTATTTTTGAGATGATTGAACGCCTTAGCTTTACCAATTCTATGAAATGCGCCTGTGTAATCATTTCTAGTGAACGCGCGAAGAGCGGGCAATGCTTTGCAACAGGATTCTCCAAGGGCATTTGACATACCATTGATATCCAGAAGCCTTCTCCGCTGTTGAACTCCTATGTCAACGTACATAGGGAACGGGATTTGGTTAGTGAAGTCGAACGCATAAATAGCTATGTCACTGTCAACAGTTTGGATGCAAGTTGGAGATGCCGCGTGTTTTGCACAAAGAAAGACCCTGGTGTTAGTTTTCTCCTGTGAGTTTTCCAAAGAAAGTTCTTTCTCGCAAATGACCTAGAAATTAAATTGGTTACATTTTTTTAACATTTTATAAAATGAGAGGTATAGCTGAAGAAAGTATAAATTCTAGTTTTAAATAACTAAAAACACGTTGTTTTTTTTATAAGAAACCAGTCTATAAGAAACCGTAGGCTCAGGTTTGCCAAAAATTCAGAAATTCTTAAGAAACTTAGGCAGGCTGAAACTTTTCTAGAGTTAAGAAACTTTTGTCAACAATGAAAAATATTTTCTTATGCAATAGTTCAGCCTCAATTATTCTTAGTATATGTACAATGCGTCGAACGAACGTGTTTAACCCTATTAAGACCGGGCTTTTTCGGACTCTTGTACGACCGGGAGGGGGGGGGGGTTGCCCGCGCCATGTTTTCCTCAATAACTTACGAACCATAAAACGAAAGTAAGACTAACTATTAAGAATTTATTTTTTCAAAAAAATACCATATATGACGTCACCAGGTCACGTGATGACGTATTTTGACAATAACCAAATAATTGCTTGAACCATACAGGGAATTTCAAATGACAGATATTTTGTATATATAAACTAGAAACACATAACAAAAGTGATAAAGAACCGAAATATGACCTAAAATATATGTTAGGAGAAAGTAAAAAATGATCAGTTTTTATAAAAAAAACGAATAAACTGTTTCCATGAATAACTTTGCATTCTAGAAAGCTGTATATACCCATGATATTTTCAGCAAATTGACTTCAAATTATTTCTATCGAAATTTTACCTTTTCAGAAAAATTTCTGTATGACATCATAACGTGACGTGTTGATTCTTTTTTCATGAAAAACCTTTCAAATCCTTAATTTTTTTGGAGACTTGGAAATCTTTCATCAATTGAACATGTATATATACATCTAAATAAAGTAAACTAGTGTCTATACAAAAATAAAAATAAGTACAGTTAGTTATTGCACAGCTAAGAAAGGTTAGGAGAAAATTAAAATGATCACAGTTGATTATAATAGTTATATTGTTTTCTACATAGTTTTTTTTCGTGAAACATGCATCTCTGTAATTGTACTAAACTAAAAAACCTATAAAAGTCTTTTGGTAACTGAATTGAATGAATTGATATTGTAGTGAGGGCGGACAGGGTGGCCGATGAAAGGGGCGGAGAAACAAGAGTCAGATTTAAAGAGGGAAAGAAAAACAATCCATTTCTGTATAGTATTTTAAAATATACGTACGATATATACGTTTTTGCTAAAATCATCAGAAGGGCGGGTGTAAAAATCTAAAAGGGCGGTTATAAAATTATTGTGGTTTTGGCCTATGACTAAAATCTATCAAAAAATATTCCATTATCAAGTTGTTGTGAGTCATACCAAACCGATAGAGTATTATTGAAAATATACGTTTACTAAGATTCCAGAAGGGCGGGACGCCCAGCGAAGTAGAAGAATTTTTGAAATTTTTTTTAACTATTCAAATAAAAGTTAGGAAAAGTCACCAAATTCCAGGTTCATATCATAATTGGTTCGAAAGATATTAACGAAAAACTGAGCCGCGGGCAAAAACAGCCCTCCCCCGCTCCGTATTGGGTTAAACAATCAACACAGGTAAAATTTAAGAAATTTCAGTCAGAACAAATAAATTAAGAAACTTTTGAGCCTCAAAATGACCAAATTTTAAGTAACTTGAGGCTCAGCCTATTGCTTAGGTTTCTTATATAAAAAAAGTGTAATTCATATTATTATGTATCTTACATACCATATTTTATGGACAAGTTATCTTGAAAAACTCGAACCACAATTGACAATCAGTGTCTTCCCTTTCAGTAATTCATTTTTTGTCTGACCAATTGCTTAAGAGAAATTCGACCAATTCTGTTTTGTTCCTTCCATCTTTGAGGTATTGACTCCATTGATTTGGAATATCTTGGTGTCAGTGTGACTGGCAAGAAAACCATCCTGTCGAAACAAGATCCAGGTGACGTGATTGGTCAGTGAAAGGGGTTGAGTAAAATTGACGTGAAACAGATTAACAAACTTTACGGTTCTCTCCCTCCACACACTGCCCTCATTTCCAATGGCATGGTTTTCATTCAACAGATAAACGCATCGTCGTTTA
Source organism: Candelabrum cocksii (assembly GCA_963930725.1). NCBI lineage: Eukaryota > Metazoa > Cnidaria > Hydrozoa > Anthoathecata > Candelabridae > Candelabrum > Candelabrum cocksii. The sequence goes on along the minus strand of OZ005677.1, from coordinate 5,091,488 downwards.
AAAGATTTGGCGATGTTTTGACACACCTGTCGGAAAGGATAATGAAGTCTTCATCTTCATTTGTATATTTTGTAACAGATAGATATATGCTAGGATCAATCAAATCTTTCGAAAGATCCTTGGATGTCTTAAACACAACGACAAGTCGTTATTCCACGTCCGATGGCGGTAACGCTCCGTCGCGCTGGCGTCGTTTTTCTTGTGAATGTAAACGCACATGATGGTCTGATCATCGCCGTCACTGTCCTCCTTCTGGAACCTTTATTTTGTAGCCTTCCTGTTTGCTAGTACTTTGGTTAATTTTCCCCGTGTAACGGTCTATTTACTCCCCCAAAACCATCCGCTTATTGCTTATACGCATGCGCCATATTTTTTTGGATTTATGACATCGCCGTTTCGACAGTCTATTCGCGGAAAGGTTGCGACACTGTATTTCCAGTCTAAACGATCCCCCTTACGATAACTATGATAACTAGGTAAAGGAATTTACTTTATTCATCCGACACAAAATTCTTTGCCTGCCCACGAATTACACTTCGCTGACTATGTGTTAATTCTTTAGCATATTTATTTGTAATGAGATATCGGATTGATGTTTTCATGCGCGTTTCCCGGCAAATGTCTGGTTTAATTCCAGCTTCAATATTTTTACCGTTGACAGCTAAGTTTGATGAGACATTCCATAAGTTAATTCTAAGCTAGCTAGTTACAAATTCACTACACTAGTACCTACCTACCTACTGAAATTCTTTTCTAACCTGTTCTAATTCTTGTAAACAAATCTTTAAAATAACCTATCTCTAATATTCCACTACCTATAATACTCGGCTGCGCTAATACTATTAACGTAAAGTTATATCAGTACAATAATAAATCAAAACGGTATATGAGTTTATCCAAATCAAAACAAACAATCCCGCAGTCAGTTTAATAGGAGATGACGCTAGAACAAGGTGAAGTTATTGATTTTCATGTTGATCATGGCAATAATAGTGCAACAACCGACAGCTTTTTACAAAACTTTACATCATCAACATTGAAGTTGTTTTAGTGGAGCAAGTCGAAAATATCCCTCCAAATAACGACGAATACAAGTTGTATAACAGTGATGTGTTCCACAATATTTCAACAATTCCAAACGTGACAAACATTTAAACTCTTCATTAAAAAAAGCTTGACACAGCTGAAGCAGGGTGTGTTTTTAAAAGCAGAAACATTAACTTACATTGTTCGAAACAACATCGGGTGTTCGTCAAGGGGGAACTGAGTCACCAAATCTGTTTAACTTATTCCTCGATTATATTATGCGAATATACAATGATCGCGCAACTAAATTGGGACTTGGTATATCATTCAAGTTCCGGATAAAAGATCAAGCTAGAGATCATAGTGACAAAGCAGAATATAGAGGGGGAATGAACTATCCGTGGATTGGTTGTGCTTACGACCTTGTACTGATGGCAGAGTCAATAGATCTCCTGCAAAAGGCTGCAGATGTGTTACAAGAACTTCTACAACGATTTGTTTTGGTAATCAGCATTGATAAGACCAAGACCATGTTATTCAATTGGAAAGGAGAAGATTACCCAGAAAGCGTCATCACCATCAATAATGCAGCCATAGAGAATGTGGCAAGTTTTGTTTACCTGGGAGCTGTTATATCCTATTGTGAACCTGGAACATCTGTAAGAGAACTTGACAGACGTATTGGGATGGCTCATGACCCAAATCTTAAATTGAAAATCAGGATGAAGTTTTATAACACCTACATTAAAAACAGACTCTGCTACTGTTGTGAAACATGGGCACTGACAAGGAAACAGTATGAACGCAAGGAAAGGACATATATACAGTTTCTGTGGCTCATGATTCGAGGAGGAATGACACGTTTGTCTTCCCGTGATGAAATGAATAAGGCGAAGGAGGCATTGAAGAATGGCTGTGATAATGAAGAAATGACGACAATCAACTGGGCATGAAAGGACACAAATAAAAAAATCCTTACCATATGTCAGACAAATAAAGTGCCACAATACATCGAGAACCAGAACACCAGATCGGATGCTCGTGTAGTACGAGCATCAAATGAGTGTCTTAGAAAGTGACTTATGTTCGTGGATGAGAAGTTTACGATACCACCACAAGGCAGTGTTTGAGAAAGTGATCAAATCCCAAGATGATCAGGGTGTATCAGTAGAAACATTTTTGAGGAACTGTACACAACGAAAGACTGTTGGTCAATCAACTTAATTTAAGTTGGTGCTTTAAGTACCGTACTGGTATAATGGGTTATGAATTGTAAGAGTTGTTGTGTTTTTGTATTGAGTGTCCGCTGTATTTATAGTTTATTTTATAGTTGTAAATTATATTTTGGTAAATAATTTTATTGATTGATTGAATTATGTATATATGTATGTTGATATCCAGAGGTTTTTGTTGAATTCGAAGCTGTGGCCATAATGTAAAAGGGACAAACGAAATGAAATGAGACTGGATATTATATAATGCTAAACACGCTTCTTTCTTCTATAAAAACACAAACGCAACTAACGCTACCATCTTGCCATGTGACAAAAATATGTACGTTATTTACGTTAAAACAAACGAAAGTGAAACTAGAAAAATAGCCGTCATAATATCAACACCCCAACTTGATGGTTATTGGGAATAACCAAAAATAAATCTAAAAAATCTTTCTAATAAAAATTTCTTTGGCGGTTTAGTGAAGATGTTCGCGTAATTATCATTACTTGCCACGAATTTAAGATAGACCATGTTGTTTCCGTAGCATTCACGAACAAAATGATATCGTATATCAATATGTTTTGCTTTGGAACGTTTCGTGGGATTTTTCGCCAATGCAAGAGCACCTTGATTGTCGCAATAAATCGTTGCAGACAAACTTTCATCCAGAATGTCTGGTGCTAAGTTTTTCTTCAAATAGATGATCTCTTGGCATAGCAGAGACATAGAAACGTATTCTGCCTCGCAGGTGGAGAGTGCCACAGAGTTCTGTCGTTTTGATTTCCAAGAAATCGGTGGTCCAGAAGGATTCAGGCTTGCGCAGTATCCTGAGATGCTTCGACGATCTTCCATTGATGTAGCCCAATCTGCATCACAGTACGCAGTGATCGCGAGGTTATCTGACTTCTTGTAAGTCAGGCAATAGTTGCTGGTTTTCTTCAAGTAACGGAAAACGTGTTTCATCATTTGTGTGTCACCAGCTGTTGGGCAAGACAAGTGTTGAGACAGCTTGGTGACAACGTAGCTCAGATCAGGTCTGGTGCAGATCATGGCGTAGATCAAACTTCCAACCATTTGGCGATTCTCGTGTTGATCGACGGGTTGGTTGGAGTCACTGGTGTAGGCATTTGGATTCATCTCACAAGGTGTACCACGTGATTTACAACCCTCCATGCCAAATTTCTTAAGGATTTTATTTCTTAAGGATTTTAGCCTTTTGGCTCATAAAGATTGCATCACCTGTACGCTCAAACTGGATTCCGAGGAAATACTTCAGCTCGTCGAGGTCCTTCATATCGAACTTCTCACGAAGGAGCGCCTTTGTCTCGTCCAGGCTCTCTTGGTTGCTGGCAGCGACGATGATGTCATCAACCCAGACTAAGAGGTGCACAACTTCACCTTTAACTGACTTGGTAAACAGACACATGTCTGCTTTTGATTTGATAAATCCATTCTCAGTCAAATGTCTGTCAAGAGTGGTGTTCCAGTTTCTGCCACTTTGTTTCAGTCCGTAAAGTGACTTGTTCAGTTTCCACACTTTGTTTGGTGTGGACGAAAAACCTTGAGGTTCTCTGACGTAGATTTCTTCTTCAATTGGAGCATGTAGAAAGGCACTCTTAACATCCATTTGGTGTAACAGTAAATCTTGTTCACACCCGATTTGGATTAAAGTGTGTCCATTCTGGCGGTTGGAGAGAAGGTTTCAAAATAATCTACACCTTCAGTCTGAGAATAACCCTTGGCAACGTAACGTGCTTTGTAACAAGGGTTTTTCGGATCTCCCCTCAAGTCAAACACCCATCTTCCCCCAACTGCAGTGCAGACCTTTCTGGAGGTAGGTTGGTTACTTCAAAAGTCTCATTTACTGTCAACATTTTGAGTTCATTGTTCATTGCTGTTCATTGTTCATTCATGGTTTCGACGTGGTTCAGCTAGTGTGGAAGGTTCCTTGTTGGCGAATTGTTGCTCTATGTTTGTGTCCGGTTTCACTGATGGTTCCTTTGCCACAGGAGCTCGTCTTCAGCATCCGTCTGCCAGGGTTCAGTCGTGTCAGTGAATTTGACAAGGCGGTTTTTACTGACAGTTCTTGTCTCAGGTTCATATACCAGATAGCTTGGGCTGTCACGGTCATAGCCAACAAATATCCCCTTCTTACTCCTAGCGTCAAGCTTCTTTGGATTCTGCACAAATGGGTAGCAGACGGATCCAAAAATGTGCAACTTTGCAACATTAGGTTTGATGCCAGTTATTAGACCATAAGGAGTGTCCTTTATACGTTGAGAATAACATCGGTTGCGAATATGAGTAGCGGTCATGACAGCATATGTCCATAAATTTTTGGGCAGCTTTGACTCAAGAAGTAATGATCTGGCCATCTCAAAAAGTGTCCTCCAGCTCCTTTCCGCAGTGCCATTTTGGTGCTGAGAATACGGTGCACTTTTCTCATGCTTGATTGTATGATTGATTAGCAAGGTCTGGAATTCGTTTGAGGTAAATTCACCACCATTATCAGAACGAACACGTTGGACTTCTCCGGAAGGGTAAATGTCCTCATGAAAAGACATGGTTTTGATCTTTCCGTATGGTGATATGTCAGCTAGAAATTTCTCTTTTGCGCGGGTAGCATCGGACTTTTCCTTGATAATATATGTGAAAATGCACCCTGAATAATCATCTGTGAACACGCTGACGTAGCGGAACCCATCTTTGGCAGCAGGATCAATAGGGCCTGAAAGATCAGTGTGTACTAGCTCGAACGGCTTTATAGCTCTCACATCCGCCTCTCGATTTCTTGTGTTTGTCTGTTTGGCTAGGACGCACGTTTCACAGTCGAATTTGGTGTTGTCTGAGATTTTCATACCTTGCACAACTTTCTCCATTTTAGAAATGTCATGGATGTTGCAATGTCCAAGAATTTGATGCCACGTTTTCAATGATTCTGCTCGTGTTTTATTGACAGCACTTTTACACAGGTAGTACAGTCTGTCATCTTGATATATAGGGAATACGGTCCCATTTGGTGCAATAAGCTCAGCGTTGGATTCATAAAACTTCAACTTGCATCCCCTCTTGGTAGCGGCTTGGACGGAGAATATACATTGTGGGTAGCTTGGGATATACAATACATTACTCAGCTTCACTTTCCCGTACGTACCATCGACAGTTTGTAGTTTACTCGTCACAGTACCTCTCTTTTTCGCAATGTTGTTTGATCTGGTACCATCTGCCAGCTCGACATAATGATCACCGCGGTTAAATGAGGGGTCGACATCGATAAAGTTTGCATCATGATTTACAATGTGGGTAGTTGCTCCACAGTCAATAAGGAATGTGTCGGTAGGAGTGTTCAGTGACATCCCTTCATCATTGACTTTGAATAGGAAACTGTGTCCTTCTGATGGCACATCATCATCAGCTATTTTGTTCAAATTGTCCTTGTTATTTTGTTTACGACAATTGTGAGTCCAGTGACTGTTTGTTTTGCATATCTTACAGTAACGATTCTTCTTCTTTTGATCACAGTTATTGGACTTGTGACCGGGCATTTGACAGTTGTAGCACACAATCTGCTGTTGTTTGTGGTTGTTTCGTTGGTGCTGATTTCGTATTTGTATCTTCAAAACAACAGAGTTTTGTTGATTGTCTGTCATTTTGTTTCTCGAGTTTTCTGTTTCTTCAAAAATTTTCAAGGAAGACTTAAATTTTTGAAAGTCTTCGACGTTTTCTGATTGGGTTGACACAGCAACAAGCACTTTGTAGTCGTCAGGCAGTCCCTTCAACAACATAGCTACAAGGAGTGAATCGCTCACTTCCTCACCTGCAGCCCTCAACGACATGGCAACACTTTCTGCTCTGAGAAGATAGTCCGTAACGATTTCTGAGTGTGATCTTTGAAGAGTGGTGAGTTGAGTATACAGTGTGATGATTCGTGGTTTACTGCCACTCGCATAATGTTCTTTGAGAATTTTCCAGGCTTTTCTCCCATCATCGTTGATCGTTGATCGTTGATCCAGAAACTGAATAAGTTCTGCAAAATCAGTTTCATTTTGATCAGCAGTTACATCATCTTCACTGGCAAAAACTTGTTTCAGCTTTTTAAGTTTTATATATGCAAGAATCTTTGTCTCCCATATTTCAAACTTCCTTTTCCATCAAAGGCCAAATTCTGCCAAAGGTTGCTGGGCCCATAACCTGTTCAATTCGAAGCTGTGGCCATAATGTAAAAGGGACAAATGAAATGAAATGAGACTGGATATTATATAATGCTAAACACGCTTCTTCTATAAAAACACAAACGCAACTAACGCTACCATCTTGCCATGTGACAAAAAATATGTACGTTACCGATAAAAAGAAAACAAACGAAAGTGAAACTAGAAAAATAGCCGTCATAATATCAACAATTTTATGTTTTGTTGCTGCTTTTGCTTTATTTTCTATAGTATCATGCGATAGATAATCTTTCACACGTTTGCGTGAAATCTGGGAGTAGTAAACTTAAATCTTTTGTCCACGAGGTTTTCTTTCTGTGAGCAAATTCGGTTTTCGTCTGCGTTAAACTCTTCGTTTGTCAGCTCACGAAATACTTTGGGTGACCCCTGGCAAAAGCTTTGAAAAAAACGAGGATCACAACCTTCAATATTTGTTGATATTTCTTATTTTTGTGAAGAAGATGCTTCCTTGTTGAAATATTATGTAAGTACAATACCGTAAATAAAGTTTGTTTTGATTTGGATAAACTCATTTACCGAAATGCATTGCGACTTCGCCGAATTATGGGAACGGGCTATTGTAATGTTTTATACAACAGGTTTCAAAGATATAACGTTATAAAATTTTGAAAAATTATTTCTTACTCATATGAATTGATGCCGTCTTGTCAGACCACAACAAGAAAATGAAAAAGAACAACATGGCGGAAAAAAGATAGATAAATGTGTGGATTATGTTTGTTAAGTTTTGAGAATATCTCTAGAAGGTGGTACAATTGACACGTCCAGTAAAGATTTTTTAATGTATGCATTTTAACTTATACCATGTTTTAGAATGTCCACACGATATGTAAGTAAAACTATGTTTTTTGACTATCAGCAACCTGACTACCCTTAAAACTCCTGTTTGCAGTTTAAAAATTGTTTTATTCCAGCATCGCGTACCGTCGCGCCGTTGGACAATGGAGGAGATGGAACAGCAGATGTACTCGGAGACGGCAGGTGTTTCTCTGTTCGATGATGGAGTCATTGAGGTGCTGGAAGATTCGCCTGATTACATGGGGGAAAGAGCTCTATATGTTTACGATGAACCCGAAATAAGTGAGGTGTCTTTTTAAGAAATTTCAATAAGATTGTGTGGGAATTTTTACAAACCTACCAGATATTGAATAACCCAACTTATAAACACGTTGCTCTCCATCTCTACTTTACAGTTTCTAACTTTTTCTTCAGACGTACGCTCGATTTTGGAAGGTCTCTCCATGGAGCAAGGAAAATGTCCTTTTACTCGCCAATTGATATCCAGTTTCAGCAACATCTCTGCAAGACTGGGCTCGCTGTTTGATCGAATAGAAAACCGTAAAACAGCATTAAAACGCGAGGCAATCGAGACTACGCCAAAATTGAAGCAGTTGAGCAAAGACGCTATTGCCGAATGTAAATGACTCAGTTTCTATGTTATTTTGTTGGTAATTTCGTGATTTGAAACTGAAATGCAACATACATCATTTTTTTGATTTATTCGTTTTTAGGTATCCGTGATAAGTGCAGCGAAAAGGTTCGTCAAGAAATTATTGGCTTATCAGAGACATTTATGAAAGGTAAAAGTGATTGCATGTGCAGTACACAAGTTAACGTCAATCATAGATAGTTTATACAGACTGGTTTAAACTCTATTGGTGACTTCATTATTATATTTACTGAACTACTCTGTTTAGCTCACTTGAAACACGTTCAAAACCTGGATTCTGATTTCGAGGCAATCGGCAGCCGACTAATGAAGAAAAAGGGTACTGCATTCGCGCGACAAATTGTGGAAAATGGAATGACAGTGAAAGGATTTCTTGGAAAATTGCGTTCCGCTACTAAAAGTGCCGCTAGAAATCAAGAGCACAAAATTGCGATGAAGTTAAACGCCTCCTATAATGTAAGTTTCACTTCCATTGCTTGTTGTTCAAAAAAAAAATTGGAAATTCCTACAGTTTTAATCGATCTTTTTCAATGACTCTGATCTCCCCAAACGTTCTTTCCATTTAAATCTAAACCATCCCCCGTTGCAACTATAATAATTTGTGTGGCTCTACCATTAGGGAATTTTAAATATCAAGCATTGTTTTATCTAAACTTTGCTTTCTAAAATTTGAATAAGGATTGAAATTCTAAAGCATGATTTTTTTTGAGACCTTCAACTCTCATTTGCGCGGAGTAAATCTACCGTAATCATAACTTCTACATTAGTTTTTAGTTAAAATGTTATTTGGCGTCTAAAGTCTTATTTACTTGATATATGTGGAGTTCTAGTAACAGTAGAAACCGGCGGACTCAAGAGTCGTCTGGTGTCTGCCATCCGTGGGGTAACTGATATCAGCTTAGTACATTTTGTTCACCTGATCTTCTTGTTTACATTTTTTCCTGAAATTATTATAAACAACCTTATTTCACTTGATCCAAACCTGATGCACTATCCCCTTGTGTGGTGTAGCGGATTTCGTAGTTGCAAATGGGAATTGAAGGCCAGATCCTAGACGTGCAAGTTCATATTTGTTTATAGATAATTTCTGTAAAAGGCCATGTTATACCTACTATTAATCTTTTTAGACGGTTAAACAATTGCTAAGCAACGAGAAAACATACCAGAAGGGCAGACATTCGTTCCACAGCATGCGTAGCAACATGGCGTATCTTCGTGATAACATTTCTTGCCATTTTTAAAAGATTTATTTTACGTTTATTTGTAGATGTGACAAAATTTTGTTTGAAAGGAATTTCACATGATAACTAAGATTATATACTAAGTAATCGTTTCCAAATTTTTCAAGACTAAATAGTTGGGGGAAAACCTATAACAATTGTGCAAATTGTGATAGCAGCATGAAACTTGGTACAAAGGTAGATAACGAGCCGAAGGTCAAAAATCGATTGAGACCCCAACCCAAAATGGCCCAGTCCCCTTAAAATGATGACGTCATCAAAAAATGGAAAAAAGATTTTTCCCCCTTAAAATATTTTTCCCCAATTTTGCTAATATAAGCTACTTCCCCCCCCCCCCCTCACTAAAAGGTGAATTTCGACTTGTCCGTTTGGCAGCGGGAACGGGAACGGGAAAATGATCACGTGAGCATGCGCACTTTGATTTTCTTGCTTTCCCTCGGGACAGTTTTCCTGTCCTATCCTTCCTGGAAAAAAGTTGAATCGAGTTCAACTTTTTCCCGTAAGCCAACAGGAAAGGAAATATACTAGCCAATCAAGCGTAGCATTTTTGCTGATGTTGCTTTTCTGCTGATCACTCAAACCAAAACAAAACTGAATTAAAGATGGCGAATAATTGTACAGAAACATTGTCTTTCCTTAAAAAGTTGTCTGACCACATTCTCTTTCTGTATTTCATTTTTTTCTTTCTTTTAAAAGGTAAAACAATAATAAATATAAGGTTCTTCTGCTGAGTTTACAGAAGAAGGCTACCATATTTGTTTATCTTATTGATTTCCGTTTCTGTTGAGTGAAAATCGGTTTTTCCTGTCTGTCTCGTTCCCATGCCCGCTGCCAAACGGACAAGTGGAAATCCACCTTAAGGGTAACCTTAGGTTCTAACAGGAACACGTTCTTGTGTCATCTCGTCATGAAGTTGTTAAGGCTACCAGAACTCGTACATGATAAAGAACCACCTTTCAGTACCTACATCAAAGAAATATTGTTCAACGTTTATGCGCCAATGACCATCCCATGATTCTACAAGTTCATGCCGTGAAGAAATTTAATTACGAAATGAAACTTGGTTTGAAGGATCAAAAGTTATGTTATCGTGATGTTATTTCATTTATATATTGTTGATAAAGAGAATTGACAAGCATGTAGTCTGTGGAACATGAATTAGGTCACAGTCATGGCACTACTGTGAACTTCAACAATTATTTAAGAGAAGTTTGCGCTTGGACTCTCATTCAAAATCCTATCACTATCGGTAAATGTTTTATGTTTCCTGTGAAGACCGAAGTGCAGCAAAAGTATTTTCCTTTGTTGCAGATTCAGTGCTTCCAGGTTCATTTAGGCTTAAATACAAACATAAATTTGAAAAAGTAAAAAGCTAATAGTTCCAAATCGTATTTTTCTAAGCAGAAAAGTTCTAGATAGGTGTCGTATATCCTGGATGATTTAGTCAAACAACACATTCCTGTTTTTTGTCTCCACATCCATTCACTAAGATAAGAATACAGCATTTATCTGTTGTACCCATGTTGTTTTTTATTTCTCGATTTAAGTTTTCGGAGGATATTTTGTGCGCGCGCTCAGTTTACCAGACCATAATAGTGAGAGCTGTTAGCATTAAAAAACATAACAATAGTTAAAATTGAGAAGAAAACATGAAACTTGATACAAATGTCTATCATGATATTCCAAACAAATTTAGGGTGGGAGACACACCCAAAAGTCACGTGATCGCTGACGTCAACACTTTTTTGCTGGGAAATCAACTTTCTCAAATCTCAACATATTATATACCGTTAGAAAGGAAATTCGATGTAGATTCCAAAGAAGAATTACCTCATATCGTAAAAATAAACCTATGAAGAGTTATTGGTGCTTAAAATGAGCAAAATGACGTCATCAATGTTTTGCTTGAAATCGTTTTTTCCGAACCTTACCATATTATATACTGTTGGAAAGGAAATTCGATGTAGATTCCAAAGAAGAATTACCTCATATTGTAAAAATCAACCTATGAAGAGTTACTGGAGCTTAAAGTGAGCAAAATGACGTCATCAATGTTTTGCTTGAAATCGTTTTTTCCAAACCTTATCATATTATATATGTATATATATATATATATATATTTTTTTTCGAACAATAATTATTTTTTTTAATCCAAACGTTTACAAAACAACCTAACCAAATAAAAAGAGTTCTTTTAAAAGGATTTTCGCAGAATTCAAACACACTTCTCCGTTGATCCCCAGCTCACATAGGCTTCTTGTAGTGTTTTTAATGTCCAGTTAAACCCTCGAGATCGCGTTAGAGAGTTCCATATCGCTTATTGAATGTTCCCTCTTTAATGAGCGACAGCTTCTCAGACATAGAAGCGTAGATCTCAGTAAGGAGAAGGAAATTTTTGATCTAATAAAGCTCGTTGCTTAGCTACACTAACATTTCTCTTTTCTGCAAACATTTCCGCAAGACGTTTGTAAAAAACGTTGCCTTCTCGTCCCATGCTACCATTTGTTGAGAATACCAATGGGGTGAAAGAACCATTTTTAACTCTGATGACGCGTTCGTTGTAATGTGCTTTTTTTCTCGTCCTCGTTTCGTTTAAAGCATTTATTGAGTTCTAATCCTCTGTATCCCCGAGCGTTTAGGTCAAAGACCTGAATATTGAAAAATGCCCTTTGACCAGGGGTCCAGAACCCAATTGTGCTGATTTCGAGACAAGCTTCTTGGCTTCTATTTGCACTTCTATGTTGCATCTGTTCGCCTTGCAATTCGATCAGCATCGGTTCTCGCTTTACATCTTTGCAGATCTCGTTTAGCAAAATGGAGGTGATGTCGCGTACTTCGTTATGCCGCAATGTGACGAAGCCACCCTTCTTGCATGAAATCTGTTTCCGCATACACATTCAGTAGATAGTTTTGGTAGTGCCCAGCTATACCTGATACACAGAGCGTCTCGAAATTGCTCCTTATTGAGTTTATATCCAAGGTCTTTAATCGGCAGACAGGTTAGCCAATTCGAAGCGCCAATCATCTTGTTGGCGTCATTCAACCTTTTTTCTTCTTCTTTCATTTCAGATCGTAATTTTTCTAACTTGTCAATGTATTGCTTGCGTCGTTCATTTTTTATTGCCCCGATTGTCTTTCCGTCATCTCCGATGGTTTCTCCCAGTATCTCTTTTTGGAGCTGAAATGTCAATTGTATTTAGTTTTCGTGTTCTATTGGAGCGATTTCACAAACATTTTTTATCCCAAGGCCTCCCGATCTCGGAGGCAGTGATAACAGTATACGTTCATTGTCGTTGACCAGATGTCCACCGTTAATGGCTGGAATGAACTGATGCCTGATTATTTTTTTGATCGGAGATAGATAGGATTCAATTCCAGGTATTGTACGGATAAAGTAAGAAAATCGATGTTGATACCCACTGACGTAGCACGCGTATGCAGATTGTGGTTGAGTTAACGCGATTCTTGTCAACATAGACAATTCATCCGACCACTTGACGACCAACTTGTTACAATACTCATTCTTGTATTCCTCACTATCTATCACCGCACCAAGATGTCTTTCTCCTCTAGTTGAAATCTGGATGGTGCTACTTCCAAATGCCTCATTTGCTTCTCCAAGAAATTGCTCTTTTACTATTAACCATGACTTCTGTGATTGAGGGAAATAACCAAATAGTGGACCTATGGTTGTTATGCTGTCCCACCATTTCTTTAATGATTTACATTTTCCAACTGCCGTTATGTCATCAGCGAAAGCAACCATTTGATCTTGTTCAGCAATAACCGTCATCATCACATCAAGTAAAGGAGTTATACCGATCGCATACACTGCTATACCCAGAGGATCGCCTTGAGTTGTTCCTTCATTTGAATGCAACTCGGTTTCCCCAATGACGAACAATCTTGCTGGTATGTTGTAGCAGTTGGTTACGTAGTTTGCAAATATTGGACACAACAGTCGAATATTATGAAGAAGAGCTCGTCTGTTGATATTGTTAAATGCGTTGGCTGCATCCACGAGTAGTACAGCATCTGCTTCTTCACTCTCAAACACTCGACGCATCGCATGAATGGCTGCTTCACTGCCGGCTTTTTGTCCTGAGCACATTTGAATCTTACTGCATGAGTCTATTACGTCTCTCTTCACAATATACATCGCTACCTTGCCACAAACCTTCTCAACACTTCCCCCACACCAATGGGTCGTACTCCGGGTCTTTTATCGTATTATATACTGTTGGAAAGGAAATCGATGTAGATTCCAAAGAAGAATTACCTCATATTGTAAAAATCAACCTATGAAGAGTTATTGGTGGTCAAAGTAAGCAGAATGACGTCATCAAAGTTTTGCTTGAAATCGTTTTTTCCAAACCTTATCATATTATATACCGTGGGAAAGGAAATTCGATGTAGATTCCAAAGAAAAATTATCTCATATCGTAAAAATCAACCTATGAAGAGTTATTCATGCTCAAAGTGAGGAAAATGACGTCATCAAATTCTACTTAAAACCAATAATTTGTTTTCTAGGAGAGCAAAGATGCAATTTTTCTTTGGCTATTTATTGAATACCTTGCATTGTAGAATTTGTTTTTTAAAATAAGAAAACAAAGATAAGAAGATATTAACACGTGTGTTGAGTTGGCACGACTCGATCCATTTTCATAGCTAGTTTGGCAGGTGTGTGTGTTGTTACAAAATCTGTAGCGGGTTCCAACTTCCATGGCCACCGTCTTGCTGTCTGGATCAACCAACATCTTTTGTGGGGTCTGATGAGCGTCGATTTAGGCGCCTTAACTGTTCCGAGTCCCAGCTATCCTAAGGGAATCTTTGGAGGGAACCAGCTACTAGATGGTTCGATTAGTCTTTCGACCTTATACCCAAGTTTGACAATCGATTTGCACGTCAGAATTGCTACGAGTCTCCAACAGATGTGCTCTTACTCAAACCTTTCTAGGAGTAGAACAGGTCGGTAAATGATGCGCTCGGTCGACGACAAACAAGATCTCACTTTGGCCCTTGCGGACCTTCACTTTGATTGCGCCCGAGTGTTTCGCTCACCCAAAAACTCGCACACATGTTATACTCCTTGTGTAAAAGATTACGTCATTTTTTATTGTTTTGTTGTAATAGGCGCCTCGTATAGGCGCACTCGTTACTAGATCTTTTATTGTATTTTTGTGACCACGTGTGTGGTCAGTTAGCTTACGACCTTTGAAGTGAAAAGACGTATTTACCACGAGAATGCTTCGCGTCCCATTTTTGTCGTTTGCTCGGACTCAATTTATTCTAAATTTTTACATGGCGCCCGATGAGGGACGTGAAGAATTACAATTAATTAGTTGCTGAGAGAATACTACATTTGGTTGTTGAAAAAGTTGTTGGTTTGTGAGATATTGTGGATATTGATTGTTGAAAATTTGTTTGGAATTGGATTGGTTTTGAGAAGATGGCTACCACTAATGAAAGTTTGACTCAGAAAATAAATAAACGGAAAGGATTTCGAACACAATTTGGTAAGGTTTTAGATCAGGCTAAACGCTATTTAAAAGAAGAAAATGTTTTAAAAGCACGTCTAGCAGGATTAGACACAAGCTTGAGAGAGAAGAGAGATAATTTGAGACGTCTTGACGAAGAAATACAAGAATTGATAGAAGTATATAAGGTTGAAAGAGAAGTAGAAGATTGTTTATCGTTTTTTGAGAGTTCTCATGACGTGTTTGCTGAGATTGCTGTTAGGTTGGCTGAAGTTAAGATTAGCGCTGCGCGAGAGATTGCTTCAATTACGCCGAGTGAAAGTGCGACTTCAACAAGCGCGAAGTTAAACTGTAAATTACCTAAGCTAGAATTGTCTGTGTTTTCAGGAGATCCTCTTGAGTGGCAAGGTTTTTGGAATAGATTTGAAGTTTCAATAAACGCAAATGACGGATTAAGTGAGATAGATAAGTTTAACTATTTACTAAGGTTTTTGTCGGGTAAAGCGTTAGAATCCGTGAAAGGAATGGTTCTCTCAGCAGATAATTACAAACAGGCGGTAAATATTTTGGAAAAAAGATTTGGTAATCCTCAAGTCTTAATTTCAGCGCATTTAGACAAATTAATTAAGGTTAAAAGGGTTAAAAGTATTGAAAACATCGAGGGGCTAAGAAATTTATTTAACGAGGTTGAAACGTGTGTGAGAAATTTAAGAAGTTTGAAAGTTGAGACAAGTACTTATGGTTGTCTATTAATTCCTATCTTGAAGGAAAAAATACCTGAAGACATGCTAATGGTGATTTCGAGATGTTTTGGAAGTAATGTTTGGATACTTGACGAATTTATGGCACATTTTAATAAGGAGCTTGAAGCAAAGGAAAGTTGTTTGTCTTTTAAGACAAGAGATAACAGGGGCGATGGTTCGTTGAACACGCGTGATAATTTTACGTCAGCTGGTAATTTGCATGTGCAAAGTGAGGCTTCTAATTGTGTCTTTTGTTCTGGAAAACACGCGTCGTCGAGGTGTGATAAAGTTATTGACGTCAATGCTCGAAAAGATATTGTCAAGAGATCCCGAAAATGTTTTCTGTGCCTAAAAGGAGGTCATTGTGTAAGAAATTGTAGATCGTCTTATGTTTCCGAAAGTGTGGCGCAAAACATCACATATCTCTTTGTTTTAAAGAAACATCAGGCAACCATGTGAAATCTTCTGAGTCGGCTTCAGGTATCACGTGTTCGAATCATGTAGGCGTTGCTAATGGAATTCTTTTACAAACTGCTTTTTCTGAAGTGTCTAATTCCTTCTCTGGTGCTTCCCAATTTGCAAGAATTCTTTTCGATAATGGATCTCAAAGATCTTATATTTCTGACAATCTTAGAAAAAGGCTCTCTCTTAAAACTATTCGTACTGAGAATTTGCTGTTGAAAACGTTTGGTAAGTCTGAAAATGTCACTAAGAAACTAGATGTCGTTCGTTTGTTTATCAAATACGGAAACAATAAGAAGTTGTGTGTTGAAGTTCTTTGTGTTTCCTTCATTTGTGATCCTTTAACCTCTCAAAATATTTCTACGGCAGCAAATAAATATCCTGTGTTAAACTCTTTGAAGCTCGCTGATTTTGATTCTCGCTCTGACGTTGATGTTGACATTCTTATAGGTCTTGACTTTTATCATGCATTCTTTTCCGGAAAAATCTTAAAGACAGTCGGTGGGCCAACTGCGAGCGAAACTATTCTCGGCTGGGTGTTGAGTGGTCCCATCTCTTCAAATAAAACTAACACATCATTTTCTAATCTTTGTACTACCTCTCATGTGATGAGGTGCGCTTTTGAGCCAGCTGATTCTTCTATTGGTGATCCTTTGATTTAAATAGATTTTGGGAAGTAGAAAATCTGAATAGTGAGCAAGATTGCGTAATACATCAATTTGAGAAAGACATAAGATTTAATGGCGAGCGCTATGTAACAAAACTTCCGTTTAGACCTGACCATTTGACTTTACCTAGTAACCTTGAGATATCTAAGGCGAGATTGAGTAGTTTGAGACGGCGGTTAGAAAAGGATTCTTTAATGTCGGAGTATAATGATGTACTTAAAACCTATGAGAAAGATGGAATTATTGAAAAGGTACCTGAAAATGAATTATGTTGTGAGAGTGTTCATTATCTGCCTCATCGTGGTGTTCGTAGAGAAGGCAAAGAAACAACTAAGTTGAGAGTTGTGTTCGATGCATCGTGTTCAAGTAATGGTCCGTCATTAAACAATTGTCTCTACTCAGGTCCTAATCTTATTTCTAAGATATTTGATATTCTTTTGAGATTTCGCATCAACCCTATTGCAACGCTTTCGGATATAAAGCAAGCCTTTTTAAACATCGAGATTGATCGGGAACATCAGGACTTTTTACGTTTTCTTTGGTATCGGGAACTTGACAACTGTTCGGAGGTTGTGGTTTATCGTTTCGTGCGTCTAGTTTTTGGTCTTACTAGTTCCCCATTCATTTTAAATGCAACTATTCGACATCACTTGGAAAAGTTTAGATCTGATAATTTGTTATTTGTTGAAGGATTTCTCGATGATTTATATGTTGATGATTCTATTTCTGGCTGCTCGACTGTAGAAGAAGCGAAAATGTTTTACGAGAAGAGTATGTCGATATTGTCTGCTGGTGGTTTTGTATTGCGAAAGTGGGTAACTAATTGTAAGGAGTTACAGAAGTTTTTTAATGAAAGAGAGGGAAATGAGAGTGATGTTTGTTCTAAGAAAGTCTTGGGGGTAGAATGGGATCTAGAATCAGACAAATTCGTATTCTGTTTTGATAAAATTATTCAGTTAGCTAGAACTCTGCCCGCCACAAAGCGTAATGTTTTAAAGATTGCGGCTACCTTTTTCGATCCGTTGGGATTTATTTCACCTATTACTGCGCGCGTAAAGTCTATTTTCCAACTTTTATGCAAGGACAAGAACGACTGGGATTCAGAAGCGAATACTGAGATTTTAAATGTTTGGAATAAGTTTTTAGAGGACATAGAACGTTTTGGAGTTTTGCGTGTTGAACGTTTCGCATTTATTGAGATGAATGAAAATTTTGAATCTGCCACAATACATAGGTTTTGTGACAGTTCGCTGTCTTGTTATGCAGCGGTTTTGTATTTGCAAATAAAAACTTCCCTTGGTATGCGAGTGCGATTTCTAACAGCTAAAACTAAAGTTGCTCCGTTAAAACAAATAAGTATTGCGCGTTTAGAGCTTTTAGGTTGTGTTCTTTTAGGCAAACTGGTTGAACAGGTTTTAAATGCCTTAAATAATCGAATTATTTTGAAAAATGTGAAATGCTGGTCTGATTCGCAAGTGGCTCTTTGTTGGCTTAGAGGAAAAACAAAGGCGTGGAGACCTTGGGTTGAGAATCGTGTAGTTAAAATACGTAAGGTAGTTGATTCGGAGAATTGGTCGTTTATTGCTGGAGAAGAGAACCCAGCTGATATTCCTACGCGAGTGTGCGAGTTGGCTGACTTTGACAGGTGGTTTCGAGGACCTAGTTTTTTGTTGGACAAAGATTTTGAAGGAGAAAACTTTGATGTAGATGCCAGGTTGAATGAGGCAGATGTTCTTGTCGAGTCGCGGCAGAAACAAACAATGGCTTGCGCTGTAACAACACAGACGGAGATTAACAATGACAATGTAGCAGAACAGTGCAGTGTGGCAAATGTTATAGACTGTACTCGATTTGGAAACCTTGATAAACTGCTCAACACGACTGCCTACGTTATTCGTTTCATCGACAATTTGAAAGCAAGGATTTCGTCAAAAGAAGAAAATAGCGACGAATGTGTCACGGCCGATGAAAGAGAGAACGCTTTGATGTTATGGATCAGGGCTGAACAGAAGAATATCCGTACCCAACGTGAGTCTAGCTACCAAAAACTTTGCAATTCCCTGAAAATATTCGACGACGTAAATGGCATTGCTCGACTGAAGGGACGTTTCGGTAGCTCAAGTTTCAACTACGACGTGAGGCATCCGATCTTGCTTGCTGGAAATGGACGATATTTTGCTGAACTGCTCGTACGCGACTGTCATCTTCGAGTGATGCACACTGGAGTGGAGGCGACGTTGAACCAATTGCGAAGAAGATTCTGGATTGTGAAAGGACGTCAATACGTAAAGACAATTCTTAGAAAATGCGTAATTTGCAAGAAATTTCAAGGACGTACTATGAACTCCCCAGATTCTCCTGATCTTTCTAATTTTCGTTTTTATGATTGTTTTAGTTTTTGTAACATAGGAATAGATTATGCCGGACCGTTATTTGTCCGTGAAACCGCTAGAGCCGATGCCAAAAAGGTTTACATTTTGCTTTTTACCTGTGCCTCTAGTAGAGCCGTACACTTAGAATTAGTTCCGGATATGAAATCCCCCGCATGTATACGCGCATTCGAAAGGCTGATGTCAAGAAAGGGAATACCAAAGTTTGTTATCAGTAATAATTTTAAAACATTCAAATCAAGTCAAGTGAAACGTTTTCTTTCTCAACACGGCATTCAGCAGAGTTTTATTCTACCCGCTTCACCTTGGTGGGGCGGATTTTATGAACGTCTTGTTCGTTCCGTCAAGTTATCGTTGAAGAAATCTCTCGGGAGATCACTTTTAACCTATGAACAATTAGAAACTGTTTTATGCAAAAGCGAATTTGTCATCAATGGCCGACCTTTAACGTACGTTTCGTCCGACGATCTGGAAGAAGCGTTGACACCATTTCATTTACTTTTCGGCAGAAATGTTTCCTACACCTCTGGTTCCGTAAACATTAATGACATTGTGAATTTTTTGAAGAATGACGTCATCAAAAGAGCGAAATACATGCGACTGCTCATTCGTAAATATTGGGAATCGTTCAACTCGTTATACTTGAATGAACTTCGTGAACAGCACCTAAACCGCAAATCAGCCAAGAGATCATCACCACCGCCCGTAATTGGTGACGTAGTTTTAATTCGAGATGATGTTCCGTTACCTCGTCAACGTTGGCGCTTAGGTAAAATCACACAACTGGTCACCGGCAGCGATGGTAATGTCAGAGGTGTTAAATTAATCGTCGTTTCAGAAAGTCAAGGAAATCAATCGTGCTGCCGTCCGCTTCAAAAGATCATTCCCTTAGAAGTCTCCGAACAAGAAAACATCTCCGATGACGTCAATTCCAACACAAATACCGAGGACACTTGTATAAGTAATGGTAGACCAAAACGGCACGCGGCACGCGAGGGACAATTAATAAGAAGATTAAAGGAGAAATATGTTGACTAGTCAACGGGGGGGGGGGGGGGGGGGGGGGAGTGTAAAAGATTACGTCATTTTTTATTGTTTTGTTGTAATAGGCGCCTCGTATAGGCGCACTCGTTACTAGATCTTTTATTGTATTTTTGTGACCACGTGTGTGGTCAGTTAGCTTACGACCTTTGAAGTGAAAAGACGTATTTACCACGAGAAAGCTTCGCGTCCCATTTTTGTCGTTTGCTCGGACTCAATTTATTCTAAATTTTTACACCTTGGTCCGTGTTTCAAGACGGGTCGTATGAAACTATACGACCGCCAACAACCTGGGAACATCGCGTGCGCTTGCCTCGCCGACAGTCCCAAACAGTTCGATCACACTGCTCGACAAAGAACTGGAACGGGAGAGGCCAGCCCGTCAAAAAGACGAGCATGTGTCACTAACCACCTCTGTTGGCGACGAGCTTGCCGCGACAAACTATAACACCAGTAGGTCATCGGGCTTCTCGCTCGCCGACAGATGTTGACGCACACTGTAAGGAAGCGCAACCAAAGGCGACGCCTCACCGTACGTTCAATATTCTATTAAAGCGTAATAATGGCAGAAGCACGTGTTCGAGGAACCAGAAAAACTTATTTACGAAACATTTCAAATCAAGAACGGACTATATTAGAACTTGTTGATAGTGATATTCCAGATAAAACTTTATTAACTGCATCAAAAAACAATCTAATCGAAAAAATTGACAAAGTAAAAGCGCTTAATGATAAAATTATCGACCTTTTAAACAGCGAGGAAGTTTATATTTTATGTGTTGACGGAAGAAAGAAAGAAATTATAAAAAGTTAACCCGCGTCCTTCAACTTTTAGTTTGTGGAATAAAGTTATACGATTACACAAGTTTTCACACGATGTAACAACTTCAAGAGATTCATGTGCGACTTTAGTTCTACTTGAACAGGTACATGTGCGACTGAAGCAGGTATCAGGCCAAGATATTTCTTACATTTGAAGTTTGGACCTCTTTAAGCCTGCTATTGATACCAGAACAGGCCTTATGTATCCAATGTTTCCAAGAGGAACACATAATGGAGTTAATACCAACACCTTTTCTACAAACACCACAAGGAAGCTTACACTTGTCAATGGGATTTGACAAGTAATTTGACAAGATTACCCAAACCTAAACGAAGTTACGTTTAAGACACGTTGAATTCGACGATGGTGGTTGTTGATATATAGCTCATAAGCTTAAATAACTTTAACACTTTATTCTCATGTTAAAACATAATTCTTTTTTATAATATAGATTAAATTTCCTTTCCAACGGTATGTAATATGATAAGGTTTGGAAAAAACGATTTCAAGCAAAATCTTCATGACGTCATTTTGCTCACTTTGACCACCAATAACTCTTCATAGGTTGATTTTTACAATATGAGGTAATTCTTCTTTGGAATCTACATCAAATTTCCTTTCCAACGGTATATAATATGATAAGGTTTGGAAAAAACGATTTCAAGCAAAACTTTGATGACGTCATTTTGCTCATTTTAAGCACCAATAACTCTTCATAGGTTTATTTTTACGATATGAGGTAATTCTTCTTTGGAATCTACATCGAATTTCCTTTCTAACGGTAAAATATGACTTATATTGCAATGACTTCCGAAGATGGCGGACGGGTTTTTTGTCAACGGATTTTTGGCGATTTTTGGATTTCAAGGTAAAAGAAGAAATAACGACAAGTTATTGAGCAAAGTAAGTTGCATTACGAATATACCTTTAGACGTACGTTCTTCAAAAAAACACTTGAAATGGAAATTGCTAACAACAATGAAGATGAAGGAAATCTAACGCAACCCTGCGCATCTTGTGGTCGGCGCTTCCGAACAAATAGAGGAGTATTGCAACACCTTCGACACTGCAATTCTTTGATGATACGAAACGAAGATGCGGGAAGACCGCCACCACCTCCACGAAACGTAGTATTTACGAACGCCGGTCAGAACGAAGCAGAACAACAATTTGTTTGGGGAAACACTCCAGAAAATGAAGCTATTCAAGACCTGAAAGCAAGCTACGAGGAGATTGTATCTTGGCGCAAGAACTTGTTCATGTTGCCAAAGGGATCTAGTGGTAAAGAATACATCAAAGAACTGACAAGATTGATCAATGAAAGGCTGGTCGAGAGTCCAGTTAGGGAGTGCGCTATGTACGCCATGCACGTAATGCCAGCGTTGCTTCTACAAAAACCATCAAAAACTTCTAAAAGCAAGGATCACGTGGACGCCCTGAAGAGACGAATAGACCAATGGAAAAAAGGAGAATTTCAACAACTTCTGAGGGAAGCATTGGCCTTTCAAAAACGCCTACCAAAACTTGAAACGAAGAAAAACATCAGTATAATATCAAGGAAGTTCCGTGAGCATATTGGAAAAGGGAATGTTAATTTGGCAGTCAAACTTCTTTCAAACAACATGAAAGGAGGGATATTGCCTTTGAACGACGAAACGAAAGAACTTTTGAAATTGAAACATCCAGAAGGAAAAGAGACGAAGGAGGACACTCTATTGCAAGGTCCGATGCCAACCGTCGAAAATGTAATTTTTGACGCCATTGATGATGCAATGGTTTTTGAAGCAGCGAAAATGACTCGAGGAGGTTCTGGTCTTTCTGGCATTGATGCAGATGGATGGAGACGGATATTGATATCGAGAGATTACGGAGAAGCAGGAAACGACCTACGAAAGGCGATAGTTTTGTTAATAAAATCGATTTGCATCAAAGAAGTACACGATTCGTCGCTAGCACCATTGACGGCTTCAAGACTGGTCCCACTCGACAAAAAACCGGGTCTTCGACCAATTGGGGTTGGAGAGGTTCTACGACGCATTATGAGAAAGGTAGTAATGAGCTGAATGCGTCATCAAATGCTCAAATGTGTGGCCGTAGTTCAGGTAGTGAAGCAGCAATACACGCTATGAGAAGAATGTTTGAACATGAAAACACAGATGTAGTGATCCTGGTCGATGCTTCCAACGCGTTTAACAGCATGAACAGAAATGCACTTTTACATAACATTCAGTATATTTGTCCTGAAATATCGATGTACGTGAGAAACTGCTATGCGACTCCAGCAAGACTGTTCTTTATTGGAAGCTTAGAGCTAAAGTCGCAAGAAGGCACGACACAAGGCGACCCCTTGGGAATGGCCATCTATGCAATTGCGATCACACCAATGATGAACATTCTATTACTGGCTATGCACAACGACCACAACAAGGTGGTTGGTTTCGCCGACGACATTGCGGCAGCAGGAAACTTAAGAGCGTTAAGAAAGTGGTGGGACAACCTTTTCAGGATTGGTCCAAATTATGGTTATTTTCCTCAGCCTACAAAATCTTGGCTGATAGTGAAAGAGGAGAAAATGGAAGAAGCTATTCGAGTGTTTGAAGGGTCGGCTATTCAAATTTCAGTCGAAGGTGAACGACATCTCGGAGCAGTAATCGGCACGAATGAGAACAAAAAGAAATATATTAATAGCAAGATTGACGATTGGACGAACGAAATCGCCCTTTTGGCAGAAATTGCAACAACTCATCCACAAGCAGCTTACGCTGCATACGTCGGTAGCTACCAACACAAGCTAACGTACTTCTTACAAACTATTTCTGATATCGAAGATGAACTGAAAAAGGTCGATGAAGTAGTGCGCCACAAATTGATTCCAGTTCTCACCGGGGGTCATATAGTTAATGATACAGAACGACAGTTGTTATCACTGCCATCTCGCCTTGGTGGCTTGGGGTTAAAAGTTTTCTCCGAAGCAGCGGCGATCGACCACCAAGATTCAGCGAAGATAACAACAAATCTGCAAAACCTGATCCTTGGAACAAACGACA
Source organism: Candelabrum cocksii (assembly GCA_963930725.1). Lineage (NCBI taxonomy): Eukaryota > Metazoa > Cnidaria > Hydrozoa > Anthoathecata > Candelabridae > Candelabrum > Candelabrum cocksii. The sequence goes on along the minus strand of OZ005677.1, from coordinate 5,067,667 downwards.
GTGAAAGCAGTACCAAACATCAAATCAAAGCGGAACGTGGGAAGAGGTATCAAGAGAAACTCCAACAGTTCCTGAACACGTCAGATGAGAAGACAAAGAAGAAAATGGAAACCAAAAAGGGGTTTCGAATTGGTTAACAACAATACCCATTAAAGATCTCGGTTACGAGCTGACGAAGCAGCAATTTTGGGACGCCATTTATATTCGATACGATTGGCCACTAGATAGAGTTCCATCTCAATGTATCTGTGGATCTTCCTTCGACATCGCTAATGCACTATCTTGCAAGAAAGGCGGCTTCGTAACATTGAGACACAATGAAGTTCGAGATATCACTGCAGAATTGCTGAATGAGGTTTGTGTCGATGTGAGAAAGGAGCCGATTCTTTTGGAATTGAACAATGAAGAACTCCCACGTCAGGCAAACAACAGAAAGGAAGCTCGACTCGATATCAGCGCACTCAACTTCTGGACAACTGGTCAAAGAGCATTTTTTGATGTAAGAGTGTTCAATCTTTTTGCTCAAAGACACAGGAAACTGGAAGTTGAGAAATGCTTCAAATCGAATAAAAACAAAAAAAAAACGGCATTATGGCGAACGTGTTATTCGGGTCGAGAATGGTTTGTTCACTCCTTTGGTTTTTGCGGCAAATGGCGGCATGGGAAAAGAATGTATTCGCTTCTACAAAAGACTTGCAGAAATGATTGCTGACAGGCGTAAGGTTTCAACCTCAATTGTAACGAACAACATTAGAACACTGATTTCATTTTCGCTATTACAATTCACAATACGATGTTTGAGAGGTTCTAGAAGTACAAAAGTTGCAACAATAAAAGACATTGATAACAATGACCTCAAGAAACAAATAAGAAACGAGTAGTTTGATATGAGTAAAGTGTTTTTCTTAAATTTTATTTCTGAATTTATTGTAATAATGTATAAATTGTAGCTCGTGGGGAGTGCAGGAGAGTAAATAATCATGCCGATAATATTTATAATTGTATGCGTGCCGGGAATGCCTCCGTGCTTAGAATAAAAAAAACAAAAAAAACAATATAATATGATAACGTTTGGAAAAACGATTTCAAGCAAAACTTTGATGACGTCATTTTGCTCACTTTGACCACCAATAACTATATATAATATGTTGAGATTTGAGAAAGTTGATTTTCCAGCAAAAAAGTGCTGACGTCAGCGATCACGTGACTTTTGGGTGTGTCTCCCACCCTAAACTTGTTATGTATATCATGATAGACATTTGTATCAAGTTTCATGCTTTCTTCATCATTTGAACTATTGTTATGCTAACAGACCTAACTATAAAGTTTGTCGAATGATTCACAGTAAAATGGTTATACACCATAGCATTAATGCCACCATTCGCTCTCCACAAATCTGACATTACAGTTGTTCCAGACAATTTTGAACAATTGGCATTAAAGTTGCGGCACTTCGATTTGGAACGGCACACATAAAGCATTCCCTCCCAGCAGATGCCACCAAAAACCCAATTCTGTGGTAGAACTCTACACTGGTGATTTATCCGCCGACTAAACAGGCTTTTGTCGATATGAACTGTTGTATTCGACCCACAAATTGCAATAGCGTTCGTGTTATTCCTTATCTTATTCCCTAGACATTTTTGTTAGCAAGAATAAGTGTCATAAATCAAAATCATTTTGGTCGACGAATTTCAAATATAATTTCTACAAAAGATTGTTTGAGGAACGAAGGGAACACTATTTAGCTTCTCGTCTAACACATAATTTTATGGTCACTAAAACCTTCCGCTATAGTATCTCTAGAAAAGATGTTCATTAATATTAATTCAATTAGGGTACTGGTGTCTGGGGTGATACGCGTGGGTCTATTTTTCCATAAAGTTGAAGTAGATGTTTTAATATGATATTGCCTGTAAGTAATCACCAATTTTCATTGAAAATTCGGAAAATTTCAAAAATACAATATTAAAATTTACAATGATAAAATTTAGTTTAAAATATTAAGGCACGAAAGAGAATCAAGTTGCACTATGCTACAGTGCAAGAAGAAGGCTCTGCAAAACTCAAAAATAACTCGCTGGTATAGAAACCTTCACAATCTGCATCGAATGATGGAGAATATTTTTTCGTAGCGTTCCTCCGTCTTTAGTGCTATCATGTTTGCAATGTGTTTATGAAATATCGAACATTCCGAACCGACACTACCGTTGACAGAAAATACTAATGGGGTGAAGGTTCCATGTTCGACATTCATAATCTGTTGATTATAATAGCCGTATTCACACAGAGAAATTTCAGACTAGTTAAGTTAAATCGTCTAGTTAAATATTTTAACTAATCAGTGTGAACTCGGTGAAATTCGTCTAGTTAAATTCAACTATCGATTTAACCAGTCTTTTATTTAACTAGACAAAACGACTCGTTAAATGTATTTAATCAGTCAAATTTAACTAGTCTGGTCTCCCTAAACACGGGCTTAGATTAGTTAAATGAAACTAGACACCATTGTCAGTAATGGAATGGTGAAGGAGGGTAAACAATATAATTTGATTATAAACATTCGATTGAGAAATTTGTTTTGAAAATGTTTGAACTGCGTTTCCAACATTTGCGTGGCTTGTCAAGGCATTTCCTGATACCAGAAATCCGAAAAAGCGATTTTTCAACACTAAGTTGTGCGGGGCGAGAGTGGTAACAGAAAACGCGTATGGGATGTTAAAGGGACGATGGCGAATAATATACAAGAAGTGCGAGGCCAAGTTGTACAATATCAAATATGTCGTAATGGTTTGCGTTTTGCTCCACAACTTGTGTATTGCAAGAAACGACCCATGTAATCCTCGTTTGAAACTCTAAGTTGATGAACTTGATTTGATAAAAAAGAACGTCGATCGTGCAGAAAATAAGGAAAAATCTCGAGAAATTGCCTCAAAATTGCCGATTGGGTATGGCTTAACAGTTGACTTCCTTAGATATAATTGTTGTTTGATTAACAATATAGTATGATACTACTTTATATCAATTTATGAAACATTTCTTTTCAAGTCTTGAGTATTGTTACTATTATTATTATTATTATTATTATTATTATTATTATTATTATTATTATTATTATTATTATTATTATTATTATTATTATTATTATTATTATTATTATTATTATTATTATTATTATTATTATTATTATTATTATTATTATTATTATTATTATTATTATTATTATTATTATTATTATTATTATTATTATTATTATTATTATTATTATTATTATTATTATTATTATTATTATTATTATTATTATTATTATTATTATTATTATTATTATTATTATTATTATTATTATTATTATTATTATTATTATTATTATTATTATTATTTAATGCAGTTGTATAGATTTAAACGTGTACAAACGTATTAGGGCCCTTTATTTAATATCATGGCTTCATACCAAATCTTTGAATTTAACTAATCCCATTTAACTAATTCAATTATAACTAATCGTCCGAATTCAGACAGACTAGATCAGTTAAATTTCAAAAGTATACTATTTAACCAGTCTCCGAATTCAGACTAGACTACCGTAAATGATTGATTAATCGCCCTGGACATTTATTTAAAAATTGAAAATTTTAGGGGAGCGTTTATTTGAAAAAGGCGTTTAACTAAGAATAATTTAACTAAATTTGGATAACACCACTTTTTTTTGAAATGATATTACGAGTCACATGCAAGCAGACGACGGTTAAATGATATTACAACTGTTAAAACTCAAATTTCAATGACAGCATCATCATCATCTATTTTGTTGAAGTCTTGCGTAACATCTTCCTCGTCGGAACTCGTGATAAAAGGATTACTGAGTCTGCTTCGCCTGATAACAAAGACATTTCGATAAACACGCTGTTGGTGTTTACAAAAATGAATTTTTAGTGGGACATGCTCCAATAGAATTATCGTGACTAATTTTTCAATTTCTTGAAGCTGCCAAAACAAACGTTGTCAACGATGAAGTATGTGGAAAAAGAAATCGGGAAATTGGCTTGGTGGTACTTGGAAAATAAGTCGCTCGGTGCGAGTATGGAAAAATAGCGAGAGTGTTATGCGACAAGCTGCAAGAAATCAAAGAGAAATTTTGAATGGAGTTTTGAAAATAAACAAAGCTCAAAATTGTATGTTTCCAGTGGAAATAAATATAGCATTTTCCTAACAATAAACATTACTTCCTTCTCCTTCTTTGCATGGCTATTACGAGAGGAGCGTTTATTCGAAGCCTCGCCATTAAAATTCACTCTTTAATTCACTCAATTTTTCTTAAAATTTTTAGAAAAGGAGGGCGTTTATTCGAAAGGGGCGTTTATTACCAAATCAATTTTCACACGGGGGCGTTTAATCGAAAGGGGCATTTAATTGGAAGAGGGCGTTTAATCGATCATTTACGGTAGTTAAAGTCTTTAACTTAACTAGTCTGAAATTTAACTAGTCCTCTCTGTGTGAATAGAATTAATGTCGCTTTTTCTCTCTTTCATGTTTAATTTTTCTATAGTTTCTGTGAATCTGCATTAGTGTTAGTTTTTATTTATTTATTTTTATTTATTTACTTATTTTATTTATTTACTTATTTTATTTATTTACTTATTTATTTAATTAGCTTCAATTTTTACAAATTGTTCTTCTGCCTAAACTTAAAATTGAAAATGAAAAATTTATAATAGTAACACGCACATCAAATAAACAACGCGTTTTGACCTTGACGCCAAACACCTCTAGCTTTTATATCTGGTTTAGCGTTATTTCATTATGTCGACTAATAACAAAACCACCTTTCTTGCAATTTAATGCATGATTTACACTGTATTGTTGATCACATGGACAGTTTGAAGGAAGACCACAAAGTGGTTTATTGTATCGAAGATTGATAGCGTCACGAAATTCTCCCTTAGTAAGTACAAAACCAAATTCTTCAAGCGACAGGACGGTTAACCAACTAGATAAACCCTTTTGCTTAGCCTCCTTTATGGCACGTAGTGTTGACTTGGGAAGGTTTTTTTCAATGATATCAGATTTTTTCGTTGTCAAATCATTATGATTTTGTTTCACTTCTTTTTTTCGAATATTGATATCGTTTCTATCAGGAAGGAACTGTTCTTGCATCAACATGATAGCCACTATTGGTGCAGTAATTTTCCGGGATGCATTGTATTGTTGTTCAGCACATTCTGTTAGAATTGGAACCCCAAGGCCACCAAAGCGTAATGGGTAAGGAAAATAATTTTCGGTCTTCGTCTGTTATGAGGATGTCAAATAAAGATGGCAGAAAGCGACTTTTGATAACGTTGTCAAGTTTTCCCATAAACACCTTCATTTCGGGTATTGTTCTCACGAAGTAAGTAAATTTGTGCATTTCACCATGCAAAAAGCGGTGTATGTGGTTGTGATTTTGCGTATTGTGAGAGTTTTCGATTTCAGCACACCATTCGTTTACTTTTTCTTCGCAATATGTCTTACGAAAGTTTTCACTACCAAGAGAGGCTCCTAGGTGCCTTTTACCATCTTTTGTAATTTATATGTCGGAATTTTTAAATATGTCTTTCGCAACCTCGATATTAATTCCATCTTTTATGATCAACCACGATTTGGATTGGTTGACATGATACCCGAACTTTTTTCCTTCGTGAACTATACTATCCCACCAGTTTTTGAGAGCATTCGGTGTTCCTGCACCGGTAATATCGTCAGCTAAGCATACATGAGATGTATCTGGACACGTAATTTTCACTGTTTTCAGCAAAGGATCGGTACCAAGTGCATAAAAAAACATCACTAAGTTGTCACGTTGAGTAGTCCCTTCAGATGAGAAAATGTAATTTGCACCTAACACTATTAAACGACTTGGAATTCTGTGTGTATTGATAAGAATGGTTGAGAATCTTGGGCATATCACTTGAACATTATGGAGTGCAACCTGTCGATTCAAAGAATTAAAAGCATTTGAGGCGTCAACTAGTAGAACTAGTTTCCTTCATTGCGTGTATGGCTGCTTCCGCACCTCCTTGCAACCCAGTTGCTGTTTGAAGGGACCGGCTGCTTCTTAGATATCCTCCTTCAGTGCCCAACCGAGTGATTTGTCGATAATTCTTCTCAACACCTCTCCGACTCCTATGGGCCTAACACCCGGGTTTTTGTTGAGAGGAATTAATCTACATGCAATAAAAGATTCAACAGTTTTATGATCTAAAATTTGTGTTGCGAGTTTTTTTGCAAGAAGTGCGATTTGTTCTCGTAGTTCTTTGTTTTCCTTTTTGAACTTTTTACTTGTCAATATATGACAATATTGTTCTGCATCAAGGTGGGATGGTCCACCAGCACCTTTTGTGAGTCGTGATGCTTTGAAAATCATGGCTTCGTCTATGCAGTCAAAATATGATGCTAAAGTGTTGTTGATGGGACCAAATAACAATGAGTTCGATTGAATTGGTGAAGGGTCAGGGTGTTTCTGATTTAGTTTATTCAAGATCTTATCGTTGACGTCATGAACACCGTTTTCACTGTCGGTTTGAAGAAACTTCAACGCTGCATTAACTTTTCCCTGAAACATTAATTTCGAAAATGTTCTGGCTGTGTCTTCCATGGTTTTACGTTTGATTGAGAGCATTCGATGTTGAATTTCCCGCGATTCCTGTACAAGTTGTGTTATGTTTCCCTCATTCCAAAACTTCATTCTTTCTTCAATTTTCCTCAAATGGTCTTTTGATTTACTTGTTTTAGATGGTTTTTGTAAAATCAAACTTGGTAATACCATAAAAACTTTGAGGGCTATGCTTTATAATTTTGATGTTGTTTTGATTGAAGTGTTCGATCCACTTAGTCAGTTCGTTTATAAACTTTTTCGATGCTTTACCCGAAGGTACTTTAAACAGGTTTTTTCTCCACTGCTTTATTTCGTCGTAAATGTCATCTATTAATTTCACAGTCTGAACCGGCAAATTCACCATATCGTATGTCAGGCTGTCGAGATATAGCTTCGCAAGGTGGTAAATACGGTGTGTGAATATCTTCCCGTATGTTTATAGCTTTATGTTTATGTTGACGGTTTCTATTACACGTTGCTCAACTTCTATATTGCAAAGTCATTATTATGAGTAATCAAATAGTTTCTTTTGCGTTTACATCTAGAAATATGAATGTTCAGTCCCTTGAGAGTATCAAAACTTTTCTGACAATCAGTGCATGTATAAATGATGAGAGAAGTGTGTAAAAACTGTGTAGAAATTTCTTTTTTCGACTTGCGAACTTTTATAACTTTTCTTGAAAAATGATAACCCTGACTTCGGTTTCTTGTAATTTGAATCCACTAACCTCCATCAATATAATCCAATTCTTCTTTCAAGTTAAATTATGTAAAATTAGATGTATTTGGTGGACGATATAAATTACAATAAAGCATTTTCAGTTGTTTATAAAATTGAAGCGTAGTTGGTATTTAATCCTTTCCTCAATATATACATCAACTCCATTTGTTATTTCCATAGCGAAATTAAGCTGCGATGGTATTGAAAAATACTCTGCTACATAAATAATGCACTTAATAATTTGTCATATTTAAAGCTTGTATATGTTTGAGTGTATATATTTAAATGACAGAAATGCGTTCAAAAACGCGTCTAGAAACATAACAATAATTGCTACCATTTTCGGATATTTGAATGAAACAAAACAAAATTATATATCAATTTACAACAAAACAAACATAGAATATGATTTAGGTAAGCCGTTCCTTGAAAAAATTCAAAATTCCATTCGGATAAAAAGGATATTTTGCGTAAAAAAAAAATTCATAGTAGATTTTTTAAAAGTTGTTCTCGAAATTTTTATTTAATTCTGGACCAAAAAAAAACTACCGTATCCAAACTAGCTCCGTAACAACGATATTAGAAATAATTAGGAATTATAATAGAAAATAACATCGGTGGCTGTTTGATGACCTTCGTAATTTCCGTTCATTTGCGTAGTTCATATAGTATGAAAATTTAGAAAATACGATTTTTACGACCTTTCGAATTTTTCTTCAAGGCCAGCAATCTTCTGTCGTTTTGGGATGTCACCTTTGCGCCATAGTACGATTTCCTGGAAAGGATAGAGATTTGTATACGAAAGGAAATTTCAAGTCGCCAGGAAGGTTAAAAAAAATAATTAGTCACTTTAAATAATTAAAACGCGAAATCGGGTTCAGCTTACGAGATACACAGACCTCTTCACCGTGAGAAATGTGGGAGTAGACATGATAACAAATTATCAAAATATTCAGCAACCTTCCTTCATACATCAGTAACATTCCACTTCATCAATAAATCATTCGGTATTCAATTTGCCATGGCGGTAAAAATGTTGTTCACTGGATGCAAATTGAAATGCAAGGGGTTTTAATATTCATGTTGCACGAAGTGGAATAACAGCTTTCTGAACTTCAAACATATCACATCTTTCCACAGAACCCATGATCGCAGTATATTGTATATTTTCTCTCAAATTCACACGTTTGCTCTCAACTTCACATATTAGCTTTCAACTTCTCACGTTAGCTCTCAACTTCACATATTAGCTTTCAACTTCTCACGTTAGCTCTCAACTTCACACGTTAGCTCCCAACTTCACACGTTAGCTCCCAACTTCTCACATTAGCCCTCAAATTCTCACGTTAGCTCTCAACTTTACACATTAGCTCCCAACTTCACACGTTAGCTTTCAAATGACGTTAACGATGAAAAGGCCTCTGCATTGGAAAAGTGTGCTCCATCCATATAGGACGCATCATTGGAATATTTACTCATACTTTAACTCTTCACCTGCTGTTTAAAATACCGCCTCTCCTCTTCGTCAATAAGCACCAAGTTTAAAAAGTAACGCGTAGAAAATTTCTTGTTGATGTCCTTCATGGTAGGCGTTAATTCGTAACCGGATAAGAACAGGCGAATTGGTATGGACTCGCCTAAATGGAACGGACTTAGCAATTTCTGACAACATTAGTAAACTTGAACTTGCAACAAATTCAGAATACTAGAATGATTTGACATCACATATATTTTCAATATTTTCACATTAATACATTAATGTAACGGGATTTAAATTTTAAAAATAATATTTTGAAACGTTAATCTCACCTCTCACCGGAGCACCGTCCATGATTTCGTACTTCGCAATCGTCTCATTCTCAGTGTAAGTGTTTGGACCTGAACGGAGAAGTGTTATTTTCACTTTTCGAATCATGTACGTAATTTACTGTTTCAGCGCTCGTTAATTTCGGACTTGCCTCAAAGTTCGAGACATATTAAAAATTTAGTAACAGACGAAAGATAAAATACATTTTACTCTTTCAACATTTACTGATTGATACATTGATTGTTAAGGGATACAACCATTCCCTTAAGAATTGCATTGCACACAGTCACAACAACGATTCAGTAGTATTACCTGTCCCAGCAATCTCCCTCTTGATAATGGCCAGCTCCATGTGTCTGATTTTTATCCTCACTAACAGAAAGTATATTTTGCCAACAATCACGTCTTTCAAGTGATACCTGCAAACATTAAAACAAAAACATTGGAAAATGATACTATACTTGATTTTTTTTTTTTTTAAAAAAAAAAGTAAAAAGGTAAATAATTTGAAAATCCATCAAATTTCACTGCTTAATTAAAATATATTTATTAGTTGCTTACTTTGATTTATTGTACTCGAACTCGATGTGCAAACAATCCTCGATTCCTACTTCCATTTTAATGCTGAAAGAAAAAACCCACACATCAATCAAACATCTTCCAGATTACAAAGGATACATAAATCGATCCCATTTTGCATTGGTACCTGTGGTATCAGCAAGTCATTATAATTTGTGAAATTTAAAATTAGGTTTAAAATCATTTCAAGCAAAATGTGAGCAATCTACCTATTATTCATTTCAGGGTAGGTTGAAAGAGTGTGCACGGCGATGTCCAACTCATGTGTGATGTCCGCTAATCTTCGTACGATGGTCACTTTTAAGAAATATCTGTAAAAACAAGTTCATCAAAGAAGTAACACAAAGTAGTATTACAGTGGTCGCCACTTAACTCGACCGTCCAAAGGAAACAGAAATTTGTTCGACTTAACGAAAGTTCGTCTAATCCTGAGTGCACCATAACTCTAAAATTATCGATTTTAAGATGCCAGTGAAAAGAAAAACGGTGTTTAGTTAACCCACGCAAGACACCAACTTTGCACTTTAAACTCTGTGGTAGCAGTGCATGAAGGCTATGGGTGCTTAATTACAAAATATAATGTGTAGACAAGGTTACAAGCGCACTGTAAAACGTAAACATTTTTAAATGCTATCTTAAGAGAAAAAATACACAGGTTACAGTTAAAAGTCTTTGAAAGTTTCATCATAAGTGCGCACAAAAGCAAACATCGATCGCTATTTGATTTAAGCTCTCTTGCAAATTAGTTTGAATGATACAGTTGATTCTTCTGAGATGTTGCTGTACTTCCTTTCCATTTTCAATAAACAGCAAGTAGTAATGGATTGTGTCTATCGCTTCCAGCAGCTTTTAGATGATCACACTCATCTGTGGCAATCTAATCTTCATCACTCATTATGTCCTTCAAAAGCTCCTTGTCAGACATAACGGATTCAGCATTTACTAGATTTTCATCTAGTGTAACGAGATTAACCAATGAAATCTTACCAAGGGAATGAAAAATCCCGTTATACGGTATTTGAGTTAACCGGTAGCTTTTTAAAGGAAGTATCAAGGCAGAATCCAAGAAATATAATAGTTCGAGAACGGGATACTTCGAGTAATCCAGTATATGAGTTAAGCGGCAGTGACTGTATTGAATTAATTAACACTCAGTAGGATTATTGAATTAATTGCCACATAATTTCATTAGTTATAATGATCCATTGTTTAATTTGGTACATGCTATTTTTATTAATAAGAAACAGTGACTTAAAAACACCTTCGGGGGACTTGGCTGTGATCTTAGCAAAAAATGCCCCGTCGATTCTGATAGGTGATTTGTTTGCAGCGTTGAGTGAAAGTGAAACTGGTGATAGTTCCTTCATGGTGAAACCAGCCCGAACAGTCTTCACAGCATTTGTGGGGTCGATGGTTCCACCCCCTTGTTTTCCGGGTAAATAGGTGGTATGTAATGCCACAATCTGGGCATCTCGCTGTCTTCGAACGCTCAGTGGCACCAGGTGGAGTCCCAGTCTGCTGTTTCCGAGGGCGGTTATCATTCGACCGTCGATAAGCTGACAACGCTGACAGGGATGATGATGCTGGGTTTGCGTTACGAGCAATTTCTCTGCTTTCAACGAAGGCTACTACCTGGGGCACTGGTTTGTCTTGGATGCCGTCAGAGCTTAGTGCTTCACGTTGAATGTCACTGTCTGCAATGCCATTAAGCAGTACATCACAAACTACCTCATCCGTATAGTAAGTATGACAATTAAGTGCAGTGTGACAGTTTGAGTCTGCATCGAAAGACGTTTTAAACTCACAAACCTCAGCCTTTCCCTGAACTTTGGTTGAAAAGGTGCGAAATGTTTCATCCGGGTCTTGCTTCATGACAGATAGTTTTCAGAGCGCAGAACCCCAAGAGCTACTGGACTGCGATACATTTTAGGATACTCAAGGCATCTGTCAGGGCCTTTGAAGTAAACGTCGAATCAGCCCGAAGCACAATATTCCCTAGCTGTTCACTTGCGCCTTCCAGGGGTTGCCCGGAAGCTGCATCGTTGGGTATGCCGGATCCAGCCCGGAATGTTTCCCATCGTCTGTAGAATGCATTCCAGTCCTCGTTCGTGGAGTTCAACTGCAGCTTCAGACGTTCCAGTTTAGGACCCCACATTGTAGGAGGGGCAGAGGGGGCCGCAGTGTGCATATTTGAATGTACATGCTATATTGCAGCAGCACCAATAACGTCCACATCCTGTGTCTCAAACCTACAACCAGGTATTGAACAAGCCAGGATTGTCATGGTTGCCACTTGATTGCGTCAGTATAAGTTCATAACATGGATAAATATCATTCAATGGTATTAGGTTTCTTATACATAGAATGTTATGAACTAAACAAAAGACAATAAATAATATATAATATGATTATCTTACAACTACCTTATAAGGAGCGGTATGAGTGGTTACGAACATTAAGAAAAACATTTGTTTAACTACCTAAGTCGCACATTGGTTCCAGTGTAAGACTCGTAAGGCTTCTCAACGTTGACAAAGTCAAACTTATATGATCCACTCATCGTCATTTCACCAGGTTTAACCAGCTCTTTAACCAGTGAGGTGAATTCATGATGGTTGCCACGGTCGTAAAATAACTCTGTAAATAGTAGATAAATTTCTGTGTAGAGTTAGATAAAAATGTTGTGAACAAATGTTCATGAAGACCTGTGAGGAACGCTCAAGAACGGGTCTGTAAAACTAAAATGTGATTGTACTTTACCTATGGAATGTTTGAGAACCTTATAGATTATTCCTTATTTATATCTCGCAAATAAGATTCTATACATAAATATATATTTAAATATTGTGCAATTAAAATTGGCTTAAACATTGTCTTTCTATTGGTACATTGAATTTGTTAATACATGTTTTGAACTTGGCAGCTGTTCTTTAGAGATCATCATGATTTCTCAGATTTTTAATACTCTAGTGTTTTTTAATCCCAGTGATAATTTTTGCACTGCGTCATGTAACATGAATTTTTGCCAAATTTATATTTGTTTTTTTTTCAGAAACAATATCTTGATAAAAACATATTCATCATTCAAATCTCTCCAAGAAGAAGAATAATAGTCATAGTCATTTATATATTTTTCTGATTTAAATAATAGTTATACCTATTTGTCCTATGAACTCAACTTTGATGCCATGATGTTCCAACTTTTTACCAGGATTTTTTAAGTTCACGTTCACCTGGAACGATGTATTAAACATTTTTTAATGTAAGACTTTGAAACATAAAGTTGATTGTCATGCAGATTACTTCATGTTGTATTACATTATATAAATGAACAAATAATTGTTGCAAACATCTTCAATTGAAACATGACATCATCATCGGGTTGGCTAAAATTAATGGCTGTAATATACATAATTTCAGATAGAAATAAATTTTTTTCAACATTTCGTTAGTAACGACATTCATGAAGTAGTTAAAAATACTATATACCAATGTCCGAGCTAAAGAATTAGTTTGAGATAGCAAGATATTTTACGAATCATGAATCAAATTACAATTTAAAACTTAACATAAGTGACATGGAAACATTTGTGTCATTCTGAGATGACCCATAGATTTCAATCACTGCACATTGTAACTGCTTGTCTAAACATTGAAATAACTTTACTTGGAGATCCTACTAATATCTAATCTGCTAAAAGCTGTTCAAAGAAGGAAAGCTTCCTCTGTCTTATTATTATTATTATTATTAATATTTATACAGGATTTGAACTTCCTTGATAAAACTGTTTGTATTTAACATCTTCCGGATGTCTAATTGAATAGAATTGTACAGACTAGCCCCATTAAAATTTGAAGAATAAAATAGAATTTAAAATAGAATTGTACAGACTAACCCCATTAGTATTTATTATTTCTTGTGTTCTTTATTGTGGTTATTATTATTATTATGTCAAAATTTATACAGGATGGTTCATCAGTTAATGTATATATATATATATATAATATTCAACATATATACATTTAAATATACAATATCCACACTGTTATCAGAGAAGTCCTGTTGATAAATAGATAAATAAATAAATTTTAAAAGTTTAAAAAATTATTCTAGGTTCAAGGTTCATGAAAATGAAAAAAATTTTAGTCAATAAAAGACGATGTTAATAAAGATTAATCCATTTCTGATCGTATTTTCCTTGGTAACCCGTAATAAATGCTTGCTCCTTGAAAATAGAAACTATTCCTTGCCGCCTCCAATTTAACACTTGGCAATTCAACCGTGATATCGCTATTTCTAGTTCTTATGCTGGTATTTCGCAAGGAGAAATAGTTCTCAAAGTTCTGGCATACATCTTTGTTTGATAAGCAACGTTGAACAAAGGAAGCAATGCGTTTCTTTTGGACATTTTCTGACAATAATATCTTAACTGAGTGCCCAACGATCTTTTGGGCTCGACATTCAGCAGATTTTATTTTTAAATCAAGAGTTTTTGACAATGTTCCACAGGTGGCAAAAGGGCAGTTTGTCAAAATTGGTAGAATCATTGCATGATAGATCTTTCCAGCAACGTTGGAGTCAATCAGAGTTCTCATTGACTTCAGAAGGTTGATTCTTGAAATAGCTTTTTTAATGATATTTCTACGTGTTCGGACATGTTGAGGGTTGGATTTACATTTAAACCAAGATACTTGTAATTGCATGTATTAGTATGTAATAGTACAATTGTTTCTTTCAATATTCAGCAGTGTAGAGTTCGATTTTTTAAGGTGCTGATTGGTTCCGAATAACATTACCTCTGTCTTTCCCTTCTTGCAGTTCATAATCAATTCATTCTCCTCAAGCCAGTGACAAAGATTATTGAAATCACGATTCAAGACGGACTCAATTTATTTAGTGTCTTTGTGCGACTAAAACAAGACTGTATCATCGGCATATTTAACAATTTTGCACTTGGTGAGAACGTTTTCTGCATCGTTGAAGTGAAGGAGAAAGAGCAATGGCCCCAAGATGGAGCCCTGTGGTACGCCATAGTAGATTGGTAAATTCTTGGACAAGATTTTTTGGTACAAAACCTGTTGGTATCTTCCAAAATGGTAGCTGCAAAACCATTGTTGGAGAATACCAGTGATTCCAAACTTTGAGAGCTTTTGAATTATGACATCGTGCCCAATGGTATCAAAAGCCTTGCTCAAGTCAACGTAAATTGCACCTGTCAGCATACCTTGATCCATTGCTTTCCTGATTTGATCTAGGAAATATACAGAAGCTATATCAGACGAGCGTCTTCTTCGGTATCCAAATTGTTGTGTTGATAGAAGTTTGTTGTTTTCAAGATGGTCCATGATCTGCGAATGTACACATTTCTCAAAAACTTTTAAAAATTGCAGATGGTACGCTGATTGGATGATAATTATCAAAACTTCCTTTTGAACCAGACTTGAAAATAGGCGCTACTTTCGCTTTCAACAGGTCAGCAGGGAAAACTCCAGATTTTAACAAAATGTTTATAGTGATGACATAGGCAAATGGTTGGGTAATGACGAATGCGGTGTCTTTGTGAAAAGATGCAGGAATTTCGTCGAGACCTACTGCATATTTTCTCTTGAGTCCCTTTAAATACTTCAAGACCCCACAACCGGTGACATTCTTAAAGGCAAATTGATGTTTTTCGAAAAATATTTCTGCTTTTTTTTCTTCCCCAAACAAGATTCTTGAGCGGAAATGCTTTCAATTTCAGCTTTTTTGCGATGGTGGAGAAAAATTTACAAAAACCATTGGCGATTTCCTGTTTATCGGTGACAGTTTTGTTTTCAACAGTAAATCTTTTTCACATCGGCTCGTGTTTGGATTTGGTTGAGTAAGTTTTGTTGACGACTTTCCAAAAACAGTCTGGTTTCGTTGCATTCTCTTCAAGTTTTCTTTTGAAGTGATTGCGTTGCAGATGTTGGACTTCGTTTTTGATAAAGTTTCTCTTTCGTTTGTAAACATCCCAGTCAGAGTTTTTGCTTGTGTTGAATGGTGCGTGTTCATTTAATGTTTCTTTAAGTATCAACGTAAGATGTGACAAAGCTGCAATAGGTGAAGTCTTTTGGTAGATTGAATCTTTGTTTAATAAGTCATTATTTACTGTGTCTACGTTGTAATTTTTGTAGTTTGTACAATGTATTGTTTTTGGTTGATATTGTGCATTGTTACTTTTTCTTATGCATCCAATTAAATCGTGATCACTCAGTCCAGCGGGAATAACAGTGCTGTAGCTGATGTTGTTTTTACAGTTGGATTGGATAACATCAATAAGTGTTGCTGTTGTTTCCGCGACACGGGTTGGTGCATTTATCAATTGATAAAAGCCATATAGAAGGAACGAGTCTTTTATTAATTGATGTGTTGGTTTCAAATAATCAACATAAATATCTCCCAAGATAATTTCCTCTTTACGAGCGTTGTCCATATCGTTTAATTGATTTGATAAAACTGTATCAAAGTTTTTGGATAGATATTTTGATGAATCCGGAGGTCGATAAATTGTTCCAACAACAAAAGACTTTGAGTTCTTGGAATAAATTTCAATAAAAATTGATTCAATATCGCCTTTTTTAAGTCCTTCCTTCTCTTATAATCAAGATCTGAACGAATAAAAATTCCAACACCACCACCGCAACCAGCTTTTCAATCTTTTCTCAAAAACTCAAACCCCGGAATTATGAATCTGGATTTCGAGTTGTTGAGAAAAAGTTTGTTGAGAGAAAAAATATCAATTTTGTTGTTGTTTAGTAAATCAGAAATCTCATCAAATTTCCCTTGTAAACCTCTGATGTTTTGATGACATATCTTCAATCCTTTTTGTGAACACAATTCTTTTAACTCCGGTATATTACGATAAGGTCCAGGTTGACTTTCAATATCACCACAAACGAGTAACAACAAAAATAACATATAACATTTCTTCAGTTTGTAATAACAGGTAGCAAAACAACGACGAGTAATAATAATTTTCGCTCAATTCAGCAATATCACCAACATTTAACGTTATACTGATACCACCAGGTTTAACAAAACATTTCTGTTTCACCATAAAATTCAAAACTATGAAAATCACTACAAAAGCACAGCGTGACACGTCTTTCCTCTCCGCCATCTTTGATTGATTCAAATTCAAATTCAATTCGGTGGTTGCAGAGCTCGAAGTAATGGTTGAAAATTTCGCAACCAAGTTTCCTGTTTAAACATTTCTTGACCATTCTCATTTAAGTTGTTGATCAATCTTTGGGATTTCATGTCCGAGGATGATCTGTTTGACTCGTCTTTCTACACATCGAAGTCGCAAGTTATGATTTCTGTGTTCGATCTCATTCCATCTCATGTTTAGATCATTATGGTATTGAATGCTTTAATTAGATCACGGTAGACAACTCCGACCATTTTACCAGCGCTGATATGTCAACGGATGTTGTCACATGGTAGAGTTGCAGCCATTTTGGTTGATCACCTTTTGCGAAACCCATATTGATTGTTGCTTAGAAGATTTTCTTTCTATGTACAGCTTTCTCCATGATTTTCGAGGCAACCGGCAGGACAAAGGAAGTGTCGCCAGATTTAAAGATCGGTGTAACCTTTGCACTCTTCCATATGGTTGGTACAGTTGCAGTTGAAAGGTTTATTATGTATGCTATCGGGCCAGATATGTATTTGCTACAGTCTTCTGAAAGCCCAGGTGGGAGATTGTCTAATCCTGTGGCTTTTTGTCTCTTTAATGTTAGTAATTCCCTTACAACAAATATCTTTGAGACATACCCCATGCAAAACCTTTTACAGTACGGTGGTGTCTTCAATGTTACAGGTCCCCACATGAAGTTAACTAGGGAAAACTCCAGCTGTTTGATGGTGTGAACTGATGTCTTAAAGAAAGAGCTGAATTTCTCAACTGTTGATTTTAGTTTTTCCAAATATTTCGAAGTTCTTTTGATGTTCTTCTCCTTGTTAGGGAAAATCTGTTTGATGGCGTCCCAGAATTTTCGTAGGTTCACCTCGTGTTCAATTATCAGTGACTTTTGATAGTTGGATTTGGCTATTTTGACTTGTATGCTGAAATTGTTGGGCAGCATTCTGTATGCTGTCCAGTCGTTTTCAGTCTGTGGTTTCTTTGCGTTCATTCATCAGATGTTTAAGTTGAGTTGTCAGCCATTTACACGGTCTCCGTTTTGAAAAATGTTGAGTTGGAATTTTTAACAGCAGAGTTTAACGTATAAGTAATTCCAATTCCTACCTTTTATTTCTTCGCACATAGCTTCATGGTTATGGGACTATAATTAAAGTGATTCTTTTTTCTTAATGGTAGTTAAGGGACAAAGGCATAACTGAAGTTGATGACAAGTTGGACACTAGGTTCAAATACATAAGGTCAATTGTAGTGGAAGTGTCTTTTGTTGATCTTGTTGGTTCTTTTATCATTTGTTTAAAGCCAACGGTGTTAAAAAATGGCTTTCAAGTCAGTGTTGGTAGAGTTTTTTGCGTAATTAAGATTGAAATTATGATTGTTTCTTTCTTCTGACGGTTCATGTTGTGTAATTACATTTCGATAATTGAGTTGAAGTGTTTGCATAAAAACTTTGAAGTCTCTGGAGGACGGTAATAACAACCGTACAAAATAGATTTTGTTTTGTATACAGAAATTTCGATCCAAAGAGACTCTATGTGAAAAGTCCCTAAACTGATTGCCGGACATCGGACATTGTCCGGCACTTAATGATAGATGTCCGGTATATATACATTTTACATCGGACATAATGTCCGATGTATATTAATTCAACTCTGTAAATAACTGTTATTAAAATAAAATACACTGTTGTTATTTTTTGTATTTAAAATAAAATAATTAAAAATATTATATTGTAAAATATAAAATAACAGTAACATTTATCAGTTTGATTCATTTCCTCTTGCAAAACATCTTTTAATTTACATTATATTTAAAACATCACACAAAAAATAACATTCAGGTGCGTATATTCTTTTATTCTAATGTTATGCAAGTGTAACGTCAATACCATTGTCTGTTTAAAAATAACTTTGTTCTATGTTAATCGTTCAAAACTGTCGAATTCGACAATTCCAGAATAATATTTAGAATTAGAAAAGGTAAACAAGAGAAGAGTTGTAAGGTAATAACGGTCGCCGTGCAATAACAGTCGCCGTGTTTGTTTACATTTCTCATTTATCCAGTTTATCTTATTCGAATAATTTTAGCTAGGTAATTTAGCTAGATATTTGTTACCTTGTTATTTGTTATTTATACTGAAATAGTATTGAAATATTGTATATAACGTAAATGATATATTGTAGATATATATATATATAGATATCTTAAATCTTCTCATTATAGTTTGCTACCAAATGTTGGAATTTTTAAGTAGATCAAATACCTACCTAGCTATCTAAATCTAAATTTCAAAAAACAAACTTTTGTTTTTGACTAAACTTCTTTTGTAACAATTAAAAGATGTATATATAAAGTGCTATTAAACCTTGTGTAAATATAAGATGTATGACTATATGATATATTCTCTGAATTTGCAGTGAGATTTCCCATGACAAACATTTTATAACATTTATGTATTATGCAATTCTTATTTTAGTTATTATATATACGAGCTATATACTATATATATTAGGGTGCTTCAAAAAAAAATAATTTTTTTTTCAACATTCTCACCCCATCAATTTGTGATGCATCATGACAAAATACATTTTACAAAATATTTTTGAAGTTAAACAAGGTTTGGAGGTAGCACACTGGCACAGAACATGTAACTTTTATGTGTATATACTGAGGTTAACAGTATTTTATTGCTAGAATAGCAACTGCTGTGTAGTGTGTAGTTAAGTTGCCTCTACAGTACTTTGATTGCAATGATATAAATGATCAAGAGGTCAATCAAAACAAGGAAACAAACTTCTTTATACTTACTTGTTACATCAGAATCGGAGATATGCGGCACCAAGCTTCCTTCTGGAAGTCAGGTCTTAAAGGTGTTCTTTTTCCATCATGTTGATTTAAAAAAAACTATTCGTCAATCATCTACGACTGCCATTGAAACTGCTATTCTTTTCTGGCAACGAGCAAGGATTCCACTTAGAAACAAGCAACACTTGATTATAAAATTAGAGAAGCTTCACCAGACATGGCAAAAGAGAAAAGCAGAAAAATGATGAAGCTAAGTTTTTGAAAACTCTTGATCACTTGTTTGATATGGCCCACCAGGATGCATTGAAAACAATGAACATCAAAAAGGACAAACAATTTCTCATAGCTCAGCGAGAAGAAGGTCGACGCGGAACAATGGCAAAAGTGGACAAAACAATATTGGCTAAGGAGAAAAGAGCTGAAAAGAGGAAAGCTGCAGAAGCAAGACACAAAGTACGAATGGGACAACCTGGCCCTTCACATATTAATGTAGAAGAGGTTGCTATCAGCTCAACAAGTGGCGAAGAAACTGATGATGAGTATGTTCCATTGTCTGGGTCAAAGCCTCTGGTTCTCAAAAAGCCACGGCCATCGACAGCACATAAACATGTCATAACACCTGATCTTGCGGCAGCATTGGATCGCACACGTGTCACCAACAGAAAGGCTGTATACATTCTTGCAGAAGCAGTGGCTGGTGTAGGTCATGACCCTGCTAATTTCAAACTTAGTGCTTCAACTATTCGACGTCATCGCAACAAATATCGATTAGATATTTCCAAAGAAATCAAAGATCAATTCCATCCGAGTGAGCCACTAACGGTACATTGGGACGGCAAGTTCTTTAATGATCTGGTGGGGAAACAACACGTTGACCGTTTACCTATTCTTGTATCAGGCCATGGCGTTTCTAAACTTCTAGGTGTGCCTAAGCTTGCGTCTGGGACGGGGGAAATGATGGCAACAGCCATTTTCAATGCAGTTGAAGAATGGGGTGTGAGCAGCAATGTAAGTGCCATGTGTTTTGACACAACGGGCCAGCGTGCTGGTGCATGTACCCTTTTGGAAGAAAGACTTGATAAAAAGTTACTTCATTTGGCTTGCAGACACCACATTATGGAACTGATTTTAAGAAGTGCATTTGATGCAAAATTTGGCAAGTCCTCTGCTCCTGACGTAATCCTCTTCAAACGATTTCAAGAAAAATGGGAATTCATTGATCAGACCAATTTTCAGCCAGGCCCAACGGATGAACACACAAAAAAACACCTCCTGTTCATGCTTATATTGTGGCCTTTATAAATGAACAGTTGTCTTTGAGACACTCACGAGATGACTATCGTGAGTTACTTGAGCTCACCATAATATATTTAGGAGATCAGCCCCCAAATGGAATTGCGTTCCGGTGTCCAGGCGCATTCCATCATGCTCGCTGGATGTCTAAACTATTGTATTGCTTCAAGATTTGGCTTTTTCGTAACCAGTTTAAGCTCACGATAAAAGAAGAGACTGGATTACGAGATCTATGCCTCTTTGCCGCATTGGTATTATGTAAAAGCATGGATGACATGCATTTTGCCAAATGAGGCTCCGCGACGAGATCCTAATTTGATTACAGAGCTGTTAGACTATAAAGCCATCTGTCCAGCTATTTCAAAAGCTGCTTCTTCCAAATTATCACACCACATGTGGTATGTATGTGAAAAGTTAGTAGCTCTGGCGTTTTTTGATGTGTCAGTGAGCTCAGAAACTAAGAGAAGCATGCTCCATAATCTGGAGAGAGAACAAAATATGGGGGCTGTGACAAATTCTGTGTCAAATCTTGCTCAAAGTGAACTGCAAGACTTTGTGTCCATTAATACTATGGAATTTTTCAGGAAGCTAGACCTTCCACATGAGTTCCTCTCTGTAGATCCTAGTACTTGGGGTGTTAGAGAAGATTATGCTAAAGCTAAGAAACAGGTTCTTGCTCTTAAAGTGGTTAATGATCATGCCGAAAGAGGCGTTGCTCTGGTTCAGCAATACAACAAGCTACTGACAAAGACTGAAGAGCAATTTCAGTTTCTTTTGCAGGTTGTGACTGAACACCAAAAAAAGTTTCCGGACAGTCGCAAAAGTACTGTTGTGGGCCAGATTGAAAACAGATAATGCACATAAATGTTGTGATCATCACCAAAGACATTTCTACAACATGAAGGATGTTGATTGATCATTGGACAACTTGCTGTCAATGCGCAATGGCGAGTTATACATCTAAATGCCAGTTTTTATCTTCTGTATGGATTCAGATTCAAACTGTTAGCCTATTAATGTTTTTTTGTATTTGTTTGTGTGTTTGGTCATACTTTTGTATGGTATATGCAGTAAATTCGCAGTTTTAAATGCAACAAGTAAAAAATAAAAATATTTCGTTTTCGTACCCTATTACGAATTTTGAAACCTGTTGTGCTACCAGTAATTCTTTATGTAAGACCAAAATCTTTTGCATGCCATTTTCTTTCCTTGCTCATCACAGATTTAGAGGGTGAGAGTGAGAAATTTCAAAAAAAAAAAAATTTCATATATTTTGAAGCACCCTAATATATATGTATATGCTTTTTCAATGAATATTGTTTTAAAATAATATTTACTAGCTCGTTTTCAATCAAAAATACTTCAACATCTTTCAACAAGAAAAAAGTACACAATTTACGATCATTTATTTAATTACAATTTTTAATAGTGTTAACATCCTTTTCTTCCATTTCAAAGACACAAAGTCTTTGGGTTTTTTTCTCTAATTTGTGATTTTCTTTGCCTTTATCATGCTAGTTTTGTGCTCGTTGCAGATCGAAGCCTCATTTTTGATGATCTTTGCAGCTGCCTTTTTTAGATGTTCAATTGTTCTGCAAGCTCTCGACAACTTTGGTTTGGTTTTTATTGTTGGAATCAAGCGGCTTAATTTTTCCTTCAAGCGTAACAGTCTTTTGTTCAGAGAATCAGCAAGTAGAGATTGCGATAAACACCTGTATGAGTTCTTTCAATTTTGATTCGTTCAATCGTAGTAGTATAGTAGTATGGAACAAAGTTAATATGTTTCAAAGTCTTTTAGAATCATTCTTGGAAGCAGAAATAACACTGGTAAAAGAGACTTAACTGAGGAGGGAATACGGTTTGGAAGTCCCTTGTACTTATTGCATGCCGTGTCAAGAGAAGGCCATTGACTGGATAAAACAGAAAATAACTACTATTCTAAATGAACATACAGCTGTTGTAAAAACATGTTTAGGAAGCAAGTGAATAAATAAAAAAATGTCTGTTAATGTCTTCTAATAAGGTCAATTTTAGCTGAAATGTTCACGCGAGACCTGAAAAAGTGTCTGCTTTATGGAGTGTACACTTTATATAGGTGTCAGTTTGCACTGAGAGAGTTTCTTTAGGAATTCGTCCGGGCCAAATAAAACTGTCCGCTTCAGAGTGTCTGCTTTAGGGAGGATCCACTGCACATAAGTTTTATTGGATCTGCGCACGTTATAGCAATTGGTATACTTGCAATATTATAAAGGAAGAATATCATCCAAAAATTTGAAGATAAAGTCTGTTTTTATATATAACTGTTGAGGGGCTGCAATCGTCGCGCTTTTGTACAGCCAGTTATTGTATTTCCAAATTGGGTCCGTGAAAAAGTTTATTTCTCATTCTCTTTCAGTCAGTTGATGCGACTAGTATACCAAACTACAGTATACTCCCGATAACTCAAACCACGAGTTACCAAGTAATTTTTATGAAAAAGTATTACGGAAGGGGTTGCAAAACAATTCAAGTTAATGCAAGTTCAAATTATTCGGTGTTCTGGTTACCGGTATTATACTGTATGCATACAGCTTCGCTCTGTCCTTAAAGTTATACGAGTTAATTTTAACTCAAGAATCGAACATTAAAAAATTTGAAAGTATATAACATGTTTTTAAGTTTTAGATCAATACAGAAATAGGTATGTGTATATGTATTTGCAATCAAATTATTACAAACTATACTATAACGACATTTGAACTCCGCAATACCCAATACTCTTTTTACATAAAATTATGACAACTGCTATATCAACTTTAAATTCAAAAAAGAGGTAAAAGTTGTTGTATCAAATGTTATCTAAAACACTGCTATTATTTTGCAAAGCATTTATTACCTTACAGAGTTCGTTGAAAATAAATTAAATTAATAATGGGATGTGTTGTTTGTAAAAGAAACACAAAATACTTGTGTATATCATGTGGAATAAAAATTTGTTGGGTTTGTGCTAACCCTTGTTTAGAAACTGATCCTAGTTATAGTGAACATGATAAACAACTGGGATATTGCTTTAACTGTTGTAAAATAAATGATCCAACTGTAATTGATGATGATGATAACGAGGTTGTTGTATATTTTATTTATACGAGAAATCACCAAGGAAATTGTGGGAGCTCAGAGACATACATGATATAATGAAAGAGTCCTTTGAGTTTGATGAAGGTGGGATTCGGCCAATAAGGGCATCTGGGACTCGTTGGATCACACACAATGTGGATGCCATCTCCCGTATGTTAGACAATATATGAGGCATTCCATGCAGTAACATGACGGAAATCAGACATATTTTTTTACCCTGTCAGATGACGTACAGCAGAAAATTAAATTATCTTGGTGCTGGCTAATAAAGAGAAAGAGATTTAATAGATTCAGCATGATTTTGTTTTCACAGGTGTCCTCAGGCAAATTTACTGACCAGATTGAAGGCGTGATGTGACTGAATCACAAAAATCAACTTTTTTCTAGTAAATAACTTTGACTGCAGTTCCGTCTGATGTTAAGAAAATTGAAGTAATGAAACGTGATTGAGGGCTTATAATAAGCGTTCTAGTACAAAAAATGCAAATATTTCATTAGTTATGTTTCACCTGTTTTCTGAGGAGAGAGTTTATGTTTGTGACGTGACGGAAACAAAATGTGGCGTGACGAAATTTTATGAGTGTCCAGATATACAATAAAATTCAAGTTTTGCATTATGTATGATATAGTTCTAAGTCGAACATAAATAAGTCGAAATAAGGCAACCCATTCTTAACCAAAATGCATTGCAATTTTTACCAAGTTGGCAAAAATACTAAAAAAATTTAATCTGTCACTTTTTAAGTTATCAATCAGTTGATAAGATCATTTTATCCTAGAGCAAACTTTAATCGAAATAACTCTTAAAGAATCTAAAAAATTATAAGAGTTTGACCTGAAATTAGGTTTTTGTTTTGCCAATAAGTTGAAAACAAAGCAAAATTGAAAATCCACATTTTGAATGGTTTTTTTTAAAATTAAGCTGATGATTATGAGTATTTAGAAGAAAAATCTGTTGCCAGTGATACAACATGCAAACAAAAAAGACCAACAAACAAAAATGCAAGGTTATTTAAAAGAGTAGAAAACTTCCAAAATGCTTTTATCTTTGGAAATCTTTGTTTTTATTTGGATATGTTAATGCCACTCAAAAAATTATCCATGGTCCTTGAGGTGGTCCAAAAAATACTTGTTTTCTCAAAAACCTCCTCCCAACCTCGTAAAATGTGACACTGGTCATAAAAATGACCCACAAGAAAATTTTTGCAATTTGGGTAATGTTTAGGGGTTCCTCTCGGAGACTTTAGTTTTCACTATTGAACCCTATGGTAAATATATATATATATATATAGAAGGCCTGGAGAGGGACGTTACGTTACTTAAAGCACATTGAAACTTGTATAAGAACATAACAGTTTTGTATTTGTATTATAGCAATAATTAGTTCACAATGCAAAGCAAAAACATATACATGTTTTGACAAAATTAATGATGTGATTGTGCATAATTTAACATCCCCCCCCCCCCCCCCCCCCCCCTGGAAAAACTTATGCAGATGCACACGGCCTACAGGCAAGTAAGTTTCAGTTATTCATATGTTCAGCTTTGTTGGGAGTTTTGAATCGTTTACGATGGTTTTCAACAGTTTGTAAAGGAATTGTTTTTGTTCCTCATTCTTTGTGATGCTCTCGTTGTATTTTGTGATCAACGCCACACCCCTCTCAGCCGAGTCACAACTTTAATGGATGCAATGACCATTTTGGCAGAAGCATAACTTGAGGATTGCTGCCACTGTGATGGGTTGACAGATAAGAAGTCGTTTTCAATACTGAGTGAAGTCAATGAACGCAATGTAAAGAAAGATTCAATTTGCATCAGTTCTGTATATGGCACAATTGTTGCATCAACTCTCACAATACGAGTTATCGAAGCTTGCTTACTGAATCCTTGGATCACTTTTAGCTTTGTTTCTGGCACGATTTCATCAGAGAATAGACTGAAACCCACCAAGTCTTCACTCAAATACTACAGGTGCCTCTTCATAGCTTTCAAGGTGGCAGTTGCCAGCTTTGCATTCTGTGAATTGTATGACACAAGATTCTGCATCAACATAAGATCATTCACATCTGCTTCTTGTTGTATTGGTGCAAGATACCATGGCTTTAGGTACACCAAAGTCACAAATAAACCAAATTCTAGCAGATTATTTTCCTCTCGCTTAGTCACTTTTAATTGCTCCCTAAATATGTATATCTTCAGAACATATATAATTTTGGACATCCATCTTGCATGGTGGAATGCTCCTGGGGCCATCACGTGTGTACCTCTGAGTGGTGTTTTTCACACAAAAATATAAGAGCAAGATCAAGAAATTCCCGATAGTCCTCTCGGGGTTGTTTCCCGGAAGCAAGGCTTTCATAAGAAAACGAAATGGCAGTGTTTTACAGCCCTTCAATTAGTTGACCGTTCAGCAATCTCTCCTGCACTGGAACAAACTGTGTTTTATCAATAAATGGCCAATTCTCCCGAAACCTTTTAAACAATAAGACATCTGGTCCAGAAGTATTTCCAAAACAAGCACGGAATGCATCAGAAAGCAACACCTCGTGAATGTGATGGCGGCACGCAAGATGTAAAAGATCCTTCCTTGATTTTTTTCCTAACAGTATACAAGCACCAGCCTTAACTCCTGTGTTGCTACTTGTGGTATCAAAGCACATGCCCTTAACATTTTGTTCTACATCCCACTCTTTAACACAATCAGACACAGAATTTGTTATTGCCTTCCCAGTGCCATTTACAAGTTTTGGCACTCCTATGAGTTTCTCTACATCCAAGCCAGTGACAAGTATGGGAAGTCGATCCACCTTTGAAGATGCTTCTCCACTTATATCTGCCATCAACTTTCCATCCCAATGGACAACAAGTGGAACTGGAGGATTAAAATGGCAACAATTTTTTAGAGGAACCCCTAAACATTATTCAAATTCCATAATATTTTACATGGAATGTTTTTATGATCATAGTAACCATTTAAGAGGGTGGGAGGATAACCTTTTTTTGTTGACCACCCTATTGGTCCTGCAAAGAGAGGGTGTTGACACAGTTGAAGCTGCCAATGCTTTGATTAAAGTAAAGAAGGACTATCAAAAACTTTCTAACAGGAATGCTGCAGACTTTCCATATACTGTTGCTTTGCAAAGAATTATTGTGAACACTTTTGTGGGTTTTCATACAAAAACATTGATTCGCAAAACTTTGAAGTTGAGGTAGCAATGACATTGATTGAGAGGGGAAAGTCAGGGAGTTAAACTTGGTACGGGAACATCTGTCTGATCGCCTCAAAAATAATGACAGCAAATACTTCCAATCAATTATTCACATATTAAATTGCGAAGTATGGGAAAGGTAAATAGTCTAATAAATAACAAGTTTGCATTTATATTATATCCCTTTGAGGCCTTCTGTCCTCCTGAGAGGACATTCATTTATGTTAAAACCATTGACACACACTGATTTGTACATAATAAGACCCAATGACTCTTCCAGAGGACAGTGAGTTTATTGTCTTCTCTTGTTTCTATTTTCTTTCCTCCTTAATTTGAGAGCTGAAGAGCATTCAAAATGGCGGCTTCCACATTTGGTGTGCTGGAGCTTCAATTTCCGCAGGTAAATCCTTCATTATCGCTGCTAGGGTCGTACATCTTTTATCTACATAATTTAACCATTTATTTCAAAATAATCAGATTATTTTGAAATTATTTTGGGCATGTTTAACTATGATGTCCTCTGTAGGGGACATTGGGTTATAATACCTACATTTACATGTAGAAGTTATAAATAGTATCAAAATGCAAATTGTGAATCTGAGGCATTTATCTGTTAAATTGCAGTTTCCTACTTATGCAATTAGCATTTCATCCACTGACTAACCTTGTTTAAGTTAGTTTATTTTTTATTTATTTCATAGATAAACACTCAAAAAGGCGATTCAGAGACTTCTGATATTGATTACTTGTCAAGTGAAGATGAGTACACTCCAGATACTGATTTGAGCGCTCTAGCTACAAGTGATTAAGGAGATGAATCTGAGACAGATGATGATGATGAGCCGCAACCACCTCCTCCCAAAAAGAAAAGAAAAGCTGCAAAGAAACAGTTTCATTTTAAGAAATGTGACACATTTTCTAGCAAATTTACTTCGAGTTCCTCCAGATCCGAAGCTTCCATGCCTAGCAAGGCACCACTTGATGCATTCAAGGATTACCTGAGTGAAGACATCTTCACCAAAATGGCTGATTTGACCAATCAGTATCACATACAGAAACATGGTAAAGGTCTTTCTACAACACCAGCAGAAATTAAGACGTTCTTTGGGTTAAGCCTTATCATGGGATGTATTAACAAAAAGAGGTTAAGAATGTATTGGGCTAAGAAAACAAAGATACCAATTATCGCAAATGCTATAACAAGAACACGTTTCTTTAGGATTAGAAATCATCTGAAGGTAGTGGAAAATTTGTCTGTGTCAGAGAATGAAAGAAATGCCGACCGATTTTGGAAAGTTCGTCCTTTTGTTGAGGAAATAAGAAAAGCTTGTTCACAGCTGCCAAAAGAGGATAACTTAAGCATTACGAACAGATGATTTCCTTCCCAGGAAGATGCCCAGCTAGGCAGTACGTTCCACGAAAGCCAAGCCCAACAGGTCTAAAGAATTTTGTGCTGAATAAAGGAACATATCTCTAACTGGCACCATCAGTCTAAGGAACATTTCAGTGAAATTCCCAACTGATAAGGTGACAAAGGCTAAAGGAAGAGGAGCAATGGAGCAGTTTGTCACAACTCAGAATCAAGAGCCAATCAGTATTGTCAAGTAGTTTGACAACAAGAGCATCCTTGCTTCATTATTGTATGGAGTAGAACCTCAAGATGAGTGCCACAGATGGTGCGAAAAGACGAAGTCATTTCTTACTGTCCCTCAACCAGCAATTGTTCGTTAATACAACAAATCAATGGGATGAGTCGATTTATGTGACCAGATGGTTTCATACCGCTGACTTACAGCACGATCTAAGTGGTGGCCCATAAGAGTCATCATGCACCTTACTGATGTGGTAGTAAATAACTGTTGGCTGCAAGATAGAAAGAACAATGTGGACTGCAAAGGAATGCAGTTGTATGACTACAGGTTTATAATAGGAGAGCAGCTAATCGAAGATGCTTGTGATTCAAGCAGTTCGAATGAGGACTCTGATGAAGCGCCACAAAGATCATCCAAGGTTACTCCACTTCCATCACAGAAAAGTCGTGAGAAAGGGGAAGCACCTACCCGAAGCTGTAAAGCTCAAGAATAGTGCACGTTGCCGAAAGGAAGGGTGCAAATACAAAACGAGTGTAAAATGTGTGCTCTGGCATTTACCTATGTGCTGTTCCAGAAACAAACTGCTACCTAAGTTTTCACAGATAACTTTTGTATGGCTCGTAATTAGTGTTTGGTGCATTTTATTCCATTCTAGTATCCATTTTAATGTTGTACAGGATTTATCATTTGTCCTCAGTTTGTTGAAGTTTTATAGATACAGAGAACCATCGTCCCTTATGGAGGAGATTTTATACTTTGACTTGACTTGCTTCATCCAATGCCAGTAGGCGCAGGTGAAACATTTTATAACAAGAAAAATAAAAGTGCTGGCAAGAGAACTAAAGAATATATATTTCAAATGGTTCTTATAGATTGTATTTACCAAGTTTCCCCATTGTAGTGCATGTAGATTGTGCTGGGGCCTCAAAGGGATATCAAATCTACAATAACCATTTAAAAACGCCTGTTTTTTAAATTACATAATTCAGAACATTTTCTTCTTTGTTTTGTAAACAAAATTATTGTGTACGCATTTAGGCGTGTTTCTGTGTTCGTATTAATTTGTTGTTCTTTTGTACTATTTAAATAAACACAATTCTTCTGAATATTAATAATCATAAACACTAGTGTGAGCATTTTATATATATTTAAATACTATAAAATTTCCAATTAACAATTAAGGGGCCATACGGGGGCCAACAAATTCAATAGCCCTTCTTTATTTTCCTTCTATGGTATCCTATTAGGACTAATCAATGTCGTCGCTGACTCCATTCACTCCATTAACTTCAAAGGAGTGGTGTTTATTGGTAGGCGGCGTATAAAAGAGGACATACAATAATTGTTTTAGAACAATGAACTTGGAAGTTTATTGCGCAAATCTGGTACAGGCTATAAAGTGAAGATTGTGTGTTGTGTATTTTTTCTGTGTATTAAAGATATCTACCAAAATTATTTTTAGTAGACGTCTCCCCATAAATTGTTTTATCTCCCACATCCATCCACATTTTCAGCCAATTTTTTTCAACTGCCGATTCGAAACTAGCCTTTCGATATTGACGATTTGAAACCGTATTAGAACACCTCAAGTGCATTTACATATATCGCGTGGCCGTCTAAAGGTAGCTGTTGCGAAATACCGTATTGTTGTAAGAGCACCCTGAGACAAACCACTTGATTAATTCGCGACTAGAATTTGTGAAAAATTGTTTCGAATTGTCAATTATGAGACCTTGCAAAGAATGTTCACGCGACACAAAATATGCGACACAATTTTCCTATCTATTTCGTTGTTAACAGGAACAATTCCTTCCGGATTTCTTGCGCAAGGCATTTTAGATTTCAAGTAATGCCTTTTTAAAAAAAATTACTACATAAAGATAGACTTCTTTTAATTTGTGTTTCCGTTGATCTTGCTATTTATCACGCTCAACATCAATATTTATTAAATTGATTCTTCCCCTGTCTTTTCCAAAAGGTTTCTGATAAGATCTATGAATACGACAGTCAACGGACCAATGAGCTTATAATATTTATTTCAGGGCCTGTCAAGTGTTTGAGACAAACAGTTTCAGTTGAGGCATTTTGTAGCCATATTATTCAAAGGTACAATAAATACAGGATTCTAGAAAGTTTTATTAGAATAAATATCATCATCATCATCATCATTTACATTTTTCACAGATGAGGTTTCAACAGATGATATTCCCCACAATTTTGTAGGTTTAATCATTTGATGATTCATTGGAGCAGATGTTTTTTACAGCTGGATGCCCTTCCTAACGCCAACCTCAGGAAGAGGAAAAACAGTGGTGAGTTAACCCACGCAAGATACCAACTTTGCATCTTAAACTCCGTGGCAGCAGTGCATAAAGGGCATGGGTGCTTATATCCATGAGGTCAAAGATGTTACATGACCCGCATACCCGCAACTTATTAAAACTTATTAAAAAAGTTTAAGGAATTAGCTAATAACTACCAATATAAAAAGTGTGAAGATCAGCAGAAAAGTAAAAAGTCAGCATTTAGAAACTACATCAGTAGCAAATCTCACCGTTCCTGCAACACTTTCTCCATCATAATAAAGGTAGTATTTGTCTCGCTTCCCATCTTCATTCTTTAATTCTACTTGTTTTCTATTTTCTGAGTCAGCAAGGACAATAGAAACCTCTGCAGATTGCCCAAATCCAAAGAAACTCTAAATAACAAAGTAAATAAATATCAAAATAAGATAAATACTAACATGTTACCAGGTAATTTAATCAAATAAAATAGATGCATATATATTTATACGTACCATTTTTAACGACTTGGTAATGAATAATGAAGTGTTTTTTTTTCAGGTTGTACTAAACAAAATTTAAACAATGGTAGAATTTTGATTCGTTCATTTCATTTTAGAGAGAATATTTATATTAGTGATCACATACAAGAATCATCATCATCATCATCATCATTATTTAATGTCAAGGATGTGACCCACATACACTAATCTATGGAAATATTATTATTGTCCATTTGAAATATATCAATTAGTGTTTAAACAACTTTGAAACAGATGTCAAATTATCTGAAGATCGATGACCAATGTTCTTCTCCCATGGTTTTCATTCAAACTTATCTATACTGTCATTTAAGGGCTTGATGAGTGAAGTCGCTGCTTTCTTGCGATAATATAAAAATATATACATTTTGTTTTCTAACTTATAATTTTAAATTGCATCCTAAAAATAAAGCATAGATGTTTATCAGCTAACAATATAATATTGTTATAATATAAAATAATAATAAGTTAAGGTTTAGAAACAGTTTTGAAATTCTCTAGCAAAAAAATAATTTCCAACTTTTCTGATTTCATGAATTTTTGGCAGAATTGCTACATACTACATCAAATTCATGATCACGTTAAAGATAATGCCGAATATTATTCAACATTAATTCCTCCCTGGTAAATCCACGACTACCAATTTCATTTGTCCTGGCTGTATCAATCTTTCCCCTAACGTTCCCAAATCTGTGTTTATGCTTGGTGATGAACATCTAGAAGTAGTACCAACATTCTGCTACCTGGGTGACATGGTTGGTGATACTGGTGGCTGTTCTGATGCTGTTATCACTAGGGTTCAATCAGCCTGGAAAATGCTTAGGGAGCTCTTACCAATTCTTACCAACAAAGGCATTGCTTTAAAGACTCGTAACCGCATGTTCACAGCTGGTGTTCGTAGTGCTGTGCTTCACGCAAGTGAGACAAGCCTTAAAAGTAATAGCCAATACCTAGCTTGTAAGGAATGACAACACGACAACAACAATGACAATGACAACACGATGGTTAGATGGATCTGCAACACCAAGATCATTCAACATGTTTCTGCTGCAACTTTAAGAGACCAACTTACTACTTAGACAAAATCGTCCACATGTGTAGAATGAACGAAGACTCCTGGCAGAAGAAAATACTCTTGTTTGAGGTGATAAGTAAACACATTGGTCGCCCAAAAAAACAATGGATTGAAAATATAAGAGCCGATATAAAGTTTCTTGGTTTATCCGAGGAGTTGACTGCTGATCATGTTGCATGGTGAACAGCAATAAGGGACTTTGTCAAACCCCAGCAGCTGGGAAGAAAAGACATTAAACTGTGCAGTAAGTAAGTAAGTACCAACGTTATTGAATATCTAGATCCTATCAATAAAATTATCCAGTAGATTCACTGGTGGATAGCAATTATAGAAACTTCTTTGATAAGATCCCTCACATACTTCTTCTTCATAAGCTAAAAATATACAGCACATCAAATAAAGTGATCGACTGGATGCCATTATGGTTATATACAACAGAAAGCAGTGTGTATGCATTAATGGAGCTTCGTCAGACTGGATGAAATTAATATCATCGTCATCATTATTATCGCCATAATGTCCGTCTTTCATACTAGCATGGGTTGGATGGTATATTCATAGCAGAGAAGTGAGAGTAGAAAAAGTAATTGATTGAGTCAATGATCACATTATGGTTATCAAGTTTTTGATTGGTAATAGAATTGTCACTTCGGTGTCAGTTTATTCACCCCAGTGTGGAGTAGATTGATGACAGGTGGTTTGTCAGATACAGATTTCAGTTTGGACCTAATACAGTCTTGATCAGATTGGAATATGGCCATTAATATACCCCTACTCTCACATATCAGTCACTCTAGCCAATCTAGAAAAGCATATATTCTTTCATTCTACCTTCTACAAATCTAACATTCTACCATTCTCCTACTGAAGCTCTTCCCCATTTGACTTTCTTAACACAGCACACATCGGATCTACGTTCTAACATTCCAACTACCTCGCATTCTCAACCTCTCAGTGTGCCGACACAGTAGCTATCGTCAACTTAACATTGTCTATCTAATGTGATAGCTGCGTAACGATCTGATGATGCTCACACCTGACATCAGTCCTACTGACAACGACACCTTTACCTTTTAGAATCTCAGACCCGTTTACTCAGTTTGTCTGATCATCTTTTCTCATTGTCATTAATAAAAGGTTTTAGCATTGTTTTCCAGCTGGATGCCCTTCTTAACAATAACCTTCCACAGACAATCACCCTATATTTGGAATAAGGTATAGCGGAGGACGTTCATTATATTTTATCTCAGTGAAGAGACCCTCACCTCTTCTGTAATCCAACCAAGGCAATGTACTTGGTCTAATTGTATTTTTGATGTTTTGCGATGGATGATCTCATTATATATTCATACTTGTCTAAGTATGGAGACGATATGAAAATGTATGGACACACTTCATATACTTCACTTAGCCGGTTTTCTTCTTTTAACTGCAGCGGGGTTCCCAGCTTCTGGGGTCTGAGGTCTTAAGGACAATGCAGCCACATATGTCTGTCACCTCACCTTGAATATGGAGAGCAATCATGGCGTCCTTATCTGAAAACAAGCAACAAGTCAAGTTGATATTGGTGGTTTGACACGTGTGAAACATTTCAAGATATGCAACCTAACCACACTTGAGGAGCACAGAAAAGGGGAGACAAAATCAACAATATAATCCTCAAAAGAGATAGATAGATTGGGATAGATGTTGTGTCTAACAAAAGTATACACATTTAAAACTGTTTACTTTATACTTATTACTATGTATTTTGTTTATAGACATTCATAAAAATTGGAGATTGTATGCTGCCATCGCACAGGACTTTTTTACCTTCTGTAAATCTCATATTCTTGGAAAACTCTTGCAATACGCTTTGCTCCTTTATCACGTACCCCTCTCAGACTTAACATTGGCGACGAGGATAAACTAATCTCAATCAAGTCTTGTGCTATACTCTTTCATCACGGTCTCCTCCAACTCAACTGAGAAATTTGATCCAGAGCCACATTGTGACAATGTATATGGCGCGTTTACTAACTTTATAGGAACGTTCACGTATGAATATGATGCAATCGCAAAAGATCCGCAAGCTGGCGATGAAGCTTCCCAATCTGCGTGGGTTGAAATAAACAAAAGAAAGGTATCCTTAGGGAAATTTGCATCCCAAAATCTTCAACAAGA
Source organism: Candelabrum cocksii (assembly GCA_963930725.1). Classification (NCBI taxonomy): domain Eukaryota; kingdom Metazoa; phylum Cnidaria; class Hydrozoa; order Anthoathecata; family Candelabridae; genus Candelabrum; species Candelabrum cocksii. Next base: position 5,032,688 of record OZ005677.1, on the reverse strand, counting down.
CTACGAAGATGTAGTCCCAGTTGCAGAGCGTGCAACATTGACTTTTACTGAAATGGTAACAAGGCTACAAGCTCGATACAAACCCACTCAGAATCATATGCTAGCGAATTACGAATTCCATAAACTGCACCAAAATGATTGTGAAAGCTTTGATTGTTTCGTCAACCGTGTCAAACATGAAGCGAAGAACTGTAAGAGAGCGGACGTGTTTCGACTTACTGGTTTTGATTTTTATGTTTTTCATTTTTCATACAAAGAAAGAGAATTTTATTACAAATGATGGTATAAGTGTTACTTTTCACGTTGAAAACGGTGTTGCTAGGAATGACAATAACATTTTGCAGAGTTTGGTTTGTATGAGAGGAGTAAAGATTGCTTATATGAAAAAGAGTCTATGTTTGTTGATATTGCTTCTGGCTGGGGATGTTGAACTTAATCCTGGACCAATACAAAATGAGCTACCACATTTATTGAAGAGACGAGGCTTTCATTTATGTCATCAAAGCATCAGAGGATTGTTTACAAATTTCAACGGTTTGTACGAGCTGATAAATTCAAATAACAAACTTGATGTTATAACTTTATCTGAAACACATATCACTCCTGACAAAATCAACATTTACGAAATACCGGGTTATGTTTTTATAAATAAACCTAGATCTCATGGTAAAGGAGGTGGCGTAGGTGTGTATATCAAGAACAGTATAAACTGGAAAAGGCGATCAGATTTAGAACGGGAAGATGTCAAGAATATTGCTATAGAGATAATTTTTAAAAACACACGTAACATTCTTGTCACAGTTTTCTACAAAACACCAGAAACTTCAAAATACCATTAAAAATCGTTTATCGAGAACTTTAATGAAATTTTAATTAACTCCTCAGCTGAAAACAAAGAAACTATCATTCTTGGGCAATTCCATTGTAACGGATGTAGAATTCAGACAACAAAAAGTTGAATTTCAAGGACATATAACTGTTTCCTTTGAAACTTTTATACTAGAACACAAGTACTGGACCATAAAAGCTAGAAAAATTCCAAAAATACAATTTCTTGATAAACAAGGGCCTGGAAACTGGAACCAAAGTGCTGTGACGGACGTACGCAGACGGAAAACAATATTCTAACAATAATCAAAAAAATAACTACTTCTGTGATTGTAGTGATGGGTTTTATTTAATTCCTTCTCAATTATACCCTTAATACTTGCTCTTTATGAACAAAAAACATGGATTTTCAAAACTTACATATTTTTCGAGAAATTAATTATCAAATGTTGTGACGGACGTACGTGACAGATGTACAGACTATTATCAAAGTCAAAAACCAGAATCAGGAAAAGGGAAATGATCTGTTTAGACATTGAAAAATGAACAACATGTACTTTTTTCAAAAATTAACAATGAAAACTCCTAGAATGAAACAAAATTCTTTTTCTATAGGTCAGCAAATGAAAATTGACCACGTGTACCAGCTACAATCGGTGGGTCGAGCTTTTTCATTATACTGTCCCTCATGTAGAGAATTTTGTCCATCTTTGTCGGCCATTTCCAAAATATGGCACCAGATTTGTGCATTTAAATTTATGAATGTCTAAATTTCCATCTCAAATCTCTATCTCTAAAAAGAAGTTATCAAATAAAGATTTAGTTATTGGTGAGGTGCAACACTCGTAGCAAGTAGTATAGAACACTTTTAAGGCAAATGACAACCCCCAATTTTTATTTTGAAAAATCGCACGCCATGGCTATTAAAATTTATTTATGGCGTGCGATTCACCACACGCGAACAAAATATTCAAGAAACAGACTGCCTCCCTGTATTCAGACATCTACCAGAAGTGCACATAATCCATGATGACATTACAGTTGGATCTGACACTTTAAAAAAGCATAAGCGGGTAATTGCAGACACCCTCCAAGCTATACATGATGCTGGTCTCACTCTTAACATTAAACCCGATCCTACAAAGATCAATGCCTTACGTCATGCAGGTAAACCAGACAACAAAGAGGACGTCACATCCTTTTTATGCATGTTCCAATCTCAATCAGATTTTATTCCAGATCTAGCACGTAAAACTGAACACCTGCAAAAACAAATGAAAAAGCATGCACATTTCAAATGGAACAATAAAGCAGACAAGGAATTCAACAATCTACTTGCCTCATTCCAAAATGATACACTGCTACGATTCTTCGACCAAACATTGACATCATTTGATGTAGAAAGTCGTTATCCCCAGCTTGACCCTGAAGCTCTAGCTATCGATTTTGGATTACGACAGTACCGCCAGTACATAATTGGAGAACCAGCAATCGACATATACACAGATCATCGTCCGTTAGTCAACATATTTGCTCAAACTCGCAAGGGGTCCATAAGAACTGATTGCATAAAACTTGTGACCAAGATGTGGACTTTTTGGTCAAATGGAAACCAGGCCAGTTTAACCCAGCCGACTATCTCTCACGACACGCAACACCATTACACGCCATCCCCAAATCATGGAGGAAGGAAACAAGCAAATTTGAAATACACAACAATTCTCGCCTTACACAGAAACCATTTCGATGGACCATATCATTAACCAAACCGCAAATGACTTAGTCCTATCCAAGCTAAAACACCAGACACATCAAGGTTACATACCAAAATCGATGCAAGAACTTTTTGACTACTCTAAGATCTTCACAGAACTGTCTATATCATATCACGGACTTGTCCTTAAGGGAGAGAGAATTACACTTCCAGCGACACTATGGTCAACATCGATAACAAAAGCACATCAAGGTGGTCACCCAGGAATAAACAGTCTGAAAAGAAGAATTAGAGTCCACCTCTGGTTTCCAAAGTTAGACACAATGATCGAGGAAACAGTAAAAAAATGTAAACCATGTCAACTGTTTACACCTAAGTTCACAAAAGAACCGATTGAACCAGTCACTGTACCGAAACAACCGTGGAACGATGTAAGCATAGACCTTTTCTGACCTATGCCCGATAAGAAACACATTGTAGTAGTTCAGGATATACTTACACGATTCTCTACTGCAACAATTGTACGTCCACTGATGGAAAAAGTGTCATTCCAGCTATCAATGACATATATACCTACAAACTATGGCAACCCTGAATCCCACCAAACAGACAATGGGCCACCATTCAACTCAAATGCATTTACCAAGTTTTCAAAATCAAAAGCAGTCAAACACACAAAAGTGTTTCCTTTTCATCCCCAAGCCAACCCTGTTGAAACATTCATTAAGCCCCTTGGGAAGGCCAAGAAAAACACACAAAATGCACTTGACACAATGCTTTCATCGTATCGCTCAACACCACACCCAGCAACCGGCGCCACCCCAGGGAACCTATTATTCCAAGAAGGATATAACAATGCGTTCCCCAACACACCGATAACCGACCAACAGGCTGCAGAAGCATTTCATCATGACTCTGAACAACAATATAATCGTCAAGCACGAATGAACATTTCAACACATCGTACACGTTTCAAACTGGTGATCTTGTCATTCTTTGCAACAACACACGAAACAAATTTGATTCGTTATTCGGACCCATGACACAGGTATTACAGCCCAAAGACTGACAGACAACACCATCCTTCGTCGACACTGTGATGATGTAAAACCTGCACCTCCAGTAGCTGAACCAACTGACAATCACAACGACTGCCCCACTTCAGCACATTGGATATGGGACCAGAACCCAGCGCTTTTAACACAACCTACTGATTATCACCAACCGAACAATGTACCTGAAGATTGTCGCGCAGAAGCACCATCTCAACCACCAACTCAACCGCCAACTGAAGCAAATACACAACTGACAGTGCCTTCACCATCAATTGACACAGACCCTCGTCACCTCAAACCGAACAGTGAGTACACACAGAGAACCATCTCAGACACCGTAAAGAATAGGGTATCAAGACCACCAAATGAGATACACTGATTTATTGTTCAAAAGGAAAAAAGACAAAGTAATGTTGTGTCTAACAAAAGCATACACATTTAAAACTGTTTACTTTATATATACTTATTACTATGTATTTTGTTTATAGACATTCATAAAAATTGGAGATTGTATGCTGCCATCGCACAGGACTTTTTTACCTTCTGTAAATTTCATATTCTTGGAAAACTCTTGCAATACGCTTTGTTCATTTATTGCGTAGCCCTCTCAGACTTAACAATAGATGGATCAATTAACAACTTTGAAATCCATTATGGTGCAATTGGAACCTGGTCCGAATCAACCAGATTTGAGTGCTTCTGGAAATAACGTTCTCATACTTCTCTTCAGAATATTCCGAGAATGAAATGGTACTTTGACAATTGGTTATAAAGTCTGTTGGTACAGTTTAGTCAACTCAAGACAATATCTGATGCACAGCTGAAGAAAAAAGGAAGGGCATCATTAGAAATATGGACCACTATATAAGCAGGATGGTGTTGAGATAAGAGCTGTAAAATGGTTTAATAGCCAAGCAATAACATTACTGTCGTCATTTGAAAGAGTTAATCCAGTAACAGAAATAATGAGATTCGACAGAAAAGAGAAAAAAACAAGTAAAACTTCAATGTCCTTCCATTCCAGCGTAGACTCGTTGGATGGTCTTCTTTGTCTCTACAGAATACATGTGTAATTAAAAAAGTGATATCACAATCTAATCTTTCATTTTCTTGGTGGTTGTGGTCCAGTCATGGCTTCTATTTCGGCGTGAACAACCTGATCAAGCTTTTTGGTTTTAAACTACAAGAGTTCAAGAGTAGTGTAGCTAACTCTCTTATGAAGTCCAGAAAGTCAATAACTAAAAAAGAGGTTGTCCGTCAACTAATGTTTAACGAGAGCTTCTGGCAAAAAAACACAAGGTCCTGCGACTCCTGACCCAAACAAGTCTATTCGAACTGACAAGGTTTCTCATTGGCCAAAATATATGGATGATGGCAAGAAGGCAGGTGTAAATATCCAGGATGCAGTGCTGTTACAAGAGTCACTTGTGAAAAATGTAAACCTCTGTTTTACATCAAAATCAAACTGCTTTAGAAGCTCCAACGTACAATAGACAGTTTTATAATTGTAGTTTTCTTTTTATAGGACGCTAACATTGCTTTTTACTTTTTTTCGAAACGGTAATGTTATATACTTTATGTGATTTAGCTAATTGGATATATATTATATTCTTGGGTGGCATATTGTTGCTTTAAATTAAAAAAACCCAAAATCCTCTACAAAATTTTGAAAAGGTTAAAACATTTTTGATATTGTTTTTAACCCTGCTTTTTTGTGAAAACTAGAGTAAGAGATACTGTATTCAGGAAAAAAAAAATTTTGACTCCTTAATAATTCATGCAATATTAACAGGGTAATTAATAGGGTTAACACTCACAGAAAACTAACAAGTGATTGAAGAACAAATTAAAATAACAGGAGAGACTATACATTTACATACAATTGGGCTAAAATTCAAATATGTAGGCTTTATATACTTATATATAATACTGTAACTTAATCTAACTCGAACTAACAAATTTTGGTATCTTCTTATTTCAAACTTGTGACTGACTGTCAAAAATCTGATATTGGAATATCATTCGTATGTTAAGACAAATTTGAGTTTATATAGATTTAAAACTATCTAAATTTTCACCCCTGTTAATGATTCTCGTCAACCGGTATATTGCTATCAAATACCAACAAGAACGCTTCCAGGCTAAATTGTGATTTTAATATTGGTCTGTTGTCTATTATTATATATAGCGGGAAATCTTCTATATTAAAGTTAATATGATAAATAAGAGGTATATATAAATCACAATATTAACTAATATAATTCAGAGATAAAATGTAAAAGGATAGACCCCCTTTTTATTTTTGCTAACATGTTTCGGTTTTTTATACGTCCATGAAAGACACATTTCTTTGCTGTTATTTTAAATCGCTTAAACGAGCACTATCGAAAATGAAAGCTATTCAACCGAAATCAGTAATATTTAAGCAGAAGGATGATTAATCTCATTAATCTTTTTGAATCGAAGATAGTTTTAGACGAGACAAATGATCCGGCCAATAATTTCTATAACGGAAACACTTGAGCAACTTATATTTAACGCCAGGTGAAGCACACAACAAACTTCTCACAATAATTTCTTTTCGATTATTCATGTAAATATAAGAAGTATAAGTAAAAATTTTGATAGTTTAAAAACTGATTGCGATTTTAACACGCCTTTTTAAAATAATTTGTTTTATGGAGAATTTACGGATGACGCAAATGAGTCACTATTAAAACATTGTGGTTAACGTTAATTTAGAAAACATAAATTAGAGAGACACGACCGACACGAAAGTTCTCTTTCGTTTCTTTTTTGCCACGTAGTTTCGAACAAATTTAAAAATAACAGAAAAAACTAGCGCGTGCGCTAAAAACTAAATACAAACACGTCATTTTTTACAGTTAACTACCGACCGTTGAACTTCCAAAGAAGTTTAACAATAACGATATCTCTCAGTTTTCGTAAAAGATTTCCTTCTTTCGCTGCTTTTCGGGAACTACGCTTCCGAACACCTACGCCAGACCGAGCCTTTTCATTCACATTGTTTCTCTCCTCTACAGCGTTGTCTTTTTCTGTTACGTTGGTTTCTTGCACATCATCTGCGATCTCGAATGGTATAAGTTTTGATATCGGTCGATAACATACTGTTGATTCTCCGGTTGTTGAGATTGCTTTCAACTTCGTCCCTCTGACCTCTCCATCGTTGCCAACGACTAGTTCATCAACTTTTTCGAGTCTCCAACCATATCGGGGCAGGCGTCCGTCATCCCTAATTAAAACTACGTCACCGGTACATAACGGTTGCTTACCCGATTTTTGATTACGATAATGGTTAGCTTGACGAAGTTCGTTTAAGGAAAAGTACTTCAGTCGATTCGTCATGTTGTTAGGTACTTTTGTCGATTCTTGCATACGGGACCTTAGAAACAGCGTCCTTGTTAAAACGTATATATAAAGGTCCTGCAAAATCTATTCCGACTGAATAAAAACTATAATGTCCATCGACTCTATAACTTGGCAAGTCCGACGCTTTTAGGGGGAACCATTGCTCTCCCCTGTTGACGTTTGCAAATAACGCATTTTCGAACGATATCTTTAACTGCTCTTCTTCCCCGTACGATCCAATACTTTTAACGTATTTCAGCCAGTGATGATTCGACTCTATGATGCATAACTTGATGATGAGCTGCTCGAATGATTAAACGTGTGAAGTTACTCTCTCCTCCTCGTAGTAAAATTGGGTGCTTCTGATCAAAATCCATAGATGATGCTCCAAAACGTCTTTTCTATCGCCACACTTCATCTTTATCGACGAACAAATTAAGCGAAGATTTGATTTTGTTAAAATTTTCCCGTTGTTCCATTTCGTGTTGTTCACTCTTGATCCATAGCGTTGTTGTGCGTTGTTTCTTTCTTCGATGGTCAGTGTTTCGTCGACTTCAAGCTTTTTCTTGTTGATGCAACTCTTTAATGCGTTAACAAAGCGCAAAACATACGAAGTCACATTGATCAGCTTAGTGAACGAGCTAAACTTGTTGACATCAATGACATTGTTCACGACAGGTACACGTCTCAAGTTAGATGGCGCTAAACACACTAACGACTTCACTTCTTTCACAATAACATCCTCTACCTCGACAATTTCAAACATATCAAAATCCATTAAATCCTTTTTCTTACATTTCCTAAACTCCGACAAAACATCCTTTACAACAGCAACCTTTCTACATTTTACATACTCCTCGAAAATAAAATCATCTTTTCTTAAACACTCCGGTCCAAAAAAACAAATTTCACTCATCACACCTTTACAACTTCTCAATCTCGTCGGCACGTCAGCAGGATTACATTTACCCACTTCGTGATTCCACTTCTCTTTCGGCACTACCCGTCTACACTTTACCACTCTGTTCTCTACTCATGGTTTCCAAGACTTCGAATTTCCTTTTAGCCAACAAACAGCCACCTCCGAATCAGACCAACAGTAAACATCTAACGACCCAAATGAAGAATTTAAAGCATTAAGCACATTCGGGATAAGAAGATCACTTAATAAAACACACGCTAGAAGTTCTAATCGAGGAATACTTAATTCTTTAAGAGGGGCAACTTTAGTTTTAGCACAAGCAATATTAACCTTAACGCCAGAAGAATCAACCATTCGAAAATAAACAGAAGCGCAATAAGCCTGCTTAGAACTGTCGCAAAATCCGTGAACTTGCAAGTCATAACATCTTTCTAACTGTGCGCTACAAACAAATCTGTCTATTCTCACCTCTGATACTGATTCTAAATCTCTCAAAAATTCATACCAAATCAAAATCAACCCTTCCGGTATTTTTTCATCCCAAGAGACACTATCCTTACATAAAATTTGAAATATTCTTTTAATACGGACAGTCACAGACGAGATCACCCCTAGCGGATCATAAAAAGATGCAGCTACCTTCAAAATGTTTCTTTTGGTAGGCTTAATCTCACGTGCCATTCGAGTAAAGTCACTAAATCGAAACACAAGTTGATCACAAGTGGTGTCCCAATCGATTCCTAACACTTTCTTGGACGATTCCCGACTAAACTTGGGCTCCTTTGCGATGTTGTCTTGTATTGAGTGATAACGTTCTTTTGCGTTGATCTCAGATTGCAGTACCCCGTCATTTGTAATCTATATTCGTAGGTTGAAACCGGCTTCCAGCATAGTAGACTTTGCTTTATCGTAAAGCGTAATTCCGTCAGTAACGGAATCGACACCGGTTGTAATATCGACGACATATAAATCGCGGATGAATTTCTCAACAAATTCTCTTTCAGATCCTAGATGCTTATTGAGATGATGACAGATTATGGCATCCAGTAGAAATGGGCTGCTCGTTACACCAAAAACAGCTCGTAGGAAACGATATACGATCTCGGTTTCGTTATCTCAATTCACGTCGTACCATAGGAACCGTAAAAAATCGATATGTTCAGGCGCGATTTCTACATTAAGAAACGCCTTTTCGATGTCTGCTATAACTGCACTGCTGTTGAATCTGAATCTTAATATGATGTCGAAGGTTTTGTCAAAAGATTCGGACCTGGATAAACACAGTCATTTAACGACGGACCAGAAGATTTACACGACGCATCAAAAACGGATCGAATTTCTGTCGTATCTAATCACGGGACAATGTGGCAAAAAATGAACTGTTCCTGCAGGTTTTGACAGTTCGCTTTCAGGTACACGTTCGATGATTCCTTTTGTTTCATAATCTTGAAAATGTCGTCGTATTCGTTGACAATGTTCTTTTCTGTCAATTGTCTTTTTAATGAAACAAGCCTCTTTCTGCTGGCACTTTAATTATCCGGCATTGCATCATGATCCGGGCGAAATGGCAACCTAGTAACATACCTTTCTCCGTTAAATTCAATAAATTTCTCAAAATCATTTATTACATCCCTTTCTATAGGCGATCCTACAGATTCTACGTTCCAAAAATTATTAAGTTCCTTTCTCAAAATATCTGTCTCACCTTCTATTTCTGCTACACACTTCATTGCATGTACTTCATAACAATGCACTCTCTCACCTCTAATTTCACCATAACGACCGCTCATCAGGACCCACCCAAAAACAGTTGATGCAACAGGTTCCCCCTTTCCACTTTTAATACTTTCCCCGTAAAGAAATTATAATAATAATCCACCCCAATCAACATATCTATGGCTAACCCAGGTGACTCGTCTCCAATGTTCGCGAGAGGTAATTCTTTCAAATGTTCGTATTTCTCTTTAACGAATGATACGTTCTGATTCATCAAAGGGTTGCAAATTGAAGGTACGACTAAAGCTTCGACTACTTCGCAAGCGTTATTCGTTGCTCCATGTATCCAAATTCGATCGACATCAAGGTTCTTAACGCTGCTGTTTGTTTGTCCAAATGCGTTTAGTACGATTCTTTCAGTTCTTTAATTTCAACTTTATACGTATTTATTCTGTTATGTAAGATCGTTCATTGTTTATATGTAGAACACTTGCAGTGAAGTGATTCAAACTTTTAACAGTCCTTTTTTCTTCTCGTTTCGTGCTACTTGCTATGCATCTCTCCTTTGCTTGAATATTTTCGTTTAAAAACTGCAACAGTTTGTCTAAGGTCCATACATCACGAAATATTATTAAGATTAGTAGCTCGTTGGGAAGCCTCTAATTAAGAATTGGAATCAACAGGCAGCCATATGTTGATGTTTCTACCTTAAGCCCCTTTAAATTCCTCACACACTTCTCTACATCGTTATAAATTTTTCGTAACCCTTCTACATCGTCTCGCAATCTTAACCTTTTAATCTTAAGTAAAGATTCCATGTGGGCGGTAATCAAAACTTGGGGATCTCCAAATCGCGTGACTAATAAGTCTAAGGCATCCTTATAACTCTTGCTACTAAGGGATAACCCAGAAACTACATCTAAAGCCTTCCCACCCAGGGATTTTCCCAAGTAATTAAATCGATCGATGTCCGGAAGTCTTTCGTTGAGATGGATAGACGCATTAAACTGATTAAAAAACTCTTGCCAGTCTAAGGGGGCCCCTGGAACACACTTAATTCTAGTTTAGGTAGCTTGCAATTATGGCCGGATAGATTGCTTACACTGCTGTTAGCTTTCTTATGACTACCTATGCTAAACGAGAGTCGTTTCTTTAACGTACCTTCAACCTTAATTCCGCTATCAATTTAAAAGTTGGTTCTAACACTTCCATATTCTCCAACACCTGATTTGCAACTTTTTCAGGTTTCACTAGCCCCAATATCTCATCGTCTACCACAGATAAATCCTCTATTGCTTTCTCAAAATTGGCCTTCAGGCCGGGACAATCAGCCTTTGTACTTTCCTCCTCTTTAACACAGTCGGAAACATTCTTTATTACATTCCCCAAATGTGTGCGTAAACCATCGCGTCTCCCTATTTTTCTTTGTAAAGACGTAGCCGTTTCACAGTTAAAAAACCGTAAAGAACTATACAATCGAAGAAGTAAGAGCACAAAGCGAAACAATAGAGAAAAAATAAATTCCAACACCAACCTTTTTCATAAGAAGCGATAACGAAGCGAACAAAAAAACAACCAAAGGAGCATACAACTTTGAGTAATTAACGCGACTAATTGCAAAAAAGGTGTTGGAGGGTGACTAACCTTAAATGCTCTGGTCACCTAATTCCTGGATAACTACCTTGTGCACCTGGTGCACCTGTCTTTTTGGACAAAATGTTATCCCAGGGACCGGGTAAGGGGAAATATATTCCCTGTGCTTCAGTCTGAAGTATTTGATCCTGGTGTTCTTGGGCAAACAGGGCTCTTTAATCTTGGTAGACAACCTGTCTAGTGGAAACACGAACAATTTGAAACTTTGGGCAGCAGCAAAGTGGATGGGTTCATGGCAGACGAGTTTCAAAAAAAAACCAATGGTAGAATCCTAGGATGTCAAACAAATAGTTTTGAGATCAACGGACTAAATTAGCTAGTACTGCGGTAGGCCATCCTTGAGAAAGACCTTACTATAATCTCTCAATCTAAACCACAATGTTTACACAAATCAAAAAACGACCCTCAGTCCGAGTGAACCATCGAAAGTGCAAGAGTAATCTGCCCGAAGACTGCCTAGCAGTGAATATTGGAACATTTAATGTAAGAACATTGTACGACGACGAAGCGAAACTAGACAACCTGATACTAGAAATGAAGCGTATGGATATAGTCATACTAGGCTTGTCAGAGACACACTGGTCCATAGAAACATCAGAGACGTTCGAAAGTAATGATCACGTGATTATCCAAACAGGAAGGAAAGACAATATTCACCGTCAGGGTGTTGCTTTTATCCTTAAACGATCAATTGCGGGACACCTTCAAAACTATGATCTAATATCTGAAAGAATGTTATCCATTCAAATTGAGACTACCAAAGATCCCTTGTTTATCATTCAGTGTTACGCCCCCGATTCATCCTCATAGTGCTGACGAGATTGAAGCTTTCTACAGTGAGCTACAGAGTCAACTGTCCAAACTCCTATATAAAAAGAATTTAATTCTACTAGGAGACTTCAACGCAAAAGTTGGTGATTCCTCTTTTAACGACTGGCAAGGAACAGTAGGCAAATATGCAATTGGAAACGTTAATAGCAACAATGAAAAACTGCTTCAGTTTTGCGCTATAAATTGAAGTGTACATTGAAGTGTACATCCTGTCAAAATATTCGGAATAAATAAATAATAAATAAATTATCACTCATAAACACTATCTACAAACAACCCAAACACAGACTGGTTACCTGGACATCGCCTGATGGTCGAACTCAAAATCAAATTGACTACATCATTCTACCAAGTAACCAAAAGGGATTGACTAAAAGATGCCGTGTTTACAATTCGTTTGATGTGTATAGCGATCATTCTCTACTCATGATGAGGTACACAGTCAAGACAAAGATGTATAAGAAATTAAGAAGAATACCAACACGGTTTGAAGTGAATAAACTCAGTGAACCAGAAACCAAAAGAAACTTTGAAATGGAAATAGGTGGAGCCTTCCACCACATTTTGGAGTTAGTAGATGAGTTACCACTGGAGGAGGTATATACAAAATTTGTTCAAGCTACAAATGATACAACTCTTAAGACAGTCGGAAAACGCAGACAAAAACCTGTCGAAGGGATGACTAATGAAACAGCATGTCTCTGTGAGCAAAGAAGGAAAGCCAGAACTGCAATGTTTACCAACTCTAAAGATGAGGAACTTCGAAATAAATACAAAATCCTCAACAAAGAAGCGAAAAAGCCGTCCAAAAAGAAAGAAGAAACAATCTCGAGACAAATTTCAGGAAATGGAAAAAAACTTTCTTGCGAATGAAACACATAACCTATATAAAGGTGTTAAAGAGCTAGAAGACACACCAAAGAAACCACTAGTGGCAGTACGAAACAACCTTGGAGACAAAAAACAAAAATAAAAGAAGTTCTCATGATTTGGAAAAGGCACTTTGAAAAGCACCTGTATAAAACATTTCCTAGAAACGAAGATGCTGTAAATGAAATACATATACCAGGACCTAATGAAGAAGAATTTTCTATTGAAAAAGATGATATACGGAAAGCGATTAAAATGCTCAAGAAGAGAAAGGCTCCTGGTAGATACAGTAGATGCTATATTTATTATGAGACAACTCATGAAAAGAGCAAGAGAAAGAGGTGTAGAGCTCCACATTAATTTTATCGACTTTAAAAGTGCATTTGACACTGTATGGCGTGAAGCACTGTGGAGAATGCTCCTAGTAATAGAGGTTCATAACAAAATTGTAAATGCGGTGAAAGAGATGTACCGAAATACCAAATGTGCAGTGGCGATTATAAACGGTAAATTGACTGAATGGTTTGAAGTATGTATAGGCGTCCGACAGGCTGTCTTTTATCACCTACCTTGTTTAACCAATTCCTATTTAATGAATGAACTTACATGTCTACAGAACGACATTACCATGGACGAAAATTTATGTTGCGATGTAAGGTATGCTGATGACACAACAAAAATACGGTTTAAAGATAAATGGGGACAAATGTCGAATCATAAATCCTAATGTCCAAGATGATATTGAGACTCTAAAGTGGTAGAAAAGGTCACCCAATTTTGTTTTCTAGGTGCTCTTATTCCAGGTACAACGAATGACATCGATAAAAGGCTGGCAATTGCATACTCATCATTTGGTAAGTAAAGTAAAGTGGCCAAATTAACCTAATGTTGGCAACGGGCGTAAACGAGGGTGTCTATTCCCTTTTCGTTAGCGCAAGACGTTGGGTGTAACTGTTGAGGCGGGCACCACTCCAACCACCAACACCCGTACTTTACCGCATCGAAATGCTACTCATTCGCTGAGTCGGCGAGGATTTGAACTCGCAACCTCAGAAATCCGAAATTGCAAGCGCTCTACCAACTGAGCCATCCTGACCTAATATTCATCATTTGGTAGACTATCTAAAAACGTCTGGTGCAATAGAAAACTACCAATTAAGTTGAAACTTCGCTTAATGTATGCATTGATCATGCCTATAGCAACTTATTCTTGTTCAACGTGGACTCTCATCAAAAAAGATACTGACAAACTCAGGGTATTTGAAAATAGCTGCCTACGAAAACTTCTTGGTGTCAAGTTAATGGACAGAGTGTCTATCAAAAGTTTGCATGAAAGAGCAGGGGCAAAGCCAGAGATTATAAACTTTGTCAAAAAGCAAAGACTCAGGTTGTATGGCCACATTATGAGAATGTTATGGACATTAAAAAAAAAAAAAAAAAAATGTATACATAAACAACGAAAAATTTGGTCGTGACAAAATAAAGGTAAAATTTAAGAAATTTTTGAGGGTCAGAAAAGATAAATTTTAAGAAACTTTTGAGCCTCAAAATAACCAAATTTTAAGAAACTCGAAGCTCTGCCCGTTGCTTAGGTTTCTTATATCAAAAAAACGTGTAGTCCAGTCAAATCGTGCAGAATATGTGCAAATTGACGGACGATAGAGTTGTTGTTCGTCATACATGCGAGTGACGAATCTTTCGATGAAAAGAAATTATTCATTAAAATCTTCATATGAAGGACAATTCGAAAACGTAGCAAAGATCGCTGTTGCCTCTTCGTATTGTTTTCCAGGTATTCCATGCAATTTCCTTCCTCTACTTTCCTTCAAGAAAGATGAAACTTGATCGCATACAGTAAATGCGTGAAAGAAAGGCAAACCATTACATTTCGCAACTCCGATGGCATTAAATATTGAATGGATTTATATAGCTAAGACGCTGATTTTTGCTGGTCCCAAATGATATACACAGTTCAGAAATATAAAACTGTGAAAACAATCCCAATGCGAAAACAATTACATCAGTGTCAACAGTGTCAATCAAAGCTTTCTCCATCCCATTTCGACTTGCATGCACAGCGTGCAGTAGAATACATGTATCAACTTCCTCGTTGTTTGGAAGACATAAAGCTGATATATAAAAGTTTCCATTCGTTACAACCGACGTCCCAATGTTATTGGCAATCACTTTTCCCGTTGTTACCTTTGTCACTTCGTAAGCTATGAAGGTAAAGAATTACCAAGTAGTCTAGGTATCATTGAGCACTCGGCGTTGAATACTTTTACCTTTTACCTAAACAAATAAGGCGTTAATAATATTGATAATTAATGAATTGATTATTTTGTAATAACGTTTTTAAACTAAATACTTAAAAATGTCGGATAAACGTTGACAAGTTTTGAGTAGTATAGTACAGTACTCTCTCTAATTAGCGGACACCATTGGTGCAAAAAAATCTGTCCGCTAATTAGAGGTGTCCGCTTTTTAGAAAATTAACTATTTTTGGGCTATTTTTTGTCGTTGAGTCAAACAAATGATGTATTTTGAGGTTTTCAGGGAATATTGGATTATTGTAGACTCAGAAGAACAGTAGGTTATTTTAAGACATACAAGCATTATTTATAAAAACACAAGAAAAATATTTTAAAAATATTAAAAAAACCTAGAAAAATATAAAATTTAGTTTTTGTTTCAAATATCAACAAAATCGGCACGTGCCGATAAAAATATATACCTAGAGCTACACACCAACGTCTAAAAAATTGGTTATGTTTGTTTGTTTCTTTTTATGCATTATTTTCTTCTCTAACTTAGTTCTCATTAAGTATAATGTTTTTCTTTCATTTTCATTTAATATGGGTATCTTTACAAGTTTATCTATAATTGATAATACTTCTATATCGCTGATCTCTTTAATTCTTTAATTCTCTATGTTTCTAACTTTACCTCAAACCTCCATACAAGCCGAAGTTGTTGGTAAAAGGGTTAACTACGGAGAAGGATATGGGCTGGAAATTCCAGTAACATTTCGTTTTATTGGGCCTTCAAAAGCCTTAAAGTGGTTGATGAAGATAATAGAGAAATCGGAGAAAGAACTAAACGATTGTATTAATAAATGCTTAAAGTAAAATAAAGTAAGAAAAAAAAGTTAATAAACGAGAATTCTTTATTCTTATCAATGATAAACGATAATCTGATAAATCTTTAAAACTTTGAAAAATTTCACCCCACTTTTCTTTAAAGTTCAATTCCTTCTCAATTTAGCATGATTTTGTGTATAAAGGAGGTACCTGCACGGATAGTTAAAACCCGGTAAATTCTCACTTCATCAACCATCTCCTCAGATACTCAAAACCTCGAGAAACTCCCACTTTATCAACCACCTGCGCAAATAGCGAAGAAATCAAGGGTCTGTAAAGACATCTGGGAATGTTTGTTTGTTGATTTCTGCTCCGCAGGACAGAATCTTTAAAATCGCCTTGGGGGTACGGGTATCTAGATAGATAGATAGATAGATAGGTAGATAGATAGATCGATGATAGATGTTATTAAAATTTACCGATATGATTATCTCGGGTACCGTAAATATAAGACAGCGTGGAGAAGCGTAACCATATATCTTATCTATGAGGGGAAGGAAGTGCCTACATCGCCTTCTGGTAAATAAATGATACTATTGGCTTAGATTTTGCTGACCAAGCATCTTGTGAAAATCTGCATATAATATTGCTGACTTGACATATTATTTATTGTAAATAAAGTCTCGTGTATGAATAACATGTGTTTGTTTATGTTTATGCGTTTGTTTCGTATGGTTTAGGTTAAAAAAGGGAATAAAAGTTAAAATATATTATATATAAATTATTTATCTTTCGGTTTTGCATTTTGACTACATATACCGGTACTTTCCTGTTAGTCCCCCCCCAAAAAAAATAAATTATAAAGGCACAGATATATAGAAGGGAAATAGACAGTGATTAATAAAGACAATATTTCAACACAAATATTTCCATACAGGATTTATCTACACAGACAAATTCTAAACAGGTGGCATATATGTGACTATATCCTGGATTATTCTGTCAAACAACAAGTTGTTCCTGTTCTTCTGTCTCCACATCCATTCACAAAGATACGAATCCAGCATTTGTCTGTTGGTCCCATGTTGTCTTTTATTTCTTGATTTCGCTAGCTTCCAGAAGTTTTCAACATTTTGTGTGTGCGCTCCGGTTACCGGATCCACAAAGTTTATGGAATGGTTAACAGTAAAATGATTGAAGCCCATAACATTAATACCACCATACGCTCTCCACAGATCTGACATTACAGTTGTTCCAGGCAATATTGAATTTTGAATGATTGGCATAAGAGTAGCTGCATTTCGATTTGGAACGGCATACATGAAGCATTCCCTCGTCTCCCGGCAGATTCCACCAAAAACCCATTGCTGTGGTAGAACCCTACCCTGGTGATTTTTACGCCGACTAAACAGGCTTTCGTCGACCTCAACTGTTGTATTCGGCCCACCAATTGCAATGGGGTTTCGCAATAAATCTGCTGCACAAACTTCCCGTAAGTAATTGTTCCAGTCAACAACTGTATTTTTATCCATAAGTAGTTCTCGTTCACAAAATTTGATGCTGGTCATTTCGTATGCCCAGCAATAAATGAAGAGGATTATATCCCTATAGGGTAACCGAGAGCGCCCAAGCCATGTATCAATGCGTAAGCCAGATTCAGTTCTGCACTGCCTCGATCTGCACCTCCAACGGTCTCCATTGTCGCGTAGCTGCAATGTCATTTGATGCCCATTTGCGCAAATCTTGGGATTGTGAAGCACTCCCCTTTGCTGTAAAAACAGTACACTTGCTTGTTTGTCAGGGATTTGACTTGACAGCGTTAAAAAGTTCATCTTATTTAAAACAAGTATGTGACAACAATGAATGATTTTTGGAATATGGACAGAGATATAAATTTTCCAGACAATGGAGTCTGGAAAATATGAAAACGAAATATACACAGACAAGTCTGGGTATACGATGCAGACAATGGAGTCTGAAGATTATGAAAAAGAAGTCTGAAAAATATGTTGTGAAGCACGCAGAAAATTGTGTCTTTTCAAAAATTAATCTGGGGGGGGACTAACAGGAAAGTACCCATATACCTTCAGATAAGATTCTAACTATTAAAGTATATAGTTTTTGCACAATTTCATTACATTGTAGCTACATTTCATTTGTTTGTTTTGTATGTTTTGTTTATTTGTTTAGTGAGTAAAATTAACAGGCTGGCTATGAATATCGTAAAGGAAAAGAGGATTCGGTCACCTCCACAATTCTCCCCCTATTGACCTGTAGCATGAACTCAATAAAATCTATTATATATATATGAAACTGTTAAGGTTTTAAAACAAAGAAATAATCAGATTATTGGTATTTAGAAGCAGATACCTGCTAAGTATCTAAACACTTGTCTAAAATAACTTCAAAAATCTTCAAATCTTTGCTAGAAAGGTTTACATTGTTGGTGTACTACTTATTTTTGATTTCTGAGATAACAAATACCTAAAACAAGGCCATAAGTGTTTGTAAATTGAATAAAATTGGTTTGGGAATAATTTTTATTTAGCAATTTAAAATGTATTCAATATTGTGAAAATGCACTGAATCTTTCCAACTGGAAAATCAATTTCAAGACATGTTAAAGGCGTCATTAAATTGCAATGAAATGACAGGGGATAGTTCTGTCAACATACTAGCATCGGAAAAACAACTTCTCTCTCTTGCAAGCTATCCGGATTGTACTGATGGTATCTTATATGCATTACCGGTTGTTGCAGAAGTTTCTGGAAAGGTGTATTTATATATAAGGTATATTATGATTTGTTAACTAATAGGGCCATGGCAAGAAAGAAATCTTTTTTTCTATTTTTAAAGTTTATTTTAAATCATATTAAGTAATTTAATGGTTAGAATAATTATTACTTTAATCACCAAAATTTTTACCATTCTACTATAATGGAGCAAAAACCTGAGTATGTTTGTTGTCCACCAATTGCGCCCAAACGACTGGACCGATTGGAACCAAATTTTCAGGGTATGATTGTGATGCCCCTGGGATGTTTTTTATGAATTGTTTATTATTTATTTATTATTTAAAATTATTTAATTTAATTTAATGAGACGTGATGCCACTTAATCGATTGCGTAGGTTTAAAATTTATAATAATAATTAAATATTTTATGGCTAACTTTGTTTCCCAAACAAATTCTTTCTCAATTTAAATGTATAATTAATTTATCTATATGTACATGACTACCCATATATAGACTTTTTGGGAGGAGACTGGAAACATACATACATATAGAATTCCTCAATTATCATATTATTGTTAATGTCCGTAGGACGGGTTCATTGCTAGTCTATATAAATTTGACATTTATTGGTTATGATTTTGTTATTTGCGAAATTAGAATATTCAACAAATCTTGTTTAGATGTATTGAAACAGGCGTTTTCAATGGCTTCGTTCATGTATGGCACAAGGTAATTTTTGAAGATTTGATTAATGAAGAGAAAATCGATCATATCCTCATTAACATCTATAATCAGTGGGATATTGAAGCTGCTTATAGTCATCGAGTTTCTTTTAGAAAAGGTACCCATTTCATTTATTTTTTATTATTTTCTAAGCACCTTAAGCTGCAGAAATCATGTACACAAATATACACTATGTAAATTTGCAAAAAAAGCAATACAGTACACATTGTAGTTTGTACACTTGCATGTAGGATTTGTGTAGGTTTTTTGCACACACAACAACACTTTTTTAATTAATTAATTTTTTACATAAGTAATGCAGTTTAAGATTTTAAGGTTGTCATTTGGCACTGCCTACATAAATGTCGACCACACTAATGTTGAAGTCAGCAAAAATCTATATTTTTTGTATTAAAACATATTTTGTTGTCAGCAGATTAGTTGTATTTGGTATTTTTCTTAAGACTAACCTTTATTTTATTATGAAAACATAAGAGAGAGAAAATTGCAACCTTAATCTAGTTTTCTCAGCAAATCTTTACATACATATTACATTGATATACATATTGTTGTATTATTACTTTTCTATTTTAAGGTACTTCAGCGATCAAAAATTCCAAAGTTTTCAAGCAGGTTACAATGATGAATAAAACATCAATAAATAACACAATTCCACTGTCATATGAGATTTTGAAAAAATCTTGAATGTTCCGGTGTCCTGGGTATGGTATATACTGCCAAAGGAAATATTCTCAGGCTAATTCAAAATCAGAAGAAAAGTATGTAGGATTGCCAAGAAATAATAGGTCATGACTATAGTTAGGAAGCTTATTGATAAATAGTTTTAGAGGTGTTATGGGCAATTTAACAACTTGTTAAGGCTCTTCTGTTAGGGATCAGAATCACTTTATCAGAGTTTGTTGAATTATTCATTATGCAACTTTGTCAAGTTTTCTTCTACTGTGACACCACGAAAAGAGAAAACAATTATTTTCCATAGAAAACGTTAGAGTGATGTTTTTCACAAAAAAATTTACGCTGATCACTTTTAGGTTAAAATTCTTGTTTAATATTTTTTTTGAAAATTATTTGTTTTCCCCTAGAATTTATATGACTACAAGTAAAAACTTCCATAGACTGAAGATATTTCTAAGAAACTTCCAAATTGAATATATACACTATAGAGATACATTTTCCAATAAGCACTAATTTCTCGTTTCCATGGTTTCATGACTTTTCTAGGTATGCTTCTTTCTTTAAGTTGACGAATTTAGTATCGTTAAAAAGAAAATAAGAAAATAAAATAATACATCACCCGTTCATTTTCGACCTATAATTTTTTTCAATGACATAATTATTATTATTTCAATAAGTTCAATGACATCATTATTTTACTTTAAATCGTAAAGATCTTCAGTAGTTTATTAAATATTTATCTATTAAATGTAAAGTACTGACGTAATCAACTTTCAATTAGTTATTTGTATTTACATGTTCACTATTTTCTTTCGGAAGTTTGTTTTTATTGATTGGTTTTAATATTTATTTACAGAAATTGTAATTAAATTGTTTTCGTATTAAAAAAGAATACAATTTCCCAATTTATAACTTGTTTTATATTTGTTGTTGTTTCCGATTAATTTTATTTTCAAAATTTCAGGTTTCTTAAAGTCCAAAGTTTTGATATTTCTTCGTGGGAAACAGCAATTAAGAACTTTATCATGTCTCCTCAACCAAAAATCCCGTTAACAATGTCCGTGATAATTGAGCGGTTCTGTGATTCCGAAGAACTAAATATAGAAAGTCAGTTTTGTGTTTTTGCCTCCTTATCGAATTACCATCATTGGTTATCAAACAAACATCACGGTGTCAAACAAAAAGAATATTTCGCGCCATTAGGGAAGTCCCCTCGCAATCAAATATTAGAATTGTTGAGTGTGATAAACGCCGGAAAAGCCGATGAATTAGAAGATAAAGTGAGCGCCATATTAGAATCGGTAAATGAGAACATTTATCATTTGGAAAACCCAAGCGCTTTAAAGAAAAGAAGGGTTAATCAAAGCACAATTACAAAACATCGTTCCCGAATAAGTATCCCGCAATTGCTAAGCTTTCTTGATATGACTCCTGAGATGTATGAGACACAGAAAATAATACACAACATAACATTATCCATTTACGAAAAGTTTAAGGCCAACATTCTGTCGCATGGAGAGATTCACTGGCGTATCTTGAACTACGAAAGAGCGTCTGTTGTTCTTAATTCTCCGTTCCCCTTATTCCGAGTTTTCGCAATGCATTCTGGGAAATGTATTCCACCGACATTTTATATCGTTTATATTTCATGCATTTTGAGAGGATAGAAGAGGATAGTCATGGCAGGAGGAAAACATACTGATAATTTATTAAATGATGCTGACTTAGGCCCTAGTTTTTTTCAAAACTCTTGCGTGGGTCTAAGGCCAGTATTTCGTGAAATTTCTAACTTGGAGTTGGAAGAAAATGTAGAAGAAAAAACTCAACAAGAAATTTCTGTTTGGTCAAAAGTTATAGAAGAATTACCATCCATAAGCAATGAGAGAATTCATAACTATCTGGTACTTGGAAAAAGTTTTGATAACATTCCAAGAGAAGCCAATAAACACAAGATTGCTGGCTATCAATTGTTTAAAGATGGCTATGTTAAAAAAGTGAAAGTGAAACCAAATGTAAAGGCAGAAAAACTTTCATTCATTGTTAATTGTAAAGTTGCTGCCTCAATGAAAAAGGAGTTGTATAATGTTTATGTGCATTTATGTCAAAGCACTGGTGACATTCTATATGGCAATTGTAGCTGTAAAGCTGGAGCTGGTGGTTGCTGTAAGCATGTTGCAGCCTTGCTATACCAGTTAGTGGAGTATAAAAAATTAGAGTTAAAATCTGTACCAGATGACAAAACATGCACAGATGTATTGCAACAATGGCATGTACCAGGAGAGAGTGCAAATATTAAACCAATAAAATTTTCTGAACTAAAGTTTGAAAAGGCTGATATAAAAAAAGATGACACTCAATCACGTAAACGCCCCATTGTTCATGGGAGCAGATCATTTTGTGCATCTCCAATTTTTTCCCATGAACCTTCACCTGAAAAATTCAAGAAGTTGTGTGATGATTTACAATCAATTGGACATGGTACTATTATGGCCACTTTGATTCAAGGAAATGAATACAAACATTCTTCCTTTTATGAAACCTCAATTACTGAGTACAGGCAAAATAAGGAGCAAGAAATTTTGCAAGCACAAGAAGAACAGATAACCAGATTGACATCTGAGATATTTGAAAAGTTTTCCAATGAAGTTGCTTTCAATTTGTCTGAAGATGAATTAGAATTTGTTTATAGCAAACTTAAAACTACAATTGCAGATGCTGCACATATAGAAAAATCGACGGTTAACCAGTCAAAATCTGACTTATGGTTTGTGGAGCGGAAGAAACGATTGACAGCTTCTACCTTTGGTGCTGTTATGAATCGAAGGGTAAATGTATACCCAAAAGCAATATTGGGCAAAATTTTATGCAAACATAATTTCAAATCAAAAGCTTGTCAATGGGGCTTAGACAATGAAATGGTAGCCATACAAGAACATGAAAACAAGTGTAAATCCACAGTTGAATTGTGTGGACTAATTATCAACCCAAAATGGCCTTGGCTTGGAGCTAGTCCAGATGGATTGTACAAAGATGATTGTGGAAATATCAAAGCTGTGGAGGTCAAATGCCCATATGCCAAAAAAGATTTATCAGTAACTGAAGCATGTGCAGGAAATTTCTTTATGAAAATTGTTGAAGGAAAACCTTCCTTAAAACCAAAGCACAATTATTATTATCAATGTCAAGGAATTGTGGCAATTGCTGAGATAAGTGAAATTGACTTTATAGTTCATACAAGCAAAGACACGTATATTGAAACAATAAAGTTTGATAGATCAAACTGGGATAATATAATGTTGCCTTGTTTGACTAGGTTTTATTTTGAATTTGTGAAAGAGAAAATTTAATGTTTCATTTCATACATTAAAAATGGTACATTGATATATATATATACAGTACTAGGAAATATTTACAACTAAATATATATAAAATTATGAAACAAATGCTGTAATTCTATATGCTAGTACAGGTAATGTTGTTTTGTATTTTCAGTCTTCTCTGTCTGGTACTAATTGTGGTAAAAAGTTCACAAGATAACTGCAAATAACCCATATTTTGTTCATATCTGATGTCATAGAGATAGGAAAAGTCATTTTCAGTATTCTGTAATTCTTTATACGAGCAATTGCTCTTTCAACATGAACTCGAACAGAAGCAATATGTCTTGTCTCATTTTCTTCTTCTAAACTTAATTGTTGTTTCCCTTTCAAAAATGGTGGAATGTTAAGTGTGACTTCATCTGGTAAATCAGCATCTAAGTCAAAACCACGATCTGCCATTATTGAATCACCAGGTTCCAATAATTCATAGATACAACTATGAGTTCACTGTTATGTCTAAACCTGTCAATTGTAAACATGTGCCTTTGAATTTCATTCTGGTAGTATGAATTTCTCTCAAGTTGCTCACTTTTGGAGATTAGTTCAATCTCCAGCTGCTTCAGTCTGTCTTTTAAGTGTTGAATCTCATCTTGGTGGGATGATTCAGGTAGAGTTTCTTCTATGGTTACGGGATGAACAGTAATTTCATTTGATGTCTTGATATTTGGTGTCTTTGCCCCATACTATTGAGTGTATTCCTGGGTTTACTTTCTGTTGGTTTTGTTTGTTTTGGAACTATAGTTGGGTAGTTGTTCATATAAGTTTTTTTACCGTCTTTAAAGTGTTCTGAACAGACACGATGAGATATTGTAGGTTTAAAGTTCTTCCTACTGATTTGATGTAGCCAGAGTTTTCTTAATTTTCATTCTTTGGAATTACATAAAATGATAAATGTGGATGCTTTTTGGAGTTATTCAAACAATTTGGCATACAGCATGTTGTTCCTCCTCCTTTGCTTTTCTTTGGTGTTTCTGTTGACTTTGAAGAATATTCTTCATATTGTATAACTGGTTCTTGTTGATTTAAGTTTTGAAAAAAACTGTTTTTTATACTACCTTGATTATTCATGTTGCAGTGTTGCAAAATTCACTTTATTTTTTGTAGTGCGAGCTGCGTTACTGTTACTGCACAAATATCCGCAGAATGCATTTCCCAGAATGCATTGCGAAAACTCGGAATAAGGGGAACGGAGAATTACTATAACTCAGAGACAGGAGATTTTAAGGTAAAAATAAATTAAATTGGTTTTAGATCTTTGTGCGTATATGTATATATGTAATGCCTTGTTGTTATAAGGATCCCGTAAGTTTCTGGTATCGGTAATAAGGTAATAAAATAGGCTCACTCAAGAACTCAACACTAAAGTGTCGCTTAACGCGAACGTGTACACTGTGATAAAAGGTACTTTAAGCCGATTAAATCAAAAAAATTAAATGTAGGAAAATAAAAAATTGTCCTTTTATACTGAAAAGCAAAAATAGAAAATGTTTTTTTGAAAATGCACGAAATGGTTTTGTTTCACTGGTAAAAGAATAATTGAACTAGAATATCGATCACTTATTTAGTTCAACGATTATGTTCATGTGACAAAGGGATCGAAACTGGGATTGCGGATGTGACACCTTCAAGACTTTATCTGCAACCGTTTATAAGGAAGATTCTAACTGGGAAGGTGTAACATGTTGCCATTGTAGATTATTGGGCGAAGAAGCCAAGGTAATAGGACTGTGTATTGTAGAAAAGTTTTTAATGTCCTATATCATAATCATTGAAGTTAAATTCCGCATTCTTGTCTTAATAATTACTGTGTATTTTTTTGTAGCCCAAAGGGTACCACAAATGTTAACAAAACAATGGCAACTCAAAAATTTATCTTCTCTATTGCCGAGATAAATCAATTATTCTTGAAAGATTTGTTTCCATAATTATGCAATTATAAGAACGAAACTTTCTTATTTTTATTCAGGATGTTCTCGAAAAATCACGCGACGATTATGAACACGATTATGTCTATAAACACCAAAATACGAGTGATATGTTGCCGGAGAGGTTTTCAATTGCCCTAACTTCAATATTAACTCCAGTGTTGGAACTAAAAACGAGCCAAAATGACGTTCGAATGTTTTCGATTGCTGATAAAAATCAAGCCCAGTTTGTTCACGTCTTTAAATCAAAGGTAAATCATCAATTTATATAAATTACCATATTTTCTATATTGTCCTATAATTTGTTTGTTTTATAGTAAAACAGTATATTCAAGTTGAAAATTCTCATAAAAGTGCCTTAAAAATCGAATACCTAAAAGAATGATATTTTGCGAGACAAAAAACAACTTAATTTTCAATTCCGCGAGAACTAAATTTTGCAAGCAGATAGACAAGTGAATTTCGGGAACGCCTAATAAATAGCAAATATCTGTGGAAAAGTAAATAGTAGAAATATGTCGAACATTCTCAAAATCACGAAATGTAATTTCTTTAATATATTATTTCTTTACAACTAGCTTGTAAATGATAAATTGATTCATTCACTTCACAGGTCAATGGGAAGTTATACATTAAAGTAAGTCTGCGACCGCAGTCGAAGGAGACCCGAAGGGCTCCTTTTTCTAATGGCTACTACCACAAGGGTAGGGAAGGACGCCACCCCTTTCCCAATCTTTACTCCAGTAAACTGGTACTCTTGTACATTAACTGTGGATCAGGATTGTGTCAATCTTCCTTCGGGAAAAAAAAACTGCTCATGAATATCTCGACTTGCGCAAATCTATGTACCCATTTGAATCTTTACAAGACGTACTTTTGTGACGCAATTGACGGAAATAACGTGGAGATTGAAAGTGACGACGATTCATGTGAGATAGATGACGCAATAGACGATGGGTTTCTAAGCGACGAAGAAAATACGGAAGAATTCATTGAGCTTAACGGGCTACCATATAATCAGGTAGCTATATTATATTTTAATAGTCATTTGTCAAAACTTTGACTTTGACTATAACAATAAAGTTACTTTTGTTAAAAATTGAGTTCGTTGAGAGAGAGTTTAAAATCCTCATGTACAGGTCTTAGTCAGCCCCTAAATCTTAACATATGTGAGAACTGGGGTTACCTGCCAAGGTTTCAATAACCGTTGGGGTCGGACACGAAGTGGTCTGTTTCAAGCTTCTTATATCACCTTAACTACTGGTCGGAATCACTTCATATTTTGCCTATAACTTAAGGACAAAAATTTATTGTCAAGAAAAAAGACTGAGCTGCGCATGCGCAATACCGAATTCGCGAGATACTTAAGATGGGAATCTTAAATTTTGCACCAAAAAGCATTGTCAATTTTGGTAAGATATTCTGGAATAAAATTTCGAAAAAAGTTAAAAATGTGGAAGTTATTCGCATATAGGTCGTGTTTTTCTTAGTTACGTGTCATTTGCCTTAGTTACCATAGTATTTTTGGGATTTTCTTTTCATGGGCCGGTGACACAATAGCATAGCTGCACTGACACAAAAATTCGTTTTAAATAACCTTAAGTAGAATGATCTATGGACGATTTAAAGTTACACATGCGCAAGTGTTTACACTGGGTTTCGAGCTTTGTAACCAGATTATTCTGAGAGATATGATCGTTTTCAATCACGATTCAAAATTTAGAATGGTAATCTTCGTTATTTACCGAGATATTGCTAATATACTAGGGTTGGCAGCATACCTTATACTAAAAAAAGCAAAAAGATTATTCGAAGGGTTAGGGTTAGTGTCGAGCTTCTTATATCTCCTTAACTACTGGTCGAAATCTCTTCACATTCTGCCTATAACTCAAGGACAAGGATTCATCGACAAAAAGTCCAAATTAACTTTCACATTATTGTCAGATATCGCACGCGCATGCGCAGTATAGTTTCGCGTATATTTCGTTAAGACAATATGATACCTGTAAACCTTTGTGGAAAATGATGCTTATATGATGGCTTTAGCTTTTAGTATAATTATGTTTAAAAAAGGTTTGGAATTCTGGGAATTAAGCGCATGCGTATTAAATATTTTAATCTTTTTTCGGTTGCCGTAACCTTTTCCAAATGTTTTTTTATTCATCCTGTTAGCCCCATCATTTGGCCATTCACATGCAAAGGTTCGTTTCATATAACCTTTGGTAGGGCTCTATATATTTAATTTACATTTACGCATGCGCAAGTCACTATATCCAAATTTTAAAAATAATTGTCATATATTTCAGATTAATACTATTATTTCCAATTTTCAACTAAAATTTCAACTCAATATCTTGATTATTGATCGAGTTATGCATTTATGAGTTCGAAACCTTAGTCAGGGGTAAAACTCAATATAGATTACCCTCGAATGGATATCGGATGCACTCTCAATAAATATTTCTTCCAAAATGGTCGTATCGCGCTAAATTTTTGGGGATATTTAGAAGACAATATAAGACCAATAATAGCGTTTAAAAAATCAAAAAAAATCTTGTGGTTAACGTACCACGTGACTTTTAAATCCAGTTTTGCTTGTAAATAGTTATCACTTGATAACTCCGTCATTCCTAACCCCTTGAAAACCATTTTCGTACTGAAGATACCTTACATTAAGCCAAATATGGGGCTGTAAAGCCATTTTAAAAATATTTTTTATTTTTGGGGTTAGAGCTACGTAAGTAAAAGAAATTCTAACTTTTTCAACGATATCAAGTCGATTTTTTATATGGCATTTAACTACATATAGAAGATCTCAAAAGTGCTATTAGTTTTTGTATTTAAGTTATTGGGTCGGGGATAGTGACGGTTATATGTAAAAAAGTGGGGTTTATGTGTGGGTTAATACCCTGTAATTATTACGAATTATAATTCGGGCTTCTCATGTCAAGCCGAAGATGGCTTCTTCTTTCATATAAAAATTTATGAAGTTATAATGGTCAAAATTGCGGAAGTTATTTGCCTTTGTATTTGCCACATTTTTTAAAAAAAATAATTTTTTTATGGGATCATCGCGGGTCCGAGCCAAAATGAGTAATCTAGTGCCAAACCCCGAAAAAAGTAAATTTTTTTGAAGTTATAGCCATTTAAATATTGTTTTTGAATATTTCGCCCAGTATCCGACGTTTTTAGAATTTTTTTTTCATGGGCCGGTGACACAATAGCATAGCTGCACTGACACAAAAATTCGTTTTAAATAACCTTAAGTAGAACGATCTATGGACGATTTAAAGTTACGCATGCGCAAGTGTTTACGCTAAGTTGTGAGATTTGTAACCAGATCATCTTGATAGATATGATCATTTTCAATCACGATTCAAAATTTAGAATGGTAATCTTCGTTATTTACCGAGATATTGCTAATATACTAGGGTTGGCAGCATACCTTATACTAAATATTATGCTTTGAAGTGTCCATATCTCCGCTCATCCGAATACCTTTATATTTTAGTGGAAAGATGGTTTCAACGACCAAACGGGAATGTGGTTGTTCAAGACACCATTTGGCCGAGTAGTGGATCAGGATCCTTACAATGAAAATATTAAACAGAACTTGCTTGTGCGAAACATGATGTCTATCAATTTTCAATTCGATTCCACGAAGCAAGGTGCCTAAATTTTACCCTGCGCATCCTTTTGAAGAAAAATGCTCTTGTGAGTTTAGTATATATCTTCTATAAGCCTACTGTAAAGACTACATAAGGGTGGGTTTCCATTCATCGCTGAATGTCGAGCGATCGCTTTTTGCAATCTAATTTTCTTTCCATTTCCGTTCATCTTTATTATGCACAAAAGCGCGTAACATTATACCGAAGTATCTTTGGGTTGCCATGGCGTTAAGAATGCTAGTTTCATAATTTACCATTTTATTTACTCCTTGTTGAAAAAAACTCAAAACAAAAAGGAAACCACTGTTCCAGTTTCAATTTTAAAAAACATTCTATTTTGTTAAACTCTTTAAGATTGAGATATGTATATATATTTCGCTATCATACCACTTATCCATATCTGAATCATGTGATAGGCGTGATTTACCGCTTCAGTTTCGTTCTAGGAAAGAGATTTTTTTATCACACGTGTTTGTTTTCATGCAATTGCTCATTTTCTTAAGTTTGATTGGTTCAAAAATCGTTGGCTATCGCTGGCCAAAGTAGGGAATTGACGGCAATGTATCAATTAAAAAACGACTAACAATTACATCACACAAATATGAGTTGTGTTTAGTATCTATTATTATTAATAATACTAATAATATTGTTTTTTATTTATTATCACACAAATATATCATTAAGACATATTTTCTTTACCCATATAAGGGAATCAAAACCTGATCTTTCGCGTGAAAGGCAAGAGATCAACCATTATGCTAACCTTGTAAAGTAATATGTGCAATATTTTTGTTCAGTTAACTTGGTCAAGAGACGCGGATGGCAATTTGGTTTACGTGAACAGTACGACAACTCTTTACACAAAATTAAATGCTCTGCCTTGTGATGTTTACAAGCTCCAATGTAGCTCTCAGAAATGTACAATAAACTGAAATGGGGCTGCAGAGTCCATTTTCCGAATTTCCTCGAAGGTAATGAGATTACTAGAAACTAGAAAATTTTTAGACAAAAGTAATAAAGTAGATAAGTAAATTAATGGATAACTTACGATAAACTCTAAACAAGAAAAATACTTCAATTGCTGTAAAACGAGAAACTTTTAAGTCCAAAAATAGCAAAATGTGCATATTGTAACTATGAAACTTGACATTTACGTATCTTTTGAAAAAACCCTGAAAATAATCTGAATCATTTTACATTTTTAGGTCTGTGTTGGTGAAGAAATGTGCTGGGAATTCCAGGACATGGTGACTTCCATGAAATGCAATTTTTCTGCATTTTGACAAATAGTGAGCAATAGCTACAAACGCTTTGGGTCTGAATCCTTTATTTCACCAAAGACATTTCGAAAACTGTTCTTTTCTTGGGCATCTCATCAATTTATTGATTTTCGGAAGGCGTGCAAATGGTGTGGGGATTTACCGTTTTAGCATGTGACGCCACTAAAAGAGGTATTGCACAACGGAATTGCAGCATCAATCCCAGAGAGCAAAGAAAAGATGTTTCGGTTATTGAAACTCCACATTGGCGCTTTGATCGATGCTTTTTACTCTACCCGAGAAATGTATCCGCCGATACATCGAAAGAAATTCGTCAAGTCAGAAACCATTTGAAGAGCATCACGGAACCACAAAATAGTTATTTCTTCCAGGACGATCTTACCGACATTCAGTTGCAGGAAAAGAACGAAAAATTGTTACAATACTTCCCAGCAGAATGTAAACAATTCTTAGTTTGTGTCTTAACGCAAAACATGAGGTTGGACCAATTAAAATCAGCGACCAACGTACTACACGTGTTGAGTTTTGACGCCCCGCTTCGAGCATTCCTCCCCTCAGAATTGTTAAATCTATTGGAACATTTTTTAAATAAAAACCAATTCAACATTGAGGAGCTCGCTGAATTAAGATTAGAAATTAACAAAGTTTCGCGGTATATGGGAGACTTCATCGATGCATTTTGGAAACCTCCTAATTTCGTAGATGATGATGCTCGTTGTTTTCTCCTCTACATTTGTCGCAGAATTAGAGAAATAACAGCTGTTGTACCGGAAAATCCGGCACCGATCCCGCATTCGTACAACCCGCCAAAACTTGGACGAGCTTACTATTTTACTTCTGGAGGAGAACAACTTCGAGAGATGCGTTCTTTCACGATCGATAAAACGAGTAAGAAATCGCACGATGACCAACCAACTACGTCGAATTGCACTAAGGTCTACCTGACAGTAACATTGAAGGGATCTACGTTCTTTTTTCTGTGGTTCTGTCCACAGCACGGTCACTGTTATGGCTTCCATATTGTCGACGGAAGAAAGGATGCTGCTGCCTCATTGTACACGCATACCCCCGTCCCTCCTGAAACCATATTCTACGACTTTGCGTGTAACTTAGAAGAATATTGTCTTAATAGAGAATCCGGGTTTTTCAAAGACACCAGATTTTATCACGATCTCTTTCACGGATTCTCGCACAAGTGCTCGCCCGTGTATAGCAGCAAAGGTCTGTCGGGCATGCGAGCAATCAACAGCTCAATTTGCGAGCAATTTAACTCATTTCTGCAGTGCATCAAATCGTCAGCAAAACAAATGTCACAAATTAACTACATGTTTTTCGTACAATATATGATCGAAATTTGGAACAGGAGAAAAAATGAAAGTTATAAAAACAAGATTCGAATAGCCGTTTCAGGAGCAGAGTAGCATATATTCATCATATTTTTATATTTTTCTTACGATTTGCTTCACGTACCAGTATTCATATTATATAATTTGATAAAATAGTGACATAAAAAACTAATGTGTTATTTTTCATTGATTTTCTATATTTTAACTAAAATTCAGTAAATATGGGACTCACAATACTCCTATAACCTAGTTATGAAAGTCCTGAAAACCCCATTAGAAACATTTCCTCAAATAAAGGTCGGATTTTACAAACATGTTCTGCTGTATAATGATAAAGCAAATAAATATATGGGATATTATCGTTTGTACATTTATAGTCTTTTGTTCGAGTGCAGTCGGGGAATTGTTGATCGTCTTCTCGTTAAGGATATACAAAATACCAGCTCTAAAACACATAAGTTAATATAAGTATGAGTTAAAGATATAATAATGAATTAAATGCTAATTCATCAGGATTATAAAAGATATAAAAATCATTTTGAGTTTTGTTTACGAAATTTAGTTTAATTAATAAAATTTAGGTTGTTAATATACTGTATTATATATTTTAGGATATTCTTTAACTAATTGATAGCTAGGACAATGAATCATTTTCTATAAAAATAATTTTGTTTTTATATTTCTTATTTTCTATATTTTATTTTTTTTAACTCTTGTTAAATTTTATATATTAAAAAGCTCTCGGATTATGATGTACAACACAAAATATCCTATTGAAATACTTAAGATCCATATTTTTATTTCTTACATTATTTAAATTTTAAAATTTAAGATTAGTTTCTCTACATTTCAATACAAAAAGAAAACTGCCAGCGATAAATTGTGACTGTCTAATACTAAATTACAATCACTTTTACTAATGCGAGGACCATTAAATGAATAGTATAATTATTAGAAAATCAAGATATCTATATATATTTACTGCAAAACTTTTATTGTGATAGCATATTGCTTTACTCCTTTTTTTATTGCTTTACAATCATATCTCTCGAAAACGATTTGAGGGAGCATAAAGTGACAATTGAGCGATTTTTTAGGGAGAAACTAAAAGAAGTAGGGCACAAAGTGTAGAGTTATCCTCTATTAATTATATTGCTAGTAATTTATTCTTTCAACGACAAAGCTTAGTGGCTGTTGTTGTAGAGTCATTGCTGTGGGGAGGTTTTTTAAACATTATTTTATAAAAAGGCGGATCAGAAGAGGGGTGTTTGAAACAATTTTTTCCATTAAGTCATTAATAAATTAAATTCTGCTTTTTCCTTTGATTCGAATGTAAGAGGTTATCACGTATATGTGAACATTTGGAAACCTGATGGATAAATATTGGCTTGTAGACGAGTAACCGTACAATGCTCATTATTATTACTGTTTCCATCATTCGTTATTTGTACGTAGGTACGTAGGACACTTTCTCTAGGTTTGGGCAAGTCTTTTTTGAATTTCCTTTCGCTGCCTGGTTCTACGATATTATGCACTGTCACTTCATTAGTTAAAATACCTGTGGTGTATTGAGTGAGGGACACGAAAAGGCTAAAACTATCCCAAGATACATTTACAAGCTGGTGAACTATTTTCCTTTCATTTCTTTGCAAAAGGTTGCCTGCTTGACCGTTAATAGGGGTAAAATTAGACATTCGGACACTCCGTTGACTCCTTGACCGTTTGGCCGATGGTTCATGACCGCTGTGGGGAGGATTTTTATGAGAGTTGGATCATAAATTCGGTATGGACTAGTCACATCAGGAGGTTGCCGTTGCGCATAAGTGACTGTTATTAGAAGTTCCACTGTAGTTACACGGTTTTTTTTAAAAACCGTCCATAATAAACCGAGTATTAACAGCTGTAAAATTTTAAGAAACTTTTACTAGTACAGCTTATTTACCCAAAAAAATTTAAGAAACTTTTGCAGCGCTTGTCATTTAATTTTACCAACAGAATGCTTTTGAATACAATCGAACGATAGATGTTTCATGATTCCAATTTTATGAGTTAAATAGCAGATTGAAAGCGTCGATTACCATTATCATTATTCTTGTGACTATGATGAAAGGCAGGATTCAAAAGCATCCATTACGAAACCTTAAAGCTCAAAATATTATAGCAAACGGTGCCATCGGATGAATTACTTGGTTTAACAAAGTTATGGACGAATACATGTTTCTTGTTGAGTGGTATTGTGCAAAAGGCCTTTTTTCACAACGTGTCTCTTCAAATAATCGAGATCGAAAAGTGAACGCTGACCTAGATATCATGAAGTTTAGGCGAAATTCAGCAGTATATTTATCCCGCACACAATTACCATTTTCAGTATTCTGCGACTGTTTTTTGCTTTGTTTTGTTCAGGGCACTGAAGAACAATAAGAGAGCTTTTAGCTTTGAATGTGTGTGTGTTTATGACTTCTGAAGCTCGTACCGCAAATAGAATCAATCTATGGTGTGTTTGATTTGGTCTTGATGTTACACTTAATCTACTTGAAGTGGAAAGTATCTACAATCCAAATAAACTACCTGGTATCTTCCACCTCTGCCCTTCTTGTACTGAAACCACAATCCCACAAATAGGCAACAAAGGTACACAAAAACCAAACACTAAAGACAACGACACACAACCACACTCACATTGACACTCATATTGACCCTTCTCAAACTCCAAACTCAAAAAATGATGACAATGACATTATTTATTCAACCTCATACAACAATAACTCACATAATATAAAACCAACACAACTGACAGCACAAGAATCTTCTGACAAAACCATAACCCAAGACATACTTACACCAACGGCTGAAGACAACAATCATAAAGACCCAACCAATGATGCAGAAGAACTTGAAAAACCTCCTTGTATAGTATATGCGATCTATCCCCGAGTGATACTCTACGACATACATTGTAACATATCTTTATTATTGAGAAAGACACGCGAAGAAGACACATTGTCTCTGTTATTGTTGTTCTCACCACATAACTATACATTGCGCTGTGAGTAGGATTTCACTCAATCAACCTCACTATAGAAGAAGCATTGGAGCATCCACAGAAAATTGATATATATATATATATAACATTTGGACTAGCTAGCTAGCTACATTATTATTATTCCAAGCTCGATATCCAATCTGTATTGATAATTGGCATAAAAATCTGCAAAAGCATCAGAATTATACAGTCGGACCATACAGACGAGAAGGTACATTTCTTTCACAATATACCTATGATTGTAATCGGCATTCATTGTACGAAACTTTAACTTTCTCCACTTTGTTTGTTATTATACTTGGTCACACTGCCATCTTTGGTTTGGAATTCCTCAATTTATCTTCCGTGGTCACACAATATTTTATTTACTAAAAACCGAAAGCACTACTTCGTACCCTTCTGAGTTCCTCAAACACAATGATGAACGACACATCGCCTGCATCTGCAACAATTGGGGCTGCCGACCTCAATGCCGATGCCACCACTCCCGGCGCTGATCCCAATGCAATCACTCTCATGTTGCATATGCAGCAACAACAGATGGCTATGCAGGACCAGATAACTCAGCTTATTACACGACTTGTCCCTATGACACCAACCCCGCCCATAGCCCGCCCGTCTCCGCAACTACCGCAACGTTGCAAGCACGTCTCATCATTGAAGCCGATTCTACGGATAACACATGGGTCATCTTCAAGGATGCGTGGACCCGATACAAAGATATGACAGGGTTAACCGACCCCATCCATATACGTAACGAACTTCGAACAGCCTGCTGCCCGTCTGTTAACGAATTATTGTTCAACTTTATCGGTCCCGATGTGCTTAATAGAGCCTGCGAAAATGAGCTTCTGGAGCATATCAGATCTGTTGCAGTGAAAACCGTTCATCCCGAGGTCTACCGCCAACAGTTTTTCGGCCTAAGGCAAAGTGATGGCGAAACTGTTACACATTTCATATCTGGACTGAAATCCCAAGCTATGCTATGCGGTTTCAGCCAGAAATGTGAAACTGGAGAATGTGAGATTTCCTACTCTGAGGACATGATCAAATCCCAAATTATTGCTGGTTTATATAATAC
Organism: Candelabrum cocksii; assembly: GCA_963930725.1. NCBI lineage: Eukaryota > Metazoa > Cnidaria > Hydrozoa > Anthoathecata > Candelabridae > Candelabrum > Candelabrum cocksii. The sequence continues at coordinate 4,996,772 of OZ005677.1, read as the reverse complement.
ATCACACCAAACCAAGGTCTTAAGCGAAGTTTCCAGTTTAACGACACTTGGACAACTTACTCAACGCCTCCTCACGTTGGAATCCACCGTCAAAGCCGCTTCCCACTTCCACCCTCTCGAGCAGCTTCTGATTGTCGCACCAGTTAAGTCTGAATACCAGAAGATGAAGCGCATCACACCAGTCAGAAGACGTCCTACCCCACATCGATCCCAGGATAAAACTGTCCTCACCGATAAATGCAAAGGGTGCGGACGAGATCGTCATGAAAAAGGACGCAGGCAATGCCCTGCACAAGGATTGATATGTACCAGAGTACCGCGGTGAAATCGAAAGCTGGATAAAAGATTATTTTATGAGTAGTGCCTTCAACACTTGTACACACCAACCTCTGCAAACCATGACAGGTCCACCACTACAGATTTCCTTCTTACCAGACACCAGTCCTGTAGCCATACACAAACCTATCCCCGTTCCTCATCATTGGAAAGAAGATGTAAAGGCTCAACTGGAATCTGATATCTCATTGGGAATTATCGAGCCAGTACCCGCCGGCACACCAACATCCTGGTGTTCTAGAATGGTAACCGTACCAAAGAAAAACGGGTCCCCAAGACGGACGGTCGATTTACAGAACCTCAATGCTGCAACGAGACGCGAAACGCATCATACACCGTCACCTTTCCACATCGTGAATGTAGTACCACCTGGAACGAAGAAGACGGTACTTGATGCATGGAATGGCTACCACAGCGTACCACTATCAGCCGACGCCCGTGATGCTACCACATTTATTACAGAATGGGGCAGATTCCGATATCTTCGCGCACCACAGGGTTTCCACGCCTCAAACGACGGCTACACAAAGCGATTTGATGATATCACTAAAGGTGTTCATCATACCGCCCGCTGTGTTGACGACTCTTTTTTATGGGACAGCGACATCTCGTCATCTTTTTGGCACACAGTTCAATATATAAAACTGTGTGCAGATAACGGGATAGTATTTAACCCTGACAAATTCCATTTCGCACAGGACACTGTTGAATTTGCCGGTTTTGACGTGACATTGGATGGTTACAAACCAACGGCAAAGTTGCTTAACTCCATCGCAAACTTCCCAACCCCTTCAAATGTTACCGGAATGCGGTCGTGGTTTGGTCTTGTAAATCAGACGTCTTACGCGTTCGCTCAAGCACCCGTAATGAGCCCCTTCCATGAACTACTCAAGCGCGATGCCAAGTTCTATTGGGACGACACACTGGAACAACTATTCCACAAATCGAAACAGGAAATCCTGAACCAAATCAAGGAGGGCGTCAGAACATTTCAGACACGCAGAAAGACTTGTCTAGCAACTGACTGGAGCAAAGGTGGCCTCGGCTTTACGCTATCTCAAAAACACTGCTCATGTCAACTAACGAACGATCCCTTGTGCGGTCCAGGACATTGGAAACTTGTATTTGCTGGTTCACGGTTTACGACTGCAACTGAACGCCGATATGCACCAATTGAAGGTGAGGCGCTCGCGTTATTATTTGGCTTGGACAGTTGCCGCATGTTTGTTATGGGATGTCCCGATTTGATAGTCGCTGTCGATCACAAACCCCTCGTGCGCATATTCAATGATCGAAGTCTGGATGACATTAAGAATCCGCGTCTTCTTAAGATAAAAGAAAAGACACTAATGTACCAGTTCCGGATCATTTCGATACCTGGAAGCGATAATTACGGTGCAGATGCTTTGTCACGAATCCCTGCACCATCGATAATTTCACACATTGCCGATGAAGAGGATATCGATATAGCCATTGTAGCAGCTTTTCACCATCAACAGGCATATGATACCGAACTTCCGATTAAGCCCGAAAGGATAAAGAAAGCCGCCCGGATTGATCCAACGTATCAAGATCTTATTCGTCAAATTGAAAATGGGTTTCCCGATTGCAAAGCCAAACTAACTGACAATCTGAAAGAATTTTGGAATGTGCGGAATGACTTGTATACAGTTCACGAACTAATATTCCTTCAGGGCCGTATGTTGATACCACAAGAACTCCGTCGTCGCTTACTCGACCCACTGCACATTGGACACCAGGGCCCAAACAGCATGAAAGCCAATGCCAAACAGAGATTTTTTTGGCCAGGAATGAGATCACAAATCACTCTACGCCGTGCCCAATGTAAACGGTGCAACGAATTGGCACCGTCCAATCCGGCTGAACCTCCAATCTTCCCCACTCAACCAGATCATCCGTTTCAAATGGTTGTCACTGACCTATTCCATATGGCTGGTCGTACATACATATATGCTGATCGTTTCTCTGGTTGGACTGAAGTCGCCTCCACGAACGTTAGTTCGAATGCTAAAACAGTCTGTAATATTTTCCGCAGATATTTTACCAGCTTTGGTGTTCCAGAGGAGATAGGGAGCGATGGAGGACCCCCTCTCGAATCTCGTGAATTTTTAACCTTTCTCCGTACGTGGGATGTATCCCACCGCTTATCATCATCCTATTACCCTCAAAGCAACGGTCGAGCGGAAGCAGCAGTCAAATATATGAAACGCATTCTAACCTCCAACATAAGATCCGATGGTTCTCTTGATACTGATTCCGTTGCGAAAGCTCTGCTGCTCCACCGAAACACACCATCACCCGATATTGGTGTTTCTCCAGCTGAACTGTTATTCGGAAGACCGATACGTGATCACCTACCATACCCGATACGCTTTCGACGCGAATGGAAAGATCTAGCAGACATGCGTGAGAGAGCTGTACAGGCTCGATCCCTACGTTGTTCCGACAAGAATATGTCCACTAAAGAACTGCCCCGTTTAACTATCGGTGATCCCGTTGCGATACAAAATCAACGTGGCAACCACCCTTTCCGATGGGAAAACACTGGTACCATAACTGAAGACTTGCCCCACAGGCAATACCGCATCCTCGTCGATGGGAGCCGCCGCATAACACTGCGTAACAGACGGTTCCTTCGTAGGATCGACAAATATACTCGAAATAAGACAGTAGATCTATCGTCCGGACCGTTTTATAATTACAACCAACACGAGACACCAGAACCAACTGCAACCTCACCCGCTAATCTACAGCCGAACATACATCCTATACGAGCTCAACAACCAGAGACTAACATGGCTGAAACAGTAATGCAACCACACCCTGCTACATCAACAGAGAACCGAGCAGCGGAACACCCAGTCAGAAAATCTACACGAATACGTCGAATGCCCGCCAAATATAGGGATTATTTCATGGACTGACAGTTTTTCCCTCTATTTTATTTGTTTTTGTGTTCTGTAAAAAAAAAAGAGCTTGTATAGTATATGCGATCTATCCCCGAGTGATACTCTACGACATACATTGTAACATATCTTTATTATTGAGAAAGACACGCGAAGAAGACACATTGTCTCTGTTATTGTTGTTCTCACCACATAACTACACACTCCTGAGATATGTGACCACTTCAAAAAGGGTATTTGTAAGCACGGGATGCGCGGCAAATCATGCAAATATAGCCATCCAAAGTTTTGCCTACGTTATACTCAACATGGTACTAGCTGTCGCCTAGGCTGTTCTCGTGGTGCAAAGTGCAAATTCTTCCATCCGAGTTATATGTGTCCTGATTCACTCCAGTACCAGGAATGCTACAAAGAAAATTGTATTCTTCGTCACATCATAGGGACTAAAAGGATCAAACCTAATAACAAGACAAGTATCAAAGACTTTCCTAACAATCAACATTTTTTCAATCAATACTATTCTCAACAATTTCCTAAAATCTCACCTTCATCAAATCACAAAAATCCTAATTTTTTAGGCATCCTCCATTCCATAAAGAAAGATATCATGTATCAAATAGAAACAAAAATCAACCACCTTTTCCATCAAAATCCATTCAAGAACCAAAATCCAGTACATTCCAGCCAAAATCCAACACACTCCTGTCATACCTAAACCACTTCACTTATTTTAATGTACAAGGACTGAAACCAAAAACCATCCAATCAACTGTACCTTACATTAACGACCTACTTAAACTAGACAACCAACTCTTTGCATGCTTAACTGAAACATGGTTAAAAGATTACACTGAGGCTGAAATAAATGTACCAAACTACACTGTATACAGAAGTGATCGATCACGCAAAAGAAATTCAAACAGAGGAAGAGACAGTGGTGGGGTTGCTATTTACCTTAGCTCTGACCTAGCCACATCCGCTGAAATTGTATTTTCATATTCATGCGGCGCAATTGAAATCCTTCTAGTGCTTTGCAAGATTGAAAATCTAATAATCGGTGTTGTTTATCGCCAACCAAATGATCAGTTTCATGGTCATCCATCAACCTCAACTGAACAAAAAGCCATTACTCAATTATCAGAAGCAGTCTTCGAATACTCAGACCACACAATAATTATCGGTGGCGATTTTAACATTCCGCATGTAAACTGGTCTACATTATTACCAACTGCGAAATCAACGAAAGATATTAAACTGATGCTAAAAACCATCAACCAATTCACTGATAACCTTTCCCTTATACAAATCATAAACAAACCTACCCATAAAGATGGAAATACTCTGGATCTGATTTTTACAAATTATCCCAAAATCATTCACACTATATCTTACGAAAGACCATTACTAAGTATTTCTCATCACATGATCTTGAAAGTATCAACAAAAATCAGCCTAAAAATTTCAAAAACATCTTTTATAAAAAATGACAAAAACCAAACAAAAAACATTTTATCGTTCAAGGACCTAAACTTTCGTCACAAAGACATTAACTGGCTCCTTATAACCTATGAATTCAACATAATTGATTGGAATAAAAAATTACTTAATTGATCACTTGAAGAAATGCTAGAAATATTTCTTGAAACCTGCTTCAACGTTTGCAAAATAATCATACCTGCCAAAGCAAATTTAAACCCCAACAAAAAATCTAAGTGGCAAGCATCACGGTACAATCTAATTCGACGAAGAAGACGTATCAACAAACGTCTTCAGAATAAACTTTCCCCTTCCGTAACGAAAAAACTCCAAGACGGACTAATTTAAATCGAAGTTTCCCTACAAAAATTGTACAAAGAAGTCGAGATCTCAAACGAACAAAAAGCTGTAGAATGTATCAAGATGAATCCGAAATACTTCTACTCCTTCGTCAAAAACAAATCAAAACAAAAGCCTAGTATTGGACCATTGCTTATAGCTGACGGGGAGCACACAGACAACCCAAATACAATGGCAGAACTTCTCTCTGATCAATTTAAAAAGGTCTTTAGTAAACCATTTCAAAACCCACCAACATACATACAAAAAACCAATAACTTTATTGAAGATATAAAATTTACGCAAGAAGAGCTGATATCTGTGATCAACGAACTATTGCCCAATTCTTCCTCTGGTCCAGATGAATTTCCAGCATTGATTCTCAAGAACTACGGCCAACCGCTCTCCATTCCACTTTACATGTTCTGGAGAAAATCATTAAATGATCAGTATATTCCACCAAAGTTAAAGCGCGCCATAATAACACCCATTCATAAAGGTGGATGCCAAGGTTCAGTGGAAAACTACCGCCCAATTGCACTTACGTCACACATAAAGGTTTTTGAAAAGATTGTGCGTAAAAACATAGTCAGTCATCTTGAAGCCGCCAATTGGCTCTTCAACGACAACCAGCACGGTTTCCGCAAGGGCAGGTGTTAGCCAGCTCCTACTCCAATACGACACAATACTTGCTGAACTAGAAAACAATTCTAATGTTGATGTTGTGTATGTGGACTTCTCCAAGGCTTTCGACAAGGTCGATTTCAACATTATTCTTCGTAAAATGGAATCTCTAGCAATATCTGGCAAAATAATAAAATGGATAGGGTCATTCTTAAATCATCGCACTCAAACTACAATAGTCAATGGTTCAATGTCCAAGCCAAGCAAAGTAATCTCAGGCGTACCACAGAGAAGTGTGTTAGGTCCAATCTGTTTTCTCATCCTAGTTATTGACATTGATGACGACATTGAATTCTCAACAGTCAAACTCTTTTCTGATGATAGCCGACTCTTCAAATCAATAAATAACAGTGAAGATGTTAATAAGCTACAAAATGATCTGTACAAAGTATACGATTGGGCTAAACAGAACAACATGTTCTTTAATGACAAAATGTTTGTTCTGTTACGTTATGGTCTCAACCACAGCAGAATTTACCTTAATATTAATAAGATAATTCAAAAAACCTCTATGAAAGCTGCTTGGGTATTGCGTTCCTTTTACAGCAGAGATCAATTTGTAATGCTAACCTTATGGAAGTTCCTAATAATCCCACATCTCGAATACTGCTGCCAGCTTTGGTCTCTCTTCAAAAAGGGTCAAATCCAACGATTGGAATCGATCCAATGGAGCTTCATTCGGAAGATAAACACGCAGCAAGCAAAACTATTGGGAATCCTTACAAAACCTCAAACTATATTCCCTCGAACGTAGACGTGAAAGGTACATTATTATATATGTGTGGAAGGTACTTGAGAATATTGTACCCAACACAAGTGAAAGCCAATCCACAAAAATTGATTGCACTACATCAAAGAGACATGGTCGAAAATGCATTATCAAGTTAAGCACATCGTCATCATGTAAACTAAAGTCATTGCGTTATAACAGCATTTCATTCAAGGGTCCCTCAATCTTTAACGTATTACCAAAAGACATTAGGGAAATCACAAACTGTTCTGTTGCCTGTTTTAAAACCCAACTTGACAGATACCTACTTACAGTGCCTGACGAACCGCAGGTAATAGGCTATACTGCTTTTAGACGAGCTGACTCAAACAGTCTCGTCAATATGTCTAAATTGAACTATTAGCTGCTCCTCAAATTTTCGCTCAAAAGGCGGCAAACGAAAAGATGGTCACCTTGAGATCATCAAGTGTCGAAAGCCTACGAAAGGATACGAAAGGAAAGGATTTGCAAACCCAGCTTCCAATCCACCTGTTCCGTCGCCGGTACTGTCTCGCAGTCACAAACCCCATAGATAAACTGTGAAGTTTAGTCGTTATTTATTGTTTGCTGTCGCCACATTCATTCACATAAATATTTGTCAAGCATGTCCTGGTGTGTTTCATCTTTCTTTATATTTCTGAGTTTGGCGTTTTTTTATCAATTCTCAACGTTTTGTGTGTGAGCTCTAGTAACCTGGAATTCATAAATGTGGTTTACCGTCCCGGGTATATTCCATGGCTTGTTTGCCACCATTGGCGGGCCAGAAGTACGGCATTATCGTGGTGCTCTATCGAATAGATCTCTGTATTATAAGGAGCAGGGTTGCGGGCTCCTGTCTGCCACAGTATACATAAAACAATCACGTGTTTCCCGTCAAATCCCACCAAACAACCATTGTTGTGATAATTGACACCCTTGGTGATTTTTCTTCGAGTAAACAGGCTCTCTTCTACAGTCGTCTTGGGCCATACGATTACTACAGGATTAGTGAGGAGGTTAGCAGCACAAATTTCACGCATGTTGTGTAACATCCCGTTGCTGAAAAATTGCTACACTGGCAGCCATGTTATTAACGTTAAAAAGATCAAGCAGATTCATTGCAACGAATGAAATATGAAAGATATATGTTCCAACATAAATGTCCTAACAAGTAATGAGAATGACAGCTGTGTAAAGAAGACAACAGACCAGTAAAGATTCAATATGCAATCGGACGAGACAGTAAACAGAAACGAGACTCGAATCTTGTGACGGGAAAAATAGTACATTTCTGGTCGGAAAATAATTATTTGGAAAGTAATGGTGGTGGGGGAAATTAGAAAAGTACTAGAAGTAGGAGAAGTTTAAAAATATACATCAAAAAGCCGAATATTGCAACAAGGTTGAATTTGAGGATGGCACAGTGAACATAAACGGTGTTGAAATAATATTACTGTAAAATATTAGTATAAAATATTTTGGATAAAAAGTTCACTTCCTGCATATTATAATGTTTTATGTTACGTGTTTGTTTTTCCAAAGGAATGTTAAGAAACCATGCGTCTGTTTCGTTTGTCTCCCTAAAAAAATTCTTCTTCGTCTTTCAGAAATCACAGAAGAAACTTTTGATACTAAAATCGTGAACAGATTTAGGAACTTAGTCTTCTAGGACCTTTGCTCGGTTTCATATAATAAAAAGAACATGTACTGTACCGTTACATACGTCGCTAAAGACAGGTTTGTTTGTTTAAAATACGCACAAGAATGGATAGGCCAAATGTTGCGAAGTAAGTAAGGGAATTGATGCATTCTACATCAGGGTATTATTATTTATACAACAAAGTAAACGACACCTTATTTTTAAAAGAATTTGTATTTTATTGTTTTATTGCCTCCTAGCTACTTTTTAACCTGTTTTTGTTAGAAAGATAAATAATACAACGACCGTTGCACAACTTTCTATATTTTAACTAACCAAATATCTAACATGTGCTGACATGGTTATTCTCTAATAATAGTTATTTCAAACAAAGTTGTTTTCTGTTTACGAAGATTCCAATTTGCACATAGTTTATATTGTTAGTCACTAATACTTAATTCATATTTTACTGAAAAACAATTTAAACTAAATAAATATGGAAACCGTAACGAAGCAACCAATCAGCACACAAAGAGCAATCGTTGCTATAAAAACATCTCTAGATCGGCATGGACAGTCCCTCGTATTTGGGTCGCGATAGTTTCGACTGTTTGTTTTCTTCTGTTCTACAGAATTTACCTAAAAAGTATTGAATTTTAATTCAAAGACAGAATTCTTTTACTCAAGCATGCTTCGTAAACTAATATTCATATATCTATTATATATCTTATATATATATATATATATATATATATATATATATATATATATATATATATATATATATATATATATATATATATATATATATATATATATATATATAATAAATATTGTTATTAATGTTTTATCATTTGGTTCTCGATAAAAATCTATAATGTAGTTATGACGGTTTAACACGTGTTCTTCATGATGTTTACTTAGTAACGGGTTTAATTGTCCCGATTAGTTAATTATACCTCATTATGACCAACATGTACACCCGTCACCTCTCCATACCCTGGGGGCGCTTTAACTTGGAGCGTTTTATAATCAGGGGGCGAGACATTTGCCTCGTTATTTCGCAGATCAATGTTTGTGTTAAAGTTTTGAACAGAAATTAATACTTCTTGTAGTAATTCACCGACAACGTATAACGGTTTTTCAGAAGCACTTCTGCTGTTTTTATAGTTATAACTCAAGTTTCCAGAGTTCATCTCGTAATCTTCTCTCGTATCGACCTCCCTAACAATGTTTTCAAGCGGAACACTCCTTATTTTAATTTCCTCTTTGCCAACTTTAAATGAAAGAATAGAATTTTTCGTGAATTCGCCATTCGTTATGTAGAATACTCCCGGTTCCTTTCCATTCATATTATTTACGCCACAATTCATGTTATGCTCAGAAACATCTACTGTGTAAATAACGCTCATTAAAAATTACAAACAAATTATTAAGAAAAATTGTTTTACTAAAACATTAAAAGATGACTTTCTGTCAAAAAGATTTGTCGTCTTTGAAACGAAGAAAATATCCTGCCACAATTAGGTTCCTTTCTTACATACTATAAGGTAACGTGATGCAATGCACTACTTCCACAAGCGCGTACACAAAGAAAGTTCTGTTTCAACTTTAGTTTGTCAAAAAAGAATCATCATTCGTATTTTCCTCTTCGATGAAACGCTTCTATTTGCGCACGATGATTTGTTAATTAATCTTCTATTTTGAATAGCCGTGCGAAATTAATGAGTCAAGTAATTGTTATTTTCTTCTAATTTGACTTTGGAAGGCAATTAAAGAGGATGAATGTTTCGTATTTGATATTTTTATACTACTTTCGTTAAAAGCGTCACTTCCGAGACATCAATTAAAACTTAAATACTTCTAATGACAGCTCCGAATGAAACAACATCATGAAATGATAGAAAACTCGATACTATATTAATATAAGCTAACCACAAAATCTCTGTGAAGTGATACAACAACGTTGGATCAAATACTTACAGTTCGATTGGTAGTGACGTTTGCATGCGAAGGAATATTGAATTAATACTCGGTTTTACGCGGGTCATTTGATGACAATGGTGGTTTGTTATATTGTCCGATCAATTAACGTCATCAGTAAATGCTTTGGTTATTTAACGAGATTTCGACTGAAAACAAATTGTCTTTGCAATATATATGTCACGCACATACACATTACCAATCGGCACTGTTGTAAAATAAGCACAATTTTATATTCATGAAAATGCGCAACCATTTTAAAATTATATCTTCAAATCTAATCTATGTACATTTGCTCGATTTTAAAATTGTAAATAACAATAAATATAAGGAAAATAGCAAGTTGGCAAAGCGATAACATCGTACTATAGCAATTCCACCGCAACTTTTAACTGTATTATTAAGCTCAAATATGATATAGAAACCAGGTCCTTCACGAAACTCCTAAAGTTGCCCGATTTGCGATAAAACGGTTCGAATAAATCAGATGTTTGTTTCAACGTTTCACATAAAAATGTATCAACAACGAAAATCTAATGTTAAACTTTCATACCCCTGTCTGGACATGTCCTAATTGTCTATCAACCACTCTCTCTTTCTGTCAGAAAAACTCATGACGTATCCAGATTGGATTGCCGAGTTTGAGTCAGTTATATCTTATGTTAAAAGTTCCTGGAATGGCCCTATACTGATCACAGGTGACTTCAACACAAATTAATAAAACCTACTTCAATAAAATGCAAAGCATACCTGGAAATTTTAGAACAATTCAATCTGGAACAAATTACATCTAAACCTACGCGTACTACAGCCACTGCCACGTCACTTATCGACCATATCATTGTCAGTCATAGCAACATTGTCAAACACAAAGACGTCTTACCATGTTCTTCCGTTAGTGATCATGATGGACCATATGTAATTTTAAATACTAAACGTCCTTCCTATGAGCCTCGCTATAAGTATATTCGAAACGAAAGATATCTTTCGATAAGATATTATCCCAAAGAGACGTAATTTATAGTGTGGATGGCCGGCCCAGATAGCATACCATCAAAGTACATCAAATTAGCATCTGATGAAATTGCTCCTGTATTAACTAATATCATTAACTCTTTCATTTCAAATAGTACGTTCCCATCGTGTTGGAACGTTAGCAGAGTGTGTACAATACCGAAAGTGAACAATCCCATTACAAATAACGATTATCGACCCATCAACATCTTTACCAGTTCTTTCAAAGATATTCAAGAAAATTGTTTTACAGCAGATAAAGATACGATTGCGGGATTTCGCAAAGGGTTTTCAACAGGATCAGCTTTGTTAAGTCTTCGTGACAACATTAGAAAAGCCATGAATGCACAAGAAGTTACGTTAATGGCATTGGTAAATTTTTCAAAAGCATTTAAAACAATATCACGAAGTTATTATTAAAAAGTTGAATGCACAAGGTTTTTCTAAGTTGTTTCTGCATTGGACGCTTAATTATCTTAGTCACCAAAAACAGTTTACACAGATTGACGGAAACAAATCATTGGAACTTCCAGTATACTTTAGAGTCCCACAAGGGTCAATTCTTGGGCCCATTTTGTTTAATCGTTACGTCAATGATCTGTCTGATTGTTTCAAATCTAAACTGGCTACCAATTTCAGAAAGAAGGAAGTTTAATTTGTTAAAGCTAACTTTCAAAGCTATAAATAACAATGACTTGCCTTCTATAAACAAACTGAGACAAAAAACCTACGACAGACAACATAGATCAAATGAGCTGAAACTGGAAACATCACTCATTCCCGGTTCTTTTCAAGATTTTGCTAGCAACGAGTTTGCTAGAACGCACTAGAACTGAAAAACTTAGCATCTTAAAATCAATTCTGTTCCAAAACTAAAGAGCATCTTTTTAATCGAGTATTTTTGCATTAATTACTAATATATTGTACTAAACTGTTTTATTTTTTAAAATAACTTATTTTATTTTAAATTTTATAGGGATGAAGAGCCATATGTAAATGGATAAACCCAAAATAAATCTTTTACTTACTTACTTACTACTTTATTTGAAACACAAAGTTTAAAATTTTACGCTTTTTTTAAATCACTAGTTTGCAGAAAAGTAGGGCGGCTAAAGCTCCCTAGCCTCCCTGCTTTCGCCGAACCTCGGTATTAAAAGTATATCGTTAAACAATTTGCGTTAATCTCATATGACGAGTTGAAATTCGCGTTAATACTTTACGGGATAATTTTCGATAAGGTATCAATTGGTAGTACTATCCTGACGAACACCTACAAAGGTTGTGCCCACCATTACAACTAAGAGTCTAGGTACTGCTTTTTCTGAACCAATCAAGCACAGTAAAGACGTTGTTAAATGATAAATGTACACCGTATTTTACCTTTGTCGGTAAGTATAATCCTTTGATTCGCAGACAAATATTCTCCTGATTGACGGTTCATCTTTAGTTGTTAATATGCGACGTTTACAAAACAAAGTGGCTTCGTCCCTTGTGGCCAGGCGGCTTATTTGCAATATGCAACTTGTTGACGTATTTCAATTTCAGGCGGTCCAGCCCACCTTTTATATCTTTGAGTGTATATAAAACTGATGTGCTCAGAAAAAAATTGGCTTCACTGTACTTTGTTTTTGAATGTTTTATCCCAACTAATCATTATATAGCCCCCTCCTCTGTTTGTCTTGGCGTACATCGAACGCCTATTTGCGCCTACGAAAATCGCTCAACCAAACAATGAACCAATTTGACCTAAGCTTTCATTGCGTAACGAGTCTCTGTCAAGAACACAATTGGTCAGTAGTAGCGTGGGGTAAATGACAAAATTTTCTGAAGCCTTGTGTTTTCTATGGCCATTTTGGATGCCAAGTCCGAATCCGTTGATATTTTTGTAAAGTTATATCGTTTGCCTTAAAATGCTAATTTATTCAAAATGGCGGCTGAAATTAAGATTTTGTCGATTTTTCCGGTTTAATTTTTTTTTTTTTTTTTTTTAATAATATATTCAACCAATAAAAAAACAAAACACAATTACAACTGATAAGCGTAGTAAATAATAAAATAAAATACCCAATGCAGTTGATATATATCACAACTATTATAAACAATAATGTCGTATTTTTTTATGGTTAGGGACCTGCAGAAAGCAGGAGCTTTATCATCAAGCCCCTATGGTGATTTGTAAGTATTTATATGTATTTATATATTGTTATATATATATTAGTATTTATATGTATAAAGATAAATTAAACCAACCAAAAAAAAAACGTATTTAAAAGAAGAATATAATTTCGTTTTCAAAGTTGAGAATTTCCTTTTTAATAAAATATTTAAAAGCGTTTAATGATGGATGTAATTCTTTACTAGCTAGAAAATGGTTCCAAATTTTTGGTCCTCGAATTAAAATCGAAAATTTTGATGTTCTAAACGATCCAAGGGCTTGATATTGATTAGATCTGAAACGGGTGCTATAAGGATGAGTTACATTTTTAAAACTATTACTAAATATTGATGGGAGAGTATTTGCTTTTACACGGTACATAAATGTTAAAATTTGATACAGGTTAATTTGGTAAACGTTTAAAGCTTTAAGCTGCTTGAACAGGGCTTTTGATTGAGTCATACGACCCTGATGAAAGATTATTCGTATAGCATGTTTGTTGCTTTATATAAATAGGCTTTAGATATAATTTAAATGAACTGGCCCATACAATATTGGCATAATTTATGTGTGAATGAATCAAAGAAAAGTATATCTTTTTAAGACAATCGAAGTTAAGTAATTGGCTGGCTTTATATAGGATTCCGATGTTTTTGGATAAGATACATGACAGTTCATTTATATGGTGTTTCCATGTTAATCTTTCATCGATCAAAACCCCTAAGAATTTGACACTTCTTTCCCTTTTGATAACATTACCATTAATCTTTAAAGCAGGTAAATTAAGCAGACATTTTGTTTGGGATTTTTTATGGAACAGAATAAATTTTGTTTTGTTAGAATTTAGAGATAATTTATTTAATTGAAACCAGGTATTTACGTTAATTAATTCTTTGTTAGTGTTTTCAAAGAGAATATTGATATCATTATGCAAAGAGAAAAGGCTAGTATCATCAGCAAACAAGATGGTATCTAAGGAAGTTTATTTAGGGAAATCATTTATAAATATCAAAAAAAGAAGCGGCCCTAAAATAGACCCTTGAGGTACTCCATACAACATGGTTCTCATTTCTGTGATGCCTTTACTAGTTGATATAAATTGCTTTCTATTACAAAGATAGCTTTTAAACCAATCGAAATACGTATTATTTATTCCATAAAAGGAAAGTTTTTTCAATAAAATATCATGATCGACGGTATCAAAAGCCTTTGATAAATCGACAAAAACTCCAATTGAGTATTCACTTTTATCAAAGGATTTTATAATTTGATTATTCAGTACTAAAATAGCTTGATCTGTTGAATGAAGTTTTTGGAATCCAAATTGTTTTTCATAAATAATTTTGTTTTTTACACAGTGAAAGTATAGTAATTATAATTTTTTCAAGAATTTTAGAAAAGCAAGGCAACACAGAAATGGGTCTGTAATTGGTAACACTATCTTTGCTACCTGCTTTAAAAATAGGGGTAATCTTAGCAATTTTTAATTGATCAGGGAAGATACCAAATTTCAAAGAAAGATTAAATATGAATTTAATCGGTTTAGATATTGTGTCAAAAACAATTTTAACAATATTTGAATTTATGTCGTTAAAACCAGGACTTTTATTTAACTTTAGGAAGTCCACAGCGCTTTTTAACTCTTCATCAGAGAGTGGACAATAATTCAAAATTTCGTAATTTTTTGATAAATACTTTACATCAAAGTTTAGTTTTGGTATAGAGGCGGCCAGCCGAGGACCAACGTTAACAAAGTAATCATTAAATGCTGAAGCAATTTGAATATGTTCATTTATTTCAATTCCATCGACAATAATTCGATCAGGAAGGTTATTTTTGTTACGTTTTGAACTTCCAATTACTTCAGTTATAGTGTCCCAGGTTTTTTTAACATTATATTTGAACTTATCCAAACGTTCATTGTAATAATTTTTCTTGGATTTACGTTTAATAGTTTCAAAAAGTCTTTGAAAGTTGCGGTAATTTGAATCATTCCGAGGATTCTTTCGTTTAAGATATTTTTCATAAAGCCTTTGCTTTCGTTTAGATGATTTCATAATCCCCTTCGTTATCCAAGGACTTGCTAGATTTTTGGACTTTATATAAATTGTTTTCTTTGGAAAAGTTGATTCATAAACCTCACAAAAAACCTTTGAGAATTCATTGAAAGCTTTATTCGGATCTGAGATTTTCAAAAGATTGTTCCAATTTAAGTTTTGTAAAGAGACTCGAAAAGTATTTACATTATCTCTACAAAAATTTCGTTTATAAATGAATGTATCTTTGTGAAGTTTATGAATTTTTATTTCCGTAGTTAGGAAAATTATCAGATAGATCGGTTTTAATAATCCCAGTTTTGTTAAGGTTATTAACAAATGTATTGGTTAAAATGTGATCAATAATAGTTGCATTGTCCTTGGAAACTCTGGTTGGTTTGTTAACCAAGGGTATAAAACCTCGCGAAAAGAGTAAATCAATGTATGATTTCACTTTGGAATTTGTTTTATAATCCAAAAGATTTAAATTAAAATCTCCTGTTATAAAAATTGTTTGTTGATATCTTTTTGATTTAACAATATATTCTTGAAAAAATCCTCGAAAACATCCATGTCACCGGTATGGATGTAGGTAATATTTATAATAGTATTTTTTTATCTATTGTTAAAGATTTCAATGGACATAGATTCAATAGCATTGTTATTGACACATAAATCAGATCGTTTTTGAAATGAGAGAGAGTTATGAATATATAAACATATACCAACGCCAATACGCCCGTCATATCGCGCTTGAAATATACTATTATAGCCATTTAATTTATATAAATTCAAATCCCGTGGATCGTCAGAACACCAAGTCTCAGAAATCGCAATTATATAAAAAGTATATTCTAACCGTGATAAAAATTCTTTAAATTCATCAAAATGCTTTTTGAGACTTCTTATATTAAAATGTATCAATGAAAAATTATCATTATGAGCCAAATCTTTTTCTGAAAAATGGTTTAATGAAAAGTAAGTGGTTTCTTTAAAACAATCCAAATAAAAATTATTTGAATCAATTGTAGAGTTAATTAGAGAAGAATCCACATTAAACGGATTAAAAAAAAGGTTTTCAAACTCATCTTTGTCCTGAATATCAACTGACTAGTTATCATGGGGTAACATTATTATTAACATATTAACAAAAGGATATATACAAATTCAAACGTACGTTTAATTAACGAGAAAATAGCTCGATTAAATTTCGCAACTAAGACAAGTAAGAAATATTTACAAACACTAATTAATACACAAGGAAAATACACAAGAAAAGTATAAAGTTAAACTTTTGAAAATACAAACCTATTTACAAAACAATACCGCCGAGATATATAAAGCAAACTAGAAAAATATTACACATAAAAATCACTAAACGAGGTAATGTATTTTTGGAAATACAAGAAACAAAAGCTAATCACACACTAGCGGTGATGATGAATGGCGAAAAAGCGCTAATCACCCTCAATATAATAGAACAATCATGAAAATCATGAGAATTTTAAAAAAAATTGCTGAACAACACTTAGTAAGTGTAAGGAAAGCGCAAGGTTTTTTTAAAAAAGAAAAAAAAAAACAACTAAAAACTAAATAGTCGAATAGCCTAGTCTAATAAAAGCTCAAATTTTTCAAGATTATCAAAAAATTTGAATGCACCTTTTTCGCCCATCTTTACCTTAAGTCGACAATTCACATCCGCAAACACAAACCAGCCTGCTCTGTCTTCAACCAACAATCTCGCTTTTTTAATCAGTTCATACCTCTCCTTCGTTAAGTCTAATCGAACACGGAACTTCATTTTTTTCCTTGCGTTGTAGACTATTAATCGTTGCCGGAAGGTGGTGAATCGCATTATGACGTCCTGGCAATTTTTACCTGTTTTGTTATTTAAATAAGGTTTCCCTATTCTGTGTGCACGGTCAATAGCAAGATCGGGAACCGAAACACCAGCATCACTGAACATAGCGTTCATCATCTTCAGAACATCTTCTGCCGTCTCTTCTTCAACCTTTTCGATACTACCAAACCTTAAACACAAACGCCGGCCGTACTGTTGAAGTTCTTCACTTTTAGTTTCAGTCTTCATATTGGCTTCTTTCACCGCTACTATTTGTTCACGAAGCATGGCCACTGTAGATTCCAGTTTTACAACTTTCTCTTCATGTTGCTTAAATGCTTCAGCGACTACATTACTTATCTCAATTTTAATTTCTTCAAGAATTCTTTTCGCGAAAGAAACCTCAAAATCCTGTAGTTTTTTAGCTATAATCTCGCCCAGCTCTTCGTTAATTAAATTACTTGAGTTTTAATCGACATCCTTCAATATTAAATAAGTAAACAACAAATAACCCCATGGACAACGAAATCAATCTGTCAAAACAAAAACACGTCCGTCCGCCATTTTGACACGTAAATCTGAAAAATGTAAAAATATAGCGTGTAATATGTCAATAAATAGGTTTTTGGGGTCGCCAAATACGAAAATGACAGTTTTATAATTTTCAGATAGACGAGTGACCACATATGCGGTAATTATATTCAAAATGGCGGACGAGTTGTACCTGAATCGAGTGTTTATGCAAGTTCTATGAAAAAAAATGAAAAATGGACTGAAAAAGCCACAAAGTTCAATTATGCAATGTGTTCTCGTACCTATGATATCAGGACCAAGAATATAGATCTTCAGAGAAGCCTGGAAGAAGAGACAGGAGTGAAAATGACAGAAAATGATGAGCAATTTTATCGTGACAATTGTTATGGTGCTTACGTAGCAATATGCACACCGACCATTCCAAAAGACTGGACTAAAAAAAAGAAAAGTGAAGAAACTAGAAATATGTCGGCTGAAAGAAAGAGAATGAAAATAGATAAGTTTAAAGGTGTTGAAAGTTTTTCATACGAGTCTGATGTTGACGATACTAATACTAGTCATGATCAAGAAGCAGATGATCAACTATTTGTGCCCACAAAAGAAATACCACACAACCCAATAGCTAGTCCCCGACAAACATGAAGCAATCCAGTCACTCTCTCCTCAACTACTGATAACGCTGAACTAAAATACTTTCCTGACATTAAAATCAGAAAACGCAGAAGGACTCTGAACGAGACATTGGTTCGTTGCGTTGTACAATGTATATCAGAGTTTAAAGTCAGTCACGCAGATATAGCCGGCATAATAGTTCGCTCTGCAAATATAATCTTTGGCCAGACCTGGCAGATTTCAGCTGACGAAACGGATGAGTCTGAAGATAAAAACAAAGATACTCAAATGTCTCACTACTGGGTTCATGGAAAACAAATCGCATTCAGGGAAAGACGGTGCAGAAACCTACCAAGAGAAATTGAAAATCTTGGCAATCCTGGGTGACTGTACACTTGATGAAATAAAAAGTAATATAGATTTTTGGATGACCGACAGAGCGACAGATAACGAAACGTTTCGGGAACGTATGGGCATTCCAGAATCTAAAAATCTTAAATGCTGTGCTCATGTAACTTTAGGTGTTGACAATGCTTGTGATAAAGTTTTCAGAGAGGCTGAGCAGAGAATAGGAGTACCTAATTTGATCAGTGTGAAAGTAGGAGAGAAAGTATTCTCGTCATCTCGTTCCAGTATTCACACCCTCGGGGAGATAGCTATATCCGAGTTGCTTAGTCCAAGCCATGTGTCTCACAGTGTATCATTATACTCTGAATTTATTCAATGGATGGAGCAAGAGGGAGTAGAGAGACAGGGATTCAAGGATTTCACAGCAAACAGATTTGACCGGATTGCTGAGATAGCAAATCAATTCCTGAAAATGAAAGATCAGATCATTAGGTTCTTTGACACCGTGATAGACATAAACTCGAATAAATTAGTTCTAGCCGTATCAGTTTATATTCAAAGTGACTGGTTTACATTGCGCTGTGAACTATACGGAAAAATTGCGGATCTAGTAATTTTTCCACTCAGGGACTTGCTAGGAATTGATGAAAGAGGTAAAAATCTGATGCAGGCAAGGGACTGGTTTGGTGTCAAAGATTTCTTTAAATTAAAAATCCACAAAGTTGAAGTTAAACTATCCAATAAACTGAAATATGGGAATGGAAAAGATCGCCTTTACGCAGCCATGCTTGGAGAAACAGCAGAAACTTTGAGGCGTCAGTTGTCAGCTATGCCATTTTTCAATTCTAGATGACGATGTAGCAGAAAACGAAGAATTACCTGATCCGAACAAACTAGGTTATGCTCCGTTAACAAATCTCGGCTGTGAAAGCGAGTTCGCATGGTTTGACAATCGAGTAAAAATTAGCGGTGGTACTGAGTCTGTTCAGTCAATCTCCAGGAAAAGGGTAATCTGTATCAATGGACTACTAGTTGATTCATCATTTGCTACTCTGAGCGACAAGGAACAATCAGAGAATTGGAAGTGGGCAAGAACCTCCAAAGAATCTTCAGAAGTCAAAAAGCTAGAGAGTGATTTTTTAGCCACCGTGAAGTTGTCAAAAAAATTTGTCCTGGCGAAGAAAGAAGAGCTGAAAAGAAAGAAAAATCTCAAGTTGTTTCAAACGATGGACGTTTGTAAAGAACACAGTGGGCCGATGACTCTCAGTAACTTGGAGTTGCTTCACTCGTTGTCTGGTAAAGAACTTTTGTCTGAAATCATGTACCTGCGACTCACTATAGCTCCAAATATCCGTCAACAGCGACTGTACTGGTAAATTCCGGGTCGTAAAATTTTCTGATGAAGAGCTTCGTACAAGCATTAGGAACGCAATAAAACCCGAGGAAGGGGAAAATACAGATGTCGAAGGACTGCTTCTGAAAGTTTTCAATTAAAAATTTATCATTTTGATATTTAGTAGTGTTATCTATTGCTACATGATATATTGTTGATTTTTTGGCTTAGCATCATCATCATCATCATCATCATCATCATCATCATCATCAATATTCTTTATTGGACACTGTGCCACTTAAAGTGTCTCTAATGTAAGGTATCTTTTAGTAGAGACGCGAACTGTTTTTTATTTTGCATCAAAGTTTGTATTTGTATTTTTGACATACCGAGCTCTTTTTCGATTTTTAACCAGCGGTCACGGGCATATTTTTTGTGGTCTGTTGAAAAAAGTAACCGCTTCTGAAATGAATTATTTTCGAGTCTAGTAACGCGAGCAACATATCTCATATACTGCATTCTACACAAATTAGCAATATCCCTTGTTTTCGTTATTTCTTTTAGCTGTTGATTACTGAAAACATATGACCAGTCCAAATCATCTGGTTTAGGTACAGAGGGCTGGGGTTTCTTTTTACTGCGGTTTTTGGATTGTTTTAAGGCTTTTAACTATTTAGGTGGCACGTTTTTGCGTTTAAACCCATTTACACTCATTTTTCTAAGAAAATTAAACCAGATAGATTCCATTTTCTTCAGTTCTTGCGCAGTTAACTCCCAAACTTGTACACTATACAGGAGATACGTACACATGCTTCAAGAATTTTTGCTCGGGTTGACATAAAAATTCTTTGGTCAGTTTTGGCCACTTTTGAAAAGTTGATGATATGCGGGAATTGAGAAAGTGTGATGGGTCCTCTTCAGTGTTTTTGATCATATTTCCCAGGTACTTAAAGGAACGTACATTTTTTAATGTGACATCTCCAATAGCAATGAGCGATGATTTGGCTTTAATTTCTTCGTCCACATTAAAAGCCATGGTCTCGGTTTTATCGGTAGAAATTTTTAAACCAAACCTGACAAATGTTATATCATAAATATTAACTATTCCCGAGAGCTCGTTACTGTCATTACAAAGTAAGACAATGTCATCGGCGTAAATGATCATTCTAAGGTGCTTTGTACCACTGAGATGATGGATGCTACGTTGCTTACGAGTTGAACAGTGGCAAGGGATGAGGAAAGAGTACTGCAAACCAGTGGTGGGAAATTTTTGCAGGACTTCATGTTCTGCGCATCTTCAAAATCCAAATAAATGTTGAAAATTACAGGGGATTCAACTCCTTCCTGCCTGCAACCAGAGAAAGTTTTGAAAAATACTTTAGATCCCTTAATTGCTGCCGATGTGTCGGTATAAAATGCTTTTAGTATATTTACTAGTACGGGAGACTTTAAACAAATATCTAGAATTTTAAATAGCATATCTCTATTAATCTAATCATACGCTGCTTTTAAATCTATAAAACATAGAAAAAGTGGTTTACCGGATACATGGATGGCGTTTTGTAAAATAAAAATAGCGTCTGTCGTTGACCTGTTAGATCTAAAGCCAAATTAACAAGTATTTTTGAACATGTTGACATAATAGATAATCCACGGTAATTTCCTGCATCACTTCGGGATCCTTTGTTCTTAAATAAACAGGTGATGGAAGAAATACGCCAGGAAGATGGGATTTATTTATTTATTTCTCAATCTTTATACAGGATAAAAACTTCAGTAATTTACAGTATATACAAAAATACATTGGTAAAAACTGCTATCCTAGTTTGTCCTGTGTCAGAAGAAAGAAAATTAATAATATTAAATTTTAAAAAGGTGAGTAAAAATCAATAAAAATCAGTAAAATAAACATAAAAATAAAATAGTTATTTATTATTTTCAAAGGATTCAAAAAACGTGTTGGCTAAGAAGAGACCGAAACTCAGATAGGCTTTGTTTTGATCTGATCTCTTGAGGGAGACTACTATATAATATAGCCCCATTAAAATAAAAGCTCTTTTTTGCAACTTTGAGTTTGACTGCTTTCAGTTTTATTAATAGTTCATTATTTCTAGTGCCTTGTTTATGTTTGATAATTGAGAAATAGTTGTCAAACGTTGCACTGCTTGATTTTTTAAGCAGGAATTTTTTAACTAATGTACAGTTTTGCTTTTGGATTTCTTGCTGGACGTCCTTTAGGTTGTCGTTTTTTGTAATGTTTTTAGCTCTTCGGCTTAAAGATGCCAGTCGCTCTTTCTGTGTAGTTGTGTAGGTTGAATTTACTGGACCCGAATACGTCAAGATCGGAAGTATGATCATATAAAATATTTTAGTAGCAGCATCGTTGTTCAGATACTTCCGAACTCCTTGAAGAAGCCTAAGGCGACCACTTGCACGTTTATAGGCTTTCTCGAAATTGGAATTCATCAGCAGATTGGAATCAAGTTTGTTACCAAGGTTCTCATACTCTTTAACAAAGGTGATGGTTGAGCCATTGTAACGTACATTAAGATCTTTTCCATGAAGGGCTAATCGCTTTTGTGTTCCAAATAGCATGGCTTCTGTTTTACCCTTTTGGAGGTTTAACAGGAGCTCGTTGTCACTGCAGTACATTCCGATCTTTTCTATTTTGGTGTTCAAGACGGATTCAATTCTCTCGACGTCATTGTCACCATAGAACAGGACGGTATCATCTGCATACTTAATAATATTGACGTTAACATTGTCTATAAGATCATTAAAGAAGACAATGAAAAGAAGGGGTCCTAAGATAGAACCTTGTGGTACACCGCAAAAAACGTTGCCGGTCATTTGGTCGACAGTCATTTGGTCGACAGTCATTTGGTCGACAGGATTTTTTTTTAATGAACAAAACAGGATTTTTTTGAACAAAACAGAATGAACAGAACAGAACACAATGAACAGAACAGAAAGAACAGAATGAACAAAACAGAACAGAATGAACAAAACATACAATACGATACATTAATACGTTCTACTTATACATAATCATAAGTTGTGCGCGACGGCACGTAAGTAAGCAACATGGTCATTATACACATCAATGTTAGCAACAATGTTTTTCAGTCGGTCGTTAACGATCTTGTAACGTTTATTCACGGAACAGGGGCGGATACCGGCTACTAGTTGCTCTAGTATGAGTTCATTCTGGTCCTGTTCTTTAATGATTTTGATTACTAAGCGTCGAATTGTCGGATGGGTGACTCCTACGCGTTTTGCAAAAGCATGGTGCCACCCTTCGATGGAGTTGTTCGTTCGCGGAAGATCGTCCACTACTCTCTCGTTGACATTCCAGAGGGCATGTTTGAACAACGGACGGCGTCGCCGTCCCCGTTGCATGACACCGATCCAAGTAGTCTCAAAGTAAACCAGAAACTCCTGTAGCACTGCATCAGTATCGTCGTCCAGCGACGGTATCGGCCGGTGCCACAAATGCCACAAATGCTATCTCTTCCTTCCTTTCCAACCGTAGATTCAAGGTTGTCTTTAGTGGTCATTCATCTTCAACTTTTTCCATCAATGCTGGTGTTCCACAAGGATCAGTTCTCGGACCAACCCTGTTCCTACTCTACATAAACGATCTCCCAGACAATTTATCATCCAAAACCATTATTTACGCTGACGATTCCACATTGTATTCCTGTCTTGATAAATCAGATGATTGTGATAAGGTTAATTTGGCCTCTGTTTTCAATAAAGATCTTAATTCGGTAGTTGAATGGGGTAAGAATTGGCTGGTTAATTTCAATCCATCTAAAACTAGTCTTCTTTCCATTAATCATTTCAAGCAAGCATATTTACCTCCAATTTTGATGAATGGTTCTCATTTGCCTGAAAACAATTCATTTCGCCTTCTTGGTCTCATATTTACAAGCGATCTCTCATGGCGTTCATACATTGAAACCATTGCAAAATCAGCTGCCATGAAGGTTGGTTCTCTTTTACGAGAAATGAGTTACCTCACCCCTGAGTGTATCCTTTACCTGTACAAATCGTCAATACGTCCTTGCATGGAATACAGCTGCCACATTTGGGCAGGTGCTCCTGCGAATTGCTTGAACTTGTTAGACCGTGTTCAACGGCGTGTTTGCAACGCAATCGGCGCAAACTTATCTTCGAAACTGGACTCCCTATCACACCGGCGAAACGTAGCTTCTCTTTGTCTTTTTTACAAGTTTTTTTATGGACGTTGTTCAAGCGAACTATCATCTCTTACATCTTCTCCCAGAATTTTTCACCGTACAACTAGGTTTTCGTCATCTTCTCATCAATGGACTGTTTGCATTCCAAACTGTCACAGGGATTTCTATAAGAACAGTTTTTTCCCGCGAACATCCAGACTTTGGAACTCCCTTCCTTCTACATGCTTTCCATCGGTCTATAACCTTCAACTGTTCAAATCAAACGTTCATCGATATCTGAAAACTGCGTCACTTTCCCTGTAACTTTTCTAGCTCTTTACACTCAAGTGGCCTTTAGGGCCTTGTTCTGAGCAACTACAATAAAAAAAAAAAAAAAAAATGCCAGAGACTGAAACATTTTAATTGTGAGTGAATGACTCGAGTTTTCCACGTACTAGGCTTTGAGACCTTGACCTTGAATCTTACGCCAAAGACACTGTCCAAAATAAAACAAACATCCTTGAATGTCCGCGGTTCTCAATGCCTGGCAGGCAGCCACTTCAAAATCTAAAAGGACTGATATGGGTGCTAAATTGGCAAAAATGCGACGATTTATTTTTATTTATTTCTTTATGAATGTTTAAAAAGGATATTTACATTTCAGTTTAAAAATAAACTGCTATCAATATGTGTCCTTTAACAAAAAATATTAAGAAAATAATAAATGTTAAAAACGCTAGGAATATAAACTATACAACAAGATCAAAAACGTTTTATAAACAACTGATCATAAAATCATTTGTCCATATGCCGTATTACCCTGGTTTTAAAACTTTTGCTACTTCTAACATCCCTTGGAAGGGAGTTGAATAATTTCGCTCCCATAAAATAGAATTCATGCTTAGCAAATTCAAGCTTAACCCGAGGAACTTTCAACAAAGAATTTTGGTTTCTTGTATTCGCACTGTGTGTGTTGATGGTAAAATAGTTTTCGAAAACAGTACACACATTTCCATCAAGGCATTTCTTTACCAGCAAAACGGCATGTTTGTCGAACTCATTCTTTAGGCTACCAGAATTTTGTTTCAATATCGAAGATGCTCGTGAATCTATAGATGACAATTTAGCGAGTTGAGTCTTTGTTAGCATTAAATTAACGATGCAATTGAACTTCAATGCGGTAACGATAATACACTGATAAATTGCAAATGCAGTTTTTATGGTCAGCATTGGTTTAAGCTTTCTCAAAAGTCCAATTTTCGACGATGCCTTTTTATATTTTTGATCAAAGTCATTTGCGAGATTCAAATGGTTATCTAATTCTGTTCCGAGGTACGTGTAGGATGTAGTACAGTTAATTTCTGTACCACTACAAAACAATCTGAGATTTCTCGATTCAGGTGGTATCAATGACAGTCTTTTCGATGTACCCAGCAGCATACTCTCTGTTTTCCCCTTTTTCAAATTGATAATGAGATCATTTTTAAATAGGTATGTGGATATCGATTTTATATCTTCATTTAGCATCTGTTCGATTTCGTGTCCAGTTTTTCCGTGAAGGTAGATAACAGTGTCGTCTGCAAATTGAATGACTTCACTGTGACGCAGACATTTTTCGAAGTCATCAAAAATATTAAAAATAAAAGAGGTCCCAAAATGGAACCTTGTGGAACCCCACATGTCAAGTAGTTTGGGTCCGATAGATCTTGACCTAGTTTTACAATTTGCGATCTTTCAAATAAGTAGTCTGTAAACCAACGAAGGGCTAGTCCCCTGATTCCATACAATTTCATCTTGTCAAGTAGACTGCCATGCCCTAGCGTGTCGAAAGCTTTCGATAGGTCGATGAATACTGCTCCTGTGATGAAACCGCAGTCAGCAGACTTTCTAATTGTATCTACAAACAGGGTTGTCGCTAGCTCAGTTGAACGATGCCGTCTATATCCGAACTGCTTTTCCGATAGCAGTTTGTTGTTTTCGAGATAGTCAATCAACTGACGGTGAACCGATTTTTCCAAAAATTTTGAGATGACTGGCAGAATCGAAATTGGTCTGTAATTGTTCATATCTACCTTTGATCCACTCTTGTGCAATGGTATTACTAGAGCGTTTTTCCATTTTTTTGGTACTTGACCGGTGCGAAGAGAGAGATTTATAATGTACGATATCGGCTTAGCAATTTCAGATGCCACATCTTTTAACATCCCTGGAGAAAAGTTATCGATTCCAGTAGATTTATTTCGTTTTAGCTTTTTGAGTTCTTTTTCTACAAAGATCGTTGAAACATATCCGAACTGAAAAGATACGTCGGTCTGTATTTGTAGCGGAAATTTCGCCTTCCAAACGAACTCTTTCAACTGGAAAGATTTTTCTTTGAGTGTTTTGGCTACTGATGTAAAGAACTGGCAGAAACTATTTGCTTTCGATTTATTGCTGTCAGGATCCACGCTAGATTTTGATTTCTTATCTGGAAAAATTCTTTTTATTACTTTCCAGAATTTCCCCGGGTTATTTTGATGTTCAGTTAGCATAGCTTTGTGGTAACTGTTCCGAGCTTTTCTTATTTCGTTTGTGCAAGTGTTTCTTAATTGTTTATACGTATCCCAGTGTTCTTGTTTTTGGGACTTTCGGAACTTTCTCAAAATGGTATCCCTTTGATTCATTTTTCGCTTTATTTCGTGATTGAGCCACGGACAAAAACTTCCTTTTACTCTCTTTGTAATTGGCGGTGCATGCTTATTGAAACTGCTGGACACAATGTTTCTGACAAAGTCCCATGCCTTATTAACGTTTTTAATGTTGTATAAAGGCTCAAATATTTTACTCGACAATTCTTTTTTGAGATCCTCTGGAGAATATTTTGAGTAATTTCTACAGTTTATTGTTCGTGGTCTTGTTTTACTATGATTAAGCTTCCTCACAACTCCAATTAAGTCGTGATCGCTTAGACTTAATGGAGCGGTTATTATGTTGGTAATGTTTTTTTTCATTTGTAGCAAGTATGACATCGATTAGTGTACTGGAGTTATTCGTGACTCTTGTAGGTGTTTTCACTAATTGTTTAAAACCGCTTGATGACAATAAGCATTTCAGTTCTTTACAAACACTTTTGTCTAGATAATTGACGTTTATATCACCCAAGAGTATTATCACGGTTATATGTATCACGGTCCTTATTCCGACAAATACAATACACTAGAGGCACAGTCCGCGAACCAACTATGAGAGCATGAATGGTGTACAATTGGTAATTATTTGGCGCACTGTCAAAAGTGCCGTCGCAGAACCAATGCGTATTTCTCTCCAGAAGATCCAAATTCCCATCAGTTGTAAAAATGTACAAGTCCATATCCTCGTCGTGAAGCCAAAAAATCATCTCCTCTGGTTGTTCTGGATAACTCGTGTGGAACGTCGTCACCGTCTGTGGCCTTTCGTTTCCGTCTCACCATCCGCGCTAATGCTTCTTTATTCGGTAGAGAACCTGCAGCGGCAAACAGAAAGTTCTGTGTACAGTTCTGCACTAACGTACTAGTGGCTTCTTCGGAGTTCACGGCTCGTTCTTTTATGGCATTAATCGTTTTTAGAGCGTTGACACGGCTAGGATCGCCTGCATGTGTATGTTGAGATGGTCCATTGCAGATTACGTGGCCAACTGTCGTCGTCCTGCCGGAACATATTTTTCGCTCCTCGCACTTCCAGTACACTTTCTCATCACGTATTTTGTCAATCGAATACACAAAACCATCCAAAATTAGCTTTCGCCCATCTCTTTTGCTTGTAGCGAATTCCATTTCAGACACTATTCAAAGGTTGAATTTGTTAATATGCCGAATCCCAGCTGATACTTTTCAACCTGAAGTAACAATCACGCATCAATGGTAGCGTTATTATGATGTAATAAAAAACGCAATTAACTTCAAAGAATTTCGGTGACTTCAGTTATCAGACGAACCTCTTTCGTCTGGAGGCTCTCTCTGCCTTTTCTTTCGTTTAAAATCTTGATGCGTATTATGTACAAGAACTTCTTTTTCCCAAATATTTTAGGGCTAAAATAGGCGTGCGTATTATACACGAGTGCGACTTATACTTGGTAAATTACGGAGTTCTTTATAAAAAATATTTTGTATAGTGTTTATTGCGCACAAAACCAAGCAAATGCCAGCCGATTACAATGGTTGTTTTTCGTCCAGAAAATGCTAGAAAAAGCGTTTTAAGCCATCTAAAAATCAAACCAGACCCCTGATCAATAAACACACATACCAGATATTATAATGGTCAATAAAATGAATCGTTCCGTCGACCTAATGTCCTGTCGACCAAATGTCTGTCGACCTAACGTCCTGTCGACCAAATGACTGTCGACCAAATGACCGGGTACCGCAAAAAATAGGTTCAGAATTTGACAACGTTATCTCAATCTCAACAACTTGAGACCTGTCAAAGAAATAGTCACGGAACCACTCCAGCTCACGACCTGACACACCATATGTTGTCAGCTTACTGATCAAAAAACCATGGCCAATGGTGTCAAGAGCCTTAGACAGATCGAGATAAATGGCACCTATCATTTTACCATCGTTCATTTCCCTTTGGATCTGGTCGCATAATAAGGTTGCTGCCATTTTTGTTGAGCGTTGTTTACGGAAGCCATATTGGTATTCGGTCAACAATTTATTTCTCTCAAGGTATGATAGTAATTGAGAGTGTATGGCTTTTCCAGAATTTTGGAGAGAACGGGTAACACCAAGATAGGACGATAGTTCATCGGTAAATCTGCATTCCCTGATTTGAAAATTGGAGTGACTTTGGCGGATTTCCACATTTTTGGTACCATGCTCGTTTTAATGGACAGGTTAAGGATGTAACATAAAGGTTTTGAGATATTTTTTGCACAGTCTTTCAACAGGCTTGGTGGGAGTTCGTCCAGTCCTGCAGCTTTGTTACGATTTAACGAGCAAAGTTCTTTCTCAACAAATGATCTTGAGATGATGATCATAGTAAATGTTTGCGTGGTTCGAATACCAGATCTTTTGTTGTATCGCCATACAAAGTTTACTAGAGGAATCTTTGCTCGTTTCAGCGATGTGATTGCAGTTTTAAAATATTGGCTAAACTGGTGAACTTTGACTTTACGCTGTTCGGCATTGATGGTATTCAAATTTACTGATGGAAGGGTTTTTGTAGGATATATTTGTTTGATGGCGGACCAGAACTTACGAGGCTTCTCGGAGCTTTCATTTAAAAGGTTTCGGTGAAAACTGGCTTTATCACGACGAATTTCATTGGTGCAATTGTTCCAAAGCCTTTTATAAACGTCCCAGTCAGCAGCATTTTTGTGTTTACGGCTTTTCGTAATAGCTTGTCTCAGACATCATATTTTGAAGTTCTTTTGTCAGCCAAGGACACATTTTTCCTTTGACCCTTTTTTCAATGACAGGAGCATGTCGATCAAAGACATTTTTCAATGTATCGCAGAAAAGTTCGAGTGCATCAGATACGTTTGTGCATTGATATATTTGATGCCAATCAGTGTTTGAGAGTTCATTTTTCATACTGACTGCATCATATTTAGCGTAATTTCGACACTTAATTGTTTTAGGTTCGTACCTTTGAGTATTTACTTTTCTAATGCACGCAATCATATCATGGTCGGATAACGATGACGTAATAACATTTGATTTTGATAAGTTTGATGGTCGATTTGTTAATATCAGGTCAATCAACGATGATGACGTAGCGCTGATTCTCGTTGATTGTTTTATGATTTGTTTAAAGCCAGTTAACTCGATAATTGATTTAAAGATGACGCTTTCAGCTGTTTTATTGTAATTGACATTAAAATCACCAAGTATAATTATCTCCTTTTTTTCCTTTTGTGTGGCATTTAATTGTTCTTGCAATAATTCGTTGTGATTTTTTGGGAGATAATTTGAGGTCTCTGGAGGACGATAAAAACAGCCGATCAATAACGGTTTTGAATGTTTTTGTGTAATTACTATCCATATACTTTCCAAGAGAGGATTTTCTAGATCGTGTCTTCGCTTAAAAGAGATGTTATTTCTCCTCCTTTTCCATCTGTTCGATTTCGATGTATCAGTTTATAACCGTCCAGCTCACAGCGAGAAACAAAGCTATCCTCGTTCAAATGAGTCTCCGATAAGGTGGCAATATCAATATTTTCATGAGACACGAGAAACTCTTGTAACATATCAAAGTTATGAACTTATTCCTTATACCGGAATTGATGTAAGTCCACCCTTCCAGCTCGCTGTCCTTAAAAGTGGTGGTTTGATGGCCGATGAAATGGGATTCTTGAAGAAAAGTAAGATCGTTTTTCAGAAACTTGCACTGTGATATACATTGTGCTAGTTTTATTTGTTCTTTCATGGTTCTGGTGTTTATAGAACCAATACAAACTTTATGATGCAAAGATTTGCAGTTTTTATTTCGATGCCTTTTGTTGCATCCAGGCCACCCGGAAGAGGTTGCTTCACTATAATGATGGCCAGTAACATATTTTTCGACCCCAGTCTGGCCTCCCACTGGGGGACGCGATCCTTGGTAACCCGCGCGACGATCGATGCGGTATAGGATATTAATAAAAAAATGTTCGTAAATTGAAAATTGGGTGATATTTTGAATAGAATTGTTGTATACATCGTTAACCGTCTATCTGAACATCATAAAAGTGAAATTTTCGTATTCTGTGACCTCAAAAACCTACGTATAGATATATGACACGCTATATTTATTCATTAATCTGGCAAAATCGTTAAAAATCTGAATTTTAGCGGCCATTTTGAATAAATTAACATTTTAATGGGTCAAAAGTGGTCACAGCAACAAAACGATCCACAGATTCGGATTTAGCATTCAAAATCGCCATAGAAAACGTAAGGCTCGTCTGATAGTTCCGCAAAAGGTCCTCATTTACCCATCCTACTTATAGGCACAAAACACAATTCAAATGTATCTAGATAATGGTTCGAATTAAATGGAATATAAGATGTTGTCTTAAAAAGAAAAGCACTGTTATGGATGAGCCTGTAAGAATAAAACAGAAGAAAGTCCTCTCGTCTTCACAGACAGGGGCATTCAGGCTTAAAACCCAAAACGAATATCTATGTCTCTGGTCCTTTCCGGAATAAACTTTGGAAAGGGACTGAGCGTTGTTTAAATGCCCATATCAGTTATATATCTATATAAGTCCGACATTTTTAAAAAAGTAATAAATTTTTGAAAAGAATTTGTTTTTAAAGAAAGTATATTTCTTTCGGACTACCCTCCACCTAATTTAATTTTCTTATCACGAATTGCAATATTAAAGTTTATAATTCGAATAAAGTGCTGTACTCTCCTAACCATTTTATTACTAAATACTCTATTAGTAATTTTAGTATTTTATCCATTTATAATCGAGGACCTTTCAAAAGAATACACAGCATTCTTTCATTCGGAGCCGCTTTATATGAAAAATTCAAGATAAAACAACGAAAAGACGTAGTTAGGGTTTCAATGCGGTTGATCTTACACTCTTAAAACGCTTTGCGTTTTTAATGTAAAACGTAAGAAGCGCGGTACATAGTGCGGCACGTTTAATTAAAGACGGTTTAAAATCGTAAAACCTTCAAAAGCTCTGAAGATTACCGCAAATACAAGACATATCGCAAATATATTCTAAAAAGAATAAGAATTTAACTAGATTATTACATCCAAACCCTTTGTTACCCCCGGTTGAAATGAGCCGAATATTTGTTTCTTATTGTGTATTTGAAACAACAGACGGGGGTGACTAATTTCTGTTTGTGACATTGAAACATATGGCGATTGAAACATTGTTACAAAAAATGGAGTGTGTAGTTGGTGGACCTCTAAATACTTTCGCGCACGTCGCTCGGGTGTAACGTTTCGTGGGAATTTAATTTCAAAATATCAAGTTTTAATATAACTTCTTGCCTTCCCAGTGAAACAGTTGAACCCAAATTGAAGTTGGGATTTAAGAAGATTAATGAAACAGAAGAAGGTGATCGCACGATGAACGAAAACACTAAGTATTCTTCAAAAATAGAAAATGTATCGAACAAACCTGGAAGTCTGAGAAAAGTGGCTGGTGATAATGATCCTATCGTGAAACCGCCGTACAGTTATGTCGCACTCATAGAAATGGCTATTAAACAAACGTCCGACAAAAAACTGACTTTGAATCAAATCTATGAGTTCATAGTTGAAAATTTTCCATTCTACGAGAAGAACAAGAAAGGTTGGCAAAATTCAATACGTCATAATCTCAGCTTGAACGAATGTTTCATCAAGATACCCAGAGCTGGTGGGGGAAAGAGAAAGGGGAACTATTGGACATTGGATCCGTCCTGTGAACATATGTTTGAAGACGGAAATTATAGGAGACGCCGTAGGATGAGAAGGAATTATTGTCCTGTGCAATTTTTCCCGTTCGACCTTTGCAACTTTCAGAATCCGTGTGAAACCCTCGCATCGATACCTTACAACAATCCTCACAACCTAATGTTCAACACGTTTGAGTATCAATGGGGTTACAAACACTTTTCACCCGCTTTTCAAACCAACCCTGAGCACAAGCAGATATACTTTCACACGCCCTACAATTAACAATGCACCGAACAATACTTCGAGTGATGGTTAAGATCATATTTTTTTATGATCCTTTGTATCAAATTATATATGAATGTAAGAAAACATTATAATTAGTGTCTATTTTTAATTTTTTAACGCTACTTTATTTTCAGTTAATTCTTACTCAAAAAGCATGACATTCAAGTGCAGATCTTAAAAAATATTTTTTTTTGAATATACTCTGCTATTGTCTCCATGATAATTTTTATAATTATTATGTCGAAAATTAATAAAGAGATTCGTTATAAATTCCAGAAAAGTTAACTTCATTAAAGTATATTTAAACAGCAAATGATTTCGAGATGAAATTCATTTCGAGATTTAGCTGGCTGAAGTATGAGTGATGTTATATTGCTGCTTTTATATTTGATTCATTAAACAGCTTTTCAATAAACACATATGTTTATAGTATTGTTCATATTTTCGTTCAATATGATGATAAGATCGAAACGATTTTCATATTTCTGATTCATTTTGTCGAAATCTTAAAACAGATCCTCTATATCTCTTATGTGAAATGAAATGTTTCGAATGGGATCGCAGTTGTCTTTACTATATTTAGAATTGAATCAATGACATAGAAAACAAATACAAACAAACAAAAGAATTTTGTTTCCGCTAAGCTGTTCATAATCATAATGGTGTCAAGAAAGAAACTCCGGAAAGTATCCCCCAGGAAAATTCCTAACCAGAACATAAGCCTTCACCTCAAGTTTTGTGGTGTTTCCAAAAACATTCAGAGAACCTACTAGAGCGTTAAAAATAAAAATGGTTGGTGTTGTGGTAGAAATACTAAATGAATACTCGCATCCGCCCTTGGAAGTTACATGCGAACCTATTATACACTTAAACAATTCCTCGAGAACTCCATTATTTTAATGTACCTTTAGGTATTCGTGAAAAGATGTGATAGTCAAACGGAAATTTGTAACCTGAATTCAATCTTAGTTTTGGTCAATATTTTATTGTTATTTGTTTGGTATATCTATCATAGACCACCCTACTGTATCTATTTGTAAAAGATTGTAAATATTATTTGTGCCGAAGGAAAAATGTGGTACAAACTACGTTATTGGTTCCACTACCTTAATACAACAGTATTAACATGTATTTCATTTTTTCCCGCCGAATAACCTATTAATACTGACATAGTAAGGTAGTTCAGGGTGTTTTTGCTATAAAATTTAAAACAACAAGAGAAGAGTTTGTTGAAGCTTGTTATGTGACTTATGCCTGAGCCCTATCAATATACTTTACGGCATAGGAACTTTTGCTAAGTAAAGGAAAGTAACCAAAATAAATTTTTCTTAGACTTCTATCGTTACGCAGATTATATAAACATGAGAAATTCATTGCAAAAATCCGCTTGTATTTCTGATGTTCTTTTTCAAATAATCTTTTGATACCTTAAAAAGAATCACGCAATTATTTTCATCACTTATAGATCGTAATTCTTAATAAAAATCTCAGAGGATAGGTATACATTTTTAAATTACTTTTGAACGTCACTTTCAACAACCTTAACGCGTTTGATTCCGTCTGTAAGTTTTTTTGTTACACTTGAATTTACGATATGCTTCAATGTTTTATTAACGTTTAATAACTATGATTACAGAAAAGAAAGACACTCAGCATTCAGCAACATCAAGTTGGATAAACACGGTGATCAGCTTCAGTTTACTGCTCAGTACAACGTTACTTCTTATTAAGAGGATGAAGAAGCCACAAGACAGAGACAATCAAATCTGATCTCAAAGAACTGGAAGTAAATGCTTTTAAAGCCAACATCAAATAATTATTTTAATATATTTTTTATCTTTTAAATAACTTCTGTATATACTTTTTAACCTTTTTGCCCTTTTTCAGAGGCAACTCGTTGTAAAAACTATTCTGTTTATTATTATAAATTCTCATTACTTTCGCTGATTTAGGATATGCTTACAGTATGCATTACGTTGAACGTTGAACGTTTGCACATGCAAGGAATAATGCTATGATGGCGCAGCACCAAAAACTGACTGTTACTGTTGCCATCTATTCAAAATTTCATTACTCACATTGCTACTGTCATGCGGTAAAATCTCCAAGTGTTTGATACACAAATATTTAATAATAACACATTTGAAGGTTAAATCTTTATCCTTCGTCCTTCAAAATTACCATTAAATGCATCAATGTTTCTCCGTTTTATAGATAGAATTTTTTCACTCATTCTTTCGCTCTCCGCCATTAAAAAACCTCAATGGTGTTATTTAACGAGGTATTTTCCTACTATTCTATATTTACGTATATTTTATAACAGTTACGATATGTGTTAGAGTTTGTGTTTATTCAAAGTTTACAAAATATTTCCATGTACACGCAAAGCGATTAAAAGAATTTAACGCATTCATGCTAAACGTTTAAGCATTTGAATTATATTACAAGTTCTGTTTTATATCTTGCTCGTAAGTGTATGCGAATCGTGTTTGAGAATTTCTGCCACAAACGAATTACACGAAACGACATCACGGTTGAAAAACAGTCACTTTGTTTATACCTTCATTTCCTTTTCGCTAATTTTCTACCGTTTTTATTTCAAGTTCTTGCACGGTTAAAACAGTTTTCTTTGTTTCTATCCTGTATAAAGATTTCGTTTATTTTAATTTATTAAAAATGTTTATACATGATTAGACATTTCAATGTTACGTACTATTAATATGTGTTCTGTTAAATAATATAAAATTTAAAACGTGTTGTAAGACGCAAATAGTAAAAACAGTTTAAAAAGATAAAATACTTTTTTATTTAGCTATATTTGAAATATTCTGACACAAACTTCCTGACAGTCCGTGTGTTTGCGGCTTGACGGCGTTCAATTGGTAGATCATTGTTGATTTTCACACCCATTGAGCGAATACCAGACTTTGTGGGCTGCAGCTTATTATTTGGAATTTGCAACATAATACCGTTGTTTCTTAAACAAGGAAGGGGCGTGACGTGTGTACCACTACTATTTGTCACAATCAACATTATATATCGCAATCGTCACTATATGTGGCAAACTCAACACTATATGTCACAATTCGAGAATTTTATAAGCGCGGCGCAAAGCGCCGCGTGAAATAAAGTTAGGATTTTATAATAGAAAATCTAAGAGAATTTATGGTGTGACCGTGATCCGAAAAGGCCTAAGTTGAAGCAAAACAAACTTTTATGTTATATTTATGGTCCGACGGCAGAATGGGAAGACAAATAATAAGTCATAAAATTACGCTTTGTACGTTTTTCGTTTTCTTTCAGATAAAATGTATTGTTCTTCATGTTCATCGTTTGTTTCCATGGTAATTATTTCTTGAAAATAGTAAACATATTCGTCAGACAAGTTGGGTGGGTTGGGTGGCACCATAAATTCTCTTAGATTTTCTAGTATAAAATCCTAACTTTATTTCACGCAGAAAATTCAAATCTTTTCTTTTATCTATTTTTGAACCATCATTGAAAGCTTTTTTGGGCTGACTTGGCTTGCCCCCCCCCCCCCGGTGGTTACGGCACTGAATTGCTTCATGGCCAACGTTCAATCGATTAACAATAACAAATTTGAATTTCGGGGGTTTTCGGTGAGTCGGTATTTGGATATCTCACTGTCGGTTTTTCCGTCTTTACAAAAAATAGTTCCGGTAAATCGGTAATTCAATGTCAGCCGGTGAACGGTAATTATCCATTTTTTCTTCCGGTAAGCGGTAAATACGATATTTTTTGCGGTATATCGGTATTCTTCTACAGATCGGTAAGCGGTATTTTAACTCAAGTAGTTATTTTCCTCCATAGCTTTGCCATCCTAGCAAAAAATTAGTTAAATATTTATATGCCTATATGTATACTATATAGGGCGTACCGTGGGGGGTTGTTGGGTGCGGACGACCCCCACCCCCCCCCCCCCCCCCCCCCCCTTTGAAACTATGTGCCCTTTTTGACAAAAAATTTCAGATGCAATACTCCTGACATCAAAGTTACATCATAAACATACTAAGGAGAGTCGTATATCTATGGTTACATACAGTGCCGTAGGTTAAAAAATTGAAACTGGTAGAAGCTGGAACTGGATGAATCGAATTACAAAATTACTTGAATTTGCGAAATTCTTACCCTATTTGACTATTTATTATGTCCGTAGTAGCAACAGGTTCGTGAATGTTTTTCTTTGTCGATCTAGTACCACGAATGCATAAGAGAGCTACACGAAGGAGGCTGAAACTGATTCTTGTTCTAATCCAGTTCGTTGTTATTGACATGTTATCGTCACGTTTGATGGACATTTTTTCGCTAAGCCGACGGTAAAACGCATCACACTCAAAACTCATTCCACCAAAACAAGAAAATACCACAGGTGTGAACGTACCGTGCTCCACTTCACAAATCCTTTCCCCATAACATCTCTTCTTTTCGTTTTTGTTTCGCCGGTGAGCATCATAAAGCTTCTGTTCAACATAAGTATTGGCTAACGGGTTAAACACCCTTATATCAAAAAACGCCTTACTTCCGTTTGTCCAGAACCCTCTAGCTGATACGTCGACTCTTGCTTCGTCTTCAGTGT
Source organism: Candelabrum cocksii (assembly GCA_963930725.1). Classification (NCBI taxonomy): domain Eukaryota; kingdom Metazoa; phylum Cnidaria; class Hydrozoa; order Anthoathecata; family Candelabridae; genus Candelabrum; species Candelabrum cocksii. The sequence continues at coordinate 4,959,359 of OZ005677.1, read as the reverse complement.
TCGCTGTTTTGTGGCTAAACTTTTCCCCAGTCAACTTGGTCAATGGTGGTTCTATTTGAACATCTTTGCACACCTCCGCTAGGTAGTTCTGCTGCAAAATCATGTATCTCGTTGTGGCGGATAGATATAAATCCTCCCGTTGCACATGATAAACAGTGTTGGATAGTGTACTGCGCTCCACACACACATCTACTTGGGAGGTTCTGTAGTTGAAAACCATATCGTAGGTATAACGCATCCCAGAATTGCTGTTTGTTGAGATAAAACCCTTGGTCTTTTATAGGGATTGCAGTCAACCAGCTAGATGCACCTTTTTCGGTTACTGCCTCCAGCAACCTTTGCTTTTCATCTGAAAACTCCGTTTTTAAAGTTGCGAATGCAATTTTGTTTCGTTCGCTTTTTGCAGATTTGATCGTTGTTTTGGCGTTCTTTATTACATTTCTATCTAGACATAGAATGACTTTTTGATCAATAACCTGGTCGGCTAATGGCTTCGTGATTTGCTTTGAACTTTGGTATTGAATGTCCGATATCTCAGAAGGTATTGTGATTCCTAAACCACCCATCTTTACTGGTAGAGAAAATAAACGGCGTTCTTTATCGTTACAATCGCGGTTTTTCAGGAGGGCTTTAATGAAGAGTTTGGATATAGCGTCATCTAAAGGCTTTACCAATAATTCTTCTAATTATCTCACCTATACCAATTGGACGCAAACCGGGGTTTTTATCCAGTGGAATAAGCTTGCACGACATCAACGCAGAAATAGAACTTGAATCAGTAAGTGAATTTATGCAAAGATGTTTTGTAAAATTAGCAATAGCTTCACAAAGGTCCAAACCAACAGAACCATATACCTTTGAACCTAAAATGCATCTCCATTCATTTTCGTCTAGGTTAGATGGACCCGCTGCGCCTTTAGTTTTGATAGCCATCTTTCGTATTAAATCACCATCAATTGAGTCAAAGATTACCGGACTAACCTTATTTACAGGTCCATTTAAAAGTAGTTCGTAGTAAAGTGGTTCTGCTTTAGGGTGTTTTTCGTGTAATTCTTTTACAACTTTAGGATCGTGTAAGTTTAAAACACTGCAGTTTGAATCAGAACTTAACAACCGAATGGCAGCTCCGAGATTTCATTTATTACGAAAGATTTAAAACGTTTAGCCGTGTCTGTAATCTCTACTTCTTTAGTTTTAAACGATTTGAGGCGATTTTGGATAGATTGACCTTCGATAAGTAGATCCAATATTAAACCATTTTTCCACTGTTCTAGTCTCCTCTTCAAGTGTTCTTTATTTATTTTAGCTTTTGACTTTGGAGCTGATCTTTGTAAAAGAAGGCTTGGCATAATCATGACAGCTTTACATGCGAATGATCGTCGTTCATTTTCACAGTTCCAATCATTAAACTGATTTGTCATTTCAACAATAAAATCTTTTCCGAGTTTTCCCTTTGGCAAGGAAAAAAGATTCTTACGCCAATTTACAATCTTTTCGTAAGCATGTTCGATGTTTCTAAACAAAGGATCAATTTGCAGTTCAGAGACAACAGTAGTTTTTTTACTAGCTTGTGGTGGAATATGAGGTAGTATTCTTGGTGTGCGTGGCATGGTTATAGTACAAATAAGGTCCGGGGGGTGGGGGGGTTTCGGAAAAAAATCGAAAAATTAATAAGCGTCCCGGGACGTTTATTAGGAACCTAAGAATACCAAACTTAGCTTCAAATTCTGCTGCTTTTTCAATCATTTCATCTTCATTTGATGGAAGTTTGATGTATTTTGGTCCCAATTTGTAGGTGATTACATGACAAACCTTTTTGACTATTTTTGAGACTGTCGAGATGTGAACACCAAAAGTATTTGCAGTCATGATAAGGATAAGGATCCTTTATCTTTAAGGTAATATAATGTTATGGCTACTTTCTTGTGGGGTTTAATATATCTATGATTAGGAGTTAACAGATTAGGTGAAATCCAGAGAATCAGCTCGGTAACTAATTTCTCAAATAATTCACGTGTCATACGAATGGTTTTTTCCATTCAGCTACTGGAAGAACAGACGTAAACATATTTTCCCACCATAGATCAACCCTTCCTTTAGTAAACCAACATGATCGCTTTTTTCTTAATAACTTTCGTTTCCGAGTAGCATCTACCTTTTTCTTCAAATAGCTTTCTGGTTTAGATACAATGGTAGATAATAAAATCAGATTTTGGTTACGTTGTTGTTTTACCATACAAAGTATACTGGTTAATTGTTTTAGTAATAAAGATAAATTTGTTACACCAGCCAATATGGCAAAATGAAGGTTTTTGCTTACACAACGCGCCATTTTTTTTAAATAAGAAATATATAATTTGTTTACCATTTATATCTACCATTTTTTTAAATAGGCGGGAAGAAAATCATCCCGTTTGGCTAGTTATCCCGCCCCGGCTTCATATATAGGCGAGATGAAAATCGTCCCGTCCCGGCAAACATCCCGTCTCGCCTCTCCATATAAACAGCCTCTTAGATCAATTTTTGTTGGAAAACCAAAAAGATATATTCAATTCGCCAATTAGTGTCGCGGTTGCATCATACGGGTGGCTTCCATTTTTAACCTATGACTCAAAAGATGGAACATCAACACTCTACAACGCAAGACTGCACAGCCCAGTAGATAAAATCGAAGTTATAAAGTTGGGATTATTCGCGAATAAAGTTCATTATTGCGACGGTGTAATATTTCTCTCGTCGATTGATTGCCCCATTGGGATTATCGAATTTAAACTCAACTCAGTTTGTTTCAATGTGAAAGGTTTAAAAAAATCGCAACTTATTGAGTTTGCCGAATCTGTTAAAATTTCTACTTTGGGTACCGTAAAGGAACTTAAAACTAAAATTGAAAAGTACTTAAAAACAGTAGAATCCGAATACACCGCTAACAAACATCAAGTCAACTTCTGGGATGTAGAAGTACAGCCACTGTTTGAATCATTTGCATGTATTGAATCTGATTTTCTATACATTTAGGTATACGATGTGAATTGGAAAATGTCGTAATTGACTATGACAACTCTTGGGGAAATGTTGTTGTTGTTGTTGTTGTTGTGAAAATAATGGAAATTTTTTCGTTTCCCATAAATCTGGCATTAGTAAGATACATCTTGAATCAGGAAGTTGTGCGACAGTTGTTAGAACCACGTTTCAAAATTGTTTTCTAGCTGTGATTGGCATGATATCATATTTACTACTTTAAATCAAGCTAAAATATTTAAGTTTGAAATGGGTGATATCGAAGAATTTGCTAGATCAGAAAACGGGTGTCAAGATGTCCTGTTGCAACATCAAAGTTCATGCAACCGATGGACTTATGTGTTGAGATTGATCAAATTGTTTATTTATGCGATGCTCAAAACAATTCAATTAAACTCATAACACAAGTGAACAATTGTGCGTCGTTTTTAGAATGTATAGGGAATTTGTACGAAGCATTCTCCATGCATATAAAAGAAGAACAATATACAACTCATTCCCTACAATCTTCTATAGATTACACAACCAAGTGTAATACATATCTTATGAAAGTTGAAGAAAGCATTCGCGGATACACAAAGTTCGACAAGAGTCTAAATGGTCCGGTGTTACAGTAAATAAAGACTCCCGTAAATTTGCACTCCCCAGTCATTATTTACTAGTAAATAATGACTCCCCAGTCTTTATTTACTAGTAAATAATGACTAGAGGAATTCAGTTTTTTCTAGTTAATAATGACTCCCCAGTAAAATAATGACTCCCCTGCTTTTATAAGTTTTAACATAACCAGAACATGACCTACTTTTTTCGGGATTTAAACAATACTGATAGTGAATAGGGTACTTTCTGCAAAATTAGGGAAGAACTTGTTAGAAATTTTCCCTTTTTGACAATTTTCACATGTCTTGATAAATTCCTCTACGTTGTTTACAATATTATGCTAATAGAAACTTTCAGATACTTTTTGATATGTTGATTCTCGACCACGATGTGAAGCCATGGATTTCGCTTTAGGGTTTCACCTAGGCCAGCATGAATATCCTCCATTTGACGCTGAAGCTACTTCGATGAAACAACAACTCTTTTTGCGTTATACAATAACTGACTGTTTAAAACAGAAAATTTTCGACATGCTTTTCGGAAATTCGATTTTTTACCTTTATCACCCACTATTTGTTCAGTATAAATCTTTTGTCTAATATATAGTTTGATACTTTTTAACTCAACGTGATTTGCCATATTGCGTAAATTTAAATTCCATTGTACAACGGTAAAAACACAAAACTTGTTAAAATCGAACATTCAAAGTAAGAGGAATAAATTAAATCAGAGTCACAAGAAAGAATAGTCTGGTGACGCTCGGGCCGTTTGTTTATCTTGCTTTGATTTCATTAGCGGTGTTGAAAATAACCCGACGGCCCGACGGACCTACAATAACAAATTAAAATGGCGACTTTTGTGGTGGAAATCTCTGCTGAAGATTTAGAGTTTATTACAAACTGAAGATATTGAGGGGTATGACTTTACAGTTAAAGAAGATGAAGAAGATTTGGTAAATAGTTAGATCATTTATGTGAAGATTATGCTCTATTTTTTTGCTCCAAGTCTAGATTTGTATTGAAACAACTCCAGTCCCAGTATATGTAGTCATGCCCAGTCATCATATGTTAACATTCTAAGCTATATATAATCAGAGATTCTGATCAGATCTGAATCAGAGATTTAAATCTGACAGAAAATATACGTAGCCAGTTTAAAATATTTGAACTAACAACTGATGAAGTTAAGCCTATATGGAGCCAGCTAAATCCAGTATTCGAAAGCTTTAGTAGTGCAGAAAAATTTTATTCAAAGATGTTTTTTTCTCATTGCCAGACAAAATGCAAATCTTCCGTAGACTTCCAAAGCTTATTTCAAACCTAATTGTTACAAAGGTCACTACAGGTTGTTTAGAGTATCTCACAAAACCTAAAGATGTAGATCAGTTGATAATGAAGTTTCAATGGGTTAACAAGTCGAGATATGTTGTTGAATATATTCTGTTCTTATATGTATGTATGTAATTCTTTATTTCTGATTGGATAATATTACAGATCTAGTTTCATACAACTAATTAAGTCCAATATATATAAAAAATAATTACAAAGTTATCAATATAAATACTAAAATAAATAAGATTGTAATTATGAGCATATTTTGCATTGACAAAATATTACTGTCTCTTTAAGTTTATCCTTAAACTTACGTAAAGTCACAGATTCCTTAGTCGCTTTGGGTAATTTATTCCAAGCTAAGGCACCTCTAACTAAAACTTCTTGCTAACTAAAACTTCTTTTTTTCCTTCCTACTTTTGTACGCATAGGAAGTGTTTTTTTAAGAAAGATCTCTCAGTAAATTTTAATTTTCATTGGAAATTGCTGGTTAATTATTGTTTATTTTATTTGATGGTTGACATTGAAATATTTTGGTAGTGATTTTGTTGTTTTGCGCGATTGGTTGGACGAAGGATTTGTTTATTGAGGTAAAGTGAAGTTTTCACTGTTATTTTTGCACAAAATCCATTCTTTAAACTAGTTTCGAAAGCTTGAATTGCTTCCTACCTTAATCACGCACGCTTGTTCATTAATCACTTTCACCTCTCCATCGCAGCTATTTTTTATGTAACTTTCTGAGCTTGTATAAATATTAACGCCTGACTGCTAGCCACCGGGCAAAGATTCTTATATAGAGCATTTATTATTATACTACATAATTAACTAGCTACACAAAATAATATAATATAATTTATAAACATAGCCATAACCCTTGATTGTTAAACGTTTTTTCTTCTTGTGGTGTAATTTTTCTTATACATATTTTCTAAAAAAAATCGCTGTTATGTCGCTAAACCCGGATCAACTGAATAAATTTAGCAAAGCAGAGTTGGTTGCCCAATGTGTGCAAATTCAAAAATGAAAATTCAACGATTAAAATTGAAAATACTTTATTAAAAGAAACTATTAACGCCTTGACAATTTCCAATTAAAAGTTGAGAAAATTCAATCATCTGAACCAAAATTGACAAATGTGATTGAAGAGACTTTCATCGATCTCGAGAAGAAGCATTTTGAACTGCAACAATACACGCAATGTGACTGTGTCGATATTTTTGGTGTTTCTGTTTTATTATTACAAAATATTAATTGACAAGCGACGGGCATTTGTTCAAAGCATTATGGTATGCATTTTTTATTTTGTATATATTTCTACTTTGTTACGGTTTATATTTGTTTATGAGTATGATTATGTTTGAAAAACATCAGGAGATATCAGTATTCAGTCACCCACGTCACTGGCGCTCAACAGAGGGAAGGCTATTCCACCTTCCAAAAATTCATAGGGCAGGCAGAAAATATATTCACTTTTTTAAAATATGGTAACGAAATATGAAGTGTTCTGAGAATCGAATGGACCCTACCCTACAAATGTGTTTAAAATGGTTAATGTTCTGCACATGTTTTAGACTCGTGTTGATTAAGTGTGTAAAAGTAAAACAATGTATTACATGATCAAAACATAAGTAAAACGAGAAAACAAGTGCATTTACATGTCATAATATAACTATAACAGTTTGAAATAAATAAAAGCACTTAAAAAAATAAGCTCCGTGGTTTCTTCAACCATTCATCAGCGAATTCTTTAAAAGTAATATCTTTCACTGTCTCTTTTTCAAAGTAAAGGTGAGTCAATGCGCATTGCCTTTCTACGTTACTACGCTGGCGTCTTGGTGCGTCAACGTAAGACATAGCAGAAAAGAGGTATTCTACTCGGGCAGAAGCATACCCACATGTTATGCTGAGTTTATACATTGAAGTAAGAACTGGTGCTGCCTCTGCATAGTTTTTCAACAAGAAAACATACACATCCTCTATGTCAACATCTTCGGTAGCTTCAAATTTGCGAACCATAACGTTTTTGAATACCTGACATTCTGATTTGAATGCTTCAAAATCATCAGCATTTAAGGAACACAATTGCTCACTGATTACTGGAACAGTACACAAGTAATCGAAGAGAGGTCGAAGGAGAGATGGATTGAGGAAGTCTGCATGTGTGAGTGAGAGTACCTCCATGGCCCACCAAAGGCTTGTCTTATCAGTTGTGAATAGAGTGTTCATTTCACTTTCAAAACAATCTGACAGTTCAACAATAACACGACGTACGTAGTTCTTGAATAACACTCTCTTTTACACCATCGTAATGTTCTTTCACATCGGCAAGTTTCATGCAATTGTAAAGACTGTGTTCTAACGAGTAATGCTCGCTAATGAACATAACCTGTTCGATTATATCACAAACAACAAGATGAAGTTTATGACAGAAACAATGAACGTAAATTATATTTCTGCCACATTTATCCGAAAGTAGTTTTTGAAGGCCACCTCTGTGACCACTCATCACACTCGCGCCATCGTAACATTGTAAAACCGTTCCATCCAGCGAGATTGCCATATCGTTGAGGCATTTGGTCATCAACTCCATTAGCCCTTGTGCAGACCTATCTTTGGCTTCTTCCACACCGATAGCATGTTCCTCAATCTTACCTTCATTGTTGAGAATCGAACGACGACCGCTTCGATCCCTCCAATTCTTGTTGCTACTCCCATCATCATCAAGGTTATATTTTCACTATAACTTTCTGCGCAATTTTGATTTTAGAACTTTCCGCAGAACAAAAATGACTTCATTTTGTATCACCCCACTCGTATATTTTGCGTTGGGAAGTTTCTTTACAATTTCTCTCAGACTTTCGTCGAATGGAAAGAGTAAATCGCCAAATGAGTTTAGATACAGCCCACCACCAAACTCGTCTGTCAAGAAATCAGCATTTTCTTCGTCACCACGCAATGGAAGACCATTCACCGCAAGAAACCGAACAACCAGGAAGACTGCCTCCACTCATCTCCGATGTTCGGGTATCCGCTGCATAACCATGGTGCCGAGGGTGTGAACAGTTATTTCCCGCATTTTGTGTTCATTCCACGATTTGATTGCTGATTTATGAATAATACTCTTGGAATGTTAATCAAACGAATTGGTGGCATTCTTCCAGTTTTTGAACCATCTTTTACAAAAGGGGTGTCGGTAGCCGGAGCGTACACTCGGCATGGATAACAGAAACACGCATCAAGCTCCACAATGTGCTCAAGCCATTCCCTTTGAATATACCACTGCTTTGAGAAACTTCTAAAAAATACTCATTGCCAAATTTTGTCTTCGGATATGAAACAAGCTCTGGAGTGATGGGTTTCTGTTTATCGAGTTTTGAGATGATTGATGGTAAAGCTGATACGGAATCGGAAGGACAAATTGTAGGTCGTTTTGACTGGCTGGGTCCTGGATATTCCGGTGTTGATGTGCGTTTTGTTGTTGCTGGGTTTGAAGAAGGGAGGTTTTTGTTTTCCTGTGCAGTATTGTTGTGACGAGCTGTACGTATAAAAAATCTGCCGATACTCATATCTACATTGTATAATGCATATCACGTTCAATCCTCTTCAACGCATTTGTTCTATCCTTTTTTCAAAATATAAAATCAGAAGAGTTTCAAAAAATTTGGACACTATACCATGCTCACCTGTGTTGCCCTTCGGAGAGAATATTAATCAAAGTGAAACACAAGACACATATGCATATGATTCTTTGACGGAGTGTTTTTGTTTGTTTACGTCAACGGTACCGTTAACATATATTTACAGCATGATATATGTTTAAAGTTTGGGAAAATCAACGCAATTATCGTGTTGTAAATAGAGCTAAAAATATTTTCTAAAGCTTTGTTTACATTATACATAGAAATATAAAGTTCAGTTTAGATCACATTTCTTTTATAAATTGACAGCAGAGTGCAGACCTCAATCTCAAAACAAAAGATTTCCGCATAGAAACTATCCTCTAATTATATGACGTGGATACTTTGAAAGTTTTTCAAAATATTAGAATTTATATTTTCTAAAAATATTTTTTGGTGGAAAATTCCCCAGGGCAGGCGGACAACTGGAACAAGGGCTCTCAGGGCAGGCTGCGCCCGACCTCGCCTGCCCTCAGTTACGTGTTTGTATTCAGTGCCTTTTGCTTTAATATCATTATATATAATATGAATGGTTTTGAATAAAAGCCTTCGCTGCTTCTTGTCTTCAACAGGAAGATTTTGAAATCAGATGAAAAAGTAAGCTACAAAATTTGTTCTAAGCATTATTTAATACCGTGGAACAAAAGATTTCCAAAGATATATAAGTGCTATTTAATTATATAATCATATCGAATCAATTTTGAGAATAAACGAATATCCGTTAATTTCAACAAAGATATTTTTCTTTGGATTTTTGAATATACAGAAGCACGAAACAGGTTGGGGAAGAAACTTCGAGCAAGGATACAAAATAGAAAAACTCAATATAGAAGAGATGTAGAATACATTTATATATATAAATTATAGAATAAAAAAATAACCTATTCTCGTTGCTAATTCCATACAAAAATAAACATCTTTCACTGTAGAAAAAGTAATGAAGAAACTGTGCATGAACATGGTTGAAAACTATTCGTGTGAATAGCCAAACAAAAGTTAAAGAAACTAGCAAGTTTTTAGAAAAAATTATTATAAAAAACGCCAGCAAAAAAGCATATTTGACTGCGTACGTCTCAATCCAAAGCACTTATGATGGTGGGACAGATGGTCTGGATGGTACACCTTTATTGGCGTCTTTCACACTAAGGTCAGTCAATTTTGAATTTTCATCTTCGTAAAATGTAGGCTAAAAAGCAGACAGAAATGAATTAATTAACTTTAATGAAATTTAACTTCAAATCTTCCTTGACGTATTACTTACAAAAAGAGGGCTAACAATTCACCTTCTCCTCGGGCGTGCTGGTGTCATTATCATCAGATTCATCAGCAGAAGAGCCACTCTCTGCTAACTTTTCGCTCTCTTGATGTGACAGGGAGCCTGATTGACCTACACGATATAAAAACACATGATTTCTTTGAAAATGAAATGGATGAATTGCTGATGAAGTAATTTTAGGTGTTTATTGACATTTGATTTGAATGATTGTAGGTCATGGTCATACAGGACACACTCACCAAGTGTTCCACAGACGGCAAAGCGTGGAACAAAAACTTTGATCATGAATATCCTGCCTAAGATTTAGGGTATTGAGAGTATGATATTGATTGAAAGCATCACTTCGTTGTGACAAAGGTTGAAGGGAACTAAAGAGTCTAATTTCGAGTCTGACAAAACGAGAAAGACTTTTCCAGGCAGCACCATCCGAGATATACGACAGCAGTATTTCATCTTATTCTTATTCTTCGTATGAGCAGTATCGTCCAGGCTAGATTTCCGGACAGGTTGTCATCAGCCAATCGACTGTCTCGTCGTCCAGGTTCTTCAGACCATGCATTCCATGTGGGGGGGGGGGGGCGATGGATTGGGCAAGCATGAATGACATGGTCCGCAGTCTGCTCTGTGACACCACACTCGCAGGAGCCAGTCCCCATTTGTGCATTTCTGAACGAAAGCGCCCGACGCCAGTAAATAGACGGTTTAGTCTAACCCATGCAGATCTAGTGAGGGGCATCCCTGATGGAAGGGAGTCGGCGTGGGGTATGAAATCACGGGGTCTGGAGGCGTTGTTTTGCCACTCCGTGTTCCACATGTGGCTCGTCCAGTGTGCCGCACTTATTCCAAGATCTTCAATGCTTTAAAGTAGCTGTTGTGCGGCAGGCACAAATGGACGTGTTGATTTTAGTCGTCGCTGCTCTCCAGATGATGGACGCTGAAGAGTAGAATGGAGAAGATGGTCGGGGTCCAAGGCGCGGCAAACGAAAGATATCATGGCTCCTTTACGACGAAGCTCAGCCTGTTGGATGCCCGCAAGGATGGGTAAATAGTACGTTGGGGTGGGACGCAGGCATCCAGACACAATGCGCATTGCATTGATGGCGGTGTCGACATGACGGGTATAAGAACTGCAACACCAAACTGGTGCGCAGTATTCAGCGGTGGAGTGGACAAGCGCCATGATAGCTGTTCTGAGGGTGTTCGCGCCAGCTCCCCAGCCTGAATCCGCTAGGCGCCTTAACAGTGTGACGCGCACTGAAAGGTTTTTACGCAATGACTCCAGGTGTCGGCGGTACGTGAGTGGCCTGTCCAGGGTCACGCCGAGATAAGTAGGCTCGGCGCAGTAGGGCAGATGTTCTCCCTCGATGTTGATTTTAATCTCACGCTGTGCCTCCCGGTTGTTGAGATGGAAGGCCGCCGACATTGTTTTGCCTTGCTGAGATTCAGCTTCCATTTCTGGAGATATGCAGAGTCTTACCATGTCATGGCTCAGGTTTCTTTCCATTGACTGCCAGTCTCCGACTGAATGCAGGAGTGCCAGGTCATCTGCATAAACATACTTCCTGGAGATGGTGGTTGGCATAGATGTAGGTGTTAAACAGGAGTGGAGCCAAGACAGAGCCCCGTGTATTTCATCATTAAGCTTATCTGGGTGACCTGTTGGGGAAAACCTGATGACGGAGAAAACTTTTCCTGAGATTCCAATACTAGCCAATACTAGACAGTTTGTGGAGCAAACCAAACTTTTTGAAAATCTTTTGATACAACAAGGGCAATAGCGCTAGACTCAAAACCTTTCGGCAACACATACAGGGGTGGCGCCAGGGTTTTTCCGACGAGGGGGCTTACAGCGCCGACGGGGGGGGGGGGGGGGGTGGGGTGGGGCTAATAGCTTGACTCTAAGTTTAACACAAAACTTATTGATGATCAAATCTATTACAGATTTGGCACCTTTAAATTTAAACATAACCTGCAATGAAACTTGATATCATGATAATTGTATTAATCACAAAAAAGACCTAATGTTAAAAAATGTCAGTATTTTGTTAATATTGCTTTACTTCCGACGGGGGGGGGGGGGGGGGGGGCTGAGAAATTCCGACGGGGGGCTGTAGCCCCCTAGCCCCCCACTGGCGCCACCCCTGAACACAGAAGCTGTAGAATTTGCAAAGCGAAAACCGTGTTGGACGTAACTCAGGAGGTTATTTTGGGAAAGATCAAATCCTTCGATTAATCACTGTCTCAAAGAGATAAATACCAACACTGAGAAGGCTAACCGAGTAACATTCTTGGAATATTTAAAAAAACTTCCATATCGCACAATGGTGTTATTATTGAACTCTTCAAGTCTTTGAAATGTCATCTTCTTTTATTTTCTAATGAGGTAATATTATTTACATTACTAAAATGTGCTCACCTGAACGACTGCCCGTAATGTTGCTGGGTGGCTCATCGGACTTCATTTCACCGCTGGACATTTTCTTGTGGCACTGGTTGCACACTCGTACGGGCTTTGCTGATATGTGTGGAATGAGGAACTTCTTAGCTGAACAATTTCCACACACTACCAAACCGCAGCGACGACAATGATGCTGAAAAACACTGGCTTTGCTGAAAACGCGAGATATTCAATTGTTCTTTTTGCTTTGAGCATTTTTTGCCGTTTAAAATATAAGAGAATAATTTACTATTTTATGGCAGAAACTACCTACCCTTCGAACGATAGCGGTGAACTTGGTTTTATTGCATAACATACAATTGTTTGCACTCTGGTCTGGAACCCAAACTGCAGCTTCGTCTCCTGATGGCTTCTTTCCAGCTAAACAAAGGGAAAGATTTAGGAACCATGCTTTAAACAAACAACATCAAATGTTTATCTAAACAATATAATTTATTCTGTGGCTTAGCTTTTCATTAGCTCTACCGTGATATGGTAGAATGAACTGGTAAACTGCATGAGAAATATTCATTAACAAATAAAAACTGGACACAATTATGTAAACAATTGAAGCATACTTCATCCGTGAAAAAGTAGTGTATAAAATAAAATTCAAAGTGTTCTTCTCTTCACGGGCCTTTTGATTTCAGACGAAACATACTTTTCGCAAGGAGATCTTTGATGCACTTGTTTATATGAGCCATCCAATCACGTTTCTCGTTGGACGTTGCTGCAAAAACCGCAAATGATTTTGAAGGGCTGATAATCTGCCATCCATTCTTGAAATCTGACATAATGAGGAAAATGTAACATTTGAGCTTGTGTTGCAAAAGCAAATATTTAAGCCAAAATAAATATATTTAATTAAAAACACGACAAAAGTGAAAAAGGTGTTTATCCGCCTACATCTACATTAAAAATGTGCTTTTTTCAGTTAGAGGGGTTTTTAAAGATTATACTGTGATGAGGATGGTTATTGCTAAAGTCAAGGTTATGAGATGGCATATACTTTACTCACTCCCATCATCTTCCAGTGCAATGATTTTAACTTCCTCTAGTGGGAGCAAATGTTGCTTGTTGTACTAAATTTGTGGGAAAAAAAGTGTTTAGTGTTGTGGTTCTTTGTAGAGTTTTAAACTTCAATCTTACCTTCATTTTGTTGATGACAATGTTGCCATAAACCAGAACATCATTGAAGAGAAAGAACTGAACAAATTAATATTAATATAATATAACTATAATTATAACAGTTAAAAACAATAAAGTTTAGCATTTTATAATAAATAGAATTTGGAATTCAGTAATAAGTTTGGAGGGATTTCGATTAGAGTGCCTTATGAACCTTGCAATGAAAAATCAGTCCATTTAAGCATTAGTGACAGGGTGATCTCATCACATGATACTTAAAACCAAAAGGTTCCAGTTTGACAATTTAATATCCGGCGATAGCGCAGTGGTAACGCGTTCGGCTCTTAACCGAAAGGTTCTGGGTTCGAGACCATGCTATCACAAAGTTGTTTAGTGAGTGGTTATAAATAAAAAAATGCATGTATGTCATTAAAAATAACCGTAGCACAAATGGGAGCAAATGATGTCAGTGTACCAGCAGGATGAAAGAGTAACCAACCAAATGATGACAGTGTACCAGGGTGAAAGAGTAACCAAACAAAGGATGTCAGTGTACCAGCAGGGTGAAAAAGTAACCAAACAAATGATGACAGTGTACCAGCAGGGTGAAAGAATAACCAAATGTTTTGTTGAAAAAGTTAGCAATTAAAAAAACATTGGTTTGATGCTCTTTTGTTTTTTGCTGCGTTTTATAGTAAGAATCATCATGGTAAAACTGTAGCGGGTAAGACAGGGAATCTATTATTATATAGATAGTATTAAACAGAGTTGAAAAAGTAATGATTATTACAATCTTTAAGAAAAGGAACAAAGAAAACCTGACATTGACACATGTACCATTGTACAAAAAGATCCCAGTTCAACACAGGTTTCGTTCTGGCCATTCTTGTGTCACAAATTTGCTTTAGACAAAGGAATTCCTATTGACAACATATACCTAGACTTTGCGAAAGCCTTTGACAAAGTACCTCACAAGTGTCTCTTAGTCAAACTCAAAGCGTATGGCATCAAAGGAAAAACTTTCAATTGGATCAAAAACTTTCTTCGTAACCGCTGCCAAAGAGTCAGAGTCAACAATGGCTTTTCAAACTGGAATGAGGTCCATTCCACAAGGTACTGTATTAGCTGCATTACTGTTCATAATCTATACCAATGACATTCCCCAGTCAATAACATCACCTGCTGCCCTTTTTGCTGATGACACAAAGGTATATCTTCCATTAGCTAATGCCACATTGCATTACCTACTTCAGAAAGACATTGACTCGCTAGTTTCTTGGGCAAAAAACTGGGGAATGTGCTTTAATATTGATAAATGTTCAGTCTTGCATCTTGTTCATAACAACAAGCTACATACGTATACCATGTGGGTCCCGCTTGAAACAAAACGCGTCGTGATTAAACCAATGAAATGCGAGCGTGACTTGGGAGTTCAAGTTGATAGTTGCTTGAAATTCGCAATTCACATCACGACTCAAGTCAACAAATCAAATCGCATTCTTGGATTGATCAGACGCACTTTCGTTTACCTCGACACAAAAATGTTCACAAAGTTTTTCATAGCATTTGTTCATCCGCATCTATAATATTGTGGTACGGTTATTACCCCAGGTTGCTGAAAGACAAAAGGCAGATTTAAAACGTTCTTCATCGTTCCTCAAAACTGTTACCCGGTATGAAAAATCTATCCTACAAAAGTCGTGTTGTGCGCTTAGGTCTTCCAAGTATGAATTACCGTTTCATAAGAGGCAATTTAATAGAAGTTTACAAATGGTTTCACAACTTCTATTTCTGTGAAACCAAGCTGTTCAAATCGAAAGATCACTGACGAGAGGTCATTCACATAAATTGAAAAAATAATTCTGCAGACTCGACTTCAGGAGGCAATTCTTTACGATGAGAGTTGTAGACAGCTGGAACAGCCTCCCTAATGAAGTTGTTACTGCGGAGTCACTGAACATTTTCAAAAATCAATTGGATTTGTTCTTGAGAAACAAAAGATATTTGTATGTTTGATTATTTAATTCCGATTATTTGTTTGATTATGTCATTCTTTGCAACCAAAAATATGAAGCGTTACCAGCGATTTTTCAATTTATTTTTATTTTCTATTTTTATCACTTTTTTTTCTCCTCTTCACATATTTATGCTTTTGCAAGACTTGCTTTGTTATAGGTTGACAGGCACATTTTTATGCCTATACATTGAATTTTTGATGTAAACCTTATTTTATAATAAAAAAAAAGAGAAAGCTAACACAAACTTGTATGATTTTAATTTTTTATAAAAGATGCAGGACTTACTTGTCTTGGCTTGGGTTTTTTCCTACACAGCTTTGTCAACACTCCTTCTCCAACCAAAACACGACCTGATTTTTCTAATGGCTATAAGCAAAGCTCTGTTAGTTAAACTGCTAGCATTTTTTAAAAAAAATTATTCAGTAAACAGACAACATATTGGAGTTACCTGACCAGCGCTTCCAAAACATTCTTCAACAGTTTGAATGCGTTTGGTATTTTCTTCTGTGTTTGCTTTAAATATATTATATATAACAGGTATACCACACCCAACAAACTCAAAATATTCAGAACAAATATATTTTCATTTTATTGCAGCTAAGACCCGCATATTTTTTACACGCACTCATCACGTAATAGACAATAACTGTGAACTTACCTTTCTGTGGTTGTATATAAATACATATAATGCACTTCAAATGCATTCTGTATGTTTAAATCTTCAAGTTTTGAGAATCACTTGGATTCAAATGTTTTTGCTTGTTTTTGTCTAAACTCTCTTTTTGTTATGTAATACGTTCTTTAGATTTTCACACAATATTTTTTGTCTAGAACAGCACACGCGCATCATTTCTTTTGAATGTTGTGCCATCCTGGTTCAATGTGTTTGAAATAAAAAATATTGCTTGCTTATTTAAAGGAATTTCTAGTTTTTGTTTTATGCCATGCATTTCTTTCAATTATGTAGCGATTTTCATTCGTCTTTTTACGCCACTAACGTTTTTTCATATTTACAAGGTATATAAATGTTCTGTTACTTATACCAGTTATATTTATATGGTTTATATTACTGTACTTCAAAAAAATAAATGAATAAATACAAATATAATACAGCCTTCTAAAGTCTGCTCCAAACTCAAAATTTTGTGATTTTGGCTTAGAATTTTTAAACAAGTGAACAGTGCTCCTTATGTTTTTTACATTTGTCTGGTTACAGGCCAACTCAGCCAAATGCCAGCTCGGTCTACAAACTAGGCCTAGATTTACGTATAAAATAAGGACTCAACTGTTTGGGCGGGGACTGGTCATGACGTTTCTTGATGCTGCGTTTCTTGTACAAACTAAGTTTCAATCAAGTGTTTTGAGGTTTTTAGACCAAGATCGGCGGAATTACAGTAATAAAGAATAAAGTCCCGATTGATCAGATATATCAGAATTTAATTTCCTAACATCGTGACCTAGGTCTACTACATAGATTTTTTGCTTATCATATGACAAAGTGTTATGGGTGATCCTGAACCTGGCAACAAAGTTGGCACACACAGTTTGAAGTATGCTTTCGTTTCACCGAGCAAACAGACAAGTCATTTTGCACGTAACCGACAGAGCCAAATCAATATGACTGCTGGCGTTCGGAAATCTTGTTTACTATAACAACAAAAAGTCTCCTAAAGATATTGTTAGCGGACCAAATGTATTGATAGTCACATGATAGATTGAACAATAATATATATATAAACATATTGAAGCAAAAATAACTGAAAAATATATATACTGTATAGTAAAGGAAACATCAAATTCATAGTTAAGCCAAGCTGGTACCGGGCTTAGGCCGAGTTTGTAGGCTGAGCTGGCATTTGGCCAAGTCGGTCATACACCCATTTTTCTTTATGGAGTTCTGTCTATACTTTCATAACTTAAAATAAAACTTAAGGGGGGGGGGAATATTGTTAAAAAATTGAGCTCATAAATCAAAAATGAACAAAAAGTGGTATTCTGCGGTATACTAATACCTTCACCATATTTAAAAATTCGAACAGGATTGGAGGATTATATATGTTTAGAAACAAAATTTACCTATTGAAAGTTGGCAGTTAGCTACATGAGCGACTGTACGACATGCTCAGATTAATTTTATAACAATTATAACTGGAATATAATGAATTGACTTATTAGATATACATTAGACTTTTAGTGGCCAGAAAATCATTGAAAAATTGAAAATCATCAAAAATCCTCACCTAGTCGGTCGACCATGTTTTTTTCTTGTTTTCATGAATTGAGCCGTTTGTGACAAAAAATAACAATACAAATTACCGTAATTCTGCTTTAAACGCCCCCCCCCCCCCCCCCCCCCCTCCTTCTTTTAATCGCTTCCCTCCAATAAACGCCCCCTATAAAGATCAAAATTCTAAATAAACGCCTCCCTCTAATAAACGCATACCTCTAATAAACGCCCCCTCTAATAAACGCCTCCCTCTAATAGACACCCCCTTCCTGGAGGACAACTCAAAAGGATCCCTCGCAACTGATTAACTAGTACCGGACGATAGTAGCCTTTGCTATTCATATTCACCGCTTAAACATGAAGAATAATTTCAATCCTTCTGATATCATCGCTATGGATGAAACACCTGTATGGGCTAACATGGTAAGCAGTACGATAGTATACAAGACTGGCCAGAAAGAGATCACGCTAAAACAACTGGTCACAAAAAAGTACGTGTCAGTGTTTGCCAGACTGCTAAAGCGGACGGTATCAAGCTGAAGCCCTTCATTGGTACTAAGCGAGAATCGGCAGTGATGAACAATGAGTTCAAATCAAAGTGTGTTGTATAGTCTCTTCCGCAAATGGCTGGATGAACGAACAACTTACAATTCAGTGGTGCAAAGAAGTTGTCGGATCTTTTGTCTTCCGTAAAAGGCTTCTTGTGTAGGATACATTTGAAACCCATATGGCCGAAGAAGTTAAGTCTGTTTGAAGAGGATGAAAGTCGAAAGTGCTTTTGTTCCGGGTGTTTGTACTAAATACTTACAAGCCCCTGATGTGTACTGGAACAAACCATTTAAAGGAGCACTATCTAAAATGTACGATGGGTGGCTGGCAAAGGTGTTTATCAATTCACAAAATCAGGAAACATGAAAGCTGCTCCTCGTCCTTGGCAAAAGTTACCAAAAAAGATCTCATCATCAAATCTTTCAAAGGGTGTTCGCTGAATATCAAAAATGATGGAAGCGAAGATGGTTTTATTCATTGTTTTATAGAGAAACAACCTTGCGAAGTTGGAAGAAAGGTATTAAACGTGCAGAATGCATTGCTTCGTGATGTAGACGGAATGGACGCCAATCCATTTGGTGATCGAACAGAATCGGATGTTGAAGAGGCGAACGCTTTGTTCAATCTTCAAGATAAAGATGAGGAAGAAGACGATTTTGTAGTCAATATATAAAAAAAACCAATACAAAAACTTATACAGTATACTCCCGATAAGTGGGACTTTCACTAAGTGGGACGGTTTTTCCCTTGAATTTCCTAACCTAATATAGGCATTCGCTTAAATGGGACATTCGCTAAGTGGGACAGATTTCGTCGGTCCCCTGAGTGTCCAACTTATCGGGAGTATACTGTATTTTGAAATAACGCCCGGGCATTTAATAGAAAATTTACGGTAATTAGTCGCAACGTTTGTAATCAACCTTCTTTAGTCTCAATACCATTTTCCGGCATGAGAAAAGGACCCCCAAATTGAGGGCTCAAACGTTATCCTGATGAAACCTGCTGGAAAATGTCCAGCATAGTCCGGTGTACCATGAATAGTCCCTGCCAGACGTTTTCAATAGTGGCAGTGGTGGGTTGTGTCCGCCAGACGGGTATAACCCGCTCCCCGAAATTGAGCTAGCTCAGCTGGAGAAGTAACCCAATGAAACCAAGTAGAAAATGTTCGGCCTAGTCCCGTGTATCTTTAATGGTCACTGCCAGACTGTTTTAGAGGTGGGTTGTGTCTGCCAGACGCTCCCAGTGGTATAGGCCTATGCTAGGCACTATCTCGGCTTATGTAGAATGTTAACCCTATTTTCTACTTCGATTAGTGTTTTATTGTAGACCATGTAATTGCATATAAGTAACATTTAACTGTCTGAAATGTGATATACCATCGTGTGAATTGTATTTTTTAAAAATGATTGGTCTAGTCCCGTGTATCCTGAATGGCCATTGTCACTGTCTGACTATTGCTTTAGATAGGCTAGAATGATATAATGAGTTCAAACGTTAATAGTTCAAAAGATCTTAGCTGACACATGATGAATAGATCTGCACACGAAACAGTGAATTCAGAAGAAAAAGTTTGGAAGAATCTTTCAGAAGGATGGATCCAGAAGATACTTCTGTGAGTACAGAAAGGTAATGTTTGGGAGAGTCAGCACAAGCATCAAATTCTTCGTCCACTATCGTCAGTCAAGAGGTAAGCCTACCGGTAGTGCTTGTAATAGAGGTTAACTTGCC
This sequence comes from Candelabrum cocksii, assembly GCA_963930725.1. Classification (NCBI taxonomy): domain Eukaryota; kingdom Metazoa; phylum Cnidaria; class Hydrozoa; order Anthoathecata; family Candelabridae; genus Candelabrum; species Candelabrum cocksii. Next base: position 4,939,370 of record OZ005677.1, on the reverse strand, counting down.
AATATGGGCATACAAAGCTGGGTCAACAGTAGGACCCAGGACTGGAGCCCCCAGATTTTGAGGGGCCCACAACTTTTTAGGTCCCCAAATTTATTGAGGCATTTCAACAGTTGTTTGCCTTTGCAGCATCAAATGTTGTTTTGGACATTATTTTGGGCCCCCTAGATCTTCATGTGAAAAATTTTCAGACAGTAAACAGACAATCTCTTCCTGTTGGTATAGTTTATGTAATACACGAATATAACGCGGTACACCAGATAATGCGGAGCAAATGAATGTGATTACAAATTAGCGCGAATCAACAAAATTCAAATATTCAAATAGTATTTAATTAACACGAATTTTCACTGTCAGCAAAAAACGTTTTATTGAAACTTGAAATCAGTACAGGTAAAAACAAAACAACAAACAAATTTTAGTCAATTTGATGAATCTTTTTGATAATAATAATAATCATATAAGGGTTTAGCCCAATGGTATTCCTGTTTCCTTCTCGAACATTTTTTAAAATATCTGTAATTCCTGCTGCCTTCCATCCCGCCTTGATGATCGCTTTTCCCTTTTTGGATTTAAGATATTGGTACATATCTGTCATTACTTTTGCATGGCTTTAAAGTTGATAAACAAAGGTCAACTTTTTTGGTTGTGACATCTCGATCAGGATCATTTTTTAGCTTCCATAATACAAAACCCGTTTTTCATACTTTTTGAAGGACGCGTTCGTTGTTAAGTCCAACGGCGGCAGTAGGTGAGTCATATTTTTTGGTACCATTACAGATTCTATACCATAACTTGCCAAAATGTTCACTACCATTGGTGTTGATTGGGCTTTGAAAGCGTCCCACACTAGAAGACTCTTTTGAGTGTGTGACAAAGCCTTTTCTTCTTTTATCTTTTCAAAAAAGGTCCTCTATTAAACGAATGGTTTCGGCCTTATTACTCCAATGTTTCTCATTGAAAGCTAAGCAGAATCCACCAGGAAAAGTGACGTTTGGTAAAGATCATTCCGTTTTCCTGGTATAAATGAGCTGGAACGGTAGCATGAAACCGTCAAGGGACTTACAAAGTGTAGCAGTTATGGCCCTTTTATTAGTTGCCCCAGCTCGCGAAATATGCTTTTCCCCTTTAGCAGCCATTGTAATGTTATCGGTAGCGACAAACTTCGACGGCGTTTGATCAACATTAATAACAAGCTCGTGTGGAATGTCATATTTTAGGATTTTATTGGTAATTTCGTGAAGAAAATGAAGAGATCTCATTTCAGCCCCTGGAGACCTGGTAATTACTGGCCTAGATGAAGTGACTGCGCGAGGAGAAAAATTCATCCTGTGATACAATGATCGAACCCATGATCTTGTTACTTTAAAATTCATATACTTGCCAAATCTTTCTGGATTTGTACGAATCAAGCCATTTAGTATACCAGACACTACATGAATGTTGATACCAGCACCAGCTATTTGTAATTGAACGTAACTTGACATCGAGACCTTCATCTAAAAGCATTGGTTGACCTATAACTCTTCCACATTTTAGTATCTTTGTGAAAGAACTTACTTAACCTGAAAGATGATGACGGAAAACCGGTGGAAAACCCATCTGTTCAAATGCTGTATAAAATTCTTATTGACAAGAAACTGGTTTCCAAATGTGGATGTAGCAATGAGAATTTACCTTACCTAGCCTGGTGTCCAATGCAACAGGTGAAAGGACATTCTCTAAGCTCAGACTCATTAAAAGTGAAAAGCGAACATGCATGGTCCAAAGCAGGCTTACCTGCCTTTCCCTAATGTCAATTTCATAATTGCTCTATGCTTTTGGTAGAAGGGTGTGTTTGAAAAGCTGCAAAACTATATTGGCATTGTTGTTGTTTTTATGCTGATCTGGTTTTTTTTGTGCTTATTTCTTTGTTTTGTTGCACTGTTGGCTTATTGGTTGTTGGCATATAAATTTCATTGTTCCTAGTGAAAAATTAGTGAAAAAAGTACCAGAAATTGTGTGTTTTGGTTGATCATCCTTTACTTTCTCCCAACCATTTTTCCCCACTACAATTACATCTAAAAGTTCAACTTCCTGTAACTCATTATTTTCTACCTACCTTTTTCCACTATAATTGCATCTAATTAAAAGTTCAACTCATCAACTCTTTCATAAAATACTAGTACCATAAAATCAAAACATTTCTTCAACATCTGTTTTCAGTTTTAAAATTATCCAATTATTATTATTTCAATATTCTGTGCGTCATAAATTGAGAACTGTACCCTACAGCAGCTTTAAAAACCTACATACTCACGAGGGTCGCTGCAAGCGGTCGAGGTGGTACTTTGTAGGAGAAGTATATCTGCCATAGGCCATTTCTCAACACTTTGTACCCACAAATTTTTCATTAAACCTTAATAACTTTACATAATTTTTCATTAATGTCACAAACTCATATAAATGTTTCCGCAGAGATTTGTCCTGGAAACAAAGACAAAAAATGTGGACAATTACTTGATGACAATTCTGATTGCATTGAATGTGACATTTGCTCAGTTTGGCACCACATTCATTGTCAAAATGTTTCCTATGACGCATCACTGCAATAACAACCTTTAATTTGTTCTGGGTTTGCGATGTTTGCAAACTTAAATGTGTTCGCGTAAACCAGATAACTGAGGCTCCTATAAATACCATCTTAAACATGCTTGAAAATATTGATAAAAACGTGACTAGTGTCAAAGATGAAATCAAAAATGGCCAATCAGCAATCACTAATAGTTATGCTGTGACTAAATGTATGTTGGGTAATAAAACGTCGATTGCGAGCGATTCCAATAACGAATCTACTAAAGAGATAGTTCGCGAAGTCATTGACAAGTTTCAGCACCGCAGAAATATAGAATCCAACCTTATTGTTTTCAATTATCCTGAAGCCGAAGGTAGCAACGTACAGAACAACTTTATTCAACTAGTCAAAAATGGATGCGAGCTACAGATTCAGTCATCCGTTGTTACTTCTGCGAAACGATTAGGCCCTCCCAGAGATTCGAATTCAAAACCAAGGCCTATTCTTGTGCAATTAAATAAAATCGAAACTAAAAGATCTATTCTTAGAAACGCCAGTAAGTTAAAGCAAAATTCGCCAGGTATCTACATCAATAACGACAAGAGCAAAGCTGAACGCGATCATTTTAGAGAAGTGAAGAAGGAACAAAAAAAGTTAATCGCAAACGATAAATCCAACGAATGGTTTTTTCGTATCACTGGCCCGTCGCTGAGTCTCAAAATTATCAGAGAAAAACGAAAATCAAAGCCGCATTAAAAATGGGTCCCCTTCAGAAGAAGTACAAGCACCGCAAACACAAAACGTTCCCTTAAATCTAAACTGAAATGCATTTACTCGAATGTTGACTCATTGTTAAATAAACGTCCTGAACTGTTGCATATAGTAACTACTTATGAACCCGATGTGATTTGTCTCTCGGAAGTATTACCGAAAAACAAACGATTCAATGTCACAAAATCCGAATTCGAACTAAAAGGTTACACTTGTTTTTCTAACTTCGACTGTAAAACTTGCCATCGAGGTGTTTTAATCTACATTCATGAATTTTTTGAATCAACACAATTAAATGCTGGATCCTCGTTTACAGAATCTGTTTGGTGCGAGGTGAAGTGTAACAGTGCGAAACTCTTGCTAAGCTGTATCTATCGATCTCCTAACAGTAGCGACGAAAACAATGTCCTTCTCTTTAACGAACTAAAAGAGAAATGTAACTCTTATACTGACATAGTTATTACCGGAGACTTCAACTTTCCCGATATAGATTGGTCAAACCAGCTCAATCCAATCGCTAGATCCAAAAAAGCATCAATGTTTGTAGATAGTTTACATGACACCTTTTTGTTTCAGCATGTTTTCAAACCGACTCATCATCGTCCTGGACAAATGTCAACTCTAATTGATCTCGTTTTTACATCCGAAAATTATATGATTACCAACATTAATCACCTAGCACCCATTGGTCTTAGTCATCGTCAACAACTGCTTTTCGATATACACACCACCAGTACAACGAGCTCGACTAATGTATCACATTTAATCTACTCACGCGCCGACTTCGCCAAAATAAATGAAGAAATTCGTAGTCAAAACTGGCATATTTTAGACAACATGAACTCAATCGAAGCTTGGGATTACTTTCACAAATTTATAACATCTATAATTCATAAACGTGTCCCAAAAATCCAATCCAAAATCAAGAAGAAAAATCTATTTGGGTAAACGGTAATGTTCTTGAAAAAATAAAAACGAAACAAGAAAAATACAAAAGTTACCTTTCAATGCGCAATGATGATACATATTCACAGTATACCAGAGCACGCAACCAAGCCAAAACCGCATGCAGGAATGCAGTAAAGTCTTTCGAGAAGAAGTTAGCGAACAACGTAAAAAACAACCCGAAAGCCTTTTATGCTTACGTACTAGATAAAACGAAAACTAAAGAAAAATTTCCCAGTATTCGTCTGGACGCCAATCAACCGTCAGAAACAAACTTTTCAAAAGCGCAAACTTTTAATACCTTTTTTAGCAGTGTTTTCACCCGTAAAAATATCTATGAGATACCTGAATTCAACAGCAATTTCGATGCTCCCAATCTGAAGAACGATATAGACTTTTCAATAGAGACAATAAAAAATTACATTAACAAACTTGATGTATCAAAGTCTGAAGGTCCTGACAAATTACATCCTCGCTTTTTGAAAGAAACAAATGAAACTATCGTTGTTCCAATATCAATGATATTTTACAGAGTATTCGAAGTTGGCGTTCTTCTTCAGATGTGGAAAGACGCTAACATAACGCCGTTGTTCAAAAAAGGTGATCGTACATCCGCAAAAAAATACCGTCCTATTAGCCTTACTTGTGTTGTAGTGAAAATATTCGAAAAGATTATCAAACATCACATTCTTTCTCACCTTCAAAAATACAATCTTTTTAGCTCTTATCAACACGGTTTTGTTCCAGGCCATTCTTGTGTTACAAACTTAATTAACGTGATTGACAGTTGGACCGCAGCATTAGATGCAGGGTTAAACATTGACAGCATATATTTGGATTTTGCGAAAGCATTTGATACCGCTCCACATCAGCGTCTTCTCGTAAAATTGCATGCATACGGTATCAATGGCAAAACGTTTAACTGGATAGAGAATTTCCTAAAAGACCGCAGACAGCGCGTGGTAGTCAATGGCAAGTTTTCCACATGGAATCAAGTTACTAGTGGTGTTCCTCATCTACGGGAACGATATGCCAAATGTGATACTAGCTACTATATCGATGTTTGCAGATGACACAAAATTGTTTAAAATTTTGAACAGTGTATCTTCGTCTGTTGATCTGCAGAAGGATATTGATTCTCTCGTAACCTGGGCCAATACGTGGCAAATGCGATTCAACACTGATAAGTGCGCAGTTATGCATCTCGGTAACAATAAGTTTCCCTTTAACTATACCATGTATGACAACAAATTAGCTAAATCTGTCCCCTTGAAAATTACGACTTGCGAGAAAGACCTAGGAGTCTACGTTGATCATAACTTGAAATTCTCCCATCATACCTCCACCCAAATCAACAAGGCAAATAGATTACTTGGTATGATTAGACGCAACTTCATCTATCTTGATAAGTATTCTTTCAGAACTCTCTTCTCTGCACTTGTACGTCCACACCTCGAATACTGTAGCGCAGTATACCAACCGAGGTTGTTAAAAGATAAACGTGGCATCGAAAATGTTCTCAGAAGGGCTACGAAACTTGTTCCAGGTTTAAAAGACTTACCTTACGAATCACATCTACGGAAAGTAAATCTTCCAAGTATGCGTTACCGATTTAGACGGGGAGACATGATTGAAGTGTATAAATGGTTACATTCCGTCTACAAATGCAAACAAAACCCGTTAAATCTATGTCATCAGTCAATCACCCGTGGTCACTCGTTTAAACTGAGTAAAGAGTATGCTCGACTTGAAGTGAGACGTCATTTTTTCAGTGTTAGAGTTGTCGATGCGTGGAATCGTCTTCCTGCCCACATTGTAAACGCCGGTTCACTGAATTCTTTTAAAAATTTGTTAGACGCTCATTGGAGATGTGATATGTTTGTTTACGATTAGTGGCAATCTATTTATTTGTTTTTTTTATTCTATTCGATACTCGATACTCGTTCTAATATATAATAATAAATAATTTTATTCTATTCGATATTCGTTCTAATATATAACGTATAACCCAAGTTATGACAGGCTGACAGGCAATATATTATGCCTATACTTTTGTAAGCTTATACATAAAAATAATAATAATAATAATTGAAAATGAGCTGTTAAAAAATCTAGACTGTGAAGAGATCATTGACAGATTTGTTTGAGCAAAATGCCGAATAAAAACCAATGTAGTTAGCTTTAGGAAAGCTAATAAGCTATTCTGTAATAAGATATGGGAAGGTAGTACACATAGTAAATAGTAAATAGGTGATTTTTTCCACAGGAAGTGAAGTGGACATGGGAATGTCTAAGTTAAGGTTCATTCAGTATCATTATTGCTCCCCACAAGGGCTCCCGTGGAGATTTATCCCGGGGCCTCCCTACACCTCAATCCGGCACTGTGGGCATTGGCCTACTGATCTACAGATAGGCCTACTGAGTAAGACTATAGGACCCTAGCGATGCCACTCACAAGCAGGCACAAACTCAGGGGTGGCGGTGGGGTGGACGAGCTTTCTTTAACGCCAGATTTTGGCATAGTCCACCCAATCAATAGGCAAGTGTGTTAAATAGTAAAAATTGGATCAAAACAAGCCTGTGATGAGTTTCCAATACTAATTTCATACACCTTAATTAAAATTACGTCCGATTTTCATTTTCTTAGAGACATGCTTCATTTTCGTTGTAGGCCTAAGCACTCGGTTATCAATAACTTTACCGTAACCGGCAACATTGCCTAGGCTCTACGCAAGAACTATGCCGCTTAGCATGACAGCCTAGTGTTTTGACTTCATTTATTTAGTTCCTTTATTCTTGTTTATACTCAGAGATCAGATAAGCAATATGCTATTTCCCCAAGATGCCAAGTGTTTTGCAGAGATAACAGTTTTGCACAACATAGGCCTACCGGCACAGTCTTGCGCAATTCGCCAACTCCTTTGCTCTAAGCACTAACTTGCTCTCTAGCTAACTAATGCTATGATCTTCTGTGCTCTTCAACTAACCGTCTCCAACTTAACTCCATCCTATCCAATCTAATCGCTTGAGAACTATTCTACTACTTTTATACTTAAATAATTAGGCGTTAATACTGAAACCGTTAACCAATAAGAAACTACATCAAGGATGACTATTAGGATGACTGGTGAGGTGATATAGGGGTGGTCCATGGTAGTATTAACCTGGATGTTACATCAGAGTTCGTGTGCCACATATACGGACAAAGCAAGACTGAGATGTCAATGAAGCATGGTACAGCAAACTGTTGCAAATGACTGGCAAAGTCAATCAGGTAGTTTAAGGCTCAAGAATCTTTACTATGATGAAATTTAGCAGTTAAAGTATCTTACAACGGTTATAACAGTGCATCTTATTGACTTTTAGGAGAATACACTAGCAAATGTAAGACGCAATGACTGTGCCTTACTGCCACCTTGTTTAGGTAGCCTTGAGATGAAGATCCGCCAAATGTCACAATACTGTAGACGCATGTCGTGACAACATCTTCTGGGGATGGGGACTGCTTGTCGCCAATCGATTACGGATGGCATGTGAATAACAATCTCCCGAAGTTAACCTGGTTTAAAGGACCAGCCATACCAGATACTTTATTCACAACCGCCAGTAACAACGTAGAGTAGAAGGAGGTTGAAGATGATACCAGTAGTGAATTCGGGTTACAAATAGAAACCAGTGATTCAGATGGCGAAGCATGGAGCGAAGCATGGAGCGAAGACAACTCAAGGGATGAAGATAGGGATTAAGCCCAGCTTGCAGACAACAATAAATGTATTTTTTGCATTGCATTGTATTGTGTCATTTTATTGTTTTTCATAGTACCTTGACCTATAACCTTTTATGTGTTTCAAATTCCTTTTGCCAGTCTTCAACGAGCTACAGTTGGTCTAATTAAACGCATATAAAAATGTGTAAAAAGAATGGCTTAAAACTTATTATATTGTTGGTGTTATTATTACTAATATTATTTACTTTTCCAGCTCATGTTAGGGTGCGGGTTATACCCGTTTGGCGGGCACAGCCCACCGCTGAAAACGTCTGGCTATGCTGGACATATTTCCGCAGGTTTCATCAGGTTAACCTTTGAGCCAATCTAGCTCAATTTGGGGCTCCATTTCGCATGCCCCCGACCACACCCATCAGAAACAGCCCTGCAGACTGTCATTTCCTTATATGGACATGCTCAAGGACTCAAGGATTGTAATATATCTGGAAATTGGTTAACTTTCCAGCTAGCCTGACACACCTGGGCTCCCGGACTACTTAGACTTCTCTGTGATAACGAAAAATTCAAAATCCGGTGAGAAGAGCGACGAAAATTATCCCCTTCTTGTGCTCAATATTGTCATATCATCAGCGACTAGAACATTCCAAGATGCTGAGTATGAAGTATTGACTCATGAGATGTGACCTTATCGAATGTTTTAAATGGTTGAACGGTCACTATCATAAATGCGCTTATAAATGACCTGCTTATGAATGAGTATTCATACGCAGTTACGTGTTCAAGTTACATCAACAGTCTTGTCGACTTGACTTACTAAAGTCGTGTGGAAAATGAGATTCGTACACAAGTGGAACTCCTTTCCGAGAGAAGTTGTAAACGGGTAATCACTAAACGAATTTAAAATTCTTCTAGACAAGTTACGGTTAGGCTAGGTAGGAATAACTTCCTAATCCCATTTATTATAATTATATTTTAAAAGTTGATTCTGATTAAAATTTTATTTTGTTAGAAGTTCAAAGGATAGAAGTTGATGGTAACTGTTTCCAATCGGGGGTAAGTGCATACATACTAACTCTCCCGATTTTTAAACTAATTTTTATCTCCCGTCCGCCTTTTTTCCACACAAGAAGAAAAACCAAATAATAATTCAAGACAACCTGTTTCTGACTCAAAGTATAAATGTATAAAATACGAGCTAACACGCGCGTTTCGCGCAATGCGACTCACTAAAATCGTACTTCTTATCACATTATGATATCGATGATTCAAGAAAATCGAGCGATACTCGGGAGAAGCGTAGGTCTGAATGACACAAGTATTTTAACGAAACCAGTCGATGTTTTCGTTGGTGCGATGACCAAGCAATTTACACGAAACAATGATCTTCTTGGTACTTCATTAGGTACTTGGTACTTCATGAGGCAAAATTTCCGAATATTGTGACAGATAAAGATGCGTTCCAGACAGAATTCCTCGAGTTTCAAGTGACGCCAGATGATGAGCTGCCAATGTACTTCGATGAAAATAACAATCCCATCATTCGCATTGATCAAGTGTGGCATTAGAATTCAAAGCGGACTGTTGCTCACTCTGGACAGCCACGTTTTAAAAATTTTGCCAAAGCAAAGTTTCTTCTGCTTATACTTCATGGCTAAGTTTCCTACCCTAAACTCCCCCGTTTCAAATTTCATAATGTTGGCATGTCTATAAGTGTGAGAGTGAAGTGATGTTCTGTTCACTGGTAAAAACGAGATTGATTGTAGTAGCATTTTGCGTGTGTCTCAGGTGTGTTAAAAACATGCTGATATAAATAAGATCACGAGTTGAATCGAGGAATTGTTCGGATTTAAATGAGTGTGGAATAGGGTTTGCATTGTTTGTCATGGGTAGTTGAAGTCTCCCAGCATAAGTCTCCCAACATTTCAATATTCACGGCAGCAGGTTATGTTGTGTTTGTTTAATTTCTCATAGTTCTGTTCGTTGCTGTTAGGAGAACGTTAGTATGTTAAAACTAGAAGTTTGTAATTTTTAAATCTAATTTCACAACACAATGCTTCACTTGGTAGCTCGTCTAATTCTATTTTCGACGCTTTGATGGAGTCAGAGATGTAGACAGTGATTCCTCGATGACAGCTTGCATCAGAAAAGTTCGTGGAAGTTTGGTAGTTTTGGATTACAAGTTCGCTGGTATGAACGTTGTAACGTGAATTTTTCGGTAGTGTCTCAGTCAAAAATATGACATGCGGGTTGTGTTGGATTAAAATAGCCTTTAATTCGTTACGTTTATTCATCAGAGAGTCGATATTTGTATAGAGAATTTTGAAACTTGTACTTGATGGTTTTCTAGGTCTGAAGTTGACCCATTTTAGTTCTGAGGAAGATTTGTAGGAAGTCCTTTCTTTCTTCTCGGATCCTTGACAATTGTCGGTGCTAGCGGAGGGCCGGTGATCCGATAGAACCATTCCCCCGATGAGTCGTTTTTTATAAGATCTTTTCGTTCGTCAATTTTTGTTTTAAGGAGATCACGTTCTCGTTTATTTCTGTCATGATTTATGAAGATTTTGGCCATTTTGTTTTTCACTTTAATTGATTTTGACATGACTTTAGACTTGGTCTTTACTTTTTAAATGAGACAAGAAGCGGCCTAACTCTACAATTCATTTAGTTTCCAAGCCGTCTAACGTTATCAATTTCCATTTTTTCAATAATGACATTTGTTGCAGTTGTAAATGACTATGTTCCAGTCTCTAACTGAGTGGTGAGTGGTGCAGATGTGTAAGTAGTGTTTGAGTTGATGAATGTGGTGTAGCTTCAAGATCTAAAATTCTGTTGATAACGTTAACTGTTTTAGTGATTTCTTCGTTTTTTTTTATTTACATTAGAATATGACTTCGTGTATTATTCTTTGTATTGCAGTTTGACCGGGTTTAATATTTTCGTTTAGTTTATCAATTTTGGTTTCCACTCCCTTTAATTTGTCAAAGACGGAAGATATCATGTTAATTTATATGCACTTTATATGGCACGAGTCACAAACCCAGAAGAGACTAAATTTAGCAATTGCCTCATAAGCATCTTTTGAAATGTTTAGGCGCATACATGGCATTCCATTGCTAGGTCGTCGTCTTTGGTTATTGCCCGCATAACTTGTCTTTGTGTCCGGGACAGATTGAGAAGTCCGTCATGTTCGTTGCAGTAAATTGAAAACAGGTTTTTAATCTCGGGGGCTTTTAATTGTATAGGGTAAAGTAGGTTTTTGTTATAAGGTATGGTGTATTAAATACAAATATATACGACGGTAGAATAGTTTGATAATTACTCGGGGGCAATAGGGATGGAGAGCCACAAAACAATCTTCCAATTAGAGATAATTATGAATGGAAGTTTACCGTAAAAAGGATTTTAATTGGTAGATAATTTCTTGGTAATTGCGCTCAGCAGTTGTAAGGGAAAATATATTGGTAAATGAAATATGTTATAATAATGATATGGAAAAGTATAGTTTTCCCAGGCTCAAAAATCCAATTTCTTCGGATATAAGACAGTGGTTATAACCCAAGCTTCCGAAAATCCTCAAAAACCCAGAAAATGATTGATGTTGAAAACTTGTAAATTTGAGGGATGTGAAAAACTGCAACAAGGAACAAACGGTAGAAACAATGACAAGGATACCTGCAATGTGAAGCGTCTTATGTCAAATGTCTTATCTAAAGGATAAGAGAGAAAGCGCAAATAATCATTCACAAAATCCTCAATAACCAGAACCACAAAAACACGTCCTTTGCATCAGCGATTTCGTGAAATTTCATTAATGGATAAGAAATTAGGGCAGATGATCTGAAATTGAAGAAGTGAGATTTCTAGAAATTATATGGTCTCCGATGTAGAATTAGTGAAAATGTTATCAATGATTGTACTTGAGGTGTTTGTTATTCGTGTGGGAAGGGTAATTGTAGGCCATAAATTGTTAGAAGATAATAATTTAAAATAATTTGAAATGTTTGAAAGCGTTCACGTATGGTTCGTTGACGACATCGTATGGAAGAACGTTATAGTGATGGGGACTGAAATAGCAGTGGCGTAGTCTATGTGCTGACAAGGTCGACGGGGGTCACATAAGGGCATGTTGTATCATCACTTTCCCATGAAAAGGCATCATTGTAGAAACAATTTAAGGTATGATAGGTTTTCTATGGTATGAAGTGTTTCCGCTTTTGATTTATTGGGGGTTCTTGGTATCAGGCTGGGCACCCACAAATATACGCTAATTTTCATCTTTGCTTGATCCTAGGTTTTCAGTACAATAACTTTTGGAAGGCTACTCCGATTTTGATGAATCTTTCGCAATTTTACAAAGCTGCTTTAATAATGCAAATAGCATATGGAAATTTCTATTCTTTTTTAATTATATTGTTCTAACATAATAGAATAAGAGAAAAAGTTAGTTCCGGGAAAGTACATAAAAAAACTTTTTAAATTGGACAATTGGACAAAGTATCAATACTATTAAGCTCATCGAACATCTACAACTTAAACACGTATTTATATAAAAACATCTGGAATATGGTAAAATTAAAAAACACCAAAGAAACATTATTAGACTCAATTTTGCAACCTAATCTCTGAGAACAGAAAAGAAGTAAGAAAACAGTTAATAAAGCTTCAAAAACTTCCTTAACAAACAATTATATACCCCACTCAAAAACATAAAAGGCACAATAGAAAGGATTAGATTAGCCAGCAATCATCAGTGTCATCATCCTCCGCTGCCTCTTCCTCATTTTAGTCCATTCCATTATCACTAACATCATCATCATCAGAAACTTCGTCCTGAACACTGTTATCGCAGTTTTGTAGTTTACACATATCAGTGCATTTTAACACATTTGCTAACCATGTGCAATTTTCTGCAGTGCAGCGACAACTGCAATAACATGATGAGCTTCAGGAGTTGGAGGTCCGTTCATCCATACGATTGAAATATTCCCATTGTTGATTTTCCATCCATGAACTTCGAGTGCTGGGATATCTGGGAACTGCTCTATATGTAAATATATACGTATATCTAACATATAAGTATTTTTATTCAAGGATTTTTTTGCCATAGTTGAAAACATTTGAAATTTAAGCGTAACTTTTTAAACTTAAAATAAACCCTAAAAATAGTGAAGTTATAGTAAATAATTTAAACCCAACTATTTATTGTAACTTCACGTGAATTACCTCAATCTCTGCTCCAGTCAATGTAAAGACTGTCTGCTTCAGCTTCAGTGCATACACTATTCAAAGCCAGCAAATACCCTGATAGAATCACAACCAGTGAAGGAATGCATTCCTAGTAGATAGCCTGAAAGTTCACTCCCAGGAATGCTGGAGATTTTAGTAATGTTGACAAACCTTGTCCTGCTTTGGGTGCCTCTCTTCTGGTATATTGGAACACCACTATCATCAGCTTGTGCTACAGCTATTGTAAATACATCAGTATCATCACATATGATAAGAATGGCTTCTGTAGATAATGCCGCGTCTTTGGCATGAAGAAACATTTGATTTGATTTGATTTGTGTACACCTTCTTCATGATTACATCTTAGATATTCTACATTTTCCACGCTTCCTGTTGTAACTTTGAAAGATTATAGCCAATGTACATGTGACTACCCATCAATCTTGATTTGTATTTACGCTCTTCCACACACCGCAGTGAAATCGAATTGAGTTCGCTTTATTTTGAGAGGTCTTTATAAAGTGACGCCACTGTTTAATTTTGTGACTAGGTAAGATGTTTCTATATTGGGTAGCATCACCACTGCATTCTTTATTGATTTGTTTCTATATACATCAAATACAACATCAATTCTGCTACCTTGTTGTCTTTAAATCATTTTTTTTTCTAAACAGTCTGCAACTTCTTGAAATGATTCATGGTTCCCTTTGATCTTTTGAACCAGATTCATAGCATCAATTATACATGAATTTATCGGAATTACTTCAGCAGGTTTTGTTGGTTTTAAAGTTCCTGTTGTGTGAAATGAGTCGTCGTACTAAATAAGTTCCTATCCACTTTCAGAATTATCCCTTTATTCTTTGCTGGTACCTTCTTTGACTTTGATGTACTAAATGTTTTGAGCTTCATTCGGGGTAAAGTATCAAAGAACTTAACTTTTCGCTCCGATGAAAGCCTCCTCAACATGAATTCTTTGTAAGCTTTCTCTCATTTTTCTTTCACCCTTAGTACATCCGTTACAATATCAATCTCCGGCATTGCCCCTGTTGATATGTTGCATAGATCTAAAGCTTGACTGTCAAATAGATTAAACCAGATACTTACAAAATTTCAAGTAAAGATTTGACATCGGTCTCATCCATTGTTATACGAGTTGTAGTTAAATCTGGATGCCTGCCACCTGTTCGGCTATTTACCATGTACCTTAGTTGACGGACACAAGATGCTCTGTAATCAGCTGTAACATAATATTTCTAATGGTAATTTAATATAAGATCTCATGCAATATGTCCACCAAATGAAACGTGTCTAATAAATTACTTTTCTTTTCATGCAAAAAACCTGTTTTTAGATTAATATACTATCTATTGACAGGTGTTCTATTGGGTTCCCAAGTAATTAATTAATTAAATAATAAATTAGATCAGAATATTTACTTTAAATGCTTAAATTAACCCTTAGGGTAAGTATATGCTCATGTTTACCAGCGCAAACACAACTCTGGCGGTTTTTAGAATTTTTTGCTGACGTCAGCAAAATGATACAACTAAAAATTCTGTTTACGAAAGTCAGGGTTGATGACGTCCTCATCTCAGGAAGAAACGACGAAGAGCACTTTAAAAACTTGTCTTTGGTGCTACAGGTAATTCAGGACTCTGGCTTACGCTTAAAAAAAGACAAGTGTTAATTTTTGGCTGATGAAGTCACTTACCTGGGGTACAATATCACAAAGGAGGGCTTGACCCTCTCACTCAAAAAAGTCAAAGCTATAAATAATGCATCGCCTCCGGAGAACATAACACAGTTGAAAGCCTACCTAGGAATGCTGAATTATTACAATCGCTACCTGCCAAATCTGTCTACAAAAATCGAACCACTGCACCGTCTGTTACGGAATGGAGATAAATTTTATTGGAGTCCTGCACAAGAACATGCATTTAATGAGTCCAAGCAAATGTTACAGACGGCACCTTTGCTGACCCACTTTGATCCTAGGCGTAAAATAATTGTCGCCTGTGATGCCTCACCATATGGTGTAGGGGCTGTCCTTGAACATGCAATGGACGATAATTCGGAGAAACCGGTTTGTTACATTTCAAGGACACTTTTTCCGGCGGAAAGGAGATATGCGCATATTGAGAAAGAAGGCTTGGCTGTCGTATTCGCAATCAAGAAGTTACATCAGTATTTGTATGGGCAGTCATTAAAAGTGTTTACCGATCATAAGCCTCTCTTAGGGCTGTTCGGTCAGCACAAACCCATACCTCTACTTGCAGCAGCTAGAGTTCAAAGGTGGGCGTTGCTGCTGTCTGCTTATGATTACGTATTAGAATATCGCCCGGGAAGTCAGAACGCAAATGCTGATTGTTTAAGTCTCATCTCTTTACCCGCTAAGAATTCGTACATTTCAAGTTCGGTCGAACAGATACATCTTCTGGATTTAGTGGAGACCCCTGTGAATTCTGCTAATATTAAATTATCTACAATGCGAGACCCGATAATCAGCAAAGTCCTCGAACACATCCAAACTGGTTGGGATTTTAATAGTGATGAAGAACTTCAGTCTTATTTTACAAAAAAGCCGAGTTAAGTGTTGATGATGGTTGTTTGTTGTGGGGATCACGTGTGTTATTCCTACCTGCCTACGTCCTAAAATTTTAGAACAGTTGCACCAGTCACACCGGTATCACTAGAATAAAGTCTTTAGCTCGCAGTTTTGTGTGGTGGCCTAAAATGGATACGGAAATCGAGCTAACTGTAAAAAACTGCCACGCGTGCATTTTTTAACAAGATGTTCTTGATAGTAGTTGACGCGTATTCGAAGTGGGTAGAGGTAGTTGCAATGAAAAGTTCTACCAGTACAGCAACAGTTGAGCAAATTCGGTCCGCACACGGTCCTTGCTATCTGTGTTACGGACAACGGTCCTTGTTTTGTAAGTGTTGAATTTGAAACTTTCATGAAACGCAATAGCGTCCGATACATATTCGCTGCCCCATATCATCCAGCGTCCAATGGACAAGCGGAACGAACTGTTCAAACTGTTAAGAACGCACTTTAAAAACTTAAACCGAATAATGATACCATTGAGACTAGGTGAGTCGATTTCTCTTTTCTTATCGAACAACGCCTCATACAATTAACCGTCGACTGAAGAGTGCATTTGATTTTCCGAAGCCCCCCAGCCGGCACAAGAGGTTTTAAAATCTCTTTTTTGTTTGTTTTTTTGTTTAAGCTGAAAAAGAGGTTTTTAGAGGGTTTTTTACGCTGCAATATATGGTGGCCGAGAAAGGCCTTCGAGAAAAAAATATTGGAATCGAGAAAAATATAATTCGAATCGAGAAAAATAAAATTCGAATCGAGAAAAAAATGTTCAAATGGAGAAAAAAATATTCAAATCAAGAAAAATATACCGTAAATGACTAATAAGCGCCCAGGGCGCTTATTAGAAATTTTATCTTTCAGAGGGGGCGCTTATTTAGCAGGGGCGCTTATTCATTTGAATCAAGAAATCGATAAACATATAAATAACATAGTATCTAATAAAAGTCAAAATAAAATTTCAAATACTACAAACTGATGAAAATGTTAGCTGCAAATATCGATATCGTCACCCTCTTCGTCGTCATATTTATACAGCCTTATGAACGCCAACTAAAGATGAAAAACTTTATTGTCGGAAGGATGAGAGGTTGGAAGCTGAAACATACGATAGTCACGCGATTGGTGTTTACAAAACAGATGGAGTGCTTGTGAGCCACATCCCAATAGAAATATCAAGCGTCATGGATTACTTTTTAAGGGACTCACCAGAAAATCGACTTGACGCAATTGTTATCGGCAAAAGAAAACGAGAAGTTGGACTTTTTATTCCTGCAAAGTACATCGCAAATACCAAGGATTTGCGGGTCGCTAACATTCTTAAAAAAATGCTGGAGAAAAACAAAAAGCAACATATTCACATTTTGACATAAAATTTGACATAAATCAGCATGTAAGAAAAATGCCTATATTTAATAGTTAATAATATCATAATATCGTCTTAATATCAATTTTTGTCTTTTATACGTTTGTTTGAATAAGCGCCCCCTTACAACCCAGTGGGGCGCTTATTCAGCAGGGGCGCTTATTAATATGTTTACTTTTATGGGGGCGCTTATTCGACAGGGGCGTTTATTCGGCAGAGGGCGCTTATTCAGTCATTTACGGTAATCGAATCGAATGGAATACTCATTAGTTGACACAGTTCCTGGCAGACCAGATGAACTGTTTTCCTGTCTGAGTGTGCCTTAAATTTCGAAAAATGGGTGGGAGTGTACCTTACATTTTGAAAAATGGGTGGGAGTGTGCCTTACATTTCGAAAAATGGGGGGGAGTGTGCCATAAATTTCGAAAAATGGGTCGAAGTGTGCTTTACATTTCGAAAAATGGGTGGGAGTGTGCCTTTAATTTCGAAAAATGGGTGGGAGTGTGCCTTAAATTTCGAAAAATGGGTCGGAGTGTGCCTTAAATTTCGAAAAATGGGTGGGAATGTGCCTTAAATTTCGAAAAATGGGTTGGAGTGTGCTTTACATTTCGAAAAATGGGGGGTGTGCCTTAAATTTCGAAAAATGGGAGGGAGTGTGTTTTAAATTTCGAAAAATGTATGGGAGTGTGCTTTACATTTCGAAAAATGGGTGGGAGTGTGCCTTAAATTTTGAAAAATGGGTGGGAGTGTGCCTTACATTTCGAAAAATGGGTGGGAGTGGGTCGGAGCGCAAAATGATAATGCCCCAAAAAAATAACATTTCTGAAATCTGAAAGAATGTAAATACAGGACAGAAACAGGACAATCTAAACTAATCAGTTTACAATGTTGCGAACAATAGGTTTGACTCGCTGTCACCAGTCAAAACAAAAAAGTGCCAAGTTATTTCGGGTGTTAAGTTATTTCATGACAGGTCACATGGTGAAACCACGTGACACGTCAAAAGCGGAAGTTTTTATCATTGTTGTAACAGGACCGAGAATAGATTCAATATTCCCGTCTGTTTACTAAACCTGAGACAAACTATTTTGCGACTGACACTAATAATTCAATTCACGAACCCACTTTTCAAAGAGGTCAATGCGATGAATTCTAAAGTCCTATATATATAGAATCTACTTCAACTAAAAAAACAATTTTTATATATGTATTTACTTTTTTGAATCACTTTTACAAAATACAATTGACTCTCGATATCTCGAACCGCCGGAGTTCGCCAGATCGAAAGTTTTCGTCTTTGGATAAATTTCCTTTCAAAGCAATACTTTTGCAAACCATATCTCTACTATAATATCATCGTCATTCCCATCTCTTCCACCTACGATTGAAGGCATAATCACCTTTTCAGGAGGCGACAGTTGTACTACGTACAAGCTCAAATGTTTTTAACAGACATGGTGGCTTTTAAAAAAGCCTGTTTTTTTCTGTTCAAAATCATTAGGCACGTTCTCCTCTAATTCTTCTGGCCAACTGGATGTCTTTGGGCATGATCGTAACACGTTTGGCATGAATGGCACATAAGTTTGTGTCTTCAAAAAGTCCCACCAAATATGCTTCAGCTGCCTCTTGAAGCGCTCCGATAGCGGCACTTTGAAACCTCAAATCTGTCTTAAAATCCTGTGCGATTTCTCGGACAAGACGTTGAAAAGGTAACTTTCTTATCAGCAACTCAGTTGACTTCTGGTATCTTCGAATTTCACGAAGAGCAACAGTACCAGGACGATATCTGTGTGGCTTTTTCACACCGCCAGTACTAGGCGCACTTTTCCGAGCAGCTTTAGTTGCCAATTGCTTTCTAGGAGCCTTTCCTCCAGTAGATTTTCGAGCAGTCTGTTTCGTACGAGCCATTTTTCACCGCAATGCAACGAATTCCTTCGAACCAATCTTCTAGTCTGCTACAACCGTTGAAAGAAATTCAATTCATCTGCTCTTAAAGAAAAGCTATTGGTAGATAAAACCATGTCTTCATTGGTTTAAGCAATATGGATGAATCTGATTGGTAGATAAAACTTAACTTTGATTGGCTTAAATCTTTATCAGTCGATCTGTGTAATTTAGATGTAGGTTTTCCTCGTTTTTTGTCAAATCTTGCCAGCTCTTTACGTTCCTATTGTTCGCTTGCTATAAATATATCATTTTTTTTGTTTCCGTATAATAATTATACTGATTATGGTCTGATGGCACCATCACTAGTTATCTCGCTTTTCTGTTTTATATTTAGTATATAATTCGTCAAAAAACATTTTAGCTCGTTAATATTTACATATATTATAGCAAATTTAAGAAAAGTATAATATTCTCAAATGGAAAAGAGAGCTCATGATGTAATAAGAGACATTAGAAACAAAGCTCGCCCAGGTAAATTTGTTTTGCGAAAAGGTTGGAGAAAGACTTTTTTCTTCCACTTTACATGTATTTTATATAATACTAATAAAATTTATAGGTGACCCTCAAAAAATGACGATCAAGCAAAACTTTGAAGTAAAGAAAGTCTTTCAATATTTATGACGGAGATTTAATACTTATAATAATAATGGTCGTCTTCCGATCTGATCTTGACTAGACTAGTGTTAGATCTAAAAACTCAAATTTCTTTGTAGAAAATATGTATTACTTCTTGGCATGTCTTTCTCAGTCTACCTTTAGGCTTTTCACCAGGAACTATCAGGTCTCTATACTTTCTTACCCAATTATCCTTCTCTGTAAACCAACTCAACCTCCTGATCTGAATAACATCTTTGTTGCTACAAATACGTAGCCCATTTCTTAGCTCATCTGAACTTTTTCTATCTCTCAGGCTTACACTTACACCTAAGCATTCTCATGCCATTTCTTTCCAGACGATCAAGATCTTTCTGCTTCACATACATACAAACCTTATTAGTCCAGCAATAAATCAAGTTACTACTAACTCCTTTTCTATGGACTCCACAAAGCTACTTTTCAAGGTTACCCTTGGCTTCATTGCTGGTAATCATGACTTTAGTTTTGCTGCATTCACTCTCAACCCATTCTCTGCTAATCTCCAGCTATTAACCTTTTCTGTTAAACTCCTGCGGCTTTACCGATTTTTCTTTTTGAAAGGCATGTACCTTTATACTTAAATTATTCAGACAACAATGTCTGCTCATCCCGGTAAAACATTTGATTTCAAGTTAGCATGTTTACGACGCTATTGTGAACCAGACAAAGGTTTCTTAGGAAATATTTTTGTAGTACTACAGTTTCTTAAATATTTGAGGGTGTTTAAATCTAGTTTCTTATAAACGGGTTTCTTATAAAAAAAATATGTGTATCCCATTCCAACTCAGTGTTAAGTAACTATTCATAACAACTCTTCCAAGCTAACTTCTTTATTATTAAAATATGGCTTACAAAGAAATTGTGTAGCCAAGATGCCTCTTAGAATTGTCTGTCATTTTAAGTTCTGTAGGCAGGGTATTCCAATCACGGATACATTGATATGTAACAGCTAATTGATACCATATATAAATGTTTCTTAAGTGGTACTAAGAGGTTGTTGTTTTGAACAGACCGTAGTTTACGAGGTCTCCAGTTTTTTTTATAAATATGCTGGCAAGCATATTTGAGATGTGAATTAAGATGGTATGATAGATGTTTAAATATAGGGTATCGAAGGATATATACATAGTGCCTGAACTTAGAGCGTTAGAGTTTTAATGAGATATTATGAATATGATATATATGAATTCTTCTAGATATTTACTTTTGTTAGATGAATTAATTTTCTCTCCACTTAACCAGAATTTAAGATGTTTAGGGATATTTTCATTTTTTTTTTATTTTAAGGAGAGTTTTGGGGATCTAATGATTATTATTTCAGTTTTACTAACATTTAGAGATATCTTATAGGCTCAAAGTCATTGTAAGAGAGTTGATAGGTCATGGTTAATGTACATATTTGTTTACTTTTTTTAGAGATTTATTTATTATCAATAGACGACCATTGGAAAGATCATATGTTTATATTTTACGAGTGATCAGTGTTAACTATTTACCGTTTAGTGTGTTTTTGCGGATGATTTTTGCATTCTATTCGGACTGTTTCGTAACTAAGTTTTAAATTATTTTTGCGTTCTAATATATCCTTGTGTTCTATATCTTTGCAATATAACAGTCCATCTGAATTATGGTTTGACCTAGAAAAAAATAGTATAAAGCTGAAATTTGCCCTGTTGATAGGGAAACATGTGCATATGTTCATTTTTAGATTACCGTATTTTCTCGATTAAACGCCCCCTCTTAAATAAATGCCCCTCTCGATTAAACGCCCCTTAAAAATGTTTGATTTTTTAATAAACACCCCTCTTAAATAAACGCCTTTCTCGATTAAACGCCCCCTTGAAATGTTTGAAAGCTGTCAATTTGATCAGACGAAGATCAGGGGAATCCTTTCATTTCGCTGTCTGACGCAGAGGACACTGCCGAAGAAATGAACATGATTGACAATGATGGTGATGACGACATTTTTGATGTTTGATTTATGTTATTATTTTGATTTATAAACAGAAAATGTAAAACGTTGCAGCTCGATTTTCATTTTTCTCAATAAACGCCCCTCTTAAGTAAATGCCTCTCTTAATTAAACGCCCCCTTAAAATGTTTGATTTTTGAATAAATGCCTGAGGCGTTTATTCGAGAAAATACGGTAGAAAATAATGTATTAGTAATGAATGGAGAACATAATGCTGTGAGAACTTATTACTCAATGTTTGGGGAATTACTCAAGTAAATGAAGTGTCATATGACCATAATAACAAAATATTTGATGTCTTCGATAATTTTTAACTTATGTCTTTGTAACTCTTTATGCATACTAGATTTAATATACTCCATATATACTTTGTTAATCTCTTTAAACAGTTAAATCGAGTCATGTTTAGTTGACCAAAGTACTTATTCAACTATAGGTCAAATTACCAATATTTTCACAACAGGGTCCACCATTATAAAAAATTAGGTTTTCTAGTTGGGGAAACCATGGAGCATTTTTTTTGTGATTCTATACATGTTTCCCTATCATCAGGCCGAATTTCAGCTTTATGCTATTTTTTTCTAGGTTTTGTTACATTTTTGGCTAATTCAAGTGGACTATACAACTTATTAGTTATATTATATTTAAGTGATTAGAGGCTTTAAAGCTAATTATTTTACCTATACAATTTAATTGAATTGTAAGCTTAATAATAATAATAACAAAAAAAGTTAATATTGGGTAATTCCACATCAAATCACCCAATTTTTCTGAAATATTGAACCATGGGTCTTCAGATTTTGTTGAAACTTGGTGTAATGATCACCCTAAGTGAGAAAAACTTACACACAAATTTTTAACGCATAATCATAACCGGTTCCCGAAATATCACGGTTTTAATTTTGACCTGGTTTCCCAAAATGACCTGGTTTCCACGACATTTTTATTTTTTGTTTTCCTTAATAAAATGAGAAATAATATAGGGAAAAACAAGAAAATGTTTTGGGTGTAGAATCCAAAAATAGCCCTTAGAAATACTAAAAACAAAAGGAAGACACCTTAAAACCAAAAAAAACGTAATCTTTTGTTACGCAACTTTGTGACCCTGTAGCTCAAAACACCCCCATCTGAATTTTTTTAATTTTTGTTTAAAACTCTTCATTTATATATAATCTAACCAGGCATGAATTATCTAAGTGGAGAAACGACTTAAACATACCAAATTATACAATTAATGTCAAGTCATTTTTCGGAAGAAATACTAGTTGTAATATGCGGCGGTTTAGGTAAAATTACTACATAATTTTTATTTCTATAAATTTTTTGCATAAATGTTCAAATTATGTTACTGTTTAAAATACAAAAACAGATACATTTAAATTTATCCGAAAATCAAAGTTCTATTAATTCACAATACTCAATCCATTTTTCAGATATTGCATTTACTTCCTCTCGTTCCAGTGTATAATTTCTGCCAGAACTTGAACTGACTTGTGGAGCTGTTATTTGCTTCAAAACATTGCTGTTTGCAATATAACAATAGTCATCACGCTTGGGCCAGTTGAAATATGAAGCTGGACCTTTTGGGTGTAAAAATTTGACTTCGACATCTCACTCATCTTCGTTAATCTCTTTAATAATACCAATCCACCAACTGTGTTCATAAACAACTGCTACATATGCGCCTAATGTAACAGTTTCTGGCTGAAACTCTTCTTGTTGTTTTGTCAAATGATGGCTAAGGGTAAAGTTGGCATCTGAACTGCATCTTTTTGACCCAACTCTATTGTCACCAAGATGGATAAACTGGTGAAAGCTTTTAGTACCAGGTAATGTCATCACTCCTTTGTAACGTTCACTGTGTTTTGCACGTTGTGCTGTTAAATCAGATCCTTTGATGTATCTGAATTTAATGCCTTTTATTTTTTTGACACAAAACTCAAACATTGCTTCTGATGTTAATATTTGATCACGATGGGGACGTTTCAAACTTTCTTGCGCTGTTAGCCTTTTGACCATGTCACCAATTTCATCGCACGGTGACTTCCCATGAGACGTGGCAAAAAAATTCCATTCACCTATGACACCAAACTCTCTGTTAAGTTGACATAAGTTATAAAAACTTTTACAATTTTTGTACTGTCCAGCACATCCATCTGTAAAGAAGATAATTTTCTCTAAGTCAGTAAAACTTTCTTTCAATTCAGGTATTATCATCTCAATAATTTTGTAAACAAATGTCACATCGTGTGTTATATCATCTGAAATGTAGCAAAATGATAAATGCTTAAGAACGTCTTCCTCCTTATAGTATATCACCAAAGGATGTAATGAACATTGTTGAGTGTTCCAATGGTAGCTTTGAATCTCATCTTGAACAACAAAAGCATAATTCTCAGCAAAGTCACCAAGTATTATGATGCTGGTTGTATCCAATTCATGTTTTACTTGATTCAGATATGCTGCCTGGGAACGTGCAATAAATGAGTGTGGTTGCAACTTGCTAAGACACGCTACTATATGTTCAATAAATGATGGAATATTTACTGTCAAGTTTAATAATGTTGCTCTGTCAGTGGTTTGCCATTGTTTGTAGTGGATTTCAAAGTCTTCTTTATATTCTCCGAAAATTTCGTATAAGTAATTAGTAAGTATCTTATTTCCCGGACACTCATCGCATTGTCCAAGCATACACTCTTTTCTATCAAAAGAACACACAGTTTTAGCTATTAAATCTTTGTATGTTGTCTCTTTGATGTTTAATGCATCAACTAACAATATAGCATTCTGATGGTAAGTACACACACATACCGAATGTGTACCAGTTGCACCTGGAAGAATACACCATTTCGGTCTAAGTGAAGCAAACTTTGAATAACTAACTTTTTTCCCTGGGTTTAGATCTTTGTACGCAATGTATAGTTCTTTCAAATTACATAGTAACAGTTTCTTCTGTTTGTGGATATTCTTCTCAATGCTCACATAGTCTTTCTTTCCAGGCATAGTTCGACTTAAATCATTTGAGTCATAGAAAATTTTCACAGAATCTTCTATCTCTGGTGATAGTTGTTTTCCCTTATATAAAGGAGAAATAGCTAGCACTCTCTTTTCTTTGAACAATTTTCGAGCTTTCTTGGCTTGGTACTCAGTTACAGAAAAATGTTCCTTTACTTCCGTTATTGACCAGGATGGTGGTGCAAGTGTCAGTAGTTGGACTTTAGTTCTTTTCTCTGATTGTTGTATTTTGTCTTTTATCAAACCCATGACTTCATCAAAGTTAGCAGCTTTCTTTTCAGTAATGTTACTTGGAACACAAGGTTCTTTGAAGGGTATATTAGCATGAGTTTTAATTTGTTCTGTCAAGTCCAATACCTTCTTGTTAATGCGAGCGACTTTCCTTTTCCCTTCACATCGTATATGTGTGCCAGACTTTGCATGTCTTTTTATAGGAGATATGTCAAGCTGACATAGATTTTCATTAATTTCTTCTCACGTCACTTCAAGCGATGATGTTACAAAATCTTCACCAATCTGATCTTCACTTTGTTGACTTTCAATGTGATGCTCCTCTTTTGCTAGTATCTTTTTGCACGATTTACATATTTTCTTCCCAGGAGCTATACAAAACCTCTTTGACTGGATATTACGTGATTCCTTTAATGAAATAATTGAAAGACCTTCTAAAAGCAATATAATACGTAAAAGTAATATCTTGTTTTTATATTTTTAGTAAGTAAAAAGAATATTGAAGTAGTAATATAATAACAACTATTTTGTAAATTTTAAATTAAAAATATCAACCAAGTAACAAACAAACTTTTTTCACTGGTGTTAGTTAAAGTATATAAACATTTAGTGTAGGTTTATATTAAAGGCAAACTATTGGCACTTTCATGTTATGATGTTTACGTGATGAGTCAATATGTTTACATTATATTTATCATTATGTAAGTTAGTTATCCTAAACAATGATTTAATGTCAGTAATTGACAAAACCAAATTTACTAACTGGTGATTTTCTTCCTGTGAATGTTATGCTGATCACAACAAACTTTTTGATGCATACAGTACATCTTCAAATACTTTGTATAATGTTTATCACATATCGTTGTTTGCTGGTCTGTTATAATATAACAGCGTAAAGAGATGATCTCTCTTTCCTCTTCATTCAATCTTTCACTAACGTTGTATATGACTTTGCCACATATCTCAACCATTTTCAAACCAATAGAACAAGCCTAATTAAAACGTGGTTCTTAGTACATATTCACATAAGAATCGGTTTCAATTTAAAAAAAGGCATTTGACAATTTAAAAAAAATTTCTTGTTTGGGCTTATATAAATATATAAAAAAAATAATAGGTCATCATAATCAGATTTGTAAAAATTAGTAAAAATAAAGAAATCTTACTTCCGTTTCCATTACTTTTCTTGAAATGTATTTAATCTTTCTCTTTCAAAAACTTTAATCTCAGTTTTAAATCAAGTAACACAATTATCCTTCTAAAAAATCAATTAGTTTATATTAATTTTATGAAACACAACACTTAATATAATTTCCTGTGTAGTAATTATTGTAAACTATAGCAAACTATTACTAATTGAAAAATATAATTTGATTTATATATATATTTTTAACTGCTTAGAAATGGTGTCGAAAATAATACAAGGAAATGAGTAAGATTATCAATTAGACTATTTTTTGTCATTTTACTTGTTTTTTGGACCTTTATTGTTGCAGATGCCTTATAATTAAAAATATGTATAGTCTTTTCTTCCGAAAAATGACTTGACATTAATTGTATAATTTGGTATGTTTAAGTCGTTTCTCCACTTAGATAATTCATGCCTGGTTAGATTATATATAAATGAAGAGTTTTAAACAAAAATTAAAAAAATTCAGATGGGGGTGTTTTGAGCTACAGGGTCACAAAGTTGCGTAACAAAAGATTACGTTTTTTTGGCTTTAAGGTGTCTTCCTTTTGTTTTTAGTATTTCTAAGGGCTATTTTCGGATTCTACACCCAAAAATACATTAAGATGCACATTTTCTTGTTTTTCCCTATATTATTTCTCATTTTATTAAGGAAAACAAAAAATAAAAATGTCGTGGAAACCAGGTTATTTTGGGAAACCGGGTTAAAATTAAAACCGTGATATCTCGGGAACCGGTTATGATTATGCGTTAAAAATTTGTGTGTGAGTTTTTCTCACTTAGGGTGATCATTACACCAAGTTTCAACAAAATCTGAAGACCCATGGTTCAACATACTGGGTGATTTGATGTAGAATTACCCTATTGTCTGTAAAATGAGAGAATGTTATAGATTTATTTAGATTGTTTACGTAAATGAGGAAGAGCAAAGGTCCAAGTAAGGAGCCCTGGGGGACTCTTGCATTAACAATGTGTGTGTCAGAGAAATGGCTATCAATGGATACAAATTGTTGACGGTTAGAAAGGTAGGAGGCAAACCATTTGGAATGTATACCTCAGACTCCATAGTAGTTAACCATTTCTCGGACACATACATTGTTTGGAGACTAGTATGTCATGGTTCACTGTATCGAAAACCTTCTGCAAGTCCAAAAAGACACCACATGCATACTGACTCTTATCAAGAGCAAGTCTGATAGATTTGGTAATTTCAATTAGGACATGTGTTGTTGAATGCTTAAATTCCTAAAACCAAACTGATACTTGTACAGACATTTATATTCGGATAAATGAATAAAGCCTTGCGTGCACAAGATATTAGACAAAAGTGTGATAGGTCTGTAGTTAAAGCAGTCAAAGTTTGGATCCTTTGTAAAAACAGTGATGACTTTAACAGTTTTGAACAAGTCAGGGAAGATGCCTTTTTGGAAGGAATTATTGATAATGGTGCTAAGGGGATTACATATAGATTTAGAAACTACTTGAAGGAGTGTTGTAGGTAGACTATTGGGGCCTGTGCTCTTTCCTACTTGTAGATTTTTTATAAGGTTATCAACCTCTTCTTTAGTTGTTGGTGAAATGAAGACATTATTGGTATTAGGTTAAAGCAGATATACATTCTTTAAAATCCATTTTAGACTTTTTAATTTTATTTGAAAGCTTGTTTGCTACGGAAGATAAAAAATTATTAAAATGCTTAGCTTAGCTATAAATGCTTTCTGTTTGTATTGTATTGACTGTTTATATTATTTTTAGTTTTAGATTTTATGTTTATGGCTTTATGCTTGGATGGTTATGGTATGCCCGTCCAAGTCTGTTTTATATTGTTAATGTTCTTATTAAAAAAGAAAATGTAATAATTTTTCTGCTTGTTTTATGGCTTATGTTATTTCTATATAAATATATTTTAAATTTTTTATAAAGATTATTTTTAATTCTTGTTACTAGCTTTGAGGAATCGTTTATGGATTTTATTAAAAATGTGTTTGAAGTTAAAGTATCTAGGAAATTGACTACAATGATGTTATTTTCATATTGGATAAAGTCAATGTTATAATTTGTTTGTTTTCTAAAGATAATTTTTCCAATAGAGGACCAAAGTAGTTTTTAGTAAAGGCAGATGACGATATGCACAATCAATCAATAACTAAATTAGTTCTACCAAGATACATTTGTTCAATGAAGCTGGATTCAAGTTCCTTGGGTTTATAAATGTTTAGGTCTTTGCAAACTTTAAAATTTAACTCAGATTTAATATAGATGAGTGTTCCACCCTTTTTATCCTCAGTTGATGTGTGACTGTAAGTGTAACCATTTATATTAATGTCAGTTATGGAATGATCTCATTATTTTCATTCAGAGATGCCAATGATTTCAGGTTTTCTATGTAATGAATTTATTATAATTTCTAGTTCAGTGAGATGATAAGGTAAATATGCAATGTTGAGATAGAGAAATGTGGAAGGAGGGGGGTTGGTGAGGTTATTGATTTCAGCAATGTCAGCATATCTACAGTCAATAGGAGTGTCAAGATTGTTTATGCTGTTAAAGAGAGGGCAGTGGGAAAATTTGTTATTACTATTAAATGAAATGTTGTAACCAGAGAGAGTGGATTTAAATTCAAGATCATTTATGTTACTGAAAAGAAAGATGCTTTTGGAGCAGTATATACAGTACCAAGGGTTGGTATTTTCAGCAATTTTGTCATAGGTTATCAATTCCATTACATTTTATATTTATCCATTGAATGCAAGAATCGCATTGAAGAGCCCTATGGTTTTTAGCTGCAGTCTTTTTACAACCGTTCCATGGAAACTTTTTAATCATATCTAGCAAATAGAAAATCAACTAGAAAAACAAACATAAACAGAATTTGAATTGGTCTGTTAAAGAAAAATGTGTAAATATGTCTATTTGTTTATTTTTGTCATGAAACAAAATGTTTTAATTGGAAAAGAAGTAAATATATCACGATTAATTAATAGACTTAATAAGTAGAAATAAATATTCTTCCTTTTAACTTCAATTGCAGAGTAGTCCTTGTACAACACAAAGCAAAGTCTGCATGTGTATATTTAACCACAGGGAACACGACATGGCCGCTAACTATCTTTCCTTCTTTCTTCAAATTTTTCTTTTTGGTTGATCTCTCCACGTTGTGTCGGGCCATATTTTGATCTATGATCACGTGGCTGAATTTAGCCACAGTATTTAAACTGTAAAAAAGCATAAAGCTAAGAATGTTTGGGTTTAACTGACTACTCCCCATATCCATCACTGTTACCAATCCATACAAATTTATACCTTGCCCTTCTACCATCTACAAATCTTACTGAAGCTCCTCTCCACCCGACTTCCTGGACACAACACATCAACAGATCTACGTTCTAACATTTCAACTACTTCACCTGCTCGGCCTCTCAGTGTGCCGACATTAACACTATCCCCAGCCTAATGTTGTCTACCTTGTGATGAAGTTTACGCAATTTGTCTGATCATCTATTTTCATTGCCATTAATAAAAAGTTTTGGCATTGTTTTACAACTGGATGGCCTTCCTAACTTGTCACAGATTTGACTGGTTGTTTTTTGAAAGTGACACCATCACCATGTGGTATTTTCACAGGACTTAATATATATATCCCTATATATGAACTAAGGTATGGTGGAGGTTGTTCATTTCCTCTCTGATCTCTGTGAAGAGACCCCCTCGCCAAATATATAGTAAAATATATATTATCAGTGAACGATATATGATCACCAAGAGTGCTCAATGATATGATCAGAGCATAGATAGATATATATTAAGGAGTGAAAACAACTAAGCGATGGTTAGTAAAATATAGAGATGTATAATAATAAATATATATTCACATATACTGTATAATTTTTAGTATGTTGCTTAATTTTTTCCACACAGAGCTACGAGGAGAAGACGGCTGGTGTAGATTGGGATATACCAAAATATTCAATCTTTCTTATAATCACATCAATGATACAGTACCAAGGGTACATTGTCAAGATATATCCCACAAGGAATTTGTGGGAAATTATGAACAACCAAGAGTCCCTGTTGTACTTACTGGATGTACTGATCATTGGTTAGCCAATCAAAAGTGGACCTTGCCAGTCAGTAATTATATATATGTCACTAAACTTTAATATTTTTTAATCTATTTAAATTTATTTTTATGTCTTCACAAATTCAGAAATATTATATGGAGCATGATTTTTCCTTTCACCATCTTTTATGATAAATGAAAGAGTGGTGGTGTGCCCTGTAATTCTCTAACATTTAAAATGTCCAGAGTTTCAGTTTGTAATGGGAAATTTCATTCCAAAGCTTCTTTTTTTCTTTTCTATCAAACCATACTATGGCGTAGTTTAGTGACTTGTAAGTTCCAGTTTGTAGTTTTGTTGTCAAAGATTCTATAAGATTTTCTATAGGAATGTTATAGAAATAAGTGATATTACATTAATAATTGTTATATAATTTATTTTTAAAAGTAGGTAAAACTGAAATGAACATTGCAATGCTGGATGAGGTTTTTCTGCGCAATCATTTCAAATTTTAAAATCTTCTAAACAAGTATCTACAAAATGAAATATTTACATATTATTGGTCATTGGTTATCTATATTCTTACACTTATTGTTACTCTTTAATCGCTTTATATATATGTATAGATTGACAGCCATTTCATACCTAAATTGTAAAACCTTATAATATAATAAACATGTGAATGTGACAACACTGCAAACAAAACAAATTTTGAGTTGTGAGGACATGAAAACAATCCCAATTTTCCCAAACAATTTTCTCAGAGTATTAATAATTGTATTGTGGTTTGATAGAAAAGAAGAAAGAAGTATGAAAAATAAATTCAAAACTGATATTCTATAATCTCATGTTTTACAAATGTTGTTTCCTGTCTTGTTTAATTAAGTCACAATGTTATGTTGTCAAGTTACAAAACATTTTTTAGCTTTGAATTTTTTAATTGTCTGCAACTTCAATCAACATTAATTATCGCAACATATTTTGTTATATTTCTCCCAGCGGCTTCTTAAAAAGTATCGTAATCAAAAGTTTAAAGTCGGTGAAGATAACGATGGTTACTCAGTGAAGATGAAAGTGAAATACTATGTTGAATACTTAAAAACGCAAACTGATGACAGTCCCTTGTATATATTTGATGGGTCCTATGGGGAAGTAAGTTGAAAAGATTAGTAACCGTATAACCTTAAAACAGTACTGTAAAGGTAAATTAGTACGGGGTAAATTAGGACACTGGGTTGAAAAATATCTTCTCATATTCATTATATAACATCTTGAAAAGGTTTGTTTGCTGACAATGAATAGAGTAATACATGGGAAAATAATTGAATAGCCTAACCCTAAAATCCTGTGTATAAGCCTTTTTCACTGATGTTCTTCCATCCGTGTATAAAAGCCTACCCCTTACCCAAAAAAAGAAAGAACTTGTTATAAACTTTTTATTACGCTTTTTTGGAATGTCAGATTCCCTCCATTGTTCATCTTTGAAGCTAAAAGTTTACAAATAAATACTGAAGAACAAAAACAATGGGACGAAAGAGTTGTTGTTGTGTTTCGAATGAACACAGGATGTGACGAAAAGGTCATGAGGGGTTGAATATCCCAGCATTAGTGTAATACGTTTTGAATCTAACAGCAAACGAGTGGTAAGATCCTCTTACCACAAAGTCCAACAGATAGAGACTGAAAATAATGGTATAAAAGGCACAAAACAACACTTATTCAGCCACTTGGCATTTCCACTAATAAACTGTTTAAAAATCATGTAAGAACGGCCTTCAAAAAGCCCCTCAACGAAACATGGCACTTCAGAATAGCATGAATTGTTAGGGGTCTATAGAAGTTTATACAATGCTGAAACCTGAACAGGAATTCCACCTTTGTAAGTCGTGAATATGAGTATGAATTTAAAAGTTAATACGAAGAGGGAGGTGAAAGATCCATGACACTGAAACGGAAGCTTCTTCAAATGAATCAGACGAATACCTTTGTAATTGAACCATATTGTATTTTGTCGTTTTAAATCCTTTTAAACTATTGTGGTTGTAAGGGTTCCTGTTTTTATCCACGTTTTTTTTTCGCCATGATAATCCCACTTGCAGATAAGCCCACCCCAACAGTGCCTTTGTTGTCAAATAAGCTCACCCCAAAAATGCCTTAGTCAGACAAGACCAGGGCTTATACACAGGCTTTTCTGATACTTAATGCTTCAGTTTTATTTTTTTTTAAATTGCAGAGATAATTGACCCTGATAAGAAGAAAAACATGTAGTTAAAAGTTTTTTTACTATTACAGAGGGAAAATGTGTTACACTATGATGTTAGAGTATTTATTCGCCTGACAAATTTATGACAAAACAAAATTGAAAAGCCTTTTCATATGTTTATTTACTTTGTCCAGCATCCCAAGAAAAAAAAATTGCTTGAAGATTACAAACCACCAACGTTTTTCGAAGATGACTTATTTCGGTATGCTGGAGAGAAGCGCAGACCTCCTTACAGGTAATACATTATACATTAGGGTTTTGAAACTCATTTTGTAACTCTCTCCCTCTCACTCACTCACTCTGTAGATTTGTAACAGTATTTCTGAACTTAACATGAAATTATACAAACCCTATAATTAGGGAACTGTAATTCTTTGCTGTGATAGATGGATCGTCATCGGCCCAGCGCGTTCTGGCACAGGCATACATATCGACCCGCTGGGCACTAGTGCCTGGAATGCATTAATATCCGGGCATAAACGCTGGGTAATGTTGCCAACGGAAACACCCAAACACATGCTTGAAGTTTCGAAGGGTGAAGGTGAACATCAGGCGGGGGAAGGAATACAATGGTTTTCAAAAGTTTATCCAAAAATAAAAAGTCCAACCTGGCCAAAAGAATTTGCACCAGTAAGGCTTTGAAATAGTTATACTGATGCAGGACATGTTTTCATCGAGCGCTGCAACTTTTCAGATAAAAAGCAAGAAATCTTTAAAAACAGTTAATACTTTAATGTCAGAAAATTTTGCGGGAAGAAATTTTTGCGAAATTAAATTCCCGCGAAAAAACTTTTTTCCCTTCATTCGCGAAATTTAATTCCTGCGAAAAAAACCTTTTCTTCGTTTGCGAAATTAAATTCTAGCACTTTTTTCGATTTTTCCAATTATTTTCAATTTTTCCCTATTATGATCACCAAAGATATTGCGTTCGTTGTAAGTTTTCAAGCGTAGAATGGCAACGTTACGCACGAGAACAACATCAACACGGCGGAAATCAATGAGGAAGAAAGAGGCTTTAGTTAACCCTGCATTTGAATTTTATGAGAGCGATAGCGACAATGATGAAGATATTTATGCGCCGGAAGATGATAATCGTAACGTTTTCGATATTTTTTGAAGACATTGAACATTAGATATCATGAAAAATATAGTTAGTATTTCTTTAGAGTTATGTTAGTATTATATGCAACATGTTTTAAAAGTGTGAAGAACAAAAAAATCTGGTTAATAAACAAACTAAAATGTTGAATTTTGATTGTCTTTTCCAAAAAAGCAACAAAACAAAGATATCGATTTTGACCATTCGCGAAATTAAATTCTCGCGAAATACATAATATTCCTTATTATTATTATTATTCACGAATATTTATTTACAGGATAGTCCTTTCAGTTATATAAAATAGATTTAAAACTGTTGTCAATGGAGTCCTTGACTCGCGAAATTAAATTCCCACGATATCAAGAATATTTCGCGAAACGCTTGATTCGCGAAATTATCTTCCCGCGAAATTTTCTGACAATAAAGTAATTCGCATACATAGTTACATTTCTTCGGATTACACCATGTATTCAACTAAAATTCTAACAAGAAGTTCCTCTCGAATTATTTTGTGTTAGCGGTATAATTGAAAAATAATTTTCTTAGATTTTACTTTTGAGGGGTGTTGGATATGACAATTTTATAGAATGCTCTCGAGGTTGATTGGGTGAAATGAATTGCAATTTACAGGTTACAGGTTAAGTTGTGATTTTTTAACATTCATTTGAGATCATTTATGAAATATTTACAAGCCTGCTGTTTTAGATTGAAATCATTCAACATCCAGGGGAAACTGTGTTCGTTCCAGGGGGTTGGTGGCACGTTGTATTAAATCTCGATGACACAGTTGCCGTCACTCAGAATTTCTGCTCTCCCGTAAACTTTCACGTAGTCTGGCACAAAACAGTGAGGTGTGAAACTGAATTATTAGCATTCATTAAAGCAACGTTTTGAATGGAGAAATTTGTTTTTGGTTTAAATCTAAGTAACTATAAATTGCAATTAAACAGTAATAAAATAATTAAACAATTAAATAAACCAAAGTAAACTCGTGCGGTACTCTCTCTATCCTTCAAAAATGTTTGTTATAAAGTTTTTACTCTCCGACAATTTCAGCGAGGAAGCGTTTCTCGCTAATTTAGAAAGCGGAAACTTTAACCCGTAGACATGACATCTCTGTTTGTTATAGGGGACGCCCCAAACTCTCGAAAAAGTGGATGAACGCTTTGAAGGTTTCATAAAACTTTCTCTTTAAATAAAAAATTGCCTTGCATTCTCTAAAAATGAACTGCCAGAACGATATACTGCTACAATCGAACTAGAATTGTTATGAAATGTTTTTCAACATAATAAATATTAATTTCATGTTTTAGGGGTTTCAGTTTTTCAAAAATAGTTAGCCAACCTTTGAATTACTGAGAAATATATCGGTTCTTTGTAACTTAATGTTGTTGGTTTTTCAAAGTACAGGTCAACTCCAGAAGACCTCTTACTGTTCTGCTTTCAGGTCCACCGCCCAGAAATCGCTCTAATAGCAAGCCAGGTAGACTTGTCCCAAAAGAGCGGTCTTGCTTCAGATTCAAGTTCGTCATCCTCGAGCAGCAGCAGTAGCTCATCGTCGTCATCTGAGGAATCGGAAACGGATGAATCTTCTCCTGACTCTGTACCTGAAGAGAATGGAGACGATAAAGATGGACGGGATAGGAGAATGAAACGGTAAAGTATGATGATTATTGCATTGTCTCCCGAAGCTGATCTCAACATTGAACCATTAAAAATAAAATGCCTTACGTCAGTCAGAAGATATCTACTCTTTGGTATTCCTACCAACTTGTCAGAAATCTGTTACTTAAGATTTTCTTATAATCAATGTGTTTTTTGAAGAGTGTTCCTTTTTTTCTTTCAGAAGAAAAATCGAAAAATGAAAGACGATATTGAGGCCAAGTAACGAGCGTACAAATTTTTTTGGAAGGAAGACATTAGTTTATTTTCAATAAAAGTGTATTTTGTTGTGTTTTTTAAAATTACTAAACTTTTACTTAGCTTTGTGTTTTCACTATTTACTTAAGACTAACGTCACGTGGCGTGTTTATGTGTAATTGTTCGCGATATAAATTTCTTTCGCGGTAATTATAGAAATATGCTGTTATTGCTTCATTGAATTTCTATCATAAATGACATAACTTAGGTGTTATCAAACATCCAATTACATCGTTTGGTGGACAAAAGCTTTCCTGGCTAAAGCTGAAAAGCGAAGCGATCAGCATCGTTATAACAGGCAATGAATAGTATGTAATTGAAAAATGCTGGTCAGTTGAGTGTTGATTTCTTGTTATTTGCTTTCGATATTTAATTACGAATGTTGTCATGGGATGGATAATTTAATGAATTAATACTCGAACGAAATATGTCTCAGGAACGTGTTTTTCTCTCAAAAGACAACTTACACCTCATTCGCAAAAAGAATCTTATTATTATTGGCTAAGAAATCACGGAAAAACACACAAAACTTGAAAATATAGTCCGAGGTCTCACCCTAGTTGCTTATAAAAGTGTACTATTGAAGAAGCTGACGAACGATGTGCACTATTGAAGAAGCTGACGAACGATGTGTACTATTGAAGAAGCTGATGAGCGATGTGCACTATTGAAGAAGCTGACGAACGATGTGCACTATTGAAGAAGCTGACGAACGATGTGTACTATTGAAGAAGCTGACGAACGATGTGTACTATTGAAGAAGCTGACGAACGATGTGTACTATTGAAGAAGCTAATGAGCGATGTGTATTATTGAAGAAGCTGACGAACGATGTGTACTATTGAAGAAGCTGACGAACGATGTGTACTATTGAAGAAGCTAATGAGCGATGTGTACTATTGAAGAAGCTGAGGAACGATGTGTACTATTGAAGAAGCTGACGAACGATGTGTACTATTGAAGAAGCTGACGAACGATGTGTACTATTGAAGAAGCTGATGAACGATGTGTACTATTGAAGAAGCAGATGAACGATGTGTACTATTGAAGAAGCAGATGAACGATGTGTACTATTGAAGAAGCTGACGAACGATGTGTACTATTGAAGAAGCTAATGAGCGATGTGTACTATTGAAGAAGCTGATGAACGATGTGTACTATTGAAGAAGCTAATGAGCGATGTGTACTATTAAAGAAGCTGATGAACGATGTGTACTATTGAAGAAGCTGACGAACGATGTGTACTGTTGAAGAAGCTAATGAGCGATGTGTACTATTGAAGAAGCTGATGAACGATGTGTACTATTGAAGAAGCTGACAAACGATGTGTACTATTGAAGAAGCTGATGAAGCTTTCTACATGTGAAGAATAATATATTGTACCTCGGGTAATTATCAAAACAGTAAATATTTCAATTTTGTTACCATAAAGAAATAAAAGAGTTGTCTAAAAACCATGAGAAAAAGTTTTCTTTTGGCGGGGGACTAACAGGAAAGTGGTGCCCCAGGTTGATGTCATAGCGACATTGTTGTCATCGCCATCGCGTTATTTCATCGCATAAACATTGGATCGAATATGAAATTTTTGTCCGAGCAAGCTCGACCAGATGATGATGAAATTTTATAAAAAAAGTCTTTCCACGTTTCTCCCGTACTTACGACGCTATCATTGCTTGCAATGCAACACCTTTTGAACAGGAAAGAGCATAAAAACGTTTTCAATACCCTTACTAGAGGTAACCACAAGCTTTACAAGGCTATCTAAGGAAAGTATTTCGTGAAGATTTTAAGTTAAATCTTTTGTGGGAATTCTTAATAATTTTGTACAGTCGAAACTGCCGAAAACATCGCACTCAGTTGACTCTTTGAACCAGTGCATCAAAGATTGACGCATGGGTGCATATCGTTTGAAAAACAAAGATTTTTGCGTTATTGGGTGGAAAAAATAAATTCATTTTTCAAGTCAATTTTCTACTTAAATGTTTTTTTATGGCTAATTCCCTTTACGAAATTCTATAATTTAGTAAACCAAGGGTTCAAGTAATTAAAACTTTGATTCTTAATTATCGCTTAAAAACAATTTTCTATATAGTATTTATTTTATATCAATTAGAACTAATCTGGAAAAAAAGTGTACACATATCCTCGTATTTGAACTTGGTGATTGTTGAACCAAGCGACGCCATCGGCTCGTGCAAATTAAATTTTGGAATAGAGTGTTTCTTCTAAACATACGATATAAAGAATCTTTTGTTATAGTATGTTGAAGAACCTTGTTAGCCAAATTTCTCTCTACTGACAGGTACAAAAATGACAATTCTGTGTTTAACAATTTGATCTTTTGATAATTTCTTTTTTTAAGATTGTCTTTAAAGTCTGAATGGCGATATGCTGTAAAGTCTCTTATGACTTATCTTCATTTCGCTATTTAATTATGGTTATCAGAAACGTTTTCGCTTTTATTTTCGAAAGATATTTTGATCTCAGAACCATGCACGGATGAGCGAGCACCGTTCAGAAAGTGTGAGCACCTTACAATAAAGAAATTAAAAATTTCACGGGCATTGTTTGTTCATTAGAAAAAAAATGAACTGTTGTTAAGACGTGTTCGGTAAGAGGTGAGAGGTAGGAGGTGTTCGGTAAGAGGTAAGAGGTGTTCGGTAAAAGGTGAGAGGTAGACGTCTTAGTTATCTGTGTAATAATATACAAATAATCTAATATATATTATGTTAGTACTATCTTAGTATTTATAAGTAACTACCTATAAAGGAAAAGTAAATCAGCCTTAGAGATCTTTGATTAAATGAAAAACTTTGCTCTGTGCATTGTTTCTTGATATATTTTTTTCTATGTTTTTCTATGAATATTCCATGCTAATTGTTCGTCGAGACAGACACCTACAAATCTAATGTGTTTTTCTCTAGAAATTACACTTCTGTCAATACTTTGCTCTGGGTAGTAACTTAGGCTTAGTTTATAAGGCCGAACTTTTGCCGCGTCAAACTCAAATAAAACAAAAATTTAATTAAGTTCGACATAAAAGAGGCCTTATAAACTGGATTCTTATTTGAGCTCGAGCTTATCATTTAAACACGGCAAAATTTGCTGAACTTTACACACAAGCTCGGCATAAATTCGGCATAGGTTTATACAGCCGATCTTTACTCGAACTCAAAATATTTCATAGTTTTCTCGTGTAAACATGGCATGAAAACCTATTGTTTTTCAAAGAAAAAGGCTGTCTCAGAATGTTCCCAAGATTTGCTGGATTTCCTTCTTATTGCTTACCTCAAAGCTTAGTAGCAACCAAAAATATAAATATATTATGTCACTTTTAAATGCACTACAAAAATCGTAAAGTCGTTATAGTGTGGTACAGTTAATATATTACCCATTAAAGTAAAATCGCGTTTCAATTTTTCCAGCTTTAGCTTTAACCCTAACCCTAACAATACTGCCATGTTATCCAGACTACGTCCACTTTTTCGTCAGCAATTTCGGCGATTGGCCACGGTCTTAGACTTGCAGAAACCCCAGGAAACCACCAAAGATCTACCTTCTTTGATATTTTGTGGACAGGGCAATAAAACCGGACAAGTTTTTACCAATCAAGAATTGCAACGTCGACTTTCAAAACTACGCGCGGAAATGCTTGAAAACAATGTGGATGTTTGCCTATTTACGTCATACCATAACATCAATTACTACAGCGAGTTTCTTTACTGCTACTTTGGCCGCTCTTATGGTTTAGTGGTTACTATGGACACGGAAACAACAATTTCGGCAGGTTAGTTTTTTATTATAATTATTATAAATAAAATAAAAAAGAATAAGCGGGTGAACGTTTTTAGTTACGAATGTATTATTTCATAAATGTCATCAGGTGTCGATTACGGGCAACCTTGGCGCAAAGGACATTGCGATAATATCACTTACACGGATTGGGAACGAGACAACTATTTCAAGGCTGTGCGTAAACTGGTCGGCGAAAACAAGAGGGTTGGACTCGAGTTTGACCACGTGAACCTTGGAGTTATGGAGCGGATTAAAAACGCGTTGCCGGGGGTTACGTTTTCAGATATGGGTGTTCCGACCATGAAGCTGCGTTTGATTAAATCTGATGAGGAGATTGCTCTCATAACAAACGGTAATCATTACTATGAAAATTGGTGTGTTCTTTTGCGATTAAAAAAATGCATAAACTTCAAAAGAATATATTCACGGATAATGTTACATACGTTAGTGAGCTTGATCATCATATATCGATACATTTAAACTACAGTATAATCCCGATAACTCGAACCTCTGATAACTCGAACTCGCGTTAACTCGAATTGTTTTTCAGTTCCCCTTCCCTAATGTTTTCTCATAAAAACTTCCGATAACTCGAACATTCGCCATCTCGAACTATTTTAGTTGGTCCCTTGGTGGTTTGAGTTATCGGGATTGTACTGTATATTAAACTTGTCCTGTTTAACTTGGTTTGCACAACCAGCGCATTTAATAAGTGACTTTTGCACATTTTTGTGGATTTCCATGTATGATAGCTATTTGAGAGAGAAGTAGAAGGTTTTCAATGGCCGAAACACCTAATTTATATGCAGGTGCGAGAATCGCTGATATTGGTGGGGGAGTCCAAGCTATGACATTGAAGGAAAATGTCCCGGAATACGTGGTTGCTATGGCATCAACAGAGGCTATGAACCACGAAATAGCAAAGACATATCCCCAAGCAGACATCATGGACAGTAAGACTTGATAAGATTGTATTAAATTATCATTCGTACGCGCTTTAATAAACAAATTTAGAGACAGCAAAGCGAATTTTAAAATAAATGCAACAGTTGCGTTTCTTTTGTTAAATAAATGTCATCATTTTGTGTAAAGTGTTACTTCATGATGTTTCAAATGAAAAATTTGTTTCACATTACGTTTTCAATATCTAATAAAATATGTGTTCATCTTATTCTTAAGCCTGGAGCTGGATCCAATCTGGCATTAATAGCGATGGCGCCCACAATCCCAACACTACCAGGAAAATTCAAAAAGGAGACATTATCAGTGCAAACTGCTTCCCCATGATTGCGGGGTAACTTAATTATGTTGATGATTACCTTCATATTTAACATATCTAGTTTCCATCAGCAACTGTATTTATTATGTGTGTCTTTTGTCAAATGATAAGAGCTCTTTATGTTGACAACACGCTGCAATGAATATTTTCCACTTATATTAATGAAATGCATTGTTCTTGTTTCCACTTGTTTTCCAGTTATTACATGGCTCTCGAAAGGACAATGTTTTTAAACCACGCCAGTAAACGTGCGCTGGAATTGTGGGAAATCAATTGCAAAGTTCACAGACGTGGCATTGAGCTCATTAAACCGGGTGTTAAATGCAGTGAAATCGCACATGAGTTGAATGAAATTTACAAGGTTTACGACCTCCTGAAATACAGGACATTTGGATACGGTCATTCCTTCGGCGTTTTAAGCCATTATTACGGCAGAGAGGCAGGCATAGAGTTACGGGAGGATATTGATACGGTTATCGAACCAAACATGGTGATTTCCATGGAACCGATGATAACGATTCCAGAAGGGCAACCTGGTGCTGGGGGATATAAGGAACATGACATAATGATTGTCACGGAAACGGGTGCTGAAGACATAACTAAGTTTCCTTTCGGTCCGGAACACAACATTATATAAATCGGAACATTATGTGATACTTTGCAATTTAAAACATAGTAAAAATTCCTTGAAAAATATCTTGATATTAAATTTAAGTAACTTAAGCTTCATCGGCTAAATTTCGGAAACAAAACGAGACCGATAAACCACTTAAGGTGGCACTTCCCTATTAGGACTGGAAGTAAGAAAAATGTATGTAATTTCATAGTTTTTCCACTTATTATAAACATTAAGGTGTGTCGTGTCAAAATATACAAAAATCTGAAAAAAAATCAATTTTTTTGTGCTGAGTCAGCAAAAAATAATCAAAAAAGTATGATTTATTTGAAACACTATAAGACACTTAGAACTTGTCAAAAACGATTGAAATTTTGTGTGAATGTTAGTTATATAAACATAAATCATATATACTAGAATAAATGAAAAATAAAATTTCCTTCCAAAATGGC
Organism: Candelabrum cocksii; assembly: GCA_963930725.1. Taxonomy (NCBI): domain Eukaryota; kingdom Metazoa; phylum Cnidaria; class Hydrozoa; order Anthoathecata; family Candelabridae; genus Candelabrum; species Candelabrum cocksii. The sequence continues at coordinate 4,897,713 of OZ005677.1, read as the reverse complement.
GGCAAGAACCATAAAATGACCGAAGAAATTCCGGTTTAACAGTTATGTTTGAAGAGATTTAGAGAAAAATACTTTCTAAACAATGATTATTCTAGTATATATGATAGGTATGATTATGAAGAAAGTAACCTGAAAATTTCATTGAAAAATATTAAGTACATCAAATGTTATTGTCTTTCAAGCTGGTCGAAAACTCATCAAAACGTAAATCTGAGTAAATGAATGATAAAGTGAAAAAATATTTAACAAGACAAAATAAATACTAAAAAACTATGAAAAATTACCACTGTAATATGTTTTACCCCCCTCTGTGTCTCTTACACTGGTAACAATTTGTTATTTGTTTCATTGTATATTCTTTCTGTCATTGGCGGAGGCATATTCATCATTGTTGAAAATGTCGCCATTGCATTATGTCCACGTCCAATTTCCCGGAATGCTATTACTGAGCGAATGTTTACTTCAAACTGATTACAGCCAGGAGATTTTGAATCCTCAGCTTGTGGTGAGTTGTAAAATACATCAGTAAAACTACATTCAGTGCATAAAATATGAATTTTCAATGCAAATCCTTTCTTCTCGTCAATATTCATTTTTAAGTATAGAGCTGATTGACACTCTGGACAGCAACCAAACTTCTCAAAAACATTCTTGATTGACACAAAATGCATGAAAAAGAAAAACGAGTCCTCATTGTTTCCTTTACTACAACCTTTAGCCACAAAACTATCCTCTTCAACTCTTAATCTTTTTGGTTTTGGTAAATGTCCATCCGGATGTTGCTTTATTTTTGTTGCTTTTTTGGAGTAGCGATTACCCTGAAATTTAGACTTCTTTCTGTGTGATTGGCTTTGTTTATTACCCATGTTGTTTTATATACTTGCTAGCTAAAAGAAAAGCAGTAAAATATGAAGAAAATAACATTTTAGATAAGACAAATTGAGTTTTAGACAAAATTACATCAAGAAAACTGAAAACACAACTCAGAAAATAGTCCACCACTTTGAGGTACCATTATTTTCTGTGAACACGATGTTTGTTGCTTCAAATTATGACCAATAATTGCCCCAATGCAAACCGGCTATATTTGAAAGATATGGGGGAGTAAAACCACATATGGGGGCAGAAATATTGCCCAAAATGCGTTGCTAGGGCGTTACTAAGGGAGATATTTTACAACGACTAGTTTGTTTATGATAAAATTCTAACTTTCTGCTTAGAATATGGAATTTCTGAGACTAGATTTGGATTCCCCATACTCAAATTGAGTAAAATCAATGAAAATAAAAAAATCCTGAAAATTAACGTGCAACTTTGAAACAGAAAGGCGCGACAGAAAACACTAGGAGCATAACATATAAATTTGTTAAATTTATGATAACTTCATCATCCCCATCATCGTTTCGTGGTTTGTTTGCGCAACAATAGTCATGTTGTTTTACTGAAAATTCCATTGACAACAGACCTTCAGACCACTAGATGATGGATATCTAAGGACATCAGAGATATCTGTTAGTCGAAGAAGTTGTTTATCTATTAGTCTAGTCAAATTAGGGTTGAATCTGGACAAAATTTGTATAGAGTTCATTTTAGTACCATTAGAAGCGAAATTTTATTTACTTTAACATATCCAAAATCCACCGAAATCGCTCTTGGGCAAAAATAGTTATGGCAAATCATCTAAGGGTACCTGAATACAAACCTTGGTCAAAAATGGGGGGTTAGGTGTAAGAAATCTTCAATAAATCATTAAAAAATTAATGGATTGTGATGAAACTTTGTATATGATTTGATAATTGAAAATAAGTTACAACTTTGAAAGTAAAAAAAATTAAAAATACTGACATCAGCATTCTTTCGTCAAAATTCGTTTTTTTTTCGAAAAAGTACTCGCAATCACTTGAGTTCAAAAATACTCATCAGAAAACGCTGGTTTTGCATGAAAATTGGCTGAAAGTTGTTATTATGATTTCTAAAGTAAAATAAACTAAATGAAAGTAAAAATGATGGCTAAGAAATGCTTACGTCAGCATTATTTTACTAAAAATAGACTTTTCTCCGGAAAAAAAACAACTATAAAACAACATATTCTGCAATAGATCATTTATGAATTGTCTCAATGGACTTGGCTATTTGACAATATCAATGAAGTGGTTAGCAATATTTGAAAAATATGTAAAATAGAACAATTTAAAGGACCTTACTGAACGATTGGAATTCACAAATTATCACTTGATTCTTAGACGCATTATGATTCTAGAAAAGTATACTTTAAAGACACTTTAAATCCAGCTAAAAATCAAACAATCTTTCAAAAATGTTGCCGTCATCTTTGTAATTCTCTTTGTTATCATTATCTCATCCATCGCTTTCAACGTAAGTAGCAACTTTTATACTGTTGGTGCAATCAACGCCGTCACGCCTGGCATAGAATAAGGGTGATTTTAAAACTACCGTGTTTGTTATTGTTTACTTTTCTCGATGAACCATACGTAAATTTGAGTGAATAAACGCAATCAGGTTTTTAGTTTTGAGAAGTTTTATCCAGTTTTTAAGTGAACCTAGCTATCTATACCTAAACTTGTAATAAATAAATGGAAGATTAATTTGAGTGAAAGCTGTTTGACTGCGAACGAAAAGTACTTATATTATAAGTAAGTAAAAAGATAAATATAATATTGTTAGAGTTTTTGATGTTCAAAGTTAAAGTTATATATATATATATATACAGGCTTTCTCATATAAGGCGTGCGATCGCACGCGCACGCCTCCACACACGCCTTAATCTCCTGAGGCGTGCGTTAAAAAGCTCTCCTCAAATTATTTTCTTCGCGTAAGGCGTGCGACTACTCGCACGCCTCAATCATATCACGTTTGTTTAATTTTCCCCATATTTCGTACAGAACATTAAACGCTCCGAAAATCTCAAAATTATTAAATTAAACAAAAACTTAAACGAATTTACATTCACATTCACTTGAATGACCATTAAAAACACACGATGATTGTTGTTTCGTGACGTAGTTTACAACATTTTTATGCTCCTTCTGTATGCCTAAGTTGTCGTTGAAAGTGCGCAAAATGTTTCATTTGTTGATTTATTGTCAACATGTTTTATCTTTTGATTTTCTATCGTGTTACAGAGTAGTTCTTCTGCATTAGTTTGTCTTTGAGTTGAAAGAACCTGTAGTGCATCAGGTTTGCATGTCTTTCAGTTCCTTTTGAAAATATTCGTGTTGGCTGGGTTTTAATTCTCCAGCCAATTTCGTTTTAAATAAATAAGTTTTAAACGTAAATTTCGAAAGGGCTAGTTTCGAGTCAGCAGTTTTGAAGCGTAGTGCAATTGAATTCTGGTAGACTGTCTGGAATTTGAATATAAAACTAATACAGAACGTGTTTAAGTCTCTAAATACCGAGTTTGATTTTATATTTTAATAAATCTTTGTAAATAAACTTATGTTAAAAAATATTTATTGCGGGACTCAAAGTATCATCAATACATTCAGCTAAATAAGTAAAACTTATTTACAAAAAGCCTTGTTTTAAAAAAATTGTTTACAGATACCATCGGTGTCGACAGACAGAAGTGTGTATGTTACTATGGTTACTAATCGGATGATTAGAAGAACTAAAGAAAATATACGATAAATATGCTGAAAAAGATTTTTAAAAACTGACAAATATGTGCTTTAACTGATTGATTATTCAGAAGAATTCAAATCACAAAATCATTTTTTATAAAACGCTTAACGTTTAACGCTTCCGTCCTCCAGTTTTAATAATAGAAGAAGGCAATGTAAACAAGGAAGTTAAGGCTTTGAGAGTCAGTCACTTGTACTTGACGCTTAGCCCTCGTGTTTGGGGTTCACGAGCATGAACGTCCCCCACTTGTTTACAACTTTTAAAAGATAAACATTTTTTTAAAAAGGCGTTTCATTTAAAGGTTATCAATAACATATACGGCAAACAATAGTAAAATAGATTGTTTAAATTGTTGGAAAACCGAATGTCAGATGCTTTGTTGTTTTTTAAATTTAAATCATAAAAATACAACAACTTTCAATAATAGTCGCGGAAAGAGGAATATTTTATTAAGTGATAAAAATGTTCTGCGTTAAACATCGCGTACGTAAATCTGTAAATGTGTAATTAAATATGTAATTATGTCGTAAACAACCGAGTCAATGTATCTTCAGATTTAAAGCCAAACAAGATATGTTTTAGAAGTAAAGACCATTTACCGCGCAAGTTTTAAATGACATGTCAGAATTAAAAAATAGCATTAAAAATTTATTGCGCGTCATCGCACGCCTAGACAAATTCAGGCGAGTGGATATCGCACGTCTGAAATGTTTTTAACTTTGGTTAGGCGTGCGAAGCACCACATATATATATATATGCATATATACATATATATATATATATATATTACCTATATATCTAGTAGCTTATTTATATAGTGCATGATATGTACATTTGGTTGTTTTTTGATATTAATACAAAGTTTACGTCCATTTAACCATCTTGTAAAGCTATCAATTTTTAATCTGTGACTTGAAGTGCTTTTGCATATTCTATCTTCCTTTCCGTTTTTTAGTTTATTTATCTATATTGTACCTAAGTTTTAAAAGCACAAAGTATATATTGATTAATTTGTTGAAAAGTTGAAAATATATGTTATTCGAGTCAATGACGGAAATACTATGTTGTGTATGAAAGAAAATATAACTATATATAAGTTATGTTTTGACTACAATATTTACAAAATTTGTTTTCTAATTCAAAAACTTTGGCATCACTTATATTTGTAAAATCATATGCTTTTTTGTCATTTATGCGCTGAGAAAATTCTCCAAACTCTGCTACACTGCCAAAACTTGAAACATCTTTGCTCAGCGATATGTTGTAGGTTTCAAAGTTTTCCTCTGTAAAAATAAAGTTTTTGACTCGTATTTTAATTTTTTTTTGTTCTTAATCAGCCAAATCTCTGTGTAGACCAACTCCGGAAAGAAACGTTAAAATAACGTAGAAATGTTGTTTGTGACGCAATATTTTTGAAAGTCTAGTAGAAGAAAACGAAAAGTTATAGCTATATATTAGATATGTACTCCCATTGCTTTTCTTTTATGCCATGTTCCTTAACTTTGTATGAGCACACCAATTAAGTCGTTACAACTCTGTAATACAACCGTTAAAAGATTTTTGAAAAATATATATCCAGTTATATGATGTTTTTATTAATTTACTTTTTATCACTCTTAATAAAATTTGGATGTGTAGTCCTTTGAATTTTCTTACTTTGTTTGTGTTGTCCAGGCATTTCTTCACCTGAAAGTGACGAAAGACGATAGTTTTGTGCATTCCTTGATACAGTTGATACAAGGTATGGTCCTTTAAACCTTGATCTCAAGGCACCCCCGAAATAAAATATTTGTATATAATAGAAATAAAAGCGTTTTTTTTAAAAGATTTTTTAATTCAAATTCAAATCATTTTATAGACCTTTAAGAATTATTCAAGTTAAAAAAAACACTTTTTAAAAAATCTATATTTTGTTATTCTTCTGCAGAGGTTTGGCGTTGGCAGTCATTCAAACATGTTAAACAACACTGTTAGGTATATATCTATATCTATCTATTTATTTAAATACTATCATAAATAAATAAATAGAAGTTGAGTAATAATATATAATAATTATATATATATAATAATGCATTTTTGTGACATAGGACGGTTATATGGAATAAAACTTCGTACTTCGTCAAGTAAAGATTCGCTGAAGGGAGAACCTTCTGCAAACATAGCTTCGAATGGAGAAACCTTTGTTGCCGTACTATACGTCTTTCAACTCGCAAAGAATACATGACGAGGTCAAGATAATCGTCCCAATCTGTTGCATTTTCTTCAACAAGTTTGCGTAATTTATATAAAAAAATGTGGTATATACATCCTTTGTAAAAAATAAAGACCGAAATGAATGTTTTAAATCATTATGTATATGGTTTCATTCAAATAGATACCTTTTTATATTTTTGTTTGTGTTATCGTCTTGGCCATTCGACTGGGGGTACTAAACCGCCGTTCTCCTCATCTCTATTCCAAGTAGTTTATACATTTCGTCGCTTAGCTGAATATATATTTTCTTTACCATAACTTAACGTAAAACAGTAAATAAATAAAAACCGCCGCCCCCACTTCTTCACGGACTCTAACGACTCTAACTAAACTATTTTACCTTGTTGTTAAACTCTGTTCTATTATCCGAAATAATAGCTTTTGAAAAACCGAATGTAGTGATCAAACTGATTATGCATTTAGCAATCGTTGCAGCTTCTTTGTTTGGTACTGCATATGCAACTGGGTACTTCAAAAACAGGTTTGTGCATGTTAAAACATGGATGTTACCCTTCGATGACAAAGACATACTAGTCAATGCCACTGCCAATCACTTTCCAAACTTGTGACGTCTAAAAACGAAGGTTGTTGTACTGTTTGTAGTGCATATAAAACAACAGTATAAATTACTCTTGGTGTAACTACTATGCACGGTTTTCTTCTATACGTAAAAATACTGTTTCTAAAATTGGTAAAACCGAATTTTAGCAACCTAAACAAAATCGTAAAAATTATTTTACAGAAGATTTAACTATCCATATGTCCTAAACCGCTCATCCGAATACCTTTATAAACTTTGGGCTCAAATAAAGTATTACGAGTGAAAATATCCTGAAATTTTTCTAAATTAATAGAAAACGCATATAAAGAAACTCTGTTATTTCATCTTGAAACAAAGTCCTATTAAACAAAACAACGTAGTCAAACCCATTTTTGCAATTCCATCCCATAAATATTTCGCCGTTACTTTGTCGATGATTTTACTTTCTCCAGAATGACCACCTACGGGACTGGAGTGTTCTTCGACAAATATTTTTTTTTTTTTTTAATTTTTACTCGAAACAACTTTTTGAAGATTTTTTTTCGATTTAGATATATAAAGTTCTATAAAGTTTGCCATCTAAAACAATTTTATTAAAATTATTGAACTAAGAACCTAGTTCTACTAGTTACAAAAATTAACGGCTACTTGATTATCCCTAAAGAAAGAAATGAAAAGGAAAGAAACAAAAATTTACTTTGTAATATGAAAAATTTGGAAGCTTTAACTATTTTCCTTTTTAAATACAACTTTAGCCGTGAAATATTGTTGTTTTCGTTTACATGGTGATTTGGTTTCAAAACCATCAAGATATTTTTCATTTGTTTTCGTTTATAGAATGATTTGGTGTTTTTGTCTCAATGTACCAATCAAAACAATAACAAACACGGTAGTTTTAAAATCACCCTTATTCTATGACATCTCTCGTGTCTACATTGACAACTCTTCCCGCATGGTGCATTAGTAGTAATACTACAGTTGCATCTAATAATGGTCAATGAATGACTTGGGGCAGGATCCTGGATTAAAATTTTATCAGATATGCATTAATTTGCACTGGTAATTAATTTTACAATAATATACTATATCTGTCATAGGCAAAATAATTCCATCTTCTCTCTTCCATCCCCACTTTGTTTTATCTAATCGAATACACATCCATTGCATGACTTGGAGATGCACTCTGTATGAATGGTACTTAAATGCGTTTTCTGTTGGTGGCAGTCGTTCTGGTTGAATGCCCTTTTTCGAAGTCGTTACCATTTTCATATACTTATTTTTTCTCAGCGTCGCCAGTGGATGAAAACTTGAAACTCCTTTTATGCGTCGTTTTCTTTCGTCTTTCTATTGAAAGTCTATTTTTCTACTTAAGGAAGAAACAAGCATACTATACAGTTTCATAGCAACATGCACGCCAGCATTAGAAACTTCTGTTTTTGACGAGTTCCGATTCTTGAACACTGCACAGGCATCATCAAGCCCATCCTTTTATTCTAAAAGCTTCATTATGGATGTTTTCCCTTGACCATAGAGTGCTGGCGTCGTGTCACAACCTCTCTAGGCATGAATGAACAATATGTTTTCTTTTACGACTTTTGAGAGTTTTGATGCCACTGCTTTTATGTCAATGATCTCCAAATCCTTCTTTATACTCTTTTTAGCCTCGTGGCGAAAAAAAGATCACTCATTGGGCTTTTACATTCGTTTACCAACATTACCAAGATATCTTTATAGCAACGACTGTTACACTTTTTCCGATCTTCGCTATCTCAATACCTTTCATAACAATGGTTTTATCAGCATCATCGTCACAAGTCACTACATCATGTCCATTTGCTTTCAATTTTCTCGATAGAGCTTTGATCAATGCTGTTTTGTTGTTCTTGTTCGATAAAAAAATTCAATTATTTGCAAGTGACGTGTGACCACGCTATGGTCCTGTAAAGTCCTGGAATTTGAATTGTCTCCTGGAGAATCCTGGAAAGACCTGGAATGTTATCAATTTTTTAGAGTTCTCCTGGAAATGTTCTGAAATATGAAAAAGTCATCCAGATTATTTTTTAGTGTTGTAATTTTTAGTCGTTTGGTGAAAGACTCAATCATGATCATATAATACCAACCTTCATTCCATTTTCTATAATCTTATTCATTATATTTTAGATTAATTAATTAATTATGTCAAGGTACAAAACAAAATTTGCTGACTCGCGGCTTTCCAATTCTGAATACAATGGATGCTTATCCAAGACAAGTGATTCATTGGCACACTGTAAATATTGTGCAAAAGACATCGATGTCTCTAATATGGGTGAAACGAATTAAGAGTCATTTGAAGGGGAAGAAGCATGTTTTTCCGCTTTCTGTGTTCCAAATCCAGAAAAGCCAAAGCCATCTCAATTATCGGAACTTCCATCCATCAGTAAAACTGTCCAAAAGACGCTGGATAATATAGTAGAAAAGGGTAATTTACTCTCAGCCGAAATTCGTTGGGTCTTAAAGTGTGTCCAGTCAAGATATTCACAACGCAGCCGTGATGATATCTAAGAGCTGCTCAATATCATGTTTCCTGGAAGTTTCCTCCTCATCGAAAGGTTTTCTATGGGAAGAACAAAGTGTGCATACATTTTAAATCATGGCCTCGCGCCATATTTTGCCGACCTTCTACTGGAAGAAGTAAAACGCTCTACAAAATATGACTTATCATTCGATGAAAGCTTAAATAAAAAGGGACAATAGGGACAGATGGATATCATGGTAAGGTTTTGGAATTATGAAAAACATATGGCTCAAACAATTGATCTTCGACGAGATTGACAATTCATAAATGATCTATTGAAAAATATGTTGTTTTATTATAGACGTTTTGTCAAGCTGTCATACCCTGATGTCATCTGCAGGGATACAAAAATTAGGAAGGAGAACCTCAGTAATGCAATGATGGACTGGGAAGTCTGGCGTAAGGTTGTGAATTCTGTCATCTCAACCGCGGTCAACAATGATGATGATAGCCGTCTTTCTGGAAAAAAGTCTATTTTTGGTTAAATAATGTTGACGTAAGCATTTCTTAGCCATCATTTTTACTTTCATTTGGTTTATTTTACTTTAGAAATCATAATAACAACTTTCAGCCAATTTTCATGCAAAACCAGCGTTTTCTGATGAGTATTTTTGAACTCAAGTGATTGCGAGTACTTTTTCGAAGAAAAAAACGAATTTTGACGAAAGAACGCTGCTGTCAGTATTTTTAATTTTTTTTACTTTCAAAGTTGTAACTTATTTTCAATTATCAAATCATATACAAAGTTTCATCACAATCCATTAATTTTTTAATGATTTATTGAAGATTTCTTACACCTAACCCCCCATTTTTGACCAAAGTTTGTATTCAGGTACCCTTAGATGATTTGCCATAACTATTTTTGCCCAAGAGCGATTTCGGTGGATTTTGGATATGTTAAAGTACATAAAATTCCGCTTCTAATGGTACCAAAATGACCTCTATACAAATTTTGTCCAAGTTCAGCTGTTTTTGGGCCTAATTTGACTAGACTATATACTCCAATCCTCCTTTGAAAATAATAATATCCTTGAAATAAAGATAGTATTACGAGATTTCTTTCGGTATGTCGCGTACGGATCAACTGATTTAGAATAATGATTCAATTTAAACGAAAGGCCATTTAGACTTCGCATTTCATGTGTTTCGGTAAATGTTACTCTATTGATGCAATTCTTGTCTCAAACCAACACATTGTATTGTCCAAAAACACTGGAGTTGTCTGTTGAACAAAAAACATTTATAGTTTAACTTCATTACTTCGCGAGTGCTATATACAATTTGCAGAATAGTAACCTTCATCTCGTCGTAACATCAATGCAAACGCAACAGCGACCTCCAAAATAACGCTTTAAAATAGCTTGTAAATGAGAACCGAATGTTTTGTTGGTATTCAATAATGCTTATTTATTATTAAAACAAAACAGTTAACTATTTTAAATTTTATATTTTTAACAATAGACGCACGAATTTTGTTCAAAGTAACACAATGTCTACAGTTAGGTTGCCATTTTGGATGCACAAACTACAGTAGGAGGCAGATTTTGGTCTAATATCGTTTCATTTTATGGTAAGTCTTACGTGAATGTAAGGAACACAACAGGGGGATCGCGTTAAAAATTTTTTATAGTGACAAAGGTCACTATGGACTAGTAGTCTCTCCGATTCAATCTGAAGCAATTGTACTTAAAAAGGTACTTGTAGGGGGCATTAAAATATGTAGATGCAAGTGCTTGTAATTTTCCCGATCGCTTTTAACGTTTTCAAGGTGCTTTATTTTCCTAACTCCAGCGAGGCACTGATAGGCCAATTTCATTTATATTTTCCATTATTCAATATATATTGATCTCTGAAGTGTCAGTCTAATTGATCCAAGGTGCCAGTCCCTATTAGTTATAGCTGTATTTCGATGAAAGCTTTCAATTTCTACGTGATAGGAAATGATTTTTGTAAAAGTATGTCTTATCTTGTCAATTTGTATTGTCCAACTGACTCAAAAATAAAACCCACAACAAAATATATACCCAATCTGTGGGAAAATTACAAGAAAACAACAGTTTAACAAGTCTATACACAAAACGAGCCACGCGGCACCTGGCGATCACCCGCGAAAATGGCACACTTGATGCAAAATGCAAACACTACAATCATACAAAAACGAGCACTAAAAATAAATTACGTGACTTAAGTCATGTTTGGTATAAAAAATACTAGAATTTTCTACACACCTTGCTTCGACCATTAGTCTAGCAATGGCATCCAAATCGCGTTACAATTTATGTTGTTAGTGAAAACTATTCAAATGAAGATGAAGAGGATCCTGCAGGGCTAAAGGAAACAACTGAAAGTAAGGCTTTTTTAGTGAATCGTCGCAAGACATTCATCATTTCAGGTTAATTCCTAAGGGTAACCCATTCCATTGATTCTGAAAGGAGGTTAACCATATTTTATATATATTTATATTGCAACTTGTTTGAAACCAGTAACTTTGAGAACATTTGAATTTTGTAGCTTTCGGAAATATTCTTACAGAAAGTGGTCACAAAGAAATGCTACCTGCACCAGCGGATCTGTCAGCAAGTAAGGATCAAAAACCAGTTCAACCTATAAATACCAGCTTCCCCTTGCATTCGATTGGTACGCAATACAGATCATTTGTGCCTTCTCTCTTTGCAAAATATGATTTGTTAGAATACTCGTCAAGTGAAGATGCAGTGTATTGTTTTCACTGTCGACATTTTGCTAAAAGTCCCAAAGAGCCAACGTTTGTTTCGCAGAGCTTCCGCAACTGGAAAAAGTGTTATGGTTCTCATGGAAAAGACAATAAACTTACCAACAAAGTTTTATTCATGCTCAGAGCGTGGATGCTCGTGCTCACTACAAAGAGGTCAAGTCTGGAAGGTTTCAATCTGTTGCGGTTTTGCACGATTATGGTCATGCAAAACTTGTTCAAGAAAACCGGCACTATCTAAAAAGTATTGCAGAAATATTACTGCTTACAGCCCAGCGCAAAATCGCTCAACGTGAGACATGGCGTTCGTTCATAATGAAAGAAATGGTTTTGGAACAAATAGAAGAGGAAATACACGAGGCGAAGTTGTTTACTGTGTTGGCTGATGAATTGAAAGATACCAGTAAAAAAGAGCGAGTAATTGTTGCAGTTCGATATTGCTACAAAAATGCAATCCATGAAGAGTTTGTAGATATTGCAGAAGCTGCTGAAACATTGGATGCAGAAGGTCTTTCAGAAACGATAATCAAATGTCTTCGAAGAATAGGTGTATTTATGGGAAACTGTGTTAGACAGGACTATGATGGTGTGTCAGTGGTCTCAGGCCATTTGAATGGAGTTCAAGCAAAACTACGCCAAAAGACAAATGCTGATGTAAAAATTTAGAATAAATTGAGTCCGAGCAAACGACAAAAATGGGACGCGAAGCTTTCTCGTGGTAAATACGTCTTTTCACTTCAAAGGTCGTAAGCTAACTGACCACACACGTGGTAACAAAAATACAATACAATAAAAGATCTAGTAACGAGTGCGCCTGTACGAGGCGCCTATTACAACAAAACAATAAAAAATGACGTAATCTTTTACACTCCCCCCCGTTGACTAGTCAACATATTTCTCCTTTAATCTTCTTATTAATTGTTCCTCGCGTGCCGTTTTGGTCTACCATTACTTATACAAGTGTCCTCGGTATTTGTGTTGGAATTGACGTCATCGGAGATGTTTTCTTGTTCGGAGACTTCTAAGGGATTGATCTTTTGAAGCGGACGGCAGCACGATTGATTTCCTTGACTTTCTGAAGCGACGATTAATTTAACACCTCTGACATTACCATCGCTGCCGTTATCTCTTGTCTTAAAAGACAAACAACTTTCCTTTGCTTCAAGCTCCTTATTAAAATGTGCCATGAATTCGTCAAGTATCCAAACATTACTTCCAAAACCTCTCGAAATCACCATTAGCATGTCTTCAGGTATTTTTTCCTTCAAGATAGGAATTAATAGACAACCATAAGTACTTGTCTCAACTTTCAAACTTCTTAAATTTCTCACACATGTTTCAACCTCGTTAAATAAATTTCTTAGCCCCTCGATGTTTTCAATACTTTTAACCCTTTTAACTTTAATTAATTTGTCTAAATGCGCTGAAATTAAGACTTGAGGATTACCAAATCTTTTTTCCAAAATATTTACCGCCTGTTTGTAATTATCTGCTGAGAGAACCATTCCTTTCACGGATTCTAACGCTTTACCCGACAAAAACCTCAGTAAATAGTTAAACTTATCTATCTCACTTAATCCGTCATTTGCGTTTATTGAAACTTCAAATCTATTCCAAAAACCTTGCCACTCAAGAGGATCTCCTGAAAACACAGACAATTCTAGCTTAGGTAATTTACAGTTTAACTTCGCGCTTGTTGAAGTCGCACTTTCACTCGGCGTAATTGAAGCAGTCTCTCGCGCAGCGCTAATCTTAACTTCAGCCAACCTAACAGCAATCTCAGCAAACACGTCATGAGAACTCTCAAAAAACGATAAACAATCTTCTACTTCTCTTTCTACCTTATCTACTTCTATCAATTCTTGTATTTCTTCGTCAAGACGTCTCAAATTATCTCCCTTCTCTCTCAAGCTTGTGTCTAATCCTGCTAGACGTGCTTCCAAAATATTTTCTTCTTTTAAATAGCGTTTAGCCTGATCTAAAACCTTACCAAATTGTGTTCGAAATCCTTTCCGTTTATTTATTTTCCGAGTCAAACTTTCATTAGTGGTAGCCATCTTCTCAAAACCAATCCAATTCCAAACAAATTTTCAACAATCAATATCCACAATATCTCACAAACCAACAACTTTTTCAACAACCATGTAGCTAGCTAAGAATCCAATCTTCCGTAGAAATGGCTGTTGTAAACATTCGAGAAGCTCTCTTCTGTATAAAATCCAAATGTAGTATTCTCTCAGCAACTAATTAATTGTAATTCTTCGTGTCCCTCATCGGGCGCCATGTAAAAATTTAGAATAAATTGAGTCCGAGCAAACGACAAAAATGGGACGCGAAGCTTTCTCGTGGTAAATACGTCTTTTCACTTCAAAGGTCGTAAGCTAACTGACCACACACGTGGTAACAAAAATACAATACAATAAAAGATCTAGTAACGAGTGCGCCTATACGAGGCGCATATTACAACAAAACAATAAAAAATGACGTAATCTTTTACAGCTGACATGGCATATTATGTGCATTGTTTTTGCCATCGGCTCAATCTGGTTGTAGTTGATGTAGTTAAATCGGTCAAATGTGTGGGGTACATGATTTCTCTTTTTAAACAGCTCCATTCATTCCTTTGTAGCAGCACTGTTCACAAAAGGTGGGTAGAGATCCAAAAGGACAATAGCCTTGAGCTTATGGAGATTGGAAGAGTTTCTGATACCCGATGGTCTTGACAAGCTAATCAGTTTAATGTTATATGGAAACGCTTGGATATTATCATCGAGGTTCTCAAAGACATTACACCTAACGACAAGGATGCCGACCGTAGAATTGCAGCGAGTGGGTTTAAGCTGCAAATTGATGACAAGTTTGTGCGTTATCTTTATGCCGTAAGACATATTCTAAAAAGATATGAATTTGAAGATTCTGAGTGGATTGCTGATTTGGCATTTTTAGTCGATATAACTTCACATATGAACAAGTTAAATTTAAAATTGCAAGGCCGAAGACATTTGATAAATTTTCTTTATGATTGCATCACTGCCTTTGAATGTAAATTACGACTTTGGGAATGGCATCTTTGTAGTTCAAATTTTGCGCATTTTTAATCATTATTAAAATCATGATTATAATCTTGGTGAGTGCAACCCTCAAATACATCTAAATATGTTGACGTTATTGTTGACATTAAACAGCAGTTCGCTTCCCGATTTCAAGACATGCGAAGGCACAAGCAAGTTTCCATGTTACTCTCAACACCTTTCGATGTTGATCCCGCTGATGCGCCAAATGATGTCCAGATGGAATTAATTAAACTGCAAAATAATACAACATTAAGATCAAAATTTCATTCTACTTCTTCATTGGAAGAGTTTTATAAAGAAAATATATCTGCAACCATATTTCCGAAATTACGAGATAATGCGAAAAGGAATGCTATGTTCGGCAACACTTATTTGTGTGAACAGATGTTTTCAAAAATGAACTGCGAAGAATAAACTTCGAAGTTTAAAAGCTGAGATGGATGCATGCCGCACTAGAGAGTGATGCCAAGATTTTTGGGATACAGCACAATAACTCATAAACAAGCTCAAACCTGAGAATTAGGGAAGAAAGTTATCGGCAAGACTCATGCAGCTATGCAAGAGTACATTGTAGAAGCCCCCTTACGTCAGAAAGAAAATAAGTTAAAAATCTATTTACAGGATGTCTATGAACTGATAGACAAGGTAAATGCAGAGCTCTCGAGAAGTTTTAAGCAAATAAATGTATCTATGATGAAAGGCATAACTGTTTTGTGCCCTACATCGACAAAGCTTTTTAGACCCAGAAACGCTTGTCACGTTTGGCAAGCTCTTTAAAGCCGAGACTGAAAATCTTCAGTGCGAAATTGCCACCTTCAAATGCATGCTTGGTAGGAGACAAAAAGCTGAATGCCCCAACACACTTCTCGTGCTCGAATCCTACTTGTCAAGATTGAAAGAAGCTCTCTATGAGCTCTATCGCATCGTTTTGATTGCGTGTACATTGCCAGTTTCATCTGCTGAATGTGAAAGAAACTTCAGCTCAATGGCATTGATTAAAAACAATCTACGTTCGATGATGGAAGGGGAAAGACTCAACAGCCTTTTGATGCTGGGAATTCATTCAGACCGCAGCCGTCGAGTGAATCTAGATGAAGTTGTGAACATGTTTAAAGCCCGGTTTCCAAAATGCCGAATTGCTTTATAACAAATACGTGGAAACACTTTAGCTTTGTATGAACATGTGAAACTACTGATTTTTACGATATTGACAAAATACTGACATTTTTTAAAGTTAGGTCTTTATTGTATTTAATACAATTATCATGATATCAAGTTTCATGGCAGGGTATGTTTAAATTTAAAAGAGGTGCAATTCTGCAATAGATTTGATCATCAATGAGATTTGTGTTAAATTTAGAGTCAAGCAATTAGCCCCCACCCCCGTTGGTGTTGTAAGCCCCCGTGTTGGAAAAATCCTGGCGCCACCTCTGGAACACAAGCGGCCATTTTCTAATTAACGAGTTTCTTTTTAATCAACCAGGAATTGCCTTACCATTCTTTTTGAAATGAAATTCAACAACTTGCGGCCGGAACAAAAACTTCCACTCTTAAAATTATTGTCGTTGATCGCATCTGTAGTAAGAAAAGCACGTATTTCATAGTTCATAATAAAAAATGTAGATAACCTACAGGTTCCTTTGACCTAATGTTATGTTTTAAACATTTTACAATATGAAACATTTCAAGTCATAGGATACCGTAAATCCTGGAATTGGCCCCTGGCCATTGACCCCTCTAATTAATTTATGATTTTTTTAAGTGGAGGTTTATTCGAGGGGGGGGGGGCTAATAACACAATGTGGTATGACTAACCCAGAAAAAAGATATATGCATATGTTCATCAATACTTCATACGTGTTCAGTTCAAAATATTAGCGGGGGGGGGGGGGGGCTAATAAAAAAAATTAGATTCAATGACGGGGGCTTATTCGAGGAGGGGAGGGGGCAATTCGAGGATTTACGGTATCAATTGTTGAGGGAATTGTTCCGTTTTTCAAAAAACACTTATTTTATCAACTGTTTCCTTCTTAACGGTAAACCATCTTTTGTCAAAGGATGTAGAAGGCATCTATTTATTGTGGAGTTAGAGCGAAGGCTGCTTTTTTAAATAAACCTTTTGTTTCTATCATGAGATTAAACCAAAGCTATCTACCAAAACTGGCGACGCTCCGTATAATGCCGTTTGTATATTTTGGAATCTTTACTACTTCTAAGTGAACTTAATTTCCTGATCGGGAAATCACCTTACAGATCTCTCTCTCTCATATTTTTCATTTCGTGCGCTATAATAATTTTAACGAGCGATGTGAAAGCGGCGATTAAACAATAATCTTTTCCTGTATACTTGAGAAATGTGAACAAATTTCTTTCTTTCCAGAAACAAATTTTCATTGATTCTATTATGGATCCACAAGACGGCATTAAGACCATTGATGCATCTCCAATATTTGGAGACCTAAACCTCGGGCTGCAATCATTGTTTGATTCAAATCCCAACGGTCAAAAGACAATTGAGTATGTGGCAAGTGAAAGACCCGAAAACCTACCTATTATATACAAAAGGCAGCTAGATAAAAGTGTAACCGTTGCGTTTGACTCGTCCGCGGGGAGGAAGATCTTTCAGCAAGCCATCGGTAGCAAATACATGCAGATATACTACAAGCTTTCTCAGCAGTTTCACACACAGGCTGACTCGAACCTCTGCGGTATCGGTTCGTTAGTGATGGTGCTTAACGCATTGCACGTTGATCCGGGGCGCATGTGGCGGTATCCGTGGCGGTGGTATGATGAATTCATGTTGAATTCATGCGTGCACGTGGAGAAAGTGCGGACGCATGGCATGAGCTTGGACGCGTTGTGTTGCGTAGCAAGATCCAACAATCTGGCGGTGGATCTGATTAGAGCGACACCTTTAACAAACGTCAAGTCATTCAGGTATGAAACAAAGAGAAGAGCAAACAAATATTGCGCTAGTTAACTATCTAAACTATTTCGACCTTACAATTTTTTTATTTCATAAAAGAACCATCTGTAATTGAAACACGATACAAGAGTCTACTAAACCTATCTATCTAAAATTGGAGACCCTCAAACACATTTCGTACCATTAATTTAAACTCAGTTTAATTCAAGGTTTACCTTGCGAAAAGAACTTTAAACATATTTTTGAATAATTAATTTTTAAACCGTCAAAATATATTTAAAAAAAACAACAAAAGTCCCGTATTATAATTAATGTTTCCAGAGAACATATCGAAACAGTTTGCTCTTCGTTTGATGCTGTAATCATTGTGAACTATGGACGAGCGGCGTACAATCAGACCGGCACCGGACATTTTTCGCCCATCGGCGGCTACAACAAAGTACACGATATGGTTCTTATAATGGACACAGCTCGTTTTAAATTCCCACCGCACTGGGTGACTGTGATGTCACTGTGGATAGCAATGAAGGCGCATGCAGTTAATGGTGTCGGACAAACCGAAGGTAACTCAATGTTATGATGCGTGCTAGTCCGGTTAAAAAATAAATTCAAATAAAATATATAACCTTCTACGCTTAAGCGGCTACCAATGAAGTAAAAAAACAAACAAAAACAAAGGCTTTATGAAATCTCAATTAATTGAAATTTATAAAATAAAATATAAAAATAATTTCATTTAAATATAAAGAATATTGTGTGAGTTATTTATAGACAGAAAGTTTTACGAGCCTGCTAGGACGAGAAAATTTTCTGTCATCACTCTTTATAAAGATGATGCATCTATTCAAAAAAGATGGGTTGATCATTATTCTGAACTGTTAAACCGATCATCTACCATCGTCATGGCGGTAATTGATGGAATTACCCAGAAACCCTTTGTTGTCTGACTTGATGAATATCCTTCCATTGCTGATGTCAGCTCTTCAATTAGAAAACTTAACAGTGGTAAAGCTCCTGACATTAATGGTTTTACAGCCGAAATTATTAAATTTGGTGGAGCTACCTTATTTCGTATGGTACACCATCTCATCATACATATCTGGCAATTAGATACTACCCCGGAAGATAGGGTTGATGTAGTCCTTATTTCTCTTCACAAATCAGGTCCTCTTGATCAATGCGGAAACTTTCGAGGTATATCTCTGCTCTCCATTATTGGTAAAGTTTTAGCTTGTGTCTTGTTAGATTGCCTTAATACATTGCTCCTAATGTAATTTCAGAATCACAATGTCAATTTAGACCTAATAGAGTGACTACAGATATGATCTTCTATGTGCGCCAGCTTCAGAAAAAGTGTCAAAATAAACAAAATGTGGACCTCTACCATTGTTCCATCAATCTGAGCAAGGTGTTTGACACAGTTAACATAGATTTGCGGATTGTACTCGGTATTAGTAGATGTCCTTCTACAAATCCATACAAATATGAAGACACGTGTTTACTTTGGTTGAGCCCTTTCAGAACCGCTTTGTGCTAATAATGGGGTGAAGCAAGGTGACATAGCTGTTCCAACTCTACTCACAATATACTTTGCATCACTTTACTTGCTGTTGCATTTGAAAAAAATCTGGTAGGCATTTACTTGAACTACAGAACATCTGGCACTGTGTTTGATCAATCTCGTCTCAGAGACTTTCTGTATGCTGACGACTGTGCTACACTACAGTTGCTAGTCAATAGTTTTGATGCTTATTGTGATGTTTTGGGTTTCACATTAAATCTTAAAAAGACTGTTGTGATGTTCCAACCTGCTCCTGGCAAGTGTTACAAAGTTCTTTCTATCTTCATAAAGGAAGAAGAACTTAGATCTGCTGACAGATTTGCCTATTTGAGCAGCAAGATCACGCGAACTGGTAATTTAGATGAAGAGATTAGTTCTCGTATCAGGTGTGCTGCAGTTTCTTTTGGTAATCTAGCTGAAAGAGTTTGGAACTAGCATAACATTCTCCACAAAAATCATGGTTTACAGATCCTTTGTCTTTTCTTTTCATTTGTACTCTGCTGAAACCTGGACAACGTATGCACATCAAACAAAACGTAGTGCCACCTGTAGCAACAATCAATTGATGATTGAGTTGAACGACTTACATTGCAATATATTTGTAGGGTGTACAAATCCATTGGCGGTTTAAAACGTCACAGGCTTACTCACATTGATAACCGACCTACTCGAACACCAGCAAATAGGTTCACTTGCAGCGTATGCCAAAAAAACTATCGTAGCATCGCAGGCTTAAAGAGTTATTTAAGAACTCATAAATAGCTAGTAACTTTTTTCTAACTGTTATAATTGAAGTCGTCATGCTCGTCTAACGAATAGACAACCATCAGTTATGCATTTTATGTTTTATCTCATTTCTTCGATATTAATATAAAATAAGTACACTGATGCATCATTCGGTTTCTCTGACGTAATCACCAGAGAGTGTGTTAACGAAGGGTTTAAACGAACCATGTTCATGTTGTACCACCACTATATGTCGCAATCAACTCTATATGTCGCAAACTCAACACTATATGTCGCAAACCAACACTAATATGTCGCAAACTCAACACTATATGTCGCAACGAAAAAAAGGATCATATTTTTTCAAAAATGCCACTATAAGTACTTAACATTACAAACAACTCAGATTATGAAGTTTAAAATATTGCGTTTGCTTTGAAAATTGGTAGGTTTACTAATTAAATGATGCTGATTTCAGACCAAGTACCAGAATTTGGATATTTTTACTCCTATTAATACCTTATTTGGTCAAGTTTGTGCCCAAAGTTTAAAATAGTCCGTTTGCTTTGAAAATTGGTAGGTTTACTAATTAAATGATGCTGATTTCAGACCAAGTACCAGAATTTGGATATTTTTACCCCTAATACCTTATTTGGGCAAATTTGGGCCCAAAGTTTAAAATAGTCCGTTTGCTTTGGAAATTGGCATGTACAATATATGTATATATAATCTAGTTACCAATTAACATTTACATGACTATATATATGTAAATGGTGTACAGACGTTTCAAAATTGACTATTTGAAAATGACGGTTCCAAACAATACTGTTTTACATTTTTTTTCGCATACCGCAAAACCGAATTCGCAAGATACTTATGATGGGAATCTGAAATTTTGCACCAAGAAGCATTGTCAATTTGGGTAAGATATTCTGGAATAAAATTTTTTAAAAAGTTAAAAATGTGGAATTTATGCGCATTCGAGATCTGTTATTCCTTAGTTACGTGTTATTTTTCTTAGATACCGTAGTATTATCGGAATTTTTTGTTCATTGACCGGTGATACAATAGCATAGCTGTACATACTCAAAAAATATGTTTTAAATAATCTTAATTAGAACGATCTATGGACGATTAAAAGTTACCCATGCGCAAGTGCTCACGCTAAGTTGTAACCAGGTCATTATGATAGATATGATCATTTTCAATCACTATTCAAAATTTGGAGTGATAATTTTCATTACTTAACGAGAGATTGCTAATATACTAGGGTTGACTGCATTCCTTGTAATGGCAAAAAGTGTCGAGCCCTCTTATATCTCCTTAACTACTGGTCAGAATCCCTTCACATTCTGCCTATAACTAAACGATAAGGATTTATCGACAAAAAGTCCAAACTAATTTTCACATCACTGTCAGATATCGCACACGCATGCGCCGTACCATTTTGCGCATATTTTGTTAAGGCAATATGATAGCTGTAGACCTTTGTGAAAAATTATACTCATATGATGGCTTTAGCTTATAGTATAATTCTATTTAAAAAAGGTGGGAATTCAGGGAGTTTTTTAATCTTTTTTCGGTTGCCGTAACTTTTTCCAAATTTCTTTTATCCATCCAGTTAGCCCAATCATTGGACTATTCACATGCAAAGTCTCGTTTGTTATAACCTTCGGTAGGGCTCTATATATTGAATTTACCTTTACGCATGCGCAAACCACTATATCCAAATTTTAAAGATAATTGTCATATAATTTCAATTGGGCAAAAATTCACTTAAATATGTGACATTTTTACATTTTAGGCCCAAATTTACGAAAATTACGTCCAAAGTGTTTTTCAAATTGTGACAAATAGTGTTGATTTTTGATTTTTTTTGTGACATATAGTGTTGCGACATTTAGTGTTGAGTTTGCGACATATAGTGTTGAGTTTGCGACATATAGTAGCGTTTGCGACATATAGTGGTGGTACAGATGTTCATTGAAAGAAAGGCATTCGAAAGTTTCTCTTTTGAGCGAGAAAGGGTCAAATCAAGATAAATCTCCGAAAGTGTGTTTAATACACAAGCCCCTACAAGAACCCAAACTCCAACATTCACCTACACCCTCTTATCAAACGATCTCCAACATTCACTGGCACCCTCCTATCAAACGATCTCCAACATCCACCTGCACCCTCCTATCAAACGATTTCCAACATTCACTTGCACCCTCCTATCAAACGATCTCCAACATCCACCTGCACCCTCCCATCAAACGATCTCCAACATTCACCTGCACCCTCCTATCAAACGATCTCCAACATCCACCTGCACCCTTCTATCAAACGATCTCCAACATTCACTTGCACCCTCCTATCAAACGATCTCCAACATCCACCTGCACCCTCCCATCAAACGATCTCCAACATTCACTTGCACCCTCCTATCAAGCGATCTCCAACATCCACCTGCACCCTCCCATCAAACGATCTCCAACATTCACCTGCACCCTCCTATCAAACAATCTCCAACATTCACCTGCACCCTTCTATCAAACGATCTCCAACATCCACCTGCACCCTCCTATCAAACGATCTCCGACATTCACCTGCATCCTCCTATCAGACGATCTCCAACATTCACTTGGTCTTGTAGGAAGAACATTTTATATTTTACTGATACGATGTACCTGTATAAATATTATCGAATAAATAAATAAATTGCACCCTCAATCAATCGATTTTGCCTTGGGAAATTTTCAATTAGTTCAATATCTGTGGAAACTTATGTAACTTTAAGATGGATTTAATTAACAAATGAAATCGTGGTTAAGTGTCTTTAAAAAACATTAAAGTGTTAAACATAAACATAGCCATGTAAAGGTTGCTTCGTTTCTTAGAGATGACGAGAGGATATTGTATACTTAGAAGACAGTACAAACATCCCTCGTACGCAATCACGTACTTCGACAAGACGAAATTAGTTATTCCACACGTTGCTACTGACAATAATGAAGCCAACAGTTTTAAACGCAACCTTCATAAGTTTGATGATTGGCTGCTCAAGGAACGAAATGATTTTGATTCGGTGAACACTGGAAATGAAAGAGAACTGCTGAATGATGCACTCTTGGTAAATGGTCATCAAGTAAAAAAACAAAGCTTTAATGTTTTAAACGAAATGCTGTCTTTACTTACGCAAGATATCGAAAAGTGCAATTATCTCTGCGATTTCAATCTGCACATCAAAACAAAGGTGGTAAAAAAGCTGAATAAATGTCGTCTCATGTGTTACACCCGGAAGCGTCTCTCAAACATTCCCATGGAAACTCTCAACCAAGTTGTAAACTTTATTAAACCGCTAATGAAATGCCTGTTAACGCCTGAGAAATCGCAAGTTTCAACAAGCGATTCAATGGAATTCATTGCATTGTTTATTCTGTTCTGGCCGTACAGAGAATGTTATTTTTCCGAACGCAAAGAAAAAGCAAACTACAGCATTTTACAGGAATTGGTAGAAGATGATTTGAACCATTTTTCCGGACGTTTTGTACACACAATTCACCAGCATATTAGGAGCACTAAACGAGGTTTTGACCATTCATCGCACGAAATGGAGTTCTACCAGGCGATAGAATATTAAAACATTTTATAGGCAATGGCGTAGAATTATTTTGAGTTTTCGAATGATCTTGTGGTTGCGTTTCTTCAAATGGAATTTAATAAGGAAAATAATTTGCCTAAGTAATATTACGTAATATTATTTTGTATATTACTGTTAAAATCTTTTTGAAAAGTTAAACTACGATTAAAGCTATGTCACGTGTAGTGCATGTGTCAACAGAATAAAGAATTAGTTCATGTGTAACTTATAATTTTATTTCATGTAAACCGTTTTTAAACCTGGACTACTTTTTAGTTGAAGATATTAACGATTTTGAATATCCTACGAACTAGAGTGTTTCTGTTGTGTCTTATCCGATGATAATGTTTCTGATGTCCCCTATTCGATAATAGTGTTTCTGATGTCCCCTATGCGATAATAGTGTTTTTGAGGTCCCCTATCCGATGAAAATGTTTCTGTTGTCTCCTATGCGATGATAATGTTTCTGTTGTCTCCTATCCGATGATAATGTTTCTGATGTCTTCTATGCGATAATAGTGTTTCTGATGTCCCCTATCCGATAATAGTGTTTCTGATGTCCCCTATGCGATAATAGTGTTTTTGAGGTCCCCTATCCGATGATAATGTTTCTGAGGTCCCCTATCCGATGAAAATGTTTCTGTTGTCTCCTATGCGATGATAATGTTTCTGATGTCCCCTATCCGATAATAGTGTTTCTGATGTCCCCAATGCGATAATAGTGTTTCTGATGTCCCCTATGCGATAATAGTGTTTTTGAGGTCCCCTATCCGATGATAATGTTTCTGAGGTCCCCTATCCGATGAAAATGTTTCTGTTGTCTCCTATCCGATTATAGTGTTTCTGATGTCCCCTATCCGATAATAGTGTTTCTGATGTACCCTATCCGATAATAGTGTTTCTGATGTCCCCTCCCTATCCGATGATAATGTTTCTGATGTCTCTTATCCGATAATGGTGTTTCTGATGTCCCCTATCCGATGATAATGTTTCTGTTGTCCCCTATCCGATACTGTTGTCTCCTGTCCGATGATAATATTTCTGATGTCTTCTATGCGATAATAGTGTTTATGGTCCCCTCTCCGATGATAATGTTTCTGATTTCTCCTATCCGATTATAGCGTTTCTGATCTCCCCTATCCGATGATAATGTTTCTGTTGTCCCCTATCCGATGATAATGTTTCTGTTGTCTCCTATGCGATGATAATGTTTCTGTTGTCTCCTATGCGATGATAATGTTTCTGTTGTCTCCTATCCGATGATAATGTTTCTGTTTTTTCCTATCCGATAATAGTGTTTCTGATGTCCCCTATCCGATGATATTGTCTGTGTTATCTCCTATCCGATGGTGTTCTTTCTGATGTCCCCTATCCGATAATAGTGTTTCTGATGGCCTTATCCGATAATAGTGGTTCTGATGTCTCCTATCCGATGATAGTGTTTCTGTTGTCCCCTATGCGATGATAATGTTTCTGTTGTCTTCTATCCGATGATAATGTTTCTGGTGTCTCCTATCCGATGATAATGTTTCTGATGTCCCCTATCCGATGATAATATTTCTGTTGTCTTCTAGCCGATTATAACGTTTCTGATGTCTTTTTTCCGATGTTAATGTTCCTGTTGTCCCCTATGCGATGATAATGTTTCTGTTGTCTTCTATCCGATGATAATATTTCTGATGTCCCCTATCCGATGATAATGTTTCTGATGTCTCCTGTCCGATTATAATGTTTCTGTTGTCTTCTATCCGATGATAATCTTTCTGATGTCTTCTATCCGATGATAATGTTTCTGATGTCTCCTGTCCGATTATAATGTTTCTGATGTCTCCTTTCCGATAATAGTGTTTCTGCTGTCTCCTATCCGATAGCGGTGTTTCTGATATCTCTTTTCCGATATGAATGTTTCTGATTCCCCCTGTCCTATGATAATGCTTCTGATCTCCCCTATCCGATAATAGTGTTTCTAATGTCCACTCCCTATCCGATGATAATGTTTCTGATGTCCCCTATGCGATGATAATGTTTCTGTTGTCTTCTATCCGATGATAATATTTCTGATGTCCCCTATCCGATGATAATGTTTCTGTTGTCTTCTATCCGATGATAATGTTTCTGGTGTCCCCTATCCGATGATAATGTTTCTGATGTACCCTATCCGATGATAATGTTTCTGATGTCTCCTGTCCGATGATAATATTTCTGATGTCTCCTATCCGATTATAGTGTTTCTGATGTCCCCTATCCGATGATAATGTTTCTGATGTCTCCTGTCCGATGATAATATTTCTGATGTCTCCTATCCGATTATAGTGTTTCTGATGTCCCCTATCCGATTATAGTGTTTCTGATGTCCCCTATGCGATGATAATGTTTCTGGTGTCTCCTATCCGATGATAATGTTTCTGGTGTCTCCTATCCGATGATAATGTTTCTGGTGTCCCCTATGCGATGATAATGTTTCTGGTGTCTCCTATCCGATGATAATGTTTCTGATGTCTCCTATCCGATTATAGTGTTTCTGATGTCCCCTATGCGATGATAATGTTTCTGTTGTCTTCTATCCGATGATAATGTTTTTGTTGTCCCCTATGCGATGATAATGTTTCTGTTGTCCCCTATGCGATGATAATGTTTCTGTTGTCCCCTATGCGATGATAATGTTTCTGTTGTCCCCTATGCGATGATAATGTTTCTGTTGTCCCCTATGCGATGATAATGTTTCTGTTGTCCCCTATGCGATGATAATGTTTCTGTTGTCCCCTATGCGATGATAATGTTTCTGTTGTCTTCTATCCGATGATAATGTTTCTGGTGTCTCCTATCCGATGATAATGTTTCTGATGTCCCCTATGCGATGATAATGTTTCTGTTGTCTTCTATCCGATGATAATGTTTCTGTTGTCCCCTATGCGATGATAATGTTTCTGTTGTCCCCTATGCGATGATAATGTTTCTGTTGTCCCCTATGCGATGATAATGTTTCTGTTGTCCCCTATGCGATGATAATGTTTCTGTTGTCCCCTATGCGATGATAATGTTTCTGTTGTCCCCTAGGCGATGATAATGTTTCTGTTGTCTTCTATCCGATGATAATGTTTCTGGTGTCTCCTATCCGATGATAATGTTTCTGTTGTCCCCTATGCGATGATAATGTTTCTGTTGTCTTCTATCCGATGATAATGTTTCTGGTGTCTCCTATCCGATGATAATGTTTCTGATGGCCCCTATGCGATGATAATGTTTCTGTTGTCCCCTATGCGATGATAATGTTTCTGTTGTCTTCTATCTGATTATAACGTTTTTTTTTTTTTGTTTTTTTTTATTTATTTATTTGTTTACCATATATCATAACGTCACAAAAATATCCTAATAATAATTAAAAAAACAACTAAGTACAGATATATGGTTGGTGTCACTCAATAGCTTAAAGCTGAACAAAGTAGTGAGACCGTAAAATATATATATAAATAAAAAATAGAAATAAATTGACTAAGTATGTTTTAAGACAGTAAATAAATTATTTACCGATCATGTCAAAAGTTATATTTGTTTAAAGTACAGTTTGATTAATTGGGAAAATTATTTGCTATTTAAATCAAAGATAGAATTAATCCAAGGATGAGTTCCATATTCATGTCAAAAGTATTTTTTCAAAACAGTAAAAAACACAACCATCTTGAATGAAATTTAACATAAAGAGAGCTATATCTTCTAATCTTAACGCTATACATTGAAACCACAATTTGACAAAGGGCGCATAAAGGGCGCTACTAAATATATAGTTTCTAACAAGGGGCGCATAAAGGGCGCTACTAAATATACTGTTTCTAACATCCTCCACCACAAGAGAAAATTAACAATATTTTTTCCGGAGCCTTCGCTCGTATTGTCCTAATGTTTTGGCCTTTCTCCCTTTGTGCTCTTTACCGGTACTTTCCTCCTGGGGTTTGGTCTCAGAAATATCGATCCCCGCTGTATCGTGAGGTGCGGTAACAGGATGTGATGTGTCGTTGTTGATCTCGAACGGGATAAGTTTTTGCATAGGACGGTAAGCAGTTGTGTGAGAGTTGTCAGTAAGCATAGAAAGTTTTGCTCCTCTGACGTTTCCATCTTTGCCAATGACTAATTCAGCAACTCGGGCTATTCTCCATCGGTGACGTGGAAGAGGTGTGTCGTCACGAACAAGTACGACATCACCAACAAGAAGTTTACGGCTTTCTTTGGCAGGACTTTTCTGGTAAAGGTGTGTCTGCCTCAGTTCATTCATGTAGTTTGTGGAAAATCGTTTCCAGTAATCGTTCAAAAGTTTACGAAGGTATTGATATCGTTTGGTTACATCACGTACTGTTTCAATTTCAACTGGAACATCAGTTTGGCGAAAAAGTTTGGTATTGTGATGTCCATGGATGAGATTCCAAGGTGTCAGGATTCTGTGAAGATCGTCATCGCTTTGATAGACGAGTGGGCGGTTGTTTATGACAGTTTCGATCTCGCAGAGAACAGTTTGTAATTCCTCGTATGATAACAAAGACTTTCCGAGGACTTTTCGTAGCGATTGTTTGACTGATCTGACGAGTCTTTCGTAAAACCCTCCCCACCAAGGTGAGGCTGGTAGGATGAACCTTTGATCGATACCTGACTGGACCATGAAACGTTTAGTCGTTTTAGATCGAAATGTCTTAGCATTGTCACTGATAATGATGTCAGGAGTACCACGACGAGCTGTGAAGCGACGAAAACCTCGAAGAAACGTTGGAGCTGACAAATCGTTGACCAGTTCCAGATGGATCGCACGGCTAGAAGCACAAGTAAGGAGGAGAATATAGGCCTGAGTTCTTATGTTCTTGGTACATCGAATAGTGAGAGGACCAGCAAAATCTAATCCGGTAGCTTGAAATGCATGTGAATTAAATAAACGAAAGTCTGGTAAATCTGGTGACTTGGGCGGCTTTAAAGTAGTCCCCTGAAAACGGATACAAGTTACGCACTTGTGAAGAATATCTCTGACTACTTTCCTTCCTTTGACAATCCAATACTTTGCACGAATGTTCGCAAGTGTTGTTTCGACTCCATGGTGCAATACCCTCTCGTGGGCTTGGCGGACGACAAGTTTAGTGATCCAACTGTCCGAACGTAATAAAAGTGGAAATTTCTCTTCATATTGCATCGATGAATTATTGAAGCGACCTTTTAAACGTACCATTCCGTCAGTGTCTATAAACAGATGCATTGATGTCTTGAGTTTTTCAAAATTGGGTTGATTCGCCAATTTCGACTGTTCATCAGTTAGCCATAGGTTGAGTGCTGTGTTGTATTCTTCCAGTGAGATTGTGTCATTTTGGAGTTGTTTCTTCTTAAGACAGGATACAAAACGAAGTACATAGGCGGTGATGTTGATAAGTTTGTTGAGTGAACTGAATTTCTTTGGATCGATCACATTACTAATCCCTACAGTATTAATCACAGTGTCATTGTTTTCAGTCACAGTCAAAGTAGTAGAGGTAAGATTAGATTTCTTAGCTTCAATAGACGCTTCAGGAATGGGCTTATTGTTCACAGAAGAAGCATTAGAGTCTAATTTATTATAAAGAAAGTCTGGACCTTTAAACCAACAGCCACCTAAAGACTCATTGAAATCAGAAACCATCCTTGTTGGTATATCTGCTGGATTAACATCGCCAGGTACATGTCTCCAATTCTCTCTCGCAACAACCATCCTGATATTCACCACCCTATTTTCCACCCATGGTTTCCAGGTCTTAGTCTTCCCACGTATCCAGCATAAAGCCACTTCTGAATCAGTCCAACAAATAGACTCATCAACCACAACACGATTAGAAAAAACTGTTCTTATTTCTTCAATAAACTTAGCCAGTAATCCACATCCTAAAAGTTCCAAACGAGGAATAGTTAATGACTTTAAAGGGGCGACTCGATTCTTCGAACCCAAAAAGAAAACTTTAAATCCAGATTCACACTCTACCCTGAGGTAAACAACAGCACAATAAACGTTATTCGAGCTATCAGAAAACCCATGCAACTCGACGCGTTTGAAAGACACATCTGGTGAAACAAAACAAAACCTAGAAATTCGAATTTCATGCATTCTACTCACTACATCAACAAATTCATTCCACTGAACTTTAATATCCTTCGGAAGTTCTCTATCCCAATCATGTCCATCTTTGCAAATCATTTGAAAAAGGGTTTTGATCCTTGCAGTAACAGGTGATAGAAAACCCAAGGGATCATAAATGGATGCCGCAACACTAAGCACATTTCGCTTTGTTAAAGTGATAGATTTACACTTTTCCACAAATTCTTTCAATCTGAAAACAAACTCATCCTTAGCAACGTCCCACTCAATGCCTAACACTCGTTTTGAATTGACTGAGATTTTTGACTCTCCAAACTGGGATTCAACATATGTCTGGTCTTCAGAGTCAGTCCTTGACTGATCCACATTGTCAAAATAACGTTGCAAAGTTTGGTCATTAGATGTCCATTTCCTGAGAAGAAGTCCAGCTTGAGACATGAGGTTCATTGCTTTGATGTATAGGGCCTTTCCTTCATCCACAGAAGAACAACCAGATGTAACATCATCAACATAGAGGTCCTGAAGAAAACGCTCAACAAATTCTCTATCCTCTTCAATGTATTTCTCTAAGTGATGTCTTACTGTTCCATTCAAGAGGAACGGACTACAAGTTAGGCCAAACACAACCCTCAAAAAACGGTAGATCACCAAGAGTCCATTCTCATCTTTCCACAGAAAACGTAACAAATCTTGATGTTCTTTGGCAATGCCAACATTCAAAAACGCTTGTTTGATATCAGAGATGATGGCAACTTTGTTCAACCTAAACCTAAGTAGGATATCAAAAATTTTTCCCAACAGATTAGGACCAGGGTACAGACAAGAGTTAAGGGATAATCCATTTGCTTCACAAGAAGCGTCAAAAACTATCCTTATCTTTGTTGTTTCCCTCTCTTTTTTGACAACAGCACGATGTGGTAGGTAATGCACTTGACCTACAGGCTTGGATACCTCATTCTCAGGAACTTTTTCAACTATACCAGTCTTCTCATAATCATCAATGATTTTCTGATACTCCTCTCTGATGTCTTCCTTTTCCAGACGTTTCTGCAAAGGTTTCAATCGTTCCTTACAAACTTTGAAATTATCTGGTAACACATCATGGTCAACTTTCAGAGGAAGTTTAGTAACATAGCGCAAACCATCATGAAAAATGTCATTCTGAAAGGAAGTCACAACATCGTCTTTGGGGTCAATCTCCTCAACTTGCCAAAATTTTTCCAGAGTTTCCTTGACACCTGAATCGCTATTTGTAGAGCAACGCATCACATGAGTATGAAAACAATAAGAATTTCTAGCCTGAGTCTCTCGGATTGGGCCACTTAAAATCCAACCAAGTGAGGATTCTAAAGCAACAGGACCAGATGCACCCCTAACTGTCTTTCCAGTCATAAACTGATGATAACAGTCTAATCCAACAAGAATATCAACAGGGAAAGAAGTCGAACCAGTACCATGATCAGCTAAGGCGAGTTGAGAAAGATGTCCATATTCAGACTTGGCGAAATCAATATCCTGACCCGATAAAGGAGTACAGATGGAAGGAATGCACAAAGCTTCTACAAAGGTGAAAGAGTTTGAGAACTTATGTCTTACTTTGAACTGAACAACATCTAGAACCTTGAGTGAAGATTCAGTGGAAGCAAAAGTATCCAAAATTATTCTTTCTCGCCTGATGGTCTTCAAATGCAACTGATTTCTTGTTTTGTCAGTGATGTAAGTCCTCCGACTACCACCATCAAACAAGATACGAGTGAACATTTCTTGTTCTTCATCAACGCTGGAAATCTTTGCCGAAGCAGTTTGTAAGAGAACACTGAATCCTGGTGACCGTTGATTACCTGCATGATAGGTAGACACCTTTGGTACACTTTCACCACTATTTCCAACCTCGTCACTTGAACAAATGCTTATATGATGTCCTACTTTGTCACATCGCCTACACTTATACTCTGATTGACATTGGTCACTTCGATGACCCTTCTGCAAGCAGACAAAACAAAGATGAAATCTCCTTAAAATCTCTTTCCTGGCTTTCACATTAGTCACAGTCCTGCATTTCCAAGAGGGATGACTTCGTTGACAGAAAACACAAGTCTTACCTGGGTGGGTCTCATTCGTTGGCTTCTCATATCTTCCTCCAGAGAACAAAGTAGATGCAGTAAAATCAGAACCTTTACGAAAACTATCCTGACTCCTTGTGGAGCTTGATAACCCAACACAATTTTCTAGAGCTTGTAACTCATCCTGAAAGAATTCCATCATTTTCTCCAAAGTCCAAACTGTGCTTCCAAATCTTCGAGAAACAATCACAATAAGATCATCAGGTAACCTCTCTTTCAGCATGGGAATCAACAACCCACCATATCCTGCTGAATCGTAATCAAGAGCCTTCAAATTTCTCATGCAATTCTCAACATCATCATGCAGTTTCCTCAAACCTTTGATGTCATCACATCTTTTGATTTTGTTGATCTTCAAGAGAGAAGACATATGAGCAGAAATCAACACCTGCTTGTTCCCATACCTTTTCTCCAAGACGTCAATTGCCTCCTTGTAATTGTCAGAACAAAGAGAAAGTCCAGAAATGGCAGTCAATGCTTCACCTTGAAGACACCTTTTCAAATAATTAAATCGGTCAATATCAGAAATCATCTCTCTAGAATGGACAGAAACATTGAACTGATCCCAGAAACCCTGCCAACAAAGAGCATCACCTGAGAATTTTGGTAGATCGAACTTGGGTAGCTTACAACTGTCAGAGGCTGACCCACTGATGGAAGATGAAGGTGGAGTAGACGAATCAACCTTTGAAATTCTGAGTTTTTCCAGCCTTACATCTAGTTGAGCTAACGCCTCGTTAAATGGCATTAGAATTTTCATAGACTCAATAACATCTGCCTCCACTTCTCCAGGATCAAGAGCATTAAGAATTTCTTTATCAACATCTTCAATTTGCTTAGCTGACTGATTTAAAGATCCTTTGAGAGCAATCAACTTTGTCACCTCAACATTCTCAAGCTTTAAACTATGATCAATTTCAGCCAAAAGATCTTTGAAAACCACTCTTAACCCTTTTCTTCTTGCCTGTTTCCTAGTCAAAGCCATTGTATATCACACAAAATAGCAAGGGTAAATAAAACCTTTTTAAAAAAAAAAGACCACTTGATCTTGAACAAACAGGATAAAAGATTACAGGAAGAGTAAATAAAGGAAATAAAACAGCTTTAAACGTATGAAAACGATTAACAAAATCTCAAATGTTTTTCAAAGAAAAAAATAATTGTCACGAACGTCACAAATGTTAAGGTAAACGTCAAAAATAAGTTTGTCTTTAGCTAGTTTCCAAGAAAAAGAGAGAACTTATCAAAGTCTCAAAAATATCTGTCGTTCCGCAAAAAAAATAAGTCACAATTGTGTCAAAAACTTTAAACAGGGAGCTACCACTGGTAGCAGAAATACTTTAACCCAAGAGATAAGAGCAAAAGTAGCTTTAAATGTCCATAACATCAAAAAACTTCTAGGGAACCTTTCCACACACTAATGCAAAAAACATGAAAGTGTAAAATGTAAGTAATTAAAATGAGAGCCTCTCTCTGTGAACAATAGCTAGATAAATATTAAGAAAACATGAATCGAAAAGAAAAGTTCACTTTCTGAAAAATATTGCAAAGTTCCCACTGGGAAAAATCAAGAAAATATCATGTCCAGTCAGCGTGATAGTAGAAAAAATTTAGGTTACTAGGGACAGCTCTGCTCACAGATCGTCAGATTAAATCAGGATCACTTGATGATGCTGCTGGATCGAGAAGATAATTCATAAAAAGTCCATCATACTGGGCGCCATTTTCAAAACAGTAAAAAACACAACCATCTTGAATGAAATTTAACATAAAGAGAGCTATATCTTCTAATCTTAACGCTATACATTGAAACCACAATTTGACAAAGGGCGCATAAAGGGCGCTACTAAATATATAGTTTCTAACAAGGGGCGCATAAAGGGCGCTACTAAATATACTGTTTCTAACAGTATTGACAATACCTTCAATTGATCTGTTCCATTCAGCAATGCTTTGGTTTTTAATATAATATTTACCATAAAAAGTTGTTTTAAACGAAAGCACAATAAGTTTATTAGTTAATGCATTATGAGTTGGATATTTATGAAAGATGCAACTTTTTGAGAAGAAATTACTAATTGAGGGCGGAATATTCTTATATAAAGAATTAAAAACGAACATAATGTTGAGGAATTTGATAATAGATGAAAAAGGGCGAATATTAAATTTCGTAAAAGAAGCAGTGGCATCAGATCGAAAAGGTTGAAAGTTTATTATTCTTGCAGCAGAGCGTTGACTTGAAAGTATTTTATTAAGAGGAAAACTTCCTTTCTGACCCCAAATTTGACAGCAGTATGTTAAATGAGAGGAGAAAAATGAAAAATAAATACTTTTCAAAGTTGCTTCATCCACATAAAATCTAATTTTTGATAGCATTCTGTTTGACCTGTTCAGTTTTTTACAAAGTTCATTGATGTGTGGTTTAAAGGTAAGATGTTCATCAATTAACACCCCCAAGTATTTAATACAATTTGATTGAAATAATCGCGTACCGTTTAAAACTATTTTTACTTCGGAGTCATATAATTTCAAACGTTTTTTAAAAATTACAAATTCAGTTTTATCAGTGTTTAACGCAATCATGTTAGCATTTAACCAATCGGTTAATTTTCGTAAGTCAAAATTAACTTTTTTACATAATGATTTGATTGATTTGTTGATGTATAATAAATTTGTATCATCTGCAAAATGGTGAACGGTTAAAAATTTTATACTGTTAACAAAATCATTTATATAAATTAAAAATAGAAGTGGACCTAAAACAGAATCTTGCGGAACACCACACTTCATTGATCGTAGAGATGACGAAAATCCATTTATCGTTACAAATTGCTGACGGTTCTCCAGATAAGAAGTCAACCATTCGTTCACAATACCTCTTACGCCATAATGCTGCAGTTTAGTGATGAGAATTTCGCGATGGATCGTGTCAAACGCTTTTTTAAGATCAATGTATACGCCACATCCAAAAAGACCAGAGTCAATGGCCTCTCGCAGTCTTTCAGTTATACTTAATAATGCGTGAGATGTAGAATAATTTGATCGAAAACCAAATTGTAATTTGTTGAGACAATTTTTGCTGTTTAGAAAATTATATAAACGAGAATACATGAGTTTTTCTAAAAGTTTACTAATATTTGAAAGAAGAGATATGGGCCTGTAATTAGAACATTCTAACTTTGAACCTTTTTTAAAAAGTGGTAAGACTGAAGAAGTTTTAAGAATACTAGGAAAAATACCGGTAGCAAAAGAAAGGTTAAATAATTTTGAAAGGATCACAGAAATTTAATTCTTTAAGAACAATTGTGGGCATACTGTTAGGTCCAGTGGCTTTTCTATTACGTAAACTAGATATTAATGAAGAAATTTCTATATTATTTGTAGGAGATATAAAGATACTATGAAGATTAGGGTCTTTTAAATATTTTTGAAAAGATGTATGCGAAGAATGAATTTGTGATTGCACCTTTTGAGCAACAGAAGTAAAATGCGAATTAAACTAATCAGGTTTGGGTCAGTCAACAAAATACCATTATCTAAGATACTTGTGGGGGAAGAATCGTTTTTAGGTATTAATATTTATGAGACTTTTAATACCAATCCAAACATTGCGGAGATTTATTGAATTATCTGTAAAATATTTCCTGTAGTAGTTTTGTTTACTAATTTTCATAAGTGTAACCAATAGATTTCTGTATAAATTGTATCGTGATTTCAACCTTAATTTATTATTCATATCCTTAGCTCTTAAAAATTTACCATATATTTTGTTCCGAATTCTAATCGATGTCAGAATAACCTTTGTTAACCAAGGTTTGAAAGAGAGCTTGAAAGTTTGACACTGATCTTTTTGAGTGGCATGTAGACATTTAATAACCCGTTAAACGTTGAAAAAAACAAATTAAAACTATTATCCGTGTTCAGTTTATCAACCTCACGAACATCATCCCAATTAATTTTATCAAATTCAGAACAAAAATTCTTTCTATTAAAACCTGACATATTTCTTCGAAAAATATGACGATTTCGATGAACAGATGACTTATGGATGTTCGGTTGAATTAAAAACTGCGGTAAATGATCCGATATTGTTGAGGTTAAGTTACCTGATAATATATTTTTATCACAGCAGTTAGAATAAATATTATCAATTAAAGTTTTCGATCTTTCAGTTATTCTTGTTGGTAGAGTAATATGAGGAAGAAAGTTATTAGAAGTTACAAAATTAAAAAATTCCGAGGTTTCCATTTCAGAATTAACTTTAATTAAGTCTATATTAAAATCTCCAAGCAAAAAAATCGTTTTGTTTTCTGAATTAACCTTTGAAATAAAAGGAATAATAAAATCAATAGTAAATTCGTTTATAGACATACAAGGATGGCGATAAATACAGCCAACAATAAGATTGGTTTTCTTAGGTTGAATTATTTCAATGAATATTGATTCCAAAAATAACTTCTTATACATCAACAAATCATTTCTTGGTTTATAATTTAATTTTTTAGAAATATAAAGGAGTGCACCACCACATGAAGATTCAGTAGGCGTGTGTTCTATATTATAACCTTCTATTGAAATTGGGAAAGGTGTTTCGATATTACGTTTTAGTTTTGTTTCAGTCAAACCAATGATATTGAAATCAAAATTAAGTAGAGACAACATGGTACAAAATTCGTCAAAATGTTTGTTTAACGAAGATATATTTAAATGAAATGCAGAAAAAGAATTACTGCTGTTAAAATTGGAGGAGATAAAGTCATCAATGTTAAAGTATTTGCAATTTATAAAATTTAAAGTCAATTCGTTTTCTTCATTAGAATTGTCGGAATCTTTTGATAAAAAATAGTTATTAAATTTGGAGAATAGTTTGTTTTGATGGTAGGAAGGAAAAATATTCAGATTAATTGGAATTTCATTTGGGTCTATAATAATATCAGAAGTAAACATAAAACAGAGTTCATTATCTGAAATAGTGCTGAATGGAAATATTTCATTTGTGCATAAAACACAAAACCAATTTAGGTACTAGACTGTAATAGGTGGTAATCAATATCATTTAGTCCATTGCATTTTTTATGAATCCAAAAATTGCAAAGATCACATTGTACGGCATGATGGCGATTACTTACTGTCTTACTACATACTCTACAAAAACATCTTTCCATAATTAGAATTGAAAGAAAAGGTAGAGAATATAAAAATTAAAAATAACAACTGCTCACAAATGAGTTACAGTAATTTGGAATACAGAATTTTAGTTCTGAAGTTATTTTCGATGGCAACGGACTTTTCAAGTGGTAATTAGAACTTAAAATAAAGAATGGTAAAAAATAAATAAATAAAAAAATAAAAAATAAATAAATATAGATATATATATGTTTAACACAACAACAAATTATCAACAGTAACCAAGCAACAACATAACAAAGAGAGTTTAGTCGTGACAAAATACGTAATTGGTTTGTTAGTAATTAATAATTAACATGGGAGTAGATATTGGAGTTAAGGAGAAATTAATCGACATTTGGTGAGTTGACTTATTGACAAAAAAGGGCGGTTAAAAATCTAGTGAAAATATATGAAATCACAACACTGAAATGTTTACGCGATTTCGCCAAAAACCTTCGTTAGGTCGTTAAGGTGACCAACGACCGTCGCATTTCCGTGCTCGTTTAAACGGTAGCGGACCGAACCTCCATACACCCAAAAAGAAAATAACTTCTTTTCGCGCCAGAGAACTTTACACTTACTAAAGATCATTTTGTAGTAAGGGCAGAGCGACTCATTTATATAGAGCGGAGACGAGTTTTCCGTGAATTCCTTTAGAAATTTTCTCCGCGATAATAAGCAATAAACGGACTTACGGTTTACGAATTTAACAATCGTAAAAGACTTGTTTCGGAGGCGATGACAAGCTTGGATGTCATTGGACCCAATATTGCATTCAATATTACCAAAAATCTCGCATACTTTTCCTTCCAAGTCCTTATCCGCAACGGAAGCCGATATCCCACAAATCTCCACGCAATCACGCCGAGAATACTGCTGCGAGGCGTAAGATTGTCTCTCAATACGTTCGATTCTTTCGGATATGTTATCGATGTTTCCAGGCTTCTGATCACGCAACTCTGTTACAGCTCCAGAAAGTTCAACAACCTGAGCTTTTAATTCAGTGAGCGATTCTTTCAACAAATCGTTTTCTGATTGCAGGTTCAGAAACTTCGCAATCACCTCCTCTTTGTTAAGCCTCTGCAATTGAGCTTTATTGAACGAAACCATTCTTACAATAAAAATCCACGCAAAAAAAACCACAAGAAAATCGTTTGTAATTACAACACGTCCGTTCGCATTGACAACAAAATCGGAACGTTTCTCATGTCTCCTATCCGACGATAATGTTTCTGTTGTCTCCTATCCGATAATAGTGTTTCTGATGTCCCCTATGCGATAATAGTGTTTCTGATGTCCCCTATGCGATAATAGTGTTTCTGATGTCCCCTATCCGATGATAATGTTTCTGTTGTCTCCTATGCGATGATAATATTTCTGATGTCTTCTATGCGATAATAGTGTTTATGGTCCCCTCTCCGATGATAATGTTTCTGATTTCTCCTATCCGATTATAGCGTTTCTGATCTCCCCTATCCGATGATAATGTTTCTGGTGTCTTCTATCCGATGATAATATTTCTGATGTCCCCTATGCGATAATAGTGTTTCTGATGTCCCCTATCCGATGATAATGTTTCTGTTGTCCCCTATCCGATGAAAATGTTTCTGTTGTCTCCTGTCCGATGATAATATTTCTGATGTCTTCTATGCGATAATAGTGTTTATGGTCCCCTCTCCGATGATAATGTTTCTGATTTCTCCTATCCGATTATAGCGTTTCTGATCTCCCCTATCCGATGATAATGTTTCTGGTGTCTTCTATCCGATGATAATATTTCTGATGTCCCCTATGCGATAATAGTGTTTCTGATGTCCCCTATCCGATGATAATGTTTCTGATGTCCCCTATCCGATGATAATGTTCCTGTTGTCTCCTATCCGATGATAATATTTCTGATGTCTTCTATGCGATAATAGTGTTTATGTTCCTCTCTCCGATGATAATGTTTCTGATTTCTCTTATCCGA
Organism: Candelabrum cocksii; assembly: GCA_963930725.1. NCBI lineage: Eukaryota > Metazoa > Cnidaria > Hydrozoa > Anthoathecata > Candelabridae > Candelabrum > Candelabrum cocksii. The sequence continues at coordinate 4,858,716 of OZ005677.1, read as the reverse complement.
TTATAGCGTTTCTGATCTCCCCTATCCGATGATAACGTTTCTGATGTCTTCTATCCGATGATAACGTTTCTGGTGTCCCCTATCCGATGATAACGTTTCTGGTGTCCCCTATCCGATGATAATATTTCTGTTGCCTCCTATCCGATGATAGTGTTTCTGATGTCTCCTATCTATATAATGCCATATACGACCACTTTTTCATAGCAACCTCCTTTACAAGAAACAGTTTGGTTTCCAAAAAAAATCATTCAACAGAATATGCCAGCTTTCAACTTTATCACGAAATAAATCAAAATTTGCATTTACCTATACTCTGGGTGTTTTTATAGAGTTGTCAAAGGCGTTTGATACCGTTAATTAAACGTTATTACTTAAAACGTTAAATCACTATGTAGTTAACGAAAGAATATTTAATCTTTTAAATAATTATTTAAATAACCGTGAACAATATATAAACCTGCTAGTAGGATTCTTCCAATTAAATGTGATTAATTACTCGTCGGAGGATTTAGTTTTGGTCCACTTCTTTTTCTAATTTATATAAACGATTTATGTTGCGCTTTCCAAGATTTTACTACCTATGGTTGCTGATGATACCAACGTTTTTTTTTTATCAAATTCAAACTTAACTAAACTATTTTATGATCTGAATCGCGAGTTGAAAGTAATAGTGAATTGGTTTAACTCAGAAAAGCATTCTTTAAACGGTTACGAGACAAAATTCACGATCTTCCATAAGAACCATCGATCAAGGGAAGTTTGTCAAATTATATCTAATACCAATTTTTTGGCGCCTCTTAAACGAAAAATTATCATGGAGCACTAATATAAATTATATAGAGTAAGTAAATCTATAGGAATATTATACCCCGCCCGTTCATACCTAATCAAACAAAATCGTAAGCTTATTTATTTCAGCCTAATAGATAATTATCTAAACTATGCAAATATTGCGGTGACCGTTCAATTCGTCGCAGTTCATTTCGGCGTAAATTATTTCGTCGCAGTTTATTTCGTCGTAAATCATTTCGTCGCGACGATGGTGGATGTACTTTACTTGAGTACGATAGTTTAAAGCTGATGGAACCTTTCATGCGACGGAACCTTTCATGCCACATAGCATTAGTTGTCGCTTAAACTTATCCAATTCTATATTTGGACAGTAATTACATACCGCCTCTACACAATATTGCTTTCTGAACATAACTAATGCTTTAGTAAAACGGACTTTAAGGTGGCACTTCCCTATTAGGACTGGAAGTAAGAAAAATGTATGTAATTTCATAGTTTTTCCACTTATTCTAAACATTAAGGTGTGTCGTGTCAAAATATACACAAATCTGAAAAAAATATCAATTTTTTTGTGCTGAGTCAGCAAAAAATAATCAAAAAAGTATGATTTATTTGAAACACTATAAGACACTTAGAACTTGTCAAAAACGATTGAAATTTTGTGTGAATGTTAGTTATATAAACATAAATCATATATACTAGAATAAATGAAAAATAAAATTTCCTTCCAAAATGGCGGCAAGGACCATAAAATGACCGAAGAAATTCCGGTTTAACAGTTATGTTTGAAGAGATTTAGAGAAAAATACTTTCTAAACAATGATTATTCTAGTATACATGATAGGTATGATTATGAAGAAAGTAACCTGAAAATTTCATTGAAAAATATTAAGTACATCAAATGTTATTGTCTTTCAAGCCGGTCGAAAACTCATCAAAACGTAAATCTGAGTAAATGAATGATAAAGTGAAAAAATATTTAACAAGACAAAATAAATACTAAAAAACTATGAAAAATTACCACTGTAATATGTTTTACCCCCCTCTGTGTCTCTTTCCTGGTCTAAATGTCCCTTTTTCTTGGCTCTAAGGTTCTTTCTTCTTTTTTTAACCTCCTCTGTGTTCTTGGTACACGAATGCTGCAAGCGTCTCTCATCTTTCTTTGCAGCATATTTATAAAAATGTACACCCGGTTCTACTCCCAATTCATGAAAAATGTCTTCAAACCCACAGAGTCCTGAATTAAAATTAATAACAGCTGAATGAACAGCAAGTTTTTGCCAAGTGCCGTCAACTGAGATCTGACAGTCTACAAGCTCGTCGCCGTCTTTCCTCTTGATCTGGTGCACCTCTTCAGCAGCTTGTTTTTGGTTTTCTTCAGCACATTTTGAGTACACTGGTAACAATTTGTTATTTGTCTCATTGTATATTCTTTCTGTCATTGGCGGAGGCATATTCATCATTGTTGAAAATGTCGCCATTGCATTATGTCCACGTCCAATTTCCCGGAATGCTATTACTGAGCAAATGTTTACTTCAAACTGATTACAGCCAGGAGATTTTGAATCCTCAGCTTGTGGTGAGGTGTAAAATACATCAGTAAAACTACATTCAGTGCATAAAATATGAATTTTCAATGCAAATCCTTTCTTCTCGTCAATATTCATTTTTAAGTATAGAGCTGATTGACACTCTGGACAGCAACCAAACTTCTCAAAAACATTCTTGATTGACACAAAATGCATGAAAAAGAAAAACGAGTCCTCATTGTTTCCTTTACTACAACCTTTAGCCACAAAACTATCCTCGTCAACTCTTAATCTTTTTGGTTTTGGTAAATGTCCATCCGGATGTTGCTTTATTTTTGTTGCTTTTTTGGAGTAGCGATTACCCTGAAATTTAGACTTCTTTCTGTGTGATTGGCTTTGTTTATTACCCATGTTGTTTTATATACTTGCTAGCTAAAAGAAAAGCAGTAAAATATGAAAAAAATAACATTTTAGATAAGACAAATTGAGTCTTAGACAAAATTACATCAAGAAAACTGAAAACACAACTCAGAAAATAGTCCACCACTTTGGGGTACCATTATTTTCTGTGAACACGATGTTTGTTGCTTCAAATTATGACCAATAATTGCCCCAATGCGAACCGGCTATATTTGAAAGATATGGGGGGAGTAAAACCACATATGGAGGCAGAAATATTGCCCAAAATGCGTTGCTAGGGCGTTACTAAGGGAGATATTTTACAACGACTAGTTTGTTTATGATAAAATTCTAACTTTCTGCTTAGAATATGGAATTTCTGAGACTAGATTGGATTCCCCATACCCAAATTGAGTAAAATCAATGAAAATAAAAAAATCATGAAAATTTTTTTTTTTATCAAAATTAATAGGGAAGTGCCACCTTAACATAGTAACTCATTTGATTTTTTTTTAAAAAACTTAGCCAACCAATCTTAAAACTGTATTTTAATTTTGGCATTAGAACGACATTTACTTTATTCGTTTGCAGTTTGTATTTCATTATTTGCATTACAACGAAATGCGCGACATGAACGCGACGAAATGAACTGCTCAAGCCACTCGTTTTAATTAGCGCTTTATATATCACTATGAAGTCTGCGACGAAATGATCTGCGACGAAATGATTTACGACGAAATGAACTGCGACGAAATGAATGGGATCCAATATTGCATGGGCTAGCACTTACCCGACCTTGTTAAAAAGTTACAGTGTATTCAGAAACACACTGCAAGACTTATACCCAATAAATCAAAACTGGAACCAAGCAAACCTTTATTTAAAGAATTAAAGATTTAATATATATTTAATATATATTTGAAAAATCACATCATTTTTATGTTTAAATACCGAAAAAGCGGACGTCACGCGTCTTTGATAAGCATATTGCTGAAAAGAAGAATATATTTTTAGCTATTTCTTTAAATTACTTACTTTTAGGTATTATATTATATGATTAATCTTGTAAATTTTATCTTTTAGAACTTCTAATTAACGAAAGGTATATTGTGAAATAGCAAAAATGTTCAGCCATGTGTTGAGATAAGTGTCGGTTAGTCAATATATATAATAGGTACATGACATTAAACTATCTGGAAATCGAGACTCCCAATCTTCTCGTTTATAGCTGGTGGTAGCTTAAAAACACAAACATACTCAAACATTCCTAGTCACTGAGTATAAGCTGCTCGTCTCAATTCTGATTGTTGCCTGCCAGTTGCTTCGCTTCTGCCGCACATTTGGAGATGTTCAAGCTTCCAATTTTGATGGTGTCGCGATCCATCAGTTTGATATCATAGCGCTGTGATTACCTAGATGTACTTTATATTATAGTTTTTTCTAGGCCAGTTCCCTTGTTTGGATGGTTTACTTACTTTTACTTATAATAGATACATGAATAATATCAGTTATTTACAACACACATTGTTAATCCTTTAAGTTCGACATACATAAATGAAAAGTCCTTCATATCTTTAATGTTGTTAGCAATACCCTGCAAGTAGTCTAACGGTGCTCGATTTGCATAATTCGCCACTACAGTCGTTATGTTGGCGTTTACACGCGCGAACACAGGATTCGGATTCCCCTGAAGAATCTTAACCAAATTCACCCCAGAAAGATCGTCATCATCCTTTATAACGCCCATTAATTTCCATATATTTGCGTGGTTACAACCAACAAGCCCGTTGAAGCTATTATGCCAACCTTCGACGGCGTTGTTTGTTCTTGGCAAATTGCCTTGAACACGATCGTACACACCCCACCAATCGTATGGAAATCGCGGACGACGGAAACGACCTCGGCGCCACACTCCTAGATAATATTCTTCAATATAGTCCATTATAACGTCAGGCATTTCTGACACCTGGACGACTTTCGCCAGCTGCTTCTGCCATCCCATTTCACTCACTTAGGGCGCATTACCAAGTGCTTGTCTGGATGGGCATGAATGAGGACATGGTTTCAATATCAGACGAAGAAGACGTTGATGAAGAACAATGAGATATAGAGGCTATTTCTACAGTGACTAAAAATAAAATAGTACTATGGGGTCGTTGCTAAATATAGTTCTTTAATATTCCAAACTTACGCACCGTTACTGGCGGCCATCTTTGATTTCCCATGATGCAATTATCCTACAACTTCACGATTAGTCTTAATGGATTCATTGACCGCTAAAACCAATGAAAAGACACCCACACAACTGTCAAGTTTCGTTTAATATGAACTGAGTTTTGGACAATGACATAAGGGGGCCGTCGTGGCGGCCATCTTGGATTTCCCATGATGCAATTATCCTACAACTTTACGATTAGTCTTAATGGATTCCTTGACAGCTAAAACCAATGAAAGACACCCACACAACTGTCAAGTTTCGTTTAGTATGAACTGAGTTGTAGACAATGACATAAGGGAGCCGTCGTGGCGGCCATCTTGGATTTCCCATGATGCAATTATCCTATAACTTCACGATTAGTCTTAATGGATTCCTTGACAGCTAAAACCAATGAAAAGACACCCACACAACTGTCAAGTTTCGTTTAATATGAACTGAGTTGTGGACAATGACATAAAGGGGCCATCGTGACGGTCATCTTTGATTTCCCATGATGCAATTATCCTACAACTTCACGAATAGGCTTAATGGATTCCTTGACAGCTAAAACCTATACCTAGACACCAATATTAAATATAAAGTGAGATATATAGCCACTTTTATGATTTGGCGGCCATCTTGTTGTGACGTCACTTTTTGATCCTTTCCCGGACTTAAATTTTTGTAAACTTTTGATATGTCGTTCACAAGACCCAATACTACAATAAACAACCATAAAACGTTTGCTTGCAATTTTTTTAGGGTCAGGTACTATATTAACTCTACTAGCTATACGGACACTGCCTATGCATGTTATGGATGTAAGAATTGAACAAGCATGGAGCACACTACATTCTTCGCAGAGAGCGTAGAAGACACTTTTTTTCAGAACCGCATGGAGACAATCATTCTCTACGGCTCAAACTCATGGAAGCTGAAAGCCGCTCGTCGACTGTGATTAAACGGCACCGACACGAAAATGCTATTTGGAGTCTACAATAGGCATGGGTCTCTCCCACGTGTCACCGATGTGGTTAAACGCCGTCACATGTCACTTGTGGAACGCAGTTTTCCTGCAAATATTTCGTGCATTCTAAGACCACTAGAATTCCAATTTTCTTTGAATAATACCTAATATTACCGTCTATATACGCAAAATAGTTGCGCTCCACCGTCTAAGGTGAACATTCATTTGTATTTATTTTAAACGCTATTTTAAATCTTTAGTTCTGTTTGTGTTGAACACAACTTTAAGACAGACAGGTTTTTTAAGGAATAATTCTTCTCATCAACTTTCACAAAATTCGTATAAACTGTTCCCACTATTATATCGGTACTAGGTTAATTAGGCATCTGGTTCATTCTTGTAAACGGCAAATTCTACAGGCGCAAGTCATTAATTAAAAATTCTCCCAATAAACTAACACCAACACCAACACCAACAACAGATTTATAATTACAATTGTTAACGCAATCTTAAAACAATAGAATTTACCCTCGAAAAAATGTAGATAAAAAGGTGAAACTGCTCTGCCGCGAAAACATCTATATAAATTTCACGGAAGCTGATATATTCCCATTAAAAATAAATTCCCAGGTAAATCATATATACAATTGAGTTAAAAATCATTCATTCTCACAAAGGTTATTGTACTCAAAACTAACAAAGTGCAGTTCATAGAGCATATTTAAATAAAAAAATCACTATTTATAGTATTGTGTTATGTTATATACAATAGTAAGCCGTTGACCAAATAGTAAGCCGTCGGCGAAATTTACATTTAAACATTTGTACCCAAATCTAAAACAAATATTTTCAGTCATGTAAAAGTATTTTGCAATTAGTTAAAAATGATATTATATTTCAAATCTTTTACTGTTTCGGCACACCTTCACAAAGCAATGCATCTGAACTGTTCTTCGAATCTTGTTTTAGAGAGCTGACGGTATATTTGACAGATATGGTGTTCAACGGAGATTTAAGTATAGGTCCTGGCGATTGCTCTTCATCTGGTTCTAGAAAGAATAGAATACATTGTCCCTTTCACACAACAGTTCTCTATTTAACTGCCAATACAACTGGAAGAAGCAAAAAATTAGTTTTAGATAATTAGGTGTTAGGCAATCATCGATTGTTAGAAGGCGTTACAATGCCCTTCATCATTGGACCCACAAATATAGGAGGGAATGAAGAGCGATTGAAAGAATGTAAAAAAATTGTAACAAGATGGTAAAAGTATAAATGTTGTTAGCTAACAATAAGACAACATTGTAGATATTATATACAAACACGTTTCTCATGGTTAACAAACGTGAAAGAGTTCAGTTTAAATAAAGATAGTTTATGCCTTATCACTGTTGATGGCTACTATTCAATGGCTGTAAACAATTTTACCATTTTGCAAACAATGTGTTCGCATGAACATTCCCACAGCTCCCAATATCAATCCGAGTGTGAACATGACGAGAAGGACAACAATAACAACAGGATCATTAAAGTATGATGATGGTGGGTTAGATTGTTTAGATGTTTGTAAAGACATTTCATCGGGTAGAAAGCACACTTAAAAAAACAAAAATAAACGATAAAGATATAAATATTATTTAGAGAATCCCTGCGCATCAACACATGTGAATGCATCATTTTGCAGATTACACTAATTTGTTATACATCAACAAGTCAATAAAAACCTAAAAAAAGTAAATTATGATTTACGAAGAGTAAATGATTGGCTTAATGCAAATCTTGATCATTTTTAAGAAACATCATAAAAAATGATTCTGAAATTAAAATCATGTTAAAAGGATCACGTTTAAAACAATCAACTTGCATTAAGGAGTAACTTGATATTTAAGCAAAAGTACAAGATTGTTATATTAGGTAACATATTTTCAAGCTCGGTTGCCATTTATTTATTATTTATTTATTGTTGTAGTTACAAATGTGAGAATTTCTCCAATTAATGTAGTTAACAGGGTCTTTATTTTTAAGATCTTCTTTTAAGCAACAAGCTTTACATGATCTGCTCATTGTTTCAAGTTTCAAGGTCAACTTTACCACTGTCAACTGAAAGAGCCGCAAATACACCGTTCAGCGATTGGAAGCCTCGCTTTTGCCAGCTGCCATCAAATGAGATAGCGATGTCAGTCATTCTGTCTGGCTCAACAATTAACTCCGTTGCAACATCAGACATTGTTTGTTCCCTAACTTCTTTTGTAACCACAGTTACTCTATTGATAAGTTTCTGATCCTTTATTATTGCATCTCTCAGATCGCAGTTCTTGCATCTAATAGCTAGTAAACTTGCAAGTCCCTGCTTCTTCAACAAGCAATCGTTAAGGGCCAGCGTATCGTATCTCCGAAAACACCTGCTAAAATAGTGGTATCCATCAGTCTGTAACCAGATATTTTATTAGTATAATTTGGGGTATTTACAAGGTTCTCTTGAATCTTATTTGATGATGAATTTGCTGGAGTTCTATTTACACAAAATTCAATATTTACATCATTCAAGGAAGTTGAATGTGGTGGTAGAGTTTCAACATTACCAAAATTAATTCAAATATTTACATCATTATTTACACCAAAATTATTTATATTATTCTATTGTTGATTACTTCTTTCTTCTTTGCTACATTAAAGCCTTTTCTCTTTTTATATTTGTTTGTACTTTTTTTAACTATATCACACTTTCTAGAAACTGGTTTACCCACTTTTTCAAAAAATGAATGTTTACTTTCAACTAAAAAACAACTTTATGTTTCAAGCAATGACCTTAATACACGGGAAAATTTACCTTAGCAAATTCCCTTCAAGAATGAACAAGCCTTGTGCATGATGATGATGATGGACATTATGCACATCTTATGACTGACTGAAATGTTATTTTTATGACTCTTTATATCTTGCAGACGGATCCTTTAATTTAAAGAGTGAACTACCATGCGTATCACGCGGTCTCATTATCACTTTTCATTACATCACTTTTCTTAATCAATTTTTATTTTAATTTAGTTTGGTTAGATTGGTTGAAAATCAATCATAATACATGAGTGTATTTGATTGGTTGACATTTAAAAACAAATTGATTTTTTATTCAGGCTTAAGATGACGAAGGTACTCCTACATAGACTGGGGTTGGAATAACTATTTATATATAAAAAATATTAACCTTGAATTAACTTTGAATGAATGATCAGTGAAATGTTATTCTATATTTTCAATATAGTTACATTACTGCTGTAACATAACAAATAGGTTGTATATAACAAATTAATTCAGAACAGAACATACATTTGTACTTGAGGAAAGAAATAGAATGTTAAAGTTAAAAACATACAATTAATTCGATGACGCTTCTCCACACAGATTTTGTCTTCAATTGGACATATGTACAAAGAGAAATGCATTCGCATGGAGGTTTTGTCACCATGTTCATTTTCTAGAGATTCTATGGTTCCATCAGACGTAGCTAAAGATTACACAAAATATTTAAAAGGTTTTCTAATAAGCCATGTCAAAATTGACAAAAGTATTACTTTTTTCTAGACTTTAGTGCACCTATATAAAAATGTTGCTGTATGTATCAGCTTCCAGGAATGGGTTGGTAAACGAATTTCGATCAATGAAATTTCGGAAATTGTAAAAAAATTGGCAATACCCGCGCTGTTTTACCCCTTGAAACAACCCCATTACGATAGAGGCCATTTACCATCCCATTCCTGGAAGCTGATACAAACAGCAACATTTTTATATAGGTGCACTAAAGTCTAGAGAAATGTGATACTTTTGTCAATTTTGACATGGCCTATAAAGTCTCCCAGAAAAAATGCAGAGATCCTAGGTTTTTAGAAATAATTCTATTACATAACTGTCACTGTTAATGTAAGCAAATAAAACGTTACTGTTAATGCACATGTAGAACTGGTACTTACTGAAAAAATAGAAAGTTTTTCGCTCATCACTTAACCGTCGAAACATTTTACGTTTTATATCAAGTATTAAACTTTCCGATCCCGTATTCGGGCTATGCCATTTTGGTTTACAAACATGGAACAATTCAGCTGCTACTCCATTTCTACTGTCAAAAATTGTTTTATTGTCTGTCATAAAAATATTGTAATAGTACTCATTTGATTGCATCAAGTTAGTAGGATAAGTGTTTAGATAACGGTTGCCACACATTATAGTAATTTCATCATTCCATTGGGCATAAAACTCAAGTGATTTTGTAGAGCATAGGTTTTCATCAAAACTGAAATAAAAAGATATATATATATATAAATTAGTAAACAATATAAACAGAAATTTTAAAAGTACAGAGCATTAAGAAATGATTCTGTTTTCTTATTGCATTGTTTTTATTCACTGAATGTTTCCATAATATTAGACGGAATTAAATGTTCTTGGAAGCATGATTTATTAATTATATATATATATCTACAGAAGAAAAGAAAACAATAGTTTATTTACTAAACTAATAGTTTCATGCCGCCACACGGACGACAATCTTCAGTAGTAATAAACAAAACCGTTAAAAATTACAATACAATGCTATCAAAATTGACGTAAAATGATGTAAAAAATGACGTCAGTCGCGCGAGTCGAACGTAGCGAGATAAAATTTGTTCATGTGCCTGCATTTAGTTATAATTTCAGTTCTCTTATTGAGAAGATTGTTGTCAGGGTAGATGGCAATCTGATATTTTTCCTCCTGACAGAGCTGGCATGAAACACTTTCTGGTGTGAACGATCTAGCTGTATTAAGAATCTTCCAACTAATTACAGGGTTACCATTCTGCTCCTTGACTCGCCAAGACTCCATTGACAAGGTTGTGCTGCTTTTGTACTTTTGATGTACAAGTGAAGTCTTGTGAATCGCATAGCGTTTCTTGAATGTAGTATCACAGAGCCCAATATACTTTTTCTCGCCATAGTCGAGTAGATCTGATGTAATCGTTGCTACATACACAACATTAGAAGCGAGGCAGTTTTGGTTCATCGGGCATTGGTCTTTCCTCATACAGTTGTAAGTTCGTAGGGTGGTGGGAGGTGTTGGAGGGTCGATAATTTTGTTGTTGTGAGAGTTGATGATGGTGTTCATATTCGGTATGCAGCTGTAGCTCAACTTGATGTTGTTTTTATTGAATATTTTGTGGAATTTATGCTTTTTAGGGAAGTGTTTCTGTATGAGGTGGAAGAAGAATTTACCGATGTTGGTGGCCAGGTTTTTGTCGTAAGGCGGGTTGAACCAGATAATCTTACGTTTCCTCGACTATGGCGAGAAAAAGTATATTGGGCTCTGTGATACTACATTCAAGAAACGCTATGCGACTCACAAGACTTCACTTGTACATCAAAAGTACAAAGGCAGCACAACCTTGTCAATGGAGTCTTGGCGAGTCAAGGAGCAGAATGGTAACCCTGTAATTAGTTGGAAGATTCTTAATACAGCTAGATCGTTCACACCAGAAAGTGTTTCATGCCAGCTCTGTCAGGAGGAAAAATATCAGATTGCCATCTACCCTGACAACAATCTTCTCAATAAGAGAACTGAAATTATAACTAAATGCAGGCACATGAACAAATTTTATCTCGCTACGTTCGACTCGCGCGACTGACGTCATTTTTTACATCATTTTACGTCAATTTTGATAGCATTGTATTGTAATTTTTAACGGTTTTGTTTATTACATGAAACTATTAGTTTAGTAAATAAACTATTGTTTTATTTTCTTCTGTATTCGCTCTGTTTCTACATTGAGCACTTTATGAAGTAAGAAGTATCGCCTTCAAAATAGTATATATATCTATATATGTTCAAGAAATTCGAAAGACACTTAACAGTTTATTCCACATTTGAAAGCAGTTAATGAAAATGATGGGCGCTGTATAAAGATGTTGTTTGGTTGATTTTTTATTTCAATTTATTATTTTATACGTTTCAATTCACTGAGTTAAATTTGAAGTGTTTAAACTTTCTTTGTAAAGCGTTCAGGAGTAATTTTTTTTTTTGTTAAACTTTTTTTGACGTTAATTTTTTACGAATTTCAAACAAATGAAAATTGAATATATTTACAAAAAACGTCATATCTTTTTTTTGAATTCATATTTTTCAAAGAAATTTTGGAAAATTTTGCTTATTATATCCAATAAACTTGTCTTGAAATTTGTTGCTCCAATCTTTATCTAATCACGCAATATCTGAAAACAAGTTTTGAGTTCGTTTTTTTGGCCCACCTGGTATAATAAATAACTCTAAATGAAAAAACCTAAATTCTGAAAAATGCTGGTACAAAGAATTATCCAGCTATATATATTATTATTATTATTGATTATGAGTGTCAAAACCACAAAAAATATGCAACAACATTCTATGGAAGAAACTCATTTGTGTATTTTGTGTTGATGCATTAGTTTTATATGCCTGGACAACAACATAGCACATAGTCATTTGATATTTTTAAAGTGGTAAAATAAATTGACTAAACAAAGGGATTTACCTCACCATTAACAGTATTTTGGATGTTATATAATAACAATTCTACAGGTCTGGCTTGACTTTTCAGTGAGTGAAATTTAGTATTGCACATTTTCTGAAAATGCAGATAAGAATCAGAAAATGTGGGATCATGGGGGTCAATGAAATCCTTTTATTTTGATATTGACATAATGTATATCTTGGGTGGATCATCATAAATCCAAAATTTCAACTTTCTAACATCAGTGGTTTGTTAGATATTGTAAATTTAAAAATGTATAAATTACAGACCAGGATTTTGCAGACCAGAATTTAAATATGCTATAAATTCTTTGTTTTTAAAGGTAAGGTGCTCAAACTTTGAAATATTGAAGAATTGAGTGTACTTTCTAAGATAAATCATAAACATTATGAATTTTTCACCAAAATCTGACCTGCCACCTTAAATTTCAAATTTTTCGGCCCCGAAAGTTACCTATCAGCGCCATACCCAGAGTTAGTTTGGGCTTTACCGTTTTTTCTCAGAATAATTTCTTAATCCCTCCTTCCTTCCCTTTATTGCAGCCCCCCACGGTGGGGCTGCATTAAGGAAATTTTCAGTTTTCATACCTCTACTTTGGCTAAAACACCATTTGCCAGCTATTTTGTAGAAGTATATTCTCTCTCAGCGTTTACCAGTTTGTCTTCCTCGCAAATGATATATTCAAACAAATGTCTACACAAGTAACGCATATTTTTTGAACATAAAATGAAATACAGAAACATACAGAAGAATATTTTGTCTCTCTCCATACTGTTTCGGGAGAGGCGCGCAATTGCGCTCAGGCACCTTGGCACGCTCCTGGAATGTGCAAGACGCGTTTTTTGTCGCGCACCTTGATTACGTTAATTGAAGAAAAAATTTTTTTGTCACGTTATAAACAAGTACAAATTGTTTGATCTAATTGGTTAAAAAAATTTACGTCAAACAGTGATCTTTGTTGGACACTTTTTGTATAAAATTAATACATTCTGCATAAGTTTTTCTTTCAAGTGTTGATAGTTGGGCTCTCCCATAAATTATCATGAGAAGAAAAAAACTAAAATAGGAACCTCGTAGAGCGAAAGTAAAAAGAGTGTTAATTATATAGTTAAAACATGTTAAATTGCTATAGTTATGTTTACATTTGTATATTGTTTTTGCTGGAAACATTTGATTGTGTTCTCATTTGATATTACAATTTCGATCATTATTTCTAATACAATCATAAAATAAAAACGCACACCTCAGTAGCGGTTTTTTCTTTATTCATAAAAAACAAATACATACGTTGTTAAAACAACGTTAGTTTTTATACATTACTAAAAGTAGTTACTGCAGAAAAATTTAGCATAAAAGTTCTTGCCTTTGTAAATAAAATACTGGTTACCTTTCTTTATCTTTCAGTGAGTCTTGCGTCACCGAAGCTAACATCGTAACTGTACTTGAACGCAGTTTAATATTTTTTAAAGACCTTACAATCTTTTGAGACATACGGATGGAGAGTATTGCACTTGCGTGACGTTTCTTCTATAAAATGTCACGGAACATATTTTCACTGGCGAAATACAGTTTTAACAAGTTAAAACAGGGCGACTTTTTCAATCTGTCTTTGAAATTAGCAAAAAGTGTGAAGTTTAAAAACCTTTAAAAAGGTTGAAGAAAACTGAGCAATCATAAAGTGATTTTCGTAAACAAAACTGAATGTGTTTGTTTCTTCGTGGTTTGATCTTTTTTTCTTCCATGGAATGCAGCACAGTTCTTCTGCATTTGTTTGTCTCTAAGTTGAATGGAACTTTTAAACAACCTGCAGTATCACGTGTAAACATGTCTATCAGATTTCTTTGACAAATCTAAAATCTTTTCATATTTTATGTTTACATAACAAACAAAGTTTAATGATAATGATACTTTTCAGTGTGATTAAGAGAGTAATCAAGGAACGAATCTTTAAAAAATAAAGGAAACAATGAATAGTTTGGGCGGATTAGTTTGGCCGCCCATACCGCTCAAACGGTATGGGATTACTGCTGGGTACGGCGCTGGATTGCTGGTCGTTTTTAAAAAAAAACCATCAAAATATTTTTACATGTATCATTAGAAAGCTAGGACATGTCAAGCAAAATTGAATTATTTACAATTAAAGTAGTTGTATATATTGAGTGAAAATTCTAAAATTTCCCTTAACAACAACGGCCTTTATAACCTTAGCAACCATGTATTAAACTGTTAAAAACTTATAATTTGGAAAAGTGTATTACCCCATGATCCTGATTTCATAGCATATTGCCTGCACTTGCTCTTAAGCCATTACGTCACAAGTTATGGCTCATTTGTTGACGACGTTGGACACAAATCTTTACCGATTTTTAAAAATTTATATATATACTAAAAGTAATTGAAAAGAGAGTATTCTGAAAGTTAGAACAATAATCTTTGAAATAAATCAATTATGATGTCATAAGACATAAGTTTTTGCATGTCATAATTTGATCAAAGTGTTGTTATTTTGGTCTAATTTTCCTAGAATTCTGACTATTTTACCTTCTGTTTCTTTTTTCAATAAATATATCATAGTAACTAACTAACTAATAGTAATTAACTACATGGGATCATATATCGAGACGTTATTATTCAAAGAAAATGTTACAAAATATCTTAAAAATTTTACTATTTTACCCGTTACCAACATTAGGATTAAATCGGCCACTTTATTTATTATTTATATAAAAATAAACATGTGTATCTCATCACTTAAAAAATTTAATAAAAAAATGCTGACCTGCGCGTTTTTCGGTCAGCAATTTTTGTCAACCTTGTGCTGACCTAAGTTAGATTAAGGTAAGGCATTTATTTGTTGACTTGTTATTTTCCTCAATCAGAAGGCTGGAATATAGTGTAGAGAAATTTAACAATTTGATTTCGGACCACTTACCATTTTTTATTGAAATCAAAGAGAAAATGAGTTTTGTTTCTAAAAAGTTCTAGAAAGTAGTTTCATAATGAAATAAAATAAAAGAGCATTACTGATTGGAACAAATCAATTGGAAGCATTAATAAACTATTTCAAATAAAATACAAAGATAATCATTCTTTTTCCCCATTTTTATTTAAGCAGAAAACAATTTTCTCGTTTAGTCAAGGTGACCCTCACATACGAGGGACTGCTTTAAAAATGTTGTGAACTGTATAGTTATTTTATATATAAGTATTTTCTCTGTATATTTAAAAATATTATTTAATTGTCTTATTAAGGGGTTATATACTACGTTGTTTCTATGTGTTATTTTCTCTTAGGCTATTCAGTAACTCCTACTAAAATATCTGAAACCAAATTTCCTTTTGTACTGTAATAAAGGTTTTATTGTTGTGTTTTTGTATTGAGTTTCCACTATATTTATTAGTATATATATTTTATAATTGTAAATGATATTTTGAGGTAAGGTCCACCTCGGTCCACAGCCAACTCAGGCCAGTCAATGACCATTTCAACAGAAGTTGTGGTACTAATAGTTGAAGAATGGAGGTATCTTTTCATTATAATAAGTTTGAAGTATTAGAAATACTCTCGTCTTGTTCTTTCAATTCATTTTCAAATTTAGAAACTAGTTAATTTTCTAGTTTTTGTAATATTCCAAAAATAACAATGTTGGTAGCAAGTGGTTTAATTAAATTTTCAAAATATTCTTTGATTTCATTATATACTAATTTTCATCGCCCGTGTGGAAACAGACATACCAGTAAATGGAAACCATGTAATAAATCCAAACAGATATAAAACAAAACCACAAATAATCATGCAACATATATAAGTATGGAAACTTTAAACCAAAAATCCAATGTTTTAAAACGTTATATATACAATTCTACATTGATTTCCAATATATCATTTTCATGTTTTATCTCCACCTCTATTTAATGTAGAATAAATTCATTTCCAAGTAATCCAAGAAGTAATCCGTCTCTCCACAAATAAACATGTCTGATGTTCATCAATGGTGATGGAGAACTTTCATATATATATATATATATATATATTCATTTACAAACAAGTGAAACATGTATATTCACCATATCAGCTAATATTTACTTACATAGGGTTTTTCGAATCCCACAAAATACTCGCTAGCATCAATCCAAACATTGGGCAAACTCTTACATACAAAATGCCAAGTGCTATCCATTGCGTCGAAGATTTCATAACAAAGACTTACACCAACAATAGAGACAGTTTGGATGATACTTTGGATTTGGTTTTACTTCACGGAAGGTAGTTTAACGTTTTAGGCAAATTATACCCAACGTCATTCTATAAATGTGAACATGTAAATTAAAGGTTGAATTAAAGTTGTACGCGTTTATTAGACTTTCTAACTGAGTCAGTCATTCCACGCAAATTTCCTTCTTTTCTAACGTACACGCTCCTACATATTCCGTTAGATACCATTTTAATTTCCTAAAATAACATGAGCGGAAGTGATAAAACCGTAAAATACAAAAAATAACTCTGAAATAAGTTTTACTTACCAACACTTGCGATTTTTAGATTTTTGACAAATTTCAATTTTAATCAGTGACTTTACACACCAGGATTCTCTTTGAAGGATTTGCTTTTGCAATAATATAAAATATTTATGTGTTAGTTGAAGGAGAGCCTCCATCGTTGTACTTACTCCTGAAAAGAATCATATTTACAATAGTGATTGAAAGTCAGATTTTTTGATTTTTTTTAGTTAGGAAATACACAGGAGAGGCAGGGCCTATGACTCAACAGAGTCCTGTGTATTGGAAGGAAAGATCAGTAAAAGAGACATAGACTAAATGGAAGGTAGACAAAGGAGTAGAGGAGAAATAAGTGCAGAGGGCTGAAATAAAGTTAAGAAATTTTCATAAGGTCTGAGCAATTTATCCTTTGTTTGAAGCCTTGAAGGTGGTAAAGATGGCTTTTGAGGAATACACTGCATGGGAGCTTGTTCCACCAATTGGAGACCTGGACAAAGAAGGAAGACGAGTGCATGATGGTCCTTGAGGGGGGAACAGAAACATTGAACTGGTGGCAGTTAGAAGCGTACCTCGTGTTTCTGGGGAATACAGAAATAGGTGGGACAGTAGAGTGCAGTTTATCTGAGCAATGACCAAAAAAGTATCTATAGAACAGACAAAGTGCGGCTACCCTGCGTCTATTTTCCAATGGTTGAAGGCTTTCTGTTAACCTGGGATTATCAATTAATCGTACTGACTTGCGCTGGATGGATCAAGAATTTCCAACACGGACTTAGGAGCCCCGCCCCAAACGGGTGAGTTGTATTCTAACTGAGGTCTAATTAAGGATTTATGCAGAACTAGAATTTTGTCAGGAGGAAATACTTCCGGGCACGAAACAGAAACGCCAACTATTGCGAAGCTCTTTTCGCCAAACCAAATATGTGCTCATTCCAGTGTAGGTCAGAACTCACTCGTAGGCCGAGTTGAGGTAGGTGACAGGAGAAAGGGAGGGTGTCGTTACCCATAACTACATCTGGAAATGAGCGGTTCCGCTTTCTGGAGACAACTATTTGGTTGGTCTTTTTGGTATTAAATTTGACCATGTTGTGGTCTCCCCATTCCGTAACCCTAATTAGGTCATTTTGTAGAATATTTGCAGCCTCAGATCTTTTAAGGGAAATGTTTTTGGCTGTGGCCTCACTGACAGATAGTAGAGCTTTTAAGGCAAGGGTTCTAATCAGGGGCGTACCGTGGAGGGACGGTTCGTTGGGTTCGGACGACGCCCGACATAATTTACGATCAACAAGCACAAGAGGTAATTTCAGATGCAATACTCCTGACATCAAAAGTTATATGTCTATGGACATACTAGGGAGAGTCGGTAACAACTGGTTTCACTTTCCCGCGAGAAAAAGATAACATTCTATTGGACGATTGATTAAAAGAAATAGTTGGGGGAAAACCTATAGTGCAAATTGTGATACCAGCATGAAACTTGGTACAAAGGTAGATAACGAGCCGAAGGTCAAAAATCGATTGAGACCCCAACCCAAAATGGCCCCAGTCCCCTTAAAATGATGACGTCATCAAAAAATAAAAAAATATTTTTTCCCCTCAAAATATAGATTGTTATATACCAATCGAAAGCTTATCGAGCCTTGAACAAACTTTTCTATTGGGTCAAGTTCCAAAAATGGACTTGTAAAGAAATACGGGGGTTTTAATATGTATAATGAAACGGGTTTTTATACGGGATAATAACAACATATTCTTGAAATGAATGATTCAAACAATATAAAGGATATAATAAAATAGATACAAATATACTCAATAGTCTTTTCTATGAAATAAATAGTTGAAATGTCTTCCAAGAAACCTTAGAAAATATTTATTATTCATAAACATAACCCCCTGAAAATTATGAAAAGTGGATTTCATCACTTTTTCTGAATTATTATTATTATTATTATTTGGTAAAAAGGTCGAATTAAAATGCAGTTAAATAATATAGAAATAACAGAATAAAAATAACTTTAAAACTATATTGCAACGTCTTAAAACGTTAAATGAAGTATTCTTTTTTTATACGTACAAATAACCGATGAAAATTGTTTAGATGTTGAATACTAAAATTATCAAATAAAATAAGTTAAAAAAAGGTTGAGGTTGGTTAGTGCAATCTCCAGAGCATTCACAGAGTTCCGTACATTTTAGATTATGCTGTTTACATTTGCAACGAGTACATTCACCTTTGCAGCCACACTTAATAAGATAAGTTTACGACATGACTTTGCTGCCTCGGGTAGCCTCATTCAAACTGGTGAGATGGTTTCTTCTGTTGCACGCCATCCCCAATCGTTAGGATCGAATGTTAGGAGTCTTTGCAACGACCTCCACCAGACCAATCTAAATCAATTAAACTTATATTGTTAAATAAATTGTAGTAGAACGGTAGAACGTTTAAGCAACTAAAAGAAAAAAAGTATAGTCTTACCCTCCTTGGCAAATTGCTCGTTTGACATGTTGTATCAATGCATCGCGTGTCGGTGGAAGGTTGTCACTCGTACGTTTCTTCTTTGTGAAGAGGGATCTTCCGCATTCGTTGACAGATTCAAGTCCACAACCTCGGTCGTACAACAACACAACGTATTTTTTAATCGTCTTGATATCTTGCTCTTCCAAATCTTCAGGTCCTTGTAACACCGCCAGTCTAAAGGTTTGTAAAGGTTTTCATTAGTCAGAAAATTACAACGATGAAGAGCGATGTTTATATATTTTTAGGATTAGGATTTAGATTTAACTGTAAATACAAAGTAAACAAACCTTTCAAATGTATCACATACGGGTGGATAATACTTTAAAACGTTCCATGTTATCTTCTTGCTTCGTCCGTGGAATGCTGACTTCTCTTGACATATGATGCAATCTGCCCACTCTACTTCTACTTCGTTCCCATTCTTTGAACTGCTATGCGTCGAATCAAAGTCAATATTTAAATCCTTCACCAAACGAAAAGATCTTCTTGCCATCTTCAGCTACAGTACAGCATTTAATATCACAGAAAATTATTCAAGACAACAACAACAAAAAATATCTCAATAATAAAAAAATACATACAAATGTTTAAAATAATAAGAAATCAAAAAGCAGGCTCGCGAAAAGAAAATAAGTGACGTGTTTATTAACTCGTTTGCTGCCTAATAGAATATCGCGAGTGCTCACTTTTTCAATATAGCTTTATTTAAACAAATATTTGTACATTCTTCTCTCAATCGTTGTTTTATTATTTTGTCTCACATCAATGCGCTAGGCTAGAATAAATGGTATTATAAAAACCCGCGTATTTCTTTAATAGTTCAATTTAGGAACTTGACCTAATACAAAGGTTAGATCAGGGTTCAATAAGCTTTCGATTGGTATATAACAATCCATATTTTGAGGGGGAAAAAATCTTTTTGTAATTTTTTGATGACGTGATCATTTTAAAGGGACTGGGGCCATTTTGGGTTGGGGTCCCAATCGATTTTTGACCTTTGGCTCATTATCTACCTTTGTGCCAAGTTTCATGCTGGTATCACAATTTGCACAATTTTGCTAATATAAGCCACTTTCCCCCCTCACTAAAAAGGTAAAAACGGTCGCCGTGCAATGACAGTCGCCGTTCTTGTTTGTTGCTATTGTTTTAACCAATTTGTAAAAGCAATATTTACGGTGAATTAAAATTACAACATTGTGCATTAAATAAAACAGGCTTTACCGGGGGCTTTGCTTCATCGTCGGAGCCCAAATTAGTAAAAGTTTTAAAAACATTGTGCCCTTTTCAAGTCCGACCAATTTCCCATATTATACAATATTTAATATATATACTTCTGCGTCAACTAGATATTATCAACGTAAAAAAAAGACAAAAAATGAGTTATATTTTAATAAAATGGATTTCTTTGTTGAAGATATGAAAGCGATTATATTATTTGCGTTCTTTAGTGGCTCTTCAAAGTTATTCCAAATGAGAGGTCCTCTATGTAATATGCAAAATTCACATTTCTTCTTTTTAAATGATATACTGTTAAAATTAAATAATTCGTGAGATCTAAGGTTATATTTGTCGTTTGATATTCTACAAAAGATGTGATTAAAAATGACGGGTAAATTGTCAGTTTTGAAACGGTACATAAATATAAGATGTTGGTAAATATTAATATCGTAAATCGTTAAAATATTTTATTCGCGCAATAAGGGTAAAGCATGTTCCATTTTGTTTTTTTCTTTATAATTCTACACGCATGTTTCTGCATAGATAGAAGTCTAGTCAGTTTTGTTTTATAATTACTCGTCCACGTAATGTTACCGTAAGATGGATAACTATGCATTAAAGAGAAGTATATTTCTTTCATACAGCTTTCGTCCAGGAAAAATCTTACTTTGTAAAGTAAGGCCAATATTTTGGATGAGTGTTTTTCTATGTAGCTTATGTGATGATCCCAGCTTAGATATTCATCAATGTTAAGACCCAGAAATTTTGTAGTCCTAACTCTTTGTATTTTATTATTACGTATAACAAGATCCGGTAATTTTAAAGGTATATTATCGTGCTGGTTAACGTTATGGAATAAAATATAATTAGTTTTGGTAACTTTAAGTGAAATTTTATTAGCTTTAACCATTCATCTATACTTATTAAGTCTTTGTTAGTATTTAAAAAAGAGTTTTTGTATCTTTGTTAATGTAAATAAGGTTAGTGTCATCAGCAAACATGATCGATTGAGTGTAGTTTAAAGATTTAAAAATGTCATTAGTATAAATAAGAAATAAGAGAGGTCCTAGAATTGAACCCTGCGGAACTCTACAAGTTATCGAAATCTGGTCTGTTTCAGATGAGTCATCTTATGCTATAAATTGAGATCTGTTCAAAAGATAGCTTATGATCCACTTGTGGTTCAGTTTATTGACACCATAAAACTTTAGTTTTTCTAACAGTATTTTATGATTAACCGTATCAAATGCTTTTGAAAGGTCACGGAATACTCCAATACTGTATGAGTTCTTGTCTAACGCGATGGATAAGGTATTTACAAGGCTGACAATAGCGTGCTCAGTAGAACATTTGGGTTGAATCCCAAATTGACCTTCATAAAGAAGATTACTATTTAAAAGATAAGAATAGAGATTTTTATACATTGTTCTTTCGTAGAGTTTAGAGAAGACAGAAAGTATAGAAATAGGCCTATGATTACACATATCAGAGGGATCATCTTTTTTAAAGATTGGGGAAACACGAGCTATTTTTAGTTTATGATGAAAGACTCCGTTTATAAAAGAAATGTTGATACAGTGGGAGAGTACGAAGAGTATTTCATCTTTTACAAAAAAAAGAATATTGCTGGTAATCATGTCATAACCAGGAGCTTTGTTTCTTTTCATTGAAGTAAAACATTCTTCAATAGATGCAGTTGCATTGATTTCTGGTATCTCTCCGTTAAAAATTGTCAAGTAATCTGGAAATTGTATTTTAGATACATGGATAAGAAGTTGTTAAATTCAGTGCGATGTTACCTTTGTTAGTAATATTGGTATTGTTTACAGTTATTTTACAAGGAAGATTACTTTTTTTATTTTAGAACGGCCGGTTAATTCATTTATTACAGACCATGTTTTTTTAATGTTACCCTTAAATATTTGAAGCAAGTCAGAATAATATTTTTGTTTTTTTGTGAAAATTTGCTGTTCATAAAACTTCTTATAGGTTTTATAAATAACTTCATTTTGAGCAGTTCTAGATTTTAAGAATTTATTATAAAGTTTTTGTTTTCTTCTGGAACATTTTATAAGCGTTTTGTCAAACCAGGAATTTAAAAAATATTTTCTCTTTAAACTAATTTCTTCTACCGGACAGCAATTATTAAAAAGCGTAATAAATTTGTCATGAAATTTATTAAAAGATATGTTTGCATCGTTCGATGAAAGTGTGTCATTCCAATTTGTCTCCCGAAGACGTTCCTTAAAGTTATTCAAGTTGCTATTAGATAGATTTCTTGTTTTTGTAGTAATTTTTTCGTTAATATTATTTTTTTGATGCTGATTGAATGTGTAGAATATTGAAAAATGGTCGGATGTATCGGTTTTAATAATTCCAGATGTGAGCTCATTGTCAGAAAGGTTATTTATTAAAATATTATTCATAGCGGTTGCTGACGTTTTAGTCACACGAGTGGGCCGATTAATTAGGGGGAAAATGTTGTGAGCAAGAAGCATGTTAAAAAAAGATCTAGTTTTAGGGAAATTGTTATACGTCAAAGCGTTAATGTTAAAATCGCCGGCTATACAAAGAGATTTCTTTTGTTGGTTAGTAAATTTGAAAATAAGTTTAAGTGCGTTTTTAAAGATTTTTATTTTTCCATTTGGTGGTCGATAAACGACGCCAACTATAATGTTTTTCCTGATCGACAGTTGTATTTCCACAAATAGCATCTCAGCATGCTCGTTTGACGTCATAAACTTTTTAAGAACAATGCAGGACAAACAGCCAGAAACATACATTAAAATTTCACCGCCCGACTTACCAGAAGCACGCGGCAGTTCAATCAATGTATAATCTGGCTGCTGGTATAATGATTTTTTAATAATGAGATTTCTACACCATGTCTCAGTTAAGCATATGACGTCATCAAACTTTGTTTTGCATGTGTCCAGAAACAGTTTCAGAAGTTCGAAATCTTTTTGTAAACTTCGAATATTTAGGTGTAAAACAGAAAAACCTGAAGAATCTTTTGCCCTAAAACTATCTACAGTAAATTATGTCGAGTCCATTCCTTTAATATTTTTGTAGTTAGAATCACATTCTGATTCCGCAAGTAAAAGTGATGTGTCAAGGGACATGCTCTCAAAACTATCATCATTTTTGTTAGAGTTGATGATGTTTGCGCCTGTTAAATTTTATATCAATAAATGTACTAAAACTAACACACAAAATATTATATAAATTAATAAAGAAAAACACTATCACCTCGAGCGATTCTCTTGTTCACCTTCGTTTCTTTCGTTCCTATCGTGTATGATGAGACGATCATGAACGACTTTTGCATATTTTCCTTCTTCGCGGAGACGCTTCGCTTGTATAAACAAATCCTTCCTGACTCGAGTTGTCTCCTCGCAGAAATCTTCATTTATGAAGATCCTAGTATTCTTCAATTTCAACCTGTTGCTCAGGATCTATTGTTTGTCTGTGTAGCACAACAGTTTGCATACTATTGTTCTTGGGCGGTCTCTACCTTCACTCATCTTTGAAAAAACTCGATGAGCTCTTTCGATCTCTATTGGTTCTTTTATATTAAGATTTTCTGCAAAATCTTCTTAACTTTTTCTTTTGTTAAGTCCCATTTCTCTCCAATTTTCTCCCTCACTCCGTCGATCCTAATATTATTCCTTCTGCTTCTGTCCTCCAAATCGATTAATTTTCTTTCCGCAGAAGACGATACATTAAATATCTCTCCTTAGATCTTTTGCGTCAACTTTAGTTCATCTTTTATTTTGTCAAGTCTCTCTTTGATGCATTTAATTTTTTCTTCTGTGACTTCGCTGGTAAAGTTTAACGTTGTTTTTATGTCTTGAACGTCATTTGAAAGTTTTTCAATTCTCTCATTAAACGCGCCAAAAGACATCGAGAATGTTTCTCTAAAACACGCTACCATTGTCTCACGCTGTACATCCAACAATTCTTTCACCTCTTCTCTTGTGATAAATTTATTGTTTGCCATTTCGGTATGAAAACGATGTATAGATAAAATATGTTCTACGATTACAAATTTGCGCAGGAATCTAATCACGTCCGTTCACCACAAGGTTTCAACCTCATACCTCATACCTCAACCTCATACCTCATACACCATAACCTCATACTTCTAGGTAATTTCGGTAACGATCTTGTGTTTATCCACATAACGTGTTTTCTTCTCCTGTTTGATTTAGGTATGTGCATGTTCATCAGGTTTTCCAGCTTGTGTCTGCGAGTTTAAGTTATGTAAATTCGTTAAGTCTGTGGACTTGATAGACTCTCTAATTGCATCGTAATTACCACGGGAGAATAAAAAATGTGGGGAGTTTGAAGTTGATTTTATGTTACTTTCAGTATGTAGGTCAAAAAGAAGAACTTGGCGATGGCTCTTTCCAATAGGTGCTAAGTGAGAAACACTTGTGATCATATTTTCTTCTGAACTAAATATCAGATCGATTGTTGTAGGGCTTTGAAGAACGCGATGATGTGTAGGTTTGAATACGTGTTGGACAAGGAAAGAGTCTCGATGAGACTCGATGATGAAGAGATGAAGAGATTCGATGAAAATTTCCGATTTCGTATTTAGAGGAGATGGGTCTTTTGGATTAGTCCAGTCTATATTGGGATAATTGAAATCTCCTAGGACAAGCAACTTTGAGTAGATTTTGCTCATATTTATTATGCTATTATGAAGTTTCTTATCGTTTTTTTCTGAACTGTTAGGTGATCTTTATATGACATTTACTAAACAACTGTCATTGAGTTTACAACATACTGCTTCCTTTGCATCTATACAGTTGTGTACTTCAGTAGCATTTATTGAGTTGTGGATATATAAAATGACTCCTCTATGACATAGAGGTGAGTTGTGGTTGGAGAATAGCTGGTAATTATCAATAGATAGCTCAGAGTCAAGAACTTCAAATCTTTTGTTTTTTTGTAGTGTTTCTGAGAGACATACGAGATCAGGTTTATATTCTTCGATTGCGATTAGTAATTCATTACGTTTATTTAACAGCGCGTCTCCATTTGTATACATTGTCTTGAAAACTTATTTTTGATTTTTGATTGCTTTGATCGAAACTTGACCCACTTTTTACTTTGCGTTTTTCTTTCACTATTTCCAGTTTGAGAGGTGGGCCTGTTATTCGAAAAAATCAAATCTTTTCTTTGTCATTTTCGATTAAGTCTTTTTGGGTTTTTCTGGTTTCGTTAAAATGTTGTCGTTCTTGTGGAGTTTTGTCTGTGTTAAAAAATATCCCTGGTAAGTTTGATTTTAAGTTTGGAGTGTTCTTGACAATTTCATGTTTTATTTCTGTATTGATTAGACTAATGAGAAGAGGACGTGGTTTTGGGGTGTCAGATGATTCGTTGTTTTTTCGTTTTCTTTTCCAATTCTTTTTGCAGAAGTTATTTGCTCGTGAGTTATATTCACTTTAAATCCCTTTTGGACTATATCGATAAAGTCCTGTTTAGGATTGTTACTTTCTTTGTAGTTAAAAGCAATCAGATTAAGTTGTTTTTGAGAGTTTTCGAATTCTATTGCAATGTCGCGAGCGATTTTCTGTGTGTCGATGATGGGTGGCAATTTTGTTGCTTCTTGATTTTTTATAGTGTCTTTAACGATGTCAGTATATGTTTTCGAGATTGTTGTTTTACTCTCAGTAATTTCGGTTTTGACTATGTCCATATTTTGATCGATATGGTCTAACTTCTGAAGAATTTTATTGAATATTGTTGAATAGTCGTTTAACTGAGTGAGTTTCGCTTGACAGCTATCGCATACCCAGTACATTTGGAATTTCCCAATAGCCGCATAGGCGTCGTGCTGGAGATTTTGACATGAAAAGTGGAACCATTTTCTGAAGCCATCGCATTCAATGGCATCGTCGTTATCTTCAACTTTTTTGTTGCATTTTACGGTCTTATTTCCGACACAAATAAATTCAGCCATGATGGTAAGTTAACAATTTTCTTTGGTATAATCCGCACGGTGACAAGCAGTCACGAGTTAATAACGGGCTATACTGTTTTGCGCACCAAGTCACACCAAATCACACCAAGTCACACCAAGTCACACCAGGTCACACCAGGTCACACCAAGTCACACCAAGTCGCACCAAGTTTTTCACAATAAACGAAAGCAATCGAAAGACATTATTCGCAAAGATACTGTTTCCTCATTTAAATTATGTCAACGTATTAAATAAAATTTTACAGTTGTAGATTTGTCCATTAGATTACGTTTTTGGTCCAAAATTTCTTTTGTTTCTTTGAGAATTGACTTTTGAGACGTAATGTATATTGTCTCAAAAAATAATTTTTACTTTTTTAATAGACGACTAACCAATGCACAGAAGCAAGATTTGGTGTGACTTGGTGTGACTTAGTATGACATGGCGTGACTTGGTGTGACTTGGTGGGACCTAGTGTTACTTGGTGTGACCTGGTGTGACTTGGTGTGACTTGGTGTGACCTGGTGTGACTTGGTGTGACTTGGTGTGACTTGGTGTGACTTGGTGTGACTTGGTGTGACCTGGTGTGACCTGGTGTGACTTGGAGTGACTTGGTGTAACTTGGTGTGACCTGGTGTGACTTGGTGTGACCTGGTGTGACTTGGTGTGACCTGGTGTGATCTGGTGTGATCTGGTGTGACTTGGTGTGACCTGGTGTGACTTGGTGTGTCTTGGTGTGACCTGGTGTGACCTGGTGTGACTTGGTGTGACTTGGTGTGACCTGGTGTGACTTGGTGCGCAAAACGGTATAGCCCGTTAATAACCTCAGACAGAAAATTTCTCACCGATCTTTCTAAGTGTAATTGCAACTTATATAGTTATTGGTTAATGGTATTTACGTAGATTTACTAATTTGTTTATTACGATTATATTATGTTATTATATTAACTGTTAGTAATATAGAAGTATTGAAAGATGTTTTGTATCATTATGAATCTTTTCTCATATTATTATTTTACTTCTAAACTCTGTTTATAATAGGTACGTATATTTTATGAACCCTAGTGCCTGTGCTGTATATTTTATAAGTGGTCTAAAAAAAATTTATTTGACAAATTAATATTACTTACTATCATGACAACCATAATTTTCTAGATTTACTCAGGCGAAAATTCTGCGCGGAGTCTTTTTCAGCTTTCAAATGACGGAAAAATGCATGCTGGGATAGTCTATACGGGTGTTTAAACATTCAAACGCATTTCTCAGACATTTCTTTGGAAACACATTGTAAAGACATTTATTTATTGTATAAAAGTACTTTAGGTTATTAAGTATAAGCATACTTAATAACCTTACCGGCAACTCTCGTCACCAATGTCCCGTTTCACCCAATGCCATCCCATCACAACTTGTGAAAAACGGGGCCAACAGAATGGGAGATTGTGAGTCGGACAAGTCCGTTCTCAAGGAAATGACGGACCTTTGGAAGGTACCAAGACCGGGCGCTGACAACATCTCTGGCGACTTCACCCCAGAAGAATTCGAATCCGCCCTCAAGCACCTAAAGCCTGGTAAAGCCCGGGCCCCGACGATCTATGTCCGGAGGTAATACTCCATGCTGTTCCCACCCTGAAGTCCTGGTGAAAAGACTTCCTTTGAAAGGTTTGAAAAGTTTCCTACTGCTTGAGTGGAGCCAATAATAGATCCACAGCATCCTCAAGAACAAGCTGGATTCCGATAGAGAAGATCAACCGGAGATCAGGTCACTCTGATGACCCAGGACATCGAGGACGGCTTCTTGGCTAAGAAAAAGGCTGGCGCCGTGTTTGTCGATCTCACAGCTGCCTATGACACCGTATAGCACAGCGACCTTACCTGCAAGCTACTTCGTCTACAGGCATATGGTTCACATGATCATGGAACTTGTGCGAAGCCACAGTTTAACCATCACCACCGGTAGTGGTCGACGAAGTTGACTGCTCCGACTTCGAAACGGCGTCCCACAGGACTCTTCCGCTTCTGTTTAACACCTACATCTATGACTTGCCAACCACCATCTCCAGGAAGTATGATGTTTATGCAGATGACCTGGCACTCTTGCAAACAAGCCGTAAACTGGTCAAAAGTCAATAGAGAGAAACCTGAGCCAAGACATGCTAAGACTATCTGAATATCTCCAGAAATGGAAGCTGAAGCTCGACAAGGCAAAAACAATATCGGCGGCCTTCCATCTCAACAACGAGGAGGCACAGCGTGAGATTAACATCAACATCGAGGGAGAACATCTGCCCTACCGCGCTGAGCCTACTTATCTTGCCGTGACCCTGGACAGGGCACTCACGTACCGCCGACACCTGGAGTCACTGCGTAAAAAACCTTCAGAGCGCGTCGCACTATTAAGGCGGCTTGCGGGTTCAGGCTGGGGAGTTGGCGCGAACATCCTCAGAACAGCTACCATGGCGCTTGTCCACTCTACCGCTGAATCTCATAACTGTCATGTCGACACCGCCATCAATGACGCGCTGCGCATTGTGACTGGATGCCTACGTCCCAACCCAACGGATTATTGACCTATCCTTGGAGGCATCCAACCTATTGAGATTACAAATTTAGAGGTTATTAAAGTTTGAAATGCGGTCTGTAAAATCTTAGTCTGTGTTTTATACACATATTGAAACATCTGTAACTCTTTACCTGTCTATTTGCAGACACAAGGCTAGAATCCATCAACGTTGGTTAATCAACATGTTATTAATATCTGTAATTGATTTATTTATTTTATTATTTATCGAGTATTTACTATAAAAATTTGTATGAACGAACAACCTTTTTCATAGATTTTGCATTACGCGTTGAATATTGATAAGAATAACTGATTATAGTGAAAAAAATATCAATGGAAGTTGGAATGTTTTTATTTAAAGAACTTAACACGTTGATATGTTTAGGGAATAGTATAGGGAGAAGCGCAATGCTAAACTTAATGAAAGTGGAGGTTGTATCAGATCAAAAATTTGTTATTCTAAAACAGCGAAACGCTGAATAGAGAGTAATTTATTAAGATCGTTGCTGACTTATTGACCCCATATTTGAATACAATATTTGAATATCAAAAACTTTTCCCAATTTTAACATCTACATGAAGCCTAATTTTTGAAAGCATTCTATTTGAGTCGTTACGTTTTTTGCAGAGCTCCATAATGTGGTGTTTCCAAGTGTTTGTCAATTAACAAGCCTAAGTAATTTACACATTTCGATTATTTTAGACGTGAACCGTTTAAAACATCTTTACTTCAGAGTTATATAATTTCAGTTTTATCGGCGTTTAAAACAATATATCTTATTTATCCAATGTGTTGAAGTTTAGCGATATGAATCCCATGGCTAACCGCATCAAAAGCATTCTTTAAGTCAAGAAATACACCGCACCAAAAAGATCCCAGTTGTACCACCACTATATGTCGCAAACGCCACTATATGTCGCAAACTCAACACTATATGTCGCAAACCAACATTATATGTCGCAAACTCAACACTATAGGTCGCAAACTCAACACTATATGTCGCAACACTATTTGTCACAAAAAATCGAAATCAACACTATATGCCACAATTTGAAAAACACTTTGGACATAATATTCGTAAATTTGGGCCTAAAATGTAAAAATGTCACTTATTTAAATGAATTTTTGCCTAACTGAAATTATATGACAATTATCTTTAAAATTTGAATTTAGTGGTTTGCGCATGCGTAAAGGTAAATTCAATATATAGAGCTCTACCGAAGGTTATATCAAACGAGACTTTGCATGTGAATAGCCCAATGATTGGGCTAACTCGATGGATAAAAGAAATTTGGAAAAAGTTACGGCAACCAAAAAAAGATTAAAATGTTCTCTGAATTCACAACTTTTTTAAATATAATTATACTATAAGCTAAAGCAATCAGATAAGTATCATTTTCCACAAAAGTTTACAGCTATCATATTGCATTAACGAAATATGCGCGAAATGGTACGGCGCATGCGTGTGCGATATCTGTGATGTGAAAATTAATTTGGACTTTTTGTCGACGAATCCTTGTCCTTAAGTTATATGCAGAATGTGAAGGGATTCTGACCAGTAGTTAAAGAGATATAAAAGGGCTCGACACTTTTTGTCATTTTTTGAGTTAAATAATAAATAATGCAAATAATAAATTCGTAAATAATGAAGATTATCACTCCAAATTTTGAATAGTGATTGAAAATGATCATATTTATCAGAATGACCTCGTTACAAATCTCACAACTTAGCGTGTGCACTTGCGCATGCGTAACTTTAAATCGTCCATAGATCGTGCTAATTAAGATTATTTAAAACAAATTTTTGTATATGTACAGCTATGCTATTTTGTCACCGGTTGATGAACAAAAAATTCCGATAACACTACGGTATCGAAGGGAAATAACACGTAACTAAGGAAAAACAGGTCTCGAATGCGTATAAATTCCACATTTTTAACTTTTTTCAAAATTTTATTCCAGAATGTCTTACCAAAATTGACAATGTTTCTTTGTGCAAAATTTCAGATTCCCATCATAAGTATCTTGCGAATTCGGTTTTGCGCATGCGCAGCTCAAAAATTTTGACGATTCGCGAAAGCAAACGGACTGTTTTAAACTTTGGGCCCAAATTTGCCCAAATAAGGTATTAGGGGTAATAATATCCAAATTCTGGTACATGGTTTGAAATCAGCATCATTTAATTAGTAAACCTACCAATTTTCAAAGCAAACGCAATATTTTAAACTTCATAATCTGAGTTGTTTGTAATGTTAAGTACTTATAGTGGCATTTTTGAAAAAATATGATCCTTTTTTTCGTTGCGACAAATAGTGTTGATTGCGACATATAGTGCTGGCACACCAGTCACTTGCTTTTCGCAATATTTCTGTTATACTTAGTAACGCATGCGATGTTGAATATTTTCATATTTTCATTTTGTTTTCAAGGGAATCAATCCTTACGTTACTGGTGCTTAAAACGAAGAGAAAAAAATTGTTCTATTTTTTACATGATTTAACTGCAATGATATATTTATTTGTACTCATTTGTCACCAATGCTATCACCAGCATTCCCTTTGTCTTCATTCGTTAGTAGATATATTAAGATATTTGCTCCGTCACCGACGCAACAAACGCTTGTTTGCGACCAACATCTGCGAGACATTTCCTCGTGCAAACAACTAAAGTCATGTATATGTCGTCAATGACTCACACAAACAACAACATCAGTGATACTGGTTATATAAGATATTATATAACATCTTGAGATTATTAATCCAAAATAATTGTCAACACAATAGCATATTATTTATTGAGATATGATTGCGATTCTTATCGAACATAATTATAATTTACATAAGAACAGCTGTAACACTTTTAAAATTACAAATATGTCAATAGCCTGTTTCGGTAGAATATCTCCAAACTGGCGAAAAGCTATTTAAACCTTTGACTTCTCAATCCAAAACATATCTTTTGTTCAATTGAAAATCTGGAGTTCTTAACTCAGGGCCGTAACAACTTAAAAATTTGAGGGGGGCAAACTTAGGAAAAATCTTTAGGATAAGGGAGTGGAAAAATTTTCTAATCTGAAAGCAGTAAAAACACATTATGAGGCTAGTTTCATCCCTTGAGAAGAAAATTAATTGTGAAATGTTTCACTTCCATGAAACTTATTAATATGTAAAGTATAATCAAAAAAATTTTTTTTTGGGCGTGGGGCCATGGGCCCCTGCCCCCCCCCCCCCCCCGGTTGTTACGGCCATGTAACTACTACTAGATGGTAAGGTTTGTATAATGTATATCAAACATTTTATGTTCAGGTGCGTTTTGAAATACCTTCTTTAAAGCGTTCATAAATGACTAACACAAGAAATAGGACTTTGAATGAAGAATACTCCATATACTCACTAAGCACTTCACCCACTCACATAAAAATATTTAAATGCAGAGCTTAACTGGTAATTCCTCCGATATTGGACTTACCTAGCCGAAGACTGAGACTAAATAAGCCGACACCATACTATTTTTAAAAGATTTCTTAAAACGATTTGTTGGTATCCTTTGGAATTAATGAATTGCGTAAAGAGACAATAAGTTGAACGGATATTTTATTAATAGGATCCTTAAAATAGAATAACCTATCTAATTGGAAAACCGTTCAGAAACCGTCCACAAGATTCACTTGAGAGCAAACCCAATTTTAAAAGACAGTTTTAACTGAACTCTAAAAATATTCAAAGTAAATGTTTACATATTTTCATGAGTATATAATTTTCATTTATTCTACAGTCGAAACGAATTGCGTTGCGATGAACTGCTTCATGTTGAATCGGAAAAAAAAGTCAATAATGAATTGTTACTATCTCTATATTGAACAGTCAAGATCAGAAAGTTCTGTCTTTTCCCACAAATCAAGAAATGATAACGAAAGACCATCGAGAAGGAAAAAATAAAACTAAACGAAACGAAACGAAATTGCTCTCAATGTGGTTGTTCTCGTGCGGCAGATCACGAAATTGCAACGAGAATGAGGAAAATTGCTACGTGAGTTGTTTTCACCAAAGCTATTGTCTATATATAAAATTTGAACAAATATAAGATCTATCAGCATTAAGGAAGGACTGTTAGTGTTGGTGTTGATGCCATTTCAAATATAAGAGTGATACATTGTTGACTGGTAATCATGTTAGTAGAGGAAAAATCTTGATTTTATCACTTAAAAGACTATTCATCAAATGCAAAGCAACTCTACAAAAACAGAAAATACGGAATCTGTTGCACGGAAATAATATAAATATATCAAAAGCAGAAGTCGATAGTAGAAAGATAGATATTAATGTACAACGTCAAAACCTGTTTTTGTTTGCGCAATATTCAAAATGCATAAAAGCATTATTTGCAAAATCTTAAAAATTCCTAACATAATCTTAATTTCCAAAGTGGAATTTGAAAGGTTATATTGGTAGCCAATTAGCGTTATGAGATCTCCAATTAGGGAGCATTCCGATTACGAAAAAGCCTATATAAATCTCGTCTACCATGGATTCATTTCAAATATCAACTCTGGTAACGGAAGAAGTCTGGTAAATAACTTGAGAGAGAAATGAATTTCGGAGTGGGATTTCTTCTGCTTCTGTTTTGTGCGAACGCAATCGCCTCAGGTGAGCCATATTGTTATTATTTTTAACAAAGATTATTCGAATGATGTGTAAAATTCTTCCAAAATAATTCTTTAAATCCGAGATTCAGCAAGTAGTAGGCCATACACGTTTGTTGTTTTTCATAATGAAATCAATTTTGATCATTGAGTAGTGCTTGTAAAACTCGATAATTTGAAACATTTTACCGTTTAATTAAACCAGCACGGTTAATATTATTCATTTTGAGTTTTCCTAACAGTTTTTATTGGTAGTTTTATAATCGTTGTAATAATCTGTGTAGATGTATGCGGAGTGGCACATGTTTCTTTGGTGGTCGATAGATCTAATTCCATCAATGACGCAAACTGGAAAAAAGTTAAGAGCTTTTCGCAACAGCTTGTTACGTGGCTACAAATTGCTCCTGGTCGAAACAGAGCGGGATTTGCTACCTTTGGCAAGAAAAGTAAAATTGAAAGTAATTGTAACAAGCATGCAACAAGTGCATCATTAAACACAGAAATTACTAACTTCGATCGAACATGTTGTAACTTTAAAAATGACTATACTAACATTGCAGCTGGTCTTTCGGACGGAGAAACGCTTATAAACGCATGTTCTTCGACAACTTCCAATGTCAGCAAAGTCATTGTTTTGCTTACAGACGGAATACATAACTTTGGAGCAAATGATGTTGATGTAGCAAAGGACATCAGAAGTAACGGAATTAAGATTATTGCAGTTGGCGTAGGAAATCTTGTTAAAAAAGACGAACTTGAAAAATATACCGGTGATCAAAATTTAGTGGTACTTACATCATTTGATCAATTGGATCAAGAAAGTATTTTATCGTTGTTAAGGACTCGTTTGTGTGCTACGACAACTACCGCTACTCCCACAACAACGACAACTACTTCCACAACAACGACGACTACTTCCACAACAACAACCACTACTCCCACAACAACGACCACCATTCCCACAACAACGACCACTACTCCCACAACAACGACCACTACTCCCACAACAACGACCACTACCCCCACAACAACGACCACTACTCCCACAACAACGACTACTACCCCCACAACAACCACCACTACTCCCACAACAACCACCACTACCCCCACAACAACGACCACTACTCCCACAACCACTACCCCCACAACAACAACCACTACCCCCACAACTACCACCACTACTCCAATAACAACAACCACCACTCCCACAACAACGACCACTACCCCCACAACAACAACCACTACTCCCACAACAACAACCACTACCCCCACAACAACCACCACTACTCCCACAACAACGACCACTACTCCCACAACAACAACCACAACAACAACACAAAGTACGACACCTGAAATTTCAGGATCAGGTACGTTTGATTTACCATCATAAAGTATATCATCGGCAAACATTTGCTTTAAAATGAAGAATTTTATTTTAGATAATCCGTGCAATTGTTCTATAAATCTTGATACACTACATATCTGCCTAAAGTGGACACGCAAGGACATTGAGACTAATTTCAAAGGTATATATTGCTACACATACACATGTAATATCTCACTTAGAAGGTTAACATTTACAAAATATATGTGTGTATAATCTAAATGTCGCGCCTAAAAAGTACGTGCTCTACTGCAAAGGTGAAAATTGTTTCATTGTTTTGTAGGATTGTGCTACGAAGATAAATTAAAAGAAGCCATCAAGTACATAAATGTGAAATTGGAACTTGTGTGTGGTTACATTCAAAAATTTAATGGTTGCAGAATTTCTTTACAGGATGATATTTTGCTTAAAAGTTTAGACTCCCTCTTTCTTAACTATGACGAGTGTGTGGTGAATATCGAGTGCAAGTTACTCGAGTTAAAGAAAAAAATGAATCATAAATTGATATGGTTGGAAAAGGAGTTGAAGATTGAAAAAGCCACATCTGAAAACGGTAAGTTCTTCTTTACTGATTTGATAGGACATAATTTACTTCAGGGGGTTTAATTCTTACTCTCAGGTGCCAAATAAATGGGGGAATCGGAATAAACGAGAGGGGATCGAAAATCCCATCAAAACGGTGCAGGAAGGGTGTTCTTAAAAATTTTGAAACAGTAAAGGAAGCCAAATTTGCAAGCCAAATTTCAATGCATGAAACTTATCACAAGAAAAGAGAACAAATTTTCTCCATCGGTAGTGAAGACGAAGGAGGAGGCAGGGAAGCGAAGAAGTAATTCAACTTCAAGATTTTTGAAAAATTTAAGGGAGAGTGCCGGAAAAAATTTCAAAAATTAATAACTGTCGGAAAATATAAAAGTATTAATATCAATATCTTTTATAAACGTTGTTAATTATCCTTAAGTGTCAAATGCACTTCCAGCATGGACCTATTTTACGGGTATATAGTTGGTTTTTAGGAAATAGTTAAAGTTGCATTGAAAGAATACAATTGTTGTGAATGTTGAATAAGCCGCAATGCATTGAAGTAAACGTTATTCCTTCAATGTTTCGTTTTGTTTATATCAGGATATCTGAGAAGCATGTGGAACACTTTAGCGGGCAGACGCCAGCCATATGTTGAACCGTTTTATAAGTACGGTTATTATTGGTGATGAAGTTGTTTGTGTTTTTAAGTTATATAATGCTTTGGGAACATTAGTTTATAATTTATTAACGGTTTTGTTAGTTTTTATTTGTAATTTGTTGACTTTTTAAAATATTGTAATATAACCTGTCGTCGATGTAGCTTGTCTTTTTCAACATATTGTCTTCGTTTAGTTAGACATGAGATGCTAAAATATTAAGGTGTACTGTGGAATATTTTATGGAAGAACTAAGATCATTTATATACAATAGGAATAACAAAGGACCTAAAACCGAACCTTGAGGGACACCGTGTTTAATTATTTTAGTCTGTGAATTGAAGCCATTAATACTGACGTGTTGTTCACGCTCGCACAGATAAGTTGAAAACCAAGATGTTATGCCACGTACTCCATAATGATTAAGTTTCTTTAATAATATTCCATGGTCTACTGTATCGAATGCCTTTTGAAGATCAATGAATATACCGCAGACATAGTTTCCCGAGTCTATGTCTTTTTGAATTTTATTTATTATAGAGATATGTGCATGAGAGGTCGAATGTTTTTCACGAAATCCAAATTGTTGGTTGCTCAAACAGTCATGCTTATTTAGGAAAGTTATTAATCTTTTATGCATAAGTTTTTCGAAGATTTTGCTAATGTTCGATATAAGCGAAATGGGACGATAGTTGTTGCATTGTGTCCTTGGTCCTTTTTTAAAAATTGGTATTACTGTAGATATTTTGAGTAAATTAGGGAATATTCCAGTGGAGATTGATAAATTTCACCTTTCCATGAATCATTCGGTAGTGAGAACACAGACTCTCATTTATGTAAATTCTAGTTCCACTATCCAAACCCAGATCAATATGTTTGATTTCTCTTAGTTTACGGCGAGATTTTAGTAAGCTAGTCGATGATTTCCGGTTGAGGAATTTCACAATGACACGCGATCTGTCATACATGCGATGACAGGCTTGTATGTCGCTCGGTTTTAAGTTTACGTCGATTTTTGAAAATAAACTTAAAACCTTTTCTTCGAGACAGTCGTTCGATACCGATGGAGGGATTCCGACAACTTCGATGGAATCTCGACGAGAGTATTGTTGAAGCTCGTAATGTTCTTTCTCCAGATTAACGATGCTGTCTAGAACATCTACGTCTGTTGTTGGTGATGAGGCAGACTTGGTTATCTGGCCAACAGAAGCTTGAAGATTTACAACTGTTTCTGTGAGTTTGGAGACTTGAAGTTGCAAAGCTTTTAGCGTATCGCGAAGGATGTTATTTTCGCTTTTAATATTGGAATTTTCCTCTTGCATTTTTATGCAATGGGCAACGAGGTCTCCCTTCGAAAATTTATTTAATTGTTCAGCGTTCAAATTTATTGTTTTTAATTATATTAAAGTTACACCACAAGAAAAAAGTTGCTTAGTTCGAAGTTATCTTGAATATATTTAAAATATGAGTTATATTTATTTATTTATAGTTACGTTATATTATTTATTCAGCGTTTATTTATTGCAAGAAAACAGATTTGTATGTTCTATTTTGCTATTTATTTTGAGTAGAAATACTCCGCCCGGTGGCTAGCAGTCAGGCGTTAAGATCTGCTCAAAAGGTAGCAAAAAGCAATGCGTAGGAGTTTCGTAATTAGCTTTTAATTGCGTTGATGTAAGAAAAGCGGAAGTTTTTGCAAAAAAAATAAATTAAAAGCAGATCTAATTTTAAAATCTATCTTTCCTGAAAGTATGACTCCAAGTGATTCCCAGGTGTTAATTGACAATCCAAGCAAGGAAGACAACAAAAGTACGTTTTTCAGCCAAATCAGATTCACCAAGCACAACAAATAAATCAATCTAATAGTATATAGTGTTGAAACACAAAACCATACGGAAGAACTTTTAAATATAATTATTCTCGTTGTTTTATGCTACATTTAATGCTTCTTTTGGCCACCATTTGGACAATCTTTACTTTGCTGTCATCATGGCTAATCTCGTCGATTACTTGTAATTTTAAGAACAAAGGATCGCAAAGTAATGCAGCCAATTATAGAGGTCTTTTCATCATGTCCACTTGTTCAAAGATCTTACTATCTATAATTATTACTAGAATAAGAGATTCATATGAAAGAATAATTAGTAACTGTCAGTTTGGATTTAGATCTAATGATCAACGACAGACGGTATTATTATTCTTCAGAATTCCATAAGTATATCCTCCAAACCTCTCTTCATATGTTTTATCGATTTAAAAGCAGCATATGATTGGATAGACCGCGATATGCTATTTAGAATCCTAGAAGTACGTCTGAAATCCCCCATAATAGTAAAAATTTTAAAGGTATTCTACACTGGTACATCAGCAGCAATTAAGGGCTCCAAATTATTTTTATAAATAAAAACTTTTACAGGTTGCAGACAAGTCGGACTTGAATCACCTGTACTATTTAATATTTATTTGGACTTCGTTCTGAGGTGCGTTGAACACGAGGTTCTGAAGAAGTTACCTAACACCGAATTTCAGTACGAGTATCGCATCCCAGGCCATTGCTCGGCGCGCGAACAGCGCAGTGTACATGGTCTGAGTGGAGTTCAACGACTATTGTAGAAGAACTATCTGAGATTGTGAGTATATATCACAAAACCTTCACCAGATTTGGTTTAACGATCTCCAGTGATAAAACAGAGACCATGGCATTTAATGTCCCAGAAGGCATTAAGGCAAGACCATCCTTGATTTCAATTGCAGGAGTTGCATTAAAGAATGTCCGCAGATTTAAATATCTTGGTCATCTTATTACTAACACCGATGTAGATCCATCATCTTATCTCACATTCCGAATATCATCAGCATTCCAGAAATGGAATGAATTAAAGTTCGAAGAATAAATCTCTCCAGTCGCATCAAAATATTAGAAGCTTGTGTGCTGAGCCGTCTGCTATATAGTGCACAATCCTAGGAACTGAGTGCCAGTGAGCTCACTAAACTTGAGTCCATTTGGCACGCTTTTTTCAGGAAAATGATAACAAACGGCTACAAAAGGAAAAATGTTCCGGCGGAATATTTGAAGGGCAAAAAGCGGGCTGAGAAAACAAATGCTATCGTAACTGAGCCGGATGACCTGGACTGGTCATTTGTGTATATTAACACCCAATTACGAAAAATAACAAAAACAAAGGACATCATAAGTTTTTGTAAACTACAACATCTAAAATATATAGCTCACACGTCTTAGCAATGATTCTTATCAAAAGCAACTCCTTTTTTGCAGTTAACACAAAAAATATTCCCGAGATCGTTGGATAAAATTGAAAAGGAACTTGGTGTTTCCAAAATACAAGTGCAAAAATCCATGCAGAATAAGAGAGAGTTCATGTCACTACTTTACCACACTTTTACGTAGAGACACTCTAAGGGTACCAAGTACCTAACAAAGAATTGTGATGACAATGATGATGATGAATTTTGTGACAGTTTTATACAGGAATTTGTATTGATTGAAATATATTTATTTTATTTAATATATGACATCGTGTGTATATTTTTATTGGATTTATTGTATATTTTAATATGTTTTTATAAAAATTATTTTTTATATACTGCTTCCGTGGAGGATTTCTTCGACTGACGCCAAACGCACATTGGAGTCCATACTATTTTTATATACTATACGCATATAGGTTGTTGGGGCTGGTATGAAGTGGTAGCACCTCTGATCGCGGTCGGACCCCCAGGGGACGCTAGATGACGTTAATCCACACATGACAGTCAACTCGCACTTTTACCTCCACGTAGTCGCGTGGGCACCGCAACGGGTACAACCCGGGCAACGCCTTCGACCAGGCGGCTAAACCTTGTGCGGGGAGCCGGAGGTGTGATGCACCCGGTCGAGGAACGCCTTTCCTCTTCCATTGTGTCTGAAGACTGGTGTCGGCACCGACGGCAAATGGAAGACTTATGGTTCTGCTCGGCTGAGGAGGCGGCTACAGCAACGCACTGTGGCGTGCGTAAAGGCAGCATTCAGGCGCTATAGCAGTAATTGGCCAGCTCCGTCCGACGCGGAGTTGCGCCCCATCGGACTACAGTTTTTGTATTCTGAACTCTTGGACAGAATATGTCTACGGCCCCTTGATGGGCTATGACACAACTCAACATACGCATATATATAAATACTCTTTCCGTTATTAATCGATATTCCTTAATTCTTTTATACTATATGAGTGAATATAACTATAGTAACATAGCAAAAAATGTCTCTGAGTGTAACTTAAGCTCATAGTTGATTTTTGCGCTTATGGTGAAGCAACAAGCAATGTTAAATGATTCTTTAGTAATGTTTTCGTTTACGAATAAAGAATCGAAGAGAAGTGGAAAGACAAGAGCGTTCCAACCACCCTTCACTGCAGACTTTGTTACTATTTACATCGCAAATGTAGTGGTCATGTACGTTGTCATCCATTAGAGTGCATATGCGTTTCAAACAGTCTGGCTTTTTGTATCTAACATCACAATATGATCTAAAGTAAATAAATAAGTGAAGCGCTCAGAAGTTGACTCGCTCATTAGAGGACACTGTTTCAGGAATTTTATACTTCGGTTTTTGTACCATTAATAGCTGTAATCATCAAGCTGTATATTGGTACAACCTGTGTCAGCCTCTGGGGTGGATAGGCCACCTTACCGTGATAGTGTCACGATAAAACCACCCCCACATGTGGATAAAATAGATCATACTTAGACATGAAGCAGACAAAAAAGACGAGATACCGCATCGTCGGTCGAGCGGGTCAACAAGGGGCGTGTCCCTCAGTGCCCAGTCAGGCTGAGGTTGTAACGTATGCTACTGGCTGTGACAGTTTGTCGCTGTCCACCAAAATATCCGGCACTAGAAATCAACTTTTGAAACAAAACAACAGAGAAACAACATCTAAAATGATAAATGCTAGAGACGCAAAAAACATACACATTGCAACAATTAATGTGCGAACCGCAGGATGACATGAAACAGGATGATATGAAACTGGTACTAGTAGTTAAAGCAGCAATTGATTGACACATTGACATTCTGGCATTGCAGGAAACTCGTAGAACTTTGAGTGGATACTTTGTTTTTGATGATGATTCCTTGAAAGGGTGGCAATGGATCTGGAGTGGTCTAAAGAGAAAGAAATAATATGGAGTAGGAATACTACTGGCACCTTATGTGAAGTTGGAGACATACAAGAAACTCTTACCAGCACGTATCATCTCGGCCACACTTCATGTAAAGAACATGACTGGCAATCATCAATGTATATGCACCAACTGATGCAACATCATCAGAGTCAACCAAGATTTCCTTCTATTCTACATTGAATATAGCTAAGGCAGAACTTGACAGAAATCCAAGTTTTAAATGTGTCACACTAGGTGATTTCAATGCTTCAATTTCTTCAAAAAGCAAACGCATTTGGGCCATAACAACTCTGACAGGATTGAAACAAATGGTAATGGAGAGCGCATACTGAAATGGTGCCTGAAGAATAATATGAAAATCACAATTTCTCTATTTAGAACCAAGAGAATTCACCGTGAGACATGGAAACATGCAGCAGCTGGAAAATGGAAAAGAATCGATTACAATTGTACAAGTTACTGGATCACCAATTGGGTTAAGTCATGCATAGTGTTCATTGGTTCATCAGCATTGTTTGACACTGACCATAGGCTGCTGGTCATGGATTTGGTTTTACCAAAGATGAAACATGATTTGAAAAAGCAACTGAGTAGAAAAACAACATCCAATCCTAAACCAAGCCTTGATCTTGTATTGTTACAAAAGGACCAAAACTTGCAAGCAAGATTAACCAACTACTTAGATAACACACTAGATGGAGTGACAACTACTGAAATTGATGAGTTGAATGAAATAATAACTGATGCAGTAAAGAATGGCCTTGAAAAAATATGCCCAAAAATAGAAAGCATCAAGAAAAAGGAACCGTGGGAAGATGAACTCTTGCAGAAGCTTGTGAAAGAATTACAATCCGTGAATCATACTGAAGTCAGGAATAAACAATAGGAGATTAAACAAAGATCCAGAGAACTGAAAAACGACTATTACTCAGAAATGGCAAACAACATCAATTCGGCAGATACTTGAGAAGGAGGTCAAGATGGTAAAAAAGTATACTACTGTAAAGAAAGGAACTAAACTGCGCATATCAAATGACAAACTTAAAGACCATTTTAAAGAACATTTTTAAATATGCTTCTTCAAAAATGAAGACAAAATATACCATACCTGATCTTACCAAACCTGACGGTTCGTTATCTACAGACAATCTTGATAAAGCTAATATTCTTGTAAACTTTTGCTCAAGTATCTTCACCAACGAAAACACCAGTAACATTCCTACCACTATTAATGAAACTTTCACACATAAGCTAAATTCAATCGAAGTAACATCAGAAGAAGTACGCTATAAACTCCGAAAGTTACAAACTAACAAATCGTCAGGCCCTGATGCAGAGGCGGATCTAAGGTACGGCAAGTCCGGCATGTGCCGTACGTGTGTAACCTTAAAACAAAGTATAACAATAATTATCATGATATTTTTCACACTGCTCAAAAAGGTAAAAAAAGTGAATTTTTATTTTTAGGTCGCTTTTAAACTTCTGTCTATCAATAATCTGTTCATTATACTTACTTACTTTT
Source organism: Candelabrum cocksii (assembly GCA_963930725.1). NCBI lineage: Eukaryota > Metazoa > Cnidaria > Hydrozoa > Anthoathecata > Candelabridae > Candelabrum > Candelabrum cocksii. The sequence continues at coordinate 4,815,614 of OZ005677.1, read as the reverse complement.
CCTACCCCGGCTTTTTAAAAAACCCGCCCAAAAACCATCCTTCATGACGGTAGCAGTGTGATAGAAAATCGGCGCATTTCGGCACTTATCTATGGTATGATAAGAAAAAAAAAATTTTCGGCGTAGTTCACGATATAGAAAATAGTCTGTCCCCAGGTTTTTGCCGAATCTGCAAGTGCCGTATGCCGTATAAGGACACTTGTTACGGCACTGGAAGAGAGATAGTATTGTTTATTTCTTTTGTTCAAGTCTATTATTATTGTTTGATTCTTTTGTTTAAGTCTGTTGTCTTCCGTAAAAATCACCACACGGCGAATTTCTGCAGAGATTGAAACACACTTGTCCTCTTTTTAACTACAACCATGGCGTCTGCTAGTTGTGTAGAAAGAGTTAGCGCTTTGTTATCAAACAGTGTCATTGAGAATAGTGAACTTTTATGTATTTTTTATGAATTAAACCGTTATCTTAATAACGAACAACATTTCTCTGGTAGTGTTGATTTTCAAAAATTCTTGGAAGAAGGGAAGATTTCCAAATGTTTGGAAGTTGGTTGGTGTGTTCCACAATCCATTTGTGGAACTTATGTGCCTATCAGGTGAGGTTAATTAAGCTACATATCATGTTTTATTTGATAAGGAATGTTGATTGCACCATGTTTGATACATCAACGTAATTAAATATATATGGAACTTCTTGAATGAAAAGAAATATGATCTAATTTAATCTACTTTAATTAAACATAACATTCTTGTGGTTGGCATGATGTCACAGTTGGAAGAAAAACAAAAGATTGGAATGTTTTCCTCCAACTTCTAAGTAATTTGATTGGCTGAAATGCGCGCAAGAATGTAATAACCTGTCAATCAGACTTATCACAAAAAACAATATGTTTTGATAAATCAAAACTTGATAGCTTTTAACATTTCTAAAAGCCTGTATTGTCAATCATGATGTAGTAACAATAATTACGGTTATGTAAAAAAGGCACGGTTATAAGACAAAAGTTCTTGTTGTTTTATTATTATGAATCTTTCGTGATTGGTGTACACAAGTTTAAATTACATTAATTACTGAAGATTTTCATAAAGTAGTCTGAAGGCATTTTTTTTTTTATAAGAAACATTTTTATAAGAAACATTAAATTGAGATCAGGCAAAAATTAAGAAACATGGCCAGGCTCAAAGTCTAAAACAAGGTTCTTGAAAATGCAAAAATAAAGCTATTCACGTAGCAGAACACTTTTAAAATATAAGATACAAAGTGTAAAACTGTTTTTTACAACAAACAAATTTTGAAGAATTTTTAAAATATATTATAATTAATTTTGAAAGATAGTTGTTTGGTTTTATTCTATCTGTTAAAGAATGGTGTAGTTAATGAGTATCCTTGAATCTAAATTACATATTTGCCATTATTTGATCAAAATTAATTTAAAAAAAACAACAATTTTTATTGGTCTCTCTGAAAACAGTTAAATTCTAAAACTTGTACAGTAAAATTAAAATTTAATTATACAAGCCTGAAAGCATTACTATGAAAGTTTGTCAAAGTCTATATTTTATGAGGGTTATAATGTTTATTAACTGGTGCAATTCGCAGATTGACTATTCTTATTTATTTTATTTAACTTATCTTCATATTTTTTTCCATTTAGGTCTCAAGTCACAGGAAATCGTCTCTACAGTTCAATATTGTCACTTCTAACTGGCAACAAATCCTTGGTTGAAGATCTACAAGCTTTGACTTCAATAGAGTTGTTCTTAAACGGTAAGTATTATTCTAATCATCCTGCTTTCGTTAACCATCCTGGTGTTTTTAATTCAGTTTTTTTCTGTATTGAATATTGCTGTCTGAAAACAGGACTGATATTTTCTTTATTAGTTAAGCAAGAGGCTCTTGATAATTGTCAAAATGGTGTCTGAGGTTCTTTATTATGCAGTTTAGGTTTATCTTTGGTCTGTCAAAACGCTGTTTAATCATCTGATGGTTTATTGGAGCAGATGTTTGACCGATGTCCTTCCTAACGCAAACTCCAGTAAGAGGAGAAACAGTGGGTTAACCCACGAGAGACCAACTTTGTATTTTGAACTCTGTAACAGCTAAGGATAAAGGACATGGGTTCTTATATCCATAAGGCTGATGATGTTACATGACCTGAATATCCCATGTATATGTATGTAATATATATATATATATATATATATATATATATATATATATATATATATATATATATATATATATATATATATATATATATATATATATATATATATATATATATATATATATGTGTGTGTGTGTGTAAATATGTTTTTTCCTCAGACTTTCTATCTTTTCTTACTTTCTCCACCTTTCCGTTTAAAATAATATCCTAGTCATGCTGATGAGCTCTGATATTAAGTCAAACAGACAGTCTGTAAAACGTTATGTCGTGTTTATATGATATTTTTTAGATTATTTTAATATAACGTTGAAATAGGTGGATAAAAGGCGATAAAAAAGAGACAAATCGTTTTATTTGATGGTTGTATGTATTTGTACATGATAACGTTGAGTTCAAGAATACGTCATCAGTATTGCTATATTATATGTTTTTTCTTGAAACCCTTGAGTGATCAATCTAGAAAGCGCCCCTTAACATTTAATGTGCGGTCCGCATGTCATAAGAAACATATCTGTGCTGTCCACACTTTTGTACAATTTTCTGATCAAGCACGGAAAATTCCTGGATACGCCCCTGATTTATGCCTATTACGCTTTTGTAAAACCTTAACATATATAAATATAAATAAACGATGAGACGTGTTGTTTTACATACAGTAAAGAAAGTAGGTCACCATTCGCGAAAGTTTATCTCGCAAAATATTTTCAATTTTTCAATTCGCGAAAGTTTATGCAAAAAACTTCGCGAATTTTTATCGTCGCCAAAGTTTGGTTTTTTACCCGCGTGTCTGAGGTTTTCGCAAGCGCGGTATGTCTATTTCGCCCGCGCGGGAATGCGTTTTTAGCCAATCGGGAAAGATCGGTTTTGAAAATTTTCTTTGGCGCGTCGGACCCAATCGTGGTGGGTCCTCTACGTCACTATATTCCAGTAAATTTGCCGTATGTGCTAAATTTTCTAGATCCGCCCCTGCCTGATGGTATTCAGTCAAGAGTACTAAAAGAACTATCAGCTGTAATTGATTTTCCCCTTAAAATAATTTATAATAAAGCTTTAAGGCAAGGAAACCCACAAGACTGGAAAGATGGCAATCTTACCGCCTTATTTAAAAAAGGAAAGCGTGATAACCCAAATAATTACAGACCAATTAGTTTAACTAGTATTTCCTGTAAAGTACTCGAATCTATCGTCAGAGATCATCTTCTAAAGCATCTCCTTGATAATGACCTAATCAATCATCGACAACACGGTTTCATTGTTGGACGCTCGTGTTTTACGAATCTATTAACAATGTTAGACGTATGGACATCATCCATAGAGCAAGGCATACCTATAGATACAATTTATTTAGATTTTGCGAAAGCACTCATCTTGAGTATTGTGTGTCGATTTGGTACCCACTATTTAAAAAAGACAGTAAGCAAATTGAAAATGTGCTTAGAAGAGCTACACGTCTTCTATTCAATTTAAAGAAATATACATTTACTGAGCGACTAATGTTGCTTAACTTACCAAGTATGAAGTATCGTAGAGAACGTGGTGATATGATACAAATTTATAAAATCTTCAATAAATCATACGAAATCCACAACTCTCTATTACATATTAACCGTAATCCCTACAACACAAGAGGTCACAACATGCGGCTCGTAAAAAAAGACGCTCATACTTTAATTAGGCGGCATTTCAGAACTAACAGAGCAGTAAATGACTGGAACACTCTTCATCAGGATGTTGTATCGGCACCATCGTTAAACGCATTTAAATCTTGATTAGATAAATTTTGGGTAAACAAGTTACATATATATGATGAATAGAAAATTTTAAGCGTTATGTTAATAATTCATTCTAGAAATTATTTTATATATATATTATATAAGAGGCTTTTTTACAGGTGAATTTTGCCTAAACTGTTGTAAACCTTAAGATAATAATAATAATAACATTTTGGTGCCAAATTACCTGAACTCTCAACTCCACCTGAATTAGCTTATCCTGACTGGTTTCCACACTTGAAAGATGTTTCAGTTGAAGTTATCGAAGACCCACCAACAGCAGGAGAGATTGAAAATGCACTGAAAACATTCAAAAACAATAAAAGTGCTGGCACAGATAAGTTAAAAACTGAAGGACTCAAGTACAATAGTAGCGAGGGCCTGATTACTACACTACTGTCACTATTTAATATGATATGGATAAATATGAAAGTACCAATATTTTGGCTGCACGCCATCATCACTTGTTTCCATAAGAAAGGCCCTTTCAACATAGCGAAAAACTATCGTGGTCTATCTATTGGTGCCAACATGAGTAGAATATTGACAAAGATTGTCTTGAAACGTTTGAAGGAAGCCTATGAAATGAATATCAGTGACGCACAGTTTAGATTCAGAAGTAAACGTTTAACAACCGATGCAATATTTGTATTGAAGTCAGTAATTGAAAAATGTAATGATACACTCAATTGCTGTTTATATCGATCTCACAGCTGCATATGACCATATTCCTCGGGATTTTCTATTCAAAGTACTGGTTTTACGAACGGATGCTTCACATCTGTGTGCGATCTTGTACCAGATGTATCAAAAAACCACTGCTTCAATTCTAAGAATGAAGGAAAGATTTGAAGTACTTGTTGGTTGTAGACAAGGTGGACAGGAGTCACCATGCATTTTCAATTATTATTTTGACTTTGTGCTGAAAATTGCTGCTACTGAGATTGATAAAGAATTCCCAGAAGGCTGGGGAATTAAATTTGAGTATAACATCCCCCATCCTATGCACAAACCGAGAACAGCGACAAAATGGCAGGATGAATGGAGTAGATATAATCAGGTGGCTATTATATGCTGATGACCTGGTTTTGTTCTGCAAAAGTATAACAGAAGCAGAGAAGATTGTAGAGATTATACATATGACATGTTCTCGATTCGCACTACACATTTCTTTCACAAAAACAAAGACCCAAGTATTTCACAATGAACAAATGTCAAATTCTGCCTTGCTTTTTACAATTGAAGGTAATGTAATAGAAAATGTTACAGAATTTACCTACCTTGGTCAAACATTCAGCAACAAGGAACATGATTGTTTTACTGACCTTAGAATATCCAAGGCCATTGGAAAATTCAATGAGATGAGAGATATCTTAAGGTGAATATTGGAACAAGAATGAAAAAATTGGAGGCATGTGTTAGATCTCGCCTATTGTATGAAACTCAGGCATGGTATATGAGCGAGAAAGGTGTGAGGAAAGTGGAGGTCTGTTGGATGGACCTACTGCGGCATATGCTCAAGTGTGGCTGGAATAGAATCAGTACATCAGAGGATGCAGCAGAGACAGCTTTCAGACTTCGATACAAATATGGATGTCTTCAAAATAACAAAAGCAAAATCTTTGAAAAACTGTATAAGAAGTCAGCACCTCAAATATATTGCATTGTTTGTCGATGTAGTAACACCATGATGACAAAAAGGATGTTATTTGTGAAGTCTAAAAGGGCATACCATCGAGACCCATGGATCAAAATTGCAAAATTGTTGGATGTCTTATTAGAACAGGCAAAAAGATGCACACAGACAAAAGTTGATTTCGCTGCATTGGTTGGACGAAAGTTTGGCAATGCAACTCCATGTTGACATGTTTACCGCTTTGAGCATTACACAGTACAGTACAGTAATGTTGGTAATTATTTCAAATGTAAAACAGAAAGTTGCGAGCTTACTTCATCCAACACTTTAACATTTTAATTATTATTATTCTAGTCGCTCAAAACTATGTCTTAAAGGCCACTGGTATGTAAAGAACTACAGGGAAAGTTAATCAAATTTAAGGTTATAGTCAGAAGGAGAGCATGTAGAGGGAAGCGAGTTCCAAAGTCTAGATGTTTGCAAGAAAATCTGTTCTTATAGAAATCCCTGTGGGAATTTCGAACACAAACAGTCCATTGATGAGAAAACGACGAAACCTTAGTTGTACGGAGAAAGATTCTTGGAGAAGATGTAAGTAATGATAATTCGCTTGAACAAAGTCAATCAATTACTGATTGGATTTGATTGGAACTTGACGTGTTTGAAAACAATTGATATTAGTTAATTAAAAATTGTCTTGTGGCGGTTTTTAGCTGGAGTTTCTATATTGTTTTGGCATCTTTGTATTGCTGAGGGAAAGCTGGTTGTTTTGTTTTAATTATCTATTGAAAGAGTGAATTTTTGAGGCTGATCGATAAACGATATCTATCCATGTTGATCGAACTTTAAGTTCTCCTAACATTAACCTCCATTTAGTAAAAAATACTTCCTCTCTAGATCATTTCAAACACATTTAATTATTCTTTATATCATCATTAACTCTCTGCTCTCTATCACTGAGCTTATTTCATTATTCTCATAATTTCTCTGTGGACAGTTTAACGCCTGACTGCTTGCCACCGGGTGGAGTATTTCTACCGGAGAATTAATAAAATAATTAATTTATCGGTAAAACATATTCATTCCCTGAGTAAATTTAATAATAATAATAATAAAATAATAAACACCCATAACTATTTACACAATGGGCCCGAAAGTTGAAACTACGTTTTCAATCCAACAAATTAAAGAAATTATCTCAATGCATGAAAAAACCCTGATTAATGTTTTTAATGGCAGTTTTGATCGACTGGAAAGGCGAATAGAATCCCTTGTCAAAGAAAATAATTCACTAAAGAGCGAGATTAAAGACCTAAAACACTGAATTTATTGAATTTATTAGCAACGCACATGACAAAAACGTTAAGATAATGGAGCAAAAATTTTCCGAAAAAATACAAAACCACGACGTATTACATCTTGAAAGTAAAATTAATGAACTTAAAGATCGGTCGAGGCGGAATAACCTTAGAATAAATGGAATTGTTGAAGATGAAGATGAGTCTTGGACTGAAAATAAAGTAAAAAAAAACAATAAAATGTAATCTAGGCATAAGAAATGCAGTGCACATTGAAAGATCTCACAGAGTGGGAAGAAAATATTACAACGGGGTAAAAAAAACAAAACGTACAATCATTGTAAAATTCCTATCCTATAAAGATCGTCAAGTTGTGTTTGAAAAGTTTCGCGAGAAGAGGTTATGGTAAAATGGTATTTACATTAATGAAGATTTCTCGGAGATTACAATTAACAAAAGAAAGTTATTATTCAAAGAAGCAAAAGAATTACGTGAGAAAGGGAGTTACGCAAAAGTCGTTTACGATAATTTAATTAATAATATCATTGAACAAAAGAGAGATTAATGCATTATTTCGATCTTATTTTAGTATTTTATACATAAATTTAATCATGACTGAAGTTTTTGAGAAATTAATTCACAAGCCATTTTATTTAAATGAAAGATTAAATAATCGTTATGTTCCCGACTTTAATTATCTTAACGACGTAAATTTTTCAAATTATGAAACCTCTCATTTTTTACCACATGAAATGTCTTCATTACTTTGCAAACAAGTAACTAGCAACAATCTCTCTATTGTCTATGTAAATATCAGAAGTTTAAATGCAAATTTTGAAAACCTTTTAATATTTCTTTGTGAATGCAAACATTGCTTCGATATCATGTCTGAGTGAAATTTGGTGTTCGGATGATGAATTTAAAAACAACTCATGTTATCAAATTTCTAATTTTCATTCAATTCGCCATGAAAGGAAGACTGGAAAAAGTGGCGGTGGAGTTTTAATATATATCAAAACATCCATTTTATATAGGGAACGAAAAGACATTTCATTTTCAACTAAAGATAACGAAACCCTAAGCATTGAGATTATAATGAAAAAAACTAAAAATATTATAATTTCTTCTTGCTATAGACCACCTGATGGCGCTTATAAGAACATTCTTTCCAACTTACATAATATTTTTAATGTAAATAATCTAGAAAAAATAAGTATTTTATTTTAGGAGACTTTAATATAAATTGCTTAAATTATAACGAAAAGAATCCTGTCAAACATTTTTATGATACAATTTTCCAATATGGAACTTCCCCCCTCATAAATAAACCAACACGCGTTACTAAGAAATCAGTCTCTATAATTGATAACATTTTTACAAATTTCATTATTAACAATTACTTACTAAAAGGAATAATAAAAAATGAAATCTCTGATCATTTCCCAATTTTTATTTCTATTAATTTATCCGATAATAAGGAAAAAGTAAAGAAAATAAAAGTTGTAAAACGCCATTTTAAATCACCTCAAGTTCAATCATTTAAAGATGCATTGCCTGCTGTTGATTGGTCAGAAGTTCTAGTTAATGAGGATACAAACGTGTGTTATAAAGAATTTTTCAAAATCTTTTTAAGTTTATATAATGATAACTTTCCTTTAATAACAACCTTAGTTAAAATTAAAGATATAAATGCACCATGGATGTCTAAAGGACTAAAGAAATCTTCAAAATTAAAACAAAAACTATAGGTAAAATTTTTAAAAAACAAAACGGAACAGAATGAGCAAAATTATAAAGATTATAAAAACCTTTTTGAAAAACTGAAACATAAATCAAAACGTAATTATTATTTATCACTATTAGAGCAACATCAATATAATTCTAAAGAAACATGGAAAATAATTAAAGAAATTTCCGGAAGAAAAAGAATCACGACGATTTCCCAGAAGTTCTCAATGTAAACGATACTTATATTACCGATCAACATGAAATATTGAACGAATTTAACAAATATTTTACTTGCATTGGTCCAAAATTAGCTTCCTCGTTTCCTTCATCAAATATCAGTTTTCAGACGTATTTCCCACAAATTTACTCCAAATTAAAATTCGAGCATCTTTCTATGAATGAATTTGATGATGCTTTAAAGTATTTAAAACGCAACAAAGCTGTCGGGATTGATAATATAAATGGAAATATTGTAATAGATGTGATGAATGAAATAAAACAACCGCTATTTAAAATTTTCCCTTAGAAATGGAATTTTCCCAGAAGAATTTAAATATGCTAAAGTTAAACCAATTTTTAAAACTGGCATTTCTACTGAAGTTGGAAATTACAGACCAATATCTATCTTGCCGTTTTTCTCAAAAATATTGGAAATAATCATATTTAACAGAGTTTATTCATATTTAAAAAAAAACAAGCTGTTTTACAACAAACAGTTCAGTTTTCAAGCAAACACTTCCACTGAGCATGCATTGTTAGAATTAAGTAATAAAATATTAAATTCCTTTGAAAATGGAGAATATACATTGGGTGTTTTTATAGATCTATTGAAAGCTTGACACTGTAAACCATTCAATATTATTAAAAAAAATATTACATTATATAACATTACGGAATTTCAAATACTTATTTTAAGTGGTTTAAAAGTTACCTACAAAACAGAAAACAAAACTACTTTTATGGAAGTAGTGCATTTGCTTTTCTTGAAATATCATGTGCTGTTCCTCAAGGCTCGATTCTTGGCCCATTATTGTTTTTAATTTATGTGAACGACCTAGTTTTTTCTTCTCCAAATATCGATTTCATGTTTGCAGACGATACAAACATGTTCACCTCAACCTCGGATATAAATATTGCTTCCAAAATAATGAATATTGCGTTAAATAAAATATTATCGTGGTTTCATAGCATGGCCTACTCTACTAACAGGCCTCACAAACATCTGGCTTTTTAAAAAACTGTAGGCGAGTTATTCTGCATGTTTTTTTTTATTTAATTGAATATTCAAAAGATTTTAACTTAATATATTGATGATTTTTAAACAAATCTGTTAAAATTCGAGACCTTAGTTAGTTTTTATTCGTATTTTCATTTTTTGAATTAAATATATGGGGTTTTTATTCATTGATTAATACGAAATTGGCATTTATAATGCAAATATACAGAGAAGTGTAGGAACTATAAGTAGTTTTAAAACTTTCTTCATTCACAATATATGTTAATTTTACACCAGAAAATAATGATAAACATTTCCACTAAAATAAATAAATATTATTGTGATTCTAAAAAATTCTTCTGATGCGATATACCGTATTTCCTCTATAAACACAGAAACAGAAACATAAAAATCAGGTTTCAGATAGTTTCAAAACTTTTAGCTTACGCTCTTTAGATGATCTTGGAGTATATAAACGAGAATAATTGTTCAGAAGTATATTGCTGAGAATTTGACCGTGATGTTTCTCAATATTCTCTATTCGGTGGAAGTCCGAAACCATCATTAGCACATTACATAAACTTTTTCTACAGGTTAAACTGTATATTTCGTGAAATAAAATGTATGAATAGATAACCCACTGACAAACATTATCATCTGGTAAAGCTAGACCACCTCTATTCAATTCGCAAATAAAATCTCCATATTCGTTAAGATAAACATACGTATCAGACATCACCTTTAAATCTTTTCTCATAACGTACCCTGCTATATACACCAGCGCATTCTTAACATCTTTATTTACAGATTCTTCAATGGCAGCAAGATTTTCAAAAACTTCCATGTGAGATTCATCATTTATTATAAATTTACACTTCTCGCATGAATGCTCGGCAGACACCTCATTTATTTCTATATTCAAATCCAAGCACAGTTTTGTGTTGGCAATAGCGACTTTCTGCAGAACTTGCTGGACATTAATGAAATAGGTTCCTCCCGAACCTTGTCTTAGCTTACCAAACATCTTTTCAATCGGGTCACTTGAGAAGTGCCCCAGACAAACGTAACTAAATCCATTAGCCAACAGATGTTTTACTAGGTCAACCATACCTCTGCAAGTGTGAGCAAATGCCCGAGACGTGTCTTTCGTTAATTGCTTGATACGATTACCTTGTTTCTTACATCCCATCTTCTCGGTCATATCGGCTAACTCTAACAAAAACAGTAAACGATCATCATCAACTGAAGAAAAGGCTGCTCTTAATTCATCTCTGGTATGCACATTTTAATAATTATGCTTCACATTTGTAATCTTGAAGAATTGCAAAAATTTTGTTAAAAATTGCACTGTGTCGCTGTCACCATCACTTAATTTTAACGCTGCAACTGTTTCTTCACAAAACACCTTTAAACACAAAGAAACATTCTGTCGCTCAATCGGTTTCGGTGTAACTGCCTTCTCTGTCAGTTTTGAAAGTCTCACTATTTCATTTTTTTCTTTTTCAAAAAGGGCTTTAATGTCTCCCCATTTTGCAATTTGATTATCATTGAAACTAAGTTCAGGGGATAATACAGGACAAATATCATAGCGCAAAGCGCTATTGGGCGCCGATTTATCGGCGCCCAAATTCAAAATTTTGCAGTGAATTTTTTTTATAACTTTATCACTGAAATCAGAGAGTATTAATTAAAAAGAAAATGTGTCAAGCTGTTTAAAACATGTGTTGTTTATCCACCTCTATTGATAGACCTGCATTTCAACTCAACATTCCTAGCGGTAAACATTGACCTGTGATCATGAAAATACTGCTAAGAAAATACTGCTAAATAAGTTTGTTATTGATGCCTTGACTATTCACAGCATTTTAGTTTTGAAAAACGAGTCATCGAGACAATATGCTTGCATCTATAACGCGGGGAAATCTCATCTCCATCATGGTATCACAGATGTATCCAGAGTGGTTTTGCTACCGGTCAACCGGTATGGGATCCCAAATTAATGTAAAGCCAGAAAATAAAAAGAATTTGTTCAAGAAAACGATTGTAGATAAATTAAATTAGTCTTCAGGAGTCAATTTGAATGTAAGGAAGTTGCTCACAAAGCCGAAGAAGTTATTGCATTTGACTCGCCTGTGTATAGACAAAAAAGACAACATTCTTTTCGCTTGACGTGTTGGACTCACCTGTGTATAGATGGAAAATCGCAAATAGCCTAGTATCAATTTCCTTTTTTGAAATAATTAATGCGACGCATTTTGAAACGCGTGACGATTCGCGTAAGTTATCATGACGAGAATCTAACTAAATTCGCGTTTACGTTTCCCTTTAAGTTAAGGCTTCAAAAATATTTTTGAATTAACAGATTCATAATAATCGATTCATCCGTTCTTTAAATGTATCAATGTGTAGCTTCATTAAAAAATTTAGTTTGTTTAAAACGAAATTTAACGTTACCAATTAATAGTAAACGTTTCAAAAGGTTTGACGTCAATCATAGAAAAAAGGAAGAAAACGACAGACATGTTTACACACGATGCTGCAGGTTGTTTAAAAGTTCCATTCAACATAGGAGACAGATAAATGCAGAAGAACTATGCTGCATTCGATGGAAGAAAAAAAGATCAAACCACAAAGAAACGTTCAGTTTTGTTTACAAAAACAATGAAGACACTTTCACAAAACCAATAAACATGCAGTAGACTCTGAAGAAAATGAACACGACATTTTAACAAAATTAACGATCGCGCGTCTCACAAAAAAATAATCGATTGAGGCGCGCGATTGACCACGCACCTAAAAACTTAAAAAACTTTAAAGTGAATGTATTCCCACGTAAACGAAATTTACTGTGCAACGAATGAAAAAATTAGTTTGTTGTGATCTGTTTAAAAGTGCTTTGCGAGTAAAGTTAAGTTAACACATTTTGTTGATATTTCTACTGAACAAGAGTCATGGTGCGTGGAAGAAAAAGAACAACAGACACAAATCATAATAAAAATGCTAAACCGTACAAATCTGAAGAAAAAAAGAAGCGCTGGGAACGAGGTTGGTAGTTCAACGTGTATTCCCGACACCACCGTCATATAATTATCCCGTCGCCGCATTCTTTAGTCTGGAAAAATCCGAATCTTTTCTTATATTAAGGCTAGAGGTTTATTTAGCAGAATAAAATTGGACATCTTTATATAGCGTTGTGTAATTTAACCACAATCAAAAATTAAAACATGTCGGAGCGAGACGGACATGTAAACACAAAATCTGATGAAATAACATCGCTTCACGTGTTGAATATCGAAGAAAATATTTCGAATTTGATAACCAATCTTCCTTGTTAATTAAATGTGAAAGTTTCCAAGAAAAAAAATAACGTCAAAGTGTTTAATTATGTTCAGATTTAAGGCATTTTAGACTTATATAGACCTGAAAACGGAAAAATTTCACGAGGCGAATTGTGGACGGCTTGCGCCGCCCAAATTCAAATCCTGTATTACCCCCTGAAGTTGTTGTAGTTTCTCAGTGATCCAATTGTTGCGGACTGTCTTCATCAGATGTACATAATCATAAAGTAGGAATACGTTATTGACCATTTTCCAAGGATTTTCAAGTTCAAACATTTTTAAAAACCGTTGGTTGACTCTATTATTGTCACACAAAATAGCTTTGACTGTACCGCCATTTCTTTGCACCATTTCCAAGATTTTAACTGTTTCATTGTACTGAAACGTAGCATGTGTGTTCGTGTTCATCTGGTTGAGTGTTTCTGGTTTCAGAGTGTGTTCATTTAGTTGGACACAGTGTGTGAATACTGATGGGGGATTCAAAGGTTTAAGTTTTCCATATACCAATTTTGTTTCATAGCCTTCTGGCCAGTGTTCTTCACATATAAACGTGTTAGCAGTATCTGGTATGTTATCACGAGGGATTGCTGCCAACCACTTATAAAATATCATAAACAAGATAATTAAAAGGAATGAATTTGTAGCATCGAAGACAATAAAAATTCTACTAGACTTATCTCAAAACTGCGCTTTTTGAAAGACAACTTGCTCAAATAATGTGTTTTGTCAAAGAGAGACAGAGAAAGATAAAAAAAAAAAAAACACAAACCTTTGTCGTTCTTCAGCGCATTTTGTATGTGGCAAACGAAAAACTTTAACTTTGCTTTCAAGATCATAATTCCCTCTACATCCAGTGACACAACATTTGTAAACCATGATAATAATAATAAATTTTAAACTTCTTTTCACAATAATAACTTTTATTCACATGTAACATCTTTCAACTCAAATCGCTCTTACAAAAATTTTCGCTTCTCACTTTTGAAAGTTTCAATTAAATTCCGGGGACATTTAAATTAAAAAAGATAGTTTAGTAAAACATTAAGTTTATTTTTGACTGTATTAAATACAAATACAAAAAAAGTTTATTAATTTTATCAATAAAATATTATTTTAGAAGAAACAAAATCAAACGATATTCTATAATTTTTTTATATCTAATTTTTTAAACCCCCGTGTTTATTTAACCCCCGTACAGAAAGTCTCACGTTTTCCCGATTTTTCTTTAAAACAATCTCGCCTACAGTTTTTTAAAAAGCCAGATGTTTGTGAGGCCTGTTAGTAGAGTAGGCAATGTTTCATAGCAATAAGTTGTCCTTAAATTCAGATAAAACTAAATATATAGTATTTCATTCAAAAAGGAAAATAGTCACAGAGAATCTACCTAATCTCCACATCAACAATAAAACATTAGAAAAAACACAAACTATTAAATTTTTAGGGGTGTTAGTTGATGAAAATCTGTCTTGGGAACGCCATATTAACTTAATAAATAACAAGATATCTAAAAGTGTAGGAATTATTCCTACATATATAAGTTATGTATAATAATATAAGTATAATATTATAACATTATATAAGTTTATATATAACATTATATAAGTTTTGTATAATATTCAGAATATTATACAAAACTAGAAATATTTTAAAGAAAAAATTATTAGAACAACTTTATATTTCTTTTATACACAACCAACTAAATTATGCAAACTTAGTGTGGGCAAGTACACAAAAAAGCAAATTAAAATCGACTTTTAAAACACAAAAACATGCGATTCGTGTCATCTACTTTAAAGACAAGTTTACTCACACAAAGCCTTTCTTCGATGATATGGAAGCAATGAATGTTTACGAAATGTTTACGAAATACTGCTTTTAAAAATATGACAAAGTACATTTTATTAAAATTAGAAGATATTTATAATTATTTTTAAGAATAAACAAAATAAAATTGTCACTTTTTTTGCTTTAAAATAAATTTGATAGATTTTTGAATTTAATTGTTTCTACTTAATATAATTCAAATAATTGTTATTTAATTTGATTTGAAGTATTTGCGTTATTTTATTATATATATATTTTTAGTTTATTAATTTATAGTTCAACGACTCTTAATCCTAAAACTCAAATTGGTTCTCGATGATAAAGTCGATTTTGACCTTCTACGAGATTCCACTTTTTCATTAACTGAACTTTTCTTTTATTTGAAATCAAACACGTATCAATATCATTGTTATTATTTTTATTATCATTTAATCATATTTTTGTACTACATTCTAATATAAAGAAGAAAATTGTAGTTATGAAAAAGAAAATATTTACTTGAAACTACTTGAAACTTGAAACAAAGTCAATGAAAAAAACCTTTAGAAAAGACAAAGAAAAGCTACATTTGGCCGGTGTGGTAGGGAGTCCAGTTTCGAAGATAGGTTTTGCTGATTATCTTGCAACAACGCTGTTGAACACGGTCTAACAAATTCAGGCAATTAGCAGGAGCATGCAAGGACGAATTGAAGATTTGATAAGGTAAAGGATACATTCAGTAAAGGATGGGAGGCAACGTATTTCCCAAAAGTGAGAACCAACCTTCATGGCAGCTGATTTTGCAATGGTTTCAATGTAAGATCCCCATGAGAAGTTGCTTGACTTTTTTCCGGCGATAGCGCAATGGTAATGGCGTTTGGCTCTTAACCGAAAGGTTCTGGGTACCATGAGACCATGCTATCACAAAGTTGTTTAGTGAGCGGTTATAAATAAACAACGCTGTATTTCATCAAAAATCACCGTAGTACAAATGGGAAATTAAATACACTTAAACTCTGGGTCGAGGTCTTTATGATAATGTTTAATGAGCGTTCTGGAAGCCTCCTTAAAAAACAAACAAACAAAGACCAAGAAGGCGAAATGAATTGTTTTCCGGTAAATAAAACATTTCATCAAAATTTGAATTTAATATTCTTGCTTGAAATGCTTCATGAAAAAATATTAGTTTTAGATGGATTGAAATTGATCCGTCAATTCTTACCCCATTCAACTAATGTATTGAAATCATTTTCCAGATCAAAGGCCAATTTATCCTTATCAACATCATTCGATTTATCAAGACAGGAATACAAATGTAGAATCGTCAGCATAAATAATGATTTTGTATTATAAACGTCAGCAATTTGGATTTTAAAAACGTGTGAGTGTTAAACATGCAGTTCTACAGTTATCGGAAGACATTTTATCAAACTTTGACAGAAAACGATTCACACTCGGTGTGTTTGTAGACCTATCGAAGGCCTTCAATATCGTGGATGACAAAATTCTTCAATGTAAGTTGAAATACTAATGTCATGGACCATTCGAAACGCTAATAAGGAATTATCTTCAAGAAAGAAAGCAATTTGTTACAATAATTAACAAACGAACAAACTAACAGTCTTATGCGGTGTTCCTCGGGGTTATATATTAGGACATTTACAATTCTAATTATACATAAACGATATTTCAAATGTTTGCTCCGCCATTGACGCAACATACCCCTATCGGCGACCATCATCTGGGAAACATTTCCTCACTACAAGACCTAAAGTCATGTATACGTTGTCAATTCTCACACAAACAGCATCACCTAACGGTCTCTATACATCGTCAATCCTGACACAACCAACATCACCTAAAGGCATACATTCCTCGTCAATCCGCACACAAACAACATCACCTAAAGGCCTCTATGCGTTGTCAATGACTCACACATACAACAACAACTAAAGGCATGCATACGTCATCAATCCTCACACAAACAACAACACCTAAAGGCATATGTACGTCGTCAATGACTCAGTTATATTGATTATATAAGATATTATATAACATCTTCAGATAAAAAAATCCTGATGTCGACGCAATAGCGTATTATTTATTGGGATATGATTGATATCGATGGAGCGTAATTAAAAATTACATAAGAACCTTCAGCTGCATCACTTTTACTGCAATACAATTATGTCAAATTAAAATATGTCACTAACCCGCTTTGGGGAGAACATCTCCGATCTGGTTCAAAACGTTTGAAACCTTTGACCTTTCCCTCATTATTGGACTTAACTTAGCCGAAGACTGAGACTAAATAAGCCGACATCATACTATTTTTAAAAGAATTCCTTAATAATTTTTTTCATTTGTTTCTTCGGAATTAATGAATTAATAAAGAGACAATAAGTTGAAAGACGGAATTTTATATTTATTCTACAACTGAAACGAATTGTTTTGGGTTAAACAACTTCGTGTTCTTCAATTGGAAGAAAGGTGTCAAAAATGATATGTTCATGTAAATATTATCATTATTCTCATTATTTATTAGAGTTCAGTTAAAAAAAGGTTTTTAAAGTTGCGTTTGCTCTCAAGTAAGTCTGCAAAAATGATTTTTACTGTCTCTATATTGAACTACCAACATCGAAGGGTTTGTCCTTTCCGACAAATGAATATCGATAAGGAAAAAATACAACAAAACAAAATGAAATTGCTCTCAATGTGGTTTATTATAATATATATAATCTGAACTCAGAGATAAGATCTGTTTACATTAATGAAGGACTGGTAGGGTTGGTGTTGATGACATTTCCAATATAAGAGTGATATATTGTTAATACAGGTTCCACTGAAACAACTAGTAATCTGATCGACTGTAAACACAACTTATTAGAAAGAGAAAAACATTTTGGTTTTACTACTTAAAATACCATTCATCATATTGCCTTGATGTACATGCTATTTTAAAACAACTCTACAATAACACAAATAACTGAGTCTGTTGTACGGAAAAAATAATGAAAATAAAAAAGTCAATAATAGATAGATAGATAATCATGTACAACGTAGCAACGTGTTTCCATTTACATAATATTGAGATTGGATATAGGCATTATTTGCAAATATTAGAAATTTCATTACTAGAAATCTCCAAAGTGGAATTCGAAAGGTTATATTGGTAGCCAATTAGCGTTATGAGATCTCCAATTAGGGAGCATTCCGATTACGAAAAAGCCTATATAAATCTCGTCTACCATGGATTAATTTCAAATATCAACTCTGGTAAGAGAAGAAGTCTGGTAAATAACTTGAGAAAGAAATGAATTTCGGAGTGGGATTTCTTCTGCTTCTGTTTTGTGCGAACGCAATCGCTTCAGGTGAGCCATATTGTTTTTACTTTTAACAAAGATCATTCGAATCTTTCCTATCTGATATTCAGCAAGTAATAGTTCTCACACGTTTTTCATAATGAAACAAAAATCGTAGAAAGGGTAGTGCTTATAAAACTTGATAATTTGAAACATCAAAAAGGTTAATAATGGTTAACTAAACGGTCACTTTGTGTTTGAAAGCATTTAATTATTCTGAAGTTTAAAAAGATTATATGGTCAGCACGTAATGAAAATGCCAGCAAAATGATTACAGTGTTTCAAGCCTTGCTTGAGGGCAATGCGCGGTATATCTATTGAAAGATTGATGAAATTTTTAGTCATTCGCGAGATATCTACTGACTGGTCCTCATAACAAAATTAAGTCTATGCGAAAATCTATTATCTGATCTCATTTGTTTGCCTGGTCACGCGTGACCGCGTGAGAATTTCTCAAAATAATTAATGCATTATACTGAAATGGGATCATTTAATATGCATCTGAATAAGCTAGTTTAAAAAAATGATAATTCCTGACCGGATATAAACATCCAAGAGAATTTAAATCAAATATTAGAAACACAACCTAAATAATAATAATAAAAGATATTACGGGGGTCATTCTAAAAGTACGTATGGATATGCCGTTTTGCCATTTGCAATTATTTATTAACAGATTTATCAATAGATTTTTGTGAATTGAACCAATCAATTGAATGTATTTGATGTTAAATTTTGGAGAACATTACTCGTTATTAAAAACCCCTCATTTAGCTCACAGATCATTTACACATTTGACGCGGAAAGTATATAGGGTAAAATAATGCAGGAGGTGCACTAGTAAGTACTACTGTTGTCAACAAAAGCTGGCTCCGATTTTTTCGCAAAGCGTACGTACGCTTTCGGCAGGATACACCATCGCCCTGTCCGTCAAAAAATGGGATAACATTTAATAAAACCACCACGGTAAACATTACTTTTACATTTTTTTTTCAAGAGATTTTAGTGTTTTTATTGGTAGTTTTATAATCGTTATAATAATCCGTGTAGATGTATGCGGAGTGGTACATGTTTCTTTGGTGGTCGATAGATCTAATTCCATTAATGACGCAAACTGGGAAAAGGTTAAGAACTTTTCGCGACAGCTTGTTACGTGGCTACAAATTGCTCCTGGTCGAAACAGAGCGGGATTTGCTACCTTTGGCAAGAAAAGTAAAATTGAAAGTAATTGTAACAAGCATGCAACAAGTGCATCATTAAACACAGAAATTACTAATTTCGATCGAACATGTTGTAACTTTAAAAATGACTATACTAACATTGCAGCTGGTCTTTCGGACGGAGAAACGCTTATAAACGCATGTTCTTCGACAACTTCCAATGTCAGCAAAGTCATTGTTTTGCTTACAGACGGAATACATAACTTTGGAGCAAATGATGTTGATGTAGCAAAGGACATCAGAAGTAACGGAATTAAGATTATTGCAGTTGGCGTAGGAAATCTTGTTAAAAAAGACGAACTTGAAAAATATACCGGTGATCAAAATTTAGTGGTACTTACATCATTTGATCAATTGGATCAAGAAAGTATTTTATCGTTGTTAAGGACTCGTTTGTGTGCTACGACAACTACCGCTACTCCCACAACAACGACAACTACTTCCACAACAACGACGACTACTTCCACAACAACCACCACTACTCCCACAACAACGACCACCATTCCCACAACAACGACCACTACTCCCACAACAACGACCACTACTCCAACAACAACGACCACTACCCCCACAACAACGACCACTACTCCCACAACAACGACTACTACCCCCACAACAACCACCACTACTCCCACAACAACAACCACTACCCCCACAACAACGACCACTACTCCCACAACAACAACCACTACCCCCACAACAACAACCACTACCCCCACAACTACCACCACTACTCCAATAACAACAACCACCACTCCCACAACAACGACCACTACCCCCACAACAACAACCACTACTCCCACAACAACCACCACTACTCCCACAACAACGACCACTACTCCCACAACAACGACCACTACTCCCACAACAACACAAAGTACGACACCTGAAATTTCAGGATCAGGTACGTTTGATTTACCATCATAAAGTATATCATCGGCAAACATTTGCTTTAAAATGAAGAATTTTATTTTAGATAATCCGTGCAATTGTTCTATAAATCTTGATACACTACATATCTGCCTAAAGTGGACACGCAAGGACATTGAGACTAATTTCAAAGGTATATATTGCTACACATACACATGTAATATCTCACTTAGAAGGTTAACATTTACAAAATATATGTGTGTATAATCTAAATGTCGCGCCTAAAAAGTACGTGCTCTACTGCAAAGGTGAAAATTGTTTCATTGTTTTGTAGGATTGTGCTACGAAGATAAATTAAAAGAAGCCATCAAGTACATAAATGTGAAATTGGAACTTGTGTGTGGTTACATTCAAAAATTTAATGGTTGCAGAATTTCTTTACAGGATGATATTTTGCTTAAAAGTTTAGACTCCCTTTTTCTTAACTATGACGAGTGTGTGGTGAATATCGAGTGCAAGTTACTCGAGTTAAAGAAAAAAATGAATCATAAATTGATATGGTTGGAAAAGGAGTTGAAGATTGAAAAAGCCACATCTGAAAACGGTAAGTTCTTCGTTACTGAATTGAAAGGTAGAAATTGTATCATTTAATCCGCGGATGCTAAATAAATGGCGGAGTCGGAATTAACGAGAGGTGGTCGGAAATTCCGTCAAAATTTAATAAAGGTGGGAGGACGGTTTCTCGGAAGTTTGAAAACATCTAATGATGCTTGAATGCATCAAATTTATCACAAGAAAGGAGCACAACTTTCTATAAATGTATTAATAGCAATATCTTTTATAACCGTTGTGACTTAGTGTAAACTTCATTTCCAGCACGGACCTGTTTTTAAAAATCGGTATAAAGTTTTTAAGACATAAAATACATGCCTAAAGTTCACTTAAAAAAATGCAAATGCTGAATAAATGCATTGTTAATCAAGTAAACGTTATTCCTTCAATGTTTCTTTTTGTTTATATCAGGATATCTGAGAAGCATGTGGAATACTTTAGCGGGCAGACGCCAGCCATATGTTGAACCGTTTTATAAGTACGGTTATTATTGGTGATGAAGTTGTTTGTGTTTTCAATTCATATGTTGCTTTGGGAACATTAGTTTATATTTTATTAACGGTTTTGTTAGTTTGTAATTGTAGTTTGTTACTTTAAATATTGTAATTTATCCTGTCGTCGATGTAGCTTGCCTTTTTCAACATATTGTCTTCCTTTATATAAAAATGAGATGCTAAAATACTGACTAGCCCATAATAATATGATCTCAGTATTAACAATATTTAACTATCAAAGTTGGGAAATTTATAGTCATGCCCTAAATTTCTTTAACATTTATATGCCAATTAGTAAATTCCACGTTCGTGTTGCATTTTTCCAGGATTTATTTGCCGGGGGGGGGGGGGGGGGGGGGGGGGGCTAAGAGTCTTTTTTTTATTTGATAAAATTTGTTTGTTGGTTTTTTTTAATACTTTATATGATTTTTTAACTGAAAAATCCTTGCTCGCGAAAGTTAATCTCGCAAAAAAAGTTTTGATTCTTCTCTTCTCTCGTACAATAATACAATAAAGTAATTGATTTCTTTTGCTATTGAATACACAGCAATCGAGACACAGTTATTGTTAACTAATAGAATGAATAAAAGAGTTATTGATTTTTATAACAAGCACGTTTATTGCTTTTCCTTTCTATATACTGAAGAAATATTTTGAAAAACAGGCAAACAAAAAATTATTTTAGGAAAATTTACCGGAGGGGCTTCTTCCGTCCCTGTTTTTCCTACCATGATCATTAATGATTATATTCGGACCCGGTCCTTTTGTACATATATTACGGCGGTAGAAAAACAACAAGGGCGGAAAGCCAACACAGTAAATTTTCGGAAGGGGAGACTTACATCAAATATTTAAACCATATATCCTGTGATGTGTATATTACAGAATGCAATAACAGAACGTTCTTTGTCGAGAAACAAAAAGATTAATAAAAGCGGGAGCTTAATTAACACCCCTGGGAAACCTTACTTTGGATTATTGATAAAACTTTAAATCGGTATTATTAGGATTCAATAAGTTAAATAATAATATACATATTTTCTATGCAAAACATTTCTCTTAGGCTTGGTTTATAACGTATTTAGGTTAGTCGGAAGTTGGTGACAAATGACTGCAGGGCTGTAAATGTGACAAACTTATTAGGTAGACTTATAAATAGGAATGGATAGGGTAAATAGTGACTAAAAAGACCCCACCATAGTTGGATCCAAGAGGCCAGAAAATTTTGAAAATTTAAGATTGGCGAATAAGCTACTCAAATACAAGTTGATCTGTAGTTGTAGATCTGTAATTTATTGTAGGGCTACAGCCCCCGTAGCCCCCCCCCCCAGAATTACGGCCCTGGACTGTAGCTGTAAATAGAAAAATTGTTTAGCGTAATAATACTTTCATCAATCAATAATAAGGGTTATCAAAAACATTCTATACGCAACGTGAGGAGCTACAGTAGAAAATATATGTTTTGAATTTTTGATGTATGTTCCAAAGATTCCAAACGTTTTAAGCTTATTCGTTCTCTGCTTTCCAAACATTACAACTAGCGCTGCAAGTAATATAAATGTACTGAATTTTTTGAATTATCAATGGCTACCAGTGTAACTGTTTCTTGTCCATCTACTCTTATTGTACAAGGTGATTAATCCAGTCTGCGATCACGTTGGAAGAAGTGGCAAGGTGGATTTAATAATTACCATATTGCTGCATTCATCAAAAATAATAAGCAACAACTCTACTAATACTGGAGAAGAAGTGTGTGAAACACACGATTCTCTACCTGACAGAGCAAGAGGAGAGGACTTCGAAGACAAGATGGCGCACAAGACTGACGTGTTTATTGCAGTTACATTTTTTGTGGTTTATTTACTTTCCAAAATTAAACAGCCGATGTTTGTACAACCAGATGGATTGAGCAAAACATTTCTGAAAGAAGACCTGGGAAATACCACAGAGAGTTTTATTTGTTTGTCAATATGGACTGCTAAAAAAGGAAAACATTTATCGTCAACAAATCGTTCAAGATTTTACTCTATTAAAATAGCACAAAGCTTTTCGTACGTCTGTACATCATCAGGTGCATAAAAAATATGTACACTAAAAACTAAAACGTTGCATAAATAGTATGTAGATCGTAAAAGAAATCATAATTAAAAACATTATTTACACAAAATCTCATGGGAGCTATGTTACACCATTTCTAAAAAGTCGTAAAAATCTAATATCCAGTTGGTCATTAATGCTGGGTCTTCGTTTTACAACATAAAAAGCTTCTAATATTTTTCTTTTACGAGAATCTCCTAGTGCATTAGAAATAACTTTCCAATTAAAAGTATAACCAGTGTTACTCAAAACATGCTTTGACGGCTCTGATTTTCCAGATAGCTGATCATGTTCACGCCAGCGTATTTGTGCGTTTCTTTTTGTCTCGCCAATGTACACCTCATCGCATGAACACTTTCCCTCATAAATGACATTCGACTTGTGGGAAACTTTATCTTTCAACGGAAAAAGTGTCTTTAATTTTCTCGTTTTAAATATTACCTCTAACTTTACTTTACCGTTCGTAAACATTTCAATGCGGGATTTTAATTTGTATACCGATTGTTCGTTTTTTGGACAAAACGGGATTTGTATTCTTGTTGTGACTTTCTTCTCCACTTCAAACAACCAACTGGGGATAAGAGGCTCACCGCCATTGTTGTCAAAGGATCTCATCACAGAGTTGATGAACGCCACTGGATATCCTGCGGATTTGTATTTCTTGAAGATCTTTTCCTTTTCGTTTAGGAAGTTTGAGCTGATCCTTTTTGCTCTAAATAAATCTCCGTTGATGATATTTCTTTTGTATTTCTTAGGTACAGAAGAAGACCAATGAAATGGCAACTTTGTATCCTTAGCCGCAATAGCAAATGACAGGTTCTTGTCGTGACGTAAAATTTTTGTGTTCAGAAACTTCATTGGGTTGTATTCAATGGTGAAGCGAAGGTTTGGATGGTAGGAATTAAGAGCTTCAAACAAATCATCTGAACAGTCTTTCTTTCTCCGAACGTAGATGTCATCAACGTATCGTTTGTAGAATTTTGGGTTCTTTGGTGTAACTATCTCACTTTCTACCTTGTTCATGAAACATCCTGCGAATGTAACCGACGCAGGGCCGCCCATAGATACTCCGTCAATCTGCTTGAACAATTTACAATTAGCTGAGAATGTACACTCTTTCGTTAGTTTGGTGAGCAGTTTTTTAAAAATGGATCTCTTGCATAAAGGTTCAAGTTTATTGTTGATGTAGATTTCGTCACATATGAACTTGATTGTCTCGTCAATCGGGATGCTGGTGAAGAGGGAGTCCACGTCGTAGCTGACATCTTCTTCAAAAAAAAATTTTACGTCACGACAAGAACCTGTCATTTGCTATTGCGGCTAAGGATACAAAGTTGCCATTTCATTGGTCTTCTTCTGTACCTAAGAAATACAAAAGAAATATCATCAACGGAGATTTATTTAGAGCAAAAAGGATCAGCTCAAACTTCCTAAACGAAAAGGAAAGGATCTTCAAGAAATACAAATCCGCAGGATATCCAGTGGCGTTCATCAACTCTGTGATGAGATCCTTTGACAACAATGGCGGTGAGCCTCTTATCCCCAGTTGGTTGTTTGAAGTGGAGAAGAAAGTCACAACAAGAATACAAATCCCGTTTTGTCCAAAAAACGAACAATCGGTATGCAAATTAAAATCCCGCATTGAAATGTTTACGAACGGTAAAGTAAAGTTAGAGGTAATATTTAAAACGAGAAAATTAAAGACACTTTTTCCGTTGAAAGATAAAGTTTCCCACAAGTCAAATGTCATTTATGAGGGAAAGTGTTCATGCGATGAGGTGTACATTGGCGAGACAAAAAGAAACGCATAAATACGCTGGCGTGAACATGATCAGCTATCTGGAAAATCAGAGCCGTCAAAGCATGTTTTGAGTAACACTGGTCATACTTTTAATTGGAAAGTTATTTCTAATGCACTAGGAGATTCTCGTAAAAGAAAAATATTAAAAGCTTTTTATGTTGTAAAACGAAGACCCAGCATTAATGACCAACTGGATATTAGATTTTTACGACTTTTTAGAAATGGTGTAACATAGCTCTCATGAGATTTTGTGTAAATAATGTTTTTAATTATGATTTCTTTTACGATCTACATACTATTTATGCAACGTTTTAGTTTTTAGTGTACATATTTTTTATGCACCTGATGATGTACAGACGTACGAAAAGCTTTGTGCTATTTTAATTGAAAAAATAAATATATTGTTTTAAAGAGAACTTTAAATCATTAAACTGCATCTTATATTTAAATTTTACTCTAGTTTGTGTATTTTGATATTGTTATGTGGCGATGTTGAATCGTTACCAGGTCCAATGGAAAAACTGCTAAAGAAGAATGGAATAATTCTCTTGCACATCAACATTTATTGGTTTATTCAACAACCTAACAAATATTGAGGCAATATTTTGGAAACATCAAAACATCAACTTTTCTTGTTATCAGAAACACACATATTGCCCTGTAGTTTCAACAACAACTCAAAACTCTACGATATTTCGGGGTACACGTTTATCCACAAGAGTCGCAAAAATACGCCGTCTGGTGGTGTGGCAGCATATGTCTCTGACAGATTAAACTGGCAAAGGAGAGAGGACTTGGAGGGAGAAAATATTGAAAGCATTTTTATCGAAATAAAAAACAAGAACGCAAAAAGTTTCCTTGTTGGTGCTTTATACCGACCCCCTGAAGGATCTCGATATCTTGCGAAAAACTTCAACGATTTGTTCAGAAATATGTTAATTGAAATAAATGATCTTTTGCGTGAAACAATCCTCATGGGAGACTTGAACGTGGACTATTCAAGGAATCGATCAGTTGATTAACAAAGCAACTCGTGTTACGAAAGACACATCAACACTCATCGACGTCATCCTTACAAACAAAAAGGAAAATATATCAACTTCGAGCGTATTCCCTATTGGAATAAGCGATCATGATATGATAGAATGCATTAGAAAGATGAATCATCACAAATACAAACCAAGGAATATAACCTGTCGCAACTTTTCAAATTACGATCCAGTAAAAATGAATGAGGAACTTTCTTCTGTAAATTTCGACGAGCTTTATAATTGCAGAAACGTGAATAATAATAATAATAATAATAATAATAATAATAATAATAATAATAATAATAATAATAATAATAATAATAATAATAATAATAATAATAATAATAATAATAATAATAATAATAATAATAATAATAATAATAATAATAATAATAATAATAATAATAATAATAATAATAATAATAATAATAATAATAATAATAATAATAATAATAATAATAATAATAATAATAATAATAATAATAATAATAATAATAATAATAATAATAATAATAATAATAATAATAATAATAATAATAATAATAATAATAATAATAATAATAATAATAATAATAATAATAATAATAATAATAATAATAATAATAATAATAATAATAAAAGGTATATTCTGGGCATATCCATATTTAAAATGGCTCTGGCTCTTCGTCCCTTTAAAATAAAATGAAAAGGTATATAAAATATATTAATTACATATGTATGATAATAAATAAACAAGATTAGTTTGCATTAGCAATTAAAATGTTCTTAGTAAGAGAAGAAAATGCTTTTATATTCTTACAGTGTCTAAGTTCTTTGGGTAAGCTATTGAAATGTATATATGCATCATGCTGAAATGTCCCAGGGGTATCGTCTTTCACTTTTATATCGGTGCTGCTCCGTAATGTTCGCCTTGGTGTATACAACTCGATCGGAGTAATCTTCGGCCAATCATTTCTGTTAATTGCTTTGTGCACGAGCTTAACGATGTTGAAACGACGACGTTCACGTACGGGCAGCCAATTTATTTTCAATATATCGGAGGTCGATGCATATTTTTTTGTAACAAAACTGCACGTAGCTTTTTGTAGACGTTGCAAACGCTTAAGTTGGTATTCTTTCAGTGTGTTCAAAACGACGTCGTTGTAGTCTATCTTGCTGAGAATCAAGCTTTCAGCAAGCTGCTTTTGGACAGCTAGTGTTGTAAAAAATTTTAATCTTTTTAATATACTTAGCTTAGAGTAACATGAAGAGAGGACTTCAGCTACATGTCGTTCCCAAGTGAGATGCTGATCTAGATGCACCCCCAGCAGCTTGGTATCATCGTTACGTTCTATCGGTGTCTCGTTAAAACTAATGTTTGTAGTTTGAAGTTCTGCATGTCGTCTAAAGTTGTGACTGGAGGAAAAAAAATATACTTCGTCTTTAGACTATTTAGTGATAGACAGTTTTCGTTTGACCAATCGTGAATTGTCTTTATCGCTTTCGTATGTTCGTTCCGAAACCTTTGCGGAAACCAGTTATAGTATCTTTGTAAATTTGTTTCCTGTCTATGAATTCTAGTAGCTGTTTTAAAACGGTTCTTTCAAATATTTTCGATAAACAGCACTGAACGGAAATAGGTCGAAAGTCTGAAAACTGAGGAGGGCTTTTGTCTTTTGGTAGCGGAACGACACGCGAGACCTTCCACACTCTTGGATATTCGTTTCGCGATATGTAGGAGTTTATTATGTGGGTAAGTGGGAGAGATTAGGTAGTTCGAAAGTAGCTTGATGTATTTTGGTGGTATTTGGTCACTTCCCGTTGAGTCGTCGTTTCAAATTTGTTTGATCAGTTCTGTCGTTTCGTCGTACGTAATCGTTCGCAGTGTGAATCGATCTTGTTGTGTCGATGAAACATTTTTAATATATTCTTCGATATCTCTAGTAGATGTTGGTGACATATTCGTTGTTCTTACCCCGGAAGAGGCGAAAAAATTGTTGAGATCATTTGGTTTCTTCGAGATCGGTTTGTTTGAGGGGTTTAATTTTTTGTGAATTAGTCTCCAGCGTTCTTTCGGTTTTTTGCTCGATAACGCAGTTTTAAAGAAACGTCGTTTTGCAGCGCGTATGCTTCTTTTAATGTTGGCTCTTGCTGTACAAAAACTCTTCCACGTTTCTGGATCATGTGTTCGGTGACATTCATATCGCATATTGTTCCGAGATTTCTTCAACTCAACTATTTAAGGATCGTTCATCCAGGGTGAAGGTGGGCGCGTTATTTTTACCCGTTTGATCGGTGCGTGCCGATCGATCAATCCTCGGATGAGTTGGTTTAGAGTGGAGAGTTGGTCGTCTGGATCGTCAAAAGCGTATGTCGTGCTAAACGGCAGTGTCTCTGCTTCTCGTAAAAACGCATTCTCGTTAAAACATTTTTCGTCTCGAATGAATTTGAATCGAGGTTCGAATTTCGGTAATTTAACGTTGAGTGTAGCGTACGGAGCATCGTGATCGCTAATCAATTCACACGGAAGAACATCGGTCGAAGTGATAACGGATTTGTTGGACGTGATTATATGGTCGATAAGTGTCGCAGAATGTTCGGTAACGCGCGTGTGTTTTGAGACAACCTGATGTAAATCGAACTGCTCTAGTAGACTGTAGTATCGACGGACTGTGGAGTTTTCTCTGTCGAGGAGATTAATGTTCACATCACCGGTAAATATGAACGTTCCTTTCCATTTCGTTCGTACCGTCAGGATAAGTTCCTCGAGCTTTTCTAGCCATTCGTAGATGTTTGTAGATGGCGGACGGTAGAGAACTCCTACTAGAATATCACTGTTTTTGTTGTGACCAGCTACTTCAATAAACAAGCTTTCAAAGTCCTCGACAACAGATTCTAGTTGCCTCCGTCGTTTGTATTTTAGGCTGGACGCGATATAACACCCGACGCCACCTCCTCTTGTGTTCTTACGGTTGTTGTAGACAATGTCGTATCAAGGAATCGTAACATGATCAATAAGGTGGTGGTTGTCAGTGAGCCATGTTTCGGACATCGTGAAGAGATCAAACTTGTACTTCTCGAAGGTCAATAGAAATTCATCAAATGATAATAATAACGACTGAGTGTTGAGATGTGCAAGCATAAGTCGGTTCTTGTGATGCTGAAGCTGAGGTAGATGGGGATCAGGTGATGGAATTATTTCAGCTGCAGGGATGTCATGATGGTGATATTCGAAGCTCATATCGAGGGACTGATGAAAGGGTAGAACGGTATGGAGACAATTCTTACAAACGAATTTTATTTGTTGACGTGGTTGAAGAAGATGAGACGCATTGACGCACGAAGCATGTGATACGCTGAAGCATTTCTCGCAGAGTAATGTCTTTTGATTGCAGCGGATTGTTTTACTGCACTTTTGACACTTCGGTTTTGGTATTGGACCCGGATTCGCCTCGATATCGCCACACTTTAGGATGACGTTGAATGTGGCAGACGTGTTGCTGTAGTAGGGTACACGTTTTTTTGCTCGTTTAAATAACGAGGAAGTTGATGCGCAAGCTTTCAGTAATCTATTGCTTTTTGTTGTTGTCGTTGCTATGACATCATTATTCAGTAATGCAATAACAGTGATTAAGGATTTAATTGACATAATGCAGTGTCGAAGCAGGAATTAAAATAATTATGAAGTCGTAGTAATTGATCTCTTGGGAATTAATAAAGTTGTTAATGAGTTCGCTATTCGCGATAACACTCCGCCGTAAAGAGAAAGGGCGTTGAGAAATAAATATTGCAAATTTTATTTTACGAAAGAGAGTCTAACACATAAATCATCTCTCTCCCATAAATATAATTATGGAATAATGCTCTCCAAGTACAAGCGACTTGTCAAGTTTGAAATTGTAACGATACGAAAATGTCAAGTTACCAACAAAATATTTCACTTTCGATTTTGATAAACAAAACACGTCTTGTCAAGTCATGTAAGTGATTCAAGGAATAATTATAATGAATAATTGAATGAACAATGAATAATTGTTAGGAGTGTTTTAAAACAAAACTACTCAGAGTTTACAATAATCATGCCTCAATTATACAAAAGACAGTAAAAGGGAGATTTTGCTCTTGGCTGTCAGCGGAATTGAAAAAGAAAATGAATGAAAAAGAACGTCTTTTAGGAAAAGCCCGCCGTACGAAAACTATGGAAGACTGGAATCGGTTCAAAACATCCAGAAATCAATGTAACAACCATCTCAGGAAAGCAAAGCAGCAATACCACCAAAATTTGCTTACCGAAAACAGAAATTTGAAATGATTTGTAGGTTAGTACACGTCAAAATCATGTCAAAGTGTATTTCATGAGTATAGATGTTTCATGGGTACTGCTGGCATATACATATTATAACTAACTCCCTGATTTTTAAGAATTTCAAATGGCGCTAACTTGTTCCGAGTCTATTTTTAGATATTGATCATTTATTAAACTTTGTTGTATATTCCTTGGGCTTTCCAATAACTTAAAATGATTAATATCGCCTATGCTTATGATAGAAGCAAAGTTTGTTGCTTGTACCGCAATTGTTTTTATCTATATACGACACTAATACGGATTATTCGGTTAAATATCCTCTTTTCAACGAGCCATAAATCGATAAATTTCATTTAACATGAAATATTTTCCTAGACTGATAACGTCAATTAAAAAAACGGTTTTCCCCAAGTTAGTAGTAGTTTTGTACGGTTCAGTTCACATGGACTAACCAACTCTCCAATCACATCGAAGTCTTCCAGAATCACATCATGCACTTCATCACGGGACACCAGATGATTGAGAAAACCATACCTCTCCACTCTTTGCAACAAACCATCGCTACCTCTCCTTTTTGATAAAATCAAAAGCAAAACCCTTAACACTTTTAGACATAACAAGCTTTAATGAGTTGGCTTGTCAAGGTTGTATCAGAGGGTATGGTTCAAAACAAGAGAGGGAGACCAAACCGAAATAGAGAGATGACATACTACAACATAAAACGGGAGCTTCATAATTCAGCTTGTCGTGGATCGCGAGGAATGGAGGCGACATAGTAATGTGAGTTCGCAAGCTGATATCAAGCCGAGGAAGCGACACATGGCGATGAGGTCGACAATATTTAACGGTATCTTTATATTTCTCAAACTTTCAAACTCTGCATATTTAAATAAATATAAATATAAACAGAAAATTAAAATGTTGAAAGCTGTTCTACTTTTGTTATTTTAGTATAGTAAAACGATTGATGCTGATTAGTGGTTTTTAAGGTGTTAATTAATGTTATAAATTACTGTATGATGTAATGATTCGTTGAATGCCTTTCGTTGTCAAACAGTTACTACTTTTAACTATACATTGTCATTGTTAAGATAAAAATAGCTAAGGATAATTAATTCTTATAAATTACATATGCATTACATAAACATGGCTGTTAAAAGTTAACTTTTCTCCGAATTTCTTTTGAATTGTTTTTCTCCTGTCAGAAATTCATCCCAAAAGACAGGCGTCACTTGCAGAAATATTGCCCTCATTTGACATGGATAGAGCTGCAATAATATTACGATTCGCAACTCGGAAATTATCATTTGTATCTCATTTCATTTTCATGTACTCTGCGCTCCGTAACTTCGAAAACTCCACATATGGGTTAGAACAAAAGCCCAATTTACCTTCTTTCTCTGGTACGTAACCTTGGTTACCGAATTGAAAATATTCCATTTCATGGCTCGTGGAGTTACGAGATATCGTTTTGCCATGCGTCAACTCCCCATTTCTGTTTTCGTGTTGCTTGTAGTTTTTCCTGAAATATCAAGTTTCAAAGAGGTATTTAGTTAAATTAAAATATAATTTCATTGTATTATATATCGATATCGATAAATGTTCTTCTTTTTTATATATCTCACCTTTCCCGCCTGGCCAGCAGACAACAAACAAATATCGTCATGATAACAAACACGACTGTTATGACAACAATGAGCACTATGTTTTTTGTATGTAAAACTTCAGTTTTTAGAGGACGCAGTGTGTCAATGTGAATCGAAGGAACAGTAGAAGAATGCGCAAAGCTGGAAGTGGAAGGCCACCTTTGTACGAGGTTTGTGGAGTTTCTCGTTTCAGGACTCTGTGTATGAATAAGTATGAGTAATTATATCAAAGAAATATACTTGTTAAAGCTGCACTGACGCTAATTATACGTAGAATTAACTATATTGTTTCATACCATATAACAACTAAGACAAGGTTTCCATGAAATTAACTGGAATGCCACTTATCAAATGCAACACTTTGTAATCTAGTGAAAGACTCAAACAATATTGAAAAAACTGACCGTATTCTGAACAGAGGTGAATGAAAGCCACGCTGTTTTCTCTTTACTCTCAATCGATTTTTTTGCAGCGGTGAAACTTGTTTTAATGGACGTGGTTTGCGTTTCTACCGAATGCGATCTGTGCAATTGTTGTCCCGACAGTGTATGCGAGTTTACAATTACATATATTTTTGAAGTCTTCGTTTTTCGAGACGGCTTTTGATCGTCTGTGTTGGAGGTTGTGATACGGCTATTAATTTGTGTTTGTCTTAAGGATTTAAGGCTGAATGATTGCGAGCTGGCGTGCACAGCTTTTAGCGAAGTTGCAATCTGTGCTGATGATGTCAAATGGTTGGTGATGGAGTGGGTTGTAGGTACATACATTCGAGTGGTTATTTGCAGAAGTTTTGAAAATTTAATAAAATGAGAAGAAACACTTTTAGACGGTGAGGTAGCTGACGTTTGAATGCTCTGAGTGTAACTTAAGCTCATAGTTGAATTCGCAAAAGATGCTTTTAAGATGAGGTCGCTCGATGATACCATAGAAGGTAAAGAATCTGTGGCACCCATGAAAGAGGAATCTTTTGAAATAAAGGTTTCGAATGTTGATTTCACAGGTGATATGCTGGCTTTTATCGGAAACAATCGTGTTTTTGGAGAACTTAATGTTTCTATTTTAGAGCTCAATATAAGAATGCACTGCCTTGATATCAAAAGACTTGATCTTTTGAGTACATCCAACGTTGCTATGGAACTTGCTGAGCTAGTATGTAACTGAGGCGCTGTGCTAGGAGATATTCGGTTTCTTGGTGAGGAATGTTGTCGAACGTTTACTGATGAAATCACTGTATCAAATAACAAACACAATTCATAAATCATACAAAGGACCATTCAATTCAATACGTGTGTAGAAAGAACTTCTTGCTGAGTTATCACTGATAAAAATATCATGCTTGGAACTAAATCAAAAGATTTTAATTTTCACGGTGCTACGACCTTCTCTTTGTTCATGAAATATTTTTGTTGTTGATTTTTGTAGTAAATAATATTTGTCAAACACATTTCAATGAATTATTTTTCACAACGAGAAAAATCTCAAGCACATACAAGTGTCGAATGAAGGTTCTGCGCTTATGGTGAAGCGACAAACAATGTTAAATGATTCTTTAAAATATGTTTGTTAAAACAATACTGCTCTTAGTAATGTTTCCGTTTACGAAGAAAGAATGTAAGAGAAAACGAAATTGATTTTTTTCAGGCAACAAACCTTTTAGACAAGAGGGTTCCAACCACCCTTCATTGCAGACTTTGTTGCCATTTGCATCGCAAGTGTAGTGGCCATGTACGTCGTCATCCATTGGAGTGCATATGCGTTGCAAACAGTCTGGTTTCTTGTATCCAACATTACAATATGATCTAAAGTAAATAAATAAGTGAGGCTCTCGGAAGTTGACTCAGATGTAAAAACAGGAATGTGTGAGCTTACTTTATCCAAAACTTTAACTCGTTTAACTTTAACTTGTCTTGAGACATGTATCTCTGATGAAGACTGTCTCTTTCTTTTACACGCACTGTGATAGTCGATTTAAAGCGTATAATATCATTGTTTTTGTCAACTTTAACTTCGAGTGCAATACTTTCCTGTAATAACGAGAACATGTTTATTGTTACTGAATAAATTTTATTTATGAAAACAAATAAAAATTTCACTTACTTTTAATGCCCCAGAAACTCGGAGAAATGATGTTTTGGGAAATTCAAACGGGTTCTTAGCAACAGGAAATTTGAAAGTTTTTGTTTTTCTCTTTGATCCCATCACCATGATGACTATAAACGAGAAGTCGCCTTTCTGGAAAGACGCGGTTTCGAATGACTTTAGATTGAGTTCAATCACACCAGAGGATATGACAACCTATGAAGAGAGATAATTCGGTTCTTAGAGAAATTTACATTTTTTCACAAAGTATTCCAGTTGCACTGACGTTCGTTGTTTTAGAGCAAAGGAACCGTGACATAACCACCCTCAAGATTTCGTTGCGAATTTTGTCAGTTGGTAATCTGGGGTTAGCATACCACTCGAATGTCTCGCCAGAAATTACAAAATTATGTTGAAATGAGGAACTGGTGTATCGTTTAAAACACTTTTTTGTGAAGTGTTTATCTTTCAAAAGTAGTCTACATCAATCAGACCAATATCAATTTCTTCTGTAAATTTTGATGAAATTGACTACTTCTAGGGAACTTTTATCTCCAAAATTTGAAAGTAATTTTTCCAGTTGAGATGGTACCCTACTTTATCAATAGGTTGCGTGAATATCTGTAACGTGATTGGCTAATCATATTTCGGAGTGCAAAACTCAATATTTTTTCTTGATTGGCTAAAAAGGAGTGCAAAATTCAATATTTTTTCTGATTGGTTAAAGCAACTATTCCCGGGATTCCTATTGGTTAAAAACAGAGTGCAAAATATGACACGTGCGAATGTTAGAATAATAAATAAATAAATCGTAAAATCATTGAGTTGTGGCGACGTTCATGTTCACGCTCTCAAAGCGTGTTATATAAGATATCATATAGTTAGACCTATTGATAAAGTAGTTATCGCGAGATACGAGAAAAATATGACGAATATTTTTTTGAGTTTTTTATGTTTTTCAAAATATTTAACGAGTCTTTAGGCAAGTTAAATATTTAAGAAAAACATAAAAAACAAAAAAAATATTCGTCATATTTTTCCAGTATAAATTTTACAACTTCATTCTGCATTAAACATGCTACTTACGCTTCAAAAAGTAATGTATTTTTCGCTCGTTATCTTGAAAAACGTACATTCGCTTAGGATAGGCTTCAGTGTACTGTATTCAGTTAAGCATAATTTAAGATTTTTTTGATGATTTTTTGAAAATAAGTATATCATGAAAAGTTATTAAAATCCAAAAATTTTGGCAGGAAAATTTTTTGGCAAACTCTTAATTTCAGCGGACAAATATTCGTCGAACTTTTTTGCCGAAATTTTTTTCCGCCGAAATTTTTTGGTTTTTATGTAACCCTCAGGTCAGTGTTTTTCACAACAACGGTGTCTCTTTTGTCTGGAATGTTGTCGCTGTTAATGGCAGTTATTACCTTGCTCTTTCCTCAGGATTTCTTAGCAAAGGAAATGTGTTTACTTTGTTTCATTATCATAATTTTCACCGCAGTTAGTAACACAACGTTTAAGACCCATTATAATATCTCTGTAGAAAAAATACCACACCAACAAACCTTGCAAACGAAAACCTTGTGCTGAGGTTCATAAAACATGATCATTGAACATGATACTTAATTATTCTTTTGTTAGTAACAATGTTCTTTTATTGTTTGCTAATAATTATATTTCATGGATTGCGTGGTAATTTTTTATCTGTTATTACTCCAAAAGATTTTCGCCTCCAGTCCGCGCGTTGGCTAAAGGCCTGTAGTATAGTAGTCATGGTGCAACGCAAATATTCAGCACACACAATACAGTGTTTCTACACAACAAATATTTTCGGTACTTTTGCAAAAAATTTTATGAAAAGTGCACCTAAAAAAAGATTGAACAACCGAGACAATCGTTTACGCGAGGCAGTTAACAACGTTAAAATGAAACCTACTCACATCCAGGAAGGTTTGAATAAGTACCATTAAAGTTGCGAATCGTGCCATGCTTGCTAACATCCGTCCGTTAGGTACATAAGCAAGCAGTTGTATGTAGAATGATGACAGTGAAATTCGATGCGCCGGTAGCTGTCAGTTAAAAAGAACAAAGGAGTGAAAGCGAAAATAGAGGGAGGAGGGAAACGTGAAATGTGGTTTCAAATTAAGGAGAGATGCTTTAAAAGGCGCGCGGTTTGTGTCTACAACCATTGGCTATTTTTTAAAAAAATAGAAAGGGACAAATTTTGACAACTTGAAACTTGCTTGGTATTATGATGTTTGTATGCTAAAACATTTGAAAATTCTAGCACCAGTTCCTTTTTATGCGATTGGCTCGCAACTCCTTTTTATGTTGACACTCGAATTCATTCTAATCTAGCAAACCATTAAAGTATATACAATTGAAATGTCGTGAAATTCCTTCTGTAAGCAATCACGAGACAATATCACAACTTTCGGCCACCAATGATGCTTACGATCGTCTAAAATATAGTTCGAAACCATTTTTATTGTTCATTGCTATTGGTTCAAAGATGAGTGAATTCACCGGACCTTCATTAACCACACCCTGTATAAGAAACAGGGACAGGTTGTGACGTCTCCTGCCTATGTAATGAAATCGGGGATTTAGTTGGTAAAATTGGGATTTTGATATTGGTTAACATATTTTTGAAAAGCTTTCAAATGAAAGCGACTGCACACGTGTAATGCAATACAGAAAACATTCCAAAAATAATTTAAACTTCTTCAGTGTCATTTGTTCCGTTGTTTTTGCGAATGTTGGCTCCTGTTAAATACTATTGATATAATTCAGATTGCAGTATACAGTGTAATATTGATGAAATTTATTCGGTAAATTATAAGCAACAATCTCCAAAGCCCTTTCAGGAACCGTTTCTGATAAGAAGTACTATGATAAGACTTTTTTATTATCAAAAGTTATTATTAAATTTAGACATTGACAGAGAGGTTATTCAAAATATTAAATCGTGTATGTTAATGTGTATTACTATTTAAATTACTTGACTTTATATTCAAATATATTTATATATATATTGACTTTCAAATATATTTATAATAATTATATATACAATATATGTTTATATTTAGCGTTAGAGTTGCTATTGGATACCATTGCTCCATTTAACTTTCTTTTAGTAGGGAAGTAAACAACGTTTCAAGTTGAAATCAAATTGCATTTTAGAAATGTCAACAATGTATTGCGACATCTTATGTATTATATTGTTTGCAAGCAATAAATATATTTAAATGTTTAGGGTCGTGTATATCTGGCGTACCCTTCTGTTTTTTAACTTAAAATCTATAGATTATCTAATAACAGACGCAATGCAACATTTTATCAGTACGTTTGATTATCTACGTGACGGTCTGCGTGCTAAACATTTGCAGTAGAGCTACGGAGACGTCAAGGGTTTCATTGATTCTTGCAAGTATTCACCGCCTTCTCCAACCACTGCATTGTGTTGGGAAAGTAGAGTTACGAAATTACTACCTATTGCGCAACGAATTAACTGGGAAAGGTATATATTTGCGATTACATTGTTGTGGGCGAAATCACTTGATGTTACTGCGCTGTTTGCGCGTATTTCAAGATGCCGATATATTGATCAGTCGAAACATTTTTAGCACAGCCGCAAAATATAAGTTGTTGGAACCGCCTTTTTATTGTTTTTCAACTTGTACTGATATAGTCGAAAATGATGTAATTTATCTTGAACATAAGAACTATAATACAAGTAACATGATTCGAAGATTTGCATACTGTTAATGTTTCTTGAAGTAGACATTTGTTCATCTTTCATGAACTTTCTCGTACGATTATAAAAGAAAATATTTACAGAGATGTTAATGGGAAAGCCGTTTCGTGACTAAAGGCAATCCTCGTTTTAAATTGTTAAGCAAATACGACAAAAATAGCAAATATAACGTGCAACAACAACTAACAGATGATTTTATGAAAAGGTAGAACGAATTAAAAAGAAACACCTGAAATAGGGAGAACAGCTCATTATAATTAATTACATTCTCAAATGTTGCAGGAATAACATACGTATCTTAATTGTAGGGAGAGGGGTCTTTTCCGAAATTCGGAAAAATGTCCAACCCATTCCCATTTATTAACACTCTATGAGATTTTCAAGAATTTTTGACCCCCACCCACCTCCCTCTATTTCTTAACTCTTCCCATTTGACCATTACGTAAGAAGGGTTAAAAAGTGATTTTAGTGACTAGTGAATTTGTAAATTGAGCAAAATTGTCCAAATTTTATTAATTTACAGCCTGGATATTGCATGATTTTAGGCTTAACGTTGCAATGGCTGAATTATTTTAGCACTGTTTTTATGTTATTAGCTTTTTACTACTTCTAATCTTTTATATATTATGTATTTTATATCCCAAGGATCACACAGAATGAAATGTGCATCCAATAATTTTAAGATTTTAATTTTGAAAAAAAAAAACAATTTAAAAATCATTGAAAATTTTAACGCTACCATCCAAATTCCCACACGAGTAGAAGTGCTTACCTTCAAAAATAGCAATCGTCTTTCGAGGGACTGAGAATTGCATTAGAGAAGATTTCGATGAACAGAACATATGTGCTGATACACCATTTTCTTTGAAACGAGCTGATTAAATTCTTTCACAATCAGTATAGCTGGTCTTGTGTAAAGAAAACTGGCTTTAATGGTGTATTCATTTACGGGTTAAAGAACGCCACTAACTAGTTGCAAGTTGTCGATGGAATAGAATTGGGTAGATGCTGAAGGTTCTTTCTGGAAGGAACATCAATTATCATGGTCGGATGAAATTGATCATCCAAATAAATGGCATGGATGAGGTAGAAAAGCGTTATTAAAAGGGCAATACTTATGTATTTGGTGGACATTATCGACAACTTTAGACGAAGTTGCTTGGAGAAAAGGAAGTGTCAAATAACTGCTGACGGTTAAGAAGATTATAAAATACACAATTAGACAATACGATTGAAGCTGTTTCATCTTAAAACAGTAAATTCTATTCAATAATTATATTTTCGAAAGCCCTTTATTTGGTTCTAAGATCTGTTTTCTTAAGGAAAGAATAACAACAACATAAAGAAACTCATTGCCGTTAAAATCTTTAAACTGTTTTAATTGGATCGAAAGTAAAAGGTGTAAGAATGGACGCACAGATGTCGTGAATTTGACAGGAGGAAATGTTCTTCCAGTGCGTGCATAAGCTTTATAATAATGCGCTCGTGTTGTTGAAACAGGATAGATCACTCTTTTAAATGTCTATTCAAGTTTATTGACCATTTACGTGAAACAATGCAATGTGCTGTTTCAGTTCTCCACGTCGAGTCATGGATGTCTTGCAGAACCTACATCTGTATGGTTTCTGATCGGTATGTCTGTGCAAATGAAATTTCAGATTGGAAAGTTTGTTAAAAGATTTCTTGCACACGTGACAAGTGTAGGGCTTTTCCCCAGTGTGAATGAGAACGTGATTGCGTAGGTTTCCTTTCTGGTGGAAACCTTTGTTGCATATCTTGCACATAAATTCCTTAGTGTTGTTGTGCGTGCGCATGTGCGTTTTGAGGGTGGAGGAACGATTGAAAGATTTTAAG
Organism: Candelabrum cocksii; assembly: GCA_963930725.1. Classification (NCBI taxonomy): domain Eukaryota; kingdom Metazoa; phylum Cnidaria; class Hydrozoa; order Anthoathecata; family Candelabridae; genus Candelabrum; species Candelabrum cocksii. Next base: position 4,775,548 of record OZ005677.1, on the reverse strand, counting down.
CAGACGAAACACTTGTGGGGTCTTTGTGAAGTGTGGATGATCTTGTGGCGACATAACGTGCTAGACAGACGAAACGTTTTACCGCATGTAGAACAGCCGAAAGGTTTCGTATCTAACTCGTCGTTTTTCAACATGTGCTGGCTAGGAGATTTGTTTGTTAAAACATCAGCACTTTTTATTTCGAAACCGATTGGCTTTATCAAAGAGGATCCGATTTGAGCTATTATTATATTTTCTGACGTCATTTTGCGTTGAAAGAAGGTATTTGTGCAAGATTTTCTGCTTTCGTTCTCTAAATAAAAACACTTTAAAATGAACAGGAATTCGTATAATCTTTCAAAGCTCTGACCTTGTCAAAGTTTCACCAATTATAAATAGAACTTTAGAAAGTTACATGGAAACAGTGACAATGTCTTACCTAAAAAACATGTCTTCCGGCGAACGAGGAATGATTTCGGCATATCGTTTATTTTGTAAACGAAAGAAGATTTATGCTTTTCATGAAAGCAAATTGGAGAATGAAATGACCAGCTAGTCTAGTGTATTTTTAAAGGGGGGAAGCAGATGGCATTTATAGAGGGAGCGATATTTCAAATGGAAGACAATAAATATATTCAATAGCACAACCTTTAAGCTATCTTTAAAAAAAAACTCCATCTAATCAAATGAAAGAGTGACAGATGGCGGATAAAAGCTCCGTTTAGGAGAGCCTAGAGTAATTGTTTTGTGCTCTACCACACGTGTTTTAGAAAATGCACATCTGTTTGAATGACATCTAAAGCAAATGAAAAACCCGGCATTTATGATCGTCCGGGTTCCATTTAAAACGCAACTGACCTCAGTTTCGGCGGCATATTCTGAGACAAAATCCTTTAATACCTGAGGAGAACCTTCATTATGTTTTATTGATGTTGGCAGAAAATTTCATCAAGATCACGTACTGATAAAAACAGTTTATATTATCGGCGCATTTACTTTGTGAGAAAAAAAGAATTGGCATCTGTTCCGGTACATTTTCTGTTATCTAACAAAGGCAAACAGCCGTTCCGGCATCCCACAATGCACCTCATTTCCTCTCATTTTATTAAACGCATTTCGCGAATTATACCTCCTAAATTAAAATTAAATTAAATAGATTTCCTAATTTTTACGTGCAATAGCTAATAGAATTGAGGAATTTCGTTTTATAAAAAAAGGTTGTGTTGAAATCAGTGTTTCTTTGAAGAAAGGTCTTTGAAGAAAGGAGATGATAAACAATGCACTGTTTTTAACAATATGGCCATGTGGTCAAACGCGACGTCATCATTTCTGTAATGATGGCCGTTTTTAAGAGATAACGGTTTTCACATGGATTAAACGTACGACGTTTGTGTTTGCATAATTTCAAAATTAGATTTAGTTGGCATTCCACACCTGCGCAGTGGTTCATGTAACCTCCGCCCTCATAATAACAACAAAACGTTTTGATGGCCGGTAAATCTTATTAGGTTTCTAAAAGCAAATGAACTTTAATTCATACCATCCCACGAAACGAACAATTTGTATTTTGAAATGAACACGAGAGCAACACAACTAGAAGGCGGTTAAATGAACAAATGGTGACGAGAAACACAAGAAAATGCACGAGCAAGAAAGCAGTGCAATATTTATTCCTGAGAGAAAAACAAATTGGAACGAAATTTACAAGAAAAAGAAAAAAAATTACAAGATTTTGTTATCGGTAATCAGATTAATTATTAATTAATATTATGGCATATAATATAATGAGTAATTACTAACAATGCATCTAAAAGTAATGTGCTCAAATCACATAAAAAACTTTTTCCATAAGAAACCTTTAAAAACTTTTAATTTCAATACAGTGCTTGTACGGCTCTTGTTGGTAAAATTCTGACCCTGGAAGTTTATATTAAGAAACTGTTAGGCAAGTAATCTCCAAAATGTTAAGCAACTGAAAGCCCTGAGGCGGAGTAGCATTGTGACGATGTAACATTTCTTTCGTGCCCCCTGATCACGACGCAAGCAAATACCATCTTGGGTTTATTTAATTTTATACGGCACATTTACACTTCAGTAGTATATAAAATACTCTCATCAGTGCATGTCCTGTTGGTTAGTCTTGGTGTATTGAATTCTATTCGGTAAAAACTATAGTTACTTGAACGTAGGTTAGCCATATTTTGCCAACAAGTTATTATTTTTATAACAGAAAAGGAAGGTTTGTGAGGGCAGAGGGGGGATTGGAAGGTGAAACTGGAGCGAGACTATGTTTTGTAGGCCAATTAAGAACTTGTGCTAAGGAAACGATAGCCGAGTTATATTAAGCTTTTTTCCAGACAAAAAGTATGATTAGCGGAAATATAAAAAATATATATGAAGAAATAATATGATAATACATAACAGTAAATTCGTGAAACGGGGAAGCAATCACAATAACAGGGCAATTAAAATCATTTTAACGGACGTGCGTAAATGTTATAAAGAATATAAAATATAACGTATTGTTCGGAGAAGAGCTCATGGAGTGGCAGTTAGGTGGGAATTCTCCGGATACCTCATTCCTATATATAGATACTTTCCTGCAATATGTTCGGCAAACCAGAAAAAATCTCCACACCCTTTACGTTCGACTCGGAAATAATGCAAATGATAAAATTGCGTAAAATACATTTCCCGAAATGCATTGTGGGCATGCCGTATCAAGGCGACCCGGGAATTAGAGTTTTAAAATATTTGCACACAGGAAAGAACCATTTGATTTCCAAACAACTGCCTTATACATCTATGCTTTTAAAAATGTTTTCAAACTGTGGTTGAATGAAAAATCTTTCGTGATGTTTATATTTGGAAGCGCAGTGCTCTCGGCACCTTTTATTTTTTCGCAGCACGAGTGAAATGAAGTAACTGGAATTTTTCTGCATGCTTCACTGCTTGTTATGTTTCGAACAAAAACGTTCTTTAGCAAGTGTTCGAAACAATTTGGAAGTGGCAAAAGGTAAACAATAAACCATAAAATCGTTTTGTTGATAGTGTTCTTGCTCGGAGTATCTCAGAAAAATGTTCGCGAAAACTACCTGCTAAAAATCTAAACGTCATATTATTTTCTTGACAACTTTTAGATTTATTTAGATTCGCTTAAAAACAAGAAATATTGAAACAAGTATTGAACGAAAAAATAATCGTTTTAGAAGTATATATTAATAGCAATATTTAGGAAAGAAACGTTTGAGTCATGGAGAAACTCCGAGGTACAAAAACGCCCCAACTTGTCCGGGAAGGCTTAGCAGAAATGATGGGAACGACAGTGCTTTGTGTGAGTAATCTGCCTCTATGTACTACCAAAACTTCGTCAAATTTTTATAAAATGTGTTACGGTTTTACTATCTTGCTGTATGATGTACTTTTAAACATTAATGCAATTAGGCCTCCGCGTAAATAAAGACTTTGGAAACAAGTAAAAGCATTGAGCCATCATATTCATACTTTCAACTAGCCAAACTTTACGAAACATTAAATAAACGTTGTTTTTTATAAGAAACCTAGTAAAGGGCCTAGTTCTAAAGGTTTCTTATTTATAGTCTAAAATACCACGTTTTTAGTTCTAAATGTTTTTTATTTTGTTTCTTATCTCAAATCAAGCATATAGTTCAAACAGTTTCTTAGGTTTATGGTTTTGCAATTGGAAAACAAAGCGTTTTTCGTTTAAATGTTTTTTTAACTCCGAAAAAATCGACACGGCATGAAATATAATAATCTAATGTTTGAATATTTGACCGTCTGCAGTGCAATGACCTCATTTGACTTTACTTAAAAATGATATGAATTTTATATTATCTGTTCTTTGATTGATCGTAAGGCTTCAAAAAAAGTTCTTATTTTGGAATTAGTCATAACAATATAGTACTAAAAGTTTCTTAATTTTTGAAGACTCTACATGTAGGTTTCTTATAAAGAGGTTTCTTATAAAAAAAACCCGTGTAAACAAGGTTCAAACAACCGAAACTTTGTACTCATTCGAACTTTGTATGTATTATTCGAATGCTGCTTAAATCCAACTTTCGTTATTTCGAACAAATTTCTAACTCCTAAGCTCCCTTAAATTTCTAAAGCTTGTTTTAAGAAAGTCTTTCGTAACATCGGGAGTCCGTTGAACCTATTTAGTTCGGCAGAAACTTTGTAATTTTTACAGAAAAGGGTTTTTAAAGAAAAAATATAAGATCGTCAAAAATTCCCTAACCGCGTTAATTTTCTTCTGCGATAGGTAAAAATTCAGGAAACCGCGTTAATTTTCTTCTGCGATAGGTAAAAATTCAGGAAACCGCGTTAATTTTGTCAGTTTTAAAGCAAAATGAGTTTTGGGCCGCGTTAATTTTTCTCGCGTTAGTTTTTTGGCGTTAATTTTATCATTCGTTAATTTTGTAATAAGGTATAGTGTAAAATATTTACTTGGACTTCCTAATTCTAGTTGCATTTATATGAATTGATTTAATTTTTTGAATATTAGGTAAATTTATCATTGTTGTTTATTAAAAAACGTAAACATTTAAAAACATGGTCGATGCAGGCGTTTGGTGTTGGAAGTGTGGCGCAGTTCGTGCTGGCGAAACAAGAGTTTGGCGGTTATTGGTCTGTGAACTGGGGTTGGGGGTTGGGGGTGGCATTTGGTATTTACTGGGCGGGTGGAATCTCAGGAGGCCACATAAACCCCGCTGTTTCCCTTGCTCTCGCCGTATGCGGCCGGTTGAAGTGGCATAAACTTCCCGTGTACTGGATAGCGCAACTGGTCGGCGCCATCATCGGTTCAGCACTTGCGTTTGGCGTGTATCACGGTGAGCGGACGTTCTTGAAAGAATTCAGATTTAGAAAATTCAGGTTTTTAAACTATATTTGAATATGTTCAAGAAGTTACTTTTATAACAAAACGGAGTGGAAATTATATTTTACATGGAAATTATCTTTTACCTGATTTAAAGAAGAATAATGGAATGATTTCCCTTTTTCTTCGATGACTTATGTTGTGGTTTACATTTTAGATTACTTGGTTGAATTCACTGGCGAGGCACGACTTACCAACAGTACGAACGCCACAGCGGGAATTTGGTCCACGTACCCACCGGCTTTCGTTTCCAACTGGACGGGATTTTTTGATCAGGTAACATGTTGTCTTTCCGTCACATTCTCTTTATTTCCGTGATTTTCAGTTGCTTGCCACTGGTATGTTTGTGGGTACCATCTTTGCCATTCTGGACGAGAAGAACATTGGAGTAGGGGCGAATATCGCCCCTTTCCTCATCGGCCTTATTGTTGTGACAACAGGGACGACGTTTGGGGTGAACGCAGGCTTCGGTTTGAATCCAGCGAGAGATTTAGGGCCGAGGATTTTCACTGCTTTGGCCGGTTGGGGAAGTAATCCATTCTCGTAAGTTTTATCCGTATGATGTCAAATCATAATGACGCTTTTCATCCGGGTTGGATAGTAAACAATTAATATTCCATTGTGAGGTTTTCACTGGCGTAATTTGATGGAACAGCTTAAGGGGTAAAAGTACAAACACAAAAGCGACCGTTCATCTTCTTTAGAGCTCACAACAGCTGGTGGGTGTTCCCGATCTGTGGTCAGTTGTTGGGTGGCGTGTTGGGTGGACTCACATACGAACTCACTGTAGCCATTCACCATGACTACGACGAGGAAGTTTCCATGGAATCACCCAAAGAAGAGGTTGCCATGGAGAACGCGTATACGTCGCCTAGAGAACCAAAGCAGTGATGGGAGTGATACTCACATCAAGAAGGAATTGTAGTTATGATCGCGATTGTTTTATATTGTATTCCTTTTTTATTTTTGTACAAATCAAGAGAGTTCTATAACATGACTGGTTTTTTATGCCTCCGATAAATTTGTAACAGGAAAGTTGAAAACTTTTATTATTGAAAGTTTATTATTATATATTTTACAATATTATGCAATATGCACACATGTTAATAAACTCTTTTCTGTCTAAGATTATATTTTAAGACATTCCACTGTTGACTGGTATTCAGCTCTAAAAAACATCAGGAAATATGAGCTAGCGATAACACGTTTTTATGATATCGCTTAAAATTTGAGACTGATCAAAACAAGGTTTCAAATTTACTTTGAATTTCAATTGTTTGATGAAATTATTGATGATGGCGTTGAGGTTATATCTCTACGAATGGTAAAGGATCTTCTTTCACAATGCGAAACAATTTTGTGTTATTTCCGAGAATCGTTAGGATGTTTAAATGAAAAAGTGATCATCTTTGCAAAGACATTTCTGATCTTTTTGACAAACATTAAAAACTGAAAATAACTACTATTAAAACAGAAAAAATATATTCAGAACAACCTTTATTTGTACATATTTTGCAACTCTATTCATGTTTGAAAATTCTTTCCATTTTTAACTTTGAAGTCCTAATTCACGAAGGTGATTCCTAATACACTAGTGAAAAAATGACTGCAATTCATAAATCACTAGGGAAATAGGGCTCCGCAGTTCTAATTCCCTGCTTCCTAATTCCCCATGACACCGGTTTACCCTTGTTAACTGCTTGAAAAACCTGCCAAGATAGAGAGAAATGGAGGAAATGTATCATGAAGAATGTGGCAAGACTCTCTGGAGTGTGCAACTAAGTCAAGTAAGTCAAATAACTTCATTAAAAAAATAGCAAAAAACAACATCATTCTGGTGAAAATCATCCTACGGTTTTGATGAAAATGATATCAACACTGACTATTTCTATGTTGAAAATTTCAAAAACACTTTTTTGCTCGCAATTTATCTTTTCGCATCCAAACATCCAAAGTTTCCGAAAGAACTTTTAAAGCATTCTAAGAAAATCTCGATTTCGTCTTTGGCATTATTTGTTTCACTGGAACGTAGGAGGAAGCAATTCTTCGTTATTTGAAATCCCTTCAGATGACATCATTAGTCATTCGCGTGCATTGCGTGTAATGACGGTCGTAGAGGTCGTAGAGGTGGTGGAATTTCATTTATATATTTGAAAAGAGATATCATACAAAATATGTGACACGATATATGTTTGCAATAAACATAATGAAGTTTATTTATAGATGCTAAATATCCAGGATGTAAGAAGTTCATAATTGGTTGCGTTCATAGATCACCTGGCGGCAAAATATTTGACATTAAAAATCTACTCAAAAATTCCTTCTGGTAAAAGACACAATGTTATAATTGCTGGTGATTTCGACTTTAATTTATTTAATTATCATCAGTATCGCCAAACTAAATTATTCTTCGACATGTTTCTCAAAAACAATATATTTCCGGTAATAAACATAAATAAACATAATAAAATGGCGAAGTCATCAACAATTGACAATATATATTTTGAATAAAGGTCTACAAAACTTGTTGAATTATTAAAACCGTTATTTCGGACCATTTTCCGATATTTATTATTTTTAATGATATTTTTTTTGAAGAGTATAATAATCTATTGAGTAACGATTTCCAAAGAAACTGAAGATTAAAATTTAAAGAGTACATACACACTTCTTTTCAAAATGTTTTTTTTTATCAACCTTTAAGTTAATAACATTTAAAAAATATCAAATTTATATTCTTGCTTCAGAACTGACAAGATCAAACGCAGTATGGTCTATATCAGTTATCTCCTGTGTTGATAGTGTTTTATGACTTCTAGAGCCGCCAAAGATAACAAGCAGGTACGTAAGAGAAACTAATTTTCGTCCTTATCAGGTTTGTTGTGATACTTATGCTTAAATTCCGCTTTCCTGCAATCATTGTGGAACACGTGAACATCGCGCATTCTGGACCCATTCCTCCGAAGCATACGGAGACAAGTGGCGTAAAACATCCGTTCGGTTCGGTTACTCTTTCTTTTCTTCCCCCTCTGCCAGAGCCCTCAAGACCTCACATCCTCGTCTTGCCTCGTCTTCAACCGTTCCGTTATAATAACTTAAAAGTTTTCTTATCATTATGTCGTTATATCTATATATCTTAAATATAAAGCATCAAAGAATGTAAATATCAAATCTATATTCTTGCTTCACTGTGACGGGTAACGATTTTACGAATATATGAGTATAAATGATTTTTTGTACCATCGACATTTTGGTTTCCAGAGAAATCTCTGCGGAACACGCCATAACTGACGTTGTTCAAACTATTTCTAATAGATTTGAAAAAACCTTCTTACTTTAACTGTTTTTCTAGTCTTTTTCTAAAGCTGTTGACACAGTGAATTATAAAATCTTAATAAATAAACTTTTGCACTACGGAATTACAAGAAGTAAACAATACGTTCTGGAAGATGGCTGCAACTTTAGATTAGTTTAGCTAATCTTCACTTTCATTGTCCTACAAACAAACTCCTTTTCTATAGTTCAAATGAAACAATTTTCAAGGAGGGAAGTTGACTTTTATAATGATAAAGATGAAATTTGTAGGTAGTGCCGTTGAGTATTAGACTTACGCGATGAATAGAAACAGGAAAGCATTTTGAGTCTTTTCTATCAAAACGGTAACTCATACATAAAATACTCTGTTGTAACTACAACCAGCCGTATTGAATTAAGCCTTTTTAGTAAAAGTGCGAACTTATATACATACTAGCATATTTTTACAGAGAAAATATCAACATAAACAAAAAACTGCTTCAGGTATTCTAACAATGGTGTAGCAGTGGCATTGCAAAAGCATCGTCACTTTGACAACTAGACATTCATTCTTTTCATGGAAAACTGCTTCTGTCAGCAAAAGTTGTTGACAATTTACTAATTTGCATGAGATAAGTTTAAACTTGTGATGACGTCATAAGACATCATCAGGGATCATATAAACGAGCGATTCAAATTAACGTAAATAGGTAAATAGGGTTAAAAATCACGTTTCTTTCACGACTTTTGTTCGTATAGGAAAATTAGACATTATTAGGGTATTCCTTAGAATGATTTTCTCAAGATTTGTGGAAACAATAAATAAAGCTAATAACAATTTCAGGTTTAAAAATTTCTATAATTTATTAGAACTATCGAAAAGGTTGCATATAACAAAAATACCTGAAATATCTGAAATATGTTGTATAAATAAAGACTCAGTTAATATTACAGTTTATCTAGTGTAATGGAAGGGTCGCGCATCAAATGTTGTGGAGGGGTCGCGCATCAGATGTTGTGGAGGGGTCGCGCATCAGATGTTGTGGAGGGGTCGCGCATCAGATGTTGTGGAGGGGTCGCGTATCAGATGGTGTGGAGGGGTCGCGCATCAGATGTTGTGGAGGGGTCGCGTATCAGATGGTGTGGAGGGGTCGCGTATCAGATGTTGTGGAAGGGTCGCGTATCAGATGGTGTGGAGGGGTCGCGTATCAGATGTTGTGGAGGGGTCGCGTATCAAATGGTGTGGAGGGGTCAGCGCATCAGATGGTGTGGAGGGGTCGCGTATCAGATGTTGTGGAGGGGTCGCGCATCAGATGTTGTGGAGGGGTCGCGCATCAGATGTTGTGGAGGGGTCGCGTATCAGATGTTGTGGAGGGGTCGCGTATCAAATGTTGTGGAGGGGTCGCGTATCAGATGTTGTGGAGGGGTCGCGCATCAAATGTTGTGGAGGGGTCGCGTATCAGATGTTGTGGAGGGGTCGCGCATCAAATGCTGTGGAAGGGTCGCGTATCAGATGTAATGGAAGGGTCGCGCATCAAATGTTGTGGTAGGGTCCCGTATGAGATGTTGTGGAGGGGTCGTGTATCAGATGTTGTGGAAGGGTCGCTCATCAGATGTAATGGAAGGGTCGCCCATCAAATGTTGTGGAAGGGTCACGTATCAGATGTTGTGGATGGGTCGCTTATCGGCGGGCAGAATAACAAACGAGTATATTCAGCGAAGTACTTTTTTTAATACTTAAAAAGTTTGTCATGTAGCTAATAAAAAATTGTTCAAATTAAACTAAACCATAAAACGACAATACGTCCAGTTAACCTTGGTAAGCATAGGCGTCACAGAAGCTACTTTGCCATGTCCTCACTGAGAATGTGTCCGATTTGATCGCTCTCGACCTTGAGGAACTGTTCTATGAGATCGATGTTGTTAATGAGATCTAGCAGACCGTACGAGTGTGTGGCCAGATTATAATGTTGCAATTCATCGCATGCTTGACTCGATTGTAGCGTTTCAACGAACTGCCGCAAAACAGACCTGAATATAAGGAATTATTTCATTTAAAATTTAAAAAAATACGAGGTTCTTTAATGAAGTGTTTAAGCGGCTTATATATATTATATTATACATATGTATTTGATAGCAAGTTAAAAATAATAGAAGGTCAGATAATAATAAACTCGCAAAACTCCATCCTGGTTTCTCACCTTGTTATATCGACGTGATGCTGCCTCTCGGAGATAGTGGTACAGTCGTTACTCGTGTGTTGATTGATAGAACGTTGGGCCAACCACTTGTTCGGAAAATAAAGGTCACCTAGTGATCTACATAAATGAAACTAGCGATGTAAACAATATTTATTGTTAAATATAATAAATATGCAATGCAATGGTCGCAAAAACATTAATTTTCGAGTCATTAATTTTTATTTTTTATTTGCTTATAAGTTTTTATTCGCCACTATTCTCATCAATGGGAGATAAAGAGACTTTTGTTCTCGTTTTAATTGCATATTTTCGTTTATATTTTATATGTTTTTATTTTTTATATATACATCTGATTATTTTAATTCGTAAGTCTGGGACACGGGCAGCAGTATAATCAAAGCTACGGATAAAATAAATAAAATCTATTGTTTCATGGATTCGATTGATGGAAAACTGGAGAAGGAAATTATGGAGGGTATGGTCTATCACCTTACGCCGTTGGTGAACTCCCTGCATTCTGCCTCGCACATCTTTGATATGACGCTGTGTTTCGACTTTCTGCTGTGGTGTTTCGGCCGGATGGTGTGCTTTTCAAGCAACTCTCGGGCGGAGCTTTTAGCCAGCCTCACATAGCTGATCATATCAACTTTGTTGAGGAACTCTGGCGGTGCAATGCGACGGCGCATCTCTCCCACTGTGATCGGGTACCTGCATGATAACTGCAATGAGAATGATTATCGAAAAATCGCCATGACCTTTTCCCACTTTTCGAGGTCATAAATATGATATAGTCAGTATTATTTTTGAAGTTGTAATATTAGTTGACTTTAATGTTAAAATCATTATAGATTAACAAGTGTTATTTGCGAGACCATCTATATGAACCACTGTAGCGGGATTACCGTTTTTCGTTGGAACCTGGGAGAGTGAGCAACCCAGTAACGGAGATGGCAACGTCGTTATCGTGCAGCTCGTCGTAAACGTAAGGACCAATCTCTTGGTTGTCTACTGTCGTTGGTGACTGAAAGAAAAAATTAGCAAAAAGTTCGCAATTCTTTTTCATCTAACAAATATATATATATTGATTTCCGAAGCAAAACTGCATACTTTATTATCTTTTTTACAGTCATTTTCAGAATCAATGCGGTATTTTCTGTATTTGCCGTCCTCGGAAACGCACTTTTTCATGGCGTGGCGCCTCTGCGCTACGGTCATTCCCATCATATGCTGCGTACCGTTTCGGCTTACGAACATGTCTTTGTAATCGTGCACGTCATAATGCTCCGGAAACATAATCTGTGTGGACGACGCAAGCGCGTTGTTATGCTGGTTCTTGGCAAACGAACGGAAATTGTCGTAACTTGACGCCCGGCGCAAACCGTCGGATTTTCTAGTTTTGAGTATGTGATCGTGTGCATCTTCAGAGAGGATCCGCCTAAGATGCTTCTCTTGAAATATGCGATCGTAAGGATGCGAGTTTGACGAAAAACCCCGCCTCTGCGCCAACCTGTCCTGAGTCTGTTTGTCGCGGTGCCTACCATTGTTTAACAGATCGTGTACTGCTAGGGGACTGGTTGGGAGGGGACTCGACAAAGGGCTGCTAGGCAACTGGCCTCGCTCGTGCCTCTGCGTCAATCTTTGTCGTTCCATATGGAAGTCAGGGGCCTGGAACATAGGTGGGTCGACGTTGTTTTCCGGTAGACTTGTCGACTTTAGCCCTTTTAAGTTTATCATTTGTCTTCTGGTAAATTCGTCCTCTTCATCCATGCTCTTGCTTTGGTAGTAGAGAGGTTCATCAGGTTCACTGTACATCTCATCTTCAACGTGTTTTTGTCGTTTGTACTCGTTACGTTTTCGTCGCTGGTGCTCGGTGTAAGTGTCGGGATATCGCTCTAATGACGAGTAAGCTACACCACACGCAAGTTTGTAAAACACGGAACAACTACTCGTACTTACCATTCGTTTGGAGCATTCTTTCAAACGAGTCAGCTGAGAATATCTGAGGCACGTTCTTGTGCGATTTCACCGCATGTTGTTGTATAGGGGAACCATGCAGGCGTATCTGCTGGTAGTCCTTTATGATCTCATCCATCTAAAACATCCGTAGGACTAATAATATCCAGGGCTTGCTTTGTCGTTAAAACAACGTAGAAATAAAGACATAAACTATTGTGAACATATCACGAGAATGAAAAGAAGCATCCTTTAGAGGTATTAAAATAAAATTACGTCAGGCATTTCTCGTTACAGCGTCAAACACAAAGAAAATAATTGTATGCAATCCAAGCCACGGTCTCCCCCACAACAAAACTGTTGCTTTCATTTTCGCTGGTGAAAGCGGTGTAATGATTTTAATTATTGATTGCAAGCAAGCCCACGTTTTTTGGTTTCATAAAATTGGTTTTCATGTTTTGTCACGAAAAAATATCGATTAACCACCGATGTTTCATTTTTGTAAGGGCTTGCGGAAAGGAAATTTATATATTCAACGGATTTCGTGACAACGTGCCGTTATGATGATACAGCAACTATGTATCGAAACAAGAGTTGTCATTTTTTAGTGATTACGCAAAAATATTTTTTATACAAAACCGTAGGCAAAATTTGTTAATTTACGTGTAACAGAAACACGAATCAAGGAACAGTTTCAGACTTTTCAGTTTTCGATTGAATGTCACTGCTTCAATGTTTAACAACAGCAAACTCAAGCTTAAACCTTTCACAACAAAACGCGCTCAAGTGTTTTGTTGACGCGCAAAAAACAGACCAACAAAGCAACGCAAACGAAACGCGCGACGAAATACAAAACACATTTACCTCGGTATCTTTTTACATTCGTTCTCTCGGCCAACAAAAAAATTCAACGACAAAACATCTACAGTCGTATCGCCATCTCCTAATCCCAAGTCTAAACAATTCAATAGCGGATGTAAACACCACGGTATATTCCAAACTGCAAAGAACAAAACAAAATGTTTTGACAAAGCTCGTAAAAATTCCATTGAATTACCAGACAATTGACAAATTCCTTCGCAAGGCACTTTCTGCTGTTCGATCTATATCCAGTCGCGCTAAAAACAATACCATGTGTTAAATTTCCTACTCACGGATTAAAACCAGTAATTACAAAAAGACATCATTTCGCTAGCAAAAAGACTTAACATTTTCAAAATTACTGACGAGTTTTTCTGTTACTGTGCTTTTGTTGTTAACACACAACAAACATCAACCATCGTTATAAAGATTATTTCCACCCTCCGTCTCGGATCATGTTTAGTCATTCCCACAAAGCAAACGCGTTGAGTACACTTTAAACAAAAAAACGTTTTGTCTGCGATTCGAAGACTGTCACTCTTGCATAAGCACCAATGAAACAGCGCAGGGAAAACATATGATTTCAAACACAATTTTGACAGTTTTAAGATTTCCCACGGAAATATTTTGGGAATGTCTTAAAGCTCCGTGCAAATTTAAAGCTTTTAAAAACATACCTGCGTTTTAAAACGTATTTGCAATAAAAAAGGATCAAATCATAGATTTAAAGTACGTTGCAAAATTGGTTGGGGAGCTATTATTAAAATATGCAAAAATAATTTAAATCCATTACTTTAAAAGTGGTAGTTAAAGGATAGTTTTTCCTAACAAAGCTCTGAAATACATTAAACGTATGGTTTTACCATGCCATTTATTGTGTTTTCTTAGTTTAAATAAGTAAACAAGTTTAGAAAGACTACGTGATAACAGTGGTGTTAATCCTGCTTGGGAGTACTATAGAAGGCCTTAATGTCGACAGTAACTTACGTTCTCTCCAAACAATGAAACGTTTCTCTCTACACGCACCAATCTACAGATCTTTGGAGCTCGCAGTGATCTCGCACGCATCACTGGTGAAATCTGATTAATAAGAGTATTCGTACCAGAGGTGTTTCGCAACATACATACTTATCACCATGGAAACCATGTTATCAATTTGTCACACAGAGAGTAGTTTTTGTTGACTCTAAATTATTTCCGGTTTCGTCGAAATGTCTCTCTGATGGAATTTGTTGAAAATGAAATATGTTTGAATTCTAACCGGAATCGTGAATTCAACGCCGCTATAGAATGTTATTTTAGTGCATAAGCGATACTTGGCGTATGCCAATTTAAACTCCGTTATGTTGCTGTTAAAGTAGACACGATTCTAAAATCTAGCCGTTGGACCAATGCGTTTTTACTTAGGAAAACAGTATTACGAATCTATTGAACGTGATTTTCTGACCTCTAAGAATAAGTCGGTTACATATTGCAAATATTTGCCAGCACAAAATGCAGGGAGAAATAATTGAAGTAGCTAAAGTTTCTTTTGCAACCACATGTCAGAGTCCTTTGTCACTCATGTCAAAGATCTATGAACAAAGAAACATTTGCTCAGGATGCAAGAGACGATCTAAACTGCTGACAACAAAACAATTCTTGCAATAATTGGAAATTATCCCGAAGGTCACAATATAATTTGAAGAGTTGTTCCACGAAAAAACCAATTGGTTCACAGAAATCTTAGAAACATCATCCAATGAAGAGTGTCTATTTTCCTTGTATTGATGAAATTGAAAGATAATTGGCATGGAAATTGCATAACAAGCATTCAGAAGTGATAACAATTCACGAATACACCTATCGCGGAAACAGAGGTATGAGACTAGTAAGAATTTCTCATTTTGGTAATTCCAAGTCATTTTAAGTAACTGACACTCGTTTGTCTCAGAATTTTTTCCACAAAACTTGCATCTCGCTTTATCACTTTTATTATTCCTACAAAACGCATGTAATGGTGTAAACATTGTGATTACGTGTAAGAAGAAGGGAATGCCCCAGTGTCCAGCAAAGGTTGTTGCACGTGCCACAAGGTATGTAAGAAATGTGCTATTATTTTTATTTTATATTCTAAGATTGAATGGTACTCAACCGTGAATGAAATAAACCGGATACATCTTTCTTTAGAATTGGAACTCCTGAGAATGAAAAGTTGCAATAGGTTAATCGAGACCATACGTCAATACTTCTCATACAATCTATAAATGGCCATTAATCGACATTCTAACGTGTTCACACGTCTTAAGGTTTGAACTTATTTCGCGTTCATACGACAACCTCAGTGGGATTTTTAAAGATATTATAAACGAGTCTCATTGCATAATGCAAACCTACCTCAAACCGGTTCATTGTCTCTTAAATATACAGATCTCCAATGTTTGCTTTGATTGCGGTTTTACTTTTTATTGTCATTTTCGCAATACTCAGATGAATTGCAAAATTTTGTCGCAGACAGTTGACCGATATTTTGGCTTGGAGTGGCAGTAAAAGATTCTACAGAATTTTCCTCCGTTGTTGCCTGTTTAGACAATGTAGTATAACTTGATGATGGGGGTAAATAGTAAAGAATATTTCAATTCTTTCATAGAATTTTCCTCCTGTAAAACCTTTCCCGATTTCATTTCTTTATAACAATCGTTAGTTAAATAAAACGTTTCTTTGTCATAAAGACATAGGTCGTAAAACGCAAAAAGAAACAATAGCTGAATAAATGTTTCAAACCACGTTGTCTTGCACGGATAAACATAATGAAAAACTTAAAACATGTTTTTAAGACGTTTTTCAAACATGCAAGGATTGCCGTTGCTGACAGCTTTTGTTTGTGTTCTCGGCATACTCGCCGTAATTTTACAAATCCACCTGTTCAAGCGTGACCGAATGCAGCAGATAAAAAAGCTACGCGATGAGATGTTAAATATGGTACAAGTAAATACGGACCGCGTGTACGAAGTTCTTTTACAAAACGTTATTGATGAGGAAACAAGCGGAGTAAGCGATCGAGTGTTGAAAAGAATAAAGATCTCTTTTCAACCAGATCAACGACAGGACAACTCTCTAAAACTTGAATTTAAGTATCTGCTGAGAGATAAAATTCAAAATTACGTCACCAACAGCGTACGCACACACCTGAAAAAATATGTTAAGCACGCGATGAGCGATATTTACAAAAGTGGGCCCACGAAAAGAGTAACGAAGTATCCTTTGAATCTTTGCAGTTCGAAGTTGAAACTGCCACTGGGCCAAAAGGTATTATCGTACGCGGTGTTTGGTACCAGGGCACTCTACTACGAAGGCATTCCAATTATTCTCAACTTACAATTAGCCAGCAACTTGTATCACGACTGGAGCATCAGGATCTACCACGATAAACTCATCACTGATAAAGTCAAGAAAAAGTATGTTTCGTACAAAAATCTTCATTTCTGTAACGCTAATAACATACCGCTGTTAGGCAATCTCACGGGTATACTTGGAAAGTTTTGGCGCATGATTCCGTTAGCTGATCCGACGGTAGATGTTATCTGTTCACGAGATCTGGATTCTGCGATCCTGTCTCGAGAAGAGGAAGCCGTGAGAGGTTGGTTGATGAGTGGAAAGATGATACACACGATGCGAGACTTCCCGCAACATCAGGTGGGGATACTGGCAGGCATGTGGTGCTTTCGACCGAATCACAATCGAACATTGAGCAGACAGTTCGTAGCGGAGCTAGTAAAGCAGGCGAGGAATTACACATTGCACACAGATCAACCCCTTCTCAACGCAGTAATATGGGATCAAATTCCACCCAGTGACGCTTTGCAACACGACGCGTACCAGTGTAATTTTTACACCAACACCACCCCATTTCCTTCCAGAAGGCTAGACAACATGGAGTTTGTCGGATGTCCGGGACACGTTTGTAATTGGAAGAACTTTCCAAAATGCCCCATGGAATGTCGACCAAAAGAGCACAAAGACTGGGAGTATTGTTGAGTAAAAAAATACAAGTCGATAAAACGTGTTTCTTCCCTTTTTGTCAATATATAGCAAACAATAACAACAGCAATAAAAAATCATACATAAGAGGCATACAATATACACAGCGGTTCATGACATGTTGCCGTAAAAATTCCCTCCTGAAGATTCGGCTCGATAAGAAAGATCTTTATAAAGATTTCTCGCATACCCTCCGCCGTACTCATCCTCTCTATAGTTGTCCATGCGAGGTGGAGCGCCCACATCTAAAAGAAGCACCGCTTAAATGTTGACGCAAAAAAAACACACTCACTTCTACCCATTTGTTTGTCATCACGCCAACCCGTGTTCGACAAATCGGGAAACGACTTTAAAAACAACTCGATGTAACGGTGACCTATGTGAAACAAACACCAAATTGAGAACTTTAAACATCATCAATAATCATCTACTTACCCATATTCATCTTGTCTTTCTTCATGGCTGCCTCTGCCTCGCTGTGCGAAGCGAAATCAACATCACATTCTCCCTTCGCTCGACCGTTAGGCTCAAACAGCAAACGAATATCAACAGGATTAATGGGAGAGAAGAACGTCATGATGTCGTTGGTGGTGGCTTCGAAAGGGAGACCTCGCATGTGAATGCTGTGGCCTGTTTTACTGCTTGTTACACCAACCCCTTTACCCGGACGACCTCCTAAGAAAGAAAAAACAAAATATCACACGATTAGACATTTTCCTAGTTCAAACCTCTTGCAGATATCGGTTGTTTTCTATTCCTTCCAGCAGTATCATTGAACCCACTGGGTCCCAGGTTCATACCACCACGACCTCGCGCCCTGAATAACATAACTATAATAACAACACTTACGCAATGCGAGCACACTCGATTACCAATACCATGCGTAGAGGAGACCAAGGCTAGAAAAAGACTTAACTTCCCCGTTAAACGAATTCATGTTTGAGTTCACAATGAACATCAGCACTTCACTAGTTGCATGACACAGAGAAAGTTAACAGCGACTTATAGAAGCAAAGCATACATAAACCCTATCAACAGAAGCGAGCTTTCCACACGAGAGCATCGATGCGTTCAGATTAAAAAAACAAAAACAAAACGCGTAGCATAAGTTATGGTATCGAAACGCGATTATTAATCCTGTTTGAAATTCATCTAAGCGAGCGTATTGTGCGTTAAGTCTGTGAATTTAAAGAGTATTAGCCATTGAAATTGAAACACTGGTATATAAAGGCTTGACTGAAACAACGCACCAACAAATCAAGCAAATTTCCTCTGCGGCCATGAAATACGACGAAACAACTGTTACAAAGACTTGTGCGAATGTATAATTGTATCAAATCTTAAACCTTTTAAGTGCAATGCTAAACCGTTAATCCGCTGACCAAAACCCTTCTTTACAAGATTAACCTCGTTTCTTTATTTGAACGATTAATATTAAAAACATGGAACCTGGTTCCGTACAGTTGCTGTGGGGGTCTGTCGTACGGTCCAGGCCTCAGGCTCATCAGAGGCGGCCGAAATTCATCGTGCTTGCAAGTCACCACATACTGTATATCTGCTTTTGAGCTTCGAAATATCTCGATGTACCTAAACACACAAAATACACAATTCGAGTGATGGCGATGGTCACCGAACTCGAAGACCCACTAATGTCTTTCGTTATTTGAAACCCCACTCACAAAGTTGCTTTCAGAGTTTTGAAAGCAGTAATAAACATTACGAAACATCCCTGGGTTCCACCGTCCCCACCTGTGCCCAATTTTTTCTTTATGTTTTGCTATTGCATTTTCAGCGTCTTGGAGTGTAGCAAAGTCTACGTAGGCATCCCCCGAGGCCCTTCCTTCCTGGTCCAAAGTTATCGTAATCCCGTATGGAGAGATTTCCAACCCTTTAAATCAACCCAAAAGAATATTAACTAAAACCTGTTAACAGTGTAATTATCACGAAAGCGCCAAAAGAGATTTGAATAAAAGGGAATAAAAAGATCAAACAAAACCATATTAGTTAAAAAAAAGAAGAAAGTAAAACCTATTTTCATGAGCTGTTCACGTGAACAGTTAATTTTCCATCTCGATCATCACATGCTGGTCTTTTGTTGAAGAAGTTACGATATTCAAATTCAAAGCCCAGTGTCATAAATTTAGTTAGCAATTGTGCTAGGAACATGTCAAGGTGGACACACATTTAATTGAAATTTTCACTTAAGGAATTAAATATTATGTTTTGTTAGGTAGCAAGTATTTGTATGAATTCCATTTGCATTTGACATCACAAGGGTTGTAAACACAATATATCGCTCCCATTATGTTTCTGTTCAAATTATTATTTTAATTAATATTCTCTTTGGTGTATTCAATAAATTCATGTCAAATTCTAATTTTCAATACAGTACATTTTGCGAATTTTGTCAACAACTAGCCTTGGCTATGAGGGGTTTCTACAAAAAGATTTTGAGACAAGAATGAAAAATTGAAAGAATGAAATGACTTTGTATCATGTGATGGTTTAAGAACAGAACATTATAAAACTTTCATACCTCCAAAGAAATTAGCAATGTCCTGTTTAGTACAATCATAAGGTATCCCTCTCAGTCTCACAATAGTTTCTTCTGGTGATGAGTTGGCCATTCGTTTCACGACCCATTCCATTTCAGACTGTTTTGCTTCCTTCACTTCGATGTATCGTTTACCCATGTGTTCATTGTCATGTGCCAAAGCCCTAAAATATGCTTCTTAAAATCAAAAATGTGTGTCTTAAAGATTTTAAATAACTTTCCAGTCATTACAAAGAGCTCTTGATGAAGAAAACGTCAGGTAAATTCAACACAAGCTATATTGTATTTTTAACTTTAACTCCAGGCAAACAAGCACTCTCTGTTCTTGTTCTTCTGAACTCTCTCTGAATACTAAGATTTTTGAAATAGTTCTTAAATAATTATTCTGATAATTATAATCCTTAAGGCAGTTGTTCCAAAGGATGATAATGTGGACAACCGTCATCTCAGTGTTTGAATTCTCTATTTCACAAGAAGGGAGTAGGGTCAGCCAAAATTGGACGTCCACATTACAAACAAAATACCTGATTTTGGGCCAATTTACTTACAATGCACTTGGACCGTTAAGTACTGCCCCTTATTTCCTTTCAAGTAACAAACAAATCATTTGAACATTCAAATCTTTTTTATAGAATGGAACATTGAACTTCATTCATACTTCATGAGTATTTGTGTTCGGATGGACAGTAGGAGGGGTGGTCAACAGAAAGTGGACAGGTGCAGAAGGGGGAGTTATCAAATGTTGACAAAATTATGCAGCCATCCTTGATGGATGGCCCCTAAATAAATTAATAGAAACAAAATCAGAAACGTGGAAAATAACATATTTAATTTGAAGGTTTAAATTTGACAAGAAAAACTTGAAAACCTAGAAAGATTTTGTTTAAAAGGCAATTTCTGTAAATGAGACAGGTTTATTTTATTTACTACCCCCTCAGAAAGAACCAGAGTTATGACCAATTTTAAGAATGCTCAAAATTAGCTCATTGCTCACATTTTATTTTCATTTTCTGTTAGTATATATTGTGCACTATTGAATTTGATGAAAGAATATTATTAGGAGAACATTGAAGCCTAATTTCTACATGGGAGGTGGGTTTGATAAACAAAATCATTCACAATTATCTTTAGAGATAGTGTTAGGAAACTTTGTCAAGGTCTGGGCACAATAGCGCTTTTAGGAACAGTAAAACTGAAAAGTTGTAACTTTTGCCTCATTTTAAAAAAATATAATATTCTATTTCATCTATTTTCATAATCAAACGAAAGTATAACAATTGTAAATGTTGTTCTTCATGACAGCAAAAATGTCATCACTGTCTGATAACACTCAAAATACTCTATGTTTTATTAAGCAAAAACAAAAAATATCCTCACTAAAACTATGAACTTGACGTTGGATGATGCTGTAATCACATCTTTAAAAAAGAAAGAAAACTATTTCACCTTTCAATATCATCCAACGAACATACTTCAACGAAACATTCCCCAGAAGGTCGCCCTTCCCTCGTTGTTGTGAAATGTACGCTATCCTCACCACGAGGTGTCTGAATATCTAAACAAACAATAACAATACATAATATTATCTACACAAGTAAAGTGAATTAACTCTGAAGTTGGTAATGGGTATAAACAAGAGTGCCATAAAGGCTGTTATGGGGCTGATTATATGAGGATTTTTATCCCGGAAAGACGGGACGGGACAGTATAGCGAGATTCAACTTCTTCCTAAAACTCTATAAAAATAAATTTTCTGATTATATGAAAACTTAAAAATCCATCCCGCCCCGGCAAAGCGAGATCCCGGTTAAAACAAACAAGATCTCGCTTTGCCGGGACGGGATGGATTTTAAGCGGGACATTTTTTCCTCATATAATCGTAGTATTCCGCCTTGCCGGGACGGTAAAACAATTTAACGCATGCGTATTAGTTGAAAAGTTACTATAAATGAACAAGATGGTGAATACAGGAAAGAATGTTGTTGAAATAAAGAAAGGCTTTAAATGGACAAACGATATGATAGAACATTTTGTTACTCTCTTTAAATAATTATAAAAGTCTTATGACGTATAATTGTAAAGATTTTGATGGAGATCGTCCTGCACAATACGCAGCACTAAGAATTGAAATGGTAAAGAAATATGGCTCAGAGTACTTTGGCCCAGAAACACTTCCATCTTTAGACGATGATCTTAGTCCAGAGGACTTAAAATTAGTTGTAAATGAAAGGAAGAATGCTCAAAATTTGGTAAAACAAGGTTACCAACGAGTATTAGAAAAAACAAAAAATATTCGTCAGAAATTTTCTACTGCTGCTGCTTTCGGTTCTCGGAGTGGAAGTGGTAAAATTATCATGGAACATTATGATCTTTTAGTTCAGATATATGGAGGAGCACCATCATCCTCTCGAATAAAAAATTGTATTGACACAGATACAATCAACAGCATCAGTTCACAGAAATCAACAGTTATATCTGATAAAGCAGACAAAGAAGAGGAAAACTTTACAATAAATTCTGATGTTGATTTTATGCGAGAAAATGACAGTAGTTTGGATAATGGAGCACTTGGAGATGATGATTCTTCTTTTAGTGGTGATGTAAGAGTAAAACGTAAACGCAAATTAGCAACAGTTCCTAGTTTAATTGATAATAAGCGCAAACAGTTAGAGAAAAAATTGTCTGCATCCGAAAGAGATGCTGTCCTTTTGATGGAAGCGAGAGAAGATATGAAGTTACGAAAAGAACTAATTGAGACAATGAGAATTTCAAATGAATCTTTTTCGAATGCAATCCAAACTGTTAGTGAATCAATGAAACATTTGAGTCAAACTATGGTTTCTTCAATGCAAATACTAGCACAAAGTTTAATGCCTCAAACAACCAATTATATGCATATGCAACAACATCCCAATGCACACCAGCATATGAATATATATGGGGCAGGTACTTCAAGCTAAAAAAATCAAACATTCACAGAATTTCTAACTGACAATGATTAAACTCAAAAATTTTGTTGGGATTGATGTTTATATAATTTATTTGCAAACAGAAATATATTTCATACTTTTTTTGAGTAATCTTGCATGTCATCAAGGTTTTCAGAAAAAACTTCTTTCTTCAAAAATGTTTATTGCATTAGTAACCCATAATTTGAATGCTAATTAAAGAGGAAAAAGGAAAAACAAAGCAGTATTTTTAAATATAACTTCATCTTCATACCTGTAGTTTTATACTTTCATTTTGTTAGTTTCTTCATTGAAACGTTTAATGTATATAATATATATACATAATATTTTGTATACAATATGCAATATATTTTTTCAAACTCAATATATTAGTGGTTCCTTTTTCATGTAAGGTGATCTGGAAGGCAATCCTTAACATACCTGGCTATAATGTCACAAATTACCTCGCCCTCATCTGTGTTACATGAGTAAACGTTATCGACTCTGTTAACAAAATGTTCATCACTTTTATGAATTTCTTTTGCTTGTATTTGAACAAGTTCTTCATCAATGTTGATGTTTTCAAATTCGCAAAAATTATGCAAAACAAAACATGCATAAATTATTACAGGGATATTTTCTAACTTGAAATCGATTTTTTTGGTTAAGATCATCCATCTCGCCTTTAGCCTTCCAAAGGCACATTCGATTTGATTTCGTGCAGATCTAAGTAACTGATTAAATACTACATGTTTGTTACTACTGCAATGAGTATATTCCTTCATGCAATGTGGAGTTAATGGATATGCTGGATCACCAATAAGATAGTTTGGAATTTTTGGGCGCCCAGGTAATAAATTGTGATAAGTGATTGGGATTTCGTTTGAATTCATTTTTATATTTACACTTGAATTTGAAAATATTTTGGCATCATGCAATGATCCAGGCCATTGACAATCCACATCCAAAAAAATACCTCTGAAGTCACAAACTGCTTGCACTGATATAGAAAAGAATTGTTTGTAATTAAAATAATCTTGTGATGATAAAGAAGGACGTATTATTGGGATGTGTGTTCCATCAATCAATCCAAAAGCCTGAGACATACCAAATTTAACCTCAAATTGTGAAGTTTTTTCTTTCATTTCGTCTACAGTACCAGGCATATGTAGATAGATAGGGCCCAACTTTTTGGTAATTGCTTGACAAACTTCTACTAATATCTTCATGTATAATAATATGTATAATAATGTAGTTTGATGAATACCAAAAGTATTAGCTGTCATCGAAATAGATCCTGTATCCTTTAGAAAGTACAAACAGACAGCCAACTTCTTCTCTGTGGTTAATGCACGATAGTTTGGACTCCAATAATCTGGGGCTATATACGGTCTTAATAGACTTTATATAGCCAAGTTTCATAAAATTTGATCTACTCATTCTAAAATTTTTCTTCCATTTTTCTTCCCCAAAAACTCCAGTCATCAGATTTTGCCAGAATTGATCTGTGCCACCTGGTTTAAACCAAATTGATCTTGGTAATTTTGCTGAACGTCTTTTAAAAGAGTTTAGCATTCTTTTTAGCACAGGACTACGTTTTGTTAACAACATTTTAAAAATAGAATCCATAATTTTTTTCTGTTGCATCAAATTATTCAGGATTATGTTTTGCAGCTCGATTTGAAATGAAGTCAACCCAAGAATTTGGATAAGCATTGTTTTTAGCACAGCTCTTTTGTCCGTCATTTTTGATTGTTTAGCGCGTTTAGATTCTACAATTTATTATCAAAATAAAAACTGCACGGGACGATTTTTATCTCGTCTTGCCAGGATAAAAATCTCATATAATCATGATGTGAAGACTGTCCCGGGACGATTTTTATCCCGTCATGCCGGGATGAAAATCCTCATATAATCAGCCCCTAATTCTACTTTTTTCACACTTGCATCGTCATCTGCATTTTTCTAGCTCACGTCAGCAACTTGACTTTTCACATTGGCAATAATAACAGCAGGGTTCTCAATACAGGAGTAAAATACAGGAGATTGCGTAACAGTAAAACACATACGCAAGCTTTGTTCAGCTATGTTGTTTCTTTTACAAAACAACAAAATTAACACCAACAATGCTGCAATTTTTTTAACTAATATATTTATGTGTAGCGTTAATAAGAAACTTACTTTGTAAATAATTTTTAGTGTGTTATCTCTACGCATTATATTGTGTTTGTTGTTAATATGACTGCTTGTGCTCTTACCAGCTCTCTCTCTCCACATGCTAACATTCAATGCCCTGATGTATAAAATGCAACCAACCGATTTGACAGTGACCTGAATGTCTCTATGAACCAGAGTCACCTAACACCACCTCTACTTTTACAGTGGAGAAAGCCAGGATAATCAAACCGCGGAAAACATTTATACTTCGGTTGAATGCGCACTAACGCTGGGTCAGATAATTCTGCAGCTTATTGGAGGGTTCAAGCGCTCTACTTTCAGGCAAGCACAAGAAGTGACAACAAGCTTAGAGAAATGATATTTCGTAAAACTGCACTCAAGTTTTGGTTGGATAATAGCCAGTTTGCAGTTAGAAATTTCCTTGCAAAAATTAAGTTAACCTATCAGTAAACGTTTCAAAACATTTGTTAAATAACATAAAAAATGAAAGGAAGATTTTAAAGAAAATCAAAGAAAATACAGACACACGGTATTACACATTGTTTAAAAGTTCCATTCATCTTCGAGACAAACAAATGCAGAAGAATGGAATTCCATTCTGATCAAAGCACAAAACAACATTCAGTTTTGTTCACAAAAATCAATAAAAGACTCTTTAAGAAAACTGATAAACATACAGTAGACAATAAAAAAATGAACGCTTAATAATTTAAATTTACAATTCTTCGTCACTACTTTCGTTTTCACCATCCTGGCTTTCTTTATCGCTTTCCGAATCAATATGATGATGATGATGGAATCAGCAAGACGGGCTCGTTTTGTGGGGTTCTGATTAACTTGTTTTTTTCGTCGGATTTGCAAGTAAATATGAACAGCCCTTTCTATTAATCCTGTTCGTTCTCTCTCCGACCACAAAATATTGTTTCCTTTTATTCTCATCAGCATATCGATTGTGTCGTGTTTCATGTTTATTCGTTGATCCGTGAGAAGGATGCTCAATTTCCAGCGCAAACTTTACACCAAATAAAATTGATGTACGTAATACCTTCTTCCACAACTTCTTTGTGACCAATTACAACGCTTCCAACAAGTTCCAATTTTTAAAAGTTATTAACTTCACACTTTTTCCTAATTTCGCAGACATCGCTATTGCTGAAGAAGTCGTTGTATTTCAACTTGTTAGAGCTGATTTTGTTAGTGGAAATATTTGCCGCAATATTTTATAGCGTTAAAATTCCGATATGATTCGATTGATTCAACAATTTAAGAGAGGTGTGATTGGTGAATTTCATGGCAATTGTCAGTGGTGTATACTTAGTTTTTCGCCACTCCTCCCGTCGGACAGTTCGTAACATGTCTATTAAGTTTTTCACTCGTCCGCAAAAAATGTTGACTGTCTGATGCGACAAAATATTACTAACAATTTTTCAAAGTTTTTACGCAATATTCAATTAATCCATTCGCCATTTACGGGGTTTAAAAAAAATTTCAATTATAATTACTCTATTTTATATATATCTCTTATTCTTTCGCTAACTTCTTTCACTGAATCTTTTTATTGAAGATGGTCATGCGCAGTGGATTCAGAACAATGGATTGCGTAAGAAGGAGTCTAAAATTACTTTAATTTATTAAATTACCCACGTGGGAAATAGTTGCAATAAAAAAATATTGAATAAAAATATTTTAATGACATTATGACAGTTGACACATTCATTGGCATCAAAGTCATTGCATTGTATTTCTTCCATGTTTCATTCTTTGACAGTCTTAGTTTCTTAAATCCTTATGATGCCGACCCAAGGGTTGGTGCCCCAATGAAATTATCCCATCCGTCAAGAGAACAAATAGTAACCAACTAAAAGTTTAAGTTGTTTGTTCCCACGCCACTCTGCACACAGACACACAAAGGAAAAAAATAAAACAAAAGTTGTAACAACATGTTTTTGATTAATTACTTTATATGCAATAATTAATAAACAAATTCCGACTTAATGGAATTGTTTTTATAATTTTCAATCAGTTATTATGATGAAGTATTAATAATGTCCAATTCTTGTTGCAATCGCCGTTTCATATATCGTTGGCAACAGTCTATTCACAACTTTACTTTTTCACCGTATTTAAATAGTCTGGGAAAAAATGCACATTTATAAATATTATTTGAAAAATTACAGACTGTCCCGTCAGACAGTTGGGATGTTACAGAATCAATTTTGCAGTCGTCCGCAAAAAAGTCGCTCGTCCCGTACCGCCGGGCGACCACAAATATACACCACTGATTGTATTACAACACTACACAAATAGCTTTAAGTGCCAGTTGATTGACGCCACATCCTAAATGGCATTCTTTACAATTTATTATTGTTTTCACAATAAAAGACTCCGTTGTGCATTTCTCATTAAAAACTTTAAGTTGCCAAAATTTGCCAAATCACCTTTGAAAAGGGGCATTATCGAATTGCGCTATGACCCACTATGAGCCAGTATGAGCCACCATGAGTCATTATGAGCCACTATGACCCGCTATGAGCCACTACGAGTCATTATGAGCCACTATGACTCACTATATGAACCATTATGACCCACTATGAGCGATTATGAGCCACTGCGAGCCACTATATGACCCACTATAAGCCACTATATGAGCAACTATGACCCACTATAAGACACTATCAGCCACTATGACCCACTATGAGCCATTATGACCCATTATAAGCCACTATGAGCCATTATGACCCACTATATGACCCACTATGAGCCATAATGACCCACTATGAGCCATTGTAAGCCACTATATGTCCCACTATGAGCCACTATGACCTACTATATGACCTATTATGAGCCACTACATGACCCACCAGGGGGTAATACAGGATTTGAATTTGGGCGGCACAAAACTGCAGCTAGGGGGTCTGGGGGGGCGTTGCAAGCCAATCCAGCGGGGTGTATAACTTAATTTTCTCTTCAAGCGTAACGTTATTTTGCTAAGAGGACCAGCGAGTAGAGATTGCGATAAACACCTGTATGAGTTCTTTCACTTTTGACTTGTTCAATCGTGGACACATTTGGACCTCTGTTATTGGGAGAAATATTGTTGCATCTGAGAGCTTGAAAATAAACAAGAAAAGAACATGATTGCAGTCTTCATGAAGAAAGAATTGTTTTATACATCCCTATAGTAGTATTGAAGAAAGTTAATATGCATGTTTCAAAGTCTTTCAGAATCATTCTTAGAAGCAGAAGTAACTGGTAAAAGAGTTAACTGAGGAGGGAATACGGCTTGGAAGTCCCTTGTAATAATTGCTGGACGGGTCTAGAGAAGGCCATTGACATTTTGCAGTTTCTTCTGTTCCAGAAGATGGGATTCAAGTTGAAGACGATAAATGCCATCATATTGAAAGCGATGATGAAGAAAATGACATGCTTGTTGAGGAGGAAATTGAAGATGATGGAAACATTTTTGAATATTGACTCTGGAGATTTGGACTTAAATTTTGTTCTATATATATCATTATTAGTTTACTCTTATGAAATATAGTCGTTCTTATTTATGTGTCTCTTAAAAATAAGACGTGTACTATTCTAAATGAACACACAGCAGTTGTAAAAAAATGTTTAGGAAAGAAGTGAATAAATAAAGAAACGTCTGCTAATGTCATCTAATGAATTTTAGCTGAAATGTTCACGTGAGACCTGAAAAATGTCCGCTTTATGGAGTGTACGCTTTATATAGGTGTCAGTTTGCGTTGTGAAAGTTTTGTTAAGAATTCGTCCGGGACAAATAAAACTGTCCGCTTCAGAGAGAAGAAAGCGGAAACCGCTTTAAGGAGGCTCCACTGCACATAAGTTTTATTGGATCCGCGCACGTTATAGCAATTGATATGCTTGCAATATTTAAGATAAAGGAAGAAGTATCGTCAAAAAATTTGAAGATAAAGTCTGTTTTCATATATAACCATTGAGGGGCTGCAATCATCGCGCTTTTGTATAGCCACTTATGGTATTTCCAAATTCTTGGGTCCGTGAAAAAGTTTATTTCTCGTTCTCTTTCAGTCAGTTGATTAATATAGCGACTAGTATAACAAACTACAGCATACTCCCGATAACTCGGACCACCAATGAGACCATGAAAATGGTGTGAGTTAACAAAAGTTTGAGTTATCGAGTAATTTTTATGAGAAAGTATTAGGGAAGGGGTGCAAATCAATTCGAATTCGACTTATCCAGTGTTCTGGTTACCGGTATTATACTGTATATATACAGGTTCGCTCTGAAGACTCCTTAAACTTATATAAGTTAATTTTAACTGAAGAATCGACATTACAAAATTCGAAAGTATATAACGTGGTTTTGAGTTTTTTTAGATCAACCCACAAATAGGTATATGTGTACATTCTCAATAAAATTATCAAAAAATATAACAACATTTGAACTTCGCCCAATACTCTTTTTACATAAAATTATGCCAATTGCAATATCAACTGCAGATATATCCAAATAGACTCTCCGTTGTCGATAAAAAAAATGGTGCAACACTCTTTCTGGATTTTTGTCTCGATAAAACCAAACAAAACAAAACGGCGACCGTTATTGCACGGCGATACTTATATACAAGTACTTTTACTTTTTATAAGAACCGCCTCGGCAAAATTTTGCCAACGTCAGCTTAGGTTACCATATACTATATATATCCGGAAGATTTAGGCACACGTGTTATTTAGTTTAAATGCACTTAGGTGCGTGATTTTTTTTTCATTTGAAAATCTGTTTTTTAATAAAGCTGTTATAGCTGCCCTGCTGTCATAGATATACTTTTATTGTTGGTCATCTTGTTCATGTGTATATCCATATTGTTATCCATAACGACAAAAGCGTTGTTGGGTCCAAAATCAGAAAATTGAAGAAAATATAAGGTATGTATTAAAAACTTGCTGTCAAAAAAAATGAAACAAGGAAACTTAATGTTACGAATTATTAAATGTTTTGAATCTTAAATAACATAAAATTTTATCATAACATTTCTTAACATTTATCAGTTTGTATCTGTCATAATCTTTTATCAACACTTGAAAGAAAAGATTATGCAAAATGTATTAAAAAGGCGTGCAACAAAGATCATTGTTTGACGTAAATCTTTGTTTAAAAAATTAGATTAGATCATTGTTAAATTTACAATGCGATAAAACAATTTGCATGTGTTTATTAAAAACACGTCCTAGTCAATGTGATATTGTTCTTCCAATTTGTTTTTTATTTAATCTTCAATTTACGTAATCAAGGTGCGCAACAAAAAACGCATCTTGGACATTCCTTGGAAAGTGCCAAGGTGCGCCTCTCCCAAAACAGCATGTTAACCATAATCACGTCACCATTCACATTGGCGATTGCCGACATGAATTAGAAAGGTTGTAGATGTAGGGTGTACCGTTAAGCCACCCACTCATCAATACCCATACTTTAGGCAACCACTCAACTTCAGAAATTGCAAGTGTTCTACCAACTAAGCTATCCGGACTAAAGATTAAAATTCACTCTTTATTAAATGATTTTGAAAAGTCACGAATGAAACAAGAATTTTTAAAAACCGTATCTTGAAAATAGAAAATGAAAATGTCTTTCTAAAACTTATAATTAAGAATTATAGATACAATATATTTCAGTATTATTAGTAGTATTATATATGTATTATATACATATTAATGTGAACCATTATATCATTATATATTATATGTAAAACAACAACACAAGAATTGTATAACCTGAAAAGAAGTCAATAACTTCCTCAGCAGTGGCTGACCATGGTAAACCTCTTGCTTTTATTACAAAGGGATCTTGAGTCATTGCGTTTTTAATATGTTAAGTGTCTGTCCTGAAACAACATCACATGGAAATCAAACTTTATATCAAAGCTCTCATTAAGTTTTCTAACAATTTCCAAATCTAAGTCTGATACTAATATTTCAACCTATGGATTACAGGTCATCTTTAGAGTAGTCTATAGGTAATCTCTATCTCCGAATTGTTCATCAATATAAAAGGGTTTGGATGATATATTTATGATTAAAAAACTGTAATTGCTGTCATGTGTTGACAGGGACGCAGAAAAGTAACTTGTTCTCGGTTGAAACTTTCTTCCAAGAAAGGTAAAACAGTTGTATGGTGGAAGTGCTATACGAGTCGTGTAATAAGTCCTTTACATAGACTATATATATATTCACACACCTCGACAGATCATACACAGAACTTAAAAACATAAAGTTTACTCAACATTTACTCAAACATTGAGTTTTTCCATTTACGTTTTACACAACTCGCATGTGTTATGAAAACACTTTTATATGCCTTTTTTACAAATTCCCTAGATAGTAAACGTGGCAAAGTCACAATTAATATGATATAATCCCTAAGTAATTAACGTCACAAAACTATCAAAATAAAGTAATTAGTTGTAACAATGTTTGTAAAGCGCACAACTGTTAAAGGTCAGTGTGTGCAGCAGTGTAAGTTACAGTAGGCCCTCTGTCCTATAGTCCTAACGTACTTTAACAATTTTACCCTGCCGTAGAATCCAACATCATAAATTTCGACACCATAAATAAACAAATAAAAATATATATCAAATCAAATGTTTTTATTTACCAAACACAATAACACAATTTAAATAATACAAGTGACAAATATAAACATATTATTAAACAAACAATTAAATATTTAATACTTTTTTCCCACATGCTAAATGGTAACTAGATTGAAAGAAAAAAGAAATATATATTTTAAAAAGTGATTATATATAGTAAATGGCTGGTGTTATTCAATAGAAAACTAGTCAAAGGAATGACACCATTGTTTGAGTTTAAAAATTTATATATAATTATTAAAAGACAGAGTAATAAAAATGCTTTCGTCCGCGTAAGAAATATAGAAATCAAATCAGTTTTTAAGGCCGAAGGAATTTGCAAATTAGTTTAGCATTGTCCGCCCGCATGTGTTTAAACACCCGCATGAAAAATCTCATTATCGAAATATATTTCATTATTCACCTAAAAAATCCAGTTAGTATGAGTACTTTTAGTAGCAGAGTCACGTTTTTTTACATTAAAACGTAGCGTGTGAATACAATTCAAGATGTGCAAAGTCACGTGATTTTTACGCATTGATATGTAGCAAACATTCGAAGGTTCGAATTCCGCACTTATCATAGAAGAACATTTGAAAATATATATTTTATAAAACTTAGTGTTTTCACACTAGTAAGTTTGTTGAGAGAGAAGAAAAATGATAACGACGTTGAGTGTGCGCGTAGTAAGGAAAAAAGTTTTGTTGCCCTGGCTTTTTAGTGATATAATTGTTGAAATTTACACCGGCGAAGAACTTTTTGAAAACTTTAAAAAGTCATTTCCGAGGTGGTACATTAATCCATCCAATATCTTGACGGAAGGCTAAGAATCCTGTATAATGTCACGATTAAAATCATGTTACAACAGTTTTTATCTTCTGATTGGCTGATTTTTTGTTGATTTCGTGCACTTTTATTCAATTATTCTGCCATTTTTAACATTTACCAATGATTGAAGTGAAATGTGCTTTCTTTTTTTCTTTTAAAAAAAATATATAATGAATAATGAAAAATTGAAAATATGCCGCATAAAACTTTTGAATGAAGGGTGACGCTAAACTTATATCTAAATTCCATCGGCCTAATATACAGATGATAACATTAAAATAGTATAAATGAGATGGCATGGTCATGGTCATGGTCAGTTACGAAAATGTACTCTTCTCGGTCAGTTACGAAAATGTACTTTTCTCAATTACGAAAATATACTTTTCTAATACTATGTAACTTAATATACCATGATAATATGTCATCAAACTTAAAATTTATAGTACACAGAATGAATACCAGACAGGCATTACCATTAGGCCATAAAGGTAGGGCATAACAGGGTGAAAATGAAATCATAATCAATAATGAAAATATATTTAGCTAGAGCTATAGGTAACAGCTAGCGATTAGATCTTACAGTGAATAGACTTAGACTAGAGTAAAAACCTTGAAAAGTTGGAAACAAAAGTTTGTTCGAGAACAATTATTACGCGCCAATGAGTTACTATACCATCTATAGTTATAAACGAAAGTCAAAGTAGACTTGATGTACCAAGAAAAAACGATTCATGCCATAATTAAATTGGTTAATCGAGAGGAAGTCTTTCGCGATCAGCAACAACATCAGTTGCAAAAGATTTTGTTAGGTAAACCTATCCTTAGTAATCTTTGGAACTTGACTTTATTTCTCAATTGCAGTTGTTTTCATTTAAACGATGTTATGTGGAGTTAATTTTCTGTGTTCAATTTTTATAAATGTAGAAATATTTTTGTATAATAATTTTATCCTTTGATCACTCAAATCTTTTTAAAGTTTTAAAGTCAGTCAGTTTTACGATAAGTCATAAAGAAGATTAATGCTAATATCAAGAATATACAACTCCACGCATACCAAAACAAATATGCAGTTAAGTTATTTAGGTATAAAACAACAGGTGTATATAACAAGCCTAAATTTTGTTTCATTTCTATTAGCACAAAGTTAAACTTGTCTCAAAAATGTACTTTCCAAGATACTTGCAAGATTTACCTGGTTACCATACAAGAACTTAATTTAGGCATATATCAATATAACCATTCTGGTTTTGTACCGTCCCCTATTTCTTTTACCTCAATTTGAATAATTATTGTTATTTGTAATAAAAGAAACAGGAAAGAATATCAATTAACCAATAAAACATAACAAAAATTAAATTAAAAGTTTTAAAAAATAGGG
Organism: Candelabrum cocksii; assembly: GCA_963930725.1. Taxonomy (NCBI): domain Eukaryota; kingdom Metazoa; phylum Cnidaria; class Hydrozoa; order Anthoathecata; family Candelabridae; genus Candelabrum; species Candelabrum cocksii. Next base: position 4,741,838 of record OZ005677.1, on the reverse strand, counting down.
ATGAAAATTCACATGTTTACCTTTGCTAAATGACGTAACAAAATCTTGATGATATTGTCTCGTTCGTTGCGATCATCTCCCGTGTGTAAAAACACATGGTTTCTATTGACTGTCAAAATAATTCAATGGCAAAAAAGCATGTAGAACTTTCAGTGGAGCTTTAAATCGATTTTCGAAAAATATTTTTATTTAAAAGTTTTAAAAATTGGATTTTTTTCTTTCAAGGTATTCGGAATAATTCCTAAAGCAACATGTCATTATATTTTATTATTAACCTAAAAGAATATATAAATTTTTATCGGCAGAATTTAATTAAAAATGTTTTTTTCTGTTATGTTAAAATAATGTTTTCAAGCTTCTTCTTCCATTTTTGTTTCTCCTGCACATAAATGTTTTGATTTTCTTGTAAATTTATTCTTGAATTTATTTATTCTACAACACAAAATCTAGTTTAAAATTTTGCTGTTTTGTAGAATTTGTTGCATGTTCAAAAAATATACCATGTTTCATTTGTTATACGTTCAACGGACATCATTGAATTTTTCTTGTGTGGTTGAAATGTTTACATGTTCATTTCCAGATGGGGGCTTACAAATACTTGGAGGAGCTCTACAAAAAGAAGCAATGTGACTTGCTTCGATTTCTTTTTCGCATTCGATGCTGGCAACTGAGGCATCTGAACGCCATCCATCGTGCGTCGAGACCAACACGCCCAGATAAAGCTCGTCGGTTGGGTTACAAAGCCAAACAAGGTTTTGTGATCTACAGGATTCGAGTGCGAAGAGGTGGACGAAAGAAGCCAGTACCAAAGGGTATCACTTACGGAAAGCCCAAGGGGGAGGGTGTCAATCAAATAAAATTCCAGAGAAGTCTTCGGTCAGTTGCTGAGGTTTGTTTTTTTCTTCTGCTTTCCTTTACATTTATTTGGAAAGTTAAACCTGTTTTGCTTGTCACTCCATAGGAACGAGCAGGGCGTTATTGTGGTGCTCTCAGGGTGTTAAACTCTTACTGGATTGCTCAAGACTCTACTTACAAGTACTTTGAGGTGATCATGGTTGATCCTGCGCATAAAGCGATTCGCAGAGATCCTCGCACAAACTGGATTTGTAAGGCTGTGCACAAACATCGGGAGCTCAGGGGACTGACTGCTGCCGGTAAAAAGAATCGTGGAATGCGTAAAGGTCACGGCTACAACAAAGTCATTGGGTCTTCGCGTCGGGCAAATTGGAAGAAACACAATATTGTATCTCTCAGAAGATATCGATAAGAAATTTTGGCTGATGTTAACTTGGTGTTTTTTCTCTTGTTTGCTTTTGAGTTAATACTCATCCCATCATTTCGAAAGTCATGGTGCGTGATAATCATTGACAATAAAGGTATCATCCCATCATTTGGAAAGTCATGGTGCCTGAGAATCATTGAGAATAAAGGTACCATCCCATCATTTGGAAAGTCATGGTGCGTGATAATCATTGACAATAAAGGTATCATCCCATCATTTGGAAAGTCATGGTGCCTGAGAATCATTGAGAATAAAGGTATCATCCCATCATTTGGAAAGTCATGGTGCGTGATAATCATTGACAATAAAGGTATCATCCCATCATTTGGAAAGTCGTTGTGCGTGATAATCATTGAGAAGAAAGGTATCATCCCATCATTTCGAAAGTCATGGTGCGTGATAATCATTGACAATAAAGGTATCATCCCATCATTTCGAAAGTCATGGTGCCTGAGAATCATTGAGAATAAAGGTATCATCCCATCATTTGGAAAGTCATGGTGCGTGATATGTAATCATTGACAATAAAGGTATCATCCCATCATTTAGAAAGTCATGGTGCGTGAGAATCATTGAGAATAAAGGTATCATCCCATTATTTCGAAAGTCATGGTGCGTGATAATCATTGAGAAGAAAGGTATCATCCCATCATTTCGAAAGTCATGGTGCGTGATAATCATTGACAATAAAGGTATCATCCCATCATTTGAAAGGCATGGTGCCTGAGAATCATTGTGAATAAAGGTATCATCCCATCATTTGGAAAGTCATGGTGCGTGATAATCATTGACAATAAAGGTATCAATTTGTCTTTCCTTGTTATAATCATTCTTTATGTTAAATTTTATTTCTGAACTTGCCATTTCTTAGTAGGTTAGTTGATTAATCGTTCTGTTATAATCAATCATATGTAATGTTTTTTAAGAATGAACGACATTTCATTTGTGTGTATTTGGTCTCAACAGTGCAAGATCACACCATTTCACATTCTCTCTCTTGTCTGGAGTTGACGTTCAAAAATATTCCATTTTGTCCGATTCGCGAAAATTAATTCCCGCGAAATGTAAAATATTTCGCTACTTTCGCGTACATTAAATGTTGCGAGACAGGACATTCATAAAAAGTTGCGTACATAAAATGTTGCGAGTGAAGTTGAACTTACGATAATTTTTCTTGTCGTTCCAAGCAACTTTGCATGTGGACAATCAATTTATTCCAAAATTAATACAGCCTACTACGGAATATTTGAAAAATCGGAGACGGATTTTCTTATAAGCAGTTTCTACGGACCAGACTTTAATATTTTCATACCTCAATGTACACAGAACGGTGTAAACTTCATATAACTTTACTTATACAAAAAAGGTCCAAAAACGAAAACGTTATTTTTGTTCGGATGCTTTTATAAAATAACAAGAATAAAAGAAATTGTTGCGAACACTGGAAATAATTAAAAGTTGCGAATTGTAAAAAAAATAATTGTTGTGGGAAGAAAAAGTTGCGAAAATTTGCTCCTTTAAAGTAAGTCTCTAGTAGTCAGGGAGCTAGTGGGCAAAAAAGGTTGGCAGAGGGGAGACCAAAAACTTATGGTTGGAATTGGTATGTTATAACTCTCCGAGTACAAAATCACTTGTTGGCCAATTTTAAATTAGCAAAATATTTGTCCCAGGCCCTAATTGTGCTTTGAGACGTCACAATACAAATAAAAGTTTAAAATGTTTAAAAATAATTTTTTTTTATATCATTGGAAAGATAATTGAATTTTGAGTAAAAAATGTATTGAGACCTTTACCTTGTGCAAAATTATTTTGATGATGTCACAGTTTTTTTACCGAAACACTAAATTTAAAAAGTTTGTGCTATATCTACAGCTCCTTCTGTAAAATCAGAAAGCTCTGTTTGAACAAAAAATTGTAGAAAAAATTTATATACGACTTAGGTAGTAAACTATCAAATCGTAAAAGATTGTAGTAATCCATACACGGTGTTTTTTTATAAGAACATTCAAATTTGACAAAAATCTTCGAACATACATAATTTTATGTTCTTGACAAGGATTACGAAAGATTGGTCGCGATTTAAAAAACAATAGAAATATGGCGGAAAAGTTAATCATCCTTGTCGGACTCAGACTCGCAGGATAACTCTGAGTCAAAACTATCTTCGCTATCATTTATTACACCTTTCCGGGCACGTACACAGGTCCGTACATTGAAGTCCATGTGAAACACAAGCACATGCGTAAGTTTTGCACATGGACTTCTTACATGAGCAAAAAACTAGTTGAAGGACATCCTCTGGTGCGGCAGGTAATACATTTTCGATTACACTAAACACAATGCCCTCTCAAAAAAAGTGATTTCTTTAATAGGATGTAATACACACATTTTTGTTTCTTAATTGTCACTAAAACGAACTTCTGCGACCGTGCGAGTGAATCGCATCTTTTTTTCATTGAATTTTCAATGGAATGTATTCTTTACATAAATGATCTGGCAAAACAGAGGTTACATTTTCGTTAGGCAATACTTGCATGAAAAAATATTTTCATGCTTTTCTAAAAAGGGCACTTTCTTTAAAAAGAGGGGGAGGGTCGACCGCACCCATCGATTCCCCCGCGGTACGCCCCTGTACTTTGATAAAGCTTTTAAAACCATTTAAAGCAAATTAGAAAACAAGACAAATATGTATATGTTCTGCGCTTTCTACGGACTTACGCAATCAATAGAATGCGCACCTTATATTCTATATTATACCTTATTTTAGCATTTTGTAACATTCGAGGTTTACGAACAAATTTTACGGATGTTGAAGCTTTTTTGTTCGAAAATAAACCGGATGTATTAGCGCTTTGTGAATCTAATCTAAATGCTGGTATATCTTCTAATGATTTCCTTGTTCCTGAATATCTTCCTTTGTTTAGAATGGATTCCTCCATTCATATGCATGGTCTAGCAGTTTATGTTAAGGAAACGTTACCAATATCTAGAGAAATTGACCTGGAAGACCTCGACCAACCTTTCATGTGTTTTCGTTTGTCTCTTCTTCATTCAACTAGTTTTCTATTTTTCCTCTATCGCTCTCCATCTTCCCAAGACTGTTCTGTTATCAAATCAGTCTCAAAGTCCGCTGATTCAGCTATTCTTAAACATTGCTCAAACAACATCTTTGTATTTGGTGACTTTAACATTCACCATAAACAATGGCTAAAATTCTCTAACGGAACAAGTAGCTCTGGTGTTGAAACCTATAACTTTGCAGTATTTCAGTCTCTCTTGCAATTAGTTGATTTTCCAACCCGCATTCCTGATCAATCCAGTCAATCGCCTTTCTTGTTGGATTTATTTTTAACCTCTAACCCGGACATCTGTAAATTATCTCATGGCGCTCCTCTAGGTCGTTCTGACCATGTTGTTATATCGGTCAAAGTTAACTTCAATAGACAAGTTTCTCATGAGCATCCCATGCAAAGAACCTATTTTAGATATGATCTTGCGGATTGGCAAAAATTTCAAGCACACATTCAGTCTGTCCTTGGAAGGAAATTCTTTCCAACTCAGCTGATGATTGTGTTAATGAAACTACTTCAATAATATCTGAAGCAATAAGATTATTCGTTCCTTCAAGGAAATATCAGATAAAGCCTCATTCTTCCTCTTGGTTTTCACCAGCATGTGCTGCAGCCATAGCCCATCGTAATCATTTCTTTCATTGCTACCGACGTCATCCGACTGATCTTAACAGAAAATTGTTTATTGTCTCTCGCAATAACTGTAAATATGTTGTTCGTAAAGCAAAAACTGTTTTTGCTGAAAGAACTAAAGATCATATCAATTCAATAAAAATAGGTTCATGTAAATTTTGGCGTATCATTAAAAATGTCCGGGGCAATTCCAATTCTAAATCATCTGTGCCTCCACTATTCAATGGTCCTGAAGTCATTAATTTATCTAAGGATAAACTTGAACTATTTGCTAAACTCTTCAGTTCTCATTCTACCCTCGATGATTCTGGACACGATCTCCCATATTTCATCTCCAAAACTGACCAGACATTACAGGATTGCTTTATATCTCCGGATAACGTTTCCAAGATAATTTCCAAAATGGATTCCACTAAAGCTGCAGGACCTGATAGAATTCCTGTAATTGTTCTTCAGAAATGTTCTACCGAGTTATCTCCTGTTTTGTGTGCTGTTTACAAAAAGTGTTTGGATGAATCTTGTTTTCCTTCATCCTGGAAATTTGCCTCCGTTATTCCAATTTTTAAAAATTGTGGTGACCGTTCTAATCCTAGAAATTATAGACCGATTAGTCTCATTTCCATTTTAAGCAAAGTTTTTGAGACTTTACTTAACCAGACCTTAGTGAAATTTATTGAAAAAAATAATTTGTTTTATGATTCCCAGTACGGGTTTCGTTCTGGTCGTTCCACTGCTGATGTTTTGACAGTTATAACTGAACGTTTTTATCGTGCCCTTGATGTTTCCGGTGAAGCGCGAGCAGTTGCTCTTGACATCTCCAAGGCATTTGATAAAGTCTGGCATCTGGGTCTATTGCATAAACTCAAAGCATATGGTTTAAAAGGTTTCTTTTTCAAAATTATCTCTTCCTTCCTTTCCAACCGTAGATTCAAGGTTGTCCTTAGTGGTCATTCATCTTCAACTTTTTCCATCAATGCTGGTGTTCCTCAAGGATCAGTTCTCGGACCAACCCTGTTCCTACTCTACATAAACGATCTCCCAGACAATTTATCATCCAAAACCATTATTTACGCTGACGATTCCACATTGTATTCCTGTCTTGATAAATCAGATGATTGTGATAAGGTTAATTTGGCCTCTGTTTTCAATAAAGATCTCAATTCGGTAGTTGAATGGGGTAAGAATTGGCTGGTTAATTTCAATCCATCTAAAACTAGTCTTCTTTCCATTAATCATTTCAAGCAAGCATATTTATCTCCAATTTTGATGAATGGTTCTCATTTGCCTGAAAACAATTCATTTCGCCTTCTTGGTCTCATATTTACAAGCGATCTCTCATGGCGTTCATACATTGAAACCATTGCAAAATCAGCTGCCATGAAGGTTGGTTCTCTTTTACGAGAAATGAGTTACCTCACCCCTGAGTGTATCCTTTACCTGTACAAATCGTCAATACGTCCTTGCATGGAATACAGCTGCCACATTTGGGCAGGTGCTCCTGCGAATTGCTTGAACTTGTTAGACCGTGTTCAACGGCGTGTTTGCAACGCAATCGGCGCAAACTTATCTTCGAAACTGGACTACCTATCACACCGGCGAAACGTAGCTTCTCTTTGTCTTTGTCTACAAGTTTTTTTATGGATGTTGTTCAAGCGAACTATCATCTCTTACACCTTCTCCCAGAATTTTTCACCGTACAACTAGGTTTTCGTCATCTTCTCATCAATGGACTGTTTGCATTCCAAACTGTCACATGGATTTCTATAAGAACAGTTTTTTCCCGCGAACATCCAGACTTTGGAACTCCCTTCCTTCTACATGCTTTCCATCGGTCTATAACCTTCAACTGTTCAAATCAAACGTTCATCGATATCTGAAAACTGCGTCACTTTCCCTGTAACTTTTCTAGCTCTTTACACTCAAGTGGCCTTTAGGGCCTTGTTCTGAGCAACTACAATAAAAAAAAAAAAAATTCTATAAAATGCGCAAAGCAAAGCATGGTTGACGAGAGAGCTGTTTGTTGGTTTTATTAGAGAAGCATACATAGAGGGAGATCACAAGAAGAGCATTTAGAAGAAATTAGTACGCGCAAAAACTGGTACTTATAACTATTTGTAAAGAAGTTTCTGGTAAATTCCTAGCTGAATCAATAAATAACATGGTTGGCTAGCAAAGAGACCTCATTTTAGTACACCAGTCTCACTGACACACTGGCTAAGAGACTCATAAAGTCACAAAACAACTTTGTATTCTTCCATAGAATGAGCAACTGATTTGGGTGCGCGTTCTATAGAATGGGTAAGTCCGTAGAAAGCGCGGAACATATGTACCTCACTGATCTGACAGATTACACATTTCTGGAGCTTTGAATCGTTATGAAAATTAAAATTATGAATAAAACAGATACTTTCTTGTTCAATATTTTCAAGTTTGAAGAGCCTTTACCTTTTTGGACTAGTCGCCATTTCACCATTTACTATCAAACATATTTGCGTCCGTTTTGTTTACGTGATATTCCCGCCGATTAAATATGAAACGTTCGAAATCACTATCAAGGGTTATATTATTATTATTATTATAAATGAATATTTTTACAGGATGAAAAACTTCAGTTTTAATGTACATATATACAATTAAAAAACTGCTATCAGTGTCTGTCCTGTGCAAAAATTAAAAAAGTTAATAATTTATTGTTAGGGTAAATAAAACAAAAGGTTAAAATATATTTATAGATAAAAAGAGAAATCAATACTGCAGGCATGTGTCACAAAATATCTGATCATGTAAGGTATGCCCTCAGCATTGTTTTAAATTTTCTAAAATCCTTAATTTTTCTAATCTCAATCGGTAATTTATTATATAATTGCCCTCCTGCAAAGAAAAATCCTTTTTTAGCAATTTCCAGTTTAACTATTGGTAATTTGATACTAAGTTCATTGTTTCGGGTCCTAATTTTATGTTCGAGTACTGTGAAGTAATTGTTAAGTTTCCCATTCATTTCATTAGTGATGCATTTTCGGACGAGCAAGCAACGTTCTCTATCAGCAAAATGTTCAATCGATGGGATCACTTTTTCCATACTGATGATTTTCTTTGCTCTTGCATCGAGTGAATTTAATTTAGCTCTTTGTGTTTCGTTATATGGCTTGAGTGTACAACTGAGGGTAATTATCGGGACTATCATTGTCAAGAAGACCAAGTGTGCTGCTTTCGTCGTTAGGTAACACCGCATTCTTTCCAATAAACGTAATCTGCTACTAGCTTTCTTGTAAGACTTTTCGAAGTTCTCATTCAGATTTAATTGACTGTCCATTATAGTACCAAGGTATTTATAACTTTTTGTAAAGTTTATTTTTTGTTGGTTGTAGAATACCTCGATAATACCTCCAGCAGCTTGTAGACGTTTTGACGTACCGAAAAGCATCAATTCGGTCTTTCCCTTTCTCATATTTATTATGAGTTCATTTTCCTGAAAGTAGGACAATATGTTTTTCATGTCTTGGTTTAAGCAACGTTCGATTTCTGTTGAGTACTTATTTGAGACGTACAGGACTGTGTCATCGGCATACATAAGAACTGTTGAGTATTCCAAATGTTCAGTTAAATCATTTATGAAAAGTATGAACAGTAACGGTCCCAGAATCGAACCCTGTGGTACACCACAAAAGACAGGCTCTGGATTGGAGTAGGCATTACCATTCTGTACAATATGCTTTCTATTAAATAGGTAACTGTAAAACCATTGTAGCTCACTTCCTTGTATTCCATAGGCAGGTAATTTGTTCAGTAAGGCACTATGACCAATCGTATCGAAAGCTTTTGACAAGTCAATATAAATTGCACCAGTTAAGATTCCTTTGTCCATGTTTTTCCTGATCGAATCACAGAATAGAATAGATGCAGTTTTGGTCGAGTGTTTTTTCCGAAAACCGTGTTGACTGCTGCAAAGAAGGTTGTTGTTTTCCAGGTATTCTTTCAGTGCTCGGTTGATACATTTCTCCAGTATTTTCGAACATACAGGGAGAACTGAAATCGGTCGGTAATTTTCAGGAGACGATGGATTGTCTGATTTGAAGATGGGTGTGATCTTGGCGAGTTTCCAGCTGGAAGGCACTGTTGCTGATTTGATGGATAGGTTGATGATGTGGCTGAGCGGTTTTGATATCAGGATTGCACAGTCTTTCAGGAGACCAGGTGGTAGATTGTCGACACCAGTAGCTTTTTGACGTGACAATGATTTTAGTTCCTTCTGTACAGACAACACGGATATATACAGAAGTTTGAAAGTTTTCTCCGTCCTTTTGGGTAGTTGGGGAATATAACGCCAAGTAAAATCCACAAGTGGTGAGATGGTTTTCTTTAGTGTAAGTGCCATGGTGCTGTAGAAACGGCTAAAGATGTTTGGACTGGGGCGGTTGTCAGATTTACCATACGAAGGTAAAATCGTCGACTTCCCGGGGAAAACCGATTTTATAGCCGACCAGAACTTTCTAGGTTTCGTAATGTTTTCATTTAAGTTTTCCTTATAAAAATTTGATTTTGCTTTCTTTATGTCTTTGGTGGACTCATTTCTTAACCTTTTATAAGCTTGCCAATCAGTTGGACTTTTGGTCTTTCTCGCTTTTCTTAGAAATTGATCTCGATTGTTCATTTTCTTTTTTACGCTGGCATTGAGCCATGGGCATGGTCTTCCTTTAATCCGTTTCTCGATTAGGGGGGCATGAGTGTCAAAGATTTTTTGTAACGTCGAGGTAAACATTTGTTCGGCGCTTTCGACGCTAGATGATTGATATATTGGCGTCCAGTCTGCATTGGAGACATCATCACGTAAATCGTCTGGTGAGTAGCGTGCGTAATTTCTGCATTTTATTGTTCGCATTTGGTAATGGTTAAAGTTTATTTTTCTGCAACAAGCAATCATGTCGTGATCAGCAATTGAATTTGGAAAAACATTAATTTCTGTTAAGTTCTCTGGTTTATTTGTTATAATTAGGTCGATCAGCGTCGCTGTTGTTTCTGTTGTTCTTGTCTGTTGCGTAACAACTTGTTTGAAACCAAATGTGTTAAGAAGTGATTTAAATTCTTTGTTTATATTTGCTTTGCTGTAGTCGACGTTAAAGTCACCTACGATTATAACTTCTCTTTTATTTTTAACGACACGAGTTAATTGTTCGTCTAATAACTCACAAAAGTTTTTTGGTAAGTACTTTGAACTCTCAGGAGGGCGATAGTAGCATCCAATTAGTAAAGATTTCGATTTTTTCAGCCAAATTTCAATCCAAAGGCTCTCTGTGTGATTTTCTAAATCATGTCTGCGTTTAAAGTTTATTTCATTTTTGACATAAATTCCGACTCCACCGCCTTTTCCATCTTTTCGGTTTCGATGCATAAATGTATACCCTGGTAGTGAGTACAACGTAGCATTATCTGAAAAATCACCATCTTTTATATGTGTTTCTGATACAGCGAAAACATCAATTTTTGAATGAGTCATGTTTATAAAAGTTTCAAGATGTGGAAGTTTCGATAGCAATCCACATACATTCTGATGTACTATTTTGAAACCTCGAGAACTACAGTAATCGGCGATCTTTTTAGGCCCGGGACATTGTTCGATATCTCCACTGAGCAAAAGCAATAAAATTAACATATTTCTTTTAAATGTCGTATTTTGTCTTTTTATAAAAGCTCTTTTTTGAACTTCTTGTGCAAGAGATCCACACATAAACGTTTCTTTCAGCTTCCCATAAATGTCACATTCACCACATGTTATACTAATGCCATCAGCAGTAATAAATCTTGGTTTATTGATACAAATACTTAGATAAAAAATCCATATCAACACGATCGTCTTGAACATGACCGCACGCACGCACGACATGTTGTTCAACAAAAAAAACATTGATATTTTAGCCGTTGAAATTTATTTCCAAAGTAATTATTTTCATTTACCAAGCTTAAAATCTTTTTATAAAAGAATAAAACGAGAAAAATACTGAAATAAACTTGAACAACATTTATTTACACAGAAATGTAAATAATATTTTACCCCGGTTTTGAAAACAGTTTTTCAAAACAAGATCGTGGATTGGATGTTGGTGTTGTGTGCGATGTTGATGTTAAATATTTGATCATTGTAGCTTATTTTGCTAAATTTAAAGTGGCCAACAAGTGAATTTATGATTACAAACAAATAATAAACGTTATTCCATGGTTAAAAATTGGTCCCCCCAAAATGTTTTGAAACTCATTTTTTGCCCACTAGTTCCCTGACTATAGCGGAAAGAAAAATAGCTTCAAGTTTTTCTTTCCTTTTTAACCGTAAACAATTAATTCTAAAGATCCTAAAGAGAAATGTGGTTGCTATACAATGGTTCCAAATTTTGTACTGAGTACAAAAAATCTTGGCTATAATCTGCATTCCTACATGGTGATTTTTGGGATTGGGCAATAATATGAGAATGAAACGGTATGTTACATATATATTTGGGTATGATTGATTCGAACATTAGGAAATTCGAATGCTAAATTTAGATCGATTTTAAAATGAGCTGTCAATAATAGAAAAGCCATGTCGGAAAATGTCAATCCTGGGAAATTATGTTTTTGGAGATCCGGTCATATATACGTTTGATATGGGGTCATACATTTATGACGTCCACAAAAAAGTGCTGAAAATTTGACCACCCCATCTATCCCCCCCCCCCCCTATCCACACGCGACGTCCGCAATCTAGGACTATTTGGCAATTCCCCCCCCCCCCCCTTAATTCTAAATATTTCAAATTTTGATTGTTCTCAGGGGCGGATGTAGACACCAAAAAATTGGAGAATCGGGGTTTAAAGAATTATCTGTGTTAATAATAATAGAATAATCTGCTTCTGATATCTGTATTAGAAATTAAGGTTTGAAATACATTTTAAGAATTCTGTATCAGAATTGGAATATAAAAAAAGACAGTTTTGGTAAAACAAAAGATTTTTCTTCCTTTTATAAAAATAACTCTTATTTGTCATCTTCACCATCACTCGTGTCCAAAAAAGGAGACTTGGACAGAATCTCATATATACTGAGGACTGGTACTGACTCTTCCGCTTGTTTCACGCTATTTTCTTCTTATCTTAAGTGTATTTCCAGCGCATCCATCACCTTTGGTGTGACGTGTAACAGCAGCGATGCTAGGAAAATAAACGTGACAATCCTTGCAGATTTGTTTGCTTAGATCCTCTTGCACACTTGGAAAATACAAATCGTATGTCATGTGTACATAATCACATTCTGAGACCAGTTTGCCGAGTGGCGTAATTTTCCAAAGATATGGAAACTTGTCAGAAGATTTGACGTTTTTAGGGTTTGGTATACATAATCGTTACGTGTACGTTACTTCGCTCCGGAATACAGACCAACAAATTCAATATTCCTTCTTTATTTTCCTCCTCTGGTATCCTATTAGGACTAATCAATATTGTCGCTGACTCATTCGCTCCATTAACTTTGAAGGAGTGGTGTTTATTGGTAGGGGGTGTATCAAAGAGGAAATACGACAATTGTTTTAGAACAATAAAGTTTATTGCGCAGATCTGGTACAGGCTATAAAGTGAAGATTGTGTGTTGTGTATTTTTTCTGTGTATTAAAGATATCTACCAAAATTATTTTTTTGCAGACGTCTCCCCATAAAAGGATTTGCCCCCATCCACATTTTCAGCCAATTTTTTCCGACATCCCCACCCCATCCTTGTGTCCACTGAAGGCGATAGAACCCATCGCTTTGTTCTATCGCTACAATTTTAGAACTTGCTTTAGTGGACACGGAATTAGTTCTATCGCTTATTTTTATCGCTTTTTTTGGTTCTATTTTTTAGAATTTCGGTCTATTTTGGAAAGCGATAGAAATGAAACTTTTTTCATTTCTATCGCTTTAAAAAATAGACCTATCGCTAAGATCAAAAGATTTTTTCAAATGCCCACATTCAAAATTAAAAAAAACACTCGAATGTATACGTTGTGAGATAGGTTGATTGAATACTTTGATGTTTTGTTTTGAAAACAATTCACACGTTCAGTCGTCGGATCAGCATTACGGACAGAAAAGCAATCAATCTACTTGAAGAGGAGGAAATTGCGGTACAATGTTTCACATGTTTCACTTATAATGCAGCTGACAGTCTTCTTCCCCCATTCGGAAAAGCTAAGTCAAGGAAATTTGTGAGTCCCCAGATGCCAGAAGAAAACGTAACGTTAGCATTAATCTCTGTGCAGGAGGAATTGCTTTTCGAAAATTTGTGTCTTTCTTTACTATCAAAGGAGCAACAAGTGACAAAAGATGTTCCATTCGTTCAGGTGACATCCTAAAAAAAAGGGAAAAAGGAGTTGTCAAAAACATAACAGTGAACATCGCAAAAACCTACTTGAAATATGACTGTGTCCATATCATTTCAGTAATTTTTTTACTGACATTTTATCAAAACAGGACTCCATTGACAACAGTATTTTCATTTTATATGTATATAACTGACGGATTATCCTGTATAAATATTTGTGAATATTTGTGAATAATAATAACGCGCTAAAGCGATAGTTCTAAAACAAAGTGATATTAAGAGAGAAATAGAGATTAGTTCTATCGCCTTCAGTGGACACAAGGCTAACGAGGCTTCCAGAACGCTCATTAAGCATTGTCATGAAGACCTCGACCCGAGGTTTTAGTGTATTTAATTGCTTCCATTGGTGCTATGGTTATTTTTGATATAATACGGTGTTGTTTATTTATAACCGCTCACGAAACAACTTTGTAATAGCATGGTCTCGAACCCGGAACATTTCGGTTAAGAGCCGAACGCTATTACCATTGCGCTATCGCCGGATTTCAACATATAAACCCTTCAAATAGTAGACCGAAAACAATCGTATTCAAATTACAGACCTCGTAGACAAAGAAACGATACTAAGGAATGCACGACTTTTGAAAGGATTGAACATCTACATGAATTCATATTGTAGCTAGGAGACGAGACATCGGCGGGAGAGCTGGTTAGACAGGTGAAGATACATGGATTAAACGGACAGTTTGCGAAAGGTCTACAACAAGTTGGTTGTTCGAGATTTCATAGAAGACAAAAGAAAGCAAAATGCATACCGTATTTACTCGAAAGAGCGCCCTCCCCTCGATTTAGCGCCCCACTTTTAACCTGAAAGATTTAATGAGCGCTCCCTCGAATTAGCGCTCCTTTATTTTTTCAAAAGGAGCGCTCATTTAAAAATGACGTATTCAGAGGGGGCGCTCATTTGGGAATTAGATATAAAGTCTTTAATACAGCAAATTGCGGGCGTCAAAAAAGCTAGTAAAACTCTAATAGGGAAAGAAGACATATATATTGATGGGCACCTTAACATAAATGTGCTTTCTTGCAATGCGTTTCTAAAATCTAAATTCTTTTTTTCACATGTTATTCAAATACCATGTGCTGCCCGTCATCAACAAAGCAAGAAGAATTACTCGAACATCTGCAACAGCTATTGATAATTTTGTAGATCTTGTGGGCAATATTTCCAATAAAAAAATTGATTTAGGCATTTTCAAAACAGATCTAACTGATCATCTGCCGATCTTTATAACTATTAAATTTACTGAAAGTGATAATGCAAAACAAGAAATATAGAAACGAAAACTTGATACAAGCAATGGAATGAGTTATATAAAAATAAGTAGCCTTTTCATCTCTTAAAAGAAAGCGACAGGGAAAGACAGGGTACGACGACATTACAAGTAATATTTCTAAACCATTATTTTTTCTCATTAATCTTTCATTTAAAACAGGCATCTTTCCGGACCTTCTAAAATAAGATAAATCATTCCAGTACATCATAAAAAAATGACAATTCTGAACTAATTCTCTCTACTCTCAATATTTTCGAAATTCAAAAACAGTACGGCTTTCAAAAGAACAACTCTAGAGAACACGCTATTCTTGAACTAATAAGTCAAATCCGCAAGGATCTTGACGACGGAAAGTACTCTCTAGGAGTTTTTATTGACCTCTCTAAAGCGTTTGATGCGGTTAATTATAATAATATCCTTTTATCTAAGTTAACATACCATGGAATTAGAAACAAGACATTGTCACTCCTTAAAAGCTATTTATCCAATCGAAAACAAAATGTCTTTAATCCTGACAGCAGATTGCTTCCAATAACTTGTGGAGTACCACAAGGGTCTATACTTGGTTCTCTCATATTTCTTATATACGTTTATGACCTATCAAATTCCGTAGAGGGGATAAATGCAATTATGTTCAACAGCGACTTGAGCTTATTGCTTGATGAACACATAAATCATATAGAATAAAAAATAAGTCAGACACTTGGTGTCATGTATCGTGCTAGACCATATGTGGACGTAAACTGCCTTGAACTTTTGTATTTTAGGCTAATTCATAGCTATGTCACATATGCCATATAACTTGGTCAAAAAACTATTAGACTAAGTAGCACGCCAGCAGGGTTATTCAGACATTCCAACCTTTGATGTTCCAATATCGGGAGGTTCCTTTTTATATATTACCGAGCTTTAGCAAACACGACGGGAGAGCAAATAGGACGGCTCCATGACGTCATACTCACGTTTTATTCCATCTTACTACGGCAGATACCCCTGTTTCACGTACGTTGTGATACGAGGACGGAGACGAAAGGGGTTTCCTTATCTCGCATGCGCAGAACAGTTCTCCCCAGGTTTCTTTAGAGCCCGGTTACCTCCTAAACTTCTCCGAAGGGCCACCTTGGTTGGCCCTGAGGGGGAAATTTGAAAAAAATGTAGATTCTGAGGTCCTCAGATCGCCGGAAACGGCATTTTCAGTGTTTATATTCTGAACCAAATCATCAGCCCTGGGGAAGAGTTTGTGAATTATAGTTTTGTGTATTTTAGTTTTTTTGCAAAAGAATAAATCACTCACTATAAAGAAGAAAAAAAAAATGATCGTGTTACATTCGAACAATTTTTTCAACATACATTGAATTCTGCTGTTTACTAAACAAAAATTTGCATTCAAAAAATATTCGAATTTCGAACGAAAAAAATTCGAAAGTTTGCATTTATTTTAAAGTGAGTTATTTTTTTAAAAAAGTTTTCATGAGAAGTTTTCTTTGTGCTTCCAAAAACGTGTTTGACACGGAAGGACACGGAAAAAAATTATTTCTGGGCGGTTTTTTATTGTAGAAAGTTTAAACAGGGGAAATGTCTTAGCGTATTAGTATATAGATACAATTTTTATTTTTTATACACGGCTAGCCGAATATCGGGAGAATTTTTACAAGATCGGGAGGGCGGGAGATCTTACTTCATATCGGGAGGGTTGGAATGTTAGGTTATTGTCAATAAATCAAAACTTGAACCTCAATTGCGATCTTTCAACATCTTGAACGTTTATGAAGTTGACTTACACAAACATCTTATATTTATGTTTAAGTTCAAAAATCAGTTGGCTACAAATGTCTTTGATAAACAAATTACTGAATTTTTTAATAATATATATTTGTTACGGTCAAACCAAATTTGATATGCCGAGAAAGGTTCAATGTTTTTGAATTTTGCGATTTCGTATAGAGGTCCGGACGTGTGACAAAAAACCTCACTAAACTAAAAACAAAAAAGTATTTTAAAGATTTAATTTGCTTTTAGCTCGAATTTTATTTGTATATTTTTCTCCATATATATACAGTACAGTCCCGATAACTCGATCAAACTCCTGATAACTCGAACTCGCGTTAACTCGAACTGTTTTTCAGTTCCCCTTCCCTAATGTTTTCTCATAAAAACTCTCGATAACTCAAACATTACTTATCTCGAACTATTTTACTCGGTCCCTTGAGGGTTCGAGTTATCGGCATTATACTGTATATATAAATGTCTGAAGAAGACGTAAGGCGAAACATTACACTGTAAACATGTAGTTTTATTATTTCTTTCACGACAAATATATTAAATACTTAAGAAATACGTGCAAAAGTTCATGAGGACTTATATATATAATTAAATTTGTTTATCTACGTTGCATACACATTTATATTTGATGTATCTAAGCCGACAAAACAAGGTTCCGTGAAAAGACTTTTGAGTTCATCCATGAGGAAAACACGAAAATACGTCTTCTTGGAATCCTGGCTATTATTTTTACATTCAATATTTCTTGGTTAACATACTATATGCGTCTAAAAGCTTATAGTAGCAAAATATATATAATACAGTACTAAAAACAAAGATAATGTACTTTGGTTAATACATTGGGAGGACACTCTAAAGAAAATTGAGATGAAGTGTAATTTGAAAATTGATACTCATCATCGGCGTATGAGATGTAATGGGAGGGAAGAACAAGCACCTTCTCGTGGTCCTCCCCGTCAGTACCATATTTCCAAGAAAGAAAAGAAATATGGGAAGCGAAGCTTGTCACACTCGAGCAAACCAGGCAAAATTGATACTGATCTTCGCAGACGAATTGGTGATTACTTCTCCAAATTGCCAGAACTATACACAAAATTGACATGACATTGCCATTGCTTCGTTCATTGAATACATTAGCCTATGATTGCACCAAGTAGAGCCTTAACTATAAAGATTCACAAAGTTTAAAGAATATCTCAATATTATTATTATTAAATTTAGGTTTACAATAAATGTATAGGCATATATTGCCTGTCAACCAATGCTATAAATACATAAATTCATTCAAAGCGAATTGTGTTTATCTTTGAGTATTCGGGGGTTGTATACTGCCCCGCAGTATTCTAATCTAAGTGTGGTCAAACTAATGAAATAAAAAGTCAATGATTCGATTAGCTTTATTTACCGGTAGTCGTGTGGTAAGAGAATTTTAAATCAGCATCTATGAATATACCTGAGTCTATGAATTAAAATGGCGGACACACGTTTTTTCGGCGTACGATTCTTAATATTACTGTTTTTTATATTGATGGTTAAACAGCTGCATTTTTGTGGAAGTGATATGTATGGAATACAGTTTCGAAACTTTTCAGATGATTTTGATCTGGATGAAACCTATATTTTCTCGAGTTTATGGGTGAAACGTAGAGATATTTTCGTAAAAAGTGACGTGAAAACATTCTTCCATCTGTTGGTGCTACTTTGTGGAGATGTAGAGACCTGCCCAGGTCTGTTAACTTGTAGTGCATGTATCAGAAACATCAATCGTGGTCAAGGAAATATTAAGTGCTCGAGGTGTGAACAGATTTACCATCTACAATGTTTTAAAGGGACACATACAGAGAGATTATGTTTCGTATGCTCTGAGCATCGTACCATCCCAACCGAAGAAGTATATATTCAGAGGCATATACCGGAGCTTAAAAGACTTTCTGCAATACGAGGGTTAAAGGTTTGTCATCTTAATATTCGAGGACTAATAAACAATGTTCATAAAATATCGGCGATTTTATCAGATTTCAAACTCGATATTTTTGCTGTTACAGAAACCCATCTCACAGAAAGCATTTATGCTTCAGAAATAACAATCCCGGGGTACAGATTTGTAAGTAAAAACAGACATTCTGGTACTGGGGGTGGCGTGGGCGTGTATATATCTGAAGGTATTAATTTTGCTCATCGTACAGATCTAGAACACGAAGATATAGAAAGTGTTTGGTTGGAAATTATGTATCCTCATACAAAAGGAATTCTTTTGAACATTCTGTATCGACCCCCGGACAGTTCAAAGCATTTATCAAAGTTTTTTAACAACACGTTCAATGAGTGTTTATCTACAGTAACAACAATGGAAAGAAAAGAAGTAATTATTATAGGCGATATAAATTGCGACTATCTCATTACCAACGATCATAAAGAAATTAAATCGATTTTAAAAATTAATGGTTTAAGCAGTTAATAACTAAACCAACCAGAACAACAAAAGATAGTTCTACACTAATTGACATCATTGCGGTGAGTAATCATTTAAACATAATAACTTCGGATGTTATACCCTGTGACATTAGTGACCATGATATGATCGGATTGGTTCGAAAAACACATAGCCAAAAATACATTCCAAGAACGATCCAGTGCCGAAATATGAATTACTGTTCCGTCGATTTTTGTCAAACTCTAAAACTTTCCGATTGGAGTCTAATTTATAAGCACGATGACGTAAATAAATCATGGTCAGAGCTAAAAGTTATTTTACTTGAAGCTATAAACAAACATGCTCCAATGATTTCAAAGAGAATTAAAGGACGGATTTGCCCTTGGCTCTCCCAGGAATGCAAATTGGAAATGAATTTTAAAGACCAGTTACTTCGGAAAGCCCGCAAAACCAAAAATGTCGATGACTGGGCTTCATATAAAACTCAACGTAACCGTTCCAACAGACTTTTAAAACAAGCTAAAAATAAATACAATCAGAACCTTATAAACGAAAACATGGGTAATCCACAGCGTTTTTGGTCAGCTATAAAAAGCATATATCCGTCTAAACACAATAGAAATGAGTTCTGTTCCCATTTTGAAATCGATGGGGAAAACACTGTTTGTAACTCAAAAATAGCTAACGCATTCTGTAGTTACTTCTCCACCGTTGCCAGTGTATTAAAGAATAAATCCATTGTGTTAACGGATTTTGTTTGGAATAACCAGTCTAAAGCTACTCGATACCTAAAGCCAACTCGTTCGACCTTCTCGTTTAAAGAAGTAACCGTTACCGAAGTTTTTCATGACTTAAGAAAATTGAAGATCAAAAAAGCATCAGGAATTGATAACATTCCTCCGATATTCCTAAAAGACGGAGCAGCAGAAATCGCAAAACCTTTAACACATATCATCAACAACTCACTTAAATCCAGTTGCGTACCAAATGAATGGAAACTTGCAAAAATAAATCCTCTGTTTAAATCTGGGAAATCCTCCGACATTAACAATTATCGACCTATATCGGTTCTTCCTGTGCTTTCGAAGATTCTCGAAAAAATTGTACATCGACAACTTGTGAGCCAACTTGAAAGTAACAATCTTCTATACAATAAACAATTTGGTTATCGCAAGGGAAAATCGACAGAAATCGCAGTGACACTGTTTGTTGATAATCTTCGATCTGAAATCGACAATGGGAAACTCATCGGTTCGGTTTTCATTGATCTTTCGAAAGCCTTTGATACTATTAGTCATGCAGCGTTATTGAAAAAACTTCCTTTTTATGGAGTGCATGATAAAGAATTAAAATGGATGGCAGATTATTTGTTCAATAGACACCAAGTTGTATCTTATAATAACACTTTATCTAATCCAAGGTCTTTAACATGCGGTGTCCCGCAGGGTTCAACTTTGGGCCCGCTATTGTTTTTGATTTATTTTAATGATTTTACCAGTATCCTCAAGCATGCCAGTGTCATCGAGTATGCTGATGATACAGTTTTATATGTTAGTGACAAAGATTTTATCGTGATTGAAAACAAACTTGTCGAAGACTTAGACCGTTTAGCAAATTGGTTTCGTGACAATGAACTTGTGATAAATCTTAAAAAAGGAAAGACCGAGGCCATGTTGTTTGGTACGAGCAAGCGCTTAAACCTCCACGGAAAGAACACATTAGACGTCTCTGTTAATCACATAGCGATAAATCCAGTTAACTCGTATAAATACTTGGGTGTAAAACTTGACCAATCTCTACACCTCAATCTGTTCCATGATGAATTATACCGTAAAGCATCTGGTCGTTTGAAATTGTTGAATCGTTTGCGATCATCATTGACAGTAATTTCTTCACAGAAGGTATACACATCAATGATTGTCCCGCTGTTGACATACTGTGGGACGATAGCGTTGTCGATAACACCAACGAACGAACAACGAATAAAACGTCTTTCAGAACGAGCCGAAAGAATTATTCACGGAAAATCCAAAACAGAAATCGTTCTACCAAATATAGTGAATATCTGGAGAAAAAAAGCTTGTACTATCGTTCGTAGAGTAGTTTGTACTGGCGATTTCGACAGTAATTTTGATGGGTA
Source organism: Candelabrum cocksii (assembly GCA_963930725.1). Lineage (NCBI taxonomy): Eukaryota > Metazoa > Cnidaria > Hydrozoa > Anthoathecata > Candelabridae > Candelabrum > Candelabrum cocksii. The sequence goes on along the minus strand of OZ005677.1, from coordinate 4,720,837 downwards.
TTTCGAAGTGTTGAATAACAAAACGAGAAATAATGGAATTCTTCTGAAACTCCCAAAGATGCATTTAGAGATAGCGAGGAAGAGTTTTAAGTTCATGGCGTCAAAAGTGTTTAACCAGTTGCCAATATATGTACGGAGTCGTTTATGGGAAGATGATTTTATAAAAGTTTTAAACGATTATTTTTCTTAAATTTTGGAGGCGAGTGAATTTTTGGATTTTTATATATCTTTTATACCAGTTTTTATACCAGTTTTTATACTAACTTATTAATTGAACAGGACCCAATTTGATAGCAGTATTATTATATATTGACATGGCAATCCTGCATAAATATTTTTAAATAAATAAATAAATAAATAATAGGTCAAGCTGGAAAGAAGAAGATTTCAGTGCTAAACGTTTTGATTTCGATGGGTCATATATTGTGTAGATGTGTGATTTGTTGTTGTGACCTATGTGCATTACACAATATTTAACTCATATCTCAGTGCCTAGCTCAGTATCTTAAAACATCAATGTAATTTTGGAGGTGATAGTATAAAATAACTTGCGATAACAATCGATAAACCCTTGTATCGTTAGCGAATAGAGCAGCGATGGAGGGTATTATAGGGGGTATATAGTTCACATAAATTAGGAATAGAATAGAGCCGCAGACATGGAACCTTTAGAGAACACCAATTTTTACATCTGACCAATCAGGTAAAACACCATTTACCATAACATTCTGTCGACGTTTTGAAAGAAGACTTTGTTCCCAAAATAAGTAGTAGTAAGTAAGAATAAGGTCGATTGTCTAAGTTGTTTGCTGATGACTAATGTGGGACGTGGGTTTGTAAATGTGTTGGTGAAGGTAAGAAACGTTCGATAAACATTTTGCACAGTCCTAGTCTAGCTTTCTTAGTCGGGTTATTAGAATTGGACCATATGATTTGTGAATAATTAAATTTCCCAAGAATTAGACAATTTGAATAGTTTTGGGAATATTCAATTAATTGTGATTTAAGAAGACTGTCATTTTTGGGTAGACATTTAGGTGACTTGTATATGTACCTACTAGAACAGAAGATTGTTTTAATTACACATGTAACTGATTCCTTAATGGTACATGTTTCTATAGTCACTTGACTGCATTCAAATTAAAAAACCGTGTTTTCATGGTTGTAAAAGAGCTGGTAATTGCCCAGTGGGCACAAGATGTTTTTAAAACGTTTTTTTTTTTTAAAAAAAAAAAACGTTTTATAATACACGTTTATTTGACTATTATTTAAAAACGTTTATTGCACGTTTTACTGTGATTATTTTTAAATTCCTATTTTTATTTTGTAAATATTATTACTAAATGGTAAAATATAATCGTTTTTCGTGTGTGTTCAAAAATAAACGTAATTCCCAATTCTCCACAATGGCGTGTTTATTTATCTATTTTTATTTTGAAATCAGCACCTCTAATTAGTAAACCTACCAATTTTCAAAGCCAACGGAATATTTTAAACTTTGGCCCCAAATTTGCCGAAATAAGGTATTAGTGGTGAAAATATCCAAATTCTGGTACTTGATTTGAAATGAGCATCCTCTTATTAACGGAATACAATTTTAAAATTGTTTAGGCCGCTAAAATACGGTTTTAACAAAAAGAAGACTACTACTACTACTGGGGTGTTTTGGCCGGAGTGTTTTGTCTGTACACCGTTAAAGAAGACGATAGACACTAGATCGTTGGAAAAAAACCCTGGAGTTTTGTGCAAAACAGCTGATCGGGGAGTTTCAAAAGATGGATCAAAAATTAAAAGTTTCAAGGAAGTTCTGCTTCAAGTATGTTCTCAATTTGTCTGATACTTTACAACCCTCATCTTCGATGTTGGCATTTATCTCCTTTTAGAATTATAAAATTGGGTTTTCTTTCCAGCTACTAGGTTTTCCCAACAGTACAGTCCTGTCTTATTGGTTAATCATATCAGGCTGCTAAATGATTTGCGCATCAGAGATACTGCAATAAAAATTGTAATTACACGGTTAAATTCTAATGACCTCAGTCGTAATGGAACAAAATTGAAACAATCTTGTTAACCCAAGGAAGGCCTTGATTCATGGAGTGATCACTTTGATTTAGCGATTTTAGTGTCGTGAAATATTTCGTAGCGAGTACTTAATTTTGCGATTTTTTGCGAAAATTTCTACGCGCGAAATTTAATACGTTCAAGGGTAAACAAGCACTGCAACTAACTTGAATTACAGAACATGCAAGTAAAAAGTTCGAGATAGGGAGAGAATAGTTGCAACGGGACTGAAATTTTTGTTCGAGATAAAGAGGTTTGAGATAGAGAGAGTCCACTGTATTCATTATCTAAACAACCAACGCAACAAAGCCATAGGTATTGAAGAAATTCTTGGTAATATTGTAATTGATGCTTTTCAAGAAATCAATCACGAAGGACCTATTGATTTGGGCGCTAGTACCTTTTCTGTCCCCCTAGCTCACTTTTTTTTGAGAATATCTTTTTGCTTGAAGTGTTTGTTTTCTTGAAAATGTGATTTCTATTAAAGATATACAGAAAGTTGTCAATATTACGCGTTTTTTTAACTTTTATTAATTTTCCAAATAATTTTGTTTTTCGTTTGTTTGTTGTTTTTTTAAAAATTCTTTTAATGTTCGAAACAATTTTGTTTTACGTTTTTTAAAATTCACGAATTCGAGTCAATCAAGTGGTTTTGGTTTATCGCACGTTCATGTGACGTTCGTATTTTCATCGGTGTACGGATATTTCGAAACCACCGCTTTTATCACATTCTGACTCAAATTGCTGATCAATACCCTGTTTAAATTTCAGTTTTTCAAAGATTTCTTCAAGCTATATTTGTTTCCATTAATTTCTGTATATATTTTAATATAGGGCAGAAAAGGAACTAGCGCCTGGATTTGTATCTTTACATCCCGTTCTTAATTTATATAATATAAATATAATTGTTTGTAGTTGTTTGGTCTTTCTTTCACAATGGAGTTTTCTGATTTAAAATATGCTAAAGTTCAAACAGTTTTAATATGACATGTTAGCAACCTCTTGCGACAACAACGTGTCATTTGCTGCAGCAATTCAAAGTAAGCATGCTTGAAATAATTAACTATAAGTTGTCATTTTGTTCTTGGTGTAGTATATAGGCCCCCGGATAGTTCAAAACATTTGAGCAAACATTTTGAAGACAGTTTTTTGAAAACATTAGATAAAGTTAGCACAGAGAACAAAGAGCTAATAATTATAGGTGATTTGAACATAAATTACCTAAACAAAGGCTCACATACACACCTAAAGGACAGTTTCGCTCTCCGGGGACTTAAGCAAATCATTAAAGAAGCAACAAGAACGACAAAAGGATTCACATTCATTGATTGACATTATATTAACAAATCGCCCTGACAACCTTTGTTTGGAAAATGTTATATTATCATCACTCAGCGACCACGACATCATCGCCTGTAAACGGAAAATAAATAACATAAAGATATCTGATACTACCATCAATTGTCGAGATTATAAGAACTACGACCCAACAGTAATCAACAACGAACTCTCCTCCACAGATTGGTCAACTGTATATGCCACTGCAAATGAAAATCATGCTTGGACAACGTTCAAAGCAATTTTGAGAAAATCGATTGACAAGCACGCTCCTATGATCTCAAAACGAGTGAAAGGAAAAATATCACCATGGCTTAACCGTGACTTAAAGAAGCAAATGAGACGCATTAAGACGAAAATTTCAACGAACAAGGACCGTCGAAGATCACGATGCATACAAAAAAAACAACGAAATAAAACCAATATTCTCGTAAGAAAAGCAAAAGCTGAACACCACAAAACACTTTTAGAAAGTTTTGCAAGTAATTCTCAAAAATTTTGGCGGACTATAAAGAACATTTTTCCATCTCAAGAGAAAATAACATGTGCTAAATCATTCTTAATCGATGGTGTATCGTACTCTCAATATTTATTTATTGCTTCTAAGTTTTGCATGTATTTTTCGGAAATTGCAAAAAAATTAAAATCAAAATCAATACTGCTGAAAGATTTTGTTTGGTCACCACCCTTCAAAAACACTAACAAGACTTACACAACATTTAAGTTCAAACCAGTAACCGTGAACCAAATCTATAAACAACTCAAAAAACTAAAGCGAAAAAAGTCGTACGGTATCGACAATCTCCCACCAGGTTTCTTAAAAGACACAGCAATCAACATCGTTAAACAATTGACTTACGTCGTCAACCTTTGTCTTAAAGATGGAGTAATTCCAGATGATTTCAAGACAGGAATGATCACACCAATTTTTAAAAGCGGATCGAAACATCATCTTGCAAAATTCGAAATCAGACTATGAAGCCGCAACATGTGGTGTCCCACAGGGCTCGATCCTTGGTCCTCTTCTCTTCTTGCTATGTGTCGATGACGTAGACAGTGCGCTGGAAGATTGTAATATCATCATGTATGCAGATGATACGGTCATCTACACTGCTTCAAAAGATAAGGATGAGCTACAAAGAAAGCTGTCAGATGACTTTCACCGAGTTGCAGACTGGTTTGAGGCAAATGAACTTATCACCAACATGAAACCAGGAAAAATCGAATCAATGGTTTTTGGGACTCACCAAAGAACAAAAAACAAGGAGCTCGAGATTAAATATCGACAAACTACCCTTTCAAAAACGTCCACATACAAGTATCTTGGTGTAAACCTAGACTCATCATTGAGCATGTCGGACCATACAAGAACCACCTTCAAGAAAGCCACTGGGAGATTATACTTGCTGAAGAGATTACGACCGCAGTTGACTGAAAAAGCAGCACTTCTTATCTACCAATCGATGTTAGTCCCATTGTTTACATACTGCTCAATAATCACTTGTCAAACCAATAAAAGTTATAATTTGAAAGTGCAGTCCTTAGAAAATCGTGCGCAGAAAATCATCTGCAAAGGCAATCCTGCAGTTCTCAAAATCCCATCTGTTGAACATTTGATGAAGAGATCAATTTGTAAAAACGTTTTCGAGTGTCTTTCTGGAGACGTATGTGAACACTTCGTCCACTACTTTGAACTAATGTCGAATAAAACAAGAAACAAAAACAATCTTTTAAGATTACCGAAAATCAGGTTGGAATCTACTAGAAAGACCTTCTTCTATTACGGGGCAAAATGCTTTAACGAACTCCCCTCTCATGTCAGAGCTGCCAAAAATATCGACGAATTTTTAAATTATTTTGATGTATAGTTTTTAGTACCTTGTATATTCTTTTATTCTTTCTTTTACTTATTTATTAACTTATATTTTTAACTAATCTAGTTAATTTAGTATTTTTATAACTGGACCTAATGGTAGAACAGAACTTGTATGTATCTTTGTATATAGCATTTTTTGAATTTTAGTCATCCTGTATAAACATTCGTAATAAATAAATAAATAAATAAATAAATCTCCCTTTAATAATACACATCTCTGTCGGTAGATATATACGTACATGTTTATGAAAACACACAAAGGCGGTCTGACAGTATTCTTTGTCATAGAAGTAAGGAGTGCAACTTGCACGGGAGCTTCTATATGTAGGACTGATAAATCAAATATGATAATAATAAAAAATAAACTTGAAAGTACACAAAATAAGAAGAAGGTAAATTTTAACGCAACATTCTTTTCGATATTAGGCAAAACCAAGCCGATATATGGAGTCACGTGGCATCCCGAGAAAAATGAATTCGAAACGCACGATGAAATTGCAGAAAAAAAATTTGCAGGAATGCCCTAGAAAAGTGGCGCAGTTTTTCTACGATGAATGCAGGAAAAGTAATGCGTTGCGAGAAAAAAGACGATGGCTTTCTCGAATAGAGAAAACATCTCTTCTTTTGATGTTGGTAGTGTCATTTTTATGAGGGAAATTCTCGTCTATTCCCTTTTCGCCTATATGCTTTTTCTACGTATATGTACTGGGAAAAATCCTTGTATTTGTTGACAATGTTGATTATATTTCAAGAGGGTTACAAACTTTCTCTAAAACATATTGACCAGGAGTTTTTCCATAATAAGTAAATAGATAATTTTAACATTGTCGTGTTTTTTATAATTAACTTGCAAAGATAATCTTTTCACCGGAAGGAAACGGTTTCTTGAATTTCTATTTTCAAGTGCTGCTTCTATAAGTTTGTTGAAGCGAAAATAAAAAAACAATACTCCGATAGATAGGCATCCAACGAATTAGGAATAGTGCTCGCCAACAGCGTAGTTAATGAACCAACCATCGTCATCATCGTCATTGTTAAGGTCCCAATCTCAGACAAATTTTTCTCATTTCTTATTGTGATAGAGTTCGGTTTAGAACATGAGTTACGCTCAAATCCAGTGACCTTTTACCTTTAATGTAAATGGTTTTTTTTAATGCCAATTGGAAAACAAAAATATCAAATTAAAAGGAAATGTTTTTTTTGTCTGAGATTGGGACCATTATGGTCTCTGAAATAAAATCGGATCACTGTAATGAACAGTCCTTAGTGCTAAATTCAATAGATGTTCCTGCCCTATTGATTCACATAAATATGGGTGCAAGCGGCGTATCGTACTGAAACTTCCTTCACACTCGAATGAAGTGACATGTAACGTACAAAGAAGTAGAACAAAGATGTTGGGAAATATCGCCGGTTTCGGGGCCTGTGCAAGGAAGTTTGGTAAACATATGCATCCAGAGATCCAGTTCATTGGACACAAGAAGAGGTGTCGGCAAATCGTCTTCATACATGTCTTCAACTTCCGTGATGCCGTTATTTTCCTCTAGTAGAGCAGGAACAATACCCAGCAATTTACTGGCGGTTGTCTGCAGCCCAGCAAACAAAGCTTCTGTTCTTAAACAATATGGTCTGTGAACGGAACCAACACGTTCCACTTGTAGTACTCATCTATGCTCGCGGGGTGTGTATAACCCCTGTATATTTGACGCGCGCTTAAAGGAGGGTACCACGTCCACATTTTCTGTCATCTGCGGAAAGAAGAAAAGAAAAATAAATTTCTTTCATAAGGTTGTCCACGGTGTTTCTCTGCATCGGAAAATAATCTGTGGTTGATGTCTTGTAACTTTAGTTTAACATGTATTTTTGTCACATGTCAACTTTAATGTCAATGAAAATTAGGACATAAATGAACATTTCGTATTTCCTGCACATTTATTAAATTTTGATTTTGCGGGTTTTTGTTTCTTCAATAGTGGTTTTTCCCCAATAACCAAAAGCAATATTCTAAAATCAACAACGCTAAACTAAACTTGACGAAAAAGTTCCATCAACATGCGTGAAGGTTCAAATTGCGTGAAATCAATGATCAGTGAATGTCTAATGATTAAGATTTTCATCCATTTATACATATACATTCAGGGGCCCGACGAATTCTGTCCCACTTAGCAAATGTCCCACTTAAGCGAATGCCTATATTATTAGGTTAGGAAGTTTAAGGGACCAAGAAAAATCTCACTAAGTGAGAGTCCCACTTATCGGGAGTATACTGTATGAGATAATTCTTGGTACTTTCACTATCATCGTAGCAATCCTGGAAATTGACAAGCTTCAATGATTTAAACTTACCAGATATATGTTTTCGAGGATGCAAAACTTAGCTCAGCTCACAATACAATACAAATTGTCTACTCTGCGTAACTGCCCTATGCCATCTGGAAGTTACTCTCTGTGAGAAAGTCAGGTTTTCCACTTGTAAATGTAAAATTGAATTACTGATTTTTTATTTGGTTCAACGGAACTCCGTGTTCCCCGCGGGAGGGGGGGGGGGATTGATCGGGCGATCCTGGTTGTAACCCCCTGGTTACGGACCTACCCTTATCATGTCCTTCTTGGTCTACCTTTAGGCTTTGCACCAGGAACTATTATTTCCAGACCCAATTATCCTCCTCCAAGTGACCTAACCAACTCAACCTCCTGATCTGCAAGAATAACAAGAAAAGGTTGGGAAAATTAATTTTTAACTAAAAAATAACTAGCTAACTCATTTCATGCAAATCATTTCTTAAACATTTTTTTGTTGTTGCTACAATCACGATTTTATAAAATATGCTACAAATTTCAATGTAAAATATCACACAAAGAAAGAAATATTCATGTACATATAAATGTTTTTAAACCACAAAGATATATAATGTAGTTCTCTAGAGGACACATTATAACATCATTTAACCGTTATGGTCCCTTCATGAAACCCTGATAATCATTTCCATTGATAACAATTAATGTTACAATACTAAGGAGTATTCTTCACGATTAAAAATGTAGGCAACTGAAGAATAAACACACATGTGAAAAATCTTCCTATAGAACAAAATAACTAAATAAACGACGTAGAAAAACTAAATAGACAATAAAAAACCATTGAGTTCTTGTTTAAAGGTTTTAACTCTTGTCAATTATTTGATTTCATCCAAACAATTTCTTTAAAAAAGTTTGGACCTCGATAAGGAAGCGAATAGTTCTTTATCATTGAACTTTTTTTTGGTATAATATAATCTCAAGAATGGTTGAATCATAAAAAATAAGCTCTGTTTTGCTTTCTTGCAATTTGGTTATTGAAGACCTTTGGTGTCAGCTGATTATGGAAATTAAACATATAGGTTAATTATTGGTAATGATTAATTTCATAATCATTGAGTATTTTTTATAAACTCTGCATCAACGGTTTACTGCTTTCAAATTTCGATTTGTTACAAATAATTCGACTGGCGTGTTTCTGTGCTTTGAAAATAATTTCTAGTTTTGTTTCATGAAAGTACTTGCCTAGCTATGATTAGATTCGCATAGTTCAGATCATTATATATTAAACTGGAATTAACAAACTTTAAACATGGTCTATTCATGAAGGGTTGCACTTGAACGTCACAGCAATGTTTTTATTAACATTTGACTCTAGGTACTTGATATGACTCGTCCAACTAAGTTTTTCGGCAATAAAAACGCCGAGGAATTTAGAAACTTAACTCTTTCAATTATTTTATTAATATATGTTTCATTAAGTTATTATTATTAGAGATTTGGTTTTTATGAAAAATATGTATTTGGTTGTTGTTTTTTTCGTTAACTGATAATTTTTCGCATTTCACCGTACCAATAAATTCAATTCATTGTTCGAAACGATTCATTCGCGTCATTGTGCGAATAGAGCAAATTTGTGTCGTCCGCAAACATAGTTTTTAATTTTTGAGAAGCTTTAGATCATTCACATAAATTAAAAACAATAAAGGTCCAAGTACGGACCCTTGAGGACACCACAACTAATAGATAAAAAGCCGTTATTTTGGTTACTCACAAACTGTTACCTATTTTTAAAGGTACTTAATAAGATTCCGTACATATTACCAGTGATTCTATAAAATGACATTTTTTCAGTAATATCTCGTGATTAACACTTTAGACAGGTCAATGAAAACAATAGGTATAACGATAGGTTTTTGCTAACTTCGTTGCACAGTCCTTTTAAAAGTTTAGTCTGTCGTAAGATGGTAGCTTAGAGATTTCAGCATGGGTTACTTCAAATTGTTTATTCTTTGGAAGGGTTTCAGATAGACAGATTTTACGGGGGTTGTGAAGTGATATGATGTGAGAAAACTCTGTTCGTTTGTTTAGTAATGAGTAAATATTTGCATAAACAACTTTGAGTTTTTTTAAATCAGGTGTGTCGTTATGTTTTGATTTTAAGTAAACCCATGAGAGTTTTGGGTATTCGGTGGAAGAGGAGGGCGTTTGCTTTCTTTGGAGATGGTTAGCTTCCACCTGAGAGCCGTGAATTCGCAAAAACCATTCCCGAGGTATCTTTCTCAAATAGAGATTTCTGTTGAGCACGCACACTATTGAAGTGTATTCGTTCTCCTCTACTCATGTCCTATGAATCATTTCGATTTCGATAGGAGATGAAATTAATTGTGCAGTTAGTTAACTACTGAAATACAAAGAGTTTATGGAAACTCATGATTCAAAGGGAAGTTCATTTAGACGCGTTGGAGAAGTCATTAAAGACGAGATAAGGAAAGTCGGCGGTATAGTAATTCATCCCCCTGGATCCTGATGATATCAATTTCGACAATGTTTCAGACAATGTTCCTAAATCACTAACTAATTTAACATCCTTGATTTGCGGTACAACGAACAAAGTGACATTTTCTATTGCACAAGATATTATTGGTGTTGCCTTAAATGGGAAATAGTGAATACCTAAGATTGTGGGTTTAGCATTAGCTTTAAAAAACTCATTGCATTCATAGGAATACATTACCATCTTGAACAATTTGACATTCCATTAGCTACGATAATGTTCTCCAATTTGAGACAACTTGGGCAACCTCGAGCTTAGATTCGAATGCGGGATACACGACTTTGTCTCAAAATACCATTATGGTTTGTTCACTCAAGCAGCGTAGCGTGGGATCTTGCTGCGTAACACAGAAAATGAGATTTTCAAAATCACAAAAGTCAGCAACATGGTCAGGTTTCAGGAAGATCGTTAATCAGCTGTTATCGGAAACTGCTGATCTCTACCTGTCCCGCCGACAGACATCAACGGAGTCTATAGTATGTTGCTTAGTGTCGATAAGATGCTTCTTAACCTAGGCCAGACTGATCCAGAGGCGGATCTACAGTATTACATGTTAGGCAGACCGCCGAAGGAGATAAAATTGAAGGCGTATCGTAATTTAACGCAATGTTTTACCTTATCCTCTCAATTTGGCGATGGACTTATTAACGAGGAAAGGCCGATTGGCAAACTTGGTGTGTAAAGCTTCTTGTTCTTGCTTCTTGTTCACGAAACCGCGAAAAAATTTTATTATTTCAGCTAATTGGCTTCTTGTTAAATAAGGCGGGTTTCAAAAATGTAGTATGTAATCTAGGAACGAATTTATGAAGCTTTGACCGCACTAGTTTGAAAATGCAGAGAAAAGTATGGGAACCAAGTATACGACTTGCAGACTTGTATATGGAAACTTGGCCAAATTATAAAAGATTACTTACTAGAAAACTCATCCTTCCGTGATGTATTCGAAAGTATGATTTAATTGTGATTTTGTTATTTGTTTGATGAGTGAGAATTTGATGAGAAGGTTATATTGGGAGGAATTTCTGAAATGGATAAGAGAAGAAGATTTGAATTATAGATTGGATTTTCTCAATTCATAATTTACTGAAATGATTAGTGGAATTGAGGAAGTACATCAACTAAGCGACATTGATCAACCAAGAGTTGAAGAAAAGTTATTATAAATTAATGCAGAATGCACATTCTGCTATGTGAATTCATATTCCTTATAGGTAAAAAGCGGTTTTATCATGATGACCTTTCAATTGGGGTTTAAAACGAGAGTAGCTGCTCCCTTCCCTAATATAAAAATGCTAGTTACGCCCCTGAAACGTAAATGTGGTGGACCATGAACAATCCTTTAAACAGCGTATTGTTGAATATTATCAATGACTTTCCGACTATATTGAACGCCATTAATACTATATTAAACGCCAATTAATCTTTATCCTTTGATAAAATATTTCCACGCCATTGGAAAATGTTCCAGTCGCATACCTTCATTGTTGGCATCAGTACTACAAAATGGTAGATCTTCTTCTTAACTTTCTGGTATCAGAGCATGCCTTCAATTGGCAACTTTACCTAGAGACTTTCTAGAAAATGCTATCTTACGATCGTGCTTTTGGTCATTACAAGTACCTTGTTTGGGAAACCGATATGCTGCAACTTCAAATGAAACATCCTGAATTGTATCAACAATTTTTAAATGGTTATCATACAGTATCACGATCAGAAGCAGAATCAAAGTTCAATAACCAGTCTACAGATATGGCGAAAGGGTGTAATTGTTGGTTTCACACAAAACTATGACGCTGTTGAGAAGTAGACATTAACATCTCATCTACGAGCTGGTGTTTGCAACAACTTCAAATGCAACAAGAAAAATAACTTTCTGCAGCCACATGTGCGCATGCGCCAACTTATAATGGGCTTGGGAACGAGGGTTCCCAATTAGGAAATCATGGGGCATTTCGTCTATGTGATCTACACACCATGGCGAATCTTTAAGCAAAGTATCGGTTTTACCTAAAACATTTCCCGAAAAATATCTTATACGCCCGGTCTACCTTATTCGTACTCAGTAATGTGGGAGAAATGTTTGGGCGCTATAAATTGCGGGATTTACAATTTATATTAATTTCGAAACCTTCTACACTTATATGTATAGTCGTACTTATCAGTGGTTATTTTTTTAAAAACATCACGATCACAAAACGTCTCCAAACCAGCAACAGAACGTTTTAGAAACGTAAATGTGTCTTTGAAATGGTGAATCTTACTACGAAGAATCGATTTCTATTCATACTTGGAACTAACTTTTGCGTAGCAAGAAATCATTTCGATCGAAGTTAACGAATAGTTAACGATGCACCAACAGATTTGTCGTCTTCACCTAAACATCTGTCGTCTTCACTTAAACATCTGTCGTCTTCACCTAAACATCTGTCGTCTACACCTAAACATCTGTCGTCTTCACCTAAACATCTGTCGTCTTTACCTAAACAACTGTCGTCTTCACCTATATATCTGTAGTCTTCACCAAAACATCAGTCGTCTCCACCTAAATATCTGTCACTTCACCTAAATATCAGTCGTCTCCACCTAAACATTTGTGGTCTTCACCTAAACATCTGTCGTCTTCACCAAAACATCTGTAGTCTTCACCAAAACATCAGTCGTCTCCACCTAAATATCTGTCATCTTCACCTAAATATCAGTCGTCTCCACCTAAACATCTGTCGTCTTCACCTAAACAACTGTCGTCTTCACCTAAATATCTGTCGTCTTCACCTAAACATCTGTCGTCTTCACCTAAACATCTGTCGTCTTTACCTAAACATCTGTTGTTTTCACCTAAACAACTGTCGTCTTCACCTATATATCTGTCGTCTTCACCTAAATATCAGTCGTCTCCACCTAAACATCTGTAGTCTTCACCAAAACATCAGTCGTCTCCACCTAAATATCTGTCACTTCACCTAAATATCAGTCGTCTCCACCTAAACATTTGTGGTCTTCACCTAAACATCTGTCGTCTTCACCAAAACATCTGTAGTCTTCACCAAAACATCAGTCGTCTTCACCTAAACATTTGTCGTCTTCGCCTAAATATCCCTAAAACCCCATCGCCCTTCTTCCACTGGTCCTTATTTAACGACGGTCCCTCATTACGACGGTTCTTATTAACGCCACATTTTCCATTTCTCCTTTAAATTATTACATATTAGCTTCCCCTTATGTTGATACTTTTTGAGATTTTTGTGCCCTTTCTTATTAATCTTGAATTTTCCTGAAAGAAGAAAGAATTTCTTGAAGCAATAAACATTAAAAAGAGTACGAAATGTCATCGCACATTTTTTCTTAAAAGAATAACTCTAAAGTAACTGTCCCTTCTTCCTTCCCTTCACTTTCATTTCCCGCTTCCATTACAACCACGTCACTCTCTTCTTCGTCATCATCAGTGAAAATTAATAGGGGAAAAATGCACTTTCTTGATGATTAACAAATTTCCTGCTCCCTAACCTTCATCGGTCCTTCTTCATTGTCATCTTTATCTACTTCGATATCTTCATCGTATTGGTAGACTGGTAGACTGGTAGTATTCCTCATTCAGAAGAAACGCTTGTTCAATTTTTGAAAGCTGAATATCGATAAATAGTTTAAGCTTGTCATTGAATATATGTATATGATGTATATGTCTAACCGACACCTTCCGGAATTTGTGAACATCAATGAGCGACACTGCAAACTGTGTTCCAGTAACACTACCACCTTCATGTAAGAAATAGTTAGACAGGTTATGTCGCAACTGAGGAAATCGATCATCTCTTGTCGGAATTAAAACAAGAAAGTAGGGAAATGATGGAAAAACGAAGAAGTACAAGCGGTGACGATCGGGAAATATGTGAGGAAGGAGATCATTAAAGGCGATGAAGTGATGACAAAATAGATGAAGACATTGACATTTTAGTGGGAGAATGAGGTACCAAATCTTTCTTTTAAATCATGCTTTCTTTTTAAACTAAAATTTTTTTTTCTGGTTCATATTTTTTAGTTGTAAATCAAAAAAAGGAAAAAGTGGTTACTTGTCACCAATCAATACACGTACGGATTTAAATGCATGTCGCGTACCTATATTCCACATTATGTATGTGAACATGACATTGCATCCTGTATGTATGTATTCCAAAGGTCTTAAAATAACAGAATATAAGATAAATCTGATAATTATTCTGCTCTAAAATTATTCATGTTTTGTTAGGAAATTGTTTTAATTAGAAATATTTAATTCAAGCAATTCAAAGGTTTGTTCGCGTGACGTCATGTGGAAAACAGGTTGAACTAAAGAAAGTTATATTTATACAAATCTAGCAAAAGAAATACAAGAATTCTGCGTAGTTTAAAAATGCTATTACAAAAAGACCTTCTTCGCACATTCCAGCGAAGTTTAAAACTGAATATTAATGGAACTATCAGTCAATGTTCGCCATTAACTTCTGAGCCTTTATCTTCTTGCAGTGTGAGGAGAACTGCGAGGTAAAGCCTTTGTCTTTTATGAATGCATATAAGCAGATGATAAAGGATAGAAGCATCATACCAAACGCACACCATGCCATTCTCCATGCCGATCCCATCTCCTCCTCTGTGTCCAGATCCGGAACCCACCCCATCCGATACATGCGAGCGTCGTCCAGAAACTCCAGATCCGTGTACCCAAACATCATGACGAGGGCAGTGAGTGATAACACAGCTAAAATTAAAGCTTGTATTTTTAACGTGCAACAAATTACCTTTGGAAATACTTCCAGAAGGGTCCAAGGGGTTACGCCCTGGCGTACTCAGGGCGCCAATTTGCGTTAAAAATCATTTAATCATTGAGCTTACCCGCAGCCAGCGAAGCAAGAGAAGGCACTAAGAAGTTTGTAGTAACACCGGCTCTCGTGGTAAACAGCGTGTACAGGAGGAAGAAGAATGCGCAGTACATGAGAATGTAGGATAGAACAATGAACACGCGGAATGTTTGAAACCATGCTTAAATGTAAGAAGAGTTAACAATCAGCGAAGACGCGCTAAGATCCTCGAAATGAACGCTTAAATTATGAAATATTTCAAATTGGAATATAGTTCATACTAAAATAATCTTCTTGTACTGAGCCTTTCTTTGCATATATACACAAAAGTCTGTATATAGTTCTACCTGGAGCCCCGTCTAAATCATTGCTGTGGCAGATTTCTTCCTTTTTCGTTACACGACACAGTGTCCAAAATGACAGTTCCAGATAGTTCTTTTTTCCGTCCAAATACTCGCGTTTCCATGGTTTCATGAGCGTCGACATTAACATGACATTGGCGGTAATGAAGACAAATATCGTACTGATGGTGCGTACGGCCACGATAACTGCCACATTATTTCGTATCTAAAAACGAAGAAATTTCATTAACACTTTAGTGCATTCTGTCCAGTACACTTGACATTGTGCATTTAGATGTTGCAACTTAGCACGTTAGCACGACGCCGTGTTTATATTCACGAAAATGGAAAGCAGGGGTGGCGCCAGTGGGGGGGGGGGGGCTAGGGGGGGGGCTGCAGCCCCCCCCCGTCGGAAGTAAAGCAATATTAACAAAATACTGACATTTTTTAAAGTTAGGTCTTTTTTGTGATTAATACAATTATCATGATATCAAGTTTCATGGCAGGTTATGTTTAAATTTAGAGGTGCCAAATCTGTAATAGATTTGGTCATCAATGGGTTTTGTGTTAAACTTAGAGTCATGCAATTAGCCCCCCCCCCCCGTCGGCGCTGTAAGCCCCCTCGTCGGGAAAACCCTGGCGCCACCCCTGATGGAAAGGCATGTGGCGGATTTTGGTTTATAACTTTATTCTTTTCAAGATGGTATATAGAGGAATACAATAGCCGCAAGGTAATGATGCAATTTTTGATTTTTCAAGAGTTTTTGTCATGCTATAATTCAGTTTCAATTTTTTTTTCTTTAGAAATAGGTTTAGTACTTGCATATAAATACCTTTTTGGTGTTAGCTTTCATTAGTTTCATTATTTCTCTTGTTTTCTCAAAATGTCTAATATACTGGAATGCGTAGATTAATTTATGAACGAAAATCTTCACAAACAACAACAACAAAATCAACATCAAATATTTTAAATAATCCAATAAATGTGTCCATCAGTGAGGATGACTTTAGAAGCAGTAGTGACGAAGAAGAAAGCAATGCCGATCATTTCAGATTAGAAAGCTAGACATCGATGAAGAACTAATCCTTTTCACAAACTGGAGATGAGATGTCTGACGTGGATCCAAAACCTGTTGTAAGAACATCCGAAACCTGTTGCAAGAACATCCCAAACCTGTTGCCCCCGCGTCCCGCGTCGCCAGTACCATAGCACAACTAATTCCACCGCCGCCACCACCGCCACGCATTGAATTAATAAAAAATAAACTTGAAAGTACACAAAATAAGAAGAAGATAAATTCTGCTGCCATGGCTACCGTGGGTACATTTACGACTGCCTCCATATTCAAAAAAGTTCTTTAGGTATTATTCTACATGTGTACTAATTTTGGTACTTTTATCATATAATGCACAATAGGTTTGGTATTGTTAACTATGTTGCCTCACTATAAATAGTTTCCGATGCTGGCTTGATGCACCATCAATGATTTGTCTCTTATTTTGTAACCATCGTGCCGCCAAGAATACGTCACTGTTGTTGTTGAAAGCAACATCTATGGGAGATATCCCAGACTCCACTTGTTCAATGATCTCCATCTTAAAAACAAAAGCATATTGCTTTCTTCGCTTTTTAACTTTAACTTCGTCAGGATATGGTAAAACATCGGCATTGCTAACTGAAATTTTGGTGGCTACAATTGAAACCAGTATTCTTTATATTGCTCGTTCAATATGAGAGTTGACAACTTTTAAAGCTGTCTCAGAATCTTGTTTATAGGCGCATCGTAGCCCACTCCTTTATAGACTCTCAATAACGAATAATCAATTGTATCCCAAAGTGTCTATAAATCTCTCTAAATAGGATGAAACAGTTCATATCTTATATATAACATTTTTACATCCTCGGGAGGTTGACTGGCGGTTTGTTTTCCATGAATTGAAAAACATTCAAAATGTCAAAATTCCAAATATTTCATTGGCTAACGGAGAAGCACATGATAAGTTTGATTAGGTATAGAATTTCTTTAATGACTTGTGTGACCGCAGTCAAATTTCTCTAAATAATCTTGTAAGTAATCCCACTATACGTTTTACAAGTACTAGCTGAAGATATTTATCTGTTCCTTTCATATTATGGCGACATTCTCAAACTTTATGTGGAATATCACTGGAAACAGCGCAAGCCAATTGTCATTAATATATTATCCTTTACTCATCCTCTGTCAATCTTAAACCCTTCCTTTTACTTTTTAATTGCTCAGTTCGACAAAAGGCGGATCGTACACACTCCATTGTGTGTTTTTTGTTACAAAGGAGCGGGTTAAAGCAAAAATTGCTTACTTAATAAATCAATCACTATTTGATTTTTCGTTTTAGATTGATTTGGTTTAAAACGCACGCATTTCTACGAAATTTCAGAATGTAGTTATCATGGAACCAACGAACGTACATTTTTGAGTTAAATATTTGAAATTGTTTTTCGCACGTGTGTTTGCTGTTGTATACACTTTTATATATATATAAGAACCAGGTAAATTGGGTTCATCCTTAGCTGTTCTTTATTTTTAGCTGATTCTAGCCTCGATTTGTTCTTATTCTGTTCTTAAATATATGTAAGAAAAAGTTTTGTGTTTTTACTCCATAAGTTGCATAAACATCTACAAAGAAAAGAAAAAAACAAACATGTACAAGCCCAATTACACTGAAGAATTTTCATGAAGAATAATACTAAATTTAGGTCGCACCTGTTATTCTTCCTATATCTTTGAATATTCTTCCGTAATATGGGGTCTTGCAGTTGCAAATGCACCAACCTAATTATTAATTAAGTCTTAGCCTTGTTCTTAGTTTGTTCTTAATTTTTGACCAATTTAAGCCTTAGTGTTCTTATAAAATTGTTCTTATAAAAAAAAGTGTATTTCGCACGATGTTTGTTTGTTTGTTCCTGAAAGCTCTGCTTTTATAAGTCACAAACTTGCTCATCTTTCATAAAAAAACAACAGTTTGTTTATTTTAAGGGGCCATAATGAAATTATTTTCGTGTTTATGCATAATGAGAATGTATATGTATCTTATATTTCTGATTATTTTTTGTGGAAGACAAATTCAATTCTATTGACTCAAACGGTTAATCGTTTGTCTTCTCTTATTGCAATCGTTGAGCCGATTCTTGCATTGCAGTAAATAAATATGCAATTGAAAAGTTATTTTCGAATTTAAAAGCCACTCTTTGTTCAAGTATATGACGTCATTATTGTGGTGTGAAGTGGGATCAGTATATTTCCTTCTTAACTTAAAGTAACTTTCAATTGGCAAGTCTACCTTATGATATATAAAACATTCCTCAACTGCATCTCTCGGCAGCAGTGTAACAGATGAGATGGAGCGGGTACCGTCGTACTACAATGGTGTAATCGGAAGTTAAAATTGAAGACAATAAGTGAAATACCGTTGATCATCATGACATGGCAAGCTTAGAAAATTGTCTACCGTGTTTCGACAAGTATTTCATAGCCAGCGTTATGGGGTCCAAACATTTGCTGCAATCACAACCCAACATTCTCATACATTACCCACCTCGCTTATTACAATGCGTTATTCAGGTTTCTTTGAATATAATTTTATGTTGCAATATTAACGCGCGAGTATCCAGTTAACTCGTGAGTATCCAGTTAGTTTCTTACTCTACATGATAACGTCAGGCGCGGGTTATATTACTTCGACAATTTCAAAGAAAAAGCCGTCAAAGGTTTTGCATGGAGTAATATATTCCACTTTTCAACCTTGTAACAAAATATAAACACATTGCTAAGTTATCCTATCCTTTAATTCTCGGAAAACGTACACAATGGAGAAATGGTATTCTTGAGCAAACGTCAAAGTCCACTCGCTTGAAATTCCCCGCTTCTTAAGAAAATTTTGTTTGTCCGAGCTTACTTAAGTGCATTGCATATCTTTATAGTGGTTTTAACAGCAAAGGAAGTTTACATAATAAATGGAACGAAATAACTATGATGCCGCCCTTAACAGCTAAGGATATATTGCTACTTACCTTTTTATCTTTTAAAACTGCATTCCACAAGTATTTTTTGTTCGTTGCCGCGTCCATCTTTGAATGTCAATTGAAGCTCAGAACGTGTTTTGTCTATCCGCATTTAAATCTCTCATAATAACGTTAATTACTTCCCAGTCTACCGCGTTGTTATTTCTGCCACACAAACTGAATAGCCTTAAAAATGACAGTAACTTTTCTTTTGTGTTGCGATTTGGACCGAAGCAATTGGTTTAGCAACCACAAATTTACAAAATCTAAATTTATGTTTTTATTTATTGTGTTCAAATCATCCGCAATGGAGTGCAAATTACCAGCTTAAAGCATTGTTGACGCAACTTTAGTGAACTACATGAATGGCCTATTTTTGAAAGGGATTGAATGTTGACAATATGCTATATGTTCTGAAAATGGACGAGACTGCACAACAAAAATAAAGAGTGCAAAAAACGTTCCTTTGATCTAATTATAATAATATGATATCCCAAAAGTCCCACAAGCTACCAAAAATGTTTGTTGACTTAATGACAAACTTTTGCGTTAACCGTCTTAATCGACTGAACATACATTCCTTGGAACAGAAGAGAATATACCAAATAGCAAGATACTGTCGGAATTGCTTGCCGTATCCGTTAAATTTTAAAGCATACATTGCAAAGTATTTTGACCGACAAATAGATATTATCGGTATTTTCAGTGGAACACTTCTGTACTTAAAAGGTTGCCTGTCTTTTTATTTTAATTCACGTTGAACGGCGTATTACTACATAATCTTCTCCCTCACAATTTTCTCTGACGAGTACAGCTCAATTCAAGCAATCACTTATCACTAGGTCGATCACCGGAAGGCATTGTGGGTAATATTATTACAGTGCACTATTATGATACTTTGATATCCTGGATAAAATGTCTTTCATCAGTGGCGTAATCAATGGGGGGGGGGGGGGATATCAAACACGAAAAAGGTCCTTTAGACTTGAGTAAACATGGTTGTATCATACGCAATTTATCGGATTTGGAGTGGGTTTTAGCCAATTAGCCAGGTTCAAAGATTTTCTCACCCGTCGGCCCCAACCACGGTGGCGCCTCCTCAGTCACTAAATACGAAAAAAGATCCAGAACTTTACAATCTCGCCTCTGCAACTGAAAACCTGTGGCTACGCTTCTGTACATATTACTTTGATGTTGGTGATTTCAAGAAAAACATAAAAACAATACTGGATAAAATACCGAACTTTAAAACGTATCTTATTATTTTTAAAAAGGTTTTTACCTAAAAGTGTTATCTAGATTATTTTAAGATTGGATCAAATAGACGAGTGGAAATGCTGTCAAGAATTGCCAACAAAAGAAATAGTTATGCGTGTTTGAAGGTAGCGTGTGCCAAAGACAAGAATTTTAATTGAAAAATACATCCATAGAAGACTTCATGATACCAGTAATTTCATTAAAATTGAATTCATTCAGTGACATTTCAGTCCCCAGATGCAATTAGTCTCAAAAAATACTTTCGATTATCAACCGAGTCCTCGCTTCCATTCAAATTCCCAAGGAGTAAATCCAAAATAATTAAAAATTTTACTGGAGCAGTTTTAAAATCAATGTAATATTGGGTAAAAATTAACAAAAAAACAAACAAATAAAACAAAACAAATAAAACATAACAAATTGGTATGGATCATTGAAGATATTTTATCAGAGAACTTGTTAATAAGAGCCATATGTTAGCAACAGATAACGTTAAGCATGAAAATCTCACCCATTTGTTTCTTAATCAAAAGAGTTGAATTAATTAGCTTATATAAACAACTGGTTACCATGGTAGCTATCAAACGTAGCTTAGCTGTTGAAAAGAATTCATCGTTTTCAGAGGAATTATATTAACAAAATAAAGAACAACATATTTCCTGATTGGTTAAAAAGGAATGTGTAAATTTTTATTCGGTCCTTGATTATATAGAAGTAAGTAGACGTATACGAGAACAATGAAATTGTCGAGATAGGGTGTATGCATTATCAATGTATTCCCATCATATACCTAAAATATTACCTTCCTTTCTTGAATATAAATACACACTTTCACTTTCACAATTTCATATTAACATAATTGTTATTGTTTTGAAAAATCCAATTACTGAGTTTGCAACCTGTTGAGTGTCAAGATTGAAGGAATATATAGCCACTCGTCAGATTGAAGGAATAAAGAGTCAAAGAGCCGGAAATGTCAATTTATAGACCATAGATAGAGGATTGTTCCATTTAGTTATCAAATCCTGTGAGCAAAGATACTGTAATCATTATTCTTAATTTATCTTTTTCATATGGTGCACTTTTCCCGTTTGATCGATGGATGTGTTAACGTGGTCAATGAGCTACAGACGGACGCACCACTATTAATGGACCTTTGGAGTTTGTTAATGTTAAAAAGACGATCTTTTAAATGATAAATGAACCAAATAAACCAATAGATCAGATATTTCTGTCTTGCAACAATCGTTTCCAGCTCCATTACTGATGTAGAATGTTTTTTTAATGTCATAAACTCTCCAGTAATACCGCATATCATCATCACGTATACACTTCTAACAATGCTTTAAAAATCAAGATTATTGTAAGTTGAGCTAAAATTCCAGGAAAGAACGGTTTGCGGCAGATGTGCGAAAAAACTGAGCATGAACTTACTGCTTGGTCAAATACGTCTTCATGTAACTGCTCACGAAACAAAACACACTTTCAGTTTTCTCAATAGCATTAACTTCGTAATAAATAACTTCAATGGTATGCAAAGATACAAAGGAAAGGTTTTTCATTAGAAGAGGAAGAGTATGATTGAAAACGAAGTAATACCAGATGGAAAAGAAAATATGAATTAAAGAAATCATGCAAAACTATTTTACTATTAAAATATTATAATTACTAAAGTTATATCTAAAGGTAAGTTGAATAAATAAAAAAAATATTAAATTATATTTTTCAAAAATTATCTTAAAATTGTAATCCTAAAATCTTTTTAAAAGTCACTAAAGTTAATTTATTTTGAAAGAGTTCATTTCAATAATATCTACACGTGTTTCTAGTAAATGTCACGTGATTTGACGTCGGATGGAACGTGATTATAACGTGATCAGGCTGCGCATGGCACGTTCGCACGGAGGAATGCCATGTCATTTTTCATGTTGCTGAACGAACGTTGGTGCACAGCGTACAAATTGTCTTGAGAAATCAATTCTCTCACAGCCTGAATGAGAAGTTATAAAATAGAGATTATTTTCGATAAGCTCGTAACTAAAATGAATACAACATTTAAAAAGGTCCTGTGGAGAAGAGCGACACTTAATAAAACCATCGTATGTCAAACAACACATAAAAGTTACTACTTGTGAAATGAATACATGTATCGGTTAGAAGTTACAAGTAAAATGTTGAAGCACTTACGTTGTAGGCGGTATTAAGTAACATTCCCACGCTTTTCTTTTGTGAGGCGACCTTCGTGGCGTCGTGCAATTTAGTCAAGAAGCTCTCTACCGTCAAGCTATTTTTGCGGATCTCCTTTATGAAAGAGACGCTTGTTTTGCGAAGCATTCGTTTCCCAATGCCCTCGAAATCCACGTCCAGATTCTTCACTCGGGTATGGTGCGCTAAACCACATCGAGTAAAGTAACAGAGTTTTCATTTCGAATTATAAACGTTGTTAGGTCAATTTATTTTTATTAAGAAATAAAAGAGTCTCTTACCGAAAGCAAATTTATGGGCCAGCGAGTAAATATCATTGGTTTTCTTCTCGGAACATTTGGCGCGCTTACCTACCAAGAAAAAATTATGTCCATATAGTTCCTCCACTCCGTTAATTGCGTACAATTAATCTCCCTAATTCCGTCAAGACAAAACCATGTGGGTAATTCCGGAGGCAATTTGTTGCTTTCCATGTCAAATTTACAAACTTATAGAAAAACTTACACTTCGCCAAAAACTCGTGAGCTAGAGAATCAAAGTGTTTGGTCATGTCTCCCGAATCCTTTTTGTTTCTGTTTTTCTCGTTCTGTAGATGATCGAACAATGATGTCAGATGATCAGCTATTTTCTGGTACGTTTTCACCAAACTTTTGGTGGAGTCACATTCGCCCTTCACTGATGATAGTTCGTGTACAATAGCGGCGATATCTGGAAGAGTTCGATAGGTCAATATACCTTAGTATGAATAATTTCTTTTGTCTATTTATAACAATCATACAATGGTAAAACAAACAAGCAAGAAAATAGGAATAGAAAGTAGTATAAAAACAAGACCTTCTGTTGATATAATAGAAGCAAAAAAGTTCAGTACCAAACGGAATTGCAGCCTTCTGTGTGATGCTGATGTCCTTCATGTAGTTGGGAGAAAGATCAAGAGAGTAGATGGCATCTTCATCATTGAGAGTGAGGGACGGCTGCTCTTTGTACATCTGGCGGCGCATCTCCAGGATGGTGCGGTTATGATGGATGATCTCCCTTTTATTGTCTTCGTTGTCGGGTTGTGAAAGGTCGTTGATTTCCTTCTGCAGCTTCAGAATTTCTTCATCGGTGCTTTCTTGGTTTTTGTCCAGCTAAACCAAACAGATATACTCGTCACAATCTACATCAACAAACGCATATGCTCGTTCACTTATAAAAACTCCAGCAGTATCAAATGTAAAGAAGTCGAACTGAAAGGCAATACACGTGTTGTCCACAAACCTTCTTCTCTTCGTCTTCCGTGTCTTTGAACTTCAATGTCGTCTCTTTGATCTTCTCGTCAACTTGCGTGATGGTCGGGTAGAAGAACTCGCTGATCGCTTTCCCGATGGCGGACAGATAGCCGTACTGAAAGCAAAGATTGATGCGATGGGCGCGGTTCTTTTTCAACAGAGTCGCGTTGATGCTGACTTTGAAACAGGCACCGGACGCTGTTGCTAAGGAGGTATTAAAGCACAGGTGATTGATCTCGATGAGGCTCTTCAAACCGCTGATGAGAAGATCCTTGGAAGCTTTGATGCCCGCCTTCACGTATGAACCAACGTTTGTTGCAGCCGTTTCGAATGAGTTTATGATGGTTTTGGCTTTGCGCGCCATGTTCTCCGAAGCTTCGATGATACCGATTAAAATGTTGTACTTGGAGTCATGCGCCTGGAAGAAACCATAACATTTTAAACACATCAGCCATGCGAAATGCGAAAGCAATAGGAGAATGTTTAGATTTACTTTAATATTACTAGATTTTACCTTTTGAAGGATGGAATTTCCAACCACTTGTATCTGCAAGAGATTCTTATGGAGCCAACATTTCCCTGTGCACCATAAGTTCGTCCAGAAACCAGCCACTGAAGCAAAAACAAAGAATCTCTCTTCTATTTAAACTAACAATAATTTTATGTTTCTGTTAAAATGAGAGAGATGGAGAGGATGACAAGCACCTTCCCGTGGTCCTCTCTGTGACTGTCATCCTTCAAGAAGAATGTCCAGCAAAGCTTGTCTACACCGAGCAACTACCCAGACAAGAAGTGTTCAGTGTAGGGCGGATAGGTAACGCCCTTCTCAGGGCGCGACAGTGCTTGCACTGCCGAAAAGTACCTACGACCCACTGTTCTGCAGCTGAACACCGAGGGTATCACAGCCAGCAATCTCAGCATCATCGAGCACCTGACCACCAAACATCAAAGCCTCGTCATTCTCCTCCAGGAGAGCCACTGCACATCTGTGGACAAATTGGTTATAACCAACTTCACACTCGCAGGCGCAACCTTCAGTTGGAAACATGGCCTCGTCACGTTTGTCCATGACCGATTAAGCTGGACCTTTGTAGACCAATCACCAGCTCAATCGGATATTGAGTGGCTATGCGTAGACATAGCAGGCTATAACATCATCAACGTCTACAAGCCCCCCACCTTCGCGAATTACACCAACAGCCATCCCAGTGTTCCCCCACCCCAGCCTCTATGCTAGCGACTTTAATTGCCGTCACACAGACTGGGGCTACAACTCGACTAACAACGACGGGGAAAGCCTGGCTGCCTGGGCAGCCAATAACAATCTCACCCTTCTTCATGATCCTAAGGGCGCTCCGAGCTTTTTCTCCGTACGATGGAACACCGAAACGAATCCCGATTTGGCCTTCGCAAGTGTGGACTCCGACAATCGACAACCGGAGACAGACGTGTGCTAGAGAAGTTCCCAAGGTCCCAACATCAACCCACGTTCATCAGGCCTCTTAAGCTCGCAGCGCCTGTCCCGAACAAGCCTGTCAAGTGGTGGAACTTCAGAAAGGCTGACCGGGAACACTAAAAGCTAACTTACAGATGAAGCCTCAAAGTGTCTCCCA
Organism: Candelabrum cocksii; assembly: GCA_963930725.1. NCBI lineage: Eukaryota > Metazoa > Cnidaria > Hydrozoa > Anthoathecata > Candelabridae > Candelabrum > Candelabrum cocksii. The sequence continues at coordinate 4,695,146 of OZ005677.1, read as the reverse complement.
TCACCACACACCATCAATGTGGATGAAGCCTACCAGGACTTTCGTGACGTAATTACATCTGCGGTAAAACAATCCATCCCCCGCGGTCGACGAAAGAACCATATACCGTGTTGGCATGAGGAGTGCCGAAGCCTCTACTCAGAATTCCTAAGTGCCCATCAGGGCATTGATGCCAACAGATCAGCCACAGCCCTACTGGCAAGGCTAGGCAAGGCAAGCTACTTCGTCTACACGCACAGGAACTTGTGCGAAACCGCAGTTTTACCCTCACTACCGGTAGCGGCCGACGAAGTAGACTTCGAAACGGCGTCCCACAGGGCTCTGTCTTGGCTCCGCTCCTGTTTAACACCTACATCTATGACTTGCCAACCATCATCCCAGGAAGTATGCTTATGCAGATGACCTGGCACTCCTGCATTCAACCGGAGATTGGCAGTCAATGGAGAGAAACCTGAGCCAAGACATGCTAAGTCTATCTGCATATCTCCAGAAATGAAAGCTGAAGCTCAGCAAGGCAAAAACAATGTCGGCTGCCTTCCATCTCAACAACCGGGAGGCATAGCGTGAGATCAAAATCAACATCAAGGGAGAACATCTGCCCTACTGGATCCTGGACAGGAAACTCACGTACCGCCGACACCTAGAGTCACTGCGTAAAAGACTTTCAGTGCGCGTCGCACTATTAAGGCGGCTAGTGGGTTCAGGCTGGGGACCTGGCGCTAACACCTTCAGAACAGCTACCATGGCGCTTGTCCACTCCACCACTAAATACTGCGCACCAGAGTTCGCAGTTCTCATACCCGTCATGTCGACACCGCCATCAATGACGCGCTGCGCATTGTGACTGGATGCCTGCGTCCCACCCCAACGGACTATTTCTTGCAGGCACCCAACCTGCTGAGCTTCGTCGTAAAGGAGCTATATCTCTTGCTCACCGCGCCTTGGACCCCGACCATCTTCTCCATTCTACTCTTCACCGTCCATCTTCTGGAGAGTAGCGGCGACTAAAATCAAGACACCCATTTGTGCCTGCCGCACAACGGGTACTTAAAAGCATTGAAGATCTTGGAATAAGTGCAGCACACTGGACGAACCACATGTGGAACACGGAGTGGCAAAACAACACCTCCAGACTCCGTGATTTCATATCCGACGCCGACTCCCTTTCACCAGGAATGACCCTCACTAGACCTGCATGGGTTAGACTAAACTGTCTACGTACTGGCGTCAGGCGCTTTCGTTCAGAAATGTACAAATAGGGTCTGGCTCCTTCTCCAGGAGGCTAGTGTGGTGCCACAGAGCAGACCGCGGACTATATCATTCATGATTGCCCAATCCATCGCCCCCCCCCCCCACATGGAATGCATGGTCTGAAGAACCTGGACGACAAGACGGTCGATTGGCTGATGACAACCTGCACGGAGATCTAGTCTGGAAGATACTGCTGATACAAAGAAGAAGAAGTCAATTTCAATAGAGTTGAAAGAAGACAAATTGATTTCAGTGGAATAGTGAATTGTTAATCATAATAATGGATTATGTGAATGGTTTATAATTACAATTGCCTAATGAAGAACTTGATTCTTACCATTCTTGCATTTTGCTTTACATGAAACGTTAATTTCTTTTTCGTGCGATTCAATGACGTCAGCAATCTCTGACATCTTCCCTTTTAACTGCACCAGGGTATCTTTCACTCCCTTCAATTTCGTAGCAACTTTATCATACCACGTGGCTAGTGAAAGAAACCCCAATACTACGCAAATCTGCATTTAATGATCACTGTATCTGTTTAAACATATAAAAATTGCACATGCACATGATATTGGATGGCGTTTAAATATACATTTTAAGAAAATAAATCGACTACAGATTTACAAAACATAGCAAACTTTTGACGGATTTGCCTATTAATAACATTTATTGCTTTAAGCTATGTGCTATGATTCTTTTTTTTTTTTTAGAAGGGAATACACAAGAGAGGCAGGGCCTATAACTCAACAGAGTCCTGTGTATTGGAAGTTTCATCTTTATCTCCTTTGCCATTAGGTAGAAAAGAAAGGATACCTAGAGCATCCTGCCTGGTGGGGAAAGCCAATGACATAAGCCACCAATAGCAGCAGGAGTGGTGGTATTTCACCAGGGCGTTGGGTTTAACCCAACTACCACCTAAAATTCTGATTCTGAGCGGAATACAAAAGAAATGAAGAATCAAGCCTGAAATCAACTAGAAAAGAAAAGAGAATTCTTCCAGAAATAATTCCGCAATTCTTTCTTCAGTTCACAGGTTGCCAAATTTTGATTCGAGAAAAATTGATCAAAAAATGTATTCATTGAAGGCTTACCTTGTTTCTCCACATTTTTCTCGGTGAGGGCAACAACTTCCTTTGATTTGTCAGCAGCATCTTTGATGAGGTCATTAGCATTTTTCGTTGCATCAGAAAGATCTGTTGAAAAGCACGAGGAAACCTAAGGAGAAGAACGTGAATAAAAAAACAATAGTTTTGAAAACTTTTGTTGCAAAATTCTAGCTGTTAAATTATTTCCAATAAGTGATCTAAAATTAACAGTGTCATTAATTAATCTAATAAAGCGCAATAAAGATCCAAACAACATCTGACCAATGATTTTTTCTATATAATTCATATACTACTAAATTCTTAGAAAATTCTCTCATTCGATAAAGAACATGATGAATGCGGAACTTTCATGCCATGCGATTCTAAAAAGAATTATTTATCCTTCTATATCTACAAAATGTGGTGGGAATTCTTATAAGTTTCCATTTGATCTTGCTTAAGATGTGGTTAGTACTCTATGGGTAGCTAGCCATTGTTTTCGCGTAAAATTAAAGTTTTTAAATTGCCAACCTTTCCAAGCTATAATTTAGAATATAACTCAGCAAATATTTTTAGTGTTTTTTAGAAAAGGCAAAGCAACAAACTTTTAAGAAGAAGAGAGAGAAGAGAAAAAAGTGTTCATCTGCTTTCAATCTTATTACTTCTTATCAGTTTTTTAGATGGGTTCGTATTTACTCAGCCTCCTCCTCATAATAATCTCTCCCTATCTCTTTCAACAACCCCACAATATGTTTGGTGAACTGTGATGAGTATTCTCCCCTATCTCTTTCAACAACCCCACAACAATTTGGTGAACTGTGATGAGAATTCTTTGATGAGTGAAGACCTATGGCTTACCTTCATGTGGTGTTCATTGTCAAATAATTTATTTTAAATTTTTCAATAAATCATGACCAAAATCTAAGGTGTACAGACGTTTCGAAACTGCCGATTCGAAACTGGCTGTTTTGAAATTGACAATTCGAAAATGACAATTCGAAACCGGACGGTTCGAAACAATATTGTTTTGAGTTTTTAAATTTTTATTAATTTTCGAAATAATTTAAATTCGAGTCACGAATCAATCACGTGGTTTGTTTATCTTGGAACGGTATTACGGTTGTCTTTAGGCGGCCCCACGACATGCATTTGAAATGTTTCCGCACGTTCCTGTGACGGAGCTTGTGTGTATTTGTTCAATAAAAATTTTGTGATAAGAGCTCTCTCTGATATGAATGATTATCAAATAAAATTTTAAGTATTGAGGTCCAGAATACCCTTACAATAACCAAAGAAACAAAACAAATAGAATAGAAAGTTTCATTACATATGCATGCATTTTGCTTTATGAGAAACAACGCGTTTAGACTGGCCATAAAATAGTGTTGAGAATAAGTCAGGTTAGTCGGCAAATAATTATGCCAAGCTAGCAATGAGTCATAGAAATCAATCCATGAAAGCTTTTGTTTGATTGTTCGAAGTTAGCATTTTACCACGGAAATGAATCTATTTTTTTTTTTTCTTTTTTATTAAAGATTGCTCAAAACAAGGCCTAAAAGACCACTTGCGAGTAAAGAGCTACAAAAAATATAAAATTTAAAATACTGCATGTTGCATCGCCATCCGACAGTCTGGAAGCTAATCGATAGCTTAAAACTGATAGAAGATGTCCATGCAAGAACGGAAATCAGAAGTTTTATAGCAGGGGAACCTTTAAATAAACGATTTCGAATGAAGACACTAACGCTCCAGAGACGCTTAGCGAATTTAACGCAGGGCTTCACCAGACATGAAAAAGAATTTTTTAATCTCCGCGACAAACGTGCCTTATAATGTATCATAAAAGAAATAAAGATATATATATAGTCAGAATACGCCATGATTTGTTCTAAGAATCTACGTTTTCGTGCACAGACGCTAGCTTATAAGATTTCTATCGCTTAGGTGATCTAAAAATTAAGGAAAACTCCATAGTTCATCCGGCGATAGCGCAATGGTAATGGCGTTCGGCTCTTAACAGAAAGGTTCTGGTTTAGAGACCATGCTATCACAAATTTAGTTTAGTAGTGAGTGGTTATAAATAAACAACGCCATATTTTATCAAAAATAACCAGCACACCAATAGGAAATTAAATACACTAAAACTCCGGGTTGAGGTCTTCATGATGATTCTTAATGAGCGTTCTGGAAGCCTCGTTAAAAAAAATAAAATAGTTGATGATGTATTAAAAAAAAATCTAATTCTAATCGTAAATGAAAAATCTTTTAATGTTGTTTCGAACCGTCCGGTTTCGAATCGTCAATTTCGAAACGTCCAGTTTTGAATCGGCAGTTTCGAAACGTAGTGGAATCAAAATCTAAGGCTTTCTTTGATAATGTCATTAAATATTTTCAAACATACAAATAACATATGCAAAATATTTAATTTTTAGAATCATGAAATATATGTATTACAAAACACTGATGCATGATAGAAGATTGATACACAGATGGTAGATTCAAGTTGTTTGGATTCAAGCGAAACCATGGTATTGATTGTTATAAATTTTGTTTCAAAAGAGATTTGTTTGTGTCTTTATCATAGAAGTACAGTAATGAGTTGTTTTTTTTTTCACGTCTATTTACCATAAAAATAAAACTATGCTGCAATTAACTCATGATGGAGTTTGTACAGGGTTTATATATAGCTAGTTTTATGTAATTTGTTAGCTATGTTATTGCAAGAAAACAAAAAACTGTAAATTCAAACTATCCAGTATTTTTCTAAGCCAGTTTCTGAAAACTCACCGAGAAGCTGAGATCGTTCCAGAGCATCTTCTTGACATAAGGAGCTCTTATAGTCAGGTTTGCGGTGACAATTCCAAATAAGCTGCCATAGAGATGAATCTTCAATCCTCTGGAGCCGATGTAAATCAGAGTTTCAGATGAGATCCCCAAAACACTAATGTTCCCTTCAATGTACACTTTAGCCTGTGCAAATAAAGAAGAGATTGCGTATCCACTCTCCGTGCTTCATGAGCGTAATGACACTAATAACTCCTCCAATAAGAAGAAATGAAGAAGATTCCTTAAAAATGATTATTGACATTCAACAGATGGCAATGATGACTGATGAGAGCAATCTTCTTGCAGAATTATACGTAAATTACATTCAATTTATTGCAATTACGTTAATTTACCGAACTGTTCTATCTGTAATTATCTTTTATGGCAAAAAAGATCTCCACACAGAAAAAATGTTCCACTAATTTCCATATTGATATAACTCATATAACAACAGCAGAGTGAAAGTAAGTTCTTCTTTCTTCTTATAACCTGTGTAATGGACAGAATGGATGATGTTTGTGAGAGAGGAGTTTTGATTGGGTAATTGAACAGTGAACAGTGAGCAACTAACTTTGGTTTGTTTCATTGGTATATGTGTATCAATGCTTGCGATCATTCTTATGGTCACTGGAGGTTAAACTGACAACCTTTGGTAGAATATTGATGGAAATACCAACAGTAACATTTGTTTGTTGCCTGATCCTTCTTTATTTTCTCCCAACCTTACTCCCTACAGCAATTACATCCCGTCATTTGCAACTTCCTGTATTTATGTTAATTAAATCCCATCTAGCAATTGGCTACTAAAGCAAATTACATAGTAGTCAAAATTTTGCTTAATATCTTGTATTAAAGTCTCTGCTCCTCCTTTAAACTATTATTTTACTATGTATTTATAACATACTCTTCATTTTATTATTTATAATCACCCTGTAAATATATAAACCACTAACCTATTAACTCATTACCATCTACGCATTTTTATCTTGCATCAGCTCTTACAGAAATTGGATGTATGTACCCTGTTTCAGATAATCAAAAAATTCCTTAAATTCTTACGCAGGTTATTGGATGGTCGAGGTGGTTCTTTTTAGGAGAAATATATTTGAATCAGAACATCTTCCAAAACTTCTGTACTACTACATGCCACGTTAGGAGCTTCCGTATTTTTTTAATACAAGCGGCATTGGGAAAGCTATCCCAGTCAAACTAATCCTGACACCACCATAAACACTTACTACCACCATAACAAATATGCCAAGGAAACGTGACACCATACAACGTGGCTGCCAGCGCGGGTCCTTTTTAGAGCCAGTGCTGACAGTGATATCAGCAAACATTGAGGGCTTCTCAATTGCTAAACAAGATGTTTTATCAAAGTTGTGTAGCAATCTCCAATGCGATGTCCTCTGCTTGCAGGAGACCCATAGAGGAAACAACAACCACCGCCCAGCCATACCAAGCATGGCCCTTGCTATTGAATGACCACACCGGAAATATGGTGCTATCTTCATTAAAGCAGGCCATGTCGTAGAAGCCACAACCAAATCAGATGCCAATAAAATTGAAGTACTGTCAGTTGAGCTGAGCAGCGTTGTAGTTACATCGGTCTACAAACCTCCATCAGTAGACTTCAACTTCCCTCAACCAGTTCCACTTGCACACAAACCGCAAATCATCATTGGTGACTTCAACAGCCATAGCACCCAGTGGGGCTACAAGGATACTGACAAAAATGGTGCAGCTGTAGAGTAATGGATAGACAACCACCAGCTTAGCCTTATCCATGACCCAAAGCTCCCTTCATCCTACCAAAGTGCACGCTGGAGACGGGGATATAATCCTGACTTGGCAGTTGTGAGTAACACCATTAGCGATATCTGCAAGAAAGTTGTGCTGAACCCAGTTCCACATAGTCAGCATCGGCCCATTGGTATCCAAGTCAGAGCGGTAATTACACCAAACAAAGTGCCCTTTAAGAGACGATTCAACTATAAGAAGGCAGACTGGGATGGTTTCACAGATGAAATGGAGCAGAATGTGAAGGCAATACCACCTGAGGCAATGTACTACAACAGCTTTGCACTGATGGTTAAGAAGAGTGCCCACCGACATATCCCGCGAGGCTGCAGTACAGAATATATCCCTGGTTTGTCGGAGGAAAATACTGAAGAATACCAAAAGTATGTTTCCATGTTTGAAACTGACCCCTTTGCTGAGGAAACATCAACTAAAGGAAAGAGTGTAATGGAGCATATCGCCCAGGAACACAGGAAGACTTTGCATGCCCTCATCAAATCAACTGACATGTCCAAGAACAGCAAGAAAGCATGGTCAACCATTGGCAAGCTCCGAAGAGACCCAAAAGCAGCGCCTAACCCGCCCAATGTTACTGCAAACCAGGTTGCTCACCAATTGCTGAAGCCAGGCAAAGCAATAGGTCTGGACAACATCGCAACAAAGCAGATCAAGACTTTGGCTCCTACGCTAGCAAGTGGCTCCTTGGACTCTACAAAAACTGTACGAAGTCTCGCAAACCCCCTAACATCTGGAAGAAGGCCCATGTTCAAGCACTTTTGAAACCAGGAAAAGACTCATCAGTTCCCAAGAACTACCGACCCATTTCACTCTTGAGCCATACCTACAAGCTTTTCGAACGCCTCATCCTCAACAGACTTGGTCCTGCAATAGACGAACATATCATCCCAGAACAAGCCGGATTCCGTCCAGGGAAATCAACAACCAGCCAAGTTCTCAATCTCACTCAACACATCAAGAATGGTTTCGAGGAAAGTTTAGTGACGGGCGTTGCGTTCGTTGACCTCTCCGCAGCCTATGACACAGTCAACCACAGGTGCCTCCTTCACAAGATCTTGGATATCACCAAGGACATCCACCTGACTGAGCTTATCAAAAGTATGCTGGAGAACAGGCTCCTCTTTGTGAAACTAGGCAATCAAAGGAGCAGATGGTGTAGACAAAGGAATGGTCTCCCACAAGGGAGTGTTCTTGCCCCGGTTCTTTTTAAGATCTATACCAATGACCAACCCAGTACTGATAGCACTCGTCGCTTCATCTACACAGATGATCTGGGCATAGGTGCACAGCACGCTGACTTCGAGGTTGTGGAAGAACAACTTTCAAGAGCTTTGGACGAGTTGACACCTTACTACCAAGCAAATCATTGTGCCAAATCTTTGTACCAACCCATCTAAGACACAGGTGTGCGCATTCCACTTAAGGAACTTAAGGAAGCAAAGCAGCAACTGCATGTCACTTGGTCAGGAGCACCCGTTGAATACTGCGACCACCCAGTGTATCTAGGAATCACCTTAGATCGCACTCTCTCCTTCAAAAGCCACGTGGAGAAGACAAAGGGTAAAGTGTGCACAAGAAATAACATCCTAAGCAAACTCATCGGCACTACCTGGGAAGCCAAACCACAGACAGTAAGATCAACTGCCCTAGCACTCTGTTACTTGGCTGCAGAACATGCATGCCCGGTGTGGGACAGGTCAACCCATGCAAAGAAAATTGATGTTGCCCTCAATGCCTCTTGTCGTCAGATCACTGGATGTCTACGGCCTACACATACTAGCAGGCATAGCCCCCCCCCCTGATATCAGACGCCAAGTAGCAAGCATGAAAGAGTGTAGTCGTCAGTTGGAAGACATACGTCATCCTATCTTCAACCAGACCCCAGCAGCTAGTTGCCTGAAGTCAAGGAAGAGCTTCCTGAATAGCGTTGTTCTGCTTGCAACATCCCCAGTTAGCACAAGAGTTGACATGTGGGAGGAAAGAACATCCAACTCCCCAGCAGCATCATCTATGACACTGAAGCCTCAGGAAAAGCTCCCACCAGGAGCTGACACCAAGTGAACTGAGTGGAAGTGCCTCAACCGCCTAAGGACTGAAGTGGGCTGTTCCAAAGTGAAACTACAGAAATGGGGATATGTGGAGACTGCAGGAGATGTAACCTGCGACTGCAGAACTGCGCCCCAAACCATGCAGCATTTCTTCCAGTGCCCTGACTTAGAGAAAATTTGCATAGCAGACAACCTTACAGTCTATAATGATGTAGCCCAAAAATGTATCCAACATTGGCTTAAGTATATTTGATGGACTCGGTGGAAGTATTTGTGGACTCGAAAAGAAGAAGAAGACCTGTGTAATATATTAGCTTATAACCCGGTCTCTATATTTCTGAGTTCAAGATTTTTTGACAATGATAATAACATACTTTTGTTAATGAGAGATGCACATAGAGCTTCGGTCCCCTGGTTTTGTCTTCATTTGATCTACTTATCATTAAGGCACCATCGTTAATGTTCACCAATGGTAAATCAATGTCGATGTAAAGTTTCAATTTTCGTACTATGACTTTACATTCAATAGAATAACCAAGGATATTTATGATCCCCTGCATGGTGAAGCCAGGCTGGAGCGTTCGGTCAAACTGTTTAAGACGAATCCCTGAAAGAGATATTTAATGGAGCACTTATTATATTAACATTGACAGCACAACAGTTTTTAATTTTCTAAACGTTACGCGTACATAAACTGTAGTGATTCACAAAAAGTGTAGAGAAAATAGTGCATCTTAACAAGACAAGAACGTGTTATGATAGATGTACAGGCTTAAACCTCTCTTTTAGGAAAAATGCAGAAAACCTACCACTTGGATTGGTAGAAAATGCCACCATTAGCCCGTTAGGAAAACCTGTGTCTGTAACAACGCGGGGTAAATTAGTATCGTAGCCGAAAGCAGCAGCACAACGGCCCAGTGTTAAGTTGCTGATCTTGGCGTACACATAATTAGCGGTGGGGTCAACTACATTGATACTTCCCACAGCACGGGCAAGAAGTTCTTTTCCATTTATACCCAGTTTGAACTGACCACCAAGTACTTGAAGGAAGAAAATGTCAGAAGATACTATGAAAGTTTTATGGAAAAAGAAAGTATAAGATTGTAAATAGGAAGAAAAAAGGAAAGTGAGAAACATGAAAAGAAACATTTCAAAATCATTTCAAATCACGCCTACCCAATTCAACAGGTACAAATGCGGGCAACTGAAGGCCAACTGTCAGTCGAGTGTTCCCAATAGCCAAGTCTTTAATCCCAAATGGGTTCTTCCACATTCGAGTCATTTTTCCAGTCAATTGAATTGTAGCTGCACCAGTAAGTCCAATCGACACTTAACATTACAAAACAATTTGCAAACAAAACACTAAATTTTTTTGTAAATTGTAAAGACATGACCAGAATTTTCACTCACTGTAAAACAATCTCACATTTGTTGTGCAGCCCTTTCACTACCATATATTATTATTGACTAGTAAACATGCTTATATATCAAATACATTTTATGAAGTTCATTGATTTATAAACATTTATGTTAAGGCAGAATATAGACATTGTCAGACCTTCGAAAGATAAAGGGTCTTCTTGGATTGTCACTGTCATCTTCCCATGAATCGAAATCCAACTCTTCAGACCCAAATTCATGAACAAGTACACAGAATCCAGTTTAACAGTGTCCCCAAAATCCATGGGGCCCTCTTCATAGCCAGCCCGAAGGAAGAAGCCTTCATGACGGAATCCAGCCGATACAAACAGGTTGGAGTCTGGCTTCATCATTTTCTTGCAAAACTCACACAGCTGACTCCGCATACAATTTTTCGGAATGGACATTGTTCCGCGAAAGTATACCCCTAAAAGCATACAGGAGTTCTTTAAAATAAGACAAAAATATCATTAACCTTATAAAGAAAACTAATGGTTCAAAACTCAATTTTTATTGATTTGAGTGAGATTTCTGGACAAAATACTTCTCTAGATAAAAAAATAACAAAAACTACATAACTAAGTTTCTAATAACTTTTAACTTAATGATAAAACTTGTAATAACGCCAACTTGCTATAAAAAAGCAAAAGTTTGTTACATATATACTTTGTTTGTGAGTGTCTCTAATTCACACATTATTACTTATAGGTGAATTCATCAACTTCATATGAAGTTTATAACTCAAGTAAAGGATAAATATCCTAAATAAACTGAACATCTATGAACTCTTTTTTGAATAAAGCAATTTAATAAAGTACTTCAAGCTTACTTCTTCTTCTTGTTTGTTGTTTGCTTATGTAATGTAGTTTACAATAATCTCATTTATAATTTCTCGAGTCTTGAATACAACACAATAAGCAGTCATTACAAACCTATAATAGCTCGTCGAATCATGGCTTTTATATCTGGCGTTAAAAAATGATTTTCATTGGAGTTTGATATAACCAAAGCTGAAAGAAAAAAATCGTTCCATTGAGATTTAAGAATCTCTTTAACACAAAAACATTTGCAAAAAATCTTTTATGATTTATTGTTCTCCCTTTCAAACAATCTGTATTTAAAACTCATTTGATTTTGCACGATATTTCAGGAAAACTAAAATTAAATTAAATTCATTAAAACTGTATAATTTTACAAGTAAAAAATTTACTTAAAGGAAAATTAAAGAAAATTTATTTATTCTGCATCATACCTAAATCTAAATATATCCAATTGGTTCCCATCACAGACGTCTGAAAGACCTTCTCCAGGATTTCCTCCAACTGGACATCTTTCATCAAAACAGCCATTCCAATTTTTGTTTCAGCGACTGTAGCACTTGTCACGATTTCTTTAGTGTTGTTGCTTGCAATATTTCTCTTATAAATCTTGGTATAATCTACTGGATGTGCATCTTCATGATGATAGGTTTGCTGTCTTCGATCAACAAATGGCACAGATCTCCTGATGCCATCTCGCCGCAAAAACTCTGAAACTGGTGTACGTATGACGAATGTTTCAAAGAGTAAGTTGTCCCAGCCGAACAACATTGGAGTACCAGTGATCCTGAAACACATGTAAACATGTTGCTATCTAACATCATCTTTTATCTATACCTTACTGCTAACTGAAATGTTATTTTTGAAATTCAGAACTAGATTTACAAAACCCTTATTTTGTTCAATGCTATGTATAATATACAGACTTGTAAACTCCTACAATAGGGCCGATAAAATATTACCCAAATCTTTGTGGTTGATTATTCCGGGGGGATTTAAATGTTAAACCAACAAAAACAAGACACTGTATTTTAGCAACAGTTTCAACACCATTTCTTTCATCTTGATGTATATGATATGTGATACATACATACAACATACAGTTCACAATCCATTTTCCTTGGATATTTTCATGAAAACCATTAAGCTTATTCACATACATTCTCAACTTACCTTATTTTTTGACCTTCATCTCCACCCATTGTAGCTTCAATCACAATATCACGCACATCAAACTCAAATGTTTTTGATCGTTTTACAGTTTGCTCTACCAGATCAACAGAACCAAACGTTTTTAGTATGTTGGTAGAAGTGGTTGAGAGTATAGCACCTGAGAATACAAACAAAAGTAAACAATATATAAATGAATAGACATTTAGGTCCAAAAATATAAAAGCATTGGTGTGTGAAATTTGAACAATCTTGATTTTGTGTTTTATATCATATCAAACAATACTAATTGTATACCAAAGTTGAATAATTTCTAAATCTTTGTTCTTTTGACATAATTTCTAAATTTTCGTTTGTTCTACGAGATAAGTACTCTTCTCTGACACAAATTGGAAATTCAAAATAAAATATTTGCAACATGTGGTTTATGCCAAATCAGAAATTAATTTAAAAACCAAAGCTTGACTGAAGATCTCACCTCTGAGCTGAAACAATGTTCCCTTTTTCTCAACAGTAATATCTGCTAAGGCCTTTGCGATCTGCAACTCAGCTTTCAATTTAAAAGAAAACTTCCCAAGAACATCATATTCCATCTCAAAGTTTCCATTGACCACCCCAAACAATCTATCACCAATGTATACTGTCTTGGGCAAGTAAACAGACATATCAACCTTGCTTGTGGATACCTCCACATTGTATTGACTGAGAACAACATTCAGTTCACCCTTAAAAACATACTTGTTCAAGTACTTGGCGGCTTTTGGGGCCAGAAGGGTGAGCAGCTTTTTACCATCATTGAATCGTTTTCCAAGAAATTTGAGAGACAATACATGCTTGGTAATTGCGACTTGGATGAGAACGTTTTCATCATTAGTGGATCTTGTTGTAGATTCACTGTTCTGCAGGATATCATCTTCAGGAAGTTCTCCATTTATGGTTGTGCCCTTCGTGAGACTTACACCTGTAACCACCGAAGGAGTCAACACTTCACGAAGTTCAGGGTCCTTGAGGTTTGAGATATTTTTGCTTGCATACTCAATTGTTAAATCCATTGTAATGTTGTTAATAATTCGCAGACCTTCAAAAGATTTACCCAGGACCAACATCAATGCATCAGTGAGTTTCATATTTTCATTGGACACAAACACGGCCACACCAACTGTTCCCTCATTGTTTTTTTGTACAACTAAATACCCGTTTGAAGCTTCAAAACCCTCAACTCCAACGGTGGCCCCTTTGGCTACAATCTCATAACCTCCTTCATAACGGACACCACTAATTGTTGGATTTTGAAGAATCATTTCAGAAAACAAACCACCAGATTTAATTAAATTCTTCTCGTTCCTATCCACATCCAACTCAGTGACCAATTCATCTGATGAAAATAAATTGAAGTATTTGGCAACCTCGATCTCTGCAGCATTGCATTTGAATTTGGATATCGTGGTGTGTGGGGCTTTCTTCAGTTCAAAAGGAAATGCCTGACCAACCATTTCAACAGATCCTTTGATGTCAATACTGAGCATGGAGAACAGGAAATTCTTCTTTAACATTTCATAATTGAATTTCAATGACAACATTCCTTTAGTGAGCTAAAAATAAACACCAATATTAAACTACCAATAATTTCTTTAATTATTGAAAAATCTATAAATCAATACAAATACAAGTTCATTTTAAAGACATTTAATTTCTGTTTACATTTACACAGATGAGCCTATTAATTGATTTTTATTTAATGGAAAAATCTTTAAATGTTGAACAAATAATGAGATTCATAAGAGCTATAGTTTGTCTTATAAATGACAATGAAAAAATAACCTACCCTCATCTTTTCTTTAACAACATCAAACTGTTTCAGAGCTTTGCATTTGAACTCCACATTTCCAACTTTAGTGCCACATCGATGAATGATGAATTTCGTGACAGAAAATGCGCCAGGAGGAAAGAGAGTTTTCGTCAATGAGTCAAGAGATGGACTGTTTTCATCTTCTTTTGTCAACAAGCCGAACACTTTATTAAGTAACAGCTTTTGTTGGCAGGTTGAATCTGGAAAGAATGTCCAGACACAGCCATCTTGTTTACTGTCGATGGTGCATCCTAACGTGTCAAAAGATTTTCCGCGAATGTCGGCGGGACCAAGCATCTCATTGAGGTCTGGCAGTTCATCTGATAATAAAAACAAATTTTTAAAGGAGCTTCAACAAATAAATTTTGTTTTGCGTCTATGATCCTCCAACTCCCAACTTTCGAGAGTAAGCAGAACCCATAAAGATAATATTAAGTATTACTGCCACTATCAAAATTTGTAACATACTAATGCAAACTCTATATCTACCTAGGTACCATTTAAGTATGCTATCCACTGCTTTTCTAAAGGTCCATCTTAATGAGTTGTAGTTTAACGTTTACACTTTAATACAGTTGTAGTTTCATTGACTTTTTATAAATTACCCCCTTAATACATTTCATCTACAAATGTATGAGATTCAATTCAATTAACTGTCAAAATTATCATTGATTAAATAAATGGTAATAACTATTTAATATTGCAAAACTAATTGTTAAAAATTTATAGAAATGCTTTAAAATTTGGAAACAAAAAATAAGAATATCTAGACTCTTCTTAGTCTGTCTTTTAGTGAACTTAAATTGTTATGCAATAGTCACAGACGAAAACAATGAAGAAGCCCAATTCTTAGTATTGACCATAACATTAGGTATACAATTTTTAAAAACCCAAGTAATCCACTACATGGATAAAATATATTAGTAAATCAAGAGCTCCAAAAAGAAAAGTACTTCTGCTTTAATATTTAATATATATTGTTTTTTTAGTTTGCTGATATTGTTTTAAAGTCTTTTTAAAACAGAAAAGTATTTTTTAAATGTTTTATATTTAAAAAAGAAACATACATTTCTAAAAACTATTTTGGTGTGTTTTGACTTTGAGTGTTTTGTCTTGGGGTGTTTTGGCTGGGGTGTTAGAAAAATGAAAAAGTCACAATTTCTTTGTAAAATGAAAAGACAATTTTTACCGTATTTACAAACTCATAAGCATAAACATTAAATAACTAAAAGAAAAGTCTTATGAGAAAAAACATTTCAATAGACTAATCGAATGAGAAAAATCTTTTTTTCTTTTGTTTACCTAACACAACAATAGACTAACGTTCAGGGGAAAAAGATAAATATACTAAATATACGCTGTTCCATCTGTTTCGTAGAAAAAAATTAATACCGCTTGATCTTCCTTTACTGTCTTTAAACTTGGTTGCAATAAGTCGAGAAACTTCACTTAAATTCTTAGGTGTATTTTTAGATGAAAACTTAACTTGGAAAAATCATATTTCCATGATTGAAAATAAAATTGCCAAAAGTATAGGGATTTTATATAGAGCTAGGTTTATAAAGGACGTGTATTTTTCTTTTGTTCATAGTCATTTAAGTTATGCAAATATTGCATGGGCAAGCACGCATAAATCAAAATTAATGTATTTGTATCGTCAGCAAAAACAAGCATCAAGAATAATTTTTAATTGTGAAAGGTTTGCGCATGCCAAACCATTACTAAGCCAACTTAATGCTTTAAATATCTTTCAACTCAATATTTACCATAATCTAATATTTGTCTTCAAACTAACTAAAGGTTTAGTGCCAGAAGTCTTTATAAACTTATGTAACTTACAGGATTTCCATTACAACCTGCGCTCATCAAAAAGCTTGTTATATAGTACAAGTCTCAGGAAGAGTAAACTTGGCTTATTTTCTTTTTCATACGTTGGGCGGACTACACACAAGTTTCACCCTGATGTTCTAACGTCGAAAGCATTAACAAAAAGTAACAAAGTAAGTACAGAGCTCCCTTTCTATGGAATAATTTTAATTCTTTAAAAGTGAGGGAAATTACTACCCTTTTGCAATTTAAGAAAACTATAAAGTCTCTTCTTCTTGAACATGATAATGAGCCGTTTATTTGGCTCGCAAGAGTATGGAGAACCCCAAGTGATATTAGGGCACATGCATCAGGGCACAAGTAACGTGGAATAAGAAGATGATGTAGGAAGCAAGCTACAACATAAGAGTTTGCATCTACACATTTGCTGCTACTTTAGGATTTTTTCATTACAGTATATGTATATATATACTTGATTTAAAGTCAACTTCCATGCTGTGAGTGCTTTGTTATTTACTTAAAAACTTTACATTTTAATCACTCTTTTTCCTTTTATATTTATAACATAATTATAACATATACAAAATTAACAAATGATAAAATTAACGCCAAAAAACTAACGCGTGAAAAAATTAACGCGGTCCAAAACTCATTTTGCTTTAAAACTAACAAAATTAATGCGGTTTCCTAAATTTTTACCTATCGCAGAAGAAAATTAACGCGGTTAGGGAATTTTTGTAGATTTTATATTTTTTCTTTAAAAACCCTTTTCTGTAAAAATTACAAAGTTTCTGCCGAACTAAATGGGTTCAACGGACTCCCGATGTTATTTCTGGCATCTGCTACTGCCGTTTTTTACATTTTAATCCCAAACGGCTTTATTGGCGTTCAGGTATCACATTACTAAAATTTTGGAATTTCCGCGCAGTAAATTAACGTTGTTAAAATTAGTGAACACAAAAATTAAGGGATGACTAAATTAACAAATATCAAAATTAACGCGGGTATAAAATTAACGCGGATAAAAAAAAACCGCGTTAATTTTACCATTCGTTATTCAATTCAATTCAATTGTTGTTTATTCACCATATAAAAAATACAAAATTACATAGAAGAAACAAATTACAAAAAATATATGGTTGGTGTCACTCAATAGCATAAAGCTGAACAATGTAGTGACACCACAGTAGAAATATACCTAAAAAATATCTAGAAAAAATAAATATTATATAATTTGCCAAGATACACACAACATAAAATACAAACCACCAAGCAAAATATATATTTGTTTAATAACACAAGCTAAACAATTGATTTACCCCTAATGCTAAGTTTGACTAAATTAGAAAATTGTTTACTGTTTAAATCAAAAATAGAATTTAACCAATGCATGCTTTTATAATTTACATCAAAAATATTTGTAATGTCTCTGATTGAATTGTTCCAATCAATGATGCATCGGTACTTAATTGAGTATTTACCATAAAAAATTGAATTATATAAAGAGATTTTAAGTTCATTAGCTAGGGCATTGCGAGATGGATAAGAATGAAAATGGCAAAGTTTTGTGAAGAAATTGCCAATCGAAGGGGGGATATTTTGGTTTAAAGAATAAAAAACAAACATAATGTTGAGGAGTTTGATAGTTGACGAAAATGGAAGGATGTTAAATTTAGTGAAAGCAGCAGTTACATTTGATCTAAAAGGTTGAAAATTTATAATTCTTAAAGCTGATCGTTGAATAGAACATAATTTATTTAAATTTAAGCTTCCTTTTTGGCCCCAAATTTGACAACAATATGTTAAATGCGATGAAAAAATTGAAAAATACAAACTTTTTAAAATTTTTATATTAACGTGGTATCTAATTTTTGAAAGCATGCTATTTGATCGGTTTAATTTTTTACAGAGTTCATTTAAGTGAGGTTTCAAATTTTCATCAATTAAAACTCCCAAATAATTATTGTAGGTTGATTGTTTTAAACGTGATCCATTTAACATGATTTTAATTTCAGAATCGTTTTTTTTATGACGTTTCTTAAAAATGATAAATTCGGTTTTGTTTGCGTTTAAAACGATAAGATTTGCATTAAGCCAATCATTCAATCTTCGCAGATCATAATTTACTTTTTTACATAAGGTTTTTATGGACTTGTTGATGTATAACAAATTAGTGTCATCTGCAAAATGATGCACGGTTGAAAACTTTATACAGTTATAAAAATCATTAATATAAACTAAAAATAGAAATGGGCCCAACACAGAACCTTGAGGTACGCCACAACTGGTTGACTTTAAAGATGAAGAAAATCCGTTAACCGTAACAAATTGCTGCCGATCTTGTAAATACGAGGCAAACCATTCATTAACAATGCCTCTTGCACCGATGTGATCAAGTTTTTTGAGTAGGATTTTGTGATGGACTGTATCAAATGCTTTCTTCATATCAACAAAAATACCACAAGCAAAAAGATCAGAGTCAATAGCTTCTCTCACTCTCTCTGTTAAACTTAATAAGGCATGAGCTGTTGAATACTTTGATCGAAACCCAAATTGTAATTCATTAAGGCAATTAAATTTATGTACGAAATTGTAAATTCGAGAATATATAAGTTTCTCCAAGAGTTTACTGACGTTAGAAAGCAAAGATATTGGTCTATAATTAGAACATTCTAATTTAGAACCTTTTTTAAAAAGCGGCAAAACTGACAATGTTTTGAGAATATTTGGAAAAACACCAGTCGTAAAAGATAGGTTAAATAACTTTGAAAGAACTGCAGAAATCGAATTACCCAATTCTTTTAAGACCACTACAGGTATGCTATTTGGTCCAGTAGCTTTTCTATTACTTAGGCTAGATATTAAGGAAGAAATCTCTAAATCATCTGTTGGAGATATGAAAAAACATTTGGGGTTCGGATTTTTTAGGTATTTTTTAAAACTTGTATGAGATGAATGAATTTTAGATTGGATGTTTTGTGCAACTGACGTAAAATAGGAGTTAAATTTGTTAGCAATTTTCACAGGGTCGATCAATGAAACACCATTATCATCCAGAATAATAGTTGGAACAGAATGTATTTTACTTTTTATATTTAACAAACTGTTTATACCAATCCAAATTTTCCGAAGGTTCATTGAGTTATCAATAAAGTATTTCTTAAAATGGTTTTGTTTGCTGCATCTTAAAAGTTTAGTTAATAAGTTTCTATATGAATTATACCGAGATTTTAACTTGATTTTGTTATTAATATCTTTGGATCGAAGATATTTACGATAAATCTTATTCCTGATTTTTATAGATGTTAAAATACCTTTTGTTATCCACGGTTTGAGAGAGAGCTTGAAGCTTTTAATACTGACCTTTTTGAGTGGCAAATACTTGTTTAATAAACCGTTAAAAACCTCAAAAAATAAATTAAAACTGTTGTCGGTATTAACTTTATGAAATTCAAGAATTTCATTCCAATTTACGTTATTAAATTCAGAAAGAAAACCTTTTTTATCAAAATAAGTGGTATTTCTACGAAGGATATTGTGTTTACGAGGAAGAAATGTGACATAAAAGTTAGGTTGAATAAAGAACTGAGGTAAGTGATCAGAAATTGTTGACGTTAAGTTACCAGACAACATATTTTTATCACAACATTTAGAATAAATATTATCAATAATCGTTTTAGATTTTTCAGTTATTCTCGTTGGTAACGTAATATGAGGAAGAAAGTTATTTGAAGTTATAAAGTTGAAAAAATCTGAAGTTTCATTTTCTGGATTAACTTTAATTAAATCTATATTAAAATCTCCAAGTAAAAAAACACTTTTGTTTTCAGAATTTAACTTCGAAAAAAGAGGAAGAATAAAATCATTTGTAAATTCATTAATTGACATACATGGATGACGATAAATACACCCAACAACAATGTTAACTTTTTTTGGACAAATTATTTCAATAAAAATCGATTCTAAGTGTAATTTTTTATACATCAACAAGTCATTTCTCAGTTTATAATTTAATTTTTTAGAGACATACAGAAGTGCACCACCACAAGATGATTCAGTAGGAGTGTGTTCAATGTTATATCCTTCAAATGATATTGGAAACGGTGGTGGAGCGTCACGTTTTAATTTAGTTTCGGTTAAACCAATGATACCAAAATCAAAGTTAAGTAAACGTAACATGATACACAATTCATCAAAATGTTTGTTAAGTGAAGATACATTTAAATGAAAAATCGAAAAAGAGTTATTGCTGTCAAATTTGGAGGAAACAAAATCATCAATATTGAAATACTTACAATTTATAACATTATGATATAAGTCATTTTCTTCTTTTGAATTATCAATAAAATTTGAGGTAAAAAAATCATTAAACATAGAAAAGAGTTTGTTACGATCATGAGAAAGAAAAATTTTCATATTACCGGGAATTTTGTTTGTGTCTATAATAATATCAGAGTTGAAAACTTGGAAAAGTTCATTATCGATACTTGACTAAATGGAAAAATTTTCCTTATGCACAAAATACAAAACCAATCAGAGACGTTTGATTGTAATAAACGGTAATCAATGTCATTTAATCCATTGCATTTTTTATGTATCCAAGAGTTACAAATATCACATTGTATTGCATGGTGGTTGTTTTTAATAATTCTATTGCATACTTTGCAAAAACATCTTTCCATGGAAAGAGAAGAACTGTATATAAAAGAAAGAAAAAGAAGGGGGGGGGGGGGGGGGGAAATAAGAATTTTACGAAAATATTACTTTTAGTTATTCAATTATTTGCTGGTTTTGTTTCAAAGCAGAAGTTTTCAATCAAGGAAATTATATCATGCACAAAAATCGAAATCAGGATATAGATTGACCAAAGTGTTACAATGGTCTATCACAATCCTTTTCTCGTTAATGGTGCGTTTAATAAAAACCTTTCCATTAAGACAGAAAGTGTCGTTGATTAGGTTAGCCAATCGCCTCAAAAATCTTGATCACCGCCCCCTCCAGATGCTCGTCCTTCACAGAGTCGAGAATTCCGTCGATCACAATGTTGTTTCTGCGGCTGTAGCTATCCAAATTGTAAATTTCTTTTTCCAAACACACTTGATCTTCCTCCAAATTAACAACTTTCTGTCTTAAACGTCTGTTCTCTTCGACCAGATTTTTTATAACAACGTCTTTTATATGGGAGACGCTTTCATTAATTTCTCCAAGTTTGTCAGACATAAAAATCTCGATGTTGCTGACTTTAGATGAAATGTCTAAGAGATGTTTTTCGAATTTTATCAACTGATCCTTAAAGTCATTCATCCTGGTCATTGATGCAAAGTTAAGGCGTGATTAAAGAGAATGGAAAGTCAACAATGTGTGTAAAACTGTATCTGCAACAAAACCAGCTTTCCAGGAATTACATCATTACCCCGCTGTCAGAAATTTGTATAATATGCAATAAAAAAATTTCTTTAAAGGAAGATTCCGCCCGGTGGCAAGCAGTTGGGCGTTATAATCCAAAAAAAGAAATAAAAGCACTGCAAAAAAGATACAAGTAAGGAGTTAATGAGTTTAACACCAATTACTATTTAATTAATAGTAAGGAAGTGATTAAAAGTTGTTGTGAACGGCGGGTTAGGAGAATTCAAATCTTAATCTGTTAGAAATAAGATAAATATCCAACCCAAACCATGAAATAATCCACAAATACTGGTAAAAACACACAGTAAACGGCAAAAAGGACCTCCAATGTAAATGCAATGTACAACGCCAATGTAACCAACGCCAAATATAACCTCCAATGTATAACGACCACACACAAAAAACACGCACAAAAAACACGTCTTGCTCTTAATGCGTAACAAATGAATGATGATTAATTAATCGTTAATTTTGTATAAGGTAAAAGAAAAAAAGCACAGATGCCACCCACAAGTGCCCTGTTCAAGTAAATTATTTCAATGTGCGCAAGAAATGCCAAAATAATTATTGCATAGTTATGTAACAAATATTTCCATATACAGAGAGTTAGTAGTAGAAGACATCAAATATATAATTTTGTTTAATAAGAAACCAATCAATAAGAAACCAGCCCCAAACCTTTAGATTTTTAGTTTAAAACAATGTTTTTGGTACTTCACTGAATGTTTCTTAAATTCCAGGATTATTAAGCAACTGTAAGAAACCTTCAGCCCTATAGACTCCAAAATTTTTAAAAAATGAACACCCTGAGGCACAGTAAAGTTACATATTGAAAAACCTACATCATTGTAATTTTACAACTTTTGTAATTTACATACAGAGGTGAGGATGGATGTACAGGGTGTTAGGATGGATGTATAAGGTGTGAGGATGGATGTACATGGTGTGAGGATGGATGTACATGGTGTTAGGATGGAAGTACATGGTGTTAGGATGGAAGTACAGGGTGTGAGGATGGATGTACATGGTGTGAGGATGGATGTATACAGGGTGAGGATGGAAGCGAAATATAGGGTGAAGATGGAAGTATAGCTAGGGCAAGAGGAGGGTGGCAATACCTGGTCTAACTCACTTTAAATTGTATATTGATCATGCCGGTTTGGCATCATTTCCTTACAGGTCCTTGAGTAGTGAGTAAAAGGTTCAAGTTAAAGGTTAGAAGAATACGGTTGCATTGTTTTATTAGCAAGTTAGAGTTCTTTTATATTATTTTATGCTATAATTATGTTTAAAAAAAATTGTTAGAACTTCTTTCAGTACTTTAAAAGAAGAAAACAAACCTTAACGCTCAAGTTTGCCGTTTTGTTTATAAAACCTCCACCACGTGTTTAATAAAAAGAGCAGAAAGTTTGGTGTTACGCTCGCATAAAAACCATGAATGTTTCTTTGTTCTAGGCTGTGTTCGTAAAGTCTAAAGTCAGTCTAGATTGTAAACTCATGAGATTCTATTGTTAGGTTTCTAACATGGCATACTTTACTAACGTAAACATTAGTAATGGTTTCCGTGATTTTTGAATTTAGGAAGTCATTTGTACTTTAAGGAGAGAAACTTTCGCGATTTTGCATTTGAAAAGTATAAAAGTAAAGGACGAAGGTTTATTCGCCGACAAATATATAAGCATTTCGGCGAATGCAAAATGTTGGAAAATTTCGCGAGGATAAACTTTCGCGAAAGCTTAAAATTGTATGATTCGCGAGATAAACTTTCGCGAAAGTTTCTCCCCTTAAATTATATGGATACAAATTAAAAAGTTAAAATAGTAAATTAATTGTGTTGTCAATCATTATATGTAGTCTATGGACAAAACGTTATTGTATGCTAATATTTCATCAATAAGTTATCACATCCAGAGTGATACGATAGACAAAAAGATATTTCTAAAACTTTCCGCCCAAACAAACATGCTGAAATTGTTGTGTTTTCTTCCATACAATTTCACAAATCTTTGGTGATATCATATATAAAATAATATTATTATTTCTCGAACATTAAGTTACATTATTCCTGTAAAAATATAAAATAAAGTTTACCTACCTCTCACAAAAAGTTCTTTAGTGACAAATTTATTACGTGGATACGAGAGATAGCTTCCAGTCGAACATTTTATCCGCATCAATAGGAGCGTCAAACTGACGCTAAAAACAGAAATCATTTAAAAGAAAGAATCAGAATAAAACAGAAAGAAAATATGTATTAAACTTTCTAAAATATGCTTTCAATTGAATTGTGAGTTTGCTCTTCTGCAATGGCGGTCGACTTTTGGACAGATGCATGTTTATTTAGTATGATTTGCCTTCATTTGATCAACGAGCTTCACGAAAACAAGGTTCGAAAAGTTGGTGTACCTGATGTTAATGTAAACAGGTTGAGCATAAAAATGTGAATTACGGTAATTTTATATTTTCGTTATCTTGTGCAATAACCACACGATGTAGTTTTTGATAAGCATGTTTGCTTTCGAATAAACACCCGATTCATCATTTATATTTTTCACGCCTATTTTCCATGCTAGACGGGGTTTCAATAGACGATATTCCCCACAATTTTGTAGGTTTAATCATTTGATGATTTTATCCGGTGATAGCGCAATGGGAATGGCCTTCGGCTCTTAACCGAAAGGTTCTGGGTTCGAGACCATGCTATCACAAAGTTGTTTAGTGAGCGGTTATAAATATAAAACGCTGTATTTAATCAAAAATCACCGTAGTACAAATGGGATCAATTAAATACACTTAAACTCTGGGTCAAGGTCTTTATGATAATGTTTAATGAGCGTTCTGGAAGCTTCATTAAAAACAAACAAACAAACTTACATGATTCATTGGAGCAGAATGTTTTTACAGCTGGATGCCCTTCCTACCGCCAACCACAGATCCAGTGAGAGGGAAAACAGTGGCGAGTTAACTCACGCAAGATGCCAACTTTGGATTTTTAACTCCCTGGCAGCAGTGCATAAAGGGCATGGGCTTATTATATCCATGAGGTCAAAGATGTTACATGACTCGCATATCCATCAAACTC
The DNA here is from genome assembly GCA_963930725.1 of Candelabrum cocksii. Taxonomy (NCBI): domain Eukaryota; kingdom Metazoa; phylum Cnidaria; class Hydrozoa; order Anthoathecata; family Candelabridae; genus Candelabrum; species Candelabrum cocksii. The sequence goes on along the minus strand of OZ005677.1, from coordinate 4,670,544 downwards.
GATTGCAGCCATTTAATTTAATAATCGCAGTAGCACAAACCTTGTTAAGCCTTTGAGAAGAACAACGACAATACACTGTTTCAACATGTTTCGATTAACATGTTCCGATCTTTCAATTAAACTTTAAACTTCCGATTTTTCAATAGTCAACAACATAAACAAAATACAACAAAAGACAATTGCCGACAATACAGCCGCCAATATGTTTAAACCTATTTAAACCCAAAGTAGAAGTGAGACCGTTTTATAGACGAACTTCCAAAAAATTCCACTTCCAGAAAAACATAACTTGTAAAAAAATGTGAACCACTAGGATATGTTTTGTTCAGTATTACCCTTTGCAACTAATGTTTCAGCTACCAACCAATGTTCTTTCACTTTTCTCCACATTTTCAAAGACTTTCAGATTGCAAAACACGTGAAAACGAGGCGGTGAATTAATTAAAACCCAGATATGATTTTTGAAATGCTTTCTTTCTTCTTATTGCATTTGTTAATAAAAGCTTCGAGATATCGTGCGTCAATTATAACGAATTCCTCCCTAAACCAAAATTAAAATTGTAAACAAAAAAAAAGATAACAAACAAACAAACAGTATAACAGATACACACAATAACATAGAGCAACGCTTTAAAGGCGTTGTTAGCATAGCCTGGAGTTTACTGACCATATCCAGACTAGTTTACTAACCATATTACAACCCAACCCACACAATCAACATTCGTTCATCGACATGTTCAACCGGTATTTAATTTTTGTACATGACTAATATATTTCCATTATTTTATTGGCTTACATCGTTACCACCAGCCACGACACCCGCCTTTGAAATATATCTTCACCCAATGATATCACCACGATACGCGATGATGACTTAAGTAATTAACACTCGCAATGAAGCAAGCTTACAAGAGGCGAAAGTTGTTATAGTTAAATAAATGATAGACAAACCATATTAAAAAGAAAATAGCGGAAAACATCACTACTGGGTAGAACCTGTTTTAGGCAATGGAGGGTGGGAGGGGGTAAACGTGGAGCCAAATATGGCATATGTTATAGAAAGGGGCCGTCAACTGAGTCATATGGGTTTAAAAACTTTTCTAAGGCTTCAGTTTGTTTGTCTACAGATCACTTAAATCGGTATAATATTTTACAAATTTGCATTTTCAGAAGTCTGTTCTTACAAAAATATTCAAAAAGTATTCTTAACTGTTCGAATCGTTTAAAAACAGTTTTTGCGGTCGTTGGAGCTGTTATTGGAAACGTTATTATGGCAGCATTGCCCTCGTTCTTTTGTAAGTTAATGCTTACTTCACTTTCCCAGAGGATGACGGTCTTGTTTCCAGCTCCAAAGTGTTACTGCATCTATTTGGTAAATCTAACGAGCGACTTTTACAAAATTCTGGCCTCCTGTGTTTACCGTTTTTGTGATCATTTGTGCTTGACGAATCGGTTTCTTTTGGGTCATAAAACGGGTTTTTGTATCCGAAAACCGGATTTCTTTGGCGAAAGTTTCCCCAATGTTCCTCGTTTATCATTGCTTCATTAAAATAAACCTCGTAGCTATTGTTCTGATCACCTAAAGAATAATGAACGTTGTTGGCAAACAGTTCCGCCGGTAAACCGAGTCTCTTGCTGTACTGCTCGGAAACCTTGCTTGCTTTTTGTTTACAGTTTTGCGTTGGGTTTTCTTCCATTGTAATGACCTCGTGTTTGACATCCAATTCGGCTTCATCCGTCGGGATTTCTTCGACATCAACTGAGACTTCTCGTTGATCGTCCGTTAATTCTCGTTCCTCTGGCGTAAAGGATTCGTTGACGGCAGCTGCCGGTGCCTCAGAACTTTCTCCTTCTTTCGTCTCCTTCAATCGTTTAAGTCCGGAATCAACGTAACCCGAATCCGAACTTAAACGGGTATTTGTGTTAACAAAAGGTCTTGGTGACCCTGCGATCGGCGGTAAATGATTGACTTTCATACCACAAACCTTGCAAACAAAACAAATTACATTTAACTTTCGAATTCTTCAACAACAACAAAAAATTCTTTCTATAATGCTTTATAGACAATAATTAACGGAAGTCTAAAATTAAATAGTTGCAAATATTCTTTTGTTTTTACCTCGGTGCGGTTCAGACCATCCTGCATGTTAGTCGCCTCTTTTAACGCCTCTTGAAGCTTTAGGCCCAGTTTGGAAGTTTTACGGGACAATTGTTTCTCCTCAGGGATCACGGTGCCCTTTTTGATGGTCGCCCTTGTTGCTTTCATGCTGGGCGGTAGTTTAACGCCCTCGTCCATTTTGTATCCGAGCTTCTTCATGGCCTTCGAGTTGAGGTTTTCAATCCTCAGGTTGCGAATGGCATCCATCGGATCCACAACGTCTAGTTTTTTTGTCTTCTCTTCAATAACGCCACTTATTGACACAATGACACCCGACATGATGGAAAGGCCGAGCACATAGTATACGAGGAAAGCTATTTCCATAGCAATGTTCGTCACTTCGTCTGGAGAAAATAAAAAAGTAAACTCAACAGTTTCTTACAAATATTTGTCAATTTTCCTTCTCGACTTTACCTAAATGGAAAAAAAAATTTCGCTTGTTCAATAGAGGGAATTTAATATTTTAAATGAAAAACTATCATTTTCTGTCACAAATAATTATTCAGCAAATATCTTAAACGAAGGAAAAGTTATAAAAATACGATACCTATAAAAACATTCAAAACATTTACCGTCTGTTTTCGAAGGTACTATATCCCCAAACCCTATTGTGGTTAACGTAACGAAGCTGAAGTAGAACCAGTCCAATATCTTTTTCGAGTTACCGTCGGCTCTGTCCTTTGCATGGAATATGAGGGTGCCTAGTAACAACACGACCACCGCAAGAAGGCACACGATCACAGCACACTTCATCTCGATTCTCTCGGCTTCTCGATTGTAAAACCTCCTCTCGAACAGTTTAGTTAAGTAAGCCAGCAGCGTGGCCAACTCGTTTCCCACTGTTCTTAGGAAAAAACCTGTCAGCGGTATGCCAAATAGGGCGTAGAGAATCATAATAATGCGACCAAGGTCTGTTTCGGGGGTGATATGTCCGTATCCTGAAATGTTGTAAAAACACATCAGGTTTTTCGTTAAATATGAATGTAGTTTTCCCAAGAAACAACAATAGAACAAGTCGGTAGTCACAATAAACCTTGTTGTTTACTCTTTAATTACGAGAAATTTATGCATAAAGTTATCACGCTAAACTTTGAAATGAATTTAACATTATGGTTGGGGATAGAATCATTTACGTCATCAAACCCTAAAGCTTAAGGTTTTGTTGCATGATTTCTTCATAAAAATGATGTAATTAATTCAAGCGTTCAATAGAAATAGCATAGTCTTACCTATAGTTGTAATGACGTTACCGCAAAAGAAGAACGAGTTTGAGAAGGTCCAGGTTGTGATGACGTCACTAAAAACATTACTATGTATGGCGGTCTTTATTTCGCTCTTGAGCATGTCAATCGTGCTTTCCGGTAGACTGTAATTGGTTTTCAACAATTCAACCATGTGTGTCCATTTGTCACGTGCCTGCTGCAAATGTATAGCATGGTTCGATTTCTCGATTTCCATAAATATAGCGGCACCAGCAAGCAAGTACACCAGAAACATGCTGCAGCTTATGGAAATCTTCTTCAACGCTGACTTTAGACTCGCCATGTTGTTTAATTCAATGCTTTCATCTATAACCGTTGTGTTAATTGCTAGGGTAAACGCAAATATTATACATTAAATATTATCCAATACACACCCGGCAAATACGACATAAATTATGCATGAGCGAATTAAAATGTAATATTTAATTTATGTACTCAACTTTCCTAGAACATAAATTCCAGTATAAGCGAAGAAATCGTAGGGGGTCTCATGCATTAGTACGATCATTATGGACCATTATGGATTTTACCATTTACCCTTTGTTTCTCAAAGTGAAATAGACTATAATGTATGGCCTTCAGACGCACAAGAGCACAATAGAAGGTAAAAATTCAGTAGGCCCTCTGTAGACTTAGCAATATTCACGGTGACAGCCGGACTAATCAGTATTACATGTTCTAACCGTTTCCCGTTTCCGTTCCCTCTTCAGCTTTAACAAGGGTAAATCGATTTTAGATATTTTAAAGCGGAAGCGGATCTCTATATATAATGTTAATTTTTATTTACCCACAAAAACATTTCATATTAAACATATTAACTAGGTGGCAAACTATTGTTGTGCGCTATTCAAACAAACGGATGAACTGGTGTGCAAATGGTATGCATATAGTTTATGGTGTCACACACCAAATAAATAAAATAATAATCTAATAACTCTAAATATAAAATAAATCATCATTAAGCAGTTTGACCAATGAAACTCGTGCCTCATCGAAGTTTATGAAATGTAATGAAAACATAACTCCTAATTACAAAATATTATGAAAAGCATCTTCGCCTCCATTTTAGACTGAATTCCCGGGAGTTCTGCCATTTATTACTTTTAGTTCAAAGTATAAAACAATGAAACGGCATGGAGACGAAAAACAAAGTGTCACGAAAGATGGGTGTGTCTTTGGTGGGTGCTTTATGCTTTTTTCGATACAACGAAACAAAGCTTTTCTATAGAGTTAGCGAGGATAATAAATTATTTTTAAAAAATGCATAAACTGTGTGACTCCCTTATTGTTTGGTTTCTTTCATTTATTATGCAGTTGTCTGAATCGTTGTTAGCGACGGAATAAAAGTAGATTCTACGGGTATTCTTAATGATGTATAGATAATACTTCTCCCATGTCCGTGATTTCTGTTTCATGTGGAAGGGATAGACCAAGTTATGTCCTGGACTAAATAATGAAGCAATTGAAAAGTTGAAAAGGAAGAATAAGTCTTAGAAAAAGAGTCTTAGATAGTATAATTACCGTAGTTTCTTTAAGTTGCATAACATTATAATCTCACACTAAGTTCTATAGGGAAAGCATTCGACTGACCACACTGAAAAAGTCCAAAGTTGTGCGTTTATCCATATACTTTAACATTACACGACACTTATTTATTACACCTATTTTTTATATATATTGATGAAAGTGTGACCGAATTGTCAATCATATATTTTTCAGTGTTCCCATTGTTAGAAGAGATAAAAAAAAAAATAAAAAAAATGACTCGAAACTCAAGCCCTCTCCTAAGCCTCTTCACTTATTTTGCACCTAAAGGTTTTAAAATTATGTATGTATTCGAAGTAGTTGTATTTAGTATTTACAGAATTATTTCAGAATTGAACGAATTCTTTCAGTAGATTCCACATTTTTTCGTGGATACTTGAAATCCCCCTGCAGAAATGACGATAGCGGAATTGACTGATCACGTGTTGTGAAATTAAACCTGTTATTGTATTGTTATCGTGAATTAAGTCTTGAAGTATAGAACCAGCAAACGATACAGCGATATAAGAGCCACATAAGAAAAGTAATATCAATGCACGAAAAAACTCTTTCACTACAGAAGACACATAACAGCCAACAAACCACAATTTCAATCTCGTCTTGTGTTGTTTTTCTATACAATGAAATCTAGAAAGAAAAAATCTTCAGGTGTCTTACTATCTTGCTCCAGGCGCATTAATTGGATTTAAGCACACAAATTCAACAGAAAAATAATCGGCGAAAAAATCCGTTGAGCCACAAATGAAATATCCATTTCAAAATTAGATGTAAATTCACTGTGATTTTTATCCACTTTTCAAACATTAATCTTAGCAGCAAACCAACCATTCGTTTTAACGAAATTCTTTCTCTCTCTGTGCACCGTATCACCTGCCAAAAGTTTAATTTTGAATGGATAATTTTCCTTTTTCTCTCTTTTGAAACAAAAATCTATTACATATTGTTTGCTACTCTTTTTCATGCTCCGATTAAATTCCGATATTTATTATCTCATTTTCCGATTGGATTTTAACTCGTTACCATGGCGCGTGATTTGTTGTCGAGCTTTTTATTTCGTTCAGGAGATCTGGCGCTAATGTTGATAATCATGCGTGCATTTTACTCATGTTTATGACGTCACAGATCGGAATTCGCTTTAGGTTTTTTGTTGCATTTGATTGAAAAGGAATTCTTCAATCGACGCACAATACAGTTTCTATGGTTTTGTCTGGATGTTCGAGGTTGCGAAATACTGTGTTTCGTTATGATTACATAAGCTATTTTATTATATCGCAAATTAAAAAAACTACCCGTTTAAAGAGCACAAAAAACAAAATGTATTAGCTTCTTAAAGTTGTAAATATGTAAAGAGCTAAGCTCAAACCTTACCCAACGAAATAAAAAAAATATATGTTTAGAAATTATTGATTACAGCATCTTTGTTACAAAAATTCCGAAATGGATTGTGGGTAATGTTCCCACGTTGGCGCAGAAAAGAGTGAAATACACCCTACGGATGATAATCTAATTAAACATTAAACCTTGATTTAATATACGCACGCGACCACATCTCGTGTTTTTCTTTTCTTCGTTAACATGCACTTTTCTAAGATAGTCAGGGCTGTTAGCACATTCATACTTCAGTTTTTGACAAAAGCATAAAACTTGGTACAGATGTTCAGAACATAATTACGATTCAAATTTTTGAGGGAGACACGTCAAAGAGTCACGTGATTGCTGACATCAGCACTTTTTGTGTCAGAATATTTATTTATTCAAACCTAGATAATCTATACACCGTTGGAACGGAAATTTTATTCTGATAATAACTACCAAAAGAACTATGGTCTTAAAATCTATCGATTTTGAGATATTAAGGTTCAAAGGCGACAATGTTGACGACAGCATTTTTCAGATTTTTTTTACACTGACTATTATATACCGTTGAAACGACAATTTTAAGCTGAGTCAAAGTAGTATAAGAACTATTGTCTCAAAATAAAGTTGTTAGAAGATTGAAGCCCCAGATGGAAGCACTGTGTAAAAGGCTCATTTCAATGATTTTAAAAGCTTTATGATATTTTATACTATATGGTGTTACCATAGTCCTTAGAAAATTCCAGTACTTTCTACCGACTATGCTGTTATTATTATTATTATTATTATTCAGGTTAAGTTGCCTTTGAATCTATAAAATGAAATTTAAATAAATAAACAGTTCATCATCATCTGGTCGAGCTTGCTCGAACATAACTTCTATCACGCCATCCATTACGATCTTGCATCAGGTGTGGGAGGTCATCAGGAAAACATCCAGTGTCTTTGCATAGCTGGTCGATGTAGTTTATTGCTGGGCGACCAACTCGCATTTTACCATGCCGTGGTGTCCACAGGAGAAGTTCACTGGCAAGTTCATGTTTCGCGCGCCAGCAATGTCCAGCAAAACGCATTCTTTGTTCAGTGAGAATTTCTGAGATTTCTGGGATAGAGTCATACAGCTCTGATTTAGTGGGATGCTGTCGCCAAGAGATATTCAAAACAACTCTCATCATTCGAGTGTAGGTGCCATCAAGTTTTGATTTGAGAGACTTGGTGAGTGTCCATGTTGTGGCACCATACATCAACACGGACTCGACTGTTGCGCGAAAGAGACTTCGCTTGATGTCATTCGAAAGCTCTGATTTCCAAACTATGTTTAATTTATTCAAGGCTGTCCAGGCTTTAGCTATACGAATTTTTATGTCTTGCTTTGTTGAGTTTATTTCACTACCAAGGTATGTGAATGATTCAACAGCTTTGATCAATCCACCTGAGCTTGTTCGTATAGAACCTTGATGATTGTAAAAGATATGTTCGGCTTTCAAAGCATTTACATGTAGCCCAACATCTTTAGCCAAAACTTCAAACAAGTGTAGGAGTTTTTCTGCATTTGAGATTGTATCAGCAGTGACTGCAAGGTCACCTGCATAGTCAATGTCGGTTAGTTTATTGGCAGGATATCTTCTTGAGAGTCTTTTGAGATTCTGTTTTTGATTCTGTTTTTGATTCTGATTGAAGATTTTGTGTTTTTGTACAGCATCATTATGGCCGCTACTGTCTCAGTTGGGATACCATAGGCTAGAAGTATCTTTTCCATTTTACCTCGATGGATCGAGTCGAATGCTTTTGAAAAATCTACGAAGAGAAGTGAGGCTTTTAAATTTTTTGCTTTAACCCCTTCAATGATCCGACGGACAGTCAGGATTTGCCCAGTTGTTGATCTATTCTTCCTGAAGCCGTTTTGGTTCTTGCGAAGGACCTTTTCAATTTCGGGTTGAAATGCGGTTGAGAAGTAGTGAGTTGTAAATTTTTGCTGCTATAGAGGTGAGTGTAATTCCTCTGTAATTCTTCAGTACACCCAGGTCTCCCTTCTTTGGAAAAGGAAGTATGCATCCTTCAGTCCATTTTTCAATTATTTCCCCGTTGTACACAGCATTACAAAGATCAAGAAGAATATCATTGAATTTTTGAGTTTTCCAAACTTCAGGAGGAATGTTATCCAGACGTGCTGCCTTATTATTTTTGGTTCTCTTTAAAACCTCAATCAGTTCATCTCTTTGAAAATTTCCAGTTTTAATGTCATGAGTGTTCAGAACAATTTGCTCAACCTCAGTGTCAGATACATTTGGAGCATTTCCTAGAAGGTTTTCAAAGTGATCTTGCCATTTTTTTAATATCTCGGTTTGATTATTGGCTTTCAGCTTGGATTTGTTTGATGATGTTCTGCCGCTTATTTCATTTACAGTTTTCCAAGCGAGTGACGATTGTTTGTTGACTGCAGCATGATTGATGAGGTGTATTTTGTTTTGGATGTAATTGATCTGTTGTTGTTCATATGTATCTTTGAGTTGGATACATGCTTCATTGAATTCTCGAATAGATTTTGTGGATGGATTGGAATTTTTTACAGTCGATTTTTCTTTCAGGTTCAACCTTTCCACCTCTACATCAGTTGTTTCCCAGGGGGTGTGCTTATTCAGTTTCGGTTTTAAAGGGATGACACTTTCAGCAGCTCTTTTATGTGCAACAACGAAGTTGTTATATGTTGTATTTGGATGTGGTGATTCAACATCTGCTTGAAGAGAACTGAATTTGTTTCTAACTGAGATGCTATATTGGGCTTGAAGATCTTTGTTTGTTGTAAGAAGGGACCAATCATATTGAGGATGATTTGAAGACTGACTCTTATTCGCACGAATGCTAAGACGGAGAGTGCAACTCACAATTCTGTGGTCTGAAGATGCACTCTCAAAAGAATTAAAAGCTTGGCAGTTTAGGGCACTATTCTTCCATTTATGGTTGACAAAGATGTAATCTAATTGAGCTTTTGCACTATTAGCATATGTGAAGGTCCAGAGTTTAGAGTTTGATTTTCTAAATTTAGTGTTCAGACATAGGAGATTGCTTTCTTCTATGAAATCTTCTAGTAAACCGCCATTTCTATTTGAAGATGCATGGCACCCAAACTTGTGGGTCACGCTACATCCAACCTGAGCATTCATGTCTCCACCAATAATCAAGAAATTATGTTTTGGGACAAGTCTAACGAGTGAGGAGAGGCTCTGATAGAATTTCTCTACCTCTTCCTGATCGCTGGTATTTGTTGGTGAGTAGCATGAGACAATTGTGGTAGTGGGGTTTCCTTGGAAGTTTGCGATCATGATTCTTGGTTCTATTTCCTCTATGCTATTGACAGATTTCAGTGCCAGTGGGCTGAGTAACATGCCTACTCCACCAATCGTTGATCCAATTGAGTTTTTCCACGCTGAAGCTGAGACGAAAGTCCAGCCATTTCCGACATCATGATATTTGAGGTTGACGTCAGGGTGAAAGTATTGATGTTCCTGAATACAGATGACATTTATATTCAAGTTGATCGCAGATGATACAAGCTCTGGTAGTTGATTTATTGTGTTTAGTGTGCGCACATTAAAAGTGGAGATTAATGATGTCTTCTTGCACACATGAAGCTTTGTTTGATGGTGATGATGATGATCTCGTAGCTGATTTTTCGAACACTGTGCCGGGATCTGGGACACAGCAAAACGCGGACCTTGGTGACCCGCGCGACGTCCGATGCGGTATGAGTTTCTAGAGTTTGTGATAGTCATAAATGTCTTTCAGTGGCTGTATTCTCAGCTATGGTACGCCAAACCTATAGTGAGTAGCAGTGTTAGTCAACACTAACAGGTTCCCCAGATCAATTTCACAGTAGCGTGAAATTACTCTACAAAAATTGATGCAGAAGCCAAAAACAATGAGTTTATGTATTGCCACCTGCATCTGACTGGCATCCTGCATTCCAATATAAGTTGATTTAAACGGTTTACTCCTGATTTAAACGGTTTACTCCTGGTTTTTATATCAGAGATTTCCTTCTCTTAGATGGGTTGCCTTCGCCATGACTTTGAGGGGCCCCATCTACCCTTACATACCTGGAGACCTACTTTTAGCCAGGGACTAGTGTTTTATGGGTATTTATCTGGTTAATGTTTTGAAAAGAGTTATAGAAACCAGATTGCAATAGCTACAACTTTTACGACCAATTATTTCAAATTATTAACGGATGTTAACAACGTAAACAGTTATTAAATAAACAGTTATTCTCACAGAAATGACAACAAATATATTTCACAAAACATAACATACACTGTGAGATAAAACAGTAGCTAGAAGTTGGCTAGCGTAGTATTGGGTTCGGAAAAAGTGTAAGAATTTAGTAGAAATTAAAATTGATCAATAATAAATTTTTCCTTGCACAAATGTTTATCAAGTAGTGCTTTAAATGTGTGGAATGACGAAGCGCATACTAATTAATAGACTAATAAACTGTTCCAATAGTAGATAATCCTGTTCGAGAAAAAGTATTTTCGTATATCGAGTCGAGTGAATTTCTTCCAAAGTTTGTAGTTGTGACCACTCATAAATCGTCTGCTTTCCACATTGAAGAGGTGTTTTCACACTTATAGTGTGATTTGAATCATTTGAAAACTTTTATCAGATCTCCTCGCATTCTTCTAAGGGTTATGGGTAAGGGTTATTACTAGGCATATTTAGACTCACTAGTCTTTGTTCGTACGAAACGTTTCATATAGATTGAGCAAAACGTCCTTTCTTTGTAAACAGAATACCATGACGATGACAGTCCTTAACATCCATTGATGGCCTCGCGTGATCATAAAGAAGAAAAACGAAATGTTCAACGAACAACATGTCTTCTTCTCTTAATGTTGACATCCTGTAAAGATTAAAAATATATCAATAATAAATTATTGGGTTGTCCCTACGTTTAAAACTAGTACAAGTCAGGTAGAACTATATATGAAGCAATATATAATGAACTATATGTAAAATCTTGTAACAAAAGTCCTATCTGTATTAGTAGCTAGTCTCACCTTACAAGCGCGGGCTTGAGACGGCGATACAATGTCACCGGAATAAAATACGGAAGGGTTCTGAAGCTCTTTCCTCGCAAGTTTCTAATGGAAATAGTCAAGGCTTCTGATCGGCTCTCTCCTACTGTGTATGTGAGAACCATGAGTTTCGGATAAATTTGTAAAAAATGGAGGTGGCGTTAGCGGATAATTCCAGAGGTTTAGCAAGGTTTAGACATGTTATTCTTGATATCATATTGTTAAATGTTAAGTTATCAAGTTCAGTCTCCATCTGTGACACTAATTACATAACATATTAATCACCTGGCTATATAATGGCGCCTGAAACTGAGGAAATTCGGCATCACCTTATCACAAAACCCGAAGATGTCAAAACACTGAGAAGATTGAATGTCACTCTTACGAGAGAACCGAATTTCCAGAAACGAATATCATGGTTGGATGGTAACAGTAACGTGACGGTGGTAGAGTACATTGGAAAATACTCTAGCAATCTTTGTATACATGACAACAGAAAGAAATCGCATAAGAACATTATATGTGGGGAAAGAAAGAGTTTTTAAGACTGCGATGCAATGTGGCAAGCACCATCATTAATCTTATGAAGGGACCACCAACTTCAAGATCTTCAACTACATTGTGCGGCTTCAAAGACATCGTCCCGAACTGTTATTAGACGAATCAACAGGATCTTCAATGTTGGACTATGCTTCGTTACAACCCTTGTGTACAAAAACAGAAAAAATGCTGCGGAAGTCCACGAAAGAATCGCCCATTGTTTTAGGATCAGTTTTCCTTCATTTGGACGCCGCATTTCTTACATATACTATAAATTTCTTAACACACATCCAGGCAAGGCTTGATAACATTAACAGTTATCTTTATTTCTCAGTGATGTTGACGTCGAACTAGGAGTGAAAGATATTATAATCGTTTCCGATGAGGAAAAAGCCTTGATAAAAGCAAAAAAGAGAAGTTTCCAGCAACCATGATATTGTGCACACGTCACTTGGAAGAAAACGCCAGGCGCCATAGTAAGAAGGAGACAACCGACCAGAAGTTGAAGACGCAATACTGCAGTTGGATAATTCATATGATTTCGAGGAAAAAGCGCAGGAAATCAGTACGATCAGCTTCCGCAATTCACCAAATACTTTAATGACAAACTGGAACCAGCTCTGCGAAACAATGAATTCGACCCACAGAAGAAGAACCCGGCGATCTCACTGAAATGGCCAAATAATAACTGCGAGTCGATGAACAACATTCAAAGTCAAACTTAATAATAACAAAATGGAAACCGCAGAAACTCATGGACCTGGAGGAAAAATTGGTTAAAACTTTATTGTTGAAACTTATTGTTAAAAAACATGCAGCGCTCACTCGACGGAGAAGGGAATTATGAGATTGACTGAGCGATGCAGCACTTCAGAGTAACCAACATGATTTGGGACGCGAAAACGGGAGAGGAAAAAGCGAAGGTGTCCCTCAGATGCTAGCTCCGATACGCAAGGTCCAACAATGGATTCATCACATCCACGGACGGGAAACTGAAGATCCCCAAAGCGCCTACATTGGCAAAGAAGCCTGCGCAGAAGAAAAAACCAAGAAATACCAAAATCAGTGGCCGAAAATAGAATCCAAAATATCCTACCAAGGAACAAAGCATCATGCTACCCCCTCAAGGTTCCCTATAATGTAATTGTTTATGTGCTCTTCCCGTATTTTATGTGCCTTAGGGATTTTTTTATAACTATGTTGGAACAATACAATTCAGTTGAATAAAGAATGGATAAAGAAAAAAAGGTGATTTCTTTGTAAATTGACAAAACACAAGAATATAAAGGTCATGATGAGGCTAGGTTTTGGATAAGAAAATAAATGAATTTACGAACTGTGAAACCTATACAGAGTTATTACAAAAGAATAAAAACCAAAGATATGATCATCAACTTATTTTATTTATCAAAAGCAATTTTACGTGCAGTTTGATCCATATCGAAATGCCAACCCATTGAATCCCGATTTTTATCCAAAATATTAAAAATAGTCATGTGTCGTTTGTTTTCTTATATATGTCTTTTAAAAACAAACGGCAACCATCGTATATCTTACTTGATAAATAATTTGTTATTGACAGTTTTATTTCTGAAATTATATAATGAAAACATACAAAAATCAATTTATAACAAGTACTATGGTCTATAGCTTCTATCTTCTAACAACTTCATTTTGAGACAATAGTTCTTATACTACTTTGACTCAGCTTAAAATTGTCGTTTCAACGGTATGTAATAGTCAGTGTAAAAAAATCTGAAAAATGCTGACGTCAACATTGTCGCCTTTAAACCTTAATATCTCAAAATCCGATAGATTTTAAGACCAATAAAAGCAACAATAGTTCTTTTGGTAGTTATTATCAGAATAAGATTTCCGTTCCAACGGTGTATAGAGTATCTAGGTTTGAATAAATAAATATTCTGACACAAAAAGTGCTGATATCAGCAATCACATGACTCTCTGACGTGTCTCCCTCAAAATTTTGAATCGTAATTATGTTCTGAACATCTATACCAAGTTTCATGCTTTTGTCAAAAACTGAAGTATGGAGGTGTTTTTTTTGTGCTAACAGCCCTCACTAAGAAGATCTCCCCTCATTAAAATAAAAATATTCAATATTTCTACTTGGTAATCCCTTCAACTTCCCACCGTTTCACTCTTTTGGCCGATCTACAACACTTTACTATCTACATGGATTCCTCATAAACGATTGGTTAAGAAGTTTTTTGCTTTCGGGATTAATAGATATCTACTGAAATGACTTCAGGACTTCCTTGCAGACCGAGAAAAAAATTGTACATGTAAATGGAATTGAATCATTCACGATAAAAGTGAGGAAGCGCAAGTTGGCAGGTCTTTATTTGTGGTGTACATAAATCACCGAACGAAACCAACTCAGATATTCTCTGACGACACGGGAGCCTTCTTTGATAATTGCCAGAGAGAAAAATATGAATGACTTCAGTCAGTTTTGTCTCTTCAATTTATTATCCTCGAGAATAAACATGAATTATCGATGAAGAGAAAGTTTTTGTAAACATTTAATTGAAAACAATAACAGCAAGACTAAATTATTCTAGATTAAACGTTACACATTGATTACGAAGCAGTTTTCTTGTTACGTTGATAAAGATTAGTTGATGCGTTTGATTGAAGACAAAGAAGAGATATAAAACAGAACTTGTAGGTTATTGAAGACTTTGAGAAATAAGTAAAGATAACCGAAGAAACTAATTAACTGGGAATAGTCACAATTCCTCGCAATATGGTTGAGTTAGACAAAAATAAGTCTTAAGGAACAGTGACTTCGGTTCAATTGACTTCAGTTCTGCCAGAAGGATAATAAGAAAAAACGGAGCGGTTAGCCGAATCACCTCGCGAGCAACCTCCAATGACAAAAAGGAATGAAGACTGGTGAACCGCTTATAGATGAACGATAATTTATGCACGGCGAAACTGAAAATTGTGATGATTATATTTTTTAATGAGAACTGAGTAGCACTAGCAGTCATATTGTAACTCTGTACTGGATGAGATGCTACGCTGCATGATCATGCTATAGTGAGCATGATTTTCCCTTTATGATTAGAAAAAGCAGAGCTACACATGTAAAGTTGTTCGTGTACAACCATGTCAAACGCTTTTTGTAGCTCGGCAGTGATACCATCGATTCGTGGACTCCTACCAGATTTAAGAGCGTTTTAGGTCGTCTCTTCTTCACTCAAAAATGACTCTGTTTTGCTTTCCTGCGCCGGAATTTTTGTCCCGTCTTCTTACTATGTCTTACTGTATCTCCATCTTTACAAGTTCGCGATCAGTAATCCATCTTAGGAAAGAAATGTATCTTTATTGCTTTCACGACTTTGTACATGTTTAGGGAAGCATTGCCGTGAGTCATTTCACGCGTAACGAAAAGTCAACAATTTTCTAAAAACTTTCTCTCATCGTTATTTACAAACCACTGAATATTTACATTCAAAAATTTAGATCGGGTCTTTTCAAACAAACCCCTTCAATATGAAACATAGTTACTTGAATGCTCCTTACATAGCAAAAGAAAAAAATTTATAGCGTTGAGTAGAAGCAACATTATTACACATTATTTATCATAAATTAATAATAAATTATCATTTTCTTGACACGTCACTCGCGAAAAGCAATCTAAATGATTACATAATCATAATTATAAATTCAAAATCTGCGAAACTAAACTAAATACCAAGTATTGATTTTCAAACAAACTGTAATTTTAAAAACTCAAAATTTATGAAATAAAGTTTTATAGACAACCTGGTTGTTTTGAAAGGAAAACGAAAACTATAGCTCATATTACTGAAAAACAATAAAAACGTAACAAACACACAGCCAAACAACTTATTACGGTCGTGAATGTAGTCGGCTATGATGAAACTTAGATAGATAAAAACATTATTGAAATTGATCGCAATGATACCCAATTCGGTTGAAGACAACTTTAGACTGGGCTCCTGACAACGGTCTTGTGTTTGGTTACCAGACTAGCAACAGTGCACAATTCGTTGAACGTTTGAGCCAGAGAGATCTTCCTTCTCACGTTTGCCACACTATTAATTTTCTCTTGAAGTGTAGAGGTGTCGTTGCTGAAGAAAAGGTTTTCGAATCCCTGCAATAAAAAACAACCTTAAATATCTCACAATGAAAAACAAAGATCAGATTAAGTGTTTAGCAAAATTTTTAATTTAAAAAGAACAGAAATATAGGAGTGGGAGGCCTGCACTACCCATTTATCCGCCCCAACCCTTTTCCCAACCACGCACCCAAACCCCCTTCACAACCATGCACCCAGACCCCTGTCACAATAACCAACCCCAACTCCTTTCACAACCATGCACCCAGACCCCTGTCACAATAACCAACCCCAACCACTTTCACAACCATGCACCCCAACCCCTTTAACAACCATGCACCGAGACCCCTGTCACAACCACATAATAATCAATTAAATATTAACTAATTATGATTGGTCCACCTTCTTTATATCCTCTATGTTCTCGCTCTCGGTTGACTTGGTGCGAAATGAGAACAATGAACGCTTCACACTGTTCGCAGCTTCATCGTGCAAACTCTCCATGTACGAACGCAACTGCGTGACGTCATCATGACGTAAGAGGCCGTGCAACTCTCTGACGTAATGTGGCACAGTGTTGTGTTGTCGCTTCTCGAGTGAGTGTTTCGTCTCATTGGCCCATCGGTGGAATCCTGGAAAAAAATGAAATCAATTTGGGAAAGCAAGTGAATAGAGGGTTGTAACTGAGAAATAAAACAATAATATATAAAGCATAAGAAGGATTGAGATGCTTTCGCAGAATTCTGTTCGGTAAATTGAAGCATTGAGAGATGTATATAACAAAGAAGATTATTTGCAAGAAAATAAAAGGCATTTGCACAAAAGTTAAAATCACATTCATTGCTACATTAGGCGTATCAGAATCATACAATGACAAATTAAAGGCAAATTTCTCGCTCTTAAGCTTTGCAATAAATTTAAAAATTAATAAAAGACATCTGGAAAGATTCGCTCTATCTAATATTTTCATATTCATTAAGTTATTTTTAATCATCGCTAAATATGGTTTCAATTCTAGGTCTTATTTGGCGAAAACCTTTTTATTCTATAGCAACTGTATCCATGGTTACCTCTCCAGAGATTGGCTTTGAAGGTATCATACTGTAATCGGTCGTATGTTGACAAATTGACGTAGTCTGAACAGAATAAAATCAACAATGAATTTTTAAAAAAGAGACAGAAACAACTTATTTATAATAAGAACGAAAATGAAGACGAAATTAAACAGAGATTAAAATTAAATACAATTAGTAATAAAAATAAACATATCACACAGGTAAACAAAATATGAAAACCTAAATAACATGAAACCTAAATAAAATAATACCTGCGAAAGTACGATTAAGCAAACTCTCCAGTTTTCTTTTGGCAATGACGTAACTATCACCCTCCAGTTTATCTCGCAACAGAACGAAATCCAGACCTTTCGCGATTTCGCTGTAGATGTTTATGGTCCGAGAAAGGTTGGAACAAGTATTGTTGTCGCCTACTGAAGGAAAATTAAAGAATGGTATAAATTGAATGGCTTAAAATACAAACGTTATCTATTTACCATCTAGTATAAGGTTGGTTTGTACCCCAGTTAGTTTGGTTATTTTTTTATGTGAGAAACCCCGGGTGTTTTAAAAGAATTCTAAATTATTATTAATTTCCCATAACAAAGCTTATTTCAATCTAATTTAAGCCTTATGACCCTCCAATAAAAAAATGAAATTCAAAATTTTGGAACGTAGACCAACAACCTCCCCAGTCCCTACCGGGGAAAATGTTTATACTCTCTATGACTTTCCGTTATGACTTTATCTTCAATGGTCTGCAAACCGGAGCATACCTTACTTTTATATATAAATATACTTACTTGCATATGGGGTTATCAGAGATCCGGGTAGTATCCTTCCATCCACAGTAGTTTGAGTGAGGGCGTCAACCAAGGCCGACACGTTGGTGAAGTTGTACTCCTCACCACGCCCATAAATACTGCTGATGATATCCGGGTGGAGGGCGTATCCCGGCTCCGAGGTACTCAACACAGCCTGGTAATAGCGTTCCATCGCCGACGGTAAGTAGCTTCGTTGGGCCTGCGAAGAAGTGCAACTTGTAAAAGATATTAAATAAAAACATACGTAAACAACTTGCTAATGTGCGTACGTCAAATACATATAATGCATAAATTAGCCACGTATGTTATTTATTTGAAAGAGAGAAACTTAAATATCAAGACTCTTCTTTTGTTCTTCCCTTTACTCACATTTTAACTGAAGCAGTTGCTGCTCACAGTTAAAAATTCCACAACGCATCTTATATGAGCTTACTAAGTACCTGATGATGGTTGATCACTAACTGTATTCTCATTAACTTTTCCACTATGAATGGAAACCCAAGAGTAAAACAACATTTCAGTTCAGTAAACAAAAAACTATTGGCAGTATTTTTGAAGCAAACCTTGTTCATGGTTTCTTTATCGGACAACTTCTTTTCAGCTTCTGTTGCTTTATTTTTGGCCAGTTCGATTCTCTCGAACACCTTCTCCTTGCCCATAAGTCTATCATTCATGAGGTCACTCTCTGGATACTGTTCACTAATCGCATCTTCACCTGATAGAAAAGTCAATTGCAAAATCAACACTTTTGTTATTCTTTGCTTGTATTAAGAAATGAAAATTTGAATTATAGATCAAATGTTTATGGAGTTTTTCGAAAAGTTGAGTTCAATTAATTGAATGAATTCGTTTTTCTGAATGTTTGTGAAGGATTCCTAAGAAATTGGAATGAACAGAATTGCTAGAAGAAAAGCACCTTGGAAACAACACAGTCAGAGGAATTCCTAGAGTAGCAATGGAACAATGTTCACTGAGTTTAACAAATAATGATGGGTATAGGGGTTATAAATAACTGTTTCCAAGGCTTTTTCTAGAAATCACAAGGGAAAGTAAAGAACTCACTTAATTTCTCGAAAACATTTGCGTTAATGCACACATCACCAGCCAGATCCAATTCCTTTTTCAATAACACCATGCTCATGTTAAAACGCACACAGAACCCATCAGTGTCCACCATGTTGGCGCGGATGCAGAAGTGTTTGAATTGGAAGATATCCTTTGAAGATAAGGTGGCCAGTGATTCTCCCATCTTGATTCCCACTTGCACAATGGCCTCAATGACAATCGACAAACGCTGTGCTATTTGCAAGGGGACTTCAGACAGCTTCAAAAACATCTTTGCAAGGTTCAAGCTGATCATTTTCGCTTTCAGTGTCGCAGCTTTGTTCTGCAAAGTTTTATAAAAGTTAACCCCATGGAATACAACTTATATGGTTGGTAACTAAAGAGAAAACAATAAAACCTACCCACGTAGACAATTTCGATGCAACATTTAAGCCTCTCTTTTCAAACTTCTCCTCTTCGCATTTCAGTATGCAGTCCAACTGTGGTTTTCGTTTATAGCACATGTGGTTTTTGCGGCAAGTCATCCAGTTGCCAAGAATCTTCACACAATGACGGTCGAAGATGAAACCCTCATGACAAACTGAAATATGAAATAGGAATTAAATGAAATGTTTCCTCGTAAAATAACAAGCATTTTGCAAATTATAGTTGGTACCAAAAAGGCATACATACCAAACATACCAAACATTTTGTTTGTTTTCTAACTCATTCAGATAAATTCAACAAGGTAGATTAGAGCAACAGCGAAAATATAGCGTACCTCTGGGACATGACTTGTAGCAATTTTTCGTAATAGCACGTCTATTTTCAATGATTTGTTTTGCTTCTGAAGAAACCTCTGCATCAGTTTTCTCGACGTCTGCTATTTTCTCCTCAAGCTTCTCCTTTGCACGCGTGTAAACATTCTTTGCACTTTGAATCTGTAAAAAGATAACCAAAGTTTCTACACCAGTTGGCATATCAAAATATGAGGTGAAAATATAACAAAAATAAAAGGACAAGTTTAGCTTTTGATTTTCTCTTACCTGGTCTTTGACCCGCTGCACAGCTTTCTTGGCTGCCTCTGCAATATCTTCCAAACGTTTTGTAATGGCTCTCATTAACTTATCCACTTTGATGTTTAAACAAGATTCCAACTGGAAGAACAACAAGTAAGTAAGTCAACATGCTTTTTAGAACAGCAACTGTGTTTTTATGTTTTATGTTGATTTCATCATATTAATTACTTTGCAAACAATGAACAATTAGTTAACAATGTCAATAACTTGGAAAATTATTTTTAACTTTAGGTTAATTGGGACATACAAAAAAAATTTACCAGCACAATTAAGACAAATAAATGTGCTTGAAGAAACAAGGATTCTTAAAGAGATTGTCACATAAAACAAGATCATTAAAATTAGTTTATAGTTCTTACCATGAATTTTGCTGCAGATAGATTCTCATCAGCTTTTGCTTCAAGCAACAAACTTCCATCCATGATATCAAACATCGAAATTTTCACATTCAGATTGTAATATGTGTTGGACACAAGCAATGTCGCTTCTCCATCAATCCCCATCAAACACGCAGCCCCCTCTGCCTTTACAGTAAATTCCTGTGCTGCAATTTGCACATAAAAATACGGACCGTGACGGGAGTCGCCCTGACTGCGATGCAGGGAGATCGCCCCTCCCCCGATATCCATAGGTGTCATCTTAATGTCGATAATAATCTCGGCAGTAGTAATCCTTACTGAGCAGGAAACTTCATAGCCCAAAATACTGATGATGCCACTCAAGATGAAACCAAACTCAATTTTCAGATTCTGATCGACAATCTCTTTACCTAATCATAAAACTCTCTCATGAGAAATCTTTATAAGGAATATATTAGGTTTAGCGTTGATTTAGTTTGTTTTCACAATTCCTCATCAGGTGAAAGAGGTGAAACAAGAAGTTACTTCGACAAGAAGTCTAAATTGTTTTGCTAGTGTTTATTAATTGAATGTTTACCTTTAGGGTTTGTTGTGAATGCCACTAACAAGCCTTCGGGGAAAACACTCTCCAACAGTGGTTGCGGCAATGCAATGGATTTATTCAGGGCTTTCATCAGGTCGGCGACAGTCAGTCGGTCAATTTTCCCGTAGAAGTAATTTCCGGTTGGGTCAGACATATCAAAGCCCACATAGATTTTCGAAACAGTTTCATGGCCTGAACCAGACACTCCGAAAAGTAGTTCACCGCTAAGTTCTATAAACGATGAAATAGAAATACACAGTTATAGTCATATTATAAGATGTAGGATAAGCATAATTCTTTAAAAATGAAATATAGAAAAAAAACACTTTAATTTCAACAAAAAATAATTTATAATTAAAACATAAAATTGAAATATTTTTAATTGACAAAAACACACAAAATGTAAATTAAGTAATCTCACCCAAAGCTTGCACTGGTGCACCTGGCTGGTACGACATGGAAAACATGGCACTATTTATAGACAGGAACTCAATCCCGAAAGCTTTGTTCCACCTGCCATTCATGTTCATATCAAATTCCAACTTCCCGGAAGCCCCCACACAAATTTTCCCTAGGATTTATTTTTAAGAAGGTCAAATATTGAATTGAAAAGGTCAAAGATGTATTCAGCATCCGCAACTTAACTGTGTATGATAGCTGCTTATGATATTGCAATATCAACGCCTTATAAACAAAGCACATAGTCAAAAATTCTATACCATACCCTACACACAGAACAGTCATCTATAACCCGCTGTCCTACCAACATGACAATGACAATGACAATTAACAAAATCAGTTTAAGTTGACAATACACAGTGTTAGCTTACTACATGAAGACTCACCAGTAAATGTGAGAGGTGGATCAAGCAGTTTCAACTCAGCTTCGATGTAAACGGTAGAGCTCTCTCCTTCAATGTCCATTTCTAACTCTTGCGACTCTAAACTAACCTAAACATAATGGTAGATAAACATAATGGTGGCCTTGGTATGAGCAAAACATTCCATGAGCATAAATAGCAGAATAAATGTTGCATATTCTGTTAAATTGGTTTCAAAGTTGTATAAGCGCCCCATAGTTAGCACAATGGCTGTTTCCTTTATTGTTTTTCCACTTTGCTCTCTTATTTTGTGTCGAAAAAGAAATTAATGAGCACAATGAAACAACAAATGGTATTTATTAAAGTGCATTCTTTCTAATTATTATTAGTGACATGTTTGAATTCGTCACTTCCCAAAATGCACAGCAATATTTGTTAAAATGCAAAGTGAAAATAAAAGTAGTACCTCATAGAAAATAGACACACTCATAAAACGTAGTTACTACGATTCGTAAAAAGATTATTGTGCTTGGGAAAAAACAAAGAAAATTTTTGGAAACCTTTTTACCTTCAAATCAATAACTCTGTAATTAATACAGAAATATCTTTGAATAACATTAAGAGCCATTTTCTGAGAAATTCAGACAATATGTGCTAAAATCAAAAGTGATATCTCCCAATTTGGCTCAAAATCAGATATGTTGGAGGTAATGGTGAAAGAAAAAAGCATGTAAAATTTTTTTCACTAAAAATGTGTAGTTCATGAGTTACAGCTGGTCAAACTTTCGGCCTATATAGTGTAAATAGTCCCTAGATGGGGATTTCAGGTTTTCAAGTTGAGTTTTAAAGGAATGGGAACAGTGCCCCCTAACTTTGTTTTGATATTATGGAAGTATAGACTGAATATTACAAGAAAAATATAACTAACTTAGGGGGCACTGTCCCAATGTTTAAATATTATCAGTCGAAACCACAACATTTTACATTTGGGACCTACTTTGAGAAGATTTTTCTCAGAACGTAAAAAATGCCCCCTAGGTATCTTATACTTTTTGGAAAGAGGACAAAATTCCGAGTAAAATGGTGTAGAGAAACTTGGGGGGTTCTGTTCCCAGAAATTTTTATGGGTAATCAAAATGTCAAAAAAATACTTAACGAGTATTCGAAAAGCGGCCATTATGGGAAACGGCAAAAGTTAGAAGATTGAATAGATGAATTTTTTAGCAGTCCATAGTACCATTGTTTAGATATTTAAAAGAAACTTAGGGGGTGAGCATACACAGTGGAAATATTTCACTTCAAAATGTGTGACTATATTCTTTTCAAAAAAAGAAATTAAACATTTTCAAAAATTGAAAAGGTAACAAAATAAAACCTAAAACTAAGCATATATGTTGGTTCTCAAAGTTAATATTGTTTAGTAAAATCTATCATCTTATTTTAGATTTTCAATGAATTTTTGCTTGAAATGCTTGTTCGGCTTTTACAAACTCCTTATCGCTAAACTTGTAATCTCCTCGTCGGTTTAACGGTACTGGCGGAAGAATACTGCACACGATTTCATTGTCTTCATATTTTGCAATATCTGGAAAAAGCTAGCCACTTGAATGAGCTTTTGACTCCGGAAGCATATTGCATACAGCTCACTAGGTAGCCATCGCATACAACCTAATTGAAAAAAAAATTGGTTTTGAATGTAATTCGGGACATGTTGATGGTCATATAATATATAATGGTCACTATAGCTTAGTGTTGTATATTGGTCACTGTAGCTTAGTGGTTAGTGCATTCAACCCACAAAATCAAACAATGCTGGTTCGAAACCCAGCTCGGACATATTTTGATTTCTGAGTTACAGTTGAGTTATTGAGCGGAACTCATTGCGTAATACAAGCCTAGCTCAAATGGTGGGTTGTCTGGTTAAGCGACTTCGTAGGTGCAAATGGGTGCCCTAAGTACGCCAAGACCTAAACCTTGGGATAAGAAGAGCCACTGTTACATGTGGAGAGTCCCGTAAAACTCCATTATTATTATTATAATATATTCATTTTAAAAAGTGTTTTAATGAATGGGACACTTTTGGTAAGTTATAATAACTTTTCAAGTCCTGATTTATCAGAGAACTATCTTGAAAATAGTTGTCTCTCAATATAATCTGTTCTATCGTTCGCTTAAAGTCAAAAATCCATATGTAGCTCAAAATAATCACAATGCATATAGCACAGATGTTCACCACACCAATGCTAGGGATTTACTTGCAAGAAAAAAATTTATTTACCTTGTTTACAACACCAGGGTACCATTTATCCATATAAACAACAACCCAGTCGTTTTCTTTCCATGCACATGAAACATCAATGGTAATACTTTTCAATGGATTTCTTATTATATAAAATCATTTCTCAACACCACCACTTTTTAAAAACCCGTGGAAAGTGGAAAAATTGAAACACTGTGTAGAAATCGTGTAAGAATTTTAAGCTAGCTCGACCTGATAATGATATGATGATGATGATTCCAGTTGAAACAAGATTATATTGGTATTTAAATTATCTAAAATGCATATTCAATTGAGACTTGAGTTCTTCTTGTAATTTTATTAAAAATAACTTACCTTAATTTTAACAAAGTGTGTTTTGACATCCAACTAGAGGTCTTTTACACAAAATAATTTTGTTTCCTTAAATCGCGGATATGGTCCACACTTGTCATCATTGATTTTGCAAATTTTTTCTTCAACAGCAACTACCAGCTCTGTCATTTTGATAAGTTGAAAGAAACTAGCTTTTTTAAACTAAACATAACGTAAAAAACTCATATTCTGCCCTCAACATGATAAATTGTAAAATAAATATACCCATCATCAGTATATGCCCAAGTAAATTATGCTCACTAATTATTTACTACCGAAGTTACAAAAAATAAAAATGATTGAAATAAGAATGATGTTTAATTTTGGATGTAATTTCTTTTTTGAAAAGAATATAGTCACACATTTTGAAGTGAAATATTTCCACTGTGTATGCTCACCCCCTAAGTTTCTTTTAAATATCTAAACAATGGTACTATGGACTGCTAAAAAATTCATCTATTCAATCTTCTAACTTTTGCCGTTTCCCATAATGGCCGCTTTTCGAATACTTGTTAAGTATTTTTTTGACATTTTGATTACCCATAAAAATTTCTGGGAACAGAACCCCCCCCAAGTTTCTCTACACCATTTTACTCAGAATTTTGTCCTCTTTCCAAAAAGTATAAGATACCTAGGGGGCATTTTTTACGTTCTGAGAAAAATCTTCTCAAAGTAGGTCCCAAATGTAAAATGTTGTGGTTTCGACTGATGATATTTAGACATTGGGACAGTGCCCCCTAAGTTAGTTATATTTTTCTTGTAATATTCAGTCTATACTTCCATAATATCAAAACAAAGTTAGGGGGCACTGTTCCCATTCCTTTAAAACTCAACTTGAAAACCAGAAATCTCCATCTTGGGACTATTTACACTATATAGGCCGAAAGTTTGACCAGCTGTAACTCATGAACTACACATTTTTAGTGAAAAAAATTTTACATGCTTTTTTCTTTCACCATTACCTCTAACATATCTGAATTTGAGCAAAATTGGGAGATATCACTTTTGGGGTTTGTCTGGTTCTCTCAGAAAATGGCTCTTAAATTACATAACTTCAAACTGTATTCAATAACTGTACAATCGTACAAACAAATTGAAGACTTACGGTTCTAGTTAAAGAAGCTGTTCCTGGGTAAATCATTGAAAATTGAACACCATCTGAGCTGAAACTGCCACCTAATCGTAACGCTTCATCTCCCATGTTCTCCCTTATAAATGTGCACATGTTATCATCTCCACAAGTTTCAGGAGGTGATACCTGCACACTGACCGACACACCTGAGACAAAAAAGGATAATAAATTAATTTAAATTATATATAACAATTTATTTCACTCCTAGAATTTTCATCCACGACAAAAGTTGAAAAGAAACACTGCTCAAAATAATGAAATATTTTTAAGGAAAATAAAACTTACCTTCGACAACAGTCAACTCTTTAAGTTCTTCTGTCAAAAAGATTTTATGCACAAACTTTGCTTGTTGCTTCTCACTTTTCTTCTCCAGTGAAACCTTGCCTGCCATCTCCAAATGTGTGGGATTGAATTTCGGTTTTTCCTTACTGTCATTTGAAAGCTTTGATATGAGTTTGTGCTGTGCAGACACATTATCCTTTGTAAAATTGAAGCGTACCGATGGGGCATTCTTAGATGTTTTCTGTGGTTTTGCCAACACTACACTAAGCTCTTTTCCCTTTCCTTTCTTAGTGGTGCCAATAGTTTCCTTTGAAACCTTTGACTCTTTTGTAGTGCGCAAAGTTGCGGCCAAGTCTTCTTTTAAAGCTCCTTTGAACTCCTTGATCTTCACACTCAAATCTTTGAGGTTTTCCATTTCTTTGTTGACAAATGACGATATTTCCTTTTCTTCATTCGTCACCTTTTTATCTTTCAACACAGCCTCTTCATGTAAACTGTCCTTGAACATGTTGATCTTTGAATCAATGCCATGAAGTTTATCAAGTGCTTTCTGTCGAAGCTCAGCTCTGCCGTCATGACTTCTCTGCTGTTTCTTCCTTGAATCCTGGTGTTTCTGTTGTTGCATTGTCCTTTTAGGACCACTTCTCTTTTTGCCAGTGCTACCATCTTTTTCAGCTTTAGCTCTTGTTTCAGAAATTTTGTCAGAAAGTAAATACTCCTTGATAGATTTTTCTAAAATAGTTTTGTATGTCAGTCGACCAGGTTTTTTACTAGATGAAGTCTCGTGCCTTCCAGAATGGTGCGTCTTCTTGGTGTACAAAGCATCACCGACTTCGGTACTGTCATTCATTTTTGCTATAAATATTGGATGTATTTTCATAAGTACGGGTAAAATAGCAGAAGATGTATTTGTAGAAATAGTTCTGTTTTTGGTGCTGTTGTTAACATTTAGCTTTGGCAAAGGTTTTTTAGATTTTTTTAGTACATGCTTATGGGTTACTCTGATGTGGTGCTTGGCAACAGCATGTTTTGTACCACTATCCTTCCTTTTAAGTCTTGCCTTTTTCTTGTCTTTCGTGGTAGACTTGTGTTTAGTCTTGTCAGGAAACTTCACCAGCATATTTGTGAACAAGGTTGTATTCTCTTTAAGAGAATTCTTCAATTTGCTGTCATTCAATGTCAGATTAGGCATAGCGTGCGAAGAGTTGCTTTTAAAACCGATATCTGATACCTTTTCCACATCATTCAAACCTGGCATTGTGTGACCTTCAACACTCTTGAAACCAATATCCATATCGAAATCTGAATCAAGTACAGAACTATTGTACATGTTGAACGCATCTGCAAAAGTTTCTGGAATCACGCTTCGTTTATAAAACTCCACGAGAGAAGAATTTAAGAACTCTGGCATTTTTTTTACAGACATGTAAGACTTCACTATGTCATCCATTTTTTGGAGATTTTTTTCCAATTGCTTTCTATTAGCTTCCAACCGACTTGTTATTTTTCTACTGTACAATAAACTATCCCCGCTCCCCTCAATGGCACTGGATACTTCGTCCCTCATGGATTCTTCTGGGTTGCTGGTGTCCTGATAAAACGTCCCGTTTGCCAAATGTATAGGCAAGTTTTTCTTTTGCAAATCATTTTGTATGCGAGCCCCTTCAAACTTACTTGCTTGGAAGCCTTCAATTGGGTCAGAATCTGATGAGTCAATGTAAGTTTTGTTCAAAACAGTCTTTTTCTGAGTGTCGCTGTGACTAATAGTTTCAATGTTGTTTGTTCCAAGGTTTTTGCGCAGTTCGCTGTTGATTAAATCTTCAATGTCACCATCAATGTTTGCATCATCCTTGCGTCTGACACTATATTTATTGTGAGTGTCCATTTCCTTGGTGAAGGCATTAAACTGACGTAAAAACTCCAGCTGCATTTTCAACTTCTTGCCCTCGTTATCGTCTGATCCCAAAATGTTCCCTGTTTTTGTTTCTGCTATCTTTGAGCTTATTTTTAATTTGGATCTTGTAGGTGCTGCATGATCCAAGATATGCGAGGAGTGCTTATGCCTTCTGTTTTGTTTCATATGTTTGCTGATTTTAGGTGGGATGGAATGAAAAACTGCATCCAGTTCTTCATTACTGTTATTTTTTGGTGTAAAATGGTGATGGGTTGCTTTCTCATACTCATAAGGTTCACTGCTGTTTTTTTTATGATAATGATATCGTTGTGTTTTCGAGTGGAATAAAGAATGCTCCGATAAATCTGCTTTCTTACCATGCATTAAATTTTCTAACCCTTGTGTTTCCACCGATATCTTGTCGCTTTTGCTGTCTGGTCGTATCTCCATGACAACCTGCAGGTCTTTATTTTTCACCAAGTACATGGATTTCTTCGGCTTGGGTTTTACTAGTTTGCGATGTTTCGGTTTTGTGAGTGCAACAAACTTTGGTAAACCTTCATGATGGACCTTAGTTTGATACATCGAGACAATCTGCGCAAGATGGTTGACGTTAGCTTCATTTTCATGATGACTGTCAGATTTTTCTTCTGCAGTTTCCTCCTCTTTACTATCTTGTTCCTATAAGTAAAAGTCTCAACTTTTTATATTTCCGCTAAAGAAAACGATCCATAATAAAAACAAGATTCATTACAAAAATAGTAAAACATTAACCCTAACACAACACATGGAAAAGCAATTTTCATACATTTTGGAAAGAACTTGAAAAATGGAAAACTAAAGAATTTGATAAAAAAAATGAAGGAAATTACCTCGGTATTCAGAAATAAAGGTTTTGGAGAGATTTCTTGGTTAACATAATCATCTTCATCCTTAGAAGAGTCTGACTTTTTCACAATATCAACTTCATCCTCGTCTCCATTCTCAACCTCAGAGATATTCTCTTGATACTTGCCACTCGATCCTTGGTACTTTTTACCTTTCTTACTCTCATCTAAGTCACCATCCATGTCTGCTCGTTGGAGATTTTTATTTCTATCCCCTGAAGCTTCATCATCATCAACATCATTATCATCATCATCATTAATATCATCACTGGAAAGATTACCTTTGACTGTGTAAAAATCATTGTAGCCTTTTTTTGTGTTTGTACTTTCTTGGTGGTCATCCTTGATGGCATAGAAAGCGGAGTTGTCAACATGATGTTGCTGATGTAGCTGTTTCTCCTCCTCACTGTTTATTGGACGCAGTTTTGTTGTTTTTATATCAAAGATGAGATCTTTATCTTTCACAACAACCGTGGAATCTTTTGTGTCACTACTTTCACCTCCCTCAACAACACTTGACATCAAATCCATATCAGCATCTTCAGCAGTTTTACTTGTGGTGTTTGCTGTCCCTTCTGTTTGATTTGTTTTGTTGAAAGAGTTACTGGTAAATTCTTTCCTATTTTTTGACTTCGAATCGGTGCTTTTATTTTTGGAACTGTGTTTTAACATTGCTTTCATAGCTGGACGTTTGTCACCTTCCGACTGTTGTTTCTTTTCAACTTTAACAACATGCTTCACCTTCCCTCCGGTTCCATTTGTTATTGAGTCAGCACCACCTTTTGTGTCTTTATCATCATCAACATCACCACTAACTTTCCGTTGTGTTTTTGAATCAGTTGAATTGGCATCTTTGTCAATTTTGACAGACTGTTTTGTCTTTGTACTTTCAGTAGAATTCATAACCGTGTCAGTGCTATTCTTGGAGTCTTTATCATGTTCAGGGCATCCTGATACCTCTTTAGTAACCTTTGTGTTGTTCTTTGAAGGGTCAACATCTTTTGGAGGCTTGAGACCACCTAGAGTTTCCTTATCAGAAGTGCCGTTTAGCGATTGCTCAACTTTGGTTTTGTTATTGTCCAACTTAGTTTGGCATTTATACTCCACAGGTTGCGGAGCTGTTCCATTAGTTTTGGGAATGGGAAGAGTTTCCTCAGAGTCAGCAATTAAAACAGAATCATTAACAGGAGATGAATTATCTGAGTCTTTTGAAATAGATTCATTGACAAAACGTGAGTTTGTAAATTTTTGTGTCGCATTTGCACGTGTGTTGTTGAGCACAATTGTGTTTGAGGTTCTATTGAAAACAGTTGTGTTTGCAACATCATCAATTTCATCACTGCTATCAGTTAAGTTCAATTTGA
This sequence comes from Candelabrum cocksii, assembly GCA_963930725.1. NCBI lineage: Eukaryota > Metazoa > Cnidaria > Hydrozoa > Anthoathecata > Candelabridae > Candelabrum > Candelabrum cocksii. Next base: position 4,640,544 of record OZ005677.1, on the reverse strand, counting down.
AAATCGAAGTGGTGAACGGTTTATGGTTCATTTTTCCGGTGCTTGTGATGATCTCGATGTTTTCCTTTTCATCCTCCTCCCGTAACGCGGTCACAATTCGCTGTGTTTTATTGTTACTGATGTTGGACAACGATTTTGAGCTGTTCTCTTGGAGTTCTAACAAGTTCTTGTTTACCAAAGAGTCATCACTCGGTTCCTCAACATTCTTCACCGGTTTCGGCTTTAAAAGATCTTGAAAGTTTGGACGTGGAAATTTTGAGTGCATCACATTAACCGGTTGAACAATTTTTGGTTTCTTAAGATTCACAGTGGGATATTTAACAACATGAGTTGTAGTGTTTGCTTTTTTCTTTATAGGATGCTCTATGTTTAATAGTGTGTTTGATCCATTAGTGTAGCTTTTGGGTGGGTATTCTATATCAGTCATCACCTGTTGGGTGTTAAGAGGTGGAGGCTTTATAGGTGAGAACAACATGGGTGTGGGGTACTTTGCTTTAATGTATGGCTTTGATGTTGTGTGTATGGCTCCTGATTGATTTCTAAATGACAGTAGGTTTTTCGAACGAGACTTTTTGTTGATATTAAAATGGACAGTTACTGCATTGGTAATATCATCGTCAGCTGAGTTTGTTATATCTTTTTGAAGAGTGTTGCTTGGCTCGGGATTATTCTCGAGGGCAAAGTGTATCAAATCATGAGGATGGTTGGCAATTGTTTTGTTTTTATTTGTCACCAATGAAGAATTTGATGTTTGGTTACTATTGATGTGATGCAGCGTATCTGCACTTGAAATATTCAATGTTGAATTTGTGGGGCTCACTTTGGGAGGCATTTGCAAAACTGCAGATTTATTTTGTGGTGAAGTATCTGCAGTTCGATTGGGATAATCATTCAACCCTGTAATATTCGGTCTTGTTGAACCAATTCTCGGACCAAAAATACCTGTGCTTAGAAACGGTGACTTAAGCTCTGAAAGAGCTTCTAAGTTCTGGTTAAATGCACCTGTGGCTTTTTTAAGTATCTTGTAGGCTAGACTTTTGTCGTTAAAGTGTTCAAATGCGTTCGTTAAAGTTTCGCTATCTTCATCGGTGTAGGGAATGAATGAATCTGCAGAAGTTTCTGGGATGTGGACTTCAACTCCGTTACGTAAAACCGGATTCTCTTCTTTGTAAGTCGAGTGAACTGTCTCGTTTCTGTGTTTCAATCTTATGTAATTTGCTTCATGCACAACCAACCCTGAAATGTTCCTTCTAGAAGATTCCTGTAGTTTTTTTGCTTTTTGTGTGAACGGAACATCTCTCAGATTGTCTACTTCCTGGTAGGCTTGACTTTTCAATATGCTTTTATTGAGTTTAGTGACAAGCAGAAGTTTTTTATTGCTGTAGTGTCTATCTTTGTGTTTAATTTTGCTTCGTTTTTTCTTGTTCTTCACTCTATGCTTTAGTTTTTTTGAATTCTTACTGTAATGCAAAATCTTCGATTTCCTATGGTCATTGCGAGCTACAGCTGTAGCATCAGCTGTTAAAGAATCCACCAAGTCATTTGTATTTTTCAAAAACATCTCATAGAGATTATCACTAATCAGTCCAGGCGGTGACCAGGGAGGTTTAGGAGAAAACGATCTTCGATCGGCTGTCATGTCTAAAACCCCTTCTTCCAAATTCTTTTCCTGCACTTTAACTTTTCTGAATTTCTCCATGTTGTTCAAATAGTAAGCATTCATCAAGTTGTCCATGATGGAAACAGTCGGTACTAGATTCGATTGCGTAGGAACAGCAAGAGAGGTGTTCAAAATGTTGCTTCGGTCTGTGGGATCACTGTGAAAGTTGTTTGAAGATTGGAAATCAGCTTCATAAGTGGGATTGTAAAGATTTGTGTACGCAGATTCCTCGTCTCTTTCTTGTTGTATCAGATTATTCATTGTGCTTTGGGTTTCATATTGCTCATTTGGGGAATTCTGTGATGGATCTTGTCTGCTAAAGCTCACAGGTGTGTTATCATGTAAAAAATATATCGGGGAGTTTGGTGTTTGTATTTGAACTGGTGAAGATTGAAGAATGGCATCTCGACGATAGCTTTTCAAAATTTGGGGACTTGGCTGTGTATAATAACCAAATGCATCAAGGTAGTCAGAGGTGGCATCACGACGATGTCGTGTGGAGTTTATGTGAAGATTAGACTTTGCAGAAACATCTTGCTTCAGTTTTGTATTGCTTATAAGAATAGCTAAAAATAGAATGAAAAACATAAAGAGCTGTAGCATCATTCATTTAATTTAATGATCTATTTTTTTTGTTATGTTAGCAGTCTGAATATCTAGCTTATTCAGTTAAATGTTTCTGGATTTAAAAACAGTCTACCTACCAACTGTAGTTCGTTGTATCCATGCCAATCCAAACTTCTGGCCTATCAGGCCTTTTAAAAGCTCATCAAGATCAGCATCCCGTAAAACAATCCCCATTACAAATTTTTTATCCAAGCCATCTAACCACGACATAGCTTCAAGACTTAAAGTTTCAGACCCAAACAGAAGTGGCGTGCCGGATATTCTAAGGAAAAAAATATTTTTGTTTGAACCTTTTCAAAGTCGAAATTAATTCTACATGTACCTCATAAATTCTTCATGGTTTTGCATGGCCTCCACACGAAAATTTTGAATTTCAAAATCTCGCAATTTCGTAATCTTCTCTTGCATTGCATGAGAAATAACGTCAATTTTGAGCAGGTCAAGAATCTTTTTGAATCCAATGCAAGGCACGTCAATAAAGACACGAAAGTTTTCTAAGCCTTCTTCGCAAGTTAGAGAAACATCTGCTGTGACCGAGCCCAACTTAACTTTTATGATCGCATGTTCGCACCTCCATTGCGGCATCTCTTTGCTCTTGTCAATGCTGACACCTAGTTTGATATTATCCACTTTGATGGAACCATATAAGAGTTGCAAAGATGCGGAAATAGTGGCTTTTACAAAAAGATTTTCTTTTAGATTTCCGCTGTACTCCACACTTGTGATCTTGGCGAGGACCTCGTTTGTACTTTTCAACCATTTAGGAAATGATGGATCAATGGGGCTAAGCTTATCAAGAAACTCAACAAAATTAATGTTTTCATTTGGGTTAAACTCAATTGTGTCTTTCTTGTTACACAGTTTGAGCTTTGTAAGTAAGAGATTTTGAGAAACCTTTGTGCGACTTTTCTCAGAATCATGAAGAGATGATACAGTCTGCAATACCACACCTTTTGGCATTAAAAGCGGGTGTGCATCGGGATCAAACCGTTTCCTGTTGATTTCATGACCAGAAAGACTCAAAATGCCCTGACCAATGCTGTCTATCAATGGTATCCCATATTTTGGACGTTTCAAGAAATCGGACAGAAATGGGAAAATATTTGTCATTATATTGCCCTTCAAAACAATGCTGATTTTAACTGGCTGTAAACGGGCACGTAAAACAACAACCTCAACCAGATACCTGTCTTTTGATGACGGTCGATCAAACATAACATTTGTAGATAGATATAATCCCTTTTCCATGCTGTAGACACCATTGATCTTGAAATAATCACATGACAACTCCTCCAAGATGTTCTTATTAACATTACACAAACCCCTGAAAAAATTTCTTTCCATTCGAAAAGTCAGCAAAATGTCTTTAATTGTAATCTTTTGAGCCTTAATGAAAACATCAAAACTGTCTGCTCCATACCTCTTTGTAATGAAAATGCTTTGCTGTTTCTGATTGAACATAACATTAGCGGATGTCGTTAAGAATATCTTAGAATTGTTGATCACTTGCTTCTTGTATCCTTTCAAAACAACACGCATCATTGCATCACTAAGCAGCAGGAAACGATCAACAAAATTAACGGTCACAGAGTTTTTTGTGACAAATGTCACATCGCTTTGACAAGTGTCTATTTCAACAGTATGTAGATAAAAATTATCAGACGGTAATGTTGATTCAGTCAAATTTAAAAACGCTTCAAGCTTCCAATGACCATTTAACACAGTTCGAAAATTCAACACTCGCTTACAGCTTTGGCCTTGTGGTTTAAGGTGCACCATGCAGTTGTTTACTTTGTAAACCATCTCACAATCGTCAAGAACAGGGATTTTCCCATTCTTCTCTTCTGCTCCAATTGCATCTTCAAACCACGCCGGATATAAAGGATCTGAAACAAACAACACACATTCTAACATTGTAAGAATCAACAACTTGTGGATGAATAAAATGCTTTGTTTCATTTTCTTGTGATGAACACAAACTGTCTCAACATTCTCAACTGTGTTCATTTAAGCAATACTAATATGACATTTAGTGTTAGAAACAGAATATTTTATATTTTGTTAAATCCTTCCCAGCCGTAGCTTTAATTATACTGCTGCCTGTGTCCAAGCAGCTGGGGTAGGCTGCAGTCGGCTGGCTCTTCTCTCCAATCTTTGCTGTTCAGTGGATTGACTCGGGCCAGGTAACAATCTTTAATGTCCTCTTTGATACAACTTCATCGGTCTGCCTCAATGACGTCTAGCAGATAGCGGAAGCTCAGATATGGTCTTGATGCAGGCTACATAATGTTGGATACATAACATGGCCATACCATCAAAGGTTAAGGAGCATGCATAAATTATGTAATCTCACCAATTGTAAGTTTTGCCAGCAGTCTCAGGGATGGTGTTCTATCGCATTTCAACAGCAGATCATAGAATCATTGTAATTAGCGAATTGGGGCCCAAGACTCAATTAACATTGTAGAGAACACATGTATAGTACAGTTTTCCGTGGATTATAACAACACATGTTTTGATGACAAAACAGGGAGAAGCCTCTTGAATTTTCCACAGCCCACAGAACATCTGATAGTGACTGCTAGTTCACAGTCACTTCCGGCACCCAAAATGTCCCAAGATAGCAAAAAGAAGGATCAACATCCATTTTAATGCTATCCACAGAAACCTCATCAATTGATCTACCATCAATTGGATGTACGCGGCCAGTGTCCCAAAGGGAGCACTGTGAGCATATGATAGAGTTTGCTCCAACTCCACTCAAAGGAAAAACACCTTTTAATTTAGAGTTTTTACTTTACCCACACCAACTGCAGAGATCATGAATTAGTTTTCTTAATAATAGTTCATATTTTAAGTGGATAACCCAGAAAATCCAGACCACAAGAAAGTGCTGTAGTTGTCTCCACTGGGGTCCACTGTTGAAAAGTACATTTTCGTAACTTATATTTGACTGTTAATTTCCAAGCTTTTTAATCTACCAATGTATTCATCCAATGATTTGGCAACTATAACCAAATCAGCTGTATATAAAGGTTCCCAGGGAACACCTGTTTGAAACTCCCTAGATTAGATTGTCTCCAATGCAACAATAAATAAGGTGGGCTCAACAAGGATCCTTAAAGGCCTCCAACATTAACACTGAACTTCCCGCTGAAACTCTGAAACGACACTTTGCATTCATACATGCCCTAAATATACCAAATCTTCAACACTCAATTTCCTCATCAGATCACCTTCCTTCCAACACGGTCAAATACTTTTTCCAAATCAACAAATGTAAAGAAAATAATGAGCAACATAAATAGTGTCAGTAGTGCCCTTTCCAGGAAACGATCCAAACTGCATTTCATCAATATTGATCATTTGTTTGATTTGCATCAAGCACCTGTTCAATAAGTTTCATTGCTTTATCCAATAGTATAAGTCTATAATTCCCTCTATCGAAAGCATCCCCTTTGCTTTTGTAAAGATTAAGGATAATGCTCTGTTGTCATCCACTGGAGATCACCCCATCTCTAAACACTGATTTAGTTAGCAAAATCAACACCTTTTTCACCAGATGTATCATTTTTCACAACATCCCGGTTCTATCCATCTCTTTTCCAATATGAAAGACATCACTACCATGTGGTGTTATACGTTTATCTTGAACGTAAACCTCCTTGAATGCAGTAGCTTAAGCGGATAAACCCTTATAACCTTTTAGTTTAAGGTCTCCATAAATGTTTCTTGGATGAGCCACAGATCTCAGATGTGGCCTCAAATAGAGGGACTGACCAAACTTAGATGTGTGGGATGTGAGGGACTGACCAAATTTTTCCAAGATGTGTGGGATTAACCTATACTACATCCAAATTGCTGGTGAATGTAGATTTAAACTCATCAGCAAACATAGATTCACGAAGCTTCTGAATTCAAAGTTGAGGATAAAATTTGAATTTCTCATCATTGGTATGGTGACTTTGGTAGGATCACAGACTAAATGATGTTGCAGAACATACCCTTCACCCGGGATGACTTTAACATTCAAGACAAAGCATTGAGAGTTGGCTTCACATGAACTATAGATAATAAGGTGAAACACCCTTTTCTGAAATTGTGTTCACGACAATCAAATTAGCAAATGCAAACTCCAATATATGTTCACCTTCTACATTTCAAGTTCCATAACCAAACACACCATGCACTATTTCAAAACCACTAGTATCTTTGTCCCTTCTAATCACCCAATGAGATTAGGATTTCAAAATCCGGAACTTTGCTAAGCTCTGCAACTTATAAAATTGATCCCTTTTGTCATCTGGTAGGCATAAAGGGATTGAGCAAAATAAAAGCGATATGAAAGTGAAGGCAGGCTGGACTTCATATATGACACTAAAAACTTGAGGAGAAAATATTGATTTTTGAGTATGACCTGAAAATAAATTTATGCCAAAACTTTTAAATATCAAAACAACAAGAAATATTTCCAAGAGATGCTTTGTTTAATTCTAAGCATTTTCAAGTTGCATATAAGAAATTTACAAATATGCTACTTTGAAATTAAATACAGTATATATTGTTGTTCAGTTGATATCAAACAGAATTTTCTCTCTCCTTAAATAACGCTTGTGTAACAACTCTTGTTGAGGAATGTTTCATGGTATGTGTTGAATCTATTCTTCACACAAGGTGGATTTCCATTTCATCTCGAAAAAAATAATACAAAATGTCTGCTTTGCAGACATTAAATGAAAAGTGTCATTAGCATTATGCTATTGCGATGCATGATTACATTACAAAAAGGTCGTTTTCAAAGGATTGAAGGATTCTGCCAAAAACGTTGGAAGAGAATCAACTCTTTCGTGAAATTTTTTCCAAGGAAAGTTCATTTGTTGAAATGTATATGCCCAGAAAAACAAATTGCAAATTTCCGCCTTGTGGAAATCCCCCTTTAAAAGGAACAACTATCTAGCAACAAGTTTGCACAATTATCAGCTAAATAAACCTTATTAACAAGCAATTTAGTTGCAAGTTTTAGGTATACAATGTTGTACAAATATTGAGAGTGCCACACGTCTTCAATAGAATAATTATAGACAAATTCTAAAAAATAAGTGAAAATTGTTGCAACTCTAATTAATTTGACACCATCAGGAATTATGTCATATTTCGGAACAGATTTTAGTCCTAATAATGAAGGACAGGAATGAGGAATCCTCTTAGACTGCTGAACCCATTTCAATAAAACTGTGTACAAATACCTGGGTAAGATTTAGAAACATTCAAATCTCAAAATGAAATTTCAAAATACTACACAGCGCTGTAATAAAAACTGCAAAAATCTCTCAAGAAAAAGTTTGTTCTTGACAAATCTAATAAAAATACGAAAATCTATTTAATCATGATCCAGTTAAGAAATGTGGCATAAAATCTGCACGTGCATATACAAGGTCAAAATTCCTGCGTGAAACATCTAAATTTTGGAAGTAACAATAGATACATTTTCATCTGTTTAAAGATAACCTGTTTGAAAAATATATAGTAGTTATCGAGAGATACAAGAAAAATATGGCAAATATTTTTTGAGTTTTATTATATGCCATATTTTTCGAGTATTTCGCGATAACTACTTTATCAATAGGTCTATATGATATCTTAAACAAGCTTTGAGAGCGTGAACATGAACGTCGCCACAACTCAATGATTTTACGATTACATCAATCAATCAATCAATCAATTTTATTTTCCAATCAACAATATGTACATAAAAAAAGAAACTCTTTAAGAAATAAAATGAATAATAGATACATTTCAATACTAGCAAAATAACGTATATATACAGTCCAAATTTCTTTTTTTTTTTATTTTCAAACAAGAAACAAATTGTGATTGGAGGGTGTCATTCAATAGTAAAACTAGGCAAAGGAATGACACCTTGAAGTTTTAATTATAAAAGAGAAAAGGAGCAACTCAAACTCAATATATGTGTAGTGTGTGTGTGCGTACAAAATTCCGCCAACATTTTAAACATGTACATGTATACAACATACAGTTATTAAATTCATATATGCTTGGATAATCCTGGAAATATTAAAGAACAAAAAGAATAATATAAACTCGACAACAAGAACAGCAATCCTGAGCAAGTTACCGTAATAATCGCGGGATAAAAAGTTAGTATTTGTAAGATGATAAACAATCTTTTTTAAGAAATTGTTTCAGTTTATTTCTTACAATGAGTACATCTGATATGTTTGTAAAATTTTAGAGTTTTTTAAAGCTTTTGTTATTTTTAATAAATTCGTTCCAGTCAGTAATACATCGATAAACGACTGAATGTTTCCCGTATTTTATTGTGTTAAAACAAAACACCATGAGCTTGGATTGACAGACATTTCTTGTTTTATAAGTATGTATATCAGTTGTTTTTGTAAATAGTGTAGAGAGAGACGTTGGCAGGAGGTCATTTAAGAAATCATAAGTAAATAGAATATTTTGCACTTTTATCACATCATTAAATTTTAAAACTCTCAAATCTGAAAACAACTTTGTGGAATGTGATCGAAATGGTGAGAAAGTTATAATTCTTAACGCTGCTTTTTGCATTGATTCGATTTTCGTCAAATTATGATTGTTTCCCTGACCCCATACCATTGAACCATACATCATATGAGAAGAGAAGATAGCATAATAAATAGAGATAAGTGTTTTATTATTAACGTAATAACGAATTTTAGCTAACATACTATTTGCTCTTGAAAGTTTATTTGTTAAAAGATTTATATGTTTTTTCCATGTTAAATGTTTGTCATATAGTAAGCCAAGATATCTAATTTCTTTAGAAGGGTAAATCTTTTTCCCGTTTAATTTTATTTTTAATTCATAATTTAATGCTCTTTTCGTATGGTGGAAAATAACGTATTCGGTTTTGCTGATATTTAGAGAGATTTTGTTAGCATTAAGCCAATTGGTAAGCTTTCTTAGATCTATATTAACTTTATACTCGATTTTTTTTAAGACATTTGTTAGGATATAACAGATTTGTGTCATCAGCAAAATGGTGTACTGTGGAATATTTTATGGAAGAACTAAGATCATTTATATACAATAGGAATAACAAGGGACCTAAAACCGAACCTTGAGGGACACCGTGTTTAATTTTTTTAGTCTGTGAATTGAAGCCATTAATACTGACGTGTTGTTCACGCTCGCACAGATAAGTTGAAAACCAAGATAATGTTATGCCACGTACTCCATAATGATTAAGTTTCTTTAATAATATTCCATGGTCTACTGTATCGAATGCCTTTTGAAGATCAATGAATATACCGCAGACATAGTTTCCCGAGTCTATGTCTTTTTGAATTTTATTTATTATAGAGATATGTGCATGAGAGGTCGAATGTTTTTCACGAAATCCAAATTGTTGGTTGCTCAAACAGTCATGCTTATTTAGGAAAGTTATTAATCTTTTATGCATAAGTTTTTCGAAGATTTTGCTAATGTTCGATATAAGCGAAATGGAGCGATAGTTGTTGCATTGTGTCCTTGGTCCTTTTTTAAAAATTGGTATTACTGTAGATATTTTGAGTAAATTAGGGAATATTCCAGTGGAGATTGATAAGTTAAATAATTTCGATAAAATGATAGACATTTCGTTTTCAAGAAGTTTAAGTAAATCGCTGGGAATACTATTTGGTCCGTCAGCTTTCATTATGTTTAGCTTTTTGATTGTTTTTGACACTTCATTACTATTGATAGGGGAAATAAATAGAGAATTATTGTTAGGATTTTTAAGAAATTTATTGTAATCTATATAAGATGAAACTATGGTGGATTGTATTTTATCCGCAATCGTTGTGAAGTAGTTATTAAAATGGTTCGATATTTCTGCTGGATCTGTACTTATTGAGCTGTTATATGAGATAGAGTTAGGTAATAATGATTTTTTTGTTTTTATATTTATTATTTCATTAATACCTTTCCATGTCTTTTGAAGACTTGAGGCGTTTAATTTAAAATATTCGCTATAATGATTTTTTTTACTTTGTCTTATCAGCTTTACTATCATATTCCTATAGATTTTGAATTTTTTATTTAATTCCGCTTTTTTTTCGGGGTCTTTACTTCTAATAAATTTGTTTTTGATTTTATTTCGTTTCCAAATAGCTACTCTGATTCCCTTAGTAATCCAAGGCTTAAACTGGCGTTTATATATCCGGTTACTTAGTTTTTGGTCGGGAGCGTGGCTATCAAGTAAAGAGTTAAATTGATCGAAAAACAAGCGGAAAGATTGGTTAGTATTACTTTTATCGAGTTCTAGTTATGTGTCCCAATCTAGTTCAGAAAAATCCTTGTAGAATTTACTTAAATTTATTTTCTTGATGTTTCTTTTGTAGATATTATGTGTCTTTGAAGATGGTTTTGATGTTTCAGAAGTATCAATCAGAAATTGTGGCAAATGATCTGAGATTGATGCCATGAGATTTCCAGAACATATATTAGATGAAATAGAATTGGTAAAAATATTATCTATTACTGTACTTGATTTATCTGTTATTCGTGTTGGTAAATTTATATGAGGTAAAAGATTATTTGTTGTTAATAAGTTAAGATATTCCAAAATATTTTTTTGTCTTCATACTGTAATAGGTTTACATTAAAATCTCCAATTAAAAATACGTCTTTATTTTCAGTTGATAGTTTATCGAGCAAAGGTTTCATATAATTGAAGGTAAATTCATTGATCTCCATACCTGGATGTTTATATATGCAGCCGATAACAGTATTATGTTTATATTCTTGGATTATTTCAATAAAGACTGATTCTAAAGCCTTTGATTTATAAATCTTTATATCATTGCGTGTTTTGTATTTCAGGTTATTAGAGATATACAGCAGTGCTCCCCCACACGATGATTCGGTTGACGTATATTGCGATGTATAACCATCGATTTCGATATTAGTTAAAGGAGCATTATTATGTTTAATTCTAGGTTCTGAGATTCCAATAACATCAAATTCAATATTTAAATTAGTTAATAAAATATTTAATTCATCAAAATGCGATACTAATGACGCAATATTTAAATGCATCAATGAAAAATTATTTTTATTTTGTGAAAAAGATGAATTGAAATTTTTAACGTCATAGTACTTGCAGTTAATTAAGTTGTACATTTCATCAGTTTCATTTATAGAGGTTTGAGAAGATACAAAATTATTAATATCATTTACCAATTTGGAATTAGGGATATCAAGGGGGATACTTGATTTAGATTTTTCCGAGGAAAATTGATACTTCATTTTGTTATCATCAAGAGAACTAAATGGAAAAATTTCTTTGGTACATAAATTACAGATCCAATTGGATTCTAGAGTACTGATACATGTTGGATGAACGTTATTTAAATGAGTACATTTTTTATGAAACCAAAATGTGCATACTATACATTTTATAGCGCGATGTCTTACGGTAACTCGCTGAGAGCATGCTCTACATTGACAACTATCCATGTAAAATACTGTTAACTTTTTTGAGAATTTTTCTGAGAATTATTCTAACATTCGCATGTGTCATATTTTGCACTTTGTTTTTAACCAATAGGAATCCCGGGAATAGTTGCTTTAACCAATCAGAAAAAATATTGAATTTTGCACTCCGAGATATGATATATATTTCCTCGTGATTAGCCAATCACGTTACAGATATTCACGCAACCTATTGATAATGCTTTTTAAGGTTTTTTTAAGTTTTGAGGTTCAAATCAAAACAACATTTTGACACTAAGCATGCGAGTTGCAACATATTTTCAAGACTAGTAGGTAGGTGTTTTATGATCTAAGAATGAACAAGTAAACAATTTGTAAGAAAGAGAGAATCCATTAAATTCAAATATAACTCAACTATAATGTCTAATGAATCATCATGTTCCTATCAGTTGATATTGGGTGAATGACCACATACCATTAATTGTCAATTTGTTTCAGAAAAATACCTGAATAACATCTCATCAATGCGGTGAGGTAAGGTGATAACAGACGAAATATATTATTGATGACCACGACAGAACAACAGAAAAACGTGAGCACAAAACCTTTTTAAATTATTTGTCTTTCATTTATAACATAGTTCTTTACTTAGCTACAGAAACATGGAGTTCATAAGTAAATATAAAGAGCTAACTAATTCAATTATTTCAAGTTTATGACAAACTCCACTTTCACATTTATTTTTCCAAACGAGGTTTCTGTTTGAAAAAGAGGCTAACGATGATAAAACGGAAAGTTGACATCTTTGCACGAAGGAAAACTTGTGAAAGAAGGTTCTTTTTGATTTTGTAACGATTTTTTACAAAAGATTTTCTGAGAGAAGTATGGCAGAGAACTCATCATCTACCCGAAAGAAATCAAAATTGCTTGGAAGACTATGTGCAGCTTTTGGTTGCTCAAACACATTTTATCTCTCTGACGGTACTCCAAGTCGCTTGCATTTTTTCAAATTTCCTCAAAAGAATCCCGAAAAACGATTATGGTGCAATTTGATTAAAAGAGTAGATGGTATTGATGGATTTCGTGTGACTGGGGCGACTTGTTTATGCCAGGAACACTTTAAATTAGGATTAGGAAAAATCCTTGTCGTTGGAAGCTAATACCTGGAGCAACACCATCTCTGAAGTTGTTCATTTCGAAAGAAACTAGGCCTGCTCGTCCAGGGCGTAAAAGTCCCAAAGATCATCCAGTAATAGACTCAGCTGATGCTGCATGTCACACTTCTGCTTACCATTCATCTAAACCTCCTTTTTCTCCTGACAATGTTCCAAGTGATGAACTTTCTACATCAAATAAGGAAGATTGTGGTTTATTCAAGGAGGACCAACGACTGACAACATTATCTGAGCGTGATAGTCTTCTTGCAGAAGTAAAAGAATTGAAGGCTGAAGTCAAATCCCTTGAAGATGAAATCGTTGAACTGAAAAGAAGATTTTTCTCTTTGGAAAAACTTCAAACTGACAGTTCAGCAGTGAGGTTTTATACTGGCTTTACTAATTATGCCTCGCTAATAGATCTCTTTAATTATTTTAAGCCAAAGCTTGAGCGCATGGTGTATTGGCGTGGGTCTGCTACTAATTCTGACAAACCATCAGAGAAAGATGATTGTACCTCCAAAAAGCGTCCCTATAAGAAGGCTTTCTCTTCTTGAGGAATTTGTGTTGGTATTAATGCGAATTAAAGTTGGATTATTTCTTAATGATCTTGGTGACAGATTTGGAATTTCAATGGCACAAACCTCCAAAATCTTTACAACTTGGATAAGTTTTCTATACCACGAACTGCAGTTACTATTTCGTTTTCCTTGTAAATCAAAAATTGAAGAGTTGATGCCAGCTGAATTTAAACAATATCCTTCAACAAGGATCATTATTGATTGCACTGAGTTGTTCATTGAAGTACCTTCTTCCATGAAGGCTCAATCTCAAACTTGGTCAGAATACAAGCACCATAACACTTGGAAAGTGCTTGTTAGTATATTGCCTAATGGTGCAATTACATTTGTTTCCAAGCTTTGGTCTGGTCGAGTTTCAGACAAAGAAATAACATTAAAGTCTGGTGTGCTTGACATGTTAGATCCAGGTGATAATATTATGGCTGATCGAGGTTTTGACATTAAGGATGTATTGCCGCCTGGTGTGACCCTCAACATTCCTCCCTTCAAAGGTACACGTAATCAGCTAACTCCAAGCGAAACTGAAGAAACTGCCCGAATTGCTTCTGTTCGGATTCACGTGGAAAGAGCTATTGGACGTGTTAAAAACTACCACATTCTAGATGGAGTTTTGCCTCTTAGTTTGTATCCAGTTGCTGACCAAATATTTACTGTGTGCTGCTTATTAACGAATTTTTTACCATTTCTCGTTAAACCAACAAAGGAAGGAACAGAGTAATGTGTTGTGTAAAGTAATTTATTTATTTTTTCAAAAATTCTAACGAGTCTTGCAGTAAATACAATTTTTTCTAATGATGAACGCTGGATGTAAGAAAGATCCCAAGTGTCCGCATAGGAAAAGAAATAATACTTTATTTATTCATTTCGTCGTCATCGTGAACGCCCATTCTGTTGTCATTGTCACAGGCTGAATCTTCTGCTGTTACTTCTTCCGCTGGATCGTCTTCACTGGACGAGAGGGCCATGACACGTTGGTTTTGGGGCCTTCGGACTCGACAGCGCGCCATGTCAATCGAACGAGCGCTGCAATATTATCCCTTTCGATCTATATTGTCAGTCGATGACAGGAAAGTTGAAGCCCGATACCCGTCCTATTTTGTAGTTCGTACTGGCCTAGTTCATCTCCGATGACGCTTCTTTCATTGACATGGCGCGCTATACTCTCAGATGCTTAATACAAGGAGGGGGGTTTTCCTCCAGATGTTATAACCGGGGGGGGGAGGGGAAATTTTTCCAAAAATTTCGTCCACCCCTTGTAGTAAGCACCTGAGAGTACTTGAAAACAATGTTTTTACACTCGGTTGTTGATTCTATAAGATTAGTAAAACGAACGTTTGTTTTGGGTGCGCCAAATCAAAAATATGATCGATTACGGACATTCTTCCATGTTTTTTCACTGTCTCGGTTTTCTCTTTCATTGCGGTTGCCTAAGTACTTCAGTGTCGATTTTTTCATTTTTATCGTTATCTTCTTCATTCTCTACTTCCAGTATTCGACAAGTTCCAATATCTGACGTAACCTTGCCGAGGGTTGAAAGTTAATTTCTTTATAAGATAAAGGTTCGCCAAGTTTTTAAAATTGAAGCTGTTTTTGTAAAAAATGTTGGCGCTGTAAAATAGAACTTCAGAGAACAACAAGCGAACGAACGAACAACAAGCAAGAGATGATAAGTGTTTATCATCGTTAGCCTCGTTTTGGAATGGTAGCCTCGAATTGGGGATTAAATGTGAAAATGGCTTATTAAACGATTAAAAACCGAAAAGACGGTCGAAAATAATCGATAAACAGATGTAGTTTTCATTCACGTGCTTTTTCCATTTATTTACAGTTATTTCAAACTATGACAATAAGATATAGCCTTTTATTAGACTTAAATTACGACACCAGCAGAATATTTCTGTTGCGAGAATAAGGAATTTGGTAAATTTGGTAAAAATGTAGACAAATATTGAAAATTATTTTATTCTTATAGACTGTAATAAAAACAATAAATTCGCGAAATTTTTCAAACAAGCACCATTATCAAGATCAGCACCTGTACCATGGGAAATTTCTCACGCAAGCGTGAACCTACTCGTTGATTATAAACCCTAATAAAGTCGAAACATGTACGGCACTAGTCTTGCGAACTAGACTAGACGTTTTCAATAGTCCATTTGACAACTTGCGGATGCCTCAGAAACTCCCGGATTCCTGACGCATTACTGCAAATTAACATGATTGATTAGATTATGCAGTCGAAACATTTCAACGTGAACGTGCTACAATGTTTGTCCAGAAACATTTTAAACGTAAAGATATTGGAACTTGTCTACTTCAACGGAAAGGTTTCAATTTTTCTTTTTTTACCTTGGTCTTTGTTGTCCTTTGTACTGATGCTTTGTAGACCCGAGAGAACAAGAAAGCATGATAAAATCCAAAATCTTCGCATCATTTCAAATCAAATTCCTCACGTCATTTCCCCGCAAAAATCCATCACATTTTCAAAAACATATTTACAGTCAATCAAAACATGTTTTCAAAAAACATTAAAAAATAGAAGAACAAACAGGAAGCGCCGTAGTTCAGCATAATTTCAGACCAAGTGCTTAGAGCAGCCTAGCATGAGGTGATAACAAATAAACTGGGTTGGCTCATTTACTGTACGCTTGTTTTGGTTGATAAAAATAAGCGCTTGAGCAAAAATCACTAGGTATAACATTCCACTTAAACGCTATTATTTTACCGCTTTGGAAAGTTCTAGAACTTCTTTCCTTGAATATGTTTGACTTGTCAATCATTATATGACGTTTTTTTTGTTTCGAACTGAGAGTTGCGTCACTGCATGATTCTGGCCCTAAATAACATGAAGTCAGTTATTTTAGAAATCCTATTCTTAAACACAAGACTCTCAGGAATTTCAAGCAACTAGCTATATGTATTTCGTTTTAACATATACTGAATCAGGTTATTTGTCAAGAATTGCTAGATTCGCAAAGCGCTTTAAATGGAACAGTTTCATTTAACGATAGTATCGCGAAAAAGGAAAATAAAGGACGTTTTAGATACCAAGGTTGTGAAAACCTGGGGTCAACGTAAATTAAGTTATTTATAAAGTGTTCAAAAACGTCTAAAATTGCCTTTAAACCTAAACTATATCCCGCCATTTTGTAAAACTGGATTATCTGATTGGACTAACATAAATACGAGGGTAAATTCATTAAAAGAAGACGACAAGATGAGGTGTGGGCGAATGGTCTTTCAGGGAAGATGGCCGATGCAGGAAATCGTAAACACTTTTTGAGTGAGATCATTAATTCATTAACATATTTACAACAAAGATGTTGAACGTTTTACAACAAAGAGAATGTGTATATAGTGCTAAAACATATTCCTTCAAAGGAAAACAAAATGATTTTGCAATGCTAAAATTCAAAGTAATGTTCAGACTTATTGTGTACTGACTACATGTTGAAATTACGCAAATCGGACAAAAAAGCAGGTTGAAAACAAGGAATTTTTCTCACACATATTACGCATATCCCTTTATTTTGATTGCGTTCTATTACTGGTTATTTAAACGTCGGGCATGGATGGACTATCCGGTGCGAGGGGCTGCTTGGGCTTCGGTAATTTAATGGCCTTCAGAGCTTTCAGGGCGGAAGCGTAAGTCTTTATTGGTGCATTGTGCTCTCGTAAATGGTCTGAAGAGGTCGCGTTCAAATCGGACTTAAACTTAGTTAGCGGAGGAAGTATAGGGACTAATGGTTCAGGCTTCTTTTGGTTAGGATCTTGGACTTGGACGGGCTGAGGAGCCTGCTCCTGGGCGTGTTTAGGGGGTCCTAGGTCCTGGTCTGGTTTAGGGGGTCCCTGATCCTGAGCTGGTTTAGGGGGTCCCTGCTCCTGGTCTGGTTTAGGGGGTCCTTGGTCTTGTGCTTGTTTAGGGGGTCCTTGGTCCTGAGCTTGTTTAAGGGGTTCCTGCTCCTGGTCTGGTTTGGGAGGCCCCTGCTGTGGGGCCTCCGTTTGTTGCGGAGTTTGCTTTGGCGGTTGCTCTATTTGCTGAGGAGGCCCATTAGCTGGAGGGGCTTGCTCAGGAACTTTAGTTGGGGGAGTTGGTTTAGCCACTGGGGCGGGAGGGATCTTTTCAACTTCATTTAGTGGTGGTTGAGGAGCTTCTTTCACAGGTACTTGAACAACCTTTTGGGGTTGAGACATGGGAGGTACAGAAGCAACTTTCAACGAAGGAGGAGGGTCAGTTTGAGATGGTGATTCTAACTTTGGCTGAGGGACAGGTGGTGGAGGTGGTTTAGAGGGTTGGGAAAGGCGAATTTTGGTGACAGCCGCTGGTGATTGGGTGGGTTTCGGGTGAACCTCAATCGTGCGTGGCCGTGTAGGTTGCACCAGCACTACTTTTGGAGATTGGGTTGTAGTCGTAGTGGCTGCTTGTTCGATAAGAGAAACAGGAGGCAGAGTAGTTTGAGCAAGTTCTTGAGTTGTGATGACGACAGTGATGGGAGTAGTTTGGGAAGGTGGTACCGTGAGTACTTGATCTGGTGCTGTTGTTGTTGAGGCATGATCAGATTGAACGTCCACTGCTAGATCTCCGTTTAAGTCTGACGGCTGAATGTTCACACTGGTCTGTTTGTTGGTAATCGTCGCAGGAGTTGTTGTAGTAGTGGTCGTAGTAATGGTCGTAGTTGTGCTCGTAGCTGTTGTGGTGGGTGGTGGCGGAGGTGGTGGTGGTGGTGGCGGAGGTGGTGGTGGTGGCGGCGTTATTCCCGGTGGTTTATCTTTATCTTTGTCATCATCATCATGCTCTTCTACCGTCCACGAATGGTGGTCTTTATTGGCGTCGTCAGGTTTCGGAGGCTCGTTGTGTTCGTTTGTTGCTGCTGATGACGTCAGATAATTTCGCGAAATGTTGGCGAGTTTCGGGGACGCGTCCAACAATTGCAACGCGGAAACATTCGCAGGTAGCCGTTCGTTGTATTTTGCGTTTTCGTCAGACTTCAGGTTGTTTTCAATGATTTTGCCGGTAGAAAATGGGTTGCTATTGACAACTGGAGTTTTAATAACATACTCAGAAACCTTCGAATTGTCGTGTCTATCCGGATGTACAAGTGGCGGCGGTGGTTCGATGCTGGAAGGAAGACTTTTGGATTCGTCGTATCGCAGGCCAGCCGGGGTCTTATCTAAACACTGCTTACAGTCTGACGTCAGCATTTCGTAATTTGGAGGCGAACCGTGCACTGCAAGAGGGGAGCTGGCAAACGGTTGAACATCTGGTTCCTTTGCCATTCCAGGGGAACCTGGCGACAAACATTGTAAGATGAAAGCATGGTTTGCTTTAAGAACTTATAATCCTATAATCTTATAACTTATAAACTCTTTAGCATCAATCAATAAATTCAGATTCACATTCATATTTCTATATTCGTCTAAGCTTAAGGAACGTCACCAAACAAAAATCTGCAATCACTGCTTCTCTAAGAATGTCAATCGCTTGGCACCAACTGTGAACGTCGATAACAAGATGTTAAGATAAGATGTTAAGATAGATGTTAACAAAGATGTTAAGATGGATGTTAACAAAGATGTTAAGATAAGATGTTAAGAAATAAATGAATAAGAATTCACCCACCTTCGGACGTTAGTATTTGATAAACAGCTGGATCTACAAATGATTTTGGTGGTGGAGCGCTTACCACGTGGTCTTGAGTGCTTTCTGACGTCAAAAGCCGATAATCGAGCGGAGCTTTGCTTTCTAGCACGTGGTCTTCGACTTGATTGTTTAGCTTGTAGAACGTCGAGTGACAATCGAGAGTGGAGCTGTTTTGGGTTTTCGTTTCGCGACATTTTGTTTCTTTGACGTTACTAGGCAACCCTTCCCGTTTCCCGTTTTCCGGATTTTCACGTTTTTCGTGACTCGATGCTTGAACAAATTTCTCATTTTCTCCTGCATGTCTTCTTGTTCGTTTTGCTTTATTTGCCAAACTCGCAAAAGTATCTCTTTTCCTTCGCTCGCCGCCTTTACTGCCCGTCGGTTTTCTTTTCTTCAAAAACGGTACCGTACCCCACACGTTCGACCGTTGCACGTGGGTCATGTTTGCAGCGGGGGAATTTGCCGGCATGGAGAGGATGTTCTGCAGCTTTTGAAAGGACTCGCTAATCTCTTGAGTGATTTTCGACGGCAGCCGATTGTTTTCTTCGGAGAGAAATTTTTCGGCAAGTTCAATGTTGCTCGCGTTGTTGTTGGTTCTAGTCGTACCTTTGAGCGGAATGTTAGCGGCAATGCGTTGCGTCTCATTCTCAAAGAACACGTTCTTGAACTTGCTTCTCGATTCCTCGCCCGTTTCCTTTAAAGTGCCACCAGGTGAGCTTTCCAACTTCTGATCGTGAAAAGACATAATGCCTTGCAGCGATTTTTGGTGTTTGCGTTGGTGAGGTATAGCTTCCTTGAACATGAATGGATGGTCTCCGTAAACCTCAGCAAAAGAATCTCCCACTGCATGATTATCTTCCCGTGCATAATCATCATTCTCCGCATAATTATCCCTGTTATCGACTACATAAATACCTTTCTCTGCGTAATCAACCTTCTTACTGGCTGCATAATTATCCCTCTTATTGTTTGCATAATTATCTCTGTTACTGTCTGCATAATTACCATACTCCGCATAGTTGCTTTCTTTACGGCCTGCATAAATTCCGTCATCCATGTCACCATGAACATCTTCATCTTTTATGTAAGGATTTGGATGATTCTTATGATGATGATGATGACGTTTTTTGTTATCATGGCGGTTTCTATGGCGACGTAGATAATCGTAAGCGGAATCTTGAGAGTCGTAGTTCTCCAAAGTTCCTCCGTTAGCGATGTGTCTGAAGAGGTAATGAGCCGGATGATCGTCAAGAGGAAGTGTGTCACCTTGTGGAAGCCGGAATCCTTCGTTCATTTCATCTTCGTAGCGGCTTGAAAGAGCCAAAATGGGTTTGTCAGCGTCATCAAGGTATTTCCGGTAGGCTGTTGAGGGCCGGTAGTACTCGACGAAATGTTTCGGTTTTAACTCTCGGTCATCCTCGGTGAAGTCTCGGTAGACGTTCACAACACCAGGGAAACGTTCCCGGTGTTTCCTCATGTTCTCGGAAGAAAGACCATCATACTCACTCGGTTTCTCGATATCATCATCTTTGGAACTCGTTTGATCGAAATCGTTTACCTTTAACCAGTCTCGGCGGTCTTCATCCACTGGTTTCCGATCGTTAAATATCCTCTCGATTGATGTCTGATAGCCGCGGAAATTCTCGGTTTGGGCACGGCCGCCGTAAAAACCGTCGTTCGTTTTACGGTAATAATCCTCCGTAAACTGACGGGGAGCTGCGGAATTGTCGTTCGATTTTTTATCGGGAAAATAGTCTTCGGTACTCGGTTGCGAGTTCCGGTCTTCGCTCAAACCGTGAATCAATTCTCGAATATTATCTAGTATAATGTAACATAGCTTATATCAATCTAAAAAATAACATATTATACTCTGCCGTTAAAAACAGAGACAAATATATAATATAGAATTTAACATAAATATTCCATCTGTCGGAATTTCGTGCATCTTACAACACGAGCAGATGTTACCAAGGTTACCTGTTTTTACGCCCCTCGATACGGTTTAACGAACTGCGAATCTTTTAGTTACGCTGAAGCATTTTAACACGTTGAGTCCTGGTCTTATTTTATGAGTACTTTGTAAGACCCGAGCCATCATTTAAGTCTGGACACACTATACATAATTTTTATATATATGTTGCGTTATTTCTTGATTATCCAATCATTTCATAGAGGAAGTGGCTAGCTTAATAATGAAAGATGATGACGGAGAAATGGACCCTGCTGATTCGCTTGACGAAGATTGGAGTTCTGAAGTTTGGGAGATCGGAAATTCAAAGTAATGACGATGATTCTGCTTTTTGTAGTCGCCAAGTCCTTCGTCAAAATAAAGTACACCGACTGCCATCAAGGAGAGTTAGTGGAGGTGCAAATGTTAGAAGGAGAGGTATTAGAACACGTGCTCATGCACTGCATCTTGTTTACCAGCAAAGTAGAAAATGGATGAAGAAGAATCCTCTGCTAATGACCATAGCTCAGAGCCAGGCAAGGAGGATTTAGCAAGTCAAGGAAAGATGTAACTGTGGAAGAGATGAAGTAGTTCGTTGGTTTGATTTTCCACATTAGCCTTGTTGCAATGCCCTTGTATCAACTTGGTCGACAGATCGTTTGTATCAGGATGAACTGTTCAAATCGTCTAAAGATAGATTTCAATGCAATTTTTACGTTTTGGTCAGGAGCCTGACCATGAAGGTGATCGCTTGGGTAAGATTCTTCTAAACCATCTAAATAACACAGTTACGGAGATTTACACCCAGCGTGAAGAATTATCTTTAGGTGAATCGATGATGCGTAGGCAAGGAAGATTGGTTTTCCGCCAATACGTTAAAAATAAGAAGATCAATTATCGTGTAAAATTACATCTATTCAGGTGTAAAGCTTGTAGACACGGAGACACTGGGTAAAAATGCACCAGTGGTAATTCACCTTATAGAACATTATCTCGATCAAGGCTACCATATCTTCGACGACAACTGGTATGAATCTGTGCCCCTAACAAAATACCTGTCTAGCCGTATCACCTTAGCAGATAGATAACACACTCCTCAATAGGTAATTAAAAACAATCTAAAAAAGGGGAAATTGTCTTCCAATCTCTAAATGACATTTCCATGACTAAATGGAAATATGCCTATATTCCTGAGTTTGTTGAAAATTCGTACATACCTACAACGAAAACATGTCTGGTATTGATCGCTCTGACCTAATGGTCTTCTATTACTCAGGAAAACCATTAGGTGGTACAAAAAGGTCTAAGAATCTACATTATGGAAATTTTCATAGAAAACACCTTTTATCTTTACACAAAAAAACGCATTCGAATTTAAAGAAACCATTATCAAAAGCTTAATTGGTCCAGCAAAGCCATCCAATCACTTAAACAACAAGCTTCCTTTGTCTCCAATGTCTTTCACAAACCCGTGCTAGATTGTGCAAACATTACTCAACCAAGATAAAAGACGCGAGACAAGTACCTCAAATGCCCTAAACAACCTGTCTTGTGAATAGATCCATGCTTACGTTCATATCACTAGAGTATTGGTGTTGCTGTGGAATCTGAAGAATACTAGATGTTGTCACTTACACTATTAAGACACTGAATACTAGTACGTACTGGCAAGTATTTTTTTATGTGATTCAATTTTCACTGTATAGCTTCCTTTGACTCAACGTGTTAAAACACGAAATTTTTGCGAGACATTAGATTATCATTATCATCTTAAATTAGGTTTCAGTTTATTCCACATCCTTAATTTTAGGCAACAATTCCTATTGCTTTTTTGATCTGGAAAAATTTCGAGTATTTCCTAAATGACTGAGAAAGGAAAATAATTTCATGACTTTCTTTTGCAATATTAACTTCGTGTGTATGTTAAGGAATTACTCGAAATCTTTCCGTCAAAACCTCAATAGGAAGGTCGTGCAATCATCATGCGATCCACTAACCGTTTTCCCTTTCAATGCAATCACTTTCAGAGGAGGCTATTTCATACTCGCCGAAATAATTGTTCTTCGATGCGCACTTGTGGTAAATAAAATCCTTCCTTTTGCCACTGATTGATGAATTATTCTTCAGCTGTTGGCTTTCGTACGCAGTATTATTGGAGGCGAGAGTTGCACGTCCAGTTTTAAAAGGTCGCTTTATGTTCCTTGATTGCGCTAGTAACATGTTTTTCGAGAGCTTTTTTCTGTAAACTTTCGCTTTCGCTCGGCGATAGTTACCAACCATTCCGTTCGGTTTTCCTTTACGTTTAACTGCTTGTGCCTTACTTACTGAAAGAGAAACGGTATTATTCGGCTTCTTCAAACTTCGTTTATGACTGCTATCGTAGTCACGGTCGCGGTTTCTAGTCGCCGGATACGCTTCTGAAACCGGCACTCCCGGTTCGTTGAGATTAACGACAAGTTTACGGAACTCGTTGTCCTTGTTGCGCCTTATGTGCGGATAGTGGACCTTATAGCCCATGTTACCATCCAGCCCCCACTTGGTGCCAACCAAATGCGTCACTTCCCCCACGAACTTTTCCTCTGGTTGTTTATCATCGTGTTCTTTAATATCATCGAATAGATGCGAGAGCTCGTTGGTCTCTTTGGTCACCTTATTTGCAAGCCGCACCTGTTCCATCTCTCTCACGTTTTCAGGTATGAGAGTCGACAAGTAGCTGGGATTCAACGTCTGACTATCAAACTCAGGGATGTTCTTGAAGCCAGCGAAATTCCGCTCCCCATTTCCTGTCACACTATGAACGGGCGGCACAGCTAAGCTAGGTCGCAACGACACCAGCCGCGAATTGTAATCGTCGTCAGAAAAATAGTTACCGTGGTGACGATACTGCATATTGTCTTTGAAACTGCGTCCATCTCCGTTCTCCGGTCTTTTTGATATGAGTGCAGGCGATCTCTCTGCGTTGTACCTGGCCATTGGAAATGGAAGAATATGAGATTATGGAGATAGAAATAGATAGATAGAAAGATAGAGATAGAAATAGTTTATCAAAGATGCATTTTAAAAATTTACAATGCAGAAAAGTAGCATGAAGCAATAACAAAAAATATTTTCGCCTACCTTAGATATTCATTCGTGCCACTTTGTACGGCAGCCGGGAAATACTTCATTTGATCACCTCCATCGAAATACTTGACATCATTGTCGATCCTTCTGTCAGCATCCACTGTGTTGAACGCCACGTGCGAATTGAAGACAGGGTTTCGACTTTCGTATAAAGAAGTGCCACCAGCTGCTAAATCCACATTTGATTTCGCGATGGGCGAGTGAGTTTTCACTGATGTGTTAGATGACTTTAACTGCAAGTGGTGATCCGAATGAAGGGGATAACCAGGTTCTTGCTCGTTGGGAAGATCGCTTTTATATGGTTCGCTTTCAGGCTGGAGATGATAATCTTGGTCAGGTTCGAGATCTCGGCCGCTTTTGTAGTCTTGATACTCCCACCTGTAGTCCTCTTGACTTGGAATCACTTCATCGTTCTGCGAATTCTCCGACTCGGTGTAGTACGTTTTCGGTGAAATGCTGAACGAGTAATTGTCGAGTGACTCGACGTTTTTTGAGTAACTGGCCGAGTTGAGTTCCTTGGCGTGTGTATTTAAGAACTTATTGACTGTTCCGTTGAGGTGGTACTCTCTCTCGTAGTAGTTGTTTGTGATGTGGTGTTTCTTGTGGTGGTGGTGGTGGTGGTGACGACGACGGTGTTTTCTATGCCGACCGCGCTTGTGTCTACCGGAGCGATCGTTAAATCTTCTGTATACATGAACGTTGTCGGTATCTTGTTTTTCTTTCATTGACCTTTGCTCGGTAGATTGCCTTTTTACACGAGACTTGTCGGTATGTCGTTTTACGGTGGAATTTCGCTTCATAATTACAGAAGTTACCCTTTCAACTCTTCGCTTATGTACTTTCTTTTTCCTCATAAATTTCGACATATTACGTTTCATATGAGGACCTTTCTTCTTCGAAACACTACCATCGTTGTGCAAAGCCTCCCTCCTCCCTCTCCCATGCTTCCATCGTCTTCGTTCCTTCCTCACTCTCTCCTTTGCTTCGTACTCCTCGTTCAAGTACGGCATGTTCTGATAGCCATACTTCTCCGACGGCTCGTCGCCGAATTTGTCCGTCATATCAGCCTCAGTTGCCATGCGCTCTTTCTCTTTCTCAGAAGGTTCGTCTAAGTGATAAGTAACTACGATAAAATGCAAAATCTTTAAAGATTTAAAAAAGTTGTCAAAAATGTGATAAAGAAAAAGACATGAAATTTTAGGCTTCACTAAGAAAGGTACAATATGCACAAAAATATATTACCTTTTTTTCGAGGCACAGTTATATAGCCCATGTGATTGATCCTGTCCCCTTGCAAATCCTCGTTCGTAACGAGCTTGTTATCAATGACTTCATCTTTGCTTACGTGGGGATTTTTGAACCAATAATGATCAGGGTAAATGGAGGGTGGGATATGAATATGTTCTTGCCTACTCTTTGGAGTGACGTCATTCAATAATTCCCCGTTGTTTGTGTCGTACAACAATCGACCTTTGAAACTGTCTTTCTTCTCTAACACATTCCCGTTGCTGTCGAAGTCCACTATGCTTTCGCCGTCATTCTTCATTGCATCTACGGACACACCGCTATGAGCTGCTGTCAATGTGGTCCGGTCTGTAGATTCGTCGCTGCTTTCATATTTACCGCCAGACGTTTCCCCTATGAATAAGACACGAATACAATTAATTTAAAACTGTTAACGAAAGTTCAGATTTCAATTATTTCGTTACATTCTTTTGCGAGGAAAAACGGCTAGAAATTAGTGCATTCGCCAACCTCGTTTATTACTCTCCCGCGTTACCGACGAGCTCACTCGCGGCAACACTTGCTGTCGATTCCACAACCCTTCATCATCGGTCTCAGCACCCTCGTCTTTTTCATGACAACAACGACCATGGTAATGGTGCTCTCCTTCGTTTTGTTCTTCGTCATCGCCTCCATCGTGGTGGTGTTCTCTGTAGGTCTGATGTTTGAACGCTTGCGTATCATTATCATCAACATCTTCATCATCTGTGTACTGGTCTTTGTACTCGTGATGTTTGTGGTGCTCCCCTTTACTGTGGTGATCTGAGTGGTTACCAACCTCCGGAGACTAGAACATGTGTGTGGATATTAACGAAACGACGAGGATAGATCTTCAGATAAGGTTAAAAAAAAGTTGTCTTTTTACAACATGTAGTAGAGAGAAAGTTTAGGGTTATTTTAAGCTTTTCAGATCAGCTAAAAACGTTTGAAATATAAGAAAATTAACCTACCTAATAAGTATAAATTTTCACGGATCCAAAACAAAAAACTATAGCTACCTTTTCATCATCTTCTTCCACTGCAGTGTCCCGTTCGACAGTTCCGCCTGTCCCTTCACCCAGCATTTTCAATTCACCTCCGTGCCCGTCACCGCCGAGAGTCTTAGTGCCCCTTTCATGCCCCGAATGCCAGTCAGTGGTGCGGCTGGTGAGGTGGAGACGGGGAGGTGCATGGTACTCTGGCATGTCCCACCATGCGTAATTTTGATGGTGTTCCAAATGCTCCACCAAGTCCTTACTTTGGAGTTCCTCATGATGTTGGGTGTTTGTTCCTTCCATAGGTTTTTCTTTAATAAGCCATTCAACCTCTCCAATATGTACCCGTTTCTTTGCGGAGGAATCTAAAGGTTTTTTCTTCGCAATCCTTTCTTTGTTAACAGATTTTCTGTTTTTTATATTATTTTTAATACTAAGTCTACTACTATTCCCGCTTTTATAGGTTAAGTTTTCAGGATTTCCGCTCTCTTTTATTGCTGAAATGTGACTCTTTCCAACCTTTCGTTCTTGATCATGTCTTAGTTTCCGTTTGACGTGTTTCTTCTGAGTAGAAGAATCGTTCATAACATGTATTACACTCTCATCTCTCTCTTCATGTCTCATGATGCTCTTGCGTTTAACACCTCTAGACATCTCCACCGGTTCAGTCAATGGGGTGATGAACTCCTTCACAATGTGTCTGTGATGCCCCATTCCCCAGGGTGTGTTGGTTAAGCTGGCAACGCGGTCGGTGAAGCTTTCCTCAGCCTTATCATCAGTACCAGAGTCCTTTGCCGATATCTTTTGAAAGAGCTTCTGAATCACGTGTGATTCCTTGGCGATCTTCTTCCCCAGCGCTTTCTCTTCTCTTTTCACGTAATCAGGCGGAAGGATGCTGTCTTGAATCAGATTCTTAGACATGAAGCTTTCCTCATCGTTTCCTTTGTAGGGCGTATCCACGGGATAGTTATTCGACAGAAACGTGTCGCTTTCCTTGGGGGAAGTAAATTCCCTGACGTTAGAGTACTGTGGCCGGTTCTCATCAGGATGGTAGGGCACCTCTTGTACGGGAAAGCTCTCGTCGTCTGCGTAGTTGTTTTCGTTCAGATTCACCACTTCCTCGCGGTTTAGTCGATCGTCCAGCGGTAAGCCGTTCAAATGCGGAGTGAACGAGTGTACATTCCGCGCGGGAGCGGTGCCATCCGCCCAACCCTTTTCCTCCGTATCCTCGATGTTCTCCAACATAGGTGTGCTGTGCAAATCAAACGTCTTCACGATCGACAAGTACTTGTTCTCTTTGTGGTCAGTGGGTTGGTATTTTTGCATCAACCAGTCAGCCTCTGCAGACATCTCGTTTCGCCTGCGTGCAGTCACATAGCTGCGTTTGTCGTACTGTATTTCACCCTTCGCTTCGCTACCTCCAGAAATCTCTTCGTCGCCAGAACCTTCATTTTTACTATCGTACTCTTCATTGTCCATCATTATATTTGATTGTCTGTTCATCTCATCATAAACACCATTCTTCAGATCATAACCTCTGGATGCATCTCGTTGCAAACCTTCAAGTTTCGACTTGTCATTCGAGGCCGTGAACATCCTGTAAAGATCTTTTCCCTCCCCGGTTCCCCAATTAGCACCACTTAACATTAGCATTTTCCCCAGAAACGTACGCTCGGGCTCTTTGTCGCGGTTCTGTGGTTTGGCCACCTCGTTAAACAACAGTTTTAAAGCTTGATTTTCATTCGCGATCTCTTGGTTCATGAACTGAGTTTCTTGATCAACGTATCCAGGGGGTAAAGTTTGATCCTCGGACCTTAAAGAAGTATCATCTTTTTTCTGCGTTAAACTGTCCCTCTTCAGTTTTGTTTTCTCGTTTAGTTGGTTCCTTTCAGAGCTTTGTCTCCGTGTGATTTTACCTATTTTTTTATTGCTATGTTTTCTACTCGTATGCCCTCCATTCAACGATGTATTTTTCAGTACTTTTTCTAATGCAGTTGAATTTTCCTTTCTTTCTGCTAGCATATCCCTTTTTGAACCATTTGTGTATTGCCTTTTATTCAAACCCCAGGGTGTGTTGGTCAAGTGGATTACCTTCTTAAGGAACCTGTCCTCCATTTTTTCACTTCCGTAATTTGAATCTGAGACATCGTCGAAGAGGTCATACAAGGCACCGGTCTGATGTTTCAACTTGCTGTGCATGCCATGGTACTCGGCGTCCACATAGTCGTGTGGTAACATGTTTTCAGCGCGATCTTGATTCGGATACCCCGGCTCATCCGTCTTGTAATCATCATCGTCGTAGTCATCGTATTTTTCTCTGTCATCATCATCGTCATAGTCATCGCAACAATCTGACTTTTTAACTGCGCCCAACGTTCGATTTTGCTCTAAACCGTGTCTGTCTAAACCATGCTTCCAAGCCGGGACGCGCATTTTGGTGGTGTTCTTAGCATACTTCTTTTGCAAGTTGGATTTCTTTGTACTGTCCTTCGAAGAAGACTTGGTCGTACTCTTCCCGCCCCTTTTGTGCAGTCCCCATGAAGTGCTTGTCAATTTTGCAGCCTTATCCAAGAAGCTTTCCTCAAAATTCGTATCGTCGAGACCTAGCTCGGATATCTTCCCGTAGAGGCTTTTAAGAGCGTCGCTCTCATGTAAAAGACTTTTCTGCACCCTGTTTCGCTCATCTCTCATGTAACTCTTTGGAATTCCATCATACGTGATGCCCTCGTGAGGGAATTTATTCCAGCTCTTGTATTCGGGATCCTCATCGCCGCTTTTCATGGCATCCGGCGAGTTTAGGGAGTCTTGACGGGGCAAATCGAATATTGAACTGTTAAATACTTTGGGTATCTTCATCGGCAGTTTATAGATGTTTCCCTCGATTTTCGTTGCGCTGGTTACGTCATTGTCGTCTTGTTTGTCACTTAACTCTTCACCTTTATCCTTAGCAAACTCTATTTCGTCTAAAATGCTACCAAAGTTGCGTTTTTCCCCCGGCACTAGGTTCGATTTCGAACGCTTTTTTGTCGGTGATTTGTGCCTGAATTTGGTTCTGCTTCTCTTTTCCACAACATCATTTCTTGGCGAGAAAGCGGTTTCATAGAGGCCAGGTCGATTTCGCAAGTTGGCGTACAGATTCACCAAGGCGTTCGTTTCACGATCCAATCTCTTGTGCTCGTTGTTGTAGTAATCGATGGAGCCTTCCGGTTCTGTGCTAATACGTTCGTCCTGTTTGATGTTGTATCCCCTTGAGAATATTCTGTTCAAGAAGTTGTTCTTGGTAAGGCCACCAAAACTACACGGCTCATAGCCGTCACGACAACGGTTTGCATGGTGCGGTGTGACGTAATCTTTTCGACGCATAGGCGTGGAGCGACGCTGGGCGTTGGCGAGGTAGTGGTAATCATTCCTGCCGTTCATGCTGAAAGAGGAACATTTATGTTAGCAGATATGCAAAACATCCCAGAATACGAAATGTACCACTAACAAAACACAACTTGATTAGGTTAGTTAATAATATGTTACGCAGAAGTGAAAAGGAACTTTCAGAGCTTCAAAATATACCTTTGTTCTGCATTGTAGGGATTCATCTCGTAATCTTCGTCATCATGATGGAAGTAAGCCTCGTGGTGCGAATGATCAGTGTCTTGCGCATCTTCAAAGCGATCGTGATGATGGAAGTCGTGAACAATACCTACACGAAGTTTAGCACTTCTATGAAAATTTACTTTTATCTCGAGGCGTGAAGTTGGTTATTTATTGATTTTCTTTTACGTTTTGTTTCTTACTTAGGTGAATTGGTTATAAATCTTTATAAAATTAAACAGATTTCTGTGTGTTTGGAATGCTTACAGTGAAGCTTCATTAAAATTCCTAGTTGTAAAATAAGTTGTGTGTATAAACAGCAAAATAACACGCAGAAATGTATGTAAAATGCAATTGAATTACCGAGTCGTGGTGACATTCTATCATGCAAAAAGTTGGAACGTTGCCTATGCATGCCCATACCACTGGACATATTGTCATCGTCATTGCGAAATCTATTTCTTATGTTGTTGTCAAATGTATCCCTCGCTTTGAAATTTCCTTCTGTGTTTCTGTTATCATCGCCATCTTTGTTAAATGTATGACTTTGGGCGATGTTTTTTAATGATTTCAACAGTTGCAAATACCTTTCTTTGTTGCTATCTTGCTTGACCTCAATGTCTTCGAAATGCTCTTTCATATATTTTTGATCCTTGTCAATATCGTTGTTCCCATCATCAAGCATAGATGTGTCAACCATGTTATTTAAAGGGAAATTACTGTCAATGTTAGTATTATGCCTTCTTCCTGTACTCCCACCGTTACTATCGACCTTGTTAAAAACCAGTTCCTTTTGGTCATTGGAGAAGTCATGGTCTTCAACGTCGCTAGTTTGAAAATTTCCACTCTCAACATGCTGCTGAAAGTCTGTGGTGACTCTGGTGTTTTTAGGTTTTTCTTCTCCGACATCCCACCCGTAGAGAAAATGTTTTGGGGAGCTTTCACCGTTGACCTTGTCAAATTCATTTCGTTCAGAATAATGGTCATCTCGGTGCCGGTGTTGCCCTCCATCTGAATCATGGTCATCTCGGTGCCGGTGTTGTTCTCCATCTGAATCATGGTCATCTCGGTGCCGGTGTAGCTCTCCATCTGAATCATGGTCATCTCGGTGCCGGTGTTGCTCTCCATCTGAATCATGGTCATCTCGGTGCCGGTGTTGCTCTCCATCTGAATCATGGTCATCTCGGTGTTGCTCTCCATGTAGCCTGTTTTTGGCGGGTAATATTTCCTCCATACTCACAGTGCCAATGTTCGCCAGTCCTCCCCTTTGTGAAATATCTTTAAAGCTTTCCCTATTATTCGCCATAGCATGAATAACACGTGGTTCACCAACTGGATACAAGTGATGAGGATTGAAGTACAACTTCGAACCGAATATGTTCTTATCATCATCTTGAAAGTGTGATCTTTCATTTCTCCATTCCTCGTCTGATACATCATCATGTTCACTAGAGTGTCCTTCTTTTACATCAGGGGATGCACTCTTATACTCACCATACATGTTTCGGTAAGACTTATCTCTATTTGGTTCAAAACGCATGCTGAAAAGATCCTTTTTATCATGCAAGCTATCTCCATGCAAAACATCGTTATTACCGTTGTTGTAATCCTCGTTGTTATCTTGGTGGTACTCGTAATGGTGACCTTCTTCTATGCTCGGAAGATGATGTCGATTCTTGTAAAAATACGGATGATTCATGACAAAAGCACGATTGTCTCCACCCTCCTCCTCAACATTTTCTTCATAGTTTTTATTGGGTTCGTGATCGTCCTCTATGAGAAAATGTTGAAGTTTGAAAGCAAACGTTTGTAATTAATGTAACAATGAAAATGACATAGAGCAGGGAACTTCATTCTTTTCATTTCATTAAACTGAGATTTAATATATTATATCAATTACCCTCTGGACTGAAGTATTGTCCCAGTGGTTGTGAATTATGATGCTGCATTTCATAGGGTGGTCTAAGTGCATGACCTTTACCATGTCTATCATCCTCCATTTTTGACGGGAACGCTATATGCTGAGGTCCAGGACCAAACAACCATCTGTTTCCATGGTGATTGAATTCATCCATTGGATGCAGGTTGTGATGCATTCTTTCATGAAACATTGATTTTATGTGGTTGTCATGACGTTTGCGATTTTGATTGTACTCCCGTCTCAAACCTAGATGCAAAACAATTTGTACTATTAAGTATAAAATGTTTTCTTAAAAGAAGTTAGAAAAAGGGGTCCTTTATGAGCTTCCCCTCTTCACACCCTTCCACCCTATTACATTGTAAAAGAACACAAATCTTAATTGTTTTAAACATAAATACTTGAACATTTTATTAATATAAGCAAGGAAGAGTTGTAATCATTCTATAAATATTTGTTTTGTGCTGTAAAATGCATTGATTTGCATTGGTTGGCATTGATTTTTTCGCAGAATTTCAAACATTGTCATATTTTACTTCGAAAACATGCACTGCTTCAACACAATGTTGATCTTTTAATGATCTTAGTCGTGCTACAGTTTTTTAAGCAGCAACAAATAACAGTGATGAAAGTATGATACACAGTGAACCACATTTTCTTTTGCTATCTTCAAATAGTTTCAAACAATACTAACCTGACTAAATTAAGCCTCTTTATGATACCAAAAGCTAGCTATTAACTATTAGCCCTTGGCTCAATATTTCTAAACTTTTAGGGGGCAATAGCATACAACAAGCCAAGCGAGAAATGCAATCGAAGTCTGGTTTCTTCAGACTCCTCAATACAAATTATACATGTGAGGAGCTCTGACTCATTGAAGCTGAATGCTTACTAATGAGTACATATATACATACATACAATGAAATCTTGTGCTGAAGTTGATCTTCTTATTATACTGGTGAATGTATTGCATATTAAGTGAATATTTTGTTAGTCAACGTTTTTTTTCATGAGACCGATGAAAAACAAAATGTATCTTGATGAACAATTACCATGTAAAGAGAGTGTACTAACTAGCATATAACAACTGTGTATGACAACGTATTGTACTATGATTTAAATTATCGTAAGGTTGAGTCCTTGATCATACCATAGTCACTGGTGTCTACTAGTGGCATGAGGCAATGATACTTGTTGACAAATGGGTCGTCATGATGATGGTATTGATGATGGTTATCATGGTGATTATATTTCTCGGATGAGGAATGAGTGTGGTCTATGGATGAGATGGAAACAACTTAAAAGTCAAATCAAAATGGGAATTCACGTCTGAAGTTAGAGCAAGGAAAATAAATCAATTTTTTTGTCAATTTGTGCAAATCATAAGAGTCATAAATAAAAACTTCATAAATTATAAAGAGCTAGGGAACTAAAATCACCTCCGGTGTTAAAGTTTACTGTACAACTTAGCTAAACTTCTTTCCTTTCAAAACTCTAAATGTTCTTGTAAATATCAAATTTTAACAATCTAACTTATCACTGGCTTAAAATGTCAATGAGCAGAAAATTGTTAACAGCATTGATTTTTATTATTATTGGCAATGCCATTCGCAAAATATGAGAAAAAAAGTTAAGGTGTTACTGTGCGGAGATTCATTCAGGCTCTCATTGGTTTCATTTTCATCTGCATCGTCATCATCTGGATGATGATGCTTCCCCCATTCATCTTCACCCGCATCATCATCGCCTTCATCATTGACAGTATAATCATCATTATTATTGTACCCAAGATGATCATTGAAATCTTCATTCTGATGGCGATGGTGATTATGAAAATGATAGTCACTCGGATGCTCATGTTCGCTCATGTACCCGTGTTTATCATATTCTGGAAAAATCAAAAGAGAATAAATAGAAAAGAAAAAATTTCAAAAACCAACAACTTTTGTCAAATGACAAATATTCCAAATATATCAATTGTGATTCAAGGTTAATAAAGAGGTATCGGTGTTGGAAAGAAAAGCTGGAATTGAAAATAACATTTTTAAATAATTTGAAAATTAACAATTACGTTGAACAGTGAACACACTTCATACAACTAAGGAAATACAAAGACAATTCAAAGATGAAAAAGCAATAAGCAAGAATTTTGAACGCACTGTGGCTACGTTCATGATGATGCCATTGATCAGCTTGGCCATGTTCTTCGGGTAGAAGGTTCAAGAACTTCTGCCACTCAGTCAGGTGGTTTTTACCTTCTTTTTCACGATACATTTTTGGCATGTTTTCACCTGCACTTTGTGCATCAGCACCTGTAACGATTACGCCAACTAAAATATCTATTTTAAATTAAATAAATATAAGAATAAATTTGCTTGCTTCTTGTGAATTTTCTTGAAAATCTCCATTATTATTAATTATCATTTTAACAAAGTCAAATCTATTGAATAAAATTGTTTGGAAAGGTTTTATGAAATTATTTTTCAGGGGTGTATGTAATTAAGTTTGTGAATTAATAACCAGTCAATTCAAGTTTTAAAGTAAAGTTGTTTTAAAATATCA
Organism: Candelabrum cocksii; assembly: GCA_963930725.1. NCBI lineage: Eukaryota > Metazoa > Cnidaria > Hydrozoa > Anthoathecata > Candelabridae > Candelabrum > Candelabrum cocksii. The sequence goes on along the minus strand of OZ005677.1, from coordinate 4,606,010 downwards.
TATAATCTTAAAATATTCTCCTCGTAAATATTCATTGTTCAGCCTCAGAAGATAAAACTGGTAGTTCACGTCAGATATCAAAGAAATGCGTTTCCACTACGTTTCGAAACTGCCGATTCGAAACTGGCCGTTTCAAAAGTGACGATTCGAAACCGGACGGTTCGAAACAATATTAAAAGATTTTTCATTTACGATTAGAATCCAATTTTATTTTAATACATCATCAACTATTTTTATTTTATTTTTTTTCACGAGGCTTCCAGAACGCTCATTAAGAATCATCATGAAGACCTCAACCCGGAGTTTTAGTGTATTTAATTTCCCATTTGTGTGCCGGTTATTTTTGATAAAATACGGCGTTGTTTATTTATAACCACTCACTACTAAACTAAATTTGTGATAGCATGGTCTCTAAACCAGAACCTTTCTGTTAAGAGCCGAACGCCATTACCATTGCGCTATCGCTAGATGAACTGTGGAGTTTTCCTTAATTTTTAGATCACCTAAGCAATAGAAATCTTATAAGCTAGCGTATGTGCACGAAAACGTAGATTCTTAGAACAAATCATGACGTATTCTGACTATATATATATATATATATATATCTTTATTTCTCTTATGATACATTATAAGGCACGTTTGTCGCGGAGATTATAAGCAACAGCTTGCAAAAACTTTTTTTCATGTCTGGTGAAGCCCTGCGTTAAATTGGCTAAGCGCCTCTGGAGCGTTAGTGTCTTCATTCAAAATCGTTTATTTAAAGGTTCCCCTGCCATAAAACTTCTGATTTCCGTTCTTGCATGGACATCTTCCAGCTTTAAGCTATCGATTAGGTTCCAGACTGTCGGATGGTGATGCAACATGCAGTATTTTAAGTATTAGATTAATCTCCGTGGTAAAATGCTAACTTCGAACAATCAAACAAAAGCTTTCATGGATTGATTTCTATGACTCATTGCTAGCTTGGCATAATTATTTGCCAACTGACCTGACTTATTCTCAACACTATTTTATGGCCAGCCTCAACGCGTTTCTCATAAAGCAAAATGCGTGCATATGTAATGAGACTTTCTATTCTATTTGTTTTGTTTCTATGGTTATTGTAAGGGTACAGATATTTATGGAATATTTTCTTTTCGCCATCGTATCTCTGGACCTCAATACTTAAAATTTCATTTGCTAATCAATCATATCAGAGAGAACTCTTATCACAAATTTTTTTATTGAACAAATACACACGAGCTCCGTCACAGGAACGTGCGGAAACATTTCAAATGCATGTCGCGGGGCCGCCTAAAGACAACCGTAATAACGTTCCAAGATAAACAAACCACGTGATTGATTCGTGACACGAATTCGCGAATTTAAAAAACATAAATAAAATTTTAAAAAACGACGAAAAACAAAATTATTTCGAAAATTAATAAAAATTTAAAAAATAGAAAACAATATTGTTTCGAACCGTCCGGTTTCGAATCATCAATTTCGAAACAGCCAGTTTCAAATCGGCAGTTTCGAAACATTTGTACACCAAGAAATGCGGATGGGATTTTCTCATCATACACAGAAGGAATGGATTACCCTCTAAAAGTGCAAAGGCTTTACCTGGCAAGGTATTTGGATTTTGCTCATATTATTTAAACGTTCAGAATATATTGTTATTACTACAAAACACAAGAATTCTAAATAAGCAATTATAATGTTTTTCTTCATTCTAGTAAAGGTTGGACAGATTCAAGATTCATTTTTAATAATCGTTAGCTTACCATGTGCTGATTTTGTTACAAATTTCAACCAAATAATTCATCAACATTTGCACCATGGGTTCACCAAACATTATTTAGTGTTGGCTCCTAATAACCAACAATCTTTTTGTTTTGAAATGTTGGATGAATATTTGGATTGTTTAATTTAAAATAAAAATGTATTTAAAATAATTTTTGGGTTAAATACTTATTAAATTAATTATTAAAGACTAATTATTATCAACTTAAAAACTTACTGTTCATTTTGTCAGCAGCTGCGGCAGGAGTAATTAACTGTGGATTCTGCAGAGGAATGTAAACACCATTTTGTTTTTCCGCTAAAAGAAATATATCATATATAATGAATAAATTGAAATAAAATTTTAATGATTAAAAGTGTTTCAACCTCAGAAACATGATATCACTTCACTGAGGTATAAAATTGAGTGTGGTACTTCCATAGACTTCTCAAAGTGTTTCCATCTCTCTGTCAACCCTAACCTCAGAAACATGATATCACTTCACTGAGGTATAAATGTATGTTTTATTAACTATTAATGTTAACTATTCCAGACATTAATTTATTGTGAGGGACTTAATTATTCAATATTATTAAGCTGAAATCCAGATAAAGTGCAAGAATAATTTTTAAAAATTAATTAAGAATGAACAGTTATATTGTTATTAGAATTACTCACCAAGTGACTGTTCAGAAGGTACAATAGTGTTTGTGAGGCCCTGCAACGATGGGTCAACAGCTGAAAGTAAAATGTGAAAAGACTCAAGTTGATCTATGAATCTTTCAAGTTTGTTTTCCGTAATGTAGTTCTTAACAACGTAGAAATTTTCAGTAGAAAACAAAAATCTGCAATTTGAATAGTTAATAATACTTTCCTTATGTAAAATACTCACCAAGTCTTTGGTCGCTAGTCAACTTTTCAATATTTATTCCAATAGGTGGAGGTATCGTCTCATTTATATGTAACTGAGTATCACGTGAGTCTAAAGGTGTCAGAAGGGCTTGAGATGCATCTGAAGGGAAGTCTACAGGGTTTGGCTTGAGAACAGCAGGATCAATGGCAGGGAAGGAGGTAGATGTTAGCCCATCAGCAGGCGGGGTGGGGCTCAAGACATCTAAAGTTTGATTGACCAACTTCAAAGAGCTTATGGGACGAATTACAAAACTCTTTTCCTTGCCATTCTGTGGTGGTTTGTATTGGTCTGGGCCATCCCCCGACTCCAGGCCCCCAAATTCCTTCTCAAGCTGCTGCTTTATGACATCAATTCGTTCAATAAGGCTGGCTGTTGCATTATAAATTGTACTTGTTGTGTTGCCACTATCATCAGGGATATCATACTTTTTTGAGAGCTGAGATTCAATCATCTTGCTCCGGTTAGCCACTGAGTGTTTCTCTGAAACTTTCCGTATAATTTTACTTCTTTGCCTTTTGCTAGCCATTTTAACAACAGCACCACGTCTTTTTCTTTCTTTCAAAAACAAGGAAGTATTTCGTGGAATTACCCTTCTTTTGTTATTTTTCCAAAAACAAAGTGTCTGTACACCTTTACAAATCAGAAAGCGTTTATGCGATAAGATTGTGTGATTGCCATTTTGCAAGGGTAGACTGCCATCAACAAAACCACCAAGGCCCAAGCTACCTCCTAGATTGCCAGTTACAAGTCCTGACTGTGGCGTACCATAATTAGCAGAATTTATTGTAGGAGTCACCACCGGACTGTTCAGTTTATTAATTATGTTTAAACCAGCAGCCAAGTCTTGCACTGTGAGACCTGCATTTGCAATCGGAGCATTGTTCACTGTCGATAAGAGATTGCTTACTGGCAAATTATTGTTGGCTGCAATAGCAGGTTGAGGGTTGTTAGGAAGCTGACCTGATGCGGCGCTTGCTTTAGCAACATTTCGAAAAGAATCAGCAGCATTCTTTAACACCTGCTGGGCAACTTCCATAAAGGGGGAATGTGTTTGCGCAGGGATGACAACGGGGACTGGAGCAGGAGTTGCCAAAATAACGACAGGAGTTGAGGGAGTAAGCTGAAGTTGCACTTCCTCAGGCTCTTTCATTTTGCTCACAGAATCAGATAACAGAGCTAATCCTTTTTGCAGTTCATTCATTTGTTGTGTTAATTTTTCTTGCGTATTCATTAACAATTTCTCTTCAGCTAAATTAGTTGTGCTGTTTACCGTTTGATGAATCACTGCGGGGGTCATCACCAACTTATCACCAAGAACTTGCATGTTATCCGCCAAAGATTTCATAGACTCTTCCAATCTCCCATTGCTTCTGATTCTTTCAGTGTTCATTCCATTGTTCATAGCCGCATCATAAGAGTTATGTCCAACGGTTGATAACAACTTAATTTTATCGCCTAGTGTCACCATTGAACTTTCCAGCTTTCCAATATGTGTTGCAAGCATTGCCGTAGCTTCAGCATCTTTGATGGATTTGTCATCTGGAGGTGGTGTACTCACTGGTTGCAAGTTATCTTCTATTTTATCAGTTAACGATTGTATCATCTTTTGTAACGTTGAGAGAGAGCTACTCACACCAGACATGAGCGCTGATTTCTCCATCTCTGAAGGTTTGCTTGCCAAGTCACTGTTCATGCCTTTCAGAGAAAATTTTAAAAATGATAGACCAAGAAGCTGAACTTTTTAACAAAGTATTTTTCTTCTTAAATTACTTTTTATTATTTTAATTTCATTTACAATCATCATTCATTCTTGAAACAATCTTTTCTCCACAGTTGCTGGATCAATAAATGAACAATAGAAAAAGGTAAACAGAAAAGTAGGACATATTTCAGTTTAATTATGTGGGATTTTTCATGCTACCTTCAATTTTCCTTGACAGTTGGTTCATGATTCCTTCTAACTTCCCAATCTCCCCAGTCAACATTCCACTAGCAATCTCAACTGGTTGCATCTTTTGTGTCAAGCCATTATTTAATGCATTGTCAGCATTTTTCATGCCAACCCAATCAGCTCCTATCAATAAGAAGTTTATATTTGCAACAACACTAACTACAATTTCTAACAAAAAAACTAGCAGAATAGGATAGTGGTGATAACACAGTGAAATATTACTTAGTGATGAGAAGAGGATAGTGGTGATAACACGGTGAAATATTACTTAGTGATGAGAGGAGGATAGTGGTGATAACACAGTGAAATATTACTTAGTGATGAGAGAAAGATAGTGGTGATAACAGAGTGAAATATTACTCAGTGATGAAAAGAGGATAGGTGGTGATAACACAGTAAAATATTACTTAGTGATGAGAGGAAGATAGTGGTGATAACAGAGTGAAATATTACTCAGTGATGAGAAGAGGATAGTGGTGATAACATGGTGAAATATTACTTAGTGATGAGAGGAAGATAGTGGTGATAACAGAGTGAAATATTACTTAGTGATGAGAAGAGGATAGTGGTGATAACACAGTGAATGATTACTTAGTGACGAGAGAAAGATAGTGGTGATAACAGAGTGAAATATTACTCAGTGATGAGAAGAGGATAGTGGTGATAACACGGTGAATGATTACTTAGTGATTAGAGGAAGATAGTGGTGATAACAGAGTGAAATATTACTTAGTGATGAGAGGAAGATAGTGGTGATAACACGGTGAATGATTACTTAGTGATTAGAGGAAGATAGTGGTGATAACAGAGTGAAATATTACTTAGTGATGAGAGGAAGATAGTGGTGATTACACAGTGAAATATTACTCAGTGAGGTAAATTTAAATGACAAAAACAACTAAATAATAAAATTTTGGTATTCAGCAACATTTCATTATTAATGCATGACCCAGCTCACTTACCCCTTCCTCTATTATATTAAATATCAGAATTTGGAGTTAAATTAATACATTCACATTTATTTTTTGTTTGTATGGCGTATACATAAGTTATAAATGTGTTTTGCTGTGGAATATTCTCAATTCACAAAACTTAAGTTTATTGATACAATGGTGTTTTGAAAATTTTTTAAATTTTTCATTCTTCACATATCGCTGTACCTCCGTTTACAGACTGTCCCAAGTTTTCAATCTTTGTCTGCAGTTTAGTCATTGTTTCTGCTAAGGCATTGACTGGCCCATCAACTGTATTTTGATCAGATGGATTTGCATCAATTTTATCCACCAGTGTTTGAATACTGTTCTCCAGTGATTTGAGCTTCATGCTTGCTTCGGGAGAAATCTCAGACGGTTGGCCTTTAGACACATCTGGGGGAAGGATGTCACTTGGAATGATTCTAGATGTAAACGGTGGGGCAGGCAAGGGCACATAGCGAATCGGGAGAGGAGCAGGAACAGCGGGAGGAAGTTGCAAGACTAAACAAAATTTTATATCGCAAAGCATATATCGTTTAGAGGTCAAAACCTTTGATTTTTTTTAAAAAACTTTTGCTCTGTTTTCACAACAAAAGCTTGATGATAGTCTTACCTAATTCAAATATGTGAGAAAATATTTGTCCTATATACATCTAAAGTCATACCAACTGGTTGCGCAGGGGGTGGGGTAAGTGGTGGCAAAAGCATGGGTGGCATGAGGTGTGTGACAAGTGCTGGTTGTTCACCAGATCCTGATGTTTCGTCTACTTCTCGTGGTGCAATATCTTTCTTTGGGAATGCGGGACGACCACTCTTTCTGTGACTGTTCGTAAGCTTTGCTCTAGATTATTAGTATCATATTTGAAATTAACTCCAATAGATTTTCAGAAGATAAATTGAGTTTTAAGGTCAAATTTCATATTTAAAAACAAACAAAAGAAATTGAAATTTTCTTAACATGATTACATCCAGTTTTGAGTATCCAGATTTTGGTAAATAATAACTACTCTCCAAGGATTTAAAGATCGCTGGTTTTCCTTGTTTGTTGTGTTTTCTTTGCAAATTTCTATTTTTATTTTTAAAAAATATGATAAACAGGTAAAAGTTACAGCAAAAAAAGTGATTAGAATGTAAAGCGTATTGTATCACTTCATAGAAAATCCTGTAATAATGCAGTTGACCTGTTGTTTTTAGGACGCCTTCTAGGGATAATAGGTTTCTTTTTTTCGGTTGTTGAAACTGCTGGAAAGTTGATTTTACTTCCATGAACTGGAGTGATTGATTTTTTCCTCTGAAAACCTTCGTGCAACTCTGGAAAATATAACTCTTCTGGGGTTCTTGATAGAAGCAATTCATCTTCGTACGAATCTATTGAATCTTCATTAATTTTCAATGTGTCTAAAAACATTATATAAATACCAAAATACCTTCAATGACTCATTATTTTTATCAGCATTTTTATGCAACAAACAAAAGAAGAACGTAGCTAAAAATTCATGCTACCATTTAACTCTATGTATTTATTCATGATACCCTGCAAGTCAATTACAGGGATGATACCCTGCTTGCAAGTCAGTTATAGGGATGATACCCTGCTTGCACGTCAGTTATAGGGATGATACCCTGCTTTCAAGTCAGTTATAGGAATGATACCCTGCTTTCAAGTCAGTTACAGGGATGACACCCTGCTTGCAAGTCAGTTATAGGGATGATACCCTGCTTATGAGTCAGTTATAGGGATGATACCCTGCTTACAAGTCAGTTATAGGAATGATACCCTGCTTACGAGTCAGTTATAGGGATGATACCCTGCTTGCAAGTCAGTTATAGGGATGATACCCTGCTTGCGAGTCAGCTATAGGGATAATACCCTGCTTGCAAGTCAGTTACAGGGATGATTACAGATATAATGAGAAAGAAAGACTAAATTAGCTAATCTTTTTGCCACTGAGGGCAACACACAAACTCTGCAGAGATGCAAAATTATATCATTATACTTACTTTACTTCGTTACTCTAAACTTTTTGCGAATTGAATGGAAGCATATGATAGAACATAAACAACCATCATTAGCCATACAATTCTTTATCAAATATGTTGATAAAACTACATCAAGTTTTACAAGAAATGTTTTATTTTAAATGGATATATTTTATCTTTTACACTACATTCATTCAGAACTATTTTTGTTTAATAATCGCCGTGGTTAGAGCTCCGACAGCGGATCTTATATTTCTATAAGTAAGGGTTACGGTTAAGGTTAGAGATAGGTTTAGGGTTAGGTTAGGTTTCTTAGTAAAAAAGTAAATAAGCGATTTACAATGAAATGGCAGGCTATATCCTCAGAAAGATTCGCTGTCGGAACAATATCCACTGCATTTGTTATTGATTTGATCATGTCGCACGTGAAATTCACAATGTAAACAATCAAGAACCGTACTGTCTAGCTACTTACCAACTTTTGTCACGAAGAACAAATACATGAATGTCACCAAAATCATCATCTTCGGGTGTTTTTAACATTATTCGAATGGCGAAAATCTGGAACAACATTTTATAGAATAATTTAACGCAGTCTAGTTAAAAGCTGTTATTTTAAAAGCAGTTTGAATTGTTTGGTTTTAGTATAGATATTCTATTAATCAAAACGAACGGACATGCATATGTTTCTATCGATCTTCTTAAATGAAATCTCTGCTTATAACTTTTAAAGAAGAATCAAAAGCATCAATGAACCTATTTAAAAGGAACGCGATTGTAAATGAAAAAGAAACTAGAACAAAAAATCGATCCTGTTGTAAGAGAAAGAATGGTTAAAGGTGTATTTTATATCCTACGCATTGATTTATCTGGGCTTTGCAAATCATCACTAGTTTAACAATCTGTTATAACGCGTTGTAGCTCAATGGAGAGTGCTTCGGTCAGCAAAACAAGCCTTGTGATTACATCTCCGGCATAGCTTTATTTCAGAGTTACAGTAGATTTCTTGAGGGAAACTCATTGCGTAATGCAAGCAATGCAATGCAAATGCAAATTAATGCAATGCAAATGCAAATTGATTGGTTGTCTGGTTGAGCGTTCATAGGCGTAAATTAAGTGCGCAGACTGCCAACAGAAGAGATTCGTCTTACTGAGGCAAATTCGAAAAACGGATTATAAACAACAGGTGATATTAGCGCTTCTTTAAGTTATTATTTTTATCATTCGATAACTAACACTTCTAATAACGCTCGAAGCATTGCAATATCTTCTGCTTTTACCTTGGAGATAGCCAAAAACAAAACCGGCCGAAATCAGTAATAAAAAGGTCTTAACTTGTTGTATTTGTGTTCCAAAACCACTAAAGCCCTTCAAGTTAAAAAGCAAAAGGATTGTGGAAAGGCATTTATGGAAAATTTGGGTAATTTAAGCCTCCACTCTTCAACTCTCCTCCACTTTTTAAAGAACGCCACCACGGCTGGAACTGTGATTTTGCGGAACAACACATGCAAATCTAATTATATGCTCGCGTTTAAAGTAGTTTTAACTTTTAAGTTGTCAAATTCTTGTCCTATAAATCATGTGAATGATCCCTAATAATAATTAATACTTGACTGAAATCCCCCGTCACAGTTGTCTCATTGACTGAAATCGCCCGTCACAGTTGTCTCGTTGACTGAAATCACCCGTCACAGTTGTCTCGTTGACTAAAATCGCACGTCACAGTTGTCTCATTGACTGAAATGGCCCGTCACAGTTGTCTCGTTGACTGAAATCACCCGTTACAGTTGTCTCGTTGACTGAAATCGCCCGTCACAGTTGTCTCATTGACTGAAATGGCCTGTCACAGTTGTCTCATTGACTGAAATCGCTCGTCACAGTTGTCTCATTGACTGAAATCCGCCGTCACAGTTTTCTCATTGACTGAAATCGCCCGTCACAGTTGTCTCATTGAACCCGTCAACGCCTCTCCCGTGAAAACAGGGGAATTGTGAAAGTTTGCAAGAAGGTTATTTGATTAAAAGATTGGAGGATTTTTATTGGATACTCTTATATACAAGATTTATTTTTGTCTTGAAACATCGCGAATAAGAGCGAGGCAGTGAACTGGTGAAACTTATAGTGTGCATCACTTCTTCCCTTGAACCCTTAAGCGCTTAAATCACCACGGAAAAAGCATAGCTCCGGTAAACTAAACTAATAGAATATCCCATTACGTAATAGTAGTGGACCAGGCAAAATGATCAAACAAAACAACGCATGATGTAAACTTCAGATGTTTTACGGCTAAACTAAACCAAAAGCGTTATTTTCCTGTAATATTTATCCGCAATTGGAAAATTACTACTAAACCTTCGCTTAATAATAGAAAACAAATCAAATTGAATTACCTATCAAATCCATGTTAACACCATTTTTAATTATGCTGAACTGACTATAATATGAAGCGTGTATATGAAGGTAGCAGAGCATACTAACCAAACATAGTTTCAAGTCATTTCGAATTGACATTCGTTGGTGGAATAAAAGCTAGGCGCACAGAATGCATTCGTTGGTGTAATAAAAGCTAGGCGCAAGAATGGATTGGAAGGCTAACGGAAATGTTGAATTTTGTCTTTTAATTCATCTCTAAGTGTTATATTTACAGGTAGTGAAAGGATAATGAGGTTGTCTCCAATTGCGCGTCAACACTTAGTATTATAGTGCGCATGCTTAAAGACTGCATGGTAGCACGCAAAGTAGCCGAGTTAACTCTCAAGTTAGTAACAAGCGTAAACTAGCGCAAGATGTTGGTTGTCCGGGCGCATTTAGACTTTGGTTCAAATTGCTCTTTGGATTGAATACCCATATATCGCAAAAATCTGCAGCTGCCACATCAGTTCTTGATTCCTCTCTTAATTTTGTTGTTTGGTATTTCATCTGTTCCCGGTTGGTAGTGACAATGCTGGCTACACGATGACACTTGTAGATATCTATGTAAGAATGTCAGTTGTCAAATCGCGCAGCTCGTTGTGTCCACGGACGATTAAACCACCTTCACGAAAAAGCATGTTGAAGATCAAAATACCCTGTGTGTATGTTAGATCCACATACACACAGGGTTAGTTGCCGCAAGATTCTTGTAGGTAGTGTTGCTAACGAAACCGATGCTCTCCTTTCCATTGTTGATTCTATGCTCCCAGATGTTTTCAACGTAATAATATTAATTGTAAGTCATTGAAAGTAGTTTTCGCGGGTTTCAAAGATTTGGATTTAACTATGATTCAGAAATGCCATTTAAAGGATCTCCGATCAGCAAGATGCTTATTTGTGATTTGTATATGTGTTGCTTTAAAAATAAATTATCAATAAAATTTTTTTAAGGTTTGAGGCTTAAGGCTTAAGCATTCATCGCAAATGCAAGAGGCAATTAACGGAGCAACATACATTAAACTATTAAAATATTTTATTTAAATTTTTGCCGTAAAATCGATACATTGCATTGTTTTGACTGGAGTTTTCGACGAATTGCTGTTATTTGCGTAGCTCTTGCTGATAGTGGTTTTTATTTATGTGATGGAAAGATAGTTGTTGCTGTTAGATTTTCTATCCAAAATAATTATTCAAGCTTGTTTACTTTTTGATCAAAACACCTACGAAGGAGAGTGAGATATTTGACGATAATTAGTGATTAGTGCAACTAATTAAGTGCTACTTTAGTATTGGAAATATACTTTATCATTTCACAATACCTTATTAAGGTTGCCATGGAGAGATTTATATTTATTCTGCTAATTAGTCTCGCATCTTGCTGCTGTGATTACCCAAACAAGAGCGTTGACACGATTACAAACTTTAAACCTATCACCAGACGCGTCTACTTCGTAAAACGAGCATCAAAAAAGCACTCTATTACAACAACACATGCGCAGCACTTAACGTCATTATAGAGTGCGGCGATATAGAGACAAATTCAGCGTCTCGTGTGTAAGAAATGCTTCGAAGTTTCGCATGCATCCTGCGTTAATATGTTTCACGTTCTTCGACCTCGCCAGGAGATACAATATACCTGTAAGAACTGTCTGTTCACTGTTCTCCCATTCCGGCATTGTGAATTGAGCTTCGACTCACAACACGAGCTAATTGACACCAATGCCTCTCTAAATCAAGCCGACACGCATCTACAAAACCTAAAGACCTCACGAAATCGCCTGAGCATGATGCACCTCAATATCCAATCGCTAGCGTCAACATTCGATGAATTTCTAATCACTTTTGATAAGTACAAATTTGACCTTGAAAAAATTACCATGTCTGAGACTTGGCTGACCAATAATCAACACCTCATCGATTATATATCCAGCCGTATCAAGGCGTCATGGAACAGTTCAATCTGCAGCAGGTCGTTGTCAAACCAACCAGATGTATTACTGACACCACAACACTGATTGATCACATCATTGTAAGGAATGAAAAACTTGTTCTAACAACAGATGTTCTTCCCTGTGATTTGATCAGCGATGACGACGCGCCATACGCAACAATAAACCTTAAAACACCTAACTTTGAAACGAGCTACAAAATTCTTCGCGATAAAGAAACATTTAACGAAAAATCGTTCGTCACCGACGCATCTCAACTTCCATTCTCTGCAATATACGCCTTTGACGACCTGACAACCAGCTTTGCATGCTTACCACATTGTTGTGTGTTTGCATTGATAGACATGCGCCTCTTAAACGTCTAAAACTGACAAGAACGCCTGCGCCCTGGATGAAGGACCCTGTCATAGTTAAACTGCAAAAATCGAAAAACAACTTTCACTATTTATGCCATCTCAATAACGATGAATCCTTATGGTATCCTGCTCTAGTAAGCAGCCGGAGAAGAGGTGGGATTTGATACACACAATTTTGAATTTTTCTCTAAAAAAAGTTACCCAAGATGCTGACGAACTCAACAAATTCTTTGCAGAAACTGCAAAGCGAACGACAGGTGCAACCCCAGTGACGACACCGATAATCGAACGAACAATAAAATCACTCAGCGAGAGGGATCGCACAAGACGGGGGTTCAGTTTTAGAAAAGCGAAATACCATCTTTCCTCTAATGTTTTGCAATAAAATTATTAACAAAATAGTTAAGCTTCCACTTTGGAAATTCACTTTTATTTTGTCTACATTCGAAATACTAGTCTGTAATTTGCCTTTTTTCTTTTTCAGTCAGTAAATTACATGCTTTAGGCTAATGTTTTCAGGCCTTCTCCATATTGTCTTTTTATCGTCTTTAAGTTCATTTCAGGCATAAAATTCGTTGATTTAAGTTTTTTTCTGACATAACCCTCTGAATTCCGTTCAGTACCACTGCTTTGCGGCATTTTCTACGAAATCCGTTCTAAAAAATAAAACGTTTTTGGAACCTTAAAGTCCTCTAATTTTTGATTGGCAAGAACGCATGCGCCCTGGATGAAGGACCCTATCCAAAGTTGAACTGCAAAAATCGAGAAACAACTTTCACTATTTATGCCATCTCAATAACGATGAATCCTTATGGTATCCTGCTCTAGTAAGCAGCCGAAAGAGAGGTGGGATTTGATACACACAATTTTGAATCCTCCTCACCAACATCATGCTGTTAAAATGGGAGACGACATTATTAAAGCCTCGAAGGCTAGCGAGATTAGACTCGTTTTAATGATAGATTTTTCGAAGGCTTTCGATACAATTGCACACGACATTCTCATCCAAAAGATGCAAACAGCTGGGTTCTTGCCGTCATTTTAACTTTGGACCGTTAGATACCTCCACAATACCTCCGCTTCTACATCTATATCGTTGTCATTTGGAGTGCCGCAGGGGACAATACTAGGACCTGTCCTTTTTGACCTTTACGTTAATGACTTGCAAGATCAATTGCCTATTAAATGGTTACAGTACGCGGACGATACTAATCTCTACGCATCGTGCAAGTTTGAAAACCTACAAGATACAGAACAGTTAATGAACAACTCCATCAAAAACGTTGCACAGTGGTCGAGTACAAACTGCTTGTCACTGAATGCGCTAAAGACAAAGTACATGATGTTCTCATCGAAACACCTTGCAGGACGTCATTCTTTAGATGATCGACCAACATGAATATTCCTAGATGACATACCAATCGTACGTGTGCGTAACACCAAGATACTGGGCGAGAATTTTGATGAGCACCTCACGTGGGGAAAACACCTTACTGAGACCAATTTCTTCGTGCTATGCCAAGCTTGCTGTTCTGTGCAAACTTAAAAACTTTGCACCATTTGCGACAAGAAAACAGTTGGCCGAAAGACTAATTCTCTCAGGAATTGACTATAATGATGTTGTTTACCACACATTAAATGTTTGTCAGCTGAACCCTTTGCAGCGTTTACAGAAATGTGCATGTAGTTTTGTTCTGCGCCGCTTTGCCTCCTCATCCGATATCGCAAAGCTCAACTGGCTTCCCATTCCTGATCGACGACGTTTTAACCTTCTCAAGCTGACACGAAAGGCAATCAACCGAGAAGATTGGCCAGCAATTGCACCAGTTGAACTGTATGTACCAAGACGTTCATTAAGAAGTAGTTATCAAAGAAAAATCAAGATAGACATTCAAGGAACCTTACAACACGATGCATACACACATTTTAATAACTTACCAATTCATATAATTAACTCCACTAACTATAATGAATTTTTCAAATTGTCTAAAAACTTTATTTTAAACAATGTAAATAATGACTAACTTTTAAAAAAAAATTTAACATTTAATATATTAATTTTATGCGTATTTACGGGATGAAGAACCATTATTTTATGGATAAGCCCAGATTAAACCTTTAATACATAATAATAATGAATAAAGATCTTATCCTTCAGTATGTGGAAAGCGTTCAAAATTCTTGTTCACACCTAGATTTTTAGCTTGCGATTCATTTCAGTGTCACTTAATGGACTCTGTTCAGACACAATTGAAAGCTTAGTAAAGTTTATTCGATAATTATAGCAGGAAGTCGTACAAAGTATTTGCAAGCGCCTGAACTGTATCTTGGAACAAACCCTTCAAGGTTAGAATTTCTTTTTGTGGATTTCTCTGATGAAGAGGATGATTTTATTGACATTTTGTATTATAAAAACATTATCCAGGGGCGTACCGTGTGTGTGTGTGTGTGGGGGGGGGGGAAGGGGGGGGTCGTTGGGTGCGGACGGCCCCCCTCTTTTGAAACTATGTGCCCTTTTTGACAAAAAAGAGGTAATTTCAGATGCAATACTCCTGACATCAAAAGTTACACCATAGACATACTAGGGAGAGTCGTATATCTATGGTTACACACAGTGCCGTAGTAACCACCAGGTTAAAAAAATGAAATTGATTGAAGCTGGAACTGGATGAATCGAATGGCGAAATTATTTGAATTTGCGAACATCTTACCCTATTTGACTATAGTATTTCTTTCGAATTCTTAGTGTTTTTCCCTAGAAGATAGTCTTAATGTTTCAAAATACACACTTTTCATGGTTTCCCCTTTTAAATGATGCTTTCAATTTCTTACAAAAGTTTTTCAAGAGGGCTGTTTTAGCCATTCTAGAGGGTGAGAAAAATTTTCTTAGCACGTCGGCCCCAACCGTGCTGGGGTCTCCTTAGATACTAAACTTTTTGACCCGCCCCAATATCACATTGATGGTTACGGCACTGGCATAACAACTGGTTTCACTTTCCCAAGAGAAAAAGATAACATTCCATTAAACGATTGATTAAAAGAAAAGGTAAAAACGGTCGCCGTGCAATAACAGTCGCCGTTTTAGTTCTTTTGTTGCTATTGTTTTAACCAATTTGTAAAAGCAATATTTACGGTGAATTAAAATTACATTGTACATTAAATAAAACAGGCTTCACTGGGGGCTTTGCTTCATCGTCGGAGCCCAAATTAGTAAAAGCTTTAAGAAAATTGTGTGCCCTCTTCATTCTTAAGTTCGAGTAAAAAGCTATTTCTATATAATTTTTTAAATTAATTTATAAGCGCCACCCTCTTATTAGCGTCGCACCTTTTGAGCCAGTTTTTAAATAAGTTTTCTTACCAATGTTACTTCTTAGTACAGATTTGAATATCGGTGAATATCTCCAACTACTTTGCTATAGTTTTATTAAAATAGCATTACTGCATGTGTGGATGACTCATCAATGCCTATAGCTAGATATGAATTTTGAGATTTTTTATCTTGGATGAGGCAGATGCGTAATCAGACAATATTGTGTGTGAAGTTGTATGCATCGCAAAGTCCTTAAACCGTATACAAACAATTATTCAAACTTACGTAAATATTGTTTAGGATTGATGGATTTTAGGGGGTTGTACATGCAATACAACAGTTTCAGGCCAGAATCCCTACCTTAGTCACTTAACTCCAATCAAGGCGTACAAAGCCTATATAACTCAATGAGTTTATTTTTCCTCTCTCAATTCCTTCCCTGGAAACATGAAACAAATCTTAGTAACTCGAACTAGCCAATTTATCACGAAACAAACTGAGCGCAGTACTTTATTCAGATACGTCGGAAGGATATTTTGACAACATCGTTTTTGCTTATCTGCTAGTAGCTGAAATGTACCCGTCGCACCAATTTACCTTGAAGACATTTTGACACAATCATCGGCGTATTTTAATTCAGTTGAATTAAAATTGGTAAAATTGGTTAAAAGAGCTTCAGGGTAAGTCTGTACTTATCATTAAACCTCTTTGAGGCGTGTTAGGTAACCATAACTCGTCCCATAATTCTCATACCCATACCCATAATTCTCTCGTCACACTTTGTCTCAAGTTTCAAAAGCTAACAAGATGTTCGCTATGATTAGAAGATCCTACTCGTTCCTCAATGAATCGTCTTTTAAACTATTGTTCTGTGCGCTAGTACGCTCTCATCTGGAGTATTGTTCTTCTATATACCTCCCTCGACTAATCTCTGCCAAAAGTTTGATTGAAAATGTCTCGAGAAGAGCCACCAAATTCGTCCCGTCATTAAAAAATCTTTCCTATATTGAACGACTACGAGGAGGAAATTGTAAATGCAACATCAATCGCTATTTTTAAAAGACTTTTTGATATATATTTTACTGACATTAAGTTTGTTATGACTAATCTTGTTCTCTAATCTTAAACAGACGATTTTTCTTTCTTTTTTCTTTTTTTTTCTTTTTTTGCATTTTCTGACTTTTCTGACTTTCTAGTGTTTTTATATCGAAATGTAGAAGAGCTTTTAAAGGCAGATTTTATGCCTCCACAATCTAAATTTTTATTTCATTTGGTAGATTTTTGAATTGTAAGCTTAAATAAATAAATAAATAAATAACCAACGACATTTCGAAAAATTCGAGACTTTAGAAGAGGTGGTTGCATTGGTATTTTCAAAATCCATGTGTCAAGTTCTTTTCATGGAGCGGGTTATGAAATAGCTTACTTTGAACTTAATACTTTTACCTTTGCAGCATAATGTTTCAACTGAAGCAAATGCGCAGTTAAACAAGGAGCTGTAAAAACAACATCGGTTGTTGTAAGTCTACGTGGATATAATAATAAAAACTATTACTTAGAATTTTATTTGGTAAACAGTTAATTGTTTCACCTGATATTTCTTTAAATTTTTATAATTATGTTGAATGGAAATTATATAGTAGCGATGAAAAAATATCATTGCTTACAGACTTTCTTTGTAGAATACACAGTCGATGTACTCAGGGATTCCCCCAAACAATGACATACACGTGACTAGAACGTGATCGGAAGTCACTGTAAAAGTTGATAACAAATAGATAAAGAGAGCTGTGATATAAGTTGTTCAAAATTTAGCGGAGAGGAACATTGTTTTTACGATGTCCTTGTTTTTGATGAACGGCCAAATGGAACTAATGAAAAGAAACAAGCTAGTTTTGATGATTTTGTTGTTGACATTCTGTTTAACCCAGGTAGATTTTATGTCTCTAAAATCTAAAATGTTGTGGGATGTTTGATTACATACGAAGTAATCTACGTCGAGAAAGTCTAAAATGTATTGAATAAAATTTCTTCTTTCTAAGAAGAAAAAAAAACTTAAATCAAATTATATAAAAATGTCTTAATTTAAAAGTCTAGTTATTTTATAAAACGTCTTTACAGGGTCAAGCAGAAACGTTATCTGACACATCACGTAAGTCAACATTCTGATCTTTCCTGTTTAACGGTTTTAGAATCTTCAATGTCATCTTGTTTTGTTTTGTTGTCTCATGGAATCCCCCCGGAAATAAAATAAAAATTTTCAGAGAAAGTAAACTTTTAGTTATTTTTGTCCTCTTTTATTCTTCTTGCTTTAATTCATGTTTTGGAAAATAGATGTGGTAAAAACAATATAAACAAAATTAAAAAGAAAGATAATCACTTACAATTGTAAATAAAATATCACGTAATCAGCTTTAACATTATGAACGCTCTGATTTCACAATCATTTGAAAGTTTATTCTATCTAGATTACGATTTTACATGTTTTTAATTGTCATCCTTTGGGCAAAAAATTGTATGGGCTGAAATTTGAACTACTTTTTACCAATTTGTTTGAGCTATGAGCTGTTCCATTGTTTACACTCATAACTCTTCAACCGTTTTGGGTATTTAATTGAAGTCTGTAAGTTTAGACTATGGGATTAAATATTGTGGGGTCTGTAAATGTAGCAAGTAAGTTTAAGAAGACAATCACAAAATATTGGTTACTTATCTAACTACAAGCCAATGAGACCCAAACATGTTGTCCATGTCTAACGGAATTGGAAGAACTTCTGATTGTGGTTTTGCACAATTAACTATGCTTCGTCCAATAGCTGATCTTTACAGGCTTTCTTTGAACAAAACCTTCTAAAGGTTTTTTAGGTTGACAAAATTTGAAATTATATCAACAATTTTTCCATGGGGTAATTGTCACTTTCAAACTTCATAGAACAAATTGCGGATAAAATTAATTTTGATACAATAATATGATTCATTCTGATGCTTGGGACAACTAGCACACCATTCATTTATGACGTCTAAAAATTATTAAATCCCCTGCCTCATGGACTTTAAAACCATTTAATATTTCATTTCCCCCTTCCAGTGGGTGTTCCTGAAAACAATGATGGTGGCACCACTTCAGATTCGGAGGATTTTGAGGAGGGAGTGGTAAAGAGACCAGTTCAGGAAGATTAGATGACATATGGCACTTTTTTATGTCTGCCCACAAGTTTTATGCTCATTTTCTGCTGTTTTTTGTCTTATCCTCAGTATGGTGTGGTTGATTCCTCTGACGAAGATTTAACTTTGTGACACAGCTTTTGCGCCCAGGCGCTTATTAGAGGGGTGGAAATACGGTATATATTTTAATAAAAGTAATTAGTCCAGGAAAAAAAGGCCAAAAACCCACCTTTCACTAGACATTTGTGGAGTGCTGTTTTTATGTTCCTATATACCTACCTATACCTATGAATCGGTGATAAACACTCTCGACCAGGTTGATATTTAGGGACAAGTGTAATTTTGACTACTTTTTTTTTGAGTGGGGTCACATACTTTAAACGTATATATCTCGGGAAATTTAAAAGTTAATGATATAAAATTTTCCATTTGATGAAATAATATATTGGGAAATACTCTTGCAAAATTTGATGGTGATCACGTGTATTTTGTGTATTTTACAGACCAGAATGTCTAATAATCGTCAAAAATTTGTGAGTTTTGCTCAAATTTAATGGATACCAAAACTAACCAATTAAAAAACCTATAAGAAAACTCAATATAAATATAATTTTTCCCAAAGATTAAAATTCAAGCGAGGTTGAGTTTATCATAGGAAGTTAACAGAAACTTTTTGAAGCCGGAAAAACTAACAAAAAACTTAAAAATCAATATTCTATATATAACATTAATCTTGATCATCAGTGTCAACGTCACTACCAAGGTCCTCTTCTTCATCATCTACGTTCATATTGTCGTCATTTTTTAGCAGAAGATTTTCAATTTCACTGGGATAATGTTCTCGTATCCATTTGACATTTCCAAGAGGGTCACCCATAGTTTTCAACATTTGGGTAATCAATAGGTGACTGACCCGATCTTTTCCATATGCACGCAACATAATTTGCCCTCAATAAGTGAAGGTGCAACGATTCTCTACACGGTGGTAATGTTGACAAATCGATAACTTTGTTTTCATTCGAGTACTTCTTTATGAACATTTCAAAACAAGCTTTGTTCACCGTAACAACGTTTTTTTCTCAGCCCATACAATCTGCAGACAATCATAAAAGATTTTCTCATCAATATCCCAGTTATTTCCAAGTTCAGTAAATAATTTGACATGCTCCTCATATTTGGTCATTATTTGATAGCAGACCTTTTTCTCTTTTCTGAAGAAGGCTGGCACGTAGTCATCATCATCGGCGTATGAGCAGGTCTTATTTCCAGGCTAGATTGGAGGGCAGGAGGTCATCAGCCACTTGACAGTCTCGTCGTCCAGGATCTTCAGGCCATGCACACCATGTGGAGGCCGGTAGGTTGGGCAGTGGTGGATGACATGGTCTGCGTTCTGTTCTGTGGCGCCACACTCGCATTCTGATGAGGGAGCCAGGCCCCACTTGTGCATATCTGAACGAAAACGGCCGACGCCAGTTCGCAGGCGGTTGAGCCTGACCCACGCAAGCCTTGCGAGGGACATCCCCGGTGGGTGGGGATCGGCGTCGGGTATGAAGTCACGGAGCGTGGAGGTGTGGTTTTGCCACTCCGTGTTCCACATGTGGCTCGTCCAATGTGCAGCACTTAACCCAAGTTCTTCTGTGTTCTTAAGTAATTGTTGCGCGGCAGGCACAAAGGGGCGTCTCGATTTCAACCGCTGCTCCACAGGTGGTGGACGCTTGAAAGTTGTATGGAGGAGATGGTCGGGGTCCAGAGCGCGGCGAGTGAGAGAAATCGTGGCTCCTTTACGGCGTAGCTCAGCAGGTTGGATGCCTGCAAGGATAGGTAAATAGTCCGTCGGAGTGGGACGCAGGCATCCAGTCACAGTGCGCAGCGCATCGTTGATGGCGTAGTCATTACCTGGAAAGGCATTGAACCCTATTAAAGCTGGCTTGTATTTGGGATCAAGTTCAAATTTGTTCATCTGGAAACAGCTGTAGCAAGATGAGACAAATATTAGTGTCACCGGAAGGATTACGGACATCACCCGTTTCACCATTTTCACAAAGACGAAGAATGTGAAGTCCATGAAGAACCACCTTTGTGTCAGTTTTTTCTTGATTGCTGGTAAGTGTGTTGTCTTAAGAAGTGGATGAATTAGTTAAGCATGTTGTCATGGTGTCATCTGACAAATAAATTGTACGAGTGCCAAAATAATCCATGATGCGGTATTTGTTGTCGACAATATAAGTGAATATAAATTTGATTAGATTTGACTTGTTTTCATTGTTTAGCATAAATTTTGGACGGCAAATTGCTTTTAATTGAACCAATCATTAAAAAGCTTGAAACACCTCTCTTTTTTCATGAAGAACCACCTTTGTGTCAGTTTTTTCTTGATTGCTGGTAAGTGTGTTGTCTTAAGAAGTGGATGAATTAGTTAAGCATGTTGTCATGGTGTCATCTGACAAATAAATTGTACGAGTGCCAAAATAATCCATGATGCGGTATTTGTTGTCGACAATATAAGTGAATATAAATTTGATTAGATTTGACTTGTTTTCATTGTTTAGCATAAATTTTGGACGGCAAATTGCTTTTAATTGAACCAATCATTAAAAAGCTTGAAACACCTCTCTTTTTTCTTTCCCCTTCTTTTATGATGTTCCTACGGTATGTATCAGCAACTATATCTAGCCTTTTAAAACCTTTTTCCAAACTGTTGATGAATCTGTTAGCGAGATCTTCGAATGTACTGGTATGTGGTTTGTCACTATTACTAATTGATGATGTTCTTGACGCGCCTTCTGTAAAACCATGAGTAAATTGCTGATAACAACACCTATGAACTTTAAACTCTTTTGCTATCAAATCAAGATCCTCTATCTCCTTATAAAATTGTTTGTTTTTACTTTCTGTAGCTGACTTAATGGCAAAATGAGAGCTGTCTGTTACAATTTTGTAGAGTTAGAACTTATTTTTATTTCTTTGAATTTGATATTTTTCACATATACCACATGGCGGCGCTAATATGAGGCCCGGGGCTAATAAGAGGAAATACGATAACTCTCAACTGAGAGTAGCTGGTTTGGTCTTCATAATGCACTATGCACTGTAAATTGTTCATTATTAATTAATTTTCTAGAATAAATTAAATGTCCTCGAAATGTTAATATGCAAAACAACCAAGCACCAAAACAGACAAGTTTCAACAAGTGAGGGGGGGGGGCAGGGGGTCCATGCAGGTCCTCTTTTCAATTATACTTATTATTAAGTTTCCTGGAAGTGAAACATTTCACAATTAATTTTCTTCTCAAGGGATGAAAATAGCCTTATAATGTGTTTTTAGAGCTTTCAGATTAGAAAATTTTCTTTGTCGGCCAACCATGGTGGTCGACAATTTTTCCACTCCCTTATCCTAAAGATTTTTCCAAAGGTTTCCTAAGTTTCTAACTTGAAAATGTTTGGCCCCCCAAAAAGAATTTTCAAGTTGTTACGGCCCTGAACATACCCTTTAAAAATGTGGACAAAGCTACATGTTAAAGGGAAAACTCACAAATTTTGACGATTTTTAGACATTCTGGTATGTAAAATACACAAAAATCATGTGATCATCATAAAATTTTTAGAGATCATTTTCCAATATATTGTTTCACTACATACAAAGTTTAATATCATTATCTTTTATATTTCCTGAGATATATACATTTAAAGTAGGTGACCCCACTCGAAAAAAAAGTAGTCAAAATTGCACTTGTCCCTAAATATTGATCTAGTTGAGAGTGTTTATCACCGATTCAGCCTGAAAACCAACTTGAAATGTGTTCTAGAGGTATATAGGAACATAAAAACAGCACTCCACAAATGTCTAGTGAAAGGTGGGTTTTTGGCCTTTTTTCCTGGATTAAAAGTAAAAAATAATCCCCTTCAATGTTTTTTGCTCTAATCTACATAGAATAAGCTTTCAAATGATACCAAATTCAGCTTTGAAGCAATGTATTTTAGGTTAATTCTTATTTCTGCTAGGCTTGTTGAAAATTTTGATAATTTTAACAATGCGGTAACAGATAAGAAATTTCGAAGAAGCGTTAAATATTAGACACCAGGACACATGATAAAAGACATGAGGTAACAATGTTCAGTTACCATGCATTTGATATATATTGATGTGTAGTAGGGTAATATAAATTTATAGTCAGCATATTAGTAGGCTATATAATATTATTATAATATTTTGCGAGTGGAGGCTCGGCCGAAGTAAGAAGTAAGTAAGTAAGTATATATTATATATAATTTTAAGCAACTAAAATAAATGAGTACAATATGGTAAAACACAACAATATAGAAAATAGAATAACACTATAAACAGTTCCTAATAGTTCGTAACAGATACAATTTAGAGGATTAATTTTAATATATCTTATATAAAATTGATGGTGAATACAATTTACATGTTCAGGAATCATCCGTATAAAAAGAGCACCGTATCACATTACTTCTTTGAAACTCATAAACCGATCCGGAAAAAATGCGATGGTAGGCTAAAATATTTTGTATTTGTATGTTTTTGTTGAATGTTCATCCATTATTTAACATTTATAAATATGGCATAAAATTAGTTCCAAACGAACCTCATTGTAACCCTGTATCTGGTTGTTATGTTGAGTGATCTTTGTAGGCAAGAGATGGCTGACTGGCTTAAAAATACATAAAATCCCTTCCCCAGAAGCAGGAGTCATTGAGGAGCCATTCTAACAAGCCTAGACTATATATATATAGAACAGATTGTTTGTTTTCCCAGATGGATGAGACTACTATATCACCTTTGCATCATCTCGGTGCATAGGTTTGGAAGAATGTTATGTTGCAATATTATTCTCCTTGATATCTGATGACCAGCAGCCCTCATTTCTTACAGTTATTGGAGAAAATGGTATGATAATATCAATTCTTCAATCTTTATCACAATTCATGTTCAGTTAATTCATGATGGTTTTACATATGATATTCTCGATAAGAGGAGCAATTTGACCATGGAAAAAAACTGTGTTCCGTTGCCTTTCTTCTTTCCGTGCTACTGTTTTTGTCGAAAACTCAAATAGGAGCCCATTTCTGAAGATTGAGAGGTGGGCCCTTATTTGAGGGGGGGCGCTTATTTAATAATTTAACCAAGAGGGTGGGCGCTTATTCGAGGGGGCGCTTATATGAGGGGGCAATTCTAAAGTAATTTTAAAAGATTTAATGAAAATTGTCAAAGAAAACCTTGACTTTTGGTCATGATTTATTAACATTGTGAAATAAATAATAATAATTTTAGATAACAAATAGATGACTTCTACAAAGTATTTCTTTTCTGGAGATTTGAGCAGATTGCAACTTGGTTGGAGATATTGTGTGTATTTCAGATATATTATATGCTGGTGGGAAAGTGAATACCAATCATTTGTTTGTATTACACCACAACATTTACAAACAACAAGAAATCAACAATCTGTTGGAATTCAGTTCGTGCCAATGATGATTACTGGCTATAAATAATTAATGATAAGAAATATACAGGTTCAATGCAAATATTTTTACTTGCTTCCAATCAGCAGTTTTTGTTTTTTCTCTTTTGTAAAACACAGTATCTTAGTAATTAAAGATATGTATTGAATAAATATTACCATTAACTTCCGTGTTTTTGCACAAGTCATTTATTTATGCAGGTATATTTCATGGATCCATATACACACCAGCAAAGATTTTATTTTCGCCTTCGTTTAAACGAAAAGAACAACATTAGAACAACCATTGGTGCAACATTCTTAGCATCAGATAATGATGGAGAAACGTTATATATGAACAACAGACAGAACTATCTTGTGCACCCTTCACAAGGAGGGAAGCAAATTGAGGTTGTTGTTACATCAAGAGAGAAGTAAGTTTAGAGATTTTGTAAAGGTGTCTCAATTGACCGTAATTGTAACACTTTTCAGTAGTATACTAATTATAATTAATTATATATATTCCTTAAAAAAAATGTATGTATTTATATATATGTGCTCTTTCTGAAGGCCAAATCCAGGCAACACCCTGGAGTCAAAATTCTATTTATAACTTCACAGAGATTAGAATTGTTATACACATGTCTACAATGTCTGTAAATGAACTTTCTTAGATTATCTCACAAGGAACGTCTAATCAATCTCCCATCAATCCAGGACGTGTACATTGAAGTGATGGTCTTTTGTGACTTTTCGTTTTTGCAAAAACACAACTCTGATCGTGATCTCACGCGATATTACATCATAGCACTAATGAAATCTGTAAGTCAACTGTCTCCTCATTGTGTATTTGAAATGACCAGGTTTCTAACTCGCAATATGGTTTACACCTGCGGGCCTAAAAATTGCACTTTCAACCAAATATAGGTTTACGAAACCATTAAATCGTTGCTTCTTCCGTTTTTAAAACACATTGCGCATTTTTCTTGACTTGACTTTAATCCCAGCTCACCCAAACATTGTTAGCTAGTTCCTTTTGTTTTTTGACATTTATCCATGATTTTCTTCAGCTCTTCAGTTGGTCAAACCAGTGTGTCTTCTTAACCTCCAAAGGCCATGCCCCTTGTGCTATTATGAATTATAATAAAAACTGTTATGATTTGGGTTCTTGTATTAAGTCTGATATATATATCTTTATAAATTGCCTAGGGATATCTTTACATGAAGGAACATAACAACTCAAATCCTAAGACATTAATATGATTACAATAACAGGAACTAATATAATTGTTTAAGTCTCAATGGAGTGAACCCTCTCTATGATGTAAACAACTTTATGTGCTAGATATCATGACAAAAACTATTATTAGTATTTTACTTTCTATTTATGTTTTTATTTATCTTTGATAAGGAATGGGATAGCAGATTACTTTCTTGGAAGGGATACCTACTAATGTACTTTTTTAAATTTAGGTGAGATCAATATTTGAAGATAAATCATTGGGTGTTGATTTGCATGTTGTGTTGAAGGATGTGCACATCATGGAAGATGATGAGGTAACGTATGCATGTCCAAGTGTCGATTTCTAAACCCTTTGATTCAAATAAAAATAAATAAAAATATTAAGTCACTAAGACCAATAAAATTAGTAACTATAATTATAATAAAATTGTAAACAAAATAAAGGAAGTCCGACTTACAAGGCAGTGTTTTAAGGGGAACTGTTTTTGTGTCTAGTCTCCGTTTGCCATTCCGAGGTCACAACCAAAGACTGCCATGGGAAATGCGTGCAAGTACATGTTAAATATGAAACGCCAATCAAATAAACACTTTGATTTTGGGATTTTCTTGACCAGGTGAGTATCTTTTTGCCAATCTCCAATTAAATTGAACTGTATATAAGACTTCTCGATCTATGGCCTACCAATTGTCTACATAAAAAATGTTTGAGAATAAAAAAATTCAAACTTGAGGGATTGTATATATATATCCCTCAAGAGAACATGATAATGTAATGATCTTTGACCTTATCTTGTTGTTTCTATACTTTTCACACACTTTATGCAGCAATTGTACAATTGTGTTTATTCACATCAATTATCTCATTGTTTTAATTTCAGGAAACTGTTTGGATTTACAGGTATGTGGAGGAACTTTATATTTATGTTAAATTAACCAAAATGGTTACTTGAATAAATTGAAAATATGGAATGTTTTACGCAGCATTTCTCAAAACCAAAAAATGCTGTTGTTTAATCTTTATGCTTGTGTTGCTTTCATCAGGTTATACACCTTTGTACAGAATGTGTGTACCTCTGCGTAGCTGTACCTTGATACAAGACACAGAGTTTCAAACAGCATTTGTTATTGCTCATGAAATTGCTCATTCGTAAGTACTTACATCATTTTATGTTTTAATCCTACATTTTTCTAAAATATTTTATTAGTTTTTTATTTGGTATTTGATTATGATATTTTAACTTTATTTTAGCATAAGAAACGCGAATGTTTAGAAACATTTAGGAATATAATAAACTCATTGTTGTTGTTGTATATTGTATAACTGTGGGGGATTGAGTGTTTCATTCCATCAAAGAGACCTGCCATCGCTGCCATTGTTAACCAAACCCACTTCTTCTAGAACTACTCGAAATTGCTGCATTAAAATGCTGAAATATGCAGAAGACTATTACGCCCAATCTCTGAAATTGTGGGCTGCGGGACAAAGGTTCCCTACCATCATCAATGACATGGCAAAGCTCTTTGCATCAAACTCAACATTTGTTGATCATGGCCATCAACTTCCAGACTCTCTTTCCTGTAATGAATAGACTTAGTACCTCGTTAAAAACAATGTTTTCCTACCTTGTGAAAATTCTTGCCCTGCTTTAAAAAATTCTGGATTAATATCAAAAGTCATTAAACATTTCTTGAACCACTAAATTCAACTAATTGTATTTTTTGTAAAAGTTCATCATGTCATTACTTAAAATGAAAAGAGATCAAAATGATTTATTTTGGAAATTTTTGTTTTTAAGTCTGACATTGCATTAAATTAAAGGTATTTAACATGATTCTCAAACTACAGGGTATGCGGGTCATGTAACATCTTTGACCTCATGGTTATAAGCACCCATACCCTTTATGCACTGCTGCCACGGAAAATGCAAAGTTGGTATCTTGCGTGGGTTAACCCACCACTGTTTTTCCTCTTACTGGGGTTGGCGTTAGGAAGGGCATCCAGCTGTAAAAAACATCTGCTCCAATGAATCATCAAATGATTAAACCTACAAAATTGAATGTCATCTGTTGAAACCTTGTCTAACCCATGCTAGCATGGAAAATAGACGTGAAAAATGTAAATGATGATGATGCTCCAGCAGTATTTTCCAATTGTGACATTAAAGAGCTTCTTTCCCTAGTATTGGTGTATCTCATGATGGAGATTACAACAATTGTGGAGATAATGCGGGTCGTGGCAGTGTCATGGCAGCAGTCATTTACAGCAAGTTCCTTGATTTTCATTGGAGCAACTGCACTCGTTTGCAAATGAAAGAAAACCTCAAGTAGACGTTTTTATATTATTGATATTTTAAGTTAATTTTTATTTTATTATTATCAATTTTGCTGTTGAAGACATAATGGCGGATATATTGAATTTTGACTTCCAATTGTGATGTTTTATAACGAATAATTTTCATTCCTTTGTTTAGTTACTTCCCCTGTATACATAACAAGCCTCATGATTTCATCAGCCTTAACGATACATTGCCTGGAAGTGACGTTCCTCTCACTCGTCAATGTGAGATTTATTTCACAAAGGGATACTCACCATGCCTCGGTGTAAGTTTTCTCAAAAACATGTTAAAAATGATATATATGATCAACATTAGCTCGTCGCTTTTCCAAAATAGAATTTACTGCAATATGCGGTTTGTTATTGCATGAGGTTTACTGTTTCCTTTCATATAGTTACGCTCTCCAGATGAACATTGTAAAGCAGTGTACTGCAAATTACCAGACAAACAAAGAAATCTATGTCGTTATTATTCCTTAGCCCCACTGGATGGCACAGAGTGTGCTGATAATATGGTAAATGCATGAAGAAAAACAAAGCTTTGTACAAAGAGCATTTCAATCTCAATGGTTTCAATATCCATAGATACTTTTGCTGAAAAACGTTGTTTTAAATTATTTTTGCCCATTCACTGATGGAGTAAATAGTTTCGCATACATTAACAACAAAAAATTTCGGACTTAAAAATTTTGGACAATAATTTTCGGACAAACAAATTTCGGACTAAATTATCTAAAATTTTGGAATAAACTATAATGATAAAATAACAAAAAATGTTTTATAATTTTGCTGATTAAGTCAAAGAATAAAATACTAGAAATTTCCCATTAATATTGTTTCAAAAAATGGTTTTTGAAACTTAAATAAGGGTATGAAGCTACCTAAATACAATTCTGTTTCTAAATTACATTCTATCTACTGCCATGTTGACTGGGGCAATGAGAATAGTCCTATATATGGCCTAGAGGTTTTAAATTACAGCAAGTGATTGACGTTAAATGTGAAATTTAAAAATTCCTATCATTTTAAAAATTTCGGTCACTAAAAAATTTTCGGTTATTAAAATTTTTGGACCACTTGCTTGTCCGAAATTAAACTAGTCCGAATTTTTCCGTTGTTAATGTAATAGTTTCAAGTAAGTAACCTGTAATTGGTGCTTCACTTTTGTGTTTGTGTTTTTAATTAATTACCTAAATCTTTTTAGTGGTGTGTACAGGGAAAATGTTTGCCAATCGGGCAATTACTTCCGCAAGCTATTAATGGTGGATGGTCACCATGGCAACAATGGTCTGAATGCTCATGTTCTTGTGGACGTGGCGTGAAATTCCGCGAAAGAACGTGCAACAACCCTGTGTGGGTATTCATTACTTATTCCAAACAATGTAAATTGGAAACCTTCAGACAGACATTTCTATTGGGGGACTGTATGCACGTGACTACTTTGAGCACGCAGTTTGTGACTAGATTTACTTACAGAATGTCCCTTGATTTGCATCTGATAATCGGACATTGTCCTCTAAATAATTCTCCTAAAGTTAACAGTTTCCATTGTTAATTGTCTTCTCCTCCATCACTTACAATATTTAACTTAATTAGATAATTATCCACAAAAAGTTGCACCATTATAAAGTTTAAAGAAATACTTTACTTCTGGACTGATGTAATTGTTGATCGTCTTCTCGGTTACTACTTTCGTTCAATGCAAATTGAAGCAGCCAATAACGTTCTAAACACCTAAATTGGGTTTCTTAAAAGAATTGTTTCTTTGCATTTAAGTTCATTAACGTTCGTTGATTTATAAGATTTGGTTTCTTCTTTTTTTTACGGTAATTTTTTTTTCTCTAACGTATTTTTTATTTTCCATTAGCCTTTAAAATATTCAATGTTTTATGTCTTTTTAGACCTAAATTTAAAGGACTTGATTGCATGGGACCATCAAAAGACTGGGATGTGTGCTACAAAGAGGTAAAGGAGAAAGTTCTGAAAATATGTTGTTACTTTCAACTTTAATACTTTTTAATAGTTCATTGTTTTTGCCATACTTTGTTTGAATATGACTGCTACCGTGTTTGTGTTTAGATGTGCTCCATACAGTTGACCTTTGAAGACCTTCGTCATGAGACCTGCTCTACGCAGTTGATGGACGATCAATGGACTTGGTTGTCAGATAAAGACGGGAGATTGAAAAGTAATTCACACTTAACTAACTTTTAATTTGCATATTTTGATTTGTTGTTTGAAATGAAATGAATCAAAAATAATTTATGGATGAATTGATGGAGTTAATAAATATATTATGTAGGAATTGATTTTTCAAGTATTTATATTTGGGTTGGTGAAAAAAAACATTGCGTAAAACCAGGTTGAAAATATCGGCATCGGCATTTTAAATATTATAATATGCGGGGAAGAGCACATGTTTATTTGAACCATAACACACCACGTGGGTGTTTTACTTACATTTTAACACATTTGCTGAACCAACCATCATTCCTCTAAAGGGAACACAGATTACTTCTTAATAAAATTAATGTTTGTAAATTATACAAAAAAATAATGATTGCATTATTTCTGAAAGTTAAAACTCAAACTCTTAAAATTACATAAAATCAATATTCAAAACAAAGAAAATGTTATAGGTATTTAAACTGTTATTACATTTGGAAATTTTTTTATTGAATACGAGCGCCAGAAGTTTTGCCTTTTAAAGTGACACGGCAAAAAAAGAAGTAAAAAAATCCCTCTGTTGGAAAAATAGATAAATAACAATAAATCAAGACAGATTATGATTGCTTACAAACAGATAATCAGCCGGTTACCGAAAATATTTGAAAACTCTGACCTGGTTTCACGCAATGCTTTTTTTCACCTACCTTATATTTGAAGGAAATAATTTAAGGTTGTTATTTTGTTGTAACAGAGAAGTTATTTTTCATGCTCCACGACCAATCTGATGCACTGATACCCGCCCAATTGATAATATTATGTTTTGGTCTGTGGGTTATGTAACTTCTTTGATCTCATGGATATAAAGTATCCAAACCCTTTTATGCATAGCTGCCATAGAGTTTAAAATACAAGACTGATATCTTATCTGGGTTAACTTACCACTATTTACCAACAGATGATTGC
The DNA here is from genome assembly GCA_963930725.1 of Candelabrum cocksii. Classification (NCBI taxonomy): domain Eukaryota; kingdom Metazoa; phylum Cnidaria; class Hydrozoa; order Anthoathecata; family Candelabridae; genus Candelabrum; species Candelabrum cocksii. Next base: position 4,575,063 of record OZ005677.1, on the reverse strand, counting down.
AACCCAATCAGTTATGGGAAGTGTTTACTTTTTAAGAAGTTCTATGGAGGAAGTACGTTAAAGGAGAATGATGATGTTGATGATTTTGTTTGTTTTTAGTGGAAGCTCTTGGCTTAAACTGCACATTTGAAAACAATGATATTTGCAAGTGGCACAACCCAAGCAATGTGAAAGAGCAGTGGGTTCTGGGACGGGGTAATGCACCCAATCAAAACTCGGGGCCCAATGTTGACCACACCAATCAGAACGTCACAGGTTGGTTATAAATGAGAGATTAAAAGTTGGGAAGGTTTGCTTTTAAATTTGAAAGTGCCAAATAGGGAATAACATTGTTTTTTCAAACCCTTTTTCGTGAAACCTTCTACATTGTTTTTCCAGGGACTTATCTCTATTTGAAACCTTTCACGCCAGAAATTCAAAGGGTCCAACTATTCAGCCCGTCACTGACATTACCGCAGATTTGCCTTCGTTTCTACTATAACATGTTTGGTGAAGATGTTGGATCATTGCGTGTTGTTGTTGAAACTGCTCACAAAACCAGAGAAGTCTGGAAGAGGTCAGAGAACTATGGTGACGCATGGAGGTTTGGCTACACAGATGTAGCCGAGGAGACTAAGTACAATGTGGGTCTACATACCTTGAAGCTAGAAAAACAGGAACGCGAGCGCACTAATCAGAGTTTGTAAATTGCAAAAAGGAATCTTTACATTCGTACATCCAATCGAATGGGGCCATGAAAACTGGTGCTTGTTGTCTGCACATTTTGTTAGGAGAAAGAAAAAATGACTTCACTAATCAGTTTAAATTTTTACTGTCAATAAAGTATTGCCATGAACTGTTTGTGTTGTTGTTTAATGATAGCTATAACCGAGTGTCTTGTGTCTAAAAAGAAAAGCCTTCGCAACATATTTCTTCACTCTCAACAATACGTTTTTTTCTTTCAGATAATAATTGAAGCTGAGAGTCACACCTCGAACATTAGCCATGTTGCAATCGATGACATCACAACTACCTATGGAAGATGTTTTCCAGGTTTATTTTCAATGCTTCAATTATCAGCATTATGATCATAATCCCTTGCCGCCAAGTTTAGTTGCATCATTTTATAATGACATTGTGAATTTTTATCGATGTTGGTTCCCCTACTTAGAACCGCAATCATCGTCATCATGTCGATTCTCCTGTCACAACGCACAGACAAAGGAGTCGCGGGTTGATCTTCAAGCGCCCGATGGACACCCTTGTGACCATGATATCCAAAACATTTGTGTGAATGGGAAATGTGAGGTAGATGGAAGCACTGAGCAAATGCAGGCGTATCAATAAGGGGCACATGATCGCGCACGCTGTGGAAAAAATACAAACAAAGTCATCGCACAATTTTTCACTCGCGCCATATTTAAATGCGCACAGGTTATCGTACATGCTGGTCTATACATTTAAAATGCCAAACAAACTAAATTATTTAATCTTACGAAAAAAACTTACTTATACACAAATCTTTTTTCGCGTTTATCTCTATTTTCTAAATGGATACTTTTTTGAATTTCTCTATTAACTGCACCACGTATTATCTGTAACGGTCCCAAGTCTGTAGCATCTCTCTACATACCATTTGATGTCATTCTACATCTTGTTTTCCTGCCATGGCAGCCCATACCATTACATCATTCTCAAACTCATATGTGTCATATACTCAGCTTCCCACAGGTCTCATTATCACCTCATTAACCTTTTGTTTACACCTTTACATTTGTATATATATTAAAAGACAAAAGCTTCCTCTCCCCTTTTTGTAAAGAGAACGCCAACATAGATTGAGCAAGAACAGTTGTGAAGTTTTTGTTTTGGAATTAATGGTTCAAACCACAAAGCCTTTGAACTATTAAAAGTCTGTATAAAGCAGGCTGATCTTTATTCTTTCTTTTACGATTCTTGAATAGTGCTACAGACGTAACAACCTAAAATACAAATAATTACTTTCATATACTTATGAGGAAGAATAGAAACAACAGTGTTAGGTCAAGCCAACTGTTATATTAAGTTGAACTGTCTATACTGTGTAATAATACGTCAAAGATTGGCAATAAATTATTTGCGCGGCCCGAATTTTGCAGGCGCTAATAGAAACGGGCGTAGTGTATAGATTCAATACCATGCACGCACGCGATCGATAGTGCTGGTAGGAAATATTCATTGAAAGGCCCGAACTGTGCTTTATATAGTCTGCATGAATCATTTTCTATTTCTTTTCGACTTAATCAAGAGAGCTTGTGTAAATGGTCATTATCGTAACATTACTTAATTTCATTTTCCAAATCCAGCTGTTTGTTTCAACAGTTGATTGTAGCTTTGTACATGTGTTTTTATAACGATAATTCATAGATATAAATGTTTACATATAATGAAGAATTTTTTCATTTTTAAATTGATTAAAACGAAAGTTTTAAAGAAGAAGAAAAATAGTGTTATTATATAAAACCTGCTATATACAGCTATGTTAGCAGATTTTTTGTCTTGCAGGTGCTTGGTTGTGATGGTGTTAAAAACTCCACTTATACACTTGACGAGTGTCTAGTTTGCGGTGGCAATGGTACTTCGTGTATCAAGTCAACCGGCATTATGGAGATAAAGCCAACGTCTGGTGAGTGAAGAATATAAGAGATATAGTTTGCATAGAGTTGGACAATGACAATGCGATGATTGCCATTTATAGGTATTAACAGAGAAAGTATTTAGTTCTTCACAGTATGTAGCGACTGTTGTTGTGTGATGGTATGAAATGGTGAAAGCATGAGTCTGTGGTGGGATAGCACAAAAGTTGCCAACTTCTTTAACGGGTTTTGTAGATTGTAATTGCCTTAAAATATCTTTTTCAGTGACAGAAACCCTTCTCAATATACCCCCTGGTTCAACTCACGTTGTTGTAAAAAAGTTGACTTCTTCTCCTGGAAATCTGGGTAAGTGTGAGAAGAAAGCCTGCTTTCGACATTTTTGATTGATTTGAGAGTTTTGAATTTGTTTTGTTGTTGTCTTGACAGCTGGTTTTGTGTGAAATGTCACAAAAATATAAATAAAATATTGTTGTTGTTATTATTAACGTGTTTTTTAGTTACGGTTGCTACATAAGCCATATGCTTCTGTACAATGTGGTTTCTTTACCAATGAAGCTTTTTCTATTTCCTTTTGATTAGGTTTGACATACTTAATGAAATGTGTGTTATATGAAGACAAGATAATATTGTTACTTTGCTTTCTGTTAGCCGTTCGAGATTTGTCTGGTTTCCACCTCTACCGCCGTCCACCCACATGGTATCATTGGCATTACTTCACAACTGCAAACACCACTTTCCGTTATCTAATCCGTAACCAAACGCAACATATTTATGGCGGCCGGCAACTAACATCACACTTTATCTCTATACAAGTACGTGCTTCTTAATTATGTACATATTTATGGTTTCGCATAATTATGCAAATATGTATATATAATTCCGGCAAGAAATATGCGCCTTTACGAAGGGGTAAAATTACTGACTGAAGTAGTCGCATGATTCATTTGTTATTAATATGCTGCTCAAGTATAATTTTTTTGTACTCTAAAAAAGATAAAATAGTGGCCAAATTAACCCTAATGTTGGTAACGGACGTAAACGAGGGTGTCTATACCCTTTTTGTTAGCGCAAGACGTTGGGTGTAACTGTTGAGGTGGGCGCAATTTCTACCACCAACACTCACACTTTACCGCATCGAAATGGATTTGAACAGGATTTGAACTCGCAACCACAGAAATTCCAAAAATTGCAAGCACTCTACCAACTGAACTGTCCCTGCCAGGTTTCACTGCAAAATAAGGCTTAAAGAGCCACACGAGGTTAAGGGTGACTGGATGAAATGGATGAGTTGTTCATGAAGTGATGAAATGATACAGTTGAATTTAGTGTTTGGATGTTTATTGAATTTGATTGATTTGAATTAATGAAGATTCGGGTAGAGTGTAGAAAAAAGCTTTAAGCATGAAAATTCCGTCTGAGATTTGGGATACAGAGAACATGATGGTGATCTGATTCAATGGTTGTGGCAAAAAGGGTTTTTGCCTTGAATTTTTTAGGTGGAGGAACTATTGACCATGATTCATGAGAGTTTTTACCATGGAAGTAACTTTACAGCAAGGATATACATGCAACATCTCTTTCTTGGGTAAAAGCTTGAAGGGAATTGAACAGAAAATAAAATGTCGAGAGAAAAAATACTTTTCCTGGCATTATTCCATCATTGGTCTATTTATTTTTTGAAAAGAAACAACATATCATCAAGAGTCAGATATTTTCTTGAGCAGTATAAAAAACCAACCATTTGCCAGCAGAATTAGCAACAACTTAGAATTCCATCTAAGCTCTGCAGTGAACTTTAGACCAAGTAGCTTGTTCACGCAAGGAAGGAAGGCTGCCATTCGTGTGGATTGGCGAAAGAATATGATCAGAGTGGTGTCTGTGGAAACAAGATTTGATTTAAATGCATTGAGAGTAACCAACTGTTACCCCATTCAACAATGTTGTTAAGATAAGGAGAAAGAAAAGCTGTCAGGGAAGAATCACTATTTTGTTTGGAGTACAACCATAAAGAGTTGACAAAACATTTGATGATATTAGGAAAATCATTGATAAAGATTACGAAGAACGCTGGGTTTAAAGAGATATTCTTGTGGTACAACTGCCTTAATGCAGTGATCGAACGATCCGATTAATCAGTCTGCCTTATAGAGCTTATTACCAACGGAAAATACTCATAGACTCATAGTCTAGACTCATTACGGAATGAAAGAAAAATAATGAAAGATTGGACGTTTATGGACAAGAGCATGCGAATTCAGAGGTAGGTTGTTTGAGAAGGAAACAAAGGAAAAGGAGTCTACGTTTGAATCAGGGTTTGCGTCGTGAATTTGTACTTTGTAGACAGAAGAGAAAAAGACGAAGCGTAAACTATCTAAGGCAATCAGTAAAAACAAATGTAGCATTTCCATATCACGGATATTGATGGTACGAGTGATAGTGATAGTCTCTTTGTGCCGACGAAAAAGAGGATAGACATCTTCCTCTTTTTAAGACAAAGCTACAACATACCTTATATAAATTAATTGTATACATATAGCGAACATAGTTTAACCTGTCTTTCAGATCATGTATTCACACAAGAGGTTTATTCCAACTCAACCAATCAAAATTTATTTTGAATTTTACGCCAAAAAGTCGCAAGATTCATATATTTGGAAAGTCGTGAATCGGACTGCGTGTAATGCCACATGCAATGGAGGTTGATTTAAGCATACAATCAAATTTCTTTGGAATTTTACTTAAACATTGCAATCTTCATAACGCTCCTACAACCTTCATAACACCCCTACAACCTTCATAACAACTCTACAATCTCTATAACACCCCTACAATCTCCATAACACCCCTACAACCTTCATAACACCCCTACAATCTCCATAACACCCCTACAATCTCCATAACATCCCCACAATCTCTATAACACTCCTACAATCTCCATAACACCCCTCCAACCTTCATAACACCCCAACAATCTCCATAACACCCCTACAATCTCCATAATGCCCCTACAACCTTCATAACACCCCTACAACCTTCATAACACTCCTACAATTTCCATAACACCCCGACAACCTTCATAACACCCCTACAATCTCCATAATACCCCTACAATCTCCATAACACCCCTACAATCTCCATAACACCCCTATAATCTCCATAACACCCCTACAATTTCCATAACGTCCCTACAACCTTCATAACACCCCTACAACCTTCATAACACCCCTACAACCTTCATAACACTCCTACAACCTTCATAACACCCCTACAATCTCCATAACACCCCTACAATCTCCATAATGCCCCTACAACCTTCATAATACCCCTACAACCTTCATAACACCCCTACAATCTCCATAATGCCCCTACAACCTTCATAACACCCCTACAACCTTCATAACACCCCTACAATCTCCATAATACCCCTACAATCTCCATAATACCGCTACAATCTCCATAACACCCCTACAATCTCCATAACACTCCTACAATCTCCATAACGTCCCTACAATCTCCATAACACCCCTACAATCTCCATAACGCCCCTACAACCTTCATAACACCCCTACAACCTTCATAACAACCCTACAATCTTTAACACTAACTAAAATACACTAAAATACACTAAAAAACACTAAAAAACACTAAAATAACACTAATCATTTAATGACTTTATCTTAGATTTATTTTCATGAAATATCGTTGAATATTTGAAATAAGAATTTTTAGTATTTTTAACATGACTTCAATTTATTGTCCACAGGCATCTCTGTGGGTCGGTTTGCTTGCGTGAGTTTATTCAAAACATCTCCGGTGGAGAGGACATCTTGCTCTCCTGCGAACGTGATTGTAAAAGACGAAATTGTCACGTGCAACACTAGACCTTGTTCTGTTAGGTAACTCGTTTTACTATTTCTATAAGAGTTAAAATTCCACAAGCTAAAAATTGCGCGACGGACTTTTACCGATGTGGTAATATGCAGATTTGATTGGTTTAAAAGTTTTAAATTTCATACGAAAAGAAATAACAGTGAAATGAGAGTTTATACTCCGTCGTGTATTCTAAATACATATAATCTTTATTGGATTTTGTTTATAAGAAGTTTTTCAGTGACCTTTCTTGAGAGTCCAACTGTCTTGACGTGGCTAGAAGTTTTGTCGGAAATTATTGTGAATTCGCGCGTAGTTCTCTGTTGTTCTGGTGTGATTGTTGCGTCGCCTGATCTACAAACTTGTGACTACAAACTTGTGCGATTTGATTTTCAGTCGCCGCATGTTGTAAATTTTTTATTCGGTTTATGGTCGTTCTTTGCTAATTTAAAACATAAATAACTGTGACGATTCACGAATTCTGTTACGATCTTCAGGAAAATAACATTATACAGTTTCAGAATCTTTCCATTATTTCAATAATCATTGTCAAGATTAAACTTTTAACAAATGTTGTCGGTTAAATACAAAATACATCTTTTAGTGTCATTAAAAGAGGAGTGGGACGAAAGAGTTAGTGGCAACTTAAATAACTAGTTTCTTTACAAAATTTGTCGCCTAGGCATTTTAGTTTTACTTCATCAGAATACTTGCGTATTGCGTACCTGCGTATGGTAGTTTGATATATATAGCGTTGGATCGAGTTGAGGGATTTCTTTGGGTTTTATTAAAAAAGTTTAATTTTTTAGTTTATCAGTTTTGTTGGGTAAAGATTTCTTGGAGAATAGACTTTAGGTTATCTAAATCGTTGTTAAGAGTTACAGAGTTATTATTAATTTTATATATTCTGTCAACCAGAGTTTTGATAAAACCAAGTTTGTAAGTAGAACAACTATAGCTTATATAGTTAATAAGAAAAATGCTAATAGTTAGTCAATGGTGAATTTTATGCTGGCTATTAATATAATTGAAAGATAGGTCACAATCTTCTTCTTTATCATATAGAACAAAAATATCATCTACGTATAATAGTGGTTGCTTACCTTCGTAGCTTTTTCTCTAGATTTTCTATTAACATGTTGGCCAATTTGGGGGCAAGCGGAGGACCCATTGCTATGTCATCCTGTTATTCATAATATTGATCTTTCAAAGACGAAGGTGTTGTTAACGTGCCATACAGATTTTTTAGCTCTTGTTTGCTTATCTGTATTAAATAAACAAATTAGGATGAACTCAGTATATTTTTATTGCTCACGCAGCAACTTTTCTATCTTCTGATTGGATTAAACTTAGCCGCGTTTAACCCTTAAAAATTCAAGCCGTATAAACTTCTTAAATGTACGATCTTTCTTTAAGATAAAATATAACATTACGTTATACTTTTCAATAGCCTCCCATCAGATTTGATAACCTTTATAGTGCATTCACACTTTTTCTAGAAACCAGCTATTTTTGCTTTTCACCAGGCATTCAAAACTTCCTTACTTTTCACCAGGCATTTCTACAAGTACACCAATTGGTCGAAATGCTCAATGTGCGATGTGATTGGCGATCGTCATAGAAACGTAAGCTGTTGGATGAAGCATGAGAGATTGCCGGCAGCCGAGGTGGCGCTTGACCGTTGCGAACAGCCTGTTCCGGACGCGTCGTTGGTTTGCTTTGTACGTTGTCCGAAAGGTTGGTTATAATAATTCCTAAACTCAACTCTGATTGCTCGATGCCTCTTCACATCTGAGTTGTTGATTTTTTATAAAATAATAATTATGCTCACGAAGTTAATACTCTCATTTGCGCCAACGAAAATCAGTGAAGCAACTAAATTAAGCTAGATTCGCGATAAGAACTCAACTACTAAGGAGCTGATTATATGAGGCGAGTCAGCCCGGTAAGCGAGATAGCTCGGTAAACGGGCCAGCTCGCCTTCACTAAGAAACACAATAATTTGCGTTTTCATGATTACATGTAAACGAGCCATCCCGTTTGCCGCGCTAGCTTGTTTGTAGCTCAGCGGACTGTCTCGGTAAACGGGCTGTCTCGGTTAATGTTTTTCCTATATTATTGCTATTCTACCGGGCTACCCCGCTAACCGGGATGAAATTGAAAAAGGACAGTTGATACAATTTGAAAATTAAAGATGGCCGATAAAAGTGATGTGTTTAGGTTCAAATGGACAAATACAATGATTAAGGACTTGATTGATGCCCGGGGAAACGCCTGTGCTTAAATTTCTTCACCATAAATCGGTTCTACCATTTGCAACCCATACTGATCGTTTTCTCCTATTCATTCTTCTAATATACATGATTTTTAGCTTTTTTAGATGAAGTGAACGTTTTCTACCATAATGTAATATTATGTTCTCTTGTATATGTTTTTTATATAAATTATAACAAAATAAGAGTCCATTAAATTGTATGCTGACCATAGTAAACAACTGAAGAGTTCGTTGTAGCACTTTCGTTTTCGATAAACAGTCAGCCATTTTGAAATTTTCCGCGTATTTTAACCGAGCTGGCCACTTAATTAATTTTTTAATCGTAAAATAAATGCTATCCCGGTAACCAAGCTAGCCCGCTGGCCGGGCCAGCTCAGTTCCATATAATCAGTCCCTAAATCACGCAGGAATTGTAAAACTTAATTACCAAGAAAAGCATCTTTCAATAATTGATCTATCGATGTTACATTGATCCTCTCTAGAGATATCATCAGAATCTTTGTCCGTTCGCATTTTCTAATTCTTGATCTAATTTTAAATAAAAGTCAAGTTTTGAGAATTGGAAATTTTTTACCGCCAGCTTAAGTAAACAAGTCTCTAATATTCTGGAGAATGATGGACGTTGCAGGCGGACATTATAGAACCCTCTCGTTTGATTTTTAGGTAACTTGGCTTTGGAGAACTTTCGCTTTTTATTTTTTCCAACCCGCTAACTGTAATGGGAGTCAACTAGTTGACGTCCGTCAATTCATTAAATTTTAAATTACGCTACACAAATGTTGTCCTTCTCGAACATTAAAGCCTCGAATTAATCTTTCCCATTTTGCTTTTCTTTAACTTGCATCTCACATTGTCTTAAATATATATTAACGTTTTCTCTATTTTATAAGATATCTATTTGTCTCGATTATACAGATGAACGTATTTATTATGTTGGTTTGAGTAATGGAGCAAACCGAATTCTCGCTTAGTAACTGTAGTCCGTGATCTTTTACGCCCGTGTTGGAAATTGTCTTTTTTTTGATGATTTATTTTTAATATTATCGAACGTATTACGTATTATCGTGTTTTACGCGGACAGTGCCATTGATGACTTTCTGGATTGCTAGACGATCGGGACAACTTCGTACACATGTGATGAAATAGTTTACTCGGCAAACTCTTCGATTTTTTCGTTGCACGCGTATCTTTCCTGCTCTTTGTTTTCCGTGTGTTGTGCCGTGTTCCTGATTTCACAGCAACCACGATTCTCGCATACCATAGTGCTCTCTCTTAATACCTTGTAACAGTTTCCATAATTGTAACAAGCGGCGTCTGCTTTTCGGTTCGCGTTTCGAAATATTTGCGGTTTCCGACCACCCATCTCCCCTTTGACCCAAACCAAATCTTCGTCGTCATCTATGCAATGGAACGTCGAGTTCGACATTCTACGCGATTTTTATCATTCTCAGTGCACACAGGTTTGTGATATACCCCGTGAAAATTTTCCTCCCGGTAATTACGTGTCTTGTTAAAACTGATCAAATTCCCATGCACCACCTGCACGTTTGAATGAATCGTGCCATAATTAGAATATTATTATGCATATTCAAAATTGACAACTTTGAAACTCTTTATACAACGAGGCTCTGCAATCATAACCGAATTTATATATATGGATAACTTAAAATAACTGAAAAGGCGGTTATATATTGAAAAGTTGGAAAATTGTGGAATAAATAAATTCCCATAAACGAACATTTCTTCTAAAGTTCGCTTACTGTTCTTACAGATAATAAATTTTCTGCGGACAGTTATTTTCGTCCAACTGTAAGATTTGTGTGGTGTACAGACGTTTTGTAATTCACGATTCGAAACTGACGGTTCGAAACAATATTGCTTTACGTTTTTTAAACGTTTATTAATTTTCGAAATAATTTTGATTTTTCGATTTTTATACTTCTATTGACGATTTTTTTTTTTTCGATTCGCGAATTCGAGTAACGAATCAATCGGTAGTGGTTTACCTTGGGACGTTATTACGTTATTTCTTATATTTTTTATTATATTTCTTATAGACCTCCAAATAAACCGTCGAAATCTATTTATTCATTTCTCTCCGGAAATTTTAAAAGCTGCGATAAAAAATCAATTCATTTTGTTGGCGACTTCAACGTGAATTGTTTGAATTACGCAACAGACACCTCAGTAAATTGCTTTCTACACATGTCATTCTCCTACGCCATGTGTAATTACGCGTGCAACCACAAGAACATCTGTAAATTGTATACTTTGAACCAATTTCTTCTATAAATAATAAACCTCATTATGAAACAAAAATTAGCAAACAGCTATCTTTATATATGTGTGGGTGAAACAGTAGCATAAATTTGTAACAATGTAAACAAAAGAAAGAATTAAGAAAAAGAAAATATTTATTTGTGAACGCCATTACAGAGAAGATCAAATTTTAAAATACTCGTGAAACTCTTAACTCTGGTGAGATACTCTGAACTTGCCTGTCAAAAGTATATCTGCTCCTTCTATTCAACAATCAGCTCAAGTTTTATAGTTAAATTAACATTGAATGTTTCTGTTTCTCAACAACAACAAACAAAATACTACCTTAAGGGAAGAAATTAATGCAGAAGAAAACGGGTGTAGGACAAAACCCCCTTAGGACAAAAAAACCCATTTTTTATAGAGTAGGACAAAACACCTCTTATTTTTAAATAATTATATAGTCAAGGCAGCTAAAATCTACGCATCAACAAAGTCCTGGAAAAAATACGCGGCAAAATTTCACAATGAAAATGTAAAATATTTATTAAATTGTTTGGGCAAATTTGGGCCCAAAGTTTAAAATATTCCGTTTGCTTTGAAAATTGGTAAGTTTACTAATTATGATGCTGATTTCAAATCAAGTACCAGAATTTGGATATTTTCACCCCTAATTTCTTTTTTTGGAGAAATTTGGGCCCAAAGTTTAAAGTATTCCGTTTGCTTTGAAAATTGGCAAGTTTACTAATTAAATGATACTGGTTTCAAATCAAGTACCAGAATTTGGATATTTTCACCCCTAATTTCTTTTTTTGGGGAAATTTGGGCCCAAAGTTTAAAGTATTCCGTTTGCTTTGAAAATTGGCAAGTTTACTAATTAAATGATACTGATTTTAAATCAAGTACCAGAATTTGGATATTTTTACCCCTAATTCCTTTTTTGGGCAAATTTGGGTCCAATGTTTAAAATATTCCGTTTGCTTTGAAAATTGGTAGGTTTACTAATTAGAGGATGCTGATTTCAAATCAAATACCAGAATTTGGATATTTCCACCCCTAATACTATATTTGGGCAAATTTGGGCCCAAAGTTTAAAGTATTCAGTTTGCTTCGAAAATTGGTAGGTTTATTCATTAAATGATGCTGATTTCAGACCAAGTACCAGAAGTTGGATATATGTAATCTGGCGTACAGACGTTTCGAAATTGACGATTCGAAATAATATTGTTTTACATTTTTTAAACTTTTATTAATTTTCGAAATAATTTTGTTTTTTGTTTTTTAAAATTCTATTAACGTTTTTTAAATTCGCGAATCAATCAAGTGGTGGTTTATCTTGGAACGTTTTTACGGTTGCCTTTAGCCGGCCCCGCGACATGCATTTGAAATGTTTCCGCACTTTCATGTGACGGAACTTGTGTGTATTTGTTCAATATAAATTTTGTGATGACCTCTTTGACATGAACGATTAGTAAATGAATTCTTAAGTATTGAAGTCCAGAGACACGATGGTGAAAAGAAACGCTCTCTTATCTACTCTATTTCTTATAGACATCCAAATAAACCGTCTAAATCTATTTATTCGTTTCTCTCTGGATATTTTAAAAGTTGCGATAAAAATCAATTTATTTTGTCGGCGACTTCAACGTGAATTGTTTGAATTACGCAACAGACACCGCAGTAAATTGCTTTCTACAAATGTCATTCTCCTACGCCATGTGTAATTACGCGTCCAATCCAAATTAGCAAACCAGCTATGTTTATATATGTGTGAGTGAAACTAGTAGTATTAATTTGAAACAATGTAAACTACATATGCCGAAAAAACACATTATTCCATATTTTTTTGTACCCTTACTATAACCGTAGAATGGAGACACTGACTCTCCAGAGGCGCTTAGCCAATTTAACGCGGGGCTACACCCGAAATGAAAATGGCTGAGTTTTTACGAGCTGTTGCTTACAATCTCCGCGACAAACGTGTCTTAAATAATGTAATATAAGGACAATAAAGATATATATAGCTTAAATACGTCATCATTTGTTCTAAGAATCTACGGTTTCGTGCACAGACGCTAGCTTATAAAAATTATAAACGCTTAGTTGATCTAAAAATTAAGGCAAACTCCAAAGTTGATGTATTTAGTGAAAAATGAAAGCAATATTTTATTTATTAATCAAGATCAGTCCATTACACTCATTTCCATCATCTAATACAATATCCAATAGCTTTCAGAGTTTCCTCGACAGTTTTGCGACCATCACGGAGATCTGAACAAAGTGTTTAAAGAGTCTTTTGTAGTTTCTTTGTTGAATTCTGAACACGTTTTTGTGGGCATTGTCCACGTGAATCGAGGAGAAAGATCTGTTTCCACATTATCATGGTCTTTACGTAGACTATCAATGAATCTCCAGATGGTTGAGTGTGAGCAACCTACTAGGGATTGGAATCCACGGTTCCACGATTCACAAATGTTGTTGGTTCTGGATGCAAATGATGCTGCGTATTTTAAAAATATTTTCTTAAGATTTTGACTCGAAAACCTACGCGCCAATATTTCTTAATTTCTATAAACGAACCAATCAAAACCTTTATATTTCCTAAAAGTAACACCTTTAAGGAACATGGTAATGCATTCATTTCAAACCCACGTCAAACACATGTTTTGTAATCGAAAAGTTAGTCAGGCGCGGCGAGAACTCGTTACAGCAGTTTTATGAGGTCGTTTCAACATGACGGTTATTTCGATGAAAAATAAACACATATGGTCATAAATAAATAAGTACCAGAATTTGGATATATGTAATCTGGCGTACAGACGTTTCGAAATTGACGATTCGAAAATGACGGTTCGAAATAATATTGTTTTACATTTGCCCAAATATGGTATTAGGGGTGAAAATATCCAAATTCTGGTACTTTGTTGGAAATCAGCATCATTTAATTAGTAAACCTACCAATTTTCGAAGCAAACGGAATACTTTAAACTTTGGTCCCAAATTTGCCCAAATATGGTATTAGGGGTGAAAATATCAAAATTCTGGTACTTGGTCGGAAATCAGCATCATTTAATTAGTAAACCTATCAATTTTCAAAGCAAACGCAATACTTTAAACTTTGGGCCCAAATTTTCCCAAATATGGCATTAGAGATGAAAACATCAAAATTCTGGTACTTGGTCGGAAATCAGCATTATTTAATTAGTAAACCTACCAATTTTCGAAGCAAACGGAATACTTTAAACTTTGGGCCCAAATTTGCCCAAATATGGCATTAGAGGTGAAAACATCAAAATTCTGGTACTTGATTTGAAATCACCATCCTCTAATTAGTAAACCTACCAATTTTCAAAGCAAACAGAATACTTAAAACTTCATTATCTGAGTTGTTTGTAATGTTGAAGAGATTATTAGGGGTTTTGTCTTAGGGGGTTTTGTCCTAGGGGGTTTTGTCCGTATACCGAAGAAAACAGTGCGGAAGAAATCATTTGCTTCAAATTCGCACTAATTTCTTCCGCACAGAAGCAGATTTTTCAACGGCTCTCAAATTATTTAGGGATAAAATTCGCACTAATTAATTCCGCACTTTTTTCTTATGTATTCCTTTTCTTCCCTTAAGGTACTTCATATTATCAATTTTTTGAAGAATTTGTTAATCGTTTCAAATTACTTAAATTAAACAGTTGGACGGTTCGATTTGAATTAAATGAAGTTGTTTTCCGGAAGAATGATCAAATGCTTTGCCTATTTTTGAAGTATTTATGGACATTTCTTATTCGATATTTCACATAACTTCTTCCATATAAACATGATATATATCAACAATATGGGCAATCTGTGAGAAATATATCTCCAGTTTAATAAAATGCTACACCTAAAGTCTCCTCATCATCTTTAAATATTCAACATAGCAACCCTCTTCATCAATATGTACCGATCACCATCATGTGTTATTCTAATCGACAAGGATGTTACAAAATGTAATGCTCAAAAGTTGAATCATCAGAGAGAATTTTGTTACAAAAAAGACGCATGAACTTAGCCAAACCTGCAATATTACATGCCTCGGTCCACATCCACGGCCCAGAAAAATTAAAATTGACTTGCAAAGTTATCGCATATAAAACAAATCCGAAAATTACGAAATAAATTCATCAATTTTTTGTTATGAATGAGGGGTAAGTAAGTCTTTAATTTTAAAGGCCTCTGCGAGTTGTCTTTTTTGTAATTCACGAATTTGGTGCCAATTATTTTGAAATTTTTCGTGTTTACTGTTGTGAGGGAGTGTCGCTATATGTTTGAGTTTGTATCGCGTCCGCTGTGGTCTTTAATGCGTTCTTCGAGTCTCCTTGATGTTTCCCCTACGTATGTTGCATTACAGTGTGGTTCGGGGCAGTTTGCGAGGTTGTGTTTATGTTGGGAGTTGATTTTGTTTTTGTTGGAGAATTTTGAGGAGAGTTTGGTGTTAGTGCTAGTGCATATTATCATGTTCAAAGTGGCGAGTCTTGTGGGATGAGGCAGTTTAATGAGTGTTTTAACGAATTTTGTATGCTTTCTCCTGTAAAAATCTGCATAATATTTCTCTCTGTCGCCCTTGAAACTTGAAATGATATCTTTAACAAATCTAAAACAATGATTATGTCCCTAAAGTCACCTTGATGAACTTCATACTCTTTTTGTGTTTTGACAGAGTAGCGTTAACTTTAAGAGGTCTACAAACAAGTTGAAATCACGAGATTCTATTTGTGTGTATCTCTTAGGTTGATGATCAGTCATGTGTTGCGGTGTTTTGATGGTTGGATTTGATATCGATTCAGCCCTCCCTTCGTTTTTTGTAGATTTTGCTGCAGTTTTCGCACCTATGTGTTCTTTGAGCTTCACTTCCTATATCTGAAAGAAGGTTGTCAAGTTCCTGAACAATTCATCTGTAGTGAAGAAATCCTCGTCAATAGCATTTAAGATAGCATCCAAGTCATCGCCAGTATAAAATATATTACTTGACATCCTGTGTCGTGCACGTCCACTCGGGCCGTCGGAAATTTTCAACAACGTAAACAATACTGGATCTACGGCCGAGTCACCAGACTAGTGATTTTCATATGACTATGTATAGGCTAATAAATCACGCAACTAATAATATTTATCAAGATTAGATTTCAATCGTATCTTCATGTATTCATCGATCTTTGAAAGTTTATCTGCATATATAGTGAGGACCATGCATTCATAGGAGGAATTATGTAAGATGTGGAAAATGTAGCGTTATATGCTGTTTTCAGCGGTTTTTCATGATGATTTTTAATCTAACGTTTTTAGAGCTTTTTGAAGGTTTTGAAGCAGAAAACCTACTTACTAAAACTGATGTTTTGTTTTCTAGCATGCGTGGAAAGGTCGCACAATTGCCCATCCTTCGTGGCCAAGGGGTTTTGCAAGCACAAGCCAGTTCGAAATCTCTGCTGTAAAAGTTGCAAGTTGTAATTACAGAGATCAATAAAAATAACCACCATTGCTTTTCTACAACCCCTTATTTCACCGCGTCAGATTTTGCGTTTTCATTGTTTGAAATTGTGTCATTGTACATCAGAGTTGTAGGAACATATTGTTCAATCTTATTATATTCTCTCGTAGCAAAAAAAATTAAATACGTTGGCAAATTTTCCGTTTCTAATATCTTTGCTGATTAATTCGAACCACAAAAAGCTTAATGGTAAAGTGCGTACTTATGTCTTCTTAAAGTTTTATTTGGACTATTTTAATCTTGTTGGTATAAACCTTAAACCGCGAGAGGCCATATGTTTATTATTAGTTTTTGCTCTGAGAGAAGATCTACAATCCGTAATACACTAATTTTTTTATAAGAATGCCCAAATTTCAGCTAGCCTCAAGATTCTTTCCAAATCAGTGGTTTTGAGCCATGATGGTGCCATTCAATAATTACGCAACCGTTTGAGGAGTGGTTGGCTCCACACATTTTTCGCGATGAAAAGGAAAGTGAGTGGGTTTGTAGTTGTAAATTTGTTACATAATAATGGGGAGGTGGAGGAGTGAATTACTTATATTTCCCTAAAGAAACGTATAATTTCCCTCTCATCCAAATCAAATCAAATAGTAACGTAGTATCTGTGGAGGAGAGTGTTGACAAATGGAATGTTTGTATATGTGGAAGAGAGAATTAGCAGATGGAATGTATTGTATCTTATATTGGAACATGTTTAAAGAATAAACTGCCTCATTTTCTGTTCTCCTTGAAGCATACATTGATTTAACGATTCTTACCTAAAGGCCTTCGAGATGATCAATTAAAATGATCTTGCGTATAGATGGAGCTTTGCAAGAATCGAAGAAACTGAGTGAACATAACAGGGAAGGGAACGTCAGAGCCTGGTCCGAAAAAAAGTACATAGTGACGAATTAATAAAAGCTATCTGTCGAATTGCTATCCACGGTCAGAAGCGCAGGAGAGACGTCCCAATGAGATAATAAGAACGGTGAGGAAGGTAGATGAACTGACTGAAGCGCTAAACCGGAAGGAATACAATCTGAAACGTTTATCCGTTTATCTTCATTTGGTCTTGAAACACCATCGAACTATTGTCGGAAAGCGACACAACACAGCACCAGTAAAAGCTCATAAACCCCCAAAATTCAAAGCATTCATCTCATATTTCCACAAGGTTTACACGATCCAGTATTAGAGCTTTAGAGGATATCGCTGCAACTTTGGGTCCTTTTCATTCGCAGGATAACAAAGCGAAAGAGCCGATTGGTATCACAACAGCAAATATACAATGGCCATGCATATGGAGTATCAAGACTATCCCATGCATTCCATCGCCTTTGTGATATGAACAAGATGCGCTCATTACCTGAATTCACAGATAGTTTTCAGAACCAACATTCTAAAGGGAAATAGATAATGATTGGTGCTGTAGACGAACAACTATTCGAACTCGCTTTAATGTGCTATTTCGTTGATCACGATTTTGACGCCCTTTTTGTCGCTACCAATGGACCTGGACGGAGTGCTTTTAAACGAGTAAAAAGACCGATGGTGATGTTGAGCAAGGAATTGAGTGGAGTTCTTTGCTTCCACTTTGTTACCCATTTTGATAAAAACAATAAAACGATTGCATCGACGAAGAATTAGATTTGCGAAATTTTAAGTAAGCTGGTGAAATTTGGTCGAAATTAGTAATTGATGGTAACCCTGTTGTCGCTGAGTTTATTGGAGATGAACCACCAAATTTAATGGCTACAAAGTGAGAGGAATGGAAAGCAAATCGTGCGCGAGAGTCTCGGTACCTTTACAAGTCGTAAAACGTCAGTTGCCAGCTGTTCGATCTCCGGGTAACGGTCTCGAGTGAGTGGCATAGGTTATCGTGAAAGTTGCGTCTATTGTTCTTCCAAAATATCGTAATGAAAAGTTGTCTCCAAAATGCGCGAGTACCAAATTTTCTAATAAAATTCCGTATGATTGCTGGCGTCTCTCTGCTAAGGATGTTCTCAATCAACGTATTCGTAAAGCCTGTGTCTTAGGGAATTCAAACGCAGCTAGTAGTCTTTGTCTTTTCATTGTGAGTCTTTTTAACTGCGACATTTCGACACCGGCATAAGGTGTAAATAAACAAAATGTGTTATGAATTCGAACGGCAAAGTTCCAACTTTAAAGATTTTGAAAGATCTGCATTGTAATGCTTCCTTTTTAAGGAATAAGAAAAACAAGAAAGAACTCTTAGCTACGCTATTTTAACTTGAGTCTGTGCATGATTCTTAGACAATTCTTATTTTTCGGCTGTTTTAACCCTAGAAATACTTATTAAAAAAATGAGTGATTTGCTATAAGAACACATGAAGAAAACACGTTCGTTTATGTAGTATCTTATACTCAGGGACTAAAGATGTTTGAGTATTTATCTGTCATCCATTGCATACCCTATCAATGGTGTGGTTACATCACTGATGATTTGTTGTTGCTGCATTGTTGACTGTGCACAACAACAGTGTGCATCGAGGTTGTCGCCCAGCAGTCGCAAAGCTCCAAAGATCAACGGACCAACAGTCTCTTACTCGTTCGATATTAGAAGGCTTATATTTAAACAAGGCACTGCTCTCACGCCAGGTGATGTCTCCCAGCAACTTTTCCAGTGCTGTGTCTAGGAGCTTGGAAACGACCTTCTCTTAAAGATGACATCAACATCCTTCACCGGACTGAAAAAGAGCTATTAAATTCAATTAAAAAACGTCGTTGTTGTTCCTGTAGCCATTAATATTCGCAGACTTGCTAGTTCTCGGCAAGTGTGATGGGGACAAATTAGGTCCTTTTATGTCCGAATCTGATGAGGATGTAAAAAGGGAGGTTTTAGGCTGGCATGACCTCGACAACAAGACAGCAGATGATACAGTCCACTACATAGAAGCAAAGAAAATGGTGTGTGATGCATTGAACAGAAGCTCTACCAATTCGTTATCTCAGCATGGAAGAAGAATAAGACGCTCTGACATACAGGATGTGGCTGGTATATGACATCCTTTAGCGATCAATGGAGATGTTTACCTTCAGTCGTTGGTTGAAAAATCTGGAAAAATATTACTTTTCATCTTGCTGGACTAATAGAACCAAGCCGAATGGGAAAAAGATACACGGTGGTGTCACTGGAATCGGCAGCAGTGAGGACAATGAGACATCTCTATTGGTTTCATTGGTAGTGGAACCACCAAACCAGTGTTGCTTGATAATCTACCTTTCGATGATCAGAGTGGATGTAGAAGAGTTGAGTCCATGCAACATCCAACATTAACATTAGCCGTAGATATTGAAGCGGATGACTACTCAAAAATCGGTAGAAAATCTGACAACCCATCCATTACTGACACCGGGGTGCAGTCCTGCTTATGAGAGTCTACAGATTTTCTTCAATCTTGGTTTTAAACGATCCGACCATATCCCTATCAACAATACGTTATATGCAGCCAATATGGAGACAATAAATGTTGAAGGAATAATCCTCTTAAGACTGTCAGAGACTAACACTGATGGTCATATCCATACAGCACAGCAGCTGTTTATGGTATATCTTAGCCCTTGTACAAATCGGTTTTACCTTTCTCATGATACCTTGGTTTATTTAGATGTTATCTCTCGGGATTTTCCTCAACTTGGTTCGGCCCTACATCAATCTTCAATCGATGGCCAGAAGGACCACTGTGGCTGTCCAAAGAGAACTAAGCCTCCGAAGCCTCCGCTGTCCTCATGTAAAGCCACCATTTCAACAAGCTAAATCGATCCCGCCAACGGCATGGAAATAAGTGTTGGTGTCAAACATCAGGTGTGGAATGCATGGTGGATAAAAGACAGACTGTTTTTTAGCTTTTGGCTGGTATTTTACAAACATTGCCCCACTGTTCTTGTGCCAAAAAACGCATCCTTTGTGTGGTTCAGTAATTACCTTTGACAAGTCACGTCGATTCTTTTTAATTGTGCCAACCTAAGAGAATTTTGCTTGTTGCAGTTTTTCAGCCAAAGGTAATGATGTAAAAAAGTTATCGCAGCAGATGTTATATCCTTTACCATTGATATCCGTAATTTTGACTACAACTGATTCTCCAAGCGGTACATCGCCACGTTGTTCCTTTTCTTGTGCTAAAACTTTCATGTTCATCTAAGGCCAGGAAAAAGTCTACGTCACCACGGCGTACAGCTTCTTCAACGGTAAACTTCGCTATTGACCTTAGTATCGACTTATGAATGAACATCTTCCGAGCGCTGTATGATGTGCTCATACTGGATGACACACAACAAGGTACCGCAGGATTTGCAGTGAAAATGTTGTGCGCAGCAGTTCGACCTGTTAGTACAGGTTTGCAAGATGTCCAAATTGTTTCTTTTTCTTCTAACTATCACCACCAGTTGTATCTTGCGCGCTTGTGATGTTTTCATCATGTGATTCATCTTCATCACTACTTTCTCGGTCAATAATTGCTGAATTTGCAGCAGGTGAAATGGACAAATTTGCAGCAATTAACTGCGGATTTGCATCCTCCTCGTCATCAGTGTCCTAAGTAGTGATCATATCAGCAATTTGACCACACGTCATTGCCTGTTGCGTCCAAAATAAAAAACAAAATCTCAAAATTTTTTGACATTAGCTATATAAATTTTTGTCGCTGCTGAGAAATGTACAAAATAAAAACATTTAGCACTGCTCTTTTTTTCTTTTTTTTTAGAAGGAAATACACAGGAGAGGCAGGGGCTGAGCGGCAGGCTCTGAGGGACACAGAGTCCTGTGTATTGGAAGTTTAACCTTTCTCTTCTTTGCCATTAGGTAGGAAAGAAAGGATACCTGGAGCATCCTGCCTGGTGGGAAAGCCAATGACATAAGCCACCAATAGCAGCAGGAGTGGTGGTATTTCACCAGGGCGTTGGGTTTAACCCAACTACCACCTAAAATAGTGCAACACTAAAACAATCCCTTCCTACTATTATATTGACAAGGATGATAGAGTGGTTAATTAAAGAAACCGCAAATCCTAAATGGATTTCAATCAAAACGACAGCTGGGGGGTTAGGGTTATGTGTACATAAAAAAGCACAACGACTAAAGCGTAAAATTCTAAGATGGAGGTAATTTTACACTTTAGTCGTTGTGCTCTTTTATTAAGAGACCACAAAAAAGGACATGCTTATATATATAGTTGTATATAAATTATGTAAATATCTTTCTTATGTACATTTTGTTAGTTCCTAATAGCACGATTAGATAATTCCTGTTTTTCTTTTTCTTTCTTTTTTTCAGAAAAAATACGGAAAAAAGTTTAATTATTCCAAAAATCCGGAAGTCCGGATAAATCCGGAATTCTTTTATCTTTGATTGAGGCTGAAAATTAAGCACACCTTTAAGCATGTACTGATCAAGTTCAATCATTGTTAAATAGTTCAGTTAAAGTGGTTCAAGAATATTCAATAAAATCAAATAGATTTCTTTCTACTTCGTCATTTTTTAAATGAAAATATAAGCATATACATAAGCATATATTGAGCCTGAAATTGTTAAAATGCTAAGCATAAATGAGGCTAGAGCCGATTTTCCCTCATGCTTATAGAAAAAAGGTGTACTAACACTAAATTTTCACGAAGTATTCCTGTGCTTGAACTTGTCACTAAATATCAAGCAATATCGTCTTCAATAATTGCACACAGCAACAACCCGGAACATGGAACAAACCCTAAAAACTCTAAAATAAGCCACTTCGCCGAGAAACAAACTGAGCGCAGTACTTCCAGGGATGTGGCAAGATTCGACCCGAGTGGGAGTCGAACCAGGGACCTCTTGATTCTGAGCGCAACGCTTTGACAACTGTTGCTTAGAAATGTAATGTTAGAAATGTAATGTTATTAAACAAAAGAATAATTTTCACCTCTTAATAGAATACAAAACACTTCGAGATCTGTTTTAAAGTTAAGTTTTAAATGTTATATATATATATATATATATATATATTCTTAAATTTAAAAGAATTTCGTTTTCAAAAAAGTGTACAAAATTCATATTAAATTCGCGTGTGACCAGGTATGCAGTTTAACTTCAGGAAAATGCGTCCATTCTAAAACGTAAACGTAGTAAAACTACATTCGCATGCACAATATAGAGCTAACTCGGGATTCGTGTGCAATAATGGGACTATAATTTCAAATCCGTTTTTAAACCGTCGTTTCGTAAGCACTTGCGTTATCGCTTTTATCGATTCTCTTACACATGTGCAATTAAATAGAGGGTTGTTGTTTAAGCTGTTCCAGCCGCTTGTCGTTGTCTTTGAACTTTCATATCTTTGTAGCGAGGTTCCTCTAGTGTATCGATTGCCCGAATAGTTTTTGGATGGTTCGGACCAAGGACCTAAAAACAATAGAGACAAATCTGCAGATCTTTCTTATTTCCGCCGGCATAAAAGAAGTATAGTTTGAAAATACCATGATAGTACGCGTGATTTAAAATGATAGGAATACATGAAAATGTAGATATGGAAATAAATACTAGCTTGACTCACATTACATGAAGCTTTGTGCCACATGAGGAAGTAGTCGTAGGCTTTATTAAATTTGTTGTCGTCTTCGTACAAGATCCCGATGTTCAAGCACATGCGAACATACAACATGTGGTTCTCACCGTACGCTTTCAAACAAAGCTCCATGGCCTTTGTAAGTTGCTGTGAAAAATAAGATTATCAGAAGAAAACGCTTTCTAACCGAAGATCTTCAAACGTTTTTTACGTTGAAAACGTAGGCACCCTTGGAAATCTCTTTCAAACCCATTTACATTTGTTCATACGATCAAAAGGTGCATAGTCAGGTCGTTGGGTGTTTTGATCCGGAAAAAATTAAGCTGAAATTTGGCACAAATCTTCTCTACTATGTATATAATCACCAAAAAAAATCCCCACAAAATCGCACCCGGGAAACCCTTTAAATCCATAATGGCGTCTTAGACGCAAATTATAAAACTACCAAAACCCGATATCGTCAAAACAGGTGTTTTTGGGATCATTTAAAAAATAATTTTATATTGATTCATTTTTGAAACACAAATAGGGTCTGAAAATGAAGTCACTGCATTGGAAATTTCGAATGTTTAATCGAATTTATTGTTTTTGTTTGCTTTACGCCTTTAGTTCAGTCAATACATTATTTACACGTATTTGTTTCTTTTTAAAGTTAAATATAAGAAATTTGTAGAATAAAATAAGCACGCGATGACACGTGACGTCATTTTAAAGATTGCACGTTTAATTGAGAAAAGAAGCAGGTAAGCCCAGTAAACGTTCACTTCATTAAGGTTTTGAGATAAAAAGAGAAAGGTATGCAGCATGTTAACTGATTCTAAAAGTATTGTACTAAAACATCTCATCTATATTCCATCCATTTACATCTATAGTAAGTTAGCATGTTAATAGAAAGTTCATGTTTCACAGCAATCGTCATCTTCTTCAGTTTCTTCACTCAAACAAGTCCAACAAGTTTTAATGAAAAGTCTGACTACATTGTAGAGAATAAGCCGCGAGAAAGGTTTGCAAGATCTGTCAACCTATCTAAGGGACGTCGAAGTGCTCCGCTATATGTTCACTTTGAATGCCGTCGAAAGTTTACTGGTTCCCGTAAGAAATCGTTAGATCAGAGTCACAAGAAAGAACCAGTACAATCGAAAAGGTTGAGAACTAGCGAAGATTTTGAACGGAAATCCTGCTGCTTATTTTGTAGTGGAAGACGCGACTTGAAACATGATGATATGAAGGAATGGAGAAGCGCTGAGACACTTGAATTAAAAGAAAGTATCTTGGAAAGAGCCAACAGTAATGAGTTGCTGTTTCATACCGACAGGAAAGTTGCGTTGATTTAGTTGATATCTACCATATCGCCTGTTATCTAAAGTTTGCGACGTGAACAAATAGGAAGACCTACGGATATGAAGTGAAAATGGATGCTTTTAATAAGGTTTGAGATAGTGGTTGTGAATTACATACAATTAGGGGGCATCCATAAAGTACGTACACAGGTAGGGGGGGAGGAGGTTGTCCAAAAGCGTACACATGCGTACAGGAGGAGGAGGTGTCAAAGACAGCGAGTACTTACGCAGTTTGACTATCTTTCTCGATGATATTTTTCCTTTTCATCACTTAAGGCTGAAATATTTCTTGAAAGTGTCTAAAATAATTTTATAACATAAGATTTTGAATATAATAACCTAAGTAACTAAGCGAGTAATTTTGGTTTTATAGTGTTTAGAAGTTAGGAAATTTCACGTTTTTAAGGCGGGGTGGGGGTCATAATTTTAGTAATAATTATGCGGGGGTTGTTGAAAAAGTACAGGGGGGATCCAAAATTGACGATTTTACTGCGTACGTACTTTATGGATGTCCCCTTAAAGATTTGATGGAAAAGATGAAAGAATTCACCGCTAACCTATACCGAAAAATCTTTACGTAAAAAGTTGAAAGAAAAATACAAAGACCACATTTATTTTACAGACATCCCTTGTCGACAGAGTGTAGTTTGCTTCAAAGATATGGTTTCCTATGTTTTATTCGTAAAGAAGAAGAAACTCAAGAATCTATAGTTATATAGCCTTCAGCTGCTGTTACGGTACACTATATTCTCACCAAGTTGAGGTACACACAAAATATACATTTGATATTTCATGCGTGTCGTTAAGAAACTACCATATATATTTATATAATGTTACAGCTCTGTCTGCAGTATAGATAATAAATGTTCTATTATTTTAGGTTACAGAGTAAGCGTTACATGGAGTCAAAAGGAGTCCTTCAACCAGAGAAAATGCCACCAACTGACAGAGCAGCCTTCTTTCATGGTTTGAGAGCCCATTACCAGATTGTGGTTTGGAAGATGTTAAATTTAATTTGATTTTAGATCCAAAAGAATGGGGTCTGTCACTGAATATACGATGTCTCCTGTGTGTCAACATGTGGAGAATGTCACGGAGAAAATTGTGAACACAGAGAAGAGGTATTAACTTTTTTTTGTTGTTATCGGAATTATGAACACCGTTTGCTACGAGAAAACAGTAACCAGCTACGTAATTAAATAAAAACATTAGATTAAAAGTAAACTTTCCATCACCAGGTATTAATCGTGGTTTTTTGCTTTCAGATCACTCAGCAAGTCGATTCGTCACCATATTCTTCCGATAAGATGATGGAAACGCATTTGATTTATATTTGTAGATCAAATTTAACATGAAAATTCATATAATAATAACGTTATTATTATTATTCTACATTTAGACCTATGTATTTGGTTTCCTCTACATTTTCAGACCCTATGTGTTTCAAAAATGAATAATTATAAAATTATCTTTCAAATGATCCTAAAAACACCTGTTTTTGACGATATCAGTTTTTGGTAATTTTTGATAATTTGATAAAACGGTTCTCCGGGTCCGATTTTGTGGGGACTTTTTTGGGTGATTATATATATAGTAGAGAAACATCTGGTTTCGGTGCTTTTTCATTCAACAACCGTACTAGCATGGTATTGGTGATTGAAACCACCGGAGTGGCCACCTTGATAGATGATTACCTCGATTCATGGTTAGATATTCCTCGACAAGATATTACCACGAACAAACGGTTACCTTAAATTTTTCCTCGAAAAATACACTAGAGCGAGGATTCACAAAACTTTTCGTCATAATCGCCTCTGCCAAATGTCCCATGTCATTGATCTACATGAAAGGTTACTATGACTACACAACACAGTTTCCTTAGTTACAAGCGGAAGAGGGAGACGATCAAACATTAAAACGTATAATTATATAATAAACATTATTAAACTGTAAATACTTCACTAAATATTCATATTTCCAGCGGAAGAACAAAGACGAATTAAATGTTGGTAGGATTATTATTACCTTTGTGAATATATCAATGGCATGGTCGATTACATTGAAAGCGGTATTACGGTAACTGTTGTCCCGTTTCAAGTCGGCGATTATACTCAGATGGTGGCACATCAGGATATTGGTCAATGCCATCTTGTACTAAAAGAGAAGAAATTCACTGGAAGTATCGTCATGAATTCGTCTGTTGTGGGTATTATTTACAATCTAAGGAAATTTCACAAAAAACAAAGCGAATGAAATATCCAAGGTTTTTTAATAAACATCGCCACCTCATTCTCCTCCCCTTCAAGTGTCGATCGAAACTTCTGGCTGTTCTTGCAGATATCAATCACTTCAAGGTCTTCTTCAAGTTGACTCATGGTAACGAAGTTGTAGTTCTTCACGATCTGTGGAGAAATACGGAAATAAATTTTACAGTCAGCGAAAATTGAATCTGTCAAATACTGCCTAACATAATACATAATTAAAGGAAGCTTATTTCTATTGTACACGAATTCTCCGGGGAAAACTGGGAATTAGCTAAAAGTAAAAACATCAATTTACATCGAGATTGAAATCAGTATCAAATTCGTGCAAAAAATCGGACAGTCTACATAACAATGATCTTAAGCAACACGCTCCCCTCCCTAACAACGATCTTAGTAACACGCTCCCCTCCCTAACAACGATCTTAGTAACACACTTAACCAACCCACCTCGCTTTTGCACTTGGCCAGAACTTGATAGATATCTGCCAGCACTTCCGGTCTCGATCCTAACTGCTCCTCCTCCAACAGTTTACGTTCTTCCAAGATCGCAAATGCTTCGTTGTATTCACCCGCCTGGATGCTGAAATTGTCGGATGCACGGAGATGCAAAACATTATTTTGTAGAAATAAGTAATCGAATTCTTGATCAGTACATAAGTTTCATTTATAGAATATTCCCTATTAGTTCTTGATGGGTATTTCAAATCTCTTCACAAAACTAAAATTGCACAAAACTAAACAGAGACAAAAGAATGTATAGCAGTGGCTGAAGTGAATAAGAAGACCGTAAAAGAAGTATTTCTCACAGGAACGTTGCAACCTTGTCCAGTTTCTCGCTCACTTCTATAAGGCTGGTGTTTGAGCTTTTGAGTATGTTCAATGATTCCTTGTACATGGCCGCCGCTACACTGTAACCACCAGCCTAGTGGGAAAATCGGGAAACTTTAAAAAAACATCATCGACAAGATATACGGGTGACGAAATCGAAATTTATATATTAGTTTAAAATGTCTGCGCATCATGATTTCCTGTAGGATTTACAAGTCAGTTTGAAAACGAAATCAAAAGAAAAACTGGAAATGTAAAACGTTAAAAATTCCCTGCAAAGTTAGAGAAACTCAAAGCAAATAGGAAACAACACCAGTGTCACGAACCTTTTGCCACGATCTCAGTAGATCTATACTGAAATCGGGACTGAACAGCCGTTCGAAGACGGGCCATTCTAACAAGCAGCGGATCAGTCGGTTGTTATCTAACAGCTGTTCCAAATGATATGGGAGCTCCTGGGAACAAATTAACAACAAAGGATATCATTACGTTTTTATTTTATTTTACATGCATGCCTCCTGTACATTTTATACGTCATTTCTTTGACAGAATTTATTTATTTATTTGGTGTATATACATTTCCGTGTTCAGGTAACATAGAAACGCTTTAAATGAACGACTTTCGGACATGTGTGTTTATGTGATGGCAATTTACCTCGGCTTTTCTATCCATGTCGTCCACGTTTTCAAAATACCCGGCGAGGACCCCATGCCAGAAATTGTACTGATGTTTAACAAATTCCTCGGTGCCTTGGAAATACCTGGAAACAGGTGAAATTATGTACGGAGGTAACTGCTTCAGTTTTTCTACATACTTTTTACGCACGGCTTTGCTTAGTGAACGATGATAGAAATCTAATCTGCCTTCACCCAAATCTCCGCATGGTCGTAGCAACGGTTTCAGGTTGCGATATATAATTGCCCAATCGCGAGCCGGTAAGAACTTCACTTGTTTGCGCTTCTTAACTGAAAAACATTGAAACAAAGGTTTATTAGAGAGAGAGATGAAAACACTTTTAAAACTACCACACTCAACTTCCTACCTCCAGACTTCTCTGTCGATTCATCTTTGGCACCCTCCGTATCCTCAGTAACTTTGTAAGTATCGTCAACTTGTTTAGCAAACATTGAAGCAAGCTGCTCCACATCCTTCTCCTCCACGTCAATTGGTGCTGATGATTCCAACGCAATCTCTTCTGTTGCTTTCACAATGTCATCTTCTTCGCCCTAAAAATGTTGAGCTGATACTTTTCGAGTTGCAAGAATTCTTGAAATGCTGAATGCCCAATTTCTTATTATTACAAAGATTTGTGAACTGATATTCAAAATCTTACAACAGTAAACCCAACAGTGAATCAGTTTTTTAGACATTTTCCAGGACCTTTTTCAAATTTTTCAAAAAAGCGATAAAAGTAAATAATTAAGTCAAGAAAAACCAAAGTTCCATTACCTCTTTATATACAGGACATTCAATGTTCAGTTTATCACCTAGCAACGCAAGCAGTTCGGTCTCTAACAAGCCGTGTCTAGATACTTCTAACAAACACAACGTAGCCTTCATCAACAGTCCACCTGTTTCGGTTTCAAATCGTGAAAACACATCCATCTCCAGACTGAAAGAAGTTTTATGTTTACAACAAACATAATCAAACGCTGACAAGAAAAGTAAGAAGAAGACTACATTTCATAACAATGAGAAATTTTGTGTTTCACCTTAAGAACATGTGTAAACAGGGGGAAGCGTTTTTAATTTAAGTGCAAGTAGTAGCTGGGCCACACAGTTTATTTTACCCCCTATGACACTCCTCTTCGGTCCCTGATCACAAATATATATGGGATGGATGGATTTAAAAAAATTATACCCTGGTAATTTCACATTATTACTAATGAACACTATTAAACTTTAATTTCAACTTTACTAGATATTTGTGATTGTAAAGAAAAGGACTCAAACCCTGACTTATCCACAAAACAAACTAAGGTAACAAGAAAGGAAATTCCACCTGATCAAGTCATCTGGTAGACTCAGTATCTTCTCTTTAAGCTGTTCGAACTTCCCAAACACCCTCAGCTCCTCACAAGCCAGCGTCAACCAGAGAGGGTTACTGGAACCATCCTTGGAGATGAGTGTCTGAAGTTGGTCGCTGTCCAATCGTTTGTTGTACATGCGAAGGATGTTGGAAACTATTTCCTAAACAATAAAACTCAACAATTAGGACAAATTGGAAATAAGCTTTTACGTGGTGCAATTTCAATTTGAAAACCACAGTATACGATCAGATGTCCTGTGTCTCGTGAAATTATTCTTACTCTTTGTAACAAAATGAAGAATAGCAACCGTTTCAGGTGTTTGAAGGTATTTTATGTATAACCTCTCTAGCGCTTCCATCGAGTGGTCCACACACAACCTCCTTTGGGGAGGGTTTGTATGCCCTCATCATTTGATGACTCTGCGTTCCTTCAATCATAGAGACAACAAGTCGGACATTAGGTGATAACTGGTCCGGCAACCATCGACTTAAGAACTGCTGCTTGTCTTCGTCCAGCTAAACAGACAGAATAAAGTCTCTATTTTACTTGGAATTTAAAGTGTGATTCATCTCTCAACTCTAACCTCAGAAACATCTTATCACTTCACATAAGGGCGTTGCATTTCCAACTGTAATAAGTAACAATCAACACAACGGAATATAATAAACAAAACTCCAAACTGTGGTTGATATGTCAACATTTTGTGAAGGCAAACAGACATTATAATACAACTCAACTCAAATTGAAACAGATGAAATTGTGGTTCTATTTACCTGGTTAACAGCGTCAATGAAAACAAGAACAGGCGCAGTGTTAGGGTTAGACAACAACCCATTACAGATCTGTATCAATGTTTCAAGGTCGCTTACAATATCTTTCATGTTTGGTTTAAGTTCTTTCGATAAACGTTGCAAGAAAAACGCCAGGTCCGTTGATCCAGGCGTGGCACCAACAAAATGAAAGAAAACCTTCCATGATTTGAAACCGCTGAAAAATGGAAAACAGCCTTTTTAAAAACCTTCCACGTTAGTAATATAGTTTTGATTGAATGGAATAATAACCTTTACAAAACAATCATGAACATTGCTGTCGGTTTTCGAATGTAGATGTTAGAAGAAAAGATATTTACAGCAATTTTTATTTCCATAATACACAATGAAATAAATACTTTGGCACTTCAATTTCATTGGCCGTTGTAGTTCTTACAGCATCACTTGCACATTTAGCCATAAGGGCGGACTTTCCTGCACCTGCCGTACCGATAACAAGTAAGGGAGTTAACGTCACGTCATTGTGCGTGTAATCTCTAATCTAAACGTAATGGGTAACCATAATAACAGGGGTAGGGAACAGCAAAAAAGTAAGTTCCTAGTGGTCAACATGACCGTGCATGGAGAAGGAAAGAGTGTGACCGCAGTTACTTGATTGATGAGTTTGTCACGTCCCAAAACACATGAAGAACGACTGTCGAGAAACGTCTAAAAACAAGAAGAAATGAAGACGGAAAATCAATATTTAATTTTAAAGATAATTTAATGCTTTTATGTTCGATCTCTACTAGAGACTATTTCTTAGCCAAATTTCTCCAAGTCAAAATCAGTCAGTTTACTCGATCAATTTTGGATCAATTTTTTGCTTGGAAACACTGTTAAATTAGTAACCCAACCTCATGTGCTTCCCTCTGCACTTGCAGAGGATCCTCTGGACTTGGATCTAACGGGTACAAAAGTTCAATTTGATTCTTGAAAAAACTGTAAACCTATACAGAACAGAATGAAAAACATAAGGGAATGACAAACAGTGTTAAAAGTTTAAAGTAATAATGGTTCAAGAAAATATAAATTAACTATTAATTTTCAGTATTTACATAAAATCTTTTTGTTTATTTTTTCGTATGACAAAATATAATGTAGTACAAAACATAAGATATATAAAATATTGCATACGGTTTTCGAGAAGTTTGATTCTCCACTCAGTCCTTCAAACTGTAAGATACCACGTTTGCAATCCCCTTTCACATGGTAGCTGTACACACGACTGTCCTAAAGCAAAGCATACTCATAAGCACCCTATGGGTTTTCAACTAAACTCTATTTTCTGAGATTAAGTCCACATCACAATTGACTTTGTGAATTGTTGTTGTGATTGGAATATTTTGTATCATGGAAACTAATGTCACTGTACAAAGATGGATACAGATGTTGTTATTGCAAATTACCAACTTCTGTCACGTTGAACAGTAAAACATGTAAATACAAGGGGAGTACATGCAAAATAACAACAATTCGTAAACAAATAACAAGATCTATCGATTGCTGTAAAAAATCATTGTATTTATGCTTAAATGTTTACAAATTTCGAACAAACATTTTTTTTACACAGGAATGTTTGAATGATTAGCCTTCATCATCAGCTTCACATACAGTGGCTTACATAGCTCTGGTGATTAAAAGTTTGCCAGTGGTGGATTTAAACAAATGAAAAGAGATAGTTCAAATTTGTTGAAGTACTGCCATGCATTAGCATCAGTTGTGCTCAAGACACTGTTGAGGGGGTTGTTTTGCAGACCTTCAATACCTCTTGAACTTGTAGACTTGTGGAAGGACGGTTTCTATGACTTGCTACTGCTTCACACATAACAATCTCCTTTGTGTGACATGGGCATGACTGTTGTAGTGAGATTCATTTGTACAAATGGAAACCATGGTTATGGGTCTCATAATTCTGAAGGCACTATAGATCTCTTTGTTGATTTGAACCTATGGTTATCACATCCTTGAAGAAAGCTTTCAAACTGATCACAAGTCTGGACCTAATAGACTATCTTTTTGTTAGTAAGGCTCAGCCCAAACTAGTATATGTAATACCAAAGCGACGATAGGCAGTGAAGATTGATCTGCAAAGTATAATATCTATTTCAATAAAGAGGAAATGTTTGATCAAAACGAAAGATGACATCCAAAACAAAATTGAAATATATAAAAGGAACACAAATGGCAATAATACTTTCTCTGACACTAGTAAACTAAGCTATTGAGTACATGGGTCCATGGCCAAAGAATGATTTCGTGCCTGGAAAGGGATCTTCTCTCAAGCAAAACCTTAGTTTGGAAGAACAAGTAATCAAGGTTTACAATGTACAAGGCTGTAAAATCAAAGGTGTATGAATGGCAACTGCAGCTGATAACTTGATGTGATGGTAAAAGTGCACCAATGATCTGTATTATTGTCATGGAGGGCCTGTAACGTGTCCCTACTCCACACAGATGATCTATTCATTGCTGAAACCTACAAAACCATACAAATTGAACATTCAGATTAGCGAAGAATGGAGAAATGGAATCAGCTATGAATTAAACTGATTAGTATAATTTATATTTGTGGATTTTGATTGGCTTGTTATTTATAGATTCCACTTGAATAAGTATTGGCTTGTTATTTATAGATTCCACCAGCACTTTTTTAACATCTACTATTGCAGGGTGACCACGTAAGATAAATTTAAATAAATCTTTTTAGTGAGTAGACATACAGGTTAGCGAGTGGATATACTTGCACGTGGGCAAACAGGTAAGGGAGTGGATATACTTGCACGTAGCCAAACAGGTAAGGGAGTGGATATACTTGCACGTGGGCAGACAGGTAAGCGAGTGGATATAATTGCACATGCATTAAGCATTAATCATTGACAAACTTTGAGTTTTGACAAAAACAACAATAGATGGTATTGCTTTTAGCTTCCGATTACTTTTGGCGCGCAAAGCATGATGGCAGTTTGGTGGTAGAAATCTCAAAATTTAAAAAAACATAAACAGACGCGACTTAATATCAAGAGCTTGACTTGTTATTAGCTAAACGTATCAGATTAAATAAATTAAAGATTTTTTCATTTTATAAATAGTTTTTTTAAAACTTTATCATTTTTACTACATTTTAAGATGAGAAAAGAACATTTCGAACAATAACTGGCAAAAGTTGTACAAATCAATTACAAGTGGTACAAATCACAAATGTTTTTTTGGCATTTTATCAATTTTAATTTTATCATTATCAATCAATTATTATAAAATACATAAACCTGTAATAAGAAGATAAAGTGTATGTTTATGTTTATACGTTTATAATTAAAAGACAAACAAACAAAAAACCAGATTGATTTTTGTGATGTTGTTTTAACTATAATAGACATCAATATGATAATAAATGTTTCTTGTTAGAAAATTTACAAGTTTGAGTTATCAAAAGTAAAATCCTTTGATAAATATCATTTAAAAATTGTAATGACCAAAATATAATTACAATGGTACTAAGGGAGGTGCTAAATTAGTAAGAGCACAGCAAATAATCATAATATTGTCAAGCAAATCTTTACATTTGAGTAGAAAAGACCCTTGAATGATTTTTAAATCTTTAATTCTTTCTCGATCAACAAGGATTCTGGCTTTAGATGTATGTGTACAGCTTGATTTAGAAAACTTTGCTTTGTCTCTCAATTTAATAATTGGTGATATAATTAATTTTGGTTTTCGTACCAGTAGCAAGTCTGAAATGTTAAAACCTTTATCAACCATTATGTTATCTCAAGGTTAACTTTATCTAAAAATACACATGTTACTGTGATGTATCTGTCAGAAGCTGATTCTCCATAAACTTACGTCTCTTTTGAACTTCTGAAATCACTACAACCATAAACAGCACAATTACCATTACCACACATTTTCTTGTATTAAAATTAGATATTTAAAATATTTTTCTTTATTATTATTATCTCTCTTATGTTCCGCGGTGTAAACACTGAACTTAGCACAAAGGAAGAAATGTTTGTTTATCCCCAAAGTACAGACATGCTTTGCGCGCAAAAGAGCTAAAAGCTAAAAGCAATATTGTCTATTGGAGTCATTGAGTACAAGGTTGATATTTATTGTATTACCAACCTCAAATGTCATGGAGATCATCTTTTTCAATGCTTTCAACTTCTCTATACACTCTTCGTCTTTGTCTTGATAATCCAGCTTTAACTCCTCAGGAACCTCATTCAGATAATCTGGTTCACGGAGCAAAAACAATGCTGAAAAGAAGAGAATGTCAAGACTGAAAAAACAGCAGGATTCTAATGGGTAAATTTCTTTCAGATTGTTATTTAAAACTCTACAAAATATTGTCTCACAAAGGTAACTAAGGTAATTTTAAAATCGAACATCTCAATTTCTCATCAGCAGCAATTCAAAACACAAACTGAAATAAATAATAAATATTGACAACTTCTAGATATCATTATTGTGTTCATCATCAGTGTTATTAAGTAATATACCATTGGGATTGAGTTTTCTGAATGCCCCATGCACAATCTCCATCTCAGTCACAGACAGCCCATACACCCATCCGTACTGTGAAGCAAGGTTTGCAGTTATATCCCCAAAACTTGGAATCCAGCCCGTCCTTTCCCTGGAAGCAGAGTATCAACAGAATCATGGAACATAACTCAAAACTTGTGTATCTTTTTATAAATGACCCAAAGCACTGAAAAATGTGGTGAATTGAGCAACAAAATAAAATTGTTTAAAGGATCCTTGTGACCAATTCATCATGTCTAATGCATGCGCTCAAAGGATATCTCAATTAGTTTGTTAAAAGGCAATTAAGCATGTATTTATGTGTATATGACTAAAGAAAAATACAAACAGCAACAAAACTTGCAACATATTCATTGCAAAATATTTGTCATGAAAAATAGTTGAATGAAAGTTTATTTCATTTTACGTTATGCATAATAATTATTTTTCACAAAAATTATTATAGAAGATATAGAAGATATAGAAATATTGATGATTATGTTAACACCTTACCCTGCCAGGTTAAGGAAAAATGGGGCAACGTTATCTTCGTAACAACGATCCAACTCACTCAAACAAATCTTAATGGTTTCCTCCGTCGTTGAGTCCTTGGGCACACCCTAAAATTGAAGTTTATTAAGGATAGTCATCACCTCCGCTACCAAAAATTTTTGAAAATTTTTTTTTTACATAATCTAGTGTCATTTTTTATGAAGTTTCAGATTCTGGAATCAGAAATATAAAATTTCAAATATTTATTAATTTATTAGCAATGATATTCTAAAACTAAGTATGCAAATGTGCGAAACAAAATATGCGAATGTGCGATTATCTTAGGAACGAACCTTTTTACTAGCCTTTCGCGCTTTATAAGTCCCCTTGGAAACGAGATACAATGACGCAATTTTTTTCATCTTAACCAATAGGCTTTTACGCACAAAAGTTTGCCACAGTTTTTAAAAAAATAAAAATTTGCTCCGCGAGGGAGAGTTGAAGGTGTGTTAACAGCAAAAAACACGTTTTTGTGGAGAGCTTGAACAGAAAGCTTTATAACTTTTGATCCAAGGCGTTTCACGAAAAACTGTGGCAAATTTTTTTCGGCAAGTGAGTGATGATTCGCATGGTACAACTTTTGTGAAAAAAAAATGTGATAGAGGGGACTTATAAATCTTCAAAGGCAAGGCATCGTAAATTTGATCTTTTCTTTCTCATTTCCGTTATGCTTGTTATTATTATCCAACATTACATTCATTAAATAGACAATTTTATCAGCTTTCAGAAAATATATATTTTTGGTAGTTTAAATTAAACAGATTTTAAGATATCAAGCAAAAACTGAAATCATGCTGCAAGGGGTGATGACTATTCCTTAAGTCAATTAAAAAAAAATCCATGAGTACAAACACAACCACAAATTAAAGCAATAGTTAGGCACTGGAGTGAAGTATCACCCTACAACAATGGACTAATGAGATTTTGATGGAACTAGCAAACACCTGTGAACATTATATTCTATAACCATGAGATGAGTTTAAAGTGAAAATGAAATCACAACAAGTCACTGGCCTGGCAGACTAGTGGCCGGAAATTCTTGTTTCACCACTGTTGAAGTAAGACATTCAGTGAGTTTAATTTTGTCATCATTCATGCGAAATACAATAAAATGTTTCCACAGGCAATGGTAACTAACAGGTGTCACTCTTTAGTCTCTATAGTATATAACATTGTTTTACAATGTTCTTCGTTGCTTACATAATATCATTTATGATTTTGTGGGATAGGGGAATTGGGGTTGTATTCTGTTTAAGGTGAACAGAAGAAACTCTCTATGATGATTAAGAGTCACAAACCCATCTGAGATCACACTCAACAAGTCGCAACTTTCTCTGCTCACACCACAGGCGCAAGTCGGGGAAGATCTGAAAAAGTTACAACAAAAGATGATTTATGAAGAAGAATATCTTTAAAGAATGCCTGAAAAGAAGTCAAACAGATTTCATGTTAATTCTCATACTTGATAAAAATTGGAAAAAATATAGTTATCATAAATTTTTAAATATTAAATATTTTTCCTTTCAAATCATTTTGTTGAAAATCTGAATTTATGTGATGTCAATTCTTTTAAAATGTGATAATTTTATGTTTATTTTAAATATATTTTTTTATATTTCTCTCTAGCAATATAATAAACATTGTCATAAATTTTGTAAATCGTTGAAATGTTATTAGCTGCTATAAAAAAACTCCTTCTGCAAAAAGGAGTTTGATTCACTTGCCCATATAGATATTAGGATATTAGCAGAATATTAGGAAAACCACAACCAAACATTCAAATTTGAACCAGAAAGTTTTTCACTTTTTGCACAAAAAAGACTTTGTGTAATATACGTACAGAAATACTTAGTTAGAAACTATTACTATCACCATTACCACATTGAAAAGCGTACATACTTCTTTCACAAGCACCTCTCGTTCTTGATGGAAGTCTTTGAATGTACTGGAGACGAATATTCGAATCGTACGCCAACCTTTGCGATTCTTCATTGGCTTCACATTAATTGAAGTCATATCAGATGTTTTCCTCACAATAGCCCACATCTCTTCAATGTCTTTTGGCTTTAGCTGTGATGCTTCCTTGTATGTTAAATGGCCGGGTGGGGCCTTCGTAGCAAGTGACTCTGTCTGTGTTTTGGTTTCAGTTTGGTCCGAATGTTGTTCTACTGGTAACTGCTTGGCAACAGGTTGACTTTTTGGTGGTGTTGCTTTTGCTTTGCTTGGTCGCACCGAGCTATGAGAGATGACGGCTACACTCTTTGATGTCCCGCAGCCCATTTACAGGTTGTGTTTTAATAATAAAATGACAATTTATAAGACACTTTTTTACTCTTTTCCCATTTCCCTATTATTGTTGTTTTTGTTTATTTCCGCGCCAAACCTTAAAACCATTCACAGATAAATAAAGATGTTCATCCCTTTTATATATAGTACATATTTTATAGATTATAGAATCAAACATTAAAAATGTCAAAGTTTGAAAGAAGAAATGTTAACCAAATGTTGAAAAAGTGCATTATAACTAACAAAAATAAATTTAGTATCGAAAGGTTGTTAGATCTAAGCTGAAAAAAAGTTTCACAACTAAATATCCCATTCACAAACTAAGAGAAACCATTTTGAATTGCAATGTGATTGCTTGTAACCTGTGGTTACAGTGTAAAGAATGTCACCAATAAGTATAAATAAAAAAATTTTGATCATTAAATATTCATTGGTGGCAGTGAAAGGAGAATAGGAGCGAGTCAAAGAATAGCGCTACTTTTCATGAATTATTCATCTAGTTGTGACACAACAACGCTATTTTTATTTCATTGATCATGGAGAAAACTATTGAATATGAGTACGTTGTAAACATGGTTGAGGATTTGTCGTAAAGCGTTCTTCGAGTCATCGGTTAATTTTCGTTAGGGCAAATTGAATCTTGAAATTTCCAAGAAAAGAGCAGACTTATGTCATGCGCACCTAGTAAGAGGTTGTGTACAACAAACTACAACAAATAATCTGTTACAAGAAATTGAAATCTTTTGTTCTGAACAGGCTGTGTCTGTTTTCTTTCTTGTAACTCTCATTTGATTCTGACAATAACCTGTGAACAATTTTACCTAACCTTAAAAGTTGCCTCAAAAGTTTTTCAGTTATCAATGTTTGTGATGAAATAGAAAAACCAAAAGAAAACTGATTTAGCAAACATAACTCAATCGAAAGGTGCAATAAACCGTTCGAAACCCAGCTCTGACATATTTTAATTTTTGAGTTGAGTTCTTGAGCGGAACTCATTGCGTAATCCAGTGAAGCAACTCCGTAGACACAAATGGGTGCCCTAAGTACACCAGCACCTAAACCTTGGAATATTGAATAGCCACTGATAAATTGCGTTATAAATTTCAACCAATTTCTGCAATAATACACAATAGTCCTACTCAGGATTTATTGGGGAAGATTGGGAAAAATAATAACTTTGTGTAAATATCTACATGATATCTATATTTATTTATATGACAAAAAGAAGTCTTCTTATTATTTTACTAAACAAAACACAAGAAAGTATCGTGATTCATTTTGGCAAGTTTAACTTTTAGTAACTCGTTTTTGAGTTAAATGAATAATTCACAATTTTTCATTAAAAGTGATTCACAGTTTTTAAATATTAGTTATAAAGACACGTTATAAAGTGAATAATAAAATTTTGACATAATCTGGGTCAATGTTACAAGCAATGTTATTTTAAAAAATGCAGTAATGCCTTGTGTTAAAAAATGTTTAAGTAAATTTAGGCTTTCCACCAGCATAGTTTAATTAGAAAAGGCTCTTTCTTGTCCATGGTTTTTGTGCTTGAACATCCATCTGTCAACAAACTAAAGTACAAACTTGACTCACTATTAAGAAGATCTGTAACTTCTTCTTCAAGTTTCGCTCTTGACAAAACCTGAATAAGTTTTACTCCTGTTTTTTGATGATGTATCCTTAAGTTTTAATACTGTTTCTATATGGAAGAGACTGAGAAAATGGTTTTGCACATTGTTTTTTATAACTTTTGTCCTTTTGCCTTGTGTCCCTAGGACTTGGTTTTTTACTGTACCTGACAGGCTAAGTAGCATATTGTCTATGTTTTTCTCAATGTAATCCTGACACATATTACAATGTGTTTTTTCTACCGTTACACCGCTATCTTTCAGTACAGACCCAGACTGTGTTATTTCCAACCTGCCACAGTTTTTAATTTCACCATTGCTGACCAGAGCGCAGAGAACTTCTTTAAACAGTACGACAAAAATAAAAATGCTTTCAATTCAAACATTCACAAGAATACAGACATTTTATTTTATTGAAACATTCTATTCTAATCAATTTCCATACAATGTGGAACCAGGAATTATCAAGTCCCTACACTTTCTTACTCAATTATCCTTCTCAATTCTCTTCAAGTGCCCCAATCAAATAAACCACCTGATCTGAATAACATATTTGATTCTACGAATACCTAGCCTGCTTCTTAGCTCATCTGAACTTTTTCTGTCTCACATCCACCTAACCATTCTCATGTTATTTCTTTCCAGATGATCAAGAACTTCCTGCTTCACAGCCCATGCCTTACTCCCATACAACAAAACACTTCTGACACAGGTTTCGCACAACTTACCTTCAACTTGAAATGACAAAACTCTACTAGTTAACAGAGGAAATAATTAGTATTTTCTCCAAGATGAACTTACCCTACAAATAACATTCCATCCTAACAAACATACATAAGTAACAATTTCTAATGATCCACTACTGTATGTCAATGAAGCTGGAAACACTAAGTTGTCAATAATAATCTCACCATTGTAACGCTTTATACAAACTGAAAGTCAGATCTTAACCTTCCTGCAATACCCTGCATTTCCTATGTACCCTTACAAGTCAAGCAAAAAATCAAGTCACTGCCAACCACTTTCCTGTTAGTTTTATATTATATATATATGTTCCGTATGGATGCGTAACCGATGTTCGGTTGATCAACCGTTGCGCAATAAAACGAAATACATACGTATGCGCATTGCACAACATACATACTTGACGTTTAAATTTTTAAATGTGTGATGGCAAAGCCAGAGAGTAATGGTGACAGCTTTCTTTGCTACCTCAAATCTACGTTTCCTCCCGACACAAAAAGAAGTAGAAGTGCTGTGATCAGAAAAGCCCTGGCAAAGAGAATAGTCAACCATTCAACAAAGCCTTTCTCCATTTCGTCAAAAAGGGCTGCTTTCAGCTCCTTGATCTTCCTTCGATGGGGATTACGGACGCGCTAGTGGTGAAGCTGAACCAAGAGAAGCAGGTACGTACCTACGCGGTGTAGTTTACTGTATTATATGTACTGGAGTACATGTTTTAACCAGCCCAGTCTAGCCTTCAGAGAGCTAGTGGGCAAAAAAATGAGTTTCAAAACATTTTGGGGGGACCAATTTTTAACCTTGCAATAACGCTTATTATAACGTTTGTAATCAAAAATTCACTTGTTGGCCACTTTAAATTTAGCAAAATAAGCTACAATGATCAATGGTTGTTCAACCGGACCGCCACAATAGTAAGCCAAGCATCGGGACTGATCAACTGGATTAGTTATGCATCCGTACGAAACATATATTATTATATATTTTATATTTTATTTTTATTATATTTCTTGTGTATATTATTATTATAAATGTTCTAAATACTTTAGAATGAAATAAAATGAAAACCTACTTTATTGTTGATGGAAGAACACACCATGTGTTGAATGAGAAATCAAGAAGAGTTTGTTCATAAAACCCAATGTCCAAAGACGTTTAATGTTCGTTTAATATCCTTGCTTCCTTCTTAAGAACAGCCACACAAAATCCAACAGCACCAGTAGTGAATTACAACAAAAGTAACTGAATAACCTGAAAGAATACCAAAATTAACAACTAATAATATAAGTAATCCTTGGATCATGTGTAAAATAAATATTTTTGCTTGTTATTAGCTAGACACATATATCAATTCTCTCCATTAAAATGGTGTGACTGCAGTTTTAACTAGCAATATTCTGGAATTGAAGAGACCATGACCATTTTTAAAAACATGAAATATCAATAAATCTATAATCGTTGTTTGTGTCAAAGAAAAACTACATGCGAATTGTACTGTCAGAAAAAATGGTGTACGGCCAACTCGGCCTACCGACTCGGCCTAAGTCAATACCAGCTCGACCTAACTATGAATTTGATGTTCCTTTACTATATTCTTTATTTATTTTTGTCTCAATATGTTTATATATTATTGTTCCATCTATCATGCGAATATCAATGCATTTGGCCCTCTAATGATATCTTTAAAAGACTTTTTGTCAGTATATTAGCAAGATTTTGAAACGCCGGTAGCCATATTGATTTGGCTGAGTCAATTACGTACAAAATGAGGACTAATCTGTTTGCTCGACGAAACGAAAACATATTTCAAACTGCGTGTGCCAACTTCGTTGCCAGGTTCAAGATCACCGATAACAGTGTTTTTGTCATATGATAGGCAAAAATATCTATCTTAGTAGACCTAGGTCCTAATGTTGGGAAAATTTAACGAACAAGAAAATTAACTTTCTTTCTTTATTTCATATTTTGTCTAATCAATGTAGAAAAGCCCAAATTTTTATTTTTTATTGTAAAATAAAATTCCGATATATCTGACCAATCGCAACTTTATTCTTTGTTAATTCCGCCGATCTTGGTCTAGAAACCTTAAAAAACTTGATTAAAACTTAGTTTGTGCAAGAAACGCAACCGTCATGACCCAAACAGTCAAGTCCTCATTTTGTACGTAAATCAGAAATCTAGGCCGAGTTGGCCTGTAACCGAAAAAATGATGTATGCCTTGGGGTGATATAGCTATATATTATCTTCTTGAAATCTTTCATAATCTTCCGTGAAGGACTGATAAATAGACTTTTTAACCATTTTAGATAACGCTCTCGGTAAATTAAACTTTAGACTATTTATGTACACAAAGACTATTTTCTCATCAAGTATGCTAGTGTTATAAAAATAAAGTTTATATATATATATACATTATTACTTTGTGGAAAAAATCTTGAAAAG
Source organism: Candelabrum cocksii (assembly GCA_963930725.1). NCBI lineage: Eukaryota > Metazoa > Cnidaria > Hydrozoa > Anthoathecata > Candelabridae > Candelabrum > Candelabrum cocksii. Next base: position 4,532,542 of record OZ005677.1, on the reverse strand, counting down.
GTTTGTGACTCTTGAGTTTCCTGAAATGGTTGAGACCATTGTCTCAACCTTTTATCAATTGGGGTCTACAATTAGGTCAATGATCGATTAGTTGGGGGATTGTTTGGCCAGGAGGAGAAATAGGACGCGGCTAAACATACATATGCACACAAATTTAAATCATATAACATTCCTAGGTAAATTTATTCTAATATTTATTAATTACTTACTAGTACCTATATGTACTACCTACTATGTCTAGCTATATGAAAATTCTAGCTTTTTCTTTGAACAAGCAAGATGATATAAAACGCAAAATATCATGAAATAATTATATTTCTTTAAAAAAAGACGCTGCACTTCATCCTTAATGTATACGACCAACCCTTCTTTAAAAAAAATCATTATAATATTGCTTTACTTTAAAATCAAAAAAACATTATTTTTAGCAAAAAATCTACCATTTTAACCCGTATAGACAACAAACGTACAGATACATCCGTGAATGAGAAATACCGGCTGCGGATCTTTACCAATCACCGAGAGTTTTTTATCACTGTAAATTCGAACGTAATGTTATAAACAAGAAGTTTGACAAGCTTCGAGAAACAAGCTCAATACAGTATACGCTCGATAAGTGGAACCTCCATGGGACCGCAAAAAAAGTTCCACTTATCGAATGTTCCACTTATCCAATACGCTCGATAAGTGGAACCTCCATGGAATCGAAAAAAAAGTTCCACTTATCAAATTTTTATTCCACTTATCGAATATTTCAGCTTTCCTTTTTGACCAGTATGAAACTGTGTTTTTAGCAATACCGTATTTCTATGCTGTAGCTATACAACTTTGGCCTGCATCAATTTCTTTTAAAGCCTTGCATTTGTTTACAGGAGTTAAGCAAGCAAGCTTTTGTTTAGAAGAATGTACCGCTGCCATTTTTGAAATGTGACCACTAATATAGTTTTTATGTTTTCATTACAAAATAGCAATGTTAATTTGCCTCCGGCGAGAATCAAACCCAGACCTTTGCGGCAAGAAAATTAAGTTTCGTCCACCTAAATTTCGGTAAATTAAGCATTTAACATTTTCCACATTCCTTGTTGTAATTATGATTACGAAGATAACCGAACCATATTAATATTGCTATTTTTTGACGTTGATAAAGTTCCCAGTTACAATATCGAAGATCTCGTTTTACAGTATACAAAAAAAAAAATTGAAAGATATTAGTTGAGAATTATTTTACTAGACATGGAAACCACAGAAGACCACAGGGTTTTAACTGTTATTGTTACAAATTCAAAACCTATGTTATATATAGTTTCATCGCCATCATGTCCCGCAGCTGTTTGTCCAGTTTTACGTCTTGCCCAATCTTTGATGTCATCTATGACGTGTAGTGGATGTTGAGAAGCCTTCTGTAACAGTTCAGCTCGCATTGATGCGTTTCTCATTGCTCACCGTCCACGACTCTGCAGCAGAGAGGAACACTGAGATCACCATAGATCTTAGTAGCTTCGACCGCATAGTGATGTTTCGATCTCACTAAATCAGTCTCGCCAGGGCCGCTGTAGCTTTGGTAATTCGCACCTTCACCTCCTTCAGTCATATATGGTTCTTCTGTTTGAGTAGAGCCGAGGTAGATGAAATCAACCATCTCTTTGTGATGTCAGGTTGAGACAAAAGGATTGCCATCGACATTGTCAATGCACGTTAATTGGTTTCTGATGGATTTACTCATTCTCTGCGTCATAGGCCACCTTGGTGTTGTTTTCACGTCAGCTGGTCTCTATGTGGTCACACTTGCTTTGGAGCCAGCTCTCTTTGGCCTTGCTGACTTCTTTCCTGACTTCCTTGCATGTGCTATAGTAAGCAGCCTCGCCATCCTGGGGGGATTTGAGCCTGAATTGCTTGAGCCGTTGTATCTCATCACACTTCATCTCATCACATCATCTCTTCTGGTTCTTGGACGCCTTTTCCTCACGACTTTCATGGGTACTTCTCTAAGGTTCTCCCCAATTTTCTGGTTCTGATTTTCTGAACTTCTCTGTTTCTACCTCGATGGTTAGTAGCGGTGCAAAGTTCAATGTTCTTTAGACGGAGGGTAAATGACGCCAGAGCAAGGTCACGATCGCTTCCTATGTCAGCAAATCTTTTCATTATCAATATTAAATGGAACCAACAATTTTAATTTTTTTCACAATATATTTCGACATTGCTGTCATCATCAGGTATTCTACAATCAATAAAATCAGTTTTATAACCGATAACAATATTCAAAACATTTTCCAACAAAATATATTCATATAATCAATACACTAGATACGACCATTCATTGCGTATACAGAAAGAGATTATATTACAATCTATGAAGCGAGATAATTAAATATTACGCCTAATCACAATTTAATGACCAAAATATGGCTTCTAAATTCATCTTTTGTATTAAGACTTGGCTTAAGGTCATTAATAAACAACGCTTCTTTAATCAATAATTGCCTTTGGGAGTTAGATGTGGCAAGAATCTTTACATCTTTGTCAATTGAAATGTTGTTGTTATTAGTACATGCTAGAAATTGTGATCCCACGGGAGTCGATGCACGAGAATGTTCTCTAATGCGGGTAAGTAGATGCCGAACCGATTGTCCAACATAGCGCGAGTTACATCGCGGACATGAAATTTGATAAACTATACCGCTCTTAAAGGATTTCTCGATGGCTGGTTTCAGTGACGGGAGCACTGTTTTTAATTTTCTCAACGTTAGGATAACTTGAATTGGAACCTCCAATTTCTTCAACGAACATTTAAACTTATCAGTAATTTTCCCACGATATTGCAGAAAGAACATTTTCCCATCCACGATCTCTCTCTCCTCTGGATCTTTTACCTCCTTAATTTCCGGTGTAACAATTGACTTGACACATTTCGCAATAATCGGTTCATAAAATGATGGAGGGTACTGATTATTATGGAGTAATCTTTTCATTGGTCGTCCAATTTGAGCATTCCAGTCATCCAAGATGAGGTGGATCTCCTCCTTTGGCAGCCCCTGCAATGTTGCTGTTGCCGCATCGTAATAGCTGTTCATGTGATCATCAGTTGCATCAAAAGTTGGAGCGTAGATCTGCATAGCGCTTCACCTCATGTTGTAGTTGTTCGATTTTGCCGTCGGCAGTCAGTGTTCGTACATTTCACGTGCCTACAACGACTTTTCTATTTCTCAGTTTCAGTTATCGCTACCACCCTGGCAAGAAGTGGTACACGCGGACGTTGTTAACCTGAGTCTCGTCCGATCCGGTTTGTATACTTTATTTCTAATAGTCATGATCATTGTCGATTCACAGGCGTATTATTTCCAAGCGGTGCCCATCTCCTCTCCTAAAGAAGCTAAATGGTTTTGTCTTACCCAAAAGTAGTATTTAACAGAAAACGTTTCAGTTTTATTTTAAATTTATCAATATTATTAATTATTATCATTCAGCGAATTAAGCCCATTCCAAATTTTTGGACTTTTATATATTATTGAACTTCTTGAATATTTGCAACCTTTCTTGGGAGTATCATATTTAAAGTACTAATCAGAGCGTAAAGAATATCTAGAAGTAAAATTTTTATTTGTGGATATATTGCGAAAATTTAGTGGTCATCATCATCATTTTGCGGCCTCAACCGAGACAGAATTTACTACACCTGTCCAGTATCATTCATAGTCGTATTCATAGCTGTCACTTCCGTGGCGATGGTGGTGTCCCTGTATATGATGTCTGGAAAGGTGAGCTACTGAGACCGCCGGGTACCTCCATAAGAGGAACGATGACACAAGTTCATCTGAAGCACGTGCACAATGTCCAGCAAACGTCTCCTTTGGACTAAGGTTTATCCTAGGTAGATCACCGTATATCATTTCAAGAGTTGAATGTATTTTCCACGAGAGATTTGATATTCTTCTGAGAAGATGGGTTTAGCATCCATCTAGGCGGCGGCGTTGTTTGGCTGAAAGAGTCCATGTTTCAGATCCGTAGAGTAAAATGGGTTCCATTATTAATCGGAAAATTGTAGTTTTTTTAATCTTACGTAATCTTATCGAACTGGGATTTCCAGATCTTATCCACTTTGTTGCATGCAGTCCATGTCATGCCCTTCCTGATATTAACATCTTTTTCAGAGTTGATCGTAGATACTTGTAGTCTTCAACACATTTGAGAATGTTATTTAAAAGTGTTTTACTTTCCATGTTGTTGCGAATGTTTTGGTTTCATTCAAATGGAGCCCTGTACAGTTTGCTGCTGATTCAAGGGCAGATAGCAGTGCCTTGGCGTTAATAAGGGTGTCTGACAAAAGGGCAATGTCGTCAACAAAATCACTTTTACAGCGAAAATCAATAGTCATCGCATAAAATCTACTTGTCCGGATTTAAAAATCGGCGTTGCGTTGTTTTTGCTGATATCCACTCATTTGAAACTACGCCTGTGAAAATCGATACATTAATCAGTCGGTGCAATGAATTTGCAATACTCATTTAGGTAAATCGTCAAGTCCCGTATAATGGTTTGTACGAAAACTTGATGTTTTTAACGTTTTTAAGCTTGATGGCGTTTGCTTTTACCTTTCGAACTCAGACGTAAAATTTTTGCTGTTCGTTTTTTGCTTGCTTTCACCTTTGGGAGCATTAAAAGGTATAGAATTGTTCTTGTTGTTGAATGCAAGTGCAGATTGTATGACTTTCTAGAACGTTTGTGTTTTGGAGATTACAATGATATTGTTTATTTCACTTTTGTATTTCAAAATTCAACTTTTATAGAGTTCTCAATCTCGGGCATGACGTATTTGTTGATAAATGGAGCACGAGTATCAATGTCGATTTTAAGATGCTGTCGAAATAGTTGTTTGGACATTCTTTTATATGATGTATCCCAGTTTCTCGATGGTAGTTCTTGATTGATTAGATCTTCGTTATATTTTGGAGAATTAAAAGTATGAGAGTCGTCATAACAGAAAATGTGGAGATTTTGTTCGATAAGAAAAACGTTGAACGTCTGATCGCTAACACTGGAAAAACTGCTTTTTAAATAATATTTCCTTTACTATAAATAATCAGGTTGGTCGTTGATAAGGCTTTTACCAGGGTTGTATAAGTAGGGTACATGAAAATCATATAATATAACAAAATTCTTTCACCCGGAGCTAACATCGTCATTGTTTTTCCGTCCTTTCATAACACTCCTGACTCTGTTCACCCATCTCACGTGAAATTCATTGTATTCTCCGATCAAGCTCTCCAACTCACACGATTTGCTCTCCGTCTCGGGGGTCTTGCTGCTGAACCCTGATTGGCTGTTCAAGTAGAACGCGTCGGCAAACTCCGGCTTTTTGCGCAGGCGGCCGATGATGCGGTAAGCGGCTGGTGAAAAAGAAACAAATTTCTGAAATATTACATAAGTCGCATGAGTTGAAAACGTTTATGTTTCTCTCACAAAATTGCTAAAGGACAGTGATTGTGTTCTTTTCTTCGATACAATCAATTTAAAATTGGAGGGGGAATAAGCAAAATCACGACGAAAAGAGTTTTCACAGTTTTCCATTTTTAAAAAAATCTCAAGATTCAGTTGTGTTGAGAACTTTCCCTTCAAAGGTTCAGCAAAATTTCAACAATTCCCTAACGACGGGTCCTAAAAAAAGTGGTTCATTGACAACCTTGTTCATCACAACTCAACCTAAGTTCCATTTTGTTTAAAATTGTTGCGATATCGCAAATTGATCCTCATAATTGTGAAAGATGACAGTACCTGACTGCTTGTTCCTCACGAAAACCTCCCAAATCACGCCCACCATCAACGATACAATCAACAGTCCCGTCTCCGTGTAAACGACAGTCTTGAAGACTCTCTCCTCGTAGAACAACTTCTCGGCGGCCGCTACTTCAAGACGTACTTCATCGGTAGGATTCTAAAATTAAATTACTTGTATAAAATAAAGCATGACGCGTTTCTGTCACAGCCTCGTTCTGAGTTTCTGTAACGACCTCGTTGTTGTGGAAATTTAGTTGTAAACGAAACAAGAGAAAGATTTGTCAGTGAAACGAAAACACAAAAAGACCGCGTTTTTTGCAGGTGGAACCTTTAGAACCACGGCTTAGGAAGCCAGGAAAAACTGCAAACACATGCGTGCAATCTACAACCATGCGCGGGAAATACAAAAAACACGCGAGGGAAATACCACAAAAACTCACTCTAACGGGTCTCAGGTACTCGGATATGGTTTCGAAGATCTTCTGCGGGTTATGGCTGATGTACCGACGCACGCATTCCTCAGTTTTTGTGGAGTTGTGTCGCATTACGACACCGTAGGTGACAGGATGGTCGATCTCACGTTCTATGCGAAGCTTCGTTTGCTGCAACATCCCTTGACTGGCGCTCAATATGAAGTTGTCGATAAGCACTCCGTGAAGATTTTTCTCGTTCAGCAATGACGTAACGAGCGTTGCGTGGTTCTCATAAGCTATAATTAGGAACTGATTACTTCTATACTGTTTTATTTACTTGAAAAACAAACCTTTGAAGAAGCATTCAGAAAATATTATAATAAAAAAAGATATATAAAAGGATAAGGAATGTCTGTTTTGTTCAGCCATCGATAGATAAGTGTGGAATTACTCGCAAAACTATACAGAGTAGTTAGCTATAAATATCCAGTACAATCTCGATAACTCGAACCCCTGTTAAGTCAAACTCGCGTAACTCGAACTGTTTTTCCATTCATTCCCCTTTCCCAATAGTTTTTCATAAAAACTCGCGATAACTCGAACATTCGTTATCTCGAACTATTTTACTTGGTCCCTTGGGGGTTCGATTTATCACGATTATATTGTAGTATTCATTGTATAAGCTTTATATAAACTCTTTTTAATATTAATAAACAAAATAATTTCAAATCTGAAAATGTAACTCTTACAACTTAGGGCACTTCCCCGGCCAAGCATATCTCCGAGGAAGGAAGTCTTCACAACTGACGATTCCCTAGCTATGCTTTTCCCGAGAGACTTTTTCATATCATATCCTTGACGGAAACCAACCCGTAACTTTCTCCCAATATTTTAACGGCAGCAAATAATTTCAGGTTTTAAGATAATCTGTTATGTACCAAAAAAAGGCAAAACTAACTGGGCCATTTTGTTTAAACAATATTAAAATCGTACGCATTAGTTTGAATACGAAATCGCTGACACTAACAACAGTATCATTGTTTTGTTTCAAAGTAACTTCTGAAAGAAAATAACAGGTTTTGAAGATCTTTACTCCATCGCCATGCTGACATATGGAAGATTATTTAAAGAATGACTTCGCACTATAACCGTACAATGGCGCAAATACTGACAGGTATGCAACATCTTCATACCATGAAATAACTCAGCGTATCCACACCTTAAAAATATTAACAATATATTATTTTATGGGTACCTTCCTGTTAGTCCATCCCCAGATTATTTTTTGAAAAGACGCAAAGATATAAAGAAAAAATATATACAGAGATATACACAATGTTTCACAGGCTATATTTCACGGGCAAACAATTCCAAACCGGATTTAAACAGGTGTGATATATGCCAACATATTCTGAATTATTTTGTCAAACAACAAGTTGTTCCTGTTGTTCTGTAACTTCCTAACATGAAGGTACCATTTTCTGTTTAATTAAAACCAAATATAAATCTTCGAAGAGTAACACATTTGTCTCAAAAGTCAAACTCTCATTGCGAAAAAAATCGGGGAATCGGCAAGTCGGAGAGGATTCCGGGTTGCGAGATTATCGTCGGGAAATTGTGCCGTGGGGAAGTGGCCTGGTACCAATTCTTACGAGTATTACGAAATTATCGAAATAAATCTGTCCCAACCTGTCATGTCAGCATTTAAACCGACACCAACTTGGAACTCGATGCTGCCTCGAACTGCTCCAATCTAAATAATGATTAAGAAAATTCATTTAACCAAATCCTTCTCTAGATACAAATCCATTGTTTTCTTCGACCAATGCGCCATCTTTGATTAAAATCAAAACAAAACATCAACTTTACACTAAATGAGATATTGTGTGTATTCTTTACTTACAAAGCAATTCTTAATATCTCACTTTTGCTCCAGCAATGTTAAAGACTGGTGTTGCGCTTGCAGAGAGCGCTGCTGAAACCAATCCGGTGAACAGAGAAATGATGATGATGCCCATGAGTATCCAAATGATGCAAAATGCTCTAGCGTATCCGGATTTGGGAGAGCGATCGCCGTAACTATAGAAACAAAAAAATACGGCATACGTAGCAACTGATGTTTTCGATAACGAGAACATTACACGACCGGCAAGTTTGGAAATATTCAAAAATTACTTTTCTATGCCATATTTTTTTATTACACTTAACCTAAGCTATATCATTTTATTTCCATGAAGTTGGAGATCGTTTGCACAAAACCAGAAATTTAAGTAGCGTTTAAGATTTTTTTATTAATTATTATTTTGTATTAAATAATTGAGTTAAATGGTCAAGCTTTTACCGGGTACCGGTTTAAAAAATATTATTTTGCGCCATTAAGGAAGGAAGACAAAAGCCAGAAATGAAATAGACATTAAAAAGATTCAAATACGGGCAATTTTTTTTAATGAGTGATGTAGCTACTCTATTTATGATTTTGATACATTTCAAATTATATAAAGATACGCAAAATTAAAACAAATATTAATAATAAAAATCTTTTATCTTGTACCCGCGGGTATGCGGGTCATGTAACATCTTTGACCTCATGGATATAAGCATCCATGCCCCTGATGCATAGCTGCCACGGAGTTTTAAATACAAGTTGGTACCTTGCGTGGGTTAACTCACCACTGTTTTCCTCTTTCTGGGGTTGGCGTTCGGAAGGGCATCCAGCCGTAAAAACATCTGCACCAATATATGCATCAGATGATTAAACCTCCATAATTGGAGAAAATCATCTTTTGAAACCATCCAACCAATGCAAGCATGGAAAAGCGACGTTAAAAGGATGATGATGATGATGATTGAACCTTTTATATGCGATGAATTCAAAATAGTTTGACGCTTACACACAACGGATGTTCTCATCGATAGACGGCAATGTTATATTAAACGAGACGAATGTTCTCACCAATAGACGATTATGTTATATTAAACGAGACGAATGTTCTCATCGATAGACGACGATGTTATATTAAACGAAACGAATGTTCTCATCGATAGACGACAATGTTATATTAAACGAGACGAATGTTCTCACCGATAGACGATTATGTTATATTAAACGAGACGAATGTTCTCATCGATAGACGACGATGTTATATTAAACGAGACGAATGTTCTCACCAATAGACGACCATGTTATATTAAACGAGACAAATATTCTCCCCGAAAGACGACGATGTTATATTAAACGAGACGAATGTTCTCATCGATAGAAGACGATGTTAAACGAGACGAATGTTCTCATCGATAGACGACGATGTTATATTAAACGAAACGAATGTTCTCACCGATAGACGATTATGTTATATTAAACGAGACGAATGTTCTCATCGATAGACGACGATGTTATATTAAACGAAACGAATGTTCTCATCGATAGACGATGATGCTGTATTAATCACAAAAGCTTTTCGCATTGAAATTCAATAACAATCAGCATAAAAATAGACACATACCCCACAGTTGTCATGGTTACAAAGGCCCACCATATTCCTTCCCAGGCTCCCGAGAAAAACGTTGGTGGAAACTCGGTGGCGTTGTGCTCTTTATCCTAAACAAACGCAAAATGCAACCAATAAATTCACATTCATTAAAAGGTTTCGGGGTTGGTTTTTCTGATTCTATTGTGCGAGAATAAACAGGATAATTATAAATATTGAAAGTGTTTACGAATTGTTTCGGTTAGATATAAAGTTAAATTGATTTAAGTATTTTAATGTACATTTTATTCCGTGGTGTGTTTATTGCATATTTGGTGTTACAAATTAAACCCAAGCCCTCTTTTATAGCAAACAGGATGAGAAAATATAAAAATTAAGCTAAATTTTGAAATCTTCATCTTCACTGCTTTTGAATCACACAAGAAAAATCACGAAACCCTACAACAGTTGAAACACATTTGTGAAGGTGATGATTTTACCAGCAACCAAACTGTAAGTCCAGCCAAACATGCCGAAACCACGATAAACCCCAACATGGGCCACGAGTTAAAGATGGTCCTCATCAGCACCCGAGTTCTGGTGTTCCGCTCCTGATACAATCGATCGGGAACCAACAAAATTATTTTCGGAGCCGTAACCACCGGAACAAATGGAAAGTCTTTGTATTGTCTCGACTTCGGGCCATCAAGACCTAAATAATAAAACATGATACGATGATCATTATAATATCAAAAAGTAGCAGTAGGTTCTGTTAGTCTATTGGTTTATAACGATTGCCAATCTATGGAAATGCCTGCGTTCTGCGAATCCGGCTCTGAACCCTCTGTTTATAACTTAACAAATGAAATCATTGTAAAATGCAAGTCAAACTCACATTGTTCGGTTGAGCAATTTCGTTGGTGAGAATGGCTGCAAACTAAGTAAGTCAAAACTACGTGGGTTCTTCTAGAGGTATTTTTAATGTCAATTTGTTGGTTACCCATGGTAAACATACAAAATTAACTTCAACAGAAAACTTTAGACATTCTATGGATGTTTTTATAGTTTTCATTTTAAAATTTAAAGAGAACTGAGAAACTCGTAAATCGGGCCATGTTGCTATTCGCATAAGATTTAAAGCAGCAAAGTAGTTTAGCTTACCACTTCAGCTTAAAATATCACATTCAAGTGGAGAATAGTTATCATTGATATAAGTAGCAATTTAGTATATTCCAAGTGGAGAAAAAGGCAAGGTTATTCCTCAATCAATACACTGCATGTACCGTAAACGGGGAATGAGAAATCAATGGCTGCATCGCTTTCGAAGTGTTCTTCGATTTCTAAAATTGACTTGAAGAAGTGCCCATATGCGAAAGAGCTCTTGGCGCAGCAAATCTTCGTGATTTCTTTGACAATATGCGGAACAATTCCGCTGATGACCATCATATCTAATACAAAAACCAGTAACAATCTCAAACCAACAATAGTTTTTATTTATTTAATCAAAGCTTTCAATATAGTACATAACTAAATATAACTGAACAATCTTTATCCATTTATAAATATGTAATCTTTTCTTATATTATCGTTTTAAACACTTTTCCTATTTCCATACCTTCCTAGGTTTTTGCTACTTCCTCATATAGAGACTTATTAGGTTCTTATAAAGACATAAAATTAATTGCTTTATCTATTGCATTATACCATATAGAGTGTAATCTATATCCAAACCTCCTCCACCAATCCCTATATCAACATATGGGGTGTAAATTTGATAGCCAACGCCCAAATCTTGCCCAGTCTCACATTTCTCATCAAGTGAGAATTTCTTCATCGCTGCTATTTTGTTCCTGTAAGTCGCACTTGCATTCTTGTTGCCCATACCCTAATGCAACAAGAAAAAACATAATTGCAAAAGGTTAAAAACCCTCTATTTCCTAGGAATGCTACTGACATGCCATGTGTACATCACAATTCCATCTTAGCCACAGTATTTACAAGATGGTACATTATGTTTGACAGAGAATGTTACAAATTGAAACTGAAAGGGAATTTAAGGATCATTTCTCAGGTTAAAAATCATTTGGTTATCAAATAGAAAGTCCTTGGGAAATTATTTAATCAAAGTCGTTAAAACCAAAATTACCATCAAAAATTCATTTTTGATGCCAATTGATTTTTCATCCACCTTTGAATTCCAGCGCCATTTTATTAACGTGCTGTCAGTTGCACAAATCAAAATGAACATCAAAACAAAAATGGAGTCCATTAACATCTAAAATAATAAAGAAAAAAACATACAACTGCTGTTTTCATTTCACAGAGAGTTGAAAATTAAATATTCTATGAATCGAGTTGTTACATTTCACTGTGTTGTATAGAGATTTCTAAGACATGAAGGTATCGCCCATGGTAGAATTGATGTCAGGTGTGAGCATCGTCAGATCATTATCCCCGCTATCACATCACAAGGTAGACAGCATTAGATTAAGGATAGCAAGTGTTAATGTCGGCACACTGAGAGGCCAAGCAGGTAAAAAGTTGAAATGAGGCAATGCAAGGAGGCTATGGTTTTGGAATAAAGGAATGAGATTAGGAACAGTGACTGAGATGGTGATTTCCAAAAGCATTGTTCTGTAAGAGGCAGAGTAGGTTGATAACATATAAATCAGGTCAGGAGGTTGTCAGATACAGATGGACTATTTTTTGGTTAGAAAGTCAGACAAAAAGATTTTCCTTGAATGTGAAAGTTATATCAGGTGAAGAGTGTTTTTCCCAGCATAGGTTGCTGGTTTGTGATATTGTTGTGAAGAGTGCTAAGGAAGTCAAGGAAAAGTTCAGGCACCGTCCGAAGGTATGGAAGTTGAAGGAAAAGCATGTAGCAAGACAATTCAGTGCAAAAGTTCAGTTATGGCTATTTTGAGAAATAGTCTTCTAGGAGCCACTGATTATACCTGTGAGTAGACAAAACAGACAGCTAGACATAGGTGGTGGTTGAATGATGAGGTTAACTAGTGTATAAAGGAAAAGAGGAGACTTTGGAAAAATTGGAAGTCAGATTCTAATAAAAGTATTTTGCGTTCATTAAGCGTCACACTCGTATACATTGTAGCAAAACGGAGCTGCCACTTTAATGGCAGGTCATAAATTCCAGACATTAAGAACCTAAAATTCCTGACATTTTTGCATAGGTTAATTAATGTAATTGTCCCTTTGCCTTTGCCTCCACACACGCCTCAATAATTTAAGGTGTGCTTTCCACCATGCCCCTAACTGTGTTATTTTACTAATAATCTCTTGCAAATGAAATCTTAAAGAACCATTACTTTAACATAATTTATTTAGTTTAGTGAAAAGACAATTTAACAAAACACATAAACATCCGTTTTAAAAGGTTATTATTAATTTCACATTTTTCCAAACTTTTCAGTCGTATTTCAACTTGTTAAAGCTGTATTTCGCTAGTGTGTATATGTGCTGTGACATTTAATAGCATTAAAACTCTGAATTTCGTGATGGTTTTTTGTCACAGCACCTAGTAACGCATATTATGTATAAAATTTATTTTGTAATTCAATTCAATTCGCTTGTCTAAAACCAAACAACGCATTTCATTTAAAATCACCATGCCGTCACGCGTTAACAAACCAACATATCATAACGTCTTAGTTAAGCCAGTTTAAGCATATCATGCGAAACATTGAATTGTATAAAACAAAATTACCAATCGCGTATCTCACAAAAAATAATCAAATAAGGTGCGCGATCCAAGCACCTGCAAATTTCTTTATGACCAGGCCTGATATTCATTTTTATTCCGGAGTATCAGCTGTTAAACAAATTCACAACATGATGCATGTGGGGAAAGTCATTTGCAAAGGTTTCCGTGATCACGCAATGCAATAAAAAAAATATGGATACTGTAGCTACTAAAACGTTAAACCGGGGGGAAACGAGAGGGAAACCGGGTGAAACAACCGGGAAACTACAGGGAAACTGCGAGGAAACAACCGGGAAACCGGGGAAACAGGTTGTTAAATTGTTAAAGCCAAAGAATGTACGATTGAATAAACCGTTTTTATACATAAACCATTTTAGCAATATTTATTTTTACTTTATTTTTATCTTGTGTTTAGTTATTTATTGTATGTATAGTTATTGTTCTTCGTTGAAAGAAAATAATATTTTGCAGTGGTCTAATAATGAAAGAAAGTCTGAAAAGTCTGAAATCTGAAAGTCATTCCTTGAAAATAGAATCATCAAGTATTGATAAACAGATTTGTTTTTTAATGTTCAATGCATAAAATAGTTTTTTTTTAAAATTGTATAATGCAGTTTTATTATCAATGATTACAAATGGCCACACGTAATTGAGAATTTAAGTATCAAAAACAAGACTCTTGTGTAGCCTTCGGACATAAGTCAGAAACAATTTAAATTTCTCTAACTAACCAACACTTTCTTTTTTAAGCCTCAAATGTTACTCTTATAGCCCTATTAGCCCTATTATTACTCCGTTTCTCTGTAGTTTCCCCCTAGTTTTCCGGTTGTTTCACCCGGTTTCCCTCTCATTTCCCCCGTTTCCCCCCGGTTTAAAGTTTTAGTAGTTACGTATAGATACAGCAATTGAATGTGTAAAATTTATTTCTCAATCTTTAAACAGGATAAAAACATCAGTATTTACACATAATATACAAATATACTGTTAAAACTGTTATCCTAGTTCATCCTGTTTGGGAAGGAGAAAATAAGAATCAAAATATAAAGAATCAAAAATGGGGAAAAGGAACAAAAAATGCAGTTAATGGAACTTAGTTTCATACTGCTTGTCAGTCCCTCGATCTCAAGGCATATGATGCAATATCCAAATATTCACTATTCTGGGTATGTGATCAATGTAAATCACTTTACCTTAACATCAATGACATACCTCTGAAAATACTGGACTCAAAAAACTCAAATAAAATAGATTTTAAAATAGAGCGTTTAAAAAGAGAAACTAAAAGATCCTCAGTCTTTACATAATGCTAATGCTATTCAGAATGTTCATAACGAAAATGTCAACAAAAACCGAAATTCTGATGAATCTACAAAGTCTCCTTTAAAGAAAACCTTTAATGAAATCGATTCCAAAAATAGAGAAAAGGAAATCAGGGAGTTGAGTCAAATCGTTCACAACTGCATAGAATCTGATAAACCTAATGTGGATTTTATTAATGTTGTTGAAAAAGGTTGATACATGAGCTTAGATCAAAATGCCATAGTTAAAATGCTAATCTAGTCAAGGTAAGCCTTGTGTACTTCATGTTACTCTCTGCCACCTTCAAATTAAGAAGCAAATCATGAAACACGAAATTTTCCTGTAAACTGAAAATTAATATGCTGGGTACATTTATTACTCCAGATCTCACCAAAGAAGAATGCATCCATTTTGATGATGTTAGAGCGGAACAACGTTTTATAAAAAACAACTTGTCTGGGATACATGGCCCACCCTGGAAATTACAAAGAAAAAATGCTTTTGCATCCAACTTTCCAAATAACCTCCAAACAACTGCAACACTGAAAGAGATTCAAATGGGTCAACATTCAAACAGGAAACAAAGTTCCTGTAAATAATATACTCAATACGAATATAACTCCCTCTAAGATAAAAAACAAATAGATGTTGAAGATTACAAACTTTCTATTGATGAGTAGCTATGTTCATTCAGCGCACATTACAAGCCACCATAGTAAATATTGACATATATCCACGTGAATCTCTGTGAAATCAAATCAAAAACTTTTATTGGTAAGTTTATACTATCGGTCACCGAACAGTGGTGAAGAAAACAATAATTTATTAAACCATCATATCACCAAATGTTTGTTTGTTGTAAAAAATACTCAACCTTTTGATCCTAGGGGATTTTAATTATCCAAATATAGATTAGGAGCACACCCTATACTGTACCTTATTCCTTAAAATCCAAAAGGATTGTATGAACTATTTGAGAACCTTATCTATATCAACATACACATTTAAACCGACCCACACTTGACACAATCAGAATCCAACAACAGTTGATCTCATACTTTCACCAGAAGAAAATTACGTACATTGCTTATGCATTTTATATAATAAATATCACCCCCTAATGAATGCTGTATTGTCAAATGCAGAGTTTATTAGAAAACATAATATTTTTTTACAGTTATGAGTCTAAAAAATACGTAACTTCTTTATAAGAAAAGGGTCTGATAACAAAGATACTTTTGAGAATTTTCACATATATAATTGATGAGGCTATTGATATTTGAACTTTGAACAAATGGTGTTCTTGTGTTTTTATATAAAGCTTTTGCTTCTCCCCTAATTTTGTTTATCTAAATAAACGGCACCCTCTAAGTAACGTTGTTTCTAAAGTTGAACTTTAAAAAAAACCTGGCAGCGTTTATTGGAAGAAATAAGACAAGTAAAGTCTTCCATGCTTAAAATTACTTATTGTCATGTCAAATTCAGGTTTGGTTTTAAGTGTAAAATATATACTACAGAAAGCTGTTAGAAATTGGTAATTGGAGTTTTCAGGCATGTAACGAGAAAAGAAGGTTGACTCGCAGAATGCATTGAAGGCAAGAACAGCAAAGGAACGCAACAGACAACAGACGTGATGAGTTTGAGCACATGGGAGCAGAATGTAAACCAGAAGTAGAAAGAGGGAATATGAATGAACAAGAATTGCTGAAGAAAACAAGAGATATTGTTTCAACTGACCTGAACCCACGTTTTGAAAGGATTTACTGAGATATATGTATAATATATATGTGAATATTTTAGTTTTATATTGAACTTTTGATTAAAATATTTCAAAAACCTACCAAGCATCATAGTATCTTGACAATAACACCACCAACAATAACAGTATATATTTCCCAAAACAATAACAAATAATATAAATTAGACCGATACAACTTTCAAATATTGTCAAATATTTTATAATAAATATATCTACTATGCATCGCTTAAGTGAAAATGAGCTTGGAACTTCATTTTCGCTTGAGATTCTTTATCAAATATTGTTGTTGTTGTTGTTTTTACAAAGTCTGTCACGTTTTCAACACGTGATTTTAAAATAAAATTGTTTTGTCGGGAATACGTCAACGAGAAAACATTGTTTTTGTTTTGTTTCAAACTGTTATATCGAGTAAGACAAGTATAAAGCATTCTTGATGTCAGTACTACCGGTGGAAAAATTGTCCGTTAAAGGGGGAGGTTTGATTGTATAATAACGGTGATTTATTGGCAAAGGTGGGCAGTAACTAGTTACAAATGAAGTAGTTACTATAACTAGTTACTTTTTGAGTAACTGTAACGGTAACTTCGTTATTATTTTCCAAAAGTAACGAAACGCGGTAACTAGTTCCTATTTTAGCACTTTTTCAACAGTTACAGTTACAAGTTACTTTTGTATTGAAATTTCAGTTTCTAATTGCCGTCCATTTCTCTGCACGTGTTTGTTGCATGCTTTATGCGTGTTTCCTGCGCGTTGCGCCATAATGCATTCTTCTCGCAGCTGCATCGGGGCAGCACTGTGCATGCGCGGCGCTATTAGCTCGTGGCTGAAGAAGGAGGCGGAGTGTTTAGTTACAGTTATATATACTATATATCAAACATTGCGGTTAAACTGGACTTGCATGCAGAGCTGGCCAGGTGCAGAATTTTATGTTCAGATTTTTGAGTAACTGAAAGTAATTAGTAACTGGAACTAGTTACTTTTTAAAAATTGGTAACTGTAACGGTAACTCAGTTACTTTTGAAATTAATTTTGCCCACCTGTTTATTGGTTGTCAAATCTCCTGTATTTGTCGATACGACAATAAATGTCAAATAAGAAATTTTTCGAAATAATGTAATATAAACCTCTTTTTCAATCTTTTAACAACAAGTTACTTGTAACGAAGTCGTGACATTGTACATGTTGTTGATTAAGGAATGATCAGAAACTCGGTAGTACCAAGAGTTTAATCCCGATGACTTCAATACGTCGCTTCTCGCAATAATTATAAATATGTTCGCAAATCAAAAGCAAAAGCACAATTTTTCATAACAATTTCAAAAAAATAAGTTCTTGAAAATTTTGGCGTATCATTAAAAATGTCCGGGGGAATTCTAAATCATCTGTGCATCCACTATTCAATGGTCCTGAAGTAATTAACTTATCTACGGATAGGGTTGAACTATTTGCTATACTCGTCAGTTCTCATTCTACCCTCGATGATTCTGGACACGATCTCTCACATTTTACCTCTAAAACTGGCCAGACTTGACAGGATTGTTTTATATCTCCTGATAACTTTTCCAAGATTATTTCCAAATGGATTCTAATAAAGCTACAGTACCTAATGGAATTCTTGTAAATGTTCTTCAAAGGTGTTCTACCGAGTTATTTCCTGTTTTGTGTGCAGAAGATTGCCTCTTATTATTAGTCGTTATTATTCCAATTTTTAAAAATTATGGTAACCGATCTAATTCTTGTAAATATGGACTATATAATATAATTATTATAGACTAGAATTAGTTTCATTTCCATTTTAAGCAAAGTTTTTGAGGCTTTAATTAACCAGACCTTTGTGAAATTTATTGAAAAAATTAATTTGTTTTACGATCTCCAGTATGGGTTTTGTTCTGGTCGTTCCACTGCTGATGTTCTGGCAGTTATAACTGAACGTTTTGCCCTTAATGTTTCTGGTGAAGCGCGAGCAGTTGCTCTTGACATCTCCAGGGTATTTGATAAAGTCTGGCATCTGGGTCTATTACATAAACTTAAATCATATGGTTTAAAAGATTCCTTTTTTAAAATTGTCTCTTCCTCTTTCTTTCCAACCGTAGATTCAAGGTTGTCCTTAGTGGTCATTCATCTTTCACTTTTTCCATCAATGCTGGTGTTCCTCAAGGATCAGTTCTTGGTCCAACTATGTTCCTACTTTACATAAACGATTTTCCAGACAATTTATCACCCAAAATCATTATTTATTCTGACGATTCCACATTGTATTCCTGTCTTGATAAATCAGATGATTGCGATAAGGTTAAATTGGCCTCTATTCTGGAAAGGATCTCAATACAGTAGTTGAATGGAGTAAGAATTGGCTGGTTAATTTCAATCCATCTAAAACTAATCTTCTTTCTTTCCATTAATCATCTCAAGCAACCATATTTACCTCAAATATTAATGAATGCTTTTCATTTGCATTGCATTATGCATCTCACTTCTCAATTGAAAACAATTTATTTTGCCTTCTTGTTCTTATATTTACAATCGACCTCTCTCATGGCGATCTTACATTGAAACCATTGCAAAATCAGCTTCTATGAAGGTTGAATGTATCCTTTACTTTGAAAAATCTTCAATTTGTCCTTGCATGGAATACAGCTGCCACATTTGGGCCGGTGCTCCTGAAAATTGCTTGAATTTGTTAGACCGTGTTCAACGGCGAGTTTGCAACGCAATCAGCGCAAACTTATCTTTCGAAACTGGACTCCTTATCACACCGGCGAAATGTAGCTTCTCTTGTCTTTTCTACAAGTTTTTTTTATGGACGTTCTTCAAGCGAACTACCATCACTTACACCTTCCCCCAGCATTGTTCTTTGTACAACTAGGTTTTCGTCGTCTTCTCATCAATGATGGACTGTTTGTGTTCCAAATTGTCGCAGGGATTTCAACAAAAACAGTTTTCCCCCGCGAACATTTAGACTTTGGAACTCCCTTCCATGTACATGCTTTCCTTCTGACTATAACCTTCAACTGTTCAAACCAAATGTTCATCGATATCTTAAAACTTCTCCTGTAGCTCTTTACTCACAAGCGGTCTTTAAGGCCTTGATTTTAGTAATCCAGGCTTTGAGGGCGTGTTGTGAAACAAGTTTTTGTGATAACAGGGGGCGCCGCGCCAGGAACGGTTGCCACGGTTTCCCCTGCACATGATTTTTTCTCAAATATGTAACATTTTTCAATTGATATTTCATTTTTGAAAATAAGTGTTTTTGCATCATTATGTTTTAGAAATTGTAAGTACAATTTCTTACAGAAGAAACTTCAGTTAGCCTACAGTATCCTCTTTTTGGCATGAAAATGGTTTCCAAAAAAGGCAAGAAATTATTAACCAATTGTACCTTTCTTTTAATGTTATTTAATACTTGGTTAATGAAGCCAGCGAAGATTAATCCAAAGCTGCTCAACTAATTCCACACTAATGCCAGGATTTAGTCAAGGCGCTGGGAGCCATTTTTTGAAAAAAATGTCGGGCAAATTTTAACCTACTTAATGTTGTTCCTTATACCCGAGAGACCTCAAAAAGCTCTACTGGGCGATCTCAATTTTTCTCTTGTCCCGTCCGAGTAAAAAAAGGGACTGACGATGTCACAAGCAAGGCTGAAAATTTTATCTCGCCAAAACATAAACATATGAATATCATTCGAATGATAATTTAATGCTGATCAAAAAAGAAACATGTCAGAGGCAATGAATTTCAAGCCCAGAAGAGTTATTCAACTTTGAAAGTTAGTGACGTCACAATCACATTTAAGTGTTTTTTTCATAAAAAATCAATACGTAAACGCACTTAAGAACGTAAAAAATCAAAAATGTTTAAAAAAACTATAAATCCAAAATATATCTTCTTCGTCACTCGTCTGGATCATCCGAATTTGATGATTCTCCGTCATCAGACATGTATGTGTCGTCGTCAGTGAAGTCATTATCATCATAATCGTCGTTTGCGATATTTTCGCAAGAAGAACAGGTGCATAGATCGGTGCATTTCAAATTGTGTGCCACACAAACACATTGATTTGCTTTGCACCCACACGACATGAAATCACCGAAATCCTCGGGGATCGGATCTCGATCATCACCATCAACTGTCCAGTCGTGCCTATCTGGACTTGGTATGTTTGGATGATTTGTTAGTGCCTTCTTTATGACAGCTGTTGCGTATGCCACTCGTTTTAGATGGCAAAAAAGAACGTCGGCTGTTGGAGGAAGCTGTTGCGGTTACACTTCTTCTTGGAGCTGCAAAACTTTTGGTGTCTGGCATCATCTGTTTTGGTGCATCGTTTCAGGCCATATAGCTTGCAAGTAAACTCTTAGAATTTGTCAAACGTAAATCTTGTGTAAACTTCTCCGAGATGCGCGAATGCTTCAGCAAATTCCAGGGTCATCTCTCATCAAAACAAATGCCTTCTTCTTGCCGATGCCATGGAAAGCACTTATAATCGTTTCCAGTAAAACAGTGCAGTCCTGGCAGTGACGACAAACATCTTCACCCAACTTCAAGCAGATGTCACGGATATCGAGGATGCGTTTATGATCACCAGTGCTAATTTCTACAAACACCTGTACGTCCATCAGATGATTAAAGTACATCGCGTAGATTGCGATGTCGGTATCTACCGTACTGATGCACACAGACAGGACCATTGGCGATGCGTGGTTTGCACAGAGAAATACCTTTGTGTCGGCTTCTTCTTGTCTGGAAGACAAAGCCCTTTCTTCTTGTGAAATGACTTCACCTGACGACTTTATGCTGTAGAAATATTCTCCTACGTTCACGTAAAGGGTAGAACCATCCGGGAAATATTTGATGAATCTTTGATGTGATCAATCCTCCAACAAAAATTTGACCACCTCAGCTTTGTTGTCGTCGTTTCAAAGGAACTTTGCCCATTGTTTAGGTCGTTTCTGCTCTCGCCTTTCAACCTTGATACGAAGACTTCCAGTGGCATTTTTCCTGCGGTTTCTTTCAAACGACTTTATCGATCCGTGGTCATATTGATCAGTTACGAAATACACCAGCTTGTGTTTCATAATATGTCGCAGCAGATATTGGGAAGCGTCTCCGAAGGTTGGAAGAGTGACTGACGACAACATTTGGAGCACAACCATGCCGTCCCAGATCTTGCTGCTGAAATCGCGCTGGATTGGAGCTTTGGTGTAAACATCTTCTATCACAGCTAAAATATAGAACTTAAATACTAATTATCCAAGTATAATGAAATATATAATTGAAATTTTGATTTATCAAACACAAAATGCGGACAACGGATAATTCAATACGTAATTGGGCATTACCTAACAATTTGCTTTTGACTGTTTTTAACATCCCTCCGTCTGCCGAAGCAATACTCCAAGGGATAGGGCTGAGGGAATGCTGCAAAACGATTTCCAAGGATATTCCAGTATTTTTGTCAAGACCAAATGTCGGCTAAATCAGCTAACAGCTATCATCGCCGCTTTTTCTTTTGATTATATCACCTTCTTCACTTTCAAGTCGCTCAAAGTTTGATCTGGATCCTGGAAGGGTTGACAAGATTTTACATATTTAATAATCAATAAATTATCGTCGATGCTATTCTATCACTGAAACACAAAACTTCAAAATAAAATTGAAACATACCTTGAAAAAGCACCTTTTCAAATGATTTTACTGTAAAAGATCTCAATTTCGATTCACTATCATGCACTGGGTAATGGATGAAACAAACATTTCTCATTGAACTTCTTTGTTTCTAATTTTCTTTTTTGTTTTTAATTTTATTTTTTATTTTTTGAGTGTTAGGAGAGTTAAAGAATTTAAAAATTTATACGTATAATTGGTTTTCACACACTATTTAATAAAAAAAATATTTTCTTACAATAAAAGTAAACCCCCGGTTAAAAACATTACCGTAAATGACCAATCTAACGTCCACTCCCGAATTGACGCCCCTCCCAAATAAACGCCCAGGGTTAAAGTTAAATTTTTTAACTAACGCCCACTCTTGATTAAACGCCCATTCCCAAATAAACGCCCAGGTCCATAGAGAAAAAATAAAATAAACGCCCATGGGCTTTCATTTGATTCACAGCAAAATTAATACTACTTTCTTTAATCTTTAAAGTGTGGATATTTTGAAACAGTTTCACTAATTTTAAGCGTAAAATGTTCATACAAGTTACTCTTTCTATTCAGTTCGCTAAACAACACATCTGCGATCTTCTTGCTCTTGGTGTAGCACAAGTACGTTCCAGGCACAACTAGTCCAACTTCTCTGTATCTTTTCCCAGTGACTCGAACTTCGACCATGTTTTGTGAGTTTGATTCTAAGAATTGCACCAATAACTTCGATAACTCTATCGGAACATGGCCTACTTCACTGTTCATCTTTGTCTTATCTTTTTTGTAAACACCGATGGCATGCTTGTCATGTTCTTTCGCTTCTTCTCGTTCGTCTTTGCGGCAAACTAGGATTTCTCTCTTTTCTGGAGTCCACTTTGCCTTATAGATATGATGTTCTCTCACAACAGATTCAAAGGAAACACGATAAATCATTACAAAACTTTCACAAGGAGCACTTCTCGCCATATTTACTTTATGGATAATTACGACCGTTTATTTTTAAATTAAAAAACATGACCAATGTGATTTTCAACACCTGATGACGATGAAGAGAATGACGAGAAACTTGATATCATGTAGTCGACGTACATCTTCTCGATTATATTACTTTTTGTTGATGGACTTTGTTTATTAACGCCCCTCCCTTACTAACGCCCCTCCCGAATAAACGCCCAGGGTAAAATTCGTTTGTTAAAATAACCGCCCAGGGCGTTTAATCGGTCATTTACAGTACATTGTTTTATTTTTCTCACATGTGCTTGTTTGTAACACAAAAGAGCGTCTTACATTTGCAGAGATTAATTGGTCTTTTTTCTTGCTTCTTTTTC
The DNA here is from genome assembly GCA_963930725.1 of Candelabrum cocksii. NCBI lineage: Eukaryota > Metazoa > Cnidaria > Hydrozoa > Anthoathecata > Candelabridae > Candelabrum > Candelabrum cocksii. Next base: position 4,509,140 of record OZ005677.1, on the reverse strand, counting down.
TATTTACTCAATCCAGAAGAAAAATTAACAAGGCCAGTAAAGATATTTTGTTTTCTGAAGTGTAAAGGAACATGTTGGTATAAGTTAGAATTTACCCGCTAAAAATGTGTTTTAATTGTTATTGCGAAGAGAGGTTTATATGTTCATTTATAAAAACACTTTGCGAAGTCTCTGGAAGTACCACACTAAACCTTATAACTCGGTAAAGTGATATCACATTTGTGAGGTTAGGGTGGATAGAGAGATGGAAACACTTGGAGAAGTCTCTGAAAATACCACAATCAACGTTACACATCTGTGAAGTGATATCATGTTTCTGAGGTTGAAAGAAAGCTTGCTTTAATTTATCACATTAACAATTTTAAAGTAGAAATGTTATTCTCACCACCATTTCATTGACTTCCAGAGGAACATACAAAGCTGAGTAGGAGTTGAAGCATGAAAATGATTTTGAAAATATTGTGATATAGTTCCCAGCAGGCTTTGAATAATTAATAATTCACGTTAAAGGATTGTAATTCGGTTTTGGGCATATGGTTTCTGTACGGGAATTAATAAATGGTGATATACAGATTGTTTGTTTCTACTGATTAGTTTGCTTGCCTTTGTTTCCATTCTTGTGGAAATAAACTTGTATTTTTTACTATTTTCATTGTAAACTTTCGTTTTGTGCGCGACATTTGCATTTTTATTCTTAAATCTTAAATATGCGTTGCGCAGGTCGACCCATTTCACATAATCTTTTCGGCTGTCAATCATGCAAATAAACACATTGTTTTCATACGATCTTCGTGGAAGTTCGAACGAAACAAACGGCCATGCTGACAGACAATGAAGTAAAAATCGAAACTTTCACAGTTGCAAAATGTTTAAAAACCCAATATGTCATACTTTTATGAGCTCAAAAAGGATAACTGTCAGGTGATTTAGAAATTCTGAATGAATATATTTATGATAAAGAAAAAATCTAAAAGTAATAATAGTAAGCGGAGATTTAATGCAATACAATATCAGTTCTTTTGTATTCTATTCATATTTTCAAATTTCGTTTTCAATTGATTAGACCTCCTACGTGTTCAGATTCAATAGATTTTAATTAATATAATAGATTGAATTGATGGGAAAATTTATTGGGTAATATCATAAAACCTCCGAAAAGGTTGCCTCAGTTTCAAAGATTACACATTTCCATACTCTCTCATTTGTGATAAGATTCCCTTTTGAGCGTAATATATGAATTTTTGAGTAAATCAAGGCTGCTATATTTCCTTCCGGTAACCAATCAAGGATGTTATATTTCCTTTCGGTCCCCAATCAAGGATGTTATATTTCCTTTCGGTAACCAATCAAGGCTGTTCTATTTCCTTTCGGTAACCAATCAAGGCTGCTATATTTCCTTCCGGTAACCAATCAAGGATGTTATATTTCCTTTCGGTCCCCAATCAAGGATGTTATATTTCCTTTCGGTAACCAATCAAGGCTGTTCTATTTCCTTTCGGTAACCAATCAAGGCTGCTATATTTCCTTTTGGTAACCAATCAAGGCTGTTATATTTCCTTTCGATAACCAATCAAGGCTGTTATATTTCCTTTCGATTACCAATCAAGGCTGTTATATTTCCTTTCGGTCACCAATCAAGGATGTTATAATTCCTTTTGGTAACCAATCACTCCATGCACACATTGCACATTTGTCTAATTTTTGTCAACCAGGATTATTCAACTTTCATTGCACGCCAATATATCTTTGTAGAGGTGCTGTGTCTAGTTGATGTTTTGACAATGATAATCGGCAAGTTATTAACTCGTGAAACGCAACGCAGTGTTGATGAAGAGTAATCAGAGAGATAAGATGGGTTTATAATTTTACATAAAACTCTTCAGTAACTTGCTTCTGGACACATTTACACATTTGAATTGTTGAGCAAGACTTTCTTTGTCACCGCCATTACCAGTATACCTAAAATCCTACGAATAATTTCACCCACTCCGATTCGGCGTAAGCAGGGCGTTTTATGGGGAAGTTTTAAGGAATGATCAATGCGTCATAATAGACGTACGAACTGGTTATGATGTTGACTGAGACGAATGAAAATTTAATTGTAAAAATTCCACTGGTTGTTATAAAAACATTTGAGATCGAATCTTGCGTTCGTGCAACAGAGATGGAAAAATTGTTACATATTTCTCAGTTGTCAAAACATATGCCAGATGTATTACTTTATTAAGCATGGTGGAGCAGTGGAAATCCAAGTAAATGGCAAAAGACAATCTTCAAAAGACTTGAAGCAAGGGAGATTAGAAATACCCTGCTTGTATTTTGAATCGTCTGAACATGTTAAACATGTTTAAAGACTTTATTAAAGATGTGTTGTCAAAAGAATGAAACATATTTAGAACATAGTACTTGTAGTACCGGAAATTAGCCCCCCCCCCCCCCCCCCCCTCAATATAAGCCCGGACCCCAGGCCTCCCACCAAAAGGGACCCCAACCAGATCGGTTGATTTTTTTAATTATACTGTTTCAGAGAAATTCCGTGATATTTCGTACAGCATGAAATGGGTAAAGTGATTATTCAAATTTTAGCTTATCTTAGATATGAAAATAGATTGTTCAGTCACGTGACATATTCTCCGTGACAAACGGAATTCAAATGGAATTCCTTACAGCGCAAGGCCTTGATATAACGGATTGCCGCGGCCAGAGTTACGACAATGCGTCTTCAATGAGTGACAATAATCTGCAAGCCAAAGTAAGTTGTGTTCTGAACATGACGCATAAGTTGATTAATAAATTCATAGTATCCGATTTTTATAGCTGATGCAGAAGAGTCCTCTTACGGCTTGGATCCCTTGCACTGCCCATTCTCTGAATCTGGTTGGAAAGAATGCAGCAGATTGCTGCCTGAACCCAGTTAAATCTTTCGATTTTCTTGAAAAGTTTAGTTAGTGTAATTGGTTAATAGTCAATCCAGGCAAACAGTAGAATACACTTAAATTTAGAATGCATAAATTGTAACCTTCCGTTTTTATCTCAATGTAATTATTAACCTTCTAGCTTTATGCCTTTTTCATGATTTCTACACATCGGCATCAAGTTGTTGATGTTTCATGTTTCTCTGTTTCACTGCTTGCAGGGATTTACACAGTCTTCTGAAGTGATCTTTTACAGCGGTTTGCGTACATCGATGGTTCAAGACCGTTTAGTCAATCTAGCAATCATGAGCATTGAGTTAGACTTCGACCTTTCAATTATCATTAACAAATTTGCCGTGCAAAAATCTAGAAAGACTGTGTTGTAGATCGTTGTTTATTTGCTATTTCTGTTAGATATAAATAAATGCATTTTCTATTTTTGATCACGGGTTAGGAGCTTGATTCAACTTTAATATTGTAGAAATTTTACCCCCACCAATGTGGGCCCTGGGCCTCGCACCAGGTTAATCTGGCCCTGTATAAGCCCATGGTTTTATATATGGAAATAGATTTCTCACAGAAATTCGCGAATACTAGTGGAAGGCGGGGTAAGTAGTGCCAAGTGTTATTTTGCTATGGGTAAGTTATGGTAATATAAAACTGTGAAGGATATCAAATATAACTTTATTTTGGTTATATTCAAGGCATGAATAAACACTTACAAACATATTCGTGTATCTATTCTTTTTATCTCTGAAAGCAAGAACCACAGCTTTAGTTACAAGCCAAAATTGCTCAAGTTCGCTCGAAACATGACTTTTCTGGCAGTTCATTTGGAGGCAATCAGTGAAACAGGCTCTGGCGTAATGTCTACTAATGTAAATTAAACAGCCTTTGACTTGTCTCATAAATTTAGCTTTATACGCCTCTTTGTCTCTTGTCAGCTTGCAGGGTTCCATCGGTATTCTCATTATCATCATTCTCTTCAATGGCGCAATAAGAAACCATTAATGCTTCTGCTAGTTCTTTCTCTGATGCCATAGCTTTCCTCATAGCCAGTAGCACTATTTACTCGTAGTTGAAGTTCAACAAAAAATCAATCTCCCTTACCAAAAGAAACAGCAAACTGTAAAGAAATCCAAGATAGTCGGTTTTGAACGCCGCTTATATACCAAAAAAATAACTCGATAGCCTTTTTTCTTCTCCACATAGAGCTGTAACCGCATGGAACTACTTACCCCACTTTCCCCTACAAATCCTTAGACCATTATAAGCTCAATATCTCCTCCAAATTCCCATGTTCCTTCTCGTCCTCTTCTTTGTTCGCCCCTTCTAAATGTGGACTATTAAATTTGAATACACAAATCTAAAAGAAAATACCCTCATAGAATTGGAATGGGCGATTTACAATTACAATTTGTCATAGTTAGAGGACGAACTAAATTAAAATATTTACGGTCAAATTGCGGAAGATGTCCTATTACCCCAATTCTATTAATAGCAAACATGTAGTAGGTATGTTTTCCTTTTCTTCTCCTTGAAAACTATACTAGTACTTAATATGTTAGGCAAACTTTACAAAATAATACTCCTTGATGAAAGAGAATCTTTTAATCTTTTAGAGGTCTCTTTTACGGGTTTTATTATTAGTAGTTGATGTTTTGAAGATTTTAAAAATAAAAAAATATAAAATAATTTATTTTAATAAACAAAACAAGCTGCTTCTGAAAAAGGGCAAAAAGGATAAAAAGTATATACAGAAGTTATTTAAAAAATAAAAACATATTACAATAATAATTTGATGTTGGCTGTAAAAGCATTTACTTCAAATTCCTTGAAATCAGATTTGATTGTCTCTGCTTTGTGGCTTCTTGATCCTCTTATACAAAGTAACGTTGTACAGAGTAAGCTAATTGTCCTCTTTCCCAAAATCCCCTCGCAGCAACATCCAATCTCGCTTCCTCGCTTGTGTTTGCTGATTTCATTTTAGTTTCTCTCCTGACAGTGGTGTGAGTTTTGGTTCAGTTCGTACGTCGTTGCATACCTGTTGTAAAAGCTCAGCTGTAATGTCTCTAATTTCATTGTGTCGCATTGTAACAAACCTTCCTCGTTTGCAAGAGAGTGCGTGTTCGATAGAGAAGGTCACTCCACAAACACAGTTTGTAGGTAATCGCTTTAACAGGAACCCATATCTCAACAATAAACTATCGAAAAACGACCGCTTGTTCAAATAAAAATTGTTCGACATTAACAGTAAGGAAGAAAGCCAACTCGAGGGACCTGCTTCAGAAACTGCTTCGAGAAGTTTGAGCTTCTTTGCACTGAAGTTGCTTTTTATTTCTTTTAGTAGGTTCTGCTGGTCATTCACTTTATCTCTCTTCAATTTTCGCTTTAAACGGTTATTTTCATTTAGGTTTAATTCAAAAACTGTCTTTTGTGCAATAACATGATCGGTAAGAATTTGAGTGATCTTACGCGACCATTCATATTGTGAATCAGCTACCTGCGGTGGGATGATGATCCCGAGACCACCATGCTTCGTCGGTAGTGAGAACAATTGACGCTCCAAGTAAGCTAAATTCTTCTTCGCTTAACAAAGTTTTAATAAATATGTCAATTGCTTTGTCAAGAGGAGCTAATAAAGTGCTAAAACGGGGTATCGTTCTCATAAAATACGTGTATATGTTGTAACCCATGAACAAACGAAGAGAATGCTGCATGTGGCTCTATTTTTGCAATTTTTGTAAGTGTCTGAAATTCTTTATCCCAGCTTTTAATCAACTCGCTAATAAAGGTCTTTTCGTAAACATCAGAATCAATCACGGCATCAAGGTGTTTTTGTCCGTCTTGTGTGATGTTAAGTTAGTATCTTTAAAAACTTCCAACGCATCAGTATAAAACTCTGGTTTTACTATGAGCCACGATTTACTAGACTTAGCAAAGTATCCAAGTAGTAGTTCAATAATGTTATTCCACCACTCTTTCAGCGAATCTATTGTACCGGCACCTGTTAAATCATCGGCAAAAGCTACATTTTTTAAGGTTACAATGTTATTGTTGATTGTAGACATTAATGGTAGGAGCCCTATAGACAGGGGAATTATCATGACAATCGAACCAAGTGCCAAACCTAACATTTTTCAACGGATTCCGGGTATTTAGATTATAAGAAGTAATTTAAATCTTTGAAACATTTTTGAAACTTTCCAGGAGGCTCACAATTGATGCCGTAATCACTATGGTAATTTTGCAATATTGAGAGGGGAAAATTCGTTGCAAATGGAAAAATAGTCTTTAAAATGCCTTTTTTAATCATATTTGTAGACTGCAGTCTTATATTTCAAATTTTAGTTGCAAAAGACGGGGGCTTATGATAGTTTATGACGTCATTTACAGGGGGTAATGTCGGAAATTACACGAAACCTTGTATAAATGGCCAAAAAGGAGCAAATCAAGGGCAACTTTGCTTGTTACCAGTTATAATGTCGACTTCACCAAAACCATGCGTATGTGTTTGAGTGGGTATTGTGAATCGCCATAGAAACGAACAACAACCGGCTAACAATAAGTCCATAACAGCTACATATATTAAATGACTGAATTCTACTTCATTGTCTGTGATGTTTGTTTGAGTGCTATTAATACCTTTTAATATCGGTTGTCCTTCGTCGCCATACCATTCACATTCCGTCGCCATTAGATGTCGTTCGTCTTGCGTAAGTGCATTTATCACATGTTCACCATCATACCACCTGACTTAAGTTACTGTTGTTGTGCAGAAGATCGTTCGTTTATAAAGTAGGTCGTGGAAAATTTTGAAAAGTTGTGGATATATTTGTTTCATCGCTCTCGTCGTTCTGTTATCGTAAATATCTTTATCTGGAGTCGCTGTGTCATGGGGTTATTGATGATATAAATAAAGAAAGACAAAACTGAATCAAGTCTGATGACATGGAAGAGATAAGATTTCTCGTTTTTTTGATGTCACGTTTTGTCCTTTTCTTCAAATCGTAAAATCATTATCGTTTGCTGCTAATTTAAGACAACAGTTTTGTTCCTTCTATATGCCTTCAACAGTAGAATGCTTCTTAACGAAATGTTTAGTAAGCGATATATTCTTTTTTGCCATATTAAACGAAGGGAGAGCATAGAAACATATTATATTTTTAGGGATGGCAAAGAGATGCAAGAAGCTCACGACCACTTTTCGGCCCTGACAGCGGACGAAATGATACACGTTGTCTTTTAAGCAACCAGTCATTCGAAGTTGACGACAAAAGTGTCAAAATTGGTCCAAAGGCATGGCATACTCTGAGGGGAATTTCAGAAAAATGGTCAACCTTAAATATTCCCGTTAACGAACAGCAACACCGATTTACTGAAATTCAAAGCAGAATGAAGGAAGAGAAAACAGATTTTTCGAAGCATGCCACGCATCATGCAACGCAGAATTCCGCAATAACTTAGACAGGCTTTGCAGAAAGTACGGCACTTTAGAGGAGGTAGTGCATGCAGAAATGGCAGATGAGAGTGATGCTTCACTATCACCAGCAAAGAAAAGAACAAGATCTAACACTACTATAAAAACATTTATTATGACCATATATAATTACAAGGATATAAAAAAGTCAAAATTTAAAATAGTTTTCGAATACAACAGTTCTTTATGTTGTGTATCAAACAATACTAAAAATAAACATTAAAGTGGTCAAAATAATTAAATTATATCTGCTTCAATAGCATTAAGTTTAAAATTCTCCCCTAATGTGTTTTCTTCAAAGTGTTTTCTCTATGGCGTTCTGGAACCTCGGACACACATAATTGCAGATTTCAAAATTTCAAAGGAGAGTTTTGTTCTTATCCACGCGGTTATTGTGGCATAACTCTCGTCTTGTTTATTTGCAATTTTATTTGCTAAATGACTAATAAATCGATTACTTTCATTACCCATTCCTCCATTCGTTCCGAAAACTAGAGGCGTGAAGGTGGCGTGTTCTATATCGATTACTCGCTTCAGGTATTCACGCTTTTTGGGCATCTCATGTTCGCGAAAAATACTGGATGTGTCTCGATTTTTGTTTGATGCAGCGTTTACATGCGTGATACGTATGTCAAAAAATGCTGTTTGGCCGCATTGCCAAAAATAACTTGCTTTTATGTCGAGTCTTGCGTCATCGCTCTTATTCGCGCTTTTCAGCTCGAAAGATTCGTTTTCGATGGGAAGCAGATGAGGTTCTGACATAACATTATGGCAAACTTTGTCCAGAAAATTAGTGAAGAGATCTTTCACCTTATCGTGTCGCTTCGAAACAAATCCACCCTTCTTGCAAGACAGGGTATGTTTTACGTCAAATTTCTCCCCACAAGCACAAAAACTTGGCAGGTGGTTCAGTGGGATGTTGTAACGGAGTCTAAGGGCATCGCGGAATTTCTTTTTGTTTAGATCAAATCCTTGATCTAAAAGAGGGAGAGCATTAAGCCACGAACTTGCTCCCTTGTCCTTTGCTTGATTGACAAACTGTTTTAGATCATTATTAATACATGTTTCAACGTGCTTCACATTGTTATCTAGGGTGGTCTGCTTTAATTTATTGAGTTCTATTTGGGCCATTAGTAAGTTTTCATTATTTTTGAAATCAAAGAACATTTGTTGGTCAAATATTGCATCAACGTGTGGCTTTGTAATGAGAACGGATCCCGAGAATTGATTTTGTGCTTCAGTACTGAGTGACGTAATACCGAGCCCTCCTAAACGAGCAGGGAGTAAAAAAAGATCTCTAAGCGGTGAGGAAAACGGGACATCAAGACCGAAAATGGCTGGGAGAAATCTTTTATTCAGAACCTCTTCAATGGGATGAACAAACTTTTCAAAACCATCGATCGTTCTTAAAAATGGGTAAACTTGGATTTATACGTTTTTGTGTAAGCTGTATAGGCCGCTTGGGGTTGAAATATTGCTATTTCACTGAGTTTGTGCAATTCGTTTACCTACGTATCGATCAAGTCGGAACAGTATTCTTCCTTATATTCGTTCGTTCCTATAACTGCTCCAAGTTGTCTTTTGTCGTGAACCGTGATTTTCACATTATGTCCGAAAAATTCTTCGGCTTTTGCCTGCAGATTTTCAGATTTAAGAATTAACCAGCTCTTTGAACCATTTATGTTATAACCGTTAGCCAGCCCAGTTTCTATTAGATTCTTACACCAGCTATAGATATCTTTCAGTTTCTCCCTGCCAAGGCATCATCTGCAAGCCACAAGATCTAACACTGGATATCTGAAAATAAAATTGCGATGCTTTGTATGTGACACCGATCGAAAGGTTGATAGCAATCCGTACAATGAGGGCGGACTAGGGCGATGTTCAATCGAATCAACAGCCGAAAAGCTCCTTGAGAGAAAGAAAGTCTCTGTGATCGTTCACATCGTTTGTATAAAGCGGCAACTCGTTTAGAATTACTTTTAAGTGGAAAATCTCACGATATCTATACAGTTGATATATATTATCATCAGTCATGTTATATAACGTTTGTGCATTCCTCGGCAAGTGATCAAAGTGCAAAAGAGAAACAAATTGAAAGTAAAGAAGAAGATATTAAGGAAGCATTTTTGTACCAAGTGAAAGCAAAGATTTTACGAGACAAAGAAGCTTATCTTCTAAATGAGCTTTTGAAGGATGTGGAAACCCTCAGTAAGGACCAAGGGCTTGAGTATCCAGCCATAAGCCATACATCGACGCTTAAAAGGAAGCTAATTCAAGAGTTTGGTGACAAAATTTGCTTCTTTCCACCTGGCAAGTATCTGCTTGTGCATTCAGCTGACGTTAATCCATGTGAATACGCCGTTGCAGCTCTGCATGGATGTGGACTGCGTGACGAAGATATTGTTAAGTCATTTGGCAAAATGATTAGAAGAAGTTTGAAGCAAAGAGAATTTCAAGAAAAGAAGTGGTCTGTCTGTCTGTGTTGTCCTCCTTGAACATCCAATGAACGCCGCAAAACCAAATTTACCCTGCGTCATTTTCTTTGCCTGCTCCGAAGAAACACCCAACATCTTTGAAATATTAATCCAGGGATCTCGGTGGTATGGTCTCTTGGATTTTGCAAATAGCATTTTCTTTGTCATCATGCTGTTATCACATTTGCATATGTGGCCAATATATTTGAGATATTGTGCCCGGACAACATTGTACAAGCAGTTCGTCTTGGTGATCGAGATTATATCTGTATTTCTATATTTAAAACGATACTCTCCTTCCACATTTCCTAATGGCTGATGGTGTCTTGCCCATCCTCCTTTCACAAGATTTCTTAAGAACTCTATCCATGTGCTTTCCAGCTTCTTGAGGTCTTTTCATGAACATACAGCGATTGAGTTCCATAGATGAGCCGCGATCTTACACACGCCTCTAGAATCTTACGCCTTGTTCCCATGTTGATATTGTGGTCTCTGAACACATTATCCATTTTATGAAATTTACCAACTGCTTTGGAGATGCATAGTTCTGTGTATATCACACGGTTCTTGTTGCTAAGGATCCGACCTAAATACATGAACTCACTAACGTTTTCTATGACATTTCCACCAATTGAGAATAACGATGGTAACTCTGCTAATTCGCTGTTGTTGAAGACTTGTGTTTTGGTTTTCTTGAAGGATATTGTGAGACCGAATCGCTTACATGTGTCATTGATTATATTCAAGATCTTCTCGGCCTCAGAAAGTCTCTTGATATGATCGTATGCTGCTGTGAGATCTATATAAACAGCAATGAGAGTTCCTTCGTATTTGTCAATAACTGTCCTTAGGATGAAGATTGCATCAGTGGTAGACCGGTTCCATCGAAATCCAAATTGTGCCTCATTAATGTGACTTTCATATGCCTCTTTTAGTCTGTTGATAATAACTTTCGAAAATATCCGACTCATGTTGGCACCAATGGATAAACCTCGTTAGTTCTTGGCATCACTCATTACACCCCTCTTGAAAAGACATGTGATAGACGAGTGCAACCATGCTATAGGGACTGCAACTCGGGTCCATATGAGTCTATATAAATCTATTAGTATTAATTACTAATAATAATTAGTTTTATTTGAAACTAAATTCCAAGTTATTGGAATAAGCAAAGAACAACCCCTTGATTTAGCAGAATCTGGGCAGGATCAATCACTCGCAGCATCCCCATGTATTATTGGCAAGCGAGTTGGGCCATCACTTTTTCCAGAGCTCAAGGACATCAATATCAGAGACAAACTCGAAGAATGTCTCAAAAGAGATATTGCATGGTCTGCCGCTGGAATAGTTGGAGTACGCCAGAGGCTATTGTTTAAACGATTTCATTGCAAAGGCTATAAAGAATGGTGCATTTATGCTGGTGTAATTGCTGCAGGATCTGCTGACCAAGCTCTAAATGGCAAGCATTACTTCAGGTTAATGAGGCTACACAAGGAAATGTTTGATGCTCTGGTTCAAACCCGCATAGAAGATCTAACGAGCAATTTTACGGAAATCAATACAAAGCTGTTGTCAAAGCTTCAATCTTTGCGATTCATGCAATCTTTTGATACACTGGATGCTGTACTGAAGCTACCCGATTTTAACGAGTTAGTGTCAAAGATACTTCAATGCAATGAAAGCACTGAAGCACATTTCACTGTGATCTACTTGAAGGATGTATCATCAATGCTAGCTATGGTTTCAGCGGTAAGAGAGGGTGACATAGAAAGACAATAACTTAGAAAAATTTTCAACTTTGACTAAATGACTTTTGGCGATTTATACAAGTTTTCGTGTAATATCCGACATTACCCTCTAGAAATGACGTCATAAACTATCATAAGCCCCCGTCTTTTGCAACTAAAATTTGAAATATAAAACTCCAGTCTACAACTATGATTAAGAAAGGCATTTTAATGACTATTTTTCCATTTGCAACGAATTTTCCCTTCTCAATATTGCAAAAATACCATAGTGATTACATCATCAATTGTGAGCCCACTGGAAAGTTTCAAAAAATGTTTCAAAGTCTTAAATTACTTTTTATAGTCTAAATACCGGTGAATCCGTTGAAAAATTTTAGGTTTGGCACTTAGATTGTCATGATAATTCCCCTGTCTATATTGCATAGCTCGGCATAGCAACCGGGTCTCTCTGGGAAGTTCCTTCAGACAATGAGATTTCTAAAACACCTGTGATATATAAACTAGCTGGCGTTTTATAGCAGTTATAAACAAAGTGCAATCTCTGGATTAAGAATATTCAAGTTATGAAGCAAAACTTTTCGGTTGATTGAATTAAAAGCATTGTTCGCATCAACCTGTATAATTCCATGCATGTCATCTTCATTAAAGATATCAGACATTGCATGAATGTTAGCTTCACATCAAAGGAATTAACCTACACGCAAGGAATGCTTTGAGACTGCTGCCATTTTCTATAGATTCCATGCATTTCCGAATTATTCTGAATCATTTCCGCATTTATTTCGTCAAAAATAATCGGGTTTACTTGTTTTAGAGGACCAAAGAGTAAAAGTCCTTCGTGTAAGGGTTCGGCTTCAGGGTGTTTCTTATGCAACAACTTCACTGTGTCTTCATCTATCGGCAGAATTCCAGCGCTTTCAGAAGTTTTTAGAAGTTTTAGAGCTCGGTTAACTTCTCCGGACATCATAAAGTTTCGAAACCTTTTTGCAATTTCGGAAGTATTCGCGTTTGCCTTTCTTTGACTAATTTTTATTCTTGGATTGCACTTGCCTCTGAAAGTAAACTCTTAAGCTTACCACTTTTCCACAGTTCTAAACGCCTAGTTAGGCGAGTCTTGTTTTTTTTGTTCGAAGACTTTTTTGACGAGCACTGTAGAAGAAGATTCGGCATGATCATGAGCAATGTCAATGCAATTTCGTAATGCTCAGATTTGGAGCAAAACATATCAATCAACTTCGACATTTCTTCAACAAAGTTTTTCCCTGATTTGCCTTTTGGTAATGTAAATACGTTTCTTCTCCACTTAACCATTTTATTGTAGACTGAATCTACCGAAGTGTGGTTAAAAAATTCGTTTTCTGGTTCTATTGGCTTTTTCATTTTGGGTTCTTGTATAACAATACAAATAAAAAATGATATTTTATAGTATAGTAATAGTAAGTATAGTATGTGGTAAATAAACGTTCTAAAAATATCATTGTAAACGTAACGTACAGACAGCCAGCTGGAAACACTGAGTTTTTTTAGAAGTCTTTTAATAAGATATTATCATCAAAGAATGATTTAAACAAATTAATTTACATTACTGGAGACATGAATTTAAATCTTCTTGAATATAAAAGCCACAATAAAGTTAACTCATACATAAATTTATTATTTTCTAATGGATTTATTCCGTTAATAAACAAGCCAACTAGAGTATTTAAGGATAAAGCGATAATTATTGATCATATATCCACGAATAATCTTATCAATAGTAACTACAGATCGGGAATCATTAAAACTGATCTATCAGATCATTTTCTCGTATTCCTAACAACAAGCATTGAATTAAAAAAAATCCAAAAAATAGAAAATTTTCAAACGTATGATTAATGTTGAAAGTATTAATGTTTTTAAAGAATGTTTAACGAGATCAAACTGGGCTAATATTTATTGTTATAAAAATCCAAATGAAGTTTATAATGAATTTTTTAAAGTGTTTTCTGAATTATATGAATTGTCGTTTCCCATAAAAAAGATTATCGTTAAAGGTAAAAATGTCGCTAGTTCTTGGATTACGAAAGGAATAATAAAATCATCGAAAAGGAAACAAAAACTGTATGAAAAATATCTTAAACGAAAGACTTCTCAAGCTGAAACCACTTATAAAGACTATAAAAGATTATTTGAGACAATTAAACGTAAATCAAAGAAATTATACTTCCAAGAGCGTCTAAAAAAATTTAAATATGATATTAAAAAACATGGGGTATCATAAGGGAGGTTATTGGAAGTAAAAATTCTGATGAACAAATGCTTCCCGAACAGATTCTAGTTGATGGGGTTGAATTTGAAGATCAAAACGAAATTGCGTCACAGTTTAACAAATACGTTTAAAATGTAGGCTTGAAGCTGGCTGATTTAATTCTACAACCTATTGGAAAAGGTTTTTCAAATTATTTAAAAGGCAATTATAGCGTTCTGGAAGAATACCTTCTCTTACTGATGAAGAGCTTAAAGAATCCTTTGACATATTAAAATCAAATAAAAGTCCCGGTATTGATGATTTCAAATCGAATGTAATCAAACTTGTTTTTGACGCATTGCACCAACCAATTAAATATATTTTTGATCTTTCTTTGAAAATCGGAATTTTTCCTGACTGTTTCAAGATTGCTAAAATTACACCTATATATAAAAAGGGAAATAGGGAACTAGTTAGCAATTATCGTCGGTGTTGTCTTGTTTCTCAAAAGTCCTTGAAAGAATTGTATATAACAGAATTTACACACACTTTGAATTTAATAAGATTCTTGACAAAAAGCAATTTGGTTTCCGAAAAAGTTGTTCCACTGATCATGCAATCGTGCAATTGACAAATCAAATCCTTAAATCTTTTCAAGAAGAAAAGTTTACAATTGGAATCTTTGTAGATTTGTCAAAAACGTTTGATACAGTGGATCACAATATTTTGTTAAGTAAACTTTCTTTTTATGGTATTAGAGGTAATTATCATGAATGGTTTAAAAGTTATTTTAGCAACAGACCACAGTACATTTCAACGAAACAAGGCGACATTGGTATGGAAAATATAAAATGCGGTGTGCCGCAAGGGTCAATATTAGGTCCATTATTGTTTTTAATCTTTGTAAATGATCTACCCCAATCGACCCATTTGGACACTTTAATGTTTGCAGATGATACCAATTTATTTTACTCCCACAAAAATATTAATACTTTGTTCCATTACGTAACCATGAACTTCTAAACATAAAAATATGGTTTCAAGCTAATAAATTATCACTGAATGAAGATAAAACTAATTATATTTTATTTTATAAGAAACGTCAAAAACGAAATTTATCGAAGTTACTTCCCACCTTATTATTAAATAACATTGAAGTTAAAAGAAAGAAGTATATAAATTTTTTAGGAGTATTAATTGATCAAAATATGACGTGGACAAAACATATTAATTCAATAGTAAGTAAAATATCAAAAAACATCGGCATTTTGTACAAGGCTAGCAAATATCTAAATTTTAATTGTCTAAAAAGTATATATTTTTCTTTAATTCATTCCTATATAAGTAATGGAAATATTGCATGGGCAAGTTCATACAAATCTAATCTTAAACTCATTTATGTTAAGCAAAAACAAGCCATTCGTATTATTCTCCATTCTGATAGATACCATCATTCAAGACCCCTAATGAAGCAAATAACGGCACTAAATGTTTATCAAATAAATCTTTACCAAATATCCAAATTTATGTATCAAGTAAAAAACTGCACTATTCCCGATGCTTTTGAGGGCAATTTCCGAACTGTTCCACACTCATATCCGACGAGATTCGGACTAAATTGTTTCCATGTAACTGTATCATGCAAGACACCAAAGTTCTCCCTTTTAACTCGTGGTCCGAAAATATGGCATTTGTTTTGTAAAGAAAATGAATGTCTTAATATAACCTGTTTCAAGTCATTCATCAAAAATAAATTCTCAATTTTGAAAATGAACTCATATATTTTTAAATATTTTTAATTGATCAATTAAACAAAACTCTTTTAACCTTTCTAAACTGAATCTTTCTATCTGTTCATATGATTAGGTACTTGGTGATAAGGTCTATTTTTACTTTCTCCAAGTCCCTGACCATATAAAGTTATTTAAGAAGACGGTTATATATATATATATATATACATACGTTCACTGAAAACTTTATTTGGTTAAAAAAGAATATAATTGAATTGAATAATTGAATTGAATTGAATAGTATATATAACTGGCACAAATTGCACTCATTAGAACAACTGTGTCAGCCCGTCTTAACCGGCACAAATCGTCAGCCCGCTTTAATGATTTATATATATTTATCGGCAAACCTGCAGACAGAATCGCGTCCCAACAATTCCAAAGTTATGGGCGTTTAAACAGAACGTTATAGTAGATTTGTATACTTGATTTTTCTGTTATTCTCATATTTGATTAAAAGGCTCACAAGTTCTTTCTTTCAAGTATATTATTCATTTTACAATCTGAGACAACTACATAAGAAATCGAGAAATTTCGTGAAATAGTAATTCGTACTACACAAACAAATGTATACCTACACATTTCATTTCCCTAATTCCATTACGCCCTTTTCATTAACATACATTGCATTATATAACTTAATCTGCATGAAATTTGGCGCATTGGGCTAAAGAAAGAGAGAAGAAATTTGACTTCCATTTTATCTTGTATGTTTATTTCTTGCTTTGGTCGATGTTAATAATGGTAAACACGAGTGCCGCGAACCAGCACAACACTCCACCCCAACCCACTGCGTAGCTCCACTTCAGTGTGTAGTAATTCCTATCGTACTGGGTCGCGTAGAGCGAAAGGCCGATTAGAGAGAGAAGAACTGAAAAGGAAGAAATAGTGAAATCTTCTGATTACATTGAATATTAAATAGTTTTTTGTTTATATTGATGTGTCGGTTTTAAATTCGCTCTTAAAAGTATGGATTTTTAACTGCCCAAAAGGAGAACCTTTTTCGGCTATTTTTGATGACATCGTTTTTTTTATGACAATTCCTTATTTTGTAGGACGCTAAAAAACTCGGATTGTTGGTGGGCCAGTGACCTTAATAATAAAGTCGACCGGGTTAAAATACATAAGTAAGATATATGAGTTGTGACGTCACTACTGAAGACTTACGTATAACTGACTGCAAAATCGCTAAAATCTTCTCGAATTTCAAATTGTATTCAGCTGCGCACATGTTTCGCAGGTTAATAATTATGCTGATCACGTGGCCACCCAATGACGTAAATAGAAGAATAATTACGTAGAGAAATTTATCTAAAAAGAGTAGTGAAGATAGAAGATTTTACTTTAGATAGAGTTTCATTCCTAAACTTCTATCAGCTAACGGGAGTTTTTGTAGCGAGTGGGTTTCGTAGCGAGTGGGATTTTTACGAGTGGGTTTCGTAGCGAGTGGGATTTTTAACGAGTGAGTTTTGTAGCAAGTGGCATTTGTACCGAATGAGTTTTGTAGCGAGTGGGTTTTGTAGCGAGTGGGATTTTTAGCGAGTGGGTTTTGTAGCAAGTGGGATTTTTAGCGAGTGGGATTTTTAGCGAGTGGGTTTTGTAGCGAGTGGGATTTTTAGCGAGTGGGTTTTGTAGCGAGTGGGATTTTTAGCGAGTGGGTTTTGTAGCGAGTGGGATTTTTAGCGAGTGGGTTTTGTAGCGGTTATAAGGTTTCATTTACATGAACTATTCAAACCTATATTTATTAATTAAAGAGATAATAGTGGTTCTCAATTTAATTACCTTTGAAATCTAATGCCTTAACACTTACCATTCAAACAACGAGAAACGTGATAATGAAGATCAAAAGGTTGCTTGGAGTATGTTCAAAGTTCACACGAGTTAGCTTCAAAATGAACAAACGTCTAAAGTTATCCTCCTAAAAATATTTTTTACTTACCGTCGCTTCTATCGAAGAACCCGCCAATATCCACACAATTTGTTTTTGCCAGGGGGTTATGTTTATGCAGACTGCACTTCCTCCACAGACCTTCATAAACGTTAATGTTCTTGCTTTCTCGACCAGCCCAGTGCTGAGTTAAAATGCTTGTTAAAAGCAATATTGCACCCAAATTGGCGTTCACAAAGGAAATTAATTGTAGTTTTCCCATATTCCTATGGTAGTTTTACATAATAAAAATTGAATATATTAAACCTTAAATGAAATAAATATTGTTTGCTACTTTATATTTTCATGTGTGTCTCATCAATATAATAATTATAATCATTTACTCTAAACTAGATTTCGACTAAACTGACTGGCCGCTTCTTAACTCTTTTTACATCATTCACCTTTTGTAATAAACCTACAGTTTTCATACCTTTATATTTTCAAAAGAAATAATCCATATAAATAAACCTTATCCTATAATCCAAAATTGTATCTCTGCCTCTTACTTCCTGGCTTTCTCATATAAAGCTCACTTCTCCAGATGACCTCTTAATAGAGATGCTACCTGCTTCTCCTTAACAAAACTGCTGTGTTGGTTTCTAGGTAAGGCCACATTTCGCTCACCTGATGGCCTTGTTTCCCATTAATCCACCCCACTGTTTTTAATTTTTAAAAAGCAGCAGTCGGCAGTTGAAAATAAACTTTGAAACTCTCATAAATGGAGGTACCGTATGTGATATCCATACTAAGATTTGATGTAGTATTTTTGTCCGTTAAATCGTGAAAGTATAAAGCCCTGGATATCAGACGCACGTAAACATCAAAGGATACCGCAACACGGTGTGATACAACGCGCGCGTGCAATACGCATGGTTTTTTATACTTCAATGATTCAATGGAGAAACGGGCGATTTGAATTGGAGTTCCACAACCCTAACTGCAGGGACCGCTAGATTATATCACTGTAGCTTAGTGGTTAGTGCATTCAACCCACAAAATCAAACGGTGCTGGTTCGAAACTCAGCTCGGACATATTCTGACTTCTGAGTTACTGTTGAGTTATTGAGCGGAACTCATTGCGTAATGCAAGCCTAGCTCAAATGGTGGGTTGTCTGGTGAAGCGAATTTGTAGGTGCAAATGGGTGCCCTAAGTATGCCAGGACCTAAACCTTGGGATAAGAAGAGCCACTGTTACATGTGGAGAGTAAAAACTCCATTATTATTATTATTATTATTATGTCCCGTATAACGAGAAATTCGCTATGTACATGAATTTATTCGTTAAATGAGTGTCCTGCCATATGTTTGTGCTTCTCTAGTATTTTTGCCGAATACACGAGATCAAGATTGTTACATTAAGGTTTAGGCTAGACTACTTACAGTGTGAAAAAAAATTTCTACACAACAAAATTGATATCAACAAAATATGGGAATATGTATCATGTATCTTGTTTAAATTGTTCAAATTCTAATTATACTAATAGAAGCTAACGAAAAATTGAAAATATTGTCAAACCTTTAAAACCGTCGATTCAATAACAAAAGGAAACGATTGTAACCGTAACAGCAAACAACACTGTCACTGTGAAACTATAAAAATGATCATTTTATTTTAAAAAGTTCATACGAAATGTATAAATTAACATAATAATCAAGCAACCTCCAATCAAATAGCTTCACGTCACTTTTTCCAACTAACAATTTTACAAACCAATGCCAAATTTGTCCAAAACTAACATGTTTTACAATTCCCTTAAACGGACGAGTGTTTTACTAACAACTTGTTTTGTTTTATTTGCGATTTAGCGGCGCAGTTTATCACGTTATAAAACAATATTTTCAAAGCCACTATGGTTCGTTGAGGCGGTCTTTCTCACATTTCTGGAATGTATTTTTGGCGGGGGTTATTTCTAGACCACTTTAAATAAATTTTCCTCTACAGATTTAAATACTCCTTTAAATTTGGATTCCGATTGCAGAGAGCAACTCGAACTTTACAGTTCTTCAAAGGTTTATGCGTAAACATGTGGATTGTTTTAAGCAAGAACAGCGGAAGCAGTTGAGAAATAAACAGACTTAGTAGCAAAACAAAACAAAAGTTTCGAAAGACCTTTTAAGCAGACGCCAAACCCGAGAGTTTATAATTTTAAGGGTTTAAAGCTTTAAGTTTATTGATTTATAAACACTATTATTATTACGATATTATGTATGCTTATTTATTTAGTTGTACATGTACCTATTTAGCGTTGAATTGTGAATGTCGTAATACATTAATATTTGCTACGCTAATCAAAGGAACTTCAGCCTCGGCAACCGTAATTTCAAATTTCCGAATCCTGATCTCGAAGACGCAAATTCGTTCAAAAGCTTTCCATATTACTTTTATAGGACTGTTTTCTATTGTTCAGTTTAAATAAATGGCGTCATCTATCACGTGTCTACCACGAGTCATTTTTGTTGGTTTTAACAATTTACAATTTTATTATTACTATAATATTTATTTAGCATATTTACAAAGATGTGTATAACAATTTCATTTCGTTAGTTAACTTCCCGAAGTGCCAGACAAGTGCAGAACCTGAGTTGTTCACAACTAAATGATTTGATTGAGGATTTTAAATGTCCATAAAGCATTGAACGAGAAAACTAAAATAAGGCAATGTAAACAAGAAAAGATTTTTACAGAAACAAAATTATTTGTAATTCGTAGAAATCTTTTAACTTTGGAATTGAAACAATTTTTACGTGACTTTTGTCGCAGAAAGGCCATCGACCGTTATATATATATATATATAAGTAAAGTTCTTTGACTGTGTTCACGTGTGTGTGTGCGCCCACACTGTTTGAATGGTTAGTCCCAGAGCAAACACTATGGGTAATATTGTTACCAGTAGGTTCAAACAGATGTTTTTGTGTGTGTGCGCGCGCGACAACCTGATGTAATATTATTATTAGTTTTTCATGTTATTCACTTCTGTAAATATATATTTTATTGTAACAATGGTGAAGGACCAACGTCATGGAGCAGATTCTGGAAGAAATTAAGATAAAATAAAATTCGGAATTAATTTTAAGCACAACCGTTATAGCTACTTAGAAAATTCAAATAACTAATATTTAATGTTTTCGAAAAAACTATAAATAGTATTAGAATAATGTACCCAAGCAACGATTTTTTTGAACCTGTTATATTTTTATAAAATGAAAAAAAGTAGTAACAACTTAACGAATCTTGATGAAATCTCCCCTCTTACAAACAATCTTTCCTCGCAATAAAGAACTGAAAACTCGCAAATACCTCCAAGCGATTTACTTGTTTTAGAGAATATATACAACTAACGTAATATCAGCTGAGGATCAAAGAAAGTGGAAAGATTTTAATATCCAGGGAAGAAATGCTAGAGGGATGGGCGACATTTTAATGAGGAATTATACAATGGCTCTAATACTTGTCATCGACAGTACTTATTCGGAGTTCCTCAAAGCAGGCAGAGATTCAGTTTACTTCAACATTATTATCATTAGAAAGTATAAATACAAAGTCTTTGTACCGACTTTAATCTCATTGAAAGGAAAAACCTCGTATGACAGATCATGTTTTCTGCGGGCATATTCTCTCGAAGACTTATGGTGAAAATGGACGTATTGTGGGCCATATTTAGAATGAGATTCTCTCTTTATCATGAATGTTGATGTTCCAAACGATTTTATTAGCAGATAATCATTTGCGTCATTGACAAGATCTAGATTGACACCTTAATTACCTGACATCTCTCGACGTTTTGTGGAACCAGTGATCTAGGATACAATTCATAAAATGGCTTGCGCACTGCGTTTGGATCATTAATTTGTACTTTCTCCGGCATCGACAAGAATTTCTGCTTCATTTTTCCTCACCGTATTATTCTTACGTGTGCTTTTCTTCCGTGATGTTCCAACATTGCACAATATTTCCTTAATAGCTATATATGCTTAATTCTTCTTTTCGAACCATATCATGCCATTTTACAGAATCGATTTCGAAATACATTGTATTGTAAACATTGAAAACAATTGTATACAAATCTAAAATACTGCTTTTGATATGGCATTTCAGCTGGAAAAATGTAGAAAAGTGGCAGAATCAAAGTTTTAAAAAAGGTTTAGATTTATCTTTTGTCGTCAGCCACGGTGACGGCCATCACAGAAATTAAGCAAAATATTATTAATGATCCGTCCTAAAAATTTACATCTTGATATGGGCGTCTACTTGAAGAAAGGTAAATTCTGCACATTATCGGCCAACACGAGTATCTAGTGAGAAAAATGTTGGAGGAAAAAGAACTGATGAATTTTGGCTGACGGAGATGAGGGGGTTTGTACTATCCACTTTTCTGTTAATTTTCTACCCATTAAATGAATTTTGGGGTGCAAATAGTGATGGGACATTTCAAACCAATGCCTCTTTAAGATCTGATGATATTATATTATATTATATTATACACGGAGGATCATTTTAAGATAATTGAGAATTTAAAAAATCCTTTCTTTGTTGGAATTATTCTTCATTTTTGCGTGTTTGCCGAAATTGTCGAAGAAAACATTTACAAACAAAACGGGAACAATATGATTGATCAAAAAGAAGTCTTTAAAAAATCGTGGGACTCGAAAAAAAAATTTAAACTGTGAACTTTCAGATTTATTGTAGCATCAAACCTCCATTTTTGAAAGAAACATTTCAAATTTCATTGCTGAAGGAAAAGGATTCGTCTATTATCGATGAAGTCATTGATGCAATAAACGAGGTTTGTAGAAGTTTGGACAGTATGAAACTGAATCAATAGTACCACCCTGGTATCATTGAGCTGAGTGCCACAACCTTAACAAGCATAACAGTAGCAAATACGAATTTACGTCATCGCAGGAAAAAATCAGGATTTTCGGAAGAGAGGATTGTGTTATCAAGAAGTTTAAATCGGGAGATTAAAGATTCCAGGTATTTATCCTAACAATTTCCCAAAATATTAAATCGCGTTTCTGAAGTCTTCCTCGCGGGACTTTGTTGCTTGTTGTACGTTATTGTGTGCTTGAAAATTACACTGAATAGATTCAAAAAAAGGTTCGTTTGCAACTTGATGCATTGTGTGATCCTGCTCACTCGGATGTTGTTTTACGATGATCTCAATTTCAAATCTTAATGAAAATATTTTTAATTCAAATTTTTGTTTTGGTGTTTAAGTATAACCCATCAATTCGGAATATTTAACAAACGAACGATTTAACGCTATCAAAATAAACATAGCAGTTTTGAGAGAATTAATTGACGACTGCGACAACAAAATTATAGACGAGGAGTTAAAAAAATACCACACAAGTTGCATTTGCAATCACGTGAAGCGCAAGTCATTACAGACAACGAAAAAAACTGAATTAGATTTGAATCTGCTTGCTTGGACAAAATTATCTTTCTGCATCACACAACTCTATAGAAAAATATTGTAATTCGGTAAATGACGGGCAATTACACATAAAAAAAATTCAGTTAACGATTAAAGCTATGCGAAAACAACAGTCCATCAAACAACTTATTGACAATATTTACAATAATTTTATTAAATGGTGTAAAACCATGTGACTTAACCGATCAAAATTACATCTATCTTGTACATTGAAAATAAGAAAAACAACAAGAACCAGAAATAGAAACAGTTACTAAAAGAAATCTTTCTTAAAATTGAATTTTGTTATGACGCATACACTTGTAATAATGTTGATAATGCCTATTTATTTCTGAACAAATTTCTTTATTTATAGTACACTCACGCTCCGAATGAAACTCTTAACATAAAACCTAAATGAATAGAAATGGATGACAACTTAATTAAATCCTCTAAACGAAAACAAAGTTTGTACATTAAATTTAAAAAACATAAATCCCTGAAAAGCTAGAAAGAGTATAAAGAATTTAAAATAGAAGAATATGAAGAATCTGAAGTCTATAAAACCATATTAATTTATCCTATAAATATAAAAATGATGTTAGAAAACATGGCTTAATTTAAATGATGTTATTGGACGTACTAAAATTAAATCGGACACTACCTAACTCCATTAATATCCATGATGAAGATGTATACGACACTAACGAAAATTGTAAAAGAATTTAATAACTATTTTGCGAATATAGGACCTAATCTTGTTTCAAAACTAACTTCGTTCTACAAGTCGAACTTTCACTGATTTTCTTCCTAACTGCAATAGAAATTAATACTTCCGTACCATCGTTACCAGCATTATATGAACAGCGTTGTTTCTTCTTCTAACAGAAATGAAGCATGGCTGCTGGTTACGACCAACGCGTAGTAATATAGTATTATCTATAGAATATTTCAGTAAACCTTCATTTTATATGATTGATTACTCTCTTAAAACGGAATATTTCCTACCAGGTTTGTCCTATCGATAAAAGGTAACTGCTTGGTATCAGTCTTTTCATGTAAAGTCATTTCATACAAAATAATCTTTCTTCACGATAATCTGTTTGTCATTTGAAAGAATATTTCTACTGAGCATGCCAGAGCATACCAAACTGCCGAAGCTAAAATCGTCGAAGCGGAAATCACAAAATTCACAAGACCCCACGCACAATATCAATATAATAATAATCCAAAACCGTTCCATCATACAGCAGACTACTTCCGAAATCGAAGAGTGGAGATAAGCTACGCTCGTTCCAAGGACATTGGTTCAGTTCCCATGGCTTCATTATGATGAAAAGTAAATTTTTCGTATTTTCTTTTCTAAATTATT
The DNA here is from genome assembly GCA_963930725.1 of Candelabrum cocksii. Lineage (NCBI taxonomy): Eukaryota > Metazoa > Cnidaria > Hydrozoa > Anthoathecata > Candelabridae > Candelabrum > Candelabrum cocksii. The sequence continues at coordinate 4,484,784 of OZ005677.1, read as the reverse complement.
TCTTGCTTGCCTTTCTTTCTAAAGATAATTAAAGACAACAACCTTGCTCGGTTTATTTATATTTATTTATGAGTAAGCCAAGAATTTTTATTCCTTTGTTTTAGGAACGACTGCGTATTATGCTCCTATTACCATTCTCAAGCAACTTGAAAGAGTTTTAAGTGTTTGTAGTTTTATTAAGTGGTCTTTAATGGCCTTGTTTTGAGCAACTTCAAAAATAATAAAAAAAAATTACTCGCTAATTACCGGCGATAGCGCAAAGGTAAAGAGTTTCTGGATAATTAGTACTTTCTGGGTACTTAATAATGAACAGTGCAAGCCACGTGATTAGAAACGAACCATGTAAACCACGTGGTTAGTAATGAACAGTGCAAGCTACCTAGAAATATTTAATCAAACTGATCGTCATTTATAATATTACTATCTAGTCATAACTTGCAGTTTAGTTGTATTTCTTGTTCGTTTCTCAATTATAAGAGCTGTACTATATAGAATTAACAGAGGCCTTTGACAAGCGAGAATGCCCTATAATGAGACACGGATTTTAAATTGAAAAGTGAAGTTGGCATTGACAATCAGTGGCGGATGCAGAAAATAATAATGGAGGGTTCTCTTTGGCAAAGGTTTTTTGGCCACGCCCCTTTTAGGTGTGTCTTTGACCACTTCCTGGGTAAATCCCTCTCAATACAAGGGAATATTTTAAAATTATAATTGCAACGCGATCAAGAAGTAGCTAATATTATAATAGCTAGCTACGTACGTGTAAGAACATGCTATACTGTTCCTAGCTAGCTATTTTTTCTTGGTTCTACTGCTTTCTATCGTGATCTGCAAGCAGATAGTTCATTGTCAGTTACGTGTGTAGAATAAGAGCGTGAGTGAAACATACACTTATAACATTGAAAAAACACAATTTCCAGTTTTTGACTTGACTTGGCTTGAAAGGGTGGTTCCTTTGCACCCCTGAATCTCCCCTGCATCTGCCACTGACAATGGGTTGAAAGCTGTATGATTTATGAAAACAATTAAAAACCCGCCAAAGTATTGTAGCAGAATCGTTGCGGGAAATATGATGTAAATGAGGATATTAGAAAACTCCTGTTTTGCCCTTTATTTCATGAAGCTCGGATTGCCTAAAAATTAAGGACAATTTAAGAACAATAGCAGGCTAGATGCCAGCAGGTCTCAAAAATAGCAGGCTAGATACCAGCAGGTCTCAAAAATTGAAAGTTAAAAAAAGAAATCAACCAAATCATAATTGCATATCTATATCCTCAGCTACAATGTAGTCTGAGCTACCATCATTACATAAAGCAATTTGTTGGGAGGTTTATATAACTAGTAGCAAATAAATGTAAATAAAACATTAAAAATGTTCGAAAACCGAATGTCGTCCAATTCGAAGTCACTTTGCATTCATACAACGTTGTTCTTGTTCTGAGACATGAACAAAATAAGCCTGAAAAAATAATAAGAACACTGAGCTCAACCAAAATTATCAGGTTCTTATATAAAAAATATTTAATACGCGACTGGTTAACGCGCTTAACTTTTTAACGTTAATAGTCTTTGAAAACCTCATGAATTTTGATATTCAGAACACTTCTGGTTCTTTGAAACTCTCTACTAAGAAATACGATAAAGAAATGAAATGCTGTAAAAACCTAATTCACTTCGGATTGTTTTTAAATCTAGTGCCTTCTCTAAATTCCCTCATATTTCAACTATAGCTGCCTCCTGGAAGTGTGTTTTTATTCAATGCAAACGGCAGATAAATTGCCATTTTAAACAAAGTTTGGTTCTTTGTTCATGAATGCACTATTCTATTTGACGACAATACTCTGATTGTAGTTTAGTAACCCTGTATTCAACGAATCACTGTTGATATTCTTTACGCTTGGCAAGCTATTCATACTTTTTGTAAACAACCCTTGTTATGCTATTCATGCGTGCCGACCTGACTGAGGCAACTTCAAACCGTCATTTAAAAGTATGTTTTTGCACGTGCTTCGAAATAAATCGAATAAAAACGTTCGAACATACGAAAAGAACATTTACTTAATCAATCAACCTTAACATATAGAATGTTCGTTTTCTTGGATAACGTAAAGTTGTATATGTAGCACTTTTAGCATTGTCTTTTATCGAAAACCCTCAGCATTTTCGACATTAAAGTCTGACAAAAGTATTATAAGACGTTTTTTGATAATGTACCATGAGCCGAAAAGTTTTCACGCCTCGAAAAATCAATGCAATTAATCCCCCAAGCGGCTTCTAAACACATAAATGCGAGTAGTTTAATTCAAAAAAAGTTTTGGATTGAAAACGAAGGCGGAGAAATGCTTGGTAAATGTATTCAAAGCAAGTTGAAACGCTTTCAAAATTGTTTGCCAAAAACGCTGAATGAAAACATACGGGGGTTAATGAAATGAAAACTCGTCAAGACAAACAGTGGAATTCGCAAATTTTAAATTCAATAAACTAATATCTTTGTTAACAATAAATACTGAAGAAAAATATTTGGTTTCCAAGTTTACTACAACATCAAATTTAAAAGTTTTTGTATCCTAATAAACACAAGTGCCGTTATCGCCCCCCTGCCAAAGCATTCACCAAGTGTGTCAACCAATGGTTTGAAATTGTTTTAGTATGCGCAAACTTCAAAAGTATTTATGCGCAATGTTTTAGGCATAAATAATTGATTCGATACCGATGGAATGTTCTATTTTGCGTTCGAATAGTAATTCAGCATTATACTAAATTCAAATGGTTGTAGAAGTTAGAATGATATATACATGGATAGAAATATTATAAAGAAGTCATTTCATGAAAATCAATTGGTCATTCAGTCTTTACAGAGTTTATCAATATAGGAAATCAATGTGAGGCAACCTTTATTCTTTTTTTACTATATAAGCTATATATGTTGGAAAATACATTTTTTAAAACTTTTGCGTATTCATGCTACATATTTCTTTTTTTGTGGTTTTGTTTTTTCGTACAGCATAAAATTCAAGGCTGCTTATATCGACTGAACGTATAACAGACACAATTCGGCATTTTTCACAAGTCGGCTAGGTTTTTTGTCTTGCGTATTATTTTTTTTGAAACTAAAATAATATTAGATACTGAACATTTTCAGCTTTTTGCTAAGCAAATTTCCTAGGTAGAATATACAATGGTTTTCATAACTGATTCCTCGTAATGGAATTATTTTATACCGTAATTTGATCAGAAGCGATAGTTGAATGTATGCAACTATTCATGTTGTATGCATGATCAATATAAATTCAAAATATATATTTGTGACCACATGAACTTTTCAAAAATAACGGTATTACTAAGCTAGCTATAACGCTTATAGTAATTTCATAGACTTTTAAAAGTGTATCTCTCTGTGTCTCCCTCAACCCTTAAAAACATGGTATCACTAAGGTATAAAGTTAATTGTTCTACTCCTAAAGACTTTTAGAAGAAATTTTACGCGATTCTTATCGCTTGTGTGTAAACGAAAATTTTTATCAATATTTTTTAAAATCTTTTCTTAACGCCCATTTCAAAGGCCTGGGACCGAAACGCTTTGCATATATTAATGTCACGCATGCTCCGTAATATTTCGTTGATAATTAACGTCATGTTTACGTTTGTCACTCGTGACAACAATAAATAATTAAGCGGCTTTTCAGCAGGTAGAATTTTCAATTAGGCAACCAGCGCCCCCTCTTTTGGCCACTCTCTCCATCGTTTTGTTAAAGGCAGAAACATAATTAGAAACTTCTATTCTATGTTAACTTACCATTATTTGTGATTTTGTTTGCAATATTTGTCATTCTTTATTGCAGTTAAGTTGAAGAAGATCGTAATTTGTAGTCGGCAATAACTCAAGAAGTTCCCAATTTGGAAATCGAAAGCAATTTATAACCACTAAGCTAACAGCATTCCAATTCACACATTTTAAAACATTTGGCACCCTACACGAAAACATTTGAAATGGAAAAGATAAGGTCGCTTTTACATCTCTCTTAACTAGCACTCGTTGAAAGCGTGAAAACAGAACTCGCGACTTCGAAAAAGATCTCTTTATAATATCGAATCTTACAATGCTTTAAGACTTTTATCGAAAATCCTTTATTTAGCTTCTTTAATATATTTTAAACTGCCGCCATCTATGCACCAATCCCCATAATAGTACTAGCTGTTGGTGTTGGTCTTCTTTATTCCTGACTCAATCTGTTTTAGAGTTCAGCCATGATTCGTCAATCGCCTTCTCCGTATCTCCCACAGGACACCTCAGAAGTACCCGCGCTCACTAAGATGATTGGAGGTCACGTGGATGAACCTGCGGAACTGATTAAAGCCGAACCGCGTGATGTACAGGGACTGCTGCACACGGACGCTAACTCAAACTACCAATCACATCAAACGCAACCCAGTCACCAGGCTCATCATCCTGTCAATCATCCATCATCGCACGGACTCGCAAGTCAATCGCCACATAATCCGGTATAGATCATAATAAGTAGAGTACCTCACATTGAGTAATAGTCTACAACCTTGAGCTTTTGAGAATTATATTTTTTATCGCGATTTCATATAAACAATATTTATAAAAACTTCTACTGTTTAATTTTGTCCCGGTTTTACTCCCGGTTTTTATGCTTACCGTAACATTGTCAAAGCCACAAGATTCCCAAGCATATTCTACTCTTTAACTAAACCCCTATCTTCGTTTTAGCAGCAAGTTGAAGAAGACGATGACCACGTTAAGAGACCTATGAACGCTTTCATGGTTTGGTCGCGTACCGAGAGAAGGAAGCTGGCTCTTAAGTACCCCAACATGCTCAACTGTGAGATCAGCAAACTCCTTGGTGCCGAGTGGAGTCGGATGGGGGAGGATGATAAAAACCCTTACATACAAGAATCGAAGCGGTTGCGAACCATACACAGCCAAAAGTATCCAGATTACTCGTATAAACCGCGCAGACGAAAGCGAAAGGTAACGCAAAGTCAATCGGTCTACCCGGCCATGAATTTCCAGGCCACAGGAGGCGCTTTGCCACCCTACCAGTTTCCGGGAACCGCCTACCAAAAACTGTCAAGCGACGCTTTCAAAATGGGCGCCTTTGGTGCCGAAAACGGATACCAGCTCCCTTTGCACGACCCAAACAAAAGTGCTCTTAACTATCTAAACACCGCTGCTATGGGGCTACCAGCGGACATGAAGTCGTATTACAATCTAACATCACCCGCGCCCAACCTCTTCTCTCCGGCCACGAGTCAATATGCCGGACTCTCGTTGTCAGGAAACTCCCAGAACAACCTTTATTCATCCTCGGGTTATATGCCGCCGCTGTTCAAAGACCACCAGTTTCAGTAATAGCTGGAATGAGTCTATTTTAGATATGATCACTAACTGTGCACACTTTCTCAGAGGGGTATTCCGTGGGGTGAACCGTCAACAAAAATTCGCTTTCGCAAACGAAGGCGATCGTTTTTAGGCACTAATGAACAAGTAAACGTTTTGGTAAAAAGAAGGTTTTTACTTTTTATAAATGGAATTTTATAATAATTTTCTACTCTCTATTACGTCAACCTACCTTTTTTCTTTGGCTGTCAAGTTTTGCATTGCTGTAAGTAACGAACAAAAGTGGTTTCGAAAATGCCAAATACGTAGAGAAAAAAGGTGGGTTTTTTTTGAAAGAACGACGCTTTTAAAGTTTTCAATATTTATTCCAGCTTGTATATATATTTATTCTTTTTTTCTGCGTGTTGATATTTTTAACATTTTTTTTTGGAAGCAAACAGGAATTCTTTTGAGTTTTATACGACTAACGTTAGGTTTCCTACAAATGTATTCCTATTGAATTAAAAAGTACAGGAATTCAAGAGTTTTTGCGAAAATATGCCAAGTACAGAATGCTCGCTTTTTGTTCACGAATCGATCATATATTTAAATTTTGCACTGAACTTCGCGCGCGTTGTCACGGGCAACGTTGGACGTTTCGCAATTCTTGACTGCTTTATTCAAAAGGTGATTGCATTTAGTATCGTGGTAGAAAATGACGAAAGAGTTTAATTAGCCTTGGACTAACGAGCTGTTATGTTTTTTATCTAGTAAATATAACACTTGTGCATTTCTGTATTTATTATTTGCCAGACCTTTGGAAATATATCATATGAAATATTAAACTTTTTAAGATTTGTAAATACTGAACTATGAAGAAAAATAAAAAAACATTGAATTCAATTTATAGTCAAATAAAGTTCGAGTCGAGGTATGTTGTTAAATTTGTTTCGATTTTACACTATGAAACGTGTTTAATATGTGACGATAGTTATTTTAGCAAGTAAGTGTAAGACAAATATGTTTTCTGGAAGTCTTCAAATTGCCTTTGGGTCATAAACGATATTAAATAGATTGCAAAACTTTCCCGATAAATTGTTTCCTAATTTCATAGTCTTTATTAAAAATTCTACGTATAATATCGACCACGAACCATCATAATGGCATACCTGTTAGAGGTGTATAGTGGCGGTTGCAGAATCCTGATTGGTACACAAATGTAGAATGGACTTGGAAATCATGAGGCAAAATTGGCAGCATAACGGAAATGGATGGATGCGTGCTTTTTTGGAAAGTGACACTGCAATCTGAGCAATATGTAGTCAGCCATTATAGGCTCCAAAATTTCCTCAACAATACTCCTAAGAATGCATGTAATCTTTGATGGAAATCCCAGTGGGCACAGCACGTTTAAAAAACGTTTTTTATACGTTTATTTTCAGTTTCACCGTCCAAGTGCCTGTGAACGTTTCAAAAACGTTTAATTGACGTTTCAAAAAAACGTTTCAAAGTGTCACGTTTCAAAAACGCTTCTTGTACGTTTTTAATTATGATGCGAATGAACAATTTAGAACGTTTTGTCAAAATAAAAAAAATATAGTTTCAAAATCGTTCTAACGATTTTACATGAAAATTCACGATATAAAATAAAACACGATAAAAAATTTTGTGGGAACTTTTTAAAGATATTTTTGGTTATTATTTTAAAAGTTGAGTTTGAAATATTTAACAAAAGATGAAAAGCATTTTCATTTCATATATCTTGGTTAGTTTTCATCTCTTCAGCTCCATTTTAAGATATTTTAGCCGGAGGGTTGTTGACGGGTTTTCTCCAGACTTCTATCAATGACAGTCGACAACAAAATTTGAACTACCTCTCACAAACAAACAAAAAATAATTAAAGCGGCAAAGCACCTATCTACATCTATACATTTATTTGAGTTTCCAAGCAAATAATAAAAAATGAGTGATCAAAGTGAAGAAGCTTACATCAAAACCCGAAAAAGATCTCGTCCTAATACGCTACATTATAAATGTTATTTTTGCTTTTTTGATATTAATTCGTTATATATACATCTTCATCCTCATTCAGCATTTTCTGTCCCTAAAAAACTTATTAGATCTTTTAAAAACAATTTTGCTTTCAACTTACTTTTAATGTTCATTTCCAATTATATATGCTTAAGATTCATTATTGTTAAGCCTTTATTGTTAATTTTTGTCCATTGCTGTTGTCTCCTGTGTGTATTTTAAAAAACTGTAATTTAAGTCTATCTCACACTGCTGCATATTGCATATTCTCAGAAACTCCCTTTCACTTTTACAAAGTTATCAGGAATTTTGGATCCTAAATGTCAGTAATAGACCTTTTCGCAATTAGCCGTGAATCATTTAATGTTGATCTTTACTTATCTAATGAGTGCACACATTTTGGTAGGGGCAGATCAATAATACAGATATTTGGAAATAAAATCATGTTTTGCTTTTTCATGAATTGTTTTGTTGTATGAGGTGTATTGAGATTTGGTTGCCTATAACAGATTCAAATAATAACAGAAAGTTATTTGCATAACATAATATTCTATAAAACCACAAATTTACAATGAAACTAATGCTGGTGATAGCACATATAATTACAAAAATGTGATCCAAAAGGTCTTTCATTATTAAAGGAACAGTTCCTTGGAGAATTTTGAAGTCTTTTATCTTTGATATCTCTCTTTCGATATGTATTCGTGCTTTAGCAATATCAGCAGTTTTAGAACAGTTTCTGTTAGTAAACTGACTTTATTTGTAACTATTGGTGGTATGATTAGTTCACAGTTAATAATAAATTGCTTATATTAAAACCTTTGTCTGCCATCAATTTTTCACCAAGTTGCAGTTTGTCTAAAAAGCCACATGTTTCAGTAATGTGCCTGTTGGATGCAGCGCCACCAATAGCACTTTGGAATATATGATATAGTTCCTGCTGGTGTTATTGAAATCAATTGTTTCCATTTACTTTTGGATTTATAGGATGAATAGGTTTGAGCACGTGCTTTAGACAAGCTCCGTTTTCCCACAGTACAATTACAGTATATAAATACTTGACCATCATGTAACTTTGAAAACCAGTGTAAAATTATACTAGTTGATCATCATGTTTAATATCAATGATAGAAAACTTAATATCGAGTTCTTGTTTTCGTCGAATTATTTCTTTCTCTTTTTCTAAAATTACGGTTTTAAAATATAGACATTTTTCAGTCACAAGACACTGTTCCTGTGCATCTTGAGGATAGTGACTGGTCAGATTTTTCATGGTATTGATGATTAACGGTTGGTGGAAGTACAACTATATATTTCTGTGTTCTTTTAAACAATAATTCGTCCTCTTCTAAAGGTCTTTGCTTTTTCACTTTGACTTTTGGTTTAAAGGATTAGTTCATTTACGTGGTGGTTGTCCTTATCCTCTGAACTATATCATAGCCTTTCATATAAAGTTTTGGTGTTCTGGAAACATTAATTAGAGCGATAGCCAGCAGCGAAATGATTAGAACATACAATAACATTCATTGACATTTTAAATGGTGCAGCACGGTTTGTTGCCTTTTCCCATTCTCTTAATTCATTTTTTGTTCTTGGAGTATACCATCTCATAAGTCCAACACAATCTTTAGCAACCAACGATAAAATGATAAAAACATATAGTCAAGTGGGGTAATTACGGAACAAAATTTGAAAATGTTACATTATTTTTGTTAAGCAAATTCTACATTCGCCCGAGTTTGCTGTAATTGTTACATTAGTAGTATCTGAAAACAACTGTGCTTGTGGTTTTAATCAATGACTTTTATTCTTGTCGTAATTTGCATAAAAGTACGTCTCATATTTACCCCAGTGATTGGGGTAATAGTAGAACGCATGTGGGGTAATAACGGAACATGTCCCGTAATTACCCCATGAAGTTTTGTATGTTGTGGGGTAAATAAGAGACATTCCGTAATTACTCTATATCCCACTACTTGTATGGGGTAAGCTTGTGCATTAATTTTCGTTTTACTGTTAATAATTTTCATTTATTGAATTAATAATCTAGTTTTTGAATTCGTCAGACGGATTTTCTAATGAAATTTTGTATTGAATGTCGGAAGAACATTTGCAAAATCTGATTAAATAAAAGATAAAACGGTTTTGTTCCTTAGGTAAACTATTAATAACAACATGTAATTTGACAACCGGAAGAATTTATTCAGAATCAAGTGTCTAAAACAGTTATACAAGGGTTATATTTTACTGTCCATCAAAAATGCGATCAAAGTCTTCTTTTCTTTTAAGTTTTTTTACAACATTAAATGTTTTTGCCAGATTAGGATATTCCGGCACTGACCATTTTGATCCTTTTAGCAACGTTGTCTTTAAAGGACCAGAAATTACGTCGTAAGGGGAAAAAAGATCAATATCTTTGGGAAGATGGGGTGGGATTTCTTCCAAAACTGTGCTTGTTTCGCAAGAAGCTTTTTTTAAGCAGTCAATTTCTAATGATTCCACTTTACCATTTGGTTCAAAAAGAAACCGTCGTAAAATCTTCCCAATAAAAAGGTTTGGTTTCATTCTTTTTGCATCATTGTAAATGACTGCAACAAACCTTCCAATAAGGTCATCTTCTTTTACTGGGGGCATTAATTCTTCCCACACGGCATTTAGGTACCGGTAAGCATCCGTTTCGTTAGTTGGCGGGAATAATGAGCAATGAGAGGTTTCTTCTTCATCGCTGTAGTCGCCGTTATCGATTATCTCACTTTCAGGGTCTTCCTCTGGGTCTTCCTGCTCTTTCATTTCTTCTTTACTTTCTTTCTGTTTCTTTTTAGGTTGTTGCTTTTTTGCCTCCTTCTCTTTACCCTCTCTTTTAGCAATTTGAAACTGCTCATCACTTGTCACAATAGCTCCGTATGGGTTGGCCTTTCTCCGTGTCTTTTGCATTTGACTCTGTTTCTGGGGTACTTGTGCATCGAGTTTCTTAAGTAATATTTCCTGGAACGATGCTGTTGAGGATGTTGGTGTTAATGTCATAGAGTTGGGAAGTGAATCTTTTTGCTGTATGGGAGTAGTGGGAGTCGTCGCTGAAGTTGGTGTAGAAATTGATGTCGGTGTTACGGCTTCTGAATTAATACTTGGATTTGGACTGGATTTTTCTCTTGGTAACCGAAGTAAGTTATTGGGTTCGTCATCGGGGATAAAGAACTTGATAATTTTTCCTTTTTTCCCTTCAAAATAACACGATTCTTCACTACTAAATGTGGAACCAATTGCATTTTCTTCAACAGAAGCTAGACCGGGCTGCTCCTCTTGATCTTTTCTTTCCAGGATTTCATCTAATTCTTCAGCTGTCATATCAGGTTTTCCATTCTCTATCCAATAATCGTATCGATTCTTGAGATTAATGTTGAATCTAGATAAATTTCATGAAATTAAATTTTGTTGAAATAAATAACAAGTACTATTAAAAACATTTTGAAAGAAATACCTGTATACTGGATAAGCACTTCTGTCACATGGCACAATTCCACATTTTCTAAAACCGTTGACAATTTTCTCTTCAGAAAATGCCTTCTTCCATACTAAGTCGTCTGCCAAAAAGGTACAAAATTCGGATTTGGTTAGTTTAGATCTAGTCATATGGAGTCTGGTGAACAACAGATCTCCCCATACGTCTTTCAATGACTTAAAGACAGACATCGAGTGGTTGGAGCAAGTCGGTTGTGTGAGCAGGTAGCTTGATGATAGTAACATTTTGTTCCCTAGCAAACTCGATTGTTCCGTACCACACATGCGACAAGTGTCCGTCAAATATTAGTAGCCGTGGTTCTAACTCATCACTTCCCTGTATGAAAAATACATTAGTGAAATTAAAATAAGTTGTTTGTCTGATGGTTGTTGAGTTTGTCAATTTTTGAAAACGTATAAAGTTAAAACTGTTTGCACAACTGATATATACCTCTTTAAAAACTCGAGTTACTTTCTCCCATTCTTCAAACCATTTGTAGAAGGTCTCACTGTTCATCCAGCCCTTCTGATTTGCGAATATCCAAGGATAGTTTTCATGATCACTTGGAAAATTTGGTCTCCATGTAGTCTGCACATGGAATTCTTGAAAAACAATCATAGGTGGCAAGGCTTTTCCGCTAGCTGAAACCACCGCCATGACAGTCGTATTTTCACGGTCACTACCAGGCACAACCTAAAAACAATTTATAATTATTATATACGATGTTTAATATAGGAAAAAACTAACATATAAATTGTAAATGTACCTGTAAAGTATTCTGTCCTTTAGCCGAAATAACTTTGCACTTCTTTGGTTCGTGGGGAAGTCCTGACTCATCGCAATTCCAGATAAGTTCAGGACGATCCCGAATACCAAGTCTGTCTATGGTTTCTTCCAAAATATCGTAGAAGTGATACACAATAAAAGGGTTTTTCGTGGCATTGTATCTAGCAATGCATAATTTGGTTGCTTCTTTCAACGAAAGATTGTTCTTTGAAAGAAAGTTCCTCATCCAATCTGGTCCGGGATATCCTAATCGTCCCTTGTACTGAAATACTTTTTTAGCCCTTTCATGATCATTGTGATTCACATATGATTCTACTAACTCTGCGGTATCACGCAATGTGGGAGCAAAACCAAGAGAAGCCAGGGAGATCACACATTGCCTAAGATCGTCCGTTTCTTTCGCATTAAAAACTGGTTTGTGACCTTGTTGTCCAATTTTCTTTAATCCTTTTCCATGTTGAATATATCTGGAAAGCGAGGCCAAAGGGATATTAAATTTTGCACTCAATCTTCTAAGTGATGTTCCAACCTTATTCCTCTCAGCTAATGCATTCTGCAAAGCTTTCTAGGTCGAAATTTGTATGTACGTGGCATTTTAAACTCCGCAAAGAAAACTAGAAAAGTATACGGTCGCAATAGGAAAAAAAATAGAACACATCGCACGTGCTTTCTTAGAATGTTTGTGCATGTTTGCTTGCATGCAGAGTATGAGTTATCAGCACTCTTTCGTAGTGATTTTATGCGTCTCATATTTACCCCATGCTCGGCTTTTTAAGCTGGGGTAATTATGAGACTGTCTCGTTATTAGCCCATGTCAGTATATTTTTGAGGGGGTAATTACGAGACGCACATTTTTGTCTCAACGAAGGAGTGTTGACAAATATCAAACCCAGGGTCCAAAGTACAATGATTTTGTAGCCTTGATAGCCCAAACTCATTTTTAGAACTTTTGTTTGAGTTATCTCTTCTAGCAAGTAAAAATGCTCTTCTAGTTGCGAAATAAACGGGAGTGAGACCACCTTGACTTTACATGGGTACTGCTGGAAGAGAAAAAATGGCGTGAGCTTGATTTTTTCAGCATCTGTCCGTGAAACTATGGAGAGTTATAAAATGCTATCCATGTGGAATTATTTTTTTTAGGTTTGCAGATATTTCATGTCTCTTAATTACCCCAACTTTTTACGCGTTTCATAATTACCCCACTTGACTATAATTGTTTTCTTTTTAATTGCATCAATGATGACTATCAAAACAATAATTATAAATGAGAAATGGGAAGGAATGAATTTTTGTGGTAAGCAAGATGAGATGCCAGTTACGACATTTGTTTCGAATTGCCGTCTTATTAATTTTCTACTACAGTGAGTATAAAGTTCAGTGATACAAATATGTATTTGCCTGTTATTTGCCAAAATACGGCTTTATTTATATATAGCTATATTTTTTAAAAATACGCAGACATAGATAGAAGTTTAATGGGATAATTTTTCTTTTCTATTTTAGATCCTCAATAAATAGAAATTGCCTGTTCAGCTCTATCTCAATATTAATTTCACGTGACAATGTTTTGGTTGATCAGCTACGTAGTCACCAAATTTTTAAAAGTGTATGTTTAGATTTCAGTAGTAGTTTCTTGTTTCTCTTGATTCTGGACATTCTTCAGTTAATCTTGTTAAGCAAGAGGCGATTTCAATGTGTGTCTACGATACGAGTATTCTATTTGTGCATATTATGTTTGGCAAATGTACTAAAGAGACCAATTTTTATTTATATCCTGACTGTGGACAGCAAAAATTTAAGTACTTATTTGGTAAAGGCATTTTTTCTGAGAATGCTTGTACTAATAATGACTCAGATCCGTAATTTATTCTTTATTATGTAGAGAAGGTAATTTTAACAAACCCTCCTCACTTTACCAACCTAATCATCATAATTTCAAAGAAACATCTAGATTTCAGACTAGGTTACCTTTATTTTTAAAACCTAACATTTCAAAACAATTGACTTTTAATTCTCCTTCAGTGTCTACTGTTGTTTCTCTCAGTGCTCAATGTGAACCAGTGTTGTTGCGTTCATCAGCTTGTACTTTACTTATATATCCTTGACTTCATTTATCAATTTCCTTCTCTTTTCGACACTGTCAAGAAACAGTATAACAAGCTTGCAGGATATTGTGGGGTTACTGTTTTATGGGGGCAGCCTATATTTCCATGCTATCTTTTTCTGTCTTTCAATTATTTGTTTTGTCTTCTTTAACTTTCCTTCATGTCTGGATTGTTATCAGTAATATTTTCAGTGGATCCCAGTGGAAACAACTACAGCACTTTCTCGTGGTTTGGGTTTTCTGGGTTATCCACTTAAATTATGAATATTATTTTTATGCTTATGTGCTCTGACATTGAGCGAAACATCTTTCTTGTTCTATGATATTTATGATTACCACAAAATTTTCTATGTTTAGAAAGAATCAAAAAATATATATCCCATCTCTGAAGTCACCACCCTCAAAGATCTCCTCGAGAAAGACACTGGCCTGTCAGACAATGAGTTGAATGCGAAACCGAGAATTCTAGCGATTCCTGATGAGGCTGGTACACTTTCCGAGATTCTTAACGTTATGCTGGTTGTTATGTTCTGTATCGTTATACTTGCTACGATCATCAATCAAATCAAATCAAATGTTTTGTTTACCAAACAGAATAACACAATTTAAATAATACAAATACAAGTGACAAATATAAACATAACAATTAAATACTTCATACTTTTTTCTAATATGCTAAATTAACTATATAGAATGAAAAAAGAAATTTATATTTTAAAAAGTGATTATTCTGAATGGCTGGTGTCATTCAATAGAAAACTAGGCGAAGGAATGACACCATTGTTTGAATTGAAAAATTTATGATTATTAAAAGTAAGAGAGAGTAATAAGAATGCTTCCGTCTGAGTAAATATAGAAAAAAATTAATTTGCAAATATAAATATAAAAATCAAGAATCCATGCAAAAATGATTGAGGTAAGAAAGGTAAGTACTTTTCACAGCAATGATTCATAATGCGTAAAGGTTTTTTTAATTAAGAGGCGTTTTAAAGCTTTTTTCGACTTTTTTAAATTTTTTAAGTTAGTATACTTTAACATATCATTCCAATTTAAAATGCATTGGTAACATATCGAGTATTTCCCATATTTTGAAGTATTGAATCGAGGTATATTGAGTTTGGAAAGTTCAGTGTTTCGTGTTGCGTGACAGTGTATGTCTGATGATTTTGTGAAAATATTTAAAAGGGCATGGGGAAGGTTTTCATATACAAAATCGTGAACAAATAAACAGTTGTTGATGTTGACTATATCGTAACATTTTAGAATATTGCATCTTAAATAAAGTTCATTACTAGGTGCTTGAAATGGAGAAAAATTTATTGCTCTTATAGCAGATTTTTGTAGTAAAAAGATTTTTTTTAAATAGGGATTTAAAAATGTAGTTAATTATATTTTATTTCAGTAAATGCGTGGAATTATGTATATGTACAACATTGTACAGGAAATACTGAATGTAAGTGGTAGCTGTATCTTTCAATAGATCATGTTCTACGGTAAAAGAGATATTATTGTCAGTACAGTGAACTCTCTCTATCTCAAACTCGCAAGGGGCCAACAGATTTGTTTGAGATAGAGAAAAAACAGCTTTGTCCTTTTCTTTGCATCAGAAGAGCTATGTTTTAAACCTTCAAACAGTTTATCTTTGTTTTTCATCTACGTGAATATTGTGTTTTTTGGAACACCATACTTCTCTGATACCTCCTTTTTGGTCATTCCCTTCCCAATTTGTCTAATTATTTGACACTTTTGTATCAATTTTGTGTGTTTTCAGCTTCCTTTTAACGGCCGACAACTTGCCTCTACACTTTATTTTGGTTTCAATCGAATTTTGAAATATCGAACATTTTTGTTCTATTTGCTGTGTGAATGGACCCTTACACGGGTAAAAATTCGAGATAGAAATAGTTGCAAGGGACCAAGTTTTTTGTTTGAGATAAAGAGATAAAAATAGCTTAGCTTACATTGAGAACATTAATGACACGAATGAACAGGAGCTATTACAGACCATCAAACGTTTGGCTGTTATTTCAACAGTAGTTAGTGTCAGAAAAGCTGAGTTGTTATCAATGAATCAAGACCATGGTCAATCCATTCGAGCTTTTGCTGCAAAGGTCAAGGGTAAAGCCCAGGTTTGTGCATTCAACAAGAAATGCACAAGTGCTACTTGTCAGCAAACAGTCGACTACACCGATGACATCGTCAAATACGTTCTTATATCTGGAATCTCAGACGAGGAAATTAAAAAGGACGTGCTTGGTCATGAAGACCTGGATGATAAGACACTGAACGAGACAATCACTATCATCGAAAGCAAGGAGATGGCTTCCAGGGCCATACAGGGTTCCAGAACAGAAACTGCAGCCATCCATCAAAATGTCAGCAAGAAACAACACTCAAACGAACTTGAATCAAAACTTGCTACCAAAACTGCATGTACAGCGTGCAAGAAACCAATGGTGAAGTTCAAAATTCGCAACGTTGTCTCCAATGTTGGCGAAAAATCATTTCTTCCAAATCAGGATCAAATCAAAGTTCACTCAACTCTGCTAGTGCCATATTCGACGTACTGGGTGGCATCAATGTTGATTCCACAAGAACTGCTTCAAAGGGAATCAGCCTACAGCATCATATCTTTGATGGCACCTATGGGTGATCAAAGAATCCCCCAAGCATCCTTCCATCAAGCTACGTTTATCGATCAACGAGTCTGACTACAAATACTTTGGTCATACTTGTCCACGTATAAAGCCATCTACGATTTCTGCTATAACTGACACTGGAGCTCGGTCTAGCCTCATGGGATTGAAAGTATTCAAACGTTGCGGCTTCAAACAGCCAGATCTCCTACCCGTGAAGAAGAAAATGTATGCGGCGAACAATGAGGGAATAAACATTTTGGGTGCCGTCCTTACCCGTCTCACAGGTACTGATGCTACAAACGGTACTGTGGAGACAGCAGAAATGATTTACATCTCAGACACTACTGATTTGTTCTACTTAAGTCGAGACGCAATGGCGCGACTCAAAATCATCCCAACAAACTTTCCTACCATTGGAGCAGATGGCTCAACAACTGACAACGTTGTCAATCCTCCCCCAAAAGATTTGACTGATTCCATATCTGCATGCTCTTCCAATCAACCTGCTAAGTGTGGTTGCCCAAAACGAGTTCTGCCACCAACCCGCCCAAAATATTACCTTTTGATGCAGTTGATGAGAATGTTGATAAAATGAAAGATTGGCTGCTTGATAAATACGCAGCATCCACATTCAACAAGTGCCCACATCAGACTCTTCCAAATGATGTCTGGTCCTCCGATCAGTATTCACATTGACCCAGATGCACCGCCTTCAGTCGTTCACACTCCGGCTCCTATTCCCATTCACTGGCGAGGGGAGATCAAAAGACAACTAGATGCAGACGTCTCACTGGGAGTCATTGAGAAGCTAGAGCCAAACACCCCAACAACATGGTGTCATCGTGCAATCTGGGTTCGGAAACCTGATGGGAGTCCAAGACGTGTGGTGGACTTTCAGGCGCTTAATCGTCATTGTATTCGTGAAACCCATCATACTGTACTTCCATTTCAGCAAGCACGCTCCATACCATCCAACACGTATCTATCTGTGACAGATGCCTGGAACCTATAGATCGGAGAACTTGTCTCACTCCCGACTGGTCCAAAACTGGGATTGGATACTGGCTACGTCAGAAATATTGTTCTCGCAACTCCCTTACTCCTGACTGCTGTCCACATGGATAGAAAATCACCCTCGCCGGGTCGAGGTTCCTCCGAGCGGCTGAGACACGTTATGCTCCAATCGAAGGAGAAGCACTTGGCATCGCGTGGGCCATATCTCTCATGCATCGAAATTCTTATTTTTGACATTGCTTGATAAAATGGAAATGGAAAATATCTATCTTTATTATTTAGCCAGGGGGGTCAACCTTGCAAGTCAGGGGTATATTTTGAGACCTATACAGTTGGATTCTACAATGTATAAGGACTCTTAAAAAAGTTGTTTGCCATTTTGATTTTATTTATAGCGTGTATTTTGCAGACCAGATCAAATATACACTATCAAATTTACAACTCAGTACATGTTAAGAAAAAGGAAACATAGCTGCAAAACCTGACATTATTTGAAGGTAAAACTATGCATGGGTATTGTCAATAGTTAATAGTATCTTCCTAAATATTTATTAGAAAAACCAGTGGTTAAAAAGGTGCTGATGTCAGCATCTTTTGACGGTTTTTTCTATTTTTTCGTCGTAAATTGATAAGTTATGACAATTTTAACAGTTTCTTGCATAGAAAATATAGTATTTTGATTATTTTAAGAGTTGCAGGATAATCTAAGATTATTTGGAACCTTTAGGCTTCGCTATGTAACTTCATTTTGTACATTTTACAGACCAAATTAAAATGGGAACGTCAAAGTCAATGAAATATCAAATTTAGCAATTTCTAGTATATCATTAAAATTGTTCATGTTCTGAAGGTAACCATCGGAGATTCTGACAAAATATATCCGCTGGTAGTTCTTCAAAGAAAATGGTCCATGGAAAAGTGCTAACATCAGCATTTTTCCGTTGTTCTTATTTTTCTTCGTCTTCATTGTGTTTACTATCGTTTAATTCACTGCTGTCATCACTGCTTTCTTGACCTTCGCTTTCACTTTCCCCATTGTTATTGTCGCAGTTGTTGCAGTTGCATAGAGGTGAATCTGAGGTTTACTATCTTACAATATCTTACGCATTTGTTAAGCAACTACAAGAAAAAAAAATGCTTTTTCAGAGTCACTCTTCGTATAAAATTAACCTTTACTGAATTTTGCTAATACCTGCTTTTCTTGCAACCACACGATACAAATTCCAATATCGCTTCGGGAGCTGGAAGTTGTGTTACCCACTGGATGGCTAGTTTCCCATCTTTCACATACCAACCGTGGTCATTTGGTTCTGGATTTTCGAACTGTACATCAAGAGCCCTCTTCCATTCAAATATCTGATAATTGACCCTCTTCAAATGAAGCGCCAGGGCATCAGCGGGACTATTGACCAGGACTATTGAAGGACTCAGCTACTGAAATTTCTCGACCGCTTGCGCACATTATAAACCTATCAATCAAAACGTCAACCGTAACAACGAGTTGGAAAACCGCAAAGGTTACACCGGTATACAAGTCTGGAAACACTAATGACGAAGCTATCTACCGACCAATATCTGTTCTTCCTATCATGTCAAATATACTCAAAAAAGCTATACACAACCAACTGAAGGAATACTTGGAGAGTAACAAACTTTTCTCTGACAAACAATTCGGGTATTGCAGAGGAAGATCGACAGAAATTGCAGCCACGATATTCTTTGACGAGATCAGAGAGGAGATAGAAAGTGGAAAATTAGCAGGAGCAGTCTTCATGGACTTGAGTCGTGCCTTTGACACCATTAGTCACTCAACACTAATGACAAAACTGAAATCATACGGAATAAATGGCGTAGAAATCACTTGGTTAAACGATTACCTTTTTAACAGAAAACAGATTATAAAAGTCGGAAACGAACTTTCAACAGAGTACCCAATAACAACAGGAGTGCCCAGGGATCGCTGCTTGGCCCGTTATTATTTCTAATCTATTATAATGACTTTCCTGATTGTTTAAAATTCTCAAAAGTCATTATGTATGCCGATGATACGGTAATGTATTTTGCTAACAAAGAGAAATCTATAATTGAAGAATGCCTAAACCAGGACCTAATAGCAGTTTTGAAATATATGAATGAGTCGAGCTTGGTTATCAATCTAAAAAAGGGCAAAACAGAGTCCATGCTCTTTGCCACATCCAAAAAACTAAACAAAATAAAGGAGCCGATGAAAGTAAAATATAACGACACCGTCATAAATTACACTGATACATACGATTATCTGGGTAACCTGATTGATAAATCGATTAACCTGAATAAAAATTTTGAAAAGCGCTACAAGAAAGCATCTGCATCTACAGAGAGTCCGACAGTATTGAACCATTGCTGCAGCCGAAAAGATATACAACATGATGATTGCACCACTAACGACATACTGCTGCTTGGTAAAGATGCCCCTGTTCCAAACTCAGCTCTCATCACTTCATTCACTGGAAGACCGTGCTTCTCGAATAATCTACTCAAAGGAAAACAACAAAGAAGTAGCATCAATCACGTACCAAAGATACACAAAATCCTGCTTAACGGTACTTAAATGCATAAACAATGAGACTTGTACCCCAAGGAAAACCTATTTCGAAATAAACGAGCATAATAAATGCACAAGAAATCAGGGCTGTCTACTTAAAGTACCTAGAATCAGGCTCGAGCTTGGTCGACAGACATTCTCTTACTCTGGGGCAAAAATAAATAATGATCTCCCCACTAATATAAGAAAAGAAAGAAATTTTTCATGCTTCAAAAGAGCCCTGAAAACACACGTTTTTAACTAATACTTTTATAATTTTATTAAATATCAAATGTTAAACAATCAACCCTTAAACAACCCACAAGAATTAGCAACCCCTTAATAGGAATTTTATGAATTCCTTATTGTTGTTAACTCATTAAAGACACCATTAAAATTTTCTGCATTTCAACTCTAAACTCTTTTTTATGTGCCCATATAGCTGCATATATAGGAGATTACAGCTACATATATGTGGTCTGTATAATATATTATATAACTATTATAAACAGTAAGTGAATAACATAAATATATTTGTGTGCTTACCTCATTTACTGGAATGCAAAGAACATCTTTTAAGGAGAACAGGGGATAATTAATCAGCTTATATTTATTTCTAGCAACTCTTTTTCTTAAATTTCTATCAAAAGTACTTCTTCCTACATCATCAACAGTTTTCAAAAGATTGACAATTTTATCATATTTTTCATCTGTTAAAGCCTTGCTGTTAACTTTTTCAGCTTCCACAAGTATCCATTCTTCAAATTTCTCTTTGGAGCACATGTGTGCTGTGCAGGTGGTGGAAGCCATTATGTAACCATTCTTTAAATCTCACTTTTATTGGGCACATTAATTACCTTTTATCGATATTTAGGATATTAGTACATTTGAAACATGTTTGCAAATCAAACTATTCTGGGTTACAAATTAAGTAAATGAACTTACCAAAAACTTACACCATTTATTCTTGAAATTCTCTCAAACCACATGGCCTGCATGTGGTGGAGTACAAACATAAACAAACATTTCGTTGCTCAAAGTTGGCCAGTCCGCTCTGAGTTAACCCGGGGGTCTGGTAATGAGTTATTGTGGCCAACTTCAAGCAAGCGTCGACGCAAATTTTTATTCCGTAGACGGTGGGCAGTATCATTGATAGTGAGCAGTATCATTATAATGGT
Organism: Candelabrum cocksii; assembly: GCA_963930725.1. Classification (NCBI taxonomy): domain Eukaryota; kingdom Metazoa; phylum Cnidaria; class Hydrozoa; order Anthoathecata; family Candelabridae; genus Candelabrum; species Candelabrum cocksii. The sequence continues at coordinate 4,463,625 of OZ005677.1, read as the reverse complement.
GAGCAGTATCAACTTTTGACACTCAGGAGGAGAGTGTTTTTCGGCTAAAATCAGAAACGAAAGTAAATCAAAACACAGAATAAAATGTCTCTTCGCCAGTTCAGATCAAGATTTATTAATGTTGTAAATAGTGTCGAATTAAAGCAAAACCTTTTGTTTTTACTCTAATTTAAAGGGAATTCTGCGTTTTCTGTTCTGCGTGTTTAGGGTTTACTGTAAATTTCAAGTTGCCTGCTGCAGTCAGTGCTGATGATGCACATCGTCAAGAAAAAGAATTCGGTCAGCAGTACTGTGAACGCAACAAAGAGACTCTGCGATTATCTAAAATAAAAGAAAACAGTTCTAAAAGTGAGTTTTCATACAGTATTTACTATAGGTGTCATCACCATACTCGGCATCAACCGACGATGGGTGCAAAACCTGTACAGAAACGTGTCAAGAACACAGCCTGTCCATTTTCACTTATTTGTAGCTCTACTCTTTGTAGCTCTTTACTCGCAAGTGGCCTTTTAAGCCTTGTTTTGAGCAATCTCCAATAAAAAAAAATAAAAAAAAATTTATCAAAGTGAGGCACAAAAGCAGCGATTCCCCTGCCTTTACTCACCAGCTGGAGTTAGAGTGGACCCACAACTGTAAGGTTGAATCTCTTCAGGCTCTATCGTTCCGCGATATATCACCTGCAGTTTCAAACGAGATTTTTGGAATGTTTGACAACAATTACACTCCAAGTAGCTATATTCCCATTTTTCCTAAATTTTTCAGAATTACTTATAGTGGTTAAAATTAGATTTTTTTACCAAGATTCTTGTTGGCTATATTCTTCTGCACCTTTAAACAACCAATAAAAAGGAAAATCTTATTTAAATTTATATAACATAAGATAAACAATATATTTAGCCTTAGCTTATCATGAATTTCTTCGTTCGATAAAGAGCACAGCAGAAAATGACCTGGACTACCATCTCTTGATTGCAGATCGCTCAAAAGTAAGATTATTGAAACAGTTTATTTTTAAGGTTTTGAGGTATATTTTAATTCCAAAAATGTCCTTAATAAGGCTAACTCTACATATAGTAGCTACTTTTTTAACAATTGGTCCAAATACGCTAAACAGAGTTGACCTTAATAAATATTTAGAGAAGCTTATATATTTTATATTTTTCAGGGACACCCAGACTTTTCTAGCTGAGTTTTGTTGCTCAAACCCTACATTATAATATATTTTAAAAACTTAGGTTCCAAGAAGAAATGACTTCAATGCGCTCTATACAGAGTACATCCGAAAACGTTTTGGAACCCTAAACATGGAATCGATGTTTGCTAAATTAAAAGGTTTAATAATGTTATTTTTTGAGGGTTTTTAGAAAAATAAATTACTACACAGTTGTTTGCTTTTATATTGTGTCATTTAATAATATTTTTAAATGTCAATCCTAATCCCATTATTGGGATAATTATGTAATTTATTTTAACTCTGTTTGTAAAAATTGAATAAAAAAATATTATATAAATAATTCTTCAAAATGTAAAAATTTCTCTAACTTACAGTTTTTATTAATTATATACATAAGCCATTGTTGAATTTCGAGGTTTATCTTTTAAGTTAAGTAGTACTAGAAAAGAAATTAAGTCCATCTAATTAAAGGGGACATACTCTTGTAACATATAAGGTATGTGTAACATAAGACACATTTATTGAATATTTTCTGAAATAGGCTCGATTATGCCCTGCCACTTCCAACCAATTTATACACACTTTTTAGAAAATATCCAGTCTATTGAGCAAGAAGACAAAATGACAGTGCTAAGGTTTCAAGAGTTCAACGAAGAAACAAATTCTCCTTTCATACTTGTCATAATTCCTCCACTAATGCAACGGGTACATGAAAAGGTAATTTTCAAATTGCTTTAGAATCTGCTCTATAGTGACTTTTTTCGTCAGTCTTCCTAGATAAATATATATGATAAAATCAAATTTCTGCCAAAGACACAATTTACCCTTTTTCAGCACAGAAATTTAAACACAAGTAAATGTTTACTAAAACAAATAAATTTTAGATTCAAAACGCAGCAACACTTGCCTTCTTCGACTCAACTGATGGGCTAGAGGAATACAATTTGCGTTTCTTTTTGATGGTTACCCACTCTTCCATTGGCGCACTTCCACTTGGTATCATCATAACCAGTGATGAAACCTTGGATACCCTTATTCAAGTTTTTGAAATTTTCAAGTAATTCAATACCCTTGAAACCCTTTTAGGCTAGTTAACTCGTAGTAAAAAATCAATTGTGAACATAATTTACTTTTTGGACCCCCGCAGGGAAGGTCCTATCAAATTACCAGTCTATCTGTCTGTCTGTACGGAGTTTTTCTCCAAAACCGTTTATAGGATCTTTGCATGAAGACTTCGAGCAGAACATTTACTATATGAATTGCATAACATATTGGATGGCATTCTTCTAAAAATCTATAGAACTTCACCGCAAAGCTTATTTCCTCTCTTTTCAAAGCAATTCATTAAAAAAGCGTTAACAAACGATGGAACAAACGTAGGCCAGTGTATTTGCGCTCTGCCGTTTAAAAAGCGAGTATTTGATGTATACTCGGTTGATAATGCGTAAAAGTATTCACGTAGAAGAGCCAAGGTCAGCCACAAAGTCAACCAAAGCTCCGTTCAAGAACGTTATCAAATAGGGAAGTATGCGGCAATTTACGGTGCCACAGCTGCCGCCAAGAAATTCGGTAAATCCAAGAAATTTAAATTTGGCGAAAGCACAGCCAGGCTATTCATGAAAAGATACATAGAGCAGCTCCATAAAAAGAAAACAACTGAAAACATTTCCAAGATTGCAACCAACAAAAGAGGTAGACCACTTATTATAGGTCCACTTAGGACCTATATATATTCCTGGGCTATAAGCCTTTTCAAACGCATGGGATTAAAGAAAGGAACTTGTACAACATCAAAGCCTGAAATTTTAGAGCTAGCCAAAAACAAAGCTAAGCTGATCTTCCAAAATCAAATCGTTGATCATGTCGAACGTCATTCAATCCCACCATCTCTTATAATGAATTTTGACCAGATTCCGTTGAAGTTCGCACCTGTCTCCAGTCAAACTCTTGCAAAAAAGGGATCAAAGCATGTCGCAGTCAGTGGTCAAGCATTCAAAAAAGCTATTACAGCTACATTCGGAATTACCTTCAGCATGAAGTTCTTCCCAATGCAACTGATTTACGGGGGCAAAACTGAAAGAAGTTTACTAAAAGTCAAATTCCCCGAATCATTCTCTCTAAGTGTCAACGAAAAGCATTTTGTAACATCAAGGAATCCCTTAAACTAATCGATGAAGTCATCGTCCCATATAAGAAAAAAGAGCGCGAGATGCTTGAGCTGCCAAAAGATCAACCAGTTTTGTTAATCATTGATGTTTTTTCTGGACAGATGACCGATCCAGTACTTCAAAAGCTGAAGGCAAATCATATCAAACTCACTAGAGTGCCTGCAAACATGACCAATATCTTTCAGCCTTTGGACCTAACTGTAAATGGTTCCGCAAAAACCTTCATAAAAAGAAAATTCACGGAGTGGTACAGTTCGAGAATAGCCAAGCAGTTGGATGAAGGGAAACCCATAGAAGACACAAATGTTGAAATGAAATTATCAATTTTGAAGCCCTTACACGCTGAATGGATCAATGAGCTGTACAACTATTTGACGGCAGCAAGTAATTAGCAATGGTTGGAAATCAGCCTTTATCACTGAGGCTGTTTTGAAAGGAAAAAAAGGCTTTGAGCCTCTTGACCCATTCTTCGAAGTCGATCCCCTACTTGATAATGACGATCAAATTAACCAAAACACGCAGTCGAACAGAGATGATGTCCAGTTTGAGTGCGATGGGGAAGAAGTTAGAAACATTTTTGAAATAATTAATGACGAACAAGAATAGGGCGATGAAGACGTTTAAAAGTTGTATTTATTGAAGAACACTACTATTTGTTTAATATTGCGTTAGAAATTTTTTAGTTCATTAGTTATTACGAAAAAGGTTTTTATTGAAGAATTTTTTTTTTTAAATCATCATTCGCATTAATTAATTCCGCAAAATCTTAAAATTTAGGCCCATTCGCATTAATTAATTCCGGAAAACAGAAAAATTTTCTGGTGTCATTCGCATTAATTAATTCCGCATTAATTTTTTCCCTTAAAGTAGTTGCATTGCTTTGACGTAGAGTAGTAGATCCAATGTTATGATGGTATTTTTGTTCCCTGTAACTGCAACGTTAATATCTTGGACAACTTTAAATGCTGTATATAAATTTGACCAGTCAGTGGGAGAGCCAGGAAACAAGGGCGTCCCCTGACAAATGCTTACATCTACTGGCGTTGTGATGAGAGAATTGTAAGCTGCCCACATTGGGAGAATACCAATATGATCTTTGTTTGCTACCTTTGCTACCTTTTTAGATTTAAAATGTGTTAAATACCTTCAAGATTAAACTTTCTTTTCACTACTATACTGACAAATAATACATTTAGTAAAATCCAAGAACTTCTTTTTCTTTCTTTCTGGCTCAGTTTTCTCTTCCATTTTACTCCTAATATAATAAGACCTTAGTAAAATACAGATCATCCTTAAATACATAGCAAAAAACAGAAAACACTAAGACATTAATAAGTCATTAATAAGTGTCGATTTCAAAAAGAATTGATTTCTATTGTTTAACATTCGAACAGCAAAAATATAAATGATTATTTGATCAAGTTAGTAAAGTATTGGAAATAAAAGTATTTTCAGTGAGATTGTTACGTAGTTAAAAAAACAACGTTTTATTCGAAAGAAAGCTTTTTCTTTGTTTTTGTGCCACAAACATATAAATAAAGTCTGTTACTGGAACAAAACTTATGAAAAATATTTTTTTTCACAGAAAAACTCCCGACATAGCAATTGGCATAGCGTATGGTTTTTAGATCATTTTTAAACAGTTTTTCAAGCTCTTTCGAATTGTATAGACGGTTTACAAAATTTTTTTTATGGGAAATTTGATGATGTCATACCACGTGACCCGGGACGGGGTAAAAGTGACACCATTATTTTTTTGAAACCTTTTTACCTAAGGAACAACTTCCAAATTTTTTTTTTTCTTTTAGCGCATCCGGACGAGCGGGAAGGTTTTTTGCTACACTTGAGCCCCCACTATATGGTAAACAACGAATGTTTAAAGTGATGAAGATTTCCACGAACGAGAAAAACTAAGCTCCTTCAAAGTCAATTGGCGAAAAAGAAGAATGTATTAGGAATAAAATAAATTGAAAATCAAAGCAAATAATGGCTATATATATTGAATTGGAAAAAATGTGCTCCATCTTAAAGGTTTATGAAGAAGCCACATTTGACACTCTTACCGAATTGTACCTTTGGATTGGGTTGCTTTATTGCGTTCAAAAACATTTTAAAGACAAAAATGACAGTCGTTTGTCCATCAATGAACTTTTCCGAGAGGTGAAGTAATGGAAACATTGAACTACGTGTGTAAAATGGCGTGTGTAAAATAGGATAATTTTGCATAACAACCAATCACAACACTTTCCTCTTACTCCCCAGCCAAAAAAGATTTTTTGCTGTTGTAGTATAATATTATCATGGGATGTAGTGCTAGAATAGATTCTTTTTTGAGTGGAGAAAAGTATGAACTACTCATTCAACAATTAAACACGTTAAAACATGGTAACCGTAAACACGGTAACACTTTGACACACGGTAACACGTTGAAACATGGTACCACGTTAAAACATGTTATTTATCGTAAAAAAGAACCTAAAGATTATCAGCTGTTGAAACAGTACGATGTTGTTCAAATTGGAAATGTCAAGAAGTTGATATATCCTGTAGCTGAGGGTTGTAGCTCAATTAAATACTCCATGCAATTTGAGGATATATTCAATGTAATTTACAAAGTCGAATTTTGGCACTACAACAGAATTATTTGTTTGCGTGTTGCTTCAAAGTTCTTTTGCAGAAACTCTACCCACTCATTCGCCTGTTACACACAGTTTAAAACAGACAGGATCAACTCTCATGTCCACGTGGTGCTCACAGTATGTGGCGAGAATGCTGCTCAGTTGGGCTTTGTTGCGTTAAAATCAATAGCAATTTCTACCAATGCGTATGTTCATTTTCATATTCTCACCGGAGAAAAGGATACTTTTAAAAACGAGTTGATGTAGTGGCCTTCCTGGTGTAGCGGTTGGATAAACTTTACACAATTAAAACATTAGAGAAAAAGTTCTAGTTCGTTCTATTAATAAGGTCTTCCATGAGCTTTTCCTTGATTTGATTGTGACGTCATGGAAACAAATGCGTGTGTAAAATGGTGTGAGATTGCCGCTGTGGAAACATGAAGGAGTGAAAATGGAGTAGGCGGTGAAGACGGATCGGTAAGACATTATGGTCTTGTTGCAAAAGTGAAATTGTCACATCTTTAAGAGATTTTTATTTTTTCTTTAGAAAAGAAATACACATGAGAGGCAGGGCCTATGACTCAACAGAGTCCTGCGTATTGGAAGGTCTATTTTTCACCGGACCCACACGGAATTTTAATGTAATATAAGATCCAACGATCTCTCAATTCTTAACCCTGAAACATGAACAAATCCTAGAAACTCTAGAACAAGCCATTTCACCAAGAAACAAACTGAGCGCAGTACTTCCAGGGATGTGGCAAGATTCGACTCAACTGGGAGTCGAACCAGGGTTCTCTTGATTCTGAGCGCAATGCTTAGACTACTGTGCCACTGCTGCATAAACATGCACCATTTTTGACATTTTAGCCTTATAGAGTTTTGCTAAGAGCATTGTGATCGTCGAGACATTATGACCTTGTTACAAAACACAAACATTCTGATTATCCATCCTGGTAAACAACAAATGTTGAAGGATGATGAAGATTTCCACAAACGAGAAAAACTAAGCTCCTTCAAAGTCAATTGGCGAAAAAGAAGAATGTATTAGGAATAAAATAAATTGAAAATCAAAGCAAATAATGGCTATATATATTGAATTGGAAGAAATGTTCTCCATCTTAAAGGTTTATGAAGAAGCCACATTTGACACTCTTACCGAATTGTACCTTTGGATTGGGTTGCTTTATTGCGTTCAAAAACATTTTAAAGACAAAAATGACAGTCGTTTGTCCATCAATGAACTTTTCCGAGAGGTGAAGTAATGGAAACATTGAACTACGTGTGTAAAATGGCGTGTGTAAAATAGGATAATTTTGCATAACAACCAATCACAACACTTTCCTCTTACTCCCCAGCCAAAAAAGATTTTTCTGCTGTTGTAGTATAATATTATCATGGGATGTAGTGCTAGAATAGATTCTTTCTTGAGTGGAGAAAAGTATGAACTACTCATTCAACAATTAAACACGTTAAAACATGGTAACCGTAAACACGGTAACACTTTGACACACGGTAACACGTTGAAACATGGTAACACGTTAAAACATGTTATTTATCGTAAAAAAGAACCTAAAGATTATCAGCTGTTGAAACAGTACGATGTTGTTCAAATTGGAAATGTCAAGAAGTTGATATATCCTGTAGCTGAGGGTTGTAGCTCAATTAAATACTCCATGCAATTTGAGGATATATTCAATGTAATTTACAAAGTCGAATTTTGGCACTACAACAGAATTATTTGTTTGCGTGTTGCTTCAAAGTTCTTTTGCAGAAACTCTACCCACTCATTCGCCTGTTACACACAGTTTAAAACAGACAGGATCAACTCTCATGTCCACGTGGTGCTCACAGTATGTGGCGAGAATGCTGCTCAGTTGGGCTTTGTTGCGTTAAAATCAATAGCAATTTCTACCAATGCGTATGTTCATTTTCATATTCTCACCGGAGAAAAGGATACTTTTAAAAACGAGTTGATGTAGTGGCCTTCCTGGTGTAGCGGTTGGATAAACTTTACACAATTAAAACATTAGAGAAAAAGTTCTAGTTCGTTCTATTAATAAGGTCTTCCATGAGCCTTTCCTTGATTTGATTGTGACGTCATGGAAACAAATGCGTGTGTAAAATGGTGTGAGATTGCCGCTGTGGAAACATGAAGGAGTGAAAATGGAGTAGACGGTGAAGACGGATCGGTAAGACATTATGGTCTTGTTGCAAAAGTGAAATTGTCACATCTTTAAGAGATTTTTATTTTTTCTTTAGAAAAGAAATACACAGGAGAGGCAGGGCCTATGACTCAACAGAGTCCTGCGTATTGGAAGGTCTATTTTTCACCGGACCCACACGGAATTTTAATGTAATATAAGATCCAACGATCTCTCAATTCTTAACCCTGAAACATGAACAAATCCTAGAAACTCTAGAACAAGCCATTTCACCAAGAAACAAACTGAGCGCAGTACTTCCAGGGATGTGGCAAGATTCGACTCAACTGGGAGTCGAACCAGGGTTCTCTTGATTCTGAGCGCAATGCTTAGACTACTGTGCCACTGCTGCATAAACATGCACCATTTTTGACATTTTAGCCTTATAGAGTTTTGCTAAGAGCATTGTGATCGTCGAGACATTATGACCTTGTTACAAAACACAAACATTCTGATTATCCATCCTGGTAAACAACAAATGTTGAAGGATGATGAAGATTTCCACAAACGAGAAAAACTAAGCTCCTTCAAAGTCAATTGGCGAAAAAGAAGAATGTATTAGGAATAAAATAAATTGAAAATCAAAGCAAATAATGGCTATATATATTGAATTGGAAGAAATGTGCTCCATCTTAAAGGTTTATGAAGAAGCCACATTTGACACTCTTACCGAATTGTACCTTTGGATTGGGTTGCTTTATTGCGTTCAAAAACATTTTAAAGACAAAAATGACAGTCGTTTGTCCATCAATGAACTTTTCCGAGAGGTGAAGTAATGGAAACATTGAACTACGTGTGTAAAATGGCGTGTGTAAAATAGGATAATTTTGCATAACAACCAATCACAACACTTTCCTCTTACTCCCCAGCCAAAAAAGATTTTTCTGCTGTTGTAGTATAATATTATCATGGGATGTAGTGCTAGAATAGATTCTTTCTTGAGTGGAGAAAAGTATGAACTACTCATTCAACAATTAAACACGTTAAAACATGGTAACCGTAAACACGGTAACACTTTGACACACGGTAACACGTTGAAACATGGTAACACGTTAAAACATGTTATTTATCGTAAAAAAGAACCTAAAGATTATCAGCTGTTGAAACAGTACGATGTTGTTCAAATTGGAAATGTCAAGAAGTTGATATATCCTGTAGCTGAGGGTTGTAGCTCAATTAAATACTCCATGCAATTTGAGGATATATTCAATGTAATTTACAAAGTCGAATTTTGGCACTACAACAGAATTATTTGTTTGCGTGTTGCTTCAAAGTTCTTTTGCAGAAACTCTACCCACTCATTCGCCTGTTACAAACAGTTTAAAACAGACAGGATCAACTCTCATGTCCACGTTGTGCTCACAGTATGTGGCGAGAATGCTGCTCAGTTGGGCTTTGTTGCGTTAAAATCAATAGCAATTTCTACCAATGCGTATGTTCATTTTCATATTCTCACCGGAGAAAAGGATACTTTTAAAAACGAGTTGATGTAGTGGCCTTCCTGGTGTAGCGGTTGGATAAACTTTACACAATTAAAACATTAGAGAAAAAGTTCTAGTTCGTTCTATTAATAAGGTCTTCCATGAGCTTTTCCTTGATTTGATTGTGACGTCATGGAAACAAATGCGTGTGTAAAATGGTGTGAGATTGCCGCTGTGGAAACATGAAGGAGTGAACATGGAGTAGACGGTGAAGACGGATCGGTAAGACATTATGGTCTTGTTGCAAAAGTGAAATTGTCACATCTTTAAGAGATTTTTATTTTTTCTTTAGAAAATAAATACACAGTAGAGGCAGGGCCTATGACTCAACAGAGTCCTGCGTATTGGAAGGTCTATTTTTCACCGGACCCACACGGAATTTTAATGTAATATAAGATCCAACGATCTCTCAATTCTTAACCCTGAAACATGAACAAATCCTAGAAACTCTAGAACAAGCCATTTCACCAAGAAACAAACTGAGCGCAGTACTTCCAGGGATGTGGCAAGATTCGACTCAACTGGGAGTCGAACCAGGGTTCTCTTGATTCTGAGCGCAATGCTTAGACTACTGTGCCACTGCTGCATAAACATGCACCATTTTTGACATTTTAGCCTTATAGAGTTTTGCTAAGAGCATTGTGATCGTCGAGACATTATGACCTTGTTACAAAACACAAACATTCTGATTATCCATCCTGGTAAACAACAAATGTTGAAGGATGATGAAGATTTCCACAAACGAGAAAAACTAAGCTCCTTCAAAGTCAATTGGCGAAAAAGAAGAATGTATTAGGAATAAAATAAATTGAAAATCAAAGCAAATAATGGCTATATATATTGAATTGGAAGAAATGTTCTCCATCTTAAAGGTTTATGAAGAAGCCACATTTGACACTCTTACCGAATTGTACCTTTGGATTGGGTTGCTTTATTGCGTTCAAAAACATTTTAAAGACAAAAATGACAGTCGTTTGTCCATCAATGAACTTTTCCGAGAGGTGAAGTAATGGAAACATTGAACTACGTGTGTAAAATGGCGTGTGTAAAATAGGATAATTTTGCATAACAACCAATCACAACACTTTCCTCTTACTCCCCAGCCAAAAAAGATTTTTCTGCTGTTGTAGTATAATATTATCATGGGATGTAGTGCTAGAATAGATTCTTTCTTGAGTGGAGAAAAGTATGAACTACTCATTCTACAATTAAACACGTTAAAACATGGTAACCGTAAACACGGTAACACTTTGACACACGGTATCACGTTGAAACATGGTAACACGTTAAAACATGTTATTTATCGTAAAAAAGAACCTAAAGATTATCAGCTGTTGAAACAGTACGATGTTGTTCAAATTGGAAATGTCAAGAAGTTGATATATCCTGTAGCTGAGGGTTGTAGCTCAATTAAATACTCCATGCAATTTGAGGATATATTCAATGTAATTTACAAAGTCGAATTTTGGCACTACAACAGAATTATTTGTTTGCGTGTTGCTTCAAAGTTCTTTTGCAGAAACTCTACCCACTCATTCGTCTGTTACAAACAGTTTAAAACAGACAGGATCAACTCTCATGCCCACGTGTTGCTCACAGTATGTGGCGAGAATGCTGCTCAGTTGGGCCTTGTTGCGTTAAAATCAATAGCAATTTCTACCAATGCGTATGTTCATTTTCATATTCTCACCGGAGAAAAGGATACTTTTAAAAACGAGTTGATGTAGTGGCCTTCCTGGTGTAGCGGTTGGATAAACTTTACACAATTAAAACATTAGAGAAAAAGTTCTACTTCGTTCTATTAATAAGGTCTTCCATGAGCTTTTCCTTGATTTGATTGTGACGTCATGGAAACAAATGCGTGTGTAAAATGGTGTGAGATTGCCGCGCTGTGGAAACATGAAGGAGTGAACATGGAGTAGACGGTGAAGACGGATCGGTAAGACATTATGGTCTTGTTGCAAAAGTGAAATTGTCACATCTTTAAGAGATTTTTATTTTTTCTTTAGAAAATAAATACACAGTAGAGGCAGGGCCTATGACTCAACAGAGTCCTGCGTATTGGAAGGTCTATTTTCACCGGACCCACACGGAATTTTAATGTAATATAAGATCCAACGATCTCTCAATTCTTAACCCTGAAACATGAACAAATCCTAGAAACTCTAGAACAAGCCATTTCACCAAGAAACAAACTGAGCGCAGTACTTCCAGGGATGTGGCAAGATTCGACTCAACTGGGAGTCGAACCAGGGTTCTCTTGATTCTGAGCGCAATGCTTAGACTACTGTGCCACTGCTGCATAAACATGCACCATTTTTGACATTTTAGCCTTATAGAGTTTTGCTAAGAGCATTGTGATCGTCGAGACATTATGACCTTGTTACAAAACACAAACATTCTGATTATCCATCCTGGTAAACAACAAATGTTGAAGGATGATGAAGATTTCCACAAACGAGAAAAACTAAGCTCCTTCAAAGTCAATTGGCGAAAAAGAAGAATGTATTAGGAATAAAATAAATTGAAAATCAAAGCAAATAATGGCTATATATATTGAATTGGAAGAAATGTTCTCCATCTTAAAGGTTTATGAAGAAGCCACATTTGACACTCTTACCGAATTGTACCTTTGGATTGGGTTGCTTTATTGCGTTCAAAAACATTTTAAAGACAAAAATGACAGTCGTTTGTCCATCAATGAACTTTTCCGAGAGGTGAAGTAATGGAAACATTGAACTACGTGTGTAAAATGGCGTGTGTAAAATAGGATAATTTTGCATAACAACCAATCACAACACTTTCCTCTTACTCCCCAGCCAAAAAAGATTTTTCTGCTGTTGTAGTATAATATTATCATGGGATGTAGTGCTAGAATAGATTCTTTCTTGAGTGGAGAAAAGTATGAACTACTCATTCAACAATTAAACACGTTAAAACATGGTAACCGTAAACACGGTAACACTTTGACACACGGTAACACGTTGAAACATGGTAACACGTTAAAACATGTTATTTATCGTAAAAAAGAACCTAAAGATTATCAGCTGTTGAAACAGTACGATGTTGTTCAAATTGGAAATGTCAAGAAGTTGATATATCCTGTAGCTGAGGGTTGTAGCTCAATTAAATACTCCATGCAATTTGAGGATATATTCAATGTAATTTACAAAGTCGAATTTTGGCACTACAACAGAATTATTTGTTTGCGTGTTGCTTCAAAGTTCTTTTGCAGAAACTCTACCCACTCATTCGCCTGTTACACACAGTTTAAAACAGACAGGATCAACTCTCATGTCCACGTGGTGCTCACAGTATGTGGCGAGAATGCTGCTCAGTTGGGCTTTGTTGCGTTAAAATCAATAGCAATTTCTACCAATGCGTATGTTCATTTTCATATTCTCACCGGAGAAAAGGATACTTTTAAAAACGAGTTGATGTAGTGGCCTTCCTGGTGTAGCGGTTGGATAAACTTTACACAATTAAAACATTAGAGAAAAAGTTCTACTTCGTTCTATTAATAAGGTCTTCCATGAGCTTTTCCTTGATTTGATTGTGACGTCATGGAAACAAATGCGTGTGTAAAATGGTGTGAGATTGCCGCTGTGGAAACATGTAGGAGTGAAAATGGAGTAGACGGTGAAGACGGATCGGTAAGACATTATGGTCTTGTTGCAAAAGTGAAATTGTCACATCTTTAAGAGATTTTTATTTTTTCTTTAGAAAAGAAATACACAGGAGAGGCAGGGCCTATGACTCAACAGAGTCCTGCGTATTGGAAGGTCTATTTTTTACCGGACCCACACGGAATTTTAATGTAATATAAGATCCAACGATCTCTCAATTCTTAACCCTGAAACATGAACAAATCCTAGAAACTCTAGAACAAGCCATTTCACCAAGAAACAAACTGAGCGCAGTACTTCCAGGGATGTGGCAAGATTCGACTCAACTGGGAGTCGAACCAGGGTTCTCTTGATTCTGAGCGCAATGCTTAGACTACTGTGCCACTGCTGCATAAACATGCACCATTTTTGACATTTTAGCCTTATGGAGTTTTGCTAAGAGCATTGTGATCGTCGAGACATTATGACCTTGTTACAAAACACAAACATTCTGATTATCCATCCTGGTAAACAACAAATGTTGAAGGATGATGAAGATTTCCACGAACGAGAAAAACTAAGCTCCTTCAAAGTCAATTGGCGAAAAAGAAGAATGTATTAGGAATAAAATAAATTGAAAATCAAAGCAAATAATGGCTATATATATTGAATTGGAAGAAATGTTCTCCATCTTAAAGGTTTATGAAGAAGCCACATTTGACACTCTTACCGAATTGTACCTTTGGATTGGGTTGCTTTATTGCGTTCAAAAACATTTTAAAGACAAAAATGACAGTCGTTTGTCCATCAATGAACTTTTCCGAGAGGTGAAGTAATGGAAACATTGAACTACGTGTGTAAAATGGCGTGTGTAAAATAGGATAATTTTGCATAACAACCAATCACAACACTTTCCTCTTACTCCCCAGCCAAAAAAGATTTTTCTGCTGTTGTAGTATAATATTATCATGGGATGTAGTGCTAGAATAGATTCTTTCTTGAGTGGAGAAAAGTATGAACTACTCATTCAACAATTAAACACGTTAAAACATGGTAACCGTAAACACGGTAACACTTTGACACACGGTAACACGTTGAAACATGGTAACACGTTAAAACATGTTATTTATCGTAAAAAAGAACCTAAAGATTATCAGCTGTTGAAACAGTACGATGTTGTTCAAATTGGAAATGTCAAGAAGTTGATATATCCTGTAGCTGAGGGTTGTAGCTCAATTAAATACTCCATGCAATTTGAGGATATATTCAATGTAATTTACAAAGTCGAATTTTGGCACTACAACAGAATTATTTGTTTGCGTGTTGCTTCAAAGTTCTTTTGCAGAAACTCTACCCACTCATTCGCCTGTTACACACAGTTTAAAACAGACAGGATCAACTCTCATGTCCACGTGGTGCTCACAGTATGTGGCGAGAATGCTGCTCAGTTGGGCTTTGTTGCGTTAAAATCAATAGCAATTTCTACCAATGCGTATGTTCATTTTCATATTCTCACCGGAGAAAAGGATACTTTTAAAAACGAGTTGATGTAGTGGCCTTCCTGGTGTAGCGGTTGGATAAACTTTACACAATTAAAACATTAGAGAAAAAGTTCTACTTCGTTCTATTAATAAGGTCTTCCATGAGCTTTTCCTTGATTTGATTGTGACGTCATGGAAACAAATGCGTGTGTAAAATGGTGTGAGATTGCCGCTGTGGAAACATGTAGGAGTGAAAATGGAGTAGACGGTGAAGACGGATCGGTAAGACATTATGGTCTTGTTGCAAAAGTGAAATTGTCACATCTTTAAGAGATTTTTATTTTTTCTTTAGAAAAGAAATACACAGGAGAGGCAGGGCCTATGACTCAACAGAGTCCTGCGTATTGGAAGGTCTATTTTTCACCGGACCCACACGGAATTTTAATGTAATATAAGATCCAACGATCTCTCAATTCTTAACCCTGAAACATGAACAAATCCTAGAAACTCTAGAACAAGCCATTTCACCAAGAAACAAACTGAGCGCAGTACTTCCAGGGATGTGGCAAGATTCGACTCAACTGGGAGTCGAACCAGGGTTCTCTTGATTCTGAGCGCAATGCTTAGACTACTGTGCCACTGCTGCATAAACATGCACCATTTTTGACATTTTAGCCTTATGGAGTTTTGCTAAGAGCATTGTGATCGTCGAGACATTATGACCTTGTTACAAAACACAAACATTCTGATTATCCATCCTGGTAAACAACAAATGTTGAAGGATGATGAAGATTTCCACGAACGAGAAAAACTAAGCTCCTTCAAAGTCAATTGGCGAAAAAGAAGAATGTATTAGGAATAAAATAAATTGAAAATCAAAGCAAATAATGGCTATATATATTGAATTGGAAGAAATGTGCTCCATCTTAAAGGCTTATAAAGAAGCCACATTTGACACTCTTACCGAATTGTACCTTTGGATTGGGTTGCTTTATTGCGCTCAAAAACATTTTAAAGACAAAAATGACAGTCGTTTGTCCATCAATGAACTTTTCCGAGAGGTGAAGTAATGGAAACATTGAACTACGTGTGTAAAATGGCGTGTGTAAAATAGGATAATTTTGCATAACAACCAATCACAATACTTTTCTCTTACTCCTCAGCCAAAAAAGATTTTTCTGCTGTTGTAGTATAATATTATCATGGGATGTAGTGCTAGAATAGATTCTTTCTTGAGTGGAGAAAAGTATGAACTACTCATTCAACAATTAAACACGTTAAACCATGGTAACCGTAAACACAGTAACACTTTGACACACGGTATCACGTTGAAACATGGTAACACGTTAAAACATGTTATTTATTGTAAAAAAGAACCTAAAGATTATCAGCTGTTGAAACAGTACGATGTTGTTCAAATTGGAAATGTCAAGAAGTTGATATATCCTGTAGCTGAGGGTTGTAGCTCAATTAAATACTCCATGCAATTTGAGGATATATTCAATGTAATTTACAAAGTCGAATTTTGGCACTACAACAGAATTATTTGTTTGCGTGTTGCTTCAAAGTTCTTTTGCAGAAACTCTACCCACTCATTCGTCTGTTACAAACAGTTTAAAACAGACAGGATCAACTCTCATGCCCACGTGTTGCTCACAGTATGTGGCGAGAATGCTGCTCAGTTGGGCCTTGTTGCGTTAAAATCAATAGCAATTTCTACCAATGCGTATGTTCATTTTCATATTCTCACTGGAGAAAAGGATACTTTTAAAAACGAGTTGATGTAGTGGCCTTCCTGGTGTAGCGGTTGGATAAACTTTACACAATTAAAACATTAGAGAAAAAGTTCTAGTTCGTTCTATTAATAAGGTCTTCCATGAGCTTTTCCTTGATTTGATTGTGACGTCATGGAAACAAATGCGTGTGTAAAATGGTGTGAGATTGCCGCTGTGGAAACATGAAGGAGTGAACATGGAGTAGACGGTGAAGACGGATCGGTAAGACATTATGGTCTTGTTGCAAAAGTGAAATTGTCACATCTTTAAGAGATTTTTATTTTTTCTTTAGAAAAGAAATACACAGGAGAGGCAGGGCCTATGACTCAACAGAGTCCTGCGTATTGGAAGGTCTATTTTTCACCGGACCCACACGGAATTTTAATGTAATATAAGATCCAGCGATCTCTCAATTCTTAACCCTGAAACATGAACAAATCCTAGAAACTCTAGAACAAGCCATTTCACCAAGAAACAAACTGAGCGCAGTACTTCCAGGGATGTGGCAAGATTCGACTCAACTGGGAGTCGAACCAGGGTTCTCTTGATTCTGAGCGCAATGCTTAGACTACTGTGCCACTGCTGCATAAACATGCACCATTTTTGACATTTTAGCCTTATAGAGTTTTGCTAAGAGCATTGTGATCGTCGAGACATTATGACCTTGTTACAAAACACAAACATTCTGATTATCCATCCTGGTAAACAACAAATGTTGAAGGATGATGAAGATTTCCACAAACGAGAAAAACTAAGCTCCTTCAAAGTCAATTGGCGAAAAAGAAGAATGTATTAGGAATAAAATAAATTGAAAATCAAAGCAAATAATGGCTATATATATTGAATTGGAAGAAATGTGCTCCATCTTAAAGGTTTATGAAGAAGCCACATTTGACACTCTTACCGAATTGTACCTTTGGATTGGGTTGCTTTATTGCGTTTAAAAATATTTTAAAGACAAAAATGACAGTCGTTTGTCCATCAATGAACTTTTCCGAGAGGTGAAGTAATGGAAACATTGAACTACGTGTGTAAAATGGCGTGTGTAAAATAGGATAATTTTGCATAACAACCAATCACAACACTTTCCTCTTACTCCCCAGCCAAAAAAGATTTTTCTGCTGTTGTAGTATAATATTATCATGGGATGTAGTGCTAGAATAGATTCTTTCTTGAGTGGAGAAAAGTATGAACTACTCATTCAACAATTAAACACGTTAAAACATGGTAACCGTAAACACGGTAACACTTTGACACACGGTAACACGTTGAAACATGGTAACACGTTAAAACATGTTATTTATCGTAAAAAAGAACCTAAAGATTATCAGCTGTTGAAACAGTACGATGTTGTTCAAATTGGAAATGTCAAGAAGTTGATATATCCTGTAGCTGAGGGTTGTAGCTCAATTAAATACTCCATGCAATTTGAGGATATATTCAATGTAATTTACAAAGTCGAATTTTGGCACTACAACAGAATTATTTGTTTGCGTGTTGCTTCAAAGTTCTTTTGCAGAAACTCTACCCACTCATTCGCCTGTTACACACAGTTTAAAACAGACAGGATCAACTCTCATGTCCACGTTGTGCTCACAGTATGTGGCGAGAATGCTGCTCAGTTGGGCTTTGTTGCGTTAAAATCAATAGCAATTTCTACCAATGCGTATGTTCATTTTCATATTCTCACCGGAGAAAAGGATACTTTTAAAAACGAGTTGATGTAGTGGCCTTCCTGGTGTAGCGGTTGGATAAACTTTACACAATTAAAACATTAGAGAAAAAGTTCTAGTTCGTTCTATTAATAAGGTCTTCCATGAGCTTTTCCTTGATTTGATTGTGACGTCATGGAAACAAATGCGTGTGTAAAATGGTGTGAGATTGCCGCTGTGGAAACATGAAGGAGTGAACATGGAGTAGACGGTGAAGACGGATCGGTAAGACATTATGGTCTTGTTGCAAAAGTGAAATTGTCACATCTTTAAGAGATTTTTATTTTTTCTTTAGAAAATAAATACACAGTAGAGGCAGGGCCTATGACTCAACAGAGTCCTGCGTATTGGAAGGTCTATTTTTCACCGGACCCACACGGAATTTTAATGTAATATAAGATCCAACGATCTCTCAATTCTTAACCCTGAAACATGAACAAATCCTAGAAACTCTAGAACAAGCCATTTCACCAAGAAACAAACTGAGCGCAGTACTTCCAGGGATGTGGCAAGATTCGACTCAACTGGGAGTCGAACCAGGGTTCTCTTGATTCTGAGCGCAATGCTTAGACTACTGTGCCACTGCTGCATAAACATGCACCATTTTTGACATTTTAGCCTTATAGAGTTTTGCTAAGAGCATTGTGATCGTCGAGACATTATGACCTTGTTACAAAACACAAACATTCTGATTATCCATCCTGGTAAACAACAAATGTTGAAGGATGATGAAGATTTCCACAAACGAGAAAAACTAAGCTCCTTCAAAGTCAATTGGCGAAAAAGAAGAATGTATTAGGAATAAAATAAATTGAAAATCAAAGCAAATAATGGCTATATATATTGAATTGGAAGAAATGTTCTCCATCTTAAAGGTTTATGAAGAAGCCACATTTGACACTCTTACCGAATTGTACCTTTGGATTGGGTTGCTTTATTGCGTTCAAAAACATTTTAAAGACAAAAATGACAGTCGTTTGTCCATCAATGAACTTTTCCGAGAGGTGAAGTAATGGAAACATTGAACTACGTGTGTAAAATGGCGTGTGTAAAATAGGATAATTTTGCATAACAACCAATCACAACACTTTCCTCTTACTCCCCAGCCAAAAAAGATTTTTCTGCTGTTGTAGTATAATATTATCATGGGATGTAGTGCTAGAATAGATTCTTTCTTGAGTGGAGAAAAGTATGAACTACTCATTCAACAATTAAACACGTTAAAACATGGTAACCGTAAACACGGTAACACTTTGACACACGGTAAAACGTTGAAACATGGTAACACGTTAAAACATGTTATTTATCGTAAAAAAGAACCTAAAGATTATCAGCTGTTGAAACAGTACGATGTTGTTCAAATTGGAAATGTCAAGAAGTTGATATATCCTGTAGCTGAGGGTTGTAGCTCAATTAAATACTCCATGCAATTTGAGGATATATTCAATGTAATTTACAAAATCGAATTTTGGCACTACAACAGAATTATTTGTTTGCGTGTTGCTTCAAAGTTCTTTTGCAGAAACTCTACCCACTCATTCGTCTGTTACAAACAGTTTAAAACAGACAGGATCAACTCTCATGTCCACGTGGTGCTCACAGTATGTGGCGAGAATGCTGCTCAGTTGGGCTTTGTTGCGTTAAAATCAATAGCAATTTCTACCAATGCGTATGTTCATTTTCATATTCTCACCGGAGAAAAGGATACTTTTAAAAACGAGTTGATGTAGTGGCCTTCCTGGTGTAGCGGTTGGATAAACTTTACACAATTAAAACATTAGAGAAAAAGTTCTAGTTCGTTCTATTAATAAGGTCTTCCATGAGCTTTTCCTTGATTTGATTGTGACGTCATGGAAACAAATGCGTGTGTAAAATGGTGTGAGATTGCCGCTGTGGAAACATGAAGGAGTGAACATGGAGTAGACGGTGAAGACGGATCGGTAAGACATTATGGTCTTGTTGCAAAAGTGAAATTGTCACATCTTTAAGAGATTTTTATTTTTTCTTTAGAAAATAAATACACAGTAGAGGCAGGGCCTATGACTCAACAGAGTCCTGCGTATTGGAAGGTCTATTTTTCACCGGACCCACACGGAATTTTAATGTAATATAAGATCCAACGATCTCTCAATTCTTAACCCTGAAACATGAACAAATCCTAGAAACTCTAGAACAAGCCATTTCACCAAGAAACAAACTGAGCGCAGTACTTCCAGGGATGTGGCAAGATTCGACTCAACTGGGAGTCGAACCAGGGTTCTCTTGATTCTGAGCGCAATGCTTAGACTACTGTGCCACTGCTGCATAAACATGCACCATTTTTGACATTTTAGCCTTATAGAGTTTTGCTAAGAGCATTGTGATCGTCGAGACATTATGACCTTGTTACAAAACACAAACATTCTGATTATCCATCCTGGTAAACAACAAATGTTGAAGGATGATGAAGATTTCCACAAACGAGAAAAACTAAGCTCCTTCAAAGTCAATTGGCGAAAAAGAAGAATGTATTAGGAATAAAATAAATTGAAAATCAAAGCAAATAATGGCTATATATATTGAATTGGAAGAAATGTTCTCCATCTTAAAGGTTTATGAAGAAGCCACATTTGACACTCTTACCGAATTGTACCTTTGGATTGGGTTGCTTTATTGCGTTCAAAAACATTTTAAAGACAAAAATGACAGTCGTTTGTCCATCAATGAACTTTTCCGAGAGGTGAAGTAATGGAAACATTGAACTACGTGTGTAAAATGGCGTGTGTAAAATAGGATAATTTTGCATAACAACCAATCACAACACTTTCCTCTTACTCCCCAGCCAAAAAAGATTTTTCTGCTGTTGTAGTATAATATTATCATGGGATGTAGTGCTAGAATAGATTCTTTCTTGAGTGGAGAAAAGTATGAACTACTCATTCAACAATTAAACACGTTAAAACATGGTAACCGTAAACACGGTAACACTTTGACACACGGTAAAACGTTGAAACATGGTAACACGTTAAAACATGTTATTTATCGTAAAAAAGAACCTAAAGATTATCAGCTGTTGAAACAGTACGATGTTGTTCAAATTGGAAATGTCAAGAAGTTGATATATCCTGTAGCTGAGGGTTGTAGCTCAATTAAATACTCCATGCAATTTGAGGATATATTCAATGTAATTTACAAAATCGAATTTTGGCACTACAACAGAATTATTTGTTTGCGTGTTGCTTCAAAGTTCTTTTGCAGAAACTCTACCCACTCATTCGTCTGTTACAAACAGTTTAAAACAGACAGGATCAACTCTCATGTCCACGTGGTGCTCACAGTATGTGGCGAGAATGCTGCTCAGTTGGGCTTTGTTGCGTTAAAATCAATAGGAATTTCTACCAATGCGTATGTTCATTTTCATATTCTCACCGGAGAAAAGGATACTTTTAAAAACGAGTTGATGTAGTGGCCTTCCTGGTGTAGCGGTTGGATAAACTTTACACAATTAAAACATTAGAGAAAAAGTTCTAGTTCGTTCTATTAATAAGGTCTTCCATGAGCTTTTCCTTGATTTGATTGTGACGTCATGGAAACAAATGCGTGTGTAAAATGGTGTGAGATTGCCGCTGTGGAAACATGAAGGAGTGAACATGGAGTAGACGGTGAAGACGGATCGGTAAGACATTATGGTCTTGTTGCAAAAGTGAAATTGTCACATCTTTAAGAGATTTTTATTTTTTCTTTAGCAAAGAAATACACAGAAGAGGCAGGGCCTATGACTCAACAGAGTCCTGCGTATTGGAAAGTCTATTTTTCACCGGACCCACACGGAATTTTGATGTAATATAAGATCCAACGATCTCTCAATTCTTAACCCTGAAACATGAACAAATCCTAGAAACTCTAGAACAAGCCATTTCACCAAGAAACAAACTGAGCGCAGTACTTCCAGGGATGTGGCAAGATTCGACTCAACTGGGAGTCGAACCAGGGTTCTCTTGATTCTGAGCGCAATGCTTAGACTACTGTGCCAATGCTGCTTAAAACATGCACCATTTTTGACATTTTAGCCTTATGGAGTTTTGCTAAGAGCATTGTGATCGTCGAGACATTATGACCTTGTTACAAAACACAAACATTCTGATTATCCATCCTGGTAAACAACAAATGTTGAAGGATGATGAAGATTTCCACGAACGAGAAAAACTAAGCTCCTTCAAAGTCAATTGGCAAAAAAGAAGAATGTATTAGGAATAAAATAAATTGAAAATCAAAGCAAATAATGGCTACAAGATCTTACCAACTGTCTTACCGATCCGTCTTCACACGTTAAAACATGGTAACTGTAAATACGGTAACACTTTGACAGACGGTAACACGTTGAAACATGGTAACACGTTAAAACATGTTATTTATCGTAAAAAAGAACCTAAAGATTATCAGCTGTTGAGACAGTACGATGTTGTTCAAATTGGAAAGGTCAAAAAGTTGATATATCTTGTAGCTGAAGGTTGTAGCTCAATTAAATACTCCATGCAATTTGAGGATATATTCAATGTAATTTACAAAGTCGAATTTTGGCACTACAACAGAATTATTTGTTTGCGTGTTGCTTCAAAGTTCTTTTGCAGAAACTCTACCCACTCATTCGCCTGTTACACACAGTTTAAAACAGACAGGATCAACTCTCATGTCCACGTGTTGCTCACAGTATGTTGCGAGAATGCTGCTCAGTTGGGCCTTGTTGCGTTAAAATCAATAGCAATTTCTACCAATGCGTATGTTCATTTTCATATTCTCACTGGAGAAAAGGATACTTTTAAAAACGAGTTGATGTAGTGGCCTTCCTGGTGTAGCGGTTGGATAAACTTTACACAATTAAAACATTAGAGACAAAGTTCCAGTTCGTTCTATTAATAAGGTCTTCCATGAGCTTTTCCTTGATTTAATTGTGACGTCATGGAAACAAATGCGTGTGTAAAATGGTGTGAGATTGCCGCTGTGGAAACATGAAGGAGTAAACATGGAGTAGACGGTGAAGACGGATCGGTAAGACATTATGGTCTTGTTGCAAAAGTGAAATTGTCACATCTTTAAGAGATTTTTATTTTTTCTTTAGAAAAGAAATACACAGGAGAGGCAGGGCCTATGACTCAACAGAGTCCTGCGTATTGGAAGGTCTATTTTTCACCGGACCCACACGGAATTTTGATGTAATATAAGATCCAACGATCTCTCAATTCTTAACCCTGAAACATGAACAAATCCTAGAAACTCTAGAACAAGCCATTTCACCAAGAAACAAACTGAGCGCAGTACTTCCAGGGATGTGGCAAGATTCGACTCAACTGGGAGTCGAACCAGGGTTCTCTTGATTCTGAGCGCAATGCTTAGACTACTGTGCCAATGCTGCTTAAAACATGCACCATTTTTGACATTTTAGCCTTATGGAGTTTTGCTAAGAGCATTGTGATCGTCGAGACATTATGACCTTGTTACAAAACACAAACATTCTGATTATCCATCCTGGTAAACAACAAATGTTGAAGGATGATGAAGATTTCCACGAACGAGAAAAACTAAGCTCCTTCAAAGTCAATTGGCAAAAAAGAAGAATGTATTAGGAATAAAATAAATTGAAAATCAAAGCAAATAATGGCTACAAGATCTTACCAACTGTCTTACCGATCCGTCTTCACACGTTAAAACATGGTAACTGTAAATACGGTAACACTTTGACAGACGGTAACACGTTGAAACATGGTAACACGTTAAAACATGTTATTTATCGTAAAAAAGAACCTAAAGATTATCAGCTGTTGAGACAGTACGATGTTGTTCAAATTGGAAAGGTCAAAAAGTTGATATATCTTGTAGCTGAAGGTTGTAGCTCAATTAAATACTCCATGCAATTTGAGGATATATTCAATGTAATTTACAAAGTCGAATTTTGGCACTACAACAGAATTATTTGTTTGCGTGTTGCTTCAAAGTTCTTTTGCAGAAACTCTACCCACTCATTCGCCTGTTACACACAGTTTAAAACAGACAGGATCAACTCTCATGTCCACGTGTTGCTCACAGTATGTTGCGAGAATGCTGCTCAGTTGGGCCTTGTTGCGTTAAAATCAATAGCAATTTCTACCAATGCGTATGTTCATTTTCATATTCTCACTGGAGAAAAGGATACTTTTAAAAACGAGTTGATGTAGTGGCCTTCCTGCTGTAGCGGTTGGATAAACTTTACACAATTAAAACATTAGAGACAAAGTTCCAGTTCGTTCTATTAATAAGGTCTTCCATGAGCTTTTCCTTGATTTAATTGTGACGTCATGGAAACAAATGCGTGTGTAAAATGGTGTGAGATTGCCGCTGTGGAAACATGAAGGAGTAAACATGGAGTAGACGGTGAAGACGGATCGGTAAGACATTATGGTCTTGTTGCAAAAGTGAAATTGTCACATCTTTAAGAGATTTTTATTTTTTCTTTAGAAAAGAAATACACAGGAGAGGCAGGGCCTATGACTCAACAGAGTCCTGCGTATTGGAAGGTCTATTTTTCACCGGACCCACACGGAATTTTGATGTAATATAAGATCCAACGATCTCTCAATTCTTAACCCTGAAACATGAACAAATCCTAGAAACTCTAGAACAAGCCATTTCACCAAGAAACAAACTGAGCGCAGTACTTCCAGGGATGTGGCAAAATTCGACTCAACTGGGAGTCGAACCAGGGTTCTCTTGATTCTGAGCGCAATCCTTAGACTACTGTGCCAATGCTGCTTAAAACATGCACCATTTTTGACATTTTAGCCTTATGGAGTTTTGCAAAGAGCATTGTGATCGTCGAGACATTATGACCTTGTTACAAAACACAAACATTCTGATTATCCATCCTGGTAAACAACAAATGTTGAAGGATGATGAAGATTTCCACGAACGAGAAAAACTAAGCTCCTTCAAAGTCAATTGGCGAAAAAGAAGAATGTATTAGGAATAAAATATATTGAAAATCAAAGCAAATAATGGCTATATATATTGAATTGGAAGAAATGTGCTCCATCTTAAAGGCTTATAAAGAAGCCACATTTGACACTCTTACCGAATTGTACCTTTGGATTGGGTTGCTTTATTGCGCTCAAAAACATTTTAAAGACAAAAATGACAGTCGTTTGTCCATCAATGAACTTTTCCGAGAGGTGAAGTAATGGAAACATTGAACTACGTGTGTAAAATGGCGTGTGTAAAATAGGATAATTTTGCATAACAACCAATCACAACACTTTCCTCTTACTCCCCAGCCAAAAAAGATTTTTCTGCTGTTGTAGTATAATATTATCATGGGATGTAGTGCTAGAATAGATTCTTTCTTGAGTGGAGAAAAGTATGAACTACTCATTCAACAATTAAACACGTTAAACCATGGTAACCGTAAACACAGTAACACTTTGACACACGGTATCACGTTGAAACATGGTAACACGTTAAAACATGTTATTTATCGTAAAAAAGAACCTAAAGATTATCAGCTGTTGAAACAGTACGATGTTGTTCAAATTGGAAATGTCAAGAAGTTGATATATCCTGTAGCTGAGGGTTGTAGCTCAATTAAATACTCCATGCAATTTGAGGATATATTCAATGTAATTTACAAAATCGAATTTTGGCACTACAACAGAATTATTTGTTTGCGTGTTGCTTCAAAGTTCTTTTGCAGAAACTCTACCCACTCATTCGTCTGTTACAAACAGTTTAAAACAGACAGGATCAACTCTCATGTCCACGTGGTGCTCACAGTATGTGGCGAGAATGCTGCTCAGTTGGGCTTTGTTGCGTTAAAATCAATAGCAATTTCTACCAATGCGTATGTTCATTTTCATATTCTCACCGGAGAAAAGGATACTTTTAAAAACGAGTTGATGTAGTGGCCTTCCTGGTGTAGCGGTTGGATAAACTTTACACAATTAAAACATTAGAGAAAAAGTTCTAGTTCGTTCTATTAATAAGGTCTTCCATGAGCTTTTCCTTGATTTGATTGTGACGTCATGGAAACAAATGCGTGTGTAAAATGGTGTGAGATTGCCGCTGTGGAAACATGAAGGAGTGAACATGGAGTAGACGGTGAAGACGGATCGGTGAGACATTATGGTCTTGTTGCAAAAGTGAAATTGTCACATCTTTAAGAGATTTTTATTTTTTCTTTAGAAAAGAAATACACAGGAGAGGCAGGGCCTATGACTCAACAGAGTCCTGCGTATTGGAAGGTCTATTTTTCACCGGACTCACACGGAATTTTGATGTAATATAAGATCCAACGATCTCTCAATTCTTAACCCTGAAACATGAACAAATCCTAGAAACTCTAGAACAAGCCATTTCACCAAGAAACAAACTGAGCGCAGTACTTCCAGGGATGTGGCAAGATTCGACTCAACTGGGAGTCGAACCAGGGTTCTCTTGATTCTGAGCGCAATGCTTAGACTACTGTGCCAATGCTGCTTAAAACATGCACCATTTTTGACATTTTAGCCTTATGGAGTTTTGCTAAGAGCATTGTGATCGTCGAGACATTATGACCTTGTTACAAAACACAAACATTCTGATTATCCATCCTGGTAAACAACAAATGTTGAAGGATGATGAAGATTTCCACGAACGAGAAAAACTAAGCTCCTTCAAAGTCAATTGGCAAAAAAGAAGAATGTATTAGGAATAAAATAAATTGAAAATCAAAGCAAATAATGGCTATATATATTGAATTGGAAGAAATGTGCTCCATCTTAAAGGCTTATAAAGAAGCCACATTTGACACTCTTACCGAATTGTACCTTTGGATTGGGTTGCTTTATTGCGCTCAAAAACATTTTAAAGACAAAAATGACAGTCGTTTGTCCATCAATGAACTTTTCCGAGAGGTGAAGTAATGGAAACATTGAACTACGTGTGTAAAATGGCGTGTGTAAAATAGGATAATTTTGCATAACAACCAATCACAATACTTTTCTCTTACTCCCCAGCCAAAAAAGATTTTTCTGCTGTTGTAGTATAATATTATCATGGGATGTAGTGCTAGAATAGATTCTTTCTTGAGTGGAGAAAAGTATGAACTACTCATTCAACAATTAAACACGTTAAACCATGGTAACCGTAAACACAGTAACACTTTGACACACGGTATCACGTTGAAACATGGTAACACGTTAAAACATGTTATTTATCGTAAAAAAGAACCTAAAGATTATCAGCTGTTGAAACAGTACGATGTTGTTCAAATTGGAAATGTCAAGAAGTTGATATATCCTGTAGCTGAGGGTTGTAGCTCAATTAAATACTCCATGCAATTTGAGGATATATTCAATGTAATTTACAAAGTCGAATTTTGGCACTACAACAGAATTATTTGTTTGCGTGTTGCTTCAAAGTTCTTTTGCAGAAACTCTACCCACTCATTCGTCTGTTACAAACAGTTTAAAACAGACAGGATCAACTCTCATGCCCACGTGTTGCTCACAGTATGTGGCGAGAATGCTGCTCAGTTGGGCCTTGTTGCGTTAAAATCAATAGCAATTTCTACCAATGCGTATGTTCATTTTCATATTCTCACTGGAGAAAAGGATACTTTTAAAAACGAGTTGATGTAGTGGCCTTCCTGGTGTAGCGGTTGGATAAACTTTACACAATTAAAACATTAGAGAAAAAGTTCTAGTTCGTTCTATTAATAAGGTCTTCCATGAGCTTTTCCTTGATTTGATTGTGACGTCATGGAAACAAATGCGTGTGTAAAATGGTGTGAGATTGCCGCTGTGGAAACATGAAGGAGTGAACATGGAGTAGACGGTGAAGACGGATCGGTAAGACATTATGGTCTTGTTGCAAAAGTGAAATTGTCACATCTTTAAGAGATTTTTATTTTTTCTTTAGAAAAGAAATACACAGGAGAGGCAGGGCCTATGACTCAACAGAGTCCTGCGTATTGGAAGGTCTATTTTTCACCGGACCCACACGGAATTTTAATGTAATATAAGATCCAGCGATCTCTCAATTCTTAACCCTGAAACATGAACAAATCCTAGAAACTCTAGAACAAGCCATTTCACCAAGAAACAAACTGAGCGCAGTACTTCCAGGGATGTGGCAAGATTCGACTCAACTGGGAGTCGAACCAGGGTTCTCTTGATTCTGAGCGCAATGCTTAGACTACTGTGCCACTGCTGCATAAACATGCACCATTTTTGACATTTTAGCCTTATAGAGTTTTGCTAAGAGCATTGTGATCGTCGAGACATTATGACCTTGTTACAAAACACAAACATTCTGATTATCCATCCTGGTAAACAACAAATGTTGAAGGATGATGAAGATTTCCACAAACGAGAAAAACTAAGCTCCTTCAAAGTCAATTGGCGAAAAAGAAGAATGTATTAGGAATAAAATAAATTGAAAATCAAAGCAAATAATGGCTATATATATTGAATTGGAAGAAATGTGCTCCATCTTAAAGGTTTATGAAGAAGCCACATTTGACACTCTTACCGAATTGTACCTTTGGATTGGGTTGCTTTATTGCGTTCAAAAATATTTTAAAGACAAAAATGACAGTCGTTTGTCCATCAATGAACTTTTCCGAGAGGTGAAGTAATGGAAACATTGAACTACGTGTGTAAAATGGCGTGTGTAAAATAGGATAATTTTGCATAACAACCAATCACAACACTTTCCTCTTACTCCCCAGCCAAAAAAGATTTTTCTGCTGTTGTAGTATAATATTATCATGGGATGTAGTGCTAGAATAGATTCTTTCTTGAGTGGAGAAAAGTATGAACTACTCATTCAACAATTAAACACGTTAAAACATGGTAACCGTAAACACGGTAACACTTTGACACACGGTAACACGTTGAAACATGGTAACACGTTAAAACATGTTATTTATCGTAAAAAAGAACCTAAAGATTATCAGCTGTTGAAACAGTACGATGTTGTTCAAATTGGAAATGTCAAGAAGTTGATATATCCTGTAGCTGAGGGTTGTAGCTCAATTAAATACTCCATGCAATTTGAGGATATATTCAATGTAATTTACAAAGTCGAATTTTGGCACTACAACAGAATTATTTGTTTGCGTGTTGCTTCAAAGTTCTTTTGCAGAAACTCTACCCACTCATTCGCCTGTTACATACAGTTTAAAACAGACAGGATCAACTCTCATGTCCACGTTGTGCTCACAGTATGTGGCGAGAATGCTGCTCAGTTGGGCTTTGTTGCGTTAAAATCAATAGCAATTTCTACCAATGCGTATGTTCATTTTCATATTCTCACCGGAGAAAAGGATACTTTTAAAAACGAGTTGATGTAGTGGCCTTCCTGGTGTAGCGGTTGGATAAACTTTACACAATTAAAACATTAGAGAAAAAGTTCTAGTTCGTTCTATTAATAAGGTCTTCCATGAGCTTTTCCTTGATTTGATTGTGACGTCATGGAAACAAATGCGTGTGTAAAATGGTGTGAGATTGCCGCTGTGGAAACATGAAGGAGTGAACATGGAGTAGACGGTGAAGACGGATCGGTAAGACATTATGGTCTTGTTGCAAAAGTGAAATTGTCACATCTTTAAGAGATTTTTATTTTTTCTTTAGAAAATAAATACACAGTAGAGGCAGGGCCTATGACTCAACAGAGTCCTGCGTATTGGAAGGTCTATTTTTCACCGGACCCACACGGAATTTTAATGTAATATAAGATCCAACGATCTCTCAATTCTTAACCCTGAAACATGAACAAATCCTAGAAACTCTAGAACAAGCCATTTCACCAAGAAACAAACTGAGCGCAGTACTTCCAGGGATGTGGCAAGATTCGACTCAACTGGGAGTCGAACCAGGGTTCTCTTGATTCTGAGCGCAATGCTTAGACTACTGTGCCACTGCTGCATAAACATGCACCATTTTTGACATTTTAGCCTTATAGAGTTTTGCTAAGAGCATTGTGATCGTCGAGACATTATGACCTTGTTACAAAACACAAACATTCTGATTATCCATCCTGGTAAACAACAAATGTTGAAGGATGATGAAGATTTCCACAAACGAGAAAAACTAAGCTCCTTCAAAGTCAATTGGCGAAAAAGAAGAATGTATTAGGAATAAAATAAATTGAAAATCAAAGCAAATAATGGCTATATATATTGAATTGGAAGAAATGTTCTCCATCTTAAAGGTTTATGAAGAAGCCACATTTGACACTCTTACCGAATTGTACCTTTGGATTGGGTTGCTTTATTGCGTTCAAAAACATTTTAAAGACAAAAATGACAGTCGTTTGTCCATCAATGAACTTTTCCGAGAGGTGAAGTAATGGAAACATTGAACTACGTGTGTAAAATGGCGTGTGTAAAATAGGATAATTTTGCATAACAACCAATCACAACACTTTCCTCTTACTCCCCAGCCAAAAAAGATTTTTCTGCTGTTGTAGTATAATATTATCATGGGATGTAGTGCTAGAATAGATTCTTTCTTGAGTGGAGAAAAGTATGAACTACTCATTCAACAATTAAACACGTTAAAACATGGTAACCGTAAACACGGTAACACTTTGACACACGGTAAAACGTTGAAACATGGTAACACGTTAAAACATGTTATTTATCGTAAAAAAGAACCTAAAGATTATCAGCTGTTGAAACAGTACGATGTTGTTCAAATTGGAAATGTCAAGAAGTTGATATATCCTGTAGCTGAGGGTTGTAGCTCAATTAAATACTCCATGCAATTTGAGGATATATTCAATGTAATTTACAAAATCGAATTTTGGCACTACAACAGAATTATTTGTTTGCGTGTTGCTTCAAAGTTCTTTTGCAGAAACTCTACCCACTCATTCGTCTGTTACAAACAGTTTAAAACAGACAGGATCAACTCTCATGTCCACGTGGTGCTCACAGTATGTGGCGAGAATGCTGCTCAGTTGGGCTTTGTTGCGTTAAAATCAATAGCAATTTCTACCAATGCGTATGTTCATTTTCATATTCTCACCGGAGAAAAGGATACTTTTAAAAACGAGTTGATGTAGTGGCCTTCCTGGTGTAGCGGTTGGATAAACTTTACACAATTAAAACATTAGAGAAAAAGTTCTAGTTCGTTCTATTAATAAGGTCTTCCATGAGCTTTTCCTTGATTTGATTGTGACGTCATGGAAACAAATGCGTGTGTAAAATGGTGTGAGATTGCCGCTGTGGAAACATGAAGGAGTGAACATGGAGTAGACGGTGAAGACGGATCGGTAAGACATTATGGTCTTGTTGCAAAAGTGAAATTGTCACATCTTTAAGAGATTTTTATTTTTTCTTTAGCAAAGAAATACACAGAAGAGGCAGGGCCTATGACTCAACAGAGTCCTGCGTATTGGAAAGTCTATTTTTCACCGGACCCACACGGAATTTTGATGTAATATAAGATCCAACGATCTCTCAATTCTTAACCCTGAAACATGAACAAATCCTAGAAACTCTAGAACAAGCCATTTCACCAAGAAACAAACTGAGCGCAGTACTTCCAGGGATGTGGCAAGATTCGACTCAACTGGGAGTCGAACCAGGGTTCTCTTGATTCTGAGCGCAATGCTTAGACTACTGTGCCAATGCTGCTTAAAACATGCACCATTTTTGACATTTTAGCCTTATGGAGTTTTGCTAAGAGCATTGTGATCGTCGAGACATTATGACCTTGTTACAAAACACAAACATTCTGATTATCCATCCTGGTAAACAACAAATGTTGAAGGATGATGAAGATTTCCACGAACGAGAAAAACTAAGCTCCTTCAAAGTCAATTGGCAAAAAAGAAGAATGTATTAGGAATAAAATAAATTGAAAATCAAAGCAAATAATGGCTACAAGATCTTACCAACTGTCTTACCGATCCGTCTTCACACGTTAAAACATGGTAACTGTAAATACGGTAACACTTTGACAGACGGTAACACGTTGAAACATGGTAACACGTTAAAACATGTTATTTATCGTAAAAAAGAACCTAAAGATTATCAGCTGTTGAGACAGTACGATGTTGTTCAAATTGGAAAGGTCAAAAAGTTGATATATCTTGTAGCTGAAGGTTGTAGCTCAATTAAATACTCCATGCAATTTGAGGATATATTCAATGTAATTTACAAAGTCGAATTTTGGCACTACAACAGAATTATTTGTTTGCGTGTTGCTTCAAAGTTCTTTTGCAGAAACTCTACCCACTCATTCGCCTGTTACACACAGTTTAAAACAGACAGGATCAACTCTCATGTCCACGTGTTGCTCACAGTATGTTGCGAGAATGCTGCTCAGTTGGGCCTTGTTGCGTTAAAATCAATAGCAATTTCTACCAATGCGTATGTTCATTTTCATATTCTCACTGGAGAAAAGGATAATTTAAAAAACGAGTTGATGTAGTGGCCTTCCTGGTGTAGCGGTTGGATAAACTTTACACAATTAAAACATTAGAGACAAAGTTCCAGTTCGTTCTATTAATAAGGTCTTCCATGAGCTTTTCCTTGATTTAATTGTGACGTCATGGAAACAAATGCGTGTGTAAAATGGTGTGAGATTGCCGCTGTGGAAACATGAAGGAGTAAACATGGAGTAGACGGTGAAGACGGATCGGTAAGACATTATGGTCTTGTTGCAAAAGTGAAATTGTCACATCTTTAAGAGATTTTTATTTTTTCTTTAGAAAAGAAATACACAGGAGAGGCAGGGCCTATGACTCAACAGAGTCCTGCGTATTGGAAGGTCTATTTTTCACCGGACCCACACGGAATTTTGATGTAATATAAGATCCAACGATCTCTCAATTCTTAACCCTGAAACATGAACAAATCCTAGAAACTCTAGAACAAGCCATTTCACCAAGAAACAAACTGAGCGCAGTACTTCCAGGGATGTGGCAAAATTCGACTCAACTGGGAGTCGAACCAAGGTTCTCTTGATTCTGAGCGCAATGCTTAGACTACTGTGCCAATGCTGCTTAAAACATGCACCATTTTTGACATTTTAGCCTTATGGAGTTTTGCTAAGAGCATTGTGATCGTCGAGACATTATGACCTTGTTACAAAACACAAACATTCTGATTATCCATCCTGGTAAACAACAAATGTTGAAGGATGATGAAGATTTCCACGAACGAGAAAAACTAAGCTCCTTCAAAGTCAATTGGCGAAAAAGAAGAATGTATTAGGAATAAAATATATTGAAAATCAAAGCAAATAATGGCTATATATATTGAATTGGAAGAAATGTGCTCCATCTTAAAGGCTTATAAAGAAGCCACATTTGACACTCTTACCGAATTGTACCTTTGGATTGGGTTGCTTTATTGCGCTCAAAAACATTTTAAAGACAAAAATGACAGTCGTTTGTCCATCAATGAACTTTTCCGAGAGGTGAAGTAATGGAAACATTGAACTACGTGTGTAAAATGGCGTGTGTAAAATAGGATAATTTTGCATAACAACCAATCACAACACTTTCCTCTTACTCCCCAGCCAAAAAAGATTTTTCTGCTGTTGTAGTATAATATTATCATGGGATGTAGTGCTAGAATAGATTCTTTCTTGAGTGGAGAAAAGTATGAACTACTCATTCAACAATTAAACACGTTAAACCATGGTAACCGTAAACACAGTAACACTTTGACACACGGTATCACGTTGAAACATGGTAACACGTTAAAACATGTTATTTATCGTAAAAAAGAACCTAAAGATTATCAGCTGTTGAAACAGTACGATGTTGTTCAAATTGGAAATGTCAAGAAGTTGATATATCCTGTAGCTGAGGGTTGTAGCTCAATTAAATACTCCATGCAATTTGAGGATATATTCAATGTAATTTACAAAATCGAATTTTGGCACTACAACAGAATTATTTGTTTGCGTGTTGCTTCAAAGTTTTTTTGCAGAAACTCTACCCACTCATTCGTCTGTTACAAACAGTTTAAAACAGACAGGATCAACTCTCATGTCCACGTGGTGCTCACAGTATGTGGCGAGAATGCTGCTCAGTTGGGCTTTGTTGCGTTAAAATCAATAGCAATTTCTACCAATGCGTATGTTCATTTTCATATTCTCACCGGAGAAAAGGATACTTTTAAAAACGAGTTGATGTAGTGGCCTTCCTGGTGTAGCGGTTGGATAAACTTTACACAATTAAAACATTAGAGAAAAAGTTCTAGTTCGTTCTATTAATAAGGTCTTCCATGAGCTTTTCCTTGATTTGATTGTGACGTCATGGAAACAAATGCGTGTGTAAAATGGTGTGAGATTGCCGCTGTGGAAACATGAAGGAGTGAACATGGAGTAGACGGTGAAGACGGATCGGTGAGACATTATGGTCTTGTTGCAAAAGTGAAATTGTCACATCTTTAAGAGATTTTTATTTTTTCTTTAGAAAAGAAATACACAGGAGAGGCAGGGCCTATGACTCAACAGAGTCCTGCGTATTGGAAGGTCTATTTTTCACCGGACCCACACGGAATTTTGATGTAATATAAGATCCAACGATCTCTCAATTCTTAACCCTGAAACATGAACAAATCCTAGAAACTCTAGAACAAGCCATTTCACCAAGAAACAAACTGAGCGCAGTACTTCCAGGGATGTGGCAAGATTCGACTCAACTGGGAGTCGAACCAGGGTTCTCTTGATTCTGAGCGCAATGCTTAGACTACTGTGCCACTGCTGCATAAAACATGCACCATTTTTGACATTTTGGCCTTATGGAGTTTTGCTAAGAGCATTGTGATCGTCGAGACATTATGACCTTGTTACAAAACACAAACATTCTGATTATCCATCCTGGTAAACAACAAATGTTGAAGGATGATGAAGATTTCCACGAACGAGAAAAACTAATCTCCTTCAAAGTCAATTGGCGAAAAAGAAGAATGTATTAGGAATAAAATAAATTGAAAATCAAAGCAAATAATGGCTACAAGATCTTACCAACTGTCTTACCGATCCGTCTTCACACGTTAAAACATGGTAACTGTAAATACGGTAACACTTTGACAGACGGTAACACGTTGAAACATGGTAACACGTTAAAACATGTTATTTATCGTAAAAAAGAACCTAAAGATTATCAGCTGTTGAGACAGTACGATGTTGTTCAAATTGGAAAGGTCAAAAAGTTGATATATCTTGTAGCTGAAGGTTGTAGCTCAATTAAATACTCCATGCAATTTGAGGATATATTCAATGTAATTTACAAAGTCGAATTTTGGCACTACAACAGAATTATTTGTTTGCGTGTTGCTTCAAAGTTCTTTTGCAGAAACTCTACCTACTCATTCGCCTGTTACACACAGTTTAAAACAGACAGGATCAACTCTCATGTCCACGTGTTGCTCACAGTATGTTGCGAGAATGCTGCTCAGTTGGGCCTTGTTGCGTTAAAATCAATAGCAATTTCTACCAATGCGTATGTTCATTTTCATATTCTCACTGGAGAAAAGGATACTTTTAAAAACGAGTTGATGTAGTGGCCTTCCTGGTGTAGCGGTTGGATAAACTTTACACAATTAAAACATTAGAGACAAAGTTCCAGTTCGTTCTATTAATAAGGTCTTCCATGAGCTTTTCCTTGATTTAATTGTGACGTCATGGAAACAAATGCGTGTGTAAAATGGTGTGAGATTGCCGCTGTGGAAACATGAAGGAGTGAACATGGAGTAGACGGTGAAGACGGATCGGTAAGACATTATGGTCTTGTTGCAAAAGTGAAATTGTCACATCTTTAAGAGATTTTTATTTTTTCTTTAGCAAAGAAATACACAGAAGAGGCAGGGCCTATGACTCAACAGAGTCCTGCGTATTGGAAAGTCTATTTTTCACCGGACCCACACGGAATTTTGATGTAATATAAGATCCAACGATCTCTCAATTCTTAACCCTGAAACATGAACAAATCCTAGAAACTCTAGAACAAGCCATTTCACCAAGAAACAAACTGAGCGCAGTACTTCCAGGGATGTGGCAAGATTCGACTCAACTGGGAGTCGAACCAGGGTTCTCTTGATTCTGAGCGCAATGCTTAGACTACTGTGCCACTGCTGCATAAACATGCACCATTTTTGACATTTTAGCCTTATGGAGTTTTGCTAAGAGCATTGTGATCGTCGAGACATTATGACCTTGTTACAAAACACAAACATTCTGATTATCCATCCTGGTAAACAACAAATGTTGAAGGATCATGAAGATTTCCACGAACGAGAAAAACTAAGCTCCTTCAAAGTCAATTGGCGAAAAAGAAGAATGTATTAGGAATAAAATAAATTGAAAATCAAACCAAATAATGGCTACAAGATCTTACCAACTGTCTTACCGATCCGTCTTCACACGTTAAAACATGGTAACTGTAAATACGGTAACACTTTGAGAGACGGTAACACGTTGAAACATGGTAACACGTTAAAACATGTTATTTATCGTAAAAAAGAACCTAAAGATTATCAGCTGTTGAGACAGTACGATGTTGTTCAAATTGGAAAGGTCAAAAAGTTGATATATCTTGTAGCTGAAGGTTGTAGCTCAATTAAATACTCCATGCAATTTGAGGATATATTCAATGTAATTTACAAAGTCGAATTTTGGCACTACAACAGAATTATTTGTTTGCGTGTTGCTTCAAAGTTCTTTTGCAGAAACTCTACCCACTTATTCGCCTGTTACACACAGTTAAAAACAGACAGGATTAATTCTCATGTCCACGTGGTGCTCACAGTATGTGCCAGAATGCTGCTCAGTTGGGCCTTGTTGCGTTAAAATCAATAGCAATTTCTACCAATGCGCATGTTCATTTTCATATTCTCACCGGAGAAAAGGATGCTTTTAAAAACGAGTTGATTCAGTGGCCTTTCTGGTGTAGCGGTTGGATGAACTTCACTATATATGATGCTTAGAGCTTTAGTCAATCGATCAGGTTGGTTGACTTCTGACATCTTTCGCAAGTGGCTACAATACTAGAAAGATACTTCACTAAAACCAGTTTGTTTCTTGTGTATGCGTGGAAAGCATGCCATGAATTACCTCAAAAAGTCTCTCAGCCAACCTGGGGTTTTAATTGGCAATGTATACTAAAGTTTTAAATCCTTTTAAATGGCATATTTTGGGTGGATAATAACCGGTATGTAATTAGAAATTACTTTGCAAATATCAATTTTGACACAAAGTTAACGTTACCAATCATTTATATAACGTTTCAAAAAGTTTGTTATGCAACGTAAAATATAAAAGAATGAGGAATTTGAAAGAGAATCGACAGACATGTTTACACGTGATGCTACAAGATGTTTAAAAGTTTCATTCAAAGCCACTTTCTAGTAATTCATCAAGTTATATTTCAATGGTCTATCAAATCACAAAAACTTAATAATATTGTTCAGACGTTATAAACATACGAAATAACAATATGGAAATCCACTACGAGCTATGGCATGTTCTGTAACACACAGTGTGTGTCATGAGTAACGTCAATGACAAATCCAACAAAAGGTCCATATTGGTCGGACCAAGATTGCTCTTGATTTACTTCAATAGCTTTTAAAGTTGTCTAAGACACTCAAAAGCCTTTGCAGATGATACATTTTCCTATCATCACAGCAACAGCAAAGACAGATTCGAAAAAGGTAAGTAAAGAAAAACTTGCAACAAACGGTTGTACACGTTCAAGGAAAATCAACTGGTAATAAACTTTGATAAAATGGATAAATATCCATCGAAATGATTATGTATGCTATATTTACTACGAAATTACCTTACCAGACACGCCAAAAACACAATTTACAAGAAAATGATCCTTTCCTGTATTATACATAACCGCACCATCAACCTTGACTTCACGCTAACCCAACAGAATAAGCTCCATACCATCGATAGTTTAGCTGGAAAAAACAGCTTTCGGTAATGGATGAAATCAAGAAACATACTGTGCCACGTGAAAAAGCAGAATGCGTGAAAATTGTTGCAAAAATTATTATATAATAGTTGAATTACATTGTTTAATTCACCTCAATGCAACAACCGATTACTAAGAAGAAACAAACTTACACAACTTCTGTTCTCCTTCTTTAGCACAGAAGACAACATATTCCATGTAACAGGACCACGAATCATCCATGTAACAGGACCACAAATCATCCACGTGACAAGACCACGAATCATCCATGTAACAGGACCACGAATCATCCATGTAACAGGACCACGAATCATCCATGTAACAGGATCACGAATCATGCACGTAACAGGACCATTATATATGCTATATATGAATGACGCAGAACTAATGTTGTCTCTCGGGCAAGATAAACTGCAATTAAAACGAATTTAGTTATTATAAAATGAATACTTCATATTTTGTTACATGGTGTATTTCTCTTGCAAAACATCTGCAGAATTTGGAAGTGTGTAAAAAAAACAAGAAATAACTATGATTGGTACGTGGGTGGTGGGGTTGGAAATTTACTAAGCAGCTATCATGTTGTAATTAGAGTAGATGTTGAGTTTGCCATTATTTTAAATTCAAAACTTGTCTTTGTTCGTAGAGGTAAGCTTGCTAGCAACATTAAATACACTTGCGCGCTATAGTTTTTTCGCTTAAAAACAGGTTTAAAAATTTTCAGGCATTGACCAAACTGAACTCGATAGTAGTATTTCCCTATTATTCTTTATGAAAAGTTTAGAAATAAAAACATGGAGATTGAATTTTTCCCCTTTTCATATTTGAAATAGTTTTGTTTGAGCTAGGGAAAGTGGCCTAAAAGAGCAGAAAAACGAGAGTTGTGTCTGATTAGTGTCGCATACATTTTTGTTGAAGGTCTTGAACGTTTTATAATCGTCGCAATGGAACCGTGCCTTACCCGTTTCACTGAGACGAAATATGAACCGAAAAAAAATGTTACAAAAGTGGTTTAAGGAACGTTTTATAATCGTCGCAACGGAACCGTGCTTGCCCGTTTCACTGAGACGAAATATCAACCGAAAAAAAACGTTTCAAAAGCACCGTGGAAAAACGTTTTTAAAACGTTCTTGTGCCCACTGGGATGGTCTTCAAGGCGGATCAAGTGCCCAGGCCATCTGAGCCTGTAGAAGCCGATGATACATTCCACAGATGGAAGTTTCGCACGAGCAAGAACCTTTGTATCAGGATCCATCGCCTGCCAACTAATGTTTAGAATATGGTGAAGACACTTTTGATGGAATCTTTCCAGAAATTTTATTTGATGTGCATATGTTGTCCAGGTTTCAGCAGAGTACAAAAGAGAAGAAAGGACAAAGGATATTTAAACCATGATTTTTGTGGATAAGGTAATGGTATGCTAGTTCCACACTCTTTCAGTTAGATTACCAAAAGAAACTGCAGCACACCTGATACGAGAACTAATCTCTTGATCTAAATTGCCAGTTCGCGTGATCTTGCTGCCCAAATAGACAAAACTGTCAACAGATCTAAGTTCTTCTTCCTTTATGAAGATAAGAACTTTGTAACACTTGCCAGAAGCAGGTTGGAACATCACAACAGTCTTTTTAAGATTTATTGTGAAACCAAAAGCATCACAAGCAGCATCACAACTATTGACTAGTAGCTGTAACCCAACTTTAGTATGGCTAAGAAGATCACAGTCGTCAGCATACAAAAAGTCTCTGATGACCAAGACAAATATTTTAAATTTACTTCTGAGAGATCAAACACAGAGCCAGATGTTTGGTAGTGTAAGTAAATGCCTATCGGATTTTCTTCAAAGGCAAGAGCAAGCATTGATGCAAGGTAAATTGCAAATTGAGTTGGGCAGCAAGATCACCCTGCTTCACCCCATTATCCACACAAAAAGGTTCTG
Source organism: Candelabrum cocksii (assembly GCA_963930725.1). Taxonomy (NCBI): domain Eukaryota; kingdom Metazoa; phylum Cnidaria; class Hydrozoa; order Anthoathecata; family Candelabridae; genus Candelabrum; species Candelabrum cocksii. The sequence goes on along the minus strand of OZ005677.1, from coordinate 4,423,536 downwards.
AAAGGGTTCCACCAAAGTTAACACGTGCCTTCATATTTATATGGAAACTTTTGAACATATTAACAAATTTAGGAGGACATCCACTCTTACCGAGTACAACTCACAAATCATCTCTGAGGTCTACATTTTGTTCAAAACACTTTTCCTGGAGCTGGCGCACAGAGAAAATCATATCTGTAGTCCCTCTATTAGGTCTAAATCTACATTGTGAATCTGAAATTACATATATATATATATATATATATATATTGGTAAAGTTTTAGCTCGTGTTTTGTTAGATCGCCTTAATATATATATATATATATATATATATATATATATATATATATATATATATATATATATATATATATATATATATATATATATATATATATATATATTAAGGCGATCTAACAAAACACGAGCTAAAACTTTACCAATAATGGAGAGCAGAGATATACCTCTAAAATTTCTGCATTGATCAAGAGGACCCGATTTGTGAAGAGAAATAAGGACTGCATCAACCACGAATCATTTCGTCGCAGACTCAAAGTGCTCATATAAAGCGCTAATTAAAACGAGTGGCTTTGAGCAGTTCATTTCGTCGCGTTCATATCGCGCATTTCGTTGTAATGCAAATAATGAAATACAAACTGCAAACGAATAAAGTAAATGTCGTTCTAATGCCAAAATTAAAATACAGTTTTAAGATTGGTTGGCTAAGTTTTTAAAATAAAAATCAAATGAGTGACTATGTTAAAGTTTATTTTATAAAGCATTAGTTATGTTCAGAAAGCAATATTGTGTAGAGGAGATATGTAATTACTGTCCAAATATATAGAATTGGATAGGTTTAACCCTATCACAGGCGGGCTTTTTTAGAGTTTCCAAAGGCGGGAGGAGGCTTTTTGGCCCGCAGTAGCAAAATTGCTATAAAATTGGTTATTTTCATCGAAAATCTATGAATCTTGGCGCACAAATAAAATAAGGCCAATCACTCAACTCAAAACTGGATGACGCCATCAAAATATGTTATGACGTCATCAATCGCTATAGGAAAATCACTATTTTTTGAACTTATCATGTTTTTGAATTGTTATTCAGCCAAAAACATTTTTCTTATCAAAATATTTTATTTTGTATACCTGCCTTGAGAAGATTTTTTACCATTTCTAACCGAAATGCATTATGGGATGGGATAGAAAATCTTCAAGATTTCAATGGAACTTTTGTTATTTCTTAAATATGAACTTTCGGGAAAAAGTTTAGCAGAACTAAAAAATAGATTACAAATTTGCTTTATAATGAAAAATAGATAGTATCAGATTGTGCACATAATATTTGTATGATAGGATAGCTCAGGTTCGTCATCTTCATATTCAACTTCACTTTCCCCAAGATCATTTTCTTCATCTGAACTTCTCGTGCAAAAATCAACTGCTTCACGTAAAGAGATTTTTCTTGACATCTTCGTCTAAACAACTTTACAGCTTGACTGAAAAGAACGAACACATGATCAAGAGGACCCGATTTGTGAAGAGAAATAAGGACTGCATCAACCTAATCTTCCGGAACAGAATCTAATTGCCAGACATGTATAATGAGATGGTGCACCATACAACATACGGTAACTCCACCAAATTTTAGAATTTCGGCTGTAAAACCATTAATGTCAGGAGCTTTACCACTGTAAGTTTTCCAATCGCAGAGCTGACTTCAGCAATGGAAGGATATTCATCTAGTGAGGCAACAAAGGGTTTTTGAGTAATTCCTTCAATTACCGCCATGACGATGGTAGATGGTCGGTTCAACAGTTCGGAATAATGATCAACCCATCTTTTTTGAATAAATACGAGCTTTATCGAATTGCGCTATCACCCACTATCACCCACTATCACCCACTATTACCCACTATCACCCACTATCACAACATTATCACAACACTATCACCCATTATCACAACACTATCAGCCACTATCAGCTACTATTACCCAATATCACCCACTATCACAACATTATCACCCACTATCACCCACTATCACCCATTATCACAACACTATCAGCCACTAACAGCCACTATCACCCATTATCACAACACTATCACCCACTATCACCCATTAACACAACACTATCACCCATTATCACAACACTATCATCTACTATGACCCACTATCATATCTTACAATGAGTTATTATTTCACTGACACTCTGTGACCTCAATTTTCTCCACTTTAAGGCATTTGTTCCTTCTACTGAACTTGCCTTCTTTAATTCAATGAACGTTTTTACATTTAATAGCACATTGTTTCTATTGAATCTATTCTAATCCGTTTAATTTAGCTCTTATTGAGCACAACGCATGTTCTTGGTCGTTTGGTTTAATTGTATTCTTGTATACCGAATAAGAGCACTCAATCAACAAAAAACCATATCGGAAGAATTTGTTTCCATTTATCATGCATTGTTCGGCATAGATTATTATATATTGGATAGCTTCACTACGCAGCGGTTGTGAAAGTGACATAACATGTATCAGATAGTGGGTGATAGTGGGTGATAGTGCTGTTATAATGGGTGATAGTGTTGTGATAATGGGTGATAGTGGCTGATAGTGGGTGATAGTGTTGTGATAATGGGTGATAGTGTTGTGATAATGGGTGATAGTGGCTGATAGTGTTGTGATAATGGGTGATAGTGGCTGATAGTGTAGTGATAATGGGTGATAGTGGGTGATAGTGTTGTGATAATGGGTGATAGTGGGTGATAGTGTTGTGATAGTTGGTAATAGTGGGTGATAGTGGCTGATAGTGGCTGATCGTGGGTGATAGCGCAATTCGATAAAGCCCAATAAATACAGCGTCCTTATAAAAAGTGATGCCATCTTTTGATCGAACCGGGGAAACCTTAGATCGTGAAGGTCCAAAAACGTCACGAACGTAGGAGTAGAAAGCTTTAGTATCTTTTCTATCAGCTGCAGCTTGTGCCTCTGATGCTTTCTGATGCCACCAATTCTCTTTTAAATTATTTTCAGAGCGTTAATGTTATAATCGCCGGCTATACAAAGAGATTTCTTTTGTTGGTAAATTTAAAAATAGATTTTAGTGCGTTTTTAAAGATTTTTATTTTCCCATTCGGTGGTCGGTAAATGCCGCCAACTATAATATATTTCCTGGACGACCGCTCTATTTCCACAAATAGCATCTCAGCATGCTCGTCATTATTTTTTTAGAACAATGCCAAACAAGGACAAACAGCCAGAAACATACATTAAAATCCCACCTCCCCTCTTACTAGAACCATGCAGGAGTTCAATCAATGTATCCGGCAGCTAACAACGACGTTTTTAATAATGGAACACTATTTCTCACTTAAGCATATGACGTCAAACATTGTTTTGCATGTATTCAGAAAAAGTTGTAGATTCTCGAAATTTTAACATTAAAGATTCAAATTATGATTAAAAAGAAAGATAAGATAAGAAGAAAAGATAAGAAAAAAAAATAAAACTGGGGATAATGCAGGATTATCAGTTCGTTGTCGTTTTCGTGTAGGTTTATCTTGATGTGCAAAATATATCACAGTGTCGTCAGCATATTGTATAACGGATCCCGTTCATTCTGTCACAGATCATTTCGTCGCAGTTCATTTCGTCGTGAATCATTTCGTCGCAGACTCAAAGTGCTCATATAAAGCGCTAATTAAAACGAGTGGCTTTGAGCAGTTCATTTCGTCGCGTTCATATCGCGCATTTCGTTGTAATGCAAATAATGAAATACAAACTGCAAACGAATAAAGTAAATGTCGTTCTAATGCCAAAATTAAAATACAGTTTTAAGATTGGTTGGCTAAGTTTTTAAAATAAAAATCAAATGAGTTACTATGTTAAAGTTTATTTTATAAAGCATTAGTTATGTTCAGAAAGCAATATTGTGTAGAGGTGATATGTACTTACTGTCCAAATATATAGAATTGGATAAGTTTAACCCTATCCCAGTTACCAAAGGCGGGGGGAGGCTTTTTGGCCCGCAGTAGCAAAATTGCTATAAAATCGGTTATTTTCATCGAAAATCTATGAATCTTGACGCACAAATAAAATAAGGCCAATCACTCAACTCAAAACTGGATGACGCCATCAAAATATGTTATGACGTCATCAATCGCTATAGGAAAATCACTATTTTTTGAACTTATCATGTTTTTGAATTGTTATTCAGCCAAAAACATTTTTCTTATCAAAATATTTTATTTTGTATACCTGCCTTGAGAAGATTTTTTACCATTTCTAACCGAAATGCATTATGGGATGGGATAGAAAATCTTCAAGATTTCAATGGAACTTTTGTTATTTCTTAAATATGAACTTTCGGGAAAAAGTTTAGCAGAACTAAAAAATAGATTACAAATTTGCTTTATAATGAAAAATAGATAGTATCAGATTGTGCACATAATATTTGTATGATAGGATAGCTCAGGTTCGTCATCTTCATATTCAACTTCACTTTCCCCAAGATCACTTTCTTCATCTGAACTTCTCGTGCAAAAATCAACTGCTTCACGTAAAGAGATTTTTCTTGACTTCTTCGTCTAAACAACTTTATAGCTTGACTGAAAAGAACGAACACATGTATTGCAATACAGTGTTATTTTTTGCAAACGACAAAGAACACGAATTGCACTGCATTGTCATCTTTTTGCAAGTTTACTGTTGACTGAACACAATAAGCTTTCAAGCACAAGGATAAATATCATGAACCAAGTCAAGCGGAAAATTTTTTTTTTTTAAAAAAAAAAAACATTGCACGGGGGCTGTCCCGGCACGCCATATAACTAAATTTACATGATAAAAAAGATACAAAATAATTTATTTATGATTGATTGTTTATTCCGTTCGACGGATGTGAGCTTGATCTGCAAGATGAAAGTCACTCAAGTTGTCACTCAAGTTGTTGTTGTTGGTTGGTGATCTTGATCTTGATCCGCGGATGCATCGCAACATCGAGCGGACAAGCGAGAAGCTGATCTTCGTCCGGATAACACTTGTTGCCACCGACATGTGGACTTTCCTCTTTTCTGCCACCATTTCTGCCATTCTCTTATAGAAAGCTTGACACTCACGAGACATAGCACCGTTCGTCGCAAACACAAGAGGAGTAAATGTCCCATTTTCAATTTGAAGCACTCGCTCATTATATTGGCGTTTTTTCTCCTTTTCATTCCTCTCAAAGCATCTCTTTAGTTCTAAACACTTGTACCTCTGAGCGTGTAGGTTAAAAGCCCTTATGTCAAAAAATACTCTTTGGTCAGGTGTCCAGAAACCGAGAGCGCTTATATCGAGGCGTGCTTCTGGTCTGGTGTTGGCAGTCCGTTCGTTGAGGACTTTCAAGTTGACTTCCACAAGTGGTGGTTCCGTTATCACGTCGTGACAAATCTCCTTCAAAAGGGTCGCAGTGATGTCACGTATCTCGTTGTGGCGGAAAGTTTTGCGGACTTGCAATGTCTTCCAAAGATGGCGGACGCTTTTCCGCAACGGAAAAACTGTTAAAAGTTAAAAGTTAAAACAACAAACAGATATAAATCTCTTTTTTAATTCATTGAGTATTAGATATACACAGAGTCAACCTTAAAACGAAAGAAGTCGAAAGCAGAAGATTTGATATAACTGGACCATGGAAATGATCAAAACAGAAAAGTCTTATTCTTCGCACTTTTACTAGAAAACAACCGTCAATTCATCCACGGAAGCGCAAAAAACAACCTCAGAATCAATGCAAGAGCAGGCATTTACAACAACACAACCACAAACACCTCTTCTTCCTCTACCTCCTGAAGACACCGGACAGCAGACAACCAAAGACAAATCAACCAAATGCAGATACTGTTGTCGCATATTGAAAAACAAAACCGGACTCATTTTACATGAAAGACGCTGCAAGATAAACCAAACACAAATGGAAAATGAAACCATTACATCGCTACAAGAACGACAAACCGTCACCTCCACCATTGATGTAGTCTCGCCAAAAATTCAGACATCAAATATACAACAATCTTATGTATGGGGGATTTATGACTTTGAGTGTTCTGAAAGAGCGGTGTCTGAAATCTATGAAAGTATCGTTTACTGGAGGAGAAATATGCTCATGCTTCCGTTCGGGAAAACTGGGAAGAAATACATTGAACTTACGACCCACTTCTTGAACGAATGAGTACATGATTCACCCATTAGCAACATAGCGTTTAAAATGATAATGATCATGCCGCAATTTCTCCTACAGAAACCGTCCAAGTCCTCAAAAGCAAAAGATCATACACAGGCCCTAGAAAGACGACTTGTCCTTTGGGAAGCAGGCGAATTTCTGTCCTTGATGGATGAAGCGATCACGATACAGCAAAGTTTGAAGGCAATAAATCGCTCGCAGGATATTTCTGATCTCTCCAAAAGATTTCTGAAAGAAATGCAAAAAGGAAACGTTAACGGAGCCATCAAACTACTAACAAACAACACGGAGAAAAGTGTACTGCCTATAAATGAAGATACACTAAACAAACTGCGTCAAAAACATCCGAAATGAATGAGATCCAACCCAATAGCATTACTATCTGACGAAGCTAGCCGCGTTCACCCTGTGAAGTTCGAGATCATCGATGCTAAAATGGTCAGGCGTGCTGCGCTCAATACGAAAGGTGGAGCAGGACCATCGGGTCTCGACGCAAATGGATGGTGTCGGATCCTCTCATCTAACAGCTATGGATCGAGCTCAAATGATTTATGCCGAGCCTTTGCGGAAGTCATAAAGAAACTTTGCACGCAGAAAACAAACTCCGAATTCCTGGAAGCTCTCCATGCCTCAAGACTGATACCTTTAGACAACAATCCAGGTTTGCGACCCATTGGAGTTGGAGAAATCTTGCGAAGAATAGCAGGAAAGGTCGTCACAAGAGCAATCAGAAATGACATTGTCGCATCAGTAGGACCACTTCAAACATGCACAGGACATGAATCTGGCTGTGAATCCGTAATCCATGCAATGCGTTTGATGTATGAAGAAGAAAACACTGAAGCAGATATACTCGTGGACGCTAAAAATGCCTTCAACACCATCAACCGTCAAGTATTCATGCATAACATCACCATCATATGTCCCCCTCTAGCCACTTTTGTGAAGAATTGCTACAGTGCACACCTACGCTTGTTCGTGACTGGTGGAGTTGAAATAACTTCAACAGAAGGAACGACACAAGGCGACCCAGTTGTCATGGCCATATATGCAGTCGCTATCATCCCGCTAATTCTAATGCTTGTAGAAGCTACAGTATCTTCAATTGAGCACACAATAACTGCGGGATATGCTGACGATATCACAGCTTCAGGGAAAGTGAGAGAACTGCGTAAATGGTGGGACAGATTATGCTCCAAAACCGCCTTTGATGGATCGGACATTAAAATAACGTCAGAAGGAAAACGTCACCTAGGAGCAACAGTTGGTTCAAAAGAGTTCAAAACATGCTATGTCGTAAACAAAATAAACGATCTGAAAAAACAAATACAAGTTCTATCAAAAATAGCCCATTGTGAACCCCAAGCCGCCTATACCTGTTTTGTCACTGGTTTCAAGCACAAACCATCGTACTTGATGCGCACAATTCCCGACATCAAAAAACACCTACGTCTATTGGATAGTGTCATTGCAAATGAATTCATACCAGCGTTAACAGATGGCATACGATGTTCTGATCTCGAGAGACAGCTCCTTGCGTTACCTGTGAGATTGGGGGGTTTGGGCATCCCAATTTTTGCTGAAATAGCCGATAGAGAATACAACAACTCGGTAAAGTTGACCGAGAAACTATCATCGGACATCCGAAACCAACACCGAATGCTTGAAGGATCCAACAATAACCTGATATTGAAGAATGAAATGAGAGCCACCAGACGCAAAATCGAAGAAGCAGTACTGAGCGATCTGAAGAAACACTTTACTGATGAGAAACTGAGGTTGAATAAACTAGGTGAAAAAGAAAAAGGTGCTTCAATCTGGCTAACAACGATTCCTATATCGGAAGAGGGCTACAAGATCCAGAAGAACCTCTTCTGGGACCTCATCAGGATGCGATATGGGTGGAATCTCAAGCGTCTTCCGGATCGTTGCGAGTGTGGCGAAAAATTCAACCTCCAACATGCGAACCTTGACAAGGCTTATGACATCAGTGAGAGAGAGAAGAAGCGTGTGTACAATGAGCGGGTGATGCGTGTAGAACATGTAACGTTCACGCCCCTAATTTTCTCGGCAACAGGAGGCATGGGACGAGAGGCGTCAAAGTTTTACTGTCATCTCGCAGAGATTATTGCTGAAAAACGTAAACTCGATTACGCCAAAACCATCACGTGGCTAAGAAGAAAATTGTCTTTTTCTCTATTTATGTTATGTATGTATGAGCTTACAAAAGTATAGGCATAATATATTGCCTGTCAGCCTGTCATAAACTAGGGTTATACGTTATATATTAGAACGAGTATCGAGTATCAAATAGAATTAAAAAAAACAAAACAACAACAACAAATAAATAGATTGCCACTAATCGTAAACAAACATATCACATCTCCAATGAGCGTCTAACAAATTTTTAAAAGAATTCAGTGAACCGGCGTTTACAATGTTGCCAGGAAGACGATTCCACGCATCGACAACTCTAACACTGAAAAAATGACGTCTCACTTCAAGTCGAGCATACTCTTTACTCAGTTTAAACGAGTGACCACGGGTGATTGACTGATGACATAGCTTTAACGGGTTTTGTTTGCATTTGTAGACGGAATGTAACCATTTATACACTTCAATCATGTCTCCCCGTCTAAATCGGTAACGCATACTTGGAAGATTTACTTCCCGTAGACGTGCTTCGTAGGGTAAGTCTTTTAAACCTGGAACAAGTTTCGTAGCTCTTCTGAGAACATTTTCGATGCCACGTTTATCTTTTAACAAACTCGGATAGTATACTGCGCTACAGTATTCGAGGTGTGGACGTACAAGTGCAGAGAAGAGAGTTCTGAAAGAATACTTATCAAGATAGATGAAGTTGCGTCTAATCATACCAAGTAATCTATTTGCTTTGTTGATTTGGGTGGAGGTATGATGGGAGAATTTTAAGTTATGATCAACGTAGACTCCTAGGTCTTTCTCGCAAGTCGTAATTTTCAAGGGGACAGATTTAGCTAATTCGTTGTCATACATGGTATAGTTAAAGGGAAACTTATTGTTACCGAGATGCATAACTGCGCACTTATCAGTGTTGAATCGGATTTGCCACGTATTGGCCCAGGTAACGAGAGAATCGATATCCTTCTGCAGATCAACAGACGAAGATACACTGTTCAAAATTTTAAACAATTTTGTGTCATCTGCAAACATCGATATAGTAGCTAGTATCACATTTGGCATATCGTTCCCGTAGATGAGAAATAAAATTGGACCGATTACTGAACCCTGAGGAACACCACTAGTAACTTGATTCCATGTGGAAAACTCGCCATTGACTACCACGCGCTGTCTGCGGTCTTTTAGGAAATTCTCTATCCAGTTAAACGTTTTGCCATTGATACCATATGCATGCAATTTTACAAGAAGACGCTGATGTGGAACGGTATCAAATGCTTTCGCAAAATCCAAATATATGCTGTCAATGTTTAACCCTGCATCTAATGCTGCGGTCCAACTGTCAATCACGTTAATTAAGTTTGTAACACAAGAATGGCCTGGAACAAAACCGTGTTGATAAGAGCTAAGAAGATTGTATTTTTGAAGGTGAGAAAGAATGTGATGTTTGATAATCTTTTCGAATATTTTCACTACAACACAAGTAAGGCTAATAGGACGGTAATTTTTTGCGGATGTACGATCACCTTTTTTGAACAACGGCGTTATGTTAGCGTCTTTCCACATCTGGGGAAGAACGCCAACTTCGAATACTCTGTAAAATATCATTGATATTGGAACAACGATAGTTTCATTTGTTTCTTTCAAAAAACGAGGATGTAATTTGTCAGGACCTTCAGACTTTGATACATCAAGTTTGTTAATGTAATTTTTTATTGTCTCTATTGAAAAGTCTATATCGTTCTTCAGATTGGGAGCATCAAAATTGCTGTTGAATTCAGGTATCTCATAGATATTTTCACGGGTGAAAACACTGCTAAAAAAGGTATTAAAAGTTTGCGCTTTTGAAAAGTTTGTTTCTGACGGTTGATTGGCGTCCAGACGAATACTGGGAAATTTTTCTTTAGTTTTCGTTTTATCTAGTACGTAAGCATAAAAGGCTTTCGGGTTGTTTTTTACGTTGTTCGCTAACTTCTTCTCGAAAGACTTTACTGCATTCCTGCATGCGGTTTTGGCTTGGTTGCGTGCTCTGGTATACTGTGAATATGTATCATCATTGCGCATTGAAAGGTAATTTTTGTATTTTTCTTGTTTCGTTTTTATTTTTTCAAGAACATTACCGTTTACCCAAACAGATTTTTTCTTCTTGATTTTGAATTGGATTTTTGGGACGCGTTCATGAATTATAGATGTTATAAATTTGTGAAAGTAATCCCAAGCTTCGATTGAGTTCATGTTGTCTAAAATATGCCAGTTTTGACTACGAATATCTTCATTTATTTTGGCGAAGTCGGCGCGTGAGTAGATTAAATGTGATACATTAGTCGAGCTCGTTGTACTGGTGGTGTGTATATCGAAAAGCAGTTGTTGATGATGACTAAGACCAATGGGTGCTAGGTGATTAATGTTGATAATCATATAATTTTCGGATGTGAAAACGAGATCAATTTGAGTTGACATTTGTCCAGGACGATGATGAGTCGGTTTGAAAACATGCTGGAACAAAAAGGTGTCATGTAAACTATCTACAAACATTGATGCTTTTTTGGATCTAGCGATTGGATTGAGCTGGTTTGACCAATCTATATCGGGAAAGTTGAAGTCTCCAGTAATAACTATGTCAGTATAAGAGTTACATTTCTCTTTTAGTTCGTTAAAGAGAAGAATATTGTTTTCGTCGCTACTGTTAGGAGATCGATAGATACAGCTTAGCAAGAGTTTCGCACTGTTACACTTCACCTCGCACCAAACAGATTCTGTAAACGAGGATCCAGCATTTAATTGTGTTGATTCAAAAGATTCATGAATGTAGATTAAAACACCTCGATGGCAAGTTTTACAGTCGAAGTTAGAAAAACAAGTGTAACCTTTTAGCTCGAATTCGGATTTTGTGACATTGAATCGTTTGTTTTTCGGTAATACTTCCGAGAGACAAATCACATCGGGTTCATAAGTAGTTACTATATGCAACAGTTCAGGACGTTTATTTAACAAAGAGTCAACATTCGAGTAAATGCATTTCAGTTTAGATTTAAGGGAACGTATTGTGTTTGCGGTGCTTGTACTTCTTCTGAAGGGGACCCATCGAATTTTTAATGCAGCTTTGATTTTCGTTTTTCTCTGATAATTTTGAGACTCAGCGACGGGCCAGTGATACGAAAAAACCATTTGTTGGATTTATCGTTTGCGATTAACTTTTTTTGTTCGTTCTTCGCTTCTCTAAAATGATCGCGTTCAGCTTTGCTCTTGTCGTTATTGATGTAGATACCTGGCGAATTTTGCTTTAACTTACTGGCGTTTCTAAGAATAGATCTTTTAGTTTCGATACTATTTAATTGCACAAGAATAGGCCTTGGTTTTGAATTCGAATCTCTGGGAGGGCCTAATCGTTTCGCAGAAGTAACAACGGATGACTGAATCTGTAGCTCGCATCCATTTTTGACTAGTTGAATAAAGTCGTTCTGTACGTTGCTACCTTCGGCTTCAGGATAATTGAAAACAATAAGGTTGGATTCTATATTTCTGCGGTGCTGAAAGTCGTCAATGACTTCGCAAACTATCTCTTTAGTAGATTCGTTATTGGAATCGCTCGCAATCGACGTTTTATTACCCAATATAAGTTAATATTACCCTATTGAACTCAATTGGGATCTGCTTGCGAGGCAGTCGTTCCCCATTCCATAAGAACAACAGTGATCTAACAAAATCAGTAGTTGATCCTGACCTGGAGACCAGCGAAACGAAATCGTTGATATCCGGTAACTGAAAAAATTAAGAACCAAAAGACATCGTATTGTTAGTAGTTTGTTTTATTTGATGTAGAATATGTATTTGGCGTTCGGGACTACACCCGGTTAAAAAAAAAAAAGTTTTGCCATCAGAAAAAATATGATTGAAAGGATTGAAAATTTTCATGATTTGATGACGTCATCATCAAATATGTGACGTCGTCATAGAGATCAGTAATCAATACATAACCATCTATATACACACAATGTATGGTATATAATACATATAGAATACAATATATAACAAAACTAAAAAACACGAAAAAAATTTTCATCTTTGGAAGAAAGATGACGTCATCACTCAAAATGGCGGCCATTTTCAAAAATCATACCAAAATACCAAAATCACCCAATATAAAAATTAGGAGGGTACTGTGAATTGCAGCTTTGTAGCTGTAGCGGTTAAAGCGATATTAATATTAATATTTAGCCGCGGGCGAAAAAGACATCGCTTTGAACTCCATCGTACTCCAGTAAAGTACATCCACCATAAAACGCTCAAAAGACATGTAGGCCTCAACACATCCGTGCATAAATTACTGGAAGCGGACCCACCAACAAATCTTCAGACGTAGCTCAGCCATCTGATCCCGTTCATTTCATGATCTGCGACGAAATGATCTGCGACGAAATGATTTGCGTCGAAATGAACGGTCACCTGTATAACACTACATTTCTGCAGTATGTCCGGGAAATCGTTGAAATATAGTATAAATAATAAGGGCCCGAGTATGGACCCCTGTGGTACTCCATTGAATATAGGTTTCAATGTTGAAGAAGTGTTTTTTTATAGAAACGCACTGTTCCTGTTGGAATAGATAATCTTTAAACCAAACCAATTCTTTGCCATAAACACCATAACACCGGATCTTTTCAATTAGGACAGCATGGCAAATCGTATCGAAAGCCTTAGACAAGTCTAAAAAGACAGCACCTGTAAGTTTCCCGTTGTCCATTTTTCGGCGAATGTCGTCAACAAAGATGCCGTAGAGGATGTTGATCTCTTGCTCCTATAACCAAACTGCACGTCTAACAACAGTTTGCTATTTTCCAACAAACAAAACAAATGCTGAAGAAGACTGGCATTTCTGACATTAAAGTAAAATGTGATAAAGGTATAAACGAAAGATAAAACCTGATAGGGAGGAAAATAGCTGCACACATACAAATAAACCGCGTGAAGAATTGCGACATGAAGGATTTTCCAAACTACGCGCGCAAACAAATAAAAGAAATGCTGAAGAAGATTGGGGAGAGGAAATGGTAAAAGGTCTAGCTCGTTAAATTAACACCATCAACGTGATTGATGAAACTGGCGCGCAAAAAACTGATTGGCCAAAAAAGTGGCGCCAAACAGCAGGGTCCATTAGCGTGCTAACGACTTAACACGGTTAATAAATACACCTCTCAACCATTCAAACACTCACAAACGAACATGGCATCATCAACGAGTAGTGTCTCTCTCCATGTAAGTGTTTTATTATTTTTAAAACGATCCTCTTGATCCTTATTCGTGTCTTTCTTTACGTAAAAGCATTGCAAATATTTCGTATTTTCTTTTGGGTAACATATAATTGCTATTTAGTTCGATCGAAATTCCCCTTCAACCGTACAGAATATGCAATTTGATTGTACCTACGGCACGCACTATCCAAACAGGATCTTCGTCGGGCGGTTGCCTGAGAATGTAAGTTTTTGTCGACGAAACGTTTGACGTCAAGAGTGTCTAAAACTTTATTAAAATGAAATATAAAAAGTCAAATATAACAACCACTTTTCAATCATTTTATGTGTGTGTATTTTTCCAGGCTTCGGAAGCGGATTTAAGAGACCGGTTTCGCCTGTCTCGCAAGCAAAGATTTTTCAGGATGGTCTGGGACGATCCAGAAGGTACACAATAATACACGTCCTTTTTATATACAAATGTCTTTCGAAATTCCACCGATGAAAATCGTTTCGTGATAAATTTATGAATGATTTTTTATGATAAATATTTACAAAAACCATTACCTGATTTCCTATTTATTTATAGATTTGGTTTCGTGACATTCGCATCAAGATATGAGGCTATGAACGCAATTTCGGAGCGAATCCACATTCTCATGGGGAAACGGGTCAGAGTCGGTCCAGCGGTAAAAAATAATGATATGAATCATATTGGCGCTTACCAATCACCAATTAATATAATTTGATTTTTTGCGTTGATTTGATTACAGATAAATCCATCCGTATATTTAATGAGGACTCAAAGCTTAATTTAGTCAGCCGTATAATGAAATTCTTTTGCAAAAATCTTCTTTGGCCTTTTTATGCGGTGACAATATTTTTTATAAAACTTCCGTGAAACGAACTTTCCATTCAGAAATGTTTTCTTTTATGTAATTGCAGCGTTACTTGCGGTACGGTGGAGATTTCCCCCTTCCAACCTCGCCATCGCTCATACAACTACCTAGTCCAGCGGCGACAACGGCTCGAATATTGTGACAGTGCGGTCTGTACAGGAAGTACATGTGAGTTTTGATTTACACAATATGACGTTATCCGTGCGTTTGATTGTGGAATCGGAATGAAACATCACTATCGTGCTTACAAACTTATTCACAATTTGTTTAATTTGTGCATTGCATAATTTGCGTTACTAAAAACACGTTGCATAATTTATGATTTTTTCTTTAGAACGCGAATGGACGACCTATTAATAATGATGCCAATGTATGGCGGAAGTGTATTTATTTATTTATTTTCATAATATTTATACAGCGTTTTTCTTCAGTTTTTATAACTGTTATCAATGAAATAGCTGTTTTTAAAAATGTACAATAAACTAAAAATTAAAAAATGTACAATAAACTAAAAATCAAAATTAGTAAACAAAAGGAATTTGTGAGTTGAGTAAATAAAGCAAGTAATAGAAGTGAAAGGTAAACAAACAAAAGGTGAAATGCTCATGAATTTAAGATACAATACATCGACTGAAAAAGGTCAACAGGAAAAGGGAACATTTACTGCTTATAATTTTTCATAAAGTCTATTTATAACAGAGTCAGTTGAATTGATCAATTATGTGATATAATTTCGTTTCGATTGTTTTCCTTAGCCATGTCCATTTAACCAAATTAACACCCTCCCGAGACCACAGCCTGCATTTCTGACGCCACACCAACACTTTCTTTAACCGCTTCCCTACCTTCAACATCCTCCAATGGTTTACACCATCATTCCAGCTCTGCAAGTCTTACCCCCTCAGCCCGTCCAAGAAGCACCGCAAGTTGTGGTTACTCACCAACCCGTGGCACACGGAACAGTGTATTTTTATAAACTTTGAGACAAAAAAGAAGAGGTTTTAAATTGCGTCATATTTAATAAAATCGTCCTTCTCCCACGCAGCTTTTTAACTTTTAATTGTTACACCCCCACTCCCTATAATCCACTCGGATATTATTTCTTCCTGTATTCTTTGCTTATCTCGCGTTTGTTGATTTAATTCTTTTGCTTCTATATTTCTGACTATATTTCTTTCACCTTGAACACTTCAAGAATGTCGCTCGTAATTATTTTTCTCAAGAATGATAATTATGTTAAAGGAGAAAGCATTCGTGCTCCATTTGTAAAAGGCTATAAAAAGTACGCGTTCACATATATTGCAAAGAAATTCGAGTCGAGGAACGCGTAGACATTATTAAGGATAGTCATCACCCTTTGCAGCATGATTTCAGTTTTTGCTTGATATCTTAAAATCTGTTTAATTTAAACTACCAAAAGTATATATTTTCTGAAAGCTGATAAAATTGTCTATTTAATGAATATAATGTTGAATAATAATAACAAGCATAACGGAAATGAGAAAGAAAAGATCAAATTTACGATGCCTTGCCTTTGAAGATTTATAAGTCCCCTCTATCACATTTTTTTTTCACAAAAGTTGTACCACGCGAATCATCACTCACTTGCCGAAAAAGTTTGCCACAGTTTTTTGTGAAACGCCTTGGATCAAAAGTTATAAAGCTTTCTGTTCAAGCTCTCCACAAAAACGTGTTTTTTGCTGTTAACACACCTTCAACTCTCCCTCGCGGAGCAAATTTTTATTTTTTTAAAAAACTGTGGCAAAGTTTTGTGCGTAAAAGCCTATTGGTTAAGATGAAAAAAATTGCGTCATCGTATCTCGTTTCCAAGGGGACTTATAAAGCGCGAAAGGCTAGTAAAAAGGTGAAAATTCGTTCCTGAGATAATCGCACATTCGCATATTTTGTTTCGCACATTTGCATACTTAGTTTTAGAATATAATTGCTAATAAATCAATAAATATTTGAAATTTTATATTTCTGATTCCAGAATCTGAAACTTCATAAAAAATGACACTAGATTATGTAAAAAAAGATTTTTTCAAAAATTTTTGCTAGCGGGGGTGATGACTATCCTTAAGCATCCTCTCTCTCAGTTGAACCCAACGTTTTTGAGAGGAGCTGCATCACTCCCTCTCCCTAAAATGATTGTGAATAAAATGAAACCTATGAAACATAAAATTTGTGTTCAAGTACTTTTCTTGATCCAGGGCGTAAAGAATTCAGAATAGTTTTTAAGTATAGGAAATCTACGGTTTTAAAAATGTACCGAAACATATCTTTAGTAAATGTAATTCTTAGCGTTGGCACTTAAATAGCATAATTGCGTTTCTTTCCTGATTCATTCCCAAACACTGATTATATACTTCTGAACGAACCTGCTGTTGTATTATATATATGACAAGTTCGCCTAACGTAGCAATACTACCATGTATAGCATTTCTTACCTCAATGTTTTCTTTCCAACCTTAGAAACTCAAAAGTAAAGGGCAAATGATTTTTACAAATTATTATTATTAATTTAGCAACCATGTTTTCTTTATGTCAAGTACCAAAATTAGGGACATTTTCAGGTGAATTAGGGACCAGGGACAGACACTGTTGAATTAGGGACAATCCCGGGAAATCCGGGACGTCTGGCAACCCTAAGTTGCTATCAATGATAACTTTCTCAATTTGCCTGAACCACGCCGATTAGCAACAAATACAGGGAGATTCCCATATAAATTTCTGGAAGATTCCCTTATGAATTTCTGGGAGATGTTGCGTTCCCTCTTCCGTTCACATGCTTAATGAAGCCTTACCCCAGGGGCGCTATACACAAAAAGAAAAAGTATTCAATTATCGACTTTCCAGTTTTCTTTAGATTATTTTTCGAATTACGATGTCTACTTCGGTTGTTGTTGTTACAAGAAATGATTCATTTTGACGTATGTTGGAAAGATATGCTAAAGTTCTTTCAATTTTACTGTTTTCTTTAGTTTGATAGACTACTCTGCATGGCCCCTTAAAAAATCTTTTCGATTATACTTTCCATATTATTAAGTTTCATGGAAGTGAAACATTTCACAGTTAATTTTCTCTCAAGGGATGAAAATAGCCTGATAATGTGTTTTTACAGCTTTCAGATTAGAAAATTTTCTTTGTCAGCCGACCATGGTGGTCGATAATTTTTCCACTCCCTTATCCTAAAGATTTTTCCTAAGTTGAACTTTTCATTTTTCAACTAGAATATGTCTGGCCCCCCAAAAACAATTTTTATGTTGTTACGGCCCTGCTCTGTCAACCGTGTCTTCATACCATCTTGACATAGGTCCTAAAAGATTTTCTCCATTACGTCCTTTTGTATACTTCGCGCGTAGAATAACAGCGACTTTGCACAACTTTCAGTTATAGCTTGAAAGTAGTTTCCTAAATTTTCTAAAAGTCAATCAGTAAGTTAAGTAACGCGCATACGAAAATAAATAGGGGAGGGGATTATGCGATGAGGTAACATATGCTTCGGATTGTAATAATAGAGCTTTATGATATTTATGATATTGCTTTATACGGTTGAACTGTTAATTAGAACTAACGGCTAATTTAGTAAGAATACTTGAATAATTTTTAATGATTTTTAACTTAGTAGTATAACGCTTAGGAATTAATTACTTTATTGTTGAAACGTTATTAAAGAAAGTTTATTTTTAGTAGGCAACCTAACACTCCAGCTACCAAGAACGTATATGTAACGCCCTCTGACAATTTTTCGTGCACCGTACACAGTATCATCAACTGTCGGCAGTATCATTTTAACTTACGCAGTATCTCAAACAAATACAGGTTTATCCGGCGATAGCGCAATGGTAATGGCGTTCGGCTCTTAACCGAAAGGTTCTGGGGTTCGAGACCATGCTATCACATGCTATCATAGTTGTTTAGTGAGCGGTTATAAAAATAAACAACTCCGTATTTTATCAAAGATAACCGTAGCACAAATGCAATTAAATACATTAAAACTCCGGGTCGAGGTCTTTATGATAATGCTTAATGAGCGTTCTGGAAGCCTCGTTAAAAAACAAACAAACAAACAAACAGGTCTATTTTCGGCAACATAAGTTTTTATATTCATTCATTCATTTATATTTTCTTTTCCATAAATTTTCAACAAAAAACACAATTCTTCTGGATAAATTCAATACTACAATTTGTAGTTGAAAAATGAATAATAATAATAATAATAATTCATGTTTTAGGTGGATAACCCAGAAAACCCAGACCACGAGAAAGTGCTGTAGTTGTTTCCACTGGGGTCCACTGTTAGAAAGAATTATATATCAGTTAAACGGAAAAAAAATGATTAAAATTATTTATTCTGGAAAAATGGATAAAAACACTATATAATTATGTTAAAAAATGTTTCCTACATTTGCTTTTGAACCGAAGAAAACTTTGTTCGCTTTTAACATCGTTTAAGAGTGTATTCCATATTTGAGGTGCAATAAATTTAATAGATTGAGTTTCAAGTTTATTAGGAGTAAAAGTATGAAAGAGGTTATTAGCGGAAGCTTGTCTTGTATTATAACGATGATTATGTATTGCTAAAGATAACTTGCTTGATAAATAATCAGGCGAGAGCTTATGAATTGATTTAAAGATAAGAGTTGCCAGGTCAAAATGCAACTTCTGTCTGACATTAATTTTTGGAATGTTACGAGAGAATAACTGAGTACTGTCACAAGAAGATTGGATTTTATCAATGAGGTGATTAGCAGCTGAGGACCATATCGGCAAACAATAATGAATATAGGGAAAAATGAAAGATCTAATTAACATAAAAACATCATCTGAGTCCAGAAACTTGGCTAAAGGTCTAATTTTAGCTAATTTATAGTTAATTTTTCTTTTGATGTCTTTGATCTGGTTACAAAATGTATACCAAGGTATTTTACAGATTGTTTAGTCTGTAGATCATCTCCCCTAAACGTTACCTTGAGGCTACTACAATGTCTAAAGTTTAGATGATTAGTGAAGAATATTGTTTGTATTTATTTCTTTTTGTTTGGAGTCAACTTATTTATAACAAACCAGTCTTGTATATAATCAAGCTCTGTTTCCATGTTCTTTACCAACGTTGTGGCTGAGTTATGCGCTTGGATGATGATTGTGTCATCCGCATAAAGATGAAAGTAGGAAGATTTCATAACAGAATTTATATCATTTATGTAAAGAAGGAAAAACAGCGGCCCAAGAACAGAGCCCTGAGGTACACCATAAGGTTGTTCATCTAGTATATCTGAAAAAGAGTTATTAATGAGTACTTGTTGTTTCCTTCCATACAAGTATGACTGGCACCAGTCAAAAGGTAAATCCCGAAAGCCATAGCAGAAAAGTTTTTTCAAAAGAATGGTATGATCCACGGTATCGAAAGCTTTGGCCAAATCAATCAAAACTGCACAAACAAACTTGTTATTCTTTAGACATTCAATGATGTGCTCTTTAACATCAAGGGCTGCTGATGACGTTGAGAATCCTCTTCGAAAGCCAGACTGGTGTGAGTGCAAGATATTATTATCAAGAAGGTATTCAATCATTTGTTCATAAATTAACTTTTCAAAAGCGTTTATAGAGGTGGAAGCAACTGATACAGGTCTAAAATTGCCTGCATTATCTTTGTTACCAGCTTTAAAAATTGGAGACACTCTTTTTATTTTCCAAAGTTTCGGGACAGAGCCAGTAGAAATGAAAAGATTTAAAATAAACATAAATTTGTCAGCAAGAACAGGAGAGCCTTCTTTCAAGAGCCGTACACTAATTCCATCAAAGCCAGTTGCTTTGTTAATGTTTAACGAGTTCAAGGTCTTATTTACGTCATTAAATGTGAAAGGCTTAAAACAAAATAAATTTTGAGGAGATTGTACATGGATGTGAGAGGTACAAATGGGAGTAAACTTTGATGCAAGTTTTGATCCAATGTAAACAAAGAAATCATTGAAATGGTTCACAACAGATTTTCTATCACTAAGTACAGTCCCATCCTCGAGGGTCAAAACATTGATGTTAGTTGATGAACCATCAGGGATAAGCTCCTTTATTTTTTTCCAAAGTTTTTTAGGACGGCTCCTATATTCGCGTAAGGTATTGCGGTAGTATGTACCCTTAAGTTTGTTTTTAAGTCTATTGGTAGAGTTTCTCTTATGTTTAAAAGCTAACCAATTTGCATGATCTTTAGAATTGGCAGCTAGTTTCAACAAATAATAACGCTCCTTAATTGTCTTAAACAATTCATTTGTTATCCAAAAAAAGCTTTTACCTTTGATCTTACGATGTATGATAGGGGCGTGTTGATCAGCAACACGTAGAAAGTTAGAATTAAAAATCTCAGTTGACGTATCAATATCCACTGAATTATAAAACTTGGACCAGTTTGCACTCCGAAGGTCTGAGTTAAACGAATTGGTATTAAACTCTTTAAAATTCCTAATGTTGATGGTTTTCATAGGATATTTCGGTTTAAAAGATTTCCTACAACAATATATTAAGTTGTGATCACTTAAACCACAGAATAATGAACCAGAATTTGACTGAATGGTTGAATTCGTAAAAATCAGGTCAATAATTGTGGATGAATGATCAGTAATTCTAGTTGGAGAGTTAATCAATTGGGTTACGTCACATGACCTAGAGAAATCTTTCACTAGGCTAGTAAGGGCATTGTTGCAGGACAAGTTGATGCTGAAATCCCCAAGACAGAAAATCTCTGATCCCTTTGGGAGATGTCTTATACAAGTCTTCAGGTAATTAAACATACCCTGAGTATAAACAAGAGGATCTTTGATAGAAGGAGATCTGTAAGAAACACATGCATAAAGAGGCTTTGAGTATTTCTGTTTGATTGTTACCCAGATTGACTCATATTCAATGCTATTTAAGTTGGATTGCACACACATAGAATAGCATTCATGGCAATAAATTAAGACTCCCCCACCATTTCGATCACGATCAAGTCGCACAAGAGTAAAATTAGAGATGCTGATCTCAGCATCCGAGATATCATTATTGAGTTTAGACTCAGAGATCGCTAAAACATCAAGCTTTTATTGAGTAAGATTAGACATCTTGAACAAGTGAAGTTAAATTCATCAAGTTTGGTTAAAGACGTATATTGCATGGGAGTCACACTTGAGCACTTAATATGAGACCAAAGATTGCACGAGTCACACTCAATTGCACGATGGGATTTTGCAACTGACTTCAAGCACACTGAGCATGGATTCTTAACAGGGCCTGGATTGGATTCCCAGAGAGAATCATAATAATAAAATAGTAACGATCAGGAAGCATAGTATTCAAGTTGAGTTTATTAAGGACATATAAAAATAACTGTGTTCTGCTTATTTCGGTGCTGAAACCAATAACAACAGAAGAGCAATGCATTGTCTGATTTCTTGAATCAAAGCTCTTTGTGTGGTGAGCTTTAATGAGACAAAACAGGAATCAAGACAACGAGATAAATGCTCAATGAAAAATGACTTCCTGAATGGCTGCAGTGATACCTTCTTTTAAGGATTTGTTTGATACTCCGTTTAGGGAGAACAAATGATTTCCGTTTCATTTTAACCGCCAAATCAAACATATTTGAGCAGAACAATATCAGAATTTTTAGATGAAAACAACACAATAAAAAACATTCTGATCAAAACTGTAGGTAGATCAGCTTATGCTCATAGACGTGAAATATTTGAGGTGATTTCCGTGTCCGGAAAAAGTTAAAATAAAGGCGATTGAAGATGTCCTGAGAACGATATTCTTCACCTAGAAAGAACCACCTCGACCGTCCAACGACCCTCGTGGGTATCTAGGATTTCCTTATCGCCGACAGGTTGCACACTTCGGTTTCAGGGAAAAGTTAAAATATTAATCAAATAATGGTAAACAATATATATATATATATATACATGCAGTTAAGAAGTTTAAAAGATAAAATGATTAGTAGTAAAAAAAAGAATCGATTGGTTTTAAAACAAGGGAAAACTTTTATATACCATTAAAAACTGGACAAGCCTGTAACATTATGTTGCTAACCAATTGAAATGATCAGTTAATTGATCAGTTAATAAAAATGAGTGGTTAAATGAAAGAAGTCAATTAACAAGTTGCAATTATTATAGTGATGAGTTAAAAGACAGGAAATAATTAAATAGAAAAGTAATGGTGCTGTTAATGTATGTGGTTGAGAGAATGTAACGGTTGATCAGAGAAAACAATATATTTTCCGACTTTTAGTTAAATTTAACCAATTCTTAATTTAAATCAATAACATCAAGCAAATAACATCCAGAAATTTTGAATTATGGTAAATACCAGTCAAACTATTCCTCACTAGATAACATCGCTCTGATAAGATATTCTCTCATAAATGCTCAGTCTATACTGCAGTCTCTTGAGAAAGCCTCAAACTGTGTGGGACTCTATCTTAACGAGTCTAAGACAGAGTATATAAATAGATGTACAGCTAATAATGAGCATAATATTACAACACTTAATGGTACAACTCTGAAACAGGTAGATGATTATAAGTATTTAGGATTATACATCACATCCTCTCAGAAAGATTTCCTTACGAGAAAAGGTATGGCTTGGTCTGCTTGTAATGACATGCATAAGATCTGGTCATCTGACCTCAGTAAGAAGCTCAAACCCAAGATCTTTAAAGCAACATTAGAGCCTATCTTGCTCTACGGCTCTGAAACCTGGACTCTGTCTAAACGCCTTGAGAGAAGACTGGATGGAACATACACCCGTCTTTTTATGAGAGCTCAAAACCTCTCATGGACACGCCATTCCTCCATTTCACAAATATATGGAGGTCTTCCTCGAATATCCACTATTGTACAGGCTCGTAGAGTTCAGTTTACCGGCCATTGTTGCAGAGCCGAGAATGAAGTTATCTCTTCCCTTCTTCTTTGGAATCCTGCACATGGCAGGAAAAAGAGTCGGAGGCTGTCATACCCTGATGTCATCTTCAGGGATACAGAAATTGGGAAGAAGAACCTCAGTAATGCAATGATGGACCGGGAAGTCTGGCGTAAGGTTGTGAATTCTGTCATCTCGACCGCGGTCAAACAATGATGATGATGATGATTCCTCACTTCCGCAATTTTACAGGCTTTAAAACGGAGTTCAACGACTGATTTACTGTGCTCTTTAGAACACGTCTTGTCAGTAATTATCTTTCTCTCCAATAGGAGAGTAAATAATAATAATATGTAAATAATAATATCTTTTTATACGAAATGTTAATTTTATAACATTATAAATGATCAAAGAAAAGTGAAAACTCGTAGAAGGTCTAGCTTGACTTTATCATCGAGAACCAATTAGAATTATTGAGAAAATTAGCAGCATTGAGAAATTCGGTTAAAATTATTATTTATCCATTAATATAAGTTCATAACAAAAATCGTTAACTTATCTACGCATACAAGAAAAATATGATATACAAAAAAAATTCTTAAAAAACAAACAGACAGAACAAAAAAATAACAAAAGATAATTTTAAAATATTTATATATATCATTATCCAGTGAAATTGAAATACTTTTAACACAGCTTTTAAAACAAGAAAAAGAAATACTTGTTTTGATTAGATTTGAAACAATTAACTTATTCCAAAGATTTGGACCACGAACAAAAATGCAAAATCCAAAGTTTTACAAAAAGGTTTAATTATTGCTTCACAAGATCTTTTGCTACGGTTTTTATTTTCAAGGTTAAATTCCTTCAAAAATATTTGGTACCAATTTATATTTACATTTAAACACAAAATAAAGTATTTGGTAAATATTAATTTGATAAACGTTCATCGCTTTAATACCATCAAATAAACCCTTGGTGTGTGCAAATTTGTCTTTATTTGTCTTAATTTGTCTTTAAAATAAATTACGCGAATCGCATGTTTTTGTGTTCTATATATAGAACTATTTGGGTATGCGGGTCATGTAACATCTTTGACCTCATGGATATAAGCATCCATGCCCCTGATGCATAGCTGCCACGGAGTTTTAAATACAAATTGGTACCTTGCATTGGTTAACTCACCACTGTTTTCCTCTTTTTGGGGTTGGCGTTCGGAAGGGCATCCAGCCATAAAAACATCTGCACCAATAAACCATCAAATGATTAAACCTCCATAATTGGAGAAAATCACCTTTTGAAACCGTCCAACCCATGCAAGCATGGAAAAGTGACGTTAAAAGGATGATGATGATGATGATGATGATATAGATTTTAATTTACTCCTGTGAGTGCTTGCCCAAACAATGTTTGCATAATTAAGATAGCTGTTTACAAATGAAAAATAGTGTTGTTTTAAAAGTTTTCTCTTCAGAATTTGTCTATATTTACAGAGTTAGTTAGGAAGATCTGGAAGGTCTTTTTATACAAGCGAAGCATCTCCGCGAAGAAGGAAGTATGCGAAAGTCGTTCATGATCGTCTCATCATACACGATAGGAACGAAAGAAACGAAGGTGAACAAGAGAATCGCTCGAGGTGATAGTATTTTTCTTTATTCATTTATATAATATTTTGTGCGTTAGTTTAAGAACATTTATTGATATGAAATTTAACAGGCGCAAACATCATCAACTCTAACGAAAATGGTGATAGTTTTGAAAGCATGTTCCTTGACACATCACTTTTACTTGCGGAATCAGAATGTGGTCCTAACTACAAAAATATTAAAGGAATTGACTCGGCATACTTTACTGTCGATAGTTTTTGCGCATAGTACACTTTCACAGAGAGAGGCTACAAAAGTAAAGTTAAAGCAAAAAATTACAAACAAAAAAAAACAACTAAAAATGTCTAAAATTGCTTAATAAATATTAAATTAAAAGCATCCAAGTAGCGACAGCACGTTAATAACCCAAGTTCAACAACAACGTTGAGTAACCAAATGTATCTCAAAGTATTTCCAAAATGAATCGATGCATATGCACAACTGCATCACAAAAATCGAATGTGCTAAAACGTGTCGCGCACAGAAAAAAGAAACGTGTAATGCCCTAGAGACTAGTATGGTGCGCCAAACGTATATAAAATAAAAGTAACGATCGTAAAAAAGAACACAATACAATGCACAATACAATGCGTGCGATCGTTAATCGCAACAAAAACAATATATGAAATAATTAGCGCTGTCATAGAATAAGGTGGCTTTTAGAATAACATGGCATTTGTTTATTTACTTGTCTCGCTCAGCAAATTGTTGATTCGATGCGAAACTTATATTTTTAAATACATAAATCTAGGTGTCTACCTAGCTAAAACTAGTGATTAACTATAAATTTTTTTGTACGTGTAATAAAAAAGAACATCGGGAACACTGAATTTGGCTTTCATGCAAATATAAAGATGAAATGGAAAGAGTAGCTTCATAACGCTACACATATCTAGCTATTCTTATTAATTTAAGAAACATTAAGTATGTTTTGCGAACTAGATTTTGTTTTATATGATGGTATACGTTTATAAGTAATGTAAAGACATTTTCGGGCGTAATTTTGGTCTAAATTCTTAAATATTAAGCACTAAGAGTTGTTTTTTTTGTGGCAGAAACCTAAATGAGTACAAGGTGATACAATCACGTTAACTGATAGGTTGTTTATAACTTTACCAACCTGTAAATGAAAATAAAAATTGTTATTTAAAAATATATATTTATAAATGCAAACATCACACCTTTATAGTTACAAAAGTAAAGTGGTCATTTTCTGACAAAAAAAGTTCCATGTCATAAATTGATGTGAATTTATGCATAAATTGTTGAAACTTTTCATTTGCTGCGTTGAAGTCGTCCACACAGTTGTGTTCTTTTTCAATGTTTTCCTTTAGCGAATAATACTCTTCACTGTAGAAAACAAAATTTCTGGCTTTTGTGGTTCTTTAAGCAACTTATGTTTAAATTTTTCTCGTCAAATTTCAGTATAATGATTTGTAGAAAATTCTTTCTACGCGATGGTGAAATCAACCTCGTTTTTAAAAGTCTTTGTCTGCTAAAAATAAAAAAGGTATATTTGAGAAAGTACTTTTAAAGTATTTTTTTTAGGTTGGTTATCGATTGATGCAGGTGGTAAACTCTTTTCATGTACAAAGTGGATTTCATCTGCTTCAAGTAAAAAAGTAGGTTTTTTGGATAAAACAAAATCACTTTGAAAAATATGAACATATATATATAAATTTACCCCCCATAAGTAAGTAGCATGGGTGCTTATGTCCGAAGAGGTCAAAGATGTTACATGACCCGCATACCTACTGTAAAAATAGTTTTTTTCAAAATTTTCATTTAAAATTGCTCGAGGGATAATGGCAATGAATGGACTTTGAAGGGTAACATGTTTATATATTATTTCTATTTTAGGATTTTGTGGATACAGTCAAACATTTTAAAAATGTTTTGCGCTTGTGATATCCTGGCAGTTCATCACAGTGTAGCGTTGTCAGTCTATAATTTCCGGCTTTAGTCTTGTCAACTACGACAAACGGTCCTTTATATCTTGATTGTATGGCACGGCCTGCAGTGGAAATGTTTATTTTTTTGACGAAAGATATACTATTTTTTGCATAATAAATCTATTCTAATGCTTTTAAAGTTAATCAGCCGAAAGATTTTAAATAATCCTGAAATTTTAATACGTTTTTTCCTTCTGCCCGGTATCTCTAAAACTAAAACTATCATCTATTTTTATTTCTATTTTATTTTTATGAATTAATTTTTTTATCGTAATAATATTTATATTTTGTTTGAGCGGCAAGTTTTAGATGAATAATTGAAGTTTAATTAAATAAAATAATTATACGATAATCACTAATACCTCTTTAACGGTCTTAGAAATATTTTCCAGTTCTTTCCGATTTTTATCGAAAAGTTTCCGATATTCATCATCAGATGATGACTGACGTTTGAATTTATTCTAAATCGCAATACCGTAAAGCTTCGATTAAGCACCCCTCCTCGAATAAGCGCTCTTCCTAAAAACCAAAATATTACATAAGCCCCTCCCCTCCCCCTAATCATAATAAATACTTTTTTTTTCGTATCTAGGAAACTTTTTCAATAACATTAATGTTTATAAATTCCTTTTTTTCTTCAAGCTTGCATTTTAAGATTTCGGCAAATCTTCTACCGTATTACTTTTTTGTTTGACTTGAAAGAAATATAAAAATATTAAATAAGCGCCCCCCTCGAATAAGCGCCCTTCCTAAAAGCTAAAATATTAAATAAGCGCCCGGGCGCTTAATCGAAGCTTTACGGTATGTAACTGACGTTTAAAAATAATGTTGAATTCTTAGGATTTTTTCGATTTTCGATAAACGGCCGTCGTCTTCTTTTTATCCCTAGCAATTTATACATTTCGTCGTTTAACTAAAAACTAACAAAAAATCAGGGAAAATTTAAACTTCAAAGCTGTATGAACCCTGTAAGATCCTTTTACTACATTCAGTACCTTGTTATTAAATTCCAATCCATTGATCGAGATAATTACTTTAAGAAACCCAAACGAAGATCATATTAATGATACATTTGGCTACTGTGGCTGCCTCTTTATTCGGTATGGCGTACGCAACAGAGTATTAAAAAGGTATGTACACGTTAAAATGTACTCGTCTCCCTGTTTATTTAATGACAATTTTCCAATCAGGTCAACACCCACTATTTCCCACACGGGAAGTCTATGTAAAAAGTGTATATTTCCTACTAACACGGTTTAGTTTTTTTAAACCTACTTTGATTTACACCAAATTGGTGTAAGTTCAGTGGCAGGTATACTGAGAGTGGTGTTTCGTTGACATTGCTCGCAATTTTTTACCTTACAAACAGAATTTGAATTGTTTACATATATTCTAAAAATTACCCATTTCCGAATATTTACGCCAATTCTACCCCAAAAATATTTGGAAGTAACTTTTTAAATTGTTTTAGTTTCTCTTGGATGGCCACCTATCGGACTTGCGTGCTCTATACATATATCATTCCTTTCTTCTTTATCAAAAAACACTTTCAGCAGACATTTGCTTTTCGATTCCTGTGAAGGTCACCATCTAGATTTAAATCGAAAAACTCTTTACTAAAATAATAGTAGAATCTCAAATATCTTGTCTTATATCAGCGCATAATTTAAAAATGTTTTAAAAATTAAACGTGGAAACTTTAAAACGATATATAGTATACTCCCGATAAGTGGGACACTCAGGGGACCCACGAAATCTGTCCCACTTAAGCGAATGTCCCACTTAAGCGAATGCCTATATTAGGTTAGGAAGTTCAAGGGACCGAGAAAAATCATTTCACTTATCGGGAGTATACTGTATCAAATTGAAGTTTCGCCGTTCATTAGAAATGGTTAAAAAACAAAAAAACTCTTCAAAGTATATGATTTTACTTCGAAGCCCGAATAATATTTCTGTTTAAAGACACAGTAGTCTTTTAAGGGTTATATTTTAAATAATATGTTCAATATTTCTTAAATGTTTAAATTCCATCTTTCGGCGAAAACAACAACTTTCATAGAAATGATATAGTTTCAAATAATCACCGGTTCCCGGGGTTTTTTGCCTCGCTTAAACCAGTCAAAATAGAAATTGCCATGTTATTCTGAAAGCCATCTTATTATATGACAGCGCAGAACGCTAATATTTATAGTGAGGGCTGTTAGCACAAAAAATAACCTCCATACTTCAGTTTTTGACAAAAGCATGAAACCTGGTACAAATGTTCAGAACATAATTACGATTCAAATTTTTGAGAAAGACACGTCTGAGAGTCACGTGATTGCTGACATCAGCACTTTTTGTGTCAGAATATTTATTTATTCAAACCTAGATAATCTATACACCGTTGGAACGAAAATTTTATTCTAATAATAACTACCTAAAGAACTATTGTCTTAATATCTATCGATTTTGAGATATTAAGGTTCAAAGGCGTCAATGCTGACGTCAGCATTTCTCAGATTTTTTTACACTGACTATACATACTGTTGAAACGACAATTTTAAGCTGAGTCAAAGTAGTATAAGAACTATTGTCTCAAAATGAAGTTGGTAGAAGATAAAAGCTATAGACCTTAGTACCTGTTATGTATTGATTTTGTATGTTTTCATTATATAATTTCAGAAATAAAACTGTCAATAACAAATTATTTATCAAGTAGGATATGATGTTTGCCGTTTGTTTTTAAAAGGCAGTTAGTTAGTGGTGTAAAATGAATATATCGTAATCATAAATATATAGGAAAACAAACGATACATGATTATTTTTACCTCTTATTTCTCTATGGGATCTGAGATAATGTCTGATAAGTATATACATATCATATTGCTAATATCTAACTAATATCTAACTTTACTTATGTCTTTCGTTTATTGAATAATTTTTTAAAGACCGACAAGTGATTCCAAATTGCCGATTGTACTAAATAATAATTTAAATGTGTGTTTTATGTTTTATTACTACCTGTATCTGTGAATATGAACCGATCCAGAGAGAGATGAGAACGTTATTCTATTTTCGTATGTCCTTTTTATTCTGTTAAGGTTTTCGAAAGTTTAGTTAAAGTTGTAAACATTTAAAACAAAACATTTGTACATTCATATTTTTTATGCACCTGATGATGTACAGACGTACGAAAAGCTTTGTGCTATTTTAATTGAAAAAATAAATATATTGTTTTAAAGAAAACTTTAAAACATTTGTACAAGTAACAATTTGATTATTCAAACAGTTAAAGTGGAGGAGGCCGCAAATATTCCTGGAGATGCTCAGGCATGGACGGTGCGTCAAATACCGATCTTCATACCGCTGGTATTGCACTGTTTGCATTCTCTGATTACGAGCTCTATTTAGAGATCAATCTGCGATCATTACTTTCATTAGGAACCTTACCAAAAATATTATCACCCTCTCGCTACCTGTATTTGAAGAAAAAGGTACTTGTTCATTCCTTCCACGCCAACTTAAGCTACCTTAAGCGGGATTTACACACGCGAAAAGTTTGAGCGAACAAATCTGAGCGACAAAAATTCTTGAATCTGATTGGTTAAAAAACATCCCTCACACGAACAAAAAATTCATTCGCTCACTACCATTTACACAAGCGAAAGGTTTGAGCAAAGAAATCTGAGCGAAAACCCGCGTGCTAAAATCACATGGTTTTCTAAATGATATTGTTCAAAACGGAAGGAAGTAAACGCGAAAGTTTATTTTTAATATTTTTAGTGCTATTAAGAAAGAAAATAGAGTCAAAATGACGAGAAAAATAAAAGAAGAAAAAAATAGCATGACGTTGTTGGACCCTGCAAATCTTTCTGGAACGCCCACAAAAAGGAGAATATCACAACTTGGTGCGCGAAACGAAATTATTTGATCATGAATGTTTTTATAAACAATTTTGGATGACACCCAGATTGATCTGGGTTGCTTCAACAATATAAAAAGTTCTTCTTGGTTCATGGTTTTTGTTTAAAAATCTTGTTTAGCCATAAGTTGTTTATAAAAATAATGAATTTTCATTGGCTCAATTTATTTTTTCGCTAGCTCTTAGCGCCAAAAGTTCACTCGGCTTAAACAGAGTCACAAGAAAGAAATCTCGCGAACGCGCGAAAATAAAAACTAAAGCTCTTGAGTGACGCAATGTTCTGTTATGAACCTATCAGATTCAAGAATTTTTGTCGCTCAGATTTGTTTGCTCGAACTTTTCGCGTATGTAAATCCCGCTTAAAGTAGTTAAAATAAACCGAAAATAAATCCTCGCGCAAATGAATCAACTTAATTGACTGAATACAATACAATTTCAATAATTTAATGAGATTGCCATTATGTTGCAATGTTTAACAATAATATTTGATCAAGCAAGATTGCAGTGGCGCCATATGCATTCATTACGAGTCTAGCATGTGGTGTTGTGCGCAAATTTGTGTGAGGAACAATGGTCAACTCGCATTTGCTTTCCAAGCATAAAGATCTTATCGTCTCGTTGTCTTGACCTTGCAAGGTATCCATGGCGATTAGCAAAATTTGCTCAAGAAAGGAACCTGTTCACATCAAAATGAAATCTATGCATTTCTTGCACTGAATGTTTAAAAAAGAAACTTAAAAACTTTCAAAATTTTCAAAATTTTCGTTTCTGGAAAAGCAAAGTGGCGAAGATTTTCGCCGATACGGTATTCAACAAGCGTTATTTCACGGAGTAATAATTATTTCAAGGAATTTCCTCCATTTCGTAGAAAGCAATAACCAACGACGAAGTGGACGTCAAAAATCATGCGTTTCAATAAAATTGTCTACAAATGTCCCCAACTACAATTAATTACAAAGTAAGTATGGATACGAAACAACATGACACAACTTCCATTTACTTATAGATATTTTCAAGGGCAAACAAGAAAACAAGGAATAGGTCGATGACTCTTAACATATTGCATTATCTAGAATCTTTAGTAACTGATGGACGATTAAAAAATGCATAGAATTGGTTTAGCTATTGCGTCATCATAAATAACTTTGATAAGACTTCATATCATCGAAACTGGCTTTTGTTGAGAATTTTAAATTCATCATTTGTTATTGGATAATCGCCAAGAACATCATAGTTGCCATGCAGAAAATTCGAATTTTGCACAATGTTAGTAAAATATTTGTTGAAGTTAATTGCGGTTAGTTCTTCATCAGTAAATTCAGCTTCATCAACTAATCTTTTTCTGGTAGATTTTATTTACAAGATTTCTATCTGCACATGATTTTTTTAAAGTCGTGTTTAACAGACTCAGCGTATATATAATATCTTTGGTTGGCGTTTTCAAAAGGTTTTCTGTAACTCTTATAAGCATTTAACGTATCAATATAAAAATCCAGGAATATTTCCAGGAAAAGGTTATTAAATTCCAATTTCATTTTTTCTATCGTGAATGTTCAATCTACTAGAAATTATGCGTTATAAAAAGACTGCGATAATGTTCGTTCGATAGCAACTTAAAGACTTGTGGTCCCGATGAAAGCTGACAAATGTGCAATTCTAAAAGTATTCTTTTCTTTGTTTATCCGCAACTTATAAGTGCAAAGACTCGAAATCTCGAAGACAAACAAAGAGGTGTAAGTAGGATGAGGGTATGAAAAGGATTTAAAAGTGAGTCGAAACCAAATCAATGTTTACGTTAAATAACCTTTGCTTTCGAAAGATTACTTAAAAGAGCGATTACTTTTATTGAAAGGCTTCAGACACTCGTTTTTCCACGAGGAGTGAACTTTAACCAAAGTGTTGTTAAAATATATATTTGTTGTAATATACGTATATTAAAAAGGTTTTTATGTAAAAGGTTCAAAAACAATGTCCGCAGAACTTGCTTCGAGTGACGATTACGAGAGAGATTTCGATCCTGTTTGGTACAACACCACTTTTTATAACAAAAATAAATACTCCAGGCGTATCATCGAAATGGACGTTTGTTTTAGTTGCTACATTGATTACACTCAACGCGGTAAATTAATTTTGAATTTCGCTATTTCCCCGGTACTTTTGTAAACAGTCTTTCTTAACGGTTTGCTGCAAATGAAAGATCGTTTCTTCAAAAGCTCATCTTTTTCAGATTCCTTTATAACCAAATGCATAAATGTTTAAATTCGTATTTCGCGCTACAGTGAGAATATCCATCAAAAGGCGAGAAAGCATAATCGATCTGTCATCAATATTTAAAAACTTTTTTGCAAAATTTGCGTCTTTCAAGTAAATGCTCTTTTCGATTTCCATTTGTCACATTTTTCCCCGTAACAAAGATATTTACAACAATACCAGCAATGCAACAAATAAATACATAAAAAAATAAATTCCTTCAAATAATAAAAAATATTTTTTTTCATTGCATTTCAGATTACATTCTCAAAACCTTTATATTAGAAAACTGAGATGGGGCAAATTAAAGCACTTCACAATATTTTTGATATAATGAAGTGCGCTAGGTAGAATTTCATGACGTAAGGAAATATTCCGTATGATTCCGATGACAGCTTTGTAAGTATCAAGTGATAACTTAAGTAACTTCTAGTTTGCAACCTTCTTTCGTTATTAACTTTCCAACATTCAGAATCGATCAAGTCGAAAGTGTTGTTGGACTTCGGAAGCGGGCCGTGCATCCACTCTGTGATAAGCGCATCGAAACACACTGAGAAGATTTATTTAGCGGAGTATTCTTCAACTAACAGAGCTGTACTGCAGGCGTGGAGGGATGGAGATTCTACTCTTCAGGAACACGTCTGCAAGTACATACTGTCCGCTGAAAAAAGCAGGTGATCAAGTTATATATTTCTATGAATTCGATAATTGATGTTGATTATAATTGTCAAAAAGCTATATAATAAAATTTCATATTTATTCGTGATTAATCGTATCGTTTGTGTATCGTTTTTATTTTTCCAGCGAAAACGTAAGTGAACGTTACCAGAAGATGCGAGAAAAACTTGTGAATATCGTTCCATGCAACGTTTACGATGACCCCCCAGTAAAAATAAACGACACCCCTGATCTCATAACTACGAGCTTGTGTCTAGAGGCAGGCTGCAAAACCCTGGATGACTACAACAACGTTGTCAACAAACTCAGCAACATACTAGCGCCCGGTGGTCACATCATCGTGTTTGGTGTTCTTGAAGAATCCTATTACCAAGTGGGAAAATATAACTTTCCCTGTCTATCTCTCAAGAAAGAAGATTTACTCAAAGTCTACAATTCCCATGGGTTGCGCGTATTGCACTGGAAAGAAAGGCAAAAATTGGATGAGAAATTTGCTGACCAGAAAGGTGTGTTTTCCTTGCTGGCCGTCAAAGATGAAGTTTACAAAAGATAAAACACGCACTCTTTTTCTACTTAAGTTAAGTTCACGGAATAGACACTATTTTATGCTCTTCAAAGTTAATTCATGTATTATGACCAATTCATAGAAAAAGTAGTAACTAATAAGCTTACTGACAATTATTTAACGGTGGTTGATATTACTGCAGCACCAGCTGTGCATGTATCGCTTTTCCAACTAATAACTGAAGTTATATAACTGAATCTTTAAACACTCTTTCTCAGAAATCTGCGAGGCCCTTTTTATTTTTATTTTAATGTGGCTTCGAAACGTGCGGATAATCGCAATGTCTGCAAAAGTGTTTTCCCGAAATATATATAAATCTTCACTAATTTATTGTCTGAGTAAACGCCGTTTTTAAACCCGTGTCAGTTTTTATCACGTGGTTTACGTACTTTTCATAATGAGATTTCTATTTAATCCGGCAATAGCGCATGGCAAAGCGTTCGGTTCTTAACCCAAAGATTTTCGAGACCATGCTATCACAAAGTTGTTTAATGGGCGGTTATAAATAAACAACGCCGTATTTCATCACAAATAACCCTATCAAAAATGGGAGCAATTAAATACACTAAACCCCAGGGTATGGTACTGCTTAATGAACGTTCTGGAAGCCTCGTTAAACACAAACCAACAACAACCAACCACGATTTACATCACCTCTATATTTTGGACCGCTAAATATATCCAAATAAAAAACTTCCAGTATGAAAGCCTGCGATTTTTGCTTTCAACCCAACATATGTAGAAGCTCCACGTCCATTGGAAAAGAGGTTTGCCAAACCTTCATGTGAACATTGTCAGTTCTAGCTACTAAACAGCAACCCACAATAAACAACAGACCCTTAATAGTTAGAGCCTTAGACATTAATAGTAGTATAGGAGTGATATTTTTGAAGTTTTTTTAGGTTTAATATCAAAAGTAACATCAAGTCGGTTCGTGGTGAGCAGCTGTTTCGGTTTTTCCTGGCCATCGAATTACTTTTATTTGCTTTCAGTTGGTGGTTCCCCTCTGTGGATTTGTGCTGTACCTCCCGATTTTCGGCTCACTAAACCAAGCCGGGCCGGTTCTAATTCCTTCTAAGGCATATCATTTTTTCTGAGATACAAATGAGTTCCTTAGCGAAACTCGTTGCGTAATGCAAGTCTAGGTTAAATAGGTTAGTTGTCTGGTTGAACAATTTTCGTAGGCGCAAACGGACTAACCAGGACACACAAGGATAACAGTATTTTATATACTGTAGTGTACATATCCTGTAGAAAAATTTGAAATAATAACAAAAAAAATTTGGACTCTGGATTGATAAGCAAAGAACCAGACTCTTACTATGTTTTTATGTTGATAGCGATGACGTAACTACAACGGGTAGAAATTGACTTTTTGCTAATCTGATGTTGCATGGCTAAAGATTCTAACCCCACCAATCCAACTGTTCTAACAGTTCTGAAGTCAGTTACACGATAGCTTGATAAATTAAACTAATGAGAAAAATATTCTATACTCTAATTCTATACTTGTTAAAATTAAAATTTAATACATGTCTTATTTCATTTAAAACGTTTTCCAATAGATTTGTTGGCCTATGAAAGGAAAGAAAAAATATATACAAGGTAAAATTTCTAAACGGCACCTCGCATTTTCCAATCTATCAAGTAAAGGTTTTTTAAAAAATACCATATCAACTCCTAATTTACGGTCGGACGTTTTTAAATGAAATGTTGAAACTTAAACTAGAAAACATCGCTGGACAATCGTGCATGTCGTGGAAGTTGGTATTTTATTTTGACGCGCCAACTTTTGCCAAGAAGTAATTTTAAGATTTAGAAATAGTGCATTTTTGTCAAGACGATTCGATCAAAAAGTATGATTTTGTTTTTTGTTCTTAAAACATAATAGGAATTTCATAACCGTTTTTAGCTATCTGCGATATATCAGATACTGTATTTTCTTCTAAAGGACAGTCTGTGTACTTTCACCTAGATTTATGTTTTGCAGTTTTCTCCTTTTACAATATATTGATTTTTTAAATTTTTTCTTTAACAGGTTTCTTATCCACAAAAAAAGGATGTAAGGAGAAGGTCAATGAAAATTTCCATAATACAAGAGAAAAAGGAGGAGTACAATAAACGACTCTTTCTTTATTTACTCAACAATATTTATTTCATCCATTGATTTCTGCTCCGCAGGACAGAATCTTTAAAATCGCCTTGGGGGTATCTAGATAGATAGACAGAGACTGCAGAAAGCCTGTACGCGTATGTACTTACATATTTGAATTGTGGAACTCAGGCTAGCTGGCCCAATGATTTCAAAAATTGTAGAAAGTGGCGGATGCAGAAAATAATAAAGAGGGGGTTCCCTTTGGCAAAATTTGTTTGGCCACGCTTCTTTTGGATGTGTCTTTGACCACTTCCTGGGTGAATCCCTATCAATACAAGGGAATATCCCTCAAATTATAATTACAACGCTATCAAGAAGTAGCTAATACTGTAATAGCTAGCTACGTACGTATAAGAACATGCAATACTGTTCCTAGCTAGTTATTTTTTCTTGGTTCTACTGCTTTATATCGTGATCTGCAAGCAGATAGTTCATTGTCAGTTACGGGTGTAGAATAAGAGCGTGAGTGAAACATACACTTATAACATTGAAAAAACACAATTTCAACTTTTTGACTTAACTAAAAGATGGTAGCCGACATTCACCCGATTTACGGCCATAGTGTATCGTATGCTTAATAAATAGACCCTTAATACCGAACCGAACAATAAATTGCGTGTGACCTATATAAAAGCAGTACAGGATGTTCTCGATTAGGCTAGCACCTCGTTTGGGTTATTTCACCCCGATCAAGGTTTTGCCATGTATATATACATTTTTTTCTCGGACCTCGATCAAGGTCATGCTCACGTCGTGAACCCAATTGGGTATACCCGCTGAGGTGCCGTTTACCTTTATTTATATGTTTTATTCCCGTGTTGATTTTAAAACAAACAGTAGAGTAAAAATTATATGTTAAACGGTCAATTTTCCATACACCCAAGGCTTGCAAAATCTATCCAGCTCGGACATATTTTGATTTCTGAGTTACAGTTGAGTTCATGAGCGAAACTCATTGCGTAATGCAAGCCTAGCTCATAATGGTGGGTTGTCTGGTGAAGCGATTTCGTAGGCGCAAATGGGTGCCCTAAGTACGCCAGAACCTAAACCTTGGGATAAGAAGAGCCACTGTTATATGTGGAGAGTCCCGTAAAAAACTCCATTATTATTATTATCCACCCGATTTTCCCACTTTCCAAACAGCTTAGTAAAAATGAGTGTCCCTTGATCGAGGGGTGCATGTACCTTAATCAAGGTACGTACCCTGATCGAGAACAATCCCGTACTGAAAAGTAAAGACATACATACAATTTTATATATATATATATCTTGCCGATAACGATTTCTTATACAAATTTTAAAATGTAAACTATGGGAAACAAATATATTATTTGTATATTTTTTATTTTTAGATTCGTCACTGAAGTTATCGTCGGCGTCGTATTATCAGTCTTGGCAGAGTACAAAAGCTCAGGCACTCGACAGAGTATAAAAAGTCCAGGCACAAATTCTCAGGCACAAATATCGAATTATTAGAATATCTTTAATTAATAGAATATATATTTATTATTAAACAATTAAAAAGTTAAAAAGAACTAGTCGTATAAAAACATCTCATTTTTCAGAAATACATCTAAGCGATTGTTAAAAACGTTTAGTGACGACACATTCACAACTTCTCGCGGTAGGGAGTTCCATTTGTCGATCACCCTCATCGTGAAAAACGATTTTCGCATTTCTAATCGACAGTACTGCTTCGTCAACTTGTACTCGTGACCGCGTGTGTACATTTGACTCCCTATCTTGAACATCGACGCACATTTGTATTTACCGTGTAACCATTTATAGACCTCTATTAGATCACCACGTTGTAGTCTATATCTCATGCTTGGCATATTGAGTTTAATAAGACTTTTGTGGTATGGAAGGTTACGAAGAGTGAGGCTCATTTTCGACCACGTCTCAAAATATTTTCCAACCGGTGCTTGTCGCGGAAGAGTCGGGGATTGGTTATCGAGGCGCAATACTCTAAATGAGGACGGACTAATGTGCAGAAGAGTCGCTTGAAGGAGGGACCATCAAGGCGGACAAATGTTCGTCGAATTAGTTAATTTTACTAAGTTGTCGATGTCAGCTTGAAGTTCAAAATGCGAGATCGGAGAAGATAACAAACGATATATTTTAGTATCATCAGCAAAAAGAGCGGCAATAGAATTAATTACGGATGGTAGATCGTTGATGTATACAATAAATAAAAGCGCTGCTAAAACAGATCCCTGGGGGACACCACTTCTGACAGGCAACCAGTCTGATTTAATACCATTTACAACAACGCGTTGTCTACGTTCGGTTATAAAGTTTTCTATCCATGAAAGGATTTTCCCATTTATTCCGTATGCTCTCAATTTTAACAAAATGCGTTTATGCGGAACCTTATCGAAAACTTTAGCAAAGTCAAGGTAAATACAGTCGACCGCAGTTCCTTGATCAATAGCGGTTGTCCACGCGTTTACAACGTTCAAAAGATTTGTAACGCACAAGTGACTGGGTCGAAAACCGGTTAGTCGGACTGATTTGACGAACATTTGTCCGCCTTGATGGTCCCTCCTTCAAGCGACTCTTCTGCACGTTAGTCCGTCCTCATTTAGAGTATTGCGCCTCGATAACTAATCCCCGACTCCTCCGCGACAAGCACCAGTTGGAAAATACTTTGAGACGTGGGTCGAAAATAATCCTCACTTTTCGTAACCTTCCATACCACGAACGTCTTATTAAACTCAATATGCCAAGCATGAGATATAGACTACAACGTGGTGATCTAATAGAGGTCTATAAATGGTTACACGGTAAATACAAATGTGCGTCGATGTTCAAGATAGGGAGTCGAATGTACACACGCGGTCACGAGTACAAGTTGACGAAGCAGTACTGTCGATTAGAAATGCGAAAATCGTTTTTCACGATGAGGGTGATCGACAAATGGAACTCCCTACCGCGAGAAGTTGTGAATGTGTCGTCACTAAACGTTTTTAAAAATCGCTTAGATGTATTTCTGAAAAATGAGCTGTTTTTATACGACTAGTTCTTTTTAACTTTTTAATTGTTTAATAATAAATATAATTACATAAAAAATCACAAAATATTTGTCACATAACTTTTGTGTTTTTAAATATGTCGCAATCTTTCAGGATTTTTTTTTTTTATCTTATCGATCTTATTCTGTTTCAATCTCTTCTGTTTTTATATCTTCACGAATTGTTGAAATCGAGTATTCCTCGCTCGTTAGTTCGTTTTGTGTTTATAACAATGATTTTATTGGTGGTTACGATAGGTTTACAGGCAATATTTATGCCTATTACTCTTTTGTAAAACCTTAACATATATAACATATATAATATATGCTAACAATTTCAACAAAAGGCGCTTATGTGGAACCTTATTGAAAGCTTTAGCAAAGTCAAGGTAAATACAGTCGACCGTAGTTCCTTGATCAATAGCGGTTGTCCACGCGTTTACAACGTTCAAAAGATTTGTAACGCACGAGTGACCGGGTTGAAAACCGTGTTGCAAAGGTGTAAGTAAATCATTTACTAGAAGATGTTTTAGAATGCGATTTTTTATAATTTTCTCAAACGTTTTGACAGCGATGCAGGTAAGGCTAATTGGTCGGTAGTTTGTTGGAGATGTTCTATCTCCTTTTTTAAATAAGGGAACAATATTAGCGTCTTTCCAAATTTGTGGTAGCGTACTAGTTTCGAAGACAAGAATATAGATGGTAGATAGATGCTTGGAAGACGTGTTCTCAGTTTCCTTCAGTACTCGTGGATTGATATTGTCCGGACCAGGAGACTTGAACGGTTTAAGTATGTGTAAGTATTTTTTGATGTTCTCAGGTGATAAGTCAATGTCATCGGTAATATTCTGTACCGGAAAGCCGAGTGAAAAATTTGGTAGCATCTCTTCCTCGGTGGTAAATACGCTCGCGAAAAACTGATTTAGGCAGGTCGCTTTTTGAAACTCGGTTGTTGCAATCGTATCTTTGTATTTAAGATCTGGGATTGTTTTCTTTGTTTGCGATTTCGAATTTACGTACGAGTAGAACGCTTTTGGATTTGTCTTGATGTTTGAAGCAAGCTGTTTTTCAAAATTTCGCAGTGCTGCTCTGCAACCTGCTTTCTCCTTATTTCTCGCTTTGGAATATTCACGGTATGTTTGTTCAGTTTTGTTATTGAGGTATTCTGTATACATTTTCTGTTTTGTTTTGATCAATTCAGTGGCAACATGAATTGTCAATTGACATGAATGTCAATCCACTTCGCACATTTTTTGGTATTTCTCGATTTTTTTGGAATGTTCAATTCTGCGCTTTTTGTAACAGTTGATTGAAACAAATTCCATAGTTTATCAGAATTGGTCGTATTGGGCAGTACAAGGGATTTGAGTTCATCGTTTATTTTTTTGTAATCCCCTTTAGAATACATAAACTTTGGCAAATGTTGTGTGCTTTGAGATGAAGTGACTAGCGTGAAAAGAAGAACATTGTGATGGCTCTTACCAATTGGAGCAAGATGTTTGATCGAGTTAACCATGTACTGTTCAGACGAGAAAACGAGGTTTATTGTGGAAGAGTTCTGATTTTGGCGATGATGTGTTGGATGAAATATATGCTGATGGAGAAAGGAATCTCGCATATTTTCAACAAATGAAGTGGCATGCCAAGAATGAGGAATTGGATTATTAACATCTTTCCAATCAATGTTTAGGTAATTAAAGTCTCCTAAGTATAATAACTCGTTGAATTCACTTGCGCCCTTCAGCATGTGCTTATTAAAAAGACTATTGATATCAATGCTACTGTTCGGTGAGCGATAATATTGTCGTAAAGTAAACGCACAAAAAATGAGTTTTGGTACAACCAAGTCTTCTCTTGTCAGATTGTACATTCCAACTGAATTATACTAAAACTGCAACAAATTTATACAAAAACTACAAAACAATCACGCGGCACGTTCCACGTGAAGTCCAAAGTCCACAAGCGATAATGACCCTCCAAATGCACATTATAAACACAAACCGAGCATTAAAATAAATTATGTAACGAACGTTGTCATAGAAACGCTAGCGTTTTCTACACACTCCCCCTTTTAGGGACAAGGTCACTCAAATTCAAAGTCATCCTTCAAAAGTTCATTTGTAAACGTCTTTATCGCATCATTCGCTTTATTCCTTGCTGATCGAGATTTTCTTGTTTATTTCGTAAGTTGCGTTGACTTTCAGCTTGTCCAGTTTTTCTGGCCAAGCGTCTTTGTTTGATAACCAAGTAGGTCCGTTGTACCATAATCCTGACAAGTTGTTGTTTCCTCGACTTCCGATGTCTGCGGGATTGTCTTTAGTCGGACAATGTCTCCAAATGATGCCTTTCTTTTGTTGAATCTTAGCGACACGGTTTGACACAAATTGCTTCCATTCTTTGAAATTCCCTCTAATCCAATGTAAGGCGACAGTGCTGTCCAACCAACCATATAGCTTTGAAATAGGATATTTTTGAAGAGCTTGTCTAACGTTGTCTAGTGAATTTGTAACCATGTGTCCAGCAATGAGCTCCAATCGTGGTATTGATGTGTCCTTCTTTGAGATCCGTGACTTAGCTGTGAGTAGATTTGTGTTGATTCCTTCAGAGTGATGAACGACAATTTATATTGCAGAACAACAACCATTTTGGCTGGCATCTCCAAAGCCTTGAAGTTTAATATCTCGAATCAGTTGCGATGGTGTAATTATGGATCTTGGTATGCTGACCTGATTTGGTAAAGTTTTTATCCAGTTGAACCATTTCTTTTCAGTTGATTGGGGTAACGGTTTATCCCATGATATCTTGCCATCACATATTTCTCTGTAGATGAGCTTTCCAATGAGTAATGTAGGTGATGCTATTCCTAGAGGGTCGAATATTGATGCCATTGATCGTAGAACTCCTCGTTTTGTAACTTCTCCTTCGTTTTTAGGTGGGGTTATGTCAATATTCATCTTATCACTTTCTTTGTCCCACAAAATTCCAAGGATCTTTGTATCTGAAGTAGTAGTTCCAACATGTTCTTTGGCAAAAGTGATGGTATGGACGTTGCTGATTTCTTCATATTGGGGTTTCTCCAGATTTGGTAAATTAGAATGCCATTTGTGCAAGACAAAACCACCAGCTGCAAACACCTCTTTAGCAATCTGTTTGATGAGTTGAGTTTCACTTTCTGTCTGTCCGCCAAAAGTTAAGTCGTCCACAAAGAGATTATCTTTGATTTCTTCAATTATGACGTCAGGAATTTCTTTCTGTTGCTTCGTTTGTTCCAGGTGTTCAGCTAAAGTTGCATTTAGAATGAATGGGCTTGGCCCACATCCGAAGGGTACTCGTGTAAATCGAAGTGTTGTCATTTCAAAGCTGTAAAGATCCTTAAACCAATGAAGTCGCAGTGCATCTCGATCCTTTTCGTCAATCCAAATTTGGTGGAAAGCTTTTTTGATGTCTCCGAGAAGTGAAATTGGTTTCAAGCGTTGACGGATCAGTAAATCTTGAAGTAGAGGTTGAAGAGCAGGTCCAGTGTGAAGACAGTCATTAAGTGATGGTGATTCTTGATTCTCTCTCGCAGATGCATCATAAACTATTCTTGTTTTGGTGGTCTCCTTATTTACTTTGATGACTGCTCTGTGCGGCATGTAGAATACTCGTTGTCCAGTAGCTTCAGCTGG
Source organism: Candelabrum cocksii (assembly GCA_963930725.1). Taxonomy (NCBI): domain Eukaryota; kingdom Metazoa; phylum Cnidaria; class Hydrozoa; order Anthoathecata; family Candelabridae; genus Candelabrum; species Candelabrum cocksii. The sequence goes on along the minus strand of OZ005677.1, from coordinate 4,380,323 downwards.
TACTTCTTCCAAGATTCCATTTTCAAGTTGAGTCTGCATGATTTTATGATATTCTTCTAAAAGTTGTGGAGTCTTCTTTAACTTACGTAGTTGAGTGTTGAGTCTAGCGATGCTTTGGTTCTTGTTATCTGGTAAAAATGGATGACTAGGTTTCCATGGTAACTTGGTTTGGTATGTACCATCGCTTTTTCGTTTCAACTATTCCTTGAAGTCTTGATAAACCATAGCTTCATCTCCTTCACGATCATCTTCTAATCCAAGTACATCCAGACTGTAATGTTCCTTGTATTCTTTTTGTGATGTCTTTGCAATGTAGGCAATATTTGAAGATTGTTCTCCATTTCCCATCAAGGTCCATCCAAGCAATGTCTTCTCTGCTACTGGTCCTGTCTTTCCGGCAATGAATCCACCAGTCTTGATTTTAGCATGGTCGCCTGCACCAAGAATGATGTGAATAGGATGTTGGGCTTTGTCGTCTTCGTTATCAAAATCAATGCCATTGAGATGTCGGTATTTTGTCTTGAGCTGACTGATGTTTGGATTGTTGAGCTTGGTGAGAACTGGTCGATCTAGCTTGTTAACTTTGAGTGGTATGTTGTAGGTTCCGTTGATTGATTTAATCTTAACGTTGTATACAGGTAGTTTCTAGTTTACAGTTGTTGTCATCGTCTCCAAACATTTAGTCTCCCAATACTCAGGACTTTGATTTGTATGATTGATGAATGTTGATAATACGAAAGAATTTCCAGCACCAGTGTCTAGTAAAACACGAAATCTTTGTCTTTTACATGTCGCGACGAGTGTTGGGTGAATGGTTTCTTGACTTTAACCAACCATGTATAAAGATGCTTTTGTTGCAGAAGGCTGAGTTGAAAAAGATCTTGGAGTGGGTTCATATGAAGAATTTGATTTATGCTGGTTCTTTTGAAATAACATAAGGAGGTGTGGTGGCGTTGATTACAGCGGGAACAGCTACGACTTCGGCAGGCTGAAATATTGTGTGTATCTCCAGTACAGTTGTAGCATAACCTCTTTCTTCCCAATATCTCCTTTCTTTCTTTAATGTCTGATATCTTGTCGCATTCACTACTTCTGTGATTTTCACTGCTGCAATAAACACATATGGTTCTTCTCAGATCTTTATTGGAAGTTTGTAGTACATGAGTTCTCCGATTCCCATGATTATGATTGTCATGATGATGGCTGAGAAATTGATCTTGTTTCGTTCCATGCTGATCTTCTTTAGCGTTGTTGATTTGAGGATTACGGATGGTGTAGTCTTGTAGTTCTTTAAGTAGCTTCTCAAAATTCCATTTTTGCCAATCAGGATCTGATCTGATGATTTCAGTCCTTACTGGTCCAAGTTTATCAAGAGTTTGTCGAACCAATGTTTCAGCGGTATCTAGTTTACCAAGCGTTTTAAGTGAGTTGACACTAACATTCAGTTTTCTATAAAGTTGATGGATTAACTTGAAGTTGTTGGATGACGTGACGCTAGGCAAGGCTGCAATCTGTTGACCATGAGCATAAATTACTTCAGTTGTTTGACCATACTTCTGTGCTAAAAAGCCTTTAGCACTTTGATAACCTTCTTCAGTGAATGGCAGTTCAGCTATCTCGGTCTTTGGTTGAGGGGTTAGCAATTCCCGTAGATATGAGAATTTATTTACAGCAGCGTACTGTTTTGATTTGTCAATCTCTTGTTCAAATTGTTCCCAGAATCGCACCCAGTCAGTGATTGATCCATCAAACTTTGTGAATTCCAGTTTGGTAGCTTTGCTTTCTGTTGTTGTGTTTCCAATTTATGTAATTTCTTTTGTTCTATCTTCAGCTGGAATTTCCTCTGTTTTTCAAGCCACTTGTCCTCTTCTTCTTGTTGGCGCATCCATCTTTGTTCCTCTTTGTTGTCTTCTTGAAATCTTCTTTCTTCATCTTCTTCTTTCTGTTGTCCCAGTGATGATGTTTCTTCTCTCGTTCAGCAATCCAGTCCATCGTTATATCTTGATCTTCCCTTTCAGTAAGTCTCAGTTCTTGAATTGAAGATAAAAGTTGAACGCATTCTCCCAGTTTGTTATCAAGTTGTTCTCTATGTCTTGTGATTCTTCTGATCTGTTGTGTACCAATGTCTGTTGTACTTGTTGTTCCAATCTCTCTGTTATCTTCTCCTTTGCATCCAGTTGTAGTAACAGCTTCTCGCTGTCCCTTACTTTAGGTGCCATCTTGATACTTCTAGTTTGTGTGTTGACGTTGTAGTCTTTGTATATGTTGCGCAATCAATAAACTCCAGGCTTGTCCTGACAAGGTAGCCACTTTGTGTCGTAAAGTAAACGCACAAAAAATGAGTTTTGGTACAACCAAGTATTTTCTTGTCAGATTGTACTTTCCAACTGAATTATACTAAAACTGCAACAAATTTATAGAAAAACTACAAAACAATCACACGGCACATGCCACGTGAATTCCAAAGTCCACGAGCTATATTGACCCTCCAAATGCACATTATAAACACAAAACGAGCATTAAAATAAGTTGTGTAACGAACGTTAAGTTATGTAACGAACGTTGTCATAGAAACGCTAGCGTTTTCTACAATATGTAGTGATGAGAAGTTGTTGTATTTGGTTTTTATTGTACAGCTTATTGATTCTTGGTGATTGGAATTGGTGCTCCATAGTGAAGACTGTAGAGAATCAATAAACATCGCTACACCTCTATGACAATTGGCAAAAGCGTGATTTGTAAAAAGTTGATAATTCGGTAACAAGAGTTCTTCATCTTGTATAAGGAAGCGTTTGTTTTTCGGAAGTGTTTCAGTGAGTGCGATTACATGGGGTTTATATATGGATATCAATTTTGCTATTCAATTACTCAATGTTCGTATATAATACTAAAAGGTTTGGTTTTATTTTGGTACTTTTATTTGATTGTACGTTGATCCATTTGGGTTTTTAGGAGATTCTTTGGGAAGTTTGACAAGATACGGGTTCGATCTCGGGCCCGTTATCTTGTATATGAAGTCTCCCGAATTGTCTCGCGCGATTTCTTCTTGTTGTTGTCTTTTCACCTCTCGATATAGCCTCCTTTCTTCCGGTAATCTGTCACGGTTAATATAAAGTTAGTTTTATTTTATTTTCTTTAAGGCGATAAATGTATTTCATGACAGATTGATTAATACCATTTGTTTTGTTTGTTTGTTTGTTTAATGAGGCTTCCAGAACGCTCATCAAGCATTATCATGAAGACCTCGACCCGGAGTTTTAGTGTATTTAATTGCTTCCATTTGTGCTACGGTTATTTTTGATAAAATACGGCGTTGTTTATTTATAACCGCTCACTAAACAACTTTGTGATAGCATGGTTTCGAACCCAGTACCTTTCGGTTAAGAGCCGAACGCCTTGCCATTGCGCTATCGCCGGATTGTTACTGAAACTTACGAGAATGGGTCTCGGTTTGTTATGTGCGTTTCCGGCTTTTCCTAAACGGAGCATATTCGAGATGTCATTTGGTTCTACTTCCGCTTCGAAATCATTATTCATCAGATTCATACATTTTTGCTGATATGAGGAGGCGTTGTCTTCGGGTAAATCATGAATAACAATGTTGTTGATTCTATTGTTGTGGTCATTGTTGCTAATGGTCTCTTTCCCGATTTCGTTAATGTCTGCTTGATTGTCTGAATCTGGTTCGGTAGAGGGGATAACGGTTTTTTCAGCGGATTCCGCATATGATTTGGAAGCCTCTGCATAAGTTATAATAGTTTCTTCGCGGCTGTCTATTTTAATTCTAAGCGTGTCAATTTTGTTGCCTAGTGTTTCAAGCCGGTCAAGAATTGGTGTTTCGTATCTTTGTTGCAAACATCGTTCTTTACATATATCGCAGATCCAGAAAAAGGTTGTATTTAGCGTTGGCGTTGAATGCATTAGGATCTAATTCTTGACATGTAGTATGGAACTAGAAATCACATATATCACAATTTATAGAGTTCTCATTCTCGTGGATCTTTGTGCCGCATTTACGATGTTTATGCCCTGGACATACTGTGTAGTCAATGTTTTGATTCGGCATTGTATCATATATAATAATAATAATAGTAAGTATGCCGAACAATATGAAATGGTAGAAACCAGGTTTTTATAATTTTTTAAAACGGATATGATGTTAATGTTTAAATGCTGGGGCGGTTCAAACAAACAGAAATGAGAAATTAATTGGCGTAGATGAATTTAACTAATTGGAGCAGATAATTGACGAACGTTTTGTACGAGGCAAAATGAACTGTTTGTGAAATGAAATGAAATTTTCAACTAAATAATCCAGTACAATAGGCAATAAATAGAAAATTCCACAATCAAGCCCTATCTCTTCAGAATATGGGGCAGTCCACTGGGGTTAATACCCAATCTCCCGAAAATCCCCAACAAACCAAGGAAAAGTCAAGACGATAAAACTGAAAACCCGTCAAGAAGAGAGAATATGTTTTAATAAGTCAGTTTATGTATTGAAGTATGATATGCAACTATGAGCGTTCCAATGTAGTTACAAATAGATTGACTTACTGTTCAAACCGTACGGAAAAACTCGGAGAAAACAACAACACGTTACATGCGCATTTTGAAGGTAGATCTGCAATAGGACGGTTGTACCGTAGCAATCGCATCTCTGAATTCTCCCTTGTTCAGAGCAAATCCATGCTCTTTCAAAGGTAGGGCAGATAACCAACTAGACGCACCCTTCTCTTTCGCTTGCGTAATAGCTCTTAACTGCTGTTTAGATAATTGGCTTTCGACAGCTTTAACCTTTCCATTTAAACGTTCAGTTTTTAAAGTTTTGGAAGCATGTAATATATCTTTTACTTCCTCCGGAGATGGTAGGGTGTCGCCCTGTAAAAATATTGTGGCTATTAAAGGTACTGTGATCGTTTTTGATAACTCATAATCGAAAGACGCTTTTCCTGATAAGTTTGATATTTCAAGTCCTCCTTCGCGAATAGGTAGTGTGATCAATTCTCGATCTAGTTTCGTTAATTTAGAGCCGATGAGCGCGGGAATAAAACTATTTTCAATAATCTTGTCTACTGGTGTAATAAGTGTTTCCATTCCTTCAATCATTATTGATGCAAATATATTGGATATTTATCAAATAAACATTTATGCCGTTTTATGCTTTATGTGCTCATGTAAATTCCATTTATCACCTGAAATTTTTAGTGACATGTTTGTCATGTTTTGTAATGTTTTTAAGAAAAAATTGAAAACTCTTTTGATTTCTCAAAATGCTGAACAAAACCTTTGCAAAGAAGCATTAACATTTGTTTGATCTTTTATATGTTTTTAGCTTTTTGAATTGAAATTTCGCTTTCATTGACAATCGTTTTGTCTTTTCTCGGCATTTGCTCTTGTAAATTTGAATTCTATTAATATTATACTATGATTGTAACGATAAAAGACGGTTCTCGACAATAAGACCAATCAAACGGTCTTCTACGAGTACCGCAGTTGTATGCACAAAATTTTGTATACAGTAAAATGTATTGCAGTTGGAAAATGAATTAATAAAAATGAAAAATTATTCAACATCGAAATGCGATTTGCTAGAATCTGCATCGCAATCCGAGTCACCATCATTGTTGTTGCTATTAACTTTCACAATGTCGCAATCGTCAAAGTTTACAAGCGTTCGTACACTCCGTTGTCAATACAACGGCAATCACCTCATTGGTCAATACAACGGCAATCACCTCATTGGTCAATACACCGGCAATCACCTCATTGGTCAATACAACGGCAATCACCTCATTGGTCAATACACCGACAATCACCTCATTGGTCAATACAACGGCAATCACCTCATTGGTCAATACAACGGCAATCACTAATGAGTGCATTTTTGTCTACAGTCGCAAGAAAGCAGTTCCACGATCTAAAAAATTAATATTTATCTAAATAACATTATAATATAAATAAACACCTTAATTTTTGTGACTTTTTGCTTCGGGGTCAAATAATGTGTATGTTTTTCTCACAGCTAAATTACTTAAAACAATAAAACACACACAATTTACCTCATCCGGTGCATAATTTCACTCCATCCACTTAATGCCGACTCCATCAGTTTCGATTGTTCAACCATGTCCTTCTGGAGTTGGAATCACTGGACATTCATTAGAGCCTCCATATTCTGCATTGATAGTCGGCTCTTAAACTGTGTTGGTATAAGTTTGCTTTACAAGGTCCTCTGAGCAGTACATTTTGTATCGAAGATGGTTGATATCGTCACATTTTGTACCATACAAGTGAATGTCTCTAGCTCAGAAAATGATTTTTTCATGGAGATAAACGTTTTCCCCCATTTGCAGAACAGTTCAATATTATTCTTTTCTGAAACAAGAAGTTCATTGCTTTAATCTTCCCCTGAGCAGTGAATGCACTGACAGTGTCACACTGTCACTTACATGATATATTCAAAATATGATGAAATTTGTGTTTTTTCCCTTTTGTAATTAAGAACCTCAAAGACCAGTTAGCAAAAGAATTTGAGTTCACCATCTATGTTCGGCTTCTATATATAACAGAGCTTTTATTTCCGTGTCGTTTAATTTATTCAATGTCCATTCCCACAATAACTCCGAATGGCTATTGGTAATGGAAGCCAAGTAAGACGTTTCACCTACTTTTTCGAAGTGCTTCGAGCTGTGTATATCCCTGCGGTGAATCTTTGACCAATTTGCTAATCTATCTAACTATCTCAAATGTTTCTTTTAATATCGGTACCTGAGAGCATGCATCGTTTACGGGCAAGTTAAGGTTCATGTCCATAACAGTGTGTATAAAGCATCTTATGACTGTCTTGTTTAAATTGAGTTGCAACACCAGACCTTTTTTGTCCTGCCATGGACACATTTGACGCTTTTTATGTAAACCAAGTATATTGAATACTTTTTTTTTTGTCAGACATAATTATAGGGATATACATAGTTGTTAGATAGCTAGTTTGAATTCTCCACACAATGATAACATTGAATTGCAAAAATGCATTGTATAGTTACAAATATTTCACAATTATGACGTCATTATGAAATGATAATAAGAAATACTTTGATTTGATTGGCCAATATTTATCGTCTCCATGAAATATACCGATTCCTCTATATTTTACAGGGGCGGATCTAGGATTTTTTTAGGGTCATCAAAGAACGTAAAATTCAAACAATAAACTTTTGTTTTCATTAATGACATAAGTAAAAAATTTTTCGAAAAAGTGCTTTATTTAATTTCAGTCTATAATAACAATCAAAAGTAAAAACTAAGTTTAAAAACAATAATTAAAACGTTAACATCTGAAAATGCGTTTTGAAGAAATCGCTCAAAAGTATTCAAATACGTGGTCCTGGTGAACGGGGTTTTAGGGACCTAGGATTTGAGGTGTAAAAATTAAAAACAACAATATTTGATGCTTGAAGTTTTATTTTTTTCAAAAAAGGAAGGTATTTGTTTTTAAGACAGCCCATGTAAATGACACTGTACTTAAATTAAGCATGTGAACCACGACAAGGTTCCTTCCATCTCACATGAAAAAGTATTGTTAGCATTTGTTTGTAGGGTTGAGTAGTCAACAATCAATTTTATCACGTTATATATGTCCATGTCTAAATTCCACACAAACAACGTTAAAAGACTTCATACATTCTACCTCATGAATCTACAAAACTCTACTGTAAGTAACAAAGAAATTAACTTTCCCTGAGCAGAACCTAACTTACAGAGAGCGCTCCTTTTCACCCCTTCACTACCCAACATAACACCTAAACATAACACTTAGAAGTAATGCATGCTATGCAAGTTATGTAACATCTTTGACCTCATTGGCTAAGCACCCATATCCTTTATTCCACAGTAACATACCAAGTTGGCAAGGGCTAACATGTTACTGCTCATACTCTACAGTTTCAGTAAAAAAGGTGATCCATGTGTAAAAAGCACTACTAGTCCATTAAATCTGGACGAAGTATATTAATGGTCATCTTCCAATCTGATCTAGACTGTGTTAGATCTAAACTCAGATGTCTCTGTAGTAAATCTGTCCTTATTACCTCTCTTACCTCTAATGTCTTTCTCAATCTACATCTAGTAGTAACAGTCTACCTGTATCTCACAACCACCGGATTCATGTTATTAACCTACTTCGCGCCTCCTATTGAACAATAAACCACCATGCCTGTTGCTGTTTCAAACTCAAGCAATCTCACTCTTTCCTTATTTCTACTCCCAAAACCATAGCCTCCGCGCACATCATTATAACATTCAGACGACTTCCCAACATGTCTCCAAACTTAGATGTGACTATTGTATTATTAACCCATTATAAAACTTATCCTTATCTTCCTCACTGTACCCACACTGATGTGCAAAAACTGACAGTGACAATCCTATTTGCTATAAAAAATTGATCACCATCACTGAGAGGTTTTACATCAATTACTTTCTCCTACCCACTTCGCTGCTATGAATATTCCTACTGCCCATATCCATCACTATTACCAGTCCAGAAAAGTTTATACCTTGCCCTTCTACAATTCTTACTGAAGCTCCTCTCCACCTGACTTCCTGAACACAGCACACATCAACAAATCTATGTTCTAACATTTCAACTACCTCACCTGTTCGGCCTCTCAGTGTGCCGACATTAACACTAGCTATCCTCAGCCTAACGTTGTCTATCTTGTGATGTGATAGCGGGGATAATGATCTGACGATTCTCACACCTGACATCAGTTCTACCGTGTTCTTCACTTCTTTCCTTTCAGCTTTGATTTTTGGTTCTAAAAATTATTGTCCAAATTATTATCAGGAGAAACATTTAACGGTGGGAAATATTTACTCAATGGTTTAGTTGAGCTAACCGAAACATGCTTTCTTTTTTGTGTGAATTGTTTGTTTTCAAGAAAGAAAAATTGTTTTTTTAACAATCGACGGTGCAAAGTGTCCAATTCTATTTTATTGATTGAAGAATTGTCTTAATCATACCATAAAATATAATATTCAGTTGGAGTTGAATTATTTAACAACTCATGATATCTTGGCATTATTTTAACATTAAAAAGATTCTTATATTTTAATAAACCACATTCAGGACACAAAGAAATAATAGGTATATTTATAACTGATGTAAGCGCTGTAAGGCATAAAAATAAAGAAAATGTTTTGTCCTTGAAATTAAGTAAAGCTTCCATTTTTATTAGATCAGATACGTTATTAATTTCAAGAAATGAGTCACAAAATTTTTTAAGTGATTTTCAAGAGAAGAAAATTTTTTGCTTTCAACTTCCTTAAGAATAGTACCTTGCTTGAATAAAAATGTGCACTTTTAAACAACTCCAGTGATGTTAATAACCAAAGAATATTGGGTGTTTTTCCACAGTGTAATGGGATTGTAGAGACAATTTCCATCTCCAGAAGATCTAAAAAAAAAACATACAAATAAAAATTAGGTAAAAGCATTTAATTTTTTTCATCACATAAGGTATGAGTTTTTACCTTAAAGTAACAAAGTTTGTTCTTTGCAGTGGAGGAATGTAACATCCATGTTTTCGTCTCTAATAAAGACATTATTTTTTTTAAAAGGATAATCCTTGTTAATGTCAACTGGTTCAGCCAACAATTTACTTTTGTAAGACCGAACATTTGGCGCGATTTTATTGATTCTGCTACTAAGAGATCCATTACTTTTGACTTTTTTTGTACCACGCGTTAAACATTATATTATTTTCATTAACCAATCAAATTTCTCTCAATCAATCAAAATCCCGAAAACAATTGCATCAAGCGTCCCAATTTTACGATAAAACGGAGCCAATAAACAAAGCTACACCTATACAAATCATAATACCGGTTACGTAAAATCAGGACCACTGATGCAAAAGATCAAAGATGCACCAATTATTCACAGCAACAGCAATTATTCTTTTCGAAAATGTTACTTTTTCGGTCCGTCAGAGTGAGCCATGATGCAAAATTAAAAATTGCTCTTTTTCGCAGTTTATTTTTTTGTTTACGAAAAAACAGTGTTAACAAGAACCATTATCACGCCAAGCACTAACAAGAAGCATTAAAGTTCAATCAAAATAATCTAGTTAGTTTTTTCTTATCAGGTAATTCATGAATTAGATATTTATTTGTTAGGGTGAAGCACTTGCTTCAATGCGTCACCATGGATCCGCCTCTGCTTTACTGTTCTTGAAACAGTACATTGAGGAAAAGCACAATTGGTTCCTGACATAGTTGTTGTTATCTTTTGAAGAGAACTGTTTTGTCTGTAAGTATAGTTGCTATATAAAAGAATATGACTTAAGAAACGACTTATATGTAGCTTATATGATCATTAATAAATGTTTTGTTGTTATCCGCTATTTTAGTATCACCTACTTTGATCACGTGACAACGCAATTTTTAAACAACGAGTTATCAGGCCGTGTTTCCCGATCAGTGTATTTTCTATCGACTATGATTACACTGATGCATGCAAAGCTTGCAACCGCTTCGATTCTTGTATGTAAGGGCTTTTATCTTCCTCTCCCATCCGACTCCACTCGGCTTCAAGGAGTTTGGTGATCTCACAGTTGAGCATGTTGGGGTACTTGAGAACCAACTTCCTTCTCTCGGTACGCGACCAAACCATGAAAGCATTCATAGGTTTCTTAACGTGGTCATCGTCTTCTTCAACCTGCTGCTAAAACGAAAATAGGGGTTTAGTTAAAGAGTAGAATATGCTTGGGAACCTTGTGGCTTTAGTTTTCTTCCCTACCAAACAGTCAAAGTCCTTAGTTTTGACAGACTTGTTTAATGTTTTAATATGATTATATGAATGCGAATGTGTATATACAAGTTTTAAATGGAAATTTCAAGATTATTATTTACAAGATTATTATTTTAAATTTATTATTATTTTTTTAATCTTATTACTCAATGTGAGGTACTCTACTTATTATGATCTATACCGGATTATGTGGCGATTGACTTGCGAGTCCGTGCGATAATGGATGATTGACAGGATGATGAGCCTGGTGACTGGGTTGCGTTTGATGTGATTGGTAGTTTGAGTTAGCGTCCGTGTGCAGCAGTCCCTGTACTAGGGATTGCGCAAGACAGGGTTCAGTTTTAGAAAAGAGTTTCTTTCTTTAAATATGGTATTTGGGAGTTTGATAAAATTGCAAAATGTTTATTTTTATTAAAACAGTCATAGTTTGTCTCAATTATGGAATAAAATAAGAAAAAAGTTGCATTTTAATGTTTTAATGCCATATAATTCTTCGCTTGGTACCAATCATAAAATTTACTCCTTCATAAAAAATATAAAAGCCAAGGTGGAAGCATTTGTCAAAGTGCAGCACTTTATACCTTGTTGAAACCACAAAAGAAAGGAGATTGCCGCTCTGTTGGTTTCTAAGCTCCTACGCATGTCTACAACAAATAGACCAAAAATACCCAAAGAAAATGAGAAAAATTTCTAATATCCAAACTTTTTTTAAATGAAACCATATCTTAGTAAATTCCATCTTTCCTCTAATCTTTTGCAATGAAATCATTAACAAAAAATTTAAGCTTCCACTTTGGAAATCCACTTTTATTTTACCCGCCTAAATGTCTGTTTTGGTTTCGTGTACTGATCACAAAAATCATCCATACGGCACAATACGGATTAAGGGGTGAAACCGGGATGGTGGGACAGGGACGTGCATAAAATTACTTATCATATTCTTATAAATCTTTTTGAGTGTTCATTTGAAGTAGATGGTAACAATTATATCAGCTGCCTTATTCTCTTTTGATTCTGCTATTATACTACCATCAAAAAATTTTAATTAAAAAAAAGTGTACAAATTTATTTCCAAAAATGATAACTTGACATCAGTAGTTGAAAGTCTGTATTGTGCTCCTGATTCTGTAGGTGATCATTGTGATAAAGCTGTTATTAAATCACATCTAAAATGTTAGACAATTTCGTATCTGACGATGATGATAAGCGTAGTGATAATTTTTCTGATAATTTTCTTGACCAAAATGTATTATTAGCAAATGTAGTGTTGGATGGAAAATAAAGTAAAGTGAAGTGGCCAAATTAACCCTAATGTTGGTAACGGGCGTAAACGAGGGTGTCTATCCCCTTTTCGTTAGCGCAAGACGTTATGTGTAACTGTTGAGGGAGGCGCAACTCCAGCCACCAACACCCGTACTTTACCGCATCAAAATGCTACTCATTCGCTGAGTCGGCGAGGCCGGGAGGATTTGAACCCGCAACCTCAGAAATCTGAAATTGCAAGCGCTCTACCAACTGAGCTATCCTGACCCTGAAAATAAAAGTTTTTTTTAAAACCACAAATCTATTAAAAAACATTTACTTGGCTCGATATTGCCACGAATTCTCACATAAAAACTTTACTTTTTGAGTCTTTAAAATATGCAGTGGTCTTGTTTGCACAAAATACTACAGAATAATACAGATCTAAAATACTGTTCTGTATTAAAATAAGTGATAAGCTTTTTCAGTCAGTTAATTACATGCTTTAGGCTATGTTTTTAGACCTTCTCCATATTGTCTTTTTATCGTCTTTAAGTTCAAATTTGCGAATTTTTATAAAAATTTTCCAAAATTTCTTCTGTATGTTATTCTTGGATCGTATCACCAAAACGACGATTTTTTTACAATTCTTACACCTTAACCTAGTATACTAAGCTCATCTTAGTTAGTTTTTTTCCTCATATAATTATAAAAATCGTAAAATCAGTTATAAGAATTGCAAAAGAAAAAATCTGGGCTAACAACATAGGCGTATTCTAAGAACAAAGAAATAAAAAAATTATGTCAGAATGAGACGTTGTTTTAGTTTTTAAAATGACATGTACTACGAGCAATCAATTTCGATGACATCCGTGTTCCTTCTTATGTTTCTTCTTGCAAACATTTGACGAATATCGTGTTGACCCGATGGTTGATTCATCAGCAAGTATTATTGATCGTGATAACCAGCAGCTCACGGCAGTAGCAAATTTAACTGCTGACGAGCTGTCCATTTTCAACACTAGCAACTCAAAAGAAGTAGCTAGCAGTGATGATGATTCGGATTGGGAAAATCCTGAGCAAGAAGAACGAGGTGCATTTGACCTATTTGATGAGGAGCCGTTTGATGAATAGTATCTTTTTGGAAGGAATAGAAGTCAATAAGTATTGAGTTTTTCTCTTTTTATTCTCCCTGAACCATTGAAGTAAAGAATAGAAATTCTCCAATTATTTCTTTAATACGAAAAAAAATTACTATTTTTGCTCATCCGCGAAAGTTTATGCTCTCAAAAAATTCTCTTTTGGACGATTCACGAAAGTTTATGCTCGCGAAAGGCAAACATTTCGCAAATATTTGTCCTCGCAAAAGTTTCTATTCGCGAAAGTTTCTGCTCCTAAAGTACCATATTATCTTCATGCCAAATATGAAGCACCTACAATCTACATTTGTCATTTTATTAAGTTTTTTTTTGACATAACCCCCGGATTTCCGTTCAGTGCCACTGATTTACGGCATTTTCTACAAAATCCGTTCTAAAATTTTTTCTTGGAACCTTAAAGTCCTCTAACTTTTGATTGCGCGGTTCAATTTCAACAAATGACCCTTCGTTTTGGTTCTCTTTTTGTATTCTATACTACAGTAATAACAATAATAGTATATCTGTAATTTGAAAAATCCTCGATTCCTACCTGTATGTCACGCGGTTCGGCTTTGATCAGTTCCGTGGGTTCATCTATGTGACCTCCAATCATCTTAGTGAGCGCAGGTACTTCTGAGGTGTCCTGTGGGAAATATGGAGAAGGTGATTGACGAATCATGACTGAACTCTAAAACAGATTGAGTCAGGAATAAAGAAAACCAACAGCTAGTAATATTATTTTTTGGTTTTTGGTTCTTTTTTATAGCTGCTGCTAGGAAAAACGTGCTGGATATCCAGTCTTTCCAGATAAACAGTCTAGTTACATTTTAGGTCCGAAATAAAGTTTATGTTTTAATTGCTTGAGTTGACTGAGGAAAGAAAGCAACACTTTTTCCTTTTAAAATTATTATTATCTAAGCAATGGTAAAGGCTTGAGCAGCAAAAAGAAGGCTAACCAGTGGTAAGAGATTGTTCAAAAAGAGGAGTTGTAGAAGAACACTAAAAGACAACTAAAGTGACAGTAAGAATGTGTGTTCCGACAACACTAGCAGAGACACGACACAACATCATCGACATCGAAGCCCTCGAGTTCAAAACAAATGATTATACTTGACACTGGAGAGAAAATATGACACTGAGTGATAGACATAATTTTATTATAAACAGTCTAAAATATGATCATTGCTTTAATTCAAGCTGTTGCCTGCTGCCTGCAAATGCAGCAGTAAAAAAATTGACTTTGAGAACAAGTATTCCAAAGAAATGAGGCTCTCAAATTTCATTACTCTGTTTTGTTTAGAATGTAACTGTAAATTTTCAACTTATACTAACATATCCCTGGATGTTAAAGCATGTGATATATAAGAACAGTGATAGTGTTTCACGATGTTGGAAAAGGACACACTGCTATTGAGAATGTTTGTGGATTTATGAACCCTTCTTCCACTTAAATCAGAATGTGTCAAACACATACAGAAGCGGGTCAACAGCTGTTTACGTTCTTAAAAAAAGAGGTAATAAAGTTGAAATGATGGTAATGCTAAGAATATGTGAAGACTGACTAATAAAATGATAAAAACTACACAGGCATTCCATGTACTTACTACCAGTCAACCAGTGGAGTGAAAATGAAATAGTTAAATTTCATTACAAGCATGGTTGTTTTGGATGGCTATATTGTTAGTGATTTTCAAAATATAAAAATTTTGCTTTGTCGATTGGCATAATGACGGCAATTTCTGAACCACTATTTGGATGTTGAAAAGTGATGTTTCGGTTATTATTGGTTGATTGCATAAAAATTAAGTAGCTTCATTAGTATTTAATTAATTATTGTTGGGTCAAAAAAGATAGATTCTAATGGTTTTTTCAATTTATTTTTATTTTTTCGCGGTGTACGAGATGTAGAAAATCTAGAAAAATGTTTTCACGTCACGTCACATTTTTAACCATCTAAGTTTTACTTGGTTAGATTTAAAGTAGAACATTAAGTGCATTACTCACATATGAGATATGGCTCTTCCCACAAGAAGTGAACTATCTTAAAAATGGTCTCAAAACATTTTCCGTCACGTCACAATGTTGTGATGTGATGGAAGTGACGTGACAGAAATTTTATTTAAGACATATTAGAAGATATAAATGAAGCTTCAAACAATATACTTGAGTTAAATTTAACCAAGGTAAAATAAAATATACTGACAACAACAAGAAAAAATAAGTTCATTCATACAATTCAATCAATGATCATCATATAAAAAAAAATTATATTTGCCCAATTATTTTTACAAGAATTGCAACAAGAATTGGACATTATTAATACTTCATTATAACTGATTGAAAATTATAAAAACAACCCCATAAAGTCGGAATTTGTTTATTAATTACTGCAAGTGCATATAAAGTAATTAATCAAAAACATGTTGTTAAAACTATTGTTTTATTTTTTGTCCCTGTGTGTCTGTGTGCAGAGTGGCGTACGTAAGAACAACTTAAAGTTAGTTGGTTACTATATGTTCTCTTGACGGATGGGATAATTTCATTGGGGTACCAACCCTTGGGCCGGCATCATAAAGATTTTTAATCTTACGACTGTCAAAGAATGAAACAAGGAAGAAATACAATGCAATGACTTTGATGCCAATGAATGTGTCAACTGTCATAATGGCATTAAAATATTTTTATTCAATATTTTTTTATTGCAACTATTTCCCTTGTGGGTAATTTAATAAAATAAAGTATTTTTAGACTCCTTATTTTATTTATTTATTACGAATATTTATACAGGATAAAAAGTTCAAAATAAGATATATACAAGCTATATACAAATTCTGTTCTACCACTTTGTCCTGTTAAGCGGCTTAAATTTGTTAAAAAAAAGAAAAAGAAAAAATATGTTAAAAACTCAATCACAAGTTAGTTAAAAACTCCTTAAGACTTGGGGCACTTCTAGTCTTAATAGGCAATTCATTGAAGGTTTTTGCCCCATAAAAGAAAAATGTCTTTTTAGTAGATTCAAGTCTTATTTTAGGAATTCTAAGTATTTTTCCAGTGTTTCGAGTATTGTTTCTCATAATTTCGAAATAGTCCTGAAAAAACTCGCAAGTATCTCCATTCAAGCATTTATACACGTTAACACACACTTTTTTCTTCATTATTTCGTCAATCTTTGGTAGTACAGTTACTGGTTTGATAATCTTTCAAACTCGTTCTTCGAAAGATTGTGTCTTTACCTTGTGAGTATTGCTCGTCTGTGAGGTGATAATTGAACAATACGTAAACAATGGTATCAACATCGTTTGGTAAATCGCAACTGCAGCTTTCACCGTTAGCTGTGGTCGAAGTCGTTGAAGTAGATACAGACGCCCACACACTTTCTTGTAAGTAGCAACGGAGTTATCAGATAAGCTTAATGTCTGATCAAGATTCAAACCAAGGTATTTGCATTTGGTGGTGTAATTCACTGATTTACTTTTATACGAAATGTTTAGATCAGTAGTCTTTTTCACTTTTTGAGAAGTTCCAAATGTCATGCATTCGGTCTTACCGGCTTTCATATTCGTAATCAACTCGTTCTGTTCCATCCAATCAGTGACTCGTGCAAAATCAGCTGAGAGTTTCTGTTCTAATTCATCGCGGCTTTTTGAAGACGTATATATTATGGTATCGTTTGCATACATCGGGATTTCACACTCTCTTGTAACATAAGCAACATTATCGAAGCTCAGCAGAAACAAAAGCGGCCCCAAGATCGAACCTTGGGGGACACCAATTGTGCCAAGTTCCATTTGAGAGATTGCATTTTGGAAATTTACATATTGCTTCCTGTTGAATAAGTAGTTGATGAAAAACTCCTTCTCCGTGTCGCGAATTCCATAGTTTGAAAAGTTTGAGATAATTTGGCTGTGACTTAAAGTGTCGAAAGCCTTGCTTAAGTCAATGAATATGGCACCTGTTAGTCTACCTTCATCCATGTTCTTCTTTTTTCTTCTTACGCAATCCATTGTTCTGAATCCACTGTGTATGACCATTAGAGCATCTTCGATAAAAAGATTCAGTGAAAGAAGTTAGCGAAAGGATAATAAGAAATATATATAAAATAGAGTAATTATAATTGAAAATCGATTTTTTAAACTCCGTAAATGGCGAATAGATTTTGAATATCGCGTAAAAACTTCGAGAAATTGTTAGTAATATTTTGTAGCGTCGAACAGTCAATATTTTGTGCGGACAAGTGAAAAACTTAATAGACATGTTATGAACTGTCCGACGGGACGAGTGGTGAAAAACAAAGAATACACCACTGACTTGGTAAAAATTGCAATGCATTTTGGTTAAGAATGGTTAAGAATGGGTTGCCTTATTTTGAATTATTTATAAATATATAAGTAACATAAATGTTTGAGTTAGAAATCAGTGTCGTATCCAGAGATTATTTGGGGATACCGTTTTGGTTGTATGAAAATGTAGTTGTTTTAGTGTCACGCAAAGCCCCGCCCCATGGTGGGGGCTGAGGGGCAATTTTTTTTTGGATTTTATGTGTCTACATTGCTGGAAAATGCACTTCCCGGCGAACTCTGAGGAGAACCAACATCTGATGTCCACGTGGACAGGATTCTCAGTGCAAATTTCAATTAGATAAACTAAATGTAACAGCAACCTACAAAAAGTCAAAATCGCTACTTCCACATGGATGTCTAAGTGACAAAAAATGTCTCCACAGTAAAACGCAGAACAACAACGAATGTCTGAATAACATGTTGTGAACAAAATGCCCAAAATCTATGTTTGGAGGGAAAGAAGTACTCAAAATTGCTGCTTCATCGGCAATCATTTACTTTAATGATGGTGTAACTGGAATTTTTGAAATCTTTCGAGTTTGGGGGATGAAACCCGGAACATACACGCATGAAATGTGTTGCCGCATTGATTCGAACCGTATCCGAATTGTGTTGCTTGAAGAGACAAAATGGGCAAGAAAAAAGCTTCGAAATAAGAGAAAAAGTTCCAAGATAAGAATGAAAAAGAGGAAGGCAATGTTTATGGTCCAAGATTGATTTAGGTTGTTTATTGTAGAGTATTTACATTTTATAGCATTAGTTAACACGTTTTTTTTTAAATCTTGATTATGGAAAAAATTCTGTTTCATCTTCGTTCAGAGTTTATTTGCGTGCAGTCAAGTATCATTTTTAATTCGTAACCATCAAAAAGTATACCTATGCCTTAGAATACCTTAGGATATCTTCATGAAATAATATTACAGTATTATAACTGTTTACTGAAATTCTTTCATGTTAAATGTGTAATCCAATTTTAGACCATGGTAATCTTGACAGCTTCTCTTTGTCTGTTTGTCACCAAAATCTTTATTCAGTGGTGAGAAAAACTGTCAGCGCTAATGCTCTTAATGTAAGAGGATTTCCTCAATATTTTATGTCTGGATAGCTCAATTTCCTATCTGACTCAACATATGAGTAAGGTTCAAATCCAGAACAATATATTAACGTTAACGTTCACAAAAAGCTTTTGCTTTCGCGTAACATGAGAATAGTTAGACTATATACGTGTTTTATACGATACTGTGATATGACAAAGGTAGTAGAGATGTATTTTCCTTTTAGTCCACCAGCAATATTTTTTACAGACATACCATGTTAATTACAAATATATACTTTTTAAGCTCCTTAACCTATTCTCCTTGAAATTTTGTCAATTTGTGTTTAAGCCTAAAGACGGGTGTCAACAGCTGTATTTATGCAAAATTATCCGCTGTATATCGAAGTTAAACAATCAACTCTTATTAAAAAAACGTTGGTTTATAACCTGTTCATCATAACAAAGCAAGAAAATGAAATTTACTGTTCGAAGCTCATGTTTACTGGGATGAAAATGTAAAACTGTACTTGTACTGTTCCTTTCTCTGATCCTCAAATTGACAAGATTCCAATTAAGCAATAACAATAGCAAGTGTAATCAACCTGTAATACATAGAAGGAAGTATATATAGAAAACACTTTTTATAAGAACAATTTTATAAGAACACCAGCCTGAAAATGATGCAAAAAATTAAGAACAAATTAAGAACAACCTCTGATAAATAGCTGATAAATATAGTAGATTCATTTTTTTAAGAACAACAGGTGACAATGTGGCCAAAAAGACTGCAAAAGACTAAAACCCTAAATAAAGAACAAATAAAGAACAAATTAAGAACATTTCAGCCTGAAAATTCTGAAAAAGTTAAGAATAGTCAGCCTCAACCCCAATTTTACTGATTCTTATAAAAAGAAGAGTGTAATGCAACTTCTGTTTCTGACAAAATTCATCACAAAAATTGTTATCACCAAAAAAAGAAACAGAGTTATATAAACAGTCGCCAGTTGTCAGTTATGATAAGGCAACCAACTTTCGTTGTCTGTCAATCTCATGAAAATAACACTCCACATTAAAGTCACGAGTAAACAAATGAAAAAACAATACTAGGTAAAATAAAACAATTGTGGCCTGAATTTTAGGGTCAGCTATTTTTTCCATCCTTCAAAATGCGAAAATTAATCGTGGCGGAGGAGTGTTGTAACTTATAATTTATTATCATACTCGCAGTGCTTTATTTTGTTTTCCATGTTCTTAAAGCTCTGCATAAACAATACATACACTAATTTTATAAGCAAGACAGCTATAAGCAAGCATCGTACGAACAAAAATGCCTTGTTTTGAAGTTAGCTTAATGTAGTTTATTCAGAGACAGAGGGTAAAATGGGCTTAGTGAGACAATTAAATGATCAAAAAATATGTGATATGAGTAAATTTAAAACAAAGCTAAAAATTATACAAGAAAAAGATTTTTATACTGTATATAAAATTTACATTTCAAGGGAAATTACCGGTATAGTTTCTACCCCCGCTTTCCATATACATAAGCATAGCTATAAGCATATTTTTAAGGTAAAAATTGTAAAATTGTTAAAGCATATAGCTACCGTAAGGTCATTTCACAGTTTTGATGCTTATAAATAAAATTAGTGTATTACAGGTGTAGAAACTTTCGCGCGAAGAGAAATGCTTACTTAAGCAATGTATAAATGTAGTGTAAACCTACCTTAACACCAAAAAAAAATTCAAAACAAAAATTCAATTCAAAAAAAATTCAATTCAAAACAAAAATTCAATTCAAAAAAATTCAATTCAAAACAAAAATTATGATTCCGCGTCATATGGCGCGCTAAACCGGCATTTATTACTATCCTTTAAAATGTAGTCTATGTCATAAATATAATACCATGATTATGATTATAGTACTATGTTTTCAAAAGATAGTACTATATACACTATGTTTTCAAAAGATAGTACTATATATACACAAATATAATACTATGTCATACTTATAGTACTATCTCTAGAATTATAATGTTATGCTACAAATATAATACTAACTATGGTTATAGTACTAACTTGTACTATAAAAAGACTTGCGTGTTGGACTATAAGACTTCTGTGAAAAGGTCTTGACGTCACAATGAAAGGTCTGACTCGATTACTCCATAACATCGGGTTGGGGAAAATTTAAAACAGGCTCTCTCTCAAATCAAAATGGCGAACAGCAACAATGACCACAAATCAATATTAAATTTATTAACAGCAGAAGCTGCATTAGGAAAGACTGTGTCTGTCAGTAAAGATAGCTATGTATTAGTTGATTCAAGAACATCTCCATCGTACCATATTTAAATAAACAAATATTACAATTACAATTAAGGCAAAGACTGGGAAAGCGAGCTCCAATTTTACCACGTGTTAACAAGTAACATGATTGTGCACCATGACGTCTACCAAGACTTCTAAGTGATAGTACTATAATCACGACATAGTGTTATATTTATGACACAGTATAAGATATATTGGAAAGATAGTACTATAATCACGACATAGTATTATATTTAGAAAGATAGTACTATAATCACGACATAGTATTATATTTAGAAAGATAGTACTATAATCACGACATAGTATTATATTTTTACAGGATGGTATTAAATGCCGGTTTGGCACGCCATAGAAACACGTGCAAAGTTTATTTTTGAAAATTCTTTTTACGCATAATTATTACGCTTGTTGTAACATAAATTAACATGTTTTAACTTAAAAATGTTTTCGCATTTTGAGGGATGGAAAAAAAAGCTAACCGAATTTTAGACTAAACTCCCTCGTTTATCCTTTTCCCCTTCGAATCGGCCTCAACGTTCTTCCCCGAAGCTACTATTTTTAAAATTTTCTAAAATCTCTGAGGGAATAAGGTTAAACCACTGATCTCAAAAAAATAATTTTTATTTTTCACTATATCATTGGTTAAACGAAGGATTTTAGTCCGCCATTGTTATTTTTAACACAATGTCTACTATTGTTCTTTTATTGTTGATAACTTAAACACGATGTGGTAGCAAATTATAAAGCCGCACGCTACGCGCAAACATTTTAAGCAGATATTATTACACTTAGATGAAAAAGCCGCAAGTAGCAACAGATAGAAGTTCTGTCTTTCATTGAGTGTAGAGTTCATTTGTAGTACCTTGAACCTTTG
The DNA here is from genome assembly GCA_963930725.1 of Candelabrum cocksii. Lineage (NCBI taxonomy): Eukaryota > Metazoa > Cnidaria > Hydrozoa > Anthoathecata > Candelabridae > Candelabrum > Candelabrum cocksii. The sequence continues at coordinate 4,358,551 of OZ005677.1, read as the reverse complement.
AACCTTGCAAATCCATGGATCCGTCCCTGAGTGTATGTGCTGTTATCGCATGAATATAATCATAGCATACAGCTTTGTTATCTAACCGTTGGAAGAAATCTTGATTGTTTAAAAATAAATATTGAATACAGACGCCACGCATGCGCTTTTAACCCAGTCGAACGGATTAAAAGCAAGAGCTATCACACCTTCATTTCAGTTCGCCATGGATTTCAAAGAAACGCGTGTCATTCTGCTCTTGTTTATATCCTTCTCCTTGTTCTTTTTCTCGTATGAAGTACGTAAGTTTTCAATGAAAGTGAATTAATATTTTCCTTAAATAGTTTTTTAAAAAAACTTTTAAACGGAGATATGAATGTAGAGTTGTTGATATCACAGTACACTTTTTTATTATAAGAAACTAAGCAAAGGCCCTAGTAGTTGCAGTTTCTTAATTTTGGTTAAGTAGCAAAAGTTTCTTAAATAGTTTCTTAAATCATAAAATTGGTTGGTTGGTTGGTCTTGCTTGTTGAGTAGATGAGGCGAGGTAAATAAAATGATAAAAGTGTAAGTTTTAGTTATCATTAACAGAAGTATTTTAAAAATGTGTTCCTGTATTTATTTAGTTCTTTTTGAAAGGCATGTACCTTATGCTTTTTACGTACCTTATACTTATATTATTTAGACAACAATGTCTGCTCATCCCGTTAAAACATTTGATTTCAAATTAGCATGTTTACGACGCTATTGAGAACCAGACTAAGGTTTCTTAGGAAATATTTTTGAAGTACTACAGTTTCTTAAATATTTGAGGGCATCTAGATCTAGTTTCTTTTAAACGGGTTTCTTATAAAAAAAAAAAATACATGTAATGCATGAGTTACAATTAAAATTAATTATATAGCAAAACTCTTTTTAAATAATATTGCGGGTGCAATTGTTTGCGGTATATACTTTTTATATCTTTACAAATCAATATTGGTTGAAATTAGTTCTTTGTAGAACCGTTTGTTATCGAGTCATGACAGGTGCGGTTAAACATAATTAGATATCTCTTTCAAAGAAAGCTTACTCAAAATGCAATTAGCACACTCATATGTTTTTTAAGCCGGTAATTCCTTTGTTTTAACCTTCTTATCCATGCTGTTTTAACCTTCTTATCCATGCTGTTTTTAAGCTTATGAGCAAAAACGTTTTATTACTTAAATAGGTGTTCAAACAATGGCGCCGTGCTACAATTACATGTGGTGAGTATTAGCGTTGTTCGCTTCCTATTCAAATGTTAGTATAAAATGTAAAAAATCGCTTATTTACGATTTTATACAGTTATTACTGTGGACTTGACTTGCTTCATCCAATGCCAGTAGGCGCAGGTAAAACTGTGGACCCTCTATAAAGCGGACACCATTAGTGCATGGAAAGTGCCCTCTTTATGCAAGTGTCCGCTTTATAGATAGTCTATCTTGAAATAAATATTTAGTGCAAATTTAACGGAAAATTGGTGACTGTTGTGGTTTTCTTAAGTTAACACTTCCAGTAAGTTAAAGAAAGGACATGAGATGAAACATTTCTTTTTATTTCAAGAGATAAAATTGACCATTCTTTTTGAACGATAAAAATAATAATACTTAAATTATTTAACGCTGTTTTTATACCAGAAGGCTGCCGGTTCACAAATGCTAAAAGATGAACACTAAGATTGGCTTTTACTTAATTCTACTAGTTGTTTCCGCGATTTCAATGTTTGCTGTGTATATTTCTACTTTGGATCATCTATTTCTATAACCACAAACACAATGGATGCGCTGCGAAGAAGTGCAAAGGGCAAATTTGTACGAATCCAATTCATTACTGTTGAAGTTGGAAGGTCGCGTTTCTCGATATATGTGTAGATAACACTGATAAAAACCTTTCTGTTTCTCTACTCGTTCCACCGTATGGCGTGAAAATCAACGGAGTGAATGAACCATTAGGCCTGTTTCTTATTTCATTCATTTGCTGCAAATGTATTTTGTTACTTCTGGTTTCTGTAGGATGGTGCAAATGGGTTAAATACTCTCACGTCAAAAAATGCACGTTGTCCATTCTGCCAGAAGTCCGAATTTCTTGGGAGGTTTTCACCACTTAGCTGTTGTAATAGGTTTTAATAGTTCAACGGCTTCGTTATTTGAACTATTAATTCGGAATATAAAATAATCGCGACTGTCGTTCTCTTCACATAAAAAGAATGAGTAAGTTTGTGCCGTTAAATATATGTACAAATGTGAACGGATAAACAAAAGGTTAATGAGGTGTTAATGAGATCTGTGGGATGCTGAGAATGTGACACGTATGAGTTTTTAAATGATGTTGCCATGGTAAGAAAACAAGATGTAGAATGGCATGAATTGATATGTAGAGAATTGCTACAAGGTGGCTCGATTTGAACATCCTTTGAAATTTCTGTTGCCAACATTCCGAGAAGATTGCGAAATTCATTGTACCGGTGATGAATATATTCTTATAAATTTTTCAATGATATTTTGTTGTTCGTCTGTTGTAGCATGAAGACGTTCTGGGAGCCGAAAGAATGTCAATTATTTGATGACGTCAGAACGCAGAACCGACATAGAATTTTGCAAATATTGAGCACATTTTACATTTTACTCTTGCCTCATGAAGAAATTTTCGGTATTGAGAAGTACCAAAAAGATCATTGTTTCGTGCAAAATTGCCTTGTCTAAACGCTTCTCCGAGTATCGCTCGAATTTCTTGAATCATCAAAATCATAATATGATAAGAAGTATTAAGTAAGAAGTCCCATTGCGCGAAACGCGCGTGTTAGCTCGTATTTTATACATTACTTAAAGTCAGAAAAATGTTGTTTGAATTATTATTTGTTTGTTTTTCTTGTGTGGAAAAATTCTCAAAATAAGGAGATTTCACATTATTTTGTTTAATTGGGCAGGAGAAAAAAATTAGTGTAAAAATCGGGAGTCTCCCGCCGAAATCGGGAGAGTTGGCATGTCTGGGAATTATTCTAATGAAATAGGTTATCTTATGAGGAAATTCACTTACAAAGCCATGACACGCCGCATGCGGTTCTGAACGTGCTGTTTTACTCAGCATTTTTAATTGTTCAATCCATTCATTTACTAATTTGTCTGTGTAATTTGACTTTTCAATGGCAGTGCCAATATACGAGTATTTCCGTCCTGATATTGTTACATTGATCTGATGTGTTTCCAAAGATATAACATGCAAACTTCTAATTTTTCTCTTTCGCTACCAATCATGACTTTGAGGTATTAGGGTGAACAACAAAGGACCATCATGAAGAACATTTTTCCACCACAACTTTATCTCAAGTAATGCATCTGCACTAACATAATTATCTGCATAAGCATGTAGCTTTACTTCGCTTTTAGCTGATTTTAGTAATGGTAGTAGTGAGATAACTCCAACTGCATAAACAGGTATTGCAAACGGATCACCTTGCGTTGTTCTTTCAGATGACGTTATCTCTATGTCTCCTGTTACAAAGAGCCGAGATGGTTTACTGTAGCAATTCTGAACATATTGCGCCATAGGTGAGCATACATATTTGATGTTAAGCAATAATGCTTCCCGATTCAAGCTGCATTTGATGCATCAATTAGAAGCAAGCCATTTCTTCCTCTTCAAAGATATCATTTATTGCGTGGGCTGCTGCCTCACATCCAGAAGGTAAACGAGACCCGCCACTTTCCATGATATCACGCCTTAGGACACTAATGATTGCTTTGATCCTCGTCAGCAATCCTTAATACCGATTGGTCGAACGCTAGGATTCTTATGAAGAAAGACCAAGCGACAGGAAACATACACCTCAATGGAATTCTTGTTGACATCCTTTGTGCACAGTAAAATTTTCAAAAATTTTGAATTCTCATTCCAGAAGGACCTGCTGCACTTTATGTGTGTAACGCAGCTTTGGCAATAGCTGTTTCATCGATATTCTCAAACATGACAGAATTAACAAAAGGAATCTCTGCTTTCGTAAGAATGTGGACAAACATTTTATTGCCAAACAAATTCAATGAATGAGTTTTGATAGTTTGCCTAGAATTATCTAAATCAATTCTCAATACGATCACTAAGTTTAATCATTATTTGAATCGGTGTGACAAAACGTAATCAAAAAATGTTTTGAACTAAAATCGCCGTTATTGTGTATCTAACAACATTGATTGGAGAATTTTCCCACATCAACTAAAGATTGCACCGATATTTAAACGCGGTGATAAAATGCCGTTCACTAATTATAGACCTATTTCGGTACTCCCCATTTTTCAAAACTTTTAATCCAATTATATTCTGTTTCATCGAAAAGGATAACATGTCTTTATACCGGCACTCCTTCGTCCATTACATATTAATGATAATCCCATTAGCCGTATTAGATTTACGAATTTTCTTACCGTTTGTAATTGATGAGAATGTTTTTTTGGGAGAACCACATTCGGCAGATTGAATGCACATTTTATATTACATGTATAATCGTATGAATTTTATTTTAGAACATTTCTTGTAAATTATTTAATATTTACAATAATAAAAATAATATTTAATTGTGAATGTTATTTAATATTATGTTATTGTGAATATGCCAAATAAAAAATAAAATTACCTAAATACATGCTACGAATATAGAATATATGCCTTTATCATTATTTAAGGCGAAAGAGTTAAAATGTATTATATTTCAAAGAATTTTTTGTGATGTGGTAAACATTTGTGGAAAAGTGAAGGGCGCATGTGCGCAGTTGTGCTTAAATGAGGACGCCGAAAAAGAGGAAAACGAAAGTGCAATTTTTAGTAGGTATAAAGAAATTATGTTGTTAAATTTCTAGTGAAGGACGTTTGGAGATTGCGAACATAATACGTGGAATGATTGCAGTGCAAACGAAAACCTCTAGTAGACCCAATAAAATTAGTATAGACGGGAGTGGAACAAAGGGAGTAGGATCAATAGACGGATTTCACATCCACGACAGCGAAAATAAAAATGACATGTGTAAGCTTGCTTTCATAACCAAGTCGGTTTCAAGGATTTTCAAAGGATTTTCCTGGTATATAAGACGTACCTTAAAATACAAATCAGATTCCATTTCACACAACCGTTGTGATTACTATATCAATAAAATAATACCCGATGATGGCACATCAGTAGCAGATCTGAAACTAGTTGAATCATGTAATAATTATAGAATACTCAGTGTGATAGGTGCCAAATGCACAGAAAATGACTTATATACTTGAAAGGTTTTAAAGGTGAAAGCTAATGTGCCAGAAGACCGCCATTCTGTTATTCAAGCTTTGAAAATGTTGAGAACCAAATGGCTACGATTTGGGACTGCTCCAAGGAATATCTTGATTACCCGGAGTTTTGCTATATAAAAGTGGCGTTGATAGACGGTGTTTAGCGGTGTTTTTCACGTTTCCAATGAAAGAAACACTACTTGTGAACATTTCTACATTGATCAACTACAAACATGTTCTCAAGCACTTTCATGAAAACATATACAGTTTCCAATTGACTTGGGAAGCGTTCTTGCTAAACCTTGTTGCAGTTGATAAAACTTTATCTTTTATTTCAATTGTTGGAAAGCATGTTGGTAGTCGATTGAAGTAGAGAGGTTTACAAATTGTGCTTCTTTTATCGGAAACCTGAAACGTTTAGCGTCTATCAATGCTGTTTTTACATAGCAAAACTCTGGGTACACAAGAGATACCTTGGAGCAGTTCCAATCGTAGCATTTGGTTCTCAACATTTTCGAAGCATAAATAACAGATTGGTGGACTTCTGACACGCTACCTTTCACCTTTAAAACTTTGACAATTTCAATTAAGTCATTTTCCGTGCATTTGGCAAATATCACACTGAGTATTCTGTAATCATTACATGATTCGACTAGTTTCAAATCTGCTACTGATGTATGTACTATCATCGGTTATTATTTTACTGATATAGTAATCACCACGGGTGTGTCAAATGGAATTTGATTTGTAGTAAGGTACGTCTTCCCTATCAGGATAGTAGGTAGAATAGAGAGGTCAGACCTCACCAAGATTTTTTCGCTTCATCGACTATCTCGTCAATAACTAAAACATCTATAAAATCTCACTTCATCAACAATTTCCTCAGACACTCAGAACATCAATATACACCGCCACAGGTTGCAGCTAGCTCACATTGTGCTGCGGATGCGAGGAACGCCACGACTACTTGCACGCTTCCGGCGCTAGATGTGATACTTTCTCCTTTGATACTGAAAAAGCGGGGAAATCCGGGTGTAAGAAGGGTAATACTGTATTAGCTAGGTATGGTATTGCAAGTTGGTGGTTTGAATAAAGATAAATAATAAAGAGGTTACGCGGTGCGTAAATAGTTGAAATTCATATCTTAAATTCTTATCTTAAGAAAAACCTCCTTTACTATTTTTAATTACGGTTGATGAGCAGGGAAATCCCCGACTTATTTACGGTTTGTTGTTTCTATAGTAACATTCCTTGAGTAAATCGATGTAATTTGGACCCAGAAATCTATATAATAAAATATGAATTTCAAAGATTAATGACGCGCTGCTCGTGAAATTGGAGTACGGCGATATTCTCGGCTCAATAAGCTGAACCAACTAATTTCTGATTATTTAGAGGGCAGAGCTGCTTTACATAAGCGAACAAATCTGAGTTGAAGTCAATAGCTAAAGAAGCTACGATTCCTGGATGCAGTAGGCTTAACAAGCAAGAATTGAAGGATGCTGTAGCCTACGGGTATTCAATTACAAATTCATTTAGGCCAGATTTTCAAAACAGGATAATCAGTTGGGCCAGACATTTTCAGCAGCGAGTAATGAAAAATTTTGGACAGACACAAATGAATGTATATTGAAAAACAAAAACATTTTATTAATTGAATGTGAATCTGAAAAAGTACATATATTTTTTTGTGAAATCTGACCTAAGGAAAACTCTGAAAATATTATCGAAAAAAAATCCGTCGATAAAAAGTGACAAATAAATTGCTAGGCGACGAAATCTTTTACCGACGATTTTTTTTTGTGATGAAATATTTGACCGACAAATATTTTTTACCGGCGAATATTTTTATCCGACGAAATTTTTGCCTGACGGATTTTTTTTAGAAATGAAAAGCGTTTTTTCGTAAAATTGTTATTTTTCATTGCATTTTTGTCCGGAAGTATATAACAGACCGAAATATTTCATTTGAGGGTCTTAATTTGTACCTAAAGCTGCTTTCAGAGGGAAAATTCAGGACAAAAACTAGAAAAGCTTTAACAAATAAAATTCTAATACAATGCTGATGCATTTCTTGTACAGCTTTAATCATCATAAATGTTACAATAATTGTTTTAAATCGGCGTCAGTTAACGAAAAATGCCGAATTGAAACAAAATATTAGCGGAAATGAAAATTGATTTATGCTCGAAAAGGGTTCTCGATTCTTGTGTAAACAGCGTTGGCAGACTCAATCGCTTCCAAGATACCAGCTGATTCAAAGCCTTTTACGATTGATTCTTTTTGTTCCTTTAGGTGATTATAAGACTTGACTATCCACTTTCCATGAAGTGGTTTTAAGATGCTCACTTTAAGGAAGACTTTGACATCAGCCGGACTAGTCCCGTTCGACAACTGAGTGCTTACTCTGTCTGCGTACCAAGTATTAAATTTGTGTGAGATAAATTTCTTGGCGACTTGGTTGATGCTTATGTCCAGCGGTTGAAATTTATTAGTTAAGTTGTGAGAGACAATCACCAGTTCACAATTGTTATTTGAACATAATTTTTTGACGTCATCATTATCTTGGCCTTTGAAGGTATCCATGATTATCAAGGATTTCTGTTCATCTGGATAACCAAGCTCCTTCTTCTTTCTTTTTAGATAGGGGAAAATTATAACTTTGAATAGATCTTCGCATTTTTCCAGATTTGACCAATGGTTTGGTGTGAAAGTAGCATTAAATGTGAAAGAAAAAGTAAATTTAGGGAGGCATTTCTTTGTCTTTCCCTGGTAAATAATTTGCATAGGTAAGAACTCTCCGGTTGCAGTGACAGCGAAGGTTGCGTTAATTTGTCTCTTATTGTCTAAACCTTTAATTGGGACGGTTTTGCTTCCTTTTGCTGCAGAGGCGTAGCCACAAATTTTAAGTTGGAGGGGCGAGATTGTCAAATTATGGACCTTTTTCCGCATTTAGTGACTGAGGAGGCGCCACCGTGGTTGGGGCCGACGGGTGAGAAAATCTTTGAGATTTCAACCTTCTAGATTGGCTAAAATGCACTCCAAATTTTAGGACTACAGTATGAAATTGCATTTGAAAAAGACAAAAAGATACCGCTAAATTGCGTATGATACAACCATGTTTACTCAAGCTTGGAGATTCGCCTTCACACCCTTGATTTTGACATCTAAGAAAACAGTCGGCTATATATCTATTATTCCCAATGGAACAGAAATTTCAACGGAAAAAAAATGTTTTCTTTAAACGGGACTGTGAAATGAATGTCTGAAATAAAAGTCTATTAAAAATCGTTTCTAAAGAAAATGAAACAGATGTCACTATTTGACCAGTAAAGAGGACATTATAGACTACCTTAAGGAAAGAAACTTTCGCGGAAGAAATTTTCGTGAAAATAAATTCCGCGAACCTTAATGAAAATGCCTGATCCGGGAAAATTTTTTCCGCGAAATTCAATCTTACTCACGTTTTTTTTAATGTCGCTTAACATGCAAAGAGCTGTACAATTAAAGATATAAGAAAATATAGTGCACTCCCGATAACTCGAACCACCAAGGGACCAAGAAAATGGTTCCAGTTATCGGGGCATTCGACAATTCGCAAACTCGTCCAGCGCTTCTTCTCTCTCGACAATAATTCGACTTTGGCAGATAAGTTAACTGGAGGTTTTCCTCCAATCGAGAAAATAGGTGAAGTTCTTAGAAATGCCTTTGATTTGTTTGAAGATTAAATTTAGATCTAGACTTATTACGTGAATTATATCGTACTAAATATTCCCCTATACTCTGCCCACTGCGAAAATAAATTCAGCGTAATTCGCAGTTTTTAGACCTGTCAACCGCGAAATTTTCTTCCGCAAAATTTTTTTTCCTTAAGGTAGCTTAGTAACCAATATTAACTTTTTTAATAAAAATTTTAATCTAAAGTGGACCTTTTTCGTGTTTGATATTTTGATATTTCTTGCCTTCACAAAGTTTGTGGGCTGAGATAAAACTACCTGTCATCATTTTATGCAAATGCAATATTGATGAAGTGTCTCTAAGCAATTCTAAGCGTGAAAGAAAGTTGTCATTTTTCTACATGGAAAATATAACATCCGATGCATTTCCGAAGAAAATCAGGCAAACAGGCACCAAAAAAATCTTTACCTGGGTCACCGTAAATGATCGATTAAACGCCCTGGGCGTTTATTTAAAAATTAAAAATTTTAGGGGAGCGTTTATTCGAAAGGGGCGATTAACTAAGAGGAGCGTTTTCAAAATTTCAAAATGCAAAAATTTGGATAACACAACTTTTTTTCTGAAATTATTTTACGAGTCACATGCAAGTATGCAACGGTTAAATGATATTACAACTGTTAAAACTTAAATTTCAATGTCAGTATCTATCATCATCATCTTGGCTTGGAAAATATGTAGCTCGGTGCGAGTATGGAAAAATGACGAGTGATGTGCTACAAGCTGCAAGAAATCAAAGAGAGATACAGCCATTTTGAATGAAAAAGTTTTCAGCGGACAGTATAATCTCGGTAACTCGAACCGTTAGGGACCGAGTGAAATAGTACGAGGTAACGAATGTTCGAGTTATCGGGAGATTTTATAAGAAAGTATTAAGAAAGGGGAATGGAAAAACAGTTCGAGTTAACGCCAGTTCGACTTAAAGGGGGTTCGAGTTATCAGGTTGTACTGTATAGCATTTTCCAAACAGTAAGCATTACTTCTTTCTATTCTATGGCTATTGCGGGCGGGGCGTTTATTCGAAACCTCGCCATTAAAATTCACTCTTTTTAGAAAAGTTTAATCGAAAGGGGCGTTTATTTGGAAGAAGGCGTTTTGTAAAAATTTAGAATAAATTGAGTCCGAGCAAACGACAAAAATGGGACGCGAAGCTTTCTCGTGGTAAATACGTCTTTTCACTTCAAAGGTCGTAAGCTAACTGACCACACACGTGGTCACAAAAATACAATACAATAAAAGATCTAGTAACGAGTGCGCCTATACGAGGCGCCTATTACAACAAAACAATAAAAAATGACGTAATCTTTTACACGTTTAATCAATCATTTACGGCATTTGCTTTAACAACACCATTTCCAATTGCAACCACCATTCGTCGTGAAATGACTGTTCCTGCAAGACGTGTTCCAATAATTACATCTTTAGTTTTCTTTAGCAATTATGCCGACAAGAGATTTAGACGACCTTTATTTTTGAATTTTTATCTCCTTTTGTTTGAAAGTTTCCTCAATTGCACATGTCCAGGACGTTATTCGGGAAACCACTGCAATTTTCAAATCGAGTGCAAAGCGAACTGATCTGCTCAAGTCGACAATCAATGAAGAAGACGACACTCGAATCTCCAAGCAACAATTGATAAAGTTGTGCACAACTCGATTCATTGAACGGCATACGGCCATTGTGTGCTTCCGTATTCTGCTGAAGTATACAATGCGCGCCCTTCACCTCATACCAGAGTGGCAGTCAACAACAGAGGCACGCAACGTGGCATTAACTTTGATGAATTCAATTGAGAAATCGGAATTTCTTGTGGGTCTTGTCATCCTCGAAGAATTATGTGGACTCATGCTTCCGACAACGAGACTTCTTCAAAGTGGTGGACTAGATCTCGTTGAGGCAATGACAAGACTTGATCACTTCACTGAAGAGAATGCGATCACCCGACCAATTCCACAAATTATTTGAGGAAGTGAAGTTAGTTGCCGAGCTGTTGGGTGCCACACGTACAAAGCCACGAACTGCGATGAGAAGCATCTACCGCTCAGCAGCTGGAGGAGCAGAATGTTCCATCGAGGATTTTTTTTTTAAATTTATTTTCGAATTGCATATATATATATATAAATTTTGTACATACAACTGCGGTACTCGTAGAAGACCGTTTGATTGGTTTTATCGTCGAGAATTGTCTTTTATCGTTACAATCATAGTATATTAACAGAATTCAATTTTACAAAAGCAAATGCCAAGAAAAGATAAAATGATTGTCAAAGAAAGCGAAATTTCAATTCAAAAAGCTAAAAACATATAAAAGATCAAACAAATGTTAATGCTTCAAAGATTTTGTTCAGCATTTTGAGAAATCAAAAGAGTTTTCAATTTTTTCTTAAAAACATCAAAACTTTCTGCATTTGTAAAAGTACTCTCCCCCAGAATAATACTATTCCATAAATGCGGACCACGATAAAAAATACAAAACTCTTCCACTTTAGATTTACATTTTGGTTTTCATTTTGGTCAAGTTTTTCTGTTGTCATAGTGTATTTGTTTTTTGGCTTAAATTTAAAAATGTCACTAAAAATTTCAGGTGATAAATGGAATTTACACGAGCACGTGAAGCATAAAACGGCATTAATATATCCAATATATTTGCATCAATAAACAAAGGTTTCGAGTGTGTTAATTTGTCTTTGAAATAAATTGTTTTTACTACTACTTACGGATTACTACCGCATCAATGTTTTCTATCCCACTATTGATGGGATTATCCAGGACATCGAGCTGAGATTTGGATCGAATCGGAGAAAAGCTGCACAACTCTCCCGTCTTAGTACCCAGCTGCTTCTCCGATAACATTGACGGAGTTGAGTCTGATTGGGTGCAATTGCAAGAAGCAATCAATGTTTATGCGCATTTGTAACCGGATCCCTTGTCTGTTGTGAAGTGCAAATTTGTTCTGTGGAGATAAAAATGGATCAACGTGGCAGTGAAAAATCGTCCGAAGTCAGTGCTCAGTACACTGGACAACTGCAGTTCCGTGCCGTTCCGGAACATATCATCTCTGCTGATTCTACTTGCTACACTTCCAGTGACAACTGTTGATGCAGAGAGATTCTTTTCCAACTTGGAGCGCAAATTGACCGCAATCCCGCACCACCATGGGCGAGGATCGGCTGGCACTTCTTCTGTCGCAGGTTCTTCGTGGCGATACACTCACAGTTGATGAAGTCATAAATCGATTCGCGACAACAGCTGCACGGCGACTTTCTTTCAATTTGTAGAATTTGTTATGTTCAACACGTTTTGTTGTTTTAATGTATATTTAAACTATATTACGTTGTCATCTTTGTATTGCGAGCGATTGCATTCTAAAAACATGAAATGTTCACAAAAGGAAGGGTTCACTTTTTAGGCAAATATTGCATCTAGGACACCTGAAATTTCAAAAAAAATGTCTCAAGCCCTGGGGGCTTCTCCGACCCCACGCCCCCAGCCAGGATTCCCACAATTCAAAATCCTGGCTAGGCGGCTACGTTATGTGTGTCACTTTCTGCTTGTTTACAAAATTTCCCTAATAAAACTGTTCCGTAATTTACTTACTTACATCGAAAATTTAAAATCGTTTTTAGAAAAGGTATGATTTAGTTCTGCTCCCTGAAGGTCGGTGAATGTTTCTGAAGAAATTTTGTATTCTGCAGATGCGAATTTGAGTATTGATTTTGATATTACTTGTCTTTCAAGCTGGAAATATTTTGTTTGAGTTTATTTGTTTTAACATTTAATAATGAACGAATAGCTAGAAAGGATAGAATCGGTTGCGAATCAAGGCGCGAATCCAAGGGGTAACCCCCGGCCGCTGACCCCCGCCCCTATTTTGCAACAACGGTCTTATTTCAAGTTATCCATAAATGAGAAGCATACGTCGGCAATTAGTTTGATCGACTTCAAATGAAATAATATATAGTAGCCTCATTTTATTTTAGTGACCATCCCTCTGGCATATTCTGTTATTTTTTTGTACCCTGACGGGTTTCTTTGAGACCCACCTATAACTAGACAAACTCAAATATAATATATAATATTATATATGTCCTTCGGGTTTGGTGTTAATTTGGGTATGAATTAACATAAGCCCTGGAACTATAGATAAGCAGGATTTTATGGATTCAAAATTCATTGTACCATCCACTAACCTTTTTAGTTTCGCTTGTATAGTTTCTTGTTTCTTTTGCTAAAAAATATTAAAGGAGTTGTTGTCCAACACATCCAGCTCTTTTTCGTATTGTTAGTATAACATCAAAAACATTAAAATAAGTCACATAATAACATGATAACTTTATGTAACAAAATTTATAACAACAAATTGTAATTTTTTTTAGAAAATGCTTTTCAGTGTAATCCAATTTTTTCAGTTACTGCAATACCATTTTAAGATTAACTTATAAAAAATAGCACTTATTTTTGTCATATTTATCAGTAGTTACACCAGAAAGAAAGATTGTACTCACAATTTATATATGTTCTAAATTTAATCTCAAGTGCAAATTTTTATCACTTTAAGATATTTACTTTTGCATTTGAATCAATCAATGTATTAATGCTATTAATCTAGGGTGAAAATAAAAGTACCACAAACTATGACATGTTTTTAACAAATATATATATAATAATCAAAATATAAATGGGAATAACAGGGTAGGCGAGGTAAAATCTTTTCTATTATTGGATGTCACATTTTTTTGTTCTTATTCTTTTTCATTATTTTTTTAAGCTTTGTATTAATAATGAGACTTTGATTCATGGCATCTTTGCTGCCATCAACCGATGCTTCGTCATGCTTCACTGGATTATCGTTCAAGAGTTCCATACACCACGTGAAGTCATTTGAGATGCTGAATAATATGAGAAAGCAGAATGTTTTGTGTGATGTAACGGTCCGTGTTGGAAGCTTTGACATACCAGGTTGGTTTACTTACTTTGTAAGTAAGAATAGACTCTATTTCTTCAATATGTTGTATTGAGAATGTTTGTTGTGCTAAATGAAGTCTAATATTGAATATCAGGGTGTCCCAATGACAATGTAATGTTTATAGTTCATTGTTTTAAGCCTTTCGTATTAAAGCCTTTTAGTTGTTGTAGGGCTTGTGACATTGAAGGATAGGAAGCCTTCAAATGAGTTAAGAGAACGCTGTGGACTAGAAAGTGTTAGAAAATCTTTGCAAAGGCGTCGGCTTTGATGGTTTGGTCATGTTGAGAGAATGAATGATAATAACTGGGTTAAGAAGTGTAGAGATTTAGTTGTAGATGGTAAGTGTGGCAGAGGCAGGCCACGGACAACATAGAGCTAGGTTGTGAAGAAAGATCTCGTTGAGAAACGTATTCAGTCTGGGTTGGCGCAGGATAGAGTAGGATGGAGGCGTGCCATCAGTAAACCCGTCTAACCCGAGAGAGAGCTCAACCATAGCTACTAACACTGCCGACTACATTTTCATACGACCAAAACGGTATCCCCAAATAATCTCTGGATACAACACTGGAAGGTGTAAGAGATGATAGTTTGCTTGAGCAACGACCATAAAAAAACTTGTAGAAAAGACAAAGAGACGCTACGTTCTGCCAGTGTGAAAGGGAGTCCAATTTCAAAGAAAGGTTTTTGCCAATTGCGTTGCAAACACGCCGTTGAACACAGTCTAACAAATTCAGGCAATTTTTTGGTGCACCTGCCCATATGTGGCAACTGTATTCTATGCATGGACGAATTGATGATTTGTATAGGTAAAGGAGTGAGGTAATTCATTTCTCGTAAAAGAGAACCAACCTTCATGGCAGTTGATTTAGCTATATTTTCAATATAAGATCGCCATGAGAGGTTTCTGGTAAATATAACACCAAGAAGGCGAAATGAATTGCTTTCAGGCAAATGAGAACCATTCATCAAAATTTGAGGTAAATAAGCTTGATTGAGATGATTAATGGAAAGAAGATTAGTTTTAGATGGATTAAAATTAACAAGCCAATTCTTACCCTATTCAACTACTGAATTGAGATATTTTTCCAGATCAGAGGCCATTCTAACCTTATCACGATCATCTGATTTATTAAGGCAGGAATACAATGTTGAATCATCAGCATAAATAACGGTTTTGGATGATAAATTGTCTGAGAGATCGTTAATGTACAGTAGGAACAGAGTCGGACCGAGAACTGAACCTTGAGGAACACCAGCATTGATGGAAACTTGTTTCAGGGAAAATTCACCATTGATTGCAAAGAATATAAAAAAAATAAAATAACTCTGGTAGGATGGATTTTTTAATTTTTTAACACAATAAGCAGTGCAAATGGGAATATAAGCTACATGGTTATACTTTAATGTCATGTGGCAGCACCTAATTTTAAACATATTTTGTATTATTTAGAAAGATGGTTTAAAATTTTTGTTTGACTGATCTATGACTGTATAATATGTAAAATAAGATCTTTGTTTCGTATCATTGTGTTTCTTTTTCTCGCTAATCAATCTCTAATAAAAATACAAGTCTAGTTCCCAAGGGACAAAGTCTAGTTCCCAAGGGACAAATCTAAATGTTAAATGAAAACAACAACATGGCGGATAAGCCGCGCCATATAAACGTATAAGATATATACAAGCCTTCTTTCTTTTTTTTCTTTTTTTTGTGTCCATCTGTGTTTATCGATCCATTACGTAGTCTTGGAAACAAATTTGGCATTTTCCTTGATCGTGTGGATCTTTGAATCTCAGTCTGAGGGTGTAGTTGCGTTGTTGCTTGTGTAGTTGCCGGTGAATGATCTTTGACTGTATCCGCTTGTTGTGTTTCGGCTGCGCTACCGCCATTGGTTGCTGGAACCTTTGAGATGATTGGTGCTGGATCAGCGACTGGTGTATCGTCAAATGTGCTGTCGCGGGTTTCCGGTGCAATTTTTCGCAAGAATCGTCTGTTCCTCAGTGTTGTACGACGACTTCCATCAACTACTACGCGATACTGTTTGCGAGGCATTGTTTCAGCAATGGTGCCTGTTTTGTCCCATCTTAATGGGTTATTACCACTTTGGTTTTGTATCGAAACGGGGTCTCTGATTTTAAGAGTTGTAAGTGGCTTGTCAGTTTGGTTGCGCACGGCTTGTGTATAACGTCTTCTAAAAGTTTTTCTCGTAAATCTCTGAGTTCTAACCAATGCGTGCGAAATTGCCTCGGCGGCGGCAAATGATGGTTTAATGGGCGTCCAAATAAGAATTCAATCAGTGATATGCCCTTGCCTGGTGCTGGTGTGTTACGGTGAAGTAACAGTGCTTCCGCAACTTCATCAGTATCTAACGAGCCTGACGGGCTTATATTGGTAGTAAGTATGCGTTTGGTTACTTTTACTGCAGCCTCAGCACAACCATTACTCTGGGGGTAACCCACAGATGACTTTCTGTGTGACACATTCCATGCTTGTAGAAATCTCACAAATTCCGAAAAATCAAAAGGAGGTCTTCCGTCTGTGGCGATTTGTTCGGGAACGCCAAAGTTTGTAAAATACTGTCGTAATATCAATATGATTGTCGTAGCCGTTACGTCCGGCTTGGCAGAGGCGACTTTGGTCCATCCGGAGAAACGGTCCACGTAAGCAATATATGTTTGTCCTGCCATATAAAATAAGTCGGCAGCTGTGTTCTGAAATGGGTAGGTCGGAAAGCATGGTTCCTCAGGCGTGTCTTTGCAGTTTGATGGGGCTGTTTCATTACAACGACGACATTGGTCTCTGCGGTTTTGTATTTGAGATCCCATTCTTAGCCAGAAGAATCTTGTTTATGCATTGGCCTTCATCGAATTGACACCCTGATGACCAATATGTAACTGGTCCAGCATTTGGAGGCGAAGGTTGGTAGGAATTAAGATACGTCCTTCTAGATAAATTAGGTCATTTATACAACATAAATCGTCCGGGTGTTAGCTAGTCTTATGGCATCGCACAATACGCGGTATTCCCAATTGCCTATTACGAACTCAATATTCCCAAGAGGTTTGGGCAATATCATCAATTGACAAGCAATCGCGTTGTAAACGGATAGCCGCTGAGATAGCACTCTCAATATTGGTGTATTGTATTGGTGTGTCTTTAAGCGGTGAGGGTATACGAGACATGACATTGGCTCCTATGTTCTTGGTGCCAGGTATTGCTATTATATGGAAGCGAAACATTAGTGTTTTCTCTTTAATTTTCAAGAGACGTGGGTTTTTGATCTCATGAAGTTTGTGGTTGTTGAATATCCGTGTAAGTGGTTTATGATCCACTGCTACAATGAGGTTTGGACACCCCATGACAAACATTTTACAGGATTCCAATGCAAATAGCAGCGCAAGAGCTTCTCCTTCTATCAGTGCATATCAACTTTCTGCTGACGTTGTAAAACAGGATCCAGCATAAGCGATCTTCCAATGTCCTTCTCCACATAAGGGGTCGGTTAATGGGCGGGAGCAATGTTTTTGTGACAGTGTGAATCCGATTCCGTTTTTACTCCAGTCGGTGGTGATACAAGTTTGTCAGTTGACTTTGAATGTTTTTACGCCATCTCTTATACTTTTTAATATTTCTTTCTTTGACGTCTGGAACAATTGTTCTAATGTGTCATCCCAGTAAAATTTTCCCTCATGTTTCAGCAGTTCACGAAATGGAGACATAGGTGCGTGGGCAAAAGCATATGATGTCTGGTTAACAAGTCCAAACCAAGACCTTATACTAGTGATACTTTTGGGTGACGGAAAATCTTTGATGGCTTCCATCAATTTCAAGTTTGTAGGCGTTGATGGGGGCAAATGTTAAATGCACTACTTGCGAAATATTGTTTTATCCATAGTTCAATGTTTTCTCTGTATTCAGGTGTTGTTGGGAATGGTAATTCATTTGGGATTGGTGGGCATGGGCTTCGGGCAGGGCACTCGCATTCGGTGATGGTATTGTCCAATGCGTTCTCAGCTTTGGTACCGTTATTATTGCTTATTGTATGTTGACTAGGAAAGTCTGAGGTACTATTTGCAGCTTTTTTAAGGCTCTCAGGACAGTCTTCACTTGTCTACCCAGCTTCCTGTGGGCGTCAGTATTGATTGATAAGTCAATTTGAATCGTCGGTTGTGGTGCAGGTCTTTCCGGTATCAAAGTTTCATTTTGCCATTCTCCATGTGGTATGCCGTTGTCTAGTCATAATGACGTGCTGGTTACTGACGATATAAACAAAGTTTCATTCGTAGGGATCTCGTCAGAGTCGTTTACATTGAAACTCATGCATTCGAGAAGTGATTCAGTTTTCCGAAACTGTTACATTTTCTTCCCTGGGCGGGGCATTAGTCACGTCCCTTTGGGTGTTGGTTTCGTCCACATCCTTTGCATTTATTTGATACAAGTCTCTTTCTAGACGGAGTGTTTCCGGGAAATGGTTTAGGCTTGATGTCTCTATGTTTGCTGCGTTGATATTTGGATTGGAGTGGGCAGACTTCTGAGGAGGTGTCAGGCTTGAAATGTGCTGTTGCTTGCGCTGTTGATTCAAGGGTCAGCAGTCTCTCGGTCATTCGCTGTAATGACGTGATCGTGGTCATCTCGCCGAGAATTTTGTTTTGATATGAAGAGTCCAACAGTCCAGCAATTGTATGATTGTATGAATCGTTTTCATACAAGTTTAGTTCCCAAGGGACAAAGTCTAGTTCCCAAGGGACAAATCTAAATGTTAAATGAAATCAACAACATGGCGGATAAGCCGTGCCATATAAACGTATAAGATATATACAATGACATTGTTGATGAAATTGTTAATTTGAGTTGTGTGTGTCATATCGTTTATTTTGATGTCCTCACATATTTGTGATCTGTTTTCAATAATTTCTATATGTGTTATGTTTCCGTTTGAATAAGGGTTCTTTCTTACAGAAACTCTTCACATCCTAAATCAAATGTGATTACTAGTTGTCTTTTCTAGCACATCGCGTTGCGCTGGCATCATCCAGTCCTTACTTTTTTGCAATGTTTACCGGAGAGATGTCGGAAAGTAAACAGAATGTTGTGGTGTTGAAGGAGGTGGACTGCAATGCCCTGATGGTGCTTATTGAGTATTGCTACACGGCTGAGGTGAAAATTACGGAGGAAAATGTCCAGGTAAAATCAAAATGAAGAAGTTTGTTTTTATACATGAAAATAATTAAATTTACCCAATTTTAATAATAGCACTACACTCGAAAAAGCTTGAGCTTGCTGATTAACAAAATAAATGGTTTGTGATGAGTCATTAGTGGCTATCAAGTTGTGCAATTACAGTAAACACAAAGATGAGACAGATCTTTGAGATGGTTAG
Source organism: Candelabrum cocksii (assembly GCA_963930725.1). Taxonomy (NCBI): domain Eukaryota; kingdom Metazoa; phylum Cnidaria; class Hydrozoa; order Anthoathecata; family Candelabridae; genus Candelabrum; species Candelabrum cocksii. The sequence continues at coordinate 4,339,213 of OZ005677.1, read as the reverse complement.
GTTTAAAAAAAAACAAGTTAAATACTCTTTGCATGTTTTATTCATGAGGAATATTCAAGAGACTGCATTTTTTTTTTTACTTAAACAACTTCTGTTCGAGGTTATGTATCAGATAGAGAAGAGGATTGATTTTTTGATTTAAGAAAGGTTTGTCAATGTGTAAAATGCAGACCAGAGTTGAAAGCTACGTTTAGTCTGTGCGGTGGTTTATTGGTAAAACATTGAAAAATTGCGTTTTTAAAGTTTTCAATAAAATCCAAAGTTGAGCAAAATGATTGACCCATTAATGGTGACTCATTGACTGCACTTGTTTCAAAGCCAGCTTGTCTTTAATTTTAATGGCTTCCACTTGGCCTCCATCTTATTTCTCTCAAATTCTTTTCATCAGAGCGAGAATTCTGATTTTATTTTCTAGTTGTTTATTAGATAATAAATAGTTTAAATAAATTTAATAGTTTAATAGTTTTACACTTCAAAATTGTTGGCGCACTTTACACGAACTGTAATGACAGAATGGGGTCTTTCTACCTCATCAGTATTTCAGCTTATAAATATGATCTTCCATTGTGTGTTGACGTCATCAGCATCGCTAAATATGCCAACGAACTCAACACATCCGTTCCGTGACTCTTGGCAACAAGGGATAAACATTATCAGATATAAATTACATACGCTTTTAATATTTTACGCTTACAGGGTTTTGTTGGCGAAATTTGAATGACTAATTCAAAATGGTGTCAATGATAGGTGTGCAGGTTTTATAATTTCAGGATCATGTTATCGTTTGTTTTTTTTTAAAACTCTTCATGTATTAAATTTAACTCTCTCAAAGTCAAATCAAGTAAATAAGGGGGAACAGAGATCCATTGAAAGCCTTACCGTTAGGAACCTTAAGGCAACTTGCTAATGAAGTTGTTTTTATTTTATAATCTCTTACAATTGTTCTAGGCGCTCCTCCCTGCTGCTAGCTTGCTTCAGTTAACGGACGTTCGTACGGCCTGTTGTGACTTTCTCAAAGGCCAACTCCACCCCACCAACTGTCTGGGGATTATGCGATTCGCCGACATGCACCTGTGCAAGGACCTGGTGACGGCCGCACATTCTTTTATCGAGCAGTTCTTCACTGAGGTAGTGAGCAGCGAAGAGTTCATGCAGTTGGAGTGCCGACAAGTGATAGATTTCATAGCCAGCGATCGTCTCACTGTCCCCTCTGAAGAAAAGGTAACTTGCGTTTCCGTCATTAAATATATTTATTAAATATTTAATATATTTAAGTTATATTTAAATTCACGCGAGTCTTAATTATTTAAGTTAAATGATTTTCATTGCGTTAGGTGTTCGAATCCGTGGTTTCGTGGGTCAACTACAGCCCCCAGCATCGCGATTACTTGTTACCAGACCTCATGCAGTACGTTCGTTTGCCGTTGCTGTCACGCGACTACCTGGTTGAGCGAGTCGAAGCAGAGCCGCTCATAAAAAAGAGCTCTGCTTGCAAAGATTTTCTCATCGAGGCACTCAAATATCACTTGTTGCCACGCGACCAACGGATTTCACTCCAAACCCCGCGCACACGCAGTAGGACTCCCGGATTGCCGAAAATTCTGTATGTAGTCGGCGGCCAGGCTCCGAAGGCCATACGCAGGTGACTTTGCTAGGCGACATTACAAATAATGCAAAGAGAATCTTTCTATTCTAGTGTGTAAGGGCGCAATTACAATCAACTGGGAAAGTGATGAAAACGTGAAAGGGTGTTGTTAAAAATGATTTTTCTTCTCTTCCAGTGTTGAATGTTATGACATACAAGCGGAAAGATGGTTGAACGCCGCTGATATGAACTTACGTCGGTGTCGTGCCGGTGTTTCTGTTTCCAAAGGAACCATATACGCGGTGGGCGGATTCAATGGCGCATTGCGCGTGCGCTCGGTTGATTCGTACGACCCAAAGAAGAACGAGTGGCGTCCCGTAGCATCTATGGAGGCGCGACGCAGCACGCTGGGTGCGGCCGTACTGAATGGAATGCTATACGCGGTGGGAGGGTTCGATGGGACGACGGGGTTGAGCACATGCGAGGTGTACGACCCACGCACGAACGAATGGCACCCCATCTCCAGTATGAGCATCAGGAGGAGTTCTGTCGGCGTGGGCGTACTCAAGGGCAACCTGTATGCGGTAGGCGGCTATGATGGCGCGTCAAGACAGTGCCTGTCATCCGTAGAACGCTACGATCCGCTCAAGAACGAGTGGCAGTTGGTGGCGGATATGACCGTCAAAAGGAGTGGTGCAGGGGTGGGGGTGTTAGGTGGGTTGTTTTATCTCTTTTATTCACTCCAAATACGAAAGCCTTCGTTGATTATTGACCATGCACAATTGACGTCAGCCTATTTTGTTAAGTGGCATTGCTCTTGTTGAATAACAATTTTCATTTTTATTGCAAAAATTGAAGCCTAAATTTCAGTTGCATCTTGCACCATCGCATCTACGAATGTATTAAAATGATGACTCTCCGTGTTGAGATCATTCCGATCTAGCGTTTTGGTTTATGGTTTCATTCATTGCCTTCATTGCCTTCGTTGTAGAATGATACAGTTATATGAACAGGTCCGACGCCCAATCGTCGCTTTTCGTACTCATGTCTGCCCTTTTTTTGTAGAGAAGGACAGGAGTGGTCATAACATTTGATGTTGATTTGCTTTCCGAAGACACCTTTCGATTGTTTGTTTATAAACTACTTACTCATTACTTCACACGGTGAAAATATTCAGAAGTATTTCTTTAACTGCTTGGGAAAAAGAGGATTTCTAGGTCTTGTTTGGTGAAAGGACTATGTAGTCATTATCTTTATTTAAAAAACACCCACGCACAGAAAAAATGTTCATTTAATTTGTCCTCACTTCCTTCCTGGTTGACGTCAGTTGAGAACGGTCCCTTACTGTATTGACGTCAGTTGAGAATGGTGTTTACTTACTGTATTGACGTCAGTTGAGAATGGTGTTTACTTACTGTATTGACGTCAGTTGAGAATGGTGTTTACTTACTGTATTGACGTCAGTTGAGAACGGTCCCTTACTTACTGTATTGACGTCAGTTGAGAACGGTCTTTACTTACTGTGTTGACGTCAGTTGAGAACGGTCTTTACTTACTGTATTGACGTCAGTTGAGAACGGTCTTTACTTACTGTGTTGACGTCAGTTGAGAACGGTCTTTACTTACTGTGTTGACGTCAGTTGAGAACGGTCCCTTACTGTATTGACGTCAGTTGAGAATGGTGTTTACTTACTGTATTGACGTCAGTTGAGAATGGTGTTTACTTACTGTATTGACGTCAGTTGAGAATGGTGTTTACTTACTGTATTGACGTCAGTTGAGAACGGTCCCTTACTTACTGTATTGACGTCAGTTGAGAACGGTCTTTACTTACTGTGTTGACGTCAGTTGAGAACGGTCTTTACTTACTGTATTGACGTCAGTTGAGAACGGTCTTTACTTACTGTGTTGACGTCAGTTGAGAACGGTCCCTTACTTACTGTATTGACGTCAGTTGAGAACGGTCTTTACTTACTGTGTTGACGTCAGTTGAGAACGTTCTTTACTTACTGTATTGACGTCAGTTGAGAACGGTCTTTACTTACTGTATTGACGTCAGTTGAGAACGGTCTTTACTTACTGTATTGACATCAGTTGAGAACGGTCTTTCCTTACTGTGTTGACGTCAGTTGAGAACGGTCCCTTACTTACTGTATTGACGTCAGTTGAGAACGGTCTTTACTTACTGTCCCTTACTTATTGTGTTGATTGAGAGCTACTGTATTTCTTTTTCTCATTTTTTATATTATTACAAAACTTTAAACTAATATTATTAATATTAACATTTTGTATATACGCACGCCTCCATTTTGTTGAGAACTCTACGGTATTTTACAGGTGGATGTTTGTATGCGGTCGGTGGTCACGACGGCCCGCATGTTCGCAAGTCCGTGGAGTATTACCATCCGGATAGCGACAGATGGGTGAGTGTTGCCGACATGTCGTTAGCGCGACGTAACGCAGGAGTGGCAGCTATTGACGGACTTTTATACGTTGTCGGAGGCGATGACGGAACTATAAACCTCTCCACCGTGGAGGTCTACTCGCACCTCACTGATCAGTGGTCGTTGCTTACTTCACAAATGAGTATGGGTAGGAGTTACGCGGGAGTGGTGGTAGTTGAGAAACCGTTTCCGTGTTGAAAACGCTAGAAATTTCTCTTTTTATACAATTTGGCGTGGAAGTGACGAAAATAAAATATATTTTTTAAATTTATCTGTGAATACATACGAGAGGACAGTGACGAACAAATTATTGACTTCTCCTTCTAACCGCGTGGGTACACAGTACACTACAATGCACGAGTTTATTGTCTGGATCGTAAGAATAAAGGTCAAATAATTAATCATTGAGAAAGTTACCAGATATAACACACCATTTGATAGTTGTCTCGATTGGCCAAATTTAGAAAACTCTTTATAGCTGTACAAGGAGCTGCGTTCAGACGAGTAATTTTAATTAAATATTAATTTTTATCTAATATTTAGCAATATTCTCTAATGAAATTGATCAAGCTCGGACACTTGTTCATGATGTTGCGGAAGAATGCCTGATAGTGGATCTTACAAACAAAGCTTTATGTTGCACTTTCTATGTACATCTTGTATGACGAAATGAAGGATGTCGGAAAATAAACCGCGAAAATTTCTTAATGAAAACGGGTTCTCTTCAACGATAGTTTCCAATCCACTTCCCAGGGAAGTTTTTCGGTTCTTCCCCGCTGAGAAATATAGCGAGTAACACAACTTAAAATTCATTGACTTTTAATAAAAAATTTCATAAATTAATAAAATATTTCATATGAAAAGTTCTTATAATACATAAGTGTATTTCGCAACCGAAACTGTAAGTGCCCGTTTCATTAAAAGTGACGTCATTCGACGAGAAAAGGATGCACAAGTAGTTCACTGGCTGAAGGTCTTTTGTTACAATCTCTTAAATAAAAAGAGAACTTTAAAAATCGAGTATAATTTTTCGAGAAAAACAAACAGATGATTTGTATGGTATAAATAAATATTTTTAAAACAATAATAGCATAACCCTACACTCTAAAATTATTCGTTGGTTAGCTTTCTTAAATGCTGTTATTCTATTATTGGAGAAAGGACGACTTCGGTAGAACTCACTTGGTTAGGCACGATTGAACAAACGCACGTGCATCATAGGAATGCCACGTGGTCAGAGAAGGGGGATCTTGGGATTGTATGGCTTCCATTGCATCATAGGGAGAGTAACTGCTCCTGAAAATGTCAATAATTCCTTCCTAACTGCGAAAGTAAATCTATGTTTAACAGGAATAACACAGTTTTCAGCGAAAGAGATTTCTAAAATTTCTTGAGCGAGTATGTTGTTTCCAGTTAGCAATTTGTTTTCTTGTCTTTGTGTAAAACCTTGACTCACCAGGGAGGTTTCCCATCAGCCATTTCGACAACAGTACATCCAACACTCCTTAAAAATTAATTTAAATACTCAGAGAATTTCATTTTCAACACAAACAAGTACTTATTTTAAATAATCATATTTACAAGAACTCGTTGGTAGAACAGTTTTTATAATGTATTTTTTGTAAATATGTATATAAAACTGAAACGAATATCCTGTATAAAGATTATCAATAATAATAATAATAAGGGAGTATGAGAATTTTCCTAACAATTTCGTGTGCGGTAATATGTTTCTGTGTTACAGAAGACACTAAAATGTGCCGTTTAATTGTTGAAAGAATTGTTAGGAAATTAACTACGTGAAATGACCATGGACGTCGTGGTTCAAATTGTAAAGGATTGACGAGACACGCTTAGTCTTCCGAGATAGATTTCCAAAAACGTCCTTGTTAAAAGAGGGATCTTTCAAAAACACATTTATCTGGGACTGTTTTCTTAAAGACAGAAATAGTTTTCGCAGCTTAATGGGTGTCACACTCACTGACCAAATGTCGGATTTTAAGGTGCATTTCGCTCTCGTGATTACTTCAGGCGACATCCAATATGGCGTTCCTTTTACCGACATAACATCACCTTGATTTGATTTCTACAAAACAAACGATCGACAATAAATCTTAAGAAGAAAAATTATAAAAGTATAATTTCAAGGTTATATATTCTTCCAACAACCCACGCTTAATTTCTTAATTAACGACCCACCAGTTTCTTTGCGCAGCCAAAGTCAATGATCTTCACAACACCATTCGCTGTAACAAGAACGTTGGCTCCTTTGATGTCGCTGAAAAACAATTAACTTGTTGCTTCTTCTCTTAAAAACTTAAACAAAAGCAAACCGTACATATATTTTAACCTCTTGGCATGTTTCATAGATATGGCAAAAAATCACGCGGAACATGTCTCACAAAGAAAATAAAAAGTCTCAGGGCAACCACGAAAATTATTAAATCAAAATGAAATAGAAAAAGTGAAAATGCTTAAGAAAGTATACATAATCGATGGTCAATGATTGTCAGCCACGAAGCAACCTTTCTTAACCAGCCATTAATTCTCCTAATTCTCTGAATGACGTCACTGTGTAACTGAACGACGTCACAGTGTAACTCAATGACGTCACAGTTTAACTCACTGACGTAACAGTGTAACAGTGTTAAGGATTAAAATATGAATATTATCTATTCTTTCGAATTATCTCAACTTTTAAGCTTCTTTCTATCTACCTACGATATGATAGGATACAATAGCAAGAAACTCACAGATGAACCACATTCTTTTTATGCAAATAATCAACAGCGTGGACCACCTGTTTTGCGTAACAACGGAAGACGCACTCTTTCAAGGGTCCAAAACTGAAAACGAAATTCAAAATATATCCACAAATCAGCAACTGCAAATCTGAAATATCATATGAAATAGTAAATATCATCAAATAAAGATCCATCGACAATTGAACATATAGATGACTCCATCGACAATTAAACATATAGATGGCTCCATCGACAATTAAACATATAGATGACTCCATCGACAATTGAACATATAGATGGCTCCATCGACAATTGAACATATAGATGACTCCATCGACAATTAAACATATAGATGGCTCCATCGACAATTGAACATATAGATGACTCCATCGACAATTGAACATATAGATGACTCCATCGACAATTGAACATATAGATGGCTCCATCGACAATTAAACATATAGATGACTCCATCGACAATTGAACATATAGATGACTCCATCGACAATTGAACATATAGATGGCTCCATCGACAATTGAACATATAGATGACTCCATCGACAATTAAACATATAGATGGCTCCATCGACAATTGAACATATAGATGGCTCCATCGACAATTAAACATATAGATGACTCCATCGACAATTGAACATATAGATGACTCCATCGACAATTGAACATATAGATGGCTCCATCGACAATTAAACATATAGATGACTCCATCGACAATTGAACATATAGATGACTCCATCGACAATTGAACATATAGATGACTCCATCGACAATTAAACATATAGATGGCTCCATCGACAATTAAACATATAGATGGCTCCATCGACAATTGAACATATAGATGACTCCATCGACAATTGAACATATAGATGGCTCCACCGACAATTAAACATATAGATGACTCCATCGACAATTGAACATATAGATGACTCCATCGAAAATTGAACTTATAGAAGAATCCATTGACAATTAAACTATTTCTCTTTAAAATGACGTTCAAATTGTTGTTTTGTTACCTAGCAACAAGAGCGGCAATAGAACCCCCGGCCACATACTCCATGAATATGTACACGTTGTTTTGATCGGTAGACGTTCCAAGGAACCTAAATAAGCTTTTATTAGTGCAATATGATCTAATAAAAGAACAACAACTACTGGTTCCTTGTGGAAGATATTATGTCAACTAATGGGTCTGCATACAAAAGTAACCCATGCCATTCAATCAGATGTAGTTTTTTTACGTTACGTTTTACTTCATCTTTCATGAACAAAAATTCAAAATTCTATACTGCAAGCCGGAAGAAAACACTTGATATAACGATCTTATCAAAAGACAATCTTAATAGCGCTTGCATCACTAGCGATGGTAACAATTATTCCATATTGAATATCGAAACTGTATAATAAGTAAGTATAATATCAATATATAAAATCATAATCTAAGAGGGAAATTCCATATATTACTGATTTCCAACTTATGTTTGAGAAAAACATTCCCATGTGAAAAAATACTCACTCTATTATGTTTTTATGTGTTAAGGCTTTGAGGAGTTGAATCTCGTTCTGTAGCTTCAAGAAATTCTAGTGTAAGATTTTTAACAATATTTTGCAGCACAAACGTTTCAAGCCAACAAACCTTCCCAAAGTTTTCTTTGCCTCCGACGCAAACCTCTTTCACGGCAATCAAGCATGCTTGGTTAGTGAGTCCACGATATACCGTTCCAAATCCACCGTGGTCAATCACACCACCTAAAACATTTCATGCAATGTGGAATTACATAGCAACGTGGTTAGTTACCTTTTTGCCAATTGATAATACTATTTTCGGATGTGTCAGTGTATTGGGACAGTACAGACTGTGCATGGTACCTGAAAGATGAATCTTCCCTTTCATGTGACTCTTCAGATTCCACTGAAGATTTGTACTGAGATGATCCAGATGTCTCCTCAAAACTTACAGAATTGTAATCTTCTGTGACGCAATCATCTTGACTCTGAGACACGTCATTCTCAGCAATGTTCACGGTTGAATTTTTAACGGTAAGCGATTCTTTGATATTATTATTAGCGTCTCTATTACTTCGCCTCGTGTTTTCAACATCAGCATTGTTTATGAAGTCAACGGCTGGTGAACAAAGCAGATCATCATCATCATCATCAATTGTTGTCGGATCAACAGATGGAAACTTTTCAATGGATTGCAGCAAATTTACAGAATGCCTCCTTTTCGACATAAAACTCTCAACAGAATTCCCACCATAGGCAGTCTCGTTACGAGGTTCAGAGAACGGCTTGTGTACCGTAGAATCAATCGAGAAACCTTTGTTCAAAACCCATTTCGGAAGTTTCGGTAATTCTTCCTCGTTGCTAGCTGTTGTTGTATTAGCAAGTTTTTTCGATGGAAAAACGTGCGTGCTTGGCGGTTCATCAATGATATGTGTATTCAAAGAAAGATTCATTTTGTCCACATTTTTACATGGTGTTACACCCTTCTTCAACTTTCTGTTTGGTGTGCGACCTTTCATGTTTATTGGCGCTTTTGTATTTGTCACTTTTTCGAAATCATCTTTTGTGAATGTATGGTTTAAATTTTCTTTGTGTGTGGTCGTCTTTTTCAAAGTTTTCTTTTTCACCATTGGAATGAAAAGCGCCATGCCGGCACTTTGTTGTTTTCGTTCCACCTCTTTCAATTTCTCTTTTCTTTTTTCGACCCTCATCAATGCATCAAAATCAACGAAAAAAGCTGAACCTTTATCTGTGCTCACAATATTCATGCTGTTCATCATGATTCGTTGATTTACTAAATACTTCTAAAACTATCAATTTTATTAATTATATATATTAATAATTTCACATCTTTTGTTAATTCCTTTGATACCAAGAACTAACACATGTCAACAAAACCTGATGTATGTAAAGTATGCACACAAGTAAACAATTCCCAATCTCAACACTCGCAATTCAAAATATATAAAATATTTAACTTGAGTAACGTATAGAACATGTTCCACACTGTCAAATAAATTACTAAAGTTATAAAACACGTAACTATGATTGCATAACAACCAACATGAAATATCACGAGCAACCAGACAAACATGCTTCTAAAAATGTTGTTTTCCCTCAAAACTGTTATTTGAAGAAAACTAGCCTTGCTGAAGGCCAGTGCCACATTTCTGCAGAAAATGATCTCGACAGATTTCCACATGTCGGAAATTTTTTGTTGACGTTTCAAGCGGCAAGCGACGGGGATGCCCGTAAACAGCATTGCTTGTCAATGGAACGCTCCTCTTAAGCTCCTGGAGTAAATTTCAAACAAAAATATAAACACTTTAAACTGACTTACAAAAACTTGTGAGAAAAAAACCATTGATGTAAGTGGCACTAAAAGTGGAACAGATTATCTCTACAACATCATAAAAACGATGCTATATATTCTGCTATACATGTTGTGAAATCTTCTTCTACTCAGGATATAGTGCTCGATAAACTGCGCGTTGCAGAAAGAGCAAGTTAGTTGATAAAGAAAAGATTCAATAATTTATTTTCCAGAACTTAAACTTAAAGTTTCATGCCCGAGAACAGCAAAAAAAAGGAATATCCTGAAACGTATGGTCTAAAGACCACAAACACACCACCACTGATACGCAAAATGTCAGATTTCGAAAAAGATCTTATCGGCTTAGTTCAAAAGCTGAAATTCAAAAAGTGCACAAATGACTTCCAAAAGCAAATGCAACAAGACATTAAATCAATAAACGATTCCAATAAGCTGTTTGTCCCAGCAGACAAAACATCCAACATGTACAAGATTAATAAGGAAGAATACAAAAAGATCTTGACAAACTCGATAACGAAAACGTACAAAAAAACCAACAGCAACACCAAACATCTCGTGAACAACGCTGGTAAAGCAATCATCAAAGACAATCGTATCGCGAATAGAGTTGATATCAACGGTGAGAACAACTGCTTCATTACACTAAAAGACCACAAAGAGAACTTTGAAAACAATCCGACTACGTGGCTGATTAATCCTGCAAAGAACGAACTAGGCAGAATTAGCAAGGTTATCCTTGAAAAAGTCAACACACAACTGTGGACAACCCTCCACTTAAATCAATGGAAGAGCACATCCAATGTAATCGAGTGGTTTTCAAACATCAAAGAAAAGCGCAAACACAAGTTTATGATGTTCGATGTGAAAGACTTCTACCCGTCCATCAGCGAGAAACTTCTCACCAACGCCATCAAATTTGCTGAACGGCACCTGACTTTAAGCCAAAAAGAGAAGGAAATCTTTCATTCATGCAAATCGCTATTGTTCAACAAGAACAAAAGTTGGGTGAAGAAAGAAGACAAAATCTTTGACGTGACAATGGGTGCGTTCGACGGTGCAGAAGTATGCGAACTTGTTGGTTGCCTCTTACTTTCGAGTATACCGGCAAAATACAGAAAAAAGAATATTGGGTTGTACCGGGATGACGGTCTTGCAGTCTTCAAAAACATCTCTGGTCCACAGAGTGAAAAAATTAAAAAGGAATTTGAAAAGCTGTTTAAAGAGAATGACTTGGAGATAGTGGTTGAATTCAACATAACGGTAGTTAACTACTTGGACGTCACACTCGACTTGACCACTGGAACATTTAAACCTTATCACAAACCAGACAACGAAGTTAACTATATCCACGTTCATTCCAACCACCCGATAAATACCATCAAGCAGATTCCTGTATCAATACAAAATCGTTTATCAAACCTGTCATCAAATAAAAAAATATTCAACCAAGCAACCCCGTTCTACGCTGCAGCACTCTGGAGATCCGGATACGACCACAAATTTGAATACACACCAACGGTTACAAACCAATGACCAAAAAACTGTAAAAGGAATATAATATGGTTCAATCCACCATTTAACAACAACATCTCCACCAACATCAGTAAATTTTTCCTCAACTTGGTTCAGAGGCACTTCCCCCGACAACATAAGTTCCACAAGATATTTAACAAAAACAAAGTTAAAGTCAGCTACAACTGTACACCAAACATAAAAGCGGTTATAAACGGACACAACAAAAAAATCTTAACACCACCACCCGTAAACCCTAACAGAACATGCAATTGTATGAAAAAAGACAGCTGCCCACTAAACCAAAACTGTCTGGTGAAGAATATCATATATGAAGCCACAATTACATCCAATTTGCCAAATTATCAGGAGAAAAAATACATTGGACTGTGCGAAAGTACTTTCAAGAAGCGGTTTGCAAACCATAAATCGTCATTTTTCAATGAAAGATACAGAAACAGCACTTCACTCTCTGTTGAAATGTGGAAAATAAAAGAATTAAACGGCACTCCCACTGTCACCTGGAGAATCGTTAAAAAAGCGAAACCTTACAGCCCAGAATCGAAATATTGCTCACTGTGTTTAAAAGAAAAATTTGAAATAGTCAATTATTCTGGGAGAAATCTTCTCAATAAAAGAACTGAGATAATTGCTAAATGCCGCCATCGACGAAAACATCTCCTAATGCTCCACAATCCTGACGATAACACGTAAACGATTGTGACGCAAATAATGAAAACATGCTAGTGTCGTATTTATATTTTTAACGGTTTTTTGTATTGACAATTTATTTCTAGCTGAAGATTGTCCAGAACGGGCATGAAACTTTAAGTTCTGGAAAATAAATTATTGAATCTTTTCTTTATCAACTATTCTGCTATATATATATATATATAAATATATATATATATATTTGGGATATATTTATTTTATTTCAATAATACATTTGGGATATGTATACCCATATGTATATTTTATTTATTGTCTGCAAACCAGAACATCAAGTTAATAAAAGAAAATACCTCATCATGGATCTTTAAAGTGTTTTTATGATGTCTGTCATCGCGATGCAATGCATTGTTGTAACCAAGCTCCTTGCTATGAACTCTGTCAAACGTACTAACAGTGGCATACTAAAAATAAAAATCACTTAGTGTTATAATGATCTACAGTTTAGCTAACTTCATTGTGGTTTCCTTGCTAACTACGTTAGATCTTAGTCACAACGTTTGGTTTACTTTTTGTACAAATTGTATGTAGATTTTCACAGTTTTCAAAATTTATTTTATCCAATCTTTAGCTCAATAGAAACGAGTTTCCAAGACAATTCCTGTCTTTCAGCGGAAAATTGTTGAAATACATAAATAATTTATTTATGCTTAACTTGTCTTTTTTATCACATTAAGATGAGAATCTTCAACAGACTGATATCTTAAGCGCCAGGCAGTCAGATTGAGTGCCTTGTAGTGAGATTAGATTTTACAAGCACTACTTAATTCGTGACAGAATCATGTAAAACAATAAAGCAACATATTTTACTAAAACAGTAAAGTACAGGTCGACTGTAAAATTTTTTCTTAAATTTAATTTATCTTTGGTGTTGAAAAACTTAAAGTGACAGGAAAATTAAATAAAAACTATATAATATTTTCTTAATAATTATTTAATTTTTAACTAAAATATTAATGTGAGTTCTTGAGATTCTACAAATAATGAATAACTTTCTTCTTCTTGTTATTCTCAACAAAACAAAAGGTTAAAACCTCTTCTGTTTTGTTTTTCAAAACCTCATTGAGATTTGGATCCAGGCGTAAACAGTCTGATTGATATTGAAGCTGTGAATCATTTACAGATGCTACCGGATCTTTAGCGCTCACAAATTTACGATGCTGAAACACAGAGTATTTACAATGTTTTCAAAGTGATAAATTATTAATAATAATAAAAAAATAATAATTAAAATATTTAATAATAATTATGTTTCAAGGAGGAAATTTATTTACTTCTTTCGACAAATCAAAGATCAGAAAATTGTTTTGGAGAAAAGTCCTGTTATACTTCATGCCAAATTTGAAAAATATATAAAAATTGTTTATCTTTTATTTCTCTATACTTCTATGCTTCTCTATACATGCTTCTGTGTAATCCATAAAAATGAAAAAAAACACATCATACCAACTTAGTAATTGCGGACAACAGAACAGTTTTTCGACAAGTTAATTAATTAATGGAAAACATTTTATTGAGTTTAACATATTATGAAGTTTTTATATATATATATTTAACATTGATAACCAACAAATTGCCAAACAACAATATCTCCTGAAGAGCCAAATTCATTACGTCTTGCCTTACATAGGGCTGCCATTTGTGTATTACAAGATCACTTACATCTGACAACCAACTAAATTTTGAACTAGACTTGCACTACACAATGAGTATATTGCTTCAAAACTGAACTCTAATGATTATAAAGTTAACTTTTAAAACTCTTCAGAATCATACACAGCTTCGACAGAAACAAGACAAACACTTGATAAACAGATTTCCACAAAACGAGTTGATCAATAAATACGCTAAATATCTGCATACCTGTACTTTCTTTATGCCATGTCTGTTGTAGTTCTAGAAAAATGTTTTTATTAATAGTTATTGTCATGGTAACATCCAAAAAGGAAGATTTAGAAATGTAATTTTCAATTAAACATGAAATCTCTTCATTTTGTCTAAATATCAATTTAGTAAGTATATAAGTTAGAATTTAATAATAATAATTATAATTAATAAATATACTTTCATAGAAATTACTTGTTCTTCTTAAATCGAAATTAACACTTCTGTTAAAACATGGGAACATCAGTAAAGTCAAATCACTTTCGTTTCTAAGAAAGAAAATGTTGCAAAGTGATCAAACATTTCAACATATCGTAGATAAATAGCTAAATTGTATATATATATATATATATATATATAATAAAATGAGATTTTCACAAAATATGATTTAGGATCCTGGAACCTAAATGTAGTCATTTCTTTTCATAACCAGTAAGAGTTAAAATATGATAAATCCAAGAGAGTACTTTTCTGCCATGTTATACAGTCATATGTGCTAAGTCCGACAACTTATACAGTAATAAGTTTTATTTTTTAACATTTCATGCACTTTTTATGTTGTTGTTGGTTGTTGGTTTGTCTTTTAACAAGGCTCCCAGAACGCTAATTAAGCATTATCATGAAGACCTCAACCCAGAGTTTTAGTGTATTTAATTGCTCCCATTTGTGCTACAGTTATCTTTGATGAAATACAGTGTTTTTTATTTATAACCGCTCACTAAACAACTTTGTAATAGCATGGTCTCAAACTCAAAACACCTTTGGGTTGGCATATTTTTAAAGTTAAACAATATATTTCTTTTAATAAAATTGTTGTAGCTTCCATTAGAGAATAAACAGCTGCATTGTTTCTTTTGCTCCCATTTCTTACAGTTCAGGCAACTACTGCTATCCAAGGGATTCTCGGGATAATCAAATTTTTTTCAAAATTTCCTGGCAGAATTTTCACCATTAACAAAATGTCAAGTTGTCCAAAACTAATCTTGTCAAATTCTCAATGTTGCTCACCATTCAAAGCTACTCTAACACAGCATCACAAGATAGAAAAAGCAAATCTTCGTTAATGTATTTCGGAACTGGGTTTTGAACCAGTTGTTTCGGTTTTATGGGTTGAATGCACTGCCACTAAGCTTAACATAACTTTTACACGCCACAAATAGCTAAACTCATATTGATATGTGTGCTATGTAGGTATAATCAACCGATATTTTCAGAAAAATAGAACAACGCTATCTGCATTTCGAGAAAAAAAGAAAGAGTAATCGCAGCAGCTGCAAGTAAAGCGTAAAGAATTGGCTATAGCTACGTTTTTGAAATAAATCTATAAAAAATCAACAACATTACCATACATTTGAAAGAATACCAGCTGGCTTTAATAAATCTCTGGAATACGTAAGGTCTTTTTCTGAAAATTTGGAAAGTTTTTTCCTTGACATCGCATTGGAAGCCATATTTCTTCCATAAACAAATAGAACTCTTAGGCAACAAGAGGCAAGTACAGGCTCTAAATTATATTTTTAATTTCTTAATCCAATCTAATAATGACTAGGCATTGACCGATTGTGCTCGTAAATTTCTGAAAAGTTACTGCGTATAATGCGAAAAGTTGCTGTGTAAAATGCAAAAAGTTGCTAAAAAGATGCTGTGTAAAATACAAAAAGTTGCTACGTAAACTTCAAGTGTTGCACCTAATTCTCTCCCAAATTTCCCGATATTTTCACGCATACTTAATTAAAAGTTTCTATGTTTTAAAGTAATATTGCAAAATGATACCTATAAAGATAAATTTCTTGAAATGTTTCAAAATATTTTAATAAATCTTTCGCATTATAGCGTATATTTACAAAACGTTTATTAGAAACCAATAAAATGAAAAGTTTGAAACAAAACCTCTGGAGTTCTGGTTGTTCATTTGACTTCATCTTGCTGGCATACTGTTTCCATATTAGTATAATACAACAGAACTAATTCTACAGATTGTATACACGTAATTCTTTTATAAGAAACTAAATGCCCTAGTGGTTAGGAAATTCCTTCAACCGATCCCAAGCAGACGTACTGGCCGTAGCTTTACTCTCCCTTTGCTTGTATTTTCCTTTATTGACAGGAGGTTTTCGCTTACGTGCAACATCAGCTATTGCTGGGGTACTTAGACTTTCACCAGTATTTCTTGCTATCAAAATTGGATCTTGGACTTCTTTTATCGGCACGTTTTATCTTCGTTCTCTGAAATCTCCACATCTTCGTTTTCTGTTTCTGATAAGTCGTCTCGCTCGGACAGGTCAAGTGATTTGTCCATGACATCAAATTAGCAGCAAATTACCGGACGCCATTTTCTTTTTATTGTTAACACATGCACAGGCATGCACCCTAGAAAGCAACACGACATTCGATATTAAACACTTCCAGTGTTGCACTGAACATATAAGTATAGTGCTGTAGTGCATACATGTAATACATGACACTGGTCACTGAGACAACATGATGGGTTCGTGCAAAAAATAATCAAGAACTATAAACATCAAAACATCGTTTTTATTATCAAAAATTCTAATTATGACTTATCTAATTGTCCATTTTTTGCTAAAATTCGCTAAAAAGTTGCCCTGAACAACAAATATTGCTCGAGGTTGCTACAAATGAAAAAAGCTGCTCCCAAAGCCAAAAGCTGCTAAAAAGTTGCCGAGCACAATCGGCAAATGCCTAATAATGACGGTGGAGTGAGGGTGGTGCTTATATCAATATTTTTTAAATGCTAGTTTCAACAAAAAATAAAAAATTGTATTTTAAAATCCATTGATGATACCTCATAGGATAGTGCATAATACGTAATCAACCGAAGTTACAGTGAAAACAAGTATTTTATAATCACTCGTTTTCAACAGTTGATCTCTAGGTTTTGATTGCCCTTGCATTTAAAGATACCGAGAAATTATCGAATATATTTAGTATGGAGGCCCACCTAATAAAACCTCGTTGTGGGTTAAAAACCGATAACGATGAAAGAAATTAATGCGGAATTTATTTTTGCGAATTTGACGTAAATTTGGTAAATACGTTTTGCTGCTTTGATTGTTAATTGCGAGCGGATCTTTGATAAAAGATTAAGTCATTCTAATCCTTTTTTTGGTTGATAGAGAGTTGGTTTGCGTATACACAACTTATAAGTTAGCGTTGGATTTGCTTGGACTGGGTAAGACTGACAAGATACGTGTATTCGGTTGCATTGTTGATCTTTTTACCTCGATAGAGAAGGGTTTGTTCGAGAGATTTTTTGCGTCTGTGTAGAGTACGGAACAAAAGGGATTTCTGTTTTGCCCTCTTTCAAGTTCAGCAATAGTTCGTGATTTAGTGATGCTTGTAACATCTCTACACCATTTTTCCATATTATTCTACACTTTGTTTTCCTACCATGGCAACCCATACCATTACATCATTCACAAACTCACACGTGTCATATGCTCAGCGTCTCACATATCTCATTATCACCTCATTAACCTTTCTTTTACACGTTTACTTGTGTACGTATATTTGACGACAAAAACTTCCTATTTCTTTTTGTAAAGAGAACGCCAATGTGGATTGAGCAAAGTGACGAGAAAAGTTGTGAAGTTTTTATTTTTTGAATTAATGGTTCAAACCAACAAAGCCCTGAACTATTGAATACTCATTAACGGTGTCATCTGCATAAACCAATAGGTTCGAGTGTTTTACGTGATCTATGATATCGTTGAAGAATAGTATAAAGAGGAGAGGACCAAGAATTGTGGTACGCCACATGTAACATGCAATGAATCTGAATATTCCCTTGGAATACCACAATTTGTTTGCGACTGAACAGACAGTCTATTATCCATTCTAATTTGATGGCTTTAATGTCGTATGCTGGAAGCTTTTCAATGATCATTGCATGACTGAATGTTTTTCTTAGGCCCAGAAACAGAGCGGCAACAAGATTCCTTTTGTCTACATTGGTACGATCTGACAAAAAAATAAGGATAAGACTTGTTCCGTTGAGCTTGACTGGCGGAAACCGAATTGATTTTCAATGAGAAGAGTATTGTTTTCGAGATACGTTGATAGTTGACGGTGAACCGATGTTTCCGTTACTTTCAATAGAACGACGGTGAACCGATGTTTCCGTTACTTTCAATAGAACGACGGTGAACCGATGTTTCCGTTACTTTCAATAGAACAGAAACAACAATAAGCAAGACTTTCAATAGAACAGAAAGAAGGGATATAGGTAATTGTCGAACGTATTTCTAGAGGAGGATTTGTCAATCGGAATGATCTTTGTGGATTTCCACACTTCAGGGAATGTTCCTGTTTTCAGGGATAAGTTAACTATTTTGGATAGTGGGATGGAAATGATTGAGGCACAGTCTTTCAGAAACCTTCTACTTTTTTAAAACAAATAATCACTCACCTTTTCCCTCTATTCGCTATATGTATTAACTTTAAGAGTTGAAACTTTCGCGAATTTAGAAAATAGAACCATTGAATCTTGGAAATTATTAAATATTGATGGCTAACATAGCCAAAGAGTCAAGAAAGGAGGGCGTGTATCAAGCAAAAAGAGACCAATGTTTTATGTTTTATCTAATACAATCCAAAGTAAAACAATAACAAAATATTTCTAGTTTTTTTTATCAACGTTCATAAAAGTCATTACAAGTCCATATTGGTTTTCGGAAATAGTGTAAGTTCCTGAAGTTCAAGACATCCAGTAGGTGTGACCTCATTTCCTTGACAATGAAAGACGCTTCGACTGGGGACTTACCAGCTACCTTGCTGGAGGCAAGAATCGGTTTAGACGGCGACTCAGATATAGATGTCATCCACCGTTTTCACCGCTTCGGTAGACGGAAGCAGCGAAACAATTCCGTATGAAGACAAGGTTATTTATATCAAAGAGTTGGACATCAGAGAAGAGAAAGAAGGCGAGCAAATGTAAATATATAACATAAATTTATTTTTTTCGTTATCTTTAAATCAGACAATCATCTTTGTAATGCCTTCTAGATACTGAACGGTTTTCTGGATTTGGTTCCGTGAAAGAAGCAGAAAATGTAGTAACACTGTTCAAAAGAAAAACGAATTCAAAGTTTGTTGTGTATAGGAAAGAAAAATAATTTGGAAGTTTAGGAGATGTGAAACATGTTTATTTAGTAGTAGATTCAGGAGCAAATGTGCATGTTCCTAAAATCTGTTCCCAATTCCATCCTGTGGCTGGTGTCACAGTGTCTAGCTATATATAATTATTACTTTTTAAAATATAACATCATCGCTATAATATATGCGCACTCAACCGTAGTGCTTAAATGTAAAGGCGCAATTGGCAATGGCTGATAGCATCTTCCGAAACATGAGGCAAAAAGGAAAAAAAATTTGACGAAGAGAATATGATTTTTCTTATAAAAAAAAGTTTAAGGAATAAATACGATATGTACGAATGTAACTGGATCATATTATTAGTTTTATTTGGCATTTTTTGTCGGACAATCTCTTTAAAGATTTATTCGCCTCTTTGACATTATTGGAAAAAAAAATGAAACTCCACACCTTTCAAGCTAAACATTTTGTCTTCATGTAGATCCACAACAAATTTAATTGTTGTCCTTGTTAAATGTTGGACTGAAGTATTCAGGCTTATCCATTTTGATCAGCATATTGGAATTTAAGCATTTTTATGGCTTGAACGGAATGATGTGTTGTTTTTAAAAGCCTCGACAAAAAAACAGCTCTTCTGCCACGTTGCTGTCTGATATTGTCATGAGAACTTAAGCAATACATGACAACTGTAGCAAAGGTATTTACAAATAGTTCTATAATATATCCATTCTTTTCAGCTTTCACCTGTAGTACTTGTCTTATAATCATCCCAGATTTGTGATCTTGTAATCAATTTAATGATGACAACTCGATGATTTTTCTGTTTTTGTACATCAGCTGATCAAGAGATAACCATTTAACACAATCGGCATATGAAGCTACATGAATTGCTCGAATGGCATCATAAAAATACATGCCAAAGAAGAATTCGAATGGGAAACAGTGCAATAGTATTTAACAATAAACCATTAGAGCCACTTAGGTTTTAGTGCCTATTGTTCTTTATAAATATCTTTCTGAACACTTCCTCTTTACAATGCCATCGTTCGTACATTGAGTTTCTTGTGTCTGGGATTGTGTGACCGTTTCCACAATAGTGTGCCGCTCTAATTCCGTCACCCCAATTCCACAATAACAAGGAAAGCCGGTCTAATTCCGTCACCCCTACTCCAAATAATAAAGAAGGCCGCTCTAATTCCGTCACATCCATTCCAAAATAACAAGGAAAACCGGTCTAATTCCGTCACCCCTACTCTAAATAATAAGGAGGGCCGGTCTAATTCCGTCACCCTACTCTAAATAATAAGGAAGGCCGCCCTAATTCCGTATTCTAATTTGAAGGTAGCTCTATTTTCCAGCGTATTATCCAAAGATATTGAAGAGGTAGTTGCAATGAATTCTATCGTATTTCAACCTTTACAATGTCATTAGATTATGGCGTAATTACACATTAGTTACTTACAATTACTAAAATCGAAGGTAGAATGAAGATCCGAACGAGATTGGATTAGATTTCAGACACGTTTGTTTTTTTTATAAGAAACCTCTTTATAAGAAACCTACATGTAGAGTCTTCAAAAATTAAGAAACTTTTAGTACTATATCGTTATGACTAATTCCAAAATAAGAAATTTTTTTGAAGCCTTACGATCAATCAAAGAAGATGATATAAAATTCATATCATTTTTGTGTTTGTTGTTTTCTGTTTTGACAATCGACTGTATGATCTACAAATCAGAATCCTTAAATTGATATAAGAAACATTTAGAACTAAAAACATGGTACTTCAGGCTATAAAAAGAAACTTTTAGAACTAGGCCCTTTGCTAGGTTTCTTATAAAAAAAAGTGTAGTTGTAAACGCGTCACTTTGAAGCGCACAAAAAACTGATTAGAGCTTTCCCAAGTTAACAAGAATCCCAGAACGTTTTATGTTGCGAAGTTACTTTGACACATGTATGCAATTCGTTCAATTTAGATATTCAGTGTCGTACAAGGTCTTCATCACATAACAAAATTAGTTCAAGTTGTTTTATTTATAAACAGTCATTCATAGACACTCGCTTTACTCACAGATCAGTTATTAACACAGTAAATTTCAGCATTCAAAACAGGTATACGGGAAATGCCCATGTGGTAGGTAAATCCAGAATTGAACGAAAAAAATGAAAAATGTTACGGTAAGAATGAAAAACATAATTTTAAAAATATACAAAAACAACGACATCATGATGGGTGAAGAATCGAGTGTCGGCTCGAAACAAGTGATTTACTTCTACGTAAAAGCAAAAAAACCCAGAAAATACGTGAAGTATCAAAAACCATATTAAACTACATACATAAGTTACAGTGATTACGTTCAATTCCTGATGTGACCGTTTCGCCACTTTCTTTGTCTTTTTCCCTTTTCATGCCGCCTTCGTATTCTCCACATTTGACATTGAGAGAATTTGAACTGTCGGAATTGGAACCGCGAACAGAGAAATTGTCTCCCGCTTTAATGTTTCCTAATGTGACCGTTTCGCCACATTTTTTGTTTTTTTTCTTTTGTATGCCGCCTTCGTATTCTCCACATTTGACATTGAGAGAATTTGAACTGTCGGAATTGGAACCGCGAACAGAGAAATTGTCTCCCGCTTTAATGTTTCCTAATGTGACCGTTTCGCCACATTTTTTGTTTTTTTTCTTTTGTATGCCGCCTTCGTATTCTCCACATTTGACATTGAGAGACTTTGAACTGTCGGAATTTGACCCGCGAACAGAGAAATTGTCTCCCGCTTTAATGTTTCCTGATGTGACCGTTTCGCCACTTTCTTTGTTTTTTTCCCTTTTCATGCCGCCTTCGTATTCTCCACATTTGACATTGAGAGAATTTGAACTGTCGGAATTGGAACCGCGAACAGAGAAATTGTCTCCCGCTTTAATGTTTCCTAATGTGACCGTTTCGCCACATTTTTTGTTTTTTTTCTTTTGTATGCCGCCTTCGTATTCTCCACATTTGACATTGAGAGACTTTGAACTGTCGGAATTTGACCCGCGAACAGAGAAATTGTCTCCCGCTTTAATGTTTCCTGATGTGACCGTTTCGCCACTTTCTTTGTTTTTTTCCCTTTTCATGCCGCCTTCGTATTCTCCACATTTGACATTGAGAGAATTTGAACTGTCGGAATTGGAACCGCGAACAGAGAAATTGTCTCTCGCTTTAATGTTTCCTAATGTGACCGTTTCGCCACATTTTTTGTTTTTTTTCTTTTGTATGCCGCCTTCGTATTCTCCACATTTGACATTGAGAGACTTTGAACTGTCGGAATTTGACCCGCGAACAGAGAAATTGTCTCCCGCTTTAATGTTTCCTGATGTGACCGTTTCGCCACTTTCTTTGTTTTTTTCCCTTTTCATGCCGCCTTTGTATTCTCCACATTTGACATTGAGAGAATTTGAACTGTCGGAATTGGAACAGCGAACAGAGAAATTGTCTCTCGCTTTAATGTTTCCTGATGTGACCGTTTCGCCACTTTCTTTGTTTTTTTCCCTTTTCATGCCGCCTTCGTATTCTCCACATTTGACATTGAGAGAATTTGAACTGTCGGAATTGGAACCGCGAACAGAGAAATTGTCTCTCGCTTTAATGTTTCCTAATGTGACCGTTTCGCCACATTTTTTGTTTTTTTTCTTTTGTATGCCGCCTTCGTATTCTCCACATTTGACATTGAGAGACTTTGAACTGTCGGAATTTGACCCGCGAACAGAGAAATTGTCTCCCGCTTTAATGTTTCCTGATGTGACCGTTTCGCCACTTTCTTTGTTTTTTTCCCTTTTCATGCCGCCTTCGTATTCTCCACATTTGACATTGAGAGAATTTGAACTGTCGGAATTGGAACCGCGAACAGAGAAATTGTCTCTCGCTTTAATGTTTCCTAATGTGACCGTTTCGCCACATTTTTTGTTTTTTTTCTTTTGTATGCCGCCTTCGTATTCTCCACATTTGACATTGAGAGACTTTGAACTGTCGGAATTTGACCCGCGAACAGAGAAATTGTCTCCCGCTTTAATGTTTCCTGATGTGACCGTTTCGCCACATTTTTTGTTTTTTTTCTTTTGTATGCCGCCTTCGTATTCTCCACATTTGACATTGAGAGACTTTGAACTGTCGGAATTTGACCCGCGAACAGAGAAATTGTCTCCCGCTTTAATGTTTCCTGATGTGACCGTTTCGCCACATTTTTTGTTTTTTTTCTTTTGTATGCCGCCTTCGTATTCTCCACATTTGACATTGAGAGACTTTGAATTGTCGGAATTTGACCCGCGAACAGAGAAATTGTCTCCCGCTTTAATGTTTCCTGATGTGACCGTTTCGCCACATTTTTTGTTTTTTTTCTTTTGTATGCCGCCTTCGTATTCTCCACATTTGACATTGAGAGACTTTGAACTGTCGGAATTTGACCCGCGAACAGAGAAATTGTCTCCCGCTTTAATGTTTCCTGATGTGACCGTTTCGCCACATTTTTTGTTTTTTTTCTTTTGTATGCCGCCTTCGTATTCTCCACATTTGACATTGAGAGAATTTGAACTGTCGGAATTGGAACCGCGAACAGAGAAATTGTCTCCCGCTTTAATGTTTCCTGATGTGACCGTTTGGCCACTTTCTTTGTCCTTCTCCTTTTTCATGCCGCCTTCGTATTTTCCACATTTGACATTGAGAGACTTTGAACTGTCGGAATTTGACCCGGCAACAGAGAAATTGTCTCCCGCTTTAATGTTTCCTGATGTGACCGTTTCGCCACTTTCTTTGTCTTTTTCCCTTTTCATGCCGCCTTCGTATTCTCCACATTTGACATTGAGAGAATTTGAACTGTTGGAATTTGACCCGCGAACAGAGAAATTGTCTCCCGCTTTAATGTTTCCTGATGTGACCGTTTCGCCACTTCCTTTGTCCTTTTTCCTTTTCATGCCGCCTTCGTATTCTCCACATTTGACATTGAGAGAATTTGAACTGTCGGAATTGGAACCGCGAACAGAGAAATTGCCTCCCGCTTTAATGTTTCCTGATGTGACCGTTTCGCCACATTTTTTGTTTTTTTTCTTTTGTATGCCGCCTTCGTATTCTCCACATTTGACATTGAGAGACTTTGAACTGTCGGAATTTGACCCGCGAACAGAGAAATTGTCTCCCGCTTTAATGTTTCCTGATGTGACCGTTTCGCCACTTTCTTTGTTTTTTTCCCTTTTCATGCCGCCTTCGTATTCTCCACATTTGACATTGAAAGACTTTGAACTGTCGGAATTTGACCCGCGAACAGAGAAATTGTCTCCCGCTTTAATGTTTCCTGATGTGACCGTTTCGCCACTTTCTTTGTTTTTTTCCCTTTTCATGCCGCCTTCGTATTCTCCACATTTGACATTGAAAGACTTTGAACTGTCGGAATTGGAACCGCGAACAGAGAAATTGTCTCCCGCTTTAATGTTTCCTGATGTGACCGTTTCGCCACTTTCTTTGTCTTTTTCCCTTTTCATGCCGCCTTCGTATTCTCCACATTTGACATTGAGAGAATTTGAACTGTCGGAATTGGAACCGCGAACAGAGAAATTGTCTCCCGCTTTAATGTTTCCTGATGTGACCGTTTCGCCACTTTCTTTGTCTTTTTCCCTTTTCATGCCGCCTTCGTATTCTCCACATTTGACATTGAGAGAATTTGAACTGTCGGAATTGGAACCGCGAACAGAGAAATTGTCTCCCGCTTTAATGTTTCCTGATGTGACCGTTTCGCCACTTTCTTTGTTTTTTTCCCTTTTCATGCCGCCTTCGTATTCTCCACATTTGACATTGAGAGAATTTGAACTGTCGGAATTGGAACCGCGAACAGAGAAATTGTCTCCCGCTTTAATGTTTCCTGATGTGACCGTTTCGCCACTTTCTTTGTCTTTTTCCCTTTTCATGCCGCCTTCGTATTCTCCACATTTGACATTGAGAGAATTTGAACTGTCGGAATTGGAACCGCGAACAGAGAAATTGTCTCCCGCTTTAATGTTTCCTGATGTGACCGTTTCGCCACATTCTTTGTTTTTTTCCTTTTGTATGCCGCCTTCGTATTCTCCACATTTGACATTGAGAGAATGTGAACTGTCGGAATTTGACCCGCAAACAGAGAAATTGTCTCCCGCTTTAATGTTTCCTGATGTGACCGTTTGGCCACTTTCTTTGTCCTTCTCCTTTTTCATGCCGCCTTCGTATTCTCCACATTTGACATTGAGAGAATTTGAACTGTCGGAATTGGAACCGCGAACAGAGAAATTGTCTCCCGCTTTAATGTTTCCTGATGTGACCGTTTGGCCACTTTCTTTGTCCTTCTCCTTTTTCATGCCGCCTTCGTATTTTCCACATTTGACATTGAGAGACTTTGAACTGTCGGAATTTGACCCGGCAACAGAGAAATTGTCTCCCGCTTTAATGTTTCCTGATGTGACCGTTTCGCCACTTTCTTTGTCTTTTTCCCTTTTCATGCCGCCTTCGTATTCTCCACATTTGACATTGAGAGAATTTGAACTGTTGGAATTTGACCCGCGAACAGAGAAATTGTCTCCCGCTTTAATGTTTCCTGATGTGACTGTTTCGCCACTTTCTTTGTTTTTTTCCCTTTTCATGTCGCCTTCGTATTCTCCACATTTGACATTGAGAGAATTTGAACTGTCGGAATTTGACCCGCGAACAGAGAAATTGTCTCCCGCTTTAATGTTTCCTGATGTGACCGTTTCGCCACATTCTTTGTATTTTTCCTTTTGTATGCCGCCTTCGTATTCTCCACATTTGACATTGAGAGAATTTGAACTGTTGGAATTTGACCCGCGAACAGAGAAATTGTCTCCCGCTTTAATGTTTCCTGATGTGACTGTTTCGCCACTTTCTTTGTTTTTTTCCCTTTTCATGCCGCCTTCGTATTCTCCACATTTGACATTGAGAGAATTTGAACTGTCGGAATTGGAACCGCGAACAGAGAAATTGTCTCCCGCATTAATGTTTCCTGATGTGACCGTTTCGCCACTTTCTTTGTTTTTTTCCCTTTTCATGCCGCCTTCGTATTCTCCACATTTGACATTGAGAGAATGTGAACTGTCGGAATTTGACCCGCAAACAGAGAAATTGTCTCCCGCTTTAATGTTTCCTGATGTGACCGTTTGGCCACTTTCTTTGTCCTTCTCCTTTTTCATGCCGCCTTCGTATTCTCCACATTTGACATTGAGAGAATTTGAACTGTCGGAATTGGAACCGCGAACAGAGAAATTGTCTCCCGCTTTAATGTTTCCTGATGTGACCGTTTGGCCACTTTCTTTGTCCTTCTCCTTTTTCATGCCGCCTTCGTATTTTCCACATTTGACATTGAGAGACTTTGAACTGTCGGAATTTGACCCGGCAACAGAGAAATTGTCTCCCGCTTTAATGTTTCCTGATGTGACCGTTTTGCCACTTTCTTTGTCCTTTTCCTTTTTCATGCCGCCTTCGTATTCTCCACATTTGACATTGAGAAACTTTGAACTGTCGGAATTTGACACGGCAACAGAGAAATTGTCTCCCGCTTTAATGTTTCCTGATGTGACCGTTTCGCCACTTTCTTTGTCTTTTTCCCTTTTCATGCCGCCTTCGTATTCTCCACATTTGACATTGAGAGACTTTGAACTGTCGGAATTGGAACCGCGAACAGAGAAATTGTCTCCCGCTTTAATGTTTCCTGATGTGACCGTTTCGCCACTTTCTTTTTTTTTTTCCCTTTTCATGCCGCTTTCGTATTCTCCACATTTGACATTGAGAGACTTTGAACTGTCGGAATTTGACCCGGCAACAGAGAAATTGTCTCCCGCTTTAATGTTTCCTGATGTAACCGTTTCGCCACTTTCTTTTTTTTTTCCCTTTTCATGCCGCCTTCGTATTCTCCACATTTGACATTGAGAGACTTTGAACTGTCGGAATTGGAACCGCGAACAGAGAAATTGTCTCCCGCTTTAATGTTTCCTGATGTGACCGTTTCGCCACTTCCTTTGTCCTTTTTCCTTTTCATGCTGCCTTCGTATTCTCCACATTTGACATTGAGAGAATTTGAACTGTCGGAATTGGAACCGCGAACAGAGAAATTGTCTCCCGCTTTAATGTTTCCTGATATTTCCTTTTTGCTCCCAATTTCTGATTTTTTAATTTTTCCTCCGCCTTCTAGTTTCCCAAATTTAAACGAGCCTGCCTTTTCTTCCTTTGATGTTTTTCCTTTTAATTTAAAATTGTCTCCTACCGATACCTTTCCGGAATAGGCATTTCCTTTTCCTTGCGTTTGTTTTTCTTTTTTTATTCCTGTTTTAAAGTCGCCCACCCCTATGGAAGTGGATTTCTTTGTTTTTGAAGTTGATCCGGAAATAGAAGCCTGTTTATAGCCGGCTTTACCGCTAACCTTTCCTTTGCCAACCGTTGCCCCAATAGACATGTCTTTGCCTTTTACATCGAACTGTACATTTTTTTTATTTACGCCTATACCCATTTGGGTTTCTTTGCTTCTTACATTTAAAGACGCCCCATCCTTCCCGACAGCAAATCCTACTGCGTTGTCACCTTTTTGCGCCTGAAATCCAACATTCTTTTTTGATGCGGCAAAACCACAAGCGATGTCATTTATTTGTAAATCGCCGCTTATTCCCTTTTTCTCCAAGCATACATTCATCCCAAATGATGTGTTACTTTCTTCCGTTATTCTTGCGTGCTTTGTGTAATCCGTATTTACTTCTCTTTTAAAATCGTTTGAAACCTGACCGGAGAGCGAGGCGATTGTCCCGACATGTTCTGCTTTCATAGTTTTGTCTACCATCGAGAAGCCAAGACTAACGCTTTGAGTATCAGCGCCGACTGAAAACGATCTCGAGTTTTCTTGTACGTAACTATTTATTTTATTAGATATGACATCTTTCGCAAATCGGTCGATTCCTTCCTTGGCTGTTACCGACGACCCAGTTAGTTTCAAGGAATCAACACAGAACTCCTCTTTACTTATTGACGATCGACAATGCAGTCCACTGGCTTCATTCACAAACCTACCTCTCTTTTCAGATTTTGAGACGCCTAATTTGTTTGGCACTATGCCACCAGTGCATACATAGAACCCAACTGTAGTTGACGTACTTGACATGCTAATCTCATCTTGTTTTGAAATTATATTTAGTTCGTCTACTTTTCCTGCAATTGAACCCGTATTTAGATTGCTGGCCGAAAATTCTACTTTACGAGCGTCTGTAAAAACCGTTTTTCTTCCAACATTAATGTGCTGATTTTCGTAAACACGGGCATTCATTTCTGCTTGGGATGCGCTGACGTCGAACGACTTTACACCAAAGCCAACGGAAAAGGTGCTTTCCGTACTATGTTTCTTTAAGTCGGCTCCTTTGAACTCCACTGTGCGAGAATCGATATTGAAATTATCATTCACATTAATCCCAATTGCGTTGCTTGCCTCAAACATTTCCGATTTCACTGCAAAGCTTCCTCCAACGTTGACAGAACAACCTGCCAGACGTTCTTCTTTCAAGGCGCTTGATGTTTGATAAATACTGAGGCCCTTATCAAGGGAGAAAGACAGACCCGAGCTTTCTCTCGAAACGAATGTCTCCAATTTTCGATCTTTTATGGAAACCTTTCGGCGCGCCAGTAGTGTGACGTCACCTCCTCGAATCTGGGTTCCGATCATAGCCACATCCGAATCCTGTGAGGCGATCAACAAATGTCCACCAGCGTCGATGCTAGAGGCGTGCGATTCTTCTGTTCTGCGTTCTGTCTTCTTAGAAGAAAACCACTTTCTTTTTTTCTCGACTTCTTTTCGCACAGTTACCTTATCTTTAATTTTAACAGATTTCTTCGCTGAAATGATCATGTTTTCCTTTGCAGACAATTTAACAGCCTCTGCTAATATCTTCCCCTCTTCTGCTTTCATCAGTACGTTGGATGAAGATGACGATATCTCTGCTTGTGATACACTGGAATAAGTGGTCGATTTTGATTTCGAACTGAAAAATCCGTTTCTTTTAGAATCAGACGAATGTTGCGTCTCAAGCGACTCTATCAGTATATCTTTTCTGGCTTTCATGACCACCGCATCTTGTCCTTTTATGGAACCTGATTTCATATTAATTGATCCCTCTTCTGATATTGTGCTTACGCATCCCCCACCTAGCACATTCGCGCTCCTCAGATTTAAATCTTTTTTCGATTTCAACGCAACATTTCCATCGGACGAAATTGTTGACTCAGCCACATTGAATGATTTCTCGGATTCTAATCTAGCCCCTTTATTGAATTTCAGGGATGAGTTGTCAATATTTATCGACTTCGATTTTAAATCAAGGCTGAAATCTTTGTCAAAGTTGCAACGAGAAAGAATGACATCCTGATCACTGACTTCCAATCCGAGCTGGTCACAAATTTTTAGGTCCTTGTATATACCCTCCGTATTCAACATGCTATTAATGTCCCTGATTTTCTTTGTCTTCAACGACAAATTCTTAAAGGAATGATCGGCACTCTGATTGACGCCTTTCTTGTATATTAGGCTAACATCTTTGTCTCCGTCAAACGCCGCAGTTTTTGCATCAATTCTACCAGTCGCCTGTATTCTACCAGCAGTAGACTGAACTTGAAGGTCATTCACTTTGATATCGCCGATGTTTACATCATTTTTACTACGTATTTCGGCCTCATTCGTGCGGATGTCGGTCACAGTAACTGTGTTTGTCGAATCGATGTTTAGGTCATTGCATCGTACATGCTCTGCATTTATTTGATCTCCTGTGAAAACTACACTCCCACCTTTCACGTTGTCTGCAATTACACGGCCTTCTGATTGGCCCACGAGGTTTTCACTTTGAACGTTTTTTATACGAAGACTCTTATCAGCTTGAAACAAGGCTGTATTGCTTTTCACGTTTGTTACATCGAGATCAACTTTTGCCCTGGCATTCACAATGTCACTCCTCACTGATGACATTTTAATCGACTTACCATTAGCATCTAGAAAACCGCTTTCAATGTTCTCAATGTCCATTTTTTCGGCGTACAACGCCACAGTTACAGCTCTCTTTTGCCTTTTACTCATGGTTATTTCTTCACTTTTTACAATCAGTTCCCCTGCCACTACAACGCCTTCACTCTGGAACGTCTCTTCGAAAAATGCGGCACAAATAGAGTCCGTTAATACAACATCATTCGAAAAGCAAAACTCTCCTGATTCGTGAATGCCTTCTACCGCATCTTTAGAAGGTGTCTCTTTTTCCGAAAATCCAAATCGTCTTTTTAGGGAACGCATCCCACCTTTTAATTTAACTTTGCCTTTCTTTAGTAACATTCTTAATTTTCTTGCTCTTTTTGGAATAGAGCGTAGCTTTTCTTTTAACACTTCAAGTTTGGCTCTTTTGCATTCCTTAGTGATAATGTCAACAAGGTCTGGGATTTTGTTTTCAAATGTACCCACTCCCTCTTCCTTCACCTGTCCGACAAATGCATTTACGAGAGAAAACATCTCAGCAAATCCCAAATTCAATGGCTCGCTTCCGTTGTTATTTGCACTGTAGCTTGTCAGAAAGTTTAAAAATTGGTTTTCTTTACATTTCGTGTACTCGCTATGTATGCCTTTGATGTGCTCCAAAGCATTGGATAGCGTTTCAATGTTTTGCGACATCGGAGTGCACAACACGTTGGACATAAACTTCACCAACAGAACCGTATTGTTACGTACCAGTTTGTTTGACATGAGAGTTGAACCCCCCAAGAAACAAGCTATGCTTTCAAGGGACACTTCATCAACACCAACCAGCTTACAGTCGAACACTTCATTTGCTGCAATGTCCTTTCCAGGAAGGCTCAACAAAAACGGGACAACAATGTCCGTTTTCTGGCTTACAAATATACCACTGTTGATTAGAGCCAAATCTGATGACAATGATATTGTTGAATCAAACAAATTGGAAACAATTCTTCCACTGTTCAGCAAACTCCACGGCTCAATGCAAAGGCTGTTGAAATTCTCTATATTGCCTTTTAAAGTCATCAATTCACCTTGGAGTGTGATCGCATCGCAGTCCATGAGTGCACCTTTTTCGGTGAGGGTAAGATTTTCTTCGGCGCAAAATGTAACGCTTGAGGTTTTTTGTACAACTCCTGATATTTCAATTTCGTTGCCTGTCACGTCCAATGTGCCCTTCTCAGTGCTCTCACTGCTACCGTTTAAATAAACATTCCCTTTTTCGTCAGCAGTCACCCTCAATGAGGTTGAAAAGACAATGTGACTGTTTTCATCAGCGGAAAGATTTTCTCCAATGTACAATTCTGTATCACCTTCGCATGTCATGAAACCGGATATTGTAAGATAGCTACTTACTTCTAATATGCATGGCGATATGGAACCTTTACAAATAATTTGGCCAGCCACTATCATCGATTTCCCTTCTAACTTGCTGCAGTGAAGTTCTGATTTAACTGAGACCAAATCACATTTCAAAAGTAGTGTTGAACAACGCACAACGCCAGAATCAAATGATACAGCCTGAAAGGTATCTTCCACAACAAATGATTTTTCGACAGTAGCGCTACCAATAAACAACAGCTCGCTCCCTTTGCTTTCACTACGAAGGCGGATAAGGGAAGTTTCAAAGTCGCCAACGACTGTCAAGTGAGATACCTCTTTCTGAGTGGAATACTCCACCATGAGAGCATTGACGCGGCATTCTTTTTCGAACTTCAAAAGATTTTTGACAAAGAATAAACACTCTGGCGCATATGACGCGTTTTCATATTCCATAAGTTCTGTGTCGACAATGAACTCTGACGTTTTACACCTTACTTCCATTGCCTTTGGCAGGAAGTAACATTTTCGCTGTTCGGTTATAGCTGAAAAGATGAACCGTTGAATAGACATACTTTCTATAAGTACATAATCCGCCGCAAAAAGTTCACCGGCCAAGCGAGCATTGTCTTCTTCTTTCAGTGTGACGTGAAGATTTTTACAAGTGCTTAGCACTCCATTGTCATTATTTAGAGCATTTGCAACTACATGCATATTGCCCTTAGAAGAAAATATTCTTCCCGAATTTCGAAGGTTCTCCAGGCATTCAATATAAAGAACCGTTTCATTGATCGTTTTTATGGCACTGTGAGGCTTTAAAAGGACTTCGCCGGAATTGTTAAAATTGCACACAGTAAATTTAAAATGACGGCCTTCAGACAATATCGTTCCGCTTTTATCGTTCTCCATTGTCACGCCAAGCACTTCCATATTCGCTTCAGAAGAATAAATTTCTCCGAAATTCTGAAAATCCTTGCAAGCTAAGGTTAATAGAATGGTTTCAGTTGCAAGGGCGTTCGGTTTTAAAAATACATGACCGTTGTTGTTGAAAGACTCAGCATGGATTGTACATTGCTTTACGTAGAAGCAGACGTTGCCTTCAACCACGAAACAACTCACATTCATTATCGCGACAACTTCTTCATTGTAATGTGCTTCGTTCACCAGGAATGAGGTTTTCGGCTCGATCAACAAACGTTTCAACCGTACATTGACTGATCTAACGTCTGTTAAGTGGATGCGCGCCCGGTTAAGCGACGTTTTTAATGTTGCGTTAACTCCTTCAATGCCGTGGGCAAAGAGATTACCAGTCAAAACAAAGTTGTAGTCCTTTGATTCACATTTCGCCTCGAGGTGCAAATCACCGTTCTCGCATACTATAAGTTCTTTTGCGATAAATTGTGAGTTTTCCTGCGGGAAATACAAGAAACTTTCACTCGCCAACATGTAGGCGTCACAGGCCACCGAAAGGTTCACCAAAACGTAGAGATCCCCTGCAACATAAACATTCCCTCTCCAACTTCTTTCCACATCCCCATTAATTGCCATCATTAAATCTTTATTACACATTACCATGGCGTCGGGCGCTTGATTTATATCCTTAAAACGCAACTCAAGGTTTCCATTGCTTAATAAGACGTTGTCGTTAGTGAAACAACCCCCGATTGTAAGTTCGCCGCCCTGTTTCAACAAAACAAAGGATGTTTTTGATATCGTAAAGTTACCGGAAACTTCAAGATCTCGGAACTTTTGTAAAACAATGTTATCGTTCAATGTTAGGTTGCCGCTTATTTTGCCGCCTACTTCGCCACATTCCCAAGTCCAAGGTTTCACTACTTTCACATCTCCATCGACATGCAGATTGAGAAGGTTCGCTTTCAACTGTGAACAGTCGTGTATCGTTTCGGAAACGAAGCACAGCAAAATCGGGGCGCAAACCTCGCCATGTTTCCACTTAAAAGTAGTAAAGCAACCACGCATCACGTGGAGATGATCAATTTTTTCATTGCCTGCAGGGTTTTCATGGCTTTGTAACCTATGGATTTCGGATAAAACGTCTGTATTTTTTATCTTAACTCCTGGATCAACATCTCTATTGAGTAAGCTCACGACCGTTTCGCAATCGAACTGCTTCACCGAATCAAGTAAACGATCATCACAGAACGACGAGTTCATCTTTGATCGGTGGGTGATCTCTTGCAGACGACCCAATTCCTTCTGCAGAGAAATAAAGCTGGAGTACGATCGTTGAGCCGTTTCAGTTTTCGATTCGTCGCATGGTAATAGATTACGGCAGCGAATTATTAACGACTGTCCACCATGTAGCGCACCAAAGTTTGTTATATCACCCGAATCAAGAACGATTTCAGTGTTTGCAGTGGTTCTTTGGTTCAATCGAGAGCATCCCACAGTTCCATCCACGTTGGTTTGGAAATGGCCCGACATTACACGAATATGTAGGAGTTTTTTACATCCTTGCACGGCCCCGTTTACAAACACGGTAGCGGTGGAAGGTAACACCAAAGTCAATACTTTGCAGCATACAAGCGATCCGGTAGAAATGTAGACATTTCCATCTAGAAGTTGAACATTAAAACATTCAAAATCGACATCTAGAGCCGATAAGATTTATTGATTTGAAATTTAAATTAAATTTTGTGTTTTAAATTTTATATTCCATTGAAATATATTCTCTCTACATAGTTCTGAATGCCTTCCGGTGATTCGCTCAATGACTCGATCGGATAAATCTAATACAGATAAACGGGAACACAAAGAGCGCATACTTGAAAAAATATATCCCACTAACTGTTGTGAGTTACATTTTATAGATACAATTGTATAATAAATAAAGTAGGGCCGTAATTCCTGAGGGGGGGGGGCTACGGGGGCTGAAGCCCAATAATTGACAACTACAGATCAACTTATATTTTGTGCAGGAATCCCTTTAAAAAATTTCAGAATTTGAGTAGCTTTACAGTGAATCTAGGGGTCTTAAATTGTCAAAATTTTCTGGCCTCTCGGATCCAACTATGGTGGGGCCTCTTTAGTCACTATTTACCCTAGCCAATCTTATTTATAAGACCCCCTAATAATTTTGTCACATTTACGGCGCTGTAAAGATGTGCGTATAGGTCGTACCTTTTGTGGTTAGAACGATGTTTTGAACCTTTAGCGGATGTGATGAAATCCGAATATCTCCTTCGGATATCAGTTCCACTTGTGTTTTCTTCAAATTCGTTTGCGAGGATGTCGTGGTGATGTTTGGAGCCTCTAAGGTGAAGCTCTGAAGTGTTTCAAAGACACTGCAATGGAGTTCACAGCGCACATGTTGGCCGGCAAATATCCAAATGATGACGCAATCTCTCTAGAGGAATCGATTATAAGGTTATTTTCGGATGGGCGTGATGAATGTTTGCAAAGGACTTGAACAAAGTATTGAAATGATGCGTTTTGTACGGTTCAAAGTTAATAAGTCACTCACGTTTCTTATGTGTTTCAATTTGAAGATGTAAGGCGCATGCCTCCCCTTTTGGAATTTGTTCTTGATCGTAACTTTCCACTCGCCATTCGTCTTCTGCAAATCCACGCCGCATTCAATTCGGGAAGGAACATGCAGGTGAAAGTCGTTTCCAAGGCATCGCAACAACAATTCGCTCGCGCATGGGTGCACTTTCACTTTGATTTCGGACATATCTAAAATTCAAATAAAATCTAGAGTACTATCCTTTTTGTAAATTTACTTCTTGCCGCAGAAAAAATGACGTACAAAAGAAAATACAATAAATATTTCTTTAATCCAAAATTAAATTTGATCACGAGGTTGTTTATCAAACTTGATTTTCGTAACATATTTCACGAACGTTTGCGCGTGTGGTAATGTTACGCGTGTGCTATATTACGCGTGTGGTAATGTTACGCGTGTGATAATGATACGCGTGTGGTAATGTTATCGTACACATTAAGTAGAAAGATAAAAAAAAGTTGTAAAATTGGAATCAGTTTTGCATATTTGCAAAAAATCAGGATTTATCCCATCTTGTCATCGTTTTACGTCAATTTGTTGGGCTTGGCGTAATTAGGACCGGTGTAAAAAAGGCCATAAGATTTACTTTTGAAACTCAAATGTAGCATTATTCGTATTGTGGCGTTATTAAGCATTGAAGGGTATTAAAGGAAGAGACAAAATATTGACAAAAATTCTCATAAAAAAGATTGTATATATAATTTACACAAGCTTTTAATGGTTTTCAAATTCAATTTCTTTGGATGGATTTTCGGGCAGATAGATCAAAGACTCATTACCAGGTTTTGTAATGTGCGCTTTTTTGAAGCCCGACGAGATGATTTCATGCAGCTCGTGATTCATATCAATAATCTAGCGAGTGTGCAAAGGTTTGATGGTGGGAAGTCAACTTTGACGTCATGAGCCACGACACTTCTTTTAAGTTGAGCTATAACCCTTTCCGCATACCATCCTTGATACCTTTCAGAAATGAATGATTTCACACTCTTATATACAGAATGATTTGGCTCTCTTATTTACAGAGATATCAAGCGGCTGAAACAGATTAATATGATTATTTGGCACATGTACTACCAGACAATTATAATCACTAAGCATGTCGTTCAGCAGTTATTCCAAGAGTCAAGATATATATACTATTTTTTACATGAAGAGAACCCTCCACGCGAGAGCCTCTCCGATACCCGAGGAAGAGGGACAGGAGCACCGTGCGGCATTGATTAGATGAATTTAATCCTAATATCGAAACAAGTTGTGTTCTTTTAGATAAAAAAAAGAATTATTGTAAAATGTAAAAAACGCTGTCTGGAGAATCCTAAATTCCTTCCTAAATTCCTTAAATCCGGTAAATTCCCACTAATCAAATTCCCCTGTTGAATTCCCCCGGGTCGGAAGGACTTTACTGGTCACTGGAATGCCGTATTTACTCTGATAGACGCCGCGCTTTGATAAACTCTTCTTTCACCGCTTCAAATAAAATTCTGTTCCTGGAACTTATTTGGACCTAAAGTGGAAAAGAGGTTGAGAGGTCCTATTGATTTTTTCTTTCCTGTTGCTCTACCTGTGAATTTCTTGGGATAACTGGTTTTATTATAAATGGGGTTTATTCAATAGTTAGTATTCTAATGAGGAAATAAATCATTATTCAAACATGAAATGTACATACAATCGTAAAATCTTCAAAAGCTAAGGTTATGAGCGATCGATAGATATTGATATGTGTTTCTGTTGTGATAATCATCAACAATGGCAAAAATCCGGCGATTACAATCCAGGTCTTTGAACAGGTGGCGGATGTCCAGTGAGATTTCGAAGAATCTCGACACGAACCAAACTTTCTTCATTCTGCAGAAGCTGCAAGAATTTCCAAAATACTGGATGACACGATGATACCTGTCTTTGAAATCGTCTGTACCACCCTTCTACAGCGTTGTTTGTTCTCGGGAGTTCGTCAAATGTTCTATGGAACATGTTCTATAGTTCAACAGAGAACAAAGGTGGGCGTCTTGCAGCATTCGATACCGACCGATATACGTATCTTCGAAGTATTCAAACAGACCATCCATTTCTTCATCGTAAAGGTTCCTAACATGA
Source organism: Candelabrum cocksii (assembly GCA_963930725.1). NCBI lineage: Eukaryota > Metazoa > Cnidaria > Hydrozoa > Anthoathecata > Candelabridae > Candelabrum > Candelabrum cocksii. The sequence goes on along the minus strand of OZ005677.1, from coordinate 4,301,865 downwards.
TCATTTAATTCCTCAAACCCGCGGACAACATCGTCTGACGGTAGGAAAGCAATCGCACAAAGCATTTGGGCGTGTAAAGCGAACTCCTGATCATTGCTATACCTTTCTTGTTGACCAGTCTGTTGGCTTTTTTTCAAATATTGGAGCATAGGTGGTAAAAGCGACATTTTATTTCGATGTTGTCGTTGAAATGTTGAATGCCGTTGATAGCAGCTTTTTCAAAATCTACAAGAATATATTGCAAATTATTGTGCTCGATACGATTGAAGAGTTGCTGGAACATTCGTCTATAGGTCACCTCTGTTTTGTTCGGTAACAAACAAAATGCTACAGGAAAAATCTGTCCATTTTTTTTAGCATGAACAGTATCCTCTTCTTCTTCATGTCGAAAATTCTTCTCGGATCCTCTTGACTCGTTCCTTCCAACCATCTCTATCTGACATCGCTTTAGGCAGGTCTTCTGGGTGGCATCCAGAATCATCTACAAGTTGGTCGATATATGTTCCATGAGGCCTTCCAACCGATTTACCGCCGTACGATGGGTTCCATAGAAGGGTATCACTCACAAGTTCTGACTTGCTTCTCCAAGAGTGTCCAGCTAGTCGAAGTCTCTTTTCTCTGATGACGACTGAGATAGGAGGAAGGTGTCCATATAACTGCTTCTTTGTTTGGTTTTTTTTCCAGCTTATGTTTAATACAACTCTGAGCATCCGTGTGTACGTTCCGTCAGGAGAAGCTTCTTGCTGCTTTGTCAATGTCCAGGTTGTTGATCCATAAAGCAAAACTGATTCTACGGCGGCCTTAAAGAACTCTTGCTTCAGTTTGTCTGGAAGATATGACTTCCAGATTACACTCAGGCCGTCAAGGGCACACCAGGCCTACCCTTTACGGATTTGGATGTCTCTCTCCGTTGATTGGATATTGCTGCCCAGGTAAACGAATTCATTGACCAATTTGATGTAATTGCCATTTCTAGACTTAATCTGGCCTTCCAGATTTTAGCAGATAAATTCTGTTTTGCTAGCATTGATGTATAGGCCAATCTCATTTGCTGCTTCTTCTACGAAATGTAGGAGTTTAGTAGCTTGATCCATCGTATCGGAAAGTAGGGCAAGGTCATCTGCGTAATCTACGTTTGTGATAGTTTTAGGTGGATGGCGTGGGTTTCTTGCTTTAATAAGAGTAAATCCCAAATCAGTGTGCAGATCAGCTGATGTCCGGAGTGCGTAATCAAGGCATAGAATAAATAGGAACAGGGCTAGCGTATCCCCCTGAAGAACTCCAGCGACAATGTCGAAGAATTCTGTGTCGCCATCTGGGGTCGAACCATTGAGCGTGAGTTTTTGTAGAGCATTGTGATGGCAGAGACTATTTCTTGTGGAATTCCATAAGCGAGCATGATCTCTTTGAGTTTTCCTCGATGTATTAAGTCGAAGGCTTTGGAGAAATGGACAAATATCAGTACCGCTTTAAGATTCTTGGCTTTGACCTCGATTATGCGACGAATCGTTAGAATTTGGTCGACTGTTGACTTGTTTTCCCTGAAGCCGTTTTGGTTTTTGCGGAGGACTTTGTCAAACTCTGGACGAATCCGGTTTAATAAGAGCAGGTTGTAAATTTTGGAGGCTATGGTGGTGAGTGTTATCCCTCGGTAGTTCGTTGTTTTACTAAGGTCACCTTTTTTGGGAAAAGGGAGTATACACCCTTCTCTCCATCGATCTATAGGCTCTAGTTGATATACCTGATTGCAGAACATAAGTAACATTTCATTAAAGCCATCTGTTAGCCAGACCTCAGCAGGGATGTTTTCAAGACCGCAAACTTTTCCACACTTTACTTGTTTCTTTGCTGTAATCAGTTTGTCGATGGTAAATATGCCGTTTTTAATGTTGAGTTCTTGCTCTATAATTCGCTGTGTAGGTTTTCGTGTGACTGTAGGAGGTTTACCAAGAAGGTCTTCAAAGTGCTTTTGTCATATGGAAAGTCTTTCGTTTTGATCAGCAGCCTTAAGCTTGGCCTTGTTGCAACTTTTTCGGCCACTGATTTCACTGACCGTTTTCCAAGCAATCGCGGCTTTCTTATTCACAGATGCATTAGCAATGCAATCGATTTTGGTTCGAATAAAAGCTATTTGATCTTTTTCATATGATTCTTTGAGTGCAGCTTGGGCGGTACGGTAGAGATATCTGTTTTCTCTAGTTGGATTTGAGTTTTTGCTCTTAACAGCGTTTTTCAGATTTGTTCTATTCTCGATTACTTCTTCAGTTTCCCAGAGGATACGGTGACGGGCTTTTGGTCTTGCTGGGATGATTTCCTTTGTTGTCAGAGCACAAACCTCTTCAAAGTTTTTATACAATGAATTTGCAGAGTGGTCAGTGCTTTTGTCCTTGAGAATATTAAATCTGTTAGACAGGGAAATTTTAAACTGATTCACAATATTGTAATTTCGAAGTACAGACCAGTCATAGCGTGGGGTTGTTGATTTTTTTAGTTTGTTCGCTCTGAGACTGAGTCGAATTGTGGCAGTGACAATGCGGTGATCTGAGCTCACTGTACTGAAGGAGTTGAATGGTTCACAATTAACTACACTATTGACCACTTCTTATTGATGAGTATAAAATCAATCTGAGCTTTTTACACTGTTTGCATATGTAAACGTCCATTTCTTTTTTTTTCCTTTTTGGAATTTTGTGTTCAGACATCTCATTTTGTTCTCGTTCAAAAGGTCTAGTAGAAGCAATCCATTTCTGTTTGTGTTTTCATGGAATGAGTGTTGAAATCCTTCAGTTTCTTCTAATTTAGCGTTGAAATCTCCGCCAATCATTGTAACATTATGTTGAGGGATTTGCCGAATAATAGTAGAGAGGTTATTGTAGAGATGCTCAACATCGTCTGGGTCAGCTATGTTTGTTGGGCTATAGCAACACACGACTGTGGTTTTTGGGTTTCCGTTGAACGAGGCAATAAGAATGCGTGCTGTTATAGACTCAATGTTGTCAAGCGCAAGTTGAGCATTCATGAACAGTATACAACTGATAAAAAACGTCCGGACAAACTTTGAAAGTTCCGTCAGCATACCAATGCTCAGATTCTCTTAGCAACTGTAGACCTTGTTCCGAAGCAAAGATGAAAATTCTTGCTTGGTCTCCTAAACCACTGTCATAAATGAGAAATGGTTTGCCGACTGCTGTGTTCTGATAACGTTGTGGTAGAATCGGTATCTCCTCGCGTGTCAACGGATTTGGAGGAATATTGTTTTCTTCTCGAGCTTTCCGGATGTTCCTCCTCATTGTCGAAACAGAAGGCAAGTTAGCAGCAGCATCTTCTAAATTTTTCTTAGTTCGATACCGAGAATTTGCTGCGGAGCATCTCCTGTGGTCTCCGATTTTCTTTTTATACCAGCCTTGATTTTGACTAATTCCACTTGGGTTTGGGACGGAGCGTGTGTGTGTTCATTGACTTCCCCAACAACAAAGTCATTTTTGTCCAGTTTTATCAATGCCTTACACTGGCCACTTTTTCGTTGTAAAACGCATTCGAAACATTTCACCTCGTTTGCGAGCATTTTTTTAAAAACATATAGGTAACCATTTTGAGTGAGTTGACGATTTCCCCTTTCTGTCGTTGTAAACTCCATGACGATTGCTATGGTGACAGACTCTAATGAAACAGACTGACTAACTTGAAATATTTACAACCTTTTATACACTAATCCACCAGAAAAGATCAAAATAACAACCAGTTTTATTAATCGGCAGTTTCGAAACGTCTGTACAACCAAGATTCCGAAACTGGCCTTTTTGAAGTTGACGATTCGAAACTGATGGCTCGAAACAATATTAAAATATTTTTCATTTATGATTAGAATCCTTTTTTTTTATAAAGCAAAATGCGTGCATATGAGACTTTCTATTCTATTTGTTTTGTTTCTATGGTTATTGTACAAGGGTACAGAAATTTATCTAATAATGTTTATTAGGGAAATTCGGCATTGTTTACATTGTTACTAATTTATGCTACTGTTTCACTCTGAGTCTCACACACATATAAAAATAGCTGTCTGCTAATTTTTGTTTCACATTGAGGTTTATTGTTTATAGAAGAAATTGTAAAATGGTTCTGAATGAAATATACAATTTACAGATGTTCTTGTGGTTGCACGCGTAATTACACATGGCGTAGGAGAATAATATGTGTAGAAGCAATTTACTTTGGTGTCTGTTGCGTAATTCAAACAATTCACGTCGCCAACAAAATAAATTGCTTTTTTATCGCAGCTTTTAAAGGTTCTAGGAAATAAAACCCCCGGAAAATTTCCCCCTAGAAAAATACCCCCCGGAAATATACCCCCTGTACAATAAACCCCCGGAAATATACCCCCGTACAATAAACCTCCCGGAAATATACCCCTGTACAATAAACCCCCCGGAAATATACCCCCAGTACAATAAACCCCCCGGAAAAATATTCCCGTAAAATGAACCCCAGAAATATAGCCCTGGAATAATAAAAAAGTGCAAGAAAATTAACTCCCGAAAGTGTTATATTTCTCATAAGATTGAATGATTGTAGGAAAATCAAAAGAATTATTGTTACATGTTCTTTAAAATCCGAGATTATGAGCAATGCTTCGAAGATAACGCATGTTTTCACGATTTGGATATTCATCTAGTATTGCAAGGATTCGCTCGTTGCAATCCATGTATCGACGACGCTGTGCTGGAGGAGGTGTCCACCTTCCGCTTGTAAGATTTCAGTACGGTATATAGATTGTTCCTTCTTTAGCAATTCCAAAAATTTCCATAATGTAGGATGCGAAGACGAGCAAAGGGTTTGAAAGCGCCGGTGCCATCCTTCAATATGGTAGTTTGTTCGCAGCATCTCTTGGTGTGTTCGATGAAACATGTTCTATCTCTGGATGGGAAAAAGTGGCACAACGCGTGGTGAATTTCGTCGGAACCTCCCTATGTAGTTATCTTCAAAATAATCTAGGAGACGGTCAGCATCATCCTGATAGGTATTTCGAATAACATTGCACAGTCGCTCAAACACATCAATGACATGATCTGGTGGTACAAAAGCAACAGCTGCAACCATTCTCAAATGAAGCGAAAACTCAGGATCGGCTTGGTATTGCTCTTGTAAGCCAAAAGCTAGAATTCGTTTCCAAATGTTTTTTTTTTTTTATTATTGGAGATTGCTCAAAACAAGGCCTAAAAGGCCACTTGCAAGTAAAGAGCTACAGGAGAAGTTAAGCAGATTTAAGGTAGCGATGAACATTAGATTTGAACAGTTGAAGGTTAAATTCAGGAGGAAAGCATGTAGATGGAAGTGAGTTCCAAAGTCTGGACGTACGCGGAAAAAAACTGTTTTTATAAAAATCTCTACGACAATTTGGAACACAAACAGTCCATTGGTGAGACAAAGAAGACAACCTAGTAGAACGGAGAAAAATTTTGAGAGAAGGTGTAAGAGATGATAGTTCGCTTGAACAACGACCATAAAAAAAATTGTAGAAGAGACAAAGAGACGCTACGTTCCGCCGGTGTGAAAGGGAGTCCAATTTCAAAGAAAGGTTTTCGCCAATTGCGTTGCAAACACGCCGTTGAACACGGTCTAACAAATTCAGGCAATTTTTAGGTGCACCAGCCCAAATGTGGCAGCTGTATTCCATACATGGACGAATTGATGATTTGTATAAGTAAAGGACGCATTCAGGAGTGAGGTAATTCATTTCTCGTAAAAGAGAACCAACCTTCATGGCAGTCGATTTAGCTATATTTTCAATATAAGATCGCCATGAAAGGTCGCTGGTAAATATAAGACCAAGAAGACGAAATGAAAGTAAGATGGAAAAAACAACCAGTAATTTCGGTTTCTGGAAAAATGGTAGTGACAGCGTTCATAGCTGCTATCTCAAAATCAGCAAGGAAGGTCAAAGGAGGATTTCCAACCGCCAGAACTTGATTTGATACCTCAAGTAAAAGTCTTTCGTAAGTTTGTCGAGTTTTATTTGGTAGTAAAGCATATACACAGGGCATGATTTGCTGATTGATCTTAGCATGAATGGTATACAATTGAAAAAATATGTCTGGACAGACTTTGAAAGTTCCATCACCGAACCAATCCTCGGAATTAGCGAGGAGCTGAATAGCTTAGTTTGATGCAAAAATGAGGATTCGGTTGTCATCCCAAAAACCACTATCAAATAAAAGAAACTGTTCGTTATTAGCAGTTTGTTGGTATACCATAGGTAGCTCAGCGATAGCAGCTCTGTCTACAGGGTTAGGCGGTCGTTGGTTCATTTTCCGTTGGATACAGATTGTTCTACGCATGTGACTAATTGCAGGTAAATTTACAGATGCATCTTCTGAAATTCCTTGAAGTGCTTTACCAAGAATTTGTTGTGGGGGATTTTGTGTGGTGTCGGCTTCATCTCGAATTCTGCTTTTAATACGATTTATTTCACAAACTGTATTATTAGAAGGTGGATGGGTGTGTTCATTGACCAATCCGATAATATTATCTGTAATGTCAACTTTTATTTTTGCTTTGCGTTGTCGCTTGTTTCTTCTTAGCTCACACTCGTAAAATCTCACGTCATTTGCCAGGTCGTTTGAAAAAACGTAGACATAACCATCCGAAATAATCTTTCTCTGCTTTTTTTGTGATGTTACAAACTCCATCTTTGATGAAACACTTACTTTCAAATGAAAATACTTTCAGAAAAAAAATTCTTCCAACAAAGAATTTATTTTTTGGGTTATACTGGTTGTTAATTATTACAAGTACTATAACTGATGCTACAATTTGTTGCTGCTACACATTGCAGGTATCCAGATTGTTTCACATCCCTCAAGTCTAAAGTTTCAAGATCATTCATTTTCCCGTGTTTTTTTTTTTTTTTTTTTTTTTTTGTTGTTGTTTATTCACCAAAAAATTCATAGAAAAACAAATTACAAAAATATATGGTTGGTGTCACTCAATAGCATAAAGCTGAACAATGTAGTGACACCACAGTAGAAATATGCGTAAAAAAAAATATATCTAGAAAAAATATATATTATCTAATTGGCAAAGATACACACAACATAAAATACAAACCACCAAGCAAAACATATATTTGTTTAATAACACTAAGCTAAACAAGGTTTACCCCTGATGCTAAGTTTGACTAAATTAGAAAATTGTTTACTGTTTAAATCAAAAATAGAATTTAACCAATGCATGTTTTTATATTTTACATCAAAAATATTTTTAATGTCTCTAATTGATTTGTTCCATTCAATGATGCTTTGGTGTTTAATTGAGTATTTTCCATAAAAAATTGTATTATATGAACAAATTTTAAGTTCATTAGCTAAGGCATTGCGAGATGGATAAAGATGAAAATGACAAAGTTTAGTGAAGAAATTGCCAATCGAAGGGGGGATATTTTGGTTTAAAGAATCAAAAACAAACATAATGTTGAGAAGTTTAATAGTAGACGAAAATGGAAAGATATTAAATTTAGTAAATGCAGCAGTTACATTTGATCTAAAAGGTTGAAAATTTATAATTCTTAGTGCTGATTGTTGAATAGAACATAATTTATTTAGATTTATGCTTCTTTTTTGTCCCCAAATTTGACAACAATAAGTTAAATGTGACGAAAAAATTGAAAAATACAAACTTTTCAAAATTTTTGTATTAACGTGGTATCTAATTTTTGAAAGCATGCTATTTGATCGGCTCAATTTTTTACAAAGTTCGCTTAAGTGGGGTTTCCAAGTTAAGTTTTCATCAATTAAAACTCCCAGATAATTAATGCAAGTTGATTGTTTTAAACGTGATCCATTCAACATGATTTTAATTTCAGAATCATTTTTTTATGATGCTTCTTAAAAATGATAAATTCGGTTTTATTAGCATTTAAAGCGATAAGATTTGCATTAAGCCAATCATTAACTCTTTGTAAATCACAATTTACTTTTTTACATAAGGTTTTTATTGACTTGTTGATGTATAACAAATTAGTGTCATCTGCAAAATGATGCACTGTTGAAAACTTTATACAATTATGAAAATCATTAATATAAACTAAAAATAACAAAGGGCCCAACACAGAACCTTGAGGAACGCCGCATCTGATTGACTTTAACGATGATGAAAACCCGTTAATCGTTACATATTGTTGCCGATCTTGCAAATACGAAGCAAACCATTCATTAACAATGCCTCTTGCACCCATGTGATCAAGTTTTTCGAGAAGAATTTTGTGATGGACTGTATCAAAAGCCTTTTTCAGATCAACAAAAATACCACATGCAAAGAGATCAGAATCAATAGCTTCTCTCACTTTCTCTGTTATACTTAATAAGGCATGAGCTGTTGAATACTTCGATCGAAACCCAAATTGTAATTTGTTTAGGCAATTAAATTTATGTAGGAAATTGTAAATTCGAGAATACATAAGTCTTTCCAAGAGTTTACTGATGTTTGAAAGCAAAGATATTGGTCTATAATTTGAACATTCTAATTTAGAACCTTTTTTGAAAAGCGGCAGAACTGAAGATGTTTTAAGAATGTTTGGAAAAACACCAGTAGTAAAAGATAGGTTAAATAACTTTGAAAGAACGACAGAAATTGAATTACCTAATTCTTTTAGGATCACAATAGGTATACTATTTGGTCCAGTAGCTTTTCTATTACTTAGATTTTGTATTAATGAGGAAATCTCTATTTCATCAGTTGGAGATATAAAAATACTGTTGAGGTTCGGATTATTTAGGTATTTTTTAAAATTTGTATGAGATGAATGAATTTTAGATTGGATGTTATGTGCGACTGTCGTAAAATATGAGTTAAATTTGTCAGCAATTTTCACAGGATCGGTCAGCGAAACACCATTATCATCTAGAATAACAGTTGGAACAGAATCTTTTTTACTTTTTAGATTTATTAAACGTTGTATACCGATCCAGATTTTTCGAAGGTTCTTTGAGTTATCAATGAAGTATTTCTTAAAATGGTTTTGTTTGCTGCATCTTAATAGTTTAGTTAATAAGTTTCTATATGAATTATACCGAGATTTTAACTTGATTTTGTTATTAATATCTTTAGTTCGAATATATTTGCGATAAATTTTATTCCTTATTTTTATTGATGTCAAAATACCTTTTGTTATCCACGGTTTGAGAGAGAGTTTGAAGCTTTTAATACTGACCTTTTTGAGTGGCATATACTTGTTTAATAATCCGTTAAAAACCTCAAAAATAAATTAAAACTGTTGTCAGTGTTAAGTTTATCAAATTCAAGAATTTCATCCCAAATTACGTTATTAAATTCAGAAAGAAAACCTTTTTTATCAAAATATGTGGTATTTCTACGAAAGATATTGTGTTTACGAGGAACAAATGTTGCATAAAAGTTAGGTTGAATGAAAAACTGAGGTAAGTGATCAGAAATTGTTGATGTTAAGTTACCAGACAACATATTTTTATCACAACAGTTAGAATATATGTTATCAATAATTGTTTTAGATTTTTCAGTAATTCTTGTTGGTAAGGTAATATGCGGAAGAAAGTTATTAGAAGTTATAAAGTTGAAAAAATCAGAAGTTTCATTATCAGAATTAACTTTAATTAAATCTATATTGAAATCTCCAAGTAAAAAAATACTTTTGTTTTCGGAATTTAACTTTGAAAAAAGAGGAAGAATAAAATCATTTGTAAAAACATTAATAGACATACATGGATGACGATAAATACACCCAACAATAATGTTTACTTTTTTGGGACGAATTATTTCAATAAAAATAGATTCTAAGTGTAATTTTTTATACATCAACAAGTCATTTCTTGGTTTGTAATTTAATTTTGTAGAAATATAAAGAAGTGCACCACCACAAGATGATTCAGTAGGAGTGTGTTCAATATTATAACCTTCTAATGATATTGGAATTGGTGGTTGAACGTCACATTTTAGTTTAGTTTTGGTTAAACCAATAATACTAAAATCAAAGTTAAGTAAACGTAACATGATACAAAATTCATCAAAATGTTTGTTGAGCGAAGATATATTTAAATGAAAAATTGAAAAAGAGTTATTGCTGTCAAATTTGGAGGAGACAAAGTCATCAATATTGAAATACTTACACTTTATAAAATTTGAATATAAATCATTTCCTTCTTTTGAATTATCAACGCAATTTGTGGTAAAAAAGTCATTGAACATAGAAAAGAGTTTGTTACGGTCATAAGAAGGAAGAAATTTCATATTAGCAGGAATTTCATTTGAGTCTATAATAATATTAGAGTTGAAGACTTGGAAAAGTTCATTATCCGAAATGTGACTGAATGGAAAAATTTCACTAGTGCATAAAATACAAAACCAATTAGAGACGTTTGATTGTAATAAACGGTAATCAATGTCATTTAATCCATTGCATTTTTTATGAATCCAAGAGTTACAAATATCACATTGTATTGCATGGTGGTTGTTTTTAACAGTTTTTTGCACACTTTGCAAAAACATCTTTCCATGAAAAGAGAAGAACTAAAACTGGTTTTGTTAATTAGCAGAAATAAAAACGAACTTTGGAATAACAAAAAACATTAATCAAGCTAGGAGGGTTATTAAATATCAAAACTGAAAATCAGGATATAAATTGACCAATGTATTGACATGGTCAATTAAAATTCTGTTCTCGTTTGTGGTACGTTTAATAAAAACTTTGCCATTGAGAGAAAATGTTTCAAAGATGAGATTTGCCCGCTTTAACATACGGCAAAAAAAGGAAAGCTTTTCAGAATAAGGACAAAGATTTTCTCTTATAAAAATCTTTGTCACTTTGCGGCCTAGAGTACGCGATTTGAAGTCTTTTAGTTTTTTCCTGTTCTGAAAGGCTTGCACACAAGCCTTCCTGTTCACAAATCTCACGATCGTTTTCTTTGGAGTTGATCTTCCAATGCGATGACACGCCTCTATATCGCAGCCATCAACCGATATGTCCATCGCGTCAAAAATTTCAATAATGGCTCCCTCGAGATGTTGATCTTCCACGGAGTTCGGAATTCCGTCAACCACAACATTATTTCTCCGGTTGTAATTTTCCAGATTATGAATGTCCTTCTCCAAACAAACCTGGTTTTCTTCCAAAGCATCAACCTTTGCTCTTAATCGACGGTTTTCTTCGACAAGATTTTTTATTACGACATCTTTTATATGTAATACGCTTTCACTAATCTCATTAACTTTGCTTGTCATGAAATTCTCGATATTGTCGACCTTTTTTGACATAACAAGAAGGTGTTTTTCAAAGTTAACGAGTTGGTCTTTAATGTCGTTCATCCTGGTCATTGATGCCAAAACAAGAAGGAGTAAATATGTGGGTAATGGTGATAATGATAAAGGTAATGTCAATTATTAATGTTTTAAGATAAAAATCTGCTACAAAACCAGCTTTGCGGAGTTACATAATTTTATGGAGAGCAGAAATAATAATAATAAAATATAATAACGTAGTTAGTGGTATGAGAGTGGATAGATATGAAAGTTATGATAATATGTTTCCTTGTGTGGAGATACTCCGCCCGGTGGCAAGCAGTCAGGCGTTGAAATCCACACAAAGGAAACAAATATATGAGGATATATGAGCACTGCAACGAAGAACTGTAAGTGATTTTAATGAGTTGGTAATATGTAATTACTTTTAAATGAGAGGAATCAAGTGAGAGAAATGAGAGAAATCAAGGTGCCACTTGATTGATTCGTGACTGGAATTCGCGAATTTAAAAAACGTTAATAGAACTTTAAAAAAGAAAAACAAAATTATTTCGAAAATTAATAAAAGTTTAAAAAATGTAAAACAATATTGTTTCGAACCGTCAGTTTCGAATCGTCAATTTCGAAACTGCCAGTTTCGACACGGCAGGTCTGAAACTGGCCGTTTAGGAATTGACGATTCGAATCAATATTGTTTTTCATTTTTTAAAATTTTATTAATTTTACAAAAAAATTTGTTTTTCGTATTTTAAAATTCTATTAACGTTTTTTAATTTCGCGGATCAATCAAGTGGTAGTTTATCTTAGAACGTTATTACGGCAGCGTTTAAACTCATATAACCTATAATAGATTAGAATCCAGGGGATTTTACGTTTTACACATGCGCACTACGGTTGTGAATGATGACCTAAGGACAAAAATTCATTATAAAAAAAAAATTTGAACTGCGCATGCGCAAAACCGAATTTGCGAGATACTTACGATATGAATATGGAATTTTGTACCACGAAGCATTGTCAAGTTTGGTAAGATATTCTGGAATAAAACTGTGAAAAAGTTAAAAATGTGGATTTATACGCATTCGAGACCTGTTTTTCCTTAGTTACGTGTTATTTCCCTTAGATACCGTAGTATTTTCGGAACTTGTTTATTGACCGGTGACACAATAACATAGACATACACAAAAAATCGTTTTAAGAAATCTAAATTAGAACGATCTATGGACGATTTAAAGTTACGCATGCGCAAGTGCTCACGGTGAATTTTGAGATCATTCTGATAGATATGATCATTTTCAATCACCATTCAAAATTTGGAGTGAAAATCTTCATTCTTTACCTAGATATTGCTAATATACAGTTGGCAGCATTCCTTATACTCAAAAAAATGGAAAAAGATTCGAAGAGTTAGGGTTAAAGTTAGTTTCGAGCTTCTTAGATCTCCTTAACTTCTGGTCGGAATCCCTTCATATTTTGCCTATAACTTAAGGACGAAGGTTCATTGACAAAAAGTACAAATTCATTTTCACATCATTGTCAGATATTGCCAACGCATGCGCAGATGGTTTTGCGCATATTTCGTTAAGGCAATATGATACCTGTAAACCTTTGTGGGAAATGATGCTTATATGATGGCTTTAGCTTATAGTGGAATTACTTTTGAAAAAAGTTGGGAATTCCGGGAATTTAGCGCATGAGTATTAAATTTTTTGATTTTGTTTTCGGTTGCCGTAACCTTTTCCAAATATTTTTATCCATCATGTTAGCTCCATCATTTGGCCATTCACAACCTTCGGTAGGGCTCTATATATTAAATTTAAGTTTACGCATGCGCAAGCCACTATATCCAAATTTTAAGGATAATTGTCATATATTTCAGATTAATACTATTATTTCCAATCTTCGTTGAAAATTTCAACTCAGTATCTTGATTATTCATCGAGTTATGCATTTATGAGTTCGAAACCTAAGTCAGTGGCAAAACTGAATATATATTACCCTTGAATGAATATCGGATGTACTCTTAAAAAATTTTTCTTTCAAAATGGTCGTATCGCACTAAAATTTTGGGGATATTTAGAAGACAATATAAGACCAATAACAGTGTTTAAAAAATCAAAAAAAATCTTATGGTTAGCGTACCACGTAACTTTTAAATCCAGTTTTGGTTCTAAATAGTCATCACTTGATAACTCCGTCATTTCTAATCCCTGGAAAACCATTTTCATAGTGAAGATACCTTACATTAAGCCAGATGTGAGGCTGTAAAGACATTTTAAAAATATCTTTTTATTTTTGAGGTTAGGGCTAGATAAGTAAAAAAAGCTCTAACATTTTTAACGATATCAAGTGGATTTTATATATGGCTTTTTAATGGCTACATATTAGTCCAGTCAAATTAACTTTTAACCGCGAACAAATTGCAACAGAAGCTTTTTTGACGGATTCTGGTTCATTAATAGGTCCTTTAAAACATATCCAAAATCTGCCAAAATCTGACCACCGGAAAATGGGTTTTTGGGCCCAAATGCCCCAAATTTGGGTCAAAAAGTTATTTTGTCGAAGGTAGTTGATTTTGGTATTGTTGGAAAGGAAATTTAAAGGAGATCAATATCACAATAAAAGTGACACTTGAATAATTATATTTATCAAGTTATGACGCGTTTACTCTGGTCACGTGAACACATTCAAATTTCCTAAAGTCATAAAAATAATCAAATATAGTTGATTTTGGTATCTATTGAAAGGAATTGAAAGCAATTCAACTTTTATTATCATTCAAACTCGCGAATACTGATATTTCCGTGTTATAAAGCATTATCTCTGGTCATGTGATCACTTTTAATCATTAAAATATCATAAATACATAATGTCTCTGTCAAAATAGAATTCTTCGTTCATAGTTCGTAGTCAGAACTGTCTCTGTCAGCGAGAGTTTCGATAGACAAATCTTCTTTTAGGTTTGAGCAGCTGTTTGTTATGCAATTCTGACAAGTGTTGTTACAGGAAAGGCTGTTTTTTCGGCAAGCACAAACGTGGGAAGAACAGTCTCCTTTGCATCTGCAACAAATAATTTTTAGAAGATCCTTAGGTGCTGCATCCAAGTCTGTCGTCAGTGGAAAGAACTCATCTCTTTCGATTTTCCAACCCCAATCTTCAGGATTAGAGTAGTCGTTACCGATCCACGCTTGTAGTTGAAGGTAGACTCGGTAAGAGTGGTACTTTAATGCTGCCTCAGTTGGTGGTAGCCTTTCAGGTTTCACAAATGTGTTTGACTTAACCACCTTATCGATTAGACATCGAAACCGGATGTCGCTCAGACTGTCAGTAGTTTTGGCATTAAAAATCAATTTAAGTGCGTTCAAACTATTTTCTTGAACCGCGTTCTTCCTTGTTGGGTGAACACACTGGCGATAGTTTTAAGCTCACGACTTTTTAGAAACTTCGCAAATGACGTACCTTTCCCAACTTCATAAAGCGCAGACGTTGTATCGCAACCGGTAAACGCGTGGATAAACAACATGCCATCACAGCTCTCTTGACCGAGTGTTTTCCGGTAGTTATCTACTTTGTGGACTACTCTCACATCTGATCGTTGCTTGTCGCTCTGAAACCAGATGCTGAAAGATGTTGGCTCAGCATAGTAAAGTAGTAATACAAGCAAATCGGTATCTTCGTCAATCACTGTGACGTTTTCGTGTTTGCTTTTTTCCACGGCTGTCAAAACAATGTCAAGGTCGGCGTCGCTAGTTGCATACATAACTTCACAGCCAGATATTTCAAGTTCGTGACCGACCAAGTAAATAAACTTTTCCTTGTTGTTTGAATTTGATAGAAAAGTTTTTTTTTTACCAGTAAACTCCATGTCATCCGTGAAATTAACTTCTGTGCTTTGCACACTACCCCTCCGGCGGTGTGCCATATCTTTTGTAGATAGCTCGCTTGTGTAACCGTCAAACACAATCGAACACTTTCCATATGTGCACAAACTTTCTGTATGAGTGTGCAATATCAGCGTAGGTAGAATTCTTCTTCCAATCTAGGCGATGTAACAACAATCCTCCATCAAGCACGAATCGGCGAATGTTTGGTACGTCTTGCGGCAGTGGGTCATTCAACTTTGAGCCGGCATGCTTTGCGATTGCCTTTAATAGATTGGCCTTATCAGGTTTTCTCAGTAAGTCAGGAGCATCGAACATTGACGGAGGATGTGCGCACATCTCGTATTTCAGTACTTCATTCATATCTAACTCAATTGATTTGGCTACGACCATTAATCTTTGAAACAGAAGTGCAGGTTCAATTCGTCCAGCATCGGGTAGTTTTACACGACATTTGGTAGCCATGGTATTAACTTTTTCGCTTCTTCTAAATTTGATTGAAAAAACATCAACTCCTCTCATACGTTCTACCAACTCGCTTCCTACTGCTTTAAAATCGTGTACATTGACATCATCTCCTGATGTTACTCCGTTGACAATATTCCTCAAAAAAGTGTCATTAGAATATGGCGACTTTTCTTTGATGAAGGCAACTATTTTTTCAGCGTCTGACTTATCCCTCTCAATTCTTGAATCTGATGCAGTCTTGTGCTGTTCACTACAAGTGAAATATCTACCACTAAACTCTTGCATCTTTGAGTTGTAAACAGAAGTAACCGGCATAGACAGTAATCAAACAGTACGTTGCAATTCACTCATTCCTAACAAAAGTGACAAAAGTTGCTGACAGTTCAAGAAGATAAATTTTACGGAACTTTTGCGATTTTTGATTATATGGTCCATTTCAAGATTATTCCTCGCGAAATTGAGTCTCCTAAGATTATTCCTCGCGAAATTGAGTCTCCTAAGATTATTCCTCGCGAAATTGAGTCTCCTAAGATTATTCCTCGCGAAATTGAGTCTCCTAAGATTATTCCTCGCGAAATTGAGTCTCCTAAGATTATTCCGCGCGAAATTGAGTCTCCTAAGATTATTCCTCGCGAAATTGAGTCTCCTAAGATTATTCCTCGCGAAATTGAGTCTCCTAAGATTATTCCTCGCGAAATTGAGTCTACTTAAGTTATATTATATTAATATAATAAGCAATTAAGGGGAAAACAAATAGACTAAACCCATTTTTAGTAAGTATTGTTTCGTTATGCAAAGAAGTATCAGGGCCCACAAACTAGACAAGATTTAAATAAACCAAACGATGTATTTTTCACCTTTTATTGAACGGATAATAATTACTAACCTGAACCTCTCGTTAGTTCACCAGTAGATTTTATTGTACGCATGAGCACTTGCTCGATCACAAGATCTGCAGGAAGCCCAGACCAGTTACGCTCGCTTCTTCGAACAACGAAGTTTCCATCTTTGAAGATCTCGTGTACTTTTGCATTGTTTTGTTTTAGCGCTGTCATATCTTGAAATCGTGTGTTCGCACAACGTAACTCTCAGTTTCAAGCGTAATAATCTGGTTACAGAATAGACAACTTGGCCCGTTAGAACTACTGGTAGCAGAAGCGGAAGGTTCTTTACGTTTGCTTTGACGTTCTGGTTTTCTATTAGATTTGAATACGTTCAACTGTTTAGGGTTGGTAAATATTTTTCTACATTCTTTGTGAATTGAATTCCCGCTTGTAGCGGTGACGCCCGCTTTTCTGACTTTGCTTGCGTAGTTTATTTCTTCAGCTCCTAATGAAAAATATAAATATTAAAATAATATAACAGGCTAACTTACACGCAGCTTTCTGTTGATAAAGAGATCATTTTTCGACAAAACACAATTAATAAGAAAGAAATAGTTAAGATAATAAAAATTACCTTTTTGTGTGATAACTTGGTAATCTTCATCAGGAGTTGATTTTTTACATATAATACAAATTCCATCACTTTCATCAATACTACCATCCATATTTATCATTATCTTTTACTTTATAATAGTTTCACTACTACATCTGTAACCTCGTGGGAAATTATATAGTTGTTCTATATATAGAACGTTACAAAAATGTGTTTTATATAAACAAACAGGTATTGTGTATAAAGAACAAAACATTACTTAATAAGTTACATAATATTGGAAGTATCATGATGAACAAATACAAAATATTAGAAATGCCGTGCGCCGTCTGATTTCTTTGTTTGAAAATCTTGAAAAAGAAACTCATAAGTGGTAAAAACATCCAAATATTATTCTCACTGGGCGTTACAAAATCGTTTGTTCGATTAAAATCAATTTTATCGTGGTCATGTGACCTTATAAAACATCTCATAACTTCAGAAATACAAATATTCAAGTGTTACTCTCAATATGAATATTTATCTCCTTTAAATTTCCTTTCCAACAATATCAAAATCAACTACGTTTGACAAAAATAAATTTTGACCCAAATTTGGGGCATTTGAGCCCAAAAACCCATTTTCCGGTGGTCAGATTTTGGCAGATTTTGGATATGTTTTTAAGGACCTATTATTGAAACAGAATCAATCAAAAAAGCTTCTGTTGCAAATTGTTCCCGGTTAGGTGCCTTTTTTGTCTAATTTGACTGGACTATATAGAAGACCTCAAAAGTGCTATTAGTTTTCGGATTTAGGTTATAGGGTCGGGGTTAGTGACGGTTATATGTAAAAAGTGGGGTTGCCGTTTGGGACAATAACCCCGTAATTATTACGAATTAGAATTCGGGCTTCTTGTATCATGCCGAGGATGGCTTCTTCTTTCACATAAAACTTCACAAAGTTTTAATGGTCAAAATTAGGGAAGTTATTCGTCTTTGCATTTGCCACTTTTTTAAATTTTTTTTTTTATGGGTCATACTCAAAAAAATGCCAAAAGATTTTAAGTGCCGAGCTTCTTATATCAAATTTGCCCCAAAAAGGTATTAGGGATGGAAATATCCAAATTTTGGTACTTGATTTGAAATCAGCATCATTTAGTTAGTAAACCTACCAAGTTTCAAAGCAAAGGGAATATTTTAAACTTTGGGCCCAAATTTGCCCCAAAAACGTATTAGGAGTGAAAATTCCCAAATTCTGGTACTTGGTTTGAAATCAGCATCGTTTAATTAGTAAACCTACCAATTTTCAAAGCAAACGGAATATTTTAAGATTTGGGCACAAATTTGCCCAAATAAGGTATTGGGGGTGAAAATACCCAAATTCTGGTACTTGATTTGAAATCAGCATCATTTATTTAGTAAACCTACCAATTTTCAAAGCAAGCGGAATATTTTAAACTTTGAGCCCAAATTTGCCCAAATAAGGTATTAGGGTTGATAATACCCAAATTCTGGTACTTGATTTGAAATCAGCATCATTTAATTAGTAAACCCACCAATTTTCAAAGCAAACAGCAAAGCAAACGTTTTTTTCTTAGATGGGTTTTGTCCTAGGGTTCTTTTTCCTAGGGGGGTTTTGTCCTACACCCGATATGTCGGACCATAGATAGGGACTCGTAATGACTTACTTGATTTTAGAAAAAAATCTAATTTTCTTACTACTGTAAATGATCCATTAAACGCCCTCTTCCAATTAAACGCCCCTTTCGATTAAACGCCTCCGTGTGAAAATTGATTTGGTAAATAAACGTCCCTTTCGAATAAACGCCCCCTTTTTCTAAAAAGAGTGAATTTTAATGGCGAGGTTTCGAATAAACGCCCCGCCCGTAATAGCCATAGAATAGAAATAAGTAATGCTTACTGTTTGGAAAATGCTATACAGTACAACCTGATAACTCGAACCCCCGTTAAGTCGAACTGTTTTTCCATTCCCCTTTCTTAATACTTTCTCATAAAAACTCCCGATAATTCGAACATTCGTTACCTCGATCTATTTTACTTGGGGGTTCGAGTTACCGAGATTATACTGTCCACTGGAAACTTTTTCATTCAAAATGGCTGTATCTCTCTTTGATTTCTTGCAGCTTGTAGCACAACACTCGCTATTTTTCCATACTTGCACAGAGCTACATATTTTCCAAGCCAAGATGATGATGATAGATACTGACATTGAAATTTGAGTTTTAACAGTTGTAATATCATTTAACCGTTGTCTACTTGCATGTGACTCGTAAAATCATTTCAGAAAAAAAGTTGTGTTATCCAAACTTTTGCATTTTGAAATAAACGCCCTTCTTAGTTAAACGCCCCTTTCGAATAAACGCTCCCCTAAAATGTTCAATTTTTAAATAAACGCCCAGGGCGTTTAATCGATCATTTACGGTATATCATAATTCGTGCGGGGGGGGGGGATTCACCTAGGGGGCAATTCACTAGAAAGGAATTCACCAGGGGGAATTTGATCGGGGGGAATTCACCGGGGGAGATTTGACCAGGGGGGATTCACCAGGGGGAATTCAACAGGGGGAATTCTCTTAGAACCGTAAAAAATACATTCGTCTAACAGTAACTAAACATGGTATTCAGGAAGGCAAATGAAATCCCATCTTTGAAGCAAAGCAATTCTTTGAATTAATAATCCAAAAGATACATTTTAATAAGAATTTGTTCCCCTTTCTATAAACCAAAAGGTCATTAAAGCGTTTCAAAATGTCTTTACGTTTCTTGTTTGTTTTTTATAGAAAACATTTTGTTTGTGTGTAAACCGTTAAAAAGCCGTGAATGTATGGCGACATATGGACGCATCTAGTAAGTGCGTTTCCTGATATCGGTAAACATTTTTGCAAACTTTGTTCAAAGTCAATGGTTGCTCACAACAATAACAACAATTTCTAATCTCATCAAAACAGGAATAAAAAGCTTAAACAAAATTTGTAGCCGACATATAGACAACGCCCGTTGCATAATAAAAATAACAGCCGATCTTACCTTTACATCCGAGATGTCATGCTTTGTTTGAAGCGAGAAGTACTGCTTAAAATTGTATCACTTTTGATCTTATAGTTATAATGGGGGATTCCCCAGCATTTTTAACCAATCAAAACAGCATGAGAAATATGATTCTATTTTCGAAAGCTTTGTTTGATTCTCGGAAAAGATTTTTGTAAATAAAGATTAATCCTTGTCGGTTTTGTCTACTTTTAAAATGGAAACTCATCAGTTTAATTCGACTTGTCTAAGCTGGTTTAACGAGAAGTAAATCGAAAGCAAAACCTGTTAAACCGGAAAAGGCGCATTCCACACCTGCACCTAATCCTTAGGTTCACCTAATCTTCGCAGTCAAAGGCTATACAACAGTGTAACTGGAGAAAAATTATTGAGGAGGGAGGCGACCTCAAAGTGTTGGGAAGTTTTTTGAGCGTCAGTTGCTCTAAAACCGCTATTAGACGCATTTCAAACGCTAATCGTTATCGACGACCTTTTGCTTAAAACTACAAAAGTATTCATATAATTGTTTAAAAGTCATTACATACAGAATTTCCTATTAACATGAGAATTTCTTTTTGGTTTATTATTTACAAACGATTTCAAATTCGTCACCTGCTGGTCATGTATCCAACCACATTCTGATCATGCGTTTGCTAGGTTCGTTTTTTTTTTTTTTTTTTTTTTTTTTTTTATTGGAGATTGCTCAAAACAAGGCCTAAAAGGCCACTTGCGAGTAAAGAGCTACATGAGAAGTTAAGCAGATTTAAGGTAGCGATGAACATTAGATTTGAACAGTTGAAGGTTAAATTCAGGAGGAAAGCATGTAGATGGAAGTGAGTTCCAAAGTCTGGACGTACGCGGAAAAAAACTGTTTTTATAAAAATCTCTACGACAATTTGGAACACAAACAGTCCATTGGTGAGACGAAGAAGACAACCTAGTAGAACGGAGAAAAACTTTGAGAGAAGGTGTAAGAGATGATAGTTCGCTTGAACAACGACCATAAAAAAAATTGTAGAAGAGACAAAGAGACGCTACGTTCCGCCGGTGTGAAAGGGAGTCCAATTTCAAAGAAAGGTTTTCGCCAATTGCGTTGCAAACACGCCGTTGAACACGGTCTAACAAATTCAGGCAATTTTTTGGTGCACCTGCCCATATGTGGCAGCTGTATTCCATACATGGACGAATTGATGATTTGTATAAGTAAAGGACGCATTCAGGAGTGAGGTAATTCATTTCTCGTAAAAGAGAACCAACCTTCATGGCAGTTGATTTAGCTATATTTTCAATATAAGATCGCCATGAGAGGTCGCTGGTAAATATAAGACCAAGAAGACGAAATGAATTGCTTTCAGGCAAATGAGAACCATTCATCAAAATTCGAGGTAAGTAAGCATGATTGAGATGAATAATGGAAAGAAGATTAGTTTTAGATGGATTAAAATTAACAAGCCAATTCTTACCCCATTCAACTACTGTATTGAGATCTTTTTCCAGATCAGAGGCCATTCTAACTTTATCACAATCATCTGATTTATTAAGGCAGGAATACAATGTTGAATCATCAGCATAAATAACGGTTTTGGATGATAAATTGTCAGGGAGATCGTTAATGTACAGTAGGAACAGAGTCGGACCGAGAACTGAACCTTGAGGAATACCAGCATTGATGGAAAAAATGGAAGAAGAATGACCGTTAAGAACCACCTTGAGTTTACGATTGGAAAGGAAGGAGGAGATAATATTTAAAAATGGACCTTTTAAACCATATGCCTTAAGTTTGTGCAGTAGCCCCCGATGCCAGACTTTATCAAATGCCTTGGAGATGTCAAGGGCAACTGCTCGCGCTTCACCAGAGACATTAAGGGCACGATAAAAACGTTCACTTATAACTGTCAAAACGTCAGCAGTGGAACGCCCAGAACGAAACCCATACTGGGAGTCGTAAAACAAATTATTTTTTTCAATAAATTCAACTAAGTTCAGGTTAATTAAAGTCTCAAAAACTTTGCTTAAGATGGAAATGAGGCTGATTGGTCTATAATTAGAAGGATGAGATCGCTCACCACAATTTTTAAAAATTGGAATAACAGAGGCAAACTTCCAAGATGAAGGGAAACAGGATTCGTCCAAACACTTTTTGAAAAGAGCACACAAAACGGGAGATAACTCAGTAGAACATCTTTGAAGTACAATTACAGGAATGCCATCCGGTCCAGTAGCCTTATTAGAATCCATTTTGTTAATAATCTTAGAAACCTTATCAGGAGATATAAAGCAATCATGTAAAGTCTGGACAGTTTTGGAGGAGAAATAAGGGAGATCATGACCAGAATCATCGAGGGTGGAATGAGAACTGAAGAGTTTAGCGAATAGTTCAGCTTTATCCTTAGATAGACTAATGACTTCAGGACCATTGAAAAGTGGAGGTACAGATGTTTTAGAACTACCCCGGACATTTTTGATAATACGCCAAAATTTGCAAGAACCTATTTCTTTGGATTTGATAAGATCTTTAGTCCTTTCAGCAAAAACAGTTTTAGCTTTACGAACAACATATTTACAATTATTGCGCGAGGCAATAAACAGTTGTCTGTTATGATCAGTCGCATCACGACGGTAGCGATGAAAGAAATGATTGCGATGAGCTATGGCTGCAGCACAAGCTGGAGAAAACCATGACGAAGAATGAGGTTTTAACTGATATTTCCCTGACGGAACAAATAATTGTATTGCTTCAGATATTATTGAAGTAGTTTCATTAACACAATCATCAACTGAATTGGAAAGAATTTTTTCCCATGGGACAGACTGAATGTGATTTTGAAATTTTAGCCAATCCGCAAGATCATATCTAAAAAGGGATCTATGCATGGGATGTTCATGGGAAACTTGCCTATTGAAATTTATTTTGACCTCCAAAACAACATGGTCAGAACGACCCAGTGGAGCGCTATGAGATATCTTACAAATTTCAGGGTTAGAGGTCAAAAATAAATCCAACAAGGAGGGCGATTGACTTGAGTGATCAGGAATGCGGGTTGGAAAATCAACCAATTGCGAGAGAGACTGAGATACTGCAAAGTTATAGGTTTCGACACCAGAGCTACTTGTTCCATTCGAGAATCTTAGCCATTGTTTATGGTGAATGTTAAAGTCACCAAATACAAAGATGTTGGTTGAGCGATGATTAAGAAGAGCTAAGTCAGCAGACTTTGAAACTGATTTGATAACAGAACAGTCTTGAGAAGATGGAGAGCGATAGAGAAAGAACAAAAAACTAGTTGAATGTAGAAGAGACAAACGAAAACACATGAAAGGATGATTGGGGTCTTCCAGGTCAATTTCACGAAATATTGGTAAAGTTTCCTTGACATAAACTGCTAGACCATGCATATGAATAGAGGAGTCCAATCTAAACAGAGGTAGGTATCTAGGAACAAGGAAATCATTAGAAGATATACCAGCATTTAGGTTAGATTCGCAAAGTGCTAATAAATCCGGATTATTTTTTATCAAAAAAGCCTCCACATCCGAATAATTGGTACGAAAACCACGAATGTTGCTAAAAGCTAAGGAGAATGGAGGATGAGTATTCAACTTTATTTTGGCTTTGTTGTTGCGTTTTGATTTAAGGAGGGGTTTTTCTTTATTTGTTTTACAAACAAATTCCACGGAGGACCTCTTACTCGGTAGACCCATTCCCCCGAACTATCACCAGTTTTCTGTTCCGAAAATACGCGAGAAAACTATGCACTTAAAACATAATGGCAGCAAACATTTTTACATTAACTTGCTCATTGTTTCTATATAGCGAGGCAGATAAGGGATTTGTTATCTAAAGACATCTTATTAGGTTTCTAAAACCAAATGAACTCTGTACCATCTCACAAACGAACACTTTGTATTTTGAAATGAACACGATAGCAACAAAACAGCCTCATTTATGCTTAGCGTTTTAACAATTTCAGGCTCAATATATGCTTATGTATATGATGCATATAATTGCATTTAAAAAAAATCTAATAAAATAAAGTTTACACCTGTTGCGGTGGTCACAAAAATAACAATTTTTCCTTTTCGGTATTTTTTTTCTCATACAGTAGAGAGTTAGATCTTTACATTTTTTATTCTGACAAATCCTGTTGCGGAATGACCTTTTCAAACTTCTGAAGTAAAAATTGCTTTCATTATTGTGTCTGACCACTCACGTGATTGCTATTTTTGTTTTCAACACGAGGTCTTGTTTAAAGTGTTTAATGTTTAAAAAGCGTTATAAAACAATGTGTTCGAAGCAGATTTTTATATATTACAAGGAAAATTGCCTCCGGTACAAGGAGCCCCCCGGGCAATTCATTGATTTGTTCCACAAATTGATCTATTATTGTTAGCTTTAGCTTGGCTTTACAATGTCTCTTCCAAGGGGGTGGACAATTTTAATGCGGGACAATTCACCGGGGGGCAATTTTCCGGGGGCCAATTCTCCTTGTACCCCCAAGATATCGCTGCATATTGACCGCATGAATAATTGTTTGTTTATAGTTTGTTTATATTTCAGTTTTGTTAACCTTAAAAATAAAGAATTTTTTGGCGGTGGACTTGCAGACAAATTGAAAAGTTGTTGTCTGATATATATTTTAGTGTGCTATAAGACAGTTAGTTGAGGAAGTTTTACTGAGCTAAAGAAGAACATTCAACCAACGTTTTTGCTGATGGAGTCACCAAAAAAGTAAAGCACAGAGGAGAACTGGTAAATGTTGATTTTCCTCTCGAAGCAGAACCGGAAGAGATTGGAAACTATATATGTCCACAATGTCCAAAGAGGTTAAAAAACACTCAAGGTTAAGTGCTCATGTCAAATGCGTACATGGAAACAAATTTGTAATCCTACAAACCTTTAACTTTTACTAAGGATTCAAGTATATCAAAAAACAATCGGTAAATGATATAATCTCAGCAGATGTTAGTTTTGTGATGAACTCACTCATGAAAAATGTCGAAGGAAAGATTGCGAAACACAATGCGGGCAAATAACAGGCCGGGAAGAAGCGTCATACATACCATACACAATAGACATTATACCGCCCAGTTCAAAGTTCAGGTAATGAATGCATATGATGAAGGAGCTACACAAGGTAGTGTAGCACAAAAGTGTCGTATCAGCTAGTCCCAGGTCTCTGGATGGATTGGAAAGCGAAAGGAAGTTATGAATGATTCAGCATCAAACCAGAGAAAACCTTTCAAAAAGGGTCGCAAGTACATAGAAATTTATGAAAAGTTTTGGGTAAAATTTAAAGCAGCAAGATCTAAAGGACATAAAGTAAACTTCCATTGGGCAACAAGAACAAGCGTAAGGGAGATAAGGTTCCAGATCTTCAGAAGTGGCACGCAACATTCTGTGAGCGTTACGTCCGATTTGGAAAAGGTGAATCGTTTGATACGAAATGGGGAAGATTTAAACTTCATGAACATCGAGACCATGCTATCACAAAGTTGTTTAGTGAGCGCTTATAAATAAACAACGCTGTATTTCATCAAAAATAACCGTAACACGAATGGGAGCAATTAAATTCCTGGTCGAGGTGTTCATGATAATGCTTAATGAACGTTCTGGAAGCCTCGTTAAAAGGACAAAAAAACAAACAAATGTCTCAATTGTCGATCAGAGCCCTCTGCCTTTCGTAATTGAAGCAAAAAGAACATATGAATATGTTGAACCGGGTGCTAAAGACTATGACACCTGGATCATTCAACCAGGTAGTGGACTAGATAAAAGACAATGTAGTCTGCAAGTTATGTATCGTTCAGAGGGAACACAACCACGCCTCGCAATCATTTTTCGGGCAATAGAATCAGTCTAGACGAAAAGCTTGCTTGGAACACAAACGTTGACGTTTTTTGCAATAAATTGCCTGGATGATGGGCACTAACGTTTCTTTACAATGGACAGAAAAAACCTTGGAAAAAATTCGTCGCTGACAAAAATATTGATCGTTTTGTTCTACATCTTGCGGCCCACACCAAGGATGAATTCAAAGAAGCTGTTCGCAACATTTCTGGCGTAGTCTGGTATGGGCTATCAAAGTTACGGACCTGTGGCAGCCTGTAAATGCAGGTTACGCCCTAGTTTAAAAAAAACCCCATAACTGTACAGCACAGGGACTGGTTAGATTACGACAATAACGCAGACAGATGGTTTTGTAAGGAGGAGCCATATACTGCCAAAGAGCACAGAATTTTAATAACTGAGTGGGCTGGGATTGCATGGGATAAACTGTCCCAGCAAGATTATGATAGGCTTAGTTGCTGGAAGAAAACAGTCCGTTTGATTATACTAGTGATGGATCTGAAGACCACCTCATCAAACCTAAAGGGCGTCGTATCACCACCAAGCATTCTTGAGCCATCTGAGCAGAATGTAGTTGGCAACAATTTTTCTACAGAACAGCATGTAATTCATAAAGAAGAATCGTTGGTTCACTTTGGAAACGACGATGAAGTAGAAAGAAATGTATTTGATTTTATTCAATTTTTATGTAATAATAGAAATTTTCCAAATTTTCTTTTTCTTCATTTGTTCATACCTTACTTATTTTCGCCAGCCCTAACTTTGACAATTGTAAAAATTGATAATCAGTATATCATAAATTCGCGAGACTCAGTACATGCTTAAGGTGTGCTTAATTTTTTTGATAATTTCAGCCTAAATATGCTTACAGCCGTTATGCTTATAAAAAACAGGTGTAGAAAGCGGTTAAATAAACAAAAGGTGACGAGAACGCGCAAAGATACGAGCATAGAAACAGTGTAATATTCTATCTTGAAACAAAAAACACATCGTAGGTACAGTGGGTGACATTCAAAAAATTCATAAAAAAGGAAATTGCATTCAGTATAAAAGAATAAATAAATATATTGAACAAATTCGAATTTAGAAAAAAAAGAAATTAACATTTCAAAAACAATGCATTTTAAAAAAAGTTGGTGCTTTTAAATCACATCAAAAAATAACGAAACATTGGTGTTCATTTCTTCTGCAACCCTCTGGTCATGAGGCAAGCAAATACAGTGAGTACCATCTTGGGTTTCACTTCAACCAGGTCTTCGGGCAGGGCGTATGTTCGTGCACCAATCTTTCGACACATCGATATCGCGTACTGAGCGTTCAAAGCTTTGTCCTAAATACAACAGATTAAACTGTTTAACCATTGGCCAGTTTTTCAAAAAGGTTAATTAATCCACCTCGTCTGTAATGCCTTTATTGACAAGCGAATAATCTACTGAGTTCGATTTAATAGCATCAACCAAATCGATCACTGGTAGACTTTTCGAAATGCTGACGTCTTTAAATGAAGAAATCGATGTTTTTTTCCCCGCACTCTTGAGCTGAACAACGAAAAACATCACATAACAAATTGGAATAAAACTAGTCGGCACTCACAGGACAAATGCTGTTGAAAATACATCGCAAAACTATAAACCATTTAAAAAACGCCCACATAAAACTCACGGTTGTGTTAACCCAATCAACAATCTCCGCATCTTTCACCACGTGGTCGGTTTCCGTCAGTTGAGAGAGAACTTCCGTTGTGTAGTCACGCAACATTTGCCAAACCAGAGCTGAAACAGGCCAGTATGTAAAACGTTAAAAAAGAAAAATAATTATGGCGTTTTACACATACAAATACGGCCATTTACGAAGGCGAAGTCAAACCATTTTGAACACCTAACACAGCACCCTCACATGGCACAGCACTCTCACATAGCACAGCACCCTCAAATAGCACAGCACTCTCACATGGCACATCACCCTGACATAGCACAGCGCCCTCACCTAGAACAAGCGTTCTGTTTCCATTGTGTATGTCTTCTCCACCAATACCAACGAGTGAATATTTGTTCTGAAGTCCCAACTCGATGACATAGTTGCAGTTCTCGATTTTTTGCATCTTTGTTTTGAATGACTTAAACTTCTGGTTGACTTTGTCCCAGTTGACCGTCCCACGTCGAATGTCATCGTACAACTAAAGTGAGATATAAGGTCGTTAACTCATGAAACTCGAACATTCATTGAGAAATAGAATACCTGGAACAGGATTAAGCCACTGCTAAGATTGTTGTAAAGATGATATACAAAAGGTGACACTCCCAGGCTGTTCATCCAACATCTGTAAGCTGAAAAACAATTTAGACTGTACGTGATCCAACACAAAACTGTTACGTGTCCAACACAAAACGAATTAAAGGTAAACAACATTGATAACACATTTAAAATACTTTTTTCTTCTCTTGTTTCAATGTAGTCCTCCATCTCTACATCCTCGATGTCAGCTTCATCAAGTGCCGGGAAATTGTTGAAAAGATTTGCAACAAATGCCAGATTTAGCTTCCCATTTCCACTGACAATATCCTTTAAAATGGGTTTAAAATCGTTGTGAAGGAGCCACAAAAAAGTGAAATAAAAAAATGAGCAATAAAAACGTTAAACGTAATGTGAACAACAACTAGTATACTTTTGGAGCGACAAACTTTCGACAGTTAATTTTTTCAGCATTTTGCAACACAAACTCAGCTCTTCTTGTATGATCATCCATCTGAAACGTAAATGCTGTCTTGCAATAATTGTTTACGAAAATAATTTTAGATTGTTTCTAACCAGCAATGTTATAAAAACCTCTACACCAAAGTATAGCCATTACAATTGTGACGACTGAGAATGCCAGTGAAATAAATAACTTACAGAATAAATACGTTCAGGTCTGTCCAACCCAAACTCTTGTGGAGCAATTTGATGCAACAAAATAGCATAAGCTTCAGAATCCTAGTAAGAACTTCCTTTAGTAAATTCTGTTACAGATAGTTAAGTTTTTAATCATTTTTTCCTCACCTTGATATCTCCATTGAAATTGTTGATTCGACAATCTGAGTTCGACTTTCTGAGATGATAGTTCACCCAACGCAGCAAAAGTTCTTCAGGCGAAAGTTTTAGCAAATCTTCCACTGTCTCTCCTTCTTCTAACAAAGCCGCGATGTTTGGGTTTCCTTGTAGAGTGATATTTGCAAATAGACCAATCTAAAAATTTTTTACATACTTTCCAACAATGTCATTTTCAAATTTAAATGCCTAATTGCAACAGAAAGTACTGAAACACATTCTAGAAATAAATTTTTCATTTACAAGACCCTTCATATAACTTTTAACAAGATCTTTTAGACAAAATATTATTTTTAACAAGGTACAGACCCTAATGATCTGCCACAACAACCCAAGCAACAAATGTTCCTTAGCGTGTGCGATATCCTGAGGACCAATATTAACGACAGTACAACCAATAGAACTAGCTGAATTCAACACCAAAATGTTGTTTTCAGTGATGTTAAATGCATTCAGTTTTCCTTTTTTGTTAATTGTTCGTTCATCAATTGTTTTCGGAGCGCTCAAGTTGATCATCTTGCTATAATGTTAAAACATAGAACATTAAAATTGTACTTTTAATTGAAAACAAAGACCGACATTTAAACATATTCTGTTAACAGTCTTCAGCTTTTATTAGCACCATTTAATAGCCACTTGTTGAATTCTATTTACAATTTACAAGTTGCCTATCTCATATTAAATTAAATGTATAAAGTTAATATATAAAGAATTAAAAACAAATAAATTAGTTAAAACATGAGAACATTTGAAAATAGGAAAGAGGCTGAAAAAGATGCGTGTGTTTGGCTAACCTTCCTTCTGGCCCTAGAAGCAGTCCACATATTGTATAGTAATAGGAAAAAATATGCTCATTAATAAAGGGTACAGGGCCTTAATTTTATGCTTAGGAATTTTGCTTGAGGTAAAGGTATGCTTAATTTTTGGAACAATTTGAGCCTCAATATGTAATATAGCCAAACTGTGAATGAGGAATTGCCAAAATAGGAAACGGATGGGAAACACAGTATTGAGTTACTAATGGAAACAGTAGTGTGTTCATCAAGAATAACCGTAGCACAAATGAGAGCAATTAAATACACTAAAGCGTTATTTGAAAGTCTTGTATCAACTTTGTTTGGTTCCACGTTTTCCCTCTGTAATGGATAAGCTGTTCTCATTAATATCAGGACAAGGTAGTCTTGGAATCCCATTATGGAAACAGATGTATCCGATCAGTGTCGTATACGACAAAAGACAAAAAAACAAACTCACACACCAAATTGACAACCTGACCAGTCTGGTCTGAAACATGCATGTTTGAAAATAAAGATAGAATATATCGATTCTAAACTGGAAAACAAAGTACTCCACGCAGTTCTTCAAGCTCTAGACAAAGGGGAGAGTTTGTGGTTGAACGCAATACCGCTAGAAAATCACAACCTGGCATTAAACAAAGAGGACTTCAGGGATGCGCTGAATATAAGATATAACTTTTCTTTAAAAGGGCTCCCCAGTTACTGTGCATGCGGAGAAAGGTTTAACACAAACCACGCTTTATCCTGTAAAAAGGGAGGGTTTGTGGCCCGGAGACATGATAGTGTTTGGATGTTCAGAGTGATCCTCATTTACCTCCAATTACTCACTTTAAAGACAGCAAACACAAGTTCAGAGGTCCATTTTGACTTAAAAACAGGTGGTTTGGACAGCATTCTTTGGTGTGCGTATTACTCACGTTAATTCCATCGTAAATGAAGCAAAATCAACTGCTCAAATCTTTAAAGATAACAAAATCAAACACTGTTGGTGTTCAGTCCAAATGGAGGTATGGGTCTGCAGTCTTCTCATTATTAAAATTGTTGCCTACGCAAAAAAATTGCGTTTGCGAATACAATTTTTACTGTTTCGTGTACGTTTTTGCGTAGACATATTTTTATGTTTTGCCATACATAATTTGTCATTTGGTCTACATTAAGACAGACTAAGACAGTTATGCTTTCTCATAGAACTAATGAGTGCAATTTTAATGGGTTATATAGCTAGAATAGCAGACTTCCGCTGCAGTGCTCCAATTAATTGTTCGAAAGTGATTTGCAAATTTTTCATTTAAAGTTCATTCATTGTCACTTGCTGCATTTTTATGTATCCTTGTAATGTATTTGCTAAAAATCATTACTCAAGTTATTGCCCGCTCTCTCTCCACATGCTAACATTCAATGCCCTGACGTATAAAATGCGACCGACCGATTTGGCGGTGACCTGAATGTCTCCATGGACCAGAGTCACCTGAAACCATCTCTACTATTACAGTGGAGACGGCCAGCCCAGAGGCTAAACCAAACCGCGGAAAACATCTATACTGCGGGTGAATGCGCACCAACGCTGGGTCAGATAAATCTGCAGCTTGTTGGAGGGTTCAAGTGCTCTACTTTCAGGTGAGCTCGAGTAGTGAAATATAAAAACAAAATAAGAAAAATTATATTTTGTAATCTTCGATATCTTTCGATTCGATCAATCATGCTGGTTTCAATGCAAATGAGTTCGTCTCGATTTAAACGTTAATCGCACAGCTAAAAAGTTCTTTGTTAGCTCTTCAATTTATTTTCGGAGATTTTCCTTCCGTTGGCATGCTTTATTCGCACATTTAATATTAACTTTCAGGCCTCGAAAAATTGTCCAATAACCCTTGGGCGCGCCTGAAATGTTGGGCACCCATAACGAATATAAATACTTTATATTCTTGTGTATTATTCCTTTGAGAAAAAATTATCTTTAAAGAAATATTTAATCCAAATTATGTTAGGAATAAATACTTTATTTAAAGCTAATAGATATTTAAAGATATAAAATGTCACGGCACATATTTTCACTAGCAAAATACAGCTTTAACAAGTTAAAATACAACGACTTTTTAGTGATAACGATGTCTTCTTGAAATTAGGAAAAAGTGTGAAGTTAAAACCTAGCTGTCGTGTCTATTTTCTTCAGAGTTTTGCGAAAGTGTTTCATTCTTTTTTTGTAAACAAAACTAAATGTTTCATTGTGGTTTGATCCTTTTTCTTCCATCCAATGCAGCATAGTTCTTCTGCATTTTAAAGTTTTATGTAAACAAAACTGAATGTTTCATTGTGGTTTGATCTTTTTCTTCCATGGAAAGCAGCATAGTTCTTCTGCATTTTAAAGGTTTATGTAAACATAATATAATATAATATAATATAATGGAGTTTTTACGGGACTCTCCACATGTAACAGTGGCTCTTCTTATCCCAAGGTTTAGGTCCTGGCGTACTTAGGGCACCCATTTGCACCTACGAAGTCGCTTCACCAGACAACCCACCATTTGAGCTAGGCTTGCATTACGCAATGAGTTCCGCTCAATAACTCAACTGTAACTCAGAAATCAAAATATGTCCGAGCTGGGTTTCGAACCAGCACCGTTTGATTTTGTGGGTTGAATGCACTAACCACTAAGCTACAGTGACAAACTGAATAACTGAATGTTTCGTTGTGGTTTGATCTTTTTCTTCCATGGAAAGCAGCATAGTTCTTCTGCATTTTAAAGGTTTATGTAAACAAAACTGAATGTTTCATTGTGGTTTGATCTTTTTCTTCCATGGAAAGCAGCATAGTTCTTCTGCATTTTAAAGGTTTATGTAAACAAAACTGAATGTTTCGTTGTGGTTTGATCTTTTTCTTCCATGGAAAGCAGCATAGTTCTTCTGCATTTTAAAGGTTTATGTAAACAAAACTGAATGTTTCTTTGTGGTTTGATCCTTTTTCTTCCATCGAATGCAGCATAGTTCTTCTGCATTTATCTGTCTCTAAGTTGAGAGGAGTGAATTCTAATTTGTTGACGCCTGACTTTAACAACAAAAATAGTATATGAGCTTCTTTCCAATGTGCTGATTGCTTTATGCCATTCCAGCATTGGTTCGCCCTCTGCCGCAGTGAAAAAGTAGTTATGTATCGTCTAGGATTTACACTTTAGTGTAGTGACTGGTCCCTTTAGAGATGAGTAACTTGTGGCATAGTTCCAAATGGTTACTGCGATATGACGGCTTCTTTGACACGCCAGGTCATTAGGGGGTCAGGATGTAGACACAGCATGCTCAGATTTTTCTGAAACCACGTTTTTCTTTTTTTTCTAAATGCGCACGTCATAGAAATATGTTACGGTTGACTTACGGAAATTACGAATTCAGGTACGTTATCGTATATTTTGCACACTTCGAATCATAGATATAACAGTTAAATACATCTGGCGTACGGGAAAAAAATACGTATGCGGACGTTCCTAGACCAAGGTTGGCGTACGTGCCGGCAAGCGGGTATGCGAAAACGTACGCGAAAATGAGAAGACTGGGTCTGGAATGTCATTGATTTGTTTGTTTTCTTGCGGCAAAACCAGCTGACATACAAAATGAACAATATTTGCATGTTGTAACATGGATAAGAACTTGTTTATCATTTGAAATTTAAAGTCTGGGATGGTGGAGGTGATTTTTGTAAAAGATTACATCAATAGGTCAGACAAACTAATAAAGATAAATGCTACACTTCGATATAAGTAGTTATTCCTCTGAAAATTCAATTTTTTTTTTGCAGGTCACTTGAATGTTACTCACGGATAAAGCATTGAAGGAGTTTTTAAATTTGACCAAAACACTTTCAATCAATGCTTTGACAGTATGCGAGTAAAAAATAATGTTATGTTGTTTCTGGTGTCGTATATTTTAGAATTTTGGATATTGAATGTACAGAATGTATATACAGCTAAAAGCACACAACACTTTGTTTAGAACATGAAAGATAATACAATTCCAGATGGTCTTTCAACATCATTAGCCTCTGACAAAACAATCAATATAATCTAATGCCACCATCTATGATATACAACGAAATTGATACAAACATACCACACTTTAAACAACTTCTACTCCTTAGCACAAGAAATATCCATTTAAAACTCAACTTGTGTTATTACCCCGACATCCAGTTCATCCACGAAACAGAACAAACCCTTTTTAGACATCCTACTTATACACGACAAAGTTTTTCAAACTACGTCCATCCTCAGTGAAACAATTATAAACTGAATGTGTTACAAAACTCAAAATTAAAACAGTATGGTTGCTACTAGTTACATGTGAATAAAAGGACAATAAAATCTAAAATGGCTATAAATTAAAGTAATAAATACATATAAAAAGACTAAATGATTAAATGTAAATTCCATTTCTGAAAAGATTTTGAAAATAAATAAAATCTTTAAATAAAAATGATGTTTATCATTATAATTTGTCTGTTTGTTGGTCTGATAGAAACATGACATACATTGATAAAAAAAGTCTTTAGAGTGAACAATTCAGACAAAATATTAAAGTTTAGTTGAAATTTTTTGTGTGTGACACAATCAACCGCCAGTACAAATAAATTTTCATGAGGGGTGATTTGTCACATGTGTGATGCATCTCTCACACCTTTAAATACTTGGTGCGAAACATGCCCTTGTTATCAAAAAGATACAATATTGCATTACTCACCAAAGGAGGACGCCATCTTTCAGTTTTTCAAAGAGGTTGTTTGATTCAATGGGAATGATGTGAGAACAATCAGGATCATCTTTCAGCTGTGAGTTGATCCAATCTCTGAAAGCCATTTGTTCGGAATGGGATGAGGTATGTGCTGTACCATCAGCTGATGCATAAGAGGTTCCTCCTTTCACTTGTATTCCTTCTCGCTTAGACACCAAAGACTTCCATTGTCCAAAAACGCCTTTTGTTGTTACAGTACAATACATCTATTAAAGCAATTATATAATTCTTAATTTAAAACAGTATTTATTTGTTAATAAAGTAGGAAACGACATGATCAAACAATTATATATTATAATCACACAGTCAATTAGCAATTAATATTTTATATTCTAAAATGTATATATACCTCAAGAAACTCATTGAATTCAACCGTTCCATTTTTATCTTTATCAACTTCCGCAATCATTTCACGGAGTTTGTAACCTGGAACATTCTCATTGAGCATTTGGAAAACATTACCCAGCTCTTTTGAGGTGATGTGACCATTTCCGTCCAAATCAAACTAAAGATCAGTCATTGATTGATTCCATGCATGTAATTTAAATTGGATGAGTAATTCAATCCAACATCTTATAATTTCTTTGATGGTGACGATGATGATAATGAAAAACAACTGGACTGATCACAGAGATATCCTGTAACCTGAAAGAGTCGTCTTCTACCTTTGACCTCAAAAAACCTTAATCAACATTTATTGTATTTGACTATTTTTTATAGATAGAGAGAAAACTTTGATATTATGTTTAAACTTTTTTAAAACGCAATGTCATGAGCTTCAACAGGTTAGCTGTTTTTTAAAAAATTATATTTCAGTGTTGATGCATCAGTAAACTTTCTGATAACTTTTTGATTTATTCTTATAAAAACTTGCTGAAACTGATCTGAGCTTCAGCATGTTCTTATTCTTTGGTACAATCAGAGCTTCAATGTTCTTATAAAGAAAAAGCATATTAGTAGGTCTCTCAACAGGTATTTCACTCACGTGATTAAAATTATGCAGATATGACAAACAAGTTTTCCCATTATACATGCATAGACACAAGAATATTAATTTTTATCAAACAAAAACTTTCATTCAGTAGACACGATGTGCAATGAGAATTAATATGTTAATTGCTCATGCAATCCAATAATAAAAACAAAAAGAAAAATTTTATTAATAAAAACATCTTTCTCACTCACACAATCTGATTCAAATTCATGTTACAAGAGAAGAAACAATTTTTGTTGACATGTGGATTACATAGCTACATAGTCACCTTTAATGTTTTGTTTTTTAATGCTCGCAAAACTTTATGATAAAGTTAAGCTCGCTTCATGACTATTAGGTAATACAAAATTTGTGATATGTTATTGGCAAAATTGAATAATAAACCATGTTTTATTACGTGCCGTTTTTCTATATAATGATAGACAAGCATATGGAACATATAAGTTATAACGTTGCAGATACAACAGGATTTTCTCTGAGTTATTTTTCACACACCCATATTAATCTGTGTTGATTTAGAAAAAAAATATTTACCTCGTTGAAAACTTCTCTTATTTCATCCAGAGTTTCTTTCGGCAATTGGTTCAAAGCCATCTTATTTCTATTTTAAAATTTCCTAACTAAAAGAAAAAGTGTTAGCTTAAACTACATTGGCAGAAAATCGTAACTTTACACTTGTAATTTTAGCCACTTAATATCACCTCTACGATGAAAATAAGACATTTATACCTTTTATGGACTATCATAAGAAGGCACTCTATCGTTGGAGTTGTAACTGAATGGACAACAAGATAAAGTAACAAAGCGTAGTTTCCGGCAAATTGTTGATGAATTATTGTAGAAATCTCACGTCGGATTGGGATTACCGATTTAAGCTGTTACCTGAGCTACCAAATTTTCTTCGAAACTGTGTAGCGCAGCTGTAATGTGGTGAAAGTGTGTTCAAAATTTTAAAATACCAAAAGAACAAAAAACGATTTTTGTAAAGGCCTGTACTGTGAATGTCAACAGAAAATACCTCAAAGGTATGCGTTTGCAAAGAAAAAGAGGGAGTTTTTACTTGAAGTCGAGAAAAACTAAACGTCCGAAATTACTTCTATGATTATTAAAGGATTTTTTATCTTGTTCTTTGTAAAAGCGATGAGTTTTTACATTTAAAGTAGACCATTGAATAAGAATGAAAAACAACAAGCTATTATACTCGACTGTGTTTGTTTTGCATGCCCCGGTTGAAAAGTCTCTTTTGAACGTCACATTAATATTTGTTTAACGACAAATCCCGTATTTCCTTTGCAACGTTCGAGGAAAATCTTTAAAAAAACAGTCAACGAAACGCACGAATATCAGGCCAACGAAAACAGTTAAAAAAATTCATGACACATGACTCATGGAAACTTGGTTTACAAATTCCAAACGTATTACTCGATGTATATATCGGTAGTGATAGCAGCAAGTTTGTTATGACGGGAAAGATTTAAATAGAAATAACGACCATTCCAAAACGCTCAAAAAATTATTACAATACCTTACAAATACATTGGAAAATCTCACTAAAGCGTAAAAATTTACTTGAAAATGAAAATACATATG
This sequence comes from Candelabrum cocksii, assembly GCA_963930725.1. Lineage (NCBI taxonomy): Eukaryota > Metazoa > Cnidaria > Hydrozoa > Anthoathecata > Candelabridae > Candelabrum > Candelabrum cocksii. The sequence goes on along the minus strand of OZ005677.1, from coordinate 4,264,696 downwards.
TAATATGAAATAACCGGGGTACAAAGGAACATTATTATATTATTTTATTATTAATTTGTTACTAAGCGACGTTTGTATCCACTAACAAAACAATGCTGTATATAGGTTATTTTTACAAGAGAAAAACTGAATAAATACGCACAATTAAATAAATTGAATTTCAAAAACGACCTGCCATCATTCAAGTATGAGCAATTTCCAAACAAAACATAACAATGCATTTTAAAAAAAGTTAGTGCTTTTAAATCACATCAAAAAATAACGAAACATTGGTGTTCATTTCTTCTGCAACCCTCTGGTCATGAGGCAAGCAAATACAGTGAGTACCATCTTGGGTTTCACTTCAACCAGGTCTTCGGGCAGGGCGTATGTTCGTGCACCAATCTTTCGACACATCGATATCGCGTACTGAGCGTTCAAAGCTTGCTCCTAACAACCAAAAATGTTTCATTTGATTAATTGCATAAACGTGCAAAAAAAAAATACTGACCTCCTCTGTTTCACCGTTCGTCACTAGATCGTAATCAATTGAGTTCGGCTTTATTGCATCGACCAAATCGATGACAGGGATGCTAGTAGAAATAACTGGATCTCGGAAGTTGGCAATAAAACTTGACTTTAGTTTGTTCTTTAACTGAGAGTAAACCAAATCATTAAAAAAAACTCGTCAGAAAAAGGTTTCGCATTCAATTATCAATTTTAACAATCCATTCGAGATTTTATACATAGATAAAAGCTTAAATATCACGACATTTTATTAAAACGTAAAAAATCAGCTGGAATGTAAATGTCCGCAAAGACACTGTTACAACTTTCATTTCATTTACGTACTGTTTTATTGACCCATTCAACAATTTCCGAATCCTTCACTCCGCCCAGACTACGCGCGATGTAGTCTCTCAACATTTGCCACAAAAGAGCTAAACGGAAAAACGGTTATCTGCACACATGAATAAAAGCCTCAATAAATAAATAAAATAATTAAAGAATCATACACAAAAAACCTGTTCGCAAAAATCACCTAGAACAAGCGTTCTGTTTCCATTGTGTATGTCTTCTCCACCGATACCAACGAGTGAATATTTGTTCTGAAGTCCCAACTCCATGACATAGTTGCAGTTCTCGATTTTTTGCATCTTTGTTTTGAATGACTTAAACTTCTGGTTGACTTTGTCCCAGTTGACCGTCCCACGTCGAATGTCATCGTACAACTGAACAAATTGAAACACTATCAAGACTAATGAAGCAGAGTTGTTATCAACTCAAAATAGAGTAAACTGAGCTTCTCGATTTTAACTTTTGTTGCTGTTCTATAATGTGCATCTTATAGCTGAGTGGTGGAGTAGAAATATCTCCTCGCATTCTTTTAAACTGAAACAAAAAACTAACCTGAAATAAAACCAAACCGCTACTCAGATCGTTAAAAAGATGGTAGACAAATGGCGCCACTCCAAGACTGTTCATCCAACACCTGTAAGCTGCAGAGAAATGAATTGTTGCATTGCATTTATAATTTCTTGGTTTTCGAATGACAATTTTAAAACTGTTTGAGAAATAAAATTTCAGAAACAGACTCTTACAGAAACAGTTCTTAGAAAAAATCTCCAACGAAGGAAGTTCACAATTTTCTTCCTTAGACAAAGTAAATATTTACTTTTTTCTTCTCTAGTCTCTACATGACCCTCCATTGCCAGGTTATCGAAATCAGTGTTATCCAGCGCAGGGTACTTGTTGAACAAGTTCGCAACGAAAGCAAGATTTAACTTTCCATTTCCATTAACAATGTCCTAAAAACACATGGTGAAAATTAACACCAAACTGCATTTAAATCTTACATATTTCATGATGAAAATCACTAATATGGGAACGAAGTTTCAAATATCTATGGAAGGGATTTTGACATTTTCAAACAGAGAGCAGTATACAAACTTCTATATTCTAATTCTTCATAACACACCCAGCTACCAATTCGATATATTAACTTGAATAAAACTGATAAAAAAAACTTACTCTTGATGTGACAAACCTGCGGCAATCAATCTTCTCTGCGTTTTTAAGAACATAGTCAGCTCTTCGTAGACTGTCATCCGGCTGTGATAAACAAAAAAAAACATTTTCAACTTTAGAAGAATTATTTTCAATGTTAGCATTTGTGGTCTCATGGGACTATATTCAAAGATCATTTGCAGTGATTTCGCAATACATAAGATGGGGGAATTATTGTTAATGCTCGTGTCTAGATTTTACAAAAAGTAAAATTGTTGGTGCATGTTTATGATTCAACTCAAATCATCTTCAGATCTATCTTTTGTTACGACATCAACTTTAGATGAATCAGGATGACCCATGAAACTTGGTGTAACGAACCAATGTATATTTATTAATTAAAATGGTCCGATTCTCAAATTAAAACTATACAAGAAAAGCGTTAAAATCTTGCAAAAGAAAATAGCTACATAGAACTAAACTTGCTATATCGTCAATAACGTTTCAGTCTTGCATTATTTTGAATGGAACAATAATATATATGCATATAAACTCAACTTACACTATGATAGATTCAAGTCGTTCGGATTCAAGCAAAATCATGGTATAGATTAATAGCTATATAAACCCGTTCAAAATGCACTCATCACTTAAGAATAACTTTCATTTTTGAGTTTGAATATAAATACATATATACGTGGTTACCGGTGACAACCTGCATATTTAAACCTTTAAAAATGATTTTCAAATATATTTGTTCCACTTTTTAAAATTGTCCACCAGTGATTTTTCACTCATTAATTCTCATCGTCAACAGTGCACATGCATGTGAAAATTCACATAGTATTTCTTAGGTAGGGAATAGCTGTGCCATCCCATTTTTGTGTGTTTGCAATCAAAAGACCTTCTTTACAAACATGTCATGTATTTTTGTTGTTGTTTGGTGTGTGTTTCGTTCAATTATTTTAATGCTTTTAACAATTTTCTTTCATCTTTTAACACTACCTCAAATTATAGTCAAAATATTTTTTTTTATGAAATTTGCCTACCATGGATTCCGGGACAATGGCAGCACGATAAACACGAAAATCGGATAATGAATAAAAAATATCTATTCCACAAAATAAATTTACATCGTTTGCATCATCAAAACAAACTTCATTCAACCAATCAAATTGTGCTCTACTTGGTCATCCGCTGTTTTGAATATTATAGTAGCATTTCTTTAATTGTATTTTGTGTTACTTTTGTTAGAAATAAGTCAAAAACTATTTATTATTATACGTATACTTACTGCACGGATTAATGTCTTCTTTTCCCAGCAGTTAGACAATTATTATTATTATATATATATATTTTATTTTAAAAGTTACAAATTTCTTTAATATATGTGAACACAAAAGCCTCTATATCATAGAAGTAATGAATGCAATTTGCATGATGTTTATATATCTAGTATACCTATAATCTCAACTTACACTTAGCATTTGTTCAGCGCGATCAACCGAGAATTCTTGAGGTGAAATTTGATACAACAGAATGGCATAAGCTTCCGCATCCTGATATTAGAAGAAACTTTGAATGGTCATTGTGTGCATAGAAGTTCTAAGTTTTTACAGCTAGTATATAAAATAAGAAATCTTGATTATTAGATAAGAAAAGTCTTAAAAGTATTAAAAAGATATTGTCAAACAAAAGCTAGGAATATCTTCAAAAAATATTACCTTGATGTCTGAAGAGAAATTTCGAATTCGTGTATCTGAACCTGCTCTTTTGAGATGGTAGTTCACCCAACGCAGCAAGAGTTCTTCAGGAGAAAGTTTTAGCAAATCTTCCAATGTCTCTCCATCTTCTAACAAAGCTGTGATGTTAGGATTGGCTTGAAGAGTAATATTTGCAAACAGACCAATCTAAGGACGAACAGAAATATCTTTTTCAAAAACTAGTGATTTTTATATTTATAAAATAGTGAATAAAGAAGTGTTGAGAGCCTAGAAAAAATAGCTTTTTTAACATTGGAAAAAAAATCAAATGACATGCTCTTTAAATAAGAGGCTACATACTACATCAACATTACAAACCAAATAATTCTCGTACCCTAATTATCTGCCACAACAACCCTAACACTAAATGTTCCTTAGCATGTGCAATATCTTCAGAACCAATATTAACGACAGTACAGCCAATAGAACTAGCTGAATTCAACACCAAAATGTTGTTCTCTGTGATACGAAAAGCATTCAAGTTTCCTTTGTTAATTGTTCGTTCATCAATTGTTTTTGGAGCGCTCAAGTTGATCATCTTGCTATATGTAATATCAATTAAAACATACAAAAATTATATTTATTATGATGACTATATATCAATTCATTTGAAAAAAAAGACATTTTATGATTGAAAGATTATAACTGCAATAGGACTGTGTTAACTCACCAAAGCATTACCCCATCTCTTAAGGATTTCACCAACATGTCCGGTGAATTAATTGGAAGATATGTTGAACAATCTGGATCATCAATAAGTTGTGAGGTAAGCCAATCATTGAATGCCACCTGTTCAGAATCTGAAGAAGTGTGAGCAGTTCCGATGGCAGAAGCCTTTGATGTTCCACCTGCAACTTTAATGCCTTGACGTGGTGACACTAATGACGTCCATTCTCCAAACACTCCTTTTGTAGTAATATTGCTGTACAACTGTAGTAGAACATTTATTGTTAAAAAACAATGAGAATTTTCTCACAGAAACTATTTCATGAATTTTGGAGATGTTAATGCTCTCTACATAAGAAGACCAAATTATGGATAAATACAAAGGGGTGGTTCTCAAAAAACCGACCCACTCACAATAACATCCATCGTGGCCACCATTTTCATACAATAAAACTAAGTGGTCCAATTTGCAAGGGCAGATAAAACAATAAACCACATGTGTAACGACTATTTATTGATATATAAATATACAGTATAGATTTGTGGCCTGAATCCATATTTATCAAAGGTAAAGTCAAACTTGATCCATTGAAATAATGTAACTTTATCAAAAAGATATACCTCTAAAAATTCATCAAATTCTACAATTCCATTTCTATCTTGGTCAACCTCAGCTATCATTTCACGCAGTTTGTATCCAGGAACACTTTCGCCCAATTTTTCCAAAATGGCACCCAATTCATTTGAAGTAATTTTTCCGTTACCATCATCATCAAACTAAACACAGGGAATTTAATTTGAACACTATATATACATGCTACCAACTTTTGATTGAGTGAATTTCAAAATTAACAGACAAATAAATTAATAAATACATAAATTCCCAAGCTCCATGTGTATACATATAATCTACTCAATGACTTTTAATTCTCATTTATCTTCAATGAGATAAATTAGATAAGATAAACGGACTTTTACAGGCGATTTAGATGTGAAATATACATTATAATCTGCTAGGGGAAAATGCGAAAATCTTTCCTACATACATTCCAAACAATAATGTTGTTTTACATAAATATACTGATAACATTTCCAAATTCGAGGCTGAATGTAACAGACACGAACTTAAAATATTTTGCATGATTCAAAGACAATTTTAGGACCTTATTCTGGCACCTAATTAAACTGAAAAATGGGTTTCTAGAGGTGATGTGTAATGTCTACAGTACAATTCCAATCAAATAATTTGTGTAAAGAACCCCTAGGATACAAAAATTGTCCCAAACTTGAAAATTAACAACAATTATTAACAGAACAACTTCGGGGCAACCTGTATTTTAGCGTCGAAAACAAAATAGCTATTTGTGTACATTCATACATATTTAATGATGCGAAGGAGAGTGCCGTTTCGGGCAATCCTGTATTTTAGCGTCGAATTGAACAGCTAAATAATTAATTAATTAATAATTAATAAATAATTCAAATGACGTGTATATACCAAGAGTAATATATTTCGCGGGTAGTAATTTTCGCGGTTTTCGCGGAAATTAAATACTTATAATGTATTCCGTTTGCTTTGAAAATTAGTAGGTTTACTAATTAGAGGATGCTGATTTCAAATCAAGTACCAGAATTGGGATATTTTCACCCCTAATACCTTATTTGGGCAAATTTGGGCCAAAAGTTTAAAGTATTCTGTTTGCTTTGAAAATTGGTAGATTAACTAATTAAAGGATGCTGATTTCAAATCAAGTACCAGAATTGGGATATTTTCACCCCTAATACCTTATTTGGGCAAATTTGGGCCAAAAGTTTAAAGTATTCTGTTTGCTTTGAAAATTGGTAGATTAACTAATTAAAGGATGCTGATTTCAAATCAAGTACCAGAATTGGGATATTTTTACCCCTAATACCTTATTTGGGCAAATTTGGGCCAAAAGTTTAAAGTATTCTGTTTGCTTTGAAAATTGGTAGGCTTACTAATTAGAGGATGCTGATTTCAAATCAAGTACCAGAATTGGGATATTTTCACCCCTAATACCTTATTTGGGCAAATTTGGGCCTAAAGTTTAAAGTATTCCGTTTGCTTTGAAAATTGGTAGGTTTACTAATTAGAGGATGCTGATTTCAAATCAAGTATACCAAAATTGGGATATTTAATTATCGTGTTTAATTATTTTACAGAAGATTTAACTATCCATATGTCCTAAACCGCTCATCCTTTATATTCTAAATATAACATCAACATAATATTTCATCGACAAAAAGTCCAAATGAATTTTCACATCATTAACAGATATTGCACACGCGTGAGCAGTATAATTTCGCGCATATTTCGTTTAAGGCAATATGATACGTGTAAACCTTTATGGAAAATGATGTTTATATGATGGGTTTAGCTTATAGTATAAATATGTTAAAAAAAGGTTGGGAATTCTGGGAATTAAGCGCATGCGTATTAAATATTTTATTCTTTTTTTCGGTTGCCGTAACCGTAATTTTTTTTTATCAATCCAGTTAGCCCCATCATTTAGCCATTCACATGCAAAGGTTCGTTTTATATAACCTTTGGTAGGGCTCTATATATTTAATTTATGTTTACGCATGCGCAAGCCATTATATCCAAATTTTAAAGATAATTATCATATATTTCAGATTGATACTATTATTTTCAATCTTCCTTGAAAATTTCAACTCAATATCTTGATTATTCATCGAGTTATGCATTTATGAGGTCGAAACCTAAGTCATGGGTAAAACTCAATATAGATTACCCTCCAATGGATATCGGATGCACTCTCAATAATTATTTCTTTCAAAATGGTCGTATCGCGCTAAAATTTTGGATATAGTTAGAGGACTATATAAGACCAATAATAGCGTTTAAAACATCAAAAAAATCTTGTGGTCAGCGTACCACGTGACTTTTAAATCCAGTTTTGCTTTTTAATACCCATCACTTGATAACTCAGTCAATCCTTACCCTTTGAAAACCATTTTCTTACTGATGATACCTTACATTAAGCCAGATATGGAACTGTAAAGACATTTTAAAAATATTTTTAATTTTTGTGGTTAGGGCTGCATAAGTAAAAAAAATTCTAACATTATTAATGATATCAAGTCGATTTTTTATATGACCTTTAGCTACATATAGAAGACCTCAAAAGTGCTAATAGTTTTTGGATTTAGGGTATGGGGTCGAGGGTAGCGACGATTATATGCAAAAAGTGGGCATTATGTATGGGACAATAACGCTGTAATTATTACGAATTAGAATTCGGACTTCTTATATCATGCCGAGGATGGCTTCTTCTTTCCCTTAAAAATTCACAAGGTTTTAATGGTCAAAATTACAGAAGTTATTCGGCTTTCCATTTGCTACATTTTTTTTAAAAAACATTTTTCTTTATGGGATTATCGCGGGGCCGAGCCAAAATGAGTAATCTAGTGCCAAACCCCGAAAAAAATAAAAATTATCGAAGTTATAGCCATTTAAATATTGTTTCAGAATATTTTTCCCAGTTGCCGTAGTTTCAAAAATTTTTTCATGGACCGGTGACACAATAGTATAGCTATACATACAAATAAATTTGTTTTAAATAACTTTAAGTAGAACGATCTATGGACGATTTAATTTTATGCATGCGCAAGGGCTTACACTGACTTTTGAGATTTGTAACCAGGTCATTCTGATAGATATGATCATTTTCGATCACCATTAAAAATTTGGAGTAATAATCTTTATAATTAACCGAGATATTGCTAATATACTAGGGATGACAGCATTCCTTATACTAAAAAAAATGCAAAAAGATTCGAAGGGTTAGGGTTAGTGTCGAGCTTCTTATATCTCCTTAACTACTGGTCGGAATCCCTTCATATTTTGCCTATAACTTAAGGACGAAGGTTCATTGACAAAAAGTACAAATTCATTTTCACATCATTGTCAGATATTGCACACGCATGCGCAGATCGTTTCGCGCATATTTCGTTAAGGCAATATGATACCTGTAAACCGTTGTGGGAAATGATGCTTATATGATGGCTTTAGCTTATAGTGGATAAATCTTTTGATTTTGTTTTCGGTTGCCGTAACCTTTTTCAAATGTTTTTATCTATCTAGTTAGCCCCATCATTTGGCCATTCATATGCAAAGTCTTGTTTCTTATAACCTTTGGTAGGCCTTTATATATTTAATTTAGGTTTACGCATGCGCAAGCCACTATATCTAAATTTTAAGGATAATTGTCATATATTTCAGATTGATACTATTATTTCTAATCTTCGTTGAAAATTTACTTTAAAACTCAGTATAATGATTATTCATTGAGTTATGCATTTATGAGATCGAAGCCTAAGTCAGTGGTAAAACTGAATATAGATTACCCTTGAATAGATATCGGATGTACTCTCAAAAGATTTTTCTTTCAAAATGGTCGTATCGCGCAAAAATTTTGGGGATATTTAGGAGACAATATAAGACCAATAATAGCGTTTAAAAGATTCAAAAAAATCTTGTGGTTAGCGTACCACGTGACTTTTAAATCCAGTTTTGGTTCTAAATAGTCATCACTTGATAACTCCGTCATTTCTAATCCCTGAAAAACCGTTTTCATAGTGAAGATACCTTACATTAAGCCAGATGTGAGGCTGTAAAGACATTTTAAAAATATCTTTTTATTTTTGAGGTTAGGGCTAGATAAGTAAAAAAAGCTCTAACATTTTTAACGATATCAAGTGGATTTTTATATGGCTTTTTAGCTACATATAGAAGACCTCAAAAGTGATATTAGTTTTCGGATTTAGATTATGGGGTCGGGGGTAGTGACGGTTATATGTAAAAAGTGGGGTTGCCGTGTGGGACAATAACCCCGTAAGTATTACGAATTAAAATTCGGGCTTCTTATATCATGCCGAGGATGGCTTTTTCTTTCCCTTAAAACTTCACGAAGGTTTAATGGTCAAAATTACGGAAGTTATTCGCCTTTGCATTTGCCACTTTTTGAATTTTTTTTCATGGGTCATACTCAAAAAAATGCCAAAAGATTTTAAGTGCCGAGCTTCTTATATCAAATTTGCCCAAATAAGGTATTAGGGGTGAAAATACCCAAATTCTGGTACTTGGTCTGAAATCAGCATTATTTAATTAGTAAACCTACCAATTTTTAAAGCAAACGGAATATTTTAAACTTTGGGCCCAAATTTGCCCAAATAAGGTATTAGGGGTAAAAATTCCCAAATTCTGGTACTTGGTCTGAAATCAGCATTATTTAATTAGTAAACTTACCAATTTTCAATGCAAAAAGCAAAGCAAACGTTTTTTTCCTAGATGAGTTCTGTCCTAGGGTTTTTTTCCTACAGAGGTTTTGTCCTACACCCGATATGTCGGACCATAGATAGGGACTCGTAATGACTTACTTGATTTTAGACAAATATACAAAAATCAAATTTTCTTACTATATCTAATACGTGCAGGTGGGAATTCACCTAGGGGGCAATTCACTAGGGGGGGATTTACCAGGGGGAATTCTCCTAGAACCCATTTCAACGTAGATTCTAATCAATGATTATTATCAATAATTATGTCTTGGTCTTTTTTGCCTTTATCAGAGGACTTCATAAACCACTTCTGTATGGCAGCTTGCTTCTCTTCACCATACGCTTTGAACTTCGTTTTTGGACCTTTTGTGTATAAGTAAAGTTATATGAAGTTTACACCTTTCTGTGTACATTGAGGTATGAAAATATTAAAGTCTGGTCCGTAGAAACTGCTTATAAGAAAATCCGTCTCCGATTTTTAAAATAATCCGTAGTAGGCTGTATTAATTTTGGAATAAATTGATTGTCCAAACGCTAAGTTGCGTGGAACGACAAGAAAAATTATCGTAAGTTCAACTTCACTCGCAACATTTTATGTACGCAACTTTTTATGAATGTTCTGTCTCGCAACATTTAATGTACGCGACTTTTTCTTCTAAAGTTGCGAAAATAAAATCGCAACTTTCGCAACTTTTTCTTCCCGCAACAATTTCTTCCTTTAAAGTAGATAATATGTAGAGTGATTATATTCGCCATCTTGTCTATGGACTTCAATAGTTAAAATTACAATTAATAATCATTCATATCAGATAATACAGTATACTTTCTCTATCTCGACTACTCTCTATCTCGACCTTCTCTCTATCTCGAACAAAAAGCTCGGTCTCTTGGACATTTGTGTACTTTCTAAGCTATTTTTATCTCTTTATCTCGAACTTCTCTATCTCGAATTTTTCTCTATCTTGAACAAAAAACTTGGTCCCTTGCGACTATTTCTCTCTCTATCTCGATTTTTTCCCGTCTCGTTCCTCATTCACACGGCAAATAGACCAAAAATGTTCGATATTTGAAAATTCGATTGCAATCAAAATATTACAAAGTGTAAAGGTTTTGTTTTAAATTAAGAAAGCTTAATTCAAGATGTCGGCCGTTAAACGGAAGCTGAAAAACACAAAATTGATACAAAAGTTTATTTATTGTTTATTTATATATAATGTTTTAAAGTTTTTCATCAAAAAGTCTTCTGAGCATTTAAACTTGAAGTCTAATACACCCCTAATAAACCTTATTGTTTCTCTTGCTTTATTAGTAAAAATTTCGATTTTTACGGTTATTTTCTCTATCTCGAACTTTAGTTCGCCATTTTAAAATGCGAAAAGTATTTCCATGTCATGTTTAACAATTCACTCTTCACTTCACTTCTCTGGGGGTCACAAACCAGCTACGAAAGAAGGATCCCTTGTTCCTGTTGACCGTGGAGATGTCATAGCCTTTTTACCGGTGATCTAAATAGATTGCCTGCGAACTGAAATATGGAGCAATATGTGGGCTGCATATAACCTTGGTTACCAACACGGCACTGTATATTTTCGTTGACACCAAAACTGAGGTCACGACAAATCATGTTGGTTGACATATTTCGACATTTGTGTTCTTTTCTCTTTGTGCCTTAATACTCCACAAAGGAGTTTTTATACCTACAAAAAGTGGAAATCCTTTTAAGTGGACACCTCTCTAAGACGGATAGTTTCATTTGTCCCGGGCGAATTCTCAAGGAAACTGCGCAACCTCTCCAAAGCGGATAACGTAAATCCTCGAATTGGCCCCCTGGGGGCTAATTAATTTAAGATTTTTTTAAATGGGGGTTTATTTGAGGGGGGCCATTCGAGCGGGGGGGGGGGGGGGGGGGGAGGGGCTAATAAAAAAATGTGGTATGACTAACCCAGAAAAAAAATATATGCATATGTTCATCAATACTTCATACGTGTTCAGTTCAAAATATCAATGTCCTCGGCATCATCGATTGCTTTATCGAGGATGAAGTAAGGAGGGCAAGCCTCTTGTAAGCCTCTTGCCTCTTTTATATTAGCTGTACTCTGGTTGCTTATATTCTTACTTGTGTTTTATTTTACAATTTTATTAAAGTTATAAAATTTATTATACAGCCCAGAACTGTCTTCTGTAATTCATAGCAAAAAATTATGGGTGTTTATAATGATGAACCATAAGTTCATGATATAATATTTAGCCCCCATGAGGGTTTAAGTAAACACGAAATTTGAGCGGGGGCTAATTCGAAGGGGGGGGGGGGGGGGCTAATAAAAAAAATTAGATTCAATGATGGGGGCATATTCAAGGGGAGGGCTTATTCGAGGGGGGGGGTCAATTCGAGGATTTACGGTACCTTTGGAAAGCAGACACTCCATAAAGCGGACATATTTTCAGTGTCGGATTAAGGCTTTGCTGGTGTCTAAGGCACACTTTTAACAAGTGCCCTGAAAATACAGGTATTTTGGACTTATCGACAAAAAGAAGAAAAGTTAAATTTAAAATAGAATATTTATTAGGCAAGAATTACATTACAACTTTGCGCGCTTTTACAGCTGCAAATTTGTCAATTAGTTTTTTGAAGTTAATCTTGTTGAGCAAATCACTTTCAATGCACAGAAGTGACAGTACACCAAGACGCTGTTGACTCATTGATCGTTTTACATCTTTAATTCTTTTGAGTTGCAAAAACGAGCGTTCTCCTGGACAATTGGTTGCCATCAGAAATAAGTAGATCCGCAGTGCTAGTTCAGTATTTGGAAATACTTGATAGACACCAGAAATGTGCAGCATCTTCCTTCTGAGCATCTTGATCCTTCTTCATTGTATCTCTGATTTCATGAGCAGTTAAGGATTGGGCCATATTCTTCAAATCCTTAAATCCTGAGCCAGAAAACTGAGACCGGTCAGATGAAAACAGAATGTAGGGAAAGCAGAAGACACAGGTCTTGGCTGGAGAATAAACAAGCCAGTCACGATCAACGGTATCACCATTTGGCAATACCCGTTTGAAGGCACTCAAATTTAGGAAGTGATTCACTCCAGAGTAGTCACACTTTGTTTCTGGATAATTGTCTGCCAAGTTTCGAAAATGGCTTGTTTCCAGGCTGATGCACATATATATATATATTCCGTACGGAAGCATAACCGATCCGGTTGATCAACCGGATGCCAGTTTATCAACGAGATGTCCGGTTGTTCAACCGACAGTTCCGATGCTTGACTTACTATTGTGGCGGTCCGGTTGAACAACCGGCTAGTCAGTGGCAGTCAAATTTAAAGTGGCCAACAAGTGAATTTATGATTACAAACAAATAATGAACGTTTTTCCATTAAAAATTGTTCTCCCCAAAACGTTTTGAAACTCAAACGGCCACTAGCTCCCTGGTTATAAAGGCTAGACAGGGCCGGTTAAAACATGTACTCCAGTAAATATAATACAGTCAACAACACCGCGTAGGTACGTAACTCCTTCTCTTGATTCAGCTTCACTACTAGCGCGTCCCTAATCCCCATCGAAGGAAGATCAAGGAGCTGAAAACAGCTTTTCTTGACGAAATAGCGAAAGGCTTTGTCGCCATGTTTTAAGCCTTTCAGATGGTTGACTATTCTCTTTGCCAGGGCCTTTTTGATCACAGCACTTCTACTTCTTTTTGTGTCGGGAGGAAACGTAGATTTGAGGTAGCAAAGAAAGCCTCGTCAGACCTCTCCGGATTTGCCATCACACTTTTAAATATTCAAATGTCAAGTATGTACGTTGCGCATACGTATGATCAACCGGACGTCGGTTACTCGGATTTTTGGCTGGCCCTAAGGCATGTGCTTTGTTTGCCTTATGGTTAATCCGTCACTGCATATTTTGGGGTCCCACATTTCACCTTAAATTGATCTCCATAAAGTGGACATTTTTTTAATCAAAATTTTTTGGTTTATTTCTGAAAAAAGACTAACAAAACATATCCACGAATTTTAATAGACAGATAGGGGTATGAATTGACCAACGCAGCTATCTTCTTTTACTATTGTAATTGCCTGTCGTGTGTATTACCCATCTCACTGATACAAGGATACCTCTCCCCAACAGCAGACGCCCAAATATGCTGATATATGTGATATCGATTGATGAATGGCTCAAAATAGTGGAGTAGAAAATGTGGATTTTGTTGTAAAAGCATTAAACTTGGGACAAATGTTCTATGGCGTGATACAAGTTATTGAAACTATGGAGCCAAAATAAATCTGTCACTGGTGCATTTTACAGACGCGTATAATATAAACAAAAGAAATGACCGTTATGGAATTGCTCAACCTTTACATTGTTATCGCGAAATGGGTCTATTACTATAGTAGCTATCTAATCAAGTGGGTTGTCCATGTGGATGTGGTTCAGATCCTGCAATAACGATAATGTACTCAGTGTTGCGTGTGCAAAATTCAAACCTTATCTAAAAGGATAAATAATGCATAGTTTACTTTAAATGATGTCGAAATAAGCTGTCATAGCTGTTCTGTTTTGTTTCAGATCTACCATTTCTAAACCTTAATTATTTTCGAGAAGCAATTGAATTAGAAGTGGAAAGATCAGAATTCCTTCAACAAGGTTGTTTCCAGCGTTTCCTCCTACTAAATGCAGAAGACAACCTTGCATTAAACTACTACACGTCACTTGTTTAGCGTAGTAAACGACTATAGGTCACTTTCTTATTATGTGCATCAGTATGTTGTCATTCTTTGCTGTATATGACTTTTGAAAGGATATCCCACTTCAAATGGATTAGAAGTTCACTGGAATAATTGCATGTTCTTAAGATATTGCTAAAACTTTCCTAATGCGCTTCATTTTTAAAATATAAATCTTTGTCGCAGAAGTTGGAAACGGTAGCTTAAGTTTTATCGACAGTACAATCCCGATGTGATATCTTCTTTAAAATCGCAAAAATCGCAAAATCCGGACTTGGTCCAACTTTTTCTTGCATTGTCTATATAGTTCAATTACTGAAAAAAATATATAAATACCTCGCTGATTAACTCTTCAAAAGCTCTTTTTGCATCTCTCACCAGGTCATTGGGGAGACTTTTACCATTGGAAAGAGTCACGTTACTTTTTCCGAACAATTTGCGGTCCTCGTCCATCTTGCTGTAAAAAATCTCTCTATATGCAAGAAGCTCGCAGAAGACTGAGTTTTGATTTAAATTATTGACGAAGGAGCTATGAAACCATTCTTGCCGCTGAGATGGATGAATGAGCTTATATTAATCTACAATATTCTCTGTTCATATTCCTATTAAAATATTAACGGCATTAAAATGTGGGTGACGTCGAGAAGAAATTCAAGCCGTGTACTGAAAACAGCCATTTGAAGAAGCCTAATGCTTCACTATAACATGGATGTAGGGAAGAAGCGAGGTGGTGTATATTTGCTAGTTTTGATGATGACCAAAAAGATATATGGCGTCGGTAAAACTAAAATCAGTTTATTGAATTTCTCCTCGACTCGCGCGTTTCTATAAATTATACCTATATTATCTTTATAAGGTAATATAGAATTATATTCGGGAAATAAATACCATTGCGAACTTACTCTTTTAGCGGAATATTTCAAGAAACCATTGCGTTTGGAGCGACGCACCGCGTAATTTTGTTCCAATTGCATAGTACTGTCTTTTTGTAAGTATTGCTGAGTGAAACGCCATTCATTACTTTTGAATACTATTCACCTATCATTGCAATAGTAACAGAAAACATGAAGCCGTGCAAGCTGCAAGACGCTTTTTCTTCAGATACACGTTGCCCGTTAAAAAGGCGACAATCTCAACAGTAAAGCAAATGTTATACCCCAACTTTCACACCTTTAAACGTTCTTCTACTTTGTTTTAACGCGAAAACGTTAGTAAGAAAGAAGATTGGTAATTTGAACGCACGCAATCAAAGCTTTGAAATATTTATGCGAGTGTCAGCAAATGACAGTCGAAGGCATCACAATGCATCGCGGCAGTCGAAGGCATCAAAGGAACCACAATGCATCGCGGCGGCACACGCAAAATAGCGGTGCATTTACGTTACAATCTCGCCCACCAGTAACACTGAATGCTTGTCATCAGCCGTCGACGAAAAAAAACAACACGAAGAAAATACTAAGAAAAGCCAACATTTCGCGTCGAATAAAATCTTTCCTTGAGAGATGCAAACGTACACAGAAGAAATATCCCTGGCCTTGTTTTTGTTACACATTTTCTCGGCATTCTCAGTCTAGAATATCGTATGTTCTCTCGAAAAGCAAACATTTAAGAAAAAAATCATGTTTCGTGTAATATACCTTCAACAAACATACATCATCTCGACCAAAATTTCTATAGAAAATTATTTTCTACATATAAACAACAACAAAAATCATAAATACAAAGCCATTAAAATCACAAATGTAGGATGATAGATTCAAATGTAAATGTATTCGCCGTCAATGCTGTATGTTTCGTTAGTGGGAGTTTCGCCATTCGTGACGGCAGTACTGGCTCTGGACAACGTTCTCAGCCTGGATACCACGCCTGAAGATAAAAACACGTTCACAGGCTGAATTTCGTTGTCACTTAAGTAACCACAGTAACAGGTAGGGGTTGTATTTTCATTGGATGAACTAGCACGTGGCAACAAACATTAATATAACAGAAAATCGTTTACAAAACATGAGCTGGGAAAACCTCGTTTTAGTTATCGAAATTTGCTATTACAAAACCTTACCTGATGTAACGACACCGATGCTCCCAGATTCTTTTGTTTGCGTCAGTGAGATCCGTGGTGTCCTTAGAGCTCCACAACCTCTCCCCCACTGCCAACCCACGACCCCTAAAATTGCCCAGTTATCGCATATAATAGTATCCAATAGTAACTAAGCATGAAAGAAATTTTAACTTGATGTAAATTTGAAAGCTGTAAAACAATAAAAACTTCTAATAATAGACTTTGAAGTTTACATAGAAGAATTCGATCCGCTTATAGACGGCAAATAGTTATTTGTATTGCCACCACATGTGAGTCACGTGGTTAAATGTTCCATATACCTACCATGTTCTAGCGATGAGATTTGTACCGTCCACCCATTCTCCCCACATGCAAGCTGTACCCCCGATCACCAACGCTTTCTGGGCGTCCGTTCCGTTGAACGCCTGAGGGTCGCTCTTGTAGTACTGGAAATATGTTTATACATCCAGATTGAGTGACATATGTGGTACAACACACAGAGCAAATGAGATGTTACCATGTTGTACACACTGTTCAACTGAGCGCAAAACAACGGTAGTTAAAATGCATTTAACCAAAAATAATTCTGTAGAAGCATTGAAAAATAATGTCGAAACAGGAGCTTACATTCGGCCAATCAGGACCATAGGCAATGTAATTGAGATACCATGGTGACGACAAAATTGTATGGTAACCAAGGTTTGTAACTTTGGCCATTTCATCTTGCCAGCCACCCTTCCACACATTAACAACAGTATCTGCTTGGACTTCGACCTGGTTATCAACCACCTCCTGCCAGATGACATAACCTTTTCCCATCTTGCCGATGATATCAAGCAGCCTAAGCACCTCACATGTTAAAGCCAAAGATTTATTGTGATTGCGTCTCACCTCTTTTCATAGTACTGCTCCAAGAGGGAGAAGTTCTTCCCCATATCGTGATCAGCCATCCATTTAGCGATGTTTGGGTTGCTTTGCCTGGAAACACAAATGCGAGTAAAACATTGAAAAAACGTGCAAAATTCGAAAAATATCAAAACTTATTTAAATAATACATTATCGATCAAAAGTGTTTAAAGGAGAAATCATCTCAAAATATTTCAGTTATAACTCTCTCGTATATTTCCCAGACCAGAAACTTCACTGTAGTATTTTCTTTTGAACAAAATCAAGAGAATACAATATGTAGGAATGTTAAAGTCAAAAACTCCACAGGTCATGCATTGTTCGAACAAGAATGAGAGGACTCATTAGAGAAAAAATAATAGTATTTTACAGATCAGAATCACAGGTGCATTACACCAAACATATTTTACTGACCAGCAACTGAAGCTCACTTCATCCCCACCCATGTGGATGTAATGGTCAGGGAAGACATGCGCAACTTCACTGAAAAACTCTTCGAAAAACTCGTAGTTGCTCTCGACGGTTGGGTCAACTGGTCCATAATTACTATGGATACATAATTCTTAAAATTAAAAAACTATATTTTGTAGAGGGCTTTCAAACCTTGGCTATAGAATGATTGATATAATCAGTAAGAATAAAATTTTGGGGTAATTGACAACCAAAATCTAACAATAGCAATCAAACAAGAAACGTTCATACCCGTTAGGTTTTCCACTGCTGTAACATGGTGTCAATAAATCCTTAACACTAAACCAAGACTGGGTGTGACCCTAAAACAAATGAAACCCTCAAATGAATACAAGCATCGTTTATTTCACACATGCTTACAGGGGTGTCAAACTCCGGCAGAACGCGAATTCCCAGTATTTGAGCATAGGCGATGATCTCTTGGACATCTTTTACAGTGTAAATATGTGTTTTATTGTTGTATGCACCCTAAATATATATAAGCAATAAATACCGTAAAATGAAACAATAAATATCCAGTTATTCCATATCCAAAAGGTGAAGAAAAAAATGTACAAAACGACAGCAGCAGTTATTTTAACAATTGACGCAATTTCTAACTCTGACTGTTTAATTCATAAATCATTGGAAACAGGATGAGACCAGCTAGCAAGCTGAAATGGACCAACCGACCTTTTCGTGTAGGTTTGGGAATTTCTCACTGACATAAGGAAAGGACTGATCATCAACAATGTGCCAATGAAGAACATTGAATTTGCTGTACGACATGGCTTCCTACAAAACAATATTCAAGTTAGCTAGCATGATTTAAGAAGAAAAAAGCGAAATGTAAATTATTTTTTTCTTTATTATATTATAATCAGTAAACAAAAAGATCAGAATATTGCATACCGTATTTCCTCAAATAAACGTTGCAGCCGCAAAATTCAGCAAAATTCTCATACTATCTTCGGTATCAGACTCAATTGCAATGAAAAGCCAACTACAAATTTTTATCATTATTTGTTGAAGAATTTGTCGAATGAATGCAACCATAGTTCTTATAAAGAAGTTGTGTATTTTTTAGCCTTATAACTGTAGAAAATTAGTATGTTTTCTAATAAACGCCACATTTGACAATGAAGTGTTTGTTAGAAGGTGGCGTTTACCAGAGGAAATAAGGATTTCTGAATCATCATCGGCGTATGAGCAGGTCTTATTTCCAGGCTAGATTGGAGGGCAGGAGGTCATCAGCCACTTGACAGTCTCGTCGTCCAGGATCTTCAGGCCATGCACACCATGTGGAGGCCGATAGGTTGGGCAGTGGTGGATGACATGGTCTGCGTTCTGTTCTGTGGCGCCACACTCGCATTCTGATAAAGGAGCCAGGCCCCACTTGTGCATATCTGAACGAAAACGGCCGACGCCAGTTCGCAGGCGGTTGAGCCTGACCCACGCAAGCCTTGCGAGGGACATCCCCGATGGGTGGGGATCGGCGTCGGGTATAAAGTCACGGAGCGTGGAGGTGTGGTTTTGCCACTCCGTGTTCCACATGTGGCTCGTCCAATGTGCCGCACTTAACCCAAGTTCTTCTGTGTTCTTAAGTAATTGTTGCGCGGCAGGCACAAAGGGGCGTCTCGATTTCAACCGCTGCTCCACAGGTGGTGGGCGCTTGAAAGTTGTATGGAGGAGATGGTCGGGGTCCAGAGCGCGGTGAGCGAGAGAAATCGTGGCTCCTTTACGGCGTAGCTCAGAAGGTTGGATGCCTGCAAGGATAGGTAAATAGTCCGTCGGAGTGAGACGCAGGCATCCAGTCACAGTGCGCAGCGCATCGTTGATGGCGGTGTCGATGAGGCGGATGTGAGAACTACAGCACCAAGCTGGTGCGCAGTACTCAGCGGTGGAATAAACAAGGGCGAGGGTAGCTGTACGGAGGGTTTTTGCACCAGCTCCCCAGCCGGAGCCCGCCAGTCGCCTCAAGAGTGCGACGCGTGTAGATAGTTTTTTGCGCAGTGACTCCAAGTGTCAGCGATACGTGAGTGACCTGTCCAGGGTTACGCCGAGGTATGTAGGTTCGGCACAATGGGGCAGGCATTCCCCGTCAATGTTGATGTTTATCTCACGCTGTGCCTCCCGGTTGTTGAGGTGGAAGGCCGCCGACACTGTCTTTGCCTTGCTGAGCTGTAGCTTCCATTTCTGGAGATATGCTGATAGTGTTTGCATGTCTTGGCTGAGGTTCCTCTCCACTGACTGCCAGTTTCCCGCTGAGTGCAGGAGTGCCAGGTCGTCTGTGTAGGCATACTTCCTGGAGGTGGTAGTGGGCAGGTCGTAGGTGTAAACGTTGAAAAGGAGAGGAGCCAAAACTGAGCCCTGTGGGACGCCGTTTTTGAGTCGGCGTAGCCTGCTTCTGCGGCCGCTACCGGTTGTGAGGGTAAAACTGCGGTTTTGCACAAGCTCCATCATCATGTGGACCATGTGTCTGTCAGGGAGCAGGCGGAGTAACTTGCAGGTAAGGCCGCTGTGCCATACGGTATCATAGGCAGCCGTGAGGTCAACAAACACGGCGCCAGCCTTCTTCTTTGCCGAGAAGCTGTCCTCGATGTCTTGGGTTATAAGTGTGACCTGATCTACGGTTGACCGTCCGTGTCGGAAGCCAGCTTGCTCACGGGGGAGCTGTGGATCTATTATTAGTTCGACACGGGCGTAGATGAGTCTCTCAAGGATCTTGAAGGGGATGCAGAGCAGTGATATTGGACGGTAACTCTTTGGGTCCCCTGGGGGCTTCTTCGGCTTAGGAATTGCAACCACAAGGGCTCTTCTCCTGATTTTGGGAATTCTCAGGTGGCGCAAGCAGCAGGAAAGGAAGTCTTTTAACCAGGACTTTAATGAGGCAGCAGCATGGAGTATCAACTCCGGGCATAGGTGGTCAGGGCCCGGAGCTTTACCTGGCTTTATGTGCTGGAGGGCGGTGGAAAATTCTTCCTGGGTGAACTCGCCCGAGATGTTATCTCCATCTGGGGTTGTTACCCTCCAGAGGTCCGTCATTTCTTTCAAGACGGATCTATCTGATTCACGGTCTCTCGTTCTGTGTTTCCCGTTCTCCACAAGTTGTGAGGCGATGGAATTTGCTGAAACGGGACATTGTTGACGAGAGGCACGTGATCTGCCAGTTAGGTTGTTTAATGTACTCCATGCTATGCGGCTAGAGTGCGTGAAGTCGACTGATTCTACGGCTTCAGTCCAGCGCTTATTCCTCTTTAAGTCCAGCCTTGCCAACAGGGCTGTGGCTGAACTGTTGGTGTCATTGCCCTGAGGGGCATGGAGGAAGTCAGAGTAGAGGATTTCGCACTCTTTATCCCAGCACGGCACGTAGTTCTTTCGTCGTCCGCGGGGGATGGAGCGTTTTGCCGCGGATATTATTGTATCACAAAAGTCCTGGTAGGTTTTATCCACGTTGTTGGAGTGTGGGGACGGGAGATGCTGCGTGGCTTCGTTGGTGAGGAAGCTATAGTGCTTCCAGTTAGCCATTCTGAAGTTCCATCGCTTAGCAGGCTTGCTCAGGACAGGCATTATGAGCTTTGGAGCCGTGATAAGTGAGGGTAGGTGTTGGGACCTCGGGAACTTCTCTAGCACACGTCTGTCCGGTTGGCAATTATCGGGGTCATCACTCACGAAAGCCAGATCGGGGTTTGTACCAGTGTTCCAGCGCCCGGAGAAGAAGCTTGCTGCACCCTTGGGATCGTGCAGTAGGGTGAGGTTGTTATTAGCTGACCATGACGCCAGACTTTCTCCGTCGGTGTTGGTGGTGTTGTAGCCCCAGTCAACGTGGCGGTAATTAAAATCGCCAGCATAGAGGCTAGGTTGGGGGAACACTGGGAGGGATGTTGGTGTTAAGATTTCTGAATGCTATGTTACATCAACATGTTGTTGGATGCTTGAAAATTGATGGATCATTATAACTCGTCAAATTACTACACAGTGCTTACATTCTAACTCACAGTTCTTACGTATTTCACATGTAGAAACCACTCACCAGGAACTGGAAGATGACGTATTTCGAAACGTAATGTCGCGACGTGTCAATGAGGAAACCTCGATGGTTGAACCGCGGCGAATCTGAGATCTTGTTTTTCTGTGCAAAATACTAAGTGGAAGAAATACAATGTTTAATTTAACAAAAAGTTATTTAAACCTTTAAACCTTTATTAAAAAAGCAAAATTATTATTAGCAATAAAAATTAGTATTTAAATCACAACCCTGTGTTTTGCTCCGCCTGGTAATATATATGCTATTGTTGACAAATGACGCCATGCCATTATTGGTCTGCTTTTTAACGAGTTTCATAAGTTGGCATAAATCCTATCTTTTGAATGGAAGCATGACCATATATAACTCTATAATCATATTATAACTATAGTTTCTTATGCCCATGACAAACATCTATGTAATCAACATGGTCAAGTTTTTATTAACAAAACATTGCATTTCATTATTTGGAGGGTAAATATTTTGTAGAATTGCATGGACAACATCTTGAATAATGATATGTCTGCTAGTTTATAGAAGTAAATCAAATATGTATACATAACAGTATCTGTCAATAATAAACCCACATTTCCGCTTTCGTTCTGGAAAACAACTTGGCTGAAAGTCTCCAGACCTTAACACACGAAGAAGTAGTGTTAGAATTTCTCCAAAATTAAAGTAATTAATCACTCTTTACATAAGCTACTATTATGCAAGCACATTCAACTAAAAGTTTGAAATTAGGAAGTTTGTATGGCCAGATCACTTTTAAACAATATTTTATAGTTTCTAAAATTTTGGTTAAAATAACATAGAAATATTTGTGATTCCAGAAAACTACAATAAAAACAGTCTTATACCTCTCAAAGCACCCCAGACTGTATTCGCTACTAAGATCGAGGTGTTGCCTAGTACATTCAACTCATCTAGAAAGAAACCAATACTTAACATAACACTCATTAATCTGCAAGTTAAATAATCCTGCATGTTCTGCAGGCTTCTCATTAAGACGCACAGGCATGCTTGCAAAAAAGATTTACCTGTGTGATTGACGGCGCACAGCAAGTAAAAACCACTATAATCGTGCAGGTGGAAATAGTTATTAAACAACAACAAAAAACTAGATTTTCAACAGAAAAGTTGGTTTTGTCAGTCGAATTAAACATACTTTTTATGTGCAATCACGTTGCTAAAAATGCCCGAAATAAATTTGATAGAAAATTTGTTTAAAACAAGCTAGCCTTGGCTTGAAAACACGCCTAATATGAGAAATCGGCACTTAGTGTTTTCATGTGTAATGCGATAAATCTTTCTCAATGGCTCACAGAGCAGTTAACAATTTTAACATGCAGAAAAAGTAGGGGAAGTTTTAACTCGTGAACCTCAAACACTAGGACTGAGCGTCAATTCAATGATGACTCTCTCAAACTCTCTTTTCTTTTCAGCTTTTCAACAAACAAAAATAGTAAACATTTTACTTCAATGTCTTTAAGAAGAGTTAAAGGGTTAATTAAAGAGTTAATTATGTAACGTAAAATAGAAAAAGGACCATTCATCTTAGAGACAGATAAATGCAGAAGAACTATGCTGCATTAGATGGAAGAAAAACGATCAAACCGCAAAGAAAACATTCAGTTTTGTTTTCAATGAAAAGGACACTTTAAAATGCAGAAGAACTGTAATGCATCATTCCATGGAAAAAAAAAATGATCAAAACACAAAGACACTGGTAGTTATGTTTACAAAAATAAATGGAAAGATTCTAAACAACATTCTTTACATTGTATTGTTGTTTTCACAAGAGAAGGGACTCTGGTAATTAATTCAGCAAAATTTTAAAAGCAGCTTTTAATGGTTGAAGGTGTCAAGAAAGAGAAAAAAAATGAAATGGAATGAAAACTTTAAGAAAATCTCTTATCTTGGAAAAACAGTAGTATGCGAAAAACAACATACCCTAACAGATTTTAGTTACACAACAGGATCTTTAATAGCATTCATGTGCCATGTATGTCCAAAATTCTTTGTATGTACACAAAAAATAATGGCAAGTCATATGTTCGCTAAACCATATTTTTGCATCCCACCCCAACTGCTTAGAACAAGAGATGAAAAACCGTGGAGTAAGTAAGTATATACAACTTTGTTAGAATGAAAAGGTGTAGAAAATTGCTCACATGACTCATCTGTGGTAAGGTCCATTGGTTTCATTGGTGTCTTCACTGAGACAACCAAAACTGCCAGCTCCTCAAGATCAGGGTCAACTGACATTACTTGATCGGGAAAAGTTAGATTTTGGTAACGCTTTATGGCATTGTCGAGCACATAGTTCCCTTCCGATGTTGAAGTATCAAATCTGAAATAATTCATTAAAATCAAGTTTGACAGAACAGATGCATGTAAAAAGTACATTTCAAAATGACATCTGACATTATATTTAATAAACAAAACAAACCAATTAAATAATTAAAAATAACCAGCCTACATGAAAGGCTCAATATCTCAACTAATGGTATAAAATTGTAGCTTTTTCATTTTTATGAAAATACTTCAGTTGAATATGATGAAATTTTAATGAAATAATGAATGCAAAATCTCCTCTAGTCTTTCTTGACTGCATTTTTTTATTGAATTTTTAAAAATTTAAAAGAAACTTTATATAAAAATAGATTCTGGTTCCGTCGTACAGTTCTTACTTGAAAGTACCAGGGTTCAAAGTATAATAAACATTTTCTCGGCTTTCACTCTGTGGTTTCGGCCAAACCGTTCCAAAAACATAGTTACTGCCTGTGTCGAACTGTCCTGCAGTATCATCAAAGAGACCCAATGGATCTGATAACGAAGGCTTCCCACAATGCACTGCATATAGCATACCAAAGAAGCACCAAATGAATTTCATATTCTAGTTTCTGAATAAAGTTAAATAAAATCAAAATGTCAATAGGTATATATATATATATTGTATGTATTTTTGCCTATGAATATTGCTCACCCAGAAAACTGATAAATTTTAAACAACCTGGGCTTACTTTACACAAGTTCAAGTACTCAATAATGTATATATATATATCTCAAAAAAAAGTATTCAAACAAAGCCAGTTTTGGTTTGAAGACAACAACGGAATTAAAAGCGACCTGTTTTTAAAAAAACATGCTCATCCAGATATATAGATATATAATTTCACAAAATATCAATCTTCAATACTCTTTATCTTCGAAACTAAGGAAATTTAATCTCCACCAATTTTCCCATTCTTTCTCCAATGTTGCCTTCTCCATCTCGCTGCAAAACAAAAATTTAATGGATTGCATTGATAATTCAAAAAGTTGATTGAAATCTAAGTGTAAGAGAGACGCTGCTTTTTCATACTCATGTGAGAGAGTGCAGTGAAAAATGCCCCTGTCATCTGTCCCAAGACTGAAGGGATGGTTTAAGTTATACAAATGTATTAAGTGACTTTCCTCATATGAACTGACTGCCTCACAAAAATTTGACATATAATTTGAAGTCAAACAAACTTCCACTGGAATATGTTTTTCTGTTAGTAGTTTCATTAAAACATTGCTGCCTCCTGTTTTAGGGTGTATATAAACACCGTGGCCCAAACGATCTGGCGCAAAATTCAAAATCATCTCAGTTTCTTCATCCTGATCAGGAACTTCAGCGACGTGAAGAGAAAACTTTAAACTTGATTTAGATCTAACTTTCTCCAGAAGTGCCAGAACTGGAGCAATTCTTCCAACGCGTGGGTCCCCAGATAAATCAATTCCAACAACAATATCAGGATATTTATGATGAAATGTTTCAGCTAATTGGATATTTTCAATTGCATTTTCAATAGATTCACTTCTATTTATGCTTATAAGAAGTTTTACTAGAATAGATGGATTTGACTTCCGAGAACTTAACATTACATCAATTATGGCCTGCACATACTCTTGTTTCAACATTCTGCCTGGAACTGCTCTTGGTGTGCTTCTCAACTCTAAGTACCTGACATTCTCATCTGCAAAGTCTTTGATTACTGCTTTTGTAGCCATAAAAACTGACACAGGATTATCAGTGAGTTTTTGTAACAGAGGAAAAAGTTGGAAAGCAAATGTCCCATCAAAGGTTTTTTCATCAAAGATACTATCAATGTCCAAAAGTAATAGTTCGCCTGGCCAGTGTTCTCTGTGGTGATCTATAAGTTTTTGCAAGCATGTTTTGCTTAATGATCCATTCAAATGAGCATGTAATTCAACTTTAGGTATCTCTTTGCAAAATTTCCTAATTTTTTTATCCATTGTACAATAGTTAATCTAGCTATTTATGAAAACAATAAAATCTTGTTACAAAATAGGACTCTCTGCGCACATAAGAACCTTCGTAGCGGCTAAAAACCAGAACAAACCTTCGCGTTCTAGTCAACAGACCTGCTTAAAGTGAATTTTCTTTTGTATATATATCAACAAACTGCAGAAATCAGATAAGCATGCAGAAATCACGTGAATAACAAAAAGGCGTTTGTGGCTTGAACAAATTTTGCCCAACTAAGAACAAATATAGACAAATATAATGATAACATCATCATGGGCGTAGGCAGGGGCGGATTAAGGTTGCATGGGACCTTTGGCAGGAATTCAGCAAGGGGCCCTTTCTTCGATTAAGGAATGGGTTGCGAGCGAAGCGAGCCCATGCGGCCGCCCCCAGAAATGTTTGGAAAAGAAGCATTTAAATCCTCTGGAGGGACATTGTTGAATTTGTAACTAGTTGTAAATTGTTTAGCCGATTAGCGGCTCTTGTTGCATTCTGGCCGCCATATTTTATCGGCACGTAACCATTTGGCTCTTCTGCAACCAATGATATATAATATATATATATTATATATATCATTGTCTGCAACAAGCTCGGAATCACGACAGACCCTTTTTGATTTGTATCTTTGCATCCCGTTCTTAATTTCATATAAGTGTATTTACACAACTTATATAGACATACTGGGCTAAAAATTTCAATGATATTGAATATAGTAAAAAATAGAGAAAAAGACCTTGGTTTGAAAGAAAATCTTGCTTAAAGGCTAGTGTTAGTCCTGTGTTTTTTTCTGTTTTCGGCCACTGACAGTCTGTAGAGCTCTGAAAATTGTATAATTTCAGAAGGAAAGCACTCTTCAAAATCATTGACATATTCTTCCATTAACTTGATTGCTGCCCGTCGGATGTCTTCTTTCCTAAGCTCAGTTACGTTGGAAAGAAAGCCAAACTTCTCCTGAATGTCCTTGTATACGTTCAAATGATGCTGGAGAGCTGAAGATAGTTTGTCCATAATTGGCGGAAATATCTCAACCTGGAAGCTTTCTCTGGATGAAAATACTGTTTCTACTGATGGACCCTCATCAAAATGACGCTTCCACTTCTTTTGTCGTTTTGAAGATTCTTTGTACTCTTTGACTTTAGACTTCATCCTTCCTGTTTCTTCGTAGTATTCAAATTCAGATCGCTTGCTTTTGACAAACTCGAAGGGAGAGTTCAACAAACGAACTGCTGAATTCGAAGGCATTCCGCTCTGTTGGAGGGATAAACTGGTTTTTTAAAATCTTTCTAAAAACGTATCCCAAAGTTCAAGCAAGATGGCGACTTCCAGTTCCTGAAGTTTCTTCAGTAGTCCTTCAGCCTCGAGTCTGCCTCGTGGCTGATTCTCATCAGTTGCCAGTTCTTCCAGGGCTGTTCTCATTGTACCCTTTATTAACAGCCCTTACAGCATCATGTCGAGCTGACCATCTTGTGTTAGACAAGGCCTTAGTAACAGATAATCCTTTCAAATGCTTTTGGTATACCTGTCATCGATGGGTAGATGCGACAAGTCAGGCTTAAAGGCTTTGAAGAAGATCAAAAAACCAGCTGCAGCAGCTTCTGTTAAACATTTTCCAACCAAATTTAAAGAATGTGCTGTGCATGGCAACACTGCACTTCTCACGGAAGTTGTACTTGCCACTTATATTAGCAGCATTGTCCTATGCCTGGTCACGACAATCTTCAATGTTTATGCCATTTTCATTCCAACTGAAGAATAATTTGAGCAATTTCTGATCCAGGGGTGTGAGAAAACATTGGTATGAACTTTAAGAATTGTTCAACAGGGCCAGATTATAGAACATAGCGGATAATCACTGTCAACTGGTCAACATGCATGGCACCGGGTTCAACACATCTAAAGATATTTAAAAGTACTTAGCTGTTTTAATTTCATCGAATTATCTACACACGAAGGATGAACGATGGTGATTTAGAATGCAACAAACAATCGTCGGTTCGTGGTATACCGGAAACGTCTTCTACAGTGTTAAAGATGTAATCACCGAAGGTAGTTCGGCAAAGAGAAGAGTTACAGAAACAAGTCATGCACTTGAATCGCATTTTCAGAGCGCAATTCCTCCATGCGTGTATTTGTATACTGATGGAGCGCAAAAATACAAAGTTTAGAGTACAGAAGGCTTTGACGTGGTTATTTTTAAAGCATGAACTCGATGAAATCGTCACCGTAAAGCCAGCATCAGGACACTCTTATGGAAACCCAATTGAGAGATGCCACTGTATCGCAAATCTTGGATTTCAATCCATTGGTATCATGAGGACAAGACAAGATCCTGATTTTGATGAAAAATGTCACGGAAATGCCGACGTAAGAAAACAATGTGAAATGAACAACACCTTTAAAATAATAGGAATTTTGAAATCAATTCACGGATCAAGAGAACTTATCAAAAATTTCGTTATCTTTAAAAGACATTCCCTTCACCATCCTTCCGCCGGGCACCGAAAAAGACAAGGAGGATTTAGAACACGTCCTCGATCAAATTGATGAAAGATTTGCAGGCATGAATACGTTTGCTGAGAGCAAAACCCTCTTGTAACTCATCATTCTCAAGTGTTTATGGATCTTGAATTAATATTTTCCGCATTTACCATTATTTTTGAGGAATGAAATAAAAAATAACTTAGCATTTAGATTTTGGCTTTGTAACGCTAAACAGAAAATCAATTTAACTTGGCCTTAGAGCAATGACATTTCTTCAAAATCTTCAAACGAAAATTGACAGTTTTGTAGCTCTGTTTGAACAGCCTTCCTCTGTGTTATGCTTCAAAACTTCTGCTTTACACTTAGTAGAGAACGACCTTCTCGTAGGAGCCGGTTTAGGAATCCGGCTTATTTTCCAAGGTCGGGCTATTTTCGAGGAAATGCGGTATTTATTTATTTACGAATATTTATACAGGATAAAAATACTTCAGTTCTATATACATATCAATATATATATATACAAATCTGTTATCAGTGTATGTGCTGTTATAAATAGAATAAAATGAAAAGAATAAAACTTCGGAGACAGAATAAAAGTTAAAAGGTTAAAAGGATTAAGGTTCTAAACACGGTGCGAGTATAGAGTAGACTCAAGAAATAAGAAAAAGTGATGCAAGGGTTGATCGAGCGAAGCCAGAATATAAAAACGGACTACGATTTTACCCATAAAAATCAATGATCACGTAAAATCGATTTCCTAAATTCCAATAGTTCAATAAATATTTTAACATTTCCAAAATAAAAGCTAGGTCTACCAATATCAAGCTTAATCTTTGGAACTCGTAACAAATATCCATTGTTTCTTGTGCGTTTCCCATGAATTTGACATTCAAAATATGTATCTAACGTTTTGTGACTAAACTCTTTACGGAGACATTTTACAACCATAGTCGAAATCTGGATTTCAGCAGTTTCCTTAACACTTTTCATTTTAGGCTTTCCGATGATATCTCCAGCTCGTCTTTCAATAGAAGCAAACTTCAAAAGTTGAATGTTTGAAAAACTTGTTTTTATTGTAGAGCTATATGTAAGGATCGGCAGAATCATTATTTTGTAGATTAATTCTGCAATATTAGTGGTTAGATTTTTACGGACATTTGCTAAAAGTCTCAGACGGCTACAGGCTCTCTTGTACGCACGGTCGAAATTCACTGCTAATGACATGTGATTGTCTAAGAGGATTCCTAAGTAGACATATTCAGTAACGAAATTGATTTGGGTATTTTCGTAAACTGTTTAAATTCCTCCCATACCTGGAAAGGCGCTGGGCGGATCCAAACAACATTGCTTCAGTCTTTACAACTTTGAAATTCAGCAACAGTTCATTCACTTTGTAGTACGACCCAATTCTATTTAGGTCATCGTTTAGTAGCTACAAGTTCAATCTCATCAATATCCTTAGCAGCAAACAAAATAACTGTGTCGTCAGCGTATTGAAAAATGTCGCAGTATGTAAGGTAATCCTTCAAGTCGTTGAAGAAAATAATGAACATGAGAGGACCCAAAATTGATCCTTGAGGTACACCGGACGTGGTACGACGAGTTCCAGAGAAAACACCGTTCACTTCAACCTGTTGGGACCGATTTTATAAATAATCGGTGAACCAATTTAATTCAGTTCCAAAGACACAATAACGCACGAGCTTTTGAAGTAGGATACTATGTCCAATGGTATTAAATGCCAAATCTAGGAATAAACTGCCAACCAAACAACCATTATCAATATGTTTTCGGACAGTATCACAGAACAACGTTGTGGTTAGTTTCGCAGATCGCTTTTACGGAAACCATATTGACAGTCGTAAAATAAGGCATTTTTCTTCATATATTCGTAAAGTTGATTGTGAACAGCTCGTTCTAACAGTTTGGAGAGGACAGGGAGCACGGATATTGGTCTGTAGTTAGCGACAATTTTAGAATTTCCTGATTTAAAAACAGGTGTTATCTTTGCAGATTTCCATACGGTGGGAACAATACTCGTACTGAGTGAGAGATTAATAATATGTGATAGAGGATATGCTATCACCCTAGCACAGTCTTTGAGCAGGTTCGGTGGTAAACAGTCAACCCCAGCAGCTTTTTTTCTTTTAAGCTTCCTAAGTTCTCGTTCGACAAATGCGGTAGATACATAAGAAAATTTAAAGATTGATTTCGTTTGTAGAACCTCCTTTTTGTGATAGCGCCACACAAGATTGTTCAACGGAAAAGCAGCCACTTTCATTTTTGTGACAATGTTTTTCAAAAAAGGAAGAAGATTTATCTTGATTGTGTAGTAATGTAAAACCCAATAAAACAAGAAAAGCTCGCAGAAAACCTAGATGGTCCTTTAATGGAGAACCTGTTTACTGCCAGGGTATTTGAAAAGAAACAAGGTTTACAACTGCTTTAAAAAACCCTTCGAAATTACAAGAGAATTACACTATAGAACTTAGTTTTTTGTTTAAGGTGAGAGTGTATTTATTTCAGAGAGAGCCGGGTTAACAACACCTATCCTGTATAATAATACCTCCATGATAGGAGTTATGACTTGTTTCGAGTAGGCCTGATAGATTCATACTTTAAAACTCATCCTGGTCACTCTCTACTGTTCAATATTCATTTTGCTGACTGATTCTCTCGAATTACTGTGTATATATATTACGTTTATAATGCATCTGGATTACTTTTGTATAACTTAATTGATTACTTTACACATGAATACAGGAATGACCCTGAGAATAAACTTGCTACTCAAGGTTATCCCTTCAGTGAAAGTAATACTACACTTCAGTGTCCTCATTCATTCAATGTTATTCCTTTGAAAACATGTTGCTTTTTGAGCGAATTAATCCCTCAATTACAGCTCTGAAATGCCCCGAAATTGCACTTGGAATTCCCACAAAATCTGAGCGATTAGAAAGATGACAAAATGAGTCTCAAATAACCTGAAATTGCATTTAAACCATCTAGAAATTCAAAAGTTTGTGTCATCAGCAAATATTACCGTTGACAATAAATAAAGTTCATTTACATATATTAAAAACAAGATATATAAGATATAGATGCTTTGTATTTTTATTTTCGTCAAAATTTATGTTGTTTTCTATTTTTCCATAAGTAAGTAACTTTTTAACCATGTATATGTCATGCCACAAATGCCACACATTTGAAGCTTTTAAAATAAAATACTGTAATATAGGAATAACGCAAAGCCTTCTGTCCTTAAAGTGCATTGATCCCAGAAATCTCCTGGAGATTCGGCTTGACATACGGATGTCAAGTTTTTTTTTGCTTTCCAGTGTAAATAATAGCCACAAATTTCCGTTTAGTTGTTGAAATATATTTGTAAAAAAGATTGGATATATACATATATACAGAAGTCGAGTATGTGTATGTTCCAGTTTAAGCAAGTCGTTGATGATAGACCTCTAACCCGTGTGCACATCCCGATCATGGACCCCAGAAGGGTGAAATACGGGGGTATAAAATGTTTGTGGGTGGCCTTTTAGTTTTTTACTATACCAAAGTCAATATTCAAATATTTAATTTCAAATAAAACTATGCCATGTTACAAACAAAGGCAAGCTAGCACACGGTTATTCTATATTTAAGAAGTGATAGCTAGTAACAAACAGGGAACAATCTAATATGCTAACAATTGGGAAAACCCATTCTATATTTAGTTATAAGCCAAATAGTATCGCTTCAAATCTCCCACGAGCGAGGAAAACCTACACTTGATAAAAAACAAAATAACGCCATCAGAAAATACATATTTCTTTTCATAAATTATCGCTAAATTTTTACTGTACCATTCGTTTAATTCGTTGTAGTGCGGGGATACATGTAGCAGCTCATATATTATTCGTACAAAGACGTGGTAAATTCATTCATTATAAAAAATAAGGGATTAAAAATGGCGGAAAAGGAAGGTTTATCCTTACTAAAAGCAAGTTTCACTTTTATCTAAAAAAAAATAGACTTTTCTAGGATAGGTTCACTATTCCCTGGCTTATCGTTCTAAGAGATTCAGTTTTAGTTGAAAGTAGACGTAAGAGTAATATTCTGCATGGCTCATGAGACCAGGAATATCCACGTGCTGAAAAGAGAAAATGATATAAGTTACATAATAACTAAATTCTTCTTTACTCAAAGAAAAACTGTCACCCTTCCCATAAGAATAAAAATATTTTGTGATATGCACCCTTGTTCCGTAAAATATTGAAAAGATATACAGGCCTGTTCCGTAAAGTATTGACAAGATATACAGGCCTGTTCTGTAAAGTATTGGCAAGATATACAAGCCTGTTCCGTAAAGTATTGGTAAAATATGCAGGCCCTTTCCGTAAAGAAAGCGGTTTTCTAAAGACAGCTTTTAGGCCTTGAAAAACTGACGTCTCTCTAGTTCAAAACAACTTCCATAGGAATACAAAGCTTCCAGAAATACTCCACTGACCTCGGCTTTGACGTCAGATCGTTGTCCGTCCAGGTACGCATACTGGCTGTCCAAAGCGTCGCGCAATTTACGATTCTTCCCTTTGTTTGGCTGTCAAGAAAATTAATTAATTAAAAAATTAATTTAAGACACTTGTTAATATGCAGGTCTGACATTGATAGCAGTTATTTATAAATATTTTATATTTTGAACTGAAGTTTTGTACCTAATTAAATATTCAAATAATAATAATAATAACCTTTGATGGCCCGAAACAACTAGAAAATGTTCAGCTTTGATCTAACGAACGACCCGGGGGATAAAACCATTAATGAAAAGGAGGAATACACAAAAAACAATGAAGAAAACAATGAAAGAAAAAGATAGATGGAACGAAATGAAAGAGGAAAAACTGATTAAAAGTTCTAAAAAATAATAAAACATTGACGAAAAAGGTTGAGAAAAGAAAGAGTATGCATACAAAGAATTTAAAAAACTTACCGGTAGAATAATTCAAGATAAATGGAACGAAAAGAAAAAGTAGAAACCAAAATCACAAAGGAAAAGCAAGAAACAAATGAACTTTTTCAATTGAAAAACTCGATTAAAGAACTTTTGTGAGAAAGAATGAGAAATAAATACAATGTAGCTGATATTTATATAGTAATACGTACAGCGATTGGTAAATATTACAATAGGAGCGCTTTAAACATACAAACTGTTCTCCGTTTCATCCATACCTGTAGAAGCATCGCCTGAAAGTTGACTGGCAAACCGAAACGTAGAACGGATTCCACAAACACTCTTAACGCCTGAAAGAAAAATTCATTGTATGAATCGGTACCGGTATGAAATCTTCGGTCGCCGTACAAGCGACTTGCATGTCGTATTACCGGCATTATGAAACGTTGCGTTAATTTATAATTGATAAAGTTTGTCATTTTTGCGTTATTCGTTCAAAATATTAATCGTTTGAAATTGTTTTGTTAAAAAATCAAATTTTCCTTTTGTTTTGCTTGCATTTTTTCTATTTAAAATTGTTTAAGAAAACGGGGATTATGGTGGTGATAATGCGGGGACGTGTGCGTACCTTGACATGCACCCAGGCGATGAATACTTCACCAAAGTTTACCTTCAGCCAACGAACTAACGGCGCCTGAAACAAGGTCAACAAGAAATATATAAGACTGGTTCCAAAAGCACGAAATAGCGGATTGCAGAAATTCAACTGGAGATTTTCTTTCCGCTCAAATAGAAGTGGTCTATATATATATATATAGAAGTGAAGAGAAGTGGCTAAAAGCCAAGACTGAAGAACTAAAAAGAAACATTTCAACTCACAAAACTTTTCCTCTTATCTTGCGCCAGTTTCGTCAACTCTTCTTTACTGGCAGCAATTTCGTGATCATCCCACACGAAGTCACGGACAACAAACCTAACAAGAAATTTGAACTGATTGCACTTATCTCTTGATAGGTAAACAACTGAAACTGGCCACAGGAAAAAGAAAAAAAGTAGTTCTACCCTGCCGACAACGTAAAAGTGTCTTACTTCTTCTCTCTGGCGTGGTGCTTAAACTCATCAATGACTTTCTTGAACAACGTCACTGTATATAGACTGTGATCGTTGTCGCTTATCACCAGGCTAAAAGCGCAGAATTTCCTTTTATGAAAGCCAATGAGAAAATTCTGGTTTCACCGGCAGTAAAAGTTAGTATTGTTCTCTTCTATTTAAAACATTTGTTTGATTGTTAACAAATCTTAAGGCGGATTTACACGAGGCAAAATGTTCGCTGCAGCGAAACGTTCGCCGCTTAATATGATTGGCTGTGCAAAATATGATTACGTCACTTTTTTTCTTAACGGTTCTTTTCTTTGTGGTGGCGAAAAAATTGAAGTGGATTCAACTTTTCTGCAAACAAAATTGTTCGCCAAAAAGTTGAATCCACTTCAACTTTTTCGCCGCCACAATATAATCAATCACAAAGCACCAAAATTTGCTTAGTATACAAAAGCTGAAAGCTGAAAGTAGAAGCGGTAGTGGAAGGCTGAAAATTGTGCAAGTAGTTATGGCTGAAAGTTCAGAAGACATTAGTTTTTCTATGGAATCTGAGACTCAGGTAGTAGATTAGCTAGGTAGCCACTGAAAAATAAAAGCTTTTAAAATGATCGAGCTAACGCTTATAGCTAGGCTTTAGTTTAGGAATTAGTGTAGCTAGCAAGTTATGCAATAATGTTTTTAACTCAGCTGTAATCTTCTTTAGTTGCCAAGCGTTT
Source organism: Candelabrum cocksii (assembly GCA_963930725.1). Taxonomy (NCBI): domain Eukaryota; kingdom Metazoa; phylum Cnidaria; class Hydrozoa; order Anthoathecata; family Candelabridae; genus Candelabrum; species Candelabrum cocksii. The sequence goes on along the minus strand of OZ005677.1, from coordinate 4,229,261 downwards.
AAATTTCGCGCCGAAAACATTTCCTCGTGGAAATCAAAAATATAGTTTCGCGTCTCGACATTGTCGCGGCTAAAATTTCGCTGCAGCAAACATTTCGCCTCGTGTAAATCCGCCTTAAGATACAAAACTAATCCTACTGTCTTGAACTTAAGGCACAGGAAACTGCATAAAAAAATCTATGCTACATATGGTATATTCCTTTATAGATCCATAACAACTAATGCAAGTTATTTTTCAATAGGTCTAAAAACTACACTTTCACTTTCATTTCTATAGTTATAATAATGAATTTTGATTCCAATAAAAGACGAGCGGACGATTTAATTGCGACCTTGAGCTGTGTAAGAAGAATTAAAGAACGAAAATCCATACAGCGAAGACTTTGGAACGATCATGTCCGTTAGTTTTTCGTAAGTCGTGTTCCATTCATCAGCAGCGTTTCTAAAAGTAAAGAATAGGTGCAGAATCTTGCCGGTTATCATTAATAAATATTTATTTCTCATAAATATTCTCTTTTAACGCAGACGATACGGAGTTAGCGATTAGCGATATGTAAACAAGAAGTGTTACTTGGGCACGATAACAAGAAGCGTTTGGAGATATTCGGATCCGATTATGAAATGTTCTTTCTTGACTAGGGACGATAAGTTACGAACCAACAAACTGCCACTGAAAACAAAACAGGAAAATCATTGGAAACTCGATTAAATCCGAACTCTTTTGGCTCCCATGGCTACAACCATTAACACTGTGAATTGGTATAAGCCACAGAAACGAGCTATACAAGACATTTCTCCATGCCCAACGGTGTTGTCTAACTAATTCAATTGCACACAGACTAGTTATGCTTCAATTGTAATGTACAAAAGGACTAGTTACACTTTCATTAAGAATAGTAAATAAAACGGAGTTTGCAGGATCAGTAGGTGGTACATTTCGTGATGCAAGCCTAGGTTAAAATAACTGAATACATAGATGAGGGTGTGAGGAACTAAACATAAGGTACCTAATAACCTTGATCTTAAAGGTTGCATAATAACCTTACGTAGATTTGCGTTCGAGACTTTGCAAGTTTGCTTTAATTGTGTTGTACGATGACGCCTTGCTTTTCAAGTCACTGTCGATTTGACTCACTTGCTGAAATATAAAAATGGAAAATGCTTAGGTATGGTTAGCGTCCATAAAATGCACCTCTGTTAGCATCCTTTTTATGGTTAAAACTATAATTATTTTATGACACCAAACTCTAAAATACAAATTTTTCTTCGTGTAATTTCTCAGAATCAGGACTTTTTTACTCTCTGCTCCAATTCACACAGAAATTCAGATATTAAATACAATATTAAATTTTCTCAAAGTGACATTTCTATTTTGTCAACATCTCTGTTCATCCTACTTCACATCACTGAACATAATTTAATCTCATCTCTCTGCACCAACTGTTTTATGGTTATAGCTTGTGCATATCTGTATGAATGAGCGAGAAAACAATCACCTTGCTAATTATTTCTGATATGCTTCTTAACGGTTGCTTAATGGGATATTTTGCTAAATCCCAATTGAACTTCACTAAATACTGAGATGGATCCACTGAAACAAGGGACAGATATTACACATTAAGAAAACAAACATTGTCAAAAAAAACCATAAAACTGCATTTAAGTCAAAAAACATTCAAAACCATAAAACATATTTTTTAAATATTAAATAAAATAAAATTAAATAAATATTAAATATGATGTAAAACATAAAAACAAATTTTAAATATTGTATAATTTGCTTAAATTACAGAAAAAAATAGCTTTTCCAAAATTATTTTATTCATGCAGGGTTTCGATGTCAACATCCATACTTGAGTTCACTTGAAGGTTCTCCAGCACTTTGTCTTGCTTTTCCTCCAAGATCTCCGAAAAGTATCCAGTCAGCTTCCGTACTACACTAAAAAAAAATATGAGAGATATTATCACTGTGACAGTCATCCCGTGGTCAACAGATCAAAAGTCTTTCAATAGCACTTCATGATGATGTCTGTATGACTCCTTTAAAGGTTGTTTCAAAGGCACATCTTTTATTATTCGATACTTTCTTTTAAATAACACCTAATTTTGTTTTGTAAAAGATTAAAATATTTTGATTGATTACATTTATTTAATACATTTATATTTATATTTATATACATATATATTTACAGTGTTTTTCTTAAAGAAAAGGTAGAGCACAAAACAGCAGACAGATTTTATTGCATGGCTTTGTGACTCATTATGTGGAAAATGAAATATTTCCATCTTAACTATTATAATATCAAACAAAATAAAGTCGAAGCTCCTGAAGAACTTTTGGAACAACTTTCTCCTATCTAGAATTGTATTCCAATTTCTAGGGAGAAAAATCCTCTCTTGGTATTCCATGAGAAAAACCTCAAGAAGGAAAAATTCATTCAAACTCTTGATTGTTTCTTTTTTAAAACACTTTGACGGGAAATTCTTTTTATGCAGAAAAAGATTTTTGAAATAATCATAATAGAACTAAGAATAACAACTTCCCCAATAAAAACACATGAAATGGATTTATGTTCCACACACCACAAATATTGCTGCATAACAGTGGGGGTTCTTAAGTATCTTTTTATTTCTTATGTTTTTATACATTTATAAAGTCGATTCAGGTTTTGCAATGAAGATGACTCCCTCGCTCCCACATTCATGATCAGGGATCCCAGGGGATAAGTGGTACATTAAATTAACTTTGCTATGGGAAATTAAAAATAATTTATCCTAAGACATACTCCCTAGTGTCTAGAGTGTGGCAAGGTTTAAAAGACTGTTTTTGAATTTTTTACCATTCAACCTATACCAGTCCTAAAAGGTACACTTTTTTAAGGAAAAAAAAAGAAGATAGAAGCTTTCAGATTTTTCAAATTTACTATGCAATCTAACTTTAGATTTGGAGGTGGTGGCGATGGTGATGAGGATGGTGTGTAGACTCACACTTTCAGCAGCCATTAAACTAATACATTTAATTGCAAAGTAGTGTTATTTCAACAATTGTAATTAGATAAGTAAGACAGGATTGATTCAATCAAAAGAATTATGACAAACACAAAGAAAAATGAATCACCAACCTTTCAACATGCATATCCAGTTTCCCCAGGTCATCAGAGAGGCCAACTAAAGTGTCTAGAGTTCCGACCTGAATAAGAGAAAAATATTGTACAACAGCTTTCAGTTGAATCTTTATACTAAAGTGAACCAACCAACAAAAACCATTTATTCTCAAAATGTCAATATTAACATAGGGTACTCGCGGCTATGAAATTGCTCAACCAAACAACCAACAAACTTGAGCTAGGCTTGCATTACACAATGAGTTTTGCACAAAAACGTGACTGTTAAAGAAAAAAGGATTCAAGGTATTTTCCTACAAAAACCAGAAATGAAGGCGCTCCACTATAAAGCAAACAAAAATGTTCATCTTTATCATAGTGTACATTCAAGCATGTAACATTCATTCATCATTATCCAATTTTTGTGTTTATCATGCTGCCTTTTCCCAGAATCCAGGGTAGGCAACACCAAGGAGTTTCTAACAGCTGTCCTCCAAGCAGTTCCACGTTCGACAAGTTTAACTTTGTCAAGTCATTGTTAACACATTGCGACCAGGTCTTTTTAGGTCTTTCTTGGCTTCTGGAGCTGGCGATTACAAGCTGGGTGACCGTGTTAATTGTAGAAGAAGCATGATGCACATGCCCAAACCAATGAAGCCATTGTTTACAAAGAACAACAGAGATGTCATCAATTCGAAGTTGTTGCAGAAGGGCAGAAGGAACTTTGTCTTTCAGTTTAGTGTCACACATCCATCTAATCATTGCACAATCATTACGACGTAATTGAAGTATATCCATGTTTTTAGGTGCCCATGTTTCACATCCATGCAACATGGCAGATCTTACACACACAGCAAATACTTTACCACAAATCACAAAGGATATATGTTGTGAAGTAAGGATGGGCAACAATTTACGAAATTTTCGCAACAACAAGCTGCGATAGCACTTTCACAGCCACCACCAGCACCAAGCATGTCACCAAGGTAACAGAAATTACTTTCAATGTCAACCAGAGAACCTTCAACATCAGCATGAGAATTTGGACGCCCATCTATAGGGCGAGCATTTCCACAACATCTATGGCAGACAAAATTTGGATCGGCTACTAATCTACCGGAAATACCGCTGCACTTCACCCAAAGTTTACACTGAGAGCATTCAATCAAATTTGTTCCAACACGGGACCTACAAACAGGACAAGGGAATTTACTAGAATCTTTCAGTAGATCAAACTCAACACCAAAAATTAACAACTTTGTTTTCTTCATGTTTGCGCGAAGTCCCTTATCTTCCATATTTTTCTTCCAGGATCGTAACTTAGAGATACACTCTTCCTTAGATTCCACAATGATCATGAGAATAACAATAATTCCCACGGGACACCATTTCTGAACTCGCGAGACAGTGCTTCCAGCACCAGAATAAAAAGTAGCGGACTGAGAACGGAGCCCTGGTGGACACCAACACCAGGCTTTCTCATAGTATTTCAGTTTAACTTAAAATGACTCAATAACAACATGAACTAAAAAGGTTAACGCTTCCGTCCTCAAGTTTTAATATAGAAGGCAATGTAAACAAGGAAGTTAAGGCTTTGAGAGTCAGTCACTTGTACTTGACGCTTAGCCCTCGTGTTTGGGGTTCACGAGCATGAACGTCCCCCACTTGTTTACAACTTTTAAAAGATAAACATTTTTGTTAAAAAGCGCTTGCGTTTCACTTTACTTAGAGGTCATCAGTTACATATACAACAAAAAATAGTAAAATAGATAGTTGTAGCCGAATGTCAGACGCTTTGTTGTTTTTTTAAATTTAAATCATAAGTATACAACAACTTTTCAATATAGTCACAGAAAGTGGAATATTTTATAGTGATAAAAATGTTCTGAGTTAAACATCGCGCGTACGTAAATCATAAAATAGATATTCACAGCACAATATGTAATTATGCCGTAAACGACCAAGTCAATGTATTTTCAGATTTAAAGCCAAACAAGAAACATGTTATGTTTTAGAAGAATTAAAAAATGAGATTAAAAATTTTTCGCACGTCATCGCACCCCTAGACAAATTCAGGCGAGTGGATAACGCACGTCTGAAATGTTTTGAACTTTGGTTAGGCATGCAAAGCACCACACAAACAAAGTTATTTTAATTTGATTAAAAACGTATACGTTTCGAAAAGTTTGTAACGTAAATTATAAAAAGAAGGAAGATTTTCAAAGAGAACCGACAGACATGTTTACACACGATACTGCAAGTTGTTTAAAAGTTCCATTCAACTTAGAGACAGATAAATGCAGAAGAACTATGCTGCATTTGATGGAAGATAAAAAGATCAAACCACAACGAAACATTAAGTTTTCAAAACAAAAGACACTTTCACAAAACCAGTAAACATGCATTAGACTCTGAAGAAAATAAACACAACAGCTAGGTTTTAACGGGTTAACTTCAAAGTCGTCGTATTTTAACTTTTTATAGCTGTTTTTGGTAGTGAAAATATGTGCCGTGACATTTTATATCATTAAAATTTTGATATGAAATCAAAAACTGTTCTCTGTTAAATATGTGATTACAGAATTTCAGGATAATTGTATTACTACAGCACAATTAATTATGAGTGCCAGTTGGTTGGCATTCTAAAATTTTTTCTCCAAGGAATAATATTATTCCCAATTTCGAGGCCTGGAACGATCAATAAAAAGAATTATCAAGAAAGTTACAAATTAGTTTCGATAGAATTTTGAAATGTTTTCTCTTTTTTTTATTAAATGTTGCTATTTGAATTGATATTTTTTAAGTTTAATTTCTTTCTGTATTTTTAGTCTTTGATTTATTATATAAATTGACCATTCTTTACTTTTCTTTTGTTTTGATCTAAATTTTTACTATTTTGTTTTATCTCGAATCATTCATGCGGAACAAGAGAAACGTCTGTACACCTGTTCGATTCCACTACGTTTCGTAACTGCTATTTTGAAATTGACGATTCGAAACTGGCGGTTCGAAACATAGAGATATTTTTATTTAAAAATAAATAAATATTCTTTTCACTTTTCACTACTTTAATGTGATAAATTTTCATGGTGAACCATTTCCAAATATTTTGCGAGAACTTAATTTTGCATACCTATCGCGTTTTTTTTTAATACCAGCAACAGTGTTGTCATTATGAAATGAGGCAGGCGATCACCAAAAGTATCGCCTCCAGAGTCATGGCGAGCCATATGCCATCATATGCCAAAAGCTATAGATTTTGGCATATGATCACCATAAAATATATCTTTCTTTACATTTGCAAGTCATTTCTTTCCTGAGCATTATATGTCTGTATTGCTTTAATTTTTATATGCATGGTGAAGGATTCAATGAGATAGTATATATTAAATATAGATACAAGAAATAAACAGGTCAACTAACCCTAACCCTAACCAGGGTGTTAGCCAGGTCTGAATTTCTTACAGCGTTTTCTCCACATTGGGAATTTCCTCCTTAACCTTGGCCTCCCCAAGCCCCCATCTTTTGACTTAAAAGTGCTCTAGATTGGCTATAACAGACGAATTCAGAATAATTGATACAACTCTTACCTTAAAATAAAAATAAAAACATTTTCGTAGCGTATTTTATTATTACTGGTTATGTTTTCCTCAGAAAAACTGTAGTGGTGTGGAATTGTAAAAAAATTTTAAAAATAATTTTTATTTTTGGGGTTAGGACTGCATAAGTAAAAAAAATTCTAACATTTTTAACGATATCAAGTCGATTTTTTATATAGCTTTTAGCTACATATAGAAGACCTCAAAAGTGCTATTAGTTTTCGAATTTAGGGTACGGGGTTGGCGGTTGTGACAGTTATAGGTAAAAAATGGTCATACATAAATATGGGACAATAACACCGGAATTATTACGAATTATTCTGACTTCTTATCTCATGCTGAAGATGGCTTCTTCTTTCAGGTAAAAATTCACGAAGTTTTAATGGTAAAAATTACGGAAGTTATTTGCCTTAGCAACTAAATTTTTTTCTTTATGGAATTATCATAGATCCAAGCCAAAATGAGTAATCTAGTGCCAAACTACTGGTCGGAATCACTTAATATTTTACATAATATCAACATTATATTTCATTGACGAAAAGTCAAAATATAAGATGCAGTTTAATGATTTAAAGTTCTCTTTAAAACAATATATTTATTTTTTCAATTAAAATAGCACAAAGCTTTTCGTACGTCTGTACATCATCAGGTGCATAAAAAATATGTACACTAAAAACTAAAACGTTGCATAAATAGTATGTAGATCGTAAAAGAAATCATAATTAAAAATGTTTTTATTTTCACCCCTAATACCTTATTTGGGCAAATTTGGGCCCAAAAGTTTAAAATATTCTGTTTGCTTTGAAAATTGGTAGGTTTACTAATTAAAGGATGCTGATTTCAAATCAAGTACCAGAATTGGGATATTTTCACCCCTAATACCTTATTTGGGCAAATATGAGCCCAAAAGTTTAAAATATTCTGTTTGCTTTGAAAATTGGTAGGTTTACTAATTAAAGGATGCTGATTTCAAATCAAGTACCAGAATTGGGATATTTTCACCCCTAATACCTTATTTGGGCAAATATGAGCACAAAAGTTTAAAATATTCTGTTTGCTTTGAAAATTGGTAGGTTTACTAATTAAAGGATGCTGATTTCAAATCAAGTACCAGAATTGGGATATTTTCACCCCTAATACCGTATTTGGGCAAATTTGGGCCTAAAGTTTGAAGTATTCTGTTTGCTTTGAATAACTCTATTTATTTATAGCTTTTAATAATACGCGCAAATATAAAGTATTTATAATCGTCACCACCGACACTTCAGACTCGCGTATTATAATAAAAATAATAATAAGTATTATTGCATGCCCGATCACGCCCGGTGCTGATCAGGCGCGCAACGTTTTGTGGCCTGAATGGTTAAGGCTAATTTCCATTAAGCAGGCAGGCGGAATTTTCCATGCGGGATTTTCTGCTCAAGCGAAAGTTTCCGTCCGCTTTTTAATATCCATTGAACTTGCTTTACAAATGTGCAAACATATACGATTATCAGAAAAAAGTTACAACAAAAAAAGATGGCTGCTTTAAATTTGTTATTGTACAAAAAAACATTGTAAAAACTGCACATGTGACATTGAAGGATAGGAAGCCTTCAAAAGAGTTAAGAAAATGCTGTGGACTAGAAAGTGTTAGAAAATCTTTGCAAAGGCGTCGGCTTAGATGGTTTGGTCATGTGGAGAGAATGAATGATAATAACTGGGTAAAGAAGTGTAGAGATTTAGTTGTAGATGGTAAGTGTGGCAGAGGCAGGCCACGGACAACATGAAGCAAGGTTGTGAAGAAAGATCTTGTTGAGAAACATATTCAGTCTGGGTTGGTGCAAGATAGAGTGGGATGGAGGCGTGCCATCAGTAAACCCGTTTAACCCGTGCCAGCATGGAAAATAGACGTTAAATGTATAGAGAGAGAGAGAGTTATTATGTAGTATTAATAATGTCCAATTCTTGTTGCAATCGCCGTTTCATATATCGTTGCCAACAGTCTATTCACAACATTAATTTTTCACCGAATTACTTTACGTAAACAAAGGATGAAGAATTTCAAAGAAAACCAACAGACAAGTTTACATGATGATACAGGTTGTTTAAAAGTTCCATTCAACATAGAGGCAAACAAATGCAGAAGAACTATGCTGTATTTGATGGAAGAAAAAATACTAAATAGCAAAGAAACTGGTTGAAGAAAAAAAGCCACATTTCTGCATTGTACAGACATTGTCCATTCAAACATCTTATTGTGGATATTTCTCAATCTCAACAAACAACAACACTGTTTTTGAGAAAAAGAATCGCGATTTTCTGTGTTTTGTAATTATAGTGCAAAATACATCTAATGTTGTTTTCTTGAGAAAGTTTTAAATTTCAGAGTAATGCAATTTTTTTGTTTTGTTTTGCATACAATAAAAATGAGTTTTATTAAACAACCCCCCCCCCCCCCCCCCCACGTTGCAACTGTTCCGTAGTTTAACAGAATATTGCCACAGCAAAAAAGTAAACATTTCATAATGAATTTCCTTTTTTATGTAATAAATATGTAGAAAAAGTTGATATTTACTTAAGGTAAGAAATTGAAAAAGGTTTTAAAAATCACAAAAACAATGTGAAAGAAAGAAGCCACATTTTCTGCATTGTACAGACAAATGTCCATGCAATTTCACCATAAACAGGTGCAACATTCCGAAGCAAAACAACATTTTTTCTTATCATTGTATACAAATCAACTTCTAAATTTGTTTTGACTTAACTTGATAATTTTTTAGATATTCAGAACGTTTAGTGTTCAGTACAAAATAAGTTGAAATTACAACAGCAACAAACACGATATGTACAATTGAGGCATGTGAGTCGCCTTATGGGAAGAAAATAATTGAGGTGTGCTTTTAAACGCAAAGAAAGCCTGAACAAGACATTTTTTTTATCAAATTAAAATTATATTTTATATAATACTTTAGAGAAGGAAAAATCTTCCGAAATCATCAAAACGATAGAAAAAACAATAAAAAAGGATCACCAAGAACAGTTTTTCAGAACGTGAGGCGATCAATAAAAGTATCCAGGGCTCGCCTCAGAATGACAACCCTGCAGCAATTGCAAAATGGCCAGTTTCGGAACTCACAGTTTCTAACGTCTGTACACTTGTGCAAGCAGTGTCAGTTTTAGAATAAATAGTCCATGTTCAAATCATTGGCGGCATGTCTCTGTAATGTTGTTACACAGATCCCAGCAACTAGGGAGGAGAGCTTGTTCTGCTAATGTAATACGTCAAGAGTCTAGGCAATAGCTAGTGACTTTAAAGTCAAACTTCAAAATAAAAATTTTATAGTGATAGGTGAAGACATTAAGCTAACTAAAGACGTCAGTAAACTAAAAACTAACTTGAAAAAAAAATGCATGTGCGGTCACGTGTGATTACACGAGCAATCGCACGTAACATTTAATTTTCATGAGCAATGGTTTGTCGCACGCCCGGGTCAATTTTCCGGGTGCTCAAATACTCTTGACAAAAACTGTTTTGCCAATCATTGTTTAGTCTTTAGGATAACTAACTTACATAGTGATAAATATAATGTAAACATATGTAACATATGTAATCTCATCGTGTAAACATCACTTCTTGAAAGTGCCAATAGTAACATGTTTGCCTTTAATATACTATACTAAACGTTTATATACTTTAACTAAAACCAGTGAAAAAAGTTTGTTTGTTACTTTAGGTTGAATTAATTTCTAATTTATAGTTGTTATTACTACTTCAATACTTTTTCACTAAGAAACATAAATCAACCAAACAGAAGAACACAACACAACCAAACAGAAGAAATTGTTACTATGTAATTTGAAAGAACTATTATACATTTCATACAAAGATCTAAACCCAGGGGGAAAAGTTAGTTATTCAAAGTTTGCTTCACTTAGACCGAAATGGTGTATTCTTCCAGGTGCAACTTGGGCAGATTTGGTGTGTGTGTGTATATCAAAATGCTATATTTTGCACGAGTAGACAGGGACACACATATATATATTTATGCAAACAAAAAATGATAATTTGAGTGCAATTTGCACGTTATGTATTGTTCTGTTCAGGACGAAAATTTCTGTGTGAAAATATAAAGAGCTTTTCACACAAAAGAGATTATATTTGAGCAAAGCAAAAACCTTCATTTAATGAAGTGAATCTCGAGACTAATTTTTAAGAGTTAAATATACAGATGGTTGCCTGTAGACGCTTTATATATATATTTACAGACATATTTTATACCTTAAAAACAGCACTTAGTGTCGCTACTCTAAGGGGAGAAACTTTTGCAAATGGAGTCTATCCGCGAGTTTCGCGAGTATAAACTTTTGCGAATGGACCAATGAAAATTTAAAAAGATGTCTGAAGAATTAAAACTCTCAACCTAAAGTTTGATTGAAGAAGAATAAAACGAAGAAGAATAAGGTTGCTAATACTAAAATTAAAGTAGCGAGGTGTAAAGACATTAGAGTACTGTTTCAAATGCAGACGGAAAGAAACAAACTTGACAAGGAAATGCTTCTGATGAAGCAATAATAAATATATTGTAAAATTCGCGAGATAAACTTTCGGGAAAACGGCAAAAATTCGCGAAAGTTTCTCCCCTAAAAGTATTAATCCCAACAATTATCACAAAAGATAAACAAATTACGAAAGAAGCCATAACAACAATAATTATCTTTTATTAACTTTAAAAAAACAGCAGTTTTTGAACCAATCAATCGAAATTTTAATGATATAAAATGTCACAGCACATATTTTCACTAGCATAATACAGCTAAAAAATGTTAAAATACGACGACTTTTTAGTGATAACGATGTCTTCTTGAAATTAAGAAAAAATGAGAAGTTAACCCGTTAAAACCTAGCTGTCGTGTTTATTTTCTTCAGAGTCTACTGCATGTTTATTGGTTTTGTGAAAGGTGTCTTTTCTTGTAAACAAAACTGAATGTTTCTTTGTGGTTTGATCTTTTTTTCTCCCATCGAATGCAGCATAGTTCTTCTGAATTTATCTGTCTCTAAGTTGAATGGAACTTTTAAACGACCTGTGGCATCGAGTGTAAACATGTCTGTCGTTTTCTTCCTTTTTTCTATGATTGACGTCAAACCTTTTGAAACGGTTAATATTAATTGGTAAACGTTAACTTTCGTTTTAAACAAACTAAATTTCTTAATAATGCTACACATTGATATATTTAAAGAACGGATGAATCGAATATAATTAAATTGCAAGGCCTGTACACTGTTAATTCTAAAATATTTTTGAAACTAGGCTATTTGCGATTTTTCTATCTATACACATGTGTGTCCAACACGTCAAGCGAAAAGAATGTTGTCTTTTCGTCTATACACAGGCGATTAAAATGCAATAACTTCTTCGGCTTTGTGAGCATGTTCTTCTTTATATTCAAACTGACTCCTGAAGACTGATTTAATTTATCTACGATCGTTTTCTTAAACAAAATTGTATCTTTTTATTTCTGGCTTTACATTAATTTGGGATGAGAATTTGGGATCCCATACCGGTTGACTGGTAGCAAAACCACTCTGGATACGTCGCTGTATATATTTATATCAACCCTCTGAATTCACAACGGCATTTGGCATTTATTTTTTACATGCACCGCTTGCCGTTTCTTCCTTATACCATTTACGCACTAAAATAATATCTACGGAGAAAATGGTTTTAGACAAACGCGACTTTATTTCACACACACGTGCACCAGGCATGATTTTGAACATTTCAAAGGATCGAAACAAAGAATGAAACAAAGAAATCTATTCTTCAACTGAAATCGAACTTTCGAAACAACTCATATGTTATTTTTCTACGTTGAGAAAGCAGTTTACGAAGATTTTTAATATTATTTTTTGAATGGCGAGTTCAAGCAAAATTGAAAAGTGCGCAAGCTTCAAAACAGTTAAAAAGTGGGAACATCAGTTAAACTGTAAACTCGACTATGATGTGGTAAATGGAAAAATATTCCAACTCGTTTGTCAAATGTGTAAGCGCTGGGAAAGCAAAATCAAAAATGAAAAAAACTTTTCAATGAATTGGATACGTCCAGGTTAAAGATGATAGAAAAAGACAGTTTGAAGAAGCATCTTGCCAGCGAGCAACATAAGTTTGCAAAAATGCTTACACAAAAGAGCGATGTAGGAGCGGTAATTTACTTTAAAAGTGTTGTAGAAACAACTCCTATTGGGCGAGGAATAAGGAAAATGCAAGAGAAAGATAAAAAGGCTTTGGAAATCAAATTTAATACGGCATATCTCTTAGCGAAAAGGAGCGTCCTTATAGTGATTATAGTGATTTGTTGAAACTGCAAATTAAGAACAACATTCAAGGTGTTACCCCAGGTTATCAAAACGATCGGGCGGCTGCTAAATTCATAGATTATATTGCAGACGACCTTAAAGACGTGCTTATTAAAGATTTAGTTAATGCGAGATACTATGCGTGTCTAAATGATGGGAGCACGGACTGCGCTGTTCAAGAACTGGAAAGTGTGTACATTTTATTCTTAGACAGTGGTGTACCAACTGTACGCTATCTAAGTATGGAGACAGTTGAAAATGCGGATGCCCGTGGTATTAGACAGAGCATTGAGGAGGCATTTTCCCGAATTGGCACAACATCTTTGACAAAAAGATTAACCGGATTAAACGTAGACGGCGTTAGCGTAAATATGGGCATTCACGGAGGGTTAGAGGCACTCTTAAAAGAAGAGGCATTTTGGCTAATAGTTGTACATTGCTTTAATCATCGTTTAGAGCTAGCAATGAAGGATGCTTTTGATAATACTGAATTTTCGAAAGTTGACGAAATGCTGTTGAAATTACACTACCTCTATCAAAAGTCGCCCAAGCGTTTGCGAGAGCTTAAAAGGTTTTCTGAAGCTATGGAGCATGCTGTTCCTAAACCTAGCAAGGCAAATGGAACACGATGGATAGACCATAAATGCAGTAGAGGTGGAAGAATGCTAGTTATGCAGTGCATATAAGCATATACCTAGACATTTTAGCACCAATCCGTCGACTTAGCTTAGGCTTTCAACAAGAAAAGCACGATCCTGTCAAAGCAGTTCGACAGAAATTCAAAATTTCACGTGGACAATGGCAAAGCTAAAACTCCTAATCGACAACTCGTTAGATAGTGAAAGTAGCCAACTAACCTATTACAAAAAAGTACAAAAAGAGATCGAAGGAAACGATGTCCATGAAATGTTTTATCAAGGGGTAAGGCTTGATCGATTTCAAGCTACGATTGATGCTGTACCAGGTTACTACAATGATTGCATCGTCCGTGTCAGTGACGCTGTAGAAAATCAATTTACTGGTTTGAAAGATTCTCCAGTATTTAAACACATTGTATCGTTACTTGATGTTTTTGCGTGGCCGAAAGAGAACCTTTTGTTGTTTGGTGATATTAGGGTCAACAAACTTCTCCAACATTTTGAGGAGCTTTTGGTTGATAATTTGTGTGACATTTACAAGGCAAAAACAGAGTGGACAATTTTAAAGAACTATATTCTACCTATTCTACAAAACACTTCAGCAAACAACGCGTCATATTTAGATGTTTGGAAAGTAATTTTTAACAACACCGATCTTTCAAAGGACTGTGCGAACATTTTACATATATTTGAAATTCTTTTGATCGCTCCTTTTACAAATGTGAAAGTTGAAAGGGTCTTTTCACGTATGAACCGTGTGAAAGGGGATTGGCGAAACCGGCTAGGTTGCGACCGTTTAGATGCCCTTATTCGTATCGGAGAAGATGGTCCATCGATTGAAGATTTCTGTCCACTAGCCTCGATTTATCGCTGGTATAGTGATAAAGTACAGAGAATCAATTCAACTTCACATAAATACCCTAATAAAAGGAAGAAAACAAATGCAAAGGAAGCCGTTGATTTAACCACGATCACCATGTCTGACTTGAAAAATGACTCATCCGGTTCAGAAGATGCTACTTCACAGTTGTTCATGTAAATTGTTCATGTACATGTAAAACCATTTCTTTATGAACGATATTTTATTTCGAAAAATATTCATAGTCTTGCTTGAAAAAAAGTAACCTTTATATTCTTAAAATAATGACCTGCTAAGCGACTAGCTAACAAAGCTTTTTCTTCATCAATTAGGACAGTACGCAAATAAGTAAACACGTGTCACCTGTGAAGTGAATTGGTGGCACCAAGTGAAGCATGCAATAACGAGAGAGAATGAAAGAGAGTGATTTATTGGTCTTTCCAGTCCCCTCACTGTAAAGTTAAATTGCTATTAATATTACAATGATATTAACCGTTCTGCATGTTTAAAAGTAAATTTAAACACAAGTTCACAAGAGTTTCACCTTCACCACAAGTCTCATTGTTGCTGGTTTACAATATTTAAAAATAGGGCTCTCTTCAACATGACTGAATTGGTTACGAATCGAAAATAGCAAAACCTCGCAAAAAAAAATATTTGGCCAATCAACTGTAATCAACAAAACACGTGATATAAATGCAAGAAATTGCTTGTGCAGCATATTAAATATGGTAGCTGTCAACGGTGTTTGCTAGAAGTTTGGGCTGTTTATTTAGTTTCATCTGTTCCATATTTGTGTGTTAAAACTTTAAGTTATTTATTATTTTGTTTTTGATTATGGAAATTAGATAAGGAACAAGTTTATAGTATGTAAGATAGTGCAGATAAATTCATATTTGTTCGTGAAAATGCTTCGTGAAACCATTGTTTTGGCAAAATATGGTTTGTGAAAGTCAAAAAAAAAATTTGTCTGCGGCGCTAATTTTTCACAAAACACTTTACAAACGTTAATTCAAACCCTGCAGCACATCCTCCAAGTGATTATTTCTCCGCGATATGTAATGTATCGGCACTTCACAATCCATTTTGATTAAGGAGATATATACCCATCATAAACACCTGTTTCCAAGATTTTTATTATCTCCGTCATATTTTGGTCAAAGATAATGGCACTTCTAAGAAGATGAAACCTAATTTCAACTTTCTCCAGGTTTTTGCCTCAATCTCAAGGTTTTTCAAGATTTTTTTTAGAAATCTCCAGATTTTCAATAATATAAGGTTGGCAAATCTGATATACAAACACAAAAAAGGCAGGTTCACAGTTATAATTTATGAGCAATTTACACAAGTTATATCGCTAGATGATTGTGTTTTTCTTTTAACGCAATATATATATATATATAGTGCAGTGACTCTCTCTATCTCGAACTCGCAAGGGAGCAACAGATTTGTTCGAGATAGAGAAAGTTTGAGATAGAGAAAATAACCGTAACAATCAAAATTTTTACTAATAAAGCAAGGAAACAATAAGGTTTATAAAGGATGTATTAGACTTCAAGTTTAAATGCTCAGAAGACCTTTTTCTTGAAAAACTTTAAAACATTACATATATATTATATAAAGTTAGACAGGTGTAAAAAAATCTATGTTGAATTCGAAGCTGTGGCCATAATGTAAAAGGGACAAACGAAATGAAATGAGACTGGATATCTAAACACGCTTCTTTCTTCTATAAAAACAAAAACGCAACTAACGCTACCATCTTGCCATGTGACAAAAATGTACGGTACCGATAAAAAGAAAACAAACGAAAAATAGCCATCATAATATCAATAATCTAGACATTTCAATCTCTCGTCTTCATATAGCCATTCAAAGTGTGGATATTATATATGTTTTTTGGAACACCAAACTTTTCTGATGCCTCCATGTTGGTCATTCCCTTCTCAATTTGTCTAATGATTTGACACCGTTATATCAATTTTGTGTTTTTCAGCTTCCGTATAACAGCTGACACCTTGACTTTACACTTTGTAATATTTTGGTTGCAATCGAATTTTCAAATATATATAGAACATTTTTGTTCTGTTTGCCGTGTAAATGAGGAACGAGACAGGAAAAAATTCGAGATAAAGAGAGAAACATTTGCAAGGGACCAAGTTTTTTGTTCGGGATAGAGAAGTTTGAGATAAAAATAGCTTCTACACAAATGTCCAAGGGACCAAGCTTTTTGTTCGAAATAGAGAGAAATTCGAGATAGAAAGTAGTCAAGATAGAGAGAGTACACTGCAGGCCTATTATGGTTCCTATTACCATTGGACATATATATGTTTACTATATTCTATTTATACACTGTGAAAACAAGATCTCCGTTGACGCAAAACGTTTTAATTTCATCTCTGCTAACAAAACAGTGCTTGAGTGGAAACACATGCTCCAACTTTGTCCCAACTTTACAACACGAAAAAACAACTCGGCAAAATGGCTACTCGATCAAACTATCGAAAATACGACTTGAGTTTGTTTGAAAATCGTTCTTCTACTCTGGCGTTAAATCTTTTCAAAATTCCACTAAGCATACACCTAGTAGATTCTTACACAGAATTTAAATATCATTTGAGAAAACACCTGCAATGATTTTATCTAGTTTCTATATTTTAAATTATATTTTTACTAACTTAAACTAATTTTAATTTTTAAACAGGACTCACGATGATAGCAGAATGTATTTTTTCTGTTGTGATTTTATATCCTGTATAAATATTTGTTATATAAATAAATAAATTCCTTACATATATATAATGTGACAAAAAGATTTTCAGTGTTTGCAGAACATAATTTATATCTAAAAGACTGAAATACAAATCAATGTGTGTAATACAATAAAATATACATATATTATGTAAAAACAAACAACATCCCTTGATTACATCATACCTTTAACTCTGGAAGATTGAACTTGTAATTGAGTGACAATCCCTCTGTTTTTGCTTTGCATGTTTCCCAAGTTTGTTGCGGTGTACGTTCACCGGGTGCAGAGATCAACCAAAACTCCATCACTATTCAATCTAATTAATCATCTGTTACAGATGAGATATGTGTATACAACTTTATTTTGATTTATTATATACATATATATATATATGTATTAATATATGTAAACCAATTTGATACAGCGCTCAATACAAGAGTAGAGCGAATTATATTTATATTTATTTATATTTATTCAAAATTTAAAATTTAAAGAACTGCATACATAACTGTCAGTTTCACGCTACATACGATCATCAGATATATAAAACGGGAATTATATATATACTCGTAATTACTAATTATTAGTATATATATGTATAAATATATGTATATGATAAAAAATATATATATATATATATAAATTAAGAAATATATAGATTGTAATGTGAAATTTGTGAGAGAAGTTAATTACAATATATATAATAATAATTATGCACAAAAATCTGCATTTTTGAAAATTCTACAAACCATCTTCATGTCATGATTACCTAGGTTTTATATAATAATTTATTTTAACATTTTAACACATGTATCTTATATATACATTTTATTTTAACATGCATATAATCATCCTTATTCATTAAGCTACAGTATATTCCTCATAGCCTAATGATAAAACAAAAATCAACAAAAGACCAACTTACCAACACTTTACCTACTTGTTCACTCAGATTTACAGATTTTATATATTTTTATTCCTATAAGGACAGTCAAAAAATTTTTTGTCAACGCCACCTCTGTCTGATTTTTAACAGCACCAGAATCACCAGTACCGTAAATGATCTATTAAACGCCCCGGGCGTTTATTTAAAAATTGAAAATTTTAGGGGAGCGTTTATTCGAAAGGGGCGTTTAACTAAGAGGGGCGTTTATTTCAAAATGCAAAAATTTGGATAACACAACTTTTTTTATGAAATGATATTACGAGTCACATGCAAGTAGACGACAGTTAAATGATATTACAACTGTTAAAACTCAAAATTTCAAATGTCAGTATCTATCATCATCATCTTGGCTTGGAAAATATGTCGCTCGGTGCGAGTATGGAAAAATGGCGAGTGTTGTGCTACAAGCTGCAAGAAATCAAAGAGAGATGATACAGCCATTTTGAATGAAAAAGTTTCCAGTGGACAGTATAATCTCGGTAACTCGAACCCCCAAGGGACCGAGTAAAATAGTTCGAGGTAACAAATGTTCGAGTTTTCGGGAGTTTTTATGAGATAGTATAAAGAAAGGGGAATGGAACAACAGTTCGAATAAACGCGAGTTCGACTTTACCGGGGTTCGAGTTATCAGGTTGTACTGTATAGCATTTTCCAAACAGTAAGCATTACTTCTTTCTATTCCATGGCTATTACGTGAGGGGCGTTTATTCGAAACCTTGCCATTCACTCTTTTTAGAAAAGGGGGCGTTTATTCGAAAGGAGCGTTTATTTACCAAAACAATTTTCACACGGGGCGTTTAATCGAAAGGGGCGTTTAATTGGAAGAGGGCGTTTAATCGATCATTTACGGTATAAAAACATCAACACTTCAAAACATCACAAAAGGTTTAGGCCACCATCGAAAATATTCGCCATTAGCGTCCAAAACGTATAAACAAAATGAGTCGGTCAGTTGGTCGGCCGGATTTTAAACCGGATTTGTTTCCGAGCTCTCGTGCTCAAAAAGTTGCGAATTCTTCGCTGAATCTAGCGCTGGTGTACGCTACAAACCAGGTTGAATTCATAGAGAAGCAGAGGGCAGACATTGCCTCCGCCGATGAAAGTTGTCAGCATGCAGTCGCTTGGATGGTGGTCAACAACCTGAGTGGATGGAAGTCTAAATCCACCGTGAAGATCAAGACCGAAAGTCCACAAGACCGCATTGCTGGATGGAAAAACCACTTCGAGAAACTGCTTAACAACCCACTCATTGGAGTGAATGGGGCGTTTGAACCCGAACAGATTGTCACCGAACCGCTTGACATTTCCACAGGCGAGATTACATGGGATGAACTACCCGCTGCTGCTCATCATCATCATCATTGTTCTGCGCGTTGTTAAACGACACCGGCCGGCGAGAGAGTCGCTGCTGCTTGCCAGATAAAGAACGGGAAAGCCTGCGATGTTGACTCGGTGCCGAACGAAGTCGAAATTCTGATGCTGCTCCACCCCATCCCGAATGAAGTTCTGAAGTTCTCCGCCAGCCAAATTCCTCAAGAACAAGCTCATTGCGCTGCCGAAGAAGGGTGACCTATCCTCCTACGACAACTACAGAGTTTGTAGACTTTTGGAAGGCTTTTGACTCCGTCTCCCGCGAGCGGTTGTTCCTTTTTCTATTTGCGTACGGCATTCCTGATCCTTTCATCGCTGCGATGAAGTGCCTTTACGACGGTTCTACCAGCTTTGTTAGCACTGCTGATGGCGACTCAGGCCCATTCCTTGTCATTCACCACTGGTGTGTTGCAGGGTGACACACTCGCGCCATTCCTTTTCATCATCGTCTTGGATTATGTGCTCCACCTGTCAATAGAACCTGTGTTAGGACTGCAGACGAGGGCCAGACAGAGCCAACAACACCCTACAAAGACATTGACTGACCTAGACTTTGCGGACAACCTTGCACTGTTCGCATCCACTGTGGTGAATGCGCAAAAACTTCTCACAAACCTGAAAGATGCCGCCGTCGAAGTTGGCTTGCTAATCAACCAGAAAAAGACGAAATACATATGCGTTGGCACTGCTGCCTCGGGAATCCCTGTTTAGATAAGAAAAGGAGAAATTGACCAAGTTGATGACTTCTGCTACCTGGGATCATATGTGAGAACGAGCGAACGGGGCATCAAGGCTAGAAAGGCACTTGCGTGGACTGTAGCTGACAAGATGTGGCGTATTTGGAAGTCCCCCATGATAGCTCGCAAACTGAAGAAACGCCTATTCAAATCAACCTTTGAAGTAGTCCTGCTGTACGGCTCACCTTGTTGGTCACATACAGCTAAGCAGAATAAGTCACTGAATGGCACGTACACACGTCTATTGCGGAAGGTGACAGACACACACTACGGCGTGCATGTAACTAACGAAAACCTCTACGGAAGCCTTCCCCGCGTCAGTGATATTCTGTTAGAGAGAAGCTCCGGTTTGCTGGACATTGTGCGCGTCGCATAGATCAGCCGGTGAGTGGGCTTGTTTGTTCTCTGGCAGCCAGTTGGAACTTTCGTCCGAGGTGGGCATGCGCGCATGACGTTTCCACGCCGTCTGATGAAGGATACTGGGATGAACAACATCGCCGAGCTTCATCGTTGCATGCTTGATCGAGATGGTTGGAAGTTGAGAATTCGGGCAGCGGCCGGTGTCGTTTAACAACGCGCAGAACAATGATGATGTGCTCAAAAAGGTTGGCCATTTTGTTTGTTTTTATTCTTAATTCCGCTTTTTCGAGGCTTGACTAGAATAGCCGGGTGTCGGTAGTAGATTTGTTCTTACTTGTAAATATACGGATGGTCGGATAAAATCGCCTAAACAGCGGGCGGACAAAAATTTAGAGATTTTTCGAAACCCGACATATCCCGGGCCGACCCGGGATTCTTAAAAAAAAATATTGGTCGGTCGGAGGACGCTAAAGGCGAATATTTTGATGGTGGCCTTATGCATTTAGTTAGTTTTAGTATAGGCCCCAAAGTCAAATCTTGTTGCTTACTTTCTTTCTTCACCAAAATTTGCCGTACATTATATATTGCCTGCGTACGCCTCTGAAACTGAAGTTGAAGACGAATAGACAATCGAAATTTTGATAGAGGAGGATGCTCTATAGGTAGTCAAGTGGTGAAACCAAACAAAGATTCGGATGGTGAGGTGTCAAGGAAGACGATTGCAAGGTGATTAGGCAAAGTGGAAAGAAAGTCACTATTGATTGAGGACAGTGAGATTGAACTACAGTTGAAAATTATAATATATGTTTTTTACTATTTTAATGGTAGAGAAAGTGTGTTAATGGTAAAGAAATTTCATAAATGGACAAATTTATTCGTCGGACAAAAAGCGAGGAAAGTTTTCGTAGGTGAATACTATGATAAAGAAATAAAATTCTACATCAAATCCCCAAAGGATTGTGAACCATAGGTCCTCGTCTCATCAAATTGTGATTATATCATGTAGTAGGAAGATTGTTAATTATTATATTAATTTAAAAATGTGATCCGGTGTCCCAAAAAGACGCTTTTTATTTTCTTTAAATGTTAATTTAGTTAACGATTTAAAATGACTTTCAACTTTGGTAAAATTAGAGGGAATTTTATAGCTACAATAAAATTCAATGATGGATTTTACAAAAATGGTCTTTGATAGACAAGATAAAAAGATGGAACATTTAGTGGTGGAAGTGAACGAAATAAAGAAATTATTAAAATTTGAGGACTGCGAATTGGCACAAACCTCGAAACATTGGGAGGGGGATCCAGTTAATGGAGGATAATAGTAAAACATTGTTTAAACATCTTGCCAGTGGATACGACTGAACTAAATAGAAATTAAATGACATAGAAAACAGAAGTTGTCGTAATAACATTGCTTTGACGGGACAGGAAAAGTAACAATGAAACCTGGAAGAATCTTAGAAAAGGATCAAACGCTTTTGACAGGTCTATGAAGACGCCAAGAGTGTATTTTTTTGGTTTAAACAGGGGCGTATCCAGCAATTTTGAAAAGAAGGGGCGCTAAAATCATAATTTCATCTAAATTCGTGAATCGCTTCCACAATAATTGAAAAACTTTTCATGCCCGGAATGTTATTACCATAACATCCATCGTAGAAACTTTTTTGCATACATATGTATGAATTTGGTAAATAAATGGTAAGCAACATGAAATATTGTAGGATGTTGCGATTACTTTCTTTACGCACAGATAGTTAGGATGTCTGTAATGCCATCAGTACGTGAATAAAGCAATCGCATGTATATCCTTTCTTCCCACCAAAATCATTTCACGTTACACGAAACCATTCTTCTCAGGACGGCGGTCCAATAACTGTAATCTTGTAATCGGGGAACTCTTCAACTATAAACTTTGAAATAGACGGTAAAATTACATCTTCGTCTGAATCCATTGTTAAGGGTTTTGGAAATTTCTTCTGTACTGTAGCCCATTCACTCCTAATTAAATACAATCCTGTTTGTCGATTTTGTCTGGAAGCAACCACCTATCTTCAAATTGAGAACGGATAAACGGTTTATATTCGAAGAAATTACCAACAGTTCCGTCGAAGTAGAACTCCGGAAGCTTAAGCGTAAAAAAGCTCCAGGACTCGATAATTTGCCATCTAACCTTATAAAAGATTGCACCTCGGCCTTAATAGATCCGTTAACCATGATCTTTAACATGTCACTAAAATCTGGTTGTGTGCTGAATGACTGGAAAGTTGGCAAAATCCTTCCTGTCTTCAAATCCGGTAACTCTGTCAAACTTGATAATTACATACCGATATCAGTACTTCCTGTTATATCCAAGATTTTTGAGTGTCTTGTTCACAGACAGCTTATGATGTATCTCGAAGTAAACGATCTTCTGTGCCATCAACAATTCGGATTCCGTTCAAAACGATCAACTGAGACTGCTGTCACCAACTTCATCGATAACATCAAACGAGATATAGATAACGGTCAGTTAGTAGGAGCTGTGTTTATAGACTTATCTAAAGCATTCGACACTGTCAGTCACGCCAGTCTACTGTCTAAACTCCCAGCATACGGCATTGAAGGAAACTCATTTAATTGGTTTTCGGACTACCTTTTTAATCGGAAACAAGTTGTATCGTACGATGACGCCATCTCTGATGCGTATCCCATTACTAAAGGAGTCCCCCAAGGTTCGATTCTTGGGCCTCATTTGTTTCTGATTGAACTCAATGACATCACCGAAGTCTTCAAACACAGCAGAATCATTAAATACGCTGATGATACTGTTATTTATGTTGCAAGTGATAATTTCACTGAAATTGAAAATACGCTGTGTAGTGATTTACATCACCTTTTTCATCAAGTATCTCGGCGTTTATTTAGACTCTACTTTCTTGATGAACGAAGATTTTAATAAGAAGTATAAGAAATGTAGTGGCCGACTTCATCTTCTTGCTAAAGTCCGACCATACTTATCAACCTACTCGGCCAAATTGATATACACCAGCATGGTCTTACCAACGTTCACCTACTGCGGAATTACGAACCTAAACCTGAACAATACCCAGAAGAATAAAGTTAATCGTTTGTTCATGCGTGCCAATCGTGTTGTTAAATTTAAACATACGAACATTAATCCAAAACTTCCTGGTATTCTGGCTACAATACTCAAAAGATCACATGTCATTGTTTATAAGTGTTTGAAAAACGATTTTCGACATGAAGTGTTCGGTAATTATTTCACTAAGATGATGCATGGACACTAGAAACAATGGAAACTTAATTAGATTTCCTAAAGTAAAATTGGAATGTACGAAAAAAGGTTTTTTCTTCCAGGGAGGTGTTATATATAACGAGCTCCCTTTACATATACGTCAAGCCTCAACTCTAAGTGAGTTTACGTCGAGTTTAAATGAATATATGTTCTAGTATTTGATTAATTTTATTTTATTCAATTTATTTAACCTCGTCTTTTATACTATTTTTATATTATATATTGTACATTTTAATAACCTTATTTTAACTTTTAACAGGACCCAATAGGATAACAGTTTTTATATATTATATATTTAGCTGAATTGGCTATCCTGTATAAACATTTTTCAAATAAATAAATAAACAAATATAGCCGGATGACGGCCGAAAACTAAAGTTGAATGTTTATTCAGCAATTCAAAAAGTGAGCAACACCTTCATTTTGGTCAACTTTATTTATTGTATGAGAAGCTTTCAACATCTCTTCATCGGGTCTCCTTGGATGTTTACTCAGCACTTACCAGCTTACAGTGAGGCCGGTTTACTTTAGTAATCACACTAGCCAGGGCTCGTATTCTTATTGTCGGGCATATTTTAGAATACTTATGGTATGCCACGATAACTGCAAGAATAGAGACGTCGGTCGCGCGCCACTGTTAAAGTTATGTGAGATTTGATTATACAGGTCAATAATGGCTTACTCGGTTGATATATCTTTTCGAAAGCCAACTTATTATTGTAAAATAGATTATTTTGCATGAAACAATTATAATGACGGTTATACATTACTCTTTTAAAAAGTTTTGAAAATACCGGTAAAAAAGAAATTGGACGGTAATTAATTTTCAAGCTATGATCAGCTCTCTTATATATAGGAACAATCTTTGCAATCGTACAACTTGCAGACAATATTCCGTTTTTAAGAGAGAGATCAATAAGATAGGATAAAGGTTTACGATGTTAATTTTTCGTTACAGAAGTTTTTATTTATGTTGTAGTAAGAAGGAAAATCAGTAAGGTTTCATTTCTAAATTAATTCATATTGTTTTTAAAATTCTTTATACATACTCATTTTTGCTTTTCAGTGTTTTATGCTTTACAAATTTATTATACAATCATCCATGGGTTTTCTATACATACATTTAGGTTTTATGTTTCATTCTGACAGTAGTAGGTAGGTGTCATATAAGCAAAGAAATTTGTTCAAGAATATTTTATAGGCATTATAAACATCATTACAAGCGTATATATCATCCATCCCAAGATTCTTTATTAAGACTATTTAAAACATTTGTAAGATCGTGCGGAGAAAGATTTCTTTTTGTAACTGTTTCTGTTCCAAGTGCTTGTTTATTAGATTTTCATTTCAGTAAGAGATAGATAAGCTTGCTTCAACAAGAAGGGTCCAAGTCTCAGTTGCATAAATTGCTATTCGGACTATTAAGGAATAAAACAGAGCGATCTTTAGTTGTATCAATATTTTTATTACCTTTCTTTAAAGACTTTGTAAATTTTGTATATCTCTTCGTGGGCCATTTGTACATCATGTTATTCTTGCATGTATCCAGTAGTTAACGCTTTTTGGTAGTAATTTTATTTATGGAAATTTACAAAAATTTCTCAATACTACTAATTGTTTTTTGTTGATTAAAACGAACTTGAACTTCTACGAGTTTCAACTTTTTTTAGCATTAATTATATTATATTTCACATGAGAGGAATTATTAGTTATGTAAATATATTATTTTTCCGTCTACAAAATTTAGTGCAAAATTTATTTAAAAGAATTATGTCATGAAAATGAAAGAACACCACATGTAGTTAGCTATTCCCAATCATATATATTTCACAATTTTTAATGAACAAAACGAGCACACGCACAGTTACTTTTTCTTCCCCCAAATTCGAGCGACACCGATAGCGGTTGGGAGCCACTTTTTTATCTTTGTTTTTCGAATTCGAATCCATCTCCGTCTCCAAGGCCTAGGGTCGTTCACTGTTTCTAATAGTAACAATGTTATATATTAGGTGTTTATGGAACAATTATGAAACAACACCATAGATCAACCAACTGTTCAAATGAAACAAAATTAAATGTTGATTAAATTCTTACCATCAACTTCGTCTCCATCCTCCAAATCTTCGTCTTGATCAACCAAACTCTTTATGATGTCTTCTTCGATATCTCTTTTTAACTCCTCCTTCACATCTTCGTAATCTGGAATAAAAAATGATCGTGGAAATGAAAAATATACTCTTAAATGTGTTAAAAAGACCTTTTAAATAAATTTAATGTGAACAAAAATACTTTAAGTTCTCCGACAAGAGTTTATTACTTACTTGCGCTGACAACAGCGAAGAAAACACAAACTGCAGCAACAACAAGAACTTTCATTTTTAGATGCAAGAAACACGACTCATATATTTTCTCAAAACATTACGTATTTATTGCTTTATGGATGGCGTGATCGGGATATGCACGAAACTTGCCAATTTCCTATCCCGTCATTGCATTTGCAATATGTACAATATAAAACGTAGTGTCATACGATTTTCTGGAAAGAAAACACACTAAGCAAACATTCCACAGATTTTGTTGATAAAAAGAAATTTGATAACTATCGAAATAATTTTGTAATCCATTACAAACTCCTGAAGATTATTCGCTGCGCTCCATCCACCTCCCGGATAACGAATTCAACCGCAACTTTTGCGTTTTTACAGTGCCGTATTCTCTCTCTTTTAATGCTCCTCTCGAATAAACTAGGTGTATAATAGAGAAAATACGGTGTATATATATGAACGGCTTTCAAGTTTATTTTGCGTATTTATGAGGAAATTAAGATATATTTGTTGCTATGAGCTGGAGGGTGAAAACAAGATTCATGAAAAGATATCGACACTTGATTAAACTATTTTATTCCAAAATTAAACGTCTTCCAGAAGTTGGAAGTTCCGAGCGAGGAACAACATATAGTGAGAAGAAATGCTCTGAAAAATCTTCCCGTTGAATTACGAGGAAAAATAACTAAAAATATTTGTTGAAGAAAAAATAAATGGTAAAACAGGTGTTTTATTTTATTTATTTATTTATTTAATCATTTCGCCAAAACAACAAAAGTTACAATGGAAATTTATCCAAATATATACATATACAACAAATATATACACATTTATTTAAAGTTTTTTTGAATGTATTAAGTCGGCAGGAAACTCAAAGAAAACTTTAAGAAGTTTTATCATAGAGTACCTTATTTCAAGTTATGCAAAAATTTACGAAAATTATATATGTGTATGTATGTACTACAACAATTTCAAAAGTTTAAACGCAAATATTATTTACATTTTCTGATATAATCTCAGCGTTGTATGATATATAACAGTAAAAACAAAAAGCAAAAAGAAAAGGAGAATGAGAAAAACAAAAAAAAGTTAAAAAAATTCTTGTTCATTATCATGTTCAAGAAGAAGAGACTTTATAGTCTTCTTAAATTGCAATAAGGTAGTGATTTCCCTCACTTTTAAAGAAATAAAATTATTCCATAGAAAGGGAGCTCTGTATGAAAAGGAAAATAAGCCAAGTTTACTCTTCTTTAGACTTGTACTATATAACAAGCTTTTTGATGAGCGCAAGTTGTAATGGAAATCCCGTAAGTTACATTTGTTTGTAAAGACTTCTGGCACCAAACCTTTACTTAGTTTGAAGACAAATATTAAATTATGGTAAATATTGAGTTGAAAGATATTTAAAGCATTAAGTTGGCTTAGTAATGGTTTGGCATGTGCAAACCTTTCACGATTAAAAATTATTCTCGATGCTCGTTTTTGCTGACGATACAAATACATTAATTTTGATTTATGCGTGCTTGCCCATGCAATATTTGCATAACTTAAATGACTATGAACAAAAGAAAAATACATGTCCTTTAAACAACGTTTATCCAAATAAAACCTAGCTCTATATAAAATCCCTATACTTTTGGCAATTTTATTTTCAATCATGGAAATATGATTTTTCCAAGTTAAGTTTTCATCTAAATATACACCTAAGAATTTAATTGAAGTTTCTCGACTTATTGCAACCGAATTTAAAGACAGTAAAGGAAGATCAAGCGGTATTAATTGTTTTCTACGAAACGGATGGAACAAAGTATATTTAGTTTTTTTTGTATTGACTGATAATTTATTACTAGAGAACCATTGGTTTAAACATGATAGTTCATTATTCATTATCCGGAATAACTGATCTAAATTTTTATGGGAGTTAAATATATTTGTATCATCAGCAAATAATATTGTAGAGAGCTTCGGACAAACAGAGGCTAAGTCGTTAATGTATAATAAGAATAGGAGAGGACCCAGTATTGAACCCTGAGGAACTCCTATAGTTATATTAAGCAGGGTTGTTTGTTTGTTATTGTAGCTTATGAATTGTTTTCTGTTAGATAGATAACTTTTAAGTAAATTAAGGTTGTTACCAATAACACCATAATGGTTTAATTTTCCCAATAAAATATCATGATTTACGGTATCAAATGCTTTAGAAAAATCTATAAATACACCTAAAACAAATTCATTATTTTCAAATTTCTCTGCGATTTCATCAACAATATCTATGATCGCGTGGTCAGTTGAGTGATTTTTTTGAAATCCATATTGTCTCTGGTACAATAACTTATTCTCAGATATATATTTATTTAGACGGTTAGATAAAATGCGCTCAAATAATTTAGAGAAAATCGGTAAGATTGATATTGGTCTATAATTATTGATTAAAGAACCATCATCTGATTTAAATAAAGGGATGATTTTAGCAATTTTCATTTTATCTGGAAATATTCCTGAGGTAAGTGATTGATTAAAAATATGTTTTAATGGATTACAAATTTCAGGAAAGGCAATTTTTACGATATTTGGTGTTATTTCGTCATAACCAGGAGATTTATTAATATCTATTTGGTTAACAACATCATTTAATTCATTAGTAGTAATTTCAATGTTAGTCATGGAACAAGTCGAGGTATTTAGATAATCCGAAAAGTGTTTGCCTACAATTGGAATTTTATCAGCAAGCTTGCTTCCCACGTTAACAAAGTATTCATTAAAATATTCTGCAATCTTGTCTTCATCAAAACAGTCCTTATTTTCAATAGATATTCTTTTAGGAAAGGATGGCGAGGTATTTCGCTTACCCAAAACCTCCCTAATTATGTTCCATGTTTTCTTAGAATTTCCCTGGTTTAATTTAAGTAAGTTATGGTAATAATTAATCTTCGATTTACGTTTGATCTTTTCAAATAAATTTTTATATTTCTTATATGAGTTTTTTTTATCTATTGTACGTTTTTTAAGGAATTTATTATATAATTTTTGTTTAAATTTGGAAGATTTTATTAAACCTTTAGTCATCCAAGGATTATTTAAGGTTTTTGTTTTCATTTTAATTTTAGTTTTTGGGAAATGAAAATTATATTTTGATAGAAAAAGTGTTAAAAATTGGTTATAAGCAACATTGGGATCTTTGATATCAAACATGTCCCAGTTTGTAAACTTTAAGTCTTCTTTAAACTTTAAAATTTTATTCGAAGTAAATATTCGTTTTAAAATAAACTTTGTAGAATTTAATTCAGATTTACAATTTAATGGTTTTATAACAAATATAGGGAAATGATCGGTGATATCAGTTTTTATAATACCTGTTTCAAGTTTCAAATCAAATGAATTAATAAAGATGTTATCAATGGCAGTTGCAGTGTCCTTAGTAACACGAGTAGGTCTATTGATTATGGGATAAAAACTGTTTTGCATAAAAATATTTATAACATTTTTCACGTTATTGTTTGTGTTAAAATTTAACACGTTTATGTTATAATCGCCTAACATGTATATTTCCTTCTTTTCATTCATTATAATTTCTTGATATTCACTGAGCCATAACGTGTTTCTTTTGACAATACGACGTTTTTCGTTAATAAGCACGTAACAGTAGGAACATTTGTAGAATTCTAAATCCCCTGCAATGTCTCGTTCTACATTTGACCACATTTTCTACAGCATGCAAATGCGTGAACCGAATAATGATTTAATAATTTTAATGCCATATTTGCTATACGTGGAATTTGTAACAATCGTTTTTTATGTTAAACGACGAACAAAGCAGGAATGGATGGCAGTATTTAGTGCTTAAAATTAACCCGGGTTACAAGACAAAATCGGATTTGAATTAATGGTAGGCAGTTTAAAAACACATCGTTACTAAACTTTAGCTTACACCCTAACCTTAGAGCTTTCACTCTAAACTTTAGCTTTCACCTTAACATTTGCAAGGCTAGGACATTAATAGCGATAAATGCTCAACATTTTCACTCCAATAAAAAAATATAAAAATGTATTTTCACTTCATTTTCTATAGATCCCCCTTACACATCAATTGGAAGATACCTAGGCTTAGCGCTTAACCACTGTTCTGTTTCTGTATAACCTCGTGATCCAATCCTTCATCACATGTCCTATTCTTTCGACACCTACACTTCACACATTCCAAACAGTCTCACTTTGAATGGTTACGTTTTTCATTATTTACCCACGAGATTTGCATTGGCTGGAACATAGCCCAAACATGTTTAACGAAACAAAAAGGTGTTGTATTTCTTGAAAATATTCTTGCGCTGCAAAGATCATTAATGTACATTTTTATTTATGATGCGGCAAACTCATTTCGTATTCGACGATAGTAATAATCTGAATAGGCTTGGATTTTCTTGAATAAGATTTCTCTTCTTTCCATATATTCATCATTTTTTTAACTGTTTAAAGTCCTCTATTAAATTGCCCAAAGTTGGTGCATTTTGTATATTTTTCTATTTTGAAAATTTAATACTTAAATTATTATTTATAACATTGATAATAAATTAATTATTCATCGAAGAATTTCCATAATTCTATCCGTGCTTCATTTCTGCCGAATTGGTGGATTTTATAGAGAAAAAACATTCTCGTTTTAATAACTTTGTAACATTTCAATCTCGCCTGGCCAATTGATAACTGAAGGTTGACCTCTGCTTGACAACGAGTTTGTATTAATGTTTGTCCCCGCCGTATTTAAGATTTTAAATTACAATTCATGTAATAAATCCAGGTCCACTTAATAGGAAATTTCCGATCTAACGAAACCATTTTTTGTCTCCCTTGGAAGTTACATTCTTGGAAATATCCTCTTTTTCTCTTTCATTCTTTATTTCAAATACAGAGAGGACAAAATAAAGTCAGTTAAGCGTCAAGAAAAATAGTAAGTTTTCGTGGCTTTTTGATCTTAGATAATTTTCTATTGATGAAGTAAAACGTCAGTCGATAAACATGAACCCTATCACTTTCCGTGAAATTTATTGCTGTTTGAAGCAATTCAATATGGCTACCAAAACGTTCAACTTTTAAAAATCAACAAAGTATTGCGATATTTCTATTCACGGAACTGTGGTCAAACTTCCCAAGCAACAAAGACATGCCACCAGTTTGTGCTTTTATATTTTATGGCGGATACAGATATTTACAATTTTGCAATAAAATAAATCAAGACGATTTCATAGTATGTGCGATCAACAGACCATTTGCAAGATAGAAAGATTTTAAATGAAAACGGGATTTAAGTTGAGCTTCTTGTTTTGTTAAAGTTGAGGTGTCAATCATTTTATGAACTTCTTTTACTAGGAATAACCTTTCGGGACCGTTTATGGTTTACTTTCTATCTCGAAAAGGGTCTATTCGATTTGACTCTATGTGTATTTTACCGAATAATTTGCATAACGAAAATAAGACCCCTATCAAATGCAAACCATGCAACCTACTTGCAATATGTTTTATTTAATCGGCAAACGTTGTTCATAAATGGAATATGACGGATTCCTTTGTCACTTTTAAAAGTGCATTAAATACAGTGCTCCAGAAAACTGAAATATTTATTCCCGCAAAAGCATAAAGACTGCTCCAACGAGTAGCGCCATCATGATGACGTCAGCACGCAACCAACTCCCAGAACCCATTGCGTTGCAGTTATTATTTTTGCAGCAAAAGGTAATCTAAATAATTTTCAACGTAGGAAACAACAACGAAAGATTGGAATTCACAAAAATATTTTAATGCCGTTAGCATTATATTTAATCATTCAAAAATTCAGGTGTATGTTTCCATATAAAGTGCTCAATAGTAGAGTAACTAGAGCAAAATACAACAAAGTAAAGAGAAAAAACTCAAACTTTTTATAGTACTCTGAGTTTCGTGCGTTCACACTTTTCAGCTATATATTCCAATGAAAAAATTGTTACAAAAACATATTATCTAGAAACAAAATTCACAAGGGAGCGCAGAAATCGTTACAAATGCGTAGAGGGACCTAATCTTTTGATTTATAATTGGCTAATAAAAATTTATTTGTATGACGACATTTTGATATTAATTCACTACGCTTGTTAAGAAGGCTTTGTTTATCATGGTAATTTAAAATTTCGTATTTTTCCTGTAAACAAAGGGCACAGGTTCGTTCCCTTCCCTAACCTTCCCGATAAAGTCTATATCGGATTGACAGAAAAAGCTTTTAAAACACGGTGGAATAGTCATAAACTTTCTTTAAACAATGGGAAATACAAGAACAGCACGTCATTGTCGACCCACGTCTGGGAGCTAAAGGAAATCCACAGGGTAGTGCTTGTTTTGAAATGGTCTGTGATAAAGCACGCAAAAAGTTATTCTATCAACGCACGAACCTGTGCTCTTTGTTTACAGGAGAAATACAAAATTTTAAATTACCCTGATAAACAAAGCCTTCTTCACAAGCGTAGTGAATTAATATCAAAATGCCGTCATACTAATAAATTTTTATTAGCCAATTATAAATCAAAAGATTAGGTTCCTATACGCATTTGTAACGATTTCCGCGCTCCCTTGTGAATTTTGTTTCTAGATAATATGTTTTTGTAACAATTTTTTCATTGGAATATATAGCTGAAGAGTGTGAACGCACGAAACTCAGAGTACTATAAAAAGTTTGAGTTTTTTCTCTTTACTTTGTTGTATTTAATCATTCCAAATATATATAAAATTTATTGCACTATACACAACTTCATCTATTCAATATCGGTAATGGTCTGATTTAAAGGGTCCCTCGCTAGGTATTTAACTATTATAAGTTACCATAAAACTCTCAATCTTAAACTATTATAGCCGATTCCTTGAATGTTATCAGTTATTCTTCTTCTTTTCGAGTCCACAAATACACATCAGTGGTAGAAGGTAGTTATGGTGGTGTCAGGATTAGTTCGACTAAGATAGCCTATCCAATGCCGCTTGTATTCATAAAATACGGAAGCTCCTAACGTGGCATATCAATTATAAGTTATTAAACAGTAGCTAATTGTAAGTATTTATAAAAGATGCGAAAAACAGAGTCCTTAAATAATATCTTAACTACTAGGTCGATGAACTCAAATATTTACCTCGCATCCTGACTTTTTAAAGCACATGGCGCTGATCCCAGCATCGGTGTCACATTGCTCCTCCTTTTCACAACCGGCATCGTACACCGTAGCTCCGTTTGCATTACTAAAAAAAATCATGATTTAGTTTACAAACGTATTAGTATTATTTTCTGTCAATATTTAATTTTTGAATATATTTACTCTATTAAATAAAAAGGAATACACAATTAAATAACGCGATGCCGATACCGAGATGGATATTTTTTTATTTACAATTAAATTTAGTTTTTATACTAAATATGCGCCTGTCATAAACTGCAGTAGCTATGTATTAAGTGCGATATGGAAACATAAACAAGACTACGAGGAAGAGTATCGGAAGAAAGATCGGATCTCAATAGAATCGATACACTGCTGCTAGAAGCCTACATGTATTTTCTTATCATGCAGCGGTTGTGGCCATCGCAATAGTCGGTCTCTTTCGTGCCACAGTTTTCGTCCTCTTTACATCGGAAGCAAGACGCCAAATTCTCACCCATCGTCAGTGTTACTAAAACAGAAACAATTTTCATGTTTATCGGAATCGAAGGTATATTCAACTGTAAGGAAGTGGAAAAAAAATTGCGAGCTTCGAATGTTTCAATAAAACATTTTGACGACCAAAAAATCCTAATAAATAAAGCAGACATTCTGTCTGTGGTTTGTTCCACTTTTTCTCAGAGTCTAGTGGTTGCGAATTAGTGACATCTCAAATAGATACCTTAGAGCAATAAATGTAACATGGGACACGGAAATGTGTACTTAATATAGATAAATTGTGGGTTTATAGTGTTGTTGAGCAGTTGTCCCCTTGACAACGCCGTAGGTACTTCTGCTAGTATATATAATAATACAGTACAGTATATTTAGTTTCCTGTATGTTATTGCAATAAATGTTGTTTGACTTAGAGAAATACTTGTGAACGATAACTGCGAGCATAGAGTATATATAGGTTTAATAGCCCAAAAGTATACCTTGTTAAGCAAATTTCACCTTTAATTCATTTGCTTAGAGAAGAAAATTGTAATCTTATAAAAAATAAATAAACTATGAAATTTAAAGACGCGATGCAATTTGTGAAAGTTAATTGAAACTTAAATTAACTCGATTATTAAATTCGTTCATTTTGCGTCGTACTTACACAAGATTATTTACGATTTATACGAAAAGCGAACCCACCTACTCCCAAAAGAACAACGGCTCCCAAGAAAACGAATCTCATCGTTGCTCTTCCTACTCCAAGGAACGTTTTACTCTCAAAAAACTGAAAATTTCTCGCTTAAAGATGAATGAAAATTCTTCTCGATTTCAATCCAGTTGTCAATGGGCACCATGCATTATTAAAAAATATCAAAATCTCGCCCATTCAACTTGGATTTCGGCAATTCTGTCAAATTCTCAAGTTAAATCGAACTGTTACGGAGCGATTTCACCATGCTGATATGAAAATTTAAAATCTGATAACAATTCACCAATTTTGAAAAAATTCTTTATTATCAAGGTGATTTTCCCCGCTGGTACAAACTACGACATGCGAATTTCTAAATCCGTTCTTTTTGTTAAAAGGGCGAAGGTTTGAAAAGGGTCTCGTGCTACCTTGCGTCATTGATGGCGTGATGACGTGATCTTTCTAATTCTTTTGCGGATCTACCTTATGATGCAAACGAGTTTATGAAACAACATGGTGGAGCGCGGATTCAAATTCAAACGGGCTAGTCATATAACGTAATTTCTAAAATAATCCCTTTTATCTCTAAAATTTGTAACATTTGTTTGTTTCAAAAATCATGAATAAAAAATGGAAAGCCGGAATAAGATTCACCAATAGATTATGAAATATCTTGAGATTTGGAATGATTGTACCCTGTTTTAATCTCTTGAAATCGAAATATCATTTCGATACTATGGAACACTGTTCGGCGGAACAATTTCTAATAGCGAGAATTTTATTACCCGTGACGTCAAAATTTACCGGGAAACCAAGACTTTTAAGTCCTAATTTCCTGGGGTCTTAATTTCCCGCTACACCGGTTTCAATTTTGTTTCTTTGCGTTTGTTTGTTTATTTGCTAGCTTATTTTTGGCAATATGTAGCTAATAAATTAAATATGTCACTTTTAATCTTTTTGTGATATGATGGTTTCGTAATTAAATTTATGTGTAAGATAATTAAGATAATTAATATTTCGAAATTCAACTGCTAAATAGTTTCTGCTTTATTCTCCATGCGTACAGAAATACTTATATTAATAATGTAAAATCAGGAAAGAAATCATTTACCATAATAACGAATGCACCGAAATTTACATCGATAACCGGCGTTCATCCGTTACAATAATTTTTTGAAAATAATGCCATGTGTTTACCTCCTATGCATCTAGATGGAATAATATATGTGGAAGTCCGAGAAAGAAGCTATGCGATATTATATGTAAATACAAAAGATTCATCACCTGAGCGAATAAATTACAAGAACATAAGTTCTATTTTTATATCTACCAATTGTGGTTTTATCGCTTTGTTTTTATCAATGGGAGTTTTGAACAGATTCTCTGTCAACAACAATGCAATAGCTTCGTGCGCAGGTGGTGCAAGTTCTCCGTCCTATATGAAGCAAAGATAATATTGCACCAAGTTAAAAAGCCTCTGCGAGTGAGATAAAATTACGGGTTAAAAAAAGAGAGAAATGTAATGATAGAATACATGTCGGTTATGTGTAAACTGAAAAACTTGCGATGTATACTTCTTTAGTTTGAAAAATGTTAGTAGAAAGAATTATATTTTAAGTTAGCGAATGATTACACTGGAATTTACTGGAGGTGTTAAGTAAAACATATATAATTCTTGTTTCGCCGAGTTGAGACATGATAAGGACAGAGATTGTATTCGAATCTCAAAGGTTGGTTGTGAAAGGATACGACTCATTTTCTTTGCGTTGATAATTATACGTGTCGATATGTAAACTCATAGTTCCCCAGAAACTGTTTACGCTCCGTCCGAGATTTCTAGGCGGTTGACTACAGTATTGCAATGTTTGCCCAATCACGGATTAATAATATCGCATCGGTTAACGTTTTAGTAAAAACAATCATATATAAAATTGAGCACGTTTTCAAAAGTTGTTGCTACGGTGACATTCAAATAACGGAAGGAAAAACAACATACATAAATTCCGATCTGCTAGATCTTATAATGTCGTTTTTGTTATGGGTTTTGCAAATGGAAAGCACATCATGGGTTGTTATCATACGTTTCTTCGACATATTGTTTTTCGGAGATAAAGCTTTTGTGATGAACCAAGATGATATGTGTGGGCGATCAAAACGATGTTTACGCATAGGATGTTTAAAAATAAACAAAGAAAATTGTAACAATCGTTTTTTTATCGAAAATAATATCTTTGCACATTTCTTTAGGTCAGAAATAATTCATATTTTAGTTTACTAAATTATCTTATATTTTATATAGCAACGATCTTATAATTTTAATGGTAAAAGGTAAAATTTCGTTTGAAAATATTAAATTCTTCATTATTTTTCTGCGCGCATTTCCAAAAAAAATTTTGATTGTCTGAATGGAATACTTTAGTAGAAAATGAAAATTGAATACAAGATGGCGCATACATCATGAAAACTGGTGACGAACTTGCTTTGAAAGATGGCATTTAAGTACGAAAAAATGCCGAGTGATGATGAA
The DNA here is from genome assembly GCA_963930725.1 of Candelabrum cocksii. Taxonomy (NCBI): domain Eukaryota; kingdom Metazoa; phylum Cnidaria; class Hydrozoa; order Anthoathecata; family Candelabridae; genus Candelabrum; species Candelabrum cocksii. Next base: position 4,192,075 of record OZ005677.1, on the reverse strand, counting down.
GATGAGGAAGATCCAAAGTAAGATTTTAACCATTATATTTTGATCCATTTACAAAAGGTTTGAGAGATATACTTTGATTGAACGTATATAAGAACAACCTTCTCAAAACGCGTGTTTAAAAAAGACTGGATCGGGTGGCTATTACCTCAGAGAAAATTTCTCATCATAATGGAGACGATCAGAACATTCTTTCGTAAAGTATTTAAGACATAGCCGCAACCGTATCAATGTTAGCTGTATTAAATTATTGCAAAATATAATCTACAACTACATTAACATGTTTGATTTGAGTCATTTTTGAAGTATTTTTGATATGGAAAATGCAAAGGATGAAGAGTAAGTTGCGTTTGTGTCTAGGTTTATTGCAGTTATAACTAGATAATGAAACTTGATCATTATTTGTTTGTTCTCAACTATATATCTTATTGTTACTTTCAACTCACAAATAGTGTAGCTATAAATTCTCGAAGGCAAATATGATTAAAAACAAATTTACAAATGTTGGCACAACATGATTTTACACGTTGTTTTTTTTTATAAGAAAAGAAACCGGTTTATAAGAATCTCTAGTCGCTTGATCTCGGAAACCTAAGAAACTACTACAGTAAGCTCACTCTATTCTAAGAAATTGAGAAATTTTGTCAGCTAAATTTTTATGTGTGCTACTGCATAAAACAAAAAGAAAAGCAAAAATCATAAAAGGTTTGTTCTCTGTGACATTCCTCAATACAGTAAGGCAAAAATTCTGATATAGTAAGAAAGCCTTAAGAAACTTTTCTAGTAACTACCTAGAGACACAAAAGCTTAGTTTCTTATTAAAAAAACAACGTGTATATGACGTAATATCGCAGAAATGCTGGGTATTTGTAAATATCTGATTTCATATGGGCCTTGGTTCTCGAAAATCATAGATTAAAATAGAATAGCCTCATGTTACCAAGCTATTTGTAAACATGTCTGACTGTTTGTTTGTTGGATAGGAAGGGATTTAAAAAGTGGAAAGGGTTACTCTGGTCACTTAGCTTGAACCAAATTTGCCTCTGCATATAAGGAGACCCAAAGTGGGTTCAATAATTTAGGCTTGGTTAAACATTGGAGGGACAGCATGAAATAAACTTAAAATGAACTATTGCACTATTTAGTATAAAATATCCATTATACATTATACATATATTGTCTGCTACATAAGGTCGCCCAAAATCGACATCAAAATTCATGCTTGATCAAACATTACCCGTACGTGACAAAGGGTGTGTATCCAACAGAATTCATAATACTTAAAAATAATTACTTATATACTGTATGCATCAAATGAGAAGGTCACTATCAGAAAGATTTAACTTTAACTGATTATAGTATGTATTTCACGTTCTTTCTCATCAAACTGTTATCATTTTTGCCACTCCAGGTACCAATAACAGTTAGCACGTCATCAGTTTTGTTTCCATTAGTGCCATTTTTCAATCGTGAAATTCTCAATTGGGGCTAATTTCTGCTTTACACCCTGACAATGAAACCCATTCAACAAAAGCATTGATGGTAATTTCTAGCTATATGTGGGGAAAATTGAAAAGGGTGTTGCATGAGGCTGAAAATATCAAAATATTCATTTGATCATAATTTTTACCTTTTTTGAGACATTGAATTTTGATATTCAATTTTATTTGGTCTTCAAACACGGTAGGAATTTCAGATTTCAATGGTCCTGAATTGACCAGCAGTTAAATCTACTTTCCAATAAATTGTCCAGTTTTTGGGGGTATATACTAGAATGTTTTCTTTTTTTTGCAAAGAATAAGGAATCTACCAGTTTTTTGAAAGGTCTCCCCTACACCGCCCAGCAACTTCATAAAACCTCAAACTCTATGAACTATCTCGGTTTGTAACTAAAGGTAAAGCAAAAATTTAGAGTGCCAAAGTTTTTCTTTTGGGATAGTATGGATGATTTCTGTGCGTGACATTTTTTTATTGTAATGTCAGTCAGTCAGCAAACGCTTTTATCATGTACATCATTTCATTTTAGTGTTATTGATGAACTTGGAGAAGTTTTATTTCATATATATTTTGGTTTATTTGTCTACAACCCATGTCTATTAGTATTTTGTTGTCCATTATGAGCAAGTATTATAGAAGAAGCTTTCAATGAAAAAAGTCAGGAGAATATTTACGTTGTTCTATATTCCATTGCTTTCTGAGTTTGACAGCTAACTTGGCTTGTCCAATCTGATGATGATTGTAGGTGTGAAGTTTGTGAGAATTCAGAAATCCTTTTGGATACAGCCGAAAGCCACCTTAAGAAGAATGGAAAAGCTGACATATTAAAAGCGTTTTTGCCAACACCAAAGAAGATTTTAGAATATGTTAGGAGATGTTTGATGTCCTTTGCAAGTTTTATAACTTTACCTTGAATTTTCATCACTGATTATGGGGTAAACATTGCAATATATCCACACGTCTCTTAATTCTTTTGCAACAGTTTCAGCAGAACTTTTCCAATTTTCTTCATGTAACAATTGTTGTAACACATCACGGTTAGTAGGTAGCAAACCAGGGGGAAGTTTGGTGTGCTTTCAAATTGGTACAAGCTCACATCTTGGCAAACCTTGCGTGATGCCGAGGCTCTTGTTTGGTTTACCGGTAGCAATAAAAATAAATACCTTGCGTTTTAATCAATAATATCTACAAGTATTTTTTAGTTACAATTGTGTATTGTAAATTGTGAACAAAACAGTGGAAATATGCTGAAAATGTTTATTTTGCTATTAATTCGAAAATGACAACAGATAGGGCAAAATTTTCTCTTACAGCAAATAGATAACATATGTACTCTGAATATTTTGACACCAAAATTAGGTTTCTAGCCCAAGTGGTTGCTGAGATATGGCAAATTCATGGAATTTGACCTCATTGACCGCATGACCTTTTCGTTCTGGTTGCTAGCCCATTTCTGGGGTTGTGACTCCAAAAATTTTTTAGAACATGTTTTTAGGACCATATACAAGATTCAAGAGGGTTTTTTTTAAAATTTCATTAAAAAAATTGTTACAACCCACCCTAGCATCCAGCTGTAAAAACATCTGCTTCAATAAACCATCAGATGATTAAACCTACACAATTGTGGGGAATATCATCTGTTGAAAAAGCCCAACCCATTCTGAGTGGAAAAGGTCACATTAAATCTGTCTATCAAGTCTGCAATCATAGTACTTTTATATATAGCACTTAGTGATATAGCATGATAGCGATTCTCATGGGTTTTGTTTAGACACACAGACTTTTATGTGCTGTTGGGTTTGGACAGAGATGCCACGGCCGAAGAGATCAAGAAAGCTTACAGAAAGGTTTGTTGCGTTTCAAAATATTTTGAGATTTTGTTGTTTTTGGTTAGTTCTCTATGTAAATATGTAATAAGGCCACAAAGTAATTAAATCAATGAGTTTAATATCAATATCACAGGGGGGGTGTTAGGAAATCAGAATAATAAGTGGTGCTTTGTTGGCATATCATTGAATATTCCTGAGGTGTTGGAAAACGTTGAAACAAAGAAATATTAAACATCAAAGTATTATTTTCACATGCATATTCGTATATAATTAGTTTTTAATTTGTATATAATGTAATTGTGAGGTGTTCTTACCCTGTGTAAATATCGGTAACTTGTTTGTTTTCTAGATGGCTCTGAAACACCATCCTGATAAAAACATCAACGACCCTGAAGCCACTGAAAAGGTAAGTTACCCAAATAATGTTGAGTTCATCGCATTATTGATTTTTTCAGTTTCAGTTTGCAATTTCAGGATTTATGACAAAAGCTTTTTTTCCTTAGAAATAATGCAATTCTTGTTATGTTACGTGTGACTTTCAATGTGAAGTGTTGAGCCTTCGAAACCCAAGTGTTTTTCATTTGCGTTTAGTTTAAAGCCATCAATCATGCTCACGCTATATTGTCTGATCCAAATAAAAAAGAAATTTACGACCGTTACGGTGCCATGGGGCTGTACATAGCGGAACAGTTTGGTGAGGAGGTAGGCGCACTCAATGATTAACACATCATGTCGTTAAACCTTTCATTTTGTACTCAGATTTTCATGATCTTCCTGTAATAATCAAGTATTTATGTGACGCGACATGCCTAAAATATAAACAGCGCTGAAAAAATAGGCCCTAAAAGGGCTTGGGACCGAGTATCCATATCTCTGGAACCGTAAGGCGTTTGGAAATTTGGACCAGAGTTTCCTTTCATGAATATGAGCTTGTATACCAAAAATCATGAAAATCTGAGATGGTATGGTGTCAGCCTTAATTTGAGTTCACATTAAACGACCCTTTTACCTATTTCTTCACTTTAAGTCTTACTTAGTGTTACTTGACGATTTAGGGAAGAATGAAATCAACACATTTGCCAGTTTACTTATTTCTTAATGCGTGCAAAACAATGTTATTGGATTGGTGTTATATTTTCTAAAGAGATTTTCTAAGTAACCTCCTGATTCGTTCAGAATGTGAAGACCTACTTCCTGTTAAGCAGTGGTTGGTGCAAAGGTCTTCTCATATTCTGCGGTATCATCACCGGCTGCTACTTCTGCTGTTGTTGTTTCTGCTTCTGCTGTAACTTCTGTTGCGGTCGCTACAAGAACGTCGCCGACGATGAGACACCGGCGTACGACGATATTAACCACTCGGAAGACAGCAAATCCGAGGATAGCGCTGTCATAACAGAAGAACCGCAGTCAGAAACCGACAAGGCGTTTGTCACGCAACCACCCAGCTACAATAGCATAAACAAAACCGAGACGAAATCTAACGGCGCCATACCAATGCACCCTCCGTCCTAACACCTATTTTTTTTTACCGTCCCGGGAAAATATTTTTATACGATGATAGTCTGCAAGAAACAGGACAGCGTTCCGGATAATATATCTACGGAAATGTTACTGGAAATTTTAACTAGACTAGATTAATTTTTCAATTAATTTTGAAGAAAGCTCGCATAGGTAAGTATTTCTCATATACGGTTGCTACTCCGGTCAACATAAGATCATCTCCGGTTTTTCTAGCTCCCCTAAAATTCGCTTCGATAAAGTGTGGGTTTGATAATGATTTTTTTTATTTTCGCAAATTTCGTTTTGAAGTTATATAAAGTCAGGTGACCTCACAGTAAATTTATGTCATTTTAACAGCGTGAATTAATTCCTTATTTAATTTCTTCCTCTGTAATATTTATTTTTTGCAAATGTTGTGTAGATTTTCTGTTGAAAAATATTTTTTTAATTCACTCTCAGTTATTATAAATATATAGCTTTTCTCCAAGAAAGCTTTTGTGGAAACTGTGCATTTTCATTCCCAAAATCCCTATGTTCTTTTACAAATACAGTGAGTTAATGCTCTGGAATTTCGGAAGAAGTTTGAATTAAAATTGATTTGTTAATGTGATATTCTGGTGCAAGATGTAGATTTATAGCAAGTCTGTCAGTTAGGTCTTATGTTCATATTTCATTTTTGCCAAGCCAACTCTGCTATCTATAGTTTTGCTTTGCTTGTTATTGAATACATAAACTTCGTGACAAATCATAAGGCAATAGATTTCCTATAAGAGCTCATACGCATAACGAACGTAAAATACATGTAGGTGTAGAACTCCCCTGCCCGAGACTTCTCTTATCAACAATGATCAACACATGGAAGGTCCGCCTTTTGGTTAAGGGAAGGTTGCATATTCAAAGCCACGGTAACTTCTTCCTGTTGAAATATGTAGTGGTAGTTGATCTTGCTGCTGCGTTCTCCTTTCTTAGCCGCTGTTATAATGAAACCCCTATATATCTCATTTGATTTCAACGTGTATCTTTAGATTTGAGGGGCCACCCGTGTTCCGGGTATGTCAGCCAGTCTGTCGATCAGCGTGCGTCTGCTTGTATTCCTCTGCTGACATTGTTTAATCAGAGTAGAACTACACTAATTACACAACATGGTTCATCTAATATGATTGATCCCGGGGAAATAATTTTCTTATGCGCCGTTTCAAGTTTGTCAAAAACGACTGAAAAGAAATGTGGTATCATCAACTTGCCTTCTCTTCTCTATACAACAAACCATGATTTTAATGCCGGGTGTTCCATTTTACATAAACTCATTGGGTACATAATGCTTTCGATTCCTTCTTGACAAATTCTAGAAGCACGTTAAACAAATATGGTGAAAGCATCCTATATCCAACAAGAAACATTTTGTTAAATGTGTTTGTCGACAATTAGTGCTCAGTCAGTCAGAGGTTTCATAGAAAATCTTGACTATTTACCTATGTAACCAAGTTCAAATGCAGCTTGTATTGGTGTTCTTTGATTGTTCTACGATGCATGTTACCACGAAGATTACAAAAAAGATTCTTCTTCTTGGTTCGAATCAAAACTGACTTTCTCTCTTTGCTTGTTTTCGTTTTCACTTGAACAAGGCAATTTTCTGCTAAATACTTTGAGAGATTTGTGATTGCTCTATAATTCTTTGCCACGGGTATTCTTCCTATTTTACGGGTAATCTCCAATCTGATTGAATATCTTCCGAGTATGTTCAAGATTTCATCCCCGCCTACTTTGATGGCTCCAATACTTTTAAAAGGTTTTTATCTAGAGCTATTGGAGGCAATCATTGGCAAAAGATGTTCGAATAGTATCGCTTAAACCTTATTTTGAACACGATGTTATCAATAAAGATTAGTTTTAACAAATAATTATTATTATATTTGTATGTAAAAACTACACAAATGTCAAAGAATGATTAATTAAATGAAAAATTATTCTTATATAATTTAGTGAGTAACATGTAAATATGACGTAAAACTAACTGTTGTGTTTTTATATCGATTATCTTTTATGTTCCCAAAACAATTTTTAAAATTGTAGTTAACCTTTAGTACCCCGTGTAGCATATCTGCTAGGATACTGCAGGCTCTTCTAACACATTGTCATGCACATTCTTTGAACTTGTCAGTAAAAGATATGTGCAAGAACGTTAAGATTTTAAACGATACAATGAAGAGATCTAGACGAAGATCCGTAGACGAGATCTGTATTTTTGTAAAATACTCTCCTAAAAGAGAGAAGATACTCGGTGACATGAAAGAAAACATTGATGCTGAGTTAGACGAATAAGTTCTTGCTGATAGAAACTCTGTACTATCATTAGATAAACTTTGTGTTACTCGATGGACTGTTTGTGGTAAGTGCTTTGAAAAAATAAACCTAAACTACAATGCGTTAATTAAGTTATGGAAGGCGTGTCTTGCGGAATCTGTGGCTACTGAAGTTAAAGCACGCCCAATTGAATATCATCAACAATGTCTACCTTTTCATTCTTTTTTGCCTTGCGTCTTGGTGAAACACTGTTCATGCTAACGGACAATTTGTCAAAAACATTACAAAAAAGGTAAATAGGTGCAGATTTAACTTTAAAAACTTTAGAAGACATGAGGAACGCGAGGAAAGCTTTGACAATTTCGTTTAAGATGTCAAAACAAAAGCTGGAGATCTTCCAGTAGGAGGAACCCAAATTGAAAAATAAACGGAAGAAACCTAATTATTCTATTTTTCAGTTCGTTGATGGTCAAGTCCTGTATGAACACCTATCTACCAACAATTTGTTAAACGAAAATCAGTTTGGATTTCAAAAGTGTGTAAGTGTAAACATGCAGTTTTACAGTTATCGGAAGATATTTTATCAAACCTTGACGGAAAACGATTCACTTTGGGTGTGTTTGTAGACTTATTGAAGGCCTTCGATACTGTGGATCACGAAATTCTTCTGTGTAAATTGAAATACTACGGTATCCATGGACCAATCTTAAAACTAATTAGGAATTATCTTCAAGAAAGAAAACAATTTGTCAGTTACAATAATAAACAAACTAACAGTCTTATGCGGTGTTCCTCAGGGTTCTATATTAGGACCGTTACTATTCCTATTATACATCAACGATATTTCAAATGTCTCTAAAAACACTTCCGCAATTTTATTCGCTGATGACACAAATCTTTTTTCGTCAGGTGACAATATTGATCTTTTCGATAATGAACATGGAATTGTCACTTATAAATGACTGGTTTAAGTGTAACAAGTTGTCTTTAAATCCTAATAAATGTAAATATATTCTTTTTTATTCAAAATCCTCCGAAAAATCTCTCCCAAAAAATTGCCAGTGTTAAGGTGGTTAGCTAGTAAAAAAACTAAAACCAGAAATGAATGTACGTTAATCACCAAATTTAAATATTTGCTGTGTACCATCAAAAGAAACTTAATAAATTAATTTTTGGTTGCTGAGTCAGCAACAATTAGAAAATTAGTCCACGAAGCAAAACACGTTTTTTAGGAGATCTACATAAGATTTCAAACCCAAATTTGTATAAATTTATATATTCAACATTTTGTTATTCTTCAAATGCTCAATTATAGACCATGGATATGCTTTAGGTACTTCTAGGGTGTAGAAGGAACAATTGCTGAAAATTTGAAGCAAAAAGCTCAAGTAGATCCTGAGAAATTCATGTTCGTGTCCGGCTAATATTGAAAATTACACATTCTGAGAAAATAACACAAAAAGAAAAATCTAATAAATATTTCTCAAAAATTTCCTGTTTGGTATGTTTCCCCTCCTTCAAGTTCTTTTTCATTGTCCAAATATCCTTTCCTTACAGCTCGAATATACTTTCTCCTAGCCACTTTTTCTTCTGTTGTTTTTTTGTCCATATTATGTATCCTACAAGTGTCTTTCTGGATTGCGCTATCTATTGCTTTCAAACCAAATGAAATACCGACTTTATCAAAAACTCTGTGCACCCCAGATATTCCATCATTGAAATTAATTATAGCTGATGCAACACCAATTTCCAAGACCCGTTTTGAAATAAAAGTATCTTTTGGACATCTCTTCCAAATGATTTGATTAACAGCCTCGTTTGGGTTTTGCGTGGACCCATTCAAACAGCGACTCAAGAGATCGTCATTGGAGAGGTCTTTGAAAACTGGATAGATGGTTCTTTTATTGCAAGGGGCAAGTTCACTGTTTTGGGGCGCTCGTGGTCTAGTGGTCGAAGCTTATGTTTCTTACCGCAACGGCCCAGGTTCTATTCTCGCTAGATGCAAAAAAATTGTTCAAGACGAGAATTACCTGAGCGCGCGGCACCTTTGGGAAGTGCCTAAGAAACCTACCACGGGTTAACCAAAGCCTTGTGAGGAAAATTTGATAGACGAATTGTCGAATGGGTATACTTTATCCCTCAGTAGAAGTAGCGATTTGCTGAGTATACATAGCTATTAGAAAACATGATGTATATCATGTCACCACAGTGAACTGTGGATGAATTAAAAAAAAAAAAAGTTCACTGAAGATTTAACTTGATCTTTGTCTCTCCAGTATTTACACCAACTGTTCTAAGTGCGGGGACAAAACGTGTGACGGTCTTCTGGATTGGTAATACCGGTACAATGCCACAACACTGCTAGTGCTCCTTTCTTTATCATATATAATGCAACGTCTCTGTCATTATCCCAGGCAGCAGCAGTGTTTTCACGTATCGCCATACCAAAATAATTTTGCAGTGTATTTATTATTTTATCTGTTAGTCTACCTTTCCCTGTAAGTCCTCTGCCATCTGACAAAGTTTTACTTTTCATACTCGTGCGGAGTCTGCGTAGTCGTGTGCCTAGTCGTTTTTGGACATGACCGACACACTCTGATTTAACTGATACTAAATCATCTCCATATGGTTTTGATTGTATTACCTTTTTAAATGATTCTGTGTCACCATCACCAATGTAATGCGAATAACGTACACTGTATTTCCCAATGGAGGATGCAAAGATCTATGCTGCACCAGCAGATTCCATAGCACCTGAACTTTGTGTGTGATTCATCTGACAATTGTGTGTCTGTCTCCATTCATTGTACTCGTCAGTTCTTTTTCTATTTTCCCAGTTCACACATCCTTTACTAAATTTTGAAAAAACTTTATAGTCAACAACTTTCCTATTTTGTGTCGAAATTGCCGATACGATTCCATTCAAAGAAGAATGGCCGCGTTATTGCCAATAACCATCGAGACTAACATAACAGTCAACAAGATCAGTTTCTGTGCTGTCGGGTTGTAATGCATGGCGTACCTCTTTAACTGCATCCTGCATACTTGACTCAGCACTTTCAACATAAAATAGGTGAAGATCAGCATTAATATCATCATATGCAGCATGTGCCATGGACATGGGCATATTGATTATGGTCGTAAATGTCTTCATAGCTTCATGGCCCCTACCCAGCTCTCGGAATGCTATCACTGATCTTATGTTTATTTCGGCAGTTTTTTGTCCACGATTTTCCTTTCCAGGAAGCTGAATTTCTGGGGATGAAACCAATTTATACGTCCAATCACAGTTTTGACAGCTGATTGCGATTTGAATGGAAAATCCCGTTTTTTCGTTATCAATAAGTTTAACTTCTGCATTTTTCTGGCTACTAGCTACACGAAGGACACGAGAAGACTGTTTGTATTAAATCCTTGAGTTTATTTGAATGGAAGAAGAAAAAGAATTCATCAGGCCCCTGATTCAATATTTGAAAGCTTATTAATAGAATCATTTAATTTTAAAGAACTGGTGGAAGGAGTTGACACATGTTCTTTTTCTTTTGTGTCTGCAAATACCTCCGCAGAGCATCCACCATTGCCATTGGTTTGTTCTGAAAGAAAATTTTTTTTCTTTATGCATGTATACTGATTCTTTGTATTCTTTCTTTTTCTTTTAACTCTATTTAGATTCTTTTTATTTGCCATCTAAGAATAAGGGATTCATTAGGAAAAACGACAGAAAAAATTGAGCAACATTACAAAAAAACAAGAACACACAATCAGAAGCAATCCAGGTGAACTCTCTATATTTTGTTTGTTCCTTATACTTATGGCTTTAAATATCACTTCGAGTGCCGTGAAGCAAAGTGGATATATAGGGAAAAGCAAAAAACTCGCCGTTAAAAGGAGAAGCACATTTTTAAGGCAAATTTAGGCCCCAAATAACGGTTGCAAAGGACGTTGGAAAAAAATTAGACTTAACCCTAAAAAATCTTATTTTCTGGAATAACGACTGCATAAATCCATAAAAACTATATATTTTTGAAATCTACGATAAATTTTGCGTCTAGGGGTGTATAAAAATTGTTTTTAAATATTTTTAAAGCTAGCTAACCACCTTAAGTATCGACAATTGTAAAATCACTAGAGAAAAATACAATAAATTTTCACCGTTGATGAAGAATTTTGTTCAATGTACTATGATGCTTTCGATCACATCATATCTGCGATAAAGGAAAGATTTGATCAACTAAGTATTCAAACATATGCATAACTTGAAGAATTGTTGCTTCGCGGAGCTCGAGCTGAAAGTTATCAACCTGGAATTTAGATATGTATTGATATTGATGCTCTTCAGTTAGAGTTTTATTTTTTTAAAAAAAAATGTTTGATATGCCTAAAGGTTTTTATGAAATACACAAAGCATTGAATGGGCAAGAAAGGCCAGAACATGCTCTAATACCAAACATTGTACATATTTGCAAACTGCTTCTGGTAAATCCAGCAACCAGTGTGCTACTCATTTTCTGGTGGCAGGAATATAAAACTTGGCAACGCTCCACAACGTCAGAAAAACGCTTAAATGCACTGGTAATTTTGTATAACTACAAGGAACTGACTGACAAAATCAATCTTGTTACTGTTGGGAATGAGTTTGTTGCGAAGTATGATGATCGATATCGTGTGTTTGGCAAGTTGACAGAGGGAGGCGTTAAGAAATAAGTTTTGATGTTTTAATTTACAAAAAGTTTGTCTCATTTTTGATAAACGGACGGCGAAACGAAAAGACGTTGTTTTAATGCCTTAATTTGTTTTGTGTTTTGTAGCTTAGGAAATGGCTAAATAAGCCGTTTTAGAGGGTTTAGAACTGAAAAAATTACCGCCCCAACCATGGCGGGTGCAAGGGTTAGGAAACTTAGCCCCCACCCCAACTTTCAAAACTGTGTCGTAGGGCCTGTATATACACAATGCATTGTTCTAGAGGTTACTTCACTATAGAATATGCAAGAGAGTTTTATATTAATACCATTCTGGGTGTTTCTGGAATACTCTTCCTATTAATACTGAGGTAAGGAATGCTATATCTTACTACTGAAGAAATTCCCTACTAATCACGTTGTTATGAGTGTTTCAACATGAGTTTCACATCAAGGAATAATCCTGTAACTTGGACAACTGTTCCAGAGATAGCATTACCAGGTTAACCTTGTATTATTCTTAATGTAATAGATTATTTATTGAATCTATTTTTAGCGATTGTTTCGGAACAAATTTTCATCCAAAATTTTCTACGCAAAAGTGTGAATTGTTCATGCCGGATTGATTTGGTGGATAACTCATCCAACTTTCATCATTTCAAACATAAAAACGTTCGAATCGTAATTCGAATTCAAATTTCAAATCGCATTTCGAATGTTTATTTTAAGAATCTGTGTAGTTTTTACCAAAACATTGTGCAAAGAAAAGCAGCAAAAAAGAAGATATTACAGCAAAGAAATCTAAAACCGCGAAATATTGGACTGAATTGGATAGATACGTTTGAAGTAAAAGCTCTTTAGATACGACAGTAGTAGAATCAGCAAAAATAAATGGCCCCAGAACTCAACTTGCAAAAGTCAAAAAAACTAACAGAGTGGACAGAGTACAGACAAACTTTATTCCTCTAGCTGGAGGTTGGATCCATTACTTATTATTATTGCTTATAATTTCTCTGCCTATAATCAAATCAAGAAAAAGCATGGATACTTTAATATGAAAGAGCAATGAGGACGTGTGAAGAAATCGAAGATACAAGCTCACCATTACCAGGACTCAAGGAAAAAACTATTGCTGGGAAGAAGCTAGATGTGTTGTCTAAATGTATTGAAACCCCTGTTAGTAAGAAATCAAAATCTACTACATTCATTTGAAACATTTCCCTAAACCCCAGTCTTTCCTCAACTTTAAGCTCTTCAATGATTGTATTGAAATTTTTTCTCCGCTTTACCCATTACCTCGTTTTTCCACGGGTATGTATTTCGTCATCCGAACCATTAGTTCGTTCAAAACCAGAACAACAGCTAGGATCAAGGATTTATTCTCCGCCGTTTTGAACTTAGGAATGAATATTTGAATGTTGGATGGAAATGTGTAAACGAAAGAAATATCGTCGCATCCAACGCGTAATTTTCATTCAACAATTTATCCAACATCTGGACTGGTTGGACTGGTTTGCCCCGGCCTTTACATAAAATGAATGAAACACTTGCAATGCAATAGTATCAAACCAAACACTGACAATTTGAAATCTTCATTTCTTGGTAGTAGCTAAGTTACTAAAAATGAGTAAAGAATTTGATAGAGATGAAAAACAAAATTACTCGAATAAAGAGAAGCTGGTTCTTGGTGTATTAGTAGGAAAATGACAAATAAACAAATGTTCGATTCGAATGAGTTTTCGAACGTTTCTTAAATCGAAATACAAAAATGCATGATACGGACCACAAATTAATGTCCGCAAAAACATATTGCTTAAGTTTACGTTTTTTCCTGCTGTATTAAATTACTACTTTTATTTTTCCTTACATAGAAGCAGGTTTCGATCAAACCAACCACTGGTTTTGTTGCCAAAGCGGTGCGTTAAGTTTACAGCGACCTCGCAGAAGTAGCAATAATAATCCACAATTCGAGAAAGCACTAGCCTCCGGCTCATATTCTAAATTGCCTTTTTAGCAGATCTAGAATCTACAATTGCGCAGATGAAGTTGCATTCTGCAAGCTTGACTGTTGATTTGGCACTCAATGTTATTGTATTAGACATGGAGAATGAAAATGTAAATGAAGCACCGGTATATAGAAGCATGGAAGAAGATAAATCAGAAGCAGAGGAGGTATCATGCCGTTGCGGACGCTGTCACATATACTTGATTTAACGATCCTATAAACGACCGAAAACATTTTTCGGGCAAAGGTTGTTGTGCCCTCAAACAATTTTTGGCTCCTACGGACCATGAAAATTTACATGTTATTTCCATACTTTATCTGCCTTAAATCTACATAGTTTCTACATAATTACAAGCAGTTGATAAACGTTTGGGACGAATCTCTTGAAGAAAGTCCCAAAGCAGTATTGAAGTCCAGAATAAACTGGTGCAAATCTCAAATTAGTTCCGTTCCTAGAGATTACAGTCCTTATTAAATTCTCTCATCAAAAAATGATGAAGAACGTTTTCGTCAATTCGGACGATTCATCAAAAAGGATTTTAACTAGACTCTTAGTGTACAGTCATTTTCAAATGTATACGCTGTTTTGTGTTGAAAATGTTGCAAATAATACAGGAAATACATTGTGTCATTTCATGCTGGAGAGTGCGATTTTAGCCAATCTAGGGGAGTCAACGTTTTCTCCTATGTCACTAGCTTTATGGGCCCCATATCGAAATCCGTGTCGACGGCCCTGCAGAGTGGTTATGTATTGGCTGTGACTGGAGGAAGCATAACTAGGTTCATGATATGTTGGAATACCGTAGACAACTTCTGAGAACTGCTGTTAAATGGGTTAGTTTGCGGGTACTCTCCGGTCTCTAATAGACGGAGATTAATAGCCGGCGAATTAACAATCTTAACACCTTATTAACAAAAGTTAAATAAATGATAATGATAGCAAATCATCGTTCGCACGTTTATACACGGAAGCACGCTATCGCTCTGGTAAACATGTACTTTTAATTTAATTCAGTTCAGTTATTTAACAGTTCGGTTTACAATGATAACAAATAATTGTTTTAATGTTTATTATTTAGTATATATAATGCTAAAAAACAAAAAGTTCAGCTCATTCAAATTTCTCCCTAGTAAGTACTCTCACTGCAACACGTTGTTTCGTACCTTACTTAATTTTTTGATCAAATCTTAAACATCTTTCTTTGCGAAACTACAATGTGACGACTTTACATATTCGAATCATCTTATTTTAGCCAGGTCAAATTTAGATTGAACCTAAAATAAATTCCTATAAAGCTAATATTTTTGGTACCACTCGAAGGGCAATTTTATACTGGGTAACATTAAAAATTGGTAAATTCCATTGAAAGGCCATTTGGGCAAAGATTTCCGTTTCCATTTGAGTAACTGGGAGTAAATAAAGAAAATAACTATAATTTCTCAAAAACGTAATAATTTATTTATTTATTTATTCAAGAATATTTATACAGGAAATGCTTAATCAGTAAAAAAATATACTGCTATCAAGAAGGGTCCTGTTAATAAATTAGTTAAAAATTAGCTATATATATATATATATATATATATATATATATATATATATATATATATATATATATATATATATATATATATATATATATATATATATATATATATATATATATATATATAATAATAGTAATAATAATAATAATAAAATTTACAATAAAATATATAAACAGCATCATTTAAAAACGTCGTTTAGCTTTGATTGGTAGTTCTGCTCTGTCAAAGATGTTGTAAGCTTTAGTGGAAGTTCGTTAAAAATCTTTGCCCCAGTAAAGTGAAAACTTTT
Source organism: Candelabrum cocksii (assembly GCA_963930725.1). Lineage (NCBI taxonomy): Eukaryota > Metazoa > Cnidaria > Hydrozoa > Anthoathecata > Candelabridae > Candelabrum > Candelabrum cocksii. The sequence continues at coordinate 4,176,427 of OZ005677.1, read as the reverse complement.
TCTACCGAACTCGAGTTTGTACTTCGGTAGTCTCAATGAAACACCTCGAAGTCGAAGTCTAGTCGAAGATTTATTAACAATTATGTTTTTTGCTCGTTCAGTTAATAACTCCAATCTTTTTTGTTTCGAAGGCGGTAGTAACAAAATCGTGGTACTGCAATAAGTCAACAAAGACTACTACTAGAGTGTTATATGCCAAATTGGCTGAGTAAACTGTTAACGAGTTTCTGATTCGTGATAAGATCTTCAAACGACCAGACGCTTTTCTAGTCCAGTCAGATTGTGAAAAAATTGTGCAAATTGAGTAACAAGCATGAAATTTGGCACGGTGATAGTATGGATGAAAAGAAGTGAATTAAGCCTCAGACCCAATCAAAACCACCTGTTTGGTATATTTTACAGACCGGAATGGGTTACCATAACAACCAAAAAAAAATTCTTTAAAACTCATATTGTCATATATCGTTGGAAAGCTTATAAAAAGGAGAACAAAAATGACTATTATATTAATATCTAAAAACGTACTGGTAACGAGTTACAATCGTTTAAAGAGATTTATTGAGGACCCTCTATCTCAAACTCGCAAGTGACCAAAAAATTGTTCGAGATGGAGAAAGGTGCGGTAAAACTCGAATTTTTTATTATCTATATATTTGTTAAGTTCAGTTAGGGTTTAGGGTTAGTAGAAATACATTTTAAACTTCAATTTTGTACTTTGAAAACTTTGTATGTTGATGACTTACTATACATGAAATTGTAAAATTATAAGAGAAAAATTCGACATAAGAGAAGTTCGAGATAGAGAGATAAAAATAGCTTAGAGGCTACACAAATTTAGAGAAACGTTCGAGATAGAAAGAGTGCACTGTAATAATCAGGTGGGTAAATATTAAAAAAATATCAAAAAACTACTAGTAAATGTAAAAAAATAACAATAAACATTGCAGTTACAACACCTATATCTATATGTCTATATCTATATCTCCACAATCACCGCCGCATTTGCAAAGGGCGGTCCATTTTAATGAAGCTCTCCTGCATTTGCACCGTCCTTTACACCCCTTTTCTTTATTGCAACCACAACAAATAAGTTCCTGACATATGGAGGATGCCTTTTCTCAATTAAGCCATCAATGTGCAAAAGGAGTATTTGTTTTAATCTTGTAGAATGGACCCGATCTGGAAAAACACCGCCTAGCTCTTCAAACCTTGATTTGTATAAATCAGCTAATTCTGCCAATTTAAAGACACAGTTACTTCCCATTCTGTCCCTTTCTTGCTCCATGAAAGCAGCTAATTCCGCAAGGACTGTTCCATGTAACTCTTTTGTTTCGTTGACATTTGGAGTGGTGTCGACATTTTGTGATCTGGCTTTCTTGTAAAATAAAAGAAAACATTGGGGATGGTACATAGCATATTGGGCAATCATATCACCTTTACTTAACTTTGCAAGAAGCTCAAAATCTTGTAACGATTTAGCACATTCTCTTACTTTTTGTCGAGTTTAAAAGTAGATGCTCGACGTAAATTATCTGGCTTTTTCTTACAAAAAAAGAAACACAAGTGGTTGTCATTATTTGCATTGGTATCTTTGCTTGTCGGGGAACGTAAACTAGAACGGGATGATGACTGACCAGCGCTTTCCTCGTCATCATTGCTATCAAAAATCAACTCGTCTTCAGCTTGGGATTCGTGATTTATCTGAGTGTTCTCAACTTGTTGTTCTACTCGTTCTAATTTCATATCGCTGAATTTATTTCTACAGGACTTATGAAACTTAGCTCTATTGATTCAAAGTGTTTCTGCTGTACACAATTCCGAAGACATAAACAAAGAATCAACTGGCAAAGCATCTAGCTCACGGAGACGATTGATATTTCTTGTTATTTTCTCATAAGCTGTAAACGGGTCATAATGTTTGCGCTTCAGGTCGGCTGGCCATTCCAACTTTTCACGAGTAGAAATTTGACATGCAATGCATAAACTCCAATCTAAATTATTGTTATCTGTAAAACATTCCAGATCAGAGTAACGACGTTTTTTATTTGACATTTTTTAATTTACTTTTTTCTAGAATAAAAAACATATAGAATAATTATATTGTTATACAAAACGATATCAACATTGAAATTTTTGCACCAAAACATTACGAAATTGAACGAAAGCAAATTCAAAATTTTATGTTTTAAGATAAGGTTTAATTTTTTTTTGAATGGCTTATTTATTTGTATACAACTAACCCTAACACAGAATAAATAGATGAATACTACAAAAGAAACCTAGATTTACCTATATAATGTAATATAAAAGAAAGAAAAGAGAATAAAAAGTGATGAAAACATCTAGTTTTACATACGGAAAGCACCTGATTATTAAATCTCTTTAACTGATCGTAACTCGTTACCAGTACGTTTTTAGATATTAATGTAAAGGCAATTTTTGTTCTCCTTTTCCTAAGCTTTCCAACGATATATGACAATGCGAGTTTTGAAGAAATTTATTTTTGGTTGCTATGGAAACCCATTCCGGTCTGTAAAATATACTAAACAGGTGGTTTTGATTGGGTCTGAGGCTTAATTCACTTCTTATCATCCATACTACTACTGTGCCAAATTTCATGCTTGTTACTCAATTTGCACAATTTGGGTGTTTTTTTGCACAATCTGACTGGACTATTCGAAAATATTCATCAACAAACTGGTTTAGGTTAAGTTATGGATCTAGTTTCACTCCAAGATATTTATACATATCGATGTTGTGTATCGATGTTTCATTTACAGACAGCTTAAGGTTGGAAGGTAGATTGTTTAAACGTTTCTGTGTACCGAACAACATCCATTCGGTTTTGCCCTTCTTTAAGTTCATTATAAGTTCATTGTCTCGAAACCATGCTGATATTAATTTTAGGTCTTCAATAAGTCTGTTTTCGATTATGTGAAAATCATCGGCGCTGAAATATAAAACAGTATCATCGGCATACTTGATCACTTCTGCATGTTTAAGTGATTTTACTACATCGTAAAGTAAATTAAAAATAACAAAGGTCCTAATATGGAACCTTGGGGTACCCCACAAGTTAAGGGCAGGGGTGGCGCCAGGGTTTTTCCGACGAGGGGGCTTACAGCGCCGACGGGGGGGGGGGCTAATTGCTTGGCTCTAAATTTAACACAAAACTCATTGATGATCAAATCTATTGCAGATTTGCACCTCTTTTAAATTTAAACATAATCTGCCATGAAACTTGATATCATTATAATTGTATCTAAAGTGCTTCCGCGTATTTGTTATAAAGCAATTCGGCATTTTGGAAACCAGGCTTTAAACGTGTTCACAACTTCATCTAGATTCACTCGACGGTGAAGCTTTTTGTTTCCTACCAAGCATGCATTTGAAAGTGGCAATTTCGCACTGAAGATTTTCAGTCTCGGCTTTAAAGAGCTTGCCAAACGTGACAAGCGGTTCTGGGTCTAAAAAGGTAGTTGATGTAGGGCACAAAGCAGTTATGCCCTTCATCATAGATACATTTATCTGATTAAACCTTCTTGAGAGCTCTGCATTCACCTTGTCTATCAGTTCATAGACATCATGTAAATAATTTTTAAACCCATTTTCTTTCTGACGTAAGAGGACTTCTACAATGTACTCTTGCATAGCTGAAGGTAGTTGTCTATGTCTTGTCGATAACATTCTTCCCTGAATCTCAGGTTTGAGCTTTTTTATGAGTTCTTGTGCTGTATCCCAAAACTCTTGGCATCTCTCTCTGGTGCGGCATGCATCCATCTCAGCTTTTAAAGTGTCAATCAGGTCAACTGCTGCTGTCAGATCATTTGTTTCTTTTTGCAACATATCAGACGCAAACTTTACCTTCTTTAGAATATGTCTCGCAGCATAAAGATAACGCACAAACTTGCCATCAATTTGCAGCTTAAACCCACTCGCTGCAATTCTACGGTCGGCATCCTTGTCGTTGGCTGTAATGTCTTTGAGAACCTCGATAATAATATCCAAGCGTTTCCATATAACATTAAACTGCTTAGCTTGGCAAGACCATCGGGTATCAGAAACTTTTCCAATCTCCATAAGCTCAAGGCTATTGTTTTTTTGGATCTCTACCCACCTTTTGTGAACAGTGCTGCTACAAAGGAATGAATGGAGCTGTTTAAAAAGAGAGATCATGTCCCCACACATTTGACCGATTTAACTACATCAACTACAACCAGATTGAGCCGATCGCAAAAACAATGCACATAATATGCCATGTCAGCATTTGTCTTCTCCCGTAGTTTTGCTTGAACTACATTCAGATGGCCTGAGACCACTGACGCACCATCATAGCCCTGTCACAGGGGCGTAGCCAAAGGGGGGTGGGGGTGGGGGGTGCCCCCCCCAACATTTTGTTTGTCGGCAAATTCCCAAACCCTGTCGGCAAAATGAAAATTTCCTGTTTTCTACCTTCTTTCTTCTGTTGTAATGCTGAACAAAAAGCGTCGTCATTATATGTTATCATTGGATCAATAACTTTTGATTTCTACTTTGTGTATGCTCATTACGCAATTTTCATTGACTGACGTTGACAACCAGAGTGAATGAATCATCATTCATTCACTCTCATTGTCGTCGACGTTGTGACGGATTTAATTGCTTGAAAAATGTAACAATTATGCGAGATTTAACAAATTCAAATCTATCATAGAATAAATCTAAAACCAAAACATTTTCACATGAAACTAATTCAAATGATGAAACAATCACATGCAGCATACATTTCAAACTCATACGTTCGATTGAGATTCTCAATCGAACGAACACAAATGGTAGCCAGATCAAAAATGCTTGACGACAGACTTGAACAGTTAATGTTAATGGCTTGTGAAAGAGACGTCACCGATAATGTACGTGTTGAAAAACTAGCCACAATTCGGGCTACACTTAAGACCAGAAGAGTCTTAATATCGAACAAATAAACACACATTTCATATATCCTTTGGTCTAGTTTTTATGAATTGTTCAGTTTGTTGTGTTTATTGAATAAAAAAATTCTTGTCGGCAAATTCGGCCTTTATGACCCTTGCACCCCCCCCCCCCCCCCCCCCCCCAATATTTTTCTCCAGCTCTGACCCTGGCCCTGTCCAACACAGTTTCCCATAGATACACCTATTCTTCGAAGACATTTGATTATTGTTTCTGACAGGCCTTCTGCATCCAATGCTTCAGCTTCTGCAATACCTATAAACTCTTCATCGATTGCATTTTTGTAGCAATATCGAACTGCAACAACTACTTGCTCTTTTTTACTGGTATCTTTCGATTCATCAGCCAACACAGTAAACAACTTCGCCTCGTGTACTTCCTCTTTTATTTTTTCCAAAACCAGTTCTTTCATTATGTTCAAAAGCGAATTTTGTACACTATGATGAATATATTTGGCGTTTCTTGGCCCAGAGCGTATCTTCTCTGCAACTATTGGGTCCCGGTTGGCAAGAACTGCAAGGATCGCCAAAAAATTACCACAAGACGGACCAAAATTAAGCGCCTCTGTATCAATATTTCCTACTTGAAATGAACGTCCTGTCTCACGTTGAGCGATTTTGCGCTGGGCTGTAAGCAGTAATATTTCTGCAATACTTTTTAAATAGTGGCGGTTTTCTTGAACAAGTTTTGCATGACCATGATCGTGCAAAACCGCAACAGATTGAAACCTTCCAGACTTGACCTCTTTGTAGTGAGCACGAGCATCCACGCTCTGAGCATGAATAAAACTTTGTTGGTGCTGCAAAAGTTTCTTGTCCTTTCCATGAGAACCATAACACTTTTTCCAGTTGCGGAAGCCCTGCGAAACAAACGTTGGCTCTTTGGAACTTTTAGCAAAACGTAATTTATTTTTAGTGCACGTTTTTGTATGATTGTAGTGTTCGTATTTTGCATCAAGTGTGTCATTTTCACGGGTAACCACCAGGTGCCGCGCGGCTTGCTTTGTGTATAGACTTGTTTAACTGTTTTTTTCTTGTTATTTTCCTATGTCCATAGTGACCTTTGTTTTAAAAAATTTTAACGCGATCCGACAAAAATATTGCTTTGCTTCCGACGGGGGGGGGGGGGCTGAGAAGTTCCGACGGGGGGTTGTAGCCCCCCCCCCTAGTCCCCCCTAGCGCTACCCCTGGTTAAGGGTAGTAAATCGGGCTGGCTACAATCGTATGAGACAGATTGTCGTCGATTGAATAAATAATCAGTGAACCACTGAAGCTCGTTTTTCCTGACACCTTAAACGTCAAGTTTCGTAAGCAAGCCGGCGTGACTGATTGTGTCAAACGCTTTACTGAGGTCGATAAATACCACACCAACTAATTTACCTTGACCGAAATTGCTCTTACTTGATCGATAAACATGGTAACCGCAAGTTCAGTGGACTTGAGTATTCAAACTGCTTCCAAAAAAGTAATTTGTTCGATTCAAAATAGTCAATTAACTGATTATAAACAAACTTTTCCATAATTTTGGATACTGCAGGTAGGGTGGATATCGGTCGATATTTGTTTACATCGTCCGTCTTACCCGATTTGAATAGGGGTGTAATTTTGACTTCTTTCCATTCGGTTGGTATTATGGAACTTTTTAACGAAGTGTTAATAATATGAGCCAATGGTTTTGCCAATAGTTCTGACCCGTCTCTCAAAAGCCGTGGTGGGATGTTGTCAGCACCAGCTGCTTTTTTAACCTTTAGCTTCTTTAGTTCCTGTTTTGTTTGAATAACAGAAACATATTTAAACTGAAAAGTCGTTGTTGCTTGTGAAAGGTACGTTGTGGTCTTTTCCTGGTTATTCCAAATAAAATCAGTTAAATAGATTGCGGAAGATTTAAGTAGAGTAGCTATATTCGAAAAGTATGTGCAAAACATGTTTGAAAGAAGCTTTTTGTCGGATGTACGAGTACCATTGACTAAGAAATGCGTATATACATTCTGTACAGGTAGATTTGGTGGAATATATTGACTTTAAAGCTTTCGAAAAACGGTCTGCGTTATTTACATTTTCGTTTATCAGATTTTGATGGTATCGATGTTTTGCTTGTTTTAACATATTGTTCGATCTATTACGCTGTCTCTTATACGCTGACCAATCCACTTCACGTTTTGATTTGCGAGCTTTTCGTAACAATCTGACTTTCAAATTTAACTCTGATGAGAGTGTTGAGGTTAACCACGGGCATATGCGACCAGTTACTCTTTTTGATATCAAAGGTGCATGTTTATTAATGAAAGGAATTAATTTTGAATATTAAATGGAACCAACAATTTTAATTTTTTTCACAATATATTTCGACATTGCTGTCATCATCAGGTATTCTACAATCAATAAAATCAGTTTTATAACCGATAACAAAATTCAAAACATTTTCCAACAAAATATATTCATATAATTAATACACTAGATACGACCATTCATTGCGTATACAGAAAGAGATTATATTACAATCTATGAAGCGAGATAATTAAATATTACGCCTAATCACAATTTAATGACCAAAGTATGGCTTCTAAATTCATCTTTTGTATTAAGACTTGGCTTAAGGTCATTAATAAACAACGCTTCTTTAATCAATAATTGCCTTTGGGAGATAGATGTGGCAAGAATCTTTACATCCTTGTCAATTGAAATATTGTTGTTATTAGTACATGCTAGAAAATGTGATCCCACGGGAATCGATGCACGAGAATTCTCTAATGCGGGTAAGTAGATGCAGAACCGATTGTCCAACATAGCGCGAGTTACATCGCGGACATGAAATTTGATAAACTATACCGCTCTTAAAGGATTTCTCGATGGCTGGTTTCAGTGACGGGAGCACTGTTTTTAATTTTCTCAACGTTAGGATAACTTGAATTGGAACCTCCAATTTCTTCAAGGAACATTTACACTTATCAGTAATTTTCCCACGATATTGCAGAAAGAACATTTTCCCATCCACGATCTCTCTCTCCTCTGGATCTTTTACCTCCTTAATTTCCGGTGTAACAATTGACTTGACACATTTCGCAATAATCGGTTCATAAAATGATGGAGGGTACTGATTATTATGGAGTATTTTCTTGGCTTTTTCCAAACTCTCGTGAATGGATTTCCATGTACTGCAAGCACGAATTACTCGGTGGACCATACCATATACAACTGAACGTTTGTAAATTTCAGGAGCTAGAGCATGATAATTCATAACAAGACCAGTGTCAGTCTTTTTACTATACCACGTCGAAGTAATATTACTATCTTTGTCGCGTTGAAGTAAGGTATCCAGGAATGGTAAAGAACCGTTATCTTCAATTTCCATGGTAAATTTCAGTGATGGATGTAACTCGTTTATCTGCTCAAACATTTCATTTATGGATTCAAGTTTGATATTGCGTACATAGTCGTCCATGTACCTTGCAAACAATGAAGAATCATCTTTTACAATACTGTAAAACTTATACATCCATCCGTTGGCAAGAAGTGGGGCAGGGGGGCTACCCATAGCCAGTCCCTCTATCTGTTTGTAATATCCCTCATTAGTGAGCATTATCACATCGCAGCTACAAATTTGCAAGAGATCTTTAAAGGTTTGTTTATCTACTGGTGGTTCCTTATATCTGCCGGAGTATAAGAAGTTTGTACATTCCTCCATTGCTTCATATACAGGGACGTTTGTGTATAAAGATGAAACATCGAAGCTTACTAGGACATCACTTTCCTGTAACTTGTTGTCTTTTAAGCCGTCGACGATTGTTTTTGTCGACGAGTTAATTCTACACTCTTCCACAACTGAAAGCCACTCTGCAATTTGGTGTGCGATTGTGTAGTATGCAGAACCAGGCATTGACAGGACAGTTCGAACGGGAACATTCGGCTTGTGGATTTTTGCGAGATTGTATAATCTAGGTGGCTGACTTCCAATGAGCTTCAATTTGTTAAATAACGACTCCGAGAGTTTGTTATTTGTTCTCATAGATTTTAACATAGTTACAATTCGTTTTTCCTCCTTCACGATTGGATTTTTGCCATTCGTTCTGTTCACTGTGAATTTCTGAAACTGGGGCAAGCCAATAATATCCCGCATTTTGTTGTTGTAAGTGTCTGTTTTCATGAGACAAATTCCAATACCTTTGTCAAAAGGGACGGCTAACAGTTTGTTATCTTTCGAATACTTTTTTGTCAACTGAATATTACGAGATGACCTTTGTTTCTTGCAATTCTTTATGTAAGTTAACGTTTTTACATTGATGTCGGTGATCAATTCATTTTCTAGCATGTACTAATAACAACAACATTTCAATTGACAAGGATGTAAAGATTCTTGCCAGATCTAACTCCCAAAGGCAATTATTGATTAAAGAAGCGTTGTTTATTAATGACCTTAAGCCAAGTCTTAATACAAAAGATGAATTTAGAAGCCATACTTTGGTCATTAAATTGTGATTAGGCGTAATATTTAATTATCTCGCTTCATAGATTGTAATATAATCTCTTTCTGTATACGCAATGAATGGTCGTATCTAGTGTATTAATTATATGAATATATTTTGTTGGAAAATGTTTTGAATATTGTTATCGGTTATAAAACTGATGTTATTGATTGTAGAATACCTGATGATGACAGCAATGTCAAAATATATTGTGAAAAAAATTAAAATTGTTGGTTCCATTTAATATTGATAATTGTTGATGCCACAATAATGTTCTTACGAATTAATTTTGATTCCATGAAGCTCTAACACATATTTACGTCTAATAAATCATACATTGGATCCCAATTTATTTTTCGTAGATCGTCACAAAACAGTTTTCGTTATATTTATTCATGTTCCGACAGGTAATGGTTTTAGGAACAAACTTCTGTCTGTTTGAATTACTGAGCTATTGATTAAATTTGGTTCATTATTTGTCAAGACAACGTCTATTAGGGTTGATGACGTTTTTGTTACTCTGGTTGGACTTTTGATTGTTTGTAAAACCATTTACTTTTATAATGTGTTTAGCTCTTTATGGTCGTTGGCAACAAGATAATTACAGTTAATATCTCCAGATATGATAATTCTTTGTTAGCTGCAGTAATAGACGTTAAAAAGCTATTAAAAGCAGTATTAAACGTTTTGGATAGATAGTTGGATGAATCCGGGGTCGATAAATAACACTTGTTATTATACTGGTTGACTTTGGAAACACTACCTCGATGGAAAGAACTTCAACCTCCATTTTTTCTGTCTCTTCTAATAAACGTGTACCTCGGGATTTTTATCTCGCTATTAGCTATTGTATCACATAAGTGTGATTCTGAGATTAATAACATATCAAGTTTATAGTTTGCAATAATTTCCTCGAGTTTGTAAAAATTGTTTATTCAACCCCGAATATTAATGTGACAAACCTTCAGTCCCTTTGAGTCTGTTATAAACTTTAGTTCAGGAATGTTTCGCGATGAGGTGTTATTTTCATCGTTGTCTTGCGGTAACTGTACTGAACAAGCGATGCAACATTTTTCCTGTAGACAGCTTTTAAAACATTTGGTATGATAAAGTAGATTGCAAAAATCACATTTGCTATTACTTTGACGTGATGTTATACCTTTTTAACAAGAGTTGCACGTTAACGGTCCTGGACAGGTTTCGATGTCACCACATAATAGTAAAATTATCTGTAAATACGAACTGTCCGGTTGAATACATGTATTTTTACGAACATTCCATAGCGAACTTGTGATAAACGATGGCGATAAAAACACATTTTCTTGATTGAAAGTCAAACCGTAAAAATCTTCACCAAAAGAATAGCTTTTCTTTATTGTAGACAAACTAACAAAAATACAAACAAGAGCGACCCGAAACACACCTACTCTCGTCGCCATTTTGAATCATCAGAGCATCATAATCAATTCCCCTGAATTTCTTCATATAGTGAATAGAGTAAGGATCAATGAAACCATTCTAACTAAGAAGGCAAGAAAATATCTAATAAACATTTCAGGTTAGATTGACTAAACTTTTCATGTCAAATTTACAGACCCCTGATGTTTTTTCCCTAAGGAAAATAAAACTTAACACTAAATTCTTTAATTTTATAAATGCTAGCCTAATATTTTTGAAATCTACTATAATATCTAGTCGAAGGTTTGAAGATATTGCATTGCCCATGTGATAAGAATATCATGGTTCAATTTTATGATTTCATATTATCTTTTAGAGAAACATACAAACTAGAAATAATGAATCTAACGTTGTTAAAATTTTAATTTGTATTGGCTCAATTAAGGCTAAATAGCCTTTGCAGGTACGCCTTTTTGTGTTGTGCTATTTGTTGTGGCATAAGATTTCTTTGGTAACATTTCACATCTGAAGAATATATAAATATAAATATATAAATAAATCTTATTTATTTAATTATTTATTTAATTTCATTTTTAGAAGATTTGCTGGCAAATGACCATACCGCAAGCGTAAATCCTCGAATTGACCCCCCTCGAATAAGCCCTCCCCTCGAATAAGCCCCCATCATTGAATGTAATTTTTTTTATTAGCCTCTCCCTCGAATTAGCCCCCCACTCAAATTTCGTGTTTACTTAAACCCTCATGCGGGCTAAATCGGAAACATATTATATCATGAATTTATGGTTCATTATAAACACCCATAATCTTTTGTTATGAATTACAGAAGAGTAGACAGTTCTGGGCTGTATTATAAATCTTATAACTTTAATAAAATTGTAAAATAAAACACAAGTAAGAATATAAGCAACCAGAGTACAGCTAATATAAAAGAGGCAATTTCACAATGTCTTTGCTGGTGTCAACATCGATTTGCAATATGTTTTTTTTTCTTCAACAGCTTAGACGCAAATATCTGGGCATGCTATTTATCTCTCGTATATGCAATGTACTTTATGGGAACAATAAGGCCAATTCTTCGCCTTCTTTTCCCAGTAACAAATTCAACACGTACCGAAGAAGTATTGATGAACATATGCATATATATTTTTCTGAGTTAGTCATACCACATTTTTTTATTAGCCCCCCCCTCGAATAGCCCCTTCCCCTCGAATAAACACCCACTTAAAAAAATCATAAATTAATTAGCCCTCAAGGGGCCAATTCGAGGATTTACGGTAACAAACAGCAATTCGTCACACTGCTTGTAAGACAATTACGAGATGAAGGACATGAAGTGACAGAGTGTGAAAGTGACGCCGATACCAAAATTGTTGAAAAAGCATGGAAAATCGCAGTGTAAAGTAGTAACGGTGGTTGCGGACGATACAGATATTCTCATTCTTTTACTGTAAATCTGGTAATCCAACATGACTTGTATATATATTTGTATATTAAATGAATATTTTATATATTAATGGTACACAGCCATACACATACTAATATTTTAGTTGACAGAAATCAATTTAGTTTGGGCATTACCTTTTTTTTGAGGTTTTGACCCAAATCCCTCGGAATATATACCCAAAATCGTTGGTAATGTATCTCCTGTCAAAAACAACCTGCTATTCATCCATTCCTGGACTGGGTGTGACACAACATCAGCGACTTTCAACCATGGCTAGACATCCCTATTAAAATTGAACAATCAGGAGGAGAGTGTTTTGGAAGTTTGTTCAGTATTTGTTGATAGTCTCGCAAAAAGGAAACAGATATCAGACGCATGAATAAAACTGTTTCCTATTTTGTATGGTGAGTTCTTGGTAACAATTTCTGTCCTTAGTTTTCTACAAAATACGATAAATATTGTTTTCTGCAAAATTTTACGTTTACAGAGTGTGACAAATTCCAACACCATAACAAAACGTGCTAAATACTTTAATTATGAGAGTTCCATAAAAGAAAAAACCTATACTGAGTTTTTCGAACACTTCTCATGTCTTTGGGGTATTTTACAGACCTTTCGATTTATGTTTGAAAATAATCTAAATTTGAAATATATGTATAAAAAGTATACCTTAGTTGTAATAATTTTTGCGCGTACTAATATTTGCGCAAAAATCTGAAAAATGTTCGAAAATTAGTACAGTTATTACGCGCAAAGGGGCTATGCAAATTAGTACAAATAAGGTATAAAGTACACTAACCTTGCTACAAAAACTTTACAAAAGGATTCTCCTTGAAAGAGACCTGGAAAAGCAACATGAACACAGAACCCCAAACCTCACAAACAGAATCAACAACATACAGCCAATCAAGTTTTGAAGAGGTGAAAGAATACACGAAAACCATTGTCATTGACAACCAATATGCTACATCGATGAAAACTCTTCATCCCATTTATGGAACAGGAATAGGTAAGTTTATAATTCATTCTCTTAATTGTTATTACACATATTAAAAGTGTATTAGAAGAAAATTTACTCTTTTACAAAAACTTCCATAAATCAACGAGAAAAGTTCGATATAAAGTTTTCAAAGTCAATGTTGCATAAACCGTTTATATTTCTGATATAGATAATACTCGCTACCGAAGTAAATTGAAAAATCGCCTTGTCACAGAGTTTGCTGACACGATTTCCTTCGCAATCTCAAGTTGTTGAAGCAAACCAAAATGTTTTGGCGAAGCTACTTACGCTATGCTCAAGAACCAATTGACTTTGAAAATGCATTGGAATATCCGCTGTATCACGTGCCTTTAACCTTTATCCTGATGGATCAAAGCGGACAACCCAGAAGAGCAAGTTTATGAAAGTGATCTTGAAGGATAAGATTGACGACCCAGCAACAAAAGCAACAGAAGCATCGGTACTCATCCTAGATAATGAGTGCTCATTATCGTGTGGTATCAAAAGATCTTCCTGGAACGTTCGAGGAGTGGATCATACGATTTCTCAAGAGCGTACCGAAGGGCTATGACAGGATTGATATTGTTGCTGACACGTACAGGGATTTTAGCATCAAAGCTGGAGAGAGAGTCAAGCGTGGATCTTCATTAAGACTACTGATTAAATCTGTGAAGTGTAAAACTCCTCAGAATGTCCCAAAGTTTTTCACAAACAATGAGAACAATACGCGCCTTATAACTCTGAAATTCAATTATATCAAATATAATCCAACCCAGTGTTTGAACTGAACATCCTCAAATGTGGTTACATTGTTTTGTCGGGTGATGGCTACTGCGATGCTATTACACCTACAAAGGCTTGTGGTGACCTACGAAGTGATCAAGAAGAGGCAGATACTAAAGTTGTTATCCATGCTGCAAAAGTCTTGTCATCGTTTTCGGAAAATGTATCTATACGTTCTCCATCTGGAGATACAAGTATCTTTGTAATAGCACTTGGGTTGATGGAAGAAGAGGAAAGAGTCAAATTCGATTATGGAAATGGAACGCATCGAAAGGAGATTTGGCTTGACAAAATTAAACATCATCGATTTGTCCAACATCCCACCATGTCGTGGAACTCTTCTTTTTCAGATGCAGAGGGAAAACTACGTTGCAAAGTTGTGGAAAATGGCTGGAATTTCAATGTTGGATGCTCCATCTCCAGTTGGATATGGTTGGGATGAATACGGTGATGTTCAATGAAGAAATGCTACCAGAAGATGTATCAGTTTTATTTATTCAAGAGGAGCATTCTGACGAGGAACAAATTGACGACGACAGTGATGATTATTTTGGTGGAGAGGAAAGTGAAATGGAATATTACAGTGAATGTAATGATTGAATCTTAAAACCTTTTCGATTTTTAAAACATCTTGTTTCTAAGTTTTTTTCATTAGAACGTGTTCAATTTCACAATTTCAGTACAATTCCCTTTTCTTGAAAATCGAATAATAATTCTTTGGTTGAAATCTGGTCTTCTAAATACACAATTTTATTTTGTTCAAGTGAAAATAAAAATCTTTTGATTTTTGAAACGAAGATAATGTTTGGCTGGTGTATCACACACAGCTTTGATGCATAGTTATACTTTTTATACGTATATTTCAAATTTAGATTATTTTCAAACATAAATCGAAAGGTCTGTAAAATACCCCAAAGACATGAGAAGTGATTGAAAAACTCAGTATAGGTTTTTCTTATATAGAACTCTCATAATTAAAGTATTTAGCACGTATTGTTATGGTGTTGGAATTTGTCACACTCTGTACTCGTAAAATTTTGCAGAAAACAATACATTTTTAAATCAAATTTGAATATTCTGGTCTGTAAATTACACGTTCTTTATTTTTTTTCCTTCAAATTTTGCAGAATTGATCTCCATTCCATATACAAGGTGTAGGCAAAGTTTGAATACATTAACACTTATAGTTATTAAGTTATGGGAAATTCAAGTACCCCACCCCAAGCAAAATAGTATATATGAAATTAACCGACCAGGCCCTCAATTTAGGCCTGTATATTTTGTTTGTCACCTGGTTAGCCAAAAAACCATCCCGATTCTTAAAATATATACTGGTAAGAACCCCAAAACAACAATGACAATTTTTCTCTTTTGAGGTGGCACCCCCGTCCCCATATTGCCGATTCTAGGTCGTCGTGAGGACGGCTAGCTAAATTAGCCTGAAATTGGTTGAAAGTTCTAAATCCTTATTCTAAATCCTGTGAGAATGTCAAGAAAACAATTGAGAAATAGCTAACGTTTTTCAAAAACCTCGATCTCTTAAATAGTTTGATAATTAATACATTAAATTAAACGATTAAATCTGAAACAGAAGATTTTCCTCCGAATTCTAGGGCACATGTTCTTTAAAAAATGTAGATGCGGATTAACGTCAAAAAATCAATGCGGAACTGCAATATGCTCCTGTAAGAAACGTAGTCTCCCCTGTGTCAGCGCATGTGGCGAGTGTAATGGGATTGGTTGCAACAACGAATTCAACACTGCAGCTCAATCAGATGACAACGATGTCGATAACGTTAGTGATATTGACGATAGCAACATATTTGACAAGTAGTTTTAGATAATGAGTGGAAACCAAGCACAAACTCTAAATATTTTCCCAGATATTTATAACACTTTATTGCAATTCATGAATGCACAATTTCTGGGTCATTAGTTTATCTTAAGCAAAATTATTTATTTTTATGATTGATTGAATGATCAGCAGAAATATTGATATATTCTCTTCAGAACATCTTTATTCTTCGAATCTGTAAATTATCATTAGATCTGGTTGGAAATTTGATGTCTAAATATTTCAAACTGACCCTGATTCCCTGTTTTCTATTCATCTGAACATTGATTATGAATATATTTGATAAATATATTTTCTCTATTAGATATCAAATAACTCATGAGTATTAGCTGTCCTATTTTTGAGAAATTATCGTTATTTTCCTTATTTACCCCCAGTAATTCAATTGGAAACGGAAATTTTTGCCCAAATTTATTTTTGAATTTGATCAATAATAACAAATATCGTGGCTGGATATTTTTGCCAAAATTAATAAGTAGAGGAGGGGAAGGGGGGGGGGGGGGGGGCGTCTATTAGAGACCAGAGAGTAGTTATGAAACAGATAATAATATTCACCGAAAGAACACGGAAGGATCTGAACTTTTGGAGTTTGCACATGAAGAAGTTACAAGTGAGTTGGAAAACGACGAAAACGATGTATCATCTAGCGAAGATGAGGACGAAGCCGAAGAAAACGTGGCTTCTTCGTCTCCTATCCTGCCACCTGTAAACGAAAAGTCGAGTGGTATTGCATCCCTTCAAAATGTTTCTACTTACCCAGAAATCAACAAGTAATTTCTGGATGCCATACAAAAAGTGTTTGGAGAGAACGATACCAGCATTTTGTGTTTTATGAAGCTCGAAGAAGTGTAAGAAAGAATTGTTATTAGTAACGCAAATGAAATACCTGAAACGAATGATGTCGCGGACATAATGCGGGAGGATGATAATTACATTTTGACATTCTTGAAAATATGCGATTACTTAAGTATTAAGTAGTTTTTATATTGTTGTATTCTGGTAAGAAAGCTGAAAATGAATAACCTCGCTTATAAATCTTAGAATTTGTTCCCTTTTACGACAATATAAATCTTTTGTGTCCGTTGTGTTTATCCACAATACCGTTCTCCGGTATTCCTTTCCCTATATATAAATCCCGCCTAACATATGTGTATATAAACCGGTCAGTAGTGTTTACCAAACTGTAACATTAACATTTTAACTTAACCTTTAACTAAATAACAACTAGAATTATTAAAAATAACTTTGAAAAGTCTATCCACCAGATTACGTTTTGTCTTCGCTTTAATTTCATTAATATTATTTATTTCATTCACATTAGTATTTTCATTGTTTAGAGAATTCCAAAGTTTGTGAAACCTTATAACATTGCATACATAATAAAGTCGAAACGTAACGAAGTAAAAACTCACGAAATTGATTGTGTTAACTTGAATCAATAAAGAATTGTAGATACATTTTTCTTAACCGTTTGTTCTGCCATTCTAAACTTTTTCTTTCACTGCCAACAAGGAAAACAAACCTTTTTTGTCAGAAAAATTTTCATCTAATAATGCCTTTTCTTTCCAGTCCAATATACGCAAACCATAAGAATTGTGGACTTTATGCAAATAATCTTTCGTAAGGTATACACCCCGAAAGTTAAATTTGCCAACTTGGTAATAGGAAACCTCAAGGGCACCAAACGATATGAGGTGGCCGCCAGGGGCTAGTAGGTTGCTAAGCTTGGCCACAGCACTGCTGTACTCATCTAGGGTTTTGCATCCCGCGTCTAGACACAAGCTCGTAGTTATGAGATCAGGTGTGTCGTTTATTTTCACTGGGGGGTCATCGTGAATGTTGCATGGCACGATATCCACAAGCTTGTCTCGCATCTCCTGGTAACGTTCACTCACGTTTTCGCTGAAAAAACGTGATCGGTCTGCTCTTCATTTTCAACAATTTTTATAACAATTTCTTGAAACTATTACAAAATTTTATTTAGCCTAATTTCTTCCCTTACATACATTTCACTTTCATATAAATTACTACTATATATGTCGTATATTTTAAACGACAGCCCAAACAATTGAAGAGAGAACTATATTTGATTTAGGAACAAGTGCGAGATTCACTGTAAGCTATACTAGACTGTATCATCGGGAGCAAAACCATTATTAAAGATATTGTTTGTAACATTTATTATCTATAAATTTTCTCAGAAGTATGTGCAATTAGAAATAACAATGTTGGGAAAATCAATTATTTTATTCTTTTATCAGTGACATCTTTAATTCCCTCGCGTTTTTAAAGTTATGTCGATGTTTTTCTGAAAAATAGTAGTTATATTTTAGTTTACGTTTTATTTTTCCAAAAAGGTTCAAAAAGAATTTATGAATTAGCTCACATGCTTCATTCTTTTAATTTAAAATATACCTTTTGCTATTGTTTAGAACAATTTTTAAGAGCGTTTTACATTCATGGTGCGTTTTATATGGTCATTTTATAACTTAACAAATGTGCTGAATTGAATGGAAGTTGTTTTCATGAGATTTAGGAAAGATTATAGCAAGCGTTTGTATCTTATTTGCCAAAACCTCAGACCAGTCCAAATTTGGTGAAGCCTTTTTAAACGAGGCAATAATTTCCAATTTATAAAATCTCCTAGCTTTCTTTAATATTTTTCCTGTAACTATTTCATTAGGGAAATTTAGAGCAACGAAAATGGGGAAGTGGAGAGATATATCACTTTTGATAATTGCTTTAATTAAAATAAAGTTATACATGTAGCTAATAAAAATAATATCAGTTATAGAAGTGGAACTATTGGAATATGTGTTGCTTGGTTTGCTTATATCATTGGGAAAGTGCCATCTTCACATATTGAATCATAGAATAATTTTAAAGAACTTATTTCATTATAATTTGTGTTAAAATCAGCTAGAAAGATATAATTTTCTATATTGCCAACATTAAATTCTTCATGTAGATCATCAGGTAACCGTTTGTAATCACAATCCGGAGTTGTATAACAATATGAGATCATTAATTCTCTTTACGGTTAACAATTTCTAAGCATAAAACTGTATTATCTCCGCTAGAAACTGATATATCTTAACGTATTCGACAAGGAAACGGAATATATATATATATATATATATATATATGTTGTAAAATCTTCTTTTACTCAGGATATAGTGCTCGATAAACTGCGCGTTGCAGAAAGAGCGAATTAGTTGATAAAGAAAAGATTCAATAATTTATTTTCCAGAACTTAAAGTTTCATGCCCGTTCTGGACAATCTTCAGCTAGAAATAAATTGTCAATACAAAAAACCGTTAAAAATATAAATACGACACTAGCATGTTTTCATTATTTGCGTCACAATCGTTTACGTGTTATCGTCAGGATTGTGGAGCATTAGGAGATGTTTTCGTCGATGGCGTCATTTAGCAATTATCTCAGTTCTTTTATTGAGAAGATTTCTTCCAGGATAATTGACTATTTCAAATTTTTCTTTTAAACACAGTGAGCAATATTTCGATTCTGGGCTGTAAGGTTTCGCTTTTTTAACGATTCTCCAGGTGACAGTGGGAGTGCCGTTTAATTCTTTTATTTTCCACATTTCAACAGAGAGTGAAGTGCTGTTTCTGTATCTTTCATTGAAAAATGACGATTTATGGTTTGCAAACCGCTTCTTGAAAGTACTTTCGCACAGTCCAATGTATTTCTTCTCCTTATAATTTGGCAAATTGGATGTAATTGTGGCTTCATATATGATATTCTTCACCAGACAGTTTTAGTTTAGTGGGCAGCTGCCTTTTTTCATACAATTGCATGTTCTGTTAGGGTTTACGGGTGGTGGTGTTAAGATCTTTTTGTTGTGTCCGTTTATAACCGCTTTCATGTTTGGCATACAGCTGTAGTTGACTTTAACGTTGTTTTTGTTAAATATCTTGTGGAACTTATGTTGTCATGGGAAGTGCCTCTGAACCAAGTTGAGGAAAAATTTACCGATGTTGGTGGAGATGTTGTTGTTAAATGGTGGATTGAACCATATTATATTCCTTTTACGGTTTTTCGGTCGTTGGTTTGTAACCGTTGGTGTGTATTCGAATTTGTGGTCGTATCCGTTATTTTGTATTGACAATTTATTTCTAGCTGAAGATTGTCCAGAACGGGCATGAAACTTTAAGTTCTGGAAAATAAATTATTGAATCTTTTCTTTATCAACTAATTCGCTCTTTCTGCAACGCGCAGTTTATCGAGCACTATATCCTGAGTAAAAGAAGATTTCACAACATAACCGCTCCTGTAAAAAGTAGAGCACTATCCTTCAATTCAACTATGGAAAAGATAAACTTACATTACTCCGAGAAAAATATACCAACGGCATCATATAATAACTACAAGATGCAATTAATGTGGGATATATATATATATAAATGTCACTCCACGTTTTCCATTCTTCCGTTCACGAGGATATTTTAATTAAATATTTGGTATATTGAATTATTAAATTCCTTGTCATTCTTCATATTCATTTGCTGATATGTAGCTCCGCTTGTATATGTGTATAAAAACCCGTGGGTAGTTTTTAACCAAACCGTTGGTAGTGTGTGTGAACATCAAAAACCTTTCATAATATGAAGATAATCTAAGTTGATTACCTGCTGTTCTCCGCAGCCAGTATGCGCTTGCAGACGTTTTCCTGCAGAGTAGAATCTCCATCCCTCCATGCCTGAAGTACAGCTCTGTTCGCTGAAGAATACTCTGCCAAATAAATCTTCTCAGTGTGTTTCGATGCGCTTATCACAGAGTGGATGCACGGCCCGCTTCCGAAGTCCAACAACACTTTCGACTTGATTGATTCTGAATGTTGAAAAAGAAAACGAAAATCAAATCCCCATACTCATGCAATACATGGATTTATTTATCTGTTTTACGTGTTTGGCAATGTTGGCAATATTATACACAACACAATAGGATATCGTTAAGATATGGCTGGTTTTTACGAAACGTGTCATAAAAAATTAATTTACCACATTGGAGAGAATCTATATAACAGCGAAAGAAAAGATCATCGCCGACGATTCCGTCAGACTTTGTCTCGATTGTGTTATAATAGTTATCGAGGAACCAAACAGGATCAAAGTCTTTCTCGTAATCATCACTCCAAGGAATGTCAGTCATTGTCAGTTACTTCAATTAATATTAAAAGGAAAACAGAATATAATATATAATATGAACTGAAGTAATGGTGAATTGCTATTTATCTATTTATATTTGCATTTAAACAAAGAGCGGGAAAAGGGTTATATTTGACATATATTTCAAAATAATCCTTTCATAGACTGATTTTAAAACAAATTTATAATTGACTTTAGGTTGCGATACACATGTAATAAAATATGAATTAAGATCTATTATGAATAGGAATGCAGACCTTTCCAAATAACAAATAAAATTATTAAAAATAACTTTGTACTGTAAATACATAGAAAATATACTATTGAAGATTCCTCTCTATCCAACTGATTACACCTTGCCGTCGCTTTAATTTCACTGGCGTTGTTAGGAAATGCATTATTTGTCAATGTTATTATTAAGACATCCATCATTTAAATAGAAAACACTTCCAGTAATTGGCCGTTCCCATAAATTTCCCATCGCGCAATGCCAATGCATTTCGGTATAATTTGGTATAATGATAATGACAGCTCCGAGAGCAGACGTGTTGTTCTGGCTTATGGTATTTGAATTTGTGTTGTTTTTGGTAAAAAAAACAAGTTTTACAACTCCGGATGGCATCAGTATTACTTTTAATAAATTGAGTATGTTTCAAGGAGAAGAATTTTACATATCGTCAAGTTTATGGGTATTTAACTCGCAGAGAAAGTATAAATGTTTTAATAATTCAACTACTATGATGATGTTTGTTTTGATTATTTCATACGGCACCTACCCAAACGATTCAGACGAAGAACAAACAAGGTTTTTCGTTTCCAATACGTATCAAAAGTATTCGTTGAAATTAATTTACGAAAGTTAAAACGCCGTAAAGCAACAGGTATAGACGAACTTCCTCCACCATGTTAAAAGATTGTGCCTCACAAATCTCTGCACCTTTTTCACATTTAATAAACCTTTCATTGCAAACATCTGAAATACCTTACGATTGGAAACATGCCAAAATCACTCCAATATTCAAATCTGGTGCAATAGACCACGTTGACAACTATCACCCTATTTCGATTCGGCCAGTTCTCTCCAAAATTATGGAAAAAGCTGTACATTCTCAGTCAGAGTACTTTTCTTGAAGAAAACAACTTGCTTTCAGATCAACAGTTTGGTTACCGCAAAAGGAGATCAACAGAAATAGCTAGCATGTTACTTGTAGACAATATGAGAAAAGAGATCGATCAGGGAAAGCTTGTTGGTGCGGTATTTATTGACCTAAGCAAAGCGTTCGATACGATAGGGCATAGCATACTTTTATCAAAGCTAACTGCATATAAAGTCCTAGCAAGTGAGCTAGACTGGTTTACAAACTACCTTTTTAATCGTCAGCAACAAGTTCAATACGAAAACTCCATCTCTCTTTGCAACAAAGTAACATGCGGTGTCCCTCAAGGATCAATATTGGGACTCCTACTTTTCCTGGTCCACGTTAATGACTTTCCTGCAGCTTTATCTGCAGCAAACATCATCATGCTTGCAGACGATACGGTGATATTTACGTCTGGAAATTCCACTGAAGTAATTGAAAACGTATTAAACGATGAACTAACACAAGTCAGTAACTTCTTCGTTGCAAACGACCTGATAATCAACCTCAAGAAAGATAAGACCAAAGCCATGCTTTTTGGTACCGCTAAACGACTTGCTGGTGCTGACGATTTGAAACTATTCTAATAAAAAAATCTAATAACCACGACATATAAATATCTCGGTTCAACAATAGACTCGTCGTTGAACCTGGGAGAAAAACATTGATATAATGTACAAAAAGCATCCACAAGACTCAAGCCCCTGTTGCATTTTAAAACGAAATGTGACTGACGAAATCTGTTCGAGAATGTACAAGGCACTCATTACCCCAGTTATCACATTCAACGGGTTAATAAATATTAATCTGACCAACACCCAACAACAGCAAATACAATCCCTGGATAGAAGAGCGACGCAATTGACGAAAACGAACTTTTCCACATCAAACGATAAAACGTCACGCTTGCCAAATTGTTAGAAATTGTATGGATGGACGTACCTGTCAAAACATTTCCAAATACTTCGAGGTTATGGAGCACGGAAAACGGACTAGAAATAATGGTTTTTTGTTAAGAATACCGAAAGTTCGTTTGCCTTGTACACAAAATGGTTTTTATTATGCAGGTTCCATACTATATAATAAACTCCCTTTATATATGAGGGAAGCTACTATGGAAGAATTTTCAAATATGATTTCTAGTTACGATTTTTAATTACACTATTTTTTCACTTTGACCTTAACCGCGTTTTTTTAACAGTTTTTAGTTTCAATACTTTACTACATATATATGCACATAATTTTTATAATCACTTTTATCTTTTCATTGTATTTTATCGAACAGGACCCAATTTTATAGCTGTTTGTAACTGATTTGGTTTATTCTGTATAAATAATCATGAATAAATAATAATAAATAAATATATGAGTTTGTGAAAATCAAAACAAACCTAGCCTAATCTAGCCATTCACGAAAGTTCTTTTATGGTATATTTATATAATTGGAATCTTGGAAGTTTGCCTCTGTTATTCGAATTTTTAAAAATTGTGGTGAGCGATCTCATCCTTCTAATTATAGACCAATCAGCCTCATTTCCATCTTAAGCAAAATTTTCGAGACTTTAATTAACCTGAGCTTAGTTGAATTTATTGAAAAAAATAATTTGTTTTACGACTCCCAGTATGGGTTTCGTTCTGGGCGTTCCACTGCTGACGTTTTGACAGTTATAAGTGAACGTTTTTATCGTGCCCTTGATGTCTCTGGTGAAGCGAGAGCAGTTGCCCTTGACATCTCCAAGGCATTTGATAAAGTCTGGCATCGGGGGCTACTGCACAAACTTAAGGCATATGGTTTAAAAGGTCCATTTTTAAATATTATCTCCTCCTTCCTTTCCAATCGTAAACTCAAGGTGGTTCTTAACGGTCATTCTTCTTCCATTTTTTCCATCAATGCTGGTGTTCCTCAAGGTTCAGTTCTCGGTCCGACTCTGTTCCTACTGTACATTAACGATCTCTCAGACAATTTATCATCCAAAACCGTTATTTATGCTGATGATTCAACATTGTATTCCTGCCTTAATAAATCAGATGATTGTGATAAAGTTAGAATGGCCTCTGATCTAGAAAAAGATCTCAATACAGTAGTTGAATGGGGTAAGAATTGGCTTGTTAATTTTAATCCATCTAAAACTAATCTTCTTTCCATTAATCATCTCAATCATGCTTACTTACCTCGAATTTTGATGAATGGTTCTCATTTGCCTGAAAGCAATTCATTTCGTCTTCTTGGTCTTATATTTACCAGCAACCTCTCATGGCGATCTTATATTGAAAATATAGCTAAATCAACTGCCATGAAGGTTGGTTCTCTTTTACGAGAAATGAATTACCTCACTCCTGAATGCGTCCTTTACTTATACAAATCATCAATTCGTCCATGTATGGAATACAGTTGCCACATTTGGGCAGGTGCACCAAAAAATTGCCTGAATTTGTTAGACCGTGTTCAACGGCGTGTTTGCAACGCAATTGGCGAAAACCTTTCTTTGAAATTGGACTCCCTTTCACACCGGCGGAACGTAGCGTCTCTTTGTCTCTTCTACAAGTTTTTTTATGGTCGTTGTTCAAGCGAACTATCATCTCTTACACCTTCTCTCAAAATTTTTCTCCGTTCTACTAGGTTGTCTTCTTCGTCTCACCAATGGACTGTTTGTGTTCCAAATTGTCGTAGGGATTTTTATAAAAACAGTTTTTTTCCGCGTACGTCCAGACTTTGGAACTCACTTCCATCTACATGCTTTCCTCCTGAATTTAACCTTCAACTGTTCAAATCTAATGTTCATCGCTTCCTTAAATCTGCTTAACTTCTCCTGTAGCTCTTTACTCGCAAGTGGCCTTTTAGGCCTTGTTTTGAGCAATCTCCAATAATAATAAAAAAAAATAATAATATATATGGAACTCAGGCTAAACAAACTATATTAGTTAATTATTTTTTAAGTCGAACCATACATAATAGAAGAGAAAGTAGAGCAAAGAGTTCAAGCGAAAATTCGTCAATAAAAAATTCAGAAGGCAACCTTAGTTTTTCTCAAAACTCTTGTCAGGGATTGAGACCAATTTTTCGTAAGTTATCAAACAACGAACTCACTGCTAAAGACGATGAACTTTCGCAACGAACAATGTGCTTTTGCACATCCTATTTTTTGGCTGAAACTAATTCTCCGATCTCTAAAAAGTCCACTGAAAACAAAAATACCCCTCTAGGTCGAATATTTTCCGAAAAATATCAATCGTCTTCAATGCTGTACACAACAAGCCAGGCCATCGACGCTACGAATGTATTTAGCTACTGATTTTGCAATTTTGGAATCTACCATTTTTGAAATAAAAACAAATCTCTCTTCATCGCAGAGTATCAACTAACTTAACGATATCTCGCATGTATTTGCTGGTATCGGCAATGCGATCTCCTCGCTGCCGAAATGGTTGTCCTTATCGATCACATACAGTGCAATGAACAAAATTATGATCGTGTCATCGATGGAATAACTTAGCGGTGCACGGTAAAACAATGCAAGAAAATGATAAACATAAGAAAAGGCTGTCGAAATATTGCATTTGCACCATCGGCATATCCTTGCCATGACATATATTTGGTGTGACGCTGGAAGCAGTCGTGACTTGTCGCAAAGGTCCATTCAATATGAGTTGATTGTGAGAGAGCACAGCGTCGTCGACTGAAAGCAGTTTTGCCGCGATAGCTGCTGCTTGCCTGCTTACAACCCAATATTGGCTATGTACGACCCTACAAATCAAAATATGACACCCGATTACTTTGCCAAGTTCTTGAGGAGGCAGAGATTCGACGACTAGCAATTTTTTAACTTTTGGAATCAAATAGATTTGTATCCCATTTAATCTGATCATAAAAACGTTAAGACCACTCATCTTTTTAAACAGTTTTTTTAAAAAAACCGTTTCATTGTTTCATTTGTTCGTTTTGCTTCTCAATATATTGCGTCGCGAGCCTTTTATTCCAGAGAGAATATTTCCTGCTCGTGTAGATAGGCACTTACCGAAAATAACTCAGTGGCGGAGAACACTAATATCTAACATTGTAAAAGTCATAACAAACATGTCGGATGACGAAGAACTTAAAACATTTATCGCAAAGAGTTTTATGCTATTATCTATAAGTTAAGCGACTAAAAATTGGATATCCGAGCTACAGTGAATATTAAAGGGGTATATTTGTTTCCAATGGACATTTTAGAGCTGCCAAAAGTGTTTGTTGCTTGGTGGACAAGAGATCTAACGTTGTTGCCAGCTTTTTCTAAGTTTATAAAGGATTATCTTTCGAATGGAACAATATCGGTTGACAATAGAGCTAGAGGAGCTATGAAACATATAACACTCGGATTTCAATTTTATAAAGAGAAAAATGTTAAAATTATCCGTATTGATTTTTTTCAACGTTTCAAAACCATTTTGTTTGTTTTTATTTTTAATTCCGCGTTTTCAAGGCTTCACTAGAATAGCCGGGTATCGGTAGTAGATTGTCCTTACCTGTAAATATACGGATGGTCGGATGAAATTGCCTAAACAGCACGCGGAAAAATTTAACCTGTTCAGGTTATAGGTTCCACTTCTGACATAGGAGAATTGGGTATTAAACCCAAGATATTTCCGGTATGTCTCGGTTTAAAAATTTGTGTTTTTTTTAGGGACGATGGTTGGAACATTGTTCATGTATGTTTTATGTCCTCTTTCAAAATGAACTGAGCAGACTCTGTGTCAATTGCTACTCGAATTAAAGTTCTCTCGACTAATTATGAATAAGCAACGTTCTCTCAGGTGATTATCCTTGGGAATATCTGAAAACTTGAAGTTTATATTTTGTTTTGAGTTATTAAACACTGAGGTACACAACAAGTTGTCCCTCCTCTTTGGTATTGTTTATACAAGTCTGTTTCAACAATTGGTTGTTGTTCGGCTTTTACCTCTGTAGTACAGTGGAATCTCCTTAAAGCGGATACCATCGGTGCAAAAAAAATTGTCCGCTTTATAGAGATGTCCGTTTTATAGAGATTTGACCAAAATTACTTTTGGACGCAACTTTGAACAAAAAAGTTTTTCATACTTTTCTTTGCGAGGATTGTAAATGAGGAACTAGGTACTTGTACACGTATAAAAAAGTATTCTTTGACAAAGGCTAATTTGACTAATTCGAATTATTTGAATTCCACACACACACATACCGTGATGAATATATATATAAATATATACAAAATAGATTAAGAATAGAAAAAGAGCTCACGACGAAGATCGCGATATGATTGGTTGAAGGGTACACAATTTTTTGATAAATATTAAGTTTTGAATTTTCCAACTTTTCTGGTTGTTAATGAACTTTTTACAACTTCACCTGGTAAAGAAGGGCGGGAAATGAGATGGAAAACGTTTATTTCTCAGACTATAAAGAATAGCTAAATATTTCTCTTTTGTTGATAAACTAGGTATTTTTTTTCTTTTCTATTATTAATGAATTTTTAATCACTCTAGCCAGTAAATATGAAGCAACTGAAATGGGAAATCAGGCCTCGACAAATTAGAATTCACTGCGCCCAATATAATGTTAATTTACTATGTAAATTCAAGCGCGTGTATGAAAAGTACATATATACGGGCGAGTGAAATGTTTCTTTTTCTTGGCCATGCGACACATAAATAGGTTATTCATGGATGATACATTGTTGTATTATGCAACCAAAAATTACTCAATGCTGAAGAATTTTATTTCACTACTTTTTTTATTTCTCATTCCGAATTTTTATTTTTTATTATTTATTTCATGAATTATTGTTTATTTATTTCACGAAATATTTTTTTATATTTCACAAATTTTTTATTTTTTTATTAAACGTTTCGAAAAGTTGTACGTAGGAAGGAAGATTTTCTAAGAGAACTGACAGACATGTTTACACGGGATGCTCTAGTTTGTTTAAAAGTTCTATTCAACCTTATAGCCTGAGCTGGGCTAATAACAATTCTACATTCAATTTCAACAATTCTACATTTCTTACCAATATATTCACCAAGTTTCATTAAAAATCTCTCAATACATCATAATTTATTTTAGTTTTAGTAATGTATTTTGATGCTTCATTTTACTGAAAAGGTTTGACAGTGCCCATTATAAAAAGGGGCCCGGAACCCAATAACTACCGATTCAAAGTAGTTATCAAACATTTTCTGAAAGTAGACACAGTAAAGCTTCCAAAAAGGTATAGCAACCTTTGTCACTCTAAGTGACCCTATATTTCTAAATTTGGGGTTCTAGCTCATAGGCTATTAGTCTATAGAACACCCTAGTCTGGAAACTCGCGTGATTAAAGTGTTTTGACTTGAAGAGATTTCATTATACGATCACGTGGCCAATGTAAAACCTCGAAGAAGTGTAAAAAAAGAATTGTTATTAGTAACGCAAATGAAATACCTGAGACGAATCATTGAGACGAATAGTGACGCGGACATAATGCGAGAGGATGATAATTACATTTTGACATTCTTCAAAATATGCGATTACTTAAGTATAAGTAGTTTTTACGTTGTTGTTTTCTGGTAAGAAAGCTGAAAATGAATAACTTCGCTTAAAAATCTTAGATTTTGTTCCCTTTTACGGCAATATAAATCTTTTGCGCCCGTTTACGTATCATCATCCAGAATACCGTTCTCCGGTATTCCTTTCCCTATATATAAATCCCGCCTAACATATGTGTATATAAACCGGTCGGTAGCGTTTACCAAACTGTAACATTAACATTTTAACTTAACCTTTAACTAAATAACAACTATAATTATTAAAAATAACTTTGTAAAGTCTATCCACCAGATTACGTTTTGTCTCCGCTTTAATTTCATTAATATAATTTATTTCATTTACATTAGTACTGTTATTGTTTACAAAATTCCAAACTCTGTGTTTGTGAAACCATATAATATTGCATGCATAATAAACTCGAAACGTAACGAAGTAAAAACTCACAGAATTGATTGTGTTTTCCTGAATCAATAAAAAATTGTGGATACATTATCTTTTGTAACTGTTTGTTCTGCAATACTATACTTTTTCTTTCACTGCCAACAAGGAAAACAAACCTTTCTGGTCAGCATATTTCATCTCTCATCGAGTAAGGCCTGTTCTTTCCAGTGCAATACGCGCAACCTATGGGAATTGTAGACTTTGAGCAAATCTTCTTTCTTGAGTGATAGACTATGAAAGTTATATTTGCCCGCTCGGTAATAGGTTTCTTCAAGAACACCAAACACGATGATGTGACCACCGGGCGCTAGTAATTTGCTGAGTTTGTTGACAACGTTGTTGTAGTCATCCAGGGTTTTGCTCCCTACTTCTAGACACAAGCTCGTAGTTATGAGATCAGGGGTGTCGTTTATTTTCACTGGGGGGTCATCGTGAACGTCGCATGGCACGATATCCACAAGCTTGTCTCGCATCTCCTGGTAACGTTCACTCACGCTTTCGCTGAAAAAATGTGATCGGGCTGCTCTTCATTTTCAACAATTCTTACAACATATTCTTTAAAATATTCCAAATTTTATTTACTATAATTTCTCCCCTCTATTATCATTACTTCACTTTTATATAAATTACTACTATATATGTTGTATATTTTAAAAGACAGTCCAAACATTTGAAGAGAGAACTAGATTTGATTAAGGAAAAGTGCGAGATTCACTATAAGCTACCTTAAATGGATTAATTTTTGCGAGGTCAAAAAATCACATTTCGCAAATACTAATTTTTGCGAATCAGCCTTTTCCAAATATTTTGCGTGTACTAATTTTTGCGAATCGGCCTTCCTCAAACTTTTTGCGAGGGAATTTTTTCGCAAATCATAAATTTTTAGAATTCAAAAAATTTTCTTTTTCAAATGTGGGGTTATCATAATAAACAAAAATCCGGTGGCTTGAAGATTTCCGCACTTGTTAGGGTTATAAGGTTTTTAATTTTTAACGTCGATTTTGATGTACAACCGAGAGCACAAAAAGAAAAAAGACACTGAAAAAACTGTTCATAAACCCAAAGGGTGCAAAGACATTCGATCTTTCTTCCAAAAAAGATAATAATGGGAAAAAACGCTTTTCTTAAATATTTCGCGAGTATTTATTTTCGCGAATCAGCCCTATTCAATTTTTTCGCGAGTATTAATTTTCGCGAATTGGGCTTCTATAAAATTTTCGCAAGGACATATTTTCGCGAATTTGGCCATACTTCGCGAAAATCGCAAAAATTAATCCACTTAAGGTATACTAGACCGTATCATCGAGAGCAAAACTATTATTAAAGATGTTTTTTTTTAACATTGATGTAGAAGTGATATGGAAATTAATTTTCTTCTTTTGTCAGTTATATCTTTAATTTTTGCCCGAGTTTTTGTTAATTATGTCGAGGTAATTATGTCAAGTTAAATTGATTTTCGGTTTAGTGTATCACGCGCGCATAAGGACAATCATCCCACATTTAACGTTTTTTTCAGCAAATGTCCTCATTGAGCAATTTTTCCTGCTAATGCAATATATTTCAGTGCCACTCATATTTTCAATACTTATCGAATATGTCCTTGGACAACTTTAAAAAACATTCCCTTCACCATCCTTCCGCCGGGCACCGATGAAGACGCGGAAGATTTAGAACGCGTCCTCAATCAAATCGATAAAAGATTCGCGGTCATGAATACGTTTGCTGAGAGCAAAAACATCTTGAAACTCATCATTCTCAAGTGTTTCTGGATCTTGAAATAATATTTTTCCCGCATTTACCATTTTTGGGTATGAAATAAATAATTTAAAAAATCTAACATTTAGCATTTAGATTTTGGCTTTGTTACGCTGAACAGAAAATAATTTAACTTGGCCTTTTAGCTGCCTTTCAACTGTTTTATTTTTTTAAATTTACAATATAGCTTTTGTTTTGTTTAGAAGATTTTAAAGACCATTTCACGTCCATGGTGTGAATAAATCCTAAAACTTAACAAATGTGCTGATTGAATGGAAGTTGTTTTCATAAAATTTAGGAAAGATTTTCAAACAAAAAATATAGAAAAAGTTTGTATATTATTTGTCAAAGCCTCAGACCAGTCCTAGTTTGATGAAGCCTTTTTAAACGAGGCAATAATTTCCGATTTATACAATCGCTTAGCTTTAATCTTTTTCCTGTAACTATTTCATTAGACAAATTTAGAGCACCGAAGATGGGAAGTGGAGAGATATATCACTTTTGATAATTGCTTTAATTAAAATAAAGTTATACATGTAGCTAATAAAAATAATATCAGTTATAGAGGTGGAACTATTGGAACATGTGTTGCTTGGTTTGCTTATATCATTGGGAAAGTGCAATCTTCACATATTGAATCATAGAATAATTTTAAAGAACTTATTTCATTATAATTTGTGTTAAAATCAGCTAGAAGGAAATAATTCTTATTTTCTATATTGCCAACATTAAATTCTTCATGTAGATCATCAGGCAACCGTTTGTAATCACAATCAGGAGTTGTATAACAATTTGAGATCATTAATTCTTTTTATGGTTAACAATTTCTAAGCATAAAACTGTATTATCTCCGCTAGAAACTGATATATCTTCACGTATTCGACAAGGAAACGGAATATATATATAAAAATGTCACTCCACGTTTTCCATTCTTCCGTTCACGAGGATATTTTAATGAAATACTTGGTATATTGAATTATTTTTAAATTCCTTGTCATTCTTCATATTCATTGGCCGATATGTAGCTCCGCCTGTATATGTGTATAAAAACCTGTGGGTAGTTTTTAACCAAACCGTTGGTAGTGTGTGTGAACATCAAAAACCTTTCATAATATGAAGATAATCTAAGTTGATTACCTGCTGTTCTCCGCAGCCAGTATGCGCTTGCAGACGTTTTCCTGCAGAGTAGAATCTCCATCCCTCCATGCCTGCAGTACAGCTCTGTTCGGTGAAGTATACTCTGCCAAATAAATCTTCTCAGTGTGTTTCGATGCGCTTATCACAGAGTGGATGCACGGCCCGCTTCCGAAGTCCAACAACACTTTCGACTTGATTGATTCTGAATGTTGAAAAAGAAAACGAAAATCAAAACCCCATACTCATGCAATACATGGATTTATTTATCTGTTTTAAATCCAAACATTTGAAAAAAACAATGTTGGTCTTGTTGGCAATATTATACACAACACAATAGGATATCAGTGAAAAATATCTGTGGCAAACACAAAATCCAAACATTTTGTGTATTATATCAACCTAATCTCTACAGAATCGACAGTCTCATTCATACAATACAATACGTGCATTGTGATTTGACGTGCATTGAGTTATTGGTCCAAATATTGGTCGAATATTAAACGTATCGAATAACATTTTTGATTTAAAAACCGAAAGGTTCATCAACCAAGAACTGCGTGAAGATATGGCTGCTTATTACGAATAATAAAAAATACAAAACTATAATTAATTTACCACATTGGAGAAAATCTATATAACAGCGAAAGAAAAGATCATCCCCGAGGATTCCGTCAGAGCTTGTTTCGATTGTGTTATAATAGTTATCGAGGAACCAAACAGGATCAAAGTCTTTCTCGTAATCATCACTCCAAGGAATGTCAGTCATTGTCAGTTACTTCAATTAATATTAATACCAGAATATAATATATAATATGAACTGAAGTAATGGTGAATTGCTATTTATCTATTTATATTTATATTCAAACAAAGAGCGGGAAAAGGGTTATATTTGACATATATTTCAAAATAATCCTTTCATAGACTGATTTTAAACCAAATTTATAATTGACTTTAGGTTGCGATGCACATGTAATAAAATATGAATTAAGATCTATTATGAATAGGAATGCAGACCTTTCTAAATAACAAATAAAATTATTAAAAATAACTTTGTACTGTGAATACATAGAAAATATACTATTGAAGATTCCTCTCTATCCAACAGATTACATTTTGTGTCGCTTTAATTTCACTGGCATTGTTAGGATATCAATTTATTGTCAATGTTATTATTGAGACATCCATCATATTTAAATAGAAAACACTTTAACTTTCGCTTTATTCACTTTCAGTAATATCCGTGTCGCAGCGACCGGCAATTCACGGTTGAGTAACAGGCAGTTACTGCGACAGTTTTTAAGTACTGTCGTGTTTTAACAACGTCCATAATAAAACTTGTAGAAAAGACAAAGAGAAGCTACGTTTCGCCGGTGTGATAGGGAGATCATTTTCGAAAACAGAGGCCAAATTAACCTTATCACAATAATCCGATTTATCAAGACAGTAATACAATGTGGAATCGTCAGCATAAATAATGGTTTCGGATGATAAATTGTCTGTGAGATCGTTTATGTACAGTAGGAAAAGAGTTGGACCAAGAACTGATCCTTAAGGAACGCCAGCATTTATAGAAAAAGTGGAAGATGAATGCCCACTAAAAGGACAACCTTGAGTATACAGTTGGAAAGGAAGGAAGAGACAATTTTAAAAAAGGAACCTTTTAAACCATATGCTTTGAGTTTATACAATAGACCCCGATGCCAGACTTTATCAAATGCCTTGAAAGATGTAAAGAGAAACTGTTCGCGCTTCACCAGAAGCATGAAGGGCACGATAAAAACTTTCAGTTATAACTGTCAAAACATCTGCAGTGGAACGATCAGAACGAAACCCGTACTGGGAATCACGAAAAAAAGATTATTCTTCAATAAATTCCACTAAGGTCTGGTAAAGTAAAGTTTCAAAATTTTGCTTAAAATGGCAATGAGACTAATCGGTCTGTATTTGCTTTGGATTGGATTGGATCAATCACCACAATTTTTAAAAATTGGAACAAATACGGAGACAAATTTTCTGGATGAAGGAAAACAAGATTCATCCAAACACTTTTGTAAACAGCACAGAAAATAGGAGATATCTTGGTAGAACACCATTGAAGAACAATTACAGGAATTCCATCAGGTCCTGTAACTTTATTAGAATCCATTTTGAAAATAATCTTGGAAACGTTATTAGGAGATATAAAGCAATCCTGTCAAGTCTGGCCAGTTTTGGGGTAAAATATGGGAGATCGTGTCCAGAATCATCGAGGGTAGAATGAGAACTGAAGAGTTTAGCAAATAGTTCAACTTTATCCTTAGATAAATTAATGACTTCAGGACCATTGAATAGTAGAGGCACAGATGATTTAGAATTACCCCGGACATTTTTAATGATACGCCAAAATTAACAAGAACCTATTTGTTTGAATTGATATGATCTTTAGTTTTTTCAGAAAAAACAGTTTTTGCTTCTCGAACAACATATTTACAATTATTGCATGAGTCAATAAACAATTGTCTGTTAAGATCAGGCGTATCACGTCGGTAGCAATTAAAGAAATGATTACGATGAGCTATAGCTGCAGCTCATGCTGGTGAAAACCAAGACGGAGAATAAGTTTTACATGATATTTCCTTGCAGGAACAAATAATCTTATTGCTTCAGATATTATTGAAGTAGTTTCATTAACACAATCATCAGCTGAGTTGAAAAGAATTTTCTTCTAAAGGACAGACTGAATGTGTGCTTGAAGTTTTTGCCAATCGGCAAGATCATATCTAAAAAAGGTTCTGTACATGGGATGTTCATGAGAAACTTGGCTCTTGAAGTTAATTTTCACCGATATAACAACATGGTTCGAACTACCTAATGGGGCACTATGAGATATTTTACAGATGTCAGGGTTAAAAATAAATCCAACAAGGAAGATGATTGACTGGAATGATCAGGAATGTGGGTTGGAAAATCAACCAATTGCGAGAGAGACTGCAAGTTTATAGGTTTCAACACCAGAGCTACTTGTTCCGTTAGAGAATTTTAGTCATTGTTTATGGTGAATGTTAAAGTCACCAAAGGGGAATACACTGCATGGAAGCTTATTCCACCAATTGGAGGCCCTGACAACGCAGGAAGATGAGTGCATGATGGTCCTTGAGGAGGGAACGGAAACATTGAACTGGTGGCAGTTAGAAGAGTACCTCGTGTTTCTGGGGAACACCGAAATAGGTGGGACAGTAGAGTGTAGTTCATCTGAGCAATGACCAAAAATGTATCTATAGAACAAACAAAGTGCGGCTACCCTGCGTCTATGTTCCAATGGTTGAAGGCTTTCTGTTAACCCGGGATTATCAATTAATCGTACTGACTTGCGCTGGATACGATCAGGAATTTCCAACACAAACTTAGGAGCTCCGCCCCAAACGGGTGAGTTGTATTCTAACTGAGGTCTAATTAAGGATGTATACAGAACTAGAATTTTGTCAGGGGAAAATACTTCCGGGCACGAAACAGAATCGCCAATTTCTGCGAAGCTCTTTTGGCCAAACCAAATGTGTGTTCATTCCAGTGTAGGTCAAAACTCACTCATAGGCCGAGTTGAGGTAGGTGACAGGAGAAAGAGAGGGTATCGTTACCCATAACGACATCAGGGCATGAGCGGTTCTGCTTTCTGGACACAACTATTTGGTCGGTCTTTTTGGTATTAAATTTGACCATGTTGTGGTCTCCTCATTCCGTAACCCTAATTAGGTCATTTTGTAGAATATTTGCAGCCTCAGATCTTTTAAGGGAATTTTTTTTGGCTGTGGCCTCACTGACACGAGCGAAAGAGTAAGAATCACGCAGGTAGGTGTCGTCAGCGTAGGAATTGTGCGGAGGAGGATAACAGGGACAGTAGGACGTCAAGAAACATCAGAAAGAGAACTGGTGACAGCCCTGAGGAACTCCTGCGTTTATACAATGCAGCTAGAAAGGCTAACTAGAAAGGTGGCCATGAATTCTAACAGCTATGGACCTTTTTGTTAGAAAGTATTCGATTCAGTTTGAACGCTTCGCGGGCAGTCCGAAGGAAGCAAGTTTAGCAAGAAGAGCTTTGTGCCAAACCCTGTCGAATGCTTTGTAGATGTCGAGGGATAAAATGCGATTTTCACCAAAAGTTTCTATTGCAGAAGACCAGGCATGGCTGGCGTATGTAAGGAGATCACCAGTTGATCTAGCCTTCCTAAAACCGTATTGATGGTAGGAGAGCAGTTTGTGTTTTTCGAGATGACCTAGCAGATTTTCTACAATTATAGATTCCATTGTTTTAGAGAGTAGCGATGTTAAGGCAATGGGTCTGTAGTTAGATGGTAACACCCTTTATGGGAATTGGAAAAGGATATGCTAACCTCCATGAGGAAGGAAAGATACCGGTGGAATAGGAGAGGTTAAAGTGTATGGCGAGATGGGGGGGGGGGGGGGGGGGGGGGGGTGTGCAAGTTCCTTTGCGCATGTCTTTAGCAGGATAGCAGGTATGCCATCTAGGCCAGAAGATTTGTTAGTACATAACCGTTGGAGTGTTTAGGAAACGTTTTGTACGTTGAACCTTACTTCTGGCATCAAGACTGTTGCGACAGGAACTTGGTGATCGAAGCATCGATCCGAATCGTCAACATTTGATGTTGAAGAAAAGTGTGAGGCAAAACATTCAGCTTTGTGCAACGAGTGACATGTCACGCTTCCATCGAGATGAATGATTTCAGGGAATGTTGATTTGCAGAAATTTGATCTTATGGATTTCACCATCGACCAGAAAGCTTTAGGGTCGCTCAATTTGATATTGTCATAAATGGACTCCATAAAAGAATCTTTGGCCTTTCGGATGGAGTTAGAACAAGCATTTCGGGCAAGAGTGAAGTTTTCACGATTATGTTGGGTGTTGTTTCTTTTCCACTCACGGAACGTTTTGTTCTTGCAGTTCACTGAAAACACTTACGGTTGAACCATTTTGGCGAATTAACCCGACCAAGGCGTTCAGTGGATGGAATGGCCAAACACATACTAATATGGATCCATTTGACAATGCTGTCGGCAAGTTTTGAAGGGTCGTCGGAAGAAAATGAGGCCCAGGGAATGTCGCTTGCGATGAATTCACGAAGAAAGTCCCAGTCAGCCTTATGAAAGTTATAGGCGACATGTGATTTATCTGATGAAAGGTGGTGTAAGGTGGTGTTTCAATTGCAGCTAGTTGTTATTAGGCAATGATCTGAGTTTCCGATCGGAGCAGATGCCGTTGGTGTTTCGAATATTGACTGGTCAGTTGTGAGGAAAAGATCTAAGGTGATAGCTGAATCACTAACGCGATCTGGAATACGTGTTGGGAAGGTTACCAATTGTTTGAGATAGTTTAAAGTGACAAAATATTCTGCTTCAAGACCTGCTGTGTTTGCCCGCAGGGAGGAGTGTGCAATCCACGCTGGGTTGTGGACATGAAAATCACCTAAAATTGAAATTTCGCACCGAGGGAATTTGATTAGAAGTGTTTCAATGTTGTTGGAAAGATGATCGAAAAATATTTTATGATTTTTGGAGTTTGGGGATCGATAAATAGTACAAAAAAATGATGTTGCCACAACCATTGACTTTTAACCAAAGTATCTGAAAGTCCTTCTCAAATCTGTTAAGATCGTCTACTCTAGCAACCTGGACACCAGAACGGACAAAAACACAAACTCCACCTCGTGGAGACAGGCCAGAGAAGAATCCATAACCTGCCCAAGACACCAGAACGGACAAAAACACAAACTCCACCTCGTGGAGACAGGCCAGAGAAGAATTCATAACCTGGCCAACGGAGATGAGGGGAATCGGTTTCCAGATTAGTGCGATCTGCCGGACAACCCTGAGTTTCAGCATAGTCTATAGAAAAAAACCCTGGTCTGGAAACTTATTGTTTGAACTCTTTGTTTGCGATTTTCAACATCACGTGATCAATGTAACTGCAAAATAATTGTTTCTCAACGAGTTTCATTCAGTGTTTGTGGTTAGTGAAGTGGTGATATTTGTTGTTGTATTGTTTTCAAGAAGTGATCAAGCTAATATATTGTAAAAACAGTTCTTTTAAGAACTACAACAGGATTATGCCTGGCGGAAATTGTGCTTTGCCTGGATGCACGGTATCAGTAACTGAAAAGCATAAAGGAATAGCTATTTACAAAATATCCACCAGAAAAAATGAATTTTATACCAACTGGCGCAAAGAACTATGCAATATTCTGTCAAAATATCGTCAAATGGACAAGATATTAAAAGAGAGAGTAGAGAATGGGCAGGTTTACATCTGTGGAAGACACTTTCAAGCTGAAGACATCGAATTTACAAGTGAGTAATACTATATAATATTATCTTCAACATAGTTGAAGATTAAGGGTTGAAATAGGATCCTTTCAACGATGCTATAGCTAGTAACTATATTTATATAAATAAAGTTTTTCACCAATGAATGACATATAGTTTTGATTATATTAGATATATATTAACATTTGGTCACTGGTGTTTGTGTGTTATTCTAAAAAGGATGAAATTTTATTGTTTCACCCAATGAACAGATGAATGTTTTGGTTTAGAGACTGGTCGTAAGACCCTGAAACTTGGTGCCCTTCCGACAGTAAACTTGCCGGTGAAATTACACGAAGCACCATCAAAACATGAGAGAAGACATCTTAATATTGTGAAGGAAAATAGTAATGATAAAACTGCCAATAACTAAGTTGTTTACAAAACCTTTAGCGAATTTTCCAAACGAGTGGGAAAATTAAAATTGGGGAAATGGACTGCCATATTTGATCAAAGTAATGTGAGATTTAAATTATTTGATCCAGCATATGTGCTACCAAAATATGAATTGTTGGTAGATGATGAGCTTCAGTTTTTATGTAAAGTCTATGGATGGGCTTTACTATGTTATTCCGAGCTATATAAAAACTACTACAGATCAGTAGGTAAAGTCACCATTTCAACACTACTACTGGATATAGTGTCATTTACTATATGTGGTTGACTGAAAAACACAATGCTACAAGATGTAAATTTACACAGCATCCCTTGTTCGTCAAATAACCAATCAGAAATCATAGATAGTTCACCTCCATCTAGTAAATTATTTTATAGATGTACTGATTGTGACATCTTGAACAAAAATTATACTTGTAAACAATGCATAGTGACTGATAAGAAGAAACTAATGAAAGAGGTAGGAAATTCAAAGAAATTGAATACCCCAGTTAGGCCAAGTGCTCCCTTGAAACATACACACCCAAACAGAGTTTGTTGGCAAACACTCTGGGGAGCTTATTGGTTTTGTTGATTTAGGCGATCCTAATGTCAACTATTGCAATTTTGAACATGTAAGTGAATTGGCAACACATGCTTTTGTTTATTACGTCAGAGGATTGTCATCAGACCTAAAATTTGCTCTAGCATATTTTGCAACAAAAGGAGTGAATTGTTAACATCTTTGGACAGCATTTTGGGAAGCAGTGTTAGTTTTAGAACTAATATGCAACCTACATATTATGGCATGTGTGTCAGATGGTGCTTCTTCAAACCGAAAATTTTTCAAAATGCACAATTCAATGGATGGCATTGGTGACTCTGAGGTTGTGTATCGAACCATCAACATCTATGCCCCAGATCGATACATATGGTTTTTTGCTGATGTGCCTCACTTAATGAAAACTCTGAGAAATTGCATCTTTCATTCCAGTAAGATTTTTTTAAAATTAAAGATTTAAAAATTAACCTGTATATCACATTAGTTCTCTTTTAAAGTCAAAGAAATATAATATATACATCTTCCTGTGAAACAAATTTTGAGGGTTTGATAACTATATGAGGACTTATTTGATTGTAGTACTATAAAGAAGGAAACTTGTTGCATTTTTGGAGTATGTAAGGACAATAATTTCTTTCTTCATAATACACTTTTTTTTGTTTTCAAGGTTGTGGAAAGAAAACGAGATTGATGTGGAATAGTGGAAAGACTATCAAGTGGGCACACATTTTTAAAGTTGTAAATGATGATCTCCATCGAGACCTTAAATTGATACCAAAGTTATCACTTGCCCATGTTAACCTCAATCCTTACTCAGTCATGAGAGTGGGATTAGCAACCCAAGTACTAAGCCAAACGTTATCAGGTACTATGTCAAAAGTATTATCCAGAGCATATGCACGCCACAGCAGAATTATGAAAATTTATGGACTTGTTTTTTGACTGTGCCAAATGTCAGAAATCAAACAGAATGTATTTACAAACGAAAAGAGTTTTTAAAGCCTTACGAAGACTTAAACGATCCAAGATTCAATTGGTTACTAACTGATTTTTTGGGGTATTTTAAAAATTGGAAAGAATCCATTAATGAAAGAGAAGGCAGATTTACTGCCAGTGGCCGTGACAAAATGTTTATTTCGCAACAGACCTATGAAGGTTTACAAATAACAGTAAACTCTCTCATTGAAGCAACAAGATTCTTGATTTCATCAGGGATGCCATTTGTCCTTACAGAACGCTTCAATCAAGACTGCTTAGAGGAATACTTTGGGAGACAAAGGAGTTTAGGGCGACGAAATGATAATCCAACAATTAACCAGTTTGGATATCAAGCGAATACAATTCGCATGCAGAAATCAGTTGCACCGGAAACACAAGGGGAAAGCAAAAACAAAATCGTCATGTATCATGGAGTATTGTAGATAGCGAGCGATTACCAAAAAGGAAATAACCATTATATATACCTCAACAACTTTACTTGTAATAATGTAGTTCTATATATATATTACATTAAATTTTACATTCACAATTTGCGATCTGTTGCAAGTTTAATGTTTTTTCTCAAACCTTTTGATGGCTTTTCTTTTCCAGCTTTAGCTTTTATTTTCCTCAATGTTGTTATATCTCTAGCTTTGGAAAATGAACGAACTCTGCAATATAGTTGAATCATGTTTTCCAGTAGATTAATTGCAATTTCTTCCTCTAGTTTTGTGGCACTACTGTCTAAAACTTTGTTATAGTTGTCTAACACTATTTTCTTGGATGTTAAATCATTGACCATTTTGTTAATGTCAATTTTTTATAAGAATTTTATATTTGTCTCCGACCGAAAGTGAAATTCTATCTCTACAAAAACATGTTACATTTCTTTGACTGCACACAGTCCACCCCTATTCAATAATTCAATTAGGTTTTGTCCAGTATCGCCAGTTTGCATTTCTTCAAGTACAGTAATAACAGGTTTATAAAGCACATATTTCCTTCCATTTTTGTACTTCTTCAAAAGATTTCTGACCACATAGCCTGCCAAATACTGCAAGGCATCCATTTCTGTTTTTGTTATTTCCCTTTTTAACTCGGGTAAGCTTTCCTCTTCTGGTTGTCCAAATAAGTTTAAGTTGTCTGTAAATTTTGTTGCAAAAATTGTACTATATGGTTTTTCTAGGTCAAAGTAGCTACCTGCATTTAAAACAATGTCAGCATACATTTGTGAGTAAAACTTTTCTTCATTACCATCTTTCAAAAAATCGAAATAACTGGATACTTTCTGATGCAAGGTATCTGAAAACTGACAGTCATAAATTCCTATTGGACTTTTAATATGCTCTGGATAGTATGATATAGATAAAATTTTCTGTTTAGTCATTTCCATTAGCCTTTTTAGATCTTCTGTCTTTACATTTTCAAAACCAGTAGAAGCTTGAGTTTGCAGATTTACTCCATTGTTGAGATTCTGTTCCGTATGTTTTGATTTTTCATGCCTTGACAGACCACTTTTTGTTTTATACTGTTTAAGGCAGTGACTGCAATCAAACTTCCCAACAGTAACATCCTAGAAAAGAATATTTAGGGCTATAAAATCAGATGTTTTGATATGCACTTTAATAATGAATAATACTTATATAAATCCAAAATTTTGTTATATATTATTGTTGGTATTTTATCCATCGTAATAAAAACACTAGCTAAAAACTGTTGTAAAACAAGTTTTTAGAAACTAAAAATACACCAGCTATTATGTTAAGTATTACCTCCTCGATATTTGATGATATATCATCTTCAAAGGCTTCATTGAGAGTATATTCATCCAAAGATTCTCATTTCAAGAGTATCACCTCGAAAGTATATATCTCCTTCCGCCATGATGATGTTGTTTTGCAGTTACTTTGATCACGTGATCGATTTTTTTATAAACTCGTGTTCACACGACTTTCAACTAGATATTGAATGGAGTTTCCAGACCAGGGTTTTTTCTATTGACTATGGTTTCAGTCAGGCAGAGTAAATGGGGTCGTTTGGCCAAAAGATGTTGATGTACAGAATCGATATTCGCATTTAACCCACGAATGTTGTACAATGCAATTTTAAATTTTAAGACAGTGTTCGATGAAGTAGGAATGTCTCGGGCAAAATCTAGTAAGCTTGACGGACCCAGCGGATTCGCAGCACTGGGAACGCGGACCTTTTTTAGCCTGGGCGACGTCCGAGCCAGTATGATTATTGAATAAATGTACTGTCACTAAGAAGGAAAGGATACCTGGAACATCCTGCCTGGTAGGGAAACCCAATGACATAAGCCACCAGTAGCAGGAGTGGTAGTATTTTACCAGGGCGTTGGTTTTAACCCAACTACCACCTTAAAAGG
The DNA here is from genome assembly GCA_963930725.1 of Candelabrum cocksii. Classification (NCBI taxonomy): domain Eukaryota; kingdom Metazoa; phylum Cnidaria; class Hydrozoa; order Anthoathecata; family Candelabridae; genus Candelabrum; species Candelabrum cocksii. Next base: position 4,133,657 of record OZ005677.1, on the reverse strand, counting down.
CTTTTAAAAGGCCTTATTTAGGCTTTTGATTATCTGAAACAGGGTACACACTTCCAAATTCTGGAAAAACTGATGCAAGATAATAATAATAATAATAAAAAAAACAAAACAAACAAAAAAAACGTAGATGATAATAAGTTAAAGTTTTATATATTTACAGGGAGTTAAAATAGAATTTCAAATTAAAGTTAAATATAATTATAAATAATAAATATGAAAAACTATGTTATATATACAGAACAAAAAAATTGTTTTTTCAAATAAAAGGGACAGAAACTTAAATTCAAGGTTTTTGAGTTTTAATTTTAATATTTTATTATGGACAAAAAGAACAGTAATGAGTTTTTCAATAAACTACGTGTATTAATTAGTTTACAGCAAAAGCAAAAAGAATTAATTGCGCAAATTGTTTTGTTGCTAAGTAGGAAAACTGTTTTTTAATTGTGTGGAAAAACATTTATCCTGTTACAGAAGATTAAATAAAAATTCAAGTAGTAAATTGTTATAAGAATTTAAATATTGATCAGAAAACAAAACTGTGTTTTTATTTATTTCTTTTTAGAAGGAAATACACAGGAGAGGCAGGGCCTATGACTCAACAGAGTCCTGTGTATTAGAAGTTTCACCTTATGTCATTAGGTAGGAAAGATACTTGGAGCATCCTGCCTGGTGGGGAAAGCCAATGACATAAGCGACCAATAGCAGCAGGAGTAGTGGTGTTTCACCAGGGCGTTGGGTTTAACCCAACTACCACCTAATACTAAGTACTAGTACCTAATACTGTTTTCTTTTGTTGAAAACAAGTAGGTTTTACAAAAATTTTTATAATTAAAACTTATAAAGTAACAGAAATAAAATTGTACCTCAGTTCCACAATATAAACTAGTCAAAACATCCAACTTTCATGTAATTGATAACCAGTTTAAACGCATAAAAAAAACATTTATACGGCGCTCAAGAAAATCTACCGTCATGTATAAGACGTGTCAATCAAGCAACCTGAAATAAGAGATGACTTAAAACCCACTTCGTAATCCCTATCGCGCTTCTAAGATTATTTTGTATGAATGGCGATACTTGCAATCAACATGTATGTGAACAATATTTGTTTAATGCTGTCATCGACATTTATTTTAATAACAAACAGAAAGAGTCAATAGATATGGAGGAAGGACAACAATAAAAGTTTATTTATTTAGTTTGTTAGTTTTGACATGGATTATCATTTACATATCAAAACATTTATTTACGCTACATGTGAGGCCATGATATAAAGTAGGCCACGTCCCGTGCAAAAACACTTTTAGATGAATAATTTCAAAATTTATCCCTTTCCTTTGATCAAAGCGCTACATGCCATTTAAATTCAACCATATAAAAAAATATATGCTCTACAGCAGAAAGTACTCTAACAACTTAAATTCCGTGAAATTTTTTGCATCTACAATGGGGAGTTCATTTACAAATACAGCATCCATCCGAAAATACGAACACGCAATGGACCAGATATTTTGTATGAATTAACGAATATGCAAATTTATCAGCAAAAAGCATAAGGGTTTCTAAGGTAAAATTGAAGATGTCGTCAAAAATTTCATTATTTCTTTTTTTGCCAGAAAACAGACTTTAAACATCTACTATTATGAATATGTAATCAATCTTTGCTAAAATAGTCCAAAAGATCCTTAAATTAACTCTTAAAGCAGATTGACCTTACTCCTTAGCAACCGCACAAAGGTATTCGTTGCTACAGGGTTTTCTGGAGATCCAGAAAAGCTTATTCCTTACTTTTTTTGCTAAAAAGCCCACGGGAGCTATTAGATTTTCAAAAAATGTTTACTTTGTTTTTCCGAACACATGGAAGGGAGAACTGGAACAAAAACAAAGTGAAGTGAAAACTAGTGTTATGGATGTTAATGTTAATTATTACACTGTCTTTTAAACCTGAAATTACTGAATATTTATAGGAAAATAAAGTTATTATTTGTATTGTCTTATCTTAGTGGTTCATTTTTAGAGTGGAAATTAAAAACATAATGAAATTTAGAGCTGCAAACATTCGATATAAATAGAAGAAATCATGCAATGCATGTAAGTCTTTTTAGAGACTACCACAGATCCTGAGTCAAATCCTGTTAATTTGGAAGAGAGTAGTAACTCTAGCAAAATCCTTAGAGAGTTAGCTATCAATGATTTGTTCAACAAGAAGATTAAAGCGTCACCCTCTAAAGGACGCCTGGCCAGGTCTAAAACTAGTGCATTGGGACTCCCTGAAAAAAGTAAGGCCGAAACAACGTATAAAATAATAGATATTGAACATTTAAATGAAGTATTGAAGTCAGCATCTACATGCAAGAGTTATCTTCGACCAAGTAGTGTTCTAACTGTAATACCATCATCAACCTCAAATGTTGGTAAAATTGGACTCGCTGAAAAATTTTCACTGCAGTGTTCACAAGTTCCCTTTTGATACCAGTAAGAAAGTTCTTAGTTCACAATCTGAGTTTGAGGTAAATAAACGAACGCTCGGTTTATGCATCTAATTAGAACTCATAACTTTCATATTTTTACATTTACAGACCAAAATTTATTATGCTTTTATTTATTTTGGGATATTAAATCTTTACGCTTGTTTTTATCAAAACTGCAATCTGTGGATTTGCCTCAAGTCTGCGGAGAATATCGCCAGTAAATATAAATGGTAAAATTCTGAAACTTTCACAGCTTCATTCTTCATTTTTTACCAGCATGCTTTGTTAGATAACAATGATTTTACAATCATAACAATCAAAACAAATATATGTCGTTCGCATATTCAAAACAAACTCTTATAAGTCAATCACATAGTTTTTAAAGTTTGCAATGCAATAATTTTAAAACTTAAAGAATTAACAATTAACGGCACCACATAATTTTAATTCAATTAATTCACTTACCTTGGTAATGAGCTGTTTTGTGCACTGTGTATCTACCATTAACAGTGTATTATATCACAGTTAGTAATATAAATGAAAAAATCACTGATATTTAAACATGACTAAAAAACATAAATATGTTATCCAATTTTTTTACATTATTGCAAATTGCACGCATGACTTCATAAATATAACATGTCCGTTCGCCTAAATCAACCAATCAAAAGCTTTTATCCGGCGATAGTTCAATGGTAAAGCTTTTGGCTCTTAAATACACTAAAACTCCGGGTCAAGGACTACACATGAAAAAGCTTAATTATTGTTTTGGGAGCCTCTTTAAAAATAAAACTAGACGTAAATCCATTTTCGAAACCTTTCAAATTGCTTTCTTGATCATGAGTTGGTTTGCGTTTTACTGTTTTTCTCTATTTTTATCGGGATCTTTGTGTGTTTGTGAACTTGGAATAATTTCTACTGACACAAACAGTGATATTATTATATACAACTTTTAAGTCCATTGTTAGAGTTTCTTTTCCGTTGAAAGGCTAATAAATTTGCATGATCTGTTGATGATATGTTTGCGTTTCGTTTTAATCCTCAGATCAAACATTTTTTTGCAAAACAATATCAGAGGTTTGGTTAACTTACTTGACTTGACTTATTTCGAGCGAGCTCGAACATCAGCAACTAGCTTTCTCCATTCATCTCTGTCTTGCATAGTCTTCTGCAGATCTCCTTTGCTCATCCCTGTGTCCTTTCTAAGCTGATCAAAGTATGTTGCTACTGGCCTTCCTCTCTTCCTCTTTCCGTGTTTCGTGGTTTGGTTAAAACAACACAATAAAAACGTTCTGACAAAACTGTAGGTAGACCACCTACTGCAATAAGGTGAAATTAAAAGATAAAATATTAAAATCTATATACACACATTATCATCATCATTGTTCTGCGCGTTGTTAAACGACACCGACCGCTGCCCGAATTCTCAACTTCCAACCATCTCGATCAAGCATGCAACGATGAAGCTCGGTGATGTTGTTCATCCCAGTATCCTTCATCAGACGGCGTGGAAACGTCATGCGCGCATGTCCACCTCGGACAAAAGTTCCAACTGGCTGCCAGAGAACAAGCCCGCTCACCGGCTGATCTATGCGACGCGCACAATGCCCAGCAAACCGTTGCCTTCTTTCTAAGAGGATATCACTGACGTGGGGAAGGCTTCCGTAGAGGTTTTGGTTAGTTACATGCACGCTGTAATGTGTGTCTGTCACTTTCCGCAATAGGCGTGTGTACGTGCCATCCAGTGACTTGTTCTGCTTAGCTGTAAGTGACCAACAAGGTGAGCCGTACAGCAGGACTGCTTCAACAGTTGACTTGAATAGGCGTATCTTCAGTTCGCGAGTTATCATTGTGGACTTCCAAATACGCCACATCTTGTCAGCTGCAGTCCACGCTAGTGCTTTCCTAGCCTTGATGTCCCGTTCGCTTGTTCTCACATATGATCCCAGATAGCAGAAGTCATCAACTTGGTCGATTTCTCCTTTTCTTATCCGAACAGGGATTCCTGAGGCAGCAGCAGTGCCAACACATATGTATTTCGTCTTTTTCTGGTTGATTAGCAGGCCAACTTCGACGGCGGCTTCTTCCAGGTTTGTGAGAAGTTTTTGCGCATTCACGACGGTGGATGCTAACAGTGCAAGGTCGTCCGCAAAATCTAGGTCAGTCAATGTCTTTGCAGGGTGTCGTTGGCTTTGTCTGGCCCTCGTCTGCAGTCCTAACACAGGTTCCATTGACATGCGGAGCACCGCAGAAGTTTCTCCACTGGGTCTCGGATGCGGTTCAAAATCACGCGATTGAAGAGTTTGGCATACTTTTCTTCATGATTGGTAGTCTTTGAAACGAGTTTTGACTCTCGTGGCTGTGGCCCGGAGATCTAGTCCCTGGTTTGCCAGCCCACAGTGACAAGCTATGCAAGGCATGGGCGCTTACCCCCATGAGGTCAGAATACCTGCATACCCAATATATACACAATATATACACACAATAATACATAAATAGTTAAAAAGTCAATCTTACCAACCTTAACAACAAGTATGTTCTGTAATAAAAAACAACTTTATCAACCACTTATGCCAAATTGACAACGGTTTTGGTCTTTATTTTGGCCAATCAGTAGTTAATTAAGAAATTACGTTTAAGAAAAAGAATAGAAAAGGTGTTATTTTGAAGGATATGGGTAGTCCCCGCAGTCACGGGACAAATTTGGTAAATCATTATTCAGACACCTTAGGGAAGGGTCTCAGTTTTTGTTGCTCCAAACACGATATGAGATGTTCTCGCATTTTGTCCACGACAAATACGGCATCAGAGGGTGACTTTCCGTCAAGAAGTTCTGCTGCGAATGCTATCGCAAAAAGTCCACAATTATAGCTATCAGGTTGCCTTTGTACTTCAATAAAAGATATCACCTCAGTTCCTGAAAAGTAATTTTTGTATAAAGACTGGATTGCTTTTCTAGAGGAACGTGTTAGAGTATAGTTTAAGCTGTCACAAACTTGAACTCTACCATTGGAGCAAAAACTTAAGATCCAGTGATTACGGCCATCATGTAGTAGCTGCTGTGGGTGGTACGCAGAAGTCACCCTTTGATCCGTTCCTGTCAGTTCAAGTAAGGCGTCCGAAATTTGGTTGACAAATTCTCTACCTTGGTCATTAATTTGGGTTTTAATACAACCATGACGACATATCATTTCGTACAAGAACCTCACAACAGTTGACGCGCTTTTATCTTTCACTGGTTTTGCTTCGGACCACTTTGAAAAGTAGTCTATTAAAACTATTAAGTGTTTGTAACCATTCACCTCAGGCAGATTACACAAGTCAACTCCAACTTGTTTCGTGACATTTGATTCGATTGGGATGCTTTGAAGTTCTGAAGATATTTTCTTGATAAGCTTCCCATGCTGTTGGCACTTTTGGCATGTTTTAATATAACTCTTAACATCGTCGACCACCATGCCAATAAAATCTCTGAGATACTTTTTGGTAGGTCGAGTCGCGTCCCCTATGGCCACACAATTCAACTGATTCAACTGTTTCGTTGAGTCCTTCGTGGACATTGTGGATAATGGCTTGTTTTCGGTCGTTTTCAAAGATCACTCTTCGTATATTTTTGATGGTTAAATGACCATCAACGATTGTGAAATGTTTACAAGATTTTCTGAAATTACGTTTTGTTCCTTTCTCTTTCACTTCATTGGAATACTTCCCATTTCTTATGTAGTTTTCTACATCATTTAAATCGACGTGCTTTCTTCTCGCCATGTTGACTGATATACTACAAGATTAAGAGGAACTTCAAACAATAACAAAAACATTCGAAAACATTCATCAAAAACAAAAACATTCGTCAAAAAATTCTATTCAAAAATTCTATTCAAATTCAAAAGAAAATACAATTCTATACAAATTGCAATGGAATGTCTTCTTCTGTGGAGTACCTTTTTCCTAGGAAATAAGTACTCTCTATATCAAATTAGAGGAGTACTTATTTCCCAGAAGGAGTACTTATTTCCTGGAAAGTAAGTACTGGGGAGTACTTTTTTTCGGGGAGTACTTATTAACTGTTACACCGGCAGTTTAGTATCAAGATGCCAAAAAGAAAACTTACTGTAAAAACATTAAATGAAAAGTGTAAGGCACTTAAAGAAATCGAAAAAGGGCTATCAAATAAAGATGCTTCAATAAAATATGGAGTCCCACCCAATACAATTGCGACATGGGTCAAAAATAAAAATAACTATTTGAAAGCTTAAAACCAAACCAAAATTTAAGTTAAATCCCCGCTATCTCGAATTTTTTCCTAGTGTAATCCTGCTATCTTGAAGTCGCGCTATCTCGAACTATTTGTCCGGTCCCTTGAGAGTTCGAGATAGCGGGATTCAACTGTATACATGTTGTTTATGTGCGCGGTGTGTATAATTTTGACACGCGTAAATATATTGAGCTCGTACCATAATTCACTGATGAAATTTCTTGACGAAGTCAAATAGTTTGCGGAACAAACAGAATCGTAATTTATTTTACAAGGAGCATATACCGAAGACAATAAAATAAACACATTAACAAAGTTTTATAGTTTAACATCCAAACCAAAAAGTTCTACAGTAAAAATAACTGAAAACTCCAAATAAGCGAGAAAAATAACAACGAAAAAGGAAAGTAGTATGTGGCCAATAAAAAATATTTTTCCTTGGCAATCAAAACTGCACAACAAACTAATATATATAAAATGATGCTTCAGAAGTTGAATCAATTTGTAAGTTATGGATCGCTAAATGCAGTTAAAAACAGTCAATTGATTTAGTATAAAGCAAAAGAATTACCTTTAAATTCGCTTCCTTGGTCACTTTGTACAACAATTGGATGTCCAAACAAGTGAAATATTCGTCTTAAATGAAGTACAATTTCAGATGGCTCTTTTTTTGCAAGTGCATTTAGAAAAAGAAAGCGTGAAAAAACGTCAAGTACCGCCAGCATATAGCAATATGTTTTTCCACCAGAACGTGATTTAAATGAAAAAAGTCCACAAGGTCAATCTGCAATCTTTCCATTGGAGACTGAGCAACAACCGGTTTCAGCTCATCTTTGTTTAGGAAAGCAGGTTTCAGTTTAAAATGATCTTGATTATTATTAATCCATTCCTGAATTCTTAAAGATAAAACTCCGACAAAATTTTCCTTTATCCTACCAAACAACTTCACACAATTTTCTCCCTTGTACTTTTTGTAGTAAAACTTAACAATATTGGCTACTTCCTTTTGGGTTGGGACGATAACATATTCTCCGTCATCTCTGCAATATACCTAAATATAAATAAAATAAACAAATGAATAGAAAACACGGCTTCCACTTAACAACATTGCGCTTATAAGCTTCATATAAAAATTCAAATGTTAATTTATATGAAATCTTCTTACCATTTTAATTTCTTCTTTTTCTGTCATTGGGTCTGTCATCATATGAAGCTTGTACTTTCCTGATTTTTATAGTCGGTATACTCTTTTCATTCTTGCATCATAATTTCTACTCATTTCAATTTTTTTTCTTTTAAACATTTATAAAGAAGCTTATAATCTTCCTCGACAAGTGGTCTTGACATTCTTTCTTTAATGCAGTTAATGCTAACCGTAAAAGTGACAATACATAACATAACTATTTTAAAATTCTCCACTTTCAGATTCATCACGTATCTTGATTTGATTTTTTCTTATAAGAACAGTTGACTCATATAAGCAAGTTAAATTTTGAAATCTAATAAATCGTCAGCTTGCTTTCAATATAGGATTCAATGAGACTTTTCTTTTTGAACATGTTTTCAGGCGATAATGCATTATAGGTTAGGGTAAAATAAATAAGATGCAAAAAAAGTAAATATATTTCGAAAATACGAAATTGGAATAGGACGCGCAAATGACAAAAAATGGAAACTATCTATTTTTTCGTTGCACCCAACACCATTTGCCATTCCTTTTTATACTATGTGTTTTCCAGTCTTTTCTATTCGACAAAAATTAATGAAACAAATTTTTCTTGGTAATCTTATTGCGTATTGTTAAAAATTCTATGATAAAATCTAAAAACCTTTACTGATTTACCAATATTTAAGAACATACAGAAACCAGGTAATGAACTTTTTGAGTATAAAAGAAAAAGAAAAAGACGCATAATTTGGCTTCCATTTAACAACACGCTTCGAAGTAACGACATGCACAAGGCATCATGTCTATAAAGAAATGTGGACGCCGCAAATTGGTGAAACTCTGTACCGCAGAAATGATAATCGTCAAGAGGCTTTAGAGTTCGATAAGCATGCTGTTGGTGTTTTTAAAGATGATGTCTTGGTAGGACATGTCTCGATAGAGTTGTCACGAATAATTTCATACTTTCTTCAAACTAATGAGACAAGTTGAAGTGACCGGGAAAAGAAAACGCGAAATAGGCCTGATTGTTCCTGGAAAATATCATGCAAGAACAGAGACTGAACGCATCGCAAAAATATTAGGCAAAGAACTCCATATATAATTAAGGAAAAATTTATACATTTTGATTGGGAATATGAAAGATGTAAAAAGTATTGTAAAATTCCAATAAAAGAATAAAAAATTAAGTTACTAAAAATATTAGTTATTGTTTCAAATGAGAAAAGGAATCTTTACTTTAGAGTGTTTTTTTGAGAGCGTTTATTAAATTTTGGTTCTGATTAAGGACATTTGTTACCCCTCTCGATTAAATGCCCTTAATCAGAACCAAAATTTAATAAACGCTCTCAAAAAACACTCTAAAGTAAAGATTCCTTTTCTCATTTGAAACAATAACAAATAACAATACTAAAGTCATCTAGTTAATATAACTGATTGTTGTTGGTAAGTCATGTTTTATGTAAAGTAAATAAAGATGTATAGGAAACTTGATTATAGTATTTATTTTTTTTATACGACCTTGATTGTCTGTACAGTGCTGCATGAGTGTCTCTAGATGGTAATAATGATTAAACTTTTACTCTTAGAGTACTAACCTCTTTAGAGTTATTCTTGAATACACACTATTATTATCAACATCCTGTTTTCTGAGTCTTTTTTTTATGACCATACTGAATCAATTAACTTTTTAAAAAGAACCATTTCATTGTGAATAGAATTATATAGGAGATCAAATGGAAACGGAAATTACTTCACATAAAATAGTGTTATAAATTAGTGGAATAAAGGTGCCTTGCAAGTTATATTTTTTTATAAACGACAGAGTCCAGTTCCTCGTATGTCGCAGTTTTCATTCTTTTCTTCTTTTTAGAGACAACTGCTTCAAATATTTCTGCTTTTTTTTACCAGTGTGAAACTGTGTTTTTAGCAACAACATGTTTCTTTGCTGTAGCTATACAGTTTTGGCCTGCATCAATTTCTTTTAAAGCCTTGTATTTGTTTACAAGAGTGAAGCAAGCAAGCTTTCGTTTAGAAGACTGCACCACTGCCATTTTTGAAATGTGACCACTGGGGAAAATTGGTTCCACTTAGTAGTGAAAGTTCCACTTATCCAGGGTTCCACTTATCGTATACTGTATATGTTAGATTGATATTAAAAATTAAGCATCATGTTAAATTGAATGTATAAAAATTGGAAAAATGTCAAATTTTTGGTAAAATCAAGCAAAATCAACATCAAACAAAAGCAACATCAGCAAAAAAATTTGCTTTTTCTTTATCCTCATTTATGATGCTATTTGATTGGAAAGTTTTATTCAGTAATTAATTTGTATTTGTAAAGTTATGACCAATTGCATTTTTTTCTGACCAGAAGGATTTTCTAATACGTTTTTGTCATCCAGGGTAGTTTAAGGGGCCAAAAAATTTTATTGCCACATAGTTGCCCTGAAAACCATCAAAATTCTTAATCAGGAGGGTTTCAGCATAAAAATCCATATGGGCTATATTACATTTCAAGGTGGTGATTCCCACAAATATGCCTGGACTAACAGTTGGTAACGCCAGATCAAGTGTTGATTCTCATGATGACGGACGGAATAGACGTATGTTTCTTTTGATATTATTGTGGGCCCGGCGACGCGGGGCCATGCCCCCCCACACACTTTTTGCTTTAAACGTCTCTTTAAAACTAACAAGATACCCGTTTCTAAACAACACGAAGAAGCCACTAATGAAGAAAAACCTTTTCACCCAACAAAAGACCGTTTCTACCCGCATCAATGGTTTAATGATTTCTCATAGTTGCATTACGTTGAAAGGTAAAGAATCGCTTTGTATATATTTCATTTAATAGTAAGATGCTTTCGCAAAAATTTTCACTTAGTCAAAACTCATCTTTAAGATAAAACGATCTAACGTTACTATTTTTCTTTTAGAACCGATGCTGTTTTCTGCCATTGCTGCATTGTCTAAAAAGGGAAAGGAAACCTGAAGGATCAGAGATGATGCTTACGTGGCCAAAGGATTTTCTTCGTGGAAAAAGTCCCCAAGTGTTTTCAACCTCACCAGGGTTCGGCATGTCATAAAGCTACCTCGACATACCAGTTAACTATCCCACAATGCCGTGATGTTGGAGAGTTAATGGACAGTCAGCTCACTAAAAGAAGAGCGACAGAGCGAAGTTATCTTCTGAAAGTCATTCAATGTTTACGTTACCTTGGACGACAAGGCATTCCATAGCAAGGTAACGATGGTAATGACAACCTAACCCAGCTTCCACGTCCTCTCGAGACGAATGATACAAACATCCTGGATCATCTCGACGAAAGGCTACAAGTACTTACTCAGTGACATTAGAAGAAAAGTTAAAAGACTTGCAAGAACGAAGATTTTTCTCAATAATTGCCGACGAGGAAACCGACGTGAGCAACAAGGAACAGCTTTCATTTTGTCTTCGGACTGTAGATGAGAATCTTGAACCGTTCATTAGGTTTCATCAATTGGACAATATCAAGAGCGATACGACCGTGTGATCAAAGATATTCTCATAAGATTAAACTTTTTTTTCCGATAATATTTTTTTATATATAATAACATTGCACAGAGGCTGCCTCGGCACGCCATATAACATAATTTACATGATGAAAAAGATACAAAATAATTTATTTTTTTGATGGTTCATTGTTTGTTGGCAAATTATTCCGTTCAACGGATGTGAGCTTGATCTGCTAGATGAAAGTCACTCAAGTTGTTACTCAAGTTGTTGTTAGTGGTTGGTGACTTTGATCTTGATCCGCGGATGCATCGCAACAACAAGCGGACAAGCGAGAAGCTGATCTTCGTACGTATAACACTTGTTGACACCGAATTGCATTGTGGATTAATTGGAACGTGACGTGTTTGAAAACAATTGATATTGGTTAGTTTAAATTTGTCTTGTGGCGGTTTTCAGCTGGAGTTTATATATTGTTTTGGCATCTTTGTATTGCTGAGGAAAAACTGGTTGTTTTGTTTCAATTATCTATCGAAAGAGTGAATTTTTGAGGCTGATCGATAAACGATATCTATTCATGTTGATCGAACTTTAAGTTCTCCTAACATTAACCTTCATTTAGTAAAAAATACTTCCTCTCTAGATCATTTCATAAACACATTTAATTATTCTTTATATCATCATTAACTCCCTGCTCTCTATCACTGAGCTTATTTCATTATTTTCATAATTTCTCTGTGTAGACTTTAACGCCTGACTGCTTGCCACCGGGCGGAGTATTTCTACCGGAAAATTAATTAAATAATTAATTTATCGATAAAACATATTCATTCACATATTCCCTGAGTAAATTTAATAATAATAATAATAAAATAATAAACACCCATAAAGATTTACACAATGGGCCCGAAAGTTGAAACTTACGTTTTCAATCCAACAAATTAAAGAAATTATCTCAATGCACGAAAAAACCCCTGATTAATGTTTTTAATGGCAGTTTTGATCGACTGGAAAGGCGAAAAGAATTCCTTGTCAAAGAAAATAATTCATTAAAGAGCGAGATTAAAAACCTAAAACACTCTGTTGAATTTATTAGCAACGCATATGACGAAAACGTTAAGATAATGGAGCAAAAATTTTCCGAAGAAACACAAAACCACGACGTATTATATCTTGAAAGTAAAATTAATGAACTTGAAGATCGGTCGAGGCGGAATAACCTTAGAATAAATGGAATTGTTGAAGATGAAGATGAGTCTTGGACTGAAACTGAAAATAAAGCAAAACAAATAATAAAAGGTAATCTAGGCATAAGAAATGCAGTGCACATTGAAAGATCTCACAGAGTGGGAAGAAAATATTACAACGGGGTGAAAAAAACAAAGCGTACAATCATTGTAAAATTCCTATCCTATAAAGATTGTCAAGTTGTGTTTGAAAAGTTTCGCGAGAAGAGGTTATGGTAAAATGGTATTTACATTAATGAAGATTTCTCGGAGATTACAATTAACAAAAGAAAGTTATTATTCAAAGAAGCAAAAGAATTACGTGAGAAAGGGAGTTACGCAAAAGTCGTTTACGATAATTTAATTAATAATATCATTGAACAAAAGAGAGATTAATGCATTATTTCGATCTTATTTTAGTATTTTATACATAAATTTAATCATGACTGAAGTTTTTGAGAAATTAATTCACAAGCCATTTTATTTAAATGAAAGATTAAATAATCGTTATGTTCCCGACTTTAATTATCTTAACGACGTAAATTTTTCAAATTATGAAACCTCTCATTTTTTACCACATGAAATGTCTTCATTACTTTGCAAACAAGTAACTAGCAACAATCTCTCTATTGTCCATGTAAATATCAGAAGTTTAAATGCAAATTTTGAAAACCTTTTAATATTTCTTTGTGAATGCAAACATTGCTTCGATATCATCTGTCTGAGTGAAACTTGGTGTTCGGATGATGAATTTAAAAACAACTCATGTTATCAAATCCCTAATTTTCATTCAATTTGCCATGAAAGGAAGACTGGAAAAAGTGGCGGTGGAGTTTTAATATATATCAAAACATCCATTTTATATAGGGAACGCAAAGACATTTCATTTTCAATTAAAGATAACGAAACCCTAAGCATTGAGATTATAATGAAAAAAACTAAAAATATTGTAATTTCTTCTTGTTATAGACCACCTGATGGCGCTTATAAGAACATTCTTTCCAACTTACATGATATTTTTAATGTAAATAATCAAGAAAAGAAAAAGTATTTTATTTTAGGAGACTTTAATATAAATTGCTTAAATTATAACGAAAAAAATACTGTCAAACATTTTTATGATACAATTTTCCAATATGGAACTTCCCCCCTCATAAATAAACCAACACGCGTTACTAAGAATTCAGTCTCTATAATTGATAACATTTTTACAAATTTCATTATTAACAATTACTTACTAAAAGGAATAATAAAAAATGACATCTCTGATCATTTCCCAATTTTTGTTTCTATTAATTTATCAGATAAGAAGGAAAAAGTAAAGAAAATAAAAGTTGTAAAACGCCATTTTAAATCACCTCAAGTTCAATCATTTAAAGATGCATTGCCTGCTGTTGATTGGTCAGAAGTTCTAGTTAATGAGGATACAAACGTGTGTTATAAAGAATTTTTCAAAATCTTTTTAAGTTTATATAATGATAACTTTCCTTTAATAACAACCTTAGTTAAAATTAAAGATATAAATGCACCATGGATGTCTAAAGGACTAAAGAAATCTTCAAAATTAAAACAAAAACTATATGTAAAATTTTTAAAAAACAAAACGGAACAGAATGAGCAAAATTATAAAGATTATAAAAACCTTTTTGAAAAACTGAAACATAAATAAAAACGTAATTATTATTTATCACTATTAGAGCAACATCAATATAATTCTAAAGAAACATGGAAAATAATTAAAGAAATTTCCGGAAGAAAAAAGAATCACGACAATTTCCCAAAAATTCTCAATGTAAACGATACTTATGTTACCGATCAACATGAAATAATGAACGAATTTAACAAATATTTTACACGCATTGGTCCAAAATTAGCTTCCTCGTTTCCTTCATCAAATATCAGTTTTCAGACGTATCTCCCACAAATTAACTCCAAATGAAAATTTGAGCACCTTTCTATGAATGAATTTGATGGTGCTTTAAAGTATTTAAAACGCAACAAAGCTGTCGGGATTGATAATATAAATGGAAATATTGTAATAGATGTGATGAATGAAATAAAACAACCACTGTTTAAATTCTTCCAGTCTTCTCTTAAAAATGGAATTTTTCCAGAAGAATTTAAATATGCTAAAGTTAAACCAATTTTTAAAACTGGCATTTCTACTGAAGTTGGAAATTACAGACCAATATCTATCTTGCCTTTTTTCTCAAAAATATTGGAGAGAATCATGTTTAACAGAGTTTATTCATATTTAAAAAAAAACAAGCTGTTTTACAACAAACAGTTCAGTTTTCAAGCAAACACTTCCACTGAACATGCATTGTTAGAATTAAGTAATAAAATATTAAATTCCTTTGAAAATGGAGAATATACATTGGGTGTTTTTATAGATCTATTGAAAGCTTGACACTGTAAACCAATCAATATTATTAAAAAAATTACAACATTACGGAATTTCAAATACTTATTTTAAGTGGTTTAAAAGTTACCTACAAAACAGAAAACAATGCGTTTTTTATGGAAGTAGTGCATCTGCTTTTCTTGAAATATCATGTGGTGTTCCTCAAGGCTCGATTCTTGGCCCATTATTATTTTTAATTTATGTGAACGACCTAGCTTTTTCTTCTCCAAATATCAATTTCATAATGTTTGCAGACGATACAAACATGTTCACTTCAACCTCGGATATAAATATTGCTTTCAAAATAATTAATATTGCGTTAAATAAAATATCATCGTGGTTTCATAGCAATAAGTTGTCCTTAAATTCAGATAAAACTAAACATATAGTATTTCATTCAAAAAGGAAATTGGTCACAGAAAATCTACCTAATCTCCACATTAACAGTAAAACATTAGAAAAAACACAATCTATTAAATTTTTAGGGGTGTTAGTCGATGAAAATCTGTCTTGGGAACGCCATATTAACTTAATAAATAACAAGATATCTAAAAGTGTAGGAATATTATACAAAACTAGAAATATTTAAAAAAAAAAATTATTAAAACAACTTTATTTTTCTTTTATACACAGTCATCTAAATTATGCAAACTTAGTGTGGGCAAATACACATAAAAGCAAATTAAAATCGATTTTTGAAACACAAAAACATGCGATTCGTGTCATCTACTTTAAAGACAAGTTTACTCACACAAAGTTTCTTTTCGATGATATGGAAGCAATGAATGTTTACGAAATAAATATATTTCAGATAGTCAATTTCATGTATAAATGTAAATATAATTTAGTTCCCAATATATTTGACCGAATTTATACTCTTAAACCAAATCTAAATAATACAAGATCATTTGGAGTAATAGTACAACCTTTTTGTAAAACTAAAATTTGCCAATTTTCAATCTCAATTCGTGGCCCTAAACTATGGAATGAGTTAATTCTTTCAAATTTTGAAAATTTGGAAGATTCTCTTTCTCTCTCTGCTTTTAAAAATAAGACAAAATACATTTTATTAAATTTAGAAGATATTTATAATTATTTTTAAGAATAAACGAAATAAAATTGTCACTTTTTTGCTTTAAAATATATTTGATAGATTTTTGAATTTAAATGTTTCTACTTAATATAATTTAAATAATTGTTATTTAATTTGATTTGAAGTATTTGCGTTATTTTATTATATATATATATTTTTAGTTTATTAATTTATAGTTCAACGACTCTTAATCCTAAAGCTCAAATTGGTTCTCGATGATAAAGTTGTTTTTGACCTTCTACAAGATTCCACTTTTTCATTAACTGAACTTTTCTTTTATTTGAAATCAAACACGTATCAATATTAATGTTATTATTGTTATTATCATTTAATCATATTTTTGTGCTACATTCTAATATAAAGAAGAAAATTGTAGTTATGAAAAAGAAAATATTTACTTGAACTTGAACTTGAATATGTTCCTCTTTTCTGCCACCATTTCTGCCATTCTCTTATAGAAGGTCTGGCACTCACGAGACATAGCACCGTTCGTCGCAAACACACGAGGAGTGAATGTCCCATTTTCACTTTGAAGCACTCGCTCATTATATTGACGTTTCTTCTGCTTTTCATTCTTCTCAAAGCATCTCTTTAGTTCTAAACAACAGTCCCTGTGAGCGTGTAGGTTAAAAACCCTTATGTCAAAGAATACCCTTTGATCAGGTGTCCAGAAACCGAGAGCGCTTATATAAAGGCGTGCTTCTGGTCGGGTGTTGACAGTCCGTTCGTTGAGGACTTCCCCGTTGACTTCCACGAGTGGTGGTTCGGTTCTCACGTCGTGACAGATTTCCTTCAAAGGGGACGCAGTGATGTCACGTAGCTCATTGTGGCGTAGCGTAACCAAACTACCTTTCTTACAGGAAAGGACATCGCTGCGGTTGAACCTTTCTTCGCAAATACAATCCGTTGGCAGCTGTTTGAGGCTCCAGTTTTTGGCATCGTTTTGTCTTTTTTCGTCAATCGTCATATCTGCCCGAAAACTGTTGAGTCGTGTCCGCTGCCTTTGTTTTTGTTCAAACTGAACCTGGTACGTCGTTTTACCTCCTCCTTCGTTCTTATCAAGAAATCGTTTTAAGAAAATACGTCAACTTGTACTGGTATCATGCAGTATAATATGCGTATGCTGCTCGAGGCTGTGTTGTCGCAATTTGGGAGAGAGAAGATACATCGCTCACCCATGTTTCAATGGTGTTACGAATATACCTCTCCTTGTACTCCTTGCCTCCGATCATCGCACCGCACTAAGATGTGGCTCGCCTTCTACAGTTATCTAGATACCGGTTCCTTCGAAGATTCGTCTTGCCTCCTCCAGCTTTTCCTGTTTTATGATTAACCATGACTTGGTTCGTTGTGGATGATACCCGTACTTTGTTCCTGCTTCGATTAGGTAAGCTCACCATTCTCGAAGGGATGTGATCTTTCCAGACGCACTTACGTCGTCTGCAAATGCAACCATCTTGTTATGGTTGTCGCTTGTCGCCGCTATCAAGATGTAAAGCAGCGGTGATATAGCAATTGCGTAAATTGCCATACCCAGCGGATCGTCTTGCGTAGTCCCTTCGCGTGAGCGAAGCTCTTGTCCACCAATGACAGACAATCAGGCGGCTGTTTGGTAGCAGTTCTTGACAAAGGTGGCTTTTGAAATTAATTGATATGTTGTGTAGAAGTACTTGTCTATTGACACTGGTGAACGCGTTGTCAGCATCAACGAGGAGAACAGCATCTGACTGCTGCCTTTCAGAGAGCTCCTTCAACGCGTGGATTGCTTGTTCGTCCACACATTTATGCTTTCGATGTGGCATTGACAACATCTTCTTTCGTGATGCTCATCACGATTTTTCCAGCGATTCTTCGCAGAACCTCGCCAAATCCAATCGGCTTGAGTCATGGATTTTCATCGAGTGGAGCTAGTCAAGATGCCATCAATGCTTCCAAAGAGTTGTTTGTGATCTCGTCCGTGCACATTCTCCTGATGGAGTTGTCGTTCTTCTCACATCGTTCCCCGTTTTACCACATACTCTGTAAGTGAGTATCTTCCTCCAACACTCTGCGTCCATGCCAGATGGCCCTGACAATCCCTTCGTTAGATGGGCTGCTTTGAGCATTATTTCATCATCGATTGCATCAAAGATTATTGGCTGAACTGTTTGAATTTCACCTGGCAGGAGAGCATCCTCCGTGGCTTTTTTCCTTCCGGATGCTTGGTGCGGAGGCGATCCATTATCTGGTCGTTTAAAGAAAGTATCCCTCCCTTCATGTTATTTGTTAAGAGCTTGATGGGCTGAACCTCTCCACTGAAAACCTGCGCCATGAAAGTCATACATGTCATGCAAGTACTCCTTCTACAGAAGCCATCCAAGAAGGAAGGACACATGAATGCACTTGAGCGTCGAATGGCAAGCTGGACGAAAGGTGAATTCAAGAAGCTCTTTGAAGAAGCAGGCGCGGGTCACGGTTACCTGTCAACAACGGAAAGCGATCCATGGCTGACACATCCAGAAAATTCAAAGACCTGACGCAGAATGTCAACTGTGCGAAACCTATTCATGCTGCCGACAGAAGCTTTGGGAAGGTAGTATATCCGTGAGATGACGCGTCTTCCCAACGCATGGCATATATATATATATGTTTCTAATTTCTTTTTATCTTATTATTTATATATAGTGCACAAATTTTGTTTTTTCTCTTTCCATGTCAATTAATTTTGTCTTGATTCATTACTTCAAATTTATGGAGGAGCGCTTCAAACAACCAGCATTGAAAAGATTTATTAGCGTGGAAGAATTGTTTTTAAAAACAATAAACAACCAAGATGCTTCTGCTGAATTGAAAATCCTAAAATCAGATTTTCAAGGAGACTTCAATGCAAATCAACTTGAAAGTGAGCTCCATTTGATTCAAACAATTTTTTAAAGAATCTAAGCCGGTCGAGATATTTGCAAAACATTACAGGCAGTAGATATAGAAATTCGCCCAATAATAAGAAATATTTGGACCATCACCAGAATTGTTTTGACAAGTGGAGCAACATCCACCACACCAGAGCGCTCTTTTTCTATATAAAGAGAAATTAAAACATGACTTAGATCTACGTTGGGTCAGAAAAGGTATAATTCCCTGTCACTGCTCAATGCGCATACTGATATCGTTGACAGCTTATCTTTAATAGAAGTAGCAGAACGATTTACTGCTGCTTAGGACAAAAGAAAGAATGAGTTTGGGACTTTTATAGAAAGTGATTTGTAATTTTTCATTGTTTTTAAATAAAATGTCATAATGAAATAAATATATCATCTCAAAATAACGTTATATAGTGTTTATCTAAATTCAATTTTCTTCGTCGCCCGACAATGGTGGCGATATTTTTGATAATCTTTCTTAAAATTAGACGTCGGGGCCCATAATTTATAAATGACAGAAAAAGAAAGAAAATGGCGTGTGATTTTGATAGTTTACTCTAGAAGTTGAATGAAAAAATTCGGTTTGTAATCTACAAAAGGTTTGCCCATTTGTCTGTATTTCTCGCACAACACCCTTAGATATAATGTCCTCACCATCCTTGGTTGATGTGAACCTCGATTGCTTGAGCCACTTGCTCTCTACACACTTCTGTAAGATAATGTCGGTTATCCAGCTGTTATGTTTCCTTGGACACCTTTTTCCCAGGCTGCTCTTGCGTTGTTCCTAATTTGATGGTTGAACTCCTCTGTTTCTAGCTCCATGATTAGTAGCAGTGAAAAGCGGCTATCTATTTTAGCTTGGAATTGCTTGATTGTTGCTACCTTGGGTTTATCGGTGTTATTTAGACGGATGATAAATGACGCACGAGGTCATGAATACTGCTTATGTCAGCACCTGAACCTGTTGGCCACCATGATGTAGTCTATCATATTGTGTGTCTTGCTATCTGGAGAGTGTCATGTTGCCTTGCGACTCAGCTTCCTTCTTTGGAGCATGTTGCAGAACCTCTGTTCATGAAAACAAAGAAGCCTCGAAACTAGGTTATTGATAACTCCCAATCCGCGTCTTCTGACCAGCCATCCCATTGATCGTTTGTGTCCGGTCCAATTTTAGCATTCCAGTCCCCCATGTTGAGGTGAATGTCCTGCTTTGGTAGCATTGCAATGTTGTTGTTACCGCACCGCAAGAGCTGTTTATGTGAACATGAGTTGCATCAGTAGTTGGAGCGCAGATCCGCATGACTGAGAGATTGAAGGGCCCTGCACTTAGCCTAATATAGATGATAGGTCAGAGATGGGTCTGAACTCCATCACAGTATCCGTCATACCCTTGTGGATCAGGAATGCTGCTCCGTCTGCATGGTTTGAGTCATACCCGCTGTGGAAGAGCCGATTTCCCCATCCAGCTGTCCTTGACTTCAGTAAGACTTGCTTCAGCTAAGTTTATGATGTTCTATGTGTAGCGCTTCAATTCATGTTCTAGTTGTTCAATTTCAGTGTTGTGGATTTAGTAAGGCTAAAGAGTCCCCCTTACCAATGACACAGACTGGTTAGTTGACGCCAGAAGCCAACCCTGTGTTTTCTAGTCTCGGGCAGAGCCACCAGGTACTAAAACTCCCTAGATGGTGACCTGGAGATAGTTGTAACATAGGGCAACTTCATTCTCGTACGTCGAAACTCAACAACCGGATGTAGTTTAAAGTCATACCTAGGACTTATATCCGGCAGTTTTTTATATACGATACGCATTACTATTTCTGGTATTAATCAATATTCCGTAATTTTTTATATTATATGAGGGAGTATATATCTTGTAAAATTGCAAAAAAGAGATAAAGAACCCGTAAAATAGTAAGATTTACATTTCATTTTTATTGTATGCAAAAACATTAAAATCATCGCGTCAAGCGAAACCTACAAGGCTTCTTGTTACAAGTTTAAAAATGTTGAAATTGAGTATCGAAGACCTTTTTCGAACTGAGTATTGCGCAGCTCGGGTAGTTTTTTCTGGTAAAAAGGTTAGAACTCTTTCACATCTGAGAAGTATCCATTGAAAATCCTATGCAAAAATGGGCCCTAAATTCGATCCGACTGCTATAACAATTGGTAGGCATATACTTTTTAAATAGGTTTGCGAGCAAAGACGTGAATTTAAATAAATGTTCTTTTGTATTTTCCTCTAATGGCCAAAGTATTTTCACAGAGTAGTATTCATAGGTAAAATTGTTGAGTCGGGTATATATATCTAAGAAAAGTATTATATTGATAGAATTGACGTATAAATTATGAGCTAAGTTTTTATTTATTATTGGTTCATTACATATTGTGCTTTATCCAAAAATGTTTACAGATTTTCAAACAAAACATGGTGATTTTTTGAGATATGCAAATTATAAGGAACTCTTGTTGCAACTATTTAATTTTTTAATTCAGTTTACCTTCGGGTTGTTGGTGGGGAAGTTGGTGCTACTTCTTCTCTTGCTCCTAAAATCGGTCCTCTTGGATTGGTGGGTTCACAAATGTGTTTTTAAATTATTGATTTTTTAATATTTGATTATCACTCTATTAACTTTTGTTGTTGTTTGGAATTTTAGCTGAAGTTTGTATTATCGATAATTTATGGCTCTCATGCCATGCACAACTAATCATTAATTATGGAAACCAACAATCTTGAGCTAATAATAGAAATCTAATATATCTTAAATTTGAATGATTATACTTATATAAGCGTTATATTTAAACAAAGTTAGAATAATAATTTCCAGTACTTTCGTTCCAGTGGAGTTGTAATATAAGAAATGTAGCGTGTGCGTATACATACTTTATGGCTGGTTTCTTAGCAAATTCTCAGTTTACTCATTTGTGAGTTGGTTTTGAACGTTTTATTTTTATTTTCAAACGTTTTTCATTGTAGATGATTATTCTTTGTTTCAGTCACCCAAAAAGGTTGGTGATGACATTGCAAAGGCTACTGGAGATTGGAAGGGTTTGAAAATCACCGTGCAATTGACCATTCAAAATAGGCAAGCTAAAATCAGTGTGGTACCAAGTGCAGCATCCCTGATCATTAAACATTTGAAGGAACCACCACGCGACCGCAAGAAGGTGAAACATGTCCAGCACAGTGGCAACATAACTCTCGATAATGTTTATGAGATTGCTCGAATAATGAGAGAAAGGTCACTGGCTCGAAATTTTTCTGGTACGGTAAAGGAAATCCTTGGCACAGCGCAATCAGTTGGTTGTACAGTTGACGACACAGCACCCCACGATCTGATCGATCAAATCAAGTCTGGTGAACTCGAGTGTCCAGTAAGTATTGCGAATGTCTGAAATCCTTAGCAAAAACCAACCCTACGTCCACGGCGTGCTTTGGGGTCAACGTAGATGGGACCATCCCTCCCAGATTGCTAATGAGACAAAAAAATAATTTGTACTTCTGGCATTATCGGCCTTAAATTGGATTGAAACCTTTTGCGAGTTGTCTTCTATCAGTGTAATTTTATTTTTCATTCGTTCACTTAAAACTAGTAGATGAGCAGCACTTCTTTGGAAGTGTTTCGTCATTATTGCAATGTCATTGTCGCCCAAATTCAATTTATGCTATCACTTGATGCATACGAATCTAGCAGTTTTGCTAAGAAACTATATAGCAGCTGTGTAGTATATCAGGGTTTGTACAGTCAGGGAGAGAACATTGATTTTGACATAAGTCTGAATTTTTATTATTATTTTATACCTTAAGTTATTTATATATTTAAGAATTTTAAAATTGCTTTTACATCGAAACTCAAAATATAATAGTTTAATATTACAAATTTATTTTATGTTAATATTTTAAAGAAGTTGGATAATATATATTTAAGTTATTAAAATACAAGTAAACATACTATTTTTTTCATATAATTGTCTTCCTTTTATTTAATTCTGTTATTTTTTAGTTTTGAAAAAAGGTGATGGAAAATAATGTTTAAGGAAAAGTCGGGGAAAGCATATATGTTTTAATCTGGTTGCCCAGGGAATTTTTATTTGCTAAGACTGTACGAACTCTGTATATGAAAGCAGTGTATATGAAAGGAGTACCTAATGTTCGTAAAAAATGAAATCACTAATAGCTGTAGTAGACAACTCAACTGCAATTATCTGGGGGTTGGTAGGTCACACCGGCAAACAGGGCACTGGTACTAGTTGATTGGTTGGTCTTACATTCTATATATATGGCATTGTTTCGTCTTTTTCAGGAAGAGTAACGTGGAAATACTTTCATTGTGGAGTACTTAAATAAAAGTGTAAAAATAAATGCGTCTTATTTTTATATAAACCTTGATACAACAAGGATATGTTGTTAGCAGTATAGCCTGTACGTGCCATATTACATTATAATATCCGGTAATATACTGCGAAGTAATTCACTACTAAAATCGACTAGCTCCACAAACAGAACCAACCTTCCACTATGTTTCAATGACGTGCACGGTCAATTACCCTTAAAAACCTCGCAGTCAATTCTTATAGTTTTCCCCAAATTTCAAAGTTATGCGTGTTATGTCAATGGGTCGGAGGTTTTATGGTCAAGTGCCTATACTGCAAATGGGACATAACAAGCATAGACAATGGTCTCTACGGAACCTACATACAGTGAAGATAGTGACGTTATTCCAACACCGACTGGTTGTAATTTTGTATAACATTTTCTGGACTACCGGTACTCTTGCCTCTAAGGGAGCGTTCACAATTGACGTCACCGTTACGGGGGGGGGGGGGGGACCCTAAAAGTTGACGTCAATCTTTTTTTTTCGCGTGGCATAGCAACAGTTTTGTACGTTACGGTTCCTAACGGGAATTGGTTCTCTTTTATTAAAATCTAATACTTAGAAACTCTTATAAGCATTTTTCGTTCTTTAATAAGAGTCTTACTACGGGGACAATTCTCTTTGTACCTTATAAGGTTTTAGAATAAGTTGTCGAGTATCCACTGATGGAAGATTGGCCGTATTGGCTGCAACACAAAAAAGGTATTTATCACATTACATCAGGCCTCGATTTAACGTATCGCAGTTCGCAAATTGCGATGCGCTTTCACACTTCTGCGTGCATCTTTTCTCTGAAGTCTAAAAATTGCGATGCACTTTCTCGCGTTGGATACGAAAAATCTCTTCGAAATGTAATGTATATTCGAAAATATTTTGTAAACAATGGAATGTCATCATGGTAACGCGACCGCGTTCTAAAATAAATCGAAGAATAAAAACAACACGTGAGTTTAGTTCGTTGCTTATATATGCAGAAATCATGACGTTCATAGTATTTATATATTAAGAAATCATGGCGGCGAAATTTAATACAGTCCGAAAGTGGATAGAAGATTTGAAAAAGGATGGGTAAACGTGGGAAAGTGAGATTACTCGTTATAAATCGTCCTACAATTCCTTTTTCAGGGTGGCCACTTCCTAAATAACCTAAAAAATGAAAGTGTCTCCTAAATAACCTAAAAAAACGCAGCAAAAATGAATTCTCCTAAAATCCTCCTAAATTTTTTTAAGAATGTAGAGCTATTTATATTTCTCTTCAGGAAGATTAAACATGGTTTACTTTTTATGTAATGGAGAAGGTCGCCTGTTTTTTCTGAATTTGAGTTTTGAATTCAGTGTTATACTTTAGATAGTATTTATTTATACAGAATAGTATTAATCTATTGAATTCTCATGTTAGACTTTAAAATAATACTAGCATACCTTATTACACAAAATAAACACTGCGTGGTTATTAACGCGAATGGAATTTTTTCGCGTTAATAAAAACCCCCTTCATTTCTGTATCGCATTAATTTACCCTCCGTTATATTCTGTATATATACATCAAAAGTACAAAGGCAGCACAACCTTGTCAATGGAGTCTTGGCGAGTCAAGGAGCAGAATGGTAACCCTGTAATTAGCTGGAAGATTCTTAATACAGCTAGATCGTTCACACCAGAAAGTGTTTCATGCCAGCTCTGCCAGGAGGAAAAATACCAGATTGCCATCTACCCTGACAACAATCTCCTCAATAAGAGAACTGAAATTATAACTAAATGCAGGCACATGAACAAATTTTATCTCGCTACATTCGACTCGCGCGACTGACGCCATTTTTTACATCATTTTACGTCAATTTTGATACCATTGTATTGTAATTTTTAACAGTTTTGTTTATTACTACTGAAGATTGTTGTCCGTGTGGCGGCATGAAACTATTAGTTTAGTAAATAAACTATTGTTTTCTTTTCTTCTGTATTCATTCATATCATGGCGCCCTCTACTACAGGCCTCCTCATCGTGTCGTGATTTTTTAAAACTGGGGGGAAACAGATTTTCAACAATTTCGAGTCGACTAGTAGCGCAGCATTTGGGAGGTTAAAGATATTTCTGAAAAACGGACATTTTATAATGGGGATAACATTATCTCGCTAAGTATGAGCTCCACATGTTTAGTCGAGCATCAAGCATGGCGATAGTAATCTGATGTGCTTACTTCGTACTGTGACATTTATAGTTTTAATTGATGAAGTTTATGTAAAACCTGCTTTGCGTTACCACAGGGGTACAGTTTTTGGAAAAGCTGTCAATAAACCTACTGAACTGGCAAGCACTATCTTGTCATTCTTTCTTGTTGGACAATTTGGTGGAACTAAATTTTTATTTCGAATGCTTCCTGTTGTTGAACTGAATGCAGATTTTTTATTTGAAGAAAATAAGAAACTGATAAATTGTGTCAGAGAAGCTGGAGGTAATGTTGCTGCTATTATATCTGGCAACAATAGGGTTAACCAGAAGTTTTTTAAAATGTTTTCGTTCTCCTGAGAAACCTTGGTTGACAGTAGATGGGATATTTCTATTCGTTGATTTCGTTCACTTGTTCAAGTCCATTAGAAATAATTCGATAACTGAAAAAACGAAAGAGTTGACCTATACATTTGATGGTCAATTTAAAACTGAAAAATGGCGTGACATTGTGAAACTGTATCGATCAGAGGAGAACAATTTAGTGAAAAAGGCATGACTTACTGAAGTTAGTGTCTTTCCTAAACCCATAGAGCGTCAAAAAGTTGCACATTGTGTTAAAAATTTTTCAGACAATGTTATTGTTGCATTGAAAACTTCTTACGAATCAAATGAGTTTGAAGGAACTATAAAATTTTTAGAACTTGTACAAAAGGAATGACTGCTGATATCCGCTTCAATGATCCTTTAAGGTCACCTATTCATTTGCTAGATAGTTCCAATCTTGAATTTCTTTCACAATTTGCTGATATTGCTGATTCAATGAAACCAGCATCTGGTATGAGAGTAAAACAGCTTACCAAAGACACTGCTACGTCATTATCGCATACATGTCATGCATTATCTGATTTGTGCAAGACCATGTTATCAACAACACATGAATATGTTCTCTTGGGTATTTACACCATAGACTATTTGGAAAAAACTTTTTGGAAACTACGCCAAGGATCCGGTGGTACTTATTTTATAACTTGTAAGCAGGTTCTTGAGAAATTACATATTCAACAAACAAAATTGTTATTACGACTTGGAGTGGATATTGATAACTCATTTAATGTTGAATGTGGTCATTCTTGTGACCAATGCAAGTATCTGATGAGTGAAGAAGCAATAAACATTTTTGATAATGTAGTATCAATGGAGAAGTCATTGAACATTGATACTAAAGGAAGTCTTGTTTATATTGCTGGATATATAACCAGAAAAGACAAAGATGTATCTGGTACATTTCATTATTTTGAAAGGTATGGTATGTTCCAAGATGAAGTTAGTCGTTTCTATTTCTTGCGACATTGTTGTCCAATGGGATTTTTTTCCCTATATATTATTCAACGAAATTAAGTTCAATGTATGTCGCAAGTCTTTAAACAATGCATTAATGGCTCTGGCTGAAGTATATTGTTTGGATATTTCAAAACAATATGGGTTTACATTGAGTAACATTTTGTTGAATAATTGTAGTCACATGTACAGTCCAGTATCTTCAAAAGAAAGGCAAAAGCAAAAATTGTTAAAACTTTCTAAAGACTGATTTTGATATTTATGATATGCAGCATATATATGGTGGTTGGTTTTATCAGTATAGTACTTTACTTGACTTGTTTTGAATTGTTTTGACTTTTCTTTAATTTTTTTTACTTGTCTCCTCCTTTCATTGTTATGGTGGGGTATACTTTTTAGGGTTGATAATTTATCATGCTGGTTTATATTATTTGACAAAATTCATCTCCCAATCTTCTTAGTTTTAAATAGTGTGTACACCTGTGGAGGTAGTAAATTTGTTGGTATTTTGTCTAATTTTAAAACTAATTGTAATAAAATTGGACAATTTTCCAGTCATTACATATATTTTGCTCGATTATTTACCATTTTATTTGCCTTTGTTTTGTTTTCATTAAGTTTATAACATATTTAATTTTGTGGTTTTGAGTCTATCACTTTTAGCTATATTTTCAAATTTATTTTTTTATTTATTTTATTATATTAATATATATTATTTTGCGGGTATGCGGGTCATGTAACATCTTTGACCTCATGGATATAAGCACCCATGCCCTTTATGCACTGCTGCCACAGAGTTTAAAATGCAAAGTTGGTATCTTGCGTGGGTTAACTCACCACTGTTTTTCCTCTTCTTGAGGTTGGCGTTAGGAAGGGCATCCAGCTGTAAAAAACATCTGCTCCAATGAATCATCAAATGATTAAACCTACAAAATTGTGGGAAATATCATCTGTTGAAACCCCGTCTAACCCATGCTAGCATGGAAAATAGACGTGAAAAATGTAAATGATGATGATGATGATGATATATTATATTTTATTATTTTATTTTTTTTGAAGGACAAGAGATCAGCGTCACGTCGCGTCCTTTGGTAACTGCAATAGCAGGCTAATGATCTCACCAGTCACACTTGACAAACGCTTATATAGCTATATTTTTAGTATTTTTGGTAGTTTTTACTACTTATTTATTGTTATGACAAGTTTAATCATAAAAAATGTCAATAAATATCATGTAACTGATTCCTTATAGTATTTCTTTGGCTCCTCCCTTAATTCATTACACAAATTGGCTTGTTAAGGCAAGGAATGACAGTTTTTATACTTTCCCCCCAGTTTTCTCTCCCAGTTACGCGTTGAGAAGACCTGTAGTAGAGAGCGCCATGATTCATATATATATATATATTATATATATTTATATATATATTTTACAAATCAACAATTTGCAGGTCTTGTTCTTCTTCATCATCATCATCGCCGTCTTCCTCGTTATGCACTCCAATTTCGTTCAATATATTTTTTGAGTCATCATATTCCCCAGTCATTGGGTAGTTAACGTCGTCAACTTTCGCTTTTAATATCGAAAGCTTTTCTTCTTGAGACCATACAACATTGACTTTGATTTCAAGCCCGCCTTGTACTAAAGGCGATGGCTTAGCTTTTGTATCATGAACGGTAGCTTCAAATGTTGCCCCTCCTTCTTGTATAGCATACCAGGTGTATCGAGAAAGCTCTCTTGGAATATGACCAACAGTGACTGCTCCGATGCGTCCTTCTAAAAGAGTTGTACCAGCGAATCTATCATAAGTGTTATTATGTTCGCGTTTGAAGGAGATCTTTTGTCCAATATGAGGTTTCCAATTCACCGTATTAGAGTACACATGAAATCCTCTCAGCCCAGTGAAATATTCAAATATATCAGCCATTGCTCTTTTAGACCGGTTATTGTTCTTTTTGCTTTTCTTTTTTCATCAATCAATGAAAAGTCTCACAAAATTAGAATTCAAACAATCGCAAGTGACAAGAGATCTAAAACATTGACACTTTGCGAATCACACGATGAAATAATCCTACCTTTCCAACTTATTTATAAAGGAAAAACGGCAAGATCGCTACCAAAAGTTGATTTTCCCGAAGGTTTTTGCTTGTCGTACAATGAAAAACACTGGAGCAATGAAACTGAGACCATTCGCCTCATTGATGACGTCCTAGTTCCATATATAAAGAAAGTGAAAGAAGAGAAAGCTTTGCCACGTAACCAAAAAAGTCTTTTAATATGGGACGCTTTCAAAGCACAATCAACTACAAAAGTAGAGGCTAACCCTTGCAAGCTATGGCATCGAAACAGTCATGGTACCAAAGAACATGACACATTTGCTACAACCCTTGGATCTCACCACAAATGGCAGTTTAAAGAAGTTTGAAAATAAAGCTTTCAGCGAATATTTCTGCTCTTCAATAATGAAAGAACTGAAGAATGACCCAACTTGCGATGTCACCACAATTAAAGTCGAATTGCGGCTTTCCACACTCAAACCCTTCATGCTGAAGTTATGAAAAATGCTTATGATTACTTTGCTTCCTGCAAAGGAAAGGAAATTATAAAAGCCGCGGGAATAACGGATGCAATCCATGGAACTCGCTCACAACGAGCTAATATTATTGATTTAAACCCATTTTCTTAGGTAAATCTAGATCGTTTTAATCGAAAATATAATTCATTTGGTGAGAATTATAAATGTTCATTTTTTGTCTACAATTTTTGTGAACTTGTATATGAACCTTCGCGTTAATTTGTTCACACTAAAACGCGCGAAGATCTTGATTCGCGCTCATTACCACACACTGGAAACTTTACTTCAAAAGTCCGCGTTAATTTGTGACCGCTTAAATTTGGGGGCGCGCTAAATACATACCGTAAATGACCGATTAAACGCCCTGGGCGTTTATTTTAACAAACGAATTTTACCCTGGGCGTTTATTTGGGAGGGGCGTTAGTAAGGGAGGGGCGTTAATAAACAAAGTCCATCAACAAAAGTAATATAATCGAGAAGATGTACGTCGACTACATGATATCAAGTTTCTCGTCATTCTTTTCATCGTCATCGAGGAGGTGGAATGGCTGGGTCGCAGCCTCCATATCTTCTTCATTAATGAAAGAAAAGGGATTGGTATCACCTATCTCCTCGTTTGTCATTACAGCTAGTTACTAGCGAACTGAATAGAAAGAGTAACTTGTATGAACATTTTACGCTTAAAATTAGTGAAACTGTTTCAAAATATCCACACTTTAAAGATTAAAGAAAGTAGTATTAATTTTGTTGTGAATCAAATGAAAGCCCATAGGCGTTTATTTTAATTTTTCTCTTTGGACCTGGGCGTTTATTCGGGAATGGGCATTTAATCGGGAGTGGGCGTTAGTTAAAAAAATTAACTTTAACCCTGGGCGTTTATTCGGGAGGGGCGTCAGTTCGGGAGTGGGCGTTAGATCGGTCATTTACGGTACTTGTGTTTATTTTGTGTAATAAGGTATATTCCTGAATCAAATGGGGGGGTAAAAAGGGTCAATAAATGGTTGACGTCAATTGTGAACGCTCCCTAATAAACATCCCCCGCTAATTAACGTTGGTTAAATTTTCCACCAGATCCCATTGCGGCAATTGTAGGCAGCCGACATGTCCAAGCATACAAAAATAATACTATCTTCCTGTACGTAATTCTTAAGCCCACTTCTGAACGACATCCTCGGATATGCCATCTTCATCGTGTCCCCTTGTCGCGTAAATACATTCCATGCACATTACTACCAAAAAATTTCCCGTGGGTTTAGCTGCGCTCAGAGCTCATCCTTGTCAGCCTCACAATCAAAACCTACTTATGACATTGGAAATTTTGAGAAAGTCCAAGAATATGTCTCGATCGAGGTCTTGACATTGGGAAAAGCGGTTTCCATGAAAACACTTCATGAAATGTATGAGCTTTGCGTTGAGGATACTTGCTACAGACACAAATTGAAACAACTGCAGCGTCAATTCGGAGACACGATATTATTTCTTTCTCCATCTGGAAAAATATGTGAAGTAGTTATTTCTACTCGCTGTTTCGATGGGAAAGTCAATTGTGACAAAGATGTCATAAGAAATGCAGACGAAATCATCCGTAATGATATCGTAAACAAATTCCAAGGACTAGCAGAACCAAACTGGCCACCGCCATCTACGGAGCTTTCATCAGATGAAAGAAAACCACCAAAGTCTGTATACACCTTTTTGAACAATCTCATGAAACTTGATGATCATCATGCAGATCTCTCCGCCAACGCTGAACGTATTGTTAATTCCTACGCACAGGATTTGGTTCATGGAGTAACAAGAGGTAAGGTTATGCAATGGAACTATTTACTGTTAGCTTTAGGTCTTCACAACCTGACTGCTACACTTCTCAGATTTGTCAAAAATTTGTAGATGTTTTGGTAAAATGAGCACAGTTTCAGCTTCAGAAACATCTCACAAAGCATTTTATTGCAAATTATATCTACCCATCCCACTGATTTTTAAGGTCTCAGATATGAAGACCCTTACGAGAAGGCCTCACGAAAATCTATTGCCACCTATTCAGCTTAAAAACCATCTTGATTCCTATTCTACACATATGTGGGAAGTCAAAAATGCTAATAAGAATTTTTATATTTTGAGGTGGCATAAATCCCCAATTATATGCCTGGTCTATAAGCGCCCATACATGAAATGACCTGAGCAATGGAAGGCAGCTATTCCCCTAAGAATGCATTGCCAAAACTACTTTTATGCTTGCACCCGTTTTGACCTGTAAAAATCCGAAGCATATCTTGGTACCAACTCATTCACTTTTAGACATCATAAATTTTCTTTTTGAAGCTGATCTCTTATGAACTACATGGAGGATATCTCTCATCAAACTCCAGCAGTAATCTGCCATCATGTTGTAGATACAGCGACCTTGGTAACAATCTTCCATCACTTTGATGTCCTGTTGCAAACGTTTGCCCTGCTCCTCACGTCTCCAAGGTTTTCTGGAAACTCGCTTAGGTGGCTGTGTAAATAGTGCAGTTTAATGCTCATCCTACACCCAAGTTTGTGCAGACTGAGGAGAAGCTCTTGCACCATCTCTCTATAATTGTCTTTCTTATTACCAATAAAGTTATTTTCCACATTAGCAAATGCTATTTTTCTAAATTTGTGGCTTGTTCTCGAATCAAACATTGGAGCAAAAGCTGCATCATGCTTTTCCAGTTGCTTTTGTACATGATTATGTGGTGTTGAACTCGTAAGTGAATTAGCACTATTTGTGTAATACACCAATATGGTCTAGATTATCCTGTTAACTTGCTCGTCCATAACCACGAAGAAACCTTATGCTTTTACATGCAACTCATGTTTGTGAGATGGAACCATTCACCGAGTTATATGTAGTTTCACCCGACACAGATGTATTTCTTCTGCTCATTCACTTCTATCTACAGCAATGCGTTAATGCTATTTTTAGAACAGGTACGGCTTAACTCTAAGAAATATCGAAATACAATAGGTTTTATAAATCAATAGGACCTCTACACGCGGAAGCAATAATTGCATTTCCTGTATTCAGTGGGTGCGATAATACAAGCAAGTTCTATGGTAAATCGAAAACTGAATGTTTTAAAATATTCTATACGTGTGTAACTGATGAACTGAAACGTTTCATCTCACTTGGAAGTCACAGTTTAGTTTAGTCACCCTCTAAAGAAACGATAGCTGGTCTTTAAAATTTTGTTTCTGACATCTACTATAAATGTAGACCTTTATCCGTGAATACAATCTTTGTTTAGTAATAACAAAAGACAAAGCCGAATGTCTGCCACCTGTATCAAATAATAATGAGAAGTCACTATGTAATATTCATTTTGCGCGGTTCGTTACAACCTTTAATAAAGCTACCAGATCCTACCAGGGGTGGCGCCAGTGGGGGGCTAAGGGGGGCTACAGCCCCCCCGTCGGAACTTCTCAGCCCCCCCGTCGGAAGTAAAGCAATATTAACAAAATACTGTCATTTTTTAACGTTAGGTCTTTTTTTTGTTATTAATACAATTATCATGATATCAAGTTTCATGGCAGGTTATGTTTAAATTTAGAGGTGCCAAATCTGTAATAGATTTGATCATCAATGAGTTTTGTGTTAAACTTAGAGTCAAACAATTAGCCCCCCCGTCGGCGCTGTAAGCCCCCTCGTCGGAAAAACCCTGGCACCACCCCTGGATCCTACAGAATTTAGATGG
Organism: Candelabrum cocksii; assembly: GCA_963930725.1. Taxonomy (NCBI): domain Eukaryota; kingdom Metazoa; phylum Cnidaria; class Hydrozoa; order Anthoathecata; family Candelabridae; genus Candelabrum; species Candelabrum cocksii. The sequence continues at coordinate 4,100,474 of OZ005677.1, read as the reverse complement.
AATCAATCTGGAAAGACTTTAATTCCAATCACTATTGATCTGCCAGTTGATTTGATCGAATTATCTATGCGTGGGTGCAAGTTTAACTGCTCAACAAAACCTTGCAAATGTGCCAAGTTTGGACACGGATGCCTGCTGTTGGGTAGAGTTTGAGAACAGTTTAGAGTTCCAGTCCAACATTTTAAATGATAATGAAATCGTAGAAGACGATGATAACTACGGATACGAAGGGATGCTGACTTAGAGAAATGGGCATATTTCTTCAGACACGGAAAAACTAGTTTATTTGGTTATATGCCTTATTACTAAGCATTTAAAGGTTTATGATATTTCATTTGAATTCTTTGCATCTTAGATGACGACATGAATGACAAACATGACGGATGACGACAATTAACTCGAAAATAATATTTTCTTTATAGTATTTTCATTAAATCTGCCAGAAAAAAATGAGGGATTAATCAATGATCACTGATCATTTTTTAAAAGTGTCCAAATGTTTTTCTGCACTCTTAAATAAAAAAAATAGAAAAGGATAGTGTTTTTATTTTTCCTTCGAGGTTCGACTTATTGGGGAAATAATTGGTGCAGGGGACATGTAAAATGGTTCGGCTTTGCGAATATTTGAGTTATCGGGGGTTGGAGTTATTGAGTAATTTTTATGAAAAAGTATTGGTGACGGTTCAACGGGAATTCAAAAACAGTTTGAGTTACTGAAAGTTCGAGTTCTCGAGGGTTGATGAATTGTAGAAAGATAAATCTTTTGCATTAACCGTTTATAAATATACAATAGGTTTAATCAAACTCTATAACTTCTTGATCACGCGTTCCGTGGACTTCTTGATGAAAAAAAATCGAATGTCTTTCACTTGGTTTCTTTGTGAGTTGAAGTTCTTTTAACAACCCTCTTCCCTGTTTGGATTGGAATTATATTATTATTATTAAAAATGTTTTTACAGGATAAAAACTTCAGTTTACAAAACAGCTATAAATTCCTGCTCAAAAATAAATAAAAAATAAAAATAAAAAAATATTAGTTTCATATACACTGTTTAAAATCAACAGTTAAATAGTTGTAAATGTAAAATTGTACAAAAGAACCGAGTACAGCACAATCATCTGATTCAAATAGAACATCAACCATGTCTTTATATTTCGCAACAATTTCTTTGTTATTTACTGTTTCGGGCATTGTAACTGACACACAGCACGGTATCTTTAATCCCCCTTGCACTGAAGGTCACCTTCTGTAATGTGTTGATGAAAGCTTTGCTTCTATTAATGCACCACGTTGTAGAAGATATTTTGTAAGTCGTGATATTTCCATAGGCAAGTGTCCGACTGTACGCCCATTCGATCTTTCGCATGTTTTTATGGAAAAGTAGTCGTATGCGTTATCAACCACATGGCAACAATCAAGTACCTGGTTGATTTAGGTGCCACCTCTTTTAATATCAAAAGGTTTAAAAGGTTTAGAGAACCTTGATCCATTCCATTCAATCGACCCTGTAGTTGAACCATCGAACGAATTAATCGATCAATCACGAGAAATGAATTTGGATCAAAGTAAATATTTCGCAACAATCGAGGAAACAGGCGAAGTACTTAGAAATGCCTTTGATTTGTTTGAAGAATAAATTTAGATAGACCTCTTAGCTACGTAAATTATATCGTACTCAATATTCCCTACTAAACTTTACCCACCGCGAAAATAAATTCCGCAAAATTCAGACCATATTGTCTCTTCCGCGAAGATAAATTCCGCGAAATTCACACATATTATCTCATCCGCAAAATTCGCAGTTTTTAGACCTGTCAACCGCGAGTTTCTTCCGCAAAAATTTATTCCCTTAAGGTAGATCGATCACCCTAACTTCAGCAAATGTAACCCAATGCAGTCCATCGTCAGAGATAATGATATATTTGCGAAAGAACAACACGGCTTCGCACACAGCTTCTGTTGTGTTTGGAGAATGAACCCCAATGATTGAAAACAGTGGAACTGTAGATATAGCGTACAGTATCTTGATTTTCAAAAGGCGTTTGATTCGTATCCCATTGTCTTCTTCTAGATAAACTGTGTACTGAATAAAGAGTGATATTATAAAATCGATCGAAGATTCTCTTTCAAGCAGAACTCAACGTGCCGCAAACTTCAATGCAGCAAAATGTCACATTTAGGAAATCAAAATCCAAAAAGATATCAGATGAATACCATTCAATTGACTTCTGTTACAGAAGGGAAATGTCTCGGAATCATCATCGACAACAGCTAAATAGTGAGGGCTGTAAGGTCAAACATTTCTCAAAATAGGGATAAAAGCATGAAACTTGGTACACAGAATCTTTGACTAAAACTACGTCAAATAAGATGTAGACCCCAAGACCAAACATTTGTCAGACTTTCGCTTTACTTTACCCGTAGAAGCCTCGTAATGTGACATATATATATATTTGTTTAGTTGCGACTAATTTCTAAAACTTCCGAGTAGAGAAGAAAGATACGTTCATACTGCTAAAGTTTGCGATATTGCAGTTCGCAGTATCAGTATTACAGCAATAAAAGGTATCCGGCGATAGCACAATGGTAATGGCGTTCGGCTCTTAACCGAAAGGTTCTGGGTTCGAGACCATGCTATCACAAAGTTGTTTAGTGAGCGATTATAAATAAAACGTATTTCATTAAAGTTTCTGTAACTTTCAGTAAATAAGCCGTATTTCATTAAAAATAGCCGTAGCACAAATGGGAGCAATTAAATACACTAAAACTCCGGGTCGAGGTCTTTATGATAATGCTTAATGAGCGTTCTGGAAGCCTCGTTAAAAAAACAAAACAACAACAACAAAAGAAGATTAGCGTTTTTTGCTTAAGTATGTTGTGGGATAAGATTTTGGGAACCTAGTTTAAACGATTTTGCTATATCAGTGCATTGATAAATACTTAGGTAAAATTTAATAAAACAAACAAAAATAGTACAATGAACGTTGTAATAGTTTTGTAGAAGAACGTTAAATTGCGGTTTTTAATGAAAGGAACAAATATATTTCTGCAATAAAAATGAGTTAAAATACATACTATATGTTAGTAAAAAATCAATAAAAGTAAAAGCACAACTCGTTCTTTCGTGTTTATATATTATCAAATTCTAATGTCGTCACAGGCAATGGTGAAATCATCGACAACATCAGAGTTTTTGTCTGTAAAAACACTCCTACTACCTCTCACACATATAAGGGCAGAACGTATAACAATGAATGAAATTTTACAACGTATCCAAGTTAGAACTTTTTTGTATCGATCGCCGGTTTTCGTAGCAATTTTTTCAACTAGGTGTTTGTGAAAAACTGAACATTCTGGACCTTCACCACCGTCAACGGAGAAAACAAGTGGAGTAAAGGTTCCTTGTTCGACATTCATAATACGTTCGTTATATCTTCGTTTTTTCTCATTTTTGTGAGATTTGAAGATAACGTTCTGCTCTTTGTTGATCTGCGAGGAAGAATTACAATTAGTGACACGTACGTCAAAGTAGTTGTTTTGCGCGTGACGAAAGAATCCTCTTGCACGAATGTCCAGTCTTGCTTTATCTCCTTTGGCGACTTGAGTCCGAAACGTCTCACGATTGATCGGTTGAAAGGGAGGTTCCACTTCAACATCATTGCACACTTTCTTCAGTAGGTTAGCCTTGAAGTCGCGGAGGTTCTTGTGACGCATAATTACAAATCCACCCTTTTTGCAGTCTAAAGCGTGTGTAACGTTGAAGGTTTGACCGCAAGAACAGGTAGATGGTAGTCCCTTTAGTGGCTTGTTGTAACGAAGTGCCAGTGCATCTCTAAATTCACTTTTCTTAAGGAGAAACCCATGCTCTTCTAAAGGCAATACACTCAGCCAACTGGAGGCACCTTTTGATTTTGCTTGATGAACAGCTCTTAGTGTTTCAGAATCTATTCGTGTTTCAATATTCTCAGCTTTTTCCTTCAATAAACTGTCGCATTGAACTCGAATATCGTTTCTTATGTTTGTGTCTTCTTTAGGTAGCGCATCACCCTGCATAGCCATTATTGCACATAACGGAGGAGTTATTTTCTTGGATGCTTCAAATTCTGAAGATAAACCGGGGACCACCGAGTCTGATAGTAAGTGAAAATAACTCTCGTTCCACAACTGAAATTTCGGAGCCCAAAAGTGATGGAATAAACTTTCTGTTTATCACATCATCTAGGGGTTTAAGTAAATGTTCGATGTCTGGAATTGTACGAAGTTTGTAATTACATATCATAAGGAAAATATCAGGCGAAGGAGATATCATCGATATAACAAAGCATTACCGGAATGGTTACACAACAAACCATATTATTTCACAAAGCATTGCATGGAAAACTATTTATGTGTCAAGATATTCAGAAAGACCATGTAAGCGTGGTTCGCAACAAACCTCGCGAAGAGCATATTGCAAAGTTCTATTTCGGCAGTTTCAGAGATGTTAATGCGAAGTAGTTAGTGACATTTGGCGGAGAGAACGTTTGTCAATGTAAAGATTTATTATTAATAATTTAGAGGGTTATGGATGGAATCCCCTACCACCATCCTATACTTCGTCACCATATTCTGATTCTTCATCCTAAGACCGTTAAATCGGAACCGTTGCTATCGAAAGTGTGAGTGATGATGTGGAAGTTACCGCATGCAACAAGAATAATGAAGAGGTTGTTTTCGAAAATATTCTTTTGAAAGTTTATCCCAAGCGATCGAAAGCGTCATCTTGTAAAGAAGTGCTAAAATTCCATCTCTGACTTTTTAAATACATGACACCAGATGCGCTAGAAAATATCGAAAGGATGTAAACGATGTATTGGAAAGCGCAATTTCCAGCTGTCCTTCAGACGATGGCCTTCAAAGAAACGGTTTCTGTTGTACGAAATACAACAAGTAAAAACAAAGAAAATTTACCAAACGTAAAATCAAAGAAGTCTAACCAAACTGTAAGAGTAGGTGCTGGCGCAGAGAAAAGGACCCTTGCAGTTGAAATCAACTTAGATGCTGCTAAGTAAAAACAAAACAACCGATTATTGGAGAAGAACTAGTGCTTGTTCACGACTGAGCTACTTACGACATTAAATTAAACGATTCTTTATATTTCGGAAAAGAGCCAAGGGAACAGAAAGGAAAGAGCGAAAATGGTTGGATGGGCACAGATGTTTTTGCAGAATGGTTTGAACGATTCAGCTTTAATGACATAAAACGTCGACCGCTGTTACTTCTGTTTGATGGTCATCTTACACACGTATTCATCCTTGTCATGAAAAGGTATTAGAACAAAGCATCATCCTTTTAAAGTTTCCGCTGCATGTTACTGATGTATTGTAGCCATTAGGTGTTGGGTGTTTTGAACCCCAAAAAGGTCATGTGAAAAACTTCTACACGAACGCGTGACAAAGAAAAGGGCAGCCTGTTGAAATCAGAATTTGTCAACGAATTGTGCTCGATATGGAAAAGTGGGACGAAGAAGGAAAGCTTTTCAAGGGTCTTTGACAATCTCGACGTTATGGAGTAGACATCAATAAGTATGAAGATTGCATCCGTCGCAGTTCCAGGATGCAGTCGAAGAAATGAAATCGATTTTCACATTGAACGGCGTTCTTCACCACAACCAATGAAAGCGGAAAATTATCTCATGAAATGCTTTTGTACATATCCATTTGAAGCACCAACTGGATGTGAGCAAATTCCAAGCTGGAACTTACAGTCGACCAAGGAAAGCACATCTACACCATTGTGCGAAAAAGTTTCGAAGAACATTTTTTGATCGCATGAATGGACCAGTTCTCAAGCGGAAAGAAAAGCGGATTAAAGTTGATCTGCGCACGAAAGTTTATAATTTATTTATATATAAGTTTATCTCTATAATTCTTCAGTTCTAACTTTGAATTTCTCGGTTAACAATGTTGTTTCACTGATTAGAGACATTCTACTAGAAGTAGTAGATAATGGTGGAAGAATTAGAGAAGTAGAAGATAAAGATTGTAATTCATTGAAAATATGTAAGAATAGATTTAGGTTTAATTGGAATCTGTTTCGATGAAACTATGCACCTTTTCTTATTTTTTTTCTTTTACTTTGTGTATCAATAAAAAATTCATATTTTTTAAAAATTAAGGGAGCAACATGGTTAGGTTTCAAAGGAATTGAAGGAGAAAATACAAGGAAGCAAAATAAAATAGGAATGGCAATAGACAATAAGGGCTTGAGTGGATCTAGACAATAAGTTTCCTGGAGGAAAAATGTCAGGACTATATAAACATTTGTACTTTGCACAGGTTCTGGATAAAGAGTATAAGTTTTCAAAGCAAGGATGGTAAAGAGAATAGAATAAAATCCACATCATTTACATGTCAGAGTAAAAATAGCTTCTCCTCAGCTTTAACATCTTCAGCTTTTGAATTAACTGAAATAAACTGACAAACAAAGGACAATTCGACAAATTGTTAAAATTGTTCTTACTTACTAACTCATGAAATATTGGATGTTTGCAGTAATAAATTGCATTGAGAAACAATTCCAGGGAATTTCCTTAACAAAGAAACTAAACTATTGTTATTCACCAATGACAGTGATGCTGAGCTAAATGACATAAAAAAAATTATAAAGATAATTATAATATATATATATATAAATATAGCAAAATATAGCTGAATTTGCAAAAGTTGATAAAAGAAAATAAGATATGTATGTGTTTATAAATTGTGACAAGTTCTTCAGTATATATATATATATATCCGCTTTTAAACACAGTGAGCAATATTTCGATTCTGGGCTGTAAGGTTTTGCTTTTATTTGAAATAGTCAATTATCCTGGGAGAAATCTTCTCAATAAGAGAACTGAGATAATTGCTAAATGCCGCCATGTATGTACCTGCGTTGTTCACGAGATGTTTGGTGTTGCTGTTGGTTTTTTTGTACGTTTTCGTTATCGAGTTTGTCAAGATCTTTTCGTATTCTTCCTTATTTACCTTGTACATGTTGGATGTTTAGTTCTGTAACTCTCCGGAGTGCTGCAGCGTAGAACGGGGTTGCTTGGTTGAATATTTTTTCATTTGATGACAGGTTTGATAAACGGTTTTGCGAAAGTACTTTCAAGAAGCGGTTTGCAAACCATAAATCGTCATTTTTCAATGAATGTTTTTTGTTTGTTGGTTTGTAACCGTTGGTGTGTATTCGAATTTGTGGTCGTATCCGGATCTCCGGAGTGCTGCAGCGTAGAACGGGGTTGCTTGGTTGAATATTTTTTCATTTGATGACAGGTTTGATAAACGGTTTTGTATTGATACAGGAATCTGCTTGATGGTATTTATCGGGTGGTTGGAATGAACGTGGATATAGTAAATATACGTAAATTTTTATTATTAAATTATAGAAGATTTCACAACATAACCGCTCCTGTAAAAAGTAGAGCACTATCCTTCAATTCAACTATGGAAAAGATAAACTTACATTACTCCGAGAAAAATATACCAACGGCATCATATAATAACTACAAGAATTTGGCAAATTGGATGTAATTGTGGCTTCATATATGATATTCTTCACCAGACAGTTTTGGTTTAGTGGGCAGCTGCCTTTTTTCATACAATTGCATGTTCTGTTAGGGTTTACGGGTGGTGGTGTTAAGATCTTTTTGTTGTGTCCGTTTATAACCGCTTTCATGTTTGGCATACAGCTGTAGCTGACTTTAACGTTGTTTTTGTTAAATATCTTGTGGAACTTATGTTGTCGGGGGAAGTGCCTCTGAACCAAGTTGAGGAAAAATTTACCGATGTTGGTGGAGATGTTGTTGATATATTCGTAATATATATACATCCTGCCGCCATGCACCGTTGAACGCACCCATTGTCACGTCAAAGATTTTGTCTCCTTTCTTCACCCAACTTTCGTTCTTGTTGAACAATAGCGATTTGCGTGAATGAAAGATGATTTCCTTCTCTTTTTGGCTTAAAGTCAGGTGCCGTTCAGCAAATTTGATGGCGTTGGTGAGAAGTTTCTCGCTGATGGACGGGTAGAAGTCTTTCACATCGAACAAATGCATATTGTAGTATATTACTATTGCATTATTTGTTTGACCTTTGACCTTAACATAAGTATGGTTTCTAAGTAAAATCTTATTATTGGTGAAGTGTTTTCCGTTTAATTTAAAATGGTTAAAAAACAGAATAAATCTTTAGCGTATTGACATTTAAGTAAATTCATTCTGACTGTAAATCTCTCTTTTTTTTCTCCGAAAATCGTTCGTTTTAAAACAAAAGAAATTATTTATCGTATACTGGGGTTTCATTTTAATTGAGACGAATTCTGGTGAAAATACAAAGAAATTGCTTCTTTAGTTTTAAACGAGATTCTAGTTTTTATTGAATTCATTATAAAAAAGATTTAACGTCTAAGTTATTACTTTCAAAACATTTTAAGATCTTTTTCACATGGTTAGCATTAACCGCCATTTTGAACTCTATGATGAGGTGAAAAACAAGCTAGAAAATGAAAAATATACCGTCTTCAGTAACTTCTGCAAGCCAATTATCTTCGAGTATTAAAACTCAGCAAGCCAGTCATAGAATCTCTCAATCTCAGCAAACCAATAGCATGATTTTCAAAACTCATCAAACCAATAAGAACACATTAGCCATTCTTTGTGTTCACTTTCGCACTTCACGCCAGTCAATAATAAGTTAGCTTCACGGAATGAATGATGTTCCTGATGACCCTAGGGAAGACTAAAATTGCGTACAAAAATTTACCACCGCTTAGGCATGTTTTGAGGGGTCTAGATCCACAAATGTTCGTTTGCTTTTCAGATACTTTCAGAAATAAAGATATTAGACGAATTGGAGCGAATATCGAGTGCGAAAGAGAGGAAAGTGAAGCGGGAACTGAAAATGAATGGTACGTACGAAAATTAGTTGAAGAAGAGTTTGAAGCAACGGAGGAAAAACGTTCCATCGATATGGAGAATTCAGCAATCAGTCCTTCGTTAGAAGAAATAAGTGTTGTAGACCAATGGTTTGCCTGCATTTATATATTAAAAAAATATGTCAACCTGTTCCTGGGTCACTTTTTATCAGACAAAGCTTCGTATGCTGCTGCATTTGCATGCATGACAACATAATCAAGGAAATCAAACAAAGAATTGGCTCCGATATCGGCAAATTTCCAATATAAGATGTAATTTGTGTTCCGCTTGAAATTAATGAAAAAATGGAAATTCAATCAATACAACGAAATGCAAGAAACATAAATTATGAAAAAATATATATATACGTTATTTAGTTTTATCTACAAATTTATTTTTTGCCAGATGATCTACTTTAGTAACTTGACACTTGGAAATTGTCAGTTACTAGGACTCACCGAGAGGAACTCGAATCAAATTTTCTCGAAAGCAATGCTTTTTTATCATATTACTGATCAAAGTACTCAATTCAATACGTTATCGCAATTTTTATCGGTTCGTAACGATTAAAACAAAATGCGTGATGATTGGTCATTTTAAATATAATCATTACGCATTAAAATTTTGCAGATTTCAGGAGAAAGATTAGCTTATAAGCGGAAATAGTTGACATACAAATAGACATTATCCTAGGTATCTAGGGCACTATCTTTTCCTAGTGGAGAATCGCATTTAAGGTGCAATTTAATTTTGCGGAATTTATTTGGTCTCCACAAATTGGTACGTTTTGCGGAATTTATTTTTGAGAATTGCTCTACAGTAGTGGAATTTTTGCGATTGAAGTTCTTATGAGGATTTACCTTGAAAATATCTTCTCATACAAAACATCTCACATTTTTATACAACCTCAATCATAGCGAACTTCTGTTTTATATGTATAATAAACATGAATACAGTTGAAGAATTACGAGAGCAGATTATAACTTGGATTGATGAGGGGATATTCGCGGTGCGCAAGAGGATCTCGAGTTGCTGCTTGTCCGCCAACTTCAAGCCCCCAAGAGATAAACTGTGAAGGAATTGAGAGGGTATTGAAGGTTCCTTGGCATCCGTGGACTAAATATATTGCACACGTCACTCGGCTTGATAATGAGACAAAATCAGCTATTATTCATTATTATTATTATTATTAACGAATATTTATTCAGGATAAAACTTCAGTTTACAAATGTACAATATTTACATATATACATAAAAACTGTTTCCCGTTCCGGTCCTGAGTAAAAATTTAAAAACATTAGTGAAATAAAAACTTTAAAGACTTTAAAACTCCAAGAGTAACAAAAAAAAATAATAATAAAATAATAGGGCATGATAAAACGCACTTGAAAGAAAAAAATACAAAAGCAAAGCGAAGGTTAAGTGATAAAATAGAAATAGCAAAAAGGGGGAAATAATAATTTAAATGCTTCAAATAAAAATATCATTAAAATAATGCTTAAAAATTTTCTATTACATAAAAGCAAATTATGAAAAAAATTTGCTGCCCCAAAGTAGAAGCTATAGGTCTTGAGGCTTCTAACTTTATAGTTGGGAGCTTTAACTTTAGCTTGTTGTTTCTGGTCTCTTCAGAATGACTAAATACATTGAAATAGTTGTCGAATACATCATGGTGAAATTCTTTCTTCACACATTGTTTGACCATGTCACAAATTTGCTTTTCCATGACAACTTTAGTGTTTTTGACATAGTTAACACCGATAATTTTTGCTGCACGGCGTTAAAGCGAATCAAGCATAAAAATCTGATCAAGCTTAAATGTCATTTTTGTAGTGAAACTGTATGTCAGCAATGGTAGTATCATTAAATCATGGATGGACTGTGCCGCTTTAACAGTTAAATATTTCCGAACACTGCGAAGCAAACGTAAATGACTTGAAGCTTTCTTGTATGATCGATCGAAATTGGTGACAAGAGATAAATGTTGATCGATTACGTTACCAAGGTAAGAGTATTGAGTGGCAATAGTTAACGATGGTGTTGTTGTGTATTACTGTTATCTGATGACCATATCTGCACATCCGCTAAGCTGTACCAAGGAGCATTACTTCAGTTTTTTCCCTTTTTAAAGTTCAGTAGGAGTTCATTTTCTTCGCAATATTTGACGATAGATTTCAAGTCATCATTAAAAGCTACTTCAATGATATTTGTAGACTTTCCACTAAAGAAAATAACGGTATCATCGGCATTGTATTGTATTACACTCGAATGGTGAACAAAATCATTCAAATCATTGAAGAACACGATGAAAAGCAAGGGTCCAAGAATTGATCCCTGTGAAACACCCGACTTTATGGTTTCTTTCTTAGAAGAATGGCTGTTGATTTCAACTGTTTGTATTCGATTGAATAGATAATCGGCAACCTATGCCAATTCAGACCCAGATACACCGTGTAGCATTAATTTTTCAAGGATGATACTGTGTCCCATGGTGTCGAAGGCTTTTGATAAATCTAAGAAAAGACATCCAACAAAAAGTCCATCCTCAAAACCTTTCCGAACTGAGTCACAGAGTTTAGTTTAGTTGAACGCCGTTTTCGGAAGCCGAATTGACAATCACTGAGTAGCTTGTTGTGCTCCAGGAAACTGTATAATTGGTCATGAACAGACCTCTCAAGGAGTTTTGATAGAATCGGTAGGATTGAAATTGGTCTATAATTTTCGACAAGGTTAGGGTTTCCAGATTTGAACACTGGCTTGATTTTCGCTGACTTCCAGAGTGCTGGAACTGTACTCGTACGAATTGACAAATTTAAAATGTGTGCGAGTGGACGGTAGAAGTGAATCGATGCCAGTCGCTTTGTTTCTTTTCAATCGATTTAGATGCTTCAAAACATATCCAGATGTGATGGGCGAAAATTTGAAGATATGTTTGGTTCGCAATGGTTGTGTACGACAGTAATACCATATGTAGTCTCTGAGTGGAAGACTAATCGCTTTCATTTGTTTAACAATGGTTGAGAAATAGTCGGAAAATCGCTGGACACGCTCTGATATCGGAATTGTTCCTGATGATGAATGTTTTGATTTGGTTGGAAACAATTTAATGGTATTCAAAAACTTTTTAGGGTTAACACTTTCCTCTTCATTTAAGACATTTTGATAGTAGGTTGAGTTGGCTTTTCGTACAAAGCTATTGCATTTGTTTCGTTGGCGTTTGTATTCTGCCCAGCTAGCATCGATATCCAACCATTCACAAGGTTTCCCTTTAATTCGCTTTTCTACTTGAGGTGCATGGATGTCTATCTCATTCAAAAAGTCATTATAGTTGTTACACAGATGTTCTGAGACAATCCATCCAATCGTTGGAGTAAATTATCAAAAATGTTAGGCGTCGATGAAACTCAGCTTAGACACACCATGCTTGATAGGAAAAATTCCAGCAACTGCTTTCTCATGTCATCTAGGAAAGTGGGATGATGACGATGATGATGATGATGATGATGATGATGATGATGATGATGATGATGATGATGATGATGATGATGATGATGATGATGATGATGATGATGATGATGATGATAATGATGATGATGATGATGATGATGATGATGATAATGATGATGATGATGATGATGATGATGATGATGATGATGATGATGATGATGATGATGATGATGATGATGATGATGATGATGATGATGATGATGATGATGATGATGATGATGATGATGATGATGATGATGATGATGATTATGATGATTATGATGATGATGATGATGATGATGATGATGATGATGATGATGATGATGATGATGATGATGATGATGATGATGATGATGATGATGATGATGATGATGATGATGGCGGGAGAACACATAACGATTGCATGCTTCGAAGACCGTCCGTTCATGGTCTGGAATGGATACCGCAAAAAGATACATGTAAGCCGAGCTGTTACTGTGATACAAGAAGCTTACCCGGCAGAAAAAGTGGAGAGAGTTGCAAAATCAGCCGCGGGAGGCTAGTATCCCTATAAAACATCATGCAACGAAAGGGGATACGAGCAAAAATCAAAATGCAATCAAGGCCACGAGAATTACTTCTTCCACATCTGCATAACTATTAAACCAGGACTTGAGATGAGAGTTAATCTATGACAAGACATTGACTGAACCAGACATTGAACGTTTTTGTTACATAAGAAACTCAAGGTTTTGGAAAATATTAAGAAACTGAATGACCCTCATCTATGGTTCATCAACAATAAATGTTTCAAACTTATAAAAGGATGGAAAAACTACAGCGAAATTATAAAGCGTTTGTTTCAAGATATCGAAATTACACACCAATTACTCCTCTTTGTGGGTTGGAAGGTTCCGGGAATATTTTGTCTTTATGTCATGCATGAGCGCCCTCATTTCTTCGTATATATTAAGTGTAAATGCTTTCAGTTTTGGAGAAAATAAAGTTGTGCCAACCAAATAATTTTTTAAACGCGAAAGATCGGCGTAATGAATTGCAAAAAACTGCGTTGTTTTCAACAAAATTGAAAGATTTGTTTAGTATATATATTACAGGGACCCTTAGATCAAAACCACGAAAATTTTGGGAGTTTCTATGGACCAAGCGAAGAAGTTAACACAGTCGAAACACGAGTTTGCCAAGCTGGTTTGGCAACAAACAAACTTGTCTCCGTCGCTTTAAAAAAGCTAATGGAGGAATTCTCAGGTACAGGTAGGTATATACAGACCATCAAGCCAGCCATCAAAACGTCATCGTTCAAAATTTTTCCTCTGCGGAAATTGACACTTACATGAGATAATAGTGGAATTACTAAAGTCACCAAATCAGATGCGGAAATATTAGATAATAAACTCGCCATGAACTTTCTGTTGAATGCAGCTTAACTTTACTGTTTTTCTATTAACAAGCAATGAACCCGTCCTACGGACGTTAACAATAATATAATAAATGAGGAATTCTGTATGTATGTATATTCTATGCCAATCTCCTCCCAAAAAAGTCTATATATGGGTAGTCTATATATGTACATATAGATAAATTTATTATACATTTCAATTGAGAAAGAATTTGTTTAGGAAACAAAGTTAGCCATAAAATATTTAACTATTATTATAAATTTTAAACCTACGGAATCGATAAGTGACATCACATCTAACTAATTTATTTAAATAAAAACTTGTCAAAAAAAAAATAAATTCTTTGGCTAAAAAACATCCCAGGGGCATCACAATCATACTAAAAAATTTAGTTCCAATCGGTCCAGTTGTTTGGGCGTGTTTGGCGGACAACAAACAAACAAACATACTCAGGTTTTTCCTCCATTATAGTAGGATGTCAAGTCGTAAAAAGAGAATATGAGTCAGAGAATTCTGAATCGCACTGTGACTCATTAAGTGGAATTCACACTCCGGTTTTGGCATGCAGCATTGGCCAAGATTTTGGATGAAACAATGGAAGAGTGATGAATTTATAGTTGAAAGCAGTTAGTACTGGTGGAAAGCTTCATGCTCCTGAGTGCACTTGAGAGGAAGTATGAACCACGTTATTATATAAATCATAAACTATATCCGTAACAAAAATAAAGAAACAGCTCGTATTTGTTAAATTTCAGTTCAGTATTTTAAAAATATCCCTTTGCCTTTTGTCAATATAAATTTGAATCCAACCTCATTACCCCCTATTTGCTACAGATTAATATTACCATATACATATATATATATATATGAACCGTATTCCCTCTTATTAGCGCCCTCGGCGCTTATTTAAAAACTGACTCAAAAAGTGTGGCGCTAATAAGAGGGCGGCGCTTATAAAATAATTTTCAAAATGGTATAGAAATAAATTTTATTTAATGGAATTTTCTCGCTCTTCAGAAACAATAAAACAAAAGAATCAGTATTGTTTTTATATTACAAAATGTCAATAAAATCATCCTCGTCATCGGAGATATCTACCAAAAGAAATTCTTCAATATTTTCATCAGCGTTCTCAAACGGATTTTCCGTTAAAGAAGGATCACCCCGAACCGTCAATTGTTGCCTCAATAACTCAGCGCCAGCTGCAAATGGTGATCCTTCTTTGAAGCAATGAATCAATTATCTTCGCTTCCATCAACTGCCAGATCCAATGCGCACACCTTGAACGATTTTCTAATAACTATCCTTCTGTATGGGTTACTGCTCTTTTTCTAATTAGCGTCGCTTTTCTAGGTGCTGCGCAAAGAGGACGGCGCTAATTAGAGGACGGCGCTAATAACATAATTTTGCTCCAAGGTGCGGCGCTTATTAGAGGGCGGCGCTAATATGAGGCCCGGCGCTAATAAAAGGAAATACGATAATCAAAGTGGCTTCAGAATGTTTTTCATAGTTTATTTCTTGTTTTACTTTATAGGGTAAATATTTACAATACCTCAAAGACACAGCAAATTTTAAAAATATGCTCTAATAACGTTTCAGCCTGTAGCTATCCAAAATATTAAGAGGCTTTAGGTTTTTCACTCAATCTGCGCTAACAAAATTCACAACACAACAACTTTAAAACGATCTTTCAATTGTAAGTAACGCACAGCACAATGTACTTGTTAAATTAAAAATTAATTGATTGAGATTGTCGAAAAACTGACGAGTTAAATGTTTGAAACCGTCTAATTAAATGCACGTCATTTTCCCCTGGAGTTGTTTTCTCAATGCCAACCGTATAAGAAAAACACGCCCTGTTTCTCTCTCTCTCCTTGGTATTTTTTTTAAGAATTTAACGTAGAACTGATATTTTGAATTAAATCTCCGATGAGGAGGGTATTTGTTCATCGCATAATAATTGTTCTTCCTCGCAAAGCAACTTCAAAACAAGGCCTTTGTTTCGATTTGAAGGAGCTTTAAAATCGCTTTGAAGGAGAACATCATTATGTACACATAATATGAAATGTTTACGACAAGACTGCGGGGTATTATGTACAGAATGTGGCTTCATTCTGCTCGATTTGCTTATTTCACAGCAGTTGCTATTTAAACCGCAGATACAATCGTTGTTTTTGGAATGGGTGATAACACTGAATTGGTAAAAGCTCCGCGCTTGTGTCGCATAGAAAAGGAACATGGGGCGTATGGATTTAATTTACATGGAGAGAAAGGCGTAGTCGGTCAATATATCAGTGCTGTTGATGAAGGTTGGTGAATTATGCCTGGGAATATTTGCTTCATTCATCTTGTTTTATTTCACAGAATAAGCGACTAAATTGACGAATGTAAGTCAGTAAATAAATTTAACGGTTACTTTTTACTCACAAATTTTTGAATGGTTAAAGGTTTCCAGATTTTTCGCGTATGAAACGTTATTTTCCAATGACCTTCTAATTTTTCAAAGAAACGTTGCAATTTGTAGTAAATATTAGAATATGCAATGTCATTATTAATGTGTTTTTGATTCAAAATCTAATACACATTTCTCCCTCGTAGTTTTTTATTAATAATATAAGCTAGATCTACAATCAGTGATTTTTTTCATTTGTTCTGTGTTTTAAGGTGGTCCTGCAGAATGCGCTGGTTTATCAGTAGGTGATCGTTTGGTTGAAGTAAATGGTGAGAACGTTGAAAAGGCTACACACGCAATTGTAGTTAACACAATCAAACAAAATGAAAACTTTACTGAACTATTAGTCATTGATCGCATCACCGATAATTATATGAAAGATCGAGGAATGCTTGTAACAGCTGATTTAGTCAGGTTTGCAAGTGTAGCTGACATGAGTGAAACCGAAAAAATTGAGGCTGAAGAAGTGAACAAAGATGAGCCACATGTAACAGAAAATATTAAAAATGATGTGGATGCATATGATACCGCTGATGGCACAATTCAAGAACTAAAACCTGAAGAGGTTGAAATAAATACCCCTCAGGAAAACGAGTATGCTACAGTTGGGCCACCCAGAGAAGATTCCGTTTTACCTGTTACAGATACTGAAGAATCTGCTGATATTCCACAAAATACAAAACCCTTAGACAATATTCCTCAAACAGAAAATATTATTGAGCAGCCAGCTAACGACAATGCAATAATTACTAGTAAACATCACTCTAAGGTACCACAACGCAATAAAGTTAAAGATAGTCACAAGGGTGACTGGAAAGCTAAACAACACTTGTTTAACAATTTGTAAGCATCACCAACTTTATATGATTTTGCAATTCCTTGTTTGCTTGCCTTTAATTTTTTTGATAGTTGCCAACGTTATATATAGAGAGATGTAATTCTAATTTTTTTTACTCGACTGTGATACACTTTTTAACTTTATTTTTTCTATGATTGTTCTGTGATTAGTAAAAATACGAATGATGAATTTGCAATATTGCAGAATCACGTGTGATGTGTGATAGATATTTTGTCATTGAATTTTCAGTATATGTACAATAAGATTTCCTTGTATCAATGCAACAAGAACAAAACTAATTTGGGTTGTTTTTAGTTTTATTTTCCACAAGGCTGTTTGATTAAACATTAAGCATTTTTTACTGTTTTTGTTCATTTCTAGGATCCGAATGGAGAATTTTACTACGATTTAAAAAATCGAGATACGTTTTATTTTTACGTGATTAGTATATTTTGCAGAACGGTGGGATTTAGATTGAGTTTTTTTTCGTGCAGTCATGAGATTTTTTTCCCACCTGGATCGGTTACCATGGCGATGTTTGTTTTTCTATAGCAACTGCATAATAACTGTGCGTAAATAATGTGAATGTTTTTTTAACAATATCACTATAAACACAGATCTATATAACGCCAACGGCAGATGGTTTTCTTTATGTAACTAGTGTAAATTGTATGAGGCGAAGACAGCGTTTTGAATATTGGTTTGTTCACAAATGACGTAGATACTTTTCAAAATACAGTTTTATAGTTCTTAAAACGGCCTTGAAAGAATTTTTTAAATCCCATGTGTGTGTTCTATACCTCGTATTTTGGACACTTCACTTGGAATATCAGACAAACTTGAGATCTGATTAAACAATGGCAAAGCTAAGCGAAAAATTTATCAAAGATGTTACAGTCAAACCTCTAATAGCGACACGGCTACCTGTAACTAAGTAGAAACAACGACTTTTCCCAAAAGCGACCACACGAACTACTTTCCTTCCAGGAAGAAATTTTACCTGAACGAACAAATCCGTCGAAAATTTCAACAGTTTAGGATGAATTAGGGTCATTTCATCTATTTTTATGAAACCTGAGTTCAACAGTTTAGGATGAATTAGGGTCATTTCATCTATTTTTATGAAACCTGAGTTCAACAGTTTAGGATGAATTAGGGTCATTTCATCTATTTTTATGAAACCTGAGTTCAACAGTTTAGGATGAATTAGGGTCATTTCATCTATTTTTATGAAACCTGAGTTTAACAGTTTAGGATGAATTAGGGTCATTTCATCTATTTTTATGAAACCTGAGTTTAACAGTTTAGGATGAATTAGGGTCATTTCATCTATTTTTATGAAACCTGAGTTCAACAGTTTAGGATGAATTAGGGTCATTTCATCTATTTTTATGAAACCTGAGTTCAACAGTTTAGGATGAATTAGGGTCATTTCATCTAAATTTATGAAACCTGAGTTCAACAGTTTAGGATGAATTAGGGTCATTTCATCTATTTTTATGAAACCTGAATTTAACAGTTTAGGATGAATTAGGGTCATTTCATCTATTTTTATGAAACCTGAGTTCAACAGTTTAGGATGAATTAGGGTCATTTCATCTATTTTTATGAAACCTGAGTTCAACAGTTTAGGATGAATTAGGGTCATTTCATCTAAATTTATGAAACCTGAGTTCAACAGTTTAGGATGAATTAGGGTCATTTCATCTATTTTTATAAAACCTGAGTTCAACAGTTTAGGATGAATTAGGGTCATTTCATCTATTTTTATGAAACCTGAGTTTAACAGTTTAGGATGAATTAGGGTCATTTCATCTATTTTTATGAAACCTGAGTTCAATAGTTTAGGATGAATTAGGGTCATTTCATCTAAATTTATGAAACCTGAGTTCAACAGTTTAGGATGAATTAGGGTCATTTCATCTATTTTTATGAAACCTGAGTTCAACAGTTTAGGATGAATTAGGGTCATTTCATCTATTTTTATGAAACGTGAGCAAATGTTATCCTTTCCAAAGAAAGGGGTATACAATATTTTTACAAAACCAAACATATACATTATACAATATTAGTTTTTTTATACTTTATTGTGATTAAGTTTCGCGGTTGGCCTAATCTGCGAAATTTTTCAGATTTCGCGGGGATTTAATTTTCGCGGATTGTTGGTTTAAGATTTTTTATGGATTTCGCGAATTGATTGGCTTATAAAATTTCGCGGATTAAAAATTTTGTGTACTTGGCCAAAATAAGAAAGTAAATATTACTAGACTAGAAAAAGAAAAAGACTAGAAAAAGACTAGACAAGACTAGTTAATTCAAGTTAATTTGAATAGAAAATGTTTTCGTTTTAACATGGTGAAAGTTTGCTATAATATAATAGTTTGATATAATCTAAAGTTCGTTGGTGGGCTCAAACAATGTTTCAAAAGCATTTTGGTATCCAATCGATAGTTCACAAACATTTCTCGGGTCAAATTCTATAGCATTTTCCTCTGATTCCATAGGGTCGATATCATGAAATGGATCCCGCGGGTAAAGGGTAGCGATTCCAGCTTGAATAACTTTGGTGATTCCAGAGGCGTCCAGGCGCTGCGAGTAATTTTCTTGCCTTCTTCTGTGTTCATGTGGTTGTACAGGTCTACTAATCACTGGGCATGAAGAGGCTTTAGTAGGCTTAACTTCAATGGGACATCGATCGATACCTTCTAATGCTTTGCCACTATCAAGTTGTTTCATTATTTGCGTGGAATACCATTCATTGAAGGCACGACGTGTAAACTTCTTTGCATGACCATTTACTGTAAGATCCAGAGGTTGTAGCAGGTATGTCATATTTGCAGGAACGCAAACAATCTCAATATTGTGCTCTTTGAAACAATCTAATACGATTGGTGTTATCTGTCCTGAAAAAAAATCCATAACTACGAGAGCTTTCTGATCGGCAGGAAGATTTTCTTTCTCGCGGGCCTCTTGTATATAAGGGAACAAGACTTCTTCAATGAGCTTGCAGGACTCGTTTTCATTGCTGTAATGGGTTGGGTTTTCACTTATTGAAAAGCTACAGAGAAACTTGTATCTTGGAAGTGATTTACTTGTTTTACCGCCGTAAATAAGTTGCATGGGCAAGAAGGTACCACTGAAAGTTATAGCGAAAGTAGCGGTTATTGATCTTTTGTCCGAACTGTCTTTAATAGTGACCTGTTTTGTGTTCTTTTTCGCGAGTGTTGATTGGTTTACAGGAACATACTTCGTTGGGGTCTGATCTATGTTAATCAGCAAAGACTCTGTGATCTTGTACTTCTCATATCGTAACAATATCGTACAAATACTGATACTTAATTTCTTTGAATGCGCCATCTGGTATTTCTAATTTTGACGTTGTTGCTCTCCTTCTAGCGAAGCCCATCCGACGAAATAGGCTTTGAGCCCAGTGTGAAGATTCTATGTCGATGTCTCTAACTAATCCGGAGTAACAAGCCATTAATGCTTTTGCGGTATTTATAGCAATGCCTCTAGAAATCACGGATCCGCGGTTACTGATAGCTGTCAAATACTTTTGAACCATGCCGTCTAATGTTCCCAACAAAAGTGGTCTACCTTGTTGTGGTAACTTTTCGATTTGAGATGATATAGATTTTCCCTTTTTTGGCTGCTGCAATTTCAGATTCGTACTTCTTCTGAAAGCCTCTCACTGTACTTTCGTTCATTTTTGGATATTATGCAGTGAACTTACGAACTGCTGCAGCAGCACCATTTTCGCTGGAGTTTTTTCCAATTTTGAAACGATTTTCTGGTGTTACTTTGCATACGACTCTCGTTTTTTAGAAAACAGCTGGATACTCTTCTCGATAGCTTGATTAGCAACATCTCCGAGGCCAGTTTCATCAGGAGTTGGGGGGGGGGGGGGGGGGGGGGGAAAGAATGCCACACAAAATACAAAAGTAAATTTTTAAAAGTTTTCCGGAAAATCTTGCCGGTATTTTCCTTGCTGATTCCTATAAAAACAGTCATTCATTTCTGTATAACGTGCAACGGATAAAGAATAATACAAAAAAATATAAAAAAAATATATTCTTACCTGAAGACGCCATGATGGAAGACGCCATGATAGAAGACGCCATGATGGAAGAAAGGCAGCGACAGAATTTCAATAAACAAACACATCAAACTCAAATCAAACTCAAATGTAAAAATGTAAATTCGAATTCCATAAAGTTCACTTTCACGTAACAAATTGTCGCGTGTGACGTCTTTTACAACAAGAAAATCGAACGTTTTATTTGTTATAGTTTTCTTCTTCTTACTGAGTGGTTTGCAAGTAAAGATTTTCAAACAAAGTGAAAGAAAACAGTGAAAAAGTGGGTGAATTTTCTGCGGCTGTTAGGAGCTACCACCATTATTGTAAAATATGGACCCCGGAGGAAGAAGTGTTACAATGTTTATATGAATTTGGCAAATGTATTCGATGTTTTTGCCATAAAGACATGCAAGGCTGATGGAACCATTGTTGGTCACTTGCCACGGGAAATTTCGAGATCTACAAAGTTTATTCTAGATCGAGGAGCTAAAGTTACTGCAAAACTCATCACAACACACTACAGAAGGTCTCCTCTAGTTCAAGGTGGTCTAGAAATTGCATGTAAATCTCGATCACCTTACCTGGAACTGTAAGAAATCACTTACTCATTGACCGGTATTTAGAAATCGTCAAAACCAACTATACAGAGCCAAAAAACGAAATAACAATGGGGTCTTTCTTAAGACCCAACGAATTAGCTCCTCGCAAGATACAAGCGCCACGAGATCGGGTACAACCACCGAAGAAAAAGGCGGAAACAAACCGAGATATTCGTTCGATGTTTACAGAACTAGCAAAAAAGCGTGAAGCACCTAATGTGGAGAGAAAGGACATTACTACCATTGAGGATCAACACGTTATTTGTAATTTCAATCTGTAGATACTGTTTTATTAAAACATAACAAAGGGATACGAACGAAAAAAATTTGGCGGATTGTTATTTTTTATATTTCGCGAAGATTTAATTTTCGCGGTTTACCGCGAATTCAAATTTTTAGCGGGGAGAAACTTTCGCGGTTGAAGCTAAAATCCGCGAAATCCGCGAAACTTTATCCCCGCGAAAGTTTATCCCTATAAAGTAACACTTAAAAGAGGGGCTTTAGGCCGTTTTTCAAACTTCTTTGAATTACTATTACTGTTATTAATTTTTATGTCATCGCATTCTCCATTACAATAGCCTTTCCCAATGGGTTGGATCACTTCTCTAGCATTTTTGGTTCTCGAGGTATATACGGTTTTGTAATTTTAACTGTAGGGTAATTTCTGACATTTTTGCTTGATAAAGATGGGTCGATTTTTGGCACCAAAATGTCGTTTATTTTCAACCTTTATACTGATTTTACTGATGATTAAGTTTCTTTCACATATTATAAAAACAACATTTTCAAATATTACTCTAATTAAATATAATTTTTGGTCTAAATTTTGGAAAATTTAAGGGGCTGGGCCGAATTACCCCATTTGAGGAAAAGTGGCCATAGACAGTAAATTGCCACAACCCTTTTTCTAAAATTAATTTCGCTAATATTAGCAGGTCACGTGACCTCATAAACCATACAAATTCAAAAAGAAAGTTTCAATTTTCAATAATTCAGGTAAACCTCTTTAATATAAAATGCATATGTTTTCTGAAGTAGACTAAGAAGAAGAATATGAAATAATGTTGCGGCAAGCTATTTGTAACGTGCAAAGTCATGTGACTGAACTCCCTACTTAAAAATTTATTCTTTGACGGCGCCCCATTTGCGAGTGAGAGATCTTCAACGGTTCATTATCCTGTTATTTCCGCTTTGTTCGCGATCCATGGTTACATCTAATTGTCCAACGCAGTAATGAGAAGCATATCTTTGTTCGGATGATGTTTGTTGCAACTGATATTGGTATCAACCTCTTTTCAGCAACCTTTTGAAGAAAGTTTTGTATTCATCTCCGATTGCGCCATTTGTTGAGAACGCAAGTGGTGTCAATGATCCCTTTTCAACTTGAAGACTTCGTTTCTCTGGAATACTTTGCTAACTTCTATATTCCTGTACCTAAGTTCATGAATGTTGAACACTCATATCTAAAAAAATCGTTGGCCAGGATCCTAAAAGCTTGACACACTAACATTGAGGCTTGCTTCATTTCTCGTGTTTGCCGTGCCGGATAGACTTGGTTCAATTCGCAGTAATGTCCCCTGCATCATGCAGCAGCGAAACAAATCCATCTTATCCACCTCATATTTATAGAATTTTCCTATTCAATTGACATTTCGCTATTAGTGTTTATATGTCTGAACGTTTGCATCAAACATCTTCTGTTACAGCACCAGTGTCTTTCTCCCTAAGCTGTAATTTCAATAATAGTTTCACTGAATACGATTCTCCCTTACTTCACTTTATCTTCTTTTACGATCAACCATGATTTTGTTGGATCGATACGTGACAACTCATACCCACAACTTTTGCAGTGATTGCAGATTGCCAGCCGCTGTTACATCGTCTGCAAATACTACTGTTTTCATGTAGTTTGAACCAATAAGGTTGAGAAGGTTCAGAAGAGGTATTATACCAATCAATCGCATATATTGCCATACCTTGACCGTCTTGTGCGGCTTGTGTCGTCACAGGGCTCTTTCTGCACCACCTATACCAAATAACCTTGCTTGTCTTGCGTAGCAATTTTTGCTGTTAAAGACTTTTGCTCATCTCCCCATAATGCCGCTTGTGTAATTGTCTTCATACATGATTTTCATTGCATGCACTTTCTGTGATTTTGACGATGCAGCTAGTACGTCATTTTTAACTATGCCCATCACGATTTTCTCAGCTATTTGTCTTAACGCCAATAGGTTGCAAACTTGGGTGCTTGTCTAGTGGTACGGGCGTAGACCATAAACATGCCTCAATCGAGTTGTCACCGACTATCTCCATACACATTTTCTTTATGACATTTGCGAACGCCTTTCGAAGGTCCCATTCAGGTTTTCGACGCAAGAATCTTTCTCCAACCATCTGCATCCAACCCGGAAGGTCCGAATTCTCTTTTAGTGAGTTCAGCGGCTCTTAATACCATATTTTCACCGATTACTCTATAAATAATTGGCACAACTGTTCTTAACGGTCCTAATATCAGCATCTCGTCAGTCATGTTTTATTCGCGTAAGTTCAACCGTTCATTCGCTTACCGGTAAGACGCTACCTGACATATTATTCGTAAGCAACTTAATTGAAAGCTTTTTGCATGACATGTATGGCTCATTACACACCCTTTTTTTGATGACGGTAAAGTCATAGAACTAAAACTGGAAAATCAATAAATAGAGTAGCTGGCTTTGGGCCACAAAGTGTTTACAAATTTAGATGAGCTAAATTCAAAAGACTTCAGCATAAGCTGGATACATTAGAAAATCGAGGCAAATAAAAAAAGGCATGTAAAGTTGAAATATTACCTAAATAAATAATCCAACGCTTTGCAACGATAATTTTCATCTTTTAGAATGGTTCCATAGTCCCTCATGCTAAACAGCGCTTAATCGGTTATTCATTATGTTTCCTTTAAGAATGTCTCAGTTACAAACAGGGATTATCCAGAACAATATTTGTGCGCAAAGTGCGTAAAAAGAAATAACACTAAACGGAGAACAAAGACATTACTCACAAAGTTAAGTTTGATAGGTTATGTAACTCAATACAGAACATTACATTCGAACAAAGATCGGTTTTCTCCTGCCCGAGTTGTCTATAAATGCGTTCCAAACCGATTTCAAGCTGATTCCATAACATTTTTCAATGTGCACACTGAGACACATGGTATGATTCGGCCAGTTTTGGTTCATGGTGTTACTATATCGGACCCCTTTATTATGGAGAGCCATTCTTTTCACACAGATCAACCAAATCTTTATATCTTTTCATTTTTCACTCTTCTTCCGCTTCCAAAATTAGCTTTCAACGAGACGTTTAGTTCCAGCAGTGTTGCCTTTTTTATTCGCATCACTCTGGTCGTTGGTTTAAAAAAACCAACAAGTTGTGGATATGGATACATTAACAACGTTTTGTGTGTGAGCTTGGTCAGCGAATTCATACGTGTGGTTGACAGTCAGCTTGGTATATCTCATGACTTATATGCCACCATAAGCGGCCCAAAAATGCGACATTATCGTCCTGCCGAATTAATCCCTGTATTTATAGGGAGCAAGGGTTGCGGTACTTCTGTATGGCACAGTATACATAGAACACTAACATGTTTCCGGGGAAATCAAATCAAACACCTATTATTATGGTAACTGACACCCCTAGTAAGTTTTCCTTCGAGTAAGTAAACATGCTCTCGTCCACCTCTACAGTCGTGTTAGGTCCACCAATTACTACGGGATTGCGCGTAGTTTATTAGTACAAATTTAAAGTATATACGTTGTTTTTTTATAAGGAACTAAGCAAAGGCCCTAGTAGTTGCAGTTTCTTAATAGGGGTGGTTTTAAGTAACAAAAGTTTCTTCAGTTCAGTTCAGCTTTTGTACTCGATTTAGAAGTTTTACTTTTTCGAGTCAGACTTCTTGAAGAAACAAAATGTTTAAACAGAAAGGTTGAAAACATATATATACATTAGGTTTATGTTAGAAAAGATTATTTACATTTTGCTTTAGATAAAAATGGATAGTTGTGGGTAAGAAGTCTAGTGAAACCTACCCTAGATTGTGTTTCACGCTTTACTTGAATTAAAGAAATATCAGCGAGTAATTTAGCAATTTTAATCCATGGGTCGCGAAAATACTTGAACTTTGGATCCGAAAACAAACTTATTTTTTACTCTTGTTTCAAGATCTTTATTAGTATAGAAAAAAGAAAATCTTTCCTTGCCGTCGTGCCCTTTTTTGCGCCTGAATTCCCCTTTCACCATTCTTCGCAGGCAACCATACCAACACGACTCAATTTTTTTAAATTCTTTCTCCTTAGGGAACCAACAACATGTGGCGTATAGGAGGCAAGATCGGACAGATGCTTCAAGGAATTTTTGCCTTGATGACATATTGATTTCGTTGTCCATTAACACTTTCCCTAGCTGGTGAATTTTGCTTAAGGCACTCGAGACTCGAAGATCAATAAAGGTTTCAGAGGTGTCATTAACTAAGTAATGCCCGAGATAGCAAAATGTAATAACTAATTTGTCATTCTTGGACTGTAGAAAAGAATAGGATGAGGTCATCAGCGTAAAGGAGGTCTTTCATTATATGTTTACAGGTAGCTTAAATCTTAAATAGTTTCTTAAATCATAAAATTAGGCGGTTGGTCTTGCTTGTTGACCTAGATGAGGCGAGGTAAATAAAATGATAAAAGTATAAGTTTTAGTTATCATTAACAGAAGTATGTTAAAAATCCTCTATTGGCACTTTCCTGTTAGTGAAAAAAAAATTATTTAGTTTTTAAGGTTAACAAAACTGAAATATAAACAAACTATAAACAACCAATTATTCATGCGGTCAATATGCAGCGATATCTTGGAAGATCTTATGGAGCAAATTCAAATTTCTGTCGCCACATCCAATCACATAGGAGTCAAGCATCGCTCTATCAGTCATTTCCAGCTATCGCCGTGGTCTCTCAACTGAAGCACCATGCCATGACAATTTGCACAAACTCTTGGATTGTGTAAAATTCAACGCTGTTGCAAAAACACTTGTTTGCTTGTCAGGTATCTGAGTTGATAAGTTTAAAAAGTTGAGTTTCAAAATAACTTTCCTTTCTCTACCAGTACAGGATGTACAATTATTGTTTATAACTGTTTTTTCTGTCACCTGATTAGTTGTCTGTCTGGAAGTCAGACTTATGTATAAAAATAGATTTGACTATAAAGGCTGTCTATATAATAAAAGACAACCTTTTTAAAACGAAGTTAAACAATTTTTTGGCGGAGGACTAGCAGGAAAGTGCCCTTGTACAGGGGCTATGGAGCGAATTTAGGATTGGCGGAGGGGGGGCTAAAATATAGCTTAAAAAATATCATCGGTAAAAATATTGGGTCCCTACTTCCGCGGCCCCTGTTGTATTGATTAGTTCTTTTTGAAAGACATGTACCTATACTTATTACATACTTATATTATTCAGACAACAATGTCTGCTCATCCCGTTAAAACATTCGATTTCAAGTTAAGCATGTTTACGACGCTATTGAAAACCAGACTAAGGTTTCTTAGAAAATATTTTTGTAGTACTACAGTTTCTGAAATATTTGAGGGCATCTAGATCAAGTTTCTTATAACAAAATATACGTTTAAGACTAAATAAACACGAGTTTTCTGGGTACTTGCCGGTTATACCCCCCCCCCAGAAATTTTTTTAAAATTTTTGCTCTCTTTGTTTCCTAACATATTTATAATGCTACTGAGGTGGCCAATAAGCGCCAATATTTGTCAAAATATGTTCAAATAAGTCAACATTATTATAATGTCTTTGCCTCCATTATTCATTAGTGACATCCATTCACACAAATACGAGTCCAACATGTGACGGTGGGTTCCGTTATGTCGTTTATTTTGCTCTTTACAAAATTAAGCCTGTGGTTAACTGTCAAGTGGTTAAACCTCATACCCTGCATTGCTGCTATTCAACCATGCGCTCTCCAGAGATCTGACATTATAGTAGTGCCTGGTCGTATTGTTGTCTGTATGATCGGAAGCAAAGTAGCTGCACTGCGATCAGGAATCGTATACATAAAACTTTCCTTTGTTTCCCGACACCATCCACCAAACACTCACTGTTGTAGCAATACACGGTTATTTTTTCGCCTTGAGAAAAGTAATAAACTAAATAGCTGAAAGAAAGACATGGAAATGGTGTAAACAGCCTAGAAATATAAGCAAGCAAGGGATCACCATTAAATAATCAAACTATTATTAGATTTTGACTAAAAGTAGTTACCTTAAGGGAAGAAATTTTTGCGGAAGAAATTTTCGCGAATCGAATCAGAGAAAGAATAATTATTCATCGATTTTTCAAGCAAGTTTTACTTTTTCCTCTCTAATCATTATCACCAAATCTACAAAATACAATTATTCATCATCAAATATATCAATAATATTTCGTTCTTCTTCACTGTTCAATCCCAAGTCCCAATCTTCATCATCGTCATCGCTACCGGTATCGGCGCGTTCTGTTGTAGGGTATTGCGCTGGTTGGAAAGTGAAGATTTCAAGGTCTTCTAAGGGGTAAACGGATGAAAATGGATCCAAAGACTAGAGTGATGAACGCCCATTTTTTATCGCATCAGAGATTCCAGCCGACTTCCATCCATTAGCTATTTTCTTTTTTCCTTCCCCAGATGTAAAGAAATTATAAAGCTCCACTACCCAGCTGGCATGAAGTGGCTTTAGTGTAGAAAGCAGAAACTTGACGCCTATCTTTTCCCAGGGTTTTCCGCGGTCTAGCTGCTTAGTAATTTGAAGGCTGTACCATTCAGTGAATTTTCTTTTCATGTAAACTTTGGCACTTCGATTTACGGTCAAATCTAATGGCTGAAACAAATTGGTCATATTAGCTGGGACCTGTACAAACAAGATACGATTCTCGGCCATTTTGTCTGTGACAGGAGTTGTCATTTGTCCACTGAATACTCAAGAATCAGCAAGCCAGGATGGGATGGACTCAATTTAAGCCGTGTGAGTTCATCTTCGATGTATGGTATGATTATTTCATCCAATAATTTTATTGATTCATCTGTGTTAGAGCAATGTTTTGGATTTGCACTCAAGGAAAACGTTGAAGGGAATTTATACTTTGGCAAGCTCTGCTTCGTCTTTCCGCCGTAGATGAGTTGCATTGGCAAGAACGTCCCGGACAAGGTGATTCCGAATGTACTAGTGATGGCTTGCTTGTATGAACATCCAGCCAAAATTGTTGCCATTTACGAATAAATGGTTAGTATGTTGTATCAAGAGAAAGACGGTCGACCTGTTATCGGTAGCATACTCACGTTTGATGACGACGACGTAGTTAAGGAAAAAATGGATATTGCGCGCAGAGGGAAAAAAAGAAAGAGTGTGGCTGGAGAATCTTTAGTTGTAAAGAGTGGTGAGAAAAAACTTGGAAAAGACATAAGAACATTTTTTTCAAAGTCAACTGTTTCCAAACCACGCATTTCGGCTAAAAAGAAAGAAACAGTAGTTGTTATTGACTAAAATATTTTACTTTTTATTTTTTAGATCCTTTTGTGTAACATTTTTTACGCCTTCAATGATTTAAAAAAAAGTTATCACTGTCTAAAAATTGACTGAAAAAATTAATTTTGGCGGAAGAAATTTTCCCGAATTGGCTATTTGTGATAAATTTCGCGGAAGAAATTTTCGCGAATTGAGCTAGTTTGATAAGATTCGCAGAAGAAATTTTTGCGAATTAGGGCCAAATTCGCCAAAATTTCTTCTCGCGAAAATTTCTTGCGCGAAAATTTCTTCCCTTAAGGTAAAGCCAACATTTTTAAAACATGATTAACTTGATTGTTTAAAATGTTTACATATATATCACTTTATTTTTGAAACATTTTACATATAATTTCTGAAATTTTATTGGTTGGTCCTAACTGTAGTTTCTTTTTCTTTAACTACAGGTGTAGCAGGGATTCTTCGTATCTTTAGTCGATTAAGATCCAGTTGTTAAGGGAAGAAATATTTGTTGTAATGAATTTTGCAAATCAAAAATTTTAGCGAGAATTTGTTTTCGTGAATTAAAAACAGAAAAAGAAATTAAAGATAGAATTTTTTACTTCTAAGGTGATTCGAGAAATTGGGAAAATTACTTCCCAAGAAATAATAAGGTATTACTACAATGAATGTACTACTCTGTCACATTCAAGCGGAAATTTTGTTGGCACCTCCAAGTAATGCGGAAGGAGAGAGAATGTTTTCCGGCCTTCGCAGAGTTAAGACATATCTTCGTTCAACGATGAGACAAACGCGTTTAAATAATTTAATGTTGATTCATGTACACAAGGAAAGAATTGATAACCTATCTGCAGTCGATTTGGCTAACAACTTCGTTTCACGTAACAATATAAGGAAAGTTAAATTCGGAAAGTTCATTGAAGAAGATTTGAAAGTTTTTAGCGGACAGTCAAAAAGTGTTGGAACACAAACATGTCTTTGAACAATATACTTATTAATTACTATTCTAGTTGTGTTTCACATTTCTTAAAATTTGTTACGTTTTTTTGTTTTGTAATTTTTTGCTAATGTGTTACGGTCCATAAGAAATTAATAATTAATAAGTAAAAACTCAACGCTGAAAACTAAATTTTTTATGCAGTAGAAGAAGGTTAAAAGTTTAGTTCAATAAATTGAGTCGTTCCTTGAAACCGTTTCCGCTAAAATGGGTTGTATTTGCAGTAACTTTTGATTCAAAATAAACAAAAAGGATGCGTTTTTAGCCAATCTAGAGAGTCAGATTTTCAAAATTTTCTTTGCGCGTCGGTGCCAACCATGGTGTCGCCTCCTACGATAGTCAAATCGCAGCTGTTTTGAACTTGGCCCCCTAAAATATTTTACCTTGCTACGGCCCTGGTCCACCAATTAAAATAGGGTTTGCAAGAAGATCCGCTGCACATACTTCCCGCAGAAGATTATTAAAATCAATGGTGGCACCTTTTCCTATACCAAGTTCTGTCTGTACAAATTGTATTTTGGTATACTCTTTCGACCAACAATATATAAATAAAATTATGTCTCTATACGCCAACTTTGAACCCTCCAACCAGGTACTTTTTCGTACAAAAAATTCCGATCGACACTCACGAGAGCGACATCTCTATCTATCACCCTTCTCTCGTAGTTGAAGTGCCATTGCATGGCCATTAACACAAATTCTTGGATCATTCAAAATTCTTCTTTGTTGCAAAAACTTGATACTTGATGCTTTGTCATGAACAATATTAGAAAGTTTAGAAAGAAAACGGACACTGGCTCGACAATGAATTTTCACTCATTAGCGCCTTTGAAATATAAAAAGTCGGCAGTCAGGGCTAATACACAGAATCTTTCGAGCGTGTAGCAATTGACAGAACTTTCACAAGAACTTGATAAAAGGAAAGTTAATGTTAGAAAGCAACCAGTACCCAGCGTCATTATTTGAGCCAATCATCAACAAGACCATCAGTTCAATAATCGCGAGGCGTAACCAAGGAGAAACAGAAAATGGAGAAAAACAGAAGGATGATGTTGAAGAAAAACCGGAAAAAATGCTTTTCTTACAATTTAGGGGTAAAATATCTGAAAAGTTCGAAATCGCATTAAAGAAACGGCAAGCTCCTTGCAAGATCGTTTTCACATTGAAAAAGCTAAAAACTGTTCTACCACTGCTAAAGCCGAAGATTGATGTTTCTCTAAGAAGCAGAGTTGTATATAAAATTACATGTCCATGTTGTAAATCATGCTATGTCGGACAGACTATCCGACATTTACTCTGTCGCATTAGAAAACATCGCAGATCTTCAACTCCCGTGGGGGCTCACTTCCAAACATGTAATGTTCCACTGACAATGAATGACGTGACCATCATTACTAGTTCTTTAAGAACTGTGTCACATTTAATGACTCTCGAGGCGTTGTGTATTAATGAGTTAAAGCCATCTCTCAACACAAAGGACGAATGAAAGTTTGGGTTGTGTGTGTGTGTATGTGGGGGGGGGGGGGGGGATAGGAAAGTACCCGTCAAAGAAGGTTTACACAAAAACACACAAAAACTACCAGTTGGGTAGTACAAAGCGCTTCTACAACCTTTGGAAAAATATTTCTATGTTACTATAATGACGTTCTTCCGATCGAAAATATTACGATTGAAACAAGACAATAAAAAACCGTGAATGACCCAAGGTTTAAAAAAATTTTCGCAAATAAAACACATGCTGTTAGACATAAAACACATGCTGTTAGACTATGAACAAAACATATAAAAATAAAAAAATATATAAATAAATATACATAGTTAAAAGCAGAAAAAAGAATACTATTTTCTACACTTAAAATTAAAAATCGACTAAAGACATGGAAAATAATCTACTTTCCCTAAATCGTTTAACTAAAAGGAACTAAAGTTAGTAACTACTCTTTTAAAAATAAATAATAATACGGATCAAGAAAAATCGACCAAATCTTAGATATAGAGAATTGCATAACCACTAACCTTGAATATATAATAAATGTGTTTATTGGCCTGTCCGTTGAAGTTTTGATAAAATTGACAGATAGATGTCAGCAGAGCTAATCATACTTTGATTAAAGCCTCGTACGTTTTATTGGAAATTCTTATTGAATTCTTATCTATTTTATTCTTATTGATAATTTAAGTTTCCGAAATAGCCAATATAAGTGGCTAAGAAATCATGGAAATAAACTTAAAAATTGTTTATTTGGTCAAACAACTAAGCAACTTTAGCTCTAAAAATGGCATCTTCGAGGCCTGAAACTTGAGCCTAGTTGCTTATGAAACAGTTTAGTGCACCAAAAGGGAATGGATTGGATTAATATCGAATTCACCTATGTTTACACGAAATCAATGTTTCCTTACTACATTTCAAAGTCTTCAAACTTCTGAACTCACTCAGCAGTATGATCTAACGTAACAAAATACGAAAATTACAATTAAAATATTTTTGTTCTGCGTGTGGTTAAACGACATCGACCACAATATGGCTGATGACAGTCACTGACACATTGACAAAAATATGGAATCTTGGATATGGAATCTTGTATTTTACAAATTATTGTATTGTAATTCCTTAATGTCATAAACATATTCTATTGTAACACTTAAATTTACGGTGGAATTGTTCTAGTTCCCAACCCTCGCATTACTGCAAAATTTTCAATCGCCCTGTTTCAGTTGCCAACTTCGTTTCTTTATCTTTCCAGCCGTGGACTGAGAACGAATGTAATGATTTCAATTGAATTCCTATTTTGATGAAAATTGGAAACTAAACGCGGTTTAAAATTGTAAAACAACCTGGAACGAGGTTGTCTTTTAAAAGTACGCGTTCTCATCTTTTTTCTAAAGCGGGAAAAGAGAAACTTTATTCCAGATCACCCGCGTCTGACGTGTAATTGATGTTCTCAAGAAGTCTGATTGTTATAAAAAACATAACAAGAAGTATTTTTTCATAAAAATATGTTTAAAATTATGCCAAAAGAAAAACTGCTCTGATATTATTTCGAAGGAGTATTCATTATGATGTTGAGAATAGAAGTTACTAATGCGCCAATAAAGGGTTGAGTTGTTGGTGAAAAAGCCTGTGGATAAACTCAGAATAATTTTTATATAAATAACATCTAGATATAGCTGCAACAGCACCTTTTAAAGTACATCATGGCAGCAGAGACAGAAAATAAAACAACAAACGAGTTAAAACGCAAAGGTGAACTAAAGCAAGTAAAAATTAATTTCCAGCCGAAAGTAAAAAGGAAAATAATGCCAACGTTGGTCTACTCTCCAAAAGAAACTTCAGTGTTGGAAAATGATCAAGTCAACTGTACTGCAAAGTTAAAGAGTGGAGAAAAAAACATCCCCAATACAACAGCTCTTTTATCTTCGAAAAATATTAAAAACAATGATGAAGTTGTGTCCATTAGTTCATCAGAAGACGAGTTACTTTCAAATATTGCTTTGAACTCAGAAGATGACATACCACTATCAAAGCTGAAGAAGAAGGATTGTTTGATAAATAACAAAACTTCTGAATCTGACCCTAATGACTCTGTGCTTCCTACATCTGTTATAAAGAAAACTATTGCGGCTTCTACTACTGTTGCACATCAAGCACACTCCTCTTTGCGCCATTCTTCACAAGAAAAAATAAGACAATCTTCGAGAATTGTTAATTTAGAAATCAAACGTCAAAAAGAAATCGAAAACAGGTTGAAACTAGAAGAGAAAAAATGCATAGATATGAATTCTAAACAAAAGAAGACGAAAAAACAATCACAAAATATAAAGGTTTGTAAGGGATGTATGAGGCAAATGTTTAAATGATGTATGTAATTGCCTCAGTCAACTTAGCCTGACACCGTAATTGAAAATATATGCTTTTGGATTTGGGGGAAACAAATCTGATGTGTTGAAGGGCTAACTCATAAAAATTTCAGCAACTAATTTCTTGATATACACTAAACAGTAATAAATGTTATTTAACTTTGTGAAAACTATAATTTAATGAGAAATTGACTAGGATTAATGTAAATTTGTATATTAGAAAAGTGCTATGAATTTGTGTGTGATAAGTTTTTACATTCGTAGGTTATTGGAGGCTCCTTTCTCAATGTCAGTCAACGATTATCACCAATGAAGACAAATTCTCTAACCTCAAAGGACAAGTGAGTTATGTAATATCAACAGAAATTTCTCAAAAGTAAATCTATATTGGCAGATTCTGTTGTGCGTAAATAAGAAACTTTGAGCTTCTTTTGACCGTGTGGTCACTGAAATTTGCAAAGTGTTTTGTGTTTACGAAATAGCGATGTAAAAACATAGATTTCTCCCATCTTCACTTCGCTGAGATTGCATCTATGGTTGTCTGGCATGCAGTTGCTGCAGCACTGTGAAGTGGCAGATGGAATTTCTGAAATTGCTGAAGCTGAAATTGATTAAACTCTAAGAATAATTGAGTCTGCGCAAATCTTTTAAGTTTTAGGAAATGAATTCCCAAGGTAACGAAAAATAATTCTGAAATAATCTTAAAATATTATAGAAATTGTAATTTCTTAACAAATGTCAACCAATGTAGAGGAGAACTTGTGTTTTTGGTATTACTATAAACTCTCTTGACTTTATCATATAATTTAGTACACTGCCTATTTCACTTCTATCAAACCAAGCAAAAAACCTTGTCATAGCAATCGACATGGATCCAGGGAAATGGTAG
Organism: Candelabrum cocksii; assembly: GCA_963930725.1. NCBI lineage: Eukaryota > Metazoa > Cnidaria > Hydrozoa > Anthoathecata > Candelabridae > Candelabrum > Candelabrum cocksii. The sequence goes on along the minus strand of OZ005677.1, from coordinate 4,065,404 downwards.
GCCATTGATTGATTACTTTATGTTCCATTTATCATTTTAAAAAAATTAGAAACTGATTTTTCATTTGACTTTTTGACAGGATGAATAGTAAGTATGTGGAATATTGTTAATTAAATTAAATATTCTTGGCACAAGTCGTTATCATTTGAGTTTTATTATCTTTACACTTGCAGGAAAAAACTAACTCGTGAAGAACAATCAAGTATCATTGAACAGAAAAAGTAAGCACTGATGTCCCACCCATAGACCCCCTGACCTGCTTCCATGGCAATGATCTTTGTTTGTCTTACTAATTTGTTATTTCTTAGACAGGATAATTGATAAAGTCTTTTGTTATCATTGAATGTATAGCTTTAAGTACCATTAATTTCAGCACTTGTTAGGGAGCATACTTTTTGCGAATGAAACTTTCATGATATTGTCTACTGTGACATCAAAATGTGTCAATGCTCATTTTATTTTTGAAGAGTGTGGCATGTAATATTCACTATCGAATGTATTGCTTGTTATCACTTTTCACGTCACAGTTTTCTTAGTGTTAAGTCTGGAACAAAGAGTTCCACCAGATCTCCAATCCAGTTTTGGCTCTGGATGTACTGTATTGTTTTGGTGAAGTGATTTATTTTTGAGTGTCTAGTGATTTGTTTTATGCTTTCATATTAAGAGATGTAAAGTGGGTAGGATAGGACCTTCAACAAATGAATGTCAAACACATTTTGGTTGCAACTTGTTGTGATTTATATCTTTTTTATTTTAAATTAATTCTTATTGTCTTTTGATATCAATTAGTATTACAGTTTTAATTGTAGATTAGTGAATTTCTGCATTCTCTGTTTAGATTGAGTTTTTCAATGACAATGTTTGAATTTAGGATTTTTTTTCTTTGCAGGAAGCAAGCAACCAATCAACTCTATCAGCTCAGTGTGAAGACGATTCGTGTTCCCAAAGTTCAATCAAGTGTCCAACTGCAACCGCCATCCATGAACACATCAGCAATGAACCTGAAAACAATTGGGCTTGCCAAACCTCTCATGCCTGTTTCATCTGTCCCTCAATCGGCGACTGGCGTACTTACTTTTCCGAAAATTGCCATCCAGAATGGTGGTATTTGTGTACCAAATCAAACGTTCACACAAATATTTACGCAAGTATGATTCAAAGGAGATTTTGTTTTCTTACAATTAGAATTCAAACTATTGTGGTATTAAATGTGATAAGAATGAATATTCATAATAATTTTTCCGCAAACATTATTTATATTGTTATTTTTTATTATTATTATTTAGTAATTTTTATTTCTTTTAATCTTGCATTCTTGCAAAATTGTGGTATTAAATCTTGGTGTGTGTATTAAATCTTGCAAAAGCTTTATGAAATAACGTATAGCAGTCTTAAGTGCTCTGCTTGTTTCACTCATTCACAAGTCCAATACTTTAAATTCAGAGAGAATGTTAAACTCAAAGTGTGTTTGCTAACAGGAAGTAGAAAATAAGTTTCACTCTCTTTTCAAATATGCTATACATTAGTAGTCAACAAGTAACTTCCAAAGAAGGAATATGCCGAAGTAATAATGACAATTATCAGTGGTGTATTTTAACACTCGCCCGACGGCACCAGGCAGATGAAAGTTCCGGCGGACGAGTGAAAAACTTAAAATTCAACTGACCACTTGCCCGACAGGGACGAGTCATTTTTTTGGAGGTTAATCAAGAATTTTGTATGTGAAATTGAAATTTAGTTTGTTTAACAAAATTAATTATTAACCATTTCAAAAAGTTTGACGTTAATCGTAGAAAAGGAAGAAACCGACAGACATGTTTACACGCGATGCTACAAGTTGTTTAAAAGTTCCATTCAACTTTGAGACAGACAAATGCAGAAAAACTATGCTGCATTCGATGGAAGAAAAAAAAGATCAATACACAAAGAAACAATCAGTTTTGTTTACAAAAAAGAATGAAAAGACACTTTAAAATGCAGAAGAACTACCTTAAGCGGATTATTTTTCGCGGATTTAGGCATTTTATGCGAAAGTAAATCCACGCGAAAACCACGATAATTCGTCGTTCGCGAAAATAAATCGGCGCGAAAAATCTAAAACTTGCCGATGCGTGAAATTAAATCCCTCTCCACCCAGGAAAATCTAAACCTTAATAGGAAAAGACGACAGTTCGAATTGTCTTTTTATGTCCTTTTTGATCAGAATAAAAAAAGCTAACACAAACTTTCGTCGCCCGCGATATTAAATCCGCGGGAAATAACCCAAACTTTGGTCGTCCGCGATATTAAATCCGCGGGAAATATTGCAAACTTTGGTCGTCCGCGATATTAAATCCGCGGGAAATAACACAAACTTTGGTCGTCCGCGATATTAAATCCGCGTGAAATAACACAAACTTTGGTCGTCCGTGATATTAAATCCGCGGGAAATAACGCAAACTTTGGTCTTCCACGATATTAAATCCTCGGGAAATAACACAAACTTTGGTCGTCCACGATATTAAATCCGTGCGAAATAACGCAAACTTTGGTCGCCCGTAATATTAAATCCGCGGGAAATAACCCAAACTTTGGTCGTCCGCGCGAAATAACACAAACTTTGGTCCTCCGCGATATTAAATCGCGGGAAATAACGGAAACTTTGGTCGTTCGCGATGTTAAATCCGTGGGAAATAACGCAAACTTTGGTCGTCCGCGATATTAAATCCGCGGGAAATATCGCAAACTTTGGTCGTCCGCGATATTAAATCCGCGGGAAATAACGCAAACTTTGGTCGTCCGTGATATTAAATCCGCGGGAAATAACGCAAACTTTGGTCGTCCGTGATATTAAATCCGCGGGAAATAACGCAAACTTTGGTCGTCCGTGATATTAAATCCGCGCGAAATAACACAAACTTTGGTCGCCCGCAATATTAAATCCACGGGAAATAACGGAAACTTTGGTCGCCCGCAATATTAAATCCACGGGAAATAACCCAAACTTTGGTCGTCCGCGATATTAAATCCGCGCGAAATAACACAAACTTTGGTCGTCCGTGATATTAAATCCGCGGGAAATAACGCAAACTTTGGTCGTCCGTGATATTAAATCCGCGGGAAATAACGCAAACTTTGGTCGTCCGTGATATTAAATCCGCGCGAAATAACGCAAACTTTGGTCGTCCGCGATATTAAATCACAGGCTATTTGTTACTTTAACGATTGCCTGGGCTAAATTTTAATGTTTTATAAAAAACATGTCGGACGAGTGAGAATTTAGGCGGACGAGTGAGATAACAAAAAGTAAAGCTATCACTCGCCCGACAGGGCGAGTGGGTAAAAAGCTTAAGATACACCACTGATTAGGATAATTATAAATATATTAATATCAATTTATTGCACTAATTATTTATTAAAATTACATTCTAATGACTGCAAGGCGGTCCAGGGTTAATATTTCTTTATGTTTTCAACTAGGTTTGACATATATATATATATATATATAAAAAACATCAAATGACGTCACAAAGTTATTGCATTGTAGCATTTATATTTTAACGGTTTTACTTCACTGTAGTTAGCTGATGATTGCGAAAGCATGAAACTTTAAGTACTAACAATAAAAGTTGTTTTCCATTATCTATAAAATATATATGTTATACATTTATATGTGTGTGCGATAGTTGGGTCATTCCATATCAATTCACCAAATGGTCCCTTGGGTACTGTGGCTGTTGAATATCAAAAAAATCTACTGTCTGCACGCGACACCCAAATTTTGCTAATTTCGTGCAAAATTGATTCAATCATAGCTTTTGAATGGATTGGACAATTAAACTGAAATTTTGAGGATTGTGTTTTCTCCATAATGTCTGTGTGTGGTCAAAATTTGAAGCAAATCTGAGGTGGTACCCACGGGAACTTTTAAAAAATTTGGTGATTTCATATGGAATGACCCAGTTGTAAAACTTCTTATAGAGTGCTTGAGATAAGGAGCGAATAAATTATTATATATATATATATTTTAGCCAATTCATGATGAGGAACTTATAAACCAGCCCTCACTTCCTAAGGCAAGACCAGTGACAATGCCCAATGGTTTCACTAGTAACAACTTTAGTGATGTGATCATGGTTGTGGAGTTTATAAATACATTTAAACACTTCTTTGGAACAGAAGACATAGCCGGCATTTCTGCAGGTAAAACGATTTTGGTTGTAGCTCAGCAGGACAGAGCAGATTTAATTAGTTCCACGGATTTGTATGAAACCAATTATTGATAGTTTAGAATTTATTGTACAATTGGTTTTATTGTACAACCCCTGAAAGTCAAACTTGATCGCGGAAGCCAGTGCCATTGTAAATTACCATATTTTCTGAACATGGCTACATTTATTTTGTTGATGTTTAAGGTGACAATAAAACATTTAGGGAGGACATGGTATGCCAGTGAAAAATACAGTTGTGAACCCCAAAAATCACGTTGTTTTTTGCTTCTGCATGTTTCATGTGTTTATGTTGCAATTAAGAATCCACAAGAAGATATTTGATGGGCTTAGTTTGTGTCGCCACATTACTCTACTGGTGTGACTGAGCGTCATGTTAAACCACGTGTGCTGTGATGTCATGAATTTCAGGAAGTTTTACGATAGTTGGAAAGTAGCAAAGAATGCCTAGAATTACAATTATTGTAGAAAGCAATTATATGATCCATCATTTAGCGGAGATAATGATTGCTGTGACTCCTGGTAGTGTGGGTTCCATGATCGTTTCACGTATTCTTTTGATGTTCCTCAAAGTGGTTCTTGGGAATGAAAACTTCAAGGTAATTGTGATGAACAGTGTAATAGTTGATGCATCATTTTCTAAATTTCGCTTTGAATAATCTCGGTATCCTCACCTTCCACTCTAGGTAGGGAAAGAGATGGATAATTGTTCTAATTTATTTTGTGATATTATTATTTCAGGGTAACATTTGTAGGTGAGTTTAATGTCGTTTTCAGGTGAGAGGTCTTCGTATTGAGTTGGCAGACCTGCCGCTCACTGAACACACAGTGTCGTATCTTGTGCTGCAGTTCTTGAAATGCCAGCTGGAGAAGATTCGCAAGCAGAGGCGGGCAGACGAGATCGCTGCTAGGTACGAGCAAGCGGAGGACGAAGATCCTCTGTTTGACGATGACGAAGCAATTCAAAAGTTGAAAGCTAAGGTGATTTTTCAAATTTTAAACTCATAAAAGTAAACATCAATTTCACACTGTGGATCTGCTTATCCAGAATTGACATCCATCAAGAACTTTAATATAGCTCCATAGTTGACAGACCATGCCTGTATTGACATTGAATGACCCACACATTGGCGGGTTCCAGAAATATTTGATAAAACAGACATCACTTTGCAGTGAAATCCATTTTTTTGTTTACATAACCACTGTTCATGATTCAGAAACGAAAAGAGAAGATGAACGAGAAAAAACGTCTAGGAAATAATGGAGCAGAGGTTTGTATGTTTGTTATTTTAACATTTAAATATATGACTACTGCTAGCAATGTACAAAAAGAAAGTCACATATATAGGCTGTCAATCAATCATCATGTCACGATTACCAACGTTCCAATTATTTTGACATCCTTCTTTGGAGCAACCATAAAATTCTGTGCAGGGTATTTTTGCTTTGTTACAGCTGTAAGATAAATTTCGACATTGCGATGCTACAATGTAAAAAAATAATTGATTGTGTATTAACGTTTTTAACTAAATCACATTATTAAATCAGACAAATTTTCCAAATTTAAAATTTTTAAAAGGACCTTTATGATACATGAGTAATTGTAACATGTACTTCTCAATACGTCCTCTGGTGCCATCTCTACACCTTCTGGTAACACAATTGGTCGTACTCCCTTTGTCTCTTAATCTTGCTTCCATTCAAACTGATACAAAAATTTACTCCATGCTTTTTTGAAGCTTTCATCAGCTGTTCGGCCTGAGTACCCCAGGGTTCCAACAATGTGGATGTTTTTTATCCATTTCAACTGCACATGGAACACCACATATAAAGCTATGCTTCTTTGAAGTTAAGTTTGCTGAAAATACAATAAAATAATAATGTGATAGGTACATGTAATAGTATTTTTAACTTAAAGTCTTTTGTTAGATTAAAATAATGATATTCTATTTGATGTGTAGATTGCTTAGCTTGTACTCATGCAACCTTTTCCTTTGAAGTATACCTACTGCAACAGTTTATGTGAAATTTTCAATGCTCTAAATCAAATATTTTGCAATGAAAGCCATCATTCCTCAATTTATCACATCGTATAGTGGTATCTTTTGAATTGCCGACAGGTCCTTGCGTCCATACATATTGCAAAACATTTTTGAACACACACTTGTTGAGAACTTTGTTTATTAAAATTTCATTCAAAAAGCAAACATTTGAAAAGTGTAAAGACAAGGCATTGCTTTGTTACCTTGCTAAAAACGTTTACAACTTATCAGCTTGAAAGAAACAAAGAAAAAAGGAAAATTTCCGAGAATCTGGCCCGAGAAAATGGTGTTCCCTAAGATATGGCCTCAGAAAATATCTATTCGGAAAAAAAGATCTGGTTTTTAAACTGTTTTCCTTTTGAATCCCAGTTTTAATAAATAATGAGATTATCGTCTTTTTTCTTGTTTTCAAACTGTTATGGCTTCATTCCATAGCTCCTTAAAACCAAAGTTTCACTAGAAAATCCACTTTTTGTGTTTAGCTTCAACAAATCATCAGTGAACTGGAAAAGAAGGAATTTTATTTGCTGACCACAAATATGCAACTAAAAGTAAGTTTTCTTTTCATATGCAAGTATTTAATGTTGTTTTTAGGACTTTTTACATGACGTTAGGGAGGTTTATATTAGATTAAATTAAATTAAATTCTAGGAATTTTCCCCATAACAGAATATTATACTTCATAAGTATAATAGAAATTATATTTGTGTAAAACTGAATCGTCTTTTGTCATTTCACTTCAAATATCAATGTTTTTCCAATTCGTGAAAATATATTGGTTTTATTTCAACCTTTCAAATTTATTCATTGCCAAGTTTAGTTTATTTTCTCTACCTGTCAATTCTCATCTTCTTTCTGTTTATCTCTAACTGTATAGGTGCTGTCCTTCTTGGTCAATTTTATTCTGGAGTCAGAAGATCTAGGTCAGTATTATGAGGATATTGCTGCGGAGAAGTTAGAAGCAATGTAAGTTATTTTTACTCATGTACACATATTTTTTTCCAGCAAAGCATGAGTAGCCAAGATAGTCTACTCAATCTACTAAGTCTACTCAATTAAAAAAAACAGTAGAAGAAAAAAAAGAAACAGTATCCATGTTATAATGTCTGGATTTAGCCATCAACAACCTTTTAATGCACAACAAAATATTGTGTGTAGTGGAGATTTTTGTTTTGTACAGCCGGGAATTAGAAGGACATCGCAAGGAGGTGAAAAGAGAGAGAGAATGCAGTAAAGAGGTACCAAATCAATGTGTTACTACTTTATTTCAAGTGATGCGGAAATTTAATGAATCTGTATATGTGGTGGTAAAATAAGCAAATGTGTCACATAGTGGACACATAAATAACACATTGCTAGTGGACAGAAACACTTGTGCAAGACAAAGGTTTAAGAAAGTTTTGAAAATATTTTTAAAATGTCTAATAAGATTTATGAAAGCACATTTTCTTTCTAATCACTTTTATAATTTCTTTACCTTATAGCTTGTAGCAAACACCATTAACAAGTTTACAGAGAAAGTAGTTTCCGATGATGTAAAGATGAAAGATCTTAATGAAGGAAGAAAAGAAGAAGAAGAGAAAATGGTGAGATATTACTGAAATGCCTTGTGACAGAACATGCTCTTAAAATCAATGTTTTAAAGCATTTCCACCCATCCTGGACTCACATTGTTCCTGATTCTCAGAGATTTGAGAACATGATTTCTTGTTTCCTGCACTTATTTGTTGCATATATTTTGTTCTGAAATCAGTGGTGTTGCCTTTCCTTTTTGACACTTGTTTTATAATTTTACTTTTTCACAAAAAGATTTTAACAAAATTTATCTACCAGACGGAAGTGAACTATGGTTTATGGTCATTTACTGGAAGAAATACGGAAATCTTTAGACTTAAAACACACACTTTATACTTGTCAGTTGATCTCAGTTGGACAAGCATTAAACCTTAGTGCACACTGTTGTGTGGGATATTAAAAAAGTTTGGTTTTATATGAAGGATCTTCTATTCGTTTTCAATATAATTCATTATTCTTTGTTTCTATCATCTCTTCATCACTTGATTGGCTGATCTGTTTTCTTTACAGACTGGTGCGTGCAACATCATGACGCAACATCAAATCGATGCGCTAAAAGCTGACAACAAAAAAGATATTTTGAAAAAAAAGGAACTGAAATGGTAGCCGATTTTTAGATTAATATTTGAAACTATCAATAAGACCCACGTGCAAAATGCACTCATTACTACTTCATCATCATTACTTCTAAGACAAAGAATAACTCTGTGCCTTTCTTTCTTTTTATATAAACCCATTGCGATGTATTATTTATGGTTGCAAATTGCACACACCACTTCTTAATTATAGTATAATCAAGTTAGCCCACCTTTGTGTGTTTGTAATAATCATAGTAATACAGTTGATAAGGAAGGAAAAGGTTGTATTCAAATATGACGAAAAAAATATACATCCAATCTTTCTTACAAACATATTTCATCAACAAAACAGAAACTTGTAGCTAATTACTCTTTTACATCTAGAAATAAACATTTCCCATCTCATTTTATTCATATTTACTCGCTAAGTTAATTTTGAAATTTGGAAAAAAAGACCAGACGACAACTTGCAGAGATTTTGCATTGAAAATTATATATATATATAAGTGTTTAAGTGATGTATAAGTTATATAAGTGTTTGGTTAATAAATTTTGTTTAGTACAAAAGAAGAAGTTGAAGAAGAAGAAATTAAGGAGAAACCCGGAGAAACGGAGAAAAGAATTAATGAAAAAATCAAGGTGAGATTTTAATTTTGGTTTTCTACCACCATCGCTATATTGTTCCTTTCCTGTTTTTTTCCAGCATTTTTCACACTTACCACATTAAAAGAGTAACAAGACTTAAGCTGTTAAAAACACTAAAATACCAGTCCACTAGTAAAAGCTAATTGTAAACATAAACGTGACCAAATGTTGTTTTGTTCACACCATAATCACAGACAAGACGAAGAAGAATTAAATGTGTTCAAATCTTATTTATATAGTTTTGAGGATATTTTTAAAATACTATAAGATGATATAAGTGCAATTGCAGTTGTGTCAATTTGAGGAGCGAAATCCAGGCTTGTCCTTGGTCCGTGATCTCATCACCAAGTCTACGTATCTACTTATTTTCTTAGCCTCCGTTTGGTTGGTGTAAAAAACACATTTGTGAATGTTACATCAGTCACACCCTTATTTATAAGCTTTACTAGTTATTTATTTAAAATAACTGACTTCTGTTGTGAGTCTTAATCGTAAAAGAGAATAAATTTTTACTTGAATCTTTCTTTCATTTCTTGCACGTATTTTACAATATATAAAATTTAGAAATGTTTTTTGATTTCTTATTTCAGTTTTATATCCAATAACTTCCACGCTTGACCATTCACTAAATGTAACTGATTCTACTTGTTTGCCTTTGCACTCCATTTTTGTTGCTTTAACGAATTTTATGATGAAGGTCGTCACTTGCATATATTTCTCAATTTCAACGCAATTTCACCTGCCAGGAATGCAAAAGAGGAAGAAAGAAGCCATATTGTCCAAACATATGTCCATTCAAATATTTTCTTGGTCTTTTAGAACATTGTAACAATCTTAGTCAAATTAGTATTTGTATAAACAAGATCACCATCTTTAGGAACTGACGAGGCTATGTAAAAAGACCCTTCGGTTTGAACCGATAGGTTATGACCGCTTTTATCGGATTTACTGGTTTTTCGGCAGTTCAGCGCCTGGCTTGTACGTGAATGGAATCGACCGACACTCATACAACAAGGACCCACCCACCACTGTCCTACCCTCAAGGTACCACATGCATGTTTTTCACTCATACGTTAGTTACAGTGTTAGTGATACAACTTATTATTGTTTTTTGACATCGGTATGCAATTTAGTGTGTTTAAAAAGTAAAAGTGTACGAAAATAAAAAGGCAATTAGAAAACAACGAAAATGTTTATTGGCAATATTCATTGACATAAGCTAAGATTAGCCGCTTGTAATACATTGTTCTTGTTTTAAAAAGTTTGGAAATTTCTGTTGTATAATTAATAGTAAAATATATTTGAAACTCGTCATCTCTTAGTTGGTCGTGCTATGACAGCATGAAGGATATTGATGCTCTTTTATTAACGCTTGCATCTCGGGGGATTCGCGAGAGCAAACTGAAAGCCGTCCTCAGATCTCGTTACAAAGAAATCAAAAGCAACATGGACGCTGTTGCCAAGTAACTACTTTTAATCTTATTTGATGCATTTTTCATCAATTCTTTCAACAAATCATATAAACTTTAACCCAGTACTTGCAGGGTGGGATGTAGCAATGGCTTAATGTTACTTGTATGGATTTTCCACAGAAACTCACTTTGGTAAATAAATCGTATTATAATTATGAAGGCCTTTAAGTTGATGTTTTTATTTTCATCAAAGGGAATAACATATCGATATTTTTTGAGGATGCCAATGATACTAGATTATATCTGTATAAACCTCAACGCTTTTCACAAGTCACAACGCTTTTCACAAGTCACAATGTTTTTCACATCAAAAGTGTCTTATGAGGTCAACCTAAAAAAAAATTAGTGAGGCATGAACATCAAAGTTAAGCATAGTTCATTTTTGACAGTTTTTCTCAAACGTTTTTGCAATTTATTTCAATGTCAAATGTATAATTTAGACAAAAGTCGCTAATTCGTGAAGCACTCGCTGTCAAGTACACTGTAACAACACCTGTAACCCCTAGCAACCCATTAAACACAGCTGCCAAGTCAACTATAACAACCCCTAGCAACCCACTAAACACAACTGCCAAGTCAAATATAACAATCTCTAGCAACCCACTAAACACAGCTGCCAAGTCAAATATAACAACCCCTAGCAACCCACTAAACACAGCTGCCATGTCAACTATAACAACCCCTAGCAACCCGCTAAACACAGCTGCCGTGTCCACTATAGCAATCCCTAGCAACCCGCTAAACACAGCTGCCGTGTCCACTATAGCAACCCCTAGCAACCCGCTACACACAGCTGCCGTGTCCGCTATAGCAACCCCTAGCAACCCACTAAACACAGCTGCCGCGTCCACTATAACAACATCTATAACCATCAGCAACCCACTAAACACAGCAATTAGCACGGAACTCGTTGATTTAACACAACCAAATGAAAACAACTTGGAAGTCAAAGCAAACCCGCCAGGAAATCAAGAGATTAGAATGCATAATGGCATAACTAACGGTGCAGAAGGAAGCGAATCGAAGAAGATTGATAACACGGGAGCAGATCGAGTAATTGAAACGGATGGATTTGTTTCATCGTTAAATGCTTTGAAACAGGTGTGTCTTGATTGTTCACTTCTGTCTCGTTTGTTTGTTTGCTTTTGAGTGCTTGAGATTTTACACAAAATCTTCTTAGGACGTGAAAGAGTCTGCTGAACGGATCGTGCATGGAGATCTGGGAAACCTTGAGGAATTTGAAGAATGCATAGCTGAAATTGCAGCCGTCAGCGATTTTCAATGCATGGTATGGATGTTTTTATTTCTTAGGGTTATGTTTGTTTTTCAATATATGAATAATTTCTCGCTTGTTTTGTTTCCTTTCTATTACAAACATTTAAAGTAAATTATCAATCAAAATCTAATAAAAATGAAGCCAAATTTCAATTTTGTTTCCGTTAGAAAAAATACATTCTAAAAATCCATGAGTGCGTACATTCCAAGTTCCTGCTCAACCACTTGTCACCAGACCCCGAGAACACAGTGTACGTCGAGGAATGGGTACGAAGTGTGGAAACCGCCAGCACGCTCTCTAAGCTTCACACGTTGTACGGGATTTTTGAAAATTGCGTCCTATGGGAGAAATCGGCAGAAAATTCAGTGAGTTGTTTGTTTTTACTCCTCGAGTCGAACAATTAGAAAATACCTCCGTTGTGAGTGGGTTAGTTGATTGTCTTGTTGTAATCATCGAAGTAGGATAAAGCCTAATGTATGAAATTCAGTAAAATAGAAACAACATAAAAATGGTGATTAAGAGATATTATACGTGTACTGTTGACTAACCAGTTATACATGTGCACATAGACACACTGATACAGCTTCTTCTCACATATATATGTGTGTGTGTTCATTTTTTCCAGCGCTGTAAGGTTTGTCGTCGCAAGAAAGGTTTCACCCAACAAGACTATCTCATTATTTGCGATGGGTGCAGCATGGCCTATCATTCCATGTGTTTACGTCCTCCTCTACTAGAAGTTCCCAATGGCGTGTGGAAGTGCCCTTACTGCAATGTAAGTGTGGCCAGCTTTTTCAAACTTTTTATAGATGATTGAAAACGTTAAAACACATTAGAATATAATGGAGAAAAATTGAACAAATAAAACAATATCTTAAAAGTTCAGTAGTTAGTCGTCGATATTGAATAAACGTTGACACAACTGTAGGGATAGGTGGGATGGATGTTGAAGGTCTATATCGTCATGTCCTAGCACTATGTTCTATATTCTGGTTGTTAGTTGTTGACGTCATCGTTTCATCATTTTTAGCCTCAAGAGAACTGGGGCCGACGTAAATCACTGCGCAATCTCGCCAAGGTAAGCGCCGAGGTTAGTCTGCTGCCATTCTGTGACGTCATGTATGTGTTTTAGAAAGCACGTGCCAGTAACAGCGAGAGTTCCATTCACGAGGAACTATGTCACGTGTGCGACACGGGCGGCCTCATGATCCTGTGTGACACGTGCCCGCTGAGCTACCATTTTGCGTGCCACGACCCGCCGTTGCGCAGGGCCCCTAGGTAAACAGACATTTTTTATCGCTTACTTCAAAATTGATGTTAGTATATGAACATGGCCATGATCTTCAAAAGTTTCCTTTTTTTGGTTTTCTTGTCATACTTTGTATTTGGGCGAAATTTAAAAAACACTACTAAAATAACTAATACGGGAAAATTCGCACATGGCCCAACAGCGAATTTTAATCCCCTCTTGTTTATCTTCGCGTCATCTATTTTACGTTCGCAGAGGTTCGTGGAACTGCTACAAATGCCGCAAAGCCTTGAACAAAAAACGCCAAGTCTCCAACGGTGAGTGATTGTTTAGCATCTGTGAATAAAGTATTGTTGTCCGTGGCGCCAATTTTCCCTTTTTAAAGCCCACTATTCTCGGAAAATCCAAGGTGTGACATCAATAACTACTCTTACAGCTCGAAAAAAATACGCTGACGACATTTCTTCGAGCTCAGACGAAGAGAGCGACGAATCCTTTCAACCGAGGTTTAAAGCGAGCAAAAGAAGCGACAACGAGTGTCTTAAGCGACCGAGAGCCGAGAGTTCACGTAAGCAAGCGAAAGGAGAAACGCGAAAGAGGAGGCGGGTTTTGAACATCGAAGATTCCAGTGAGGAAGAGCAAACGAAAATTTCACCTGTCCTCGGCAACCGACGTCCTTGCTACGTTAAAGATGGCCGAAAGAGCGGTGTCAGACTATCACGAAATTCAGACAAAGACGAGGTGGGTGGTATTTTGTTGTTGCTCGATGTTATTGCCTCGTTGTCTCTAGTTACGCGCATGCTCAGAGATCGTGAACAAGATATGGAAAGACGAAAACGCGTGGCCGTTTATTGAGCCTGTCAACTTGAAAGTGGTAGTGAAATTGATATTACCCAGTGAAACCTAAGGGAATTGTTATTTCAGTCCAATTCATTTTCATTATAAACCTTTGCTAAAAAATACTCCCACTGCTTTGTAATTCTTTTGCATATAACAAATCTATAACCAATGTTTGCCCGATTCTTGATCAATTCTTCATCGGGATCATCATTTTGTTACCGAGTGCTAGCCAGGATCCCCACTCTTCGTAAAGGAAATTATCACTCATTTTTTTTTATAAGGAAGCAGAGCAAAATGTTTTGTCAGCCTCCGTTATGCTTAACAAATTTCTCAATTCAACCTCATTTTATGCTTGAGAGTATGCTTACAGCAATAACCGAATTGAATTTTAGTTTCTGATTCATCTGGTGGATGACCTGTACTCTAGTGATATGCAATACAATTGACCAAACACACGCATGTATTCAGTATGTAATTGTGCGCGCGCAGTTTTTCTGTTGTAAGCAGCCTCTGGACAGAAAATATATGCATGTAGCACATTATAACTAGACATATTAAATATTTGAAAAATATCTTGTTCATTGACAAAATTACGTAACCCTTCACAAAGATCATTTCCGTCGCCATGGTTCCCAACTTGGTGAATACTTCCCCACAGTCGGGGTCTATAATCGTGCAGAATTGTAGTTTAATTGGTGGAGAGGTTGGCAAGGAGGAGGGTTGGACATGCATACGCATGCGCGAACGCTTTATTATATAGATTTAAAACAGTAATATCTCTAAGTAAGCTCATTTTTTGCATTATTTATTTACATCTCATATATGTAGCCTGTCACGTGCTTATATGTAGCCTGTCACGTGCTTTGTTCCCAGGCTCCTGATTACTTGAACATCGTTGAAACGCCCATGGATTTTGCGGAGATCCGCAGAAAGTTAAATTCACTCGAATATGTGGACGGCGAGCAATTTCTCGAAGACGCGAGGCTCGTTTTCGCCAACTCGAAAAAATATAACTTGGTATGCATGCTTGTTTGTTAACTTTTGTACCGCGACAGTAAAACGTGAAAGATGATCGCAACGAATTCGCAATTTTATTTTCTTGTTCTTCATGCGAGAAACACAGATATTTCCGAAAATAAATGTTAATAACTAATTAAAAACATAATTTCGCTGAAATGTTCTATATTAATGTTAAGGGCATTGCATACGCAAATGGGTGTGCTTATTGATATCCGATTTTATGGGCACACCCTCTTACGTCAAATTTGTTTTCATAGGACACTTCAGATGTCGGGACTTCAGGTCTGCGTTTGTCCACTGTCTTCGAATCGCTCGTCGATAAACACCTTTCTTCGTTGAAGACCTAATAAAACACCGAATAATCCATTACACAGTGGATGATCGCCAAGCGATCTGCGGATGACCAACCGCATTGTAACGGAAATATGTCACTTCCTTGTTGTTTTTACACGAAACGCTTCCAAATACATTGTAACATGGAAAGCGCTTTTAATTACATTATAAATCAAAGACGTTTTGTTTTGGTAAGGAGTACAGGATGCTCTCCAGATAAATTTCAATGCGCAGTGTCGTAGGGTCGTGTTCGTTGTCAGTGTTAAGTTTTTATCCACCTTCAACCTGCAAATAGTGGATGAAACCCTGTTGGTACACTGTCAATCTTCAATATACCAGTTGCTTAACAATTATAAGGAATACCCCATCCATTGAATCTAGTCTTAACCTCGTCATTCCATGTTATTAGCTTTGGGTTGACGAACTTTCCATTGTTTAGGGGTGTACTTTCTTTTTTTGTGTCTTTACATTCTCGTTTCACAAAAAAATACAATAATCAAGATAAAAATAATCTATATATATAAAGACAACAGGTCTTCGAGAGGGCTATTGTTTAACTTACACCCTTTCATGAAGACAAAATTCAAGTTATTCTTTCATTTTACAAGATAAATACTAGATGTTAAGAGTCGCAAAAAATCAAAACAAATATACGATTATAAAAACAATAATGGTGTATGATTATAAATATAAATTACTTATTTATCAAGAATGCTTTCGTAAGTGATTTGAAAGTAGAAAGATTTTCCGAATTTTGTATATATTTTTTTCATCCTTAAAATTGTTGGGGATAACTGGAGCTCTGTAAAAAATTGAATTTATTACTTCTTTTAGGTGTAAAATATATTTTTCAAAGTTTGATCGCGAAGGATATTTACAGTTAAAAACTGGATTGAAATGGCGGTGGTATTGAGTCCCCTGTTCTCTTTAACATTTCGTTGTGCGGAACTAGATGTTCTACTCAATTTCGCTAAGGGAAATTCAAATTAAGTAATGCAAAAACCCAGGAAATTACAAAGACAACTCAAATGAAACACTTTTGTCAAATACAGCACCTAAAATATGTCACTCGACTTAATGAGAGTTTACAGAAAAGAGCTATTATTCTGCAACTGCGACAATCCATCCAATCGTTGGGGTAAATTATTAAAAATCCTAGGTGTTGATGAAACACAGCTTTAGACGCCCCATGCTTGATAGGAAAAAATTTCAGCAAAGCAACTGCTTTCTCATGTCATCTAAGAAAGTAGTAGAACTTAGTTCTCTTATAGATAAAAATGATGATGATGGTTCTCGAGATTTATTTATTAAATATAGAAAAACTTTAAAAACAACTGATCAAAGTGCCAATAAATGCAAAGCTGACACTATTCTAAGTTTCTTTAAGAATTTGTAAAAGGACTTAACACTGGCAAAGGGGAACAAACACTTCAGCAAAGAGTGAAAATGTGACTCTGAACAGCCCACCCACTGAACTTTATGTGTTACTTACAAGATAGCTTAAGACATGTAAGGTTGCTGCAACAAGAATAAATACACAAGTTTACCTATTTCAAAACAAGATTTACCTATTAAAAACCTTTTTCAACAAAATCTAAAGATGATGTAAGCATATACAATCGATAGCAATTTCTATATTATACTTATATTTACTTGGCTTTCTTGACTGGTGGAAATTGAAAAGAAGCTGTCTACTTTGTTGAGGCATATCTTTTTTTTTTGAGCTCAAGCAAGGTGTATTTGTTAATATTTACTGAATAGTGACGAGTAAAATTCCCCACACTAAACAAACATGCCATGGAAGGTGTTGTTTCGTACGAAACATGTAACGCCATCCATTTGATATAAATACGATTGCTTTGAGAAAATTTACTCAATCGTGTTTCTTGCATCCAAAGATGAGAGTTGTTGTTGTTGCTGCAGTTTGCATTTTCTTTGCCGTTGTCAGCGCAAGTAAGTAATAAACTCCTGTCGGAGAACTTAAAATATTTACATTAAATCCATTTGAAAGATTTTTAAACATATTTAAGAGCATATTATTTATTTCCACGTTCATTTTTTATTCCAGATTACGAAGATGAAAAGGAGGAGTTAAAAAGAAATATCGAAGAAGACATCATAAAGAGTTTGGTTGATCAAGACGATGATTTGGAGGATGGAGACGAAGTTGATGGTAAGAATTTAATCAACATTTAATTTTGTTTCATTTGAACAGTTGGTTGATCTATGATGTTGTCTCATAATTGTTCCATAAATACCTAATATATAACATTGTTACTATTAGAAACAGTGAACGACCTTAGGCCTTGGAGACAGAGATGGATTCGAATTCGAGAAACAAAGATAAAAAAGTGGCTCCCAACCGCTACCGGTGTCGCTCGAATTTGGGGGAAGAAAAAGTAACTGTGTGTGTACTTGTGTTATTTGTTAAGAATTGTGAAATATAAATGATTGGGAATAGCTAACTACATGTGGTGTTCTTTCATTTTCATGACATAATTCTGCTAAATAAATTTTACACTAAATTTTGTAGATAGAAAAATTATATTTATATATATTATGTGAAATATTAATGCTAAAAAAAGGTTGAAACTCGTAGAAGTTTTTATCGTCTTTATCATCAAAAACCAATTAGTAGGATTGAGAAATTTCTGTAAATATAAATTTATAAAAAAAAAAAACGTTAACTAATCGAACATGCAAGAACGATATAATATACAAATAATAAATCTTAAGAAAAAAACATAATACCTAATTTAAAAATATTTATATATATATTCCAGTAAAATTTAAATAATTTTAGCGAAGCTTTTAAAACTGGAAAAGGAAGCATTTGTTTGAATTTGATTTGAAACAATTAAATTATTACAAGAATTTGGACCACGAAAAGATATACAAATTCACAAACACAAACTAGTGGATAGAATAGTGGTCCGAACACACTTTTTTAGGTTTAACTTAAAAGATTTTTAAAAAGAGATATCGAAGAAGACATCATAGAGAGTTTGGTTAATCAGGACGATGATTTGGAGGATGAAAATAAAGCCGATGGTAAATATATTATACAATATATTTAGGCGACTTTAAACTCTGGGGACGACGAAAATGGTATCAACTCAAAAAGATATAACAATACTTTCCAATTTTGGCATTTGGTAAAAAGAAGAATTAATTGCTGACCTCTGCATTTATTTTATGTACCTTAGGGAAAGGAAAATGCCTGGATTAAGCCCTTTCAATTGATATTATGTCGCTGATGATGCCTAGATCTGCGGCAGACAATGAACAAGGTACGTTACCTGGTCAATAAGAGCGAAGGATGTACATAAGGATGTTAACTTTGATAGGTGTGGCTACTGGCTTGTACTCATGAACATGTACCACTACTATATGTCGCAATCAACACTATATGTCGCAATCAACACTATATGTCGCAATCGCTATACTATATATATATATTTTTTTAGATTGAAATACACAGGAGTGGCAGGGCCTATAACTCAACAGAGTCCTGTGTATTGGAAGTTTCACCTTTCTTGTATAGTTATTGTGGTTACAATTTACCCTTGTTTATATGGTTATGTTTTGTATTTAGAAAACAACCTTCTTTTAATTGATAAACTTGCATAAAGAATTACAATACTTGTTCATTTCTCTCCTTTGTCATTAAGAAAGATACCTGCAGCATCCTGCCTGGTGCGGAAAGCCAATGACATAAGCCACCAATAGCAGCAGGAGTGGTGGTATTTCACCAGGGCGTTGGTTTTAACCCAAGTACCACCTAGAAATTTTTGTCGCATACTGAACACTATATGTCGCAAACCAGCACTATATGTCACAAAAAATCGAAAATCAACACTATTTGTTACAATTTGAAAAACACTTTTAACACAGGACACACAGGACACAGGATACACAGGACGTGATTTTGGTAAATTTAGGCCTAAAATGTAAAAATGTCGGTATAATATTTAATGAATTTTTGGCCAATTGAAATTTTACACTAATTTATAGCCTATAGTATGAATCCTAAAAAAGGTATTCTTTCCATTTATCAGATCTTGGGAAAACTGACCCAAGTATTAAGACCATCGCTGTACTCTTTTACTGGGCAAATAAGTTTTAACAAAAGTGGATAAATTCCAACACAAAAATGTTTTGCATAAATAGCTAATATAAATAGCTATCAACACATTTTAAAAGTCACTGTTTTGGCCATTTGATTGAAATGATTGCAAACCATCCATATGTAGCCATAATATAAGCAGGACTATGGCTTCATCCCAATTAAGCGGTCGTCCTGTTTTATTCTTTCGTGGTCTGGTCTCATCGTTTGACAAGAATTTTTTAGTTCAGTAGCAATTTCGCTATATCTGCCCCCACTCAAATTTACAATGTCTTTTGCTGATATTATCAAGATTGCTAGCAGGTTATCCTTTATATTTTCTAAATATATTTCTCTAAGTGTAATAGAACCTGGCACACTTGGATGGCAGTCTCGTCACTTTCTTTGACCTAGAACTAGGTTGCCTATTTTATCGTCATCATTAGCACAGCTCCGATAATCATCGTCAACTGACGAACAAATATAACGCATTTTTGGTTATCTAATTTTTTGTACTTTGTGACATATAGTGTTAAATTTTGAAACTTTTGTGACATATAGTGGCATTTTTGAAAAAATATTGCGACATTTAGTGTCGAGTTTGCGATACCTCTTTCTCTTATAAAAAAACGTATAAGTTCTCGGGAAGACGGATTAGTAAATAGAACGCAAGGGATGCCGAAAGAAGGTTTCTTAAATAAATAATCCAAGTCATCAACAACCAGGTTTGCATCGCCATGAACGGAATCACAAGTTGCCGTTTATGGAAAATATGAACACTGCTCGCTATAAAAGCTTCATCTGTTAATCTGGTGGTTTTTTAGTAGCTATATCGCAATTTAACATGTATCAAACAATCTGTGCCCACAAACCATCAACATTCGCTTCGTCTTACTCCTTGCTCACTTTTTCTGTTTCTAAACAGTTAATTTTAAGCTTGGTTCAATTGGAAGATCATAGAAAACCTCTTTTGGCAAATCTGAAGTAATATTACGAACCGGAGTTTGCTGAACCGATGCGAAGCAATCTTTTACGCAGCTAAGGATATCTTAGGATAGGGCAGATCGTAACCTTATGAACAAACTTGTAATAAAGGTTTTCGTTATGTATTGTTGCATTGGTTTTCTTCTATTTCGTTTTTTACTTTATAAATGTTGTAGCGCATACTAGTGTTGTTGATATGGTTTTTCATTAGATTGTCTAATTTTAACAGTGAGTTGTTTTAGTAAAAATCAGTTATATACTTCTTTTGTTCTCCAAAACATCCTTATTTTGAGGAAGAAGGTGGTTATGTTTTAGAGCAAATGATACTCCCGTAATAGATGAAATAAACTCTACAGCGTCATTATTGTTAATGTATTATGGAGATTATTAGTAGTCTTGAAAAATGAAACCGTTTCAAGGATATTCGAGTAATGAGGGACCTGGGAACAAAGTGCGTATTTTACTGCAATAATAATATAGACAGAATATAGATATATAAAATGTAATTTGGTGGAAGATTTCGTTCATCAAATAGTTCCGCGAAGGTTTCACACAGAAATGTGCTTTATTGGTAGCATTTGATAGAAAGTACCAGACTGATGATTTTTTCAACGGATTTCTTTCTGTTACATACGTCACAGGTTTTAAGCAGTAAATTGTAATAAGTTTCAAATTTTCAAAAACTTCAGTTTATTTCGAATCATTTCTTCTGTGAATGTGCGGGACATTGAGATAGCTGCATAAGTTTCGTTTGAATTAACATCGCAATTCTCCAGGGATTACCAGTTGTACAAATAGACGAGTTCATAGTTCCAAAAAATTGTGCGCGCGCATAAATTGATTACGTAATGCATAAATTATAAAACCTTCTGCGTAGAATCGCATGAAAAAAAAACAATATTTTTTAATAGTCAATAGTTTGATATACACGACTTCTGACAAAGAAAAATACGTCTAATTTGGAATAAAATGTCAACTAGAATACGAAAAAGGAGAATTTTAGAAGGATTACTTTCTACAAACGCATGAAAAAGATAGAAGAACGGATGAGTGCTTAATATCGAATCTTATAACTTATCCGGCGATTGTGCAATGCGTTCGACTCTTAACTAAGATGGATCAACATTTACGGAATCGGCCATTTACAGTACAATTCTCCATGGAGATATGTCGGTATGGCTATTGTGGTATGAAAGTTGGCATTAGATGGTTCAGGGCATGAGTTTTTTTGACATATGGAGGTTTAGGTCAGACAAAAACAAGGGTGTCAAGAGAAAGCCTCTCAGAAGTAGTAAGCAGACCAACAAGGTTAAAGGAACACAAAGAATATATGAATAACAGTGAACATTTATTTTTCTTTCACAAAGTACATAGCTCATTATGACACTTGTTTACATTTTTCGATTTTTTCTCTTGTAAATAAGGTCTCGAATTTATTTCTGAAAGCAGAAATCTTTGACCAAATCACGTTTTCACTAATTAAAAAAAGATTTTTCAATATTTCCAAAAAACACAACATTGTCAAGTTTTTCGAAATCACTTGCACTTTTCATTTAGTGTTTTTACGGTAAGTGTTCTTTACGACATTTTGACTGTTTGAAATAGACTGTTGAAAGCGAATGATTAAAAAGAATACATAGCCTATCGGACAAAACAATATCGGACAAAAGTGACAAAATATTTTATAGATGCCGAATAATTATGCCCGACGAAAGTTTTGCCCGTCCAAATATTTAGTCCAACGAAGTTTTTACCTTAAGCTCCTCCAGACATTCCCTGACCGCCATCTTGTGCAATTCATCATGGAGATGCTTAGTAATCGAAGCTTCACTCTCCACACCAGTGACAGTCAGCGCAGTCGGTTGCGGAGACTGAAGAACGGTGTCCCTCAAGGCTCAGTCTTGGCCCCCATGCTTTTCAACATATACATGCATGACCTCCCTCCTACGCTCTCCAGAAAGTACGGATATGCGGACGACCTAGCAATCCTATTTCCGAGCAGGCACTGGGAGGCGATCGAGAAGAGGCTCACTGAAAACATGTTCACTCTGTCCACATACCTTAAGAACTGGCGGCTGAAACTCAGCACCGCTAAGATTACGTCATCTGTCTTCCACCTCACAAATCGAGAGGCAAACCGCGAGCTGAGAATCATGGTGGACTGCAGTGTACTGCAGTTCGAAGCAACACCA
Source organism: Candelabrum cocksii (assembly GCA_963930725.1). Classification (NCBI taxonomy): domain Eukaryota; kingdom Metazoa; phylum Cnidaria; class Hydrozoa; order Anthoathecata; family Candelabridae; genus Candelabrum; species Candelabrum cocksii. Next base: position 4,042,885 of record OZ005677.1, on the reverse strand, counting down.
ACGTACCTTGGAGTGAAACTGGACCAGGCGCTGACATTCCAACAACACCTGAAAAAACTTTCGGCAAAAACATCGTACCGAGTCTCCTTGATACGCCGCCTTGCCGGAACAACATGGGGAGCTGCGACTAAGACCTTGCGCATCTCAACCCAAGCCCTTGTCTTCTCTGCAGCTGAGTACTGCGTACCATCTATTGCACGCCACAGTCGCTGAGCCTCCTACACGCATACGGTTAAAATCACGGCACGCCTTTGCCGGACATGCGCACAAACTCTTGCGTGACACACCGCCAGACATCAATAAACAGACCTGGACCAAGAATCGTTGGCGGGAGGAATGGCGGGGAGCATCAGAGCAATCGCGACTCCACAAGTTCATCGAGACGCCAGACAACATCCTCGGCTCCGAGCTCCCCCGCCGTCAATGGACAACGCTCAACCGCCTGAGATTCGGTGTTGGCCGTTTTGCCGCCTCCATGAAGGAATGGGGACTAAGTGACTCGGCCGAGTGCGAATGCGGTCACCAAGACCAGACCGTAGACCACATAATTGGTGAATGTCCGCTGTTCCGACCTCATAACGGAGAGCAGGGCCTGGCTCTGCTGGACGCCAACACGAGAGAGTGGCTGTCTTCGACCAGGCTATAGATATGAGACAGCACGGTATTCGGCACAGTGTATATCAAACTGCAAACATTAAATATTTATATAAATAACTATTTATATAGTTTAGCTCTGCAAAGGAATTATTACTTTATTATTTTATTTTACACTTGTGGCCAGATGATTTTTAGCCTAACCAAATATATTTTTATATACTAACTAATACATGAAGTCTAATAAAATCTTTAAAAAAGTAAAAGCATTTAAACAAAAAATATATATTTTCCAAAAACCAAATGTAAACAAAGCAACTCATCAACAAAAATACTACAATGAGTTAAAATCTCTTACGCAAAGTAAAACCAAAAGAAGATATACAGTACCTTAAGAATTTAATTATGTTAGCCATGCTAGCATGGAAAACGCACGTTAAGACGATAGATAGATGTGTTATTTTCACAGAATAAAAACAGCTGAACATGATTAACTACTTAAACATAATGTGTAATCAGTTGATATGAAAGCTATAACATAAACAATACAATAAATTTATCTGTAGTTTTTATCATTTCTAACTATTGAATATGCACAACCAGCACCAAGGGTAAATTTCTTGCTTATTTACTTTTTCAAAATGGCCCCCAGTTGAAAGCGCTAATCACTCGTTTACACGGCCTGTTAGTATAAAGAACGCCATGATACCATGATTATTAAAGAGCGTTGCTCATTAGGGTAGCTTCTAAATCTTTCGTCCTCTTCGGATATGGAAAAATAATATCATCAAAAAACTCCATTGATTTATCAGTGTTTAACCAGTGAATTTTGGTAAAATCGATGGAGAAAGTTTCCGGAAATTCCGTATTTTCGCCTGTAGCGTCGAAATTTTCCCTGTGAATATGAATCGGCAAAAATTTTCCATCTAAAGTAGCAGCGAAAGTCCTGGAGATATGTTTCTTGTCGCCCACTCCCTTAATGGGAACATTTTCGCCGTCTCTAAAGGTGAATGCATGCTTTCCAGGCAAAACGTAACTCAAAGAGTTCGCTAATTTCAGCTAAAGGGCTAGAAATAACTCTGGTGTTAGTTTGAAGATTTCCCGATACACCAATGCCCTTGCCAATCAGATTGCGAAAAAGGTAAACGAGAGATATTTTTACGTTTAACCGACCGTTTATGTGATACCAATTAGAAGCGCAAATATTGCAAACTTTCCAATTTCGTAATGTAAGCCAAAAATTCGGAATTCATTCAAAAATGAAAACATCAAAGTAAAAATAACATGCGCAAGCAGTTTGCTTGGTGTAATATGTATTTTATAGATTTATTCTTGAGGGTAGAGTAGTCAATATCATATATAGCGACTGTTTTTTCTAGCTCCGGATTATTCCGTAATACATTTGCTCTTTCTGTTTTTCTATATCCATTATAATCCCGATAACTCGAATCATCATCATTGTTCTGCGCGTTGTTAAACGACACCGGCCGGATAACTCCAACCTCCAAGGGACCGAGTAAAATAGTTCGAGACAGGGGCGGATCTAGAGATTTTTTTTACTGGTGTACTAAACAGCTGTATATACTATCTAAGGAACCGTCACCATAGTTGGCGACGATGGGCTAAAAAATTTTGAAAGTTAGATTGGCTTAAAAGGGCCCTAAATTACTCTTCGATTAGTCATAAAAGTACAACAAAACATAGAAATTTAACTACTTTCAGTGCAGAGAAGAAAATGCACGAGTTATGAGTTATTGGTTAAAAAATTTTTTCTTTAGTCGTCATCTAAAATGTTCATCATTTTCAATCTTTTCGGGTACTTCAATGCAAGCATATCAATCAATCGGTCGTAATCAAAGGTCTTCTCTTTGTGAACGTTCAGCAAAACGAGTCCATTGAATCGGTCCTTAACACAAAATAAAAATTGATTTGATTAATTGAAACTTTGAAAATTGCATCCGAATGTCTTCATGCAAAGGAAAGTTACGTTAATAATCATTGCTATAAAGTTAACAAACATGCAGTCATTAAATTTAAAATTGCATGCACTACAGTTTACCTGAGTCATGGAATTCCGGAGATAGGTTTTTACGCGACGTAGTGTTGAAATTGAACGTTCGCAAGTGCATGTCGTCACAGGTAAAACAGCCAGGATTCTCAGCACGCGATAAATGTTTGGATACACACCTCTGAACATTACCGTCAATGTTTCCGGGATGGACTCAGGTAGGGGTGCCTTCTGGTGTGGACTTTTTAACCAAAGATTCTCCCACAGGTCTATCTCGGCATCGATGGTTTCGAAGCTCGGCATGTCACGAGAATATTTTTTGACAAACACCTTCAAACGTGCTTTCCAGTCAGGGTGTGCTGCCATTACTGACGGAATACAGTAAAATCCATTTACCACTTTCAATGAATCGGAGTCGAAGCGAGAGCGGAGCTCTTCGAGTACCTATGGAACATAAAATGAAACTCCTGTCAGTTGAGATGGAAAAATAAGTCAGTGTGATAAAAAAAAACAAAGTCTAATGTCAAATGCATTATGTATAACGTTACACTCCAATTAAAAAAATATATGTATTGAACGCAAATGATTAACCTCATCAAGACATGGGCAAATATTTCTTTCACGATGACGAGGGGCACAATGAAAGTAAAAGTCTCCATTTTGGTTCGAAATCCATTTGCCATTACCCTCGCGTGCGTATCCCAAAGAGAATTTTCCCAATGGTCATCAGGATCAGAGGGCTTGGATTTGGCGATCTTACGAACTGCTTTCCACGTCGAAACGTATAATTGGACGAGCCGGTTCAACCCTTCAATTCTCTCGATCCATCTAGTAGAAGAAGTGTAAATCAGTGACTTAAGCTAACTGCTATAACTCCGCAAAGGAAAAAAACTTCTCCATTACCCCTCTGTTTACAAGATTATATAAAAATTATCATTGAAATAATATCAATCTAATAATCTTACCTAGTTCTACAAATGTTGATAAGTTTTTTCTTCAGTTCTTCGGGCAGCGAAGACTCGTCCATCACAGATTTGAAAAATCGAAATCGTCGGGGTGAGGCACCAAAATAATCCGATATACATCGACAATGCTCAAACATATCTCGGACAGAAGCAATCTTTGTGACCTTGATCACACAAAGATTCAATTTGTGTGAGAAGCAGTGGATGTATGGAGCCAACGGATACTCGCGTGTTATGCGTGCTGCAACGCCTCTCTCACTTCCGGCCATTGCCCCAGCACCATCATATCCTTGGCCTCGAACATTTTCAAACTGCAGACCTAAACAAAAAGGTTAAAATGTATGACTAAAAATAGTGTTGTAATAATTGTTTTAAGTGATATAAAAATATTCAATTTATACCCATGTCCTCCACACTTTTTCTGATGGATTTGGCAATAGCTTCCCCAAATGTTCCATTTTCACAGTGAATGAAGGACACAAGCTTCTCCTTGATTACTTGATGTTGGTCGATGTAACGCAGAACAAGTGACATTTGTGTGAGGTTGCTAACATCTGTTGCTTCGTCAGCCAACACACTGAAGAAGTCATTGCTTTTGATCTCAGCAACAATATCTTTAATGATGTAGTCACCTGAAATGAATGTTTTTAAAAATGGGTTTGTTACAATTACAAAAAACGACATTAAAGTGTTTAAAGTGGATATAGTAAGAATGAATTACCAAACACATCAATGATTTGGTTTTGAATTGTTTTTGATCGGTAGGTAGCGTTTTTGGGAGCACCTTGAATCAAGGAAACCAGTCCTTTTGGAGCAAACTGAAGCACCAACTCCAAAACGTTTTGGAAGTTACCACAGTGATTCCCTGAAAACATGAACATAACACACATGTAAAAATCTTTTTACACAAAAGATACTGAATAGCTAGATGTATTATTAACACATTACTGTTCTATTCCAATGTATTGATGATGGAAGCTAATATTAATGCCTATATGATACTCAGATTGTGATACTAACAAAAGGAGTTGCCTTTTTTAATTTAAATAAAAACTTACCATCATCTTCACTAAGATAATACTTGGAATCATCTCTTTTTCCTCTCAAGGCAATGTTGTTCTTCCCAAGGAACTCGATGCAGGCGACCATCAGTTTTATCAGGGTCCTGTTCTTTTTGATAACATCTGACATCATCCTGTTCATCATTCCATCAACAGATTTGGATGGATCAAGAACTGCAGCAGACAATGACTGAAACTTCTCGTGTTTCCTCTCGTTGTGCTTCTTCAGTTTTGAGGTTGCAGAGTGCCAAAATTTAAGACCAGAAGTAATTAAAGCTTCTTTGCCTGTGTCTCTGACCAACAAACAACAAATGCAGAATATGGCATCAAGGAATGGTGAATAAACGAGCCACACATACTTCTGCAACCAAGACATTTTGCAGCAGTCACTTTTTCGTGCTCCTTGTGGGAATACAAATCCAGTGCCGTTGATCTGTCCTGTGTGTAGAGATGTAAAATAAAGTTTAAGTTATCAATAGAAAATAGTAGACACAATAAAAAAAAATAATAAAAACATTAGACTTATTAGACCATCATTAGACCAGATTATAACATTTCTTTGAAATAACTGAACAAATAAATTCTCTTACCACCAGTAAATTCGTCCTTTATTAACATCCTTTTCTTTGTTGGTGATGAAGTGTTGGGTGTTGGAGATGAATCAGAAGATTGCATTGCAGATTGAAAATTGGTAACAAGTGGTTTGGCTGAAATAATGATTTACCAAGTGTCTCAAAGTTGCTTGTTCGAGACCATTGGGTGAATCCGACCATTGTTCATTCGGCAGTGAACATTCTCGATATTATGAGGATAAATAGTTAGAATTTCCCTTCCAATGACAGATGACAAAGCCAACATGTTCATCAGACAACCAAACCTACGAGCATCAAGGTTCTTCATAGCTTCAAACTGTATACATTGAGCTTCTGTCACATCAAAATCAGAGATAAATTTTGTGGCAACATCATCTGGAAAGGCTGATGAAAAAATTCCTCTCTGGTTGCGGTCCACAATGTCATAATATTTTTCTTTTAAGTATGGGTGTTCAGCATAAAAATCAGGATAAAGAAAAAGTTCTAGGGAAACTGCAGCACGGAAAATTTCATGAAGTGTCTCATCTCCAACAACAAGTATCGAAGCTGCATTATAGAGGCAGTTGCCATTTCCAGTAGATCTATACGAGAACATAACATAAAATAAAAACAAACAAACAGCCATGCTGTAATATGTAAAATATACTAAAAAAATTTGAGCTTTGGGCTTCAAAAGCTTTACGTACCTGAGAACTATGCAGGTTAAACCATCTTGTATTTTTTCATGATGAGCATCGAAAAGTGACTTTCCAATAGGATCAACCTTATGATTTTTCAATTTATATTGTAGATTTGGTACAGCACTACGAATGCTATCAGAAACTTTATCCTTCAAAACCTCAAGATGATCAATTAAAGCTGAACTGGCCCTTCCACTTTGAATCAAGTTTGTTACTTTTGAGAGATTCATAATGTATTTCGGCAACGGCAAACCAGTCAAATACACTATTTGATGTACATCACTTGATTGATCTACAATAATTTAGCTTGAATCCATATGGCTGATACACATGGCGTACTAAAATAACAGGCCTATTCATCGTGCAAAGTCGCGCCGAGACTGGGGGCTGAGCATTTTAGCGGGAGATTCGAGAAAGTAAAGCCGTGTGAGCAGTTTGCATGCTTGGAATATAGACAAAATGGTTAAAAAGTGTTGTGTTACTGGTTGTAAATCAAATTATTCTAAAGAAAAAGAAAGGATATCTGTATACCGCCTACCAAATAATCCAGAAGAACGAAAAAGATGGATAAAAGCCATTCCAAGGGACAATATTCCTGATAGACCAGATACAGTTGTTTGTGCCAAACATTTTCCTCGTGATTTTTCAGTTGTGAAAGTCAATGGGAAGCCAAGACCAAGAGATCCACCCTCAGTTTTTGAAAACATACCAAAAAGTATGATTCCAACACCTCTGCCTCCAAAAAGGTCAACAAATAAAGCCGCAAGTGCAACAAGATCTCGGAAAGATGATGAGCTGACAGCATTTTTAAAGCACGATGCAATTTCATCATTTCAGACATTTTCTGCTGAAGTAGGCGGTCACAAATTTCAATCAGATGTAACTTCATACACATTTGGTGAAGATGTATTTATACAATCAAAAGAACTGTGCCAAAATAATAATGGTTGTATTCCAAAGTTTACATTGAAAGTAAAACCAGACTTCTGTTACGATGCTTATCATATGGGAATAAAATGCCAAATTGCCACTCTTTCAAAAAACCGCATAATTTTGTTGGACAGATGGTCGAGAGTAGAAGAAGCATTAAGATTTTTGAACTCGTTGGAAATAGATACAAAGAAAAGTATATTGATGCAGCAGATTGATGCTATGAGTCGTGTAAATTCAAATAATGTTTGCGAACAAAAATACTCACCTGAGATGATAATTAGAGGATTTGAGTATTTTGCAAAGTCACGAAGTTTGTATAAACAACTGAGAAATGACTTTCAACTACCAAGCATAACAACTTTAACACGATTGACATCCAAAGTTTCAAATGTAGAGGATGATTCTTTTGTAAAAAGTATTTTTCAGAGTCTCAATGATGGACAAAGAAACTGCATTTTATTGATTGATGAAGTATATGTAAAACCAATGCTAACATACCATGGTGGACAACTATTTGGTAATTCAGTCAATGATAATTCGGAACTTGCAAAAACAGTTTTGGCTTTTATGGTAGTTTGCTTGTATGGTGGACCTAAGTTTTTGGTGAAGATGCTACCTGTCAATAAATTAGACACTGATTTCTTGTATGACCAAAGTAAGTCTCTAATCAATCAGATAAAAGACTCTGGTGGTAACTTGGTAGCAGTTTTATGTGATAATAACAGAGTCAATCAAGCATTTTTTAAACGATTTTCTTGCACATCACCCTGGAGAACAGTAGATAATATATTTCTTCTTTTTGATTTTGTCCATATTCTTAAAAGTATAAGAAACAATTGGATCACTGAAAAAACTGGAGAAATACAATTTAATTATAGAGGTGAAAGTTATTCTGCTAAATGGGATCATATAAAAAAGCTTCAGAAATTAGAGGAAGGACACTTAGTTAAAATGTCAAAACTAAATTACGTTGCTGCAAATCCCAAACCTATTGAAAGGCAAAAAGTGAACACTTGTTTGAAGGTGTTTTGTGAGGAAACTGTGAATGCCTTAAAGTTTCACCCAGGCATGCAAGACGAAAATGTTGATGGTACAGTGATTTTTATTACAAAGCTTATTGAATTCTGGAAAATAGTTAATGTCAAAAGCCCATTTGAAGGAATACGATTAAAGGATTCTTTACGTGATGTGATATCATCTGATACAGATTGGCGATTGAACGATCTACTGGAGTTAGCTGAACTAGCGGTTGAATTAAGGGGGCAGCAAGGAAAAAATCGAGTAAAAAGTTTAACAAAAGACACAAGTACTGCATTAGAACATACATGCAAAGGATTAGTAGAGTTGACAAAATACTTATTGGAAACATCTCATTCGTATGTCCTGTTAGGAACTTTTACAACTGATCCTTTAGAGAAAGCGTTTGGCAAGTTGAGGCAAGGTAGTGGAGGTACTTACTTCATCAATGTTCAACAAGTTTTGGAAAAGTTCAATATAAACAAGACAAAATTGATGCTAAGATGCGACATTGACATTCCCAATTCCATTGCACAAGATGGACATTGTTGTAGTAAATGTTCTTATATGTTGTCAGAAGAACAGTGCTATGTATTTGACAGTCTGCCAGGACTTGAAGAAACACTTGGTGATGAACTAAAGTCACCATTGGTTTATATTGCTGGTTATGTGACAAGAAAGGATGAAAGTGGTGTTGATGATACATTTTCATATTTTGAGAAATATGGCACATTTACTACTGGTTTAGATAGAGGTGGTTTGAACATTCCATGTGACAATATTTGTGAATGGACATTTTTTTGCTACATTACGTTTCACTCTGTTGCAAGAGAAGTTTGTCGTACCTCATTATGTGACATATTTATGAACGTGGCAGAATCGTTTAATTTTAATATCGAGAGAAAGCATGCAGTAATTTTGTCAAATGTATTATTGAATAACTACTGTCGTTTGAATTCACCGATTTCAAGTAATGAACCGAAAGTGAAGTTGCTCAAGTTGTCTAATTGACTGATTGGTATCCCAGGAGATTATTGACTGTTTTTCATACTTGTAGTTCATTGGAAAAAAGATGCTGATGTCTTGTTAAAAAATGTTTAATACTTGTAATATAATGAAATGCATATATATATATATACATACCAGTTGATTTATTATATACATACTGTTTTGTTAATATTTTGTTAGTTAGATACTCAGTTCTGCATACTATGTTATATTGTTGATATTGTAGTTTGGTTAATGCAAGTTGTTAATATTTTCAAAATTTGGAATTCTGTTTCTACTAAATGAGATTTTTTAGTGTTTAGTCAGTAATATGTATAGATGTGATCTTTTTTACCAGTTTGTTGTGTTGTCTTAGTAAAAGCCCTGATATTGGGCAAAACAATCACTTTATTATTATACATGTTTATACTTTAATGATATGAATTATTATTATTAAAGTGAATATTTATACAGGATAAACTGTTCAGTACTAAATACTGCTATCATACATGTCCTGTTTAAATTATAATGAAAATTCTTATGTTGATTACACTAAATGTTTTCCCTCAGATAACCCTTCTATTAGTGTTTTTTTGCACTTTTTTGTCATGAAAATATACCAAAACTTTCTTAAATTCATAAAAGAATATCTTGGTTTCAAAGAAGAAGCAAAAATAATGTTATTTCAGTGTTTTGAGTGGCTACTTCAGTTGTTTTTGTTATGAAAACATAGTCCAAAACCTGGAATTCTAGGCCCCCAGTTTTGAGCTATCCTTGCACGGTGAATAGGCCTGTTATTTTAGTACGCCATGCTGATACACCAATCAAGCTAGTGTAAACAGTAAAACCGGCGACGAGAAAAATGTAAACATTAATATTCCGCGCTTTTTCCCCGGAAAAACAACCGGAAAGACTGCTGGATAACACGGAAGATAGCCCACGCTCCTTAGCGAAAATGGTATGGGCGGTGTTATTAAAATGTTGGCGGGCGCAAAAGCCGTGTCGTCGCGCGAATCATATAAAACAATAAAAAACTTTGCGCAAAATCTGAATCTTGCAGAAAGAGGGAAGACAAATTATTTGATTGACAAGAATAATATAATACATCATTGATATTATACAATATTTCCCTAGTGTATGTACACCAGTACACCACTGCTTAATCCGCCCCTGCGAGATAGCAAATTTTCGAGTTATCGGGAGTTTTTATGAGAAAACATTAGGGAAGGGGAACTGAAAAACAGTTCGAGTTAACGCGAGTTCGAATTATCATGGGTTCGAGTTATCGGGATTATATTGGGTACTTTTCTATTAGCCCCCCCCCCCCAAAATAAAATTAAATATAATAGATGTTAAAATCATAAAGTGCCCAAAACATCATAAAGTGCCCAAAAAAAATGTGAGCAATATAGAATAAATGTTAAAAAGGTTTTTAATTTTTTATTAATCAAAAAATAAAAATTACTAGTAAAAACATGCAAGGCTCAAACACTTCTACTACAAGTGTGGTGAATTTTTGAACATAAATATTTTCAATTATATAATACATTGAAAGTAAACAATAGATCGTTTATCGGGTTTTAGGGGGATTTCTCACGGAACTACGGTAGACTTTAACAACTACTTGCGTGAAGTTTGTGCTGCAGATTTGCTCACGAATCCGTTTGTTATCGGGGGGCCGAACACCACAGTCGAAATTGACGAAAGCCTTTTTTCGCGACGAAAAAACAATCAAGGACGCGTGTTAACCCAACAGTGGGTATTTGGGGGCATTTGTCGTGAAACCTCAGAGAGCTTTATGTACACTGTCCCAGACCGAAGTGCTGCAACATTGCTTCCAATTATTCAAGGTTCTATTAGACAAGGCACCACTGTTATGTCGGATCTTTGGAGAGCCTATGGTGGTGTGGCAGCAATGGGATTCAACCATTTAACGGTCAACCACTCAATAAATTTTGTTGATCCAATAACAGGTGCACATACACAATCCGTTGAGAGATCTTGAAAATCAGCTAAAGAACGAAATAAAAGACACAACGGGACGCATCGGTCGATGCTTGATTCGTATCTGTGTGAATGGATGTGGCGTCAACGACATAGAGATTTAGATTTATTTGATAAAGTTTTAGCTGATATTGCGGCTTACTGGCCGCCAAACTAATTGAATGACAAATAATTTTATTTTAACAAATAATTAATTTTCATGTTTGGTGAAAAACTTATTTTTAGTAGAAAAAATCCAAGTATTTAATTTGTTTTATTGTTTTATTGGTTTCACCCTAATAAAGTATAATAAGATAATCTTTATAAAATAACTGATATATTTTATTACTATTATATTTAATTATTTTTTTTTTGGGGGGGACTAATGGAAAAGTACCTTGTAGAACTTTGTACTGTATATATCGGAAATAAAAATGTAAACAAAATGTACATCATAAAAGTCTTTTTCGAGGGAATTTTGAAAATGGACACAATTATTCGTCGGACAAAAGTGACGAAACTTTTCGTAAATGCACGAAGATTTTGTCCGCTGAACAATTATGTCCAACGAATATTTTGTAATGTTCGTTCGAGATAAAAGATCGAGATGGCACGAAAATGGAAATAGCGAGAGTCGACTGTATATATTGAAAACATAATTACTTTAATCTGTCTGACAAATTATTACTGTCAAAAATTCGTCAAAAAAGCATCGTCATATCTTGTAATAAATAAGAGTATAATTTCCAATCCCACGTTTTCCGACAACAGCTGCTGCAAAGGGTGTGATAATATCTTGCATTTCCATGGTATCGACTTTATCATATAGCGATTTTTTTATGAAGAATTTTAATAAAATGCAGTCTATTTCGTCAAAGTAGCAGCATTTTTTGCAGCTATCAAATTGAATCAATGTTTGTTAATATTGAATGTTCTTGGTTAAAAATTATTTGAATTATGATGATAAATGGTTGGCGAATTCTACTCGATATAAACTATTCACAACTGAATGGCGGAAGTATTTTATGTTCTGTTTTGATTTTTTCATCTTTCGCTCTTTTGATGTTTTAAAAAATCATCCACATTATGAGTGTCAATGCACAGTTATCACAACGAGATTTTGAATGATCATTGGAAGTATAAACTATATAAATACCTTATATCTAACTTATAGAATAATAACCATTTAACTTTAAAGATGGATAAACAATTCAGGGAATCTCATAAATATTACCTTGTCACAATTTTTTAAAATTCAAGATAGGATTTTAATGCAATGAGAAAAAAATGGTTGAATAGTGACTAGTTGTAGTACATTAGCGGCGAACTCCTCTATATGACCTTTAGTTACCTTTAAATATTAAAAGATAGTATTTTTGTTTACAGTTAGTAAAACCCAATTGTGGTGATGAAATATGTCCTACGATCAGTTTATGTTTGATGAAGCCTTCAGGTTTGATGATGAACAATTACCCCCAGAGATTCCAGATAGTGAAGAAATAAAATTGGAAAACAAGCGTGTACCACCTTTAGGTGCGTGCAGCAATGATTCAACTGATGCAGCATCAACTTCACACATGTGAGTTAACACATCTTTGTAGTAGTGTCTAAAATTCAAATGAGGTAAATTCAAGTTATTGATTTTTATAGCAACACATCTTCAAAACAAAGAAAGCCAAGATTTGACATTTTTTGTAATTTTGTATATACATTTAAAAAGCAGACATAGTATTTACCACCTAATGGCAAGGATTAATTGAACGTAAGTAAGCATTGTGTTAATTTGATATGGGTCATTCCATATCAAAACATCAGAAAAAATACAATAAGTTAACCCACCATCTCCAAATTTCTTTATTTTTGGCACATAGCTAGTAAATCATGTATCCAACTGTGCAAAAATTTTTCACCCAACTCCAAATATTTCAGAAGTTATGGCGTTTTGAAATTTGCCACTTTTAATTCATTTTCAGTGTTGCGCGCGCCCCTAATGACGCCTAGCAACCAGTTTAATGTGATATATCAACGGAAATATTGGTCATATAGATATGAAATTTGGTAGGTTTATAGATTTTTGGGTGTAGAATCCAAAAATCATACTTAGAAATCATGGAAATATATACACCATTTAAAAGTTATTCCATAGTTCTTAATGCGTTTTAATAGAATGATATTGTTGTAGCAGTGTCTACGTTAATTAGACTTGTTGAATTGACATGGAATAACCATACATGACTCCCAGTTATTCAAAGCTTCAAGGGAAGTGCGGATTTGCTTTAAATAACTGAAAATCTGCTCAAGTGACATATCTCAAATTAATACCAATAAAGGTGTGAAAGTAGGCGTTTGATATAAGATGCTTCTTATGTATTATTTCTCTACTGTTAGTAAAATAATTATAAAATATTACAACTTATTAATAGAATGTTTGTTTTGGTTTGCCCTTTTGTTTCATACTATATTTGTTTGTGTAGCTTCTTTGAAATGTCATTACAGTAAGTGATTTTCTTATTTCATCTCCATTATTGTCAGAAATAGACCAGCATTCAATCAACTATATTGCATCTGCAATTTCTGATGATAATTTTGGTGAGGCACATCATCTTTTTCCTCTTCCTTCTCAGTACAATCGTTGTTACTGAAAACAGAGTCCAGAATTCCTTGATCTGTCATAACATTTGTTTCGCTTTGTTGTACAAACCTCAAAATCTATATATTATGTAGTTGTCTACCACGCAATTTGAGCTCATTGACATATTCATTCTCTCTACTGTGATTACTTTGAGATACCTGCCTTTATAAAAGCAATTCTTTACAGTGTTTGAAAATGAAATGAAAATGTTGATGTTTGGAATTGTTTTACCAGCGATATATTTGTGCGATCTGGCGTTTCTCAACATTTGTGCGGTTTACTGCCCTGATAACTTCCTGGTCCATTGGTTGTGTTTTGAGCAACACCAAACTTTCCAGCAACACTCTTTTTAGAGTGTTGTGACTCTTTTCTTTTTAGAGTGTTGTTATTATGATTTTCAAGTAAATAATGACTATTTCTATTAATTTTCTGAATTATTATTTATAAAATGTGTAAGTGAGGGATGAATCAAGAGACAACGTAACACAATGCGACTGTCCTCTGCGAAAAATAATACTAAAGAGGCTTATCGGCTAACGCAAAATATATATAACCTCTGGCCATAATGGCGCATTGAGGTATACGTGTCGTTATGTTATACATGCAACTATATACAAATAACCTCTGGCCATAATGGCGAATGTACACGCGTCGTTCTATTATACATCTCTCCTATTTTCGTGATCGAGAAGTCGCTTGGAGATCAGTGTTCAGTGAATTCGTGATGAGTTCTGAACATTTGAAATGACAGTGCGCGGGGGCGACGTTTCGAGCGCTCACTTTGACGTATGGGTACTTGTCACAATTTCTCTGTTATCGGCTTTGTCGGAGGAGCACTAGGTGGTTTGCTTTTTGGTTGCTGCAATCATTCATCGGACTTGTCTTCGGCGGGGGAGGAATTTGGTACTGTCTCTGATGGTGTAGATTGCGCTTGGGGTTGTTGGGGAGAGTGGATCACAGGTATTGGATGCGGTTCGTGGGCAAGCTCGCCACATGATGGTACAGACAGTGGAGTTCTGCAGACAGGATCAATCTTCCTTAAGAAGCGACGATTCCGCAGCGTTGTCCGTCCGCTTCCATCTATCTTTACAGTGTACTGGTGGTTTTTGTGTTTGTCTACTATTTGACCAATCTTCTGCCATCTGAGTTGTTGGGGACCCGTTTGATTTTGGATAATTACGTGTTCGCCGACGGTCAATGGTCCAAGTTCTTTTGTCGCCACATTAAAGCGCTCTGATCCACGGGTGTGACGTTTTGACATGGCGTGTTCTCGGAGGTCCCTGATATTTGACCATTCTAATCTGATTGTCTCGTTTGCAAGCAGGCTAGGGAGGTGATCTCGAATCGGATGCCCAAACAGCATCACAGCTGGTGATATCCCCACGTCCTGAACCGGGGTGTTGCGATGCAGGAGGAGTGCTTGTGCCACTCGGTCTGTGTCTAAATTTCCGAATTGGTCGATGTTGGCGGTAAGAATACACTTTGCTGTCTTAACTGCGGCCTCAGCTTTCTCGTTGCTTTGGGGGAAGTATGCTGATGATAAGCGACGTCGCACTCCCCAGTTGTCAGTAAAATTTTCGTATTCAACACTGTTGAATGGTGGACCTCCGTCGGATGATAACTCTTCGGGGACACCGTAAGTGCGAAACCATTGGCGAAGATTGTCAATTATTTTATCTGCGTTAGCTGTCCTGGCGGTGGCTACTTCCACCCAACCAGAATATCTGTCAGCATAGACAAGAAAGCGGTGACCAGCTTTATCAAACAGATCCGTTACTGTTTGCTGGAAAGGTAGATTGGGTTGCTTTACATCCTCGACTAAGGGCTCCCGAGCTTGTGATGGGGCAATTTCATTACATATCTTGCATTGTGCCTTCCGGAGCCTCAATTGGGTGTCTAAGCCCGGCCAAAAAAATCTCTCTCTGGCGTTGCTCAGTATCCCATCAATGCCCTGATGGGCCCCATGCAAGGCCTCGACTATTTCCGCTCGCAGACGTTTTGGGATCAGCATTTTATGGTCACGGAATGGGATCCCATCGACTTCATACTATGATTCTTGCATAGGCCAAAAAGCTCTGATCCGGTCTGGAACGAATTTTCGGTCCGTGGGGAACCCATTACGTATGGCATCCACGAGAGTAACGCATTCAGTGTCGGTAGAAGCAGCATCTTTGACTTTCTCCCATGTAACTGCGCGGAGCACTGAATCATTGTTGTAACGCGGTTTAATAGCATTGGAGGCAGCCGTCGTGATGTGATCATCATCCTCAGAGGCATACGGGTGGTTTAGTCGCGAAGTCGCGTCCGCCGCTTTGTTTATTTCCCCAACAACGTGCTTGATGGTAAACGAGTACACCAAAGATTTTTCTTTCAGTCGGAGGAGGCAAGGGTTGCTGATATTGCTTAACGATCTATCGGAGAAAATGGAAACCAACGGTTTATGATCAACTGTCACAAGTAGATTCGGGCACCCCAGGATGAACATTTTGCACGACTCCAGTCTGTAAGTGAGAGCTAGTGCTTCGCCTTCTACTGGTGCGTATCTACTTTTGGCTTCCTTCGTGAAACGGGATCCAGCCAATATCAACTTCCAGTGGTTTTTTCCACACTCTGTGTCATCAATGTCTGGGCATGTGCAGTGCTTCTGACGGAGTATAAACCCGATGCCAGTTTTGCTCCAATCAGTAGAAAGACATGTTGGTTTTGCGAGATCAAATCTGCACACCCCCTCTTTCACCATGGATACGATCTCTTTCTTTGATTCTTGAAATACGGCATCCAGTTGATCGTCCCAGTAAAATGAGGCGGGTTTGTGTTTTAGGAGGCCTCGGAACGGTGCCATGGTTGCTGACTGAGAGAATGCGTATGCGACTTGGTTTATCAATCCAAACCATGATCGGACTCCTGTGATGTCCGTCGGAGTTGGAAAATCTGCGATGGCAGCTAGGATATGTGATGTTGGCCGGATTCTATCAAGAGTGATGTTGTAGCCTGCTAAGTCCATGTCATCCCGTGCAAAGTGAAACTTAGTCGAGTTAAACACGACTCCATTATCTGAGCACAGTTTTATGTATTCGACGGTGTGCCAAAACGCGCTTTCAATGTCATTGTCCCACAGGAGGGAATCATCCACGCACCAAGTTTTGCGGGGGGTGTCCTTTGTGAAGTCGTTGAACCTGCGAGTGTAGGCATCGCCAGAGGCGTGAAATCCCATGGGTGTTCTCTTGTCCTTTTTAAATGTTATCCCAAGTGGTTTTCCAGACATTGGTTGCAGTGGCTGATGGGTACATGTGTTGAATGCACTCCCCTTGAAGTGTTGTAAGATCCACTGTTCTAGTTTTTCGCGGTTTTCTGATGATGGTGCAAACGAGATGTGGTCCGGGTGGTTTGGTGATTTGGTACGCCTGGGACAGCCGCATTCGGTTGTTGAATTGACACTTCCTGTTTCCTTGATGCCATTGACTTCGGAAATGGTGGGAAATGTCGGTGGGATTATACCCAGCTCTTTTAATGCTGTTTCAGAAAGATATAAACCTCTCGCGTTTTCAGCAACATAAACGATCTGTCTTGTTGATCTTCCTCCAGTTTTGATTTGAATGAAGATAGCTCCCAGAAGATTCAATGATGCGTCAGTAACGCCCTTGATTTGGTGCCTCGTGGATACAAGGTACGATTTTGATATACCTAATTGTCGCAATATCTCTGGTCCACTTGTGCAGGTTTGTGCCCCAGTGTCCGCGCATGCACTTAGGGAAATTGACGGTAATTGGCTCCTCTTGGAGATGCGTCCAAATTGTTGGTGAGTTTCATGCATTACAGTTGCTTTTACCTGAATATGTGGGGGCTTTTGCGGTGCTTGTTGCTTGAAACTGCCGTCTTTCCACTCGACGTGGGATGCGGTGATGCGCTCCGATGATGTCTGGCTGAAGATCTGGGATACCTCGTCTGGGTCATCAGTACTCGTCTTTATTGCTCCTGATGAAGATTTTGTGTCGGCAGCTGTTTTACGACATACTTTCTTCAAATGCCCCCGTATACCACAACCATTGCAGACCCGATTTTGGGCGGGGCAGTACCGGCGGCTGAATGGTTTTCTGCCAGGATGGTGTCGCTCACCGCATCCCTGACATGTGGTGTTACTCGCGTTGGTTGCTAGTGATTTAGCTTTCCTCAATTGTTGGTACTGTGATTTTGCAGCTGCTGCTTGAGTCGGCCCAGATGGCGTGTCAAGGAGACTACTTGTAGATTTGTCAGTAGTCTCCAAGCTGATTAGCATATTGTACTTCTCTTCAAATGTCTTACATGTAGTCGTGCTGGCAAGTACTTTACTTTGATGCTCTTTGTTTAAGACGCCAGCGATCATTTGAGTTGCTATCATGTCCTCAGTGTATGCCTCAGTTGACCCACATCCTGACTTCAAACAGGTGATATGGAAATCACAGAGGGCAGCTTGTGACCTAAGCCTGGCCACGTAGTGGGTGATTGGTTCCCCTTCAGTTTGTTTTATTTGTTGGAAGTTTTGTCGATGAACTTCTTTATGCACTCCCCTGACTGCTACTGACTTGATGTGGCTGAGAAGTTGTTGCTCTGAGCTGCTATTCAGTTTTTCAGCTCCAAATAAATCGAATAGCAACCTTTCAATATCATCGGAGCACGTAGCTCTAAGCTCATTACGAATAGTTGCTTCGTTTGTTAACAGAGTCATTTCTTTATATTGCTTCCAACTGTCAAGGAAGAGGGCCCAGTCTGACTCGTTCAGCTCTCCTTTTATCGTCGGTCGATCTGGATTCCTCGTCGATGGTTTGCGAGATGATCGGCCATTTGCGATAGAAACTTTGTTACGTCGAAGGGCGAGGTTTTCTTGTTGTAGTGCAATCATTTGCTCCATGAGAGATCGTAGAAGTGGATCGCAGTTGACAGTGGTCGCTGCGCCACCTTCGACTTGGGTGGTTCGGTCCGGAAGTCCGTTCTCCTGATCGCCCGGTGCCGTAGCCAAATTATATAAAAATGGCGGATGTTGGTGAGGGGACAAATGTTTGATATAACATAGAGAGTTGTTGTTACCTTGATTTGTTTCTTTTATCCTACTCGCAGCGCCATGTAAGTGAGGGATGAATCAAGAGACAACGTAACACAACGCGACTGTCCTCTGCGAAATATAATATTAAAGAGGCTTATTGGCTAACGCAAAATATATATATAACCTCTGGCCATAATGGCGCATTGAGGTATACGTGTCATTATGTTATACACGCAACTATATACAAATAACCTCTGGCCATAATGGCGGATTGAGGTATACGTGTCGTTATGTTATACACGCAACTATATACAAATAACCTCTGGCCATAATGGCGTATTGAGGTATACGTGTCGTTATGTTATACACGCAACTATATACAAATAACCTCTGGGCATAATGGCGGATGTACACGCGTCGTTTTATTATACAAAATGTTGATTTTCAAAGAAATATCATTCTCACTTTTACAATTTGCTGGACTTTTCATCTACAGTCTGCAGGAATTTTCAAAAATTTGAAATCACTCAAATCACTTTGAATAATTAGGAGTCTACTAGATAATACTAGGGGTAATACAAGTTTCTATAAATTTGTTCAATCAGACATGGATAGCATTTTTTGTGTCGCAAACCAGACAGAATTTACTTTTACTGTCTGTCTGAATTTTCATTTTTCATGGCAAGCAGGACAGCCATGATGAGTTTGACATTTCTGTTTACAGCAAAAGGTTTGACAGAGACCTTGCAAGTAGGATAACAGTGCTCATTCATAAATACAACATATAAAAAAATTTAAATTTAATTAACAAAATTAATTAAATTAATACACCTCTTCTTCTTCATTTCTGCTAATTTTATATGCATCACAACTCCACTGCTTTTTATCACTGTTGTCTCCCTCCAGGTTTTGGAAAGTGCACCACTTTCTTTTTTCCAATAAATCACCTAAGGATATTATTTGCTGCAAATGTACTAAGCATTGACGGCATTATCAGTGACAGTCTTCACCTGCTATGTTTGTTCCACTTGGCAAATTGATTCCTTGCAATCACGAAAAACATGACGGTATGTAGTAGTTTTAGAATGAATGACTTTAAAGCACAGTTCTGATGTTTTATAAAACATGGTTCTCAACTTTGATCCAGTTTAATTTTTTCGTCTACTTAGATTTTAATCTTATTCTTATAATTGAGCGCAAATAAATATAAATGGAAATGAATTAAATTTGTACATTGATTACTCATAAATATGACATATTTATAACCCAATTTTTTTATCGCAGAGAAATTATATAAACATTGTGCCATGAATAGACAATAATTTTGAAACAATTTAGCAAACAAAAACAGGGTTGTGGTATAGGGTTATTATAGCTGCTTCCTTTCATTTTTATTTGAGCCAATTTGTAAGTTGTTGTTGATTTATCATCATGTGAAAGTGGACAACCTTTTCCAACTGACTCCATTATTGTAATGAAAACCTGTTTTGGTTTAGACTGGACTTGAACAGTTTTTTGCAACTGCAAGAGCAGAGCGAACAGCTTAATTCATCTTTATATGCTCTGACATCACATTTCGCACAGGTGAGATTTTATTGCTACTGTATGAAACTTGCAGAATTTTAAACTGTTTTTTTTGTTTTAGGTCCAGTTTCGTTTGAAGCAAATCATTCATGGCCCTAAAGAAGGACAGGAAGTAAGCAAATGATTTTGCTAAAGTTTATGTTCATGAAAGAAGCAATAATTTCCTTTTTTGAGTTTATAATTTGTGATTTGAGATTTTTCCAAATTATTTCCTTCTTAAAACAATTTGCAATTATGAAAAAATACTTATGTCTCTGTATAGAATTAGGTGATCAAAGATGTTATTCAGATCAGGAGGTTGAGTTGGTTGGGACACTTGGAGAGAATGGGGAAAGATAATTGAGTAAGAAAGCATAGAGACTTGATAGTTCCTGGTGCAAAGCCTAGAGGTAGACATGGCAAGAGGTAATATGAACAGATTTGCTACAGAGAAATTTGAGTTTAGATCTAACACCGTCAGGTTGGAAGATCAGGTTGGAAGAAGGTCATTAATATACTCCGTCTAACCCATGCTAGCATGAAAAACAGATGTTAAGCCAATAGATAGACGAGATAATTTATGATGATTAGACAAAAGATTACGCTGTTATTTTCAATCTTTTTAGAAATTACTGGCAGAACTTGAAGACTTTGCATTTGAAGGTTGCCCGGATGTAATTGGCCCGAAGAAAATCAGCTGTATATCATGTCAATCCCATTCAGTGAGTGAAATTTGCTTTTGTACATTATATGCAAGTTGATAATAGGTTTGAATCTCGAATCTTCTTCTTTTCTTATGAAAAACAATTCTATTCTATGTTCTACTTATGTCATTATGTAATTTATTTTTATATCAAATCAGATTAAATATCCAGTATCTTTGAGACATTAATTAGATTCATTTTGATTCTTCTGGTATCACATTTTTATTTCGCTTATATCCATTTTCAAGAAAGAAGTAGAAGAGAGAAAAGGGTGATACTGTTTTTATTTCAATTGGTTTCTTGTTAGGCTGTTGAACATTATGAGCAGAGGATCGCAGATGAGAAGGAACGAGAGAAGCGTTTGAATTTGCATCTCGTATCAATGATCGACAACCTTGAAGCATGCAAAACACAAGTAATATTATGTGATTGTATTTGTTAATGAATGATCTATTCACATAAAAATGGTTAACTTTTCTAATTTTTGGGAAATAGTGAATTTTATTAACACATTTTCTTTTAAAAGCTCTTTCTTTTGATTCTTTTCTTGGCTATCTTTTGACTTTTCATTTAATTGTATATTACCTTTCACTGAAATTATATATAATTTGATTTAAGGTTGATGCAGCGAGTACAAAGAGAACAAACATTGTTAGAGAAGATATTGATATTTGTGATAAAGCCGTGCCAGGTATAATAAAAATATTTTCACATGGTAATGTTACACATGTTACACTGTGTAATGCGAATTCATATCAATTTTTAATAAATATTTATATATATATATATATTATATTTTTTATAAAATTTAAGATGTTTCAGTATTTCAATATTATAAATAGAAATGTTAAATAAAAAAATTAAAATTGCTAAAAAATTTCAAATCAATATTGAGGCAACTCATTCCATTTCTTCACAAACTGTTCATTTTTACTTACTTGGCATTTGTTGATTAATTTGTTTGGTTGTAATATCGGTTGTAGAAGAAATATTATTTTCAAAACGTATTAATAATAATAATAATAATAATAATGGAGTTTTTACGGGACTCTCCACATGTAACAGTGGCTCTTCTTATCCCAAGGTTTAGGTCCTGGCGTACTTAGGGCACCCATTTGCACCTACGAAGTAGCTTCACCAGACAACCCACCATTTGAGCTAGGCTTGCATTACGCAATGAGTTCCGCTCAATAACTCAACTGTAACTCAGAAATCAGAATATGTCCGAGCTGGGTTTCGAACCAGCACCGTTTGATTTTGTGGGTTGAATGCACTAACCACTAAGCTACAGTGACCTTAACCTTAACGTATTGCAAAGTGTGATTATTCTTTAGTCGAGCTCACAAAGTACGTTGACGAAAAGATGGCCAAGCTCATTGATCCAGGGAAAGCTAAAGAAGTGATCATTTCAGAGGTCTCCAAACAGATCTCAGATATGGAAAAGTTTGTTTCCTTTCTAAACAGTAAGTATGTGGACTGTTACGTAAATACAAAGTTACATTGATTGCAAACAAACTCTTAACTTCTTTATCAATAAAGCTTTGGTAATATGATGTCAGTACTCTGTCTTAGAGATGAACAGTTATAATTGATGTGGTTTATATTTTTGTGAAAAGCTTCTCAACCATCGCTACACATCTCTCTCAAATTTAGCATATCTCTCATTTAGATTACGAAGCGTCTTCTTTTTCGACTGCAGCAACAATGTCTCCTGGCAATCAAAGGGTACAGCTTTTAACATGTTTATGAATTGCACCATATATTTGTGAGCCTTTTTATCATTTCATGTACTTTTTTAATGTTAAATTTACAATAATTTCATGTTATTTAATTACAATTTAACTGTTTTTAAAAGTTGTGTAAAGATATTTCATTAGTAGAAGCTTACTCTCATTCCTTCTTATACTCCCCCTCCATCTTCCAAATTTGACACAACATCACACAAAATGTCAACAATTTTATGTGTATTTTTAAATCTAATTATTGCCTTGCAGAACACAGCTGTGGCAGGCAACGAGCAACAACAACCCGTTGGCAATAAAGTTCCCGCACCGCACACCAGAATTCTTCAAATGAGCGAAGAAAAACGGAAAGTAGGGGTCCACCTCACTTCATCATTAAAACAAACTTGTTTACACATAATCGTTTTTTTAGAGACTTCATCAAGCAAGTTTGGCAGTGATAAAAAAAAGCCTAGCTGTTCTCCAAATCTTCGCCATCAGGTACAACACCCAATGTGGTATTCATGTGGTATGGTAGGATAGTAAAGACTTTCCCCATATTTAGAAAGCCACAATGATATTATTTAATGCTCTTTATAATACTATTTTTTACCTTTCGAACAATATCATCATCTATGTAATACTACATCTATATATATTTATAAAATTAATAAACTTCTCATCTTATTAAGGAGAAATGTTTCAGAATGTATTTTGTCTTCCTCAGTCAGTTTGGTTGCAGTGCCCGCCACTTTCGCGAGTATATGGTAAAGAAGACATTCAGGGAAGACGCAACCACTGCTGGATTCGTGTGAGATATCTTTTTTAAAACGTTTGTTCTGTTTGTGAAATAATTGTTGAGTGAGTGAACACTTGATATATGTGATGAGTGCACTAGTGTAACTTCGTGAGAAATGCATAAATGAAAATGCTGCAAAAATTAATTGTTTTCACACTTGAAATTGGTTGAATTTCCAATAGCTGAGCAGTGACGTTGTTCCAAGGAAGTCCTCGGAAAATTGTTCTCTTTTCAATAATGGGTCCCGGGGTCTTTACGGACCAAAAACAAACCTAATGCGTGGGATAATTGTGTGTCGTTATCAGTGAATTATTGATTTCTTGTCTCCATTAATTAAACGTCTCTTTCGCTCATATTCTCTTGGATTGGCTAGTTTTCATCGTTTATTTCGTTTCACCTGTTATGGTTTTGGAAAAATGTTTTTTTCTAAATATCTGAAAATTAATAGTGGCACAATAGAAAGCATGCAATAGATTCCCCCCAAATACACTTGTAAGAACAAATAAAGATTTCAAAAATAACGGCCAACAATGTTTCTATTTTCTATAAGTTATCAACCATTTTTTTTTAATGGTTTTGGTTCTGTATTAGTAGTAAACCACTGGAGAGTATTCGGTCATCGCTGGACCAGGTCATTGCTCTGCACACCAAACTCATCATGGTCGGTGGTTTGCATCCGGATTCTGAAGACGAGCTGAATTTACCGCTCTCCACTGCGGATAAGCGAGCCTCGTGGAGTTGTGCCAGATCAGTCTCGATTGCCCGCAGTCGCACGGAGTCAGTCTCCTCTGTGGCGAGCTTGATAAAAGTAAGATGACTTGATTTGCGTGCCTTTGGTATTTACGTTGTTTTCATTCCAGTCTCCAGAGATGGAAATCCAGGAGCAGCTTGTTCGAATTGTTCGCGGTAACTTCACCTTCTCCTTGAAGGAGTTGCTTCAGCACGGCCTCTGCCAGGTGATTCATTTTCGTCCCTGGAAGCCATATACAGCTATAATGTGACCGTTCAACATGTTGAATAACATTCCTCTTCTTTTGCATATATCACAATATTACATATAGACCTCTACAAAAAGTATAGTTTTCATATTGTACCTGTACTCGATCAACTCATTAATTCAGTCGTTTTCCACTTCGACCTTG
Organism: Candelabrum cocksii; assembly: GCA_963930725.1. Lineage (NCBI taxonomy): Eukaryota > Metazoa > Cnidaria > Hydrozoa > Anthoathecata > Candelabridae > Candelabrum > Candelabrum cocksii. The sequence goes on along the minus strand of OZ005677.1, from coordinate 4,018,483 downwards.
TCAACGAAAGCACTTGTCGGCTGCATGGCGACAAACTCTGTTCATGGCCTCGGACTCCACATATGGGAATACTTTAACAAATTCTACAACCTCAAGGTAAAAACTTTCCTTTTGTGGTGTGGTAGCAATTTTCTCGTTATTTAATAGCAAAATGCGACGGAAGTTAGAACGAAAATGATGTTAATTCTTCCTTTTGAATCAGTTTATTGAAAAGCTATTTTCCGTTTTTGTAGCATGGCAACCAATTTAACAACCAACCGAACGTGATGTTATCCGAGGCGTTCGCTATGGACGTTGGCTGCACTCAACAGACACCTAAACAAGTATGAACACAATATGGTCACGTGAATGTATCTATTTTTCACCCTGCTATAGTCACGCGTTCTTAGTAGTAGCAACGTTCTCTTCGGTATAGCTTTTGGTCGCCATCCAGTATGCTCCAGTTCAAATTCATGTTTTTACGCGTTGCAGTTGTGTTTGTGTTTTTAAATTCGTTGTCACGTTCTTATCATGTTCTTAACAGTCATTGCTCACGGTAATGCATCGAATCAAAACGACACACGAGTCACGAAAGCGAAGTTTTGACGCCATGTTTAAAGCCCTCGTATCGGCGGGACTGAATCGAGGCAGGCTTGCGCAGTGGGTTCGTTTGGTGATTAGGTGTCCGGAGCTAGTGAACCGGCACTACGAGAGATGGTCTTACGTCATACGAACTGGTATTTTTTATATATAGAAACCGGTTTATGAAAAACTTTAGGCTCAAAAAATATTAAGAAATTTAGACAGACTGATCTACATTAGACTAGTTGCGAGATGGGAAATTTTTAAATGAAAACGAAGCTTAGTTTGAGCTTCTTTTGTTAGTTGAAGTTGAGTTGTCAATCATTTTATGAAATCCTTTTGTTGTGAATGGCCGTTAGGGAAATGTTCAACCTTTACATTCCTATCTCGCAAGGGCTCTATTATTTGTTAAGAACGACAACAATGTTCAAATGAATGGATAGAAGAAAAACCGTCGTGAAATGTTCAAATCGCAAAAGAAGGATTTAATTTCAGGGTTAGGTTCCTTACTAATCGAGGTTTTACTTCCTTTCTCGTTTCAGGTTTCGATGATATTCTTACTCTCTTGGAGAAACTGTCCACATTGACGTTCTTTCTACCGGAAGATCTCGCAATCAGACACTTGCTGAAAAACACGAATGAATTTGGAGACGCTTAATTTATGCCCTCTGAAGCGAATAATTAAGCTCCCCTCTGACCCAGTAAATGCATAATTAAGTTTGTCTTTCGGCGCGATAGACGCATAATTAAGTAATCTCTCCTACGCAATAAACACATAATAATTCAGTCGCAATATACGTATGAACTTCACGTCTTCCGCAAAAAGGGCGTTCTTTTGTGTTAACGACAACATTAATTTTTAAAAATTATATACTCTCACAAACTCATATTTTTATAAATGATCTATTTTGTTGATGTTTTTGCGTTGATTATTTTTGTATGAATAACATTTGATTAGCTGTGATATTTTATTTCCAGTGTTTCATGCTTTCATTGTCCCTGGCGCGATGTAAATATTATTTCAATGGTACAACTTATTTATTGGGATATTTATTTAAGATTTCATTCTTTTTTGTTTCCGTGTCTTTTACGTTTCGGCATGAAATTTATTTCTCTAAACAATTTATTTTGATGGAAACGCTAATTTGTTAATCTGTTATTTTTCTTTGGAATAGAATTTTGTGGGTGAAACATGATTTCTAGTTGTTTATATAGAAGAGTTTTTTAAGTGGAGATCTCCTCTCAACCCATATCTATTCCTGATCACGGACGGTACGGAAGTGTCATATGATCAGGGACGGTACTGCGGAAGTGTCATATGATCAGGGACTGGACGGAATTGTCATATGATCAGAGACGGGACGGAAGTGTCATATGATCAGGGGCGGTACGGAAGTGTCATATGATCAGGGACGGTACGGTAGTGTCGTATGATCAGGGACTGGACGGGAGTGTCCTCTTATCAGAGTGGGTACGGGAGTGTCATGATCAGGGTCGGTACGGGAGTGTCGTATTGTCAGGGACGGTACGGAGGTGTCATCTTATCCGGAACGGTACGGGAGTTTCGTATGATAAGGGGCAGTACGGAAATGTCATATGATCAGGAAGGGCACGGGAGTGTAATATGATCAGGGACGGTGCCGGAGTGTCGTATGGTCAGGGACGGTGCGATAATGTCATAGGGGTGGTTGTTGGGCGTTAACCAAAATATTTTTAACTAGAGTGAGGAGTGACATGGAGCAAAGTAATTGAAACCTTTTGTCATCGGAAATTTATAATTATTATAACCCTGTAAGATAAGGGTTTCTTTCGTATTTCAGAATAGGTTTTTGAGATGGCATAAGTATCCTTCGTGCGGAAATAGGCAAGCAATCGAAGAGTAAACAATTTATGACTCTGAGTATACGGATTGCAGGGTTCGTAAAATCTGGGTAAATAGGGGGATATTGAAGGAAATCAGGGAACCTGTTTCCATTGTCTGGAGAAAGTTTTGTTTTCAATTTTGTAAATTTCCTGATTTTCTGTGATTTTGTCCTTGTGAGAAATCTTATCCTTCCCTCATGAATTTTGATACTTAGTTTAGCAAGTCATTGTGCACTTTGGAATGTCGAAGTATCTTCATAAGGAAATGACAAATTAGAGCAGAAATCCTTAAAATGTGCTGAATTTTGTTGATGCTCAGTCACGGAAAAAGGTAATTATTTACGATAAATCAGTGGAAATATAGATATTTTTGAGGAATTTGTCAGATAAATGCTATAGGAATTAAGGAGAATTTTATTCGCTAAGGTTGCATGAAGACTGATTAATGTTCTTTGAAATTGTTACTTAATATAACATAACTTATTCTTGCCAATTGAGAGATAATTTCTCGAATCTGCCAACGAAGTCTCGCAAAATAACATAAATTCTACACATTGAAGTGAGAGAAAGAATATAGGAATAATCACAAAATTTTGTGAAGAAGGCAATCGCGTAATCCGTTTTTGAGATCTAACAACAATTTGGAACAGGGTACAACATGCCGCTCCCATGCACATAAGAGGGTTAAAACACAGGCAATATCGGGTGGGAAGCTAGTTTATCCCAATAATACCTTGAAATACGAAACGTTTAGGTAGAAGAACGAGTTCAGTGGATACGTATACGAAAGACAAAAGAGAGGGCGACCGAGGTAAAATTAACGAAACATGTACACTTGTCTTGTCTTGCATATTGTCTTGCGTATTAAAACAAGCATAAATGCATATATAGAGTGCAATGTTATTAAATTTTAAGCACCTTACGAATTGTGTTGCTAATACTTCAAAAAAACCTATGTTTGCCAACGCCTTAATAAAGTCAAAAACAAACAAAAACTTTCGCGACGGCACGGTTATTTGATGGCTGTTCAAAATTATTGTTATTATATATATCAGCATAAACAACATCTCTTTAAAACATGACCTGTTGCTCAACAAACAGTTTCTCTTGTAGAAGAAATAGTATAATCATTCAAGACGTTTTCGAACCATAGTTGGCAACTATGACCAAATACTATTGATAAACTCAAGTAAAAAAGAATAGAGACGTCCGATAACCTGGTTTTCAGAAAAAGCCGATACTCGCGAGAAATGTGTATCTGTATAGCATGTAATTTTGTTAAACCGTCATCGAGCAGAAAAATTGTTTGTAACTCGTTTACATTATATTGTTTTTTGATTTAATGTTTAAAGCAAATGCCCTTAAGTCAACTTACTCTAGAAGCTAACTGCCGTCCCGTATGCATTTTTTGTATAGAAGGTTTGACTTTAATCAACATTGGTCCTAGGCTTTCAAAAAAATCTACTTTCCCTTTTTGGTTCATGGTCGGTTAGCCGCCATTATGGCAAAGATAAGCTGAATCAGCAATTCTCTCAAAATATATCATGTGACCTCTCATTCAATCCGAAATTTAATGCCAATTCAGAATTTGTTAGGTCAAATCCGGTGAAAATGAAACTTTAAAAAGTTACACATAAAAAAGTGATTGGCAATAACAAGTCAATTTTTTAAGATGTAAGTATCATTAACATCAATAAATGCATTATTGACTTTCCCTTCGATTTCTGTGGTGTTGAAAAGGTAAAACAAACTCCGAAATGAATAGAATAGGCTGAATACACACATTTTGCTGGCATTCTGTGTTGAGGAAAACATGGTTTAGCATGAAAGATTCGTATGAAATAGTAGCAGAAAAATACAGTCATAGTCAAAAGTTAGACGCACAATAGTCATGTCCCATTACAATGGGCTTGAACATTCATTAGTGCATTTATAATATTGACAACAGGCCAATTCTGCAACTCGACACGGACATCGTTTTTGGAATTTGCACCTAATACACTTGCAAGGCAACAGGAATTCTTCCGGCAGTAGACATGCATCGTTTGTGATTGGAACGAGATTGTCATCTCCGTGACATGCGTATCCATACAGCTCTGGATCGATATTGATAGTACTATCAATAATTGCATGATACCAAATTTACGCTTGGAGGTAAGCACGGTGAATATGTAGCTTTATAGCATTTGATGTCGGCGGAAATCGTTCCAGGTCAAGGCAGGAAAACCTTTGATGGAACATCATCTAGCTCAGGAGAAAGATTTAAATGTCTTTATTCACACTGGATATATATTAATTTTCTGTATATAATATGTCACATGGTTCAAAATTATATATGTGTAACACAAGGACTGATTGATACCTTCAGCTTAAACAAACCTGCTGTTGTAATATATATGCAGCAATTTTCACCTACCGTAGTTTGTCAAATGTTGAAATCCTTTCGTTTTTGCTCAAACATCAACAAGAAATAATTCTGCCAGGCATTTCTTTCCCCAATGGTTCCTTTCCAAACTGATGTAACAGTTCCCAACCACGTGTAAGCAAAGCTTGAAATGATGCTTTTTTGGTCGATACCTTGCTTGTTGTATCACATTCTAAAATAATTAACAAAATAGTAACTAGCATTTACTGGTAACAAAGGTCACAAGCACAACTGTACTTATCTTAACCTATTATGTTTGTACATTTGAGTTTTACTAGCAACCTGCCCTCTCTAAATACATGTTTGTTTGTATAAGACAGGAAGCCCATTGAAGAATCATAGCAGGTTGATTCAAAACAGCTTAAACTACTGTGTGCAAGGTAGGAAAAAAAGCACAGAAATATAAAATAATTCGAACATGGTACCTTTTTTTTCTTGTTTGTTTACCAATAAAAATGTACAATGAACAGTTTGATAGTATATAAAATGTAAAATGTTACAATAAAGAAATTGTTAAAATCGTATAAAGTACAGTGTAGGAAATTATAGGCGTGGATTTAAAGAAAGCCTTGCTGACAAGTCAGTCAATCCTTTTCATAAAACCCACTGTTGTTTATCAACTGTAGCAATTTCCCATATTATACAATATGTAATATATATAATTCTGCGTCAACTAGATTTATCAACGTAAAAAAAGACAAAAAATGAGTTATATTTTAATAAAATGGATTTCTTTGTTGAAGATTTGAAAGCGATTATATTATTTGCGTTATTTAGTGGCTCTTCAACGTTATTCCAAATGAGAGGTCCTCTATGTAATATGCAAAATTCACATTTCTTCTTTTTAAATGATATACTGTTAAAATTAAATAATTCGTGAGATCTAAGGTTATATTTGTCGTTTGATATTCTACAAAAGATGTGATTAAAAATGACGGGTAAATTGTCAGTTTTGAAACGGTACACAAATATAAGATGTTGGTAAATATTAATATCGTAAATCGTTAAAATATTTAATTCGCGCAATAAGGGTGCTAATAATAATACCTGCTAGTGCGTGGAGTGCAGGAAGAATATCAACAACTTCTCAATTTAGTTTTTCAACAAGTTTGTGGACAGGGATGACTTGCTTCTGTGATGCCTTCTTTGCACTTATTATTCACAGTTCTTTAATATCAGAAAATATCTAAATGGACATCTGTGTCTGGCAATACAATTATAATCTTTTTGAAATCATTGACTTTAATGGCATGATTTGCATGGAACAGTATTCTGTCATCAGCTTCTTCAGATCACACCTCAAAATTGGTTGAAAACTGACTTCTCCATTCTAAATCATTACGCAGGACGTAATGTTACCTTTATGAGCACCTTCTAGAAACTATAAAATTGAGTCTTTGTATGACGTCATAATCCATTCGATAAAAATTTGTTCAAGTTGCATTTTGTTACTTGTTGAACACCAAAACTTATTAATGGGGAGTTTTTGATTCAATTGTTTGATCGTCGTCTCTACGAAACCTTCTAGATTTCTTCTTTTTCGCTGTCCTTCTTTTATGCCCGATCAAGGTAGCTATATGTCAAAGATGATGTCTGTTCTTTGAGATGAAGTTGATAGATGTTAGAAAGTACCCCAAAGATGGCTTGCAAAATCTGCATAGGTGTTTAGTTGGAGTTTTTTGGTCATAATTGCCAACTTTGGTTCTTAAACGTCTTGAATGATTATACTATTTCTTCTACAAGAGAAACTGTTTGTTGAGCAACAGGTCATGTTTTAAAAAGATGTTGTTTATGCTGATATATATATAATAACAATAATTTTGAACAGCCATCAAATAACCGTGCCGTCGCGAAAGTTTTTGTTTGTTTTTGACTTTATTAAGGCGTTGGCAAACATAGGTTTTTTTGAAGTATTAGCAACACAATTCGTAAGGTGCTTAAAATTTAATAACATTGCACTCTATATATGCATTTATGCTTGTTTTAATACGCGAGACAATATGCAAGACAAGACAAGTGTACATGTTTTGTTAATTTTACCTCGGTCGCCCTCTTTTTCGTCTTTCGTATACGTATCCACTGAACTCTTTCTTCCGTTCTAATGCAATGAATATTTTTGGAAATCCTTGTAACAAAGTTTTTTCTCAAGAGTTTGTGGAAAAGTCGTTAAAAATTGAAAGGAATAAGAGTTGAGAGAAACAGAACAGGTTCAATTACTTTGAGCTTGAAAGACTTTCTTGATGCTTATATACACCTTCGGTAATATTCAGTAAAGCTGTTTACTAACTGGTTTCAAAGGTTTATTTATCATTGTGGGAAAACATTCGCAAATAAGTCAAAACACGATAACTACAAACTATGAAAATGATCACCAAGTTTCGTGGTAGTGTTTTAGCAATGTTTTCATAGCAATACAACAGATAACAGATCAGTGTGAAATAGGACTTGTACATATTCGGCTGTTGGTTTCTGCATACATAAACGTTTTGTATTTCAAGGTATTATTGATAAACTAGCTTTCCACCCGTGTTTTAACCCTCTAATGTGCATGGGAAGGGCATGTTGGACCCTTTTCCAAATTGTTGTTATATCTCAAAAACGGATTACACGACTGCATTCTTTTCCATGCTCTGGGGAAAGTGGCATAATTTTCCATGATTTGTTAAGGAAATTTATGGACCGTTTCTGGAATATTTTATGTGTTTTAGGTCGTACCAATCCTTAACAAGTGTCTTGCGTAAAGATGGATTCACAGAAGAGATGCTAGATTCTACTGCTTTTTCTAATAATCCATGGGCCAGAGGGTCAAAAATGGGGTCATGAGTTTGTATGGTTGCGTTTTTTTGAAGATTGGATGTCTTGACAACAATATTCATTATGATAGCATGTTCAAAGTGGTCATACTTTGCTAAAAATTAGTCATCATACAGAATTGCCTTTTTAAATGTAAGTGTCTATTTGCCGAGCCCGGCTTTCCAAAGAACCACTCGTTTTCACCTAGTTTGGACCTAGAGCCAAACTCATTAATATTCATAGTTTTCGGAGAGAGGCTCATTAATAGTCATGAGAAGGTCCGTCCAAAAAAATTGTAGACACTAGACACTATACCTCGCTTGATTTCCATCTCAGTAGAAATGTTGCAAAAAGGGGAAACTTATGGCTCCTTTTTGAACCTAGATGTGGCAATAAAGAAATATCAAGATGCTAACTTTTGTGTTTTTGTAAGAAAGAGCTTGAGGACAATAGACAAACCTCCGGCTCAAAACCGACGATAAGAAATCCGACCAAAGCCTTTTTTGGTTTTGCGCAAACACGGCGGCAAGCACAAGACTTTCAGTACGAGAAAAAGGCCCCATCAAACGTAAGTATACGGTACTAGGCCTAGTAGAAAGCCGTGGTTTCTACTAAAGAAAGCAAAGAACAACCGATGCCAAAAGTACAAGGAATCCTTAGATGGTGGCAAGCAAATTTCGGCAGTGAGCTGCGAACACGGACAAGATGTTTTCGACAAGTATATTGAAAACTTCTCCGAATTCAAGGCCTTCGCGATAGGTGGAAAAGAGGTTGAAGTTTGTGATATGAAAACAGTAACGCCAATGCCAATGGTCACAGTCCCAGAAGGGAACAGGATGGGCCCTCTGGATCTAACACTGCAGGACCTCAATAATAACGATGTCATTGACCATGACAAGACAATCAGAACAGGTGTGTAGAAGAGAACACACAGTGGTACATTAGAAAGAATATCAAAGAAAAGAAAGGTATATTAGTATATTATTGACCGCGATTGATTTATGTCAATCTATGTATGCTTACTAAATATTTAGTAAACCATGTTGAAAATCCTTGCATTTTGCGTGATGCGTTCATAAGTTTTGCAATTTCAATATCAATCTAATATTAAAAGATGAAGGGACAATCAGTTACCACCAAGTTTATTACTGTAAACTGCACTTTATAGGATGTCAGAGAAAGATTGGAAAGGCGTTGATGGAATCGACAGAGGAACCCTTATCGCCTCTATCAAAGTCAACTACACCTTCACGTACAAGTTCGAGGGAACCTCGGAGCGGTAGAGTTTTACCAAAAAAGTGCATTTTCTGTAACAAAGACCTATACATAAAAAACTCTAGAAATAGAGGAATCACAAACAGAAATTGTAATAGTTCACAACCATCTTAGTCTTAAAATTCTATCTGAGACAGCGTGGCTTCACGATTAAATTATAGTCTCATATGTAAAGCGTTGAGGAATATACTCGAACTACCAATCGGATGAGTGCATTTTGCAATAATATTTATTAATATTTTATTGTTGTTAAATTAATTTATTGATGTATTATATCTCTTACACAATCCCTTAGAGTTTGCGATAAAACATTTACTACAACGAGGAAAGAATCCAAAAAAGTTTATGACGTCATTGAATTATCTAAATGCGAATAAAGCGGCAGGCAGGTCATGACGTCTCTTACCTAAGATTAATGAAATATTTGAACCCACCGCTTATATATCTTTTGCTAGAAACTGGGATATTTCCTTCTAAACTTAGAATTGCAAAAATTTTCTCTCTTTATAATTTTAAGGGCAAATCACTTCCGCAAAATTATAGTTCGATATCAATTCTCCTTTTTTTCCTTCCAAAACACTCGAAAAAATAATTTTTAACCGCTTGTACAAACATCTAATCACAAATATTTTTCTTAACAAAAGTAAATTTGGGTTTACAATGCTGTTAAACTCGAAAACATCTTGTCTAATTTTGTTTTGTTAAAATTTATCAAAAGGCTTATAAAATTTGTTGTCGTTCCCACCTGGATTTGAAGAGAGTGGTCGATGCGTTTGAGCTTAAAAAAGATTAAAAACGTTTTGTGTACCGCTCTCATTGTCTCATCTAGTACAATAGTATCTGATGATAGTATCCCGCGATAGCGCAATGGTAGGCGTTCGGCTCTTAACCGATAGGTTCTGAAAGGTTCTCAAAGTTGTTTAGTGAGCGGTTATAAATAAACAACGCCGTATTTTATCAAAAATAACCGTAGCACTAATGGGAGCAATTAAATACACTAAAACTCCTGACGAGGCCTTTATGGTGATAATGCTTAACAAGCGTTCTGGAAGCCTCGTTAAAACAAACCAACATGAAATAACATGAAACATATAATAGTACCTTGTTAAAAAAATTCTTTCATAACAGCCATCACAAATCGAGCTTAATTCCCATTTATTGTAGCTATTGTTATAGACATAATCCATAAATAGAGAGCATTATAACCTATTGCTATTTACATTTGATAAACGGTACGAAAATTTGAAAGGTAATAAACTCAAGCAGTTTGTAGCCGCAGTAATAATGACAATCGGTTTAATTAAAAAGGCAATTTTATCAATGTTGATTTTCTGCCTAGCTTTGTTTTTTATATATGGTAAGTTGCTCGTTCATGCTTATTTCACTTCATATTAATTGGCATAAAAACTCTTCAACAGAAATGAAATGTTGACGGTTTATTCTTTCGTTCAAGTCATGACGTAATGTTTATAAATTATGAAAAGAAGGAAACAAAGCAGACATGTTGATTGTGATTTGTCAGATTTTTGAGTCCCAATTTTACGAAGATATATACCTCCGAAAGTTTACACAAAATTGATTTTATACATACTGAAAAATATCAAGAGTTTCAACGCGTATAGATACCATATAGGAAATCCTCAATAATCTTTTAACAACGTGATAATCTTTATCTTAAGGCAATATTACTTATTTATCTAATAAATTTTATTACAAAAGTTTGTTAATATATACACGATAATGCATAACATAAAAAAGGTTAAACTACATATCAATTACATTTGCTGAAGACAAAACATGCTGATTCAGCATTCATATCCTGATGATGTTTAAAGATTACAATTATTCTACCATGAAGTAGGTACTAGTTTCAAATGGGCTCCTGCATGAGGTAGGTAGTTTCAAATGGGCTCTTGCATGAGGTAGGTAGTTTCAAATGGGCTCCTGCATGAAGTAGGTAGTTTCAAATGGGCTCCTGTCCTTTTTTCTTTTTTTTTCTACCACGAAGTGTTAGTTTGCTTTTTTTCTTTTTCCGTGCACTGAATTTACTCAATACGGGTCTTACTTTCTGTATTAAACTTTGTGTTCGTAAACTAAAGTTAAGTTTAAAATGGCAAATCACGGAACGGCTTTGATAGATACCAAATACGTAGTAAATAAAAAAAGCTCATACAAATGTTTTCAAAAATGAAGTAATAACTCTTTTCAATCTTGCACGCGATGAGTGTGGAGCTAGCTCCTGCAACAGCCGTGGTCGCTATTTTAGCAAAAGAGAAATAGAGATGGGCTAGGAGTGTGTGGGTTAAACTGTAGCTCTTACGACGACCACAATTAGTAGTATATGACATCTTACTGAGCTAAAAATAGGAGTTCGATTGGAATATGCAAACTATTTGAGGATGTCCAAAGAAAACATGGAGAAAATCTCAAGATAATCGAACACGACATCACGAAACAAAACACATTGATGCGTGAATTAATCCCAGCAAGATTAAGATTCGCAGCTACCATACGTTTCTTATCTACTGGTGAGTCATATAAAAGTCTGCAAATTGAAACAAGCAACTTACTACATAGTTTCAATTCAGAATTCATAACAATACGTCGAGCTCCCCGAGGCGTGTGATGCCATATACAACAGAATGAAACACGAATGTATGAAAGTAAGTTTTAAATGTTGTTTTATTAACCATATCTGTATATAAAGCAAACTTTATAATATTTCATATAAATATTGATAGGCTAAAATGCTTGGTTAAACCTCGGGAACGCTGCGAGGCTGAATTGTAACGGGGAAAGTGGCGAATCACTCCGTGAAGGAGAAAATATTTGATGTTGCGGGACACGTGGTTATGGATTATGTTGTTGAATTGGTGGTGGAAATTGCGCTTAGAAAATAACTTCTTGTATTTTAAACTTCACCCATTGTTGGGAGGTTTCGGATGATAATGCGCGTATTTCGTTCGCCACATCCAAATACGCCAAAAGAATCTTCTGGCGTAACATGTTGACACTTTTACATGATATTCAACTCCGCATCCAAAGCGTGATCTTCCTTTTTTTTAATCTTTTGTTTCGTAACCGTCTTTTAGTTGAAACTTGGGGCTCTGCCTTTCTGTTTTCTTCGTTTTCTGAGTAAGAAGCGTGTTGAATTTCTTCTTCTTCTATTGAATATTCCTTAAACCCATCCATTTCACTTTCTGGGGTATTATTCCAATATTAAAAAAAGTAAATCTGTTATATAGTTTTGGATTACATTTGTTTTAATAAAAATATTAGAGTTTTTAAATTATTTTTTTAACGTTTTTTTTTTAGATTCACACAACTGGAGAAGAATTGGAAAGTGTTGCAGATGCATTCGAGGAACACTGGAACTTCCCCAATTGAATAGGAGCCATAGATGGAAAACATGTCCTTGTGAAACAACCCATTAATTCAGGGTCGTTTTATTTTAAACCCAAATCAACTTTTAGCATAGTACTATCGGCCTTGGTTGATGCAGACTACAAATTTTTGTACATAGACGTTGGGTGTAACAGAAGAGTTAGTGATGGCGGAGTTCATAGGAACTCTTCTCTATCTGATGCCCTCGAAATTACCGAAGTAAATTTGCCAGAGAAAGATGACAGAGGTTTTCCACTTGTTGTTGTTGCTGATGGCGCCTTTCCGTTAAAGTCCTATATTATGGAATCGTATGGCTTTCAAAATTTATCAAAAGAAAACGGATTCTTAATTACTGCTTGAGTCGAGCACACCGAGTTGTTGAATATGCGGTTGGAATTTTTAGCCAACTGTTTTAGAGTTTTCTCTCGCCAATGTCTGTTACTGTCTGACACAATATGGAGAAAAAATTGTTTTAGCAAGCTGTGTGTTACATAATTTTCGGAACCACCTTTTCGTTACACGTCTACGGGCACATGTGACAGGGAATGTGTTGAAACTGGAGAAGTAATTCCTGGAGATTGGAGAAATGAAGCAAGTGCCTTCCAATCACTATCGAATCAAGGTGGAAACAGATATACAGAAGATGCAAATGATGAAAAGAGAAAAATTATGCGAATATCCACAGAAAAGGCCACATGGACAGGTCCATGGCAAGATAATTCAGTTTCATAATCGCCTATATCCCTAATCAATTTAATCAGCTTTGCTTAAAGAAGTTAGTATATAAAAAATGAAATGTGAAAATCTATATTTAAGAACATATTTGCTACATTTGAAGTTGTTTTTTTTAGAATTGTTGAGTCTTTTAAATAAGAAAGCGATTTAAAGTGGGGCCATTTTGATTTAAAAATCTCATCTCTCCCAGCACCATTTTTCTTGCTTTTTGTAAGCTCTCGGGTATAGTAGGTCGGCTAGTTTATTTTGGTTTTAACTTCTGCTTCTAAAATAACAAAATATATATTTAAGGTAATGCTATAATATTAAATATACCATATGAGCGGCAACATATATTTAAGTATAATATATAAGAAAATCCCACTGCTTGGATCAAGTACAGGCAAATTCCAGTTAGATATTTTTGTGTGTTTCTTTGTCACACGAGAAAGTTGCTAATCGTAAACTTTAATAAAGTGTTTTATAAAAATACTTACCAGTCATTTCAAAAAGTTTACCAATCACTTTTAACGCAGCTTGCCGAGCATTTCTGTCCTTGAGCCGCTTTTACATCCCATAAACAATCGTGTTTCTTCTACTCTTCGTTCATGAAGAAGAGATGATTTTGTTAAAACTTGACAGGAGTGTCCTTAATACAATACCCTAAGTGATTATGTAAAAAAACTTGAAAAATCGGAAGTAAGTAGCTGACGTAAGCAAATTTACCGAAATTAGCAATATTTTGGCATTTTTCTTGTGTTTTGTTTCCTATAAAAACGTAAAACGCTTCTTATAAATATTTTATAATGTGAACATAAAGAGGATAGTATTATGGACAAGCATGAAAAGGAAATCAACTGATCAGGTGAAAAACAGGAGAACAAGGCTCAAAGTAATAAAAAGGAACTATTAGATAAGGACGTGGAAAAGGTGGGAGGAGAAAGTTACATGAAGGGTGGATGTTGATGAATTTATATTTTATCGCTTGTTTTCTCAGATTTGAATTTTTACTACATGCAATGAACGAAAAATTAAATATAAATGTTGTTGATCTAAAATTTACATTTACTATTTATTTTTTTAATACGTCAAAACCATTTTTTGCATGACATCAAGTTAATACCATAACTCGTCAAGTTTTGTGATAAATCAAATGAATTCAGTTCCTTGTTAATCTTTGTTTCCTTTCCCGCTCATTTCATAGTTTCTTTGACATGAATTTTTATTCTTTTAATTCTAGTTTGCATTTCCTCAAGGTTAATTTCTCCCGGTCATAATAGTTCAGTAGATTTCGTAGTTTGACAAGGAAAACGTTTGATATACATGTTTTATAGGCATAAGATTGTTCAGGATAAAAATGTTAATGAATTGTTAAAATGGAATTCTTAAATCAACAGACAAACACACGTAGTTCTAGATGACCATGTTAGTCAAGGATTAAACATCTAGAGATTTCGGTGAGGGGTGTTCACATAGCCTAAGACAAGGGTAATACTGTCATGAGCAGCAAAGTTTGTTGCAAAATAAACAAACTTTTGTAAGTTATCTACCTATCCGGATACGCCACTGCGATCTGTTAAAAGGTTCTTAATTGTAATAAGTAGTTGAATTTATCAATTCTCATTTTTGGAAAAGAATCTAAATTTAAACTTTAAAATTGCGCTCTCTCCAACCGCCCCTTTCTTTCTGCTTTTGTACACTTAAAATTGCGCTCCCTCCAACCGCCTTTTTCTTTCTGCTTTTGTACACTTAAAATTGCGCTCTCTCCAACCGCCCCTTTCTTTCTGTTTTTGTACACTTAAAATTGCGCTCTCTCCAACCGCCCCTTTCTTTCTGCTTATGTACACTTAAAATTGCGCTCCCTCCAACCGCCTTTTTCTTTCTGCTTTTGTACACTTAAAATTGCGCTCTCTCCAACCGCCCCTTTCTTTCTGTTTTTGTACACTTAAAATTGCGCTCTCTCCAACCGCCCCTTTCTTTCTGCTTATGTACACTTAAAATTGCGCTCTCTCCAACCGCCCCTTTCTTTCTGCTTTTGTACACTTAAAATTGCGCTCTCTCCAACCGCCCCTTTCTTTCTGCTTATGTACACTTAAAATTGCGCTCCCTCCAACCGCCTTTTTCTTTCTGCTTTTGTACACTTAAAATTGCGCTCTCTCCAACCGCCCCTTTCTTTCTGTTTTTGTACACTTAAAATTGCGCTCTCTCCAACCGCCCCTTTCTTTCTGCTTATGTACACTTAAAATTGCGCTCTCTCCAACCGCCCCTTTCTTTCTGCTTTTGTACACTTAAAATTGCGCTCTCTCCAACCGCCCCTTTCTTTCTGCTTTTGTACACTTAAAATTGCGCTCCCTCCAACCGCCTTTTTCTTTCTGCTTTTGTACACTTAAAATTGCGCTCTCTCCAACCGCCCCTTTCTTTCTGCTTTTGTACACTTAAAATTGCGCTCTCTCCAACCGCCCCTTTCTTTCTGCTTTTGTACACTTAAAATTGCGCTCCCTCCAACCGCCCCTTTCTTTCTGCTTATGTACACTTAAAATTGCGCTCTCTCCAACCGCCCCTTTCTTTCTGCTCATGTACACTTAAAATTGCGCTCCCTCCAACCGCCCCATTCTTTCTGCTTACACGGAACGGTACTTTCAAATCATTTGTGAATAGCTACTTTAGAATTTAGTAAGGAAGTAAATCCGTTCGAAATATCGGAAACATTTCAAGGCTAAATGTTCTAATTATCGTTCACTTTCAACCGCAGAACTTGAAGATGATTTTGTTTTTTTAGGTAAAAATGAAGCAAAGACCACAGAACTATCAGTAAGTTTGGATATTTATTACAATATCAACTATTAAACCTTCTAAGACACATATTTGATCGGGTTACGATATCAGCGATATGTCATGGAAACGATGAGTACGATAAACAACTCTAATTTAGTACGCATAAAAAATCAATTATTTCGAAGAAAACGGAATATATAAAAGAAGAATGTTATAATAAAACGCGCAGTGAAAAAATGGCAAAGACCATCCTTAGACTTGGCGCATTTAGTTAGAAAAACGATGTTCGGCAAAATACGTATTATTATGCATCATTAGAACATTAATGAATATACTGCATAAAAAATTCATTAAAAATATGATAGGTTCCACTCACTTTAAGCATATCATAAGATGATATGGGCGTGCATAGCTGGGGGAAGTAAAAGAGTGGTGTGTTATGCTTATGATATAGCGTGTCTAATTGGTGTTGATAGAATGATGCATTTTTCATTCAGAGAAAAAGATGGGAAAGAAGTCTTCGGCATATTGTTGTAACAAAAACCGACGTTGACAAATTAAACGCCTCCACGTGGAACGAGCAAGTAAAACGTAGAAACATTTTAGAGGAATATTGCAAGAAACAAAAGAAACAATTGGGTGGAATCGGACATATTTATCTCAACAAAAAGTATAAAATCCTCTATTGTCAGGTAAGCAAGATTGCATCAACGACTTGGAAGAAGGTGTTTTTAATGTTTGATCAACGAAAAGATTGGAACGAAGCTAATACAGTGGGAAAAGTTGAGGTATCTAGATACTTAAATAATGGGTATAATTTGAAGTCTGTAGAGATTTAATGACAATAGATTTATCTAATAAAAAGAAATTTAAGTCAGAACGACACAAGAAAATGACAACTCAACTCATATATTAGATTAAATAACCAGGTGCTACGGTGCGCGCGCGTGTGTGTGTGTGTGTGTGAAGAGGTGTGACATGAATTGAAAACAGCTATTTCCATTTTGGTCACCCCAAAACGTTTTAAATTTAAGTTTACCCACAAGTTTACTGGGGTTACAGGTCCTGTCGTACTAAGAACCATTTAATTCTACAAAAAGCAAATGCTATCTGCTTGACTAGACAAACCGTAAACTACCAGGCACCATTCATATCCTCTTTTTCATAGACACACTATATGGAGATCATGTTTGGTTCTTAGAGATCTAACACAAGCAGCGCGCTGAAAATTATCTAAAATGGTTCAAAACGGAACAAATTTTAGGCGCATATTTGGTGGATACGATGCTGTCATAAAAATATATACGCGCCTATGAATTTGTTCGCATAAATATAGTGGAATGGTGAAGATTTTTCACTGAGCGATTTCATCTTTTACAAAGCTATAATCAACTACGGTATACTTCCGTTAAGTGGAACCGAAAGAGACGGGAACATAAAAAATCACGAATTCAATATAGAAGAAGACAAACATACTTATGTAATATATACTTGTTAAGGGACCCTTAAACATAAAGGGAATCAACTTTGGCGATTATATTTTTTGGAAACTTTCAGGGAATCCATTTTCGTGGATGAGTCAAAGTTAATTATTTCGTTGAAATTTGAGTTCGGGGATCGGTGCGGAAAACATTTTTTGTGGAAGTAAATTTTGCGGATTATGGCAACAAAAAAATAGAAAACGGATGAAGTAGAAAAGCAAATGTATGAAATAATAGTGAGCGATTAGAAAGTATATATTAGGCCATGTCAAAATTGACAAAAGTATCACTTTACTCTAGACTTTGCATCTATGTAGAAATGTTGCTGTATGTACTAACTTCAAGGAATGGGATGGTAAACGGCCTCTATCGTAATGTAAGAAGTTGTTTCAAGGGGTAAAACAGGGAGTATTGCCAATTTTTTACAATTTCCGAAATTTCATTGATTGACATGTTTTTGACAATGAGAAGAATTTCGTGGTATACTTGGCTAAATTGTCACTGTGAGGTTGTCAGATGACCCATTAAAACATTTTAAAATTTTTTTGAGGGATATCAGGGGGTAAATTTGGTTATAAATTACAAAAGTTAGGCACATTTATCTACTGAAGAACAATTACAAAAGTATTGCCGTTCTCAAAAATTTGCATCCCATATGAAAATGTCAATATCCATCTCAGCTTTCAGGAATGGGGTGGTAAATGACCTGGATTGATATGCAACGGGCATTTTAGAGGGTAAAACTTGGGGTACTGTACATCTGCAGATATTCTAAATTTCCATTGATTTCGAGTATTTCTCAATTTCAAATTGTAAATCTTATTTTTTTGGCTGAATTAAGACTCTAAGGTTGAGAGCTGAAATTCTTTTAAAATTTGTGACAAAATCAGGGGGTAAAATTTATTTAATATTGTAATATTTGAGACAAATTTGGCATATTTCCTCCCTAATTAACAACTACACTTGTAATCACCGCTGCAATATCATAGTTTCATCTTTGAAATATTAGTTAATTAAGGCATGTCAGTAATAGGATTGCAAAAAGGAAAGACTTTCATGTTAAAGGGTGACTTTTAGCTCAGCAGGGGGTAAAATATATGAAATTTTGAAAAATTTGGGGGCGATATTCTAAGAGTAATATAAAAAACAGAACATATTCAAAAGCATTGTTTGATAGTGATATAATGTGTCTCTTTACTCGGTATCATTTTCAATATCACTTATCGTATCAACACTGTATTCCTCCTCACCACAGTCATCTGCGGCATCATCATCATCGAGGAGAATTTCCTATTTCCTAAGTTATCTACAATAAAAAGGAGCCAAGTGTACCAGCTGGAAATAAAGTACAGTAAAGTAAAGTCTGTCGACATTAACAGAAATGTCCTTGGAAAACTGATCTCCTACTTATCAACCACAGGGAGTGTGATTGACTATGAGGAAGTTTTGAGGTATACTTTGTCACCAATACCATATAGCATATGCTCTCCAGATGGAGAGAAACGTAAATGTAACAAGGCGGAGTTACCGTATTTGTACTAATTTCCGCGCAACGGACCTTGCGTGTAACTTCGTATTTATTTTTGCGCATCATAAATTTAGTATAATTTTCGCGCAAGGCCATTTTATAAGATATATTTTCTCTATAATTTATTTGAAACAAGATGAAAAAGAAATCTAGATTTAAGGAGTACACGTTGTTTTTTTTTATAAGAAAGCCACTTTTTTGCCCGAGCCTCAATTTTCTTAAATTATCCCTGAAATGAGGCTGAGATTTTCTTAAGATTTTCTTATGGCATAAACTGGCTAAAACGGGCGGGCGGACGGGTCGTCTGAGTCTCTTTACCTTTATTTTGTTGGAAAGAAACTGTCCTTTGTTATTAACAGCGTTTTTATATGGTTCCCCCATTACATGTATTTGATATAAAAAGTTTGATCTTTGTCATCACAAAAAGCTTACAAAGAATGAGGTAATATCGATTTTTGGCATGCAAAAAACAGAACTTTGCAACTTGAGCTTCGTGATTTTCTTAAGATGTTCTTAAGATTTTGGCCTTTTGAGCCTCATTTTCTTATAAACTTTTTTCTTATAAAAAAAATACGTGTATGGTGTTTGGAAACACAAATATTTCTTAAGAGACAAATAATTAAACACAAATAATATAGTCACGAGGTAATATCAACGAGTTGCAACAAGTTAATGTCATTCTTTGAACATGTGAACAGGCGCTTCAACCATTATTGTTGTCAAATTCCCATTCAGAATTTTGCTATAATCAAAAGTAGAGGAACCTCAGGAAATTATGATTTTGGAAACTTTCCATGTATCATTGCCAAAGCAACTGGACACAACAACAACGACACTCGCCAACCGAAGTTCGGCAACTGCAAGGAAACCAGACTATCTAAAACCTCTACTACTATAGTAGCAAGAAATATATCAAAAGATATTCGGGTCATTTTCAAGAAAATTGCCTAAAGCAGAGAACATAGTGTAGTTTTGATTGATTGGGATAAATAAAGTGAAAAATTTAATTATTTTATTCGGGCTTTAATGCACACTATATATAAAAAAACGCGTATTAATTTTCAAGGAGAGAACGTGGGACATCCTTCAAGAATCGTAAAATAATTGTTAAGTCTGAGAAGTTAAGAGTACCAGCAGACTTCCATGGTTTCCTTTCAGACGGAGACAACAAGAATCGAATGATCGAGTTGATCTTCCTTGTGATCGAAACAAACAAAACCCTTCAGTCCCACGCTGAACCAACTGGGATTCTCTGTAGTATCATGACTGTGATGATGAGGAATACGGTGTTGATACGAAAATTAATATTGAAAATGATACCGAGTAAAGAGACACTGAACATTATATCACTATCAAACAATGCTTTTGAATATGTTCTGTTTTTTATATTACTTAGACAGCTTTACTATCTCAGGTTAGAATCTGCTTGTCTAGTTTGTTGTAAAATTCATAATTTTAAACCTATTTAGGATTTGAAGAAGATTCAAGAATGGAAAAATTTACAATGGCACACCAGCATGACAAAATTTTAGTCTGTACTCTTAGAATATCGCCCCCAAATTTTTCAAAATTTCATATATTTTACCCCCTGCTGAGCTAAAAGTCACCCTTTAACATGAAAGTCTTTCCTTTTTGCAATCCTATTACTGACATGCCTTAATTAACTAATATTTCAAAGTTGAAACTATGATATTGCAGCGGTGATTACAAGTGTAGTTGTTAATTATGAAGGAAATATGCCAAATTTGTCTCAAATATTACAATATTAAATAAATTTTACCCCCTGATTTTGTCACAAATTTCAAAAAAATTTCAGCTCTCAACCTTAGAGTTTTAATTCAGCCAAAAAAATAAGATTTACAATTTGAAATTGAGAAATACTCGAAATCAATGGAAATTTAGAATATCTGCAGATGTACAGTACCCCAAGTTTTACCCCCCTAAAATACCCCTTACATACCAATCCAGGTCATTTACCACCCCATTCCTGAAAGCTGAGATGGATATTGACATTTTCATATGGGATGCAAATTTTTGAGAACGGCAATATTTTTGTAATTGTTTTTCAGTAGATAAATGTGCCTAACTTTTGTAATTTATAACCAAATTTACCCCCTGATATCCCTCAAAAATTTTAAAATGTTTTAATGGGTCATCTGACAACCTCACAGTAACAATTTAGCTAAGTATACCACTAAATTCTTCTCATATTGTCAAAAACATGTCAATCAATGAAATTTTGGAAATTGTAAAAAAATTGGCAATACTCCCTGTTTTACCCCTTGAAACAACCCCTTACATTACGATAGAGGCCGTTTACCATTCCATTCCTGGAAGCTGATTTATACAGCAATATTTTTATATAAGTGCACTAAAGTCTAGAGAAAAGTGATACTTTTGTCAATTTTGACATGGCCTATATTACACATAACATCTACAACATCACATTTTCGTCTATTACATATTACGTCACATATTCGTTGATCCATAGATGACAAGGTTGTGGTTGTATTTGGAGGCAGAAAAAATATATTTAACCCTCCGATTTCTGGATGAGTCTGAAGTTCTGAATCCATATTTCATATGTCAGTAATAATGAAAAGACAGTCTTGAAGTATCACGGTTTGTTTGGTTTCCCTATGATGAACATTTTTGTATTTCCTCATTCATATTTACAGCATCTATACCCATCATCAACCTTTTCCCATCATCATTGTACTGTGTGTGCCTCCGGCATTTTTTGCCTTGAAAATGAAGGGTTTTCCTGGCTGGTAAAACAGACCAAACTCGTCTGTGCTATAGATGTCTTCTGTCACATAGCTACGTAAAATTGTTTGCAGAGTTGTTTCTTTCTAAGGATCTCTCCAGCAATATCCTTTTCGCTAATACACATTTTTATATAAAAAAAATTAGTTTATAGGCAAATGAGCCTGAAAAACCTTTAAAGCTTTAGAGAATGCAAGCCCGTAACAAGACATATTTAGTTTGGGGGCTGAAGAGAATGCAAGCCCGTAACAAGACATATTTAGTTGGTGGTCTGAAGAATGCAGGCCCGTAACAAGACATATTTAGTTGAGGGGCTGAAGAATGCAGGCCCGTAATTTAACATATTCAGTTAGGGGGGGGGGGGGGGGGTGAAGAATGCAGGACCGTAATAAGACATATTTAGTTGGGGGAGGGGGCTGAAGAATGCAGGCCCGTAACAAGACATATTTAGTTGGGGGAGGGGGCTGAAGAATGCAGGCCCGTAACAAGACATATTCAGTTGGGGGGCTGAAGAATGCAGGCCCGTAATAAGACATATTTAGTTGGGGGGGGGGGGGGGGGGCTGAAGAATGCAGGCCCGTAATAAGACATATTTAGTTGGGTGGGGGTTGAAGATAAGAGTCGGAGGAGAGCCGACGAGACAGAATTTTTTTATAGATTCAGAGCTTTAGATTAACCTAAACTGCATCCAAACAGCGTTTGAGGCTCCTTCTTTGTTCCATATTAACTGAAAATTCTTCTTTTGGCGGTTAATTCAACTGTATATTACATTGTTTCTATAACGTTCAAACTAATTTTTATATTGTAACAATATATTGTTCGTAACATTCAATTTTATAAATGTTTCAACAACAATATGCGAGATTTTCAGGAGATAAAATTTGGAATGAATTAAATCTTTGGCCATCCTTGATACGCACCAAGGTTCCCGTCTTTTAAAGTCTGTTTTTTTTCTTTTAGGCACACCATAGTTATCGCTACACACAGATAAATGCTAAGAATCTCAAAGGGAATCAGTTATATAAAGATTATTATTCGTTTTTTATAAGCCGTCACCCGTTCGAAAGGTTAGTGTCTGCTTTCCGTAATAAATCTTCGAATCCTTACCCTCATCCCATCGAGCATGTTATGCAACATAGAGATGGAAAAAAAATACTTCAGATGTTTAGAAAAAACCTAACGAAAGAAGAAAATGCAGGGCTTGGAGTTAGATTTGATGAGTTTGTGAAGTTCATAATCAAGAAACAATGGTTCGATGTACACTGGGCGCCAGTTGTAAATGTTTGCCAACCGTGTAGTTTCAACTTCAGCTATATTGCTAAAATGGACACTCTGATACCTGACTCAAAAATGATTTTAGTGAATGCTGGTTTAAAAGACAAGATCATGTTTCCTGAGGCAACGAGAGATATGTACAAAACAAAGTCTGTAGATATCATGCAGAAAGAATTCGAAAACGTATCTAAAACTGACGTCTTGAAGCTTTATGATATGTACAAGAATGATTTTGAAGCTTTTGGTTACAAAATTCCCAAGTATTTGTTGTGAAAATGTGATGTGAGATTTCAGCTAAAATTAAAACCAATGTTCAACTTTTCATGAATATTTCTTGTAAGTTATTGGAAATTGTTTGCTTTTCTGAACGAAAGCGTTCATTCTTCAACTTCTCTCGATTTTTTTCCGTTTTTCAGTTTTTAACATTTTTTTATTATAGTTATAATTATACAATTTTACTACCAAGGTTTGGTTAAAGTGTTTCTCTAGCATTAACTATGTATAACAATTTTATATCCAATACAACATTAACATTCACGCGATACGCCTTGTTTTGCTTACTGTATTCATTTCGGAAATTATCAATGAAGTAACAAAATAATACAAATTAACACAACTAGCTCTCGCAATATACCTTCTTTGCACCCGAAAATTAAAATTTTGAATTTTTTTATATAGATATATGCTACTGTAATTATTATTGTATTGGTTTATTGTAGGATATTTAGGTCGGATAGCTTAGTTGGTAGAGCTCAAGGTACTTAAGCACGTCAGTGCGGAAACATCGCTATTAAAATGGATCATTTTGAAAAATTCGTTAATATATCATACGAAACTTTCAAAAAGCTTATTAGCATTAAGGAGGTATTCGTATCTTTGAACAAACGTAGCCCACAATTGAAGAAAGAAATCCTCACTGTCTTTTCGTTGAACTCTTGGCGATCACTTGCGAGCACTAAGAAAGAAAGTCATTCATTATACGACTGTCCATCTTGTTTTTCGGATGTCAATTACCGGAAGTATCTCGCGAAGTTTCCCGTTAAAAGCAAACAGCTTGAAAAAAAAAGCAACAGACGCGGGTCTCTATAAACCCAATAAACTAGTAATAACAGAAGTTACCAACACCGTCTTAAGCGATCTAAACCAAACGTTTAAATCTACGTTACATACATTCGATTCTGCATACTCGAAGCTAAAATCAAAAAAGGCAGAGACGAAAAAAAACTGCTATCGTATTAGCCGCGAAAGGAGATATTCAATCTCAATGGGCCGAAACATCACTTATGAGGTATGTATTACTTAGTTTTGTTCCAATTTATTAGTTTATACACGTCCCAACGAGTAAGCAAAAAACAGTGTCTCCATGAGTTTTGTTTAAACACAAAACTCATTATTTTAAATGGCTTAGTCTAACCCTTATTTCAAGGAAAACGTGACTTTAATCGGAATATTATTACTTAGAACCTTTGGAACAAATGTGTGGCTTGCCAACAGAAATGAGACAGGCTTTTTCAAACTCACGAGACGAGAGAAGACGCCATCAAACAAACGGAATTGGAAGAAAGAGCAATATCCAAAGGCCTTAAGCGTAAACACAATCACAGAGGGAATTTGGGCAACTACGCATGGGACAAAGAAGCGTGTTTGGCTGAGATACAATCAAACATAGGCGACACGCTTAACTACTCATCAATGGCGCGCAAATATAACGTAAAACACGTAAATGGCGATTGCCAGATACAAAACGCGGGACAAATACTGAAAGAACTTTTCAGAATGGAAGGTGTCTACGTTTCGGAAAGTCAATCGAGACCGCGCAGAAAAAAGAGAAGGTAACATCTATAATTTCTTTCACTTTATCTTGATACTTGAATAAATTAGGTTAAAATGGAGTCAAAGAAAAAAGTCTAAATTTGTAATATCCTTAAGTTCATAAAACAAACACACGATAGTTATGATATATATGAATGATACCTTTTATATTCTTATTTTAGGATTAAAGGTTGCTCAAAAGTAACCATTCCGAGTGAAGAAACAAACGAAATGGTCAACATGAAATTAAAAAATGATATTAAACAGATAAATAGTACCGCGTTTGCAATTTACTTCTATATAAAAATACAATAATAAAGTTGACGTTTTTCTTAACTACAGAGTTTTTACCACATTGGCGAATTAATAGTTCCTCACGAATACAAAAAAGTTTTTTTGTTAAAAATGGAGAAATCAAAACCGAAAAGATCACCATTTAAGGTAAAACACGCTTTAAAAACAAACGTCAAAGTGAGTTATTTTATAAAACAACTCTGAGACTGGCCAGAAATACCTTTTTTGCTAGTTACCGTCGGGTACTATTTCCCAATTATTAACATGAATGAAGTGAAGTAACATGAAGCTATTCATTTAAACAGTCAGAAAATGTGTTTTATAAGAAAACTTTCGAAAATCGGGTATTAAAGTT
Source organism: Candelabrum cocksii (assembly GCA_963930725.1). NCBI lineage: Eukaryota > Metazoa > Cnidaria > Hydrozoa > Anthoathecata > Candelabridae > Candelabrum > Candelabrum cocksii. The sequence continues at coordinate 3,993,182 of OZ005677.1, read as the reverse complement.
AATTCTTAATTAGGTCAAAAGATTTCACTTCGCGATATAAGAGAGAAATGGCTTGCGCAGCACAAAGAGTTTTTGAGAATTTTACCAGACGATTACTACACAAACTTAACATCAAACGGACTTAAGCAAGAACTATCTCAAATCGGTGAACTCTATCAATTCCACCTAACACTAACAGTCAAAATATCACAGTATTAAAAAGTAAACAACGTCGAAGACATATCGCCATGTGGCATGACGGACCACGATTTCCAATCACAGCCACTTAATGATGATGGTGCATTGCATGTATGGCACGTCAATATTCTATACAGATGAGGAATACCACCTAAAAACAGGTAACAATAATATTAATTTCAATATTAATATACTTATTGTGTTACACTTTAGGCCACAGAGAGCGCTTGCAATTTCAAATTTCTGAGGTTGCAAGTTCAAATCTTCCCGGCCTTGCTGACTCAGCCAATGAGTAGCATTTCGATGCGGTAAAGTACGGGTGTTGGTAGTAGGAGTGGCGCCCGTTTCACCAGTTACACCCAACGTCTTGCGCTAACAAAAGGGGATAGTCACCCTCGTTTACGCCCAACATTAGGGTTAATTCGGCCACTTTACTTTTTTTAGTTTATTGTATTTTATGTGGGTCGTATAACATCTGTGACTTTATGGACATAAGCATCCATGCCCATGATGCAGAGGAATTTCCTATCAAACGATGTATAATATGTATTTATCTCCATCGATGATGCGAAGGACGTGTTTTTGTGGTTCAAAGTATTGAGGATTTTGTGAGTGATTATTTGCGATTTCTATCTTATCTTTTAGATAAGACATTTGACATAAGACGCTTCACATTGCAGGTATTCTTGCCATTGTTTCTACTGTTTGTTCCTTGTTACGGTTTTTCACATCCCTCAAATCTACAAGTTTTCAACATCAATCATTTTCCGGGTTTTTGAGGATTTTTGGAAGCTTGGATTGTAACCCCAGGGGACTGCCTCATATCCCAAAAAAATAGGATTTTTGAGCGTGGGAAACCTATACTTTTCCATATCATTATTATACTACAATATTTCATTTATCAATATATTTTCCCTTACAACTGCTGAGTGCAATTACCTAGAAATTATCTACCAATTAAAATCCTTTTCACGGTGAACTTCCGTTCATAATTATCTCTAATTGGAAGATTGTTTTGTGGCAGCTCTCCATCCCTATTGCTTAGCTTTGCAAGCATGCTACAATTAACTTCACATTCTTCTTTCCAATTACATTAAATACCTGGTTTCTGTCAATCCTATTGAGCTTTGCAGTCTGTGAACATGTCTGAAATGTTTGACGTTTGCCCGGCAATCACGAACGGATATTTGATACCAAAATAGAGAAAGAAGGTATTGAATGCAATATCTGTAAAAACTGGCATCACATTAACTGTCAAAATCTAACCAAAAAAGCGTACACTGTTATAGGAGATCATAATCTATTCTGGATTTGCGACAGATGTAAATCAAAGTGCTTGCGATCTGCAGATCCTGTAACCACGATTGTTGAAAAGCTCGACCAAATAAATATGCGACACACTAGCTCATGTTAACTCTAAGATCAAATCAACAAACAAACACATAGAATCGACTCACAAAACGCTAACCAAGAGCTATGCAGAAGTTTCGAAGAGTATGCTTTCATCAAGTCCATCTCAAATAAACAACAGTAACGCCGCTATGACGAGGTCCATCATCAAAGATGCAATGCAAGAGACAGAGCGTCGTGTTAAAAACGCTGTCATTTTCAACTATGATAAAAAAGAAAACGAAAAAGGCAACCTGCTGAAGTTTTTAATGCGACCTGTGGTGTATGCACCAACAAAGAAGATGTCAAAAATGTTACACGGCTTGGTAAAAAACGTGATGACGGAAGGCCTCGTCCATTGTTAGTCATCTTCGATCGTGTCGAAATCAAAAATTTAATCATGAGCAACGCGTCAAGCCTGAAATCCCATAAAATTTACATCAACCATGATAGAAACCTTGAAGAGAGAATTGCGTTTAGAACAAAGAACGAAAAAAAAAAAATGATTAAAAACGAAAAATCGGGGGTATATTTTTCAAAGTCAAAGGTCCGCTTTGGGATCTGATAATTGTGAAATAAAAGAAAAAAGATTGCACAAAACCAGATTCTTTACCGGAAAAGATAAAGGCAAAAGATGGTTTATATGAGCAAATAAAAGTTGCATCAGAAACAGCTACACTTTTCATGTCTTTTGCAAACGCTGACAATCTTCTAAACAAATGCTCTGAACTTTCTTGTCTTGCTGTTTTACACAAACCTGATATCATTTGTTTAACGGAAATTCTTCTAAAGAACCGTCTACTTCCGGTACAAGCCAGTGATCATGAACTCAGCAACTACCGATGTTTATAAAACTTAGAGAAAAAACACCACCGTGATATATATCTGAAAGATTCATTTAACGGTGCGTCTGAAGTAGATTCTGATAATGCAGATGTAAAGGAAATCACATGGGTTGACCCGAAGTTAGACAAAGAGAGTCTTCTGATCGGTGTATTTACAGATCACCTAATAGTAGCGAGAAAAATAATGTTCTAATAAGTAATGAAATGGAACTGAAATCTACAAATTACAAAAATATTCTCATTGTTGTTGATTTCAATTATCTAAGTATCGATTGGTCAGATCTGAACACACCTTTTCCAAAATCATCACGATCTTCAAAGTTTATTGAAAGCCTTTTAGACACCTATCTTCATCAACAAGTTTCTTCTTTTAATGCATGCACCTATCAGAATAAGTCATCATAAATTGTTATCTTTCAATCTTGTAACAAAAACAAACCGGAGTCGCGCAAACCGACAAACTTTGTCTTTTCCATAGGAAATTATACGGGACTGCAAAATGACTTTAAAAATGCGTCGTGGTATCCAGCAATCAACTCATCTGTCAAAGAACTTTGGAAAAAAATTTACAAAATAGTCACAGCTCGATGAAAAGGAATATACCTGTTTCGAAAACCCTCGTTGAAAAATCGCTTTGAATTAACTCAAACGTTCTTGCAAAAATACGAAAGAAACGTGAAATGTATGCACGATACTTAGCTAATAAAGATGATGTAAGCTACCTCGACTACACCAAAGCACGCAATCAAGCCAAAAGCCATTGTCGCAAAGCAATTTGCAATTTTGAACGTTCAATTGCTCAGCGCGCTAAAGAAAACCCCAAAATTTTTTACCAATATGCAAAAAGCAAAATGAAACTAAAGAACATTTCCCGACATTTATTACCACCACCCATACTGCTGATACCGTCGATACAAGTCGTGTGTTGATAGCAGTTTTATATAGTTTTTATTATGTAAATACTGAAGCACTAATGTATAATTATATTCGTATATATTTGTATATTTTTACATTTTTATAAAAATTTTTAAATAAATACCGACTTCGAAAAAGCTGAGCTTTTCAATAAATGCTTTGCCAAAGTTTTTACATGTGATGATCTTGAACCTATAACAGAATATGACGACATTGTTAGTAGTTCTCACACTATTAACGGCACGATCGATTTTTCGCCTATAATTATTTTAAATCACCACTTGTTAAACGCCAGTAAATCGTTTAGACTTGATAATATACACCCTAGGGTATTAAAAAAGCAGTCTATGAACTTTCAAATCCAATTTGAATCTTTTTTAAAAAAGTTTACAAAAGCGGAGTTCTACCTGAGGTCTGGAAGCAAGGTTTAGTAATACCTATTTTCAAAAAAAGGAAAACGTTCTAATCCTCTAAATTATCGTCCGATCTCCTTAATCTGCATTCTCTCCAAAATCTTTGAATCCATCATACGTACTTATATTCTTTCTCATCTTCTTCAGCACAATCTACTCAGTAACAGTCAACATGGTTTTATTCCAAGTCATTCTTGCTTCACAAAATTAGTAACAGCAATTTATGAGTGGTCGTATGCCCTAGACAAAGGTTTAAACGTTGACATCTTTTACCTGGACTTTCCTAAAGCATTTGACAAAGTTCCTCATCGGCATCTCCTTACGAAACTAAGAGGTTATGGTTTATGTCACAAAACTATGAATTTCATACGCAGTTTTTTAACCGGCAGAAGTCAAAAAGTTATCGTGATTGGTACTTTTTCTGCTTTTCGCAATATAAGGAGTTGCGTTCCCCAGGATTCAGTTCTCGGGTCTATCCTTTTTCTCGTTTATATTAACGGTTTGCCAGATATAGTAAAATCTTCAGTCTTGTTGTTTGAAGACAATACGAAATTGTTTGACATTGTTTGTAGATAATTCCTCTCCAGCCCAACTACAAAATGATATCGATAACCTCACTGTATGGTTAAAATAATGGCTAATGCGTTTCAATGTTGAAAAGTGTCAGGGCATGCATCTTGGGCGTGCAAACCCACAAACCACCTACACTATGACAGAGAACGGAGAAAAAATTGAACTTGAAAGGACCTGTTGCGAAAAAGATCTTAAACATTGATGAAAGACTTATTTTCTCTCGTCATACTTCATCTCAAGTTTTAAAAGCTAACAAGATATTTGCTATGATTAGAAGATCCTACTCGTTCCTTAATGAATTGTCTTTTAAACTATTGTTCTGTGCTCTAGTACGCCCTCATCTGGAGTATTGTTCTTCTATATACCACCCACGACTAATCTCTGACAAACGTTTGATAAAAAATGTCCTGAGAAGAGCCACCAAATTCGTCTCGTTGTCACAGTAAATAAGGACTCAAGAGATTCAGTTTTTTCTAGTAAATAATGACTCCCCCAGTAAAATAATGACTCCCCTGCTTTTATAAATTTTAACATAACCAGAACATGGCCTACTTCTTAGGGATTTAAACAATACTGATAGTGAATAGGCACACTCTGCAAAATCAGGGAAGAACTTTTTAGAAATTTTTCCTTGTTTTTGGCAATTTTCACACGTCTTGATAAATTCCGCTACGTCGTTTACAATATTATGCTAATAGAAACTTTCAGATGCTGTTTGATATGTTGATTCTCGAACTCGATGTGAAGCCATGACCTTCGCTTTAGAGTTTTCATTTAGGCCAGCATGAATGTCCTTTATTTGACTCTGACGCTCCTTCGATGAAACAACTTTTTTTTCGTTATATAAAATCTGACTGTTTACAACAGAAAATCTTTGACATGCTCTTTGGAAATTCGCTTTTTACCTTTATCACCCACTATTTCTTCACTATAAATCTTTTACCTAATATATATAGTTTGATACTTTTTAACTCAACGTGATTTGCCATATTGTGTGAATTTAAATTTTGTTGTAGTAAAAACACACAACTTGCTAAAATCGAACATTCAAAGTAAAAGGAATAAATTAATTACGTGTTCGAAACGTCGAAACCTTAAAAAAAACTTTAGTAAATAAATTATTAAACCATTATTTATTAAGGGAGTAGCTGCTTATTTTACAAGGGGAGTAATTATTTGCTAGTAAATAATAACTCGGGAGTTATTATTTTCTAGTAAATTATGACGGGGAGTCATTATTTTAGGGGAGTCATTATTAACGGTTACACCGTCATTAAAAAATCTTTCTTATATTGAACGACTACAACGTCTTGATATATCCAGTATGAAATACAGGTTTTTTCGCTCCGATCTTGTCGAGACCTGCAAGCTCCGTCGCGCATACTACAACGTCTCAACCAATAAGCTTTTTAAGAACAAACAAAATTCTAAAACGCACGGCCATCCGTTAAAACTGGAGAAAAATTTTATCTGACTGGAGTCTCGAAAGCATTTTTTCACACAGAGAGTAATGAATAGTTGGAACGCACTTCCCGAGGACATTGTAAATGCGACATCAATCGCTATTTTTAAAAGACTTTTTGATATATATTTTACTGACATTAAGTTTGTTATAGACTAATCTTGTTCTAAATCTTAAACAGTCGATTTATCTCTATTTTTTTTTTTTTTTTTTTTGCATTTTCTGACTTTCTCGTGTAGTATGGCTGTATTAGGGTTTCACCTAGAATTAAATGACACATTAACATATTTAGTACCGTTGGAACAAAAATTCTATGTTCAATAACATACTAAAAGCCTCACACATAAGACTTTGGGCAATTGTTTTTACAGGCATAGGTCTAGATAGTGGTGTTTTTACAAAAAAATTTTTTTAGCAAAATATGAACGTTTTCATTTGATATGTCTCACTCTAAAGAAATATCAATCAATCAATCAATCAATTTTATTTTCCAATCAACAATATGTACATAAAAAAAAACCTTTAAGAAATAAAATAAATAATAAATACATTTCAGTATTAGCAAAATAACGTATATATACAGTCAAAATTTCTTTTTTTTTGATTTTTAAACAAGAAACAAATTGTGATTGGAGGGTGTCATTCAATAGTAAAACTAGGCAAAGGAATGACACCTTGAAGTTTTAATTATAAAAGAGAAAAGGAGCAACTCAAACGCATATATGTGTGGTGTGTGTGTGTGTGCGTACGAAATTCCTCCGACATTTTAAACATGTATATGTATACAACAAACAGTTATTAAATTCATATATGCTTGGATAATCCTGGAAATATTAAAGAACAACAAGAATATTATAAACACGACAACAAGAACAGCAATCCTGAGCGAGTTACCGAATAATCGCGGAATTAAAAGTTAGTATTTGTAAGATGATAAACAATCTTTTTTAAGAAGTTGTTTCAGTTTATTTCTTACAATGAGTACATCTGATATGTTTGTAAAATTTGAGAGTTTTTTAAAGCTTTTGGTATTTTTTATAAATTCGTTCCAGTCAGAAATACATCGATAAACGACTGAATGTTTCCCATATTTTATTGTGTTAAAATAAAACACCATGAGCTTGGATTGACAGATATTTCTTGTTTTATAGGTATGTATATCAGTTGTTTTTGTAAATAGTGTAGAGACAGAGAGACGTTGGTAGGAGGTCATTTAAGAAATCATAAGTAAATAGAATATTTTGCACTTTTATCACATCATTAAATTTTAAAACTCTCAAATCTGAAAACAACTTTGTGAAATGTGATCGAAATGGTGAGAAAGTTATAATTCTTAACGCTGCTTTTTGCATTGATCCGATTTTCGTCAAATTATGATTGTTTCCCTGACCCTATACCATTGAACCATACATCATATGAGAAGAGAAGATAGCATAATAAATCGAGATAAGTGTTCTATAAACGTAATAACGAATTTTAGCTAACAAACTATTTGCTCTTGAAAGTCTAGTTGTTAAAAGATTTACATGTTTTTTCCATGTTAAATGTTTGTTATATAGTAAGCCAAGATATCTAATTTCTTTAGAGGGGTAAATCTTTTTCCCGTTTAATTTTATTTTTAATTCATAATTTAATGCTCTTTTCGTATGGTGGAAAATAACGTATTCGGTTTTGCTGATATTTAGAGCAATTTTGTTAGCATTAAGCCAATTGGTAAGCTTTCTTAGATCTATATTAACTTTATACCTGATTTTTTTAAAACATTTGTTAGCATATAATAGATTCGTGTCATCAGCAAAATGATGTACTGTGGAATATTTTATGGAAGAACTAAGATCATTTATATACAATAGGAATAACAAGGGACCTAAAACCGAACCTTGAGGGACACCGTGTTTAGTTATTTTAGTCTGTGAATTGAAGTCATTAATACTGGCGTGTTGTTCACGCTTGCACAGATAAGTTGAAAACCAAGATAATGTTATGCCACGTACTCCATAATGATTAAGTTTCTTTAATAATATTCCACGTTCTACTGGATCGAATGCCTTTTGGAGATCAATGAATATACCGCAGACCGTATATACCGTAGTTTCCCGAGTCTATGTCTTTTTGAATTTTATTTATTATAGAGATATGTGCATGAGAGGTTGAATGTACTTCACGAAATCCAAATTGTTGGTTGCTCAAACAGTCATGCTTATTTTGGAAAGTTATTAATCTTTTATGCATAAGTTTTTCAAAGATTTCGCTAATGTTCGATATAAGCAAAATGAGACGATAGTTGTTGCATTATGTCCTTTATCCTATTTTAAAAATTGGTATTACTGTAGATATTTTGAGTAAATTAGGGAATATTCCAGTGGAGATTGATAAGTTAAATAATTTCGATAAAATGATAGACATTTCGTTTTCAAGAAGTTTAAGTAAATCGCTGGGAATACTATTTGGTCCGTCAGCTTTCTTTATGTTTAGCTTTTTGATTATTTTTGACACTTCGTTATTATTGATAGGGGAGATAAATAGAGAATTATTGTTAGGGTTTTTAAGAAATTTATTGTAATCTATATAAGATGAAAATATGGTGGATTGTATTTTATCCGCAATCGTTGTGAAGTAGTTAAAATGGTTCGCTATTTTTGTTGGATCTGTAGGGAAAAGCTGGGCAAAACGTTTGTTTTTGATTTTATTTCGTTTCCATATAGCTACTCTGATTCACTTAGTAATCCAAGGCTTAAACTGGCGTTTATATATCCGGTCACTTAGTTTTTGGGCGGGAGCGTGGCTATCAAGTAAAGAGTTAAATTGATCGAAATACAAGCCTAGAGATTGGTTAGTATTATTTTTTTCGAGTTCTAGTGTTGTGTCCCAATCAATCTAGTTCAGAAAAATCTTTGTAGAATTTTGAAATATTTTCTTGATGTTTCTTTTGTAGATATTATGTGTCTTTGAAGATGGTTTTGATGTTTTAGAAGTATCAATCAGAAATTGTGGCAAATGATCTGAGATTGATGCCGTGAGATGGCCAGAACATATATTAGATGAAATAGAATTGATAAAAATATTATCTATTACTGTACTTGATTTATCTGTTCTTCGTGTTGGTAAATTTATATGAGGTAAAAAATTATTTGTTGTTAATAAGTTAAGATATTCCAAAATATTTTTATTGTCTTCATACTGTAATAGGTTTACATTAAAATCTCCAATTAAAAATACGTCTTTATTTTCAGTTGATAGTTTATCGATCAAAGGTTTCATATAGTTGAAGGTAAATTCATTGATCTCCATACCTGTTTATATATGCAGCCGATAACAGTATTATGTTTATATTCTTAGATTATTTCAATAAAGACTGATTCTAAAGCCTTTGATTTATAAATCGTTATATCATTGCGCGTTTTGTATTTCAGGTTATTAGAGATATACAGCAGTGCTCCCCAACACGATTATTCGGTTGACGTATATTGCGATGACGTATATGTGATTAACCGTCGATTTCGATATTAGTTAAAGGAGCATTATTATGTTTAATTCTAGGTTCTGATATTCCAATAACATCGAATTCAATATTTAAATTAGTTAATAAAATATTTAATTCATCAAAATGGGATAGTAATGACGCAATATTTAAATGCATCAATGAAAAATTATTTTTATTTTGTGAAAAAGATGAATCAAAATTTTTAACGTCATAGTACTTGCAGTTAATTAAGTTGTACATTTCATCAGTTTCATTCATAGAGGTTTGAGAAGATATTACAAAATTATTAATGATGCTTTATCTTACAGTAGACTTCCAAAATCTAAGGTGTTTTTTGATATATTGTTTGAACAGACTATTGTGCCTAGACCAACCCGGGGTTACTAGTAAAGTTGCAACTATTATTGACAATATATTTGTAAACATTTCAGAACTAAAGACCTTGATTGATGGAATAATAAAATCAGACATTTCGGACCACTTCCCGGTTTTTATTCAAATTTTTAATCAAGACAAAGAAAAAAATGAAAATATAAAATTTGTAGAAAGTTTTCTCCACAACGTCAGAAATAAGTTAATAGCGATAAGTTAAGCATGGTAAATTGGAATAGCGTAATTGCAACCAGCAAGAACAACAATGCCTATAACAAGTTCATAGAAAGGTTTTCTAATACTTTCAACGAAAGTTGCTCTATTGAAACAAAGCGTGTAAGGTTTAAGGAGATATCTAATCCTTGGATGAAATCAAATCTATTAAAATCTTCAAAGATCACTACCATCAAAACGAGTTGACTAAAGCGGGATTTACACACGCGAAAAGTTCGAGCGAAAAAATCTGAGCGAAAAAACATCTTGAATCTGATTGTTTCATAACAGAACATTGCGTCATTCAAGAGTTTTAATTTTTATTTTCGCGCGTTCAAAAAAAGTTCAAACCAAGAAGTGAACTTCTGGCGCTGTGAGATAGCGAAAAAAGAAATTGAACCAATAAGAATTCATTATTTTTAAAAACAACTTCTGGCTAAACAAGACTTTTAAAAAATAAATAAACATGAAACAAGAAGGACCTTTAAAATTGTTGGGAAAACCAGTTCAATAACTAATTAAAAAACGCAAATTTCTTCGCTCGTGTAAATGGTAGTGAGCGAATGAGTTTTTTGTTCATGCGAACAATGTTTTTTAAACAATCAAATTTAAGAGATTTTTTCGCTCAGGTGTGTTCGATCGAACTTTTCGCGTGTGTAAATCCCGCTTAAACACAAATTGAACATTAAAAAAAAGTTTGTGTATCATCAATGGTATTGATGGTCAAAAAAACCTAACTTCTCAAAACCCTAACTTCTCAAAACCCTAACTTCTCAAAACACTAACATCTCAAAACACTAACATCTAAAATGCAAATATGTGGAGCTTTTTATAAGTATTTTGTTGGTGTAAGTTATAATCTCGCTTTGAAAATTCAAAAAGCTAAACTTTCCTTAGAATCATACATGACGTCAGTATCAACTAAGTTCTCTGATTACAAATTAGCAGAAAGTGAGATAAACTAGAGATAAATATACTCTTTAAAAAAGAACAAAGCACCAGGGCACGATGATATTCCTAGTAATATAGTTTAAAAACATGAAACAAATTTATAAGCCACTTTTCCATATCTCATCATTGTCAATTGATGAGGGAGTGTTCCCTGACTCGATGAAAATAGCAAAAATTATCACTGTCTTATGTTGTTTCATTTAAGTTATTTGAACGTGTGTTCCATAATCACCTTTATAATTATTTCTCTGACAACAATATTTTCTATAGACGTCAATTTGGATACCAAAACAACTGTTCGGCCAAACATGCCGTAATTGACACTGCAAATCAGATATTGAAGACTTTTGAGAGAAACACTACGCTTGGTGTTTTTGTAAAACTCTCAAAAGATTTTGATACATGATGACCTCGTCATCTAATACATCACAATTTTCATCATTAAAATCGCCAATTTTTATCTTATTTTCTAAACTGGTTGACTATCTGGTGGAGTACTTTCTAGCTCCTCCTATTTCCTTGACAAATGCAATATGATGTCTGCACACGTTATATTCAAAAATTCACTTATGTATATTGAATATATATAAACTTGTAACCTTATAAACATCCATCCCAGACATTTTTGGTGATAATGAGCACCGATGTTATTTGTACGTCAGGCCTTTTTGGATCTGCGGTGGACATGATCAGAGTATCTTACATGGTCCACGATCAATGTAAGAGAAAGATTTATTCGCCTCGCTAAGTACTACTGGTCTCCACCCATGAATATTGAATATTTCCAGAAAAACCTTTCTGTTTCTTCCAAACAATTCACGCGTTAAAACAAGATCATACGTAAAACTATTGATTGAAAGATGATTTGGATATGAGTACGAAGTCCTTCTACATACATTGATGTGAAAATAATAGAAGTTGTACAAGTTATTGTCTACAGTAGACAGAAAACTCATGTAATATATCATCCCCAAAAATTCTCTTTAACAATTATTTATTGTTACATAAAATAAATGCAGAGGTCAGCAATTACATATATATTTATATAGATATTATTTTTCCGTCTCCAAGATGTAGTGCAAAATTTATTTAGCAGAATTATGTCATGAAAATGAAAGAGCACCACATGTAGTTAGCTATTCCCAATCATTTATATTTCACAATTCTTAACAAATAACACAAGTACACACACAGTTACTTTTTCTTCCCCAGCAATGCAATGAATGGGAGATCAAATCTTCTTCTGAATCGACGCCGATTTCGACGACTCCTTCTCCGTCGCCTCCAGGGCCTAGGGTCGTTCACTGTTTCTAATGGTATATAACAATATTATTTATTAGGTGTTTATGGAACAATTATAAGACAACATCATAGATCAACCAACTGTTCAAATGAAACAATATAATTAAATGCTGATTAAATTCTTACTATCAACTTCGTCTACATCCTCCAAATCATCGTCTTGATCAACCAAACTTTCTACGATGTCTTCTTCAATATCCTTTTTTAACTCCTTCTTCTTCATATCTTCGTAATCTGGAATAATAAATGAACGGTGAAATGGATAATATGAATAATAATGGGTTTAAAAAAAACCTTTGAAATGAATTTAATGTAGACGAAAATATTTTAGGTTCTACGTAAGGAATTTATTACTTACTTGCGCTGACAACAGCGAAGAAAACGCAAACTGCAGCAACAACAACAACTCTCATCTTTGGATGCTGGAAACACGATTGACCTAATTTTCTCAAAACAATCGTATTTATATCATATGGATGGCGTCATTTCGTTTCGTACGAAACAATATCTCCCATGACATGTTTGTTTAGTGTGGTAAATGTATGTGTCCCTATCACTTGAGGATTTTTCTCTGTGTGCTACTGTGTGGGTGAAACTGCTTTGACGAAACCAATATTCTTGAAATTCGAGATGGGAAACTGAAAGAACTAAGTAGGCTAAAATTTGTTTACAAAAAAGAAAATCCTGCAATAAAATTTGTCTTTGTTGCTGGAACAACAATCAAAAGCTAAATTTCTGCAACCAATCCTAACTCATAGCTGTAAAAAGGGAACCATGCTTCGTAATCTCGGAAAATGGATTGAAAACAATATTTTAAGCATCTTTCATATACCACTTATAACATATAGTTTCTGCTACTTCCTGTTCACTGTATTGAAATCACCAACTTACGCTGGTTCTGTGTCATTGTATTGGAATTGTAAACTTGTTGTGTTAAAATACGTTTTAATGAATAAAAACTTTAACATCAGGTCTTTTAAAAACAACATTCGTATAAAACATGATGCAAAATTTAAAGCAATACTATCCACTAAGGAAGTAGTTGACAAGTACAAAAGCTTTAATGTTGATAAAACTAAAATTTCAAAGTGCTTAAAAAATGAGAAATAAATCATGGAAGGGGTATTGAGAAGAAAGTCCTTAGACCAGAAAAAGTATGCGGAACTGGTCATTGAATTAAAATATGCTTTTGTTTGTGCAAGAGATAAATGGCACCTAGTAGACTTTATTCCGCTTTTATTTCGAGTAAAGGGCGGAATATCTATTGACAACAACAAGGTAACGACGAAGCAGTTTTAAAAAAGCATGTTGTTGCGAGCTTCATTAAACGGCACCATTTAAAGCTTCGACAAGTTCAACGGAACAATCCCATCCTTAGCCTAGAAAGGCGAATGCCTGAACTTCCGCCAGCATCCTCGTTCTAAAACGCTCCACTCAATAACACCAGGTTGAAGTGAAAGCTTACAAATAGTTGCTTGGAGGTGGGCACGCTGTGAATGTTTTCGAAAACAATCAGATGTCGGAGGATGGAGCTCTTCTTAAAACTTATCTGACTTAAGGATAGTGTTCGGGTTAAAACCTCAAAACAACGAAAAAAATATTTTTCCATAAATATATGCAACTTTATTTTTACGTTTTACCCTGGTCGCTTATTCGAGAGGGGCGGCTAAAGGAAACTGGGCGCTAATTCGAGAGGGGCGGTTAAAGGAAGCTGGGCGCTTATTCGAATCTTTACGGTATTCACTTAAAATAAAAATGCTCAATAACGATTACACAGCATCGTTTTACAAATTAAGTAAAGATTATGTGGCGACAGCGCAATGACAAGACGTTCGGCTCTTAACCCAAAGCAAGATTCTTGGTTCCATGCTATCACAAAGTTTTGTGAGCGGTTATAAATAAAAAACGCCGTATATCATCAAAAAATTACCGTAGCACAAATGGGAGCAATTGAATACACTAAAACTCTGGGCGAGGTCTTCATGATAATGCGTACTGGAAGCCTCGTTAAAAACAAACCAACAACAGCAACAAAAAAGAAGTTTGAAAATATGATGACTGCCGTCAATTATCTCAATTTCCGCAGTTAAATTTTAGGGAAGAATGGACACCCGAAAAATGAGCCCTTGTTATAGGCAAAAATATAAGTATATAATTTAGGGGCAGAAACTTTTGCAAACACATAATCGTTTCCTTCGCAAAATATTTCAAAATCTCGAACGTTTTTCCCGCAAAATGGTAGATAATTCTGAACTCGGCAATGTTTTTCATTCCAAAAAATTCCCAGTTTTGCATACGCGATGTCATTACGACGACACGTCTTGGATTGGCTTAGATAAGGCTTGGCTTAGATAACTTACCCTCTATTGATCTCTTCCACACTATTGAGCCAATGAAAAAAAAATGTTCAAACAGAAAAGGTACATTTTTGTGTCTTAGTGACGTTACGGAGATGAATTTCAAGTTCTTTATGGCGTGCAATTAGTTTACGAAAGTGACGGTTCCGAATGGGAAAACGACGTTGAGAAAAGAACACAACCAAATATTTAATGTAGTAAAAAAATGTATTCGTTGAATTTAAAGATCCTCCCCCCCCCCCGTCTTTTCCCCATATATCCTATTCCTATTGAAATACTATTTCAAAACGAAATTTAAACGCTATATAGTATCACGGAACCCCCTGGACAGTTAACCTAGGATAATTGCTACCCAGCCAACTATATATGTTTTGATGTAAATAAAAAGTCCTCAAAAAATATTTTGTACATGTGTCTTGGATAGTATCTTTTTTACGAATTTTGAAAACATTCAGTGCTTCAATGCGATGTAATTGTCTTGGGGGGCAATTCACATGACTTAGCCAAGATGGAATTAGAATTAAACAAGGAGAAAGACATTTACCGAAATCTGTCAGAGACGAAATTAATTTGAATAAGTTTGTGTGAGAGACAAAAAAATTCTATCATGATAAAGCTCTGGCTGGCTTATCCTAATAGGATTTTGCTGTCTTCATTAATTTTTGCATCAACTTCGCTCATGTTTTAATTTAATTTCAGTGATCTCCAATTTCTCTTTAATCCCCTGTTTTTTTTCATTACACATAAATAACGTTTGACCTTCCTTGCATCATGTATATATATAGATACAATTTTAACATATTCCTTTTACTTTGATGTAGGGAGAAGAACCATTTTATTTTACGGAAGCCAATTTTACGTTAATAATAAGAATAATTTTTATTTTTCAGTATTTCTACACGTACACAAAATTTGTAAATGACATTCCCGAAACATGTTAACGAAAATAACAAAAGTGTTTTAGAAAAAGAAATAGTATAATTTTGTTGGCCTTCAAAATAGTTGCCATTTTCCCCATATCCTCACAGTGCCATTGTTTGCTGGCTCATTGTTTGCAGGTGCCATTTTTTCCTACACTGACTTCCTGAACGGATGTTGGTAATCTCGGTCAAGTTCTTATAAGAAGTTCTTTGATTTAGTGTACACATTTTTCTCCTTACGTTATCTTGAAATATGACAATCTTTGTTTAACAGCATTATGTAACGTTGTTTTGAATGATAACTTTATTTAAAAGGCCGCGATAAAGGCAAACAAATTCATTTTTAATGTTTTTAAACTAATCAAGTACCAGTTAAAATGCAGAATGTCATTTCTACATTTCACAGCGGTTTATTTGGCAAAATATTGATTTACATAAGCGAGTATATAAGGAGATTACAGTTTATTACAAACTATTAGCTCAAACAATCTTTCTCGTTGTGTTTTATGGCTTCACACTTCGTCCAAGCCCATTCCGATCATCTTCGTCAGATCTTTTTTGATTGTTTTGATCCATTTTAGCGGACGTTTACCTCGCGGATTTTGGTAATCCTCTAGGGCGTATCTCCGCTAACATTTTCATAGAGACGGGCGTGTCTTTTTTCATTTTTCTCCGCTCCATTTCTTAGCTAATGTTTATTCGCAGACTACTTCATTTGTATATTTGCCCACGTTACGTTTAGTACAAAGGTTTTCAATAATCTTCTTCGGAAAGAGGCAATTTTGACGTTGTCGCTTCTCTTTAGTGTCCATGTTTTGGAGTTGTATAAAAAGATTGGTTGTATGTATGCATCAGAGACGGCGGATTATGATTTGATTATGACGTGTTTGTTTTGAAAGGTTTGTACGAGATTTTGTCCAGCGAGAATTGTGTGTGTTTTCTGTCTACTTATGTCCATTGAAGCGTCTAAGAGTATTCCTGACAGCTTGCATTTCTTCCGGTCGTTTTGTTATTTTGATAATTTTGTTCTGTTTTGCTTTCGTTAATATTGAGGTTGCGTTTAGATACCATTCTTGATTTCATTATGATCACTCGATATCTTCTTGACATCATCAGCGTACTGCATGTCTATGTCTAGGTGGGTTTTTGGGCGGTGATTGCATAGTAATGTTCAATTAAATAGCGCGGTGTTTATGTATGATGTTGTATTTCAGCGTATGAATATCTCCAGTGATCATAGTTGGTGTTGGTTGTAAGCCTTCCGCTAAGTGAAATTGAATCCATGTACAATCTCCTTGTGATGTCTATGAGGTTCGCTGAGTGTGTTGTCGCATTTCACCTGTAGCATTGCGTTTAACAGTAATTTGATGACAGGGAGTTCGTCTGGTGCTATCGTATTCTCTAGTTCTTTTATTTGGATGGTTCGGTTAACACTGTCAAATGCTTTGCTGATATTTAGTAGCAGGATATGGACTGTCTCGTTTCTTGCTGAAATGGTTTGTTCTGCTATCAATTTGTAAAGCGATATGCAGCCTGCGTGAGTGGATTTTTTTGTCTGTTTTGGGTTTTTTGCGGACAAGAAGGCAAGTATTTCGCGGAGTGTAGAAAGTAAAATTATTGGTCTCAGGGAGGTTGCTTAGATCGCTTTACTGCTTCATACATATTTGTTTGTTTGTTGTTAATGAGGCTTCCATAACGCTCATTAAGCATTATTATAAAGACCTCGACCCGGAGTTTTAGTGTCTTTAATTGCTCCCATTTGTGCTACGGCTAATTTTGATAAAATACGGCATTTTTATTTATAACCGCTCACTAAACAACTTTGTGATAGCATGGTCTCGAACCCAGAACCTTTCGGTTAAGAGCCAAACGCCATTACCATTGCGCTATCGCCGAATATTTTGAGGGTTTATGATCATGCTGAATCCATTTGTGATACTTCCAAAGCAATTGGAAGTAGTCTTAACCCACTTCCGGAGAAAAATGCTAATTTTGGGGGACGCTGAAAGTCAAATTCGAGATTATTATCAACTTAAACAGACACCTATCATGTAGTTCCACGTTTTTGGGGTTTTAAAGCACGAGAAACATTTGCTGCACTCATTTTTATGATTAGAATGACATATCACAAGATAATGTTATTTAGTTAAGGAATGAAGATGCTAATGTGTTTGTCTATACTTGATGCCAGATGTGACGAAACAAGCAGAGATGTGCCGGATCGAAGCTTCTAAACACTAGATAAGGTTACTAGATAAGGCCAAGGAATATGATTGCTATTCGCATGTGTATTTCTGTATATGTACTTTCAGATTGGAAGCTGAGACGTCCGAGCTGCCACAAGCAAGTAGCCATGTCTGAAAAAAAACTGTATCATTTGCAATGAGGGTGCAACCACAAGCAGGAAACTCATTAACAATCCCGCTATGCTTGACGAACTTATCTCATGTTGCAGAGAACGATTAGACATAGACATGTCAAAGTGACATCAAACGGCTTGCTGTGTCACCTGACAATCCTAAATGACTCTGAACGCAAATTGGTGCATTACCATAGTGAATGTCAAAAGCCCATTGTCAACAGGAGCAAGATTTAATGACTAAAGAGCAATCGCGACAGGTCTGACCCTCCTGTATGCAGAGGACCTGGTCGTCACTCCACGGACCCAGTCCGACCCAAAAGAACCAAAACTATCCCGAAGGCAGAGGAGAGTGTGTTCTCAAACTGTAGTTTTTGTCTTAATGACAATACTGAACCTCTCCGTCGTGTTTTCTCAGACAGAAAGGGTGAACATCTTCTCCAGATAAAGCTCAATACCAAGAATGTCTGAACCTGTGTGGCTGAGTTGGCTGAGGCCTCTGCTCTCGAAAAGTACTATCATAGAAAATGCTTGCGCCATGCTCAGCGCACCTTTGCTACAGTAGATCTCTCTGTTGGCCCGCTCATTTTCTCTGCATGTGATGAGCAGTTGCTCTTCTCTGTTCAAAACACACTCACTGATGATGATGCTACCCTAAATATGGCTGAGATCAATGATGCCCACTTGTCGATTTTAAGAGGGCATCAGGTGGAGGTAAATGACACAGAAACCTACCGCAAGCGCCTGAGAAAACTTATTAAAAAACTTCGGAACACCTTTCCAATGTTGCGTTACCACCATGTTTGTTGAGGCTTTGTTATAGCATTTCGCCAGTGTGAACAATTCCGAGCTGGTTGTTGTCTATAGTACCAAGATCACGAGCTCCAACTTCGAGGAAATCCATACACATGAAAAGGCCGACACACTTATACCAAATCAAGTCCTTGCATCAGTAGCAGAGAATGACCGGCGGGAGGTGTGCCTGTCTCTCAGATGGCAGTTGTTTCGGTCCAAAAACTTGGAAGGAGAGATGTTGCCACCAACGCGTGCAGCCTTGCTACACCATATTACTCGAGCAAACTACATTGCCATGCGTGACAAGTCGTACGTCCCGAGGACCCGTTCTCCTGACCTTCCTGCTATTGAGCAAAATGGCTGGGAGTTCGATAAAGGTGTGTATGTTCCTGTACAGAGTCTTTCCCTACCTGCCCTCGTGTCTGTGTCCTCACATCTGTTTGAAAGTAAACGCTATTTGTTATAAAACTGTCACGTTTGTTTTGAACCTCATAACTGACATTTTAATCATGAAAACGAGTGCACCAAACGTTTTCTCGTGGTTCAAAATCCCCAAAACGTGGTACTACATGATATGTGTCAGTTTAAGTTGATAACAATCCCAAATTTGACTTCCCGCCTCCCTAAAACTTGGTATTTTTCACCAAAAGTGGGTAAAAACTACTTTAAATTGCTTTGAGAGTATCACAAATGGATTCCGCATAATGAAGAACCCCCAAAATGACCTTCAAATCTACCCAGTTTTTGGGTAGATAGACACGGACTCGGTCCGAGGGGTCCCGACATCCAAAAGGGGTCCCCGGAGGGGGGTCAAAAGGTTGAAAAATTTGGCCCCTGACATTTTTGGATAGGTTGGTTCCAAATCAACCAAAGCAACAATAAAATCAATTTTAGCATTCAAATCATACGGGATGACATATCATACCACACTATATGGTGCGATACAGTAGAATTTTTATGGTAAATTTGGTTTTTTGTCTTTTGCATTTTGTAATTTTATATTCAGTTTGCAGTGGACATTTGATAGAAACTAGATGTTTTCGGTTTCGGATTCCATTAGTCTGTATTTGATTTCTCCAACAGTGTTTGGCACGGTTTCTTGTAGTAGTTTCGAAATTTGATCCCATATTTTTTTTGCTAGTGTTCGTGGCATTTCTACTTTAGGGAATTGTTCAGGTCTGTAACTGAAGTTTTCCATGTTGATCTTTTTTATGATTCTTATGTTTTTTCTCTCGTAAATAAAGTAGAAACTTTTTTTATTTTTGTTGACATATTTCGGTTAAGTCCTAGCCAGGTTTATGATTTTTGTGCGTTTGTTATTGATGATTTAGAATCGAGTAGCTTTATGTTCTTGTTGTTTCGAAAGAGTATGTAATCAATTAGGTAGGTTGTGTATGATACAAAAGTCTATTAATTTTTCACTATTTAGTTCATTCTTCGTGTATTTGGCTTTTGCATTGAAATCTCATCCTATTATGTGCGACACCCTTTGTTAACGGCGGATGACAGAGTGTCGTGGAATCTTGGTTTTTGACAGTTCTCTGAAGGGCCGGTGCATAAGCGATAATTAATATGGTGCCAATCTTTTGAATTTAGTTTTTCACGTACCTTCTGAAATTGACTTTAACAAGAATTACTCTACTTGCGGTTGACTTGTCTTTTCCAGTGTTGTATAAATGCTACTGTTGATACTGTTATTTCGATCATTTCGTTGCCTCCGTGTTTTTTGTGTCATTAGCGCAGTTAGGTTGTGGTGTAAAAGGTCATCTGTAATGGTTCTTCTTTGCTGAATCTATTAAACTTGATAATTCTATACTTATTTGTTGCAATTTTTAACGGAAAAATAAATGTTTTTTTCAAGATTTACGCTCTTGTCATCTGTCCTTTTTCTTGCGACAGCTTTGTCAATGACGGCTGACGTCCGTCATATTGGAAAGTGAGTACCTTTCTTACCGTTTTCAGAATAAATATTTCTTTCGACAACATACAATATATAAAAATATATATAGCGCAATAGCGGAACTATACCTCGTAAAACACCAAAAACTAATCGGGTGGCAACGGGAAACAAGCAAATTTTGTATATTTATGTGAATGTGAAAATTTATGCACAGTATGTGAGATACAAAGTGAAACTTTAGCTGGCAAGTGCCAATAGCCTAACTCGTTTTCGAGGCTTCCGAAAGCTTTAAAGCTTTGTATTGCTAGTTGTTGAACTTGAGGGCTTATGTTGTTGCCGATGTTGCATTTGTATTTCCCTGTAATATGACTTGTACTTGGTGATCTGTTGAACTCTCGCGCATGTCTACATTTTCATTATCCGCCATTTTGTGCACAACTTTTCTCCGCTCTTCTCCATCAAATCAAATCCAAAATAGTTTTTGTGAAAACATTTTCGCAAGCTTCATTAACAAAGAAAATTGTCGTGTTTGTGTTGTGAAAGGAAGTTTATAGTGTTACTTACATTTATCAAATTACTTTTAGTTGGGTTTAAACATGTTTGATGCACCTAAACAAACATATTTACTAAGATCTTAACACGCTGCTTCATATTATTTAGGTTGATTTAAAATTCCTCCGGCTACACTATCAATGTAAATAACCGCAACTCCGTAACCTTTGAAAAACAATTTAATTTGGGTAAAAATTGTTTTTTTTACACACAAGGGAGGGAAAGGAAAAGAAATTTAACATCTAATTTCTACTTTTAACAACTTATTTATAAACACAACACGCAATGTGATCGTTGAAGTTTAAGCCGCCATCTCGTATTCGTTTCTAATGAGCTCTGATAGGGAAGAAACATGTACTAGCTTTGCGAACCAATCTTTGCCAAATGTTTCATTTTTATGTATTGCCTTTTGCTATTTAGTTTTTTCACTTTACAATTTGAAATGTTTAGCGATATGTGTGCGCAATATTTTATAATTTCAAGACTCTCAAGAATATATCAACTTTAATTACACGAGTTTATTTGAAAACGTTCTTTCGTTTGTTGATCTTACTTTGTGGAGATATAGAGAAATGTCCAGGTCCGTCAGACCATCTACAATGCTTTGTGGTGGGACACCCATTGAGATATTGGGTTTTACATGCCCTGAAAGTATTGACAACCCAAACAAAGAAATATATACAAAAAGACGGAGTATAAAAGACCTTTCACTATGAGAGGTTTGAAAGTTTGTAAATGTCTAAATGCTCGAGGATTAGCAAACAATGTTGATAAAATATCAGCGATTTTAGCAGATTTTAAACACGATATTTTTGCAGTTACACAAACCCGTCTCACTAATTAGTGACGTTTGTGTTCCGGAGATGACAATTCCGGCGTACAGATTTGTTAGTAAAACCAGACATTTTGACCCTGGTGGAGGTGATGTAGATATGCATGTATCTGAAAATAATAATTGCGCTAATCGCGACTCTACAACACGAAAAACAGACTAGCTAAAAATAAATACAACCAGAACCTTATAAACGAAAATCATCAGCAATCCAACGATTTCGGTCAGCATTTAAAAGCATATATCCGTTGAAGAGCAATAATAATGAGTTATGTCCCCAATTTTAATCGATGCCACAAAGAAAACTTCTAATTCAAAAAATTGTATTCTGTAGTTGCTAAATACTTGTTTAAAGTAAACGTAACTCTTAAAGATTAAAGATTAAAGAAAATTCATAATATATTAGAATATTTCTTCAAAATTTCAGAAAAACGAAACTACAGAAATCGCAAGACCGTTTACACACGTCATCAATATCTCTCTTCCCGGTTGCGTACCAAATGAATGGAAACCAGCGATATTCAAATCAGGGAAATTCTCCGACATTAACAACTATCGACCCATATCGGTTCTTCTCTGTGCTTTCTAAGATCCTAGAAAAGGTTGTACATCGTCAATTCGCGAATCATCTTGAAAGTAACCATCAAGTTGTATCTTACAACAAAACTTTATCTAACCAAAAGGTTGTGTACCGCAAGGTGGGTGCACTGTTGTTTATAGTTTACTTCAAGACTTTCCTAGTGTTCTCAAATCTGCGAGTGTCATCAAAAATGCCGACAATAGAGTTTTCCAAGACAAAGGCTTTATCGTGATCGAAAACAAACTTGTTGAAGGAAATTGGAGATTTGCAAATAATGAACCATTGGAATAATTTCAGGAACGCGTGGATTTTCCACACTAAACAAACATGGAAAGTGTTGTTTCGTAAGAAACTTGTAACGTCATCCATTTGATATAAATACGATTGTTTTGAGAAAATTAGGTCATTCGTGCACGAGAGTCAAGGATGAGAGTTGTTGTTGTTGCTTCAGTTTGCGTTTTCTTCGCTGTTGTCAGCGCAAGTAAGTAATAAACTCTTCTTGTAGGAGAACTTAAAGTATTTTCGTTGACATTAAATTTATTTAAAAGGTCTTTATAACACATTTAAGAGTATATTATTCATTTCCACGATCATTTTTTATTCCAGATTACGAAGATGTGAAGGAAGAGTTAAAAAGAGATATTCAAGAAGACATCATAGAGAGTTTGGTTGATCAAGACAAAGATTTGGAGGATGGAAATGAAGTCGATGGTAAAGATGTCAATCCTTAATTAAAGTTTTATCTTTAATAGTTCGTTGCTCAAAGTTGTTGTTTGTAATTGCATCCATGCCATTTAATGCTTTATCTTTACTGTTAGGAGGATTGAACGACCCTAAACTCTGGGGTCGACGAAAATGGTATCAACTCAAAAAGATAAGACCATACTTACCAATTTTAGCAATTGGTAAAAAAAAGAAGTAATTGCTGACTTCTGCATTTGTTTTTGATTCGTGGTTGTAGTAGTACTTGAAATAATTGTTAAAGTGTATAGACATATTTGCATGTATCTTACCCGTGGCACATCGTTTCTTAAAATAAGAAATAATTGTGTAACCAGCCTTGTTGTGTTTTTGGATCGTAATGCGTGCCTACAATAATGGAAATATAGTATATCAAACGTCAATACTTCAGCAAGAGGCACTTTATGAAATAGGTATATGATCTTTGGAACAAATAATAACCAGCTTTCAACAAGTGTTTGATTTTGTCAATGCAAATGACATTCAACAAAGCAAGTTTTGGCTGGTGATAACTAGGCGAATAACGTCAAAAGAACTTTGATGATTTCAGTGATTTTTGGTCTTGGTGTCAACTCAAGCACGAAAAATTGATGACTCATTATTCAGTTTTATGATTGTTGTATGATTTAGATATTAAAAAGTTATGTTTTTGAATGTTTTGGGTGATCATTAAAAACTATTTTGAGGCTTCTCGACTGCGTCATCCATTTCTGTTAGGGTTGACATGATACAGGAAAACATTTATCTTAATTAACTCTTTAATTAAATTAATTTAATTTTAATTTCATTAATTAATTTAACTCCTATAATTCTTTCATATTTATTAATTTCGTTTTCTTTTGAAGATTCCAGATCAGAATTTTGGACTATAAAATGTTTTTTCAAATAATTATTTCTTAATTTATATTGTCATTAAATAGTTTGGAGAATAGCATTGAAATCAAAATGTATATTTGGGTACTATAGCACTGAATTCAAAAAGACTTTTAAAGTTTCCCTGTAAATTGTTCTCCCTTAGTGGGGGAATATTGGTTGCAAGCCAAAATACTCAAATTTAAAAATATGGAAATTCGTGTAAGTTGTAATATATGAAACCAACTACTTGAATAGACCAATATGTTAAACATGTTGATGATAAGATGTTCCTCTCCACGCGTGTTGCGGAAATCCAAGACATTTCTCGCGCTTAATAGTTTTTCCGCCAATATTAAGATGTGGTAAATAAAATTGATTAATATGGCGAGGATGAACGGAAGAAACGTATTTTGTTTAATCAACATTAGAAGATAGTTTACCAGAAAGAAACGAGAGTTTTGGTGTATTTAACTTGACTTATTTGTATACTCCAACTTCGTCACTTATAGCTTGTCATTTTTTTCCATTGTCCATATTTTTTTTTCTTTCAACTTTCAAGCATTTCCTTACGAAGCAGGAGTCAGTTGATATATAATATATCTATTATAAAATTATTAAATATATTCTATATTTAAATATATATATATTTATATTTTAAATTTATTTTCCAATTGCATATACATATATAAATTTTGTACATACAACTGCGGTACTCGTAGAAGACCATTTGATTGGTCTTATCGTCGAGAACCGTCTTTTATCGTTACAATCATAGTATAATAGTAACAGAATTCAAATTTACAAAAGCAAATGCCGAGAAAAAATAAAACGATTGTCAAAGAAAGCGAAATTTCAATTCAAAAAGCTAAAAACATATAAAAGATCAAACAAATGTTAATGCTTCTAAGGTTTTGTTCAGCATTTTGAGAAATCAAAAGAGTTTTCAATTTTTTCTTAAAAACATCAAAACTTTCTGCATTTGTAAGAGTACTCTCCCCCAGAATAATACTATTCCATAAATGCGGACCACGATAATAAATACAAAACTCTTCGACTTTGGATTTACACTTTGGTTTGAAAAGTTTTTCTGTTCTTATAGTCAAATGTCAAAACCACTCTTTTTACGGACCATATCAATAATCGATTGCTTAACTTCTATTTTCTTTAGGAGGTTCATATTGGACCATCTTTTGCCAAGGGTCACTTGAAAACCTTACTAAAAACCTTCAGTTCTTTCATCACCGTCCAATAGGATCCTTGCGTCACTCTTGCAAAATTCTGGGATGGTATCCAGCGCGGGAAAACCCAACGCGACAATTCAAACAGCGTATATGTAATATTTATCTGCTGTCTGATTGAGGCATCTTGGTGTTTGACAAATATTCGAAGAAAAAGTTTGCTTAAAGAAGATGGTGTTTCCTCAAAAACACCCGGACTTTAGGCCTGGCGGACCACTGCCGTGTACATCAGCCACTTATAGATTTAAATGTCTACAACAAATCATTCATGCCATCTTGCTTGTCGCATGGGTCAACAAGGAACGCGTTATGCACCCTCAACACTCAACTTGCTACTCAGCCCATTAGCTCTTCAGGCTCAGAACATTTGTGAGGAAATAGAACCAAGAATTGTTATTGCAAATTTTAATGAAAACCCAGTTACTACTATTGTTTCGTGTTATTCACTTACTAACACTAGTGATATAGTAGATAGAGAGCAATTATACGAATTTCTATCATCTCTAGTCAGACTAGTCTTCTAACTTAATTTTCTAATTGTAGTTGGGGACACGTATGTCCAGTTAGGTAGAAGAAATTTTCACAAATCTACCTTTCATGTATCATCCAGCAGAAATGGACTTATATTTAAGGATTTCATTGAAGGAAATAATCTTTTATGTCTAACCGCAAAGTTTCAAAAAAATAAATCCAAACTAGATAAAGATCGTTCAATTATATTTAGTTATGTATTTTGTTGAACGTTTTTATCTAAATAACAAAGGAATAAATTTGAACTATAAATTTATAGAATCATGAGATGCCCGTAACTGTACACAAACTTGGCGTTTCACTTATGCAAACGGCGCAAGGGCCCAGCTAGATCATATTTTAGTCAATAGAAAATGGAAAAATAGCGCTCTGGATTGTAAAGCTTTCAATAGTTTTGAAGGTGTATTATCTGACCACAGATCATACGTGTGATCTAAAATACGTCTTAGCCTTTGTGTTAATGAGGAAAATCCTTCTTCCTCACCTCAGTTTGACTGGTCTCTGTTGACCTCAAACCCAGATATCTAGAGAAAATATATCAAAACTGTCAAAAATAGATTTGATGCTCTTCAAGCAGAAGTAGACATATGCTAACTGTACTTATAATAACTTCGTCACTGCTCAGGAAAAAGCTGCTAGAGAGTACATTCCACTAAACCATCTGGAGTGGAAAGGAAAAGAATCCCAGAAATTTCGCTCCTGGATGTGTTGCTCCCGAGCAAGCTGAGAATACGTTCCTTCTCCTAAACTATTTAAATTATTTTTTATATATAAGAAACAACGTCTAGAATAGACTTCATTGTTTGATTACTAAGATAGTATCATTTTTCGAACGCTATATCCTTGTTACTACTACCGACCTTCCTACTTTCACATTTTAAAAGCCCAAGTGTTTGACTTGTGTTGTAAATTGGTATGAATAAAAAAGTAATAAGACCTAATGCAGTGTTTTGAAAGCTGAAAAACATAAAAATAAAAAATATAATACAATGTATCAAACTTTCTGTTTTATTA
The DNA here is from genome assembly GCA_963930725.1 of Candelabrum cocksii. Classification (NCBI taxonomy): domain Eukaryota; kingdom Metazoa; phylum Cnidaria; class Hydrozoa; order Anthoathecata; family Candelabridae; genus Candelabrum; species Candelabrum cocksii. The sequence continues at coordinate 3,966,412 of OZ005677.1, read as the reverse complement.
CAAATATTAAAAATGTCAAACAAAATAATTTTAATGTCAAAAAGTTATAATCTAATATTGTTACAAGCTAGATTTATTTCTCCACCTGTGTAATTTGACACAAGTTCTCCTTTGCATGTTAATAAACGCTTGACGTAAACTATACACGCTTGTAACTTACTTCAATGTGCGATATTTCCAGCGGCTATTTGTGCCATCAAAGTTTCTGTCGATGCCTGTTCTTTTTGCAGAGTTTTGATTAAACTTCACACTGTTGGGTGGTTGTGACTAACAAGGTTTCTGAATCTGTTATTTTAAACTTCACATTCAATGTTGGTTCTTGGATCTTCGTTTAGGGGATTTTTATGTAAATTCCACATCTTTGGTGAGAAGCCAGTTTGAATAGGCTGCATGTGGTTTATGTTATTAGGAGCATTTATTGCCCTATATGTGCCAGTGACAGTTTCTCTCTATTTCCTAATTTATGATAATGATCTACATAACGCTTCAAACAAACTCAATTGAATTATGTTTGCCGATGATACAAACATTTTCCCGTCACACGAACGTTCGCGATCATCAGGCATTTATTGCTTTTCTAAAAAAAAAGAAATTCAACGTGATAAAATAAACCAGATACATCAAAATGGTAAATATATAAACAAGAAAAAAATTAATCCGCCACCAATCCACCCTATCCGTTCCTTTTTACTGATTTTATAAGTAATCCGTTTTCATGTCTGCAATTGCTAATGAGTTCAGATCTTTGTTTCGAAAATTGTCGTCATTAAGATGTTTGATCAACCAATATTTTTCCGTCAAACATAAACTACAGAAACCTTTCTTTAATATATATGTCTTACTTACTCTCTCTTTTTGCAATTTTTTGAAATTATTAACTTGAAAGAGAGCTATGGATGAGTTGGGCATATTTAGTTTAAAAAATATCTTGATCAGAAATTGCAGATCCTACAGACGATATCTACTACTATATGAAATATGTATCTATCTATCAAATATAACCACCCAGGCATTATTGATTCAAAAACTACACTAGTAATTGTCTGAATGACAGATTTGTTTTTTATAACTCTCATTTTACGTTTTAGGTTAAAAGTGCATTGGAATTAGTGTTCTTTGATTCGAGTGGTGGGATGGAAGAGTTCAATTTGCGTGTTTTCTTGATGGTGACCCATTCTTCTGTTGGTGCCCTACCACTCGGCATTATTATAACAAGTGATGAAACAACAGATACTATTGTTAGGGCCCTTGAGATGTTTCAATCTGCTCTCCCTATTTATGCTTTCTTTGGGAACGTTGTAGCTGGATGTCGTGTGATTATGACAGATAATTGTACCAAATTGCACAGTGCTTTAAATGCTGTTTGGCCTCGATCCACATTATTATTATGCATTTTCCATTTAATGCAGCAAGTTTGGCGTTGGCTTTTTGATAAAAAGCATGCAATCTTACCAGTAGATCTGTAGGTAAAAGCAAGAACAAAAGTGATGGTATTGGTTATCAGCTTCCTAAAAAACAAAGACATAGTGAAATTTCTGATAGAATTCAACATAGTGGAGGAAAGGAAAGGAAAAGAAAAGGTAAATGGAAAGGTAAAATCATCTTTCAACTTGTAAATTCCATTGTCTCTCTCTCATCTTTTCCGGGTTGTTGGGGATCTTCGGGTGATTGGGTTGTAACCCCAGTGGACTGCCCCATATCCTGAAAAAATAGGGTTTGAGTCTGGGAAACCTTGCCTTTTTACGCATTTCATTAAATACATATATATTACTTTGTTATTTCAAATTTTGTGCGATCAATCAATCATTTAAAATCTTTTGTAGCGAAACATTCGTTTTGTTTAATTTACTAAATTGCATATCGTTACTGCAATTATGTGACTGGTTTCCATTTGGGAAATCGGTTGTTTTTGCTATCAACACAAACGGCATAGGATGGTGGACATTAATATTCCAACGCCACATGAATGCCCGTTCTGCAAAGCGATATTAAAAACAACTTCGGGTATAAGGCGTCACATTGCTAATTGCAAAAAAAAACCTATATCGAAACCATGCGCGAATCCAATATTTAAAAATGTGAAAGAACCTTCAACAGCAAGCTCTTCGGTGAAAAAAACGCCAAACAAGTCATGTACTATAACCACGCCACGCACACCAAGAATACTACCTGATATTCCACCACAAGCTAGTAACAAAACTACTGTTGTTTCTGAACGGAAAATTGATCCTTTGTTTAGCAACATCGAACATGCTTACAAAAAGATTGTAAATTGGCGTAAGAATCTTTTTTCCTTGCCAAAGGGAAAACTCGGAAAAAAAATTTATTGTTGAAATGACAAATAACTTTAATAATTGGAACTGTGAAAATGAACGACGATCATTCGCATGTAAAGCTGTCATGATTATGCCAAGCCTTCTTTTACAAAGATCAGCTCCAAAGTCAAAAGCTAAAACAAATAAAGAACACTTGAAGAGGAGACTAGAACAGTGAAAAAATGGTTTAATATTGGATCTACTTATCGAAGGTCAATTTATCCAAAATCGCCTCAAATCGTTTAAATCTAAAGAAGTAGAGATTACAGACACGGCTAAACGTTTTAAATCTTTCGTAATAAATGGAAATCTCGGAACTGCCATTCGGTTGTTAAGTTCTGATTCAAACTGCAGTGTTTTAAACCTACACGATCCTAAAGTTGTAAAAGAATTACACAAAAACACCCTAAAGCAGAACCACTTCACTACAAACTACTTTTAAATGGACCTGTAAATAAGGTTAGTCCGGTAATTTTTGACTCAATTGATGGTGATTTAATACAAAAGATGGCTATCAAAACTAAAGGCGCAGCGGGTCCATCTAACCTAGACGCAAATGGATGGAGATGCATTTTAGGTTCAAAGGTATATGGATCTGCTGGCTTGGACCTTTGTGAAGCTATTGCTGATTTTACAAAACATCTTTGTATAAATTCACTTACTGATTCAAGTTCTATTTCTGCGTTAATGTCGTGCAAGCTTATACCACTGGATAAAAACCCCGGTTTGCGTCCAATTGGTATCGGTGAAGTAATTAGAAGAATTATTGGTAAAGCAGTAACTTATGTCCTTAGACCAGAAATGCAAGAGGCAGCTGGTGGTTTACAACTATGTGTTGGACAGGAGGGTGGATCTGAAGCCGGCATACATGCGATGACTGAAATATTTAATGATGCCGACACAGAGGGTTTGATACAAGTAGATGCAAACAACGCATTCAATACCATAAATCGGAAGGTTTTACTTCATAATATTCGTTTTATATGCCCGGAAATATCTTGTTATGTTAACAACTGTTATATGATTGCAGCACGCCTGTTTGTTCTTGGAAATATTGAAATTTCATCATCTGAAGGTACTACTCAGGGTGATGCCGTTGCGATGCCACTTTACGCGCTTGGGATTCTTCCTTTAATATCAACATCGGTTTCCACGCAGAGTACCTCAAAAATAAAACAAGCAGCATACTCCGAAACCTAGCAAATCGTGGCTGGTGGTTAAAAGTGAACATGATTCATTCGCAAAATTAGTTTTTCAAAATTCTGGATTGAATATCACATGTGAAAGACGTAAACACCTTGGTGCAACAATCGGATCGCTCAGTTTCAAAAAAGAATACGTTTCGAAACGAGTAAACGAATGGGTTAGTGAAATCGAGATATTATCACGGATAGCTTCTTTTGAACCTCATATTGCATATGCATCGTATATACACGGACTTCAACACCGCTACACGTATATTATGCAAACAGTTCCCGATATAAGCGATTTATTATGACCTTTAGATGACGCTATATCCAAACTCTTCATCAAAGCCCTCCTGAAAAACAGCGATTGTAACGATAAAGAACGCCGTTTATTTTCTCTACCAGTAAAGATGGGTGGTTTAGAAATCACAATACTTTCTGCGATACCGGACATTCAATACCAAAGTTCAAAGCAAATCACGAAGCCTTTAGCCGACCACGTTATCAATCAAAAAGTCATTCTATGTCTAGATAGAAATGTAATAAAGAATGCCAAAACAACGATCAAATCTGCAAAAGACGAACGAAACAAAATTACATTTGCAACTTTAAAAACGGAGTTTTCAGATAAAAAGCAAAGGCAGTAACCGAAAAATGTGCATCTAGCTGGTTGACTGCAATTCCTATAAAAGACCAAGGGTTTTATCTCAACAAACAGCAATTCGGGGATGCGTTATACCTACGATATGGTTTTCGACTACAGAACCTCCCAAGTAGATGTGTGTGTGGAGTGCAGTACACTATCCAACACTGTTTATCATGTGCAAGGGGAGGATTTATACTTATTCGCCACAACGAGATACGTGATTTTACGGCAGAACTACTAGCGGAAGTGTGCAAAGATGTTCAAATAGAGCCACCATTGATGAAGTTGACTGGGGAAAAGTTTAGCCACAAAACAGCGAACACTGAAGACAAAGCAAGAGTTGACGTATCAGCTAGAGGTTTCTGGACAAACGGAAGTAAGGCGTTTTTTGATATAAGGGTGTTTAACCCGTTAGCCAATACTTACGTTGAACAGAAGCTTTATGATGCTCACCGGCGAAACGAAAATGAAAAGAAGAGATGTTACGGAGAAAGGATTCGTGAAGTGGAACACGGTACGTTCACACCTGTGGTATTTTCTTGTTTTGGTGGAATGAGTTTTGAGTGTGATGCGTTTTACCGTCGGCTTAGCGAAAAAATGTCCATCAAACGATAACATGTCAATAACAACGAACTGGATTAGAACAAGAATCAGTTTCAGTCTCATTCATGTAGCTCTCTTATGCATTCGTGGTACTAGATCGAAGAAGAAAAACATTCATGAACCTGTTGCTACTACGAACATAAACATCACCGCAAATGAAACTGGTCTACGCTAACTTCTAAAAAGTTTATTTTCAAAAATTTTATAACTTTTTGTTTATATGTTTGAGTATCGTGTCATGTAATTATTTATTTATTATTTCGTTATTGCTGGAAAAAAACATAGTGGAAGAAGTTTGTATATTGTACCTAGTTTTAATGAAATTGGGAAATCGTATTGTGTTGATATGGATGCAGGTATGTGTGACTGTTCAATTGGTACAGATGGATCTGTATGTAAGCATCAATACTTTGTATGGATCTATAGACATTCAAAAAGTGTCAACTTCTTGCCATACCTCAGTGCTGATGAGAGAAAGGAATATTTTTACATCGCCATTAGAGAGGTACTTCCTGAACAGTTCTATGAAGGTCTTCATGATTATGCCAATAATCATCATCAGTTGCCACCTGTCGTAGAAGATTACAACCAGAATTTGCACGCAACGTGAGATAAAGTTTATTGTTACTATTCTATGTGAGTTTGCTGTTCGATTTATTCCAGTACAGTAGTTTTACAGATAATAGTGAGCGAAAATCTTCGAATGTTTGCATTTTGTAATATATTTCAAGTTCTAAGCATATAGGAGCACAAATTTGAAGTCAGATCTCTAGATTGGGTAATAGTGTTGTTCTATATATTAAATGAGCTTTTATTATCGATTAAATATGTTTTTTTAGAAATGACGACAATGAGCATAATATCGTGGATGGAGATGGAAGAAGTTCTAATATAAGTATGATTGAAGGTATAAAATTTGAATATATACTCTTTGTTTTATGTGTAGTTACGCAATGGTTCTCGCCAGACACTGAACATTTAAAACATTTAAAAACATTTGTATGTCGATTCGTTAACGTAGAAAATTCTAACCAGCTATCCTCGTTATATTTTTTGTGTATTTAGGGTTTTGATTCCATTTCTTTATTGAAAAAATAAACTGCTGTAGCCAATTATTTTGTTTCTATTCTCTCTTTTTCTTCCTTTTAAATTTATTTTTTTGATACAATAACAGAAAAGATTTAAATATAGTATGTTTTATATTCATTATATTAGTCTCACTTAACCCAACCTCCCACTTACAAAATTAATCCTTGTCAATTGTATTGTCGCCAGGTTGTTATTTTATTCATTAATATTACTCAGGTGTGGCAAGAAGATCAATCGACCTTGTGACTACTGCGGAATGTCAGCTGGAACTGAAAAAAGCTCATCAGATCTTAGAAGGACTTCTAGACAATAGAAGCAATGACCAATCTCTTATGAAGGGAGTTCTAAAATTCTGCGAGCGTGTTTCAAAATACAAATTTCAGCCTTCAAAATTAACATCTGCGTTGCATTCGTTTGCCACTGAAAATTATTCCAGTCAAAAAATACAACATCATCAGTTTTTAAAAAAGTGAAAAAAGGCACGATACACGTCCAACCCGAAGCAGTTAAAAGGAATAGAAATAAAACCTCATTATTACGTTTGCTAGTGTATTTTTCGATGTCTAATCATATTTCCATTTGTAGAAAAATGTTTCTTACATACATCACACATAAATGTTTTTCCTCCTTGATGAGTTAATACACCAATACGACTCTAAGTGACCGCGCGCGCTCAACGGGACTGGTAGCGAGTTTAGGGTAATAAAAACTTTGAGGAATGGTAAATATAACAGCGAGAGATAGTGGAGCGAAGCAATCTTGAGTTTACTTGCATTTTCTGATTTGATCTTGCAATAATTTGCGTATATTTATATTAAATATGGGTCCATCTAACTGCGCTGTAGTTAGCTGTCGTAATAACTCGCATCAGTTGATGCTGTGGAAGAAGAGAATTTGCAAAGTTCATCACAACATCGTTCATGGTGAATGTAGATGTAGGCCGCCATATCATTTGTTCTGCTTTCCTAGTTATTATCGCTATAAGGATCAGCGGGAAAAGTGGATAAAACAGATGAGAAGGATCGAAAAGGATAAGTCGATTTGGTATCCAAAGTCTAGCGATAGAGTTTGCAGTGACTATTTCGTTGGTGGCGAACCGACTGCAGCAAACCCTGATCCGACCTTGTTGCTTGGTTATGACAAGCCTTCTGTAAAGCCTCGAAGGACATTGTTTCGTCAGCCAAGCGGTATCAGTAAGAAAAAAGCAAGAATGTTTCCTGATGAAACAACATCTTCATCAGTTACTGACTGTGCTTCTAGGTCAGAAAAACAGGCTGATGCCGATAGTGCACCAGAGGTCCCAGCTTGTAACCCTGCTCTCAGTCTTCATTTTGTTGCAGGCCCAAGTTTCTCTGCAGAGCAAGGGTCGTCCTTAATGCCTCTTCATGACCATATCAATACTTTTCTGGATAATCGTTCATGTGATTGTAGTTGTTGCCAAAATAAAAATACTATAATTGATACACTGTCCCAGCAACTTAAAGATTTACAAATTATTAACAACAAATTAAACAAAGATATCTCATCAAAATTCGTATTTTCATGGCAAAAGATTAAAACTGACAAAAAAATGAATTTTTATACTGGATTATCATCAATTAAAGCTTTCATTGCTGTTTACACATTAATTCAACCAAACCTACATAAAGTTCAATATTGGAGAGGTTCGAAGCGAGTTATTTCGACGAGATACAGAAGTTTCACAAGGTCAAAAGTAAAGAAATTAACATACAAGGATGAGTTCTTATTAACACTAATGCGACTACGTCTTGGTTTATTAAACGAAGATTTAGCTGATAAATTTGGTATTTCTCCCACTGTCTGTTCAAGCACCTTCAAAACATGGATCCGCTTACTGAGAATTGTCTTAGGTGATGCATTAATTCAGTGGTTGCCTGTTGAAGCTATTCGTGATCATATGCCCACTGTTTATCAAAAGGCTGGTCATCACCGCCTCAGATGCATAATTGACTGTACTGAGGTATTCATAGAGAGACCAAAAAGTTTGGAGGTTCAAGCCTAAACTTGGTCTGACTACAAAAGTCACAACACCATTAAATTTTTAATTAGAATCGCACCAACAGGATACATAACCTTTCTCTCTGACTGCTATTCTGGAAGAGCATCAGACAAACATATCTGTAATCAGGGGCGTAGCCAAAGGGGGGGGTGTGGGGGGAGGGGTGCGGCACCCCCCCCCCCCCCAACATTTTGTTTGTCGGCAAATTCCCAAACCCTGTCGGCAAAATGAAAATTTCCTGTTTTTTACCTTCTTTCTTCTGTTGTAATGCTGAACAAAAAGCGTCGTCATTATATGTTATCATTGGATCAATAACTTTTGATTTCTACTTTGTGTATGTTCATTACGCAATTTTCATTGACTGACGTTGACAACCAGAGTGAGTGAATCATCATTCATTCATTCACTCTCATTGTCGTCGACGTTGTGACGGATTTAATTGCTTGAAAAATGTAACAATTATGCGAGATTTAACAAATTCAAATCTATCATAGAATAAATCTAAAACCAAAACATTTTCACATGAAACTAATTCAAATGATGAAACAATCACATGCAGCATACATTTCAAACTATTTTATTGAGTAATCTCAATCGAACGAACACAAATGGTAGCCAGATCAAAAATGCTTGACGACAGACTTGAACAGTTAATGTTAATGGCTTGTGAGAGAGACGCCACCGATAATGTACGTGTTGAAAAACTAGCCACCATTTGGGCTACACTTAAGACCAGAAGAGTCTTAATATCGAACAAATAAACACACATTTCATATATCCTTTGGTCTAGTTTTTATGTATTGTTCAGTTTTTTGTGTTTATTGAATAAAAAAATTCTTGTCGGCAAATTCGGCTTTTATGACCCTTGCACCCCCCCCCCCCCCCCCCAATATTTTTTTCTAGCTCCGCCCCTGTCTGTAATGACAGCGGATTTTTTAACTTGCTGGAAAGAAATGACGAAATCATGGCTGACAGGGGATTCCAAATCAAAGAGGAAATGTTACTTTGTTTTTGCTCCCTCAGTGTCCCACCTGGTGCTCGGACAAAAGCTCAGATGACTGCTGCTGAATGCAAAAAAACAACAAAGATGTTGCAAATCTCCGCATTCACGTTGAGCGTGCAATCAACAGAATTAAAACATTCCGCATTTTGAAATCTGTTTATCACCATGTTGCACCATGCTGATGATATAGTTTACACCTGTGCAGCTCTATGTAATCTGAAGCCGCTGCTCATAAAACCCAGGAAACCAGTCAAAGAAAAAGCCCTCATTGTCAGCCAAAATTTGTAAGCATTTTGGTGTACAAGCTGTCTTTATAAGAATGAGTTTATTCACTGTCTGAGTGGTTAAGTTGCTGACTGTCATAATAACCAAGCAGCCAGGAATGATAAAGCAAAAAATCATAAAAGCTAGAAAACTACAACTGTAAACAAATTTCAAGTAATGGCTGTAAAAGTCTGAAAATAAACATTTGAGTTCTTCCCAGAATACCGGATTAAAGTTGACTTTTTCCAGAAAAAAAACCATGCTGGGTCCAAACAAAGAAATAAGAACATCCAGTTACTGCCATTTGCATTTGACACTGAGTATAATATTTGTCTCCTGTATTCAAGGTCACTTTGCCATCGATTTGTTTCAAGTATGGTAAATTGATGCTTGGATCATTAGGTGAAGTGTAGTTTATGGAGTGTGGACATTTAACCTCAAGACAAGCATTCGGACAGCATTGACAAGTTACAATTCGGTCAGGACTTGCACCAATATAAAGAGCATCTTTATCTAAGAACAAACCACATTCTAGTAATTGTACATTTCTATGTGATTTTGAAAGTTGATTGTAAAATTCATTGACAGCTTGTGATGATATTCGTCATGAAGTTCGGTTTCTACTTCGGTTGCTGTTTTGATAGGACGTACATTGTTCTCATATGCAGCAAAAACACGAGCGACTAATTCGGCCTTTCTCCCAGAAATTCGCAATCCTCGTAGCCTAAGATATTTCTTGAGTTCTTCTACCTTCATCCCGTTAATCATATCGAAATCCATTCTACATATAACTTGAAATAACGCAAGCAGGAAAGAGAGAAGTAATCTTCAAACAAATCTTTTCACGCAGAAACAACAATAAATCAGGGTACGAAGAGATTTTTTATTACCCTAAACTCGCTACCAGTCCCCTTTTGCCCGCGCGGTCCCTTAGAGTCGTATTGGTGTATTTGTGTCGTTTTAACGCTTGGTGTCTTGAAAACGTTTTACCACATTCAGTACACTTTATTGAGTCTCCGTGAAGTTTTAAGTGTTTTTTTAGTAAATCGAACATTCGCAATCTTCGCAATTTTTGACATGGTGCGTTAGAAGTTTTACTTTCGTAAAAGTACGTTTACACCTTTCGCAGACAAGAGGAAGTGTTTGACCACAGTCTTCTTCTTCTCGTGCTAATTGACCACGTTTATTCCATTTCTAACATATAATTTAAACAATTCAGCTAGACGATTCTCACGGTATTAGAGTTTTTGTTTATGAAATATAATATCTGTATTCTTGCCTCTCTTGTTGCCATATCCAAACCTTCCCACTTCTCTGAACCTATTTTACTAAGTTCGCCAAGTCCCAGAGAAGGCGCGTTATTTTGTGACATTTCCAACATCACATCACTCTAAAAATATTAACAGTTAATACAACGTAAAACACGCTACGAAACTCTCTCTCACACACTTCACAATTTATTGAAACTCACTATAGTTTGTCGGTAAAAGAAATGAAATCCATTGGTTTTACTGAATTTTCGTTTGGAATGCTGAAGGCTATGATTTGAGTGTTCAGTGGGTTATCTTTGATTTCTTTACCATACTGGCCTGTTTGATTTGGCCTGTTGCGGCAACTTGTGAGGCCGTATTATTATAGTAGGCCATGGGTAGTCATACAAAAAACGTTTTTTTGAGAAATCCTTTAAGGAATGATTTAAGTTATATTTCATGTGGTTAGGGACTCTCAAGGAATCATTTTCATGAAAAAAGAATAAAAAAATTTCTTTACAAAGTCCATAATGGCGGAAAAATAGTCAGAAAATAGCCAAAAATCAACAAATTTTGTTACAAGAAAACTTAAAAACACATACATTAAGCATGGTGAAACATTCCATGTTTGCAGATTAATACTAGATGAATAATTTAACAGGTGAAATTACAAATTGTGGGTTCTTAGTTGCTTTTTATGCAATTTTTCATGTAATTTTTAACAAAAAGTTCATATACAAATTCTATCTGTTAAATTATACAAATAGTAAAACTGAGTTCACACTGAAAATTTGATGTAAAAACCTCAATCCTATCAGAAGATATCATGTTTCCAGTGGACTACGGTCTTTGAAAAATTTATTTTTGAGAAAAACACAAACAAAAAACTAATAATTTCCAGAAGAATAAAAGTTTGGGTTCTCTTTTCTTTGATTTTGTCAATATGTCCCTTCTTCATGGCTCTGACACTTTTTCGACGTTGTTTAATGCTATTCTTTTATAAGCCTCTTTGACTTTCTGAGGTAAGTGGTAGAATGGTTGTTTAGCTAAGCATTGGATATTCATGACCGAGGAGAATTTTTCGATTGCTCAAAAACCATATCCAATTTATCGAAAGGCTATAATTGTAAGAATGTTGACATCAATGGCACTTTGAACTTGTGATCCTTTTTCTTGACTGAAGGATGAGAAAAATTGAATTTTTTTCACTCAGTTGCAACCTGCACATTGAATTTTCAATAAGTGACAAAAACCATTTACATTAACTAAATAGATTGATGACAACATCAGTCATTGTAACGCAACTGCCACAATCTGGACACGATAATTCTTGAAAAATATTTGACTGAAAAACTGGCAAAGAGGAAAAAGTCATTTCTTGGAACTGCGATATACAAGTATCTTCATCATCATTGGTAAGGTTTCTGTTACTCGAACAGGTTGTCGAAGTTGGAACCACTGTTGACTTCCCATGTTTTGGTACTACACCGTTCCACTTTCTTTTTCTTTTCCTAGCTATACTTTTTGTTTTCTTATTATTTTTTAACATCTAAACAATTGATAAAATATTTAACAAACAACAGTCATAGACGGATTTCTAGTGACGTAGCATTGTTGTCTTTTCCAGGCTCCACACGGTTTTAGGTGCAGAAGTAAACAAAGATGGCGGTTATTTTAACACTTTTTAGCTTTTACTTAAATCAAATGAAAACTAACCCCCATAAACTGATTTTCAAGCGGCCATATTTTTTTCTTTCCGCATACACTCGAACACACTTTTTTCGTATGAATTACAGTTTCGTTTATTCAGATTTATTTTGCTCAGTCTTGATATATCATGTAAAAAAACAAATCAGAATGGTTTGTTATTATTTGGATGAACGAGAAACCAGTCATAGATTGTTAACAAACATATATTTTGAACTGTTTAAACACGCATACAACTATTTTTACAAAATAAAAAAACATTCTCAGAAATGAAGGATTTAACCAGACATTATGTTTATCGGTTCATTGATTATTGTTCACAAATCGTTGCTTGATCGGCCCGCATTAAATCGGATAGCGTCGTCTCCGGTTCGTTTATTCCGCGCGATTTACAGGTACAACGGATTGTTGAACGGAGAAGCTAGAAGCATATTTTCGTACGGATGAAAATTGCTGTCTGTGAAAATGGCATATTGCGTTTCTCGGCAATCATCGCGGATAAACGTTTGTAGAATGCTGCACATCCTTCGCCTGTCGCCTCATTCGATGCGAATTCCTGCGAATTCATGCAAATTCGATATTGTCATTGAATTGTCATGGTGTGTAGACGTGTTTTATACTGCTAGAGAATCTTATTTTGATTGTTGCTTTAAATTGATTAACGTTGGTATAATTAACTTGGAAGATTATATCGTTGTGGCGCTGAAACGCTGGAGAACTTTACAGCTGTATTAACGTAAGGTGACATAAACGTTATCGGTGGAAATTAGTAGTTTTATTCATTTTGGTTGTAAAAACTTTGAGCGTTTATCTGTTTACATCAACGTCATTAGTAGTATCGAGGAAGTAACTCATTAACAACAAATTTTGCTAATTCTTTTAGGGATACTGACTGACTCTAATTAATGCACAACTGCTAGCCGTCGTGCGAACCGACTGGTTTGTTTTGAATTAACAGTATAAAAACCCATTGCAAAATGGTTGTCGTCAAACACGCACTTAGCATATGCATAGTGGTTGTCACCCTATTTACCATCAAGAGACCAACATTTATCGCTAAAAACCACGTCTATAGCAGTATGGGTGAAGATAATGTTATAAATATCAATGAAAATGTTTTGTTAAGCTCGATATGGCAATACAAACAGTCTAATACAATGAATGTTCGCTTTCATAATGCCCTTAGAATATTGTTAATCATATGTGGGGATGTAGAAATTTGTCCAGGTCCTTTATCCAAATGTAATCATTGCAACAAAGGTATCCATAAAAATATGATTACCTGCATCAGATGTTCCAAACCATTTCATATTCGGTGTTTTAAAAGTGTGCTCGCAGAAAAAACTTGTTATAACTGTATTCGCTTAACAATTCAAACCAACCTAACTGATCAAAGCGATACGCGCACTTGTTCCCAACTAAAAGAGGTTTTAGAAAAAAAGGGTTTAAAAACCCTGCATTTAAACGTTCGTGGTATCATTGCTAATTTCTTCAAATTAGAAGAATACTTTTCAAGTTTTAAATCAATTGATATCTTCGGTGTAACAGAGACGCATTTAGATAAAGCTTCGGTCAATAATATTAACGTCGAAGGTTACAATTACATCAATAGACCTCGATTAAATGGATCAGGTGGCGGAGTAGGAGTCTATATTTCCGAAAGGATTCCCTTTAAAAGACGCCAAGACTTAGAAAACGACCCTATCGAATGTATATGGTTAGAAATAACCTATCCGAATACTAAAGGTTTCTTTGTTGGGTTCATCTATCGTCCACCAGACACTTCAGATTACTTACCATCAAAATTTAACGTTTTGTTGGATAGCATGTTATCATTAGCTTCATCGCAAAGAAAAGAAATGTCTCTTTTGGGAGATGTAAATTGCAACTTTTTTTTACAAAACAACAATAAAAAAGTTGAAATCTGTATTTAATTTATATGGATTAACACAACTAATTACTGAACCAACTAGAGTCACTAATGATTCAACGTCACTAATAGATGTTATTCTCACAAACGATCCGTCTTGTGTTGCCATGTCAACAGTAATACCCTGCGACATAAGCGATCACTATATTATCGGTTTTGTTCGAAAAATCAACTTTAAACCTTTAAATTCATGGGTGCTAAGATATTTAATGATTTACCGTTATTTATTCGCGTTAATATAAAAAATAGTGATATTTTTGAACGACAATTAAGAAAGTTTTATTCGGATGACCTTTAATTTATAGTTTAATTTTTATTTTATAATTCTTATATTTTTACTCTCTCTCTTGTATTAACTTATTCGACTACATAATTCACCATTTTGTTGCCATAGATAATTACAGTTTTGTTATCAGAGGCAAATTTCTTGTCGTATATTTCTCATTGAACTTTTTAACTTTTTGTTTCTAATATTCTTTTTTGTTTTTAATTTTAATTTATTGCAGTATATTTTTATCTAATATTTAAACTAATTTGTATTTTTTAGAATATAACAGGACACTTATTGATAGCAGCTAATTTATATTTTGGCTGAATAGTTTATCCTGTATAAATATTCGTGAATAAATAAATAAATACCAGTGGCGTGAAGAATTCGCTCGTTTTAATGCTTTTTCTTTTCTTTCTCATTCATTGCGAAGCAATGTATAGGTTCCATTCCATTGTACCGCTGGCTTGTGCCGTGTGGGTTGAACACCCTTTACATCTAAAAAGAATCGTTGGCCTTGGGTCCAAAAGCTTTGTGCACTAATGTTGAGTCTTGCTTCATTTGTCTCGTTCGCTGTTCTGTGTGCAAAACGCTCGCCTGTCAAACTTAGCAAACAAAGTTCTTTCCTCACATTGAAGCATACTTCACTTAAAAGGGTGGTGGTTAATACGCATTCGTCCAATTACCCGTTCAATATGTGTATTCATACATTGGCTATTGAACGACCTTTGTCTACTTCAAGAGCAAATAGTTGGTCTTTACCTTTGGTAAAAGCTGGAATTACCAATACACCTCCTTTACAAGCCAATTCTTTGCTAATAGTAAAATCACGGTCAGCCAAAACTTGGTCACCACTCTCAATAACATTTAAGAAACCATATTTATTTGTGATCTCCTTGTCTGACACTCTGCCTCTCCATCCTTCCGAAATAAAATTGATGGCTCCTGATGGTGCCCATTCAATAAAATATTTGATGGTATTTGTGTTCTTAAAATTAGACCAAGTTTTGGCTTGAGTATTGAGGTTGAAGGGTCGTTCGATAAAAACCTCCGTGCAATCGATGATGGCAACAACTTTTTATACAGGTATAAAACAGGTCTGAAAATAGCTTTTGAAATTGATGTCACCTTTCTACGCAATTTTTGGATCTCAAACAACCTTTTTAAACTGACATTTTTCCTCTTCTAAACTGGCATTTTTTGCATTCAAATCAGTAACAGAAAATTCTAGAAAGAAATTAAAAGAAATTATTTAATACTGCCAAAAAGCTTCTGCAATACTTTTGTTACAAGTCATGTTGTTTGATTGCAAAATAATCCTATCTCAAGAATTAAAACATAACATAAGTTGTTCTACTTCTTGACAGAGTCATTAGATTCATAATTAGGATAACATATCAAATTATCTAACTTTATCTTCATTTTCAGCAACAAATTTTTCAGGTTCTGGGATATCATCTACATCCATATCATCAACATTCATATCATCATCATCTACAACGGTTTTGAAATCTATTTAAAATTTGTTCATGTCTTTGTTTCTTTTGGATCTTGTTTGACTGCAATATGGAAGGGAGAAAATCTGGGTTGATGGGATCATCAGATTTTTTACCTAAGAAAATTTAAGAAAATATATCATTAAGTACATAGAATAAATTCCAAAGTCTGGCTCTTAACTCAATGGACATATAATTTATTGCAATAAAAAACTGAAAATAAAATAGAGCTAGCATTGAAACCCCTTTCAGATTTTGTCCTTCCTTGTTTACAAGAAATAATAATTAAGATAAGAAAGTATAAAAACTAACCAAAAATGAAGTGTTCACTGCAAATACGTGCATTCTCAACTTGGCTTTGGCCCCATTCCACCTTTTGATTGCTGTCAACCATAGTAGCTCCCTTTGCTTTCGATTGTTCTTTGGAATTCGATAAAAGTAATGTTTGGTTTTTTCATTGTACTTCTATTTGTGAAGCCTACGGCACAACACGAAGGCATGGTGTTGATGGAAAATACAAAATATCAGTAAAAAAATTCAATTAAATATATAAGTAATAGCTTCAAGTATAACTATAAGTAACAGTTATAAAAATCATTAATATAAACTAAAAATAGAAATGGGCCCAACACAGAACCTTGAGGTACGCCACAACTGGTTAACTTTAAAGATGAAGAAAATCCGTTAACCGTAACAAATTGCTGCCGATCTTGTAAATACAAGGCAAACCATTCATTAACAATACCTTTTGCACCGATGTGATCAAGTTTTTTGAGTAGGATTTTGTGATGGACTGTATCAAATGCTTTCTTCATATCAACAAAAATACCACAAGCAAAAAGATCAGAGTCAATAGCTTCTCTCACTCTCTCTGTTAAACTTAATAAGGCATGAGCTGTTGAATACTTTGATCGAAACCCAAATTGTAATTCATTAAGGCAATTAAATTTATGTACGAAATTGTAAATTCGAGAATACATAAGTTTCTCCAAGAGTTTACTGACGTTAGAAAGCAAAGATATTGGTCTATAATTAGAACATTCTAATTTAGAACCTTTTTTAAAAAGCGGCAAAACTGACGATGTTTTGAGAATATTTGGAAAAACACCAGTAGTAAAAGATAGGTTAAATAACTTTGAAAGAACTGCAGAAATTGAATTACCCAATTCTTTTAAGACCACTACAGGTATGCTATTTGGTCCAGTAGCTTTTCTATTACTTAGGCTAGATATTAAGGAAGAAATCTCTAAATCATCTGTTGAAGATATGAAAATACATTTGGGGTTCGGATTTTTTAGGTATTTTTTAAAACTTGTATGAGATGAATGAATTTTAGATTGAATGTTTTGTGCAACTGACGTAAAATAGGAGTTAAATTTGTTAGCAATTTTCACAGGGTCGATCAATGAAACACCATTATCATCCAGAATAATAGTTGGAACAGAATGTATTTTACTTTTTATATTTAACAAACTTTTTATACCGATCCAGATTTTTCGAAGGTTCATTGAGTTATCAATAAAATATTTCTTAAAATGGTTTGCTTGCTGCATCTTAAAAGTTTAGTCAATAAGTTTCTGTATGAATTATACCGAGATTTTAACTTGATTTTGTTATTAATATCTTTGGATCGAAGATATTTACGATAAATCTTATTCCTGATTTTTATAGATGTTAAAATACCTTTTGTTATCCACGGTTTGAGAGAGAGCTTGAAGCTTTTAATACTGACCTTTTTAAGTGGCAAATACTTGTTTAATAAACCGTTAAAAACCACAAAAAATAAATTAAAACTGTTGTCGGTATTAACTTTATCAAATTCAAGAATTTCATTCCAATTTACGTTATTAAATTCAGAAAGAAAACCTTTTTTTATCAAAATAAGTGGTATTTCTACGGAGGATATTGTGTTTACGAGGAACAAATGTGACATAAAAGTTAGGTTGAATAAAGAACTGAGGTAAGTAATCAGAAATTGTTGACGTTAAGTTACCAGACAACATATTTTTATCACAACAGTTAGAATAAATATTATCAATAATCTTTTTGGCAGAAACATTGTGGAAAAATATTAATTTGAAATAATTTGTTACCAACAACATAATATTATTTAAGCAATATATTTCGATTTAAATATAAATCATCATCAGGCTAAAAACATAAAATGAACAGTTTAAAAACAGTTAAAAAAATATTGTATAATATACTACAGATCAGAATATGCAAACAGTCAAAACACGAGAATGCTAATACGTATGAAAAATCAAAAACAACATAAACTAAAGGGCGAGCACTTAAAAAGAACTGTGCGATAATTATAATTTAATGACTAAAGCGCGAGAACGATATTCGTCCTTTGTGTTGAGAGATGGCTTTAACTCATTAATACATAACGCCTCGAGAGTCATTAAATGGGACACAGTTCTTAAAGAACTAGCAATGATGGTCACGTCATTTATTGTCAGTGGAACATTACATGTTTGGAAATGAGCCCCCACGGGAGTAGAAGATCTGCGATGTTCTCTAAAGCGACAGAGTAAATGTCGGATAGTCTGTCCGACATAGCATGCTTTACAACATGGACATGTAATTTTATATACAACTCTGCTTCTTAGAGAAACATCAATCTTCGGCTTTAGTGGTGGTAGAGCAGTTTTTAGCTTTTTCAATGTGAAAACGATCTTGCAGGGAGCTTGCAGTTTCTTTAATGCGATTTCAAACTTTTCAGATACTTTACCCCTAAATTGTAAGAAAAGCATTTTTTTCTCCGGTTTCTCTTCAACATCATCCTTCTGTTTTTCTACATTTTCTGTTCCTCCTTGGTTACGCCTCGCGATTATTGAGCTGATGGTCTTGTTGATGATTGGCTCAAAGAATGACGCTGGGTACTGGTTGCTTTCTAACATTAACTTTCCTTTTATTAAGCTCTTGTGAAAGTTCTGCCAAGTGCTACACGCTCGAAAGATTCTGTGTATTAGCCCTGATACTACCGACTTTTTATATTTCAAAGGCGCTAATGAGTGAAAATTCATTGTCAAGCCAGTGTCCGTTTTCTTTCTAAACCACGTGGAACTCAGAGAATTTGCAGAATGAATAATATTCATGTCTAGAAAGGCAATTTCATTATCACATTCTTTCTCGTACTTGAATTTCAGAGAAGGGTGCAGGTTGTTGATTTCCGCAACTTTACTCTCGATATTGTTCTTGTTTATGTTTCTTAATATGTCATCCATGTATCGGGAGAATAAAACTGCGTCATCACGTAGATGGTTGTCAAATTTGCTCATCCAACAATTTGCAATTAAGGGGGCGGGAAGACTTCCCATTGCAAGACCATCTTTTTGTCGAAAGAATCCATCATTTGTCAGCATTATCACATTAGAACTACATATTGTTAACAAATCTTTGAAGGTGTCTTTATCCACCGGTGGTAATTTATACATCCCTGAAAAAAGGAGGTTAGTACAATCCTCAATGGCTTCAATTACTGGAACGTTGGTATATAATGACGTCACATCGAAACTAATTAAAACGTTGTCGTTATCAAGTTGAATGTCAGATATTACTTCAGATATCTCTTTTGTGGAAGCATTTATTTTGCTTTCTTCAACTACCGACAACCATTCAGTGACTTGAAGTGCAATTTTGTGGTAGGGTGATCCTGGCATCGATAAAACTGGTCTGAGTGGAGTCTCATTTTTATGTACTTTAGCCAAACCGTAAAGTCGTGGTGGTTGGCTACCGGTTGGCTGAAGTTTTTTCAATAACCCATCGTCAATCTTTTGTGTATCCCTCATTCTTTTCAGGATTGAAGTGATTCTCTCTTCTTCCTTTAGAATGGGATTCTTTGCGTTGGCTCTAGTTTTAACAACTTTTTCAAACTGTGGTAGGTTTGTGATATCTCTCAGTTTGGTGTTGTACGTTGCAACTGACATCAGACAAATGCCAATGCCTTTATCGAATGGAATTGCCAGTAAGTTGTTATTATTCAAGTAACGTCGGGTTAAATAAATGTTTCTTGTAGGCTTTTGTTTCTTACACTTCTTAATGTACGATAGAGTCTTCACATTAATGTCGGTAATGTTAGATTTAGATTTCTCAGTTATTCTCGTAGGTAACGTAATATGAGAAAGAAAGTTATTTGAAGTTATAAAGTTGAAAAAATCTGAAGTTTCATTTTCTTAATTAACTTTAATTAAATCTATATTAAAATCTCCAAGTAAAACAACACTTTTGTTTTCAGAATTTAACTTCGAAAAAAGAGGAAGAATAAAATCATTTGTCAATTCATTAATTGACATACATGGATGACGATAAATACACCCAACAACAATGTTAACTTTTTTTGGACGAATTATTTCAATAAAAATCGATTCTAAGTGTAATTTTTTATACATCAACAAGTCATTTCTCAGTTTATAATTTAATTTTTTAGAGACATACAGAAGTGCACCACCACAAGATGATTTAGTAGGAGTGTGTTCAATGTTATATCCTTCTAATGATATTGGAAACGGTGGTGGAGCGTCACGTTTTAATTTAGTTTCGATTAAACCAATGATACCAAAATCAAAGTTAAGTAAACGTAACATGATACACAATTCATCAAAATGTTTGTTAAGTGAAGATATATTTAAATGAAAAATCGAAAAAGAGTTATTGCTGTCAAATTTGGAGGAAACAAAATCATCAATATTGAAATACTTACAATTTATAACATTATAATATAAGTCATTTTCTTCTTTTGAATTATCAATAACATTTGAGATAAAAAAATCATTAAACATAGAAAAGAGTTCGCTACGATCATGAGAAGGAAAAATTTTTATATTACCGGGAATTTTGTTTGTGTCTATAATAATATCAGAGTTGAAAACTTGGAAAAGTTCATTATCCGATACTTGACTAAATGGAAAAATTTTCCTTATGCACAAAATACAAAACCAATCAGAGACGTTTGATTGTAATAAACGGTAATTAATGTCATTTAATCCATTGCATTTTTTATGTATCCAAGAGTTACAAATATCACATTGTATTGCATGGTGGTTGTTTTTAATAATTCTATTGCACACTTTGCAAAAACATCTTTCCATGGAAAGAGAAGAACTGTATATAAAAGAAAGAAAAAAAAGGAGGGGGGGGGAATAAGAATTTTACGAAAATATTACTTTTAGTTATTCAATTATTTGCTGGTTTTGTTTCAAAGCAGAAGTTTTCAATCAAGGAATTATATCATGCACAAAAATCGAAATCAGGATATAGATTGACCAAAGTGTTACAATGGTCTATCACAATCCTTTTCTCGTTAATGGTGCGTTTAATAAAAACCTTTCCATTAAGACAGAAAGTGTCGTTGATTAGGTTAGCCCTTTTTAATTTTTAAACGGCAATAAAAAGAGAGCTTTTCAAAATAGGGACAAAGATTTTCTCTTATAAAAATCTTCGTCATTTTGTGACCAAGACTAGGTGATTTGAAGTCCTTAAGTTTCTTCCGGTTTTGAAAAGCTCTCATACAGAGCTTTCTATTTACAAACCGAACAATCGATTTCTTGGGTGACGATCTCCCGATGCGGTGACACGCCTCCACGTCACGCTCGTCGATAGTAATGTCCATTGCCTCAAAAATCTCGATCACCGCCCCCTCCAGGTGCTCGTCCTTCACAGAGTCGGGAATTCCGTCGATTACGATGTTGTTTCTGCGGCTGTAGCTATCCAAATTGTAAATTTCTTTTTCCAAACACACTTGGTTTTCCTCCAATTTAACAACTTTCTGTCTTAAACGTCTGTTCTCTTCAACCAGATTTTTTATAACAACGTCTTTTATATGGGAGACGCTTTCATTAATTTCTCCAAGTTTGTCAGACATAAAAATCTCGATGTTGCTGACTTTAGATGAAATGTCTAAGAGATGTTTCTCAAATTTCATCAACTGATCCTTAAAGTCATTCATCCTGGTCATTGATGCAAAGTTAAGGCGCGATTAAAGAGAATGGAAAGTCAACAATGTGTGTAAAACTGTATCTGCAACAAAACCAGCTTTCTAGGAATTACATCATTACCCCGCTGTCAGAAATTTGTATAATATATATGCAATAAAAAATTTCTTTAAAGAAAGATTCCACCCGGTGGCAAGCAGTCGGTCGTTATAATCCAAAAAAAGAAAAAAAAACACTGCAAAGGAGATACAAGTAAGGAGTTAATGAGTTTAACACCAATTACTATTTAATTAATAGTAAAGGAGTGATTAAAAGTTGTTGTGAACGGCGGGTTAGAAGAATTCAAATCTTAATCTGTTAGAAATAAGATAAATATCCAACCCAAACCATGAAATAATCCACAAATACTGGTAAAAACACACAGTAAACGGCAAAAAGGACCTCCAATGTAAATGCAATGTATAACGCCAATGCAACCAACGCCAATATAACCTCCAATGTATAACGACCACACACAAAAAACACGTCTTGCTCTTAATGCGTAACAGAAGTATGAAAGCTTTGCTGAGAAACGCTACCATTTACTAGCAATGAAATACAAAAAAAAAAATAAAAAAGAAATTATAAATTAATTATATTGAATATATATAATTGTTCCACACCAAGTCCGTTTATTCCGATTTTTTTATTTATTTTTATAATGTTTTCCGATCATCCTCAAAACTTAGATGCTGCAGCCATAGAGCTTTTGTGAGTATTATTTGCTTTTATTATTATTACAGAGAAGTTTTAGTGTTTTTTAATTGGCGTTAATATTTGTATTTCATGTTCAAAGTACTTCAAAATACAGAAAATCAGAGGTTTTGTGACAGGTCTTGGGTGGACTATAATGGGCTAGTGTTTTTTTAGAACTTTAGTTGAAAACAGGCTGTGATTAGCACATATTTTAATTCTATTTTTTCTTGTTTAGAGAAATAAGAAATTACTGGGAAACACACCGAATTTTAAATTAAAATCCAACAAATATTTAGTTAATATTTTTGTATTTCAATCACCAATTTACAAAGCAATGGATCTTATTATATTATAACTGATTATATAAAGTTTTTCTGTGATAATTTTCCAGTTTATGTTAGCAAATCGAAAAAGAAAATCGTTTTCGTTCAAAATTAAATTAATTGTTTTTATTTCATTTTAGGACAAGATACCAGTACACTAGCACAGTGCCTAAACTTAGATAGGTTGTGTAGACTCGTGGAGAAAATTGTAGATTAGGAGGGCTTACGGTCCAGGAGCATTGCAAAACATATTTGAAAAATTAGTATTTAAATTTTTTGATGTTTTTAGCCGATCCAGATACACTAAGAAATATCGATTCAACTCATCGAAGGGATGCACCAATGGTCGAGAGCTCTACGGAAGAAGAAACAACCGAATTTGAGGGGTAAGTTTTTTCGAAATTTTAATATTTAGTTTCTCTATGATAACATGATATTTAACCTACCTTTTCCTACTGGTATTTTTCCAAATATTCTCAAAACATCGTCAGTTTTGCCGCTTTTTAAAAAAGGTTCTAAATTAGAATGTTCTAATTATAGACCAATATCTTTGCTTTCTAACGTCAGTAAACTCTTGGAGAAACTTATGTATTCTCGAATTTACAATTTCGTACATAAATTTAATTGCCTTAATGAATTACAATTTGGGTTTCGATCAAAGTATTCAACAGCTCATGCCTTATTAAGTTTAACAGAGAGAGTGAGAGAAGCTATTGACTCTGATCTTTTTGCTTGTGGTATTTTTGTTGATATGAAGAAAGCATTTGATACAGTCCATTACAAAATCCTACTCAAAAAACTTGATCACATCGGTGCAAGAGGCATTGTTAATGAATGGTTTGCCTTGTATTTACAAGATCGGCAGCAATTTGTTACGGTTAACGGATTTTCTTCATCTTTAAAGTCAACCAGTTGTGGCGTACCTCAAGGTTCTGTGTTGGGCCCATTTCTATTTTTAGTTTATATTAATGATTTTTATAACTGTATAAAGTTTTCAACCGTGCATCATTTTGCAGATGACACTAATTTGTTATACATCAACAAGTCAATAAAAACCTTATGTAAAAAAGTAAATTATGATCTGCGAAGATTGAATGATTGGCTTAATGCAAATCTTATCGCTTTAAACGCAAACAAAACCGAATTTATCATTTTTAAGAAACGTCATAAAAAAAACGATTCTGAAATTAAAATCATGTTAAATGGATCACGTTTAAAACAATCAACCTACATTAATTATTTGGGAGTTTTAATTGATGAAAATTTGACGTGGAAACCTCACTTAAATGAAGTCTGTAAAAAATTAAACCGATCAAATAGCATGCTTTCAAAAATTAGATACCACGTTAATATAAAAATTTTAAAAAGTTTGTATTTTTCAATTTTTTTGTCGCATTTAACATATTGTTGTCAAATTTGGGGCCAAAAAGGAAGCTTAAATTTAAATAAATTATGTTCTATTCAACGATCAGCTTTAAGAATTATAAATTTTCAACCTTTTAGATCAAATGTAACTGCTGCTTTCACTAAATTTAACATCCTTCCATTTTCGTCAACTATCAAACTCCTCAACATTATGTTTGTTTTTTATTCTTTAAACCAAAATATTCCGATTGGCAATTTCTTCACAAAACTTTGCCATTTTCATTCTTAACCATCTCGCAATGCCCTAGCTAATGAACTTAAAATCTCTTCATATAATTCAGTTTTTTATGGTAAATACTCAATTAAGTACCGATGCATCATTGATTGGAACAATTCAATCAGAGACATTACAAATATTTTTGATGTAAATTATAAAAGCATGCATTGGTTAAATTCTATTTTTGATTTAAACAGTAAACAATTTTCTAATTTAGTCAAACTTAGCATTAGGGGTAAATCAATTGTTTAGCTTGTGTTATTAAACAAATATATATTTTGCTTGGTGGTTTGTGTTTTATGTTGTGTGTATCTTGGCAAATTATATAATATTTATTTTTTCTAGATATTTTTAGGTATATTTCTACTCTGGTGTCACTACATTGTTCAGCTTTATGCTATTGAGTGACACCAACCATATATTTTTTGTAATTTGTTTCTTCTATGTAATTTTGTATTTTTTATATGGTGAATAAACAACAGTTGAAATTGAAATTGAAATGATATATAAGCGCCAAGCGCTAGATGTCTAACTCGATATCAGAGCGTTGTTTCAGTCTGAAGCATTTTTTTTATAGGGAGCCATCTTTAATAGTGGCAAAAAATGTAAATATAAGAGAAGGGTGAGGCGAAAAAGTGACAGCTTTTATATGTAAATAGGATTGTTAACTTTATATGATACTTTCAGTAAACTAAATATAAACTATGTTTACAACAATCTTTAAATATTATATATTTAGTTTTTTTGCAGTATGTATATATACATATAAACTTAAGTAAGTATACATGTATAATAGCTAGCTCTTCTTCACAGGAAAGAAGTTTTATGTATTTTAGATTGATGAACAATTATTAGCTTTTTTATTTTGCTTGAAAAAAGTGTCTACAATGTGATTAAATCTTTCATGGCAAAAACATTGAATATAGCTAGCTATTATATATCCAGTTAGAAGAATTTTTTATATTTTGTATTATTATTGTTGTTCACAATAAAAGAATTAAATTCCTTTAAAAATTAAAAGTTTTGTTGACTGTTGTTACCAATTTTATTACCATGTAAAATTTCACGATTACACTTCTTTCTTTGTATAAGCATGAAGTTTGATCTTTATGAACATATCAATGATTTGTTGGCATAATTGAGATGAATGGAGATCTTCGTTTAACTGTTCATTTTGAATATCATGATCATTAATTTCTGGAAACAATGAATATTCCCTCAAAGACATTCTAATTTGATGTTGCAGTTTTATTTTATTTATTTTAGACGAAGATAAAACATATACACTAATAATTTTCTCAGCTTGTCGGACAATGGTAAAGATGGATGAAGATGGTTTGATAAGTCCACCCCGATCTTTATGATGATGACGATTTTTATGGTTGATGAAGGAGAGATATGAACTTTCAAATGCAGGATATCCATGATTAACTAAAGCAAGTGGCTTTCGATATAATATAAAGCACGGTTACATTCAACACAAGATAATTTGGCAGAAATCTTTCTCACGATATAACCAGCAATATATCCAAGAATTGCTTCTTTATATAACAAAAACTGGGAGGAATTGATCTGAGATATCAGCAAATCAAATTCAGCTGAGTCGACAGTGGCAGTTTCGTCGACAAGTGGAGCATTTTGTTTTTCAAGTTTCCTTTTGTACCGTCACATGTAACAGAATGTATACAAAGTTTATGTTCAAAAGATAGTTTTAAACAATTTTTGGAAGGAAGGGTAGATCTCATGAAGTTATAGGCACAGGGAGAATAAAAATGAAGATTCATAGCAAATTTTTTCAACTCTTCCCCTGCGGTTTTTTTTCATGGTTGAGAAGTTCTGAAAGAAGTAGTTTCTTCGTCATTCCAAAAAAAAAAATTTCTATAACATTTGTTGAGTCCTCTGTCAACAGTTTTTTTTCTTGTAATTTGTTGCGGCTGAACGTTGCACTTGTCAGGAACGCAGAAAAATAACTCGTTCTCGGTTGAAACTTTCTTCCAAGAAAGATAAAACAGTTGTATGGTGCTATGCGAGTCGTGTAGTAAGTCCTTCACATAAGACAGACTATACATATATAAACACTATGACGGATCATACGCAGAACTTAAACATAAAGTTCTTTACTCGAACATTGAATTTCTCCGTCTTTTTATTCTGGACGTTTACACAACTTGCATGCACTTTTATACGCCTTTTTACAAAAAATTCCCTCGATAGTAATTAACGTGGCAAAACTGTTAAAATAAAGTAATTAGCCGTAACATCTGGCTCCCCTCAAAATCCTAATCAAGGCATTTTGAAACAAATACTGTAAACATTTAAAAAAACACTAAATAGAGAAACAAGGCTCCCTCGGCTGGGAATCCATCAACCAGCATACATACATAACTTGACTGGGAATTCTTGACCAGTAATTTAACACAACAGTTAGCATACAATTTGCACAGCAACTGGGAGCATCTCTCGATGTGTGCTAATTGCTTTCTACTAAGACAACCAATTTGTTGACGGGTCAAACGTACTCTGAGTTGGAGTGTCGTACAGTGACACTTCGCACGATGCCGTTGTCGCTTACGTGGGTTTTCGCCACCAGACCTACTTTCCACTCGTTTCGATGGGTGGACTCTTCCTTCAATAGGACTACGTCGCCCCGGTTCACGTTTCGTTGTTCTGTTGACCATTTTGATCGACTTTGAAGGTGCTGGAGGTATTCCTTTGTCCACTTTGACCAGAATTCGTTGCTTAGATGTTGGACACGCCTACAACGTCGCCGACAGCACAGGTCTTCCCGTTGAAATGCACCTGGTGGTGGAAGCACGACTTTCGCCTTCATCGTCAGCAAGTTGATGGGAGACAAGATTTGAACGTCATCAGGATCATTCAAACCATCAGTTGTCAGTGGACGAGAATTGATGATAGCTTCTATCTCCACCAAGAAAGGAAGGAACGACTCATCATTGAGTGAATGACCATGTGTCATCAGCAATCCATCTAGTATGGCCCTGGCCGATCTTATCAATCGTTCCCATGTTCCGCCAAAGTTACTTGCGCATAGAGGATTGTGGATCCAGCTTGGGATGAAGTCAGCTCCTTGTTTTAAGAGAAAGTTGGAGATCTTTTCGAGGTTCATCTCCTTCAGTGCTTTCTGCAGTTCGTATTTGGCACCAACGAAATTTGTTCCATTATCACATCGTATTGTTCTAACTGGTCCACGTCGTCCAATGAATCTTCGGAGGCAGAGGATGAACGAATCTGTGTCCATGGAACATACACTTTCCAGATGCACAGCTCTGCTACTAAGACATGTGAAAATGATGCCATAGCGTTTGAGGTCGGAACGCCGTTCTCGAACCACAAAAGAACCAAACATGTCCAGTCCACAATAGGTAAAAGGTGGTGATGATTCCATCCTGTCTCTCGGTAGATCAGCCATCTTTGGGGGTAGGCTCTTCCCACGTAAGATGCGGCATTTTACACATTTTGAAATGTCAAATCGAGCCAATGAGTTGCCGTTGACTATCAAGAGACCATGGCTCCTGATCTCATTCACGGTGGAATTTCGACCACCATGGTGAATCTCTTCGTGGAAATGTTGGATGATGCTGTTTGTGGTGGCACATCTTCTTGGAAGGATGATTGGATGCTTTATTTGGAAAGGCACGTCTGCCTTTCGTATACGTCTTCCTACGTGCAGTAGTCCATACTCGTCCAAGAAGGGTGGCAGCTTGACAAGCGAGCTGCTTGTCTTTATTGCTTGGTTTGACTGTAAGGAGATGATTTCTTCAAATGCTCTTCTCTGAACCATGCCGAGGATTGCGCGTTCTGCATGTTGAAGGTCATCGACGTTGATGTGAGATTTGATGTTTGAGACTTGACGCCATTTGAGGATGGTAGCCACAATCCGTTTCATCCGATGCCATTTTGATGTCATACACTCCAAAGTTGTAATAGTGTCTTCATTTTTGGTGACGACAACATTACATTTGACCTTCTTCAACTCCTTGTCTTCATTGCAGAGTGTGAATTCCCTTAGTTGTTTTGGCCATTTCTCGATTGCCTGGTGCAGGAGTTCAGGGCCATGAATCCATCTTTCGTCCTTTGAAGAATTTGTACGTTTTAAGCCTCTCGTTGTGTCGTCTGCGAGGTTGTCCTTAGAAGGCACGTACTTCCATTGGTCCAAATGACTGTGTTCCGGATCAACTTGACTCGGTTGGCCACGAACAATCGATAACGATTCGCTTCATTGATGAGGTAGGCAAGTACCACCTGAGAATCTGTCCAGAAGTAGTCAGTGCATATGCACGCATCTAGCTCATTTGTGAATGAATTGGCGACCTTCACTGACACCACAGCTGCTGTCAATTCCAATCGAGGAACTGTAGGACGCTTCATGGGAGCAACCCTTGATTTTGCCATGACGATTCTGATGCTGATTTGGCCTTCCTTGTTGACGAAACGAATGTATGAAACTTGGCCATAGCTATCACAAGATGTATCAGAGAAATGATGGTAAGAGGAGTGCACAATCTCACCAAAGTTGCTTGGATGAAGACATCTCTCCAGGCAGAAGTTTTCCAGCAGCTTGATGTCCAACTTCCACTTCTCTCACGAGTTGATTTGGTGAATCGTCAATGAATCGTCCCAGTCTTTCTCAGCACAGATTTGCTGCAGGATCTTCTTTCCCTCCAGAGGGTACGGTCCCGCAATACCAAGTGGGTCGTAAATGGAACTAATTGCTGACAGGATACCTCTCCGAGTCCTTGGCCTTTCTTTCAGTTGGATCTTGAAGGTGAACTTGTCTGATTCGGGGCACTAATTCATCCCAAATGCTCTTTCTTCAGGGATCATGCTTGTTGATATGTCAAGGTTCTTCAGTTTCTTTGACTTTTCCTCGTCTGGGATGGTGATTAAGGTTTCGCGATCATTTAAGTGGAACTTCGTCAGCTTGAATCCTCCAGCAGCCAACATTCCGAGAATGTTTGGAATTGCTTCTGTTGCATCTCAACTGTTGTTGAACGACTTCAGCATGTCGTCAACATAAAAATGGCGGGTCAGGACATGCGCTGTTTTTTCTCCAAATTGCTTCTTGTAGAGCTCAGCAGTCTTGCGCAACGCATAGTTGGAGCAGCTTGGCGAGGATGTTGCACCAAAGAGATGTACGCACATTTGATGGTCAATTAGTTCCTTCGACAGATCTCCTTCTGGCCACCACACAAATCGTAGGTAGTCTTGATGCTCTTTAGGGACATGGACTTGGTAGAACATTGATTCAATGTCTGCCATCACCGCAACTTCTTCCTCTCTGAATCGCAGGAAGACTCCAATGAGTTGGTTAGTCATGTCAGGTCCTTGCAGCAGTTCTTTGTTCAAGCAGTAGTTTTTGTGTTCTGTGCTGCAGTCAAACACTACTCTGATTTTCTCCGGCTTTTTGGGATGGTATACCCCATGATGAGGGATATACCACGTACAATTTGAAGTAGGTGGCTTCTCTTCAACCTTCGCATATCCTTTCTTCAGGATGTTCTGCATAAACTTCTTGTAATCCTCAAACATTTGAGGGTTGTTGAAAAGCCTCTTTTTCAGCCATGTTGCTCTTTAGAGAATTTGATTGCAATTGTTAGGGACTTCTTTCTCTGGTGACCGCAGCGGAAGGGGTAGGCAGTGTTTTCCATTGACTTGGGTGCCACCATTCATGATTTCCAGGAAACGTTCGTCTTCGATTGAAAGTGTCATTTGGTTGCCCTCTGCCTCATGGAAATCAAGGTTGTACATTGACAACATACCTTGCTTTATCGACGCATCCTTGATAGTCTCCTTGAAAACAAAGTAACGATTGGTGACATCCTTGGTCTTCATGCTCGTCCTATGACAACCAAAGTGATGATTGGGTTGTTGGAGACGTCCCATCGGCTCAGTGACACACCATCCAAGCCGCGTCTTGGTTGCAAATGAATGACAGCCATTGGTTCCAGAGCTCGAGGGCAATTGAATCCAATCAGAATACCAACTGGGAGGTGTTCGTTTGTTGGAAGGTGCTTCATCACCAATTTGAGGTACGTCCATTTCTTCAGTTTACGAGCAGTTGGAATGTCTTCAGGTTCTACTGGCAGGCTCATTCGACTGTATACCTTTGGAAGACTGATTGAGTTTGACGCATCGTTGCATGGTGAAACCTTAAGATTGATGACTGCACAACAGCGCTGACTACTTTGTCCATTGACCGTTTGTATTTCAAACGTTGCATCAGTTCTCTCGACACCAAGCGAGTTTAACAGATCTTCTGTGACAAACGTCCCTTGCGACCCGTTGTCGAGCAAGGCCATTGTTGTGACGAACTTTGATGGATCGTTTGGATGTATGACGCTAACTTTGACAATTGCCAGCCCAACTTCAGCCGCGTTGTTAACAAATGCAGACGTCACGGCGTTGTCCAGGTGGAGAGATGTGGGATGTGATCTTCTGCAGACTTCACAGCATCTTGGTTTCTTGCAGGTTCTTGCCATATGCTCTCTAAATGTTGGATGTAGGCAGGAGAAGCACAGACAATGTTTGAAGATGTAATCTATCTTGGCTTTCGATCAAAGCCCTGGAATTTGAAGCAATTCTCCAGGTCGTGCCATCCTTCGTCACAGCAGAGACAGACACATTTTCTCCTTGGCACTGATGATGGGGAGCATTTTCGATCGTGGAGCTCTTTGTGACGGTTCACGGCTTCGACACATCTCTGACATTGCTTTTTGCGAGAACAATGGATTGTTCGAGATCTCAACCTCTTCGTTCATCTTCAGGATGAAATCGTCCATGGTAGCTTCTTGACACTTGTCCTTCCGTATTTGATGCACCTTTCTTCCCCAACGATCTTGGAGGTGCAGTGGAAGCTTGGATTGGAGGAGCTGAAGAAGTTCCGGACTGCTGTCGTGCTTTCTTCCCACAGCTTGCATGGACGCTTGGAACTTCATCAGGAAACTCACAAAACCATCGAATGTTGTGACGTCGTTTGGCTTGAGACGTGGCCAGGATGCCAGCTGCTTCCAGTATTCTGCATTGATGATGAATGGGTTACCGTATTTCTTTGTCAGGAGTTGCTTGGCGCAAGTGTAGCCCTCTTGTCCTGGCAAGTAGATACAAAACTTAACAAGCTCCTTTGCTGGTCCTGTTGTAAATTGAATCATCCTTGAAAATCTCCCTTGCTCGTCTTCAATTTTTTGCTCAACGGCCTGTGTGAAGTTTGCTATGAAGAACGGGAAGTCCATGGGGTTGCCGCTGAATGGATCAAGATGAACTTTTGGCGTCTGCAGTTCCCTGAACATTGCTGTCATCTGACGTGGCTCTGCAAGATGTGCTGTTATTGCTGCAACTTTAGTTGGTTGCATGAAACTTACTGTTGAAGTTGGAGGGTGGGTCCACACAGTAGGGTTGACTAGATTGGCTGTTGCAGAAGTTGCACCAAGATTGAAGGAGGTGGAGTCGTATTTTGTATAAGCACCCGGTCCAGTTTGTCCACGTGTTTCAGAATTGACTTCTCATTTGGAGGTGGTAATGACAATGACACTGCGGCAGCTGTTGTCTTTTCTGCTCCTATCAGAGGTATTGAAGCTGAAGAGAGTTGGATTGGAGGTAGGTTCTTGATGAACGTTTGAGTGTAAGTGTTGCCATCATACTTCGGCAGCTCTAATAATGCTTCGACAATTTAGTCGTCGCGTTCGATTGTCTCCTGAAGTTCTATCTCATAAACCTTTACCTTCGCCTCCGTTTTTGCCATCTCCATAGACGCATGAATCTCCTCAAGCTCCTGCCTCTTATGATGCAGGGAGGACTTGAATGAGTTTTCAATCTTCAACTCGGCGAGCTTGGCTCTTTCTTGGGCCAATCTTTCTAGCAGCCAGCTTGATCCCCTTGATGAGTGTGTTCCGGAAAATCTTCCTGACTTTCTTGAGGTAGTCTCGCTCCCGTCTGCAAATGCTTCTAGGTGTTTATTGTTGAGCCAGCTCTCACACCTTGCTTGGTGTTCTCTCACGGCATGATTAACCTTCTCCACGATTGCAACCTCCTCAATATTGTCCTCTGGCAGTGTGAGGTCAGCACATCTTGTTTGTACAGTCAACAGCTTCTCGTACAGAAGATTAGTTTGTTCTGATCTGGACATTACATGACTTAATTCCAACTTGGAATGAGCATCACCACGATCAATTATTTCATTTGTCCCTTGGATGTGACGGTACAGCTGTTCTATAACGTGGGCTCGCTCAGCTTGTTGCATCCCAAGGTTATAAAGACAAACCTTTTCAGTTGGACGGACAATTCGTCTAGATTTACTTCTTATTGACATCCTACATACACGGCTCCAGATGCTCTGGATCCCCAACTGTTTTACTGTTGCGGCTGAACGTTGCACTTGTCAGAAACGCAAAAAAATAACTCGTTCTCGGTTGAAACTTTCTTCCAAGAAAGATAAAACAGTTGTATGGTGCTATGCGAGTCGTGTAGTAAGTCCTTCACATAGGACAGACTATACATATATAAACACACTATAATTCGTTCATTATTTCATTCATGGAGTTAATTTTTTCTGTTTTCTTCGAAGCTTTTGCTGAAGTATTTTTATTTTATATTTTAATTTGGTTGGAGAATCTTAAATTTTTTGCTTTTTAGCTGGGAGTTGGGGTGATGGGGTGGACTTGTCATTAAAAGATGTTGAAGGTTGTTGATTGATTGTTTCATCTTCAGGCAATGATTGTTTGGCAGGTAGTTTTCTATGGTATGTTTTTGGTTGTAGTCTTTCAGGAAATTTAAAAATGGATGGAACTGATTCAGATTTTAATCTTGGTTTAAGATCATGTTGCGAAGAGACATAAGATGATCATATCAGATGATAAAAAATGTTCACTGCAAATGAAAGAATCGTTTGAAGGTGTAAAATTCTCTCCTTTTGTACTTGCCACCCACTATGAACAACTTATCTTTATTTTTCAGAAGAAATTTGTGAAAGTGGATGTTTATGCTTTTGTTAAACCTGTTCGTACAGCCATAAGCTATACAAGACTTGTATACAGTATTTACTAAAGTTGCAATATAAGTTAAAAAACAGTTTTTTTAACCCTAACCGTTTTTACACCCTGTCACGTGACATAAGAAAATGAGCTATAACTCGAAAATGAAAAAAAATCAAAACATAGTCCAAACGGAAAAAATGCTTAAAATCTCACTCCGGTTCAGAAAAATATCACTTCAACAGTTTTAGATCAATTTTGAATTATTGTTTCTTTAATGACGTCACAATTAGTTTTTGCCCAATTTCTCAATAACTGCAGGTCCCAGGCGCGGAAACTTTTTCTTTTATTAATCTTCTATATACATAAAAGAAGTTTCCACAAAAAATTTTCAGTTCCCAGATATGTTAAATAAAAAGTTATTTCTAAGCACCTTTTCAGCCATAACAAACGGCCTATTGACCATGAATTTTTTCTCGCTTTGATTTTGACTGGCGCTTTTGTTTTATTGCCACTATTAAAGATGGCTGCTTTGGCTTCACTTTAAAACCGAAAGCTAGACATATAGAGCTTCTCGCTTATATATCATTGTATATATTACATACTTTTTTGTTTACAAAAGCGCCTATTGACCATGAATTTTTTCTCGCTTTGATTTTGACTGGCGCTTTTGTTTTATTGCCACTATTAAAGATGGCTGCTTTGGCTTCACTTTAAAACCGAAAAAAAAAACTTAAAAACTCGCTTATATATCATTGTATATATTACATACTTTTTTGTTTACAAAAGCGCCTATTGACCATGAATTTTTTCTCGCTTTGATTTTGACTGGCGCTTTTGTTTTATTGCCACTATTAAAGATGGCTGCTTTGGCTTCACTTTAAAACCGAAAGCTAGACATATAGAGCTTTTCGCTTATATATCATTGTATATATTACATACTTTTTTGTTTACAAAAGCGCGGACCGAAAGCAACATATATAGAGCAGTGTACAATTTGACACGAAATAACTCTGAGGATACTAACTCCGCTTGGGATACTGAGACCGCTGGGAATTCCTCCTTCAAAATTTCAGGATACTTTTCCCGCTAAGGATACTTTTCCACTTGGAATACTTTTACCGCTTAGGATACTTAGCCGGAATACGGAAAAAATATGCGCCGCGCCGAAAATCAAACGGCCGATACTGGTAGCTAGTGAATTGTTTACATCCGAATGACTTGTATATATGCGTTGGCAGTCATTCAAACATGTTAAACAACACTGTTAGGTATATATCTATATCAATCTATTTATTTAAATACTACCATAAATAAATAAATAGGAGTTGAGTAATAATATATAATAATTATATATGTATAATAATGCATTTTTGTGACATAGGACGGTTATATGGAATAAAACTTCGTCAAGTAAAGATTCGCTGAAGGGAGAACGTTCTGCAAACATAACTTCGAATGGAGAAACCTTCGTTGCCGTACTATACGTCTTTCAACTCGCAAAGAATACATGACGAGGTCAAGATAATCGTCCCAATCTGTTGCAGTTTCTTCAACAAGTTTGCGTAATTTATATAAAAAATGTGATATATCCTTTGTAAAAAATACAAATAAATACCGAAATGAATGTTTTAAATCATTATGTATATGGTTTCATTCAAATAGATACCTTTTTTATATTCTTGTTTGTGTTATCGTCTTGGCCATTCGACTGGGGGTAATAAACCACCGTTCTCCTCATCTCTATTCCAAGTAGTTTAGACATTTTGTCGCTTAGCTGAATATATATTTTCTTTACCATAACTTAAAGTAAAACAGTAAATAAATAAAAACCGCCGCCCCCACTTCTTCACGGACTCTAACGACTCTAACTAAACTATTTTACCTTGTTGTTAAACTCTGTTCTATTATCCGAAATAATAGCTTTTGAAAAACCGAATGTAGTGATCAAACTGATTATGCATTTAGCAATCGTTGCAGCTTCTTTGTTTGGTACTGCATATGCAACTGGGTACTTCGAAAACAGGTTTGTGCATGTTAAAACATGGATGTTACCCTTCGATGACAGAGACATACTAGTCAATGCCACTGCCAATCACTTTCCAAACTTGTGACATCTAAAAACGAAGGTTGTTGTACTGTTTGTAGCGCATATAAAACAACAGTATAAATTACTCTTGGTGTAACTACTATGCAGGGTTTTCTTCTATACGTAAAAATACTGTTTCTAAAATTGGTAAAACCAAATTTTAGCAACCTAAACAAAATTATTTTACAGAAGATTTAACTATCCATATGTCCTAAACCGCTCATCCGAATACCTTTATAAACTTTGGGCCCAAATAAAGTATTACGAGTGACAATATCCTAAAATTTTTCTAAATTAATAGAAAACGCATATAAAGAAACTCTATTATTTCATCTTGAAACAAAGTCCTATTAAACAAAACAACGTAGTCAAACCCATTTTTGCAATTCCATCCCAGAAATATTTCGCCGTTACTTTGTCGATGATTTTATTTTCTCCAGAATGACCACCTACGGAACTGGAGTGTTCTTCGACAAATATTGTTTTTCTTAAATTTTTACTCGAAACAACTTTTTGAAGATTTTTTTTTCGATTTAGATATATAAAGTTCTATAAAGTTTGCCATCTAAAACAATTTTATTAAAATTATTGAACTAAGAACCTAGTTCAACTAGTTACAAAAATTAACGGCTGCTTGATTATCCCTAAAGAAAGAAATGAAAAGGAAAGAAACGAAAATTTACTTTGTAATATGAAAAATTTGGAAGCTTTAACACTATTTTCCTTTTTAAATACAACTTTAGCCGTGAAATATTGTTGTTTTCGTTTACATGGTGATTTGGTTTCAAAACTATCAAAATATTTTTCATTTGTTTTCGTTTATAGAATGATTTGGTGTTTTTGTCTCAATGTACCAATCAAAACAATAACAAACACGGTAGTTTTAAAATCACCCCTATTCTATGACAGTTGTAAAGTATGATCGGATCACAATAATAACAATGAACAATAAAGCTTTATAAACGGTTATCTGAGACAAATGTTTGTTATTCGTATTTTCCTAATGTTTATTTCAAATAGACACCTTTTAACGTTGTATCCGTTCCTCTCCCGTGCTTAATTGTAGGGGTTTCACATTGCATTTTAATGCAATTTTCACCCACGTAACATTTCATAATGACCCCCGCCCCAGATTATGAAACTTTTGAAAAGGGCTCACCCACCCATTTAATTATCACCCACCATGTTTAAATAGGCATCGAACCATTTGATCAAAGAGATAACTATATTATACTTTCTCAATGTTTTTATCTAAAATATAAACACAACTATTTGTATACAATAACCAGAAATAGGTTCATGTCTCATTATCTCCTCCCCCAATAGAGACATTATCCAATATATTCATGTAAGTTTGTCATAATGTCTATGTCTATGTCATTTGATAATCCTTAAAGCGGATAGGTGTACGTATTTCTCAGTGGGGACGACAAAGGATAACATCTTTTCGTTCAACTGGTACTGTTGACACTGGTTCTGGTATGTAGACGGTTTGGCTTGGTGTTTATGGTATAGGCTGTAGAAGGGTAATAGGTGGTTTCTGGTTGAGTGGTACAAGTTGAGATTCGTTGAATATTTCCTCTGATACTTCTGGCATAGGTGATGGTAAATCTGCTGAATCTTGTGTCCCAGAAAGTGGGTATGCTGGGAGGTCTAGTATTCGTTGATTCGGTGTTGGTGGTGGCATCACAGGCTCATATTTTCGTACAAACTTCCGGTTTCGTAAGGTGACACGACCTGAGCCGTCTATTTTAATAGCATATTGATCGAAAGGATGTTGTTCGATGATCGTTCCTGTTCTGTCCCAATGTCTTGGATGGTGACCAATTTGATTTTGTATGCGAACCCTATCTCCAACACATAGGGGTGGAAGTTTGCGTGTATGTTCTGTTAAACGCTCGGCTACCTTTAGGTGTCGGTGACATAGAGCAATTTCACGTTGCTGCAGCATATCAGCCCATGTGTTGTGTGGTTGATATTTTCCTGGTAGAACTGGTATAAAATCCTTGATTTGACGACCAAAAATACACATTGCTGGTGAAATACCAGTATCTTGGCTTGGTGTATTTCGGTACTGTAGCATTGCCCTTTGAAAAAAATTGGTATCAAGTTGACCGTTTGGACCGGTATTGTCTGCAAGTAGACGTTTGACAGTCTTGACTTCAACTTCTGCACGACAGTTGCTGTGTGGAAACGCTACTGAAGATTTTTGGTGATGTACTCCCCAGTCCTTCAGGAAGTGGGCAGTGGCTGATGCAGTAAATTCGGGTCCTCCATCTGATGAGAGCTGATCAGGAATCCCATATGTGACAAATGTTTGCTGAAGGTTGGTGATTAATCCCGATGACCCAGCTTTTGACTCTTCTACAATAGGCCAGTTAGAGTATCGATCTATAATGACCAAGTAGGAGTGTCCCTTGTAGCGAAAGTAATCTGCACAAATAAATTGGAAAGGGTACTTGGGATACACTAATGGAGTTGGAGGTGCAGATGGTTGTGATGGTGTTATTTTGTTGCAATATGCACATGACTGTCGGACCCTGTTAATCGCAGGGGTAATACCTGGCCAGAAAACGGAAGATTCTGCGCGAGCAGTCATTGAGTTTACACCCTGATGAGCGGAGTGCAGTGCATCAATGACGTCTTTGCGAAGATTAGCAGGAATAATGATACGATCTTTGTATAAAGCTATGCCGTCAACAGTTGAAAGATGTTCACGGAATTGGTGGTACATTTGAATTTCTTTAGGTAGTTGATCTCGCACTGCTGGCATACCTCGTTCGATGAAGGAGACTAGCGTCTGAATTACGTGATCTTTCAGATTTTCATTCTTCACTTTATCCCAAGAGATGACTTTCAGGGGAGATAAGGCATTGATGGCAGCGATTTTCAGACCCATTTCAAGATCATGGCTATGCTTAATCCCATCTGAAGGCTGATGGCATGGATCATTATTTGTCATGGCGATGTCATCGGGGAGATGCATCATTGGTGCGTCTTTGATACCTGTTGGATGGCGCGATAGTGTATCTGTAGCTTTATGTTTGACACCAGGAACATGAAACATAGTAAATCTATATCTTAAAGTTTGCTCTTTCAAGTTACGTAAGCGGTTGTTGGGTATCTGGTCTAAACAACGATCGCCAAATATGCCAAGAAGTGCCTTGTGATCTACAGCAATGATTAAGTTATCACAACCTAATACAAAATGTCTGGTTTTATCAAGAGCGGCAGCCACAGCAAGTGTTTCTCCTTCAATTGGAGCGTAACGTGATTCAGTAGGGTGTGTGAATCGACTTCCCACTAAGACAACCCTCCAGCCATTAACGCAGCAGAAGGGTTTGACGTCTAGGCAGGAGCAATGTTTTAGAAACAACCAGTATCCAATGCCAATCTTTGACCAATCGGTCGCTAAGCATGTCGGTTTAGATTTGTCAAAGATTTGAACTCCGTGCTGTATTTCATCGACAATCTTTTGTTTTGATTCATCAAAAAGGTTTTGTAGGTGCAAGTCCCATGTAAAGGAAATATTTGGCTTCAGTAGTTCACGGAATGGTGCCATACGTTCAGTCATGCTGAAGGCAAATGAAACCTGGTTGACAAGCCCAAACTAAGAACGGATGTCAGTGACATTTTTCGGAGTGGGAAAATCTAAGATGGCTTGTAGATGTTTGCGACAAGGTAATACACTATTTGGTGGTAATTTGGAAACCTGCGAAATCAATGCTATCCACTGCAAAAACAAATTTTTCTGGATTTAAGATAATCCCATTTCTGCCACATAAATCTAGGCAAGTCATGTGAAAGGATTCCTCTATGTTATCTGCCCATTGTAAGGTATTGTCAATGATTTTTATATTATTAGGGACGCTTGAGATGATCTCGTCATAACGTCGGATGTAACCATCTCCTGATGCAATGTAGCCCTGGGGGGGCGGTACAATAACGATACCGACCCCAAGGCGTTATGAATGTGGTGAAATGTCGATCTGACTCACACAAGGGCACACTGTGGTACCCATTCCAAGCATCAAAGGAAGTCTTTTTTGTAGAAGGCGGTACTGCTCTAACTAGTTGATATGGTGCTGGGGTGTGATGCGTTTCTCTAGTGGCGTGTGCATTCAATGGCTGTAGATCTACTGTTCGTCTAGGTTTTCCATCCTTTTTTGCGCACACCACCATTCGATGACACCATGTGACGGGATTCCCAACAGGGACAGGTTGTATCACACCAAGTCGTACATCTCGATCAAGGTCGGCTTTGACTTTTTCTTGCTAATGAATTGGCACAGGTATCGGTGTGTGAAAGGCTTTCGGCACAAAATTAGAGTCAATCATTAGCTTCAGAGGTGGTCCGGACATCTGTGGAAGTGGTTGATGTTCACGTGTATTGAATGTGCTTGATTTGTAGTAACCTAACTCACTTCAGTTGCTTCAAATGGAAGTTTAGTTGGCAAGGATGGAGGCAACGATCGAGTAGGACAATTGCATTCTCAAACAGTATGAATTTCGTTGGGTTGAACTGGTAAATTTCTAACGTAGTTGGTGGAGTGTTCATTGACTGTTGGGAAATTAGGTGAAATTATTCCCAGGTTTTCACATGTCCTTCTGCTAATAAAGAGACGGTCAGCTTGATCAGTTATGTAAATGAATTGACGAGATTCCGCCTCTTCATTGTCCCTTGCAATTGAAGAATGACTACTCCCAATATTCGGATAAAGTCATTACTGACTGTATTCATTTTCATTCTAACAGGGATGAGATCCTCCTTCCGAATACCTAGGCGATTCATAAGTGTCTATCCCAGCTAAACAGCTTTGACATGTGACATGACATGTGACATGACATGTTTAGGGTTGGGTGAGGCTTTGAACGGCCTCGTTTCCATGTGTTTGATGTGTGATGGTTGATCTCTACTACTGATGTGTTTGTTGAGATTGAGACTGTGCAAAGTGAGTCGAAGACAGCAGCACCTTCTTCGTTAATATTATAGGCCGTTCGTTTGCCTTTGGGTTGATCTTTGCTTCTGCAGACGATGGCATAGTGACTAAGGCGATGACAAGAGCTACATGTATTTCCAAAGGCTGGACAAACATTTCGTCGTATTCTTGCAGGTGCTCTCTCACCATGTCCCTTTTGACCACAATAGGTGCAGGTTTTTGAATTGTCAATATTAGCTGTTCCCTTGGGATTGTTCATTTGAATAGCTGACTTGTTTTTGTTGTAGGAACTCTTAATCGCAGCTGCTTGACTATCAATCAGTTGAGTTGCAGAACGCTTACCAGCTTCTTTGGTTTCTATAAATCGAAGAACTTCGTCGAATGAAAGTTCTT
This sequence comes from Candelabrum cocksii, assembly GCA_963930725.1. Taxonomy (NCBI): domain Eukaryota; kingdom Metazoa; phylum Cnidaria; class Hydrozoa; order Anthoathecata; family Candelabridae; genus Candelabrum; species Candelabrum cocksii. Next base: position 3,925,586 of record OZ005677.1, on the reverse strand, counting down.
TCTTGGTACGACCTAATAGTTGAAGCTGAATGTCTGGGTCATCAAACCCTCTGCTGAGTACGTCAATCAGTATGGGCTCCGTATAATCTACATTATGGGAGCAGGCTGGGCACTTAGTGATGTATTTACAGACTCCTGCTTGACCACGGAGTCTGGCTCCAAAAGACCGTATAGGCTCATCGCGGTCCTGGTGCATGTGATGCAGTTGAACTCGTGCAACCATTATGTTCTCTTCTCGCACGGCAAGCGGTCGTATAGAAGCAAGGACCTGTTCTTCGGTCATGTCTATGAGTGAACCGACAGTGGATCTGGTTAGGTCTTTGCGCAACTGCTTATCACAACATTCTAACAGTTGAAGTACCCTGTCTTGACCAGTGATTTTAGTAGCAGCAACATATTCCTGCCAACGATGTTGAAAATACTTCCAGTCAGCGGTTGTCCCTGCTGATGTAACTAAGGGACGTTTCACCTTTTCAAAGGTGGCAGAAGATTCCGTGTTAGTATTGGATGATTGGGTATTATGTATGGTGGCATGAGATGTAAGGAGGGCTGCCATTATAACTGGGTCCAGATCTGGAGTGGTATATGTGCACTCAGGTATTGGACATTCAACTGCTGGCATGATGACGTCCAAACAGCAATAGTAGAATAAAACAAAAATCTCTCTCACCTGATAAGTTCGGGGCTAACCCGATGTGATGAATGTTTTAGTGAGAGTTCTTGAGTTGTTGATTTGATGTAATGAGATGGGATTTGTGTGATAAAGATCCCCCAAGCAATCGTTCAATCTAGCAATCGTCCAATCAATTCTCTTGCTGATGACCAGAAGATAAAAATTTAAATAGGGATCAAACCATTTGATCAAAGAGATAACTATATTATACTTTCTCAATGTTTTTATCTAAAATATAAACACAACTATTTGTATACAATAACCAGAAATAGGTTCATATCTCATTAATGTTTATGACTTAAACTGTGGGATAGCACTGAATTCCAAACTAAGAGCAGAATGCAATGAATATTTGATTAAAGACATAAATTGTAATTACTCTATCATAAATCATGAACAAATATCAACGGTCAACAAAAGCACAAAAGGTTTCACATATTATTAAAACAATTTGTGATTGAAATCTTAATTGCAAATGCGATTTAATATGTGGTCTTAAATGTCATTTAAATCGGTTTTTAAATGCTACTTAATCTGTGGTTTTACTCAATATAAGTGGTAAAAATACGAAATGAATGTGAAAATGTGTTTTACTAAAATCTATCGAACGCTAAAAGCCCCATCTCCAGCGAAAGATACTGGTTGGTCATGGGTTGTTTTATTTGCTGCATTGAACTTCAGCATGTTTTCTTACGGAATTCAAAATGTCAATGCACTCTTTTACAGTATGTGGTTACAAGAACTTCAAGCTTCAAAAGCAACAACAGCATGGCTAACAGCTTTGCCTCTTGGAATTGTGTATTTACTGGCACCTTTAAATGGCATTTTGTATGGCAAGACAAAAAGCTACAGATTTTGCTCGTTTGTTGGTGTTATGCTAATGATTTCGTCGTTATTAGCAACATCGTTTGCAACAAACATCTACGTACTTATGTTCACATACGGTGTTCTTATGGGCTTCGGCTTACTTTTCAGCTACTTGTCATATATAAGTGTTGTTACCACGTACTTCAAGAAATATTTATCTTTCGCGCTATCATTAACAACATGTGGTTCCTTTATTTCCCAAATAATTTTTACGCCACTTGTTAATTTCGTCACAAACAATTACGGTTGGAGAGTTACCTTTAGAGTTTTGAGTGTTATTGTTTCTTGTTCGTGCTTATCATCAATTTTACTATTTCGGCAGCACACAAGTGAAATTGCAAACAACAATGCAACATCTAACGGCGAAGAAAATATCTTGACTGAAAAACAAACTTTGATCTCACCGAAAAAGCCACATTGTTTTAAAAAATACACTTATCTTCTGGGGAAAAAATGATTCTGGATTGTGTTGATTTCAATGACAGTTGGTGCTATAGAATACATCGTTTCAAACACCCATATTGTCGCATATGCTCTTCACCTTGGCATTAATTCTGAAACAGCCGATTCATGTTTTACAATGTCTTCGGCAGTAGGAAACATTATCGGTCGAGTAGGATTCGGTAAAATGTTTGATTACGTTGCAAAGAAAGTACGAGTGTACGCAGCGATGATGCTAATCAGTGGAGCGGTTGCTACATTTGGTTCATTTTCCTCCGATTTTGGTGAGTTGATCGCATTTACAATAGTCTTTGCAATTATAGATGGCGGTAGAAAGGGTCAGCAAATCGCGGTTATATCTGAAGTAGTGACGAAAGACCATGTGGTGAACGGTTGGTCGTTAGTAATGTCGTTCGAATCAATAATGTTAATATTGGGACCCACAATGGTTGGATTTATTGCCGATTTGACTACTAATTACAAAGTTATGTTTTATTTCATTGCGGCACCAGTCACACTTTCTGCAGCAATACTACTTTTAAATGAATGTGTGGAAGAGCAGTAGTTTCCAATCTCTTTGAGAAGTTCATACAGAAAGGCTTATGCGAACCCTTAATTATGAAATAAGATAAGAAATTATTTTAAAACGCTATTAATGTTAATATTGTAATTGATATTGTAGTGCTAGTAAATTTGCTTGCAAAGATATTTGTAAAACATCCTTATTTTCTGGAGTCCGTCGTGACAGACAACAAATAAATATTTTCTTTTTTAAAACACAATGTCTTAGTACAACAATATCCATAAAATGACACAAAGCAATTGTGTCCAAATCATTTTAAAAAAAGGTAATCACATATATCTTTCATATATAAAACACTAAACAGTCAATCTTGATCTGTGAACGTCTGGGGTGACTGTTCGATTAGCATTACCACGTCTTGTCCTTTTTGCGCAAGAATAATCTTTACACCATGCTGACTTGCATCTCACTTCTTCTTCTAAATCGTAGAACAGGCGGTTTAATTAATGACTTCTTCAGAATCTTGAACAGCTTATTGTGATGGTTGACAATATGAAGTCTGCATTTTCTTCATAATATTTCACGGTTCTGAGAATGTGATAACCTCGACACAAACTTGCTGAGGAGATTACCATTCCCACGAATCACTTAAAACTTTGCTTTTATCCCGTGATCTTTGCATCCGCGTGATTGCTTGGCATCTTCGTGATTTTCTCGAGATCCGGTAGTAAGCCTTCCGTGGTAAGTACTGGGTCTATTTAATTTCACTGCCTTGCTTGAATCGTATTTTGTCTTTATTGGACTTCTGGTTTCTTTCTCGGCATCCTTTTAAACAACTTGATTAGGATTTTGTTACAGTTTCTCGTCGATGCTATGAGCGTGTGGAGCGGTCAAGGAGATAGAGAGGAGAGAATGTCCTATATAAGTTGAATTGCTTTCTGACGTCAGTGACAGGATACCGTTCAGAAATAACTACATGACAGTCCAATGGTTTTAGGGCATGTGCTATTTGGTCAACAATTGTAACAACTGTAATTGAGTACGTTTCAACTTAAGCCATCATCAATGTACAGATGCTTATGAAGCAAGCTTCGATTAAATTTTCGTGAACAAAGTTAATAAGCGGTTCAAGGTTCGGTCCTTTTAGAGTTATTATTGATAGTGATTTATCTATGTCATATACACGCGGTATTTTGAATTCTTCAAGATTTTCTGGAGAAATTTCACTTCCTAGGAAATGCACTGTTTTTGAAATGGACTAGCTAGTTTAAAAAATAGTAACGGCAAAAAAGTAACACGTAAACAAAGAACTTCGACAATGCGAGGCAATTTGTTATAAAAAGGTACTTATTTACATGTCTGATATGATTTCAACATCATTACTCGAATCATTTCGTTAGAACGAGAATGTAACGAGTATGTGAAAAAAACACCGAATAATGCCTCGTAAAAACCTTCTCATGAATCTGTTTAAACATAACCAGGTCTCACAAAATAAGATTTCTGATATCAACGGAACTAATGCTTGAATTACAATTTGTCCGGAACTTCGAAATTTAAATCCAAATTTCGGGTAAATAAAAATTAACAATATTTTCAATGCAACAACTCAATGCAAAACACTTGTTTTTAAACTTCAAGGCATATTTGCTACCAAAGATTTTACTCGATTAAACGCACCAATGGGACCATGAAAATGGTTCGAGTTAATGAATGTTCGAGTTATATTTTTGAGAAGGCATTAGGAAAGGAGGTTTGAGTTATCCGATGTTCGCGTTACCAGGATTATACTGTAGTTTTAAAAAAACATTTCTTACATGTTCGTAGTTTTCTACAGTTTTCTTTGACATTTTATCGTCCAGATGCTTGTGATACTTTACGCATTCACTAGTAATCGAGAAAATAAAGGGCGTGAAGTTATCATGTCCTACATTTATAACACGTTCATTTCTTTTGCATTTTTTAAATTTTGTCGAGCGGCAAATCGGCTTGTGTCGATGCATTTGTGTTAGTGACATGAACTTCAAACCGGTTTTGTTGTGCTGGTCTCCAAAATCCTCTGGCGCAAACATCAAGTCGCAAAAAACTTGATCGCCTTCTGCTACTTTAGTGATAAACACTTCGTTATTTTATTTCCTTTAGAAGTACTTGCTGATAGTAATTTAAATAGATTCTTTTGCCATTGTATAACTTCGTCATATGTTGAATTAATCGTGTCTTAAAAATCTTTACCTGACATTGAACTAAACTTTGAGCTCATCGGGATAGGATTAGCAACCGTAACACTCGTAAAATTCGGTCCTGGATTAATGGAGGACATTACTTTCAAGTTCACCATTATGGCTTGATATCGTTTTTATAAGATAATCGCTATTACGATAATCAAAAATATATCGACAAAGATTTCAGAGAGACGACAACTAATATATGAAAGGTCTTCTTCAAACAAATATGGAACTTCAATAAAACGGGCTATATGCGAGAGTTATATACAATCAACCTATCATTAAACAAAACTCGAACAAGCCAAAGCTGGCAGAGAAAATTTTTATCTTTTAAGAACTTTTACGAAAACTTTGGTGCTTTCCTATTCTTCCCCCGTCCATTTCCTATTTATTTTCAGCGATATTTAATCTTTCTTATCATTTTATAATAATGGAATAAAATACAGGATAAATATTTAAGATAGTTGTCATTTTTAGTTTTAATGACAGAATGGGATTTTTTTCTCAAATAAACTTCGGATGGTAATTGTGACTGCTGTACATGTAAAGAAAAACAATTCTCTACCTCCTCATGAAGTACCAAATAATGAAAAACTCATTTATATTTTGCTCATTAGCAAAAATTTTGAAAATTTAAAAGAACACATGTATAACATCTTTTGACTGCATTTGCTTAATACAAACCTGGCACCAGTCAGATTAAAAAACACAAAAATGAATTAAACCATATTAGCACATATATTAAGACACATGGCTAATCAGTCACGATGTGTTCTCTCGTGCTTTTTATTACTATGCGGCATAATTTTTACACAAGAAAACAGTTAAGAGATGAGAATGCTGAACTTTTCTTTATTGAAATTGTTAAAAACAACTGAAAGAGGATTACCTTATAGCATGGGTTTATCGCCCTCTTTCGGGGAAAAACTGTTGAATTTGGAAATATTCTAGAACAAAAGGGTATCGGGAGAATTCCCCCCTTGAAAACTCCCACCAAGTGTACTACTCTGGTAGTCACTAATTATACGAGCTTTAAATCAATCAATTAATCAATCAGACGTATGGTTATTTTTTAACGGTGCCCGGTCATTGTCTTCAGAATGAAGTTATATTCTCGTTCTTGAAAAACAGAACATATTGAACTTTAAAGATTGTCTTTAAAATCGCTGTTGTTAAAATTATGATAAAAATCTAGGTTAGATATCACTGTCTGTCGCCGTTGACGTGTGTTATTCGACTTAAATAATAAGATTGTCGTTTTAAACCAAAAGAAAAAAATTCAATGGTTCTTTATTTAGGGCGGTTTAAAAAAAATAAAAAAAATAAATTAAGAAGCATTTTCCCAGTATTAAACACTTGAGTAGCTGTATAGGAATTGTCAGAGAAAATGGAGTTTATAACAACCAAATTCTTTCGTCACGCGCAAAACAACTACTTTAACGTACGTGTCACTAATTGTAATTCTTCCTCGCAGATCAACAAAAAGCAGAACGTTATCTTCAAATCTCATGAAAATGAGAAAAAACAAAGATATAACGAACGTATCATGAATGTCGAAGAAGGAACCTTTACCACACTTGCTTTCTCCGTAAACGGTGGTGAAGGTCCGGAATGTTCAGTTTTTCACAAACACCTACGAAAACCGGTGATAGATATAAAAAAGTTCTAACTTGGGTAAGATTTACGGTACGGTAAAACTTTGTTCATTGTTATACGTTCTGCTCTTGTGTGTGTGAGAGGTAGTAGGAGTGGTTTTAAAGACAAAAACTCTGACGTTGTCGATGATTTCACCATTGCCTGTGACGACATTAGAATTTGATAATATATAAACACGAAAGAACGAGTTGTGCTTTTACTTTTATTGATTTTTTACTAACATATAGTATGCACGGGGGAAGATTGGAGGTATTCATTTGATTGTAAAGAGTCAATAAGAGCATAGGTGTTTCAACAAAGGTTTTCCTGCATAGAAAAAGTTACAATTGTAAAGTTTGTAAGTCGCAAGTTGGTATATTCTGTCTTTTCCAAAAAAACTTGAAGGAAATATCCGAAAAGAAAAAACCGCATTATCATTATCTTTGCCTTTACTAAAAACGACCTATAATAAGTGCACAGCTCTTTGGAAAGCAAATAAGATGTTTTCGTTTTGGGTTTACGGTTCGTTATCGGTTAAATGAACACGGCACCGCGACGATGGTCGGTCTTTTAATCGAACGGACAAAGGTTTCTGGTGACATTTTTTTATTGTTTTTATATTTTATAATTTTCTTTTTATCATAGTTTTATCCTCCCTTCTGAGACTTTTACTTCTGTGATTGTTACGCTCTAACTACTACTTATCTTCCCTTTAACTTACCAACTGAGGAAGTTTTTTCCCATTGCTATTAGCTGAGGCAATTTTATAACCTAATCGTCAAGTTGCTAATCCTATTGAGACAGATTAACCACGTTGTTTCGTTTTTTAATTATATTTGTTTCTGTCGTGCTTCTTATAATTGGATAAGAAAAGGTATTCCAACGGCAATAAAAGTTTGGAATAGGATACATCGTAAGTTGTGTTATTTGTTCTTGTTTTTTATTATTATTATAATTATTATATTACATATTTATACAGGTTAGTCTTGTCAGCTAATATATACAAGTATATGTACAATATAAACTGGTATCAATAAGAGTAAAACTGTAAAACAAAACAAAACGAAAAATAAAAACAACAATAAAAATCAGAATCAAACTTTCAAAACTATGCGCAAAAATGAGAAAATTTGAGATTAAATTAAACGATTTCAGAAGCACGTTTCAAAATATAGTTAAATAAAGTTAAAATTGATAGCACGCAAACAACAAAGTCTAGTTTAATCACTAATTATTAAGGCAAGTAATCATATTATATACTAAGTTCTTGAATTTAAGAAATGACTTTCTTGTTCTGATTTCCAGCGGCAGACTGTTGAATAGTTTAGCTCCGATAAAAGTGGATACTTTACGACCAGACTCAGTGTTAACTCTCGGAAGTCTAATCGTAGATTTCCTTCCTCTGGTACCAATGTTGTGGTTGATTAATTCGTACTTGTTTGCTTGATGAACTGGTTCGATGTTATTGAGACTTTTGAACACATCCAGCACGATTTTTCGATTTCGTTGATTTTTGAGGGATGGCCAGGCTGAGTTGGAGTTTACGATGGCAAGAGATTTGTTTTGTAGTCGCTGAAATCTTGAAGACCAAGTGTTGCTCATACTAGAGTAGACTGGATAACAATACAGGAGCAGAGGGTTGATCATTGTCGTAAATATCGTTTTGGCGACAATTGGTGAGATATTGTGTCGAATACGTCTTAGAAGGGCTATCCTTGAGCTAACCCTTTTGTAGACTCGGTTATAATGCATGGTACAGTTCAGATGGTTATCCAAGATTATCCCAAGATATTCGTAAGATGATGGACAATTGATTTCAACAGAATTGATTGTTATTTCACATGGGGTCTTATTGGATAAGCGCGAACCAAGCAAAACGAACTCGGTCTTTCCTTTCTTTAGATTTAAAACGAGACAGTTTTCAGTAACCCAACGTTGGACTCGTTCAGCTTCTCGGTTTATTATTTGTTGAATCTCATTAGTATTCTTGTGGGAGAAGTATATGACAGTGTCATCCGCGTACATACGAATCTCACATTTCTCTAGTTGAATTGGTAAGTCATTGATTAATAAAATGAAAAGCAATGGTCCCAGAATGGAACCTTGATGTTTTCTGATCTAGAAATGGTGGTATTATAAACGACAACTTGTGAACGTTTGAAAAGATAGCTGCTTAACCAGGATAGTTCATTTTTGACAATTCCATAATATGGTAGTTTAGATAGGAGACAGGCGTGATTTACGGTGTCAAACGCTTTACGCAAGTCCATAAACAATTTATTATTTATTTATTTATTTATTCTCAAATATTTATAACAGGATAAATTCCTCAGTCGTAAATAATATATACAAGATTATACATAATTTATACACTGTTGTTCTGGAAGTCCTGTGGAATATAAAAAACAATAATAATAAAGGATATATTACAAATAATTAAAAAAGGGAGTGATAAAATATGATATATTTGCCTAAAAATAATTCCAAACTAATTAAGTAGTTGTTTAATAAAATATTGTTTGATTTTTTCCTTGAATTTGATATGGTTCATTTCAGATCTAATTTTTAGTGGCAGCTTATTGTACTCAAGTCCTCCTTGGAAGTAAAATGATTTACGGGCCACTTCCAGCTTTACTTTAGGCAGGCAGTCGTATAAGAGTTCCGCTGTTTCTAGTATTGATCTTAGTTTTGTTTAGTTCGAAATAGTTCTCAAAATTTTATACATCGATGAACAAATATTGTGACACGTTGACGTAGAAACAACTTCATAGATGACGACTTCAACAATGCTCCAGTCATTTGATTTTTATCCATATGGTCTCGTATATGATCAGCAAGGTTCATTACTGCGTGTTGAGTCGATCTATGCTTTCGAAATCCGTATTGACATGGAGATAGAAGGTGATTTTCTTCAAGGTAATTCGCTAACTGTATGTAAGCAATTCTTTCAATAATTTTAGATAAAATGTTTAACACGGAGATTGGTCAGTAATTGTCAAGACTCGTCTTGTCTCCTGATTTGTACAAAGGTGTGACTTTAGCGGCTTTCTCAATTGTTGGGAATATTCCTTTGTTAAAACTACAGTCCATTAGCATGCAAAGAGGGGCTGAGAGTTCATCAGTTCCATCCTTTAACATAGATGCAGGAATGTTGTCAATACCGGCTGATTTGCTGGATTTCAAAGAACGTAAAATCTTTAAAACCTCCCTTTGATTGGTTGGTTGAAACGAAAAGGTTGGATTGGTGATATTGATTCCGGATAATGATTTATGAAGGCTCGATTGTCCCCAGGTATGATTCGAAATCGTTGTGACAGCAGCCGCCAGGTATGATCCAATATTAGCAAAATACGAGCAAAAGGAGTCCGCAATAACAGTTTCGTCACAAGTTGTTTTGCCGTCGACTTGCAATGTTTTACTTGCTTTTGTTTTCTCTTTTACTGGATAAAAACTTTTAATTTGTTTCCAAAAGTTACGAGTCAAGAGATTTGTTAAATACTTGTTGAACATAATTTGCTTTAGCATGGCGTATCGCTCTGGTGACATTGTTTCTTGTACGTTTATATATCGACCAATCGAGTTCCGAATTTGTTCTTTTAGCGCGGCGAAGGTAATAGTCTCTTGAGTGCATCATCAACTTCATTTGTCTACTTAACCAAGGATTACGATTTCCTCTTATTTTTTTCTTTATAAGAGGTGCATGTCTGTTTATTACTTCAGTTAAAAGATCTTTGAATTGATTCCATGCAACATTAAAATTAGGTTTGACAAAACACGTTTCCCAATGCACATTATACGCAAATAGTTCTTGAAACTTTCTTTATGATATTTTGCGTAGTCACGGACTTCGATTGTTCGTGGAGAATACTTATTTGTGTTCATTTTATGAACGATACCAACAATGTCATGATCGCTTGTTGAATTAGCATAAACGATCGTTTTGACTATTCTTGAGGGATAATTAGTGATGATAATGTCAATAAGTGTTTTACTATTGCTTGTGGTTCTGGTTGGTTGATCAATGAGTTGAATCAGACCATTTGATTCTAATATCTGTTTTATGTTCTGTTGATGCGTTGAGGCCATAAAATCACAGTTCAAATCACCACCAATTATCGTTTCTTTGTTCTCTGAGGAGACAATGGCGAGTATATTATCAAACTTTTCGTCAAAGTTTTTATCAACATATTTCGAGCTTTCTGGGGGTTTATAACAAGTACCAATAATCATAGATTTAGCATTTTTGATAAACACTTCAATCCATAAAATTTCTAGTCCGTCAACTTCCAGGTCGAAACGTCTATGGTATGATACATCTGATCGGATGTAGCATAGAACACCACCAAAAGAATTATTGACTCTATCTTTACGTTCGATTGTAAACCTCGGAAATTTAATTTCAGAATTTGTAATGTTACCGTGTGTGTGAGTTTCAGAAAAACCAAAGACTTCTATGAGGTTATTTGATTCTTGAAACAAAATACGTATTGTGTCCATTTTATTAACTAACCCATTAATGTTATGATGTAAAAATTTGAATCCTCTGGTGTTTAAAAAATCAATCATTTCAGGCTGCAGGATCGTACCAGGGTTTTCCACAGGTTCAGGAGCAGTCAAACAAATACTACAATAAAGTTTTTCGATGTTGTTTTCTAGCTTGTCAGAAAGACATTTTGCATGAAAAATTCCATGACAGGCAAAACATTCATTGGAAATCTGACTTTTTTGAATGGATTTCCTACAAGAATCACAACGAGTAGGGCCTGGACAACTTTCGATGTCACAACAAGTTAACAACAGCAAACAAAACAAACTCTTTCTGCAAAACTTAACATGAATCCCATCTTTTCTTCTGATTATAAATGTCGATAAGTATAAATCACTCGATCGATTACAGGAACCAGTAATTGTCACACTAATTCCATCAGGTTGGCAGCAATAAACTTTCTTAATACAAAAACTGCTAACATAGATAATCAATACCCGACAAAATTTTTCAAGCGACCGCACCGCCATCTTGCCACGTTGATTTTTTTTATTAGATGATTATGTTTATTCTGTTATTTATTGTTGTACTACAATTTTCTTGTCATAATTCATTTCGTTTCATTTCTGAATATCCACATGAAAATATTACCATTCAGTAACATTTCTAATCGATTTTTCTCATCTTAACATCTGATACTTTCATTTCCGCCTTTGCCGATATTTATTCTAACTGTTGTGCTGAGAATATATTGTCACCCGACTTAACTTCAACAATATCAGATCATTTACCCAACTTCTTGGTTTAACCTAACTAATTGACAAATTTGTTCCACCTCAACATAACATTTTTCGTCGAAATATCACGTGTTTTTATAAAGAGGGTTTTCCTCTAAAAAGGAAAGTCGGATGATGTTCTTTACGTTAAAAAACTGAACATCAATAACAGTTTTAATTTATTTCTTGCGGTTTTCAGTGGTTTATGAAACGAGGTTATGACATCGAAAGGGTCAATGTCAAAAACTTCGAGCTTTCAATCAAACCTTGGATAACAAAAGGTATTGTAACGTCAATAAAAATTCGGATATATCATAAATTTGGAATGGAGTAAAGGATGTTATCTGCAAATCAAAGTTAAAATCTCGGTATAATTTATACAGAAACCTACCGGCTAAACTAATTAGTAATAGCGAACAAAACCATTTCAAGATTTACTACAAATAATTCTAAAAATCTTGCCACTGATTCATTTTTAGATCAGCCAGTCACGTGTTAATACGACGCGCAGCTCAATAATAGCGTGTGTTTACGTTACACATTCATTTAACCGATAACCTTTGAAATACCCGAGTCTTTCATAGACAGATTATTAGTTAACCTCATATGCAGAATCTCGCTAAAGCAATTAAGATTTTTATTGTTTGCCATAATGCAAAATAATTCAACCGTATTATTGCACAAATAAACATACTGCGCCTATTCATCGTATGTCCATCGAACTTCAGCGATTTCCTATTCAAGTGTTATCTACACCCAAGATATCAACAGGTTTCGTTTCAAAGATCACTTTCATCTTATGATTATTTCATCTTCTCAACGGATATCTCGTGGTGTTCCCAAGGATCACCAAGGATCAATACTGGGATCTCTGTTATTCATAATGACGAGGACGAAGATATTGACATCATGTAGAGTTTTGTTTCTTCTTTTTATTGACATTGAGCATTAGTTATTATTTGTTATATTGCAATATTTATAAGTGGAAGTTCATAGAAAACATTGAATGTTTTGTTTGTTGTTATGTACAAAATTTAATAAGCGCCCTGCTGAATTAACCACCCCTACTGAATAAGCGCCCCGGCCGGGGTAAGGGTCGAAAAACGAAATCACGCGCCCCAGCGTGTTATTCCGTCATTTAAGGTAAAAAAATCCCCAGAAATTTCACTTTAAATTTTGTTCGGTAGATCTAGAAGTTCGTTAAATCTTGCATTCGTTAAATCGATAGTCCATTACTTGTTGCAAACATTTTTCAACAAAAAGACAGAAATTTGCAGCTATGAATATAAATCCTGGAGAGCTACATTTCGTCATATTTTTTTACTCGTTACGTATTACTTCGTAACTACCAAACAAGTTTATTTAGAAATGAAAAAACAGCTAATACGCTAAATTACATAAATCTGGTATTAAATAATGTCAAATGGATACTTAGAAGTAAAAATATTTATTTTAGCATAATAACAATACTAGCCGGTCATGTTAGCCAGACTACGTCCAACTTTTCGTCAGCAATTTCGGCGTCTAACCACAATCACAGACTTACGGAGGCCGTATGAAACCACCGAAAATCTGCCCTCTTTGGTATTTTGCGGACAGGGCAATAAAACCGGACAAGTTTTTACCAATCAAGAAATGCAACGTCGACTTTCAAAATTACGCGCGGAAATGCTTGAAAACAATGTGGATGTTTGTCTATTTACGTCATACCATAACATCAATTATTACAGCGAGTTTCTTTACTGCTACCTGGGCCGCTCTTATGGTTTGGTGGTTACTATGGATACGGAAACAACAATTTCAGCAGGTTAGTTTTTGTGTTTGAAACCTTTTTGCATAATAAAGAAAAAGGTTCAATCGACATGACATATACAAAAGAGACCGTACATTTTAAGGATATTTTCTTACATACACTTCTGACAATATTTAGTATTGAATTTCCACCATGTCAGGTGTCGATTACGCGCAACCTTGGCGCAGTGGACATTGCGATAATATCACTTACACGGATTGGGAACGAGACAACTATTTCAAGGCTGTGCGCAAACTGGTCGGCGAGAACAAGAGGGTTGGACTCGAGTTTGACCACGTGAACCTTGGAGCTATGGAGCGGATTAAAGACGCGTTGCCGGGGGTTACGTTTTCAGATGTGGGTGTTCCGACCATGAAGCTGCGCATGATTAAATCTGATGAGGAGATTGCTCTCATTACAAACGGTAATCATTGCTTGTAATCAATGTTTTTCAAAATAAAACCTTTTACAAATAAATACCAGGGACAATGTTACACGGGTATACTTGATCGTCAAATGTTGTTGAAGACACGTTTATTCTTTCATTAAAACTGACAAAAAATCAGCTTAATGTTCCGTCCAGTTAGTTGATTTCTCTTTCTTTGCATTTTTTAAGAAACAATATATAATTCATACTCAGAATTGCTGAAATTGGTGGGTACGCAGGTGTTGAGGCATTGAAGGAGAATGTCCCGGAATACGTGGCTGCTATGGCATCAACAGGCGCCATGATCCACGAAATAGCGAAGGCATATCCACAAGTTGACATCATGGACAGTAAGACTTGATGAGATTGCATTAAATTATCTTTCGTGTGCGCCTTGTAAATCAATTTCGAGACAGCGGAGCGAAATTTAAATTAAATGAGACGGTTGCGTTTCTTTTGTTAAATAAATTTCGTCATTTTGAAATCGCTTTCGAGACGTGACGGTTGAGTTGAGTTTTGTTGTCAATTATTTTCTTTGAAATATTTTTTGACATCACATCAAAATGAAAGCATTGTTTTAAATAAACCACCCATTTAATGAAACTTCTTTTTCAGCTTGGAGCTGGATTCAATCAGGCATTAATAGCGATAGCGCCCATAGTCCCAACACTACCAGGAAAATCCAAAAAGGAGACATTCTTATTTTGAACTGTTTCCCAATGATTGCGGGGTAACTTAATTATGTTAATTATTACTTGCATATTTAGCATGCATGCTCGGTCTCCGTGAGCAACTTAATGTATTACTAATTATGTCTTTTATTCTTACAAATTATAACTCACTTTCTCTGTTTCATAAAATTAAAATTTTGAAGAGAAGCAAACAATATATTTTCACTTCAAATGTTTTATTATGTTTTCACAAACATTTTTTTTAGTTATTTTTCAGCCCTCGAAAGGACAATGTTCCTAAACCACGCCAGTAAACGTGCTCTGGAATTGTGGGAAATCAATTGCAAAGTTCACAGGCGCGGAATGGAGATCATTAAACCGGGGATTAAATGCAGTGAAATCGCACATGAGTTGAATGAAATTTACAAGACTTACGACCTCCTGAAATACAGGACATTCGGATACGGTCATTCTTTCGGCGTTTTGTGCCATTATTACGGCAGAGAGGCAGGCTTAGAGTTACGGGAGGATATTGATACGGTTATCGAACCAAACATGGTGATTTCCATGGAGCCGATGATTACAATTCCAGAAGGACAGCCTGGTGCTGGGGGATACAGGGAACACGATATTATGGTTGTCACTGAAAAGGGTTCTAACAGGTTAACAACGTTTCCTTTGGGTCCGGAGCACAACATTATATAAAATTGGAACATTGGGACTACGAATTGATGGTCGTTTATTGCCATTTTTTGCTTCTACTAGTTTTGTGCTTTCCTAGTATATAATACTCGAGAACGAGGTTGTTGTTTTAGGGGTTAGTTTATAACTATAAAAAAAATATTTAAAACCATCATCTGTGTTGGCTTTTTATTGACAATTTTCATTTGCAGAGGCTTCGGTTATTTTCCCCTTTCAACGTATGATATTATCCTGACATTTTGCATTTATTTAAAGTACGGTTTTCCAATATGCTCAATCAATCACTTCTTCAGGTATAGACAGATTAATATCCTTTATTCCTCTGTTCACTATCTTCAAATCTTAGTCTGAAGTCTCATTTACTATTCCACCTTTTCTCCACTGAATTGCAAGCATACGCGCCTCCCATACTGTTCAGGATTTTCACATTGTTTAAATGTAAGTTGCCGGTGTTTCATGATTATGGCAACTTGTAATATGTCAACTTCCGATTCACAATTTTCTCCTGTTGAATTATTGTTCATTCACAACTTTTGTAATCTCAAAAGGTTTTTCATAAAATCAACACTGATTTGTGGCCTTACTTTTTATAAAGCCTCATCAAATCATGCATATGTCCAAACTTGAAGTTTTATTTTATTTGCTTAAAAGCTTAAAACAGTTCATCCTAACTAGCCCCTGCAGCCTAAATTTTGCTTTAGAAAAATTACGTAATCTTTAAAGAATGAAAATTGAACCTTCTATTGATTTAAAATCTTTAACTAATAACTAATGTCCGGATGATCAAATTAGAATATTACCAGTTTCTCAGTCTTTACCCCAGCTGAAATAGAATGGTAAGATCCTGGAATGCTCCCTATGGAACAAAACTTCTTTCGATGGAATATTAAGACATTTTATCTTATTTTCCAAATTTGAAAAAGATCTTATATCGAAAACCTTTTGTAGAATTCAACCAACCATTTAATTTTGAACCTTTATTAGGAACAACTGTTCTAAAGGAGCTCCGTGTTACGTACGATAGATTACTCAGATTCTGGATAAAAAGGTCGTCTTTGATAGAATTTCTCTTCCGATTTGCCAATGGAATGTTTTCATACTTATAATATACTCCTTACTTCGAAGGCTTATAGTTTACCAACAGGAAAAGCTTGTGGATTTGGAAAACAGCATTGGAATATTCAAGAATTAAACTATCTAACTAAAATAGTTCCAGTCTAAAGGAATCTGTCGATCAACAATATTGGAAATTAACATTGAAAAAAAGTTCCGAAAATTTCATTTTGAACATCTCGACAACACCATATAAAAACATATTGTCGATAGTTTCGATTTGACTAAGCGTAACGATGGTAACAGCATTAGGATGGTAACGGGCAACCAGTCGAAGTCATGCTTTAGACCTGTAAACAAAACCTTTATGTATTCAACACTGATAATTTTTACTATAGTAAAAAAGGTGACTTTAAAAATCAATGAATAAGATCTGACAATGCAATAAAAATCCTCCTGAATCCCATGAAGCAGCCAATACGCATCACTGAAGTTTCGAAATAGTAACTTCTTTAATTAAAAACATTTAAACACTGCTTCCGTTGTCTTCAATTTATTTCATTTATTTAGTTCTAAACACGCAATCTCCACGTGGTTTAGATATACAGTTGACATGCGCATACGTTTTTCCAGCGTGCGCCTTCATGTGGCCAGAACGCTCATTAATTGATCAAAACAACCTGAGAGACAATCTGTTTATAAAAATATCGCAAAGTAACGATTATTCATAATCATCCCACCTATTGCATACTTCACATTGGCAGTCGCCATGTGGTTGGCCCTGCATGGCGTAGTATGTTTAAACTGGAATCGTAAAACAATTGTTACTCACGAAAAGCTTAGTAGTCGCGCGGAAACATCCTTGAAGAATAGATCAGAAAATGTGTAACTAGAGTATAGAAATTACTTCAATGCGATATCGCTGGAAGCCTGGTCAGTTTACTAAATGAGAAAACGGCAAGAAGTATGAATGGAGCTTTAATTATCAAGGACATAGTTTACCTTCTCGTATCACTAAAAAGGAAAGATTTTACTGTTAAAAGTTAAACATTATAAATTGTTGTTGGTAAAACCAATTAGGTTCTAATCGGAAAAATCAACGAATGCTCTTAAATACACAAGAAAATTGGATGATCTTGATTAAGGGAATTTTTTTAGCGGGCAACCTATCCGAGTCTAACTCCTAATAACTTTGAAAAGGTTCATGTTTGTATGTCTTTAACGTTTATCAAATAAGAAATCTTTTTATAAACATAATGTATTGTTGTCTTGTTTTGTCTTGAGTCATCCGATGCCTTGCGGCGGTGGTCAAACATCAATAAAGTTGGCACTCCAGAGTACTCTGCCGAATTCCTTTTCCAGGTGTTTAATGCGTTTAGTATTGACTTCGTCCTTAAACGTCATGCTTTCTTATAATTCAAGTTTGTTTTTTTTCCAAAGAAAGTTTCTCGAAGCATTCATTAAAATCTTGCAATTACAGGCTAACGGTTGTTCATGTTTGTGGAACTTTTCTGAGATTTCCTTCTTTTGACATTCAAACAGAAACAGCTTCTGTTCTTTTAAATATTTCTTCACATTTTTTGTTATATCGCCAGTAGTTTGATTGTTAGATAAAAATTCAGTTTTAAGTTGTGACAACTTTTTCTACCTAACTATTATTCTGCGACTCTAGCGAGAAAAATGAAGGAAATAAGAGATGAATGTTTCCTTCTAGGGGTATAAAGAATAAGCTAGCTACAAACTGTTTTGCTTATAAAATACGTTTGTAAAAAGGATAGTCATCGTAAAAAGAAATTATAATTTGTGAACAGCATAAAAAATATTGGAAAATCTTGATTTGTTGTCTCCGTTACTAGTGCAAGCTGCGGATTGCAGGCTATTTTAACGTTTTTGTAGTCGAGATATATAACTGAATACATACTCTTGTTCTACAAACATTTAACGAAATACCTTGCTCCTTTCAAACTTCGCCCGCCTCAAATTTTCGCTCCCATTAATTTTCATCCCTTTAATTTTCGCCCCCCTCGAGGCAATGTCTTATTTTCCCATTAATTTTCAAACGCAAGTGCTTTTCACTTGATTTATTTATACTTATAAAGTTGGTTGGGGTTGGGTTTATTTTGATACACACTGTACTCTATCAAAGACAGCCTAAATTTCCGAAAATAAGTTTTTGGGAACTGAAATTGCCAAATATGAAAAATAAGAATTGAACTGGATCGACTCATAATCATCTGGAATTGAACTGGATCGACTCATAATCATCTGGAATTGAACTGGATCATAATTTGTATACGGTTTTTTCTTGTTCACTTGTTGCCTGTTACCCAGATTTTGAATCTGATTCGACACTTCATTTCTCTCATGTGCTGTCAGTTCCGCTATTGTAGCGGCTACTGGAACATCATCTAAAACTTCTTTCGAACTTGATGGTTTGAAATACTTGTGCAGTGACATCGCGCGGATACTGATGCTGGAACGAAACGAAACAACCAAATGAAGTGAGTGAAGTGAAGGTGTTCGAAAAGAGAGCATGGAGGGATATTCGAATGTTTATGTTTTGTCTGTGTACACATAACATACAGGCGCGGATCTAGGATTTTTTTCAACATGGTCAATTATTTTCATGTATGTACTTACCGTAAAGATTCGAATAAGCGCCCTGGGCGGTTATTAATTTTTACCCTGGGCGGTTATTTGAGACGGGCGCTTATTAAATGTTTCGGTACATGTCAAAGTTAATGGAGCCCGAAAACGTAAAGTTGGTCTTATAGTACCAGGGAGGTACTCGGCGAGAACAAAAAATCCACGAACTGCGAGGATTTTAGATGAATAGTTACAAAAGAAGAATGGAATGTTTTCATCCCTTCAGCTCAAGCATAAAAATTTAGGGTTTATAGGAAATTTCCTGTGTATTAGTTAAAAGCACGAACTAATAGATAACTATTATAATAACGCTGTCATTATTTTCTCTAATCATAAACGCATCTATTTTAAATAAGCGCTTATTCCGCATGTCGTATAGCTCGTTTTTCAACCCCTTAGAGGAGGGCGCTTATTTGAGATGGGCGCTTAAAAGAAGTAGGCTCTTTTTTCGAATTTTTCCGTTTTACTCTGGGCTCTTATTCGAGAGGGCAGTTAAAGGAAGCTGGGCGCTTATTCGAATCTTTACGGTAACCCAACTTGGGGTTATAAAGGTCAAACTTCCTCAAGCATTATGGACCGGAAAAAATTTAAACTGAAGCGGGTTGAAACAAACAAATCTGAGCTGCATTAAAATATATTTCAAAACCATAACTATGTTTTACAAAGCGCATTTAACAAAATATTTACCACCCCATCATCACCTTTGAAATGTATAAATTATAAAAATTTGACGTTTTAAAGTTTTCAGTGTTGAAGACCGCCGGGTTTCAAGTTTCATAGCCATCCTTTGAAATGATTGGAGTTGCATGTAAAAAGGACACCTGAAAGATTTGTAAAATTATAATAGATAGACAAACTGGTACCCAAATTGGTACTCTGTCTCAAACAACCCCCCGGTACACAACTGTACACTTTTTCGAACTGCAGACATACTTTTTGGGTAGTCCTTTATGAAGACATCTAAGAATAAAGATAAGAGAGTATATGAGTACTACATCCAACTCAGACTATTTTAAGATGACATCATTCCTTAAAAAGGGAATTTAGAACTATGGAAGGTATTAGTTTGTAAAATTAAACATTGGCTTTAATATGAAAGTCTTTAAGAAGCCTTTCAAGGAAATGAAAAGCATTTCACGGAATTGATTTTCATCGAAACGATGAACGTATTTCTTTGAGAAAACGCTGCCTTCATTAAAAACAGTCTAATTTTGTGGTATTCTCATGTGTCTTATAGAAGTTATTTTGTTAAATATTTGGAAAACCGATTTTCTTTATCTTTAAATGCGGAGGCGTTTATGACAGGAAATGCGGTACAAGAAAGCCAGTGTTTAAATTTACTAAGCATGTGAACCACGACAAGTTCCTTCCAACTCACATGGAAATGGTTTTTAACAGAACACATTACTTACCTACAAAAAGAACTTAACTACCAACCTGCAAATATACTGTAGAATGGACATATGTACACGCTTTTCTTTTTATAAGAATAGCAGGGTAAAAATGGGCATTTTTTGAAGAATATTCTAAGAATATGCCCAGGGTGAGAATTCTACTGTGTTTGGCAATATTTTGCAAAATATAAGCTGAATTTGCAAAAGTTGATAGAAACTAAGATATTTATTTATAAATTGTGACTTGAACTATTATATATATTAAATTATACGACATAAATTTTAATGGAACAGAAAATAAGAATACAACCTATTTTAAGTACTGTTCATTTCCCATTGTACTTCGAGCAGTTTTTAATTCTGCAAAGTGCTGTGAAAATGAAAACCCACAGGCACAAGTTGTTATTGGTAGAGTACCCAAAATTCGAAGGGCACCTTTAATAAAAAGAAAACCGTCAAAATTAATTGCCTTTAATGTAGCAATGGCAGTATCAGGACAAGATCCATTGTAATTGGTCCAATATTGCTCCCAAAGAGCAGAATATTTGCTATAGGTAAATTGAAAAGTAAAGGAACATAATGATTAAAACTAAATAAAACATTATTGGGCAGTTGTCCTCCCTCGTGACAAAAAAGAATATGAAGAGCTTCGTAGAATTCCTCCCCTAACCTCAGTTTGATTAAAACAGTTGAACATATTTTGCAGGTCCACAATTGGGATAATATGTCTGGATCTCTCTTTTTAGCACAGATACAAGGCCAAGCAAACAAAGAAAGATGACCACTTTTTGCCAAAACAGTTGTGTTCAGCTTCCTTCAAAACAGCTTCATTTGCTGACAGACCTTGGTTATCAAGCATTAAAAAAGATAGACACTTAAAAAAACTATTTCTAAAAGAAGAAGTCTCACATGCAGAAAAACACTTGTGTTGGCTATAATATGATTGATTCAGTGCTAACTCAATCAACGTCAAACATCTGAGGGTATCGACAAAAGAATTGTCTCTAGCCAAACGTAATGACGCACAACTATACAAACAGTTACCAGAAGTTTTAGACCTAAAAGAAGTATATAATCAATCTTTCAATTATTATACCCAGAATGCGTATGATTTACAAAAACATTAAAAGCTAAATGAAGAAATGATTACATGTCATGTGTTATATTGCTTTAATTTAAGCATTAAAACAATTGACTGGATTAAAAGTTGTTATCTTAAAAGGCATCACTCATTGATTTGTTGACATCAACATTTTACGGAGGAGTCTATCTTATCATGAGTTGGATCACATTTCAAAACAATAAATTTATTGTATTTTATGTCGATTTTGGGTGTTTGTTACAAAACAAATAAAAAGCCTCGAAAAGTAGTTTGAAAACGATGCAATAAAACATACCTCAGAGCTATGACAGCTTTTTCCCTCAAATGCAAATGTTCAGGAAAACAGAATTCGACACTTTCATTTCTAAAAACCTTTTCTCTCAAATAAAAACTCTCAAACTCATTTTGGCTTGTTGACAAACGTATGTTTTCTAATAGAGAACTGCTAAGCTTTTTCAAAACTTCACAGTTATTCTCTTGAATGCTTTTTAAAACAACACTACGAACACAGTCCATCGCACAAAATTTTAAAAATACTAAGAGAAATCTAGGCGTACGTTTCTTCTATTTATAGTTACCAGCCAACATACATATTGTGTATACTAAATATCATTTAGGCCAACATGGTCAAGAAATCATGTGACCAATTTAGACAAAAGAATTTGATGTATCATCCAATCAGAAAATCCAAAGAAAATGCTTCAACATGGTCAAAATCTAACCAATGCACTAAACTGGTGTTTCTGTTTCTTTAAAATAATTCTATACGTTTCGCGATATTTGCGCTGTTATACAGTCTAGTGACCATCAACAGCTTCTAATGCGAATTGCATGCTCTTCGAGGTTTATTCAATATTTTATATGGCGGAGATCAACATTATAGTAGAGATAAATATATTCGAACATGGAAGTATGAAAACTTTCATGAGATGAGCAATAAAGAGTAGAGGTTGTTTCAAGAATTTAGTAACAAAAAGTACAGCTATAAAATTAGCTTAA
The DNA here is from genome assembly GCA_963930725.1 of Candelabrum cocksii. Taxonomy (NCBI): domain Eukaryota; kingdom Metazoa; phylum Cnidaria; class Hydrozoa; order Anthoathecata; family Candelabridae; genus Candelabrum; species Candelabrum cocksii. The sequence continues at coordinate 3,903,174 of OZ005677.1, read as the reverse complement.
AAGTTTTTTCATGGTCAAATGACCATGTTGACCACGTCTAGATCCGCTCCTGACATAACATAACATTCAGAATGGGAATCTGCAGCGTTTGTAAACAAACTATCGTTGCATAAGATGTCATGCATTTATTTGTAATCGTAGTGAAGAATGCAATGTACCAATTGAGGAAGATGGTATGCCAGGTTGGCAAATGGGTCGGCAGGTGGCATTGTGCCATTTGTGTCACGATCGGTCTTCCATCGGAAAGAAAGAAAGAAAGAAACATTACTGATCTTACTAAAATGGACCAGACACCTCACCCTTTTGTATTGGAGGACAATAAAACATACGCACATACGCCACAAAGAGTTCAAATGAAATTTATTGTGCAACTGGTTCTCGACAAAGACAACATACCGTTAAAGTAACCATATTTGGTAATGGTATTGCCCATACACCACTTCTCCTCATCTTTCGTGGCAACGGAATGCGTATTAACCAAGAAAATAGGTGTAAATGGGGCAATCGAGTAAGCGTAAAGTAATATAAAATGTACAAAGGATACCAGTTTAGATTTTCTTTCTTTTTTTCCTTGTACTTTTTTTATACTCGTTCATAAGTGAACCTGTGGATAAGCAGATAAGCGCATATGGAAGTCTTGCTATCACCGCTGATAAACGATATTCGGTATTTTACGAAATTGAAATTTATTGATAGCTATTCTTTATACTCATAAGAAAGCAATATTTGCTTTTATGTTTACTCAATAAGGTGGTAATTAATTACATCATAAATTACAGGTAAAGTTGACAGAAGAAAAGATATATGCTTTATATCAAAATGAACTGGTTCTTAAATTCTATCTATACCATTATAAAGAAATCGCATTTTCAAACCCTTCAAAAACATCTTTAGAATCACACGGGTTTAAATATTTTCATCTCGCTTCAATCCGCCACATTAACCTTTTTTGTTGTTGTTTTAATATAGCTCATTAGAATCGAATCAGGAGATTTTTCACGCGGAGGTTTTACGCTTTAAGTTTGTTATTAAGTCCGTATTGAAAATGTTTGAAAAAAATTGCACACAATCTAAACGGAAAAAACTTTGTACTGGTAATTACGAAAGAATATTAGCCATTACAAGGACGTATGTATTCACATGGATCGTCGCGAAAAGAGGTCAACAATTACCAATTAACGGTACCATAGCGAAGGAAAAAGCACTAAAATTTCGCAGCACTGGGAGAGTTAAGTTTAAAGCATCTGATTGTTTGTTGCATAATTAGAAAGAAAGACCAGTTCAGTTTACTTTTTATCAGGGTTGCAAATCGCTAGTGTGAAAAGCAGCACATAGTTCGCTATTCTCTATTGCTGCAAAAAGTAGGGAATCGCTATTTCCGCTGATCAGCCATGAAAGTAGGGAATAGAGATTTGCAATGCTTTCGCTACTTGAATTATCAATTATACACGATTAGTGAGACTTGTTTTGTGTTGTGCACAACAATTAAAGCTGAAAGATGACGAAAGGAAACACCTGGCTTAAAAATTTACTTTATCAGGTTGTTTGTGAAGCAATGAACAAAATATATATTATTTATATAAGCCTAACTAAGCGTTATTTTGTAATCATCGGTTTGTATATAAAAATGACTGACGAGTATAAGGGCAGCGCTTTGGAAATAATTACAACGAGATGTGTTTATTTCATTAGTTTATCCGCAGAGAGGCGATAACTCTATGATGATTAAAACTAGCGATTGGACACAAAAGGCCACTGAAAGCAGCGTTTGATAGTAAATGCTATTGTTAATTAAAACAAGCGACTTGCCACTATTAGCTGATGACAAAGCAACGAATAGCACCAGCGAATAGATGCTATTTGCAACCCTGTTTTTTATTAATTCTAGTCAGATTTTTTATAGACTCCTATTACAGTATTTCTAACATGTTTTTTCTGCCAACAATATTCAACAAGCAAGTCACTTTCAATCCTTCACCATCGCCAAGATCAACTGCTTTTCCAGTGTTTTTTACATTGCATTCATCTGTCTGCTCGAAGGTAATAAGATATCGTCTTAGGAAACCACTGTGATATTGTCTTTATTAACGTAAGCAGCATACCTATCAGCAACATTGTTTGGTTCCATGGCAGTAGAAAGTTCATTTATAACCGGTTTCCATAAGTTCATCTATGCATCCCCTTCACAAATGACTTGATGTCCATATTTGACGTGACAATAACATGAATGGAATCATTATCATTAACTTTTAAACAGTCAAACTTTGTTAGATTTAAACCTAAATATATATATATACATGCAACAGCAATGAGTTTTCGAATGTGTAATTGGAATTACAATTCGATTTTTCTGTCCTTCTTTTTAGGAGTGGCACTAAAACCATCCCCAGGGAATTTACATCGGCAAAGAATGAGATATCCGCACTTGAAATGAAACTCCCAACATCGCTCTCAAATTAAAAACAATTTTAACGCCGATGAGTTTGGGCTGTTTTACCAGTGCCTTCCTCCGTCCCTCCCTCCGGGGGGGGGGGGGGGGGGGGTAGTAAAGTCAGACTAACAGACATGGCAGCAGGAAGTGCAACGGGAGCATGTTTTTTATCGACAAATCTAAAACGCCGCAATGGGGTTTTCGAGAAGTAGATCCTAATGCTGTACAAGAAAGAAGAGCTCTCAGCAGAATCTTTCGTTGGTTTAGATTACCGTGTAATAATCTTCGGAAGGAAGATTATATTATACTTCGTCACGCGTTTATACGTGTTTCACGTTTATACCCGCGTGTAGCATACTTGTGTGTAATTCATTTCCGTATGATTCTCTTCCCTTTTGTTGTCATGCCCACGACTATACTAAAAACAGTATAATTTAAATATTTCCATTATGAAATGGTCGGCCTGGTTCCGACATAAAACAAGCGTTTCTACAAATTGAAATCGACGAAAAACACCGAGATAACCTTTGTTTTTTTTGGTTAGCGATATTTTAAAGAACGATAAGGAATTTTCTATTTTACGATTTACTAGATTAGTGTTTGGCTTGACATGCAGTCCATTCTTGCGGTTCTACGAAGTTGCGAAATCTACGCTGGCAGAAGCCGATTCTAGAACGATTCTAAAATGATGAATAAAAAAGTGCAAACGACAACGGATATCACTAACAAATTATTATCGTATGATTTATCTTACACTAAAAGCGAATATTTAGTGGTTTCTGTCGGTCTTCTTTGACCGGAAAGTTCTTGGACTTAACTGGGATGTACAGAATGGCGCCTTCATATTAAATTTTAGCGACATTCTATTTACTGATGTAAATGATCTAACTTACCAATTACTAAGAGAAGCATTTTAAAAATCAGTGCGATGATCTTCGACTCTCTCGGTAATATTACGGGTAAATCTGCCCAAAACTACTCTTACAAGAGCCCTGTAAAAAACTGGACTGGGATCGCAGCAAAGGGTATAATAAATATGGAAAAACTATTGAGATGTACTAAAGTCTTTGGGCAGGGTTTCAATAGACCCTCACGTTCTATGTTGTAAGAATAGCGAGGTTGATATTCATGGGTTTTATGATTCTTCGAAGCAAGCACTTATGTCATGCCATTATGTCACGCCATGTTTACCACCTCAAAGGCTTCAAACAAAGGATAAATTGTTTAGACCTTATGAAAATTTCTTAACTTTAACCCTCTGCACTTATTTATCATCTACTCCTTTGTCTACCTTCCATTTAGTCTATGCCTCTTTTACTGATCTTTCTTTCCAATACATACGACTCTGTTGAGTCACAGGCCCTGCCTCTCTTGTATATTTCCTTACTAAAAAAAATAAATTGGGTTATTGTCGATAGGAAGAACACGGAGAGTGGGATGTGGTTTTACTTGGTTACTGATTCAAATCCGGCGATGAAAATACTCGAGGTAAAGGTTTGACAAAATTGGATGTTTTGTTATGGTTTAGTGGACCTGAATTTTAAAAAGAAAACAGTGAACAATGGCCTAACCAGAAATTTTTACTTTAGTGTCATAGATTGTAAATTGAAATTGTAAAATCCGCGTCCTGTGACGTACGCCAGTGGCGATAGTGAAGACGGAGTTTTAACAACAAATCATTTAAAGTACGGAAGAAGAATTAGCGATAAATGTTTTATGCAGAACAATGTACAATCTGCTATCTACTATTGAAGACGAAGTTGACAGGTTGGCAATAATATTACACGAGTTAAATAAGACAATAAAATACGATTATTATGCCGTAAAGGAAGAGTCAGTAAACCTTTATTTGGTTCTGATAACCTGGCGGATGGTGTAGAACCGGTCGTTTATCAGAAGAACATTAAAAACAACAACCAACAAAAGGCCATTGCAATACTTAGTTCCCTGCGAAATTAGTGACGTTTCAGCAGAAGACCGGCCAGAACCAATTATCCCAGTGGTTGCAATGCCAGCATGTTTTATCAGGTTAAACGCAGACGCCATTCGAAGGCTCAAGGTGTCTAACAAGGATATTGAAGCACACGCCATAAAGAAACAACATTTACCTGTATGGGCTCCCAAGCTTTACAATCGTCACAGATCACCAAACGTTCTTGTATACGAAAACACGAAAGACCCTTATCCAGAATACTTAAACACAAACTTTGTATACAAGGCTACGACTAAAAACTACAATACGAACAAGACGTCAATACCACAGCAGAATACCTATTTCGATATCCAGAGCCAGTACCGAAACCGAAAGTCACCACCAACGCCACAGTAACAGACCTTTTTGTGGTCAACACTCACACGCTACCGAACCCGATAACTAAGGCAAGCCTTCAACAGGAGAAATGATAAAACGCATGAAGGCGATCACAGAGGGTCAAATACCAAAACAACATAAATGACAGATTTTCGGTGACCTGTCAGCAAAAGACAGTCTCATCCTTCGAGATCCAAGGATCGTAGTGACACCAAACCTCCTCAACAAAACAGTACGCGTAGTACAAGAGGGACACAAAGGTATAGTAAACACGAAACAACACTTACGCAAATAGACTTTGGTTTCCAGAGATAAATGAACTCGTAACCAAAGGCGTGGAGGCGTGCATTCCCTGTCAGGCAGCCGTCAACACAACACAAACCCTCCCAGGGGAACCATGAGAATACGTCCGAGCAGGTATGTGTGGACCACTCTCCATTACGCAATATGTCCTCGTGGCTCGTGGTTAATGCTTAATAATACCATCAACATCACCCAACACTGTAATTCCAACAATGAACCGTATTCTAATAGACTTTGGCATATCTCACCAGCTAGAGGCAGATAATGGACCCCGTTCTCCAGTCACAAATTTAAAGAGTTTTCAATGGGTTTCAAACACATTGGCGTTACACCCTCCGCGCGAACGGGACAGTGAAACATTACATGAGGAAGATCGGCAAGCTACTAAAAACTTCTAGAATTGAAATCAAAGACTGGAAGACGGCATTCTTTACCTTCCTGCAGGCGCATCGAGCAATACCACACTCAACCACAGGATTCAACCCTGTTCAGTGGTCATTGCTACAACACACAACTCCCGGATCGAACACCAAATAACGAATTAGTACATGAGCAGGAAGTACAACAAAACAACGACTCCCCGATAACCAGACCCATACATCATCTTCTCCATAAACAGATCACAGTTTATGGCCAGGAACGGCAATACAACATCACCAGGCATATCTCATACTTACAAACCCTCACACAAGTCCACAATCCCCTCTGCCAGCAATCAGAGTCACAGACACAGAGTTTAAAGCGGATAGCAGCGACGAGGACAACGAGTGTCTCTCTTAGTCACTGGTGTACCTGCTATGTCATGTTAGTTCGAGAGAAGAGATGTCTCCATTATATTTTATGTTACAGTTTATGTTACAGGACTATCCTGAAGCACGCACGTATCATTATTCTTGTCTCTATCTTAGGCTATTACAATAACCATTAGTTCACCATCTACCGATGCTGAAATCGTGGAACGAATTTTAGACTCTGTAAATGATGATGAGGCTGAGAATAACGTAAACGAAAGTATAGATGTTGTAGTCCCGTCACGCCTATCTGATGTTCAATTAGAAGATGCGTTTCGAAACGCTGCAAAATGCTTCGTTATACAGTCCAAAACACGACAATGAAATACAATCCCTTGCACTGAAACTTGAAGATCTAATGAAGATGGAAAAGATAAATAGTTTGAAGCCAGGTTACAGATCTTTTCCAAAAATTATATTACGAAAAACGCTTACAAACCATTTTATATAATGTTGTGCTCTGGACCAAAAGGAAAATTTGTTACGCTTCTAGAGCCCGATTCTGTGACAACCATAATGTTGTGCTCTCTGTATCCCCCAGCACCAGGTTGCCCTTCTGGAATTGTGATCATCGGCTCCATGGAAATCACCATGTTTGGTTCGATAACCGTATCAATATCCTCCCGTAACTCTAAGCCAGCCTCTCTGCCGTAATAATGGCTTAAAACGCCGAAGGAATGACCGTATCCGAATGTCCTGTATTTCAGGAGGTCGTAAGTCTTGTAAATTTCATTCAACTCATGTGCGATTTCACTGCATTTAACCCCCGGTTTAATGATCTCCATTCCGCGCCTGTGAACTTTGCAATTAATTTCCCACAATTCCATAGCACGTTTACTGACGTGGTTTAAAAACATTGTCCTTTCGAGGGCCATGTGATACCTGTAGAGAAATTACTGCGAAATAAAACGAAAACAATGCATTATCAATTAAACGTGAAAAATATTCATCGCAGCATACATAACTTCTTTTTAAAATTAATAAAAAAAATAGCTCTTCATATTTGAGTTAATTTGTAATAACAAAAGACAAATATAATGAATAAAGTTGCTAACGGAAACAAGAATGTTAAATATGCATGTATGCATAATTAAGTTACCCCGCGATCATTGGGAAGCAGTTTAAACTGATAATGTCTCCTTTTTGAATTTTCCTGGTAGTGTTGGGATTGTGGGCTCCATCGCTATTAATGCCAGTTTGGATCCAGCTCCAGGCTGAAAAAGAATTATTTTAGAAAATAATGCGCAAAAATAATATTTTTTATTAAGCACACCATAGCTTGAACCTTTTATGTCGATTATATTATCAAATGTCTCGAAATTGGTTGATTTACAAGGCGCACACGAAAGATAATTTAATGCAATCTCATCAAGTCTTACTGTCCATGATGTCAACTTGTGGATATGTCTTCGCTATTTCGTGGATCATGGCGTCTGTTGATGCCATAGCAACCACGTATTCCGGGACATTCTTCTTCAATGCCTCAACACCTGCGTACCCACCAAGAGCAGAGATTCTTGTGCCTGCATTTAAAGTATGTTTTTGAGTCCGGGCATTCGAAGCGTTAGGTAGTAGTTATCGCGAGATACGACGAAAATATGGCGAGTTTTTTATGTTTTTCAAAATATTTAACGAGCCTTGCGCTTTATCAATAGGTCTATATGATATCTTATATAACACGTTTTGAGAGCGTGAACATGAACGTCGTCAAACTCAATGATTTTACGATTACATTATTCTAACATTCGCACGTGTCATATTTTGCACTCTGTTTTTAACCAATAAGAATCACGGGAATAGTTGCTTTAACCAATCAAGAAAAAATATTGAGTTTTGCACTCCGAAATATGATATATATTATCTCGTGATTATAAATCATCCCAATCATGTCACAGATATTCACGCATCTTATTGATAAGATTAGTTATTAGAATTAAATATTAGGAATAAAATACCTGTTATCATTTTAACACAACCGATTGAAAAAGTCAAGCTGAACGAAATAAAAGTATTAACAAAAAAAAGGAACCGTTCTTATATTTGCTGGGTGAGCGAGCAAAGCAACACTATGTCTTAATCTCACGTTTCTTACAACTTTCTTGTGTACGTACGTTAATACCTGAGACAACGCTGAAACATTGTTAGTGAATTATTTGTACGAAAAGGAAAACACTTTCAAAAATTGCTTAAGTCAGATGAATGTATCTTTAAGCACATTTCAATATTCGATGATGAAGTATACCTCAGTAAGGTCTGTAACATAATGATTACCGTTTGTAATGAGAGCAATCTCCTCATCAGATTTAATCATGCGCAGCTTCATAGTCGGAACACCAACATCTGAAAACGTAGCCCCCGGCAACGCGTTTTTAATCCGTTCCATAGCTCCAAGGTTGACGTGATCAAACTCGAGTCCAACCCTCTTGTTTTCGCCAACCAGTTTGCGCACAGCCTTGAAATAGTTGTCTCGTTCCCAATCCGTGTAAATGATATTATCGCAATGTCCTCTGCGCCAAGGTTGCCCGTAATCGATACCTGATGACATGATGGGAACTCAATACTAAATATTGTCAGAAGTGTATGTAAGAAAATATCCTTAAAAAGTACGGTCTCTCATGTATATGTCAAGTCGATTGAACCTTTTTCTATATTTTGCAAAAAAGTTTCAAACGCAAACACTAACCTGCTGAAATTGTTGTTTCCGTGTCCATAGTAACAACCAAGCCATAAGAGCGGCCAAAGTAGCAGTAAAGAAACTCGCTGTAGTAATTGATGTTATGGTATGACGTAAATAGACAAACATCCACATTGTTTTCAAGCATTTCCGCTCGTAATTTTGAAAGTCGACGTTGCATTTCTTGATTGGTAAAAACTTGTCCGGTTTTATTGCCCTGTCCGCAAAATATCAAAGAGGGCAGATTTTCGGTGATTTCATACGGTCTCTGTAAGTCTGTGATTGTGGCTAGACGCCGAAATTGCTGAAGAAAAGCTGGACGTAGTCTGGATAACATGGCGGTATTTTTTCTATGCTGGAATTAAATTTAAACGCGATTTTATTTTAGTAGTTTTGCACCTTTCATCTTTGTTCTGAATTGTATAGATAATACAACATATACATACATAGTACAACACATATATATATTATAGAGGAGCAACAAGCGTAGTTTACATGAGTAATAATAATGTTCATGTTAAATTTAGAAATACATTGTTCATCTGAGGTGTAAACTTTCGCAGATCAAATCAAACTTTCAAAAGGAGCAATTTCATTTCCATATCTCTACGATGTATATACTAATGATCTCCTTGTGAACGAAAGATAGATGGATGTCGAGACTACCTTATATGATGTACCAACAAACGACTACGACTATAAGTGGTCTGTAGAAGTTGACACGTGCTTTAATTGCGTTTATACAAACGCAAAACGCACGAAAACAGAATTTATTAGTTCCGGTTTCGTTTCCGCAGGAAATCAATTCATAAACGTTGACAGATAAGCTACTAAAGAAAAGATAGCTTGAAACATCTAGGATCCAATTGGAAGATCAGTTCGATAAACAATGTGGTATCAATAAACACATACCATGTATCCGGTCGAATAGCGCATTTTTGTGCTGTTAAAGCTCTGCAGCAGCATGGGTTCTCTACCCATCCTCTATTTTGGCGTTATTTCAAACAAGGTTAGTTCCTAAACTAACCTATGATCTCGAATTATGTAATCTGAAACGAAGTACGTACGAATATCTCCAAAAACAAACAAGAATGACCTTAAAAATGTCTCAAATTTGAGAAGAAACTACCTTTACCATATGTTAGAATTAACAACGCTAAACGATACTATTCACCATCATCAACTAACGTTCTTCACTCGTCTGTTAAGAAAGAAGTTAACTTTCCAAATCACTGACGAAAATGACGAAGGAATTGTCTCAAGATATCGCTGATACGGAAGAGATCAAAACCTGCTTTGATTCTTAGTATCACAAAGTATTCGGGATATAATAGAGGAACATATTAAAAGATATTATTGCTAACTTATCGTAATATTGTCTGACAGGATTTGCGTAGTATAGCACGAGTCTATAAACATACGTAAGTATACATCATACATAAGTATACATATATTATCTTTTTCGATATATTCAAATGTATTCCGGGCTGTAATTTTAGACACTTGGTGCTGAAACCACCCAAACGTAGTACCATTGTGAACTGGATCCTTGATTCATGGAATCAACTGTCATCTGAAATGATCTGTAAATCGTTTAAAGTGTCTTTTGACATCAGCCATCGATGGAAGTTATGATAAAAATATTCGTGGTTTTTAAGAAAAACAACCTTGTCATGCTGATCTTGAAATGTTGCAGAACAAATTGATTTGGCCAATGGACAAGAGGAAAATCAAGTACACCACAACGAAATAACGGAAGCAGCACCACAAGACAGTCGATGAAGATGAAGAGAGTGACGGTGACATTGAAATTTATTATTTATGTTGTTATTATGTTGTTTTACTTTTTTTAATCTAAAATTAACAAGCCCCACCCTTAAAAGTGATTTTGACAAATAAACCCCCGGGGGCTTAATTAATCTTACCGTAGTTAGTTGGGTTCCCGTTCATTTTGTCGCAGATCATTTTGTCGCATTCATTTCGTCGTAAATCATTTCGTCGCAGTTCATTTCCTAACCGTAACCTAACCCATTTCCAAACCCTAACGAAATGATCTGCGACAAAATGATTTACGACGAAATGAACTACGACGAAATAATCTGCGACGAAATGAACGGTCACTGTTAGTTGCGTATCCCATTTTTTTTTATTATTATTATTGTTGTTCTGAGCAACAAGGCCTTAAAGACCACTTGTGTGTAAAGAGCTACAGGAGAAGTTTAGAAGTTTTAAGATATCGATGAACATTTGGTTTGAACAGTTGAAGGTTATAGTCAGATGGAAAGCAAGTAGATGGAAGGGAGTTCCAAAGTCTAGATGTTCGCGGAAAAACTGTTCTTGTAGAAATCCCTACGACAATTTGGAACACAAACAGTCCATCGATGAGAAGACGATGAAAACCTAGTTGTACGGCGAAAAATTCTAGGAGAAGGTGTAAGTGATGATAGTTCGCTTGATCAACGTCCATAAAAAAATCTTGTAGAAAAGACAAGAGAAGCTACGTTTCGCCGGTGTGATAGGGAGTCCAGTTTCGAAGATAAGTTTGCGTTGCAAACACGCCGTTGAACACGGTCTAACAAATTTAGGCAATTCTAGGGTTGCCAGATCACAAATCCAAAAATTAGAGACACTGCAGATTAGAGTTTTCCACCTCTGTACCAAAAGTAAATGTTACTATCGCATACCTCCTCAATATACATCTCAAATAGCTGTCAGATTCTAAATAATAACTATTCACTTCAGTTTTTGTCATGTTCATATATTTATTGAAGTTTCTATTTATGGTACATATATTTATTTAAGGTTCTATATACGAATATAATACATGTACATGTATGTGCATATGCCATGCATAGCTATATTGAACGGAAACACCGGAAACATCACACACACATGCTACACTAGTTACTTCCTAGTTATTTGTACTTTTCATTTTGCGTTACTGCATTGAGCAGCTTTGCAGCTTGCAGGGTGTAGGTGAAAAAATCGGTTTAATCAGGTTTAGCGAGGTATTACCATAGACATAGTTAATTAACTATTTCTATGGGTATTTGGCGATCGAGCAACTCTTTAATAAAAGGATGGAATTCATTACTCCTTAGAAACTCAAAGGTAAAGGCCAAATTATTTTCACAAATTATTATTATTAATTTAGCAACCATGTTTTTTATGTCAAGTACCAAAATTAGAGACATTTTCAGGTGAATTAGGGACCAGGGACTGACACTGTTGAATTAGGGACAATCCCGAGAAATCCAGGACGTCTGGCAACCTTAGGCAATTCGCCCAAATGTGGCGGTTGTATTTCATGCAAGGGCAAATTGAAGATTTGTAAAGGTAAAGGATACACTCAGGGTGAGGTAACTGATTTCTCGTAAAAAAGAACCAACCTTCATGGCAGCTGATTTGGCAATGGTTTCAATGTAAGATCGCCATGAGAGTTCGCTTGTAAATATATTGACCAAGAAGGGGAAATAAATTGTTTTCAGGCAAATGAGAACCATTCATAAAAATTTGAGGTAAATATGCTTGCTTGAAATGATTAATGGAAAGAAGACTAGGTAGATGGATTAAAATTAACCAACCAATTCTTACCCCATTCAACTACCGTATTGAGATCTATTTTGAAAATAGAGGCCAAATTAACCTTATCACAATCATCTGATTTATCAAGACAGGAATACGTGGAATCGTCAGCATAAATAATGGATTTGGATGATAAATTGTCGGGGAGATCGTTTATGCAGAATAGGAAAAGAGAAAAAAAAGTGTGTTTAAAAGAACCTTTTTAGGAACATGTCATGTCATGTGCTTTGTTCGTGTTTGCTGGCATGGCGGTTCTTTTTATTATTGTAGTGTGTTTCAGCGATGTTCTGGCTCCTTTATATGCTACTTCATGAGAAAATAATATAAGAAAGAAAAAATTTTGTGCCGTTGTGAAAGGCCATCCGGTATATAGTGTGAACATAGTGTTAGTAACAGTAACTGAGTTGATAAGAAAACAAAAATTTTTGCTGATATTCAAACATGATCAAGATATGTATATCCAACCATTTTTGAAAAGATATTTATTTAACAAAACAAAATTGAAAACAGAAAGAAGCATTTTTACAAAAGGTTTTCAAACTCACTTCATTCCTACTCAAAAAGTTGATTTGAAAAGTGGAATTCTTCAAGAATTCTTACCGTAGAAACCTTCAAACTTTAAAAAACATATTTAAAATCACATGGATTTCAGTCATCACTTTTTAGCAGTCAATTTTGAACACAAAACTTTATATTATAGCGCCATCAGTGACGTATTTAAAATCAATCAATCAAAGATTTCTAATCAACTAATCAAAACGCTCCCCTTGGTCATCGGGTTATTTTATCCATTGTTATATGTATGTGTTTGCAGAATTCGAATAAATCTTAGGGACAACAACACTGATGTTACTATAGCAACTGGTTATATAACCCGTGTAAATTGCACTTATCACTTAATATGATAACTGCGAACTTGTCTTTCTCTATTTGTATATATAAGCGTCTATTTAGATTTTTCGCCGACAAAAGAGCATGCGCACGTGAAAATTTCACGCGTCATTTGTTTTTATTAGTGAATAATTTCGCCATACCGTTTGTGAAAAATAAAATATTTTTTTACAAACATGGCATGTTTTTTTGTTTTTTCCGAATGCGTCTCATTTAATTACTTTAGTTATTTTAACATTTCTCTCATATTTTAATGCTGCTTCATAATTCATAGTTATAGAAAGGAAACAAATTTTTGTAAAAAAATTATCTTGCAAGATAGATTGCAGAACAAGTTATCAAAACAAACTTTATTCAACCAATCACATTACTTGATCTTGCGCTGTTTTGCATTTTATAATAGCATTTTATTAAATTGTAGCGAAAATATTTATTGTTCTGACGACTTCCGTAATTATTACAGTAATTTAAAAAAGTGATAAGTTTTGACTTTCTACATGCTTTCCATAATAATGTCCGCGTCCTGCCAAAGACCTTTTCAAAAATATTTCACATGCCACATAAAATATTAAATTTCTCGGCGGAAACCAACATGACCCACGCCGTTGTTTATTTTAGGTTTTTAACTGTGTTACTAAGTGCAGAGCTTATTAAATTGACCACTTCTGTACGCTGAAAATTGCTTTCAATATATTTTGTTTATGTGTTTGATGATACAGTGAACTCTCTCTATCTTGAACTCGCAAGGGGCCAACAGATTTGTTCGATATAGATAAAGTTTGAGATAGAGAAAATAACCGTAAAAATCGAACTTTTTACTAATAAAGCAAGAAAAACAATAGGGTTTATTAGGGATGTATTAGACTTCAAGTTTAAATGCTAAGAAGACTTTTTGATGAAAAACTTTAAATCATTATATATAAATAAATAATAAATAAACTTTTGTATCAATTTTGTGCTTTTTAGCTTCCGTTTAACGGTCGACATCTTGACTTAAGCTTTCTTAATTCAAAACAAAACCTTTACACTTTGTAATATTTTGGTTGTAATCGAATTTTCAAATATCGAACATTTTTGTTCTATTTGCTGTGTGAATGAGGAACGAGTTAGGAAAAAATTGGAGATAGAGAGAGAAATAGTCGCAAAGGGACCAAGTTTTGAGTTCGAGATAGAGAAAAATTCGAGATAGAGAAGTTCGAGATAAAGAGATAAAAATAGCTTAGAGAGTACACAAATGTCCAACGGATTAATTCCTAAGGCTTATTTTTTCACCAAAATTTCCTAACACGATAAGGCGTATGAGCAGATCTTCTTTTCGGACTAGATGTTGGGACAGGACGTCGTCAGCGACTCAACAGTCTCTTCATCCAGTGTCTTCAGACCAAATGTTCCATGTGGGGGCCGATAGATTGGGCAGTCATGGATAATGTGATCTGCGGTCTGTTCTGTTGCTCCACACTCGCAACCTGGTGAAGGAGCCATGCCCCATTTGTACATGTCTGAACAGAAGCGACCAACGCCAGTGCGTAGGCGGTTAAGTCTGACCCACGCAAGTCTTGCGAGGGACATTCCCGGTGGATAGGGGACGGCGTCGGCTATGAAGTCACGGAGTCTAGAGGTGTTGTTATGCCATTCCGTGTTCCATGTATTGTTTGTCCAGTGTACCGCACTCATGCCAAGTTCTTCGGTGCTTTCCAGAAGCTGTTGTGCGGCAGGCACAAATGGGCGTCTTGATTTCAGTCGCCGATGCTCACCAGAGGGTGGGCGCTGGAGTGCACAGTGGAGGAGATGGTCAGGGTCCAAGGCACGGCGGGCAAGGGAAATTGTGGCTCTTTTGCGGCGGAGCTCAGCAGGTTGGATGCCTGCAAGAATGGGTAGGCAGTCCGTTGGGGTGGGACGCAGGCATCCTGTCACAGTGCGCGGCGCGTTGTTAACGGGGGTGTCTATGAGGCGGGTGTGGGAGCTGCGGGACACGATGATGTTTACGAAAATATGCGATGTGTGGCAATGATACCAAACATTGATACCAATCCGTTTGTGAACAAACAATATGACTTCCTTTTATGGACAAATCTTTAATAAGCTTTTTGAAAGAGTTCTTTTAAGTTAAAAAAATACTAAAATTTTTTACCTGTTTTCTCCACAAGTGATATAGTGATATAGAGCTACATATGGACTTTCGTAATAATCTGTTACAACAACAAAACCGCATATATATATATATATATACAAATATTATGGTTGCATACCAGTTAACCTTTAGTAATCTTTTCAACTGTATAGCTAACTGACAATATTACAAACATATAGAGTCGGGTTGCCCGTGTTTAAAATATATACATGAATAATATTTACTAGAAATCCTGAATGATTTTGTCGAAAACACATGCTTAGGAATGAAACAAGAACAATTTGAAACTGTAAAAGAAGAAGAACGTTGAGGTTAAACAAATCTTGGTTCTCATATTTTTTCGGGATTCTTTAAGACTTAAAGTGAATAAAATACAAGTGCATTGCAATCGAGGAACTTTCCCTACTACGGTCAAAGATCTACGGGTATTAAACACAAAGACGCGATAAATATTTTCCCCACTTAATCAGCAAGATGAAATGAAACACTTTATTCATTGCTAGTCGCAGGAAACCATATTTACCATAGTCCATAGATTTATTTACTATTTATTTATTTAGCATTGAAAGTGATTAACTTCAAAAAACTAATTGACAAATTTGCAGTTGTAAAAGCGCGGAAAGTTGTAATTTATAAATATTCTATTTTAAATTTAAATTTTCTTCTTTTTGTCGATAAGTCCAAAATACCTGTATTTTCAGGCCACTTGTTAAAAATGTGCCTTAGGGCCAGTGAAGCTTTAATCCGACACTGTGTATATACATACATATCCTAAACCAAATAGTGAGTTCCTTTACTCGAACGTTTACTTAGCGCAATCATTAAAGAGAGAGAGTTTACTTGCGAGTAATCTTTGGTGATCGAGGATTAAAAAATCAACGCTTATATTCTATATAATAAGGTGTTGCCCAGGATCCTGGATTAGAATGGATTCTAATCAAATAAAATTTATAATATTGTTTGTTCTGAACAAAAAAGCCGAACACAAATAACTTCCGTAATGCTAATACTGCGTATGTTTTAACGTGATTACTCGCAAGTAAACACTCATGGTGACCAAAAGCGTTTTAGCGTGATAGAAATGAAGCCCTGTTGAGATCCGTGGATTTAAAAATTTGGAAATTCAGGGGGTAAAACATTACGATTTTGCAAATTTATATTTTAAAATATGAATAAGTATCACTCAAAGGTCAATTAAGAGGTTAGATCTTATCATAGTTATATAGTTAATCGCACTTATATGGAGATACACTACAGATTGCTAAATTACACCAAACGCAAGATATACCCATAAATAGGGATCGCGCAAGACGGGGGTTCAGTTTTCGAAAAACGTAATTTCTTTAAATATGGTATTTGGGAGTTTGATAAAATTGCAATTATGTTTATTTTTATTAAAACAGTCATAGTTTGTCTCAATTATGGAAGAAATTAAGAAAAATGTTCCATTTTAATGTTTTAATGTCATATTATATATTTCTTCGGAAAACCCGACGGTATGTAACGATCAGATCCATGAGAGAGCGAAAGGATGGGAGCAGGTGCACTCAGATACTTTTGTTTATTGTGCATGATAGTTCTCTCATAGTGTTTCTTGGGGCTACCAAATGCTGAAGATGTCAAGGCAGTTCTTCTTTTAACACCAAGATGTAGTAGGGGCACGCGAAACCAAGAAAATCTTTCACCTTTATCCACTGTCATTATCAAGACATTTTCTACAAGTTCAGGAGACAAAATATTTAAACAGTTATTTTTAATCTCTATTTTGCGCATGTTTTTGTAGGTTCTCAGGAAGAAACTTCAGTTCATCGAAAATCATGGATAACAAGATAATTCTTATGTTCCTCTGAAGGTAGAACTTTAATATTAAAATGTAAACAGAAGTGTGAAATAGTGGCGTATATATATACATATATAAAATACCAATTTCTCCCGTTCATAGTGCCTATTCAGAGGCATCGCTGTCATTCTCTGATTATTCTGAATCGCCGAAATAAATAATTAGTTCATCATCGTCATTCAATACATTGTTTGATTTGCTTGATGCTTGTGGTCACTTGTGTGATGATTTCGTTGCTTTGGAATCCGGTATTTTCGCTCCTATAAAAGTTAGCAAGTCATTTTATATTGTTAATTCAGGATGTTAAGAAAGAAATCATAAAATGATTAAACCCACACAATTTTGGGGAATATCATTTGTTGAAAACCCCATCCAACCCATGCTAGCATGGAAATGGACGTTAACTGGTTATTATGATAATAGACAAACGAGTAAAGATAGAAAATAAAGAGAAAAGTTGGCGTTAAAGACAACATACAGTTGATTTACACAATTACTTTTACAAGATCTGATAAATATATCATCAATAAATATTCCATTAAATAAGGCGTTTAAAGTGTTTGGATTTTAGTTAAAGAAAAGCTGAGTAAAGTAAACTAATACAAGATATCATCTTCAAATCGTATAAGATTAGCTGTTTCGCATCATCTTCATATCTCCATCCATTTTGTGTACAGCTTGCTACAGTCAAGATCTTCCCCTCGCATTTAAGCCATTATATTAACGTTTCTTTTTAACGTATTAACGTTATTAATGGGTATGCGGGTCATGTAACATCTTTGACCTCATGAATATAAGCATCCATGCCCCTGATGCATAGCTGCCACGGAGTTTTAAATACAAGTTGGTACTCGTAATACGGTATATTGGTTAACTCGTAACCACTGTTTTCCTCTTTCTGAGGTTGGTGTTAGGAAGAGCATCCAGTCGTAAAAACATCTGTACCAATAAACCATCAGATGATTAAACCTCCATAATTGGAGAAAATCATCTTTTGAAACCGTCCAACCTATGCAAGGATGGAAAAGTGACGTTAAAAGAATGATAATGATGATGATGATTGCATCATAATACATACTGTTGTTTTTATGTATATATCACCGGTACAGTATCAACCCCTCAATGGTTTACGAACAAATTAATGTCGCACCAGGGACTATATCACACCCGCCAATGGTTTACGAGGAAATTAATGCCGCGCCAGGGACCATATCACACACCCTCAATGGTTTAATGCCGCGCCAGGGACCATATCACACCCCCTCAATGTTTTACGGGGAAATTAATGCCGCGCCAGGAACTATATCACACCCGCCAATGGTTTACGAGGAAATTAATGCCGCGCCAGGGACCATATCACACACCCTCAATGGTTTACGGGGAAATTAATACCGCGCCAGGAACCATATCACACACCCTCAATGGTTTACGGGGAAATTAATACCGCGCCAGGAACCATATCACACACCCTCAATGGTTTACGGGGAAATTAATGACGCGTCAGGGACCATATCACACACCCTCAATGGTTTACGAGAAAATTTATGCCGGCCCACGGACCATATCACACACCCTTAATGGTTTATGAATTGAATATATTATCATCACAAATAAACCGAATAATGCTGAAAATGACACGTCACTTACTTTAATGTTAAAAATAGCAATTATTCAAGAAAAATTGCGATTTTATTTTCGCAACTTTAAAAGAAAAAGTTGCATACATTAAATGTTGCGAAACAGGACATTCCTAAAAAGTTGCGTACATAAAATGTTGCGAGTGAAGTTGAACTCACGATAATTTTTCTTGTCGTTCCATGCAACTTAGCGTTTGGACACTCAATTTGTTCCAAAATTAATACAGATTTACTACGGATTATTTAAAAAATCGGAGACGGATTTTCTTATAAGCAATTTCTACGGACCAGACTTTTTCATACCTCAATGCACACAGAAAGGTGTAAACTTCATATAACTTTACTAAGACAATAAAGGAGACACTTCGTGAAATAAATCTAATCCAATAATAAACATGCACTAATCGAGCCGAAAACACTAGACAATGTCACGTATGCTTCAATAGGCTTCGAAGAAAG
The DNA here is from genome assembly GCA_963930725.1 of Candelabrum cocksii. Classification (NCBI taxonomy): domain Eukaryota; kingdom Metazoa; phylum Cnidaria; class Hydrozoa; order Anthoathecata; family Candelabridae; genus Candelabrum; species Candelabrum cocksii. The sequence goes on along the minus strand of OZ005677.1, from coordinate 3,884,121 downwards.
TAAAACGATGTTACTACAATTAGCAAGGACAATGCAAATGTCCTAAGACTCATCATCTTCTGCACCAGCATCAACGTTCACCCCCGGGAGAAATTCTCCGCCATCATTTCCATGTTCCTTATCAGCAAAATCTTCATGACATTTAACTCAACTCAATACATTTAAGCAAATACTTATTAGATCATGGGGCGACCGTTACGGCAGAGTTGACTAGTACACACCTCAGAAGATCAGTTTTAGTTCAAGGAGGTCTCGAAATACCTTGTGAGTTTACGGCAAAATTGATTGCCACAAAAAGGAACAACCTTTTATTGAAACACTACCTTTCTGTCGTCAAATTAAATTTTGTGGATGTTCCAAAGGAGAAAGAAGTTATTGTCGGCTTGTTTATGGAAACTGTGAAAGCTAACACTGCCAATAGTAAACCATCATCACATGAACAACAAAAAGGTCCAAAAACGTACTGTGAAGAGAAGCAAGCTGGCATATGAAAGTGGTTTATGAAGTCCTCTGATAAAGGAAATTAAAAAAACCAAGACAAAATAAGAAAGAAACAATAATTATTGATTAGAATCTACGTTGAAATCTGATCGATTTTGTAAAAAATATTTATAGACAAATATTCTCGCACATTGCGTTTGTCGTTGTTCCAGGAGAAAACTTTTTAAAACAATATCAGACACTGCAAATAATTAAAAGAATATTAACTTAATTAAAATATTTAAAAAAAAGAAGAAGGAAGAAAAAGTTGCGAAAGATTTTCTCCAGTTGTTGGTGATTTTTGGTTGTTGTGATATTATTGTAGCTAGTTTCCTGCCGAGTGTGTGTCAGCATCATTTTGGCTGTCATTTTGGTCACAAGCTGTAAAAAAAATTTTTTTTGAGCGAATTTTGGATTGTTTAGCATGAGGTAGTCTTGCTTGGTAGGTTTGGTTTGTTGAAGGTTTGGCTAGCTAGATTGTAGGTTTTGGCGTCATAGTTTATTTGTTTAGTACGAAGTGTGCCATTTTCATTTACAAGTTTGTCAAAAGTAGTGAATACCTGGCAAGTTAAATGGTTTTATATTAACTTTTGTGATAGCACATGGAAGATTTAACAGTTTTAAAAAACAACCTTGATGAGATGGACTTCTTGACAACATTTTTCTCATGTCAAAAGAAATGAGTCATCGAACTTGGTACTCTACTGACTGCCGCATATACTACAATAATCAGGAGAGAGATTTTGTATTCTGTATATAGTTTTATGAATTAGCCTTCCTTTCCGATTGTCTGTTACAAATCAGTTTTTTTTTAAATTTCGCTCAATTTCCTTTTTGATTGGAGCCAACACTATAAGTGTCGTATAGACGTATGCAATCCTTAATCGAAGTGGACGAAGCTTGGGAACAGAGAGTTGCAAATATAGTTTTGCGTGCTTCAAGTTCCAGGACATCAGTTTGAGACCTCTCTGGAGAAGATACGTGGGATTCAGGGGGTGGAGTTAGTCAGGGTCTAAGAATGTTATGAGTATTTTTTCTGTCTTGAAGTTAGAAAGATTTGATAGAAATTTTTACAACCAATTATGCCCAATTGCTAACAGATGTTCTTACAACTGGTTTCTTCAGGAAACCAGGTCTTTGCAAATTTTACTATGCATGAAAATTACTTTTTTATAGGTTTGTACAGTTACGAAAATAAAGTTATTACGTAGGGTAGATGTAAATCATTGTTAGCATTATTTTTGGTATATAGCCATCGAGGTTTCAGTCCCGCATTTCTCCGTAGAATCTTCCCACAATGACAGTAAAGTAATTTCAAAATAAACCAGTTTAGCTGAATCTTTCGGAAACATCTTTTTTAATAATATGTCAAGTTTGAACATCAGCGACGTGTAAAGTATTTTAATCTCTCATGCAATTGAACTATATCTTTACTGGAGAATCCGTGACCAAATCCAATCACCGTTTTCAAATTCTTGTTTGAGTAATTATGTAGCTGATTATGTAGAAATTTAGAAATAGAGTGTGGAGTTATATTGGAGCTTTTCAAAAGGACTCCTAGGTACGTGTCGTCCACGAAGGGTTTCGGGAAATAGTTTAAGGCTTGCAGAATATCATACATTAGGTCGCCTGATAGTAAATACATGGGTCCGTTGCAATACTTCGGGTAAACTTTCCCTGCGTATGTTTCCACAGGAACATAAAATTTGCTGGATCTCTCTCTGTGAACTACCGAACGCCTATTTACTACTCCACCATAAAACTTGGTACCATTAAGCGTAAGAAGTTCAAGGATAAGCCTCGGAACTATCACATAAACATCGTCATTCGCTTTTAGGATCCAGCCAATTGAATATTTTGTTGCCCACTTGTAAAACGACATCATCTTTATATATATGGTTCGATAGGTGTCAGTGTAGTTGAAAACAAGCAAATCTTTATAGATTTTCCATTCAGCTAATGTACCGTGTATATCCGTTTTTGGAGATTTCCCTATTAAAAACATTCGCCGGCATGTAACGAATTTGGGAATGTACCTCGATGACAAGTTGTTACATTTTGCCCAAGTGTTTCGCAGTATATCCCTCTTCTCTCTATCACCAGCTTTAGTCAAAACCACAACTAACAAAAATAAATTGTCGTCTGGCATGGGTGGCTCAAGGAAGACACTTTTAAAAACTACTTCATTATTCAAAACTATTTTTGAAAACTCTTTTCTTTTTGTCAGCGGCGTAATGTTAATGTTCTCACTTGAGCTATTTATTTCTAAACCTATCCAATAAACAACAAAAACCAACATCGAAAACATCACAATATATGCAATTCTTTTCCCCATTTTAGTTTTATCTGAGGAAGCGCTTGAAACAACTTGAAACGTTGCAATAAATTGATTTGTTCTAAACCGAATATCATCTATGGAGAATGCTATACAAATGTTACTTTGTTTTAAGCCTTTATTTGTGTTATCTAATCAGGCGGAGTTTACATTCCAGCGTACATAATTGAGCAGTTAAAAAGACTACACAGAGCATTTAAAAAACCAACACAGATTGCATTTGATCATTAAATGTGCTTAGAAGGAAACAGCAATAAAATATGATATCATTTTTTTGCGAGAAAACTCCATTCTTTCAATTCATTATTCTCCCATTTTAAGTACATATAAGGTGATGGAGGTTTAGAGATAGCTCAGTTGGTAGAGGTTGCGAGTTCAAATCCTCCCGCCCTCAGCGAATGAGTAGCATTCCGATGCAGTAAAGTACAGGTGTTGGTGGTAGGAGTGGCGCCCGCCTTAACAGTTACACCCAACGTCCTGCGCTTACAAAAAGAGGATAGACACCCTCGTTTACGCCCGTTATCAACATTAGGGTTAATTCGACAACTTTGTTTTTAGTTTACTAACGTGATTGAGTTAATTGCACTATAAGCTCTAATATTTCGTTAAAATGAGACACACCACAAAAAGAGGCCCAATTTAATTACTTTGAAACGTACCACAACTCTTTACTGTTTGTTATGAAAGATTGTAAAATTAGTTTTATTTTTATTAAGAGTTTATTAACATTGAACCATTTTACAATTAATTTCAGCTCAATATTCAGTGTGTCAAACGCTAAGTGTATTTTTTAATATCTAAATTCTTTCTAATATCAGTTGAGAGATGAATTATTATTTTTAAACAATAAACCCACGGTGCAATCCGGGACGCCATAAACTATGTAACGTCAAATATATATACAACCTTTTCAGAATTAAAATTTTGTAATAATAACATTGTTGTTTTTGTATATAGTTGTGTTTATTATTCCAATTGCGTAATGTTTGCTATTACGTTGGACTGTGTTCTATGTCTGATAGATCATGGTCTCTCCTGAACGAGCCTCTTATGAATAGCAATTTTGATCGTAACAGCGAACACGAAATTACTGCGTATTTTGTTGAGATGATTTTGGAAACCAAATTGTTTTGGATGAAGTGGTTATAGAGACGGTTTCAAAATAGCTATTAGCTATAAATCCATAATATTCCAAATCAATTGAATTCAATATGAAACTTCTTCCGCTTTTAAAACAAGTCCAATCTCCTCAAAGTTCAATTCGCTTGTTTGGGACACGGAATTAAGTCTGCCATTTTAAAACGTCATCAATCATGCCGCTTAGTTTTGTTCTCGACCCATAAAGTAGAAGGCGTATTGGCTTAGTAGATTTCATTACAGTAGAAAAAATGTCTGTACATTCTTAAGAAAGTTATTATGAGAAAAATCATGGCGGCGACATTTTACGCGGCGATCCAACCCCTAGAAATACCATGGTCAGTGTGACCATCACAGCATTGTATACCTGTTTGATGCGCAGCTGCATTTATGTGTGAGGAAATCACCAACGACTACTACGACGATCACATTCTAACACAAACACGTGGAATACTTTTTTTATTATTAAAAAGAAAACTCAATTCAATAAATAATAACGATACACAGTCTTTGTTAATTACGGTAAAATATTTCCCACAATTCCAACTCCCAGCATTCTGCAGTAGAAAATCCCTCGACAAAAAACCCTCTCAAATAAAACCTTCGACCAAGTTAAAGGATGCCTCGGTTGATCGAACCACACGTACCGCCTACTGTAGGGAAAATCCCCGCAAATATGATTCAAACACGAATAAATCGTTTTAGTCGCTGAAGCACTCAACGTAGCATCCCATTAACATGACTCCCAACCCGTAGATCGAAGTTCCGAACCAGGACAGGTAAAAACTCGACTTCCATTCGTACGATCTCGAATTCATCCACTTTGTGTACACTGACATGGCGATCACAAAATTCCCAACTGAATGCAAATATTAACACCTTAAGTAAGGAACCAAGAAAACAATATTATATTGTGTTATATATTATATAGTACAAGATGATAATGTAATAAACCATGAAAAAATAAAACGACTCACGTGCAATCCCTGTAAATAGATACAAGGTCAAGGTAAACCTTCTTTGAAAATGATCATCGAAACACTTTCCCGCCAATTTTGACATGGTTCCTATGACAACCAACGTCATGCCAGCAAACAAGAAACCCCGCACAACATACATTTGAACACCTAGTATCAAACACAGTCCTCTTATAGACGGGGGATCTTAATAAACGGTGGGGTTGGAAAATTTCCTTATTAGAAAAATAAAGCTCTGTTTACATTAAAGTATTCGAAATTAATAAGCGGGGGGTCGGATTTTTTTTCTTAGAATAATAAGCGGGGGGACGTCTATTCCGGTGAATAGAGTAGGTTTTCCAACGATAACATTGTTCAGACAATATACTTACCCCAATTCGCTTGCTCAAGTGTTGATTTCGAGCAAACACCATCTAAGCAAACGTACCAGAGACCTTCATGATATTCCCCGCTACCTCTCCAATAGCTTGTGGCGCACCCAACAACCAGCATGGCGATGCCGACTACCATGAGCACAGAAACAAACACACAACCACGATTCATTCTATTTTCACGATCTGCCGACGAAATATTAAAGTTTACAAAGACAGTTTTTGGAAGAAGAGTATTTCATCTTTCTGAAGTATCCTTTCATGATTAAAGCCATTAACATAACATCATGTGACGTCAACATAACATAACATCATATGACGTCAACAAAACATCATATGACGTCATGCAGCGCACAAAAGCGATCATTGCTTTCTCCGATTCGTTTCAAAACACTGCGTTTTTATGACGTCATTGATAAAGAGAAGCACATTTCAAACAATGCGCGCGCAGTAAAGTTAGATTGTGTCAAAACAATAACGTTTGTTCCGTGGCCTGCCTGAAATACGCTCGTGTATATGTTGCCATATATGTTTAAGCTATTTTAGGTAGGCCATTGTTTCGCTTCAAGTCGCGAAAACGCACTCGACAATACCATTACAAAACTGCAAAACACAAAAAGAGTATGGAAGAAAAAAGCAATTTATGTTTCCCTTCAATAATCATATCTTTTGGGTATTCGTGTCACAATACGTCTATGTTACGTCCATTCACAGGTCCATCTTCAAGAAGCCGTGGAAGTTTTGCGGCCGTAGCACTCCCGATCGTAATAGAATGTCCAGGTGTGATGACCATCGTTTCGCTGGCTCGTTTAAAATGCTCCGGCTTTGTTAATTCGCTTATAGCGGACGGAAGTGGAACGGTATCTGCAAGGTTGAATGGAATTATATTATATTATGCGCGAAATAAGAAAATAAAAAAATAATAAAAAAATTATATTATAAATATATCAAAAAAACTATATTATGCGCAAAATAAAAACAAGATATCCAAACATAGTTTTTCCTAATACCAATGGTATAAACAAACATCAATCGAGTAAAGTTAACAATGTTTCATCGTTTTTCATGAAATTAAAAATACTACCGTAAGCCCGCGCGCTTATTTAATATTTTGGCTTTTAGGAAGGGCGCTTAGTCGAGGGGGCGCTTATTCGAGGGGGGGGGGGGGGGGGGGGCGCGCTTAATCGAAGCTTTACGGTACATGATAATTCGTTTGTTTTAAATTTACGACATTTAACGTATATTAATAATATTAATACTAATAATTAATATTAACGGCAAATAAAACAAATACAGCTGTTTAAATAAAAAACACACATTTATCACTAAAAATAGAGCAAAAAAAGCAGGAAAACACATTCTTGATCTGGTCAGGGGCTTGTCGAAGATAAGTTAACCACCCATCAAAATTGTTGTTTGGTTTACATTATTTCACCGTGTCTAATTTCTTTCTTTTTATTTTATATGATCCCCACCTATCTTCGTGCGCAGACCAGTGTAAAGAGGTGATAGTTCATTTGAAGAAACGTTTTCGAAGACTTCCTAAAGCAATAATACATAAGCTCACAGCATTTCACGATATCATGTGCAAACGCTTACATTGTGCTGCCGAAGTATTACTAGCGGTTTGTCGGACTCTCTAACCATGACCAATAGATCACCGTTGCAACGGAAACACATGTCAAACGGAATCGCATGCAGCTTGACAGTCTGTTTGTGTGTTAGTATGTTGCTCGCGGTGTGGTAAAAACACACTTCTGAAGAACTGAAATGGGAAATAAATGAAGATGAAAAGATAACAGTATGTTTAACTGCACTGGGTACGAAATTAAACAACACTCAGAAAAAAGTGCACCCTGTGAAACTAAAATATAGAGAAAACTAGTCAAACTTCCAACACGAAAACATGCTGATAGGATGCACAATAGCGCCTACCCTTCTCCGATAACTGCAACAATGTTTTCGTGACACGCTACACGAGAAGGCGTGAACGGATCCTAAGATTATATAAAGTTTTTAAAAAGGATTGCGAGAAGCATATATTGTGAAAGTAAGACAAAGTTTGTCAATTATTTCGACTTAAGACCCAACACAACACTGTCTGAAACATTCCGTTAAAGGCCGTTCTCCACTTGCAACATTTTTTGTACGACCAAAAAACCAAAAACCAAACAAATATTCTAACAGTTTTGTACTGGATAGAAAAACAAAAAAGAACACAAAAAATATATCGAATGAAGAAAAGGAGATTGGTCTGCTGAATGCTAGGGTGTTGACGTTGATGTAGTAGCAGAATCTTCCAGAAAGTCTTTACATGACATTATTGTATTGGAATGAGCTGAACTGCTACAAGAGTTTTGTTGTTGGAAAAACCTTTGTTGTTCTAAACATTGTGCGATCAACTGATTATTTATACACAAAGACGGTTCATGTGTTATGTTAAGGCCCATCTCCACTTCAAACGCAATTCGCAAATCGCATGCGATCCTTTGTTTAAAATTCGCATGCGGTTGTTCGCAAATCGCATGCGGTTGTTCGCAATGCGATTTTGAACTGTTCGCAATGTTTGATTTTTTGCGAACATTCGGATGCGAACGAAAGTCACGTGTTAAAGAGTAACCAATCATAGCTCAGCATTACTAAACGCAACCGCCAAAATTTTCTATAAAGACTTCATTGGAACTCAGTGACAGTATTTCCAATAAGTAAAATGACGATGAGCGCGAAGATTGAGTGGACTACTGAACTTGTAGAGTTATTAATTGAAAGCGTGCGTTCAAACGAAGTTGTTTGGGATACAAGCAGTGGAAATTACAAGAACAAAAATGCACAGGAATCAGCGTGGACAAGAATTGCAAGTGATTGTGGTTTGGAAGGGAAAGCGTCTTGTGTTAAAGTAAAATGGCGTGACCTGAAAGACACCTACAGAAAAAAGATGAAATTGCAGACATCAAAATCTGGAGATGCTGGGGGTGCCAAGAAAAATGGTTGGCAATGGATGAAACAGATGAGTTTTTTAAAGAAATTCAGCGTTGTGGAAACACCAACAACTTCCAATTTCATGATAATAGAGGAAGAACAAACTAGCCAGCTAGGCTTTATATCAAGCATTGCTGACAATGACGGCACAAACATTTCTTTAATAGATACTAACGAAACAACAAACAGCCCTGTCTGTTTAGCAGCAACAGAAAGTTCAATGGGTGATATCAATACTACCCCGTGCCTAATTTTTCTGGTAAAAGAAAGAAAAGGGATGACACATCAAACCACATAGATTTGGCAATTTTGGCCGAATTAAACAAAGACAAGAACGACGATGATGAGGATAGTCTTTACATGAAAAGTCTTGTACCTCAACTGAGAAGACTGGACCAAAAGACAAAGGCATTTGTAAAATGCCAAATCCAGCAACTACTTTTTCAGGCAGAGTTTGGAACAAATTTCCAGTATCAATGAATATTATTATATCAAAACAAATTTCTTGTAGGGATTGTGCTTTAAATACATGTTTTGACATTAGATTGTGTTTTATATATATTGTTGAAGACAGCAAAATGTCTGCGTTTTGATTTCAGATAAATCAGCATTAATGGTGTCTACCTTTATATCAAACAGTTCATATACAATGGCAGTATACAATTTTTAAAAATAAAACATTACTTATTTATATACTCGTTTTGCCAGGGTACTGCACCTGCAGGTGAATTAAAAAAGTTTTTAAAAGAGTCTCTTATTTCTTTGGCACTTTTTATAGAAGCATTTCCTGCTTTTGGTCTCGTCAAGGGCAGATAGCCTGTGTCTTTGTCAACATCTGTTCTCCATGCTCCTGGCACTATTTCAGCGTTTTTATTTTCTGAATCCACAAAACCAGGTGGGCAATATCTCCGTTCATGACGTGGTAATGTTGATTCATGCAACATCAAAAAATTATGCAAGCTTACCACCGCTTTTGTGATACCAATTCCACGCTCAGGTGTAGCATCGATTGGTCTTTTAAAAATGCGCCATCTAGCAGTTGAAATACCAAATGTATTTTCACTAACTCGCCTTGCTCTTGAGAGTCTGTAATTAAAAATTCTCTTTGGTTGTTCCAAGTACCTTCCACCGTATGGTTTCATGACATGTTGTCCCAATGGAAAAGCGTCATCTGCTGTAATTACATATGGACATTTTGTGTTGGTGTTAGGCAAGTCACAATCTTGTGGTAAAGATAAACTTCCATTATAAAGTGCATCTTTCATTCCACACCGTTCAAAAATGCCTCCATCGCTTGCATTACCAATAGCCCCTATGTTCACTATTAAATAAGAATAACGAGCACTGCACAGGGCCATTAAAACAATGCTGAACCACCCATGAAAATTGAAATACAATGAACCAGTGTTTGCTGGGCAGTGACATCTGACATGTTTGCCATCAAGGGCTCCAACACACAATGGAAAATTCTACTTCTCCCAAAACTCTTGGGCAACATCTTCCCATTCTTTCTCTGTTGATGGACATTGGAGATATGTAGGAGACAGTGCGTTCCATATTGCATGGCAAGTTTCTGGAACAATCTTGTTTACAGTGGAATGACCTAAGCGGTAGCTGAAAGCTATCGTTTGGTGAGAGTTCCCAGTCGCCAGATATCTTAGAGTAACAGATAGTCGTTCTGCCGGTGAAATACATTCTCGTTTCTGGTCAGATTTTACGATCAAGGGTGCGACTAAATTTAACAATTTTTCAAATATTGATGGTGACATACGAAAATACTTGAAGAAACTTTCATGATCTCCAAGCTGCATTTCCCTGATTAAATTCGCATACTCTCCTTGTTGTTTTCGTTTTCGATTAATAGGGCGAATCCAAAACCTTTTTCGATATTTCATATTTCTCCTGTGTTGTCTCCTTCGTATTAAAAGTAATAACAAAAGTCTCCTTCTGCAAAATTCAGCCATCTCGTTTTAATATTCTTTTCGTTTGGTGTCAATTTTTTTTATATATGTTTTTGTGCAGATAAATGTGATTAAATTTGATTGGGTCATCAAACAATAGGAATTCGTGCGAACAAGGTTTGAGTGTGTATTGAATTCGCAGGCGCTCGCAAATCGCAAACCGCAAACCGCATGCGATTTGCGAATTGCGTTTGAAGTGGAGATGGGCCTTTAGTCGCCATTTTGATCTGTTTATGCTTCTAATTTTTTTGCTGACAGGGTTTTTTACTTTTTCTATTGTCTTTCGTCAATTTGATTGGTTTGAATTCCCAGCGACATTTTTCGATGAAAAAAAAGTAGGATCAAATCCAACTTTTTTTTCTCTTACGAATCGGTCGAAAGGACTCTTGTTTTTATAACTGTGCCCATGCGTGCCATCGAAAATAGTCGCGTCGTACGAAAAAAGTCGCAAGTGGAGAACGGCCTTAAGATATTTCAAAATCATCGGATAAAACTAATAGTCCAGGAGTATTAGACAAAAAATGGGCCAAAGGTAGAAATAAATATGCTAAAGCTGAATTTTTCAGGATAGGTCCCTAATGTTGTCTGAAACAACATACTAAAAGTCCCCGGGTTTCCCGCGTGTGCTTCCACCCATTTAGGCCATTTTTCAAAATGGCCGCCATCTTAGTGATAATTGTCATATCTTGGTAACCGGTGGGTGTAAATCAATTATTTTGGTGTCAAAATACTCAGAAGACCCATATTTATATTCATTTTAATGGAACAGTTTAACTAAAAATTACCCGAAATGCCATTTTTGACCTTTGACCCTAAGACCGAGATACCGCGATATCTCATTAACGGCTAGCCGTAGAAAATTAAAAATGGTTCCAAATTATTTAGAATACCCAACTTTCTATTCGCTCTAATGAAAGAAAAATATCAAAAACCCCGTATAAACCCCTATTTTGACCTTTGAACTATTGACCTGGTGATAGAAATATCATTTAGTATCAAAATACACAGAACACCATTTTTTATATTTCCTCTTATCTATTGTGTATGCTCCAAATTGTCCTTTTTGGCTTCCCATATAAAATTACCCATATTTCATTGCTGGTGTTGTCTTGTTGGTTGGTTGAAAGTTTCCTTCTAATTTGAATATGGATGATAATAGAAAAAAACAAAGGACGAGGTGAGATATGAAAATATATATTTGTGAAAAATGTTTTCTAGATACATTTTACCTATAAATAAACTGAAGATTTAGATTTTATTCCAATATATACTTTAAATTTGGGCCTAGGCTAATTGACTAGGCCATCAAAATTAGTTGGTTACAAAACTGTAATAGGACTTTGACTCTGATTAAGGTCTAGGCACTCTACATAAATAAAGAAGTTGTTTTGTTTGAATAACGATTATAAAGAAGCAAACACTTTTGGTATTAGATAGATTTATAAAACAAAGATCAAATTTTGATTTTTGTTGAATGTTACACAGCACTGCTTTTCCACAGGTTAATGTCTGAATGTGTGATATGCAAGGAAGAAATTGTTACCGCCGATGATATATCAATGGTGACATCCAAAGGGCTTCAAACACTGATATCATCTAGTCTAGCACGTGATGATGGGTTGGATGTTGAATTTAAAAATATGACACTGCCACAGTCACTGCATACAAGTTGCAGAAAACAGTATACTAGACCAACTAGTATAAAGTCATATCAGAACAAAAGTGATTTGGTCAAAACATCTTCTGAAGATTTGAAGACATTACGTTCTTGCACCGAAAGAGCTTTTGACTTCAAAAAGGATTGCTTGTTTTGTGGAGAGGACGCACAAATCCCTGTTAAACACAGTTTAAAGCGTAGAAGGTCTGTAAGTAAAGTTGAGACAATAGAATTACGGGAAAACATTTTACAACAAGCTAATGAGCGTAATGATCAATTTGGAAGGACTGTATTAGCTCGAGTACAAAGTTGCATTGACCTCATTGCTGTTGAGTCCGTATACCATACTGATTGTCGACTACGGTTTTTTCTTCATAACGTACAAGATGAATCTTGCAAATGTCCACGTGGCAGGCCTGAGAATGAGTATAAATCTGCAGCTTTTCAGAAACTCTGCAACTATTTAGATGAAAATGATGAGTGCCAGTACTCCCTAGCGGAGCTGCTTGAGTTGATGGAAATGTATCTTGATGGACATGAGGGTTACACTATAAAACACTTGCAGTCAAAGTTATTAGAGCACTATGGCACAAAAATAACTATAACAAATGTCTCTGGAAAACCTAGTGTTGTGTGTTTTAGTGATGCTGCCCATGCCATTCTACATGAAAAATGGTACAAATTAAAATGTTCAGATCCAGCAAATGAAAAAAGGTGGATAGTAGAAACAGCTCCATCAATCATAAGGGAAGATATTAGGCTTAGAGTGTATGATTGTGATACATACCCATCCCCAAGTGTGATCACAGAAGAAGATGTTCTTGTTCCAGATACATTGAAATGTTTTATGGAAGGTATTATAAAAAGTAAGGGCCATGAGAAAACCAGCGTTCCAAGAAGATGTACTGCTATATCACATGCTATAATTAATGCCTGTCGACCACGTTCATTCATTTCACCACTACTTCTTGCAGTGGGGGTCTATCTTCATCGAAAATATGCTTCACGTGAACTGATAGACATTTTAAATAGTCTTGGGTTTTCTGTCAATTACAAGGAAGTTCAGCGGTATGAGTATTCTGTAATGGCTGGTGAAACACCATCCTATGATTTAAATGGATTTGTACAATTCATTTTTGACAATGCTGATTTTAATGTTCACACAATTGATGGCTACAATACCTTTCATAGTATGGGTGGAATTGCAAGTGTAACACCGTCTTCTACCTCGGTTCCTAGTGCAGACGTACAACGAATTCTTAATATTCCACCAGCATCTACTGTTAAACATTTCGGTAAAGTACCTATCAAAACCTACAATGCACCAACTGTTCCAGCTTTGAAATCAATCGCAGTCAAAGATGTCACCATTGTCACTGACGACAACATTGGACTACCATCTATAAATGCCTTGAATTACCTATGGCTAATAGGCTATCATATCAAGGCTACGTCTACTCCATCCTGGGGTGGCTTTATGGAAGAAGCATTTAAAGGGGCAATTTATGACACCAGCAGAGTAGTAGTATTGCCATTTATCAACATGGATCCATCTAACCTCTCAACGATTTACAGTGCGCTTTACTTTGCTGAAAGTTTGTGTGAAAAATATGGACTACCACTATGTCCAGTTACTTTTGACCAGCCACTGTATATTAAAGCTGTTGGTATTGTTGCAACATCAACTGATCTCAAGAAGGTCTTTATTCGACTGGGAGGCTTCCATTTGCTAATGTCTTTTATGGGATCGATTGGAAATATCATGGCAGGAAGCGGATTGGAAGAGCTATGGGAATCTGTGTATGCCAAGAACACGGTCGTACATATGACAAGTGGACATGCCTATTCTCGCGCATTGCGTGCACACTTTTTAACACAAGCAGCACTCGCACAAATTCTGCTTCAATCACAAAACTGTTTAGATGGAATTGACACTAAAGAACTGAAAGCACTATATGAGGCAATCCTTGTTCAAGAAGTCGATGCCAATGAAGTAGTTGCTAATCTATGTGTTATGCAAGTAGCTGAGAAAATAGAGACATTATGTGATCAATTAGCTGCAAATGGCAGGACAGCTAAACTGTGGATTAACTATTTTAAACAGGTATCTATTATGCGGCTTTTTATCCGTGCAGAGAGATCAGGAAACTGGTTGCTTCATCTGTATTCAGTTAAACAAATGCTACCTTACTTTCATGCTGCTGGACATCTTGCGTATGCAAAATCAGCTCAGCTGTACGTTCAGCAAATGATGGATTTACCCAATGTAATGCCTGAAAGGGAATACAACCAGTTTACAAAGCAAGGATATTTTGCCATTCGTCGGTCAGACAAGTTTTGGAGTCGAATATTTTCTGACCAAACAATTGAACAGTTCCTAATGAGACAATTAAAAACATCTGGTGGTCTGACACGTGGCCGTGGAATCACAGATAGCACACTTACAAGATGGGTTCATGCTTTACCACATTGTGTACCAATTTGCGATGCTCTGGAGACTTTTACGTTAGTTCATTCAGGAACATCTGAACAGCATAAAGACCTTCGTCCAGCTTGTCAGTCGAGAGACAGATCTGATCTTGATTGTTTTGTTAATTGGCTAGAAGCTCATCCACCTTTTGCCAGACATGAGTCCGACATGTTGGTTTCAATTGCAACAGGGATTGTGGCAGATGAATCTGTTAATTGTGATGATGCACTACAAATCGGTACATGTGCTATGAAGAAAATGATAGGAAAATCTTATTCCGAGTTGACTCTTCGCCGAAAAGACAAAATGAAGTCACTTGCTTCAATGAACAACACAATCAAAATACGCGGGGAAGACATAGTCGTTAATCCATCTTTAATGTTCAACAGAATTACTTGTATTCTCAACACAAGTACAGAATTGGAAACCTTCCTCCAATTCGAGTTAGCTCCACAAGCACCATCTCTTTTTTCAGATGGACAAATACGGAAAACAGAAAAAAGCGCACTCGGGAAAATGTTGAAGTCATCAATAGATAGTCTGAAAACAATTCCTGAAAATGCTACCTTTGTTATTGATTGTGGCTACTTACTGCATGCTGTAGTTTGGCCAAAAGGAGGAACATACCAAGCTGTATGTGAGGCATACAGAACATACGTCCTCAAACATTACCATAAAGGTGCCACAGTAGTCTTTGATGGCTATAATGGACCACCATCAACCAAGTCGTCTGAGCAAAACAGAAGAGCAAAGACTTGTACATCTGCAAATATTGTCATTGCACCGAATCTACCTACCACAACATCTCAAGCAGCATTCCTTGGCAATAACTGCAACAAGACACGACTTATTGACACATTATCCTTGGTCCTTGCGTCAAGTGGAATCAATGTATTACAGTCGGAGTCAGATGCTGATACTTTAATAGTATCTAAAGCCTTTGAAATTGCTGAAAGTTTAGAACCAGAAAAACCAGTTGTAGTTGTTGGAACAGATACTGATTTGCTAGTAATGTTGGTAGCACGCGCCACACCATCGATGAACATTTATATGCTATATAGTTACAACCCAATGTCACTGTATAGTGTAAAACAAATACAAAATGCAATAGGGAGTACCAAACAACATCTTCCATTTATCCACGCAATGACAGGATGTGACACAACATCAGCATTGTTTGGACAGGGCAAAGTAAAGGCATTTAAACTTGCACAGAAGCCAAGTGAAAGTTTATGTTGCAAAATGAACATTTTTTCACAGCAATCCAGAACACATGAGGAGGTTGCTAATGCAGGTGAACAATTTCTACTTGTACTATATGGAGCTGAAAAGTTTGCAACACTAAATAAATACAGATTTGTAGCATATAAAAGATCAGTGGCAAAATTAACAGCAAGCAGCTCTTTTAACATTTCAAGTCTTCCACCTACTAGTGCAGCAGCTAAACAACACTCATACAGAGTATATCTCCAAGTTCAACAATGGTTAGGTCACTCCTTGCCTTCCACAGAGTGGGGCTGGAAACAAGACAACAATACTCTAATTGCAGTTGCCACTGATCAGCCCGTTGCCCCACAATCATTATTAAAATTGGTCAGCTGTGCATGCAGATCTGGTTGTGGCAAAGCCTGTGGTTGTAGAAAGAAAGGCATGGTTTGCTCGGAGATATGCATTCACTGCATGGGGGAGAGCTGTAGCAACACAGTTACAAAAACTGTGGCCGAGGATTCCAACTAAAAGTCAGTTTTCTATGTTTTTAAAATTATGTTAGTGTTATGTTAATGTGAACATTTTTATCAGAGAAGTCGTCATTGGTCACTTTTTATGCATACAAGTTACCCAAATCATCATTGTTATAATTTAAAGTATTGTAGGTCAGAATCTGAGCCCCAAGTATTTTCTTAAAGTATAATACAACATTTATATCATTAGATTCAATACAAACAAACATTTGAAATTTTCACAAGCCATTGTTTAGACATTAACATTTAATTGCGAATTTAAGGTCAAAGGTCGAAATATAATATTCGTTCAACTTTTTTATAAGAGTAAATATAAAAATTAGAGTATTTTTACGCTAAATCTGCTAATACACGCCTACTGATCAATGTTATTTCTATAAATGTAATTATCACCAGGTCAATAGTTCAAAGGTCAAAATCTGGGTTTCTATAGGGTTTTGATATTTTTCTTTCATTAGAGCAAATAGAAAGTTGGGTATTCTGAATAATTTGAAACCATTTTTAATTTTCTACAGCTAGTCGTTAATGAGATATCGTGGTATCCCGGTCTTAGGGTCAAAGGTCAAAAATGGCATTTCGGGTAATTTTTCGTTAAACTTTTCCATTAAAGTGAATATAAATATGGGTCTTCTGAGTATTTTGACACCAAAATAATTGATTTAGACCCACCGGTTACCAAGATATGACAATTATCACTAAGATGGCGGCCATTTTGAAAAATGGCCTAAATGGGTGGAAGCACACGCGGGAAACCCGGGGACTTTTAGTATGTTGTTTCAGACAACATTAGGGACCTATCCTGAAAAATTCAGCTTTAGCATATTTATTTCTACCTCAAAGTCTAATACTCCTGGACTATAAGTAATTAAGAACAGAGAATATATAAGCCTTTCATGTTAAACGACATAACCTGACATGAACATCGAATAAACTTCAACTTCTTAAACTTTTAAATTACACTAGTCTTTTTGTATTGTTAAGGACCGCTTTGCTTTTAGTGTAACTATTGACTTTGGATATTCAAGGAGACCTTTACAGTAGAACGGAATACTAGGAATTCACAAATTCTTAAAGGTTCTGGGTTCGAGAACATGCTATCACAAAGTTGTTTAGTGAGCGTTTATAAATAAACAACGTCATATTTCATCAAAAATAACCGTAGCACAAATAGGAGCAATTAAATACACTAAACCCCAGGGTTGATTCATGATAATGCTTAATGAGTGTTCTGAAAGCCTCGTTAAAAAACAAACAAAAATATAGGAGGAATCAAATCAAATCAAATAGAACGAAAAA
This sequence comes from Candelabrum cocksii, assembly GCA_963930725.1. NCBI lineage: Eukaryota > Metazoa > Cnidaria > Hydrozoa > Anthoathecata > Candelabridae > Candelabrum > Candelabrum cocksii. Next base: position 3,866,716 of record OZ005677.1, on the reverse strand, counting down.
TAAATAAATATTGTATTTGTCTCTCGAAAGCCATCAAGCAAATGAAAACAAACAACAAATCGCATTTGGATGGGATTCTCTTTTAGAAACTAAACGTTCATCTTACTGCATGACATATAGGGGAAATCGTTCAAGTGAACCATACCTCAAACGTTTTAGCTGCTGTCACCTCCATCCCTTCCCTGTAATCCCACAATCTTAACGTTCTATCAGTGGATGTGGACACCAACCTGTCAGACTTCAGTAGGTCGATGCTAGACACCAACCTGCGAGTGAACGACCAGAAATGTGACACGTGCTATATATAGACTAAACCATATCAACATAATTAACGTAAAACACCAACAAATCTTACTAATATTAGGGTATTGAATTGACAACAAATGCGAGTTAACCAGGTTTTGTTGTTGGAAGTTGTTTCTGGGAAATGCATAACTGTTTCGTAAAACAGCTTTCTGTTTTAATAAGATTATGCGCTGTTAAGGAAATAGTAGAGTACTGTCTTTTTGAAGTAGCAAGAGATGTTTTTGAACGGAGTGCAACAGTTTCTTCTATTCATTTAAATTTGTATTTAATTAAAAACCAGAGTTTTTTTAAAACATCTTCTTCAGCGCTCCTTTATGTCTTCCCAGGCTTTCTTTACCGTTCCCATAATTGCAAACATTCGAATACAACTACCAGACACATTAATTTATGCAAGAAATAATTAGTTAATTAATAATTAGGTAAATTTCATATGTTTGAAAGAACACCTGAATTTCAAACATACTTTTCAATCAATTGAAACAATTTGATTTGATTGAAATCTTTGTCTTTAAATCGATGACAATGAAAATATAATTCAAGGATACCTGGTGTGGGCGAGGCAGAAGGAGTGAATTGTGTACGCGTTTGGATACTTGCTTACTCGGATTTTCTCATCGCGATCGGCTGTTATGACAAACTCATCGTTATTTGTCATTACCTGCAAGCAACTGCAATAAAAACTTGGAAAAAATTCTTAATACTGATTAATATAATCTATTCTACTAAAATAAAAACATTAAACAAAATGGAAGATCAGTTTTAGACTTGTTGTGTTGGTGTTGAAATAAAACGCAAATACAAATGAAAAAGCGATAAAGATTGAATTGAATAGATATACCAAATCTAGAACCATGGAAAGATGTCCAAGCAATAGGGTTGCTTTTTCATCTTCTAATACGCATCTAGGACAAACAAAGTTTCAGTTATTTTGCTAAAATAAACATGAGTGTATATTGACACGATGAAAGAATATAAGCCTACCTGTACACATCTCCACTCTTGTCACCTACAATCACTGTATCCTCTTTGTGACAGAACCCAAGACAAGTTGGTCGCTTGTTTATATCTCTGAACGACAAAAGGAATGAAATGTCAGAACCTATTTCATTATGCTACCAACGCCATAACAGACATCTTAATTAAAGGAAGTGAAAAAAACGGCACACGGGTAGGTTGGCAAAAACTATCATTCTCCTAGTAGTCAGCACAAACACAGGGTCCAAATTAACTTTTAAAAAACAATTCGTAACTTTTTTGCGCCGCAGGCAAATTTTTTTTTAGGTATGTGAACCATTCACCCAATATTTGTGAACTGTTTTCTGTCATTAAAGTATTTAAATATATTCTAGCTATATATTAATTATATTTATATATATAATAGGTATGTCAACTATTATTACGGTATGGTATTTAATTGTATTAAATTATGACTTAATTCATTGTATTATAAACATCTAAAACATCATAATAAAAACACAAGCAAAATGTTCTGTTCTGTACCGATAATATAATACATGTGCCATATTTCTACCATTTTTAATTTTTTGTTTGTTGGCGGTCCGTAATTGTTATCAAAAAACCAACATGGTTTCAAAACGGATACTTAATGAATCTGACGATTTAAATGCGAATGTATTTTGTTTTCTAGATTGACAAACAAAGAAAGTCAAACAACAACAAATACATTTCATAAACCCAATAGTATATATAATAAAAAAAATATATACGTTTGTTTTTATACGCCACATTGTCGAACGCTGTATCTCGAAGTAAAGACATTATATATACTTAAAGTTATACTGCGTGTGCGTAGCATATATCAGGCGTATTAATCTGTATTTTTGTAAAAATACAAACGTGCAAAAATGTTTAAAATGAAAACAATTTTTTATACGTGGTTGCCTTAAAAGTTGGATATGCGCGTATCGAATTGAGACGACGTAGGAATGAATTTTACGCTGAAGACAACTGTAGCTACCTTTATCACAAAATACGTCGCATATTTGATAGGTACATTTTTTGTTTAGATCTGTGTCGCTATCACTGTTTTCTAAATCCGACAGCGTGAAGGTGCTTATAACGTTTACAGAACTCCCACTCGTACCTTGGACTGCTTTTCGCTTTGTGGGGTATTTGTGTGGTGTCGCAGATAGCCGTCTGACTCTTTCAAAAAACAACAATTCAATAGCTTTGTCAAGATTGAATTGATCCAACTCTGGACCTTCCTCTCTAATCAGTAGACAAGCATCCAACCGATCGCGGCTCAATCTATTTCTGAAATCTGTCTTAACTCTTGCCATTCGAGAAAGCCCGCGTTCTACTTTGGCATTCGTCACAGGTGTAATGAGAAGAATTTCAAATATATGAAGAACCTGGTTTTATCCATTGCGATGAAAAGTTTTTAAGTGCCTTAATCCGCGCTTCCCATTTTTTTGCATACAGTACATCTAAAAAATGTTTACCAAAATTATTATTTATCTTATTATATAGCAAAAGTGAAGTTGGGCATATTGCGTAACAGCAAATTTGATCACACAATACATGTTGTTGAAAAATTAATAGTAAAACAAGAAAACAAAACACAGCGAAGCTAAAATAAACTTCTAACCTTATTCTTATAACTTTTCCATATGGAATATCATGTTGTAAAGGGCAATCTAAATCCTTCTCCCAGCGCTTAACAGTCGAAAGTAGTGCCGTTTTTGTATTTAATGCCATCAGTAATTAATATAAATATCTTTTGTTTACACACGTAACTGCGAATCGTAAATCGTGAAATAGAATTTCGAATGCAGAATAGATGATCGATTTATAATGGCAAAAATTATGGCTTGAAATTATCCATTGCTTTAACCATAGGCTGGAACTAGCAATAAAAGATGCCTTTTAGAAAAACAAACAACATTTCTTTCATTTTTCAAAGAAAATTTGATGAAAACGGTTCGTATTTTAAATAAAATGGTTGTCAAGTTAGTTCGTAATTAACTAAAAACAGTTCGTATTTTGCGAATGCGAATCACTTAATTCGGACCCTGGAATTTGGTGTTAATGACTGTAATCACCTTGTTTCTTAAAACAGTTTTCCTCATTCACTATAAATAGACTTTATATATACAGTAAATTAAATGCAAACCATTACATAGAACAGCATAAACGCTTTTCAGCAAGCTTCCACACAAGAAGTTTCTTGTTTTCTGTCACGACCGCAAAGTATTTTTCACCGTCGGAAAACGTATGAGAGATGAAGCCTTCGTCGTGTTTTTCTTGATTTGGAGCGTTCTCTTGGTCAACAGTTAACTTGTTTGTGTGTTGAAATAACACATCACTAAAACATAAATTGTTGAACAGTGGTGTACTTTAAATATCGAAAATATAATGATTTTATTGCATATTTATTTACGTCGGCCACCTGACGTTGTTAGTGTTTTAAAAGAATTATATGGTATTATTAATTTTCCATAATAAAGTTTACTTCACTTCCATTGTAACTAAAATTGAAAATTTTGTAACGTAAAGACCACCACACCCCCTATGACACTATCCTTGGGTCCCTGATCAGGAATATATATGGGATTGGGATGGTATCGTAGGGATCTTCTGTAAGGATAGAAAATGGAAAAAATGAAAAAAAAATGGAAAATGCAAAAAAAAGAAATGCAAAGTTGTGTAAATTGGTTATTTAAATAGGTGTAGATATTAATGGGGGTGGGTGGGTAGTTCTATAAATAGGGGTTGGGGGGATGACCTGCTTGCTTAGTAAATTAAATCAGCCATGGTAAAGCTGTTTGCGTTTTTGTCATTGAAGTTACTACTTTAATAGTTCATTCTATAGTATTAACATTATATGAAAAACTAAGCTTATTGGTCCTTTACGCTTTTTCACACAGGAATTTTCATTGCCAACGTTTTATTTACACATCTGGTCATCTGGTAGTACGCGGTGACTCTTTTATGAGATTTAAATTAAATAACTGTCAGTCGTCCGACGATAATTATTATGTATATCATTTTTTCAGTTACGAATAATCAAAGTTACATTGAAAGAAAAAGGGAAAGAAATACAGAGGCCTTTCAAGCCCTTTTTCCAGGCTTTCTCATATAAGGCGTGCGATCGCACGCGCACGCCTTAATCTCCCGAGGCGTGCGTTTAAAAGCTCTCCTCAAATTATTTTCTTTGCGTATGGCGTGCGACTACTCGCACGTCTCAATCATATCACGCTTGTTTAATTTTCCCCATATTTCGTACAGAACATTAAACGTTCCGAAAATCTCAAAATTATTAAATTAAACAAAAACTTAAACGAATATACATTACATTCACTTGAATGGCCATTAAAAACACGCAATAATTGTTGTTTAGTGACGTAGTTTACAACATTGTTATGCTCCTTCAGTATGCCTAAGTTGTCGTTGAAAGTGCGCAAAATGTTTCATTTGTTGATTTATTGTCAACATGTTTTATCTTTTGATTTTCTATCGTATTACAGAGTAGTTCTTCTGCATTAGTTTGTATTTGAGTTGAAAGAACCTGTAGTGCATCATGTTAGCATGTCTGTCCGTTCCTTTTGAAAATGTTCGTGTTGGCTGGGTTTTAATTCTCTAGCCAATTTCGTTTTAAATAATTAAGTTTTAAACGTAAATTTTGAAAGGGCTAGTTTCGAGTCGACAGTTTCGAAGCGTAGTGCAATTGAATTCTGGTAGACTGTCTGGAATTTGGATATAAAACTAATACAGAACGTGTTTAAGTCTCTAAATACCGAGTTTGATTTTATATTTTAATAAATCTTTGTAAATAAACTTATATTAAAAAATATTTATTGCGGGATTCAAAGTATCATCAATACATTCAGCTAAATAAGTAAAACTTATTTACAAAAAGCCTTGTTTTAAAAAAATTGTTTACAGCTAACATCGGTGTCGACAGACAGAAGTGTGTATGTTACTATGGTTACTAATCATATGATTAGAAGAACTAAAGAAAATATACAATAAATATGCTGAAAAAGATTTTTAATAACTGACAAATATGTGCTTAACTGATTGATTATTCAGAAGAATTCAAATCACAAAATCATTTTTTATAAAACACTTAACGTTTAACGCTTCCGTACTCCAGTTTTAGTAATAGAGGAAGGCAATGTAAACAAGGAAGTTAAGGCTTTGAGAGTCAGTCACTTGTACTTGACGCTTAGCCCTTGTGTTTGTGTTTGGGGTTCACGAGCATGAACGTCCCCCACTTGTTTACAACTTTTAAAAGATATATAAATATTTTTTTAAAAAGACATTTCATTTAAAGGTTATCAATAACATATACGGCAAACAATAGTAAAATAGATTGTTTAAATTGTTGAAAAACCGAATGTCAGATGCTTTCTTGTTTTATTAAATTTAAATCATAAAAATACAACAACTTTTCAATAATAGTCGCGGAAAGAGGAATATTTTATTAAGTGATAAAAATGTTCTGCGTTAAACATCGCGTACGTAAATCAGTGAATATGTAATTAAATATGTAATTATGCCGTAAACAACCAAGTCAATGTATCTTCAGATTTAAAGCCAAACAAGATATGTTTTAGAAGTAAAGACCCTTTACCGCGCAAGTTTTAAATGACATGTCAGAATTAAAAACTGACATTAAAAATTTATCGCGCATAATCACACGCCTAGACAAATTCAGGCGAGTGGATATCGCACGTCTGAAATGTTTTTAACTTTGGTGAGGCGTGCAAAGCACCACACGCCTAAATTTTTCTTATGAGAAAGCCTGTTTTTCATTTTAGTCCTGTGAGTTTCCCTACTTAATTTTTTTACTTCTTGTTGCCCATAGTAATTGCCTGACTCTTAACCCATTGATATACTATGTTGAGAGACTTCTGAAATCCCACGCAGTAAATCAAAAATAGTACAGAGAGACACTCATTAAAAGAAGTCATTACTTCAAAACTGCAAACCAAGGTAGTCAAATGCAGTAATGTAGACTTGCTTTGTTTATGCTTTTTCAGCGTTCACCTCTGTACCAGTGTGAAGGACCACATGGTCAGTGATCATCCTTACCCGCACAACCAAAGGTGACAGCACCAAACTTATACCAACAATGATGTAGGATCACTAGCCTAGCACGGAAGTACTATCATCACGTTTACAACTTACTGGTATGAAAGCCATGTTGGTATTCTACTGTTGAAAATAGTAGGCTCCAGGTCCAGCCAAACGATGAATAAAGCAACTGATGAAATTTGTATAATAACCCAGTCGATTGGTTCATTGACAATGAATATGTTAACATTACACTGACAAGAGGGACTGCAGCACAAGTTTATTTGGTTAACAAAGAATCATATCCAGGAGGACATCTTTGGAGGGGAGAGTATCGGAGGTCTACAATGTAAACCCTTGTTGTTTATGCTAGGATCCCTGTAAAATTTACACGGAATATAGAGATACTACTATTTTGAGTGAAGAGAATATGTTGTTTTTAGTAAGAGTTTTAATTGTCTAGTCCCTTTTAACATTAACGTAGGACTTGTTTAACAATAGTATTAATAACAAGGCTTGTGGCATGTGCTTCCTAAAAAATTCTCATTGCTTCGCCGCTTATTACATCTAATTATTGCTTTTGTGTTGTGTCACTTGCCGTTTACATTGCTTCTGCTCTTGAGAGTTCAACAATATTGATGTCCAATGCCTGAATGTACATTCAATTGTTGCAGTAAATATTGTTTTTAAATAAATCACAAACTTGTGTAACTTTTCTTTTATTTACAATTGTAGCATGTTAGCAAAATCAGACAGCTGTAACGCGTGCCAGGATTGCAAGCTATAGTTTGATGCATGTGCAAAACCAGAATACAATCAGTGGACAATGACCTTCTGAGACCGCCACATCGGGTACTATATATAAAATATTTGTGCAAAGTTTCATTGAAATCGGTCCAGGGGTCTAGGTGTTAGCTGACATACAGACAAACATCATCTGTGCTTTATTATTAGGATAAATAATATATATATAATCTAAAGCAGTTGAAATCCAAATTGGATTTTCATGACTCCAGAACCAAAGCAAATGTGCACGAATGTTACCATATTTAATAAGTGAAGATGGATTGAAATTTGAGTGGTAGAAAAATAAACACACAAAGAAAACAGTATATATATAATAAATTATAGAGTAAAGTATATAAATAGTATATATAATGTAAAAAGTGTATATATATATATAAATAAAATATTATTTATCATATATCATCATCATGTCATGTTTTAAAAAAATAAAGCCAAAAAATAGATTTATCAAGTGCTGTGTTGAAAACAGCAAAGAACAAATCAAGAACAAAACAAGTGGTGTACACTACATGAATTCTATGATATATGTTAATGTGCACAAATTTAAAAAATCAAATTCACTTACCCACGGCAAAGAACATTTATTTGGTTACCCACAGATAAAGCCACATGGTTATGTTGATCACAACTAATATGCACACTCATACTTTTCTATGTAGAAACCATGACATGTTACATGATGAGCCATAGCTCACAGCAAATGTGGGGCTGATTATCATTTGATTGAAGTTGGATATTCAATATGGTTAAAAATGTTACAGGTTTTATATATAATTATTCCACAATTGAAGAAAAAGTAGCAGTTTACAGATTCCATCAGACCCAGAAGAGCGTCAAAGATGGATAAAAGCAATCCCAAGAGATAATATTCTAGATAAAAACCAGGCACTGACTGTCGGTTGTGTTGAATATTTTCCTGTTGGCTTTGTCGTAGTGAAAAAATGGGAAATTTAGACAAAAAATCCACATATTTGAGAATGTATATACCTAAAGGTTTGATACCAACAACAAAAACAACTATAGCACAAGCCAACACAAATTTTGTGTCAGCATAGTAAATGCCATTCTAGGGTATATTTTGGGTGCTGAGTTCAAAAATCGCATCAGATTTTTTGTATCACATCAGGATTTTATGATATCTGAATGCTGTTTTTGGTAAAAATCAACTCCTGATCTATATTGGTAGACTATGGCGTTTCAGTGAATTTGACCCTTTTTTGTTAAAAAGGGCTGCGATAAAGTCTACAAATACACAAGAAATACAAACATAATATTAATGAAAACATGGAGGTATTTCATGACACATAAAAATATTTTCAATTCTACAGAAAAAAGGAAATTCACATTCACATGTGGGATAGGTTACTCTGGGACAAACTTTCGCTTGTATGATTTTTGTGAATGTTGTGAATGGCAATCTCTTTTAAGAGTCCAGCAATAATCAGCCATCATATGCGTGTCCCATCTTCCCTGATATCTTTCCTCCAAGACTTTTATGTCTTGGTGAAACCGTTCACCTTGCTCTTCACTGAGGTCACGTATCAAGTCATTTAGTTCATTTTGATTAAATGTTTGTGGATCATAGCATTAAATCCTTTAGTCTTGACCATGCAAAAGTAACAATCTTGCAGTTGGCTTTGTGGCTCTCTCCAGACCCTAGGAATAGCAAACTTCATACCTTTTGGATTTCCATTGATCCATCGTCTTAGGTTTTCCACACAAGCTTTACATGCAGTATGTGGAGCCCATGATTTGTCCTGTTCACCCAAGCAAATTTTGAAGTATGTAAGATATGCTCGTTTTACAAAATTTGTTATGGTTTTCCTTTGGTTAGGAACAGTATAACTGCCACATATGTAACAAAAAACATCAGGGTCATTTTCACACTTTCTCCTTGAAGATGCCACCCTGCTACTTATTCACACCACAAACAGAATTAACACCTTGCTAATATGAAAAAATCTGAATATATGAAAATTCAAATAAGAATGAGTTATAGACAAGTTTCTCATAAGCTTAAATCTCCACGTTCAGGAGCTATGGTGGACTCCTCACAAAATGAAAAAGATAAAACCGATGTTATTATCAAAATGTGGTTTATGGACAGTTCTCGAAAGGTACATTAGTTGGATGGTCTACCATAGACAAATGGTCCACTAGCCAGAAGGTCCACTATAGTAAGAAGGTCTAGCTGACCTTCTTGACCAGTGGACCATCTAGTAAGAGGGCCTTCTAACTGGTGTACCTTCTGAACATAGGTCGGTCACTCCAATGGTCATGGTGTCATCATACATTTCCAAATGTTACAAGATAAAATCATTTCTATGTTTATGACAAATTTTCTAAGAATATTGGTTCATAAGGTCTTTATAAAACGGTAACAGTAAGAGAATATTCAGCCAAAAAGCCCATATTATGGGTTGGCAGTTTTTGCTAAAGATCAAAATAACTTGCTTAAAATATTCTAATTATGCAAAATAATTAGAAGCGATTACCTTTAATTATGACAGGTTTTCTAGCGTGGAAATATGAACATAATGGCAGATTATATAGATATTCCTCTATTTTGATAGGTTTGTGTGGGGCTGAAACTAAACGGTTAGCAATTTATAACATAGACCAAAAGTACAAACATTATTGAAAAATAAATATGCTAATTATGTGAAAACGGTCCATCAGTAAATATAGCTAGCTTATAGCTTATTACCGTAGTACCTCTAATTTAGTGCGCCCTCTAATTAGTGCGGATGGATTATTTTTCGAAAAATGAACAATATTTTTTCCTCTATTTATTAGTGCGGGTAAGTGTTAGGGAATTTTCGATTCTCCTCTAATTTAGTGCGGTAATGGTCAAAATTTCCCCCAACTATAGTGCGGATTGATATCTCTTATCGGGTTATAAAAATGAAATTAGACTTTTAATATATAATATATTTTTCCCTTTAGATTTTTAAGCTTTAAAATTGTGTTTTACAGGAAAATATTTCAAATGATTCGAATTCTGTTGGGTAAAATTTATTTCGCGAAATGAGGAAAAGGTAGTTTAGAAAAACTATTACTATTGTATGTATAAGACAGGTCACATCTATTTCTATATTGATTTGATACTGTCCACATAAAAATGAATAACAACGATCTATGCATAATTAGCATATTTATTTTTCAATAATGTTTGTACTTTTGGTCTATGTTATAAATTGCTAACCAAACTAAACAACCAACTCGAACAAGTATAAGGAGACCTTCACCTATGGCATCATCAAGCCAATGTAAGTGGAAAGGATATATTTTATGATGCTAAAAAGTAAGTACTTTATGATGCTAAAACTAAAAAGTTATTTTTAGATATGAATCAGTTGAAGTCACAATTTCCATTGTCAGAAGCAAGTAAGTGCAAAATCTGAGATGGCTCAATATTTTCACGTTGATTTGACATACACCCAGTAGTATAACTTTAATCTACCATAAGCCATCAATCTATTTTTATGTGGTATAGTTTTAAGGTTTCAATACTAGATTTTGCCATAAATTTGCATGCATGGTAATATGGATATAAGTCGTTGCAAATAAACAACATGCGTTAACTTTTTTAGAATTGATCAATGCTAAAATATGATTACTTTTTTACATTAAAATTCTTGATATTTTTAAATTTCAAATATAGTACAATAGCTGTTAATTCGGAAATTAACCCTTGTTATATGTTGTTTTCTTGTATCTTTGGGCAAGGAAGTGTGAGTAACTTACATATCGAATGATAATTTCTAATTTAGAGTTTCGATACAAAGTGATCCTCTTTCTGACTAAGGTTCGCGATGAAGTGAAAAAGCTGGTGAAGATGAATGTTATTGGATGCTGCGATGGATTTGACTTAAGCCAGAAAGATAGTCTGGATAGCTATTTCGATTTAGGTTGATGAGCAACAGATTGATGACCAAGTTCAATTTTAACGGGAACAACGACAAATGTCCATTCCATCAAACCAACCTAATCAAAATAATTACTGGTGAGAAGAACTCTTTTATTACCAGATGTTTAAAATAAGACCACTGCCACAGCTCCACAAAAAATATTGTTTACTGCACCAAAAAGTTTGAACTAAATCATGGTGTTTTGGCGTTATGTGGACATTAAATTCAGTGTGGTTATTTAATTTTGCAGTCACATGCTTTTCAAAGATTTTGTTGGGATTAGTTTTTTAATGTCTGTTTGGTATATCTTTTAGATGTCATTCCAAAATACTCAAATGACGAGGTCATATGTTCCATGCTGCTGATCGAAAAGTTGGGGGCGAAAGGACTCGAAATGAGAATACATAATATATGTTTTTAAAATGTGTTTTTTCTTTGTCTGTATTCATTGGTTAGATTTTCAATTTTCCCGTGTTAGCGTGAGCGTTGAAAAACTGGAATGATAAATGATTTTATGCCGTTCAAAAAACGATTGGAAAACAGTTGAAAAAGTCTCAAAATGGTACTATATGGAAACTGCAAAGACGTCTTAAACAGACGTTTTTATCGGACTTGAAAAAGACATCCTAAACAGACGTTTTTATCGGACGTGAAAAAGACGTCCTACACGGACGTCCGAAACGGTTCCCGTATGGTACCATTTTAAGACCAAAAACGGACGTCCCGTCCGGGACGTTTTTTAGACGTCTTTTGTACGTTCGTGTGCCCGCTGGGAAGATGCCAAGAAGCGGAACAGACTGATCAAATCCGATGTGACGCAGGAGGCAGTTGCAAATTCTTCGCTGAATCCGCGAAAAACAGATTACACGAGAAGCAAATGACAGAGTGCAGTGAATGTGCGAGCGTATTCCCGCGGATATTTTAAAATCACGCAATAATGAAAAATGATTTTGTCAACAATGCTGTAAAAAAATGGAATAAAAGTATCTTCCTAACTAAAAACATAATGAAATAAAAACACAAATATATAAAACGTTGTTTACATCTAGCATCCTCTTCGTTTTTTATATTGATATTATTCTCTGTAGTCATGTGCATTGTTATTTTCGTATGGCAAAATACGTTAAATTGCATAGTATTATCTTTAATTACACTCGCAAATAGAAACCCGCGTCTGCACAATCAGTTATATAAATATGCGTAAAATATGCATAATTTACCGCGAATAGTTTCTAATTATTCTGCATAATTAGAATATTTTAAGCAAGTTATTTTGATCTTTAGCAAAAACTGCCAACCCATATTATGGGAACAAATATCATGCAAAAATCTCAAAAACCTGATGTGATGGGTGAAATCTGATGTGATTTTTGAAATCAGCAACCTCAACATACCCCAAATCACATCTTACATTGCAGACACAAATTTTTTAATTTCTTTTGTTGGCCTGTGTAGTGCTTCGAGATCACAAAAGTTGGCAACCTGTATTTTAGCGTCGAATTGAAAATAGCTCTTTGTGGTAATATATTCTATTCATACATATTGAGTATAAACTAACTGCATTTATATTGTTGCCTGTCAACCTACAAAATGAAATTTAAATAAATACATTAAACTGTTTTTCTCACAGAAATGACATCAAATATAGTTCACGTAAATATGAAAACACACACAAAGATGTGAGATTTAATAAAAAGTCGCTGGAAGTTGACTAGAGTAGTGATGGGTATGGAAGGGTAAGAATTTAATAGAAAATAAAATCAATCGATAAGAAATTTTTACTTGCACAAATATTTGTGACGAAGCGCATACTACCTTAAGGGAAGAAAATTTCGCGGTTAACAGGTCTAAAAACTGAGAATTTCGCGGAATTTATTTTTATGAAATTGGTTTTTATTTCGTGCATTTTGTTGAAAGACATTCCCCATTTTTTCGACCAGTTTACCAAGATAACTAAGTCATTTTGCAAATGCGAAATTACATTATTCATAAGACGGTTGATTCGATGGTTGGCAACACGAAGCGACGCTTGTTAATGAACTCGGGTCGTTGCGCTACTTGCAATAAACTTTGCACTTTAAATAGTTACCGTCGATTGCAACTACACTCTTTCTGTGAGAGATAGTAGTTTCTTTTCGCAAAACCACTTAACTTTGCAAAAGTTAGTCTTATTGATATACTTTTGGGCAATGGAAACACATCAAAAAGACATTAAAACGAGAACTTGAAATAACCGAAGACCACACGACAGTTGATTGGTTCAACTTTTTAAGAGATGTGTGCAATGAAAAGTTAATAACTGTACCCGAGACGGTTTTTCGTTTATCAACGGTCAAATGGAACCAAAAATGGTAGAAATCGATGAGTCAAAGTTTTTCCATCAAAAATATCATCGTGGACAATAGTGGGAGGGTCACTGGGTTTTTGGTGGGATTGAAAGAGGAATGAAAAAGTGTTTTTTGGTAGAAGTTGCACAGCGTAATGCAGAGACTTTGTTGCCTCATATCCAGCAGTGGATTTTGCCAGGAACTCACATCATAAGTGACGGGTGGGCAGCATACAATGGTATCAACAGAATAAACTGAGGCATCTACAGCCATGATGTTGTAATTCACGAAGAAAACTTTGTAGACCCGAACAATATGGATATACGTAACACAAAGCGTCGAGTCTATGTGGTCCTCTAGAGCCAAACGTGGTTTTAGAAAAAATTACGGAACATCCAGAGAGTTATTTAGTTGAGTTTATGTGGCTTGAAAAATACGGGGAAAATAGCTTTTCAAACATATATGTTAACGCACATGATAGAGCAATATCCGCTGTAATTGTATATATATTTAAATATGGTTAAAACATCTTACAATTTTTTACGTTTTTTAGCACTTTTTTTATTTTATTATCTTTATGTATATCTGTATGTATATATGTATTAGTAATCGTTGACGCGTTTTGCTAGTTGCGATGTGTTTTAATGTATTCCGTTTGCTTTGAAAATTGGTAGGTTTACTAATTAGAGGATGTTGATTTAACCCAATTACCAGAGTTTTTAGAAAGCGATAGCATTGGTTCTGTTAAAAGTATTTGTGATAGTCATGTCAAAACTAGACCTTATTCAATAAAATTTGTGGCAAACATTTATTTATTTACACAGCAAAAACAAATGTAAGACAATAAAAAGGTAGCATTCCAAAAAATATTTAAGGCCTATTAATCCTGCAAAAGCTGTTTACCGATAATATGCGTTATATATAATATAAAAAATACTACAAAAATAAGAACTCGAATAGTAGAAAATAAACGTGTGAAATATATTAGTTGACGAAACTACAGATATAACAATCACAATATGAAAAGAAGTAAAATAATAATAATAATAAAAGAATCGTAAAAGGCTTTAATCAATCAAATATTTTTAATTTTGCTAGTGTGCATCTAGCAGATTTTTAAAGATATTAGCGAGGCTGCGTTGATAACTTTGTGCGGTAAGTAGTTCCAATCCAACGATCAAACGCACGCATCGTGAAGAAGTTCCTTCTCGGTTCAAGACGACAGTGCTTCTTCCTCAGTCTAAAATGATGACCTCGTGGTCGTGTATTTGTAATACCCTTTAAACCATTTGAATATCTTTATGAGATTACCGCGGATAAATCTGAAGCGCATGCTTGTTAATTTGAGACGAGAAAAGCCTTCATTTCCGGAACTTCTTTGCTGGTTTTCCTAAGGCTCTTTTCTATGCGATTTTTATCTTGTAGCAACCTCGAGTTAATGTTGCCACAGTAACCTCCACAGTATTCGAGATATGGTCGGACTAGCGTAGTGAACAGAAGTTTCAAAGACTTTTCATCCATATATGTAAATGTTCTTTTTATTATACCAAATAGTTGGTTTGCTTTGTTGACTTAGTTTTTGATATGATGGGAGAATTTTAATTCAGAGTCGACAGAAACGCCTAAGTCGCGTTCGCATTTGACAGTTTTGACTTCAACTCTTTTTTAAATACTGTTGACTCTCTCTAATTCGAATCCCAAGAAAAAAAAATTTTGTTCGAATTATAGAGAGATTCGGATAGTAGAAAGTTTTCCTTACTCGAATTTTCAGGTTTAAAGGATGAAATTTCAAATTAAAGATAGAAATCAGAATTTTTGAAAAATTGAGGTGAAAAATAAAAAAGAATGCTCGAGTTTTCTTTGATTCTTTTTTTCTTTTCCTAAGTTTCACGATCATACAAAAATACATAAACAAGTGACAGTTGCTAAAAAAGTGTTCAATTTTTTATTGTTTTGTGTTAGATTGTCAAGTCAAACAAACGAATCGCGTCGCTGAGGCTTTCCACAAATCAACTCCAAATTTTGTAAATCTGACGCGGTTCATCAAACCATAGTCACAAGAATATATGATCAAACTTCATACAAAAAACGTGTATTTACAAAAAATCAAAACATTCGAACAGAAATTCGAATTTTGAAAAAAACATTTGAAAGTGTTAACGGTTAGTTTACACTCCGAAAATTCGAATTACAGAGAGGATTTTGCCGAGAGGACTAGAAAATTTGTTCGAAATATGGAGGTCTTCGAATTACAAAGATTCGAATAATAGAAAGTAAATTATAAGAGTTTCTTAAGGTCAATCTCCACTCAGAAAAATTTAGCCGAAAAGAAATATTTTTGGCCGAAAAACATCACGTGATATATTCTGATTGGTTAAAATTAAAAACATTGCACAATTTACGCGAAAAACAATTTTTCGATTCCGAAAAAAAAAAGTTGATATTTTTCAACTGTTATTTTTTTTTTGACCAGAAAATTTTTAGATTGACCAATCAAATAGCCTCGTTTAAAATTTTCACGTGCAAATTTTGAAGTCGTTTAAAAATATTTCGCGACAACAAATAAAAAAAATCTGTTCGATTCGATATCAAATTTAAAATTTCATCAATTTCTTTTAAGAATGGATGACAACAAATTCTGTCTGCGTCGATAGATAAGTAGAGCAAGCAGAAAGTTCGTATCTCGAAATATATTCATCACCACGTGTGGTTTGTTTTGCTTGTGTTTTTGTAATAGAATTCTGATATATAAAGAAATTTTAATTTCGATTTACTTTTTCTGATGACAAAATTTGAAGTGGAGATTGAATTTTATTTTTTTCGGCAGAAAAAATTCCTTTCGATGGAAAAATTTTCTGAGTGGAGATAGGCCTTAAAGGAAAATTTACGGTGACTTAGAATTCGTTCAAATTATAGAAGGTTCGAATAATACAGATTCGATTTAGAGAGAGTCGACTGTATTATGATTGTGCAAAGTGCTTTGTTTGTTAGTATTACCGAGATGTGGAACGGAACATTTCTATGTATTAAACACCATACCCCATCTTTTTGGGCCAATCTACTAAAATATCGATATCAGTTTAGAGATGAAAATGTGATACAACTGGAGAGAGAACGCGATATACTTTTGTGTCATAAGCAAATAGTGCAGCTGTCGATGATATGACATTAGGGAGATCATTAATATAAACGATGAAAGGCAATGCAGCTAAAACTGAACCCTGAGGTACTCCGTTCTTTACTGTTTTCCAGTCAGAGTATGCCCCATTCACTACAACTCGTGGATGGCGGTTGTGCAGAAAGACCTTAATCATCTCAAAATCTCACTTTTAACCCCATAGGCTTCTAATTTTCTGGCTAACGTGGGGAACTTTATCAAAAGCCTTTTGAAAATCAAGATAGATATTGTCAATAGCAAACCCTTCACCCACCAAGAGCTTGTATATATTAAAAACTTTTAAAAGATTTGTTGCACATGAATATCCAGGATAATTATAGGAGATATTTCTCCCAAATTGGCTGATCTGCAAGCGGATTTTGCTTGGTTTCTCGCTCTGCAATAATCTTGGTACTTGTTTTTATTTGCTAGGTAGGTACGATATTTGAAAAGGCATCGTTATTACTAATTTTTACTTTTATCTGTAATTTTTTATTTATTTAATTCAGGACTTCTTGGATAACCGTGTGTATATTTTTACGTCTGAAGAACCATCCTGTAAATAAACATAATAATAATATTCTTAAATAACTATTTATTTAGTATTTATTTAGTCAAAGATAGAAGAAGCATTTTTAAATGCAATGGAACCTGACTCAAAGAAAAAGGTTATTTTGGAGCAAATTGATTTCATGAGTCGTACAATGATTTCCAGCATAAAAATATAATGTATGGATATAAAAAAGAACTCTTCTGAAGCTGTAGTTTGGGCATTTGTTTGCAAGATCGATATATATATATATATATTTCCGGTTTTTTTTAAAGTCTGACTAGGTTTGAAAGTTGATTCTGGTAGATTTTCATAAGGCGATGAAAATTAGCCGGGGTAAATTTTTTTTCTTAGACTGGGGATTTTGAAAAAACGGCGGACTCCAAGATTCTTAATATTTTGAATTTTCTTTAAAAAAAGATTATTTAAAAATTTGATTTTCTCAATTTTTATTAGTGTACCACCCCCTTAATGTTTGCATATTTTAAGGGATATGTTGTTGTAAATTTGTAAGAAACCCTTTTTTGCAGTGCGCCCATGTAAAAGAACCACTTTTTGGCAAACTCTGTTTTTACCCCCGGAAGTTTAAAAAGTAGCTTATTGTCCTTGTTTATATTGAGTATGAATTGATTTTTCGATATATTGGTGAAAATTGCTGAAACGTTATTGGTCGAAATTTCTCCAACGTCGTTGTGAAATAGACTTTTTTAAAACGACGAAGCGTGCGTTTTTGTGGATTGTATTTTGAAATCTTGGTACAGTTTTGTTGGAACCTCTGCTATATATGATATTTTTTGTTCGTCATTCAATTAAGTTAAAAGTTGATCATGATCCCTGTGAAGCATCATAACAAAAACCTATCTTTGCATTAGAAATTCGCGGACATCAAGCAAAGCCGATTTCCGGTGCATCTCCACAAGCACGGTGCGAATGTATTCAAGTAAAATATTACATAAATGATATTTTATACTTTTGTTCCATCTTGCTATAGTCCAGTAAATATCAAGTCGAAGTGGAAATTAATTCGTGCAAAGCAGGAATTTGGTAAAAATCTCTATCCAGGGGCCGCGGAGCGAATTTAGGACTGGGGGCTAAAATGCAACTGGGGTCCAGGGTTGTGGTGTTTGTCTGCCAATTTCATCTGCGCAATTATAGGTTATAGGTCTGCTTAAAATGCAATTTATTAATATGTTTGAATTTGTGTCCAGTTTATCAGATTTCTTGACCAGGTCCTGAGTAATATATCACAAACAAAATTACAAAAGTACTAAAACAAACGATCTGGTTAAAACTGTTAAACAAATTAGTGTTGTAAAGAGAGCATAAATTCCAAAAGAAGTGGATTTAGAAATTAGAATCAAACACAATATATCTCGCTTCAGTCTTTCCAGCCTTCACTTCACTCAGTCATCATAGTATTGAGAGGTATTAGTTGCGCAGTTTCCCGTCGATCAACATTAATCAAAGTTCTTTAAACCAAAAGTAATCATGAACAACATAATATAAGAACTATTTGTCTTATAATACTCTGAAAAAACTTTCCTTTTTTGGTAAAGCGAACAAAATGTCTTAGTCGATTAATATTGCATACAAATCTGTTTGCAATAGAAACTAAATCATCAGTTCTTTTTTTTGTGACTTTTTGTAGAGAAATGGTTTATGTTAGTTTATATTTTATGTTGTTCATATTGTAATACTTCTTCTTGTTTATTTTAGAACCACATTCTAAAAATTAGTTTATATAATTAAAGAAGAACATCTTGTTTATGTGGTTCAACTCCAATTGAGACAATGCCTGGTATTGCATACTCGATTGCTGGATGCGAGTACACCACTTGTGATGTTAGTGTTGATGTTGTAGCAGCTCTGTTGAGCATTCACAACAATGTACACTTGAATGGTACACGGATCACCCCTAAACAGAAAGCACCCAAGCTACAGAGACCAAGGATCTCACGAGGCTCCACAGAGGAGAGCTGGAATTCGTTTACCGCGCGATTGACTATGTTCAAAAATTGGATTTCGCTGGCTGCAACTAAAGTCTGACAGCAGTTATTCAGCTGTTGTGAAGAGGAGCTGGGCAACGACATTCCACGACAAAATAATGACATCCTACAGTCAGCTGAACACAACCTATTGGAGATGATCAAGATACTTGCTGTGACACCTGTAGCTATAAGTGTCCGCAGATCTGATCTCCTAGCCCTACGACAGGCTGATGGCGAAACGGTGAGATCATATTTTGCTAGAATCAGGGGTAAGGCTTTGACATACTCTATCCTGTGCCTACTCTATCTGTTGCCCAGGTCAGGCATGTGTCCAAGTTGTAGACTTCACAAACATGATAGTAAAGGATGTGTTGATATCTGGACTCTCTGACAAGGAGATTAAAGTGGAGGTGTTCGGTTGGCATGATCTTGATCAGAAGACTGTCGACTAAACTGTCCAATTCATCGAAGCTAAAAAAATGGCACGGAATGCCCTGACGAGAACCTCCACGATGTCTGCTGTCTTATCATACAAGAAGGCTGAGAAACCCAGCAGTAATACTACTGATACAACAACCAGAGTATGCAAAGACTGCACTACACGAATCGAAAAGTCTGTTTGGAGTAGACGTCAAAAGAAAATTGTAGAAAGGAACTTCTGCTCACACCGCTGGAGTAAGCAAGTCAAAGAGAGACAGCGATCAAACAACGCCGAGACAGTGGGTAGGAACCATGGGGACACAGGTGCTATAGCGATAGGGGGTATCCAAACTGCCTCTACGAAGCCACTCAATCACATGATTTTCGACACCAACAACGGATGGGGAAGAGCAGAGTCATTGGAGCATCCACTATTAACATTGACCGCCAGCGTTAATAAAGGAGATTATATCAAGATTAACCATAAGCTCCCACCTGTGAATCCGTTTAGCATATCCGTTGTAACAGACACTGGTGCTCATTCATGTCTCTGGGGATTTGAGAACTTTCCGCGGGCAGGTTTTTCAAAATCTGACCTCATTCCTGTGAAACACTCTTTGTACGCAGCAAACAAAGAAAAGATTTTAGTCTCAGGAGCGATCCTTCTACGGCTTTCGGGCACAGGAATTGATGGTCGGAAATGCTCTGAAACCGGTATGACGTACATTAGTCCCTCAACAAACAGGTTCTACTTGTCCCGCTTAGCCTTGATTCAACTGGACGTTATTTCTCCAAATTTTCCAGAACTAGGTTCTTCCCAACAACTACACCAGTCGTCCATCAGCAAAGGGATGAAGAGTCGCGGTTGCTCAGATCGGAAGACACCCCCTCCACGTCCAGAAAAGCTTCAATTTGAGTGTATACCTGCTAACAACGACAAAATGCGCGAGTGGCTGATTGACTATTTTTCCACCTCCACATTTAACCAATGCCCCCACCAGCAGTTTCCTGGTATGACTGGCCCCGAAATTTGCGTACACGTGGGCGACAATGCGACTCCTCACTCCGTACACACGCCAGCCCCAGTCCCTCTACACTGGCAGAAAGCAGTCAAGAGGCAACTAGATGATGACATAGCGATGGACGTCCTTGAAAAGGTTCCAATCAAAAAACTTTCCTTGTGGTGTCATCGGATAGTGATAACCCCCAAAAGTGACGGCTCGCCACGAAGGACTGTCGATCTCTCCCCACTGAACTTTTTCTACTTGAGAGAGACTCATCACGTTCAACCGTCATTCAAGCAAGCCAAAAAGGTACCTCCAAACACATGGAAGTCTGTGACTGACGCGTGAAATGGCTCCCACTCGGGTCGTTGTCCCAAAGTTGCTTAGGCCGGAGATTCTCCAATCATTGCATGCTGCTCATCAAGGAGTCACCGCCATGATTGAACGTGCTAGGTGTGTTGTTTATTGGCCAGGCATCACCAAGGAAATCAACAAGGTCTGCGCAAGCTGTTTTCAATGCGACCGTATTTCTCCATCTCAAGCAAAGCTTCCTCCATTCAAGCCCCATATCCCAACAAGGCCATTTGAGGCTATCATTTTCGATTACTTCTGGTTCAAAGGACGCTACTACTTCATCTCTGCTGACCGCTTGTCTGGCTGGAATGAACGCTGATAAAACCGGGTAGTGACAACTCAGGTGCTAATGGTTTATGCACCGCCCTACGCAAGTTTTTTGTTACATTCGGCGTACCTGCAGAAATTACGAGCGACGGAGGCCCAGGATTCATGGCGGGCGAAACGAAAGCATTGTTCAAAAGATGGGGAGTTCGTCATCGCGTGTCATTGAGTTACCTACTGTCTTCAAACGGGAGAGCAGAACTCGCCGTCAAATATACTAAACGGTTGCTGATGGATAACATTGATTCCATGGGTAACCTCGATACTGACAGAATGGTCCGCGCTCTCTTGGTTAAACGCAACACTCCTGACACCGGATGTCGACTATTACCTACCTAAATCCTGTTTGATCACACACTACGCGACAGTTTACCATACATAAAGAAGGACGTCAACCTGTTTGAGAATACACAAATCTCCGATCGGTGGCGGGAGGCATGGCAGTTAAAGGAAAATTCAATGCGAACACGTTATGTCAAAACACTTGAAACCCTCCGTGAACACTCTCGGCCATTACCACCACTCCAGATTGCTGACCAAGTACTGATACAGAACCAGTCCGGTCAACACCCAAATAGATGGGACCGCAGTGGCGTTGTTGCCAGTGTTGGGGAGTACGATCAATATTATGTCAAGGTCGCCGGGACCGGACGTGTCACACTACGAAATAGGAGATTCTTGAAGAAGTACCAACCACATTCCCTCCACGGCTTGCCCGCCTCGACAGTTCCGGACGGTGCAACTGACCAGCCTAGTTACCTGCCACCAACACAGACCGAGAAACAGCCTCCCGCTACAGAAAGCGACCAGTCAATCCCAATTGCCTTAGAGAGAAAGGAGTTTCTACCTAACACACCTCCAACTAATGACTCTTCGGTCGAGAACCCTAAACCTTATTTTTTTCCGCCAATGGCGAGCACAAACCCCAGAAGATCGACTCGAGTCCGAAGAAGTTTTATGAACCAGAGACTGGACAATACGTTTCACAAAACCAGTAAACTTTATGGTGCTGTCGATTACAATACTAGTAATCTGGGAGGAGTTGTAGAAATATGGTTTATTTATTTATTTATATATTGTTATACTTCTTCTTGTTTATTTTAGAACCACATTCTAAAAATTAGTTTTGATAATTAAAGAAGGACATCTTGTTTACTATTCAAAATGGAAACACTATTGAACCGATGTTGCGTCATTTTTGATCTTAACCATGTCTTGATACGACGAACAGTTGAGAAGGATCGTTCTCCTGATGCACTACTGCAAGGGTTGACACAAATTAGTTTCATAACTCTGATCACTTCAGAAATAGCTAACTTTTCTTGGATGGTTACGTTTCTCACAGCTGTCAAAATATCATCAAATGAATGAATAAGGCAAGCTGAGCAAACAACAATTTGAGTTGATTTCTTTATAAATTCATTTGACATGATTGATTTCTGCAAGGTTTTCAGGCTCCTCTGTCATAGAATTCAACATTAACGAATCTAGTCGAAGGTACACTTAAAAGCTTGGTTGCTGACTTGGTTGCGCAAATGTGACAAATAAACCAAAGCAAGTACAGTACAATGAAAATACTTCTAGGACAAACTGTTTGGAAAGTATTTACTCTATTTCACTTTCACTTGACACCAGAGCAAATGTTTGGAAATTATTTCTTCGAGAAATATTCTAATTTTTTGTCAAGGACATTTGTTTCTTGCGTTTCCTTAAGGAGGGCAGGGACAAAACCAGTAACAATGTAACACAAACGGGTCTTTGATAACCCGCCAGACTAGCGGGGCGGTATAAATGAGTTGATGATTTCATTTTTATATGTTGATGTATTTTATAGCTACTAACCAGCTATTATGTTATTTAGTACGGAACCACAGTTAACAAGAAATAATTGGGAAATCTTGTTGTCATCAAGAATGATGAAGAAAACAAAATATTTTTCAAAAAGATTTACCGTTTCAGGTACGCAAAACGTCGTTGTTGTCCGCTGAAGAGCAACGCTGTTTCGCTTGTCCTTTTTTAATCTTCTCCTCTTGCTTCTTTTGTAAGTTTTTTTGGGTAATTGCCTTATAATAGACTCTTTTACGGTCTAAAAACCTCTCGTTAATTGTTTCCTTTGAGACTTTGTGATGAAACTATTGTACATGTTTTTTCAAAAATAGAATGTTTTATAAAAAAAACATTTCGAATGATCGAACGTCTAAAATATGTCTGGTATTTGGCAACAAACAAGCGAAGAAACGCTTCATTGTGTCCATGAAAAGAATAACATTTTTGACCGTATTTGACAAAAAAATGCAAATAAGACAAAATCAAACCAATCAAAAATGTCGGAAATTTTGTTAGATCGCGTGGTACTGTTGGTACTGATCCTGTTAACAACCGTTAATTACATATAGAAGATCTCCGTTTATTCAAGGTGATTTAGAGATTCCGTGTGTAATAGTAGCGAAATGAATGGTTATTCATCAAGAAACTAAATGCTTTTACAAAAATACGAAAATCTCCTTCGTGATTAAATAATTAAATAAGTATTTTAAAAAAGAGACAAGTAAATGGAGTAGCGAAGTGGTGACATTTCTTAAAGAAAGTTCGAAAAAAATGTAAAAAGTTAATGAATATGTTAATAATTAGTTTGAAAAAAAAGAAGAAATATAAAAAAATCGCTTGTTTTTTAATTTTGCGATTTTGGTGTTTTTTTTATTTTTTGCGTGTTTTTTAATATCGCGATTGTGGTGTTTTGACATTTTTTGCGAGTACATACTTAATTTTCTAAGCGCGAAATTTAATCCGTTAAAAGTAGATACTAGATAATAAAAAAGAAGTTACAATTTTCTCTTAGAACAAATGATGGTTTAAAAAATTTGGAAAAATCTTTAAAACTTTTGCGTAAATAAACTTTCGCAAATGACCAATATTTAAATTGTTTGCGCAGATAATCTTTTGCGGGTGACAAAATTTAAAAATTCATGAATATAATAGCCAGGACGCCAGTGGCAAAAAGGGTTGACCGCAAAACCGCGAAAGTAAAAATTGAATGGTTTATCGTTTTGAAGTGCGTGGTCGTTGAATGGTTGATTGGATATTCATTTTTGATTTTGGGAGCGAACAATCTTTCAAATTTTTAATCTTGTTTTTATTTTCATGTTATATATACTAGTTTAAATCTCTGTCTATTCGTGGTTATGAAGGAAGCTGTGGTTCACTTTCTTACATGCTTACAGCATTTCTTCGTTGTTAGCAGTGTCTGACTTTCTTTGAGGGTGATTTCTCAATCACAGACGGAAGGTCAGACCAGGTTCCTTTTAAAACTGTTACAGTGCATTCGTTAAACTTTTGTGCTCTTTTGTGTCTAACAAACGCATTATGTCGCCTGTCAAACTACAAAATGGAAGGGGACGTCTGTGAGCTTTTAAAGAAAACAGAAACATTGAATATTAACAATGAAACGGATGGAAAGTTTTACAAATAACGCATGATTCTCGTGTAAGTATATTTTTATGGGTGGAAATAAGATATATCCATAATTTTTTGGAAATCTGTGTCTAGAAGAAATTTCGCGTCACTTGTTTCTACAATTTAGGCCCATAAATTAAAAGCAACCTTTAAGGTACATTGTGTAACTACATGAACTACATGAACATTTATTTGAAATAATTTATTTCAGGCATTATGCGACAGCAACCCTTACAAAGAAAGTCAAAATTGCTATACCTATTGCAGCAGTGAATTGAAATCAGTAGCTGTTTGCCACGGTACGTATGACAAATCACATTCTGCAAACTTAACCTGATATGTCACGAATAATAAACGCGGATGTATCAATTTCTAATAAAATAAGCCCTTTGTTTTTTTTCAGATTTCCCAAACATTGCACCAACAAGTATCCTTTCGTACTTTTCTTCTGATGCTGTTAAAAAGATGGAACATGAATGATGGTGATATCGAGACTCTAGGTAAATCGAAGGGTGATCAAGATCCTTTTTGGATAAAGCTTAATTTCATTGTGACATGCCACATTAAAGAGATTAAAATTGATAACAAAGGGAGCCATTCCAGTGAAAGACTCGTTGGTTTTCAATTGATGTCCAGCATCGTTGACCAACCATTGGAAGACTTTGATTTGATTGCTGTTTTAAATGCTGACTTGACACAAACTTTCAGTTTCAATAACGAAGCTACATTCATAGCAATTGCAAAGTTCGAATCTAGCAAATTCAACATTATGAAATTGAAGTACGTGTTTAGGACGAAATCAATTTCATATTTTAGCTCAGATTTTTACGCTATCACTGCCATTGCTTATTTCGATTTATAATCATTACAATATTTATTTAGATCTATTTTGGCCACTACGTGTGGTTGTCATGGTTTCCAATCACTTCTAGCTCCTAGTACAAAGGAAGTGGAGCATTTTATAAAAAATATTGTATGTTTAATAAAAACTGATGGAGTTAAATGCAATATATGTTATCCATAAGTTTGAATTCATTAGTTAATTGTGAGAGATGATAAAGCTGTAAACAAATTACAAAATGCATTTCATCAACCGTAGCACAAATTGGAACAACTAAATACACAAAATTCCGGGTTGTAGCGTTCTGGGTGGCTCTACCGGTTAGCCACATTTACAGTCGAAGACTACTCCTGTCACATTGCTGACGTCCATTTTAGAATATTTTTATTTGTATTGCTAGGCTTTTGTTGATGTAAATTTTTTCTTCCAAGTCAGTGTGATCTGCAAAACACCATATAGAATACCATTATAATAGTTATTTGCCAGAAATACATATATGAATAGATTCAATATTTGTAATAAAGTTAGCTACACCTAGCAAAAAATTACTTGAAAGATAGGTAGAAACCAAAGAAAATTTTCGTTTCGGTTTCAGTCGGGGCAACTCTGCCTTAACGTAAATTCAACAAAAGTTTTGGTTACCATTTTTACCCTTTCAATGCCACCGTAATATTGTCTGAGCAACCAATGACGAATATATTCGTCATACGGAAACTTTCTAAACAACCGCTAAACATTACATCCGAACAACCGTCATCATCAACAACATTCAAAAACCGCTAAGTTTACACCCCAACAACCACGGGATTTATTTTGAGAAAATAAAAATAGAAAATTTTAACTGATATGAAAAAGTATACAACTCATGCTTTTGTTTGTTTTCTTTTGTTTTCTAATATATATATTATATATATAAGTTATTATGAGTTATTATTTACTAAATTATATATATATATATATCTACTGTTACTGTTATCTACTGTTTTACTGGTATTTGATGCTGTTGTTCTTCTTCTGATGCAACTTCTCCATCACTTGCAGAAGTATTACTTACAGACTCAGAAAAAGATTCGCTTTCACTCCCTGATTCACTAAAATAATCATCTGCAGAGTCATTATCTGCAGCAATTGCATTGATAACATCCTCTGTTGAGAGAAATTTATTTCCACGTGCGTTTTTTGCGGAAGCCATTTTAAAAGAGTGTCTGTAAGAAAGTTCTAGAAAGAACAAAACACCAAAGAGCATGCGCAAAGTCATTTTCAATCATTCAGAAAGAAGTCAAAAACGGGCTTTATCGAATTGCGCTATCACCCACTATCACCCACTATTACCCTTTATCACAACACTATCACCCATTATCACAACACTATCACCCATTATCACAACACTATCAGCCACTATCAGCCACTATCAGCCACTATCACCCATTATCACAACACTATCACCCACTATCACAACACTATCACCCACTATCACCCATTATCACAACACTATCAGCCACTATCAGCCACTATCACCCATTATCACAAAACTATCACCCACTATCACCAACTATCATTCACTATCACCCATTATCACAACATTATCACCCATTATCATTACACTATCACCCACTATCACCCATTATCACAACACTATCACCCACTATCAGCCACTATCACCCATTATCACAACATTATCACCAACTATCACCCATTATCACAACATTATCACTCATTATCACAACACTATCACCCACTATCAGCCACTATCAGCCACTATCACAACACTATCAGCCACTATCACCCATTTTCACAACACTATCACCCATTATCACAACACTATCACTCACTATCACCCATTATCACAATGGGTGATAGTGTTGTGATAGTGCTGTTATAATGGGTGATAGTGGATGATAGTGTTGTGATAATGGGTGATAGTGGGTGATAGTGTTGTGATAATGGGTGATACTGGGTGATACTGGGTGAATCCACTCAGTGAACAGGAACAACAACCTTTATAACAGTCGTTTAACAGGGCTAAAAAACAAACAAACATGGATTCAGAGTGACATGTCTTTCACACACGGACTGCTCAATGACAGCTAACAGAATGACACAAACCCCTTAACAACATGTAAATAAATGCAATTCTTTAATGTAAAGTTACAAACCAAAATTTTTATCAAAAGGTAATGTTGCTATACCGCGTAAGTAAGTATGCGTGGGGCATAATACACTAAAATATTTTATTAATAAATAGATATTTGACAAAATATTTTTAATGACGTTAAAATGTTGTGCTTATTTTCTTGTTAGTTCGTAATGAAGATTAGTAAAGAACATTTAAAACCGTAGGTAAAGCAAAAACAGAACTTATAACAAGATTTCTTTGATTCGTGATTTCAATAAAAAAGAACACAACTTGATTCATTTAAATCAAGTTTGATTTGTTAATTGAAGCCCTGAACATCCCCTAAAACTCTATTATATACTATATTAATCATAAAGTATTACAGTTTAAACAACAAAATACATATACAATTAAAAAAAAAAAAAATTGATGTAGACGTTTTATAATAACCATGTTAGTACCAGAAGACAATCAAACACATTTGCTCCAATACAAACAACATGATGAACACTCAATTCTTTTGAATTCAAAGAGCATGTGGAGAAGATATTTAAATCTTGTTTTCTGTAATACAAGCAACTAAAGTTTCCATCCTGCAAATCTTTTTTAAGGAACACAACTCCATGGTTATTAAGATAACACCCATCTTTAGCAATAGACCTTTTCGCAGTTAGCCGCAAATATATTGCACGAAATGCATTCTGGTATACCAAAAGAAAAACAATGCTTTTACGAACATTAAAATCAGTCATGTTAATATCGCAGGAGGTGAAAACTTTATAAAAACTGAAAAACATTGTATAGTTCAGAACAGTTATATTAAAATGGGAAACGATGAATGCGTGGTATATGGTTGTGATAACAATAGGAAAAGATTAGATGAGTAAGTATAGCTAGCTGTTGCATTTTGTGTGTGTTTGTTTATAAATAAGATTTGCTTGCTTATTAATAAGACCGCTGTCGGACCATTTGCCACGGCCAGATAAATAAGTCCTGCACACTTTACAATTATCTACAGGATTTAAAACTATTTATCATGAATATCACTAGATGTTGAGACAAAATCAGGATGATGTACATTTATGTTGTCTGCATGTTTTTATCATTCAGGTTGGTTGTTAAAGATCGTGTTGGATTGATGAGATGGTATACTTCAAGAACAAAAGAAGAATTAAGAGAATGGGAAAAGGCAATAAACCGTGCTGCACCATTTAAAATTTCAATGAATGTTATTGTATGTTCTAATCATTTCGTTGCTGGCTATCGCTCTAATTAATGTTTCCAGAACACCAAAACTTTATATGAAAGGCTATGATATAGTTCAGAGGATAAGGATAACCACCGCGTAAACGAACTAATCCTTTTAAACCAAAAGTCGCATGCCCTGGGCGTTAATGTCTTGAATAATCAATATTATATTGCGAAAAAGTCTATTACTGACATTTAGGATCCAAAATTCCTGACAACTTTGTAAAAGTGAAAGGGACTTTCGGAGATTATGCAGCCATCATAGTGTGAGACTTAATTTACAGTTTTTTAACATACACACAGGAAAAAGTTAACAATAAAGGCTTAAAACAATAATGAATCTTGAGCATATATAATTGGAAATGAACCTCAAAAGGTGAAAGCAAAATTGTTTTTAAAAGATTTAATAAGTTTTTTAGGGCAGAAAATGCTAGAGGAAGATGTAACTATAACGAATTAATATCAAAAAAGTAAAAATAACATTTATAATGTAGCTAAATAGGAAAGATTACACAAAACAGTTTAAATAGTGGCTATCCAAACCTTGTATTAGGACGAGATCTTTTTCGGGTTTTGATGTAAGCTTCTTCTTATTTGCTTGGAAACTCAAATAAATGTAGTTGTCTTTGCCGCTATTTAGGAATTACTATTTTGCCGCTTTAATTATTTTTTGCTTGTTTGTGATAGGTAGTTCACATTTTGTTGTCGACTGTCATTAGTAGAAGTCTGGAAAATACCCGTCACCAACCCTCCGGCTAAAATATCTTAAAATGGAGCTGAAGAGGGGGATACTAACCCAGATATGTACTGAAATTTCCAGCATAGAAAATAATAGCCGAGAATATCTTTAAATAGTTCCCACAAAATTTTAAATCGTGATTTTTCATGCAAAATCGTTAGAACGATTTTGAAACATTTTTGATATTTGTTTAATATTGTTTTTATTTCGACAAAACGTTCTAAATTGTTTATTTGCATCGTAATTAAAAACGTACAAGGAACGTTTTATCAACGTGACCTTTGAAACGTTTTTTTGGAACGTCAATTAAACGTTTTTGAAACGTTCAACAGGCACTTGGACGGTGAAACCCAAAATAAACGCATAAAAAAGGTTTTTTAAACGTGCTGTGCCCACTGGGAAACGTCTTAAAATATCACCTACTCCGATTAACGCCACCCAGTCCCAAAATTTATGAAAGACACACAGCTTTTCATTAAATACGTCATATCACAATACAGTAATGTCATCAGTCCAGTGGTGTCATCACTTACTTCAGCATTGTGGCCGAGGGAAAACGATTAATGAAGGAAGAGGTTAGTGGGTAATCGACGGCAATTCATTTGTTGGTTCCTTATTTCAAAGTGTGTCACGTTTAGATGACTTCGTGAGAAAGTACAGATTCAAAAAATGGCCGACTGGAAGTTCATCCTCGACCGGAAACCTTTTCATCATTAAAGATAGAAGAACAAAAATAAAAGCTGTTCTCTTCGCATGTCTGTCAAGCAGAGCAGTTTATTTGGAGAGTGCGTATTCCCTTGACACCGACAGATTGAGATGATTCAACGGACGACGTAAGGCGTTCAAGGCGCTGTAGCTCAGTGGATAAATTTTTCGGCTTACGAAACCAAACCCGCTGGTTCGAATCCCATCTCCGACTGGATTAAATTGGTTAGTTGTCTGGTTGAGCGATTTTCGTAGGCGCAAACGGGCGTCCTAAGTACGCCAGGACTAACCAACGCCATGACATAGTGGTTACTGTGAGTGTTCGCATTCCAGCGACCCAGGGTTCAATACCAGGTCATGGCGTCAAAGTTGACTCTGTTTTCCATCCATTCAAAAGGTCGGTAAAATGAGTACCAGTTTACTGGGGTAAAGATTAGAAAAGAAGTGGCGCCCTCCCCTACCGTTGTGGTAGTAGCCATTAGAAAAAGGAGCCTTTCGGGTCTCCTTTGACTGCGGTCGCAGACTTTACTTTACTTTTACTTTACGTAAGGAAGTTTATAGAATCAGATGTGACAATGCAAGGAATTTTGTTGGTGCTGCCAATGGAAAGCAAGCAACGAACTTGATGAAGACAAGATAACTAATTTTCTGTTAAGGTTTAGTTGTAGTGATTAATTATCTTGGAAACAAAATCCACAATCCGCAAGTCACTTCAGATGTGTCTGGGGACTCCAGATATGCTCAACAAGGGTTATTCTAACGTCACTGTTGATGACACATGGTCTTAGTTTGGTACACTACTCGTCAAAGTTGACGCTTTTGTCGACTCACGTTCGTTAAGGGCCAACACCTTCAGCGATTGCAAAAGCCCAGCGCCACTGCGAACTTTTTTTCCGTCAGCGGTCGAAGACCTGATCCAACGGCCGAAGACCTGATTACGATTACCGTAAATTTTATTAGCGGTCGAAGACCTGTAATACTTATGTATTTTAATGCTTTGAAATTAAAATTGTAAAAAGTCAGCGGTCGAAGACCTTTCTGTAAAAGATTTACACAATTAGCAATTAAACTAAACTAAATGAACTGAATCAGCGGTCGAAGACTTTTAACTACAATGCAATGATCGCATTATAAACCACCACATCATATTATTTGTTTTTGTGAAATTCGATGCTTTCTACAATCGACAAGCGAATATTCAACACTAAAATGATATCTACAAAAGTATGTATTTATAACTTAATTACATAGTGAATATGGGTGATTGGGAGATTTATTATTGAATAATCTGTCTCACTTTTATTTCTTCCCTGGGTTTAGTTATTTCTTCCCTGGGTTTAGTTATTTCTTCCATGGTCTTGTTGTTTCTTCCCTGGGTTTAGTTATTTCTTCCCTGCTCCTTAATGAATATGATTGAATATGATTGATTGGGAGTTATATTATTGAATATAATCTGTCTGGACTGAAAAAGGTCTTTCTTGGAGTAATAGAGTATATAATGATTGAATTTGTTTATTTTATTTAAAGCAATAATGAAAAAGAACTCATTCCTTTGGAGGCTTTTTATCAACAAGGCTTATTTTGTTAATCAGTTTTTAAGTGCTTGTGCTTAGGGGGCATCCATAAAGTACGTACGCAGTTAAATCGTCAATTTTGGACCCCCTTTCCCTGTACGCACATGTACTTTTTCAACAACCCTTTCAACAAAGTCTTATGTTTTATATAATTTTATTAGACATATTATAAGAAATATTTTAACCTTTAGTGATTAAAAAAAAAATATCATCGAAAAAGATAGTCAAACTGTGTACGTACTCGCTGTCTTTGACACCCCCTCTCCCTGTACGCATGTGTACGCTTTTGGATAAGCCCCCTCCCCCCTACCTGTGTACGTACTTTATGGATGTCCCGTTAATTAACATAAATAATGAATCATTATACTTTGATAATATTTAATGTTGACTCAGGCAAAAAGTTCAAAAGAGGGAGAGTCACCAGCAGCCCAAACAGCAACAAACATTAAGGATAAAATTCAAGGTCTGTTCTTATTTGCAAGATGAGCATATATATACATAAATAAAAAATATGTCTTTTGTTCATTTGTATCTTTATTGCTATTATAGATGAATCAAAAGCTACAAAAATAAACGGTTGGCATCTTTACATGCACGAAAACCTGGTAAGTCCGATAATATTTGTTAACCAATTAATAATTTTCTGAGCCCAGCCCAGGTTGTTTTTAAAGTATAAACTCGAATATCTTTTTCATAATTGCTTTAATTCACACATTACTCTTTCCTTCTAATTGTGGGGCCCCCAACTCCGTTTTTTGGACCCCCCCCCCAAAAAAAAAAAAAAAAAAATTACGAAAATTGAGAAAATGACCCACACCTCCTTGTTATTAGGTCCCCTACAATTAAGAACGGTATATGAAAGAGCTATACATTATTTATTCTATTTTTAAGGGTGAAAGTGATTTATATGACTTTGGGAAAACGTCACGTTTGCTAAAAAGAAATTGGAGGGAGCTAGAATCTGACAAAAGAACGGTATTTAGGACTTAAAGTTACCTACAGAGAGTTAGAGAAATGCAGTACCTATAAAAAGAGAACTTTAAACAAAATAATTGCGATCTATTTTTTCGGGCTCTATTTGTTGATAAACCCTGTAGTAGTGCTTTGGAGGAGGGAACTGAAACTGAAAATATACATAAATTGGGGGGGGGGGGGGGGGGTGTACCACCATTTTTTGGCACTGTTTATTCAAT
Source organism: Candelabrum cocksii (assembly GCA_963930725.1). NCBI lineage: Eukaryota > Metazoa > Cnidaria > Hydrozoa > Anthoathecata > Candelabridae > Candelabrum > Candelabrum cocksii. The sequence continues at coordinate 3,833,660 of OZ005677.1, read as the reverse complement.
ATTTTTGTCTGATTATGGGAAATAACAAAGACTTGGAATAATTTTGTTGAGTTGTAAAATCTGAGGAAGTACACGAAATTTCAGACAAAATGTCCGATTTCTTATTGAAAAATGGTAGTTTTTGAGGTGTATGTGTGTGTGTGTGTGTGTGTGGGGGGGGGGGGGGGGGGTGTCTAAATAATGTATCAATGTCGGTCAATCAACGATTGACACATCATGTATTTACATATAAATGACACCTGTTCTTCTTGATTTTAGGAATACAACTTGAATGCTAAAAATGGCCTTGCTATTGAGCCCTGTCAAATTTGCAAAGTACAATTCAAGTAGATGAAACGGAGGAATGAACACTTAAAGTCGTGCGGAAAGGTGTTCAAATGCACAGATTGTGGAAATGGTTACACCTCAGAAAAATCGCTAGTTGGTCATAATATAGCCAAACATTCGTCAACATTCGAATGCGAAATTTGTAAAAAGACATTCGAGAGTTTATCAAAACTATCAAGAATATGGCGAATAGTTTCACACATATCAAAGGAGTTTTGGTCCAGATGGAAAAAAGAATATTTGCAATCACTTGAAAGCCGGTATAACCGTGAATTAGGAGATTTCTAACACATTAGTGAATTTGGACTAGTCTGTGATATACAGAATACCCTAATGAATTAGGAGTGGTCTAGAGAATTAAAACTCGGAGCTAATGACAATTTAAAGTGTTATATTCCTATTATATTTTACATAAGATAAATATCGGAATTAAAGAGAATAATGAATAATGAAGTAAATAAAACATTACACAAAACAAACGTACATGAAAATGAATTACAAAGTCAAAGAGTTATTCCTGAATTGACCATCTTCAATGGTTGCTTCGATGTCTGTAAAATGCGATCGCATAGACTGGTTGTAAAGCAAAACTTTCACACTGTTTCCCAAGGCTTCACAGTAAACCATGAACATTTTATTTTTCTCTATAGGAACTGCTAACGTAAATAATTTTAGTTAGGTTAATAGTTGGAATATCAGCAGCGTTTTGCCTTTTTGGTTTTGTTGTAACCTTTTTATTGGTTATAGTTGATATTCGTTGAAGAAACTTTTGCTTGATGATTTTGGAAACATTGAAAGCTAATTTCTCTGGAAAATCTCTAAAAACATTTGCTTTTATAAATTTTCTCTTCATCGTCATAACCTGAAAAATTCTACCCCATATAAACAAAGCATGTTCAGGATTCCTCGTTTCCTTTCGAAATAAAAACCCTTGTTATTTCATATTCCAATCTGATGATAATCCTAATTCACTGGACTACTCCTAAATTTATAGAGAAATAAGACTATATAGGGTTATGATACACTAGTAAATTATTGTTGATAATAAATTCCTTGTTTCTTGCTTTAATATTTGTTAATTTATTTGTTTCCTAGTGGTTTAAGTTGAAAAGTTACCATGGCGATCATTACTAAAGTTAGTAAATATCCCGATGAAGGTCACCAAAGCACCGGACTCTTATCGATTTCACTCTCCAACACAAAATCTCATTATACCGAACCAAATAAAATTGTTCGATGCCTTTAGAGTTTGTTAAAACGAGGCTCGACTGTATATTCCTACATTACGCATGCGCTTGCAATTTCTAGTTAGTTAATGTTATCCGTGTTTTGCATTGGTTATTCGAGTAAATCAGAAATTGTCTTGCTTGCCAGAACTGAACCGCTCATTGGTTAAGTTCGACGCAACGTCTTGATTATTCATAGTAAAGCTTTAACTGCTTTTTAAAACTTATCTAATTTGTTATTATATTTGTATTTTGATGTTTTAAATGCAAAAGATGAAAAATGAACCTACTTCAATATGATGTTAGTTTGTTTTTAACGCGGCTTCCAGAAATCTAATTAAGCATTATCATGAAGATCTCTACCCGCAGTTTTAGTGTGTTTAATTGCTCCCATTTATGCTACGGTTATTGTTGATGAAATGCGGCTTTTTAATAATCGCTCACTAAGCTTATGACAGCACGGTCTGGAACCCAGAACCTTTCGGTTAAGAACCGAACGCTTTACCGTTGCGCTATCGACGGATGATATTGCGGAATATAAAATGAACGACGAAATTAAATGGAGTGCTCTTTATATTCCCTTAATATAAACATACGTTACAAACAAAAAACAAAAAATGCATTTAGCTGGTGCGGTTGTGCACAAAAAATACAGGCCCATGTACATCTGTTATAAACAATGCAGTTTTTAATTACTTTTTGGCATAAATCAGAATTTCCTTAACATTGATGTTGATGTCAATTAAAGCAACATCGTAATATATAAAAAAATATTGACCTTCTAGTTTCATCACTTGGCCAGGAAAATTGTTTTCACAAAACGTAATAACATTGTCGCCAAGTGGTTTCACCTTTGTGCAAAACTCATTTTCCTCTGGATCCTCAGCATTGTTTCCAATACTTACAGAAAATTCATTTTGTGGAAAAATGGACAGGGAACTGTAATCAACAATGTAAGTGCTTCCAAGGTCCGTTCTCAACCACTTAACGTTTTGATAAAAATTGTTGTTCAATAATCCATCAGTGGGTAATGGTTGCGTTTCACCGCTATCAGATTCAACGGTTTTCTCTTGCGCTACATTGACAGTGAATTGATCTAAAGAATTCGGAAGAAAATATTCTTACCAAATGAATATGAATAATAAATTATTAGGCGCTGTTTGTAGCCATGGTAACTCAACTTAAAACAATCGTTTCATCGTAGTGGACTAACCTCCATCACAGACATACTGTTCATCAGATTCGCAATCATCGTAGCAGTACCTAAAGGCGCATGGATCTCTATGCCGACAAATTGCTCCAACCTAAAATACGGATTATGAGTGACTAACATGAGGCAAAGGTTGCCAACAAATACATCATCGAAAATAAATTTGAAGAATGGAAAATGCATGTTATTCACGTTTAAACAGCGTCATATATGTCCATAAAAAGTAATCTTTCCGCTTTGACGTATATAAACAAAAAACAACAAATTAGACAAAGAGACCCTTATTGTTCTGTAGTCCGTGGAAAGAAACTCCCATCCAATTGTTTCGCCGTAAGTTCCACTTTGATCTTCGGTCATTAGCTGACATTCAGTTTCATCTAGTTTGAAGTTTACAAAAGCGCATGCGTCGTGTGTGAAGCAGTACGTCACGCACTCTGTCTTGTTCACGTTGTAAACGGTTTTACTGATTGTCCCATCGTAATACTTGTTTGTATCCATAATGGTGAAGTTGGCATCGTAACTGCATTCCATCCGATTGATGTAAGCCAAAGCACATGACGTGTGGAGTAAGATAAAGAACACGAATCTATGTACAGTATATAGATGTTGTTTATTATAAACACAAGTGAATTCAATACCTTCACAATTGTTATTACCGTTGATAAAAGTGAGTGACGTTTAAAAAGTATATACATTCAGAATCTCAATTCACTCACGAATAAGAAAAATCAATATTGTATTTTTGAATCATAAGGTAACTTCGAATATTGTAGAAATAGTAGAAGAAAAAACACAATCCTAGAAATCGCTTCAGTTGTAATCTACGGATTATAGACTCATTCAACAAAAAGTTGTTGTAACAGAGATCAAACTCACTCCATGGTTTTTATTCACAATCTTGTCTTCCCCCTTCTCTAAACGATTGAAAGTATTTTATGGTTGAATGGGGCAAAATAATTCACTCGTTGAACTCTATCATTAATTTATCCATTTAAACATATCGTAACATAGCAACTTTATCATTTTTTATTTATGATAAAACAAACGATCGAAATTTAAATAAAATTCTTGTGGTTAGCTAATGCTATACATCTCGCTTCGATATTTGTGGTGGGAACCATAACAACCGTGATCAAACATTTGTTACAGTCACATGAGCCAATCATTTTCCACGGATAAAAATGGTTCTTGACACCTTTCTCTTTAGCCGCCAAAAGACGTCGAAATTTCTACCAATTCATTTTTGCTAATAATTTACGGTTTCATACATACATACATACATACATACATACATATATTTTTACTTAATGAAATTACATAATTTACCAAATAAAGTAATACCTTATCAGGGAAAACTTCGTCGGGTAGTAGTGACAAAATTTTCGGTGTTTGACGAATAAAAACAAATAATTTTACCCGACGAACTACCGATTTTGAAAAAGTCAAAAATACGAAATTAGCAAATGGGTTAGTTTATAAAAAGAAACAGTTAAAATTTTTGGACATAACCATATATTTCTTTTTCTGACTTAAAAACCTTAGAAAAAGTTTCAGTACAAATGAAATATTTTAAAAAAGTTTTTATTGTTTTTCATCAAACGGGTTTTGACATCTTTCATAAACCTCTTTCGCCATCTTGATCTCTTCAAGTACGCCTGCTTTTTCAAAACCTTTGACGATGGACGCTTTCTGTTGCTTAAGATAATAATACATTTCAACAATCCATTTTGCATGCAAAGGTTTTAAGTCACTCAGCTTGAGTAAAACTTTTACATCTGCCGCAGCTTTTCCATTGGTTAATTGCTTGCTCACCCTATCTGCATACCAAGTGTTGAAACAATGTGACACAAACTTTTTCGCTTTTTGATTAATAGTTAAGTCTAGCGGTTGAAACTTGTTCGTTAAATTGTGAGGTGATTACTGCTTGATTAAAATGGCGGACACACGTTTTTTCGGCGTACAATTCTTAATATTACTGTTTTTTTATATTGATGGTTAAACAGCTGCATTTTTGTGGAAGTGATATGTATGGAATACAGTTTCGAAACTTTTCAGATGATTTTGATCTGGATGAAACCTACATTTTCTTGAGTTTATGGGTCAAACGTAGAGATATTTTCGTAAAAAGTGACGTGAAAACATACTTCCATCTGTTGGTGCTACTTTGTGGAGATGTAGAGACCTGCCCAGGTCCGTTAACTTGTAGTGCATGTATCAGAAACATCAATCGTGGTCAAGGAAACATTAAGTGCTCGAGGTGTGAACAGATTTACCATCTACAATGTTTTAAAAGGACACATACAGAGAGATTATGTTTCGTATGCTCTGAGCATAGTGCCATCAAATCAAATCAAAATCAAAAATCAAATCAATGTATTTCGTGCTTATCAAATTTGGGTAAATATCTGTGCACAAATATAAATAGCACAGGAACGTTGCAAATAGTGAAACACTTCAAAATACACAACGACTTCATATTGATAATTTATATAACTCAAAAGTAAAAGTAAAACTGCAAAGTACGATGAAAACCTAAATTGCCAAATGTTCTCATGGCAAAAATGCTTGAGTGGTTGGATTAGGAGAGAAAAAATTAGAATGAAAAAGTAAAAAAAAAAAAATAAAGAAGAAAAAAGAACAGAAAAGACAGCAAACAAAAAATTGTATATATATACACCAGAGATAAACTACTTCATTATATAAAATAAAAAAAAATGTATTATGAATTTTTGTCTCTAAAGTAATTAAGAAGGGCTTTTGAAAATTTACTTTTAGATTGGGATCGGTTTTGGTCCATTTTAAGTTCTTTAGGCAGGGTATTCCAATCACGGATACATTGATATGTAATGGATTTGATACCATATGTAAATGTATTTTTATGAGGTACCAAGAGGTTGTTGTTTGCAACTGACCGTAGAATATGATGGTCTCCAGTTCTTTTTATAAATATGTCATCAAACACAGGGGGTAGTCTAGAATGTTGATGCTCCCATACTAATAAACAATTTAGACTGTGAACTAGATCATGAAAAGGGAGTATGTTAGAGAGAGTAAACAAGATGTCAGTGCTACATTGAGGAGGTTGAAAGAAGATTAAACGGAGAGCTTTTTGTTGGAGAGAAGAGATTCTGTGAAGAGAAGTTTTATGTGAATGACCCCAAACCTGGCAAGCATATCTGAGATGTGAATTAAAGATGGCATGATAGATGTTTAATAATGTATCGAAAAATACATAGTGCCTGACCTTAGCCAACATTCCGTTAGAGCGAGAGAGTTTTAATGAGATATTATGAATATGATTTTTGAAGTTCAAATTCTCATCTATATGGATATCAAGATATTTAATTTTGTTAGATAAATTAATTTTCTCTCCGCTTAGCCTGAAATTTAGATGTTTAGGGATATTAATATTATTTTTTTATTTAGGAGAGTTTTAGGGGATCTAAAGATAATTAATTCAGTTTTACTAACATTTAGAGATATTGTATTGGCTCGAAGCCATTGTAAGAGAGTTGATAGGTCATGATTAATATATTTGTTAACTTTTTTAAGAGATTTATTTATTATCAATAAGTTAGTATCGTCTGCAAAATGATAGCAAGTTGAATGTGATATAGATTTGTTTAGATCGTTTAAGTAAATGAGGAAGAGCAAAGGTCCAAGTATAGAACCCTGGGGGACTCCAGCTTTAACAATGTGAGTGTCAGAGAAATGGCTATCAATGGATACAAATTGTTGACGGTTAGAAAGATAGGAGGCAAACCATTTGGAAGGTATACCTCGGATACCATAGTAGTACAATTTGGAGATTAATATGTCATGGTTCACTGTATCGAAAGCCTTTTGCAAGTCCAAAAAGACACCACATGCATACTGTCCCTTATCAAGAGCAAGTCTGATAGATTCGGTAATTTCAATTAGGGCATGTGTTGTTGAAACCAAACTGATACTTGTACAGACAATTGTATCTGGATAAAAATGAATAAAGCCTTGTGTGCATAAGTTGTTCAAAGATCTTGCTGATATTAGATAAAAGTGATATAGGCCTGTAATTACAGCAGTCAAGTTTGGATCCTTTTTTAAAAACAGGGATGACTTTAGCAGTTTTAAACAAGTCAGGGAAGATGCCTTTTTGGAAGGAATTATTGATAATGGTGCTGAGGGGATTGCATATAGATTTAGAAACTAGTTGGAGGAGTGTTGTGGGAAGACTATTGGGGCCAATGCTCTTTCCTACTTGAAGATTTTTTATAAGGTTATCAACCTCTTCTTTAGTTGTTGGTGAAATAAAGAAATTATTGGTATTAGGTTCAAGTAAATATTCTTTAAAATCCATTTTAGACTTTTTAATTTTATTTGAAAGCTTGTATGCTATGGAAGAGAAAAAATTATTAAAATGGTTGGCTATGTCCTTTTTGATTGTTACAATGTTATCATTTATGTTAAGACTATTTATATTATTTTTAGTTTTAGATTTAATGTTTATAAGTTTTTTATGCCCATCCAAGTCTGTTTTATATTGTTAATGTTGTTATTAAAAAAGGAAATGTAATGATTTTTTTTACTTGTTTTAAGGAGGTTGCTAATGTTATTTCTATATATTTTAAATTTTTTATAAAGATTATTTTTAGTTCTTATGTTACTAGCTTTGAGAAATTGTTTATGGATTTTATTTTTTATTTTAATAGATGTTGAGATGCCTTTACTCACCCACGGTTTGTCATGGTATTTTAATTGCCTTTTAGTTAGATTTTTATACGGAGCATATTTATCTAGAATAAGCTCAAATTGTTTTAAGAAAATAGCTACCGAGTCATTTACATCGTCAGTCTCCTTAATATGTAAATCCCAGTTCACACAGGAAATATCATTTACAAACTGATCTTTTTGAAACTTTTTGAAACAGCGTCGACTAATGTTTTTCTTTTTAGCTTGATTGTTCCTTTTAAAATTTAGTATAGTAATAAACTGAGGCAGATGATCAGAAATTGTAACATTTATATTGTCAGATGTGATATCTTCACTGTAGAAATTAAGGAAAATATTATCAATGAGAGTTTTTAAATGGGATGTGATGCGAGTTGGGTACAAGACAAAAGGAAAAAATGTGTTTGAAGTTAAAGTATCTAGGAAATTGGCTACAATGCTATTATTTTCATGTTGGAGAAGGTCAATGTTATAATCTACCATTAACATAAACTGTTTGTTTTCTAAAGATATTTTTTCCAATAAGGGCACAAAGTAGTTTTTAGTAAAGTCAGATGCACACATTTTGGGATGACGATATACACAACCGATAACTAAATTAGTTCTACCAGGATACATTAGTTCAATGAAGCTGGATTCAAGTTCCTTGGGTTTATAAATGGTTAGGTCGTTGCGAAGTTTAAAATTTAACTCAGATTTAATATAGATGAGTGTTCCACCCTTTTTAGCCTCAGTTGGTGTGTGAGTGTAAGTGTAACCAGTTATATTAATGTCAGTTATGGAATGATCATTATTTTGGAGCCTTGATTCAGAGATGGCAATGATTTCAGGTTTTATATGCAATGAATTGATTAAAATTTCAAGTTCAGTGAGATGATAAGATAAAGAAGCAATATTGAGATGGAGAAATGTGGAAGAAGAGAGATTGGTGAGGTTATTGATTTCAGTAGTGTCAGCATATCTACAGTCAATAGGAGTGTCAAGATTGTTTATGCTGTTAAAGAGAGGGCAGTTGGGAAAATTGTTATTACTATTAAAAGAAATGTTACAACCAGAGAGAGTGGATTTAAATTCAAGATCATTTATGTCACTGAAAGGAAAGATGCTTCTGGAGCAGTATATACAGTACCAAGGGTTGGTATTTTCAGCAAGTTTGTCATAGTTTTTTTTATCAATTCCGTTACATTTCATATGTATCCATTGACTGCAAGAATCGCATTGAAGAGCCCTGTGGTTTTTCGCTACAGTCTTTTTACAACCCTTGCATGGAAACTTTTTAATCATATTTAAAAAATAGAAAAATCAAATAGAAACACAAACAGAATTTGAAATGGTCTGTTAATGAAAATGTGTACTTCTAAAACCTCCAAAAAATGTGCAAATAACTATTTGTTAATTTTTGTTGCGAAACAAAATGTTTGAAATGGAAAAGAAGTAAGATGGCAATTAAATCGTGAAATAGACTTAATAATAAGGGTGGGCAAAAGAAGAAATGGATCCATAACATCAATAAAGACATGAGCAACCTCCACATCCGAGCTGACTTAGTCATAAACCGCGAAGTGTGGAGAGAACAAATCAATCCTCGACATGATATGGTCTAACCCCCAAACAGAGGGAACCACCGACGTTAAATTGAAGAGTAAGAGAGAAAGTAAATCGTCTCAACACAACCTATTGGAGATGATCAAGATACTTGCTGTGACACCTGTAGCTATAAGTGTCCGCAGATCTGATCTCCTAGCCCTACGACAGTGAGATCATATTTTGCTAGAATCAGGGGTAAGGCTGCAACATGTACCTACTCTATCTGTTGCCCAGGTCAGGCATGTGCCCAAGTTGTAGACTTCACAAACGTGATAGTTAAGGATGTGTTGGTATCTGGACTCTCTGATGAAGAGATTAAAGTGGAAGTGTTCGGTTGGCATGACCTTGATCAGAAGACTGTCGACCAAACTGTCCATTTTATCGAAGCTAAGGAGATGGCACGCAATGCCCTGACGAGAACCTCCACGATGTCTGCTGTCTCATCATACAAGAAGGCTGGGAAACCCAGCAGTAATACTACTGATGCAACAACCACACTATGCAAAAGCTGCACTACATGAATAGAAAATTCTGTTTGGAGTAGACGTCAAAAGAAAATGGTAGAAAGGAATTTCTGTTCACACTGCTGGAGTAAGCAAGTCAAAGAGAGACAGCGATCAAACAACGCCGAGACAGTGGATAGAAACCATGGGGACACAGGTGCTATAACGATAGGGGGTATCCAAACTGCTTCTACGAAGCAGCTTAATCACATGCTTTTCGACACCAATAACGGATGGGGGAAGAGCAGAGTCATTGGAGCATCCACTATTAACATTGACCGCCAGCGTTGATAAAGGAGATTTTATCAAGATTAGCCATAAGCTCCCACCTGTGAATCCGTTTAACATATCCGTTGTAACAGACACTGGTGCTCAGTCATGTCTCTGGGGATTTGAGAACTTTCTGCGGGCAGGTTTTCAAAATCTGACCTCATTCCTGTGAAACACTCTTTGACGAGAGAAGAATTTTTCTTTCTATCGACTGACCATACTCAAAACATAAGATCTATATACAATAAAATAATAGCGGCTCTCCACCGGGGAGCATACATATCACACAGTAAATGGAGTAGCGAAGTGGTGACATTTCTTAAAGAAAGTTTGAAAAAGATGTAAAAAGTTAAGAATATGTTAATAATTAAATTTAAAACCAGAAGAAAAATAAAAAAAATGGCTTGTTTTTTAATTTCGGGATTTTGGTATTTGAAATTTTTCGCGTGTTTTTTAATTTTTCGATGGTGGTGTTTTCAAATGCGACTACTTAATTTTCTAAGCGCGAAATTTAATTCGTTAAAGGTAGATAATAGATAATAAAAAAAGAAGTTAAAATTTTCTCTTGGAACAAATAATGGTTTAAAAAAATTGGAAAAATCTTTAAAACTTTTGCGTAAATAAACTTTTGCAAATGAGCAATATTTAAATTGTTTGCGCAGATAATCTTTTGCGAGTGACAAAATTTTTGAATATGATGGTCAAGACACTAGTGGCAAAAAAACACCTTTTACTTACAAATCAGGGGGACAATTTAAAAGCTAAATAATTGACGACCCATTTCCAATTGTTTTTGTCACTGGTGGCATAAACATTCGCTGTAAGGGTTGACCGCGCAAACGCAAAAGTAAAAATTAAAATGGTTCATCGTTTTGAAGTGCGTGGTCGTTGAATGGTTGATTGGATATTCATTTTTGATTTTGAATTGGGAGCCAACAATCTTTCAAATTTTTAATCTTGTTTTTTATTTTCATTTTATATATACTAGTTTAAATCTCTGTCCTTTTGTGGTTATGAAGGAAGCTGTGGTTCATTTTTACAACATGCTTAACATGCTTACAGCATTTCTTTGTTGCTAGCAGTGCCTGACAAATGTTCCTTTGAGGGTGATTTCTCAATCACAGACGGAAGGTCAAGCCAGGTTCCTTTTAAAACTGTTACAGTGACATGCCACATTAAAGAGATTAAAATTAATAACAGAGGGAGCCATTCTAGTGAAAGACTCGTTGGTTTTCAATTGATATCCAGCGTCGTTGAACAACCATTGGAAGACTTTGATTTGATTGCTGTTTTAAATGCTGACTTGACACAAACTTTCAGTTTCAATAACGAAGCAGATCATAGCAATTGCAAAGTTCGAATCTAGCAAATTCAACATTATGAAATTGAAGTACGTGTTTAGGACGAAATCAATTTATATTTTAGCTAGATTTTTACGCTATCACTGCCATTGCTTATTTTGATTTATAATCATTACAATATTTATTTTTCGCAAGTAAAATCTTCCAGAGATTCTCTATAGAATATGTGTAGTGCAGGTTGCTGCTTCCTATGTGAGGAGTTTTACACTTTTTTGAATTGAAAGGAAGTTGCCATGATCATGACCATTTCTAAATAGTACAAGAAGTCGGTATCATGTACGTACTCTTGTGCAGATCTTGGCGTCGTCGGCATAAAGCTAAGCATGGCTTGAGATAACATCCGGCATATCGTTAAAAAATGACAAAGAGCGTGGGTTCTAACACAGTGCCTCGTGGAATTCCACTAAAAACTCTTGTCCAATCCGACACGGAGCCGTCGACGACAACCTGTTGTACACGGTCTGAGAGAACGCCATTTATTCACGAGTCAACACAGCTTAAAGGAGCAAAAAAATCGTCCCAGCTGACATCGCATAGACCTCTTCTCATATTTTTCTCTTGTGGCGCTTTGTACCCAAGTGTTGTGTTGATCAAAAGACAGCAGTGGTTGCTTTTCTCCAAGGGAGGCGAGTGTTCGTTGTCGTTGACCAGGTCTAATGGATACGGGAAAACAAGATCAAGAAGGCTAGCCTGCTGCCTTAGCCTAAATCTTGCAACTGCCGTTAGAAGTTGAAAGGCAGGGAGGGTGTTCATCATTGCACTGTACATGCCAGTTTCTCGAGTCTATTTCTCGAAAATACTACAAGGATATTTTGCTCTTCCCTTAAAATGGTGTCACGAAATAACTTGCATAACAAGTCATTGCTGAGTAAGCTTCCAGATGGGCTGCGGTAGAGACATCCTGACAGTAATGAAATATTTCCAGAAAGGGTTACTGAAGTCTGATGAATATTGATTCTGAAAAATCTGTATCAAAAAGTATATCGGTCGCTGATAAGGATTGCCACACGTACACAACAATGCCACGAAGCTTACATGTAGTTCCATCAAAGTTACAAAAGCCGTCGTACCCCTGCAGGCTCGCAGATGTTTGATGGAGCAAATAGCATAGTTGGATTAATTCGCAGAACATTAACACCTGCATATTTAAAAAGCTTTTTTACATTGTTGGTGCACCCTAATATAGAATACCGCGGAACAGCATGCAACCCCCGTCTTCTACACGATAAACGTCAAATCGAGAATGTTTTACTTTTTTGCTTAAAAATGGTTCCAGGTTTGAAAACAGCTTCATACAAACAAGGATTAGTTAGTCTAAGAATTTAGTTTAATAAGCTGCATTTGAAAAAATATACTAAAACTAAAACAGCTTAATTATTGTAGCGGCTTAAAATAACACGTCTTAATTTTGTCCTGCTTTGTAATTATAATGACAGACAGCAGGACTGTGGGACATATTTGAGGCAAAAGAAAAATGAGCATGTCTGGTAGATCATTTGCTCAACTTGTTTATGGAAAATTACTATCATCATCACTTTCGGTTTTTGGTTTTGCAGTCCCTATAATTCAATATTGCTACCTTTCTTTGTATTTGAGAAAGCTTACACTGTCTATCTTTTTTCGCATTTCAAATTTTGCATGTTTCCATTATTCCATATGACCGCTATTACTATAAGAACTGCCAAGAAGCAATTTATTTATTTCATCTTTTGCGGTGTGACCTAATTAATGACAGCCAATATGCGTTGTTTGAAAGAGTAGGGTTAATAAAATTAAGCTTGTTTAGCTAGCGGTCTAATTTAGTCCAATTATTGCGGTGTAGGTTAATTTAGGTATCAGTAATATATTCATTTCTTCTACAAAAACACATATAAATGTTCAATGTGAAGAACGGGTGTTATACGAGCGGCCAGAATTTCTTCTTGATCAGAATCATTGATAAATGAACAGTCTGAACAGTCTGTCGAATGGCTTATGATGCGCTTCATTCCTAAACGCTTCTAAGTGTTTACTTGACAAATGTTTGTGTTATAATACTATCGCTTCGAACTTTCGTCGTGCATTCATTTTCACAAACGGTAATGAAAATGTAAAAGAAGTAGTGATTTTGATTTTTATATTAACGGTGATAAGGTATATTCCAATTTATTTATATTTTGTCTTCCCAGTAAAACGAAATGCGCAAGGGTTTGTTGATAACAAATTATTTCAAATGTCGGGTTAACCAATAAAACCGTTCATCACTTAAACTTGAATAACTCTTGAAATAATTAATCAATTTTTTTTCTTTTTTAGATTTACCAAGAAGAATTAATGTTCTAAACGTTTAAAAAATTTCAACTTCGAGATGCCATGGACTACTGAACAAAAGATATTTATAGTTGAGGCCTAATCTCGGAATTCTATCCACGCTCAATTGCAATTCAAAGAACGGTTTGGATGTCGTGAATTTCCTGCTCACACAATAATCTACAGATGGGTTGTCAGGGACTTCCAGTGGTTCTACCAGGATGGTGCCACCCCCAACACCTCAAACGAATCATTTGCATGGCTACATCAACGTTTCCCTGACCGACTGATCAGCCGCAGGTGTGACCTGGAGTGGTCGCCGTATTCACCGGACTTGGACGCCCCAGATTTTTATCTGTGGGGTACCTTAAGGACAAGGTGTATGGCAACAACTCCCAGACTATCTCTGATCTGAAGGCAACAATCACAGCAGCAATAAAAGCAATCTCACGGGAAGAATGTAGGTGGGTCATCGAGAAATGTCCTTGCTGCACCGGGGAGCTCATTTAGAGCACATTTTTTGAGCGCCAGTAAAACAAAGAGTTTTTGTGGTACAGACTTGAAACTTTGGAGATGTCTGCTATTTAGGCTTAACCTAATGTAACTAAATTTTTGTGTTAATCCAAATAAAAATTTGGAAGCTTGATAACACGTTTGTTAGTGATGTTTGGGCGCACGACGCGGGGCGTAGAGAAAACATCAACTCATTCCGCGCACGTCACCACAGATTTTCATGGGTACGGCAGGTGGTTTGCCTTTGCCACCATTGCCACTCTCTGGATCTGCGCCAAGATAGAATATAGCGACATAACCAACAACTTTTTGCATCTCCAGTTTTAGAATGTTTTTCACCTCTTTTCCAAGTAAACGTCTTAAAATATCACCTACTCCGAGTAGCGCCACCCAGTCCCAAGATTTATGAAAGACGCCCAACTATTTATTAAATACGTCATATCACATTATAGTAATGTCATCAGTCCAGTGGTGTCATCACTTACGTCATTATTGTGGCCAAGGGATAACGATGAATGAAGGAAGAGGTTATTGGGTAATCAACGGCAATTCATTTGTTGGTTCCTCATTTCAAAGTGTGTCACTTTTCGAAGACTTCGTGAGAAAGTACAGATTCAAAAAATGGCCGACTGGAAGTTCATCTTCGACCGGAAACCTTTTCATCATTAAAGATAAAAGAACAGAAATAAAAGCTGTTCTCTTCGCATGTCTGTCAAGCAGAGCAGTTCATTTGGAGAGTGCGTATTCCCTTGACACCAACAGATTGAGATGATTCAACGGACAACGTGGGGAAGTTTATAGAATCAGATGTGACATTGCAAGGGATTTTGTTGGTGCTGCTAATGGAAAACAAGCAACGAATTTGATGAAGACAAGATAACTAATTTTCTGTTAAGGTTAATTTGTGGTCATTGGTTATCTTGGAAACGAAATCCATAATCCGCAAGTCACTTCAGATGTGTCTGGGAACTCTAGATATGCTCAAAAAGAATTATTCTGACGTCACTGTTGATGACACGTGGTCTTAGTTTGGTACACTACTCGTCGAAGTTGAAGCTTTTGTCAACTCATGTTTGTTAACGGCCAACACCTTGAGCGATTGCAAAATCCCAGCGTCACTCTCACCGACAAATATTCTTACGAGAACATGAACTATCGTTCTACCTTCTCCTATTGGCGTTTTCCGGACTCCCGACGACTCCCATGAACATTTTATGTTTCTCTATAGGAAGTGCTAACGTAATTAATTTTAGCAATATTATTAGTTAGAATATCAGCACTTTTTTGCCTTTTTGGTTTTGTTGTAACCTTTTTATTGATCATAGTTAATAGTTGAAGAAACTTTTGCTTGAGGATTTTGGAAACATTTAAAGCTAATTCCTTTGGATGGTCTCTGGTAAATTTACTTTTATGAATTTTCTCTTTATCGTCATAACCTAAAAAATTCTACCCCATATAAACAAAGCATGTTCAGGATTCCTCGTTTCCTTTCGAAATAAAAATCCTTGTTATTTCATATTCCAATCTCATGATAATCCTAATTCACTAAACTACTCCTAAATTCATAGAGAAATAAGACTATATAAGGTTATGATACACTAGTAAATTATTGTTGATAATAAATTTCTTGTTTCTTGCTTTAATATTTGTTAATTTATTTGTTTTCTAGTGGTTTAAGTTGAAAGGTTACCATGGCGATCATTACTAACGTTAGTAAATATCCCGATGAAGGTCACCAAAGCACCGGACTCTTATCGATTTCACTCTCCAACACGAAATCTCATTATACCGAACCAAATAAAATTGTTCGATGCCTTCAGCGTTCGTTAAAACGAGGCTTGACTGTATATTCCAACATTACGCATGCGCTTGCAATTTCTAGTTAGTTAATGTTATCCGTGTTTTGCATTGATTATTCGAGTAAATCAGAAATTGTCTTGCTTGCCAGAACTGAAACGCTCTTTGGTTAAGTTTGACGCAACTGCACGCCCACACACTATAAATTAAAATTTTCCTCCGTCTTGAT
Organism: Candelabrum cocksii; assembly: GCA_963930725.1. Taxonomy (NCBI): domain Eukaryota; kingdom Metazoa; phylum Cnidaria; class Hydrozoa; order Anthoathecata; family Candelabridae; genus Candelabrum; species Candelabrum cocksii. Next base: position 3,817,641 of record OZ005677.1, on the reverse strand, counting down.
TATTGACAGTAATGTTTTTTAAAAACTTGTCTAGTTTGTTATTATATTTGTATTTTGTTGTCAAATGTAAAAGATGAAAAATGAACCTACTTCAAAATGACGTTAGTTTGTTAGTTTGTTTTTTAACAAGGCTCTCAGAACGCTAATTAAGCATTATCATGAAGACCTCAACCCAGAGTTTTAGTGTATTTAATTGCTCCCATTTGTGCTACGGTTATTATTGATGAAATACGGCGTTGTTTATTAATAACCGCTCACTAAACAACTTTGTGATAGCATGGTCTCGAACCAGAGCCTTTCGGTTAAGAGACGAACGCTTTACCGTTGCGCTATCGCCGGATGACATCGCGGAATATAATATGAACAACGAAATTAAATAGAGTGCTCTTTATATTATCTTGATATAAACATACGTTACAAACAAAAAAGCCAAAAAATGCATTTAATTGGTGCGGTTGTGCACAAAAAATACAAGCCCCTGTAAATTTGCTATAAACAATGCAATCTTCAATTAGTTTTTGACATAAATCATAATTTCCTTAACACCGATGGTGATGCCAATTAAAGCAACATCGTAATATATGAAAAAATATTTACCTTCTAGTTTCATCACTTGGCCAGGAATATCGTTTTCACAAAACGTGATAACATTGTTGCCAAATGTTTTCACCCTTGTGCAGAACTCATTTTCTTCTGGATCATCAGCATTGTTTCCGATACTTACAGAATATTCATTTTCTTTAGTAATGGATATGGAACTGTAATCTACAATGTAAATGCTTCCAAGGTCCGTTCTCAACCACTTAACGTTTTGATAAAAATTGTTGTTCAGGAGTCCATCTGTGGGTAATGGCTCCGTTTGACCGCTATCAGATTCAACGGTTTTCTCTAGCGCTACATTGACAGTGAATTGATCTAAAAAATTCGGAAGAAAATATTTTTACCATATGAATACGAATAATAAATTATTAGGCTCTGTTTGTAGCCATAGTAACTCAACTTAAAACATTCGTTTCATCGTAGTGAACTAACCTCCATCACAGACGTACTGTTCATCAGATTCGCAATCATCGTAGCAGTAGTTGTAGTCGCATGGATCTCTATGCCGACAAATCGCTCCGACCTAAAATACGGATTATGAGTGACTAACATGAGGCGAAGGTTGCCAACAAATACATCATCGAAAATAAATTTGAAGAATGGAAAATGCATGTTATTCACGTTTAAACAGTGTCATATATGTCCATAAAAAGTGATCTTTCCGCCTTTGACATATATAAACAAAAAACACCAAATTAGACAAAGAGACCCTTATTGTTCTGTAGTCCGTGGAAAGAAACTCCCATCCAATTGATTCGCCGTAAGTTCCACTTTGATCCTCGGTCATCAGTTGACATTCAGTTTCATCTAGTTTGAAGTTCACAAAAGCGCATGCGTCGTGTGTGAAGCAATACGTCACGCACTCTGTCTTGTTTACGTTGTAAACGGTTTTACTGATTGTCCCATCGTAATACTTGTTTGTATCCATAATGGTGAAGTTGGCATCGTAACTGCATTCCATCCGATTGATGTAAGCCAAAGCACATGACGCGTGGAGTAAGATAAAGAACACGAATCTATGTACAGTATATAAATGTTGCTTATTATAAACACAAGTGAATTCAATACCTTTACATTTGTTATTACCGTTAATAAAAGTGAGTGACGTTTAAAAAGTATATACATCCAGAATCTCAATTCACTCACGAATAAGAAAAATCAATATTGTGTTTTTGAATCATAAGGTAACTTCGAATATCGTAGAAATAGTAGAAAAAAAAACTCAATCCTAGAAATCGCTTTAGTTGCAATCTACGGATTATAGACTCATTCAACAAAAAGTTGTTGTAACAGAGATCGAACTCACTCCATGGTTTTTATTCACAATCTTGTCTTCCCCCTTCTCTAAACGATTGAAAATGTTTTATGGTTGAATGAGGGAAAATGATTCACTCGTTGAACTCTATCATTAATTTATCCATTTAAACATATCGTAACATAGCAACTTTATCATTTTTTATTTATGATAAAACAATCAAAAACGATCAAAATTTAAATAAAATGGTTAGCTAATGCTCTATATCTCGCTTCAATATTTGTGGTGGGAACCATAACAACCGTGATCAAACATTTGTTACAGTCACATGAGCCAATCATTTTCCACGGATAAAAATAGTTCTTGACACTTTTCTCTTTAGCCGCCAAAAGACGCCGAAATTTCTACCAATTCATTTTTGCTAATAATTTACGGTTTCATACATACATATATTTTTACATAATGAATTTACATAATTTACCAAATAAAGTGATACCTTATCGGGGAAAACTTCGTCGGGTAGTAGTGACAAAATTTTTGGCGTTTGACGAATAAAAACGAATAATTTTACCCGACAAACTACCGATTTTGAAAAAGTCAAAAATACGAAATTAGCAAATGGATTAGTTTATTTATTTAATTATTTCGCCAAAACAACAAAAGTTACAATGGAAATTTATCCAAATATATACAACAAATATATACACATTTATTTAATGTTTTTTGAATGTTTTAAGTCGGCAGGAAACTCAAAGAAAACTTTAAGAAGTTTTATCATAGAGTACTTATTTCAAGTTATGCAAAGATTTACGAAAATTATATATGTGTATGTACGTATTACAACAATTTCAAAAGTATAAACGCAAATATTATTTACATTTTTCTGATATAATTTCAGCGTTGTATGATATATAACAGTAAAAATAAAAATAAAAAAGAAAAGGAGAATGAGAAAAACAACAAAAAGTTAAAAAAAATTCTTGTTCATTATCATGTTCAAGAAGAAGAGACTTTATAGTCTTCTTAAATTGCAAAAGGGTAGTGATTTCCCTCACTTTTAAAAAAATAAAATTATTCCATAGAAAGGGAGCTCTGTATGAAAAAGAAAATAAGCCAAGTTTACTCTTCCTTAGACTTGTACTATATAACAAGCTTTTTGATGAGCGCAAGTTGTAATGGAAATCCCGTAAGTTACATTTGTTTGTAAAGACTTCTGGCACCAAACCTTTACTTAGTTTGAAGACAAGTATTAAATTATGGTAAATATTGAGTTGAAAGATATTTAAAGCATTAAGTTGGCTTAGTAATGGTTTGGCATGTGCAAACCTTTCACAATTAAAAATTATTCTCGATGCTCGTTTTTGCTGACGATACAAATACATTAATTTTGATTTATGCGTGCTTGCCCATGCAATATTAGCATAACTTAAATGACTATGAACAAAAGAAAAATACACGTCCTTTAAACAACGTTTATCCAAATAAAACCTAGCTCTATATAAAATCCCTATACTTTTGGCAATTTTATTTTCAATCATGGAAATATGATTTTTCCAAGTTAAGTTTTCATCTAAATATACACTTAATTGAAGTTTCTCGACTTATTGCAACCGAGTTTAAAGACAGTAAAGGAAGATCAAGCGGTATTAATTGTTTTCTACGAAACGGATGGAACAAAGTATATTTAGTTTTTTTTGTATTGACTGATAATTTATTAGTAGAGAACCATTGGTTTAAACATGATAGTTCATTATTCATTATCTGGAATAACTGATCTAAATTTTTATGGGAGTTAAATATATTTGTATCATCAGCAAATAATATTGTAGAAAGCTTCGGACAAACAGAGGCTAAGTCGTTAATGTATAATAAGAATAGGAGAGGACCCAGTATTGAACCCTGAGGAACTCCTATAGTTATATTAAGCATGGTTGTTTGTTTGTTATTGTAGCTTATGAATTGTTTTCTGTTAGATAGATAACTTTTAAGTAAATTAAGGTTGTTACCAATAACACCATAATGGTTTAATTTTCCCAATAAAATATCATGATTTACGGTATCAAATGCTTTAGAAAAATCTATAAATACACCTAAAACAAATTCATTATATTCAAATTTCTCTGTGATTTCATCAACAATATCTATGATCGCGTGGTCAGTTGAGTGATTTTTTTGAAATCCATATTGTCTTTGGTACAATAACTTATTCTCAGATATATATTTATATATTCGGTTATATAAAATGCGCTCAAATAATTTATAGAAAATCGGTAAGATTGATATTGGTCTATAATTATTGACTAAAGAACCGTCATCTGATTTAAATAAAGAGATGATTTTAGCTATTTTCATTTTATCTGGAAATATTCCTGAGGTAAGTGATTGATTAAAAATATGTTTTAATGGATTACAAATTTCAGGAAGGGCAATCTTTACGATATTTGGTGTTATTTTGTCATAACCAGGAGATTTATTAATATCTATTTGGTTAACAACATCATTTAATTCATTAGTAGTAATTTCAATGTTAGTCATGGAACAAGTCGAGGTATTTAGATAATCCAAAAAGTGTTTGTCTACAATTGGGATTTCATCAGCAAGCTTGCTTCCCACGTTAACAAAGTATTCATTAAAATATTCTGCAATCTTGTCTTCATCAAAACAGTCCTTATTTTCAATAGATATTCTCTTAGGAAAGGATGGCGAGGTATTTCGCTTACCCAAAACCTCCCTAATTATGTTCCATGTTTTCTTAGAATTTCTCTGGTTTAATTTAAGTAAATTATGGTAATAATTATTCTTTGATTTACGTTTGATCTTTTCAAATAAATTTTTATATTTCTTATATGAGTTTTCTTTATCTATTGTACGTTTTTTAAGGAATTTATTATATAATTTTTGTTTAAATTTGGATGATTTTATTAAACCTTTAGTCATCCAAGGATTATTTAAAGTTTTTGTTTTCATTTTAATTTTAGTTTTTGGGAAATGAAAATTATATTTTGATAGAAAAAGTGTTATAAATTGGTTATAAGCAACAATGGGATCTTTGATATTAAACACGTCCCAGTTTGTAAACTTTAAATCTTTTTTAAACTTTATAATTTTATTTGAAGTAAATATTCGTTTTAAAATAAACTTTGTAGAATTTAATTCAAATTTACAATTTAATGGTTTTATAACAAATATAGGGAAATGATCGGTGATATCAATTTTTATAATACCTGTTTCAAGTTTCAAATCAAATTAGTTAATAAAAATGTTATCAATGGCAGTTGCAGTGTCCTTAGTAACACGAGTAGGTCTATTGATTATGGGATAAAAACTGTTTTGCATAAAAATATTTATAACATTTTTCACGTTATTGTTTGTGTTAAAATTTAACACGTTTATGTTATAATCGCCTAACATGTGTATTTCCTTCTTTTCATTCATTATAATTTCTTGATATTCACTGAGCCATGACTCAAATTCTTTTGTAGAGTTAACAGGTGGCCGATACGAACAAGTAATTAAAATATTTTTGGAATCTTTGTTGATTATTTCAACAGTTAAGGATTCGTGATGTTTATTGTTTACTGTAAGATCTGGTCTAATCACAAAAGATAAGGTTTTGTGCAAAAAGACACAAACACCACCACCCCTTCCACCCCTGTGCAACTCAACTTTGTCATAATTTTCGAGTTCTAAAGAAGAGTTCTTGTCACCATTTGACCATGTTTCAGTCAAACAAATTACACTAAAAAACTTTGGAAAATTGTTTAACAAATGCTTGAAATTATTAAAATTTCTAGAAATACTACGAATATTCAGATGAATGATTGAAAAGTATTTTTTTATATCAACTTTGTTAGAAAATTTCGATATTTCAAACGGTGAAAAATATTGAGCGTGAATGTTAAATTCATGAAAATAATTAGCATCAGGATCAATGTTTTTATTGATTAAATTGATGGAAGAAAAAGGACGAAATATTAAGTTTTCGAAATTAAGTATTAAATTATTGAAAGAATTGAAAATTATACAAAAACACAGCACACATATTTACTTTGGTATCATATTAATATTGATTGATTTATTTGTAAGTAATTTATTATATACGACTTTAGCGTAACTGCCTTTTTCTCTAAGTAATTTTTCTTCTTGAAAAAGTCGTTTCCGATGATTCATTGTAGCATCAGAGAAATCTTCATTTATGAAAATTCCATTTTCCCAGAGTTTTTTCTCTCGAAATTTGCTCAGGACTAATTGTTTATCTTTGAAACTTAAAAATTTTACGATTATAGTCCTTTTTTTCCTGCGTTCTCCATTATGGAAAAAAGGACCACATCTGTCCGCTCGTTCAATAGGTATAGCTGTTCTTATACCAAGATTTCCCTTAAAAATTTTCCTCAACTTCTCCTCGGAGTCTGCCCATGATTCACCTTCCTCTTCCTCTACACCATTCACGCTTAAATTATTCCGTCTTGAACGGTCTTCAAGCTCAGTCAACTTAGATTCAATAGTTGACATATTGGCGTTTGAAGATGATTCCTTCAACTTTGAATCAACTACCTTTAGTTTATCTTCCACTAGATCACCGTGAAATTGTAGCGATTCCTGCAGGTCATTAATTTCGCGTTTTAAAATGCCATTTTCTTTCACGACAATGTCAATTTTCCTTTCCAATCTTTCCATGGAGGAGTTAAAAAAGTTCATTAATGTCTTCTTGAGCATAGATAAAATTTCTTTGACTTGGTCAAATGAAAAGCTGTCTGATTTAGGTCCCATACTTGGGCAGAGTAGGTAATATAATTTTTGTGGGATTAAATGGAAAAAAGGTTATAATTATATTTAACTGGAATCAGTGATATGAACAATGAAATAAATTTACTTGAATGGAAATACTCCGCCCGGTGGCAAGCAGTCGGGCGTTAAAATCCGCACAAGAAAATAATAATATGAAAAGTAAGCACTGCGAAGGAGAATTAATTATGATATGTTAAATGAGATTAATAATAATTGCTATTTAATAAGAGAGGAAGTATTTAAAGTCGTTGAAAGAGTAAGTTAGGAGATTTTAAATTATAATCAGTAAAAAGAAATGTTCTTTTCACAACAATTTCCACCAAAATTATCCAAAAAAACTTTTCCAAGAGAACCAAAAAGTAAATCCAAACAAATTCCAAAACAACCACTATGTAATCAACAATAATTTCTCCTTCTACGACTGTACAAAACAAGTTCAAATTATCAAAAACCACACATATAAACACGTCTTTCTTTTGCAAAAAATGATTGATGATTGATGATTAGTTTATAAATAGAAACAGTTAAAATTTTTGGACATAACCATATTTTTTTTTCTAACTTAAAAACCTTAGAAAAAGTTTCAGTACAAATGAAATATTTTTAAAAAGTTTTTATTGTTTTTCATCAAACGGGTTTTGACATCTTTTATAAACCTCTTTCGCCATCTTGATCTCTTCAAGTACGCCTGCTTTTTCAAAACCTTTGACGATGGACTCTTTCTGTTGCTTAAGATAATAATACATTTCAACAATCCATTTTGCATGCAAAGGTTTTAAGTCACTCAGCTTGAGTAAAACTTTTACATCTGCCGCAGCTTTTCCATTGGTTAATTGCTTGCTCACCCTATCTGCAGATATCTAGAGATATTTTCGTAAAAAGTGACGTGAAAACATACTTCCATCTGTTGGTGCTACTTTGAGGAGATGTAGAGACCTGCCCAGGTCCGTTAACTTGTAGTGCATGTATCAGAAACATCAATCGTGGTCAAGGAAACATTAAGTGCTCGAGGTGTGAACAGATTTACCATCTACAATGTTTTAAAGGGACACATACAGAGAGATTATGTTTCGTATGCTCTGAGCATAGTGCCATCCCAACCGAAGAAGTATATATTCAGAGGCATATACCGGAGCTTAAAAGACTTTCTGCTATACGAGGGTTAAAGGTTTGTCATATTAATATTCGAAGACTAATAAACAATGTTCATAAAATATCGGCAATTTTATCTGATTTCAAACTCGATATTTTTGCTGTTACAGAAACCCATCTCACAGAAAGCATTTATGCTTCAGAAATAACAATGCCGGGGTACAGATTTGTTAGTAAGAGCAGACATTCTGGTTCTGGGGGTGGCGTGGGCTTGTATATATCTGAAGGTATTAATTTTGCTCATCGTACAGATCTAGAACACGAAGATATAGAAAGTGTTTGGTTGGAAATTATGTATTCTCATACAAAAGGAATTCTTTTGAACGTTCTGTATCGACCCCCGGACAGTTCAAAGCATTTATCAAAGTCTTTTAACAACACGTTCAATGAGTGTTTATCTACAGTAACAACAATGGAAAGAAAAGAAGTAATCATTATAGGCGATAGAAATTGCGACTATCTCATTACCAGCGATCATAAAGAAATTAAATCAATTTTAAAAATTAATGGTTTAAGCAGTTAATAACTAAACCAACCAGAACAACAAAAGATAGTTCTACACTAATTGACATTATTGCGATGAGTAATCATTTAAACATAATAACTTCGGATGTTGTACCCTGTGACATTAGTGACCGTGATATGATCGGATTGGTTCGAAAAATACATAGCCAAAAATACATTCCAAGAACGATCCAGTGCCGAAATATGAATTACAGTTCCGTCGATTTTTGTCAAACTCTAAAACTTTCCGATTGGAGTCCAATTTATAAGCACGATGACGTAAATAAATCATGGTCGGAGCTAAAAGTTAATTTACTTGAAGCTATAAACAAACATGCTCCAATGATTTCAAAGAGAATTAAAGGACGGATTTGCCCTTGGCTCTCTCAGGAATGCAAATTGGAAATGAATTTTAAAGACCAGTTACTTCGGAAAGCCAGCAAAACCAAAAATGTCGATGACTGGGCTTCATATAAAACTCAACGTAACCGTTCCAACAGACTTTTAAAACAAGCTAAAAATAAATACAATCAGAACCTTATAAACGAAAACATGGGTAATCCACAGCGTTTTTGGTCAGCTATAAAAAGCATATATCGGTCTAAACACAATAGAAATGAGTTCTGTTCCCATTTTGAAATCGATGGGGAAAACACTGCTTGTGACTCAAAAATAGTTAACGCATTCTGTAGTTACTTCTCCACCGTTGCCAGCGTATTAAAGAATAAATCCATTGTGTAATTAAATCGAATTTTGTTTGGAATAACCAGTCTAAAGCTACTCGATACCTAAAGCCAACTTGTTCGACCTTTTCGTTTAAAGAAGTAACCGTTACCGTTAAGGGAAAATCGACAGAAATTGCAGTGACACTGTTCGTTGATAATCTTCGATCTGAAATCGACAATGGGAAACTCATTGGTTCGGTTTTCATTGATCTTTCGAAAGCCTTTGATACTATTAGTCATGCAGCGTTATTGAAAAAACTTCCCTTTTATGGAGTGCATGCTAAAGAATTAAAATGGATGGCAGATTATTTGTTCAATAGACACCAAGTTGTATCTTATAATAACACTTTATCTAATCCAAGGTCTTTAACATGCGGTGTCCCGCAGGGTTCAACTTTGGGTCCGCTATTGTTTTTAATTTATTTTAATGATTTTACCAGTATCCTCAAGCATGCCAGTGTCATCGAGTATGCTGAGATACAGTTTTATATGTTAGTGACAAAGATTTTATTGTGATTGAAAACAAACTTGTCGATGACTTAGACCGTTTAGCAAATTGGTTCCGTGACAATGAACTCGTGATAAATCTTAAAAAAGGAAAGACCGAGGCCATGTTGTTTGGTACGAACAAGCGCTTAAACCTCCACGGAAAGAACACATTAAACATCTCTGTTAATCACATAGCGATAAATCCAGTTAACTCATATAAATACTTAGGTGTAAAACTTGACCAATCTCTACACCTCAATCTGTTCCACGATGAATTATACCGTAAAGCATCTAGTAGTTTGAAATTTTTGAATCGTTTGCGATCATCAATGACAGTAATTTCTTCACAGAAGGTATACACATCAATGATTGTCCCGCTGTTGACATACTGTGGGACGATAGCATTGTCGATAACACCAACGAACGAACAACGAATAAAACGTCCTTCAGAACAAGCCGAAAGAATTATTTACGGAAAATCCAAAACAGAGATCGTTCTACCAAATATACTGAATATCTGGAGAAAAAGAGCTTGTACTATCGTTCGTAGAGTAGTTTGTACTGGCGATTTCGACTGTCATTTTGATGGGTATTTCGAAGTGTTGAATAACAAAACAAGAAATACAGTATACTCTCTCTATCTCGACTACTCTCTATCTCGAACTTCTCTCTATCTCAAACAAAAAGCTCGGTCCCTTGAACATTTGTGTACTCTCTAAGCTATTTTTATCTCTTTATCTCAAACTTCTCTATCTCAAATTTTTCTCTATCTCGAACAAATAACTTGGTCCCTTGCGACTATTTCTCTTTCTATCTCGAATTTTTCCCCGTCTCGTCCTCATTCACACAGCAAATAGAACAAAAATGTTCGATATTTGAAAATTCGATTGCAACCAAAATATTACAAAGTGTAAAAGTTTTGCTTTGAAATAAGAAAGCTTAAGTCAAGATGTCGACCGCTAAACGGAAGCTGAAAAACACAAAATTGATACAAAAGCTTATTTATTATTTATTTATATATAATGTTTTAAAGTTTTTCATCAAAAAGTCTTCTGAGCATTTAAACTTGAAGTCTAATACATCACTAATAAACCTTATTGTTTCTCTTGCTTTATTAGTAAAAATTTCGATTTTTACGGTTATTTTCTCTATCTCGAACTTTCTCTATCTCGAACAAATCTGTTGGCCCCTTGCGAGTTCGAGATAGAGAGAGTATACTGTAATGGAATTCTTCTGAAACTGCCAAAGATGCATTTAGAGATAGCAAGGAAGAGTTTTAAGTTCATGGCGTTAAAAGTGTTTAACCAGTTCCAAAATATATGACGGAGTCGGTTATGGAAAAATGATTTTATAAAAGTTTTAAACGATTATTTTTCTTAAATTTTGGAGGCGAGTGAATTTTTGAATTTTTATATATATATATATCTTTTATACCAGTTTTTTTATACCAGTTTTTATACTAACTTATTAATTTAACAGGACCCATTTTGATAGCAGTATTATTATATATTGACATGGCAATCCTGTATAAATATTTTTAAATAAATAGGTACAATCACCAATTCACAAAAATTTGAATTACACAAACGCTTTATCTCTTCATTATCTTGACCTTTAAAAGTGTCCAATCACAACGTGCTGTATATGTACACGGCTGAAAAAATGCAAAGGTCGGTGACGAGGTCAAAGTGGAAGTTGAGACAAATCTATATAAGCAGTTTCAGATCTATAGCAAAGGATCAATACTCATGTGCAATTAAAGCAAAGCATGAATATTTTGTTGGTTGGAAAACTGTTGGTCACATTCCACGTAAAATTTCAAGGTATGTCTATTTGTCATAAAGAAAGAAGGAGGAAAAATCAGCGGAAAATTGAAATCACTCAACTGCAAAGCTTCTCCGATTCCTTCTGGTGGACTTGAAGTCCCGCTTTCGCTCAAGTTTAAGTGTGATACGAAGTAGATTCTTGATGCTATGGAAGAGTTTGTAGACAATTTCTATTCTTATGACTTTGCTGGGGATCTTGTCAGTGAAGAGGATGAAGCTGATAAAACTGAAATTGATTTTGATGTTGTTAACCTCGAGCAAGAAAAAGATTCTCGAGACGATAGCAATGACGAGACTGAAATGGATTTACCAACCATTGTATCTCATTTATCTCGAGAAATGCCTATTACGATAGATGATTCTGATAGCGAATAAATTATATACAGTAAAATTATATCACGTCTTGTATCTTCTAAAAACAGTATTTTTTTTCAACGTAGGAAAAAATTTTCGTCGTGGAAAAGTGACAAAAAATTTTCCCGACAAAGTTTTCTCCAATAAGGTAGGCCGTAGACTATCAAGTCTGTTTTGCCGTCATTGCATACTAAAAAAAGTGATAAGTTGATGTATTTTCGTTCTTAACAACCTGTTCCAATAGGGTTTGATAATGGCGACCACGTTTCCAATCTTTATCGTCATTGAATGTTCGAGTCATTAGAAATGAATTTTATCCAACATTCAAATTTTCAGCACTTTTTTGTGGACGTCATAAATGTATGGCCCCTTTGATAATAAAAAGCAACGTAGAGTAGATGCATGATTCGTTAGAGGGATTTTAGTCGATGATTGGAAGGAATGTCACGGCTGAATTTTCTTCTGGTGGATTTGCATTTATTGCGCATTGCATGAACCCATTCCAATTTGGTCGTGGGTTTTCTAAAGAGCTTGAGAACCATGAAGCATGCCAAAGAATGTTGTAATTCACCTCTTCCGAAAAGGTATGGTCAGTGTTTAGTTGACGGATGGATTTTAAAATTTGATAAACCCCGACCTGATGCGCCAAGGAAATGATGTAGTTCGACACCTTTAGCTTTGATCACTTCTGATACCTTCTTCCTTTGCTTCAATCGAGGAACTGGCCGGTTGTGTTGTTGTTTCACAGCTTGTTGATGTAATGTCTCTATGTATTTATATGTAGCAAGTAAAAAGGCATGTAGCGATTTCAAGCTCTATTTCAAGACTGCTAGAATAAGCACGTTTTACAGAACATGAAACACAAATGCTATTTTTCAGAACAGAATGTGAAATAAAGATGGTAGTTTGAAATGGAAATGTCTAGACATCACATCTCTCCCAAAAACACGCATAAGTTATTCGAGAAGGTAATCATTCAAGGTTTTCGGTAATTGTCTATTACGAGTTGGACGATTCAATATCGGTTGTTTTCGTACAACTGGACAATCACCACTGGTTGATGTTGTTGACTCATCCGAGGTAGATTGTATTGATATATTGTCTTCATGAGGCGGTAAATCATTGTATGGAAATGTTGGTGATTCTTCAGATCTCTTATTTGACCGTTCATCGTCACTGGATATGGAATCACCTTCGGAACTACTAGACGGGTAATCTCTTGTTTCATGGTTGATGTCGTGTTGAACCGATATCTTGTATCGTTTAACATCTGATGAAGATCTCATTATCTCTTTACCGTTACAAGAAAGAAAAATACTGTTTTCTTTCACTGATAAGACTTTGCATGGTTGTGGATTCCAAGAGCAGTTAACAAGAAGAACCGTGTCCCCCGCTTTGATGTCGTGGTGCTTAGCCTTTCTTGCATTGTCGGCATAATCTTTGATTTTCTCCTTTTGTCCGTTGTCGCGTTTAGGGATGGATTGTGACACAGCGGTAGTCATTTTTACTTGTGGTAACTTATCACGAACTTGTTGGTTGAACATTAATTCACCTGGTGAGACGTTGGTTGTAGCATGAGGTGTAGTTCTGTATGCAAGTAGAAAATTTTCAAGTGCGATGCGCCAATTTGCACCGTCTGCAATTGCTGTTTGTACGCATTTTTTTATGTTGTGATTTTAAACCGTTCTACCTCTCCGTTGGCAGCTGGATGGTAGGGCGTGACACGTCTGTGTGCAACGCAGAATTCGTTGAGTAGCTGTCTGAACTCAGTACGACGCTTGAACTGAGGTCCATTGTCAGTTACAATGGTCTTTGGCGAACCAAATCTGCAGAATAACTTTTGAAGTTTTGATGCGACTGATGCAGAAGATGTTGATCTCAAAATATGTACTTCTGGATAGCGACTGTAGTAGTCAACGCAAACAAGCAAATTTTCACCTGTCGGAAATAAACCGCATAAGTCGCAACCAATGATCTGCCATATTCCTTTCAGAAGTTCACTCATATTTAAAGGGCTTGGTTTTTGGGATGGACCTACAAGCTGACAGCTTCGACAGGTTTCAATGTATCTGTCGACATTTGCCTTCATAATTTTTGCTGCTGCAACAGTGATATCTTCTTTCATTTGTTCATCTTTCTTTTTGTTCCATAAATGATTCTGTCCGCCATATTTTGAAAGCACAATACATTTTCTCGTCCTGATAACTGCGCAAAGTAAATACAATCCTGATATTTGTCTTGTAGTTTACTTTTAAAGAATTTTATTGAGTACACCTCACCATTTTAACTACGCCTGATCATCTCCTCATGGACCTCCTTTAAAGTATAAAACTCACAGTCTGACTCGTTTTCAAGCCAAAAGCAAACTCTCTTGTATGCATCCATCTTTGGTGTATTTACTGGTCTGCCTTTCTTACCATCGCGTATAACCTTTAGCCTAAAGTTATTAATGCAACTTCGATGGTAAACAGCTTCTTCAGCGACGAGACCGTTGCATGTAAGTAATCTCCCCAAAACTTTGTTTCCCCAATCATCTTGTGCTCTTTCAATCAAACTTCCACGTATCTCCATTGTCCGAACCTCCAAGTAAGGATTTTTGCTGATGAGGACTTTATTGATTTTTTGCGAACAGAGGAAGCAAGATTGTTTCCAGTCGAACTTGGGTGCATCTAAAGACGACCTTAACCTCTTTGAGTTTGAATTACCCACGAATTTCCTGGTGTCCGTGAATTTTCTTCGGCATCCATAGTGTGCTGAAACCCTTCGTTCATTTCTTCGAGTTTCAATAAGGTATTTTTGTAATGAATTCATTCCTCGTTTTTTATTGATTTTTAATAATTTTGCGAGTCCTTTATCTAAAACATTCACTTCTGGTATAGATGGCTCAAATCCTTTAAAGCATATAACACACTTCTCAACAGAATATCTGCGAGATTCTACTGATATGTCTTCAACCTCTTCTAGTGTCATGTCTTCAGTCTTGCAAAATAGTAATAGTAACATAATAAACTAATTGAACATCTGTGCTTATGTTTTGAGTAGGTTATTTGATTTGAATCCGGGCAGTATGTCGTATTAAGGGAGCAGTCAGAATTTGAGAAATAGTTTATCCTCACTCAGACTTACGTGCTCTCTTCAACCATTTCAGCGGAACGTTCACCAGCCTCTGTTGACATGTTGCCAGTCCTGGAAAGCAATAAAAACCGCTTGACAAGATTCAACTTGTGTTAAAGGCGAAAATTAAAATATCATTAATCAGACTTACGTGCTTATTACAATTACGTCTCTTCAATAGAATACTCGCCAGTCTTTGTAAAAATTGACATTTCCGTAGATTTAATGTAAGTTCCTTTTCTCGGAATCATTCCAAGACAAAATTAGATGGTGTTCGGCGTTGTCTTTGGCAAAAATTAACAAATCGTCTGCAATATTGATCACACCGTCGATATCTCCTTACTGTCGTATAACGTGTTGAAGTTCCTCAAGAACTGATTTTGCACCAAACAGCGTAAAACGTTTTACGTGAGTATGAGATTGGACGGCAGTTATGTATCTGGATTTTTTCAAAAATTCTAGCTGATGAAAAGCACTACGCATGTCAAGTTATGTAAAAACGTTTGCAATGCACCACGAAGTTTGCATTTTAGATCGTCAATTGTGGGAGTCGGGTAACTCTATATGGCTTTATTTGCACAACGCATATCAACACACAGTCTTATAGTTACCACCATGGGGTGGGCTCGTCCGTAACGTCCTCGATAATACCGGTCCGCCCAAGTTTTTCAAGTTCTTTGTTTACTTTTTTACTTTGTTTTCAGTTTTACAGGTCCCTCATTGATACCAGATTATATTTATATATTTCATATCTGACAAGATTAACCTGTATAAATATGCAATAATAATAATAATAATTTTATTTATACGAATATTTATACAGGATAACCGTTCAAAAATAAGTACAATAATTACAATATATATACAATATTTCTGTTCTCCCATGGGTCCTGTTACTAAAAGAAAAGAAATGGGTCGGGAAGTAAAAGAAGACGTAAAAAGGGGGATGTTAGTATAAAAATATAAAATGTAAAAGCTAGTGATTTATTTATAAACAATATAGAACATGTTAAAAACAATATTAAATTTTAAAATTTACATCAAGCATACATTTAAATTTGCTCGTTGTTTCGGCAGATCTAATTTGCAATGGGAATTCATTGTAACCTTTTGCACTGTTGTAACTAAAGCTTTTTCGGGAAGATTCGAGTTTGATTCTTGGCAACTTGATGAGTTTGTTTCTGTTTCTTGTGTTGTTATTTAACAGTTTAAAGTAGTCCATGAAGTTCTCACATATGTTTCCCGAGATAGAATCGTAGACCTGCAGGCACAGTCTCTTTCTTGACAGTGACTCAATGGTCGGAATGATGTTTCTGACATTGGTTTTTCCTAAGATGATGTCATGTGCACGTTTCTCGAACCTCTTTATTTATGCCAGTTGTGTATTGTTCAAGTTCAAAACGACGCTAAAAACAGTATGTGAATCACGGGATTATCATACTCTGGTTAATTGTGATTGCGGCATACCGTAAATGACCGATTAAACACCCTGGGCGTTTATATTAACAAACGAATTTTACCCTGGGCGTTTATTCGGGAGGGGCGTTAGTAAGGGAGGGGCGTTAATAAACAAAGTCCATCAACAAAAGTAATATAATCGAGAAAATGTACGTCCACTACATGATATCAAGTTTCTCGTCATTCTCTTCATCGTCATCGAGGAGGTGGAATGGCTGGGTCGCAGCCTCCATATCTTCTTCATTAATGAAAGAAAAGGGATTGGTATCACCTATCTCCTCGTTTGTCATTACAGCTAGTTGTGCTTTTAACTTTTCTGCTCCTGCCTCACAAGTCGTACCCTCCTTAAAGCAATGTATTTGGTCATCTTCAGAGCCATTTGTTGGGAGATTTAGGGCGCAATCCTTGAACAACTTGGCAATCATTTCTTTCGATAGATGTGACCACGATTCGAGAATCCACTGAACAATTTTCTGCCGTGGTGCTGCTTTGATATTTCCAGCTTCAGTAAATTCGTATAAACCCTCTGCTAACCACTGGTCGAATTTTTCTGTAATGTAGGCCTTGAAAGGTTTATTCCAGCTAACATCGGGAGCTTGAATATGCTTTGTGCACCCCCTGGAATGACAGCCATGTGCACTTTCGCAGATTGTAAGGCTTCTTTGACACTTTCCATTATGTGACATTGGAAAGAGTCCCATACTAATAACCGTTTTCCGAAAGCAAGCAAATCAAGAACATTCTTTATATAATGTAGAGTTAGCGCTTCGTTCATCCAGCCATTCGCTGAAGAAGCAACAAAACACCGACCTGTAAACTCTTGATTTAATAGGACTGCTTCACGTTTTGCTCCCTTGAATACGTTCATTCATTGCTTTCCTACCACCGCCTTCTAACTTCTTTCGTTTAGATCCACTTGGAGTTGCAGCAGTACTGAGAAGCTTAGCTTTATTCTGCTTCCATTCTCGAATGCGTTTTCTTTCAACTTTAAATTTTTCGGCAGCAGATCGGATGCTGTTAGTCTCTGCAAAGTTCACCGCTTTGAGCTTAAACTCAATTCACCTTTGTGAGAACAAGCGTCTTCGTTACTTGCAGTATCCATTTTTATTTTGATACTGAAGATAGTACCATGTACGCCTCATGTACAACTCTTCTTTCAAGTTTCAATTTACACGTGTCTTCAAAACAAATTCACAGTTTATATAGCGCACATGATACAGGTGTTGAAAATCACATTGGTCATGTTTTTTAATTTAAAAATAAACGGTCGTAATTATCCATAAAGTAAGTATGGCGAGAAGTGCTTCTTGGGAAAGTTTTGTAATGATTTATCGTGTTTCCTTTGAATCTGTTGTGAGAGGACATCATATCTATAAGGCAAAGTGGACTCCAGAAAAGAGAGAAATCCTAGTTTGCCGCAAAGACGAACGAGAAGAAGCGAGAGAACATGACAAGCATGACATCCGTGTTTACAAAAAAGATGAGACAAAGATGAACAGTGAAGTAGGCCATGTTCCGATACAGTTTTCGAAGTTATTGGTGCAATTCCTAGAATCAAACTCACAAAACATGGTCGAAGTTCGAGTCACTGGGAAAAGATACAGAGAAGTTAGACTAGTTGTGCCTGGAACATACTTGTGCTACACCAAGAGCAAGTAGATCGCAGATGTGTTGTTTAGCGAACTGAATAGAAAGAGTAACTTGTGTGAACATTTTATGCTTAAAATTAGTGAAACTGTTTCAAAATATCCACACTTTAAAGATTAAAGAAAGTAGTATTAATTTTGCTGTGAATCAAATGAAAGCCCATGGGCGTTTATTTTAATCTTTTTCTATGGACATGGGCGTTTATTCGGGAATGGGCGTTTAATTGGGAGTGGGTGTTAGTTAAAAAATTTAACTTTAACCCTGGGCGTTTATTCGGGAGGGGCGTCAGTTTGGGAGTGGACGTTAGATCGGTCATTTACGGTAGACTGTAAGTTGTGGTCGAACTCTCTTGAGGAGATACAGTCTTCCTGTTGTTTTTTTTAGGTGCTTGCAAAATGATCACGAAGGGATAGGGATTGATCTAGTTTTACCCAAGATATTTGTAACTTCTAGTAAATAGGATGTTGTGGTGACGATAGTTTATTTCTAGCGATCTGTCTTTTGTTTGTTTGGTTGTGCCAAACAGCATACATTCCGTCTTTCCTTTCTTCATGTTGGTAATCAAATCGTTGTTTTCCATCCACTCTGCAATACGTGTAAAGTCTTCTTTGAGTTTCTGCTCGAGTTCTTCCTTTGATTTTGCGGAGACAAATATAACGGTGTCATCAGCGTACATGATTATTTTCGAGTAGATAAGAACATTTCCTACGTCGTTAAATGCTATCAGAAAGAGTAGGACCCTCAGGATAGAACCCTGAGGGACACTACATTTAACATATTGAGTAGATGAAGTAACCTTGTTGTAGCAGACAATTTGTTTTTTGTTGAAGAGGTAGTTGGTTAGGAGTTCCTTTTCAGTCCCAATTATCCCGTAGCTTTGTAGACTTTCTAATATCTTGGCATGATAACTTAGGGAATCGAAAGCCTTACTCAGATCAACGAAGATTGAGCCAGTCATTTCTCCACTTTCCATATTCTTTCTAATGGTATCAAGGAACAGGGCAGCTGCAAGCTCTGTACTCCTTTGTTTCCTAAAGCCAAAGTGGAATGTCAATAACAGTTTGTGTTGTTCGAGATCTATGATCTGGTTGTAAATGCATCTCTCAAATATTTTGGAGCAGGTTGGTAAGACAGTAATCGGCTTGTAATTGTCCATGTTGTTTTTCGAACCGGATTTGTAATTTTGCGAAATTACTTGGTACGATGCCGGTTTTGATGGAGATATTGATCACGTAGCAAAATGGTTCAGCTAAGTAGGAGGCTATGTCCTTTAAAAAACAAGGAGGTAGGTCATCCTCTCCCTTTCTCCTCTCCTTTTGTGCGACAGGCGTGACGCTCGATGTGCAGTTTGACTTCGTAATCTTTTTATTTGCCGATTGTATTGTTGAAAACAGTTTCCCAAAACAACCAATTAGATTTGTTAAACTCTCCGGCACAGTGTTCCTTTCTGCCAATAAACCGCCATCGACGTCAATCTCCTTTTGAACATTGAAAACCGGTTTTTCGAAAGTCAATATGTTTAGCAAAAATGCGGTCTCTCCAGATAATAGGTTTTTGTGGGTTGTGTCCATTACGTGAAATTTCGGGTTCTAAGAAATAAACCCCCCGGAAATATACCCCTTCCCCGGAGAATTACCCCCTGTACAATAAACCTCCATAAAATTAACCCCCCGGAAATAAACCCCCCGGAAAAATACCCCCGTAAAATGAACCCCAGAAATATAGCCCTGGAATAATAAAAAAGTGCGAGAAAATTAACTCCTGAAAGTATTATATTTCTCATAAGATTGAATGATTGTAGGAAAATCAAAAGAATTATTGTTACATGTTCTTTAAAATCGGAGATTATGAGCGATGCTTCGAAGATAACGCATGTTTTCACGATTTGCATAATCATCTAGTATTGCAGGGATTTGCTCGATGCAATCCATGTATCGACGACGCTGTGCTGGAGGAGGATGTCCACCTTCCGCTTGTAAGATCTCAGTACGGTTTATAGATTGTTCCTTCTTTAGCAATTCCAAGAATTTCCCTAATGTAGGATGCGAAGACGAGCAAAAGGTTTGAAAGCGCCGGTGCCATCCTTTGATATGGTTGTTTGTTCGCGGCATCTCTTGCTGTGTTCGATGGAACATGTTCCATCTCTGGATGGGAAAAAGTGCGCTGTGCCATTTGTTGGTGCATTTCGTCGGAACCTCCCTATGTAGTTATCTTCAAAATAATCTAAGAGACGGTCAGCATCATCCTGCGAGGTATTTCAAATAACATTGCACAGTCGCTCAAACACATCAATGACATCATCTGGTGGTACAAATGCAACAGCTGCAACCATTCTCAAATGAAGTGAAAACTCAGGATCGGCTTGGTATTGCTCTTGTAAGCCAAAGCTTGAATTCGTTTCCAAATGTTTGAAGTAAGATGGAAAAAACAACCAGTAATTTCGGTTTCTGGAAAAATGGTAGTGACAGCGTTCATTGCTGCTATCTTAAAATCAGCGACGAAGGTCAAAGGAGGATTTCCAACCGCTAGAACTTAATTTGATACCTCAAGTAAAAGTCTTTCGTAAGTTTGTCGAGTTTTATTTGGTAGTAAAGCATATACACAGGGTATGATTTGCTGATTGATCCTAGCATGAATGGTATACAATTGAAAAAATATGTCTGGACAGACTTTGAAAGTTCTATCACCGAACCAATCCTCGGAATTAGTGAGGAGCTGAATAGCTTGGTTTAATGCAAAAATGAGAATTCGGTTGTCATCCCCAAAACCACAATCAAATAAAAGAAACTGCTCGTTATTAGCAGTTTGTTGGTATACCATAGCTAGCTCAGCAATAGCAGCTCTATCTACAGGGTTAGGAGGACGTTGGTTCATTTTCCGTTGATTACGGATTGTTCTACGCATGTGACTAATTGCAGGTAGATTTACAGATGCATCTTCTAAAATTCCTTGAAGTGCTTTACCAAGAATTTGTTGTGGTGGATTTTGAGTGGTGTCGGCTTCATCTCGAATTATGTTTTTAATACGATTTACTTCACAAACTGTATTATTAGAAGGTGGATGGGTGTGTTCATTGACCATTCCGATAATATCATCTCTCTGAAATTTTTATTTTTGCTTTGCATTGTCGCTTGTTTCTTGTTAGTTCACACTCGTAAGATCTCACGTCATTTGCCAGGTCTTTTTAAAAAACGTAGACATAACCATCCGAAATAATCTTTCTCTGCGTTTTTTGTGATGTTACAAACTTCATTTTTGATGACACACTTACTTTCAAATGAAAATACTTTCAGAAAGAAAATTCTTCCAACATGAACAAATTTATTTGTTGGGTTATACTGGTTGTTAATTATTACAAGTACTATAACTGATGCTACAATTTGTTGCTGCTACACATTGCAGGTATACCGATTGTTTCACATCCCTCAAATCTAAAGTTTCAAGATCATTCATTTTCCGGCTTTTTGAGGATTTTCGGAAGCTTGGGTTGTAACCCCAGGGGACTGCCTCATATCCCGAAGAAATAGGAGTTTTGAGCGTGGGTAAACCTATACTTTTCAATATCATTATTATACCATATTTCACTTATCAATATATTTTCGAATAGAGTTCGAATAAAAACCAGTTATTCACTGTAAACATTTTCCTGATCAAAAAGCACGAACCATCTTGATCGAACGTGTAATCGAACGAATTTGTTATTTTCTTTTTTTGTGTTTTTTTTCTTTGTAAACTAAACTTTAGAATAAGAAACTTTTAGGACTAAAATTTTAAAAAAAATTAAGAACCTTTTGATACTAGGGCCTTCGCTAGGTTTCTTATAAAAAACAAACGTGTATCAACAGATTTTCAACAGCTGCATTTTTCATGGGAGTTTATTGTACGGGAGGTATTTTTCCAAGGGTATTTTTTCGGGGGGTTTATTTCCGGGGGGTTTATTGTACGGGGGTATATTTCCGGGGGGTTTATTGTACGGGGGTATTTTTTTAAGGGGTAATTCTTCGGGGGGATTTTTCCGGGGGTTTATTTCTTGACACCAAATTTCGTACCGCCAAGTTTGTTTTTAGTTTCTACAACAAATTGGATTGTTCCCAAAACCTTTAGGGATGAATTTGACGAACTCCCATGTGTTATAACTTTAGTTTTGATTTTCTGCATAATCGGTTTTTGTTTCAGTCTCTTGGACCATTGATTAAACGTTCTCAACGTCAATATATTTATACTAGCTCCGCTGTCAACGAGGAAATTTACCCGGATACTCTCGACCAAAACAGTAGCATCAAAATCAGCTTTATTCATCTTAGAAACACACTCGTCAGAATCGAAACAGACTTAGATTTAGTGCCCTTATCACAGCACACAGCCTTATTTTTACCAAATGACATAGTAAACAAAGTTTCATCCAAATGCAGAGGTTCCAGACTTTCATACAGTTGAGTATCAGTTGAGTATCATTTAAACTGTTTAGTGGCTTCGTTTTACTGTTATTTAGATTACCTCCTCTTTTCTGTCTTGTTTTGCAAACAGAAGCAAAGTGATTCTTTTTGGAACAACTGTTGCATGTCTTTCCCAAAGCAGAACAATGGGATTTATGCGGGAATTTCCCCCCATACCGAAAACTTTATTGTTATTACTCATTCCTCGCTCAAAATAATTATTCTTCCAAATCTTCTTTTGTTTGCGAAGTTCACGTTCTCTCCGTCCTCTTCTTTCAGTTTGGTTTTCGTCAACACTTCAACTTGTTTTCTAAACAGACAATGTTTCATAACTTTTATTAGTTTGCGACTCGAAATGTTTATCACTTCGTTGAAGGTAGGTATATCACTCGATTTTGCATTTTCGAATATTTCATAAGTATCATCTCCTACGTACGTTAGAAACATGGCCAACTTTTGTTTTTCTTCCGCTACCCCAATAGCTGTACACAATAGCTCGAACCGTTGTTTATATTTCTTCCACCGCGATGAAACTCTATCTGTCTCCGACAAATCGAAAGTTAGAAAATTCGGTAAAAATTTTTATACCATTCAAAAGAGCATTAAAAAAGAAGGAAAAATATATAAAGAGCTATGTCCCAAAATTGATATTTGAATATTGAATATTATTAGTGACGTCATCATTTCACACGATGAAAACTTTAAAAATCATGAAAATTGAAAATCTTTGATATTTTTCCGAAAGGAAATTGCCTAAGAGGCAATAGATCCAAGGAAGCCAACATCTTAAAACCAAAATATATTATATTATAATAGTCTAAATGTTGATATTCAATCAATTCATCGTCATCACTTTTGTCGTCGCTGAAATATCTGTCTCTCCATCTTTGTTTGTCAAATTATAACAACTATCAATGCATTGACATAAGTCTGTACATTTCCATCCATGAACAAAACACATGCATGCCCTCGTACTGCATTTCGATGTTTTGTAATTGCAAGATATAAGCTGTAAAACTTCGTCGGGAGCCGGTTTAGCGTGCTGAGGGGTTAGCTATTTTTTCCATCCCTCAAAATGCGAAAACATTTTTAAGTTAAAACATGTTAATTTATGTTACAAAAATGTAATAATTATGCTTAAAAAGAATTTTCAAAAGTAAACTTTGCACTTACACGTGTTTTGATGCGGGAATCATAATTTTTGTTTTTAATTTTTTTTGGTGTTAAGGTCGGTTTACACTACATTTATACATTGCTTGAGTAAGCATTTCTCTTCGCGCGAAAGTTTCTACACCTATAATCAGGGCCGCCAGGAGAAAAAAAGGCATGGGAAGCAGAAATGATGTCATTATAGGTGTTACTTATCGTCTGTTTAGTCTGTGGTATTAGACCAATAAAACTTACTACATTAATTAGTGATTAAGCACAAAAGGTACCGTAATAGTATTTAAAACTAAAAACAGCTGCTATTGATAACAGATTATGTCAGCTGTTATTTGCATTGCACTTTAGGCCTACTAATTAGACCAAATCATTATTTTTATTTTTTAATTTTAAAGTATTTAAGCCCATTGCTAAACAAAATAAAAATTGTTTCAAATATTTATGGGCTCCTGTTTATCACGGGCCCCGGGTACTTTGCCCCCTCCCTCCCCCTCTCGGTGGGCCTGCCTTTAATACACTAATTTTATTTATAAGCACCACTGTGAAATGACCTTACGGTAGCTATGCTTAGCAAATTTACAATTTTTACCGTAAAAATATGCTTATTGCTATGCTTATGTATATGGAAAGCAGGGGTAGAAACTATGCTTATATGCTTATGCCGGTAATTTCCCTTGAAATGTAAATTATATAAAAATCTTTTTCTTGTATAATTTTTAGCTTTGTTTTAAATTTACTCATATCTTCTGATCATTTAATATTGTCTCATTAAGCTCACTTTACCCTCTGTCTCTGAATAAACTACATTAAGCTAACTTCAAAACAAGGCATTTTTAAATAATTGGGAATTGCAGGCCCGTAACCAGAAAGTTTAGCGGGGGGGATCGAAAAATATTGTCAAAGAGGTAGTGAATATAAACTGGAGGTCTGGCGGATGGTTGAAGCTTACGCGTTTTGTGAGCTTGAATAACAAGAAATGCATTCCCAAAGTGCATATTTTAGTCCCAGAGACTCGGAATTTTAAAACCAGTAAGTTATACTTTATCTCATTAGAATCCAAGGAAGTGTGATTTTCTTCAAAAACCAACGTCTAACCCTTTTTACTAAAAAGCCTTATACTTCTCAGGCCCGGCGGAGTAAAAAAAAAGTGGAGGGGCTGAAGAAACAAGTTTGTAGGCAATGGAAGTGCACACTGCGTTTCGGACTTTATTCC
The DNA here is from genome assembly GCA_963930725.1 of Candelabrum cocksii. Taxonomy (NCBI): domain Eukaryota; kingdom Metazoa; phylum Cnidaria; class Hydrozoa; order Anthoathecata; family Candelabridae; genus Candelabrum; species Candelabrum cocksii. Next base: position 3,792,916 of record OZ005677.1, on the reverse strand, counting down.
ATTAAAAGGTGGTGTATGCGCTGTTTTTACACATTTTAATATATATTTATCGAGCACTATATCCTGAGTAGAAGAAGATTTCACAACATAACCGCTCCTGTAAAAAGTAGAGCACTATCCTTCAATTCAACTATGGAAAAGATAAACTTACATTACTCCGAGAAAAATATACCAGCGGCATCATATAATAACTACAAGATGCAATTAATAAACAAGATCGAAGCTGTCATAAAAAGGATGAGATGGAAGACATTATTCCTCGATAACAACATCGAAAGCGAGAACAGCGAAAAAGAGGAATATCCTAAAACGTATGGTCTAAAGACCACAAACACACCACCACTGATACGCAAAATGTCAGATTTCGAAAAAGATCTTATCGGCTTAGTTCAAAAGCTGAAATTCAAAAAGTGCACAAGTGACTTCCGAAAGCGAATGCAACAAGACATTAAATCAATAAACGATTCCAATAAGCTGTTTGTCCCAGCAGACAAAACATCCAACATGTACAAGGTTAATAAGGAAGAATACGAACAGATCTTGACAAACTCGATAACGAAAACGTACAAAAAAACCAACAGCAACACCAAACATCTCGTGAACAACGCCGGTAAAGCAATCATCAAAGACAATCTTATCGCGAATAAAGTTGATATCAACGGTGAGAACAACTGCTTCATTACACTAAAAGACCACAAAGAGAACTTTGAAAACAATCCGACTACGCGGCTGATTAATCCTGCAAAGAACGAACTAGGCAGAATTAGCAAGGTTATCCTTGAAAAAGTCAACGCACAACTGCGGACAACCCTCCACTTAAATCAATGGAAGAGCACACCCAATATAATCGAATGATTTTGAAACAACGAAGAAAAGAGCAAACACAAGTTTATGATGTTCGATGTGAAAGACTTCTACCCGTCCATCAGCGAGAAACTTCTCACCAACGCCATCAAATTTGCTGAACGACACCTGACTTTAAGCCAAAAAGAGAAGGAAATCATCTTTCATTCACGCAAATCGCTATTGTTCAACAAGAACGAAAGTTGAGTGAAGAAAGGAAACAAAATCTTTGACGTGACAATGGGTGCGTTCGACGGTGCAGAAGTATGCAAACTTGTTGGTTGCCTCTTACTTTCGAGTATACCAGCAAAATACAGAAAGAAGAATATTGGGTTGTACCGGGATGACGGTCTTGCAGTCTTCAAAAACATCTCTGATCCACAGAGTGAAAAAATTAAAAAGGAATTTCAAAAGCTGTTTAAAGAGAATGACTTGGTGATAGTGGTTGAATGCAATATGACGGTAGTTAACTACTTGGGACGTCACACTCGACTTGACCACTGGAACATTTAAACCTTATCACAAACCAGACAACAAAGTTAACTATATCCACGTTCATTCCAACCACCCTATAAATACCATCAAGCAGATTCCTGTATCAATACAAAACCGTTTATCAAACCTGTCATCAAATGAAAAAATATTCAACCAAGCAACCCCGTTCTACGCTGTAGCACTCCGGAGATCCGGATACGACCACAAATTTGAATACACACCAACGGTTACAAACCAACGACCGAAAAACCGTAAAAGGAATATAATATGGTTCAATCCACCATTTAACAACAACATCTCCACTAACATCGGTAGATTTTTCCTCAACTTGGTTCAGAGGCACTTCCCCCGACAACATAAGTTCCACAAGATATTTAACAAAAACAACGTTAAAGTCAACTACAGCTGTATGCCAAACATGAAAGCGGTTATAAACGGACACAACAAAAAAATCTTAACACCACCACCCGTAAACCCTAACAGAACATGCAATTGTATGAAAAAAGACAGCTGCCCACTAAACTAAAACTGTCTGGTGAAGAATATATATGAAGCCACAATTACATCCAATTTGCCAAATTATCAGGAGAAAAAATACATTGGACTGTGCGAAAGTACTTTCAAGAAGCGGTTTGCAAACCATAAATCGTCATTTTTTAATGAAAGATGCAGAAGCAGCACTTCACTCTCTGTTGAAATGTGGAAAATAAAAGAATTAAACGGCATTCCCACTGTCACCTGGAGAATCGTTAAAAAAGCGAAACCTTACAGCCCAGAATCGAAATATTGCTCACTGTGCTTAGAAGAAAAATTTGAAATAGTCAATTATCCTGGAAGAAATCTTCTCAATAAAAGAACTGAGATAATTGCTAAATGCCGCCATCGACGAAAACATCTCCTAATGCTCCACAATCCTGACGATAACACGTAAAGGATTGTGACGCGAATAACGAAAACATGCTAGTGTCGTATTTATATTTTTAACGGTTTTTTGTATTGACAATTTATTTCTATCTGAAGATTGTCCAGAACGGGCATGAAACTTAAAGTTCCAGAAAATAAATTATTGAATCTTTTCTTTATCAACTACACATTTTAATATATATGAGCAACGCATACGCCTCTTTTAATTCAACGTAGAAAATCTTTTTAAATGGCGGGGTTCATTCTCACTGGTTTCGAAAAAGTACATTCCATTGGTTAAAACAACAAGAACATCGACCGAACGATCTTTACATAAATTTCAACCAATGACGGACTTTACTGGCGAATCTCCACTGAGCGCAAAAGTACATAGAATCATTTCATTGGTCGCAATTAACGTCACTGGCGAGAATAATAAAACGTCAAGACCTAATACTTATTTACAGTCTAAGTAAAAAGTCCAAAAAGTCGTTTGCGGTTGTCATTCGAACATGCAAGAACATTTGGCGATCAAGTCGAGACTATCAGTCTGCGCCTTATGAAATGTTATGAAAATGGCAAGTGAATTGAAACGGCTAGGTAACATCGTAGATCGCATCTACGTCTTTACTCTCCTTGCCATGGAAAAAGTTGTTTCAGCTGTCGCGCTAGTGGTTGAGTTTACATCTGACAATTTACACAAAATACAATTGTTTATCAACGTTTATTATTAGTTTCTTTTCTTCAGAGAGAAGTGACAGCATCTTATTAATCAAATCATCGGCACAAACAATATCTTCATCTTTGAGTAAGACTTGGAGGGCTTGTAATTTGACTCTCCCTGTTCTTCAACGTCGATATCGAACTGGTAATTGCTCTCTACACTCGACATTTCTCCAAGAGTTTCTTCACCCTTCAGAGTTTTGATGAACAATGATTCCAACTGCACAAAAATCAACGACGACGGCTAATTAAATCTTTCTTGGACAGACGACACTATTGCATCAACTACTTCGTAGAACGAAACTCTGGTAATGAGTTATTATTAGGGCAAGTAAAGTCAAGTTTTTGTTATTAAGTTATTGCGGCGTTGTTTAAAGTAAGAGTGATGGACACATGAAGTAAGTTTCAAAATCGTAATTTGATAGGTCAATAAAAAGTCAAATTTTTATCGTTAGGTCAATTTTTCAATTTTAGGTCAATAAAGTCAATTTCTTTAAAATGTTGAGAAAAACTGACACTTTAACAACATCATGTTCATCAATCTCAATCTGTGCTAACTCTATTTATACTATAGTGTACAGTGTGGATTATCAGAGCTCCTTGACAGGTTATAGGCTATAAAGTAAACAAGTGACGTGACATGGTCGATGGATGTATTTCATTATTTCAAGATATTTATGCGCCAGAAGATGATCATTGTAACGTTTTCGATATTTTTAAAGACATTGAAGATTAGATATCATGAAAAATATAGTTAGTATTTCTTTAGAGTTATGTTAGTATTATATACAACATGTTTTAAAAGTGTGGAGAACAAAAAATTTGGTTAATAAACAAACTAAAATGTTGAATTTGATTGTCTTTTGTCCATTCGCGAAATTTTCTGACAATAAAGTATAAAACACAAGAAACAATGGTTCACTCAGTCAAATTTTCGTGTCAATAAAGTCAATTTTTCTGAATTTTAAAGTCAATTTCTTTGGATTTTTAGGTCAATAAAAACTTGCCCTAGTTATTATTAAACCTATAAAATCTTCTCGCACACGGAAACAATCATCTACCCATCGCAAGCAAAGTGTTAGTTGCTCTTTGTTGGATATGCCGGTATATCCATCACTGATTATCGCATAAAACGATTTTTGATTTTTTCAAATGTGCCATGTGCCATAAGATTTATTACTTCATTTTGAATGGCATGAGATAAATATTTATCTGTTTTCTTTAACACCTATTTGCTTAGTTCAGGGAAGTCTTTGCTTTAGTTAAATGAAATTTCAATTTCCGTCATTGTCATCACCCCTTAAGGCTAAACCTCGACGCCCTAGAAATTGTAAACATTCTATAAACTTTAGCAAACATCGTCTATTCTGTTCCATGTAATCTTTCACGGTTTGGTTGGACATTTCACGAACGTTTCCGCAACATGGAACTGTTATTTCCTAGGCTAATGCTATTGTGGCACTTTGAATGAAAGTGACGCCCGACTCAATATACACAGAATTGACTTCTATAGACCGGTAAATATAGTGGTAGTATTAATAACATTGCATAAGGACTTAGAAATAGCTATATAATCCTCTCTCCTGTTTATCACGGGCCCCGGGTACTTTGCCTCCTCCCTCCCCCTCTCAGTGGGCCTGCCTTTAATACACTAATTTTATTTATAAGCACCACTGTGAAATGACCTTACGGTAGCTATATGCTTAGCAAATTTACAATTTTTACCGTAAAAATATGCTTATTGCTATGCTTATGTATATGGAAAGCAGGGGTAGAAACTATGCCGGTAATTTCCCTTGAAATGTAAATTATATAAAAATCTTTTTCTTGTATAATTTTTAGCTTTGTTTTAAATTTACTCATATATTCTGATCATTTAATATTGTCTCATTAAGCTCACTTTACCCTCTGTCTCTGAATAAACTACATTAAGCTAACTTCAAAACAAGGCATTTTTAAATAATTGGGAATTGCAGGCCCGTAACCAGAAAGTTTAGCGGGGGGGGATCGAAAAATATTGTCAAAGAGGTAGTGAATATAAACTGGAGGTCTGGCGGATGGTTGAAGCTTACGCGTTTTGTGAGCTTGAATAACAAGAAATGCATTCCCAAAGTGCATATTTTAGTCCCAGAGACTCGGCATTTTAAAACCAGTAAGTTATACTTTATCTCATTAGAATCCAAGGAAGTGTGATTTTCTTCAAAAACCAACGTCTAACCCTTTTTACTAAAAAGCCTTATACTTCTCAGGCCCGGCGGAGTAAAAAAAAGTGGAGGGGCTGAAGAAACAACTTTGTAGGCAATGGAAGTGCACACTGCGTTTCGGACTTTATTCCATTAAAAGGTGGTGTATGCGCTGTTTTTACACATTTTAATATATATTTATCGAGCACTATATCCTGAGCAGAAGAAGATTTCACAACATAACCGCTCCTGTAAAAAGTAGAGCACTATCCTTCAATTCAACTATGGAAAAGATAAACTTACATTACTCCGAGAAAAATATACCAGCGGCATCATATAATAACTACAAGATGCAATTAATAAACAAGATCGAAGCTGTCATAAAAAGGATGAGATGGAAGACATTATTCCTCGATAACAACATCGAAAGCGAGAACAGCGAAAAAGAGGAATATCCTAAAACGTATGGTCTAAAGACCACAAACACACCACCACTGATACGCAAAATGTCAGATTTCGAAAAAGATCTTATCGGCTTAGTTCAAAAGTTGAAATTCAAAAAGTGCACAAGTGACTTCCAAAAGCGAATGCAACAAGACATTAAATCAATAAACGATTCCAATAAGCTGTTTGTCCCAGCAGACAAAACATCCAACATGTACAAGGTTAATAAGGAAGAATACGAACAGATCTTGACAAACTCGATAACGAAAACGTACAAAAAAACCAACAGCAACACCAAACATCTCGTGAACAACGCCGGTAAAGCAATCATCAAAGACAATCGTATCGCGAATAAAGTTGATATCAACGGTGAGAACAACTGCTTCATTACACTAAAAGACCACAAAGAGAACTTTGAAAACAATCCGACTACGCGGCTGATTAATCCTGCAAAGAACGAACTAGGCAGAATTAGCAAGGTTATCCTTGAAAAAGTCAACGCACAACTGCGGACAACCCTCCACTTAAATCAATGGAAGAGCACACCCAATATAATCGAATGATTTTGAAACATCGAAGAAAAGAGCAAACACAAGTTTATGATGTTCGATGTGAAAGACTTCTACCCGTCCATCAGCGAGAAACTTCTCACCAACGCCATCAAATTTGCTGAACGACACCTGAGTTTAAGCCAAAAAGAGAAGGAAATCATCTTTCATTCACGCAAATCGCTATTGTTCAACAAGAACGAAAGTTGAGTGAAGAAAGGAGACAAAATCTTTGACGTGACAATGGGTGCGTTCGACGGTGCAGAAGTATGCAAACTTGTTGGTTGCCTCTTACTTTCAAGTATACCAGCAAAATACAGAAAGAAGAATATTGGGTTGTACCGGGATGACGGTTTTGCAGTCTTCAAAAACATCTCTGATCCACAGAGTGAAAAAATTAAAAAGGAATTTCAAAAGCTGTTTAAAGAGAATGACTTGGAGATAGTGGTTGAATGCAATATGACGGTAGTTAACTACTTGGGACGTCACACTCGACTTGACCACTGGAACATTTAAACCTTATCACAAACCAGACAACAAAGTTAACTATATCCACGTTCATTCCAACCACCCTATAAATACCATCAAGCAGATTCCTGTATCAATACAAAACCGTTTATCAAACCTGTCATCAAATGAAAAAATATTCAACCAAGCAACCCCGTTCTACGCTGTAGCACTCCGGAGATCCGGATACGACCACAAATTTGAATACACACCAACGGTTACAAACCAACGACCGAAAAACCGTAAAAGGAATATAATATGGTTCAATCCACCATTTAACAACAACATCTCCACTAACATCGGTAGATTTTTCCTCAACTTGGTTCAGAGGCACTTCCCCCGACAACATAAGTTCCACAAGATATTTAACAAAAACAACGTTAAAGTCAACTACAGCTGTATGCCAAACATGAAAGCGGTTATAAACGGACACAACAAAAAAATCTTAACACCACCACCCGTAAACCCTAACAGAACATGCAATTGTATGAAAAAAGACAGCTGCCCACTAAACTAAAACTGTCTGGTGAAGAATATATATGAAGCCACAATTACATCCAATTTGCCAAATTATCAGGAGAAAAAATACATTGGACTGTGCGAAAGTACTTTCAAGAAGCGGTTTGCAAACCATAAATCGTCATTTTTTAATGAAAGATGCAGAAGCAGCACTTCACTCTCTGTTGAAATGTGGAAAATAAAAGAATTAAACGGCATTCCCACTGTCACCTGGAGAATCGTTAAAAAAGCGAAACCTTACAGCCCAGAATCGAAATATTGCTCACTGTGCTTAGAAGAAAAATTTGAAATAGTCAATTATCCTGGAAGAAATCTTCTCAATAAAAGAACTGAGATAATTGCTAAATGCCGCCATCGACGAAAACATCTCCTAATGCTCCACAATCCTGACGATAACACGTAAAGGATTGTGACGCGAATAACGAAAACATGCTAGTGTCGTATTTATATTTTTAACGGTTTTTTGTATTGACAATTTATTTCTATCTGAAGATTGTCCAGAACGGGCATGAAACTTAAAGTTCCAGAAAATAAATTATTGAATCTTTTCTTTATCAACTACACATTTTAATATATATGAGCAACGCATACGCCTCTTTTAATTCAACGTAGAAAATCTTTTTAAATGGCGGGGTTCATTCTCACTGGTTTCGAAAAAGTACATTCCATTGGTTAAAACAACAAGAACATCGACCGAACGATCTTTACATAAATTTCAACCAATGACTGACTTTACTGGCGAATCTCCACTGAGCGCAAAAGTACATAGAATCATTTCATTGGTCGCAATTAACGTCACTGGCGAGAATAATAAAACGTCAAGACCTAATACTTATTTACAGTCTAAGTAAAAAGTCCAAAAAGTCGTTTGCGGTTGTCATTCGAACATGCAAGAACATTTGGCGATCAAGTCGAGACTATCAGTCTGCGCCTTATGAAATGTTATGAAAATGGCAAGTGAATTGAAACGGCTAGGTAACATCGTAGATCGCATCTACGTCTTTACTCTCCTTGCCATGGAAAAAGTTGTTTCAGCTGTCCTGCTAGTGGTTGAGTTTACATCTGACAATTTACACAAAATACAATTGTTTATCAACGTTTATTATTAGTTTCTTTTCTTCAGAGAGAAGTGACAGCATCTTATTAATCAAATCATCGGCACAAACAATATCTTCATCTTTGAGTAAAACTTGGAGGGCTTGTAATTTGACTCTCCCTGTTCTTCAACGTCGATATCGAACTGGTAATTGCTCTCTACACTCGACATTTCTCCAAGAGTTTCTTCACCCTTCAGAGTTTTGATGAACAATGATTCCAACTGCACAAAAATCAACGACGACGGCTAATTAAATCTTTCTTGGACAGACGACACTATTGCATCAACTACTTCGTAGAACGAAACTCTGGTAATGAGTTATTATTAGGGCAAGTAAAGTCAAGTTTTTGTTATTAAGTTATTGCGGCGTTGTTTAAAGTAAGAGTGATGGACACATGAAGTAAGTTTCAAAATCGTAATTTGATAGGTCAATAAAAAGTCAAATTTTTATCGTTAGGTCAATTTTTCAATTTTAGGTCAATAAAGTCAATTTCTTTAAAATGTTGAGAAAAACTGACACTTTAACAACATCATGTTCATCAATCTCAATCTGTGCTAACTCTATTTATACTATAGTGTACAGTGTGGATTATCAGAGCTCCTTGACAGGTTATAGGCTATAAAGTAAACAAGTGACGTGACATGGTCGATGGATGTATTTCATTATTTCAAGATATTTATGCGCCGGAAGATGATCATTGTAACGTTTTCGATATTTTTAAAGACATTGAAGATTAGATATCATGAAAAATATAGTTAGTATTTCTTTAGAGTTATGTTAGTATTATATACAACATGTTTTAAAAGTGTGGAGAACAAAAAATTTGGTTAATAAACAAACTAAAATGTTGAATTTGATTGTCTTTTGTCCATTCGCGAAATTTTCTGACAATAAAGTATAAAACACAAGAAACAATGGTTCACTCAGTCAAATTTTCGTGTCAATAAAGTCAATTTTTCTGAATTTTAAAGTCAATTTCTTTGGATTTTTAGGTCAATAAAAACTTGCCCTAGTTATTATTAAACCTATAAAATCTTCTCGCACACGGAAACAATCATCTACCCATCGCAAGCAAAGTGTTAGTTGCTCTTTGTTGGATATGCCGGTATATCCATCACTGATTATCGCATAAAACGATTTTTGATTTTTTCAAATGTGCCATGTGCCATAAGATTTATTACTTCATTTTGAATGGCATGAGATAAATATTTATCTGTTTTCTTTAACACCTATTTGCTTAGTTCAGGGAAGTCTTTGCTTTAGTTAAATGAAATTTCAATTTGCGTCATTGTCATCACCCCTTAAGGCTAAACCTCGACGCCCTAGAAATTGTAAACATTCTATAAACTTTAGCAAACATCGTCTATTCTGTTCCATGTAATCTTTCACGGTTTGGTTGGACATTTCACGAACGTTTCCGCAACATGGAACTGTTGTTTCCTAGGCTAATGCTATTGTGGCACTTTGAATGAAAGTGACGCCCGACTCAATATACACAGAATTGACTTCTATAGACCGGTAAATATAGTGGTAGTATTAATAACATTGCATAAGGACTTAGAAATAGCCATATAATCCTCTAATGATAGAAAAAAAAATTATTATGTAGTAAAAAAGTGGGTGTGGGGCTGAGCTCCCTCAGCCCCCCGGCTCCGCCAGGCCTTCTTCTTATTACTATTAATGTGAATATTCAAAATGATACAATATATCAAAAAATATTATAATAACACTGAATCCAATTGTAATCTTCTGGTGTGCTTTTGCGAAAGCACTTTGACAACCTCCTCCATATCGACCGTGTCATCGTAATGAATAGCCATCAGCGCTTAGATTCGATTGACGTTCCTGTCGCTTTGATGCAAGTAAGTAACCGTGCAAGCGTCGTATTGTACTGAAACTTCGTTCACACTCACATGAAGTAACGGGCAACGTACAGCCTATCTGTAGGAGAACGAAGACGTTTGGAAACATTATCTCGTCGGAAATATTTAGAGCATTTGCGAGAGAGTCCGGTTTCTCTGTAACATTGTGAATCTTAAACTTCCAACGTTGCAGTTCAGTGGAGACAAGATGAGCAGATCGTAAATAATCTTCGTACATTTCCACAGCATCTGTTATATTGATGTTTTCCTCCAGTAGTATGGGCACAAGACCTAGTAAGTGACTGGCAGTTGTCTGCAACCCGGAAAACTGCGCTTCCATCACAATGTAGTCTGCAAACGGAATTAACAGATTTCTCCTGCAGTGATCCTTCAAGCTGGTTGCTGGTTATCTCTGTTTCTTTGTCGCATTGTAATTCGTGTCATTGAGGGTACGACACCAACTTTTTAAGGATGTTTAACGTCGATTTCTGCAACTCTACTGTTATACCTTTGAAGAACATGCGCAATCTCTTCAAATGTGGTTACTAGATGTGGAAAGGAGTCATGTAAGTGGCTGTATGCTTCTTGACGTTACGCCCAATGAGTTTTACTATGGTTTTTAGCGGCTGTTTTTTACTTGGGGGAGCATTCTTTAATATTATGTGCTCTGATAAATCTTTCCTGCTTGATTAGGTGCACGTCTTTCACAAAACACAGAAGGCGGCGCATAGTTAAATATATATTAATAGCATGAAAATATAAAATACATAATTATTTACTTTACCGAGCGGAACTATTTGTTAATTATATACTTTATTGAGCGGAACTATTTTTTCTGTGGGAGGGGGGGGGGGTTTGTCCGATCCGAACGTACTGATTTTAAGTCCATTAACGTAGTTCTCTTCGTAATTTGAAAGGTCATTAACGGAACCAGTGATTAACGTAGTCTAATTTAGAACGTCATTAACGGAACCCGTGATTAACGGAACCCATCTACAGGCGCGGATCTAGGATTTTTTTCAACATGTTTAATTATTTTTAAGTATATACTTAGCCCAACTTGAGGTTATAAAGGTCAAACTTTCCTCAAGCAGTATGGACTGGAAAAATCATAATAGATAGACAAACTGGGTACGTACACTCTGTCCCAAACAAGCCCCGGGGTACACAGCTGTACGTTTTTTCGAACTGCGGACGTACTTTTGCGGTAGCCCCTTATGAAGTCATAAGATTTAAGAATAAAGAAAAGAGAGTATTATGAGTACTACATCCAATCCAGACTATTTTAAGATGACGTCATTCCGGAAAAAGGGAATTTAGAACTATGGACGGTATTAGTTTGTAAAATTAAACATTCGCTTTAATGTGAAAGTCTTTAAGAAGCCTTTCAAGGAAATGAAAAGCAATTCACGGAATTGATTTACATAGAGACGATAAACGTATTTCTTGGAGTAAACGCCGCATTTTATTAAAAACAGTCTAATTTGGGGCCATACATTTATTATCTCTGGTATCCTATTAATCAATCAATCTCATCGCTGACTCATTCGCTCCATTAACTTCGAAGGAGTGATGTTTATTGGTGGGCGTCGTATAAAAGAGGAAATACGATTACAATTGTTTTAGAACAACGAACTTGGAAGTTTATTGCGCAGATCTGCTACAGGCTATATTATTGTGAAGATTGTGGGCTGTGAATTTTGTCTGTGTATATCTACCAAAATTATTTTTGTGTCCCAATGAAAGGATTTGACTCCCCCCATATTAGACCATGAGATAACCCAAAATTTATACTCATTTGAAGTGAAATCACCAAACATGGTTTTTTTGTCATCCTTAGGGTCTATATAATGAGGTTTGGAGGTAGCCCCGACCAAATCGTACAGCGTTCGCCTTCAAAATTGGTGACTAAGGGGTCTTTGTTTATATCATGAACTCAAAATTTTATAGACTTTAAAATGGGTTTTATTGCAATAAATCGGTCAATTTTGCTTCAAAATTGCTAAAACTTTGGAGAAATGTCTTTTGGACTATAATAAACACAATTTGAAATTTCTTTTTAAATTCTTTTGATTTTTGTGTGTTTTATAGACCAGAATATTAGAAGTTTTGGTGTTAATTAATTATGTTTTGTTGACCTTCAGCTTAATTCCCATTGAGTAACTGGTATGTCCGAATGAGCTTTCAATCATTAATTGATGGTTTTTGTACAGTTTTTAATCTTTGTGGGATCTGTTGGGTCTGTAAATTACACAAGGTACCTCGTTATAAGTAAGATAGCTAGAATTGAATGTAGAAATTAATATAGAAACAAATGAACTCAAATCAAATAACTATATGTGTCTTCATATATCTTCATCATTATCTGCGTCATCGTAATAATTGTCGTCGTCTGATTCCATGTCAAATTCTTCCACAGGGTTAGCTTTGTTTACACATTTCTCCAGCTTGCATGATTCAGTACACCTCATCTGATTGTCTATACATAAACACGACCCGAAAACGCAACGTTTTTTGCAATCACATGAGAGCAGCTCGAGCATCTAAAAAAGTGATTACGATACAGATTGATTGAAGGATACAACGTAATCTATATAATCTCACAATATATCACATTTTGGTAATGTATCATAATCTATTCAATTTCAATCCTATATTGCACTTTAGTGTAGTTTTTGCGGAGAGGATATGATACACACTATCCAAAGATCATTTTTTGAAACATTGTACAGCTTACAGATTCAGGGGCAGGGTCGCTATCCAATCGATAACTAGGTTACCATCGCAGTCATCTTCCCAGCCATGATGCATTGGATTGTTGATATCTGGTTCAGATTCCAGAGACATACACCATATCCTGCACTGGTAATTTGCCCATTGGTAATGTTTTTTCAATGTCTCTTGACAAGGCGGCAGCTGTGACAAGGAAATTTTACCTTGTTTTTGGCAGTAGAAACGGTACCTTGCTGCGTTCACATTCTCTTTTGTAGAGCCATACAGATGGCACGTGAATTTCTCCAGCAGACTAATTTCTTCTTCAATGTTGTTTTTTTGCCAAAGTTCGAAAATAGCGTCACAAACTCATCATACTGCATCATTATATTTAAAGCTTTTGCATTACCTTTGCCAGCAAAGGCACTGACAGAGTCACACCCGGTGAAGCTGTGCAATCCAACAAGTGATGCCAAAAGATCATCTATTGTGTATGTGCAATGATCCGGAATCTTCAAGCCCAACTCATCTTTGATGGCATTCAGGTTGATGATCCTTCTCTTATCACGGACAACAGTTTCAAAGAAGATGTTACCCTTGATCTTGGGCAGGCACGACAATGCTATGATAAAAACATCTGTATCTGGAGATTGAATAAGGATGTTTTCCACTCCGTTCGTACTTGCATGTTTCTGGCCACTGCAAAACATACAAACATTTAACAAGATATCGTTTGAAGTGGCGGCTCTTGAACCTCTCAACGATGACCTGGTCGATGGCTCATTTGATTTTTTTTTAGTGTTATTAACAAAAATACGACGACATTTCTTGTGGTAACGTGATGTTGGGTATTTTCCACCTTTCACAATCTTTGAAATTTGCAATAGTTCTTCATATTCTCTTTCTTTCGCGGCATACAATAAAACATTTCAAGACTCCAATGAACCGAATATCTGAAGCTTTTCATCATCTGGAACTGAACTATCATGTATTATACATTTTTCCATTTTACAATCATTATTTAGCTCTAAAATATAAGGAAAACAGATTTGAAATATAACATTCAACTTGAAATTATAAAGAATTCATAGCTCTACTCGCCTATTTCCGAAAACAATAGGAATATATTACTGCCATAATTTGCAGACCCAACAGATCGCACAAAGATTAAAAACTGTACAAAAAACCATCAATTGATGATTGAAAGCTCACTTGGACTTACCAGTTACTCAATGGGAATTAAGCTGAAGGTTAACAAAACATAATAAGTTATTACCAAAACTTTTAATATTCTGGTCTGTTAAATACATAAAAATTGAAAGAATTTTAAAAAAAATTCCAAATTTGTTTATTGTAGTAGAAAAGACATTTCTGCAAAGTTTTTGCAATTTAGAAGCAAAATTGACCAAGTTATTGCAATAAAACCCATTTTAAAGTCCATAAAATTTCGAGTTCATGATATGAGCAAAGACCACTTAGTCACCAGTTTTGAAGGCGAACGCTGTACGATTTGCTCAGGGCTACCCCAAACCTCATAATATAGACCCTAAGGATGACAAAAAACCATGTTTGGTGATTTCACCTCAAATGAGTATATATTTCAAAATCGCTAGGGTTATCTCATGGTCTATAATGTCGCTTCATCGCAAAAAAAGTCAGGATCGGGGAATGAACTTCATATGCTTGGCGTTACGTTACAAGAAAACTTTTTGAAGGTAATGGAAAATGAGCAGCCTTCTGTTAGCACACAACTATCTACAATTCTTAGAGACCGTACGAAAAAAAATGTTCGAATACTAGAAGCTAAAATTGAAACAATCATTTTGTGTGGACGTCAAAACATTGCGCTTAGGGGAAACAGAGATGACGCAAAGTATGATAAAGATTCAGAAATCAACACAGGGAACTTTAAAGCCCTTCTTCAATATCGGCATATTGGCAAGCAACCAAGCAGTAAATCTATTGATTCCTTTATATGACATATTAGTTACAGCTAACATTAAGCCAGAAGAGCGTTATCAATTTATGTCACGACAAGGGATGGTTATACCTACTTCACATTTTGGTAGATTTGTAGATTTGTAAGAATCTGTCTTCTTGAAGCACTACTTGAGAGTCTTGGCTAAAGATGACAGCCTTATAATGACAGCTTTTCGTGCGGCACAAATCTTTGAGACTTATTTACGTGTGGAATTTAAAACTGAAAACCTGAATTCGTTCCTTGAAAACATAGAAGATGAAAATGGCAACATACTTACTCAATTTGTCCTTGAACGACACAAAGCACACCATCCAACTCAACAGTACCCATCATCGCTTATCAAGTTGGTTGGCAGATTGGCTGGCAGACACACATTGTATGGCACTAATTATGCACATTAGGTTCCAGAGAAGGGTGATGATTAGGACAAATTCAGTTCAAGGACAAACTTATCCAAGAATATTGCAATATCTGGCCGATATTTAACCGCTCTTGACTTAAGTTTAAAGATGGGAAGTCCAAACACAATATATTTTTTAGTCATATCTTTTCCAATCATTGCCATCCAAATGTATGTGATTTAATACAAATTCTACTATCAGTCACACCAGGAACTGGCCCTCTAGAATGATCGTTCAGCAAGCTTGCCAAAATCTGCTTTATGGACAGAAATCAGTTTCTTAAAGTGTTGTATTTGTTGAGTTTGTTACAAAACAAAAACATTGATTGCGAGAAAACAGTTGAAAATCTCCAAAAATAAAAATTTAAAATTATATAGTTATAGTACATTATTATTGTGTTACATTTTCTCTTTTAGCACTGTTCCTAATTTTCAGTTATATATATACCAAACATATATAAAGTAATATGTGATGATGCACAAAGAAAATTTACATACTTCTTTTTAAACCTTCATTTTTCAATTTGTTTGGAGTTTTTGGTGGGGTCAGTTTGGATGGAGGGAGGGAGTCTTGTTACCTTAATAACTGTAAAGGGGGGTAATTTCATGAGTTGCATTTCTATGGAGAAAATGTGGATGGATGCTATATAGTTATGTCGGATATTAAAAAAATGTGCATCGAACTTTTCTGTAGCTTTCTTCCAATTAATATAAGGTTCATCTATAAGCTTTCCTTTTGGCAATATACCATCTGGACGAAAGATTGCACACGAGAGGCAAAAAGCACCATTAAGCGATGGAGAGTATACCAGACCTGAATACCTCGTTAGCCGTAAACGATTAAATGCACGCTGTTGCACTCCAAAGTTTTTAACTTTGTTTGTTGTAGCTGGAAACTTATAATTTCTCTCCGGTTGGAGACAGTTTTTTAGAAAATTAAATTTTTCATCATCAGACAACGTTCGTTTAACAAATAAGGCAATGCCGTAGCATTTTGCGGCAGGGACCCCCAGAAGCTATAATTCTTTAATATAAGCATCTAGAATTGCTCTAGCGGATTCCAGGAAGGGCCGAGGGACCTGGGCCGGGTGTCAAACTTCTTACCACCAAGAGGTTGTTGTGCGTATATAGGTGCCCACCCGCAACCCCCTCCTGGTTCCCCGCATTTTGTTGCACGGACCCCCAGATGTCTTATTTCCTTAATATAAGCACCTAGAATTGCTGTTTGCGGATTACAGGAAGGCCCGAGGGACCTGGGCCGGGTGTCAAACTTCTTACCACCATGAGGTTGTTGTGCGTATATAGGTGCCCACCCGCAAGCCCCTCCTGGTTCCCCGCATTTTGTTGCACGGACCCCCAGATGCCTTATTTCCTTAATATAAGCACCTAGATTTGCTCTAGCGGATTCCAGGAAGCGCCGAGGGACCTGGGCCGGGTGTTAAACTTCTTACCACCATGAGGTTGTTATGCGTATATGGCTACCCACCCGCAACCCCCTCCTGGTTCCCCGCATTTTGTTGCACGGACCCCCAGAAGCCTTAATTCCTTAATATAAGCACCTTGAATTGCTGTAGCGGATTCCAGGAAGGCCCGAGGGACCTGGGCCGGGTGTAAAACTTCTTTCCACCATGAGGTTGTTATGCGTATATGGGTGCCCACCCGCAAGCCCCTCCTGGTTCCCCGCATTTTGTGGCAGGGACCCCCAGAAGCTTTAACTCTTTAATATAAGCATCTAGAATTGCTCTAGCGGATTCCAGGAAGGGCCGAGGGACCGGGGCCGGGTGTCAAACTTCTTACCACCAAGAGGTTGTTGTGCGTATATAGGTGCCCACCCGCAACCCCCTCCTGGTTCCCCGCATTTTGTTGCACGGACCCCCAGAAGCTCGACGCCCTAGAAATTGTAAACATTCTATAAACTTTAGCAAACATCGTCTATTCTGTTCCATGTAATCTTTCACGGTTTGGTTGGACATTTCACGAACGTTTCCGCAACATGGAACTGTTGTTTCCTAGGCTAATGCTATTGTGGCACTTTGAATGAAAGTGACGCCCGACTCAATATACACAGAATTGACTTCTATAGACCGGTAAATATAGTGGTAGTATTAATAACATTGCATAAGGACTTAGAAATAGCCATATAATCCTCTAATGATAGAAAAAAAAATTATTATGTAGTAAAAAAGTGGGTGTGGGGCTGAGCTCCCTCAGCCCCCCGGCTCCGCCAGGCCTTCTTCTTATTACTATTAATGTGAATATTCAAAATGATACAATATATCAAAAAATATTATAATAACACTGAATCCAATTGTAATCTTCTGGTGTGCTTTTGCGAAAGCACTTTGACAACCTCCTCCATATCGACCGTGTCATCGTAATGAATAGCCATCAGCGCTTAGATTCGATTGACGTTCCTGTCGCTTTGATGCAAGTAAGTAACCGTGCAAGCGTCGTATTGTACTGAAACTTCGTTCACACTCACATGAAGTAACGGGCAACGTACAGCCTATCTGTAGGAGAACGAAGACGTTTGGAAACATTGTCTCGTCGGAAATATTTAGAGCATTTGCGAGAGAGTCCGGTTTCTCTGTAACATTGTGAATCTTAAACTTCCAACGTTGCAGTTCAGTGGAGACAAGATGAGCAGATCGTAAATAATCTTCGTACATTTCCACAGCATCTGTTATATTGATGTTTTCCTCCAGTAGTATGGGCACAAGACCTAGTAAGTGACTGGCAGTTGTCTGCAACCCGGAAAACTGCGCTTCCATCACAATGTAGTCTGCAAACGGAATTAACAGATTTCTCCTGCAGTGATCCTTCAAGCTGGTTGCTGGTTATCTCTGTTTCTTTGTCGCATTGTAATTCGTGTCATTGAGGGTACGACACCAACTTTTTAAGGATGTTTAACGTCGATTTCTGCAACTCTACTGTTATACCTTTGAAGAACATGCGCAATCTCTTCAAATGTGGTTACTAGATGTGGAAAGGAGTCATGTAAGTGGCTGTATGCTTCTTGACGTTACGCCCAATGAGTTTTACTATGGTTTTTAGCGGCTGTTTTTTACTTGGGGGAGCATTCTTTAATATTATGTGCTCTGATAAATCTTTCCTGCTTGATTAGGTGCACGTCTTTCACAAAACACAGAAGGCGGCGCATAGTTAAATATATATTAATAGCATGAAAATATAAAATACATAATTATTTACTTTACCGAGCGGAACTATTTGTTAATTATATACTTTATTGAGCGGAACTATTTTTTCTGTGGGAGGGGGGGGGGGTTTGTCCGATCCGAACGTACTGATTTTAAGTCCATTAACGTAGTTCTCTTCGTAATTTGAAAGGTCATTAACGGAACCAGTGATTAACGTAGTCTAATTTAGAACGTCATTAACGGAACCCGTGATTAACGGAACCCATCTACAGGCGCGGATCTAGGATTTTTTTCAACATGTTTAATTATTTTTAAGTATATACTTAGCCCAACTTGAGGTTATAAAGGTCAAACTTTCCTCAAGCAGTATGGACTGGAAAAATCATAATAGATAGACAAACTGGGTACGTACACTCTGTCCCAAACAAGCCCCGGGGTACACAGCTGTACGTTTTTTCGAACTGCGGACGTACTTTTGCGGTAGCCCCTTATGAAGTCATAAGATTTAAGAATAAAGAAAAGAGAGTATTATGAGTACTACATCCAATCCAGACTATTTTAAGATGACGTCATTCCGGAAAAAGGGAATTTAGAACTATGGACGGTATTAGTTTGTAAAATTAAACATTCGCTTTAATGTGAAAGTCTTTAAGAAGCCTTTCAAGGAAATGAAAAGCAATTCACGGAATTGATTTACATAGAGACGATAAACGTATTTCTTGGAGTAAACGCCGCATTTTATTAAAAACAGTCTAATTTGGGGCCATACATTTATTATCTCTGGTATCCTATTAATCAATCAATCTCATCGCTGACTCATTCGCTCCATTAACTTCGAAGGAGTGATGTTTATTGGTGGGCGTCGTATAAAAGAGGAAATACGATTACAATTGTTTTAGAACAACGAACTTGGAAGTTTATTGCGCAGATCTGCTACAGGCTATATTATTGTGAAGATTGTGGGCTGTGAATTTTGTCTGTGTATATCTACCAAAATTATTTTTGTGTCCCAATGAAAGGATTTGACTCCCCCCATATTAGACCATGAGATAACCCAAAATTTATACTCATTTGAAGTGAAATCACCAAACATGGTTTTTTTGTCATCCTTAGGGTCTATATAATGAGGTTTGGAGGTAGCCCCGACCAAATCGTACAGCGTTCGCCTTCAAAATTGGTGACTAAGGGGTCTTTGTTTATATCATGAACTCAAAATTTTATAGACTTTAAAATGGGTTTTATTGCAATAAATCGGTCAATTTTGCTTCAAAATTGCTAAAACTTTGGAGAAATGTCTTTTGGACTATAATAAACACAATTTGAAATTTCTTTTTAAATTCTTTTGATTTTTGTGTGTTTTATAGACCAGAATATTAGAAGTTTTGGTGTTAATTAATTATGTTTTGTTGACCTTCAGCTTAATTCCCATTGAGTAACTGGTATGTCCGAATGAGCTTTCAATCATTAATTGATGGTTTTTGTACAGTTTTTAATCTTTGTGGGATCTGTTGGGTCTGTAAATTACACAAGGTACCTCGTTATAAGTAAGATAGCTAGAATTGAATGTAGAAATTAATATAGAAACAAATGAACTCAAATCAAATAACTATATGTGTCTTCATATATCTTCATCATTATCTGCGTCATCGTAATAATTGTCGTCGTCTGATTCCATGTCAAATTCTTCCACAGGGTTAGCTTTGTTTACACATTTCTCCAGCTTGCATGATTCAGTACACCTCATCTGATTGTCTATACATAAACACGACCCGAAAACGCAACGTTTTTTGCAATCACATGAGAGCAGCTCGAGCATCTAAAAAAGTGATTACGATACAGATTGATTGAAGGATACAACGTAATCTATATAATCTCACAATATATCACATTTTGGTAATGTATCATAATCTATTCAATTTCAATCCTATATTGCACTTTAGTGTAGTTTTTGCGGAGAGGATATGATACACACTATCCAAAGATCATTTTTTGAAACATTGTACAGCTTACAGATTCAGGGGCAGGGTCGCTATCCAATCGATAACTAGGTTACCATCGCAGTCATCTTCCCAGCCATGATGCATTGGATTGTTGATATCTGGTTCAGATTCCAGAGACATACACCATATCCTGCACTGGTAATTTGCCCATTGGTAATGTTTTTTCAATGTCTCTTGACAAGGCGGCAGCTGTGACAAGGAAATTTTACCTTGTTTTTGGCAGTAGAAACGGTACCTTGCTGCGTTCACATTCTCTTTTGTAGAGCCATACAGATGGCACGTGAATTTCTCCAGCAGACTAATTTCTTCTTCAATGTTGTTTTTTTGCCAAAGTTCGAAAATAGCGTCACAAACTCATCATACTGCATCATTATATTTAAAGCTTTTGCATTACCTTTGCCAGCAAAGGCACTGACAGAGTCACACCCGGTGAAGCTGTGCAATCCAACAAGTGATGCCAAAAGATCATCTATTGTGTATGTGCAATGATCCGGAATCTTCAAGCCCAACTCATCTTTGATGGCATTCAGGTTGATGATCCTTCTCTTATCACGGACAACAGTTTCAAAGAAGATGTTACCCTTGATCTTGGGCAGGCACGACAATGCTATGATAAAAACATCTGTATCTGGAGATTGAATAAGGATGTTTTCCACTCCGTTCGTACTTGCATGTTTCTGGCCACTGCAAAACATACAAACATTTAACAAGATATCGTTTGAAGTGGCGGCTCTTGAACCTCTCAACGATGACCTGGTCGATGGCTCATTTGATTTTTTTTTAGTGTTATTAACAAAAATACGACGACATTTCTTGTGGTAACGTGATGTTGGGTATTTTCCACCTTTCACAATCTTTGAAATTTGCAATAGTTCTTCATATTCTCTTTCTTTCGCGGCATACAATAAAACATTTCAAGACTCCAATGAACCGAATATCTGAAGCTTTTCATCATCTGGAACTGAACTATCATGTATTATACATTTTTCCATTTTACAATCATTATTTAGCTCTAAAATATAAGGAAAACAGATTTGAAATATAACATTCAACTTGAAATTATAAAGAATTCATAGCTCTACTCGCCTATTTCCGAAAACAATAGGAATATATTACTGCCATAATTTGCAGACCCAACAGATCGCACAAAGATTAAAAACTGTACAAAAAACCATCAATTGATGATTGAAAGCTCACTTGGACTTACCAGTTACTCAATGGGAATTAAGCTGAAGGTTAACAAAACATAATAAGTTATTACCAAAACTTTTAATATTCTGGTCTGTTAAATACATAAAAATTGAAAGAATTTTAAAAAAAATTCCAAATTTGTTTATTGTAGTAGAAAAGACATTTCTGCAAAGTTTTTGCAATTTAGAAGCAAAATTGACCAAGTTATTGCAATAAAACCCATTTTAAAGTCCATAAAATTTCGAGTTCATGATATGAGCAAAGACCACTTAGTCACCAGTTTTGAAGGCGAACGCTGTACGATTTGCTCAGGGCTACCCCAAACCTCATAATATAGACCCTAAGGATGACAAAAAACCATGTTTGGTGATTTCACCTCAAATGAGTATATATTTCAAAATCGCTAGGGTTATCTCATGGTCTATAATGTCGCTTCATCGCAAAAAAAGTCAGGATCGGGGAATGAACTTCATATGCTTGGCGTTACGTTACAAGAAAACTTTTTGAAGGTAATGGAAAATGAGCAGCCTTCTGTTAGCACACAACTATCTACAATTCTTAGAGACCGTACGAAAAAAAATGTTCGAATACTAGAAGCTAAAATTGAAACAATCATTTTGTGTGGACGTCAAAACATTGCGCTTAGGGGAAACAGAGATGACGCAAAGTATGATAAAGATTCAGAAATCAACACAGGGAACTTTAAAGCCCTTCTTCAATATCGGCATATTGGCAAGCAACCAAGCAGTAAATCTATTGATTCCTTTATATGACATATTAGTTACAGCTAACATTAAGCCAGAAGAGCGTTATCAATTTATGTCACGACAAGGGATGGTTATACCTACTTCACATTTTGGTAGATTTGTAGATTTGTAAGAATCTGTCTTCTTGAAGCACTACTTGAGAGTCTTGGCTAAAGATGACAGCCTTATAATGACAGCTTTTCGTGCGGCACAAATCTTTGAGACTTATTTACGTGTGGAATTTAAAACTGAAAACCTGAATTCGTTCCTTGAAAACATAGAAGATGAAAATGGCAACATACTTACTCAATTTGTCCTTGAACGACACAAAGCACACCATCCAACTCAACAGTACCCATCATCGCTTATCAAGTTGGTTGGCAGATTGGCTGGCAGACACACATTGTATGGCACTAATTATGCACATTAGGTTCCAGAGAAGGGTGATGATTAGGACAAATTCAGTTCAAGGACAAACTTATCCAAGAATATTGCAATATCTGGCCGATATTTAACCGCTCTTGACTTAAGTTTAAAGATGGGAAGTCCAAACACAATATATTTTTTAGTCATATCTTTTCCAATCATTGCCATCCAAATGTATGTGATTTAATACAAATTCTACTATCAGTCACACCAGGAACTGGCCCTCTAGAATGATCGTTCAGCAAGCTTGCCAAAATCTGCTTTATGGACAGAAATCAGTTTCTTAAAGTGTTGTATTTGTTGAGTTTGTTACAAAACAAAAACATTGATTGCGAGAAAACAGTTGAAAATCTCCAAAAATAAAAATTTAAAATTATATAGTTATAGTACATTATTATTGTGTTACATTTTCTCTTTTAGCACTGTTCCTAATTTTCAGTTATATATATACCAAACATATATAAAGTAATATGTGATGATGCACAAAGAAAATTTACATACTTCTTTTTAAACCTTCATTTTTCAATTTGTTTGGAGTTTTTGGTGGGGTCAGTTTGGATGGAGGGAGGGAGTCTTGTTACCTTAATAACTGTAAAGGGGGGTAATTTCATGAGTTGCATTTCTATGGAGAAAATGTGGATGGATGCTATATAGTTATGTCGGATATTAAAAAAATGTGCATCGAACTTTTCTGTAGCTTTCTTCCAATTAATATAAGGTTCATCTATAAGCTTTCCTTTTGGCAATATACCATCTGGACGAAAGATTGCACACGAGAGGCAAAAAGCACCATTAAGCGATGGAGAGTATACCAGACCTGAATACCTCGTTAGCCGTAAACGATTAAATGCACGCTGTTGCACTCCAAAGTTTTTAACTTTGTTTGTTGTAGCTGGAAACTTATAATTTCTCTCCGGTTGGAGACAGTTTTTTAGAAAATTAAATTTTTCATCATCAGACAACGTTCGTTTAACAAATAAGGCAATGCCGTAGCATTTTGCGGCAGGGACCCCCAGAAGCTATAATTCTTTAATATAAGCATCTAGAATTGCTCTAGCGGATTCCAGGAAGGGCCGAGGGACCTGGGCCGGGTGTCAAACTTCTTACCACCAAGAGGTTGTTGTGCGTATATAGGTGCCCACCCGCAACCCCCTCCTGGTTCCCCGCATTTTGTTGCACGGACCCCCAGATGTCTTATTTCCTTAATATAAGCACCTAGAATTGCTGTTTGCGGATTACAGGAAGGCCCGAGGGACCTGGGCCGGGTGTCAAACTTCTTACCACCATGAGGTTGTTGTGCGTATATAGGTGCCCACCCGCAAGCCCCTCCTGGTTCCCCGCATTTTGTTGCACGGACCCCCAGATGCCTTATTTCCTTAATATAAGCACCTAGATTTGCTCTAGCGGATTCCAGGAAGCGCCGAGGGACCTGGGCCGGGTGTTAAACTTCTTACCACCATGAGGTTGTTATGCGTATATGGCTACCCACCCGCAACCCCCTCCTGGTTCCCCGCATTTTGTTGCACGGACCCCCAGAAGCCTTAATTCCTTAATATAAGCACCTTGAATTGCTGTAGCGGATTCCAGGAAGGCCCGAGGGACCTGGGCCGGGTGTAAAACTTCTTTCCACCATGAGGTTGTTATGCGTATATGGGTGCCCACCCGCAAGCCCCTCCTGGTTCCCCGCATTTTGTGGCAGGGACCCCCAGAAGCTTTAACTCTTTAATATAAGCATCTAGAATTGCTCTAGCGGATTCCAGGAAGGGCCGAGGGACCGGGGCCGGGTGTCAAACTTCTTACCACCAAGAGGTTGTTGTGCGTATATAGGTGCCCACCCGCAACCCCCTCCTGGTTCCCCGCATTTTGTTGCACGGACCCCCAGAAGCTTTAATTCTTTAATATAAGCATCTAGAATTGCTCTAGCGGATTCCAGGAAGGGCCGAGGGACCTGGGCCGGGTGTCAAACTTCTTACCACCAAGAGGTTGTTGTGCGTATATAGGTGCCCACCCGCAACCCCCTCCTGGTTCCCCGCATTTTGTTGCACGGACCCCCAGATGTCTTATTTCCTTAATATAAGCACCTAGAATTGCTGTAGCGGATTCCAGGAAGCGCCGAGGCACCTGGGCCGGGTGTCAAACTACTTACCACCATGAGGTTGTTGTGCCTATATGGGTGCCCACCCGCAACCCCCTCCTGGTTCCCCGCATTTTGTTGCACGGACCCCCAGATGCCTTATTTCCTTAATATAAGCACCTAGATTTGCTCTAGCGGATTCCAGGAAGCGCCGAGGGACCTGGGCCGGGTGTCAAACTTCTTACCACCATGAGGTTGTTATGCGTATATGGCTACCCACCCGCAACCCCCTCCTGGTTCCCCGCATTTTGTGGCAGGGACCCCCAGAAGCTTTAATTCTTTAATATAAGCATCTAGAATTACTCTAGCGGATTCCAGGAAGGCCCGAGGGACCTGGGCCGGGTGTCAAACTTCTTTCCACCATGAGGTTGTTATGCGTATATAGATGCCCACCCGCCACCCCCTCCTGGTTCCCCGCATTTTGTTGCACGGACCCCCAGATGTCTTATTTCCTTAATATAAGCACCTAGAATTGCTGTAGCGGATTCCAGGAAGCGCCGAGGCACCTGGGCCGGGTGTCAAACTACTTACCACCATGAGGTTGTTGTGCGTATATGGGTGCCCACCCGCAACCCCCTCCTGGTTCCCCGCATTTTGTTGCACGGCCCCCCTTAAGCCTTAATTCCTTAATATAAGCACATAGAATTGCTCTAGCGGATTCCAGGAAGCGCCGAGGGACCTGGGCCGGGTGTCAAACTTCTTTCCACCATGAGGTTGTTATGCGTATATGGTTGCCCACCCGCCACCCCCTCCTGGTTCCCCGCATTTTGTTGCACGGACCCCCAGATGTCTTATTTCCTTAATATAACCACCTAGATTTGCTTTAGCGGATTCCAGGAAGCGCCGAGGGACCTGGGCCGGGTGTCAAACTTCTTACCACCATGAGGTTGTTATGCGTATATGGCTACCCACCCGCCACCCCCTCCTGGTTGTCCTCGACGATTGATGGTTGTTAATTTGAGGGTCAAGAAATGTTGATTTTTTTGCAGTGTATGGTGAGCTAAAATTATCATCTGTTGAAGTTGACTCAAGAGGTCTAAGAAATAAAAACAACAAAAAATTGGTGCATTCATGTTCTTTTCTATAACTAATCATTCTTTGTAACGTGGTCAGTTAGTGCAGAAAGCATGGAGAAGGAAATAATAACAATAAGTCTACCTTTTATTTGCTTTAGAAAAATAAAATGAGATCGTTTTCTTTTCCGCCATATTATTTGAATTTTTCTCCAACTTCCACTAAACAACGCATTCAAAAACTTTATGAATAGAATAATGGTTAAAAAAAGGACTAATTATGATAATTTATATTTGCGCGCGTAAAAACCATTTGGAAGAGTTCAAAATTTTTAATATAGGATGTTCTGAGGATAATTATGTAGCAATTCGGCTATTTTTTACAAAAACCAAAACATTTTCAAACGAAGCGATGTATCTTTTTTCTCTAAAATTGCTACAACACAGCCTGAAGCAGCAAACGTGTGCTATATTGCAGGATACCAGCACAAGTTGACGTATTTTCTTAGTACGATATCAGGAATGGAAAACTACCTACAGCCGTTTGAGGATGTCATCCGACACCATTTCATCCCTGTCATCACTGGCGGCCACATCGTCAACGACAAAGAAAGAGCATTATTGTCCCTTCCACTACGTCTCGGAGGACTTGGTCTGAAGAAATTCGTGGAAACAGCGCCATTTGAATATGACAAGTCGTGTCACCTTACGCTCCATCTGTTCTTCTTGATAAGAAAGAAGGAGGAAGTAAAACGACGTACCAGGTTCAGTTTGAACAAAAACAAAGGCAGCGGACACGACTCGACAGTCTTCGGGCAGATATGACGATTGACGAAAAGAGACAAAACGATGC
Organism: Candelabrum cocksii; assembly: GCA_963930725.1. Taxonomy (NCBI): domain Eukaryota; kingdom Metazoa; phylum Cnidaria; class Hydrozoa; order Anthoathecata; family Candelabridae; genus Candelabrum; species Candelabrum cocksii. The sequence goes on along the minus strand of OZ005677.1, from coordinate 3,766,178 downwards.
CAGCTTAGAGTGTGGCGTCTCTAAATGGCTGACGACTCTTCCTCTGATAGGGTGGGGCTACAACCACAACAAACAGCAGTTCTGGGACGCCATACGGATACGCAACAACTGGAGCCTCAAATGGCTGCCAACGGATTGTATTTGTGGAGAAAGATTAAACCTCAACAACGCCCTTTCCTGTAAGAAAGGTGGTTTGGGTACGCTACGCCACAACAAGCTACGTGACATAACTGCGACCCTTTTGACGGAGATCTGTCAGGACGTGAGAACGGAACCACCACTCGTAGAAGTCAACGGGGAAGTCCTCAACGAACGAACTGCCAACACCAAGACCAGAAGCACGCCTCGATATAAGCGCTCTCGGTTTCTGGACACCTGACCAAAGAGTTTTCTTTGACATGAGAGTTTTAAACCTACACGCTCAGAGGTACAGGTGTTTAGAACTAAAGAGATGCTTTGATAGGAATGAAAAGGAAAAGAAGCGCCAATATAATGAGCGAGTGCTTCAATGTGAAAATGGGACATTCACTCCTCTTGTGTTTTTGACGAACAGTGCTATGTCTCGTGGGTGTCAGGCCTTCTACAAGAGAATGGCAGAAATGGTGGCAGAAAAGAGGATCAGCTTCTCGCTTGCCCGTTCGATGTTGCGATGTATCCGCGGATCAAGATCAAGATCACCAACCACCAACCACCAACAAAAATTTGAGTGGGAACTTGAGTGATGTTCATCTGGCAGATCAAGGTCACATCCGTCGAACGAAATAATTTGCCAACAAATAATAAAACATCAAAAAAATAAATTATTTTGTATCTTGTTCATCATGTAAATTTAGTTTAATGGCGTGTCGGTGTAGCAAATTATTTTGACTCCCTGGAAAAAATGACTCCCCCAGTTCAAATAAATCAGAGAAAAGTAACTCCCCTAGAGTTGGAATAAACTAGAAAATAACGACTCCCCTTAGTTTATAATAACTCCCCTAAAAAGTTCCTTAGTTATAGGGGAGTCATAATCAACTAGTTAATAAAGACTCAATTTTGTTACCTCGGCCCCTGGCCTCGCAATTGACTAGTGCAGGGGAGAACGAGGAATTCAACCAGTGAAGAGCCGACGATTATTTTGCAATATTTTAATGGATTTAAGGTCAGATGAAAAAGTTGTTCGCGATTAAAAATGTCTGGACGTACAATTTTGCCCCAAACTTCTGAAAAGTTGCGCAATCGACTCTAAAAGAACGTATAAAACAATTTGCGAAATCGATTTAGCGCCTAAATCCAGACTTAAAAACGCCAACATTTGCGGTCAAAAGCGTGTTTTTACGCTAGTCTAAAAATTCTATACATGAATTCACTTCATTCATTCATGCATTGAATTCCTCTTACTAAAATCTATTTTCGAATGCATTCAAATGCATTGCTTTATATGCAATGTTTTGATGGTGGAAGAGACATGCTTTCACATTGTCATTATCATTATCTTGAACAATGATTATCAAAGTTTCTGAAGATGAATGTCCAATTCTAACACGTTTTCAACATGTATAGTTTTTCATAGTTTAGTTCATATTTTGTTATATCTATTCTTCAAATATTAATTCACAGAGGAAAATACAAAATACTGAGTATTTTCTATTCTTGAAGTTTAGTGAAAGCCCACAATATTATATTAATATGTTTACTCAGGGAAAGTTTAATCGAACATCGCATATTTATGTTCAGTGTGTTCCGAAAAAATGTCATAATGAGTACCTCAAGGATCCCTGTTGGGTCCTTTACTATTCCTGCTGTATCTAAATGAAGTTGTTGACCACATTGAAGAATGTAAACCTATCTATTATGCTGACGATACAGTACTTTACACCGGTGGGAAATCTCTTGAAGACATCGAGAACAAGCTATCTGCTGACTTCAGCCGTTTGTCCCAGTGGTGTATTGACTGTGAATTATTACTTAACCTAAAGAAAAATAAAACTGAGGTGATGTTGTTTGGTACCGCTCAACAATTAAAGAAACTTTCCAGGCAAATCTCAATCAAGTGCAATGTCGGGGATCTATGTGTAACCACATCATACAAATACCTGGGGATATCACTAGAAAGTTCTCTTAACCTTAACACTCACTTTATGAACAGCTATAAAAAAGCTACCAGTCGTTTACATTACCTTGGTAAGCTACGTCACAATATGGATTCGGAAACTGCAGCTGCTATCTACAATTCCATGATCATCCCTATGTTTACCTATTGTAATCTTGTACAGCTTAAAAACACTGATACCCAACTTAAAAGATACGAGTTATTCGAACAAAGGGCAGGAAATATTGTACGGCCGAAGAAAAACACTAAACTTCGCACCATCATTGGATCAAGGAAGATAGCTGCATGTAAATTTGTGCGTAACTGCATTGAAGGCAAAGTTTGTGAAGATTCCTTGGTTATTTTTCAAAAATCGATCACAACATTAATACACGAAATAACAAACTTTTGATGAGACTACCTCGGTACAAAATTGAATATGGTAAGCGATCAAGTAAATTTTTGGCAGCTAAGATTTATATTGAACTGCCGATTACCATTCGTGAGCTCCCATACAGTCAATTTCTGTCAAAAGTCAAAAAGGTTTTTACTTAGTTTTTTATTGCAAAACATTGTTATATATTGTTAGGTTTTAACTTGATTTTATACTAATTTTAGATCCTAAGCTTTTAACTACTTGTTTATATTCTTTTTACTGCAGCATTTGAGTTTTCACTAATCTCCATTTACATCGTTTTTGATCCAATTCTCTTTTAATCTTTTATCGCTTAATTTCGTTTTTCAATCTTATTTTCATTTTTTACTTTTTGCTATTCACACAGGACGCATATGGAAAACAGCATATTTTATATTTGTTGATATGTATATCCTGTATAAATATTGGTAAAATAAATAAATAAATAAATATAACCCTGTATATTGTAACGTTTTTCAATTTTTGAAAATATACTGTTATTTCATTTATAATTCTTTTATGGTTCCAATTTTATAATGGGAGTCATAATAAACAAAGGGAGCCATTTTTTCCTAAGAAAAAATTAACTCTAGGGAGTCTTAATTTTCTAGTTTGAAATAACTGGGGAGTTAATATTTACTAGTTTATTTTAACTGGGGAGTCAATTTAAAACCAGTTTATGTTGACAGCCTGGGGAGTCATAATTCAATATCAAATTATCATAATCAAATTTTCGGTGACGCCGGGACAGCCTCCGTGCAATATTAAAATAAATTAACTATCTGAGGAGATTTAGCAAGAATTTATCAATGTTTTAAGAATCTACGCAGGTGGTTGATGAAACGCAATTCTCTCGTGGTTTTGAGTATCTGCGCAAATGATTGTTGATGAGGGAGTTTCTTTGAGGTGCCTCTGAGAAGATGATTGATTAAGCGGGAAGTTTCTCACGGTTTTGACTATCTGAGGATATGGTAGATGAAATGAGAATTTCTAGAGGTTTTGTGCTGTAACACAAGTTTAATAAAAAAAAGGTGGTTCGGACGCCCCAATTCTATTTTCTTACGTTTAAAGGTCTTACTTGCATGTATGGTGAAAAGCTCCCATGTCACGAATTTTGATGGGTTTATTGTGTTACCTTGTCAGTATTTGTTCCAAAGGAAATATTGAATGGACTCCGAAATGTAAATTATGCAAAGAAAACTCGATAGGAAGTTCTATGGGGTTGATCGGAAAGTGGATTATGGGTGAAAAAAGGACATAAAATCATTCTATCGTCCAAATGTTGGGAAACATATGATCAAATGTATTGAACCCGGTAAAGAAATTGAAAACATTAATTTTCTTGAAGCAATGCGTATGTTGGTCCAGTCAGTGTAACTTCCGACACTGTAAAGAATTTACTTTAAAAAGCGGTCATTTACGAGGAAACATAATTCGCAATTATGGGGGATAACGATGACCCATTCAAAATGTTTGTAGAAAATGTCAACGAACGAGTTTCAATCACGTGATTTACTCGATGATAACTTCATTGTTGATGACTACTTTGATATAGATTTCGATGTTTGTTTCCCATTATTTAGTCATAACAATGTTGTGGTGAGAACATATCATATCATTACTCATGCCTGCGAAACAAATCTCGACTCCCTTGGATGTTCGAACAGCCAAGAATCCATTGCATATAATTACAAGAAATCAAGAAGCAAAATATATACACCCGTATAAACATTGGAAAGCGTCAAAATAATAACTTTTAGACCACCTTGACTTTATAAGCAGGCTTGAACCAGCAGAACTTCCACAACGACGACAAAACACATTATTTAGCGCAAAATGTTGGGAAAAAAATCATTTCTAATGACTCGAAACCGTAAATCATTAGCAAAAATGAATATGCGGCATCTGGGCTAAAGAGTGGATAATAATAGGCTCATGCCTGTGACCGTGTGGCTAATGTTTGATCACGGTTGTTATGGTTCCCACCACAAATATCGAAGCGAGATATATAGCATTAGCTAACCACAAGAATTCTATAAATTTCGATCTCTTGTTTTATCATAAATAAAAAATGATAAAGTTGCTATGTTACGATATGTTTAAATGGATAAATTAATGATAGAGTTCAACGGGTTAATCATTTTCCCTCATTCAACCATAAAACATTTTCAATCGTTTAGAGAAGGGGGAAGACAAGATTGTGAATGAAAACCATGGAGTGAGTTCGATCTCTGTTACAACAACTTTTTGTTGAATGAGTCTATAATCCGTAGATTACAACTGAAGCGATTTCTAGGATTGTGTTTTTCCTTCTACTATTTCTACGATATTCGAAGTTACCTTATGATTCAAAAATACAATATTGATTTTTCTTATTCGTGAGTGAATTGAGATTCTGAATGTATATACTTTTTAAACGTCACTCACTTTGATCAACCGTAATAACAATTGTGAAGCTATTGAATTCACTTGTGTTTATAATAAACAACATCTATATACTGTACATAGATTCGTGTTCTTTATCTTACTCCACGCGTCATGTGCTTTGGCTTACATCAATCGGATGGAATGCAGTTACGATGCCAACTTCACCATTATGGATACAAACAAGTATTACGATGGGACAATCAGTAAAACCGTTTACAACGTGAACAAGACAGAGTGCGTGACGTATTGCTTCACACACGACGCATGCGCTTTTGTGAACTTCAAACTTGATGAAACTGAATGTCAACTGATGACCGAGGATCAAAGTGGAACTTACGGCGAATCAATTGGATGGGAGTTTCTTTCCACGGACTACAGAACAATAAGGGTCTCTTTGTCTAATTTGTTGTTTTTTGTTTATATATGTCAAACGCGAAAAGATCACTTTTCACGGACATAAATGACACTGTTTAAACGTGAATAACATACATTTTCCATTTTTCAAACTTGTTTTCAATCATGTATTCGTTGGCAACCTTCACCTCATGTTAGTCACTCATAAACCGTATTTTAGGTCGGAGCGATTTGTCGGCATAGAGATCCATGCGACTACAGATACTGCTACGATGATTGCGAATCTGATGAACAGTACGTCTGTGATGGAGGTTAGTCCACTACGATGAAACGATTGTTTTAAGTTGAGTTACTATGGCTACAAACAGAGCCTAATAATTTATTATTCGTATTCATATCGTAAGAATATTTTCTTCCGAATTCTTTAGATCAATTCACTGTCAATGTAGCGCAAGGGAAAACTGTTGAATCTGATAGCGGTGAAACGCAACCATTACCCACTGATGGATACCTGAACACCAATTTTTATCAAAACGTTAAGTGGTTGAGAACGGACCTTCGAGGCACTTACATTGTTGATTACAGTTCCCTATCCATTTTTCCACAAAATGAATTTTCTGTAAGTATTGGAAACAATGCTGATGATCCAGAGGAAAATGAGTTTTGCACAAGGGTGAAACCACTTGGCGACAATGTTATCACGTTTTGTGAAAACGATATTCCTGGCCAAGTGATGAAACTAGAAGGTCAATATTTTTTTATATATTACGATGTTGCTTTAATTGACATCAGCATCAATGTTAAGGAAATTTTGATTTATGTCAAAAAGTAATTAAAAACTGCATTGTTTATAACAGATGTACACGGGCATGTATTTTTTGTGCACAACCGCAACAGCTAAATGCATTTTTTGTTTTTTTGTTTGTAACGTATGTTTATATCAAGGTAATATAAAGAGCACTCCATTTAATTTCGTCGTTCATATTATATTCCGCAATATCATCCGGCGATAGCGCAACGGTAAGGCGTTCAGTTCTTAACCGAAAGGTTCTGGGTTCCAGATCATGCTGTCACCAGCTTAGTGAGCGGTTATAAAAAAACGCCGCATTTCATACAACAATAACTGTAGCATAAATGGGAGCAATTAAACACACTAAAACTGCGGATAAAGATCTTCATGATAATGCTTAATTAGACTTCTGGAAGCCGCGTTAAAAACAAACTAACATCATTTGGAAGTAGATTCATTTTTCATTAAATTTGACAACAAAATAGAAATATAATAACAATATAGACAAGTTTTTAAAAAGCAGTTAAAGCATTATCATAATCAAGACGGAGAAAAATTTTAATTTATAGTGTGTGGGCGTGCAGTTGCGTCGAACTTAACCAAGGAGCGTTTCAGTTCTGGAAAGCAAGATAATTTCTAATAATCAAAACCTGTTACCTGTGTATTCCTCCATCAGACGTCGTTGCCGTCACGGAATCGAACTGAACCGTTGTCGGACCAATTCGGCGAACTCTCCTCTTGACTGTGTCCGTGGATACTCCCAACAGTTCTGATATCTTTAGCCATAGATCCCTGTAAAATTTCTTTGAAGGTTTTGCAAACATCATTTTCTTTGTGATCGAGGTGTTTGGAGATCGACATAAATGAGCAATGTATTTCAAGTATTGAGTATAAACAACATTACGGAGAGGCATTGTTCCTATTACTTGTTCTACTTCTATGTTGGTGTATAAGAAGTTAAAGTTTTCTTCCTCAAGATTATCTGAGTCTCTCCGTGCCCATCCTCCTTTTATCATATTCCTTAGCAGACGGTACCAGCATCCTTCTAACTTCTTCATCTGTGTTTCATTTGGTAGAGCAGCCTGTGTACCATACGTCAACCGAGAACGGACACATGCTTCAATAATCTTTGTTCGTGTCCGCATATATACATTAGTATCTATCAACACTTTCCTTAGTTCATTAAATTTGCTTGTAGCACTTGCTATCCGGTGTTCTGTGAAGCATAGGTTTTCATCAGTTGTTACAACATGTCCAAGGTACGTAAAGTCCAAAACATTCTCAATGTCATATCCTTGAATATTAAACAGTGATGGTTTCTTTGCTAATTCCAGGTTGTTGAACACTTGGGTTTTAGTCTTCTTAAATGATATCGTTAACCCAAATCTGTTACATGTGGTGTTGATGATGTTATTGTTCAGCCTCATTAATTGATTTACAAAAAAGGACTTGGTCATCTGCATAGAGTGTCCACCTGATTATTTCTAAACCACGCATCTTTCCCACCTGCCGTTGCTGTCGATTAGTACAGGTGTGTGGTATGTTGTATTCAAATGCAATACCCCATCCATCTGGGAATGCTTTTACAATTTCCTGAGCTGCTATTTTCAATACATAATCAAAATAATAGTTAAAAAGGCATGCTGACTCTTGTCCGCCTTGTCTACAGCCAACAAGTACATCAAATACTGCTTTTGATCCTTTAACCGATGCTGTTGTTCCTTCATATATCTTCTCGAGGATTGCAACTAGGTGTTGCGCTCCTGTGCGTAGCTTCAACACTTTGAAATCTCTTGGAATATGGTCATATGCAGCTGTGAGGTCAACATATACAGCTATTAAGGTATCTCCAACTTTTTCCGTAACCGTCTTCACAATGAAAATTCCATCTGATATCGATCTATTCTGACGAAATCCGTATTGAGTTTCACTGATGTGTGTTTCATATGCAATCTGGAAACGGTTCATAATAACCTTGGCAAGAATCCGACTCATATTTGCACCTATGGACAAACCTCTATAATTAGCAGCCACATTCATTAGTCTCTTCTTATATAAACAGTTGATGCTTGAATTTAACCAGCTAGTAGGAACGTTAATGAAGGTCCATATCAGGGTGAGCAGCAATACAACAGCCTTGACCAAGTTGTTACTATCATTGTACTTCAAACCCTCCGTTTTCAATCGATCTGTTCCAGAGCTCTTGTTGTTTTTGAAACTGTTGAGTACTTTTTCCACTTCTTCTTCGTGGGGAACTTTGCTGTTCAGGATGTTGAAGTTCAGGTGGAAGAGACAATTCTGGTGTCTTTGCTGCGAAGTGTTTTTTAAAGTGTGTGTTCAGTTTTTTATTAAAGATTTTCAGTCTTGTTCCTACCATAAACATTGTATATTTCTTTGCCAAGGCAAATTCTTTCTCAACTACTCTTACTTCTGCAATGGTATTGACGTTATTAGCAAGTTTTTGGTAGTAGTCATTCTTCAATTTCTTCTGTGTGTCCTTGATCTTTCTTTGGAGTTTATGGATTTCCTTGTTGTCTTTGCAGCTACGTAGTTCCTTTACTTGTTCTTGTAATATGATGTCTTCCCATGGTTTCTTTTTTTTGATTGTGTCAACTTTTGGGCACCTCTTCTACACACCCTTTAACTGTAGATGTGATCTTTTCGTTTACTTCATCTACATCCTTGCTAGTAAAACCCTCAAGTGCCTCATCCAACATAACTGTAAGAGTTTGACGCGCATTTGGGTTGTTTCGCAGCTCATCAAATTTGGTTAGTTGTTTCGGTTTGTTAGATTTGGATCTGCTCAGTTGGTGTGTGAAGTCAATTTTTTTGCTTGGGAAGTTTATATTCATAACTAGCAGTCTGTGGTCAGTGTCGAAAAGAGAAGAGGGTCCAATGAAGACACGGCAGGATGTTATGAACTTTGATACCCATTGTGATGTACATATATAATCTACTCGTTTCCATTTTCCAGTTGCCGCATGTCTCCATGTCTCCCGGTGGATTCTCTTGGTTCTGAAAAATGTGTTGATTATTTTCATGCAAGCATACGTTCACCATTGTTGTTAGTTTTTACTCGATCGGAGTTGTTGTGTCCTAATATTGGGTACCAAGTTGAAGAGTCTTTGCTTTGAGATGATATAGTCACATTGAAATCACCGAGTGTTATCTTCTTTGCTTTTCGTAAGGCTGAATAGAATGCAGATGATTTAGTAACATCATCAGGTGCATATCCATTGAGTATGGATAATCTCATGCATGTTCAAGTGACACCATCACTTCGCAGTAGCATACTAATGAAACTGATTGTCCTCAACCATTGACGATGTCTCGTTCTCTGAATAACGACTAGTGATTTGACGTTGATTTCAACTAGGAAATTCATCCGCCATCTCACTTCCACTGTGCTGCTGACCACAGTTTCACCGTAACCCAGGTAGGGTGGCTATCGGGTGCTATGCCTTACCAAAGGGCAACCCGTGATTTTGTCTGGCACTGCTTATTTGATATTCGCAGCTAACCTCTATATCTAGAGGCCGTTCCCCTATCTGCAACCTGGGGAACCGGTTGATGGGAGTTGTCATCACCACACCACAATGCAATGCAAAACACGGATAACATTAACTAACTAGAAATTGCAAGCGCATGCGTAATGTAGGAATATACAGTCGAGCCTCGTTTTAACGAACTCTAAAGACATCAAACAATTTTATTTGGTTCGGTATAATGAGATTTCGTGTTGGAGAGTGAAATCGATAAGAGTCCGGTGCTTTGGTGACCTTCATCGGGATATTTACTAACGTTAGTAATGATCGCCATGGTAACCTTTCAACTTAAACCACTAGGAATAGGAAATAACAAGAGTTTCAATTTCGGAAGGAAACAAGGAAACCTGAACATCGTCTGCTTATACGAGGGGTATAAATTCTTCCTGAGGAATGTTATTGTGTCCGGTTATGATGATGAAGAGAAAATGCATAAAAGTAAATTTTCCAGAGACTTTCTTGATATTGATTTGTTTTCTAATTGTTTTATCTTTGTTTCATTTTGATGTTTTTGAATTGTTTACAGTTCGCATCATTCGCGCGACCAATTCGCTGCATTCGCGCGAACTGTAAACCGGCCTTAAAACGTCATCTAAGGATTACAGTGTGCGCAGGTCCTTCCAACAGAATGGCTGAATGGAGGGAAATGGAATATGCAAAACAAAGCAGTTTTTCTTTTAAAACTGATTCTATATTAACATTTATGTACGCTAAGTACAACGTAGATATTTACGGGAAAGTTAACTCATTATTGCGGCTTTTTCTTCCGCCACAAAGTCTTGCTGTTTTTCATCCAATACAGCGGCTATGTCATGATGCTCGAACGAACGAGCAAAGTCAACGGCCGATTTGTTGCGTTCGGTTCTAATGGAAACGTTCGCGCCTCGTTTTAAAAGCAGCTCAACCAATCCACGATGCCCGTTCATCGCAGCTGTCATTAATGGCGATCTGTTGCCGAGCCAACAGCGATTGACGTCAGCGCCACGGGAAACGAGGATTCCAGCAATACGCGGGTCACCGCTGGTCGATGCCACCCTCATTAAAGGTGTCCATCCGCTCAAATCCACACCGTCCACCTGCAATACCAACAATAAATACTTAAACGCATGCAGTTTATTGGGGGAAAAAAATCCAATCTCCATTCTCCCAGCCTAGTGAAATAAAAGCCTTGATAATCAAATAGCCAATAAGAACCCACACTTGGAATAATGAAAGCGTATTTGGAAACGACCTCTCGTAAATGATATTGATTTATTTCAGTGAATGTAGGAGAGTCAAAAACTCAAAAATTTTCTTGCCCGTTGACCCCAACCATGGTGGGGCGGCGTATGATACTAAATATATGTACTCAGTAACTTAGCCCCCCCCCCCCCCCCCCCATTACATTTGTGTGTCGTAAGGCCTGGTCTACACTACCAGTCTGTCTATTTTTATTCTGTGCATAAATTTTCACGCGAAATAAAATGTTAGAATAAATTCTTTGCGTGTACTTTAAGGTCAGAAACTTTCGCGGTTTCGCGTTTTTTGGCCTTTTCCGCGAAAGTTTATTTTTTTCTAAAAAAAGTTAAGAACATTTATATTTAGGCTTACTTGAAAGTTAGTGTTCTTATAAAAAAAATGTAAAATATCCTATAAGGAATATATAGGGAAAGAGTGCGTCACATCGAGTGAAGATTTTTCATTGGTATGCGCTTGCGAGAAATCATTTTAGTCTAGTCGTGAGATAGTGTTCACGCGCACCCCATCACTTGTTTATAAGACCAATTTTGTTAGACTCCTAAGCATGCCTATTAAACAAAAAAGATGTTAACATGGTCAACTATCAACCCGCGGGGTTCGCTTGGTGGCCATTTTAAATCGCGTCGACCGCTACTGCGAAAATCGATTGATTTCGTAACTTTTGAGCAACCTACAAACACGTGTGACACCTCTTTTTCGTGTACATTTAGCATGAGAAGTTCAATGGAATGCAGTAATTTTGGTGCTAAAAACTCAATTTAATGAACAAATCAACTTTTAAAATATGATAAATCGCTAAAACCCATGCATGTGAGTGCGACAATGTAATTTCACTCAAATTCATTTTGAAGTCTTTGTTGCTTGATTATGTATGTTTTTGCTTTAAGTGGGTGTCTATTGATTTGTGATCATTGATACTACAATGAGGCCCATCGCAAAAACAGGGCATTCATCGCCATACGGCAATACTATTGATCCAGTCCTTTTACGTAATTTACCATATTTACCACAGCGACGTTTGTTACACACAGAAACGTTTTTATTTTAACAAAGAGTTGCCATGTCAATCACGTGCCATTTAGACCAGATCAATAGTGATGCCGTCTATAGGTTGCAGTTCCGTGATGCCGTCCATAGGTATATATGTTCAATCCATTTCTCGTTTGCCAGCGTAACAAATCTAATGTTCTTCTCTTTACAGATAATATTCTAGTGATATAGTGCTTCATCCATTGACAATGCAACATTATTATTTAGCCTCGTGAACACTGTTAACTGGTGGTGAAGAATGTTCGTGACAACCCAGCTGACAAACTACCTTATTCGTATAAAGTGTTGGCGGAATAATACATCGCGGAACAAAAGATCGCGAATTGGACCCCTAAAAAACCGCGAAATTTGGCATCAAAGTTCGCGAAATCGCGAGGGTAACTGCAAATCGCGGAATAAAAGATCGCGAATTAGATTTTTTTTGTACATCGCGGAACAAAAGATCGGGTATTGGTGAAGACAAATGAAAATTGCGGATAATAGATCGAATTGGCCAAAAATGTCTAATTGAAATAACGAAAAAGAAGCAGAAAGGAATCAAAAGTATTCAGAATAGGGGAATTTTATAATCAAAAATTTACAAATGTTTGCTCCCGCCAAGGCTATATTTGTTTAGTTTTAAAGAGTTAATTGTTTATCATATAAAAAAGCCATTTTGCCGCGAAGCAAGCATATATTGCACAGCACATTTACTACACATTTTAAGCAATCTCTTACGGTTATACTCGCTAACATAACAAGTTTAATTTTCGAAATGTGTATCATGTATAATCCTACACCGCAAATGAAGATTTTTGTTGTAAAAGGTGGGATAATTGATCGCGAATTGGTAAAAAAATCGCAAATAACGGAATAAAAGATCGCGAATAGGCACACAAAATTGTTAATGGCGGCATAAAAGATCGCGGATTCATATCGACATAAACGCATTCGCGGGGTAAAGTTTCGCGAATTAGGGGGTAAATTCGCGATCTTTTATCCCGCGATCATTTATACGAATAAGGTAGCACAGTTACACAATGTACATGACCTAAGACTTGCTGAACCAGTTGGTCATCCCTTTATTTTACTAACCCATTTATGTTGAGTGACGTATTAGTACAATTAATGGCAGAACAAAAACCATTATGAAACATAATTCTTAGCCCGAAGCAGCAACAATCATACACGCGAATTTAAAACTTTCGAATCGAAAGGCTTAACTTGTCTTTATTTTGCGTACCGGAAATGACGTCAGAGAAATTTTCAGTACGGGTGTTTTTATGCAAAGGTTTTTGTTCAAAGTTTAGTGGTTCATCAGCTGTAATATGAAACAAACACATTAATATTTGGTTAAACAATTTTTCGCGGGGATCACGAATATGCTGGTTAAAAAGTCAAAATGAATCACATGTTTAAGTGAACTTCCCCTTTCAAGACAATAGCGGCTCTTGTTCAGATATCTGACACAGAACCATATCCTAATAAACTACTAACCTAAAGATTATTCGAACACCTACATAACATCTTGCCTGGAATCACCAAATGTTTTTATCAAGAAAAGTATACACAGTAGATTATTTTACCTCGACACCATGTTTGCACAGCCAATCAATGAGCTCGACACAACCCCCATCAACGGACCAATGGAGAGCGCTGGAAGGTACTATGACGTCACGCAAAGCGTATATCACCTTGACGACATTTAAGTGACCTGATATGCAAAAAGGTTTTCAGTCTCTCCCTACAACTAAAAGGCAGTTCTCGCGCAAACATCGCGTCTTGCTGGAAATATTCCAGAAATTCAGGAGAGATTCGCCAATTTAAAAACTAGCTTCGTAACAGTAGAAACAGATATTGTTGTATACTGCAGAGTTATAACAGAAGAGATGTGACCATCGATCTACTACTTGCAATGCATGATTGATTGGTATATAGGTTTCGTTTAAAAATAATTTCTGGAATAATTCACAAAGTCACTTCTAAAAAGAAAAGGCTTTTTCTGTTACAATTTATTTTTACTTAAAAAAAATTAGAAATTTAAAAAAGATTTTAAAGAACAAAAATGAAATAGAATTAATAAGCATAAATGGAAGAAAATCCACCTGCACTACAAGCGACCGCAAAAACGGATTTCCCACTGCCATTAACGAAATTAACATCTGCGCCAGCTGTTAGTAACATCTTCACGATTTCCGCATTTCCTCTACTAGCTGGAAAACAAAAAGCTTTGTGTGTTCTCAGGGTTTTAATGAGTAGAACTCATCATCATCGTCATTTACATTTTTCACGTCTATTTTCCATGCTAGCATTTCAACAGGGGTTCAACAGATGATATTCCACACAATTTTGTAGGTTTAATCACTTGATGATTCATTGGAGCTGATGTTTTTTACAGATGGATGGCCTTCCTAATGCCAACCCCAGTGAGAGGAAAAACAGTGGTGAGTTAACCCACACAAGTGAGTCAACTTTGCATTTTAAACTCCGTGGAAGCAGTGCATTAAGGGCATGGGTGCTTATATCCATGAGGTCAAAGATGTTACATGACCCGCATACTTGCGCAACTTATAAGCTCAACTTACTCCCTTCAAAGATCTGCTATTTGGTGATAATTACCTGCATTCATCAGAAGTGTGTTTCCGTAGGCGTCCGGTGCATCCAGCAACTCATGACGTGCCTCTATAACAGAAGATGAGGAAAGGAAACATTAGAGTGACTCTATAGAAAAGCTTCGCGAATAACTAAAAACAACGAAGGGAAAACAAGAAAATAGACAGTCATTATTAAAACAATTTTAACCATTATTTTAAGGAAAACAGGCAAAATTGCCGAGGTTTCTAATTTCTAGTCAATTCTTCGTTATATTAAAGAAATATAAAACATAGTCCACAAACGTTAACAAAAATCCTCAATTTATCATTCAAAATTTAATAAAACCATTTCACTTGTTCGAAAGTCAACAGTGTAGGTATGAGGGATAGTTTATATCACGGAAGCATGAAACACTGCAGAAAAAACACTATACATGTACTACAGTGGCCTCTCTATAAATCGAACACTTTCACTGACACGGTGGAAATTTCCTAATAAACTCTCATAAAAACTAACTCTATTACTCGAACTCTCCTTAACTCAAACGATTTCTGATTCCCCGTGGGTGTTCGATTTATAGGAGTCCACAGTATTAAAGAATATTGTGCGGTGCGTTGCATCCCATGTTTTGCCCCCAGACTCTCACGTATAAATTACAGTAATCGAAGTGGAAAAGATATGCGTAATTGATGCATTCGAGGCACTTCATCACATCCAACAACGATTATATCACCTTGAAGTAACGCTGACATCAAGTTTGTGTCGTTTCTTTCCACAGCCTGATGTAGTTGCTCGCTACTGCATGCCGGTGCAGATGTCGTCACTTCCATTTCTCCGTTGCTAGGCTCGTTGTCACGATGAACACGGTACACGTATGTGGTGTTAGGGTCCAGGCCCGTGAACACGTGATGCCCACTATACCCAGTGTACACCTGCTCAAAACTATTAATCTTGAAATCGTTTCTACATACAAATTGATTTCTTCACTGAATACATACCAGGTAACCATGATAGAGAAATTGTTGGTGTTACTAATGCTATATTATTTCCAAATATATAAAAAATGAAAAATATAAAAAGGTGAAAATACAAAAGCTAAAATAAAGTAATATACAAACTATATAAGTAGCTCAAATACCTTTCGAAAAGTTTTGATGTTCCGTTCTTTTACTTCCACAGTGTATTTGTGGGGAGATTTACTGGCATCATCCCACATGAGTTCAATCGAGGTCTGTGTAGCTCGAACAACTCTGATGTTTTCAGCCGTGTAGGCTTTCATTGTATTGTTGTCAAGGAAACGCCAACGTCACAGAAACACATAAGAACAGGTGCCTGATGTCTTCTAAACTGTTTTTGTACGGAACACAATTTCTCACACTTTGTGGTTTCATAAGTTCTTACACGTAAGTTCTTATAATGAATGTTTTACTAAAACTCAGGATTGAGGTTCCCGCGTTGATAGAGTTGATATTTTGAAGAGGAATGGAAGAAAAACAACATCACGTCAATAGAACGCCAGACGTTACACCAAAGTATACAAATCACATGCTAAACAATTTGTGAAACAGAAAAATATCATTTAAATACTCTCCATGGCAACAGAAAACAGATCACGTGCATTTCCCTTCCCTTATACGGCAATAAAAGAGAATGCCAAAAAATGTCTCAAAGGGAACAAGACAATTTTTTGACAGTGTCATTTCAGAATCTTTACGTGGCGGAAACTTAACGAGCACGATGGCTAACAGAAAAGAAAAGAGTTTTTAAAAACACAATTTGGAAACATGTCTAGTCGCGATCGCTCGCTGATTTCGCCATTCTCTCGATCGCAAAACATGCTTCTATTCGCAACATATCTTCATTTTAATCGTCTAATCAACTTTATACAGTGAACTGGTTTTTCGTCTGAGATCCTGATTTATTTGCCGTGTCCATGTGTTTCTAAAAAAAAAGTTAGAAAAATTCAATAAGTGTTATAAATGTACCCAGTTTGTTTTACAGCAGACAATTTCTAATAATAATTCTGTCAAATAAAAATTATTTTGAGTATATATAATGAGCTCCAAACAAAGAAGCATTTTCGTCGTGGAGTTTTGTGAATTATGTGATAGCGCTTTCGAAAACAGTGCAGTAATCAGAGGAACTAAAAATGTATTTCTTGCCGAATACTGCGATGGAAAATATAAAAAATAACGAAAAAAAGATAAACATAACCTAAGTAACATCTGGTATATCGACATTTATAACTCTAAGTGTTTGTTGTGACCACTTTAAACCGTATATTTTCATAAAAAGTACGAGAAAGCAAAAATTTAAATATTTTTCTGCATCTCCTTTTTGCTGACTTCATCTTAGTGAGAAAACATTCACTGTCTCGTGTAACCCTGGGAAACATCTAGTAGTAATGCATATATATATATAATAAAGTCCCCGATCTTTAAACCACCTTGTGTATTATGATTCGAGATATTGTGTTAGATATTATTGTGTGAGGGGCACTTGCTTACCTTTACACTGGATGTCCTACATGCATCAGAAATATAATCAGAAAAACAAAAGATGACATCAAAGATTGATGTGAATAATAATGGAAATAAAAATCTCTGTTTAATATTAATTACTAACCTCGTAAACAATGTTGAATTTATGCGGCAGAGTGAGCCTTTCTTTGAATGTTTTACTGCAACATAAGATATGATAAACTATGAGCAAACGTGGAATATTATTATACTGCTACAGGGAAATTAAGAATTGGTACATGCGTGAGGAACACAGCCACAAGCACAAATAACAAGCCTTATTTACGCAAATCACAAATTTTTTCAATGATGGCATCTGAATTGATACCAAGGAAATTATTTTGTGGCATAAATGAATACATTAGAATTCGCTGAGCATTTCTTCGCTCTTTTTGTCTCAAAAGTTAGTTACGCTGACATTGCAGTGCAGTTAACAACCATTCACGTGAAGTTTGTGGGTCAAAACAATAGCAACCAAAAACCCTACTCTCAAACAGACATTAAAAATAAATTAACGAGGGAAGAATAGGAAAAGGATCAATTTCTCATAATTCCTTTCGAATTGTTTCAATTTTCTTCAGGTATGGCTGTCAGGAATGTAATACAAATATTAAAAAAAAAAAATCACTCACCCTATTTTTAGGACTGATTCAGGTCTGTCAGCAAATGCAGTCCATACAGCAATTTTGTCACCTTTCGGTCGAATATTAACAACACCTCCACACACCTGCTCTGAATCATCGTCAAAAGCCTCCCCAATTAAACAGAGTAACTACAATGGAAGAACACACATTGTAAAGGCATAAACAACAATGACGTTGGGTTAAAAGAACAACATTGCTTAGTTGTAGCTATGAATATGGTTTGTGACATTTTCATATGAAAAATGGAAAGGAATAAAACCATTACTAGAACTTCTGTGAATTTCAATTTTCTTTCTAATTATGTTTCCACCACGATAACTATTTTTAATTTCAAAAGCAACTTCTCAAAAACTCACTGTCTCCAGCCATAATTTATCGAGCTCTAGATTGCGCTGTGTACGACTTAAATTTACTAGCCATCTACCGCCCAATCGATTCTGCTTGTCCTCCCACATCGGTTCAATGCCTTCCTGAATAACAAAACAGTTTGTAAAGAAACAATGGGGCAACGTAACAAAATTTCATTTTCAAAAGAAAGTAATGCCAGTTGAAATTGTTAGAATCAGAGCTAATGATGTAAACATTAATTTTGAATTCCAATGACAAAAAATATGTAACAAAAGTTATCCATCTCTACCCCCAATAATTGTCATAATCATTTCCTTAAATAATACTCTGTGAGCAGCTACAATGCCATGAAAATCTAACCTGTCACTTTGAGAGTTGCAATTTAAACTTAAACAATTTATGGTTCATAACAAAATAATGTCATGAAATGATTGACAGCTTAACCATATCCAACAACCAAAGCATTGCAAATTGTCCATTTGAAAACAATTGGATAGATTTCATAAAGTTTATCATTCCAAAAGAGGTTTATATGGCATAAATAGATTAAATCTGATTGTTGTTCTAGAATAAAAACAAAGTTACCTTGAAAAATGAGTAATCACAGCCTACAGCCAACCTGCTGGCCAACTGAATGTGATTGTATACAGCCCAGAAATCTTCCACTGTATCGAATGCTGTGATTTTCCGCAGATTGGCAGCCCACGATTTTGATTTGTCGTTTTTATAGAACCATATAACCCATTTATTTTGCAACGGGTGTTTCGCCATCAACTCTTTTGGAAGTTTAACATTCTGCAAGATAAACATAAAATCAAAAATGAAACTTTACCTTCTTTTGTTTTTCTAAATGTTTGGAGGTTTTATGGTAAGATTTCTTTACGATCTCCACTTAAATGTTTTTAAGGATCTGTGCAATTTAGTGAATTATCTAGCTATTTTTGGATAAAAGTTTTAAGTTTTGCATTAGCCAACTTTTTCTGGCTGCTATTAATGATCTTTTTTCTAACTTACAAAGTAAATATGAAGTAAATCAAATAAAAATAAAAGAGTATAAAGTATAGTTAGCTACAAATATCTGTTTTGTGGATAAAATATGTTTGTAAAAATATCCTCCCACCCTCTAAAATGGTTACTATGATCATAAAAAGCATTCCATGTAATGTTAATAAAAAAAAAATTGTTGCCATTTTAAAGTCTTGAGTAGTTCTTAAAAGTTCTACTTTGTCACAATAAGTGTCAAACCTGTCTATTATTGCTGAAAACACACATTTTCTGGAGCAAAACTACTTTAAAAAATGAGTTTTCAAATATGTATTGTTCGCCAAGTTTAGAACAATTTTTTACTGCTCGCTACAAAATGATGTCTTCAAAAATTTACGGTACAATTGCATTGAGATTTATAAAATGAAATATAAAATAAGTTGCATCACATCCCCCCTTTTGGAGTACTGCCTGTATTTCTGGTCCTAATTACCTTACTGCAAATAGCATCATCTTTTGCATCAATGCAGAATATGCCCTTAATTGGTATTACTATAAATTGCATCATCTTTTGATACAATACAAAACAGGTCTAAAATTGATCTTACTGTATCGCAATAAGTATCAACTTTTAAGACTAGTAAGCTGCAATTTAAGTACCGGTACTAGGTTATAATATTGGGTTAAGTCAGCCTACATCATGGCAGGAATATGTACAAGAAGCACCAGTGAGTTATGGATTATTGGACAGCCGGTACCTTCGTTTGAGAAATACACACAGCTGCCTACAAAAGCTGATGTTTTGAATATTACTTCAATCAACCAACCACTATGACTACTTGTGAAAGGTCAACAAACACTGTGAAGCAGTTATTCAGTGTTTGGAAAAAGGCATATGTACTAACAATGCGTATTGACCATGCCATAAAGTGGAACTGTGTTTGATAAATGTATGGCTCAGGACCAAGACCAGCCTTCAAACATTCTTTCACAGAATGTAACTAGTGCCCTAGATCGAGGCAATATTTCTGACCACACTGCAACCTTCACATTAGCTGCTACTGCACAGGCGTTGGGGCATCTCCCATGTCTCAAAGTACAATCCGAAGGTCTCGTATACAAAACAGAGAAGCTGTTGCACAAGCTATGAAATCTGATTTCAATCATACAGTTCCAGTTGTTGTCCATTGGGATGGAAAGTTGATGGCAGATATAAGTGGAGAAGCATCTTCAAAGGTGGATCAACTTCCCATACTTGTCACTGGCTTGGATGTAGAGAAACACTTAGGAGTGCCAAGACTTGTAAATGACACGGGGAAGGCAATAAAGGCTGTGTCTGATTGTGTTAAAGAGTGGGATGTAGAGCAAAATGTTAAGGGCATGTGCTTTGATACCACAAGTAGCAACACAGGCGTTAAGGCCGGTGCTTGTATACTGTTAGCAAAAAAATTGGGGAAAGATCTTTTACATCTTGTGTGCCGCCATCACATTCACAAGGTGTTGCTTTCTGATGCACTCCGTGCCTGTTTTGGAAATACTTCTGGACCAGATGTCTTATTGTTTAAAAGGTTTCAAGAGAATTGGCCATTTATTGATAAAACACAGTTTGTTCCAGTGCAGGAGACATTGCTAGAATTTGGTTTATTTAGAAGTTTTGGATGAGTGCATTTTACACTCGGGTCTTATTGCTAGTATAATAATAATATCAGTGCCCCTGAGAAATTTTGGTTTATTAAGTTCACTCAGTATTTTTTAACTTTCCCCGCCCAGTTTCAGAGACATTTGAAATGTGAGTTTCACAAAGCCTCTCTTCCATTACAAAAGAGCAAACACCAAACATTGATGACAGAGGGGTTGTTATCAGTAGTCTGTCCTGTAACTTTATTGAGAAATCGTCACACAAAGCAAACATCAAAATGATGCAGACTGTATACGAGACGACTGTTGTGACAATCGTGTTAAACCATTTCTCTGTATTTTCATTAGTGTCCTTTGTAGAACTGGAATTCGTCTACCACTATAAAGTATAAAATCTGGCGGTGATTAATAGCTAAGGAATTATTATGCGGTAGTAGTTCCTATCAAGAAACAGGAACAGGAAAAGCGTACTTTAATGTAATACGTATTGAATATTGATAAAGTTTAACTTTAATCTAAGAAAACCATGATTGTCATAATACAAAGAACCTCATACCAGGAATACCAAAACAGGATAACCAGAGACAATTTGTTTTAAATTAATTAATTTGAATAAACCAAGCGACTTTCGAAAATCAGAGATAGCATTGATAGCATCTTTGCTTATCAAATAAATCACACTGGCTGATTACAAATACAGTGCAACTCTATACAATGCAACTGTGTCAGTCTTTGCATTCACTCTGATGACAAGGGAACAGAAAAAAGAAACAATGAAGTCAAATAACACACAACAAGTAAGAACATTGTTGAATTAGTTCAGTGTATATTAATGCTTTCGGAATATTGCATATTTTATGCAGAATTGGCCTCACACTTAACAATATACTTTGGCATATACGCGTACGTAAAGCTAAAGCATCACTATGTTTAACATCAGTATTCATCCACCGAATATGTCTGTAACTACCAACAACTGGGCATGTCAGCTTGCAAACACTCACCATGCATAACTGTCAACTGATGAATCAAAACAATGCTATGTTGTATATTGTCTACATTTGCAAATCTCCTTGAATTAATAGAATAGAACATGGTCTGCATGGATGTTTTCATTCTGAGGTCATGTTTCATAACCTGTTCCCAAGTCTTGCGAAGTCTGCCCTTACCTACATGTCCTTCACAACATGTCCCTTACAACCATATCTCTACATTTCTTAACACAACAATCATCATCCATCCTTTCTACATGCCCAAACCTAAATGTTTTAATTGACAAAGACTTAAAAAATTTCAAAGTCATGTCATCAGCCGCCTTCTGAACATTAATTTCGCGTCGACATATTTAGTTTATCAAGACTATTTTTCTTTATACAGTCTAATTTAATTTAGTTTAATCTAAAAGAATATATAAGTCTTCTCATTATTAAAATTGTTGCCTACACAAAAAAATTACGCGCGCAAATACGATTTTTACTCGCGTAGACATATTGTTATGTAAAACGCCTTACATAATTTGTCATTTGGTCTACATTAAGTCAGATTAACACAGTTATTCTTTCTCATAGAACTGAGTTAAATTTTAACGGGATATATAGTTCGTCTAGTAGACTCCGCTGCAGTGCTCCAATTAGTTGTTCAAAAGTGATTCACAAATCTTTGCAAGGCCATGTGCATTTTCATTTAACGTTAATTCATTGTCCCTTGCCACATTTTTATGTCTCCTTGCAATGTGTTTGTTAATCACTACTCAAGCTGTTGCCGGTTCTCTCTCCACATGCTAACATTCAATGCCCTGACGTATAAAATGTGACCGATCAATTTGTGTCCAGATGTAACCAGAGTCACCTGAAACAATCTCTACTATTACAGTGGAGAAGGCCAGCCCCGAGGCTAAACCAAACCGCGGAAAACATAATACTGCGGTTGAATGTGCACCAATGCTGGGTCAGATAAATTTACAACTCGTTGGATAGTTCAAGCGCTCTACTTTCAGGAGAGCTCGAGTAGTGAAATATAGAATGAGAAAAATGATATTTTGTAAATATATAATTTGCATATATTTGCCGACGTACTTTTTTCCTAATTCAGAGGGCTGTGTCATAACTCAAGTCAAGAAAGTTAATAGATTGGTTGGCTTGATTCGTCTTACATATATGTAAGACAAATCAAGCCAACCAATCTATTAACTTTCTTGACTTGAGTTATTCGTGTTGTTTGATGTCACCATGGCTTCGTATGACAGCGCAGAAACGTGTGAACTTGTTGGTTTATACTTATTTAAAGAGATTCCCAAGTTCTCATACAAACATTATTACAATAACTCAAATCCGAATGTAAAAAATAATACGATAACTTGTTTTTAAAGTCGCTATCTCTAATCCTCTAAAACAACGAAGAAAGTCTCGTGTTTTATCCGCCATGAAAATTTTCACGATATTTACATTTTTAAACCTCGGTTCAAACCTCCTTGGTATAACGCGACCTGTGACGTACAAGGTATGTAACATTGCGTATTGTTTGCTTTTGGAATAGAAATGTCTGTTCAACCTTATCGCTTTGAGCAAAACAAAAAAAACTTCACTGAAAAATAAGAAACATGATGATAAAGATGAAGAAAGTGTGGACGGCAGTGAAATTTCAAACATTGAAAAGTCAATCGTTGAACACATCAATCGCCGTGAAATCAACCAAATTCAATTTAATGATGACATTACTATAAATATTGATCTGTTTACTAACTTTGTTGTGATTTGCTTCGTTATTATCAGAAAATTGTTCTGTCTATTTTTTCTTTATGACTTCCCAGGTGTTTTCACATGTTACGCATAATTTAGCTCATCCAGAAAACGAGTTTCAATGTATGTATTCAATTTAAATTCCAGACATCTCTTGTGTTAAGCTGGTCTTACAGGCTCCAATTTGTATGATAAGATTTGTATGACACAACTAGTTGGCCAACTTTTCTGTATGTTTACAGGCTCATACAAATGTTTTCAAAAATTAAGTAATAACTCTTTCTAATCTTGCACGCGCTGAGTGTGGAGCTAGCTGCTGCAACAGCCGTGGTTGCTATTTAGCTATAGGAAAAAAATGAAACAGAGAAAGGCTAGGAGTGTGTGAGTTAAACCGTGGCTGTTACGACGACCACAATTAGGACCATGTGACACGTTACTGGCTACGAATAGGAGATCAATTAGAATATGCAAACTATTTGAGGATGTTCCAAGAAAACCTCGCTAAACAATCGTGTTTCTCCCACTCTTGAATAAAATCCTCATTTAACTGAACCTTTTTTCCTGTCATGTTTGTTTTTAATCGTAATGTTCTTCGTAAATCGCGAAATTAAATTCCGCAAAACTTAATGAAAATACAGTACTAACAATTCCCCTAAACTCTGCAAACCGCGAAATTCAGATATATTACCTCATCCGCGAAATTCACGGTTTTTAGACCTGTCTATCGCAAAAATTTTTCCGCAAAAATTTCTTCCCTTAAAGTGATTCTGAGGCGAAAAATATTTGGTTTCAAAATCGTTTTAAATATGATTGTTAAAACATTTTAAAATGTTGTTTTGAGTACCGAAGTCTAATAATGAAGAATTATAAAAATATATTTTCGTTTAATACATTTCTATCATGGCCGCCATTTCTCTCAAACCTCCCGCTTCAACATGTTTTTATTATTTAGCGTCCAGTCCACGCGGCCTGCAAAGCGGTTTTTGACGTCATTATGGAGTATGGTTTTGAGAAAAACATTTTAGCAAATAACAGTAAGCATTTGAATAATTGTCCTTGAACTTCAACATAGATTTTTGTATAGAACTGCAAAAAACAAACTTTTGACGATCAAAGAAGTAAAAGCATATAACTTTGCAAGTTCGTGTTTTCGTTTAAAATGCCTCATTCATTGTTGTGCTTTTGCGAGATTTGTTTTTGCGATTTTAGGCCAAAATCGCAAAAATAAGTATCGCAAAAATTAATCCAGCACGATTTAATCCAGCATTAATTAATACGCTTAAGGTAAGACAAAGGTAGCTAAAGTAATGATAGATTAAGGTCGATAATAATTTTAAAATTTTCATTTTTTTCGATACAGATACAATAAAACAGTTGAAACATTTCAGCCGATTCAAGATGCACTGTAAACAATCACTGTTTTTCATTCATTCATATTTTCTTTTTCATAAATTTTCAACAAAAACACGATTCCTAGATAAATTCAACACTACATTTTGTATTTGAAAAATAAATATATATATATAGATATCTTTTTATACAAAATATAATATTATAAATGATCAAAGAAAAAGTGGAAACTCATAGAAGGTCAAATTTGACTAATTAAAATTATTGAGAAATTTGGTTAAATACAGCATCATCATCATCATCATCATTTACATTTTTCACGTCTATTTTCCATGCTAGCATGGGTTAGACGGAGTTTCAACAGATGATATTTCCCACAATTTTGTAGGTTTAATCATTTGATGATTCATTGGAGTAGATGTTTTTACAGCTGGATGCCCTTCCTAACGCCAACCTCAGGAAGAGGAAAAACAGTGGTGAGTTAACCCACGCAAAATACCAACTTTGCATTTTAAACTCCGTGGCAGCAGTGCATAAAGGGTGCTTATATCCATGAGGTCAAAGATGTTACATGACCCGCATACCTGCCTATTATAGCGTGCAGCTATAATATAAAATAAAAACTTAATCCAGTTAAATAATTATATGAGCAAATTTGAACCTAGCTATAAAGAAACAGGAAATAGCAAAGAATAAAACTAACCTTCTGGAGGTTGAATGCAAACCTGATTAAGTTCTACACAGCACAAACATTCCCTGCTCATTTCAATCGTTTGACACATTCCACACTTACACCACTCAGTCACTCGCTCGCTTGTCCTTTGACCAACCATCTCTTCTTTCTATATACTATTTTCAAAACATTTTAGCTCTTCCTCAAAGAATTTCTTTTTCGGTTCAAACAAGTATGGGTTAAAAGAGATCTTTACTGTAAAACATCTTCAAAAAGAGTTATTTCGCGATGTAAACCAGGATTTTGTAAAATTTTTCAATACAATCAATTTGTTTTTACTCCATTACTACATCACAGTTTAAAAAGGTCTGAACACTAATTTGAAAATCGGGCCGCAAACAACATTTGAGAACAGTTAGAAAAATGTCAAACCAACAAATGGTTTGGCATTGTAAATAACTCTTTTTATAACAAAATAAGTTCGCATGTTTTTAGACCTCGGAATCACTTTAAGATAAATCAAATTGCGTGAAGACGTGAATATTTTTTCGATCGCTCAATGATATTGTCTTTTGTTTCAGAGCAGACTGGAGCCATGACTCATTTCTTACCAGTTAGTGCTTGTTTATAAACGCTGTTTTTCATCGCGCAAAAGTTGTTGTCGCGTTTTACAACAAATATATGCAGAAACCGGCTTACAAACTATACGGCTTAATCTCATACATCAAAACTACGTAACATGTACGTCACAACAAATAATTACCACACCTTTTCGCCTTACACAGACAATGAGGTCGGAATCTAGTTAGAAATAAACATCGCGGGAAGAAGGTCGAAAAGAAAGCGTCGCATTGAACAACAACAATTTAAAAAACAGAATAACTAGTTAAGTTGTTATTTGTTATGTTTGGGACAAATTCTATTCTTTTTTTTTTTAGATTTTTATTTATATATGCTAAATATGTATGAGAACTTGGGAATCCCTTTAAGCAAATTAGAAAGATTACTTGATAAATGACATGTCGGACTTTACCGATATGACGGTTTAGCCGTAGTTTTAAATGCCAATGGACCGCAGATGGGCAGACTAAGAAAAAGCATCATTTCCATTTTCAAAGATGAAGGACTGTCAATTACGATTGAAACAAACCTCTCCCAAACAGACTTCTTGGATGTTTCTTTTAACATAACAACAACAAAAATCAGCCCTTACAGAAAACCTGGAAACGATCCTTTATATGTAAATATAAAGTCGAACCATCCAAACTCAGTTCTACGCGCGATCCCTGAAATGATTAAAAAGCAAATTTGTGAAACATCATGCGACGAAACAACATTTAACAACGCAAACACCAGTATGAAGCTGCACTCTCTGCTAGTGGATTTAAACACAAAATGACGTACAACAACCGCAAGACAGAAAGACGTAACAGAAACAGAAAGGTCATTTGGTTTAACCCACCTTATAGCATGAACGTCAAAACAAATGTCGGCAAGGAGTTCCTCAAAATTGTCAGAAAGCATTTTACAAGAACTCATAAGTACTACAAAATACTTAACAAAAACACACGCTTAAAAAACTAAGTTATTGTTGTATAACGAATGTGCAGAACTTTATAAAACAGCATAACACTAAAGTTTTAAACAAACAAACACCTACACAGCAACCACGTAATTGTTGAGACAAAGGAAATTGCCCTCTAAACGATGAATGTCTTGCAACCAGCATTGTGTACAAAGCGGACGTCACATATAGAGACATGACGGCCACATATTATGGACTGTGCAAAAGGGAATTTAAAACAAACAAAAAAACAGAAAAAGTTTATATTGTCCATGCAGAACCCAGAGGATTGCTGAATAAACGAACAGAATTAATCAGCAAGTGTCGCCATAGAAACAAACAATTGCTGCGCTCGTTAAAGTAATTATAAACGTTTTAAATCTATTTTACAGAAGTGTTTGGAAACATTTATCATCATAGTGTATAGCTTGAAAAATGCTTCACGCAAGAAACTTTAAGTTGCTATAATGGTGTAGTTTTACTTGGAAATACTATACATATATATATTCAATCGCTCTGAATTTTTTCATTGAACTTTTTCATTGAGCACTCTGCAATACTTATTTGTTATCATAAACCTTACGTTACGTATATATATTATATCAGCCATTCCACAGTAATGTTAACACCAATGCTAAAATTTTAAACTTAATTTTAGGCCATAAAAATTCAATTTCCATTAATTTTGATGTCCATAGGGTTAAAATCACAAAAATCTTTTCAAGATTCGAATATTATTGAAAAACAAGTGGTGTAAGCACAACCCTCTGGCACTGCAACTTCTTGTAAAAAACACTTATGTCAACTTTTTGATGACATATTGACTTAGTAATGAATCTTAATAGGTAAAATGTGTTCATATATTGAAAAATGTACATAAAAAGAAAATTTGGTTTTTTACGACCGAAAAGAATCAGTTTACTTGTGGGTGTCACGCGAGTCACATTTTTTCCTTAAAGTTAATGTAACTACCAAGAAAAGTTTGGTCAAAATTTGATATTGCCAAGAAATAGTGTCATTACTAATACCTTTGATATAGCAATAAAACATTTTTTCATACTTTTCAAAAATGGCAGATAATTCAGTTACGCGAGTCACATTTTTTTTGACATGAGAGACATAATTAAACATTTCTCTTGTGAAATATGTAAAAGCCTTCTGCATATCAATTGGATATACCATCAAAACAATCATTATTGAAATGATAACCCATCTAAAATGTGCTTTTTCAATATCTTTAATTTCATTTTGGTACTACATAGTACTGTCTACCAACAGAATATTCATTTCAAAATTAATATAAAAAAAAAAAGATTATTGAACCATTTCTAGCTCATTGTTTTGTGAAAAGAAAGCAATGTGAAAGTTACGAGAAAGATAAGGAAAAGGCTAAACGTCTAAATTCAGATGTCATGATGTTGCAGATGCACTTTGCTGAAAATTTCATTTGTCGAGCACAAGATGAAGTCCAGTCTGCACATTGGAATCAGGCACAGGTCACCCTGTAAGTTGGTTCAGATGTGAGATCATGTCGCATGTTATTGTAAGCGACTCCAGAGAACATAATAAGACTTCTATTGTTTTTTACACTAGCAAGTTGTTAGAATCAAAACCTGAAGGACAAAGGATGTAAAAATATGGACAGATGGACCCAAAAGTCAATTCAAAAAACAAGTATGATATGTCTTCCATGCAAATGCTCTCTTCGATTACGTTTCTGAAATCAATGAGAACGGACGTGCTTTAATTTTAACGTTTTTCCTGTGGTGAAATTTTGTGACGTGAAAGTTTTATAACGTGTTTATTTCTATAATGGCTTTAAACAAACAACAGCTACAGAAACTTAACAAGGACAAAGTTATTAACAAATTCCTGAGTCTGCAATCTGTAAAAATTTCGCTTCAAGACTCAATTGGAGAACTAAAATCTCAAGTATTTAACTTGACAGCGGCGGTAGATGAAATGCGCGAGCAACATCGTGACGCAGCTGAAACTGAGGGAGTTGCTGGTTTATCGTCTCGGCTGGAAACTTTGGAGCGCCAAATGTTTGCATGTCAACAATATTCCAGACGTGATTATGTTGAGGTACACGGCATTCCTTTGTCAGTTAGTGATAGCGATCTGGAAGGAGAGGTATGCGATGTTTTTGATTCCATTGACTGTGCTGTGCACCCTGATAAAATTCAGGCTTGCCATCGTTTAAAGAACAGGCGAATAACGATTGTGAAATTCGTAAATCGTAAGTCGGCCTCGCTAATTCTTTCAAAGAAAAAATATTTGAAGGAAATATGCGATAAGAAAGCGCCTATTTACATTAAAGAAAGTCTCTGCCCCCATTATAAATTCTTATACAGCAAATGTAAGAATTTATGGCAATCAAATCTTATTCATTCTTTCTGGTGTTCTGGCGGTTCTGTTAAATACAGACATAAGGAGCATGGGAACGTTTTGGTGGTCGGTCACATTAGTGATCTGATTAAAATTTTCGGCGAATTTGAATGATCTTGTTGTATATATTTTAATGTAAATTTTTAACGTCTGATTTTTATTTTCTTATCAAAACAACTTTAAAATACGCCTTCTTTAATTACTTTCGCCCTTGGGGAATTGCTTGTAACCAACTTTCTTTTGAATTTTCAGACATCCTAATTATCCTTTGGGTATGTAAAAATTTGTTGTTGTGTCTGGTTTTAAGTTTTTGCTTTCAAAATCACACACACATGTTGATTTATTGTGAGTTTTCTTTTTCTTTTTTATATAGTAGTTGTTGATAGTATTATTTAATTTTCAAACTATTCCATTAATCCACGGGATTAACGATGCATTGTCTCTTCTTACGTTGAAAATTTTGTTTTTAATATACAAATGGAAAAGTATTTATGAAATGTTTGTAATAAAACAGTTATGAATCACCATCACGCCTTACAATGTGATATTTGTAACTCTTGGGTTCATAAAAAGTGTAATGAACTAAACGACATTGATTATCGCTTGTTGAAATCTGATGCTTCTGATTTGTTTTGTATTTTGTGTTCATGTGAAATATTTCCTTTCAGTACAATATCTAACAAAGAAATAAAGTTTTTATTTTCGTCAAATAAAATTATTAATGATAATCTAACCAAATTAAAGATTTTTCCGTCGAATGAACAAAACAAATTGTTTTATGAATTTAACAAATTCAGTTCATCAGAAGGTCACAATCCATCGAGTGAAGAAGATTTTTTTACAAATCTTACAAACTGCAAGTATTACGACATTATTGACTTTTGTACCTCAAAATTTGACAGCAGTAATCCATTTTCAATATTTCATTTAAACATATCCTCACTAAACAAACATTTTGATGAATTCTGCACTTTTCTTAGCTTACTTGATTTCCAATTCGATATTATGGGTTTAACTGAAACAAAATTAAAACTTAACGTTTAACCATTGACTCCTATTTCACTGGAAAACTATGTCATTGAACACACTGCTACAGAATCTTCATGTGGAGGAGCTTTGCTTTACATTTCAAAAAAATTAAACTATAAACCAAGGTTTGACCTGTTAATGTATAAAAGGTTATTTTTGTAATCAGTTTTTATAGAAATTATTCGCGAAAATAGTCGTTAATGTCATCGTTGGTTCTATTTATCGTCATCCTTGTATGTATGTTAATGAATTTCGTAACGACTTTATTCTTCCTCTTACTTCAAAATTACTTTCAGAAAATAAAACCATTTTTTTAATTGGTGATTTCAACAATTCAATTTTAATGAACGTTAATTCTAATCGTTATGTTTCTATGTTTTTTAATTTTATGATGTCTAATAATTTTTGTCCGCAAATAACTTTACCTACAAGAATAACTGAACGATCAAGTTCTTTAATAGATATTTATACAAATTTTCATGGCAAGAATATAATGTCAGGAAATTTAACATCTACGATTTCGGACCACTTACCTCAATTTTTTATTGAATTCAAAGACAAAATGAGTTTTGTTTCTAGAAAGCATAACATTTATCGCAGAAACATTTCTGATTATGATAAAAAAAACCTTCTTTCTGATTTCTTAAAAATCAACTGGGACAAAATTATGGAGGTTAATATGTCAAACGTTAATAATAGTTTTAATTTATTTTATAAACATTTTAATCTTTTATTAGATAATCACGCACCACTCAAAAAGATCAGTATCAAGAGGTTTAAACTTTCTTTAAAACCTTGGTTAACTAGTGGCATTTTAAAATCAATCAATGTCCGTAATAATTTATATCGTAAATTCATTAGAGCGAAAAATGAATTTAGAAAATTCAGTCTGAAACGCCGTTATAATTTATACAGAAATCTCTTGAAAAAAATTATAACGGACAGTAAACAAACCTACTATAAAAATTACTTTTCTCATTGTTCTAAAAATCTCCGTCAAGTTTGGAATGGTATTCGAGAACTAATTAATTTGAAAAAATGATTCTTTTCCTACGAGCTTAAATAATAACGGTGTTTCAATTACAGATTTAAATATGATTACTGAACAATTCAATTCGCACTTCATATCTGTAGGCAAAACCATACAATCGAAAATTCATCATTCGCACACATGTTTTGATAAATATCTAATTAATCCCAATCCCAATAGCGTATTCCTGTCACCAACTAACAAAGGAGAGATTTCATTATTAATATCAAACTTAAGTTTTAGAAAGGCTTCAGGGCCTAATAGCATTCCTGTTTTTATCCTGAAAGACTTAAACGAAGAATTATCCATTGTGTTTTCTAAACTTTTTAATCTCTCTTTTGCAAAAGGTGTTTTTCCAAATATCTTAAAGACGTCATCTGTTCTTCCTTTATTTAAAAAAGGTTGTAAACTGGAGTGTACTAATTACAGACCGATATCTATTCTATCAAACGTAAGCAAGTTATTAGAAAAACTTATGCATTCTCGTATCTATAATTTTTTGGACCGTTGTAAATGTTTAAACAAACTACAATTTGGTTTTCGTTTTAATCACTCCGCTAATCATGCTTTAATAAGCATAACTGAAAAAATCAGAGAAGCTGTTGATAGTGATCTGTTTGCATGTGGTGTTTTTATTGACCTTAAAAAAGCTTTCGATACCGTTCACCATGGAATTCTAATAAAGAAGCTTCGTCACTATGGATTACGAGGCATTGTACAAGATTGGTTCGCATCCTATTTAACAGATCGTCAACAGTTTGTTTCGATAAATGGTTTTAGATCGTCTCTGAAGAAAATTACATGTGGTGTGCCTCATTAAAAGAGATGATAGTAGTACTGTTTCATCCCCTTGTTTCAACCATGTCACGCGAGTCACATGTTCGGTCACGTCAGTCACAAAACTGTTTTGATAAAATATTTAGAAAAAAATACTTTTTTTACTGTTAAACTTCTTACTCTTCTTTTAAGGCACTACTTGTAGCTCAATAATTTTTGTTTTGTTGTTTATTAGTGGTAGCAGGCTCTACTAAATTTAATTTTTCTAGTACCGGTTGAAAATTTTCATTTCTAGCTGTCACGCGAGTCACTGAGATATATTTTGGTCAGGCAAAAAATTGAGAGAGGTGAAAAATGAGCGTTTACCATTTTATTAATCCTTATACTATGTAAGATTAATGTGCCGACTGAATTTTTAAAGAGGTACTTCAAATTTCTTTAAATATCAGTGTTTAACTAGCAAAATGCTTTCAAATGTCACGCAAGTCACAGTGGAATGGCTGATATAGTTGACATAAACCCATATAATGTAATTCAATTTTTAAACCTTTTCCATCATTCTTCCTAATATGGTGATTTTTATTGTAATTATTAGTTTAAAATTTTCACGCTTTTCAATTTACTTTTTAACTATTTTTGACAAAAAATTAGAGTTTTATTTGATTGGTCAACGCTATTTTTAGTGAAAAGTCATCAGAAAAGTATACAATAGGAAATAGCGGTGTCTCTGGTGTTTCCAAAGAAATATTCTCAAAAATGAATGACATATTTCAAAGATCTCAACATTTGTCCATGCAAAAAGATAAGTTATACGTAAGACATATTGCGTAAGACATTGCATAAGTATTCACATGCATTTTCGGAATCTAGAATGAATGGGTGAAATGGTGAAAAGGCTGATAACAAATGGATTTAAAGACCTTCATTTTGAACAAATATGTCAAACCTTTGAGACCCTTCAGGGCAATAAAATGTAAGGGAAGTGGTAAGGTAATGGACCCATCATCATCGATACCCCCAAATTGTGTGGCCTTCTCATTCTGTTTATTTACATAAATATTATGTGGAACTGTTTGAAATTGTTAAAAAACAACAACAAAATAAGTTCATAATTGACATCGAAAAACGCAGGAACAACCACAATCTATAATTGATTTAAAGCATGATTTTTAATTCCTTTACAGTAATACCAAAATCAATCAAGTGCCAATTTTCATAGAATTTGGTTGAAAACTTCCCAAGATTTTACAAAAAGAGTGTACCACTTTAATCTCGATGGTCAGAATTTGAGTTTAAAAGGGTCTGGGACAAAGCATTACATCTCGGAAATCGTTTTGAACTGAAATTTGGAACTTTAATCCTCTCATGAAATGTAGTACTACTTCCTTGAAATTGTAGATTGTAGGTGACATAAACCCATTATATATTTTGGCTGATTATTTCAAGTAGAATGACCAAATATCTACTTGTGTCTCTTGTGTCAAAACACAGTTTCAAACATGAACTGAAGTACACAATGCTGTTTTTATAACATCATATCACCAGACAGGGGGTAATACAGGAGTTGAATTTGAGCGGCGCAAGCCATCCATAGTGAGTCTCGTGCGGCAAAAAAAATTCCGCCACGGGGTCTGGGGGGCGCTGTAAGCCCACCCAGCGGTGTGTGGGGCGGAGCCCGAAACATTTTTCCATTTTCAGGTCTATATAGGTCTAAAATGCCTCAAATCTGAACATAATTAAACACTTTGACGTTCTTTTTCTTCTTGGAAACTTTCACATTATGTAACAAGGAAGATTGGTTATCAAATTCGAAATATTTTCTTCGATATTCAACACGTGAAGTGATGTTACTTCATCAGATTTTGTGTTTACATGTCTGTCTCGCTCCAACATGTTTTAATTTTTGATTGTGGTTAAATTACAGAACGCTATACAAAGATGTCCAATTTTATTCTGCAAAATAAACCTCTAGCCTTAATAAGAAAAGTTTAGATTTTTGCAGACTAAAGAATGCGGCGACAGGATAATTATATGACGGTGGTGTCGGGAATACCACGTTGAACTTTATGAATTCCCAGTGCTTCTTTTCTCTCGAAAAAAGTCTCCTTTCTTTACGACTTTTGTTCGAGAGAGAAGAAGTGCTGGAAACAAGGTTTACCAGGACTCTTTAATTTCAAAGAAAGCAACGAGAGGAAGGTAGGGAGAATCAGAAAAACCTTGTAGTAAATACAGTCAATAATATACTTGCAACAAATATAGGCTGCCTAAAACGCTCCAGCATATTTCCGTATTCGCATTCCACATTCGTATTCTGTTTTAGCATTTTTATTATGACTTGTGCCTGTTGTTCTTTTTCTTCCATGCACCATGACTCTTGTTCAGTAGAAATATCAACAAAATGTGTATAACTTAACTTTACTCGCAAAGCACTTTTAAACAGATCACAACAAACCAATTTTTTCATTCGTGGTTGCACAGCAAATGTCGTTTACGCCCGGGAATACATTAACATAAAAGTTTTTTAAGTTTTTAGGTGCGTCGTCAATCGATTATTTGTTCTCAGACGCGCGATCGGTAATTTTGTTAAAACCTAGCTGTCATGTTTATTTTCTTCAGAGTCTACTGCATGTTTATTGGTTTTGTGAAAGTGTATTTTTTGTTGTAAACAAAACTGATTGTTTCTTTGTGTATTGATCTTTTTTTTCTTCCATCAAATGCAGCATAGTTCTTCTGCATTTATCTGTCTCTATGTTGAATAGAACTTTTAAACAACCTGTAACATCGCGCTGTAAACATATCTGTCGGTTTTCTTCCTTTCTTCTATGATTGACATCAAACTTTTTGAAACGGTTAATAATTGGTAACGTTAAATTTCGTTAAACAAACCATAGTCTATAGAAAAAACGTTTTTTTTCTATAGACTATGAACAAACTAAATTTCTTAATAAAGTTATACATTGATATTTTTAAAGAACGGTGAATCGATTATAATTTGAAACAAAAAAAATATATTTACATGACTAAATAAATTACGTTAAAGTAAGTTCTTTAAGATTTCATTTACAAGAGATATATTTAAGACACGTGATTATTAATAAAATAACACAGTTAGGGGCGCGGTGGAGAGCGCACCTTAAAGTATTATAATTATCGCGCGCCTCTAAATGCCAGGCCTGTAAGTTATGATTGTTTTTAAACTTTTTTGAACCCGCCCAATCAACAACCATTCGAAACATGATGACTACTTACTTGTTCAGATTTACTGGAGGGTATTATATAGATATATATTGAATACCATGATGGAGATACAAGATTTCCCCGCATTATAGATGCAAGCATATTGTCTCGATCACTCGTTTTTCAAAACTAAAATGCTGTGATCAGTAAAGGCAACAATAACAAACTTCACAGTAGTTTCATGATCACAGGTCAGAAGGCAGGTCTATCAATAGAGGTGGATAAGAAACACATGTTTTAAACAGATTGACACATTTTCTTTTTAATTAACACTCTCTGGTTTCAGTGATAAAGTTAAAAACAAAATTCACTGCAAAATTTCCAATAGCGCTTTGCGCTATGATATTTGACCTGTATTACCCCCAGCCAGACTCAAAATACTTGTAAAATAACTCGTAACAGTTAAACACAATACAAACAAACCGTAGCAGAAAAATTTGTATAAAATACTGTCAAAGTTAAAATGTTTGAATTAAGCTTGTATATATAAAACAAAAAGAATAACAA
Source organism: Candelabrum cocksii (assembly GCA_963930725.1). NCBI lineage: Eukaryota > Metazoa > Cnidaria > Hydrozoa > Anthoathecata > Candelabridae > Candelabrum > Candelabrum cocksii. Next base: position 3,730,287 of record OZ005677.1, on the reverse strand, counting down.
GAAATACCGTATACAGAGGGATTAAAAATTAGACGTACGAAACTACGCCTAACTCTACTCGAAATGCTGAATGGTGTACGACAATGTGCACATGACTTTTCACTTACTTTTCAAATTTAGAAAAATAAGTGTCTTTCCTTCATCAATGTCCATATGGTGTTTACAACAAGATAACACAATGATGATATAACTTTGAATTTAGCAACTAGCCTTGATTTATACTTTCCGTTTAATTAACAAGTACGCGCACACACAACTACGTTATTATAACGAGAAAAAATTGAGTACAGTATTACAAGTTTAAAAAACATGTGGCATATTTTTTTATCGTACAAGAAATTCTTGACTAGCGTGCAGCTAAGTACGCAGGAAAAACATTTTCAAAGTCTGGTATATAACCAAACCATGTGTTTAAGCATCATTCAAGGTTTAAATTGGTATAAAGTTAAGTATCAGAAGCTCAATGAAACTTTCCCGATGCTTGTAAAAAATAAACGTGTAGCACAAATTAAATTAAATTTGTTTTATATATACTGTATGCTGTACACATAAAACTATTTTGATTTCAAACCTAGTTTAGAACAATGTTTACATGCGCTAAAAAACATTGTTTTATTCATGACAGGAAATTGAGAATGTTTTGAGAAAGACAAAAAGATTTCTCAATGATCTTCCATTTGGAAAACACGCCACCAATCAACAATTGGACTCATAAACGGAGATATTTAAAAGAGTTCTTCTTTTCATTATTGGGGAACTGCAACCAATTTTCCTTTTAAACTTGATAAATCATAGAATATTAAATTTAATAATTTTTCTGAATAGGTCCTTTCTCGTTTGATTTTTTCTTAATTTTTAAACCTCATTCAAAGTAAAGACCTTCACCACACCTCTGCAGTTAATTACAAGTAAAAAGACCAATTAAGACTTGAGATTTTAACTAACGTATATTCATTTCGCAGCAGAAACAAATGAAACAAAAATTTAATGATTTTATGTCGGATTAATTTTTAACTCATTTTATAAAAACAAAAAATAAATAAAATACTGTGTATTTATACATGATAATAAAAACAGTGTGATTGGGATACAAACTATGGGGAAAATACTTTTATAGCAAAAAAGAAGTAACAAACACCAAAATATTTGGAAATCTTTGCTATTGCTTTGCATGGAAATCAGTGGTGGTAGAAAAGTAAAATCTTGGTTAAAAGACCCACCTGTTCAGCGTTGTCAGATGTTCCTACATTACTCTTCACTTCTTCCGAAATTGTTTCACTAATAGCAGTCATTGCAACAATAGTATTAAATATAACCTATCTCTTTTTTACTTCCTTTTTACACGTGTCTTCTCTGGCTTTCGAAACAACTCAAGTGAATCTCAAATAAATTAACCAAACAAATAGTATCTCCCAACCAAACTGTAAAACGCTTTAATAAGTGGAAATGAAATAGCTAATATCAACACAAGACAATGGCGTGGGTTGAGCCGACCTTTATTGTTTCGTGCAGTTAAACAAAATTTTATGACATAAACCTCGAGAATCACTTTCTTTTTTAATGAAAATTTGAAAGACTGGGTTAGCGCATGCGTATCAACAATTTTGAGGTATACAAGGGTAAATACTTTCTACACACTAGCTCGTTCTACTCTGGCGAGTAAAACTCGAATTTCGAGTTTTGTAAATAGAAAATCATGCATCATCAAGCAGAAACACTAGAATCATACAAACATGCGACAACAAAATTGTAGAAAGAAAAAAAGATGAAAGACATCAATGTTAACAAAAATCCTCTATTTGTCATAATATCACGACAGCTTGAAGATATCAATTATAATGACAATTATTATTGCCAAGGTAGGCCATATCGATTCGGTTGAATGTTCGAAGACATTTTTAGAAGAATTTCGCGTAGCAATCTTTTGTTACAAGAGGTTAAAACATTCGGTGACAAAAGAAACAGCAAGGTATATTCCCAAACGTCTCCCTTCGTGTTTTAAATTTTGGGCGGTAAACATTATTGCGCCCATACTGACAACAGAATTTCACTTTTTATTCCCTTAAGATAAAATGTACGAAAATATATTAAATAGATAATGGTGGTAAAATCTTTTTTTAGACACGCTCCGGAAGTGAATAAAGAGGAAAGCGTACACCCAGAAAGCATGGTACTATTGGTACTTCACATCAGCATGCAACTCAATTGATTTACATAAGGATCTTCGAGTTTGCCGTTTTATGACCCTGAATCTAGTCAAATGTTTGTAGTGTTAGCCGTTAGCAATTCTATCACCCCAAGTTGAATAATTATAATCAGTCTAAAACTATCATATCGTTGTTCCCCCTCTTTCCGCTAAGGATTTTTTACATTTTAACTCAAATTCAAACTCAATTTTAACTTCATGACCCATTTGCGAGAAAAGCTTTTATTTGTGGAATATTTTATAATGAATGATTCGCAGGCATAATCATCGAGAAATAATTCTTTTCCTCGTGAAAATTATTCTTACCGAAAATTAACTAACTTATTTCATAAATTGCAGTATTATAATTGCTTAAGAATTTTGAACATTAATTGTCTAACAGAGAAGGTTGAAGATATTAGATCGGGCGTAGAGTTTGATAATGAAAGAGTCCTAAGAAGCTTTTAATCATTTCGAAAGCAATGTTATTTATTTGATGCTGATATTTCGACCTACATCTGTGCAGTAGGGCATCTTCAGAGTGGTTACATAGATAAATTAAATTGTGTTTAAAAGTGTCGTAAAATAACGAGAGGTTAATTGTGAGAAAATGACGCGTTGAGGTGTCGATGGCTAATTAAAAAGTTTAAGATTTGCGCTTTTTCGTGGACTTTAATAATGGAATGTAGGTTTTAATGAATACGGTTATTTTATTTGTTCTTCTAACTTTTTATTATAGAAAGGCTATTGTGGCAACTAAAGCAAGACTTCATAGGCATTTTATATTTATGTTGTCCCTTCGAAGTTGGCCGTTGCTACAAATGCCAAAATTGGACTGAAAAAATAATCTGCAGGAAATATTGCTACTAAGAAAGTGTTGTTGGATATTTTAATTTCTTACTATCTTACTATATTCATTTTTGTTGCAAATAACTATCAAAATAAACAACAGCGATGGGATATTTCAAAACACTTAGATAAAAGGCTTCTGCGTACAAATATATTTCTTTACAATATTTCTAAATCAACAAACATTTACATTTTCTGCAACTTTATTCATCATTCTCTTTACGATTTTTATCTGACAGCTTACCATGTACTGCTTTCCTACAAGTTTAAATATATATATATTATATTTTATTTATTTATTTTTTATTTATTAAAAATCTTTATACAGGATATATACATTTCAATGTTACATACATTGTTATTAACATGTGTCCTGTCAGACTTAAAACGGAAAAATAAGATAAATAGACGACGAAATTGTTAAAAAACTACATTATACATCAATAAAAATTATTCATACTTTAAAATAATCGGTCACAAGCTTCCTAAAAGTTGTAGAGCTCTCAGCCTGTCGATGTTCAATGGGCAACTTGTTGTAAATTTTTACACTCATTGAACGAAAGCCAAATTTGGCAAGCTGGAGTCTAACTCTGGAAACTTGTAACAAAGAACCATTGTTTCTTGTGTTGACTTCATGATTTCTTATTGTGAAGAATGTTACAAATTTCTCGCAAACTTCATTATTCAAACACTTTTTCACTAATATGACTGAATGTTTCTTCATTTCACTTTTAATTGGTGTCTGTTTCTTTCCAGTTATCTTAGCAATTCTATTATCTAGAGATGACAGTTTAGACATTTGCGAATTGGTTAAATTTAAGTTGGTTGTGCAGCTATATAGTAAAACTGGTAACAGTATTCCCTTGTAAATTTTAACGAGTGATTCTGGACAAAGATATAATTTCAGTGACCAAAGCAGACGTAACTTTGCTGATGTCTTCTTGTAAACACGATTAAAATTTTTGTTAAAGGATAATGTTTGGTCCAATATGTTTCCCAGGTACTTGTACTCCTTTGTGGTTGAAATAGGTTGAGAATTATACTGAAGATTTATGAACTGGTGGTTTTGGTTAAGTTTTTTCCGTGTACCAAACATTATCGATTCTGTTTTGCCCTGTTTCAAATTTATCACGAGTTCGTTTTTCGTAAGATAGCCCAATATACTTTGTAGGTCTGTATTCAAATCTTTTTCTATTTCTACTTTAGACTTTCTGGAAACGTAGATGACGGTGTCATCAGCAAATTTGATGACTTTCGAATGACTTAAACAAGCGTTAAAGTCAATAAAATAAATTAGAAAAAGAATTGGTCCTAGGATGGATCCTTGGGGTACCCCGCATGTAAGGGGGCTTGGCTCAGACAGTTGACCATCGACATGGCACATCAGGGAACGATTAAAAAGGTAGTCCGTAAACCACTTTAGTACAGCTCCTCTGATTCCATATGATTTCAATTTTGATAACAAGACTGAATGACTGAGTGTGTCGAATGCCTTCGATAAGTCTATAAATACAGCACCAACTAGATTTCCTTTATCTATTTCACTGCTTATCTCATCAGTGAGAAGTAGTGTTGCGAGTTCTGTTGAATGTTTTTTCCGGTAACCAAATTGACTTTTTGATAGAATATGGTTTTCCTCTAAGTATGTCGTCAATTGGTCATGTGCAGCTCGTTCAAGAATCTTTGGAAGATTACTGGAAGTATAGATATGGGGCGGTAGTTCGTCATATCTCTCGTGCCACCTTTGTGTAACGGTATAACCTTTGAAACTTTCCAATCCCTAGGTACTGTACTTGTCCGAAGAGACAAGTTGATCAAGAAAGACAACGGGCCTGCTAGTACTGAGGCCGCATCTTTAAGCATTCATGGTGGTATCTGGTCAACTCCTGCTGCTTTTCTCTTCTTCAGGTTCTTCAGTTGTTTCTCAACAAAAAATTCTGTGACGTGAGTAAAAGCAAAAACAGTTTTGTTTTCTCTTTCAGGTTGTTTTGAATATCCCCATACAAAATTTTTAACGGTAGCGCAGCTTTCTTTACGGTATAAGCCACAGTTGAGAAAAAACTACTATTAAGGCGTTTGCTTTCGAGAGTTTTTGTGAATTATTGCTTAAAGAAAGGGAACTACTACAGCTTTCATTCGTAGGGAAAATTTCTTTTATAGCTTTCCAAAATTTTGCAGGTTTTCTACTGTTTTCGCTCAGTAGGTTGTTGTGGTATTTCCGTTTCGCATGCTTGACCGTGTTGTTGCATCTATTTTTTAGCTGTTTATAGATCAGCCAATCAGAGACTTTTTTAGTTTTTCTTTCTTTTCTCAAAATCCTGTTGCGATCACTCATTTGTGTTCTGATATCTGCAGTTAACCAGGGACAACGTTTTCCTTTAATACGTTTTTTGACAATCGGTGCGTGAATATTCATGGTTTTTAATAAAATATTCTTGAAGAGATCCCATGTTTTGTTTACATTGTTGGATAAATATATTGGTGACCAATCATTTGATTTTAGATCGTTTGTAAAATCATTACGATCATAATTACGATAGTTGCGACTAGTTATTTCTCGCGAAGCTGTTTTCGTATGATTGATTTTTCGTACGCAAGCAATACAGTCATGGTCGCTTAAGCTTAGCGGTATTACGGTTGTTTTTGATATTGAAGACTGTTTGTTTGTCAGTATAATGTCGATTAAAGTTTTTGAATCAACTGTAACTCTAGTGGGATCTTTCACTAATTGCTTCATACCTTGATGATAGATGATATTCAACTACCAAGTTGGATATAGCAAAGGTACAAGCAAACCACACATACAAACAAAAATACAAGGGTGTGATGCGAAATTGCTTATCAAAGTGATTTTAATCTACAGAAATTTCACGGTATGATCATATTTTACTGGGGTTGGGTTTTATTCATCGTTTTATAACACATAAATTGCATATATATGTAGTGCTATATATTTTGCTTAACAATTTATAAATATTTTATTCAAAATATTTTAATATTTAGGCAGAAATCACTCCGGATATGTCAAAAAGTGCAATCAAGGGAGAAAACATGAACAAAATGAAGGACCTAAAGGAATCAATGGGATAACAATTCCATAATCATATTTTAAATAACCTATCAAAACCTTCTCAATCCGTCAATCCACTCCTTGTAGAACACTCCAAGTAAAGCTGTGCATATTGAGAGCATCGGCATCTGTTCTCTAAAACAGGTTTGGATGATTTAAGAAAATTCAATGAAGCTGCTATTATGATAAAGAAACAAGTTGAAGATGGTTAAACATTGGTTAAATAACCAAAACATAACAGAAAGAGACCGTGACCTTATTTTGCTTTACCTTTAAAACATGGGATTAAAAACTGTATAATACAGAATCCAATGGAGTAGATCCAGATTCACTTTCTACACTTTGTCAAGAAAGATATTTTGATAATAATAACTCGTAAATTTTTTTTTATCAATCCAGTTAGCCCCATCATTTGGCCATTCACATGCAAAGGTTCGTTTCATATAACCTTTGGTAGGGCTCTATATATTTAAATTATGTTTACGCATGCGCAAGCCACTATATCCAAATTTTAAAGATAATTATCATATATTTCAGATTGATACTATTATTTTCAATCTCCCTTGAAAATTTCAACTCAATATCTTGATTATTCATCGAGTTATGCATTTATGAGGTCGAAACCTAAGTCAGTAGTAAAACTCAATATAGATTACCTTCGAATAGATATCGGATGCACTCTCAAAAAAAATTTCTTTCAAAATGGTCGTATCGCGCTAAAATTTTGGATATAGTTAGAGGACTATATAAGACCAATAATAGCGTTTAAAACATCAAAAAAAATCTTGTGGTTAGCGTACCACGTGACTTTTAAATTCTGTTTTGGTTTTTAATACCCATCACTTGACAACTCAGTCATTCCTTACCCTTTGAAAACCAAAAAAACATTAAGCCAAATATGGAACTGTAAAGACATTTTAAAAAGATTTTTAATTTTTGGGGTTAGGGCTGCATAAGTAAAAAAATTTTAACATTATTAATTGTATCAAGTCGATTTTTTATATGGTTTTTAGCTACATATAGAAGACCTCAAAAGTGCTAATAGTTTTCGGATTTAGGGTATGGGGTTGGGGGTAGTGACGATTATATGTAAAAAGTGGGCTTTATGTATGGGACAATAACACTGTAATTATTACGAATTAGAATTTGGACTTCTTATATCATGCCGAGGATGGCTTCTTCTTTCCCTTAATAATTCACAAAGTTTTAATGGTCAAAATTACAGAAGTTATTCGGCTTTCCATTTGCTACTTTTTTTTTAAAAAAAAATTTTCTTTATGGGATTATCGCAGGGCCGAGCCAAAATGAGTAAACTAGTGCCAAACCCCGAAAAAAAATTATCGAAGTTATAGCCATTTAAATATTGTTTTAGAATATCTTTCCCGGTTGCCGTAGTTTTTTCAAAAAAATTTTTATGGACCGGTGACAAATAGCATAGCTATATATACAAATAAATTTGTTTTAAGTAGTAGTTATTGCGAGTTACGAGAAAAATATGGCGAATATTTTTTAAGTTTTTTATGATTTTAAAAATATTTCACGAGCCTTTAGGCGAGTTAAATATTTAAGAAAAACATAAAAATCAAGAAAAATATGCCATATTTTTCGAGTATTTTGCGATAACTACTTAATCAATAGGTCTATAAATGATATCTTATATAACACGCTTTGAAAGCGTGAACATGAACGTCGCCACAACTCAATGATTTTACGATTACATTATTCTAACATTCGGCACGTGTCATATTTTGCATTCTGTTTTTAACCAATAGGAATCCCGTGAATTGTTGCTTTAACCAATCGGAAGAAATATTGAATTTTGCACTTTTTTTTAGCCAATGAAGAACAAATATTGAGTTTTGCACTTCGAAATATGATATATATTTCTTCGTGATTAGCCAATCACGTTACAGATATTCACGCAACCTATTGATAAATAACCTTAAGTAGAACGATCTATGGACGATTTAATTTTACGCATGCGCAAGGCCTTACATTGACTTTTGCCTATAACTTAAGGACAAAGATCTATGGATAAAAAGTCCAAATTAATTCTCACATCATTTTTACATATTGCATACGCATGCGCAGTACCATTTCGTGACAGAATACTTCAAACCTTGGGCCAAAATTTGTCCAATAAGGTATTAGGAATAACGATATCCCAATTCTGGTACTTGATTTGAAATCAGCACCTCTAATTAGTAAACCTACCAATTTTCAAAGCAAACAGAATATATTATAAAATATCGCAACTAGCAAAACATGTCAACGATTACATAAAGATAATAAAATAAAAAAAGTGCTAAAAAACGTAAAAAAATGTAAAATGTTTTAACCATATTTAAATATATAAACAACTACTGCGGATATTGCTCCATTATGTGCGTTAAAATGTTTGAAAAGCTGTTTTCTCCGTATTTTTCACGCCACATAAACTCACCAAAATAATTTTAAATTCGTGGTGAAATGGTGAAAATGTTGTCTGATATTGTTTTAAAAAGTTATCTCCTTGGAACAACAACAAACGCAATGTGCGAGAATATTCGTCTATAAATATTTTTTACAAAATCGATCGAATTTCAACGTATATTCTAATCAATAATTATCGTTTCTTTCTTATTTTGTCTTGGTTTTTTATGCCTTTATCAGAGGACTTCATAAACCACTTCTGTATGGCAGCTTGCTTCTCTTTACCATACGTTTTGAACTTTGTTTTTGGACCTTTTTTGTATAAGTAAAGTTATATGAAGTTTACACCTTTCTGTGTACATTGAGGTATGAATATATTAAAGTCTGGTCCGTAGAAACTGCTTATAAGAAAATCCGTCTCCGATTTTTCAAACAATCCGTAGTAGGCTGTATTAATTTTGGAATAAATTGATTGTCTAAATGCTAAGTTGCATGGAACGACAAGAAAAATTATCGTAAGTTCAACTTCACTCGCAACATTTTATGTACGCAACTTTTTAGGAATGTCCTGTCTCTCAACATTTAATGTACGCGCTTTTTTCTTTTAAAGTTGCGAAAATAAAATCGCAACTTTCGCAACTTTTTCTTCCCGCAACAATTTCTTCCTTTAAAGTAGATAATATGTAGAGTGATTATATTCACCATCTTGTCTATGGACTTCAATAGTTAAAATTACAATTAATAATCATTCATATCAGAGAATAGCTCGTCACAAAATTTATATTGAACAAATACACACAAGCTCCGTCACATGAACGTGCGGAAACATTTCAAATGCACATCGCGTGGCCATGGCCGCAACCGTTATAAGATTCCAAGATAATTCGCAAATGACTCGAATTCGCGAATTTAAAAACGTTAATATAATAGGAGTTTAAAAAACGTAAAACAAAATTGTTTCGAACATTAAAAGAATTTTTAAAAACGAAAAACAAAATTATTTCAAAAATTAATTAAAGTTTAAAAAACGTAAAACAATATTGTTTCGAACTGTCAGACATTGTTACGAAACTCTCCTTCGCACTCATTAAAAATTTATGAAGACATATTACCACACATATAGCTATTTTCAATTCGACACTAAAATACAGGATTGCCGCAATAATTTAGTAGTTATTCTTGTTGATTGTGTTTCTATATATATTATAAAAAAAATTCTGTATTGGGAGAGACCAACTTCATCTTTTCAATTGTTTTAACTTGCTGCTAGGAAATAACTTCGGTAGTTATTTTGTGATTAGTATGCAAATACAGTAATAAGATTCATTTTGATTGATTAACTTTGCAGAACGCATATAGCTAGATATAGCTAGCTAGCTAAAGTATTTTTAACACATGTTTATGTCATAATCCGGAAATTAACTATAATTTAACTTACGCTATAGACGGAAAAAGCCTACCGTTTTTCCTAATCTTCCATCATTGTTTCTTACTCAGTTTGTTTTCTCACCAACCAACTAACTAGGTAAAAACTCACTCTGTTTCTCTTACTTCTTTATTTCCATCGCCGCATCATTTATATTTCAGTTTTGTTACTCGAAATAATGACGTCACTGGCACGAGCTAGTGTGTAGAAAGTATTTACCGGTATACGAGTAGCTAAAGTTTTCAACAACAAAACGTTTACACTGAACTAAACAAATTGAATGCTTTACTCCCTCGGTTTTTAATTCATAAATTAATAGTTCCGTTATCATAAATCATCATTGTACATTTTGTCACTGTTACCTTTCCGGTAAACTGAATTAGTTCAGATGTCAATACCCCTTTCAACAAGAAGGTTTCTAACATGTGCCCAATATGCCAAATCCCTTTTACATCGACGCTGCCAATGAATTTACAAGTTATCATAACTATTATTCTACTGTTGAATTCATTAATTGAATGTTGAATCCTGTGAACAAATGCTAATATTATGTGTTTATTCTTAAACGGCTTTTTAACTTATTACGTAGATTTAATCATGTTAGCTACTTTAAAAATAACAAAACGACATAAGATCGGCTCTGATTGCAACCTGTAGCCTAATTAAATTACACATGATGTGTCACTATCGCATTTATTGATCCTGAATTGGTCTTTCATTAATCGTGAATTCCGCACAACAACACAAATTTAATTCCGCTTTTCTCTCAGATTGATCTCATTTTGAACGTTTGCAAAAACATATCGCAATATTATCTCTGGAAAGGGGTATATGATTAGATTAGAGATAGGATATGATTCACTGAAGCAATGCTTTCGCACTTTTTAAGACAGTGTCTGGGTCGGGATGGAAAACCATGTTTTGGTAACGGAGTGATTTCAAACCTTTTTAATAAAGGTGTAATAAAATGTGTCCATTAAAAACCAGTGTCAAACATGTAATTTCATTAAATATTAGCAACATTTTGTAAAGTTTTTAGCTTCTTAGAACACTTAGGTTCTTACGTACACTTAGGTTCTTAGTTGTACCGGATCGTCAAAGTGAAGAAGGAAATGTGAACTTCAAAATATTACCACATTTTCAATCTATTATCTTATGATCTCATGTTTCCTGCTGCTTAATTCAAACCGTTTTTTCGGCCTTGAGCGAAAATACAGATCTTGAATCACAACTCACCAAAGGATCATGGATGATGGATGGAAAGATACTAAAAACAATGATTAACTTCAAATACCTTGGGACAAGGACTGAGAGCGCAGAAAAGGACATTCTCGTGAGAAAACACTAGCATGGAGCGCCTGTCATAAATTAAGAAAGGTTTGGAGTTCAAAGCTATCAAGGAAGATTAAAAGTGAGACTACTTCTTACAACCACGGTGGAGTCGGTATTGCTGTAAGGTTCAGAATTAAGGACAGATACAAAGAAGCTGACTAAACAACTTGATAAATGTTACACCAAAACGCTCAGAATTGCGCTAAACATATCATGGGAAATTTATGGTTTAAGGTGTCAACAAAGATTCGGCTGAGAAGAATTCGCCTTGCTTGACATTGCATCCGTCAAACTGAAGAACTGATTAACAGAGTGGTACTTTGGCAATCGATAGAAGGAAGGACTAGAACAGGCAGGAGAAGGTCACCTACATAGACAACTGACTTCAGGGTGCTGAGAAAGGAAATGTGGCGGAGCTACCTAATCGTGAACTACTGTAAATATATTAAAAGCGTTCTACAACGGCACATCGGCAGCAATTAAGGTTTTTAAATTAAAATTATCTAAGATTTTTTTAAAAATTTTTATCTGGTTGCAGACAAGGTGGAGTTGAATCCCCTGTAATTTTCAACATTTATTTAGATTTTGTTCTAAGGTGTGTAGAGCATGAAGTTTTGCAAAAGTTCCCCAACACCTCATTTCCATTGTAGATGTCGCATTCAAAAGTGTACGTTCCTTTAAATATCTGAGACATATGATCAAAAATACAAAAGAAGACCCATCACATTTTCTAAATTTCCGTATTTCATCCCCTTTACAAAAGTGGAATGAGCTCAAGGATATTCTATGTGACCAAAGGATATTTATGTCAACGCGAGCAAAAATGTTCCACCCTATTATTTAAAAGCCCTAAAACAATCAAAAAAGTGCAGTCGGAAAGAACCCCAACGCCCTGTACTTAAACCAGATGATCTGGACTGGTCATATGTTTTCAGTAAAAAAAAGCTTAAAGAAATAACTGAAACAAAGGATATCACCAGTTATTGTAAAATACAACATATGAGCTATATTGCTCACCTTACTCGACTGGACAATGATCCTTTTCAAAAACAATTACTTTTTCAACTGACCACAAAAATATGCTGACGACCGCTGGATAAAAATTGAAAAAGAACTAAACATGTCAAGAATGCAAATTATAAACTATGATGCAAAACAAAAAACAGTTCAAGTCTATCAAAAAATATTTTCTATTAGAGACACTTGAAGTGGCACAAAGTGCCTAATAAAGAACTATGATGATAATGATGAAAGACAGACTTGGCTAAAAAAAGCGTGTAAAAGATGGGAGGCCAAGATGAGACCTAAGAAGACTTTGTGAAACATTTAGATGCACTAGGAAACTAAACCAATGTTATGCGACAAAAACTGACTGGAAATAGGTAGCCATGAATTGGTGGGCAAAATTGTTTTAAATTGGTTCCAAAATTTAAATTGTTCCATTATCAGCTTTGACAATTCAAGAGAAATATTGGATACCAAAAACCTCCAGGCGGCAAATGGTTGGCTATGACGTTAAAAGGAAATAGAAACCCGTGTGTTTTGAAATTTTGAAATTGTCACCAGTTGCTGAATATTTTTTCCTTCCCCAAATGGTAACATACGGTAACCGAAAATAACTGGTTACAGTGTGTTGACTAGAAAATCCGAACGGCACCGTAAATTCTGCCAAAGTCACCGGTGTTCATTCATTCTAGCGCAGAAAAGGATCTGGTAACTGGTGACTTTTACAGCCGAAAATCATTTTTGAGCAAATTATAGAATGCACTTTTGTGATGATAGAATGCGCTTTTGTGAGAAGCTTGACTATTCCGCAAACTATGAAATTCAATAATTCGCGCAAATGTGTTATACATATAATTACAATATAGTAATGCCGATGCAGGTTTTGTTATTCCGCAAAATACGTAGCTTCTGCGTGGGAAACACAATTTCATTAAGATCGCTACTGTTGATCATTGGCCGCCAAATTTCTCAACGCGCGCATATCGCGGGAACGGTCGCAGGATATGAAAATATACCCCACCGTTTCTTCTATAACTCGTAGGGGTTGCAAATAAACTTAAATTCTTGGCTTAAGTTTTTTCTATCAATATTTACAGACAGTACCTTTTTCTATCAAAATTTAACCGGTGACAGTCACCGTTTTAACTCTCCTAAATCCGCCTCTGTGTTTGGTGGCCATGTGCGCCACCGAAATCGCTTAGCTAAATTATTACGCAATGAGTTACACTCAAAAACAAACTCAACTTCATTGTGTCAAGATGAAGAAGAAGATGAACTGTCCTGCTCCAAAAAAACATAATGTCGTGGAATTAATAGCGCTCTCCTGTATAAATACTCCTGTTTAAATACTGTTAAAAATAAAATAATACTTAAATTTTCAAGATTTCTTTGTTAATATCCTGTCAAAAAATCTGTCAATCATGAAGTTTCTTTGTTATCACATGATTGTCTTTAGTTACAAACAAATTCCTACGTCACGTCGGAAGAACATACAAAGAGCAGAAATTATTTCATGTTGTTATGCTTTGACAAAATGTAAACACACATTGCGCAACGTAGAACTCACAAGTTGAAAGTAGAAAAAAACATGATATAGTAATAAAATAATTGTGGCGACGTTATATATTTCTTGAAGAGCTGCTGTAACTGGATATCTAACCAGCTAATTTCGCGAGGACTTTGTGGTTGTCATGTCAGACAGCAACAAGCCGTCTTTATTTAGTTCGATGAAGAACAAAAAATTGAAAATAATGGCAGGATTATTGCTTGTGTGCGCAGTTCTGTACGCTATTAATGTTTTTGATGTAAACAAAATGAATGATAACGGTACGGAACGAACTTTTGGGAAAAGTGAAGTTAGCCAAAAGTCCGGAAGACGAAAAATAAAATTTCGCGATTGCCAAGACAGTAAGTATATGATAAAGTTTTCTTTTAAAGCAAAAGCCGAACCCAAAAATGCAAATTTTCGAAAGCGTTTTTAGAAGTGAAAACAAGTGAACAGTAGGTACATCAAGAAACATAAGAAAACCAAAGATTAACTTAACTTACATCGCAAAAAGTAAAGAAACTATATTCTACTTGGTTGATTACAAAATCATATTAATACTTTACGTACATACATATTTTCACACTTGGGATGAATATTTCCAGGCCTTTTCACTCATTACAAAGGAAGCGCCAGAGTTGACGAGGTGACCATCATTCCGTGTAGATCGACCCCTTGTAAAGTAAAAAGAGGCGAATCGGCAACAGTAGAGATTAAGTTCACACCAAAACGTAACGTCGCCCGGTTGGAAACAATTATCCATGGTTACTTTCTGATTGCTTACGCTCCTATGATTGGTGGAAACAGAGATGCCTGTAATGGCAACGGTTTAAACTGTCCGCTCGTTGCCGGGCAACAATATACGTACAATTATTCGTTAGGGATTCAAAGCGTGTATCCACCGGTGAGTGACATACATATTCAGTTTAATCCCGATAATTCGAACCCCCAAGGGACCGAGTAAAATAGGTCGAGATAACAAATGTTCGAGTTATCGGGAGTTTTTATGAGAGAATATTAGGAAAGGGGAATGGATAAACAGTTCGAGTTAACGCGAGTTTGACTTAACGAGGGTTCGAGTTATCGAGATTGTGCCGCAACTCGAACATAGCATGTCACAGCTCACTCGCGAACTAAGAGTGCTGTATTTTGAATTCTATATTGGACGAATCTTGCACACTCTTTGAAATGAGTCCTACGTCAAGTGGATTTTTCAGAATTTCTAGAATTTGTTTTGCAATTTTGGATTAAAAATTTAGACAACAGATAGAAAGCCATCGTATGATGATAGGGCGGACCATGTTTAAATCATAATATAATAGATCACTCTTCATTTGAATTGGTGAGAACATTTGCTTTTCTTATTTTTTGGTTGCTTTTAACTTGATTCTAAATAGTTTATGAATCATTCTATAAGTAAAAAACATCACTTTTGTTGTAAATTTCAGAAGGAGTATGAAGTCCGTTGGCAGCTCCAGAATCAGGTGACCGGTAGAAATACATTGTGTACGTTATTCGACGTTGAAGTCATTTAACCGCTACCTTAATGTTGTGCATGTTACTCGACCTAAAGTACCATTGTATATTTTAAATCGTTCATGTATGAGCAGTTCCCTGTCTTTTAAATGTCACTATGTATGAATTTTTTTATTCTTTTTGTTATTCTAGTAAATATTGGAACATTATAGCGGAAAAATATAATTTAAAATACTACTAATAACTATAAACAAACACAAGCCAATAATTCATTATTATCAATGAATAATTACAAATATTGCACGCGTCAACAAACTTCTTTTCCAACTGTGCACTGATCATTTGGTGGACATGATAGATTCTCTCGTTGGTAACACTTGGAAATGATTGAGTTAATTTCAAATTTCATCATAAACCATTTTCCGCAGTTATTAAAAATCTTGGTGGCGTTTACTGCCTTCTTCAAATTTGCGTTCAAAGGTTTTGTATAGAGAGCGGTTGCACGTTCTTTTGAAACAAATGATCTTAAAGCATGCTTTGCTTCATGTTTTGATTGATGAAGTCTATGTTAAGACGGTTACTTCTACATGCACGCTATGCTACTCCAGCAAGGAATCTACAAGATGTTAGACTGGGAATATGGATAGGTTCAGCCAACTTTAGTAATCGGTTTCACGGGCTCGGTATATGTTTACTACATTATTGATCACTCTCTCTCTCTTGCAGTCAGTCGATGCGACAAAGACTATTTCATGGTCTTGGCTTTGCTTTAATTGCAGATCTCCATGCAGCTCTGTTGTTTGCCGTTGTCTGCCAGGGTTTTAGGTTGATATATTGGCATTTCATGCTTCGCTTTGCTACATCTTTGAATCTGAGCCTGGGTCTTCCTTGATTCCTTTTCCCCTCAGCTAGCTGTGAGTACAGCAGTTGTCTTGGAAGCCTATTTCTGTCCATCCTGTGCACATGCCCTAACCATCTAAGGTTTTTCTCTATGAGGATATTTTCCATCGATGGTAGGTTGGCACGACGTAACATCTCTTCATTTGGGATTTTGTCATACCAATTGATACTCATGATGACCCTCAGTTGTCTCATCATATATGCACTTAGTTTCTTAATCTGTATCCTGTATATTGACCATGCTTCAGCTCCATAGAGGAGACTTGAGAGTACTACTGCTCTGTAGACTTTACACTTCACCCTGATTGAAACGTGTCTATTTTTCCACAGCCTGTGCTGAAGTCTTCCGAAAGCCATGCTTGCCTTGCCAAGTCTGTTTTGTAGCTCTTTATCTTAGCTGAACTTGAGACAGTACTCCCCAGATATGTGAAGTCAGTGGCATGTGCAAGTGGTTCTTTGTTTAAGGTGATCACATGAGGCTCTGGAGGGGATTGAATGAGTTTGATTGGTTGGTACAGACATTCGGTTTTCTTGATGTTAATCTTTAAGCTGAACTGAGCTACTGCTGTAGAAAATCTGTCCACGAGTTCCTGCATTTCACTGGCGCTGTGAGCCACCAATGCGCTGTCATCTGCAAACAACATCTCTCTCACTAGGTATGTGGTAGTGCGGGTCTTTGATTTAAACTGTGTCACATTGAACAAGTCTGCTCCATTTCTGGTCTGTATGTAGATCCCTTCTTTTGAATCCTTAAATGCAATTTCTAGCATAGCAGTCAGGTATAGCGAGAATAACGTTGGTGCGAGCACACATCCCTGCTTAACACCATTTGTGACAGCAAACTCCGGTGATGTATCTTTCCCTTGTACTACTTTTGCCTGCATTCCATCATGTAAAGCTTTTATCAAGTTGATAACTTTCTCAGTACAGCCAAACTTCTTGAGCACACTCCAGAGGCCTTCTCTGGATACTGTATCAAACGCTTTGGTAAAATCGATGAATACAGCATACATTTCCATGTTATGTTCGATACATTTTTCCTGGATTTGCCGCAAGCTGAACACCATGTCAATGGTACTACGGTTATTCCGAAAGCCACTCTGTGTCTCAGGTAAGATGTTCAGGGATATCTTGTCATTTATTCTGTTGAGGATTACACGGGCCATGATTTTACCAGCAATCGATAAAAGAGATATGCCTCTGTAGTTTCCACAATCCTTCCTACTGCTCTTTTTAAAGATGGTCATGATGTTTGCGTCCTTCCAGTTCTGTGGTATCTGCTCGTTTTTCCAGATGTATCCAATCAAAACGAATAGTTTCTCTTTTAGCTTTACTCCTCCATACTTCCACACTTCTGCAGTGATTCCACATCCACCAGGGGCTTTGTTTTCCTTGCTAGCAGCTATTGCATCAAGTAGTTCTTTAAAGGTTGGTGGGTTATCAAGGCTATAATCAGCTGGTATACTTGTAAGTCTATCAAGAGCATTCTTGTCTACAATGCCTGGCATATTTAGCAGCTGGTCAAAATGCTGTGCAAACCTATTCAGTGTATCTTTCTTCTCTTTTAGTATTGTCACACCATCCAGCCCAATTAGTTGATGTGTCCCTCTCTTTTGTGGCCCATAAACCTCTCTAAGGCCGCCATAAAATGTTTTCATATCATTTTTGTCTGCTGCCTGTTGGAGTTCCTCTGCCTTTTCCTCCCACCATTTTGACTTTTTTTCTCTTGTGTATCTCTGAAGCTTGCTTCTAGCCTTGGCAAGCCTAATAGTGCTTGATCTAGTTTTTCTTTGTAGTTCTTTCGCTCTGGCCTCATCTCGTTCTTTAAGTAAGTTGTTTAGCTCCATATCATTCCCATCAAACCAGTCTTGATGTTTCCTTTCTGGTTGACCTAGGACCTCGTTTGCAGTACTGTAAGCAGCTTGTTTCAACTTGAGCCACCTCTCTTCTAGATCTATATTCTCATCATCCTTGTAATCCATGGCGTTATCCATCTTCGTTTGCAACTCCCGAAGTACTTCCTCATTCTTCAGCTTTCCCAGATTCAGCTTATGCGCTGGATTGCCTTTCGTTTCATTATAGTTCTTCTAAGCGCGAAGGCTATCTTAGATCGAATCATCATATGATCAGTTGAGCAGTCGGCACCTCTCATTACCCTAGTGTCCAATATGTCACTTTGATCTCCCTGTCTTGTTATTATATAATCCAACAGGTGCCAATGCTTTGAACGAGGATGCATCCAAGTAGTTTTGTGATGTGGTTTGTGCTTGAAGACAGTGTTTGTGATGACAAGCTGATACTCTGAGCAGAATGCAAGCAGCATCTCCCCATTGGAGTTATGTTTTCCAAATCCATTCATTCCAAGTACACCAGGCCAATTTTCAGATTCCTTTCCAACCCTTGCATTGAAATCTCCTGCTATGATTAGTTTATCCGAGATTGGTACATCTTTGACTACCTGCCTCAGTTTGCTGTAGAACTCCTCTTTTTTCTCTTCAGGGTTTGTCATCGTTGGAGCATAGACACTCACAATTGTTGCATAGGTATTATTTCTGAGTGGCAATCTCATTGTGATGATTCTGTCACTTATAGCAGTTGGTTCCTGATTTAGGAAGGAAGCGATTGAATTTTTGATAGCAAATCCAACCCCTGCCTCTCTTCTTTCTTCCTCTTTTCTTCCACTCCAAAAGAATGTATAGCCATTATCAACCAGACTGTCATTAAGAGGCAAGCGAGTTTCACTTAGAGCAGCTATGTCAATGTCGTACCTACTCAGCTCTTTCGCAACTAGTGCTGTCTGTCGCTCAGGTCTCTTTGAACGATCTTTGTCCATCAATGTCCTCACATTCCATTCTGCCAGTCTCAAAAACCTCCGGTTTTTTCTCTTGCGTCCTAGCTCACTTGTCACTGACTGCCGGAGCGGGAGCGAGTCAGCGCGAACCTTGTCAACCCGGGCGACGTTCGAGCCGGTATGGGTTTCCACTTTTGTTGTCATAATACCATAAAATTGCATGCGAATTTTTTAAGTGATAATTGGCTTTCGCAGTACCAAATTCACTCTCTCGGCAGAATGGGAATTTTTCTAGCGGCAGGAACTGGTCAAGACAAGCTAGCATTTCCATTCTCCTGCAGCGGCTGGCCGGTATACAAGTCGGTCTGTACCCGCCCTTATGTGCTGCCACAGGGCACCTATTGAGCGTTGCCCCACAGAGGTTTTTTGTAGATATTGTTTTTAGTTCTACATGGATGCTCAATTCACCCTCCCCACACCTGTTAAGGTGTGGGGGTTGTCAGTTTAGTCGCTGACGGCCCGACCCATGGTGCACGTAGTACCGGGCTCATGGTTTACCGGTAGCAGGAATCAACCTGACCTGACCACAATTTTGATTACTGCCACTTTGACCACTTTGATTACAATTATTGATCACTATGTAATGTATATGTGACTTACATTAATGATGTTTGTTAAATTATTTGCCAGGACGTCCTGTTTGTTCACGTTGCTAAATTCAAAAGAAATTCAGAAAATTTTTGATTTCAAATGCTTTTGGGAGGGTGGCTGATTCTAATTTGACACTTTGAATACGGCATTTACATCACTGGATGCTAGTGACAAAGTTTTACCGTCTGGCAATATAAAGCAGTATAAATTACTGCTGACTTCATGTAAGCCATTGAAACATTCCTAGAAAAGAAGCGGACCTGCAACACCTCTGCTGTACTACGTTAACAGAAAACAGAGCTGAAAACGGAAGAAATGAAAGTCCAGTAGCAGTTAGCATGTGCAGTAGCACGAATCTGAAGAAATATAAAATAAAAAGCTTTTATTCTTCCGAAAACATATTTTCCGTAATATTGTTTAATTCATTTTGCTTTTCATCTAATTTTTTTCAATTTTGGGTTTTGCTAATTGCTGAGAGTAGTTGTGTTTTGAGAAGCTCTTCAAAATTTTGCTGTTTCTTTGCTGTTGGCCGTTGCTTTGGATTTGGATTTTAGTTCGAATTGGAGTGTATTAATTGATTACTGTGGTGTCAGTTTGGTGTAGAGGGGGAAGTTATTTTTGTTGTAAAATTCCTTGAAACGTGGTTTAAAACAGTTGGCATTTTCTGTTTTTGCTGATCAAAGTTTACATTCTCTCAACTGTTCTAAAGTCTTAAGTACTTTTAGTTCCTGTGTTTCACACAGAAATCCTTTAAACATAATTTCCCCATTTGCAACATAATTGCTAACAATTGTTAGTACAAAAAATTTTTAATTGATCGTTTTAATTGTTTATTAACTTATCGTTACACGCCTGTTGAGTCAATCAAATTGCTTAACAATCCATTTTTCCTATCTTACTTTTAAATTACTGTATATAAAAATTTTATCTTTGCCTTAAACTGTACTCCATTCATTTCATTTATCATGTCATCTAACAAGTCATCTTTTGGTCAAATTTTGAAAAAACTTGACAGATTCAATAAAAATCGGTCCAATCTGAGTGCCCATTGTTTCAACGAAAATTGCACCAGTGTTGACAGCATTATTTATTTTAGGCACTGCACACGTTGTTCCAAATACTATTGCAGTGAGTGTTGTGAGTTCAGTAGGGACATCATTGAGCTTTTCAATGAGAAATTTGATAACTTTTGGTTCTGTCCGGACTGCACTAAACCTGCTCTAAATGCAATCTTTGTAGAAAAAGATATTGAATCCAGATGCGCAGCCTACTTTGAAAAAATTGAATTTCGCCTTTTTCTCTCTCGAAGCGTCTCATTCTTTATATAAATCTTCATTGTCCAGCATCAAAGACAGCATTGAGACAAACGCCTCATTAATTCAAAAATTAGTTGATGACAACTTGAATCTAAACACTCTAATTTCCAATTTAAAAAATAGTGTCAAGGTTGATTGTTTAGACTCCAAACATACTCTAACTAAAGAAATTTTTAAAAATATTGAAGATCACAACTGGCACAAAAATAATTTGATAATCTATGGTTTGAAAGAGACTGAATCGGTTAGTAACTCATTGCAGGTATTGGGTCTCATTAAAAATCAGCTTAGACTTAATATTCGCATTGACGATATTAAAATTTGTGAAAAACTCGGTCCTTTGCAATCCGCTAAAATTCGACCGTTACTCTGCGTGATTATGACACAAAAATTTCTATCTTAAATCACAAATGGATTTTGAAAGAAGCTGATGGAAATATCTTTATTTATCCAGACAGGAGCAAGGAAGAAAGGGATATATTCAACAAACTTCGAGTTGAAGCTAAACAGGGGGAGGCTGGTGATAGTTCGGGGGAATGGGTCTACCGAGTAAAAGATCCTCCGTGGAATTTGTTTGTAAAACAAATAAAGAAAAACCCCTCTTTAAATCAAAACGCAACAGCAAAGCCAAAACAAAGTTGAATACTTATCCTCCTTTCTCCTTAGCTTTTAGCAACATTCGTGGTTTTCGTACCAATTATTCGGATGTGGAGGCTTTTTTGATAAAAAATAATCCGGATTTATTAGCACTTTCCGAATCTAACCTAAATGCTGGTGTATTTTCTAATGATTTCCTTGTTCCTAGATACCTACCTCTGTTTAGATTGGACTCCTCTATCCATATGCATGGTCTAGCAGTTTATGTCAAGGAAACTTTACCAATATTTCGTGAAATTGACCTGGAAGACCCTAATTATCCTTTCATGTGTTTTCGTTTGTCTCTTCTACATTCAACTAGTTTTTTGTTCTTTCTCTATCGCTCTCCATCTTCTCAAGACTGTTCTGTTATCAAATCAGTTTCAAAGTCTGCTGACTTAGCTTTTCTTAATCATCGCTCAACCAACATCTTTGTATTTGGTAACTTTAACATTCACCATAAACAATGGCTAAGATTCTCGAATGGAACAAGTAGCTCTGGTGTTGAAACCTATAACTTTGCAGTATCTCAGTCTGGAATCAGGTTGTGCTGTGAAAACGAAAAGCTCGTAAAACCAGAAGAAACTGTTTTCAACAAAATTTGATCCAAAAATGTGCTTCATAAAACGCTATCCGGAATTTTTTTAGAAAATAACATAACTAACATAGTATAACCCATGTTGTTATAGCATTTTTGGGAAAAACTTATTATGAATACAGTAGACTCTCGATGTAACGAACCTTCAGGGGGAATGGAAAAAAGTTCGTTATATCGAAAGTTCGTTATATCAAAAGATAAAAAAAAAATTCGAAAATTTTGGATAAATCGTGTAAATCTTGGATCATTTTAAACACTTTGGAGCAGAAGCACTTTGAACGCATATTTCCCGTTACAACCCCCTCAAATATGTACAAGGACAACAATTTCGAATAAGAGGTAAAAAATAAGTCGGCAAAAAGTGACTAAATTTTCAGCAAGTGACTAATATTTTTACCGAGCAAAAATTTTTACTGACTAATTTTTTACCGACCAAAAATTTTTAGTGCATTTTTTTTACCGACAAAAATTTTTTACCGACTAATTTTTTACCGACCGTTAGAAAAAAGAAGGGGGTTACATATTAAAAGGGGAAAATTGCAAGCAATGAAATAACCATTTAATAACAAGTTCTTTGTCCTTTTCCGCAACATAAAAAAGCAACTAAAGATAAATCGTCTAATAGTTAATTAAGCAAGGCAAAATTATGCCTAAATTATGGCCAAGTGACTAAATTTGTTACCGACCAAACTTTTTGCCGACTTATTTTCTACCTCTAAGGTACATATGTATATCTGTAACAATCTAACAAAATAAAAGAAACATAATTTTCAGTAAATCCGTTTTTTAATTTTCTTTCGAGGTCTACATGCTCTTTGCCTTTAGGTTTAAAATAGGTTTATTTTTAAAAAATCTTGCAGTTAACACGTCTTTCAGTTACATTAAAATTAGTTTACTTCGTAAAAAAGTCTGTGATCAAAGATTGTTTTTTCTTTAACAACGCTATCTCGTACATTTTCTCGATCTCAGTGATTTTCTTTCTCATCTTCCCTCCGTCATCTTGGAAAAGACAGCATCATTGAAGGTTCTCTATAGCTCGACGGACCTCGCTTTTGATCGGCAGTTCGGTGATTCGCTGGTTCTGATCAATTTCCTCTATGTCGCCATCTTCATCATTCTCGTCTTCAACTGCTTGGACTCGATAAATGATTTCTTGGTTAGTCATGGAATCGATCTCGCACGTTAGAACATTTTCATCTGCGTTCACGTAGCTACTGACCGTGAACCAATTGAAGATTCGTTGTCGTCATCGCAATTGTTTTGGAAATCCTCCATCTGAGTTGCAAGTAGTTTGAATGGGTCATCTTTATCTGATTTGCTGTGAATTTGTGCTCCCGGGCTTATGCCAGCTTTCTTTAAAACAGTTAACCATCGTTTCTGGTGTAACACACTCCCAAGCTGCAGTGATTAAAGTCATTGCTCCTAGAATGTTAACTTTTTTAGGTGAACTCCCCGCGTCAATACTCGTAATAAAACGCTTAATTAGTGAATGGCGATAATAAGCTTTCAAACTTCTGATCACACCTTGATCCATGAGCTGGGTTTTTCATGTCGCGTTTGGTGGCAAGAAAATTAACTTAATAGCGTTGAG
Organism: Candelabrum cocksii; assembly: GCA_963930725.1. Classification (NCBI taxonomy): domain Eukaryota; kingdom Metazoa; phylum Cnidaria; class Hydrozoa; order Anthoathecata; family Candelabridae; genus Candelabrum; species Candelabrum cocksii. The sequence goes on along the minus strand of OZ005677.1, from coordinate 3,706,503 downwards.
GCCTTCGACAGTGGAGTGAGCAGGACAATTATGTACTACACTACAAATGTGAAAACAACTTATTCAATGTTGAAACTAGACGATTTACGCGTGGTCACAACTACAAAATTCGGAAGGAATCCAATCGACTCGATGTACGAAAATACTTTTACTCGAACAGAATTATCGAAAGATTACCGGACGAATTAGTATGCGCTTCATCGCTCAACACATTTAAAGCACTACTCGACAAATATTTGTGGAAGGAAAACTTTATTATCGATTGATTTTAATTTCTACAAAATTCTTACCCTTTCCTTACCCAACACTCCTCTAGCCAACTTCCAGCGAGTTTTTATTAAATCTCTCATCTTTGTGTGTATTTCATATTTACGTGAACTATATTTGCTGTCATTTCTGTGAGAAAAACTGTTTATATATTTATTTGAATTTTATCTTATAGGTTGACAGGCAACTATATGCCTATACATTTACTGTAAACCTTGACCTTAATAATAATAATAATAATAATAATTATTATTATCAATAATTAGAGCGACCTTTCTGTTTTGAGCTGCGAACTTTCGATCAATCTCTTTAGCCCATTCTATAAACAGACCCCCATCCATCCAGCTTTTCTTTTGTGATCGGTAGCGGCAAGGTAAGTTTTTAACTCCTTTGAAACAACGTGGCTTTGCAGCTTTTCCATCATCATCATCATCATCATCATCATCATCATCATCATCATCATCATCATCATCATCATCATCATCATCATCATCATCATCATCATCATCATCATCATCATCATCATCATCATCATCATCATCATCATTTACATTTTTCACGTCTATTTTCCATGCTAGCATGGGTTAGACGGGGTTTCTACAGATGATATTCCACACAATTTTGTAGGTTTAATCATTTGATGATTCATTGGAGCAGATGTTTTTACAGCTGGATGCCCTTCCTAACACCAACCCCAGTGAGAGGAAAATTACAAATAAGGGTAGTTTTTCTCCCGTTGCACTTCCAGCTGCTAATCCAGTAAGTCTTACCTTGCTATGCTTACCACCACTGCAACGGCTTCCCTTGAAGTGGAAAGATTTATCTGAAAATGCTTGGTAAAACAGCCCAAATTCGTCCGCGTTGTAGCTACCTTCAGCTCATACATACCTTGACAAAATGGTTGGGAGGTAAGTCTCACTCCAGCTTGCTGTCATTCAGGGATAACACTGTTCTCTTTTCCTGAAACAGCTTTGAATGTTACATTATGTCTTTGCTTCCAGTTGTCTAGCCAGCCCTTGGAGGTTTTGAAATCAGCTAGGTCGAGGCTTTTGGAAAGTGAGATAGCTTTTTCCTTGATAAGGATTCCGTTGACAAGAATATTGTTTGATCGTGCATTCTTGAACCATAGAAAAACAGCTTTATCGAGGTCGTTATTTGTACTCTTTTTCATTATTTTCCTTCTTGAGTTGACTTGACCTGATTCATAAGCTTCTGTTATCTTTCTTTTGTTTGCAATCCAGGTCGAAACAGTGTTTTTCTTGACGCCATATTCCTCTGCGATGCTTTTGTTTGTGTTTTTTCCTTGTGCAATTTTCTGCAGGGCTTTATATTTACTCGCTTCATTTTCATTCACACTGTTGCACTTTGCGCTTGCCTTTACCACAATAGATTTCGAATTATCATTTCGTTTCTATGTTTAGATTCGAACGTCAAATGTTATGATTCGAATTACTCAATTTAGATGACATTGCATTGTTTCCTTTTTCTGAATCATAAATAAAGTTCAATCTACACGATGGAAAAAATATTTAAAACATTGCGCTTTATTTGTCATTTTCTGTAGCATACTTTGAGTTCATTATATCGAGGTTTTATCGGTTCCGGGGACGGAAAATTTGGTTCGCTAAATCGAGAGTTCGTTATATCGGAGTTTCGTTATATAGAGGGGATTTATAAGAGTTTCTTAAGGCTAAATCCCAGGAGAAAGGACTTTGGTTCGTTAAATCGAGAGTCTACTGTATATAACTTATAAATGTTATTCCACAAATAAGGTTAAAACAATTTGAATTTCACTGAGACAGAAGATGTACGATCTAAGAAAACCCGGTCAAGGAAAGAATTTTTTTACAACTTAAATTAAACGATAGGATGGGTTTTGTGAACATGCTTATTTTGAGAGGGAGTAAGAAGTGCCAATGCTTACGCTTTTTCAATAATAATAACTTTAAATTTCTTTAAATATTCTTTGCACTTTCAATTTTTTTCCATAAAATCTTCCCCTATAAAAAATCTGTTTACAACATTTTATAATCTACGAACTGCTAGAGAAATGTGGTTCTAAAAGACATTCGTGCGAAACACTTCTGGGGTAAAAAATAACTGAAAACCACTATTGTATTAAACGAAGCCTAACAATCTTGTTTTTCTTCAAAAGCTTCGCATTTGCTCGGCGCGTTTTCGTTTACGGTCGTTACACGTCATCATAGTCGTCGGGGATTTTCTCGTCGAAGTCATACTCGTAACTTGGCGGTCTGCGGTCAATCAACGGGTTCAGTCGGGAGTCGCGATTCAACACGCGAGTTCTCGTCCGTTCACCGTCTAAAATCACCGACAGTTTCCGACGCAAAACGGGCGGCGGGGAGGTGTCGCTGAGCGACTTCGTTCGGTGCGATCGTCCGGGGGCTTTGAATATAGTCATGACGCTGGAGGACGCGAATATAGAGGATGCCGTTGATCCCCGCGACGAGGCTTGATCACCTTCGACGCAATCGAAAGGATCACGGGGGTAGTGCGCCTAGATGATTGATTAACCATGAATAATAATAAAGCTCACAAATGAATTAAGACTTTGAACCATGTGTATAACGACAAACCTGCGCGTATAGATTGCTAGGATCGTACTCGTACTCGCGATCGCCGCTTCTATTGAGAAAACCGGAAGCCTGGACATAGTTTTCACCGGATTGCGACACTGACTCGAAAGCATTATCCACCCTGCAACAATATGCGCGCAACGTTGAAAGTACGCATGCAAATAACGTGAAAAACACGTGTGAATAACACGAAAAACGCGTGTGATCGTTATAAAAAAATGTTACACCTAAAGAAAAATAAAGCTAAAGACGAATTACTGTTTTTAAAACGACGACTGACCATAAATTGCGCAATTTTGCAGAACTAATGGGAACACGTGGTGACGCATGCGCAGCAGAACCATCGTCATAAGAGTTTCTACAGAGAGAATCTTTGTAGAGCTAGGAATCATACTTTCACCGCGAATGTTACCTTCTCTTAGACTTGATGAGAATAATCATTCCGATCATACCAAATATGGCGATGAGGGCGGCGAATCCCAGCACAGCATAGATGATGGGGTTCACTCGATTGTTTTGCTTGTCATTGTTGGCATCGCCGTTCTTATGATCAGCGAATGGGCCAACAGTGGCCCCTTGCATCCGCCACCCCGTTACATTCCACGCGCGACGAAATCGAGACATAGCCCGTCCCCCAGCATTGTCCAGCGCCCTGAAACAGATATTGACAAATAAACTCTGGAACCTTTTTGAACAACAGTGAACCCATCAACACAAGCAATTAAAATCCTGATTCTTAATTGTTCAGCTTACTTAACGACCGCGTCTTTTTTCACCAGTGCAAATGTGTTGTCGTTGTAGCCATGGAATATTAACTTTGTGCTACAAAAAATAAAAAAAGTAAAACAATTGACACTTTATGACAAACTAACATTTTATTAAAATATTTGAATCCAGGTTCTATTTATTATGTGCAAATAAATAAATATATAAATATTAAATAAATATATAGTATATTTATTCCAACTATTTAAGAAAACTATGAGAATATTAACTTGTGATTTCCTTACTTCTTGGTGTTGATATCATCTTCTTCAATTGAATCTGTTGTAATACCCATTCCTAGTATCGACCGCAGATTGCTGGAAAATAAAGGTCTTCAAATAAAACATTTCTTTCGACACTTCAAATAAAAACTTTACAGGTTGTTATTAGGTATAGGTTGGTATACATCTGATGCTATGAAAAAATTTAATATTCAACCTTTACAACTTCATTACAAAATTTCAAATATTTTATTTATTTTTGATTCACTAAAACAATATGTTCCTTCTTCAATTAGTAATTTTTTCTCTAAAATTATTAATTCCCAACAACACGGAACACGTAATGCTTCTAATGATAAGCTGTTTTTACCTCATTTTAAAAGTACAACATATGGCAAATATTCCATAAAATACCAGAGCATTACTGATTGGAACAAATCAATTGGAAGCATATTAACAAACTATTTCAAATAAAATACAAAGATTATCATTCTATTTTTGATTTAAGCAGAAAACAATTTTTTCGTTTAGTCAAGGTGACCCTCGCAAACAAGGGACATCTTTAACGGTGTGTCAACTGTATATAGTTATATATATTTATAGTATTAAGTATTTTTCTTTTTATATTTTCGAATATTATTAAATTTTAATTTTATTACGGGGTTACTATGTTGTTCAGCCTTAGGCTATTGAGTAACTCCCGCCAAAATATCTTAAACCAAATTTCCTTTTGTAATAAAGGTCTTTGTTGTTGTTGTGTTTTTGTATTGAGTTTCCGTATTTATAGTTTATTTTGTAATAGATATTTTTTGGTAAAAAAAAATGATTGATTGATTGTTATATATATATATATATATTATTACTATAGGTACTAAGCTACTAAGGTTGTTAACAATTTTGTTTTCGCCGTTAATATTGTTAGAAGACAGGAAACAAAAAATCTTTTTCTCCATGATATTTATATATATATTATTATAAACAAAAATTGAAATGAAAAACTACATTTCCATTTTTGAGTTTCCACTACATACTCTTGTGGAAATAGTGGAAATATGACAGTGTAACTCATGTACATCAAATATATTCTGCCCTTATTAGTACCTGTTAAATTATTTTTTATCCAATCTCACCTAACAATAGTTTCTTCATTATCCTGCACCAATGGCAAACCAACATTCAGCTGTAGGACAACACTATTGCTTCCGGTCTTGTCCACGGTGATGGTCACAAGAACGGTTTCAGGACAGAGGTTTGACGGCGCAATACCGTTGTTGTCATAGGCTTGAATGCGAAGCCAGAATTTACCGGCATAGGCGGCCAGTGATGCCGCGACTTTCAGTTGACCTGTTTCTTTGCCCAGGTGAAAGCGATCGAGTTCGTTTCCACTAGCGATGCGGTAGTACACCGTACCAAACATTTTCGCATCCGAGTCCAAGGCCTGAGCAAAAACATGAGTTATTCACAAGAATCTGTCTCAGTGAATAATAAAAGACGATTTATAATCGAAAAAGTACATTGGTGATTTTATCTCCGATGGGCAATATGGTAAAGTTAACTAGATAACATAGTCGTAATAAAACTAATAATCTTACAAACAAATATTTCTAGCAAAACCCACGAGAAACATATAAAGCGGTACTATTGGGACACCCAAATTATACACCATCTCGTTATCTTGTTACACCTTCTCATCATCATCATCATTATCATCATCATCATAATCTTCCAGCAACTCACACTCCGTGGCAATACACACATTTCCATCTTTAATATGAATTACTAATGATGGATGTGAGCAGTCATTATATATATTTATAGTAAATATATTTAATACAAATCATGCAGCAGAATAAGAATGGAAGAGCGGCAAATTGATGGATGTGCATTTGACATCTTCGAAACGTGAACAACCCTTACCTTCACTTGGACTATAGGAGCATTGACTTCCTCATCGTAATGCAAACTTTTGAAGTAGTCCAACTTTTCAAACAAAGGAACATTATCATTGCGATCTTCTACTCTCACAAGAACTTTGCTTGTTGTTGACCTTGTTGAGAACGCAAATTTATTTGAATATTTCAAAAACTTTATTTATATGAAACTTTATTTATATTTTGTCTTCGTATTTTCGTTAATTTATTATATTAAATCAATATTTCTAGTTTAGTTTAAGGCTACGTAATTAAATTTCATAATTGAACATTTAAAGAATTTCAATGAAGCACCTTCTCTGCTCAATCTTTCCTTTATCAGTAGCTTGAACCAAGAAAGAATACACATCTGCTTTCTCTCGATCCAATGAACAAATAGAAACCAGGCGCCCGATTCTTTTGTCAATTTTGAAACACAAAGATGCACCTTCGGCATCAGGAACAATGCTGTATTCAACTTTGGCATTGTCATCCTTGTCCAAGTCCGTTGCGAGAACCTAAGACATGACAAACAAAATTCTAGCATAATAAAGGATTTCAACATTTTTCTGTTCAACGATTAAAATGAAAACGTAAAGAAAACACAAAGCAAATTAACGCAGAAAAATACAGAAAATTTGTATTCAGTTAAAATTCATTTAGCTTTAATATCTTGTTTTTGAATAACAGATATACAGATGAAGTATATTAAAAAAACAAAAACATTTTAAGCGCAATTATGAAAATACGTTTGTCGCTTATTGTTTTTAGAACAGTAAAGAAGTGAAGTGGGAACATGATTTGTCACATCTGCGTTCATCAATTTGAAAGTGAAATAAGTAGACATTACTTGTGAGGAATACACAACGCGATTATTCAAAATGAATAATTACATTTATCAATAATTACAAATTTTTTTTGTATCAAAGATGACGAACTTCTTTCTTTAGAAGTTCAAAAATACAAGTGCATTCATGATAAAGCATGTATTTCACCAATAAATTGCTTGTAGTTTCCACAATTATTCCTGACACTGTTTCTCTTCCAATTTCGATTGGAAATGACAAAGAAATTTGAGATTCTCCTGTCGCTAGAAAACAAAGGGTTAAACCAAGATGTTCTGTGGGGGGTATAGCCTTCCTAGACCAAGTGTCCTTCTTCGCAATTAGACATTTAATCAATTGGAGCAAATGATCGAACCTTTCAGGGGACATGCGTAGGTACCTATAAGGAAAATTATTTTATAAACATACAAGAGCTACACGCAGCAATAAACACGGTTTTTAATAGTTGTATGTTAATTATACATTATTTATTTACAAATAAACAAAATAAAACAAATCACCTGAAGTGGTTTTTCCTATCAAATCTCAAATTTCTAATTGTCAGCATAAAAGCTCCTTCTTCTTCTATTTTCTTAAAGATTTCTCCACACAGATTCTCCTCTTTGATTTTTTCTCTTCTGAATATCTGTTCTTCTTCTTCCATGCTTGTTTCAACTATGTTCTTATATTATTCATTGCTTTTGTATTTGTTCTTTATAGTGAGAACACATAAGCGATGAACAAAAGTGATGGCCTTTTCCATTTTAAAAGCAACAAACGTATTTTCATAAGTGGGAGCTAGGCAATAATAACAAAATAAGATTAAAAACTGCAATCTTGGTAGTGAAAAGAAAGAAAATTATGCAGCTCACATCAACTATAAAGACGCCCTTTGCTTCATTTTCAAACACCGAAGCTTTGTAGAGATCTTTGCTAAACACTGGTGAGTGATCATTCGTATCATTAACGATGATGGTTACTTCCGTGTACGAGTCAACTGGGAACTTCTCTTGTCTTGCCATAACCTTAAAAACACATGCACATATATGAAGGCAATAATTTGTTGTTCTTGTTAGCTCTATGACTTTCGTTATCAATATTACGTACGCCCAAAGTGATTCGCTATTCAAGATTACATATTTCAAACGATTGGTATGGCATGGCATTTAAAAGTAAAACTCGTTCAAGATTAGATAAAACCATGTTTCATCTTGCTTTGAACGGATTAAGTGTTTCAAGGAGTCAAGTAACTTTTAAATATAATTTTAATCTTCAGATTTTGACCGTATTGTTTAAACTTCACAGTGGACAGGACTTCCAGGACAACTGTGTATATATTATGTATAATCTTGTATATATTATAGGAATTTATCCTGCTATAAATATTTGAGAATAAATAAATAAACTCTCACGCGAAACTGATAAATATTTTTCATTTCGCGATCAACATCCTCCTGTATGAAAATATCGCCCTGCTGACTGATGCCGAAAACATTGTTGGCACTTTGCAGAACGTAAATGAAAGCTGCGTTAACACCCTGAATAACATACAGTGTTAGAAAATAACATACAGAATTATTGAAAGGCCAGGATAGAAATATGATGTCAATTACTACGAACTGACTACAACACAGAATTTCAAAAATAATTTTTCATTTAAAAAAGTGCTTTAGTAATGTTTTGCCATAAACTGTAAATAAAAATTCTGATAAAAAAGTGTGTTTCAAAATAGTTAAAAATGATTTTTTTCTTCCTGAAGCAATTTTCTGTTCTCATAGTTAAAAGAGATGCTCATCTTTATAAGAAATGATTTTAAAACTTGGTGTTTCCTAACCTCATCGTTATCATGGGCTTTCACACGAAGAACAACTGTACCGTACTGCTCGTGCTCCTTAACGCTCCCAATGTAATTGGAATGTTCGAACACGGGACGGTTGTCGTTGATATCGGTTACCGTGACAACAAGTATTGTTTGCGCAGACGGGTGGGACACACTTGAAGAAACCTGATTGGCCTGGAAAATTTTCAATTGAAGTGTGTGGAAAGTCACTAAAGAGCGGTTATGAAATCTTGCAACATTTCAATTGGATATATCGCAAAATCACTACTTAAGGGAATTAATTAAATTAAGGCGTCAATGTGAAACAGAGAATGATAGAACATCAAGTGGGAACGTACGTGTATAATCAACTGGTATGTGGGGGTGACCTCCCGATCAACTCTCCCAGTTACACGCACATTCCCTTCACTATCAACCGAAAACACATTGCCAACGTTACTGCCTGAAATCAAAATATTGAATTGATTTTCGAATAATGTAAAGACATAAGTAACCTTTAATGCAAAACACCAAATGCGCTAGTCACAGTTAACAATACAATTGATAAGAAAACAAAACCTTGACTAATATTCGATCATGATCAAAAATATATATATATATATCCAAACTTTTTTTTATAAATTTCAGCAACAAAACAAAAATTTGTAGCTAGCTATTCTTTATACTCCTAGAAAGAAACATTTCAATTATAAGTAATGACTGCTAAAACAAATTAATTTTGCAAACTAAAAACATACGTGCATCTATTGTGTAGCTCATTGGAGATTTGATTTCCTTGTCTAGATCATGAGCCTGAACCTGCTTTATAACTTCACCCTACAAAATTTGCGAGAATTCACGGTATATGTTAGTCTGCATCATATTTTAACATTTAGATGAAAGACTAGTAGAACAAAAGAACTGAAAAAAATCACAAAACTACAAAAATGTTTTCGTTGGCTTACAGCAAAAAACAATTTGATGTATGAGCAAAAGAATAAAACCTTCATAATTGCTACTCACAAAGTATTCCCCTTCCTTTATGTTAGCGCTGTAATTCAAGTAAAACATTGGACCATTGTCATCTTCGTCCACCACGAAAACGTGCACTTGCGATGTTTTGATGTGGCGACTTTTATCTGAAGGACGACCATCCTAAACATTGAGCAGTGTTGCGTTAACAATAAAACAATAATATTTATAAAGAACAACTTCTATGAAACTTAGAGAAAGAGCATGAGTATTGGCATGATTTTTTAAACTTGGAGCAACAAGAAACCTATGCACGCAATTTTTTGCACTTAAAAAAAAGTATAGGACCGTTTTACGTACAGTAACTTGAACTTGCAAGATATATTCTTTAGTCTTTTCGAAATCTAAAGTCTTTGCTAGGTAAACATCACCATACTCAAGGTTGATGGTGAACATTCGCTCCTGAAGTACAACACACAATCCGTTGTAGAAAACAACAACAAATCGAAAATGACCAAAGGAAACAAACAACCATTTCAAAACAAAAATGATATCATTAGCTTGAAAACGTATTTTTATAAAAACTGAGAAGAACAAGTATATAAATGTTCACAAGCAAATCTATATTTTGAATCACATAAAACAGCAAATCAATAAAATGAAAAACCTCATTCCCTCCAACAATGGAGTAAAGCAGCTCAGGGTTTTCATCTGTATCGGTAGCAGTGATTTTCGTCACCAATATGTTGATGGCAGAGAGCTTAAAAATCAGAGTTGATTATATCATGTTTTCTGCTCTGAATTTTTAGTGTTAATAATTGTGACATCATCATTAACTGTAACATTATCCACTGAGCTACAGTATATCATGTTATCAAAGTATTGAAACATTGTTTTTGTCAATTCTTACGCTAATGACTAGACACGACAACGTAATGCATCAAGGAAGTCATTTTACAAAAACAAAGTATTACGGAAAAGTTACATAGCATTTCTAATTCATTTCGTTTATTAAAATTAAAAGACAAAAAAAACTTTTACTCCAGAGATATTCTCCACTTAGAAAACATTTTCCTTTATTTTATTCTTGTGCTTACCTCAGATACATTTACCGTTCTGTATTCTGGTTTGATAATTGGCTCATTATCGTTGATATCTGTGATGTGAATGACAATTTCTTGAGACGACTAAGACAAACACATATAGACATAAAAAAAATTAAAAAACATACATACATAAACACAAATTGTCAATGGGCTAAAAGGTTTATGTGGTTTGTCAGAGTTTTTAGTTCCCATGAATTGAAATAAAGATGGATTGATTGGATTTTCTAAATTAGTTGTACTTAGGAAAATATATATACTTGTCTCCATCAATGATCAAATTTGAATTTCATGTAGAGGGAATGCAAAATAATAAAATAACACATAATAAAATTTGAAAATATTAACTTATTTTAGAGGAAAGCTATAACAAAATGAACTGACTCTTTGATCTGGTGCATTAAACTCTGCAGCGACAACATTAAATTTTATGGAGTTTGAATCCTGAAAATAAATTATTAAATACACTGATGTCCAAAAATAAAAATTATTTTATTTTAAAGTTAATTTGACAAGAAATGAAAATTTTAATACTCACAAGTTTTTCTCTGTCAATAACCTTAGCTGTTCTTATTTCTCCATTTTCATTATTTATAGCAAAATAACTATTTGTGTCATCTTCAATGGAGTAGAAGATAACATCACCATCACCATCTGTAGCTGTTGTTCTCAAAATGTAAGCACCTGTACAAAAGAAAAGACGTCCTGCTATTTTGTATATAGATAGTCAAAATGCATTTTAAGTTTTGAGCTGTACATGTTTATGTTGTTTTGGACAAATATGCTTATTAATTATTTAATAACAGAATGTAATGTTGAAAAACATGTTCTACAGTAAAAATGGTCTATACTTGTTTATTTACATGTAAATATTTCCACTTTGCAATCATTCCGCCATCATCACATCATTCTAGTTATCGTGCAAAATAGCGATAAAAAATGTTTGAAAGGTTTTCTAGACAGTTATGCCAAACAAAACGAAATGACGTGCCATATAACTTATAACATCATAGAATGAAGAATGTCAACAATATATCGAGGCAGCAAATTGAAAACATAAACCTACAATAAAGTTAATCAGTCCAAGAAACATACCAAAGCCAAGGGGCAGGAAAATACGAGACTCTACAATAAGTCATTCAGCAGAAAAAACTGCCAAACTGTTTTGACGCATTAAAAACTCACCAACGGGCTGCTCTTCTTTTATTGATTTGATTATGAACTCGTTAGCAAAATGCGGAACGCGATTGCTGGCAGCAAGGACGTAAAAACCTGTTAATAACCATAAACTTGGCAACATTAAAAAGTGGTAAAACGCAGAATAAAGCGAAGTTGATGTTTATGTATGTCACGAGGTGTCTGTGGTTTGGAGTTTTCGACATCAAATCAACAATTTTTTGCTAAATTTAAAACGATTAAATTAAATTTATAAAGAGATATATACAAGAGGTAAGCACACTTATGGGTGTTTCAGTTATGTATATCCTTGAAAAGAAAGAAAACAGAGGTTCTAACATTTACGAAAACTCAAACAAAGTTTACAATCAGGTAATCGAGCAATTTTATAATCTGGCAATCGAGCCATAAATACCAAAAACGAAGAAACATTACAACAGCCATTGAAAATATTTCTGCAACAAATTTCATGAAACAGCGAAACTTCCTTACCACCTCTTTATATTTTGCACAGCTGTTTTAAAAATATGATTCACCGTTCGTTTTTTTACCGCATTCAATGCTGGCGTGAATTGTGCATCATAAAGGACGTAGAGGAATATTCGTGCATAATTTAACACCAGTATTTCGAATGGCGACCAGTAAATTCAATTCCCTTACAGTTTGAAAACCAATTTATGTCCTCTCAGATTCATTTTGAATAATGATTCATACCTTTCAAAAGCGACGTCACATCAGACGGAAATAGAAAATGTTAGCACAATAATTGAATATATGGAATCAACTTCTTTTTGAAAATAAGAATTCTTTTTGCTTTGGACATAGCTATCCCATCCTAACAAGAACTGACTCAAACCATTCTCCTTAATTATGCAGTGCATAAATAATTAATTCTACAGTTTCCCTAGTTTTTGCATAATAATCGCAATTTGAATTGCATAATTAACGATGACGTAAAAGTATTAGCAACTCGAATGGATGAGACATGTGTAAGGCAACAATAATAGAATGTTAAAAGCAGTTTTATACTTTATTTATATCATGGTAGCAAACATAAATACATGCTCAATACATCTGGAACATTATATAAACCATTCTTGAGCAATTAAAACTGGGAATTGAGTTCCCTAATAAATGAACGCCATAAAATGATTGACAACTCATCCATATCCAATAACAGAATGTCAAGAAATGATTGACAACTCAACCTTAACTAACATCTGCATAGATATCCGGATAAAATATACGTGCTTTAACATTAGTGTTAGAAAGAACGTTTAGTTCACAACCAAAAGATGGATGGTGCAAATGTTGCAAGGTTTCTGCGAATAAGGCGCTCTTAAATGAAGGGGCGCAAAAAAGAAATCCTTTGTTTCAAGTTATATCCAACTAGTCGAATTCCAATAAAGATCTTTTTAATCGTATTCAGTTTCTTTATCTTTTTCCTTCTGTTTTTATTCTATGTTCACATTTATATCGATTGCCTGTTGATTCACATTTAGATTTTAAACTATTTATTTTATCGTTCTAAATCGACGTTCAAGTTATGCTTAGAATATGTAATATGTCTGCCTTTTTAATGCAGTATTTGAAATGAGAAATGCTTTCAAGGATAATACGAAGGTTACCTTGACTGAAGCACAAACACAGCTGCAGTAAATATCTCAAGACCATGCTCCGCTTCAAATGCTGTACGCTTCTTCTATACTTTAGGCGAAAGAAGAGTATTGTGTGAAGAGTATTGTGTTAGTTCTTGTTTATACTTATGTCTTGATCCAAACATTTAAAAGGCTAGAGGTGATGTCGTTCAGAGCAGGGGTGGCACTAGTAAGGGGCTAGGGGGGAACTTCTCAGCCCCCCGTTGGAAGTAAAGCAATATTAACAAAATACTGACATTTTTTAACATTTGGTCTTTTTTGTGATTAATACAATTCACATGATATCAAGTTTCATGGCAGGTTATGTTTAAATTTAGAGGTGCCAAATCTGTAATAGATTTGATCATCAATGAGTTTTGTGTTAAACTTAGAGTCAAGCAATTAGCCCTCCCCCCCGTCGGCGCTGTAAGCCCCCTCGACGGAAAATCCCTGGCGCCACCCCTGGTTAAGAGATAACACAAATATATGTTTTCCCTGTAAAGAAACCCATAAAGACAAGAATTTATATTTTGAAATAAGTTTAAGCCCTCTTAGTTGCTTTTTAAAAAATAATTAGGTAAAATAATATAAGATAAGCTGGTATTTCTCAATCCCGTGAAAGTTATGAAAGAAATTTGATCGAACTAAACATGAGCCGAAATAAATACCGTGCCTACCTTTCAACGGCTTCATAAATCTCTTATTTTTCGCAATGAATTCAAAAGGAAGATGGGAATCCGATTGAATGTCCCAGCATCCCAGAATGCGCCCATGAAATATTGATTGGTATAAAAATATATATTATTGAAACAATAAAAACCTCATTCGCACGCCTTCACAGTGTGCGAAAAAAAAGGTGTTTCACATAAAAAAACTAATTATGGCGAAAAACCGTAGAAATTAAAGAATTTAAATGATTGGGTTTGCTTCCCTCCAGTTTAAAAGGTTGTGGGTTCAAAACGTTGAGGCAGAACACAGACGTAAAGTCCGGAACGTTTACAAAGATGGTAGGTAGCGGTTATATAAATACTCTCTCACTCGTTACTGACAATAAAATGAAAACAGTTAATATCGATATAGATTGATAAAAAGAGTGTATAATATTAATTTCTTAAAGAGAAAAAAGGATTTAAAAAGAAAATTAAAAAAATTCAAAGAGTAATGCGATTGGTTGTTGCCATTGACAACCGAACTAACGTTTTTAAAGAGTAACTTATTTGTTTTCACACCACCAAGTGATGAAGTAAAGAATCAATGAATATAAATTTCAAAATAAATATTTTATAGCATCAGTTAATGGTTACATTCGTTTTAGTCCTCAAGTTGCTTTAGTTCTTTGCCGCCGTCGGTTTAGTGGCTTTGAATAAATATCTTAGAGCTTTCCTCATCTTTTCGTGTTTTCCGAAGTACAAAAACGGATTCACAACCGAGTTTACCTGAAAAGTGAGCTGAGCGATTGCCCTCAGCAACGAACTGTGAGACGGCAACCAATCAAAACCGTTAGGGTGGTAGTTGTATAGCAACAAAAACATTCTGTACGCAAGGAGAGGGGTTATGGTAGCGCAGAAGGAAGAGGTGAGGAGCACAAGTAAATGCGTCGCTTTCCGGTTTTTCGCTACCGTGAGCTTCATGGATTTGTTTTGCGTAGTGGAGTTTCGACGACTAAAACAGACGTTTTTTGCGGCAAAATAAACCAACAAGAATACTATCGCCACACATATAAAAACGGCAAGCCAGAGGTCGACTCCCAATGTTTTCGATAATAGAAAAACGCCAGTTGATAACCATGGTAATGTAAGCAATAGACGGAACCTGAGCTTCGACATTGGAACATTCTTTATCCTGGTGTAACGGTCGTAGCCAATGGCACCAACAATGAATCCCGGAATGCATACTAACGCATTTAAGCTGTTACCAATGATATAAAACAGAGCGTTATCCTGAAGTACTGTTTGCAGAGCACATACAGTGGATAGCGTCGTTCCGATAACCAGATCAGCGACGGCTAACATTCTGATGTGAGTGTTAGGCGCATTGCGGAGAGATTGGTTGCGGTAGAACACAACGAGTACAATCACATTCAAGAGAGTGGACGCGAATGCGTTGCAAGTAAACATGACTGTGAAGTAAATCTTCAGCCGCGCAGGAAGGTCACCTATGGTTGCTGAAGTTGTGTTGGCAAATCGAGACATTGCTTTTGATGGAGGTCTAAAAATCCTGGCGATGAGGTAGAAATGTTCGTTTTATTATTATTCAACATTATAGGCATAAATAAATCATCAAAAATGAACAATTTTACCGAGATTGGCCTATGAATATATACAAATATAAAGGCGATACGGATATTTAATTTGCTAAAGCTCGGGCAAAAGCATGTTTTTCATTAACGTGCGAGTCCAAATACGAGGACACAATGAAAAGAAAGAAAAATAACAACGGGAGTTTATAAGTATTAGTGGGGGCCTATTAGATTGGAACTTTACCGCAATTAAAGTCAGAGAAAATAAGTCGAATAAAAACCACGATATCGCAAGATATACAACAACGGACACAAACAATATTTCTACGCTTTTAAAATCCCCTATTTTCTTCAGTGCATATTTGCATAACATAGCCTCCGCAATCACTTACGCAAAGATAACACCTTCAAACAGCCCTGCGGCAGTTGACAGCTGTGCGTTGCTTTTTGTTATCAATCTAATTTAAAACAATCCGATTGGTCTTTCAAAAACTAATTTGCATACTCTTCCATTAGCGCGCTTTTAGATGCAACATTAACGAAGAGTGAACACCTACACAGGTTTAGATGTTTGTTTGTGTGACTTTTGTTGAGTGTTTTTATAAATCAATTAATATTAACAAAGAAAAACTTTGTTTACAATCTTAACCTTTACCTAAAGGTTTTCTATTAATTAAATACACGATTCGAACCAATTTTCGAGCGCACTCCACCGTCGATATTATTTTATTAAACAATTGCCGTCTAGTTCGGCTCTTACTAAAATGGTTGTAACAATTATCAATTTTCATAATTTCCACTTGTGATTTTCAGAATCCCTATTAAATTTTCGTAAAGAAAAGGTATACCAGAGAAAATAAAGAAACAAAAAAGTTGAAGAGTTGCTTTGGAGTCATTAATTACATGACGTCACAAAATGGAAATAAAAGATTGTTTCAAATTTAGATAATTATATAAAAAAGTATATACTCAAATTCTTCCACAAAATCATTTTGTTATGCTTTGTCTGTATCTTTTTTTTTGGTTTCACTGTCCGCTGAAAAACTAGTTGGAAAGTGACCACGGACGACGATTGTCAATCTCCACCGACTATACTTGTTGTTTCAGTTCACCGGTTTGCGATGGAAGGCAACGCACTAACAATATTCGACTTCTACGAAATGGTAGTGGTTTTAAACTACTTTTTTACATAATTGCTGCATTACCAAAAATAACGTGCTTGGTGATTGGAATGGAATTACGATGTACGGAAACATTTACGCCACTATTGGTTTTGCGCGATAGAGACACTTCTAATAATAAACAATCAGGACCAGACGAGTAAAACCAATAAAAAGAAATCACTTTAGAACAGGAGTTCTTAACCAGGGGTACGTGTACCCCTTAGGGGTACGAAGCACCAAAGCAGGGGGTACGACATGCAGTGTGAAATTATAGGCTATTTAGGCATATTTGCCAAGAATTCGTAACAAGTCACTTTGTTATATGTCTAGTCTAGAACGGGTTGGTTTTGCACTATTATGATGTCATAGTGCAGCCTACAGATGGATGAGCTAACCGACGTCAGTTGCTGTATTCGGTCGTTAGTGTTTGTGCGGTACGTGAAAGAGAAAGAAGTAGTGGAAGAATTCTTATTTTGCTCTGTTTTGAATTCCAGTTCAGTTGATATTTAAGGGTTGTAGCTGAGGTATAAATAATTGTCTTTTAAAATTTAGAAAGAAACAGTCATGTCTAAAAAACGTAAGTGGAATGAAGACTATGTGAAATATGGGTTCACTTGCATGACGGAAAAAGATGGAACTGAGAGACCGCAGTGCATATTATGCAGCAAAGTATTCGCAAATGCAAATCTCAAACCTTCAAGGCTTTCTGAGCATTTCAATAATCAACAGGGGGGTGAAAAGTCAGGAAATAATTTAAATACTTTGAAGATCAAAAGGGCACGTTTTCATCAGAGTGGTACCTTACCAAAGCATGGATTTTTACCGATTGAAAAGCCATTGTTGCTAGCATCTTATAAAGTTGCATTTCTGTGTGCCAAAAATAATAAGCCACATACAGTAGCAGAAGCGTTAGTGAAACCATGCGCGATGGAAATGGCAAAAACAGTATTGGGGACTGAAGCAGAAAAAAAACTAAGTTTAGTGCCATTGTCAAATGACATCATCGGTTCCAGGATTCGTGATATGAGCGAAGATATTTTGCAGCAGGTAATTGCCGATATCAAATCCAGTCCTATCAAAGTGGGTCTACAGTTGGATGAGTCAACAGACGTCAGTAGCTGTCAGTTATTAGTGTTTGTGCGGTATGTAAAAGAGAAAGAAGTAGTGGAAGAATTTTTATTTTGTGAACCATTGACAACCACCACAAAGGCAATTGACGTATTCAATATAGTCAAGGAATTCTTTTTGAATCATGAAATGACTCTTGACATGTGCGGTTCACTTTGCACCGATGGTGCACCTGCCATGCTTGGAAACAAATCAGGCTTCGCTGCCCTTGTGAAAAAGGAGGTATCTCACGTCAAAGTCACACACTGTATGTTACATCGGCATGCACTTGCAGCCAAGTCATTACCAGAACAACTTTAAAAGGTGTTATCAATTGCTGTGAGTGCAGTCAACTACATCAGAGGAAATGCCTCGAATCATCGTCTGTTTAAAGTTTTTTGTGACGAAGTTGCAGTTAAACACAACGTACTTCTTTACCACACCGAGGTGCGGTGGCTTTCTCGTGGCCGAGTGCTTACTCGTATTTTCGAACTGCACAAAGAAATCGAGCTGTTTCTTGGACAGAAGGGTTGTAGCATAGTAGAGCACTTTGAAAATGAGAATTTCATTTTGTCCCTGGCCTACTTGGCAGATATATTCAGCCACTTAAACGACTTGAACGCCTCCATCCAGGGTACAGGGATAAACATGATCACTGCCAGAGAAAAGGTACATGCCTTTACTAACAAACTTTCAATCTGGAAACATCGCATTACCTGTGGAAACTATGCCAATTTTCCAAATCTTGATAAAGTTTCCAATTCAACAAATCCATTTCCGGAACATTTTGTGACTGAAATACAAGAACACTTGCAGGGGCTCGGACAGTCTTTCCAGGGATACTTGCATCACGGAGAGGTGTCTGTTTCTCAGGGATGGATGCAAGACCCATTTATTTTCAACCTACATTCTATGGATGATAATGACCAAATGAAAGACGATCTTATTGAGATGAAAGCTAGTAGTAAAATCAAAATGGAGTTTGATTCAATGCAGTTGGATGCCTTCTGGTGTGCACAACTCAACACATTTCCCCAGTTAGCAAAAAAAGCTTTAGAAATCCTTGTGCCTTTTGCGACAACCTACCTATGTGAAACTGGGTTCTCAACTCTCGTAAACATCAAAACTAAGCAGAGGAATCGTTTGGATCCAAGAGATGATATGCGTGTGTCTATCTCAAAGAAAGAACCTCGTTTCAACATGATCATTGACGAAAAGCAGCAACAAAAGAGCCATTAGTAAATTGAACTTACAAGAATGTTTTAATGCATGCATCCAACACGTAAGTTATAAAAACACTGAGTTTAATTCCTATTAGTACAATTTTATTTATTATTTCGGCCATTGTAGACAGGGGGTACGAGAAAACTTCATGAAAGCTCAAAGGGTACGAGCGCTAAAAAGGTTAAGAAACACTGCTTTAGAATAATGCGAAAATGATAAATAATCACTAAAATATCACTTTTGCAGATTTCGTTGTATATTTTGTTGGCTATAACTAATTCCAAAAGCGGAATCGTTTGGTGTGATTGTACTCTGCTTTGTACATATGTGATTCTTCATAACGCTTTGAGATTAACACTAGAACCAGTTTTGAATGTACAATTCCATTCGCCATTACCGATGTCATTTCACTCACCATAGTAGAAATCTCGATATAACATATTTTATATAAATGGCCCGCCCAGTAGTGTTAGCATCTCCTCTACGATCAGTACAATGGTACCTTGATTCCTTTCGAATACCTTTATTCCAACAGACAATATGTCGTTTTTGGAGCTTCGCTCTTTTTTTTGTTAAAGATGAAAAGTATCGACTTTAACCTCTTCGAACTTGTCTTGTTTATTTTTGTCTTCCGGCTACGAATTAAGTTAAAATGTAAAAATTGGTTTCTTCTACCGGTAGAGTGCTTATTGTAAACGAGAAAGCTGCTTTGCAGGGCTTCTTCAAAAAAGTGAAAAACATCTTCATATACCGTTTGTACGATTTCCGTATGGATGATTAGTTTTTTTATCATTGCATTGCTTTTGTCGACCCCGTCCATCCTTTTGTTACAGTCAACCATATCACTGGGTTCAAGAATGGGTTCTCCTTGTCTTGTTTTTTTCCTGTGTCTGTCATTTTGGCTTTATGTATTGTGGACAGTATAAATACCTCCTTTTTATCTTGAGGATGTTTTGGAACCGACGGAAAATAAAGTCACCCATTGATACTTTTTCTTTCATAAGGGAATGCGGTAGTTTGTTGCGATTTTTTCGTACTCTCCCCACTGCAATCATGTTTCTTTCACTAAGGTATCGCAGAAGAGCCTCGCCTGTGTACCAGTTATCAATAACTATATGTTAAATCTAGCTCTTTTACTTGGAATGTATCGCTTAAATACAAATGACCTTGTTCAAAACAAATTATATTAGTCCAAAGGGTTTGAAAGTTCTAGTTCCTTTCGATTCTTCATGTTAATATTCCAAGTCCTATTGAGGACAACTCAAATAATTTATTGTCTAATTACAGGATAAACCATTGGTGAATAACTGCAGATGAGGTGGAATATGTATTTACGTCCTAGAAAGACACGCAAATCGTGTAATTGAAAAAAATAGATTTCTCCGATGGAATACCGAAAGTCTCTTTCTAGAAATTATTAACAAAATATCCTTGTTGGTTGTGTTTATCAACCTCCAAACGGAAAAACTGAAGTTTTCAAAAATCCTATTGAAATAGCAATTAAAAAATCCAATTGGGAAAGAAAAGACATAAGCAATGAGTAATATTGAGGCCTTAACATACACGTGTTTTCGGGCAATGCGTTTCCAAAATCTAAATCTTTTTTGACATGTTATTCAAAATTTCATTTCCCGTCAACCAACAAGAATTACCCGACCATCTGCAACAAAAGGTGTTTGCGAAAAGGCAGAATAATAGTTGCAATAAGATTGACATGATGCGCGAGTATAACACTTATTTTTGTAAACGTAGTAATATCTTTCAAATGTTAGCAGAGTACTAGCCGTAGTTTTTATAGATACTTAACCGATAAAAGTACAAATACAATCAAAGAAGACGATGTAACTATGAAAGAATTTATTGAAGCCTTTTACCGGCCAAACCTCTGTTGTGATCTCTTAAAATTTTAAACGTTTATGAAATTAACTTTGACAAACATCTTATATTTATGTTTAAGAATCAGCTGACTGCAATTTGAAAAAAATTGAATCTTTTAATAATATATATTTGTTACAGTCAAACGATTATACGAAATTTGTTGTGCCGAGAAAGGTTGAATGAATTTTGCCGTATCGTATAGAGGTTCGGATGTGTGGAATTTCATTCCGACGAGAATATTTAAAAAACAAAACCTCATCACTTTTAGATTTTAATTATTTAATTTGCTTTTGGTTCAAAATTAATTTACATATTTGTTTATGATGTTAATATTAATATGCTCAGAATTTGGTTTATATTATTTTTTTTTATTTTTACACTTTTCATATATTTGACGTCTGTTAGCTGATAAAACAGGGTTCCGTGAACTTTGAGTTCCTCCATGAGAAAAACACGAAAATAACGTCTTCTTCTTCCTCGCTATTATTTTACATGCAATATTTCTTGGTAACTTGCTATATGCGTCTTAATTTTTGAAACACTTGTACAAGTTTATAGCATCGAAATATATGTACTACTACTACTAAAAATGATTGGATTTCGTTTGCATCAGTTTCACGTCAATCTTTTGATGGTCTGGGTTTTGTTCAATAAATTGTTCAGGTTTGTTTGAAAAGCGATGTACGCATCTCAACAGTTCTTCACATAATCCAAAAATGATTCCAACTTATGATGGTAGGAGTCAGGTACACTTTAGGTTTTTTCATGCTCTACAATACACGACGGTAAACTGCATTAAAGATACAAAAATAAAAAAGAAGCATATATTCAATGTTTACTAATATTTAATTTGAGACAATTCGTTGTTAGCATGTCATGAGGACTTGAAAGTCTTATCGCGACGTCCTTAAGGTTTGTTTCGGCTTACAAATATTTTAGCATATACTATCTGTCAAAACGTATGAGAAGAAAGAAGATAGAAAAACAAATATACACACACATACACCCTGATATATGGTTCAACCCACCCTTCAACAAAGATGTATCAACAAACGTGGCGAAGAAATTTTTATTACTGATCGACAAACACTTTCCCCGTTCAAATAAACTCCACAAGATCTTCAACCGAAACAACGTCAAAGTAAGTTATAGCTGCACCGACAATATGGAGAAAATTATAAAATCGCACAATAAAAAGTTATCAACAAAGGAATACGCAGAAACACCGCCATGCAATTGCCGCGCAAAGCATGATTGTCCTATGAACGGAAAGTGCCGAGCATCGAACGTAATTTATAGATGTGATGTCACAGCACCAAACATCCCAACAAAAACGTATATTGGATTAACGGAAGGAGAATGGAAGCTGCGGTACAACAACCATAAGCAATCACTTAAACATAAAAAGTACGCCAAGAGCACAACATTATCTACATATGTCTGGAATTTGAAAGATAATCATAATGTAACACCTTCGTTATCTTGGTCGTTAATGAAATCGGTCCCGGCATATTCAAACCTTTCAAAGAGATGTCTACTTTGCCTGCACGAGAAGCTTGCTATAATTACATTCGAGAAGCAAGACGAGCTATTAAACAAACGTTCGGAGATTATATCGAAGTGTCGCCACGAAAATAAGTTTTTAATGGCCAATTATAAATCTAAAGACTAAACAACACTCCAGAGATATATTATTACACCACTTTAATTTATAAAATCGTTTTTAAAATAATTTTTTTTGTTTTTACCTGAAGATTGTGCAACATACACATGAAACTCAGAGTTGTAAACATCACATAGTTGTTTTTACTCTTTAATATATATCTTTGCTCTGATCATATCATTGAGCACTCTTGGTGATCATATATCGTTCACTGATAATATATATATATATATATATATATATATTCATATGTCTGAAGAGAAAATAAAATAGGAAATCCACTAAAAAAAATTTCAAGAAGATTTTATCCGATTTTCCGACAGATCCTTTTTCAACAATTTACAAAAAAAACCAATATTATTTGTGATATCAAAAGATTTTTAGTTTAAAAATTCAATGCATAGAAAAGGACCTCTGAAGGATATAAAGGACGTCCACAGTCCCACAGAACTTCCAGGACAACAGTGTATATAGTATGTATAATCTTGTATATATTATTTACGACTGAGGAATTTATCCTGTTATAAATATTTGAGAATGAACGGATGTGCTCTGAGAAGTAAAGAATAGTCTGCAAAAATTTTGAGAACTATTTCGAACTAAACAAAACTAAGATCAATACTAGAAACAGCGGAACTCTTATACGACTGCCTAAAGTAAAGCTGGAAGTGGCCCGTAAATCATTTTACTTCCAAGGAAGACTTGAGTACAATAAGCTGCCACTAAAAATTAGATCTGAAATGAACCATATCAAATTCAAAGAAAAAATCAAACAATATTTTATTAAACAACTACTTAATTAGTTTGTAATTATTTTTAGGCAAATATATCATATTTTATCACTCCCTTTTTCAATTATTTGTAATATATCCTTTATTATTATTGTTTTTTATATTCCACAGGACTTCCAGGACAACAGTGTATATAGTATGTATAATCTTGTATATATTATTTACGACTGACGAATTTATCCTGTTGTAAATATTTCAGAATAAATAGATCTTAAAATACTCTTTTTTACGAAAATAAACTTTGTAACTTAAAACAGAATGTTTCGTTGGGTACTTGTGATCAGTAACCTCAAATTTCTGAAAATCGTAGTGCATAAATTTAATGTTCAAGTGTTGGCATATTTACCCACGTTGTCAATCAATCTACATGCATGCTTTTGTTTACTGAATAAACGTTTTAATTTTGTTTTAGGAACGTTTGTCCACGCAATGTTTGCAAAGTATGTATAGTAAGTAAATTTGAATGAGCGAGTAATACATAAGTTTTTTGGTAATTTTCGGATTGTTTCAGGCGTATACATTATTTCCACACTGAAATTTTACTTTCAAGATATCTTATTTGTTCATCCCACGTGACACATTCGTCTAAGAATACACCAAGGAATTTCGTACGCGCATCATTACGTTATTATCAATTTTTAAAACAAGTAATTGAATCGAAAATTTGGTAAAAAAATTGTTTTTTAATCGAATAATACATAATTTGTTTTTGAGGCATTCAGAGTTTTGTTAGAGTTACTTCAATAGAATCAAGTGATTATTGGTCTATCGAACGTTTTCCATTGATCGCCCCAATGTGGATTTGTTTCATGAGAATGATGTGTTTAATTCATCCACCAATTCCGCGATGGCGTGTTATGTTGAAAATGTAAGGCGGAAGGGCGGAAGGCGGCATTCAAATTGTTTTTTCAGATAAGATACCCGTTTCTTTTAGTCGGTTAAGCATAATTTTTTCTAAAAGTTTTGAAATGCAGGGGAGTAAAGATGTAGGTCGATAATTTGTCACACGATTTTTGTCGCCGCTTTTATGAACACGAATAACCTGATAATAGATTCATAATTTTTAGTTTTCGCCAGGAACAACTTCTTGGTTAAAAATAAATCAAAAATTCTTCGTACACCTTTTTACAACAATTGCATTGGTGTTATCGATTCCAGGACTTTTACTAATTGTTAAGGTGAATTGAATAGTGACTTTAATTCGTTTTCGTAAAAAGATTATTGGAAAAAGTTATTCCAGTTTCATTTGAATAGTTTGTTTTTTGTGTTCTGAGTTTTGGACCTATATCTGTAAATAATATTATTAAATTCATCAGTGATTGGAACTTCGTATGAGAGAGTACAATCGTCTGTATTTATCTTTTGTGGAATAGATAAAGATAATTTTGTTTTACCCACAATTCCCTTCATTATTCCCAACATTTTTTTGCGCTGTTCTAGTATTTATTTGGGTTTATATTTGTTTATTTTATTTAACTTATTTCCGAAATAATTTGTTTGCTTTTCTTTTTAATGATCTCAAATAACTATCTTTATAATTTTTGGCGAGAAATCAGATATTATAATCAATATTTTTTGTATAATTTTGGTTTTCTTCTTGATCGTTTTTTATTCGGCGCGTAATCCATAAACTTACATATACTCTTTCTTTAAACGTATTTGTTTTATAGAGAAGCATTTTTAATTTTTAAAATTGTGGAAAAAGACGAATACGCGTTTTTTGCGCGTTGTTTGCGCGTTGTGGAATCTCCAGAAAACTCCAAACTATTTCGCGAAGCTTAGCCCGTCTTTATTTTGAATATGGCTGACATTCCAAGTACTGTTGTAAATATTGTAGTGCTGTTAAATCTTTTTTTTGCGTTCAAATAGTTGTTTTTTTGTGAACAAATAGAACGTTTTACTGTTATAAACCTTTTCCAGGACAAAGAATGTTATGTGAATTATGAGAGGAATCTTACAATAGTGAATCTGTAACTGTAGATCAAATATGGTTAAAGAAATTACAGAACGCTGAAAACTATGGAGAAACCTGAATTGGTGTATATTAGATTTGTTTTTTTGACGACCGTTCAAAAACATTGCGATTTTTCAAGCGGTATTTAAAAATGTTGATTTCGTTTTTACATTTTTTGGTTAGAATTTGATTGACAATAAAAGAAGAGTCAAGGTTTCAAATAAAGTTAAAGTCAATGTTCGCAAACCAAGGGGTTACGATGATTTTAAATCAAAATGCATTCAAGCAACAGGTATGTTTTTTTTACTTTTTTGTTTACACTCTCCTGGCTAAAAATGTTTATTTTGCAAAAATGATTTTTACACGTTATTGTTATTAGTACTGTATAGATCGAGTAGAAATTTATAATTGCAATTAAATAATCATTGCTGAATGCCATTGTGAATTTCCAGGGCTGGTATTCAGGGGTGGCGCTAGTGGGGGGCTAGGGGGGGCTACAGAGCCCTCCCCCGTCGGAAGTAAAGCAATCTTAACAAAATACTGACAATTTTTAACGTTAGATCTTTTTCGTGATTAATACAATTATCATAATATCAAGTTTCATGGCAGGTTGTTTAAATTTAGAGGTGCCAAATCTGCAATAGATTTGATCATCAATGAGATTTGTGTTCAACCTACAGTCAAGTAATTAGCTCCCCCGTCGGCGCTGTAAGCCCCCTCGTCGGAAAAACCCTGGCGTCACCCCTGCTGGTATTTTTTGTGTATATAACATATTTTCAGTGTTGTCCCCGATAGCATGATAATAATAATAATTGAAAGAGAACTTCAAAACCTTTGATTTGACATTTATTGATATTTCTTTTACAGGTTCCTCTAAAGTAAAAAACTTTGAAGAATCATAGAGTGCTGGGAAGGCGCTGACACCTGAAGAGAGGATGAATTACAATATCAAAGCTAATGCCAAAGAACTGCCTACATTTCGTGATCTTCATCTGTACGGTCAGTTGAAGGTGGTTAGGCAGAATCTAAAGGAAATAGAAGCTTTGGTAAGAGAATTTATGTATTTAGAAATACAAATAATGTTTTCATCTTGCAAACCTTAAAATTTATTTTTTCTTTTCAATTTCATGACAACTTTTTAAACTAGTGTTTTTGGTTTTTTTGATTCTGCATTATTAAAAGCCACTGCCTTGATCATTTTATATTATTTTTTTACTATTGCTTTAATACGGGATGTTCAATTCGCGATATTTTTCTAATGTGAAATGCTCGGGAGTTAGGGTGTTAATACAATAGTTATGCAGGTGGATTGGGAGAGGATTGACAGTAAAGTTGAGCTGTATGGCAGTACGAGTGGTACTGAGTTCATTAGACAGAATAAATCACCAGTTGTTTATGATTCCGCTGCTTTTTGTTACCTATGTATTTGAATTAAGTTGTAATTCATTTTCGTTTTTGAACGAAATGCTTATTTAATAATCCAAACGGTGGAACCACATTTCTAACCTGATGTCTGCGTGGACGATTTGCGGCCTGGGCTGTGTCTTTTGGGTAGATGTTTCTTATGTAAAACGTTTCCAAATGAAACAAAGTTTGTTAAGGAAAGGAATAAAAGATTTGCGTAACAAAAGAATCATTCTGTAAATTAGTTACAATATGCCCTGTAAATTCTCTGTATAATCTAGCCCCATTGTTTATTTTGATATTCGTTGCTTTGCAAATTTTTCTGATGTGGATATTTTAAGTCTCATTACCAACTGTCTGGTGTAATCATTTCGCCTAATTGATGCAAAACATTGATAGGTCAGGACACGTCTAGTGACTGTATATACAAAATAGTGGGACCATGATGGAACCCGCGTTATCCATATACCTAAAAAAGTCTTCCACTAAAGTAAAAGAAGCCAGATGAAATTCCAACCTAGAAGGAAGCACGAAGTAAACAACCAAAAAGGACTCTACAACAACATAAACTCGCTTCTAAACAAACGACACGAACTGACTCAACTCAACTTCTAATTCACCTACAAAATATCGACCCATCAGTCTCACCTGCATCCTGGTAAAGATGATTCATAACAAGTAATAAACAATGTAATAAACAGATTATTAAGCTTCTTCCAGCATGGATTTAGACCCGGACACTCTAGCGTAACCAACGTTCAAACTGTAGTAAACGCTTGGACGTGCGCTTTAGACAACGGTACAGCAGTCGAGTGTATCTATTTTGACTTTGCCAAGGCATTCTACAGGGATATGCCCGCGATTATCAGATCGATTGCTGCACTCTTCACAGACGACACAAAGGTTTACCGTCTCATCTCGATTTTGATATTACACTACCAAATTCAAGCGGGCATCTTAATCCTATTCAGGCTAGGCTTTTAAGGGCCCTGAAATAGTGTGGGGGGGGGGGCATGCATTTAGTCCCCCTATGTATCTTTGGATTGAAAAATGATATTGACTTTAAATTTGGCAGGGAGTAAGTATTTTATAAATTAAATCGATCTGGCAAAAAAAATTATAATTAACGTCATTATTTTTTCGCTAACGTCATTAAAACTCCCAAAAAGATCTTTTAGCCTTGGGAAATGACAAACTCAATTGCGAATGTTGAAATATTGTGTAATAGTTATGACGTCATCGGCATCGTCACAATAGGGAAATTTTCAGATAAAAAACATCAACATTATTCAATAACCAAGTTAGAAGTTGGTTCCAGCATTTGAATAAATTTAACAAAGTAGAGCCTATTGTAAAAAAAATACTGACGTCATATTCGAATTCTCGCAAAATTTGCGAAAAAATGATATATAACAGTGTATAGTTTACTTGCTCAATGCTCAAGGTCAGCATAATTTTTCAAAATAAAAATTTTATAAAAATATTCCTATTATAAATTTTGAAAAAAGTCAGAAAATTTTAGGGTCATAGCATGTTTCTTTAAGAAGTTATTTAAAAAAAACTGGTGGGGGGACCATTTGGTCTGAATAGGGTTAATCAATTGTGCGATAACATGGGAAATGTCTTTCAACATCGGTAAACGCCTTGTATTTTACTTCGGGAGCCACAACGAACATCACGATTACACAATGCACAATTCGTCTACTTTAGAAAATATCAAAGATAAAAGTGTCAACATATGAGCGCGACCTTGGTGTATTCATAGATAAGGATTAAATAAAGTGAACCGGGTTGTCGGTTTAATACGCCGGACTTTGTGGGCTTTGACGGGGTTTCATTCTAATGACACTTTTGTTTGCCCACATCTTGAGTATTGAGGAACGAGAGACATGTTATATATTTGCATGACGTCACGAGACACCTGCGGAGTAGATGTAAATGGCGGATATGAAAAAGTCACATTGTTAGTATATTATTGTTGTTTTCTATTATATCGATATCCTTCAAAATTATAATAAGACAACCCTAGACTTCCCTTTGTTAAACGACAAATATGCTGTTCAGAAAGTATTGATAATGCTGTGAAAGGACAATTTTAATCATTTCAGTTGTTAAATGGACAACTGTTGTTATCCTGTTTATTTTAAAATAGGTAAATTATGTGGCAAACCATTTTGAACGGTTTGAGAGAAGTCTTGAAAAGAATAAGTAATATATATACAAAATTTAGGTGCTTTAACTTATCCTAAAAATACTTGAGGTGCATTGCCAAAGGACAATTCTGGAATAATCAACCGTTGTTTAACTGGGTTAAACATTTCTTCATCAACGTAATGTAGCAAATTGTATCACGGGGGCACTCATTTTTTTGATGCAAAGAGAGTTCTCAGAAACCTTTAATTTTCTTCTCATCAAAACAACTTTACCAACAAAAGTTCTATAAATGTAAAAAAAGAAAACAAATTGTGAATAGAGACAAAGCCACCACCAAATATATAAACTACAACCACGGTTTTTAAAGCTAAAAAATCAATCCAACGAATAATACCATATATTACTAGAAAGGGAAAATGGCGTTTAGTTACTTAGAAACTACGTAAAAATTCTATAGCAGGCAATGATAATACTACATCGAAAAAACAAATGAAAACAATAATAAAGCATCTGATTAATATAAAATGTCCACCATATATCGTACCACGATCGTTTTCTATTGTGCAGCACCTATTAAACAGCATCCATTGTAATCGCTTTCGAATTATCGTTTTCCTTGCTTTGTAACAATCCAAACAAAATCTTTGACCGTCCTTCCAGTGCTTGTAATACTTCTCAAAGCGACCAATGCAAACGTTGTTAAAACTTCTGAATTTTTCTTCCATAATATTGATAGTCCATTGCTTCCACGCTCCATAAATTGTCTTGTTGACTTCCTTCTCCGATATCAATGTGATAAAGGCCTCCTTTTTCATTAAGTACATTGTTTGAAATTTCCTTGAAAGCTGACAATCTTTTATCGTATTCGTCTTGAAGTAACCGCACATAATCTTTTTCTTTTTCGTTTGTTTTCACGAAAGAAGAAATTCCATTACAGTCAGTTTCAACGTGTCTGGTTAGTTTTTTTTCTATTTCAGATTTTCACCTACTAAGTAGTTTTTCAATTTCGTGCTTAACTTGAATCTCTGCACTATTTGTTAAACTGAAAACAAAATTTTCTTCAAGAACACCTTGCCATACTTGCTCCATTTTTTCGCCGAAACTGTGTCGTTTGCATTGGTCTTGAAACTTTTAACTGATTCTTAATCATCTTATTTAAGATTTTATCTTTTAGCGAATCGCAAGCATGACTATAGTTGCAGTTTGGTGGGGCCATCGGAGGAGAACCATCGAAAAGCGGAGGGAAATATAAAAAATCGTTTTCTGGTGAAACTGTGATGACGTCTTGAAACAACTGAAATTTGTCTTCCTTTTGAATTACTTTTGCTTGCACTTGTACTTCATCATCCATCAATTTGATAAACAGCGCTCTTGAGTTTAAATTCTTTCCTTTGGCTGTTGGATCGCAGTTTTGATGAACAAAAACGCAGGTGGGTTGAATATTTACCAAATTCATTCGCATAAAAGCACACGTGCTTATCTGCAGAATGCTTTCAATATTCGTTGGCAGTTCACCTCGGACATTGACTATTGCCAGGTCAGAGATGCCAAGAACAAAAGTGGCAATTTCGTTATCGTGATTCTTATCATCTTTGTGTTCTGGTGCAGATAAACTCTCAGTGTCAATAACGAAGAACCCGTCGTACCAATATTATTTGTTGTTTAATGGTACGAATTGTAAAAACGCTCCTCTTGTACATCATCCAGCACTTACTGGAAACTGAATACCAAACATAGTATTCAAAAGAGTTGATTTTCCAGTGCTCTGTGTTCCTACTACTGTTATAACAAACACTTTAGGTTCGTGTCCAGTGTCATTATGTTTCTTCAATTGTTCGCTGAAAGATTTTAACACAGCTTTAACCCACACAATCGGCACTGACAATCCATCACCATCCATTACTTCCAAAGCAAATCCTTGAAGTAATATAGATGCTGCAACTTCCGGCAGGTTCTCTAGACATTTCCTGTGAAGTGTTGTTAGTGAGTTATTACGAAGATTTCGAGACAATGTTTCATAAATTTGCCCTGCTTCACGCATTACGTTCTCGATGCCAATACATATCTGGACAGGTTTTATGGCCGAATGGTGCGGTTTAATCTCCGACAGATGTTTTACACACCACATATCCAAAATGTCTTGTACTCCATGGATATAATCCAATTCAGATGTTTTATCGTTGGTGTACAAAAAAAAACAAGTTATCCAAAAACATTGTCATTTCGGTTTCAAACCCATTCTTTATTAAATCGAATTGTTCTTTTTGTAACCGTATAAGCATATTCGTTGACTTTCTTCTCCTCTCTAAATCGAGACACCGTTCCCTATCACGTTGAACTTGTGCAATCTGTTTTACCTTTGATTGCAATGGTAGCAACTTTGTTCGGATTCTACTGCTTTGTTTTGAATTTGAAGTATTCATAGTATCAGTAAAGGTTTTGCCTACTTTTGCGATACATATACTAATGTTTTCTTCATCCAATTCCTTTTTTGCATTGCTAAATCTCTCGTTCAAGGTCTTTATTCTGCTTCCTTCTGTTTCTTTTAAACTTTTTGCTAAAAGTTCTTTTACCTTTTCCAACGAACTTTTGTAATTGTTATCATTGATTTGTTTCCATGAGACTGTTACAAATAGGTTTTCAAACTCTTTACGATAATTTTTGACTTTTTCTATTGCAGCTGCACTAAATAGCACTAGGAACTTCAGGTCAATGTTGGCTTTATTTGCTTTTTTCTTCACGTCTTTAAAGAATCTTTCGTAACTGCTATTTTCAAACATGTCGCGATTAAATACCAGAATGATGACGTCAGAACTAAGGATGAGAGTGTTGGCAGTGTTTTCATGAACTAAGCCATCTCCTCTTAAATTTAACAATCCAAACGAGTTTAGATGACTTTCCGAACTACTTTGATACCATAAACCTTCGACCAAACCGTCACAGAATCTCCTGCGATTGTTGCTTGCAAGAGAAGCTCTTGAAAAAAATCCACAGCTTCCTAAGTTTCGATCAATTTTTAAATCGAGCAAATCATTACCGAAAACAGACTTAGAGAAACCGTTTCGTTCTTGCTTTCCAAAACGGATAAGTGATACAACGGGCAATGGCGCTTGTGTGGCACACCCTTCGACCTGTTTGGAATCTTCATTGAGCCATGTGAGTTTCACCTGTCTAAGAGATATATCCATATAAACCGGATCTTCTTTACGGGTTATAACAGGAACAGCGAGTTTGCAAAAAGAAAGCTTTTGGTAATATTTCCTTCTCATTGGCAATTTCATTTCAATTAATATGCGAGACAACAAATCCATTGGGTGATCTATAGCGGTATGTTTTTCATTAGCTGTGTCGTACCACCAAATCGGCCGATTCAATGTCTGATATTCTATTCTTGTTATGCTCTGAAGAAACTTATGAATCGCAATCTTTGTGCTTTTTGACTTACGACTCTCTGGTTCAATAATTTCGTGGCAATGTTCAATAGCTCATGTTATATATTCGTCATTAATTTGATCTTCGTAGCTGTAGAATTCAAACTCTGAGTTATTGTAGTCGTCTGTTGAAAATTCATTCTCAAATTCATCCTAAAAAGTCATTACAATTTACTGCTATGATTTCCAAAAAAATTTCAAAATCTGCAAGAGGAAATCAAAATAAAATATTTACAGTAAAAGAGGGAATGAGGGGAGCGTAGCTATCTAAATCAAATTCCTTACTTAACACTTCCGTATTAAGACTTACCATTTCAAGGTAAGAGGCAACATTCACGTCAGCATTGGATGTGCGTGATACAGGCACTGATGGAATGATTGTGCATGGTGTGGGCATTAATGCTGCTTCTGGCTGTGGTGTAAAAACTAAACTCTTTGAAACTAAAACAAATAAATATATATACAATATATCACTGCGAAAATGATAACTACCTCTAATAATCTGTTTACACGCCTTCAATATCTTGTCGTATTCTTTATCACTTTTGTAGACTTCATAGTATATTTTGTCGGATATGACCAATCCCAAAGCGGAATCGTTTGGTGGATGATAGTCCTCCACTTTAACTGGTATAATTGTTTTATTACAGTGTAATGCATGTTTGTACTCTGCCTTGCACATATATGATTCTTTGTAGCTCTTTGAGATTAACACTAAAATCAGTTTTGAATGTACAATTCCATACGCCATCTCAATTGCGATTTCATTCACCATAATATCAGTGTCCATCCAAACTGTGTACTCGTTTTCTTCAAGTAATGTTTTAAGCTTGGTAGCATAGTGTTTGCCGCTCTTGTGATTGTACGATATGAAAACATCCCAGTTTTTGTTGTTTGCAGACATTTTATTATAGTGGAAATTCTAAACAAAGACCAACATTTAAAGCTAATTATGCTATTCGGGTTATGAAAAGAAATATATATATTATAAATATTTGTAAATAATAATATAGTTAAATATAAAGTAGGCTACCTAGTGTATCTAAGCTCTAGAAATCTTTGGTTTTCAGGCGGAAAAAATAAGAAAAAAACAGCAACAAATAGTTGTAACAAATATAGAACAAAGCGCAACAATGATTTTTGAAGATCAATTATAACATTTTGTTTACAACTAATATTTATTTCTTCTTTCTTCCTCGTATTTAACCAAAATAAAACAACTAAACAACGACAAGAAAATATACAAAATCAATGATTAACCAGGCATCGATTATAGAAGTTTAAAAAAAGCAAAGAAATACATCCTATAATAAAAATCCTATACAATAAAACAAAACAGAACAAAATCCAAGAAAACTTTTACTCTGCGCTGACCAAGTACTGTGTTGTATTTTTATCTTTAGAAACGCGTTGGAGTTTTTATAATGTCTTCGCTTCCAACGACGCTCGCTCGCACGATTTAAAAGTCTAAAAGGGTGGCCTGTAATTTGATCGCGTGTAACCCTCTTTCATAATTAAAAAAATGAGTTCTCGTTTAAAACGATTCACTTCAATAAAAGCTCAAAGGAAGAGCGCGTAGATTCGGCAAATTTCAATAGTTTGCATACTATTAATCTATGTTTACATTTTGTAATTTTATTTCTCATAATATCAGTCACTTATATTACTTTACCGAATGGACCTGTATAGCCGGATGTAACATAGAAGAAGTAGAAAAGATCCTACAAAAAGGTCCAAAAAGAAATTCCTAAGCAATATATTTCTAAGAGAGAGAAAAAGAGCCAGAAAAATTCCGACCAATTACAAACCTGAGGCAACTGAACT
Organism: Candelabrum cocksii; assembly: GCA_963930725.1. Classification (NCBI taxonomy): domain Eukaryota; kingdom Metazoa; phylum Cnidaria; class Hydrozoa; order Anthoathecata; family Candelabridae; genus Candelabrum; species Candelabrum cocksii. The sequence continues at coordinate 3,672,383 of OZ005677.1, read as the reverse complement.
CTGGAATTACATACCAAAAATTCAAAATGGTTTCGTTAAGAAATTTAAAGGATCTCGTGAAAAAGTTACATACTTTATGATTCCACCTAAACAATACATCAAGAAAGTTTGTCCGATTTCTGTGTGAGGGGAATCTATACGAGTTTGTTTGCCTCATGTTCGGTCTAGACCTTGTCTATTTACAAAGATACTAAAAACGCCAAGCTTTTAAGGAGATTGCAAATAATAATAATAATTTAAATAGACAGCATGCTTGTCATGCGCTCCTCAATGGCAGAGAAGTTTTGTAATTAATCAGTGAAAGTCTATCCTGCTACCCTCACAAATAATAGAGAGAATACTGTCAACTCCGAAAAGGAAATTGATTGCACTGACGTCTCTTTGTCAGTCAACAATCAAAAACAAAATTCTGTCAGTGAGAGATCTGCCCAGCTTGATAGCACGTCTAAGGGCCACTTCGCCAGCATTCACACCACCCCTCCTATAACTAAGGAACCTGCAACAGGAACTAAAAGTACCATTACAGAAAAATCTAAATTACTAATCGCCGATTACGTTGAAGAGGGGGCGAAGGTGGCATGGAAGGAGGCACTAAAATGCAAGAAAATAACAATAACAAGTTCAGACGTAACAATCTCGTTGGATACCTCAACCTAGGGATGTAGGAGGGGGGGGGCAAGGGTGGCAGCTGGATGGAACAAATATAAATATCTCTCCAGCGTTTGAAATAGACATAAAACATATATACTTGAAAACAGACAATACTTGTGCTCTATCATGTAAACATGAGGGACAAAGAGCAAAATAATGAAGATTAAAAAAAAAACTTGTACCGCAGAATATAGAGACGGGCAGGGAATCGAGAATGAGATAGGATCTTAGCGATTGGAAACTAGATTCAATGATATTCAGGGACTTGTCTAAGATTAGGGAACCCACCAATAGATTTATTTATTGACACACAATATCTAACCAGCGAAACACTATATAAGCTAGTGATTAGATCGACATTCTATAGAAGTGGATGTGTTTCAGCAAAATTGGGAGGGGAAAGCTTATAGATTCCGTTGATTCATCCCGGTGGCAAAAGTACTGCAAGAACGTCAAACTCAAAAACATGACATTACAATTACACCACTGTGGCCATCCAAAACTTGGTTTTCCTTCAAATGCCAATAGCCAACCCAATCAGGGAGCACAGGTACTCCTCAGTAAGGGATTCAGAGTTTTCTAAATTAAGTGCTACTAAAATGGGGTAGTAACTTTGGCAAATAGAAAAAATAGAAAAAATCGTATTTCGCGGGCATTCTCTCCGTGGACGAGCCGCTTTATTTTTTAAAGTGTATTCAAAAATTATTTTTTCTTAAAATTTAATTTTTTCAAATCGCCAAAATTAGTACATAAAATGTTTGCGACATTAATTATTGCGGAACAAATTGTTGCGATTTTGACCATAACTCCCAAAAAATAGTGCTACAAACCTTCACAAATTTTTGTGAAATATCAAAAGCGAATTCCGCAAAAAAGATTTTTTAAGAAATTTGTGTTGTAAGCTATAAAATAGAAGTTTGCTATGGTTGTAAAAAAACATGAGATACTTCGGGTTAGAAGAAGGATTCTTCTGCAAGGTAAATTCTCAAAAGAACATCCTCAATCGCTAGAATTAATTCCGCAATCTTCGCAAGTGGAGCAAGCTTTTTGGAAGCCTCGATCGCAAAAACAAATTTCGCAAAAAATAAATGTTCGCAAAAATAAATGTTCTTAAAGTAATTTGATTTGACATTTTGACTCGTAGAAGTACATCATGTTTTCGTGGATTGAACTTAATAGGCGGATTTCTAGTGACGTACATTGTTTTCGTTTCCAGGCTGCGCGTTTTTTTGGGTGCAGACGTAAACAAAGATATCATAACACTTTTTAGTTAGCTTTGACTTAAATGGTTAGCAATTGTTTCCACCACTCAAAATGAAAAAGCATTCTCAAGTTAAAACATGATAATTTATATTCAACAAACCGACTTAAATTAAATGAAAACTAACCTCGATAAACTGATTTTCTGTTGGCCATAATTTTTTTCTGTTTGTATACACACGATACACATTCTTCTCTTATCATAAGAACTACAGTTTTGTTATTCTGTTTGCTCAGTCTTGATATATCTTTTAAAAAAACAAAGTCAAATGGTTTGGTATTTGGATGAACGAAACAACAGTTATAGATTGTTAACAAACATATATTATGAACTGTTTAAACATAAGTACAACAATTGTTACAAAAAAACATTCTCTATAATGAAGGATTTAAACGGCCGTTATGTTTATTAGTTTATTGTTCACAAATCGTGGCTTGGTCGGCACATTGCGCCATTCGTTGGGAATACCAGTGGCGCAAACGACCGTTTTCTACTTAAAGAATTTGTTCGTTGTAATGCTTTTTGTTTTCTTTTTAATTCATTGCAAAGCACTTTTTAATTTCTATTCCCTTGTACCGCAGAGTGTGTGGGTTGGACACCCTTACGTCTAAAAATACTCGTTGGCCTTGGGTCCAAAAGCTTCTTGCACAATGTCGAGTTTTGCTTCGTTTCTATCGTTCGCTGTTCTTTCTGCGAAACGCTCGCCTGTCAATCCTAGCAAACAGGGTCCTTTTCCCACGTCGTGACATACTTCCTTTAGAAAGATGGTGGTTGTATTCATTCGTCCAATTACCCTTTCAATATGTATTTGTGCTGTGGCTATTAAACAACTCTTGTCTACTACATGATGAGCAGATAGTTGTTCTTAACCTTTGGAAAAAGCTGGAATTACCAATACCCCTCCTTTATAAGCCAATTCCTCGCTAATAGTAAAACCAAAACTTGGTCACCACTCTCAATAACATTTAAGGAACCATTTCTTTTAATAAACCATTTATTTGTAATCTCCTTGTCTGACACTCTGCTTCCCCCAACGATCCGAAATAAATTTTATGGCTCTTGATAAGTAGTAGTTATCGCGAGTTACGAGAAAAATATGCCATATTTCTCGAGTAGTAGCTAGTTTCTTTAACCAATCAGAAAAAATATTGAATTTTGCACTCTTTTTTAGCCAATCAAGAAAAAATATTTAGTTTTGCACTCCGAAATATGATATAAATTTCCTTGTTATTGGCCTATTGATAATGCACATTTAATCAAATACATGATGGTATTTGTATTCTTATAATTAGACCAAGTTTTGGCTCGAGTATTAAGGTTGAAAGGTCGTTCGATAAAAACATCCATGCAATCGATGATGGTAACACATTTTGAATACAAATTCTTAAAACAATTAGGAAGATATTTGCGCAACGCCATCTTTTCTGGCCTATAGATAAGATTCTTCCCCATGAATTTTGAGAATTTTGGCAACAGTTGGGTAAACCAATTTAAATCGATATCCCAAGTCTCGTATTGTTAAACCAATTCTTAATTCTAATAACACCAACAAAAAGTTAATCAGTACTGTTCAACATGATAGTAACAACATCTTGTGTGCCATATTGCATCAAACGTTTAAAAATTTCAGTGTAAAATTTGTTGCAAATTGATATCAAATCTAATTTGTCAACCAGATCCTTGTATATCGAAAGTATTGTTAGATTGTTAAAACGGTGGAATTCATGAAACGGTGTGTATTTATTTAACCATGTTTTTAATCTGAATGATTTTTCTGCAGCAGTTCAAGGATTTTTCAAGATCAATTTAACTATGATATCAAAGTGTGTCATTAGTTGATGTAAGTTAAAGATCAGCTTGCTTCTTGCTTTACTCTGCAAAAGGTAGGGAGATCTATGGTGACCGGGCTTGGCGTATCGTCGGGCCTGCAGTTACTACATGAAATAACATTTACTTAAACAAAACAGTATGACAGTATTGTTTTCTGATGCATGGACGTCGAAGTCATACCACTCACAAGTTCAAGTCTACTTTTTCTACTGGGCTCAGTGAATAAACCCTGCTTGTGCTATAAGACGCAAAATATTATTTAAATTTAATGTCAACGCAACTCGGCAATGACTTGAAGAAGTTTTCAGAACAACCACAAGTTCATACTTAAAATGTTCGCAGATAAGATTCCAAACTCGCCGTTCATTTTCTCTACCAGTAAAGATGGGTGGTTTAGGAATCACAATACTTTCTGCGATATTGTACATTCAATACCAAAGTTCAAAGCAAATCACGAAGCCATTAGCCGACTACGTTATCGATCAAAAAGTCATTCTATGTCTAGATAGAAATGTAATAAAGAATGCCAAAACAACGATCAAATCTGCAAAAGACGAACGAAACAAAATTACATTTGCAACTTTAAAAACAGAGTTTTCAGATAAAAAGCAAAGGCAGTAACCGAAAAAGGTGCATCTAGCTGGTTGACTGCAATCCCTATAAAAGACCAAGGGTTTTATCTCAACAAACAGCAATTCTGGGATGCGTTATACCTACGATATGGTTTTCGACTACAGAACCTCCCAAGTAGATGTGTGTGTGGAGCGCAGTACACTATCCAACACTGTTTATCATGTGCTTCGTGTAGTTCTCTTATGCATTCGTGGTACTAGATCGACGAAGAAAAACATTCACGAACCTGTTGCTACTACGGACATAAACATCACCGCAAATGAAACTAGTTTACGCTAACTTTTAAATAATTTATTTTCAAAAAATTTATATATAACTGTAGCTTATCCTTTTTTTGAAAAAATATATTTGTTTTATTTTAATTAATATATGACATCGTGTGTATATTTTTATTTGATTATTTGAACATTGCTAATGTAAGAATTTATGTTGAACAGGCAATAAAAAAAATAGCAAACTATTTTGTACCTGTCTATTTTGAATGATGTTGTCAAGTGTTGTGCAGCCTTTGTAAATCTTAAAAAGCGTTATGTATGTAACTACAGCTTATATGATGTATGAATGGAAGAAAATAGTCCTAAATCTGTTTACTTTATATAAACATAAAAAATACATATTCTAATACTGTATTATTACTAAATTTAAAAAACTTTTGGTAAAATAAAATAATGTAAGATGTTTTGCATCACAAGACTGCCGTTTTCACCTGTACTTCCTTTCAACAAAACAAACGTTTACTTACTCCTACACAATATGCTGATAGAACATATCCACTCTGCATTTTTATGTTCGTTTTATTTTCTCACATCGGAAGTGGAACCAATACAAACACAAGTCGCAGTGAATACTTCCCAGAGTATTTTTTCATTTTCAGTTATCTCTGTTTCTTCAAGTAATGGTATTTCACATTTTCCACAATAGGTTATTGGTTTTACTTCCAGTAATCTATATTAAGTGACACTTTGTCTCAATGGGATTTTTCAAACTGAATTACTGAATTGTTGTCCAGATCACAAAATAACATTGTTGAGTTTTTGAAGCAGCCATTTGTGATACTTGTGCGTAGTATTTATATGATCTTAAAAGTTGTAATTTGTAAAAGTTGTAAAATTTGCGTGCTTAGTAATTTGGTGATCATAAAATACTTTTAGGGCTTGTGTCTCGTTGTCTACATCCCATTTTGTAGCTTGATTAGAAAATCTTTATCCGGGTGTTATTATGTTAGCTATTAGGGAAGTTGTTTTCACCTTTTTCTTTCCGGCTATATGTGTTTATTTTGGAATTTTAACGCCGGAATTCGCCCTGCTCGAAGCGAAAACCAAATCTCGTTTTGTGATTGATCGCTAGTGACGTTTTCAATACGGTTTACATCGGATACTGTTATAGCTAGTTTAGAGAGTAGAATTGCTACCATTTCATGGTACGCTGAAGAGGAGAATAATGATAACTCTTGGGAATTAAAAAAAGAAATAGTGGATTATTTATCGAGGTCCATGAACACTTACGCCTCGGACAAATCCATCAAAGAACGAGTGGTGGACGTTCTCCCCCATCCAAAAAACTTTAATGTAAAGAGGGAATTGGATGGGTATGTCAAGGACCGCCTAGGGGAGAGAAACCTGAATCAAAGCATTTCCTTGGATAAGGCTCTGTACAATGTCCAAGAACAAATTGGGTTTGCTTATGGTTCTTTATGCACAATTTGGGACTTCATAGAGAAGGAGAGGGAGAGCCAAACTCCTTCAACTCAATCCAGTCATGACACTAGAGAAGCTGACACAGAAGAAGTCGTAGACGGTGCAACAGAGTTCACCAAGACTATGGAAAAGGGTTTTCTTCTAATTGGCCAGGCCTTTAACTCTGTGTTGTATTACTGGAGGAGAAATGTACTGATGGCTTTGACAACCGACAGAAGGAAGGTACAGGATATCCTTACCAACAAAACATTGGAGGAAGATTCGCCCATGCTCTTTGGACCGAAATTTGAGGAGCAGCTGGATGCGATGCCCGATTCGAAGAAGAAAAAGAAAGGTCTTCTCAACATGCTGGACGTTCCAGAGGAGAAGCCTAACTCATCGTCGCGTGGTCGAAGAACGCATGGTTGTGGCAGCACGCCCTTTCGAGGAGGCCCCCTGTCAAGCGACACCGGTAGGTGGCGTGCACGTGGTCGAGGCTTCAACTTCAGCAACTTTCGTCAACAGGGACAACAACCATGTAAGTTTAAACCATTTTCTTTCTTTAAATGCCAATTATCAAGTTCCAATTTTGTGCATGGAGGAGTTTCCAAATGTTCATCCTCTAGTAAAAAATCTGTTTCCGATGAAAATCCCCGAAAATCTGCCATTAGCAGGAAGGGTAAAATATTTTTTGCCAAATTGGCAAAGAATTTCAAACGATCAGGCGATACTCGAAATTATAAAGGGTTACAAAATTCCATTTTATTCAACACCATTTCAAAAACATATCCCTGTACCTCCAAAATTAACTCAGGAGGAAAAAGTATTGGTGAATTTAGAAATAAGGGATATGCAGAAAAAGGGGGCTATAAGAAAAGCACTACCCCTGAAAAACCAATTTATAAGCAATGTATTTTTAGTTCAAAAGGTTTTAGTCTATTTATATCAGGGATGTCATCCAAAAATTCATTTTTGTCTGAAGAGCTAGTGGATTCAGCCATACTTTTTACTTTTAGAATTATTTCTTTAAAAATTCACTTTTATGTTTATTAAAATTTCTTTCTTTTCAAACCGTTTTTCTTTCTGTAACGAACTCATGTATACTTTCTGCGACGGCGTGACGTCACATGCAAAACATGTTTTTAACGAGTAAAACTGATCATTCTGAAAGTATAAAAACAAACGTTTTTAAATCAAATTGTAGTTTTAGATCATAAACTGTTTAAAAAAAAACAATTTTTTAGAAAAAGATAATTAGACCGAACTTCCCCTTTAAGTCAAATACGCGGGATTTTCTTGATGTAACATATATATACGATGTTAGATAGTTAGTTCGTTAGTTGTCCCTGTTATTGTATGTTATATTTGTTAGTACCTATCTCATATCCAGCACACGTAGGTTTAGATGAACAACAGACGGAACTTCGGCGCATTCCCAGTGCAAAGTACAAGCCTCAGACAAACATATTCTGTAAAACATGAAACACCTTTTAACAAAATGGTTCGAGAACAGATCTCTGAAATTGCTGAAATAAGCATCTGACATCCATCCAGTCCAAGAAGATATCATTCAAATTTTACTATATTAAATACATTTTCTGCACTGAAGAGAATCGTATGTAACTTGTCGAAAGACCTTAGAATATAACATACAACTAGCTAAGCAGTATGAAAATCTTCTTTCAAGCATATAGGTTTAATAAAAACTAGAGTTTCTGCATGTTTTATTTCTTAGCTTATACACTCTTTTGATACTTTTAACTTTTACTTCCCCAACCCGCCCCAAGTCACAAGTAAAGTTGACATCGTACATATTCAATGTCTTCTGAGCGAATTCTTCTTCTGGTATTTTCTTTCAAAACGGTACCTTTTTAAGGGATTTGGACGATTTTTATTCCTTTTCGTTAGAAAAATTATAAATACTCGATTCTTCATCAAAAACATTCTCATCAAAAAAAGTTTTATATTATTTTGTTTACTCTGTATGAATAAAGGTGTGAGAGAGGTATAGGTTCAGATTTTCTCTTTATTGTAAATCCTAAAAATAAATAAAAAAACATAACATGATCAAATATAAACACGGGGTTGCACAGATAGAAGAAAGAAGATATTCCACGTTTTGTTTGTTTATAAACCTCGAATTAAGTAATTTTGAACAAACATGCAACTTAAACCAAAATCACAACAAAGTTTGAAGAATTTGCTATAAATTTGAGAAGTCGTCTGCTATGGAACTAAAAACGAATATTTGTAGGGGGAAAAGAGAGGCTTTTTGAGCAAAATGAAAAATAAAATTTTAGAATGTTATTAGTTAAGATAACCAGAATTTTCTTATTCTTATTTGAAGTTCTCCTATATAACATTCAATCTGTTGGTTGAAATATTAAAAAATCTCTACCATTAAGTTTTCTTACCTAATATTATTCGCATGTGCTGGATTCATTAGGCAAGTAGGACGGCAGGAAAAGTATCCTTTTTAAAAACAAACAGCAAAACAGATTTATTTTCCTGAATTAGGAAAATATTTAGAACAATTAATGTTAATTCATTTATTTATCTTTTTATTATGTTAGGCATGAATTATACATTGTTTTATAACTAATTGCAATAAATTATACCAATGCAAAAACAATAATTTCTTTAATTTCAAAAAATCATTTAAGATTAGATTAAACATTGAAGTATTCGTGAAAGGTCTCGGATAGTTATGAAACTCTATCCAGCAAGACTCTTTGCAATAATAACAAATATTTACCAAAGAAATACATAAAAATTCAAAGGAGGAGTGTAGAGCACAGTCACCCCTTAATCTAAGCACACCGTGATTGTAAATTACACAATGGAGACAATAACAAACAATAGGTGTTTGTTGGGAAATTCCCAAATTTATTGTGAAATATTGATTTAAACTGAATGGAGGTTTAACGTTTGAAGAGTCTGAGTACATATAAGCACCTCATGTTTGAAACGGCTGACAACAGCACATGAAAACAGTTGTGGTAAAAACGCAAAATGAACTTCTGTAAAATGTAACTTAATGGTGAGTATTTACTTCAATGATGTTTTCTTCACAATCACTACAATCTCTAGTCTGTGGTCATGGCATATTTTAATTATTTGAGATTTTTACGCCTGGCTGTTATTTCTCTTTTGGGTAACGGATCAATCTTGTTATGAAAGTGAAACTACATTTTGTTATCAATTTATACTCATTGCATTCGTCTTCCTTTATATCAACTACATAACGTTTCCCTTTTTTCATTTTTTACTGTAAATATTTTATTCTCAAAGTGAAACTACATTTTGTTATCAATTTATACACATCGCGCTCGTCATCGTTCATATCAACATTATAACGTTTCCCTTATTTCATTTTTTACTGTAAATGTTTTATTCTCAAAGTGAAACTACATTTTGTTATCAATTTATGCACATCGCGCTCGTCATCGTTCATATCAGCATTATAACGTTTCCCTTATTTCATTTTTTACTGTAAATGTTTTATTCTCAAAGTGAAACTACATTTTGTTATCAATTTATACACATCGCGCTCGTCATCGTTCATATCAACATTAAAACGTTTCTCTTATTTCATTTTTTAATGTAAATATTTTATTCTCAAAGTGAAACTACATTTTGTTATCAATTTATACACATCGCGCTCGTCATCGTTCATATCAACATTATAACGTTTCCTTTTTTTCATTTTTTACTGTAAATATTTTATTCTCAAAGTGAAACTACATTTTATTATCAATTTATACACATCGCGCTCGTCATCGTTCATATCAACATTAAAACGTTTCCCTTATTTCATTTTTTACTGTAAATGTTTTATTCTCAAAGTGAAACTACATTTTGTTGTCAATTTATACACATCGCGCTCGTCATCGTTCATATCAACATAAAAATGTTTCTCTTATTTCATTTTTTAATGTAAATATTTTATTCTCAAAGTGAAACTACATTTTGTTATCAATTTATACACATCGCGCTCGTCATCGTTCATATCAACATTATAACGTTTCCTTTTTTTCATTTTTTCTGTAAATATTTTATTCTCAAAGTGAAACTACATTTTATTATCAATTTATACACATCGCGCTCGTCATCGTTCATATCAACATTAAAACGTTTCCCTTATTTCATTTTTTAATAGAAATGTTTTATTCTCAAAGTGAAACTACATTTTGTTATCAATTTATACACATCGCGCTCGTCATCGTTCATATCAACATTAAAACGTTTCCCTTATTTCATTTTTTAATGTAAATATTTTATTCTCAAAGTGAAACTACATTTTGTTATCAATTTATACACATCGCGCTCGTTATTGTTCATATCAACATTATAACGTTTCCCTTTTTTCATTTTTTAATGGAAATGTTTTATTCTCAAAGTGAAACTACATTTTGTTATCAATTTATACACATCGCGCTCGTCATCGTTCATATCAACATTATAACGTTTCCCTTATTTCAGTTTTTACTGTAAATGTTTTATTCTCAAAGTGAAACTATATTTTGTTATCAATTTATACACATCGCGCTCGTCATCGTTCATATCAGCATTATAACGTTTCCCTTATTTCATTTTTTACTGTAAATGTTTTATTCTCAAAGTGAAACTACATTTTGTTATCAATTTATACACATCGCGCTCGTTATCGTTCATATCAACATTAAAACGTTTCTCTTATTTCATTTTTTAATGTAAATATTTTATTCTCAAAGTGAAACTACATTTTGTTATCAATTTATACACATCGCGCTCGTCATCGTTCATATCAACATTATAACGTTTCCTTTTTTTCATTTTTTACTGTAAATATTTTATTCTCAAAGTGAAACTACATTTTATTATCAATTTATACACATCGCGCTCGTCATCGTTCATATCAACATTAAAACGTTTCCCTTATTTCATTTTTTAATAGAAATGTTTTATTCTCAAAGTGAAACTACATTTTGTTATCAATTTATACACATCGCGCTCGTCATCGTTCATATCAACATTAAAACGTTTCCCTTATTTCATTTTTTACTGTAAATGTTTTATTCTCAAAGTGAAACTACATTTTGTTATCAATTTATACACATCGCGCTCGTCATCGTTCATATCAACATAAAAACGTTTCTCTTATTTCATTTTTTAATGTAAATATTTTATTCTCAAAGTGAAACTACATTTTGTTATCAATTTATACACATCGCGCTCGTCATCGTTCATATCAACATTATAACGTTTCCTTTTTTTCATTTTTTACTGTAAATATTTTATTCTCAAAGTGAAACTACATTTTATTATCAATTTATACACATCGCGCTCGTCATCGTTCATATCAACATTAAAACGTTTCCCTTATTTCATTTTTTAATAGAAATGTTTTATTCTCAAAGTGAAACTACATTTTGTTATCAATTTATACACATCGCGCTCGTCATCGTTCATATCAACATTAAAACGTTTCCCTTATTTCATTTTTTAATGTAAATATTTTATTCTCAAAGTGAAACTACATTTTGTTATCAATTTATACACATCGCGCTCGTTATTGTTCATATCAACATTATAACGTTTCCCTTTTTTCATTTTTTAATGGAAATGTTTTATTCTCAAAGTGAAACTACATTTTGTTATCAATTTATACACATCGCGCTCGTCATCGTTCATATCAACATTATAACGTTTCCCTTATTTCAGTTTTTACTGTAAATGTTTTATTCTCAAAGTGAAACTATATTTTGTTATCAATTTATACACATCGCGCTCGTCATCGTTCATATCAACATTATAACGTTTCCCTTATTTCAGTTTTTACTGTAAATGTTTTATTCTCAAAGTGAAACTAGATTTTGTAGCTAACTACATTTTCATCATCGTTCATATCAACATTATAACGTTATCTTGAAATGACTAGATACTAATGAGGGCTGTTAGCAAATCCGTAGCTTACTAATATACATTTATATTATGTATATATATATATATGTATATTAGTGAGCCGTGGCACAAAAATATTGCAATTTGTGATAAAAGTATGAGAATTGGCACAAACATTCCCCAACATATGTAGACTCGAGAGAAATCGAGAGACACAGTTTATACCAAATCAGGGGGTTACGTTATACGCGTTTTTTTTCAGGGGGTAAATTACTGTAAAAGTGCAATATTTTACTTGAACAGAGCAATCCAAACAACATATACTCTTGGGACTAATCATTTTTTTGAATACCTATTAATTTTTCTGCTTTAATATATGCTTGAATAAGTCCCTCAATTAAATGAGAACAGTTCAGGGGATTATCTATTCAAACCAGAGGGTAATTTTTAAAAAATGTACGCTGTCACTTTTCTTCAAGGAAGTATCGTACTTTCTGCTAAGATATGAAATTTTCTGTTCATTTATGTTAATAGATAGAAGATGGAAGGAAAAAGAAGGTATAGAGTTGCTAACAGGTGTAGTTCTACTTGGATTTTGGCACAAATACGAGGGTAAAAATGCGTTATGTTGCATTTTAACAAATTTATAAAACAAGGAATAACAATCATCGTATTTAGCAGCTTCCATTGCATGCGCACAACTTTGTGCAATCTGGCCCAGCATTTCGACACTTGCATCTACCAGCTCATGTTGTCCCACACTTAACAAGTTCAACACATGCATCATATACTTCTGGAAGGGTTAACAACTTTGTTTCCAATTTGTTGTTTCGAATTTCCCAACCCCAGTCATAATTAAATTCTGACTGTACGGTGTCCAACGATTTTGTCCAAATCCTAAAAAAGCAGATTCCTTTTTTTAATTTTCCAACGATATTGAACTTCCAAATGTTTCTGACAACCCTTTCCAAGATACAACGACTTCTGATTAGGCAATGGTATGAAGTTAAGTTTTCTAGTACCTCTTAAAATTTTTGATTGCAGAAAAATTAAAAGAAAATTTGTTAGCATATTTTGATTACTCCCTTTATTCATTTACTACATACAAAAAATAATATTGCGTGTTACTGGCAGGCAATTATAGATCTGTAGAAGCTACTCTGAAAAAAACAAAATTTGTAATTTTCTGTAACTTACTGACTTTGTAGCATTGCTCGCTTGATATGCTGCAAGGTATCCTCTGTAATTGGTATCCCGTGAATTTTACTCTGCAAAAAATCGTCCGTAGACATACTCTTTTATGCAGTCCATATATGTCCATAATATGACTGGTCATTAACATGATATGCGGACACATATGAACTTTATAAAGTAAAGAGCCGTATACGGAAATTTTCGCGCAGTGTAAGGTTCGTGATGAAAAATAAAAGAGCCCATACCGTACAAGGATTTCTGTCATCTCAGCGTACGATTTCCATTCATTCCAGCACGTTTTCTTTCCTTTCCCGGCAAACATCAAAACAGTGTCACAGCCAGTCAACGAATACCGAAAAAGAATGGTCTGGCATATGTTCTCTCCAAGTCTCTCCATGTATTGGCAACAATCTGCGATTTTTCCCGTTTCCTATTTCTTTCCCTCCAACTCTGAAAGTGCCAGGGAGTGGAAGGTGAACAATGCAATCACTACCACATTGACTGTATCGACTGTCACCAATTTCACTCTCCTCATTCTACTTTTAGATGCATGATTGGCAAGGACAAACATTCTCGTATCAGCTTCTTCATGATTACACCCATTAAGACCTGATATATCAATGTTTTGGTTTGATGTTACACAATCAGCTTTAGCACTTACAACCAAGGTTTCACTTTGAAAGGAAGTAACAGCATCAACGATCATGTAGAAAAGCTCGGTTTTATTACCATCATCTCTCAAAAACTCATTAAAGTGTTTCAATACAGGTGTATCTTTTCTCACAGACATACTCCATTCCCTCTATTTTCTTTGATTTGACTTTTAATTGAAGTTTCGTTGTATATGCCAAATACAATATCCACACGGGACACGTGTGATAAAACTGAAGCTGGTTTACTTCGGACCTCTTCTTCGTAGTACTGCCCATATGTTTTAGACAAACGTGGTGGATGCATGTGAACAAATGCAGGACCATCTGTAATACAACAATCGACTTTGGGTGGTTATGTTTTCGGCTGTACTACTTCGTCGAGACATTTTGGAAATACCGATTTCTTGTTACATGTGCGTAGATTTCCGTACTCTGAAATAGCTGGAAGATATGCATGATTTTCGTGTGAGAAGAAATCATCCAAGTTACCATCTCTCACTTGGCATGCGACATACAAGTTAGCGTAAAGTCTGCAATCTGATTTCAAAGAGACCAATTCCTGCTTTGCTTTTGATGTCTTGATAGCATTTCGTTGGCGAAATAATGCAGATTAATTTTTTGAGATGATGCTGCATAAAGATAGCTCTCTTTCTACCAAGCACTGTTTCATAAAGTCTTTGCTTTGAAGCCGACCTTTTTCTTTGGCTGTTTCTACTGACTCAGAAACAGTTTTGTTGATAAGTACCTTAGTTGCAATATTTACTAAGCAATCACCTGATGCTTTGAATGGATTTCCGAAATCCTCAAACGTATCTACAATTTTTTTCTTTTCATTTATAATTTTTTTGCATTCTCGTGGTAATAGTCTTTATTTACTCTGTTGTTTGAGTTAACGCTTTCAATAAGTTTTGCAATTGTAGGTCCACTTGTTGCCCAATTCAGTAATGCTCTTTCATTATCAAAATTATAAACAACCCCTCCATCTGTATTGATTATTTTGTTGTTTTTCTCATGGGCTTGGTCTTCACTAATGCTTGAAAGTTTCCTACTGGACTTTGTGACAACAAACCGACCCTCCATGAAGTTACGGAATACAGCCTCATTAGTAGCAGGTAGGTTTTGAAGGTCATGGACAAATACGGACATCCATCTTGAATAATGGCAATGATCTAGTGCAAACATCCAAGGCAGCATCTCTTTCAAACAGCGAACAAACAAATCATCAATGCTCAAACTTTTGATGAACATAAATAGTGGGGCTGGGGTTTCAATCTCGATAACGGTAAACCAGTACTGAGCATTTACGGATTCTTTCTTTAATTGCTGCGACAAGTTTTCAAATGAAGAGCTCCCAGACTGCTGAAATATGTTGTAAGCCATCCCATGAAGAGTAGATAAACAAATTTGATGGACATAACTACTTCTCTTAACATGGCTACCTTTGAAGTTTTCCACTCAACCTGGTGTACTGATGTTTGTTTTATTGAACACCTCGCACCATCCACTTCCATTTAGCCAATCACCAATTACGTCGATAAATGTCATTTCAATGTAAAGTGGGCCCATCATCCAAACAACATGATTGAAGTCATTAGGATATAACCATTGTATTTGCCTTCCCAATGCATAAACTGGTTGATCTCAGGACTGATATCAGAATTATTGATTGAAAATGTAAAACAATCAATTCTGCTGTAGAACATTTCAACAGTACCTTAAAAACCGTTTTCAATTTGCATGCACCGTACAGAAGCAAGATTGTGAAAGGAAAAATAGCTCCTTGGTTAAAAAAGATCTCAAAAGACTGATGGATCAACGAGACCAAGCACTACGGAAAGCACGAAAGACAAAAACGAATGCCGATTTCGAAAAGTATAAAGAACTTCGAAATAAATGTAACGGGAAACTTAAAGATGCAAAAAGGAAATACCACCGAAATCTAATAAATGAAGGAAAACAAAACCCAAAAATATTTTGGGATGCTGTCAAAACCATTTTTCCCACAGAATCAAAACCAAGTCAGCAGAAAATATACAAACAGCAAAAGTATTCTCTGATTATTTTGGAAATGTTGTTAGTTGTTTGAAATCAAGTTTGTCTATGCTTACTGACTATGTTTGGAAAAAAACCACTATACGTAATAAAAAAACAAATGGAATTTTTAAATTTGGTTATGTATCAAAAATCATTGTAGAGAGACAATTGAAAAACCTCAAGCGTAACAAAACCACAGGTGTTAATGAATTTCCACCGGGAATGATTAAAAACTGTGCAACTAAAATTTCAATACCGTTAACTTTCAATATAAATATGTCAATCACAACGGCGGAGGTTCCGTCCCTTTGAAAACAAGCTATCATTGTACCAACTATCAATTTGGATATCGACAAAATCGCTCAACAAAGTTAGCTTCTGCATTACATACTTTTTGATAACATTAGAAGTCACATTGATAGAGGAGAAATGGTTGGAGCAGTTTTTATTGACTTAACCAAAGCTTTCGGTACAGTAGGACACGGGATATTGTTACAAAAACTGCAAGAATACGGAGTGAAAGATATTGAGTTAGTGTGGTTTACAAACTATCTATTCGACAGGAATCAATGTGTAAGAATTAAAAATGTTTTTTCAACCAAACTGCACCTGCTGAGTGGGGTACCTCAAGGGTCAATTTTGGGCCCTCTTCTCTTTCTAGTATTGTTCAATAATTTTCCTGATTGTTTGGTGAACAGTAAAGTAGTAATGTATGCTCACGATACAGTGGTGTACGTAAATGGAAAAGATAAGGAAGGTATTGAAAGAAAACTGACAGACGACTGTGAAAGAATTGCACGCTACTTAACAGAATCGATGATACTGGGAACGGCAAAGCGCTTGAAGAAAGTCGATAAAGGTTTGGACGTTTCTTACCGTAGACAAACCATCAGCAACCTACAAGAGTATAAATATCTGGGAAACATTGTTGATACAACTTTGAATTTCAGTAAGAGTTTTGATACTGTCTACAAACGAGCTTTAGACAGGCTACATCTGTTGAATAGACTTCGGTATTTCTTGACAAGGGAGGCTGCCTTCTCAATATACACAATGATGATAGTACCAATTTTAACGTACCGAGGTGCTGTGAAACTGTGTTACACCAAGACCCAACAACGGAAATTTAGATCACTAGAATTGCGAGCAAAAAGTATAATTGGTCAGAAAGTTTCCAGTATTATTAACTCCATAACGAAAGAAGCTCTCCTCCTAGTCAAAAAATCTTTTGAAAGTACCAGTTGTCCAAATTTTAACGGTTACTTCAGAATCCAACATCACACAAAAGGCACAAGAAATAACGGATATTTAATTGAGCTACCAAAAATGAAATTGGAACTTGGAAAACAATCTTTCAAGTACAGTGGAGCGAAAATGTTTAATGATTTGCTTCTAACGATCAAGGAAAGCGCTTCAAATTGTTCTTTTAAACAGTATTTGAAAAAATATTAAAATTAGCCTGTTCCTAGTCTTATTTTTGTCTTTTACTTTTGCTAATAATTCATTCTTCAAATTAGCTCGTATCGTTTTTCGCGAGGTCTTAATGATTTTAAGAAATTTAGTGTATAAATAAAACGTGATTTTTATTTTCAGTTAATATATATAATTGTAATTTTTTATTTTAGAGGTGTAACATTGATAGAAGTTATAAATATTTATTTTTATTTAACTGAAGTTTTTAACCTCTGTAAATATTTTCGATAAAAATAATAATCAGCTGTTATGACGGGATCTGAGTTCAAAGAAGAGATGAGATCTTTAATTATTGCCGTGCTGCTTTACGTCTGCCCTTAATGGCATTGAACTTAACCATTTGAGACATATTTGCGGCAATTTGTACTGATTTATCTCCAGTTTTATTTCGTCATATCTACCCTTATCCATTATTAACGTCATTAACTGCAGTAAACTTTTAGGAACGGACTCAAGTTGGCGTTCTCTTGATAGGTCACTATTCAACTCTTGATCATACTGGAAAATATCTTTACTAATTAACTGGACAACTTTAGGCAATAAAAAGCCGATATCTGTAGTGGAGATCTGACATGTATTAAAAAGGGCCAAACCAAGATCTCCATCTACTGTAATGAACACATAGTTCCCACTCTTTGTCGCACATAATCCAGGCACATTTTCTAATATTTTGTTTTTAAGTCGAGTAGCATGGACACTGTTAGCTGATTCTTCTGCACCATGCACTCTTAGTCTCTTTTGGTATAGTTCAGTCAACTTTTTAAGCTTAAACACAGGTGTTGTCTCGTTGTTAGAAACCAAAATACCTTCTTCAATAAAGTCAATAACTTCAGACAGAGAGATTCCCTCCAGTATGTGCACTTCCCTTTCTTCAATCTTGTTGCAATTATGCTTGCGATAACTATTATAAAGTGTTATTAGACAACTTCGATGATATTTGGCTTCTGTAGCCACCATATCTCCTTCACTAAGCTGGATTAAAAGCTTCATATTGTTCATTTCTTGAGCTATTTTTCGAATGCGCATATCAAGGTACAAAGTTTGACATCTTCGGTGACCTTGATAGTATCACATAAATAACGTTTGTTTGTAAAGTTCTTGCCAGATAGGCTTCTTCTGGTCGTATGCTTGCTGTCATTATTTTGTTCTGTTTCCCTATTATCGTTTACTCGTTTCCTCTTCCTATTTAATTTCTGCTTATCACACATGCAAATACAGGGCATGTGAAATATTGCTTTCTTTTTGACAAACTCGCGAGAAAGACCTACTGGTAACCCATCAATTTCCTGATGTTTTTTTAAGTTCTCAGCTGTTGAATAGTAAGAGCTTCTCGTAGGATCTTTGGCAAACCCTAGAAATTAGATTGCGGTAAATAAAAGACAATCAAACTGTTTGCCATTGTTTCATACAACCCTACTATTTGGAACAGGTTGACTTAACTCAACCTGAAATTTTGTGACTTCTAAATCTATATGATATTTTCGTGGCAAACTGCAAGTGTTGGTCGAACTCACAAACTCTGAAGCTTCAAAAAAGCATAGCACTTGCAAGGATAATTTGGAATGAATCTGATATATTTTTTTGAAAACAGATGCAAGGCTATACTAAAATTTAACACTCACCAGATCTCTTGTACGGAAAACCAGCGCGGATTCATCTCCTTCTTCTTGACATATGAAGCAAATACTCCAATCAACAGACCTTGCTGCGAATGGTCTGTTTGGCGACACTAATTTAAAACTTTGCACTGACATCATTACATTTTATTTCTTTACTTCTAAAATGAACGGTTTGTATACAACAAAATCTTATTTCTAAATCAAAACACGTGTGAAACTTTAACTTTCAAATCATTAAAACATGTTTCGTTCGATATGTTTCTATTTTTTTAAAGCCCGATTTACACTAGAAAACACAACATGTAGTACAAAGCAAGTTTGTTAAAATAGTTTTGTGTTGAGAATAATTTCACAACAGAAAATCATCAGACACAACATTATTAATTCCGTATGTTATCCCCGGTATCGTATATTTTGACCCCCTGTGAGGATTTTTCCTGATCGATATACCCTAAACAGATAAGTTAATAAAGACCACAAAGAGTTTTTGAATTTAGGATCACCTAATGACGAAAAACATTGAAATTTTCTCTTTAATAACTCGACCCCGGAACTTTTTTGACTTGTGTCTTACGATTTTTTCGAAAGAGCATGCCATCAAGAACATTTGTGCAAATTTTCATGCTTTTATCACAATTTGCAGTATAGTTGCAATATTAGGGCTTACAGCCTATCCCGGATTCCGGGACAAGTGCTAAACACGAAAATCGGATGATGAATGAATGAATGGCAGGCCTCACTATACATTTTGTTCATTCATTAAACCTTGTTCCGATTCCTTTATTTCGTTTTCTCCTGTAAATAATCAGGTACCTCATAATACCTATTTTTTGCTATCTAATAAATCCCGCTCTCTGGTATTTTTAGATTTTGGATCCATTCGACAGCATTCTCTATTGTACTTCAATCCCAAATTTCAGAAGAACTAGAAAAATGCTGGTTCCTCAACTGATAAAGGCTGAAATTATTGACAATTTTGTGAACCTTAGTTGGTCCTCCGATGTTGAAGATTATCGTTTCTATCATCTTCAGTATTCTGAAGTAACAGATGAAAAATGGCAAAGTATTTCACTAAGGAACGTCAATAAAAATGATGTCAACAATGAAAAGCGCACTAAAGTCCACTTAAAATGTGGAAGCGATGAAAGCTATAAATTTCGCCTAAAGATAGAAAATGGGAACAGTAGCAACAACTGGAGTAATACAGTGACTGCTTTTCAAGTTGAAATGGTATGTTTTTATATGAAAGTGTTAAGTAAGTAATTTCATTTCCTGTTGCAGATTTTGAAATTAGTTTGGAAATCATAGCAGTAAGTAACTTGAAATGACTTTTTAGGATGATGAAATTGAAAATGAATTTTCCACTGACGATGACAATAACTCAAAGATTGAATTCTACAGCTACGAAGATAAAATTAAAGACAAAGATATAACATGGGCTATTGAACATTGTCGCGAAATTATTGAACCGGAGAGTCGTAAGTCAAATAGCACAAAGATTGCGATTCATAAGTTTCTTCAGAGCATAACAAGAATAGAATATCAAACATTGAATCGGCCGATTTGTTGGTACGACAATGATAATGAAAAACATACCGCTATAGATCACCCAATGGATTTGTTGTCTCGCATATTAATCGAAATGAAATTGCCAATGAGAAGGAAATATTATCAAAAGCTTTCTTTTTGCAAACTCGCTGTTCCTGTTATTACGCCTAAAGAAGTCCCGGTTTATATGGATATATCTCTTAAACAGGTGAAACTCACATGGCTCAATGAAGATTCCAAACAGGTCGAAGGGTGTGCCACACAAGCGCCATTGCCCGTTGTATCCCTTATCCGTTTTGGAAAGCAAGAACGAAACGGTTTCTCTAAGTCTGTTTTCGGTAATGATTTGCTCGATTTTAAAATTGATCGAAACTTAGGAAGCTGTGGATTTTTTTCAAGAGCTTCTCTTGCAAGCAACAATCGCAGGGGATTCTGTGACGGTTTGGTCGAAGGATTATGGTATCAAAGTAGTTCGGAAAGTCATCTGAACTCGTTTGGAATGTTAAATTTAAGAGGAGACGGCTTAATTCATAAAAACACTGCTAACACTCTCATCCTTAGTTCTGACGTCAACATTCTGGTATTTAATCCCGACATGTTTGAAAACAACAATTTCGAGAAGTTCTTTAAATACGTAAAGAAAAAAGCAAATAAAGCTGAAATTGACTTGAAGTTCCTAGTGCTATTTAGTGCAGCTGCAGCTGGAAAAGTCGGGAATTATCATAAAGAGTTCCAAAACCTATTTGGAACAGTCTCATGGAAACAAATCAATGATAATAATTGCAAAAAGTCGTTGGAAAAGGTAAAAGAACTTTTAGCAAAAAGTTTAAAAGAAACAGAAGGAAGCAGCATAAAAACCTTGGACGAGAGATTTAGCAATGCAAAAAAGGAATCGGATGAAGAAAACATAACCAAATGTATCGCAAAAGTAGGCAAAACCTTTACCGATACTATGGACAAAATTTCAAATTCAAAACGAAGCAGTGAAATCCGAACAAAGTTGCTACCATTGCAATCAAAGGTAAAACCGTTTGCACAGGTTCAACGTGATAGCGAACGGTGTCTCGATTTAGAGAGGAGAAGAATGTCAACGAATATGCTTATACGGTTACAAAAAGAACAATTCGATATAATAAATAATGGGTTTGCAAAGGAAATGTCAAATTATTTGGAATTTTTATTCAAAGCGTACTGCTCAACACAAAAATATGAACTGGGTTATATCCATGGGGTACAAGACATTTTGGATATATGGTGTGTAAAACATCTGTCGGAGATTAGACTGCAATATTCCGATGCTGTGTCACATCTTAATGAATTAACGGAGAAAGATGTTGAAAACAGAAAACAACATATAGCAGATAATGGATTGAGAGAAAATATTTGTCAAGCCACACAGAGTTGCAATGAACACTCTGAGAAACTTGTCCAGATATCTGTTGGCATCGAGAACGTAATGCGTGAAGCAGCTCAAATTTATGAGACATTATCTCGAAATGTTCATAATATCTCCTTAAACAAACTTCACAAGAATTGTCTGGAGAAACTCCCGGAAGTTGCAGCATCTATATTATTTCAAGGATTTGCTTTGGAAGTAATGGATGGTGATGGATTGTCAGTGCCGATCGTGTGGGTTAAAGCTGTGTTAAAATCTTTCAGCGAACAATTGAAGAAACATAATGACACTGGACACGAACCTAAAGTGTTTGTTATAACAGTAGTAGGAACACAGAGCACTGGAAAATCAACTCTTTTAAATACTATGTTTGGTATTCAGTTTCCAGTAAGTGCTGGAAGATGCACAAGAGGAGCGTTTTTACAATTCGTACCATTAAACAACAAAGAATATTGGTACGACGGGCTCTTCGTTATTGACACTGAGGGTTTATCTGCACCAGAACACAAAGATGATAAGAATCACGATAACGAAATTGCCACTTTTGTTCTTGGCATCTCTGACCTGGCAATAGTCAATGTCCGAGGTGAACTGCCAACGAATATTGAAAGCTTTCTGCAGATAAGCACGTGTGCTTTTATGCGAATGAATTTGGTAAATATTCAACCCACCTGCGTTTTTGTTCATCAAAACTGCGATCCAACAGCCAAAGAAAAGAATTTAGACGCAAGAGCGCTGTTTATCAAATTGATGGATGATGCAGTACAAGTGCAAGCAAAAGTAATTCAAAAGGAAGACAAATTTCAGTTGTTTCAAGACGTCATCACAGTTTCACCAGAAAACGATTTTTTATATTTCCCTCCGCTTTTCGATGGTTCTCCTCCAATGGCCCCACCAAACTGCAACTATAGTCATGCTTGCGATTCGCTAAAAGAAAAAATCTTAAATAAGATGATCAAGAACGAGTTAAAAGTTTTAAGACCAATGCAAACGACACATAGTTTCGGCGAAAAAATGGAGCAAGTATGGCAAGGTGTTCTTGAAGAAAACTTTATTTTTAGTTTAACAAATAGTGCAGAGATTCAAGTTAAGCACGAAATTGAAAAACTACTTAGTAGGTGGAAATCTGAAATAGAAACAAAACTAACCAGACGCGTTGATATTGAATGTAATGGAATTTCCTCATTCGTGAAAACAAATGAAAAGGAAAAAGATTACGTGCGGTTGCTTCAAGACGAATACGAGAAAAGATTGTCAGTTTTCAAGGAAATAACACACAATATATTTCATGAAAAAAGGGAGGCCTTCATCACATTGATATCGGAAAAAGAAGTCAACAAGACAATTTATGGAGCGTGGAAGCAATGGACTATCAATATTATGGACGAAGAATTCAGAAGTTTTAACAACGTTTGCATTGGTCGCATTGAGAAATATTACAAGCACTGGAAGGAGGGACAAAGTTTGCAAAGAAAAATTGAAGAAAGTAAGATACAGCTTGTCAAAAGAGCAAGGAGATTAGCGACTATTTTGTTACAAAGCAAGGAAAACGATAATTTGACAAGCGATTACACAGACATTGAATGCGAGAAAGAATTTGAGAAGTTTTGGGAAGAGGTTAAACGTGATTTTGCAAAACAATGTACTGAAGAAAATTACACACCAACTGATGTGGTCAGATCTTTCCAAAAGGTTATTCTCAATAGATTCGGCATTATTCCAAATTTTAACTCTATAAAAAGAGAGTTTGGAGTGAATTTTAAAAAGATTTTCTCCGTAAACTGGATCAAGAAAGACCATTTGGAATTTAACAAATCAGCATATAATCTTGCGAAAAATGTTGTCACATCGTTTAACTTTAATGCACAAGACCAAGATTGGAGAAACAGAGTAGCTAATTTGCTGGCATCCACTTTGCAAATACAAGAAAGACAATTTTTAGCATTTGACAACACATGTGGTTTGGAGAAAATGAAGATACAAGAGTCTTCTAGTGATTTTAACTGTGAGACGCTTGTTTCCCAGTACTTGACTCGTAGTTTGGAGACTTTGGAAAAGGTCAATTTGGATATGCGCAACGACGTACACTTCAATTTGACCGATGTGTTCAAAACCATGTTTTGTTTTCGTTCTGCGCAAGTGGCAATTGAATACTTTAAAAAGGCACAATGCAGTTTTTTAAACTTTGTAAATATTTTAACGAGAATGGAAAAGGAAAAAGCAGGAATCAAAGATCTTTTTGTGGCTATACTTAAAAAAGAAAGTTTGATAAACATTTGTTCGAAACAAGTAACAACCTTTCTTCAAAGAAAGATTTACGAAGAAGCTGTCAAAAGTGTTCGAACAAAGTCTAAGGAGATTGTCTTAAGACTTGTACCGTTAAAAGAACATGTTCATGGTGTGGTGTTAATGGATATACTGAACGTTGTATACAAAGATAATAGAACTTCTGATGACGACACATTCCTGAAGACGTACTTTGAAGATCCATTTAAAACATTTGAGTCGAAAATAAGTGCTATTATTGATAGCAGTAAAGACATTAATAAAAGAAAACTGTTCGAATGTACTTTTGATACAATTTCCAACTCCATCAACAAAATGTTGGTTAATATCAAAATTGAAGAAAGAGGAGATCTCGTTACTAATCTATGTAGACAAAACGAGCTTATCGAGTTGGGTATCGGGAAGTCAGATTTTGAACATATTGAATTTCCTGTCAGTGATATTTCTAGCTCTGAAAATGGCGGACAAAAGAAAGCTGATAATGAACGCACGATTCTAGAGCAGGTAATAGATTCGCTAAAATGTACAAAAGATGTAAAAGAACAATTTGATAGAGAGGATTTGAGTACCATAAAAGATGGTGTGATCTCAGATGTGAAAAACCATCTGTTTCGCTGTCAAAAATCTTGCCCTTTTTGCCGTGCACCGTGTGATCGAAACCATATGGATACAGAGATTGGAGAAAACCATTCGTGTAGTTGTCATAGACCATTTGGATTTGGAAGTTATATGTACATAACGGATAATTCGTTTGTCACCTCATTCTGTAGAGAATTCGATGAAGAAACATTTAGAAACGCGGACACAAAATTTAAATGGGTTAAATGGTGCGATTACAAAACGGTAGGAGCGCCTTATAACCAATGGGATATCGATGGACGTGCAAGTGAACACCTGTTGTATTGGAAATACGTTACTTACCGGCTAATGCCTGACATCAAGCAATTTTTTCCCCATGTAGAACAAGCTAAAGTTTCGCACTTTTCGGGAATTACATATACACAAGCACTAAATGTCTTAGAGCGCAACTACAGCATTGCAAGTATTACGTATCTTGACGACAATGGATGTTGTTTAATAGGTGCTGCACAATAGAAAACGATCGTGGTTCGATATATGGTGGACATTTTATATTAATCAGCTCTATTATGGATTTTACTTGGTTTTCAAAACGATCTATTGTTAACATTGCCTGCTATAGAATTTTTACATAATTTCTAAATAAGTTAACCCCATTTTCACAATTTTCATTTTCCCAGTAATACACACATTCAAGGAAAATATGGTAATAATAAGTAAACGCCATTTTCACTTTCTAGTAATATATAATAATATTTCTTTCAAGTATTATTCGTTGGATTGTTTTTAGCTTTAGAAACCGTGATTGTAGTTTATATATTTGGTGGTGGCTTTGTCTCAATTCACAATCTTTTTTTTTTTTTTTACATTTATAGAACTTTTATTGGTAAACTTGTTTTAATTAATAGAGTATTATATGTTTCTGAAAACTCTCTTTGCATCAAAAAAATGAGTGCCCCGTGATACAATTTGCTACATTTTGTTAATCAAGAAATGTTTAACCCAGTTAAACAACGGTTGATTATTCCAGAATTGTCCTTTGGCAATGCACCTCAAGTATTTTTAGGATAAGTTAAAGCACCTAAATTTTGTATATATATTACTTATTCTTTTCAAGACTTCTCTCAAACCGTTCAAAATGGTTTGCCACATAATTTACCTATTTTAAAACAAACAGGGTAACAACAGTTGTCCATTTAACAACTGAAATGATTAAAATTGTCCTTTTATAGCATTATCAATACTTTCTGAACAGCATATTTGTCGTTTAACAAAGGGAAGTATAGAGTTGTCTATCGTTCCGCAATACTCAAGATGTGGGCGAACAATAGCACAAAAGTACCTGTTCAATGAAGGCGCTTCTAAGCTCACAAAGATCCGGAGTATTAAACCGACAACCCGGTTCATTTTATTTAATCTTTATCTATGAATACACCAAAGTCGCGCTCATATGTTGACACTTTTATCTTTGATATTTTCTAAAGTAGACGAATTGTGCATTGTGTAATCGTGATGTTTGTTGTGGCTCCCGAAGTAAATTACAACGCGTTTACCGATGTTAAAAGACATTCCCCATGTTATCGCACAATTGATTGACCCTATTCAGACCAAATGGTGCCCTTACCATTTTTATTTAAATGAAACATGCTATGACCCTGAACTTTTCTGACTTTCCTAAAATTTATATAGGAAGATTTTGGTAAAATTTTTATTTTGAAAAATCCCAAATATAAAAATTTTGGAATTCGTCTAAAACAACTTTATTTCAATACCGTAAAGCTTCGATTAAGCGCCCCTCCTCGAATAAGCGCCCTTCTTGAAATCCAAAATATTAAATATGCGCCCGGGCGCTTACTCAAAGCTTTACGGTAAACTTAGAATTATTTTTTATATAAACTAGATTACTCTCTTTCGGCACTCTTTTATGTCATTTCTCTATTTTCATCCGTCATCATTAGAGTAAAATTTAGTGAAAGTAAACTATACACTGTTGTATATCATTCTTTCACAAATTTTTCAGAGAATTCAAATATGACTTCAGCATTCTTTCACAATAGGCTTTCCTTTGTTAAATTTATTCAAATGCTTGAACCAACTTCTAACTTGGTTATTGAATAATGTTGATGTCTTTTATATGAAAATTTCCCTATTGTGACGCTGCCGATGAAGTCATAACTATTACACAATCAAATTTTTTTTGTTGAAAGACATTTGGAGAACGAAAGCAATTTGCAGAAAATGACATTTCACAAGTTGTTCACAATTAACTAAGATGTCCGTTTGACGTTGGTAGTGTGAGATCATAATCGACATGAGACGGTAAACCTTTGTGTCGTCTGCGAATACTGCAGCAATCGAGCTGATAATCGTGGGGATATCGCTGATGTAAGCGATAAATCGCAGTGCTGCCAGAACACTACTTCATGCAGGTAACAAGCCCGACTTACCACCGTTAACAATTACCCACTGTCTTCGATTCGCCAAAAAGCTTTTAATCCAAGATAATGTTTTTTCTTTTGCTCCGTAAGACTTTAACTTTAAAAGAAAACGCTTGTGCGGGACTCTGGAGAATGCCTTGGCAATGTCAAAATAGATACACCCGACTGCTGTACCGTTGTCTAGACCGCACGTCCAAGCGTTTACTACCTTTAGAATGTTGGTTACGCACGTGTGTCCTGGTATAAATCCATGCCAAAAGAAGCTTAATAAATTGTTTACTACATTGTTTATTACTTGTTATGAATTATCTTTTCGAATATTTTTACCAAGATTCAGGTGAGACTGATGGGTCGATATTTTGTGGGTGAACGTCAATCGCCATTTTAGAGAGAAGAACTATGTTCGCAACTTTCCATATTTGCGGTAAGATGCTAGTTTTGGAAACGGCTTTGAAAATAATTGAGAGTTGTATGAAAGAATTCCGCTTCCTCTATTGGAAGGATAGAAGAACGGTAATATGTAGTTAAGAGAATGTCACCTTTGTTGGTTTTGAGTGTGCAATTAATTGATTTTTGATGGAGAGTTTCAGTGGTTAAAAGAGAAGCTTCAAGAATGTCGATTATGTACATGGCAACACGCCTCTATGAAAGTTGGTAGGGAGTGGTTTGTGAACAGATGATAGTTCGGGATAGAGAGTTCTTGGTCAGTTACTGGAAATCATTTTTTTTTTGGAAGTGTTTCGGTAAATGCGATAATGTAAGGATTGCAATTAGAAGTTAGTTAAGTCAGTTCGTGCCGTTTGGTTAGAAGCGAGTCTATGTTGGTATAGACTCCTTTTAGGTTGTTTACTTCGTGCTTCCGTCTCGGTTTGAAATTCATCCTGCTCCTTTTACTTTTGTGGAAGACTCTTTTAAGTCACTCCACGTGTCCTGATCTATCTCTTCTTGGTGTTGCTTTTTAATTTCTCGATACAATTTCTTCCTTCGGGAGATCTGTCGTGGTTTATGAATATTTTGATGTTCTTTTCTTACGACAGAATATGCTCTTTGTTTTAGATTGTTTTACCAAGTTTTAGCCGAACCTGATAAGAAATGCCCTTGATCTACCCTTTCTGTTATTTTCTATGTTCCCAGTCGAACGAATTTCGTAATATGATGAGGTCTACAGTTTGTTAAATAGGTCAAAACAGTTTATTGGTCTTAGGGGATATCGCTACCTTCAGGTAAGTCGTGGATACTTATGTTGTTGATTCTTGAAAAGACTTCCAAGACTTTCAATTGAAGAAGAAGATCCTCTTCAACAGAAACTTGCCAATTTCTAGAAGTAGAACTCCGCCTGCTGCAAATAATCCAGCCAACACCAGTTCTGAAACTTGACTATCGATTTGGCACCCAATTTTATTGTATTAGACATGGAGAATGAAAATGTAAACAAAACACCGGTATATAGAAGCATGGAAGAAGATAAATCAGAAGCAGAGGAGGTATCAGGCCGTTGCAAACGCTGTCACATATACTTGATTTACCGATCCTACAACCGGCCGAAAAATCGTTCGGGCAGAGGTGGTTGTGCCCCCCCCCCCTCCCAAACAATTTTTGGCTCCTACGCCCATGCATTAATGACCGAATTGATTTCAGCATGATGATCGTTGCTCACAATAGCATACATAATGAACATTATCCTGACTATTTTAAAATAAACTGAAAACGAATGTTCGTACATTACTGCAGGCGCGTAGGGTGGGGGGGGGGGGTCGTTGGGTGCGCCTCCCTTTTGGAAAAAGTGCCCTTTGGATATTAGATATCTTTCTTCACCCACTTCAACACGTTCATAAAAAATTATGTCGCAAAATATTGCAAGGTCCCTCCACCTCAACCAATCGTTTTGCCCTCAAACATCGTTCGTTTTAGACCTATGCCATAATAATGAAACAAATGGCAATAGAATAGAATAACAACAATGGTTTTAATAAAGCAAATGGTTTTCAAAAGACTGAATTTGTATCTCTGTATGAGGAATGCTACCATTACTTTGGAAAATTTGTTTTATCAGATTTTTAAATAAAAAGCTTATTTTGTTCTATAATTAGCCCGTGGTTACGCAAGGGCTTTTGAAATGCAACGTTGTCTATCATCTAACAGATTTTCACTTCTGTACGGGACACGCACGTTTGTTTTGTGTGCAAAGCGTGGCCTAACAATTCCAAGCATTTTGACAGTATTAATTTATATTTTTGTTTTGAGACGTGTAATAGCGGTAGTGAAAAGGCAGTTTAAACTTTCCAGAAATTAATCAAGGCTTTCGTCTACCAAACCACGCTTTTAATATTATTATTTTTAGGTCTAACAACCTTTATCTTTGCATTTCCGCGCGGGCTATGTCGCCTCTTGGCGTCTCTTGTTTATAATATACGTTTGGAAGATGCAAACTTAAGCAGAAGCGAGTTTTTTATTTATGTCTCGAAGACTGTTCACAAAACTGAATTTTCAATAATAGATTCTGGTTCATTGGTACCATTTTTTGTCATGTTTTCTTTTCGACGATAAATAACTTTGAAAAGGTTTATGTTCGTTTAGTCTTTTTATAACTGATTTGTGAATATTATAATTTGTAAAGGTTTCTGTTTGCATTCTTAACCAGGGATATGTACCCGAACTCATAGGTTTTAATATCTTATTTTATAAATAGAAACCGACGTTTATATTTTGTTGCTTGTTATTTGTACTCTTGTGAAACCATTTTTTGCCACATTTTCACCCTGCTTTGATGCTTGCGTAGTACTAAATTATTGTGCGATAACAGGGCAAAATATATTGATTTAGGCCATTAAACGTGTTCTAAAATTGAAAAAAAAATTTCTTCGTGTCACCGGCCCTGTAATAGACCATCAGAAATATTTGATTACTAAAAATCATTTAATTCCCGGAAACTCTTTTACATACCCCAAAACATTCAAGCATGGATGTAACCGCTCTTGTAGATAATTAAGTAGAGTTACTTTTAATGGAAAAAAAATGTAAATATAGGATTCAAGCTGCCTTTTTCCTTAAATATCGACCCCCCCCCCCCCCCCCCCCCCTTTAAATTTCACCTTACGCGCCTGATTACGCAGCTCTTCTGATATACTTGTAGACTTTAATCTACGTTAGAATCTGTGACATTGAAGTTTTTGTTGCGTAGGCATTAACTGATTTTTTTTTAAAAGAAAAATTATTTGTAAGAAGAATGTCTAGGATTGTTTTTGTTATTTGTGGAATGAAGAGCTGTAATTTTTTTATGGATATAATTTGCCTGTAATATATCTTTTAATAATAATAATAATAACTTTAATCACAAACATCAATGCTTCACAAAATCTTAACAAAAACGAAAGCAATCAAATTAAATCTATCTTTACACTATTTCGATTTCATCAAATACTCATAAGTGCAACTCGTTCGTTTAGTACAACTGGAGTATTTTCAACATCAATTAGCGAGCACGTTATGATTTGGTTGTATGAGAAAGATACCTAGAACAGTAATTTCGCGAAACTTCAAAAATAATGATTCAGTGTTAATGAGCAACGATCTCAATAGTATAAATTGAAGTCCTCTGTATATTATACAAATGTAGAAGCTTTGCATTAATTCAACACAGAAGTAAAGTCGGTTTTCGATTGGCATGCCCCTTCTACTTTAAGAAAGGTTAGAGAGGACAGTGTACATGGATCAATAGCGAGTTACGTATTCTGGTGAACTATAGAGATCGTTTGCTAAAAATAGTCAGACACTCCAAGAACTCTGGAAACTGGTTAACATACAAGAAAGCACGCGAAAGTGCAATATCAGATATATTCGAAATCGAAGATCGAAATAGGAAATGTTTGTATATTTTTTGCACAACGACTATTTATATACTTTTTTTTTTTATAAATTTTTAAAATATTTTAAACAGGACTCCATTGACAATAGTTTTAAATCTATTTTATATAACTAAAAGGACTATCCTGTAAATAAATATTTGTGAATAATCAAACAATTTCATCAACGAAATCTAACCAAAGAAGATTGTTTAAATCCAAAATCGTTTTGGAAGATCGTGAAAGGTATTTTCCAACAACATCTAAAAGAATAGTTACTGAATCGATAAATTTTGAAAGGTCGGAACGGTTGAACAAGAACTTCTTTGCTGGAAATGCGAATCCGTTAAAAACTACATCTATTCTTTTTGGCGAAAACTATCAACTGTCCCATGAATAGAAAGCGTAGATTTAAATTTACTTACGTCTTTAAATTGTTTGTCGAAAAAACAACAAATCGAGCAAAGTTCAAAATACTTAAACTCGGTGTTTTAAAAAAAGATAAAATACAAAACGTGTCCAACAGTACGCAAATCCATCGATGGAAAGACCGGTTATAATTTTATAAACTACTTACGAAACACGAAACGACAACTACCTGTTGCAGTTACCTAGAGTGAAACTGAGTTTTGCTCAAAAATCTTTCCATTATATGGGACCAAAAATATATAACGCTCTCCCTCTTGATGTTAGAAAAGAAAATGATTTCCAAAAATTTAAATATTTATTGAAAACGCATTTTAAATAATTTCGTTTCAACTAATTATATCTTATTCTATCTTAACAAAATTTTTAACTAATTTATTTATTTATTTTTACATGTATTAATTTTTTAAACAGAACAAACAGTGATAGCAGCGGCATTGTTATTTTTAAGTTTTTATAAATATTTTCTTACAATAATAACATGCATCCAAGTACACCACGACAACAAAGAAACTAACTAGATCATCTCTCGACATGGAAAACTTCTTACAAACACGAAACATCAATAACAATGTTGTCAAGCGGATGAAATGGACGAAAGAAATGAATGTAAACATTTTCCGTTACTTTTATAAAGCAAAACGTGCAATAGCGGGTCAACTCTACAGTTCCTCGAATAGGGGACGACAAATCTGGTCATTTGTATTTTTGGTGATGGCAAAGTTGATGTACAAGAAATAGATACTACTAAGTTGTAGATTTTTATAGGTTTTACAATCTGTGCTCAAAATTGCATACTGCAGCGCTGTAGGACTCTTATTAGAAATGTAGGCACCGTTTAGATCGGAGCTTGTGATACGTTTTTTTTTTTTTTTTTTAGAAGAGAATACACAGGAGAAACAGGGCCTATAACTCGACAGAGTCCTGTGTATTGGAAGTTTCACCTTTCTCTCCTTTCCCATTACGTAGGAAGGAGCCAATGACATAAGCCACCAATAGCAGTAGGACGTGAGACGTGAGACTGATTAAACGTCAACGTTCCACTTATCCAATAAATATGCATGTAATTGTTTTGGTAGCTACACCATCAAGTACTATATCTTTAAAACGACAAAATGACACCTTGAAGCATACCCTGGAATGTGCTCTAGTGAGCTTGAGGCTTTCACATCTTTTTAGGGAGAGAAGTTGTAAAAATAGCTGATTTTTTACGATTACGAGTACGATACACCACACTGATGAGGCATATGAATCATCTCCATTCAAATGCACACTAAGACAATTCACAGCGAGAGGTTTACCTACCTCAGCTTTTTTTAAAGGTAAAATTCACGTGTATCCCCTCTCAGTCTTATTCTAAGCGCCCCATCAACATCTTTTACACTCGTTATTACTAAGCCTGCTGTTCTAGCCCGAGTGGATGCAAATCGTATTGTGCAAGCGGTTTCATTTAATTTTATACAATCTCTTAACATTCCATTTGAATTAGTCAACTTTAATTAATTTTAAAAACAATGAACACTGACTTCACAAATTGGAAGCAAAAAATGCATTACCATGAAGCTTAATATATTTTCGATCGTTTATCCTCTCAGCACTAACTTGGTGTTTAGAGGTGCTAGAAGTACACATAGATATTATGAGTAAGTAAGTAGTAAAGTGGCCGAATTAACCTTAATGTTGGTAACGGGCGTAAACGAGGGTGTCTATCCCCTTTTCGTAAGCGCAAGACGTTGGGTGTAACTGTTGAGGCGGGCGCCACTCCTACCACCAACACCCGTACTTTACCGCATCGAAATGCTACTCATTCACTGAGTCGGCGAGGCCGGGAGGATTTGAACTCGCAACTTCAGAAACCTCAGAAATCCGAAAGTGCTCGACCAACTGAGCTATCCCAATTCCGTACTATATATTATAAGGAGAGGTCTGTAATAGTTTCTTCAGCTATTGACTTCATCTCGGTTTTTGTCTGCTTATGGAAAGCAGTTCTACTTTTTCTATAGTCTGTTATAAGTTATTGCTCAGCTCCTTTTTATTGAGCCGAGAATATCAACGTACACCAAGTTCGCGCGCTTGACTAAATTTTTTATATCTTGAAATTCCGTGTTTTTTATTATATAATTTCAGGGAACTAACTCACAACGATTTACCGGAATGGTTACCAAAGCAACAACAAATATTTGTGAATACTTAGAATTTTCTTGCTCATTCAACCGTAAATAGTAAATAATGGTTACCCAAGTAAACTACAAATAGTAAACAATCAACAGATATTTGGAAATACTTTGGGAATTTTCCTGCTCAATCAACTGTAAATAGTAGAGGTAAATTCCCTTACTATTCGCTAAGTTATCAATAATCATAAAGTGCAAAAACATGCTGCTAGAATAATTGCTTTAAAGCCAGAAAATTTCCTTCTGCAGGACTTATGAAATAATTAACAATTTTAAACATTTTCCAACTCAACGTTTTTCAAACATTTATTTTCATGTTTTAATGTATTTATAAATAAAATACCAGAAATATTTAGAGAAAGACTTTATATGCAAACTCCTACAATACACGTAACTGAAACCTTCACTTTTACCATCCACTCCAATCGATATCTTTTTAAAACATTTCGAATCTCCCAATGTAAAAGGTACTCGTGGGGAATGGAAAACGGGCTTAACAAGTGAAAAACATTTTTGGAATTTAAACAAATTAAATCAAATTTAGTGTCCGAGACGGAATAGCTTTTTTATGTTTTTGAAAACGTACTTTCAATCAAATTTCTTCACAATGAATTAATGCAGGGCATTTGTTTCAAAATGTTCTCAAAACGAAACTTTGTCAGGAAAGAATGCAGGGAAATTCCATTCATACTGAAAAAGTGCGTGCGAAGCGTCAACGTGTTTGTTTGTGTAATATTGTTAAAGCGTCACCATGACAACACTAATTGTTACACAAACACACCTCTTCGTATAAAGTGTTAGCTTTTGTTGAGCATCTCGTGTCTAGAAAGAAGGATTGCAAAGCTGAAAAAGTAAGTTTCGTTTCTGTTGTGATCATTGGTTATATGTTGGGAAAGCTTTTAACACAAAATAATTTCGTATTTTTGCTTTTCTGTCGCAGCATGTCTTCGAACGCTGGGCAATGTCTCGTGTGGTTACTTTCTACCCTCGGTCTGATATTTATCTGCGTTAGTTGTAGTACCACCTACTGGAGAGGCAACGATTTCTACCACGAGGGTTTGTGGCAGAAATGTTTCGGTGATTTGTGCAGCGAAGTATCCTTTGTTGACGACGATTTGGGTAAAGTTTTTACAACAACCCAATGGAAATAAGAGTTCAATTTACGATAATATAGTAAATTAGTTTAATAATTGTTTTGGCAAAAATGGGAGAAACTTGAAATGTTCCCAACTTTGTAATAGCTTGTTGGATTTTCAAACTCACAAAAAAGCCATCTCTCATTGTATTGGTATTGCACCTTTTCTTTAGTAATATTGAATATTAATGCTAACTCCGCGGTATAATTTTACTGTGTATGGTAGAAAATACGGGAGATGCGTTCCGTCAGTTTTTAATGTTGTGCTTTTCTGTTCTAGATTCCGAGAAGAACATTGTTCGTGGGTTCATGATACTAAGTGTTTTGTTAATTTTTCTGGGTCTATTGATTGGATGCATTGGTAGGCTTTGCGACAAGAAAATGGATTGCGCTATTGCCATTGTCATCGGGTTAGCCAGTAAGTGTGTTATGGCCATCATCAAATGATTCGTACAGTTGTATTCACTATTTTACAATTATGAAAGCGGCCAATTAAAAAATACCAAACTGTCAAATTTCAATAAAAGAATACTAAGTAACACTTTAAACGTTATGATATGTCGAACAGAAGAATGCGTTTCCTTTACAGTCCGCATTGTTCGTCGCCGTTTGAATAAAATATTTTCGCCGTGTTTCTCTTTCACATTCCTTCTATGGAAGGATTAATTCTGTTTGTCTTTGACAGTTGTGAGCTGTGTGGTTTCGCTGTCTGTTTACACGAGTGAATTCGATGGTCTGCTCACAGAATGGAAATGGAGCTTTTACTTGGGCTGGGTCGGGTGCGCTCTCAATGTGCTTGGCTTCATCGTAGAACTTTACCTGAGCTGCCAATCCGACTATTAATTCAATATCATTGTTGGCAACCACGTGTTAACATCACCAAGTCTGTATTTTATAGCTTTTCCCGTTGTGGGAATTGCTATTTGATTGGATATATGTATGTAGTATAAAACCTGTTTACGTACTGTACCACGTCATTGTAAGTTACCCCCTCAAATGTGTCTTTGCCGCTTTTGCTTACCCAAACTATTCATTCCGATTTTTATGGTGGCTGAGAAGGGCCATCGAGAAAAAAATATTCAAATCGAGAAAAATTTATTCGAATCGAGAAAAAATATTCAAATCGAGCAAAAAAAATATTGGAATTGAGAAAAATATATTTGAATCAAGAAAAACATAATTGAATTAAATGGAATGATCATTAGTTGACACAGTTCCTGACAGACCAGATAAACTGTTTTCCTGTCTCAAAATTCAGGCTTTACAGATCAAGGAGTAGAAATTTCTGCGGATGATATCGAGGAGACATACAGAGAGGAAGATAATCTTCTTGAAGATAAATATAACATAGCCAATGCGGTTGCTCAAAAACACTTTGATTACGTGGTTCAAAGCGAGAACTTGAGATATCCTCCAATGGATTGGGAATATGGGAGGGAACTTGAGATATCCTCCAATGGATTAGGAATATGGGAGGGAACTTGAGATATCCTCCAATGGATTGGGAATATGGGAGGAAACTTGAGATATCCTCCAATGGATTGGGAATATGGAAGGGAACTTGAGATATCCTCCAATGGATTGGGAATATGGGAGGGAACTTGAGATATCCTCTAATAGATTGGGAATATGGAAGGGAACTTGAGATATCTTCCAATGGATTGGGAATATGGGAGGGAACTTGAGATATCCTCTAATGGATTGGGAATATGGGAGGGAACTTGAGATATCTTCCAATGGATTGGGAATATGGGAGGGAACTTGAGATATCCTCCAATGGATTGGGAATATGGGAGGGAACTTGAGATATCCTCCAATGGATTGGGAATATGGGAGGGAACTTGAGATATCCTCCAATGGATTGGGAATATGGGAGGAAACTTGAGATATCCTCCAATGGATTGGGAATATGGGAGGGAACTTGAGATATCCTCCAATGGATTGGGAATATGGGAGGAAACTTGAGATATCCTCCAATGGATTGGGAATATGGGAGGGAACTTGAGATATCCTCCAATGGATTGGGAATATGGGAGGAAACTTGAGATATCCTCCAATGGATTGGGAATATGGGAGGAAACTTGAGATATCCTCCAATGGATTGGGAATATGGGAGGGAACTTGAGATATCCTCTAATAGATTGGGAATATGGAAGGGAACTTGAGATATCTTCCAATGGATTGGGAATATGGGAGGGAACTTGAGATATCCTCTAATGGATTGGGAATATGAGAGGGAACTTGAGATATCCTCCAATGGATTGGGAATATGAGAGGGAACTTGAGATATCCTCCAATGGATTGGGAATATGGGAGGGAACTTGAGATATCCTCCAATGGATTGGGAATATGGGAGGGAACTTGAGATATCCTCTAATAGATTGGGAATATGGAAGGGAACTTGAGATATCCTCCAATGGATTGGGAATATGGGAGGGAACTTGAGATATCCTCTAATGGATTGGGAATATGAGAGGGAACTTGAGATATCCTCCAATGGATTGGGAATATGAGAGGGAACTTGAGATATCCTCCAATGGATTGGGAATATGGGAGGGAACTTGAGATATCCTCCAATGGATTGGGAATATGGGAGGGAACTTGAGATATCCTCTAATAGATTGGGAATATGGGAGGGAACTTGAGATATCCTCCAATGGATTGGGAATATGGGAGGGAACTTGAGATATCCTCCAATGGATTGGGAATATGGAAGGGAACTTGAGATATCCTCCAATGGATTGGGAATATGGGAGGGAACTTGAGATATCCTCCAATGGATTGGGAATATGGGAGGGAACTTGAGATATCCTCTAATAGATTGGGAATATGGAAGGGAACTTGAGATATCCTCTAATAGATTGGGAATATGGAAGGGAACTTGAGATATCCTTCAATGGATTGGGAATATGGAAGGGAACTTGAGATATCCTTCAATGGATTGGGAATATGGGAGGGAACTTGAGATATCCTCCAATGGATTGGGAATATGGGAGGAAACTTGAGATATTCTCCAATGGATTGGGAATATAGGAGAGAACTATCTCAAGTCTCAAATAAAGAAGTGAACAAAAACATCTTTATATATAAGATGTATGTAAAATATGATATGAACTTTTCTGCTACATTTCTGCCCTTTAGCAAATCCAGGAGATGTATTACATCATCGATTAAATTTTCTATGAATCGGGAATGAGCATGTATACCTGGTATTCGCAGGAAAAGCAAGTGTTACATGTATTCACCGATACTCAAATACTATTTTCAACTTTGAAATGAAGAAAATTAATCGAGCCACATTTCTGAAGATTGATCGTTACATATTTCGACCCATTACAGAGCATGACAAAATCTTTCGTAAAATAATCTATAACATTTTTTTTTCGATTTGAATATTTTTTTCTCGATTCGAATATATTTTTCTCAATTTGAATATTTTTTTCTCGATGTCCCTTCTCGGCCACCATAGATTTTAGACTGAACAAAGATTTTTCATTCAGCGTACCTAACGAATCGTTAATTATTCCAACAAAAAATTATCAAGACACTTATCAATTTTAGCCAGAAAATTGATGGAAGAATGTTGAAACGAGACGCGTTCTTTCGGTACTTTTCTTTTAGTCCCCCCCTCCCTCCTAAAAAAATTAAAAATTCTTTAATATCAATGTTTAAAAGTTCAATTTGGCGCACAATATATGCTGTAATATCAACAAAAACGTTATCAAACTTGTTTAATTGCCTATGACGTTGACGCCAACACATCAATTTGCAAAAGTAGGAGTCTAACATCGATGTGACCCATTATGTCTCTTGTTGCGTTCTTTCGCTTATTTCCAAAATCTTTCAATGGATTGAGTGTGTGCGCCTGTTATTGGGTCAACGAAATTGATGGAATGGTTTACCGTTAAGTGATTGAATCCCCCTGCTGCCACACCACCATAAGCTCTCCAGAGATCTGACATAACGGTAGTCTCTTGTCGAATGGATAAGAATATACAGATTTTTTTATCAGGTAATTTATGAGTTAGATAATTTTTGGCTATTATCAGGGTGAAGCACTTGCTTCGTATGCGTCACCTCGGATCCGCCCCCGATTCTGATGTGTTGTTTTTGTCCTTGCATAGAGCTTTTACTACAAACTTGATTGCTATATAGGCATGATATAGACATTTTGTGTAGGGAGATTTTGGCGTCCATAATAGTGTTAAACCACCATCTTTATAAGCGAGTTAAAAAGAGAATTTTTAATTGTTAAAATTATTAATTATATCAATTATATAAATATATCAATTTTAAACATTTATATTATTTGATACAAAGAAACATTGATTTTGAAGAATTTTTTAATTTTTTTTTTTTTGGGAGAGGGGGGTTAAAAGAAAAGAAAAGTCTTTCTTTGACCTATAGTATCCCTATTTTAAGTCTAAAAAGGGCCAATCTGGGAAAAAATTAAAAACAAGTGTTTCTCAACTGATTTGTGTCATTTGGGGTCTATATATCCACCAAAAAAAAGTTCCAGCTCATCTGGCCTGGGGAAAGTCGCCATTTTGTATTTTTAAAATGGCCGCCATAAATTACATATTTTTGCTCATAACTCAGCTTCTACATCATGTATAGACAATATTTTGGTGGTAAAGTATATGTTTTTAGGGTCAAGGAATCCAAATACATCATTTTAAGGTTTACTCAATGGCCGCCATTTTGTTTTTCAAAATGGCCGCCATAAAATACAGATTTTCTCATATCTCAGCTTCTACAAAATATATGGATGTGATTTTGGTGGCAAAATGTATGCTTTGAGGCAATAAATTATTTTAAGTTCACTCTATGGCCGCCATTTTGTTTTTCAAAATGGCTGCCATAACATTTACAGAATTTTGCTCATATCTCAGCTGCTATCATCATATATGCTTTATGTTGACTTAATGTATGTTTTGACATGGAATACAGAATAAAAATAAACATTTAATCAATCAGGCATATGTTTTTAGGCTAGTAATTAATAGGCATATTTTGTTACTGGGTGCTCCTTTACCCCGCCCATTTTAAAGCGATATGAATACGATTTCAGATTTATGTTTCATACTATATTTCCAATAACTTTTCTATTATAAACAATCTCATTTCAATTATTGTATATAGGTGTAAGTTAAAATTAAAAACATGGATGTATGTGTAATCTGCAAAATAAATGGAGGCAAGTTAAGTAGATGTTTTGACAAGGGTATAGCTGGTATGTTATTGGCGTGTGATCGTATAATACTTCCTTAAAGACAGCATTGGAAAAAGATATTGCAGACGGAGTGAATATAAAAGTACATCCTGAATGTCGACTCAAACTTATTAAACACAAAGAACCACCTTTAGATGATGACCCATCTTCGTGTAGCTTGAGACCTAAACGTCAAAGAACATCACAGTCTACTGAAGGTCAGTTGTTTGTCCATGGCTATTTATTAAAACATTCCAAGTAATTAATCAAATTCTATTGATATAAAATTTATAAAATAAAACTCTTAAAATATTCTATTTAGGTGGTCAAGCTATTCCAAGATTTCCTTACAGTTACAAGTGCATTATTTGTACCAAAGATGTTAAATTTGACAATGAAAGTAAAACCACTAAGTTCTCTTGAAAAGCATGTAAAAGTTGGAACAAAGAAGATTTATGTCGAAAAAACGGTTCTCTTCAACAGACTTATTGTTCTCGCTGAAAGAGATGGAGACATCGAAACAGCATTTGGATATGAACTAACACCTGTTCCAACAGCTTTGTTTAAGATGGACAAATTTATGAGAAAGCCAGAAAAATCAAAATTTGGTCGAATGCTGAAGGAGAATGTTACCGAAACCACCACATTAGATGGCGTATCTGTTCACATTGTTGATGGTGGTTGGTTCTTACACCAAGTACCATGGAATAAAGGTGGTTACTTTTCTGATGTTGTGATGTCCTACATAGGCCTCTTCCAGAGGAAATTTAATGGTGGTATAGTTGTTTGGGATGGATATCCTAGCAAACCTACAACTAAAGACCACGAGCATCATCGAAGAACATTCCAGAAAAAAACAAGCAGTAATGTAAACATTACTCTAGAGACCAAGGTTTTATCAGAACGAGAGGAATTACTTCGTAATGGCTGTAACAAAGCATCTTTCATAACATTACTCTCTCAGGAAATGGAAATATGTGGTATTAAAACCATCCAAGCTGATGAAGATGCAGACACGGTAATGGTTAAATAGGCTATATCGCAAACTAAGTGTTCTGATACAAATGTGGTTGTAGTTGCAGAAGATACAGATGTGTTAGTTCTTTTATGCTACCATTATCCAACCAATTCAAAGCTCTTTTTCAAACAAGTAGCGGAATCTTTAATATATCGTCCATTACTGGTTTAATCGCTGACCGTGATGAATTTCCTTTTAACTATGCTTGGTCTGGATGTGACACTGTATCATCTGTATGTGGATACACTAAACCAGCTATTTACAAGAAGAAATTCCCTCCTACTGTCATATCAATTTTCACCAACCCACTAT
The DNA here is from genome assembly GCA_963930725.1 of Candelabrum cocksii. Taxonomy (NCBI): domain Eukaryota; kingdom Metazoa; phylum Cnidaria; class Hydrozoa; order Anthoathecata; family Candelabridae; genus Candelabrum; species Candelabrum cocksii. The sequence goes on along the minus strand of OZ005677.1, from coordinate 3,631,110 downwards.
CAAGCATCGAAAACGTGAGTAAATATGGTATTAAGGCTATGCTGATTACATATGGTCTGAATCCAGAGAACGATATCTTGTCCAAGGCAAGACATGACAAATTTGTGCGACAGGCAGCAAAGGGTAAATTAAATCCAGACAGACTACCACCCACAAATGGTTCAACTATACAGCACTCTCTGCGGGTTCATCAGCAAATTATTACATGGAAGCTCTTGGATACAAATTCTATAAACCCGATTGGAAGAGGCTGGAGGATCCATGACAATCACCTAATTCCAATCATGACAGACGATGATATTGCACCTCAATCTTTACTGAAATCAATATGCTGTAACTGCAAAGGAGGAAACCTATGCAGCACTAACAAATGCAGCTGTAGAAAGTACTCTATAGCATGTGTTGCTGCGTGTGGTTATTGCAGTGGTCAATGCTCTAATGGTAAAGGAACATACGAGGAAAGTGATGACGATTGCTCGATAGATGACAATTAATAAGCTGTATGTTTATTGTGACCATTTTATTGTAGATATTTACAAATTACATGGATTTTAATGCTATATTTTTTTAATCCACGGACTACATGACCATTTCCATTTTTAAATATAAAAAATAGCAATTGTGCAAAAAAACATTCAGAATAGTGCATTTGTATTTCGAAACCCAAAAACTATACACTGTTCAATACAATATGGCGGCCATTTTGAACTCTAATATGGCAAGGTATAAGATTTTGAAAATGTTCAATTTTTATTCTGTAACTACAGACTTAGTCACCAAAATCAGATATGATGATTGAAAATGAGATATGAGGAAAATTCTGTAAATGTTGTGGCAGCCATTTTGAAAAACAAAATGGCGGTCATTTAGTGAACTTAAAAATGATTTATTTGCATTCCTTGGCCCTCAAAACATACACTTTGCTATCAAAATCACATCGATATAATTTGTAAAAGCTGAGATATGAGAAAATCTGTATTTTATGGCGGCCATTTTGAAAAACAAAATGGCGGCCATTGAGTAAACCTTAAAATGATGTATTTGGATTCCTTGACCCTAAAAACATATACTTTACCACCAAAATATTGTCTATACATGATGTAGAAGCTGAGTTATGAGCAAAAATATGTAATTTATGGCGGCCATTTTAAAAATACAAAATGGCGACTTTCCCCAGGCCAGATGAGCTGGAACTTTTTTTTGGTGGATATATAGACCCTAAATGACACAAATCAGTTGAGAAACACTTGTTTCTAATTTTTTCCCAGAGAAAGTGTAAAATGGGGATACTACTATCGTAAAACGCGATTTGAGAATCATCTTAAATTTTGCATTCGCGCGCGGAATTTCAAAAGTATTTTTATTATTTTTTGTTAAGAATATACTTCAAAACGTGACTTCTTAATTGGAAAGAGTTGTTTTAAACGCAAATACGGATTCGTATATTAATCGTTCGTTTACTGTCGTTGTTGACATAGTTGTAAACAGAAAAATAAACAGTTCTAGTTTTCATTGTCAATATATGGCCATTAGAACACTTAACGGAGTTGTCTACAAGACTTGTTGATAGAATCTGACATTTAAAAATAGTAGCACGGATCACTAAAGTGTTTTTGAGAGTTTTACTCTAACAAAAGTTTTATGAAGGCAGGGCGATTTTTTCCGCGCGCAATCAGATATGAGTTCCAACAAAGGACAGGGTTTAGTGTGGTTGTTTTTAACAATTGGCACGATTTTCGTTTGCGTTAGCGCCGTTACAACCCATTGGAGAGGGGACTTCCTATACCATGAAGGCTTATGGCAGAATTGTTTCAAAGGAAAGTGTATAGAAGCGCGGTTTATCGACGATGCAGGTGAAGTTGATTTCTATAGATAATTCTGTGTGCTTGAAAAAAGACATTAAATGCTACATATAGTAGAATGTACCTATATGTAGAATGAGAGTTCGGCTAGGACTTAAAACGAACAAAGATAAACAATTACAATAAACAAACGGTTCAATAAACATAAAACGTTGTGCTTTCTTAAATCATATTTATGGCTCTGTCGTCATCGCGGTTCAATAAACATAAAACGTTGTGCTTTCTTAAATCATATTTATGGCTCTGTCGTCATCGCATCCCATGATTGTATTAGTTCTAGTTGTTTAACTTGCTGTTCAGAAAAACCTAAAAAAGTTCAGAATTACTTCAACGAAAAGCTCCGCGATCGAGATCCCCTCTATACTATTAGAAAAATTAACGTCAGATCTTATATATATATATAAGACCTGAAAACAGGCGTTTACAAAATACTCTTCCCTTCCATTCCCGCATTTTCAATCATGCGTATCGATCTGTCTTAAGAGTAAAAATCCTTCTATTTATCACGTGACTTTACAGTATTTTTAAAGACACGCGTACGCGCGGAGGCGGTCTTTTACGCGGGCGCGCTGCACAGATCAATTATTACCAACATTTTGCACAAGCCCACGTTAAATTGCTTGGGTTTTCTGCAATATTTTGATAAGCTTCGAAAAATGTGAACGCATTCACAATGAATCTTAAATAAATTAATTAACTATTCATTGGAGGAACATTGAACATATCTGAAAAAAGTCAAATATCAAAAAGATTCTTATCGCAAGTTCTACAAAGAAGCGTCAGGTTTTAGGATATGATATAGAGTTCCCGACCGTCACGCATTTCGCGGAACAACCACGGATCTCGCGGGACAGTCACACATTTCCTTTTTTGTCCAGCAGCACGCCCGCATAACAAAACTGTCCCGCATTTTTAAATATCTTGAAAAAACCCGCTTGCAATCCTGCATTTCTGTCCAATGCCCTTTGCCTAGTCAATATTTTACCGAACAAGTCTACGAAAAGCTTGACTAGAACACCTCATTTAGAATACCTAATTCAAAAACCTTTCCTGGGTGTTTCATGTTAGTTTTCCTGTATGATTTTATTTCTTGGTAATTGCCTCCATAATATTTCCAAACATTTCGCCTTTCTCCCGCAATCTATTCCCTTAAAGTTGACATATACGTGATATATAAAATACCAGCTGCACCACATTTAATTTCCCCTAACAAAGTTTAATTAAATTTACTCCCTGACGAGCGGGTAACAAGAATATAGCCAAAATAATGAATTGTGAACGTTTCATTAAGATAGTTTTTTAAAGAAGGCTTTGTAACTACACTGTTTTGATTCCCAATCAGTTAAAATCGCCGCAATGCTTGTATGTTTCTGTTAGTGAATGCAAAACATTCCTCCCACACTCTACTTGAGTGCAAACGGTATATGGACGATTGGACAAAGCCCGGAATACTTGTTCCTCCACATCACCAATACCCTTTCCGTTCAAAGTAGTCAATTTCCTGCAAGACGTAAATAGGCTTCCAAATCGAGAATGTGTGCTGCGTGCAAGGGAACTGAAGTGTCTCTTGGGAAATGTACGTTCGAAGTGAAATTTTAAAAATGGTATCTATGAGAGCGCGTGAAATCGAAGAGTCTGCTGTTAGCAACAAAAAACCAAATCACACATTGTTTCCTAAAATTAACCGTTCGATAAGAAGCTGTAAGCTTTCACAAAATGTATTGGGTGCAAAGAGATATTTACCCAACTTGCCGCAGAAGTCATTTAAAGATTCAGTGTTGTACCACTGTGAATAACTGGTCGCATTGTCAATACATTGTATCTAGTTAGGAAAAAGCCAAGCAAAGCCCTGGTTTGATAAACATGTATAATTACACTGGTCAACAAATTTTTTTTCGTTTCTTGTTGCATGAGATTTTTTAACTGATTCTACACAATTTTAGGATGCTGATTTCAAATCTGCAATCAGTTTCTTTATGCATGCTCTAGTTTTCATGCAATCGACAATTTAATTTTTTTTTTTCGTGTGTGGCACATATTTAGTGCATAAATCTGATCTGCATCGAACACTTTTTATCTATCCAGCCCTTTTTCTTTTTGTATACATCATCTGAACCATTGTGAACATTTGCTAGTCATTGCTGACTGACTTGCACATGGTGGAGGAGTATTTTTGCAGGCCTGCTTGCTCAACAGCATGTTTTACTGCTACTCAGGTTTTCAAAGTTAGGCTATTTGTGTGTGCGTTGTCTGTACTATGGTACAGTACCAGTGTTTCAGATAGAAGCTTTCAGCTCTTTTAAGTTGTAGCCTACTGCTGTTTAAGGGCATTTGAAGAAGTTAGGCAACTTGATTATAGTGAGGTATTGCGGATAGATGCTGTAGGATATTCTATAAGCTCTATTTTACACTCGTCTGCTGGTAGCCTTAATTAGAACCATGGTTTTTTATTCTTTTTGGTTGTGTTAAGCACATAGATATCACCAGACTTTCTTTCGATTCTGAACTTTTTTCAGATTTGGTCATGGCTTCTTCTAGTAGATTTAAATGCAAAAATAAACATGATTCATTTTGTTATATCTGTGGTGTGTACACGCTTTCTCGTCAAAGACGAAATATAACATCGTTCGTGAAGCGTGCCTACAGAGCTTACTTTGGCATCCATCTTGGCGATCAAGATAAGAAATGGTCTCCACATGTTGTGTGCCATAACTGCGAAGAAATGCTCAGAGACTGGACAAAAGGAAAGCGGAAGAGTCTGCCTTTTGGCATTCCAATGGTGTGGCGTGAACCCCAAGATCACACGACTGACTGCTACTTTTGCATGGTAAATACAAAAGGTGTTGGCAGGAAGAGCCGACAAATGCTTTCTTATCCAAGTATACCATCAGCTATACGACCTGTTCCGCACTCTGATAGATTCCCTCCTCCAGTCTTTAGTGGTTTTACATTTTCTGAAGATGAGGAAACTGAATCGCAAAGGGAAGAGGTTATGGAAATGGAGTATAAAAGAACAGATACAGGATCTGAATCTGAACACTCTTCTTGTGAAACCAGAGTAGCTGTTCAGCAGTTTAATCAATCAGAACTGAATGACTTAGTACGTGATTTAGATTTGTCCAAGCAAGCAGCTGAGCTCTTAGCCTCCAGACTCAAGGAAAAACAGGTTCTGGATCAATCTGTAAAGGTATCCTTTTTTCGAAAAAGAGAAGAACTCTTTCTTCCCTATTTTTCAGAGGAAAATAAGCTGGTATTTTGCAACGATATACCTGGTCTTCTCGGACAATTGGGTATCTCCTCGTATGATCCAGGAGAATGGCGATTGTTTTTGGACAGTTCCAAGCGCAGCCTCAAGTGTGTCCTTTTACACAATGGAAATGTTTATGGAGCTGTTCCAGTTGGTCACTCCACTGTCTTGAAGGAACGGCATGATGACATTAAAACTGTTATGGGTTTGCTCAGATATCATGAGCACAACTGGATCATTTGTGTTGACCTCAAAATGGTTAGTTTTCTGCTAGGTCAGCAAAAAGGATACACTAAATTTCCATGTTATCTATGCATGTGGGACAGCAGAGCACGTGAAAAACATTGGACACAGAAGGAGTGGCCCTTACGTGAAACATTTCAAGCTGGCATGCCTAATGTAACACACAACCCAATCGTAAGCAGAGACAAAATTGTTTTTCCGCCCCTGCACATCAAACTAGGTCTCATGACACAGTTTGTTAAAGCTCTAAATCCTGACAATGAATCCTTTCGTCATCTTCTTCATAGTTTCCCTGCTTTGTCATATGATAAAATTAAAGCAGGAGTGTTTAATGGACCACAGATACGTACACTTATTCGTGACCAAAACTTCATTCAGAAAATGAATGTCAAGGAGAAAGCTGCATGGCTATCTTTTGTAGATGTTATAAAGAACTTTCTTGGCAACAGAAAGGCTCCAAACTATGAAACACTTGTATCCAAGATGCTCTCAGGGTTTCGTGATTTAGGATGCAACATGAGCATAAAAGTACATTTCCTGTACAGCCACCTGGACAAATTCCCTGAAAACCTTGGGGCTGTCAGTGATGAACAGGGAGAGCGTTTCCACCAGGATCTCATGACAGTGGAAGAACGCTACCAAGGTCGGTGGGATCGACATATGATGGCGGATTATTGTTGGGGCATCAAACGTGACTGTCCTCAAAAAGCGTACAAACGCAGAAGTTATAAGAGGAAATTTTTTCCGTGGTTGTAGAATAGTTGAATTTTTTGCATCTTTTCATCGATAGCTTTAAGTTTATACTGTGGATTGTCATCATTCTTTTCAATGTCATTTTGCAACAAAAACTCGCTTATTACATGTATTTTACCAGCAAAAATGTTCTTTGTTACATTTTTTCAAACATTTGGTGCCTAATTGTCTGTAAATACAATTGCTAGTGGTAACACAATAATTTCTGGGAACCTATTATTGTTTTGAGGTTGGTTATTCGACTATAAGCAAGAACGTCATTTGACAAATCATGTAATTTTTCAGAAAATTTGAATTTAGTAAAAATAAAATAAAAAATCTCGATTTGCAAAAAATCTAGAGCTTGCAGAAAAAAACTAAGGTCAGATTCGGATTCAGCGCCCCCAAATTAGGTAAGAACAAGTGTTGGTAGAAATGCAACAAAATATTTGTTGACCAGTGTTATAGAAAGACATTTTATGTTAAGTTGTATTTATTTAACAAATGTTCAAGTCCATAAAAACATTCGAAATCTCTTCTGCTTTTAAGAAATCGCGTATAATACTAATCTCACATTTTTTCATTCGGGCATTACCGTTTATTACCACATTGCGTTTCCGTCTAACCTGTCGGAAACGAGGCTTTCAAAAGATAAACAACTCGTTTACACGGATATTTCTTTGTGAGAAGCAATAACACAAATCAAATTACGTTTCATATTTCTGCATCGAGTTCCGCCATTATGCCGGAACAAATTTAGTCCACTTTCCTGAGAGCGATATCTGCTGTCACGATATTCCATAATCACTTGTGTTGCATATTGAACAAACGCCCATACCGCACGTATCTCCGGCAAATATACTTTTAGTTCCAAAGGTGCGAAGAATGCCCCAGCCAAAGATGTGGATAACAAGCGACAGATAACAACAACCTTTTCACTCAGTTCAACCAGAATTATTTTACCCATACAAATGATTTACAGTTTCAAAACATGGCGTTGCTTACATAAATCCACTGAGTTTTTCAAAAGACCGTTGTTCTCTATTATCTTCAAAGAGGAAAATGTATTCCCGGACGACCAACATTCGCTTGTTATTATGGATGACATATTCAAAGGACAAAACAATGCTATACTAAAAGAAATTTGTTTTTAAAATAAGTGTGAAAGCATGAAGGCCTTGACTTAATAGGGTTAACAGTGGCCGCAAATGAGGCCGAAAATTTTATATTCGAAACCAATAACAACGATTGGTCTTCAAACCAAGTTCCACGGCAAATAAAAAGTGGTAAAAATCCAATCGATATAAACGGGGAAAAAGATAGAAAAACGGCACTTTATCTTTAATTTCACATAAAACTTTGGAACTTGCAACATTGTCCCCAAAACAATTTCCCACTGTATACTAGCGTCGCGGAAAAGAATCTCCGAGACGGCCGGATGAATAGTGTGCTCTGATTGGATTTCAAAGTTTAAATTACAGTAGACTCACCGTAGAAATACGGAAAAATGATTGGAATAAATGGGAGCCCGAAAATTTGAATTTAACCAATGTCAATTGTTTTTATTTTATTGTATTGCTAACAAGAATTCAAGATTTCAATTTCCCACTGTATACTAGCGTCGCGGAAAAAAATCTCCGAGACGGCCGGATGAATAGTGTGCTCTGATTGGATTTCAAAGTTTAAATTACAGTAGACTCACCGTAGAAATACGGAAAAATGATTGGAATAAATGGGAGCCCGAAAATTTGAATTTAACCAATGTCAATTGTTTTTATTGTTTTGCTAACAAGAATTCAAGATTTAATTTCTATTTTAGATTCAGAGATCAACATTGTGCGTGTTTTTATTGGGTTAAACATCATCTTTATCCTGATTGGTGGAATGATTTCGGGCTTCGGAAGAACTTGCGAGAAAAACGTTAATTCCGTTCTGGCGATCGTTATTGCATTAGCTAGTAGGTTTTTAGAACTTCCTGCAAAAATATTGAAAAAATATCTTGGAACTTTTGACCCTTAAAAACAAAAACTAACAACCCATTCTTCACTATTCTTTGGAAATATCAGTGACAATTATTGAACTTGGCTCTTGAAAACTAAAGTTATTTCGTTATTATAAAGTATTCGAATTCTTCACCACAAGCAGGCAGAACAAGCGGTAAAACTTGCATTTACTGAAAGCACTGAATTTACTTAGCTTTATTAAAATTCCGCATTAAGGAACGTTCAAATTTTAAGTCGTCAAGAGTGGGCCGGACGGAGAGCGTCATTCAATTGTTGACAAGTGGGACTAATTATGGCATCAACAAAGGGCACGATTACCAGAATTGATGACAATAAGGGGTAGGGGCAGCTGAACGTTTCCTTATGCCAGTTAAAGGCTCCCGTACAGTTTTTGAAATGCGTTTACTGTTATTTGTTACTGTTTATTATTTGTGGAATAGACTTTCTAAAGACAAAGACAAATTTTAATCTCATAGATTGTGTTACTTTTAGGGTTTAGGGTTTTCCTTTGATGTTATAGAATTGATCTGATAATTCCTCTACTATGTATTTGCTAAGATAATAGATTTCTACTCTACGGATCGAGTGCGATATATATAGGTGTTGCCATCACGTAATACGAGTAATTAATTTCAGCATTTTTTTATATAGTTTGCAACTGTTTGGTCTCGCTGTCCGTATACATATGGAGGTTTCGAACACCTCTTTTCCAATGGAAGTGGAGCTTCTACCTGTGTTGGATTGGATGCGTTCTGCAGATAGTGGGCTTCATACTGGAAGTCTATTTCATTCGTATTTTTTAAATTTCAATATTAATCTTGTAAATTAAAATTATGATATTCACCGTAAATTTGGAAAAAGAAATGAAATTCATCAACAAATTATAATTATGTCTTTTCATCTTCAAATGTATTTCGTACAAAATTAAGCTTTGACGGCCAGCAAGGAAAAAACACCTTTCTGGTCAGCATATTTCTCATCGAGTATAGCCTGTTCTTTCCAGCGCAATACGCGCAACCCATGGGAATTGTAGACTTTGAGTAAATCTTCTTTCTTGAGAGATAAACAGGGAAAGTTATATTTGCCTACCTGGTAATAGGTTTCTTCAAGAACACCAAACACGATGATGTGACCACCGGGCGCTAGTATGTTGCTGAGTTTGTTGACAACGTTGTTGTAGTCATCCAGGGTTTTGCAGCCTGCCTCTAGACACAAGCTCGTAGTTATGAGATCAGGGGTGTCGTTTATTTTCACTGGAGGGTCATCGTAAACGTTGCATGGTACGATGTCCACAAGTTTGTCTCGCATCTCCTGGTAACGTTCACTAACGCTTTCGCTGGAAAAATGAAATAAAACAATGCCACAAACAATATCATCCATCGCCAATAAATATGAAATTCTACAATATAACTTTTGATAAATATTTAAACAGAGTTAAGTAGAACAATGAAAATGTTAAAAGTGCAAATTTCGACAATTGTCCAATCATCAACATCGACAGAGAAGTATATAATCACCTGCTCTTTTCAGCGGACAGTATGTACTTGCAGACGTGTTCCTGCAGAGTAGAATCTCCATCCCTCCACGCCTGCAATACAGCTCTGTTAGTTGAAGAATACTCTGCCAAATAAATCTTCTCAGTGTGCTTCGATGCGCTTATCACAGAGTGGATGCACGGCCCGCTTCCGAAGTCCAACAACACTTTCGACTTGATCGATTCTGAATGCAGGAGAATGTTTGTAAATATAATTTTTAGTTGAGAATTCTCATGGATTATATTACTGAATTTTAGTTGATAAAAAGGACGGGCCAAGTTAAGGTACGGGTCTGTTTTTTTAGCATTTTTCAATATCGAGTAACAAGTTTATGATTGTCTGAAACATCAAATCAAGGCGGGAATTGTATGGAATTCAGCAAAACAGAAAGGCACAAAATTTTTTACTCTAAAAACCTATAACTGTGACAAATTGGGCACCAGTTTGTTCCCTACGAAACTAACTATACAAAATAAGAAATTTATGTAGGATTTTGTACAACGTGACATTCACAATCATGAAAATATGCACAAAGACACTTAGAGGCATTAAGATAACTGTCCGGTTATATGGCTACAGCGTTTAGTAAACAAAATCGTCATTCTACTTTAAAATGTTTTAAACAGAAAAGCGGTTATTCTCCCGATCGCGACTGTTATTTTGACTTTAAAAAGAAGTCCCGGAAATCTAGAAAATCACAAAAACATACCACGTTCGATGTAGTCAATGTAGCAACCAAAGCATTGATCAATTTCATTGATTTCTTGATCGGGGTTATTGCCGATCTCATCATAAAAAGTGCTGTTGTACCAAACAGGATCGAAATCTTTCTCATAATCGTCACTCGAAGCACGTTCTGTGGGCATTGTTAGTTACTACAGTCTAACAAAATAAAGATATGCACCGCAACACATGCATTAACTCAAGATAGTAAAATACACTTCTTATTTTTCAAAAACAGTACTTAACGCGTTCTAAACAATTGACTTCTTTTACTTTTGCACGCATTTATTTTGGTAAAACAAAAACATCTGCACGTTCTTGCGCATGATAACAACACGAGCAGATTTAAATTAATCCGGTCTTTCTAAATGTCTTTCGATAAGCATATTTGAAAGTAAAAGTCGACGCAAAAATCTCTTATAAATTGATTTAGTTTCGCATGATCTTTTAAGTGTGACTGTGGTAAGACACCGTTTTGTTTGTCCTGGTATAACAAGGTTTTATGATCTTTACAAAACAAATATAAGAGAAGTGGTTTCATGTTTGTTCACACATTTTTTCGATTTCATCAGATCTTAAACTTCGATTACAATTGTAATTTAAATACAGAGCAAACCAGGTTGTTTTTATGATCATAATATTCGCAGGGTTAAAAAAATAATCTATAGATTTGAAAACGTTACTTTAAGGTTGCCAAAACGAATATAACAAAAGATTCTACAGTACAATCACGGGTACTTTTAATTCCCCCCCCCCCAAAAAAAAAAAAGAAAAAAAGAAATTACAAATTCTTCAAAATCAATGTTACTTTGTAACAGATAATACAAATGTTTAGAAACTCAATTTGGCGGCCAATATGCTGCAATATCAACAAAAACTTTATCAAACTTGTTTAAAATTAAAATTACCTATGGCGTAGACGCCACACCATTCACACAAGTAAGAGTCTAACATAGATCGGTGTGTCCCATTGTGTCTTTTGTGGCCTTTATTTTGCTGATTTCCAAGATCTTTCAATGAATTGAGTGTGCGCGCCTGTTATTGGGTCAACGAAATTGATGGAATGGTTTACCGTTAAGTGATTGAATGCCCCTGCTGCAACACCACCATAAGCTCTCTATCTGACACAACGGTAGTCCCTTGTCAAATGGACCCTTTGGATAATCGGGAGTAATGGTTGCGCACTTCTATCGGGCACAGCATACATAAAGCTTTCAGACGTTTCACAACAAATTTCCCCAAACACTCACTGTTGAGGTAAAATGCGTCCTTGGTGGCTTTTACGCCGTGTAAAAAGACTTTTATCCATTTCCACTGTCAAGTTTGGGCCACCAATACTCATTGGATTTGCAAGCAAATCCGATGCACACACCCACGTAGGACAACACACAATTTTTGTTCGATCGGTCGCAAAGGTTCAAATAATAACCTTTTTTTCCAAAAATCACTCAAAATCCACCATTTTCATCGAAGTCTTCTTTCACGTTTATAGTTACCGTAATTCCTCGAATAAGCCCTCACCCTAAAATTTTTTTTGCGAAATAAGCTCCCACCCTCGAATAAGCCCCCATGGGGGGTTACACATTTTTTTTATAAGCAACCCAGTTGCTAAAACGTCAGCCCTTAAATTAGTCAAAAAATTAAACAACTTGTTTAGCAACCCTCAACCCTGACAGTTAGTTAGCAACTTTCTTTCGCAGAACAAAATTACAAATTACAAATTTTCTTAAAAATAAAGACAAAAAACAAAACGAACTATTTACATGTATAACTCACTGTACTTAAGTAGACAGAAGAAAAACTAGATATTGTATATATTTTTGTCAAAGGCTGTAAGTTGTGTTCATTGATCGTTGAAAATGTCAAAGATATTTATTTATTTATTCATGAATATTTATACAGGATAAACTATTCAGCCAAAATATAAATTAGCTGCTATCAATAAGTGTCTTGTTATATTCTAAAAATGCATTGCTGAGACAACCCGGGGATTTAACCGAGGACTTACGGTAGTTGCTTTCATATTTTTATAGCGACTTAAAAAAGATGGTAGCCGACATTCACCCTAATAATTAAGCCGAAACTCTTATTTTTAGAACTGTTTGGCAAATTGGCTGCGCCACGTAAATTTCTTTTATAGCAGCTATGTAGTGAAGTCTAGTTTAACGAGTCTTGACGTTTTGAATGTGCTTATAAAAGACATTTAATGTTTTAAGGTAGGTTTATTTCTTATTTTATATTCGAGAGAAAAGATAAGCTTAATTAATAGGAAAAAAGAATTTTGCTAAAACAGTGATATTTGAAGAAAGACAAATTTTCTCTTGCTTTACAAACAGAAATATAGAAAAAAAGAGTTAAAAAAGTTATCGATGTTCCGTGCTCAAACAGCTACAAATGCATCGTCTACGTCTACGTCCGTAGCAAGCGCATTGTCTACGTCCGTATGAGCGTTGGTGTCAGCAGTAGAAGACGCAGCGGCATTGGCGCGTTCTTTTGGCGGTCTCTGTTCGTCTCGAAGATTCAACCACAATTTCTTCCTATTCATTTTCCAAACATACTGCACACGACGGGAATACCGTTTTGTATGTACACCTGGAGCTTTCTCCTGTACGAAACCTCCCGGATATCGTCAGCACGACAGCGAATACACACGCTACCACAAGAATAGATTTATTTGATTACGATATCAAAAAAATACAACGTAAATTGAAAATGTAAAGTAAATTATAATAACCATATAATAACCATAAAATATAATATTATTACCATGTAATAAAAAGAAATTTTCTTAGCGTATAGATAGATACATTAGATACTTTAAGTCCATTTATTATAGTTGGAAAAGTCTAAGATAAGAAACTAAGATAAGACAAGAAATTTAAAATAAGAATCCGTTTGAAAGAAAACCTGTTTTCCTTTCAGTTCAATGCAACTGAAGACGTTTTAGAGCGTTTTCCTTGATACCTCAACAGCTTGAAATGCTTCCTTCAAACCAGGAATACAATATAAGGAATATAACCAGGGGGCTACTTGGCGAATACCATTCATTGATTTACAGGAACTGATTTATTTTTCGAAACATCCTGCAGCAGTGGTCTAAGCGTGGCGCTCAGAATCAAGAGGTCCCTGGTTCGACTCCCACTCAGGTCAAATCCTCCCACATCCAACACTTTCATAAGTTCTACAGAGTGGCGAAGGGCATCATACAGAACCGGCTTTGCGACCTTCTTTTCCGTGTAGTTGTTATATTCGCAATCATATATGGAATCAAACATATGGGGTAGTTTTTGCACTTTCCATGTTGGCTTGAATTCCAAATCTTGTCGATGTTTGCGCCAATAGCCAAAAGAAAATTCGTTAAACATGTTGTCAGGATTTTCGCATCCCTCATCTTATCTTGGTCGACTTGGTCACCATCATGCAACTTTTTTGTAACATTATTGTAAAGGCGGGCCTTGTTGTTCTTCACCTCTATTGTCGAAACATACTTTCTACCTTTACGAGCCATCATCAAGGTAAAGGCGTTTGTGACTGGTAGTGGTGTTTGAATCCAATTTTCTCCCGGTTTATTATCGTGAACAAGAAACCACAAAACAACATCTCCTATTATCTTGTTCAATGGCAGTTCCTCCAATCACCTGCAATTTATGACCAGACCTCACTGTGAAAACAATATTAATGCGATAAAAGGTTATCCGTGTTTACACACGCCCATAAATCTTTCCATTTTGATAAATATGTCAAAAATTTAAAGTCATATTTTAAGTCAAATAAATAAATTGCTGAATTCAGCCAAATTATATCTATGTTTAAATATTGGTATAATGTAACCTAGCCTTCTGTATAATTTTGTTCCTTCAAACAATAGAAGATCGAGATCTCCACTGTTCCAAAATAAAATGGTTTTAATGACTGAAAAAACAATCGTAAATAGAGTTTCAAGTATAAGTTCCAAACGCATTGGGTGGTATGTACTTTGATCAAGGGAATTCATATATATATATATACATGGCAGAACCTTGATTGAGGTCAAATAACCCAAACGAGGTGCAAACCTAATCGAGAACATTCCCACACTGCTTTTATATAGGTCACACGCAATTTATTGTTCGGTTCGGTATTAAGGGTTTATTTATTAAGCATACGATACACTATGGCCGTAAATCGGGTGAATGTTGGCTACCATCTTTTTTAAGTCGCTATCAAAACATAAAAGCAGCTATAAGCGTGAAATAAGACTTCGATGAAAATGATGGATTTTGAGTGATTTTTGAAAAAAAGGTTATATATATATATATTATTTGAACTTTCGCGACTGACCAACCGACCCATTTTTTTAAACAAAAATGACACTAACTGAACAATAAATTGTGTGTGGCCAAACCTTTTGTCTCCAACATCCAAAATATGATAGGACACAGGGACAAGAGCAATTATGTAAACAAATGACATCACCAGAATCCATCTATATATATATATATATAATTTTAAAAAAATCTCAGTTTTATGGCTCATTTCCAGATTTCAAGACATTGAAATTTTCTCCTATCCTTTATTCTTACTATAGTTAAATGTTAAACATAAACCAGAAAGAGTTAGTAGCAATATCCTTACCTTGAGCAGACTCGCCGACAATCAAACTCTTGAGCAATAATGAATAAGCAATAAACAAGCATTCAAGCAATAAGTAATAATAATAAATGATCAGCAATCAAATGAATGATCAGCAATCAAATTACTGATCAGCAGTCAGCGAGGAACCCGAACTGCAAGAAACTTTCTTAAGGATTTTCACTATCATCTTAGTGGGGGGTCTTGAGACCAAAGCAAGATTGTCATTTAATGGCCGACGCAGGGAGGGATTCAGGCAGGCCCACCGAGAAGGGGGGGACAAAGGGGGCAAAGTACTTGGGGCCCATGCTAAACAGAGGCCCATAAATATTTGAAACAATTTTTATTTTGTTTAGCAATGGGCTTAAATGCTTTAAAATTAAAAAATTAAAATAATGATTTGGTCTAATGAGTTGGTAGGCCCTTTTCAATAGCCCCCCCCCCCCCTACTAAAATATTGTTTTTTGAAAATAACACTCGCGTTGCGCTCTCGTTCTAGGGCCCAACTATATTTCTGCCCCTCCATGCTTTTTTTCTCTTGGTGGCCCTGGATCCAGGAGTGCAAAGGAACCACACTTTCAAGCCAGGTTATAAGTCAAAAGGTTGAAATTGTTTTTTCAATGTTATAAGTGTATGTTTCACTCACGCTCTTATTCTACACACGTAACTGACAATGCTTGCAGATCACGATAGAAAGTAGTAGAACCAAGAAAAAATAGCTAGCTAGGAACAGTATAGCATGTTCTTATACGTACGTAGCTAGCTATTACAGTATTAGCTACTTCTTGATCGCGTTGCAATTATAATTTGAGGGATATTCACTTGTATTGAGAGGGTTCACCCAGGAAGTGGTCAAAGACACACCCAAAAAGGGCGTGGCCAAAAACATTTCGCCAAAGAGAACCCCCTTTATTATTTTCTTCACCGCCACTTTCTGCAGTTTTTGAAATCATTGGGTCAGCTTATATACCCTGAGTTCCACAATTCAAATATGTAAGTACATACGCGTGCAGGCTTTCTGCGGTCTCTGTCTATCTATCTATCTATCTATCTAGATACCCCAAGGCAATTTTAAAGATTTTGTCCTGCGGAGCAAAAATCAATGAATGAAATAAATATTGTTGAGTAAATAAAGAAAGAGTCGTTTATTGTACTCCTCCTTTTTCTCTTGCATTATGGAAATTTTTATTGACCTTCTCTTTACATTCTTTTTTGTGGATAAGAAACCTGTTATAAAGAAATTATTTTAAAAATCAATATATTGTAAAAGGAGAAAACTGCAAAACATAAATCTAGGTGAAAGTACACAGACTGTCCTTTAGAAGAAAATACACTATCTGATACTTTAAAGGAAGAAATTGATGCGGGAAGAAAATGTTGCAAGCAAATTTTCGCAACTTTCGCGACTTTTTCTTCACGCAACAATTAATTTTTTTACAATTCACAACTTTTTCTTTCCGCAACAATTTCTTCCTTTAAAGTATATCTTCACATTTTCCGTGAAACCGTTTTTCCCATTTTTTTTTTTTTTTAATTATTTCCGTAAATTATGCAAATATAATAATAATATAATAAATTTTGTACCTGACTTTGCGTTATGGAAATTTGCATTAACCGTTTACTTTTTTCTGTTAAAAAATCAAAAAAATCGTATTAACAAGAACCAATATCGCGCGGAGCACTAACAATAATTATAATTAAAATTAAAATTCAATCAAAATAATCTACAGTTAGTTTTTTACTTATCGGGTAATTTATAAGTTAGATAAAAAAATACGCAGTGCCAATAACTCAGTCAGTTTCATGTCTTTCACATTTTCTAAACGATGGTGTTACGTAGTCAGACTAAAAATCTATACTAGTTTGCTAGTGTATTTAATTGCTCCCATTTGTGATGCGGTTATTTGTGATAAAATACGGCGTTGTTTATTTATAACCGCCCATTAAGGTGGTACCTATAGACAAAAATTATCATTTTTAAAAAATTGATATTGAAATGTTGCTCTAGAGCTTTCGTGCTGTATAGTTCATTTTTACAGAATTTAAACCGAAATGTTTGAAAATTGGCATTCCTTAGATCAAGGTAAAAAAATTTCTTAGTTTTCGCATAGCAACAAATTTTCCTTCCCTTCTTTTACTCTATTTTAAATGTCTTATTTTCTGGTCTGTAAAGTGCAAGTTGTTGGATAATTATTCTGTTCTGCTCTGCAAATTACTTATTTTTCTGATTTGGGATGAGAAAGATGGGAAAAAACAAGGTAATGTATTCAAAATATGTAACATTGTGAAGAATAAAGACAGTATTAGACAAAGTAAAATGAGCAAAAACACAGTTCAAAAACGAAAGAGACTCTTTCAGGCCTGGGAATCTAGTTGCATTGCATATATGTGCCCTTTAATATACTCAATGCCCTCCTCCCAATATTGAATGCCTTCCGGGGGCCCTGAGGAGCAAAGTGAAAGTGTGTTGTCTTGACCATCGCGGAGAAATGGCGGACAGCGTGGCAAAAGCAATTATTCGATTATCCGGATAATTCCATTTTCCTGATGATTTCCAAACTGTTCGGATTTGGCCGTCCAAACAAAGATTAAAAAAACGGAGTTATCATTTACTGTACAGTATACATCAATAGAAGCTATGGAATGTTCTTAATATTAGTCTAACTTAATCCTACTTCGTTCTTAAGATGTTCTTAACTTTTACTATTTTCAAGGGTTGCGTTCTTATAAACTGTGTTCTTATAAAACAAAATAGGTGTAGTGCAGGGATAAATATTCAGGAAAGCGAGGTAACAGTGTAGTGACAGTATAGTGAAACAAATCTGCAATCTATAATCTAGATACGAACACGCTAAAATTTACAAGGACCGTAACATAAGAAAGGGTTGTACGAAGCCTAAGTTGTAAGAGTGAGGCAACACTCCCCCGGCGTATAAACGATGTCTATAACCAAAATTCAACGTTTCAACAAGAGAGGAATGTCTCTTTCATCAACAAATGTCAACTTTATATTATTATTTGGAATAAGATATTTAGATTGTAAATAAGAGTTAGATTCAATCGGACATAATTTGCAAACTGGACGATTGATGGTTCTTAAACGTTTTGTTGGATGATTGGAAGTAACGCACTTTTGCAGCTATTGCTTTACCATCAGTTGAGCTAATGAAACCAACTACCCATAATGCACTTGCTCGTTCATCCTCAATTAATTAATTGTGTCCCGTTCTTCCGTGTCGATTTATGGAATTTCCCAAGCTCCAAAAGATACTCATTCGTCCAGCAACTTTAAAAATGCTTCACAATAACACTAAGGTGTTTGCTTCGCTTGGCAACATCCAAATCAGGATTTACTTTGTCACAGCTTGCTACTAAATTTACTTTTCGTCGAAAAACAGAATGGTTAGTGGTTCGTTACCAGGTTCTTTGTAAGGTTAAATGGACGATTATTTTTGACGATTTCCATCCCCAACAACTCTTCGCGTCTTTACCGCGCATTAGTCACAAGCATTCTTCAAGCAGAATAGAACACAAGACAAAATCACCTCTAGCAAATATAAATAAATACAGACCATACTTCCCAAGTATGAGCCCCAACTTGCTACTGGTAACATGTAAACCAGTACTACCTGTCCCATAGTCGGGTAGTCGGCGACTAAACCGGCTCTCCCAACCAGGGAAATCTGGTTCAGGAAGGTGTGTGGACATCCAGCAGGACGGAAAATAAAACCTTTCAAAGGGCGGATGAGATCAATACAACCAGCGGCCTTCCATACCTGGAGAGAAGATGGGTACCACCAGGTTACCACCCAATGAAACATTATGACGACATCTCTACTATACCGGATCGAGAAGCAGAAGACCGGAAGAAACGGTGGAGGACAGTACAGTCATCAAAATGCCCCAACGGTTCAAGGACTAGGTGAATGACATAACATGATGACTTCCCAAGTAATAAATATTTGAAAATTTACTACCTTAAGGGAAGAAATTTTCGCGGGAAGAAACTTTCGCGGAATTTATTTTCGCGATTTTGGCCCCAAATCGCGAAATTAAATTCCGCGAAACTTAATGAAAATGCCTTATCGCCGAAATTAAATTCCGCGAAACTTAATGAAAATGCGTGAAATTCAATTTTTCTTTCGTTTTGTTAGTGTCACTTAACATGCAATTAAAAATATAAGAAAATACAGTACTAAATATTCCCTTAAACTCTGCCCACCGCGAAAATAAATTTTGCAAAATTCAGATATATTACCTCATCCGCGAAAATAAATTCTAAAGGTTTTTAGACCTGTCAATCGCGAAATTTTCTTCCCTTAAGATAACAGACTAACTAATTAACTGACTTCTTTGGCAAAAAAACAAAAATAAATGATAAAAGAAAAGGACTCTAGCACCGAATTCCTATGACTGACAAAACCAAATCGGAATCAAAGTTAGAGGTGCCACGCGAACTTTTACGGAATAGCGTGCCTACAAAAGCAATCCTATAATCACGAAATAATCATATTTAATTATAATTTTACCTTTTTTTTAAAAAGAAATTATATTTTCTTAATAATGTTTGTGACATTGAAGAAACTATCCTATTTTTCAAACAGCGGGCGATACTTGTCTTTCCAAACTTGTGAAATACTTACACCGCATGTGTAAAATGTTTTTGATAAATACAATGCAGCGCTGAGAGGTCTCATAGGGATTCCCGAAACTCGCTTATTTGCACTACTAAAAATTTACAAACAATGAACGATAAAGGTTATAAAACAAAATTGATACGGCAAGTAAACAAAGATATAGGTTGCTATATAATATATATATTTTTAAAATAAATTGAATTGAGTGGTTTTCAAGGAGAGTTGCAAATTAGAGAGTATTAAATATTTTGACTAAATGGAGTGTTTATTTTTTCTGTTAATTGAATATTTATTTTGTTCGGTAGATGCACCAAACCGGATTTTTACCGGATTTTTATAAAAAAAAACAATTCGTTGCTAGAAAGAAATATAAGGGGTGATTATTCTGAAAGTCAAGGAAATAGGTCTATAATTAGTGAAATTAAATATATTTATACCACGTTTAAATATCGGTGTAATTTGGCAATCATTGCTAACGACGGGGAAAAGGCCGCAGTAAATGGAAAAGGAAAGGGAACGGGAGAATTTCTAGATATCAAAATCGTGTTCTAATATTAATATTTTACTATTTTCATTGTAAGTACTTTTTGAATAAATTTTCTGCAGAATAAGTAAACTCTCAATAAAGCAAACTTATCGTTATGTAAAATTTGTCTTTATTTGAAACAATTAAAAGAAGGTATGAGAATTATAATTCTTTTCATTTCTTTTCGAATATATTTCACATTCTAGATATTCCATTCACAATCTTTTACTTACAAGTAGGACTGACCCCCTAATGACAGTTTAAATAATCTGCTGACAGTGCTACCCATAAAACGTCTTGTTTTGCAACAGGAAATCTCATCGACATTGAAATCTTTCATCGCTTTGTTGTAACGCGTGGTCATTTCACTGTTATGTGCAACAAGAAACCTAAAATTAATGAAGATTTTATATTCATTGCGTTAAAGATCTCTTTTCAAAACGAAAGTGTGTTTCTTCAACTCGCCGGTTTGACGATAAACTCCCAGAGCATTACTTTGAATTATATTAGAAGTTTATATGTGCCGTGACCAATACAATCACAATCACAACTTTAACTACATTCAGTAGGTTATCAATAAATTCAAACAACATCTGCGAAAAGAATATCAAAGCAACAAACTGAAGCTCTTATTTTGTCATTCGGAAACGCTTCTTTCTTTACATCAATTGTATGATATCTCCGATATTCAACAACCACTAAATCAAAGATATACGTTTGGAGGATTTCTTCACCAATAAATGACACAATTGTAGTTTTTGTGATAGATAATGTAATATATAATAATATGTGGAAATATGGGTACTTTTTCATATTTCCCCCATCATTTATTTGTATATTGGTTTGGTCTAACCCTAACCAAACCATAATCCTAACTACAGTCTGATTTCGACCTGATTTCTCAAAAAAACGCGTTCGAGATATTTATAAAAATATAAAAGAAGCTGGAGGGGGAAAGGTTTTCATAATGAAGGAAATATTTTAAAAATCTATTGTTGGTGGGGGAAAATGTGGAAAGCACCCAAATATGTTCACGATACCCACATGCTACAACTGATTGTCGTCATATCACAATTGTTATTACAATCCTTTTCATTATGGAGATACAAAGAAACAAACCAAACGCATATAATAAATATTTCTTTCATCAAGTATTACTTAGAGATGCAGGGAACGAACCGAAGATTAAAATATAGGATTCGGAATTTAATTTGGAATATGAAAAGTAAATATCTCATGTATAAATGCCTCCAAGCAACAGGTCCTCATTTCTTAGGTCAAGTTTTTATGATGACAAAGCATTCATGTTTACAACTATTCTTTTTTACGGCTATTACGTAATAACACCTCAAGGCAATACTCGCACGATGATGCCTTATCTGTCTCCAATTATAAGATAAGAGACACTGAAATATGAAGTTGGGACATGAATAACGACCTGTTTCCGACGTGTGCTTTTAGCAAACGGAAGAAATAACCACATTATTTATCGGAAGATTTTGGAAATATTCGTCTTTAACTATTTTTGCCGATTCACCTTGTTAGAATCAGAACATCGCTAATATGTAAATACAAAAATACGAGCGATAAAAGCTTCCATTTGTGTATTGGTCAATGGACTTTGCGTATTGTATTATAACACCAACAAGCTCAGAAATATTACGATAGTGTTTCAAAAACAATGTGTTTCAGACTACGTCCTTTTCTTCTGATTATTTGAACAAAAAAACTATTCATGTAACAATTATGTATTATTTAAGTCAAAACGATATTTTTATTGCAGAAATATATATTTTTTATTTTATTTAATATATGACATCGCGTGTATATTTTTATTGGATTTTATTGTATATTTTAATGGTGAATAAATTTTACCAACTCCCTAAAATTAGTTGTATTAGCTAACATAGAACATTTTAGGGTTATTTTAGATAGACGTATTTTCCTTCAAGACAAAACATGTTATATCATTTGGATAATGAAAACACCTGATTCGTTAACACTCCTTTTTCATACATATATAGCGTATCGCATCATTGCTTGATAAACTAGAGGGCATTTTCAGCAAGCAGAAGCATTTCTGTAAATATATTATTTATTGATATATTAAATTAAAAATGTTGCTGTAAATAAATATTCGAGAGAAGGACGAAAGGTTTAGCAATAAAAAACATTCTATCGAAACCAAACAGAAGGGAAACAATATTCAACAAACTTTTGAATGGAATCTTGAGATTGAAGCAACTTTAAACAAGGTACAAATTAGCTAATACAAATTTCAATGTGGCAAGACTATGTGAGGAAAAAAACATGAACTTTTCGACACGGGAATGTAGTGTGATTTGTTATTATCACGGTACGTGTGACCAAGGCCTTTTTCTCTCATCATGATATTTTTTCTAAAAATATGTGTCAATATAAAAAAGTAAAGTCTGCGACCGCAGTCGAAGGAGACCCGAAGGGCTCCTTTTTCAAATGGCTACTACCACGAGAGTAGGGGAGGGCGCCACTCCTTTCCCAATCTTTACCCCAGTAAACTGGTACTCATTTTACCGACCTTTTGAATGGATGGAAAGCTGAGTCAACTTTGACGCCATGACCTGGTATTGAACCCTGGGTCGCTGGAATGCGAACACTCACAGTAACCACTATGCCATGGCGTTGGTTAGTCCTGGCGTACTTAGGACGCCCGTTTGCGCCTACGAAAGTCACTCAACCAGAAAACTAACCTATTTAAGCTAGAATTGCATTACGCAATGAGTTTCGCAAGAACTCAACTGTAACTCAGAAATAAAGATTTTGCCGGAGATGGGATTTGAACCGGCGGGTTTGGTTTCGTGAGCCGAAAAATTTATTCACTGAGCTACAGCGCCTACAGTGTCAATATATTGAATAACAAACTAAAATATAATTTGAGGAAAGGGCATTAACCGTAATTATCCATCAAAAACCTTCCTGATGCTTCCGGTTAGTTAAGAGATTACGACGGAAACATATAGTTATTCGTGTCAGAACCGAATATTTTCGATTTCCCGTCTGGCAGTTTATGAAATGTCAAACCGTATAAATGGCTGCAATTTCTACCTAGCAAACACACTTTTCAAAATGAAGTTGGCAATCACATTCCTGATTTGCTCATTTCTTTGCCTGACAAACGCATACAGTACAGATAGTTACGATGCAAATGATTTGGAAGATGGAGATGCGAAGAAAGTTCCGTCTTATCATGGTACACGGTACTATTGGAGAAGATATTATTTAAAACGACAATGGCATAGAAGAAGTCACAGAAGATTGTACTGCGACCAAGGGGAAAAAGTGAAAGATCAAGATCCTTACTTTTACCGTCGCTGTAATAGGAGACAGTTCTACTTCAAAAAATTTCCGTACAGAAAAAGATACTCAAAATATTATGGTGACCAAGAGGAGGAAGTGAAAGATCAAGATCCTTCCTACTATCGTCGCTATAATAGGCGACATTCCTACTCCAAAAGACATCGGTATGGAAGAAGATACTCAAAATATTATGGTGATCAAGAGGAGGAAGTGAAAGATCAAGATCCTTCCTACTACCGTCGCTATAATAGGCGACATTCTTACTCCAAAAGACATCGGTATGGAAGAAGATACTCAAAATATTATGGTGATCAAGAGGAGGAAGTGAAAGATCAAGATCCTTCCTACTACCGTCGTTATAATAGGCGACATTCCTACTCCAAAAGATATCTGTACGGAAGGAGATACTCAAGATATTATGGTGACTTCAATTAAAGGACTATCCTTGGCATAATTCGAAATTACTTTTCCCAATGGGACGGTGTAGTGTTTTATTATTTTCAAATTAATTTTTTTTAGTGAATTATAGAACTCAGAAATGCATTCTCGTGTTGTTACTTAAAAGAAGCTGTTTCAAATATTACATTGGGACATTTAAATTGCACCGCAAATATTAGCAGTTAGGCCAAGGTAAATTGATTTTCTGTTCAGCGTAACAAAGCCAAATTCTAAATGCGGGATTTAATATTTATTTTTCATACCTCAAAAAAATGGTAAATGCGGAAAAACGAAAAATTTTTATTTCAAGATCCAGAAACACTTGATAATGATGGGAAAATGTTACATCAAAGAACTGAAACAAGGCACAATATTGTCATCGTGCAAGCGACCCATCTCGGTAACATCTAGGTATTATCAAGGAAGAAGAACTTCTTAGATAAATCACTTTCGGCGACAGCTTTTCGCTTACGGCGGACTACGTCAGGTTTGTTACTGCAATCCGCACACTTCGGGTAATTCTCAACTGAGTCCCCCAAGGTGTCCCTCAGTAAATACATATCTTCGGGAAGACGTCAACAGTCACTAGACTAGCGGTAGTTCGATTTAGAGCATGAAATAATTTCCCTCACAAAGATTGTTTTCAGATATTTCTCATCTTTGTCATTTCCTGTCCCTAGATATTCGGACAGCACTGAGGTACGAAACCTTTGACAACGTTCTCTTCGCACGTTTAGTGTCATCACACGCACGTTTAGTGCGGTAGTTCGATTTTGCTTTCTGTATCATCAGCTTTCAGTTTGTGTGTCTGAATGTAACAAGCGGGATTTATTACACTCTTCACATTTGACGACAAATGCAACATTCTTTGCTGTCTTACCGGAAGTAAACCATCAACGTCATGCGGAACTGTGTCTGGAACATATTGATTTCTCTGTTGCCGCGAATCGGTTTATGGAACTTGCAATCTGCGTCGTTGCATTTTTTGATTTGAAAGAAGTATGTGCGTAAAAGACAATGTTTTTCATAGTTGAAGTTAATGTACGAAGCGTTATAGCCTTCCGTGAGATTGGTCGAGGATTTGAATCGGTATCGAAATTTGCTCGATGTTCATTTCTGATCCGACATACAGAAACATTAATAATAAACTTTTTGATGCATATGAAATTTCTGCTAATGAAAGTATGAGGAAGGCAGCAGACGACGTTGCATCTTCTTCTACATTCCCGACTCATGAAAGTGGTATTTCAATGGTACGAACTAAAATTGACGGAGCTTGGCAGAAACGTAAACACTCATCAGCTAATGGTGTTGTTACTGTGACTGTTGGCAATAAGTTGGGGACACACCTTCGAAATAAAGTGAAAGAGTACAAGGGTACAAAATCACCTATTGCTGGTAGAGGCAAGTTGCACTAGAAAGTCATCAATAGCATGCAGAACTATTATGGGCTGGCTATTTGTCAAAATTTAGAGAACATATATGCCATGAAAAAAGCAATTGGTGCAATACTTTGGCATTATACCGAGTATACTGACCAATGGCGTAGCCAGGGGGTGGCAAATGGGGGCAATGCCCCACTTTTGATTCATGATGCCCCACTTTGAACTTCGGTTCAACAATTATATTTTTGCTACTTTTCTGTTATTCCCCCGCCAGTTTACAAAATTGTTCAAACAGTGTTCGATTGTTAAAGATGTAAGATAAAATCGTGTTCGATTGGTTTATAATGTATTTAACTTCAACTTGGAGAGAATGAAAGGTTTTCAATGATCGTTTAACGAGGGCTACTTTTAGTGATTATGAAGAAGACCCAGTCTGGTAAAACCTTGTTCCAACTATGGCAGAAGCCAGTCAATCCTTATCCAAGTGATACTGCTGATACTAACTGATATTGCTGATACTGCTGATACCGCTGAAAGCATACCTCCTATCTCGACATCTTCAACCAGTTTAGATACTTTATCTAGTTCCTCAACCACTACAAGTAGACATGTAGCTTTATGCAATACTGATGAACCGCATCAACCTATTCTTGATTTTCCTTCTCAACACGGACGCCGCTTTGGTAAAAACTAGTATCGTAACCATAAGTAGCTAGAGTATAATGAACTCGAGGATAAAGCATATTGTTTTCCTTGCAGGGTTTTTCTTACCAAAACTGTACCTTTTAACAAGAATGGATACAGAAATTAGAAAAATGCAACAGGGGAAACTGGTGGGTTGATCTCTCACGACAGAGATTCACGTCATGTTGAAGCCATGAAACTGTGGAGCGAACGTGAAATTCGAGATCAACAGGAATCTACGGTTGTCCATAAAATTTCCAACGACTCGGAACATAGACAGTGGCTCAAAACAATTTTTCTGCTCATTAAAGCACTTGTCAAGCATGGACTTCCTTTTTGAGGTCATGTTGAACATACTGATTTTTAGGAAGGTGTTTTAGGAAGATTATTCTTGGACTTTCTTGGAGACGTGGTATTTAAATTTCGACCAGATCTATTGCAAATTGCCAAGAAACTGCCTAAGAATTCCAAATACACTTCTCCTGACGTACAAAGTTGTTACTTGAGCGAAAAATATCAAAACAAGTGCAAGAATCTAGATTATATACACTTATGGTAGATGGAACCACAGATAAGTCCTATTTGGAAATTGTCAGTATCGTGTGCAGGTACATCATCGAAGACAATACTGGAATACAGGTTGTGGAACACGTTGCTCGTATGACCCCGTTAAAAGACCGTTCGGCTAAAAGATTGGTTAAGCTAGTCGCAAATTCACTGGAGGATGTGAAAATTTCATTAGACGGTTTAGTAAGTCAGTGCTGTGATGGTGCGTCTGTCATGCCAGAGGAGTGTGGTGGATTTCAAGCCCTACTTAATATCCACTGTGATCGGTTCATCGTTTACATCCACTGTTTTTGCCACCGATTACACCTAGCAGTAGAATGCATTTTTGAAACTATCGAAGAAGTGTCGAAATATTTCATCACAGTCTCAAGTCTATACACGTTTTTCAAGAAAACCCATATACGGGCATTGTATGATGGAAACACACTTAAACGCTTGGTAATAACGCAATGGTCTGGGCATCGCGAAGCAGTTTCACGATTGAAGGAGAACTATCACAGCGTTTTAGATGACTTACAGCAAGCAAGAATGCGTAAAGAATCCATAAAAATAGATTTAACAGATGTTGCTCTTGGTACTGGTCTGCTGACCATGATTATGGAAGATCAATGGATTGTCCTAACTTATCAAATCAATGAAATCCTTGAGTTGGTGGATATAGGAAACAAAGTTCTACAAAGCCGTGGCAAACAGAATATCACATCAGCGATTCATGTCATCAAGAGCGTGAAAGATAGACTGAAGGCTCTGCCTACGCGGTATGAAAGTGAATCGATTATCCACGAAGAAGTTGAAAAATCAATGGGCGTTAAACTGTGCAGCGAAAATGATAGTTTTGACAAGAAGCGAAAGAGGTCTATGCCAAAGGCCATGATAAAAGACTTTTTTATAACAGAACGTCTGCCATCTGCTCATGCAGAAACAGGACGATTCCGACCAATTTTAGTACAAATGGTTGACACCCTTGATTCCGAGATAGATGATCGATTTCAAGATCAAAATACAGATCTTTTGTCTGCAATGGGAATCTTATTGCCATCAGCAGATGATTCAACAGCCTCAAAGATTCTTTTTGAGTACTCAATTACTATCCCTTTGATATCTCGAAGACTTCAAGGAAAATGCTTAGAAAATCTCCGTGCAGAATGCCAAGTGTTCCGATCAGTGCTTTTGGCGATTGAGTGGAAAGTCGATCCAACAACTAAGTCAATTAATATAAATGATGTTGTGGGTTATGTCATGATAAATTATTCTATAGCGGCAATGATTCTCAGTGACCTTTACAGACTAAGCGTTACAGCTGGTTATGCAAGTGTAACAAATGAGTATTCATTTTCTTCTTTGCAGCAAGTCGATTCCCTTCGTAGAAGAAGCATGAGTCCGTATAGGGAGTGCGATCTTACATTTATGTACTTCGAACGCTAGCAGTTGGACTTGATTACCTTCGAAGAATTCATTCATGAATGGTACAAAAAGCCACGAAGATTGTAGACAAGTGTCCCTCAACGATCAATCAGTTGCGATCAATCAAAACTTTTGACGTACTATTTTTGTGTATTTTGTTATTAAATTGAAGTACCTCTGTGTTCTGTGATTTATACCAGCTTATGATTATGAACATATTGTTTTCTGTTTTCAATCTTTTTGTTTTTATTTTTCTAAAACTTCGGAAGAACAGTCAAATGTTTTAAGTTGAAAGGCGAGTGGAGGTCCTCGCTTCGCTCGTTTGCCTCACTTCGTTTGGCCCATGCCCCACTTTCTTAACAACCCTAGCTACGCCCTTGATATTGACATGGGTTTCCGTCATCGGTTCTGTCCGACTAGTAAAGATAGGTCAACGGAAAAAAGTCACAGGAAAAAAAGTCACAGGAAAAAAGTCACAAAACCTCTAGGAAAAAAATTTCAAATAGGGCATGTGTTGTTGAATGCTTATTCTTAAAACCAAACTGATACTTGTACAAACATTTGAATCTGGATAAAAATGAATAAAGCCTTGTGTGCATAAGTCGTTCAAAGATCTTGCTGATATTAGATAAAAGTGATATAGGCCTGTAGTTACAGCAGTCAAGTTTGGATCTTTTTTTAAAAACAGGGACAACTTTAGCAGTTTTAAACAAGTCAGGGAAGATGCCTTTTTGGAAGGAATTATTGATAATGGTGCTGAGGGGATTGCATATAGATTTAGAAACTAGTTGAAGGAGTGTTGTAGGTAGACTATTGGGGCCTGTGCTCTTTCCTACTTGAAGATTTTTTATAAGGTTATCAACCTCTTCTTTAGTTGTTGGCGAAATGAAGAAATTATTGGTATTAGGTTCAAGTAAATATTCTTTAAAATCCATTTTAGACTTTTTAATTTTATTTGAAAGCTTGTATGCTATGGAAGAGAAAAAATTATTAAAATGGTTGGTTATGTCCTTTTTGTTTGTTACATTGTTATCATTTATGTTAAGACTATTTATATTATTTTTAGTTTTAGATTTAATGTTTATGAGTTCTTTTATGCCCATCCAAGTCTGTTTTATATTGTTAATGTTCTTATTAAAAAATGCAATGTAATAATTTTTTTTACTTGTTTTAAGGAGGTTGCTAATGTTATTTCGATATATTTTAAATTTTTTATAAAGATTATTTTTAGTTCTTATGTTAGTAGCTTTGAGAATTTTTTTATGGATTTTATTTTTTATTTTAATAGATGTTGAGATGCCTTTACTCACCCACGGTTTGTCATGGTATTTTAATTGTTTTTTAGTTAGATTTTTATATGGAGCATGTTTATCTAGAATACTCTCAAATTGTTTAAAGAAAATAGCTACCGAGTCATTTACATCGTCAGTCTCCTTAATATGTAAATCCCAGTTCACACAGGAAATATCATTTACAAACTGATCTTTTTGAAACCTTTTGAAACAGCGTCGACTGATGGTTTTCTTTTTAGATTGATTATTCCTTTTAAAATTTTGATGATCAAAAATTGTATCATTTATATTGTCAGATGTGATATCTTCACTGTAGAAATTAAGGAAAATATTATCAATGAGAGTTTTTGAATGGGATGTGATGCGAGTTGGGTACAAGACAAAAGGAAAAAATGTGTTTGAAGTTAAAGTATCTAGGAAATTGGCTACAATGTTGTTTTTCATGTTGGAGAAGGTCAATGTTATAATCTCCCATTAACATAAACTGTTTGTTTTCTAAAGATATTTTTTCTAATAAGGGACCAAAGTAGTTTTTAGTAAAGTCGGATGCACACATTGTGGAATGACGATATACACAACCGATAACTAAATTAGTTCTACCAGGATACATTAGTTCAATGAAGCTGGATTCAAGTTCCTTTGGTTTATAAATGTTTAGGTCGTTGCGAAGTTTAAAATTTCACTCAGATTTAATATAGATGAGTGTTCCACCCTTTTTGGCCTCAGTTGGTGTGTGAGTGCAAGTGTAGCCATTTATATTAATGTCAGTTATGGAATGATCATTATTTTGGAGCCTTGATTCAGAGATGGCAAAGATTTCAGGTTTTATATGCAATGAGTTTATTAAAATTTCAAGTTCAATGAGATGATAAGATAAAAATGCAATGTAAAGATGGAGAAATGTGGAAGAAGAGGGTTGGTGAGGTTATTTATCTAATCAAATCAAATGTTTTGTTTACCAAACACAATAACACAATTTAAATAATACAAATACAAGTGACAAATATAAACATAACAATTAAATACTTCATACTTTTTTCCAATATGCTAAATGAACTATATAGAATGAAAGAAGAAATTTATATTTTAAAAAGTGATTATTGTGAATGGCTGGTGTCATTCAATAGAAAACTAGGCAAAGGAATGACACCATTGTTTGGATTGAAAAATTTATGATTATTAAAAGTATGAAAGAGTAATAAGAATGCTTCCGTCCGTGTAAATATAGAAAAAATTTAATTTGAAAATATTAATATAAAAATCAAGAATCCATGCAAAAATGATTGAGGTAAGAAAGGTAAGTACTTTTCACAGCAATGATTCATAATGCGTAAAGGTTTTTTTTAATTAAGAGGCTTTTTAAAGCTTTTTTCGAATTTTTTATATTTTTTAAGTTAGTATGCTTCAACATATCATTCCAATTTAAAATGCATTGGTAACATATCGAGTATTTCCCATATTTTAAAGTATTGAATCAAGATATATTGAGTTTGGAAAGTTCAGTGTTTCGTGTTGCGTGACAGTGTATATCTGATGATTTTGTGAAAATATTTAAAAGGGCATGGGGAAGGTTTTCATTTACAAAATTGTGAACAAATATACAGTTGTTGATGTTGACTATATCGTAAAATATTACAATATTGCATCTTAAATAAAGTTCATTACTAAGTGCTTGAAATGGAGAAAAATTTATTGCTCTTATAGCAGAATTTTGTAGTAAAAAGATCTTTTTTAAATAGGGATTTTTTTGTTGTTCCCATATTGATGAACCATATGTAAGATGCGAAGAAAAAATGGCGTAGTAGATTGATATTAATGTCTTTTTATCAACATAGTGCCGAATTATACGCAATAAGTTATTTGTTCTAATTAATATTTTTGACAAAATATATATATATGTTTTTCCCATGTCAGATGTTCATCGAGGGTTACACCAAGATATTTAACTTCCTTAGATGGAGTAAGAACCTTTCCGTTAAATTCAATTTTCATTTTAAAATCAAATTTTTTATTTCGCCTACAAAAAATAATATATTCTGTTTAATTAATATTTAAAGATATTCTATTAGCATTAAGCCAGTCGGTAACTCGTTTTAGATCAAAGTTAATTTTTGTTGTTGATATTTTTCAACGATTTGTTACAATAGAGTAAATTCGTATCATCTGCAAAATGGTGAACATAAGAATATTTTATGGCTTTTGAGAAGTCGTTAATATAAATCAAAAATAGTAGAGGGCTTAAAACCGAACCTTGGGGAACTCCATATGTGTTTTTTTAAGAGGAGAATTGAAACCATTTATAGATACAAACTGTTTTCTGTTTAATAGATACGAATGAAACTAATTAAATGATATTCCCCTAATTCCGTAATATTCAAGCTTCTTCAATAAGATTTTGTGGTCAACAGTATCAAATGCTTTTTGTAGGTCAATAAAAACTCCACAAGCATATTCACTGGCGTCTAAGGATTTTTGAATCTTATCTGTAATGGATACAAGTGCATGTGTAGTGGAGATTTTAGAGCGGAAACCAAACTGAGAAAAGGTCAAAGAATTATTTTTATTGAAAAAACTGTAGACTCGTTTGTAAATAATTTTCTCAAGTATTTTACTAAGTGTAGATATTAGAGAAATCGGTCGATAGTTACTTGCATTCAATTTTGATCCTTTTTTGTGTACTGGTATTACTGTCGATATTTTTAAATTATCAGGAAATATTCTGCAATTAATAGATAAATTAAATAAATTTGAAAGAATGGGAGATATTTGTTTATTTATTAGCTGTAATATTGCAGTTGGGATACTATTAGGGCCCGAGGTTTTATTTTTAGACAATTTTGCAATTAAAGAAAAAACTTCATCGCAGTAGTTGGCGAAATGAATATACTATTTAAAGTAGGGTGTTTAAGAAATTTATTAAAATTTGTGTGTGAGGAGTGGATTGACGACTGTATATTACCAGCAATGGATGTGAAGAAGTTGTTAAAGACGTTGCAAATTTGTAAAGGATTTGTGATGACTGAATCTTCATTAGATAAACTTGTCGGTAGTGTTGATTTTTTTTTTACTAATGTTTATCAAATTATTGATTCCTTTCCACGTCTGACGTAGGTTTGAGTTATTCATTCTAAAATAAGCTTTAAAATGATTTTTTCTACTTTGTTTAATTAGTGAAACAATTAGATTTTTATACAACTTGGATTGTTTGTTTAAAGCTTCCTTTCTGTGAGGATCTTTAGCTCTTATATATTTATTTTTAATCAGGTTGCGCTTTTTTATCGAGACTCTAATGCCTTTGGTTATCCAAGGTTTAAGTAGTCTTTTAACACATTTTTTGGTAACTTTATTTAGAGGAGCATGACTAACTAATAAAGAATTGAAACTATTTAAAAATAAATTAAATGAACGATTAACATTTTGCTCGTCAATTTCGATAACGTTTTCTCAGTTTGTTGATTTTAAGTCTTCACAAAATTTGGCTGTATTCATTTTTTTGCAATTCCGTTTAAAAATATTATGTTGTTTAGACTTAACTTTGTTTACATTTTGATGAATAAGAAATTGGGGCAGATGATCTGAAATTGAAGAAGTGAGATTTCCAGAAATTATATGATCTGAAGTAGAATTAGTGAAAATGTTATCAATGATTGTACTTGAGGTGTTTGTTATTCGTGTAGGAAGGGTAATTGTAGGCAATAAATTGTTAGAAGATAATAAGTCAAAATAATTTGAAATGCTATTGTTGTTATTGCATGCAAGTAAATTTATATTAAAGTCGCCAAGTAAGAAAACACTTTTGTTCTCTTTTGATAATTTTTGTAGCAAAGAAAGCATATAATCGTTTTTAAATTCATTTAGATCCATAGCTGGTTGTTTATATATACATTCCACTATAATATTTGTTTCTCTGCACTCAATTTTAATAAAAGTCGATTCGAGTAATTTGCTTTTGTACATAGTTAGATCATTACGGGTTTTATAGAGAAGTTTTTCCAAGATATATAAAAGTGTTCCCCCACAAGTGGATTCCGTTGGAGTATATTCAGTTACGTATCCGTCAATGTCTATATTTATTAAAGGAGAGGAATCTTTTATAATTCTTGATTCAGATATCCCTATAATTTCAAAATTCAATTTTAATGAAGATAAAAGAATGTTTAGCTCTTTAAAGTGCGCAGATAAAGATGCTATATTCATGTGCAAAAAAGAAAAATCATTTTTGTTACTTGCTATAGATAAATTAAAATCCTTTATATCGTAGTATTTACAGTTAATGTTAATGTCAGTATCGTCATCAGATTTAAAGTAATTTTGCGAGGAGATAAAAGAGTTCATATCTTTAATTAATCTTTTGTTATCTGGAGATTGTAAGCAGGTAAATAGCTCAAAATCATTAAGAGCTGAGAAAGGGAAAATTTCCGAAGTACATAGAATACAAAACCATGACGTAGAAGAAGCTTGAACATTGATATAGTCAATATCACTTAATCGGTTGCATTTTTTATGTATCCATTTATTGCAGATGTCTTACTGAATCGCATGGTTAAAAGGACTAACTTTCTTATCGCAAATACCACAATTATCCATTTTAATTATTAACAGTAGCTATTAATGAATTCGTTCTATGGTGTAAATAACATCTAACTAATCTTAATTAAAATGTAGTGAGATAACAACAAAAACAATCGATAATGAGGACAAAGACTTTCATTAATGAAAATCTTTGATCTCGTATTATTAGTAAAATTTTCAATATTAATGTCTTTTAATTTTTTCCTTTCTTTCAGGACTGATTCGGCGCTTTTTCTGTTGAGAAATTTAACAATTACTCTGGTTTTATTTTTGAGTCTGTGACAAGCTTGGATGGCGTCGCTTGTTAGATTAACCCCTATCTTGGCGAATAGGCATAAACATTTCTCTTCTAGGGCCTCGTCATTTATATCTTCGGAGAGCCCTACCAGTTCAACAGTGTCACGTCGAGTATACTGCTGAAGTTGGAAGTGCTCTCTTTCCAGCTCAAGAATACTTTCAGCAAATGAAGCATCATTAGTAGGCGCGGTATTTTTGTTTATTTTGTCCACAGCGTTCTGGAGGTTTTCAACAGACAACGTCAAATTCTTCACTTGCAACTGAAGAGTAGCAACGGTTTCTTTTAGAAATAAGTTTTCTTTCTTCATTGACGACGATTCTATTTGAAGTTTGGGGTAATGAGAAACGAGGTCAGCTTTACTGAATTTATTAAGTTGTTCAGCGTTTAAAGACATGTTTTGTTTAGGAGTAAGAAGAAAAAATTTACACCATAGAACTTTAACTAAATTAGCAAATCATCATGAATGTATTATAAAAAAAATGATTCGATAAAAATGTTTTATGTTAGGACAAATATTGCAAGAAAAGGCGTGTGAATATCTTTAGAGAGTAGAAGTACTCTGTCCGGTGGCAAGCAGTCAGACGTTAAAATTTACTCTCGTGGGAATATGGTACGTGAAGAATCAGCGATGGAGTGCAATGAATTAATTGTAAAAGCGGAAGATTTTTTTTCAAAAAAGAAAACGGAAGTTTTTTCAGACTAAATTCCACTGACACTCTTCAAACTCGACCTCAAATTTCTTCAACAGTCGCAGTAAATGTCTATAAATATATATAACCAGCAAGTCTATATATATATAGCAAGAATAAATAATCCACGGTAACAGGCAAAACAAACAAAACAGCGGAGCGCTTGAAAACACGTCTTGCTCGTGTACTCTCTCTCGAGAAAAACGTGTCAGCATATCTCAGCAGTGTCAGCATATCTACAGTCAATGGGAGTGTCAAGATTGTTTATGTTGTTAAAGAGAGGGAAGTTTGGAAAATTGTTATTACTATTAAATGAAATGTTGTAACCAGAGAGAGTGGATTTAAATTCAATATCATTTATGTTACTGAAAGGAAAGATGCTTTTGGAGCAGTATATACCAAGGGTCGGTATTTTCAGCAATTTTGTCATAGGTTTTTTTATTAATCCCATTTCATTTCATATGTATCCATTGACTGCAAGAATCGCATTGAAGATCCCTGTGGTTTTTCGCTACAGTCTTTTTACAACCCTTGCATGGAAACTTTTTAATCATATTTAGAAATTAGAAAAAACACACAGAATTTGAAATGGTCTGTTACTGAAAATGTGTACTTTTCAAAAATGGAACCTTCAAAAATGTGCAAATACCTATTTGTTAATTTTTGATTCAAAACACAATGTTTAAAATGGAAAAGAAGTAAGATGGCAATTTTAAATCGTAAAATAGACTTAATAAACGAACGACCTTCTTCCGCCATCTCAACCAGTTGTGATTCCGCGTCAGGCATCAGCACCTGAGCCAGTGCGGACTACTCGGTCAGGGAGAAAGGTTTATTTTCCCAATTGTCTTCATTACTGATGAGTAGCCACACCCGACAGCCGCCTCACAGCAAACTTTAATCGTCTGCATTATTGGGACTTTTCTGCCGAACATTCTCCAGAGACATTTTTGGCTTTGTGTGTGTGTATATATATGTATATATATATATATTATTTTTATTATTATCGTATGCTTCTTTATCACTCGCATTCTAGGAGGGGAGCTATTGTAGTATATCTCTACATATCATTTCATGCCATTCTACATCTTGTTTTCTTACCATGGCAACTCATACCTTTACATCATTCACAAACTCATACGTGTCATATACTCAGCGTCTCACAGGTCTCATTATCACCTCATTAACCTTTTGTTTATACGTTTACATTTGTACATATATTGAACGTCAGAAACTTCCTCTCCCTTTTTCATGAAGAGAATGTCAACGGAGGTTGAGCAAGAAAAGTTGCGGTGTTTTTATATTTAGTCTTTGAACTATTAAATATGCATCGATTCATTTTGAAAATATTTTGAAATACATTTTGTTACTCTACATTGTTGTTGAACTTGGTTTATTTACGTGCTGCCGCTACTTGGATGCTATTAATTTAATTTTTAGTAAGCAATTTTAGACATTTTTAGTTGTTTTTTCTGTTTGTAATTTTTTGCTTTAACCTTAACTTTTGTAGCCTCTCTCTGCGAGAGCGTCTCTGTACTTTGCGCACAAACTATCGACAGTAAAGTCGAGTCAATTCCTTCAATATTTTTATAGTTAAAACCACATTCTGATTGCGCAAGTAAAAGTGATGTGTCAAGGGACATGCTTTCAAAACTATCACCATTTTCGTTAGAGTAGATGATGTTGGCGTCTAAACTTAACTTTCGCATTAATAAATGTACTTAAACTAACGCACAAAATATTGTATAAATGAATGAAGAAAAATACTATCACCTCTAGCTATTTTCTTGTTCACCTTCGTTTCTTTCGTTCTTATCGTGCATGTATGATGAGACGATGATGAAAGACTTTCGCATACTTCCTTCTTCGCAGAGATACCTCCAGACCTTACTAACTTCTCTGTACATTTCATAAGTTTAAATATATGTATAAATCATTTGATTCAGGATAAACATGGTTGTGAGTCTGAAAAAGATTGGGAAGAGGAAATGGTAAAAGTCTAGCTCGTTAAATTAACACCATCAACGTGATTGATAAAACTGGCGCGCAAAAAACTGATTGGCCAAAAAAGTGGCGCCAAACAGCAGGGCCCATTTGCGTGCTAACGACTTAACACGGTTAATAAATACACCCCTCAACCATTCAAACACTCACAAACAAACATGGCATCATCAACGAGTAGTGTCTCTCTCCATGTAAGTGTTTTATCATTTTTAAAACGATCCTCTTGATCCTTATTCGTGTCTTTCTTTACGTAAAAGCATTGCAAATATTTCGTATTTTCTTTTGGGTAACATATAATCGCTATTTAGTTCGATCGAAATTCCCCTTCAACCGTACAGAATATGAAATATGATTTTACCTACGGCACGCACTATCCAAACAGGATCTTCGTCGGGCGGTTGCCTGAGAATGTAAGTTGACGAAACGTTTCACGTCAAGAGTGTCTAAAACTTTAATAAAATGAAATATAAAAAGTCAAATATAACAACCACTTTTCAATCATTTTGTTTGTGTGTATTTTTTTAGGCTTCGGAAGCGCATTTAAGAGACCGGTTTCGCCTGTTTGGAACAGTCTTGCAAGCAAAGATTTTTCTTGATGGTCTGGGACGATCCAGAAGGTACACAATAATACACGTCCTTTTTATAAACAAATGTCTTTCGAAATTCCACCGATGAAAATCGTTTTGTGATAAATTTATGAATAATTTTTTATGATAAATATTTACAAAAACCTAATTTCCTATTTATTTATAGATTTGGTTTTGTGACATTCTCATCGACCTATGAGATTAAAAACGCGATTTCGAAGCGTGTCCATTTTCTCATGGGGAAACGGGTCAGAGTCGGTCCAGCGGTAAAAATAATGGTATGAATCATATTGGCGTTTACCAATCACCAAGTAATATAATTTGATTTTTTTATCGTTGATTTGATTACAGATAAATCCATCCGTATATTTAATGTGGGCTCAAAGCTAAATTTAGTCAGCCGTATAATGAAAATCTTTTGCAAAAATTTTCTTTGGCCTTTCTATGCGGTGGCAATATTTTTTATAAAACTTCCGTGAAACGAACTTTCCATTCAGAAATGTTTTTTTATGTAATTGCAGCATTGCTTGCGGAACGGTGGAGATTTCCCCCTTCCAACCTTGCCATCGCTCATACAACTACCTGAGTCCAGCGGCGACAACGACTCGAATATTGTGACAGTGCGGTCTGTAAAAGAAGTACATGTGAGTTGTGATTTACACAATATGACGTTATCCGTGCGTTTGATTGTGGAATCGGAATGTAAGATTACTATCGTGCTTACAAACATATTCACAATTTGTTTAATTATGTGCATTGCATAATTTGCGTTACTAAAAACACGTTGCATAATTTATGATGATTTATTTAGAACGCTAATGGACGACCTATTGAAAATGATGGGAATGTATGGCGGAAGGTCAACAGGAAGAGGGGAGATGTCAATTTAACGAAATTAACACCCTCCCGAGACCACAGCCTGCATTTCTGCCGCCACACCAACACTTTCTCCAACCGCTGCCCTACCTCCAACATCCTCCGATGGTTTACACCATCATTCCAGCTCTGCAAGTCTTACCTCCTCAGCCCGTCCAAGAGGCACCACAAGTTGTGGTTACACACCAACCCGTGCCACATGGATCGGTGTATTTTTTATAAAAAATAATATTTATTGAAATGAGGTTTTAAATTCCCGTCGGTAATTTGCGTGATATTTAATAATATAGTCTTTCTCCCAAACAACTTTTTAACTTTTAATTGCATTCTGTGTTGAGAGAACATGGTTTATCATGAGTCGTATGAAATAGTGGCCGAAAAATACGGAAATATAAGTAAGTCATCAGTCAAACGTTAGTCACACAATAGCCATGTCCCATTACAATAGTCTTGAACATTCATTAGTGCATTTATAATATTGACAACAGGGCTATTCTGCAACTCGACACGGACATCGTTTTTGGAATTTGCACTTAATGCACTTGCAAGGCAACAGAAATTCTTCCGGCAGCAGACGTGCATTTATGATTGGAACAAGATCATTTTTGTCACATGCGTATCCATACAGCTCTTGGTCGATATTGATGGCAGATCAATGGCTGCATGACATCAAATGTATGCTTGGAGGTAACCACGATGAATATGTAGCTTTATAGCATTTCATATCAGCGGAACTCGCTCCAGGTCAAGGCAGAAAGTCTATTGATGGAACATCATGTAGCCAAGCAAAAGGATTTAAACGTCTCTATTCACACTGGAAATACATTACTTTTTTGTATATAGTATGTCCCATGGTTCAAAATTATATATGGGTAGCACAATCACTGATTGATACCTTAAAGAAACCTGGTGTTGTATTATATATATGACAAGTTCACCTACCGTAGCAATACTGCCATGTATAGCATTTCTTACCTCAATGTTTCTTTTCCAACCTGATGTAACAGTTCCCAACCACGTGTAATTTGGGTTTCAGACAAATACTTCCACTGAACATGCATTGTTGCAATTAAATGATTAAATTTTAAAATTTTTCAAAAATGGTGAATTCAATCTCGGAGTTTTTGTCGATTTATCGAAGACATTTGACACAGTTAACCATAACATTTTATTACAAAAATTAAAGCATTATGGAATTTCTAGTATTTATTTAAAATGTTTTTAACGTAATCTAACTCGCCGTAAACAATGCGTTTTTAATGGAAATATTATGTCTGATCTTCTTGAATTTACATGTGGTGTCCCTCAGGGTTATATACTTGGTCCATTGTTGTTCCTAATATACATAAATGATCTTGCCAGTTCTTGTTGTGGAATAAATTTTATAATGTTTGCAGATGATGCTAGTCTATTTATATCTAACTCTGATTTAAACATTGCTTTTGGAACAATGAATGCAGCATTAAAATGTGTTGCATCATGGTTCCTAACTAATAAACTGTCATTAAATATATCTAAAACAAAATACATGTTATTTCAAACAAAAAATAAAAAGTGCATTGATAAACTACCTCAATTAAATATTGATAATATAGAACTAGAGAGAACTAAATTTACAAATTTCTTAGGAGTGATTGTAGATGAGAACGTTTCCTGGGAACGACATATAGCCTTCATAAATAAAAAAATATCTAAAAGTATTGTCATTCTTTATAAATATAGACAAATTCTAAAGAGAAAACTTTTAAAACAACTCTATTTTTCATTTGTAAACAGCTATCTTAATTATGCAAACATGGTTTGGGCAAGCACTCACAGGAGTAAATTAAAATCTAAATATAGAACACAAAAACATGCTATTCTCGTAATTTATTTTAATGAAAAATTTACACACACCATGAGTTTATTTGAGTTTATCAGATTAAATACTTTTTTTGTGTTTAAATGTAAATATAAATTGGTACCAAATATTTTTGAAGGAATTTATACTTGAAAATATAAAACCGTAGCACAAGATCTTGTGAAGCAATAACTAAACCTTTTTGTAAAACAAAACTTTGTGAATTTTGCATTCCTGTTCGTGGTCCAAATCTTTGGAATAAGTTAATTGTTTCAAATCTAATCAAAACAAGTATTTCTTTTTCCAGTTTTAAAAGTTGTGTTAAAAGTATTTCAATTTCACTGAATAATGATATATATAAATATTTTTAAATTTTTATATTTTATCTTTTGATATTTTTTTGTTCTGTCTGTTTGTTTTTTAAGAATTTTTATTTGTATACCATATTTTTCTTGTTGTATGTGTAGATAAGTTAACGATTTATGTTATAAATTTATATTAATGGATAAATAATAATTTTAACCGAATTTTTCAATACTGCTAATTTTCTCAATAATTCTAATTGGTTCTCGATGATAAAGTCAAGCTAGACCTTCTACGAGTTTTCACTTTTCTTTGATCATTTATAATGTTATAAAATTAATATTTCGTATAAAAAAATATTATTATTTACATATTCACTTTTCAACTACAAAATGTAGTGTTGAATTTATCTAGAAGAATTGTGTTTTTTGTTGAAAATTTGTGGAAAAAAATAAAAATGAATGAATGAATGAATTTAAAAACTTATGTTGCCGAAAATAGACCTGTTTGTTTGTTTGTTTTTTTTAACGAGGCTTCCAGAACGCTCATTAAGCATTATCATAAAGAAATCGACCCGGAGTTTTAATGTATTTAATTGCATTTGTGCTACGGTTATCTTTGATGAAATACGGAGTTGTTTATTTTTATAACCGCCTGGTAATCTGATAGTAATCTGGTGTGCTTACTTCGTACTGTGATAAGTAATTAAAGGTTTAAAGAATCGAATTAGCAACTGAGTGTGTTAGTTGTGTTTTATTGAGCTCCGTATAAATTGTTGTTTATGCGTTTAAACTGGTTATTAATTAAATAAAAGTTGGATGTTTTGACTAGTTTATATTGTAGAACTGAGGTACAATTTTATTTCTGTTAATTTATACGTTTTTATTAAA
Organism: Candelabrum cocksii; assembly: GCA_963930725.1. Lineage (NCBI taxonomy): Eukaryota > Metazoa > Cnidaria > Hydrozoa > Anthoathecata > Candelabridae > Candelabrum > Candelabrum cocksii. Next base: position 3,589,826 of record OZ005677.1, on the reverse strand, counting down.
AGGTTTTGTAAAACTTATACAAAAACAGTTTTGTTTTCTGATTAATATTTAAATTCTCCAAACAACTTTCTACTTGTTTGCTACAAGATAATTGTTTTCCACGGAATTAAAAGCAGTTTTCCTATTTAACTCAGCAGCAAAACAATTTGCACAATTAAATCCTTAATCTGTAAACTAATTAAAACTAATAGGTACACGTAGTATATTGAAAAAACTCACTACTTTTCTTCTTGTCTATAATAAAATATTAAAATTAAAACTCAAACAGCTTCTATTTAAGTTTCTGTCTCTTTTATTTTAAAAAACAATTATTTTGTTCTGTATTTATAACATTCATTTTATTAACTTTAATTTTAAATTCTATTTTAACTCCCTGTAAATATATAAAACTTTAATTTTTAACTTATTATCATCTACTTTGTTTGTTTTTTGTTTGTTTGTTTGTTTGTTGTTTTTTGTTTGTTTGTTTGTTGTTTTTTATTGTTTTTTTACCTTGCATCAGTTTTTACAGAAATTGGAAGTGTGTACCCTGTTTCAAGATAATCAAAAGCCTAAATTCCCACGCGGGTCATTGGATGGTCGAGGTGGTTCTTATTAGGAGAAGTATATCTGAAACAGAACATCTTTCAATACTTCTGTATTACTACACGTCAACTTTTATCATTTCATTGTTACAATATCCGTAACGATATGGCATCTGGTAAATCTTCATATGGCAGAAACTTAAAAAGACCTGATCGATTCAATAAATATCGAGATCTAACAACTAAATGTTCTAATGAAAATTGTTCTATGCAAGGAAATCTGTTACATTTTAGACATTGTACTCGTTGCTCAAACTTCTTTTGTAGCGAACGTTGTAACTTCGATGTCAATGTAGTTGAATTGTTAAACGGGCGAAACGACAATTTCTGGTTTTGTCCTGATTGTGCAAAACCTGCACTTAGCGCTGTTTTCATAGAAAAAGATATTGATGCTCGCTGCAGTGCCTACTTTGAAAATATGGACATCCGATTAATGAACATTGAAGCAAGCAACACGTCAATTAAAAACACTCTTTCTTCAATGGCTAGTATTTTGAGAATAATTCGCTAGATTTCAATAAGATTGAAACTGTTTTAGAAAATTTTGAAACTAAATACAAGACACTTGAAAAATCGATTAAAAAACATGAAAAGCAAATCTCAAATCTTCTTGATGCTATGAAAAATAACTATGAAACACCAATCCCTAGTGTCGAAAGTAATATCTCGTGGGCTGATGCTGTAGCCCCAAAGGATAACGCACATACTAACCGTGTAATTGCTGATGTAGATAAGGAATCTCTAGAACGAAAAAAAATGGAAAATTTTATCATTATTAAAGGTGTTAGTGAATCCACATCTCGCGATATTGAAGAAAGGAAGAAACATGACGTTGCTGAAGCGGTTAGGATAATTTCTTTGTTGAACATTAATATATCAGAATCTGACTTTTATGATAATGTATCAAGAATTGGCCCTGTTCAATCTGCAACAGAAAGGAATGATTCGACAGATGGTATTAATATATCTCACCCTCGAAGAATACGTTTAAAACTAAAAACAAAATCAATGAGAGATCAAATCTTTAGTGAATCATCAATACTAAATGCCTCCGAAAATACCAAGAAATATTGCATTGATCCAGACAGAACTTACCAACAGCGTCAAGCAATAACTTTTATGTATGAAGAGGTTAAGAACTTACAAGCTACTAATCCAAAAAACGAAAAAGTTTGGGTAGTGACAGGAAAGATAAATCCTGTAATAAGACTTGTAAAAGTTTGAAACTTGGTTGTCTAAGTGCCAATATTCAATCAATGAATAACAAGTTTTGTAACAAAGTCAAGAAAATTATGAAATCTCATCCTCCTTTCTCTTTGGCATTTTGTAATATCCGCGGTTTTCGAACAAATTTTACAGATGTTGAGGTTTTTTTGATTGAGAATAATCCGGATGTATTAGCACTTTGTGAATCTAATCTAAACGCTGGTATGTCTTCTAATGACTTCCTTGTTCTAAAATATCTACCTCTATTTAGAATGGACTCCTCTATTCATATGCATGGACTAGCAGTTTATGTTAAGGAAACGTTACCAATATCTCCAGAAATTGACCTGGAAGGCCTCGATCAACCATTCATGTGTTTTCGTTTGTCTCTTCTACATTCAACTAGTTTTTTATTTTTCCTCTATCGTTCTCCTTCTTCCAAAGACTGTTCTGTTATCAAATCAGTCTCACAGTCCGCTGATTTAGCACTTCTTAATCATCGCTCAACCAACATCTTTGCATTTGGTGACTGTAACATTCACCATAAACAATGGCTAAAATTTTTTAACGGAACAAGTAGCTCTAGTGTCGAAACCTTTAACTTTGCAATTTCTCAGTCTCTCTCGCAACTGGTTGATTTTCCAACCCGCATTCCTGATCACTCCAGTCAACTACCTTCCTTGTTGGATTTATTTTTAACCTTTTTTTCAACCCTGACATCTGTAAAATATCTCATAGTGCTCCATTAGGTCGTTCTAACCATGTTGTTATATCAGTCAAAGTTAACTTCAAAAGACAAGTTTCTCATGAACATCCTATGCATAAAACCTTTTTTAGATATGATCTTACGGATTGGCAAAATTTTCAAGCATACATTCAGTCTGCCCTTTGGAAAAAAATTCTTTCCAAATCAGCTGATGATTGTGTTAATGAAACTACTTTAATAATGAAACTACTGAAGCTATAAGATTATTTGTTCCCTCAAGGAAATTTCAGATAAAACCTCATTCATTGTCATGGTTTTCTCCAGCATGTGCTGCAGCCATAGCCCATCGTAATCATTTTTTCCATTGCTATCGACGTGATGCGACTGATCTTAACAGACAATTGCTTATTGCCTCTCGCAATAATTGTAAATATGTTGTTCGTAAAGCAAAAACTGTTTTTGCTGAAAGAACTAAAGATCATACCAATTCAAATAAAATAGGTTCTTGTAAATTTTGGCGTATCATTAAAAATGTCCGGGGTAATTCTAAATCATCTGTGCCTCCACTATTCAATGGTCCTGGAGTCATTAATTTATCTAAGGATAAAGTAGAACTATTTGCAAAACTTTTCAGTTCTCATTCTACCCTCGATGATTCTGGACACGATCTCCCATATTTCACCTCCAAAACTGACCAGACTTTACAGGATTGCTTTATATCTCCGGATAACGTTTCCAAGATAGTTTCCAAAATAGATTCCACTAAAGCTACAGGACCTGATGGAATTCCTGTAATTGTTCTTCAGAGGTGTTCTACCGAGTTGTGCTGTTTACAAAATGTGTTTGGATGAATCTTGTTTTCCTTTATCCTGGAAATTTGCCTCCGTTATTCCAATTTTTAAAAATTGTGGTGACCGTTCTAATCCTTGCAATTATAGACCGATTAGTCTCATTTCCATTTTAAGCAAAGTTTTTGAGACTTTACTTAACCAGATCTTAGTGGAATTTATTGAAAAAATAATTTGTTTTATGACTCCCAGTACGGGTTTCGCTCCGGTCGTTCTACTGCTGATGTTTTGACAGTTATAACTGAAGGTTTTTATCGCGCCCTTGATGTTTCTGGTGAAGCGCGAGCAGTTGCTCTTGACATCTCCAAGGCATTTGATAAAGTCTGGCATCTAGGTCTATTGCATAAACTCAAAGCATATGGTTTAAAAGGTTCCTTTTTTAAAATTATCTCTTCCTCTCTTTCCAATCGTAGACTCAAGGTTGTTCTTGGTGGTCATTCATCTTCCACTTTTTCCATCAATGCTGGTGTTCCCCAAGGATCAGTTCTCGGACCAACCCTGTTCCTACTCTACCTAAACGATCTCCCAGACAATTTATCATCCAAAACCATTATTTACGCTGACGATTCCACATTGTACTCCTGTCTTTTGTTAAATCAGATGATTGTGATTAGGTTAATTTGGCCTTTGTTTTCAATAAAGATCTCATTACGGTAGTTGAATAGGGTAAGAAATTGGCTGGTTAATTTCAATCCATCTAAAACTAGTCTTCTTTTCATTAATCATTTCAAGCAAGCTTTTTTACCTCAATTTTTGATGAATGGTTCTCATTTGCCTGAAAACAATTCATTTTGCCTTCTTGGTCTCATATTTACAAGCGATCTCTCATGGCGTTCATACATTGAAACCATTGCCAAATCAGCTGTTATGAAGGTTGGTTCTCTTTTACGAGAAATGAGTTACCTCACCCCTGAGTGTTTACTTTACCTGTACAAATCGTCAATACGTCCTTGCATGGAATACAGCTGCCACATTTGAGCAGGTGCTCCTGTGAATTGCTTGAACTTGTTAGACCGTGTTCAACGGCGTGTTTGCAACGCAATCGGCGCAAACTTATCTTCGAAACTGGACTCCCTATCACACCGGCGAAACGTAGTTTCTCTTTGTCTTTTCTACAATTTTTTTTTGTGGACGTTGTTCATGCGAACTATCATCTCTAACACCTTCTTCCAGAATTTTTCACCGTACAACTAAGTTTTCTTTTTCCTCTCATCAATGGACTGTTTGTATTCCAAACTGTCACAGGGGTTTCTATAAGAACAGTTTTTTCCCGCAAACATCCAGACTTTGGAACTCCCTTCCTTCTACATGCTTTCCATCTGTCTATTACCTACAACGGTTCAAATCAAATGTTCATCGATATCTGAAAACTGCGTAACTTTCCCTGTAACTCTTCTAGCTCTTTACACTCAAGTGGCCTTTAAGGTCTTGTTCTGAGCAACAACAACAATAAAAAAACTCCGCTCACTTAACAACTTTGTGATAGCATTTTCTCGAACCCCAGAACCTTTCGGTTAAGAGCCGAACGCAATTACTATTGCGCTATCGCCGGATAAACCTGTATTTGTTTGAGATGCTGCGCACAGTTAAAATGATACTGCCGACAGTTAATGATACTGTGTACGTTGTACGAAAAATTGACCGAGGGTGTTCCCAACGTACATATACGTTCTTGGTAGTTGGAGTGGTAGGTTGTCTACTAAAAATAAACTTTCTTTAATAACGTTTCAACAATAAAGTAATTAATTCCTAAGCGTTATACTACTAAGTTAAAAATCATTAAAAATTTCCCTTTCGTTAATGGTTAGTAAGTATTCTTACTAAATTAGCAGTTAGTTCCAATTAACAGTTCAACCGTATAAAGCAATATCATAAATATCATAAAGCTCTATTATTACAATCCGAAGCATATGTTACCTCATCGCATAATCCCCTCCCCTATTTATTTTCGTATGCGCGTTACTTAACTTACTGATTGACTTTTAGAAAATTTAGGAAATCAAAGAAACTACTTTCAAGCTATCACTCCTACTACTAATTGCAATGATGGCGGACGTGTTTTTCAAGCTCTGTGCAGAAAGGTTTTCGTGAGTTAGAATTTGTTTGAATTCGTTTTCTTGCGAATATAAAAATTTCTTGCTTTTATTTAAGTGATTATTTATTTCTTAAACTGTAAATATTGTAAAAAATTTTGGCTTTTATTACAACGTCTTTTGACTAACATTTTTTTTGTTCTTTTCGCCGAAGCTTACTTTCTGGGTTGTAGGGGAAGTTTGGAACTTTGGGTCGTAACTCCAAGGGACTGCCCCGTATCGTGAGGAGATAAGCTTTGAGTTTGGAACACCTTCTCTTTTTACTCATTTATATCAAATTTTATTTGTTTTGATTTCCGCGAGAAGCATTTTTTTTACTTACAAGAAGATTACGAAAATTTGTCCTGGAAGAATCGACAAAGATTCTGCGGCGTCATTCTGGACGAAAATGATGAGTCAATAGAGCGCGACATATGCAAACACTGGTACTACATAAGTTGTCAGAATTTAAGTAGTGAGGCATGCCACGCAATTAATGAACATAATCTCTTTTGGGTATGCGATACTTGCCGTTCTAAATGTCATTTGCTTAGTGAACCATTTGACACTATTGTAAAAAAGCTTGATGTCATGAATAAAGACTTAAAATTTATTAAAACAAAAATTGAAAAAAATCATTCCAACTTATCAAAAAGTTACGCAGATGTAACAAAAAACATCAATAATTTAATGAAACCAACTACCCTTAATGTTTCAACTAAACAAATTATAAGAGAAACGATCAGCATTCAAACTGACTCTAAAAGCGGGGAAAACAACATTGTTGTACAAAACGTTGGTGAATCCTCTAGCGACTTAGAAAATGTTACTAAACTTTTCAACGTGAACTGTGAGGTAAATATTCTGGACGAGGATATTATTGATACCAGAAGACTTGGTAAATCGCGCGAAGACGGCTCATCTAGACCTCTACTCGTTAAATTTAAGGGAATTGGACCTAAACTGAAAATAATGAAGAACTCCTATAAACTAAGAGATTTACCGGATAACGTGTACATAAACCACGACAGAACACTCGAAGAAAGACGCCATTTTCATGATGTTAATTTAATACGTAAAAAAATGATAGCCGAAGATCATTCGGGGAATGGTTCTACAAAATAACCGGTCCTCCTTGGAATTTAGAAGTCACTTGCGTCCACTCGAACAAGAAACACATGCACGAATCACAAAGTCACCCAAAAGGCACAGGGTTTCCAACAACTTTAAAACAAATGGGAAAAATTCCCGCTTCAAAATAAAATCTGGTAGTAACAAAGACAAAAGATTAATAAATTCTCATCTTCCTTTCTCTTTAGCATTTTGTAATATTCGAGGTCTTCGAACAAACTTCACAGATGTTGAAGCTTTTTTGTTCGAAAATAATCCGGATGTATTAGCACTTTGTGAATTTAACCTAAACGCTGGTATATCTTCTAATGATTTCCTTGTTCCTAAATACCTAACTCTGTTTAGAATGGACTCGTCTATTTATATGCATTGTCTAGCAGTTCATGTTAAGGAAACGTTACCAATATCTCGGGTAACTGACCTGAAAGACCCCGGTAAACCTTTCATGTGTTTCCGTTTGTCTCTTCTACACTCAACTAGTTTTTTATTTTTCCTCTATCGTTCTCCTTCTTCCAAAGACTGTTCTGTTATCAAATCAGTCTCACAGTCCGCTGATTTAGCACTTCTTAATCATCGCTCAACCAACATCTTTGCATTTGGTGACTGTAACATTCACCATAAACAATGGCTAAAATTTTCTAACGGAACAAGTAGCTCTAGTGTCGAAACCTTTAACTTTGCAATTTCTCAGTCTCTCTCGCAACTGGTTGATTTTCCAACCCGCATTCCTGATCACTCCAGTCAACTACCTTCCTTGTTGGATTTATTTTTAACCTTTTTTTCAACCCTGACATCTGTAAAATATCTCATAGTGCTCCATTAGGTCGTTCTAACCATGTTGTTATATCAGTCAAAGTTAACTTCAAAAGACAAGTTTCTCATGAACATCCTATGCATAAAAACCTTTTTTAGATATGATCTTACGGATTGGCAAAATTTTCAAGCATACATTCAGTCTGCCCTTTGGAAAAAAATTCTTTCCAAATCAGCTGATGATTGTGTTAATGAAACTACTTTAATAATGAAACTACTGAAGCTATAAGATTATTTGTTCCCTCAAGGAAATTTCAGATAAAACCTCATTCATTGTCATGGTTTTCTCCAGCATGTGCTGCAGCCATAGCCCATCGTAATCATTTTTTCCATTGCTATCGACGTGATGCGACTGATCTTAACAGACAATTGCTTATTGCCTCTCGCAATAATTGTAAATATGTTGTTCGTAAAGCAAAAACTGTTTTTGCTAGAAGAACTAAAGATCATGTCAATTCGAAAAAAAAGGTTCATGTAAATTTTGGCGTTTCATTAAAAATGTCCGGAGTAATTTTAAATCATCTGTGCCTCCACTATTCAATGGTCCTGAAGTCATTAATTTATCTAAGGATAAGGTTGAACTATTTGCTAAACTCTTCAGTTCTTATTCTACCCTTGATGATTCTGGACACGATCTCCCTTATTCCACCTCCAGAACTGATCAGACTTTACAGGATTGCTTTATATCTCCGGATAACGTTTCCAAGATTACTTCCAAAATAGATTCTACTAAAGCTACAGGACCTGATGGAATTCCTGTAATTGTTCTTCAAAGGTGTTCTACCGAGTTATCTCCCGTTTTGTGTGCTGTCTATAAAAAGTGCTTGGATGAATCTTGTTTTCCTTCATCCTGGAAATTTGCCTCCGTTATTCCAATTTTTAAAAATTGTGGTGACCGTTCTAATCCTTGCAATTATAGACCGATTATCTCATTTCCATTTTAAGCAAAGTTTTTGAGACTTTACTTAACCAGACCTTAGTGGAATTTATTGAAAAAAATAATTTGTTTTATGACTCCCAGTATGGGTTTCATTCTGGTCGTTCCACTGCTGATGTTTTGACAGTTATAACTGAAGGTTTTTATCGCGCCCTTGATGTTTCCAGTGAAGCGCGAGCAGTTGCTCTTGACATCTCCAAGGCATTTGATTAAGTCTGGCATCCGGGTCTATTGCATAAACTCAAAGCATATGGTTTAAAAGGTTCCTTTTTTTAAATTATCTCTTCCTTCTCGGTCCGACTCTGTTCCTACTGTACATAAACGATCTCCCAGACAATTTATCATCCAAAGCCATTATTTATGCTGACGATTCCACTTTGTATTCCTGTCTTGAAAAATCAGATGATTCCAATAAGGTTAAATTGGCCTCTGTTCTGGAAAAAGATCTCAACACAGTAGTTGAATGGGGTAAGAATTGGCTGGTTACTTTCAATCCATCAAAAACTAATCTTCTTTCCATTAATCATTTCAAGCAAGCATATTTACCTCAAATTTTGATGAATTGTTCTCATTTGTCTGAAAACAATTCATTTCGCCTTCTTGGTTTTATATTTACAAGCGACTTCTCATGGCGATCTTACATTGAAACCATTTCAAAATCAGCGGCCATGAAGGTTGGTTCTCTTTTACGAGAAATAAGTTACCTCACGCCTGAATGTATCCTTTACCTTTACAAATCTTCTATTCGTCCTTGCATGGAATACAGCTGCCACATTTGAGTAGATGCACCTGCGAATTAGCTGAATTTGTTAGACCGTGTTCAACGGCGTGTTTGCAACGCAATCGGCGCAGACTTATCTTCGAAACTGGACTCCCTATCACACCGGCGTAACGTAGCTTCTCTTTGTCTTTTCTACAAGTTTTTTTATGAATGTTGTTCAAGCGAACTGTCATCACTTACACCTTCTCCCAGAATCTTTCTCCGTACAACTAGGTTTTCTTCTACTTTTCATCAATGGACTGTTTGTGTTACAAATTGTCGCAGGGATTTTTATAAGAACAGTTTTTTCCCGCGAACATTTAGACTTTGGAACTCCCTCCCATCTACTTGCTTTCTCTCTGAGTATAACCTTAAGCTTTTCAAATCTAATGTTCATCGATATCTTGGTACTGCTTAACTTTTAATTTCCTGTAGCTCTTTGCACATAAGTGGCCTTTGTGGCCTTGTTTTGAGCAACTTCAATAAAAAAAAACAAAAAAAAAACAAACTGAAAGTTGTGCAAAGTCGCTGTTATTCTACGCGCGAGGTATACAAAAGAACATAAAGGAGAAAGTCTTTTAGGACCTAGGTCAAGATGGTATGAAGACACGGTTGCCAGAGCAGGGCTGTAACAGCATGAAAATTGTTTTTGGGGGGCCAAACATATTCTAGTTGGAAAATGAAAAATTCAACTTAGGAAAAATCTTTAGGATGAGGGAGTGTAAAAATTGTCGACCACCATGGTTGGCCGACAAAGAAAATTTTCTAATCTGAAAACACATTATCAGGCTATTTTCATCCCTTGAGAGAAAATTAACTGTGAAATGTTTCACTTCCATGAAACTTAATAATATGGAAAGTATTATCGAAAAGATTTTTTTAGGGGACCATGCAGAGTAGTCTATGAAACTAAAAAAGACAGTGAAATTGAAAGAACTTTAGCATATCTTGCCAACCTACGTCAAAATGAATCATTTCTTGTAACAACAACAACCAAAGTTAGACATCGTAATTCAAAGAATAATCTAAAGGAAAACTGGAAAGTCGATAATTGAATACTTTTTCTTTTTGTGTATAGCGTCCCTGGGGCAAGGCTTCATTAAGCATGTTAACGGAAGAGGGAACGCAACATCTCCCAGAAATTCCTATGGGAATCTCCCTGCGGTTCAGGCAAATTGAGAAAGTTATATTATTATTATTATTAAAATGAATATTTACACAGGATATATACACGCCAACTTTATAAGAAAAATTGCTATCAATGTGTGTCCTGCACAAAAATATAAAAATATAAAAAGTAAAATATATTATATTGTATATATTGTATTATATTGTATATATTGTATATATTATATTGTAAAATATATTATATTGTAATTATATTGTAATTAGTGGTTAAAATAATTATTCAAAATGCTCTTTTAAAAGATGTTAAAGGTGGAATAACGTTCTGTTGATCTTATTTCTAGTGGCAATTCATTGTACAATTTGGCTCCAGAAAAATAAAACGATTTTCTACCACATTCAAGTTTTACTTTCGGTAGCCGTATTATGCAACTGTTATTTCTAGTTTGAATAGTATGCGTGTTTATTTGGAAGTATTCCGTGAAGTTACTGCATGTGGAGTTTTCGATGCATTTCCGTACTACCAAGCAAGCATTTCGTTTAATAGATGACTCTCCAGATGGTACTTTTGATTCAGAGCCAATTATTTTGTTAGCACGTTTTTCAATCGATATCAACGCATTACGTTGTGTCATTGTCAAGTGAAGCATTATCAGGCTGTTTGCGTCTGGGCATAACCATGGACAGCTTCTTTCTTTTACTCGCTTTGTAATGTGCGGTGCATGTTTATTGAATATTTCGCATAATTACTTCGTTAAATATGACAAAGACAAATTCACATCATTCATAGAATAAACGCATTCCCAGTCAACAGAACGCAGTTCGTCGTTAATTGTGGCTTTGTTATAATTAGAGTAGTTTCTACATTTGATCGTTCGAGCTGTATAGCGAAAATGATTAAGTTTACGTACGCAATATACCATGTCGTGGTCGCTCAGACCAGTTGGTGTAACGTCACAATATGATATATTCCCGAGATTATTTATAGCAATTATATCAATCAGAGATTTTGTTTCAGTTGTTATTCTTGTTGGCTTGGTTACTATTTGAGTAAAACCATTTAATCTCAACATGTTTTTTATGTCTTTGATTTTATTTGCTATTAAGTAATCAATGTTGAAATCGCCAAGTATGATAACTTCCTTTGATTTGTTATTAAATAATGACAATATGTCATTAAAACGCTCATTAAAATCAGGATGTAAATGATTTGATGTATCAGGCGGTCTATAATAAACAGCTATAAGAAAACTTTTTGATTTGTTTATAATTACTTCATCATTATCATTATCATTGATAGCAACTGAGGGTTGCCAGACGTCCCGGAAAATTCAACAGTGTCTGTCCCTGGTCCCTTAATTCACCTGAAAATGTCCCTAATTTTGGTACTTGACAAAAAAGTCAAAAAAGGTTCTTCTTGATAAAAAAAAATGGTTGCTAAATTAGTTATAATAATTTGTAAAAATCATTTGCCCTTTACTTTTAAGTTAGGTTGGAAAGGAAACATTGTGGCAAGAAATGCTATACATGGCAGAATTGCCACGGTAGGTGAACTTGTCATATATATAATACAACAGCAGGTTTGTTTAAGGTATCAATCAGTCATTGTGTTACCCATACATAATTTTGAACCATGTGACATATTATATACAACAAAAGTAATGTATTTCCAGTGTGAATAGAGACGTTTAAATCCTTTTGCTTGGCTACACGATGTTCCATCAATAATCTTCCTGCCTTGACCTGGAGCGATTTACGCCGATATCAAATGCTATAAAGCTACATATTCATCGTGCTTACCCCCAAGCATACATTTGGTGTCATGCAGCCATTGATCTGCCATCAATATCGACCAAGAGCTGTACGGATCCGTGTCGAGTTGCAGAATAGCCCTGTTGTCAATATTATAAATGCACTAATGAATGTTCAAGCCCATTGTAATGGGACATGGCTATTGTGCGTCTAACTATGACTTACTTATATTTCCGTATTTTTCGGCCACTATTTTATACCACTTTTTGAGTGTTACCATTTTTTGAAAACCGAGGACCAATGTCGATCAAATTTCTAACCTTCTATGCAAAAAAGTGGATGCGTGTCGGCAGTTAAAGTACATATTCAGCGTGTGTTTGGGAATGAATCAGGAACGAATCGCAATTATGCTATTTGATTTTCAACGCTAAATTTACGTCTACCGAAGAGTTACACTTACTAAAGATAAATTTCGGTACATTTTTAAAACCGTAGATTTCCCACTTAAAACTATTCTGAATTTTTTACACCCTGGATCAAGAAAAGTACTTGAATCCTTTAAATTGCACACAGATTTGCACAAAAGAATTAAATCAACAAACGCGAGATAAGCAAAGAATACAGGAAGAAATAATATCTGAGTGGATTATAGGGAGTGGGGGTGTAACAATTAGAAGTTAAAAAGCTGCGTGGGAGAAGGACGATGTTATTAAATATGACGCAAATTAAAACCTCTTTTTCTTTGTCTCAAAGTTTATAAAAATACACTGTTCCGTGTGCCACGAGTTGGTGAGTAGCCACAACTTGCGCTGCTTCTTGGACGGGCTGAGGGGGTAAGATTTGCAGAGCTGGAATGATGGTGTAAACCATTGGAGGATGTTGGAGGTTGGGCAGCGGTTGGAGAAAGTGTTGGTGTGGCGTCAGAAATGCAGGCTGTGGTCTCGGGAGGGTGTTAATTTGGTTAAATGGACATCGCTAAGGAAAACAATCGAAACAAAATTATATCACATAATTGATCAATTCAACTGACTCTGTTATAAATGGACTTTATGAAAATTATAAGCAGTAAATGTTCGCTTACCCTTTTCCTGTTGACCTTCCGCCATACATTGGCATCATTATTGGTCGTCCAATCGCGTTCTAAATAAATCATCATAAATTATGCAACGTGTTTTTAGTAACGCAAATTATGCAATGCACATAATTAAACAAATTGTGAATAAGTTTGTAAGCACGATAGTGATGTTTCATTCCGATTCCACAATCAAACGCATGGATAACGTCATATTGTGTAAATCACAACTCACATGTACTTCCTGTACAGACCGCACTGTCACAATATTTGAGTCGTTGTCGCCGCTGGACTCAGGTACTTGTATGAGCGATGGCGAGGTTGGAAGGGGGAAATCTCCACCGTACCGCAAGTAACGCTGCAATTACATAAAAAAAACATTTCTGAATGGAAAGTTCGTTTCACGGAAGTTTTATAAAAAATATTGTCACCGCATAGAAAGGCCAAAGAAGATTTTTGCAAAAGAATATCATTATGCGGCGGGCTAAATTAAGCTTTGAGTCCTTATTAAATATACGGATGGATTTATCTGTAATCAAATCAACGCAAAAAATCAAATTATATTAATTGGTGATTGGTAAGCGCCAATATGATTCATACCATTATTTTTACCGCTGGACCGACTCTGACCCGTTTCCCCATGAGAATGTGGATTCGCTCCCAAATAGCGTTCATAGCCTCATATCTTGATGCGAATGTCACGAAACCAAATCTATAAATAAATAGGAAATCAGGTAATGGTTATTGTAAATATTTCTCATCAAAAATCATTCATAAATTTATCACAAAACGATTTTCATCGGTGGAATTTCGAAAGACATTTGTTTATAAAAAGGACGTGTATTATTGTGTACCTTCTGGATCGTCCCAGACCATCAAGAAAAATCTTTGCTTGCGAGACTGTTCCAAACAGGCGAAACCGGTCTCTTAAATCCGCTTCCGAAGCCTGAAAAAATACACACAAACAAAATGATTGAAAAGTGGTTGTTATATTTGACTTTTTATATTTCATTTTAATAAAGTTTTAGACACTCTTGACGTCAAACGTTTCGTCGACAAAAACTTACATTCTCAGGCAACCGCCCGAGAACGAAATAAACGAAGGTGAACAAGAGAATAGCTAGAGGTGATAGTATTTTTCTTTATTCATTTATATAATATTTTGGCATATAGGTATATAGGTATTTTGGTATATAGATGGTTATGTATTGATTACTGATCTCTATAATGACGTCACATATTTGATGATGACGTCAGCAAATCATGAAAATTTTCAATCCTTTCAATCATTTCTTTTCTGATGGCAAAACTTTCCGCTTGACTTGGTTCATGATATTTATCGTTGTGCTTGAAAGCTTATTGTGTTTCAGTCAACCATAAACTTGTAAAAAGATGACAATGCAGTGCAATTCGTGTTCTTTGTCGTTTGCAAAAAATAACACTATATTGCAATACATGTGTTCGTTCTTTTCAGTCAAGCTGTAAAGTTGTTAGACGAAGATGTCGAGAAAAATCTCTTTACGTGAAGCAGTTGATTTTTGCACGAGAAGTTCAGATGAAGAAAGTGATCTTGGGGAAAGTAAAGTTGAATGTGAAGATGATGAACCTGAGCTATCCTATCATGCAAATATTATGTGCACAATCTGATACTATCTATTTTTCATTATAAAGCAAATTTGTAATCTATTTTTTAGTTCTGCTAAACTTTTTCCCGAAAGTTCATATTAACAAAATAACAAAAGTTTCATTGAAATCTTGAAGATTTTCTATCCCATCCCATAATGCATTTCAGTTAGAAATGGTTAAAAATCTTCACAAGGCAGGTATACAAAATAAAATATTTTGATATGAAAAAGGTTTTCGGCTGAATAACAATTCAAAAACATGATAAGTTCACAAATAGTGATTTTCCTATAGCGATTGATGACGTCATCACATTTTTGATTACGTCATCAAGTTTTGAGTTGAGTGATTTGTCTTATTTTATTTCTAAAAGTCCAAAGTTTAAGTGTGCCAAGATTCATAGGTTTTCGATGAAAATAACAGATTTTATAGCAATTTTGCTACTGCGGGCCAAAAAGCCCCCCCCCCCGCCTTTGGGAACTCCAAAAAACCCCGCCTGGGATAGGGTTAAACTTATCCAATTCTATATATTTGGACAGTAATTACATATCGCGTCTACACAATATTGTTCTCTGAACAAAACTAATGTTTTAGTAAAACGAACTTTAACATAGTAACTCATTTAGAAATATTAAGAAATAAATGTAATAATAAACTTCAGTTTACAAAACGCTCTTTTTACCGTAATTTACTTCGTGAAAACTCTACAGATGCAAGCAAATTCTGGAAATGTTTGAAGAAGATTTTCCTGTATAAATCAACTACGAATACCACAAAGAAAGATCACAATATCTCACCAGCAACTTTCTCTCAATACTTCCAATCTGCTGTAAAGGAATTGAAGGAAAATCATTTCGTGAAACTTTTTATGACAGGTACCACTTCAGCTCCAAATCGCAGAACGAAAGAAACAAGAAAAAAGTTACAAGAGAAATAAGGCATGTGGTATTGACAACTTACCGCCTGGAATGCTTAAAGATTGCCGTGACCATATTTCAAAGCCTCTCTGGTACATTCTCAACTTGTCGTTACAAACCGGAACCATACCATCAATTTGGAAGATTGCAAAAATGGTACCAATTCACAAAATGGGCTCACGAAAAGATCCCTCTAACTACCGTCCGATATCGATCCTGCCGGTACTATCAAAACTACTCGAACGTGCTGTCCACATCCAAATTTCCACGTACTTAGAAGTAAATGATCTGCTAACGAAACAACAATTTGGATACCGAAAGAACAGGTCAACACAATGTGCTTCTATACTCTTATTGGACGGTATCAGGAAAGGCGTCGATAAGGGAAATATGGTCGGAACCATATTTTTGGACCTAAGGAAAGCTTTTGACACATTAGGTCACAGCACCTTACTACAAAAACTACCATCGTATGGCATAACAAACAATGAACTTAACTGGTTTGCTGATTACTTACGTGATAGAAAACAGTATGTTAGCATTAAAGAACTGAACTCTAACCTAGCACCAATCGATACTGGAGTACCACAAGGGTCTATCCTTGGTCCCTTGATGTTTATTACATTTTTCAATGACTTTGTAGGCAATATTGGACACTCTAATGTGTTAATGTATGCAGACGACACCGTCATATATTATGAAGATAAACAACTAGAAAGCATTGAACAAGTGCTGAATAAAGTAACTTGAAGAAATCGCTAAATACTTTGATGAAAATAAACTACCGTAAATGACTGAATAAGCGCCCTCTGCCGAATAAACGCCCCTGCCGAATAACCGCCCCCCATAGAAGTAAACATATTAATAAGTGCCCTTGCTGAATAAGCGCCCCCCCCCCCCCCCTGAGTTGTAAGGGGGCGCTTATTCAAACAAACGTATAAAAGACAAAAATTGATATTAAGACGATATTATGATGTTATTAACTATTAAATATAGGCATTTTTCTTACATGCTGATTTATGTCAAATTCTATGTCAAAATGTGAATATATTATCCCCGGAAATGATACGGAATTCGTTCCAGTCATGTGCGTTGAATCTGCCAAGTGATGGCTCAAAAGACGAGAATTTACATTGTTTTAAGCAAAATCAACCATGCAAGAAAGGAAAGGAGATACTTGCTTCTCAACTGTCCATTTTGACAGAAAAATATAAAAATCCTTTCACCAAAATCGACGAAGAAAATGTCAACTAGGCTACACCAAACTTTCTGCAAATTGACTCTGACGACGAAGAGGATGACGATATAGATATTTGCAGCTAACATTTTCATCAGTTTGTAGTATTTGAAATTTTATTTTGACTTTTATTAGATACTATGTTATTTATATGTTTATCGATTTCTTGATTTAAATGAATAAGCGCCCTGCCAAATAAGCGCCCCTGCTAAATAAGCGCCCCCTCTGAAAGTTAAAATTTCTAATAAGCGCCCTGGGCGCTTATTCAGTCATTTACGGTAGTCATTAATCTTAGCCATGAGAAGACAGAAGTAATGTTGTTTGGAACAGCTAAAAAGCTATCTTCACAAGAACGCCCTTTAAAATTAGTCTACAGGAACAGACCGATCAGTAACAGCGACTCGTATGTTTATCTAGGACATGTATTGGATCCAACACTACATCTCAATGAAAGCTTTGATGTCTCATATAAGAAAGCTTCAAACCGTCTGAAACTTTTGTCGTCATTACGAAAATACGTTACCACCGAAGCTGCAATGAATATTTACAAGTCAACTATATTACCAATCAAAATATACACTGGCACATTAAAGTTAAAATTTACAGCAAACCAAGCAAACCGACTAACATCAATCGAGAGGAGAATTAGTACCATTGCCAAAGTGCAAAACCAAGTAGAAAGTATTCAGAATATCATCAGGGAAAGCACTTGCAAATTTGTAAACAAATGTATTTCAAATCAAATGTTGGAAAATTTTGCAAGTTATTTTGAGTGGAGGAATCATAAATTGTGCACACGAAACAATAACGCATCGTTAAGACTACCGAAAGTGAGATTAGAGTACGGAAAAAGAGCATTTCAATACATTGGAGCAAAATGGTACAATGAATTGCCTCGTGACATACGATTGAAAAATGGTGTAGATTTCACAAGAGCGATTGATAAATATTTTTGTACATAGTGTTTTTTATTTTGTCAATAAAATTATTTTAAATTTTTTTAAATTTTACTTACTAACGTATTGCACCGTATATTTATTTATATCAATGAGGACACATATTGATAACAGTATATTGTATTAATTCATGATTTTTACTGAAATGTTTTTTATCCTCTGTAAATATTCGTAAATAATAAATAATAATAATTTGATTTTTATTTTATAAACTTAGCCAACCAATCATAAAACTGAATTTTAATTATGGCATTAGAACGACATTTACTTTATTTGTTTGCAGTTTGTATTTCATTATTTGCATTACAACGAAATGCGCGACAAGACCGCGACGAAATGAACTGCTCAAGCCACTCGTTTTAATTAGCGCTTTATACAGCACTTTGAGTCTGCGACGAAATGATTTACGACGAAATGAACTGCGACGAAATGATCTGCGACAAAATGAACGGGATCCGTTATACAATATGCTGACGACACTGTGATATACTTTGCACATCAATATAAACAAAAACGAAAACGAACTGATAATCCTGCATTATCCCCAGTTCTATTTTTTTCTTATCTTTTCTTCTTATCTCATCTTTTTTTTTAATCATAATTTGAATATTTAATCTTAAAATTTCGAGAATCTACAGCTGTTTCTGAAACATGCAAAACAATGTTTGACGTCATATGCTGAAGTGAGAAATAGTGTGAAAATCCCATTATTAAAAACTCGTTGTTAACTGCCAGTGTCGCGCGAAATTTATGACCTACGAAATTTATGATCATGACAGATCTGCACATGCGCACACGGTGCGCATGATTGACATCCGGTGAGAAATTTCGCAACATTCGAGACTGTTCAACCAGGTTCAACTTCACAACACGTTGTATTTTATATCGCTGCAAATAACTGCAAATAACTTCACGTTCGCTTTAAAAATGACTATGGAGTCTGCACCACGTACCTCTGTTGGCGTGGCATTGACCATTTATAGTGAAACAAAAACCAGGCGATAATAAAATAACAGAATTAAGTTCTAGATATCTCGATTTCTCGATTACTGCACGTTTTCGGGTATGTATTTGTATGCGGTATACATTTATATACTCAATAGCTGAATTTCACAAGCGTCATGTATTTCGCGCCCACGTGCACGCCCACATGTATTTCGCAAGAATCATAAATTTCGCTTGACACCGGATACATTGATTGAACTCCCGCATGGTTCTAGTAAGAGGGGAGGTGGAATTTTAATGTATGTTTCTGGCTGTTTTGTTCCTGCATTGTTCTCAAAAATTCATGACGAGCATGCTGAGATGCTATTTGTGGAAATACAGTGGTCGTTCAGGAAATATTTTATGGTTGGCGGCATTTACCGACCACCAAATAAAAAAATAAAAATCTTTAAAAACGCACTAAAATCTATTTTCAAATTTACCAACAAAAGAAATCTCTTTGTATAGCCGGGTATTTTAACATTAACGCTCTGAAAATACGTAATTTAAAAGAGAATTGGTGGCATCAGAAAGCATCAGAGGCACAAGCTGCAGCTGATAGAAAAGATACTAAAGCTTTCTACTTCTACGTTCGTGACGTTTTTGGACCTTGGACAAAAGATGGCATCACTCTTTATAAGGACGCTGTATTTATTCAAAACAGATGGGTTGATCATTATTCCGAACTGTTGAACCAACCATCTACCATCGTCATGGCGGTAATTGAGGGAATTACTCAGAAACCCTTTGTTGCCTCACTAGATGAATATCCTTCCATTGCTGATGTCAGCTCTTCAATTAGAAAACTTAACAATGGTAAAGCTCTTGACATTAATGAAATTCTTAAATTTGGTAGATCTACCAAATGTTGTATGGTGCACCATCTCATTATACATGTCTGACAATTAGATTCTGTTCCGGAAGATTGGGTTGATGCAGTCCTTATTTCTCTTCACAAATCGGGTCCTCTTGATCAATGCGGAAACTTTCGAGGTATATCTCTGCTGTCCATTATTGGTAAAGGTTTAGCTTGTGTCTTGTTAGATCGCCTTAATACATATATTGCTCCTAATGTAATTTCAGATTCACAATGTGGATCTAGACCTAATAGAGGGACTGCAGATATAATCTTTTCTGTGCGTCAGCTCCAGGAAAAGTGTCAAAATGAACAAAATGTGGACCTCTACAATTGTTTGATCGATCTGAGCAAGGCGTTTGCCGCGGTTAACAGAGATGCTTTGGGGGTTGTACTCGGTAAGAGTGGATGTCTTCCTAAATTTATTAATATGTTCAAAAGTCTCCATACAAATATGAAGACACGTGTTAACTTTGGTGGAACCCTTTCAGAACCTTTTTGTGTGGATAATGGGGTGAAGCAGGGTGATCTTGCTGCCCAACTCTATTCGCAATTTACTTTGTATCAATGCTTGCTGTTGCCTTTGAAGAAAATCCGGTAGGCATTTACTTGAACTACCGAACATCTGGTACTGTGTTTGATCTCTCTCGTCTCAGAAGTAAATCTAAAATATTTGTCTCGGTCATCAGAGATGATTTTGTATGCTGACGACTGTGATCTTCTTAGTCATACTGAAGCTGGTCTACAGCTACTAGTCAATAGTTTTGACGCTGCTTGTGATGCTTTTGGTTTCACAACAATAAATCTTAAAAAGACAGTTGTGATGTTCCAACCTGCTCCTGGCAAGGGTTACAAAGTTCCTTCTATCTTCATAAAGTATAAACAACTTAGATCTGTTGACAGTTTTGTCTATTTGGGCAGGAAGATCACGCGAAAACTGGCAATTTAGATAAAGAGATTAGTTCTCGTATCAGGTGTGCTGCAGTTTCTTTTGGTAATCTAACTGAAAGTGTGTGGAACCAGCATAACATTACCTTATCCACAAAAATCATGGTTTACATATCCTTTGTCCTTTTTTCTCTTTTGTACTTTGCTGAAACCTGGACAACGGTATGCATATCAAATAAAACTTCTGTAAAGATTTCATCAAAAGTGTCTTCGCCATATTCTAAACATCAGTTGGCAGGCGATGGTACCTGATACAAAAGTTCTTGCTCGTGCCAAACTTTCTTCTGTGGAATGTATCATCTGCCTCTACAGGCTCAGATGGCTGGGCACTTGATCCGCTTCGAAGACCATCGGATCCCCAAACAGTTTTTTTTGTGATGAGCTATATCTAGGTAAGCGACGCCAATGTAAACCAAAAAACCGTTTCAAAGATTAACTGAAACGCACTCAAAAAAAGTTGGAAAAAAGTTGATATCTCATACCTTCATCTTGAAAATCGTGCCCAAAACAGAAATGAGTGGCGGGGTTTGATCCACAAACAAACTAAACTGTTTGAGGAAAAAAGTGTCATGCTTGCTCAACTAAAACGTTCAGCCAGAAAAGGTACTGTCTTGGTGATTCCATTTGATGTAACGGTTTTCACATGCACAACCTGTAATAGAGTTTGTTTGTCTAAAGCTGGTTTAAAGTCTCACCAACGATCCCATAACACTTGTGGTAATACCTGTAGCAACAAGCAGTTGAGCGTTAAGTTGAACGACTTACATTGCAACATATGTGATCGGGTGTGCAAATCCATTGGCGATGTCTAAAACGACACAAGCTTACTCACATCGATGACCGTCCTACTCAAGCACCAGCAAATAGGTTGACTTGTGGTGTATTATGCCAAAAGACCTGCCGTAGCATGGCAGGCTTAAAGAGTCATTTAACTCATAGCTGGCAATTTTTTATCTTTTCTAACTTTTACAATTGAAATCGTCATGCTCGTCTAACGAGTAGACAACCATCATGCCATGCATAGCTATATTGAACGGAAACACCGGAAACATCACACACACATGCTACACTAGTTACTTTCTAGTTATTCGTACTTTGTATGTTGCTTTACTGCATTGAGCAGCTTTGCATCTTGCAGGATGTAGGTGAAAAAATCGGCACAGGAGAAAGAGTAGTTTTTTTCTCACTTTTTACATAGTTAATTAACTATTTCTATGGGTATTTGGCGATCGAGCAAGTTTTTTAAAAAAGGATGGAATTCATTACTCCTTTTGTTTTGGTTGAATTCCACGTGATTTGATCGTTCACTCGATGATAATTATGCATTCACGTGACTTTATTGTTTTACTCGTGCGCATAATTATGTATTTTTACGGAAGATAAGAGGAACAATTTGTTGTCTTTTGACTTGGCGCAAATTCAAATCTTTGATATTACTTATGCCAAAACATTGATAACGATGGCGTTTTAGAATATGCGCCCGTCGGACTGAATCGCTGCTCATCACAAAAATCATAAAAAGGATTATTTTGCTAGATCAAAGACGTTTCGCGTTGGTCGAATCAATTATTCAATTTGAAATAAGATTCCTTTTTTAGTTGCTTTTTCGCTTTTACATTAAAACATTTAAGCACGATTAGATTTCCCTGGTGTGCATTTTCATGGCAACCTGATCTTTAGAATCAACGAAGCGTGTTGCAGATTATACTGAACGAGTGCTCGTATATAAAAAGAAGTGTCGAGCGTGATTCGCGCCGGAAAAAAAATGGACTGGAAAGTGGTGTTATTGGTCGTGGGGATCGCAGGCTCCCTCTACGCAGATCACTTCGAATATTCCGAATGTTTTCCGCCCAATAGTGACAGCGAGAAGGGACAGACGTTCTTCCAGCATGATGTCGACGATTTGACCTTTGGGAAGGTGGACGTGAAAGGGTTCACGGGGAGGGTGGTGTTCGCGGTGAACGTAGCAAGTTTCTGAGGGTGAGGATTGACGAATATTATTTTGATAGATCCCCGACAAAATTTGGCGCCATTTTCGCTGATTCATTCGAAAGAATTGAAGGCTTAAATTGGTGAACAAACTAAGAACAGGGCTAAGTCTAAATTAATAATAAGGTTGGTGCATTTGCAATTGTAAGACCCCATTACGAAAGAATATTCAAAGATATAGGAAGAATAACAGGTGCAACATAAATTTAGTATTATTCTTCATAAATATTATTCAGTGTAATTGGGCCTGTACGTGTTTGTTTCTTTCTTTTCTTTGTAGAAGATGTATTATGCGACTTATGAAGTAATAAGAACAAATCGAGGCTAGAATCAGCTAAAAATTAAGAACAGCTAAAGTTGAACCCAATCTACCTGGTTCTTATAAAAAAGTGTATTTCACAAAAATAATTTAAATTGTTTCATCGATTAGGTACACCCCTCAATACCGCAAAATGAATGAATTTCAAGAGAAGTACGGTCCGAAATACGCCCAGGCGAACCACCCGCACAAACCGCAATGTCATTTGCAAGTGGTCGGATTTCCGTGCAACCAGTTCGGTTACCAGGTAGCTATCGTCCATTCATTGCATTAAAGCACCCGTTCTAAAGGTTTCTAAAACGTAACAAGATGAGCTATGGAAAATAGCTCGAAACGTTATAGGAGTTGATTTCATTTCGTAGTTCTTCACACAATCCTTTTCATCATCAAACATGCTTTTTTACAAGCAACTAGAATATATTGCTTATATTTTCAAGATTTTCAGGGCTCAATATGTTGCTGGGCAGTTTAACCAAATGAACATGTTTTGAGTGTATTCCCATGATTTCTTAGTAATCTATATAGGTTATTTATTTGGGAAGTTTAAGGAAATTTTCAATATAGAAAATGTATGCTTTGCTCTGAAGACTTGTATCCTGTCACTACAATACTAACTGCAACCTGCAATTTTATATCGTTGCCTATTGAAAGATATGTTTAGCCCTCAAAGTTGCTGAACATTTGTCATTCTGAGGGATAGTCGCTTATAAATCGGTTGCTTATAAAAAGAAAAGTGTACATTGAAACACACGTATTTAATATCTGAAGTGTTGTCCAAGGCTTCACACGGACCCTTAATGTCACACATTTTGTGAATTTTGATTGACAGATGTTACCATTTCTTTCGCGCCATTATTCTACCGCTCGTACGGAATTCATATTCAGCATGTTTTGCGTGCAAACTCTAGAAACTAGAAAGAATACCGGCGGATTTTTGAAATAACACGAACCACGGACTAGTGATGGTGTCACGATAAAAACAGCTAGTTTCCTGATCTACAAATCAGGTTGAACGTTAGGAAGGGCATCCAGTTCATAAAAACCCCGCTCCAACACACATGATGGTACAACAAAATTTTAGAGAGAGAGAGAGAGAGAGACGGACGTCACGACCCACGATCCTCGTTTATAAAGCAACTGTAGATAGTTCTCTTTTCTCAGAAACCATCTCCCCCAACCAGGAGTAAAATGCCTTGTAGTTCACTTCCCATGCTACCATTAGTAGAAAAAACAAGTAAACCTGCCATTTACCACTGGTTGTATTTTTTCCCTTTCTTCACATATAGTTTTTGATGGTAAAAATGTTTCTTATCTATTTGTTTCTCAGTTTAATATTTTTACTTAGGAACCGGCCGAGAACTTTGAGTTGATGAACTGTTTAAAGTACGTGCGGCCAGGGTACAATTTCGTTCCAGCCTTCCCTCTCTCGGGAAAACTACAAGTGAATGGAAAAGATGAGCATCTTCTATTCACCTTTTTAAAAGTAAGAGGTTTTGATATGTTGTTGCATTTTAATAGGCGTTTCAAACATACGGTTACCGATAACAGATTTGTGGGTGCGACGTTTAGTAGTAATGCGATTTTTTAAATAGATAAACGGTTTTTCTTCGAATTTTGCGTAATTGATCAATTGGCTTATCACGTGACATAAGAAAACTCAGCGCGAGAAAACCGACTCTTTCCACGTGATTTCAATTAGGAGACCATCGTGTAGTACACTGTTCTTAGTTAGTTTATTTTATGAACAGAATCGCTGTGAGGCCCCCTTGGGTTTGATTGCTAACCGATCCGATGTCACGTGGTCGCCGATCCGCAACAACGACATCTCGTGGAACTTCGCAAAGTGGTTGGTTCGATGGGACGGACATCCATACAGAAGGTAAATGATGGTTATTTGGCTCGCATCGGTGACTGTTAATGCAGTGATGCATGGAAGCAACAATATCCGGCGATAGCGCAATGGGAATGGCGTTCGGCTCTTAACCGAAAGGTTTTGGGTTTGAGACCATGCTATCACAAAGTTGTTTAGTGAGCGGTTATAAATAAAGAAACGCCGAATTTCTCAGAAATAACCATAGCACAAATGGGAGCAATTAAATACGCTAAAACTCCGTCGAGGTCTTTATGATATGTAATGCCTAATGAGCGCTATGGAAGTCTCGTTAAAAAACAAACAAACATACAAAACAGATTCCGTTAACCACATTAAAGCCTGGAAAGTTTGTAAAAACCAACTGGATTAATTAAAGTCGAGCTAGTCTTAATTAACTCTTTAGAACAGATTTTACGAATCACGAAGCTGCTAAGAAAATGTACATAGTACAAACCAAAATTCGTTTCCCTCGCAGTTTTTGTAATTTTCAATATAAAAGTTTTTCTTGTATATATTTTCAATAAAATTTTATTGGAAATATATATATATTGTTTTAAGAGAAACAATATTAAAAATTAATTAAACTGCATCTTAAAATTTGAACTTATTGTAATATATCGCAAATGACTTTATCGCCTCATACCCAATCAAAGCGATATATCGCATCTTGAACGCCTCTATTTTCCATGCTTCTCTCGTTAGATACACATCCCGCACCACACCAAAAATGTTGGAGGAAGACATCTTACATCTGATCAACGAGTGCGTCAATGGGAAACAAACTGACGCCAGTTGGCACCGCACTGCGCAACCCATGCCTCAAGCCCCAGCGTCTCCAGCGAAAAAGAAAAGATGGATACATGATGGACTTTTTTATTAAATATTACTCTCCTTTTTTTATTTCGCAAATTTTCGTTCGCCACCTTTTTCTTTTTTTTCTACACTTTTATTCGCTTATTGTACATTCATGGAGGCATTTTGCTACGAACTATGGGATTGTTCGACCGCAGTGAATGACGGGAGCAGTGAAAATGAAACGGGGAAAAATTCATGATGAACTTTGCAAAAATCTGTTCTTGCTACGTGCAGAATGCAAAGTTTCTGACGACTATATCTCGCCAGGATGCCGGTAATTCTTGAAATTCATTCAGCCGGTTTCCACGGCGTAAAGGATATGTTTGTTTTTCGCTACAATTTTGTTTTGTAAGATCGGTTGATGTGAATGAATACTTTAAATATCTTATAAGAATTGATGCTTTTTATCCGTGAATATAACTTAAAACTTTTAATAAAAATTGTAACTGCAGTAGATTCCAAGCAAACGTACACATGGTGGTGGCACGGTAATTAACAAACTTATCGTTCTAGCGAACAAACTAGAAACTTTCGATTTTACAAACTCCCAATCTAAGTAACGCATTATTGTTAAAACAATGCACTTAGCCACCTCGTACTTATTCTCCTATAAATATATAACATCATTTTCAGTGGAACTTCCTGAGGGCGGACACTTACAAAACAAACAATTTTGTCCGCTTTAGAGAGGTGATCGCTTTGGAGATGATTGACCTAAAATAATGCTTACCTCTTCTCTTGTTATAAAGTCATGAAAGGAACAATGCAGTAAAACCGGGATGAAGATGAACGTTTAGGGATCCCTGTGGAAAAGGAAATCACACATATTGGGAGCTTTTAAAGGCTTTAATTGGCATGGTTTTCAATGCGGAATGCAGATTGTTCGAGTTTACTTGAGACGGTGTTTTTTTATTAGCTAAATTGTCGGACGGAAATTCGATAAATTGAACGCTTATTAAAACGTGTATGGGATAGTAGCGATCTTTTCTTTTTGTATAATAGTTTAAATGGACCAGGTTTTGTCAAAAAACGAAACAAGGGTTTAATTTCAAACTGATGCTTTCAAAATTTTGAAAAAACTGATATTGTCGGACGGAATTGATAAAAAATAGATTTAACAGACTTTGAAGGTATTTTTCTCATTCTATTGAAAAGAGCTTAAATACATTATTATTGAAGAATCAACATGAACTTACATCTATACTAAAGAGATAAATATTAAAGAAATAACACATTAATAAAGTTGTTCCAAAAAATGAGCTCATGTTAAAAGAAGTCTTTTGTCGGACGGAATCAACGTCGACTTTTCACATCATGGTTTAAATTGTTGAAATAATAAGTGTGTATGGTTACTAGATGGTAACATCGAGTAAATTACGTATCAGTTTTAAAAATATGACTAAGATATCTGTTCAAATAAGAAAACAAGGCGTTTTCCGTCCGACAATGAAAATCTAGTTTAATTACAAAATTTGCGTAAATACTTGTGTTTATAGTGATTTTTTTGTAGAATTACTTGATATTATCCTTTAAACTATACATTCATTAAGTGTCAGAATTTACGTTTTTTTCAATTTTTAAAATCACCAATTTTTCAGTATTTTTTGTCGGACGGATTAAAAATTTAAATCGTGTTTTGTTGCTTTTCTGTCTCTTTTCTGTAAGTGTTAACCACTTTCATAATCTCTTTTCTTCCCAACTCGATACCTCAAACGTATTTGAACGTCTTATTCAATTTTGCAAACTCACAAAAAAACTTTAAACCTTTCTTATTGTTGTCGGACGGAAAAATTAGTAGAGAATCTTAAAAAAATTGTTTATTGACTAAGTCAGCTAATTTGTGGGCATTTATGTTGCAAGTTTTAATATTTTGACGCCCTCTACTTTTCAACTATGCTACAATTTGTTTCAATAAGTAAATGAACAAAACACAGCACCATTCTGTTTGCTAATATCAAATTTCCGTCCGACAATTTCGAGATGAAATCGTTGTACAGAATTAACCATATTTTAGAAAAAGAACTCAAAAAATTCTTACTTTTTAAATTCATAACTTAAATTTGATCTTTGTACTTGAAGAAAATTGCTTTTATAGGCTTTAATTCTCGGATTCAATTTTTGACACTCTGGGTGACCTTTTTTAAAACAGCGACTTGATTTCATCGAAAATTGTTTTTTGGGGTTCTTTGTGGTAAAATCAAAAACCTTTCATCCCTTAATCTCTCGGCATGTTCCGCCAATCCACCAGGACATCAAACACTGCCATTCTGCGGTGAGAAAACTCTGTTGCAATTTGTTTGATCCCTCCAAAATTTGTAGATTTCCTGGAATATACTGAGTTGAAGTCGAGTACATTTCTTTAAGTAAAATTGATACAAAATTGATTTTGTTATATAAAGAATAAAACTTAATCATCGTCATCGAGTTCCGTAGTGTAGTGGTTATCACGTTCGCTTAACACGCGAAAGGTCCCCGGTTCGAGCCCGGGCGGAACTAAGTATTTTTTTTAATATTCCGAATGTTTTTTCGTGAAAGTCTAATTTATCGCGAAACTATACTGTAACATGTTAATCTCTTGCTTTTCTTAGATTTTAAGTATTAAATGTTCGCTGCTCTTATATAACTCCTTGGTTTTTGTTTTCAATTACAATGTACGGGTTATAATCTTTTAATTTAGTATTGCTATATTCTATTTGCTAGTGTTTACGCACGAAACCGTTTTCTAGGAAGGTGCCTCAACATCTCACATTTACATATACCGCATGGCCGCCTAAAGCAACTGTAGCGGTACACCGTATTGTTGTAAGAGCATTCCAAGATAAACCACTTGATTGATTCGTGACTCGAATTCGTGAATTTTTAAAAATCGTAAAAACAAACTATTTGCGAACATACCTTACTCCTTTCAAATTTCGCCTGTCTCAAATTTTCGCTGTCTTTCAATGACTTATTTTTCCACTAACTTTCAAACGCAAGTTGCTTTTCACTTTATTCTTTTATACTTAAAGTTGGTTGGGGTTGGGTGGGTCGGGTTTATTTTGATACACAATGTACTCTATCAAAGACAGGCTAAATTTCCAAAAATAAGTTTTTGGGAACTGAAATTGCCAAATATGAAAATATAAGATTTGACCTGGATCTACCCCCCTCTCCCCCTAATAAAAGTTTCTAATTTTTACAAAAATATGCACGTAAAATATAAAATATATATCGTCATTTAATTATGACTTTTCACTTTGACTGTTCGTTTATAAAACACGAATCTTTTACGAGACAAAGTTTTCAAATTGCAACCGTTTAAGTGTTTGTTGTTAGGAAAAGTTCCGTGTATTATAGTATATAACATTTTGTTTTACTTTGAGCTAAGAAGGCTATTAAATATCCACTCGAGAAATAAAAAGGTGTAACATTAATAAATCCGTAAATGATCGATAAAGCCCTCTCGCCCGAATAAGCCACCTCTCCTGAACAAGCCCCCACACTTAAAAGTGACTTACGAAAGAATTTGTTTGGGAAACAAAGTTAGCCATAAAATATTTAATTATTATTATAAATTTTAAACCTACGTAATCGATAAGTGACATCACATCTAATTAATTTATTTAAATAAAAACTTGTGAAAAAAAATTTGCTTTGGCTAAAAACCATCCCAGGGGCATCACAATCATACCATGAAAATTTGGTTCCAATCGGTCCCGTCGTTTGGGCGTGATTGGCGGACAACAAACAAGCAAACATACTCGGGTTTTTCCTCTATTATAGTAGGATATCTACTTTCCTGCATTCCTTCTTATTATATCATGAAATAATGCCTTTATCAACAATCCGTAAAATAAAAAAACCTACAAAATTTACAAAAAATACAAAAGTGAAATCGGTCGATCTGCATAAATGCCTCAAAAATATACCGTACGGGTAAAAGGTACCGTTACGGCGGGCCTTAAAACATTTTTTTTTGAGTTATTACGAATAAGGTGTATTTGTTATGCATTTAATAGTCCAGGGCTTCGTTGGTTTGAACCATTAATTCAAAAATAAAAACTTCGCAACTTTTCTCGCAAAAAGAACTTTGTCGTCAAAAATATGTATAAGAGCATGGAAGTATAAAAGAGTTTATACTTCCGTGACAAAAGTTAACGCGGAAAAGAAAGGTTAATGAGGTGATAACAAGGCCTGTGGAACGCTGAGCATGAGACACGTAGGCCTAAACGATGATGACGTAAGAGATTTGTTAATGTAGGAGTTTGTGAATAATGTTTTTTTTGTTTGTTTTTTCAATAAGGTACACAGGAGAGGCAGGGTCTATGACTTAACAAAGTCCTGTGTATTGGAAAGAAAGATCAGTAAAAGAGACATAGACTAAGTGGAAGGTAGACAAAGGAGTAGATGAGAAATAGGGGGTGATATAAGGTTAAGAAATTTTCATTATGTCTAAACAATTTTTCCTTTGTTTGAAGCCTTATAAGTGGTAAACATGGGTTGCCATGGTAGGAAAGCAAACTGTAGAATGATTAGGTATGTAGAAAGAAAGAAAGCAAAAAATGGTATAGTAAAATGATGTACAGAGAAATGTTACAGTATAATTGCTTTTTATTTTGGGTGATATTTGTAATAACTTATGACATTTTCTTTATTCAGATTTACTGCTTACATACATACTGTTTATTAATATAAACCACAAAAGACTAATCGGTGAAATATTGTAGCAATACCCTCAAATAGTCAGAAAAAAAACATTTCACAGTGAATCATATCAAAGATCTGCATAGGGCATTAGCCTTAGACACATTGTTCGTGGAGAACCCAGAGGATTGCTGAATAAACGAACAGAATTAATCAGCAAGTGTCGCCATAGAAACAAACACTCGCTGCGCTCGTTAAAGTAATTATAAACGTTTTAAATCTATTTTACAGAAGTGTTTGGAAACATTTATCATCATAGTGTATAGCTTGAAAAATGCTTCACGCAAGAAACTTTAAGTTGCTATAATGGTGTAGTTTTACTTGGAAATACTATACATATATATATATTCAATCGCTCTGAATTTTTTCATTGAACTTTTTCATTGAGCACTCTGCAATACTTATTCGTTATCATAAACCTTACGCATATAAATATCATATACAGATTAACTGAGAAAACAACAACTTCCTGATAATGCGGATGATAGCGTAGAACTCTTGTTAGAAGATGAAACTTCTTCAGTTATTATCGACATGCTGTTATTGGATTTAACTCTTGTTAGAAGATGAAACTTCTTCAGTTATTATCGACATGCTGTTATTGGATTTAACTCTTGTTAGAAGATGAAACTTCTTCAGTTATTATCGACATGCTGTTAT
The DNA here is from genome assembly GCA_963930725.1 of Candelabrum cocksii. Lineage (NCBI taxonomy): Eukaryota > Metazoa > Cnidaria > Hydrozoa > Anthoathecata > Candelabridae > Candelabrum > Candelabrum cocksii. The sequence goes on along the minus strand of OZ005677.1, from coordinate 3,558,920 downwards.
TGGATTTAACTCTTGTTAGAAGAAGAAACTTCTTCAGTTATTATCGACATGCTGTTATTGGATTTAACTCTTGTTAGAAGAAGAAACTTCTTCAGTTATTATCGACATGCTGTTATTGGATTTAACATTTAATTATCATGACTCAATTTTTAGGTTCTTCTGTTTGTATATACATTACTTTATGCTTCTCTAAAAACTGGGCTTAGATGTCTGGGACCTGTAGTCCAGTCGTTAGGGTTTCCGAATCCGAATCCGATTTAATGAAAGGTACTTTAATGGGGTTTATTTTCGCGGTCTGAAAAATTTCGCGAGGATTCAATTTCGCGATTGAATAAAAAAAAGATTTTTTTATTGAAGTAATCCTAGAAATACAAGGTAATTACACATTTTAAAATTGTTTCGTAATTTTTATTTCCCCGGAAAAATGTAATTTGAAGCTTTGCTTTCTAGGATCTTAACCAAAAACAGTTTTGTGGTAATTCCTGCTAAATACGTCTATTTGGCATCCACGAAAATTAATTTCTTCAATCTCCACTCGCCGGATTTTCCGCTTTGCGAATTATCCCACTGGTTCAATTATATCAAATTTGATGAACAATCCAGTCAAATGTCGATGGTTATTCTCTAGAGATTCAATCCCCTATAGCGGCGTTTTGCCTTTACGGTAATCTCGCGGTGGATCACTATTTAATCATTTCGCGCGGACTTAATTGGAATATGTAGTCTGAATGGACTTTAGTAGCTAAAAGCTTCTCTTGTCATTTTATGATTTAATAACATATTTTTTCGGGGTTCGGCATATTACTATTATTATTATTATTAAAATGATTATTTACACAGGATATACACTTCAACTTTTAATAAAAAATTGCTATCAATGTGGGTCCTGCTTTATAAGTTAAAAATTACGTTAAAAACTATAATACATAAAATACTTACACTTTTGTTTATATGAAAATAAAGGTTAAAATTCCTTTGTCAATAAGGTCTTAAATTGAACATAGTTTTCTGCTGTTCGAATTTCTAGTGGCAAAGCATTATACCACTTAGCTCCCATAAAATAAAAACCACGTTTTCCAAATTCAAGCTTCACTTTTGGGAGAACTAAGGAGCAGTTGTTATTTCTGGTTAATCGGTAATTTCTTCTCAATTTGAAATATCCACAAAAATTTGAACAAATTTCATCATCAAGCATATTCTAACAGTTAAACATGCTGCTTTGGAAATAGCCGACTCAATTGATGGTAAAGACACACCATCACGCGCCCGTGCAGTTTTAAACACGATTGCTTTTGCTCGTCTGTCGATCGCTCGTAACAATCGCTTCTGCGTCTCTGTGATCATCGGGTTTATCACAGCATTGTATGTGAGAAGCGGTAATATCATCGCAGTGTAGATCTTGAGTGCTGCAGAGGTGGTGAGGAATGGACGCATCTTTTTGAGGATTCTTAATCTACTTGTGGCTATTTTACGACCACTTTCGAAAAAGCTCCTCATGGAAAGTGTTGAATCAAAGTTGCAACCGAGATAGGTGTAGTTGTTGGTGGTTTGAACTCGCTCCTTGCCATACATCAGTTCCATTTGTCGTTTGTTCGTTAACCGTTTTGATAAGCCAAAGAGCATGTATTCGGTTTTGCCCTTTTTAAGATTTACAATTAGTTCGTTAGTTTCGAAATACTTCGCTATGCGGGAAAGTTCGTCTTGTAATGCGCTTTCGATAACGTTTAAACAGCTGTCCGCAAAATAGACGAACGTGTCGTCTGCGTATTCAATGTGACTGCATTGAAGCAGTCATTCGCCAAAGTCATTGAAGAAAAGAATAAATAACAATGAGCCCAAAATTGACCGGACGCCGGACCCTATGGGACGCCACTCAACAGTTTAAAACGTTCGGATTTCTCACCATTTACAGCTACAATCTAATCTCTGTTAAATAGGTAATCAGAAAACCAATTTATTTTATCTGCTCGCACACCATATGTTGATAGCTTCGTTAGCAACAAGGCATGCGATATCGTGTCGAACGCCTTGCTAAGGTCGACGAAGATGACACCAGTCATAGTTCAGATACATCTTCAAACGCGTGTCAGTCCAAATAAGTGTGCCATTAACTAATCTTTACAACTTTATTGGGAGCAACAGGAAAACATAAAGTACTGTCCGAGTAAGTTTGTTTACTCGATGGCCGAGTTAATTGCAACGAGCTTTGTGGACGCTAAACAGCTACTATCTGTAGTGTCGCCAAAAGGGTTTCCACTTTCATCCTCATCAAAATAGGAAGTTTTTCTTTATTTTCGAAGAAGATCAAAGAAGTTCCTCTCCTTTTCCACATGGTTGTCCTCGTTTAAAGCAGTCAATTAAATGATCTTTAGAGCCACCTAAAGAATTGGTGAAAGCGCATGAATTTAAAAACAATCTCGCGCTAAAAAAATCATTTGCAGTACACATTTCCGGCTTCAGTGTATTCATGTTGACCGTTGCGAAGCCAATTATCGTACTCCTCCGTACACAGCGATTTAAATGGTTTATTTCAACTTGCGTCAGGGTCTTGTAAATACAACTCACTAGCACTGTAACACGGTTCATTTAGATTTTTCAGTTCTTTTTCACGCTGTCCATAATGTAACATTCAAAAGATCCCCACGCAAGAAAACGTCTTCCAAATGAAACACTTGTTGAATCCATTTAAGGGTTAGTTCTTCATTCATCCAAGTATTTGTAGAGGCTCGTCAATCAGTACCGCAACTTCCCTACTTGTTCCATGGGAGACAACAAAAGGTTTCAATTTTGTACCATCCCCTTCAGCAGCCAAGCATACAAACACAAGCACCTTCTCATGGCCAGTTGACATCAGCGGAATTGTCTTCTTTCCCTTCTTAACAATTGTTGTTTCCACAAGCATGTCATTCCATTTGTCTCGTCCAAGAAAATTAATGCGAGGGTATATGGCGAAATGCTTTCAACAAACGCCGTTTATGCAAAACATAAGAAATCAAACAAACCTTTAAATTACAATGTTTACAGTTATTTTTAATCCAAACGTAATTTCTGTGGTATATAAGCTCCGTGGTGGAGAGCCGCTATTATTTTATTGTATATAGATCTTACGTTTTGAGTATGGACAGTCGATAGAAAAAGATAGAAAGAGAAAGACATAAAAATTTCGGAAATTTGAAAATGGCTCGGGAAAATAGAGTTGAATTTTAAATGAAAAGAGTATTCTTCAATTTGGAAATGTGTACGCGATATAAGGACACCAGTTAAAGATGAAACTGTCGTTTGTATGGAAGATGAACGCGAAGAAAGCGAAACCATTTGACAAGCATGTGGTTAGCACCTTCAAAAATAATGTTCTGCCATGTGCCAATACACGATTTTCCGAACTCGGAAAAAATTAATTTAAAGCGGGATAATATACATAATGGCGGATTTCACATGTAAACAAACTAAAAATTTGTAAGTTTTGTCGAAGACCTCAATGAGAAAAAGTACTTTTCACCGTGCAGTTAGGCAAAAACAACGACCTAGACGAGATGTCTTTTGAGAAATTCAAAATGTGGAGCACAAATCTTTAAAATCGCTTTTAAATGTTAGAAAAAAACCAACAGAAGGGAATGCTGATGATTTGGTTGTCAGGTATTTCATAATTCAGTAATATATTCCCTATTATGTCCACTTCTAATAAAAAGATTACTTCCTAATAATTTTCAATTATTTAGAGAGCGTATGCAGCTTGGTGTGACCAGGAAACATATTCGAATAATTTGTTAAAAATGTTCATTGTTTTTATTCCAGTATAAAACATACAATCTGCACCACTTGATAATAGCTTCTTGTCAATGGACAATTTGCAATTACACTTTTCTTCCCAAAATTTTATTTTATTTTGAAGTTGGCACATTTTTTTTGATAAAGTTATATTTTGCTCGAGAAGATATTTGACTAACATTTTGTATTCATGTTGTTGTTTATATTGTTGTTTATATTGTTGTTTACATTGCTGTTGTTGATATATCATATAAAGAAATGGATAAAAGTTGACAAAGTAATGTAACTAGTGGACAAACGGCATACACAATAACAGTAAGTGCAGCTGAAAAACGATAATCTGTGCTTGATAAAGATGGGTTATCGTTTGTGTTTAGTAAAGTTGGAGCATCTTTAGATGTTGAACAGGATGGTGATTGGATTTTCATTTTTTTTGTTGAGGGAGACATCTTTAAAATGGCACGTCTAGATTTACCAAAGATTGTTTTCTCCCTTCTAGTTGAATCATAAGTCAAAAATTCTGTGGGATAAGGATTCTCTTTTGTTGGCATACCATCTTTGAAATGTTTAGAGCAAACTCTGGAATTTTTTCTGGGTTGCCACAGTTTTACTTTACTTCCTTCTTCTTTGCGATTAATGAGCTGTATCCATTTCAATCGCTCTTCAGGATTTTTCTTTTCAGTAGGAAAGTTGAATAACCTAAAAAAAGATATTAAAAACTTAGTATCAATGGTCAAAAAATCAAAACAAAAAGCTTGCCTTGGGAGGTTAAAGTTACAGATAGCTAGAACAATATTTGCAGTTCAAAACACCTAGCTTGTTCAACTTACCTGAATGGTGGTTCACATGTGCATGGTTTGTTGCAATCGTGAAGTTTTTTCTACCATTCAAGTTGATAATCACCATTACTACATCTACTAACAGCACAGTTTCTCGCCATACCAAATAAACTAACTTTCCGTAGTTTGTTTACGGTTAATGAAAATTTCCATAACGCAAAGTCAGGTACATAATTTATGTTTATTCATCATCATCATCATCATCATCGGTCGGCTGCACAGCAGGCTTTCTCCAATCACTTCGGTTTTGAGCCAAGTCAACTACAGCCTTTGGTTGTAACATGCTGTCGGTATCCCCCAATAGCTTTTGGATGTAGGTCAGGTATGATGTTTTTTGTCGGCCTGACCGCCTTCTCCCATGTGTAGGTGTATAAAGAGCATCCAATCTACATGGCTCTTTCTCGGGCATCCTTAGTATATGGCCAAGAAATTTAAGCTGACGCAGCCTCACCCGATTTATCAACGGCTCAGTGTTCGTAATATTGTAGATTCTGACATTTGGAACATGGTCAATGCGCTTGATGTTAAGCATGACTCTATAGCATGATGTTGCGAAAGCGTTAATTTTACTCTCCATATTGCTTGTTAGCACCCATGATTCGCAGCCGTACAACAATATAGTCACACATGTTGTGTCAAACAGTCTGACCTTCATATCAACAGGGACAATTGGACTTCTCCATATGCGTTCCATTTTCCAGAATGCAGACCAGGCTAGGGCCTTTCGTCTGGTTAGATCTTTGTAACTCGATGCCATCATACAACCAAGATATTTGAAGTCGGAGACATGGTTAATGCACTTGCCGTAAACTTGAAGAGTTGGCTCTGAGCTACAGTTAACAGTCATATACTCCGTCTTGGGCACACTGATAACAAGACCCAGGTTTTCAGCTGCGGCTGCTGTTCTAGTTAGCTGTGACTGTGCTCTGGGGATTGAAGATTCCAGCAAGGCAATATCGTCAGCAAAATCCAGGTCATTTAGGACTTTAGCTGGGTGTCTTCTGGATCGCCGTGGATGTGTCACCACACCTGAGTCAGTATCTTCAGTTGCCTTTTGCAGCATGTAGTCAATTAGCACGATGAACAGAAAAGGGGCCGAAACATCTCCCTGCAATAATCCTGTTGTAACTTAGAATGGCTTAGAGATGTTTCCATCCACCATGACAGCGCTTTTGGAATTGGTGTACAGAACACTAATGGCCTTCACCAATTTGTCTGGAATGCCGAAGTGACGAAGAACAGAAAACATGATCTCTCTATTGATGGAGTCAAAGGCTTTCTTGAAATCGATGAAGGTTATGGTAAGTGGGAGTTGGTATCTCTGGAAAGCCTCCGTGATTCGTCTCAAGATGTAAACTTGCTGTGCACAGCTTCTGCCGGGGCAAAAACCAGCCTGATTGTTTCTGAGTTTGGAATCAACATGTTCTCTAATTCTTGTCAACAGTATCTTGTTGTAGACTTTGGCGGCTATGGACATTAGGGTAATTCCTCTGTAATTGTTCATACAGCTGAGGTCTCCTTTCTTTGGCAAGGGGACGATGATGTTTGTTGTCCACTGCTCTGGGGGTGCGAGGGATGTGAAGACTTCAACACAAAGCTTATGGATGACTTCCAACATAACTTCACCACCACTCTGGAGTGCTTCAGATGTAACTGCAAAGTCCACCTCAACTGCTCGGTTGTTTTTCATGCCTTGGATTGCTTTTCTTGTTTCTTCAAGGGTTGGTGGGTCTTGGCATATGGGGAGGTCTTGTTTGGCAGGTGAGGGTAGATCAGATATTGGTGATCCATTAGCATTGTTGAGAAGAGCACTGAAGTATAATCTCCACTCATCAAGTAGTTCTTTCTCACTTGATGGAGCTGTTACATCCCTTTTCTTGACCTTAGGGTTGGGTTTTCTATCTTGGCCAGAGATATCATGGATGATTTTCCAAGTTGTATTGTACTCGCCCTTCTCATCAGCAACTTTCAGGTCCTCCATCTGTTGAGTTTGGCCTGTTGGTCTACTTTGTATGACTCATTGAGGCTGGTGTTCAGATTTTGCCAGACATTTCTTGAATGGTGTGTTCGGTCGACTAAGAATCTCTTTTTGGCCTTGTCTCTTTCCACTTTCAACCGGATGGTCTCCTCGGTCACCCAGCTAGGCATTTCGCAAGGGGTACGTCTGCCAACTACATTTTCAGCAGCTGCTCCGATGGCCTCCTCATATAAGCTGTACCTCTCAGTAATGGGAACTGGAACTGGTGTTTTGTAAATGGATTCTGTAGCTTCCTCCAGTTAAACTTTGGTATCTTGCAGGGTTTACCTTTTGATGTTCTGAGACTGGATTTAAGAACAATGCTGAGAATTCGATGGTCAGAATCAAGCTCAACAGAATTGTAGGCCCTGCAGTTACGTAGAGAATTCACCCATTTACTATTGATCATAATGCGGTCTAACTGTGATTTAGAGCCATTTGGGTGCATCCAGGTCCAAAGACGACTGCTTGGATGAGGGAATCTTGTTTGTGCTGGCCGCAGTTGGAATTCCTGACACAGAGAAACAAGCCTTTTGCCATTGGTATTTGTTTCTTCATGATAACAATGAGGACCAACAATTATAGGAGTAGACAGTTGGTTATCCCTACCAATCCTTGCATTGAAGTCCCCAATAAGGAGGTAAATGTCATGTCTCTTCACTGTCTCAAGATGTTCTTTGAGGGAGTCATAAAATTCATCCTTATCTGTGTCACTTGCAGACTCTGTTGGAGCGTACACAGTAGTTACAGTGAGTCGTGGATTTCCATGGAAGTTGACAGATAAAATCCGCTGACTGAATGATTGAACACTTTGCAGGCATTTGTGGACATACTTAGTCATTGCCAAACCAACCCCTCCATATCTCTTGTCTGTAGGCGAACTATAGACGATTACCCAGTTCTTGTCATCTGACCATAGTTGGTGATGATGTGATGAGGCGGTGTTTCTGGATGCCCACCATGTCAAGATTTACGTCATGACAACCTGTGAAGAATTGATGTAATTTCCTCTGTTGATATAAGGTGCGAACTAATAAAAACAGACACACAGAGCGACTTCACTCACAGAACACTTTCTTTCTTATACGAAGAAATATACAGAACAAAACAGAAACGATAAAACATTCTCATGCGCTATATAATGAAACATAATAGAGCCACCTGCTCTCTAGTGGACGTCACATATTTTAATAGTTTATGGTCAGCTTACAACTTAATGGACTCTTATTTTGTTATAATTTATATCAAAAACATCTACAAGAGAAAATACTATTATACTATGGTAGAAAACGTTCACTTCATCTAAAAAGCTTAAAATCATGTATATTAGAAGAATGAATAGGAGAAAACCAAAATATTTTGCAGGATAATTTTTACTGAGTATTCTTCTGACTTCTTCATATTGCCGAGGCTTATCTGAATTAAAATCCGTCGCATTATATTCCATACATACTAGCTTTAAATTGTTTTAAGGCATCAATCAAGTTTTTAATCATTGTATTTGTCCATTTGAACCTGAAGACATCACTTTTATCGGCCATCCTTTTTCAATTTCATCCCGGTTAGCGGGGTAGCCAGGTAGAATAGCAATTATATGGGAAAAACATTAACCGAGCCAGCCCGTTTAGCTCCAAACGAGCTGGCCCGGCAAACGGGATGGCTCGTTTACATGTAATCAAGAAAACGTAAATTATTGTGTTTCTTAGTGAAGGTGAGCTGGCCCGTTTACCGAGCTATCTCGCTTACCGAGCTATCTCGCTTACCGAGCTGGCTCACCTCCAACCAGCCTCCAAATCTCCATTTCCGATGTAGCAAGGAGATGTTAAAACACACTCTTTTTATAAGAACGCACTCTGTAAGAACATTGTAGCTAAGATTGTACTATATATTTAAGGTTGTTATTAACTTTTGACCAATTTAAGCCTTAGTGTCCTTATAAAATTGTTCTTATAAAAAAGAGTGCAAACTATCTATATAAACCACGTGCAAATTGCACGCATCACTTCTCAAGCAGAAAGCAACCTACTCAGTACGCCTTTGTGCGTTTGAAAGACGATTAAGAAGAAAACAAAAATAACTATCTAATATTCCACAAATTAAAATATTTTTACAAATAATCAAAGGGCATGACAAATTTTTGTAAGTGTGGATAATTTTGATTTTAGCATTTTCTGTAATTTTTTAGCGCGAAAAAAAAGTGAGAAAACGAAAGACTAATCTGCCATTATCAATGGTAGTGTAATACCAAACAAAACATCGTTCCTGGTTGAGTTGTTCTGCGTTTTAAAATCAATTTTCTTTGTTCTTTTTAATTTTATTCACAAACTTCTTTTTACCTCGAATATTAAAGGAACTTCGTTTCCATTTCCAGTTTTTCACGTTTTCACTTCGTTCCATATTCCGTTCATCCGCTTGATCTTTCTATTTATGTCTTCTAGCGCTTTCGGATAGTACGGACAATCGCTTTCAAACGTAGAAAAATCAAACTCAAAATCCAAATCGATGATTTTCGTCTTGCGATAACTTTTGCAGCAAGTAAAATAACAGTTCTTGTACGAGTTTTCTATCATGTCAAGTAACTCGCGGGATTCTCGTTTGTCTACTTCCTTGGGGTCCGTAACATGTTCTTTGGTAGCCTTGTTACTTGGAAGAGATTTGAATCGATAACGTTTATTTTGTGGAACGCACAACCTTAAAGGGCTTCTTTTTTTACTGTGGTTTTTCTAAAAGAAGTCATATTTGCGTTACAAAACTAGAACATAACAGAAAGCTATATTTGTACAAATTCAAAACAGACAAAGAAAAGGACTAAAAATGTATACTTTTTTAAAGTTGACCTTTTCGGGACTGATGAGATTATCGAGATCAATCCATTCCGAGTTAATCGAGTCCAAACGAGTGGGAGCTTTTCTCTTGCGAATGTTTTCTAAAAGATCGCGTAAATCATTAAATCGGCTTTCTTTAAAAAAGCTATTTACCTTTTTTAATGGCGTCTTTTAACACGTGACCACAATCACACGAGGTTTTGTGCGAAGAAGGTTGCTAAATGAAATAAAACAGCTACAGGCTGTGGCACTTTAGGTGGGAGATTCTCTTAGTGTTACTGGTATAGACCTGGTTTCATAATCAAGTAATTGATCTACTCTTCTTTGGTCAAATGAGAAATTGAGGTTTAGGTGCTTGTGAGGAGCAGGGAGATTAATTGATTCGAATGCGATAAACCAAAATGCATGTTATCCAATGAAATCAACAGAACGGATTTTGACCATGATCTGTACGCAAAATGTGGCCCTTAACATCAAGGTACCTGAAGCCAGGTCTACTGCACTTTATCCGACTCGGTTTTCCAGAGAACAATCCCGTTCCGTCATGGTGTTATGTTGGCAAAGTTATAAAAATGTTATTCGAGAAGCCTTCCACTGTGCTCAAGTATAAAAGGTCTTACTGATAGACCGATTTTTTAATACAAACGTACCAAATAATGACAGAAAACGAATGGAACGAAACTTCATTACTGCAGAAAGAGCAAAACTTACAATTCGATTACAGGCGATACATGAAATTTGGCCATCCATTTCGGATCTTTCGGGTCTTTCGGGTCTTTCAAATAGTCAAAATTGTCACTGTAAAAGAAAAGTAAAGTTTTTGATACGAATGACGGAAATGCGACTGCGACAAAACAACTTATATACTTATTTGTGTAAAATGCCCGCTTTCAAATCAGAACGATGCGTTAACGAGCAGCTATGAAGATAATTCTTTGTCTAAACAAAGCAAAACCGCTGTGAATGACGGACATGTATTGTTTTGATAAACGTTTTGTTTTTAACTTTCGACGCTCAGTAAATAATAGATGAAGTACGCTTGATTCGACACTTTTTCAGTTCAGGCAAACCATCTTTGTTGTATCTACAAAGCTATTCTTGAGATATTTTACATGGGAACAGTAGCGAGTCATGATCATTAGAAAACATTATTTTAACGCTTGTTTTCGCTTTTATAATAGTCATTTTTATTATGACCTCTTAAAAATGTTCATTTTCTTTTTTCATATATTTATTAAATTTTATGAGTTCGTTTTATTATTAATATACAGTATCTTCAATTTTTTTTCTAATTTTTTGTTTATAAATAAAAAATATACTCTCTCGTGTAAACATTCACATAGTAGAAGCTGTGTGTAATTTGTTGGTATCGTAAAACCTTTCCGCCGAATACTTAGCACTCACTGCAGCGCCGTAACCATCAAAAAAATGTTTAGTATCTAAGGAGGTCCCAGTATAGTTGGGGCCGACGTGCCAAGAAAAATCTTGAGTATTCTCAGCCTCTAGAATGGCTAAAACAGCCCTCTTGAAAAACTTTTGTAAGAAATCTAAAGCATCATTTAAAAGAGGAAACCATGAAAAGTGTGCATTTTGACTATCTTCTAGGGAAAAACAATTACTATTCGAAAAAATACCATAGTTAAATAGGGTAAAAAGTTTGCAAATTTCAGTAATTTCGCAATTCGAAAAGCTACAGGATTCAACCAGTTCCAGCTTCAACCAGTTTCAATTTTTTTGGGGGGTAGGCTGGGCCCCCAGTGGTTACGACACTGCACTATGAGTAGTTGAGAGACTATAAGGTCTTTGACTACAGATATAAAGGTCCCTTGGAAGAAGCATTGAACTTCTGTGTACTCATTATACAAATGCCGTAAAATCTATATCAGTAACAAAATTAAAGAAACAGGAAAAAGGTGTGCACTTATCCACGGGTGAAACATATTTTAAATTGCAGAAATAATCTAAAATGATCAAAAGACTAATTCTACAATTCAAGCAAAACGGTTTTGTAAAGATAGTTTCGACCCAAAAAAATTGAGATTTTAAAATATGTCTCAGAGATAATATCAATCTTTAAGTAGAGGATCCACTTATCCCACGAATCGATATTTTTGAGTAAATTTAATTCAATCTATCAAACTCTCAAATCATATATCAAAAATTCAAAAAGAGTTTTTAACGCTGTACAATCACGTCGTTTTCTGAAATGGCAAAGAAAACACCGTCGCAACCGTTACTATGGCAAGGAAACACCATCACAACCGTTACTATGCAGGAGATGTTTCTCAACTAACGAAATTAAAAGTTAAATTTTAGAGACGGCTATTTAAATAACTACTTGCAAATGACACCAGATTTAGACAGAGAAGAAACTTGTCAGCTAGGTGTGAAGATAATATCTCTATTTTGAATGTTCACACGCCGTACATAATGTAGCTCACAATCTGTTACTATCTTTGCCTAATTTGAAAGAAGATGTTGTTGAATTCACCTGCCTTAGTAAACTGGTGACGATGTCAGGGACAGAAAAAAACAATGCGTCAGTAACAGAAGATCGACTCGATAAATTCGAAAAAACTTTGATCATATCAAACATGGAATCATATCAATATGGTAGAAACGGGAATAATTGTCCAGTTTTGCTGCCATTGAACAGTTCAACCATGCAATTTTTTTGCGATAAATCGACGGTTACTTTTATACAAATGATATATTTTCGTTTATTTTATCTTTTCTTGATGAAATTGTGACACGATTTTAAAGAATTGTTTATATGGAGTTTTTAAATTTAGTTTTTTGATTCATATGTGCGATCGGGTTAGATTATTTCGTGTCATCATGCGATGTCTCACACGCAAGTTTTCTGATATTTTGACACCAAACCATTGTTGCTATTAGCAACTAGACATATAGAGAGGAATTTCATTTCTTAAACGGAGAATAGCTTGCCTTTGTTTTAAAGAGGGCAAATAAGAGAACCCATTCATTTCTTAAACGGAGAATAGCTTGCCTTTGTTTTAAAGAGGGCAAATAAGAGAACCCATTCATTTCTAACAAAAAGACTTTTAAACCATTTACAAACATATATTTTTCAAATGTCAAATAAACATTCATTTGTAGCTATAGGCGATGTTTGTAATTCTGCAAATCGACATTTTCGCTTCAATTTTATTTCTTAGCGTGGCACTTCGCTGTATCGTAAATTATAGCTGGAAGAGTTGACAGCAACAACTAACGTTGCTGTATATCCGCGGAAATTACACCCTCCACTTCAAAACAATCAAACCTATAAGTGGAATACATTAAAAACGCTTAATCTAAATTCTAATAATGTACATAACAGCCATTAGAGTGTCTCCTAGTCTGGAAACGGAGCGTGCGAACTATGCTTTTAAACTATGTTACATTCGGGGCACTGCACCATGCTGACAGCAGTTTGCACGGCGACTAGCCATAGTTTTTTAAAGAAAAATTAAATACGACGTATCCTTAACAATTGCTTCGATTCTCGGTAAAACGAACTGCTTGTCAATACGCGATAAAACGTTCCTTTTTTAGAAAACTTTGGTCAGGTATAGTGTTTTGCGTTGTTAATTTGGTTTGTTTAGAACAGAAATTTGGTTGCTACGAAAACTTGACGTCCACTTTGGTTCTCCATTGTTTACTTTAATCTTTTAAAACCGCGATGAAGTCTTCGTCATCCAATAATACAAACGCGTCTAGTTATTTGCCAACGTTTTTATTGCCTTTTTAACGGACAGCGTCAACAGTTCTTCAAAGAATAAAACAGGCCTAAATAAAAACAAGAAAATTAACGTTTAATTTAATGGTGTGCTCCTTATCTAATGCTAAATTGAATCTTTTACGATGTCTACGGCAATAGATAGTTAACCGATATATTCCTAGATATTTTAACAATAGTTTAACTTCACTGATAGTAAAACCAATATTGCGCAAGACGTCGTGATAAATCATACTTAAAGTTATTGGCAGTGGTTGGTTGGAACCAAGTTGGCCAGAATATACAATTTTAGTTTCTTCATGCAAGAACCTTACGGATTGATAATGACTAAAAGATTGCTAAGAAATGGAATTTGGCTATCGCATTTCCACAGTGTGACCAATTTGAAATTAGAGTTATTTACATTAAGATGTCAAGTGGAGTTAAAAATTGAAAAATATAAATTTAGAAGGTTATTGATTGAAAAAGCTTTCCCCAATGTTGAAAATGGTAAAATTAAACTACGTTTACAATACAAAAACAAAAATCATTCTGGGCTAAAATTCTATAAAAAATCACATGCGTATAAAAACAAGAAGCCGTAATAATACATGCGACTTACTTACTGTAGAATATAAGCGTCTCTTTACACAAACACAATAAAACATCGTGGTCCAACTGATTAAAGTTGATATGAAGTTGTTGAACTGATCTTTAAATAGATCGTAGAAACATCAATACATGTTAAAGAGGCCGATGTTTCTTTACCTTAAATTGTCTCTTTAATTTCACTACAGTTTGTTCTTGATTTGTGTTTCATACATTTCAAATATCTCAATAACTAAAAGCTTCTTTTTTTTGTTAAAATTTATTATTCCCATTTTTATTTCAATTTGCCCTCAATTAATCAAAATATATTGTGAGTTAAAGAAAGTACATAAAAGAAAATTGTTTCGTTTTCCATCATTGCGTTGCTAACAATATAACGTTAAAAACGTTTAACTAAGAGTGACAATTAAGCACTCGGGACCATTCAATATGTACACCAAACGATTTTATTTGTGTCTTAACCTAAAGCATGTGATTCGAATCGGCGCAGTTTCCTTTAGTAAACGGAAACACTATCACCTGCGCTGCAGATCCTAGTCTTACAACTACGTTAAAGAAAACTGTTTTTTTGTCTGGTTAAGAGAGTTCGCCTTAAAGACTAAACAACTCCAAAGAACATTTATTGGTTAAAAATTAACTTATTACAAAACCTTATTTGTATTATATTATGTAAAGCAAGATGTGACCCTTGATTATGGAATTAAGGCAAAATTTGCTTCTCACCACAATTTTTAATATTGGTTTTTGGTATATCACTGCATGGACTAACTAAGGTGTTTATTGTTAAAAACCCATAGAAACTCTCCGAAAAGAATCCGACGAGTGTTTCTAACATACGCACTTTCCAAAAGATCTATTTTCTATCGTGCCGCTAGAAATTCTGATTGGCTATCACGTTGAAACCAAACATTTCCTTTCTAGATGGAATATATGGTACGTAAGTACTTTGATGTTGGAGTTGGAAAATTCAAATTGAAAATCTTCATAATTTTTCATTCTTTCAAAAGTCTGTTAACGTATATGAAACCGTTTAATCCATCCTGCTAATTGAAACGTAAATACAATTCCATGATATAATTCGTGTCATAGTGTCCTGGTGTTTTTTTAAACAAGAAATGTGCTAATAAGATCATAAAAATTAAAAATCATAAATAACACACAAAGGATAAATTTAACGCGAACGGAACATAGAGAAATGTATTCATAGATTTAAAAGAACAATAAAAATTCTCTATCAAGTTCACAAGCACGATGTTGAAAGAAGTATTGTTTTCGACGACAAGTTCGGTGCCTCGTTTTTATAAAGGTAGTAAGGTGCTGAAGTAATAAAGATTCACGTGTTTAATAAAAAATAGTAAATCTAAGGAAAAAATGCATTTTTTTTATGTATGAAATATACTACGATCCTTTGCAGGATTTCCGTCATGCGTTTGAAGACATTATTCATCTGACAACCACGGAGAACTATATTGGAATTATAATACTCTAGAGGAATATTATATGTTTTGTAGAAAGGACTTCAAACGTGTTGGAACGGTGTCGAAACATTTGTACAGCGTGTGTTATTGCATTTGGAAAGTGGAAAATTCGTCGCCCTCCGATAATGACGACTACATTATGTTCTGTAACACGTATGACGTCATTTTAACTGAGTGCCAACTTCCATGCTTATACGTTTATGCTTTCCGCGATTTTTAAATATTTAATCGTCTAATATTTTATCTAACGAAACTTTTCTATAAATCTCCTTTTTTGTCAAGTAATCTTTTCATCATCTCTGAAAATTACCAGAAGAAAACTCAGCAATGATTATTAACAGTTGCTTTCGATAATTTTATTTTAAGGTGGTGTATACTTAAAATACGGGCAAATAACCGTTAATAGCATTTCAGTGAATGTCGTTCAGGCAGACAATGCCAGTGTTGATGTAGATAATCTCTATGGTCCTCAAATATCTGACAGATTTCGAACAAGACAGCCGGAAATTCTATTGAGTGGAAATCCTATAGTTACGTTTTCTAGAAGTAACTTCGTTAAGCAATACAATTCGCTTTTGCTAACGAAAGACCCCTTCTCCGAAAGAACGGCTGGAACACTGTTTACATGGTTTTTGACTCTTGATGGCTTTATTAGATAAGACAGTTTTCCATTTCAATCTCTTCAGAAAAACTCGTTAACAAGATAAAAAAAGTATATTTTATTTTTTGATGAATGATGATAAAAAGGTATTTCAGATTGGAGACTTAAACTTATTTGACCCGTTATGGGTGATAGTAAACAAGTTCGATCCACAGAATTTTAAAGTAAAACTATAGTCAATACAAGTGCAATGTCAACCTTCTCATTCAAATCGATTGTAATCAGTCAGGGTAATCTTTTTGTTGCCCCCATTCCCGACCACCCCTCTACCATCTCCGTCCGCCCCTCTACCATTGGTTTCAGTTATATCATAAACGAGTATCATTTCATACTGATTTTGTATCTTACTCGATCTATTTCATGAGATGCGTGATATGCAGCTAATGATGTATTAGAATCTTATCCTAATTTTGCTTATTGAATCTCATAGAAAAAGTACGAAATTTAAAGCCTCAAAAACATATTTTATATACGCACGGCTATGTTTTAGTTTTCATTTAAATTTGAAGATTATATTTCTCTGCTACCGTCATTACCCAACGACGTAAATGCAACATCGGATTTATTTGATATCAAACCCAGGGGCGTATATGTATATAGTATAAAAAAACGAATATAGTAAATACAATAGATATGTATTATATTGAAAGAAAAGCATTATTAAAAAACAACTTATAAACGAACGATTTATTTCAAAGAAAGATCAAGCTTATTTTAGAGGTGCTTTACGGGCATTGCGGCTTCCAAATGAATCTATAATATTTTGAAAAATTGAGAGTCTTAGCTTAAGGGGGCTTCAACTGCAAGGGTCCCTAAACTTGTTAGTCTTCCTTGACACATGGTCGATCTCAACACATTTTTTACCCGTGTAAATGTGCTGAATGTGCAACTGTGAAGGTAAAGTTAGAAATATTCTGAGAAGGACACAGACATTTGGGAACAAATTACTGAGTTTTAAAGTGAAAATTTTGCAATAGTTCCCATAGAGATCCGTGTTCCGAGATTTGCACTGTGGAAATGCTTTAGGCTAAAAAATTAGTATGACATATTATAAGTCTGTTATGCCTTAAAGACACACTCAACTTAGATACATAGTTAATTACTGTCTGTTTTTCCGGCGGTAAACGTAGAAATTTTGCTTAAAACAGTCAGTATATTACATCTAATTATTTCGCCGCCTGATGTGGACTTTGGTCCGACTGATTCTCGTCGGGTTTGGAGCAAAAATCGCTCAATTGTGAAATTTGTATCGCAATGTTGAAATTTACTGCGCCATTGAACCTTTCTGCTGTAACTATCTCGTAACCTTTTCTTCTGTTTATCAAATAATTTGTTTAGTTGCCTTTTCATATATCATTCCAATCTGTGAGGACGTTGATTGTAGCCTACTGATCTGCAAACGTTAGATGTAAAAATTGGCTGTTTAAAGTGCAGTAGTTTTCGTTAAACCTTAGTCACCGGAAGAACAGGTTAAGCTTTTTAATTAGGTCATGGCTCCAGGTGAACAACTCTACTCCGTATTTAGGTACTTAGTTCACATATAACAACTAATTAGGCCTAACTTATTTACTTAATCTATGTTTAATTGTGATTAAGTACATAACCGAATCCAAAAGGTATGATTAAGACTTCCACGACTTCACTTCTGTTCTGCAGATCATTTAAAATTACTCTAAACTTCTTTAGTGCTTGCAGTTGCTGGAAAAACTAATAGGAGCAACGCTGGTTAAGCAGCCAGACAATGTTGCCAGAAATTCAGCAGTTTTTATGAGCGGAGACCTTCCTAGTTTTCAATTTTTGATTGTAGCACGAATTTTTCTAAAGCTTTTTTCCTAATCATTTTTAAATGTGTTTATTGTTAATAGTTTTATTATTATCAACAAGATCTATCCAGTGGGGGCCTAAAAAATCCCAGCCCCCTTGGCCCCCGACTGGCTACGTTCCTGGTGTTATATAAATGTATTTGTATGGTATTATAAACATATTTAAATTCTTTATCCAATCTTTGTTTTATTTTATTTAATCTATAAGCATATTATGAGGCTATGTTCAATAAAGTTGAAAAGGATTATCAATAAGTTTAAAAAACCATATCAATAAGGTCGTAAAACTCTCTCGGATGACACAAAATACATATGAGATTGTAATGCTTTAGCGATTTACTGACGTGTGTTTTAAATTAACTGTTTCGAAAATAATATTGAGCTATGCACATAAAAAATAAACAGATTCATATGTTGATCGAAATTTAACAATAAAATTGTTTTATTCTTGCCAGTTGTAAATGAGTGACGTTTTTAAAGCTTTTACACTTACAAGCTGACGAGAAAGCTCTCTGTACTGTTTAAAAATTTGCCTGTGCAGTCGTGGGGTAGGAGGCAAGCACTCCTGAACTGGATCTCCAGAATAGGCCATGTCAAATCAATTCCAAAAAATAAATAAAAAAACGCTGGGCCCCAATTTTGGTTCGCTGCCTCTGAGCAGCGTACCCCCTGTCCCCCTCCTCCCCCCCCCCTCTCGTCGGGCCTGATCAAACCCAGCATTCAATCACAACGAGAAATGGCGTTTACTAACATGTCGGCTGGGAAAATATTTGTTGAAGTGAATAATCGTTGTTTTAAAATGTTTGTTTTAATTACAGTTAGTAAAAGCTAGAACCTTTTTGTAAGACAAACCGAAAGACACACAAAGCAACAGACAAACCGAAAGACAGACAAAGCAACAGACAAACCGAAAGACAGACAAAGCAACAGACAAACCGAAAGACAGACAAAACAACAGACAAACCGAAAGACAGACAAAGCAACAGACAAACCGAAAGACAGACAAAGCAACAGACAAACCGAAAGACAGACAAAGCAACAGACAAACCGAAAGACAGACAAAGCAACAGACAAACCGAAAAACAGACAAAGCAACAGACAAACCGAAAGACAGATAAATTAATAAGAACGTGAATGATTATTATACTAAATATAGATTTTTCGGTATTATTCAGTTGGAACGACCACCGATGTCTTCGTATTTCTTAACAGCACTTTATGTTTATGACCGACATTCCAATAGCAGTCCTTGCTTCTCTTCAGTGCACTCAACTTAACGAAAATGAACGTGAAAACAAAAGGCACCAAGGATCATTTTTGAAAACGTTTACAAATCATCTTGGTTGGCCCTACTTAAAGTGTACTACTCTTTCAAATGAATATTTAAGCTTTCACACTTTAAAATTATTTTTGTGACACTTTGAAAAAAAATTATTTTTAATTGTTTAACGTATTTTATATGCTTTAAATGTAGAGTTTAAATCTAAAACTTAAGAATAAATAAACATCAACCCAAAGAAAAGAGTATAAACCTTCAAAGCAAATCAAAGCAAAAAGCATTTCACAACGGCACAAAAAGCTATCTGATATTAATGTGAACAGAAACGTTTCATGACGATGTTTCGTTTTCAAGACGTTGTTCACATTATACCGGATATACATACTATTGTTATGCTAATAAATGTGCTCAAAATACATCTTCAAGGAGGATCACCAGCTGTCGCAAGCATGAGTAGTGGCATTGACTCATCTTCACAAGAAGACAGAACACAGGAAACAACTGAGACAGATAAGTATAGACCATATCGGATAACTTTTGAACCGGAATTCACAATGCATTGTGGGATTGTTCTGGTGATAAAAAAAACGCGATTACGAATCGTATGAACATTTCAAATCAAAACCTGGTTAAGGAACAGCTGTTTAAGTTTTAGAAATATTAAACCTTGTGGCAAGGAAAATTATATTTATTTACAAGATTCTTTACTTGTTATATGGGTGGAAATGATCATTGTGCTGTTTATGGATGCAACAACAGTTGGAATCAGCCAGAAAGGTTATTTCATATCACATTATAAACTAATTTTTAATAGCTATATAGCTAAACTGTAGCTTTGTAGTTTTCATTTATTTCTAATAGTGGTTGGAAGTAAGGTACTATAAAATACTAATATCATATTATTACCTGGCATTTATTAGCAGTATATGTATCTTATAACTTTCATTTTGTTTCTTTTTAGGCTAGTGAGGAAAGATCATATTGGCATACTTCGTTGGCACAGCCCTCGATCTAAGAAGGACATGCAATTATGGCAAAACATGTTGAACAGGGGAGGGGGGTTTAAAACGTCAATGAGCACAAAGGTTTGCTCTAATCATTTTGCTGCTGGATACTGTTCTGATGTATGTCCAATACCAACTTTATTTTTGAATGGCTACAAGGAAATAGAACCGCCTAAACGGAAGCATCCACTTGATCGAGCCAACATATTATCGCCTCCCAGGAAAAAACGAGTTTGTTACCGTAATGGCTTTGATGAAAATGCAGAAGAAAATCTACCCGAGATTACCACACCACATGTAAACGAACATAACTATGACACTTTGCCATATCCCAGCAGCAGTGGTAGTGCAAGAAGTGAACCTTTTGTTAAATGTCCCCAGTGTTCTTCGAAAGACAAAATTATATCAGAACTTCTTAAAATTATTGATAACCAGAAAAGCCGTATATCCCAACTGCAGAATGATGTTGACACTGCAAAAGAGAAAGGAAAGTCATTTGACATTGATGACATAAGCTATAGTGAAAAATTGGTGAAAATTTATACTGGCTTGCAAAATGCAAAACTTTTTGACTGGCTTTACAAATTCATTATGGAGAAAGCTGAAAGTCTGAAATATTATGACCAATCATCAAACCAAAAAAGAAGAATGAGTCGCAAATTGAATTCAAGAAAAATATTTTTTCTTGTACTTGTCAAGCTTAGACTTGGGCTAAGCGATAATGACTTATCATATAGATTTTCAATTTCCCAAAGTACTGTGTCAGTTATTTTAAATTCGTGGTTACCATTTTTATCAAATCAATTCTCTGCATTTATATTGTAACCTTCAAGAGAAGATAATGAAAATGCATACCCAGATTGCTTCAAGAATTTCCCTAATATAATAGGAATAATTGATTGTACAGAGGGTGCAATTGAGAAGCCAAGTTTAGCTAGAGCTCAAGCCCAAACTTACTCCACGTACAAATCTAAGAACACTTGGAAAGTTTTGATCTGCATAACACCTTGTGGTACAGTTTCCTTTGTTTCTAAAATATATGGAGGATGTGCATCTGACCGTTACATAACTGAGACATGTGGTATTATGGAGAAAATAAATCCAGGAGATAGCATAATGGCAGATAAAGGGTTCAATATCAGTGACTTATTGATTAACAAATGCGCCAAACTTGTCATTCCACCATTTTTAAAAGACAAGGGGGAATTTTCCCCAAACAATGCAAGAAAAACTTCAAAAATTGCAAAAGCTCGCATTCATGTTGAGAGGGCAATCGGCAGAATAAAGGAGTTCAAAATATTGCAGAATACAATTCCACTTTCAAGAAAAGACAAATTGGATGATATTTTAATAATTTGTTCTGCACTAACTAATTTAGCACCCCTACTTGTACCTTTAATATTTATTTGTATATCATGTGCATTATTTTAGATTTCTACAACATGTTAAATAGTTTTTTCATGTATTTATATTCCTTTTAAAAATAGAAAGTATATTCTATTAAAGTGTGTAAATTTTTAATACTTAATAAAGAAATGCAAACCATCTGGGGGTTATCATTAAAATACAAAAACGTGCATTTAGAACAAGTGTTTGTTTATTGCCATTTCTGTTTATCCCTCTCTGGCCAAGGAAACCATGCAAATCACTTATTGTCCACTTTAAAAAGTCAGGACATTTTTTTTCATCAGAGTTAGACTGATCAACACTGCAAAGTTCATCCCATGTAGGCGCGACTTTTTTAACAAGTGCTTCTTTGTTGGCATTACTGAACCCACAAAGTTTATCTGTTGCCCAGAAATTCTTTCAGTGTGTTTACTTTCCACTTGAAAAAGTTCACTGTTTCCATACAGCTTAATCCCACTTCGTTAAACTTTTACAATAACTTGTTTCTTTCCATTAGTATAGCTATTTGTTTTTCTTGTTTGTTTTCACTGCTTGTTCACTCACCCACTGCTTAAATTAAATGATCTAGCGCAAAATAATGCTTGTTATCACCAAAACATTCCCACAATGCAATGCGCTAGTTCGGGAAAAAAAGTTATCCAATATGGTCTATTGTGAACGAAACGAGAAGACTTTTTGACGAAAACAATGAGGACGAAACGCCAATAAAAAAGAAATCCAGCATTTTATTTTATTTTATTTGAAAAATGTTTATACAGGATAGCCAATTCAGCTAAATATATAATATATAAAAACTGTTATCCTATTGGGTCCTGTTAAAAGTTAAAATAAGGTTATTAAAATGTACAATATATAATATAAAAATAGTATAAAAGACGAGGTTAAATAAATTGAATAAAATAAAATTAATAAAATACTAGAACATATATTCATTTAAACTCGACGTAAACTCACTTAGAGTTGAGGCTTGACGTATATTTAAAGAGAGCTCATTATATAAAACACCTCCCTGGAAGAAAAAACTTTTTTCGTACATTCTAATTTCACTTTAGGCAATCTAATTAAGTTTCCATTGTTTCTAGTGTCCATGCATCATCTTAGTGAAATAATTACCGAACACTTCATGTCGAAAATCGTTTTTCAAACAGTTATAAACAACGACATGTGATCTTTTGAGTATTGTAGCCAGAATACCAGGAAGTTTTTGATTAATGTTCGTATGTTTAAATTTAACAACACGATTGGCACGCATGAACAAACGATTAACTTTATTCTTCTGGGTATTGTTCAGGTTTAGGTTCGTAATTCCGCAGTAGGTGAACGTTAATAAAACCATGCTGGTGTATATCAATTTGGCCGAGTAGATTGATAAGTATGGTCGGACTTTAGCAAGAAGATGAAGTCGGCCACTACATTTCTTATACTTCTTATTAAAATCTTCGTTCATCGAGAGAGTTGAGTCTAAATAAACGCCGAGATACTTATAAGATTTAGTGAAATTGATTTCTACATCTTTTAAAAACAACTTCAGATTTAAAACTCGTGATAGGCGAATCGAGGTACCGAATAACACCGCTTCAGTTTTACCTTTTTTCAGGTAACAATAGGTCGTTTTCGTCAAACCAAAGTGAAAGGTAATGTAAATCAGTACACAGTTTATTTTCAATTTCAATGAAATTATCGCTTGCAACATAAATAAATGATTAACTCCATGATAAACATTACTCCTTTAGTAATGGGATACTCATCAGAGATGGCGTCATCGTACGATACAACTAGTTTCCGATTAAAAAGGTAGTCCGAAAACTAATCAAATGAGTTTCCTTCAATGCCGTATGCTGGGAGTTTAGAAAAGTCATCAGGAGACAACACGTCGCAGACCTTCTAAAATCTTGAAAATATCAAATGATGACTACAAATACGAGCAGTGAGTCACAAATGGTTCAATTAGCTAGAAAGGACTTAGCATTTAAAAAAGAACTGTTGGATAAAAGAGACAAAAGTGACCAGATGTTCCAAAATTCTTTAGACAGTTTAAATGTTGTCATGGGGGGTATTGGGAATGCAATACAACAAAGTGTTGGTATTTTTAGCCAAATAGTCAATAGCCAGCAGCAACAACATACAACATTCAATCCTCTGACTCCTCCTTCCCGACCTGTTTACCAGGATAATTTATCAAGCAACTATGGTGCCATTCAACAATGATCAGCATTGCTTTCAAGAACAGGTTGGGTGCCAAATGAAACTGAAAACAATGACAAAGGCAAAAGTTATTTCAACTTGAAATAGTTTTTAAAAACTCTGTTTGTTATTCAAAAAATTTTTACATAAGTTTGTCTTATTGATTTCCCACCAACTTTGTTGTTTGAAACCTTGTACATAGTATCATCAGCAGGCGGTTGAAACTCTTTATCATACTTTAACGCTGCATTTTTTTTCTGGCTAATAGACTCTTTTCTTTCTTCGCAAAAGTTGTGTAGGATGAAACAAGCATAAATTACATTTGGCAATTCACCTAAATTAATACCCATTCCCTTTCTTAAGCGCCCAAAACGTGCTTTGAGTCTACCAAAAGCACATTCGATCATCATTTTTGCAGATGACAAACGCATACCAAAAAATCCGTTAGTAAACTCTTCAATAAGAAAGGGTAATAAAGGTTAAGCAGGGTCCCCTAAAATGCATATTGGAACAGCAGGTTCACCTTCAACAATCAACAATTGTGGTATTGTACCATCTCGAAACGCTTTTTTTATGGAGGAGTTTGAAAACATTCTAGCATCATGCACACTATCTGGCCACTTAATTACTACGTCTGTAAAACAATATTTGTGGTTAGCAACAGCTTGACAGTTTATTGTATAACGTCCTTTCCGATTTATATAAACAGTCGAGTTGTCTGAAGGTCGTTTTATTGGAATATGCGTGCCAACGATTGTTCCAATACATTGCGGAAATCCATGTTTTGAATAAAATAACACAGCCGATTCCTCTATTTCCTCATCGGTTGTTGGCATTTTGATATATTTCTTGGCAAGCTCCTCTGTTATAACCTTTGAAACACGTCGAATAATGGTAGACATTGTTGATTTTCCTAATCCAAAAGCATGAACAGTTTTCCTAATGTGTCCTTTATCAGCTAGATAGTACAGTGTAACAGCAACTTGGGTTTCGACAGAAACAGCTTTACGAAATCTTAATAAACCTTTCTCAACAAATGGCTGGAGCTCACTACAAAGTAAAAAGAATGACTCTTTTGACATGAATGAATGAATTTTTGTTTTTCCCTCAAATTGACTTAAAATTTTTTCTCCGATTTACAAGCATATCACATAGAATTCGTTCATGCGCAACTAATTAGGTATTCCATAAATCTTGTAATGCAACTATTATTTTATTCGTATTATCTGTAAACAACAGCTTTCACAAAAAAAACAATATTGTTGCAAAAATCCTGCCGTTTAGGTGTTCACACTATAAAACGTTGCGTCTTAAAAAGCTATCCGATACATAACGTATCACTTTCGAGAGCGTTGCGTCTTGATAGCTATCCGGCATAAAAATTATGACGATTTCATCGTTTTAAGTGTGAACAGAAGGCCTATCCGTTACATTTTTCTGCCGTTGTGAAAAGCTATCCGGTATAGTGTGAACGTTGTATTAATCGTAATATCTTAATCGTTGTGATATTGCAGTGAATTTTAAAATCAGAATTTACAAGCCTTTCACAGGTGTTTTCAGGTGGAATAGGCGTTGTTTTTTTATAGGAGAAATCAGAAATTTTAATCTGATTTAAGATCTCGCGAATCCATGCCTCAAATGAATATGCTAGGGTGAGGCTTAAAGTAATCGATGCATTTTTAATAAATGTTTCCGTCGCTATTCATACGAGCACACCTGTGTGATTTCAGGCGTTTAAAACATTACAATGGCTTCAAAAATCGTATTCAACGTAACACTACGCAATACATGTACATTTGTGAAAGAAAGAAAGAAAGAAAATACGGCGGCATAAGCTACACTGGCCAAAGTTTTTGTTCCTATTACCACATTGACCTTCCATCATGAAAAAAATTTTCGTGCATGTAGAACAAATAATGAAGGCGATAACATTATAAAAAAACAACGGCGACCGAAAATATTCAATATCGCTGTTCTGCTTTTGAAGTACGATTTTATCTTGCAACCTACAACATTGAGCAAATACATCTTTCTTCGGTACACGGTGACTCCTCCGTGAATTTCTCCTGCTCTATTCTTAAAAGTTACGCGTCTATAAAGTATAGAACACTAGGAATCATAAAAGCAAGAAAGTTATTAATGTAGGTGAAAGAGATGTGTCTGAAACGTTATACTGTAATTGTAATTTGCAATTGCCACCTACATTTTAAATAAATTCCACAGACCGCATTTAAAACTTCTCGATGGGATTATGAAATTTTTTCGATTTTCTCGAGATGGGCAATATTTACATCATATTCATCGCATTTCACTCCTTTGCAATCTCTAATTTTGTTTAAATTTTTGTTTCTTTTTTTCTTCTGGTAATAACTAGAATAAATGTTAATAAATAATAACTTTTTCGTAGAATTTCGTGAAGCGAATTTCGTGACTGTAACGTTGAAAAAAACAACCTTTTAAAAATACCTCGGTCACGGTGTTGTATACATTCAACAAATTAAGCTTTGTATAGACTCTTTTAATTTGTATGTTTCACTTCGAATTTTAGAAAACGTTTTTCATGATTACTAATTAATTATCTAACTGAGATAAATCGGAAACATAGTTCCGATTCTTGAAAGCTAATTTCTCAACCATAGTCGCTTTTTATTAATCATCTATTGACGGTATGCCATCTTTTCAGGCGTTACATGGTTACTGGATAGAGTGAAATTCCCCTTTTACAAACAAATAAAGAAATCGCTCTTTTTCTCGCCTAGATCCCTGGAGTTGCGAATCCACAACTTTAAAAGAACATTGTCATTAGTTTTGACTGAAGTAACCCTAATGCACTCAAGTGACTTTGCACATGGCGCAATCAAGAATAAAAAAAACATTGCTGTTATTCAAAACGCATGTGTCACAGTAACGAACAATATAATTCACTACTACAATCAGATAGAAGGTAATGGCGTCAATAAGTGATATCAAAACACAAGTTTCAGAAAGATGTGCGTAATCACAAATCAATAATGGGATGAGTCAACCAGGGAAATACCGTATTGTTAATGAATCAACAAAGTTGCGGCTTATACGGTTTTAATGCAACCATTCTTTCATATTCCATAATACATCACTGGCAGTTTAGCGTGTCTATACTATTGACGTAGATATTTCTCTTAGTACTGCAGCAAACTAAAGTACTAATTGGCGAATGAAAAGGCACACTCGTCATTGAAGATTTGAAATCAATCTAATGTGATTAATCTTTTGATTCGTTAATCAATTAGTAAAACCACAAGTTCATAAATCACAACTTTTCCGTGCGATATTAAAAGATAAGAACGTGAAATGCTTTCCTTCTAATTGTCAAAGCATTGAAATGTGAAATTATGCCTTCTTAATTTTTTGTTTCAATTTAATGGACCCCCTGAATTGAGCAGGTATATAAGACCCAACAAATATTGGTTTATATTCAGTTTGCAGAAATGTTGCTAAAGGTAATGGTTACATAATGAGTTAAGGTTGCATTTTATTTTATTTTGCTTTTTTAGATAACTGTACTGTCCATTTTACTGGCCGTGGCAACGGGTTACGTTCGTGTGTGCTACTACACCAACTGGTCCCAGTATCGCCCTGCCCCGATGAAATTTTTCCCCGAAGATATTGATGTACAACTATGCACGCATGTCGTGTACGCTTTTGCGAAACTGGACGTTAGTGAGTAAAACTATATAACAAAATCGAACTTTTTAATAACGATTTGCGATGCATAACTAAAGTAATACATATTTTTATGTTTTTAAATTTTTCTTCAGATAGCGCGTTAGCCATGTATGAATGGAACGACGATAAAATGTACCCGCGAGTTATGAAATTACGTCAGAAAAACCAAAAATTAAAAGTTTTATTGGCGGTTGGTGGATGGAACCATGAAAACGGAGGTAAGCTTTTGCTGAACTTTTGTAAACGGCAACAGAATCGCAATTACAATACGAAATTTGATTACAATATTATGTCTCAAACTATGAACTATTTTATTGCTTTTAGCCTCGAAGTTTTCTCTTATGGTTAACGATGATGCTCGACGCAAACTCTTTATCGACACAAGCATCTCATTTTTGCAAAAATGGGATTTTGATGGATTGGATTTGGATTGGGAATATCCAGGCGGTAGAGGTAACTCGCCTCCGGGAGACAAGCAAAGGTAACTAACTAACTTCTTAGTCCCTGCCCTAAACTTTTTATTTGTTTTTCGAGTATGATTATAAACAAATGCATGTAATGTAAATAAAGGAATAGTCTTTGCGTTTCCAATTTGTGGACATAATACGACCCAGTGGTTGCGCTATATGCTGTTTATTTAGTACCGGTTATGATGTCAAAATTCAATTCACTAGGTTCACCCAGCTGTGCAAAGAACTGGTTGATGCTTTCAAAGCGAACGTAATGCCAAATAAACCTCAATTATTGTTGACTGCTGCTGTACCAGCATCATACAAAACGATAGATGGCGGATACGAACCAGAGAAACTGGCAAATTATTTAGATCTATTAAACTTGATGACGTACGATTTACACGGTAAATGGGATACAATTACCGGGCATCACACCGCTATGTCTGGAGACGGGGGTAACCTTTTAATTGAAAAATAATTACAAATTTACAGCGAAAAGAACATTAATTTAGCATATATCGATATTTTTCCGAGAAATTCTGTCGATGATATATTTACAAGTACTTATGTTATGTTATTATTTGTCATATCTTTCATACAATCTCTTTTTAAAAACTATTTTACATTTCCACATACATAAGAATTAATGACATAAAATATTTCTTCGTTATTTCAGGAAACTTGCCGGATCGAAACAAGTTTACGGTCCCATATGCTCTTGATTATTGGATCAATCTTAAGTTTCCTGCGCATAAAATTGCCCTTGGTTTGGCAACATATGGTCGTAGTTTTGCCTTGAAAAATGAAAACGATCATGGTCTCGGCGCTCCTGCAGAGAATTTAAAAGTTCCTAAAGGAACTTACACGATGGAAGCCGGTTTCCTTGCTTTCTACGAAATTTGCAAAATGGACAAAACAGTGGTGCATAACAATGCTGCCGACGCTCCTTACGCATACAAAGGCAAAAAGTGGGTAGGATATGACGATCAAGCGAGTTTAGGGAGAAAAGTATCTTCTCAAATCATAGGTAAATTCTTCTGACGTCTCCAACGCTATACTTTTAAAATAAAAATCATTTTTCTAGGTAAAAACTTAGCAGGAGCAATGTTTTGGGCTTTGGATCTTGACGATTTTAATGGAAGTCAATGTGGCAAAGGTAAATACCCACTCATAACATCAGTTGTCAATGCACTATCCGGTAATTCTCCACCTCCGACACCACCACCACCTCCGCCACCACCTCCACCACCACCACCACCACCTCCACCTCCGCCACCACCACCGCCAGCTCCTCCAACTGGAACTTGCAAAGCAGTAGGTCCATGGGAAGGAGATGCGGGTATCACTCAATGGTGCCAAAATAACTGCCCTTCATTTTGCCCAAAAAGTATGTGTAAATGTGGCTTGTAGTTTGTATGACGCAAAAATCTTTTGTATCTTTTATTGTTAATCTATAATACAACGTTTAATAAAAAAAATTTTTTATCAAACTTTTAACTTTATCAACCACTGGATTTGTAATACCCTAATCCTAAATTATATTCAATTTCTGCATACGAATTTCCCAGCCAGAAACACTGTTTTTTAGTGAAATACTCCATAATCAAGTGCGGTGACTACAACAAAATGGCGACGAAATTTTGCTTAAAAAAATAAGTTAAATGTGATTTAGGTTAAGCTACGGGCCACATGATGAAACAAAACATGTACAATACATAGACATATTACTTGCATTCAAACCTATGTCCGTGGTTTGTTTGATCAATCCAAGTATGTGCGTCCACATCGCGAAATTTTACTCGCCAACGAATATCTTCTTCAATTCTTCTTTTTCACGAATCTGTTCAACGTCCGGCCGAAAAGTTTGTTTCAAGTGTTGACCTGCACTGCTTTGCAGATAGAAAACAACTTGTGGTTTGTTACACTGACAGGTAGGCAACACTAGATATTTGTGAATGGAAATATTCCAAACTACCGATCAACTGCTGCACGACACCATCTCAGGGATTGCAACTGGCTTTCGGTTAAAGTGGTTGAAAGCCTTTCAAGGAAGAGAGAGAGATAGATTGCAAAATCTTATTAATTACGAAAAAACGAAAACGAAAAAAAATTACAAAAGTCGTTTTAAATGTTTAAGGGTGGGAAACCTTGCTGGGGTCTGGACGCAATATAACGAGTGATCAAGGATGGTATTTCAGGATTAACTACCCTAACGAAAAAAATGAGTATGTCACTATTACATCACTTTCCTTATAGTAGGTTTTATCGTTGTGATGTTATCAGGGAAGAGACCGCGGTCGAAATATACCAGATGTTCCCAGAGAACACATACCGCTGGCATCACGTGGCCATACGTAGAGATGACGTCAACGCTCTCCATGGATATCTCAACGGAAAGTTTTTTGATATGATAAAATACAGTAAGGGATTTCCCTAAATTCACTCGAAGTATCGTAAAAAATGAAGAAGATAGTACATGCATTAATATTTTCCATAATTCCTCTCTCATTTTAGCAGACGCAGCGGAGATCAGAAAATCTAAGATGAACAATTTATCGACATCATCGTCTAAAGTATTCGTGTGCCTACACTACTTCAACGATGTAAGAAATTTCAAAATTACACGCTCGGAAATTTGCATCTTTGCGTCATTTGCATCTTGTGTGACGTTATAGTGTCTAAAGATCTTACGGGACGTTTAATTGTTCTCATTTACGATGTGTAATTCGGTTGGTCAACACGAAGGAATACAAAATAACATTGAATCTATTTGCTTTATTTTTCAATTCTTGTTTTGTATTTATATGATCTTTTAAGTTCATTTATTCAGTGAAATTTGAAATTCCCTTTATCAAATAGTTTCGACGTTTTCATTGGCCACAAAATCGATATGTTTTCATGTTTATCATGATTCTCGTTCATTTTGTCGTAAATCATTTCGTCGCAGTTCATTTCATAACCCTAACCTAACCTAACCTAACCCATTTCATAACCCTAACCTAACCTAATCCATTTCATAACCCTAACCTATCCTAACCTGACCTAACCCATTTATAACCCTAACGAAATTATCTGCGACGAAATGATTTACGACAAAATGAATGCGACAAAATGATCTGCGACGAAATGAACGGTCACGTTTATCATTCTTATTGAAAAGAAAACCTAGCAACCATGGACTTTGATTCGAGAAACTAAAAATCTAAAACCGCAAAGTGACATTCGGTATAAGCTACTAACATAAGATTTGAGATATTTCTGGACGAAACAAAATGTCATATACAATAAACGAGAAACTATTAGGAAAGGGGAATGAAAAACAGTTCGAGTTAACGCGAGTTCGACTTGCTCGAGCAGTTCGAGCTCGAGCTATCGTGATTTACCGTATATACATTAACATTTCATCTAGCAATGCAATTAATATTGTTT
Organism: Candelabrum cocksii; assembly: GCA_963930725.1. NCBI lineage: Eukaryota > Metazoa > Cnidaria > Hydrozoa > Anthoathecata > Candelabridae > Candelabrum > Candelabrum cocksii. The sequence goes on along the minus strand of OZ005677.1, from coordinate 3,527,719 downwards.
CTATAAAGGTTGCTCAAAATAAAAGAAATATTTGGTACTTTCCTGTTAGTCCCCCCCCCAAAAAAAAAATTATAAAGGCACAGTTATATAGAAGGGAAATAAACAGTGATTGATAAAGACAATATTTCAACACAAATATTTTCATACAGGATTTATCTACACAGACAAATTCTAAACAGGTGGCATATATGTGACTATATCCTGGATTATTGTGTCAAACAACAAGTTGTTCCTGTTCTTCTGTCTCCACATCCATTCACAAAGATAAGAATCCAGCATTTGTCTGTTGGTCCCATGTTGTCTTTTATTTCTTGATTTCGCTAGCTTCCAGGAGTTTTCGACATTTTGTGTGTGCGCTCCGGTTACCGGATCCACAAAGTTTATGGAATGGTTAACAGTAAAATGATTGAAGCCCATAACATTAATACCACCATACGCTCTCCACAGATCTGACATTACAGTTGTTCCAGGCAATATTGAATTTTGAATGATTGGCATAAGAGTAGCTGCATTTCGATTTGGAACGGCATACATGAAGCATTCCCTCGTCTCCCGGCAGATTCCACCAAAAACCCATTGCTGTGGTAGAACCCTACCCTGGTGATTTTTACGCCGACTAAACAGGCTTTCGTCGACCTCAACTGTTGTATTCGGCCCACCAATTGCAATGGGGTTTCGCAATAAATCTGCTGCACAAACTTCCCGTAAGTAATTGTTCCAGTCAACAACTGTATTTTTATCCATAAGTAGTTCTCGTTCACAAAATTTGATGCTGGTCATTTCGTATGCCCAGCAATAAATGAAGAGGATTATATCCCTATAGGGTAACCGAGAGCGCCCAAGCCATGTATCAATGCGTAAGCCAGATTCAGTTCTGCACTGCCTCGATCTGCACCTCCAACGGTCTCCATTGTCGCGTAACTGCAATGTCATTTGATGCCCATTTGCGCAAATCTTGGGATTGTGAAGCACTCCCCTTTGCTGTAAAAACAGTACACTTGCTTGTTTGTCAGGGATTTGACTTGACAGCGTTAAAAAGTTCATCTTATTCAAAACAAGTATGTGACAACAATGAATGATTTTTGGAATATGGACAGAGATATAAATTTTCCAGACAATGGAGTCTGGAAAAGATGAAAACGAAATATACACAGACAAGTCTGGATATACGATGCAGACAATGGAGTCTGAAGATTATGAAAAAGAAGTCTGAAAAATATGTTGTGAAGCACGCAGAAAATTGTGTCTTTTTGAATATTAATCTGGGGGGGGACTAACAGGAAAGTACCAAATATTTACTTGCTGCATAATTTAAAACTGGTTTCTTGACCGCATTTCTTTCATGACATCAATTTTTAAAAATTAAATGGCACGCATTCTTTCCTGCAGGTTATATTTTTATTAGCGACTTTGTCAGAAGTTAAAATATTTTCATTCAAATTCCCACAGTTTATAATGAGTCGCGAAAATATTGTAAACCGAGAAAAACAATAGAATTAATGTGAAATATTACTATTCCTGTTTGCTTTGCAAACTAATTGACTTCGTCAAGAAAATTTCAACTTCAGTGAATTATGGTACTCAATTTCTTTTCACGTGTCAAAATCATATACACCGTACACATAAAACAACACGTATCCGTACATAACTCGCACTGATGAAATGAAAGGATTCTCACCAGTGCTTCCCTATAAATACTTCTAAAAACAACAAAGAAACTTAACAAAACTGCGCGTGCAAAAAGGTTATTGGGGGCATTGCCTTTTGTAACGCAAGAAAACCCGTGAGAGTCGAAGAAATCGTGCGTTACTAAGGCAATGATCCCTGGGGACACAAAATCAACACAACAAAAAATACAACAATTAAAATTCAAAAAATGTTTTATTTTTAATATATAATATATAACTTTCCTCTTGTTATCTTTTTAGTGTCAATTTGTCAATTTTAAACATTTTTCATCATCGTAGAATCTGATTTTGGGTCTGTTTCAGTGCGAACTCGCCAAAATTTGTTTTAAACACTACTAACTTTTTATTTCTAATTTTCCCTAGCAATGCTTTCATCTTTCCGTTGCTATGTATTTGGACCCAAAAAAATTTCCCATAGCAATTTTGAATTTGATAGTTTTTTGATAATTTGACGGAGAATGTAGATTTCAAACATTTTGTTCATTTTCCCATCATCAATTATGAAATAGCATTCATTTAGTTTTTATCACCAATAAGCAAGTAGAATATCAGATTCATCATTCATTCTTCCACACCTTTTTAAAAAAAAAAACTGTTTAAGATGGGAGGATGATCAAAACGAAATCAAAGTTCAAATGGGACGCCCGATAGAAAAAAACAAAGTTCATGGTAACAGAGCACTCTTCATTTTTCAACACCATGTCCGATCACATCACAAATGAATTGAAGTTGAATGAAAGAAAGTGATAGCCAAGACTATTTAAATTTCTTATTAACTTTCTATTACTTTCAAAAGTGATAAAACTTCTGGAATGCAAACGCATGTGCGTTAACGTACCATAATGGAATGAAGGTAGATGCGCCATTGCGCGCAGCATTAGTTTACGGCACACAAAACAATTTTATGCTGGTTTAAAATGGTAGCAGCGCACAAAATTGAAATTTCATAAGGTCGGCCCACCAACTCACATAAAATCGTGTCCAAAGCAAAAGATTTCGCCAATCTCGTCTAATTTTAGATGTAAAATAGATACGCGTATGAAAAATAATTTCTTTGTAATGTTGTTCTTTTCCATTGTGTTGTTTTTTTGCAAGCTTTACGAACGAATTCTGGGATATCTACGGCGCTTTTTAGAAGATCAAATTGTAAATTATCCTGCAGAGCATTGCCCAGACCCCCTAATTGATGCACCTCCGGTACAGAGCTTCATGTCTTTTGGCGCACGCAACGTGAGTTATAAATCTACGTCCGGCACACGGAAATCGTCGGAAACATTTCAAGCGTCTTATATTTAAACTGGTTCCGGGAAGAAATTCGTAGTGGAGATGTACGACAGGGCTAACAGTTTGCGAATAATTTTTCTGCCCCTCGGTGTTATTGTAAACACGTTGCAAACCGAGTTCTTGGACTTTTCGCCAGACAGCTTGTCCCCAGTGAAACGAACAGCCAGGAATAGTGACCGTGGGACCGAAAATCTCTGAAACGACCCGCCAAACTGCGCATTCGAAATCTACGACGGCTGTCTTTAGATTGTCCGTTCCAAGAATATTGTCCCGAAGAAATTGTATTTTATAACGAAACAGTCTGCAATAAAATTGAGGCACTGTGCAATTTACTCAAAGGATATGCTTGGTATGCAAAAGGATCCGATTCCACGGTTTGGTAGACCTACTCCAGAGCTCTTTGTAGTCACTCAAAAAGTATCAAATTTGCTTTTTACACGATGGAAGAACTTATTGTCGTCAATGAATCAGAACAGGTTATCAACATTGAACTTGTAAAAATACGCAGAGGCAATGCATCAAAAGGGTGCACCCTTAACGGACTGCTGAGGGCTCATTGATTGTGCGCCCAGTAAGCCGTCCTGGGCATCATGAAAGAATTTTATATAACGGACATAAAAGAATACACGCTCTCAAGTTTCAATCAGTTGTGGCCGCCAATGGTTTAATTGCGAACTTATTTGGGCCAGTAAAAGCGAAAAGGCATGACAGTTACAGTTGTAAACAATCTAACTGCGCATGCGTTCTTAGTGGATACCCCAACGTTCATATTCTATACAGACCGCGACACCTTCAAATCATCAAAATTGGCGTTTTGTTAAAACGTGTGTGTTTTGAAAATAAAATGGCTGAAAAAAATTGGGAAAATTTTTCATTACTTTGTTTTATTTTTCTATATTTATTCATTATTTGTTTATTTATTTACTTGACGCCACAATAATTTGTTTTATTTGAAGCCTCATGCGATGATGGACATCAGTTCATGATGACATTCTTGTGAAAGAAGTTCTTCTCCACGAGCCTGTCAAATTTAGAAAAGGATCTGTTGAAAGAGGTAAGGTAAGATGTACTGTTTTTAACATTACAATAAATATTTTGCCTAAAAGCGATCTCAACAGAGAGTTTGTTTAATGAGTTAGTTTAATGGGCTGTTCCAGAAAAAAAATGTACCCACATCCCCCACGGCCCGGTTGAGAACGGTGAAGTGTAAAATATTGAACCCCTTCGGAATTTCTAATTTTAACCATACTGCCTTTTTCGCTATGCAATTTGTTGATTTAAGAGTAAACCCTTTCGTAATGATCAAATTAGAATAAACTCTTTGGAAATTCTACCTAAGTTAAAAATAGATTTTGCTTCCAAAGACGGAACATTTGTTATTTTATTCCAGAATGTAAAGGTATAGACTTGTATTTTTTCCTCTTTTATGTTTGTAAGTCTGGGATCTAATTGCAGCATCCCTTAACAAGCCCGGTTCAAACTTCCCAGTATCTAGTCGCTCAGTGAGAGATCACCTGAATAATGTTTCAGGAATTAATGCTGATGAAACAGATATTGACAAAGGTCTCCGGGACATCATGGAGGTATTTGAAGAGGCTGAAAAACAAAAATTATGCAAAAGAAAGCAAAAATTGAATTTGTGAATCTGGTGATGAGCAAAAAGGGAGGTTGGTGACGAAAATCCACCTAAAACACAAAAAATATTGGGAGCGAGAGTATCGCACATTTACGACAAAAAACAGAAAAAGAGATTTATATTAGGGAACTTCAAACAAAGGAGCAAGATCGCAATGATAACAAAGATACAATGATAGCCCTAATAGCACAACAGCAACAAATGTTGCAACAAATGATAACGCAACAGAACAATAATATAGCACAACAGCAACAAATGTTGCAACAAATGATGACGCAACAGAACAATAATATTGCGCAACAGCAACAAATGTTGCAACAAATGATAACGCAACAGAACAATAATATAGCACAACAGCAACAAATGTTGCAACAAATGATGACGCACCAGAACAATAATATAGCACAACAGCAACAAATGATGCAACAAATGATAACGCAACAGAACAATAATATTGCGCAACAGCAACAAATGTTGCAACAAATGATAACGCAACAGAACAATAATATAGCACAACAGCAACAAATGATGCAACAAATGATAACGCAACAGAACAATAATATAGCACAACAGCAACAAATGTTGCAACAAATGATGACGCACCAGAACAATAATATAGCACAACAGCAACAAATGATGCAACAAATGATAACGCAACAGAACAATAATATTGCGCAACAGCAACAAATGTTGCAACAAATGATAACGCAACAGAACAATAATATAGCACAACAGCAACAAATGATGCAACAAATGATAACGCAACAGAACAATAATATAGCACAACAGCAACAAATGTTGCAACAAATGATAACGCAACAGAACAATAATATAGCACAACAGCAACAAATGATGCAACAAATGATGACGCAACAGAACAATAATATTGCGCAACAGCAACAAATGATGCAACAAATGATGACGCACCAGAACAATAATATAGCACAACAGCAAAACTTGAAACCTCAAACTTGTTTCTTTCTTTCTTCCAAACTTGTAACATCTTTGTACGTGTTAAAATTATTTAAAAATACATATTGTTAAATTATTATTATTATTAACAAAATTAATACAGGATGTAAAACCTCAGTTGTAAAAAATATACACTGTTATCATGGTCTTCCTGTTACAATAAATAATAGAGTAAAATCGTAAAAATATATATTCTAAGAAAAAAGTAACGATTTTCCCTTTTTAAATGTTCCTTATTCAGACATGCCAACATTTTGAAATTTGAAAGGGGGAGTTTTGGGTAAGAAGCTTAGCCACGAAGTATAAGCACCAAAAACTCTGCAAGTTTTGACAGATTTTTAAAAAGCAACTGTCCAGAGTGAGCAACAGCCAGCTTTGAAATCTCATGCCACACTTGATCAATGCGAATGATGGGCTTGTTATTTCTATCGAAGTACATTGGCAGCTCATCATCTGGCGGGAATTGGCATCTCGAGGAATTCTGTATGGAGCGCATCTTTATCTGTCACAACATTCGGAAATTTTTCAATGATATTTTGTAGTTCGTCTGTTTTAAGCATGAAGACGTTCTGGGAGCCGAAGGAATGAGAATGATTTGATGACGTCAGAACGCAGAACCAGCATAGAATTTTGCAAATATTGGGCACATTGTACATTTTACTCTTGCCTCGTGAAGAAATTTTCTGTATTGAGAAGTACCAATGAAAACATCGACTGGTTCCATTAAAATACTTCTGTCATTCAGATCTATATCAAGAATCTCGTCACATGATACAATGGCATCCAGACTTACAAATCATGTCAACAACGAACGACAGAGATGAATTGCAGATTGATACAGCACATGAATCATTATACCTCCACTTGCAGAAAAGTGTTGAAGCTATCAAAGAGTGGAGAACAGCCTGGACAAACATCGCATACAATTGAGTTATAGGCGAGTTAAATGCCTTGACTAACGCTTCTCCCGAGATAACGCTCGATTTTCTTGAATCATCGATATCATAATTTGATAAGAAGTACGATTTCAGTGAGTCCCATTGCGCGAAACGTGCGTGTTAGCTCGTATTTTATACATTACTTTGAGTAAAAATTATCAAAATCGGGAGATTTGAAAGTATTTTGTTTAATCGGACGGGCGAAAAACATTAATGGAAAAATCGGGAGTCTCTCGCCGAAATCAGGAGAGTTGGCACATCTGCTTATTATATTATACAATCATTTTAAAGTAAATAGAAAAATCTGGAATCAATTTTCAGAGGTAAAGACATAAATTTTATGATGGATATATAAGTTAATGAATGTTTGTAATTTTATAAGTTAAGAGATGGTGCATTTAGATAATTGGACTTATCAAGCAGGATTATATTTAAGGGCAATTGAGAATGATTAGGTTTTAAATATGTATTATAATATGGACATAAAAATAAAACCAATTTTGTTATTGAAAGTATTCTTCTAAAACAGGTGGCTCAATATTGAAGTAACTAGAAAAAACTTACTTATGCACAAAATCTTTTTTCACGTTTATCACTATTTTCTAAATGGATACTTTTTTGAATTTCTCTATTAACTGCAACATCTATTATCTGTAAAGGTCACAGTTCCGTATAAAGCAGGAGGGATGGAGTGTGAAAAAAATCTTTAAAAAGTTGAATCACTGGATCGTTTACGGTGGCAATTTACTTTTAGCCTTACTTACTACTTACTTACTTAGGCAGTCGGTCGGAGTCGACCATGACTGACTGCCGGATCCGTTCTCTCCACTTTTCTCTGTCCTGTGCTAGTTTGTACCATGAGTCGGATGGTATTGACTTTTCCTTAAGGTTGCGTTTGACAGTATCTTTATAACGAAGTTTTAAAAAATACAAATAATTACTTCCATATACTTATGAGGAAGAATAGAAACAACAGTGTTAGGTCAAGCCAACTGTTATATTAAGTTGAACTGTCTATACTGTGTAATAATACGTCAAAGATTGGCAATAAATTATTTGCGTGCCCCGAATTTTGCATTTTCATTTTGCAATTTTGCGTAGTGTATAGATTCAATACCATGCGCGAGCGCGATCGATAGCGCTGGTAGAAAATATTCATTGAAAAGCCTGGTATGCATATCTTTTGAGTAAAATGCACAGTGCCTCAATTTTATCGCAGACTGTTCCGTTGTAACATACAATTTCTTCGGGAATATCAAGAGCTTCTCCAAGCCTGTATATATCATTTCTAAAGAAGCGAAACTCCGATTTGCATTCATCGTCATTCATTCTTTCAAGGTCAAATCGTTCATATGACCAGAAAGGTATGTCTGGGTGTGATGAATTGTTTATATCATAGTAGACAAAATTCCTCATCGTCGATGATTTTATCACTGTCAGCAAGTAAAAGTTGCTCGCGAACATTCCTCAGTTTAGGCATATTTTATTACCCTAAAAATATACAATAAAAAATATCTGAACACTAATATATAGTGTTTCGGTTTTCTATTACAACTCGTTTCTGTTTACCTTTCAGATATATCTGTTTTTACGTTTGTTATTACATTTGATGAATTCTTCATGCAATTTTAATTGTAATAGAACAATAAAAAAAATCTTTCAATAACAACAAGAATTTTTGTTGTTGTCGTTTTTTGTAACTTAACTATTTTATAAGAAAACGTCAACCGGAACACAAGATGTCTCGTTTTCGATTTTCGCCGTTGCCGTCCCCGTTGTAGAGTTGTTTCTTAATCTCTCTAATGCGAACAGCAACAGCACTTGTTTAATGTTGTCGTTCGACTTTAGAAAAGCATGTATGCTGATAAGAGCTGCGTAATCTTTTTTGATTTATTTTCCAATTGCATATGCATATATAAAGTTTGTACATACAACTGCGGTACTCGTAGAAAACCGTTTGATTTAGTCTTATCGTCGAGAACCGTCTTTTATCGTTCCAATCATAGTATAATTAACAAAATTCAAATTTACCAGATAAAGGTCGATAATTACTGGCAATAAAACAATGTTTGAAACATTTAAAGATAAAGAAAAATTTAATTTTGATATATTGCTAGGATTTGTAAGAACAGAAATCTTGTCAATGCTAATATTGAAGGTAAATAATCTGAAGTGCCTCGCAATGTTCAAGAGCGTACTCAGACGTCGTCATTTTATCGACACTTCAAAATCGACATGAACTTCAAAATCAACAATATTTGTGTTTCAATTGATAATTATCATTGTTTTATGGGGTTTCTGGGAATTTTATGGGGTTTCTGGGAATTTTTGTTCGGTTTAAAATCAAGTTACGAGAGTTAAAACGTTTAAAATAAATGGTTATGATGAAACATATCTCAATATATTGCGCAACATTTATCCCATTTGCATATCATAATTGCTACCCTGGATAACTTATTTGACAGAAATAACGCTGTGTAAGTCGTGTTTGTCTGAATGCTTACGCACTGTTCAAGTAGTTAAAGAGGGTGAGAAGATTAAAGATTGAAAGGTATTCGAAGTAATTAAATGTATGTCAGTTCTATTAGAAGACTATCGTATCACACCTAACGATACATGCTACGATACAACAAAGAAGTTGTAAGACCTTTTATTGGGTTTTGAATTTTCCATAAATACGTCATCACAAATGAAAAACAGACAGTAATGCCTCGTGTTTTATTCAACTGCTTAGAAATGCTGTTCGAAACAAAATTATTTAACGGTTTCTTAATTGTTGAAGGCTCTAGATATATGTTTCTTGTTATATATTATTCGAATACAACTACGTTAATCACTTATATTCGACAACCAGATTGTCTCACATCTATTGAAATCCTTGTCACAAGCAATCAACAGTGTTTCTGCGGACAAGTCTTTACAATCGAGCATAGCAAAGAAGAAATTTGTCGCAATGTAATTGGGAATCTCAGTTCATTTACATTCAAGTTTATACTTTTTTATAATTAAAAGACGAGAAATCTTTGTCGTTGCTATATATTGTCTAGCATTCCCTAAAGGAAAATGATTGGGAGAGAAGTAAATCTAATTGAATTGAACTTTCATAGTTTACAACTAATATTTAATAATGTAAATTTCAGAAAAAATTGAACGCATAATTGAACATCATGTGATTGTAATCTTGAAGCAAAATATATCAACTCTACGTGCTTATACATTCTGAGGGTTACTCATAGATCTTACAGACCTTCGTATGCGTGATCAACAAGTCTCTACAAACTAGGAAGCGCGGCAAAGAAGCTAGGCAAACTTTCTCTCCGCCTATTATTAGGGTTTCTATGTGATGCCTATGATAGATTCATTGTATTTGGAATATGTTACCATCTGAACTCGAAATCTTGGAGCAATTTTGTTATTTAGCCAAAGTAAGAGGATTGACAGAAACACCAGAAGTCGTAAAAAACGCCAATGTTTCAAGACATTATTGTTTTATCAAATCATTAAAATTAGATAAAACATTAAAACCACCTCCACATTATATGAATAGATATCTGTGTTTTACATCATTGCATGTAAAATTAAATTCAATGTGCCCCACATGCAACGGTATTGTGTTTCGCCATAAAAACTGTTCAATGTTTGTCGTTGATTGAATATTCCCAATGGTTGTTTTTGCATAGTAGCCGTTAGATTTAGATCTACGGAAGCACTGTGACGTAATTGACGTAATGCGTTATACGCAAGTGGGAAAATAACCTAAGGGAATTCTTCGGAAACAATTCAATGTGTCCATAATGGCTACTTTTTACTGCGAAACCTTTAAATATATATATATATATATATATTCGTGCAATTATATTTTGTTTGTTAAAAACCAATATATACGGCTTTGCAACAATATTGTGTATTGGCTTGTAAAAAACGTATTTCAAAGCACGAAACCAGTTATATATTATTTTATGATACATTTCAGTTTATAAAAACACTAAGTTTACAAATATTAATTATCTCAAATTCCTTTTTGAATATATAGTCGTTAAATTTAAGTATTAAGTATGATTTATTTGAATCCTTTGTAAAATTCCACGCATTGCACCTTCACGATTAATCTATGAATGGAGCCATTCAATAATACAAACGCATCTGTTTGTATACATGTGAAAGAGAGAAGGTAAGGTTTGAGCAACAATAATCAAAACTTAGAAATTTTGTTTGAAAGCGGTGCAGTCGCCATTGCTAATACTATATTCTGTTAAATCGGAGCACGAGGGGGATTACTTCAAAAGGGCCATGCATTATTAGAATAGTAAACTAATGACTTTTGAACAGACGAAGATCACAACATGAAAAATTGGAATTGAACAATGATTATGATGTTTTGATTGCTCTAGATTTAGATCTACTGAAGCACTGTGACGTAATTGAGATTCTTCAAATACAACGATATAAGGGTCATGATTATTACCATGACAACACAAGTTAATAGGCAAACAACGCGGTAAAAACATATTAAGTTACTTTAGAAATTTTTTTTGGAAGGAAATGTAACTATTACTGACGTACTTGCAAAGGGATCATTAACATGAAGGTTATTTAAAGTTGCCTACACTTGTTTTTGTGCGTTTGCAAAGATAATAAACTATGTTCTCCTACGGTCCTATATGACGCAATTTTGAATTAAAATATAAAAGGCCGGTTTATGTAATATGTGATTTATAGAAAAGTTTAAACTGACATTAGATTTGTCTCGTATATAGACGTGTCGTGAAAACATGGAATCCCGTAAACGTTGTTAACTGATCTAGCTACGCGTTGTGTGCCTATTAACCTGTGTTGTCATGGTAATAATGATTTATCTCACTTTTATATCGTTTTATAATTATATAACGAATTTCCCTTTGAATTAATAGCTGATGATTCTTTAAATAGTTTCAAAAAAGGTTATAGTGTATTTTAAATTTTAATATGTAATAAAGCAGATTTGTTTTTAATTTTATTTTGTATATTGTATCTGTTTATAACAGATATTTCCCTCAAATGAATATTTCATATAATTATGAAAATATATTGGTCCTTATAACTCTTTGTTAATTACGGCGACGCGAAGCAATATTGTTTCCGGACTTTTTCAAATTCGTTAAATATCATAACTTATTCATACCTGAATTGTTATTTTCATCTCTGACGTCCTGAATTACTTTCCCATATACATTCCAAACATATATGAAAAATGCATAATCTCTGAATCGTGTATAATCGTAGCATATGCGGACAAACCTGAATAAGTGTATTCCATTAGAGAGGAATTATGCTGTAGGATACTCATCTATTCTGCTTCACATTTATTAACAGAATTTATTCGTGGGAAAAATTTGATCTTTGTAGACCCAGTTCAACGCGGGCATATTAAAACATAAATGAGAAAGCGTTCCTTTCAAATGATTTATTTAGTAGGCTTTACAATACATTCCAAGCATAGCATCAAAACAAATAATCAACGGGAGGCTCTAAATGGAGCAAACGTATCAATTCTCATAACAAAAACGTGATAAAAGTGCAAAACACGTGTTTGATGAAAAGGTAAGTGTCATTTCATCAATGATAAAGAAATAGCTATGATTTTTACAGATTTAGTAAGCGAAATTCTCTGTTTAAATATTGCTGTATTTATTCATGTGCTATTGAAATTTTCTTTCCGAGATAAACTATTTTGCTTTGGTTTTAGAGCGATTAACTCGTCTTTGTCTTTGACTTACAAAATTAATTATATAACAGACAGAAGCAAAAATTTGTTTACACTACAGACTGTACTACACACCTACACAAAGTTTTAGTTTAAAAACTATTTGTTTCAGAATTAATAATGAATTTCATTTTATATATATTGATTGCTTTGTTATTTACACATGAAATTTCAATCATTACTAAGAATAACCCAAAGTAATAAAATGGCGAATCAAGTGTTTACTCAATATTTACTAAGGCGATCACAGAACGTATATCAATACCATGACAACCTCACAGCGGTTACGCTCTGTTTAGAATTATCTTTTTAAACGCTCGTTAACACACAGTGTTTATACGCATATAAGGAGAAGGTGTAAGTATTTGTCGTAGCACATTTCCCTACTACATATGACAATTGATGTTTTTATTTTACAGTGACTATACAATATTTGAAAGATCCAATAAGATAATGGAGGACCCAATTTTATGTATTGCCTGCAGCCGAATAGTAAGTTACAATCCTTGCTCTTTCTGCGAAATTTTATTTCATTAAATTTATATTGAAACGTTATATAATTAATTTTAAAAATTATTCCGTAAATCAAAACGCATCAATAATCCTAAATATGCGATTGCAAAAGAAAGTAGGAAGGGTTTGTGCCGTAGCATCAGGTTTTAGGGGAGGAAACCCAGAATTATGTAGTACGGATATAAAGGTTCTTCGCCAGCAAAATCTTTAGGATTGGCACATATTGATTTTCTATTACTGTAACAACTATAAAAATATTTAAGCGGACTTAATTGGAACCATGATGTCCAACATAATACACTAATAGCAAATATATGGATAGAAAACAATGTTAAATACTTTACTAGGAACCCTATAGGACACCGAAAGGTATAATAATAATGCTAACAGAATAAGCGACTAAGAAATTTCTCATCTAATCTCTCTTAGTGCCTAAGAGATATAGGAAGCATGTTTGTTGAGGTCAAACGTATCTGTATTTAAATACTTGGTAATAATTGGATTTTTAATTCAAATTGATTTTCTTTAGCAATCTTCGCCGCGCAAAACCTCGTGTGATTGTGGTCACGTGTTAAAAGACGCCATTAAAAAAGGTAAATGCGTTTTTAAAGTAAGCCGATTTAATGGTTAAGCGATCTTTTAGGAAACACTCGCAAGAGGACAGCTCCCACACGTTTGGACTCGATTAGCTCCGAATGGATTGATCTCGATAATCACATCAGTCCCGCAAAGTTAAATGTTAAAAGAGTACGTCAAAATTACTTTGTTTCACAAAAGTTTGCAAATTAAAGTCATCATTCTGTTTTAGTTTGGTTAGAAATTTACTAAAAGAGACCGTTCTATCTTTGCAGAAAATCAACAGTACCAAAGAGAAAAAGAGAAGTTCCTTAACGTTATGTGTTCCACGAAATAAACGCTATCGATTGAAATTGTTTCAAAGTAAGAAATTTGCCAAAGACCATGTTACGGACCTTAAGGAAACAGAGAAAAAAAGGAAATCACGAGAGTTAGTCGAGATAATCGAAAACTCGTACAAGAACTGCTATTTTACTCGCTGCAAAAGTTATCGCAAGACGAAAATCATCGATTTGGATTTTAAATTTGATTTTTCAACGTTTGAAAGCGATTGTCCGTACTATCCGAAAGCGCTAGAAGACATTAATGGAAAGATCAAACGTATGAACGGAATATGGAACGAGATAAACTAATTAAATAACTGAAGGGGGAAATGTGAAATATGTAAACACCTGAAATTAAATTTCATGTTCCGTTTTGTTCTCATAATACAATCTACATATTTGTTAGAGAGACTCATACTTCCTATGAAAGTTCCATGAAACTTCACCAAATCAGAAATATAACAAGTTCACATTATCACAATATTTTGAGTTGTTTTCATCTATTTTAATAGCGAACTGGTCTTGGCATGGTATATAATGTATTAAAAGCTTTCAATCTCTTACTGCCTTTCTTTAAGGAAGTTAAGGGAAGATGTTAGGAACTGTAATGTACTTTGTAAAAGCGAAAAATAAAACCGAACTTAACAAGTAACATATTGTCTATTGTCATCAATACAAATCAAGAAAATAAAATTGCGAATTCGTGTTTGTTGTGGTCGGAAAATTACTTATTATGCGTCAGTATAAATAATCCAATAAATAATTCACTACCAATATAATTCGAAAAAACATTGGTCAACATATCAGAAAAATGAGGAGAAAAATGCAGGAAAAACTATGTATGTAAAGAACAAATTTGTCGAAAGACACATTTCACATCTTGGTAAAAAATGGGACATAATTTAAACGTGTACTAATGATTGGGAAATATTATTATTGTTATGTTATTCGGTAGCGTTTCCTTTCAAGTCATACAATACGTAAATGCATGTAGTTCTCACAATACTAACAACATGTTTTATTCCTTTATAAAGAATTTAGATTCTTATCTAATGGGCCTTTCCCATAATTATAAAATCATGAATACAACTACCAGAATCCTTTGCGTTAAATTTTTAAATAAAACAAATTTTAATTTGAAAATACATTAAATAGAATCATATTAATAGTTAAAATAATTTGTGCTTAGAAATGAATCTTTGTCGTTAGTAGTTCAATTTATCTAGAAGATTTAAATGTTAAAACGCAAGGGATTCTGGTAGTTGTATTTACGAATTTACAATTATCTTCCGATACCGATTCCAAATTAGATGGACGAAATGAATTCCTTTTTCTCATAGATTACATCAATTTCATATCCAGGTGTAGAAAAGCCGATAAAGTAATTCAATACGTCAGAGATGAGAATAACAATTCAGGTATGAATAAGTTATGAAATTTAACGAATTTGAAAAAGTCCGGAAACAATATTGCTTCACGTCGCCGTAATTAACAAAGAGTTATAATAGGACCAATATATTTTCATAATTACATAAAATATTAATTTGAGGGAAATGGCTTAATCTTTGAATTTACTTCTTCTCAATGACTTCATAAAAGGATTTCCTTAAGCACGTCTTAAATAGTAAATACGTTTTAAAAAACATTGAACGGACGGGTTATACGAACTCTTAAACACTGTTATGGTTTTTAACATGACGTTTAACTTTGAGCAAGGAACAACAACCATGAAATTCTAAACTTTCAAAAGTAATCAACCATGGTTAATTGATTTAATTTATTATAATTGAATTTAGAGGAGATTTCTGTATAATTTGTTTGAATTTTAGGCTATACATACGCTGGCAATTTTAGCACGAAAATATTCATCTTCATGGAAAATCGATGGACACAAAAATAACGTCGTTTGGCTATCAAAAAAGGCTTCCTTTACGCTAAAGGGCCAAATATGACGTCATTAAGGGCCGGTGTAATAATAATCTACAAGGAACTGAAACTCACAACCCACATGTTTACATTCAATAGCCTGACGTATAAAATGTAACGGATTGATTTAGTGCCAAACCAAATGTTCCCATGGACCAGAGTATCACCTCTACTGTTACAGTATTCTGATGAGCTTGAGAATATACACTTTTAAAAGGGATTTTTATTTTCAAGTCACTTCCTTTATTAAATTATCATTCTGTTCATCTCAAATAATGCACAACACATGATTCTTTCTAAAATTAGGCGAGCTGATATTACATATATCTGGGATATTTGTAGTGGGTGTGCCGCTTTGAAAATCTTTTTTCAATGTATGCACTGCGGGTGTGAAGCTTTTTGCATCTGTCAGTATCAATCAGGTTGTGCTTTTTGTACAGGTCTTTGTCAATCAGGTTGAGACTTTTTATGGCAGTCAAGGAGAAATAAACTGAATTAAATATTGAATTGCAGCCGCAACAGACAGTGGAACAGCCATGAAATAAAACATCACGTAATAATTTGAGGTCTTATCTACCAACCATCCAACCATCGTCGGTCCAGATATTAACATTAAAGCTTCTAACGGCATAACCAAAGACAAACCATCAATGCAGCTGGCTTTTTCAATGACCTCTGCAATTGCAATGATCTGCTAAATTTTCCGGCCACCGTCAATGATTTCAAACGTAACCAGGAAAACAACCAATCCTGTGAAATCTTTAATAAAGAATCCAATTGAAGCGGTAATAGCTATGACAACCATCATTGAGATGTAAAGCCTGCTTTTACTTCTAACCATATCAAATATTTTGCCAAACATAATTCGACCAACGCAACTTCCTAAGGATGAGTGTATCCTAAGCCAGAGATTTGCTTTTTTAGGGAGGAAATTGGACAATGTGAGTACTTGATACAGTGTGTTCAATCTCTGCAATGGACATTGACAAAAACAAAACTAAAAACTGTTTGTTTTTAATAGATCTCTGTAAATATGCAGTGGATGTTTGTTCACCAAGGGCTTACAATTCATGGATCCGTCCATCCTAATATTTGTGGATTTTACTTCTTCATAATCTTCCCTTGTATGGCGTTTACACAAAATCACAGATAATGAACAATTTGTTGCCACAATTAAACTCAATACTCGAAATGTTACTCGCCAATTATACGTGGATGTGACGTAGTTAACCAATGGTGTTAGGAACAGAGGGGAGAAAAAGGAAGCACTTGTCTGTACAGAAAAAGCCAGCGAGAGATTTTTCTCGAAGTAGAATGGCAAAATACCTTTTGCAGATATTTGTGTCAATACCAGACCAAACCCCATAAGCGTACTGTAGCTAAACAACATAATATAAATGTTCGTGGTAATGGAAGAAAGAAACAAGAAAGAAACCATGCATGCTGTTCCAATCGATATTATACATCGATAACTTTTTATTCTGTGATATAAATGGCTATTTAAAGGAGTCAATAGAAACATTAATCCGACAGGCAACACTGTAACCCAGGCTGTTGTTTAAATTAGTTTATATCGTTCCATATTCCGTTCATCCGCCTGATCTTTCCGTTTATGTCTTCTAGCGCTTTCGGATAGTACGGACAATCGCTTTCAAACGCCGAATAATCAAACTCAAAATCCAAATCGATGATTTTTGTTTTGCGATAACTTTTGCAGCGAGTAAAATAACAGTTCTTGTACGAGTTTTCAATTATTTCGAGTAACTCGCGTGATTTTCCTCGTTTCTCTACTTCCTTGGGGTCCGTAACATGTTCTTTGGTAGCCTTGTTACTTGGAAGAGATTTTAATCGATAACGTTTATTTTGTGTAACGCGCATCCTTAAAGGGCTTCTTTTTTTCTCGTTGTTACTTTTGATTTTCTACAAAAATAGAATGTTCAACTTTTTAATCAAACTAAAACTGAATGGACATTTTAATTTTAAACAAAATAAAATAAAAATAATCTCGATATACTTTGTGAACATTTATCTTTGCGGAACTGATGTGATTATCGAGATCAACCCATTCGGAGCTAATCGAATCCAAACGTATGGGAGCCTTTCTCCTGCGAGTGTTTTCTAAAAGTTTGCGTACGCTTTAAAATTGTTTGCTTAAAAGTGTCAACTCACCTCTTTTAATTGCGTCTTTTAACACGTGACCGCAATCGCATGTAGATTTGTGTGGCGATGGTTGCTAAAGAAAGTTGTGATAATGGCAATGTGGAAATGCAATGGAAGTCATTCTACTCATATTGTGATGATGACAACATCCAATTTATTTTACATGATCATGTTAAATGTGTGCTTTTGGAAACCTTTTCTTAATACAGATTAATAAGTTCTTTTAGGAAATGAACGAAGATTCAAGCTGTTAACAATCACTTCCATCGTCCATTTTGGAAAATGTATCCGTTAGAAGTATACCAAATATGGATTATAGATGACTTCTTCCTCCTCACAAATTATTTCCATGAAGATTTACAACAAATCTTCATGTAAATAATTTGTGAAGAGGAAAACTATTCATTATGTAATTCCAAGCTGCGCAGAAGCAATACCGAAAGCTAAAACAAACAAAGTTGTAAGGAACACTGAGTTGTAGCTAAAAGGTTGTTATTTTTATACAGTTCCTGTTAAACAAGATTACAGTTCAATTTTCGTAATTTTAAATTAATGATTTTTGATAATTTCACTCCTAAATTAAACGACTATATCTTACAATTCTGTTACAGGCGATGCAAAGAAGTAGATCTTCTTCCATTACCGTTACGTCTTTTTTATATCACTTTGGCACTGTCAACCAAACGAATCAATTATGAATATAACAGGATTCAACGTACAGACGATTGTGAATGGATGGATTAAAATGGATTACGTTTCATCCGGCTTTCTTCTGTTTTTGCTATTCACATAAAATTTAATTAAAACAGTAGTACCACAATGAAAAAGGCGTCGTGATGATTTTAACTAGACACATTTTTGTCTATAAGGTTTTATGAATTTTTTGATGTTTAAGTTTGTATTCTTGAATTTTACATTCTCAATTTAATACAAATCTAGAAAAAATGCTCCCTAATGATGGATAAATTATTATCATTATTTTTAAAATGTTATGTAGTGCAACGCATTCATTAAACTAAAATTCATTTTAAACGTCAAATACCTTGATTTGATAAAAGCTCCTCATTATTCATTTAGCATTGATAGATAGATAGTTTAATATTTTGTTACTGTACAAAAACCTTTAGAATTTCAGAAGTAAAACCAAAGGTAAGGCTACGAAAGTAGATAGGTTATATAGATTTTAATGATGATGGGCAGTCGTTTCGAAGACCTATGTTTTCATAGTGTAAACCACAAGTGTAAGTTTGCCTTTTTGTGAAATGATTTGGTTTTCTAACTGTTAGATCAACACGCCATGTGGAGTACTTACAGAGATTCCAAAACCAAATTTTCTTGCGTAAAGAAACCGATTGCTCCACAAAAAAATGTAGAGTCTATTATATATATCTTTTAACAGCGACAAAAACAAGGTAGCATTGAGATCGGCATGTAGTTTATCAGTTGCGATCTGTTCACCATTTGAAGTGGATGTATTTTTGCAACTTTTAACTTAGCAAGAAAAACGCAATGTTTTAAACATTATAAAAACTGCAGTGTTGAGTTCCATGAAGTATCTTTGAATAAGGATGGAACTAATACTTTCCATTCCAGAACTATTGATTATTTTTAAAGCCTTTAAAAATCAGTCAAGGAGTATACAGACAAGATGTTGTTTCTGTTTATATTGTAATTTTAGGAAAGATACTTACTTCGTGCGATTTAATAGATAAACAGGACATTGTCCATTTTACCAATATCACTTTTTCTTGTTTGCGACTGAACAAGAGAGACAATATTTGTAATAATACCGTCTACAGTGATAGCGTTCTTTTTATTGATTCGAGTTGATTTGTTTATTAGAGGGTTAGCCAGTATTGGAAATGAGGGTTAAAAGCATATCTAGACTTAATTCATAGGCAATGTACACTCCAAGACACTCCAATGAAAGAAACTTGCGTATGTGGGACTCAAGAAACACGCTGGGAGACAATAAAAACATTTTAAAGTTTCAAAACTAAAAGATTTTCCTATAAAGTTCTTTGTCAATTCTTCTTGTAAAAATGCAACAATAGCTGTAAGCATGAAATCTCTCCAATTGATATATTTAAGCATCATTTACTGTTAGCATATTATGGTCAAGATAGCTCAGTTGGTAGAGCGCTTGCAATTTCGGATTTCTGAGGTTGCGAGTTTAAATCCTCCCGGCCTCGCCGACTCAGCGAATGAGTAGCATTTCGATGCGGTAAAGTACGGGTGTTGGTGGTTGGAGTGACGCCCGCCTCAACAGTTACACCCCACGTCTTGCGCTAACGAAAAAGGGATAGACACCCTCGTTTACGCCCGTTGCCAACATTATGGTTAATTCGGCCACTTTACTTATATTATGTTGGACGTCATGGTTTCAATTAAGTTCGCTTAAATATTTTTATAGCCGTTAAAGTAATAGAAAATAACAGTTCATAGTCTAGTTAGAAGAACCTTTATATCCGTACTGAATAATTATGGGTTTCCTACCCTAAAACCAGATGCTACGGCACAAACCCTTCCTACTTTCTTTTGCAATCGCATATTTAGGATTATTGATGCGTTTTGATTTACGGAATAATTTTTAAAATTAAGTATATAACGTATCAATATAAATTTAATGAAATAAAATTTTGCAGAAAGAGCAAGGATTGTAACTTACTACTCGGCTACAGGCAATACATAAAATTGGGTCCTCCATTATCTTTGATTCTTTCAAATGTTGTATAGTCACTGTAATATAAAAAAACATCAATGTGAATAACGGCAATATGCCACGACAAAAAACCTTATAACTTTCTGCTTATTTGCGTAAAAATTCCCGCTGTCAAATCAGAACGATACGTTAACGAGCCTTTGATAAAGATAATTCTAAACAGTTATGCTAACCGCCGTGAGGTTGTCATGGTATTGATATACGTTCTGTGATCGCCTTAGTAAATATTGAGTAAATACTTGATTCGCCATTTTATTACTCTGGGTTATTCTTAGTAATGAAAAAAGTATCTCTAAAGACCGTCGCTTTATTTATCATTATTCAAATCACACTTACCTGTGTATGACAAAAGTAAATCGCAATCAGCTAAACTTGAAAATGTGTTATTAACATAGAGCGGTTGCAAGCGGAAATTTACGTTTGCATTACTTGTTCATGAAACACATAATTGCACATAAAGCACTTTTATCACGTTTTTGTTATGATACGTTCGCTTCGTTTATCGCCCACCCTTGATTATTCATTTTGATGCTATGCTTGGAATGTATTGTAAAGCCTACTAAATAAATCATTAAAAAGGAGCGCTTTCTCATTTATGCTTTAATATGCCCGCGTTGAACCAGGTTTACAAAGATCGAATTTTTCCCACGAATCGATTTTTAAAAATACACTTAAAAGTTGATTAATTGAAATATTTTCTTTAAAATTCCATCGTTCGAGCATGCCGTTTTTCAAAATAACACCCCCTTTACGAATCTCGCGCTCTATCTAATCAAGTTCGTTAAATTGGAGTTCTTTCTTCTAGATTAATTATCTCCACTCAGACTCTTGAGTCCCGTCAAATCAACTTGGCTTAATCATAGTCGTTAAAAAACAAAATTGATTTTTAATCTTCCTTTCCAATACTGGCCAATCCCTCTAACAAACAATCAACGCAAGTCTGTAAATGGAACCCTATTGTATCACTGTAGATGAAATAACGTTTGTTTTGTCTTGACGTTAGTGAAATGGACGTTTTAATGTTTATCTATTTATCGGGGAAATTTAAAGGCGGAATATTTATATTATTATTATTTTTACCGTTGAAAAGTTACAAGCCGCCATGTTGAATATCTCGTTTTCCAGTATTCATAAAGGCAAAAATTGAAAGATAATAGTTGAGAGTTATTTTTACTAGGCATGGAACCCACGGAAGACAAGAATGTCTTATTATCACGTTATGTAAAACGCCCTAGAAAAAGATTATTGTCGCAATTTCAATGTCATAGCCAACATTAGTTTATGTGCAACATATTCTGAAATCAAATAGCAAAGCGATCGGGAGCATTAAGAATATATCTTTTTAAAACTATCTTAAATGCTGTAAGGGAAGGAAAGACGATAGCGCAATGGTAAGGCGTTCGGCTCTTAACCGAAAGGTTCCTGGGTTCGAGACCATGCAAAGTTGTTTAGTGGGCGGTTATAAATAAACAACGCCGTATTTCATCAAAAATAACCGTATAACCGTTAGCATAAAAATAGTACAGTATACTCCCGATAAGTAGGACGGTTTTTCTCGGTACCTTGAACTTTCTAACCTAATATAGGCATACGCTTAAGTGGGACATTCGCTAAGTGGGACAGATTTAGTCGGTCCCCTGAGTGTCCCACTTATCGGAAGTATACTGTATGTCTATTCGGTATAATGAGAACGCCTTGAAAACGAAACATCGTCATGAAACGATTCTGTTTACATCGGCATAAAAAGCTATCCGGTATAATGTAGAATTTTAATTAGTTCGTTGTTCATGTTTGAAAAGAATGTAGGAATATTTTCATGAGATAAGAATAAGTTAGTGTCATCAGCAAATATGATCGGTCGAATAAGGTTGGAGAGATTATGGAGATCGTTAACATATATTAGGAAGAGTAAGGAACCAAGGATAGAGTCTTGAGGAACAGCGCATTTAATTACTTTTGAGACATTCTTTTTGTTATTATACAATATATATATATATATATATGTATATACGCAATATAAATTATATCACAACTAAAAAATTCAAAACCATCCAATTGGGGCTTCCTCTCTAACAAAATACATGCTAATAAAGCTTATTCCCAATTTTTCTACTAAGGGCATAGAAAATCGTCTAGAAGAAAACAAATACGCACAATAGATAAACATAACAGATTTTTAATATTGGAACGAAATTATCAATTTCCTAATTCCTAATTCCAATATAAGTAGAAACAACATCTTGTCTGCATGCTCCTTGGCTGAGAAAAACTTCAAAAATAATCAATAGTTCTGGAATGGAAAGTATTAGTTCCATCCTTATTAAAAGATACTTCATGGAACTCAACACTGCAGTTTTTATAATTTTAAAACATGACGTTTTTCTTGCTAAGTTAAAAGTTGCAAAAATACATCCACTTCAAATGGTGAACAGATCGCAACTGATAAACTACATGCCGATCTCAATGCTACCTTGTTTTTGTCGCTGTTAAAAGATATATAAAATAGACTCTGTATTTTCGTCAGGGCGATCGGCTTTTTAACCTCAGAAGGAGAGAGAACTCCAATGAGCAAACTTGGGTAGATAGGATTTAATTCAAAAAAAACAATTCAAAATGTTTCAGACCAAAATGGCCATTTTCGCCAAATTTTCTCCACGCCAAAATTAGAACGTAGATTGGGAATGATTCTTTGAACAGCTTTTAACTAACGCAAGAAAGTTTGATATCAAACTTCATACACCCACATGAAATAACTGAATCCACGGAAATGAATGTGGAATTTATTGAAAACACACTTTTAAGATTACCTCAGAGTTTCAAAACTCGCTTTATAAGTATCAGTTCTTTTATCGTTAAGTGGTTACTAAAAATTTGAAATCATTGGTTAAGTTTCTTTTTAACAACTCTGCGAATGTTCGTCGTTTTTAAAAATATTCGCGCGCGCGCACCAGTTGCTTTCTTTAAAATCAGAAGGTTTATATTGCATAACCTATTTAAAGTAAAAAAGAACATTCTACCATGGCATGAAAAGCATTTTTCAAAGCTGCTATATAAAAAGGTGGCTCGTTCATACTGCCTATAGCTAAAAATAAACCATGTTGCAATGGTTTATAAACATGCTGCCATGGGTTTGGCATCTTTCATCGAATACCAAGCACGCGTTGTAAACACATCTGACACATTATCTGGCAGACAAAAGGCATTGAAATATTCGCAGCTGAAACAGGGTGTAAGTAAAAATATATGAGAGTGTTTCAATTATACTTGTACTTATTACTACTTGTAGACTAAACGAGTTTCTTGTTCTACGATTATTTCTTATCATCCTTCGAGTTTTAAGTTGAAAAACAACTTAATATTTTTACTAACCTTGTATTCTATCATAGATGGGTGCAGCCAAATTTGTGGGGGTTTTTGTTTTGCTTCTTGGTCTTGTTTTCTCAGAAGAATCAGAGGACGGATTAACCCTTTCTCGCAGAGGTTAGTTTGCAAATGAAATGATTTTAATGCGATTCCTGTCAGATAAATTTCTGTCGTGTGTAAATGTAAGCCTCGGAACGTATAATTTCGACAGTGTAGTCACTCAGAGATTTGTAATTACTCAGCGACACCCAATGATGCTCAGCTATAATAATACCAGAGTCATATCAATAAGATTTATTCGAATTCGACAAGCACACCTTAACTTAAGCGTCCATGTATAAAAAGGTTGGAAGAACAACAGCCTTTTAATCGTGTGATGCTATGCGTTGTTTTATGAACAAAAGAAACTCCGACAATCTTATCCGGCGTAACGGAAAAAACCAGCCGTCGTGCATATTTTACACCGATTATAACTGCCTTGATTATATGCCACCCGGTGACGGCTTGGCAGTTAAACAAAGTTCAGAAAATGATTTTGCTTTCAGGGCCGTAAATGTGACAAAATTATTAGGGGGCTTATTAATAGTAATGGCTATGGTAAATAGTAACTACCATGCTTGGCGCCGAGAGGCCAGAAAATTTTGAACATTAAAGACCCCCAGATTGACTAAAAAGCTTCTCAAATTCTGAAATTTCTTAAAGGGATTCCTGCACAAAATACAAGTTGATCTGTATTTATAGAACTGTAAATTATTGGGGGTAGAACTGTAAACTACGGGGGCTGAAGCCCCCCCCCCCCCCCCCCCCAGGAAACGATAACTTTACATCTGCAATGAGAGGAGAACTTGCTATTATAAAACTGTAAAACCATTTTTGAAAAGATTGATTAGGTATTTTTCTACTTGAACTTGATAAGAGTTGATGAAGTAGACACGCTATCAACAAAGTGATGTTTTAGAAGTTGGAATATACAATATTTTATCCTCTTTGGATAGGTACAGATACATTTGTCAAATATGTCTAGGTTTTCACAAAAATCAATCAGCCTTCTTGTAAATTGAACATTTGTCTAATATTTTTTATGCTTAAACTTTAAATTCTTTCACATCACAGCAAATAATATTTTCATATCTATAAATAAGAATATAATGTATTTAAAAGTAAATTGTCTTTAGCTCACACAATTTTTAAAGATAATGCGAAAAATTGCAATTAGACATTAAATATCTAATAAAAATTCAAATTGTTATAGTTCTAGTACATAAAAGTTTTTCGTAAGGGCGTTTATTCTGCGATAAAGCGCCTTTATAATACTATCCCCAGCCAAATTTCAACCAAGCGAATTTCGATTTAAATCCTCCAATGTTGAGGTTTACTAGCACTTCTCCATGTCACCGTTATTTGGAGAAATACTCTTCTAAAGGTTTGTGGGAGAATTACTCAGAGAGCAGGTGAGCAACAACTCTTCTTGACCTAGTCCTGTAAACGAATTCAATAAAAAGACACTAGTCCATTTATTAAGACAATTTATTATTATTTTTATTGCTATTTAAATGTGAGAGTTAACAATTTTAGTTTTAAGAGAGTTTTAAAATTTAAATGTAAAAGTTTTTATCCGGCGATAGCGCAATGGGATGGGCGTTCGGTTCTTAATCCTGGGTTCGAGGCCATGTTATCGCAAAGTTGTTTTGTGAGCGGTTATGTGAAAATGTCGTGTGAAAATGTTAAATACTACGTCACCTTAAGATTTTCTTTACTAGTTGTTCTTAGACCTTGCAGCGTTTGTCTGCTCAAACAAAGTTTCTTCACTCTGATTCGTGATATCTCGAGGAAAATACTAACGTTGAAATTAACGTGACACAAGGGAGGCGAAACGAAGACAAAATGGCTGACTCCAAACAGAAGAACATGGATTTTTACAAACTTTTCAACAAAATGAGTGAAGCTATTGGCGAATAAGGGAAGTTGAGACAATTAAAAATAGAAGGATTCATTCTTAATAAATCTTGTTAGGTTTACGTAAATAATAATTTTAAATAAATATAATATATTTTACTTAAATAAATAGCATTATTGCGCACGAATTCTTCTTTTAAATTGCGCCACATAAACCATAGAAAAACTATAGTTAGGGAAACGACAAACTTCAAAAGTCGTATGTTTTGTTACGGTTTTTAGTTGGTCACGATTCAATTACGGTGCACAAAATTCTAAGAAAAACAATCAAAATTTTTTCAAAACTATGCCACGTAGAAATTGTGGGATGTGGAAAATCAAGAAGAACACCAAACCTTGGTATATTTAAACTCCCAAAAGCAATTGATGATGAATATGCCGCTTTGGTGAAAGAAAGGACTAGAAACTCTTTGAAATTTCCATGTAACCGACATTTAAAAAAAGAAGCCATAGATATTTGTAAGTTTACTTATTAAAAGTGTGTGATCTTAATCTACGGTATAGATTATTATTTAGGAGAGGTATAATATAAGAATAGTAGATAGAATAAGGGGTCTGACCCCACTTTCTTTTAAACTTGTGTTTCACCACAAAACCTCTAGAAATTATCACTTCATCTACCACCTGTTAACACTGATAGTTAAAATAGCAAAGAAATAAAATAAATAAAAATTGCTGACTTCATCAATTATTTTAAAAAAATGAGCGAGCGATAGTTTTTTCTCGCGAAATTGAGGATAATTATCAATTCGCGAAAATGTTTTCCTTAGAAAATAGTTTAAACTCTCGCCCTAAGTAGCACCAGATATCCAATCAGTCAAATGTTTTGATACACAAAGGGGGAATGCCCACGAAAGTTTCTGTTGTTTTTTTTAAGAATCGCGCGGCATGGAAACTCCGGTGTCGCGGTAAATTAGGACTCGTAAAGTTAAGACTTTTCAGTCTAGTTTTCCCGGGAAATAACAACCTTTTGAGTTTAACTTTACCAGGAAATTAAGAGTGGATCGTTAAATTAAGACTCCGATAATCTATTGAAATCGAAAGATCGTTTTGCTACTACATAGTCAGAATTTCCCAGGTAATTGGGACTTCTATAGAATAACAAAAAATTTCGGCAGAACAATTTCCAATAGCGAGAATTTGTAAGAATTATTTTTTCAAATTGATGACCATGAAATGATAAACACAATACAAACAATAAACAATGATATACTGTATAATAATTATATTTAAAACCAGTAAAGTTCATAGTAGGTTACTTAACTAGTTATGTTATGTTTATTTCGCCAAATAAAAGACATTTACAATTCAGTGCGTGATATATAAACAACAGAACAAGAAAAAATGGCTAGGAATCCATAGAAGACCAAGCGGTCTTTTCATTGGACACTTGTATACACTCATTTATTTATTAAAAACAAGAGTTTAGACGTGAAAATTATAAAATTAAAAATACACAGTCTCACAGAAAAAAACAATAATAAAAAATAAATAAAAAATAATAATAATAAAACAATAAAAATTAACTATTCGAATTCAAAAGTTTGTTTTTAAAACGGCGTTTGAAAATTTGTAACGACCGCACATACAGTGTGAAGTTTTAAATTTTTAGTAATTCGCGAAATTAAAATCCCGCAACAGTTCTTGCCTTTTAAGGTAGATGATAATAACAACTTCTGTCTTACACGCTGACGTTTTGAAGTTCACACTTACTAAAACAAAAATATATAAACTTTGTTCAACTGCTGACCACGAAAATTCCGAGAAAACAGTCTGATTAGATTCTCAAAAGACAAACAATAATGACAAAAATGAAACAAACAAAAATGAAGGGTTGTAGAGCTAGATAAAAAATTTAAATATTTTGTGGCTCTAAAGATGGAATTTAAAAGTTTGATAGTGTGATTACTTTGTGCACTCGACTCATAGCTAGAACTTACGGTAAGAATCTTTATGTTTTACATCCCGACCATGTTTTTAAGACATTATTTTTGACTAGATCCTACTAGCTGTTTTTGTTTTTTTTATATAAAAATCATTGCCAAAAATCTCTAGCTATTTTCAATTACCCACTTGTATTTTCAAAAACTTGTGCCCGACACTGATGTACTGTATATGCAAATTATTCGATAAAAAATGTACATCATTGTAGCATGACCTGGTTATATAAATCAGGCCCATCAATTTGTGATTTGTGAAGAATATTATCCACAGTCACATCAAATATTTTTAACTAGTTTTCTTTCTTTCGAAATTGTTTGATTATTTGCAAAACCAAAGAGAGTCTTAATTTTTGCGTCATTGATTGAATTACATGCAGAACCTTTTTCAAAAAAGCCAATTTTATTTTAGTTGTTATTACATCTTATTGCAGTACGCAAATAAATAAATAACAAAAAATTATATCATCATGTTTTGCTGTATTTTTTCATCATTATCAGATGTACATATTTTATTACAAGTTCTGCATCCTCTTTAGAAGGCATTCCCAGTTTGTCTGAATTATTTGGCCAGGAAACAGATTCAGGCACTGAGTATGAAATCCTTGGTTGCACTATCACCAACAGCAAATCAGGTTGTGAATGGATATTTCAACCCAATGAAACATGTCAAACACAATTACTACTGGGAAAGGTATTCAATTTTATGGGTGGCAAGTCCTCTGTGGGAAAACCACCTGAACTTCAATCCATGACCAAAAGTATCTTTCCACCTGGTGCATTTGCAATTAAAAAGATTGTTTTGTCAAAATGTCCAAATAAAATGGGAGAAGTGAATTTTGAATGTGGCTCAGAAAAACCATTTGATGTTATTAAAGAAAAACTCAAGGTATATATAAATGGATTTAATGGTTTAAACTATTTTATACTTATATAGATATATATGCTATTAATGTTATTATTCATAAATATATATAATTATTATATATAAAGACAGTAGTTATGCTTATGATATGCTATTACACTATGCTTACTTGATTTCCAAATTATACAAATAGAGTTTCGTGATTATTATATGAAGCAAATGTTTATTTTTGATTTTAGATAACGAAAGCTGAACTTTCATTAAAATTTAACTATAAAGAGTTGAAAACTGATTTTTCCTTTTCCAAATTTGATATTGATTTGACAGGAAGTGCTGAAATAGGCGGGCAAGCAATAGATCTTGTTTTAAAAAAAGCAAGAAACTCACCAAAGTCTATTTTTAAATTGTCTGCTAAAACTATAAACATTGCACAACTGTCACAAGCCTTTGAAAAATCCGAAAATGGTCAACCAGCATCTACGGAAGGTGATGACAAGGTTTTAGTAAAAAGTGGTGGGATGTTTTCCAAGATGGTTATACAAGCTCCAGTTATTCAAGGAATGCGAAATGAGGACGGAAGCTATGAGTTTGTAGTGACTGGAAAGGCAACTGGAATTTCTGGCGTTGGTGATATCACAGGGTTTGTGATAGTGCAGAAACCACTCAAAGATACAACTGGAGTTGGAGTAGTGGCTGTGGTTAAAAATGTACAACCATTGAAGATCTTGGGTAATATTCTTGGAATGAATTTGGATTACATTGAAATAATCCGAGATATATCACTGGATTTGAATATTGAATATGGAAGCAGAAACTTGACAAAACTAACTGACCCTAAGCTTCAAGAACTACTGGCAGCAGCATTGACAGATGGAGATTCAATTGTTACGGGTGGTAAAATCAGATTTAATTTACCCGTAAAAGAGATTTTGAAGAAGACTGGCACTATTGCGAATCTTGCCCATGTCCCGGAGAGCATGAAACTAACCATCTTTTTACGAGATGGAAAGGTGTCTTTCAAGTTTCCGAAAGAGACTTTCAATGATGGAATGAATATTATGGCTGCTCTAGTACCAAAGTTTGTTGACATTCTCAAGAAATATGTTTTCAAATCTACAGTAAACATTGTGATAAAAAAATATGATGTCAATGTCAAGACTAAAGATGTTGCAATTGATGTCAGCATACCTGATAAAGTAGAGATTGGATCAAAACTTTTCTCGCTTAACAAAGCTTTCTTTAGTCTTCTACACGATTCAAAAGGAAATGTTCAGTTTAAACTTGAGGCAGAACTCCAACTGGCAAGTGCAACTGCAAATATTATGATAGAAAGGAAAGACAATGTCTTTAACCTCAAAGGTAATAATTCCTATCATTTTGTTTTCCTCTGTATTTCCTAACTTTGTTTTATTTATTGTCAAATAAATCTTTTAGAATTCATCTCTCGATCTTTTAGAATTCATCTCTCAATCTTTTAGAATTCATCTCTCGATCTTTTAGAATTCATTTCTCGATCTTGAAGAATTCATCTCTTGATCTGGATTATTTTTTATATATGCTTTTTAATGATTTTGCTTAAGGGTTACATTGTTTAAGGGTTATAAATAAACCATTTTGAATATTAGGCACACTTGCATCTTTAAATTCAAAAGAACTTCTGGAGGCTTTTGGTGGGAAGGATCTTGCAGATAAAAGTACAAAAATATCTTCGTCTTTTAATTTTGGAATCAGTGATCTTATTCTAACTGCAAAGTTTGGGGAAGGTGTTGCTGAAGCGTTCAGGTATATACATCTTTTAACTGTGTTATAAGCTGATTTTATATTTACATTCAAATCTATATGTATATATTAATAATTTCTATTAACATTAAAGTAAGATTTTAGAAAAATTTTGAAACAATTCTAATTCAACATTATAAATAATAATAATAGTGTAAAATGAAATAAATATATTGCAATTAATTATTCAATTAAATTAGAACGATACGTGTATATATATATTTATAAATATAGTATTTAAAAAAATAATAATCCTTACTTTCCCTAATGTTTTTTAGGGAGGGAGTTGTTTTGCAATCGTAAAAAAGACATAAGACTTGTTTTTTATTGATGCTTACCTCAGCATTCGCATCATTGTGCAACATTGATAAGGACAGACATAATTTCACATTGCTTTTCAAATACATTCCAATCTCCGGTGCATTTTGGATTAATTGATAAAAATCAAATTTAGTTAGAATAAGACATGAAATGAAGGGACCCGATATCTTGTTTTTCAGCTTTTTTGTTATTCTCATTGTCAGTTTGTTTATTATATTTAGCACTCTGCAGTCAATTTTAGATTAGTTATTATTTTAGCTTCTCATTTTTCATTATGTAGACAGTTTGTTTTTGTGTATAATTGTATTTTGAATGAATAAATTTAATCATTTTTACAGGGTTAATGGTGAAGTCAGTCTATTTGGAAAGACCGGTCTGCAGTTTGAGGGCTATTTTGTGGACCCTGCGCAGTCAAGCAAGCCTGCAGTTCGTAAACATAAGATATCGTTGCAACCAAACACATTACGGAACTTGGTACATTCCGCAAAAACCAATGCTGTTTTTAAAACTGCAATTAACCATGGTATTTTGGATAATGATATGGACGAAAACGATTTTGAATATCATTCGAATAACATTGATGATGATAATAACAGTGGTAGTGGAGATGCTGGTTCTGGTGATGAAGAAGAACCTGAATCGAGGAGTATCCTGTCCGAATCACGCCGTGAATATGACGAGAGTTTAAACATACGTTTACGACGAGATGCCACTACTGGCGTTCAGAGAAATATGGGTTTGGTTGTTATGGTTAAAAACATTCCAATTGATGATATTTTTCGACATTTATTTGAAAAGGAGATTGCGGGAACAAATTGGATGGTGAATTTGGAATTAGGTTGGTAAATTTTATTAAGAAATTAATGTGTTCAACAAAAGCAACAGAATTTGTTCGATTTTAATATTCAAAATTTTTATTACTATGCAGTTTTCTGTAAGTGTTTTTGTTGTGTTAATATCAGTTCTTTTCTCTCAATCTGTTATTAATTAATTTCAATGTATTTGTATTTGTATTTTATATTTGTTTTCTCTAAATTTCAATAGTTATTTTTATAGTTATTCAAATGTATTTATTTAATTTCAAGCATTGGCCATGATGAACACTGATGAAAACCTGTTTCAAATACCACAAACTAAAGCAATGGTTGAAAAAGAGAAAAAGAAAGGTAATGTTGAATTTGTTTATTTCTCTTTGTTGGTAATTGATTTTATGTTTGATTTAAAAGAAGTTTTTCTGTATATTTATACTGTAATATTTGTTACAAAATAATTATACATTTTTTTTTATCGAGTCCACAAATGCACATCAGTTGTAGTAGGTATTTATAGTGGTGTCAGGATTAGTTCAACTAAGATAGCCTATCCAATGCCGCTTGTATTCATAAAATACGGAAGCTCCTAACGTGGCATATTGGGGGTTGTAAGTGCATATACGAAGCTTCATCTACCCCACAGACTGACACAGGTTGTACCAATTTACAGCTTGATTGGTAGCAGCAGATATAATTTCTGACCTGGCCAATTATACATTTAAAAACTATTAAATTATCATAAATAATATTTAACTTTATTCTTTATTTATTCTTTATTTATTCAGGTGTATATTTCACTGGAAATCTTGGCATACCTGCCGATTGTATGAAGAATAGTATTTGCGAGTTGGCAAAAAAGAAAATAAAGCCGGGCGGGAAATTTTTTGTTAGATCTACTTTCACAACAGATGGCATGAAGATGGAAGCTGGTTACGATGGTGGAGCATTTGATATGGGAAGTAAAGTTACTTTGAACAAAGTCTTTATCAAGATTGAAATTGGAACGAATAACGATTTTTCATTGAATGGGAAATTGACTGTAGGAAATATGGGACCAAAACCGTTGGAGTTTGAGGGTAATGAGCTATTCGAACTACATTGCTTTAAAAAGCACCTTTTTAGTCACATTATTTGTTGAGGATGTCTGTAAAATAGTGGTCTACTCTAACATTTCAATTTTTTGATCTGATATGATCCTGACTAATGAAGTCATTTATGTTAAAAGCTTTCTTCCAAAGGTTAATCACCAATAACTGCTTGTGGTTTTCAGTTTCGATTGGTCTAACTGGTACGCTTGCATTGAAAGTAAGTGGCAGCATGAAAGAAATGTGGGTGCGTGCATTCGGAATACCGAACTTCAACCTGGGAAACCTTCGCATCGCCCTTTCATTACAATTTCCTGCTTTTCTGCCAAGTGAATTTGGTGAGTTTTGTGCATGCTACTAGTTGTTTAATTTTTTTTCTACTTCTCTTCCAAATGAAGACTAACTTTCCTAACACAATTACAATGACAGTATTTCAACAATTTCAAAGTAAGATTGTTATTACAAAGATTGTAATTTGCAACAAATACTGCACACCAAATGGAAACAAATATTCATTGTTTTCAGAGCTTGGTACTGAAATTCAAGTCGGGGTTCAGGGTAAAGAATTAGTACTCAAGGCTCAAGGAGGTCTGAGCACGACAACACCCTCGAATAACTACATATATGGAAGTCTGAACAAGTTGAGTATCAGTGCGTGCGGAGAGGCATTTGGTTTTAAACCTGCATTACCCCAAGTTATATTGGATACAGGATTCCCTGAAGGGCTCACAGTATCGTTCTCTGCTAACCCAAAAGGTTGCTATCTACATATATAATCCTTAACCTTATTAATTCATTACCTTTATTATTCCTTATTTCTTAATTTCTTTTCTAATAGATGTTATGTGATTGATGTTTTTCTCTAGGCACCAAAGTTCCGGGATTAGATATGCAGATTGAGCCAAGTTTCACCTTCAAAGGCAAACTAAATGTTTTAGGCTATGATATCACTGGTGTTGTTATCATTAGTAAAACAAAGCTATTAGTGAAAGTTGATCTAGCACCAGTAAAATTATTTGCTGATAATTTTGTTTTGGCACTTTCAAAAGACAATTTGAACGCTGGACCTACAGTACACATTGGATTAGGTCCAACTGAGGTACACGTGTTATTTCTGTTATGTGTCTGGTTGTATTATTTTAAATTTAATTAGTATCAGTTTTGTCTAAAATTATTCCGGTCATTTTCAGGGTAAATTTCTGATCAAAGGCTATTTGCAAATCCTTGGCATCTCCAGTCAAGTTGATATAAAGATTGACAACTCTGGCATATTCTTTGAAGTGGAGGGAAGTTTGTTTGGAGTTGTGGCCTTAAAGTTGGCTGTAAAAGCACCATATGGGAAGAGTTTAAAACTTGAGAAGGCAAAGTTCTCTGTGAGCGAAATATTCATGTTACATTGAAATATCAAATGTTAAATAAACAATATGTGAACAAATCTTTAAAACATTTATGTATCTAAAAAGTGCGTATGTCTCAGATCATTTTATTTTCAAGAGGAAATAGTCCCAAGGTGATGTGTAAACACAAATCATGTGTTTTATTTTCCACCTCAAGTTAATATTCAAGTTTCAAAGTCAAATTATCTTTTGTAACTAAGAGAAACACATCCCATCTAAGCACACTCTAAACAAAAGAATGATTTTAATATAATCTTTGGAAATCATAGAATATTGATGCTTTGTTTCTTAGGTTTCTGCTTGTTTTACTACAAGCCTTGAAACAGCTTCGAATGAGGCAACTGTTTCTGCGAAAGAATATGGTAAAAAATCTGAGGAAATTATGAAGTTTGCTGAAGTTCAAAAGACAGAGAATGGTGAGTTCGGTTTAACTACATCTTCTTATTATTATCTTCGGAATCTTTTACAATGTTAGTTAGAATTAAATGCAGCCGCCTAATTCTGAAAAACTGCAGTTTTCTGGAGGGAATATCTGACTCAAATACAAAACAGATTTCGTAAACTCTTAATTTTCAAGCATATGCTCTCAAACCAGGTCTTTTGAAGTATAGTACTATTCAGAAAAATGGTTGTCGTACGCTAATAAAAGTGCAGTTTCATATGGTGACACAATGAGCGAGATGAATGGTGAAATGGAAGTTGGTGCTGACCAGATACAAGGTTACGAAGACGAATATGGCAAATGTATGGCTGGCTGTGACAAATGTACGTTAATTTGTTTTGTTGTAATGAAATACATTTCACACAAGTTGGTATTTATGTTAGATAGAGAAGATTTTAACTGTTTGAGGGAAGTTGATCCAAACCACAACTTTTTTCTTTCTAGTATCATTTTTCAGTAAAATGTCATGTGTCATGAAATGTGTGCTTGGGAGAGCTTCAAATGCTGCCAAGGTGTTTGTGGAGAAAGCTGCACAAAAGGTAGTTGTATGGATCAATGTGTTGACTGTGTGTATGCATAATGTATACATAATGTGTTCCAGACGATTTTTGGTGTGAAGATAACTGAATATTTAGTTAAGTAGTGTATGAATTAATTGCATGGCTGCAAGAGTGTGGTAGGATTTAAAGGAAATAGAGACACGTGTTCCGCAATCCCCTTAAGTAGTACTTTCACCTTCTTTTCCTTCAAGGCTAAAAAGATTGTCCAGGATATGGCCCAAAAGGTGGTTGCAGTGGCTAAATCAATTGTTGATCAAGCCAAGAAAGTGTTCAGCAAGGTGGTGGCTGTTTTAGAAACAGTAGCTGAATACACTAAAGAAGGCTTGAGAGCTCTGAAAGAAATGCTTGACTCTGTGATCAAAATAAACCAAGGCTGCTTTGAAACGTCATTGGAAGACGCATCGAAAGCTTGTTTCGGCGTAAAGTTTAATGTTTCTATTTTGAATCAAGAAAAGATTCTTGATACCAATGTATGCTTTGAAACAGGTTTCATGAAAACTTTGGCGAATTTAGTAACCGCGTTTTTGTACCCTGGGGTCACAAAAATTAATGAGAAAATAACCGACACGAAAGCGAAGTTCAAAGAGGCAGCTGAGGAAGAAAAAAGGGTAAAATGTTTAAAAACTGCTTTAAAATGTACGCCTGTAACATCACATAATTGTGTCGCATGTTTAGCTCGCGGAAGAGCAGAAGAAAGCAGAGCAGGATTCGAAGGAACTGCATAAAAATCTACAAAAAGAAATTTCGGGCAAGAAAAAGGTTTGTAAACCTTCGTTCGTTACGTTTTATGCACGTGTTCTTCATGTTTTATACACATGTTTTTCATGTTTTATACACGTGTTTTTCATGTTTTTAAATATCTGTTAACTAGAGTAGTATTAGTGTTTACTGTGCGGTTGTAAATAAAAAACGCCTTATTTCATCAACTGATGAAAAGAGCATATGTCTTCATGGTAATGCTTAATGGGCGTTCTGTGGAACTCGTTAAAAAAAACCAACCAACATGAAAACACCATGATATGCGCTGAAAATTAGCTCTACCAAACTGAACTAGAAACACGGACATTTTTGACCGGCTAATGGCAGTTCCGGATTTTGAACACTCAATCATAATAGTTGCTGAGTATATTGTTTAAAATATATTTGCTTTTAATATTTGTAGATATTTTTAATAAATTTGTGTATCTACCCACCGTTAACCATTCGGGTATCACGTGAAAAGAGGTGAAAAAATGTTGTTTTGTCCCAGCATCACGTGCTGTCGCGACGTTGGACAAAGGAGGAGATAGAGCAGCAAATGTACTCGGAGACGGCAGGTGTTTCTCTGTTCGATGATGGAGTCATTGAGGTGCTGGAGGATTCGCCTGATTACATGGGGGAAAGAGCTCTATATGTTTACGATGAACCCGAAATAAGTGAGGTGTTTTTTTAAGAAATTTCAATAAGAGTGCGTGGGAATTTTTACAAACCTACCAGATGTTGAATCACCCAACTTATAAACACGTTGCTCTCCATCTCTACTTCACAGTGCAGTTTCGAACTTTTTCTTCAGACGTACGCTCGATTTTGGAAGGTCTCTCTATGGAGCAAGGTATATGTCCTTTCACTCGTCAATTGATATCCAGTTACGGCAGCATTTCTGCAAGACTCGGCTCGCTGTTTGATCGAATAGAAAACCGTAAAACAGCATTAAAACGCGAGGCAATCGAGACCACTCCAAAATTGAAGCAGTTGAGCAAAGACGCTATTGCCGAATGTAAATCACTCAGTTTCTATGTTATTTTGTTGGTAATTTCGTGATTTGAAACTGAAATGCAACATACATCATTTTTTTGATTTATTCGCCTTTAGGTATCCGTGATAAGTGCAGCGAAAAGGTTCGTCAAGAAATTACCGGCTTATCAGAGACATTTATGAAAGGTAAAACTGATTGCATGCGCAGTACACAAGTAAACGCCGATCATAGATGGTTCATACAGACTGGTTTAAACGTTAATGGTCACTGCATTACCTTATTCGTACAAACTTTGGCGCGGAGAAAATTTGGCGAAATTGGCGATTTTGGTCTGAAATCGCCAAATTAAGTCCACGCCAAATTTAATTTTTTTCTTCCATCGCCAAATTAACGACCAACGTTACAGTGTTACATCCCCGCCAAATTAAAAACATTATGTCCATCTTCAAATTAAATCCACGCCAAAATTTGTACAAATAAGGTATTATATTCACTGACCTACTCGGTTTAGCGCACTTGAAACACGTTCAAAACCTGGATTCTGATTTCGAGGCAATCGGCAGCCGACTAATGAAGAAAAAGGGTGCTGCATTCGCGCGACAAATTGTGGAAAATGGAATGACAGTGAAAAAGTTTCTTGTCAAATTGCGTTCCGCTACTAAAAGTGCCGCTAAGAATCAAGAGCACAAAATTGCGATGAAGTTAAACGCCTCCTACAATGTAAGCTTTCCTATCTTAAGATTGAGGGTTGGAACCTGCCATAATGTTTAATCAATAACAACTACATAGATGCTTCAATTGGTACAACTTCCTTTTGTCTACAAAGTACTTATATGCTTCGATTCTTTTCATTTCCAATGACGTTTGTACTGATCTCTCTGGACGTTCTTTCAACTCTAAACCCTCTCCCTATGCAACTATTATCTGTGTGACACCACCATTAGGAAATCCTAAATATCAGGCATGGTTAAGTTCTATTCTCAACTTTGCTTTCTAAAACTAGTATTGGAATTCTAATCCATGTTTTTATTTTGAGACCTTCAACTCTCATTTGCGCGGAGTAAATTTAAAAAAGAGCCGTTTTGCATGTCTCTACATCAACCGTTTTGCATGTATCTATAAGTCCATTTCATTAAAAAGCATGGAAATCACCATGGTCTACTATTGGCATTAGTTTTTAGTTAAAATCCTATTCCGCGTCTAAAGTCTTATTTTCTAAGATCCAAACCTCCCAAGTTGCAGTTTCGAGGGAAATGCAATACGTAAGTCTGCAACAACGTTTGGTGGGCCGAACTTCGTGCTCGCAATTGGGAATTGAAGGCCAGATCCTAAACGTCCAAGTTCATATTTGTGTTTAACAATTTCTGTAAAAGTTGTACCTAACATCGAGCATGTCTTTAGGTGGTAAAGCAATTGCTAATCAACGAGAAAACGTACGAGAAGGGAAGACATTCATTCCGTAACATGCGAAGTAACATGGCGTATCTCCGTGACAACATTTCTTGCAATTTCTAAAATATCTATTTTCCGTTTATGTGTAGATATGGCAAATTTTCTTATTGTTTCATCGAAATTTGATATGGTAACTAAGAATATAGACTGATTGTTTCCAATTCATTTCGTCCCTGTGAAAAGTAATTTCCCGCGATAGTTTGATCTGAGGTTTAACCGGTTCAATTTACTTTGTCCGCATAACTTGAAAGAAAAACAAAATTCTCTTTTGTAGAACCATTTTCAAAATTTTCGGGTTGAAAAAGTAAAAGAAACGATCAGAGGAAAAGATAAGTTTTTCTATAGATGTACGGCGATAGCCATCTGTTTTAAAACAATCTCAAATATGTATGGGGGTTTGGAGTTAATTTTTGAAACAGGCAGTTTGTTCTAGTTCTTTGCGTGTATCTATAAAAAAACGCAGCTTTAACTTCTTTTCATTTGGCTCGACGACCTTTTCAAAAAAGCGCTAGAGTGAAATTGCTCCACTTTGCTACGGTGACAATGCATTATGTACCTTAAGCGTATTAACTAATACTGGATTAAATTCCGCAACATTTTTCAAAAATAAATACCGCAGAATTCTTCAAAAATAGTCGCAAAATTTGACTAACTTGTTTCTCCTAAAAACCTTTTATTTTTTTAAAGATTGCTCAAAACAAGGCCTAAAAGGCCACTTGCGAGTAAAGAGCTACAGGAGAAGTTAAGCAGATTTAAGGTAGCGATGAACATTAGATTTGAACAGTTGAAGGTTAAATTCAGGAGGAAAGCATGTAGATGGCATTTGGAAGGAAGTTCCAAAGTCTGGACGTACGCGGAAAAAACTGTTTTTATAAAAATCCCTACGACAATTTGGAACACAAACAGTCCATTGGTGAGAAGAAGAAGACAACCTAGTTGAACGGAAAAAAATTTTGAGAGAAGGTGTAAAAGATGATAGTTCGCTTGAACAACGACCATAAAAAAACTTGTAGAAAAGACAAAGAGACGTTACTTTCCGCCGGTGTGAAAGGGAGTCCAATTTCAAAGAAAGGTTTTCGCCAATTGCGTTGCAAACACGCCGTTGAACACGGTCTAACAAATTCAGGCAATTTTTTGGTGCACCTGCCCAAATGTGGCAGCTGTATTCCATACATGGACGAATGGATGATTTGTATAGGTAAAGGACGCATTCAGGAGTGAGGTAATTCATTTCTCGTAAAAGAGAACCAACCTTCATGGCAGTTGATTTAGCTATATTTTCAATATAAGATCGCCATGAAAGGTCGCTAGTAAATATAAGACCAAGAAGGCGAAATGAATTGCTTTCGGGCAAATGAGAACCTTTCATCAAAATTCGAGGTAAATAAGCTTGATTGAGATGATTAATGGAAAGAAGATTAGTTTTAGATGGATTAAAATTAACAAGCCAATTCTTACCCCATTCAACTACTGTATTGAGATCTTTTTCCAGATCAAAGGCCATTCTAACCTTATCACAATCATTTGATTTATTAAGGCAGGAATACAATGTTGAATCATCAGCATAAATAACGGTTTTGGATGATAAATTGTCTGGGAGATCGTTAATGTACAGTAGGAACAGAGTCGGACCGAGAACGGAACCTTGAAGAACACCAGCATTGATGGAAAAAATGGAAAATGAATGACTGCTAAGGACCACCTTGAGTTTACGATTGGAAAGGAAGGAGGAGATAATATTTAAAAACGGACTTTTTAAACCATATGCCTTAAGTTTGTGCAGTAGCCCCCGATGCCAGACTTTATCAAATGCCTTGGAGATGTCAAGGGCAACTGCTTGCGCTTCACCAGAGACATCAAAGGCACGATAAAAACGTTTACTTATAACTGTCAAAACGTCAGCAGTGGAACGCTCAGAACGAAACCCATACTGGGAGTATATCATAAAATACGATTAAAATTAGATTTGCAAAAATAAATCCCGTAAATTTCTGCTGTAGACACAATTCGCAAAAATAAATATCGCAAAATTTTTGTCCAGGACCCAATTCGCAAAAATAAATACCGCAAAACACAATTTTTTTTACCATCGACTCGCAAAAATAAATATTGCAAAAATTAATCCAACATTAATTAATACGCTTAAGGTAGTCGCAAATTAAAATTACCGCAGTTTGTCACATTTTACGTTCAATCAAATACATCAGGTCACGTGGTTTTAACTCGCTTTTTAAGGATTTTCGCGGGTTTTGCTTATAACCTTGTTTTTTGTATGCGCCACTACTTATTGTAGTGTTTTTAACAATTTTGTACTCCTGAAAGCAACATTTATTTCATGTTTAAACCCGCGCGAATTAGTACGCTTAGTTATTTCAAAGAACTATTAAAACAAAGTCCGGTTATGGTTCATCGCGACTGCAGAAGACGTTTTGTTGATATTCGACATGAACCAAAAGCACCACCTAGAAAGAAGTTGATGCGATCATCAGTCGAAAGCAGTTCTTCTACACTATGATTGGAAGTTGCGTTGCTGTCTATGCAGCAAAGATGCTGAACTTAAATATTCCACTGTTGTTCAGGTAAGAACAATACATTGCATAAATCCTTTGAAGATGATGTTGGGGAGGAAAGGTGAAAGGTTGCCTGTCTGCATGTCTAGTTGCTGAAAAGGCAATTTATCACAGCTCATGCGCGAGGAACTTCAGGTTAAATGTAAAGAGAAGAGGATGTGGAACAATATATTGATTTTTAGTTCACCACACGCTCTCAGTCATTATTTAAAAATGAATTATTGTGAAGACCTGCCAAACCCCCTTTACGAATGGTCTGACTCATAGAAGAAATACTATGCCCAGCAAATGAGGTTATGGAGATTACTGGCAAGTATGTTCTCGATGGAGTTGCATTGCTGGATAGAGTTCATTTGGTCAAGGACATGAAGTTTAACGAAGTCGCGAAAGCATATGTTGAATAGACAAACTTATGAATCAGCATTAGTCTTTTATAGATGCGATTCCTCTGTATCTATTCAGTCTAATGAGCATATTAGAAGAGCAGGATCGAAGAGTTCCACTCTAAATATTATCATCACAGAAGATAATGAAGTCGCATGTACAAAAGAAAGGTTTCCATCAAATTCACGCAATTGATTTTCTTTTTGGCGGACCTGACTTTAGATGGTCAAGTAGTGCACATCGGCAAAGGAAATGCTGATGTAAAGATCGTTTTAACAGCCTTAGAGGTAGCTAATGATTTAACTACCTTCCTTGTTGCTGACGACGAGGATGTAGCAGTTGTGCTCTTGTACCATTGAAACGAGAACAGTTTTGTTCATTGAGATTGACATTTTTTGTTTTTCCTTCAAGAGCGGGCCAAGAAGTGCTGGAGCAAAAGAAAATATCAACTAGAAGTAATTGATTTTAAAGAGCGCTTGTTGTTTATCCATGCTTGTTTTTTACACTGGTAAAAGTTTTCTTAATTTCATCAAGAAGTCGAGGAGATCGTTCAACTAGTTTCCAAGACGATATGTGATTACTGGGATACACAAAGCGATGTTGCTGATGCAATCCATAAAAGCATTTGTTGAGCTCCATGGTGGAAATTCAGCTTCCTCATTAAAACAACTAAGGTAATTTTTAATATATTATCTTTAGCAAAGTCTTACAATTGCTTACAACAACATATCATTGATGTATTCTGTTTTCTTTACATATCAAAAATGATGAATTATGTTTTGCTTTACTGTATTTTAGGTGTTCCAAGTACCTTGATATGATTTGAAAGGCGTCCTGCAGCCTAAAAAGCCTCCACCAACAGAAAGAGCGGTTCATTATCATGGTCTTCGTGTACAGATTGTTGAATGGAAGATGCTTGACGAGGCATCTAATCTGGACCCAAAATATTTGGGATGGAAGTCAACTGTTGGATATCTTACACCTATAACTACAAACAAAGAAATTACGCCCACAGAATTACTGAAAGTCATCCGGTGCAATTGTAAGACGTCATCCAAAAATCAATATGGAACCGATATATGTACATGCAGAAAACATGGTTTAAAATGTATGCCAGTATGTGATCCATCATGGAGAAAGTTGTAACAACAAAGCTGTAAGAAACATTTTTAAAGATATGTTCTCCAGTAACTGTATTTCTGTGAATCTGAATGTCATTTCTCTGTCTAAAACAATCAAATGTTCTATGTTTGGTGTCTTTTAAGGTTAAATTTCTCTATATGTATAAGCAACTTAATTAACTATTTATGATTTTGGAATATATCGATATGAGTTATATCATTTAGTTTTTAATATGTACCATATGGACACATAAACTATTTAGTCTATTTTAGACTATTAGTCTATAGTCTATTTTTTCACTGTGTTGATTTCCAGGGTAAAGTTTTTATAAGAAAATTGATATATGCTCTCCGCCTAGACGTTCCCCGGGAAAATATCCATTGACATCCCGTATACCTTCGCAGATAAGCCCACCCGTAGATAAGCCCACTTGTAGATAGGCCCACCCTTTTTCTTATCGATTATTTCTACCCGTAGATAATCCCACTCGTAGATAAGCCCATTTCTCAAAAATAGGAAAAACAAAAACAAATCGATTTTGCCTAGAATCAGGGTTGCAAATCGCTAGTGTGAAAAGCAGCACATAGTTCGCTATTCGCTAATGCTGCAGAAAGTAGGGAATCGCTATTTCCGCTGATCAGCCATGAAAGTAAGGAATAGAGATTTGCAATGCTTTCGCTACTTGAATTATCAATTATACATGATTAGTGAGACTTGTTTTGTGTTGTGCACAACAATCAAAGCTGAAAGATGACGAACGGATAATAATTGATAACATTAGCAGACACTAAGTGAACAGCGCTTTGGAAATAATTACAACGAGATGTGTTTATTGTGTCATTAGTATTTTATTCCGCAGAGAGGCGATAACTCTATATGATGATTAAAACTAGCGATTGGACACAAAAGCCCAGTTTGATAGTGAACACTATTGTTAATTAAAACCAGCGACTTGCCACTGTTAACTGATGACAAAGCAGCGAATAGCACCAGCGAATAGGGATTGCTAAATGCTATTTGCAACCCTGCCTAAAACATTAGTTTTTTCTTCTCTTTTTGTTTAAGTTTTATTTTTATACATTTTTTATGACATTTTGCAGCGTCAATAAAGTATTTGCATGGGAGCTCGGTTCCTCCACCAGGAACCCAAGTGCCTTCATGAAAGCTATGATGAATGTAACGTCGGAGAGTTATCTTCGTTAGCTTCTGATAGCTCAGAAGAAATTTAAGTTTAACTTGTTTCTGAGAAAGGTTCAACTTTCATTAGTTCAATACCTTTGCTTTTCTTGCACCTTTTTTCTACCCGTAGATATGCCCACTCGTAGATAAGCCCACTTGTAGATAGGCCCACAAATTTTAGGTCTTTGTTAATAGATAAGCCCAGGGCTTATCTGCGGTGTGGCGGTGTTTTTCACGATTGAGATTTTTACAAATAAGATGATTCGAATATGTGAAGTCGTTGCATTGTAGTTTCGCAAAGACAGATGTTTAAGATTTGATCAACAAAAACAAAATAAGTAATGTTTGAAACAACGTGTATAAGTGAGAGAACTTACTAGGGAGGAATTTGAATTTGAACTGAACTTTTTTCTTTTTGTTTTTTTTAGCTTTATATATACTAAATAATGAACAATAAAACGATTATTATAAACTGAACTGCTAAATAACTGAACTGAACAAAATGAAAAATACATGTATGCCAGCGCGATAGCGTGCTCCCGTGTTTTAACGTGCAAGCGCAGCGCCGATAAAAAATAGTAAACGGGCTCTGCGCTCATTAATTTCATCATATTTTATATCAAACTTGTTCTAATGAACAAAGAAGAAGAAGCCTCATTGCACCTTAATGAGGTCATTGCACTGCAGACAGATCAATACGTAACTTTCGAACATTAAATTTTGTGTTTATTGTTGTTTTCTGTTTTGACAATCGACTGTGTGAACTTAAGAAACTGTTTGAACTATGCTTGATTTGATATAAGAAACAAAATAAGAAACTTTTAAAACTAAAAACACGGTATTAGTCAGGGCTGTTAGCGCATTTATACTTCAGCTTTTGACAAAAGCATGAAACTTGGTACATATGTTCAGAACATAATTACAATTCAAATTTTTGAGGGAGACACGTGATTGCTGACATCAGCACTTTTTGTGTCAGAATATTTATTTATTCAAACCTAGATAATCTATACACCGTTGGAACGAAAATTTTATTCTGATAATAACTACCAAAAGAACTATGGTCTTAAAATCTATCGATTTTGAGATATTAAGGTTCAAAGGCGTCAATATGTTGACTT
The DNA here is from genome assembly GCA_963930725.1 of Candelabrum cocksii. NCBI lineage: Eukaryota > Metazoa > Cnidaria > Hydrozoa > Anthoathecata > Candelabridae > Candelabrum > Candelabrum cocksii. The sequence goes on along the minus strand of OZ005677.1, from coordinate 3,483,155 downwards.
CAGCATTTCTCAGATATTTTTTACACTGACTATTATATACCGTTGAAACGAAAATTTTAAGCTGAGTCAAAGTAGTATAAGAACTATTGTCTCAGAAGGAAGTTGTTAGAAGATAGAAAACCCAGATGGAAGCACTGTGTAAAAGGCTCATTTCAAAGATTTTAAAAGCTTTATGATATTTTATACTATATGGTGTTACCATAGTCTTTAGAAAATACCGGTACTTTCTTCCGACTATGCTGTTATTATTATTATTATTATTATTCAGGTTAAATTGCCTGTCAATCTATAAAATGAAATTTAAATAAATAAACAGTTATTCTCACAGTACTTACTAGTGATATATGCATAGTAGTACGTATTTTATTTTATAACGTTTGTTGTAAATTGCTGAGTAGGAAAATGAAATGAATAAATTCAAACGAGAAGTTTGTGGAAAAGAACATTTTCAAGAAGTCCTCTAATCAGTTGAAAATTGAACTAAGTTGAACTTGAGTCGGTTTTTTTTCACCGTCACAAGAATTACGAGTTTACGTCAGCAAGACAACTATGACGTCACAAGGTTCTTTTCGTGCGGTTAATTCGATGGCGTGTATAATTCAACAGGAACAGGAGGGTTCCAGGTGAAATACTGTGGTTTTCTTTTTAACATAGATGTTTTCCGTGGATTTTACGAAGGTTATAGAAATCAATTAGTTTGAAACGGATAAGCGAAATAATTGGTTGATATGATAAAAAAAACCAGCTTTTATACCAAGCATAAACTAAATTGCGTGATTTTTTTGTTGGCTTAACTGGTCTTTTATCTGAATCCTTTTTTCTTTTTTGGTCAAAACAAGCCAGCTGAACGATTTTAACCTCTCATCTCTCTTTTTTAATCATTTTTCTTTAAAACACAACCATAACATTATTAATTCCATTCCATTCTGTGTATGCCTTCCTACTGGTTACTGATCAGTCCGATTCATTTAAAAATATGAAGATTGTCAAAAACAATAAACAATGAATAGTCACGTGAGAATAAACGATGAATAATCGCGTTCAGATGCTATTCCACGTTATAAAACCACGAAAGAGGTTATCTCGAGCGAATACAACGAAAACAATTCTGCTTGATCTTTTCATCGTGGTTATTCGTATTTAAGCAACTTGTTATTTGCAGTAATACGATTTTCGAGTTTGGTAAATCGTTTTTAAACTGGTAAGTATGTGTGTTAGTCAATATCAATTTCTAAATTAATAAATATATATTTTTTTAAATCTGTTACAAACTCAAAAATAATTATTGTATTTACTCTTTTATTCGGGTACTCAGGAAAATCCGTTAAATATAATTTGACAAGCCAGAATTTATGTCCACTAATATTATTCAGTGTGTCCAGGGATGTCATGTACACGGTTGTTTTTTTATAAGAAACCGGTTTATAAGAAACTCTAGTAGTCACTTGAGCTCGCAAACCTATGAAACTACTACAGTAAGTTCACTCTATTCTAAGAAACTGAGAAATTGTGAGCTAATTTTCCCCCTCATTGTTAACAATATTGTGGAACATTTGTTTTTTTATTAAAGCAAACGAAAAGAAAAAGCGTTATAAAACTCTGTGACATTCCTCAGTAAGGCAAACATTCTGACATAATAAGAAACCCTTAAGAAACCTTTCTGGTAAATTTAGGGTAAATCTGTAAGGAACTGCCTAGAGACCCAAAAGCTTAGTTTCTCATAAAAAAAACAACGTGTAGTTACTTTAACGAAAATACATCCGTGACCGAGCGTAATTGCAGAGGATAAGTCACGTATTGTAAATGTCATTGCTCGCACTTCAGAAACATCAAGTTTTCTACTATAGAATTTTCGAGTAGACTGCGTTGTTGTTATACTATTAGCGTTGCCAGTAAACATATTTCTTCTGCTACTTATTGCTACTGCTTCAACATATATGTTAAAAAGTACTATCACTAAAACGCCAAAGTAGCAAGCGGTGATGCATATTCCTCGCGTTTTAAAAGCATGTTTGTGCAGTGATGGACCTTCCTCACGTTTTAAAAGCATGTTTGTGCAGTGATGGACCTTCCTCACGTTTTAAAAGCATGTTTGTGCAGTGATGGGCATTCCCCAGGTTTTAAAAGCATGTTTATGCAGTGATGGACCTTCCTCACGTTTTAAAAGCATGTTTGTGCAGTGATGGACCTTCCTAACGTTTTAAAAGCATGTTTGTGCAGTGATGGACATTTCCCACGTTTTAAAAGCATGTTTGTGCAGTGATGGACATTTCCCACGTTTTAAAAGCATGTTTGTGCAGTGATGGACCTTCCTAACGTTTTAAAAGCATGTTTGTGCAGTGATGGACCTTCCTAACGTTTTAAAAGCATGTTTGTGCAGTGATGGACATTTCCCACGTTTTAAAAGCATGTTTGTGCAGTGATGGACATTTCCCACGTTTTAAAAGCATCTTTGTGCAGTGATGCACATTTCTCACGTTTTATGAACACAGGGCTTTCGCAAATTAAAAAAAAAATCAATTTTAAACATCCAGCACTGCATGATGATATACAGTGGAACGTTCATCTTTTGATTTTACTTTTATCTTTCTCAATATATGAACTTTAATTGGGAGGCCTTCTGTTTCTTTATTTAATCAGTTTAGACAATTTAGTTCTGGTGAATGTAAAGTGAACAACAAAGAATATCAACATTTTATCAAAAACTACATAATCACTCCTTGCAAACTCTTTTAAAAAATTGCAACATTTTCCTCGACTTTGCATGTTTTTTTCCCTCAGAAAAGAAAAAAACGCTATTTGATTTTTAAAAACACAGGTTTTCGTAAAAACAATCCCGAGCCGACTGAATCCGTAACCTTGGTTACCTTCATGAGATGTTGTGCGGCCAAACGTTGTCTGCGATTGATTGAGTCATAATTTATTTAAGAAGCTTTTAAAATACATTCCACGCATGCACACAAAATTAATGATCTCTCTGAGTCTGTTGAAAAAGTAAAGCACTAAGATATTTCAGATATATAAAAGGTAGGTTTTTTCTAATTTCTATGTTGTCGAATTTTTTTTATTTCGCTTTTAAGAACTTTGGTCGGCAAAATTTCCCGCGTATTTTGTGAGATAACAGTGACAAGAACTGACGGTGTAATTTTGCGGACCAGATTAACCGGTTTTATAATTGTGATTTGCGCTACATTAATAAATTTTAAAAATGTTTTCTAAAAATAAAAAGTCACAAAAATTAAATTTCATATTGTACCAAAGTCTACTAGGCACGAAAACCAATATTCTGTAGAAAACATTCGTCGAGATTTTAACGATTTAGCCATTCATTAGTCGTTCTTCTAGGGAGATTCCCACTTTAAATTTCCGGTTTTTCCAAAGCATTGGTCTTGTGTACAATGTTATGATCATTGAATAAATATCCCGTCTTTTAAGACTTGACTTTATTGCAAACAACGTGACGTATCGGAAACCAAGGAGAAAAGGTTTTGAAAGAGTGTTTTATGATTTGTCTCTCAAACAAAAAATGTGTCTGGTACTGATTCATTTTTGTATAAATTTTGGTATAATATAGGAAACTATACATAACGGAACAAAAGAAGAAAAACTTTTCTAAACTAACAAAAACCATATAATGGTTCGAACTGGGTTCCAATTAAAATTGAATTGAATGACTTAATAAAATAACCGTAATTAAAACCTAAAAAAATCCCTTAGCAAAAGCTCCTAAAAATGAAGGCGAGAAAATGAGTGGCAACTCTAAACTAACAAAAGAAACTCAACTCAAGCCTCGTATGTTTTCGTTTAAAAAGTGCATTGATTATATGGTTGAGTGATTTTGTAGAGGCAAATGTGCACAATGATAAGTCAACACGCGGGTTTAATTTCTTGATTTGTTGCCAAAGTCAATTTGTTGGTTAACTGCATTAAATATGAAAACACGAAAATAATAGGTTGCGATGAAAAGTCGTCTCAAATTGTTAGAAATAGGGAACAAATTAGTTGATAAAAAATCGTGAGAGGCAATCTTGTTTAAAAAAGTCAAAAGTCCTCAACCCCAATTTTCCTGGTTCTTATAAAAAAAGAGTGTCTAATTTATAAATGTGAAAACCATCCTGATCGAACGTGTAATCGAACGAATTAGTTATTTTCTTTTTTGCGTTTTTGATACTAGGGCCTTCGTTTCTTATAAAAAAAAACATAGATTATGTTGCGTCACGGCATTGTTTACGAATATAAGGAATAAAACCTTAAGTGACAGGAAAGGGTACGACTATCATAACAGTCTACTACAAACACACGTTTTTTTGTATAAGAAACTAGCAAAGGGCCTAGTTCTAAAAATTTCTTAATTATAGTCTGAAATACCATGTTTTTATTTCTAAATATTTCTTCTTTTGTTTCTTATATCAAATCAAGCATAGTTCAAACAGTTGATGGTTTTATGATTTGTAGATGACACAGTCGATTGTCAAAACAGAAAACAACAATAAACACAAAATTTAATGTTTGAAAGTTACGTATTTGATCTGTCTGCAGTGCAATGACCTCATTTGATTCCACTTAAATGATATGAATTTCATATCATCTTCTTTGATTGATCGTAAGGCTTCAAAAAAGTTTCTTATTTTGGAATTAGTCATAACAATATAGTAGTAAAAGTTTCTTAATTTTTGAAGACTCTACATGTAGGTTTCTTATAAAGACGTTTCTTATAAAAAAAACGTGTAAACCTAATAAAACTTGACCAATTTGAGACTAAAAGTTACTTATTTTGTCCAATGCGGGTAGCATTGGTAGTCAGGGAGCTAGTGGGCAAAAAAAGTTGGCAGAGGGGAGACCAAAAATTTATGGTTGGAATTGGTAGGTTGTAATCCTCTGAGTACAAAATCACTTGTTGGCCAATTTTAAGTTAGCAAAATAGTCGTCCCAGGTCTTAATTGTGTTTTGATGACGTCACAATACAAATAAAAATTAAAAATCTTTATAAATGAATTTTTTTATATATCATTGGAAAGATAATTGAATTTTAAGTAAAAAATGTATTGAGACCTATACCTTTACTTTCGATCGTAACGAAATAATGTGCAAAATTATTTTGATTTACAAAACACTAAAATTAAAAAGTTTGTGCTACAGCTACAGCTCCTTCTGTAAAATCAGAAAGCTCTGTTTGAACAAAAAATTGTGGACAAATATTTATATACGACTTAGGTAGTAAGCTATCAAATCGTTAAAGATTGTAGTAATCCATAGACGGTGTTTTTTGTAAGAACATTCAAATTTGACAAAAACCTTCGAACACACTTAATTTTTATGCTCTTGACAAGGATTACGAAAGATTGGTCGCGATTTAAAACAAGCCTTAGTTCTCAGCTTTATGTTGAGGCTTTATATCCTTATAAAATGCGTGTAATATACAATCAATAAATACAAATATATATATCTTAAAAAACAATAAAAATATGGCGGAAAAGTTAATCATCCTGGTAGGAATCGGATTCGCAGGATAACTCTGAGTCAAAACTATTGTCACTGTCATTATTACACTTTTCCGGGCACGCACACAGGTCCGTACACTGAAGTCCATGTGAAACACAAGCACATGCGTACGTTTTGCACATGGACTTTTTACATAAGCAAAAAACTAGTTGAAGGACATCCTCTGTTGCGGCAGGTAATACATTTTCGATTACACTAATCACAATGTCCTCTCAAAAAAGTGATTTCTTTAATAGGATGTACTACGCACATTTTTGCTTCTTGATTGTCACTAAAACAAACAAACTTCTGAATCACATCTCTTTTCATTGAATTTTCAATAGAATGTATTCTTTACATAAATGATCTGGCAAAACAGAGGTTACATTTCCATTAGGCAAAACATGCATTAAAAAAATATTTTCATGCTTTTCTAAAAAGGGCACTTTCTTTAAAAAGAGGGGGGAGGGTCAACCGCACCTATCGATCCCCCCACGGTACGCTCCTGTACTTTGATAAAGCTTTTAAAACCATTTAAATCAAATTAGAAATCAAAACAAATATGTATATGTTCCGCGCTTTCTACGGAATTACGCAATCAATAGAATGCGCAACGCAATCTAGGAACTCATAGAATGCGCGTCAATCTATAGATTGCCGCCCATTATATAGAACGCGCACCTTATATTCTATAAAATGCGCAAAGCAAAGCATGGTCGACGAGAGAGCTGTTTCGTTGTTTTATTAAAGAAGCATACATAGAGAAGGAACACAAGAAAAGCATTTAAAAGAAATTAGTACGCGCGAAAACTGGTACGTATAACTATTTGTAAAGAAGTTTCTGGTAAATTCCTAGCTGAATCAATAAATATCATGGCTGGCTAACAAAGAGACATCATTTTAGTACACCAGTCTCATTGACACACTGGGTATGAGACCCATAAATTCACAAAACAACTTAGAATTCTTCCATAGAATGAGCAACTGATTTGGGTGCGCGTTCTATTGAATGGGCTGCAATCTATAGATTGGCGCCCATTCTATGAATTCCTAGATTGCGTTGCGCATTCTATTGATTGCGTAATTCCGTAGAAAGCGCGGAACATATGTACCTCACTGATCTAACAATTTCTGGAGCTTTGAATCGTTAGAAAAATTAAAATTATGAATAAAACAGACACTTTCATGTTCAATACTTTCAGGTTGGGAGAGCCTTGCCCTTAACTTTTTTGGACTAGTTGCCATTTCACCATTTACTATCAAACATATTTGCGTCCGTTTTGTTTACATGATATTCCCGCCGATTAAATTCGAAGATGAAACATTCGAAATCACTATCAGGGGCTATACAATAAAAAACATTGATATTTTAGCCGTTGAAATTTATTTGAAAAATATTTATTTTTATTTACCATGCTTAAAAACTTTTTATAAAAGAATAATACGAGAAAAATACTGAAATAAACTTGAACAACATATATTTACACAGCAATGTAAATCATATTTTACCCCCGGTTTTCAAAACAGTTTTTCAAAACAAGATGGTGGATTGGATGTTTGTGTTGTGATGCGATGTTAATATTAAATATTTGATCATTGTAGCTTATTTTGCTAAATTTAAAGTGGCCAACAAGTGAATTTATGATTACAAACAAATAATAAACGTTATTCCATGGTTAAAAATTGGTCCTCCCAAAATGTTTTGAAACTCATTTCTTTGCCCACTAGCTCCCTGACTATGCCCACAAAAGGTTTTCAAGAATTAAAAAGTTCATTTTTGATTTGTAAAAGGTTTTTCAACAAGTATGACCTTTTATTATTTCACTGAAATTTCCCATGAATTTATAATTTTCTTGTGTCGAAGTTAAAAGTGTTTAAAACTTTTGGCGAAAGTTTCTTGGCAAGTTTTAAGATTTTTCAAAATGCGGCTCATCGGACGAGTTTCTCTTAGAGCTGGTTTCTTCTGATGAAAAACAACTCTGTACTTAAATAATAACGAGCTCCGTTAACAATTTTTGTTGGTTATAAACACATTTTATCAACTATAAGCACATGTTGATATAGATGTTTATTTATCTGTAACAAAGTTATTGAACGTCAGAATTCGAAAGCGTCCATCGACCGTTTTTCGATGTTTTTGCGTTATTGTGCAATGTTGTTAACAAGTACGCAACCATAAAATGAAGTAATTTCGCCTCGGTTAAAGTTTGTGGTTTTGGTAGTTTGTTAGGTTTTTGATATTCGTTCGACTATTGATATTGAGTTTTTATTTAATGTGTTTATTTACGTTTAAATATTAGACGGGTTTATTAAATATGTGTTTTTTTCAAAACCTATATGAATTTTTTATAACAACATTTTATAATGAAGCGAGATTGAAATTTGAAAAAATCACTTTAAGAACTATTTTTCTGTCATTTTTATGAACAGGGTAAAATGCAGAAGGCGTTTCGTAAAATAAATTTAGCTGAACGTGTTATTTAAACGACTTAGTACCGAATTAATGTTTTTCAACGTCAATTATAGCAAGCTTGGTCATCGTTACTTTTATCATCAATGAATCTACAGAGGGAGACTGTCCCTGGGCTTTTATTGAAAAGTTATTACCAAAATAATTACAGAAAATCTTTCCACAAAATTATAATTTATGAAGAAAACAAGAACAAGCTAAACTTAAATATTTAGACAAATTGAGGTTGAAACGGATTTTCCTGGTTCTTATGGAAAAAGGAATGGTTAATAGCAGAGCAAAATAATATTTCTTATTTCGAAGGAGAAGAGTTTTTACTAATTGCTTTCTTATCGATTTGAACTTTGACAACTTAAAAAGCAAAACTGTATGCGAAAAATTGCTAGAAATCTTGGACATTAAAGGCTTGACGGCATGAAGCTAGTTAGCAGTGTTTACTAAGTGACTTGCTCTAAATGATTTCTTCAGACGTACAATCAAGCCAAGAGCAGCAAAATATTTAGCAGTATTCAAATGGTTCTAATATTTTGAAAAAATACCGGGCAGACCACGCCAAATGACAATATTTTGCTAGCAGTTACCATGTTTACTTACGCGTGGGAAAAACTTGAACAGACCACAAAACGCATCTCGTTGAAACTATGGCAACACTCTACTTCTTTGAGGCTTTGAAAAGGCAGGTGTGTCTTTTGAAACTCATTTGCGCATTATCTATACGACGGTGGTAGGTTTAAGAAAAGGTTGTGTGTTTTTCTCGTGAATAAACAACGATAGACGGATTAGATGGGCGCTTTTGTTCTTTTGGTTCTCAGTATTCTAGACTGTTTTGCTGCTGTTTTTAAAAGCTGTAGGATGGAGAGGTTATGAAAATTGATCCTCTTCCTTTCCAGAATTAAAACGTTATATTGAAAGACTGAAAGGTAATGGACGACCCACTTTTATGCATCGCTTGTAACAGAATTGTAAGTTTGTCACCTTTTTATTCGCAACGTTTATTATTGTGTCTTTATCAACACGATTTTATTGCGACTGATACCTTTGAATCTTTACCTCGGTTTTTCATTTGATTTCGCAAATAAAAAATACATATCGCGGAATGAAAATGATTTTTTTTAACACATCAAAGTCAAAGTATTGTCAAAACTGTAATTATAGGTCAACAATAAAGGAGAAAGTATATCAAAAGAATTATTAAAGATTATTGCTGCTTTTATTTGTACTATTTTTTCCAGAATTTTTCGGTATGAACAGCTAACATCACTGACGTTCGATGTTTGTGTTTTGATTGTGAGGCGATATCTTTGCACGTAAAGTGAAAGCATGCAAATGTGTTGTGAAAAAACTTCACAAAACATTAAGTTGGATTTACGAAACAAATTGAATTTGGAATTTTTATCGCGGTGACAAACTTTACAAACCGTGTTGTTTTGCGACTTTATAGCTCTTAGAGCTGGATTAACGCTTTTGACATAACTCGAAATTCGATAGATTAGTACAAACCGCCTTTCTCCAATAATGATACGCTTCCGTTGATTCGTAAAAAGCAGAAATTACACATATATAAAGCATCAAATTTACTTCGAAAAAATAGCGTGTAGTTACGCAATAGCGAAGAAGTATGATGAAATAGTGCCATACTGTGGATTCTTTCAACAATTACTCAAAGTGTTAAACAATATTTGCACGTTCATAGCCGTTCAAGTGATAACAACGCATTACTACGTGGTTACTAGATTAAATCCATAGATTATTATTATGGAATATCCACAGAGTTTTGCTGTAGCTCATTGATACAATCTTTTGTTCCACAAAGCAAAGCAGCAGCTTCGAAACCTGATTCGGCATAATATTGCTTATCTCGCGAGATTTCTTGCGTGCGGCATGACATTAAAAATGGAAGCTTCTTGTACATGGGCGTAATAAAATCTAGAGAAAAATTATAAAATCTGTAATAATAACACTTTCAACTGCATTTGCACATTCCACTAGCTTAATCTTCTTTAGCAACCTTCGCCTCACAAAACCTCGTGTGATTGTGGTCACGTGTTAAAAGATGCCATTAAAAAAGGTGAGTTGACGCTTTTAACCAAACTGTTTTAATGGTTAAGTGATCTCTTAGAAAACACTCGCAAGAGAAAAGCTCCCACTCGTTTGGACTCGATTAGCTCCGAATGGATTGATCTCGATAATCACATCAGTCCCGCAAAGATAAATGTTAAAAGAGTACGTCAAAATTACTTTGTTTTTCAAAAGTTTGCAAATTAAAGTCATCATTCTGTTTTAGTTTGGTTAGAAATTAAATTTCGTTAAAACTGAAAATTCTATTTTTGCAGAAAATCAACAGTAACAACGAGAAAAAAAGAAGCCCTTTAAGGTTGTGCGTTCCACAAAATAAACGTTATCGATTCAAATCTCTGCCAAGTAACAAGGCTACCAAAGAACATGTTACGGACCCCAAGGAAGTAGAGAAACGAGAAAAGTCACGCGAGTTACTTGAGATGATAGAAAACTCGTACAAGAACTGTTATTTTACTCGCTGCAAAAGTTATCGCAAGACGAAAATCATCGATTTGGATTTTGAGTTTGATTTTTCGGCATTTGAAAGCGATTGTCCGTACTATCCGAAAGCGCTAGAAGACATAAACGGAAAGATCAAACGGATGAATGGAATATGGAACGAAGTGAAGACGTGAAAGCCAACTACTTTAAGAAGAATGGAAACGAAGTTTTAGGAACTAAAAAAAATATTGGAATAAGTCAAAAGTTTGTGAATAATTTTAAAAAGAAATAAAAGCTTCAAGGAAGAATTGAATTTTAATTTTAAAATTCGTGTTTTGCCAACAACGGCTTCTTTTGAAGGTCACGTGATTAATAAAAACAAACATTTGCGCCTTCTCTCTTGAAGTCTCGTCTCTTCATCCCAAGTATGCTACTGTTTACAATAGAAAACTAAGTTTGAATAAACGAAATTTTCTATCTATAGTTTTTCCATCTCATATCCCCCCCCCCCTGAAACTATGGTTTTACGCTTCATTTATTTTTTAGAGCAGTTCCTAAAAAGTTCTTTGCAAACACAAACAACAAAAGATGGCGGATATATAAAGTCAATTTTGCAAATAGAAACAATTTATCATTTTCCAATCTCGTTATAAAGACATCATTAAATAAAAATATTAACAAATATTATTAACAGACGGTGAGTTAATTATACTTTTCTATCGCACGAATATCATTTTTTATAATGGGCCGTTCCCATAATTATAAAATCATGAATACAACTACCAGAGTCCTTTGCGAATTATATAATAGTTAAAATAATTTGTGCTTAGAATCTTTGTCGTTAGTAGTTCAGTTTATTTAGAGGATTTAAAAGTTAAAACGCAAGGGATTCTGGTAGTTGTATTCACGAATTTACAATCTCTTCTCGCAGTAAAAATCCATTTGCGAAGTTACACTTCATCCATGTTTGTCTGTAAATACATAGAAATACGATGTCACTTCATTTCATTGGCGTGCTATCTTATTCTTTTGTAAAATTCCAAAATAACACTAGTTGGTTGTTGCTGTTTATTTTGAAACCCCGTAATGTTTACTGACGCGTTTTGCATGATTTGATTGGTGGGAATTGACCAATGACGATCGATTCTTGGAATTTCTGTTTAGGATTTTGTGACGTTTCCTCCTCAGCTCCGTGCTCGCGTGAGAGGCTTTGACTGAAATAGAATCATTCGTTAAATCCTTTACATTATTCGCTATTATTTTACGTTTGCTGTGTTAATATTTTGTTTTATTTCTAAAGGAGAACCTTAAATAATTTGAGAGTATAGAGGGCACTATAATAACGTTTTATGACAAGGAAAGGACATACTTTCTTCAAAGCATTTCTTGATCTCCGATTTGGATAGCGGTCGATCCCATAAAGCAAGTGAACTTATACACAGCGGATACATGAACTTTTGATTGATGGCGTTGTTAGGTCGACTCACCGTCAGTATTGTATACTTGACGCTTTTTCTAACGGCAGAAATCGACGTGGTTTGATTGATCAACGTTCCATTGACGTAGTACAACAAACGATCGTCTTTCTTCCACACAAATGCGATATTCACCCATTGATTGGTCGGCGGGGTAGGCACGTTCATTTTCCATTGTTTGTTCTCCGTGCTCAAACAAAGCGTGTACTTGCCGTGGAAATAGAGGAAGGCAAAACCACGTGATTTCTTTGTCTGACCTGTGATATATAAACACCTTGTTTTATTTTAAGAGGAAAGATGAAATCCAATATAAAGTCTGATATCGACTTCTTGTTAGTTTTCAACGGGATTTGAGCTCAGGTCACTATGTACTCCGAACCGTAAAAATATCCAAACGATTTTTTGAACCTTGCACAAAGGAGAAATAGCTGATTAACCAGGCCTTCACTGACCTACTCTCTATCGATTTTTTTAAACTTCGCCTGACGATTTAGGTTCTTTATAAAGTCTGGCATGGTAGTCCCTTTGTTTAGTTCGCTAAATAGTTTCAAAACATCCCTTTTCACGATACAATGTTTATATGATTCCTTTACGAATAAAATCATAGGGCTTCGACTTTCTTCTCCAATTCCATAAGCATTTTCATAATTATGGTCATAAATATAGACGTCTGCCTCCTGTTCCTTCTATAAGTGACTTATTGTTAAAAAGCGTGTATCTTCCAGCGCTAATCAGATAATTGGGGCTTTGACCAAGGCGCTGTTCATATGGGTAAATTATTCCTACAGCTTTTGAAGCGAGATACCTGTATCATTATAAAACGCACATAAAATTTATATTATGAACAGCTATATAATTTATTATTATATCACATGAACAAAATCATTTCCCCGCCTACCAAATTTGAAAATAATTTTGGCGCAAATTTGGTTTGTTTGTTTTTTCAAAGTACGGTTACCGATCATATTGCGCAATTAATTTAATTTTGGCGGGAACCCACATTTCACAAGGTATTTTGTTTCCGATTTTCATAAGAGCATTTTTGAGCTGGGAAAACATTTATACCAGATAACAGTTCTATACCTCCGCTACTGATGATGTAAGCGTCCTGATTATTCTTGATATTAGTTTCGTTCAACTTCAACCAGAACGAGGCTGTTAAACCACCCATAATGCAACTCTCCGGGTTACTGAAACACGTGCCTAAAAGAATTGCAAAGCTTTTGAATTGTTTTGGCTGCGCATCATCGATAATTTACCTTTGAAATCTCCTAAAATGATATACGATCCGTTACGTTCTGTGGAGACTGCATCGTCGAAATCTTCATCTTTCTTCAACGCAGCACCGTCCATGAGAATGGCATTGTGTCCAGTTACAATGTCCAGAGTTAAGATGCTGTTACGTGTGGTTTCCAATGGCCAGAAATGAGAGACGTCGAGAAACGGATCGCTAGCTGGTTTGAAGAAAAAAGCCAATTTATTAACAATTCTACATTAGAACCAGCCTTTAAAGTTCACATTCAGAATAATTTTTACCCCCGTCAACAATAATTTGCAGATATTTTGCGCCAATCAATCAGCAATTGTTCTAAGCATTATATTTTTAATCCAGTATCAGACGGATAAAAACGGCAACGGATGCGATAAATCCATGTGGTTTTATTATTGTGTTGTGTGCACATTGATAATAGTTTAAAAACACAAAGAGACTATCTACTTTAAAGCTAAAAAATGCAAAACAAAAAACTAAGACCACATAGAATTCGTTGAACAATGATTGAAAACTATAAACAAAAATTACATTTTTTGGAAATACTGAAATTGCTCTAAGTTCGACAGAATACTGAAATTGCTCTCTAAGTTTGACAGAATACTGAAATCGCTCTAAGTTCGACAGAATACTGATATCGCTCTAAATTCGACAAAATACTGATATCGCTCTAAATTGTCCACTTATTTTTTTTATATATTCTTTACTTATTTTATTTTATTTGAACATTTTTTATAACCTTGGAATTATCATAATGAGAAAGAAGCTATTGTGAATATAAAATATTGTTTTTACGTTATATTTTAATATCATAAATGAGACGTTGAAACTGATTACGGTTCTTATTCACTCATTGCTTATAAAATATTTCAAAACTTTTCCTTTCTTCAGGGGATAGTCGTTAAGGATATCGAAAAAAGCGCAAGGAATTTATTTATCCTCTAATTAAAAGATGTCATTACTAGGTATCAGACATACTTGAAGCCAGAAGAAAATAAAAAACTGCATCTTTCTCAAGAAAGAGAGACACAGTTTAATGTATTGACTGTAAAAGCACACTGTTGGTCATCATACGAAACTGCCATGCTTTTGTTACGCAATCGAAACAGGAACCGAAAAACGAAAAATGATATCGTAGAAAACGTCTTACAAAAGCAATACCATCATTATCTGTCCTTTAAACAAATGCTGACTCTCTGCTTAACAAGTTGAATTAACTACATGCCTACATGATCTATTATCATCAAAAATAATTTCTATTACCGAAGTTGTCTCCAAAAACAGAGAGAGGCATGTATGCATATAAGCATTTAGCTTCAATGAGTTAGAGCTCCACATGTATAATTTGTATCGAGGAATTTGAAGAACCAGACTTTGAATGCGTTTCTCGCTTGGCTTGTTGTATGCTAATACCCCCTAAAAGTTTAGAAATATTGAGCCATGGGTCTCGATAATAGCTAGCTTTCGGTATGATAAAGAGGCTTAATTTAGTCAGGTTAGTATTGGGACGGCGGCAAACATGGGCAGTATACTTTAGATATTGATGGTTGATGAAAACTCTCAGATGTTGACATTTAGTTATACGAAGAATATCGTTATTAGTATAGACGAGAGAAATGTTAGTGTCGTTGCTTGTTCCGAAATCGAAAACTACGTTTGTTATACTGGCTGACATTGACAGAAAACCACCTAGAGGCATAGTCGCTTATGTTCATGCAAGCCTCGGAGGTAGTTTTCGAAAATGAATTTAATGAAGAGTTATATGGTGTACGATAAAAGTAACATTCAACAATACTCTGTTGTTGTTCAGGCGTTTATCGTAGTCCGTCTTCATCTAACGCGACCGGCACAAATATCTGTCGGCATATAACTGAAGCATCAAGCAATTGAACATTTACTCATCGGTTGATAGTTTGTGAATTCAACTATCCACAAAGTGATTGGTCAAACTATCTTTCCTCGGACAATAGAAGCACCTTTACAAACAATTTCATTTCCATGTTCCAAAACTCGTTTCTTTTCTGACATGTTGCAGAATGCAATTAACCAAAGTTGCTAGACCTTGTTCTAACGAACGAAGAAACCTGGTCGACATTCTCGAACCCCAATGAGAGCGGCGAAAAATTCGAGATAACGAATGTTCGATATACACCTTTTTTTATAAGCATAGTGTGTTTTGAGCCCAGCCTCAATATGCTTATTTTTTCCTGGTCTGAATCTCATGTTATGCCTATGTTATGGTTATTTTTTCAGTTCATAGTCATGAACTACTTTATGTACTACAAAAACCTAACCCTAATCCTTTTACCGGCTAACAGGAAAGTGCCCTACTTTATAAGAATGAAGTTAAAACCTTGCAAAAACTAACAAGAATTCTTAAGAAGAGTTTTCAAAAAATCTTTTGAACGAAATGATAAAATCCTAAAGCAATTTGGAAATATTCCAACCGAAAACTTAAAATGAACAGAGATTAGGAGATCCACTAAATCAGAAAGGTAACGCTTGTACTTGTAATCGCGAGGAAGCAAATATCTTGAATAACTTTTCAGTAGTAATGTCGTACATACCAGATATTCCTGATAATATACCTGGGTGTACATTGTACCTGAGTGTAGAGTCACCTGTACTCTTTCAACCCTCGAGAAGAACAATGTTAACGTGGAAGGCAAGATATCTGCGCATGTACAAGAACGTGGGTCACGTGGTACCCTGCTATCATTTTCTACTACTTATCTGTGTGTAAAAACTAAAACTCGGAACAAAATTGACTATAAAGGCGATAAATGCGACTAGCGATGTAGCTATTTTTCTAATAATACCTCGTATAAAACTGACATTTTTTCCATTGCTGGGAATAAACTGATATTGCGCATTGCGTTCTTTTTTATGCGCACAAGGGCTATTAATAAACATGATAATAAATACGGCGTCAGTACAAACCCATTTCAAGCTTAAATTTTATGCTAAAATGCTGAATTGGGCATTCAATTAAAACAAGATTAAACAATAGATTTCATTTACAACATAAATTATAAAAATAAACCGTGCACAACTTAAGCAACTGTTGTGAAACAGATACTTCTACATTCCTTTGATTTTATAAAAGCTTACTAAGTATTCCTTTGCTTGTGCTGTCCTTTTTCGAAGCGTTGACATCTTCGCGTTTAGTGGCATCTGAAATAGTGGTCTCGTGAATGTATTGTTATGCAAAGTATTCTATAAATACTAACTGAATATGAGGATTTTCCTTACATCTAGCCCGCCACCAATAAGCAAGTATAGAGAAAGTAGGGGTTGCAATGGCAGCTTAACGTCTAATACCCATAAAAATTTCTTACCTATAATTGAAAACCTTGTCAATAGGATCACCCATAACCAGTACATAGTTTTACTTCGAGCAACACAAACGCTAATTGTTCGCATTGCTGGAAAGCATGCTCAAAGTGTTTGCTATGACCTGCTACGGAACGATTCAATGAACGTTGAAACATACTTCGGTACAGCTATCGAAGAATTCATCGAGTTACTCGCCTCGTGAAATATGCTAACACAGCAGTAAATCTACGAAGTATGGTTTTCGTTCTAAAATCTTTTTTCCGGCCTTCCCACAAACTTTACGTTAAAAAAAAATACGGCATAAATATTCACGCCATGTGGCCATTTGAATGCTTATAAATTGATTTCGGCCAGGTGTTTGGGTGAATAATTACCTGTCATCATCATTATTTTTTGTTTTGTTTGTTTGTTTTTAACGAGGCTTCCAGAACGCTCATTAAGAATTATCATGAAGACCTCGACCCGGAGTTTTAGTGTATTTAATTACTCCCATTTGTGCTACGGTTATTTTTGATGGAATACATCGTTGTTTATTTATAACCACTCATTAAGCAACTTTGTGGTAGCATGACCTCGAACCCAGAACCCTTCGGTTAAGAGCCGAACGCCATTACCGTTGCACTATCGCCGGATTATGATACCACGGGTGATCTGTCATTACTGATCTTTCTTCGAATTCGGTGAAATGCTAACACAAATCCTATAAAACGCGAAACTACGGATGACTAATGGACGCGGTTTGTTTGGTTAACTCGGTCAAACGAACCCAACAAAACTTTGACAAGATGGCTCATTTCAAGATCATTGTCAAACATTCAAAAACATTCGACCTCTCATACACATATCTCTATAATAAATAAAATTCAAAAAGACATAGACTCGGGAAACTATGTCTGCGGTATATTCATTGATCTCCAAAAGGCATTTGATCCAGTAGAACGTGGAATATTATTAAAGAAACTTAATCATTATGGAGTACGTGGCATAACATTATCTTGGTTTTCAACTTATCTGTGCAAGCGTGAACAACACGCCAGTATTAATGACTTCAATTCACAGACTAAAATAACTAAATACGGTGTCCCTTAAGGTTCGGTTTTAGGTCCCTTGTTATTCCTATTGTATATAAATGATCTTAGTTCTTCCATAAAATATTCCACAGTACACCATTTTGCTGATGACACGAATCTATTATATGCTAACAAATGTTTTAAAAAAATCAGGTATAAAGTTAATATAGATCTAAGAAAGCTTACCAATTGGCTTAATGCTAACAAAATTGCTCTAAATATCAGCAAAACCGAATACGTTATTTTCCACCATACGAAAAGAGCATTAAATTATGAATTAAAAATAAAATTAAACGGGAAAAAGATTTACCCCTCTAAAGAAATTAGATATCTTGGCTTACTATATAACAAACATTTAACATGGAAAAAACATGTAAATCTTTTAACAACTAGACTTTCAAGAGCAAATAGTTTGTTAGCTAAAATTCGTTATTACGTTTATAGAACACTTATCTCGATTTATTATGCTATCTTCTCTTCTCATATGATGTATGGTTCAATGGTATGGGGTGAGGGAAACAATCATAATTTGACAAAAATCGAATCAATGCAAAAAGCAGCGTTAAGAATTATAACTTTCTCACCACTTCGATCACATTCCACAAAGTTGTTTTCAGATTTGAGAGTTTTAAAATTTAATGATGTGATAAAAGTGCAAAATATTCTATTTACTTATGATTTCTTAAATGACCTCCTACCAACGTCTCTCTCTACACTATTTACAAAAACAACTGATATACATACTTATAAAACAAGAAATGTCTGTCAATCCAAGCTCATGGTGTTTTGTTTTAACACAATAAAATACGGGAAACATTCAGTCGTTTATCGATGTATTACTGACTGGAACGAATTTATTAAAAATAACAAAAGCTTTAAAAAACTCTTAAATTTTACAAACATATCAGGTGTACTCATTGTAAGAAATAAACTGAAACAATTTCTTAAAAAAGATTGTTTATCATCTTACAAATACTAACTTTTAATTCCGCGATTATTCGGTAACTCGCTCAGGATTGCTGTTCTTGTTGTCGTGTTTATATTATTCTTTTTGTTCTTTAATATTTCCAGGATTATCCAAGCATATATGAATTTAATAACTGTTTGTTGTATCCATGTACATGTTTAAAATGTCGGCGGAATTTTGTACGCACACACACACCACACATATATATTGCGCTTAAGTTGCTCCTTTTCTCTTTTATAATCAAAACTTCAAGGTGTCTTTTCTTTGCCTAGTTTTACTATTGAATGACACCCTCCAATCACAATTTGTTTCTTGTTTGAAAATAAAAAAAAAATAAAAAAAAAAGAAATTTGGACTGTATATATACGTTATTTTGCTAGTATTGAAATGTATCTATTATTCATTTTATTTCTTAAAGAGTTTCTTTTTTTATGTACATATTGTTGATTGGAAAATAAAATTGATTGATTGATTGATTGATTGATTGTTATTTGTTTTATTAATGATTTTTGAGAAGAATTTGTTATGATTTCGACTTAACAGTATCATGCTCCAACCGTACAAAGATGCATTCATAGATTTGTGTAAGCTAGTACGTATTAATTTTACTCTTCCACTTAACTCTGCATCATGTATTGTAAAAGAAGCCTTTTGTGTCTAAAGCAACTGACCTACTTACATACAGTAAAACCTACTTACGTAACAGTAGTGGTGACAAACGTTATGCCAGGAATAATTACAGGGAATAGCATTACAAAAACCAATTTTTAAATTTTATGACGACATTGGCGTCAATATTAAAGAATGTAGAGGTCAACACTATGATGGTGCTGCCAATATACAATCTAAAAAGAAAGATGTTGCGTCGTTTGTTTTGGGAGAAACACCATCAGCAGTTGTCACCCATTGCTGTAGTCACTCACAATCTAAATGTATCACTTGCAGCATCGTGTAAATTCTGATAATTAACGATACTTTGAAAGCATATAAAGCTGTAACAATTTTCTTTAATAATTCGGGCGGAAGATCCTCCTAGAGCAGATTGTCAGGCTCCGTCTACATGCTGTCAAAGCATTTGATTTTAGCATTGGCCTGGTATCGTTTATGGTATGGTAATACACAAAAGTTAGAAAAGGTAGAACGATTGACGTTGTTAAGGCTTACGAAGAAAAACAAAGTTGTAAAAGACACGCAACATGTGAGAGAAAACATGGACAACGAGTTCTATACAATTTACCAGTTGTCGGAAAGTTTGGCAGCAACAGTTTGACTGGCTCGAGACAAATGGATCGTAACAATGTTCCAGCTGAAAATCCAGAAAAGACGAGACACGATACACGATAGCCTAACCACTGATGGATATATTCACATTAGAGATGTCTTTTCGATTCAGTTCATTCACCAACACAGCGTCAAAGTTACTACTATTGGTACAATCCATCATATGCCATCCAGATTAAAATTCGTTAGATATTGCTGACTTGATAGAGAAGACATTATACTAGATCAGGAAATCCGCCTGTGGAAAAGAAAGTGGATGGAAGTGACGGCTGAAAATCGCTATGCAAAAGCTATTAAAATGTGTGATAAGCTGAAGTTATTAAACATCTTTGTTTTAATGAAAATTGGCTGCACTCTGCCCGTAACATCGGCGGAGTGTGAGAGAAACATCTCGGCCACGAGGAGGTTTAGAACTTGGTTGAGGCCCAGCATGAAATCTGAACATCTCACAGCTTCTAGCGATTATGAATATACATAGAAATGTGCAGGTAAATTACGTGGATGCATGGTTATTATTTTCATTGTATCCACAAAAAAGTTAATTTTCAATTAAAAACTGTTTTCTATTTACATATGTTTAGAAGCATTGTGATAGCTCCAATGTTGTAAATATTTGTTGTAAAACCAGACTCATTGTTATCTTTCGCTTTTATATAATCCCACCAACTATAATATTGGTTTACGTTTGTACATATGGTTTTGTCGCATTTGTTTATCAAGACTTTGGAATGAAAAAGGGTTAACAAATGAACTAGGAGGCCGTTTTAACTAATCTAAGATATGATTCGAAAGTGCCGATTCAAAACTAGCCCTTTCCAAATTTACGACTCGAAACTAATCTAATTTGATTCGATTGAAAGAACGTGTTGGCAAACTGTGAAGTATATT
The DNA here is from genome assembly GCA_963930725.1 of Candelabrum cocksii. Lineage (NCBI taxonomy): Eukaryota > Metazoa > Cnidaria > Hydrozoa > Anthoathecata > Candelabridae > Candelabrum > Candelabrum cocksii. Next base: position 3,462,418 of record OZ005677.1, on the reverse strand, counting down.
TAAGGCATCTAAATTCTTCCAGTGTTTTTGATAGAGGTAATGCAACCAACCTTTAAGAAGAAGAGGAGAAGAAAAGAGAAGAAAAGGTGTTTATCTGTTTGTACAAAGTAGATTTTTCTGATTTCGTTGTTTTTAATGTTATGTTTTTAAAACAATATGTACAAAAGGATTTTTAACTAGTTTTTTTAAATGGTCCGTTCATTCGTGCTCAACCTCCTTTTATAGCAATCTACCTCTCAACCACTCCTACAACTACATGATGAAAACATTTGAAACATTTGTTGCACTTTGCGGGGAGATAAAATACTTGTTTTCCTTGGCCTCACACCGAACAACTCTTATTTATTCTGTTTAAAAGAAAAATATAGAAATATCAGCATTCGAATCTTTCCTTGCTATAAGCGCTTTAACACGTGAACATTACAACGATGGAAGACTTGTGCCTTGTTACTTTTCCCCAAAAATTTTTCGTCGTGGCGCAAACAAAGTTTCGAAACATCACGTTGGAGTGAGACATAGACGACCGCAGTCCATTGCCATGACGAACAACCAGTATCATCTTCACGTAAGGGTCGTCGTCATTTCTTTGGAATGCATAATCGGCTTGATTTACAGTTTGATGAGCGTGAATGCCCTAAAATAGTTAATCTAATTAAATACGATAATGAACATGCACGGTCAAACTCACCTTGTTAGTTACACCATTCATAACTCGATTCTCAATGGCTTTCTTGTTATTGGCTCTGTATCCTTCGTCTTTTTTCGTGTAGCCCACCACCAAAATTCTAGAACGGTCGCGGACAGTTACTTGTTGTCCCCTCACTGAAATTTCGTACGAACTGGGTATATCTTTAATTACGTCCCAATTTCCTAGAATGAGATTTAATGCGTTCACACTGAAACAGATATCTGGGTAGATCTTTTTCAAGTGATTCTTCATGAAGATACTGAATTTGTCGTTCGGGGATTTTTGGTACAATTTCATAACTTTTTCCATTTCTTTTTTCAAGAAGGTGACGGAGAATACTCTTTTCTCGCATTCATCTCCCGCCCATTGGCCCTTGACACACTCACATTTGTAGTGACATTTGTATGACAACATAACGTTGTTGCAAACGCCACCATTTAAACAGGGATTCTTTACTGAGTGAAAGCGGTTCGGACATTTTAGAGCACAGCATTGAAAACCTCCGTTCACGTCTAAACAACCTTGCGTTTTTGTTTTACAATTGTCGTTCCACCCGCAACCGGTTTTTGTACTAATATCACAAACTTCTATCCCTAAAGTTTGCTTATTATCATCGCAAAAAGTTTCGTATAACGGACCAACTCATTCCAGTATCTTTTTTGCATCATATTCTTGGGCGTATCTATTGGAGTAGAAAGAAGACAACAAGTTAATTATCGGGCTTAATTGCATTTTGATAGGTAATGGGGACTTGAAATCTTGTTTCGCCCATTCCTCTTGGCTGCCTCGTATAAGCGAACCATAAGTGCTGATTTGTTCCTACTCTACTTCAAACGAAGTGTCTTTATTTGTGCTTTTGCCAACCTTCTTGCACGCGCTTTTGGTATGGGAAATTTGCAGTCCAAGGCTAAAGCTCATCCGTTCTTTGCTACACTCATTAATTTCTGATTCCGTTGAGTTTCGAGCCGTATCCATATCATATCTTTTCATAATGAAATTTCTCACTCCCATCACCGCCTAATTAGAACATATTATAAAATTAAGAAGAAAGTATGTGGGACGAGAAGTAAGAGAAATCCCATGCTATTTTATTAGTTTTAAAAACGATTGATAGGATAATTGCTAGAAGATACAGTGATATTAAGGAGAGTAAAAAAGAGAGATTAACAAAATACCTTTTCTAGGAAATGCGTTCCAAACTGTTCAGTGAAAGAACGAAAATTCGCTTTCCTATCTTTTACTTTGGTGTCATGCAGAAACTTGAAACCGGAAATTAAGGCCTGAGAAAATGGCGGAGAGTCGAATTTGCTGATCATGACTTCATAAACACTGCATTCAACTTCACTCACTGACGTTATACCTGCAAGAAACATGCACGATGTAATTTCAGGAATCTTGGATAATATATTGGCGGCATTCCTAATGTAATTACCTTTTTTGCTTGAGAAGAAATTTTTGTTGTTTACATAATCTTCACTGGATGAAAAGGCCGCGCTCATAATCGGAGGTACTGTTGTTTTAACACTAACGCCTTTATAAGAAGCGGTGACCTCGGACTCCAGGTTTGAAGCCAAGTCTGGCAACCCATTAAAATCGACTTTGCAATGCTGTCTCTCATCTCCTTAACTGAATGGAAGATCACTGATTCTCGGGTGCTCACACAACCAGCGCGATCGTTAGCCGAAATTCCCGCGTGTAAAACGTATTTGCTGTTCTGCGTTTTAAAAGTTGGTTGGAATAAGAATGTGGTTTAAAAACCTGGATCGTGGGTTTCTCCCATTGCGTAGGGGTTTCCTTTGAGAATATGATAGCCCTTCATCACTGCGTAAATGTTAGGATAGGGTTGGTGACTGGGGTCGCAGAACTCAGCTGTGCACACTAGCTGGGTGCTTGCTGTTCGGCATGTCAATAACACCACAGCAAACACGATCATTTTTAAGTGCTCTTCTTTTTGAAACCTGAGAGACCGTTACAGGGAATGTTACATTTGATAAATTTTGATAATAGATAATGCCTTCCTAAAGCTACAAGATTGTTGTAGATAAAAATAAGAACCAATTCAGGGATGAATGAACCAGTTGGTAAACAGTATTTGATACCAAATAAATATCTTCTTACATGAAGAACTCAAACTCCTTTACGTTGGCAAATACTCTCGGCAAAACAACTTGATTAAATGATTTCGTATAAAAAATACTAACCTAGAGCTAATATTTACATCATTTAAATTAAATCTTTTAAAATAGTCAACGCTAGTCTACAAATTCATACATGCTGGTTGTGGTTCCAGCTGTAATGGCGATACAACTGGTCGCTTAAGGACTTGGTTTGAAGAACAAATTAAAAGCGTAAACACGTCATTCCAATAAAAATTGTTTAATTTCGTTTTCTACGGCCACCAATCTTTTTGTTTAAAAGTAAAAGAAGACTTGCACATTATTTGGAGAAAACCTAGAATGGCGGAGTTGGACCCAAGTTAATATACAGTCAGTTTTACAATCTTTTACTACCTGAAATGGCGGGGAAAAATGATTTTTCGCGGGAATTTAATTTCGCGAAATTATCATATTTAATTTTCTTTTATGTTTGTCTTTTTAATTTAAAATTTTCCTACCGGTAGATAAGTTTAGAGACAGGTAAAAAAGGGTTTAAATTTTTGTTGGGAACAAACATCCTTACACCATACATTTCTCTATCCCGAACTCTACAGCAACCGGTTGAAACTAAATTAGAAGGTTTACCGTTACAAAGGTATGGGTAAGAACATTAAAAGGCATACATTATTTTTTAAAGCAGCATTAAGAACTAAACTTTCATTTGCACGATTCAACAGTTTATAATAAAATACAATTTTAACAATAGCTAAAAATACAATTGTCATGTTGACAAAAATCATTTTCATTGAGGAAAATGGTGCCAATTCAATGCAAAACCTAAGATTCGAAATCAATATATGTAAAATATGTAACTTACAAGGATATCTTCATAGTATAGCCGTGATCTTCTCACCTATGAAATTAACTGTTCTCTGCTCTTGGTGGAGCTTTTATAGCTGTGCATATTCTTCCGCTATCTTGCTTCCATAACTCACGAGTTTGCGAGCTTAAAGCACGAGTAGGAGTTACAGGGGCGTAACTGGGCTGTACATATGATGATGTTAACCTTGGTATGTGTGTAGTGGCGTAACTGGGTTGAACTTAGGGCAGGTGCGATTTTCAAATATTTGGGCACACTTGATTACCATATCAAGAAATTTGTTGCAAACCTTCCTGGAAAATATTTACAACAGCAACAAGTAGCAATCATATGTGCACAGGTGCAGAATATGTGATTTTCGGGAGCAATGCTCGTCGGAAGGGTGAAATATTCGTCGGAAGGGAGACCAAACCGTAATTCAAATCCTGTTGTTCGGTACAATATTTCAACCTCGGTGTTCCTGATAAACTTCGAAGTATGCTAAACCTAAAAATGATATTTTTTTTACTGGGATCCGGCTCATAGGATTATGTTAGCAGAGAACGATATTCAAACAACGAAGGTTGGTAACTACTGACCAGTTTCCTTTCTTAACAGAATTATTTGAGACGATAAAAATGTTTTTGAAAGATAGGAAATATGGTATGAAATATGAAAATTTGATCGCAGCCAGCGAAAAATACAAAGATGAAAAATTCTACAAACTACCTTCAATCAGTACAACAAGATTCGCAGCTTACTATATGCATTCTCTCCTGATGGCGTTTCTTAAAGATTTGAAAGTATGGGAACGCCAGGAAATGATTAAAAAGTCAATTTCAACAATGAAATCTATGGTAAACGACAATGAAACACAAAGCAAGAAACTCTGGCCAAATATTTGCACCTATTAGATTTTGTTGGAGAATAACCAGCTTATTAAGGATGCGCCAGCAGCTCAACATGACTCTACACGGGATACTCTGCGGTCTGGGATGAGCTCAAAGGAGACGGACTCGGATACTCTATTCTCAAAAACGAAACGAAATCTACAGTAAGTACTCGAAACATTTCAGTCCACTGTGGAATCACGATTGCTGACAGAGGAAGATGAACGTTTAAGTACTCATACTTCCTAACTGACAGGCTTAGAACAATATGAACTCCTAGCTAACTCGTTAGGCCCTGAACCGTTTGCTTTGAGAGTTATGGAAAATCACGATCTTCTCGAATCGTGTCGATTTATCACGCACATTGATTGTAGACATTGCCTACCCTGGATTCCGGGACAATGGCAGCACGATAAACACGAAAATCGGATAATGATGAATGAATGATGATTGATGATTTGTCTGACGACGTTTTGACGTCACAGCTGAAGGTAAATTTGATATTATTTTCATACCTTTCTATTATGGGCGGGTACCGACACAATCCCCAAACCTACCCCTTTGTTCCCTTGTAAATGTAATTTGATCTCTCTCTCTCTACTTTATTGTCGAAGCTCTACAGCCCTCTGTTCTTCCAAAGAGTCAGAAGACTACAAAGTTTTTTTATTTTATTTAGTTATATCTGAAGCGCCTCCATCCTTTTTTGGTAACCCCATCATTGGATGGGGATATTACCAAAAATCCACGAAAAATATTGAAGGAGTTCCTGATTCGGCCGGATTTATACACTGGAATTCCTGATTTAATGCATTGCATTATCACGTCCTTCTTCGTGGGCCACAATGAAAGCTACGTCGAAAGCATAGGAAGCAAACTAAAACATCACAATCGTCCTCAAAGAAATCTGAAGTTGGCCCACCTGGATGAAGAAATGATAATATCTTGGAACCACCCTAAGATACAACACGCATATGGGATCATCAGAGAAACAATAGATGAAATGTATGGAAACAAAGGGGTAGTGGCATTTTTTCCGCTCAAGCAATCACAGTGCCATCAACTTTTATAAGATTTCGGAAACGGTTGACTCCCTCCAGCAAGAGCATTCTTGTTTTCATTTATAGTTCATTGTGTAACAAACATTTTTCAACATTAGTTTTGTTACTCACAATATATATAGTTTCATCCTCGCAATAATAAATGGTCTTTTCTATTTGTTTTTACTGCGAGAGATAGGAACAGTGATTTATTATTAAATAGTGGGTGGATCGATGGGCTGAAAGGTAGGAGTTGGGAAGGTAACCCATGAGTGGGTTGCCAAGTGGTTTTAAAACTCGGTTTTAGCGTCAGAAAAATTTCACTCGGATTTTTGTGCTCGTTGGAAAAAATTGAGATTCTGCACCTGTGCAAATGTGATTTAAAATTACATTTTTTTCTGTGGAATCAAAGGACTAAAATATTAGAAATTATGTTTTTTTTACTATAAACAAACACAAGTTATACGTTCACATTATTTGCGTGAAAATGAAGTAGAAAAGTACATAAGAATTAGCTTATCTGACGTAGATAGGAAGAAGAAATTATGGCATATAATGCCTGAATTCGTGAAATTTCATTAATGAATAAAATTAGATAAAACACCTTTTGTTCTTCATACTATTCTTTTTCTTTGTAATGCTCAAATTATCAACAGTAGTGAAGATTAATACACAAAAATAAAAGCTTACTAAAACTGCCATATATTAGAGAACTCCAATGCCCTAGGTTTTTGCGAAAAAATTACACAGTTGACATCTGCATCATAGTTGATATGCATGAAAGTATGTTAGCTTTCCACTTTCTCTATCTTTCAAGTCATCATAGAGTGCGTTTAAACATCTCATTGTAATTTGTCCGACGTGGCTTTTCAGGCTGTATCGAATCTGAACACGCTGGTCGAATTACGCTGAGAGGTTTAAATGCGCTATATCAAAACATGAAATATACAACCAATGGAAAACTAACATTATCATTTCTGCCTGTTCAAAAACAAGAAGACGGTTTCAATTCCATTTTCCATTGCGTACACAGCTGAGATTAGATGGAAAGTTTCCCAATGATGCACGATTTGACGTACCAGAAAAGAATCAAGTATCTAATTTCATGATGAAGAGGGTTGCGAGAAACTTTATCATTTTTAAGAAAAACTACGTAAGTTCGATGTTCGTCATCTTACTGTACTATAATATCTGCGCGAATTTTTTTTTTAATGGCCCCTTTGCTTTTTTGTCTTTCATCATCATCATCGTCATCATCTTTTTAACGTCGCTTTTCCATGCTTGCATGGGTTGGACGGTTTCAAAAGATGATTTTCTCCAATTATGGAGGTTTAATCATCTGATGGTTTATTGGTGCGGATGTTTTTATGGCTGGATGCCCTTCCTAACGCCAACCCCAGAAAGAGGAAAACACCGGTGAGTTAACCCACGCAAGGTACCAACTTGTATTTAAAACTCCGTGGCAGCTATGCATCAGGGACATGGATGCTTAAGCCCATAAGGTCAAAGATGTTATACGACCCGCATACCCGTCCAGGGGCATGGATGCTTAAGCCCAGTCTTTGAAGACCCAATTTACCAAGCTGTTTCCTAATACGCCTGGAAAGTAGAATTACGCGAGTCCTAATTAATACACTAGGGAAAGTAAGATTGTAGAGACGAATTAATTTCCCATGATACCGAAACGTGTCTTGATTCGTAAAACCTGTTTCTTTATTATTTCTCAGTCATCTATCTTCTGTTATAAGTTTAGAAAATTCCACAAAACTTTCCACGAGTTCTTACTAAAAGTCTGAAAAACGTTCCATCGTTAATTGTATTGGATTTTATTTTACATAAAACGCTAAAAGTATCCATATAATAATATTTTATAAAAATTACAGGTTTCTCTATTTATAGTGCTATAAATAAAAAGAAGCTACTCCACAGAAACGTCTAAATCACGTGACTTCGAAATGATTGCAGACAATTTTCAGTAGTAGGACTTTTCAAAATCATAGATCTTTCTTCCCATAAAGTTCACAATTATTTCACAGTTTTTTGGGCACTTTCACGACGATAAGAGTATTTTCCTTCAGCTAATATATATTTATTTACAACATAATTTTCTCTTAATTCATTCCCAAGTCTCTATCTACGGTAATTTGGTGACGAGGTTTATACAACTACAGCACTATTATAAACAGCCGAGAGTTTATTTATCACGCGTGAACGTAGCACGAAATCTTCGGTGCGGACCGCCCGGGGAACGACGCAAGCGTCAACAAATCGCATCGTTTGTTTTCATTTCGTGTTGTCAAGGAGATGACCTTTATCATATAGTTTTAGTATGGACGCCCGTTTTCTTTTGGAACGTTTTCGAATGATTCCGCTTCGACGCTTCTTGCGGAGATCTGGGAACTCGTGAATTTCTTTGACTAAAAGTAAAGAACTCGATCATTTCAAAATCCAAACAATACTTTTTGCTAATTTAATGTCATAGGCTGAGAAGGGAGAACGACATGGGCTGTGAAGAAGGAAAATCGTTTGGAAAGAAATGACATGAGAATGGTTAGGTGGATGTGTAACATTAGCCTGAGAGACAGGACAAGTTCAGATGAGCTAAGAAGTAGGCTAAGTATTCATATCATAAAAGATGTTTTTCAGATCAGGAGATTGAGTTGGTTGGAGATAATGGAGAAAGATAATTGGGTAAGAAAGTGACTTGATAGTTCCTGGTGCAAAGCCTAGAGGTAGACTGAGAAAAACATGAAAAGGGGTAATAAGGACAGATTTGCTACAGAGAAATTAGAGTTTAGATCTAACACAGTCTAGATCAGATTGGATTAATATACCCATCCAACCCATGCTAGCTTGGAAAACGGACGTTAAGCCAATAGATACATATGTCATGACGACATAATAAATTTTCAGTTTGTTATTCAGAAATCGTGATGCCTTCAAAAATAGAAGTAATTTTAAAAAGAGTGCCGTGATGATGAAAAACCTGTTCTGAGTGCAATCAGCGAAAAAACAATATTCACTTACTATGTTCGAAACATTTTAAGATCTGTTGCTTTGTTAGTGGGCGATCCCACAATGCAAGGGCGCTCATTTTGAGCGGGAACATGAACTCTTGATTGACAGCATTGTTCGGACGGCTGATCGTCAGAATGGTGTATTTTACCGAATTGCGAATCGCCAGAGTTCCTTTCACCTTGAAGCGAAGAAAATCGTTCGGTAAATTATATTTTGCGTTCATAAACAACAAACGAATAAAATCAGACTAGTTAACAAAAAAAACATTAAGTGACAACAAACTCTGGAGTTAAATACCGCTGCTCACGGACAGTATTGTTGCTTGGAGTTACATAATACATGATTAGAATAGTCCTATAAGAAGCAGATGATTTTATGTAAATACTTTGTGAAGAGGAAAAAAACCCGCAAAAATTAGCATAACAAACCTTTTCTATAAGCGTGCCGTTTAGATAGTAATACAAAGTATCGTTTTTCTTCCACACGAACACAATGTTGTTCCATTGGTTTTGAGGCGGGGGTGGCACGTACATTTTCCACTGCTTCTTTGCCGTGCTTAAGCAGACGACGTATCGCCCGTGGAAATACAGGAAGGCAAAACCACGTGATTTTTTCGACTGACCTATAAACGCACGCAAGAATGTGTCGATTGAAAGAGCATGCAAAACATATAATTGGTCGAATTGAATGAAAAAGCATGCTGAATCGAAATCGTAAAATCGTGTTTTAACGATAGTTTAAAGCCTTGTTTACATTGTCAATATTGCGTTCAATTTTGAAAGTCCTTTCAACCGTACTGTTCACATTTGTTCAATGGTTTTCGTTTGCGCGCTCAACATTGGGCGCTCTTGAATGATTGGCCGGACAAAATTCTTTTTCTTGGGTAAAAATGGAGAGAGAAAACGACGTTGTCATTTGTGCTACCGCAGCTGTTATTGCCGAAATTTTGTCGAAAAAAAAGAAGAAAGAAAAGAAGAGTTTGGGTGAAATGCTGGTTGGCTGAGAGAGACCGCAAACGTGCATATAACAACATTATTACCGAATCGAAGCTCAGTGACAGAGAACATTATCGCCGCTACCTTCGGATGGACAGCGCCACATTACACTGCAAAATTTCAAGACGAATCCAGCTGTCGTCGGCAATTATGGAATGTCTTTGATCCTTTTGTTAATGTTGAAAGCAACATTGGCGCAAAACCCATCCTGGAGAGGTTTCGAGCAACATTGCTTTCCACACGAAATGTTGCTTTCAACCTTTCAACGCATGTGTTTACACTTCCAATCTGGGCGCAATGTTGACACCAACATTTTCACAGTCAATGTTGAAAGCAACATTGAACGCAATATTGACAATGTAAACAAGGCTTAAGAAATGTTACAGAGCAACTCATACCGCCGCTACTGATTATGTATGCGTCTTGATTGCTCCTGATATTTGATTGGTTCAATTTCACCCAAAACGAGATCGTTAATCCACCCATAATGCAACTCTCCGGGTTACTGAAGCACGTGTCTAAGCAGTGAAAAAACAACTTCAAAAGCTTGAAATAAATAAGTGGAATTAATTCGTGAGTGATTATTTTGGTTATTGGTTATTGATCGAAAAGTGCTTTTTCCTTCATTAAACAGACACCTATATAACAATCTATGGAATTTCTAACTGGTTATTTTATATCGAATAAACGACAAAACGACACCTTTGAAATCCCCGGCTATAATATAGGAGCCGGATTTCTCTGTAGACATGATCTCATTCATCTCTGAATCCTTCTCAGCGTGCGCCCCCTCCATCAATATGGCGTTGTGACCGGTAACTATGTCCGTTGTCAAGACACTGTTCGATATCTCTAAAGGCCAGTAGTGGGATGCGTCCAGGAACAAATCGTCCGCTACAACGAAAATTTACTCGCCTTAAATTACACCTTTTTTCTATAAAAGCAATTTTATAAGAACACTAAGGCTTAAATTGTAAGACTCCATTACGGAAGAATATTCAAAGATATAGGAAGAATAACAGGTGCGACATAAATTTAGTATTATTCTTCAGTGTAATTGGGCCTGTACGTGTTTGTTTTTTCTTTTCTTTGTAGATGTATTATGCAACTTATGGAGTAATAAGAGCAGAATAAGAACAAATCGAGGCTAGAATCAGCTAAAAATTAAGAACAGCTAAGGCTGAACCCAATTTACCTGGTTCTTATAAAAAAACAAAGTGTATGTCAACTGATTCAGCTATTTTCAAGTGACACGGAGTTTATAGTTTTTATCTTCTGTTCAACACGTAATAAGAATTTACTTAAAATTCCCTTCTCGGTGTTGTCTTTCTTGACGGCGTTTTCGTTGACATGTCGTCGAACGGCTGCAAGAGTTAATGTTGCGTTTAGTTGGAAAAACTTATATAGCAACTTAAAGTTTTAACTCTTTTTGAGCGAAATTTATTGCCAACAACTATTGAAAATAAGAATTCATTTCATTTTGAAACGGTTTCGGAACAGTTTATTCAGCTTTTTCGGTTCAGACTGATTTTTAATGAAAATCTTACGAAAATCGTTGTCTCGATTGCCCAGCTGTGCGGAGCGTCGCTCTAAGTCTCTGGTGGCTTTAGGAAATGCGTCTAAACGAGACAAATCACTAAGAAAAACAAAAAAATATTTTTAACAACAACAAAATTTTTGTTTATCTATATTATTCTTTATTGTCCCATTTTCCCATATAAATTGTTTTTTATGTTGTTATTCTTTTGTTTCCTATTAGGTGTTACGTATTTATGAAGAATTTTTATGGAAATAAGGAGCCAAGCATTTTACACGGGGGGATTAAATCTCACCGGGCGAGAGCTCGTTTCCCAGTAGTTTGTTGTCCAGAGAATCATCTCTGAGGAAATGCTTAGTGATTGGTCGATCGCTCTCCGGTTCATCGCGAGATCCTATGTACCTCTCAGTGGAGTCTTCGTTATTATGCTGACGCACGACGATCTCATCTTCGGAGATCTTCGTTTTTACGTTTCTTCCTTCGCCCTCTGGTTCTTCATTCTTCTGCTCGCGGCTCTTGAATATGCTGGCTTCGTCTTTCAACGATTCGTTATCTTCGCGATATTTCAACGTGTTTTCTTCATCTTTATCTCTTCCGTCATCCACTTTCCTCTGGTCCTCATCTTCCATTTTTGCTCTCGCATTATCTTTCTCATTGGAATCTTCGCCATCTCGACTCTTTGAGAATCTCGACTGATACTCATGATGCTTTCGAAACTCCTCACTAGGCGCGCTCTCATCTTCTGTCATCTCACTCTTCCTTAAACTCTCATCGAATCGATCCGCGTCGCGATCATCACCCTTAAAACTCAGTTTGATGTTCCGATTCTTCTCCACTTTCACCATGCGGTCATCTGCCACCTTAACTGCGTTGCCATCCTCCCGGAAGCCGTTCATAATGTGGCGTTCGTGATCCTTCTCATCGATCAGCGAACCTTGGTTGCGAATCGAGTTGAACTTGTTGATTTCGTCCAGCCTCTTTTGAAACATTGACGCCTCGCTATCAGAGCGCTGATCGTGGACATTTTTATCTTCTTTCAACTGCAGCTCGTACAGAGGAGCCATGGGATCTTCGTGCAAACTCTCCACGTGTTTCGTGTATAGAGCCTTTTCTTCGCTCTTCGATTTCGAAACCTTAACATCCTTTTCTTTCTTCGAATCTCCATTCCGTTGCATTTCGAATTCCTCTTCTTTCCTTTCCTTCTCCCTCAATGCTTCTTCTTTGAGATCAGCTAATCTTTGTTCCTCCTCTTCCTTACTCAGCTTCCTCAATTTGTGGTCACTTTCGTCATTCTTGCTTTCCTCGTTCTGCTGCCCGTCACTGTACAACTTTCGCGCGCCATCTTTAGGCTCGTCTTGAGCCTTGCGATCAAACTTCTGCTCTCCTTCTACCAGTTTATTCATCTCATCTTCCTCTTCCTCTTTCGAATATTTCTTTTCACCATCGTTCTTCGAGTAGTCTTCTTTTCTCTCCGCGCCCTTATAACTTTCGTCCGTGCTAGACTCTTGGCTGCTTTTGAAACCTTCCTTCGCAGAGTCCCCTTTAATTTTGGGCCGATCTTCATCTTCATCTTTTTCTTCGCCTTTTTTCAGTTCTTCTTTTGCACTGCCCTTTACCCTACCGCCGTCAAACTCTTCTTTAGAACGGTCCTCGTTCTTTCTCGACTCTCTCTCTGACACTCTATTATCCTCTTTTGACTTTGACGTTTTCAGCTTCTCTTGGCGTTCATATTCTTCCAGCTCTTTCGAATATTTTTCCTCGTCTCCGCCGTTCACCTTTTCCTCTTTGGATGAATTTCGATCTTCACTTTCGTTCATTTTTTTGTTATCTTCATCCGCGTATTTCTTTTCATCATATTCTTGTTTTTCAGGTTCTCTTTGATACTTCTCATTTTTTCGCTTATTTTTAACTTCCTTTTCACTCTCCTCTCGGCCATTAACATCATCATTATTCTTCTCTTCGAATTCCGCTTCATTTTTACCATCGAAAACCTTTTTATTCTTCTCTTCGTTTTCCTCTTCATTTTTACCATCGAAAACCTTTTTATTCTTCTCTTCGAATTCCTTTTCATTTTTACCATCGAAAACCTTTTTATTCTTCTCTTCGAATTCCGCTTCATTTTTACCATCGAATACCTTTTTATTCTTCTCTTCGTATTCCTCTTTATTTTTACCATCGAAAACCTTTTTATTCTTCTCTTCGAATTCCACTTCATTTTTACCATCGAATACCTTTTTATTATTCTCTTCGTATTCCTCTTTATTTTTACCATCGAAAACCTTTTTATTCTTCTCTTCGAATTCCTCTTTATTTTTACCATCAAAAACCTTTTTATTCTTCTCTTCGAATTCCTCTTTATTTTTACCATCGAAAACCTTTTTATTCTTCTCTTCGTATTCCTGTTTATTTTTATTCTTCTCTTCGAATTCTTCTTGATTCTTCTGTTCAAATTCTTCTTTATTTTTCACTTCGAAATCTTCTTTATTCTTTCTACTATACTCCTTACTCTCTCCCTGCTTCAAGTTCTTACTTTCATCTTCTTTATTTTTCTTCCTATCTTCGTTCACTTTCCGTCCTTCATCATCAGCAGACTTGCTAGCATCTTTGGCTTGCTCTGCACTCTCGTGACTCTTCACTTTCTTATCAAACGCCAGCAACTCTTCTCGGTCATCACCGCGATCATGAGATGGAGCTCCCTCTTTCATCTCGCCTTTATAATCTTCACTTTCTCCCTCCGTGATGTTCTTATCTCCGAACAACTCCCGTTCGACCTGCAAGTCGTTCTTTGCCATCGGAGTTGAATCGTTTTTCATCAGCATCAGCACCTTGTCGTCCTTGTTTTGAAGTTTGCCGGCTTTCTCCTTTCTCATCCTCTCTCGCAGCGCCACACCTTCCAGAACCGCCGGCAACTCGTTATCAGCGATCGTCTGCATTGCTTTGGAAATAATCTGGAAGGAGTTTTTCTCGGGTTTCGCGGTGGGCGTGTCCTTTCTCTGCACGTTTTGGTCGTCACTAATCAACATGTTATGCTGTATCCGCCCGCTCTTCATGTCTTTCATCTCGTTGCTCTTCAGTTCTTCTCTCGTCTTTTCAAGTCTGTCCTCTCTCTCTGTGTTCCTATCCTCCTTAATGGCATTCGATACATCTTTTCCATCCTTTTCTTTAGAATTCTTCACCATCTCCTCTCTGTTCTTTTCATGTTCGCTCAACTTTTCGTTGTCGTCTTTTCTCTGTTCGTTACTTGAGTGAGAATTGTCTTTGTTCAACGTCGCCTCTTCCTTAACCACTTTGTGATTAGGCTGGTCCCCGAAACCATCAGATTTGTACTTGACGATCTGTGACAAGTCCTCTACCATGTTTCCAGAGGACTGCGCACCCTTCAGGGGGCGTGCATTGCCGCCCTTAGACGCTGGTAACGGAGTATTAGTGGGGGTGATCGCTTCCGAGTCGCCTTGCGAGATTTTACTTTGCGTGTACTTTCCCGATTGTGCGCCCACCACATGAGGGTTTACAACATGACCTTGCGGTTGATTTTTGTTGCCCAGCGCCTCTAAGAAGTGGCTGTCTGAGTTCATGAGGGTGGTTTGTATGGCGTGCAGTTGCTCCTGGTCTTCTTTCGACAGCTGTTGGTTTTCCAGACCCACAATATCCTGGTTGTGATCCTCATAGTGGGGCGAGTTTGGAGCGCTTTCGGATTTCTGTTGTTCTTCGGCGATTCTCATTTGCAGCGATTCGTCGGCCGTATACGCATGTGTAGGGCGTTTGGCGGCCAGCAGATCATCGGCAGGCATCTGCAAATGAGCCGCCTTTCCAATCGGAAGGTGTAATGCGCTCAACTGTTTGACAGGATCTACCAACTTCCCGTAAGCGTCTCCGGACACCAAATGTTCCGGTTTCGCTTCTACCGGAGGCGGCGGTGGCTCTTTCGCTTCTACGGGCGGTCCCTTAGCTTCCTCGGGTGGTGGCAGTGGATCAGTCGCCTCGGTCGTCAACTGCTCTGCCTTCGCTTCAATGCTCGGTTCAGGAGGGGTATACGGTTTAAACGGTTCAGTTTGTTCGGATGTCAACTGCTCAGCTTTAGCTTCAACTGGGGCACTGTCGTCTTTACCGGGATCACCTCCACCCTCCCATTCGTTCACGGCGCCGCTTAGATGCTTGTTCTTCTCGACAAACGCACTCGCGTGCTCACTTACAGCGTGGACTTTGTACGCGTCGTCTTTGAACTTAGCAGAATCGCTGGGATTTTTCTCAACTTTCCCCCCTTTGTCGAATTTCATCTCTTTTTCTTCTTTTTGGTTTTCGATTCTTGCCTCTTTTCGTTCTTCTTTATGCTCCTCTTTTCGCTCTTCCTTTTCATCTTTCTTTTCTTCCTTTTCCCCGCGGAAACGATTTTGATCCTTATCAAACGTCTTCACTCCCTCGGATTCTTCTTCAATTTGTTTGCCTTTCCCTTCCGTTTGCACGTCGTTACTTGCTTCTTTGCGCTCCTCAGACTTCACCTTGAAGCTCTCCTTCAAACGCTGCTTAGCCTCTCTATCCTTCTCGGCGACGTCCTCTTCACGATACCTCAAACGATTCCTGTCGTCTTCGCTATCCTCTTTCGTCTTCCTATCTTCATTCCGGACAGTCGCATCTTCTTTACTCTTCGGCTGGTCGAGTTGAACGGTGTCCACGGGCAACTTGTGATCGCCACCCGCTTGTTCGTGAGGTTTCACGTGGCTTAACACCTGCTCTTCCTCGCCCACGTGTATCTTTCCATCTACACTCGCCTCACTGTGATCATCGCCAAGAAGCTTGCTGCTCTTCTCCGACACGTCATCGGCAACTTTAGTTTTTGCGCCGTCAGCATCTCTGTTGGAAAGCAACGGCGCTACGTCAACTTCAGTGGCAGCCGCTCTCGATTTCAAATATTTGTCCACAATTTTCGCATTCTCCTTCAAACGTGCACTCTCCACGGATCTCTCCTCTCCGAACGGCGGATCCAACTCTTTGCTTTCGTACCCATTCATCACCTTATTATACAGAGAAGCCGAGTCCTGCGTCTTGTAGTTAGACGTCTCGGGCGTCTTATAGCTAGCCGTCTCCTGGCCAACTCGAATCTTGCGCTCGGACTCTTGATCCACGCTCGGGTAGACAGCCTCCTCAGTGTCGTCGGGTAGCTTCCGGTACTTGTGCGCCATGAAGTCGGCAGTGTCCAGAGCGTCCCTCCCGTGGCTCGCCGCCGCTTCCCCTTTGTTCACCTGGCGATGCATTTGCGCGGGTATCACAACCTCGTCTGGTGACGTCATCACCGCTTGAACAACTGGCAACAGAAATCACCATTAACCATTGGATACATAGTTTTTTCATAAACTCTACGCCCGAAGTAATAATTTTCTAGTCAAGATTAAGTAAGAGTGAAGGGTTCAAACCCACCTTTATGGTTACCGATGGCGCTCCCCGGGACAAGAGGCATACGCTCCTTCTGGTGTAGCTCGTGAATGGGGGACGAGTCTTCGGTGGGTGGATGAGGATTGTCGAGCGGCAATGTGCGAAGGAAGTGGTGGTTGCTAAGTTCCACCTCACTCTTTCGGTGGATCTACAAAGCACGCAATATATGGAAAGGGAAGAGCAAAAATACATAATTTTAATGAATCGGTCATCTTCGCCATTTACGTTGACAACGACATAAGTAAGGAAACTACCATGCAAAAAAAAGAAAGATTTTAAATGACTTTGACAAAATTCTTCTAAACTCATTTAAAACAATTATCGTTTCTCAATGACCGTTGATTTTTGGGCTGATTTACTAAATATACCGATCTTTTACAATAAAAAGCTAACTTTGCTTTTCTTGTGGTCTTTCCACGGCGCCCGCGGGATATTATAGCGGGTGGTCGCCCGTACGCCCGCATACCCGCTGGTGGGTGTCTCCACAGCCGCCCGGTACATTTTGAAGAAGGCCACAGTCTGTGTATCGGGAACGCTAGTGTCGTGGTTTTCGCAGTTGCACGGTACGATCGGGTCGCGAAGTGTGCCACCTTAAACGCAAACCGACTAATTAATTCAATCTCGATAATCTATTCTTGCTCTGCTTATGTGATTACCCACTGAGTTTTCATGCAAAAATATTATTGAAACAACAACCTTTTGATAATAAAGTATGTATTTGAGAACTTCTAAGAACCTGGGTGAAAATTGACACGGAGAACTGGTGATCCACGCGAGCTTACATGGCCATTCGAGAGAATATCAATTTTTGGGAATTACGCAAGCTTAGTTGGCCACAATTTTTTATCAGTTGAATTGCTCGGTTATTCTCGGTTCTATGCCATATCTGTTTCGATTTATATAATATATTTTAGTGGTTTCTTCTAGGTAGTAATAAATTTGTTTGTAATGTATAATATAATATAGGTATTTTAAAAAAAAGAGAAAAAAGAAACGCTGACACGAAACAAATTTGAGCTAAAACATTACCGACACATGAAGCCTTCTGAGTTCTTCGAATAATCGAGGCAAGATTGTCGTAATCAGCAGTGAACACGTGTTCTTCATCCGGATCAGATGCCATGTCGTTTAGTTGATTTCGATCCACCTGGTTCCCAATCCCCACCGCTATGATCTTCACTCCCATGTCCCTCAAGGCTCTTGCTGGTTCCGTGACATCATCACTTGACGGGCCGTCGGTCATCAAGATTAACACGTCAAGCGCGTCCGAGCGATGGCCGGTGTCGAAGAGGCCCTCTTTGGCTAGACTCAAAGCCTGCCCAGTGTACTTGCCGGTGTGCGGCTTCACACGCACGGCATCTCTGGCTTCGGTCAGCGCTTCGGCGTCGTTGAAACGATGGAAATTCATCATGATCTGAGCGTCAGTGGCGTACGTCACCAGACCGACGCGCGATTCTTCGGGCGCAACCTTGAACGCTGAGGCAACACGACGTCCGAACTCCATCGTTTCGGCCATCTTGTCTTTGCCGCTCTGCTCCGAGCCGGCTGAAGCGTCAATCACAAACGCTAAGTCCAGTTTCGACGAACAGACTGCAAAACAAGAAAATCGTCAAATGGATAGGAGTCCATGTCTCAGGGTTCTTTTCTAACAATCTTCGCTATTATCAACTTTCACTATTTTTCACTTATATTTTAAATCCAACTGAAACATTGTACATACTTTTATCAGGACATATGCAAGGTGGGTGTGATCCGCGTGACACTAACGAACCTAACGGGAACACCTTGGTGTGGGTGGTTGTCGTCCCGATCTCGTTCACCGGGTTGTGTTTGATAGGTTCGTCGTCTTTTACCAAATTCATCGACGTTTCGTTTTTGACGACAGGTTTGTCGGTGAATTTGCCGGGCGGTACCTTCTCCGTTATGGCACTTTTAAACAGCTCGGTAACAGCCTTTAACGAGTCCACTGCCTTGGCTGCCGTTTTCACATCCTTCTCCGATTCTTTGTGCTTTTCCTTGCTCTCACTTTTCTTTTCATCGATATCAGATTTCTTTGAGAAGTAAAATATTTTCTTTGGTATGTGTTATTTTCACAAATAGCTTCACATTCGATAGTGATGTTTGCGAACATAATTGTCAGTCAATACGCCTTTATGAACTTTTACGATACACGGCAGCTGCGCTATCTCCGCTACAACCATTCCCATATTTATCACAAAAAATGAAAATTACCGTTTTTTTATCTTCCTCCTTGCTCGTCTCCACGTCTTTTTTGAAACCGTCGTCGATTTTCCTCACGCTTTTCTCTTTCTTCAAGAGTTTATCGTCTTTCACGTCATCGGGTTCGAGTGCGGTCTTCATCTTGCTCTCGTTGACGGCCTTTCGAATCAACTTTCCCAGCATGCCTTTGAATGCCATGCCGTTCGCAGAGAGAGGTTCTGTTGGTTTTGAATGCTTCGTCTTGTCCTCGGATTCACTGAGATCCTGAAAAGTATTGTGGATTCACTCTAACTCTATGCACCCTGCATGCATCCTGGCACTCATAAAAGCCCACTACCACGGAATTGATCAATGAAAGAAATAAGCACTTTATGATACAACTGTCGTAGTGAGTTTCACTTCACAGCTTTTATCGATATCCGGCGATAGCGCAATGGGAATGGCGTTCGGCTCTTAACCGAAAGGTTCTGGGTTCGAGACAATGCTATCACAAAGTTGTTTAGTGAGCGGATATAAATAAAAACGCTGTATTTCATCAAAAATAACCGTAGCACAAATGGGAGCAATTAAATACACTAAAACTCTGGGTCAAGGTCTTCATGATAATGCTTAATGAGCGTTCTGGAAGCCTCGTTAAAAAAACAACAACAAACAAAACAGCTTAAGTGCATAGGGTAAGAACCCTAAAAACGACCAAAATAACCACCTGTTCCTCTTTCAGTA
Organism: Candelabrum cocksii; assembly: GCA_963930725.1. Taxonomy (NCBI): domain Eukaryota; kingdom Metazoa; phylum Cnidaria; class Hydrozoa; order Anthoathecata; family Candelabridae; genus Candelabrum; species Candelabrum cocksii. The sequence goes on along the minus strand of OZ005677.1, from coordinate 3,442,925 downwards.
AAGATTTATCAAAATCATCTTCTTCGCTCTTTTCATCATCGACATGATGAATCTTTGGTGCATCTTCTTTCTTCGTGCTCACTTTATGCGTCACTTCCTCTGCGACGTGGTTGTTGTGTGCGTTGTGCAAGTCTTCATTGTACCTTGAGAGTGAAATTTTATTCAAACTACTTTTCAGGAGAATCATGAAGGATGAAGGCAATTACACTGAAATAGCTTAAAGATATTAAAAAAGATCAAGTGAGTTGCATTATAGAAGTAATTATTGTAAAAAAATCACTAATTTTAATTGATTTGATTAAATTGTCATTTGTCAAAAAAGGTTGTGAATTTGTATTTAAGGAAATAATAACAATATAATTTTGTTTCTTCAATATTATTTTGAGATTTGAAATATGATTGCGCATATTTAAACCTTGCTATTAAGAGAAGAGATGTTTGCAAAGGTGGTACCTGTAGACTTCCATGGCCCAGCTACCTCCCAGGCCATCATCTGTAAAAGAAAAAAACAACAATCACTCAAACTTTATACAAATCTATTGGCGCAAATGTTTATGTTAATTTAATTCCACGTTAATTACCGCACTTTGGTCACCTGCCATTATGAATTCGAAGGTCATGTGACCCTCAGGCAAAATCAAAGCTGTCTCTACGAATCTCTGTGTTCTAGTAATCATTATCTGTATTCATGCTTCTCATGAAAATGTGCTACATTTTTGTTTTAACCACCCTCACTAATGCTGTGTGTTTAGTAAGGTTAAAAAATAGTTATTAGAGGATTAATTTTCGGTTTTCTACAACAAGACTGATATAAAAAGAAAAACCACACCTCTGCACTGATCAGAAGGTCCATAGCTATTGAACTGGTTTTCGCCATTAACGCCAGAAAAACACTGTCCGCCGTTCTGTAGGCCAAACACCTGGTAACCTTTATCGAGGGCAGCCTCTGCACACTTCTGTAGCGGGTCCGATCGAGACTTGTAGTCCGAGTCCATAAGCAGAGGATGGTTGCCCTCTAATGTGGGGACGGCCCGTATCCATTTGTCAAGGAAACAACCGACATCAGAGAAAACTAGATTAAAGTTAAAATTGAGAAAAATATAGTAGTATATATTATTAATATTGATGAATTAAATTTAAGGTTTAAACAATATAAGACACATTATTCATACATGGATTTTGATGTCTGCTGCAAATACAAACATTCCAACATTCATTAACATATATATATATATATATAGGTAAGTTTTTCAAATGACAATTTTTGATTTTTATATTATATAAAACAAGCTCAACTTACTGTGATCGCCTAGAGAATAAACACGCTTGTTAGCTGTGGCTGGCTTCTTTTTATCCGTAACCACGGGAACACTTTTCTCCGGTGTGTTTCTTGGATTGTTTATAACTTTTTCGATGTTCGGTCGTGGCATTTTCTCCTTGGTCGTTTTAGTCTCACTTGGTTTCACATTTTGATCTTTAACCAACTTCATACCTCCCTTTCCATCCGGTACAATTTGCGCGTCAAAAGCTTGAGCTTTAAAATTTTGTGTTTCTGCAGGTTGCTTTGAGATGAGATTCTGAGCATGAGGTGCTGGTGCAACTATTGGGGGTTGTGGTGGCTGAAAGAAAGACGGTGGTGGTGGTGGTGGTGGTACAGGAGGTGTTGTGGAGGGTGGTGGTAGCGCAGGAGGTGGCGAGGGAGTTATAGATACAATAGGTGGAGGTGGTGGTGGAGGAGGTGGTGGGGGTGCAGGAGGTGGTGGGGAGGCAGGAGGTGGTGGGGGTGGTGGAGTTTGTACAGCAGCACTTACGACTGGTTGAGCAGGAATCGGCAAAGGCGCAGAAACTTGAGGTGCTGCTTTAGATGACTTTTCCCTAGTCCATGCTTGTTTTTTTAAGTACGGATCGAATGCAGCAGCCGTGGGACTTGCAGGGCCGGGCACAGGGAAAACATATTGTCTTACTGCAGTAGCATTTGCATTTTTACTTCTCTTTTTTACTTTATCGTATCGCGAGGGCAAATGCTTTTGCTTAGTGAGTTCATCGTTTTCTGCTGTGGTTGATTGAAACGCATCAACAAAATCATGGAAGAGCTTTCCAGTGTCAATGTTTATCTCCTTGTATTCCTCCGGCGATGGACTTCGTTTTCTAGCATTTTGTTGTACAGCTGCAAGCGAAGATTTCCATTGCTTATATGTCCAAAAATCTAAAACAATAAGACGTTAAATGGCAAGATCGGAAGATCAAGATCTGTTCCAAACTAACTTCCTTCACTTTTCAAATAGTTTCGAAATGAATTCAAACTTTGTTTTAAGGAAATAATCTTCCTCATAAATATATATATGTTATTTGAGGCATTATTTATAAATAATTATTATCATTATTTATCTACAAGCTAGATTAACCTCAAAATATCTCTAACTTTATAAGTTGATGTAAACGTTGTCATGCATTTTTTGTGAATTCATATCAAAATGAAGACATGTTAATAAATATATGTTAAAAAATGTAAAAGACAGTAAGGATTAGGAACTTGACGATTTGATTTGTGTTTTCAATTGTATGTAATTGTGTACTCGTATATTTTTTAGGTTAAATAAATACTTTGTATGCCTGATGAGTGTATATACACGAAACACAGTGTAGCATAACCAAAGAGTTATATTTACGTTTACATCAACCTACATATTCGCTCCTATCCAGTAGAGCACTTTGATTGATTGATAAATGACTTTACCTTCAACGATATCTCTAACTTTATATATATATGTGTGTAGAAATGACAGTAAGTATAGTAGACATATGCTGCTATTTTTCACTTGCTTTCAAAAGGTTTATGGTAAATGGAAGCAATTAAATACACTAAAACTCTGGGTCAAAGTCTTCATGATAATGAGCCTTGTTAAAAAACAAACAAATCAACAAATCAGCAGATGAAGAAAATATCTTTGAAATGCATTAAATATTATTATTATTATTGAATATTTTACCAGGCTATATACACTTAAAAAATACACAGTTAAAAAATAGCTATCAATTTGCACCCTGAAAAATTGGTAAAAATTAATTATACAATAAATAAATATTTTAAAAATAACAGGAAATAGAGTGATATATTTTCAGTTCATAAAGTGACTCTATAATAATTTCTTAAAACATGCTTTTGTTTCAGTTTTTCTTATCTCAAGTGGAAGCTCGTTGAATGTCTTGGCTCTTTTGTAGAAAGATCGTTGTGCAAAATCCAATTTAACTTAAGGTAATTTAAATTAACACTTCTGCTGATGATGCACCTTTTCACAAGAAGATGACAATGATTTTGCCAGAAAAACTTTCTCTTTCCAAAAATCTTGCGGTTTATTCATATTTTTGGCTAACAGGTTGGTGTCATAGTTGTTTTTTGCTCTGATAGTTAATAATATTTCTAAAAGTCTTATAATTACTTCAATCCTTCTCATAACTTTTGCCTTTTGCCTTTCTAAGGGCGTTGTTGCGCTGATTCATTAATATTTCAACATTTGAGATTGTTTACCTTTGACTCTTTTTTGGTTAAACGGAGCATGATGGTCGAAAATGTTTCTAAGAGTTTCTGTGAATATATCGACAACATTATTAACATTTCGGCAGTATATTTTGCCAGTTAGCGCTGGCTACCTATAATGTTTAAAAATTCATTGCTGCATTTGATTGTTCTAACACCGTGTTTTTATGTATTGATTTTTCTCACACAACCAACCAAGTTGTGATCATTGAGGCTAAGAGGAATAATGTCAGTGTGATGAATGTTAGACGTACTATAATTTGCTATAATGTCTATCAAGGTTAAACTTGAATTTAAAACCATAATGCTCCAGAATATTCTGGTACTTGGTCTGAAATCAGCATCAATTAATTAGTAAATCTACCAATTTTCAAAGCAAACAGAATATTTTAAACTTTGGGCCCAAATTTGCCAAATAAAGTATTAGGGGTGAAAATATCCAAATTCTGGTACTTGATTTGAAATCAGCATCCTCTAATTAGTAAACCTACCAATTTTCAAAGCAAACAGAATATTTTAAACTTCATTATCTGAGTTGTTTTTAATGTTGAAGAGATTATGAGGGGTTTTGTCCTAGGGGGATTTTGTCCTAAGGGGGTTTTGTCCGTATACCATTCTTTATTGGGTTGTTGTCTTTTTGTTTTAAAAATAGTAATAAAAAATTGGGAATGTTTTGCAAGTTCATGGAGTCTCTTCCAACATATACCCAATGTTTTAAAGGTTTTAAATATGCAAAAGTGAGAGAATATTATAAACACCTCATCAGAACTTCTTGCCAAACATTGAACTTCTGAATCCAGTGATTACATTGCTGTTTGATCTGACTCTGAAAGCACTAGACTGGGAGATTTCTATTTTGCACACACTCAAGGAGTTAAAGAAATATGTGGAAAGGATTTGAAAAATAATGAAATCATAACTATATCAAGAAAAATGGGAAATGCCGTAGTTGTCCTGTAATAATAATTGAAGCAACTTTGGCCCATAGAAGTTTTAAAGCTTCTTTTTCTACTGGGGAGAACACACATAACAAACGTGTTTCCTATTTTTCTTTCCTATTTTATGTCATCCATAAGTTTAAGATGATTCTGAAAAACTTGATATAGTCCCTTGACACACACATTGAATTGATATTGGCAAACAAGAAGAGCAATTGTTGAGACCTGTTATTCTCTAATAAAGGCTCAAACAATGCATGGTGACCAAAACAATGACACTTTGGCCTTGTGGACAAAATTGAAAAGGCCATTACTCTTGAATATATTATATTAATAATTCCAGGGAATACTCCACTAATATATATGAATATAGTATTCCATTTCCTTGTATTTTAGACAGAAAAGGTTATCCAATAAATTACCAATGTATACATCAATAGAAACAACGGCAAATAAGATTACAAAAAGCAATACAAAACAAAACAAAAAGGTATGGAGTCTTAAAGGTTGTTGGCATCATTCATTTCGATATGGCTACAAGTTTACTACATTACTGAACAATCCCTATGTGATAAAAATTAAGGAAATTGAAGGTCATTGGAAATTATTAGGGGAGGGGGCAAGGCCATCCTTGTTAAATCACTTAAAAATCAAATTATAAATTTACCTACATCTACTGGATGTAAAAACAACTGTGTGGAAAACGAAACCGAAATAGCGTACAACAAATCTATTCAACAAAAACCATCATTGTCTAAGTACTTACTGTTGTTGCTGGTGTTTGGGTCAGCAACACCGGAACAAGTTGTTATCAAAACAATGCTCAGAACAACAAATCGCATATCAGCATTGTTATGGAGCCTCGATTTCATTGATTACGTCATGTGAACGAGACCATGAACCTAAAAAGACACGAAAGAATAACATTTGAAATGGCTGCACGCGCTTTTTAGTAAAAGTATTTTCTTCATATGGCGTCTTTTTAAGTTCGTAAAATAAGAGAAAATGAAGAAAAATATTCCATTTAGAACCGCAAGAATGACAAATAAATGTCGATTCCTTCACTTTCGTTGCCCCGTAGCCGGCGTAGGGGCGCCTATACTGTGATCACCCATTGTCGCCACCCATTAATGTCAACTTTAATACGGTAATACTCGACAATGCTCTTCCCAGTCTACTTCCCAACAGCCAACTGGTCTACGGTCTTCCCGGTTTACGTTTTCCATCTAGGTGGACCTGCATGTTGGCTTATACGGGTGTATACAGAGTAGCGGGGTGTCTTGAAAAATGAAACCAAACCACTTTAATTGTCTTTCTTTGACGATCTTGATCAGTGGTTCATTCTTGTCAATGAAGAATATGATTTCATGGTGCGCGGATTCTTTGTTACGATGATGGGCTGTATGTAGTATTGAAAGCAGACTCCGGAATCATCACATTTCAAATTCCTCAATCCGTTTCTCTAGATCTTGACTCCATGATCCATGATGAACCAGCAGTACATCGAACTCGTAGTAACTCCACCTTCATTTTATTCAATGAAATCTTTGAAGACCAGATTTTTTCTAGCCTCTTCTTGACTTCTCTAATCGATGTAACATCTTGTATGTGTATACAAACCTAGTTATTTATTTAAATTCTCTAACCCTATCTAGGACAACATCGTCGACCTTGATATCGTTGATCTGTACAATAATGCCCGCGGGTGTAATCATGACCTTGCTTTTTGGACGCTGATTTCTATCACGAAGGTTGGCGATGTTCGATCAAGCCGTTCAAAATCTTTTGCTGAACAGCATAGTCATCCATGTAACTTGTCGAGTTGTAGTTGTGGTGTTGTAATGTGTTGGTTACAACTAAGTTCAGCGAATTCTAGAAGTCAGAGACCTCATTCATTTGTTTCACCATATACAAAACGACCACACAAATGCATGCTGCTGTATTGACATCCGTACCGACGAAGAGTGACGTCTCATCAACAGGAGCTCAAGTCCACTACCATCTATACAGTTTAGCTTCTCAGACAACACCCCATCCGGTCAAAGGACTGGCAACATTCCACCTATATCTTATATTTAATATACATAGTTTTTTAATTTTCAATGTTTTAATTGTTTCTGTTTAAAACAGATTATTTAATCTTGCCGCCATTGTCTCAATATGCGCTTTTGTAAAATTAGTTTGTCTATATTTAACGAGTTTATACTAGCATATATATTTATATTTCTTTTGTAGTTGTCAGAACAATCCTGTTAACTCGAACATTTAAATGTGTTTCCATTTCCCTTTCTTAATAGTTTCCCACAAACCCCCAATAAGTCAAATTATTTTAGCCCTTGGACGTTCGAGTTATTGGGATTATACTGTACTGGTGTCTACGTTTAACGCTAATAAATTTTGCCAACTAAGTGCTTTTTACAGCTACAATGGTAATACCTTTTGTTAACTTTAACTCTGATTATGATTTTTGGTAGAATGAGGAAATACCACTTTACAGAGAAACAAGCCTTCAGTGGTTACAGAGCCACGAGCTTAACTTTTAGAAGGTAACTTTACAATAAAATCTTCCTCATAGTGAAATCATAAAAATCGAAGCACTAAGCAAATCATTATATTAAGGTCATTGGAAAGCTCTAAGCAGCTAAAATCGACTAACAGAAATATTTTCAATCGTGACATTATGTGATACCGCGTCACTTGCAATGACGTTGACAAAAGTTGAATTCGAGGTGATTTATTTTTCATTTGAGGTTTCGCGTAAAAAAGCTTTAGGTCAACCTCATTAAACAGTCGGCACAACACAGACACTGAAAGCAAACGCACTTACCAATACCTTGCCCCTACTCTCTAAAACCTTTGCCGTCAATCGCAATTTACTGGAATTTATATGTGTATCAAAAAAATGTCACTAAATAATAGCCATTGCAAGCTGAATGCTGCAGGGCTCTCTTGAGGCATGAAGCCGCTGCAGTGCAATTTGTTTGAATACACCATCCGATTGTTTATTGTTCGAATTCACGCTGTGTATTTGGGCATGCGCACTGTGAGCGAAAGATTGGTCGAGAAGAAATTTTGGCGACTATAACTAACCGTCTAGGTTAAACCGAAATTGCGTTGGAATTTCCTACGTCACAGCTAAAAAATCCACTTTGTTTAAGCAAGACGAGTACGATATTATATAGTTTACAATTTAATTCTCTTATAATTCCCCTCCAAAGTAGATGGATTCGACAGCATCTTCTTTATTTTAACAAATGTCGCCCTGACTTTTATCAAAAACAAGAAAATTGGAAGTCATTTTTCTTTGAAATTAAAATCTCAAATTGGCCTGACTTACCATATTTGTATAAAGTGTTGGCGGAATAATACATCGCGGAACAAAAGATCGCGAATTGAACCTCTAAAAAACCGCGAAATTTGGCATCAAAGCTCGCGAATTTACGAGGGTAACTGGAAATCGCGGAATAAAAAATTGCGAATTGGCGAGAGAAACTGAAAATCGCGGAATAAAAGATCGCGAAGTAGACTTTTTTTGTAGATCGCGGAATAAAAGATCGCGAATTGATGAAAACAAATGAAAATTGAAGATCGCGATCTACAAAAAAGTTTAAATCAAATAACGAAAAAGAGGCAGAAAAGAATCAAAAGTATTCAGAATAGGGGAATTTTATAATCAAAAATTTACAAATGTTTGCTCCCGCCAAGGCTATATTTGTTTAGTTTTAAAGAGTTACTTGTTTATCATATAAAAAAAGCCATTTTGCCGCAAAGCAAGCATATATTGCACAGCACATTTACTACACATTTTAAAAAATCTCTTACGGTTATACTCGCTAACATAACAAGTTTAATTTTCGAAATGTGTATCTTACCAGACCCAAAATTTATAAAAATCGTCTTTTAAAACTACCTTATATTATAAAATTAGGGGCATTATGTTAAAAAAATATAAAACTACTGTTATATCACAGTTATTGTATTGATACATTTTTTAAAACAGATATAAAAGGAAAAAAGTAAACAAATAAAATACAGTTTAATAACAGTTACCAGGTATGATGGACCTAATAGATATAAAAGTGTCCAAAAAATACAATATCAACAACATAAAGTACGCTATTACTCTTCATCTACCAGGATTTGGAAAATGTTTGGTGCTTCTTCATTCTCTCCTTCTAGGGCCCAGTCTTCTGATTCATCTTCTTCTTGCTCGACGACAACGACTCGCAAGAGTCCCTCTTCTTCTAGTTGTTTCCCAACCCCCCAAAAAAAATTTTTTGTAAAAGGTGGGATAATTGATCGCGAATTGGTAAGAAAAATCGCAAATAACGGAATAAAAGATTGCGAATAGGCAAACAAAACCGTTAATGGCGGCATAAAAGATCGCGGATTCATATCGACAAAAATGCATTCGTGAGATAAAGTTTCGCGAATTAGGGGGTAAATTCGCGATCTTTTATCCCGCGATGTTTTATGCCGCGATGTATTATGTCGCGATCATTTATACGAATAAGGTAGTTTGCATTAAAAGTTACATCAGTAGTTGTGTGCTCATTCTCAGGACCTGACAGGTATTTGTAATGGTGACACTCAATTGTCTTTTATACGCTTGCTTCTGTTTTAAATGGCGTCACTTTCCCAAGAATCAAACTCCATATCTATTTGAGGATGGTTAGCTGGCAATGTGTAACTTTGTCATTCTTGTCTTATCAACAACACACAGGTTTTCGCTTTGGAGTGTTTGCAATTGTCTGTCAACGACATAATGCTCTGATACTTGCACTAAGTACGCCCAAAGTATATATTTACAGCAATAGTAATGCTCATGGGAAGCTTATCTGTGTTGTATTGTTCTATTGGACACTCGACTAATGATGCTCATTTTTTTACGTTTGCATGAAAAACGACCCACCAAACTTTAAGAAGAGATGGCCATATGCAGTTTGCAGTTCTCATTCTTTCTTGAACTCTCTAGCTTAGAATTCTTAGAGTAAAGAAATGACAGGTCATGCTTTCATAAATTTTTGTAAATCAAAATCAAGTGAGGTTTTCCCGTTTTGTTCCTATTTCATCAAAACTTTGGGTGACACCATAACTAGTAACAACCCACCCAGCCCCCTGGGAGCTACGGCACTGTATTTTAGAGACATTTATTAGCAAGCTGGGGCAAACAAACGATACGAAAGATTTCTTTATATTTGGCGTGATTTGTAAAACGCATTTATCTTTATTTTATATAAAACTTTTAGAATATACTTTCCAGCGATATCTTGAAGAAAGTCAACTATAGTACCCATTGGGGAGAGTCGAATCGCCGTTATTGTTGGATTTCTACCATTATAGAATTGTCTCACAGCAACATCAAAGTAAGCATTTAGGCTGAGTTCAGCAGGATTTGAAGATACCCCTCCCCCAATAAATTGGACAGTGCTAAAGCCCTGGTCGACCTCATCGTTGGTAATCCATATAATAATTTGAGTTTCTCCGTCAGTCTATCTATGTCTTGTAGGTGAACTGCATCGAATGAAACTAGGAGTCCCGGCTAAAGTGCATGAGATTGCATCGTCATTCTTCGTTTCATTCTTCATATTTCGAAATTCGTGAAATCAAGGGGTTAACATTCAATGTGAAAACGATTCACGCGAGCGCACGCCCATATCTCTTATAAAGATAATTGTTTGTCTATAAACAGTATATTTTTGTCATCGGCATGAAAAAGCGAAGATTTCAAAAGAATAAAAAGTTTTCAACTTCATTGATTAATCGCATTTTGCAGATTTCGTACGTTGACTTATCTTGCTTAGAAATCATTCATGCACCGGTAAAGGCTCAGGATATACTACCAACAATATCAAAACAAAATGGATGGATGGATAGATGGATCGTTAGAAGAAATGTATACCGTAAATGACCGATTAAACGCCCTGGGCGTTTATTTTAACAAAAAAATTTTACCCTGGGCGTTTATTCGGGAGGGGCGTTAGTAAGGGAGGGGCGTTAATAAACAAAGTCCATCAACAAAAGTAATATAATCGAGAAGATGTACGTCGACTACATGATATCAAGTTTCTCGTCATTCTCTTCATCGTTATCGAGGAGGTGGAATGGCTGGGTCGCAGCCTACATATCTTCTTCATTAATGAAAGAAAAGGAATTGGTATCACCTATCTCCTCGTTTGTCATTACAGCTAGTTGTGCTTTTAATTTCTGCTCCTGCCTCACAAGTCGTACCCTCCTTAAAGCAATGTATTTGGTCATCTTCAAAGCCATTTGTTGGGAGATTTAGAGCGCAAACTTTGAACGACTTGGCAATCATTTCTTTCGATAGATGTGACCACAATTCGAGAATCCACTGAACAATTTTCCGCCGTGGTGCTGCTTTGATATTTTCAGCTTCAGTAAATTCGTGTAAACCCTCTGCTAACCACTGGTCGAATTTTTCTGTAATGTAGGCCTTGAAAGTTTTATTCCAGCTAACATCGGGGGCTTGAATATGCTTTTTGCACCCCCCCCCCCCCCCCCTGGAATGACAGCCATGTGCACTTTCGCAGCAGATTGTAAGGCTTCTTTGACACTTTCCATTATGTGACATTGGAAAGAGTCCCATACTAATAGCCGTTTTCCGAAAGCAAGCGATCCGAGAACATTCTTTAAATAATGGAGAGTTAGCGCTTCGTTCATCCAGCCATTCGCTGACGAAGCAACAAAACACCGACCTTTAAACTCTTGATTCAAAAGGACTGCTTCACGTTTTGCTCCCTTGAATACGATCAATGGTTTTAATCTACTACCGTCTGCTTTAGCTGTCAAACAGACTGAGAGTCGATTTTTTTGTGCCCTGTTGACTTTATGGTAATAGTTTTGGCCCCTCTCGGGTGAACTGTGGTATCCGAAATCATGTCAGCCCAGACAGCCGTCTCATCTATTGCGATTATATTTTCAGCTTTGAAGGCATGTTTTTTCTGAATTCTCCGGACGTGAAGAACATACGAAATCAACTTATCGATTAAATTGACAGGATCGTGTTGGGATATTGTCGTTTTTCTTTGCAAAGATAAACCATACCTCTTCATAAGACGACACAACCAGCCTGTGGTTGCGTTGAAAAGCTCTTCGTATTGATCGTTTTCCTCGCATTGCTCATCAAACATAGCTTTCGCCTTTGTTTTGATAAGCTTTCGTGAAACTCTCAAGACATTGGATCGACGATCATGAATCCATTCAATTAAATGATCTTCCAAAACTTCATTCATTGCTTTCCTACCACCGCCTTCTAACTTCTTTCGTTTAGATCCACTTGGAGTTGCAGCAGTACTGAGAAGCTTAGCTTTATTCTGCTTTCATTCTCGAATGCGTATCCTTTCAACTTTAAATTTTTCGGCAGCAGATCGGATGCTGTTGGTCTCTGCAAAGTTCACCGCTTTGAGCTTAAACTCAATGGTATAGCTTATTCTTGTTTCACCTTTGTGAGAACTAGCGTCTTCGTTACTTGCAGTATCCATTTTTATTTTGACACTGAAAATAGTACCATGTACGCTTCTGCAACTCTTTTTTCAAGTTTCAATTTACACGTGCCTTCAAAACAAATTCACAGTTTATATAGCGCACATGATACAGGTGTTGAAAATCACATTGGTCATGTTTTTTAATTTAAAAATAAACGGTCGTAATTATCTATAAAGTAAGTATGGCGAGAAGTGCTCCTTGTGAAAGTTTTGTAATGATTTATCGTGTTTTCTTTGAATCTGTTGTGAGAGGACATCTATCTATAAAGCAAAGTAGACTCCAGAAAAGAGAGAAATCCTAGTTTGCCGCAAAGACGAACGAGAAGAAGCGAGAGAACATGACAAGCATGCCATCGGTGTTTACAAAAAAGATGAGACAAAGATGAACAGTGAAGTAGGCCATGTTCCGATAGAGTTATCGAAGTTATTGGTGCAATTCTTAGAATCAAACTCACAAAACATGGTCGAAATTCGAGTCACTGGAAAAAGTTACAGAGAAGTTGGACTAGTTGTGCCTGGAACGTACTTGTGCTACACCAAGAGCAAGAAGATCGCAGATGTGTTGTTTAGCGAACTGAATAAAAAGAGTAACTTGTATGAACATTTTACGCTTAAAATTAGTAAAACTGTTTCAAAATATCCATACTTTAACGATTAAAGAAAGTAGTATTAATTTTGCTGTGAATCAAATGAAAGCTCATGGGCGTTTATTTTAATTTTTCTCTATGGACCTGGGCGTTTATTCGGGAATGGGTGTTTAATCGGGAGTGGGCGTTAGTTAAAAAATTTAACTTTAACCCTGGGCGTTTATTCGGGAGGGGCGTCAGCTCGGGAGTGGGCGTTAGATCGGTCATTTACGGTAAGAGAGATTTTAAAACGCGAGTTATAGCTGTGCCACATTGGTGTGAGACAGATGGATCTGATGTTTATATCTTGTATACAGCTTTCCTAATCAAACGTGCGAGTTAGATGCCATCGTGTCAGAATCCACCGTCTTCCTCCATTCTTCTACAGTGTGTTTGTCCGAAGACGCATTCGACGTGGACATCTCTAGCTCTTTCAATCTCTCCACAGTAAGAACGTCACAGCTTTGCATCCTGTCCTTCTCAGAGCTTAAATTGTCCGTCTCGTAATATTTGTTTTCTTCCGAAATTCCCAATTTTCCGTTCAAAGAAACGGACTCGAAAATGTCCGAATGACGGCTAGCCAAGTTTCTGCTACAACCTCTTCCAAGGCCTGAATTTAAAGAAAAATGCTGACAAAGAAAAGACCTAACAAGCAAAAACTGTATCCCTGTCAATCAAGGAGAAAACTATTTTCAGCGACAATGTTAGTTTCAAACCTGCCACATTCTCCTTTAATTTCTTCAGTTTCGATGGATTTACCAAATACGTTGTAACCTTTTTATATCGCCGTTTTTTAGTTTCGAACGCAACCACGTGGTAAATGACGCGTGTTTTCACAACTTGGTTACCAAGCCTCGCATAAACTCGTTCGCCTAAATAAACCAATCAAAATGGAGATTTGAAATTCTTTTAATTCTTTCCCCCCTTATTGTCAAAGTATTCTCAAATCAACAAACAAATAATCGATCGAAAAAGGCGTAGTTATGTTTGTAAAATTTGATATGTTTCATTGATTAGCGAAAATATTTCAAACACACAAAATATACTCGTAACGTTTGCGTATAATTTCATAGTATCTTTTCTCAAGTTTATATTTTAGTCGTATGTATTGAACTAAATTAAATATATGTCCTGAAAATACCTTTAACCCAATACTCCATTCTCCCAATTAGTGTATATGTTGAACCACTTAAATCTCAGAAGTGGAAGTTTATGCAAACAGATTCAGATTTCAATAATTGCTTTTTTGGAATTGTTTCATAATTCATGGCCATTCGCTCCGTGTAATGGATACATGAATAATGCACACACTTGATGAATACACCCGAAACACTATTACAATCTCCGTTTTGTGAAGCGAAACCGAAACTTTCTTTTAAAATTCTTAGATAGTTAAATTGTTCTCTTAAAATACATGTTGTTTAAAAAAGTCACAAAGACGTACGGCTTTTTGTTCTTTTGTGTTGTTGAATGACATTCCGATCATGCCAATCTGTTTCATCGACCGACCGTTAAATTTACTTAGATGTTTCGCAAGAAAATGACAAATTTAGAAAATCCAAAATAAGATTGAACGGTTTTTTCTTTCAACCATATTTAGACATTTTCAGCAAAGCGAGCGGATCATATTGCTGTTAGATTTTTCAGTCAAATTTTGGTATTCGTAGCAACGGCCAACTTCCAAGGGACAAGATAAATATAAAATGCCTATGAAATCTTGCTTTAGTTGCCACAATAGCCTTTCTATAATAAAAAGTTAGAAGAACGAATAAAATAACCGTATTCATTAAAACCTACAAACCCCCCCTAAAGTCCACGAAAAAGCGCGAATCTTAAACTTTTTAATTAACCTCAACGCGTCATTTTCTCACAATTAACCTCTCTCGTTATTTTACGACACTTTTAAACACAATTCAATTTATCAATGTAACCACTCTGAAGATGCCCTACTGCACAGATGTAGGTCGAAATATCAGCATCAAATAAATAACATTGCTTTCGAAATGATTAAAAGCTTTTTAGGCTTCTTTCATTATCAAACTCTACGCCCGATCTAATATCTTCAACCTTCTCTGTTAGACAATTAATGTTCAAAATTCTTAAGCAATTATAATACTGTAATTTATAAAATAAGCTAGTTTATTTTCGGTAAGAATAATTTTCACGAGGAAAAGAAGTATTTCTCGATGATTATGCCTGCGAATTATTCATTATAAAATATTTCACAAATAAAAGCTTTTTTCGCAAATGGATCAAGAAGTTGAATTTGAGTTAAAATGTAAAAAATCCTTAGCGGAAAGAGGGAAGACAACCATATGATAGTTTTAGACTGATTATAATTATTCAACTTGGGGTGATAGAATTGCTAACGGCTAACACTACAAACATTTGACTAGATTCAGGGTCATAATACGGCAAATTCGAAGATCCTTATGTAAATCAATTAAGTTGCATGCTGATGTGAAGTACCAATAGTACCATACTTTCTGGATGTACGCTTCCCTCTTTATTCACTTCCGGAGCGTGTCTAAAAAAAGATTTTACCACCATTATCTATTTAATATATTTTCGTACATTTTATCTTAAGGGAATAAAAAGTGCAATTCTGTTGTCAGTATGGACGCAATAATGTTTACCGCCCAAAATTTAAAACACGAAGGGAAGACGTTTGGGAGGAACGCGTGAGTCAGCGATAAAAATAGCTTGTGTGTGGTAGGTTTAAAACTCCTTCTATAAAGTATACCTTGCTGTTTCTTTTGTCACCAAATCTTTTAACCTCTTGTAACAAAAGATTGCTACGCGAAATTCTTCTAAAAATGTCTTCAAACATTCAACCGAATCGATATGGCCTTGGCAATAATAATTGTCATTATAAGTGATATCTTCAAGCTGTCGTATATTATGACAAACAAAGGATTTTTGTTAACATCGACACTTTTCATCTTTTTTTCTTTCTACAATTTTGTTGTCGTGTGTTTGTATGATTCTAGTGTTTCTGCTTGATTTTGTATTTACAAAACTCGAAATTCGAGTTTTACTCGCCAAAGTAGAACGAGCTAGTGTGTAGAAAGTATTTACCGTTAAATATTCTGTATGGGTGGATTTGTTTTGACAAGAAGCGCAACAGGAAGCGAAACGGGAAGTGCAACAAGAAGCACAACAGGAAGTGCAACAGGAAGAAATCTGAGATGTTTTTTATTGATAAATCCAAACATCCTCGTTGCTTTAAAAGCGTAAATAGTTAACCGTGTAGCTACTGCACGAAATCATTATATCGTAGCTAATAAGTCATTTATCAACAACTAAACATAACAAATGTTACAATGTATTCACTCATCCATGTAGTATAAAAAAATAAGAAAAGAATATTGATTAATAATAAGAAGACGAAGAGTATTTATTTATATATATATATAATGCGTATATATATATATATATATATATATATATATATATATATATATATATATATATATATATATATATATATATATATATATATATATATATATATATATATATATATATATATATATATATATATATATATATATATATATATATATATATATATATATATATATATATATATATATATATATAATGTATATGCGTATAGTATATACAAAATCATGGACACCATAAGGGGATGTGCCGTTTGGCGTCAAATCCTTTCACCAATATAAAAAATTACAAAATTATTATATTATAATAATATTAATATATATAATATAATAATAATTATTTTTAAATTAATATATTATTAGAAGAGATATTTATAAAAACTTAATGTATGATATATTGCCTATTTATTGCTCAACAGATAATTTTAAGCTTTGTTTTTGAAGATTAGAAGAACTTTTTTATTACCTTTTATTATTTTTATTGGTTTTTTGAAAGTTTTTTGGGCCATGCTAACATAGTTATGCTATGCTAACACGGTAGCTATGTATAAAACTAAAATCGATAAGTTTAAGGTTCTGTTTGTTTAGGAATGCCGCGAATGGTATATAATCTATAGATTTGGACGTGTGTTTTGTAAATATGAGAACTTCATGATGGACATTCATTAATCAGGACGGAACCTTGTTGTTTTTCATGTTTAATTTTTTTCATCGTTAATAAAAAGATCAATGTTAGATACACACTGCTTAATATTTTTCGATCAAAATTTTTCATGAAAAAGCGTAAATGTCGTCTTATCTTCATTCAAGGAAAGCATGCTCGCATTGAACCAATCAACTATTCATTTTAATTCATAGGTCATTTCATGGAATAATTTGCTCAGGTCAGGATTAGATAAAATAAAGTATTCGTATCATCGGCAAACGTAATAATATTTAGGTTTTCTGATGCATTGCATAAATCGTAGAGAGATTCTAAGACATATCCGTGGTGTCCACTACATCACTACCGAAACAATATCAAGTTGATCCTTTCAAGAAAAATTTCATGAAGAATTCTTACTAAAAAACTCTTTTAAAGACCATATTTAACATCAAACGGATTATTGCAACTTTATGAGCCATCTTCATCATTTTCAACAAAAACAACAAATTTACGGCACCAAAACAACAAATTTACGGCCAAAACAACAAATTTACGGCACTTAAACAACAAATTTACGGCACCAAAACAACACATTTACGGCACCAAAACAACAAATTTACGGCACCAAAACAACACATTTACGGCACCAAAACAACACATTTACGACACCAAAACAACAAATTTACGCCACCAAAACAGCAATTTGCGGCACCAAAACAACACATTTACGACACCAAAACAACAAATTTACGGCACCAAAACAACACATTTACGGCACCAAAACAACACATTTACGACACCAAAACAACAAATTTACGCCACCAAAACAACACATTTACGGCACCAAAACAACAAATTTACGGCACCAAAACGATGTTACCTATATTTATCTAAATCGCGTTTAATTCGTTTAATTCGATTTTTTTTCAAGTTTTTTCCTTAAATTTAGTGCGCGTTTGTCGAATTTGAACAATAGTGAGTTACGCGACACTGGTAGATTTTTTATATATGATACTGTATATATTTATGGCTACGTTCTGTAATGCTAGTATAGCCGCATTTGTAACGTCGAGATGGTCATGAATTTATCAAAATAACGTTTTTATCCAATCATTTTTCGTAGAATTAGATGACGCAATTACTTTCACGCTTTAGTAAACATAATTTCACAATGTCCGTTTTCACATACCAGGATGTATATTTCGTAACAGTCCTCATTTTATACCACCTCCACACTTTCTCAACCGCAACCTTTCTGGCTTGTTTGTGCTATCGGACTCAACTGCGGCTAGACCCTGGGTTCAAACGATGACATTCAATTCCCCGCTCCCCTAATAATATTAATGTTAATTAATTCTGCAAAAGCGACACTTTTTATACTGTAAAAACGCTTAGTCACGCTGATTACGAAAGCACACTTTAAGATGAAGCTCGGAACAACGTCATACAACAACAACATAACAGTTGTATAATTGATGCTTCACATTGTTTGCTATAACAGTAAATTTGCGAAGAAGTCATTGTAGGTCTCATAACTCAAAATAACGTTGTTGTTACGGTTACTGGCAACAATAAACACTACCAGTTTCCGAATAAATAGAAAACGTACAAGACAACTTCCCGACAAACAAAGAAAAATATAGGGCCCAGTTGAAGTGTTTATATATTTGCTCGCTGAATAAAAATTTAACTATTTTTACTAGATATAAATAAAATTTTCTTATTCCGGTTCATCCAAATTTTTATATATATTTTTGGATATTTATAACTCATATTTATAAATGTTGAAAATATTTTATTGGCTGCATCCTTATTACGATACGTGCAACCATAAATTAAATCTAAGGAATAGTCATGGTCTTTTCCACATGAACCGCAGTGATGTTTAACTTTCGACCGACTTGAATCTCAGTGACTCTTACACATAAAGCTGTAATATGGTAACACTTTGATTAGTATAGCTTCGCGTTTCCATTCTACGCGCGCATTCATGGTCATCTCACGAAGCTATTTCATGGGAAAAAAGAATCATGTTGCACGCGTCGAGTTACATTCCACCGTGATTGATAGATGGCTGCTTTTATTTGTCATGCATCAACATGAGTAACCGTTACGTTTTGTTACTTAAGCGACGAGCGCTCTTTTATAAACAAAAAGCCATTGTTCTTGAAACGTTATATAAACTTGCCGAAAAAACACTTATCCAAAACGCCGAAAGTTCACGCTCTGAAAGGGGGTGATAAATTTAGTTTTACCAGCTTAAAGCAAAACACGTCATTCTGCCGTCGAGGTTCAGTTGCAAACGGATGGGCGTCTGAAAGCGTCCATGTAGGGAATTGGTATGGTGGTTTTCATGCAGCTACTCAGAACAATGCATTGCACGTAAGCCGTTACTTTTTATAACTCTTGGATAGAAGTTAAAATACACATTACGGCTCGATTATCCCAATCCTTTTCTTATCATATTCTCCGAATTAACGTATAAAAAGGAGGCAAGGTAAGTTGTGAAAAATCAGTTTTTGACTCCATCTATAACTGGCAAATAGTTATTTAAAAGCTCATGCAATAGAAACAGTTTATTTGCAACCGTCCATTTTCCAGACTCCCCTTTTCTTTCCTTCAAAACGAAGTTACCCCTCAAAAATAACACCGCTACTTTCTTCTTATCTTTACTAAAAACAGATGTTTCTGTTGCAAAAACAAAAACATCAAGAGATGGACTTTTTTATAAGCGACTAGCCCTCAGAATAACAAATGCTCAGCAACTTTGAGGGCTAAACATATCTTTCAATAAGCAACGATATAAAATTGCAGGTTGCAGTTAGTATTGTAGTGACAGGATACAAGTCTTCAGAGCAAAGCATACATTTTCTATATTGAAAATTTCCTTAAACTTCCCAAATAAATAACCTATATAGATTACTAAGAAATCATGGGAATACACTCAAAACTTGTTTATTTGGTTAAGCTACTAAGCACCTCTTAGCCTGAGGTTTGATCCTAATTTCCTACATAAAAATTACCATTTTTTTGTCAACTTGCGAAATCTGTTTAATTTATTGCGCGCTTATTGTGAGGTTTTAACACCAAAACCATACAAACAACAATGCTTTGTTTGCTCGCCTATAAATAAACCGTGGAAGTGATGCCAAAATTCCGTTTTTGTTTAGTGAGAGGTCGCGCAAACTGCTTGCAGGTCAGTGTTCTGGAATGTTTGGTAAGAGATTATATATTTTTCTAAATCCATCGTAAAACGTTCGCAAATTTCTATTGAGGGCAACAATGAAAAAAATATTTTTTTTGTAACGGTCGACATCGTGTCACGTGCGAATGTGGTTGTTTCAAAAGATATGTTTCGAAAGTTGCGCATGCGCTTTGTGACTCCTCGTTAGAACGCTGACGTGTAATTTCATTGTTAATTAACCCCTGTTTTTGTTCGTGTGACGTCAATTAATTCTTGTGTTATAAATTATTATGAACTGCCTTGATTGGTGGAAAGAACGTTATTGTGATGATTCGTCTCCCTGATTTTAGTTTTGTGAAAGGCATCATGTTTGATAATGCATCACCTCTTCATGCCAGCAGTAAAACTTCTGTGCAACTTATGACCTTGAGAATATCAAATTAACTCGTTTTGTATTTCGTAAGTTTCTTATAAGCAGCAGTTTGCACAGACCTTTTTACCTGGTTACGCGTACAGTTACCTGGTTACGCGTACTGTTACCTGGTTACGCGTACTGTTACATGGATACGATTGCAGACACCCTTTCAACTCCCTTACATGGCATGTCTTTCAGTAACTGAATGTAGCTACTTCATATGCGTTCACAAAAATATAATATAACGTCTGTCGACATAATCGAATTTTAGAGTTTATGATGATAATTGTAGCACAGACTTCAATGTTTTTGGTGGATGTAAGGCGTCGATTGTTGGCATGAATCATGTATCGAAAGTTAAGTAGTGTTCTTGCAAGGTAAAATAGGGCAGGTAACACACTAGGCGTGGACGCATGCACCAAGAGCGTAAACACTGCCGCTGTACACTGACTTAAAGTATTCGTAGAAGAATCTTACATTTTGCGACATTTCTTGAAATATTTTTAATCCCCTTGAAATCGTGTCCAAAGTAATCAGGCTTGAATAAAATATTACAGCGTAACCCCGATAACTCGAATCTCCAGTGGTCAATAGCTATGGGACGGTTTTATGAGAAACTATTGGAAACGAGGAATGCAAAAAATCGAGTTAATGCGAGTAATGTTAGCTACCCTGTTGCTGACAACTAAATTAAGAAAAAAACTCTCTCTTTTTTTTCAAAAGTCTTTACGGATTTTTAAGAACTTATAAAACAAAGAATATAAAAATTAACCGGCGCTCTATGCATTATCATCGAACGCAAAAATAACAGCATGAATGCACATTTAGCGCCCTTTTAACAAAACGCGAACAAATAATTCACATCGAAGAGTAAACACAACGGTGTGACCGCATCGCTAGCGGTGAGACGAGCGGTTAAGCTTTCAGACGCTCGTTCCAACCTCTGGCCATGATTTCCAGACGGGAGTTAACCTCTCTAACCAGTTGAGGTTTTCGTAGAAATTACGTAGAATGGTAACGTTTTTAATACGTTTTCCCGCCAACCCCCGTAGTTTAAAATGCAAAGTTGGTATCTTGCGTGGGTTAACTTGCCAATGTTTTCCCTCTCACTGGGATTGGCGTTGGGAAGGACATCCAGCTGTAAAAAAACTTCTGCTCCAATGAATCATCAAAGGATTAAACCTACAAAATTATTTGAAATATGATCTGTTGAAACCCCGTCTAACCCATGCTAGCATGGAAAATAGAGGTGAAAAATGTAAATGATGATGATATCTTGATAACTGAGAAGTTCTTTTCGTCTGTTTTTATGTCAGTTTAAAAATCAGCAAGCAACAGTTTACTTTAGATTACTTCCATGAGTAAAATAAGTTTTTGTAAACAAAGCTTTTCTAACAGCGCAATTTGTTTACGTCTGTAGCGATTGTTGTTAAGTGCTTACGGGACCACCGTCGGTTTTCTGTTTTTGGAAATGAAAACAAACTACTTCTGTCTGAAACTGTATGGATAGTAAACATGTCTGATGCACCAACACCAAGCGAAGTTCTATTCGGTTAGTTCTCGAGATAACCTGCTACAAATTAATGGAAGTTAGCATTACTTAAATCGCCATTTATGTGCATGATTCCAGAATTTCAGCTGAATTTCATTTGAACTACAAACTGTAAATCTTTTCGTTTTCTCGAGAGAAGGCCACTGAAAACTCTAACTGAACGATTCTGGGAATGCGTGAACAAAGACAATTTAAAAAACCTGGTTATTAAAGTGGCCAGTGGTCAGCGAAATATAAAATTTGCAACCGAATTTAAATTTTGACAAAGGTACTAATTGAAGCTTTTACTGAAATTTTTAACGGGCTTGCTTCTAAAATTACCCTTTAACTTCTCATAATAAAAGAAAGTGGATGTTGGGCACGGATTATTGTGAGTTGACTGAAGAGGAATTTAGAAAATGGTACGTCAGTATTTCAGAGCACCATCGTAGTACCCTTGTTCTTTTTGTGATTAATATCAATGCCCTGGAAACACTCCTGTTTTCCTGGAAATAACATTTGTTTTACTTGATGAATACTGGAAAATGATCTAAAGGTTTCTTCTTAATATACTCTAAATACCATAGTATACCATATTCTAATCACCCCAAAAGGTTTACCTGCGCAATTGCCAACTTTAAAAATGTTATCGACCACCGTTCAAAGAGAAGCGGCAAGATTCTTAGAAGTCAATTTTAGAAGAAAACCTCAGCTGGGACCACATGTTAGAACGAGAGTAAGATTTTATATCTTATCTCGATAACATTGCTACGAAGCTAGAAAGATTTTGGACATTTCTTCGTTAAAACTACTTCTCACTTAAAACTGCATGGTAAGTAGCTCTCAATATAAGTTATAGTAATTATGACTAAGACAGTAAGTTAAAACCTTTCGAATATGCTCAAACCTTTACTTAAATAATCCAATATTTTTCAAGTCAACGTACTTAAAACGCTAATTTCTAATGTACAAAATCAATCATTGGACTATTGATATTCTGTAATATATTTTATCTAAACAATAACGAATATAATATGAGATTCTATAGGTTACCTCATAAAAAAGCTGAACTAAGCCAATCATCTATAGTCTTCAGAGTCTATTCTCTATTGAATTCTGAGTTAAATGAAACTATAATTAACCAGAAAGCATTTTCCTTGTCGCTACTTCATTATTTCTGCTACATTCTACAAAATTTTGATTTATAAAACAACATCAATCAAAATCCTTCGAAAATCTTTCTTGTACAATATTTTCTTTATATCTCTACGTTTGTGTCATAGCAATATTAATTTTATAGTTCTATCTTCTCTATTTTTTTTCTCTATTTTGGATTTCAATTTTAAATAAAATTTTATGCCGTTTTTAAATTACCAGGATACCAATTATATTAAATTCTCAACAGATCTGTGGAAAAACTTTTAGTTTTCTTTGAGTCCCTTAACGTTTTGTTTGGTAAGCGTAATAAATATTTTTCTTTTGTAAATTTGAAAAAAAAAACAATATTATCAAAGACAAACTTGCAAAAACCGCCTATTTCTATAAGCAAAACGATTGGAGCACAACAGACGAAGTTCAACGAAGTTTTACTGTCATGTGTAAAATTCATATGTGCTCGTACCGATACGTCTCTCTGCACGATTCCTTTATTGTTTCTTGAAAAGCTCACGGAGTTATTTCCATTACAAAAAAAAGTCGTGAAAACTAGTTGTTCGATTTCTAACGCGTAATTCACAGATCAAACTGGCAAAGAAGTTACCTTGTGAACAATTCACATCAACATGTAATTTCTATTTTTGAATTTTTAAGCCAAACAAACCGTTCCAATTTTAGAAGGCGATATTTTTACATTAGAAAAACATTTCTTGGTGTCCAAAACAAACCGTTCTTTCGAATGCGAAAAACATTTTAATTCTCTGTTCAGATGAGTAGATAAATATTTTTAGCGCGGGACGAAATCATCGATGAAATTATTCATTTTATTTTTTTAAGTATTTTCCATCGTTGCTAAAAAATCTTATTCGTTAGCTTGGTATTTTCTTACAAAGCACGGATGTAATTCATTTTAAAGAAGAAACTTTTCTTCTTCTAATCTCCTCTATTCGTTTAGCGTGCTTGGTCTACTCAATAGGTTGCATGAAAATTCTCCACCAGCTGAAATTCTGGAAAACTTGTGAAGTTCAATGTGTTATATAAACAAAATGCGGATGTTTTCAATGAGACTGAGCCTCTAAAAACAGAAAGTTTTTGCAAAAGAAACACACTCTCCTTAGTTACACACTCATGCCAATGAAAAACACTCTTCCTTAGTTACACACTTCAGGCCAATAAAAAACACTCTTCCTTAGTTACACACTTCAGTCCAATGAAAAACGCTCTTCCTTAGTTACACACTTCAGGCCAATGAAAAACGCTCTTCCTTAGTTACACACTTCAGTCCAATGAAAAACGCTCTTCCTTAGTTACACACTTCAGGCCAATGGAAAACACTCTTCCTTTTGTGAAAGCTAAATTAGATCATCACAAATCTGCGGCATTTTTTATTATCGTAATATACTCTGTTTTAATTATAAACCATGTATTGCGCATGCCCAAGAATAAATAAAAAATTCCGACAAACGCGTTTTTTTTTCAGCGAATGCTTTGCATAAATATATATAGTATATAATATGACAAGTTTTAATCTAGTTGTTTTTAATATAATTGTTTATTATGACATATAATATTTTTTATATGTTAAAGAAGATTGACGCTATGATTCCAAACAGACAAATAAAAAGAGACTTTTTTTTGTCTTCATCGCGTTGAATGTAGTTGTCTGGGATCGCAGAAATTGGTGGTCCCAGTTAACGCTATTTTTAAAACGTTAGTTAAAGTTAACAGAACCGCTGTTACTGAGGGCACGAGAGATTGACAGTGTTGTGTTTATTCGAGGTGGTTCTCCCAGCTGATTGAGACAAGCAAACAAACAAAATATTTATGTAGTAAAAATTGTTCAGCTACAGTGGAGCCTCTAAAACTCGAACAGCCACGGGGAATCAGAAATCGTTCGAGTTAAGGAGAGTTCGAGTAATAGCGGTTTGAGTTATAGAGAGTCCACTGTATTTACTTTTACGTTTACGTTTAATTTTTGTAAAGTTTCAAACTAAAGTTTTTTATAAGTTATTTTTTATAAACTATTTATAAATGGTAATTGCTTCTCTTCCATCCATCTACTTGATGAACACTTTGAAATTCTTTTTTATAAATTTCAAGGGAAGTGCTTTAATTGAAATATTCGATTTAATTTCAAAACAATTTATATTTTAATGGATTTATATAACGACGCTATTTGACATAATCGTCTAATTATTGTCGTATACATATCCCCGTAATATTATCGCTTTATATACTGAGATTGCTTATTATATGCTGAGATTGCGTTCATTCGAAATTGTGTGAAAGCAAATTCCATTGTACGCGCGTGCAACAACTCAGAGAAAATCGTGACCCGACGACCATGCATGTTTTGGGTTAAGTGGTCCTCATTCCAAAGAAAATATAAAATTTTGAGAGAGAATTTCAATTATATTTGAGGTAAACAGATGATTTTGCCAACAAAGACAACCGCAAGAATGTTCTTTTCCAGCTAGGCAAACAAAGGTGAACCGTTCTAGCGACGGGAGTCCTAACAGAACAAAATTCCAAACAGCCACGGGAAGCGGAAGCAAGATTTGTACGCAAACAAACCGTGTAACTCTACACGAATTTACTCCGTAGTCGACACGACCATAAATGGCATGATACTATTTAGGGAATGCGAGCGTCATATTGAATTGACTATATATTAAGGCGGGCAAACGAATGCGTCTCTTAAAGTATTTGCCATGTTGACAGCCGATTAATAGATATGAGAAAGGTAAGATTATCTTAGCTCGGTCTTCAATTTGGATTTCATGAAAGTATTGCTATGGGTTTCACAGAGCCGAGACATATTTACTGAGTACAGCGCTCAGTTTGTTTCGCGGCAAAGTGGCTTACTCTGGAGTTTCTAGGATTTGTTTCATGTTTCCGGGTTAAGAATTGAGAGAGGGTTGGACCTTATATAACATCAAAATTTCGGTGGGTCCGGTGAAAAAATAGAACCGATACACAGGACTCTGTCGAGTCATAGGCTCTGCCTCTCCTGTGTATTTCCATTCTAAAAAACAAACAAAAAAATCCGGAGACTATCGGAGTTCAAACTTCTATCTCGGAAAACCTACAAAGGAGATCGATAATCGTGTCGCCTTTTGTAGTTTTCAAACAGAAATATCATCCATTCAAAGTAATACCAACACGCGCGTAGTTTACAAACTTTGCTGACACAAAGCACAAATATTTTTAAATGTATCACATTCTTAGCATACCAATCAAAATTACCCGTTTAAAAAGAAGAAGCCTCTCAATTCGTGCCCAAACCTTTAAGTGTTGTTTACTAAGATAAGATTTCTCTCCGTCATCGTTTTATCGTTAGGGTGGTTCGATTTGCGTAGCAGACACAGCTACGTTGAACGTTCGGATCATATGCAATGCTCCTCGGTCAACTAATGCAATACAAACGCGTTCCAACACAGCGCAGTAAATGGTAAGCCGGCAGTTTTAAAACCGACAGGCACTAAAGAACACATTCCACTATTTTTCCTATAGTAATGTTTTATTAGCTGCTAGTCTGGTGAATTCATGCATCTTACTTAAGGTGGCATTCCATTATTAACTATTTAAGAAACCGCTGCTACTATTTGTCTGAAAATCTCTCATATTCACCGTCGATTTTATTAATATAGATATCCTTCAAAAATATTTGTAAAATGCCAATTCACTGAAACTGGGAAAATAAAATACTATCGACATCACGCTTTCTTACAAATTCCACCGCATGGCCGTACATAAAAACCTAGTTTTTTGTTTGATTTTTCTTATTGAGATATTTTTGTGAATGAAAAACGCGCCATTTTGTAAACATGACGTCATACACATTGAACAAATACTGATGCAGTTCGCGCAGCAAAAAGAGGTCGCCTTTATTCCAAACCGATTTTGTTTTTGTTCCATTTTTTTCTCCCGCCATATTGTTTTAAATCAGGAAGGAGTTTGCAATATATTTCGGAATATTTACATCTAATCTATTAGGATATTTAACTTATTTATAAATAGTGCAATCCCGGTAACTCGAACACCAGATAACTCGAACTTGCGTTAACTCGAATTGTTTTAAAACCTAATACCCTAATACTTCCCCATAAATATCACTCGATAACTCGAACATTCGTTAACTAGAACTATTTTCATGATCCCATTGGTGGTGGGGGTTATCGGGAGTGCACTGTATTGTAAGGTAATTAAAAAATTTCGTTTTTTAACAACGATTACTATAAGCATAACTTCGAAGGGAAAACCAATAAAATTTATTTTTATTTCTAATTGGTTTCAATATTGCTGCGCATGTCAGAATTGTTTGTTATCTTAAATGATCGATTAGTCAACAGCGCAAAGTCAGGACTTTTTTGTCATGGTTTTTGTAAACAACGTTATATCAATATTCGTTATATATAAGTCGGCACTCTTCCGGTCTTTAAATTATTAAAAAGCGTGCGTGTATTTCGCAGATTGGTCACTTTTTCATAAGCAAACGCAAAATACTTCTGCCGACCTTTTTCCGGTCCTCAAATTATCGAAATTATAAAAAATACATTTCGTAATATTGATTTAGCAGTTAATAGTGTGCTTAAAAAAACTTCGTAAGACCACGATTTTACTATAGCAGTGAATTTTCAATTTATAATGGAGCTAAAATGCTTGTCTGTAACTGCACGTGATTCACAAAATAAACTGACGTAGACTCCAATGATAGACCCGAGACAAACCAATTATGTTTTTGATGCGATTACGGGGATTATGACGATGAGCGATGACGCATTGATTGTCTGGGCACAAAACGGGCTAATCGAACGCGGCTTGGCGCTTCATTTTTGCTGATTGGAGAATATAAAAATAAATTCCATTCATTGTACGGTTACACTACTAATCACAAATAATTTTGAAAACTTAACTGCTCATAATGGCTTATTTTGAAATGTTTACTTTAAATTTTGTTCAGCCTCATAAGCATTGTTTATATGACGCATTTGAAACATGGATATTCAGGGGTCTTTGTTTCTATGCAAGTTCCTTTTAAAGTACTTTTAAATATTGTTATAATTTATTATATATATAGATAATATTTAGTCATTTTACAAACAAATTTCGATTTTTCAATATAAACATTGTTTAAAATCTTTCGTTCTCAAACGAACACGAATTTCGTGCGTTTCTTTTGTTTCAAAAATAACTCCGTGAGTATCTCTGGCACTTATTACGTTCCATTCACTTACGGCTCCTAATAAACCAACGGAAACCAAAAGGAAATCGATAGCCTCGAAGCGGTGAGGTCATTATGAGTCATGGTTCAGAAGCTTTCCATTGGTCGAAGCATTGGCAGCGAACAAAAATAAACAATCGAAAACGAAATAAAAACGGGGAGAGAAATTTGACAACATAGTTCGTATTGACGATATAGCATACGATTAATATTGGTCCTTGTTAGTCCGTGTTTATTTGTAAGCCATCTGTATGCGAGTGGCTTATGTTATAATTCGGTTTTAAGTTGTTAAGGTGAGGTTATTTTTTTAAAAAAATTCAGTTTAAAAAGTTTTTTTATGGTTATATAATGATGGTGTATTTCTGGTCAATTTTAATTTTTGTTGTTATTTGTTTCGTTATTTTTTGTTTCTTATTTTGTTATTTTTAAAGCTTTTCAGCCACCGTCAGGAGATTTTTTCCGATCAAATTCCATATAAAAACCCACTACAACGAAATCAGTTTTATTTTTACTCGCAAGGTTTCAGAAAATCCCCAAAAGCGATCAACGCGCGCCATTGTGTACCGGAATCTCCTTGACCCGGAAACCCAAGACTCTAGGGCTTTTCTGGAGGTGCCAGATCTCTTTAAAGAAAACACCAATATGTTGCCAGGAATAACACGTGAAATTCAAAAACTTGTTTGTCTTTGGCTACAAAGTTGTTATGACAACAGGGTTTGATTTTAGATTTAACGACCCGGTAAGTTTTGTCTTTCAAATAGCACGCATTTTTAGAGGATGAGATAAAAATTGTCAACAACTCTCGGGTACGGTAACATTCCATCGTGAAAATGTCTGCATTATTGTCATTATATAGATCTTTAACACGCGAAGAAGCGCTGTTGCTTTCCAAAAGTTCGGCGAATGTAATTGAAGCGGTTGCCTTCAAAGCCGTTACAAACCAAGCAGGAATCTAAAGTATTTATGGCTTCTTGACTTTTTGGTCAACCACGTAGGGCAGTCTTTGTTGAGCCAAATTACCAAGGAAGGATAAATGTAAGTGTTTAGGAAAGGGAGGTTTTTCAATGTTTTCTTTTAGCAGTTTCGTCTTGTTTTGAACATCGAAGTTTGATTTCAAGACAAATTTTCAAGGAATATAAAAAAATATATATATTAAAAATAGCAGTCTGATTGCGAATCAGAATCAGACGAGTGTTAAAGCTGGATTTCCACAGGCGAAATCCACAAAAGTACAAGTGTATTTAAGGATTGTGAAATCTGATTGGCTGCGTTACAAACACGTAATTCGAGATTTTATTTTTATGAAATCGCGCGGATTAACGAGTTTGAGCCAATCAAAAAATAGGGAGATCCAATTAAAAAGACCAACTAAAATATGCAGAGTTCATCTTAATTAAATTAGCAAAGAGCGACCATCAATAAAATGAAAAAATTACAGCATGTGGCGACTGAAAATCTGGTCTTCATTCTACTTTGCAGATTAGTCGACAACTGAGAACCTATACTCTGATGTCTCACAGTTTTCAACACAGATGCAACCCTCAACCACAACAGAATCCTAATAATGACACACTCGACTCTAGAAATAAAATGAAAAGCAGTTAGATGATGAGCATGAAACGGTGACCTTCTCAAATCCAATTATTTATTGGAGTTCCTTCAATCGAGACTCTGCATTTTAGTAGATGCTAAGTGAAAAGATAGAAAAGATTTTATTTTTAGTTCTCCATTGTAAATCATTTGATCCGAAGAGAAGGGGTTTTCCCTCTAAATTCCTTTGTTCTTAATGGTCATATTTATTATCGTGTACAGGCAAATATTTAAAGTATCACCAAGGTATTTAATTTTTCATTTCATATATTTTACTACTCAGCAATTTACAACAAACATTATACATACTATTTATGCATATAAAATAGAAACAGTAACACAGATATAGCGTAACTAGCTACGTCAAAAAGCGAGTTGATTTGAGTTGAAGGAGTGTTGGAAATTAAGGTATTTAAGTTCTTTCATTAAGAGGACGAAGAGTGATCATACTTTCTTTCGCAGTTTTTACAGCTTAATTTTCAGTCAAAGATGATTAACAAATTGACTTTGATAATGAACACAGGTTTTAGTTTAACTCGCCTGTTGCCAATCGAGAAATTTATTTTGAAGCCTTTTCATTTAAAAAGTATCGCACTTGGTATACGAGTCTGATAACAACATTTAATTTGATGATCGGTAAGTCGGTAAGTATTATATGTGTTTTTTCATAAGCAATATTTGTCAACTATAAGCCAAGGAATCTCATACGTAGACATTAGTGAACGGGAATAGATTTTAACAGAAGCTTTGGAGATCAAACGGTTTATTTTGTAAATGGTTTAATAAAAAGTATGCATTTAGTCTTTTTAATACTTAAGGCAGTTTATTGGCTCCTAACCGTAGATTGATACATTTTAGTTCATTATTTTTGTCTTTTTACATTTTGTCTAGATCGTTAAACAATAAGGCAATGTTGTCTGCAAACATAGTTCAGACCACTAGTGGCTTTTGGAAGGTCGCTTTTGGAAAGTCGCTTTTGGAAGGTCGTTTTTTATTATTATTTTTTATTTATTTGTTATTATTGTTTTTTTCTCTGTGAGATTGTGTATTTTTAATTTTATAATTTTCACGTCTAAACTCTTGTTCTTAATAAATAAATGAGTGTATACAGGTGTCCAATGAAAAGACCGTTTGGTCTTCAATGGATTCCTAGCCATTTTTTTTTTCTTGTTCTGTGGTTTATATATCACGCACTGATTTGTAAATGTTTTTTATTTGGCGAAATAAACATAACATAACATATTTGAAAAATAAGTAGACCTAGAATAAACCTCTGCGGTAAACCACATTTGACGTCCAAAAACTCCAAAACGAGAGGGTCTGCAATATAAAACAGAGTTTTTCGTATCGCATCCAGAGTGCGAGATTTAGTGCTGTTGTCATCGTAGCCGCCCGTTTTCGTTTAAGCTAAGAACGAATTGACCAAGTAGTTCGGGGGTCGGTTCTTCAATATTCAACACAATAGTTTTTATTACGATCAATGTAAGATAGGAGAACAATTTAAAGATTTTAGAGTCATGTCATGACCACGGTTACAAATTTAAAGATTTTAGAGTCATGTCATGACCACGGTTACAAATTTAAAGATTTTAGAGTCATGTCATGACCACGGTTACAAATTTAAAGATTTTAGAGTCATGTCATGACCACGGTTACAAATTTTTCGTTTATGGTATAGGGATTGGGGGTTCCTTCATTTTTATTTTTAAACATTTGGTATTTTGTATTTTTCCATGTTCCGCAAATTTTATTTATAAAAGTCATTTATGTTTCACTGATGTTAACAGAGTATAGTTCTTAGTTATTGAGAACGTTGGTTAAATTTTTGAAATTTTTTTTAAACCTTTATTCTTTCAAAAGAGCTTCTCCTTTTAAATATTTTATTTACTTATCTATTTTTAATATTTATATTTATCCTAATGTTTCTATTTTTGTTTAGGGGATTAATTAAATCGTCCGCGTACTTTTTTTGACAGTAACTATTATTATTTGAAGAAAATATTAAATCAATAATTACGGCCATTATTTTTCTTTTTCTTTTTGAAAGCTATACACGCCTTAGAACACTCCTGGGCAGCTATTGTCAAGTATGCATGCCAAGATTCCACGTGAACCACGTGTCTACGAGGAGTTTGATTGCAAACAAACAAACAAACTTATTAAATTTAATGAATTAAGGTAAATTATCATAATTATGCAATCGTTGGTTTGTTAAAACGTTATTTTTGAGAAGCAGGTCAAAGAACAATAAGGTTTGACGATATTGACGGCAACTAGATACGTTTTTATTTATGTCATCCTTACAATGATGTAACATTATGTTTTTTGCTTTTTGATTCTCATAAGGAATTTTTAAATCCATATATTTTACCACTTGGTGGTCTGAACCGTGCTTCAATGTCTTCTATTGTTGTAAACAGCTATTGCGTCACAAAGTTTGAAAGAAAGCTCTGCAATCGTCACCACGTCCTTGACTAATGACGTCATATGAAGGAGGCTTTAAGCAAAGAGTTATTTTTGGCATGTGGTCTTCCCACGTTCCAGTGAAACAAATGATGTGAAGGAAAAAATTTAGCTACTTTTTCAGCTTTTTCGAACTTCAGTGTTGTTTTCATTGGAGCTTTCGCATGTTAAGAGAAAAAGTTTCCAGATATTTGGAAGGTTGTTTTTTTAATTCTCTCCATATTGAGTCTATTATCGTATGAAAATTTAAAAGAAATTATTTGGTCTTTTAAGATGGTGGAACTTCGATGCGAAAATAAATAAAATATTTTCTCTCGAAAAAAAAATGACTTCGGTCGTGAAAAATCTTGCTTGATAAAAACGTTTGCGCTAAAATTGAAGTAGGACTTTCCAACTTCCTTTGAAAATAGTTCTAACTTTTACCTTAGTTTTAAATACTCAGGTAGTTGATAACACTGAGAAATTCTCTAACTACAGGCTGTACCATAGTAAGATGTGGATAGCTGTATTCCAGCAAAAGATATTTCCTTTGAAAGATATAGGAAATGTTTCGTGCCACGAAGTCCGTGAGAATTGATAAAATTCATTCTGAGAATGTGATCATTCCGTAAATGGCACATCGATTAGCTGGTATTCTTCCCAACCCGGTAAACGAATTATGTCACATTCGTTTCAGATAAATTGAAATGGGAAACGAACGTTTTCTTAACATTCGTTCCAGAATTGCGATAAGTGGTGTGTTGATTACTGCCATATTTCAAATTGATTTTTACCTTTATCGAAAAATGCTATATCCTATAAGATTCCGTACCAGTTATAAATAACATCTTTCTTTCAGATTTACCGAAAAAAAAATAAATGTAAATGCTACAAAGTATTTCAATATAAAAAAATGTTATCAACTGTTTCTTGGAATCTCACCAACTTTGTTGCTGTTTGTTGGATGTTGCTAATAGTTACAACACACGGTAACCAAGGTAAGTGCACCGGATTTTACGTCATTACACTGTGACGTCATCGTACACAGCGGTAGTATAGCTTTTGTTTGCATTATACATTATATGATAATCTTGATAATAGCTTTTGCCGTTTTTTGAAAGTTTCAGTTTGGACAATTGCATTCTACTATTTTCTAAATATCTTATTTTTGCTTTATCTCGATCTGTAAAACTGGAAAGAAAAATGTTTTTAGTTATTTTCAATAAATAGTCTTTTGATTTTTCCTAACCCTCATCATATGCCTAGCTGTTCTACCTTAGTTCTATCTTATGTTATCTAAGGTTATTTAGCTATATCTACACTACTTTGTCTGTATTCAAATGTTTGAAATTTCTGTGGGATAGAATCACTGAATAGAATTTTTAACAGTAGAACAGTTTTGTTTTAGGAAATACACAATGTGGTGCACAGCTAGTGGGTCTGCATGGGACGTTTCACACTCCAAATTTTCCGGAAATGTACCCAAACAAACTAAAGTGCATTTGGAATATTACCGTTCCCAGCGGACACACGGTTTCGTTGAAATTTACTGAGTTTGAACTTGAATGGACAGACCATTGTGCATACGATTACGTAAAAGTAAAAGCATCAAACGGTACTATTGGAAAATTCTGTGGTTACAGAAGCAACAAGGTCATACCTAGAGTAACACCGCCGCCTCAGGCACCAATTTATGCCCCGGATAATACACTGGAAGTGTTTTTGCATACTGATTTTTCAAACGAACGAAACGTGCGTGGATTCGAGGCACATTACACAGCAAATGATATCGATGAATGTGCAACTGATAATGGTGGTTGCGCACAACACTGTCACAATTTTATCGGGAGTTACTACTGTTCCTGTCGATTAAACTATATGCTACACAAAAATGAAAAAGATTGCAGGGGTATGTTTAGTTAATTTAGTTAACTTAATTAATATATATATATAGAGAGAGCATTATAGAGGTATTTTTTAGGTCAGCTTAATTACCTAAAGTATATATATTGCACTCATTCATTTACAGTTATGTGTCAAAATATCATAAGAAGAGAACCAAGGGGTTTTATAACGAGCCCGGAATACCCTAAACTCTACCCACCCTTTGCCGAGTGCGATTACCACATCACTGCAGAGAAGGGCTATATCATCAATCTCAAATTTCACGAGGTGTGTTTTCCCTCCCTCCCCCCTTTTTTTTCTATATATATATATATATAATCTTTACCTTTAAAAGTAGTTTTGTGAATTTATATTCTCCTGTAAAACCGGCTGGCGTTAGAGTGTGCTTTTAACAAACATTGTATTTAACATAAGACAACAAATAATCTAATAAATGGGCATGTATATGTATATGCCCATGATATGTAGCACTATGCCTCATCTTTGTCAACTCCTTGGTAATGAATCGCAACTTGAATATTTTTTATTTTAAATAGCATATTGATCACCGCTAATGCTTGCTGCACAAATTTTGTTTATTTAAAGACAAAGAAAATATGATGTAGATATATATATATATATATATTTATATGAAAAGGATTTATTCTTCTTAGTTTGAGATTGAAGAGCATCAAGAATCTGCATGTCCTTACGATTGGCTGACAATTGAAGATGAAATAGAGAAAATTGGGCCATACTGTGGAGTAAAAGAAGCACTGCTTTTCCGTTCACATTCAAATTGGTTGATTATTGAATTTAAGAGTGACGCAAATCTTGGCATGAAGGGATTCAAAGCCGAGTATTGGCTGGAAGGTAAACATGCATTGTATTTTCTCCAACATCATATATATTTATATATATATATAGATGTATAGCAGTGGTTCATTTTTGACGTATAGACAGATAAACAGTAAGAAAAACATACATTCAACATACAATACAATAACATACAATATACATTCTTTGTGAATGTCTTTGTACCACAAACCAACAAGAATTGATGCAAAATGCTTTATTTCTGGAATTCATACATTGATTTATCATGTTTTGAAAACATTCACTGCACCAAGAATCACTGCACCAGGAATCACTGCACTGGGCAACACCAGGATAGGTCTAGTTGTTGAAAGAGATAAGGCACTGTAGTAGAGTTGTTAGAAACCAGACTTCAATCTGAAGTTGTAACCTTAATACAAGCCTTATTTCAAATTGGTTAGTGAAATGATCTTGTTTGTTTGAATGTTGTAAGTAAGTGTTGTATAGGAATATAGAAGTATGTATTAATGGGTTAAAATGTATTTTTCTTAGTCGACTTGATAAAACAACAACGAGAATTTTGACTGTGCGTTTTAATTTAAACATTTCAACGATATTCGTTCACAGTGTGGAAATATTGTTAGAAGAGAACCGAGAGATTTAACAATTCACTGAAAACACATTTTTTATCACTCTTTTGTTCCCTAACAACCATTGCAGTTTGTGCGTAACTGACATCTGTTCTCATTACAGCCGTGCAATGCCCCTCTCTCACCGCGATGGAGAATGGAGAAATGATCGGACCAACAAATTTTACGTTCAAGGAAACTCTCCGTTTTGCCTGCCACGAGGGGTATTCGTACAGCGGGTCAACATATCGGACGTGTCTGTCGAACAGTACCTGGTCTGGTCATCCAGGGGAATGTTCACGTAGGTTACAATATTGTTATTGTTAAGAGGCAAATAATAGCAAGTGGTCACCATATTTAGTGGGAAAAACATTGTTATTTTAATTGTATGAACGACAAGTTTTTATGCATCTGCCAGGCATTATTTTGCCTTTTCTTTCTGCATTTATTGTGCTGTTCTACGACCTCGCTAATAAAATGTTATTATAAGTAAAAATAGTGATGAAAGATGTTCTTGCATTTTTGCAGGCATCTCTTGCGAATCGCCCAACGACATTCCACAGCATGCTTTTCTATCGGATCCGTCGGCATCAAATCTGTACTACTACGGACACCAGATGAATGTCTACTGCTCTCCATTTTACGAACATTTTGGATCGAAAAAAATCACGTGCATCGGTGGGAAACACTGGTCTGGAGGCGGATCATATTGTGTGAAAGGTGCGAATAAAAAATTGTTTTTGAGTGTTAAATGTGATATCTTCAAGGGATGGAATATAAAGAAATAAAGCGTGAAACGACCGAAAATTGAAAAGCTATTGTTGTCTAACGTCTTAATGACTTAAATAAATAAAATTGTTTTGGTTCGAAATGTGTTCGACTAAGCTTTGAAAAATCCCCAAACTTAACCTTGTTTATGAGGAAATTCAACTCTGAACTGTTGAGTTTTTAGTAAGGCATTTCACATTGAATGACATTTTATACGATTGATACACACATCACATAAAAATAACATTGATACTCGTTATTTCTCTTGAAATAATAAAATTCTTTATCATTGATGAACTGTACAAAATGTTGTACATTAAAATCAACATCCATGTAAAATTATTAAATTTAAATTACATTTTTTTTGGAAATGTCAATCATTTTTCTGTTGGGTCAAATTGGAAGCTTCTCATTAATGAATTGAAGTTCACTACTGTTAACGTCGTCTTTGTTTTTAAACATTTCCATAATTCAGTGATCTAAATGTATTCCCGAATCTTGTCATGTCTCTGTTAGTTTGTGGAAGGCCGGCTACTGAAAACGCCCAGCTGATGACGTGTTCAGGTGGTATCCATAGGCAACCAAGCCTCAAATACTCCCAGCCGTGGTTGGTTGCTATCAAGAATAACGGTCGTCTCACTTGTTCGGGTATCTTGATCAGTAAAGAATGGATCCTAACAAGTGGGTGTGCTATAATTCAACCCTTCAATATTCGTTCACTTGCTGTTTGTTTTTTTATATAAGAAACCAAGCAACTCAAAACTAAGATTCGCAAAATGTTAAGAGATTTAAAACACTAGATCTTCAACGAATGCTAAGAATCTTTTGGAGTTTAAATTAATATTTTAAGACTTGGATTTTCAGAAATTAACAAAGCATGCATTATTTACATTATTAGAAAAGCAGATAATGAACATTTTACTGAAGTTTGGAAAATAAAGTTGGTGCTAGGCTCTAAAGTGGTAAATTGCATCTCTTGTTTTTCCGTCACAGCGTCACATTGTGTGGCACATGTTCCGGAAAGATACAACAAAAATGGAACGATGGAAGTGGTCCTTGGAGCTACAGAATGGAACAGTATAAATGAAAATGTTGAAGTTCGAAAGGTATGCTGGACATTTGTCAAGTTTTAAGTATATATATATTTGGTCTAAATGTTCATGAAATTCATTAATACAAGAAAACCGAATGTAATGAAAAGTCACTTTTATTTTCCAAAGAATCAGTAGATTTTAAGTACAGTCAACGTTCTGAAATGGACCATTTTTGACCGAGTTGTCAATCGATTTATGATGTTCTTTTGTTGATGGTTTTAAAGCATCTTTCAAATTTTGTTATTATTACCGCAAATATGATGCAGCATTTACGATGAAATGCCTGCCATATTTAAATCTAATTTTCTTTCGATAGGTGAAAAATATCCGGATTCGTAACGAGTTTGATTACGGCATACATGGCGATGTTGCGCTTGTTCAACTCTCATTTGAAGTCACTCTATCCGGTTATATCCAACCAATATGTCTGCCAAGTGAAAAAATGTGAGTCCACGCTGCTCGTTTACAGCTGGTTCGTGTTTTTTTGTATAAGTCTTTGTTTCTCGAGAGCCAATTAAAACGCTTTTTATTTCACGAAAACCAATCGAAACGCATTTTCTAATTTCACAAGAGCCAATCAAATTTTTTTTTCCACGCAGTCACCGTACCATGTTTCACTCGCACAAGAAAGTTGTTTCCATTGGCTGGCGCCACCGGACAACGGACAAAAAGACAGACAGATGCTTGGAGATTCAACCGAAAGGCGATTGCAAAAAGCACTACGAAAAGCTGCACATCGACCTGCACACAAACAGATATGGAACTGCTGATGGACGAAAAAGACTCATGCCCTCTGAAATACTCTGTGCGAAGGAAGCAATAGGTAAGTAACGAGAAAATAAAGGGCTTTAGCCCTATTGCTACCAATTATTGTTTTTGTCTAGCAACTGTTGCTAGAGATATATTAACTGTTGCTAGGGACACATTAACCATTGCTAGGGGCACATTAACCGTTGCTAGGGGCATATTAACCGCTGCTAGGGATATATTAACCGTTGCTAGGGACCAATTTAACTATTGCTAGGGATAGATTAACCGTTGCTAGGGACACATTAACCGTTGCTAGGCATATATTAATCGTTGCTAGGGACACATTAACTATTGCTAGGGACACATTACCCGTTGCTAGGGTTAGATCAACTGTTGCTAGGGTCACATTAACCGTTGCTAGAGACATATTAACCGTTGCTAGAGGCAGAAAAAGGTTGCTATGACCATATGTTGCATTCTATGTGGGTATGTAAGGAGCTCTTTTTTTAATTACCGTTATCAATTTTTATTGGCGGTTGTTTTTTTTCAATGTTTTTGTTTATGCTATTACTGGAATTTTTTCCTAAATTCTTAATGTACATCTTAAAATTCATTCATTTCATATATTTTCCTCTTCAGCAATTTACAACAAACGTTATAAAAAAAACTGCAAACATACCGTAAATGACCGATTAAACGCCCTGGGCGTTTATTTTAACAAACGAATTTTACCCTTTTTATTCGGGAGGGGCGTTAGTAAGGGAGGGGCGTTAATAAACAAAGTCCATCAACAAAAGTAATATAATCACAATTGGTCATGGTTTTTAATTTAAAAATAAACGGTCGTAATTATCCATAAAGTAAGTATGGCGAGAAGTGCTCCTTGTGAAAGTTTTTTAATGATTTATCGTGTTTCCTTTGAATCTGTTGTGAGAGGACATCATATCTATAAGGCAAAGTGGACTCCAGAAAAGAGATAAATCCTAGTTTGCCGCAAAGACAAACGAGAAGAAGCGAGAGAACATGACAAGCATGCTATCGGTGTTTACAAAAAAGATGAGACAAAGATGAACAGTGAAGTAGGCCATGTTCCGATGGAGTTATCGAAGTTATTGGTGCAATTCTTAGAATCAAACTCACAAAACATGGTCGAAGTTCGAGTCACTGGGAAAAGATACAGAGAAGTTGGACTAGTTGTGCCTGGAACGTACTTGTGCTACACCAAGAGCAAGAAGATCGCAGATGTGTTGTTTAGCGAACTAAATAGAAAGAGTAACTTGTATGAACATTTTACGCTTAAAATTAATGAAACTGTTTCAAAATATCCACACTTTAAAGATTAAAGAAAGTAGTATTAATTTTGCTGTGAATCAAATGAAAGCCCATGGGCGTTTATTTTAATTTTTCTCTATGGACCTAGGCGTTTATTCGGGAATGGGCGTTTAATCGGGAGTGGGCGTTAGTTAAAAAATTTAACTTTAACCCTGGGCGTTTATTCGGGAGGGGCGTCAGTTCGGGAGTGGGCGTTAGATCGGTCATTTACGGTACAAGGGTGATTTTGTCGTGGAATCTTATAAAATTCGTATAACAACACCAACGGTGGACGGGCACCCTAACTATCTCCGCTGAAAGAAATCTGCCCGCGAAAAATCGCCACTTTTATTTTGTCGATCGATAGAAAAACTACCTTCCACTTTATAATACACATTTCTATATATAGCTTGACGATGAAAGTATTGTAAGAACCATTGGTAAACGAGAAAATATTCAAATATTCCGATGGCGATGATGACGTCATTCTTAAGATGACTTAGACCATAAGTGGACGAAATACTAGTATCCGATACTAATTCTATTGTTTCATTAAAAAATACTATTTGTTTTGTTTTTAAATAATATTTCAAATCGCTTAAAATGAACTCATTCATTCGCACAGGCAACAGCGATTTGTGCAACGTCATGCAAGGAAGTGGCTTGGTGGCGTACTACGAACCCGCGCAGAAATGGTACCTCGGTGCGTTGTTGACATGGGGCAGCACGAAATTGAGCGATTGTCACACGACCATGAGTAACTACTCCCTGTACACGCGCATTAATAAGCTGGTCGGTTGGATCAAATCGCGTACGAACCTCAATGTGAAGTATCCTGACACTGATTTCAAAAGGCCGTAAATGGGTTCTCCGTTCCAGAGGTTTGCGAACACGCCCCCCCAAGTGCACTTCAATCACAGAGGCTGTCAACCCCTCCCCAACTTTTTATTTATTGGAACCCATAAATTGCTTTTATATATATATATATCAACCAATAAAATATTTATTGCTACATATTTTTTTATATTACCCCTTTACCCCTCTCCCCCCCCCCCCCACACACACACCCTTGCACATAAAAGCTGACATTTTCTTTTTGCAAAGTTAGATATATTATACCACTTGTAAATATGTTTTTTGTATAATATTTTATGTATATTTTCTAAAATCTTTTAAAATATAGAGAGATATTCTTTGTTAACTAACAGCATTTTTCGGCAAAACGTGATTGATTACCCTGTTTACTTAAATGTCCGAAACTTTTAGGTTGTCCAAAAATACGCGTGAATCAAACCCTTAAATAACCAAAAATCTGACGTAGAGATTAAAACATTCCATTAATCGTA
Organism: Candelabrum cocksii; assembly: GCA_963930725.1. Lineage (NCBI taxonomy): Eukaryota > Metazoa > Cnidaria > Hydrozoa > Anthoathecata > Candelabridae > Candelabrum > Candelabrum cocksii. The sequence goes on along the minus strand of OZ005677.1, from coordinate 3,402,129 downwards.
TTTACGCAATATTCATTTAGGACGCTAGTAAAAAGTGCAAAGGCAGCAAATATTTCAAAGAAATTCATCAGTCAAACCTGCATTCAACAAATCACGCTGTTGCCATACTTGGACAATGTAACCAGTATAAAGTGAAATGACATCAAGACGGGCCATTGTTGGTAAAATACGATTACAGCGGAAATGCGCGAATCTAACGAGTGTGATCAAGGTTTATACCAACTTCGTTCTTGGTCTGAAAAAAGCTTTTTAAGTAGCACTACCGAGAGTTACGCAACAAAACGTAACATTTCTTCATAGACCGATTGTGGGTTATCGAAGCAAGAAATCATCAAGTCCACATTGATGTTACGCAACATTTGGAAATTGTAGAGCAGATATGATTCAAAGCTCTGCACGCCAGTTAGGAAGGTCTGGCAGCCATTTTGGACATTTGAGCATGTTGGTAAAGTTTATAGCCACATAAACTAAGATATATAGCCCGTCAAGATCGATCAAAGAGTTACGCAAGAATAGCCTATGTAGGATATTTTATTGGGTCGATAAAGTGAGGGGGGTTAAGAATATTCTCTTCTCTTCTGTGACTTGCTCTTTACCACTTATTTCCATCTAGTAAAAAACTCACGACACAAAACCTTGTCGATTAGTTTATCCCTGAAAACGAAAATGGTATCTACACGATAAAATGTACAAAAACTGTTCAAGCCGCGCATGGTATCTTTTTTTTGAGGAAGGCCACGTTCTGATGTAATTTCTCGATCGATGATCTCTTTAGACTCAATGACCCATCCTTTCCCACCAACAAATCACTCACGATCTGGAAAACAATCGAGTTTATCGATAAACGATTTTGCGGATCTTACTTCTTGATTTATTTAAGTTTTTTCATGTTGATAAATACGAAAAAGATTTAAAAAAATTCTCGAGGAAAAAATCCTTAACCAAACATGATAATACGACACGAAAAAGCCATACTTTCGAGGCGGATTTTAGACTGGGTACGACGTGATCGTGAACGGAATCTGGGATCGAATGACGCTTTTTTGCCGCCTCCGTGGCCATCTTCAATGTGTCGAGAAACTTCTGCACGTCCATGCCTTTGTTGATTTTGATGATGTCAGCAAAAGAACGTCTCCACATGCGCAGTGACTCCTTGTCCTGAACCTCGATCTGGTGTTCCACATTCTTGATCCACTTGGCAGTCCCTGGAAACAAAGGAATTCAAGTGTACACTAAAAATTGTTTTTTTAGGTACTTCACCTTTTAACCAAATTGTTTTTTAGGTACTTCACCTTTTAACCAGAAACCGCCGAAAAACAAACTCAGGATTTACAGGGGGGAGGGGATAACAACTCAACTCTTAAATGAGAGGTTTTCAGTAACTTCGTTAAGTCTTTACAAAAATGAAAGAAAGCAACACTGCTTAACTTTCGATACCTGTTTCTAATAGCCTACATTGTCAGTCGATTAAGTTGAAATCTGCGCGTATACGATGAAAGGTAGTTAGCATTTTAAAACTTGTTTAGAATAAAAAAACTGTCGGGGAATTCACATTCTTTTCCGCGCTGTGCTACAAACGATTTAATTTCGGCAAATTTGGTTACGTAATCGGATTTCTTCTCCGTTGCCCAATCAATTTCCAGGTTAACCTCTCTAGAGCGTTTCGCTCGCCATTCTTAAAATTCGACAAACACACACTTTCAAACTGCAATTAATGCTAAAATAAAAATCGAATAAATGGACTGACTAAGAGGCGCGTTTTGATTGGTTGGATTAAACGTACGTAATTTCGTTTTGGTGCCGTAAATTTGTTATTTTGATTTTAAAATAAGATTCAATAGCGGCAATAAATCATGTTATTTTAAATAGCTAATATTTTTTTAAAGGCACAGTTATTCTTCGTTATTGAAGAAATAAGTGCAAAACTTGCACACGAGCGCTAATAATATCAATGCGCATCAGAGCGAATTATACGGTATACAGATTCCGACGTGGAATTACAAGTTTTCGAAACTGCTATTGTGAAGTAGGCCTTGGAACACAACACGAAAATCCTACGTTGGAAACTCAACAAAAAAAATGTTAGATTGTACTAAAAGAGTAGGAAGTATCACAAACAACATAATTAAGGGGCTACCTTAAGGTCGAATTCAACTGCGAATTTCGCGGAATTTATTTTTGCGGATGAGGTAATATATGTGAATTTCGAGGAATTTATTTTCGCGGTGGGCAGAGTTTAGGGGAATATTTAGTACGATATAATTTACGCAAAAGGTCTATCTAAATTTATTCTTCAAACAAATCAAAGGCATTTCTAAGAACTTCGCCTCGAACCCTTGGAGGTTCGAGGGAGTGCACTGTATTTTCTTATATTTTTAATTGCATGTAAGCGACCCTAAAAAAACGAGAGACAAATTGAATTTCGCGGAATTAATTTTCGCGGATGAGGTAATATATGTGAATTTCGCGGAATTTGGGGCCAAAATCGCGAAAATTTCTTCCGCGAAAGTTTCTTCCCTTAAGGTACTATGTGAGACGCCACTAATTCACAACTCGACATAAACGATGACCGTACCGTTTTTCAGCTTGTATATATAAAACATGGCGTCTTCTTCTCTTGCCTCGCTGATGTTACCTCGCTTACCTAAAGAAATAACAACATTTTAGAAGTATATTATTGAACTGAGTTTTAAAGAAAATGTTATATCTACGCAGCAGACTCTGGAACATTCTACGAAGTTATTTACTTTTATCGGAATGAATCATCAAACGATTAAACCTACAAAATTGTGGGGAATATCATCTGTCGAAACCCCGTCCAATCCAAAAATAGACGTGAAAAATGTAAATGATGACCATGATATATAAACGGTTACTTTGTTAAGTGTTTCTTAATACCTTAGTCACAGGAAGTTGAACAAAACATTGAGCTGAGACGCACTTTTTAAAATAAGACATGTACGAAATGCATGCATCTAAGTCAAATCATCAGAAATGTTTGTCGCACGAACTCACAGTTGCTTAATATTTCTTCCTCCACGATCTTCGTGCGCACGAGCGTTCGTTTCGCTTCCGCTGAGAATTTCTCTTTTTCCGCTTTCAGCTTACTCAGCAATAAAGTTACGGCATCCGAAACCACGGCGTAGTTCGAAACCAGGCCCTTTGTTTGACTGCACTTGTTCGGGTCGTCTTGGTCCTCTAACACGTCCGTGTCTTTGAAAGAAAGCGCAATATCTAAATGACTATAACCAACTCTTTAATACTTCTTACAAAATACCGTTTATCTCTTTTAATAGACTGACTAAGAGCGGCTTGTGTAAATGGCCTTCAGTTCACTATATGCTGATATACAATCCTTCTCAGATGATAAAGACACGCGCTTGTACTCTGATAAGGTAAGGTTAACCAACTTCAGTTATGCTTAGCATATAGTCGAATTACTAGCTTTCTTTTTACTTTTGATTTTATTTACACATAGGTTATATACAGGACCCAAAGGTAGAACAGAATTTTGTGCATATGTTTATATGACAGTATTTTGATTTGGTTTTATCCTGTATAAATATTCGTGAATAATAGTAATAACTATCTATATAATGCGAAACCCTCTTCTTAGAAACTAGACCTATTTACGCGCGAAATTCTACGCTTATTTCACCGAAAACAAATGTGCTAATGTACCTAACGGTGGCACATCATCTTTAGTTCGTTCTTCCGCTGTCTCGTTCCCCTCCTCATCCTGTAGTATCTGCGTGAATGGCGAGTCGTCCTGCGAGAACGTCCACGCGGAGTCGCTCTCGAACGCGTCCAACGTCAAATCGTCGCGTATGACGACCGTCGGTGAGACGCCGTACAACTGGTGACGTATGTACTTTTCGCTATGCACGACGGGAGTTTGGAGGTCGGCAGCTACCGTCGTGTCCTGATGCAAGAAAAAAAATTCTCCTTTCAAGCTGAATATAGTTAGGAAAATTATATTTTCTATAAAATGCTAAAGCACGTCGTTATGCGCTGAAGTATTATCGCGTCAATACAATAAAACTTAATACAGTAAATAGGGATGTGAAGTGTGCTGTTATCTTTGCAGACTATCGCTTTCCCTAACACTAACAATTGAAAACAGATTACATTATGATTTTTGACATTTTACATATCTCGTCCGAAACGCTCGAATACAATGGTTTCTAACTACTTTTCACTCGCCTTTTCCTATTTTTCACTCCCCTTTTCACTCGCCTTTCCTATTTTAAACTCGCCTTTTTACTCGCCTTTTCCTATTTTAAACTCGCCTTTTCCTATTTCTCACTCGCCTTTTCCTATTTTTCACTCGCCTTTTCCTATTTTAAACTCCCCTTTTCACTCGTCTTTTCCTAAGTTAAATTCCCCTTATCACCCGCTTTTCAACATTTTAAACTCACAACCCAGTAGAGCTTTAATATGTAAACGCTTTTCACGATGATCACCCACCTTCCTTCTTGTTATCGCGTTCGACAGATCATCCTCATCATCATCATCTTGATCTACCGGCTCTGCTACTCTCCCCTGCACTAACGTCTCCTTCTTCTCCAACTCCTGCCATGTAACGAACCAACAATAAACGAGTGCGAATTTAAATGTATAAAAAAAATTACTAACAAAACAACAGAATAAATAAGAAAAACATATAGATTACAAACATTCTCACGGCCTGTAATTCACTGAGAATTCTCACCGCAAAAAACATTTCAATCTCGCCCCTCATCCTCTGTAAATCGCCAAAATCCTCTTTCGCACTTGCGATATTCTCTTTAAGCGATCCCATGCCAACGAACAGTTCTTCGCAGAGCGCCCTGGCAACGTTCACAACCACATTTACATCCAAACATACGCTCGTTTCCAACGCCTTACGTTTACGTCCGCCCATCGTCACTTCCAGGCTCACCAGGAAACATGCCTGCACAACAAATTTCCGTTTATTTATGAGAAATATTAATTTAATTATTATTTTTATTTATAACGAAAAAATGAAAGTTTCCAAATTTTTTGTGTAAAATGTTCATTTATTCATCGGGATGATTTTTAACGACTGTCGATAAACTGCCGTACGTGTGACGTCAAATAACAACCTAATGAAGAACCCCCACCAATCAATACAAAAATAAACTTTTTAACGGTCTTAAATAGTCATCATCATCTTTATAGAAAATAAACTTAGCTGTTAGCTGCTGCGTCAATGAATTGATCATTTATTTATGTGTAGAGGAGGTAAGAAAAGAATAGTGTATCATAGTGGAAAAATAAACTTTAAGGTAAAACATTGAAATTTACGCCAGTAACAATCTTCTTGAAGGAAAGCTATTGATACATTACGATAGGAACATTGCGGCCTCCGTATCTTTATCTTAGACTACAACAAAAGTAACCTAAGAGCATCCATCCCCAAAAACAAAACATCTTTCCTTTAATTTTTCTTTGTTTTTTGCACTTTCAATTTCACCACATAACAAAGAGCCACGCGAGGTTAAGCGTTATATTATTTTATGGCCTTAACGTTATACATGGTCCCCTCTTCGATTTATAAACAGAGAAACATGAAACTAACCCTAGAACAAGCCACCCGATTGAGAAACAAAAACCACACCTGGTGTGCCTTCTTAAGGCTTGTATCGAAACATATGTGATGGATAGTAATCAGGTTTTGCCGGTTGAAACGAGCCACGGCGTACATGGGTTCTTTACCAGCAACCGCCGCCATCTCCACCTTGCGACTTGCACGTTGCGTGAGGATAATGAACGATTTCGCTTTGTTGACAAATTCTTTCACGAGGCCGAGCACCTCTTTAATGGAGTTGATGGAGTCAATTAATATCTGAACACAATGCAAGGGGAATGAACGCTCTCCTCTTGTATATGTATTGAAAAAATGAGCAGAATATATAATGAAACCACGTGCGGTTTAAGATGATTCTATGCGAGAAATGCATGAAAATGTATAGATATTTTAAGCATCGGGGACAATTACACAGCATTCTCTGGATATAAAATACGTTTTATATATATATATATTATTAAGGTGTTTTAAAGAGTCATCGATCTTATGGAGGTACAATAGAATACAATGGCTAAATGAATACTTCGGTCTCCATGCAATGTGGCTTTTAACTTCATGCATCTAAACAACAAATTTACGTAAAGAACAGTCACAATATTAACACACAACTAAGTGCTTAATTGTACCAAGTCATGCAGAGAAACATGTCAGCCAAAATGACAACCGCACGCAAAAAGAATCTACGTGAATATTTTAATACAAACGTAAATTAAAATGGCCAATCAATGATTTTGGCTGAAAAATTGATCAAAGTCTCGATCTCCTTTTTGTCCAGTTCAATTACCAGATCGTCATAATACAGGTACTCGCCGATGGATTCAATTACCAGATCGTCGTAATACAGGTACTCGCCGATGGATTCAATTACCAGATCGTCATAATACAGGTACTCGCCGATGGATTCAATTACCAGATCGTCATAATACAGGTACTCGCCGATGGATTCAATTACCAAATCGTCATAATACAGGTACTCGCCGATGGATTCAATTACCAGATCGTCATAATACAGGTACTCGCCGATGGATTCAATTACCAGATCGTCATAATACAGGTACTTGCCGATGGATTCAATTACCAGATCGTCATAATACAGGTACTCGCCGATGGATTCATTAATTAATGTCAGATATTCAAGATATATGATCTTATACAATAATTAATTTTGATGTCATACCAAGCTCATGGTACGAGACATGGCTCTAAAAACGGTACTTTCGAAGCTCGAACACTTACCACCATCGCATTTTTCTTCTTGATGTTTTTGTCTTCCAGGTACACCTTTGCACCCATGCATTTCGCGATACATGCAGCATCTCTGATTCTTCCCTTGCACTCGTCCCAAACCGGACACGACATCCACTTGCTGAAAATACGTTTGCATTTCTCTTTCATCGACGGTCCTCCAACACATTCTTCGAAAACAATTAAAGATGGTATTAAGTGATGATATTTCGCAAACAAAGGATCTTGTTTTAAGAACAAAATAAACCTTTTCAACATTTAAATCAAGAACAAATTCATTTTATTTATAAAGGAAAGACAAAATCTAAAAACAAATAGGGTAAAATGATTTTGAAAATGTAGCGATTTTAATTTATTTTTAAAGGGTGCCTTGAAATTATATACACCCGCATCTATATATATATATATATATATATATACAAAAAGATAAAAATTTATAGTAAAATATCAAAAGAAGTAAAAACTCATTTTCAGGTAAATAATTGTGCTAAACCATATATTTAATATTTATAAGGAGATATATAAGTGTGGTTGATAGAGTTGGTTGAAAATAATTGAAACATCGGTTCAAGAGAGAAAAATGTCAATGGCGGTGAACATACTTTTGGGGCATGTTTCAACACATGCCTGGTCCAATTTTGAATCAATCTGATCGACAATCGAGGATTTCCGTTGTAGGTCTTTTTGCTTCTTGTTCATTTTATTGATCCACTTCAACGTTTTTATGTTTGCTTTTTGAAACCAAGCCACTATGTAAACATACAAACAGAGTCATTAAACATATAAATAAAATCTATAAATGGAATACAAAAACAAGTAAGAGATTCCCGAACAATGGGCCTTATTACAAATAAAGAACATTATCAAAAGCAGAACATTAAGCGAAGATTGATTGTTCCAAACTACACTAAGTGTCTAATAATATTGTACAGTAGCCATGTTCCGGACTATATGTACAGTCGTCCCCATAATGCTTGGACATTCCAACTTCGACGTTAGAACTGTTAAGACCATGTTATGTTTGCATCTGTTGTTTAGTTTGCACAAGATATTATCTTGCTAATCAATCTTTCGCCTCTTCAGTGTTCATATTATGATCAGATGATATCAATGATATCTTTTCTTCATTTGCTAAAACCGTTTTTCGGTTTCTTTCTTTCTTTTCTTTTCTGTAAATATACTTTAGAGGGTAAATTTTCATCTTCTGTTCTTATACATACTTAAACATCTGAATTAAAAAATTAAAAACTAATAAAATGTAAATTAAATAAAACATAAACTAGTTAAGTTATTTAAGTAAATTTCTTCTTGTAATTTTTAGTTTAGTTAGAAATTTTTCTTCTCCATTTATGAAAACTTGTTTGTTTTGCTAACCATTCCAGTGTTAGCAATAATATTTCCAAACAAAAAGAGTACATAGGGCTACCTGACAAAACACCCTGAGACAAAACACCCCAAGTAAAAAAACAAATTTTTACTATTTAAGTTGTTCCTTGGTTTAAGTTCAGTATAAACAAAAAATAACAAAAACAGTACTTACAATACTTACAGCATGTATATGTATAGCTGGACACCTGTTGTATACCTAGACTCTTCTTAGTCTTAAGTCTTTTAGTTGACTTAAACTATCATGCAATAGACTCAATGGCCATAACATTAGGTATACGATTTAAAAACAATCACATTTATGTTATTATATATTTCTAAAATACTTCTGCTTTAATATATATACTGTCTGATTTTGTTGATATTGTGTTAAAGTCTTCTTAAAACAGAAAAGTATTTTTTAAATGTTTATGTATAAAAAAGAAAGCTACATTTCTAAAAACTATTTTGGGGTGGATTGTCTTGGGGTGTTTTGTCTTGGGATGTTATGTCTTGGGGTGTTTTGTCTTGGGGTGTTTTGTCTCGGGATGCTTTGTCTCAGGGTGTTTTGTCTCAAGGTGTTTTGTCTCGGGGTGTTTTGTCTCGGGGTGTTTTGTCTCAGGATGTTTTGTCTCGGGGTGTTTTGTCTAAGGGTGTTTTGACTTGGGGTGTTTTGTCTAAGGGTGTTTTGTCTATGCACCAGTACATTGATGGTTTACTAGGCAATTGTACAAGGTCTTACGTTTAGTCCTATTAAGCATTTAATAACTTTAATTGGAATTCTAGAATAATTCAAATTGGGAAAACAGAAAAACCTTTCGAAAAGTTCCGTTGGTTCACTACTAGCAACCTTGAACTCAGTAAAAACAAAATCTCACTAGAGTCTGCAACTTTCTCTCTGCATTCCTTTAACGCTCGAGCAGTCTGGGAACCAGCTTCCATAATAAAGTTTTCTGTTTCCATGGTAACCTCCTTAATATCCGAGAGAAAACACGAGGAGACCTAAAAACAAACGTTGAATGTCTTAACGTTTCAAAATACCTAACAGCTTCGAAAAAACTCAAGAATATTATTACATTGCAATAAAATATTCCAATATTAAATTCGCTAATTGAGAAAAAAACTTTGAATTGAAAAGCAAAAATGCTTTGCCATCACTACCATTGTTCCCTTGCCTCGTTCTGTATTCTGTAAAAGTTCCTATACTTTTTCCTGTTTATGTTTAAATAGTTAAATGAACTAATAATAGAAATACTTTACATTAAATTACAGAATGTACTAATAAAAATATAATTTTATAATTTTTGAGCGGATAGAAAAATATCTAAAACTAATTAACTTTATTTTAACTTTATTTTAACTTTATTGTGACTTTCATCTAGTATAAAAGCTCTAGGTTAAAATAATAAAAACTTGATAAAACATTAAAAATATGCATGTTCTACAGAGTGCAGTTGCGTAATAAATACCAAAAAGATGGAAATAAATAAATGTCACATCCTTGAGTGGATAGAAGAATATCTTACGAAGCTATTGTTTTGTACTTTATTGTTTTGTGTGATCTTGACAAAACAGAGCTACTCGAGGAGGCTAAACAAAATTTTAACCCAATTTGTAGTTGTTGATCCATCAATGTCCAACAGAATAAGCAATAAGGTGTTCAAAACATACGATTTGTGATAGCAATTCTATTTCCTTTACCCAGTCAGCAACTTGTTTCGAGACAAAATTGGTTTTGAATTGATTTGAACCAATAGTAACTCCTAGGTATTTCTGGTCTTCAACATTTTATACGCATATATGTTATATTTAAATCAGAGTTGTCAAATAAAGCTTTTGCAGTTTGTTCGTGCTGAGGTTTAACAATAAACTTTGCGGCTTTACAGCTAAATATCCTACAAAGGGAACAAGTTTATTCATGCAACCATCTTTTCAGATTTGAAATGGTCCCAGTCCCTGCTAGGTTGTCCGCAAACACTACGTGTTTTATTGATGGTACCATATTAAAAGTGGTAGACATCAAAGGTATGAAGGTATCAACACTGGGTCTCCTTGGATGGTGCCCTCTTCAGAGGCAATTTAGATGCCTCTAAATCCAAATAAACAAGCAGGTTTTGAATAGCAATTGGTTACGTAGTTCTGACGTATGGGGTATGCGGGTCATGTAACATCTTTGACCTCATGGACATAAGCACCCATGCCCTTTATGCACAGCTGCCACGGAGTTAAGTACACAGTTGGTATCTTGCGTGGGTTAACTCGCCACTGTTTTCCCTCTTCCTGAGGTTGGCGTTAGGAAGGGCATCCAGCTGTAAAAACATCTGCTTCAATAAACCATCAGATGATTAAACCTACACAATTGTTAACCCCACGGGGCTAACTGAGTCATGAGGTATAAATATATCTTACCCTGAATATGAGATGGTCAAGATCACCTTTCCCATACGGGGCACCTATTGTAAGGTTGACGTCGATCAGGTTGAACATTCTCCCTTCCATGTGAAACGACAACCCAGCATCTGTTATGAACATGATGATATCGCTCCCCATCCCTAACAACTCAGCGTACGCCTCGATCGTGACTGCAACCTATAAAAATACTTGAGTTTAAAATGGAATTGAATAGCATTTCATTGTGTGGTCAAGCCCCCTAAGTAAAGAAAACCGATAAAAAAATATGATAAAAATATCAGACATTATATATATTTTGTTTTGAAGATAAATGTTCAATTGTATAAAAATTTTAAAAATAAATCTATATGAAAGTCATAAGTTAAGAACATATAATTATAAATATATAATTAGGCTGTTTAAATACGGAAAGAATTATCTAGCCTTCGGCACTCTTGTGCGTGGAACCAACAACAAAATTAAATTTGAAAAGCAGAACACTGATTTGAGAAAAGAAGAAAATAGGAAATATCCAAATAAAATATAACACAAATCGAAATATGCGCAAATTAATAAAAAACATTATGAGTAAAACAAAGAAAGAAATAAGTTAAAAGAAAGCAATACAAAAGCTTGAGGTTTTAAAAAACGCACGTTGTCTGGCGTTATGATTGCGCGTAACTTCGGCCCGTTCTCCTTGTCCTTTGAGCTTCGTCGTAACATCAACAAACCTCCAGACAGTTCCAAAGGTGACATGTCAACATCCACTATAATGCTGTTTTTCTCCAGCACAATGTCACCAACAAACTTCTTCATCATTATTAGCATCATACCGGACAAAGTGAATCCCGACTGCAACTCATTCGTGAGATGTAAAATCTTTTTGCCTGAAAGGTATATTCACAAAAAACATTGACACTCTTCTCCAAGCCGTCAGTATGTATAAGCAGTTTTTTTAAAGTGGATCCTGTCATTACAAATTATTCTTGACAAGAAGTTATTATTTAAAAATATTTTTGGTTCGACCACAAATAAAGTAAGTAAGTCAAGTTAAGTACAACAACTCATAAAATCTTCTAAGAATTGGTTCTGTAAAATAACAACAACACAGTCGACACAGGAAAAACGGGGCAATAAAAAAGTGAACTTGAACAGAGAGAAACATTTGAGACACACAATTATTAGGAAAATAAAAGAAGTAAGAGCGTGGTGGAATGTACACCTTAAATCACTGAGTAAATCGGGCACCTCTAAATTCCAGCTATAAAAGATTTTTTATTGTTCATGATACAGAAATAGACCATTATAGCCAATTTGCATATACAGCATAGAAGAGAACAGTAAATGATACATTTTAAAGAAAACTAGCTATTCTCTATTAATTATATATACATCAATATACCCCTAAACCTAACCCCAACCTTCATCAATGAGTTAAAAGCCTAAACCTAACACAACAACACTGTCAGCAATTTCAGATTGAATTCAAAAAATTGATTATGACAAATCTACATAAACATCAAAATAATAATAAAATAATAAATATAAATATATATATATAAAATAATAAATATACCTGAAAATGTACATGTTAAATGTTGACTTTAATTATTACTTGTTTTATTGTTACAAATTTAATTTTGTTAGTTTCGGCCATTTGTTTCCACTAGTTTAATTTTTATTTATTTTTTTATTTAGTTAAATCGCTGTCAGGGTCTATTCTGAACCTTCAGAAACTATAAAATTCTCACCTTTCACGTTTTGGGTGTAGCCGATCATGGCACCATCAACAAACTTTGAGTCCGCAAGGATCTTCGGCAACACAATCTTCCAACCAAAAGCATCAACGAGTTTCATCAGACTCACATCCTCAATCTCACCATAGACATAATTATCTGCAGTTGCCACGGGATTGAAACCGATGGTTACATCAGTGACGATTTCTTTGTCCAAGCCTGATTGACCGATATGTAGTTCACCGATGAACTCTATGTCAACATTCAAAGTAAGACAAGTTAATGAGATATCGCGCAACACCGAAAGAAGAAAAACTTACAAACAGATATCTCATTTACTATGGAATCATAAAAATTAAGTTAAAAAGTCAATTCTGTAAGAACATCACTAATATGTAAAAAATGTAAGCAAATATGGTGGTCACTTAAGTTGGTAAAGAGTATTTAGCAAAATTTCGTTCTAATAGCAAGTCTTTAGAATTGCAAAAACATTGTTTTCAGACACAAAATCGGTCCATCATTTGTCTAAAATTCAAGCATAATTTTTATATTGTTCATCGTTATATCGGTCGTTCGTGGAAATTATGCAAGTTTAGTTGCCTCTTCTGGACAATTTTTTATCAGTTAAATTGCGAATTTATTTACGGTTACACGTTAATAGTTTCTTTAAATTATTTTATATGCATAATTATTTTTATATTATAAAAAAAGGAAATCTGTTAGGTTCCCAAGCAATGAAAAAATACTGAATGGTATTCAGTAGGGTTTTAGTTGCTCACCCAACTTATGTAGGGACTGCGATGGTTGAACGGCTGAGACCATCTGAATGTTCTGGAAACTGATGAACTTCATACCAAACGGATGTCTCCATATCCCACTCATCAACAGGAAAATCTCAGTTCTGCCAGTGATGCCAATTGATAGCTTGCCTAGTTCCATACACAAATGAGGGATTAGAAATAGTCTTACACACTAAGACACGATTCATACAATATAAATATTGATTAAAACTGTGAAAATGGATGCACACGAGAGAACTAAACGCCTTTCTCAGCGCGTTTTAATGGAAGCCCCTCTGTGAGGTCTGGTCACTAGAATGGTATACTTTTCTTTATCAAAGGAGACACTTAAAGAATGCACCTTTACTCGCTTTCTTTATAAACTACAAGTTATTCTTTTGTAAAGGTTCAGATTTTTTATTTTTAAGCGCACCCTCTTCCTTTGTGATTTAGTTCATTTCTTACCAACATTAAATAAAAAAATCGTTTGAAATCGAAATATATCAAAACAATGGCGTTGAAAACAAATACATTCTTAAATTACGAACCTCGAAAAGACAATTGCGGATTAGCGATAACAAGCTGGCCACGTATTGAGAATTCAGAGGACTTTCCTACGTTCACCAACGCATACACGTCTCTCAAAACCAGACTGGGGCCAAACTTCAACCCAGACCCGTTATAAGTGGCTAACAGCTGCAGACCGTCCAGGGTAACTTGGCCGTCTAAAAACAGCTTTGTTCCTGGCAACATTTTGTCTTTCATCACTTCGCACATTTGCTCTTTGCGGCAATCGTCTGGTATCGTGACTTCAGTGCTCATAAAGATACCTGACAGAATGCTAATTTATTCAAAGAGTTCAGATACTAAAGATGGCTTATGTTGAAAAATTTGAAAACTTCCAGAAGAAACTTATGAATAATGCAAAAAGATTGAATTAATACATATAAGCAATCAATTTCAAAAATTATTTTAAAACATCATCATCATCTCCAATTATGGAGGTTTACGGCTGGATGCCCTTCCTAGCGCCAACCCCAGAAAAAGTAAAACAGTGATGAGTTAAACCACGCAAGGTACCAACTTTGTATTTAAAACTCTGTGGCAGCTATGCATCAGGGGCATGAATGCTTATGCCCATGAGGTCAAAGATGTTATACGACCCGCATACCCATTTGAAACATTGATTCTTGTACATGGTAACACATAATCTATTTCTTCTTCTTGAGTCATCCTTTTTATGGCGAGGCATATGCTATTTCTGATGGCTATTTTAAGTATGCTTTCCACACTTGCGCACAAATCATAAGTCCGACTTGCATTACACAATGAGTTCAAGGCCTCATTTTTAAGGTTGTGCTAACTACAACAAAACCTATGATAGCACTATTTTATTTCCAAGGTGCATAAACCCTTTATGTTACAAACCTTAACCTAAGAGGTTTACAAAAGGGGGAAAATAACATCCAGTTAGATAAGTAAAAACATTAACTATCACTAATAAAATAAGATGAAAATAGACATTTTGGTTTTAGCGAATGAAATAAAAGAATACCAAAAACAGATTTCTACACAGGAATGAGAAGCTAATGAAATTAGAAATCAGTTTTTTGTACAAACATATAAGCACTAAATTCACCTTGGCGTATCTTGCTGGGTAATGTCATGTAAGCGGATTTTTGAACATCAGTGTTTGATATCGTGAAAACTAAATCAAGAAAATTTAATGACTAAAGCACGAGAACAATATTCACCATTTTGTAAATCATGCTATTTCGGACAGACTATCCGACTACTCTGTCGCTTTAGAGAACATCGCAGATCTTCAACTCCCGTGGGGGCTCACTTCCAAACATGTAATGTTCTACTGACAATGAATGACGTGACCATCATTGCTAGTTCTTTAAGAACTGTGTCACATTTAATGACTCTCGAGGCGTTGTGTATTAATGAGTTAAAGCCATCTCTCAACACAAAGGACGAATATCGTTCTCGTGCTTTAGTCATTAAATTATAATTATCACACAGCTCTTTTTAAGTGCTCGCCTTTTTAGTTTATGTTGTTTTGATTTTTCATACGTAGTAGCATTGCTTGTTTTGACTGTTTGTATATTCTGATCTGTAGTATATTATAAAATATTTTTTTAACTGTTTTTAAACTGTTCATTTTATGTTTTTAGCCTGATGATTATTTGTATTTAAATCGAAATATATTGCAAATAATATTATGTTGTTGGCAACAAATTATTTCAAATGAATATTTTGCCACAATGTCTCTGCCAAAAATAATTAATTAATGACAATTATTATTTCTCTTCCAACACCATCACCGTTATTATCCGTTATTTACACTTAATAATTTAATTAGGTGCTCATTAAATCACAGACTTACTGGCAGTCAAATCTCGCATCCAGTTCAATTGAGTGATCTTCCTTTTGAAGACCTTTTGAAGCAGCTCATTCATTCGAATGTCCTTAATGATCAAACCAAATGCCATCTTTCGAACTCCGACGGCGTCCAAAATGAATCCTTCAAACTCTGCATTGTCATACCCGAAAAACACAGGCTTGCCCTTAATACTAAAACCAATTCAAAAAATTATGAAGACTTTAATTTAGATGTTATCAAAATCAATAGTACGGAATAAACTTAGTAAGTAAGTAAACCATCCAAACAAGGGAACTGACCTAGAAAAACTATAATCTAAAGTACATCTAGGTAATCACAGCACTATGTGGATCGCGACACCATCAAAATTGGAAGCTTGAACATCTCCAAATGTGCGGCAGAAGCGAAGCAACTGGCAGGCAAGAATCAGAATTGAGACGAGCAGCTTATACTCAGTGACTAGGAATGTTTGAGTATGTTTGTGTTTTTAAGCTACCACCAAGCTATAAGCGAGAAGATTGGGAGTCTCAATCTCCAGATAGTTTAATGTCATATCCAGGACAATAAACTATAAACTTAATAATTAATAATAATAAACTTAGTAAATAAATTAATTAATTTTATTATGTTATCAAAACAATTTGTTGATTAGTTGACTTTAATTCCCAATTGTAAACTTGTGAATACAACTACCAGAAACCTTTGCGCTTTAACCTTTAAATCATCTAAATGAAATGACTACCATGACATACATACATGAGACTTGAGGGGTTTTCAAAAGATGATACACTCCCCACAATTGTGTAAGTTTAATCATCTGATGTTTTATTGAACCAGATGTTTTACAGCTGGATGCCCTTTCCAACGCCAACCCCAGTAAGAGGGAAACAATGGTGCGTTAACCGACGCAAGATACCAACTTTGCATTTTAAACTTGTGCATAAATTTGTGTTTTTCTAAGATTCAAAGCAAAAAAATCTGCTAGTTGTATTCATGATTTTTGTGATTATGAGAACGGCTGAATTGACAGAAAATTCAAAAAGATAATCATTCCTTGGTTCCATTGGTCAAAGTGATTCCTCTGATTATTTTGCTTCCTTGTTAAATTGATAGGAATTACCATAGAAAATATTTATTTGGTATAATAAAAATGATACAAGAATAATTATAACAATAACTACATGGAAAAATGTCCGTTCTCTCATTTTGTTTTTCATGACTTTAATTGGTATTATTCAATATTCTATATATAATATATACCCTTTCAAAAAATTTATTTTCGTTTTTATTTCATAGCATGACTAGCAGAAATATTCTGGCATTACAATGTTTTGCAAGACAACACAAATGTATGAAATTCCACAAAAGGTGGCATACTGGAAACAATCAGAAATGTTTCTATCACTAAAAACCAGATTTCAATGATAATATGAATAATGACACTTCAATATAAGATTTCTAAACAATTAATGTTAACTATGAACGGTAGGAAGTGCAAGCATTAGTGAACACTTAGTTACTACAAAAATATACGATTGAAACTAATAATTATTGAGTCCCACTCAACTAAATCACAACAACACACCAGTGCAGAGACTCTCCTGACTAAATCACAATCTTCCTTGTATCAGTTTTTTGTGAATAGCACAAATAATGTTATTATTATCATTACTAGCAATGAACCCGTCCTATGCACGTTAACAATAAAATGATAATTGAGGAATTCTGTATGTATGTATGTTACCAATCTATGCCAATCTCCTCCTAAAAAAGTCTATATATGGGTAGTCATGTAGATATATATAGATAAATTAATTATACATTTAAATTGAGAAAGAATTTGTTTGGGAAAGAAAGTTAACCATAAAATATTTAATTATTATTATAAATTTTAAACGCAATCGATAAGTGACAATAAAATAAATAATAAATAAATAAAAACTTGTCAAAATAAATTTCTTTTTGCTAAAAACCATTCCAGGGGCATCACAATCATACCCTGAAAATTTGGTCCCAATCGGTCCAGTCGTTTGGGCGTGATTGGCGGACAACAAACAAACAAACATTCTCAGGTTTTTCCTCCATTATAGTAGGATTACAAATTTTTCTACAGGATATTTACACTTCAGTACATAAAATACTGTTATCCTTGTGTGTCCTGTTGGTTAGTACTGGCGTACTTAGGACGCCCGTTTGCGCCTACGAAAATCGCTCAACCAGACAACTAACCTATTTAAACTAGACTCGCATTATTATGCAACAAGTTTCGCTCAGGAACTCAACTGTAACTCGGAAATAAAGATTTGCCGGAGATGGGATTCGAACCGGCGCGTTCGGTTTCGTGAGCTGAAGAACTTATTCACTGAGCTACAGCGCGCCCTATCCACTGAGCTACAGCGCCCTAACGCGCATAAGTTGCTACCGGGCGTAAACGAGGGTTTATTCCCTTTTCGTTAGCGCAAGATGTTGGGTGTAACTGTTGAGGTGGGCGCCACTCCTACCATCAACACCCGTACTTTACCACATCAAAATGCTACTCATTCGCTGAGTTGGCAAGACCGGGAAGATTTGAACTCGCAACCTCAGAAATCCAAAATTGCAAGCACTCTACCAACTAAGCTATCCTGACAAAGCACACATAGTTACGAGTGAAATCCACTGATTTTGTTTTAAGACTTACTGTAGTTGCATATCATCACCGAACACGGCTGAGATTACAACATCCTTCACAATGAAATCCATAAACTCAAACTTCCCGAACGTTTCTACGGAAGCTTCCTGGGCGCCAAAGTTCTCGGCGATCTCCCGTGCCGTGAAACTACCCACTTGGCCTGAAATAAATTTTGACAAATAAAAATATTAGAATATAAGTATCCAGTTGTTTGGAATATATTTTTAAAAGTATTTATTATTTACAATTATTGTAATACATGTTATTTCTATAATACTATTGTTGTTTTTTTATTTTATTGAATATATGACATCGCGTGTATATTTTTATTGGATTTTATTGTATATTTTAATGGTGAATAAATAATTTTTAGACATACGGCTGATTTATTTAAGTATCCAGTTCAGTAAAGGCCTATTTCCACTTCAAATGCAATTCGCAAATCGCATGCGAATTCAATACACACTTAAACCCGTTCACACAAATTCCTATTGTTTGATGAGCCAATCAAATTTAATCACATTTACCTGCACAAAAACATATACAAAAACTGACACCAAACAAACAGAATATTTTAAAACGAGATGGCTGAATTTTGCAGAAAAAGACTTTTGTTATTACTTTAATACGAAGGAGACAACACAGGAGAAATATGAAATATTCCTGTGCATTTTTGATTTTATAATTTCCACTGCTTCTTGTATCCCAAACAACTTTGTTTGAACTTCGTTCAAATTAATAATTCTACAAGTTCAGTAGTCCACTCAATTTTCGCGCTCATCGTCATTTTACTTATTGGAAATAACTTTCACTGAGTTTAAAATTTGGCGGTTGTGTTTGGTAATGCTGAGTTATGATTGGATACTCTTTAACACGTGACTTTCGTTCACATCCAAATGTTCGCAAAAAATCAAACATTGCGAACAGTTCAAAATCGCATTGCGAACAAACGCATGCAATTTGTGAACAACCGCAAGCGAATTTTAAAGGATCGCATACGATTTGTGAATTCCGTTTGAAGTGGAAATGGGCCTTAAGACATTTCAAAATACCAACAGACAAGACCAAAAAAGATCATTTCTGCACGATTATAGCAGTAAAAGTTGTTAAAACCTAACTAATTGGGTTTGGCGAACCATAAAAATTAATTGAAATACAAATACTCATAAAATAATTTATAAGTTTGGTTGACTACTAACTGTTAACAAAGTCAGTGCGTTATATGATTTCAACATAAAAAATTAAGCAAAAATCTTTGAACAAACTAAAAAATTAAAATTTATAAAAAAATAGTTTACCAGTGAAGACAAAATTTTTCTCTTTCTTCTCAAGTGTTACGTTCATTATCTTCCCCGCAATCTTTTTGCTAGCCGTCATGTAAAAATGCCACGCCTTTTTCGACTTGTGCTTCAACTCAAACTCAGCATTTCTAAGCGATATTAAGTCATTGCCTAAAATTACTTCCTCCGGGGCTATGCATTTCAAAACAACTGCCCTTGACCTAATGTCGATGTCGAACTGCGGAATTGTAATTTTTGGGGACGTCTTGATAATCTTTGTGAAGACGATTTCCGGGAGGTCGGGAATTAACACCATCACCGTGTTCTCTAAATCCATGGGAGCGTTATCTGGAAATTTAAAACTGACATGATTCTGAAAAATGTGTATTTGAACATAAATCGACTCAGGTAGCTGTTTCGCATTTGCAGCATTCTTGTCAAGTTTTTTTACCACAGATTTTATAGGTAGCTCTAACTTGATTTTTGCGCCTTTAGTGATTGTTTTTGCGTTGGTAACGTACTTTGATAGCATCTTGTTCAACTTTGGATCTTTCAAGAAAACAAAGTCATCATTTGCAAACTCAATTAAAACGTTCACCATCAAGTCATTGACTACAGGTATTTTCTTCAGGTTTTTGCCAGTTAACGTCGACAATATTTTTGCGGGTGGGATATTGAAAATATCTGCAATGATTGCCACAGCAATTGGGCCATCAATGGGTTTTTGCACAACAACAAAGAATAAAAACTCCCCCAGCCCTGACATTCCGGTTACAAGACCTTTGAGAACAACTTCGTAGTTACCATCGAAACTAAGCGTTCCGATGATCGTTGGCTCGTTGATGATGGTGTTGGTGAACATTCTCGCCTGGTCTGGAATGTTATCGGCAACCAATGGCTTCTTCGAAAATACAGCCGCAAAATCGGAAGCACTGATGCTGTTGATTTTCAGCGAAAATTTTCCCTCATTGGATTTACGTCGCTTGTTGAACGAAAGAGGGATTATTTTATCGCCAATATCAACGTTACCAGTTAAATCAATACCAAAACTTCCAACTGCAACCGCCTCAATAACCTCTTTGTAATTGAAGTTCACATTAACTTTTCCATCATCCACCTGTGAAAAATCATAGGCACGAGATCAGATCGATCTCTATAAGTCTAAGGTACTATTTCAAGAATCAGGGTAATTTTAAAAACAATGAGCAATTTAGCAAGATTATTTACAGTACAAAACTACAAAATAGAGATACAGCATATTACAAAAGAAATCTGAAACAATATTTAATGAATATTTTCTTTTTAAGTCTCTTCAAATTTCTCACTTCAACCTTAACTTATTTACTCTCAGGTATAAGTTATTGTAATGCAAATACCTGCAATTTGCCCTGTACCATATTAAACTTCTCCTTTGCAAACGCCTCTAAGTCTACTTCACCCTCACAATCGATCACAAACCTTTCAATTTCCATCGCATTGAACGGCATAATTCCCGCCGTAACATTCCTCAAGATAATCGATTTAAAGAAATATTCAAACAGGCGGGTTACGGACAGCTTATCTTGGCATGTGGATTCTTTAGGGAGGAAAGTGTATTTACAGCCATCCTTCGCCAACTCTAATACGCAGCCAAATATTTCGTACTTGGTACCGGTTTTAATTTCAGGACCAATCAGCGTGCTGATTTTTTCAGGTAAAGTTGTGATGATATCTGAGAAAAAGTTAAATTCAAGCTAATATTCCTCTCACAACCTCAATTATACATGAAGGAGCACCAGGATATTCAATATAAGGACCTTCACTTATTGACAATGCTAATAGTTTATAATAGCTGAGGCTGTAGTTTATAAAATTAAAATAATTAAAAATTGAAATGGAATTAAAATATAGTTATATTATATAACTATACACAATTGATTCTTTACACACAGGGAGAGACCCTTATTATACACAGGGAGAGATCCTTATTAGTTTATAAACAATCAATTGTGTTTGAATTATAAAAATATGATGGATAATTAGATTAAATAAGATCTCAAATCGTAAATAAAACCTTCAAACTATGTTTTTTCAAAAGGTTTGACCTAACTACCTACCTGGTTAACAGGCCAGTTTATTAAAATATATATTATGATAATTTATACTTATCTATATTAACCTTACTTTCTAATATATTATATATAATTGAAAAACAACATCAAACAATAATCCAGATAAAAGTCACCTTTTTGGCTCACAACATCTCTTTTATCATTTTGTTTTTCAGAATATGATAGAGGAGAAAGGAAGACGTACATCAAAAGATGAACAACAAATGGTCCCATTCTTCGCTACATGTCTAAATATAATGTTACAACATCCTCAATAATGCAAAGCAAAATATAATTTGGAGAAACTTTGAAAATCAGTTGCAGTTGCAGATTATTTTTACAAATTGAACCCATCTAATTCAAAGTAAAAGCTTGTTCATAATTCAATTACACATTTTTTAATGAGAATATATATATATACCTAGTTAAAAGTCAAGGGCCAACAAGCAAGCAATCTGGTTTATTATTTCTGTGTAAGAGGTTCAAAATCACGTAGAGATTTTAGACTAAGTCTTATGGAACAAAGCTTTAATGATTTTATTGGTTTTGTTGTTCCATTTTCACCACTGTTATATTTTTCACCGTTGCATTGGAATTTGAAGAAACTTTATCCCACTATAGTTCTGTCACATTGATGTATGATAAATAATACTCTACCCTAAGTATTTATACTATTTTTAAATGAAGAATTTTCATCCCAGTTAGGATTATTGCATACAACATGTGCCATTTAGAAGTCATTTTGAAGAAATATTCTTTCTTGAGTGAGAGGAAAGCTTTTCTGCTGTAATTTTTCTGCTCTAGCTAGCTCGGAAACCTTTTGATGATGTTTTAGAGGTATCATAAAAATATCTTCAATCAAAAAACATTTGCTAAAATGTTATACATCAGTTTAGTTCTTGTAGTTTTACTTTTGTGTTCTAATTTCTGTTGGTCTAAACACGCGTTTCACTTTCGATTTCTCTCAGAAACTTAGAAAAAAGGAAAACAATATTTTATTCTCAATCAACCAGACAGAACATGTATTATTTACAGTGCGAAATTCTGAGCATTTGCAACAATATTTTGATAGCCTAATTTTAACTTACCAATTAAGTCATTGTTTTGGTAAAAAATTCACATCTCTAAACCATGATACCAAATAACAAGGAAAGACGTTCTAGACTAAGTAGCAACTGCCAAACATGAAAGCTCGAGCAAAAACGCAAAATTTCATTTCTGCACAGTGCGCATGACTATCTCATTGTTTGTTTACGTTAAGATGCCGATTTCATCGAAAATAAATCAAAGCATATCTTTGCAAATCTCTGAGTTTATAGCAATATTTTTCTCTTCATAAATTCTCTTTAAAAATGTCAAGGATAAATTCAAAAATTTATGAAATGAACTAAAAATAAACCGGCAACCCAGGCGCGTAGCGTAATATTTTTTTAGGGCAAGGCCATACATTTATGACGTCCAGAAAAAAGTGCTAAAAATTTGAACGAGAGACCTGGGCCGGGTGGAAAACTTCTGTGACTGCTTTCCTGGTTGCCCGCATTTTGCCCCACGGACCCCAGAGGCCTTAATTCCTTAATATAAGCACCTAGAATCTTTCTAGCGGATTCCAGGAAGGGCCGAGAGACCTGCCCCGGGTGGAAAATTTCTTACCATCATGAAGTGGTTGTGCGTACATGGGTGCTTACCCCCCACGCCCTTCTGGTTCCCCGCATTTTGCCCCAAGGACTCCCAGAGGCCTTAGTTCCTTAATATAAGCACCTAGAATTTCTCTAGTGGATTCCAGGAAGGGCTTCAGAATTGGAATATAAAGAAAAAGAGTTTTGGTAAAACAAAAGATTTTTCTTCTTTTTATAAAAATAACTCTTTTTCGTCATCTTCATCATCACTTGCGTCCAAAAAAGGTGACTTGGACAGAATCTAATATATATTGAGGACTGGTACTGATTCTTCCGCTTGTTTCACGCTATCTTCTTCCAAATTGCCAGTGTATTTCCAGGGCATCCATCACCTTTGGTGTGACGAGTAACGTATGATACCCAAAGGAGATGTCTAAAATTTGGGCACATTCTAAAATTGGACGCACAGTTCACAATGTACTTAACTGTAGGACAAGTCGAAACTGGGATAAGTGGGACCCTCGAAAAATGGTGCATTCGCCTAATAGGACGATTTTGTTAGGTTCCCTGGAAGTCACACTTAAAGAAGGGAGAAATTTCCCTCCCCCCCCCCCCCCCCCCCCCTACTCGCTACGCACATGAAACTTAGCCGTTTTAGGTAATTCAAATAGCATAAATTGCTGCATAATATTGTTTTTGGGTAAATAGAAGTTAAGCACGGATTTTTCACTAAAAACCTCAGGGCATCTCAGGGCCCTCAAAACCTTTTTTCCTATTTTTTTCTATAACGAAAGCCAGTTTATTTCCAAAATCTTTTAAAATGAAAATAAAATTTCCTAAAATGAAGGTTCTTTCGAGGTAGTCTGAGGGCCCTCGAAAATCTTTACAAATTCTGTTTCTTATACTCTTAAATGAGAGTCTCAGACGCCCTCAGGGCCCTCCGGTTCTTTCGAGGTAGTCTGAGGGCCCTCAAAAATCTTTCCAAATTTTGTTTCTTATATCCTTAAATGAGAGTCTCAGACACCCTCAGGGCCCTCCGGTTCTTATGGGGTAGTCTGAGGGCCCTCGAAAATAGTGTACAGACGTTTCGAAACTGGCCGTTTCCAAATTGACGATTCGAAACTGACGGTTCGAAACAATATTGTTTTACGGTTTTTTTTAATCAATCAAGTGGTAGTTTATCTTGGAAATGCTATTGGCCATAAGCGATTGCGCCTACGTCATAAGACACGTGACCATACACTATCTCCGTTATATCTCATTTTGCACTTGAACATACATGTTCGTTATTGAATGTTTATGTTTTTAACATTTAGTTCGTGGTTTTAATTTAAAAATATTTTGAGGTTAAGTTATGATGTGATTAAATTTAGTTTGTGTTGTTGTTTCTTGTATCATGTTTGTAATACTTGTTAGTAATTTATTTGTTTCTTTCTAGGCATAACTGATCATTTAAACATTTAAAGCAGCTCCACTCCATGTCTTTTCTAATTAAGGTGTTTGATGTCCTCAATGAGCAAATGAGAGAACGCATTAAGGTAGCAGAAGAAAACTGCCCTATTGATCACGGTTTGATGCTTCATCAGAAGCCACCATTGGCAATGAAATATAAATCTTCATCTTTCGCTCAACTTCCAAAGCCAAAGAAAAGGTTATCAGGTCGCATTGACATTGGTGCTGAAAACAATAAAAAGTATTCAATGCAACCATTGAAGTTGAAGTTCATCAACCTTCATCAAGTTCTAAAATCGAGACAGAAGTTGTGTCTTAGCCTCCAGATGATGAAACGCAGTGCTGGATGGATTCCTGCTTTTTTAAAGCAACAAGTCTGATTTTTAGAGTTAAAACGGTTTTTTTTAAGCCACAAAAAATTAACACATTACATGGCTCAATAATAATTAAAAATATTCCTGGTTTTTCTCAGGAACTGTGATTATGGAATCTTTCTGAATCTTTTGGATATAAAAGTTAACTGTAGAAAAAGATATTTATACTCTCCCCTGCCTAATTGTAGGGAGGGTAGAATAGCTGGGGTGGGTGGAGACAAAGGCAAAACCTCATAGACTGGGAGGGTTATAATAGTTGGGAGGGGTAGAAAAATCTTTATATTACCGTAGATTGGGAGGGTAGGCAATAGTTGGGAGAGGTGGAGGTAATATAATGTGAGTTAAACTTTGTTCCATGTGCATAGGGCTTCAAGAGAATTTGATCGAATGTCTGGAATCAAGTCGAACGTTTTATTAAGATTTATTAATGTTTTTGAGACGGAAACGTATCAGAACTTTTTGAATAGACTGACAGACAAACTTAATATCAATAATTTTCAGTTGTGTTAAAAGATGAATTCTCCCTGAAGGGGAGAGAGTACTAGCTAACCTGATTTACGTAAAGTTAAACTCGCGGAAACTTAAAAAATCTTTAAAGTGACTTATTACAGTACAGGTTTAGCGGCATTTTATCGTTAAATTTTTGTATGTAATATAATATATTATATTTTGTTATTATAAAACTTTTAAAAATTGAAAAAATAATAAATATTATCTCCCTTATCCCAAGACTTGTACTTTAGCGTTTATATTTTAGTGTTTAGTCACGTGTAGCGCGTTATAACGTAGGGCACAATCGCTCATGGCCAATAGCATTTTCCGTGTCAGTAAGGACACCAAAGAGATTGAATGTCATCTATTCAGTGGCTGAACAAATATGTCATGAATTTGAACAGAAGGATCATCCTTATTGCAAGGAAGAAATCGATATCAAAATCAAAAGAAACAACAGTTCCAGTTAAAAGATATTACCTATGCTAGCTGAGCACGTGCCTCGATTTACACAAATGGATTCAATAAAAAGTAAAGATTTTGATAAATTATTATTGCCAACTACTTTTTTTTGCTGTGGAAAACTTATTAATATTGAAGGAAGAAGTTTTGTAAATTGGTATGCTTCGCAGAAGGAGCTACCATGACAATTGTAAATGTGGAAAAACCTTTTACTATGGATTTGTTGACAACAAAAAAGATAACACCAGAACATTTGACGATCCTTACGATGTAGAGTATCTTTTGTTCCGATCAGGCATTGCATTCTCGAAGCAAATGCTACTTAATACAGATTTGCAACTTTGTATTGGAATGGTATTGTTTGAAAGTGTTGCTGAAATCTGTAACAACATGTGGTCAAACCCAAAACCTTTACATACCGTAAATGACCGATCTAACGCCCACTCCCGAACTGACGCCCCTCCCGAATAAACGCCCAGGGTTAAAGTTAAATTTTTTAACTAACGCCCACTCCCGATTAAACGCCATTCCCGAATAAACGCCCAGGTCCATAGAGAAAAATTAAAATAAACGCCCATGGGCTTTCATTTGATTCACAGCAAAATTAATACTACTTTTTTTAATCTTTAAAGTGTGGATCTATTGAAAGAAATAATTGCCAAGTCGTTCAAGGTTTGCGCCCTAAATCTCCCAACAAATGGCTCTGAAGATGACCAAATACATTGTTTTAAGGAGGGTACGACTTGTGAGGCAGGAGCAGAAAAGTTAAAAGCACAACTAGCTGTAATGACAAACGAGGAGATAGGTGATACCTGCGACCCAGCCATTCCACCTCCTCGATGACGATGAAGAGAATGACGAGAAACTTGATATCATGTAGTCGACGTACATCTTCTCGATTATATTACTTTTGTTGATGGACTTTGTTTATTAACGCCCCTCCCTTACTAACGCCCCTCCCGAATAAACGCCCAGAGTAAAATTCGTTTGTTAAAATAAACGCCCAGGGCGTTTAATCGGTCATTTACGGTAGGCGACGTCTTGAGAATGCATGGTTCGTTTACAAAATTTCTCATTATATAAAACACTTTGAACCGCGGACAAGAAATAAAAATTCTGAACTTGATATAGAACTTTTATGTGCTCAAGTTTATGAACTCATAAGAAAATCTATCGACGAGAAATGGAAAGTTCATGTTTGTAACGAAGTAGGTTGCAAGGAACGGATTCGTCGTTCTCGATGGTAACAAAAAGCTTTATTGATCCGTCTGTAGCTCTGAAAAGTCAAAAATAATTGGTTCAGAAGGAAATGTGAATAAATATGATTTATGCATAATGAATCCGGTCAGGGGAAATCAACTCTCTCAAGCTTCAAAGTTTTGTGATCAACACATCAATGATAAAATTTGAGAAGGAAATTTGATTATTGATTTGCGACCGATAACTAGAAGTTTTATGAAAATGCTACCATTAACAATTACTTCAGGTTTGGGATGAAAGGAGGATAATAACGTTGATCAATTCTATAATTGTACTGCTGGCATGATTGTTTTATATGTTTCGTTCTTGTGGTGTACGCTTATCGCACTGGGAAATGTTTACTGCTGATAGTCTCAGCAGTGTATTTGTATGGCTTGTTGATCTATTCAGAGAAGCACCATCATCTGAGTTAATAAATGGAGTGGTTAATGACAGAGCATGCGACCTTCATCCCTTCCTAAAGCGTCTTTTAAAAGAAGGAAACCATATTGCACGCAGATATAAAGATTTGACATACATAGTAGATATCTTTCACACAGAGAAGCATACCAAATCCATATGTGTTCTTTCTTCACCGGAAGAAATGCACATACCATCCACATCTCGAAAGATTCCAATATGTTAGCAGCATGAACACTGAGGTAGCAGAACAATCTTTTAATTGTCTCAACTCGTTTAAGTACATTGCTCGAAAAATGACATATGCACGATGATTATTATACTTCAAATTCTTAGATGATTCGTACAACGAACTTAGTTAGAGTTAATAACATAAATAATTATAATAATTTAGCCTTGCTTAGTGATATGTCAAGCTGTTATCTGCTCATGGATGGTTAATATATCTAGTGTAAAACCAAATGTTGATTTTGAGAAAATTAACTTTCTTCGTAAAACTCGCGCTATAAATATAATTTGCAAAAATCAGTTTTATATTGTAGATTTCATCCATTCGCGCTATTA
This sequence comes from Candelabrum cocksii, assembly GCA_963930725.1. Lineage (NCBI taxonomy): Eukaryota > Metazoa > Cnidaria > Hydrozoa > Anthoathecata > Candelabridae > Candelabrum > Candelabrum cocksii. Next base: position 3,373,974 of record OZ005677.1, on the reverse strand, counting down.
TTGCATGGATTTCGTAGAGTTACAAGAAATATACATATATCACATCATCGTATTACTTTAAGGGCAGGAAGTTTCGCGAGGATGAAAAATCGCGAAATTTATCGAATCTAACTTTCGCGAATTTCAATTTTAGAACAAATTTTACGGATAAAACTTTCGCGAATCCTCGAAAAACTTCACTTTCGGGGGAAAATACTTTCGCGAATGACAATGAATGAAGAAATATTTTCTTTTTGGACTATTTTAAAATTCTCAAGTTTCTTCCAAAATGACGAAAAAATTACCGAAATGTAAATAGAAATAAATATAGTCTTCTATACAGAATGAGTTCATTTTAGAGCGAGCCCCTTTCTTCCCACTCCGAATCTTCATCACTACTGTCGTCGATCAAATCAGACCTTCTCCCACACAAAATCTCTTCAGGTTATATGTCGTTGATTGGCAATAGATGTTGATTACCAATGTCATTTTCTTGTTCAAGAATTGGGTCGATATCATGAAAAGGGCCGATCGGCGGCAACTTTGATGAACCTAGATTCACGGCATCCGCAATTCCAGCCGCTTTCCAACCACTATCAATGATTTATTTGCCTTTAGAACTCGTCATGTGATTGTAAAAGTCAACGATCCAGCGAGCATGTATGGGGTTCATTCTTTTCAACTATAAACCGATTTCAATGTCGTCGATGCTTACTCCGTTATCTAAATGTTCTAGAAATTGTGACGAGTACCATTCGTTGAATTTTTGTTTCAAGAAGCTTTTTGCATACCCGTTGACTTTGAGGTCGAGTGGTTGATAATATTTTGTCATGTTAGCCGGAACGTTGACCATCAGGATGTTCGCTTTTTCGTAAGCATTGACTTCTGTGGTCATTTGGCCAGTAAATACATCCAAGATGACAAGAACTTTCTGATCTCCAGGGCACTTCAGAAGTTCTCTTTTCTTCACAGCATAAGGTTTGATAATATCTTTCAAAAACCTCAAAGATTCACTGGTGTTTGAAAAATGCTTTGGGTTAACGCTGAGACAAAAATCATTGGGAAATTTGTATCGAAAGATTGAGTAGTTTTACCACCATAAATCAACTGCATTGGTAAAAACTCACCTTGCAAAGTTATCGCAAACGTTTCTGTTATCATTCGTTTATCTGCGCTTCCCTCGATAGTAACTGATGTCTCACCTATTGGAGCGAGAGTTGTATTTCCCACAGGTACGTATTTCAATGGTGTTTGATCTGTATTGATTATCAACTCATATAGAATCTTGTGTTTTTCTATTTTCGCAACAATTTCGTGCAGAAATAAGAACTCAATCTCTTTCCGGGCATTTTCCGGTATATCTACTTTTGAAGATGTTTTTCTTCGTCTAACGTAGTTCATCCTGGCAAGCAAGCTTTTGGCCCAAGGAGAAGAATCTACATCAATATCACCTGCTACGTGAGGGTACTTCATAATAAGAGCTTTGGCAGTTGCATTTGCGACGGTTGTGTTGATCACATTTCCTTTTTTGCTTAAAGAACGTAAGTGTTGTTGGACCATTTCGTCTAAATCACTGAGGAGGTAGGGTCCCCGTTTTTCGTCTATACTTGTGAATCTTTTTCGACTCTTCGAGCTTTTCCTTTCCTTTTCGCACTTCTTCGTAGTACCTCTTTTGAAATGTTCGAACTGTGCTTTCTTTGAGATCATAGAATTCGGTCTTGAATTTCTTCAGGGCAGTAGCGTTTCCATCATTTTTAGCAGCATATTTACCGATGTCATACCTGTCTTTGTCTACCACTTGACTCTCGTGGCTGTGACCCGGAGGCCTAGTCCCTGGTTTGCCAGCCCACAATGACAAGCTATGCAAGGCATGGGCGCTTATCCCCATGAGGTCAGAATACCTGCATACCATTGTCGTTTAACAACGCGCAGAACAATGATGATGATGTCTACCACTTATGATACTGTGATGATCGATTAGACAATTTTTTTGAAGACACGTATTTATTTATCACCTGTCTGTCCAGCCTGTCAATATTTGACGTGAGAGTTGACTCCAGCAATTCTAAAATGCAAGCAGGATAAATTTTAAAAAGGGTTAAACTATTTAATTAAAATTTTGAAAAAAAGGACACATTGTTCCTCGTTCAAAGATTAAAAGAAAACTCGCACTTCGAAATGAACGAACCGACAAACATAAAAAATAAACCTACCACTTATTTCTGTTTCAACGTTGTTTTGAGTTACTGGCTCATCTTCAACATGTTCTGAGTTAGACCTTTTCTTTTTCAAGGTTCTTTTGCGTTTTCCGAAAGAACGACATGTTCCTTTATTTTCAGTGATCGTGTGTTGTATGAGGTTCTTTATGAAATCAAAATATCTGACGCCTTCGATTTGACGTTCGAAACAAAAAAACATTCCAACGTTTGTATACAACAAAAATAGAGTGCATTAAAACGTGATCAAAACACAAAAATACACTGATCTTTTTTCAAACAATTGCATCCTCTGGTGTTTCTGTTGAAATGGAAGTACATACATTTACATCTGCTGTTAGAGGATTTCATTACTATTGCAGATTTTGGAGACTTGAAAAACTGAAAAACTTGATTGAGTCTAAGAACCAGATAATGTGTTAGACTGATTTGCTATAAAAACAGTCGATCAAAATGGAGAAACAGTAGGACACTTGCCCAAAGAAATATCACAAGTGACAAAGTACTTTTTGTATCGAGGCATCACAATGCATTGCAAGCTGACTTCAAACCATTACCGTCGTTCATCTTTAGTTGCAACAGGAGGAATTGAAATTAAGTGCCAAGTCATGATAAATGCGCGGTCAACTGTGCTTCAATCAAGACTGACAACGTGTTACTTAGAATTGGTTTACAGTATCTACACTGAGCATGTGGAAAAAAGAGTGATGGGGGAGCTTGTTTTCAATTTTGTGATGACGTTACCCTCATTAATGAGCGTACCTGCCACTTCGACGACAAAAATACAAAAGAAAGAAAAAAAACTACTTTTGAGCCAGCTTCTGGAAGTGGAAGTAGAGATATAGGTAAAATGTTTTTGGGTAGCAAGAAGAGCAAGAAGACACAACCAGAAAATTGTGTAATTATTGAGTGACTCACTGTTAAAGAATCATGATAAAAAAAATCGAATAGATAAAAACAAAAATGAAATTGTTCTCTCTGTTTGTGTCTCAGCGTTTCGGAAATGCCTAACAATGAACTAAAACCACTCCGTTCATGGATTCCTTGTTATTTGAGAATTTTTTTTGCTGAAAAAACTTTCGTGATTTTTAGAAAAACTTGACTTTTCGCGAATTTCGATTTTACTTTCTTACCTGGCAGAAACTTTCGCGAAAAGGGGCAAAAATCGCGAAACTTTGTGCCCTTAAAGTACATTTTGACAAGAATCTGGACGCACTTTACAAATAGGAAATTGATCCACAAAACGTTTTAAAAAGATACATATCACATGTATTAAACTGGTCAGGCGAATTAAGAACATAGATTTAAAGAGAAGACAAATAGATAATTTTCATATTTCTTAGTACGCTTGAGAGGACGGTTTGAGAAATTAGAATGCTTCACTATGCTTCAGCATCATCCTGTATAAACGTTGGTAAGGAAGGTTACTGCGTTATTGTGAAACACGGTACATTTTGTTTTGTTAAGAGAGAGTTTGTTTCAATACCAATAGCTTATTTCTTTAACTTCGCTGTTCAAGATTCTAAAGCGAGACAACATTTTACCAGAACTCTACGGCGCACCACATGTTATTAGTATAGGAAATTTTTCAATTTTAATTTCAAATTGTTTATTCATCATATAATAATAGATACATAGAAAAACAAATTACAAAAATATATGGTTGGTGTCACTCAATAGCATAAAGCTGAACAATGTAGTGACACCACAGTAGAAATATGCGTAAAATATCTAGAAAATAAATATATATAATTGGGAAAGATACACACACAACATGAAATACAAACCACCAAGCAAAACATATATTTGTTTAATAACACTAAGCTAAACAAGGTTTACCCCTAATGCTAAGTTTGACTAAATTAGAAAATTGTTTACTGTTTAAGTCAAAAATAGAATTTAACCAATGCCTGTTTTTATATTTTACATCAAAAATATTTTTAATGTCTCTAATTGATTTGTTCTATTCCATGATGCTTTGGTGTTTAATTGAGTATTTGCCATAAAAAATTGTATTATATGAACAAATTTTAAGTTCATTAGCTAGGGCATTGCGAGATGGATAAAGATGAAAATGGCAAAGCTTTGTGAAGAAATTGCCAATCGAAGGGGGGATATTTTGGTTTAAAGAATCAAAAGCAAACCTAATGTTGAGGAGTTTAATAGTAGACGAAAATGGAAAGATAATAAATTTAGTAAAAGCAGCAGTTACATTTGATCTAAAAGGTTGAAAATTTATAATTCTTAGAGCGTTGAATAGAACATAATTTATCTAGATTTATGCTTCTCTTTTGGCCCCAAATTTGACAACAATAAGTTAAATGTGACGAAAAAATTGAAAAATACAAACTTTTCAACAATTTTGTATTAACGTGGTATCTAATTTTTGAAAGCATGCTATTTGATCGGTTCATTTTTTTACAAAGTTCGCTTAAGTGAGGTTTCCAAGTTAAGTTTTTATCAATTAAAATATACTGCGTTCTTCCATTAAGTTAGTTTTTGAGAAGGTTTTAAAACTTCCATGTATGCCATAGATGCCTAATTTTGTCAAAAGAATCACGTGATCTACCGCAGGTAAATGCTTTTGGCAAATCGAAAAAACCATCAGGAGCGTATATTTTTGTTTTCAAAATTATTTTAAATTTCATCAGTCAGGTCTCTAAAGTAGCATGATCTGTTCCGGTATTTTTCTTAAAACTAAAGAATAAAAAAGGCGATTGAATTCAAAATGATGATCACAGAGCCGTTTAAAGATTCATTTTCCAGGAGAATTTACCACGAAATTGCATGTTGATTTTCAGTTAGAAGCACAATTAAAAGCAATTTAAACAAATATTGTTGGTAAAAAAAGAACAATTTCCAAATGATTGCATTTCAAAACGTAACAAGAAACGGTTTTTAGCACAGAAATTAATGCAATACCCAAAATGAATACCGAGAGTCGACAATTTGACAAAAATGACAAGAATATGCAGACCAAAATAGCTAACCTAACAATAAATGTGTGTTCTAAAATAAATACGATCTATATATAATTACAAGGGGAAAAAAGCATTAGAGCGTTTTAAAGTATTATATATCTATTTGCGTGGGTACTTTCCTATTTTTCTCCACCACTACCATTAATCCCCCCCGCTTCTAATTGGCCTCTTTTAAAATGCACCCTTAGGCCCGTAGCTGTTTTAAAAAATTTGGGGGGCCAAATTTTTTGTGACACCCGAAGTTCAACCATGGTTAGCACTGAGGTAACCATGATTAAATCTATCATGTATAGCATTTGTTACAAAATCATGAACTTCAAAATAGCTCTTTCTGCACTGATCCTTAGAAGAAAGGAAACTTTGATCTTCACTATTTCCGTACCCACAAAAATCAGTCAGCTGAGTAGTATGTCGACGTTTTCTTGATGAAGTTTACTTCGAGTTGTTCTTTTTTCTTCCAACCTCCTCCCAGAAGATATCGAATTCATAATCGGTGCATTGGCTCTTTAGTCCATTAACAACAATTTCTGCCAAATGTTGTGCATCTGATGCACACAGATCCGGTGATTGAAGTGTTTTGCTGAGGTTGTCTGTCTGTGACAAAACCCTTTACCCTAGAAGGCGTCCAAACAGAAAGAGAAAGATGGTCATTGTTGCTTGTACACCAATCATCCTTGCTTTCATTTCTGTATCGGCAGTTTCAAAACGTAGTGGAATCAGTTTCGTTTACCGGATCAATACTTCCACTTCCAATGCTAATTATTACTTCTATTGTCTTAGTTTCAAAATTTGAAAATCGCTTTTTGTTTTAACTTTTTTTATATAAGAATAAAAAAAAATTTTAATGGAAAAAAAAATTGGAGGGGGCCGTGGCCCTATTTAAATACTGGTGAAAATTTTTGTTTGCAATGGTTTGATCAAAGAAGCCGATATTTTTATTTCGCTGTCGTCACATACATTCACGTAAATATGTTAAGCTCGATTTCTTCTTCGAATAAACAAGCTCTCGTCCACTTTTACATTCGCGTTGGCCAATTACTAAAGGATTAGGGAGTCGGTTAGCAGCACAATTTTCATGTGTAGTTTTAATCAACAACAGTCTTTTTATTCATGCTTGCAAAACTCGATATAATTCTTTACTCCTCCCAGCAATAGATAAATAGCACGACTTTTCTGAAAGGCAGATTTGTGCTATCAAATCCAAGTGTTTTTTTGTAACATTACTGCACGACATCCCGGCAGCCTTGATGTTAACCGCGTTAGAAAAATAACGCATATTCATTACAACGAATGAAAGATGTCCCAACAAAAAGTGAGATTGACAGCTGATCGATTTAAAACCAGACAAGATTCGATATGAAATCAGACAATAGACCAGACGAGACAGTAATCAAATCTTGTGGTGGGGAGAAACTATTTCTGGTGGGGGGAATAGTAATTGGGAAACCACTTTTCAGTGATAAGAAACAGAAATGATTTTTTTAAAAAATTAGACCATTTTCAGAATCTTTGATTTCTTTTCTTTTCAGAATCTTTTGACTTGATGTTTTAAATTGTAGCAGCTCTGTAAAAAAAATAGGAGTTTCTAAGCTAAATTTTGTTATCAAACTCCGAACGTATACTTCCGATAAGTGGGACACTCAGGGGACCGACGAAATCTGTCTCACTTAGCAAATGTCCCACTTAAGCGTATGCCTATATTAGGTTAGGAAGTTCAAGGGACCGAGAAAAACCGCCCCACTTATCGAGAGTATACTGTATTGTGAAAATTCTTTATCCTATGTCCCTCAAAGACACTGTGCGTAAACTGATACATTTTTTGTTTATAAATAATAATAAATATGAGATGTTTTTTTTATATATAATATAGTATTTCATACATGACGGAAAAATTGGCGCGAAAGCAAAGTAGACATTTTCTTGTTAACTCGAAATAAACATTCTATAAATATGTATTAAATTGAAGTAAAAGAAAATAAACGCAAAATCAATCAAATTATAATTTGGAAAAAAATATGAAATAAAAATGAAACTATACAAAGAACAAAGAAAATAAAAATGTCTAAAAAAAAATAAACTGAAAGGACATTTAACCGTAATTTACAAAAAAAGCTGAATTCATTTCTGAAATGATAAATTGAATTTAAGATATTATACTTATTATATTTTTGTTACGAGAAAGTCGAGTTACTCATGACAAAGTCGAGTTATCGATCACAAAGTTTCAATACACAAGCTGTTCCTATTACGGTTTTTGTTCAGCAAAATGCAATCAAGAAATTCCTAAAAGTCACGCAAACAAATCTACTCTAAAAAGAATTTTGTTATGTAAATAACTTGGTGCGTGTTGTCAGGAAGTAATGGAATTTCCCCTCAATAAATCCCGAGTAGGAATATTGTCGATTTCTATTCTATTCTATAGCCATAGAAGCGGTAGAAATATACAATATATTATCGTTTTCATTCGTGTTGTAAAGAAGGACGCCTCAACTTCACGCTTTCACCGGCTCGCAAATGTCTGCGTAGAGGGGTGGCGATTTCAACAACTTGAGCTCATACTCCAACCGTTCCACATGCTCCTTCTTCGAGTTGTACGAGCGAGTATCGAAACTCGACTTTTTCGACTCGCGGTGGAACGAGAGCAAATGGGAACGGTTCCTGGCGTCAGGGTAAGAGTAGTCCTGGAGAAGATGAGATCAAAAGTGTGCATTTGCGAAGGTTCGCGAAATTATTCGAATGTTTTTTATTCGCTTTAAAGCTAGTTTTCGCTCAGATGGATATAGCGAAAATATCTGCTGTTTTTATAATGTTTGTTGCGACACTTATCTCAAAGCATTGGTAAACAGTTGGAAAAAAACATAGATACTAGTTCTGTTGATCTATCAACGTCTGGAAAAAGCTTTTGAAATGATATTAAAGGATTGTTTTAGTATTTTGGATAGGCCTATCAGAATGTCAACTTTCTGTTTTAATTCCAGAATTAACAGTAACCAAACAAATAATAATCTACCACCACCATCATCATCAACATGAAAGTCTGGTTACCTGTTTAGTGAGGACAAAGTAGGCATAGAAGATGAGGCTGCTACCGAACGTGACAAAATACGTCACTGGCTCCATGATGTCCCACGAATACTCCCACCAAGTAAGACGCGCCAAGAAACCGAACTGCAACGCCATCCAACCTAAAGCAGTTTTCTTGTATTATGCAGAATTTTGAATTAGATGTGTTGCGTTGCATAATATATGCCATTTCGCAAACGCATTTGAGCAGCTTATTCACAGAAAGCTAATTTTCATAGAATGATGATTTTGGTGGCATAATTTATGCAAAATTACACATTCTGGTTGCATGCCTTGTGCAGAACATAACATTCTATTTGAATAATTTATGCAGAATGTTTCCTTTTTGTATAATTTATGCAAAATAACACTTTCTGGTTGCATGCCTTGTGCAGAACAAAACATTCTAGTTGAATAATTTATGCAGAATGTTTCGTTTTTGCATAATTTATGCAAAATAACACATTCAGATTGCATGATTTATTCAGATTTGAAATAAAAGATAACATCAGAGTCGAAGTAAAGCAAAGCAGAATATAGATTTGAGTGTTTCAAATAATTTATATATCATAAAATTTTATTTTTATTTCTTTCTGCTACAAACTTATTCAAGACGTTAAAAGTCTAAAAATGTATTCCCTCAAGAAGTAAAGCGAAGAGGTGAAAAAGTGACCAGCTAGACGCCTTTTAAGCCAGTGCAGCATTTATGTAAATACATACAATAAAATAGATATATAACTCCTAAAATGACACTGAAATAATTAGGCGAAATAACTTCCCATGCAAAAAGATAAATATTATATTTATATTGGTGTTATTAATTTTAAATGAATTACCTAAGCCCGACCAAACCAACAGTTCTGTTCTTGACGCAGCTTTTGCATCCAGTACAGATTTTTGTTCTTCGAGAGGAGTCAACTCATCTTTTAGCATGTCCAAATGCTGTTCTATTGCTTGCTGACGTAACTCCTGTGCAAAGTTTTCTTTTAGAGGAGAGTAAGTATATCATCATCATCATCATTGTTCTGCGCGTTGTTAAACAACACCGGTCATAGTAATCAGGTATGCAGGTATTCTGACCTCATGGGGGATGCCTTGCATAGCTTGTCATTGTGGGCTGGCAAACTAGGGACTAGACCTCCGCATCACAGCCACGAGAATCAGTAAGTATATAGGAATTTGTTCAACAAAGGCTTACAGTAATTTCAACAACTATACTCATAAAAGCTTTATTATCATTCATTGTTCCCAATAACAGAGGTTGGCTTGGTTTCAGTTCATTCTAACCGTAGGATTTGTTGGAACAGAGTTTATCTAAAGGAAACATGCCCCTGATTGCTCCCTCCCCCAACCTTAGTTTTTGAACATGAATCTCGAATTGACCAATATCATGATTTTGATTAATGCGGTTGAAAGTCATTCGGCATTCCTTAGTATTTTATCATTAATGTATTTTCGCAAGGAATGCTTGACAAATAAAGAGTTTAACAAATTTTTTGAGGGGAAAGAAGAAGCATTTATACAGTTTCTATCATATCTAGCAGACTAATAGCAAATGAACTTACAATCAATGTTCATAGCAAAAAAGATGAAAGCAAATTAATATCTCGTGTTGACCATTACCTTGTTCCTAATTCATTTGACAAATCATTAATTAATGCAAAGATTGTTCAAAATCTAACAATGTTTTTGTTTTTCAAACAAAGGCAGAAATGGATGAACCACATGCAAGATGTGTTGAAAAAAGATTACTGATGGCTTAGTATTCTGATCATCATCAACATCATCATCACGATCAATTGATCTATTGCGCAAACCTTGTACTCTTGCACGTTGAGATCAGAATAGAGCTGGCTAACTAACGTCTTCACCGAAGACAGCTCATCAACGGGTTGTAAGGGGAAGGTGTCTAAACGAACAAATAAAAATCGTGAATGACGACACCAATACAGATTCATGCTGACATCTCTTTGAATAAAATTGGAATGTTTTAACGAAACAAATAGTTTTTGACTAATTACATATGGTGAAAATGCCATTGAACAAACCAAAATAATTTGTTCAGTTTGACCATTTAACGAATTATTTACTAGAATCAAAGCACATTTCCTTATTACATTCGTCATCGAGGTGGATGATTTAGTTGCACGATTTAGGTACAACTATTGAATTGAAAACAAACACAGCTACTTTCCCCGTTAGCGGTGATACAATAGATTTTACAAATACTGAACAAAGACGAGCTACTTAGTAAACGTAGTGAGTTGATTGCGAAATGACGTCATTCAAACAAGTTTTTGCTAGGAAATTATAAATCGAGAAACCGATAATGATCCTTTTGTTTTTGTTTAATTGATCGCCCACATATTTTTATCGCCTCTCGGGAATTTGCCAAATCTACATGTACGAAAAACCTTTTGTAAAACATTCATTAGTTTAGCTGAAGAGTGTGCATACACAAAACTCAGAGTACTGAGAAACAAAAAATGTTGATTTTCTTCTCAAACTTAAATATACATACTCCATAGGAATTTAAAGTATATGGGATTTTGAAATTCGAGGAAACTGTATTTTGAAATAAAATTTATTAATTTTGTAACTGTCAGAGTTGTGATTTAAATAGATAAAGAAATAATGGGATCAATAGAAATATGTAAACATACTAAGTTTTGTGTGGATGGTGTCAGGACAGCAGGCAGGTTTTGTGTGGGTGATAGTATTGTAGTCGTGAAAAAATATCTCGTTAGTATAAAAGGAATTTAATCATCCAATATCCACTGAGGTCAACACACAAAAGCAAAATGATTGTCGAGAAAAGTGCAAGCTACCTGGTTTTGGTGTAATCACATCAAACGTGTTCTCATTGATGGACACTTTAAAATCGCTCTGCATCAGCATGTCAATGGTGGTCGAACCAGAGACGCGGTTTCCATCCATCGTGTACACAGCCACCCTGTCTACACCTTTGTCTTCGTCTTTAATGTTTTCCAGTAGGTCTTTCACCGTTTGTGACACGGGACGTAGAGCAAACTCACAGTCCTCATGTCGTGATGGTAGGGGCAGTGTCACAATTGCATACCCATTCCGATAGACAGATGATACGTCTCCTACAAGAAATTGGTGTAAAAATGGGAATCGATTTTACAATTTTAAATAAAGTTCATTTTTCGCAAATGACTTTGAGCTTTTAGAGTATACAAAGAATAAGTTAAAACAAAACTACGTTTTCCTGCTGCACATTTAACTTCAAATTGTATTTCAGAAAATTTCTATTAATAACACATCACTGAATAGCAATAGTGTACACGCATTTCTTTTTATAAGAATACACTTTATAAGAACAGCAGGGCAATAATGCCCAGGGTGAGAATTCTACTGTGTCGGAGAATATTTTGCCGAAATATTGCTGAATTTGCAAAAGTTGATAGAAGACAAAGATAAGAAAATAAGACATGTATTTATAAATTGTGACAAGTTGTGCAATGTCTTCTATAAATACATACGCGATCAAAACATGTACCCAGTATAGAAGAAAAAACTTCAATTCATTAAGAAATTTTTATGGAACAAAAAATAAGAAAAAATACAACCTATTTTAAGTAGAATAAATAAGAATATGCTAAGAATATTTCAGCCTGATTTGGAGTTAAAAGTTAAGAATACTTGACCCTGGCCGAATCAAGTCTATGCTTATAAAAAAAAGCGTATATATATGAACTCACTGAAACAATAACTCAGTGACAGTGCTCTTTTCTGGAGAGGAACAATCTAAAAAAGAAAATAAAAATCCGAAACAAAAGAATTAGAGTAGAAAAATTAAAAATGCAACACTAGAATATTGCTATGTGATAGAATCAGCAAACAGACGGTTGCAGATGGTTGTGGGATATTAGAAAACTCAGAAGGGTCATTCCATGTCAAATGAAACGGACCATTTCACCCACCCCCTCAGATTTTGCTGAAATTTGGCATGCAACCTTGTATTCATGAAAGAAACATGTGTACAAAATTTCAGCTCAATACCACCTATGGTTCCTGAGATATAGACACTCGGCTCCAGGCCCTTTTTGGCTATTTCATTCTCAGCGCCGCACAAAATTCCAGTCACTGGCCATTGGTTTTGAAGCGGTCTCATCTAAAATATGGCAGCTACTGAGCTGAAATCTGATACCTGACCATTTTAAAGGGTGAGGAATTCAAAAATCATATCAAAAAGATCAAATTCAAACTCTTTACCCTCTTAATTTCATTCTGAAAATAAAAATTCTAATAAAAAATTCTGCTCAAAATTATTTTTTTTGAAATTTTGGTGAAATAAAGTACATACTATGAACTAACAGTAAATAGAAAATTGAGATGGCCATTTTTATATAACTCAAAAAATTTCACTTCAAAAATTTCCTAAAATTTGTAAAAACATAATAAAATCTCTTTGAAAAGTCTGGAACAAAATTCTGCATTTACTCAATCAAGCTGTTGCATTGTCCAATGAAGCTGTTGTATTGATAAATGAAGCTGCTGCATTGATAAATAACCTGCTGCATTGATAAATGAAGCTATTCTATTGCTTAATGCAACATTTAGAATTATATATTTTCTCTCTTGTATTATAGACATCAAGTTTTTGAAGTTATGAAGGTTTTTTTTACATCACAAAGTCCTAACCTAGTTTTCTCAAAGAGTTGAAGAAGAATCTGTCTCCAAGAGAGGTTATTGTTTTAGGAGACTTTGCAGGAAATTACTCATTTGTAGTTCAAGATAAAATCCAAGGTATGCATCGGAACAACTCTCAATGCTCCTTGCACCCCATTGTTGTCTACTATAGAGATGGGGATGAAACAAAATCACATTCAATTTGCTTCATATCTGATGACCTTAAATCATGATGTTGATTTTGTGCATGTTGTTGTTAAGGAAACAGTTAGCTTCATAAAACATTTTCTGATTGATGATTTGTTGCATGTACACCATTTCTCAGATGGATGTGCTGCACAATACAAAAATAGAAAAAACTTTTTGAACCTTTGTTTCCATAAAGAAGATTTCAATGTTGATGCCTCGTGCTCTTTTGCAACAAGCCATGGAAAGTCTCCATGTGATGGTATTGGTGGGACTCTCAAACGACTTGCTGCAAGAGCTAGTCTACAGCACACAATTTCCGATCAGATACTCACACCTATGAATTTCTTCACATTTTGCACTTCTGAAATCAATGCAGTAACTTCATTATACATTTCTCAGGAGGACATCAACAAAACTTGAATCCAAATAAAAGATCGTTATGAGATGGACAATTCCGGGTATCAGAAGTTTTCACCACTTTGTCCCTTTATCAAAATTTGAAATTGCAACGAAAAGGCTACCAGAAGAAGAAATGTACACTTTACAATTTGAATTTCATCATCAAGAAGCACAGGCCGAAGTTGTAGAAGTTGCAGTGTCCCAGTTTGTTTGTTGTGTTTATGAACACTCCTCGTGGATTGGTATTGCATGTGAAGTTGATCGGGAAAACAAAGATGTATCTGTTAAATTCCTACATCCTCGCTTTCCATCATCATCTTTCCATTGGCCTTGAAGAAATGACATTTGCTGGGTTCCAAATATTCATTTGCTTTGTGAAATATCACCCCCATCAACTGAGACAGGTAGGTAGCCAATACAAGATAAACAAAGAGGATGTTGAAACCATTCATAATTCTTGGAATAACTTTTTAATGAAAAAAACATAATTTTTTTAACTTCTCCATTAAGAATTTTTTACAAAAACTTGCAACCAGAAAGAAAATACCATGTCACTTTCTTTTTAAAAATAGCTGAATATAAATAAATAGGCAGCTGATTAAAATTTGTTGGAATTTATGTTAATTTTGTTCCTTACTTTTTAATATTCGAAAAATAAATTTTGTTAATTTTTATAAATTTTACGCAATATTTGAAGTGAAATTTTTTGAGTTATATAAAAATGGCCATCTCAATTTTCTATTTATTGTTAGTTCATAGTATGTACTTTATTTCACCAAAATTTCAAAAAAAATAATTTTGAGCAGAATTTTTTTATTAGAATTTTTATTTTTCTTATAATTTTCAAAAAAAAAATTCAATTTTTATTTCCAGAATGAAATTAAGGGGGTAAAGAGTTTGAATTTGATCTTTTTGATATGGTTTTTGAATTCCTCACCCTTTAAAATGGTCAGGTATCAGATTTCAGCTCAGTAGCTGCCATATTTTAGATGAGACCGCTTCAAAACCAATAGCCAGTGACTGGAATTTTGCGCGGCGCTGAGAATAAAATAGCCAAAAAGGGCCTGGGGCCGAGTGTCTATATCTCAGGAACCGTAGGTAGTATTAAGCTGAAATTTTGTACACATGTTTCCATGCATGCCAAATTTCAGCAAAATCTGAAGGGGTGGGTGACATTTTCAATTTTTTTGGTTTGATTTGACATGGAATGACCCAGAAGTTGTGAACAAATAGATTGAGGGCAGCACAAATTCTGGTTGGTTGAATGATGTGTACCATGCAGTTATATTTCTTAATAAGCATATAGCGCATAAAATATGGGACGATCACCGATCGTTGAAACCGCGCAAAGATCGAAAAGCAGCAATATTTGTGACAGGCAAACTTTCAATGTGTGTGTTTGAGATTTTGTATAAAACAATAAAAAAGAAGTAGTTCATCATTCACTTTGGTTTTTCTGAACGATTGATGTCTTGCCGACTAAAACTCAAAGGTAAACAGGTACATGATGACACTAATAGGCGTAAGTATATGCTCCTACTATGTCACATTCACCAGAAGAAATTGGTCGGTTTTATGCTGATCTGAGTAATATTATTAGAAATATACCAGTTGAAGATAAAATTTCTGTCATGGATTTTGTGTAGTTTCTGACTAGCCCGACTGACCCGCTTTAGGGTGGCATGGAATTGGGACCAGCAACACAAATGGTTTAGCTCTTCTAAACTTTTGCACTGTACTGAGAATAATTTTTCTGTCGGTGGAACTTTTTTCCAGAAAGAAAATAAATACAAAATAACCTGGATGCACCCTAGATCAAAACATTGGAATCCGATTGATTTTGTACTGGTTCGTTCTTGTGATGTTAAAGATGTTATTAGCGTTTGCACTTTTAAGAGGTGCTGAATGCTGGACTGGCCACCGTTTGGTACGAGCTAAGCTACATATCGTAGTCACACCAAAACATCATAAACGATCTCCACCAATTCCAAAACATATAAATATTTTTTGTTTGAAGAATCTTGCCACTGCTAAGCTTTTTCAGGATGCAGTAAAAAATATTCCACCCCTTAATAATGTGGTCTAACTTTACTTGCTTCTTATGTGCTTGGTTTTACTTCGAGAAAAGGTCCTGACTGGTTTACTGATTATGAACATCTCTCATCTTTTAGATAATAAACGTAAGTTGCATAGCAATCTTTTATCATCAGGCATTGAACCATCTACTAACTCTGCTTTCAAGTCATTGATAGCTGGAATACAACTTTAAAACATGCAACTTAAAAGAAAATTGGTGGCATCAGAAAGCATCAGAGGCACAAGCTTATAGAAAAGATACTAAAACTTTCTACTCCTACATTTGTGATGTTTTTGGACCTTCACGGGCTAAGACTGCCCCGGAATTACTCAGAAACCCTTTGTTGCCTCACTAGATGAATATATTTCCATTGCTGAAATCAGTTCTGCAATGAGAAAACTTACAGTGGTAAAGCTCCTGACATTAATGGTTTTACAGCCAAAATTCTTAAATTTGATGGAATTACTGTATGGCGTATAGTGCACCATCTCATTATATACATTTTTGTGTGTGTATATATATATATATAATAAATATATATTACATAATATGTATATATCATTTTCTATTCTGATCAGCTGCAAAATTTAACATGTGCGCAAAACAGTATGAAAAGTGAAGAACACCTGTTTAAATACCAAACTACAGATTAGACATCAACATCAACCAGAACACACTTCTATTCCACTTTTGTGTGTTTTTTAGACTTTAGAAGGGAGGTATAGCAAACAAAATATTTACAACTCTCTGTTTGAAACTGGACATATTTTGCAAATGGGCATTTGCCTGAAACAAAAAATCAAGAAAATTCCCAATTTATAGCAATATTATCGAGAACCGGCTTAAAATCGAATCATAAAGCAAACCTTATATTTGCTGTGACATCGCGCAAATCGGTTGACACAAAATGAAGCTAACCGCATGTTTTTATTGATAGAACCAATAAATCAATTTAATGCTTTCATATGATATCTCCCCTTAACTGTACGCAACAACGCCAATAGCAATATATTCAAAGCTATTATGAATCTACGAGAAAGCAATCAAATAAACATTGTCTATAGAATAGAATAGAAACATTTATTTACCAAAATAATAACAAAGAAACAACAACAACAACAAATATTTGGTTGGTGTCGCTAAATAGCTTAGTGCTGAAAAGGTGACACCTTAAACTTTCCTATATACAAAAAGACATGTAGGTACACAAATATAACGAACAATACAACTATAAATAAAACAGTAAAAAACGCTTGGAAAAATGTTAAAATACGGATTTACTTAAAGTAAGTTTGACTAATCGAGAAAACTGTTTTCCGTTTATCACTAAATAAAGACTTTATTTTGAGATCAGTAGTTTAAATCAAAAATAGAATTCAGCCATGTTAGTCCAGTAGAACTTTTTTAACCTTGAGCCATTTACGAAATTGCTTTTGTAGATTGTAGTGAATATCTTTAGAAAGCGTAATGATATAGACTTGAAACTTGGTACAAAGGTGCTATGTGATAAAGTGAATAATCTTCTTTAAAATGGTGGTTGTTGCCTTGGCAACCTGGTGATGTCATCATTTTTATTAAAAGTTCAAAAAAATTGACTTTATTGACCTAACGAAAATTTGACTGAGTGAACCATTGTTTCTTGTGTTTTATACTTTATTGTCAGAAAATTTTGCGAATCAAGCGTTTCTTGATTTCGTGGGAATTTAATTTTGAAGAGCCAAAATCGATATCTTTTTTTGTTCCTTTTTTGGAAAAGACAATCAAAATTCAACATTTTAGTTTGTTTATTAACCAGATTTTTCTGTTCTTCACACTTCTAAAACATGTTGTATATAATACTAACATAACAAACTCTAAAGAAATACTAACTATATTTTTCATGATATGTAATGTTCAATGTCTTCAAAAATATCGAAAACGTTACAATGATCATCTTCCGGCGCATAAATATCTTGAAATAATAAAATACATCCATGGACCATGTCACGTCACTTTTTTACTCTATAGCCTACAACAATGAAATAGGCTACCACCTGTCAAGGAGCTGGCATAATCCACACTATACACTAGCATAAATAGAGTTAGCACAGATTGAGATTGATGAACAAGATGTTGTTAAAGTGTCAGTTTTTCTCAGCATTTAAAAGAAATTGACTTTATTGACATAAAATTGAAAAATTGACCTAACGATAAAAAATTTGCATTTTATTGACCTATCAAATTACGATTTTGAAACTTGCTCCATGTGTCCAGAACTCTTACTTAAAACCACACCGCAATAACTTAATAACTAAAACTTAATTTTATTGACTTTACTTGCCCTACTTATTATACATAAACAGCCTTAGAAACTTGGAACTATAAGTGTCAAAATTTACTATGGAGCAGATGACTGAAACATTGTTTACAAAAATACATCTAAAAGGTGTCTATCATTAAAATCATCAGTGTCGTCATTATTGTCATTTTTATCAAAAATTTCAGTTCTATTAGAACAGGATATGCCATGACATTCGTTGCAGGAAAAGCTGTACATTTCAAACGGCTTCCTTTACACGAGCAACGTTTGTCAGACGACCCTTTGCAACCACATCGAATAATCTGCAAAAGATCGTGCGGTCCTGCATCATTGTCGGCCATTATTGGTGTATAGGTATCATCATGGCTCTGCCAACCCAATCGAGAGGCTACAAATAGATATCGCTGAAACCTTTCCGCACCTTTAGCTGGTGATATACTTGTGATATACTCAAGGCCGTTATAGAAAACAGGTCTTGGATAAAGTGGTAGAAGTGCATACGTGAACGATCAGACAAAACCATTTCATCGCACTTTCGTTTTCTAAGTTGAGATAATGTTTCAACAGAAGAATGCAGCAGTTCGAGAAAACGAATTGATGCGTTTCCGATTTTTTCGGGTGATCCTCGTAAAATGTGTTCGACATAGATTGAGTGTAGCAGAGTTTCAGAGTTTGTTGAATATTGTTGTCTTACCAAATTGATGGATTGCAGAAGTGATATCGCATCCCGTAAATGCGTGAACGAATATCAGTTAGTCAAGATCTGCTGGTTCCCTGATGTTTTTCATTCCGTTGCAATCTCTCTCCCCGCTGTTCCTTCTTGTCATGTTTGTTAA
Source organism: Candelabrum cocksii (assembly GCA_963930725.1). Classification (NCBI taxonomy): domain Eukaryota; kingdom Metazoa; phylum Cnidaria; class Hydrozoa; order Anthoathecata; family Candelabridae; genus Candelabrum; species Candelabrum cocksii. The sequence goes on along the minus strand of OZ005677.1, from coordinate 3,355,282 downwards.
GAACACTTCCTGTATGTTGGATGCATTGCTATGATGAACCAGTAAGCATAGAATATCGGTGTCATCTGAATAGACCGTAACAGGCGTGTCATGTGCAGCAGTCAATGCAACTTTAACAATGGTAGTATCGGCGTCACTTGGGCACTGTACGATATTGAAACCATCCCTTTCTAACTTTTCTGCTAAGGTTTTCACAAACGTTTCTTTGTTGGTGTAGTTTGACAGGAATACAAATCTTTCCGATGGACAAGGATTAGAAACTATATTTTCCACTGTCTGTGAAATCCTTCCATAACGTTTCTGACGAGTTGTGTCCTTTGTTGATAAAGCATATCCGTCAAACACAACAATATCAATGCATAGGTGAGTTAAAAGATTTGCGTATTTCTGGAAGATTTCTTGAAACAACTTATTCTTCTTCCAATAACAACACCACGGCAAAGCTACATCGTCAGCGATTCTGGTGGTACATTCGGGTGCATTGGATGTTCTTCAGAAGAAACAATTTCAACTTTGACTTCTGAGCTGAACGCATGATTCCATCCTTAAATAGTGACATGGGGTATTGAAGTAGTCGGTGACTTCATTTTCGGGGTTTCTCTCAAAACCAACAACGAAGCGTAAGAACAGTGTTAGTGGATCTATTGTTACATTGTCGGAGCCAACATTGATACTTGGATATAGACTTTGTAGCGTGACTACTCGGTCTTTCCTCTTAAAATAACAGTTTGAGAACGTTTTCCCATCGAGTCCACTTTGAATGGATGTTTCAATCTCTTAAGCTCTGTCACAGGTTGTTCTTGTCGCCCATTAATCGCGAATCTAAAGCCACAAGCTGACCTACTTTAAATGGGTTTTTCGACCGGTACCAAGATTGAAATATCATTGACTGGTGCATAAACAGTTGACCCTAAGAAGCTCATTAGTTGGTGAAACTCTCCGAGTCGAACAAATACATCCATCTTCATCGAGACGATTTCGAACGTTTCCACGTACAATAAAACGGCATCTGGACATTCAACGTGTGACAATGGTCTTCAACAAAGGAAAGAAAGGAATAAAGAGCTGTGGGGTCTGTTGCGTGCAGATTGATGATTGGTAGAATTGGCTGACTTTGTGACGAGCTCATGTAACCTGACCAACTTGAACGCTTATTTCTTGAAAGTGTAGCTTACGTTCTACATAAGATCAACAAAACGTGGTTGCAGAAGACACTCCTAAAATATACAATACATAATTACGAGACAAAATAATAAAGGTTCCTTTGTTAAGTAAAGGATAATAAATTAGGTTTTGTAACTGACGAATTTCGTCGGTAGTCTGATATATATTTGTTGTCTGTTCTACGTTTTTATGGGAACCTTTATGGGCTGTGCTGCGGTCTTAATATCACGTTCATTTTCATCAGTTAAGTTAATTTTACGTTCAGGCTTGTACCACTTTTCTGAAAGCAGATCAGCAACCCTATCAAGCAATATTATATTATTTTTACCCCTCTCTAGTAACAAGTCGCATGCTATAGATTCCCCATACTGCTCTCTAAGTTTCGTTTGAGTCATCTTTAGAGAATGTATGTCGTTGCCCAGTTTTGACATTAAAACGTGAAACTCTGATACTGTATATAGAGACATGTCATCTTCAAGCGTCTCACATGCTGCGTTAAAGAATTTCATTTTCTCGGTACAAGTAGGGCGACCTGGAGTTGACTGCTTCGGCACAGGATTTTCAAAGCTAAACATGCATGCAATGTGATTATCATCGAGTCATTATCACCGAGTATCGATCCTACTACAAATTTTGCAAGTTTATCATCGCGGGTTTTCCATAGATCTAGTGTTGAAGTATATATGCCAGAGTTTTGTAAATTCTTTAATTTTTTTTCGATTAGGATTCTTAATGGAGCAGATAGTTCCACAATAAAAACAATGAGCTTTGAAATCGAAATTTTCTCGGATTTAAGCTGCTTACTAGAGGAAGATTAGACCTGAGTGGTCTTTTAACAGGACGAGCTTGATTCCGCAATGCCGTACCACACGTTATATGAATAAATGTTGACTTTCTAAGGCTCTTGTTTCTTCTTAAAACTGAAACTAACTTAGCCAGGTTAGCCAGGACTTTTTATCGATTATTGTATTCAACGGATGCTTCCCTCCATCTTCTTTCGACCAGGGTGATCCAATTTGATTTAAATTAGTTTGATCAGGTTCGTTCATTAAATATTATATCATTGTACTTCTCTAAAATATAAGTTCTCAAAAGCTTAAACAATAATTTTTATACTGATTTTAATTATGCAAATAAAAACAGCGCTACCCGATTCTTTATTCTAATACTTTGACTAAAAAAGTGATTGAAATCAGCAAAATATCTTTCAATCCAAACTAAGATTACCTGAAGTCAATAGGTTACTATGGTAACAAACCAGGTTGCTATGACACAATGCACCATTTTTAACAGTATTTATTTTCATTATCACATACTTTAAAAGAAGAAATTGTTGCCAGGAGAAAAAGTTGCGATTTTATTTTCGCAACTTTAAAAGAAAAAGTTGCGTACATTAAATGTTGCGAGACAGGACATTCATAAAAAGTTGCGTACATAAAATGTCGCGAGTGAAGTTGAACTTACGATAATTGTTCTTGTCGTTCCATGCAACTTAGCGTTTATACACTCGATCTATTCCAAAATTAATACAGCCTACTACGGATTGTTTGAAAAATCGGAGACGAATATTCTCATAAGCAGTTTCTACGGACCAGGCTTTAATATTTTCATACCTCAATGTACACAGAAAGGTGTATACTTCATATAACGTTACTTAGACAATAAAGGACACTACGTGAAAATAGATCTACACTAAAACATTAACACTAGACAACGTCACGTAGGCTTCAATAGGCTTCGAAGAAAGAAAAACGACGTTACTACAAATAGACTCATCATCTTCTGCATCAGTATCAACGGTCCAAAAACGAAGTTTAAAACCAACGGTGAAGAGAAGCAAGCTGACATATGGAAATGGTTTATGAAGTCCTCTGATAAAGGAAATAAAAAAGACCAAGACAAAACAACAAAGAAACAATATTTATTGATTAGAATCTACGTTGAAATCAGATCGATTTTGTAAAAAAAAAATTTATAGACGAATATTCTCGCACATTGCGTTTGTCGTTGTTCCAAGGAGATATCTTTTTAATCAGAAAAACAATATCAGACACCATTTTCATCATTGAAATTTGGCCACTTTTTGTCCGACATTTTCTGATCAATTGTTCCAAAAAACGACAATTGGACCAACCAAACTCGCGGTTATTTTTGTTCGGATGCTTTTATAAAATAACAAGAAAAATGTTGCAGAGGAAATTGTTGCGAACACTGGAAATAATTAAAAGCTGCGGGAAGAAAAAGTTGCAAATTGTAAAAAAATTTGCTCGCAACATTTTCTTCCCGCAACTTTTTACGCTTTGTACAAGTTTAAGGTCTATAGCACTATGCTACTTAATGATATTTGTCACAAAAACAGTGTAACAAATTGAACAAAATTTCCTAATTTTCATGTTATAAACGTGTTTTACTCAAAGTTGAAAAATTGACACCATACACCGTTGGAAAGCTGGTAAAATTATCTTTCCAACCATATATAATATGATTTTTTCTACGTTGACCCTATTTTCGATGAAATTCTACTGGACAAATCAGTTTCTATGCATTTCAAACATATTACAAATGTCAACAATTGATTAATTCCATTCACCCAGACATTGGTTTTTGATAGAAAATTTTCCATAAAATGTTGTATTAAACAAACATTAAGTTTCAAGTTGTTCGCACTACGCGCTGAATACTCTTAAGAATATTTGATTTTAGTGGAGAAATTGCCAATGGACGGTGGAATGATTTTATTTATAGAATCAAAGACCAAAATAATGTTTTGGTGTTTAATGGTTAATGGGAAAGGACAAATGTTAAATTTAAGGAAGGCAGAAGATGTATCAGAACAAAAGGATTGAAGGTTTATTATTCTGAGTGCTGAATGCTGAATAGAAAACAATATTTATTCATTGTCGCAATATCTATCTTTTGGAAGCATGCTATTAGACCGGATTAAGTTTATTGCACAGTTTTAATTAATGTGAGGTTTCCAATTCTTCTATTAGCACACCTAGATAAAATCTGACCTAACCCCAACACAATATATTAGCACCAATTAAAACAGAGATAACTGTAAATATATCACGTGACCGATCCTTGTATGGTGTTTTCAAACTAACTGTATGATGCATATTAAGTTTGTATCATCCGCAAAATATTGGATCGAAAATTTTTTTTGCACAATTAGAAAGTCGTGAATATAAATTAAGAATGAAAGCCGACGCAAAACTGAACATTGCGGAACGCCACAGCGAATCGGTTGCAGTGATGATGAGAATCTATTTATTTATACCTACTGCTGTCGATCTTTCAGATACGAGACAAACCAGTTACTTATTATCCCTCTTACACCAACGTGATTAAGTTTCACGATGAGCATTTCGTCATTTATCCTGTCGAACGCTTTTTTTAAATCTACAAAATCGCCGCATCCAAAGAGATCGCAGCTTCTCTCAACAATTCTCTTATACTTAGCAGAGCGCGACTTGTCGAATGTTTTGATCGAAAACCAAATTGTAAATCATTAAGACCTTAAAAAGAATTAAGGAAGTTGTATAAACGTGAATACATGAGTTTTTCTGTTACTTGAAAGTAAAGATATAGCTCTGAACATTCTTTTTTTGAACATTTTTTGTACAGTGGTAAGACAGAAGTTGCTCTAATAATATCTGGAATACTCCAGCAGAAAAAGAGAGGTTAAATAATTTAGAAAGAATCACGGAAATTTCATATTGTTGTATTCCTTCAATATTACGACGGGTATACATTTTTTTTTATAAATAACTCGATTTTCAGGGTCTAAGGTTGCTGAGGGTATGATACACTTTCAGGGATAAAGTAGCTTAACAGGTTGCTGAGGTTATTTTTTCTCTGTGATGAACACAACTTACAGCATTGGACATAAATATACACAATATCTAGTTTTTGTTCTGTCTACTTACAGTGAGTTATACACAAAAGTGGGCTGTAGTTACAAATTACACTATTTTAATTAGACTAGTTACAAATGTAAGTATAGTTACCTTTTGAGTAACTGTAACGATAACTTCGTTACTATTTTCCAAAAGTTACGAAACGCGGAAACTAGTTCCTATTATAGCACTTTTTCAACAGTTACAGTTACAAGTTACTTTTGTATTGAAATTTCAGTTTCTAATTGTCGTCCATTTCTGTGCACGTGTTTGAGGCATGTTTTATGCGTGTTTCCTGCGCGTTGCGCAATAATGCATACTTCTCGCAGCTGTATCGGCGCAGCACTACGCATGCGCGGCGCTATTTGCTCACCACGTGAGTTGCGCGCTCGTGGCTGAAGAAGGATGCGGAGCGTTCAGTTACAGTGATATATACTATATATCAAACATTGCGGTTAAACTGGACTTGCATGCAGAGCTGGCCAGGTGCAGAATTTTATGTTCAGATTTTTGAGTAACTGAAAGTTTACTTTTTAAAAATCGGTAACTGTAACGGTAACTCAGTTACTTTTGAAAGTAACTTTGCCCACCTCTGGTTATACATGTAAATAGTTCGTTATGTATTTGTTTCAAATCAGAAAAGAATTCTTCTCTCTTTATTTTTCAGAAAATTTATAATTTTGTTCTGCGAAAAAAGTTAAACTAACTCAGGGCCTGTATATATGAGCCCCCCTAAGAAGGCTGGCTCGCCTAAGAGGGCCAGCCCTCCTTCAATCCGAGATCCCGCTTATATAATAAGTCACTGTTGTTTTCACATTGCATATATATAAAGAGAGGGCTAGCCTCCTAACCGAGATCTCGCTTTGTTTAGCCGAGATCTCGGCAAAGCGGGCTGGAAATTCTCCATATATATGCTCCAGTTCGGTTAGGAGAGGCTAGAAGGGACTAGAGGGCTAGAAAGTTTGTCTCTGTGCACGCGCATTGGCGCATTTTTTCTCTCCTCCATAGATATTATTAATTTAGGAGGGCTAGTCCTCCTAAGCGGGCTGGTTCTTTCTCATATATATGCGGGGTGAAATTCATCTCGCCTAAGCGGGCTGGTTCTTTCTCATATATATGCGGGGTGAAATTCATCTTGCCTAAGTGGGCTGGGTTTTTTTCATATATAGGCGGGGTGAAATTCATCTCGCCTAAGCGGGCTGGTTCTTTCTCATATATATGCGGGGTAAAATTCATCTCGCCTAAGCGGGCTGGGTTTTTCTCATATATAGGCGGGGTGATTTTCAGCTCGTTTAGGCGGGCCAGCTCTCCTAGGAGGGCTTATATATACAGTCCCTTAGTCAGGGCTGAGGGTTGCTAAGCACGTTGCTAAGCAAGTTGCTTAATTTGTTGGCTAATTTGAGGCTGAAGCCTTAGCAACTGGGTTTCTTATATAAAAAAATGTGTATACTATTAGCTAGGTTCGGACGTGGCATAACATGAAAACCAGTTTTTGTGATTACTATAATCGTTTTTAGTTCTTTCTGAAAAGATACTGGACAAAAGATCTGATCTATACAAATTATATATTTTAGGTCACGGATCCCAGGTAAGGCGTCGCGGGTCTCCCACGTTAAGTATATGACCCCCCTCCCCCCCATGGAATCATCATTTACTCCCACGTCGATAAAACAGTGAAGACCGCAAAGTCAATTCGAGTAGGTAATCGAAAGTGAAAGCATCTTTTCTTGTAAAAAAGCATCTCGTGAATTTCAAGTTTGTAATTTTCAAGTAAAACAAAGATGAAGAGGAAGCAATTGACGCTTGTTCTGATTATGAATGATAAAACACAAAAGATATTGCTGGGAATGAAAAAGAGAGGCTTTGGTTGTGGTAGATGGAACGGTTTTGGAGGAAAGGTAAAAATTAAAATAAACCTATAAAGATAATCGTTATTTTATTAATTTTTGAAGACCATTAGACAATATAATAAAAAGCCTGCTTCACAATTACGTAGAAATTGAAAACAAGGAAAGGGTTGTTTCAAACCTTACAAGCTTTGGTAGGTATAACCAATTACGGATTAGAAACTTTCCCACTATGGCTTTGAAACAAAAGTTACACATGCAGGTTATGAAATTCCAATAAGAGCTTTCCAGGTGTTGTGTTGCTTTTACTCAGACCAAGTTTGAGATTGCGATTTCATTGTAGATGAAAAAAGTTGGTGCCCTCAATTATCACTCTTGTTTGCTAATCCTTAAATTCTGGGAAATTTGTAAAGGAAAGGAAAAGACAAAATTTGGAGTTCATAAAACAAACAACATATATATATCCAGGTTGAGAAAACTTTAGAAGCAAGAAATTCCAAATCTATAAGCTAAATAAGAGATAAAAACAAACCAATTTTCAATCTCATTTTTAAAACCATGATAAATCCCTTTCATGTTTTGGCCTAGGCTTAGCAGCTTGGGTTTGAAGTATTCAAACATAGTCATGAAAGAAGAAAAATGAGAAAGTCAGTATAGAATCTAGTCACAACATCATCATTTTGTAACTTGATCATTTAAAATTCAGCTGTATTTGCAATTCAAGCTTTCTAATCTGGTTATTTAATAATTCTACTTTCGAAGTAAGATTGTTTCCTTGCTGTGTCAAATCATCACAACTAACGCAAAAGGAATGAAGGTAAAGTGATAAATGAAAAATCTGTTTTAGTTGAGACTATGGAAAGGCTTATGTTAAGGAAAAGGAGTGAGAGACATGGACAGATATATCCAATCTAACACCTTCCCAAGAACTTCTGTTATTGTTAAACACCCCCCGCTTGCCAAAAGATCCACAATTGAAAGTTCCGAAACTTTCATAAACAGGCCAAGACATATTCAAGACATTGAAAAGTGACTTAATGTGACAAAAATGAACAAACTTCTTGCTATTACTGTATTATTTTATTTAGCCATTTTGTTTATGTCACCAGAAACAATATTTTTGTTGGCCTTAGTGTTATTGATAATAATTGAATTATATAAGTTGTTTGAACATGTATAAGTTTATACTGTTATAGTTTGCAATTAAATTAGTCCTGAAAATGTTTTTTTATGTATTATAACAAAGTAGCATACAGACAGTAGGCCCCTAGTGGTATGATGAGTAGGCCTGTAGTAAAGTACATAGCATGCATACATACTTCATTACCTTTATTCATTTTGTTGTGGAGAATAGAGAAATATATATCTCAACTTGATGGTTTTTTTTAATTTTAGTGGATAGTTATCTCATCTACCTTATAGTAACCTATATCACTATATAACACTCTCCAGCCAAATCACCTTTAGCTGTTTGCAGGTTTATTGTACTGGACCCATATAACAACCAAAGTTTTTAAATATGTATATATTTCTTATTTTTGACGTGGCATTTAATGCCCTTAAGGTATACTTATTTGTATTTTATTTTTGCAACCTTTACCATTCGTTGTAGATTTAGTAATACAAAATTAAATCTGTATAGATGTAATCTATATTTTGTATGTAGTCTGCTTTTGTTTTATAAAATTATTTTAGGTCCATGTGAACTTGAGATCAAATAATTTTTTTACCATAATAGGTTCAAGGGAACGAGTCTGTAGAGGAATGTGCAATTCGAGAGGTGAAAGAGGAATGCGGATTAACCATGGAAACATTTTTCAAGATAGGACATATCGTTTTCGAATTCGTTGGTGATCCGGAGTTATTGGATGTGCATGTCTTTCGGTGCGATGGTTATGTTGGTAGCGTAGAAGAGAGTGACGAAATGAAACCACAATGGTTTCAGTACAATGATGTTCCCTTTGATAAAATGTGGCCCGATGATTCTCAGTGGTACCCGAGTTTATTTAGAAACGAGAAATTCAAAGGATATTATTTATTTGAAGGGCACGACAAAGTGTTAAAAAGTGAACTTCAGAAGATTGACTCATTTTGAGATTTTAGATAATTGTTGGCAGCTCTATCTTTATAACAATTCAATTTATAGAAACTATTGTTTTATTTTTGATTTGGTTTCGCAAGAATCTTATTTCATAAAACACGATATTTTGTTTAATTTGATCACGATATTTGTCTACTTTAATGCGGTTGAGCTCATCCGCGAAATTTAAACATTTCGCGGGGATTTATTTTCGCGGATGAGCCATTTCCAAATATTTCGCGTTTCGACGTTTTTGAATATTTTCTTAAACCGACAAAATTAGCTTCGTTTTCACAACAAAAAGCCATATTTATTTTCGAAAAATCTCCAAAAAACTTTTATAGGCGAATTCTGGTCAAGGAAACACTCTTATGGTGTCGCCTTTAGTATCGTTGGAAAGCTCTTATCCTCAGATACAAAAAATTGTTAATTTATAAAACTCACAAGTGGTGTCAGTACAGTCAGTGGTCATTAGAAGGAGGTAAAATGTCCTTTTGAAGAGCAGGGCTCTGAAGGGCAAAGCATCAAGTAAAAACAGGGAAATCGAGTACGAAGTATGAAGTAGTGGAGATTTTGACTAGAAAATTTTCAGATATTTTCTTATAAAAATTTCGCGGGGACAAATTTTCGCGGATGGCTACTTTCCAGATTATCGCGGGAACTTAATTTTGCGGGTTAGGCCAATATACTTGAAAGAAAGAAAAAGTTGCGGAAGAAAATGTTTGCAACAATTTCTTTTCGCAACTTTTTATTTTTTTCTCGTTTTTGGACCTTTTGTATAAGTAAAGTTATATGAAGTTTACACCTTTCTGTGTACATTGAGGTATGAAAATATTAAAGACTGGTCCGTAGAAACTGCTTATAAGAAAATCCGTCTCCGATTTTTCAAATAATCCGTAGTAGGCTGTATTAATTTTGGAATAAATTGATTGTCTAAACGCTAAGTTGCTTGGAACGACAAGAAAAATTATCGTAAGTTCAACTTCACTCGCAACAGTTAATGTGTACACAACATTTTATGATTGTCTTGTCTCGCAACATTTAATGTACGCGACTTTTTCTTTTAAAGTTGCGAAAATAAAATCGCAACTTTCGCAACAATTTCTTCCTTTAAAGTAAAACAACTATAACAAAAAGCTGAATTCGGCTGAACTACCACAAAGCTTATGTTTTGAATTTGATGGTGCCTTCCAAAAACTGCTTTTGACTTATTAGAGATGTTCTCGTAAAGCATTGGGAAACCATTCAGTAATCATTTCCACATGAAATTATTATTAAATATTTCATTACTTAAAAATTAATTTCGACAATTCTACTCGCCTTATCCCATCCCGAAATAAATAATTTGACACAAATTTTACAGATTTCTAAAAAATGGTTTTACGATAACAGAAAACCTTCCATAATGATTTTTGATTACAAGAGCTAACTTTGATTCGTTTGAGATTAGAGCTAGCCTTCGGAAGCAAATGTTTATCCCCTTACATCAGTTTTTCTTGTTTCTTGAGTCTACTCTATACTCGCACTGTGTTTAGAGCTTTAATCCTTTTTAACCTTTATTCTGTCTTCGAAGTTTTATTCTTTTCATTTTATTCTATTTATAACAGGACATACACTGATAACAGATTTGTATATATATATTGATATGTATATAGAACTGAAGTATTTTTATCCTGTATAAATATGAATAATTTTTGATTTACTAATTTTTGCGATTAGGACCTCAAAAAAGTCTTGTTTTGCGGCATTAATTTTTACGTTAGAACAGTAATGGATTATTTTAATTTATTAATAAAAGCTGGGAACTGTAGGACACCTACCAATAAAATTCTCAGACTACATAATTCCTCCACGATAGTATACAGCATGCAACTACTGTGTTTCGCCTCTAGTACAGGGAGGGTTAGAAATTCTATGCCGAGTTGGAATTTATATGGCTTCAACTAACTCTGAAAAACAAACATTTGCCTTAAAGGTATTTAATTTCGCGAGTGTTAAAATTCGCGAGTGAAAAAATCTTTTGAATTGTAATTATTACAATACCTATATCTCAAACATGGCAACGGTGACTTGAACATCAACAGTCTTTGTTCAGGAGGAAACCCACTGTAAATGGAGTTGGAACGGCGTCCAAGAAGGTAAAAACTCCTAAAAAATGCTCCAATTTTGACGCATTTCGATACCTCAAAGAACATTAATGTACATATAGATGCTAGTCCTTATTGAGTCGGAGCCATGTTGAGTCACGAGGTAGATGGAGTCGAGAAACCTGTCTCTTACGCTTCGAGGACATTGTTGCATATACGGATCATAAACATCTCCTGGGTGTGCTGGCAGAGTCAAAAAAACGATTCTCGAGGGCCACTGCACGAGAGCTTAGGCGGGCTATGCATTTTCCCGCATATGACTAAAAGTTGAAATATAGAGCAGGGGCGGAGAATGGGAGTGCAGACGGGTTAAGTCGTTTGCTATTATAGAGCATTCGGAAATGTTCACCAGCGGAATGTCCAAATAGTAGCCCAACGCAAGAACTTACATGATTCGATCCCATTTGCTGAGAGCATGGAGGAGGGTACTTCTGTGAATCTAGGCAGTGAAGAGACGCGAATCTATCAAGCTGCAGACGACGGAATGAGCTTGAAAACACCTTTGAATCTGAGGAGGTTCTTACAGAAATTTACAATGAGCAGAGAAATCTAAGCGATCAATGAAGAAACCCAGCTACTTGGATGATTATGTTTTATCGTAAGGTGGGGGATTGTTGTGCAGCAAAGCGAAGTAATTTGGATGCGGACAGCACGAAGGTATAAGGTTAGTATAAAACAACAACTGTCCTTATAACAAATGTCTTCAAATAGTGGTTTTTGATATATCTTGCGACATTGCTTATTTTTGAGGATAAAAATATTTTACTACTGTTTTTTTCTTTTTTTTGGTCGTGCAATGTTTTAGCTCAATTCGGGATCATACTTCCTAAATTAAACTTTGGGTTCGTTAACCAAGATTATGGCATTAAGATGAAGGATTTCATTTGATTTAAGGTTAAGAAAAGTGAAGTGAAGTGTTGAGTTGATGGTTGAGTTGATTTAAGTGTCAATTTGCGTCTTTCCATAAATTGGTTTTGGATACATTTGGTTGACGAAAATGTTATTATTTTTGCTTCTACTCTTGTATATGATGATATATTGTCTTAAATTCTCTGACAAGTTCCAGCTCAGACATCTTGCAAAATAGAAGGAGTGTATGACCATTGATTTTTGTTTTGTCTTTGATGTTTGCCACGATGAAGCCACTTAATGTTACATGTGATCTCAGCTTTCCAGTATCATGGGGAAATATCGGTTATTTTTTTAACCAGTATATTTTTTGTAATCAAAGCCTCGATTTGTTTCTCATTTTCTTTGGATCAACTCTCAGTTTGTTTTCTAGTCAATTTTCTAGTTGGTCGAATTTTTTGTTGATTTTATTTTCTATGCAAGTGAGCCTTGTTTTGTAGTATTCGTTTAGTTGATCGATCATAGATTGATTCGAAAGTTTAGAAGAAATTTAAGATGATTTTAATATAGCCTTTGCAATGACGACGAATTAGATGATCCAGGATGATGGATGTTATTTAGTACTGTAGATTTCCACTATTTTAAATTGGATGCATCCCAAGCTACCATATTTGTCTATCTATAGGCAATGTTATGTAATATTGAAGTTCCCTCTAGCAAACATGTAGGAAATGGTCTGTGTTGTTGAACTATGCAGCCTTAAAAGCTCTACCGCTTTTCAATTTTGCGTGTTTAAAAACTGATAAGAATATATATTGCTTATTATTGCGTTAGTAGAAAAAGAGACTGAGTGGAAAGAGACTTAAAACTAAAAAGTCAAGTTCTTCTTTACAGCCCGATTTACAAGAATTGATTTTGCATTTATTTCTGTAAGACGTGAATTACCGTTGCTTGCAAAATCGCTGATGTGTTGGTAACGGAAACGAATTATTTCATTTGTGTATTTTGCTGGCAGACAGTATTTTTACCAACATATTATTGTAAGAGAAATGATAAAAATTGTTATAAATAAAATTGATTAGCTCAATGGTAGAGCGTCAATATTCAACTTCTAATTCTAATATTATTATTTGACGTTATTTGAATAAATTTAAACATATTTAGTAGAACAATTTATGTTTTCATCGTGCATTTTTATTGATAACAAAATGGTACATTTTTCAAGTGAAACCCAATACTGTCAAAGAAATACTAAAAAACGTGTTAATAGCCCAAAACATAATTTTGTTCCTGGTAATTGTTTTAAAATACTTCTTAGCATAACCGAAACTTTTTGACTAATAATACGTGAAATATATAACTATCAAATACATGAAATATCACTTATAACATAGAAACAATAAAAACATATAAATCAATTAAATAGAATGAATGTCATCTTCATCTAATGATTTTGTCGAGTCCTAAAATTATAGCAAGCAGTAAGGATACAAGTGAGTAAATTGACAATTGCCGATATCACGTGAAAGAATGAAGAATATCAACTAACACCTGTCCTGTAACGTAATCCCTACCTTGCAACTTCTTGCGCCTTCAATATCTGTGGTTTGGCCTGCTCGACATTTCTCGCACTTCCCTGGTCCAATATCGGCCTTATACCATCCAACATCACAAGGCTTGTAACCAAACAGTTCATCCTTTTCGTCAAATCCAGCCGGACAAGATTGACAAAAGTAACCTCCCAAACGAAGGCTTGATTTCGGTGGACACGGTTTACAATAATAAAGGCCTGGGGTCTTATATGCAGATTGATCAAACATTTCATTAGATTTGCAACATTCTTGAGGTGCGGAAGCTTCACTCATTCCATAACCGTTTTTGTTTTTGACGATGTATGCTATGTGAGCTTTCAGATACAACGTGCCATTGGGGAAAAGCGATCCAAGATCACCGTTCGATTTTACTGATACCTACCATTTTGAGTGCGACATACGAGGGAGCAACATTCCATTAAATGTTCCAACAGCATTAACACAAATTTTAGCGGATTTATAGCCGCAGTCCAGTATGTCGTATACGTTGTTTTGTGGTTTAATGCATTCTGAGAGGCCCGGATTGTCAGTGTATTGACTCTGAAGTTCATTACCAGCTCCGAAAAGGTAATTTTTTCCATTCAAATTGTTTTGCAATAGTTGGAGTGTAACAGTCACAGCCCGTCTGCCATTATTATTCACAGGCAGAAATAAATTAAACTTTTGAAGGAAAAAAGGTCCCTTGGAAGGATCCAATATCCAATAGTTCTTCAACAACCAATCGTCATCAGGTATGGTTAAAATAGAATACCCATTAGTTTTTCCTTCTCTTTTATCGAACAATGTCGAAAGATTTGTTTCTTCCATTTTTCCACTTCGCAGGTATTAGAACCTCTCTTTCAAACAATCCCATACCCGGCATATCCGCCATCTTCACTTGGACAAAATTAACAATAAGCGTCACATCAGCATCTGGATTCTTAAGAGCAACTTTACAAGCATCTGTTACAAATCCTAGCCTCATATATGTAATTTTATCGCATGACTTTTTTATTGCATCTATCACTCGGTGTCTTATCAACCATTTGATATTCCAGGAAACTACTATTTCATTTAACTGCTGCTGCATGTTTCCATCTAATGCGTGTACAATGTTCTGTGCTCCGTTCTGTGTCACCTTTGCTCTAGCAATACCTGCATAGCTGTCCATTATTGCGTTTTGTTGCTCTGCAATATCTGTTAACGATGCTTCAAATATGGCGATATTAGTTTTAGCCTTCGGGCATAAACCTTTTACAAGTGCAATAGACACGGGGACAGACCCAACCAATGATTGCGGATCCTGTACAATATCACACAGAGAATCAATCATATTTGTGAGCACGCCAATGTATTCTGCAATGTCAGTATTATTGACGGCTGGAGTAAAGTCATTGTATGCTTTTAGGAACTTGTCAATAGCGGTTGGAAGAAGGGTGCTGTTGTCGTTGGCGGCATTGATAAACCGGGCAATGTTTGAATACGTTTCATTATTTTTCTTTACTTTGTCAAATATGCGCTTTCAGATTTTATCCAAATTGTCGACACACGGTTTTAAAAATGCCAAACGAGCGAGCTTTGCCGTTGCCTGGCCAACCTCGGCGCCTGCGTCTAGAACTTCACTAATGGAACCACCACCTAGAAGTGCTATCGGGTTTCACATATTTTCAATAGCGGCAACCATTTTAGCAAGAGCGTTAGCCAAATCCCCTGCCATCACAGCAAAAGCATATTTCAACAGTTCCGCGAGATTATCTTTAATTTTAGATGCAATATCCTTAACTGAGCATTGACATTTAACGTTTGACATGTGTAGAGTCGCCAGTATTTTATTTTGTTTAAACGCAAACTTAAAACACTAAAAATAAAAACATTTATCTTCGAATGACGTCATTTACAAGGAAAGCTGTCATTGTCAAGTTTACCAGATATTATTAATTTCACATATATTTAAAGGTAATTATGATTTTTTTTTAAACACCATATAAAACACTTTCATACTTTTCCCTTTTATCTTCAGCTCAATGTTATCTTTAATCTGATCATCCGTGTACACATCTTTGATAGAACATCCAACCTCATCCCTGTGATTCTCGCACTCAACTTTGGAGTTACAACGATGACCGCATTGGGCCGAATCCATTTTCCATTTTCCACAAAAAAAATTTCGACTAGATAAAATGTCTCTCGCACAGGCATCACAATTCTTGCCGCAGGGATAAGGTTTATTTTTGTCAGTATCATAACATGTGCATTGTTTTCCCTTCGGCTTTTCACTGCAATAAAATTAATTTTAGAATTCAAATGCGCACTAAATATCGCACTTACCGTACTGTGTATTTGCTTATGTGATCGTTTATATCTACTTTATGGCGACTAACTTGGAAACCAACCGTGTCAAATGTTAATTGGTTTGTAATTCTTTCTTTGTAACTGCAACTCTCATGGCAACATTCTTCGTTAAATGCGGCTCTGTACAGATTTGATTCCAACACTTCGTATTCCTCTTCTCTCTAAAACGAAGTAAAGTTATATGTCAACCTGCCAAAATTTACACATTCTATTTATATACACAGAATGTATTATTTACATGCATTAGTTTTCTTACTTTCGTAAGATTAACCAAGTGCAAATGCCATATACCGTTGTCATGAACTTGTCTGCAATTTTTTCATAAAATGTCATTTCTAGCAAGTATCTTAATATACTTCTGTAAAATCGAGTTCTGTCACTTGATATACTTGCCAATTAATAACCTAATGCGCGGTACATCAATAAAGATATCTACACAAAAACAATTAATCGCTAGTATTTGGGCACCTCATTTAATTAGCACGGCACTATCATTTTGACACCTATGGAAAGCTTGTCCATAAAAGGTTCTACTCAGAAGTGATTGGATCAATTTCAAGTCATATTGGTTTGTATATTAATAACGAAATAAAATATTTCAGATGCAAATGTATATGCCGCAAAAAATTGTACCCGCAATATTATGCAAGAAGAATTTTGCCATAGAATTAAAAGTTTTTTTAAAAAAATAGTTATGGTAAACATAATTCTGCTTGCAAGAACAAGAGATTTTAACAAACAAAAATCGAATCTACTTAGGTGTCACTTCCATTAATGCATAAAAACATTACATGCCTCATACGACGAGAAGAACAAGGAAAGCGATAGAAACAAGAGCAAGATGAAACGCGTATCTTTGAAAGCCATGGTGAACTGAAGTGAAGGTGCGGTAGCTCTTGCTTTTAATCGTTTAAAATTATTTCAAGAACAAAGATTTCTTCTAAAGATTAACGAATACAGATATGTGCAATGTAATCCGCTCGTCTGGATTAAAAGCGCATGCGCCTGTATTAAATATTTATTTTAAACAATAATGGTTTCCTTTAACGATTTTGAATCAAAGATGTATTCGCGGATTATGTTCATGCGTTAACAAGCATCCACTCCGTCTAAAATATTACCCGTATTGCAATTAGAACTATCTGCCTTCTTCGTCACTGTCAACTCCAAATAGTTTATATTATTCTGGATGTCACTTCTTTATTCAAGGTTGTTTCGTTTATAATTATTATTGCTTAATTGACATCTTATCAATTTGATGTCAAATGAAAGAAACAGTAATGGAAGTACAGTTTTACATTTTCATCCAAGTAAACATGACCTTCGAACAGGAAATTTCATTTTCTTTCTTTGTTACAAAGAAGCGCGCCAAATATCTTATCAATCAACCTTTGTTAATGAGAGTTAAATATTTAACTTCGATACAGGACGGAAAATTTTGGATGAAAACAACTGTTGACAGGCGTCTTTAGGCTTCAGCACAAATTGATTTCTTTTCAAGGAGAATAGTTTTAGGAGCTTAATATTATATGATATTTGTAATTAGTGCTAATGTTAGCATGGTGTCTGTCTGTCTCGGTGGGAGAACTAGACAGTACCACAATCTCAATTACCTGTTTTTGCTTTATGTGAACATGTAAGAAATAAATGGCATCAGAAAAGAAGAAATTGCAGCCTAACCGTTAATATTAGTTCTGATATGGAACTTTATTCCTACGTTGAATCTGAGAGGCTGGAAGGAAAATTGGATTCGCAAACCTCGAAACATTGAAATTGCAATCGCTCTACCAATTGAGTTATCTCGACGTAAATTAGTGAGGAAATCCTCTTGCCACAAAAGAGCATTAGTGCTAACGTTTTTTCTCACCATTGAACAAAGGATTTTGGGCAACCGGATAAAGGGAAGCTGTCTACATTCGTCATGGCCTAAAATAGGATTACACATTTCACACGAAATAACTTACTGTATTAGTAAAATGATCTCTTAAGGTGGAATGAAGATAGCGTCTGAAAATTCCTTTTACAAAATGTAAAAGCGGACCGACCATTATTGGATTGCACGATCAATCTCATAACGTCTATTTTTAAAGTTTAAAGGGCATTTCTCGGTAAGAAATCATGCATATTTTTCTACATGGATTTCCATCAAATCGACCGTTTAAGTCTACCATAACGGCGGGAAATGTTTGTTAAACGTTCACGCTAAAAGTTGCGGTGTTGAAATGAGAATTAGAAGTTCAACTAAATGAAACGGTCTTCAGATTTAAAGTAATTCCATTCCACTCACTACGCAATTCTTCAAAAATTTACAACGAAATCTTTCACAATATTGCAAATATTGCTCTAGCCAGTATCAACACGACATCAGTTAATCGATCAGGGACGGGTCTAAACTGAGCAACTGTCGCAGTTGGTACAATCACTATTTTAAGACTTTCCAAACGAGAAAGATAGTAACTACTAAGCATCTGTCATGGTGTACAATTTATGCCAAAATAGAAATTAAACTTAGTTGATAAGTGAGGTGACAAGTGCAATAATGGTAAATGCGCAATACATGGCGCATAAACCCTAACCCATTGCGGACTCCCAGGAGTTTTGTATTTCGGCTGTTTTGTATTTTTAACGCGTAAATATTTTAATGTATTTAATTTTATTTTAATTTTAATATATATTTGTAATATCTAACTCTTTATTAATATTATTTATTGTATGTGACTTTTTGCACAAGACCTTATCTTTTATGATTAGACCAGATCTTACAGTAAACAATAAACATCACGAATTCTTAACTGTTGAAATAATCAACAAAGATTCTAATAATATTTTAATTACTTGTTCGTATCGGCCACCTGTTAACTCTACAAAAGAATTTGAGTCATGGCTCAGTGAATATCAAGAAATTATAATGAATGAAAAGAAGGAAATCATCATCATCATCATCATCATCATCATCATCATCATCATCATCATCATCATCATCATCATCATCATCATCATCATCATCATCATCATCATCATCATCATCATCATCATCATCATCATCATCATCATCATCATCATCATCATCATCATCATCATCATCATCATCATCATCATCATCATCATCATCATCATCATCATCATCATCATCATCATCATCATCATCATCATCATCATCATCATCATCATCATTATCATCCTTTTAACGTCGCTTTTCCATGCTTGCATGTGTTGGACGGTTTCAAAAGATGATTTTCTCTAATTACGGAGGTTTAATCATCTGATGGTTTATTGGAGCAGATGTTTTTATGGTTGGATGCCCTTCTTAACGCCAACCCCAGAAAGAGGAAAGATAATAATAATAATCGTAGAAAACAATTAATACCGCTTGATCTTCCTTTACTGTCTTTAAACTCGGTTGCAATAAGTCGAGAAAATTCAAATAAATTCTTAGGTGTGTATTTAGATGAAAACTTAAATTAGAAAAATCATATTTCTATGATTGAAAATAAAATTGCCAAAAGTATAGGGATTTTATATAGAGCTAGGTTTTATTTGTTTCTCATTTAAGTTATGCAAATATTGCATGGGCAAGCACGCATAAATCAAAATTAATGTATTTGCATCGTCAGCAAAAACGAGCATCGAGAATAATGTTTAATTGTGAAAATTTGCGCATACCAAATTTGCCTTTAAAATAAATTGTTCTTACTGCATGTTTCTGAAAACGATAAAGAGACTTTAGTTTTGATTTATGCGTTCTGCCCCATGCTATATTTGCGTATATCAGGTAACTATGAACAAAAGAGAGGTACAGTTGTTTTAATAAACATTTGTTCAAATAACTCCTAGCTTTAGATCAAAATATGGTCTTGCTAGCTTACATTTTTCAAACTATTTATTTGTGCCAACATTACGTGTGCGTCGGCTTTAGGTTAGTTTCCAACGTCATTGATTGATTCAAGGTTCTGTTACAGTTGCGGTTTCGAGAGATATGATTGTAGCACATACCCTCTCGCCATTTTTTGTAACAACTGTCATGTCGTTCCTCCTGTTAAATTATATGTCTCAATAACCTCTTCACAAGACCATTTCTTCTGTGTAAACGTAAATTTATAGCGCTGCTTCAAACCACCTAATATAGTTAGCCGAGTTTCATGCTTGCTGAAGACTCGATGAAATGCTATGTTTGGTATTGTTTTTCCTTCTTACCACCTAAACCAAGGATATTTTCACAACGCTCTAAGCTCCATTTTAGTCATATGTCTGGAATGATAAGCAACAGCATCATTCAATTCTTGTTTGTTCAGCTTACTGTATTCTAAATTTCTAGCTTCTTTAGCTATTGACTTCAACTCAGTTTTTGTCCGCTTATGGAAAGCAATTCTACTTTCTCTTTAGCCTGTTATCAGTTTGTTCAGTTCCTTTTTATTTAGACGAGAATATCTACGTACTCCGAGTTCGGGGGAGGGATCTCTTTTATTATATAATTTCTAGGGTCCAACCTGTTTCGATATACTGACTCAACTGAAAGAATGGTTTCCATAGCAACAACAAACCGCAATGAGTAGGTGCTAAATAGTGATGAAATCGTGCTAAATAGTGAAGAAATCATGCTAAATAGTGAAGAAATCATGCTAAATAGTGAAGAAATCATGCTAAATAGTAAAGAAATCATGCTAAATTGTGATGAAATCATGTTACATTGTGATGAAATCATGCTAAATAGTGAAGAAATCATGCTAAATTGTGATGAAATTGCAGCTTACTATTTCTACTATTTCATTACAAAAAAATAAATTCAATAAAAATAAATTGTTGTTTTAAGTTCTTTGAAGAAAAAAAATATTATTGTTTTTTCTAGCGCGTCACTTATTTGCAAAATTTCGTACATTGCTTTTAACTTACTTATAAAACGTTTGTTGCCGCTATTTCGGCCAGTTCTCTAACAAAAGAAAACATTTTACTGTGGCAGTTAACATATTTAGAGGTTTATCTATTGATTCTTTATAGTCACTTCGCCATTACACCGTTTTTTATTCTTGAGGACCTTTTAGTCATAAAATTGAAACCAATGAAGTATGGTCTCTGCTAATCGAAAAACGTATTGAAAACAAGATGAAATAACAAAATATTTGCCGTTGATATTAAAAAATAAGGTTTTTAATGGTAACAAGACCGATGTTCTCTACCACAGAGACTTCAACCGTCGCAGAAAGTCAATATATAACCGTCTAAGCAACTTAACCGTTGGAATCGTTCGTAACTTCAATATTGTTGGCGTTAAGCTACATTTCACTTTTATGTTTAAAACTCTTTCGTTTTTATGACATTCCTTGCCAGTCCAAAAGTGTCCATTTGCCGGTTTGGCGTTGCGGTAATATATATTGGCATTATTTTTCTTCTATAGAGCTCATATGGTCTCCGTTTCAAACTTAATTAAACCACTTTCGTCAGCTTTCTCCTTCTCTTCATTCACAATCTTTTCTTTTACCTCTTTTGAACGATCATTATTCTCAATATTGGAGTTTGGTGTAACTTGATTCAATTCTTTTTCGCTATTGTCTTTTATATTATCGTTATTTTCATCTTCTTTATCTGCCGTTTTCGTTTCATCAGTTTGCTTCATATCATTTTTGTCTGTTCCTTCCTTATTAATCTCATTATTTGTCTCACTATCATCACTGGGCTTTCGTTCATTATTAACCAAATCATTTTTTTCTTCGCCATCCGACATTTTTGCTACATCTTCTTCTTTTTGCTTCTTCTGTTCTTCTTCCTTGTTGTCATTATTACCTTTTTCATCAGTATCATCTTCCTGGTGGTTAGAATCTCCTTTGGTGTTATTGCCGTCATTAGAAGATTCATCTTCGTTATTTTTATTTTCCTCCTCAACACCTTGATGTTCATCTTCTTCTTTCTGCTCCTTTTGTTCTTCTTGATCCTTATCTTCATTAGCTTTTTCGTCATTATCATCCTTCTGATCATTAGACGCTTCTTCTGATTCACCATCATCATTAGATATTTCATCTTCATTGGCCAAATCATTATCTTCATCTTCTTTCTCAACTTCTGACGTTTTTTCTTCATCTTCTTCTGTCTGCTTCTTTTGTTCTTCTTGCTCCTTATCTTCATTAGCTTTTTCGTCATTATCATCCTTCTGATCATTAGACGCTTCTTCTGATTCACCATCATCATTAGATATTTCATCTTCCTTGGCCAAATCATTATCTTCATTTTCTTTCTCAACTTCTGACGTTTTTTCTTCATCTTCTTCTTTCTGCTCCTTTTGTTCTTCTTGCTCCTTATCTTCATTAGCTTTTTCGTCATTATCATCCTTCTGATCATTAGACGCTTCTTCTGATTCACCATCATCATTAGATATTTCATCTTCCTTGGCCAAATCATTATCTTCATCTTCTTTCTCAACTTCTGACGTTTTTTCTTTATCTTCTTCATTCTGCTCCTTTTGTTCTTCTTGCTCCTTATCTTCGTTAGCTTCTTCGTCATTATCATCCTTCTGTTCATTAGACGTTTCTTCTGATTTACCATCATCATTAGATATTCCATCTTCCTTGACCAAATCATCATCT
The DNA here is from genome assembly GCA_963930725.1 of Candelabrum cocksii. Classification (NCBI taxonomy): domain Eukaryota; kingdom Metazoa; phylum Cnidaria; class Hydrozoa; order Anthoathecata; family Candelabridae; genus Candelabrum; species Candelabrum cocksii. Next base: position 3,332,798 of record OZ005677.1, on the reverse strand, counting down.
TCATTTTCTTTTTCGACATCTGACGTTTTTTCTTCATCTTCCTCATTCTTCTCCTTTTGTTCTTCTTGATCGTTATCTTCATTATCTTCTTCGTCACTATCATCTTCCTGATCATTAGACGTTCCTTCTGATTCATCTTCATCATTATTAATTTCATCTTCTTTGAGCAAATCATCAGGTTCATTTCCTTTCTCAACATCTGACGTTTTTTCTTCATCTTCCTCATTCTTCTCCTTTTGTTCTTCTTGATCGTTATCTTCATTATCTTCTTCGTCACTATCATCTTCCTGATCATTAGACGTTCCTTCTGATTCATCTTCATCATTATTCATTTCATCTTCTTTGAGCAAATCATCAGGTTCATTTCCTTTCTCAACATCTGACGTGTTTGTTCCATCTTTTTGATTTTGTTCAACTTGATCATCATCGTCGTTAACTGTTTCATCAGTAACGTCTTTCTGATTATTAGAATTTCCATCTGCCTCATTGCCATCATCATTAGAGGCTTCTTCCTCTTTGACCAAACCTACATTTTCATTTTCATCGTCTAATTTTTCTTCTTCATTTACCTTTTTGTCTTTTTTGTGTTCTTGCTGATTATCTTCTCCATCAATATTGTCTTTCTCAATGTCAGGCGTTATTTTTGCCACATTGTCATCTATAGAAGGTTTTTCCTCATTAATCAAAACATCATTTTCATTATCATCAGTAAACTCCTTAATGCCATCTTCTAGCTCTTCTTGCATACTATCTTCAATAGCTTCTTCAGTAACATCGGCTTTCTCATTTTCCGCCGTTTCGCTTATTTCATCATCATCATCAGATTTTTCTTCCGAACTATCAGAAACCTTAATTGGATTTTCTTTTTCATTTTCCGACATTTTTGTTTCTTCCTTTTGGTTTTCCTGTGCGTTATTTTCGTTGTCATATTCATCACTATCATTTTTCCGATCATCATCGTCATTAGACATTGCATCTTCTTTTACCAAATCATTAGTATCATTTTCTTTTTCAACATCTGACGTCTTTACTTCATTTTCTTCCTCTTGAATATTTTGTTCTTGCTCAATATCGGTTTCTTTATTAATTTCATCATTCTGATCATCAGATTTCCCTTCTGTCTCATTTTCATTATTGTAAGGTTTTTCCTCGTTAACCAAAATATCATTTTCTTCTTCATCAACCGGTTTTCTTATTTTATCTTCCAGTTCTCCTTGTTCAACATCTTGGTTAACTCCTTTATCAATATCGTCTTCATGATTTTCAGGACTTCCTGCCTCATTATCTTTATTTTGTGACTCATTTGCTGCTTCATTCGATGTCTTTAGCTCTTCTGGGTGCTCTTCCTGGTTTTCTTTTCCTTTACCTTCATTATCAAGGTCTTCTTCATGATTTTCAGACATATTTGCTTCATCATGGGACATTTCTTCCACGCTACTAACGACGTCGCTTTCATCTTCATCGGATGTTATTGATTCATCACTCTCCTCTTCTCCTTTTTCGTCTTGTTGAAATTCTTGTTCCTTATCCGCATCTTCTTCCGAAACTTCAGACATTCTTGCATCGTCATCATCGTCGTCGGACATTTCTTCCTCTTCACTTGATAAAACACTTCTATTTTCTTCCTCATCGGATGTCTTTGCTCCATCAGTTTCCTCTTTTTCTTCCTTCTCATCAACATCGCTTTTCAGACTTCCAGATGTTTCTGCCTTATCATCATTGGGTGTTCGGTCTCCACTACGCAAATTATCATTTTCTTTTTGTTCTTCATCAACCAATGTTTCATTAGCGCTATCATTTTCGTTTTCTTCCTTCTTGTTTTCATCGACAAGTTTTTCGTTTTTCCTTTCTGCTTTTAACTTTTCCTCTTCATTTGCTTGTTCTTCAAACGCTTCGTCTTCTTTACCACACTTCTCCTCTTCATTTTCTCTAATTGGTATCTCTTGATCTTCTTTTTCACTGTTATGCTCCATTTCGTCCCCATCTTTGTCTTTCTCATTCATAATGCCTTCATTGGGTTTAACAACGTCGTCTCCTTCGCTATCTTCCATATTTGCATCATTTTGCTCTTCGTTAGGTTCATTGTTATTCGTTTCCTCATCGAAGTTCTTTTCGTATTTATCTGCCGTACAATCATTTTCCATTTCGTTTTTGTTGATGTCGTTATCTTGATTTTCAGCGGATTCTGCCATAACATCATTGGTGGTGCCATCTGAAAACGGGGATATTGTAACCAGGAACGAACGCGTTGATTTACGAGACAGCGCCGGTCTTTCAGAAGCCGGTGGTACTGGTGTATAGTTCGAACTTCTGCTACTTATTTGTCGCGAGTGCGGTCGTGATGACGACGGTCGTTGCGAAGATGGCGGTGTCGGAGTATATGATTTCTCGTTTTTAGTTTCGACATTCGTGACGTTTTTTAGCTCATCTTCGCTCTCACTGATGGCAGTTTCAGTTTCAGAAACAGGCGAGAAGAAGTTTGTATCCCGGTATAAAACCTCCTCATCTCCGTCAGAAGATGAGTCGAACATACCACTGTCTTTGTTATTGTTTGCAGAGTAATCAGAGCACTCCGTTGTACGCGAAACTGGTGCATCCTCAATGTGATCAGCTTCACTCCTTTGTTCCACCAGTAATGAGCACTCTTCGAACTTTGCATCAGGTTTAAGACTCCTTCCAGCTGAAATATTTTTGTAAATATTGATTCGGAAAGATTATTCTATCGCAGTTTAGCCTCACCTTTTATAATTTTCACGAAAAATCTTGTGTTTGTATCATCAGACATTATATCCGCGACATCACTTTCATTTCCTTTACCCACATACTTTCCTTCCACGTTCAACACTTCAAACTGAAAAAGTTCTCCCTCGTGATGCACTTTCAACCAGCATTGTTTGTCGGTGACGTCGCATTCCTACAAAATTAGAAAGTTTTTAAGAGCGTTCGACAAGAAGAACTATCGTTTACTTTTGTTGTAATGTTGAACTTCTCGTCCACATGAATATATTTATTCGTAGCTAAGTTGTGAAGACAGCGAATGGATTTACCAATTTTCGTAATAACAAACAAACCTATAACAGAAGTACATAGGTTCACTAATGGCATTGGCCTATAACTTTGGTTAGTTAGGGTTGAGCTGAGTCATCAATCATTTTATGAACTTCTTTTGTTAAGGCAAGGTTGAGTTGCCAATCATTTTATGTACTTATTTTGTTACTAACGACTGTTAGGGAATTGCTTAAGTTTTACATTGCTATCTCGTAAGGTCAAAATAATAATTCTTACTGTGCTCATCGTCAGCTTTCTCCGTGAAATGTAGATCGGATGAAAGAGAAAAGCCATTTTGATCTTGGATTCTGATATGGGTTTGATCTCGCATACACCCCTTAAATGCATTTTTACAGTGAATTAGCATAGGCACAATAAAATACAATAAAAACTTCTCTATTGTTGTTATTTACGATCGGGTAGTAACAATGGAATAACGAAAAAAGCCTATACAAATCAAAATTGGGCAACGAGATTCGATTAAAACCGATATTTTAGAAATCAATTACTTTGGTTGCCATTGCAAATAGTCTGCTTTTGTCGGCCGCCCCACCAGTGAAAATGGTTCCGTCGTCTCTGCAACATATGAAGTAGCCTGTATGAACGATGCTCTCGAGGGAATACGTTGCGTTATCCTGAGCATATATCTCGAACTCATTGAGTAGACCAGGGTTTCCCTAGATAAATGATATTTAAAACTTTGGCTCAATTAATCCATACTATCAAAATAGCGTCAAAAAAGAGAGTTCACCTGCGTTAATGTGACACGTTCGCAGTCCATCGCAATGTAACTTTTATTGTGTCGAGAGTATAAGAGAACTCCTTCTTTACGTTCAATAATTGACCACACACAACACGCTTTATTATGTCCACAAGCATGTAGAACTTTAGAAGCGTTGTTGTAACACAACGTGTGTTTCGAGACGGGTGATGTAATTACTACTTCATTGTTGTCGTGTGCTTGCCAATCCTCGTTCGCTGTCTCGTGAGATTCCTTAACCGGAGGGAAATATTTATTGAAATACCTCGTGCATTATGATGATATTTATATGTAGTTAATATATTATTTCACACGTAAAACCAAAATTAAGAGTTGCAAATGAACTTCACGTAAATAAAGTCAAAGGTATAAAAACTTACATCTGCTTTAACTTCATCTTCTTCTTCAACCGTTATATCCTCTTGGTCATCTGGTTTCTCATTGGAAGGCTCTTCCGACACCCCTTCTCCTGTTTCTTTATTGTTTTCATTCTCATCTACGGAAATCTTAAAAGTTTAGATAATTGTTGTTCATTTTTATTGCATATTTAAGTACCTTGCGATATCGAATTTTCTTCTGTTTTTGATTCTGAAGTGATTTCTTTTGCCACGAATCGCCTGTAAAATTCGAGTTTAAGTACACACGTAAACATATTTTACTGTTTTACCAGCATCATTGACATATATAAACAGTATATTTCATACTTTTGGCAAGGAAAGGTATACTCCAATGCGGAGGTGGTGTCTGTAATAACAACCATTTCAACAAACCAACCGCTATCTTAAACAAAACCAAGAGTTGAGCGGCTACAACAAGTTCTGAAACCCAAATACCTGCGACTGGAATACTTCCGAGAGTGAGTGCAATACTCTTTATGGGACCAACGTTCACAGCTTCAATGGAAAACTCGCTTACCTATCAGAAATATTAAATGATCAACGTTTAAAATAAATTTTTAATTTTAAATAAATAAAATATCATAGATAAAAAAGAAAATTTATGTTTGTCTATCTTCGCAGGGAAGTCCAACATCAACTCAACTGAAATGTCATGGTTAATGAAAACCGCCTGACCTCCAATCTCCTTACCTTTCCAGGTTTAAAAGCTTGTTGTTCGTTTTCGACTAAAAGAAGTCTTTTGCCAGTGTCACCGCGTTGGCCGTCTATTCGTAAGTAAACTTTTTCAGCGGTTGCTCCGTCGTCCTCATTTCCAGTATGAATTCCAACCGTATATTTCGTAACTAAGAATGATTTCTTTTTAAAGAACATAAGTAAAGCGTACAGTTGGAATTTCTGGGACATGTAATAAGGAGGGAAAGAAAAAGCAGCGTGAGACCACGGATGAAATACTTGACACGTTTGATTGACGAAATGGAGGGCATTACCCGAAGGTCAAAGAGGGGGTTTGAAAGAGCAAGAACTGACGAAGAAGAACGAAAGTGAGTCATGGAAAAACATGATCGACCACATCTTGATGGGATATGACACAAGAATGCACACCGAAAAATGATTTTTGAAAAGAGAGTGAATTTTTTACTTGGCAAAGGTTTCTTCCCGTGCAAAGGTAATTCTCTCACAATACAGCCATCCCCTTTCTCCTTGCATAACCATCTGTTGCATTTAAAGAGAAATTCCTCATTTGTTTGCAAGTTGGTCAACAAAACCTAAACAAATCGGATTCAAAATCTTGCACATAACTTATGGAACATTGACGTATTGTCCTGTCGGGTTACTGTCCGTCCGTCTAATATCCGAAAATCAATAGGAATACCTACCCATTCTAAATGCCACCCAATTTCATCCCCAGTTCCATCGTGGCTAACTCGTATCTTGTATAACGGTCCCACATCTTTTAGTTCCATCTAAAGAATTGAAGAGCAAAACTATAATGTTTCCAACATTATAACATCAGTCACTTGAATGCAATTAACAAAATTGTAAAGGGACATGCAATAAGAAAGCAAATACTGTGAAAAGAGAAATAAAGATCCTATTTCAACCAATACCTTTACGGTACTATGTCAGTGGAAGCACTCTTTCAGTTACCTCGACTTCATTTCTGGAGTCTTGAAAGTAGGAACCCGTATGTTGTGGTACGCCTACATATAACCTCCCCGTTTTTCCGTTTTTTCCATAGAAATTAATATGCACCGGATGATCGCTTTGACTGCCAACTATGTCGCTCGTTTTTATTGTGATCAACCAGCACAACTCTGGGATACGAGATTAACAAGTTTTATTCTTGCCGCAACATAGCCTTTTCTTACATATATTATAGATTTATTAAATTCAAACTTACTTTTCTTTAAATTTTTCTTCTTTGCTGGCTTTTTGTCTTCCTTCTTTTTCTTCGATTGCGATTTAGTAGGAGCAGTTTTTCGATTTGTTTCCGTTGTTTTTGAAGAAGGTGAACCTGTTGGGTTTTTACTTGATGTACCGGTCGAAGCTGCAAAAGCGTATGTGATTGTTTCTTGATGTGATTGTGATCGTTTGAGGTAGGGTATCGGTGCAATTACAAGGTATAGTATTGGTGCACTTACGAGGTAGAATATTGGTGCACTTACGAAGTAGAGTATTGGTGCACTAACGAGGTAGAGTATCGATGCACTTACGAAGTTGAGTATCGGTGCACTAACCAGGTAGAGTATTGATATACTTACGAGGTAGAGTATTGGTGCACTTACGAGGTAGAGCATTGATATACTTACGAGGTCCAGAACTCTCTTTCACTTCAGCAGCATGTGCAACAAATATATCACCACCGTTAAACAGGTCGGACAATCTTGTCACCTAATTAATTATATTTTACAATTTTGCAATATCTTTCATATAAAGTGTACAAATCTTTATGAAAACCATTTAATTTATATATATATATATACACACGATTTCATGAATCATGTGGTTATTTAAGTTTAAGCTTACCTGCACTCCATTTGCACTGCATAACTTTTTAATTTGATATCCAAAAGAGTCGCTGGCATCTTTCAACACCTCGTCAATATTCTTTACCCGATTGGTAAGCAGAATATCCATCTCCTCATTAGAGTTGTCGTAAGATACCAACTTTAATTTTTTAATTTTCCGTCGACTAGTGAAGAAGGTTGCCTCTGGTTTGTGAAAGGGTTGGTATTCGTGCTGAGAAGGCGGTCGAAGAGGAACTTTGAACTCTTTTCTCTGATTGGCATGCGTTCCGTAAGCCAGTCTCTTGATTTTTTTATTGGAAGAGCAAACATACTTCTTCCCGTCCTCTATCTCGTGGATGAAGTTGACCTTGTGTCGTCCGTTTGGCGTGTGTAAAGTTCGTACGCCGTACGGCAATGGAACCCGACTGTTAAGTTCATTTATCAAGTTGTCCATGTTGTGAAAATTTCGTTCGTTTATGGTGAGGTTAACCGCAGTGAAGTTGAGGTCGCCATCTTTGAAAAACTCGACACGGCGTGCGCAGGACATTTTTATTTTAGCTAAATATCAGAAATATTTATTGCATGCAAAATATTTCATCCGACATGAAAAAAATATACACCTACAATTCACCAAGCGTAAGAATAGCATTTTTTTAGTAAGTGACCTCTTGAAATACTGAACGAAAAACCAGTTTAATAATTAAAACATTAAAAATATTGTGAAAAAAATTTTTATAAACATAAAGTGATATATACCAAATGCTAAAAATAGTGTTTCATGATTCGAAAATGTTCCCCTTGGTTGTTACGTTTGAACACCATTTCAATCCTAATTTGCGTTCTCAGGGGATTCCCCTGGAGCAGGAGTCGTGCACATGGTGATGAAGGAAACCTCGCGTTCAATGTCACTAGCTTTCCCATCATCAACACGCATTGTGATGAAAGATTTTTCCTTTGTTTGTAAAGAGGAAGGGAGAAGCTGACTGTTTGAAGATTCCGTGTTGTCAGTTTTCTGTCTGCCTACGGTTGTGTCTGGTGTACGGACGCTGCATTTTGAGAGCCTACCTTGAAAGGAACCGTCCGTGTTTGTGTATTCAAAAAACTCTTCATCGGACATGTCGTTCTCTTCCTCTTCGATGTTCTCTTCTTCCATTTTCCTTTCGTCATCTTTCTTTGGGTCGTACACGGCAAACACTAGAAACGATCCTTCGCGTACGGCTTTCGGTTTCCTTTTCTCCGTCTCTTCTTCGATGTCAGGCGTTTTAGGCATTACAATGAATGAAATCTCTCTGTTCATTTTATTACTATTTGTTTTTGTCTGGGGCAATGGAGCCACTTCGTCTGACTCCTCAGCAGGAAAACCGCCTTCTTCGGAAAGCGAATCGACAAGACTTTGCACCGAGTTCGGTCGATCTAAAGAGATATCTAAAATGAGTGAAACGGTCGATGCGATTACATTTAAATGTAGTGTGTAGATTTACTGACTGTTATTAGTGTCTGTTTGGTCGGGCGGAGCTGAAAGTGATCGGTCTGCTGTTTGCGGGCGCGATGTGCGATCCATCACCGAGGAGACACGGTGAGGAACCTCTCTATTTGGTTTCCCAGGTGGTGGGGTTGGCGTGTACATCATCGGAGAGGAATGTGGACGCTCATCTATTGCATTCACCTCTTTGCTTTGTGACATGACAGACTGTGAACGCGATGGAATTGACGAGCTGCGAAGTTCATCTATTTCATTTGTCTCGATATCACTCTCATTCTCACTATTGCTTTCAGCTTCTTTTTCACTTTGTAGCTCTTCGTGATCAGCATCTTCAGTTTCATTGTGAGACTCGTTCCCAACTTCTTCATCGTTGATTTCATTCCCGGCTTCGTCAGTGTTGCTCTCATCTTTTATTTCGTTTTCCTTTTGAAAGGCGTTTTCATCTTCAATTCTGCTTTCATTTTCGGCTTCGTTCTTATCTTCAGTTTCGTTTTCATTCTCATCTTTGTTTTCATCGCCAGCTTTACTTTCAAGTACATCTTCATTTTTGTCATCTTCCTCATCTTCAGATATGTTTTTATTTCTCTCTTCTTCTTTCTTCTCCTGATTTTTGGTTTCACTGTTCATACTTTTATCTTTACATTCATCTTTGTTGCTTTCTTTATTTTCTACATCAATCCTGTCCGGATTTTCTTCTTTAATGTTGGCAACTTCATCTTCATTTTTTTTAGATTTCTTATCTTCTTCCGTATTTCCACTAGTTTCAACGTCTTTTGAGTCTTCCGCAACATCGTCGGCATTTTTCTCGTCACACTCTTCAGACTTCGCGGTTTTTTCCGTCGTTCCGTTCTCAGGTTTCTCGTCATGATCACGTGATTCAGTAGATTTGTTTTCGTCATTCAGTGCGTTTGTAGTATTGCTTTCTTTATTCCGTGTGTCAACAGTATCGTTTTCCTCGTTTTTCGAGTCCGCAGTTTTGTCTTCATCTTCCTTCTGGTCTTCATTTTTATTTTTGTCATCAGTGGTTCTGTCGTCAGAATTGCCTTCGCTTGAAGTAGTAGTCTCACCGAAAACACGTGTGTACTCGAACGTTTTGATTGGATCATGAGCTGAGCAAGTTTCAACATCTTTCTCCTTTTCTTCCTAGTAATAAATAGAAAGAGTGATGAAAAATACAAAACGTTATAAAGCAGTTTATAATGCAACATAAACAACTATGTATGTATTGCTAACCTCAATTAAAAACGCAGTCGTAGCGTCCTTTGTGTCTACCACCGCCAATTGACCGAAAGCATCAGAAGCCACACATTTCTGTGGATGTTCAATACTCTGCAAAGCACCCTGCTCCGTGCTTTTAAACAAAACAGATCCCTTTGCGTCCTGCATAAAAAAGCAGAATTGAATCGAACCAAAAAGCCCGTAAAAGTGTTTTTTGGTTTTGTTGTCATGAATAATTGAAAATCAGAATTACAATAGAATGATTCAGAATTAGTGTTCGAATTTATCTTCAAGGTTTGTTTTGAGTTTGTTTTAACTACGGCTATTTTATATATTTATTTATATATATAAAAGGTTTCGCCGCAATGTTTTGATTACATCCTACACAACAGAACAACAGCATACAGAAAAAAATAAGTCTCTGAATAACTGAAAAACCAATATGTGACTACTTCGTGATAAATGAACTGATAATCGTAAATAAACCACGCTTCACAAAATCACTGCTAATTTTATGAGAAAGAAAAAATAGGAAAAGCGCCCTGGTTAATCGGAAAATGTATAGTCAATATTTTGAAAGTCATTTTAATTATTTTTTTATTGTAAAGCTCAATTTTTGCTTTTCCTGCAACCCCCGCTCTGGTGTGTTCAAATATTTAAACACGATTTTACCCATTTGAGGATGGCGAGTATTTGAGGATGGCGAGTATTTGAGGATGACGAGTATTTGAGGATGGCGAGTATTCCTTGAATAAAATTCCTTTTTCTGCTTCGTTTACCAGGAAGGATTGATTAAAGGAAACCTCGAAGTGTTTTGGAGAGAAAGGGTTTCAATAGTAGCGCCAAAGATTCCTTTAAAGGTTCTGTTATCGAGTATCGAAAGATCTATTTCAATTTTAAAAGAAGAGAGAACACATAAAAAGCAAAAGTCGTCGTGTTTTTTTCTCTATATATTTGTGAACTCTTGTTTTCTTATATACATGACATTTAGGGTATCACCTCGTACCATCGAACTATAGATAGCTCCTCCTTTTACTTATAAATTATCGGGTTGCTTATCGAGTCTACGCTGAGCGACAAACCAAACAATTTTAAACCAAAAGGGCAAACATATTTAAACCATATTGCTCAAAGATATTTTAAATTATCAGGTTTGATTTTCCCTGACTTCACTTACTGCTGTCGCCACACGAGAACAAAAAAATGGCGGTTTATTGATGAATATTGGCGAGTTATTTGGCGAGGTAAGACCACTGTGGCACGTGTTCGCGTATGTTGGCGATTTATTTGGCGAGGTGAGGCCACTCTTTCGCACGACTTTTTTTACAAAGTCTTTTACTCAGCGAAAATATGACAAATTCTTGTTGTATGTATTATGTTGACAACAAATTGTCGTAAAACCAACTTAATAATAATTGCTGTCAAATGTGGCGCCGTCAAAAGTGTCACATGCCCAAGGATTTATCGTCACTTACTTTTACAATGGTTATTTTTCCTTCCACCACGGACAGGAAACCAGCATAATGTTTGCAGTAGATAGACATCTTGTTTTCGTATCGCGCAATGTTCCATACACCTACAGTCAATAAATCGTAATAAATGGTGTTTCACGGAGTGAATTGGAAAAATATAAATCAAGCGAGAAAACGGTAGAAGACGATGTTATCTGCTTACAGCATTTCTTCCCTCCACCTGCCGCGTGGACAATGCAAGACACGGCATCGAAACACAAGTACTTTGAAGAGGAAGAGCATTTTAGTTTTGCTTCAAAAACTTCCTTTGCTTCACCGTCTTCATTATCTTCAGCACTCAAATCATCTTTTATTGCGTCACTCTCAACAACTTTGTTCTCTTCCTTGTCGAGTTCATTGCTGTTATTAGCTTCGTCTTTTGGAATAACCTTTTCCTCTTCATTACCTTCAAATATTTCGCCTACATTATTTTCAACATTTTCTTTTTCATTTAAATTTTCATTTCCTTCTTTTGGTACGCTATTCTCTTCATCTCCTTCATTCTTCTCATCTCCTTCATTCTCTTCATCTTCTTCATTCTTCTCATCATCTTCTTTCCTCTTATCTTCTTCATCCTTCTTTTTTCCCTCGCTTTCATTTTCACTTTCTTTTTCATTCGTCGTCACACCAACATTATCGGCTTGACCTGCTTCGTCAACTTTCCCTTCTTCTGGACTATCTTGTTTGTCTTGAAGTGGCCTGGAGTAAAAGCACGTTTAGTCCCGCAAAAAACAGAAAGGAGAGTAGTGACTAACGACTTACTGTTCTATAGGGAACAAATACTCCACACCAGATTTCGTATCGCGAATGATTACTTTCTCCGCGTACCACGTGTTCTCTATATAAAATATTGCATGTCCCGATGACAATTTCATGAAACATTCCAAGCGTGATTTCATGCACGCATGCACGAATTTCAATACTACAGAAATAATTCATTTACTTGCATCACTGATTGTTTTTGTTAAGCATGGAGTAAAAAGAAAATTTTCTATACAATGTTTGTCGATTAGATATTCCCGGAAAATTGAACTTTTCTTTGTTTTTTTTAGTTTCTTTAGGTCCAGTCTAGAACTTTAATGCGTTACCAAAGTTAAGGTATCTCACCTGTTGGATCACTTTCGCTTTCTTGCATGAGGAAGATGTTTTTGATCGCTCCCAAGCTGACGCACTCAACGCGGAAGATGTCAGTCTGCGAAGTAAATAGTTTTGAAGAAAATTCATACTTATTTCTGCATTTTTATTAAATTTTAAATATTTAAACACGAAATAATTATAGATTATTTTGGTTGATTTTGTTACCGCTTTGCTTCGGAATGGCTTTTCATTCGAGGATAAAGTCAGCTCTCTCTTTCCAGAGTCACCGTTATCTCCCTCAATTGTGATGGACAACTCAAATGCACTGTCGGCTTCTTTGTATTCTCCCGAATATACCATCACCTCATACGTGATTACTGAAAAGCGTAGACGAATACAATGTAATAGATTGTGTTGAATTGAACATCTAAAGGTTTGTTTTTACATAATAAAATAAAATGTTTCTAAGTATCTATATAAGGAATGCTCATAGCTATATAAGGAATGCTCATAGCCATATATAAGGAATGCTCATAGCCATATATAAGGAATGTTTGTAGCTTTATAAGGAATGCTCATAGCTATAAAAGGAATGTTCGTAGCTATATAAGGAATGCTCATAGCCATATAAGGAATGTACATTGCTATATTAGGAATGTTCATAGCTATATAAGGAATGTTCATAGGTTTATTAGAAACATTCGTAGCTGAAAACGGACACTTATTGCTTACAAGGTAACACGACTTTTTCGTTCTTCATGAGCGGTATTTCCCGTACAATCGCGCCATCATCCATCACCTTGGACAGCCATCGGTTACACACGAACTTGTAATCTTCATTAGTGCGAAGGTTGGTGAGGAGAATCTACACAAAGAGATAACGACAAGTTGATATGCATGTCTTATTATTTTTACAGGTCGAACAGCCGTCATTCAAAAACCTAACCCAAATTTTTATGACAAGCAAATCCTCACCGTGTCTAAGTGCCAGCCGAATGCCTTGCGGTTATCAAGGTGGCCGATACGTATTTTGAACAGTTGCCCGACCTCTTTCAGCACGACTTCCACCTCGCTGACGGAGTCTCTGCAGTAGCTTTCCCTGTTCGCCGGCACGCCCAGCACATACTCGTCGGTCTTTCCCTCGCTCCCGTAAACGACGATGGTGGCGTTGTTGTCGCTCGTAGCGTTTTCCACGTCACTCGTCTTAATCGTCATCAACCACGTGGTCACCGCTGAAAGATAGACGGAAAACGTGACCACGTTGGATCATGTTTCGTGTAAAAGCTTCACGTAAAATCGTGCGGCTTTCTTATTACTAAATATTGTCATAGGAATGAACCTTCTGATTATTTCTATTGCAAATATAATTCCATTTAATTTCAATGACATTTAGCGGACATTATTCCGCTCGCAACACGCGCGCGACTTTCAACTCACCTTTTCTGCTCGACTTCGATTTCTTTTGATTTCTTGATTTTGCGGAAGCTTTCTGGGCCTTTCGCGTTTTTGGTGTTTTTGGTGTTTTAGTTGTTTTGGGCATTTTAGTGGGCGTCGCTTGGTTTTGAGACTCGACGTTCCTTACGGGGCTTTCTTCCTGAGCGGGTGCGCTTGGCGTTTTCGGAGCTGCTGAAAATATCGAATAAAACCATTCAGTCCACTTTACAAATACAGACTCCAAATTCGATAGCTGAGACATAATCAACGATGTAACTGACGCGTTACGCGTCTACACGTTTTCAATTCAGTCTACAGCCACGCGATACACTCATGGAGGGAATGTTGATTCACTTAATAGACACCACGAAATTCTCACTGAAGCACCTGTCATCACGTGTATTGTTAATGAATAAAACCTTTCAAAGTCTAACGACACTGGACCAAATAATATTATTTAATTCAGTGCAATCGGAACACCAAAGACAGACAGCGTTCGTTAGATGGGGTGTTCGTAAAACCGGAATTTTCTTTCAGGAGTTTGACCAAAATAGACTTTTAAAGGGGGTTTGCCGGATCGAGAAGTTTGTTAAATATGTTGGTGTCTACACAAATATATATATTAGGATGTGACAGTTTTGACAATTTGACAGTTTGTTTAAACGCGTCCAGTATTTCTACTTTTTAAACCTTCAGTTGCTTACCGGTTTGTGGCGGTGCACTGTTCGGGTTTTGGTTTGCTTGGGCGGTTCTCGGTTTGCTGGTCCGTTCTTGCACCTCAGCGATATACGTGTCACCCCCACGGAACAATTCCACCAGTGACGTCACCTAAACACGAACGTTTCCAATAGTAACGAACGCGAATTTAAAGCCATTCATTCCTTACTCATTGAATTACTTTTTCATCATCATCATCATTTACATTTTCACGTCTATTTTCCATGCTAGCATGGGTTAGACGGGGTTTCAACAGACGATATTGCCTACAATTTTGTAGGTTTAATCATTTGATGATTTATTGGAGCAGATGTTTTTACAGCTGGATACCCTTCCTAACGCCAACCCCAATGAGAGGGAAAACAGTGGTGAGTTAACCCACGCAAAATACCAATTTTGCATAAACTTCGTGGCAGCAATGCATAAAGGGCATGGGTGCTTATATCCATGAGGACAAAGATAGATTGTTACAAGATACAAGATTACATGACCCGCATACTCGCAAACAAATTCATGGAGACTATTCCTACGCACATTTTGTTTACTTTTTGTTTCGAGGAAATTTTCAGAATCATTTGTGTATTTTACCGAACGCAAAATTAGAATACGTGAATGACGTTGAATAATTCATAAACAAGAATATGGTTTGCGCGTAGAAAGTATGAATGGAAATAATTGAATTTAAAAACAAACACTCACAACGTTCCCCTCCATTGTCGTCAACGTCAAAACATCTTCTTTAAACAAATCGCTCGCCTCGCTTAATATCATATCCAAGTTCTTGACTCGATTAGTCAGAATAACGGTCACGGATTTCTCACTCGATTTATTCGAGATGAACGTCAGACTTTTCAGTTTTCTTCGCGTAGACCCGGGCTGCGTTTCTTTCTTTTCGAACGGCTTGTAGTCTCTGGCCGAAGGCGGTCGAGGGATTTTGAACATGGCCTTTCTGTTGCCAATGTTCTCGTATTGTAGTCTTTTGATTTTCCGGGATGACGAGCACACGTATCTTTTTCCATCCTCGATGTCGTTTAGATCTTTTACCTGATGCAACCCGGTCGGTGTGCTGATCGTTCGAACGCCGTACGGCAGAGGCACTTTGCGGTTGAGTTCTTCAATCAACGTATCCATGTTCTGGTATCGACGCTCGCTTATCGTGAGATTGACGCCTTGAAAGTTAACGTCTCCGTCTTTGAAAAACTTCGCCTCGCGTTTTAATTGTGTCATGTTTTCTCGCTGAAAAGATGCTTTCTGTTTTTTTCCGACTAACGGTTTTCTTCTCTTCGATAAAACTATTCTTGTTATAAAACAGCACACTCGTTGTTTGAAAAACTATTCAATGTTGTGTTTGGTTGTCGTGGCAACGATTGATGTCACACGTAGCATTTCTTGACAACCACGATGGCGCAGCAAAAACACTCGAGATACGTGATAATTATATTAATGAAGCGAGAAAATCGAAACCCAGTTTCCAATATACGTCCTGCCGCGTTTAAAGAGTTTGCGCGAAAAGCGAAAGCCTGGTCATACGTTTTAATATAAAACCGTGACTTTTAAACATGATTTTCGAGGGTAAATGAAAGCCTCCACAGGGCATATCCAAAATAAACATCGCTGTCTCCAAGCGAAATGCCAGAGGCTATTAATAAATATTAAACGCCCACATTTTATTTCTGATTTTCATTTATCATATAAATATTCGCATAATTAATTGAATTTTTTCACTGAAAAATATTATTTTCTGGCTTATGTATACTGTGTATGTACTTTAATACCGAAGAAATTTTAAAGGGTTTATAAGACGCGCCTAGCAAATTTGTTAAAATGGCGACAACTCGCATAATAAAAATAACGTCAAAACGTTAAACGCTTAATAACAATTAAAGACGTGACGTTAAACTTTTTTCCTGTCAAAAACCCCAAAGTTTCCTATCAACTTAAAACTTCAATATAAAATATTCATGTAAGCATTGAAAATGAAACTGCCAACAGAAATAGAATTCAATGCGGAAATTTCACGAGCAAATTTTCAAAATCACGTTTTTAACACGTGATAGATCTTTTTTTTATACCTATTGTTTTGTGAATTCGGAAGAAGAGAGCTATGTAACTCCCCCCCAATACTCTCAAACTTAAATTGCCAATTACTAACCCTTTCATAATAATTGTTTATGGTATTTATTTTTACAAGCATCTAATATTTATGTATACCGTAAATGATCGATTAAACGCCCCGGGCGTTTATTTAAAAATTGAACATTTTAGGGGGGCGTTTATTCGAAAGGGGCGTTCAATTAAGAGGGGCGTTTATTTCAAAATGCAAAAATTTGGTTAAAACAAATTACAATTTACAAATTGTACAAAATCAATTTTCACACGGGGGCGTTTAATCGAAAGGGGCGTTTAATTGGAAGAGGGCGTTTAATCGATCATTTACGGTAGCTTTCCAATTAATAACTTACCTATAACTGTTAATAACTCTTTCTGTGTAATATCAAACAACTTTGTAAGACTTTATGGTATTTTAAGAAGTGTAAAAAATTGAAAGAGAAGGGAGAAAAAATCGAACAAATTTCTTTTTGAATCAAGCTTCTTCAAAGGAAAAAATATTATGTCAAACTACATGTCAGTCTTCATTATTAAATTATACTTATAGACGAATATATAACTAATATATTTATATTTGAAGTGTATATAGTATACATCCTTTAGATGTAATATATATGGGTCTTATAAGAAGGTTGACTTAATCCGCAAGTCCCACAAACCTATGCCAGTTTTATATAAGGATATTAGGTTACTTTTTGTATATTTTTGATAGCAAATACGTAAGTAAACATCTGCGATTAAAAGATTTTATTTAAATCTTCCCAGCTTGCTAACTAAACGCATCAAAATTCTCGAATCGAATTGTGACGAATGAAGAGTGACATTGAAAGCTGACTGGACGAATGAAGAGTGACATTGAAAGCTGATTGGACGAATGAAGAGTAATATTGAAAGCTGATTGGACGAATGAAGAGTGACATTGAAAGCTGACTGGACGAATGAAGAGTGACATTGAATGCTGACTAGACGAATGAAGAGTGACATTGAAAGCTGACTGGACGAATGAAGAGTGACATTGAAAGCTGATTGGACGAATGAAGAGTAACATTGAAAGCTGATTGGACGAATGAAGAGTGACATTGAAAGCTGACTGGACGAATGAAGAGTGACATTGAATGCTGACTGGACGAATGAAGAGTGGCATTGAAAGCTGACTGGACAAATGAAACGTAATTTTGTAAGCTGATTGGGTAAATTTTTGACACCAATTTCATTTTTGTTTTGTATTTTCGTGCCGCGCGTAACAAAGCAAAACAAATATGTCATAAAGAAACCTTCCAAGCGAAATATTCTACACCACATAAACTTAGCTAAATGGAGAAGC
This sequence comes from Candelabrum cocksii, assembly GCA_963930725.1. Classification (NCBI taxonomy): domain Eukaryota; kingdom Metazoa; phylum Cnidaria; class Hydrozoa; order Anthoathecata; family Candelabridae; genus Candelabrum; species Candelabrum cocksii. Next base: position 3,315,212 of record OZ005677.1, on the reverse strand, counting down.
ACTCCCATTCTTTGAAAGATTAATGCAAAACCTGATAAGAAATCAATATAATCGCATCGTTAAGGCTTAGCCTTTTAAATTTAACGTTTTTGCTTTGTGTTACAAAATTTAAGTCTTTCAGTAGTCTACCCACACAGCCAAAATAATTCTGAACTTCGCAGAAAGAGCACTTGAACCGAAAAGAAGACAATCTTAACGTTTTGCTAAATAATAACAGAAGTGTGTCTGTTATTAATATTTAATGAAAAGTGAATTAATTTTCGCGGGTTTTTTTTTAAGGAAATTTCGTGGAAAAAAGGGAATTTAATTTCGCGGATCAACATGATTTGGAAATTTCGTGGACAAAGTGTATCCAAAAATTTCGCGGGAATTTAATTTCGCGAATCCAAATTTCGTACAATTTTAAAAGTAAAAAAAGTTATAATCGGGAGTTTTTTGGAGGGACCTGATGTTGTTGAGGCTGCTAAAGCTGTACCACCAAAAAAAAGCGAGAGAAAGCACAAATCAAGGAAAAACCAGCTCCACGATGTAAAGACATTAGAACCCTTTTGAAGCAATGTACGAAATGAAAATGAAGAAACCACCATTGTTATTGATTAAACATTGTTAAACTAAAAGTAGTGTTTTCATTGTATCAACCTCACAAATTTTTGTCTCAAAACACAAATTTTATACTTTAACAAATATACCGTAAAATTCCGATTGTATTTCCAGTTCAAAATTCACATGGAATCACAAAATATAGTTCATAATTGCGGGGTAGGTTTATTTACTGGATTTACGGTATCTAAAATTAAAAATTAAAAAAAAATAAGGAATTTAATTTCGCGGACATAGTGTATCCAAAAAATTTGCGGGAATTTAATTTTGCGGATGAGGGACATTTGGATTTTTCGCGGGAATTAAATTTCGCAGTTTTGACTAAAAGCCGCCAAATCCGCGAAAATTAATTGCCTTAAGGTATACTTTTATGACGTTCGTTAATGGTTAACCACCTGTGAAATATACGTGCCAATCGCCTTCATTTACCAGCTGTTTCTGTTTAATTACCGGGTGTATTAAAGCTTTCAAAGTGTTTCGCAAGTTTGAGGATGTTTTACGCAATCTGTGTTACGCAATCAATCTTAAAGTAATCATTCAAATATTTTACAGGGTAGTTTTAATGAAATAGTTTATTTAATTTATATTGTGAAGAATATGCTATATTTATTTCCAGCGGAAACTTACAAGTTTGAGCTTCGTTTATTTCAAAACTCCACTACAAATGGCTGTATTTCTTTTTGATTTCTTGCAGCTTTTCGCATAACACTCTCGCCATTTTTCCATACATACTCGCACCGAGCGACATATTTTCCAGGTACCACCAAGCCAAGATGATGATGATACTGACATTGAAATTTGAGTTTTAACAGTTGTAATATCATTTAACCGTCGTCTACTTGCACGTGGCTCGTAATATCATTCCAGAAAAAAGTTGTGTTATCTAAAGTTTTGCATTTTGAAATAAACGCCCCTTTCAAATAAACGCCCCCCTAAAATTCTCCATTTTTAAATAAACGCCCGGGACGTTTAACCGATCATTTACGGTAGTGATTTATAACATGAAAGTGCCTATCACACGAATTCGCGTTTAACCAAAATATTTTTAATGCGTTTCGTCAAATTAAATTTCCACTAGAGTGAGTGAAAAACTTTCCATTATTAAAGGAGTAGTGCACTCAAAAAATATAACTTTTCTTTATTAAATTCTCCATCATTTGTTTTGTATGATCGCGAGGTTTTTTTTTTAAAAAAAAGGTCTTATTGACTGATTTTGAGCTTTTTTTATTTTTTCTTCTTTTTGCACACTTGGCGCGTGACGTCATATATGGCGATTTGTTTGAATAGAGAATGTTCAAAACAAAAAAGTTAAAACAGTACTGGAGAGGAAAGAAAAGAGAGAAGAGTTATAAACAAATTATTTTTTAATCGAAGTCAAAAATGGTTCATTACGCGGCAATTGATTGTTCAAACAGCTCTAGTAAGAGAAACGATGGAAAATTAAGCTTTTACAAAATCCCAAAGGACAAGAATATGAAGAAAATTTGGATAGCAAAGCTAAAGAGAGCAAATTTACCCAAAGAAGAAAACATAGTGGTTTGTCATCATCATTTTGAAGAAAATTGTTTTCGAAGAGATCTAAAAGTAAATAAAAGAACTAAAAGTTAGATGTTTCTATTTTGTTAAGTTTGCTAGTAGCTAGTTAGCTAGTAGCTATTTTGATAAGTTTGCTAGTAGCTAGTTAGCAATCTTACTCTCATTTTTTCTTTAGAATGAGTTGCTTGGGTTACCTACTAAGAGAATCCTCACTGAAGACGCTGTTCCAACTATAGTTTCGTACAACAAACCATCTCAAAAACGATAGAGCAGTGATAAACGACAAGAAACGTTCACAAAAGCCAGGTAAAAGCATCTTCATTTTAGCCAATAATTTTTTATATACTTATATATATATTCTTGCTGTTGAAATCAACGAACAGATGGAAGAACTGGACAGAGAAAATTAATATTTGACAAATTCTAAAGAATGCCAGACTGAGAAAGAATCAGTGGATGCATCAACACAAACAAATATCACAATACCATTTTCAGTTACATACGTAGAATGATCTGCACAGGCCATTGATATATCCGAAACTAATACGCAGGCGAGCGAGGCTGACACGCAGTCAGAGTTTGATTTGGATACATCATTTCACACCGCTGATGAAACTGAAACTGAAGAGGACGCACAAATACCAGGAGAAGAAGAAAATCCACAAAAAAGTGCTTTTATCGTTTTCTGGTCGTGTTTATATCTACTCCTACAGCGTTGTCTCAGTTGTGCATCTTCTGCTGTAATTAAGAAGGTTATCGTTAAAGGATAGGCCCTATGTGTAAAGATTTTATGTTTAAACGGCCATGAACATATATGGCGTTCTCAGCCAATGCAGAACAGATACTATATAGGGAACTTGAAAGTAATTGCGGCTGTGCTTTTCAGTTCAAATACCGTAAAATGCCGTAATCAAGCGCAGCGCTTATCAGCGGTGATAGTAAGACTTTGGTGCGCTTATCTGAGGGTGCGCTTATAACCGAGTATAAAAAAAGTGAAAAGATAAAAGAAAGAATAACTGAATAATTTTTTTCAATGATGTGTATTGCCCCATAAAGTTCATATAAAGTATAAAGTAAAATTGCTCTATATGCTTTAAAATGTCTCTCCTCCTTAATCTTCGTCAGTTGTTGAATCATCAGAAATATCAGAATGAACATCACTCTGTTCATACTCAACACTATCTGAATCAGAGCATTCTAAATCCTCGTCACTCATTAAGTGGAATTCACTTTCTGGTTTTGGCATAATGTAGTCTTCTAAACCTCGAATCTTAACAAGATGGTCTTCCGATTCGTCAAGGTTGTTCGAAATTCCACACTTCAAGAAAGACCTACCAATCAAATCTTTGTTTTCTTTTATTTTCGCCCAAGCGTTGGCAACCCACTTTGTAGTTAGAATACGTCTGTCACCTCACCTGCTGTCAATTTGTTGCCAAGGTACAATTGTAAGTTTTCATTTAAATGTTTTTCAAATTGTTCTCTCACGTACATCTTAAATGGCTTGTTTATTGCCACATCCAATGGTTGAACTCGACTGGTTGTTCCATTGATAAGTGTGGTGCCGCATTTTCGTAACAGAATCTTAACTGACAAGATGACAAGAACAATCACAGCGACAATGCTATTAAAGTTATGTCAAAGGACAAAAAGAAACAGAAGAAAAGTTGTATTGTAAAACCGGTAGAAAAACTTGTAGGACATGTGCCAGAAGCTTTGGCCAAGATTTTGTATCCAATGATGAAAGAGTGGCAATTTTTATGGATGGAAGCAGTCATTACTGGTGAAAAGCGTCGTGCTCCTGAAGGCACTTGGGTTCCTGGAGAAGGAATTGAACTTCCGTGTACATATTACATATATGCTGCAAAAATTCGTAAAAACTATATTCGTAACAAAATTAAAGGAGAAAAAATCTTGTATTTTAAGTGAAACAAAACCTACATTTTTTCAATTTCATTGTCTTCGATATCTCCTTCCCCTAAACGCGCTTATCTAAGGGTGCGCTTATAAACGGGAATAAAATTTTGGTAAGGATTTGGTGCGCTTATAACCGGGTGCGCTTGATTACGGCATTTTACGGTACTTATCGAAAACTCAGCAAATATTTTGAGATCCTTGACATTGCATGGATTTCAAAATCTTAGTACTATAAGATCAATGACAGGTACATGTATGGGATAACTAATGAAGCATGACAAAAGGAACAGGAGATAATTATTTCTAACTCGTATCAAAGAAATCTTATATTAAGTGGTGATGGCAGGTGTGACAGTCCTGGACATAATGCAAAGTATTTAACATACTCTTTGTTTGATCAAGATTTAAAAAAGGTTATTGCTATTTCACGACGCAGGTGGGATTTCAAATCGAATGGAAAAGGCGGGTTTGATCAAGGTATTAGATGAGGTGAAAGGGAAAGAATTGAACGTAAAACGCTTGACTACTGACCGTCATTTACAAATTAAAAAGTACATGCGTGAAGAAGAGGAAAACATAGAGCATCAATTTGATGTATGGCATTTCAGTAAATCTATAAAAATCAAGTTGCTGAATGCGTCAAAGAAGAAGTCGTGCGAGGAGTTGCGGCCGTGGATGAAATCAATTTGTAATCACTTATGGTGGGCTTGTATCACTCAGTAATCAACAAGTGGGCCCCCAAAATCACAAATTTTTCACTCAAAGGCATGATTTCACAAACTCAGTTAGCTGCTATTGATTTTAATTTGGGTCATGATTTTAATCAGACCAAAACGAAGGAGGGAGAAAATCGTTACAACATAACCTTTTCAAAAGCCACAAAAACATGGTCTGCGAAACCAATTATGGAACAGAAAAGCCTGAAAGTTTTTTCTGATTTGGTGGAGAAAACTGTGGAGACCATTGTTGAAAATAAAACCGTTCTGACACCTGAGATACAAACTACGCCAAAAAAACATTGCACCAATTCCAAAACCAGATAAAAACGTTGCTATAGCAAATCAGAGATCAAGATTCACTGTATTATAAATTCTAGTTTGTTATATATATGTATATAAAAAGTACAAAGATTTGTTAAAAACACCCTAGTCCTTTCCCCATTCAAAAGTACTCCTCTGGATATTTCTCTCTGATCTTCCAAATCACACATGATGGAATAACACGCCTATTTCCCTTTCCTAAGTGCTTAAAAACAAACCATATAAATTTCATTTCATAAAATCTCCGCCCGATCTAATACTGGTGTATACGCCCTCGCTAATAAGCTATCGGGCTTAAAGTCATCATTCCGGACCTCTTTACGCCAAATCTAGCTATCAAGATGGACGCTATTCGGTGAGTTATAAAATATTACATTTGTTGTGGTTTGTAATCCGAGATTATCTACCTATTAAGTTGACTACATCTCTGCATTCAATACGTGTTAGAGAAATTAGGGTCTTTGTATGATAACTATAATGATAGTTTGATAGAATCCTTCACATTATAAGGTTATTTCATGATGTCTTCTAAACGTTCACGTTTTAGAAATGACAACAATATTGAAGTTTCACATGACAACACTGATACGTCAGTGAAAATAAATACAATCATACAAAAACCGAGATACCGAGATTCCGTCCGGTGATGGTGAAATCGGGAAAACATAAAGGTTACACCAGAACTCGATGGTTACATAAAGAACCTTTTGCAAGCCAATTCAAAGAACCTAACTTTGAAGCAAGGTAAGTCTTTTCGAAACCTTCAAGAGAAGGTTAGATATATTTTTGGACCCATGTCCAAGCTGTGGGCAGTGATTGACCAGGAGAGAGAGGTCAACCCTGATGACGAAATGTTGGACGAAATGGGGAAGTGGTTTGAGCAAACAATTCTCTTATCGTCTCAAGTTTTTAACTCTCTGTCGTACCACAGACGGGAGAATGTTCTTTTGACCTTAATGAACACATCAAGCAGGGTCAATTAAATTCTTAAGGAACAATCAAGTTCCATGGACAGTCAATCCAACAAATTACTGTTTGGAGAAGATTTCGAATCTAACCTCATCAAGGAATCGAAGGCATTGAAACAGTCTGAAACATTTACTGGCCTGTCAAGCAAACAGACTTCAGCTTCAACGACATCATGGTCTGGAGGAAGGTTGCCCTTTTGAAAGGGCCCCTTGTTTCAGCAAGGCAGAGGCAGGGGGCAGCAAAATTTGTGGAGAAAGTCATACTTTAACCAGCAAGGAAGAGGTAAGCATTGTTTATCCTTGCAACACATTGATAAAGGAAACTTGCCAGTTTTCAAAAGTACACCCAATGGTAAAGTGTCTTTTCTCAGGGCTTAGTCTCAAACATCAACCAAGCAGGGAGTCTAAAAGTGTACTTAGAAAATTGGAAAGTTTTGACACGAGACAATCAAATTTTGAATGTGATAAGGGGATACAAAATTCTTTTCGTATCAGAACTGATTCAGGTAAATACCCCTTCTCCTCCAAATATGGAGGAAGAAGAAAAGATTTTAGTAGATGTAGAGATTCTAAATATGCTTCAGAAGGGTGCCATTATGGAAGTGGACTACTGTCAGGGGCAATATCTCAGCTCAATTTTTCTGGTTCCAAAGAAGGACTCAGGTCAAAGACCTGTCATAAACCTAAGGAGGTTGAACAACTATGTTCCTTACCTTCATTTCAAAATGGAGAGTGTGTCTCTTCTGAAGGAAATGCTTCAGAAAGGGGACTTAATGTGCAAAATAGACCTAAAGGACGCATATTTTGCAGTCCCTCTTCATCAAAGCTCTCGCAAACATGTAAGGTTTCTTTGGAGGGACAAGCTGTACCAATTTCTATGTCTGTGTTTCGGTCTGGGACCTGCTCCCAGAATTTTTACCAAAATAAAAAAAGTCCCAATAGCTCTTTTGAGAAGACTCATTATAAGACTGATCATATACCTGGACGACATATTGATATTAGCTTCAAACCTCAAGGATATGGAAATCGCCAGGGATACAGTGATATTTGTCCTTACTTATCTGGTGGGGTTCACAATAAATTTTCAGAAATTAGTGGTTCAACCTACTCAAAAGATTCAGTTCTTAGGAGTCGAAGTGGACTCTGTGAGTCTAAAGTTGAGTCTTCCCATAGAGAAAGTGGATCAAATTATATCTCAGTGCGAATCCCTTCTTGCAGCCGACAGAGTAACAATAAGGGAGGTCACACGACTAACAGGTCGTCTTTCCTCGACAGCCATAGCATAGCAGTTCTTCCAGCACCTTTACAATATCGAACAATTCAAAGACAGCAAATACTCGAGTTGTCTTTTCAGAAAAACCTCGAGTCACTGATGAAGTTGACACCCAAGGTGAAGGAAGAACTGGTTTGATGGGTTCGAAATCTCCATCTTTCGAATGGACGACTACTACTAGTTCCTCCGCCTCAAATGGTGATTTCAACAGATGCTTCCTAACAGGGTTGGGGGGGGGGGAGGGCATTTTGCAGGGGTCACTTGACAGGAGAAGATGCTGCACATAAATATTCTGGAATTAAAAGCAGTAAAGTTAGCACTTCATTGCTTTCACCACATGTTCCCATCTGTAACGTCAATTCATTGGCGGATAGACAATATTGTAGCATTGACGTACTTAAAAAAGATGGGGAGGGGGACTCACAGCAGAACCCTGACAGACTTGAGCAAACAGATTTGGAAATATCTTTTAACACACAAGATCACGATTACTGTAGAGTACTTGCCAGGAGTACTCAACGTGGAAGCGGACACAATGTCCAGGAATGTGAAGGATTCCAGCGAATGGAAATTAAACGGAAAAGTGTTTCTGGATATCTGCAAAGTAAGGGGGACCCCTTGCACAGATCTGTTTGCTTCAAGGTTGTCTCATCAAGTACCCCGGTATTATTCTTGGAAAATAGACTCATACAATCTATCAGCAGATGCGTTCCAAGCTCAGTGGACCAATCTAAAAGGATATGCGTTTCCACCATTTTCTTTAATAGGAAGAGTACTTTGGAAAATAAGGTTGGATCAGGCAACAATAGTGCTCATAACACCAACCTGGCAGACACAAGCCTGGTACCCTCAACTATTAGAACTTTCAATAAGGAATCCAATTCTTATTCCACGTCAACTATTTCTTCTAAGAAATTCTCAAGGACAAGCTCATCCACTTATAAAAAACCAAAGCTTGCGACTTGTGGCCTGGACAGTTTCAGGGATAACTTGCAAGCGAAGGGAATATCAGAGAAGACTTCTCACCTTATCCTTTCCTCTAGAAGAGACGGCACAAAGTCTCATTCCGAATCGGCCTGGCAAAAGTGGTCTGGCTGGTGTGCTCGCAGACAAATACATTCTTTTCGATGTCCTGTGACTGACATTTTAGAATTTTTGTCAGACTCATTTGAGGAAGGGCTCGAATATAACACCCTAGCAGGATATAGATCAGCTATATCAGCATACCACGAACCTATAGATGGCATATCTGTAGGAAGTCATTCATTGGTTTCTCAATGGATGACTGGTATTTTTAATAAGAGACCTCCAAAACCTAAGTATATGTTTGTTTGGGACGTAAAGACAGTCGTTTCGTTTTTAGCTTCTCAACACTCAGAAATAATTTCCATGAAACAATTAACTTTGAAACTTGCAATGCTTTTAGCTCTAACATCGTCAGCAAGATCCCATGAACTAAGTTCCCTAGACACGAAAAATTTAGTGAGACACCACACTGGGTATACCTTCACCTTTGTAATGTTACAAAAACTTCTCGTAATGGGAAGTTGCGTAATGCGGTTAAGTTTCAACATTTTAAAGAGAATAAGGAATTGTGTGTTTGTCACCATGATCTATATCTACAGAAAACAGAAAAATTGAGGTCTGAAGATACTCTCCTAGTAAGTTTAGTGAAACCACATAAACCGGTAAAACCTGCGACTATTGCTAAGTGGGTATTATGTGTTATGACTCAGGCGGGGGTTGACACAACTAAATTTAAGGTCCATTCCACTCGTTCAGCTTCTTCTTCTAAGGCATCGTCTCAAGGTGTTCCATTGATCGAAATATTACGAAAGGGTCACTGGTCGTCTCGATCGACTTTTGAGAAATTTTATAACCGTGAGATAGAGGAAACAAGTGTATACGAGTAATCTGTATTAAAGCTTTGAACAGAGGTCCAGAATGATGACTTTAAGCCCGATAGCTTATTAGCGAAGGCGTATACACCAGTATTAGATCGGGCGAAGATTTTATGAAATGAAATTGAGGATTGTGCAAGGGACCGCAGTGCAATCCCGATTTTATGAATAAAATCGAAACCCCAATGCCCCAAACATAATCCAATGCCCCAAACATACAACCTTAACTGGTTACTTTCTTTACCTTTACAGGCCGTGGACGGGGATTCGGCGGACGAGGTAGCCGTGGACGGGGAGCACCGTAGATGTATATATGTTGTATTTAGTACTATATTTTAAAAGGAAAAGAAAACAACGTTGAGTTTGAATCTAAACTTACCAGTCATCTGTTTATTTCTTAAAAAAAAACAAAAAATTTTTTTCTCCTTTCGACAGCTAGATTTGTCGATGCATTTTATTAACATAAACACAAGTGTCTATATAGGAATAAAATTGAAGCCGTGAATGATGACATTAAACCAGATAGCTTATTAGCGAGGGCGTATACACCAGTATTAGATCGTTGGCTTCGATTTTATTCATAAAATCGGGATTGCACTGCGGGCCCTTGCACAATACTCAATTGTTGGTATGCAGCAAATCTGTATTACCTATTGCTAGGATTATTTTCTAATGCATCACTTCGAGTCTCGTGTAGTGCCGTCAGAACATTGTCCAGGATTATTTTTTCAAGGCATAATTTGGAAAAATCTTCGTTGAAGGTTACACATTCACATCCTAGAAATAAAAACAATAATATTTATCCGGTTTATAATATATCGCGGTAACATTCCTCGAGTAATTAAAACCAACATGTGTAAAAACAAGAAGACATAACCGGCATGACAAATTCAAAACTAGAAAACATAACCTGCATGACAAATTCAAAACAAGAAGACATAACCGGCATGGCAAATTCAAAACAAGAAGACATAACCGGCATGGCAAATTCAAAACAAGAAGACATAATCGGCATGACAAATTCAAAACAAGAAGACATAACCGGCATGATAAATTCAAAACAAAAAGACATAACCGGCATGACAAATTCAAAACAAGAAGACATAATCGGCATGACAAATTCAAAACAAGAAGACATAACCGGCATGACAAATTCAAAACAAGAAGACATAACCAGCATGACAAATTCAAAACAAGAAGACATAACCGGCATGACAAATTCAAAACAAGAAGACATAACCGGCATGGCAAATTCAAAACAAAAAGACATAACCGGCATGGCAAATTCAAAACAAGAAGACATAACCGGCATGACAAATTCAAAACAAGAAGACATAACCGGCATGGCAAATTCAAAACAAGAAGACATAACCGGCATGGCAAATTCAAAACAAGAAGACATAACCGGCATGGCAAATTCAAAACAAGAAGACATAACCGGCATGATAAATTCAAAACAAGAAGACATAACCGGCATGACAAGTTCAAAACAAGAAAACATAACCGGCATGATAAATTCAAAACAAGAAGACATAACCGGCATGACAAGTTCAAAACAAGAAAACATAATCGGCATGACAAATTCAAAACAAGAAGACATAACCGGCATGATAAATTCAAAACAAGAAGACATAACCGGCATGACAAATTCAAAACAAGAAGACATAACCGGCATGGCAAATTCAAAACAAGAAGACATAACCGGCATGGCAAATTCAAAACAAGAAGACATAACCGGCATGATAAATTCAAAACAAGAAGACATAACCGGCATGACAAGTTTAAAACAAGAAAACATAATCGGCATGACAAATTCAAAACAAGAAGACATAACCGGCATGATAAATTCAAAACAAGAAGACATAACCGGCATGACAAATTCAAAACACGAAGACATAACCGGCATGACAAATTCAAAACAAGAAGACATAACCGGCATAACAAATTCAAAACAAGAAGACATAACCGGCATGACAAATTCAAAACAAGAAAACATAATCGGCATGACAAATTCAAAACAAGAAGACATAATCGGCATGACAAATTCAAAAAATTTTACTGTCCTCATCAGTAAAAAATATTTAGATTCATTCTCACTATCAGACATTTTTACTGCTATGTTTTTCTTCTGTTCTTTTTTCACCGAGCTTTCTATTTTTTAAAAACAAACATTGCCATCTATGACGTCATCAAAATGGTCACGGCAAAATAGCAGTAAAATAGAACTATCTAATGAAAGAGTTTTGTGAAAAGGAAATATTCTTTTTATACTAATTCAATGGCGAGGATTTCAAATCTGATGTTAGTTTATATGGCAAAATTTGAGTGGACTACTCCTTTAAAGCAGTTTATTTCGAGCGTCAATTTGAAACTTCCCAATGCTTTTGGACGATCATTCCCAGGTCATTGCAAAATTAAATGACATGACGGAGACCTGAAGTCATAATTCAGCACCTAATAACCATGGGACGATTTGGCGAGTGCTAAGATTTGCCTTGGAACTTTCGCCTCCATTCAATAAAAGGTTCGTTGCTGGCTGATTTCAGGAGCACAGACCTGATGATTGAGGAAACCTCTACCGGCAGGAGAAAATCAAGAACAACACAAGCCAAAGTAATGCGGATGGCGTAGTCTGCCTCATGGCGGACACCAGCGACAAGAACATAGCAACTATAAAAACTACACCAACAAAGCGCTATCAAAAGTCAGTGGTAAGAACAAACAATTGTTCTAGTGACTTTACATGCATTCCACGACCTCATATAAGAGTTTAGGAATCTCCCAGTTGTTTTCTAACAAGCTCTGCGTAGTAACCGTTCTTCGCCATTAAATCCTTGTGACCGCCGATCTACGAAAGGGAAACCTTCATATTATTAGTCAGAAAATGACGTCAGATCGTAATTCTTTTGAACATCGCTTAATCTACTTTGCTATGCATTTCTAACATGGAATCATTTTAATACACACGAAATGTTATTGTTTTTGACTTTTGAACATCGCTTAATCTACTTTGCTATGCATTTCTAACATGGAATCATTTTAATACACACGAAATGTTATTGTTTTTGACTTTTGAACATCGCTTAATCTACTTTGCTATGCATTTCTAACAAATCTGGCAAACAAAAAAAGAGATCATTTCTTATCACCTCTACAAGCTTCCCATTGGAAATTGCCGCGATCACATCTAAAGAGAACCGTATGACCGTAACCATTGACTACGTATCGATACAAATATACAAGAAACAATGAAACCGAATCCCTTAATGATTTGACTGAACGAGGCGAATTTGAAATTCCCTTATCTTAAAATATCTTTTCTATGTGAACCATGTAGTTACAATTAGAGGGGTAAAGTTTGAAAATTTCCAAGATTAAAACACACCTTAACACTTCTCAAATGCTTTCCAAGGTTGAAAATGGTAGAAGGCCAAGTACGGAAAAACACATCGAAAAGCTTGGAGTAGTGAACGAAATAGCTTAGTTCACACTGACTCCGACAATTAAAGGTTTATGCAAGATTCGCCTTATTACAAGTTTTGGACGGCTCAAATAAACAACACCGGATGCAACTTGCCATTTCGTGAGCTTGTAACTTGAACACAACTGCCCTAAAGACTTCCTTCCTAATTGTAGATATCTCAAATTTGTAACCTCGACTACTCAAAGAAATTTGACGTACAAACATATTCCAAAAATCGTAGATTTGCAATCGATTTGTTAAACTCTTGACGTACTTATCAACTAAGCGTGACCGCACTTACCAGCGTTTTGTATAGTGCTCAACCTATGCGCAATCACAATCACCGTGCGACCTAGAAAGATATCTGGTCACATTTCGTCGCATGGCAACAAAGCGTTTACCTTTAATCAGCGTATCGAGAGCACTTTGAACTTGCCGTTCAGATTCAGCATCCAGAGCACTGCAAAAGAAAAATGCATTTGAATCATTACAATGGTTGCACGCCCAAAGGTTTTATAACAACAACAACAACCGGTCGAATAAATATTTATTAAAGAATAATTTAAAAAGTGGCCGAATTAACCCTAATGTTGGTAACGAGCGTAAACGAAGGTGTCTATTCCCTTTTCGTTAGCGCAAGACGTTGGGTGTAACTGTTGAGGCGGGCGCCACTCCTACCACCAACACCCGTACTTTACCACATCGATTTGAACTCGCAACCTCAGAAATCCGAAATTGCAAGCGCTCTACCAACTGAGCCACCTCGATTAAGGAATAAATATTTATAAAAGAATTGAAGATATATATAAAAATACATTATTATTATTATTATTATTATTATTAATAGAAGCTTATTTCAAATTATTCAAGGAATTCTATAACTGCTATTTTTTTTCTTGTGTTTACTCTTTCATATTAAGTTTTTGCATTCATCTTTTTTACCACTCATCCAAAATATCATCATAATTGTCTTAACATTGATAGCAGCATGTATTATTTGTTCACGTGTATTTTATCCCGTATAAAATCGTTTATAAATAAATAAATATCTTTAGTTCATTACCTTCCATAATTCTCTCACCTTGTGGCTTCATCTAGGATAAGAATCTTTGGATCCTTTAATAAGGCTCTCGCGATAGCTATCCTGTAACGATCAACATTCATATAAACTGAAAGTATAATACTGCAAAATAGACTTAATTTACGATAAAGAACTACGTAGTACAAGTACCGTATTTTCTTGAAAGAGCGCCTTTACTTGAAAGAGTGTATCATTTAAAAAAGACGGGGGCGCTCATTTAAAAAAGACGTATTCAGAGGAAGCGCTCATTTGGGAATTAGATAAAAAATCTTTAATACAACTAATTTATCACGTAGTGCTATTTTCCTTTGTAAATAGTGTTTTTTTTTACAACAAGGGTGTTCAGTATTAATATCTGTTTTATTTTATTATCTTGTTACTGTCTTATTGTTTTATTAAAGAGAAAAGTTGAAATTGTTTTGATGTACGGTATACACAGTTCATATAATTACAGGGATATTATGAAATTCACAGATTACGGCATAATTTAAAGACCTTGTATGTACAATGTTTAACCAGCAATCGGTTCACCTTTGCTTTTGCCCCCCAGACACCGTGACACCTCTTTCGCCCACTACTGTATTGTAACCCTGAACAAAATACCGGCTGTTAACAAAATAAGAGGGCATAGCTCTCATTAAAAACTCTATGGAATGCAAGATTAATAAATCTATCTAACTCTTGTAAATGTTGTTAGCAATGACACCTCCAATTGAAAGATCATGATTGCCGTTGATTCCTCTAATTTTATTGGATCATTTTATTGGAAAAACAGTCCACCACATCCATAAAGTGAGCAACGTTCTTAAAGTCGATTGTTTACCTGTGGGAATTCGCTTATAAAGTGATGGGCATTTGCTTTTTTAGCGGCTTCAAACACCTAAAGGAAAGAAAATTACAAACAACAAAAAACTCTTTAAGTACAAACAAATTATTTGAAAGATGTGTTGTGTTGCAATGCAAAGCATAATCAGATAACAATAAGCAAAAATGTTATAATTTTAAGCATAACAGCCAGACTGGATTTTTATGAGCATGCTTTCCTTTGTTCCAAAATATTAAAGTAGTTTACATCCAGCTCCTCTTCATCATCACCTCCTTCCACATTATGCGCCATCATGCTCTGTTGACTCAGCAGTATTATTTCAAGCTCAACTAATTATTCATGAGGGATGATCTATTTTCGGAGTAAATCAGAGTAGAACTAAAGCATAAATAATTTATACTGCAAAGAAGCGGTATTTAAAGAATTTTGTTAGCTATATATGTTACATTTTGCACCTGTTTATCGGAGGCATGTGGTGAGCCATAGCGAATGTTCTCCTTAACAGAGGCTGCAAAGAGAGTTGGTTCCTAGAAAAACACACAAAATGAAAGGGGTGACGTCACTTAGACTGTCAGCACAGAATGAGTTAACAAAATAATTTGAAACATTGATTGTTGAAAAAGCTGCCGGAAGTATTGCACCAAAAAGGAGTCATGAAAGTTGGACGTCTCACCTGGTTTATATAACCGATAAGTTCACCCCTCAACCAAGATGAATCAAGTTCATTGACGCCAACGCCGTCAATTTCTATCACTCCCTTCTCCACATCGTAAAAATGCTCTAACAGGGCTGCTATTGTAGACTTCCCTGCACGACAAAAAGTCACCACGCGAATCATGAGCAATCAACTCATGATTACGATTCAAAGAGAGAAAGGTAGAGCAAATTTAGGTGAGAGTGCTTTTCAGTTAGCATATCGATGTGTACCTACCCTAAGCTCCAAATATTTTTTGCAAACAGACAACCTTAGTTTTTGATCAATCACTTCTAGTAATAAATAATCTAGTGTCTCTTTGAAGCATGGTCTGTCCTTTTAAATGGTTTAATCAACCAATAAATATTTAAATATTTATAGGGCGCTGTACTAATTGAAGTCGTGGTATTTAGCATATTATAGGTGATTCTCCTGCTAAATTGTACTGTTTTCTATGATATTTCTAATGTCTACGCCATCTTCAGCATTAAGCACAGAAGAGTAAAGTTAAAAATTAAAAAGAATGAGCATACCGGCACCACTCGAGCCACAAATTGCCGTTACTTTTCCGGCTGGAATTTCCAGACAGAAATCCTTGAATACGATCTGCTCAGGGCGCGCGGGGTACGCAAATCTCACATCACGGATGGAGACGTGACCGCGCACCTCCTCTCTGGGTATGGACCTGCCCCCATACAATGTCAACATGGGTTGCACCCGCATGAACTCAAAAACGCGGGCCCCGGCACTCATTCCGCGAACGACTTGCCCAAACAAAATCGAAATCGAACTGAGAGACCTTCACAGAAAAAAGAAATTCCCAACAACGAAAAGCACAAACGCATGTTTACTTCTCTGTTATGCCTTGTCAACTTATTCAAACTTCTTCTATTGTCAATGTTGTACACTCGCAACATTATTATTGTATTGTATAATGTAAATGGCTTTGGCAATGATAAATCAAAATAAGTGCATAGTATGGAAGTATCAGCAATTGACATCAATGTCTACAATGTTTGGGGTTCACAGTTTAAATCCGTCACAGAATTTTTATAGTACCAAAGAACATCAACTACGAGTCAAAAACACAAGAATCTTACTTCTGCAACGTTTGTGTTGTAATCAGATAGCTGATGAGTCCACCTGGTGAAAGCTCCTTCTTATCCACCAATACAGCTCCAGTGTACAGTACAACCAATACAACGCCGTTAATTGCTAAGTTCGTCAACGCTTGAAATGCAGCGATTCCCAACCCAAGTGTTTCATTCATCGACTGCGACTTCCTCACTTCACTTGAGTACCATCCAATTTCCTTGTGTTCCATCGCAAACGCACGCACCGTTCGAATGTTAGCTACGGCTTCATCGGCGACCGACATTGCCATCGATATCTGCTCTTGTGCTTTTTGCGAGATGCAACGCAGTAACGAACCCAATCCGCTGCCCACCAAAATGATACCCGGCAACAGTAACACCATGACAGATGTCAGTTTGGGAGAGAGAGCGAATAGCGTCAAGCCGCAACCTAACATTTGTGTGCCACTGCGTAGACCCTGCGAAATGACTTGTTTAAATGAACTCTTGAAGTCTTGAACATCTCCCGACAACCTGCAATGATTCTCAATTTAACATCTTGATATATATATGTCAATGTCATCATGATCATTTACATTTTTCACGTCTATTTTCCATGCTAGCATGGGTTAGATGAGGTTTCAACAGATGATATACAGACAATTTTGTAGGTTTAGTCATTTGATGATTCATTGGAGCAGATGTTTTTACAGCTGGATGCCCTTCCTAATGCTAACCCCAGTGCGAGGGAAAACAGTGGTGAGTTAACCCACACAAGATACCAACTTTGCATTTTAAACTCTGTGGCAGCAGTGCATAAAGGGCATGGGTGCTTATATCCATGAGATCAAAGATGTTACATGACCTGCCCGCATACCCGCAATGTGACACAAAAAAACAAAATATACTACAAGGTTCTCACCTGTTTATAATTTCCCCAGTTTTGTGCTCGTCATAGAAGAACATGTCTTGGTGCATCAACTTTGCAAAAAGTTTGATTCGCAACCTGCAAGCAAACCGTTCACCAAACGCCGACAGCAGCGAAATATAAAGGAACGTCAACAACGATTGAAGTAGGTAGTTGATCACCAGTCTTTTGCACGGTGTAAAGAGTTCGCTTACGGTATTTTCCCCAGCATTTCTTATAAGGTCGGATATGGTGTTCACCAGTTCGCCAATCAACATTGGTGTTTTGATGTTCACTATGGAAACAGCAAACGCGCTGACAGCCGCCAGCAAGAAGAACACAAAATCTGGCTGAATGAAACTCCAAAACAAGGCCCAGTCAAAAACTGACACATGGCTTTTCAAGTGATGTGTGTTTTTGTGAGACGATTTAACTTGTTGATGCGGTTGACATGACACTTTAGAAAGAAAACCTCGTGCGATTGGGTAGGTCAAGAATCCAGTATAGTAAGGTCTCCACTTAAGATTGACTTTCCTTAAAGGGAGCTGCCAAGAGAAACTCCTAATATATTTTTAAAAACAATTTAACGAATAACAAGTATGGGTACCTTTTCAACAGTAAACCGGGACGTTTCAAGTTAAGGAGATTCCTTCTTAAAGATGCATTCGCTGTCGTTAACAGCCCCACATACATATTTTAGTGTTTTTATACTGAACATGTGTTTGCGCAATGTCTAAAAATATATATACTGAAAGAAGATTGAATTATTAAAGATATGTAATTGCAAACTTTCCCTAACAAGTGACACAATTTTAAAAGAAGGGCATCTATTCCGATAATCGCACAAATTCATTTGAAAATCTGTGTTCCTTTAAATATCCGATTCCATGCTCCTCGTAGTCTTGCAATGTTATCGAGATAGACTCAAGATCTTGGGTAGCTTGTACAAAATCCCGCGCTCCACACCATGAATCCAGCAACGGGTCTTGAGCCATGTGAACATTAAATGTTGTTTGAAACGGTAGGACGGCTCGCAACTCCACCAGGAGGCGTTCTTTTAAACCGTGCACATTCGATAGACCACCGGTGACAAAAACATTATCAACAAGTTTCGCTTGAACGGGCAAATCAAAATCATTTAACACATAAGAAATCGTTTCGATCAAACCGCACTGATTGAAGCCAATCAAACTGGGCTGGAAGAAAATTTCGGGGACTTGAAACAACTCAGTGGCAAGAGGAAGATACTTGAAATTTTCACCCTTCTCGATCATTCGCCTGTTCAGAAGCAGATTGTATTGACTTAACCTGTGCTCGATTTCGTTCAACTTCTCTTGAGTTTGCTCATCATCGGACTCATCACCGTACTTGTTCACATATTTGTAAATGTCCCAATCTTCGTCTTTCATTCCAAACGTGTCTTCATTCCCGACATCATGGTCACCGCGAGCACTTTTTGCCAGCTGACTCAAAATGCGCATCCTTTCTTTCGATGCGTAGCTTTTTCGTTTGTTTAGCGCCTGTTTGCGTGACGCAACCAACTGTCTCTTATCCACTATCTGCATTTTCAAGTTCTCAAGCTCGTTGATTTTCTCTTCGATCTCATGCAGAGTCACTTGGTCCATATTATCTGTGATTATGTTCGGTTCATTTAACTCTTGGAAATACTGTACACTCTTTTCTTCGCACACAGCTATTCGCTTTTGCAACTCTTCAATCACATCATTTAAGTGAGACTCCTCTTTCAGTCCTTCTTGCAACATTCTCGTTTTGAATTGACCAAGATTTTCCTGTCGAAGGCCCGCAATACTAGTGAACTTCTGCAAATCAATCTTTGCTAATTTCAATTTTTCTTCTCTCTTTTTTTGGTTTATATCTTTCAATCGGCGGGCTTGTAACTTCCTCATTTCGAGATCTTTCTCAGTAAACACATTCACAACCGGCACTTGTATATTTAGTGCGCTGTAACCCGAATGAGGTTTTTGAGAACATTTTTCCAACTCCTTGAAATAGTCTTCCGCAAAATACAAGTGTTTTTTCAAGAGCTCTTGAGCCCTGGAAAGATTAAACGAAGAAGAGGATTGTGGGAACTTGAGGTGCATGAGCTGATTTAAATACAACATCATATTCAGCCCCCCAACATTCATCCGGCGCGAAGATTTTGTTACAAAGCTGCCATTTACGATGGGAATGACGTGTGTTGTTTGATACCCACAACCAATAATCAAACCGTGTTGTGCATTCGGTAAATTTCGATTGAAACTAAACAAACTATCAACGCCATAAATAACATTGGGCACTCGGTAACATTCAAACAGTACCTCGCTCATGCCATTTCGCAGCGTATTAGGAATGCACAGAGATTCGGTTATGCAAACAGGATGTTTCACACAGCCACTTGTGTCAATGCCCAAATGCTCAAACAAATAGTCAAACGCAAACTCCTGTGTTTCGAAATGTGTCACAACATCGTTTTCAAACTGCGTTCGGATGTTCCATTTTCTGTCTTCAAGATCAGTGATGTCGTTGCCAAAATACGTATTACAATTATTGCCCTTTTTTCTGAGTTTGGCAATCAAGTTTCGAAAGTTGAGTTTCGGTTTGCAGTCCGATGCCCACCCCGCTCTGCACGAATGACTGCCATTATCAATAACAATACATTTTCCAATTTCGTGATTGGTATATGGCCATATGCAATCAGGAGTAAATCCGCAATCTTCAAACTGAAAGGTGGTTGGCATTTTATTTACGTTGCTGCAAGTAAAAACAAGAACTTCCAATTAACAATTGCAACATATGTAAATCAATTTTCAATGAATCATCATCATCATTTACATTTTTCACGTCTATTTTCCATGCTAGCATGAGTTAGATGAGGTTTCAACAGATGATATTCCCCACCATTTTGTAGGTTTAATCATTTGATGATTCATTGGAGCAGATGTTTTTTACAGCTGGATGCCCAATGAACTGGAAAGCAAATTCAGAACATCAAATCAAGTTATATTTTCCTTCCCTTCTCCTCTCCTCACACATATACATACCAAATATATAAGTTAATAATAATTCTTCTATTTTTAGGGAACCTTTATTATTATAATTATTAACGAATATTTATACAGGATAAAACCAAATCAAAATACTGTCATATAAACATATGCACAAAATTCTGTTCTACCTTTATGTCCTGTATAAATTGGGTCTAAATTTATAAATTGGGTCCTTTTTCGAACCCAAACAATGTTATAAAAATTATATAAATCAAATAAAAACAAATAGTAGAAATACAAAGAACTAAGTATTATTTGTTTAATTTAAGTATTACATACATTGGAATTTAATTATCGCCTGTATTACACACATATTATATATATATAATGTTGTTCCATCGGAACATATTTTTCAGAAGAAAGCATTATTGCAACAAAAAAATGCCCTGTAGCTTAATTGAATCTGGTCGACCCCTGTTCATAAAACCAAGATGGGGGAGATGATTGATGACTTTAAAGCAATGGAAGATATTTCGATATTTAAGCATAATAGTTGTGCAGATAATAATTAATTTGTAAATGTTTAGACATGATAAAATTTTGTGGTGAATAAAAAAGAAACTTTTCTAAAAAAATATCTATCTATAAACATATATACAAATGTTGTACTAATTGTACAATTTGTATTAGATTGCACAAGCTTATCTATCATTTACATCTTTATTGGTCGCTACTTCTAAACAACTTCAACCACTTTGTTTTCCTCCACACACATAAATCAGTCATATTTTTCTGGGTTGTTCGGGAATTTCGGGAGCTTGGGTTGTAACCCTTGGGGACTGCCCCATATCCTGAAGTAATCAGACAACCTATGCCTCAAAACGTTTGCCTGTTATCTACTTAACGTCTCCTGTAATTTACTACAATTTACTCTTTTGTAACAAAGGAACTTAATTTATTTGCATAACCTACCATCAAGTACAAAATCATCATGTCAATTTAAATTAAAGACATATATATACAGGGGATAATACAGGTCAAATATCATAGCGCAAAGCGCTATTGGGCGCCGATTTATCGGCGCCCAAATTCAAAATTTTTGCAGTTATTTTTTTTTAACTTTATCACTGAAATTAGAGAGTATTAATTCAAAAAAAATAAATTTGTCAATCTGTTTAAAACATGTGCGAAACGAAATTTAACGTTATCAATAGACCTTATTCCCGATAGCAACGACATTATGGATAGGCCGTATTATCTGCAAAGCATTCTGGGAACTCGGTATATGATATCAAAACAAATCGTAGCGATTGCTTGTTGATGGTTGGTGTTCTGCTGTGTTTGGTTTAATTCCTGCTTTAAAAGAAGATTATTATCTGTCATTATTAAGAAGATGGGTATTAACGATCGCTGTGCAGTTGGAACATGCAAGAATGCTAGAAAATATAAAGATAAATACGTGATTAAGCCACATATCTCTGCGTATAATAACAGTTTAGAACTCAAGTTTTGGAGGTGTACTGATCCGAAACTCTATCCAAAGTGGACAGTAGCTTGCAACCGAAAAAACTTCAAGTTTGGTAAAAACAATTATGTCTGTTCCAACCACTTTCAATGTGGGAAGCCAACCTTATTGAGTCCTGTTCCAACTCTATTTTTGAAGGGCTATAATGATGATATAGAAACAACACCAAAGAGGAAAGCCCCTATGTCAAGAGAGTTTGTTACTCCCAAAATGAAGCGTCAGAAGATCACTAAGGTTGATATTCTACACCAAAATCAAGGAGAAACATCATCCACACATACTATAGTAGTGCCACCCACTGGCAACCTGTCAGATCATAGTTTTACCAGTGTTGGTGATAACACTTTGGATACTAATACTGTGTTATTTCCAGCTGACAACTCAATTTCTTCACCATCTAATATTTCAACTAATGTATCATTGTTTTCCCTACCACCATTTAATTTTGCACTGCCAACATCTATTGTCACACCGATATCCAACTTCAAGCTGAAAAACAACCCACCAATATTAAGTAGAAGAATGTCGTGGAAACTTATCGAAGGTAATAATCGTTGGGTTAAATTTTACACGGGATGTCCCACTGCAAAATTATTTATGTTTGTTGTTGATCATGTTCGACCGAAGCATCAAAAAGTCCAGTATTTCAGAGGAGCTCAGTCTTATAAGGAAACACCGAAGAAATATCAGCTGAGCCCTGTAAAAACATTATGTCAAAAGAAGCCTGGTCCATCTCGGAGTCTCACTTTGGAGGATGAAATTTTGATGACCCTAATGAGAATCAGATTAGATGCCCCAGAAGAAGATCTCGCATTCAGATTTCAGATTTCGCAAAGTTATGTTTCAAAAATCATTACCACCTTGATATCATTTCTGGGACTTGAGCTTCAACCCTTCATTTACTGGCCTACTCCTGATGAGACTTTGTCATATAAGCATCCTCATTTTGATGGTACTTTCAACAAATGTGAAGGAATAGGTGATTGTACTGAGCAATGGCTTCAACATTCAAAAAATACTGGGGCACAGTACCAATCCTATAGCACATATAAGAGCACCAATACAGTGAAGAAATTAGTATTTTGTACAAAGGCTGGATCTATTTCGTATATGTCTCCTGGATATGGCGGATTAGCTACTGATCGATATATAGTTGAAGATACCAATATCTCATCTAAGTTTACACCTGGTTTCATGGCGATGTTTGACAAAGGCTTCAACGTACAAGATCTGTTTTTATCAAAGCAAGTTAAATGTGAGATACCACCCTTCCTTCGATCAAAAAGGAGTTTCACGAGATCAGAAGTATACCACGGAAAAAGGATTGCCAGAGCTAGAATTCACATTGAACGAGTAATGGGTCGACTCAAAGAATTCAGACTTCTAGAACACTCTCTGCCAATTAACATGATTGATATGTGCGACCATATTTGGACCATTGCAGCAGCCATTGTGAACCTCCAACCTCCTCTCGTAAAAGTCTTGAAATTATAAAAAGAGACATGGGCTAATCACATACAAAAATGACTAAAATAGTTTATCAAATATATGGAATGAATAGTTGTACTGATTTGTAAATTTGTAAAGAAATAAAAATTCGGAGAATTTTAATTTCTAGAATTGCAATCATAGTCATAAGAAGAGTCTATATATATATATATATATATATATCTTATATATTACAATAGTATTATTATATATATGAGCGTTATAGTGATGACCTCCTTCATTCCTCAAAATTTTATAACAGAAATAAAAACTAATCAATTTTAGCAAAAATCTCAAATTTTACATTGAAACATTTTTGACTACGCTCATATATACATATATAATACCTTTATGCTGTCCATGTCTGGATTTTTAATCCTAGGTAGCTAAACATTTCAGGGAGTACATGCAGATTAAAAAAGTCCACTAATAATGGCACGGAGCATTCTTTATATGCTGGATCACGTGTGATACGGATTATACATGACTCTTTCTGTAAAAATACTACAAAATCAGCATATTCGACTCCAACAACATACATTTGGTGTTGTACTTGGGTATGGTAGTAGTGGCTCGGTTTGATGAAATACTTTGATTTTTCAGAAGAATACGTGATACATGAATTTGCAGATAGTACATATTCAGATAAGGTAGAATCACGGTGAGAAAATGGGCATTTAATTTCCAGAGTCCCAGAGCCACAACAAGAACAGTTTATATAGCCATCAACACTAGCACCTAACATAGGAAAATTAGGATCCAATCTTAATCCAGCTTCCATTACAGTAAACTTTTTGTGTGTTGACTTCATCTTTTTCACATATCGTAACCGGGCATAGTGTTCATATTCATTGCCATATGAAGTAGCAGCTGTCCTGAAGTGATCCGAAATACCAATTATCCTTGTAACGGTATTTTCAATTGCTTGGGTGGATGGTTTTCGTTTATATTTAGCGATAACTGTATGAGCTACAGTAGCTGTGATAACACCATTTCTATATAAAAACCACATATCGTTTGATGATTGTTTTAAAGTCATGTTCTCAATTTTGGAAATTATGCTATATGATCTACACTCAGATAAGAAGGATGGGAAATTCTCTCCACAACCAGCTTTATCAACAATCAGTTGCATGGATAGTGGCTCACATTGATTTTCAAGATTACTTGTACGTCCATATTGATGTTCTGACTTGATAGTATTAGTAAAGTTCTTAAAACAAAGAATAGATGATTGACCACCAGAAGCAACATTTAATTTATTCCAATCGATTGAGTGAGGAGTGCGATCTTGCAGAGGTCTAGGATCAAACATTGGTCGTTTTCTTCTTACGTAATCTGCTTCATATTCAGGGTGAGGTCTACTGAAAGTGATTTCCGACAGAAGTGCTGGTTTATGGATTTTTTCTCCCTTTTTGGCAGTGGTCTTGTTCCAAACCTGCTTTTTTGACGTACATGTTTTGTTGTGGCCTTATGTGACGTGGTGCTTGACATGGTGCAGCAGTGCAAAAACATGTTTACATGCCTCACTAAGGCCAGCAGCACATCCACATTCACCTGTTAGAATTGCACATGTTATAGTGTTCAAACAAACCCAAACTTTGTAAGGACACTCAGATATCCGAGTTTGCGGTACGACTTCTCCTCTCATAAAACAATACTTCAAGCACTCAGTTATGTTGTTGAATTCAACATTGCTAACATGTTTTCCATTGTTTAAATTCAGACCTTCTTTGAAAGCCTTTTCTGCCACACTTTTTTTTGCATAATCTCTAAGACAGTCAAGAGTAAGATTTGGGTAATAACAGAAATCTTTAAACCATCCACAAGAAAGTTCTTCAGGGAAAGGAATCTGGACATAACCATCTTTCAATTTCTGTAGTCTGCGAGTTTTAATTTCTTCAATTTTCTCTGGTACGGTAGGTAGAATAGGTAGCTGGAGTTGGTCTGTGAGCAAACACTTTGTAATGAGGCCTGTTTTACGAGTTCCTCCGGTTAACGGTACACCTCTGTCCGACAAGAACTTCTTTAGAGACTCCACGGTCCACTTCCCCAGTTCATCAGCAGTTAAAGTCATAATAAAAGTCACAAAAACAGCCACCGTAAACTTCTTTCTTCGAACTGTGCATTGTAATCTAACTGTCCTCTTGGTTTGTTTTGATTTTCATATACCGAGTACCCAGCATGCATTGCGGGCAATTATAAACAAACCATAATGGCATCCGTATCGGGAATAAGGTCTATTATTAACCGTTTCAAAAAGTTTGACGTCAATCATAGAAAAAAGGAAGAAAACCGACAGACATGTTTACACGCGATGCTACAGGTTGTTTAAAAGTTCCATTCAACATAGGAGACAGATAAATGCAGAAGAACTATGCTGCATTTGATGGAAGAAAAAAGATCAAACCACAAGGAAACATTCAGTTTTGTTTACAACAAGAAAACACTTTCACAAAACCTTTAAACATGCAGTAGATTCCGAAGAAAATAAACATGACAGCTAGGTTTTAACAAAATTACCGATCGCGCGTCTCAGAAAAAAATAATCGAATGAGGCGCGCGATTGACCACGCACCTAAAAACTTAAAAAACTTTTATGTTAATGTATTCCCGGTCGCGTAAACGACATTTGTTGTGCAACGAAGAGTCATGGTGCGTGGAAGAAAAAGAACAACAGGCGCAAGTCATAATAAAAATGCTAAAACGTACAAATCTGCGGATAGGCAATTACCGTCATCGTCTAGTGCATCTAAATCGATAAACATAAATAAGATCGAGAACTTTTTCAAGAAAAAAACAGTCAATAATCAGGTAAGTGAAATTCATGTGATTCATCTATTTAACAGACTTTTCACAGCGTACACGTTTATTTTTTTTTATAAGAAACTCGTTTATAAGAAACCTATAGTAGCTTCTTCAAAAATTAACCCTTTCATTACCTGTACCCAGCGTGGCTGGGTATAAAAACCCGCGCCGTTTTTCCTGTACCCGGCACCGCTGGGTACGGTCTTAAATCAATTTTACTTTTGTTTAAGTTCGAGTTAGACAAGAAACCGACTATGTTTAGAAACTAGATAAAATTCCGGTCACGGCAAAAAAAACCACATGCAAATCTAAGCTGTAGTTTGTAATTTACCATACCTTGCTAGATTACGACCATCTACCGGAGGATGATGTTTAGTTGCGTTTTATTTATTTTAGGGATTTGTTAACATTTCTTCTCTTGTTCTACCTCTTTTTATAATGGTTTTGATTCTTTTGATGTTTTTGTTTCATAGGCCTATTGAATTGCTAAAAAAGATTTTCTATCCATTTTTTTTCAAGTCTTTTTTGCAAAATTGGAAGCGTTTTCTAGCAGTTTTTTGAAATTTTTGAAATTCTACTCTGATAATATTTGGTTCCAAGGTATGCCAAAATCTCTTTCCTACATGGAAATAATAACTAAAGGCATATTCTCTATCAGCTACTTTTGTTTAGATGTATACTATATATTACAATATATCGCGTAAATTTATGAAATTTACAGTAATTTTTTATTTACGCATAACTTTTGTTCAGATTGTTTTTCTCTATAAAATTTCACAGATTTATAGGTTATATGTTATAGTTCCATAAAAAGTAGGCTTTGAACCATTTTTTCGACAAAAAATATATTTTCTCGACAAATTGATTTGAAAATTTCAAATTATTCTTTGTTTGCAGATTTGCCATTTTAAATCATGAACACCGCAATTTTGATTTTTTTTTTGTATTTCTGTTCCAAAAATTATAAGAAGAAAAGGAGCCAAAATTGGAGTACATTGAAGAATTGGTTCAAAAGTTATGATCAATTGAGTAAGGAGGGGTATTTTTCCAATTTTACGCCCCGGGAAATTGAGATGTTTTTCTTCGGTAATGAAAGGGTTAAGAAACTTTTGCTACTACAAAATATCAGTACTTTTGGGATAAGAAACCTTGAAAACAGACAAACCTTGGCAACGACCAAAATTATTTTACTTTTTGAAATATAAAACGTTCGAATTAGAAGTTAGAACTTTCAAATTTGACGTTAAACCAATCGCGTTTTGTTAAAAAATGTAAACATACAATGAACACATACTTTACACGTTATTGTCATTTTTGGTCCATTTTGGGGCTCTAAACTGTAGTAAAATTTACGAAACTCTTTAAGAAACTTTTAGAACTAAAAACCTTCAATTTTGGCATCATAATTAAGAAACCTTTGCTACTAGGGCCTTCGCTAGATTTCTTATAAAAAAATAAACGTGTAATCAACTTTATTTTGTTTTTTTAATCGAACGAAGGTTTTATATTCGAAATCGAATATAACGGCCTGTTATGTGTACGAAGGATGGTGACATATACCTTAAGAGAAGAATTTTTTACGGGGAGAAATTTTTGCTGAATTTAAGAAATTTATTTTTTCGGATCACCGATTTTTTACAGATTTTTTTGGAACTTATTGTTGTGAAAAAGGGCAAAATCGCAAAAAATAAATTCCGCAAAAATTTCTTCCCTTAAGGTATACCATTTCAGCTTATTTCGACCATTCTTTTAATTGCAATTTCAGAATAACAACAGTAACGATGAAAGTGAAAGTTCCTTCTGCTTCTGAAGAAAATGACGAGCTGGAAATTCAAAGTTTCCAGGTTTATACAGTCTGAAATAATATCTACGGGGGTGTATAACGTTCTTTTGCTGACTTTGAACCGGTTTTGCTTTGTTAACAATTGACCAACGTGTGCTATAAAAGTAGTCATAAGTCTCAGTGTTAATTTTTTTTAGCCTAAGAAACAACATTACTATCTACTATATTTTCTAGAACCAAATGGATACTCCCTCCGATGTGTTAAAAAGTGCAGATGGAAGGTCTTCTGGTAAAATGGCTTACTGGGAAAGTAGGTACACTTGGGCCTACTTTAGCAATTTAAAGAACGGATGGTTTTGTAAAATCTGTCAAGACTATTCAATCAATGGTGATGAATTTTGGAAATCCTTACCCTATGGACATGACAGACACCCCACGGAGGCATTTGAAAGACATGTTAACGGGACAAAACACAAAGATGCTGTTTCAAACAAACAACAACTAATGCCAATGCTTCGGAAAGGAAACATAGCTCAGATAACTACGGGTGCTAATAACTCAGCTGCTGAGAAAAAGGAAAGAAATAGAAGGGTTATTAAAAAGTTTATCAAGACGGTTTATTTCCTTACCAAAAAGAAATGGGCCGTGAAACAAAACTTTGAAGATGTCATATCTTTTATCCGCGATCTTGGAGATGAAGACCTCAAGAAACATTTTATAGAAAGTGGAAAAAATGCTACTTATGTATCTCATTTCACTGTTAACGAGTTCATTGAAATTATCAGTAGCCACATTGAACAAAAAACATTGAGAGATTTATTGGTATCAGCTGATTTTTCTCTCCTTGCAGACGAGAGTACAGATGAAGCCGGCCGTGCACAGTTATCAATCTTTGTGCGCTTCATTGAGATGACGACACATTCACCAACGGAGCAATTTATCTGCGTTCGTAAGTTGGGTGCATCTAAGACTTCCGAGGCGATAATGATAGAGATCGAAGAGATGTTTGCAGAAAAGCATATCAACAAATCCTTTATTGGTTTTTCTGGTTTGGATGGAACCAACTGTATGAGTGGCGTACAGAATGGCTTGCAAAGAAGGATTCAACACGTTTCACCATATGCATTTTACATCAATGGTCGAAATCATCGTCTTGCTTTGTGTCTTGTGCATCTACTAAAAGAATACGTAGATTTAAGTGCGGTTGATATTTTGTTGTTGTCAATATGGAAAACGTTTAAATATAGCTCTATAAAACAAGCCATATTCGAAAACGCCCAGGTATTAGAAGGTATGGCTCCATTGAATATACTTAAAGCATGTACTACTCGTTGGCTCACCCATGGTGATACGTCCATTCGTGTTATTTCACGCTTTCGACCCCTAGTAGCGGCTTTGGATACCATTTTTACTGAGAGGAAAGATCCCGAAGCAAAGGGAGTACGCGACCAACTGCTATCGCCAAATATAATATTGATGCTGCTGTTACTGGCCGAAATTTTAGTTCCAATTAATTTGTTTTGTAAATTCTTGCAAACTCGAAATTTGAACTACGGGTTAGTAATGGCTAAATTTAAATGTCTTATTACTAGACTCGAAAGAATCGAAAACGAATTGCCAAATCACGGATCATTAGATACCGAGTTAAAGTATTTCAACCAGGCGAATGATCTCCTTGGATATTCAGCTGAAGCAATGTCTCTATCCAGGCACACGAGAGCAGCCATGGTAACCCAAACTGACGTTGATATTGATAATCACATTTCAATTTTTCTGTCAACCGTTGTTAGGCCGTTGGTAAATGATTTGATTATAGAAATCGAAAAGGCAATGGACGAAACGTCACCCGTTCTGTCAGCTTTCGATTTGTTTAATCCAGAAAGTCTTGATCGATCATTTGATCAAGAAAACATCACGCTGTTACTCTGTGTGAACACTATGGACGTCCATTAACTGACAGTTTTAATGGTCAGTTAAACGTTGCTCTTCCAATCATCAATGAAGTTGAAACTCTTTCGGAATTAGATGGATTTGTTGAAACCTTTGATCATACGGTCAAGCTTCTAAACGAGACAAAAAAAAAGGTTTACAAAATGGTTGCAGAAGGTTCGCTTTCATCTGGGGATGCACGTTCATATCTAGCCGAACATGTGCCAACATCTGCTGATGTTTATAAAATCATGTCGATGGATGAAAGTGCCAAAATCTATAAGCACATGATGCAATTATACCAGATCAGTCTACTTATCCCACCTTCCACAGCCAACGTTGAACGTGGATTTTCCGTGATAAACTTGCTTTGTACTCCACTTCGCTCACCACTAAATGAAAACAGTTTGGATCGGTTGATGCGGATTTGTATCAATGGTCCTGAAACATTATCGGAAGAACAGTTGGAAGAGTTAGTTGACGATTTCAAAAAAAAGCGTGACAATCGACGTCTTGATTTGTAAAATGCACATTACGTGAAAGACTACCAAATACGGTCACGCATTTTTCCGTCGTAGAATACGGGAATATGCTGGAATGTTTTAGGCAGCCTATATTTTTTGTAAGTATATTATTAACCGTATTTACTACAAAGTTTTTCTGATTCTCCCTACCTTCCTCTCGTTGCTTTCTTTAAAATTAAAGAGTCCTGGTCAACCATGTTTCCAGCGCTTCTCTCTCGAACAAAAGTCGTAAAAAAAGGAGACTTTTTTCGAGAGAAACGAAGCGCTGGGAATTCATAAAGTGAAACGTGGTATTCCCGACACCACCGTCATATAATTATCCCGTCGCCGCATTCTTTAGTCTGCAAAAATCCAAACTTTCTTATTAAGGCTAGAGGTTTATTTTGCAGAATAAAATTGGACATCTTTATATAGCGTTCTGTAATTTAACCACAATCAAAAATTAAAACATGTCGAAGCGAGACGGACATGTAAACACAAAATCTGATGAAATAACATCGCTTCACGTGTTGAATATCGAAGAAAATATTTCGAATTTGATAACTAATCTTCCTTGTTACATAAATGTGAAAGTTTCCAAGAAGAAAAAAACGTCAGTGTTTAATTATGTTCAGATTTAAGGCATTTTAGATCTATATAGACCTGAAAATAAAAGACATTTCGGGGCTACGCCACATACCCCGCTGGGGGCTTACAGCACCCAGACCCCCTGGCTGCATTTTTTCGCCTCACCAGGCTCACTGTGGACGGCTTGCGCCGCCCAAATTCAAATCCTGTATTACCCCCTGATATATATATGCCCAGAGAATTGTTGGGTATGCGGGTCATGTAACATCTCTGACTTTATGGATATAAGCACCCATGTCCTTTATGTACTGCTGACATGGAGTTTAAAATACAAAGTTGGTTAACTTAACACTGTTTTTTTTCACTGGCGTTGGCATTAGGAAGGGCCAAAAATAACTGTTCTATTGTGATTCATAAATAGTCCCAATAGTCTCATAGTCCCTTTCATGGTTTGTTTTAGAATTGTTGATGCTTTCATTATTTAGATGTTATTGTTGTAGGCTTTCAAGGTAGTGAAAAGAATGCATGGTTTTGTCAATTGTTGGTTAAGAGTTCCATCAAGGCGTTTGCAGTAACTTAGAACTCAACAGGAATTTAGGACTATCTTTGCAACCATAGACTACAACATTAAGAGACTGATCGTCACTTTTGTTGAGCTCGGTAATAGTTTGCTTAATAGTGGTGCTCCTATACGTCTCATAACAACATCGCCATAACTTTGATTTATAGTGGTCACCCCATGAGTTATTTTTTTTTACTTTTAAATTTATTTCTTTAAGTTGTTCAACGGCGGTATTATTTGGTAACCAGGTTTTACGCATTGTTTTTTTTTTTTCACCAACCTAGCTATACATCAGCAACTGGATCGTCAGACAGAAATATGATACTGGTTAACTTTAAATGAGAAATAGCGCGTCACCATTTTAACAATAACTATGAATTAACATCTGACATGTTAGTCGCATGTGTTATATTTCTTAAAAGATAATTTCTGTTTAAAAAAACAACAAGCAAACATCAAATTAACGCCCTTTAATTTAAAAACATATTTTTTCTTTCGTGTTTTTAAGTAAAAATATCGGTTTGTTTTCCCCTGCGCGCTCTTTGCGCATATTTCTGTGACGTCATATTGAAAAGGCTAATTGACAAATATATTTCACTACGCTAGCTACCATTTTTATTTTGTGTTTATTAGGAGCTTTTTGCATCATGGTTAAATCATAGTCTATAGAAAAATGTCATTTTTCTATAGACTATGGTTAAATCGAACACATCAGTTTGCCGCAAATTAGGTATTCAAGGTAAATAATACATTGATACAAATGTAAGAAAAATAATGATTTTTATATATGTGTCCTATGGAAAAATATGGCTTTTTAGAGCTCTTTTGCCATACAAATTATCTAAAACATAAAGAGGGGTGATAAAAGAAGAGTTGGCACACAAAAAATAAATTTTCAAAATTTTGAGATTTTCTGTAATTTTTTGGGGGTGTAGGACCACCTTAACTCATCAGTGTCTTTCTTCTAATTACATCTAATTTAGTAATGTTTGCAAATGGGTTTGTACTGTCATTCTTCTTCCGGATTCGCATGGTTGTTCGTTCTTGAAACAAAGTATGTAATCGTCTTGGTTGCCATCAGTCGGTTGCCAAAATCTTTTCGATTATACTTTACATATTATTAAGTTTCATGGAAGTGAAACATTTCACAATTAATTTTCTTCTCAAGGAATGAAAATAGCCTTATACCTTAAGCGTATTAATTAATGCAGGATTAAATCGTGCTGGGTTAATTCTTGCGATACTTATCTTTGCGAATTTGGCCTAAAATCCCACAAAAATTTTCAAGAATGAATGAATGTGTTGTGTCATAGCCCATCAAGGGGCCGTAGACATATTCTGTCCTTCGCTGCCGTTCGTGCCGCCTGCATTCCTCCCGCAGTCCAGTCCTTGATGTTGTCGATCCAGCCCATCCTTCGTCTCCCTCGCTTGCCTCTGCCCTGGACTTCCCCTTCGATACTTGCAGCCACTAAGCTCTCCGGTCTTCTCTTCCAGTGTGCATTTTTCGCCAACTTTCGACGCTTCATTTCAGGTAGTAGACCCTGATCAGCCGGCACGCCCACTTTTTCTCGAATCCAGATGTTGGTCTTCCTGTCCGTTGGAAGTAACACGCAATATACGCCTCCACACCCACAGTTTAAACGCTACAAACCTATGTTCGTCTTCTTTCTTCAGTGTCCAACTCTCACAACCATATGTTGCCACGCTCCAAACAAGTGCTTTGACCAGCCGTTTTTTCGTCATTATGTCAATATCCGAAGATTTCCATATATTCGCAAGTTGGCAGGTGTTGTTTCTGGCAATCGCCAGGCGCCTCCGGATCTCAGGGCCACTGCTTCCTTCCATATTCACTTGCGAGCCAAGAAAACTGAAGCAGTCGACAGAATCCAAGGTTACCCCAACGATGTTTATCACGCCTTGTCCGTTCATCGTCATCACATGAATTTTCTTCGGGTTTATGTGCAGGCCAAACTTCATGCTCGCAACGCGGAGTGCTTCGACTGCCGTCTCTA
Organism: Candelabrum cocksii; assembly: GCA_963930725.1. Lineage (NCBI taxonomy): Eukaryota > Metazoa > Cnidaria > Hydrozoa > Anthoathecata > Candelabridae > Candelabrum > Candelabrum cocksii. The sequence goes on along the minus strand of OZ005677.1, from coordinate 3,281,748 downwards.
GCTGCTCTTTGCTTACGGCAATCAAAGTTGTGTCGTCAGCGTAATGCAGGTTCCAAACGGCATATCCCCCGATAATGCAGCCCGCCCGCTCGACCAACCGTTCTTTCACCATTCGCATGATTTTCTCGCCCACAACATTGAAAAGCATCGGCGAAATAAGACAGCCTTGACGTACGCCTTTACCGAATGGAAACGAGTCGGTGTCTACACCAAGAACTCGGACAACACCAGTAGCACGCTTGTATAGCTGCGCCACTAGCCAAACTAGATGCTCTGGGACACCGAATTCCAGTAGTGTCTTCCGCAGTTCATCGTGGGACACTGTATCAAAGGCTTTAGCATAGTCGAAGAACAGTAGCCAAAGTTCCTTCATCTGCTTCGAGGCGCATTTTTCAATGATATTGCGTAGCACCAAGATTGCATCGGCGGTACCTTTTCCGGGAACAAAACCGTACTGTTCTTCGCCGATTTCTCCTGATACAAAGTACCAAATCTTCTGCCTGATTATTCCAGTAGTATCTTCGATGCGTGTGCTATGAGACTTAGTGTGCGGTGTTTCACGCAGTCCTGAGTGCCTGGCACCTTAGGTAGCGTAATGAGCTCTGATTTGGTCCAGTCGTCAGGCCATTTTCCTTGATGATATCAGTCATTGCACGTACCATTGTCTCCCTACCTGCCTTCAGCGCTTCACCCGGAATCTGATCAAGTCCAGTGGCCTTGTTGTTTTTCAGCTTTTTGATAGCGTTGCATGCCTCCGCATGCGTTACGTGTGGCTCAAACACAAATTGGGACGCACAAAACTCGGCGATTGGCGGCATGGCCCTTGGTGTACTCACACCTCTTTTACCATCTTTACAGTACAGTTTCTGGCAGTACTCGCGCCAACGCGTACGGATCTTGTCAAACTCGTATACCATTGAACCGTTTGCATCAAGCAGTCCAACTGATGGATTTGGCGTGCGTTTGCCGTTCAGCTCTTTCACTATACGAAACAATGGCCGACTGTTGTTACTTTTACTTGCTTCTTCAGCTTGTACCTCCAGATCCTGTAACTCTTGGCTGATGATGGCTTCAAACTCCGGTTGGTTGACAAGCAGCCCAGTAAGGTCTCTTTTCTGTGGTGGTTTTAAGACTCTGCGCTTATTCCATGCTCTGCCTTTTAGTTTAGCCCATACCAGCTGGTGGTCGCTACCGCAATCAGCACTCATTAGCGAACGCGAATCCTTACATTCTGCAATATCTCTTCGCCTCATCGCGATGAAGTCAATCTGATTTTTATATTGTCCGTTCGGTGTGACCCATGTCCAGCGTTGACCAGTTCGGTGACGAAAGTGTGTATTGACTGCGTAGAGTTTGTTGTTTTGCAGCCAGTCCAAAAGCTTTTCCCCTCGGGTATTTATTACACCTAGTCCATACTTGCCGCAGCAGGGATGGGCAGTGTCGGAACCAATTTTTGCATTGAAGTCTCCCATCACGATGAGACTCTCGCTGCGTCGGATGTTGTCAACCGTCTGTTGTAGTTCTTTATAAACATCGTCTACTGTATCCTTGTCAGCGACTGATGTTGGCATATATGCCTGTATGATGTTCATGGCTGACGGTTTTGCGTCAACTCTCAGTGAAATTATCCGCTCGTTTGTAGGTGCAGCAAGTGTCACCACTTTGCTAACATGTGGTGCTACTAGGAACCCAACTCCATGTTGGTGACTGTCACCGTCTGAGTAGTAGAGCGTCCAGCCTTCTGTTGTTGTTTGGCCCTTCCCTGTCCAGCACACTTCCGAGAGCCCAAGGATGTCGATTTTCAGGCGCTCGCACTCTAATCGCACCTGCTCGAGTAGCGATGTTTAACCATCTAAGGCTTGGCCGCGTGGACTGCTGTAGACCATCAGACTGCAACCTCCCCGAGGGGTTTTTTGCTGGAGTCGTCATACAGTGTCCCAACAGTGCGCACTAAGTTTTGTCCTCCCCTGGTAGTATGAAGAGGAAAGCCAGTCCCAGGGGGAGAAACCGGAGAGCCTCATGTGTTATTATTTTGATTGTACGTCATAAGTTCAGAATATAAAAGCTGTAGTCCGATGGGACGCAACTCCGCGTCGGACGTAGCTAGCCAATCACTGCTATAGCGCCTCAGTGCTGCCCTTACGCACGCCACAGTGCGTTGCTGTGCCGCCTCCTCAGCCGAGCAGAACATATGTCCATTCGCCGTCGGTGCCGACACCAGTCTTCAGGCACAATGGAAGAGGAAAGGCGTTCCTCGACCGGGGCATCACATCCCCGGCTCCCCGCAGAAGGTTTAGCCGCCTGGTCGAAGGCGTTGCCCGGGTTGTACCCGTCGCGGTGCCCACGCGACTACGTGGAGGTACAAGTGCGAGTTGACTGTCATGAGTGGACCAACGACATCTAGCGTCCCCTGGGGGTCCGACCGCCAGATGATCAGAGGTGCTACCACTCCATACCAGCCCCAACAACCCAACCCTATTTCAAGAATAGTGATTCGCAAAAATAAATACCACAAATATTCGTATAAATTAAATTAATACGCTTAAGGTAATGTGTTTTTAGAGCTTTCAGATTAGAACATTTTTTCGTCGGCCAACCATGGTTTCCAACTTGAAAATGTTTTCCCCCCAAAAAATTTTCAAGTTGTTACGGCCCTGCCACTTCCCCGACTTCCCGCGACTTCCCGCGACGCGACGATAGTTAACTGTTCATTCATCCTACTATTTAAAGAAGATTGAACTACGCAGTTATGTTTAAACTCACATTCTTAAAACATCTTCAGTTTTGCCGCTTTTCAAAAAAGGTTCTAAATTAGAATGTTCAAATTATAGACCAATATCTTTGCTTTCAAACATCAGTAAACTCTTGGAAAGACTTTATGTATTCTCGAATTAACGAATTAACTCATTGCACTTACTTGTGCAACATCATTTCTCTAATATATTTCATGCAAATCACATTTTATGTACAGTGTTATATACAGCCGTTGATATTAAGCTTTCGCTTGACCAGCACCATGTTTGTTGTACCAAAGCACAGAAAAAGAACGTTTTTTATAATTATAGGAAGGTTTTCGTACTATTTTCTAACTTTGGAATAAAAAAAGTTCAACATAGTAGGCTAACAGAGCTGAGGAGACAAAAAAAATTCGTTCGACATGGTAAAAGTTTGAGATAGCGGGGTATGACATACCTAATGGAATTATAAATTCAAATTGTTGTTTATTCACCATATAATAAAAATACAAAAATTCATAGAAAAACAAATTACAAAAATATATGGTTGGTGTCACTCGATAGCATAAAGCTGAACAATGTAGTGACACCACAGTAGAAATATACGTGATAAATATCTAGAAAAAATATATATTATATAATTGGGAAAGATACACACAACATAAAATACAAACCACCAAGCAAAACATATATTTGTTTAATAACACTAAGCTAAACAAGGTTTACCCCTGATGCTAAGTTTGACTAAATTAGAAAATTGTTTACTGTTTAAATCAAAAATAGAATTTAACCAATGCATGTTTTTATATTTTACATCAAAAATATTTTTAATGTCTCTAATTGATTTGTTCCATTCAATGATGCTTTGGTGTTTAATTGAGTATTTTCCATAAAAAATTGTATTATATGAACAAATTTTAAGTTCATTAGCTAAGGCATTGCGAGATGGATAAAGATGAAAATGACAAAGTTTAGTGAAGAAATTGCCAATCGAAGGGGGGATATTTTGGTTTAAAGAATCAAAAACAAACATAATGTTGAGGAGTTTAATAGTAGACGAAAATGGAAAGATATTAAATTTAGTAAATGCAGCAGTTGCATTTGATCTAAAAGGTTGAAAATTTATAATTCTTAGTGCTGATCGTTGAATAGAACATAATTTATTTAGATTTATGCTTTTTTTTGTCCCCAAATTTGACAACAATAAGTTAAATGTGACGAGAAAATTGAAAAATACAAACTTTTCAAAATTTTTGTATTAACGTGGTATCTAATTTTTGAAAGCATGCTATTTGATCGGCTCAATTTTTTACAAAGTTCGCTTGAGTGGGGTTTCCAAGTTAAGTTTTCATCAATTAAAACTCCCAGATAATTAATGCAAGTTGATTGTTTTAAACGTGATCCATTTAACATGATTTTAATTTCAGAATCATTTTTTTATGATGCTTCTTAAAAATTATAAATTCGGTTTTATTAGCATTTAAAGCGATAAGATTTGCATTAAGCCAATCATTAACTCTTTGTAAATCATAATTTACTTTTTTACATGAGGTTTTTATTGACTTGTTGATGTATAACAAATTAGTGTCATCTGCAAAATGATGCACTGTTGAAAACTTTATACAATTATGAAAATCATTAATATAAACTAAAAATAACAAAGGGCCCAACACAGAACCTTGAGGAACGCCGCATCTGATTGACTTTAACGATGATGAAAACCCGTTAATCGTTACATATTGTTGCCGATCTTGCAAATACGAAGCAAACCATTCATTAACAATGCCTCTTGCACCGATGTGATAAAGTTTTTCGAGAAGAATTTTGTGATAGACTGTATCAAATGCCTTCTTCAGATCAACAAAAATACCACATGTAAAAAGATCAGAGTCAATAGCTTCTCTCACTCTCTCTGTTATACTTAATAAGGCATGAGCTGTTGAATACTTCGATCGAAACCCAAATTGTAATTTGTTTAGGCAATTAAATTTATTTAGGAAATTGTAAATTCGAGAATACATAAGTCTTTCCAAGAGTTTACTGATGTTTGAAAGCAAAGATATTGGTCTATAATTTAAACATTCTAATTTAGAACCTTTTTTGAAAAGCGGCAAAACTGAAGATGTTTTAAGAATGTTTGGAAAAACACCAGTCGTAAAAGATAGGTTAAATAACTTTGAAAGAACGACAGAAATTGAATTACCTAATTCTTTTAGGATCACAATAGGTATACTATTTGGTCCAGTAGCTTTTCTATTACTTAGATTATGTATTAATGAGGAAATCTCTATTTTATCAGTTGGAGATATAAAAATACTGTTGAGGTTCGGATTATTTAGGTATTTTTTAAAATTTGTATGAGATGAATGAATTTTAGATTGGATGATATGTGCGACTGTCGTAAAATATGAGTTAAATTTGTCAGCAATTTTCACAGGATCGGTCAGCGAAACACCATTATCATCTAGAATAACAGTTGGAACAGAATCTTTTTTACTTTTTAGATTTATTAAACGTTGTATACCGATCCAGATTTTTCGAAGGTTCTTTGAGTTATCAATGAAGTATTTCTTAAAATGGTTTTGTTTGCTGCATCTTAATAGTTTAGTCAATAAGTTTCTGTATGAATTATACCGAGATTTTAACCTGATTTTGTTATTAATATCTTTAGTTCGAATATATTTGCGATAAATTTTATTTCTTATTTTTATTGATGTCAAAATACCTTTTGTTATCCACGGTTTGAGAGAGAGCTTGAAGCTTTTAATACTGACCTTTTTGAGTGGCATATACTTGTTTAATAATCCGTTTCTTGTTTAATTTCATCCCAAATTACGTTATTAAATTCAGAAAGAAAACCTTTTTTATCAAAATATGTGGTATTTCTACGAAAGATATTGTGTTTACGAGGAACAAATGTTGCATAAAAGTTAGGTTGAATGAAAAACTGAGGTAAGTGATCAGAAATTGTTGCTGTTAAGTTACCAGACAACATATTTTTATCACAACAGTTAGAATATATGTTATCAATAATTGTTTTAGATTTCTCAGTAATTCTTGTTGGTAAGGTAATATGCGGAAGAAAGTTATTAGAAGTTATAAAGTTGAAAAAATCAGAAGTTTCATTATCAGAATTAACTTTAATTAAATCTATATTGAAATCTCCAAGTAAAAAAATACTTTTGTTTTCAGAATTTAACTTTGAAAAAAGAGGAAGAATAAAATCATTTGTAAAAACATTAATAGACATACATGGATGACGATAAATACACCCAACAATAATGTTTACTTTTTTTGGACGAATTATTTCAATAAAAATTGATTCTAAGTGTAATTTTTTATACATCAACAAGTCATTTCTTGGTTTGTAATTTAATTTTGTAGAAATATAAAGAAGTGCACCACCACAAGATGATTCAGTAGGAGTGTGTTCAATATTATAACCTTCTAATGATATTGGAATTGGTGGTTGAACGTCACGTTTTAGTTTAGTTTCGGTTACACCAATAATACTAAAATCAAAGTTAAGTAAACGTAACATGATACAAAATTCATCAAAATGTTTGTTGAGAGAAGATATATTTAAATGAAAAATTGAAAAAGAGTTATTGCTGTCAAATGGAGGAGACAAAGTCATCAATATTGAAATACTTACACTTTATAAAATTTGAATATAAGTCATTTCCTTCTTTTGAATTATTAACGCAATTTGTGGTAAAAAAGTCATTGAACTTAGAAAAGAGTTTGTTACGGTCAGAAGAAGGAAGAAATTTCATATTAGCAGGAATTTCATTTGAGTCTATAATAATATTAGAGTTGAGGACTTAGAAAAGTTCATTATCCGAAATGTGACTGAATGGAAAAATTTCACTAGTGCATAAAATACAAAACCAATTAGAGACGCTTGATTGTAATAAACGGTAATCAATGTCATTTAATCCATTGCATTTTTTATGTATCCAAGAGTTACAAATATCACATTGTATTGCATGGTGGTTGTTTTTAACAGTTTTTTTGCACACTTTGCAAAAACATCTTTCCATGAAAAGAGAAGAACTAAAACTGGTTTTGTTAATTAGCAGAAATATAAACGAACTTTGGAATAACAAAAAACATTAATCAAGCTAGGAGGGTTATTAAATATCAAAACGGAAAATCAGGATATAAATTGACCAATGTATTGACATGGTCAACTAAAATTCTGTTCTCGTTTGTGGTACGTTTAATAAAAACTTTGCCATTGAGAGAGAATGTTTCAGAGATGAGATTTGCCCGCTTTAACATACGGCAAAAAAAGGAAAGTTTTTCAGAATAAGGACAAAGATTTTCTCTTATAAAAATCTTTGTCACTTTGCGGCCTAGACTACGCGATTTAAAGTCTTTTAGTTTTTTCCTGTTCTGAAAGGCTTGCACACAGGCCTTCCTGTTGACAAATCTCACGATCGTTTTCTTTGGTGATGATCTTCCAATGCGATGACACGCCTCTATATCGCAGCCATCCATCGATATGTCCATCGCGTCAAAAATTTTAGTAATGGCTCCCTCGAGATGTCGATCTTCCACGGAGTTCGGAATTCCGTCAACCACAACATTATTTCTCCGGTTGTAATTTTCCAGATTATGAATGTCCTTCTCCAAACAAACCTGGCTTTCTTCCAAAGCATCAACCTTTGCTCTTAATCGACGGTTTTCTTCGACAAGATTTTTTATTACGACATCTTTTATATGTAATACGCTTTCACTAATCTCATTTACTTTGCTTGTCATGAAATTCTCGATATTGTCGACCTTTTTTGACATAACAAGAAGGTGTTTTTCAAAGTTAACGAGTTGGTCCTTAATGTCGTTCATCCTGGTCATTGATGCCAAAACAAGAAGGAGTAAATATGTGGGTAATGGTGATAATGATAAAGGTAATGTCAATGATTAATGTTTTAAGATAAAAATTTGCTACAAAACCAGCTTTGCGGAGTTACATAATTTTATGGAGAGCAGAAATAATAATAATAAAATATAATAACGTAGCTAGTGGTATGAGAGTGGATAGATACGAAAGTTATGATAATATGTTTCCTTGTGTGGAGATACTCCGCCCGGTGGCAAGCAGTCAGGCGTTGAAATCCACACAAAGGAAACAAATATATGAGGATATATGAGCACTGCAACGAAGAACTTCAAGTGATTTTAATGAGTTGGTAATATGTAATTACTTTTAAATGAGAGGGAGTTAATGTTGAAAAAATGAGTTAGGAGAGTTTAAAATTCAATCAGTGAAAAAAAATGTTTCTTTCCTCACAAATTCCACCAAAATCTGCCAATCGAAGTCAAAAAAACACCCAGCAAACACCAAACAATATCCCAAAAGTAACCACTGACAATTAAAAGGAAATAAAACAAATTTCCACTTCTATACTATAAAATTAAACCACAGAATATCCACTCAAAAAACAACGTCTTGCATGTATCAATTTCAAGTCAATAAGGAAAGTTAGCGGGAATGCTGAAAGATATGGCGCTGTTGGTGTGTTCTGTTTGGATCAATGCGATATTTCTTGGTATTTACGGAGGCATTTAATATTGATGATTCACTAATGATTTGATCTTTCATTAATTTTACTTTTAGTTTTAAACGTATTCTTTGAGGGTGAGATATATTAATACCTTTCTATCGAACCATCTGTTTCCGTTGTAGATTGAACATAGTCAATTCTTGATACATTCTCATAAAGGTCCGATATATATATATATATGTTGTGAAATCTTCTTTTACTCAGGATATAGTGCTCGATAAACTGCGCGTTGCAGAAAGAGCGAATTAGTTGATAAAGAAAAGATTCAATAATTTATTTTCCAGAACTTAAAGTTTCATGCCCGTTCTGGACAATCTTCAGCTAGAAAAATCTTTAAAATCTGAAGATTGTCCAGAACGGGCATGAAACTTTAAGTTCTGGAAAATAAATTATTGAATCTTTTCTTTATCAACTATATATATATATATATATATATATATATTCAACAAAGATATTAACTTAACAGCTTCAGCGAGGTCGTGTTTTTTTCTTTCTTCAATATTGTTCTATTAGAGCTAGAGATTCCTTATATACAGCAGCAATTATACGGTTAGCATGTGCGTTATCCTTTGGGACTACAACTTCAGCCCACGAGATATTACTTTCGACACTAGGAATTGGTGTTTCATATTTATTTTTGATAGCATCAAGAAGATCTGAAAGTTGCTTTTCATGTTTTTCAATCGATTGTTCAAGTGTCTTGTGTTTAGTTTCAAAATTTTCTAAAGATTTTTCAATTATATTTAAATCTAGCAAATTATTTTCAAAAATACTTGTCATTGAAGAAAGAGTGTTTTTAATTGAGGTGTTGCTTGCTTCGATGTTCATTAATCGGATCTCCATTTTTTCAAAGTAGGCACTACAGCGAGCATCAATATCTTTTTCCATGAAAACAGCGCTAAGTGCAGGTTTTGCACAATCAGGACAAAACAAGAAATTGTCATCTCGCTCGTTTTGTTAAACGTTTTCAACTACATTGACAACTAAGTTACAACATTCGCTACAAAAGAAGTTTGAGCATCGAGCAACAATGTCTATAATGTAACAGATTTTCTTGCATAAAACAATGTTCATTAGAACATTTCGTTGTTAGATCCCGATATTTACTGAATCGATCAGGTCTTTTTAAGTTTATGTCATATGAAGATTTACCAGATGCCATAACGTTACGATTATTGTAACAATGAAATGTTAAAAAGGTGACGTGTAGTAATACAGAAGTATTGAAAGATGTCCTGTATCAAATATACTTCTCCTAAAAAGAACCACCTCGACCATCCAATGACCCACCTGGGTATTTAGGTTTTTGATTATCTGAAACAGGGTACACACTTCCAATTTCTGTGAAAACTGATGCAAGGTAAAAAATAAATAAATAAAACAAACATAAACGTAGACGATAATAAGTAAGTTAGTTGTTTAAATTTTTATATATTTACAGGAGGTTAAAATAGAATTAAAGTTAAAGTTAAATGTGATTATAAATAATAAATATGAAAAAGTATGTTATATATACAGAATAAAATAACGTTTTTTTTTTTAAAATAAAAGAAACAGAAACTTCAAGTTTTAATTGTGTTTTTTTATTCTAGACAAGAAGAGAAGGTAAAGAGATTTTTCAGCAAACTACGTGTATTAGTTTTTAGTAAAATCAAAAAGATTTGGTACTTTTCTGTTAATCCCTCCCCCCCCTCCAAAAAAAAATTACAAATTCTTTAAAATCAATGTTTCTTTGTTACAAATGTTTGTGCGGCCAATATGCTGCAATATCAACAAAAATTTTATCAAACTTGTTTAATTCATTTCACATCCATTCGCACAAGTAAGAGTCTAACATAGATCGGTGTGCCCCACTCCCACTTGTGTCTCTTGTTGTGTTCTTTCGCTGATTTCCAAGATCTTTCAATGGATTGAGCATGTGCGCCTGTTATTAGGTCAACGAAATTGATGGAATGCTTTACCGTTAAGTGATTGAATCCCCCTGCTGCCACACCACCATAAGCTCTCCAGAGATCTGACATAACGGTAGTCCCTTATGCTTACTCCCGAATGGACTCTTGGATAATCGGGAGTAATGTTTGTGCACTTCTGTCAGGCACAGCATACATAAAACTTTCAGACATTTCACGGCAAATTCCCCTGAACATCCACTGTTGAGGTAAAACGCGTCCTTGGTGGTTTTTGCGCCGTGTAAAGAGACTTTCGTTGATTTCCACTATCAAGTTTGAACCACCAATACCCATTGATTTCTGCTCCGCAGGACAGAATCTTTAAAATCGCCTTAGGGGTATCTAGATAGATAGATAGATAGATAGATAGTTAGAGACCGCAGAAAACCTGCACGCGTATGTACTTGCATATTTAAATTGTGGAACTCAGGCTATATGAGCAGACCCAATGATTTCAAAAATTGCAGAAAGTGGCGGTGCAGAAAATAATAAAGGGGGTTCTCTTTGGCGAAATGTTTTTGGCCACGCCCCTTTTGGGTGTGTCTTTGACCACTTCCTGGGTGAATCCCTCTCAATACAAGAGAATATTCCACAAATTATAATTGTAACGCGATCAAGAAGTAGCTAATACTGTAATAGCTAGCTACGTACGTATGGGGTACAGTCAAAACGACCCCTTGCCAAAACGGCCCCGTTTTTTTATGAACATAACTGCCTCGTTTTTCTATGACCAAAACGGCCTCACTTTCTGCATGTAGCCTCATTAAAAAAAAACCTCAGAAAGCGGAATAAATTATAAGCAGTTTAGAATGACCGCTTGAACATTTGAAAAGCTTTTGGAATGGGTTGCTCAAGAAATAGGAAAGAACAGTCAAGCTGTCAGTGAAATATTATTTTGAGTGCATAAAATCTTCAAGAGTTCTTCAGACGTATACATATTACTTGAATCATGACTGTATACTTTATATATAGACTTTACTTGACTTGCCGCGTTTTGTTTTGATATTTTGGTTAATTTTTATTTCAGTTTATTTATTTTTACTTTTTGCCGATATCTCGATTGTGATTGGACGAAAACGTGGTACCTCGATTGTACATTTAAAATCGTAAAGCAGCCCTTTACGCAGCTCTTCAGCATCCATGCATTCATCCGCAACGGAGATGATCTGAAGCAGGTGTCACTTCTCTTCGTGTTGATGTCGAGGAAACGGAAGAAGGACTACAAAAAATCCTGAAAGCCATCAAACGCTTGACGCCTGACCGAAAAGTCTGAAAATTCGTGCTGGATTTCGAGCACGCTGCATGGAGAGCGATAGAGATAGTCTTCCCGAATGCGAGCATTCAAGGATGTTCCTTTCTCTGGGCGCAGTGTATTTGGAGGAAAATCCAAGCAATCGGTTTGGCACCGGTGTACAGGAATGACGATGGGACGCATAAGCTATGCCGCAAGTTACTTATGCCCTTCCATATCTCCCCCACGAGCATATACGGCCAGTCTTCGAAGACGTTTCTTCCCGCGTTTCAACTGAGCTCCTTCGCCAGTTGTTCGACTACGTGAGGCGGACATGGATCGAGAATTCTTTGTGGAATCCGGCGACATGAAGCGTCTTCATGCACCCCGTCCGTACGAACAATGATGTCGAGGGCTGGCACGGAGCCCTAAACCGACACGCCAAAAGGGGAAACATCACGTTCTACCTTCTTGTTAGATTGTTGAAGAAACAAGCCGATCTTGTTGATATCCCTGCATCCGTCACTGAATGAAAATCTTGCTTTGGTCTCAAGACCCCCCAGTAAGATAGGGGAAATCTTCAAGAAAGTTCCTTGCAGTTCGGGATTCCTCACTGACTGCTGATCATTCATTTGATTGCTGATCATTCATTTGATTGCTGATCATTTATTTGATTGCTGATTGCTGAATCCTTATTACTTATTGCTTGAATGCGTATTACTTGTTGTTTATTGCTTATTCATTATTGCTCAAGAGTTTGATTGTCGGCGAGTCTGCCCAAGGTAAGGATATTGCTACTAACTCTTTCTGGTTTATGTTTAACAGTTTTTAACTAAAGTAAGAATATTTCAATGTGTTTAAATGTTTTTGCTTTTATCTGGTATTGAGCCATAAAACTGAGATTTCTTTTTAATTTATATATATATATATATATATATATATATATATATATATATATATATATATATATATATATATATATATATATATATATATATATATATATAGATGGATTCTTGTGATGTTATCATTTGTTAATTGCTCTTGTCTCTGTCCTGTACTCTATTATATTTTGGATGTTGGAGACAAAAGGTATGGCCACACACAATTTATTGTTCAGTTTGTGTCATTTTTGTTTAAAAAATGGGTCGGTTGGTCGGTCGCAAAAGTTCAAATAATATATATATAAAAATTTCTTATATATTTATATATACTTTTTTCCCAAAAATTGCTCAAAATCCACCATTTTCATTGAAGTCTTCTTTCACGTTTATAGCTGCTTTTATAACGACTTAAAAAAGATGGTAGCCCGATTTACGGCCATAGTGTATCGTATAAACCCTTAAAAATTAGAGAGCGGATATCGCGGGAAATCCATATTTCAACAGTTTGGAGAATAAAGTGATGTGCAAAAAGGTAACTAAGTAAAGTTTTCATTGTTTTCACGTTCAGGAATTTTCTGGATCCCGACCCAATTTGAACGTTTTTTTAAATTTTTCAAAGGGTCGGTCGGATGACACTAACCGAACAATAAATTTTGCGTGGCCTATATAAAAGCAGTACAAGAATGTTCTCGATTGGGTTTGCACCTCGTTCACCCCGATCAAGGTTTTGCCATGTATATATATATTTTTTTCTCAGACATCGATCAAGGTCATGCTCACGTCGTGAATTTTTCATGAACCCAATTGGGTATATCCGCTGAGGTGTCGGTTAACTTTTTTTATATGTTTTATTCCTGTATTGATTTTAAAACAAATAGTACAGTAAAAATTATATGTTAAACGGTCAAATTTCCATACACCCAAGGCTTCCAAAATCAACGAAGACAATTTATCCACCCGGTTTTCCCACCCTCCAAACAGCTTAGAAAAAATGAGTGTCCCTTGATCGAGGTACATACCACCCGATCGAGGGGTGTATGTACCTTGATCAAGGTACGTACCCTGATCGAGAACATTCCCGTACTGAAAAGTAAAAACATATATACAATTTTATATATATATATATATATATATATATATATATATATATATATATATATATATATATATATATATATATATATATATATATATATATATATATCTTGCCGATAACGATTTCTTATACAAATTTTATAACTATGGTAAACAAATATATTCTTTGTATATATTTTATTTTTAGATTCGTCACTGAAGTTATTGTCGGCGTCGTATCACCAGTCATCCAGAAACTCGATGGAGTATAAAAAGTTCAGGCACTCAAACGGTCAGGCACAAATATCGAATTAGTAGAATATATATCGAATTATTAAAATATCCGAATATATTGTATTGAATTTTGAAACCTATAAAACGTATTATTACTGACTCGTACTTCCTTGCTCGAACTTACCTAATCCTATTAAAGAACGTTTTCACCAAAATTTATTGAGAAATGATTACGTTGGATGCTTATCGCGTATCTATAGGTTCTTTTTTTCCCTGGTTACTTTCAACAAATTATTTTATCAAGCGTGTGTATCGTTGCTATTATAACGGTATTTTACTCATGACCAGATTTTATTCAGCTTTTAGATTCCTTAAACGAATTTATGTCCGCTTAGCAACCATATTTTTGTTTACTGTAATAATACTTTTACTCTCTGGTGATATAGAGAGAAATCCTGGCCCGTAAACTATTATAAAATCTTTTAAAATAATTATAAAAGGCTCTTTTCATCAGGGAGATCCCCGACTTGGTACGTCTGTCGGCACCCATTGCGTTTGCAATTCTCTATTTGCGATTGTTTTTTCAGTCATTAAAAACATTTCATTTTGAAACAGTGGAGATCTCGATCTTCTATTGTTCGAAAAAACAAAATTATACAGAAGGCTAGGTTACACTAACCAATATTTAAGCGTAGATGATCTTCGGAATCAAATAATTGTTGAGAATGAAGTTATACAAATAACAAATTTAGAAAATGTTACTCATGTTCTCAAATATAGCAATAATATATCGGTTTTGAATACTCCTTTCACTCTGCAAATTCTGATAAAGGACGCGAAATGTTGTGTATAATGAGCGGTGTTTGTTTTGCGATAATTTGGGGGAATTCAGCAATTTATTTATTTGACCCGCACAGCCGGAATAATTGCGGACAAATAATAGAAAATGATACATCTGTACTTTTGAAATTTCATACATTGCACAATGTCGAAAGCAATATTAAAGAAATCTATGTACCTCTGGGGTAAGGAAAATGTTTAAAAACTCAATATTTTAGAATTACAACAAATGATCAGATTACCAGTAAAATAAAATTACTGCACTAAACAGTTTTGCAGCCTCTTCTGTCACACCCAAGTTTCTTCTTCTTCTTCAAAAAAAAAAGCTGGTGACAACTAAATACATAAGAATGGGCATGAAGGCTCGATGTCTTTTCTATTTGAGACTTGAGAATACTATATTACTTTTGGAACAAACCAGTCAAAGAAAGGGAGGCATTACGGGGGGGCGGAAAGTTGGTAACGAAAAGCCCTAATTAGTCCCCTAATTAGAGCAGTCCGCTCTTTGGAACTTGACTTATTATAAATCTCAAAAGTCCTAGTTAGTCCGGGTGTGCTTGACGTTTTGCTCTACGTCTATACTATTAGGCCCTTTGCTTGGTTTCTTATAAAAAGAGCGTGTATATTTTGCAAAGATTGGAAAAACAGTTTGGTATCCAAACTACGTAATCTTCTGTTAACAAGATATACGATATGTATTGTATAAATTCTTAGGTTTTTAGGTTTTGATAAATTTCTATTGTTGAAGCAGAAATCTTCAAGCCGACTGGCTTCTTGTTGGATTTGCAAGCAAATCCGATGAACACACTTCACGTAGATAATTATTGAAATCCACTGTGGTTGCATGAGATATCACAAGCTCATGTTCCACAAACTTTATACTTGTCATCTCGCGTGACCAGCAGTATATAAAGAGGATAACATCTCAAGTCTCGAACCCTCCAGCCATGTGCCTTTTCGGAGAGGAACTTCAATCCGGCAAGCACGGCTACGACGTCATCTGTCTCCATTATCACGTAGTTGCAGGGTCATCTGATGTCCATTTACACATATTCTAGGATTGTGTAAAATACCTCTTTGTTGTAGAAATTGAACACTTGAAACTTTATTGTGCACAACGCCAGATAGAGTCAAGAGATTCATGATCAACGAAAAAAATTATTTCGATTCATCGTAAATATTGCCTCTCGGTACTTTCCTACTTATCACCCGCCAATGCAAATATTTTCGACAAAATGTTCCACGTGTCAACACAAAGCAGAAAGTGAGCTTTAAAAACATTGAATGATTTTTGACAAAACAAAAGTATGAAGTATTTTCAGTTTGATAACAATCATTACAAATCCTGCAAAATGTTCCCCGAATTCGAAAACATCCCTGACTATTCACCAAGTACGTCTCATGACTTCACTGCGGATACAGTCTATTTTAACTTATATACATCGGGGTCTACTGGTTATCCAAAGGCTTGTATTCTTTCTTTATCCAGATTATGTGGAGCCTATGTGTTTATCTGCGCATTTCAAAGCGTTCCAATGATATCTGTTACAACGTTCTTCCAATGTACCATGCTGGTAGATGTTTTGGTTTATCTACGTTTATTATAATAAACGGAGCAACTATGGTAATATGAAGAAGGTTTCAACCGGAGCGGTTCTTCAAAGATTGCTGTGATCACGGGGCAACCATTTGCGGTTTTGTTGGTGAAATGTGTCGATATTTGATTCAACAACCAGAAAGTGAATTTGACCAATCGCACGGATTGAAGATTATCATGGGTAACGGGTTGAGAGGGCCATTAATTCCGTCGTTTAAAAATAGATTCAGGATTTGGAAGCACATTGAGTATTATGGTGCTACTGAAGGAAATCTTGCATTTACAAACATGGGTTGGAAAGATGGTGCTGTGGGGTTCACTCCAATTTGCATACCTAGGCTTTCGTACATTGTAAAAGTTAATGCAGACACCGGAGAAATAGTAAGAGATGCGCATGGCCACGCAATTGAATGCTCACGCACATCTCTGGTTTAATGGTTAACAAAATCACTTCAATTACCATACATCGGCTATGTAGGTAACGAAGAAGCTTCTAAAAAGAACGTTGAAGCGAACTTGTTCGAAGATGGAGACAGATATTTTATTACAGGACATATATTAAGACACGATGATGAAGGATGGTTGTATTTTGTGGATCGAATGTCTGACAATTACAAGTGGCAAGTGGGGTGGTGAAAATGTCTCCATATTCCAGATAGAAAACGTCATCAGCAAGCTATACTCATTTTCAGATGTTATATCTTATCCAGTAAAAATACCCCAAGGAAAAGTAGGAATGGGTTTCGTCAACATCCCTGTAAAGGATTTTGACATAACAAAGTTGAGTCAACACATACAAGCCGACCTTCCATTGTTTTCCCATCCTAAATTTGTTAGGGTTGGTTCTAAGTTCAATTTGACTGGTACATTCAAGTACCAGAAAAACGAATTGAAAGCAGATGGTTACAATCCGGCAAATCCCAGAGAATCAGAGAAGTTGTATTTCCACCACAATATAGTGTATGAAGAATTGAATGAAGAAAACTACATCGCAAGTGGAGACATTATATTCGCAAATGAACGGTAGTAAGGTAGGTATTTGTAATATATGAAACTTCTCTTAGTTGATTGAAGAGTTGATTCTTTTGAGAGAATATTTTGTTGTAGTAGAAATAAAATTCAGGCGACCACATTGGATTTTTCTCCTTGAAATGTTTCTTGAAACTACATTAACTATCATTAGTTCGGTTTTCATCTTTCCATGCGCTTTTTAACATCTCACAGTTATTTACGACATGTAGCTATCACTTGTTTATAATATTTGTTGTTATTGAATTTATTAAACTCAAAAAACTGATAACAAATTAGAAACCAAGAAATAATGTTTTCAGAATTATTAATTACATGACCAATGATGGTCTAAACCCTACCCTGGCACAACCCTTTTAGCATTTAACGCAATTTACTGTTGATTCATGGTTCAAGCATCATAAATAAATATACAAATTTTGAGGATAATGAAGGCGGTGTATTTGAATTGCTATTGATCGACGTGAAGATAAAACCACCCAAATGGTTAGTGAAACACGCATCGACCGTCTGCTTTCAATTCTTTTTTCTGGTCCTTTGATGTTACTATCGAATTGATGTGAGTGTGAACCAACTCCTACAAATCGGAGAAAAACGCTTTTGGAAATGAGTAGAAAAATGCATAGGCTCTTGATAGGGATCGCGGAAGATTTTTCAAATTACAGATATACTATCATTGTTATTACTGTAGTATAGAATACAAAAAGAGAAGCAAAACGTGGGGTCATTTGTTGAAATCGGACAGTGCAATCAAAAGACTTTAAGGCTTTAAGAGTGAAGCATTTGCAATGTTATTTTGCAATTGCGCGTACGATTTGCGATTCGTTATTTACAATAATAATTGATATTTCTTTGCAAATAGTTCGACGTCTGTCAGTTTTTGTTAAACCTGAAAGGATATAAAGAGAAAGATGCGGTAACGAACTCGTGGAACAAAGGGGTAGAATTAGTATTAGATCCTGTACATGCATGTATCAATCGGTGGTATTCCCCTAAAATTTCACGCTCCTTGAAAACACCCCGCAACCAGAATTTGCGTTTTTCTTTCGTTTTTTCTTTAAGTATAAATGAAATATTTTCATCATCAGAACTTACAATTTCCATGTTGATTCTTGTCGGCGTGAAAATAAACTTGAGTTGTGACCATGAAGCTTATGTAAACAAAAAATTAAGCCATGAGTTAGAAAATAAACCCACAAAAATTTACTCACGGTCTAAAACCCATAGTGGAAACCAAGATTTACTTATACTTTGATGTGACAGTATCAACTGGTGAATCACTATTTGAGACTGAATCCATAGATTGGAGACAGCAAACACGAAGTCAATGCATTGATAAAGCAACTAATCCTCAACCAATGGAGAAAGTTATCTCAGAGGAAAGCAATGATGTAGAGAATTCCATTGAATACTCTTTCAACACAATTTGCACCTGTCTTGCATTAATGCTTAAAAAGCCCGCTTGGATAGAAATGTCATAACATTTGGGCATTAAAAAACAAAAGCGGAAAGATTCTTGTAATTCAAGTAAGAAAATATCATAACATCGAACGGAAGAGTAATTTTCAAATTTTAAGATTTTTTTTATTGGGTTATGATGCTTGCCATTATTTCATTAAAAATACGAAAATATAAGGTCTTTAAAAAAAGCCAGACACCATCGTAGCGACAATCAAATTAAAAGTGCAATCAACCATGGGAGCATGGAAATAATTCAAAAATGTGAAAGGAAGACACTTAATGAGAATGTGTGTATCTAAACATGAAAAAACGTTTCTTTGCTGTCGGATTGATCTTGTTTTCCTGCAGTGTTATCATTTTACTGACAACATTCACTTCTCCGCGGATGGTTGAAATCGATGAAGAATTTTCTTTTAAAAGTGGCCTAGGTAATAGCTATTTTCTTGTTTGCTTTGTTTTTAAATGAATAACATTCTTAAAACTTGAATTTTCTCTATAATATAATTAATAGGTTGGTTAATTTGGTAAAATGTTGTTTTTAATCAGCTGAAAATGATTGACAGAAGTCAAAACTATTTATAAATTCTCTTTGTGTCTCTTAATACCTTTGAAAACCTATATATATATAAAAACCTTTTCTGCTTCAAAATATTCTTGAACTGTCTGTGATTATGGTATGTGTTCCTCACATGTTTATATGAATTTCAGCTTTAAATTGATACACTAGAAAAAACAGCATATATACCATATGTGGAGATCCTTCAATAATCAAATTATCAGAGGACAATTAACCATGTCAATAAACACTTGACTAAACTTAAATACAAATTAAAGTGTGTGTATTTTTAAGAATTTGAAGATGATGATGTTTATCGAAAGTCAACAGGAAAAGTTATACCCTACACAGAAGCTGAACTGAAAGCAAGTTTAAATGTAAGACTAGCAGTTTGCTCTTTTGTTAGATATGTTTTAGTATATATATATATATATATATTCCTTTCATGGAAATCTTTTAAAATGTGAGTTTTCTTCAGCGCTTGAAGAGAAAAAGTGACGCTAAAACAATGATCTCAAGACCATTTTTATTGCTATACTTGTTGTATTTATGTTTTAAATTGTTTTACCGTGATTCATATTGCGGCATTCATTGAAAAGTAATATCTTGTTAAAACCTCCAGGTTCCACTCAATGAAAGAAAACATGCTACCCCTCCCCCTGTACAAAATAGGGGAATTAAAACAACAACTTCTGTTCCTCGAAAAAAGAAAAGAAGAGAAAGTTTCTCTACGGTAATGATTGCGTCTTGTGTTATTATATTATGTAAAGTTGGTTTCCTTTGTCTTTGTCAACTTTTTCAATAGTTTATTCAACGACAATTCAACTATCTGTGAGGGTCACCGTACTTGCTCGTAATTGCATAGAAATATTCGGCCAAGTATTAGTTGAGCCATATTTATCTTTCATATCAGGTCTTCATTCAGATATGATATGTAAGATTAAGTAAGGATTACAGAATGATGCAGAAGTTTACTAACATCTCATATCAATGGATAAGTTAACAACCTATTTCAAGGATCACTGTAGCAAAAAAGACATTGAAACTTGAGGTGAAAACTATTCGCATATCTTACCACCTAATGATTTGGTTGTAAACAGTAATATTCCTGAGAAAGTACAAAAAAGCATTATTCAAATTATCGTGAACATTTCTGTCCATCGCATCACAATAACACTGTTTCCTTTGTCAACTTTCATAATTACAATTGGCTTGCAATTGGGTCGTTAAAAATGGAGTGCTAGCATAGTGCGGTTAGAGAAGGTTGATAGTGGTATTAGCTTCACAACGTGGGAACATGGTGCAACGGAGAATGTGAATCTGATTTTCAGAACTTTCACTTCCTCATCTGTAAGTTTGCGTTCTTGATGTTCCCTTTTGTAGTCGGATGGAATAATTTTGTTTTAAAACAGGAGTTGTAGTTGTAGTTTTTCATGATGGATTTTGGTATGGTTTGATTTTTATGATTTTGGTAAGATATTTTGTTGTGTGATAGCTTCTTGAGAGAGTAGAAGGCATTGAATGATACAAACAATTAGAAGATACATTCTGTTTTGACAATTTGAAAGAAATATTGACTTACCTTCACTCTTCATACTTTTATAAATCTTGCGTTCAAAGAAGGTAATATTGATAGCAATTTAATTTTCCTACATTGAAATTTTATACATTTTTTCAAAATATGTATTTATTGGCATCCCTTCGGAATTTTACAAAAAGAGTTCATTATATATACAAAAAAACCTGTGTAATAGTTGGTGTGTTGATTTTAAATCCATACAACATCCAGGTTTTACGTTTATATATCCAACATAGAGAGTAATTTAATTGTTTTTGTACATTGACAGCATGGCATTTTGAACGTTCACATTTGGGAGGGGTGGTGTGGAAGCCGCATTGAAGATCTTAAACGCAACACCCATTTTCCCTACTACCCCAGCGTCCGCACAAACATATCGCAGTTCTTCGCTCAGTGGTTTGAAACAGGTTACGGAGAACGAATATTTGGTTATCTACACCCACCTGAAACTGGTAGGTTAGTCTTACACGATGTAAGTCGCAATGTTATCTTCAATATATATATAACGTAAAACGTTTAAGATGGCGGATTGAAGCAAAAACCATGTGATTCTAAAGATGTTTTTATATGGTTTTGAAGTGTTTTTATAGCTAAGATTTGCAGTAACAACTTCCAAGTTTAAATTTATTTAAGAATTTATATTATATTCCTTAGGTAACTACTCATTCGCTGTGTCGTGCGATGACAACTGTGAAGTTTGGTTGAGTAACTCATCTAGTGTCGATAATCTTTCGAAGTTGGTTTACGTTGGCACCAGAGATGACCCCGACAACACGGATGTTGGAGACTTCAAAAAGCACTCCTCGCAAATATCCGGCGATATATTCTTAGTGAAAGGTGAGAAGTATTACGTCGAGGCTTTGCACAAACAGGCGGCGTTTAAAGATCACATATTGTTGACGTGGCTTGCTCCGAGCTGGTCTCGTGTCAAAATTATTTCCTCCGCGTACATCTCCAGTTACGCTACAATCGAAAATATCACGGATGTCAACGAAGTTACGCTGTACATCAGCGAAACAAAGCTAAGCTCTTCGCAAAAACATTTCAATGCGAGCGGCATTGCCAGTGTTTATCATTTCGACCGTAGTAAGTATAAATTCGGAAGTGACGACGCCCGTGATACGTTTCATTTGTTGCCGATGGTTGACGACTTAGACGGCATTTTGCCAGTAATTGAATACAAACCGAGTTACGTGGTGAAGTTCACGCCACGACGATACGAAGGCGTCAAACTTATCCATGAATCATCCATCTTTCCGAACGACCACACAGAGCTCACACACATGGCCGACTTTGAGAATTGCGCTATGCCGAGGGAACTCGATTCCCATTTAAACAAGCTTCATCCAAACAAGACTGTACCGAAACCCATCCAATCCTTCAAAATGGGCTCGTTTGCTGAAAAGTTGAGACGGAAGAACGTGCTTCTCAAATATCACATACCTTTAGTTTACCACCAGAATCTGCAATCGATTGGCAGAAAGTTGCTCAGCGTCGGCGAGCGACGAATCAACACAAATAATAGAACAAACTACACTTTCAAAATGAAGTTCTTCGGGTATGGAGAAATCATTCACTTTACAATTGAAGTTATTGTTGCACATGAATCCAGTGGTGTAGCCTTAGGTTTTTTCTCACTTGTCCTGTCGGACAAGTCAAATTAATAAAACTTTAAAATGTTACTTAATTTTTTAGCTAAAAACTATAAAAGATTAGAGAATTAAAAAGTGATGTTTTATGAATGAAATATGCACAATCCGAGTCCCTTGTGGAAACAAGATTTAAATGTTGTTTAGAATGTGGTTTTTCAACAAATTGGCATTTATAATTAATTGTGTTGTGGTAATACAATTATACTGAAATTCAGCAGCAGTCAACATATCTGTTAAGTTTTTGAACCAACCAATCACAATTGTAATGCTATATAATGTCACAACACGTATTTTCACTAGCGAAATACAGCTTCAATAAGTTGAAATAGGACAAGTTCTTCAGTGATAGCCATGTCTTAGGAAAAAGTAGGAAAAAGTGTGAAGTTAACCTTAAGAACCTCGTTTTTGTTTTCTTCTTTAGTGTCTGCATGTTTTTGGTTTTGTTAAAGTGTCTTTTGATTGATTTTTGCAATCAAAACTGGATGTTTCTTTGTGGTTTGATCTTTTTACATATTTTACAAATATTTTGAAACGTTTTTAAAATTTGGACACAAGTGTTTCAGCGCCCAATAACGCTTATCGTCATGGAAATTAGGTTTTGTTTGATATTTTTGGCTGCCCATGTCAGATGAAAAATGCAACTTTATTTGAAAATTCCACACGTATATCGTTAATTTGACTCGTCCCATCTCGTCGGTCGATTGTAAGGTTGCACCACTGTAATCAAATGTTTGGAAGCTTCCCTACTAGAACGGCACACACTGTAGATGCCTAATCTAGTTCTGTTTTACTAAATAACCTCATAAAGCCTTCACTATTACAGTATTACCACCAGTCAACGACACACACAGACACGCTACAAAATGCAAACAACATGTACGAAATCAGTAACAGTAACATCTGTTGTTTCCTGTGATGCACTTACGATTGACACAAAACAATGACCGTTACACACACAGTAACATCTGTTGTTTCCTGTGATGCATTTATGATCGACACAAAACAATGGTTGTTACACACACAGTAACATCTGTTGTTTCCTGTGATGCATTTACGATCGACACAAAACAATGGTTGTTACACACACAGTAAAATCTATTGTTCCATGTGATGCATTTACGATCGACACAAAATAATTGTTGTTACACACACAGTAACATCTAGTGTTCCCTGTGATGCATTTACGATCGACACAAAACAATGGTTGTTACACACACAGTAACATCTATTGTTCCCTGTGATGCATTTACGATCGACACAAAACAATGGCAGTTACACACACAGTAACATCTATTGTTCCATGTGATGCATTTACGATCGACACAAAATAATTGTTGTTACACACACAGTAACATCTAGTGTTCCCTGTGATGCATTTACGATCGACACAAAACAATGGTTGTTACACACACAGTAACATCTATTGTTCCCTGTGATGCATTTACGATCAACACAAAACAATGGCAGTTACACACACAGTAACATCTATTGTTCCCTGTGATGCATTTACGATCGACACAAAACAATGACCGTTACACACAGTAACATCTATTTTTCCCTGTGATGCATTTACGATTGATGTCATCTCTGGTTGAAAACTCTCCCAAGTGAAGAAGGAATCCACTATCGTTTATAGAGACCATTCAAACAGAAGAAACAATAAACATTTTTTGAAACCACGAGACCTCTACGCTCGGCCGCCGAAGATCATCAACAAAATCTTCTTTCGTGACGGTGCCAGCCAGAATATCTCCATAACCAACAATCGTCACATGATACGGCTCTATGACATCTTTGGCCCGGCTATACACTATCTTAGTAAGGGCGTCGACCGCGCCTCCAAATATGTTTTCAGCTCGGCGTTGTCGTCATGCAAGAGTGATGGAAATGTTTTGCTGTCAAAGGAGGTTTGTGTTGTTCATTAAATGGATGTGCGCTGTTTTTTTTGTAATTTAGTAAGTATAAACTGTTTGAAATACATATCATAATCTAGGTGTCCCTTTCTGTCATCTTTATTTGAAGTTAAAGTTCTGTGTTCAAAATGGTGAAGAGCGCTAAAAAAGGGGCAGCTCAAAATCCATGTGATTTTGTGGTTTTTAAAGATTTTTATTGTAAGAATTCTTTTGGTGATTTCTGTTAATTGTTTTCGATTTATGAAATTTAGCGGGCTAACCAGCTATTTGAATGCAAATTAAGTTTTGAATTTGCCGAATTTTTCTAGCTATTATTAATGAACTTTTTACCACTTTATTGAGTGAAAAAATGAATAAAGAGAGTCTGGGAATGTTTTTTTCTATGGGTATAAAGAATAGCTAGTGACAAATTTTCGTTTTGTTAATGTGTTAATTTGTTAAAATTAAATTGTTCTCTCTCTCTCTCTCTCTCTATACATTTAACGTTTATTTTCCATGCTGGCACGGGTTAGACTCCATGCTGGCACGTTAATTTGTTAAAAACCATCAGATGATTAAACCTCCATAATTGGAGAAAATCATCTTTTGAAACCGTCCAACCCATGCAAGCATGGAAAAGCGACGTTAAAAGGATGATGATGATGAATATGTTTGTAAAAAAAATTGGATAAGCATATTTTGGTCATGTTTGAATATCAGTCAAATTTTTGCTTTCTAATCAACTGTATTACTGAAATACAAACCCTAAACGGTGGGCTAACTTGATTATACTGTATTTACTGTATTTAAGTTGTGATGCTTGCAATAAACTCATAAAGATGGGCTTACACAGTTGTTCATTGTCTTAGAAGTTACAAGTGCACTTTGCAAAAAGAAAAAAAGAAGTTTTTTCTTGCGATTTCTATGCGAGATTAATAACACTGATGTTATGAAACAGTCATATTGTTAATAGTCGGTATAACTCAGTTGGTAGAGCGCTTCCAATTTCGGATTTCTGAGTTTGCGAGTTCAAATCCTCCTGGCGAATGAGTAGCATTTCGATGCGGCAAAGTACGAGTGTTGGTGGTTGGAGTGGCGCACGCCACAACAGTTACACCCAACGTCTTGCGCTAACGAAAAGGGATAGACACCCTTGTTTACGCCCGTTACCAACATTAAGGGTTAAACTAGCTAGTAACAAATTATGAATTGTCCATTCATTCTTTCCACCTAAAATTTTTTTTCTGTTTTTCGTTTTTCTTCCTTTCTTTGTTGGCAAAATGCACATCCCAACTATTTTTCTTCTGTTTTTCGTTTTCCTTTCTTTGTTTTTACAATTTTCTTTCTGCTTAGGTGGCAGTGGCAGTTGTACACAAATACATGAGAGCTGTGGAGAAGAAACATAATAGGTTTGCATGATCTGTTGATGGTATATTTAGTGTAAATATATGTAATAATAAAATTTGGAAAGATCCCACGACTGTAAATGTTCAGACTCCATAGCAACAAATGCACTTATTTCGTGGAGCTTTACAGCTGTGAATTGTTTTATTTTTATTCTGCCTCTATACTGCAGTAAAAAAAGAAGAAAGCATCTTCATTATAATAACAACGGTCAACTAAAAATATAGAAAACGCACTTGGAGCTAATAACAATAACAGATAAACGAATTCAATAGAGCCTTCAGACCTTTTGAGATACCAATGTAAAACTTTTTAAGCTATTCCCCAACGGTCATTCTTAACTAAAGAAGTTCATAAAATGATTGACAACTCAACCCTAACTAACAAAAGAAGTTCATAAAATGATTCATAACTCAACCTTAATTAACACAAGAAGCTGGACCTAAGCCTCGTTTTTATTTTAAAATTTGTTATCTTGCAAATGCTCTATTCTTTGAAATAACGATGTTGATTCAAAGTTAGTTCCACGGGGTCTTGGTTTTATAATGGTAAAAACATGAATTAAATTCCTCTTGTAGCAAGTACTCTGTGAAGAGAGTGGTTAACATAGAGGAAAACCATGATGTTCTAAAAGGTGACCGCTACTTGATCGAACTGGTGCGTAGTTATTTTGTTTTGCTTTATGCCCAGATTCACAGAACGAGTTTCAAAGGTCAACAGCGACAGAAAACAAATTTGATCTCATAAATAAAAAGTTAATATTAGACCAATGTGCATTGTTATTAAATAAACATATTTATGCAATTTACAATTTATTACAACCTTTTGCTTGCTTGCTGTGAAATCCGAATTTCTGATTTTCACAGGAGCTGAACGTCAAAGGAAAAGGTATTTTGGTTTTTACTTTGATAAATTCAAATTCAAGTTGTTGTATATTCACCATATAATAAAAATACAAAACTACATAGAAAAACAAATTACAAAAATATATGGTTGGTGTCACTCGATAGCATAAAGCTGTACTGTAGTGACACCGCAGTAGAAATATAAAATAAAAAAATATCTAGAAAAAATATATATTATACAATTGGCAAAGATACACACAACATAAAATACAAACCACCAAGCAAAACATATATTTGTTTAATAACACTAAGCTAAACAATTGATTTATCCCTGATGCTAAGTTTGACTAAATTAGAAAATAAAAGATTTTTAAATATTTTTGTCCAATATCATTAGCCAGTTTCAGTTAGCTTAAGTTCATATCAAGTCTTGCCTCATTAATTATAGTATAATCACTTAAACTTGGTTTATATGCTACTTATTGTTCATTGTTTTGTAATCAGTTTACAGTGATAAGGAACCAGTAAGATTCACAATATTTATGTTAAAGAAGTTCCATTTGTGGTAACCAAAATGTTTCAAGTCTGAGCTTGAGTTGATATAATTTTTAATATTAGCAAAATCATCTGTATTTATTAACGATGCCATCGACTTTTGTTTTGCATTGTGAAATTCATGTTTTTCTATTATTATTAGTATTATTTATAACAAACATAAATTATGTTTTTTCTATTATCATCAAACATTTCCAGCGGAAACGTACCGTCATTCTAAATACATCTACCAGGAGTTGTCATCGCAGAAGCTTTACGAACCCCTTCATTTCAAGTGGGACCCACGCGTCACTGTGCATGTGATCGTACCAGGTAGATGTCTCGCTCGCCCACCCTATTGCCGAGACGCGTTCTTTATTTCTCCGTCAAACTTAGTGATTTAGTCCCGAGATGTTTAAAAATATTGTGTAAAGTAAAATGGTATGAAAATATGTAATAAACAAACTAAAAAATGGAAATTCTTTCGGTTAAATAAAAACAACAAAAGAATAAAATAACAATATATATATTTATATAAAATAATATTATATATTTTTTAATAAAAATGACAATACTATGATATTAAGAAACATCTGAGTTTCAACTGACTCATATGTGAATAAATGACTGAACTTGCGCCCTTTCCTCAAATCAAATTAGCCTGTCTGTATTACAATACACTCCTAAAGGAATTCATCTTCGTACTTTGTCATCTAAGAGTGTTTTATCTTATTCTTCCAGTGAAAGACCAAGGTCGTTGGGTGAAAAACTTCATCAGGAACATGGAACAGGTGGCAGATCATCTTCATTATAATCTTTACATTTTGTTTATTCAATGAAGTTTTTTTATATCTAATAAACTAAAACACTTAAAAAATGTTTTTGTTTGTATAATCGATTACATTGACTATGTGAGTTAGTGATATATTTATAACAGATCTTCCGAGTTTGTGTGATATAGCTAATATGTTGGAAATTTGGAAATCAAGAGTGATTGACGTTGTTGGTGGAAGGGGTAGGCCATGGATGACTTACAGAACATTAAAAACAATATTAAGCGGGGAAGGAATTCAACCTACATTGCTGCAGGATAAATTGTTATCGAAGAGTGCCATTACTAACCCTGTCTAACCTATACTTTGAGAATAGACAGTATACGGAGAAGAGAGTTTATTGTGTTTGTTTCAAATCCAGTTTTGTTATAGTTTTGGTTTTGAGTAGTACTGATATTATTGCTTGTCTTATTGAGTGAAATTAAATTTGTTTAGAGATGTAAGGTCTGACTACCCAAGCACCTAAAAACATACATTTTGAAGAACCAAATTGTTGTTAATTTCCTGCTCCCTGATAGACAACTATTAAGATCCTAAATCTAACATTTAAAATATAATGAACTATAATGATTGCGGCGTGATATGACTTGATGTTTTTCTCTCGTAATCTTCACTGATTAATACCAGTGAATGCCATCTTCTTCACTGATTTATGCAGTTGATTGCCATCTTCTTCACTGATTAATGCCGATGAATGTGGGTTCTTCTCCTAGATATACACACAGACAAAGGACAGTTACTTGAACATCATTATCGTGGATTTCAGTAGCGCTGACATAAACATAACAAACATGTTGAAAGACAGCAAGCTGGATAGATACGAGGTGGTGCATCTGGAAGGAGCGTTCCAAAGGGCGTATGGGATACAAGTCGGTGCCGACCGTGTCAAGGTAATATCGACCGGTGAAGAAATATACTATTTTAAAAGATGTTCTAAGAGTGCAGTCAATGTGCGCAATAATAAAGTGGAATTATGCATTTTTGAGTAGAAAGCATGATATTTGGTATACCTTGGGTGGTAAGAAACATTTTTATGATCAGAGCCAATTCAAAAAACATCTGTTTGTGTATTTTACAGACCAGAATAGCTGCCTAATAAAAAATTATTTTTTTTTGCAAAACATGGCGGACGCGTAAGGATTTTGAAATGTGAAATTCGAAGAAAATTTTCCTTTCAAATCTATCGAAATGTGTTCCAGATCATGATTTTCGAATTCAGTTAAATCTACGAATAATGGTTTGCAGAAGAGAAAGGGGGAGAGGTTCCTCGTGAATTCACGCCATATACTTACACAAACATTTTGATGTTCACTATTTACGTCAAGAGCCAACATGTGTACTGACGACAGATCTTGTAATTTAGAATCCTGATGACATCATCTTCACTTGCGATCTGCATCTGGAGATTCCCTCTCATCTCATCGACAGCATCCGCAAGGTATTGCTCATGTTTTCCAAACATATGAAAGTAGATTATGTTTGTTAAAACGCCTAATGCAGTAACAGGTAGGGTAAAGCAGTGGTGAACGTTTTCTCACCACTCCTCCACAATTCGGAAAAGTTATGTAGTTTTCACTTCCCATGTAAGGACACTCTCATCACCTGTCGAAACGCTTTCAGTTTTCTTGACTTTTGATCAAGTAGCGAGGGATGCATTTCCGTGTGCATCAACTGTCTAAAGCAATTTCTTGATTGAATTTGGTAGATTATGTATTATATTGCACGAAAAACTGTTTGACATTTTTTTGTGAGACTTCTTCCCAAATTTGGGGCCCTCCAATGGGTTCCTTGGCAGCGGGAAAAAAAATTATTTTTCAAAGTATAGCATGTCATTCTGTCAGAAATTTAATGCTGATGCAAACGGAATTTAATTTCACAACAATTGCTAAATTCTTCTTACGTTAAAATGAAATGTATATTTTCATTTATGGTAGTCTTTGATTCCAGGTTTAGTAGCATAGTCCCTGACACCAAAACTGCGATGTAAATTTAACCAAATTAGTGAATAAATGTATTTTATTACATTAAAAAAAAGAATTCCTAACAGAGATTTTAAAGAGAGTGTACACGGAATGAGAAGAAATTCAGTGTTCTCTTATCTCATATTTGTTATAAACACAATTTTATTCATGTTAAAATATTATATACGCTCCATTACATCTCGCCATTATGTTTTCATGTTACAGCACACGATTAAGAAAAAAATGGCGTTCGCTCCAATGGTGCACAGACTAAGTTGCGGGTACACTCCACAGTTACCTTACGGTAGGCGCATTCTATTAACGTATACAGAGGTCTTTATAAGGGCGAGAAACAAAACTGAAGAATAAAGACCCTGATGGTTAGGCGGCTAACTTTATTCTGAAATAAGAGAAACCTATTAGGTCGGTTCTGAGAGTATAGGCTAGCTGAGCTACCGTAAATCATCAAAACGTCCTGGCCTCTGATTTAATTTTCAAACTTTTAGGCTAAAGGCCCAGACTGGGCGCTTTATTCCAGTCGTGAGCCCTTATTAAAAACTCTGAGAATCATGACTTATTGATTTCAAGATTTCCGTAAATTAATGCTTTGAGTTTGACTCTTCTTTTTTTCTCGCGAAGGATCTTGGGAGATACAGGGTTATGGACTTTTTGCCATCTCCAAACACGACTTTCAAGAGATTGGAGGGATGAACACCAAAGAGTTCAAAACGAAATGGGGTGGAGAAGACTGGGAACTACTTGACAGGTTGTCTTTAGATTCCTAATTCTACGTTTTCCCTGAGTTCTTTTTGTAACAAAAAAAAGTCTTGAAAATTGTTTTATAACAAAAGGAATAAATACTACATTTCATGTGTGTAAAAATGTCTCCATGGTAAAGCCTCATTTACAGTAAAAAAAAATTATGACTGGATTCTGTAAAGCGATAAGAAAGATTTGCCCTACATTTCATGTTTTTATAGCACAGAAACATTTAAATGCACTCCCGATTGATCGTTTATGTTTGAACATTTCATTCAACGTAAGACAGGCTTTTGTATGCAAACACCACCACCTTTGTTTAGAGTGTTAGGCCATGGTTTGGAAGTGGAGCGACTCCGTATCACAAAGTTCTTCCATTACCACCACTCGAAGAAAAGAATGTGGGTGACGGGAAACCTTCCTGCCTTCATGAACAAACGCAACGTTCTGTAAATCTGCAACCACTGCTGTTTTTGCTACCATATCATACAGATCTAGAGTTAACAGCGTTTTTTGCTTGACTTTTTAGTAGGCGACTCATTTCTTAATTAAAGAAACTAAAACTTGAAAAAGCTTTCGGTGAATATCTGTTGTATTTATTTTGTTGTTGCGCCTTTATTAATTCATGCAAACATATTTATTTATTAAAAGATATTTATTTATTAGGGAATGTAAGAATTATTTATGCAGACAAAATAACAGAACTTGATTGGCCTCGTAAATCATTTCAAATAACAGAAACTTGATTGGCTCTCATAAATAATTTCAAATAACAGAAACTTGATTGGCTTTTAAAAATCATTTCAAACAACAGAAACTTGATTGGCTCTCAATAATTTCAAAAAACAGAAACTTGATTGGTTCTCAAAAATCATTTCAAATAACAGAACTTGATTGGCTCTCATAAACATTTCAAATTCGATTTTGTCATTTGTGCCGTTAAATAAGCACGGATCAAAGGCGGGCGTTTATGTCTTTTTTCATCAGAATATTTCTAACTACCTACACGGCTCCTTTATAGCCTACTCATGCGAAGGAGAAATTGCATAGCGGGTGATCACGATGTACTTCGCGTAAAAATTTTCTTCCCGTAAAAGGTTGGTTAATAAGGCGGTCAAGTACGGGATATCTAGTAAACTCCATTGATGTGTATCTGAAATACCCGAGCAATAATTTGGTCCAGTTGATTAGTAACGCAATAATAAACCGCTGTTGTTTATGGAACGATTCCAATGTAACTTTGCACAAATATTCTATAGTATCCGGTTACCGTTTTTTAAAATTTTTCGCTTTCATGAATACTTTTGACCTAGAATGTCATTACCGTAAAGCGAGGAAATTTCGGGGCATTTATTTTCACGGTTCAACCTTAAAACTCTATTATTATGCCCTAGTGCGGTTTGTAGCAATGTTAGAAATTCACATGGATCCTCAATAGACCAGAGATTTCAATGAAAACACGAGAAAACATTTATTAAGTTTTTTACCGTAAAGCCTTCGCTGTATTTCTTTTCATCAGTTTAGAGAAAAAAATCATGATTTCGTGGTTCGGTTTAAAACTAAAATTTCGCGGTTGAGTTGGAAATAAGAATATTACAATAGTCTTTTGGAAAAAACATTTTTGAACGAGTTTCTACGTACCTAGCATAAAGTGTAGTTGGAATTAAAAGGTGTATTTCTCGCTGGTGGCATATTGCTACCTTTTTAAGAATATTTGTAACTAATCTTTTAATAAGTGGATAGTACTGAAGATACCTATAGACTTAATAAACAGTTTACTCAAATTTTTGCTGAATTGTAGCCTTTTTTCTGAATTCTAGTTTTTTTCTGATAGGTCTATAAATTCTGGGTCTGTATTTTATACGAAATATGTAACTTTAAAAATACTCATTTCAAGAATATAAAAGTAATACTCTTAAAATTATCTCAAGAAACTTCGTTGACCGTCACACCGATAACGTCACGTTACCCCGTCAAAAATATTGACCCAAGAACACCTTAAAATCAAGAATTTGCTTCTAACACGCCTGCGCACACAAAGGTGTCACCCTTCACTAAAACAATACACAGATATTTTTACGGTTACAGAGTATAAAACGCGAATAATAAAGTCAAGGACGATGAAATAAAAAATAGAAGTTAAATAGAAAAACTCGCATTAAAGAGTAAAAAATGTTGCGTTCTTTGAGAACTATTTTCAACAGATGGTATTAAACTGGTATATATCCTTTCGATACCCGCTTGGTGTTTCTTCTGTTGCTGAAGGTTTTGTATTCGCAAATGAATGTTTCTAATATCCGCAGAGAGCAAGTTGTGCGCGAAAACAATCCCATCTAATAGTGTCGTGTCTTTGAAATGAGGACGTTTCTTCCACACTATAAAAATATTTGCTAGCTGCTTTGGAAACACACCTGCCCTGTGCAGAAGCACGCCCAGGTATGCGTCATCTAAAAAGGGTACGTGGTAAAAATTTAATTCCAAAAGAAATCTTTGGGGTAGGTTTCCGGAAACGGCGACGGCAAACCCGTAACAAAACGGCGGAAAGTGTGTGCCATTGTAAGCACTCGTTGGAACACTGATTCGTGGATTGTTTCTCGGTACACGCGCGCGCTTGAATATGTGGCCTCCGTAGAAATTTTCCTCTTTCTGAAACGATAGCTGTAATATGAGACGGGGCAGGTTTACGTAAAGATCATCGTCCGCTTTGAAAATCCATTTCGGTGAAAGCTTGAGCGCCCAGTGGTACATTGATATTGTCTTATAATGTATTGTTATGTATGTTTCTATGTAGTCAAACATAAGAACGTCGCCTTGCGTCTGAGCCTCAGTGATGACAGTGCGATTTATAGATCTACCTGTCACAAATATAGTGCGGCAATTAATCCCGTCGGGGATATATTTCGATTCATAGCTAAACCTTCGAAGGTTCGAGCAGTTGGCCCAAGTACTTCGAAGAGCGTCCCTTCTCTCCTTATTATCTGGCATGGTCAATATGAAAACAAGCAAATGCAGGTTTGCAGCATCAACTTTCGGTTCGATCAGAACTTTCTTTATATTAAGCAGTGCATTTTCGCTTAAGTTTAGTTCGTGATTGTCACGGCGCACAAGTATTCTTTGAAGGTCTATATCGGTTTCATGAAGCAGGATGATGATGGCTGTATATATAAGCAACAACATCCAGGCTTTCTTATATTCCAGCATTGCAAACATTTCCCTGAATAACAGAATAAATTTGTTTAAGATGTTAGGGGGGTAGAAAAAATCTTTTGTCTGTTCATTTAGCCAAATTTCATTGCATAGTAGATAAAATGCAAATAAAAGAAATTTTAATCAAATAAATTTCTTTTTTAATACTTTGCCTCATTTACCCAGTATTACGATCAAGATTTTCAAGACCTAATAACTCAAAGACTAAAAATGTATTTTAATGAAAGTTTGTATTTGGTTGACCGATCATACATTGCAGAAAATTTCATTTATCATTTAGAGCTCTTAGTTAATGGCAAGACAAAGATCACATTGATACAGGCCCTACGACACATAAATGTAAGTGGGGAGGCTAAGTTACTGAACACATATATTTAGTATCACCTGCCGCCCCACCATGGTTGGGGTCAACGGACCAGAAAATTTTTGAGCTTTTGACTCTCCTACATTGGCTTAAAATGGTTTGAAATTTGTTTTTAAGCTTTTATAAAGGCTTAATTGTCTCAAAAAATTGTCCTGCAAAAAGGTGGGGTGGCTATAGCCCCCTCAGCCCCCCCCCCCCCGGTGTCGTAGGGCCTGTGATAGGTCCATCTTCCTGTCCTTTAGGGCAAATAATCTTCCACCAAGCCCCGTGAAAGGTACAGCTGAGGAAATTTCGAAACCACTCGCTTTCATCGTAAATAAATCTTTATCAACATGCATGATCCCATGGTTTTCCTTGCACCATTCATGGCATGTTAACAGGAGAAATTTTCATTGACTTACGCAAAACCCTTGGTTAGTACAGTAAACCATTCAAACTTTTAGAATAGTTTCACCACTTGAAATCAAATCAATGGAACGACGTTAAAAAACCAAACAACATCCTATAAATATCAGGGAGTTCACATTGACACAACGTTGACAATGAACAAAAATCACTTACAAATCCCGTATATCGAAAACAGTTAACAATCTTTTACATTTACAAATCCTGTACGTAGCAACTTCGTACGTAGTAGCAAATAATAGTCTTTCAATTTTTTTATCCGGGATTATCGCGGCCTTTAAGTGTGGTAATCCCAGGTGCCCTTTAAAGGAAAAGGTAGATAATATTTTGTTGTTCAAAACATTCCAACGAACAGAGTCATACAATATCTTTCAGCGACATTTGAAAGAAGGTGTTAAACTGAATTTCCGACATTTACACCCAACGGAATATTATTGAGTGGAGAATATATTTGAGATTTTGAAGGAATAGTTGAGAATACCAAGTTATTGCTAGGTAACCGTTTTCCTACATGGAATTGCAGAATAATTATAATTTTTTTATAGCAAATAGTGATTTGAATTCTCCGACCTTGATTTAACTATGATTTCTGAGTCTCTGCTGTTATTCCCGTCGTACTCAAAACATCTTCATTTCCTCATTTTCATTTCAATTCAGTTTTTCTCAATAGTACTACTCGACACCTGGAGTATAGTCTGTCTATAGTATCGACACCTGGAGTATAGTCTGTCTATATTATCGACACCTGGAGTATAGCCTATCTATAGTTAGTATCGCCACCTGGAGCCTCAAGATGCCAATCTCGTAATTTTGGGGTCAAATTAATGTTGTCTTCGGCAAAGTATTGTATTGTATACAATAAGTTATTTAAGTAACGGAACACACATAATTATGTGTGAAGATAATAATAGCTACTACTGTAAAATAACTTGCGAGTGACGCAGGGTTCTATATCAGGATCACTCTTATTTCTCGTCTATATTAATAACAGACGATATTAAGATAGATAGATTCTGATAGAATCTCATGAGTGTCCTTAAAAATGAACAAGAAATTAGAAAATGTTTCGAATTGGCTCAAAACATGGCGTTCTTAATAACAGGCCTACAACACACGCATGTGAATCCAAAAACTGGGGGGTCAAAATAAAAAATCTGTAATGTCATTATTTTTTACCATTTCGCATTAAAATTTTTACACATAACTCTACAAGAAGTTTGGTGAAAAAATATGAAATTCAACAAGAAAGAAATACAGAGTTTTTAAAGAATTGCAAGAAAACGTAACAAATGTATACCATAATAATATAAGTTCAGTCATAACTAAGTCAATTTTAATACTTTGAGAGAGGTTTCTTTTGAGCTTCCTGGAGTTGAAATTCTGCAATAATTATTCAATAATACATTGGCCAGGATACGACAATGATGCTTTTGCATTGAAAACATGTAGTATTCACTGACATCTGCAAATACCTCCATGAGCGAATTTCTGCACACTTTCGTTTTGACTGATTCAAACATAATGAAGCAGAAGACGCACCATTGAGCGGCAGAGTCAATCGGGATTTTCAACCCACCACGATCCAATTCATCTGTAAATCCCCCATACTTTTCGTAATAAAATGTTGTTGTTGTTAACAGGCCATTTTCAGATATCTCCCCATCTTTTCTGGTGACATAGCCGGCTATGTGGACCAGTGCCATTTTTGTGTCAATTGTGACAAACTTTTCCAATTCTTCAAAGTTATCGAATATTTCTGTACTCTCTTCGTTCAGTTGGTATTCACAATTTGAGCATTGATGCCCAGGGAGAATGGAATCATCGATTTCATCACTTACTGAAAGGATGTTAGATGCTTTAGCAATGTTCAGCTTCTCTAAAATTTGCTGTACTGTTATAAAGTAGGCACCTCCTGAACTCTGGCGAAATTTGGAAAATTCTTTCTCAATGTGATCTGATGTGAAAAGACCAACACAAACATATTCATGTGATGTTGAAAGAAGGTGATGACACAAGTCCACTATTCCATGACATGTTTGGTATATAGCTTTTGCTGTGTCCTGTGTCAGTTGACGAATTCAACAATTTGTGGATTTTTTCATTTTCATACACATGTTGCCAAAACTCCTCAGGTACTCTAGTCTTTCATCAGTGGAATCAGAAATAACTGCTTCTAAAGGGTCATTATTTCGAACATCTGCCCCTTTTGATTTGACATTAATGATTTTCCAAAAGTCAACAATCATCCTTATAAATGCTGCAGTATCCTCCTTGCCCTCGATGTCAGTCATACCGGGATGTGTGAGTAGACCAGTTATAGTAAAGTCACAGAACACTTGGAGGCATATGTTTACTTTTTGACGCTCAATTGGCTTCGGAAACACAGCTCTTTCATTAAGCTTCGATAATTTTACCACAGATGTTGATTCAAGCCTGTATAGTGTCTCTAAATGTGACCATTTTGCTGTTTTTTCCACACCTGCATCATAAAAAGTGAGTTGCTTTGTCTTTTCAGTGATCCAATTATTCCTAATACTTTTTATAAGATGCACAAAATCGAACAAGAGGTATTGACCATCTTTCGCAAGCCAACATTTTTCTGGCACAGTTTCGATGAGCTTGTAAAATTTTTGGTTCACACGATTGTTGTCGCATACTAGCACCTTCACAAAACCCCCTTCTACAAAATTGATTGCTTCTGTTGTTTGGGAAATTTCACTGTTTACAAGTTCAGAATCTAAATTAGCTACTGGCAGCATTTTCGAGAGAAACCTTGGACCTCCAAACATACAAACTATCATCACGCCAAGAACTGTTTTGGCCAGCTGACTATGATCATTGACTGCTCTACCAAACACTGTACCTCCATGTAGCAGCAATGCTTTCTTTACATAAACTTCGTCAAACACAATTATGCACAGTCTTTGCTTTTCGGTTACATTTGTCAACAATTTTTTGACATAGGAAATTTCATCTAATTTGCCAACCTTTGAAGTGATTTTTGTCAATGTTTGAACAGAGGGTAAGGCATAGTCACTCCGTAATTTTGTGTAGAGAGCACGGGAAGTACAAAAGTACTCAAATGCCCGAATAATCATTTCTGGAGGATATATTTTTTGGCCAACGCTGATGGGCCCCATGGCAGTGAAGTGTTCTTGCAGAACAACTGTTTTTCTATCAATATCATGTTGATTCAAATATCGCAATGCCTCCTCCAACTGAGACCAAGTATTTATATAAACAATTCTGTTGCGGCTTAAGCTTGTAATATGTATTCTTAGTCCACAATGAAAACTCTCATACCTGAGATCTTCGAAAATTTTAAGGAGAAATTTAGGCATACCATTTATGTAAGAGACTGATTGGAGTAAAACTTCTTCATGATGAATAATGATATCGAATTCAACCTGAAATTGTTTCGTTCTATTTCCAAACTCATTTTTCAATCCTTCAAAGTCAAATGTGTCTGACTCTATAAAACTGGACAACTCATCAGGCTGCTGATTTCTGGCAACAAATGATGTTTTTTCAATATTTCTTGGTGGTGGAAGTGGCGCTGGTATAATACTGGTCGGAATATCATCAAATACTGACGGTGGATTTACAGGCCGTAGCTTTCCATAAAACATAAACATTTCACAGTTCTCAGGCCAATGCTTTCTGCAGATAACTGTGTCATTATTTACGGTTAAATTTGCATTTATCTTTTTCACAGTGTCAATCCATCTTTGTCTTTCTAATGGATACTTCTTCACGTTTGGAAACCGATATACTGGAATATTCACACCAGATTCCCTGTTTCTTTTTTATAGTTGGTCGAACAACTGTGCATGCAGCATGATTTAACCATGATTTACTTTATCTACAACAGAACAACAATTTAATTTCGGTGCACATTGCCAATTCCAAAATATGTACAACATGACAACAAATTAAATTCATGAGCGTAAAACAGTACTACAGTCAGTCAAAACAGTGAAAATTTGACCAGAAAATACATTTTCTAATGTATGATCTCATACATATATAATTCACAATAAGAATTAAGACAGATAAACAAGATGTCATTCTTTGAACATTTGTTTAAAGATGGCTACCGGTTCACGGAAATTTTTTTTTGACCCCCCAGTTTTTGGATTCACATGCGCGTGTTGTAGGCCTGTTATTAAGAACGCCATGGCTCAAAACATTTTGGATTCCTCAAAATGTTGAACAAAACCTTTGCAGCATTAACATTTGTTAGATCTTTTATATGACGTCATAGATATGTTTTAAAAATAGCCTTGATCTAGAACTTATGCGCATGCCTGAATAGATGATTGCCTTCTTCTTTCAACCACGTTTTGTTGAAAAATACAATTTTCACGTATTCATGCAAACGCGACATGAATCCCGAGAGAAAAAGGTTTGTTTATAAATCTGTATGTGTATTTATGTATGCGTGTATTTGAGTCAAATCCTGTAATTTCAAAAGATTCGAATTACGAAATGGAAACGTTCGATTTTCTTGTTCTGAGCTTTCAAAGTTCTCTTGGACCAATTGTCAGACTAAAATCCTATGCAATTAATTACTTCGTCATGAGTTACCTTTAAGTCGTGGATAAAAAAGTTCGGAATAAATTAGTGCGAATTAAGAGCCAAATTTTTTATATTTGCGAAATTAATTAGTGCAAATCGTGGGAAACGGCTAAATGTGCGGAATTTATTAGAGCAATTTCGAAATTTTTATGAAATTTGCGGATTTAATTTATGCGATTCCGTACGTTTTTTCACTTCGTAAGCAAGACGTGTGGAAGTCCTAAGTTCATGGTGACTTAAACGGAAAATTCTAATGCTGGCCAATTTTTTTACATTGGGCGGATTTTAATAGTGCAAATTGCTAATTTTTTTGCGTTGGGCGGAATTTATTAGTGCGAAATACACCCTAATTAATTCCGCACTATTTTATCCTCGCCTTATTTTCTGTCCTTAAGGTATCACGTTTACTAGAAGAAATGGACCCCTTCCATCGGAGATGAGTTATAGGGTATCATGGAGCCAACAAATAAAACTGGACAAATATGCAGTAGCTGTCAAAGGAAAAGATGGACATGTAATCGGCCAGATTTTTTAAGTCTGACAAAAACCATCATTGTAAAATAAATGTGACTGGACACAAATGCTGGTGTAATGACCCTGATATTAACAAGGACGCTATGTTCCTTGATTCTATGGCTAAGTAATTGAGATGGATACCAGCGAGAATTTCCTCGGCCACCTGCGTAAGTTCCAGAGCGTTTATGATCAATCCCAGAGAAGTGTAAAGAAACGTATTGAAAGCAAATTAGGTATAAACTTCAGAAAACGTTTTTTTTTGTGTTATTGATTATTCTTTTAAAACTTCTCGAGTTTGAACACGGCGTATTCTAAAAAAACTATTCCATGCAAGCGAGGCGACGAAAGATCTCGTGTATTCGGTAAAATATACCAACTAGGAAAACACAAAAATATTGGAAGCATCCTCTACGGAATATATCATTTTATTACATTACGTCAATAGATTTCCGTGTGTTTACTCAAAAGCTTTTCTGGGCTTATAGATCAGTATCAATATCTTGCTCCACTCTCTTCACGTCGTTTCAACGGAGTATAACCAACTGAACTGTAGCTAACAAGATGGCGATCGACCAAAACAAAACACCGGCCACCAACGACGTGGAAAAGAGGTTGCGAACAAAGTCATTGTGTTTTAAGGCTGTCGATTTTTTGCCGTATTTAATCGCTAGTCCAACCTACAAAAAAAAGAAGATATAGGTGGTCTTCAAGAAACATTGTCACATTGTCACAGTGGACAACGATATAAATGCGCGGACATTTTACGTGCTAAAATATGCGAATAAATTACTGGGTTTCTAATTCATGTTGAAATAGTATTGTGAAACGGTTTGAATATTTAGTTGTCATATCATACACACGAATTTGGCAAAAATTTGTGACAAAGATGTACTTAGGGAATATATATTGCAACGGAATCGCCTTTACAAACAACTGATTTTCGCTCACAAATCTACATGAATTGAAAAGCTGAATGGCTTCACTAAACTTGCATCGAAAAATTCGAAACGTTTAAAACTGACGCCACAGTGTAAAGATAGGTTACAACAATGGATTTTCAGGTTAGCATCGAAAGTTCTAAGCTTCAGTGCCATGTTGGTTAATGCAGGTTAGTGCAGGCCATTCAATAAATGTTAGTAAAATAGTTATCAGCAAGTTGTTTTGTAGTTAGGTAAACACAATACAACCGATAACACGAGCACTTTAAGTCGAAACCTATTTGACCTATTTCGGTCGGTGCCTTTGAGGTTCGAGTTATCGAGATTATTGTACTTTGACACTAAAAAACTAAATTAGGCTAATTTTCGTTATTGTGTACGTCGAACTATTCTACCTTGTACGTGTTTCTGATTGACAGCACGCCCAGCGGAAAACACAACATGGTCGCTGCCAGCGCATAGGCAAACGTACTCAAGAGGTTGGGATCTTTGTCGGCAAAATCACCCGAAGTCGATTGCGTTTCTGGTGTATCGGCCGCCAGATAGACATTGCAGTTATTGTGCCTTGCGATCTAGCGGAGAGAAGGTCTTAAAACAGAAATTAAAACACAACAGCATACACCTTTTTTTATAAGCATAGTGTGTTTTGAGCCCAGCCTCAATATGCTTATTTTTTTCCTGGTTTGAACCTCATGTTATGCTTATGTTATGCTTAAGGTTTCAGTTCCAAAATTTAGTGATTCGTATCAGCAGGGAGCAACTTCATTCCATAAGCCCGTCAATCTTTGCCTAACAGACCAGATAACTACATATTTCTATCTTTCTTTGCGTATGTCATTGCATTGCATTGTCGAATGAGAAAATTTCTTAGTTTCTTACTTTCATCCAGCCTCGGATTATGCTCGGACATGCTTATTTTAAGGAATCTCAGCCTACGTATGCTTATAAAAGCAAAAAGGTGTATGAGACAGTGATAAATGACGGAAAGTACATAAAACATATAAATACATTAGCGAAAGCTAGTTTCACTCTGAGATCGTCTTTGTTCATGATGATTTCCTTCTGAAAAGAGAAAAATACACACAGCCGTCAAAAATGTTTACAAAAACAGCTGGCGTTCTCAAACGCATAACAAAAAAACAATTGTTTATTCGGGATTTATCCGGTTGCAAATAACGTGCTTTTGTTGATAAAGCAAAAAATCTATGAAAATAATTATACTATTCTAAATGCTGAGTGCAATGTCAGAAAATTGATTATTTAGGATATACTGTTTGTGAGCAAAAAAAAAACTCTTTTTTACATTTTTCACATAATCTCATTCAAATACATAACGATGCAGTACCATTTTCAGACAACGATTTCATTGACACTTCTATATTAGTGATGCGGCATTAATAAAACAGCCCTAAAGTTGTATTTTTGTAATATATCCACTTTGCTCGTTCCATAGTCTAAAATACATGGTTCAAAAGAACGCTTGTGTAGTACTGAGGAATAAAATACTATCCTATATTAAAGCCAAAATAAATAGATAGATATTTGGCCTATAAACAAGAATTTAAACAAACAGTTCAACATGATGAATATAATTATTACATATCAATTGATATTAAGTTTTATCTCTAAAAACAATAGACATGCGGTGTAAAATTCACTACATACTACAAATGCATTTGAAAATTCTTACCATAGTTACAAAAGCTATGACTACCGCAACCATGCCAACCAAAGCCATGACTACCAAAGCAATGATTTTAACATACTCCAACATCTATTAAAGCAAAAACAAAATCGTAATAAAAAATTAAATTAAAAAATTACGCTGTTCACTGATTATTACTCATTTCTAAGACTTCTTCTCTGCGTGAAAGAAAATGAAATATTCAACATTTTCAGATTTCATGATTTTTTTGACATTATTTTGTGAATTTTTATGTTTAAAGAAAAAAATTTGAATTGATGTAAATCTTATTTTTATGAAGATTTAATATTAAAAGAATACATTATATATTCCCAGTTTGTTTTACCATACTTTTCAATTTTTAATTAACAAACAAACTTACGAATTTTCGCATTTTGTCAACAGCTTTTTACAAACAATTGAAAAAAGAGAGGGTTGTTTTTCTTAAAATATAAAACAAATATTAAACAACTCTTTTGGATGATTTGGTAAAAAAATAATTTTTCGGGTGATTGCATACAGTTGTTAACACCATTCCACCAAGAAACATTTTATGTTGGTCTGTAAACAGGTACCAAAATTTCCTGAGGCCCTCAAAGAAAGAGGGCGATTTTCCCCAGGTGCTGTGCAATTTCAGGGTCAAATTATCAATTGACCACATCATAAAAATACAACATACATACTGTTTACTACAATCTTCATGGCTTTCCTTCTTCAACATTCCTGTTTTGGATCACAGTCGCATCACGTCCACTTGTTTGCTTTGGTTAACTTCTTTTTGGATGAGAACATGGCAAAATCACGGATAAACTTTCACTTTTGTTAAGTTGATCGCTTCATTTTGCTGATATTCACATTTCAAAAACTTCAAAATTTGTTCAAGTTTGACAAAAAGAAAAGAATAAATATTGTTTTTCTTTTAATTTTTTCGCTTTAAAATATGTGGAAGAGTTTTAATATTTGGCATTTGATTTGACTTTTTAACTCAACAATGACTTTGGCAGTTCAAGGGCAGATCTAGATATTTAGATGAGGGGTGCTCACCTGGGGGAATCCCTTTATCTGATAATGGTCCTCGATAAATCACAATAAGTAGGGATACCGAAAAATTGTGAAGAAATTCCATGACATATTTCAGCTAACTTTCTCTTCATTAAATTTGTTGTAAAATTCTTGATTTTTTTTTTACAAAATTGTAAAATTTCAAGACTACTATTTTGTTTTGATTTTTATTGCAAATTGATATTTAGTTACGGCCAGAGAAAAAACAACCTTTTCATAAATGTTTAACCAAGTTTAAAAGAAAGTGGACTACAATTACTAATCCTGGTGACGTTGTTTTAGTAAGTTTGCGTACATCTTTGTCTTTAGTAACCTGTATAAATATGGAAAAAATAAACATTTTATTTTCTATTAATATAAAACAGGTTTCATTAATTTATACTTTTTTCCACTTCTTACTTTTTAGCGGTTGTTTGCTTAACTTAATATATTATAATAATCCATGTAATTACCACCTTTAAAAAGCGAAGAAATTGAATGAAAAATAAAAATGTCTAAAAACTGTGAATTTTGCGGAGTTTATTTTCGTGGATGAGGTAATATATTTAATGAGGCAATTTCATTAAGATTCGCAGAATTTAATTTCGCAATTTGGGCCCAAAATCGTGAAAATAAATTCCGTAAAAATTTCTTCCCTTTTAAGGTAACAAACATCTGTTATTTCCACTCAAAACAACTTTGCAGTTTAACAAATATTTGCATTTTGTGATAGAATTGGGGAGATGAAACTGATGATGCGAAAAAGAGTATGTAAATCAATCAATTATTTTATTAACTCTTTTTATTTTCAATTAATTTACTTATGTCCATATAATCTCTACGTACGTTTCTCTACCATTATGTTGTCTGCTTTGCAGTTACCACTCTTTTCCTTTGTCGCTGTCAATTAT
Source organism: Candelabrum cocksii (assembly GCA_963930725.1). Taxonomy (NCBI): domain Eukaryota; kingdom Metazoa; phylum Cnidaria; class Hydrozoa; order Anthoathecata; family Candelabridae; genus Candelabrum; species Candelabrum cocksii. The sequence continues at coordinate 3,237,485 of OZ005677.1, read as the reverse complement.
TCTACTTTTTAGTTTACCACAAGAAATTTGTTTTCGACTCAAAAATTTATCCGTTTTTAAGATGGGGGATCAATAATACTTCCTGACTTAAAGTTGATATTTTATAGATTTTAAAAATGGTACTTTTGTTCAGGAGCATAATTTCAGACTTACATGACAGGAAATTTGGAAATCATTCATTGTAAAATGCCTCCGTTTATTACGTCTTATCAAGTTTATCAAAATGTGTCAAATTCCCAGGCCCGCAGACTCACAATAGCATTAACTTCAACTTCAAAATAAATGTACCTCCTTTTGTTTCCCATCGTTCTGCAGGGTAGGCGCTTCTCACCGGAGGCTTAACAGTAGATTGTCCATACAAATCCTTCTCGGCAGCGTACGCTCCTCCAGAGTAGCTTGTATCATAACTCGGTCTGGATGGCGGTGCCACACTGCCATACCTGTCATTGACATCGCGCGACCTGGAGACACCCTGATCAGCATAGCTCCTGGCAGGTGGCGCACCATACATATCTCTAGTGCTGTAAGAATCACTTCTTGGTATTTCGTACCGGCTATCTACAGCAGTTGGAGTGTGGCCATCTCTTTCAGCGTAGAGAGAAGTGGAATACCTATCGTAGTAGCTGGCAGCGGGTTTTGGAACGCCTGCGTCTACCGGTCTGCGCTCACTTAAATACGACGACTCCCTCCTCTCATATGGATCAATATCATTGCTTACAGGTCTTGCATACGGATCCCGAGAAGAGGCATACGGATCTTGCGCTCGTCTTTCGGGAAGATACGGGTCCAGACCTTCTCTATGTGGAGCTGGCTGTGGAGCATATGGATCAGGCTTCCTTTGTGGCAGTGAACGGCTTGCGTAAGGGTCATCACGAGGTGCCGGGTAGTTGTAAACATCACCAGTCATTTTGCTAGCTTGAGGGGCTGTATCGTACATCGGATTCCTGTCATATGCAGCTGAAGCAAAATTAAGAGTAATTTAAATAAAAAAAAGAAAAAAAATTTCGTAGATGAAATAAAAGTATATTTATAAGTGTGAATGAAACTAAAGTTCATCAAAATAAAATCATCAAATCATTATTAAAATAATGAATACATCATCACCTCTTGGCGGTGGATATCTCCCCATGCCAGGACTTGGGTGCATACCAATGGGGCCTCCTCTCATTGGCAGACGGCCTCTAGAATAATCAGGACCACGTAGGGGTGGCCCACCACCTCGTGCATTTGGGCTGCCTCGAAAATAAGGGCTACCTCTCATGCCCATACCACCTCTTGGTGGACCATAACCACCTCTTCCACCACCACGAAAACTGCTGTTATTGCCAAAATTGTTATTGTTGTTGTTGCCGTAACTGTCAGGAGGAGGATTTGCTTTGTTTGTGAGCCAATCAGGAGTCTCGCTGTAGGAATACTTCACTTTAATTGGTTTGTCTGCAATGATCTGCACAAAAAAAATGAAAAAACATGACAGCGTTGCTTCTTCACTTAATGAAAGTAAGTTTAAAACAATGTGTGTTTTTCATTAAACAAAAATTGAAAACGGAAGTATTTTTTTCGAGAAAAAAAACAAAACATTACTCTTCCATCCATTTCTTTCAAAGCATCTGTAGCGTCTTTGTGACTTGCACATAAAACATAACCGAAACCTTTAGACTGTTTCGTGATTTTGTCTTTAATAATGGTGACTGTGTAAATGGAGAAGAGAGATTACTTATTGCACACACCTGTTCAATATGTATATAAATATACACATTTTTTTATAAGCCACAATATCAAGTACTAAGGATTTAAGCTGGAAAACAACTTCAAGAAATTGAAATCTTTTGTAATAATCCATTCCAGCTGTAACATCTCTCTATTGTTTTTGATTTGTATGATTTCTTGTTACAATTGCCACCTTTAGTTATCCCTCCTTTCAAGAAAATATATTCTTCTGATATCCATCTAGCATCTGCTCTGTGTATTAATCACATCATTTCTCTCTCACCAAATACTTATATATATATAAAAAAAATCAAGCAACCAGTGAAGCAACTTGAGTTCTAATTTTGGATTTTATATTTTTTAAACCACCCCTCATAACAGAATAGTTTTTAAGAATCAAACTTGACATTCTATCAATGACTAGTTTCAAAATTACAATTGAAATTGATTTTCTAAAAATAACTAAAATCACCAAATCCGTACGGAGCTCTTTATTTCAGTGAATTATGTAGTACGTAGTTTACCTCTTTCGATTGCAGCGTGCTTTGCAAACTGCATGTGCAAACTGGTTTCAGTAATGCTGGGGTCAAGGCCAGCCACGTACAATGTGTTTGTTTTCATATCATCAAAATTCTTTAATAAACAAGAAATAAGAGAGAGAAGGATTACATAAGTTATCGTTCATGCAGTGATACAACCTCGTTGATAATGCTTAATACAAGATAATGCTGCATTGCTCAGACGCCTTTTCGTGTTTTGTGTCTAATGCATTAATATGAATGGTAATGGTAATAGATTTTATAAGCATTTTTAGAACACTCATTTTTTTGGAAACAAATTCAACGTTTTTCTGGTCTGGTCTGTAAAATACACACAAGCAAGAAAATTTTGGACACTAAACAAGTTTTTCTGAAACTTCAGACTATACCCAACAACATTATATATGTTTTAATTTATCGGCTTGACTGACATAGTTGACTCCCCCTGGCACCCGGACTATAGAGGACGACACATAACCTAAAAAGATCAGCCAAACGCTAACACAAAAGATTGATAGTGGGGAAGTTGAAAATTATACCACATAACCCACTGTTACAACTTTTGTCGAAACAAACTATAATGGTGATATTAAACGATTCAACGACAAATGATGACTCAATGTAATGGAATGGAGATAAAACATTGTATTAAAGTATTGTTGACAGAACTCATGGCTTTTCCCAGGACAACAAATGTTTTCTAAGTAAGTTAAGCCAATTTACGAAATTCACCTAATTAACTCACCTATCAAAGCATTGATTCTTGTGGCCTAAATTACTTTTACAGCCCTAAGGTATCTATTTGTGTCGGTTTCACTGCTTCGTATCCAGCCAGTAAAGGCTCTGAGTAAAGACTGTTTTATTTATTTTTATATTTTTATTATCGCAATATTTATATTAACATTATGAATATGTTTTGCTGGCTATTTTTTGCATTGAAACTGACATACATGGTTTTATAGATATTAAATTTGGCATCTGCTTGTGTTTTTCGATAGGATAGGTAAAGTAAATTCAATCCAGACAGATAACTATTATCCATACTAAATGTAGTACTACTAGTAGTGAAGGCAAATACACGGGAAAACATATTGCCGATCGTTGGCATATTTGAAATTGTACTCATAAGCTTTTGAAGAATTAAAAGTGATTAATATATATATCTTTAAAAGAAGAAAATCCATCTTTTGTCCGGTTTCAGCTAGAGCAGAATATGAAGGCCGAATGTTCTAGAAATTTAAGTTTTCTTTACACATTTTAAACTTTAAAATATACAGCGATGATTAAAAAGTAAGCGTATTAAACTAATGTAAGAGTACCTTCTTCTTATCCCATAGAATTTGAGTCAAGACAACGAAATGCAAATAAAAACAGAACACAGAATGTGAACATTTTCAAGGTTGCATTTCGCATTTAGGCGCACATTAAAAGATCTCTCCTACACGGTTTTTAAAGAAAGTTTGTCTTTCGACACAAAAATCTATCCAATCAGCCATCTTTATTATGATAGTACTATTAAGTCCGCAAATTTCAAAATTAAACTTGCCCCTGGATGCTAAGATAAAACTGGAATAAACATCAGTGTTGACACGTCATTTTTTCTTCCGTTTGTTTCTACACATAAAGTGTATCTATCCTATAAAGATGCACTAGCATGGCGGACGTTTTGTAACAGATAATCCAAAACTTACATGCAAAAGGTTGAGATAAGCTTCTTGACAGGAATAAAGATTTTACATAATGTTCAATAGAAGGCGAAATACCATTTGACATTTGTATACAATACAGACCCGTCCGGCCAAATAATAATTCAATTTTACGCTTAGTTGAAAAGTGACTTTCTCACAAAGACTTTCTGAAAGCATTAAGGGCAGTTACGACAACTGTAGCGGATATACGTCAGATGTTTGGCATATTTGTATTGTGTTTTTGAGCTGGGCTATATGAATTTAGCATCAACGAAAACATATATGTGGTAAGTTTAATCATTGTAAATTTCCAGCATAAAGCGAAAGAATTATACCATCTTATATTTCATGTAAATAGATAAACATCTGAACGAATTGACGGTACTTGTCGGTTACTCTCCCCCCCCCCCCCCCCAGAAAAAAGTTTTAACTTTTTTCATTCAGACAGTATGGAACTTAACACTTGTCCAGACAGTGTAAAACCCATGTCTGAATTTTTTATTCTCACCATTTTGACCACCACTTGACCACCTGTTCAGAAACTGTTCAGAAACTGTTTTGAAGTGCATGTCTAGACTATCAACTGTCTATCAAATATCCAATTTTCCATGTAAGAATCAGTTGACTCTTAATTTTGGCAAAGTTGTGAAGTTCTGTGAAAATGAATCTGCTAACTCTTTCTAATATTGTTCATGACAAAGCATCAAGTATCCAGTTTTTGCAACAAAGAAGAATTTTACATGATCCAAGAATTTGTGTTAATGGTCATGCAATGGCACTTCAACTACGAGAGAAGGGTGCTAAATGGAGATGTCAATCTCGTGAGTGTCGATCGGAATTTTCTATACGAAAAGGTACCTGGTTGGAGGGTTCAAAGTTGGCGTATAGAGACATAATTTTATTTATATATTGTTGGTCGAAAGAGTAAACCAAAATACAATTTGTACAGACAGAACTTGGTATAGGAGAAGATGTCACCATTGATTTTAATAATTTTCTGCGGGAAGTATGTGCAGCGGATCTTCTTGCAAACCCTATTTTAATTGGTGGACCAAATATGACTGTTGAAGTAGACGAATCACTTTTCTCAAGGCAAAAAAATAACCAAGGCCGTGTATTGCCACAACAATGGGTGTTTGGTGGATGGTGTCGGGAAACAAAGGAAAGTTTTATGTATACGATTCCCTACCGCAGTGCAGCTACTTTGCTTCCGATCATCCAGACAACAATACGACCAGGAATTACTATAATGTCAGATCTCTGGAGAGCCTATGGTGAAATAGCAGCAATGCAGGGTACGGGGTTTAACCACTTGACAGTTAACCACAGCCTTAATTTTGTCGATCCAAATACTGGGGCGCACACGCAAAGTGTTGAGCGGTCGTGGAGATCCGCAAAAGAGCGAAATAAACGACATAACGGAACCCACCGTCACATGTTGGACTCGTATTTGTGTGAATGGATGTGGAGGCAAAGACATTATAATAATGTTGACTTATTTGAACGTATTTTGACAAATTTTGGCGCTTATTGGCCATCTCAGTAGCATTATAAACATGTTAGGAAAAAAGAGAGCAAAAATTAAAAAAATCCTGGGGGGGGGGGGGGAATAACCGACAAGCACCGAATTGACATTCACCAATCATTGATTTTACGGATATTGATGGACTTTTTGGCCAGTGGTGTTTTGAGTTATTGGGAAGAAAAAGCCATTGCCAAACAAAAAAACCGTAAAATCAAAATTTAAGCAGTGTTGACGAAATGTAAAACCTTTCCATTTAGGTCCTAATTTTCATCAGTTGAAATGTGGCGAAAAGATGTTGGTTAACTTCAAAGAAATGGGCCAACTGGTCACTGATTATTTTCAGATGGGAAGAAGCACCGTGGGAGACTTGGTGAAAGAAGTATTATTTCCCCTTTCTTATCTTGCAGATGGCAGGACAGGTGGGCGAGGCACCCTCATTTACACGCGCGTTAACCATTTAGAAACTATACACAACTTACGAGCGTGGACAAGTACTACCAGCGAAACTCGTTGATTTCGTTCACAGACCATATTTTTCAGGAACAGAATCTCTGTTTTTAAATTGCTGGGTCTTGTTCCTACTCTACTGGAGAAAAATAACGACATCACGGAGCTTGTAGACGTGTGAAGGTGATTTGCCGACACCTCATCTTGTGTCCATTAAACTGAATAGCTGGAAGCATAAGTTTACTAATGTTACAGACCAGACAAACTATAATTCCCAACATCTACTGAAGCATGGGCATGCCCCCTCCCCCCAAAAAAAATTTTCAAGTTGTTACGGCCCTGTGAAGATATGATTTACATTCCCTGTTACTTCATTCGAGTGTGAGCGACGGTTCAGTACGATAGGCCGCTTACACATATGTGCATCAATGTGCAGTATCATCTCTTGAATTTGGCATTAATGACTGTCCATTACGATGATCCGATAGATCTCGATGAGGTGGTTGATAACAAAAGAACGCCAGGAAAATTGAAATTGGATTCAGTGTCATTTATTATTATTATTATTATTAAAACGAATATTTTTACAGGATGGTTCCTCAGTTATAAAATATATATATTAAATATATAGATATACTGTTATCCTGGAAGTCCTGTTTGAAATAAAAAATATAAAACATAAAAATAATATTGAGATTAGTTAAAAACATTTATTATATATTAAAAACATTATAGATACTAAAAAGGTTTAGTAAAACGACAAATTAAGAAAAAACTCACAAGATTTAGGATAGAGATTTGACTAAAATTAGAGTTGCTTGAGAAGCCTACAAATTTTCAGAGACCATAAAGATCCCAAACTTAAACAACAAAAAATTGGTTTTAAAAAAATAAAGAGTCATTGACATTGGATTTGAGCTTAACTCGCATTCCAAACCTAACTCTAACTCAATCAGAAATTTAAACAGAAATTCTGCGGTTGGAACCTCAACCATATGTCATGGATAATATCTAAAATTTAAAAAATTTTTCACTTGCCCTAAATAAGTCATTACAGATCTATAGATCTATAGCTAAGAATAGTTATCGCTTGTAGTGCTTCGTGCGTTCGAAATATTAACCACATTTTGGTAGCAGAACTGTGAAGAACTGTGCTGGCAATATTAGAGTCTGTTTGAACAGAATATGTAAGAAGATGAAACTGAATAAATAACACTGGTCAACAATTTTTTTTCGTTTCTTGTTGCATGAGATTTTTTAACTGATTCTACACAATTTTAGGATGCTGATTTCAAATCTGCAATCAGTTTCTTTATGCATGCTCTAGTTTTCATGCAATCGACAATTTAATTTTTTTTCGTGTGTGGCACATATTTAGTGCATAAATCTGATCTGCATCGAACACTTTTTATCTATCCAGCCCTTTTTCTTTTTGTATACATCATCTGAACCATTGTGAACATTTGCTAGTCATTGCTGACTGACTTGCACATGGTGGAGGAGTATTTTTGCAGGCCTGCTTGCTCAACAGCATGTTTTACTGCTACTCAGGTTTTCAAAGTTAGGCTATTTGTGTGTGCGTTGTCTGTACTATGGTACAGTACCAGTGTTTCAGATAGAAGCTTTCAGCTCTTTTAAGTTGTAGCCTACTGCTGTTTAAGGGCATTTGAAGAAGTTAGGCAACTTGATTATAGTGAGGTATTGCGGATAGATGCTGTAGGATATTCTATAAGCTCTATTTTACACTCGTCTGCTGGTAGCCTTAATTAGAACCATGGTTTTTTATTCTTTTTGGTTGTGTTAAGCACATAGATATCACCAGACTTTCTTTCGATTCTGAACTTTTTTCAGATTTGGTCATGGCTTCTTCTAGTAGATTTAAATGCAAAAATAAACATGATTCATTTTGTTATATCTGTGGTGTGTACACGCTTTCTCGTCAAAGACGAAATATAACATCGTTCGTGAAGCGTGCCTACAGAGCTTACTTTGGCATCCATCTTGGCGATCAAGATAAGAAATGGTCTCCACATGTTGTGTGCCATAACTGCGAAGAAATGCTCAGAGACTGGACAAAAGGAAAGCGGAAGAGTCTGCCTTTTGGCATTCCAATGGTGTGGCGTGAACCCCAAGATCACACGACTGACTGCTACTTTTGCATGGTAAATACAAAAGGTGTTGGCAGGAAGAGCCGACAAATGCTTTCTTATCCAAGTATACCATCAGCTATACGACCTGTTCCGCACTCTGATAGATTCCCTCCTCCAGTCTTTAGTGGTTTTACATTTTCTGAAGATGAGGAAACTGAATCGCAAAGGGAAGAGGTTATGGAAATGGAGTATAAAAGAACAGATACAGGATCTGAATCTGAACACTCTTCTTGTGAAACCAGAGTAGCTGTTCAGCAGTTTAATCAATCAGAACTGAATGACTTAGTACGTGATTTAGATTTGTCCAAGCAAGCAGCTGAGCTCTTAGCCTCCAGACTCAAGGAAAAACAGGTTCTGGATCAATCTGTAAAGGTATCCTTTTTTCGAAAAAGAGAAGAACTCTTTCTTCCCTATTTTTCAGAGGAAAATAAGCTGGTATTTTGCAACGATATACCTGGTCTTCTCGGACAATTGGGTATCTCCTCGTATGATCCAGGAGAATGGCGATTGTTTTTGGACAGTTCCAAGCGCAGCCTCAAGTGTGTCCTTTTACACAATGGAAATGTTTATGGAGCTGTTCCAGTTGGTCACTCCACTGTCTTGAAGGAACGGCATGATGACATTAAAACTGTTATGGGTTTGCTCAGATATCATGAGCACAACTGGATCATTTGTGTTGACCTCAAAATGGTTAGTTTTCTGCTAGGTCAGCAAAAAGGATACACTAAATTTCCATGTTATCTATGCATGTGGGACAGCAGAGCACGTGAAAAACATTGGACACAGAAGGAGTGGCCCTTACGTGAAACATTTCAAGCTGGCATGCCTAATGTAACACACAACCCAATCGTAAGCAGAGACAAAATTGTTTTTCCGCCCCTGCACATCAAACTAGGTCTCATGACACAGTTTGTTAAAGCTCTAAATCCTGACAATGAATCCTTTCGTCATCTTCTTCATAGTTTCCCTGCTTTGTCATATGATAAAATTAAAGCAGGAGTGTTTAATGGACCACAGATACGTACACTTATTCGTGACCAAAACTTCATTCAGAAAATGAATGTCAAGGAGAAAGCTGCATGGCTATCTTTTGTAGATGTTATAAAGAACTTTCTTGGCAACAGAAAGGCTCCAAACTATGAAACACTTGTATCCAAGATGCTCTCAGGGTTTCGTGATTTAGGATGCAACATGAGCATAAAAGTACATTTCCTGTACAGCCACCTGGACAAATTCCCTGAAAACCTTGGGGCTGTCAGTGATGAACAGGGAGAGCGTTTCCACCAGGATCTCATGACAGTGGAAGAACGCTACCAAGGTCGGTGGGATCGACATATGATGGCGGATTATTGTTGGGGCATCAAACGTGACTGGACTCAAAAAGCGTACAAACGCAGAAGTTATAAGAGGAAATTTTTTCCGGGGTTGTAGAATAATTGAATTTTTTGCATCTTTTCATCGATAGCTTTAAGTTTATACTGTGGATTGTCATCATTCTTTTCAATGTCATTTTGCAACAAAAACTCGCTTATTACATGTATTTTACCAGCAAAAATGTTCTTTGTTACATTTTTTCAAACATTTGGTGCCTAATTGTCTGTAAATACAATTGCTAGTGGTAACACAATAATTTCTGGGAACCTATTATTGTTTTGAGGTTGGTTATTCGACTATAAGCAAGAACGTCATTTGACAAATCATGTAATTTTTCAGAAAATTTGAATTTAGTAAAAATAAAATAAAAAATCTCGATTTGCAAAAAATCTAGAGCTTGCAGAAAAAAACTAAGGTCAGATTCGGATTCAGCGCCCCCAAATTAGGTAAGAACAAGTGTTGGTAGAAATGCAACAAAATATTTGTTGACCAGTGTAATTAAGCATACATTCTTGTTTGAATGAAAAACGTCTTAAAATCTTGTATAAATTTGAAAAATTTAAAAAAAATTATTGCATAAATGTCACTTTTTATGTGACGAATTCTTGTACGTTATAATATCGAGGCTCAAAAAAGATATTTAGTTTAAAATTTTTTCCGATAAAATCTTGTATTAATTGGACATTTTACAGGAAAATTTATTTAAACTAAATATCTTTTTTGACATTTTATTCATTTATTACCTATGGTTTATTTTAATTATTCTTCTGAGAAAGTGTGTCAATCATACGCAATGTTTTTAATAAACCTAGGGTAGGTACATGGGTTCGTGGGTACACTTCCCTGGATTAATTAAAGAAAAATTACTATTAAAGTTTTGGAATTCTCTTGCATTTCCTGTTTTTCTGTTTACTTGATGTGGAGAATGGAAAAAGGGGAAGTTATTATATCAAACAATTATTTTAGCAATTCGTAATTGCGTTTAACTTGATAAGCGGGATGAGCAGACATTGTTGTCTGAATAATAGAAGTATAACGTACATGCCTTTCAAAAAGAACCAAATAAATACAGGATACCCATTTTTAACATACGTCTGTTAATGATAACTAACACTTATACTTTTATCAATTTTATGATTTAAGAAACTATTTAAGAAACTTTTGATACTTAATCTCCCCCAAAATTAAGAAACTGCGACTACTGGGGCCTTTGCTTAGTTTCTTCTAAACAAAAAATACGCGTTTGCTTTTTCGGACATAAATGTCTGTTATAAAATGAAATGTCTGATGATTTCATTTACTGGAAACATTCAAACAGCTCGATTTTATACATTTCGCAATACTTTTCGAGATTCGGTTAACAAGCTAGACATCACAACCAAAACACGAGAAAAGATTGCGCATTCATTCGATTTATTATACTGTGCTAAATAACACGAAATCCATACAAATCAGCATAAGTCACGTGACAATGTCAAAATGAAAATAATATTTTTCCTTCAATGTGTGCTGAAACGTCATGTGTGCAATATTTAGTGCTAGTCGTGAAAATAAACTGAATTGATTTTAAAGGTTGTCGTCTACACCGGCAAATTTAGATTAATTAATTAGGTATCTGAAAAATGATAATATGCCGGAAATATTATAAGTATTAAAAATTATTTTATTTATAAGGTAAATTTTCTGATTGCCGACTATTTAATCCGGCAGAATATAAACGCCCAATTCGCATACCATCATCGCTCTATTGCCGCCATTTTGTATTGCAACATACCGCGCATTTGCATGTACTTTAATCCACGTCGGGCCATCAATTCCATCTAGTTTACCGGCAATGACGTAATCATTATCGTCGGTGCTTATCTCCATCTTATAATCGTCCAGTGGATAATTTTTCAGTGGAAAAAAGTCAATGAAATCAATGAAGTAGATCTGTTTTAAATCCATTTTAAAGAAATTGTCGGCGATAGTTGCTGACTTGGCGCATTTTGTAATATCTGTATTTAACACGTTTTCATCGATCGCAAGTGAAGCTGGCCGCGCTTCATTTTTCATGGACAACAGCGCGCCAAGAGCGACGTTTTGCATATCTAAGAATACAGTGAATTGAAGCGAACAAACTAACTAAGCTATACTACCTTTGCAAATGTATCCATCAGAGTTGCATGTATCAAAGCAGAATGTATAGCGACCCTGGCACGGATTTTTTAATGCACAAGTTTCTCCACGCTGTATGGCAAACGGTAAAATTTAAATTTAATTTATGCAAAAAAACGAATTATAGTTAACAGACCCCTTTTGAGATGTAAAACTTCTGCAATTCATAACGTTTACATTTAACAAAAGAAGTTCATAAAATCATTGACAACTCAACATTAGGTAACAAAATAAAACTGATCATATGTATCGTTTTCATTTTTAAATCTTAGTTTATTACTAAACTATTTAAGTAGAAAGTATACGAATACTACCTTGTTATACGGAAACGGTTCAAATATACGTCCCCCATTGCGCGCTATTTTTGCGCCTACAAACGAGCTGATCAACTCGCACTTCATATCTATCGAATTGTAGTTGACAATAATACACCCGTCTTTAGCTAAACAGCGAACCAAACATAAAGTCTGCGTTATTGGCGATATTTCGTCCATAATGTTTCCCTTCAAATATTTGCCTTCTATTATTATCCCGAAATTTGCGTAGTACTTGCATGGTAGTCTTGAGACGAACAGAAACGCACAGTGAAGTGCGTGACAATAGATTATGACTCTAAAAATATCACAAGTCCTTAAGTATTGGAAATACACACAAATGTATAACGTTCACCCACCTGAAAATGAAACGCATTTTAAGAAAGAAGTTGTCTCTTAAAATGTCTAAAGAATATGGTTGAGTCCTTCAGTATTCTGAAAGAAACTGTCATTTAACGTTCCCGTGGCAACATTGTGTAGTGCTGTGACCTAAATTAGTTATGGGATAAAGATGAGGATCAATGGAATAGGCGCCGTTGCTATCGTAACAAACTTTACTAGTCTGAATCATTCATTATATTCCCGTTATATGAAGGCGGTGTTGACACGATAACGGGATTATGATGAGGCGGGAATATATTTTTAATTTGCTTTTAGAGTGCAGGGTTTTAGGGTTTAGTTTTGAACGGGCGTTTATTCTTTTCTTGTAATTAGATCTAATTAAATTAAAACAACTATTTGTAACGTGCAGACAAGAGATTTCCAGTTTTAACTAGTTTTGTGAGAGAATATTTCTTCTCTTTACTAAAATGGTAACGATTGATGACACGATTGATGTAGTCCTCCATAGGAGTCTGGGTCATCCAGTTTGCCTTGGGCCAGGTAACCAAACATTCACTTGCCCGTGATTCTACCACCAAACATTTTTTTGCAACATTTAGAAAATTTGAATGCAATTGACAACCGCATTATCACGTTTATTTTTTGGCGTGACAAAATTTTACATAGAATGCGACGGAAGAGTTTCACTGGAAGCATTAGATAAAGGAGGCAATACATAGAGGTTGGGAGAAACCTAATTAAACAAATAAGTATACAATTACACACTTTCTAAACCTCCATCTGGTTTGACTCCTCTTCCCCTAACCGTATCTGTCTTTCTTTTATTACCTTGGCCCTTTGATCACAACCTCACACTTCCGGCATGTGAGACACTCTTTTTAATGATCTTTTAACGACCTACTTTGCGCAACGTAAAAGATATTTACAGCATATTCATTTCATCATTTTCGTTATCCGATTTTTGTGTTTATCGTGCTGTCATTGTCCCGGAATCCAGGGTAGGCAGCACCAAGCAGTTTCTAACAGCTGTCCTTCAAGCAGCTCTATCCAGTGAATCCACGTTCGACAAGTTTAACTTTGTCAAGTCATCGTTAACGCATTGCAACCAAGTCTTTTTAGGTCTTCTTCGGCTTCTGGAGCTGGCGATTACAAGCTGGATGACCGTGTTAATTGTAGAAGAAACACGATGCACATGCCCAAACCAACGAAGGCGTTGTTTACAAAGAACAACAGAGATGTCATCAATTCCAAATTTTTACAGAAGGGCAAAAGAAGGAACTCTGTCTTTCAGTTTTAGTACCACACATCCATCTAATCATTGCACAATCATTACGACGTAATCAAAGTATACCCATGTTTTTAGGTGCCCATGTTTCACATCCATGCAACATGGCAGATCTTGCACACACAGCAAACATTTTACCACGAATCACAACGGATATAATGTCGTGAAGTAAGGATGGTCAACAATTTACGAAGCTTTCCCCAACCAACGCAACATTATTACAACGTTATTTGAGAATTATTTTATGTATATCGAAACATGTTGGCCATAATTAATGGCGTTTTTCGTTCTTTAATTTGTCTGTATTAGTTGTATAAGTTTTTATATAAAACAGTTAATTTGGATTGTTGGGTTTTTATTTTATTTCTCAAAATTTCAATAGTAACTTTTTTGTAACCGGCGTCAAATAAAAACTTTGTCAAACTTATTAGAACGTATCTGAAATTAACCGACTTTGACAGGTTCAGCGTCAACAATTAAATTTCTACACTTCTACCCAGTTATTATCATTCATTCTCTCAACATGACCAAACTATCTAAGCCGACGCCTTTGCAAAGATTTTCTTACACTTTCGAGTCCACAGCGTTCTCTTAATTCATTTAAAGGCATCCTATCCTTCAATGACACATTTGACATCCATCTAATCATTCTCATGTCATTACGCTCTAGTCTGTTTAGTTTGACAGTTCTATATTCTGATTATAAGTCAGAACACCTTAAACAAAATAGTGTGGTATAATATGTCATCAATACAGCTCCCGTGGGATTTGGATGCTAAAATTGATTTTATTGTTGTTTTGGGTTGATTTGGGACCAATCTATCCAAAATGTTAGGGGCTAAATTTTCCCAACCCTTGACCCCCCTCCGGGGACCCCTTTTCGATATCGGGACCCCTCGGACCGTGTCTGTGTCTATATCCGCAAATACTGTGTAGATCACTGGGTAGATGGGTGGATGGGTGGAATGATTTAAAGGTCATTTTGGAGGTTTTTCATCATGCTGAATCCATTTGTGATACTTTTAAAGCAATTAGAAGTAGCTTTAACCCACTTCCGGTGAATAATACCAGCTTTTGGGGACGCTGAAAGTCAAATTCGAAATTATTATCAACAGAAACCTATCATGTAGTACCACGTTTTTGGGGTTTTGAAACACGAGAAAACGTTTGGTGCACTCATTTATATGATTAGAATGACATATCACAAGATAATGTTATTTAGTTAAGGAATGAATATGCTAATGTGTTTGTCTATACTTCCAGATGTGACGAAACAACCAGAGATGTGCCAGATCCAAGCCTCTAAACACTAGATAAGGTTACTAGATAAGGCCAAAAATATGATTGTCATTCTAATGTGTACTTCTGTATATTGTACTTTCAGATTGGAAGCTGAGACGTCACGAGCTGCAACAAGCAAGTTGCCATGTCTGAAAAGAACTGTATCATTTGCAACGAGGGTGCAACCACAAGCAGGAAACTTATTAACAATCCTGCTGTGGTTGATGAACTTATCTCATGTTGTAGAGAACGATTAGACATCAAACAGCTTGCTGATCATCTGACAAGCCTAAAGGACTCTGAAAGCAAATTAGTGCATTACCACAGTGAATGTCGAAAGCCCATTGTCAACTGGAGCAAGATTGAACGACTAAAAAGCAAGCGCGACAAGACTCTCTTGTATGCAGAGGGCCTGGTCGTCACTCCACCAGGTCTGGACTCAGTCCGAACCAAAAGAACTAAAATTATCCCGATGGCAGAGGAGTGTGTGTTCTCAAACTGTAGCTTTTGTCCTAATGACAATACTGAACCTATTCATCGTGTTTTCTCAGACACAATGAGTGAACATCTTCTCCAGATAAAGCTTAATACCAAGAATGTCCGAACCTGTGTGGCAGAGTTGCAGGATGCAAGTGATGCCTCTGCTCTTGAAAAGTATTATCATAGAACATGTTTGCGCCATGCTCAGCGCACCTTTGCTAGAATAGATCTCTCTGTTGACCCG
Organism: Candelabrum cocksii; assembly: GCA_963930725.1. Classification (NCBI taxonomy): domain Eukaryota; kingdom Metazoa; phylum Cnidaria; class Hydrozoa; order Anthoathecata; family Candelabridae; genus Candelabrum; species Candelabrum cocksii. The sequence continues at coordinate 3,221,952 of OZ005677.1, read as the reverse complement.
CTTATTCGCTCTGCATGTGGTGAGCAGTTGCTCATCTCTGTTCAAAGTACACTCACTAATGATGATGCTACCCTGAATATTGTTGAGATTAATGATGCCTACTTGTCAATTTTGAGAAGGAATCAGGTGGAGGTAAATGACACAGAAAACTACCGCAAGAGGAATGATGGTTATTGACAGACTGTGCAGAGGCCTCTTTCAGTTGGCTTACCACTCTCTATTTATGCCAGAGTACGCGATAAAAGCCTTATCAATAACCTCACAGACGTGTACATTGGATGCGACTACCAAAGGATTCTTCAAATAGAAAAGCGAATAAAATAAGGGCATCAAAGAAACTGGGGAGTTTTGTCTACCAAAGTTTGTCAAGAAGGGAGTGAACATCTGGTTTGCAGTTGACAACATAGATTTGTTAGAAGACACACCGACTGGACAGAACACATTTCATGGCACAGTGATTGTTATCAACCAGCGAGCAATAGATAGGGAACCCATTAATGGACCACTCGTTATTCCAGCAGAGCTGCCACCTGCACCACTGGCTTTCAATGTGAACTACATGCAAGAACCTGTCATCAAAACCAAACCAATGCGTATTGCCACCTTTCAACTTGGGAAACGAAAGAATCTTCTTTCAACAGATAATACCCACACATGGGCTCTTGCTAATTATCCCGGTGCTGATGAGACTTGTGAGACAAATCCAAATGCCCCACCTGTGGAGGAAATTCAATAGGATGTTGCAAGTAAGCAGCTTTAACAAGTCTCCAGATGAAGATGATGATGGAGATGATGATCAAATAATCCATCGAAATTCGTTCATGTTGATAATTGGAAAGATTTTCCTCTAAGCGAATTTTAATTATAGGCACTTTATTTTATTGTTGAGTCAATGTCAAATTCATATATCTAACCTCAGTACGGAATGGATGATGAGGAAGATGCTATCGATTCGGAAGATTTTAGAACAGCCACGCCACTTCGTAAAGGAAAGTAGCTGTTAAAGAGTGGCTTTGTTAAAAATGTTCAAGATAACCTTTCTCCACACCATGATATTTCCATGAAATCTGAAAACTCTCTGCTTGTTTCTATCGTTATTAATGACATTGGTTAACTGATATATTAAATTTGCTTCATGGACTAAAATAGAAAGTTGTTGCCGTGTCACTGGTTCACTTTGTTTGTAAGTGATTTTAAATCTTATCATTCTATCGTATTATTTCAAATGGTTTGAAAGCTAGTACTTCTTTGTCACGTAAATGGAATCAAAGGGCATGACAAGAAACCTATAGCTTTCCATTATGCGGATTATTTTTCAAAACGTCCCGAAATTGGTATTTTATTAATTGGCACCTCGACCAACTAACTCGCCGAGTATAGAATATGTGAGTTTAAAAAGAAATTTTATTGCAATATTATTGTTGAATATTATAAAAACAGAGGATATGAAATACTCTGGCAACTGTAAAAAATATTGTAGAGCAAACAGGGAGTAGATAAAAGCAACTTGTTACCTTCTAAACATTTTTAAGGTTTTGTTGAACTAAAATATAAACACAATATATGGCAAAAATATTAAACCCTCTTCTAAATCGCAGCAAAGTAGCAAAAGGCTGCGCCTTATTGAGAATTTTGAAGAAGTTGTTTTATCTTTTGGTTTCTTTGAACTATTCCAATAGGAATTTTTATAAATTCCAGAAGTTCAAATTCACTAAAACATTTATAACTGGCCAAGCACCACCTTAGGGTCAAAATTATAGCAAAAAAACACTTCCACCGCTCCTCATACTCTCTTCTCTTCAACTTTCTTCAACACAAGTGTGTTTACCAAATGAAAACCGTTACACATTACCTCGAATGTTTGAAAAACGTTTGAAACTCAAACCATAATGCTTTCGTTTCACTTTTTAAACCCGTGTGATTACAATTAACTAAGCCCGAGCGTGTGTGAACCTATGTAAGTCCCAGTGCGATTAAAATTAACTAAACCCAGGCGTGTGTGAACTTGACTAAGCCGGAGCCAGTGCGTTTATGAGTAACTAAGCGTGCGTGAGCGTGTGTGTACCAGCCAGGGACTTATCATATCAATGACTTTTTTCATTTGATCACTATTCATTTCGTATAGAACATATCCAATATTGCTTCTGAATGCTTAAAGACAACCTTTTCACGTATAATCTTGAAGCAATATGCGATCTGTTCATGTTAAATCCTTACAGTCTAAAGAACGGCGACGAAACGTCTAAAATGCTTTGAAAGTTATTTCTTGTTGGCTTGGGAAAAATTAAGAAATACATTGTTTTTTCGACAGGTCCCGTAGAATACGTGAGGGTGGGGTAGGTTCTTGTGCTACAGCCGCTCTAATTTCAAGACTCATTTGGTGCTTTTTGTCATTCTTCGCTTACTCTGGTGCTTAAGTGGCACATATTCGATATGTCACTATGACTCGAGCGATGCTTGTAGTTACGTTTGAAAAATAAGTTTGACTACGCTTTCGAAGTCATTAAACTTATCAAGAAATCTAAAACGCTAAAAAAGCTCTCTTAAATAAGAAAAATTTAAGAACAGTCAGCTTCAACCCCAATTTTACTAGTTCTTATATAAAAAAGAGTGTAGCTAATGAAAGACGTCTTTCCACTTTTGTTTATAATCAATCAATCAAATCCACTAAATTTTTCTAGCACTTTTTAATTTGTACCTGCTCAGCCAAATTATAATTATAACGATCAAAATCGTGAGAAAATCGAGTTCACCCCGTTTGGTTGCTGCGGAAATTGAAAGCTTTGTCTATTTGAACAACCCATCTAGCAGAAAAAGCAAAAAGAGTTAGAGAAAAGCTTTTTCGCCAACTGGATACAAACAAGGTTGTCATTCTCGTTACTCTTGTCAGTAATATTACGTGCCAGAGAAATGCGGAATCAATCTCGAGTTACAACGGGAGAAATAGGCGACATTGAATTTTGGAATTATGAGCAGGAACAATCGAATAATGTTATTCAATTTTGTTACTTTGTTGTTGTTGTTGATATTATACTCTATGCTAAACCATGAGAAAATGGATACAACGTAATGGTTTCCTCATGACGTCATTATTTAAGTCGAGTTAATCAATAAATATATCTCTTATATATAATATAGATAGATAAAAAGGAAAAAGAACGTGATTTGATTTTCAAAGAATAATTGAAAGGAAGTAAACATTTGAAATATATCTTTACTACTTTGAAGTTAAGACAATTCTCGCAATGTTATTTACATGGGTGCAAGGGGGTTGGACATATACTTGGCGCAAGGTAGAGTGCCGCACTCCTTCACCGGGTTCGTATCGAAATAATTCATGGAGAAATGACGCACAGCTTGGAAATACACCTGGACGCCATTCAAACAATGCTTAAGTGTGCCTGTGGGCAGAAATAACCATTTTTCCATGTCAAAGCCTGAAACAGAAAGAATTAATGAATCGTTCCAATACCGGTGAAAATATGGATTTTTCGAATATAACTACCTGGGCTTTAAATTATTTAAATAAATTTCAGGTTCAGCTTTATGTAATTATTATTATTATTATTTTGAATTAGATATTAATTCGAGTAAATGTTAAAGTTTGTGTAAACAATTTTCATGAGGAAACGGAAAGGATAAGTAGCTGTATTCAATAATAATTTAATTAATATTTATTATTTTAATTTTTTATTTTGGGTAAAAAATCGTTTCCACACAACCCTAATCTCCTATAACACTTACCTACAACAAAAGTGCCTTTCAACTCTTCCACGAAGTTCTTCCATCCTATCCAACTGTAAGCGTTGCTTCTCAAAACGTGTTTGCTCTTCAAATGACACAATTTGATCATGTTTTGTTTGAATCCGTGGTCGCATTGGTCCCGCGTGAAATTGAACATGCTACCCTGAGGTAAACAAGACACTTTTGCCAACATTTTGAAAATGGCATTTCTATCGTAAGGTGAGTTTGTAAATATGCAACAATATAGCAATATAATATTGTTTATATATATATTATTAATAGTGTGAAATACTACTGACTGAATTTCAATACTAATTCCCGACATAGCACTTATTGCAATACTAATTCCCGACATAGCACTAGGCATTGACCGATTGCGCTCGTAAATTTCTGAAAAGTTGTTGCGTAAAATGCGAAAGGTTGCTGTGTAAAATGCGAAAAGTTGCTAAAAAGTTGCAAAAAAGACAAAAGGTTGCTACGTAAACTTCAAGTTTTGCACCAAATTCTCGCCCAATTTGACGATATTTTCATTAAAAGCTTCTATACTGTTTTCAGATTAGTTCAATACAACAAAACTCTACAGATTGTATATTGGTAAAAAATATATACAAAACATAGGTTCAACATACAACATAAAATCAACCTTGTTATGACCTCTTTGTTTTATTGTATTGCAGCATAACGCTAGCTTTAAGGTAATCTTCAAGGGCTCTGTCTTGTTGTGAGGAAAATGCACTGGTTAGGAGACTGAAAGCTCTTTCTGCAGATGCATCGTCTAGATTACTAAAACTGAAATGATCGGACGTCATTTTGTTTTTATTGTTAAACACATGTACAGACAACTCTAGTAAACAACACATCGCGAAAACCTCTTCAATGCAGTAGCGTCAGTCGAATCAAAACATTGAATTTTCCGGGGGACATATTTTGAAGTGTTTGTCCAAAAGACAGAAAAACAAAAAAATTTACCATTAGTTGTTGTTTCTTTATTTATTGAATTTCCAATCTTTTTTTAAAAAAATAAAAACGCAAATTGAAAATTTATAGTTTTTCCTGACACCATGTTTTTTTCTGCTTAAAATTCGATAATTTAATGCCGTTTCTATTAAATCCCCCCCCCCCAAAAAAAAAAGTATAGTGCTTACATGTAATGCATGACACTGGTCACTGGGACAACATGGTGGGTTAGTGCAAAAAATAATCAAGAACTATAAACATCAAAACATCGTTTTTATTATCAAAAATTCTAATTGTGGCTTCTAATTGTCCATTTTGTTGCTAAAATTCGCTGAAAAGTTGCCCTGAAAGGATAATACTGCTCGAGGTTGCTACAAATGAAAAAAGTTGCTCAAAAGTTGCCGAACACAATCAGTAAATGCCTACATAGCACCTATTGCAATACTAATTCCCGGCATAACACACTTTTTTCCTAATACAATTCTGTTGGAAAAACATTTGAGTACCGTTTTTTTTATAAGGAACCGGTTAATATAAGAAATTCTAGTCACTTGAGCTCGCAAACCTAAGAAACTATACTACAGTAAGCTGACTCTATTCTACGAAAATGAGAAATTTCGTAAACTAAATTTTTCCCCTCATTGTTAAGAATATTGTGAAACATTTGTCTTTTAAAAGCAAATTAAAAGAAAAAGCGTTAAAAAACTAAAAGATAAACAAAAACCATAAAAGTTTAATCTCTGTGACATTCCTCAGTAAGGCAAAAATTCTGATATAATAAGAAACCCTTAAGAAACTTTTCTAGTAAATTTAGGGTAAATCTGTAAGAAAGTGCCTAGAGACCCAAAATCTTAGTAATAATAATAATAAAACAACGTGTAGCAGTCGCTGAACGGCAATATAATAAACACCTACACAACCATAGCACGCGTCGTGGTGCTGGCATGCCGGCAAGAAGAAATCGATGTACGGGAATTTTATGCCGAACGGTAGGTAGGGTACGCTACATCCGTTGATCAGTTTTGTGTCAGTGACACATGGCGTCACGTCTATACTGGCTGCACTTGTCAGACACGTGATACAAAGCGCCAGCAGAAGCATTTCTTTAATGAGTGCGTTGGCTGTTTTGTATCAAGAAGCAGTGTTCTATTGTGGCAGTGTTAAGCAGTGTGTATATTATTTATTATCATATCCCGTATATCACAAAATAAAGAAATAAAGAAAATGAAAAAAAATCTCGTTTATTAAACGAATTTTTTACCGCGTTTGTTGGAACAGATTTTAGTGTTTGAACAACAATGTTTGTTTTCAAAAAATCGTTCCATTCCTTTTTATGCAATGTTTAAAATGGAACGATTGACCCATTAATTAGAAACTACACACGCACACGCAATCAATGCTGAGATCAATTTTTAAAGGGTCAGTTCATCTAGGCTACGATCAAATTGTACATATACATACACGCATTTATTTTTATAAGAAACTCGTTTATAAGAAACTAGATCTAAATGCCCTCTTACAAAAATATTTCCTAAGAAACCTTAGTCTGGTTCTCAATAGCGTCGTAAAGGCCGGTTTCCACTTATAGAAAATTTTCTTCGGAACAGAACAGAACAGAAATAACGGAAAAACGCGCAGGCGCATTTGTAATGTTTACATCATGTGACCAGAAATATTTCTGTTTCAAACACACGTTTTTTTCCCAAAAGAAAGTAGAAATGAATCCTACTTTTTTCCGTTTTCCGAACAGAAAAGAAATAATCTACCAATCAAATTGCTGTATTTTCGATTTTCGTGAACTTTTCACACAAAGAAAAGTTATTGCTACATGTGAATTTTCACTCAACTTTGAAAGAATAAGAAGACTGAATATAATGGAAAATTCACAATCTCAGGACTGGAATGGAGAAGATAGTTTTGTACATAAAAATCAATTAATTTTGCAACAGTTGTTATTGGCAAATCGACTAACAAAAGAAAATAAATCGGCAGTAACAGCCGTCAGCCAACAGAACAAAAATTCTCAAAGAAATACTCGAGAGAGTGGTGAATTTCTTGAATACCTCATTGAAGAGGTGGAGAACTTTAGATGTTTATGGGACACCACTTCAAGGGGATTCAAGGAGTTACCAAAAAAAACAAGAGGACCTGGAGAAGGATTGCCGAGAAGTTTAAAATTGATGGTAAAGTTGATTTCCTTTTATATATATAGCTCAATAAATTTGTAGTTGGTAACATAGGATATAGCTAGCTAGTGATAAATTGTAGTACACAGTGCACATTGATATCACTGATGTTTAGAAAGAATTGCTTCTAAACTGCAATATGTAGTATAAAGTATATATTATTTATTTGCAGCCTAAAAAAATGAATATACACATATACAGCTATATATAATTGTAGAGATGAGAGTGTAGCTATATATATCCCTAACATATAAAAGTGGTATGTAGCTAGAACAAATGTTTATAGGAAGCAGGAGACCACACCATATATAATATCTTTTATATTTCAGCAAAACAGGCACAAGCAGAATGGACTAAGCTGAAAGAAAACTATAGGAAATGCCTTAAACGAAGAGAGAAAACCACAAGATCAGGAGCTGGTGCAAAGAGTCTTCCCACTTGTCTATTCTTTAGAGAATTATCATTTATTACAGGAACTGTTTCGAACAGATCCACATCAAGCAATGTTCCTAACATGTTTATACCACCGCTATCACCTATCATAAATTGTGAGTTACACTCATCTTGTTCAAACCCTGACCCAGATTTGCCATCTTGTTCCAACACACAGTAAGAGGAGACAGAGTCAGAGCTTTCACCAAGCATAACATCATCATTGTCTTCCCAACCATTTGACTTCAGTAATATTACTCAAAACATCAGCGATTCTCTAGTGGCACAAATACAATCACCTGTCACAAGTTGTGCAACACCTTCGCATGTTAGTAATATTTCACAAAGTGCAACTTCAAGAAAACGAAAATCTAAGGATATAGACACAATATTGTTGCAATCGATCCAAAAGGATTTGGAAACCCCCATAAAAACACCGGCACATCCCGAACAAGATCCAGATAGCTTATTTTGTTTAAGTTTGGTACAGGAGTTCAAAGATCTAAGTTCGCAGAAAAAACGAAGAGCTAAAATTAAGATATTGCAAATATTTTGTGAACAAAACAAAGAATGAACAATATATGTTAATATATATAATATATATATGTAGCATAAGTATTTTACATTTCTTTGTAGTTATGGTAAAAATATTACACATTTTGCGTTAAATCAAAGTTTTTATGTGCACTTGTTACATACTCCATCTGCCAAGGCAGTTGTCCTTCATTGTAAAAAAAATCTCTAAAGTTTTCTCGTACTGTTTTTGCATCTTTTGAGTAATTGTTCGACCCAACATTTCCTGACAAAGGAATCATTCCAGTGTTGTTGTTCATATTATTTCTCCATGATCCAGGTACTGTACCACTTGGCGTATCTCTATCAATGATTTCGGGAGAACAATACTCATAGATTGCTTGAAACTCTTTCCCGTTCATTAAGTAGTTGTGAAGTACTACTGCAGCTTTAGTGATACTTTCAGCAACCTCCTCCCGTGCTATTATTGGTCTTCTAAATATGCGAAATCGAGTTGCTAATATACCAAAAGTATTCTCAATTATACGTCTGCACCTTGACAGACGATAATTAAATACACGCTCTTTAATACCTAATACTTCCTTTGGGTATGGTTTCATCAAGTTTGTTTTTAGTGGGAAAGCTTCATCGCCGACGAAAACGTAAGGAAAACTAGTTTGACTCTGCCATATTTTCTCTTCAGGAGAAAACTCCAATAAATTCTCATTGATGGCTACTCCAAGATGGCAACTAGAGAAGACTCCACCATCGCTATTTCTTCCTGAATCGCCTATATCTACCATAGTAAATTGGTAATTTGAGTTACAAACACCCATTAAAACTAATGAGTGCGTCTTTTTATAATTGTAAAAAGAAGATCCTGAACATACTGGAGCTTGCATTATAATGTGTTTACCATCAATAGTCCCAAGACAATGATTAAATTGCCATTTCTTTTCGAAATCATATGCAACATCTTTCCACTGTTCTTTTGACGTTGGACATTTCATATAATCTGGCATCAATATGTCCCATAATACATTAGTTGTTTCGTCTATAATTCTTCCAACGGTTGTAGGACTTGTACGAAAACTAGATGATATGGTTCGTTGGGAATCACCCGTGAATAAAAAGCGAAGAGTAACACTTAAACGTTCACTTGGACTGACAGGTTCCCGTTTCTCTGCAGACTTCAGGATTCTGGGAGCTACTTTACTTAAAAGAAACTCGTATTGTGCAGAATTCATACGAAAGTACTGAAAGAAAAGAGCAGAATCATGCATCTGCATATCTTTGATAAGTAGATAAAATTCTCCTTTCACTTTTCGTTCACTGTATATTCTACGCACCCACATTCTTTTTTTCTGTTTCTTTAAGCGGTTGCGAAGAAGAAGAATTTTTGTTGTTGTTAAACTAAGTCTCGCCATCTTTGTTTACTTTTTGCTTAAGAAAAAAAATAGCGCCAAAATAAGTGGAACATGAACAAGAAAAACCTATTCTGTTCCACGGAAAATTTTCTGTTCTGTTCTGTTCCGAAGAAAATTTTCTATAAGTGGAAACCGGCCTTAAACATGCTAACTTGAAATCAAATGTTTTGACGGGATGAGCAGACATTGTTGTCTGAATAATATAAGTAGAAGGTACGTAATAAGTTTAATAATAAGAATAAGTTTATATTTTTTAAACTTTTATTCATTTTTGAAATAATTTTGTTTTCGGTTTTTTAAATTTTTATTAATTTTCGAAATAATTGTTTTTCGTCGTTTTTTAAAATTCCATTAACGTTTTTTAAATTCGCGAATTCGAGTCACGAATCAATCACGTGGTTTGTTTATCTTGGAACGTTATTACGGTTTTCTTTAGGCGGCCACGCGACATGCATTTAAAATGTTTCCGCACGTTCATTTGATGGAGCTTGTGTGCATTTGTTCAATAAAAATTTTGTGATTAGAGCTCTCTCTGATATAAATGATTATCAAATAAAATTAGATTTTAAGTATCGAGGTGAGGTCCAGAGATACGATGGCGAAAAGAAAATATTCCATAAATATCTGTACAATTACAATAACCATAGAAACAAAACAAATAGAATAGAAATAGAATTACATATGCACGCATTTTACTTTACAAGTAAGGCGGTTAGGCTGGCCATAAAATAGTGTTGAGAATAAGTCAGGTCAGTCGGGAAATAATTATGCCAAGCTAGCAATGAGTCATAGAAATCAATCCAAGAAAGCTTTTGTTTGATTGTTTGAAGTTAGCATTTTACCACGGAAATTAATCTAATATTTAAAATACTGCATGTCGCATCACCATCCGACAGTCTGGAAGCTAAATCGATAGCTTCTTCATGATAATGCTTAATGAGAGTTCTGGAAGCCTCGTTAAAAAAATATAAAAATAGTTAATGATGTATTAAAAAAAATTGGATTCTAATCGTAAATGAAAAATCTTTAAATATTGTTTCGAACCGTCCGGTTTCGAATCGTCAATTTCAAAACGTAGTGGAATCTTTGTTGTCTGTTGTGGTCTATTAAAAAATGCTAACACTTTTTCTCCAAGACTTTGGGCTATTAAAATTTGGTACCACATTCTTTGTGTTTCGTTTTGATATGTCTGTTTAAAGCTCCATTTGTTTTATAAACTTTCAAACATACATCACACACAAAGTTTCCAGTTGTTGTCACCTAAAGTAAATAAACCATTCATTAATTAAGATTAATTATATATCAACTTACTTACTTTTAGAATTTAAAATATCAACACTTTTTATATCAATACCCAAAAAAAAATCAAACAAGGTTTAAGTCATGCCAAACAAAGAAACAGAGGACCTGCCTTACCTGTGAGAATTCCCTTTTTAAAAAAAGAAAAAAACAAAAACAAATATTACCTAGTTTTTATAGACAAAAGTTGCTATTTGGAAAAAATATTTCCTTTTAACTATAATAACTGACTAGTGCAAACTAAAAAAAGCAAGACAACATGTCTTTTATTGGTTACAGGCCAACTCGGCAAAATGCCAACTAGGCCTACCGACTCGGCCTACCAACTCGGCCTAGATTTCCGATTTCCTTACAAAATGAGGACTCGACTGTTTGGTACGGGAATTGGTTTTAATACGTTTTTATTAAGTTTTTTGAGCTTTCTAGAATAAGATTAGTGGAATTAATAAAGAATAAGAAAAAGTCCGATTGGTCAGATATATCGGAATTTTATTTAAGGAAAAAAATTGTCCTTGTTACATTGATTAGGCAAAATATGAAATAAAGAAACCCAGTTCATTTTGTTCGTTCATTCTGCCATTCCCCTAGCTGGCACACCGCAAACATGATTGGCAACCGCGTTCAGAAGTCTCTCGGAAGTGCGTGTTCCCGCATTAAATTGGTCCCACAGCTCGAGCAAGTGTGCGTTATGTTCGGTGTACTTCTTTCGTTGCGCATGAAGAATCTTCCCACACGACAACAGTGACGATTGGACATTGACAAATGAGGCATCGGTGTGCAGGAGTTTAATCAATAAATTAAAGTTCAGGTTGTCTTTACTGGCCTTCGAATTTAAGCGATGATGCCAACCTTCTACGTCGTTATTCGTTCGGATATTACGCTAGATGGCTGGTGTTGGAGAGGCTCGCTATTGGCATTGGGCAATGGCAATGGCGAACTTGGAGTATCGAGACAGGATTACAACAAAAGTGGAGAAGGCAGGGATGACATGACCGGCACTCGATGGTGAGGTTTGGCTGGCTGGCATTTTCTCTTCTGTAATCTTGGTGCGGCGGGCTCGGCGGCTGGGCTTGACTCAGGCGAAATCGTGATGGTAACGTGATGGTCTTGGTTTAATTGAACTTTCAAGCATGGAATAGGCAGCCTCCATCCACTGGCACACTGACTGGAGTTCTGTCGCCTCTTCCTCCAAACCTCTGAAGTGTGGTGCGTGCCTGATTGTCGACTGTGTGGTTTCCTGGTTGGAAACTAGCAAAACCTGAAAATATAACAACATGGACTTTATGAACTGATAAAACATAAGTCTACAGCTGTGACCGCACTCCCTTGTATAGGGAACACAATATATTTACCTGGAGGAGGGGAGGCCATTTTCGTTCCGCGGAGGAAAATCTCTTCTCTTCTAATCGCAGTCTTATGGAGATAAGGATAAGCATTGTCGGAGAAGCGCCACATCATAGAGTTTTCCATATGTACAAATCTGAGGACAGCTCTTTTCTAGGCAACTGCCGACCTACCTATCACCTTTTTTCAAAGATATTAGAAAGAATTATGTACAATCCTTTACACACCCACATATGTAAAAATAACATTTTTTCCTTGAGCAGCTTGGTTTTAAAAAGAACACTGCAACTGAACATGCTATTTTGCAATTTACAAACGAAATTACACAATCCTTCCGTCGAGCAAACAGACGAGTCCTCATTTTGTACGTAGCCGACACAGCCGAATCAATATGGCTGCCAGCGTTCGGAAATCTTGCTAATATAACAGCGAAAAGTCTTCTAAAGATATCATTAGTGGACCAAATGTATTGATGTTCACAGATAGATTGAACAATAATATATAACCATATTGAGGCAAAAACAGATGAAGAAAATAGTAAAGGAAACGTCAAATTCATAGTTAGGCCGAGTTGGTAGGCCGAGTTTGTAGGCCAAGTTGGCATTTGGCCGAGTTGGCCTTACACCCGTTTATTAGGGGTTTTGAGTTGCTAAATTAATTTAAAATAATATACTTTTGCGAAAATGTTGTTTTACTAACCTCAGACACAGCAAAATCGATATCTTCTTCAAAAAAGAGATCCAATGATTCTTCGTTCAAAGCATTTAAATCTATGTTTACAATATTTTCACCAGCAAGTTTAGTCTTTTCCGCCATTTTTGAAAAATCAATGCTTTTACATTTACCACGTGACAGTATTTTAAACTTTTTTCAAGCTCCCGTGGCTTTCAATAGATTTAAACAATAGGCCGCCAAACCAGAGGTTTTTCCATAAACTATGATTTCACATATTAAAGAAATATGTAAAGAAATAAGTAACTTACATTGGTATACATACGTAAGACTGATATCAATCTAGTATAAACATTTCTTTGGTACGTCTTGATTTTACACACTTCGAAGTACCAAAAAATGTTCTGTTTTTCACTACATATTGTGTGTTTTTCCTTTATCTTGTTTCTTGCGTTTACTACTCCCATGTTGTTCACCCATTCGCTTAGTGGAAAATCCCATCTTTAAATCGATTGACTGCTCTAGAAATGATCCAACGAAATCTACTAAAATACTTTACTAAATAGTAAACGACTTCGCTGTGTTGACGACATTAACGATGAAATACACACTTCAACAGTACACGGTATTTCCAATCCTCCTTGAACCAGCGGAGAACGTCTGTAACATGTAGTTAATAAAATTAGTAAATTTCACCGTTACAGAATGAAAAAAATTAAAATAAATCTGCTTGTTTGCACTATTTCTTCCACACTTTCAAATTATTTAGGGGTCAAATTTGCACTATTTAATTCTGCACTTTTTTCTTCTGCATTAATTTTCTTCCCTTAAAGTATATTCATTTTCTTTAATGAACAAACTTTATTGAACACCAATGATTTTATAGGTTAAATCATTAAATTTCTACCAGACATGTAGCATAGAGATATGCAGGGGCAAGCTGAAATTATGTAAAATGAAGCAAAAAAATACCGTTATAAATACCGTTATCGTTCTTAAAGTCAAATGGTTAGTGAAAAACGTTTCGTTTAATTTTTAGTTAGCAGAAGTTTCAATGATTGCAGCAAAAATTGGCAAAATATATAGAAATAATATACAATATTTATTATCAATAAAAATTATCATCAGGACCGTTATTCTTGTCTACTTCTTCGTCATATTGTTTTTGAGCTCCATCTCCACAAGGAAAGTTAGTCTGGAATTTATGGGGCTCCATTGCCATAGTAGAAGCATTCCCTTAAGTAAATTTGAAAGTTAACAATAATATAATCGAAATATAAATATATCTTGTCACTAGACAATGTCACTTGATCAGATATAAAAAATGATCACTTGTATTAGAGGTGGATCTTCAAGAAAAGACTTACTGTCAGTACAAAACTGACTGCGATTGGGAGATACACATTTAGGACAAAAAAAATTGCGTGCACGTTCATCACGGTGTATACAACATGTGTGCCAAATTACCCAAAGTACGCGCAAAAAGGAAAAACTGCGTATGCGAAAATACAATTCTATCTATCGTACGATTAGTTGATCATAAGCAAGAAACATATAATCTACAGTTCACTCTTTTGCTCCAAAATAAAAAAGTAAACTGGGATACATATTGTGGTCCCTGAGGCATAATAAAATGTTAAATTCTAATACAGGAATGAAACAACATGTTTGAGATAGAAATATCCCATTCAGGTGACCAATGTTTATTGATCAGGAGACAACCATCAATTCTCAATTAAGTACAACACCAAACTGCCTATGATTTTAAGACACCAACAACTGCACTTCTTCCACTCGGATTTTTTATCCTGTGATCAGGGAATATCATACACATACATATATACATAGCTAGGTACTATATATCCCTTGTGAGCATGATGAAGTTTGATCTTAAACGCGACTCCCACTAGTTTTCTACGGACCAGATGACAAAAGAAACTTTTACGTTTATTTATTGGCTTGCCTTACGTTGCATACAATCAAGTCGAACTGGGTGAATCGATCGTGTGGAAAACAAGATTCGTTGTCTTCTGATTTTGACCAGTTTATGCACGTGTTCAAAGCTACAAGAACTTGTTCGTTTCAACGGTGAACCTATGGAACAACTTACCCCCTACTACTTTCAATACTGAGAACTTTCCATCTTTTATCAACCTACTCAACAAGCAATAATTTACGAGTAGATTTTAAACTTTTTGTTTTAGTAATTATTTCATGTTAAGTTGAGAATGTACAAACACATCATGTAACTAATATAATATATATATATTATGTTTATATGACTCTTTCTATCATCAAGTCAGTATCGCACCCTCCATCTATCAATTGGAGAATATTGCTTGATTAGAAATTAACTCAACTGCCAACTCCCTAATATTTGATTTGGGTTAGAAAGAATAGCCATTAAACAACTATAGACATTTCACTTTATTGACACTAGAGCCAGGGTCCTTATTGCATAAGGTTTATAGTTGTCGGCCAATTGGAACTACAGTATCCCAGTAAGTATTGCTGTATTGTATTTTGTTTTTTATCAATTATTTGTGGGTCAATGCCATGCATAAGAATGACGTGTGTAGCTAGCTACTGATTGTTTTATTCCCTGAACTAAATTTGATTTTGGAAACACCTAAACACTAAGTAACATAAATATCATAAAAGGTTTTTTTCTTTCTTCTTGTTTCTTTTCTTTCCCGCCTAGGGTTAAAAATTAGCTAACCTAACCTTACGGAGACATCTAGTAAATTTATATTATATTGAAGGGCCATACGATCTTACTAGAAGATAGTCTCTCAAATCAGCCCTTACCAATTTCTCTCCACAGTTTCCTTAACACTTTTCGACCTTTCGTGGTACCAATGGTCTAAAGTGAAGCTCAAAGGAAACTTTCTTTTTTGCGTTTGGATCTTGAATACGCATGGATTCAGACGAAAGCTTTGTTTCTTTGCTTAAACGGTCGCATGTAATTTCAGGAGAGCGTTTCTTTTCCGTATACGTTGACATGGTTTTCTTCCACTTTTTACTGGCTTGGAAAATCCATCTTCCAATGTTGGCTCATGGTTTCGAAAGGTTTCCAAGTGTTTGCGTCTCCTGTCAGCAGTCATCGAATGCCACTTCGTAGATTCAATGGAGAACTTCGATAACTCGTTATTTAGCGTGTACGGCCCACTTCCATAGATTGCTCTAGTCTCATCATCTTGTTGACGTTCTACTAATCTCTTCAAGGTTTTTTTAACCTTCTTCAAGCTTCTAATTTTGAATGACTGTTCCTTTTTTTCACGAATGTGTTGAGATTCAATCGAGTTATTGTAAAATAGCTCTTGAATATTGGTGTTTGTTCGTGCACTTTCGATTACATGATTTTCAAATGTGGAACTTCATTTATCTTGAAACCATTTGAAAAACCCAGGTGACAATTTTTCCCATCGAGGTTTCAGTAGAATTAACCGATCATGAAAATCTTTTGCATTGATGGAGTCAGCTAATCCGTATTCTCTTATCGATCCATATTGACAACCATAAATGTCTCTTAAAATAGCTTTAGCATCTTTGCTCACCTTGCAGAATTCTTTGAGCTTTTCTTTGTCGGTTCTCTGCAAGTGAAAAACACACAAAAGCAATTTGAGGTTTTCTATCTCTAAAGAAAAACCGTTAAAAATTGCTCTTTCTTGATCTGTCCCGATCACTTTCAAGGATTTGATGGAAGGATTGAAACTGCACAATTCTTTTATGAAGCGATGAAAAACAAACGTATTTTTTCAAAATGAATCAGTGACGGACCCAAAAATACAGGATGCTTTCCATTTGCTGTAACTAACCTCAAATTGGGATAGCATGTATCCGTCAACCAGTTCTTGCAAAGATTGAATGTAGTCTCAATAGATAGAAATGGGTGGGAGTGTGCCTTTAATTTCGAAAAATGGGTGGGAGTGTGCCTTAAGTTTCAAAATATGGGTGGGATTGTTCCTTAAATTCGGAAAAATGGGTGGGAGTGTGCCTTAAATTTCGAAAAATAGGTGGGGGTGTGCCTTAAATTTTGAAAAATGGGTGGGAGTGTGCTTTAAATTTCTAAAAATGGTTGGGAGTGTGCCTTAAATTTCGAAAAATGAGTGGGAGTGTGCCTTAAATTTCGAAAAATGGGTGGGAGTGGCTCGGAGTGGCTGGGAGTGGGTCGGAGTGGCTTGGAGCGCAAAATGATAATGCCCGATTGCCTTGCTCTTTCTTGGAAGGTTGCATTGTTAACAAGTCTAGACATGGGTAGAACAGGTGGTTGTCTAGTAGATAAATCACTTTGAGTGGTTTAAGTGGAAGATATATTGAAAAAAAGTTTTAAATATTTTACATAACATCCAATATCACTTTAAAATAATCAACCAATTATTGACATTTAACTTGTACGCTGTGTTTATTTTTAGAACGACAGGAGGGGCAGCGATACTGTCTTATCATTATTGTGACAAAATATGGAGTTGTAAATATCAACAAAAAAAACAACGAAAAGTCATTTAGTTCATAGATGCTATGTATTGGTCTGTATTTGCTCTGCAAATATATATTTTCAAAACAAAAAAGTAACAGAAAATAAAACTTAAAAAATTAAATCTTAAAAAAAAATCTGGTCTGCAAAATAAAATTTTTAAGGAACCCGGGTCCCGGGTCCCGAGTCCCACTACAAAAACTGTACTTTTATTACTATTTCTTTCAATTGATCTCAACATTGATTTATTTGTGTTTTATCCTTCAAAATTAATTTCCAAAACTTAAGTGATTGTCACTTACTGTCCTTAAAAGTAATCTTGAAGTAATTATCTTGAATCTTAAATTCACATAACGAGCGTTGAAGAGAGATCGGAAGAATCATTTCGACATTTTTTGCGTTCATGTAATTTTCGCTCATTCAAACAATATTAAATGTGATTTTGTTTTAGAGTGCTAGGACATCGAGAATTCTAATGGAAATTGAACCCGCCTTGTATCTCCCAAATATATTTTTGCAATTTATTGTCAACATAAATTATTAATAAATTATTGGAAATTTGAAGATTAGATGAAGGTAGAACTACCCCAATTACCCCTTTCTTATTTTAGAATTAGTCATAACAATACAGTACTAAAAGTTTCTTAATTTTTGAAAAAGCTACATGTAGGTTTCTTATAAAGAGGTTTCTTATAAAAAGAAACGACGTGTAATCAAAGTAGCAATAATGGCGACGTTTCGTTTCACCGTCTGCCGGAGAAAAGAAAGTTATTCGCCAAACATGGATTAAAATGGCCCGAAAAGATAGACATAAATCGATTGAACAAAAAGACAACATTTTATGAACATTTATCTCCTCTTCGTGTACATTGCTTTATATTATTTTGTCAATCTTTGCAGGGAGAACTGAACTCTCAGAACACTTTGAAAAGTATGCGTTTGTTGCGTCATTTGATATAAAACAACTAAATGACTGCTAAATGAGCATGACATGGGAAGAATTCGGAGGAAATTGACAGTAGATGCGGTTCCTACTATTTTTCCACACAAAATTATGAAACAAAGGTCATCAACCGTAATGGAGAAAAGGAATAAGACAAAGGTAGCTAAAGTATTGACAGATTAAGGGCAACTATAATTTGTGATCTTTCATTATTTCCGATACAGATACAATAAAACAGTCGATAAATTTTAGCTGATGCGAGATGCACTGGAAAACAGTCCCGGCACTGTTTCAATTTCAGATTGACAAACTGATGAGTTGTTTGTTGATTTTGCCATTGAAATTGCCGACGCAAAGTGTGAACAAGCAACTCAAACCGAAGTCCAACCCAGATCTTACAATCGTTCCACATCCACAAGAACATTGGTGAACTCCACAACTGACTGTATTTTATGTCAGAGTAATATCGTCCGTAAAAAAGCCAAAGTCAGCAGTTTCCTTCACATGAAAAGAAACTAAGTCTATTTAAATGTAAACTTGAAAGTTTTAGTTACGTACCAACCAATCAAACCTCCATAGAATATGCTTGGTTAAGCACACATGTCTGAAACCTTCCAGTTCTGTAACCCAGCTATAATAAAAAATAAAAACTTAATCCAGTTAATTATATGTATGAAGAAATTTGAACCCATAAAGTAAGAACTATAAAGAAATAGGAAATAGCAAAGAATAAAACTAACCTTCTGGAAGCTGCATGCAAACCTGATCAATTTCTACGCAGCACAAACACTCCCTGCCACTTCCATCGTTTGACACATTCCACACTTACACCACTCAGTCGCTTCTTTTCTCTCTCGCTCCCTTGTCCTTTGACCAACCATCTCTTCCTCGCATTTTTGCCTTGCATGCTCACTATTTCCGAAACTTTTTAGCTTTTCCTCGGAGAATTTCTTTTTCGGTTCAAACAAGTATGGTTTACAAGACATCTTTACTGTGAAACGTCTTCAAAAAGAGTTATTTCGCGATGTAAACCAGGATTTTGTAACATTTTTCGGTACAATTATTTGTTGTTACTTCATAATTACGTCAGTTTAAAAGGATCTAAACAGTAATTTGAAAATCGGGCCGCACGTGTAAACAACATTTGAGAACAGTTAGAAAAATGGCGAAAATTTGTTTCATGCTAAATGTGTAATCCGATTTTATGCCATGACGAATGTAGACAGCTTCCTTTATCTGTTTATCCCAAAATCTTTGTTCAGTAGTGAGAAAAACGTCAGCAATAATGCTTTTTTGAAGCCGAAAGACGCCTGTCAACAGCTGTTTTCATCCAAAATTTTCCGTCTTGTATTGAAGTTAAACATTCAACTCTCATTAACAAAGGCTGATTTATAATCTGTTTGGCGCGGATCTTTGTAACAAAGAAAGAAATTGAAAATTTCCTGTTCGAAGCTCATGTTAACTTAGATGGAAATAAAAACTGTACTTTTATTACTGTTCCCTTCTCAAATTGATAAGATGTCAATTAAGCAATAATAATTATAAACGAAACAACCTTGAATAAAGAAGTGACATCCAGAATAATATAAACTATTTAGAGTTGACAGTTGACGGAGAAGAGATATATTTCTAATTTTGCAATTCGGGTAATATTTTAGACGAGAGTGGATGCTTGTTGACGCATAAACATAATCCGGGAATACATCTTTGTTTCATAATCGTTAAAAGAAACCTTTATTGTTCAAAATAAATATTTAATACAAGCGCATGCCCTTTTAATCCATACGAACGGATTACAATGCATGCATCTTTATTCGTTAATCTTTAGAAGAAATCTTTGTTCTTGAAATAATTTTAAACGATTAAAAGCAAGAGCTACCGCACCTCCACTTCAGTTCACCATGGCTTTCAAAGATACGCGTTTCATCTTGCTCTTGTTTCTATCGCTCTCCTTGTTCTTCTCGTCGTATGAGGTACGTAAGGTTTTTATGCATTAATGGAAGTAGATTCCATTTTTTTATGTTAAAAATTCCTGTTTTCCCAAGCAGAATTGTTTTTCCTAACTAGCTTTTAAAAACACTTTTTTAAAATTTATATGGCAAAATTCTTCTTACATAATATTGCGGGTTCAATTAATTGCAGCATATACTTTTTACATCTCTTCAACATCTTAAATATTTTATTTCGTTTCATGCCACATAGCATTAGTTGTCGCTCAAACTTATCCAATTCTATATATTTGGACAGTAATTACATATCGCGTCTACACAATATTGTTCTCTGAACAAAACTAATGTTTTAGTAAAACAAACTTTAGCATAGTAACTCATTTGACTTTTATTTTAAAAACTTAGCCAACCAATTTTAAAACTGAATTTTAATTATGGCATTAGAACGACATTTACTTTATTTGTTTGGAGTTTGTACTTCATTATTTGCATTACAACGAAATGCGCGACATGAACCCGACGAAATGAACTGCTCAAAGCCACTCGTTTTAATTAGCGCTTTATACAGCACTTTGAGTCTGCGACGAAATGATTTACGACGAAATGAACTGCGACGAAATAACTTACGACGAAATGAACTGCGACTTAAACCAATGTATTTTGTATAACCGTTCACATTGACAAACGTAATACAACTGACTATTTACATGTGGCCTACAGTTAAATATATGAGTGCTCTCCATCGTAAAGAGCCTACACATAGATGCCCAAATAATAGTGCCGTGCTAATTAAATGAGGTGCCCAAATACTAGCGATTAATTGTTGTTTTTGTGTAGATATCTTTATTGATGTTAGGTACCACGCATTAGGTTTGTTAATTGACAAGTATATCAAGTAACAGAACTCGATTTGATAGAAGTATATTAAGATATTTGCTAGAAATGACATTTTATGAAAAAAATTGCAGACAAGTTCATGACAACGGTATATGGCATTTGCACTTGCTTAATCTTACGAACTTCGCGAGAAAAGTAAATCATGTAAAGAATACATTCTGTGTATATAAATAGAATGTGTAAATTTTGGCACATCGACATATAACATTACTACGTTTTAGAGAGATGAGGAAAACGAAACGTATGAATCAAAGCTGTACAGAGCCGCATTTAACGAAGAATGCTGCCATGAGAGTTGCAGTTACAAAGAACGAATCACAAACAAAAATATCGGGTATAGGGTAGAGAGTGTTTTAGCAGCAGCTGTTTTTTTTGGATATCGCCGCTCGGAAAAAGAAATAAATAATCACATATGTGAATACACAGTATAGTAAGTGCGATATTTAGTGCGCATTTATATAAATTCTAAAATTAATTTTATTGCAGTGAAAAGCCGAAGGAAAAACAATGCAATTGCTTTGATACTGATAAAAATAAACCTTATCCTTGCGGCCAAAAATGTGGTGTATGTTTTTGGCCAAGTAGTCAATTTTATTGTGGAGGAGAAAAAACAATTTTATGGAAGGGGTTTTCCGGATACAAGTGCGGTAATCGTTGTAACTTCAAAGCTGAGTGCAACAATCACAAAGACGAGGATGGATGTTCTATTAAAGATGTGTACACGGATGATCAGATTAAAGCTAACACTGAGCTAAGGATAAAAGGGAAAAGTATGAAAGTGTTTTATATGGTGTTTAAAAAATTCATAATTACCTTTAAATATATGTGAAATTAATAATATCCAATAAACTTTACAATGACAGTTTTCCTTGTAAATGACGTCATCCGAGGATATTTTTATTTCATTTTTAATAAGTTTCCGTTTAAACAAAATAAAATACTGGCGACTCTACACAT
This sequence comes from Candelabrum cocksii, assembly GCA_963930725.1. Lineage (NCBI taxonomy): Eukaryota > Metazoa > Cnidaria > Hydrozoa > Anthoathecata > Candelabridae > Candelabrum > Candelabrum cocksii. Next base: position 3,200,155 of record OZ005677.1, on the reverse strand, counting down.
GTCAAACGTTAAAATTAAGAATGAAATCATGGGAAGGTTTATGTGTTGAGGAATCACTTAGCAACAGCTAAGAAACAGTATAACCTTGAATCGTGTAATATGCATAATAGAGAAAAGTTTAAAAAATAGATCAACCAAAATTACACAAATAAACAACAATTAAATATAATTTACCTACACGATTTATGATGTATAATAAATACGATGTTTTCAGATAACCACCACACTGCTTTCTGTTTAGAGACGAGAAACTACGGCGAAGTATACTTATTTGGAAGACCGGTGTGTGATGACGGTGCTTCAGAAGCAAATGCGAAAGTAGTTTGCAGAATGTTGGGCTTTTCGTCGGACACCAAAGCGTTTTTAAGCAATCAACAATATTTCGATTCCAAATTGCCTCCGGGTGATTTTATAATAGATAACCTCAAATGCAAAGGAAGTGAAGCAACGCTCGGAGATTGCGACCATATAACGTGGAATGATTGCAGCCCCAACGAAAAATTTTTTGTTATGTGTGTTGATCCAATCAAAATTAGTTTAGATGATGTTTGTAGAAAGGGAGTATTATCAATAGGCGGATTTCATATCTGCGACAGCAATAATAAACATGATGTGTGTAAGCTTGCTTGCACACATCAGTTTCAAAAAGATTTTCCTGATAGAGCAGACGTACCTTGCAAATCAGTTTCCACTTCCCACAGCGGCGATGATTACTTTATTGATAACATAATAATCGATGGTACATCGGTGAAGGATTTGAAACTAGTGGAATCATGCAATAACGGCAAAATACTCAGGTTTACATGTGCTAAATGCACGCAAGATGACATGCTTGGAATTGTCAAAGGTTTAAAGGTGAAAGGGAGTGTGCCAGAAGTTCACCAATCTGTCATTGAAGCTTTGAAAATGTTGGAAACTAAATGCTATGATTGGGACTGCTCCAAGATATCTCCTGAGTACCCGGAGTTTTGTTATGTAAAAGCAGCCCTGTTAGACGCAAGGCACTTCACGTTTCCAACAAAAGAAGCAAAATTTGTGAACATTTCCACTTCGATCAACTACCAAAACGTTCTAATGCACTTAAAAGAAAAGATACAGTTTTATCAACTGCAACAAGGTTTAGTTAACGTTACCAGAACGCTTACCAAGTCAATTGGTAACTATTTTAGTGATTTAGCGTCCTTCGATGAAAAAAAAGGTGATGCCGATTTAGCCTTCGCCAAAAGCGTATGGGAGAAAGCGCAAAGCTCAGTTATGGATATTGCATCTAAAATTACAGGTAATCTCGAAAAACTGTTGAAATATGCTTTTGCTGTGGTCGCAGGAGATTTGGCTACCGCTCTTTATAAAATGGCTGTCGCTATTGCGAATATGTGCAACCCGGTAGCAATTCTTGGTGGTGGTTCCATTATTGAAGCTCTAGACGCAGGCGCCGAGGTTGGCCAGGCAACGGCAAAGCTCGCTCGTTTGGCATTTTTAAAACCGTCCGTTGATGATCTGGATAAAATCAGAAAGCGCATATTTGACAAAGTAGAGAAAAATAATGACACGTATAGTAACATTTCTCGATTTATCAATACCGCGAACGACAACAAAAACCTTCTTCCAAACGTTATTGACAAGTTCCTAGAAGCATACAATAACTTTACTCCAGCTGTCACTAATACTGACATTGCAGAATACATTGGCGTGCTCACAAACATGATTGATTCTCTGTGTGATATTGTACAGGATCCGCAATCAATGGCAGGGTCTGTCCCCGCGTCCATTGCACTTGGAAAAGGTTTATGCCCGACAACTAAAATTAATATCGCCAAATTTGAAGCATCGTTAACAGATATTGCTGAGCAACAAACGGCAATAATGGACAGCTATGCAGACATTGCTAGAGCAAAGGTGGCACAGAACGGCGCACAGAACATTGTACACGCATTAGATGGAAACATGCAGCAGCAGTTAAATGAAATAGTAGTTTCCTGGAAAATCAAATGGTTGATAAGACAAGAGTGATAGATGCAATAAAAAAGTCATGCGATAAAATTACATATATGAGGCTAGGATTTGTAACAGATGCTTGTAAAGTTGCTCTTAAGAATCCAGATGCTGATGTGACGCTTATTGTTAATTTTGTCCAAGTGAAGATGGCGGATATGCCGGGAATGGGATTGTTTGAAAGAGAGGTTCTAATACCTGGAAAGTGGAAAAATGTTCGGAAGGGAGAAATAAATCTTTCGACATTGTTTGATAAAAGAGAAGGAAAAACTAATGGTTTTTCTGATTTAACCATTCCTGATGACGATTGGCTGTTGAAAAACCATTGGATATTGGATCCTTCCAAGGGACCTTTTTTCCTTCAAAAGTTTAATTTATTTCTGCCTGTGAATAATAATGGCAGACGGGCTGTGACTGTTACACTCCAACTATTGCAAAACAATTTGTATGGAAAAAATTACCTTTTCGACGTTGGTAATGAACTTCAGAATCAATACACTGATAATCCGGGCCTCTCAGAATGCATTAAACCACAACATAACGTATACAACATACTGGGCTGTGGTTATAAATCCGCTAAAATTTGTGTTAATGCTGTTGGAAAATTTAATGGAATGTTGCTCCCTCGTATGTCGCACTCAAAATGGAAGGTATCAGTAAGATCAAACGGCGATCTTGGATCGCTTTTCCCCAATGGCACGTTGTATCTGAAAGCTCACATTGCATATATCGCCAAATACAAAAACGGTCATGGAATGAATGATGCTTCCACAACTCAAAAATGTTGCAAATCTAATGAAATGTTTGATCAATCTGCATACAGGACCCCAGGCCTTGTTTATTGTAAACCGTGTCCACCAAAATCCAGCCTTCGTTTAGGAGGCTACTTTTGTCAATCTTGTCCGGCTGGATTTTACGAAAATGATGAAATGTTTGGCTGCAAATCTTGTGATGTTGGATGGTATAAGGCCGATATTGGACCAGGGAAGTGCAAGAAATGTCCACCCGGCCAGACCACTGCTAATGAAGGCGCAAGAAGTTGCAAGTAAAAGGTAGGGATTACGTTACAGGACAGATGTTAGTTGATATTCTTTATTCTTTCACGTGACATCAGCAATTGTCAATATACTCACTTGTATCCTTACTGCTTGCTATAATTTTAGAACTCGACATAATCATTAGATGAAGATGGCGTTCTATTCAATTGATTTATATGTTTTGTTGTTTCCATGTTATAAGTAATATTTCACGTATTTGTTAGTTATATATTTCACGTATTTGTTAGTTATATATTTCACGTATTTGTTAGTTATATATTTCACGTATTTGTTAGTTATATATTTTACGTATTATTGGAGGAAGTCGAAAAGTTTCGGTTATGCTAAGAAGTCTTTTAAACAAATAACCAGGAACAAAATTATGTTTTGGGCTATTGACACGTTTTTTAGTATTTCTTTGATAGTATTGGGTTTCACTTGAAAAATGTACCATTTTGTTATCAATAAAAATGCACGATGAAAACATAGTGTTCCAATAATTATGTATTTCATTCAAATAACTTCAATATATTAGAACATTTTAAAGTTGAATATTGACGCTCTACCATTGAGCTAATAAATTTTATTTATACCAATTTTCATCATTTCTCTTACAATAATGTGTGGATAAAATACTGTCTGCCAGCAAAATATACATATAAAATTGTTTGTTTCCGTTACCAACACACCAGTGATTTTGCAAGCAACAGTAGTTCACGTCTTACAGAAATATATGCAAAAACTATTCTTATAAACAGGGCTGTAAAGAAGAACTTGACTTTTTAGTTTTAAGTCCACTAACGCAATAATAAACAATAAATATTTTTTATAATTTTCTAAACACGCAAATTTGTATAGCGGTAGAGGCTTTTAAGGCTGCATAGTTCAAAAACACAGACCATTACCTACATGTTTGCTAGCGGAAACTTCAACATTACATAACATTGCCTATAGATAGACAAATATAGTAGCGTGGGATGCATACAATTTAAAATAGCGGAAATCTACAGTACTAAATAACACCCATCATCCTGAATCATCTAATCCATCGTCATTGCAAAGGATTGTTTAAAAGAAATTATAATCATCTTAGACACCTCCTAAACATTCAAATAAAACAGATTCTCCCCTAAAACCATAGACTGTCAAAATTATTCAAACTACAATCAAGAATCTTTAAATGACGATATCTGCTCTTTAACGTGGGACAGTGTACTCAATGCCAAAGATGTGAACACAGCTTTGACGTCTTTTTCATTAACTTTAAAAGAGACATTTGACAAACACGCCCCCCGTATCACTAAACGTGTGATTACTGTCGGGGAGGAAGACAAACACCTTCTCGTGGTCCCCCCGTTAGTACCATACTTCCAAAAAGAATTATGCGAAGAAAAGCTTGTTACACCCGAGTTACGACTAGACCTGTTCAGCGCAGGGTGTATAGGGAAACGCCTTTTCATACGCCTTTTGCATATGATTAATGAAAACAGTTTAGACCCTCAAAAGTTTTGGAAAACAGTAAAAAAAGTTTTCCCAACGAAAAGTAAAAACATTAACGCTACCATTCGACCACTCAACAAGAAAGAGTCTGTAAAAAAAACAGCACAAATCTTTGCCGATTATTTCAGTTCTGCCGTTGATATGATGAAGAGTTCGGCATTTGTTCTGAAGAACTATGCTTGGAGGACGCCAAAGCCGTTCTCGAAACAAACGTACAAGCAGTTCAAGTTCAAATACGTTTTAACGGTGTTTGTTGGAAAGCAAATCAGATCGTTTAAAAGTCCAAAGCGACAGGTGTCGACGATCTACCACCTACACTTCTCAAGGACTGTGCGAAGAACATAGCAAAACCAATCGCTCACATCGTAAACATGTCGTTGAAAGATGCTACCGTTCCATCCCTTTGGAAAATGGCGAAGATAGTACCAGTGCACAAGTCAGGACCAACGAACAAACCTGATGACTTCAGACCGATTTTGATTCTTCTAGCGTTGTCTAAAGTATTGGAACGTGCTGTACATCACCAACTCCTAGCCTTCCTGGAAAAAGCAATCTTTTAAATGACAACCAGTTCGGATATCGTGCCAAACGTTCCACTCAACTCGTGTCTACACTACTAATCGATAACATCACAGAAAAGAAGTAGACTGCAGAAAGTTTGTCGGAGCCGTGTTCATTGACCTAAACAAGGCGTTCGATACTATATCGCACAGCATAGTACTTAACAAACTCTCGTCGTATGGTGTATCAAACAACGAGCTTGACTGGTTTACCGACTACTTATTTGATCGCAACCAAGTCGTAATACTTAATAAAGAGAGATCTTCAGCTTTCGGAATTATGTCAGGTGTACCACAAGGCTCGTCCCTAGGACCGTTAATGTTTATACTATTTTTCAATGACTTTAAAATGTGTCTTAAAAATGTGTCTTAAAATCATCCAAGAGGGTCGATCCAAAGAAAATGAGACACAAATCGAGGCTTCGATTACAAAAAATGTACTAGTTAAAAAAATAACCGATATTCTCCCATGATACTCAAGAACTGAGATCACATGTAACATTGAGTGCCTTCATCATGGCAAACATCAAAGACAAAACAAAAATCAATGGTCATACACTCCTTCTATTTTGCAAGATGTCTGAGCTGGAACTTGTCAGAGAATTTAAGACAATATATCATCATATACAAGAGTAGAAGCAAAAATAATAACATTTTCGTCAACCAAACGTCAAATGTATCCAAAACCAATTAATGGAAAGACGTAAATTGACACTTAAACATCGTAGAGTATTAGTAGAAGATACTGATAAAAAACAATGTAAATTTCTTGAACAATGATAAGGTAGAATATATTAACACACTTTTTTTATTTATTTTTTTTATTTATTTATTTTAGGACCTTTCTCCCTGGATTTGTAGTTCGTGTCTGAAAACCATACTTCCATTCTCTAAACTCACCGACCATCAACTCAACACTTCACTTTCTGGGAAAAATAACCTTAAATCTAATGAAATCCCTCATCTTAATGCCATAATCTTGGTTAACGAACCCAAAGTTTAATTTAGGAAGTATGATCCCGAATTGAGCTAAAACATTGCACGACCAAAAAGAAGAAAAAAACAGTAGTAAGATATATTTATCCTCAAAAATAAGCAATCACTTTGATATGGATCGATTAGCCATTCCTTTGTAAGAAGACGAGGATAATGTCCACGTGTTCTTCCCTTGTGGAGGGTTAAATGAAGATGAAAATCTTCCAAATTGGGTAAATAGTTTTCCCCTTAAGAGGTATGCATAACTGTACACCCAAAGATATTTTTACTTGCAGCTGGAGTAGGCACTATCAGCATGAGCAAAAAAGATAAGGACTGGATCTATGTTGCCAGTGGTCAGGACATTGTTGATGGTGATTACATACAGTTCAAATACCTTTCAACAAGTGTTTTGTGCAAGGACATGGTTCAGCCGAACATGGATGTCTTGAGATTTGAGACAGACTTTGCCAACAATGCGAAATGTTCATATGAAGTTGTTAAGAAATCAATAATAGTTGGGAACAAAAAGTGGACTTGTCATCATTTAAAACAAATACCGTGATGTGATTATGAGCTGGATTACTACAATGAATACAATTGGTTCGGGATTAAACAGGTATGGCACCGACTGAGGACACTTCTGGGGCATCTATAGTAGCAACAATATTTGAAATAGTAGTCGCCTTCGGCATATAAGCTTCAGAGTTCTTTTGAGCAAAGGGAACGAGTTTGATTGAAAACTGACTGTAAATCCAACATAAAGTATCTCTGATTTGCTCCTCTCAATACCTTTCATTCAATTAAAAAACCTCTAACCCTGACATCTGTAAAATATCTCATAGTGCTCCATTAGGTCGTTCTGACCATGTTGTTATATTGGTCAAAGTTAATTTCAATAGACAAGTATCTCATGAACATCCAATGCATAGAACCTATTGTAAATATAATCTTGCGGATAGGCAAAAACTTCAAGCACACTTTCAGTCTGCCCCTTGGAAAAAAATTCTTTTCAACTCAGCTGATGATTGTGTTAATGAAACTACTTTAATAATATCTGTAGCAATAAGATTATTCGTTCCTTCAAGGAAATATCAAATAAAACCTCATTCTTCGTCTTACGGCGATCCATAATGGTCATATTTTCTATTGCGCCGTGGAAGCTTAAAATGGGATATTTTCACGGCTTGAATATGTCGTATTTTTATTGATTCATAGAGAGTAGAATAAGCTGTTTCATGCGATCATAGTCCGTAAAAAAAATGGTCTGGTAAACTGCAAAATCCGTGCGCGGATGTATACAAGATTTAATTTTTGTCACGTGACCCAAGAGCCTCCATAACAATCTTAGCAGTCACGGCTCATTTCGGTGGTTTTGATAGTTACCATAAATAGTGGTTGGGTAAATAGTGTTTGTATATTCTAAGAAAAAGGCAAATGGTTATTTATATATCGTCTCTTCTGTTCCTGTTGCTGTTTATTTACTATATTTTACATTGATGGTTAGCTGTGCCTTTCCTGGATGTCACGTTTCCAATTCCCCAAAATACCAAGAAAAAGCCTCTTCCAGTTCCCCACGAGGAAAGATGAATTCAATACAAAATGGAGAAAAAACCTTTTAGATTGTTTATTAAAGTATCGTGAATTAACATGCCAAGAAAAACAAAACAAATAATGGAGGGTAAAAAAAGATGTATATATTTCTGTGAAGACCACTTTGACCAATTTGATTACACAAAGGATGGGAAAAAACAAATGGTCTTGCAAGCCATTCCAACCACAAATTTGCCAACTAAATCCGTTGAAAGCATGTTTAAGCCTGAGAGGAAACCTCCAGTCCCCAGGGTTCCAATCACCACCAAGGTTACGAAAAAACCTACTTTGAAATACCAAAATTACACAGAATTCTGTTCAAAAGTAAACAAAGTTAAGTTGGCTGGGTGGTAGACTAGAATTTAAAGATACACAGATATCAATCATGATGAAAGAACAGCCATACTCAATCCCAAAGTTACAAGTATTAGTATGTGCCGATCTTTATTTTATATACGGTGACAGTGTTTGGGTTAATGTTACCTGATGACCATCTTATTTATAAAAGGTATTTTAGGACTATGAGGCATGTTACTGTGTCTCAACTGATTAAAGATATAAGTGATTTAGTTGTATGTGGTGGTGTACCATCAAACTTCAATGATGATGAAATCCATAAACGTGTCATTTCATGTGATATCGACCTTTCAGAAAATGAGCCAACTTGTACTAAAGAAGTTTATCTTGCTAAAACTTGCGAACTTTTAACTATTGAAAAGACATGTTGGAATTGTAATATACTTACTAAGAAAAAAAATATTGTTGCTTCTACACCAGAGAAAACTGGACCATTGAAATTAAAGTCGCCTTTAACTAGCTCAACCAGAGAACAGCTAATTGAGACAGTTAAGTTTCATCAAACTGAGGAAAGACGGTTACGAAAAAAACTTGAAAAAGAAATTCATGCTAAATCCGTAAAGGTTGACAATTGTCTGTCTGCTGATCTAACAGAAATTATAGAAAGCCACGATAAACAAGTGACACCATTTATGAAGCTTTTATGGGAACAGCAACAGAAATATGCTTCTACTCAAAGATCTGGTGTACGATACCACCCAATACGCTTCTGTCTTTCACTCGCTGCAAAGTCAGCTTCCACTTATGATGAATTGCGTGAAAGTAATATTCTAACTCTCCCATTAAAAAGGACTTTGCGTGATTATAAGAATGCAATAAAGCCTCACGCTGGTTTTAACCCTGCTATTATCAACAATTTAGCTGAAATGACGGCCAATTTTGAACCTATACAGAGGTATGTTGTGCTCTCATTTGACGAAATGAAAATCAGTGAGAACTTAGTTTTTGACAAATATTCAGGAAATCTTGTAGGATATGTTGACTTAGGGGATCCTGAGATGAACTATTCACGACATTTGAGGATTGTAATGCTTTAGCATCACATATAATGATGTTTTTTATTTGTGGTTTACATTCAAAATTAAAATACGAACTTTGTTACTTTGGTACTAGAGGCATGCAAGCTTGCCAAATAATGAATTGTTTCTGGCGTGCTGTTTTGTACTTAGAGGACACATGCAAATTACATGTAGTTGCTGCTGTTTCTGATGTAGCATCACCCAACCGCTCCTTCTATAAAATGTATCTGAATTTGAGTCATACAACAAGTGATGTAGTCTATCGTTCCATTAACCTATATTCAGTAAATTCATATTTATGGTTCTTTGCAGATCCACCCCATCTTATGAAGACCACTCGTAATTGCATATACCATTCTGGAGAGGGAAATTATTCAAGGTTGATGTGGAATGATGGGAACAAAATTGTTTGGAGACATATCGTACAAATTGTTGAGAATCAACTTGCCTTGAAAGAGTGTGTTAAATTAACAGAATCACACATTCATTTAAACCCTTACACATCAATGAACAGTAAGCTTGCCACACAAGTATTGAGTGAGACAGTTGGTAAAATATTGTTGTCATATTACCCTGAAGCATCTGCTACTGCAAAATTATGTTTATATATCTATGGATTTGTTTTTTGATATTTTCAATATCAGATGTGAAAATGAAGGTATTCACAAATTGAAACCTAATTTGTTGCCTTTTTGAAGTGTTGGTGATCTTAGATTCCATTGGCTTGAAAATGAATTCCTTCCATATTTCGAGCAGTGGAAGATCAATATTCAAAATAGGCAGGAAAACTTTGGTCCTTTAGAGAGAAACAAAATGTTTCTATCATCACAAACCTATGAAGGCATAAAAATTTCTGTGTACTCATTCATAGAATGTGTCAAGTATTTGTTGGAGTGTGGAATGCAGTATGTGTTAACAGAGAAATTTAATCAAGATGTAGCTGAAGAGAATTTTGGTCGTCATCGACAACTTGGTCGTAGAAATGACAACCCTTCCTTACATCAATTTGGTTATGACTCGAATAGTCTCCGTATTTCGCGTTCAGTTATTCCACCTAGAGGAAATACGAAAGGAAAATACAACCGAAAACATAAAAAGTAATTGGGTTGATGTTGATGATAAACCCTTACCTAAGAGACAATAATTATAACTACATATTTCTTTTTTATGTTTGTTAATCAAATCTTAAATATTTTCTGTGTTCAAAAACCATACTAGAATATTGATAAAATGATACAATAGCATGTTGTAGTCCTGGTAAAAAAAAATGTTTTCGTAATGAACTCTTTTTAACAAGTTTAGTGGTGTGAGATTCCATCGATAATTTAATTTCTTTTTGTAGTGCTTTTGACTTAACCTTTGATTTCTTTTTTTGATTCGCTACATAATCCTTCGCAAATGAAAAGGATCTCACCCTAAGGTATCATAAAGGCATTTTTTCTAGAATATTATATTTGAATTCAGTTGTTGAAGCTATGTTTGATGTCATTGTTGTATATACATACTGATTATGTCTGGGTTGCATATTAATTTTTCAGTCATATCCTTGATTGGTATTTCTTGTATATTTTCTTCACAGGTGTTGAGGCGAAATAGCTCCTCTGCCTTGTAAAATATACTCAGGCATTCTTTAGAGACAGTTTTTAACCCGCCTCTACTTATTGTTTGTATAAAATGATTGTTGTTGTCTTCATCAACCATACATTCTAACAATGCAACTGTCTCTTTTTGAACTTGATGTACATTGCCTTTCCCATATTTAACCTTCTTCAATAAATTATGAATAACATATCCTGACAAGTCGTTCAAGCCATTAAGTTCTTTTTCCATTATTGCTTGTGGAAGAACTTTTGACTTATCAGAATCATCTTGCCTTAGTTGATGGTAGACCCTTTCACCTAGTGTCATCAATAATGCTGTTGCTGTGATATGTGATGTATTGGGAAAATATCTTTTAGAGTTAGCTGTTATCTTGCTAAAGAACTCTTCAAAATATTTCTCAGGGTGTTTTGTTGATTTAAATTGTTTACAAATTGAATTCACCTCAAGATAAATCATATTAATGGTATTCTCTTCTGGGAATATATTAGCAAATGTCTCTCTTCTTTCCTTTGTCAAACAAGGATCATTGCCACACACCTCGAGACTGTTTTTAAATATTTCTTTGAAGAGGTCAACATCTAAATTATATTCCTTGGTAGCTGTTGAGTGTTTTGTATTTTCATGCCTTCTCAGGCCACCAGCAGTCTTGTACTTTTTGTTACATAACCTACACGCGAATTCTCTAATATCCGATATCTAAAAAAGAAAAATATGAAATTAGGATGATTTCACTTTAAGAGGACACTGATACTGGTGAGAGGAGGGTATTTCAAACACAACTAACAAAGTGAATATATAAGTCATGATAAATCAACTGAGGAGAGTATTTAATATCAATACATTTGGCTGGACGTTTCTCCTTAACTGCGGGTTTATATACCTTCGTGTTAAACTGCAGCATTATTTATTTGCGAATTTAAATGAAAACAGCGATACAAACCTCTTGTACAGCTATATTAAAGTCACTATCTAGTTTATCTTCGTCGCTATCATTCAACCCGACTTCTAATAAGTATTGATAATCATTTTTACGTGCCATGATGATTAGATGGTATCTTAATCTGTTTTCGCGCAATCAACCAACCTACTTAACTTTTCACGCGATTCTCTTAAATGTTATGGATGGTGTTGTACCACGTGACTTAAATTTCGGTCACTAGCAACATAGCGCAGTTTGAAACAATAGCTTATAGTTCAGTCTCCAGACCATTTCTTTTTACGGACTATGATGCGTCAGGTTTCTTTATTATTAACCAAACATAATGGTAGCTGTAATAAATCGAAGATTGGAAGTCTCAATCAGCTTTTCTTGTTTCAAATTTCTAAATACTGTATATTATATGTATATATACGTGTATACTCTCGGGGGAATCGCGTATACCTTCGGGGGATTTTTGAATACATCTTGTTAATGGCATAATGTGATAGTTTTCATACCCTTTAAACCTATATTATGGGTTAAGTATAATTCATCCACTAAATAATTACGTTGATTTGCGAATTTTACAGTTTGTTGTATCTAATATAACATTTTCTGTTAGGTTGTATTTTCTTGCCGATTTCTTGAACTCATTCTGCAATATATACATTTTGGCATTTTGATTTTAAAAAGTAAAAAGAACATATTCTTTAAGTTCATTTGTTGTTAATATTATTCGTGTTTAATAGCTATGTTTTGAATTATTGCGTTTGTATTTTGTTGTGTGTTTGTGTTTTATATATAACTGTTCTTTTAGATCAGTATATTACTTGTTGAATAAAACCTTTATCAAGAGGTCTACTTTACTGAGCGTGTTATGTTTCAATATCCCTTGAGTTCATTACAATTTATTCAACTATCAATATGTCGAAATTCCTAAAGCCGACGAGACTTGATCTTGATCACAACTCACCAACTGCTTCAAAAGAATGGAATCATTGGAAACGAACCTTTGATAACTTTATCTAAGAATGTGGAAACGACGCTCCAGATAAATTTTGCTCTATTGTTAACTTTGTATCGTCCAACGTTAACGACTACATCGAAGAGTGTGATTCCTATGAGAGTGTTATTTTGACTCTGGATAGCTTGAATATAAAAACCCCTAATAAAATTTTTGGAAGATTACTCACAAGACATCAAACCTCAGGTGAATCCTGAAATTTCCCCTACTTTTCATAATTCAATTACTATCAATGACACTAAGGCCAACAAAAATATTGTTTCTGGTAACATAAACAAAATGGCTAAATAAAATAATACAGTAATAGCAAGAAGTTTGTTCATTTTTGTCACTTTTTAATGTCTTGAATATGTCTTGGCCTGTTTATGAAAGTTTCGGAACTTTCAATTGTGGCTCTTTTGGCAAGCGGGGGGTGTTTTGGCAAGCGGGGATGTCTTACTTCGAAAGTAGAATTATTAAATAGCCAGATTAGAAAGCTTGAATTGCAAATAACTGAATTTTAAAAAATCAAGTTACAAAATGACGATGTTAGATTCTATACTGACTTCCTCATTTTTCTTCTTTCATGGCTATGTTTGAATACTTATTTATTTATTTATTAGTCAATCTTTAGATCAGCATAAAACTGACCAATTTTCTCTGGTAAATGCGAAATAGTAGGACCATATACACTTATTAGTGTCATGTACCTATTATCTTTTAGTTTTAGTCGGCAAGACATTAATCGTTCGGAAAAAACAGAAGGAATCTCATCAATATGATCAAGTAAAGACGATTTTATTGCAAAACCGACGCCAGATAATCTTCTTTGTCCTTCAGGAAGACCTTTCCAGAAGAACGTATAGCCAGTGGTCTCAACAAGATGTCCTTCATCAGAAAAACGAGTCTCGGAGAGTGCAGCTATGTCAATGTTGTATCTTTTAAGTTCTTTTGATACAAGAGCAGTACGTCTAGCTGGCCTAGTGCTATCACGATCAAGAAGTGTCCGTACGTTCCAGCAGGCGAGTGTTAGAGGCAGTTTGGAATGATGGTGATTATGCTTATGTATCACAGTAGCTTGATGACGACCGGGTCCAGGCTGTGGAACCCTGGCATCCCTGCCAAGCCAGACCTGTTCACATAAACCAGTTCCCAAGCCCTTATTGCCATTGTTAACATTATAATAATGCATACTTTTACATAAATAAGGTGCATTTTTAAGTTACTGCCAACCATAAGTGGTCAAAAATGTAAATAGACGATTAACTAACTGGTACAAAAGAAGTACCTGTGCATTAGAAGGTATTTACAGTCCCTAAAGCTTGCACAGAACCAGAGAGACTTTTTAGAAATTGAAAGTGGGATTCGATGGCCCAGAAAATTGAGACGACCGAACGAACAAAAACCTCAGGTTTGAGTAATGTTTCCTTCACTAGCCTATGATCTTCCAAGACCTCATCTACAAGGCAGTAGTAGTTCTTTTATGTCAGAGGCCACTAACTCCTATATGGATTGCTTTCACTACAGCTAAGGAGTCCCATCTACCCCAGTTTTTTTATTACACATTTGTTAACAAACATAACATAATTATTTATGCTTTCAAAAAAAAATTATGTTCTTTTCTGCCCATATTTAACTGCTCTTTCGGCACCAATAAATCTATACTGGACAGGAATCTCAACACCATAACCTACTCCACGATTTACACGTTTCCCAGTTACTTTGCATCCGATGGTACAGTTAGGAATTTTCATAAATTGATGGAATATTACCGTATTTTAACAAAAGCTTGTAAATATTTTTGAGTGAATTCTTTATCAAAGAATACTTTATGATACGTGTACAAGTACCTAGTCTCTCATTTACAATCATCGTAAAGAAAATTATGAGAAACCTTTTTGGTCAAAATTACGTCCAAAACTGAATTTTGGTCAAATCTCTATATAACGGACATCTCTATAAAGGGGAAAATTTTTTTTGCACCGATGTTGTCCGCTTTAGGGAGATCCCACGGTACTTATTTCTTCCATGATATATATGGAAAATATATATAAATTGTGATTCTAATGATACCACTTAGGATGGATTACGGAGATAAAAGTCATTTTTACTTGCAACTGGGCATAGATTCTTCCCTGAAATTTTCTTGCTAGTATCACTGTTCGAACTATTTTTGCCATTAACGAGTCTTTAGGCGAATTAAATATTTAACGGGGTAGTACACTAATAAAAATTGAAAAAATCAAATTTTCAAATAAAGTTTTTTTTAACACATATATCGTAGAGTCCGATTTTGCAGTTGATTTTGCGGTAAAACCGTTATAAATGGTTTAAAATAGCATTTTAAATAAGCCACTGCAATCTCCAAGCATTATATTTTCTATAGCAACGCATATACAACTCCGTTGCTACGGACCTTTTACCTCAATTACCTCAAAAATTAATTTTGAAAGACTTATTCGATTTTACAGATATTGCAGAGTGTTCCATCAGTGCAACTTCTTGTTTGTTATTGTATTTCCCAGCATTCAAAGGCGATTTCAAAAGGTTAATGAAAATTACAGCTAGGAAAGAGGTGAGAGGAGCTACATTTTAGCTAACATATAGCTCAAATACACCAAAATTGACCTCCATCGAAGAAGATGTTTCATTCATTGACATCACCGCGTTCAGCATCTACTAAAGTTGTTGAATAAGCGTGATATAAGTATGGATGACCAGCAAGATTTTAACTTATTATGAACTTTGATTTAATGCCAGAGGTTATTAACATGCTGAAATGTTCAAACATGTGTAATGAAGGTATTTTGTTACAATATCCCTAGTGAATGCACTAATCGGGGTCAGAGGAAAATTAAGAGGATGAATGGTGTTGAGATTATAAGGTGGCTCCTATATGACGACGATTTGGTTCTAGTTTGTATAAGCATTGCTGATGCACAAGAAATCATGAATATAATGAATAACACTTGTAAAAGGTTTGGTCTAACAATTTCTTTCAAAAAAACAAAAGTGATGCAATTGAATACATCTACGAGTGATACTAAAATTATCATTGATGGTACTGAACTTGAAGATGTGTCCGAATTCTGCTATCTTGAACACATCATTTTCAAGGATGGTAGAAACTCCATTGATCTACGAATTGCAAAGGCAACAGCAAAATTTTACGAACTCAAGGGAGTCCTTTGTGACAAAGAAGTTCATATGTCCATTCGGACTAAAATACTTGAAGCATGTATTCGTCCCAGACTAACATATGCTACCCAATGCTGGAGGCCAAAAGAGAAAAAAATAAAAAGAATTGAAGGTTGTTGGTATGGCTTTCTAAGGCGAATGATTAAGGATGGTTTCCGTAGGAAACCTTCACTTGTAGAAGGAGAAATTAATCATGCTTTTTCTTATGCTAATACAGATCTAGAGCGCATAACAAAAAGTCAATCCTTACGAGAATATATTAACACTCAGTATCTGAAATACACAGCCCATGTGTGTCGTAGGGAAAATACAAATTTGACTAAGCTTAGTTTATTTTTCATTTCTAGAGTTCCATACTATCGAGATCCCTGGATAGGTATCTCAAAACTTTTGGGTGATCTTCCTATTGAGCAGATTAAAAGAGAAACACAGTCTAAGACTGGTTTCGCCAGGCTCCTAGAAGTCCTGACTCATATGAAGCCTAAAGCTTCAAAATGAGTACCTAAACTGTACTGTACTGTACAAGAAGTTTGGACTTTGTCTTAACGTTACCATTAATTGTAACAATGATGCCTGTGACTGGGAAAACGATTTTTATTCTTCAAAAACCTTTAACAAACTTACACAGGAAGAAGAGGAGAAAGAAAACAATGAACCATCTTCATCTCGTAAACGTAGAGTTGGTGAAAACCGTTCGAAGTAAACACTCGAGTTATTGTGGCGTTCCTTGAAATTGGGGACTTACTGCCATTGAGAAATTTTGTGGAATAATAAACATGCAAAAACCTATGAAAATGAGCAATTCGTAAAGGTTATACTGACCGAGATGAAGCAGTCGAAGGAAATGTTTATGCTTTTGGTGAATTTTAACTTTAAATCCATTTTACTCAAAATTACATTTTTTCCGCTGACGGCGGACGTTTCTCAGGAACTGTAAGAGCTACTGACGTAAAACTTTGCAGTTATGTTCAAATTGATAGCACCTGCAACCTTACCTAGAATTGTTATGGAAAATAAATTTTTAAAAAAATTATTAACATTTTCGGTCAGTCGACCAAGCCAAAAATTCCAATTTTTAGTAAAATATCCGTAACTTTACAACTTTTTATTAAATTTCTTAGCATTTAGGTAAGAGGTTGCAATACTTCATGGTACAAATCACTGAGAAAAATTTCAAGTTTAAAACATAAGCGGTTTCTGAGAAACGCCCGCCACAAGTTTGCCAAAATCGGGCTTTCCGCCCTTATTTACTGCATGTAAAAATATATTATTAAAATATTATTTAAATTTATATATATATGTATAATTTTTTTTTAATGTTTTTATGATGTTTTACAGTTTGTGAGTATATAAAACTCACAATAAGTCTTAAAAACAGAAATATTGATTACAAAAAGGCGGCACAACGTTTCTTAACGTTACATCCTCGAAAAATTCAAGAAAGTAATTTGGTGTATTTGTAAAATAATTTTAAGACCATATACTTTACTCAAACTTAAAATTTTAATTTTTTTCTCCGCCCCTCCTCAGGCCCAGCCATGGTGGATCTTCACCGAAACACTAAAACCATTTCATCTCTCTCTTAGTATTTTGAAAATGTTAGCATGTCTGTTTACTCCTTAGCTATTTCGTCTGAAATATTATAGCTAAGTGTTATTATCTGTTTATTACAGGTACTTTATATTTATCGTGAATAAATAAGTTCATGTCAGAAAACTTAAGCACACACTTATAGGGTTAGGGTTAAGAATAAGGGTTAAGCACTAATAAAACAATTAATTTTCAATTGGCACGGATCAAAATTAATATGATAGCTATTAATAAGCAGCAGAACTCAAGAGGTGGAGGAAGAGCTGTTGAATGTTTGATGATATCGATTAAGAGTTTTAATGGGAAAAGATGTAAATGTAGGATACAAGCTGCCCTTTTTCTTAAATATCAACCCCCCTTTTTAAATTTCACCTAACGCCCCTGGAGATTTAATAAAACAGTCGCTAGAAGTTGGCTAGCTAAGTGTTGGGTTTCGGAAAAAAGTGTAAGAATTGAGTAGAAATTAAAATTGTTCAATTATAAATTTTTCTTTGCACAAATGTTTATCAAGTAGTAGTGCTTTACTTTACAATACGCAAGGTCCAACAATGGATTCATCGCATCCACGGACGGGAAACTGAAGATCCCCAAAACGCCTACATTGGCAAAGAAGCCCGGGCAGAAGAAAATACCAAAAAATGCCAAAAATCAGTGGCCGAAAATAGAATCCAAAATATCCTACCAAGGAACAAAGCATCATGCTACCCCCTCAAGGTTCCCTATAATGTGATTGTTGATGTGCTTCTTATACAATCATATTGTGATAATCATGCTCTTTCTGTATTTTATGTGCCTTAGACAAAACACAAGAATATAAAAGTCATGAAGCTAGGTTTTGGATAAGAAAATAAATGAATTTACGAACTGTGAAACTTATACAGAGTTTTTACGAGAATAAAAATCAAAGATATGATCATCAACTTATTTTATTTATCAAAAGCAATTTTATGCACTTTGATCCATCCCAATTTTCCTGAATCCGAATTCCAGAATCCCGATTTTCATCCAAAATAGTCATGAGTCGTTTGTTTTTTTATATATGTCTTTTAAAAACAAACGGCAAACATCGTATATCTTACTTGATAAGTAATTTGTTATTGACAGTTTTATTTCTGAAATTATATAATGAAAACATACAAAAATCAATATATAACAGGTACTATGGTCTATAGCTTCTATCTTCTAACAACTTCATTTTGAGACAATAGTTCTTATACTACTTTGACCCAGCTTAAAATTGTCGTTTCAACGGTATATAATAGTCAATGTAAAAAAATTTGAAAAATGCTGACGTCAACATTGTCGCCTTTGAACCTTAATATCTCAAAATCGACAGATTTTAAGACCATAGTTCTTTTGGTAGTTATTATCAGAATAAAATTTTCGTTCCAACGGTGTATAGATTATCTAGGTTTGAATAAATAAATATTCTGACACAAAAAGTGCTGATGTCAGCAATCACGTGACTCTCTCGAAGGACAAGAGATTAGCGTCCACGTCGCGTCTTTTGGTAACTGCAATAGCAGGCTAATGATCTCACCAGTCACACTTGACAAACGCTTATATATATATATATATACGTGACTCTCTGAGGTGTCTCCCTCAAAATTTTGAATCGGAATTATTTTCTGAACATCTGTACCAAGTCTCATGCTTTTGTCAAAAACTGAAGTATGGAGGTGTTTTTTTGTGCTAACAGCCCTCACTACCATGCTTTAAGGTAGTTCCATAGTAGGAAAACTAACTTTTTAAACAGATTATCAAATTCATAATTGGATGAGGTACATTAAATAATTGAGAAAAAATGTATTTTTTTGCCTAATTAATTATGCATGCATAATTAATGCATAAATTAAGCAGTCAACTGTTGCGGAAAATGCCACAAAATCTACACATATCTGATGGCTCAAAATGTCAATATAAGTTTATAATAGATATTTGCAAATCCCCTAACGATTTCTAACAATTTCCATTGATAGTTCTCAAGTTACAGTTATTCAAGTTTTGATGTTACAAATTTTCGAAAAATATGTCCTTCTGTTTTTTAACACAGAACCTTAAAAACACATTTATGGACATATTTAGAGTTAGGGGATATGGATAATGATATAAAGAAGATCTCCTGAAAATTTAAAGTGATTCCAAGTAGCGGCGGTTCAAAAATTATCTTCCGCATGAGTTTAAACATTGCAAGATTTAGTTAAAGTTAAAAGAACGCATAAAAAAATAATAAGTTTTACTAAATTAAGATAAATAGAAGTCCTAAAAACTGCCTGCTTTGTATGTTGTTCCTTCTGTCTTCTTGTTTTTGTTACTTTTATACTTTTTGATTGATCTGATTTCTTTTCTTCTGCGTTTTA
Source organism: Candelabrum cocksii (assembly GCA_963930725.1). Lineage (NCBI taxonomy): Eukaryota > Metazoa > Cnidaria > Hydrozoa > Anthoathecata > Candelabridae > Candelabrum > Candelabrum cocksii. Next base: position 3,180,450 of record OZ005677.1, on the reverse strand, counting down.
CGGGGGAAAGAGGTTTGCGCACAAGATGACGTTTTCGTTTTGATGAAAGCTTTTTGGTTGATACTGTCTGTGCGGTTCCAATTTTCAACCCAGCTTTTCTCATTACATTTTCAATTCCTTCTTTTCCTTCATTAAAAATAACTACAGCAGATGAAACACCCAAGTCCAAAGTTTTTCTACTAACAAATACAGTTTTGGAGCACTTTGCCTAAATCATACCATTGAGTGCCTCGTTAACATTTTGCGTTTCCCATGGAGGCACTTTGATAACAAGGAGTCATCACGGAGGCGATGAAACAAATGTTTTATTTCTGGTTCATTGATGTTTGGTTGCAGATTTAACTTGTTTTTTGATTCTTTATCTTTATTCCAATGTGAGCACCAAGAATCATCAGTACGCATACCGTAAATGACCGATTAAACGCCCTGGGCGTTTATTTTAACAAACGAATTTTACCCTGGGCGTTTATTCGGGAGAGGCGTTAGTAAGGGAGGGGCGTTAATAAACAAAGTTCATCAACAAAAGTAATATAATCGAGAAGATGTACGTCGACTACATGATATCAAGTTTCTCGTCATTCTCTTCATCGTCATTAGGTGTTGAAAATCACATTGGTCATGTTTTTTAATTTAAAAATAAACGGTCGTAATTATCCATAAAGTAATTATGGCGAGAAGTGCTCCTTGTGAAAGTTTTGTAATGATTTATCGTGTTTTCTTTGAATCTGTTGTGAGAGGACATCATATCTATAAGGCAAAGTGGACTCCAGAAAAGAGAGAAATCCTAGTTTGCCGCAAAGACGAACGAGAAGAAGCGAGAGAACATGACAAGTATGCCATCGGTGTTTACAAAAAAGATGAGACAAAAATGAACAGTGAAGTAGGCCATGTTCCGATAGAGTTATCGAAGTTATTGGTGCAATTCTTAGAATCAAATTCACAAAACATGGTCGAAGTTCGAGTCACTGGGGAAAGATACAGAGAAGTTGGACTAGTTGTGCCTGGAACGTACTTGTGCTACACCAAGGGCAAGAAGATCGCAGATATGTTGTTTAGCGAACTGAATAGAAAGAGTAACTTGTATGAACATTTTACGCTTAAAATTAGTGAAACTGTTTCAAAATATCCACACTTTAAAGATTAAAGAAAGTAGTATTAATTTTGCTGTGAATCAAATGAAAGCCCATGGGCGTTTATTTTAATTTTTCTCTATGGACCTTGGCGTTTATTCGGGAATGGGCGTTTAATCGGGAGTGGGCGTTAGTTAAAAAATTTAACTTTAACCCTGGGCGTTTATTCGGGAGGGGCGTCAGTTCGGCAGTGAGCGTTAGATCGGTCATTTACGGTACACCATGTTTGAGCAATGATGTAATATTTTGTTCATTAGGTATAAGTTTCCTGTATTTTGTCGAATGTCTGTAGCAATTTTGAATATAATTAATAGCTGAATCTGTCAGCTTTCCTTTACCAAAGAGAACTTTATTTCTTTCTTTGGGTAATTCTTTTCGCAACTTGCGTAGATTATACCCGACACGTTTCTGGACATGGCCAATGCATTCACCCTTTTTGATCTCTAGGTCTGGATGTGGATCTGCTTTGACCACGTTTGAATAAGAAGAACTATCACCATCTCCTATGAAGGTTTTATAGCGTAGGTTGTGTTTTTCAATTGATCGCATAAATATATCCAAGGTACCACTAGTCTCCATGGATGAAGACGAACCGATGAAATTTGACGCACACATATGAGATTCCTTCCATTGATCATACTGTTCAGTACCTTTCTTTTTCTGCCAAAACTGACAAGCTTTACATTCCTTAGTTTTGATTTCAGTCGATACATTTATCATTTGATCGTTCAACACACGTAACAATGCCATTCAATGACGCAAATCCTTGTCTTTGCCAGGTACCATCAAAAGAAGCGTCAATATCTGTAACAACATTGTTACCAGTCTGGACAGCTTTGGCAGCTTTATTCATGCTTTCATTTGCTGCATCAACATATGCAGAATGAACATATTTATTTACTGTTTCTGTATATGCAAAGTTTGACATTGGAGCCGGCATATTCATATTGCTGCAAAAATTTTCAATAGCTGAATGTCCCTTCCCAATCTCACGAAACGCTATAACTGTTCGCACGTTGATGTCATAAGTGCCAGCGGTATTTTCAATTAATTTAAATGTAAAGAAAGAGTTTTTCCAACCACATGGACATACTAAACATAATTTCTGCGCAAGCCCTTTTTTATGGTGTGGAATAATATTCACCGACAAAACATTTGAGGACAATCCACCATTGACGGCACAGCATTCAGGGCATTAACCAACCAAATTAATCATTTCTCCTAACACTTCAAGAAGTTAATGTTCTGAATATCTCCTATCAAGCTTTCTTCACTTGTACATTGCGTGTTGTTAGCAGTTTCATCAACTAGAGGATCAACATTATTGCCGATGACAACAGGGTTTGATGGAGGAGGCGGATGGATGATGAACCGTCAACATCATCAACAATCTTCTTATTTCGAGCTCTTCTCTTTTTTCTTTGTCGAGATTTATCTCTCCTATCCTTGTGACCCATGTTTTAATACCAAAATAATACAATTGTGATAAATAAATGATAAGTAAACAACTTGAGAGTAAAGTAATACATAGTACAGAAAAGCTTTGTACACACAGTGACAGTCACAACAGTACAACAACACAAACAGACTGTTCGCTACTTGTCGCTTGTGTAAAGCTAGCCGTACCTAACAGCCTTACCTTAGCCGTACCTAATAAAACAATGAAAAACATACAAAGAAAGTTAACTTTGAAAGAAAAAAGACATATAGTTATAAGTTCATTGAATAAAAAGTTCAAATAATGTTAATGCGCAAATAAAATGTGTCGTTTTGTTGTCTATTTTATATCTATGTGTTCTTTTGCGGCAATGTTTTGTTTTAAATGCAGTAAACCATTTTGAATTGAGGGAATCCGATTTGCATTTTCCCAGGAATCATTCTGAGAGGGAATCTCCTAACCACATTTTTTTGCCATTGTTCAAAAAATTCTCAGTAAGTTTGTTGTTGCGGCCATATTTTGCATCTCTCTCTCCGCTACGTCTTCATCAAGGTAATACATTCTAAGTGAAGTTTGGGAATAGAAGGGGGAAGTATAACTTGAGAACGAATAGGGTGCCAAAGCGGTCATCAAGCTATATATCCAGGGGCGGATCCAGGATTTATTTGCTAAGAGTCTTATTTTGATTTGATAAAATTCTAGATTTGTTAAATTAAGATATAATTGCAATGCTCAGTTTTTTTTTGAACGAGATATTTTTAAATAAAAGATACAAGGTCAAATAAACTACTTTAATCGGAAAAACTTTCGCGAATTTGCATTTTTCGCAAAAGTTACACTCGCAAAAAGCTCCGAAAATTGCAATTCGCGAAAGTATATCTTGCGAAATTCTTGTGATTTTGGATTCTGTATATTATGGTAGAAAAGATGATGATTATGGCTTGAAAATCAGTTGATTGTTGTTTTTGTTTATACTTTATATGATTTTTACTGAAAAATCCTGATTTTTATTTGTGAAATCTTTTGATTCCTCCATTCACGAAAGTCTATCCAGAAAATTTCGCGAATTTTTTTCTTTGCGAAAGTTTCTCTCGTACAAAAATACAATAAAGTAATTGATTTCTTTTGCTATTGAATACACAGCAATTGAGACACATTTATTGTTAACTAATAGTTAACAATGGGCTCTTCGTAGATATGAAATAGCTATTTCCCAAAATCTATATGCGGTGATTCCCTTGGTTACACTCTGCGTAGATGATGTTAAAATATACTTGTAATTGTTGTTTTTCAAATTAATTTGTACTTTTTTTTTCATAAATATGACTGTAATTATCATGTTTATGATATAGAGGAGTACTTTCAATTTAAATAGTCATTTACTTCTTATTTTATGGAGTTTTATTAGGTACGGCTAAGGTAAGGCTGTTAGGTACGGCTAGCTTTACACAAGCCTACTTGTCTGCCATTTTAATTACTCAATTGAACCATCAAAACAAGTTCCGTTCTATAGAAGGTCCCGTAATGCGGAACAGATCGTTTATATATCCAAAAAAGGGCAAAATGAAAGTGAAAGACGAGGGAAAGAAAAAGTCAAGAATTTTGTTTTTTGTTTTTACCCTGCATCAAGAACATTTAAATATCTCAAAAAGTATAAATGCTATGAACAAAATAACCGCAGATTCGGAATCTACGATGAATTTTGCATAGAAATAGGATATCCCCATTTATCAATAGGTTGCGTGAATATCTGTAACTTGATTGGCTAATCACGAGGAAATATTTATCATATTACCACCTTAACCAATCAGAAAAAATATTGAATTTTGCACTCCTTTTTAGCCAATCAAGAAAAAATATTACGTTACAGATATTCACGCAAATCCTTTGATAAATTGTATTGTATTGAATTGTACAATATGATCCGCACTAAATGGTTCGATTAGTTAAGGTGGCTCCTATAGAAAAAAACACCATTTTTATCAAAAATTGAAATTTTGGGTTTTTATTGCATTTTATGTAAAATTTATTCAGCTTTTAAAATATATATACTTTTAATAAGAAACAGTGACTGGCATTGTCAAAAAAAAGATTTTTTTGGCGGTCAGGTAAAAAATATATTTATAAAATAATGGAAAACAGCGGAAAAAACGCATATATCTATATGCTATATATAGCTAATAGATTGCATTTTAGATTTTTTTAAAGATTAAAAACATTATTCATAGAAAAGATAACTGGTCTGTGTTTTACACAATAAATAAAAAGGGCAGTTTTTTCAAAACAAATAAGCATTTATGTTTTCTTTTTCTGTTAGAATGGTGTTTTGTATTTTTTGATTTGTTGAGTTGAGGACTTTTTCTGCATGTTTTCAATTAGTTTAGCTACTGTTATATGCATTTGTTGTTACTTTTTTATAGATAACTATAAAAATGCCAAACAAAAAGAATTTTTCGAGAAAAAGAAAGGGAAAGTTTAAAGGAAATCGTTACACAAAGGTTCTAAAGCCGACAGATGATGACCTTCCAGTTGGTGTAAATATAAAAAGGACCAAATAAATGGTACGATCACATACAAAAAAAACATAAACTTACCACCATGGATATTTCAATTACTTTTACCAACCTTTAGAGAATTAGGTAAAGACGAGTTACTTTCAAAATGCCTGCACGGGGAAACCCAAAATGCAAACGAAGGGTTCAACAATGTTGTATGGTCGAGATGCCTGAAAAATATTTTTGTCACTAAAGATGTACTGCAAATTGGTATAAATTCTGCAGTTATACATTTTAATGATGGTGCAGATTCCGTAGGTTATATTCTTAAGGAGTTTGGTGTTTCTTGTGGTGTATTTTCCGATAAAGGCAATGAGTCGCTAAATGAGTCGAGCATTCGGTGGTCATTGAACAAAGCCAGTGAACAGACTAAAAAAAAGCGAAAGCATCTACGATCCAAGAAAATAGGTTTAACAGACACGGAAAAAGATAAAGAAATTGTTAAGTCCTATGTTCCTGGTGGTTTTTAGACTTGTATAGATGTTTGTAGGATAATTTTATGCATTTTTATACTATATTTATTCCTTGTTTTTCTAAGTTTTGCGATTTGTCGCTTTTTTGCAGTTTCAAAACACGATTTTTCAAGATCTATGGGAGCTATTTAGTTGAAATTTTCAGGAGTTGTTGCTTAACAACATAACTGTTGGTTGTACTAAAATTATCACTTAAAAAGATTTAAAACTGTGCCAATGAACAATTTCACACAAGGTTATGGGAACGTCTTTCTGGCTTTCTTAAAATTTGTCCGCCATTATGATTTATTTTTATTATTTTTTTTCTAAATTAGTACAACCCAAAAGTAGTTATATAATTGAGCTATATACTAAAAATTATCAAGGTTGCACCAATATTTAGTTTTTAACAGTGTTTTGAATTTTTTGTGGTTGATTTTGAATAATAATTCCTGAAAAAAAAATTTACTCGCGATTTTTTATGTTTCTTTGAGTTGTTGTTATCTAAAATCAAAACTAACGTTAAAAAAAACTAGTTGGAATGTTTTCAAAGAACTTTATTTTTTTCTATAGGAGCCACCTTAAATGCATTTTCAAAAAAGGCACAAACAACCACGGTTGTGATTGTTAGCAAGAGCTTTGTTTATTTATTTATTTTGCTCATTTTGAAAAGAAACTACATTTTGAGGAGTTAAATAATTGCTCGTGCTAAACGCGTGTTAATAAAATTGGTATACAAATGGAGTTTGTAAAAACATGTATTTTGCATATGTATAAAACGTTTTTTAACATAAATTTTGATTAAACATAGAATCATTTTATACGGCTGAATGGATGTGTTATATTTATAGGTGTTGACGTAAAATTGATGGTTTTTCAACCGATTCCTGGCACGAGATGGGTGGTGGTTTTGGTGTGTGTTTTGACAATTATTGTTTTTTTGTTTGTTGTCAAGTCGAACTTAGATCTGCTCAACGTGAGATATGTACCCAAAATCTACAATGTTCGCCTAGATAAAGAATACACTATACAACCTAAATTAGTTCTTTTCTACACAACGTTTTTCGGCGACAAACCTTGGTTCGCAGATACCTTTGAAAAATCGAATTGTGGCAGCGCAATAAAGAAGTGTGATATTACTTACGATAACAAACTTTACAAAAAGAGCGATGTTGTTATTTTTCACGCGAGGAACATGCCTTCTTATGGTGAACTGAGTCAGTTGAATCAACAAAGGAAAAAAGGACAGCTCTGGGTTTATTTCATAATGGAGAGTCTCTTGAATACACCTGACATGAGCGGAATTAATAGATTTTTCAATCTCACTTCATCATACCGGATTGATTCGGACATTCCAATGTTTTATAGATTTCGTTTTCCTGTCGATGGTAAAACATCTGGAAAGGATTATTTTGGCAGCAAAACTGACGAAGTCGCGTGGGTTGTAAGCAATTGTGAGGGAAAGAGAGAGAAACTGGCACGGAAATTGATCGAGTACGGAGTCAAAATGAAAGTCGCTGGTGGCTGTTCAAGACGATTTCCAGAAAACAGATTCACATGCTCGGGTAGAGAGTGTAGCGAAATTTCAAATTTTAAGTTTTATTTCTCAGCTGAGAATTCCCTGTGCAAAGACTATATAACGGAAAAGTACTGGTTACGTTTGTCGAACGATATCATACCTATTGTATTTGGCGGATCGAACTATTCCGACGAGAGGTTGGCTATACCAGGATCCTTCATTGACGCCATGAGCTTTCCTTCCCCTAAATCACTAGCTGAGTACATTCTTAAAGTAAGTGTGAACAGGACGTTGTATAACAGTTACTTCGCGTGGAAAAACAAATGGACGTTTCGAAGGCATGATTATTACACGTGCGAAATTTGTAAATTTTTTTCCAATCCCACTAACAGAAGCATATTTTCCGTTGAACCGTTTAAGAAGAAAGAGTGCAGTCAACCGTTGCGAAAGTACAATACGTGGATCAACCTATGAAGCTCCTCATTGTGTTAGAAAAAAGTTTTTCTTTCCCGGAAATGTATTGCATTAGTAAACTTATTATATTTTGTGTGAATTGTATATTTTTTTGACCACTTATATACATTAGAAATCCGCTGATGTCAGCAGAATGCCCGTCAACGGTTCAAATCACAATGGATGATTATAAACCTAACCTTTTGAACAATCCCCAGGACCTTGAGAAAAATATGGTTTGAGACTGGATCACCTTTTTCTTAATAAATTGCATGATATTTTTAAATATATACGTTTTTATTTTTGTTTGAATTTTTTTTCTAATAAAACAAAAGTTTAAATTGCTTTTTCCAGTTAAACATTTCCTTTGTCAACATCCGTTGGCGTTATTCTGCTTTTTTAATAGAAAGATGGGAGGAACAACAAATTCAATTCCCTTTTTATTTTCCTTCTCTGGTATCCTAAATGTCGATTTTCTTTTAGTTCGTTCTATATTTTTCGGTTCAATTTCTATCTGCGCAATTTAATTTTACATTTACAACTATTTAACCGTTGATTTTTATCAGTGTATATGATACTAATAGTTTGTTTTTTTTATTTTTATTTAGTTTTTTATTTTAAATTTGTTATCTATTTTTAATTTTATTTTTTGAGCAGGACAAGCATTTATAGCAGTTTTGTAAACTGAAGTTTTTATCTTGTAAAAACATTGTTAATAATAATAATCCTAGTATAGGATTATAGTAGGACTAATCAATGCTTTAGAACAATGAACTTGAAAGTTTATTGCGCAGATATGGTACAGGCTAGAGTGAAAGATTGCGAGCTGCGAATTCTTTCTGTGTATAGCTATTAAAGATACACTACCAAAATTATTTTTTGTGTCCCCATAAAAGGATGCATCCGTATCCATCTACATGCATTTTCAGCCAATTTTTTCTCAATTTTTCATCTCGCCACACGTAGACGTTAGTAAAACTCTTAATCAATGATGTAGCCCTGCTAGTTGGTGGTAAAGTCTCTCATATGTTCTCAATGATTAACATTGCACGAGCGTACTTGAAGTTTTTTAAATATTTTTGATTACCATTAGTAAACAAGTTTCCGAGCGAACCCTGAGTTTCTAACAAACATGTTTCCTAAAAAATATATGTGAATCTGTATTAATCGTGACACCATACGAATGAATTTCCCAGAAACCTCTTACTAAACAACAAACCAATCCAAGATACCTTAAGGAAAGAAATTTTCGCGATTTTGGCCCCAAATCGCGAAACTTAATAAAAATGCCTTATCCGCGACACGTAATGAAAATGCCTTATCCGCGAAATTAAATTTTTCTCTCGTTTTTTTAGTGTCACTTAACATGCAATTAAAAATATAAGAAAATACAGTACTAAATATTCCCCTAAACTCGCGAATTAGGCAATATATTCCGCGAAATTCAGATATATTACCTCATCCACGAAATTGGCAGTTTTTAGACCTGTCATTGCGAAAATATCTTCCCTTAAGGTAACAAAGAAACTGAGACATCTTTGATTACTTTGGTATTGGACCTAAACTCTATTCAAATATCCCTATCTCTGATAAACACTTTTCTGAACACCTTAAAACATAGTAGGATTAAAGAGGTAGCCTACTATAGGCGAAACCGACAGTAATATCATACTTTATGGGGAGAAAGTTTCGCGAGGAAAAAAAACGCGAAATTTTAGGGATTTACTTTCGCGAATCACTCGATTAAATCTATTTCGCGTTCAACTGAAAATGTGGATTTCGCGTTGGATAAACTTTCACGTATTCGGTTTTTGTACAGTTTTTTTTTCTCTAAACATTGAAATTTTGACAAATAAAACAGAGATTTGTTTACATCAAACATAAATTTTTCTTTCTAATAAGAAAATTATTTAAGTAGAAATAACAAAATATTTCTTGGATAGAGGAACTTCAATGTATGTTAAACTGTCTTCACGCCGTTACCGACGATCACCATTGCTCTAAGGTGACATTGAAATTCCTTGTATTGTATATTTAATTATTTATTCATGCAGACACTTAAAAATTTCACAGCTTGCAGAACGCTACCTTCAATTGGTTAAGGATCGTTATACAGAACCTAAGGACGAGAAGATATTTGGATCTTTCACCAATGAAGCGCTTCTGGAACTTGCACAAACAAATAAAGCAAAGAAGCAGTCAGCTCCCCCAAAAAAAAGAATCAACCAAATCTTGATATTCGTGATATGTTCAAAGTGATAACGCAGAAAAAAATCCGCCAATGTTATTGATTTATTAGACTGATATACATGTTTTTTTCTTCTTCAATTTAACTTTCGCGAATCGGCTTCCTAGACCATTTCGCGTGGGATAAACTTTCGCGAATCCGAATGTCAGTTTTTTTCGCGAGGACTTACTTTCGCGAAAATGACCAAAAAACGCGAAAACGCGAAACTTTCTCCCCATAAAATATTTTAACTATAAACCTCGAATATAATTTCTGATAACATTACAAATATTGTTAAAATCTAAAACGTAAAAAGTGTAAATGAAACAAATAAACAAACCCAGAGAACTAAATATAAGATATATTTGTAAAGTAAGAATTTTATTTCATATATATATTTTTTCTTTTATTATAAAATGTGTCTCTTGTAAATTTAATAGTTTATGTATTTCAAAACACAACAAATTCATTTTTACATACAGAAATATTCTTATATTTTCTAGCATCATAATATAAATAATTGTCAATAAACCTCAAAACTTAATGGAAATGCAACCACGTGAACATTAGAAAACGATGATTCAGCAGAAAAATATGCATAGGTAAGCAGTTTTTTTGACGCTAGTAGCAAAAAAAAAACAATTTAAATTCTTTACGAAAGATTTCTGAGAATTCATCTAGTTTTGATTGATAGCAAAAGAAATTTTTTCCTAATGGAAAATGTTTCTTTTTACCGAAAAAAAATGGGGGGAAAATTTCACACGTAAAGCATAAGGAAAGATTCTAGATACATCAATAACCACATTATAATGATAACGACAGCAAGAATGTTGAAAATAGAGATTTCTTCAATAATAGAAAGGTTATGATACAGGTCTTTCAAAAGCAAGAGTTTAAAGGCAACAAATCTCCCGAGAAAATACATATGTTAATATTTGCTCGCATTAGAATTTTAATTTCACAAGCACGCGTCAAAAATAAGAAGAATTAGACCTCACACAACTTGTAACCATACACGGCAGTGGTCAAACCTCCCCGAAATTCATGTGGCCGGTGTTCTTGGCGTGCTGCTGAGCCTGCGTTTGACCCACCAACGGAGTGTTGCATACCAAACAGCGCAAAGAGAAGCCGGACAGATCAGTGAACTGGCGAAGCTATTATGTAAATTACTCAATCACGATTTAACCGAACAGTGGAGTGACGTCATACCTTTTTGGCTTGTTCAGCTATTTCGAGCGCTTCGATTTGTTTGTTGACGTCACTGGTATCGAATATGGTTTGAACGGTGGCACCGCTCTCTCCGTCGGCGAGCGCGTCATAATGTATACCATCGTATAGCAGGAACACTCGCTTCCTGTACGCCTCGTTTTCGCCTGAAACGAGCACTTTTCATTGAGACGAAAACTTTGCAGAGTTCGTGAGTGATTTATTATCTCGGAGTTTCTTCATGTAAATTAAAATCTTCCCCGAATTTTTTTCTGTCAGCCAAACTCTCCTAATTGAAACGTGTTGATTGACTTTCCAGAGTTCCATCTTGAATTCAAGACTCGAGAAAATTTATCTTGACAAGGCGACTTTATTAAAAAAAAATAATTCTATTGAAACTGGCTTGTGATTCCACAGAAAAATCATTTCAAAACAATTCTTTTAGTAACATACCGTAAATGACCGATTAAACGCCCTGGGCGTTTATTTTAACAAACGAATTTTACCCTGGGCGTTTATTCGGAAGGGAGGGGCGTTAATAAACAAAGTCCATCAACAAAAGTAATATAATTGAGAAGATGTACGTCGACTACATGATATCAAGTTTCTCGTCATTCTCTTCATCGTCATCGAGGAGGTGGAATGGCTAGGTCGCTGCCTCCATATCTTCTTCATTAATGAAAGAAAAGGGATTGGTATCACCTATCTCCTCGTTTGTCATGACAGCTAGTTGTGCTTTTAACTTTTCTGCTCCTGCCTCACAAGTCGTCCCCTCCTTAAAGCAATGTATTTGGTCATCTTCAGAGCCATTTGTTGGGAGATTTAGAGCGCAAACCTTGAACGACTTGGCAATCATTTCTTTCGATAGATGTGACCACGATTCGAGAATCCACTGAACAATTTTCCGCCGTGGTATTAAAAGTATTAATTTTGCTAGGAATCAAATGAAAGCCCATGGGCGTTTATTTTAATTTTTCTCTATGGACCTGGGCGTTTAATCGGGAGTGGGCGTTAGTTAAAAAATTTAACTTTAATCCTGGGCGTTTTTTCGGGAGGGGCGTCAGTTCGGGAGTGGAGTCAGTTCGTTATATCGGTCATTTCCGGTAAGCAAAATCAGTTAATGGCGGGTTTCCACGAGGAGAAATCATCAGCATGCGCACTTTTGTTTGTTCTGATTTGACAGGCGAAACAATGCGAAATAATTCGGCACGAAAAAGTAGGAATCATTTCTACTTTTTCGCGACGAAATATTTCGCCAAACAAACGCATTCAAATGTGCTAAATAAGCAAAATAATTCAAGACTACAAAACAAAGATGGCGGACATTGAGCATTAGAGGCATTGAGCAGTGTGTGTGTGTGTGTGTGTGTGTGTGTGTGTGTGTGTGTGTGTGTGTGTGTGTGTGTGTGTGTGTGTGTGTGTGTGTGTGTGTGTGTGTGTGTGTGTGTGTGTGTGTGTGTGTGGGGGGGGGGGGGGGGGGGGGGTTAAAATTATTCCACTTTTTGATAATTTAATCAATTACGTATTTTGTAGACATACCTATCCAATCTCTGCAAAGATCCAAGAATTTAAAGAATAATTTTCATCCAGAATCGTTCTAAGCATTCTGTAGCGCGTAAATTACTAATTTGAAGATGGTGGATCTTCATCTTAAGGTCAAAGACCTAAAAATACCATACCGTAAGCATATATACGCCCCGTTTGTATGTCAGCTACATCGATCTCCACTTCGTTATATTTCGAAAGAACGTTTAATTCGATCGCGCCTGAAAAAGGAAAATTGGTCAGCAAGTCCTTAAATTAAACCAACTCAGGATTGATTTTACTTTCTCCTTTATTCGGGTATATTCACAGGATGTTTTAAACATAAAACGCTACATGAAGTTGAAAACATGATCACCTCCCCAGTGCTCTTTCTGTGTAAGCCACAAGCAATATTCGGAGTTGGGTTTCCCCAGGAACGCTTCCGAGTATGTCTCCGGGTCCTTCGCGATGCACTTGGCAGCTATCACTCGCATGTCGTCAGCAAACTTCTCAGAGCTCATAAGAACGTAACTACAATGAACAGATCTTCAGTAACATTATAAAACCTTGCCTACTGAAGGCGATCATTGTTAAAGCGGAAGTCAAGTGAGAAAAAACTCATTGCCCTAAAAACCATTTATACAAACGAAGTGATAAATGTAAAAGTAGACTAAGCGCTCTATGTAGGATGAGGTAAAATTGGTCTCCCTGGCAACACTATCTCTTTATCAACAGCCATATGCAGGAGACATGATATTAACCCTTCCCGTCATTTGAGCGAGGTATCAATCCAGATGCCGTAAATGATCGAATAAGCTCACGATCAACCTTACCCCCCCCCCCCCCCCCCCCCTCTCTCTCTTCGCCCTCGCCAACAAGCATAGCAATATTACCAAACCTCGGTTTAAATGGATTTTCCTTCAAAAAAAAAACCAAATTAGCCCACGGGGGCATATTCAAAAGGGGCTTATTTAATAAAATCAATTTTACCCCTGGGATTTAAACGAAAAGGGCGGCTATTCAAGAATGGCGGGTTGTTCGATCATATACGGTACTCTCAGGTGCTTAATACAAAAGGGGACGCCCCCTCCCCCGTTCTTATTAAGACCCCCCCCCCGTTTATGAAATCTGAGGAAAATTTTACCACCCCCACCCCCCTTGTATTAAGACCCCTCCCCCGGTTATAAGATCTGGAGCATAAATTCCCACTCCCCCCCCTTGTATTAAGCACCTGAGAGTACACATATTATAGTTCCAAAAGGATTTATTTGGGATTAATAGGTTACCTATAGTACTTCCATTGAAACCAACACAACTTAAAATGAAAATATTAGGTATGTAACATAGACAATGACAAAACCATGAAAAAATGTCACAAATGGCCATTATTATCTATTCAAATTTTTCTTCTTTCCCTTTAAATTTTTACGTCTTAAAATACAAAGTAATACAATTTATATTTAATTTATTTATATTTACTAAATATAAATTACTTTAATATTACTAAAATAACAATATAATATTACTAAAATGTCATTAAATATAAGTTCAGGATTATTTTATCACCAAGCCTCTATTGGATCACTGCATTAACATAGTGATGGTCTTTCATGATTGTGTTTAAATGAAACGCCTTACAGGAGTCATGTTATACAACCTAATATATTATACCAGTAGAATGAAAAAGTTGTACAAAGAAAGACAACAATAAGGTGCTAACCTCAGACTTGTGAACAAACAGGAATTGTCAGCTGGTACAACCCTAGCACGGTAGAAGTTGACAGTTATAACAAAGGAATAAGTTTCAAAATAACAAAGAAATAATAAAAAAATACTAAGTAAACACGAGAAATAATGAAACAAATATAATGGGATATTTATGAAAAAACAATTTTGGTGTAGAAATATGAAACGCAAACTGCCAGCCACGAACGAAGATGTCAAATCTCCACAAACTCCATATTTTAACTAGATGAACTTATACTTTCGAAACATTTTCCTTTTCGTAAGCAGATCACCACTCTTCTGTTTTTCTCCTTCAACAATGAGAGTGTCGCCAGAACGAACGTTCGACTCTTCCAAGGTCTTCTCCAAACACGACATGTTCAACGGTTTCGGTGGAAAGCCACTCATGACTGTATGGGAAAACAACAGTTTACTGACTTCGCCGTGATAGGCTTGGTTTAACTTGTCACATATACCTTATTATTGTACTAATTTTAGCGCGTACTAATTTTCACGCATTCGCGCAAAAATCTGAAAAATGGGTGAAAATTAGTAGTTATGACGCGCAAGGGGGCATGCGCGAAAATTAATACGCACAAAAATTAAAATTTTGATTTTATATATATATATATATATATATATATATATATATATATATATATATATATATATATATATATATATATTGTGAAATCTTCTTTTACTCAGGATATAGTGCTCGATAAACTGCGCGTTGCAGAAAGAGCGAATTAGTTGATAAAGAAAAGATTCAATAATTTATTTTCCAGAACTTAAAGTTTCATGCCCGTTCTGGACAATCTTCAGCTAGAAATAAATTGTCAATACAAAAAACCGTTAAAAATATAAATAAGACACTAGCATGTTTTCATTATTTGCGTCACAATCGTTTACGTGTTATCGTCAGGATTGTGGAGCATTAGGAGATGTTTTCGTCGATGGCGGCATTTAGCAATTATCTCAGTTCTTTTATTGAGAAGATTTCTCCCAGGATAATTGACTATTTCAAATTTTTCTTTTAAACACAGTGAGCAATATTGTTTAATTCTTTTATTGTCCACATTTCAACAGAGAGTGAAGTGCTGTTTCTGTATCTTTCATTGAAAAATGACGATTTATGGTTTGCAAACCGCTTCTTGAAAGTACTTTCGCACAGTCCAATGGATTTCTTCTCCTTATAATTTGGCAAATTGGATGTAATTGTGGCTTCATATATGATATTCTTCACCAGACAGTTTTGGTTTAGTGGGCAGCTGCCTTTTTTCATACAATTGCATGTTCTGTTAGGGTTTACGGGTGGTGGTGTTAAGATCTTTTTGTTGTGTCCGTTTATAACCGCTTTCATGTTTGGCATACAGCTGTAGCTGACTTTAACGTTGTTTTTGTTAAATATCTTGTGGAACTTATGTTGTCGTGGGAAGTGCCTCTGAACCAAGTTGAGGAAAAATTTACCGATGTTGGTGGAGATGTTGTTGTTAAATGGTGGATTGAACCATATTATATTCCTTTTACGGTTTTATTTTGTAAACCATCGGGCTCCCACTCATCTTCCGAATCTGATTGGAAGCTTTCTTTGGGCGTCACAAAATTTTCAATGTATAGACCACCAGTTGTAACTGCGGCTTCAAACCTCCACGCCTCCTCATCAAGTGGATCGACATGGTGAAATGGGTTCAAATTTGGCAGCCATAATTCAAATATCCAATCCTTTTTTCAGAAGAAAAAAGTTGTTACAGGCAGCAGATCAGATGTAATCATTGAATTTTCTGATTCCGAATAAATAAAACATTTCTTTATCTTCGTAAATTCTTTCTTTACTGCCCCCCGCCACAAAATCAAAAACTTTGCATTCACTAATGTACACCCTTAAAAAAAATAATTCACAATAGGAATATTAGAAGATGATGAGATAGGAATGGATGATGAGTCGTAATTTCGCAGAAAATTAGTGCTTTTGGTGTGGTAACAAAAAAACATGCCCATAAACTTTATCACAATCATTATTATTATTATCATTATTATTTATTATTGTCTATCACCGAACCAGATTCTTTCGATGTAGTAGAAAAGAAATTGAAACAAAAAAGTGAAATCGCAACAATTAATGCCACAGAATTTAAGGAAAAGAACGAAATTACAAATAATTATGTAGCAAAATCCACTTTTTGTAACTTTTATATCAGCATTAATTTATCTCCTTAAGGTACACGATTTTCATTGAATAATAAAAATTAATGAAAAGAATAACGAACTAATCAGTTAATTCTTTAACAAGAGAAAGCCCAGAAACATTTATTTTTATTCCATGGTCATACTCGAAAAATTCAATGTGATTTTCATATACAATCGTTTAGCTAACAAAGAACCAAAAGAGCTAATTCCTTTACATGCAAGTACGGAAAGGAAATGCTTTCAATCTGACTCTGTTAAAGTTCAACTTAATATTCTGGCGTTTGTTAGTTCTGCACTTACCTTCCTTGGACCAGTATACATAGGGTTGGTATTTACTTGACCATTCTGCTTGATGGTATTTATCGGGTGGTTGGAATGAACGTGGATATAGTTAACTTCGTTGCCTGGTTTGTGATAAGGTTTAAATGTCCCAGTGGTCAAGTCGAGTGTGACGTCCAAGTAGTTAACTACCGTCATATTGCATTCAACCACTATCTCCAATTTATATATATATATGTGTGTGTTTATTAAAGGGCACATAAAACAATAAAAATTTTCACTTTATTTATCCTAATCAATCAAATCCTAGATAAAATATTTCTTGTAAAATGGCCTTGCGCGAAAATTAATACGCGCGAAATTATACTAAATTCATGATGTGCGAAAATAAATACGCGCAAAATTACACGTCAGGCCCGTTTAAATGAGTACAAATAAGGTAGTTCGCAACTTTGATGTCAGTGACGATCATACAACTTCCATCATATAAGATTGGATCAAAATGTGGATATTGTATAATATATGTAACGACAAATTAGTTAGCAAAGGAAATAAATACTCTATTTACAATTGCACAATGCAAAAGAATTCTAAACAACAGTAAAATCATTATTATTATTCTTTGGACCGTATTTTTGGTCCATGATTTAAAGAGAAGGAAATCATCAATTGCCAAAAATTGATTGGCCTAAAGTCCTAATTGAGAGAGGAAATATCTGAACCATAAGTTAGGGTTCGTAAGTTTTCAATAACGCTTTCAAGATCACGTATTCGAATGAAAGGTCACTTAGAATGGGGAGTTGGACGCGCTTTTCAAGGTACTGTATAGTTAGTACCTGTCGAGTGAATCGAATCGTTTCTCGGAAATGTTCTGTTTAATGTGCAATTACATAGTTTCAGTTTGCAATAAAGTAATTTGGTGAGATTGACAGTTGTATATATATTTTTATAACAAACTTTGTCAACAAGTCAAAAATGCGTCTAATAAACTGCATGCATATTAGACAAAGTTAATTCAATATTGCGCAGCACCATGAGAATAAATCAATGGAAGGATACCAACATGTATATTTGACTGGTTCAAAGACATTGAAAAGAAAATGATTTACAACTTAGTAGAAACCTTAAGGGAAGAAATTTTGGCGGGAAGAAACTTTATTAAACTTTAAGAAATTATTTTCCCAAATCGCGAAATTAAATCTCGCGAAACTTAATGAAAATGCCTTATCTGCGAAATTAAATTTTCTCTCGTTTTTTAGTGTCACTTAAGATGCAATTAAAAATATAAGAAAATACAGTACTAAATATTCCCCTAAACTATGCCTACCGCGAAAATAAATTCCGCTAAATTCAGATATATTACCTCATCCGCAAAATTCGCAGTTTTTAGACCTGTCAATCGCAAAATTTTCTTCCGAGAAAATTTCTTCCCTTAAGGTAGATCTTTATACGTCTATTATAGAGTCTTCACTTAAAAATGCATTAAACCTTGACTAAGACACGGACAAGGGAAAAAGATTTGAAAATAATCTTTCATGCAAGAAAGTCGACTATTTAACAAAGAACCATGTAGCTTATGTAACAAACAAAAATTTAACCCATGAGTTAGAAAATAAACCCACAAAAATTAACTTGCGTTAACCTATTAGTGGGAACAAAGCTTTAGTACTCTCTTAAGACTTCTATGAGCTTCCTTCCCTTTTGCTTTGATTAAATCTAATTTTCTTTTCTTTAAAAAAACAAAAAAAATTGACTTTTACTACATATGTATCCATTACTAGTGAATGCCTTCTTAATCAAGTTTATATTAAAAATCTTCTTTATTTATTCGCTATTATTATTTATTATTGTTTGATAGAAAAGAAAATGTTGCACGTATATATTAAAAATTATAGTTTAAACATGTCAGATAATTGCCAACCTTTTTGTATGTGTTTCGGCACATTTGTTATTTGAAATATTGCTTCTTGGAGTTCATTCAGTGTTGATGCCGACGTAAGACTGTTCAAGATCTTCCTTTGGCCACCGCCAAACTGACACCGTAGTAACTGAAAATAAATAACGCTGGTGCAAAACCGAAACTTACTTTTAAAGCAAAAACAGACATTGAATCGGTTATCAAATTTTCTGATACTAAAATGAAATTCCATAGTTATAATGAAAAAATCGTTCATTCGTTGAGGTCAAGTCAGCTTTTTAATGAAAAAGTCATTTGTTGAGGTCAAGTCAAGTTTTAATGAAAAAGTCATTCGTTGAGGTCAAGTCAGGTTTTTAATAAAAAAGTTATTCGTTTGAGGTCAAGTCAGCTTTTTAATAAAAAAGTCATTCGTTGAGGTCAAGTCAGGTTTTTAATAAAAAAATTATCCGTTTGAGGTCAAGTCAGCTTTTTAATAAAAAAGTTATTCGTTGAGGTCAAGTCAGGTTCTTAATGAAAAAGTCATTCGTCGAGGTCAAGTCAGGTTTTAATGAAAAAGTCATTTGTTGAGGTCAAGTCAAGTTTTAATGAAAAAGTCATTTGTTGAGGTGAAGTAAGGTTTTTAATGAAGTCATTCGTTGAGGTTAAGTCAGGTTTTTAATGAAAAAGTTATTCGTTTGAGATCAAGTCAGATTTTTAATGAAAAACTTATTCGTTGAGGTCAAGTCAGGTTCTTAATGAAAAAGTCATTCGTTGAGGTCAAGTCAAGTTTTAATGAAAAAGTCATTCGTTGAGGTCAAGTCAGGTTTTTAATAAAAAAGTTATTCGTTTGAGGTCAAGTCAGCTTTTTAATAAAAAAGTCATTCGTTGAGGTCAAGTCAGGTTTTTAATAAAAAAATTATTCGTTTGAGGTCAAGTCAGCTTTTTAATAAAAAAGTTATTCGTTGAGGTCAAGTCAGGTTCTTAATGAAAAAGTCATTCGTCGAGGTCAAGTCAGGTTTTAATGAAAAAGTCATTTGTTGAGGTCAAGTCAAGTTTTAATGAAAAAGTCATTTGTTGAGGTGAAGTAAGGTTTTTAATGAAGTCATTCGTTGAGGTTAAGTCAGGTTTTTAATGAAAAAGTTATTCGTTTGAGATCAAGTCAGATTTTTAATGAAAAACTTATTCGTTGAGGTCAAGTCAGGTTCTTAATGAAAAAGTCATTCGTTGAGGTCAAGTCAGGTTTTAATAAAAAAAGTCATTCGTTAAGTCAGGTTTTTAATGGGCCACTCAGGTTAGCATAACAAATATGTCATTAAAAAACTTTAGTGAAAAACAATTAAAAACAACAACATGGCATTAAAAATGTTTAAAAACTACAATAGCTTGGGTTATGTTGCTATGTTTAATTGCATTGACATTATAGATTTTCAAACTACTAAATACTTACGACATCTTTTACCATTGTGGCATATCCGTGAATTGTTGACAGAAAGCAAAGTTTGCCAATTGTTATTTAAACAACTTCGAACAAAAAAAAAGCTATAAATATATTATAGATAAATAATCAAACAATATTTAAAAAATATGACATGAAAAAGAGTAATTAATATGGAAAGCAGTAAAATAGTCCAATTAATCCTTCGTTAGTACTAGGCACAACTGAGGCTACACTTACCATCAACAATTTACCGCATCGAAATGTGCTGAGTCTGCATAAATAAAACCTTTGCTTTTCTCTACAGGAATTTAAGTGGAATATTGGCAAACAAAAAACTTATGATGTAACAATTTTCCGAAAAATGTCGATGATTCTGGAATATTTTCGATAAATACCATTTATAAAGAGAAAAACAACTGTAAAGTTTCGGTTCAGAACACATGTACAAAGCAAAAGAATTGATAGGGCCCCAACAAGGAGCATACAATATCATAAGAAATCTGTCAACTGAGATATTGCATATATGAAAAGCGCTCTTCCCATTAAAGTAACATGAAGAGTTGAAAACAATAATCTCATCTACGCCGCGGTTCGGTTCAGAGCACCTTTTAGAACACTCGTTATTTCGCGTATTTCGTTGATTTCACTCGGTTTCATTAAATTCTCTTCGTACCATCTTCTCTCTTCTTCTACGTCAAAGCTGAAGTAATCGTAGGTTGACTTCAATACCTCTATTCCGTCGTAAAGGTTTGACTGGCTTTCTCCCAAATCCGCGACCACTTTTATGGTCGGCCCGATTGCAGATAATGGCGATTGCCGGGTCTTTTGTTTGCACCAACTCTCGAAGTGACTCTCGTGGTTGTGTAAAAACAAATCAATCATTTGCAATAATGTTTTCAGTGACAAATCAAACTTCCGGCAATAACTGTCGATGGCCGATTCACAGAGCGGTTCATAGTTATCAACGTTGTTCAAAAGCTTCTCTAGCTCATCTGATTTCCGGCTGATGTCCTTGTTCAACTTTTCCGCTGTTTCTATCAGAACATCGAGGTTAGGTACTGTCAGACTTGCGTCTTTCTCTAACTCGCCGACAACATGAGAGGGAAACAAACCGATCTCCGGTGAAAACAAATCCGACATTCTGTTCTCTCGTACCAGAATGTCGACAAACTGACAGCATTTGTCGAAACGATCGCTTAACGATGGTTGCACGGCCGGCTTCAGGAAAAAACTTTCATTGTTGGTGTCGGTTTTAACAGCAAAAGGATGTCCGAACTGCGACGTATAAACGACGTTGACGAAATGGTCCCAGAACTGAATCTGCTTCTTGTGATTCGCCGTGCCTCTCACAAGATCAAAGTCGGTGTCGGAACATGCGCATATAATATTCAGCGCTATTAGTAGTTTTTCGTGTTTTGATTCCACTCGATTCGCCACAATTGGTGTGTTTAAAAACTCCTCAAAAGTCATGTCAAACGTACACAGAAGCCAAGTGATTAGTCTAAGCCTTGCCTCGCTTGGATGCAACATCAGCTCGGCTAACCATTGTTCGCTGTTATCTTCCAAGTATGGGCAAGCGAGTTCCTCTAAACGCAAATGCAGCGTGTGAAGCACATCTTTGATTGGTTTAAGCATGCCGACAATCGATGCTGGTATTGCAGCAGTACATTATTTTGTTTTCTGTGCTTGATGTAAAAAATATTGAAGTGTAGAGAGAACAAAAACAAATGTCAAAAAGTCACACATGTTACATGAAACTGTTTAAAAATCTCTCGTGTGGCCACCTAACATGAGCTGCACAGGACCTAAAGTGCAAATTCACACCGGATTATTATATTAAAAAAGTTTGTAGGGGAATAATTTCAAAGATAATACACGCTTTTTTTATAAGAATACGCTTTATAAGAATAGCAGGGTGAAAATGGGCATTTTTTGAAGAATATTCTAAGAATATGTCCAGGGTGAGAATTCTACTGTGTTGGAGAATATTTTGCTGAATTTGCAAAAGCTGATAGAAGAAAATAAGATATGTATAAATTATGACAAGTTGTGCAACGTCTTCTATAAATACATACGCGATCAAAACATGTACGCAGTATATAGAAGAAAAAACTTCATTAAGAAATTTTTATGGAACAAAAAATAAGAATACAACCTATTTTAAGTAGAATAAATAAGAACATGCTAAAAATATTTCAGCCTGATTTGGAGTTAAAAGTTAAGAATACTTGACCCTGGCCAAATCAAGGAAGTCTATGCTTATAAAAAAAGCGTGTACCGAAAGTATCTCAAAATAATTTCGCTATAATTATAATAAATATTTAGTGTTTAATTTTCAAAAATTACACAGTCACACAATGACTGACCATTTACTTTTCACTCTTTCCTTTACGAGCTTTCTCCATTTCACTAAGTTTACCGTGCAGTTTTCGCTCAACTTGTATTTTCTTTGTAGAATTCAACTTTGGCGGTTCGCACCCACGAAATCGCGAGATGTCCCTCTGCGCCTTTATTTTAGCCTGCTTTCCGCATCCGTGAACCTCGGCTTGGTGATGAGAAAGACAGAACATTCGCCGACAAAACACACACATCTGTCCCACAAGCTTCACACTTTGCTTACATTTGGGTTGGTTGCATGAAGAGTTTTGGACGACAAACGACTCAATTAACAAATCAACGTCCTCTTCTTCTTCTTCATTAATTTTTAAACTATCTTTCTTCTTCAATTTCTTAGTTTTCTTGGATTTTGTTTCCGTGACAACTCTTTCCTTGACGATGTCAGACTTCTTGCATCTTAAAGAGTGCAACTCAATATTTCCTTTCGGTACTTTAGAGAGACAGATCTCACATTGAACGGATCCAATCAACGATGTAGCAGAGTCACAAGCTATAAAAGAATGCATAAAAGAAGTGTAATGTATACAAAACAAGAGAAAAACAGGCAAAGTGCCATTTACAATAATCTGTGAAATTTAATACCAACTTAATGATATCAACTTCAAAATGCAGTCATCTTCTGAATTTCCCTATTTACATATGTTGAATGATTTCATATTTATCAAACCTTTTCCGCTTGCTTTCTTGATCATGATCTTCCTCTTATTGCTCACACCCTCGCTGGTATGTTCTAAGGAACGGAGTTCGGCTTCCGTGTGGACAAGGGCTCTTTGTTTAGCTGTGAGTGTTTCAGGGAAGGAAAACGTTTGTCGCTCATCCAACGCAAACTCAGCTATTAGCTTTCGTATCGTGTTTCCATCGTAGGTGGTTTGCTCGGCAGCGTCCTGTGTCATTCTTTCTCGTTGTCCATCATCTATATCGGTGATCAAGTTTGTCTTTTTACATCGCCGTTTTTTCGCATTTGAAACTTCAGTATTGAATTTTTTCATTTTCTGATTATCACCTGTGTTTGTGGACAAACTACTTACAAACTCCGGGAGTGTTTCACGACTCACTGTTGTTGAATCTCGAGGTAGCTCCAGATTCGCATCTAATTTCATTTCAAACTTGCTTGTGTCAGCCACGATGGCTGATTGCATGCTGGACTGAAAAGGGGCACGAATCTCCCCGTGCACAGAACTGTACTCATAAAATGATTTGAGAAAGGCGTGATGACAGATGGTGTCAGAATCACACACCAGAAAAAGATGACGTCGTGCCCTTGTGATCGCCACATTTATCCGACGATCTTCAGATAGGAATCCAACTTCGCCTGCAAAAGAAACCTGACAGAGTTAGTTATTTATCACAGAGAAAATTGTAGCGAAAGCTAATTTCGCCTTGCAACCTAAGAATGATTCATGGAATTCGTTTTGTAGTGTACCACATTTGGTGAAACTCTAAACTGAAGCATTTAATTTCTTTGAGATAGAACTCCCTAGGAGTCTGATGAAACTGGTGTTGGACTGTACTGTTGATACCTCCTAAGAGTTTAAAAGTGTTGAACCACAGAGCACGGTAGTAAGTAACCTTTGGTATAAGAAAAAACGTTTTTGTCAGATTTGTATTTGGATGACGACAGACACGGGCGATATATTGTTGATATTAGTTGCTTATAAAGTCTCGTAAAGGTTGGCATTTAACTAATCCTAAAAAAGTTTTATACAACTGTCTGGTTCCGTAGACTTTTTACAGAAGCTGGCTTTTGTCATTCTTCTCCATTCCTTTAAGTCGAAGTGGTTACAAGCTCTACTCATTATGATAGATATGTCTTCAGCGGTGTTCGGGCAAACAAGATGCCATCCCACTGGAAATTTACGATCAATTTTTTCAACTTTTAAAACAAAATATTAATTAGATAGTATGAAAAAATGTATTAGTCTTTTTGCGTTGTACGGGATTCTACAACCCAAAATAAGAAATCTCTAGTGGTATGATTGTATGCTGCAGTGATATCAACATTAAAACCAGCATGTTTTTGAATTACATACTTAAATATAAAAATTGCGTCATCGTCATCATCATCATCATTTACATTTATCACGTCTATTTCTCATGCTAGCATAGGGTTAGACGGGGCTTCAACAGATGATATTCCAAACAATTTTGTAGGTTTAATCATTTGATGATTCATTGGAGCAGATGTTTTTACAGCTAGATGCCCTTCCTAACGCCAACCGCAGTGAGAGGGAAAACAGTGGTGAGTTAACCCACGCAAAGATACCAATTTTGCATTTTAAACTCAGTGGCAGCAGTGCATAAAGGGCATGGGTGCTTATATCCATGAGGTCGAAGATGTTAGATGACCTGTCACATGTTGAATGTGCTTTTCTGAAACCAAGTTGAGTTCCAGATATATTGCACTTGTGTGTTTCCTGCAATCGATTTAAAACTATACGTGGAATTAATATGCTCAGGATGGAGGTGACTTCAACCCTTTCTTCGAAAGAAATAGAAATTTAGATTAAAAAATAAAACTCACGCAAAATAAAAAAACTCACCTTTTGCATTTGAGCGCACCAATGATATCAAGATGGCCTCTTTCTCTCTGCCCTGGAATCCATCCACTGAACTGATCTCAATTCCCGGGTTCGCTGGGTGTATGTTTTGACGCAACAATTCAACCTGATTAGAGAAACGAAGATCTAAAGCCGGATCTCCACGAGCGAACAAGTCCGCGCGGACTAAGTTGAGCAAACTTAGTTCTTGAATTTCATTGATTGAGAATGTAAACATTACGTAATCCGAGCGTTTATTCATTAAAAAGCTGGCGTTTGAAAAAGTTTATTATATTTTATCTATTTTATTTATTATTATATATATTTTATTTTATTTTTTATATTTTATTTTATTATATCTAAATTTCTATTTCTTTCGAAGAAAGGGTTGAAGTCACCTCCAAAAAGTATATTAACAGACGATCGGGAAAGTTAACAGAAATTTTTAGAACATTATTGTAATCATCATTATCATTCTTGTTTAAGATTCATTTAATTATGCTAGCATAAGTTGGACGAACTGCGCAAGTTGTTATCTATTATTATGACACAGTCATCTACATCTACAATTTAATTGTTGCATTATTTATAGCATGCCAATCACCAAAGCAGAGATAAAACAGCAATGATGTAATGAAAAATGTCATAATCTGTAATTTTTTAAAAACTATTGAAGATCGGGTTTGCCACAAAACAGATAGTTTTTTAGCTACAGAAAAATTTGAGTTAAGATAGATCTATTTAGATTTTTAGGTGGTAGTTAGGTTAAACTCAACGCCCTGGTGAAATACCACCACTCCTGCTGCTATTGGTGGCTTATGTCATTGGCTTTCCCCACCAGGCAGGATGCTCCAAGTATCCTTTCTTTCCTACCTAATGGCAAAGGAGAGAAAGGCAAAACTTCCAATACACAGGACTCTGTTGAGTTATAGGCCCTGCCTCTCCTGTGTACTTCCTTCTAAAAAAAAAAAAAAAAAAAAAAAAAAAAAAAAAAAAAGAAATAAAAAAAGATATAACACAGTCTACAATCAGATTAATAATTAATATACACTGTCCAACCCATGCTAGCTTGAAAAACGAACGTTAAGCCGATAGATAGACAGATTACATGCAACAAATATGAAAAAGCTAAACTGTGAAAATAATTAACTTTGTTGTGACCTGTTGGTATTTTTCATTGATTCGTTCCTAAACTACCATGTCATTTAACCAATCAAAAAGAAGGTAAATATTGGCAGTCTAGAAGTATCAAAGATAAAATAAAGTCATAATTAATTATCATGTTTAGTTATTGATTCATTTCATCATTACTTATTCATTATTATTATTAGTTTTATTGTTAAATAAAATTTTCATAATAATTCAACTCTGGGAGCATTCAATATTAACTTAACTAGTAACTATTAATGGATAAGTGACTCTTAAAGTCAAATATTATCAAACTAAAATGCTGTTCTTAATTGATATTTTATTCTTCGTTATTAGGGTTTAATGCTTTGATTTCTTATGACATCTTACTTAGACTTTTGTATTTCTCAGCAGATGAAAGATGAACACAAACATCAATATTTCTTACTTACCTGTAAGTTGTATGGGCTAATAACCCCAACATCTTTAGGATGGACTCCCGCATCTAACAAACTGTCGGCGTGCTCTCTGATGATGTCAACTTCAAACGGATTGCATTTCGAAAGTTCGTCCTCTTGTTCCATCTCATAGCAAAAACACCCTGCAGAACTGCATACATGAGATTGTACAAAGAAAGAATAAAAAATAATAATAGACCTCCACTTTTTCAATTCAATCTATGAACCAAACCATTAACCTAAACCTAATTTAAGCAGCAGTGGCACAGTGGTCTAAGCGTTGCACTCAGAATCAGAGGTCCCTGGTTCGAGTCCCACTCAGGTCGAATCTTGCCACATCTCTGGAAGTACTGCGCTCAGTTTGTTTCTCGGTGAAGTGGCTTATTCAGAAGTTTCTAGGATTTGTTTCATGTTTCATGTTTCTGGGTTAAGAACACAGGCCCTGCCTCTCCTGTTTATTTTCTTTCTAAAAAAACAACAACAAAAAAACCTGCAGTATCAACCACAATCAACGGGACACTTGTGTCTTGAGTTTCTCGCACATCTTGCAGATGATGTAATAGATGATTCGAAACGGAAGCAGATGCACACAACTTGTCATCATATAACATCAACGACGGCCACTTCATGATTGTCTTGTGCATTCTAAAGAATCACGTTCGCTTTTAAGTCAAGAATTATTTTGCGCTTATCATATATCTAAACTCATTGGATATTCCACCTCCAAGTCTCACAAATCACATAAATACATGCTGATTCACCATCATCATCATCGAGTGGCATTTTCATTATTAATCATTAGTACCGTTTTCATTTTATACAAATATTCTTTATGATGTCCACGTTTTATCCAGAATAGTAGTACCTAGTAATAATAGATTTCAAAAATCATATTTAGAGCGGATAAAGGGGAGGGGGGTCAATTTACGTTACACAGTATAAAGTATTAACACAGTTAAAGTTTAAGTGAAGTAAATAGCTAATGAATAAATCAATCAGAAGGGGTGATAACATTTACCCTCTCCTTCATCTATCGGACGGATATTTGATTAAAACTTTTAAAAACGGCGTATAAGCAACATACTTTTGAAAGTCCAATAATAAGTGGTAGTTATATCAGTTTACCGGGCGAATAAACCAGAAGGCATGATTTTAAGGGCACAGTTTGCTCCTTCATCTTACCTGTATTGTGTCGTCAACATACAAACAACGTTCTCTCCTAAGCCGTCTATCGCTCTCTCTAGCAGCGTGACGTCAAGACCTTGCTTAGCAGCTTGCACCGAAACGATTGTCGGAGGCAATTGTTTGTGGTCTCCTGCTAACACGCATCTAAACACAGCAAGCTTCCATGCAAATTGTTGACAGATCTAATGTTTCAAAGAAGAATTCTAAGACAGAAGATCAACGTAGACAGGGAGATTGTTGACAACAAGGGAGTTTAGAATGACAAAACTTTTGTTTATGGAAGCTGAGAATTTCACCATACAACATGTTTTTTTTAGAAAGGAAATACACAGGAGAGGCAGGGCCTATGACTCAACAGAGTCCAGTGTGATGTTATATAAGGTCCTACTCTATCTAAGTTCTTAACCCGGAAACATGAAACAAATTCTAGAAACTCTAGAATAAGCCACTTCACCGAGAAACAAACTGAGTTCAGTACTTCCAGGGATGTGGCAAAATTCAACCCAAATGGGAGTCAAACCAGGGACCTCTTGATTCTGAGTGCAACGCTTAGACCATTTCTGCCACTGCTGCTTAGTAAAGACCTCAGACTATGTTGCAGCAGAATATAATTCTTTCAAGGTTTACTCCTAACTATGGAATATGTTAACATACCGTTTTGATCTCAACATTGGAATCCAACAGCTTGCTTCAAGAGCTTGCGCTGACTCATCAATGAACATCAAATCAAAATGATCGTCCGACAGGTGTTTCAATGGACCCTCTGCCGAAGCGCTCGTGGTGGTAGCAAGGACCACATCAGTATTACGCAACACCTCTTTGATTGCCTTCGTTTCACGGTTATCAAGTTCTTTCCTGAGGTCTTTATATTCACGACGCAATGCTAGGATATCTGATTTACTTCGGCACTTTTTGAATTTCACCTAGGTCAAGTTACAAAACCGTTTTCAAAATTAGTCTATAGCAAATAGAAAAGTGAAGAAAACATCATCATCATCATTTACAATTTTCACATCTATTTTCCATGCTAGCATGGGTTAGACGGGGTTTCAACAGATGATATTCCCCACAATTTTGTAGGTTTAAAGTGATCCCGAGGTCAAAACACAACTATAATAAATTATTTTAAGAAGCAACAAATGAATAAATACCTTATTGTAATATCGAAATTATAAAAACATAACTTTAAAAACCGAACCAGAAAACACCATTTTTAATGTGCTTCTTCTACTGCTATTTTTCGCGCTATGTTTTGATTTATACGAAACTAGTGCCAAGCCTCAAAATCGCTGTGACGTATTAAGGGACCTTCGACATGATATGTATATCAAAACGCTTTTACAGCAGAAGTGAAATACCAAAATAAAGCTTCTTTTCAGTTTGTAGTAAAACAATGCACACTATAATTTTAGAAGCGTATGAGAAAGTACGAGTTGTTTTCTTCTTTTATGTATAAACATATATATTTTTCAAAGAAGTCAGAAATATGTCGGAAGTTATTCCATACCAGTTTGAGCCCGTTAGGAAAATGGTACACGACTCTGATAGCGATTCAGATAGTCCTGACGCTCACGCTGATTTAAATGAACAACAAATGGATAGATTGGCCCTGAGGATTTACCAGAAAGTTGAAGTTTGGTGCAACTGTAACCAATGCTCTGTTATGCCAGTAAATAGAGAATGTTTGTGCTGTACAGAAATTGATCTAGTTCGATTTAAAATACCAGAAGGTAAATAATTTTATCACAATTGTCTCCGATTTATTTTATTTATAGATGTACGCGCACTTGTTTTAAAGTAAGTAAAAAATAGCCAGTAATAGTGTACAGCTTAGTTTAAATATTTAGATGGGATTTGCATCACTGAACATTTAGGCTTTGAAGCAGTATGCTTAAATCCACACGTTTTATGGGCTGCGTTAGTGGGATTACATGATCGAGAGTGCGCGTATTTACCACCAGAAGATAAAGTTTCAAATAGGTGTGTCAGTGTATTATAGTTCAAAGTATTGTGTAACACGGGTCGTACTGCGGCAGATTACGGGAAAGTTCCACGCGGTAAATAGTGAAAGTTTGGATGAGTTTTGTATTTATTAATTAAACAATTACTCCTATGTTCTTTATAAGCGGGTGGGACGCTTACTAATCTTTCCATCGTTTTTCAACCTCCGGTGCTTATTAGAACTCCCCACCTCTTCCCGTTTATCTATTTTTCTTCTTTGATCAAAGTAAAACTATGTAAAACTTGCTAGAGAGCAGTTTATGTTTTAAATTTAAATTGTGTTGTTGTAGTTACTTATAATCCCCCTCCCCGTTTATTGTCCTTCGTTCTGACTTCCTGTTTATTAAACACCTCAAAGTATTTATAGTCTAATAAGTTGTTTTATATAATAATTTAAGGAATTATCGATATGCTGCCTACAGACAATTTAGCTGGTTCACCTATAAAAAATTAGGAAGATATGTTCGTCGAATCATACCTTCGTGCGTGGTGAACAAGATTCGACAACGGTATCCAGAACCTGATAACAGTTATGTAAACTTTGAGGGTAATAACTCTAATAGCCTTCAATCAGAGACAATGGTTGCTTGGAGGTACAAAAATTACACAAGTGCTTTAGATTTGGATGGACTTGAAAGTGAATAAACGAAATAAGCCGACTCAAGTTGTTGTTAATTTCTCAGTATTCACCACTCTTTTAACTTTAAATATAATCTATACCGTAAATGATTGAATTATCGCCCCCTTCCAAATAAGCGCTCCCCTTTTGCTTGAATTTTTAAAATAAGCGCCCCCGGGCGGGACATTTGAAAAAAATTCTCGAGGCATTTATATCTTCTGGTACATTTATTCTTGAACTGATTATGTTGCAAAATTATATAAAACCATAAAAATTCATATTTTAAATTAGCGCCTCTCTTGAAAATCGAAATTTTAAATAAGCGCCCCGTGCGCTTATTCGATCATTTACGGAATGCGTCTTAAAAATTTTTACAAACATATTTAAACTAAATCTTCAAATACCACAAGATATCACAATCTATAAGGCAAAGTCAAAGAAAAGGATTTATACTTTTATTATGTAGCATTGTCTACTTTACTATACGTGCATACTTTTATATTGTTTGTGATGTGGTTGGAAATAAACTGTTTATAATAACACGGAGAAGAGTTGTAAATACTATATTTAAAAACGGGAAAACTTTTTACTTTTTTCAATAACTTGTTCTCGCGACTCTTCCAACTGTGGTGCCATTATTCGTTTTCTAGATTCGTTTGAAACGTTATTTTCTTGTCGTTTAAGTACGCTTTTCATCATAACTTTTAAGTACTCGTAACTTGTTGCTTTTTTAACAGGGCGAGCTGAATGTCGTTTCGTTGTTTTGCGCCAAGCTATTTTATACTTAACATCTCCTTCCTTTTCTCCACTTTTATATGTGTCTAAACCACGTTCTGAATTAAAGTTATTGTCGAGAGCTGTGAGATATGCCCCCATTAACATTCTCTCATACTGAAAGTGAATGCGCTTTGTTAAATACTGCAGCATCACGTTATTAAATACTTCCACACTACCTGTGTGGACGCTTTGGGTTAGATGGTTACAATCTTCACGAAAACCACGGTAGTTAACAATTACCTTTAGAGCCGTGTGGGCTTCCGAACCTTCTTTCAGCCAAGACTTTCTTTTTAATTCCACTTCTGATAAAGGTTCGTGGGCGCATTTGTGGAAAATATTTGTTCCCACCCAACGATGTCTATTGACAGTATGAAAAATAACTGATGTGAACTTTTCATACAAAAGTTCTGGATCCCCTTTGCATGTTTGCAAACTCCACCAAAGGTGATTCACAACAGCTGGAATCCACTCTCCTAGTGAAGCACAACCTCTTTTTTTAAAACATTTAAAAAGTTTTTTTTTATAGATTTTATTAAATGCCACGGATCAAACTGATGATTAATGTTGGCAAAAAGGGGTTGTGTCCTCATAACCTTTCTCACCTGGACGTGTCTATCAGTTGAAACTGTATGGACAGGAACGTCATCCTTTACCATTTTCTTTAAAAGCTTTTTAAAGCCAGCAATTTCCATGCAATTCGAGTTCGCTACTTCGGTTAGGGCGATAATTACCGTATCAACAACTTTGTTGGTTTCTGCATCCATGAATGTGTAGGTACAGTATTTAGCAGAGTGACCAGGGCTGTCACACCTACCGTCCCCAATTAAAACGACATTTGCTGGCCTGTTTTTTAATTCTTCGTACATATTACGACGCTCAACCCCCCATTTCTGTTTTATCACCGGAAACACAAAATTTTTACGCAACTTGTAAAACGTCGAGTCCGAGATAAATTTTAGATTGAGCAAATCAGCCAATCGTAATAATTTGGTGAACTCAATGCCAACAAATGAAATACCTGCCGTAAGAAGTATATTTACATTGCCGGTACCATTTTTTACACTTGGTTGGGATTGCCAGGTTACATAACATTTTCGTTCACAGACGATTTCAAACTCAATCATGGTCCCAGTGTTTTTCTTGGATTGTTTCACTTTCTTTACTCGCCCTCCACACTCTGGACAAAACTTCATCAACTCAAACAACTTTAATTTGTTTACAAAAAATATTTTTTTACTATCAGTTTTGGAGTAAGGGTCTGCGTATTCCTCATCGTCTGAATCATCGTCATCAGTGGTTAAAACAAAGCTTAAATCGGCGAGATCATCTTGAGGTTCATCTGAAGAAATCAGGTTTTGTTCTTTATATACAGGTTCACTAATATTATTTACAGTTTCACTTTGTGAAGTTAATTCTTTATTTACAACTTCGTCAACTGATGTGTCAAGTATTTCTTTTTTACAGGATTGCTCTTTTTTTGTTTTTTTGTCTTTTTTTTAATTAAATTTTCGAAACTTTACGGTAAACTTTGGGCGTGATACTTTGTTCTTTATTTTTGGAGGTTTTCGTGTTTGAGTATGGGAGGATCTTAAACCTTTTGGAAGTGTATGGGTAGACGTTTGAGCAAATTTGGTGTAAACAGGAGTGGTTTGGGTTGATTGATCTCGCGTAGTGGGTTCCTTGTCTATCACTAGATCTATTTCATAATCTTCTGGATCTTTGTCCATCGAATAGGATTGCATCGCTTCGTTTATCTAAAAGTGAAGTTATGTCATTTGCATAACAATACAACGTCTATTTGTTAGATAGCAAATTCCCCACTGTCAGCACAGAATTTAAAACAAAAGGAAATATCGTATATAGTTGTGTATAAAACCCGCAAATAAAAGAAAATAAATTATATACAAAAATAAAAAAAACAAAAGTATCAATATACCATTAAAGTCTTGCGCCTCTTGGAATTTACGTTTGGTCTGCTTGCTATATTTGCTTTATGTGGAAACTTAGATGGCACTGCGTCAGGGTTTAACTTTCTTCGTATATTACCCGTATAGTTTTCCCCACTTAACCTTTTGTATAAATTGAAGGAAGCATCAAAGCATGTTTCTTCAAAGTGATTTGAACATACATGACATTCTTTAGGGAGCCTGGTCCTTCCTATACCGACAAAACAACAACACAAATTACTCTTATGAGTCAAATAAACGGGCGTAGACTCTTACTCATTTTTCCATGTGTTTCGATCCTCCCCCAGTTCTTTACGGACACAATAGTTTTTTTAACATAACTTATTACACTTAAACCTAAACATATAATCCCTTATCTTCCTAGTCTTTCATCAGCTGCTTATTGGTCTTCTTATAAAAGTAAACAGTTTCTTGCCAGAACTTGACATAACAAAAATAAAATATGACATACAATAAAATAAATAAAAGTCTCACCTATAGCAACAATCCACTTTTGACGAACACTTTTATGAAGATTCTCATTTGGAAGTCTGTGATACGATACAATCTTATTATTGCTACTTTTGTTATTACAGCCAAAAACGCAACAGTGCGGCATTTTTATTTATATTAATGAAAATGATTTATAATAGGTTTTACTTCTTTATTTAATTCTATCGAAATTGCATCTGTTAGTTCTTCGCGATATTCACTTGAGAATTAAAAGATTAAAACACTAGAAAAGATATCTTTGCGTATTGATTTTCTCAAAGGTCCCTCCCTACGTCACACGCAAAAAAAAAGGTTTGGTAATGAATGTAACAGAAACAAACATTGCGGCAAATAAAGCATGATTGTAGATAGAAGTTTTAACGAGAGTTTATTTACTTTTTGTTTAATTTTTGTTCAAACTGCCTTCTGTTTTTGTTTTCGTTATATATTTTTAGCATAATAAAGTAACAATATATTATGTTTGTGTTTTGACCACGGGATCACTTTAACCAATTGATGATTCATTGGAGCATATGTTTTTACAGCTGGATGCCCTTCCTAACCCCAATCCCAATGAAAGGGAAAACAGTAGTGAGTTAACCCACGCAAAGATACCAACTTTGCATTTTAAACGCCATGGCAGCAGTGCATAAAGGGCATGGGTGCTTATATCCATGAGGTCAAAGATGTTACAGACCCGCATACCAGCAAACACCAATAATATATCTGTGTGACCATAAACAAGCAAGAAAAATGGTTTTGGATGACTCACTTACGCTCATACTCGTCAAGTCATCTCTCACGTTCTTAATGATTTCGTTGGAGTCGTGTCGAAGTAAATTAGCATCCAAAGTATATTTCTGTACTTCTTCTAAAGCTCTTGCGGGATGTCCCAACCTGACCACCTAAACATGAATTATCTAAGAAGATCGAGAAAGCAGGCAAAAGAAATTTATTTATAGCTAGGAAATCATAATTATTGCGTTAATAAAAAGTGGCATCACAAGAATATTTAACACAACAGACTATATCATTAAAACAGATAATCAAATAATAAAGATTAAAGATAAAAATTGGTTGAAACATAACACAACTATCATCATTATAATCATCATTCTTGATTTTACCAATCCTGTACAATTATGATTCACAACCACAACAACAAATGGAAGACGCTTATAGACACTGTAGTGAAGCGGATGTTTTAAATCCCAATCTGCGGCATATCTTTCTTTTTGAGTGAGAGTTGAGTTCTTAGGGGAAACTCATTATGGAAGGCAAACTTAAGCAATTTTCTCGGGTGTAAATGGACATCGCACCCATACTAATAGAGGGGGAGAAGGGGGCAGGGTATGAAAGGATTAGTTGGATACAACCTGAATAAAATCCCCCTTCCTGTTCTTAAACAAACAAAAAATAAATTCAAATAAAAACAAACGATTGGAAACTTTTAAATAAAAACAACTAACATTGCATTTGATTTTTACAAGTCTCTCAACAAGATTGTCCACAGCAATGTTTGAAGGTGCACAAATTAGAACCTAAAAATGGTACATCAACGTTAACCTTCTCTCAGAAAAAAAGGAGAAGTGTGTCACTGAAAACAAAAGTTAGCCAAAGTCGCCTACAATCATCCTAAAACTTCATTG
This sequence comes from Candelabrum cocksii, assembly GCA_963930725.1. Taxonomy (NCBI): domain Eukaryota; kingdom Metazoa; phylum Cnidaria; class Hydrozoa; order Anthoathecata; family Candelabridae; genus Candelabrum; species Candelabrum cocksii. The sequence continues at coordinate 3,145,228 of OZ005677.1, read as the reverse complement.
TTAAAGAAAGTTCAACTGCAATTTTTAAAATTCAGAAACTCAGGTTACAGAAATCTACTTTTTAAGTAGAAAATTAAAAGAGATAAGACTCAACTAGTGATACTATAAACTGTTGTTTCTGAGATGTTTTGTTGTTACAGACTATCTATATTATAATTTTGTAAACGACCATCTGAAACATTTTAATCATTCTAAGGTAACAAAATTATCAATACCATGACCACTTATTACCACTGGTCTACAAGATATGATCAACATCATTAGTTGCAAAACTTAACGATTTTCGAGATAGCAATGTGAAACTTAAGCAATTCCCTAACAACTGAAATTGATAAAATGCTTGAAAATTCAACGTTAACAAACAAAAGAGGCTGAACCTAAGCTGTTTTCGAATTTCACAAATGCTCACAGGGGGTAATACAGGACAAATATCATAGCGCAAAGCGCTATTGGGCGCCGATTTATCGGCGCCCAAATTCAAAATTTTGCAGTGAATTTTTTTATAACTTTATCACTGAAATCAGAGAGTATTAATTAAAAAGAAAATGTGTCAAGCTGTTTAAAACATGTGTTGTTTATCCACCTCTATTAATAGACCTGCATTTCAACTCAACATTCCTAGCGGTAAACATTGACCTGTGATCATGAAAATACTGCTAAGAAAATACTGCTAAATAAGTTTGTTATTATATTGTTATTATTATTATTATTATTATGATTATTATTATTATTATTTTGTTATTGATGCCTTGACTATTCACAGCATTTTAGTTTTGAAAAACGAGTCATCGAGACAATATGCTTGCATCTATAACGCGGGGAAATCTCATCTCCATCATGGTATCACAGATGTATCCAGAGTGGTTTTGCTACCGGTCAACCGGTATGGGATCCCAAATTCTCATCCCAAATTAATGTAAAGCCAGAAAATAAAAAGAATTTGTTCAAGAAAACGATTGTAGATAAATTAAATTAGTCTTCAGGAGTCAATTTGAATGTAAGGAAGTTGCTCACAAAGCCGAAGAAGTTATTGCATTTGACTCGCCTGTGTATAGACAAAAAAGACAACATTCTTTTCGCTTGACGTGTTGGACTCACCTGTGTATAGATGGAAAAATCGCAAATAGCCTAGTATCAATTTCCCTTTTTGAAATAATTAATGCGACGCATTTTGAAACGCGTGACGATTCGCGTAAGTTATCATGACGAGAATCTAACTAAATTCGCGTTTACGTTTCCCTTTAAGTTAAGGCTTCAAAAATATTCTTGAATAAACAGTGTACAGGCCTGGCAATTTAATTATAATTGATTCATCCGTTCTTTAAATGTATCAATGTGTAGCTTCATTAAGAAATTTAGTTTGTTTAAAACGAAATTTAACGTTACCAATTAATAGTAAACGTTTCAAAAGGTTTGACGTCAATCATAGAAAAAAGGAAGAAAATGACAGACATGTTTACACACGATGCTGCAGGTTGTTTAAAAGTTCCATTCAACATAGGAGACAGATAAATGCAAAAGAACTATGCTGCATTCGATGGAAGAAAAAAAGATCAAACCACAAAGAAACGTTCAGTTTTGTTTACAAAAACAATGAAGACACTTTCACAAAACCAATAAACATGCAGTAGACTCTGAAGAAAATGAACACGATATTTTAACAAAATTAACGATCGCGCGTCTCACAAAAAAATAATTGATTGAGGCGCGCGATTGACCACGCACCTAAAAACTTTTAAGTGAATGTATTGTCACGTAAACGAAATTTACTGTGCAACGAATGAAAAAATTAGTTTGTTGTGATCTGTTTAAAAGTGCTTTGCGAGTAAAGTTAAGTTAACACATTTTGTTGATATTTCTACTGAACAAGAGTCATGGTGCGTGGAAGAAAAAGAACAACAGGCACAAATCATAATAAAAATGCTAAACCGTACAAATCTGAAGAAAAAAAGAAGCGCTGGGAACGAGGTTGGTAGTTCAACGTGGTATTCCCGACACCACCGTCATATAATTATCCCGTCGCTGCATTCTTTAGTCTGGAAAAATCCAAATCTTTTCTTATATTAAGGCTAGAAGTTTATTTAGCAGAATAAAATTGGACATCTTTATATAGCGTTGTGTAATTTAACCACAATCAAAAATTAAAACATGTCGGAGCGAGACGGACATGTAAACACAAAATCTGATGAAATAACATTGCTTCACGTGTTGAATATCGAAGAAAATATTTCGAATTTGATAACCAATCTTCCTCGTTACATAAATGTGAAAGTTTCCAAGAAAAAAAATAACGTCAAAATGTTTAATTATGTTCAGATTTAAGGCATTTTAGACCTATATAGACCTGAAAATGGAAAAATTTTCGGGGCTCCGCCCCACACCCCGCTGGGTGGGCTTGCAGCGCCCCCAGACCCCCCAGCTGCTGTTTTTCGCCTCACGAGGCGAATTGTGGACGGCTTGCGCCGCCCAAATTCAAATCCTGTATTACCCCCTGGCTCTATTGCAAATTATCTTTTAACCTTTTGCGAAAACACTTTCACAGCTTGTTGCACGGCTTCTATGACGGTCGTAGTTTTACCCGTCCCCGGTGGCCCGTGAATCACCGAAATCAGATGCTTGGTATGTGTAACAAACTTCACAGCGTCTCTTTGGGAATCGTCTAAGGATTTGTTAAAGAAGTTGACTTGCTTGGTCAAACAACCAGAACGGTCACTATCAGCAGTTTTGCACGGGAACAGCGAGTCAACAATGTGTTGGCATGGTGATTGAGCATTGACTTTAGTAAGAGAATGAAGAGTTCTGTAAGACATATATAAGAATCTTTAAAAACGTTTTTCTTGAAATAATTTTATTGGAAAGTAAAGTGGCCGAATTAACCCTAATGTTGGTAATGGGCGCAAATAAATATAAAATATTTCAAATTTTAAAGATTTATGATTTTTAAAAACAAGAAGTAAACACATTATTGACATTAATATGTTTTTACTTTTTCAATCTTCGATATGTAACATCATTGGTAAGCTTCATCAATCTATATGTAGAACTATTAGAAATTGGGAACTCCTTATCAAACGCAACTGTTGTTAACATGCCACGAACTTGTGACACTGTTCCCATAGCAACCACATTGTTTTGACTATTATCTGCTTTGTTTGCGTAAACTCCAACTATATCACCTATGAAAAAATATAATTATTGATATTAATTACACAATCCAGGGGGCAGTCTATTAATCTACCCAAAATAAGGGGCAGCCAGCAGTCTTTGACCGTCGGAATTTGCAATTTGAGCGTCTGGAATCTTTCAATGATGTTCAATGAGAGTACTCTTGCTTTCCTCAACCTGTGTTGCAAAAGCCGATCTTTGATCTTCTTCCAATTCATTGACGCAAAAACTTTTCTCGGTATCTGATCCGATAATCAATGCATCTAGGTTATTAAATGAACTGGACGAAACCCTTTGCGCAAAGGACAATTTGCGACGATACATGTGCATTAGCAATATTTAAATAAAAACTTGTAAAAAAAATTCTTTGGCTAAAAACCATCCCAGGGCATCACAATCCTACCCTGAAAATTTGGTTCCAATCGGTCCAGTCGTTTGGGCGTGATTGGCGGATAACAAACATGAAAACAAACATACTCAGGTTTTTCCTCCATTACAGTAGGATGGTCACCTTTTTGCGACTTTTTTCATTGTAGAAATGGGAGAATTCCTTGGGAATTTACGCAAATCAAAGAAAAGGTATATATATATTATAAATCCAAAGCAAGGAATGAATGCAAAACAAGTTACGCATTGAAGTGTTTTTATTGTGAGTAGTTTCATCGGTTTATCAAAGTAGACAAGCATCAGTTTTAAATTTATAAAACTTTGTTTGCATAAAATTAATTAGTCTAGTATATAAATTCAAGTCAACAATCTCGACTAGGTTTCACAATAACGTCATTACAACGGTGATTACAGATGTGTATTGATCATGTAAAATGAGAGAAATATGCTGACATTTTATTAGAGTGAAGATTATACCAAATTATAACGAGTTTACCGAAGCACCATTTTATGTCTCAAATAAATACATGAAGGTGAGTCTTTTCTGTCTCTCAAAATGTAACGTGTACATTAAAAAACCCGTTATAATTTACACACCCCTCCGTTCTCCCCGGTCCGCATCCTCATGACACGTTGACTTAACAGCGTCATGTAACACACGATCTCGGCCACCGGTACTCCGGCACAAAAATAACAACACACATGACTGCACAGTCAAATGAAGATGTAACACACCACACACCTAATTTCTCATGAGAAAACCTGGATGCTGTTTGGTACTACCCAGAAATTAAAGAAGCGATCCAGGAAAATTTCAAGTGTTGTTGTGTCTAACAAAAGCTGGCACATTTAAAACTATTTACCTTATACTTCTTACTGTTTAGACATTCATAAAAATTGGAGATTGTATGCTGCCATCGCACAGGACTTTTATCATCTTTTTAAATCTCATATCCTTGGAAAAACTCTTGTATTGAATATGTGCGTTGTTCATTTATTGTGTACCCCTCTGAGACTTAACAAGTGTCGGAGATCTGTGTGTAACTACATCACACAAAGTACCTAGTACCTATCATTGGTATTTATTTATTTCAGAATATTTATACAGGATATAAAAAACTTCAGTGCAAAATAAGTAAGCAGTGCTATCAATGTTTGTCCTGTCATAAAAATTACAAAGTAGTTGGAATAACTACTGCCTAATATGGTTATGAAAGTCTGCAGTATGTTATTTTAATGTAGGGAACTTAGTAAAATACTTCTTTAATAACTTTCTATATAAGAAATTATCTTCAGAAAGTTCTCTTAATCCAGCTCATTCTATGAACAGCTACAAAAAACAACCAGCCTAAATATTAGTGAATCCAGGATGGAAAATGCACCAAAACTGCTTTCCAACTAAATTTTATTAAAAATTGATTATATATATGTTAAATGGAACAAAATTCATAGTTCACTAAAATGAGAAAATTACCCTTTATGAAGTTGGTTACCTGATGTCAATTGATGTGCTTTCAAATCACCTGCTTGCAAATGTTGTTTCTGTGCAAACCCAACTAAAAACCTGCCATACATGCTAGTATTGTGATGGTCAATAGACAAGTTCCTAATGCACAAGCCATGCTTCTCTAACTCTTTTGGACTCTTGCACTCATACAAAATTGTTTTTTCGTTTACTTCGGCTTCTTGTTCCAGTTTCAAAAGAATTTCCTGTTCAGTAATGAAATCCTCGACAGAAGTGTACTGTTTCATACTTTTAAATATTTATATTCCCTGTAAACAAATATGCATATACAGACTATAAAGGACAAGAAGGCCATTGAATAAGTACTTTTAAAGAGGTTCTAAACTCATACCAGGACTAAAAGATCTTCCTTATAATATATAATACAATGATTGTGTATACCAAACGAACAAGAGGTCACAACTTGTAGATTGAAAAGTGATGCTGTTGCCTGGAAGTCATAAGAAACGTTTTTAATGTACTTATCATAAATCACTGGAATGCACTACCAGAAGCAATATGTAATAGCAAATCAAGTTCTTTGAACACATTTAAACATTTACTTGATATATACACATTTTATCAATTTAAAGTTTGAATGCGACTGAGCATATTGGTTCTTTATACAATTCTCTTGGAAGAAAAGTACAAATTTTTAGAAAAGCATAGAATAAAGATTTTCAAAACCCAGGATATCAACTGTTTACTAACACCAATGATACAAATTATCACTATGGAGTCGTTAAATATCTCAAAGATAAACTTATTTTGTAGAGAAGCAATTTGCTGTGAGCTGGTCTTCAACAACAGTAAAATACTTTTCGGAACGTTCTACCAACTACCAAATAGAAGCTAACCATGAAACTATAAACAGTGATCTGGTAACAATTTCTCAAAAATAACCTACTACAATCCTTGTCCGTGAACTACCCAGAAATCGACTGGTCAGACACTCAAAATCCACTTCCACTCACTCCACAAACTTCTTAGAATCTATCAGAGAATCGTTCCAACAACGATTTCAAGCAATCTCACTATTTTTGTGTTGTATTATTTCTCACAATTTTAAGTTGTTTGAGGATATTGTGATAAAGAGATAGCTGTCTGACTAGAAAATGATGCGAGCAACTTTCGCGACTTTTTCTCCCGCAATTAATTTTGTTACAATTCGCAACTTTTTCTTCTCGCAACTTTTAATTATTTCCAGTGTTCGCAACAATTTCTTCCCGCAACTTTTTTTTTCTTGTTATTTTCTAGAAGCATCCGAACAAACATAACCCCAAGTTTGGCTGGTCCAATTGTCGTTTTTCGCAAAAATCTATCAGAAAAAGCAATGTCGGACAAAAGTGCCCAAATTCCAATGATGAAAATGTTGTCTTATATTGTTTTTTGATTAAAAAGTTATCTCCTTGGAACAACAACAAATGCAATGTGCGAGAATATTCGTCTATTAATATTTTTTGCAAAATCGATCAGATTTCAACGTAGATTCTAATCAATAAATATTGTTTCTTTGTTATTTTGTCTGTCTTTTTTGATTTCCTTTATCAGAGGACTTCATAAACCACTTCCGTATGTCAGCTTGCTTCGGTTCACCGTAGGTTATAAACTTCGTTTCTGAACCTTTTTGTTGTTCATGTGATGATGATTTACTATTGGCAGTGTTAGCTTTCACAGTTTCCACAAACGAGCCGACAATAACTTCTTTCTCCTTTGGAACATCCACAAAATTTAATTTGACGAAAGAAAGGTAGTGTTCCAATAAAGGTTTCTTCTTTTTTGTGGCAATCAATTTTGCAGTACAAGGTATTTCGTAACATTCATTTGCTTAACTCCTTTATTCTTGCTGTTTATGTTTCGTGAAGGTATATTGCGGGGGTTACCCAGCGCCCCTCCTGTTGCTCTTTTACATTGTACAGAAATAGAATAAAGATATTATTAATAATACCAGCAATAACATCCGAGTGCAAAATGCACTCATTACTTCGAAGACAAAGAAATACTGTGTTAGCCCTGCCTTCACAAGTTTTTTTATATAAATATATACCCATTGTCCAAAAAATGTATTAGGGGTAAAAATATCCCAATTCTAGTACTTGATTTGAAGTCAGCATCCTATAATTAGTAAACCTACGAATGTTCAAAGCAAAAGGAATACTTTAAACGTTGGGCCCAAATTTGCCCAAATAAGATGTTATGGATGAAAATATCCCAATTTAGGTACCTGATTTGAAATCAGCATCCTCTAATTTCTCAATTATATGACGAATATGCTTTCCAATCAAATGCATTAAAATTAAAATTAAGGACATTTTAAGCCCTATGTGTGTATCAGCCACCACATGGTCACGCTTTGAAGAAAACCTATAAAGATCCTGCGATAGCGCAATGGGAATGGAGTTCGGCTCTGAAGCGAAAGATTCTGGGTTCGAGACCATGCTATAACAAAGTTGTTTAGTGAGCGGTTATAAATAAACAACGCTGTATTTCATCAAAAGTAACCGTAGCACAAATGAGAGCAATTAAATACACTAAAACTCCGGGTCAAGGTCTTTATGATAATGCTTAATGAGCGTTCTGGAAGCCTCGTTAAAAAACAAACAAACAGAGACGCATTTAACAATATTTTTCATAGGACTTCTTCTAATACTATTATATACTAATATACTATTTACGCGCTAAAGTATATGTTTCCCTAAAAAGAAGATGTGGCATAACATATATATGTAAGGAAGCATTTTATTATTTTTATTAGTTAATTGATATTTACGTAGGAAAAATGTTTTCTAGCTGGAACAGCATCATTATTATTGAAATCTTGTACTTTTACACCATCCGTTGCAAATCGGGGAAGGTAACAGAAGGAGCTATGTACGACCTTGTAAATAATGTTTATGTAAATACATGATTTCTTTTTACTCTATGAAACAAAACGGCTTCTAGTATAAAGTTAACAATCGTGTTTAATTAGTTTACAACGTTTTAACTAGTATACTTCAACTGTACTGACTCATTTCCATTCTTTTTTAACAAACATCCACAGCTATTGGCTGATGTTCATCATGTCGATATATATACTCAGCAAATCGTTACTTCTACTGAATGTTTGGTATAAGTATACCTGCTGAATTTGTAAATAGTTTAAATTGTTTAGTCAATTAGTGGCTCTTGTTGTATTCTGGCCGCTATATTATATCGGCACGTGACTATTTCTCTCTTCTGTAACAAGCTCGAAATTACGAAGGAACTTTTTGATTTGTATCTTTGCATTCCGGTCTTAATTTCATTAAGTGTATTTACGCAACTTATATAATACCATTTGTCTACCAGATTTCATCCTCACAAGGCTGTGATTAACCCGTGGTAGGTAGAGACAATCTCAATGGTGCCACGTGCTCAGGAAAGTCTTATTTATTTATTTAGTTATTTCTCAATCTTTTTACAGGATAAAAACTTCAGTAATTTACACTATATACAAAAATACATTGGTAAAAACTGCTATCCTAGTTTGTCCTGTGTCAAAAAAAAGAAAATTAATAATATTAAATTTTAAAAAGGTGAGTAAAAATCAATAAAAATCAGTAAAATAAACATAAAAGTAAAATAGTTATTTATTAATTTCAAAGGATTCAAAAAACGTGTTGGCTAAGAAGAGACCGAAACTCAGATAGGCTTTGTTTTGATCTGATCTCACGAGGGAGACTATTATATAATATAGCCCCATTAAAACAAAAGCTCTTTTTTGCAACTTCGAGTTTGACTGCTTTCAGTTTTATTAATAGTTCATTATTTCTAGTGCCTTGTTTGTGTTTGTTAATTGTGAAATAGTTGTCAAACGTTGCACTGCTTGATTTTTTAAGCAGGAATTAATTCTTAAACTAATGTACAGTTCTGCTTTTGGATTTCTTGCTAGACGTCCTTTAGGTTGTCTTTTTTGTAATGTTTTTTGTTCTTCGGCTTAAAGATGCCAGTCGCTCTTTCTGTGTAGTTGTGTAGGTTGAATTTACTGGACCCGAATACGTCAAGTATCATCATATGAAATATTTTAGTAGCAGCATCCTTGTTCAGATACTTCCGAACCCCTTGAAGAAGCCTCAGGCGACCACTTGCACGTTTATAGGCTTTCTCAAAATTGGAATTCATCAATAGATTGGAATCAAGTTTGTTACCATGGTACTCATACTCTTTAACAAAGGTGATGGTTGACTCATTGTAACGTACATTAAGATTTTTTCTATTTCGGTGTTCAAGACGGATTCAATTCTCTCGACGTCATTGTCACCATAGAACAGGACGGTATCATCTGCATACTTAATAATATTGACGTTAACATTGTCTATAAGGTCATTAAAGAAGACAATGAAAAGAAGGGGTCCTAAGATAGAACCTTGTGGTACACCGCAAAAAATAGGTTCAGAATTTGACAACGTTTTCTCAATCTCTACAACTTGAGACCTGTCAAAGAGATAGTCACGGAACCACTCCAGCTCACGACCTGACACACCATATGTTGTCAGCTTACTGATCAAAAGCCCATGGCCGATGGTGTCAAAAGCCATTTTACCATCGTTCATTTCCCTTCGGATCTGGTCGCTTAATAAGGTTGCTGTCATTTTTGTTGAGCGTTGTTTACGGAAGCCGGCATTCGGTCAACAATTTATTTCTCTCAAGGTATGATAGTAAGAGTGTATGGCTTTTTCCAGAATTTTGGAGAGAACGGGTAACACCGAGATAGGACGATAGTTCATTGGTAAATCCGCATTCCCTAATTTGAAAATTGGAGTGACTTTGGCAGATTTCCACATTTTTGGTACCATGCTCGTTTTAATGGACAGGTTAAGGATGTAGCATAAAGGTTTTGAGATAATTTTTGCACAGTCTTTCAACAGGCATGGTGGGAGTTCGTCTAGTCCTGCAGCCTTGTTACGATTTAACGAGCAAAGTTCTTTCTCAACAAATGATCTTGAGATTACAATAAATAATGTAACACTAGTTAATCACACCACACTACAATTTCTATCGTTTATCGCTCGTTTATACAGGAGGTTCAAATTAAATACATACAAAGTTCTAAAAATTGTTTTGCTCCAGTGAACTCGCTAATGACCTTTAGCGTTTTCGAAGTATCTCCCTGATATACCAAAAAATAACCAAAAGTCAGGGGTTGAAATTTGTTGTTTTAAGTCATATCTTTTAACACTTTTAACTGTAGCAAAAAATGCTCATGTTGTGTTGCAAAAATGTTTTTGCTTGATTATTCGAACAATACTAAATGTAATTTTGGCTTAGCATACTCGGACATCGAGGTTTCAAACAGAAATTGTCCTACTATATAATATCAAACACCGATTCTCCATTGGAACATACTTTTGGTCGTGAAACTTTAAGATATCCAGCTTTTTATTGATATCATGACTAGCCAAGCATCCAGTTCCAAGCTATCCTTATAATTGATTTCGGTCTGTAAGGTTCGGTCTCCCTTGCAAAGCTGTTCGATACTTTGTATCCAATCTGATTTTCAAATTACCATTTTGTCACATCTGTATACAAACGTATTTAGTAAACTGGCGAACACAAAAAGCGACACAGTAGGGCAATTGAAGAAACCTATCCCGTAACTTTCGCAAAAAGACAGTAATACATCAACCAGAAAGATTTTACCTACGTCGGACGAGGCGACTAAGATTAAACCTTTCTTTCCGGTTAGTATTATTAAGCCAAACTGTTCAATTGTGACAAGAGGTTGTCTCGATTTTACCATTTTGTAAGGCGATGTTATCGAATAAGTATTTGAAAATCCCAGGTATGGACGACTCGAGAGATGGAGAAGACGACAAAGTTAAAGTAAATAATAAACGACTTTTTCTAGTATAATCTGTCTGAGTAACGTTTTTTACCACTGTGTATGATGGGAATCAATATCGGGAAGCCGGGGTCTCTATTGTCTGATTGCGAAACATCTAGTAAATTAATAATAATAAATATTAAAATATGGTAAACTAACATTCGGGCCCAAATCCAGTTCTTCGTAAAATTTTAAAACTAATACGTCACGTTGTTGTTGCTCATCCTCAAATTCATCGCCTCTGCTTCTTCTAATATAGCCAGCATCCGATATATATTATATAGATGTATTTCTAAGCCACGCGCATAACGCTTTGCCCTCCATTTGAAAGTTGCAACCGAAAAGTCACCAGCAACTATTGATAACATTCATGCAAAGTCATTATGGGAGCGAAAACGAGGAACTTACAATCTCAAAGATTTAGCAAACATGAACCAAACACCGTTGTCTTTAGTCGTGGATGACAATACAAAGAATGAAGAAGTTTGGATAGCTAGTGGTCAACCAGCCCTCGAAAAACGTCAGTGCACTGTCCAAAACCATTTCTACTGATGGAAGTACACTGCCACCTTGTATTATCTTTTCTGGCAAAGTGGCGCGGATAAAGAGTGCAGAGAAAAAGTTCGAAGAGTTAAGTTTCAACAAAAGGCATGAAAGGAATTATGAAGAGGCACTGTAGTACCATTCATACGAATAAACATATAATTGGCTGGAAAATAAAACTAGGGAAGTTCACACTCCTATCGGAGTTTCACGTGAAACTGTCATCGTCCTTTTCCTTTCGCGTAAAGTTAAGGAGACGAAAACGCAAAAAGCAAGCAGCCGAATTTGTATGAAATGTAAATTTTTTAGAGTGAAATACGGTTTTCAATTCAGGAAGTGAACATTCATCGGAACATTATAAGAGAATTCGTCATTAATGAAAATGGAAAGACGTTATTTTGAACAACGTTTTATGATAAAAAGTAGCAACTTTCATGTATTTTAAAACCTCGACATCTTTGTGCGGCGCTAGGATCCAGATACCATAACACAACGTAGAATAATTCCAAAGGAAAACGCGATAAAAAACGAACGACAAAGTGACTTTACAGTGCTTCTTCTATTTATAAAAATCATAGCTATTTAGAAGATTGCAACAAGATGAACGATTAAAATATACAGCATAAATATTTCAGAAAACCTTTTTATATTGTTAAACATCCAAAGTTTTGCATTTGCATGCCACGCCACGCCATTATATTTTGAGAAACTTTTTCAAATACAACGCAACTTAATTGGAGCCGTTTGGTTACTCACGGGGGGGGGGGGGGGGGCGATTTCTCACGCTGTTAAATCCATTTGTAAAGGTACGCAGATCATTAGGAACTATACCAAACTATTGAGGTAAAGTGTCTGTCTAAAATGGATCGAGTAGGGAACCTTTCAAAACGACATCTCCAGCAGGCTAGCACTGTACACTGGATAATCCTCTTCCTCGGAACTCCTTCTTAGGAACACTTCCTCGATGCTTTGCCCACTTTCGTTGTCTGCGAACAACAGTTTGTTGTCTCGATAATCCCCGTTATACGTGAGTAGAACATCGCTGTTTAGAATCTGGTTGAAGGAGCTTTGCAGCGGCGTCGCGTCATTGGACACCTCGAACATGACGTCAGATGCGACGTACGGGTTAATGGTTTGGTTCTGAAACAGACAAAGAAGAGGTTTAAAAATAATCTTACAACCTACAAGTATCTTTTCAATTATCGGTCAGTTGAGCAAACTACTGAAAACATGGCGCATAAATTACATAAATTACAATACCCTCATGATGTGCAATACACGTTTATTTCTAAGAGGAAGATGTGACTATCTTCCTCTTCATTTTCTCCTGGAAACTGCTTCCTTCGTTAAGAAAGTGCAAACCTGTGATTGCAAGAACTTCTGAACAAAGCCTGCGAAATTTTCATTCCTCTTGTCAGCGGAGAGCGCATGCGCGACACCGCAGTTGCGAAAATGTTCGTCCACGAGATTATCCACGTCTTCGTCACAAATCGTCGTTTGTCGGTGGAAGTCGTTCGTTTTCTTTCGTTTAGTCGTCGGTCCGTTTAAGACAACTGTGGACAACTTTAGTGCGCCGGTATTGTTGCTATGCCTTTCCAATGGCGACGACGGGGGAGTGAGCGCGAGTAGACTGTCGAACGAGTTGGCCTGTAAGTCGCCGAACTTCATCGAAAACGAGTCGTTCGGTAAAGTATCAAGGTCGAGAAAACCTCGTTTCAGTGTTTGCTGAAGAGAGGCGATGGGCGGTAAGCTGTCGCTAGGTTTCGTGACGGGTTTAAACGGTTCGGGTTTAGACGGGGCGCCAAACTTTGATTTCGTGATGAACTTGGACATTTTCATGCATTTGTCGCTAACTGAAAGTGGAGAAGGTTTGAGTCCACACAGAAAGAAATCGATTATATTATATTTTAATGGAACTTGTTGTGTACGCACATAAATAAATTTGAGTTGGTTTCCGAAAGTTCTTATAGTTTTGTTTATGCACTGCAAAGAACCTCAGTTGGGATAACACCATTGTATTCGATTATTGGATGAACAATGAAGTTATGGTGAAACCATGATTTTCAATAATTTAAAAAAGGCCAACCCTTGTTTCCATCACCTTTTATGATCCGGTCCGATTCCTGTTGCAACGAAAACTGTTCTTGCTTACACAGTCTTGTCTCTGTTATCAACAACAAGTATTCGTCTAACATCATTCGGATTAAGTGGAAGGGACCTGAACAAAAGCCATGTTTCACGTTTCGTAGGATTTGACCAATTTGAAACCATTTTTAATTCCAATTTCCAGTTTCACTTTTTCAAATTTCTTCACATTTAAAAATTATTTTTTTGATTTTTGATAACATTTTTGGCAACATTTATGATAGCAGCTATTCTGTTACTCTCTTATAAAAACGTTTTAACTTCTTTCTTAGCAATAATCGCGAGCTTCCCTGCCTAAGCTTCTTAATATTTTTCAAATCTAAGCTAGAGAATGATTCCTTATAAAAAATACACACACATATATATATATACATAGATAAAGTTTCTTCTATCATATATATTAAAATTATTAAGTTACATATTTCAGTAAAAAAAACAGATTGATGACAGTGGAAAAAGTTTAATCTCATGACCACAGTAAAAAATACATAAAAACACGCCAAGGTTTATCTATTGTACTGTACGAGCATCTTTTCTTACTTACCGTAGGTTCTTGAGTTATTTAGCGTGAGCATGTGCATGACGCGTGTGCCAAAGAACGACCATGATAGAAGGAACTCTTGAGCGCGAAGTTTAAACGAAACTGAATCCGTCTCGCAGTACTATGAAAACAGAGTGATTTTACAGTTTATTTGGAGAGAATTATTCAATTATGGGTAAAAATGGAGAGAAATGATAGAATCAACAAATACCAAAAACGTTTACTCTCTCCGAGTAAGCTAAAAACCAGGCTAGGTATTCATAGCATCAAAGATGTTATTCAGAGGTTGAGTTGGTTGGCCCACTTAGAGAGAGAATAGAGAAAGATAATTGGGTAAGAAAGTGACTTGATAGTTCCTGGTGCAAAGCCTAGAGGTAGACCGAGAAAGACATGACAAGAGGTAAAAAGGAAAGATTTCCTACAGAGAAATTTGAGTTTAGATCTAATACAGTCTAGATCAGATTGGATTAATATACCCCATCCAACCCATGCTAGCATGGAAAACGGATGTTAAGCCAATAGATAGATAGAAGTAACAAGTTAATTTTATTTTCATTGTTTCACGAGTTTGTTGTTGAAGAAAATGAACAGATGATTCGAAAACAATTATAATGATACCCATAAATCGATCGTAAAATCTGAAAATCATTCACACACTTGTAGCACTTGCTGCTTCACAATGCGCTCCAACCACTCCACGTACGACTCCACCGCAGCACTTTGACGTAACAGTTCTTTCAGCTCAACCAGGTCTGAACAGAACAAGGTTCGATTAACCCAAGTAAAAAACAATCAGCTATTTTCTTCGGAAGGAAAAAACACTTATTGGTTCTTTTTGGTTCTATTTAGACACTTGACAGTCTTTCACTTAGTTGCAAATGGTTTGATAAATGGTTATCAGAAGTTACTGAATCGGGACAAGTGCTCACATTCTTCGTGGACGTCGGTCTGATTCCTTTCGCAATCAGCTGTCGTGTACATAGCCTGCACACCTATGGATGTCATGTCGATGGCGTCTAATTCCGCAATGAGGTTTTGCGCCAGCATCTTGTCTGAAAGGACCTCGCGAAAGGACTGTGCCAGGTGTAAAAACGAAGTTTGACGTTTGACCGCTTGAACAAATCTTCGAGCCACTAGACAGAAAGAGATTCAATTTAAACTGAAGAACATAGAAAACGTCAGGTATGCATGTATGTTCCGGTTTGCATGCCACACCACTGGAGATAGAGCTCCCAATCCATATATATATTTCTATACATATTTAAATTAAATATTTTATTAATTATCCATATATACTTCAATTAAATATTATGTTCTGTTGCAAACAAGGTTATTCTCTATCTACAACATAGCAATGAGTGCATTTTGCAGGTTTACGTTACAACCAGTAACTATATCAACAATTCTTAATAGTGTAAAATTCTCTTAAATATAATCTTTCCAATCTATCTATCTATTGGCTTAACATCCATTTTCCATGTTAGCATGGGTTGGACGGGGTATATTATTTGTCCTTATTACCTCTTGCCATGTCTTTCTCGGTCTACCTCTAGGCTTTGCACCAGGTACTATCAAGTCCCTACATTTTCCTACCCAATTATCTTTCTCCATTCTCTTCAAGTTGCCCAACCAACTCAACCTCCTGATCTGAAAAACATCTTTTATGATATGAATACCTAGCCTACTTCTTAGCTCATCTGAACTTTTTCTGCCTCTCAGGCTGATGTTACACATCCACCTAACCATTTTCGTGTCATTTCTCTCCACACAATCAAGATCCAGCTTCACATCCCATGTCTCACTCCTATACAACATAACACTTCTGACACAGGCTTCATACAACCTACCTTCAACCTGGAACATCAAAACTCTACTAGTTAACAGAGGAAGTAAGTCTCTAAATTTTCACCTAAGTAACAGAAGTTCTCTCAAAATCTCTCTAACAATCCACGGTTGTACGTCACTGAAGCTGGGTTACTAAGTTGTCTAATAATCTCACCTTGCCATACAGTACCAATGCATTTCCTACATACCCAATGCTTACAAGTCCAGCAAAAAATCAAGTTACTACCAACTCCTTTCTTGCAAACTCCACAAAGCCAAATTCCAACTTCAAGGCCACTTAATGCTGCTAAACATGACTTTAGAGTTTTTGCAGCATTTACTCTCAACCCTTTCTCTTCTAGTCCTTTCTTCCACTTCTCAAACTTATCAAGTAACTCATTCATAGATTCTGCTATGAGAACCAAATCATCTTCATACAATTAACTCCCACGAACACCGAGATGAAACCAAAATGAACAACATAGAACAATGACTTTGGTGCTTTGGCGTACTGCCAGAATGGATGTCATCTTGAAGGGAAGATAAATGTTGAAATCCCAGATACACTGATTAGATCTAATACTTAGAAAACTGAAACACTTTCTGACAACGATTAGTGAAATAGGGAAGTAATAACAAAATACCATCATTGCTAATCTGTATATCAAAGAAGCTTTTAGTAAAGTAAAAAGTAAAACTTTTGACTTCCGAATGAAACTACCTTGCATTTTCTTCTCAGTCAGATAAACGTTGGCGTCTTGAAGTGCAGTCTGCAACCACGTCTCTAAATTGTTGACGAAGTTGCGAACATCCGAGAGAGACCTTAAAAAATCATGTGAAAAGACTTAAAGAGATACAATTCTTGACGTTGAGTTTAAAGAACTGAGAACAATGCTACCTACCAAACATTCAGAGCATTTACACACAGATATGATATTGTACTCACTGGTCTGTAATTTCTTCAAGAGTAGCAGGCACAAGACTGTCGTTTAAAACCTGAAATATTCCAAAAGAAAATTTAAGTTTATACTTACGTGTGTATGTGGTGCAAGAAACAATTATAACAAAAATATTATAATATAATCTATATATATAATATAATCAAGGATGATAGAGTGGTTTCTTAAAAAAACCGGAAATCCTAAATGGATTTCAATCAAAACAACAGCTGGGGGGTTAAGGTTATGTGTACATAAAAAAGCACTATGACTAAAGCGTAAAATTCTAAGATGGAGGTAAGAGACCACAAAAAAAGGACATGCTTTTATATATAGTTGTATATAAATTATGTAAATATCTTTCTTATCTACATTTTGTTAGTTCCTAATAGCACGATTAGAAAATTCCTGTTTTTCTTTTTCTTTCTTTTTTCAGAAAAAATACGGAAAAATGTTCAATTATTCCAAAAATCCGGAAGTCCGGATAAATCCGGAATTCTTTCATCCTTGTATAATATAATCTCTAATTAATTTTTAATAATTAATTAATTAATTTCGTACGCACACACCACACATATATATTGCGCTTAAGTTGCTCCTTTTCTCTTTTATAATTAAAACTTCAAGGTGTCATTCCTTTGCCTAGTTTTACTATTGAATGACACCCTCCAATCACAATTTGTTTCTTGTTTAAAAATAAAAAAAAAGAAGAAATTTTGACTGTATATATACGTTATTTTGCTAGTATTGAAATGTATCTATTATTCATTTTATTTCTTAAAGAGTTTTTTTTTTTATGTACATATTGTTGATTGGAAAATAAAATTGATTGATTGATTGATAATTTTGTTTTAATATTCAATAACTTTATAAATTTTAGTATTATCCATTGACAATAATTATACATTATATCTTTACTCATCATCGTCCTCAATATTTGATTCCATGCTAGCATGGGTTGAGGGGGTTTTCAACAGATGATATTTCCCACATATGTGTAGGCTTGATCAATTCATTTATTGGAAAAGATGTTTTTACAGCTGGATACCCTTCCTAAATGCCAACCCCAGTGAGAGGAAAAACAGTGATGTACCCACGCAAGATACCAAGTTTGCATTTTAAAATCAGCAGAGTTAACTTATGTACGAAATAATGAATAAAAACAGAAGAACAAAGTTAAAAGTTGCACCATCCTACCATGAAAGTGATTGAATCGCACATACAAACTAAACTGACGATCTCTGGCACTTCAAACAACGACTTAAGGTGTTTTGGTATTCCTTGCCAAAAATGAACAAGATACTGGTGAATCTAAATGAGTGTAGAAAATATTTGGTAGGCAATAATCAATCATGCTTAACGGTCAGCCTAACGTATTGCACAAAATGAAATTTTTCTCTCTTAGTTTTTACTTTGAGCACTTACCGCTTCGTAGTTCTTGGCAACCGCTGTATCGAGAATACATTGGCAATGTGTCCTGTACATGATCATAAAAGTGTCCATCTAGATTGAATTGAAAAAGAAATATCATAAATTGATAACAAAAATTTCCATGTCCAGCAAGTGTAACCGGAGTTTTGATGATTGGAAGAGAACGTTTTAAAGTTAATGTTAAAGTATAAGAGTACAGGAAGCCAGTGGTGGTAGCAGTAGCAGTGTGAGGACAATGTGATTGACATGTAAGCAAGAATGGAACCGTGATGAAGGTATTGCGAGGGAAGATGGAGTGGAGAAGTGGTTGTTAGGATGGTTGTAGGTAGACTGGTGTTTTACAAGGTTAGCAGTGATCTTGTGCTGGACTCAAGAAAGACTACGTAACTGAGACAGAGAAGGTGGTTCACGTCTGCAATATACAACCACTGAAATTCAAAGTTAAGTGCTGAGACCTTTACAAGACAGTAAAAAGCACCTTGGTATGAAAAGAAAAGTCCATAAAAGTGTGGCATGAACTGGCAGACAAATGAAAACGGAGACATAGATGATTGTGATTGGAAAGAGGATGAGGAAAGACATGGTAAAAAAAGGAAATTGTGAGCTTCTTATTTGAAAAATTGAGAGATGGAGCTATGTCACGGAATGAAAAAAGTGGGACCCTCATAAGCGGAATAGTAAACGGTGCAATTAACAAACAGTAATGATGATGAAACAAATCAACGCAAGACAAAAGATTTCGGTTTAGTGGACAACCATTACTACTGCTACTAACATTTTCATAATTATATAGTAAATCATTATTTTTAATGTCATATTTTGTATTTGTATTTATTGTAATAATTTTTCAGTTCTTACAAAAAATTCTAATTCATTGACAAAAGCACAAAAAACCAAGTATATATACCGTATTTACTCGAAAGAGCGCCCTTTCTATTTAGCACCCCACTTTTGACGTAAACGATTTAATGATTTAATAAAAAAGACGTATTCAGAGGGGCGCTCATTTGGGAATTAGATAAAATATCTTTAATACAGCTAATTTATCACGTAGTGCTATTTTCCTTTGTAAATAGTATTTTTTTACAACAAGGATGTCCAGTATTATCTTGTTACTGTTCTTATTGTTTTATTAAAGAGACAAGTTGAAATTGTTTCAATGTCTTATTGATTTATTTAATGAGCACCTACCTCGAATGAGCGCCCCCTTTGAGAGCCCAAAATTAAATGAGCGCCCGGGCGCTCACTCGAGTAAATATGGTATATACATATAATTAGAAATAAATACTTTGAATGTTTCCACATGGTAAGGCAGGTTAAGTTGATGAGGAGAAGGGAATTCAGGAAGTAAACTACCAGACTTTGCAGCAGTGAGAATTTTCCGTGATACATTTTCTTCACTTAAAAGCTTTGAACCTGAAAACCTGTGATGAAATCATTAAGCTAGGGTGAGGCACAACAATATTTTATAAAGTAAACCATTGAAATAAAAAAGTAAAGCTATAAATATATAATATAAGTAAAAATATATTTTAAAAAATCAGCCTTGATTATACTTTTTTTAAAAATGTAACGAAATCCCATGACATTCCCCTGGGAATCCCCGTGCATGACACATCACATCCCTTCCCCCCAGAATCCACAAAATCAGAAATGTTCAAAATGTCTAAGCAAGAACAGAGCTAAATAACAGCTATTACCTCGTTAATCCTACACCAGAATAAACTGTGTGGTAATAAGTCGATGTTTCTTTAATGGCAACTCCATAATAATGATATCTGGAAAAAGAAACGTTTTATAGCGAAAACCTTATTTATCACATTAAATTTAGCTCCGTACTTAGAATTTCCCCGTGTTCCTAATCTTCTTGTGGTTAGCTCGGGAAACTTTTGTCTAATAATCTAAAAACAGTAACGTTTCATTTTCTTCTTTCCGTGAACACATGTGTTTTCATCAAAACAAATAACAATGTTGAAATCGATATAAACACACGGTACACGATATTTCAAGATGTTATTTTACACAACAGGAAAAAATTACTGATGAAATATCTTTCTCCCATTTCTAATTTCGTTTGCCATATTTTCATTTTCGGAAACTAATTTGAAAAATAATACCTTTCCAAATGTTGCTGCACATGCCGGGCGAAAGTTATGTTCTTGGCAGAAGTTCAAATAATGTGCATACATTATACATCGAGGTAAACAAACTCCGGGACATCGAGTGAAATTTTTGTCCAGCCTTGAAATAAAAAGAATTTGTCATTTATTTGTGATTAAACGATTTAATTAAACGGTTTTGTTTTAAAGATGGCGTGCGCTCTTAAAATTGGCATCGTCTTTGATATTACCGTAAAGCAAATATTTAGCAGTAATGTTATTTAGACAGAAATTAATAAACGGCAAAAGAAAACAATTTAAACACACATGAGACAAATAATTGAAATAGGAATTATACCAATCTAAGGTTTTGCTGGCTTGCAGTTCCTTAGAAGACATTATGGGTTTTTGTTTTGCGTTCGCCTCTAAAATAATAAATCAAAACCTTTATAATTGAAACACAACTTAAATTTTAAACTGATTGCATCAATGGGACCGAACTACGGTATGTTAATGTTAGTTAGAACCGTGGACGCACTTCCCACTTTTCGAATGGCCGATTAAGTGAAATGACGAGTGGAAAATCAAACGAACTTCAGATGGTAAACTCAAATCTCAATAAAAGACACAGGCAAAAAACACTTTTACAAACAACATTTTTAGTGTTTTGAGAGAAATAAATTAGCGACAAACAATTAGCTTGCTGGTAAATGCTCGTACTGGGATTTTCAAACGTATATATATATATCCAAAAAAACTGAGGCAAATGTTTTAGTATTATTTGATTTATACCAAAGACTTTTTGAATCTATAAAATGTTGTATGCTAATTCGTGACACTTATTTGGGAATCAGAAACACTCAGACGGAATGGCTAACGGATGTAACAAATCAAATGTTTATATAAGGTACTGTTTCAGAAAATCCGATAAAAAAAAATGGATTCCGTTAAAATGTTAACATAAGCTCTTTTGTTGGTTTTTTTGTTCGGTAAAATTAAGTGCATTTTGTGGATTCGGACCACATCAAACAAATTCATATTGAACAGACTTCCAACGCTATTGTTGCCAAATCAGACATTTTTATATACTCTTTAACAAATTCTTCGTTAAGAAAAATATCGTTTCTCAGTCAATTTTTATAAGGAATTACCTATTCGAGCTGAATCATATATTAGTGTGTTTTTAAATTTGGAATCAGCAAAATATATTGAATTACGATATTCAGATTTTCATTTTCATCGTTATTGCACCGTAAAGAGGAAAAGAGTGTCATTTTTTTGAAAAGTAACCATTGAAGTGAAATCTGAAGACTATCAAAGGTGACTTAAAGCAAGGTGACCTACAAATGCAATATCGGCATTGGTACAAATAAAAACTGTTTTTATCCAGGAATATATATGAATTGCCCGCACTGTTGAAAACTCATTAAGAAAAATCATTTTCTTTGGGCATAATGAGGGATCGAAAAGCTATCTTCCATTTTAGAAAAAGCTTTGATATGTTCGTTATATCGATATTATATTATATATATTTGTTAATATTTCTGAAAGAAGTATAATAATTATAAGCAGGAATATATTTCTAGACTGTTAAATTTCCCTCTTTATAATTCTAAAATGCATGCTTTAGCCAATATTTTAATTCTTGAAAATCTTTTCCATACCAATAACATATTAAATACAAGTATTTCGCTGATATCCATAGCATTTTTCGCCAGGGGTTTCTGATAAGACGGGTTTTCTTGAAGTCGTCCTTAACTGCAATAGCTCCAACTCCAATGAAAAGACCGCTTGGTCTTCTATGGATTCTTAGTCAGTTTTTCTTGTTCTGTGGTTTACATATCACGCACTGATTTGTAAATGTCTTTTATTTGGCGAAATAAACATAACATAACATAACTAACAGTGAATTTTCCTAAAAATAAAAGTAACTCGATCGTCACACATTAGCGATGTTATATTTTCTAACGGTTTTCATTTTGTTTGCCGATATCGTTGTTCGCCAGTTATTTCGTTTGTTATGGATGAAGGTTCGATATATATATACGGTTGTTTTAATTTACGAATCCATTGAACACCTTTCGTGTCTCGTGAGTGTATTGCGCAAGTTTCTGCGATATTGGGAACGTTTCCAATAGATTTATTTTTGCTCGCTCGCAGGCAAAACAACGTCTATTGTTGCTCCATTTGTTTGTTTGTGTTACAGATATGTTTAGCACGAGATCAAAGGGCGCCGACGCAAACCTAATGTAAACAGGCGCACCTTTAATGAACAGAATTATAGTTTGTTCGGTAGTACATATCACAAAGGTGTTTTGAAGGTGTCCTAGCGTTAACATGTAAATCCAAGTAACGAATCATTTCGCGGATGGAAGTCATGTCTTGCTTGAAAATTTTCGTCAATTTCGGTCGTAACTGGCGAGTAGGAAAATTCGGAGTTTGTTTTAAAAGCCAACCAAAACACCGCTCATAGAATCAAATGGGGGACGTATTGGGTTAATGAGTCAAATCTTTATTATATTTATATTTTTACATATAAAAAGACCATATGATAGAAAAATTGTGAGCAATTAATTAATTTGTGAAAGGTGCAAACTAAAATATTCATAATAAGATATATTTATGTATATTTATATGAGTGCTAGATATGTAGAAAATGTACATGGTCAATCGTGATAAACCAGTTTACCTTTACGCTGGGTTGAATCCGTCAATAAACAAGTTTTGAACCTTTGGTTGTTATCCATAATCCAAAACAAAATGTGGCAATTTAATGGGATATAACTGATATCTAAATACAATTTAAATAAAATAGCAGTGAAATATTTCTCATAGAATTTCCCAATTTTATCGTGCATGAACTAAAATATGCTAACTTCCAAGATATCGCGCACAACACACCATTCCCGTCTTTGTGATAAATTTATATATTGCAAGCATTTTAATTTGTTGAAGTTTACATTAGCCCCCTGAAACACATGTTCTAATTTCAACCCCCGGTTTTTGTAAACAAACTTTCAATCTTCAAAGGAAAATTATTTTTTGTGTTTTGAGTTTCCCCGATTTTAATTACTCTCCAAAATTTCCGCGTATGCTCGTAGCACGTCTAAAAAAGGAACCAAATATGAATTATTGAAAGATTGTTTACTTAGCGAAACATTTGCAAGATTATATTCAACAACAACAAAAAACATAGATGGTACCGAAATATCGACAGGAAATGTCGTCCAGGTCAAATATGTGTCTGAAGGAATAATTAAGTCGTTAATTTCCGAAATAGTTAACATCTCATGATGTGCGTATAGTCAACTGCAAAGAAGTCATTATTAAGTCTGAAGTTAAAAACTACCATTATTCAAATTTCGTGCAAAATCCAGGGAAGGTCCGTGCAAATTTTTTAAATTTTTCAAAACGAGCGTTAATCTTAAGGTCCAATAAAATTACTCAACATTGGATTTACGACTTGGCATTTTGACGTCATGGGAAAAGCTCAAAGTAATATTTTACAGAACGTCTGTAAAAACTACCAGTTGCAGCTGCTGTTTCTACGGCCCTAATAAGCATTATTTCAATTTAGGGTTGGTTAATAATACGATGCATAGCATATTGTAGAGATGGAAGTTCCAAGGAGATGATACTATATTCCGCTCGACTTGTTTACATCTGGTCATCATAACTCAGAAACTCTGCAATTACTGTAATCCAAACCGACTTCTTTGACAGAAAGGATAGACCGGTGATCAACAAAAATATCATCTGCCAATCTGTGATCCCTTAAATACTTCGCAAGTTTACGTTGGATTTATTACGAACTGCGGTGGGCGAATTAACATGTTCAACATCAATTCACCTCGTTAAGATCGGTTAGTACTGACGAAATCGCCAAATGAAAAAACGACGAGTTTTAAGAAACTGCAGTAATAAAATATTTGTATAGTTATATTTTTGAAATCGCTAAATAAAGGATGTTTCCGCATAATGTGCGCGAGTTTTCGCTTATTACATTTTCTCCCGTGTTTTCTTTTCTAGGAAAACAGTTAAAACTGGTTAAAAGCGGATAAAACTGGTATTAAGCGATTTCAAAAGGTTTTTTTGACAAAGGTTTAAATTACCGGTTTGTTGATTGTTAAAGTAGGCGTTAGTTTAAAACTTATTGAACAAAAATATTGTCCCTTTTTGCGATGTTAATTAAATCTTTTTTCATCATCTGAATAAAGTCTGCTTTCATACTGGTGGCAATTTTCCGCGACAATGCGTGAAATTCTCACGGACGTATCATATTTTTGATTGGTTTGTGAAAGTGGATTTTCATTGAGGTGCGATTTGCAATTTTATAATACTAATGTATTACCGCTAAAAACAGTTATCCAGTTTTTCTTATATCTTTAGTTAATTTTATATCTTTAGTTAAACTTTAATTTATTTATTTATTTTATTTGCTTTTCTGATTAAATTCACCATTAAATAAATATTGCATGTTTAACATGCTTAAAATAAATTCAATTTCGTTAAACTGTCTGCCTCAGAACGAACACATATTTAATAAAAACAAACGAATATGTTTTTACAAGCACAAATTCACATTTTGTAGAGTAGTTTTAGGATTTAATACGAATTTAAGTTATCTGCAGATTCTGAATTCTTGTTGACATGTTAACTGCACTTTTATCGATTTTCTTAGTCGCATTTCATTGTAAAAAAGTGTTGTTTTTTTAATTGGTATGAGTATCTAACTAATAAATGAATAAAATTCTATAAAAATATACTTATTTAGAGGGTGTATGAAAGGGCTTGTCAATTTATTAAAACCTATTTCAGCATTTTTATGTCTTTTTCATATTAATTATTTTTTAGTATAAAAATGGAAAAATAACATGTAAATTCTTCGGCAAAAGAGAGTTAAGAAGAATCGGTTATTCGGTTAATTAAAATCGAAATCGGTTTTCTTTTTTACTTTAAAAACTTTTTCGGAACATCAGACCTTTCACATTACCTGTTATTGAAAATCTTACTTTTTTTCGCGACTATTATAAAATAAAATTAAAACAATTTTCTTTAAGTCTTTACTACTCACTAATTTACAACTTCTCGCTGTTTTAAAAAACATATTTAGCAAGCTGTATATTTGTTACTTGGTTTTCTTGCAAACTACTTAACACCAAAAAAAAACTATAATGTTAATAAATTAATATATATATATATATATATATATATATATATATATATATATATATATATATATATATATATATATATATAGTTTCGAAGGTTGACCAAAAATGGTTTTACTGTTAAATGGTACCGTGACCTAATATTTGAGGAGAGAAATCCTGATTATATTTGGATAGCGGTATCGATTAAAAGCTTTTCAAAGCTTTGCTTTACAATCTAAATATTTAGGCATCTGTTCTCAGAGCTTAGTAAACTAATCGGTGAGCTTGAGCTCAACGCTTGAAGCACTCTATTTGTAAAAGTACCTTAATGCTCTTTTACAAACAGGAAAATTGGCCTAGAAAAACTATAATATATAGTACACATCTAGGCAACCACAGCGCTATGACAGATTAGACTAGATAAAATGAAGCTAAGCAGCTAAAATTTAATAAACAACAGTCACAGGCATTGCGATCATTCGCCAACTCGACCCAGCAATTTCTATCAACATCGGCTTTCTTCAGCGCTTTATGAATGCCACGACCATATTTAAACTCGGGTGAGGCTTTAAGTCGACGGTTGCATACCCAGAATGACAAGAGCTTACTTGACAATCTATCGAATGGCATTCTCGCAGTATGGCCACTTCGGTTTTTCACACAATTTGGTTCTGGGTAATTTTGACTTGAAAGAAGTAACGCAAGTCTAGCTGAAAGTTGTCTGGTTGAGCGAGAATTATGAGCATTCATTGTACGTATGCAGACCATACATCGTCCTTGTATACAATTGTTAGTACTTTTCAATTTAAAACACTTCTTACAATCCATTTTCTCGTATAGCGACATGTTAGATGAAATTAAAAGCTTTAATAAAAATATTTACGTTTTTTGACGGTGAAAGCTTCTTTTTCTTTTGCTTTATTACTTTGTTATGCAATATGTGCTACATGCTGTAAAACAGCTAAAATCAGGTCGCTTTTGAAATAGTGCCAATTTCAGAAATGTGGTTTTGTAGAAGCTTTATGGTACACTAAAGAAGTATCTGTAAAATACATTGCGTAGCAACATCGAAGCGCGGTTAACGGTTATCCTGACGTTTGAAATGACACCGTTACATTTCAATGGGTCACATAGAAAACAAACATTGCAAACAACAAACATACATTTCACGCGTTTACAGTCTCAGTTCCGGTCTTTGTTTTTATGCGAAATCTATTGTTTTCAGCTCATTTTGCGACCAAGATTTCGAGCAAACTCAACAATCTTATTGAGAATTGGTCCAAATTTTGTATAGAAAACAATAGAAAAGGTTAATAATGCAGAGCGGAACTGACACTGTAAACGCGTGTATTACAAACATTCGTAGTATTGCTCCCCTTTGTGTGATCTAACCACGCCGTACAACTACACAGAGTCGCATTACAACAAGTTGTACGATTATCCAGTTGCCGATGCTATCAAGATAGCTCATAAGCTGCCCACTCTTTTCAATCTAACTAGATTCTCTTTAGGACAAACAATTACGGAATAAGTGTGCAGAGACAATATCTTCCGACCTAACACTTAGACTGTGCCTCGTTACATATTTTCTAAAATTGTCTGACACAAGTGGATTCTGATTAACTAATAAGGGTAGCTAAAAACTAAAAATAATCGTTAGATCACTAATACTTCCGTTCTATTATTAATTTCCGTTTTGCTTTTGTCTCATTCTTTTGAGGACATGTGGTATGGTGATCCTCCGATATCAGAGATCTTATGAAACACTAACATTCCAATCTTAGACAGATTGATGGGCGTGGTGTACCATGAGAGCACAGACAAGGCTAACTCGCCGAAGAATTGCATCTACGGATGTTTGATTGCCCCAAGATGCTTTTCGGTCTTATCATTTATAAGCCACAGTTGAAACTCTTCAAAATGTCGAACATGTGTGTTGGAACAGACGTCGACGAGTTTATGTTTGACCCTAACTGGAACCTCAAATTTCAATTTTTCATTTCAGTAAAAACGCACATAATGAAAAAAGACGATTGTAGATTGTAGTGTAGGAAGACTTGCCTGGAGCAACCTTTTAAGAAATAGAAATATTAATAATATTGACTTAAAAATTATTCTTCCTAAACAGTATATCAACGTTCAATCGTTTACATTGCGACTTTGAACTTTTTACTGTAATTATTCAAGATATGTATTAATTATTCAAAATGCGTATTAATTACTCAGAATGTGTCTTAATTACTCAGAATGTTTCTTAATTATTCAAAATGCGTCTTAATTACTCAGAATGTTTCTTAATTATTCAAAATGTGTCTTAATTACTCACAATGTTTCTTAATTATTCACAATGTGTATTACTTATTCAAGATGTGTATTAATTATTCAAAATGAGTCTTAATTACTCAGAATGTGTCTTAATTACTCAGAATGTTTTTTAATTATTCAAAATGTGTCTTAATTACTCACAATGTTTCTTAATTATTCACAATGTGTATTACTTATTCAAGATATGTATTAATAATTGAAAATGTGTCTTAATTACTCAGAATGTGTCTTAATTACTCAGAATGTTTCTTAATTATTCAAAATGCGTCTTAATTACTCAGAATGTTTTTTAATTATTCAAAATGTGTCTTAATTACTCAAAATGTTTCTTAATTACTCAAAATGTGTATTTCTTATTCAAGATATGTATTAATTATTGAAAATGAGTCTTAATTACTCAGAATGTTTCTCTATTACTCAGAATGTGTCTTAATTATTCAAAATGTGTTTTTATTTCTCAGAATGTGTCTTAATTACTCAGAATGTTTCTTAATTATTCAAAATGTTTCTTAATTATTCAGAATGTGTATTACTTATTCAAGATATGTTTTAATTATTCAAAATGCGTCTTAATTACTCAGAATGTGTCTTAATTACTCAGAATGTTTCTTAATTATTCAAAATGCGTCTTAATTACTCAGAATGTTTCATAATTATTCAAAATGTGTCTTAATTATTACAAATGTGTCTTAATAACTCACAATGTTTTTTAATTATTCATAATGTGTATTACTTATTTAAGATATGTATTAATTATTCAAAATGCGTCTTAATTATTCAAAATGTGTCTTAATTACTCAGAATGTGTCTTAATTACTCAGAATGTTTCTTATTTATTCAAAATGCATTTTAATTACTCAGAATGTTTCATAATTATTCAAAATGTGTCTTAATTATTTAAAATGTGTCTTAATTACTCACAATGTTTTTTAAATATTCATGTTTTTTAAATATTCACAATGTGTGTTACTTATTCAAGATATGTATTAATTATTCAAAATGTGTCTTAATTACTCAGAACATTTCTTAATTATTCAAAATGTGTCTTAATTACTCACAATGTTTCTTAATTATTCATAATGTGTATTACTTATTCAAGATATGTATTAATTATTGAAAATGCGTCTAAATTACTCAGAATGTGTCTTAATTACTCAGAATGTGTCTTAATTACTCAGAATGTTTCTTAATTATTCAAAATGTGTCTTAATTATTCAAAATGTGTCTTAATTATTCAGAATATGTCTTAATTACTCAGAATGTGTTTTAATTACTCACAATGTTTCTTAATTATTCAAAATGCGTCTTAATTACTCAGAATGTTTCTTAATCATTCAAAATGTGTCTTAATTATTCAAAATGTGTCATAATTACTCAGAATGTGTCTTAATTAATCAAAATGTGTCTTAATTACTCAGAATGTGTCTTAATTATTCAAGATATGTATTAATTATTCAAAATGCGTCTTAATTACTCAGAATGTTTCTTAATTACTCAGAATGTTTCTTAATTACTCAGAATGTTTCTTAATTATTCATAATGCGTCTTAATTACTCGGAATGTTTCTTAATTATTCAAAATGTGTCTTAATTATTCAAAATGTGTTTTAATTACTCAGACTGTGTCTTAATTACTCGGAATGTTTCTTAATTATTCAAAATGTGTCTTAATTACTCAGAATGAGTTTTAATTACTCAGAATGCTTCTTTATTACTCAGAATCTGTCTTAATTATTCAAAATGTGTCTTTATTTCTCAGAATGTGTCTTAATTACTCAGAATGTGTCTTAATTATTCACAATGTGTATTATTTATTCAAGATATGTATTAATTATTGAAAATGCGTCTTAATTACTCAGAATGTGTCTTAATTACTCAGAATGTTTCTTAATTATTCAAAATGCGTCTTAATTACTCAGAATGTGTCTTAATTATTCAAGATATGTATTAATTATTCAAAATGTGTCTTAATTATTCAGAATATGTCTTAATTACTCAGAATGTGTTTTAATTATTCAAAATGTGTTTTAATTACTCACAATGTTTCTTAATTATTCTCAATGTGTATTACTTATTCAAGATATGTATTAATTATTCAAAATGAGTCTTAATTACTCAGAATCGGTCTTAATTACTCAGAATGTTTCTTAATTATTTAAAATGAGTCTTAATTACTCAGAATGTTTCTTAATTACTCAAAATGTGTATTACTTATTCAAGATATGCATTAATTATTCAAAATGTGTCTTAATTACTCAGAATGTGTCTTAATTACTCAGAATGTGTCTTAATTTCTCAGAATGTGTCTTAATTATTCAAAATGTGTCTTAATTACTTAGAATGTGTCTTAATTACTCAGAATGTTTCTTAATTACTCAGAATGTGTCTTAATTACTCAAAATGTGTCTTAATTACTCACAATGTTTCTTAATTATTCACAATGTGTATTACTTATTCAAGATATGTATTAATTATTGAAAATACGTCTTAATTACTCAGAATGTTTCTTAATTATAGAAAATGCGTCTTAATTACTCAGAATGTGTCTTAATTACTCAGAATGTTTCTTTATTATTCAAAATGTTTCTTAATTATTCACAATGCGTATTACTTATTCATGATATGTTTTAATTATTCAAAATGCGTCTTAATTACTCAGATTGTGTCTTAATTACTCAGAATGTTTCTTAATTATTCAAAATGCGTCTTAATTACTCAGAATGTTTCATAATTATTCAAAATGTGTCTTAATTATTTCAAATGTGTCTTAATTACTCACAAAGTTTCTTAAATATTTACAATGTGTGTTACTTATTCAAGATATGTATTAATTATTGAAAATGTGTCTTAATTACTCAGAACATTTCTTAATTATTCAAAATGTGTCTTAATTACTCAGAATGTGTCTTAATTACTCAGAATGTGTCTTAATTATTCAAAATGTGTCTTAATTATTCAAAATGTGTCTTAATTACTCAGAATGTTTCTTAATTATTCAAAATGTGTCTTAATTACTCACAATGTTTTTTAAATATTCACAATGTGTGTTACTTATTCAAGATATGTATTAATTATTCAAAATGTGTCTTAATTACTCAGAACATTTCTTAATTATTCAAAATGTGTATTACTTATTTAAGATATGTATTAATTATTCAAAATGCGTCTTAATTATTCAAAATGTGTCTTAATTACTCAGAATGTGTCTTAATTACTCAGAATGTTTCTTAATTATTCAAAATGCATTTTAATTACTCAGAATGTTTCATAATTATTCAAAATGTGTCTTAATTATTTAAAATGTGTCTTAATTACTCACAAAGTTTTGTAATTATTCATAATGTGTATTACTTATTCAAGATATGCATTAATTATTCAAAATGAGTCTTAATTACTCAGAATGTGTCTTAATTACTCAGAATGTGTCTTAATTATTCAAAATGTGTCTTAATTATTCAAAATGTGTCTTAATTACTCAGAATGTTTCTTAATTATTCAAAATGTGTTTTAATTACTCACAATGTTTTTTAAATATTCACAATGTGTGTTACTTATTCAAGATATGTATTAATTATTCAAAATGTGTCTTAATTACTCAGAACATTTCTTAATTATTCAAAATGTGTCTTAATTACTCACAATGTTTCTTAATTATTCATAATGTGTATTACTTATTCAAGATATGTATTAATTATTGAAAATGCGTCTAAATTACTCAGAATGTGTCTTAATTACTCAGAATGTGTCTTAATTACTCAGAATGTTTCTTAATTATTCAAAATGTGTCTTAATTATTCAAAATGTGTCTTAATTATTCAGAACATTTCTTAATTATTCAAAATGTGTCTTAATTACTCACAATGTTTCTTAATTATTCATAATGTGTATTACTTATTCAAGATATGTATTAATTATTGAAAATGCGTCTAAATTACTCAGAATGTGTCTTAATTACTCAGAATGTTTCTTAATTACTCAGAATGTTTCTTAATTATTCAAGATGTGTCTTAATTATTCAAAATGTGTCTTAATTACTCAGAATGTGTCTTAATTACTCAGAATGTTTCTTAATTATAGAAAATGCGTCTTAATTACTCACAATGTTTCTTAATTATTCACAATGTGTATTACTTATTCAAGATATGTAGTAATTACAGAAAATGCGTCTTAATTACTCAGAATGTGTCTTAATTACTCAGAACGATTCTTAATTATTTAAAATGCGCCTTAATTATTCAGATAGTTTCTTAATTATTCACAATGTGTATTTCTTATTCAAGATATGTATTAATTATTGAAAAGGCGTCTTAATTACTCAGAATGTTTCTTAATTACTCACAATGTTTCTTAATTATTCATAATGTGTATTACTTATTCAAAATATGTATTAATTATTGAAAATGCGTCTAAATTACTCAGAATATGTCTTAATTACTCAGAATCTGTCTTAATTACTCAGAATGTTTCTTAATTATTCAAAATGTGTCTTAATTACTCACAATGTTTCTTAATTATTCACAATGTATATTACTTATTCAAGATATGTATTAATTATTCAAAATGTGTCTTTATTACTCAGAATGTGTCTTAATTATTCAAAATGTGTCTTAATTACTCAGAATGTGTTTTAATTACTCAGAATGTTTCTTAATTATTCAAAATGTGTCTTAATTACTCACAATGTTTCCTAATTATTCACAATGTGTATTACTTATTCAAGATATGCATTAATTATTCAACATGTGTCTTAATTACTCAGAATGTGTCTTAATTACTCAGAATGTTTCTTAATTATAGAAAATGCGTCTTAATTACTCACAATGTTTCTTAATTATTCACAATGTGTATTACTTATTCAAGATATGTAGTAATTACAGAAAATGCGTCTTAATTACTCAGAATGTTTCTTAATTACTCAGAATGTTTCTTAATTATTTAAAATGAGTCTTAATTACTCAGAATATTTCTTAATTACTCAAAATGTCTATTACTTATTCAAGATATGCATTAATTATTCAAAATGTGTCTTAATTACTCAGAATGTGTCTTAATTACTCACAATGTTTCTTAATTATTCACAATGTGTATTATTTATTCAAGATATGTATTAATTATTGAAAATGCGTCTTAATTACTCAGAATGTGTCTTAATTACTCAGAATGTTTCTTAATTATTCAAAATGCGTCTTAATTACTCAGAATGTGTCTTAATTATTCAAGATATGTATTAATTATTCAAAATGTGTCTTAATTATTCAGAATATGTCTTAATTACTCAGAATGTGTTTTAATTATTCAAAATGTGTCTTAATTACTCACAATGTTTCTTAATTATTCTCAATGTGTATTACTTATTCAAGATATGTATTAATTATTCAAAATGAGTCTTAATTACTCAGAATCGGTCTTAATTACTCAGAATGTTTCTTAAGTAATTAAAATGAGTCTTAATTACTCAGAATGTTTCCTAATTACTCAAAATGTGTATTACTTATTCAAGATATGCATTAATTATTCAAAATGTATCTTAATTACTCAGAATGTGTCTTAATTACTCAGAATGTGTCTTAATTTCTCAGAATGTGTCTTAATTATTCAAAATGTGTCTTAATTACTCAGAATGTGTCTTAATTACTCAGAATGTTTCTTAATTACTCAGAATATTTCTTAATTATTCAAAATGTGTATTACTTATTCACGATATGTATTAATTATTCAAAATGTGTCTTTATTACTCAAAAAGTGTCTTAATTATTGAAAATGTGTCTTAATTACTCAGAATGTGTTTTAATTACTCAGAATGTTTCTTAATTATTCAAAATGTGTCTTAATTACTCACAATGTTTCCTAATTATTCACAATGTGTTTTACTTATTCAAGATATGCATTAATTATTCAACATGTGTCTTAATTATTCAGAATATGTCTTAATTACTCAGAATGTGTTTTAATTATTCAAAATGTGTTTTAATTACTCACAATGTTTCTTAATTATTCTCAATGTGTATTACTTATTCAAGATATGTATTAATTATTCAAAATGAGTCTTAATTACTCAGAATCGGTCTTAATTACTCAGAATGTTTCTTAATTATTTAAAATGAGTCTTAATTACTCAGAATGTTTCTTAATTACTCAAAATGTGTATTACTTATTCAAGATATGTATTAATTATTGAAAATGCGTCTAAATTACTCAGAATGTGTCTTAATTACTCAGAATGTTTCTTAATTACTCAGAATGTTTCTTAATTATTCAAGATGTGTCTTAATTATTCAAAATGTGTCTTAATTACTCAGAATGTGTCTTAATTACTCAGAATGTTTCTTAATTATAGAAAATGCGTCTTAATTACTCACAATGTTTCTTAATTATTCACAATGTGTATTACTTATTCAAGATATGTAGTAATTACAGAAAATGCGTCTTAATTACTCAGAATGTGTCTTAATTACTCAGAACGATTCTTAATTATTTAAAATGCGCCTTAATTATTCAGATAGTTTCTTAATTATTCACAATGTGTATTTCTTATTCAAGATATGTATTAATTATTGAAAAGGCGTCTTAATTACTCAGAATGTTTCTTAATTACTCACAATGTTTCTTAATTATTCATAATGTGTATTACTTATTCAAAATATGTATTAATTATTGAAAATGCGTCTAAATTACTCAGAATATGTCTTAATTACTCAGAATCTGTCTTAATTACTCAGAATGTTTCTTAATTATTCAAAATGTGTCTTAATTACTCACAATGTTTCTTAATTATTCACAATGTATATTACTTATTCAAGATATGTATTAATTATTCAAAATGTGTCTTTATTACTCAGAATGTGTCTTAATTATTCAAAATGTGTCTTAATTACTCAGAATGTGTTTTAATTACTCAGAATGTTTCTTAATTATTCAAAATGTGTCTTAATTACTCACAATGTTTCCTAATTATTCACAATGTGTATTACTTATTCAAGATATGCATTAATTATTCAACATGTGTCTTAATTACTCAGAATGTGTCTTAATTACTCAGAATGTTTCTTAATTATAGAAAATGCGTCTTAATTACTCACAATGTTTCTTAATTATTCACAATGTGTATTACTTATTCAAGATATGTAGTAATTACAGAAAATGCGTCTTAATTACTCAGAATGTTTCTTAATTACTCAGAATGTTTCTTAATTATTTAAAATGAGTCTTAATTACTCAGAATATTTCTTAATTACTCAAAATGTCTATTACTTATTCAAGATATGCATTAATTATTCAAAATGTGTCTTAATTACTCAGAATGTGTCTTAATTACTCACAATGTTTCTTAATTATTCACAATGTGTATTATTTATTCAAGATATGTATTAATTATTGAAAATGCGTCTTAATTACTCAGAATGTGTCTTAATTACTCAGAATGTTTCTTAATTATTCAAAATGCGTCTTAATTACTCAGAATGTTTCTTAATTACTCAAAATGTGTATTACTTATTCAAGATATGCATTAATTATTCAAAATGTGTCTTAATTACTCAGAATGTGTCTTAATTACTCAGAATGTGTCTTAATTTCTCAGAATGTGTCTTAATTATTCAAAATGTGTCTTAATTACTTAGAATGTGTCTTAATTACTCAGAATGTTTCTTAATTACTCAGAATGTGTCTTAATTACTCAAAATGTGTCTTAATTACTCACAATGTTTCTTAATTATTCACAATGTGTATTACTTATTCAAGATATGTATTAATTATTGAAAATACGTCTTAATTACTCAGAATGTTTCTTAATTATAGAAAATGCGTCTTAATTACTCAGAATGTGTCTTAATTACTCAGAATGTTTCTTTATTATTCAAAATGTTTCTTAATTATTCACAATGCGTATTACTTATTCATGATATGTTTTAATTATTCAAAATGCGTCTTAATTACTCAGATTGTGTCTTAATTACTCAGAATGTTTCTTAATTATTCAAAATGCGTCTTAATTACTCAGAATGTTTCATAATTATTCAAAATGTGTCTTAATTATTTCAAATGTGTCTTAATTACTCACAAAGTTTCTTAAATATTTACAATGTGTGTTACTTATTCAAGATATGTATTAATTATTGAAAATGTGTCTTAATTACTCAGAACATTTCTTAATTATTCAAAATGTGTCTTAATTACTCAGAATGTGTCTTAATTACTCAGAATGTGTCTTAATTATTCAAAATGTGTCTTAATTATTCAAAATGTGTCTTAATTACTCAGAATGTTTCTTAATTATTCAAAATGTGTCTTAATTACTCACAATGTTTTTTAAATATTCACAATGTGTGTTACTTATTCAAGATATGTATTAATTATTCAAAATGTGTCTTAATTACTCAGAACATTTCTTAATTATTCAAAATGTGTATTACTTATTTAAGATATGTATTAATTATTCAAAATGCGTCTTAATTATTCAAAATGTGTCTTAATTACTCAGAATGTGTCTTAATTACTCAGAATGTTTCTTAATTATTCAAAATGCATTTTAATTACTCAGAATGTTTCATAATTATTCAAAATGTGTCTTAATTATTTAAAATGTGTCTTAATTACTCACAAAGTTTTGTAATTATTCATAATGTGTATTACTTATTCAAGATATGCATTAATTATTCAAAATGAGTCTTAATTACTCAGAATGTGTCTTAATTACTCAGAATGTGTCTTAATTATTCAAAATGTGTCTTAATTATTCAAAATGTGTCTTAATTACTCAGAATGTTTCTTAATTATTCAAAATGTGTTTTAATTACTCACAATGTTTTTTAAATATTCACAATGTGTGTTACTTATTCAAGATATGTATTAATTATTCAAAATGTGTCTTAATTACTCAGAACATTTCTTAATTATTCAAAATGTGTCTTAATTACTCACAATGTTTCTTAATTATTCATAATGTGTATTACTTATTCAAGATATGTATTAATTATTGAAAATGCGTCTAAATTACTCAGAATGTGTCTTAATTACTCAGAATGTGTCTTAATTACTCAGAATGTTTCTTAATTATTCAAAATGTGTCTTAATTATTCAAAATGTGTCTTAATTATTCAGAACATTTCTTAATTATTCAAAATGTGTCTTAATTACTCACAATGTTTCTTAATTATTCATAATGTGTATTACTTATTCAAGATATGTATTAATTATTGAAAATGCGTCTAAATTACTCAGAATGTGTCTTAATTACTCAGAATGTTTCTTAATTACTCAGAATGTTTCTTAATTATTCAAGATGTGTCTTAATTATTCAAAATGTGTCTTAATTACTCAGAATGTGTCTTAATTACTCAGAATGTTTCTTAATTATAGAAAATGCGTCTTAATTACTCACAATGTTTCTTAATTATTCACAATGTGTATTACTTATTCAAGATATGTAGTAATTACAGAAAATGCGTCTTAATTACTCAGAATGTGTCTTAATTACTCAGAACGATTCTTAATTATTTAAAATGCGCCTTAATTATTCAGATAGTTTCTTAATTATTCACAATGTGTATTTCTTATTCAAGATATGTATTAATTATTGAAAAGGCGTCTTAATTACTCAGAATGTTTCTTAATTACTCACAATGTTTCTTAATTATTCATAATGTGTATTACTTATTCAAAATATGTATTAATTATTGAAAATGCGTCTAAATTACTCAGAATGTGTCTTAATTACTCAGAATGTGTCTTAATTACTCAGAATGTTTCTTAATTATTCAAAATGTGTCTTAATTACTCACAATGTTTCTTAATTATTCACAATGTATATTACTTATTCAAGATATGTATTAATTATTCAAAATGTGTCTTTATTACTCAGAATGTGTCTTAATTATTCAAAATGTGTCTTAATTACTCAGAATGTGTTTTAATTACTCAGAATGTTTCTTAATTATTCAAAATGTGTCTTAATTACTCACAATGTTTCCTAATTATTCACAATGTGTATTACTTATTCAAGATATGCATTAATTATTCAACATGTGTCTTAATTATTCAGAATATGTCTTAATTACTCAGAATGTGTTTTAATTATTCAAAATGTGTTTTAATTACTCACAATGTTTCTTAATTATTCTCAATGTGTATTACTTATTCAAGATATGTATTAATTATTCAAAATGAGTCTTAATTACTCAGAATCGGTCTTAATTACTCAGAATGTTTCTTAATTATTTAAAATGAGTCTTAATTACTCAGAATGTTTCTTAATTACTCAAAATGTGTATTACTTATTCAAGATATGCATTAATTATTCAAAATGTGTCTTAATTACTCAGAATGTGTCTTAATTACTCAGAATGTGTCTTAATTTCTCAGAATGTGTCTTAATTATTCAAAATGTGTCTTAATTACTTAGAATGTGTCTTAATTACTCAGAATGTTTCTTAATTACTCAGAATGTGTCTTAATTACTCAAAATGTGTCTTAATTACTCACAATGTTTCTTAATTATTCACAATGTGTATTACTTATTCAAGATATGTATTAATTATTGAAAATACGTCTTAATTACTCAGAATGTTTCTTAATTATAGAAAATGCGTCTTAATTACTCAGAATGTGTCTTAATTACTCAGAATGTTTCTTTATTATTCAAAATGTTTCTTAATTATTCACAATGCGTATTACTTATTCATGATATGTTTTAATTATTCAAAATGCGTCTTAATTACTCAGATTGTGTCTTAATTACTCAGAATGTTTCTTAATTATTCAAAATGCGTCTTAATTACTCAGAATGTTTCATAATTATTCAAAATGTGTCTTAATTATTTCAAATGTGTCTTAATTACTCACAAAGTTTCTTAAATATTTACAATGTGTGTTACTTATTCAAGATATGTATTAATTATTGAAAATGTGTCTTAATTACTCAGAACATTTCTTAATTATTCAAAATGTGTCTTAATTACTCAGAATGTGTCTTAATTACTCAGAATGTGTCTTAATTATTCAAAATGTGTCTTAATTATTCAAAATGTGTCTTAATTACTCAGAATGTTTCTTAATTATTCAAAATGTGTCTTAATTACTCACAATGTTTTTTAAATATTCACAATGTGTGTTACTTATTCAAGATATGTATTAATTATTCAAAATGTGTCTTAATTACTCAGAACATTTCTTAATTATTCAAAATGTGTATTACTTATTTAAGATATGTATTAATTATTCAAAATGCGTCTTAATTATTCAAAATGTGTCTTAATTACTCAGAATGTGTCTTAATTACTCAGAATGTTTCTTAATTATTCAAAATGCATTTTAATTACTCAGAATGTTTCATAATTATTCAAAATGTGTCTTAATTATTTAAAATGTGTCTTAATTACTCACAAAGTTTTGTAATTATTCATAATGTGTATTACTTATTCAAGATATGCATTAATTATTCAAAATGAGTCTTAATTACTCAGAATGTGTCTTAATTACTCAGAATGTGTCTTAATTATTCAAAATGTGTCTTAATTATTCAAAATGTGTCTTAATTACTCAGAATGTTTCTTAATTATTCAAAATGTGTTTTAATTACTCACAATGTTTTTTAAATATTCACAATGTGTGTTACTTATTCAAGATATGTATTAATTATTCAAAATGTGTCTTAATTACTCAGAACATTTCTTAATTATTCAAAATGTGTCTTAATTACTCACAATGTTTCTTAATTATTCATAATGTGTATTACTTATTCAAGATATGTATTAATTATTGAAAATGCGTCTAAATTACTCAGAATGTGTCTTAATTACTCAGAATGTGTCTTAATTACTCAGAATGTTTCTTAATTATTCAAAATGTGTCTTAATTATTCAAAATGTGTCTTAATTATTCAGAACATTTCTTAATTATTCAAAATGTGTCTTAATTACTCACAATGTTTCTTAATTATTCATAATGTGTATTACTTATTCAAGATATGTATTAATTATTGAAAATGCGTCTAAATTACTCAGAATGTGTCTTAATTACTCAGAATGTTTCTTAATTACTCAGAATGTTTCTTAATTATTCAAGATGTGTCTTAATTATTCAAAATGTGTCTTAATTACTCAGAATGTGTCTTAATTACTCAGAATGTTTCTTAATTATAGAAAATGCGTCTTAATTACTCACAATGTTTCTTAATTATTCACAATGTGTATTACTTATTCAAGATATGTAGTAATTACAGAAAATGCGTCTTAATTACTCAGAATGTGTCTTAATTACTCAGAACGATTCTTAATTATTTAAAATGCGCCTTAATTATTCAGATAGTTTCTTAATTATTCACAATGTGTATTTCTTATTCAAGATATGTATTAATTATTGAAAAGGCGTCTTAATTACTCAGAATGTTTCTTAATTACTCACAATGTTTCTTAATTATTCATAATGTGTATTACTTATTCAAAATATGTATTAATTATTGAAAATGCGTCTAAATTACTCAGAATGTGTCTTAATTACTCAGAATGTGTCTTAATTACTCAGAATGTTTCTTAATTATTCAAAATGTGTCTTAATTACTCACAATGTTTCTTAATTATTCACAATGTATATTACTTATTCAAGATATGTATTAATTATTCAAAATGTGTCTTTATTACTCAGAATGTGTCTTAATTATTCAAAATGTGTCTTAATTACTCAGAATGTGTTTTAATTACTCAGAATGTTTCTTAATTATTCAAAATGTGTCTTAATTACTCACAATGTTTCCTAATTATTCACAATGTGTATTACTTATTCAAGATATGCATTAATTATTCAACATGTGTCTTAATTACTCAGAATGTGTCTTAATTACTCAGAATGTTTCTTAATTATAGAAAATGCGTCTTAATTACTCACAATGTTTCTTAATTATTCACAATGTGTATTACTTATTCAAGATATGTAGTAATTACAGAAAATGCGTCTTAATTACTCAGAATGTTTCTTAATTACTCAGAATGTTTTTTAATTATTTAAAATGAGTCTTAATTACTCAGAATATTTCTTAATTACTCAAAATGTCTATTACTTATTCAAGATATGCATTAATTATTCAAAATGTGTCTTAATTACTCAGAATGTGTCTTAATTACTCACAATGTTTCTTAATTATTCACAATGTGTATTATTTATTCAAGATATGTATTAATTATTGAAAATGCGTCTTAATTACTCAGAATGTGTCTTAATTACTCAGAATGTTTCTTAATTATTCAAAATGCGTCTTAATTACTCAGAATGTGTCTTAATTATTCAAGATATGTATTAATTATTCAAAATGTGTCTTAATTATTCTGAATATGTCTTAATTACTCAGAATGTGTTTTAATTATTCAAAATGTGTCTTAATTACTCACAATGTTTCTTAATTATTCTCAATGTGTATTACTTATTCAAGATATGTATTAATTATTCAAAATGAGTCTTAATTACTCAGAATCGGTCTTAATTACTCAGAATGTTTCTTAAGTAATTAAAATGAGTCTTAATTACTCAGAATGTTTCCTAATTACTCAAAATGTGTATTACTTATTCAAGATATGCATTAATTATTCAAAATGTATCTTAATTACTCAGAATGTGTCTTAATTACTCAGAATGTGTCTTAATTTCTCAGAATGTGTCTTAATTATTCAAAATGTGTCTTAATTACTCAGAATGTGTCTTAATTACTCAGAATGTTTCTTAATTACTCAGAATATTTCTTAATTATTCAAAATGTGTATTACTTATTCACGATATGTATTAATTATTCAAAATGTGTCTTTATTACTCAAAAAGTGTCTTAATTATTGAAAATGTGTCTTAATTACTCAGAATGTGTTTTAATTACTCAGAATGTTTCTTAATTATTCAAAATGTGTCTTAATTACTCACAATGTTTCCTAATTATTCACAATGTGTTTTACTTATTCAAGATATGCATTAATTATTCAACATGTGTCTTAATTACTCAGAATGTTTCTTAATTACTCAGAATGTGTCTTTATTTCTCAGAATGTGTCTTAATTACTCAGAATGTTTCTTAATTAATCAAAATGCGTTTTAATTACTCAGAACGTTTCTTAATTATTCAAAATGTGTCTTAATTACTCACAATGTTTCTTAATTATTCAAAATGTATCTTAATTACTCACAATGTTTCTTAATTATTCACAATGTGTATTACTTATTCAAGATACGTATTAATTATTGAAAATGCGTATTAATTACTCAGAATGTGTCTTAATTACTCAGAATGTGTCTTAATTACTCAGAATGTTTCTTAATTACTCAGAATGTGTCTTAATTACTCAGAATGTTTCTTAATTACCCAGAATGTTTCTTAATTACTCAGAATGTGTCTTAATTATTCATAATGCGTCTTAATTACTCAGAATGTTTCTTAATTATTCAAAATCTGTCTTAATTATTTAAAATGTGTCTTAATTACTCAGACTGTGTCTTAATTACTCAGAATGTTTCTTAATTATTTAAAATGTGTTTTAATTACTCACAATGTTTCTTAATTATTCAAAATGTGTTTTAATTACTCACAATGTTTTTTAAATATTCACAATGTGTGTTACTTATTCAAGATATGTATTAATTATTCAAAATGTGTCTTAATTACTCAGAACATTTCTTAATTATTCAAAATGTGTCTTAATTACTCACAATGTTTCTTAATTATTCATAATGTGTATTACTTATTCAAGATATGTATTAATTATTGAAAATGCGTCTAAATTACTCAGAATGTGTCTTAATTACTCAGAATGTGTCTTAATTACTCAGAATGTTTCTTAATTATTCAAAATGTGTCTTAATTATTCAAAATGTGTCTTAATTACTCAGAACATTTCTTAATTATTCAAAATGTGTATTACTTATTTAAGATATGTATTAATTATTCAAAATGCGTCTTAATTATTCAAAATGTGTCTTAATTACTCAGAATGTGTCTTAATTACTCAGAATGTTTCTTAATTATTCAAAATGCATTTTAATTACTCAGAATGTTTCATAATTATTCAAAATGTGTCTTAATTATTTAAAATGTGTCTTAATTACTCACAAAGTTTTGTAATTATTCATAATGTGTATTACTTATTCAAGATATGCATTAATTATTCAAAATGAGTCTTAATTACTCAGAATGTGTCTTAATTACTCAGAATGTGTCTTAATTATTCAAAATGTGTCTTAATTATTCAAAATGTGTCTTAATTACTCAGAATGTTTCTTAATTATTCAAAATGTGTTTTAATTACTCACAATGTTTTTTAAATATTCACAATGTGTGTTACTTATTCAAGATATGTATTAATTATTCAAAATGTGTCTTAATTACTCAGAACATTTCTTAATTATTCAAAATGTGTCTTAATTACTCACAATGTTTCTTAATTATTCATAATGTGTATTACTTATTCAAGATATGTATTAATTATTGAAAATGCGTCTAAATTACTCAGAATGTGTCTTAATTACTCAGAATGTGTCTTAATTACTCAGAATGTTTCTTAATTATTCAAAATGTGTCTTAATTATTCAAAATGTGTCTTAATTATTCAGAACATTTCTTAATTATTCAAAATGTGTCTTAATTACTCACAATGTTTCTTAATTATTCATAATGTGTATTACTTATTCAAGATATGTATTAATTATTGAAAATGCGTCTAAATTACTCAGAATGTGTCTTAATTACTCAGAATGTTTCTTAATTACTCAGAATGTTTCTTAATTATTCAAGATGTGTCTTAATTATTCAAAATGTGTCTTAATTACTCAGAATGTGTCTTAATTACTCAGAATGTTTCTTAATTATAGAAAATGCGTCTTAATTACTCACAATGTTTCTTAATTATTCACAATGTGTATTACTTATTCAAGATATGTAGTAATTACAGAAAATGCGTCTTAATTACCCAGAATGTGTCTTAATTACTCAGAACGATTC
Source organism: Candelabrum cocksii (assembly GCA_963930725.1). Classification (NCBI taxonomy): domain Eukaryota; kingdom Metazoa; phylum Cnidaria; class Hydrozoa; order Anthoathecata; family Candelabridae; genus Candelabrum; species Candelabrum cocksii. The sequence goes on along the minus strand of OZ005677.1, from coordinate 3,101,362 downwards.
TTAATTATTTAAAATGCGCCTTAATTATTCAGATAGTTTCTTAATTATTCACAATGTGTATTTCTTATTCAAGATATGTATTAATTATTGAAAAGGCGTCTTAATTACTCAGAATGTTTCTTAATTACTCACAATGTTTCTTAATTATTCATAATGTGTATTACTTATTCAAAATATGTATTAATTATTGAAAATGCGTCTAAATTACTCAGAATGTGTCTTAATTACTCAGAATGTGTCTTAATTACTCAGAATGTTTCTTAATTATTCAAAATGTGTCTTAATTACTCACAATGTTTCTTAATTATTCACAATGTATATTACTTATTCAAGATATGTATTAATTATTCAAAATGTGTCTTTATTCCTCAGAATGTGTCTTAATTATTCAAAATGTGTCTTAATTACTCAGAATGTGTTTTAATTACTCAGAATGTTTCTTAATTATTCAAAATGTGTCTTAATTACTCACAATGTTTCCTAATTATTCACAATGTGTATTACTTATTCAAGATATGCATTAATTATTCAACATGTGTCTTAATTACTCAGAATGTTTCTTAATTATTTAAAATGAGTCTTAATTACTCAGAATATTTCTTAATTACTCAAAATGTGTATTACTTATTCAAGATATGCATTAATTATTCAAAATGTGTCTTTATTACTCAAAAAGTGTCTTAATTATTGAAAATGTGTTTTAATTACTCAGAATGTGTTTTAATTACTCAGAATGTTTCTTAATTATTCAAAATGTGTCTTAATTACTCACAATGTTTCCTAATTATTCACAATGTGTTTTACTTATTCAAGATATGCATTAATTATTCAACATGTGTCTTAATTACTCAGAATGTTTCTTAATTACTCAGAATGTGTCTTTATTTCTCAGAATGTGTCTTAATTACTCAGAATGTTTCTTAATTAATCAAAATGCGTTTTAATTACTCAGAACGTTTCTTAATTATTCAAAATGTGTCTTAATTACTCACAATGTTTCTTAATTATTCAAAATGTGTCTTAATTACTCACAATATTTCTTAATTATTCACAATGTGTATTACTTATTTAAGATATCTATTAATTATTGAAAATGTGTCTTAATTACTCAGAACGTTTCTTAATTACTCAGAATGTTTCTTAATTATTTAAAATGTATCTTAATTACTCACAATGTTTCTTAATTATTCACAATGTGTATTACTTATTCAAGATACGTATTAATTATTGAAAATGCGTATTAATTACTCAGAATGTGTCTTAATTACTCAGAATGTGTCTTAATTACTCAGAATGTTTCTTAACTACTCAGAATGTGTCTTAATTACTCAGAATGTTTCTTAATTACCCAGAATGTTTCTTAATTACTCAGAATGTGTCTTAATTATTCATAATGCGTCTTAATTACTCAGAATGTTTCTTAATTATTCAAAATCTGTCTTAATTATTTAAAATGTGTCTTAATTACTCAGACTGTGTCTTAATTACTCAGAATGTTTCTTAATTATTTAAAATGTGTTTTAATTACTCACAATGTTTCTTAATTATTCAAAATGTGTTTTAATTACTCACAATGTTTTTTAATTATTCACAATGTGTATTTCTTATTCAAGATATGTATTAATTATTGAAAAGGCGTCTTAATTACTCAGAATGTTTCTTAATTACTCACAATGTTTCTTAATTATTCATAATGTGTATTACTTATTCAAAATATGTATTAATTATTGAAAATGCGTCTAAATTACTCAGAATGTGTCTTAATTACTCAGAATGTGTCTTAATTACTCAGAATGTTTCTTAATTATTCAAAATGTGTCTTAATTACTCACAATGTTTCTTAATTATTCACAATGTATATTACTTATTCAAGATATGTATTAATTATTCAAAATGTGTCTTTATTCCTCAGAATGTGTCTTAATTATTCAAAATGTGTCTTAATTACTCAGAATGTGTCTTAATTACTCAGAATGTTTCTTAATTATAGAAAATGCGTCTTAATTACTCACAATGTTTCTTAATTATTCACAATGTGTATTACTTATTCAAGATATGTAGTAATTACAGAAAATGCGTCTTAATTACTCAGAATGTGTCTTAATTACTCAGAACGATTCTTAATTATTTAAAATGCGCCTTAATTATTCAGATAGTTTCTTAATTATTCACAATGTGTATTTCTTATTCAAGATATGTATTAATTATTGAAAAGGCGTCTTAATTACTCAGAATGTTTCTTAATTACTCACAATGTTTCTTAATTATTCATAATGTGTATTACTTATTCAAAATATGTATTAATTATTGAAAATGCGTCTAAATTACTCAGAATGTGTCTTAATTACTCAGAATGTGTCTTAATTACTCAGAATGTTTCTTAATTATTCAAAATGTGTCTTAATTACTCACAATGTTTCTTAATTATTCACAATGTATATTACTTATTCAAGATATGTATTAATTATTCAAAATGTGTCTTTATTACTCAGAATGTGTCTTAATTATTCAAAATGTGTCTTAATTACTCAGAATGTGTTTTAATTACTCAGAATGTTTCTTAATTATTCAAAATGTGTCTTAATTACTCACAATGTTTCCTAATTATTCACAATGTGTATTACTTATTCAAGATATGCATTAATTATTCAACATGTGTCTTAATTATTCAGAATATGTCTTAATTACTCAGAATGTGTTTTAATTATTCAAAATGTGTTTTAATTACTCACAATGTTTCTTAATTATTCTCAATGTGTATTACTTATTCAAGATATGTATTAATTATTCAAAATGAGTCTTAATTACTCAGAATCGGTCTTAATTACTCAGAATGTTTCTTAATTATTTAAAATGAGTCTTAATTACTCAGAATGTTTCTTAATTACTCAAAATGTGTATTACTTATTCAAGATATGCATTAATTATTCAAAATGTGTCTTAATTACTCAGAATGTGTCTTAATTACTCAGAATGTGTCTTAATTTCTCAGAATGTGTCTTAATTATTCAAAATGTGTCTTAATTACTCACAATGTTTCCTAATTATTCACAATGTGTTTTACTTATTCAAGATATGCATTAATTATTCAACATGTGTCTTAATTACTCAGAATGTTTCTTAATTACTCAGAATGTGTCTTTATTTCTCAGAATGTGTCTTAATTACTCAGAATGTTTCTTAATTAATCAAAATGCGTTTTAATTACTCAGAACGTTTCTTAATTATTCAAAATGTGTCTTAATTACTCACAATGTTTCTTAATTATTCAAAATGTGTCTTAATTACTCACAATATTTCTTAATTATTCACAATGTGTATTACTTATTTAAGATATCTATTAATTATTGAAAATGTGTCTTAATTACTCAGAACGTTTCTTAATTACTCAGAATGTTTCTTAATTATTTAAAATGTATCTTAATTACTCACAATGTTTCTTAATTATTCACAATGTGTATTACTTATTCAAGATACGTATTAATTATTGAAAATGCGTATTAATTACTCAGAATGTGTCTTAATTACTCAGAATGTGTCTTAATTACTCAGAATGTTTCTTAATTACTCAGAATGTGTCTTAATTACTCAGAATGTTTCTTAATTACCCAAAATGTTTCTTAATTACTCAGAATGTGTCTTAATTATTCATAATGCGTCTTAATTACTCAGAATGTTTCTTAATTATTAAAAATCTGTCTTAATTATTTAAAATGTGTCTTAATTACTCAGACTGTGTCTTAATTACTCAGAATGTTTCTTAATTATTTAAAATGTGTTTTAATTACTCACAATGTTTCTTAATTATTCACAATGTGTATTACTTATTCAAGATACGTATTAATTATTGAAAATGCGTATTAATTACTCAGAATGTGTCTTAATTACTCAGAATGTTTCTTAATTACTCAGAATGTGTCTTAAACACTCAGAATGTTTCTTAATTACTCAGAATGTTTCTTAATTATTCAAGATGTGTCTTAATTATTCAAAATGTGTCTTAATTACTCAGAATGTGTCTTAATTATTCACAATGTGTATTACTTATTTAAGATATCTATTAATTATTGAAAATGTGTCTTAATTACTCAGAACGTTTCTTAATTACTCAGAATGTTTCTTAATTATTTAAAATGTATCTTAATTACTCACAATGTTTCTTAATTATTTAAAATGTGTCTTAATTACTCACAATGTTTCTTAATTATTCACAATGTGTATTACTTATTCAAGATACGTATTAATTATTGAAAATGCGTATTAACTACTCAGAATGTGTCTTAATTACTCAGAATGTTTCTTAATTACTCAGAATGTGTCTTAAACACTCAGAATGTTTCTTAATTACTCAGAATTTTTCTTAATTATTCAAGATGTGTCTTAATTATTCAAAATGTGTCTTAATTACTCAGAATGTGTCTTAATTACTCAGAATGTTTCTTAATTATAGAAAATGCATCTTAATTGCTCAGAATGTGTCTTAATTACTCAGAATGTTTCTTAATTATTCAAAATGTTTCTTAATTATTCACAATGTGTATTACTTATTCAAGATATGTTTTAATTATTCAAAATGCATCTTAATTCCTCAGATTGTGTCTTAATTACTCAGAATGTTTCTTAATTATTCAAAATGCGTCTTAATTACTCAGAATGTTTCATAATTATTGAAAATGTGTCTTAATTTTTTCAAATGTGTCTTAATTACTCACAAAGTTTCTTAAATATTTACAATGTGTGTTACTTATTCAAGATATGTATTAATTATTCAAAATGTGTCTTAATTACTCAGAACATTTCTTAATTATTCAAAATGTGTCTTAATTCCTCACAATGTTTCTTAATTATTCACAATGTGTATTACTTATTCAAAATACGTATTAATTATTGAAAATGCGTATTAATTACTCAGAATGTGTCTTAATTACTCAGAATGTGTCTTAATTACTCAGAATGTGTCTTAATTACTCAAAATGTGTCTTAATTACTCACAATGTTTCTTAATTCTTCACAATGTGTATTACTTATTCAAGATATGTATTAATTATTGAAAATACGTCTTAATTACTCAGAATGTTTCTTAACTATAGAAAATGCGTCTTAATTACTCAGAATGTGTCTTAATTACTCAGAATGTTTCTTTATTATTCAAAATGTTTCTTAATTATTCACAATGCGTATTACTTATTCAAGATATGTTTTAATTATTCAAAATGCGTCTTAATTACTCAGATTGTGTCTTAATTACTCAGAATGTTTCTTAATTATTCAAAATGCGTCTTAATTACTCAGAATGTTTCATAATTACTCACAATGTTTCTTAATTATTTAAAATGTGTCTTAATTACTCACAATGTTTCTTAATTATTCACAATGTGTATTACTTATTCAAGATACGTATTAATTATTGAAAATGCGTATTAACTACTCAGAATGTGTCTTAATTACTCAGAATGTTTCTTAATTACTCAGAATGTGTCTTAAACACTCAGAATGTTTCTTAATTACTCAGAATTTTTCTTAATTATTCAAGATGTGTCTTAATTATTCAAAATGTGTCTTAATTACTCAGAATGTGTCTTAATTACTCAGAATGTTTCTTAATTATAGAAAATGCATCTTAATTGCTCAGAATGTGTCTTAATTACTCAGAATGTTTCTTAATTATTCAAAATGTTTCTTAATTATTCACAATGTGTATTACTTATTCAAGATATGTTTTAATTATTCAAAATGCATCTTAATTCCTCAGATTGTGTCTTAATTACTCAGAATGTTTCTTAATTATTCAAAATGCGTCTTAATTACTCAGAATGTTTCATAATTATTGAAAATGTGTCTTAATTTTTTCAAATGTGTCTTAATTACTCACAAAGTTTCTTAAATATTTACAATGTGTGTTACTTATTCAAGATATGTATTAATTATTCAAAATGTGTCTTAATTACTCAGAACATTTCTTAATTATTCAAAATGTGTCTTAATTCCTCACAATGTTTCTTAATTATTCACAATGTGTATTACTTATTCAAAATACGTATTAATTATTGAAAATGCGTATTAATTACTCAGAATGTGTCTTAATTACTCAGAATGTGTCTTAATTACTCAGAATGTGTCTTAATTACTCAAAATGTGTCTTAATTACTCACAATGTTTCTTAATTCTTCACAATGTGTATTACTTATTCAAGATATGTATTAATTATTGAAAATACGTCTTAATTACTCAGAATGTTTCTTAACTATAGAAAATGCGTCTTAATTACTCAGAATGTGTCTTAATTACTCAGAATGTTTCTTTATTATTCAAAATGTTTCTTAATTATTCACAATGCGTATTACTTATTCAAGATATGTTTTAATTATTCAAAATGCGTCTTAATTACTCAGATTGTGTCTTAATTACTCAGAATGTTTCTTAATTATTCAAAATGCGTCTTAATTACTCAGAATGTTTCATAATTATTCAAAATGTGTCTTAATTATTTCAAATGTGTCTTAATTACTCACAAAGTTTCTTAAATATTTACAATGTGTGTTACTTATTCAAGATATGTATTAATTATTGAAAATGCGTCTTAATTACTCAGAATGTGTCTTAATTACTCAGAAAGTTTCTTAATTACTGAGAATGTGTCTTAATTATTCATAATGCGTCTTAATTACTCAGAATGTTTTTTAATTATTCAAAATGTGTCTTAATTACTCAAAATGTGTCTTAATTACTCAGACTGTGTCTTAATTACTCAGAATGTTTCTTAATTATTCAAAATGTGATTTAATTACTCACAATGTTTCTTAATTATTCACAATGTTTATTACTTATTCAAGATATGTATTAATTATTGAAAATGCGTCATAATTACTCAGAATGTGTTTTAATTACTCAGAATGTGTCTTAATTACTCAGAATGTTTCTTAATTGTTCAAAATGTGTCTTAATTACTCAGAATGTTTCTTATTTATTCAAAATGTGTCTTAATTATTCAATATGTGTATTACTTATTCAAGATATGTATTAATTATTCACAATGCGTCTCAATTACTCAGAATGTGTCTAAATTATTCAAGATGTGTCTTAATTACTCAGAATGAGTTTTAATTACTCAGAATGCTTCTTTATTACTCAGAATGTGTCTTAATTATTCAAAATGTGTCTTTATTTCTCAGAATGTGTCTTAATTACTCAGAATGTTTCTTAATTATTCAAAATGCGTCTTAATTACTCAGAATGTTTCATAATTATTCAAAATGTGTCTTAATTATTTCAAATGTGTCTTAATTACTCACAAAGTTTCTTAAATATTTACAATGTGTGTTACTTATTCAAGATATGTATTAATTATTGAAAATGCGTCTTAATTACTCAGAATGTGTCTTAATTACTCAGAAAGTTTCTTAATTACTGAGAATGTGTCTTAATTATTCATAATGCGTCTTAATTACTCAGAATGTTTCTTAATTATTCAAAATGTGTCTTAATTATTCAAAATGTGTCTTAATTACTCAGACTGTGTCTTAATTACTCAGAATGTTTCTTAATTATTCAAAATGCGTCTTAATTACTCAGACTGTGTCTTAATTACTCAGAATGTTTCTTAATTATTCACAATGTGATTTAATTACTCACAATGTTTCTTAATTATTCACAATGTTTATTACTTATTCAAGATATGTATTAATTATTGAAAATGCGTCATAATTACTCAGAATGTGTTTTAATTACTCAGAATGTGTCTTAATTACTCAGAATGTTTCTTAATTGTTCAAAATGTGTCTTAATTACTCAGAATGTTTCTTATTTATTCAAAATGTGTCTTAATTATTCAATATGTGTATTACTTATTCAAGATATGTATTAATTATTCACAATGCGTCTCAATTACTCAGAATGCGTCTAAATTATTCAAGATGTGTCTTAATTACTCAGAATGAGTTTTAATTACTCAGAATGCTTCTTTATTACTCAGAATGTGTCTTAATTATTCAAAATGTGTCTTTATTTCTCAGAATGTGTCTTAATTACTCAGAATGTTTCTTAATTATTCAAAATGCGTCTTAATTACTCAGAATGTTTCATAATTATTCAAAATGTGTCTTAATTATTTCAAATGTGTCTTAATTACTCACAAAGTTTCTTAAATATTTACAATGTGTGTTACTTATTCAAGATATGTATTAATTATTGAAAATGCGTCTTAATTACTCAGAATGTGTCTTAATTACTCAGAAAGTTTCTTAATTACTGAGAATGTGTCTTAATTATTCATAATGCGTCTTAATTACTCAGAATGTTTCTTAATTATTCCAAATGTGTCTTAATTATTCAAAATGTGTCTTAATTACTCAGACTGTGTCTTAATTACTCAGAATGTTTCTTAATTATTCAAAATGTGTCTTAATTACTCACAATGTTTCTTAATTATTCACAATGTTTATTACTTATTCAAGATATGTATTAATTATTGAAAATGCGTCATAATTACTCAGAATGTGTTTTAATTACTCAGAATGTGTCTTAATTACTCAGAATGTTTCTTAATTGTTCAAAATGTGTCTTAATTACTCAGAATGTTTCTTATTTATTCAAAATGTGTCTTAATTATTCAATATGTGTATTACTTATTCAAGATATGTATTAATTATTCACAATGCGTCTCAATTACTCAGAATGTGTCTAAATTATTCAAGATGTGTCTTAATTACTCAGAATGAGTTTTAATTACTCAGAATGTTTCTTTATTACTCAGAATGTGTCTTAATTATTCAAAATGTGTCTTTATTTCTCAGAATGTGTCTTAATTACTCAGAATGTTTCTTAATTATTCAAAATGTGTTTTAATTACTCACAATGTGTCTTAATTATTCACAATGGGTATTAGTTATTCCAGATATGTATTAATTATTCAAAATGCGCCTTAATTACACAGAATGTGTCTTAATTACTCAGAATGTTTCTTTATTATTCAAAATGTTTCTTAATTATTCACAATGCGTATTACTTATTCATGATATGTTTTAATTATTCAAAATGCGTCTTAATTACTCAGATTGTGTCTTAATTACTCAGAATGTTTCTTAATTATTCAAAATGCGTCTTAATTACTCAGAATGTTTCATAATTATTCAAAATGTGTCTTAATTATTTCAAATGTGTCTTAATTACTCACAAAGTTTCTTAAATATTTACAATGTGTGTTACTTATTCAAGATATGTATTAATTATTGAAAATGTGTCTTAATTACTCAGAACATTTCTTAATTATTCAAAATGTGTCTTAATTACTCAGAATGTTTCATAATTATTGAAAATGTGTCTTAATTTTTTCAAATGTGTCTTAATTACTCACAAAGTTTCTTAAATATTTACAATGTGTGTTACTTATTCAAGATATGTATTAATTATTCAAAATGTGTCTTAATTACTCAGAACATTTCTTAATTATTCAAAATGTGTCTTAATTCCTCACAATGTTTCTTAATTATTCACAATGTGTATTACTTATTCAAAATACGTATTAATTATTGAAAATGCGTATTAATTACTCAGAATGTGTCTTAATTACTCAGAATGTGTCTTAATTACTCAGAATGTGTCTTAATTACTCAAAATGTGTCTTAATTACTCACAATGTTTCTTAATTCTTCACAATGTGTATTACTTATTCAAGATATGTATTAATTATTGAAAATACGTCTTAATTACTCAGAATGTTTCTTAACTATAGAAAATGCGTCTTAATTACTCAGAATGTGTCTTAATTACTCAGAATGTTTCTTTATTATTCAAAATGTTTCTTAATTATTCACAATGCGTATTACTTATTCAAGATATGTTTTAATTATTCAAAATGCGTCTTAATTACTCAGATTGTGTCTTAATTACTCAGAATGTTTCTTAATTATTCAAAATGCGTCTTAATTACTCAGAATGTTTCATAATTATTCAAAATGTGTCTTAATTCTTTCAAATGTGTCTTAATTACTCACAAAGTTTCTTAAATATTTACAATGTGTGTTACTTATTCAAGATATGTATTAATTATTGAAAATGCGTCTTAATTACTCAGAATGTGTCTTAATTACTCAGAAAGTTTCTTAATTACTGAGAATGTGTCTTAATTATTCATAATGCGTCTTAATTACTCAGAATGTTTTTTAATTATTCAAAATGTGTCTTAATTATTCAAAATGTGTCTTAATTACTCAGACTGTGTCTTAATTACTCAGAATGTTTCTTAATTATTCAAAATGTGATTTAATTACTCAGAATGTTTCATAATTATTCAAAATGTGTCTTAATTATTTCAAATGTGTCTTAATTACTCACAAAGTTTCTTAAATATTTACAATGTGTGTTACTTATTCAAGATATGTATTAATTATTGAAAATGCGTCTTAATTACTCAGAATGTGTCTTAATTACTCAGAAAGTTTCTTAATTACTGAGAATGTGTCTTAATTATTCATAATGCGTCTTAATTACTCAGAATGTTTCTTAATTATTCAAAATGTGTCTTAATTATTCAAAATGTGTCTTAATTACTCAGACTGTGTCTTAATTACTCAGAATGTTTCTTAATTATTCAAAATGTGTCTTAATTACTCACAATGTTTCTTAATTATTCACAATGTTTATTACTTATTCAAGATATGTATTAATTATTGAAAATGCGTCATAATTACTCAGAATGTGTTTTAATTACTCAGAATGTGTCTTAATTACTCAGAATGTTTCTTAATTGTTCAAAATGTGTCTTAATTATTCAATATGTGTATTACTTATTCAAGATATGTATTAATTATTCACAATGCGTCTCAATTACTCAGAATGTGTCTAAATTATTCAAGATGTGTCTTAATTACTCAGAATGAGTTTTAATTACTCAGAATGTTTCTTTATTACTCAGAATGTGTCTTAATTATTCAAAATGTGTCTTTATTTCTCAGAATGTGTCTTAATTACTCAGAATGTTTCTTAATTATTCAAAATGTGTTTTAATTACTCACAATGTGTCTTAATTATTCACAATGGGTATTACTTATTCCAGATATGTATTAATTATTCAAAATGCGTCTTAATTACTCAGAATGTGTCTTAATTATTCAAGATGTGTCTTAATTACTCAGAATGTGTCTTAATTACTCAGACTGTGTCTTAATTACTCAGAATGTTTCTTAATTATTCAAAATGTGATTTAATTACTCACAATGTTTCTTAATTATTCACAATGTTTATTACTTATTCAAGATATGTATTAATTATTGAAAATGCGTCATAATTACTCAGAATGTGTTTTAATTACTCAGAATGTGTCTTAATTACTCAGAATGTTTCTTAATTGTTCAAAATGTGTCTTAATTACTCAGAATGTTTCTTATTTATTCAAAATGTGTCTTAATTATTCAATATGTGTATTACTTATTCAAGATATGTATTAATTATTCACAATGCGTCTCAATTACTCAGAATGCGTCTAAATTATTCAAGATGTGTCTTAATTACTCAGAATGAGTTTTAATTACTCAGAATGCTTCTTTATTACTCAGAATGTGTCTTAATTATTCAAAATGTGTCTTTATTTCTCAGAATGTGTCTTAATTACTCAGAATGTTTCTTAATTATTCAAAATGCGTCTTAATTACTCAGAATGTTTCATAATTATTCAAAATGTGTCTTAATTATTTCAAATGTGTCTTAATTACTCACAAAGTTTCTTAAATATTTACAATGTGTGTTACTTATTCAAGATATGTATTAATTATTGAAAATGCGTCTTAATTACTCAGAATGTGTCTTAATTACTCAGAAAGTTTCTTAATTACTGAGAATGTGTCTTAATTATTCATAATGCGTCTTAATTACTCAGAATGTTTCTTAATTATTCAAAATGTGTCTTAATTATTCAAAATGTGTCTTAATTTCTCAGACTGTGTCTTAATTACTCAGAATGTTTCTTAATTATTCAAAATGTGTCTTAATTACTCACAATGTTTCTTAATTATTCACAATGTTTATTACTTATTCAAGATATGTATTAATTATTGAAAATGCGTCATAATTACTCAGAATGTGTTTTAATTACTCAGAATGTGTCTTAATTACTCAGAATGTTTCTTAATTGTTCAAAATGTGTCTTAATTACTCAGAATGTTTCTTATTTATTCAAAATGTGTCTTAATTATTCAATATGTGTATTACTTATTCAAGATATGTATTAATTATTCACAATGCGTCTCAATTACTCAGAATGTGTCTAAATTATTCAAGATGTGTCTTAATTACTCAGAATGAGTTTTAATTACTCAGAATGTTTCTTTATTACTCAGAATGTGTCTTAATTATTCAAAATGTGTCTTTATTTCTCAGAATGTGTCTTAATTACTCAGAATGTTTCTTAATTATTCAAAATGTGTTTTAATTACTCACAATGTGTCTTAATTATTCACAATGGGTATTACTTATTCCAGATATGTATTAATTATTCAAAATGCGCCTTAATTACACAGAATGTGTCTTAATTACTCAGAATGTTTCTTTATTATTCAAAATGTTTCTTAATTATTCACAATGCGTATTACTTATTCATGATATGTTTTAATTATTCAAAATGCGTCTTAATTACTCAGATTGTGTCTTAATTACTCAGAATGTTTCTTAATTATTCAAAATGCGTCTTAATTACTCAGAATGTTTCATAATTATTCAAAATGTGTCTTAATTATTTCAAATGTGTCTTAATTACTCACAAAGTTTCTTAAATATTTACAATGTGTGTTACTTATTCAAGATATGTATTAATTATTGAAAATGTGTCTTAATTACTCAGAACATTTCTTAATTATTCAAAATGTGTCTTAATTCCTCACAATGTTTCTTAATTATTCACAATGTGTATTACTTATTCAAAATACGTATTAATTATTGAAAATGCGTATTAATTACTCAGAATGTGTCTTAATTACTCAGAATGTGTCTTAATTACTCAGAATGTGTCTTAATTACTCAAAATGTGTCTTAATTACTCACAATGTTTCTTAATTCTTCACAATGTGTATTACTTATTCAAGATATGTATTAATTATTGAAAATACGTCTTAATTACTCAGAATGTTTCTTAACTATAGAAAATGCGTCTTAATTACTCAGAATGTGTCTTAATTACTCAGAATGTTTCTTTATTATTCAAAATGTTTCTTAATTATTCACAATGCGTATTACTTATTCAAGATATGTTTTAATTATTCAAAATGCGTCTTAATTACTCAGATTGTGTCTTAATTACTCAGAATGTTTCTTAATTATTCAAAATGCGTCTTAATTACTCAGAATGTTTCATAATTATTCAAAATGTGTCTTAATTATTTCAAATGTGTCTTAATTACTCACAAAGTTTCTTAAATATTTACAATGTGTGTTACTTATTCAAGATATGTATTAATTATTGAAAATGCGTCTTAATTACTCAGAATGTGTCTTAATTACTCAGAAAGTTTCTTAATTACTGAGAATGTGTCTTAATTATTCATAATGCGTCTTAATTACTCAGAATGTTTCTTAATTATTCAAAATGTGCCTTAATTATTCAAAATGTGTCTTAATTACTCAGACTGTGTCTTAATTACTCAGAATGTTTCTTAATTATTCAAAATGTGATTTAATTACTCACAATGTTTCTTAATTATTCACAATGTTTATTACTTATTCAAGATATGTATTAATTATTGAAAATGCGTCATAATTACTCAGAATGTGTTTTAATTACTCAGAATGTGTCTTAATTACTCAGAATGTTTCTTAATTGTTCAAAATGTGTCTTAATTACTCAGAATGTTTCTTATTTATTCAAAATGTGTCTTAATTATTCAATATGTGTATTACTTATTCAAGATATGTATTAATTATTCACAATGCGTCTCAATTACTCAGAATGTGTCTAAATTATTCAAGATGTGTCTTAATTACTCAGAATGAGTTTTAATTACTCAGAATGCTTCTTTATTACTCAGAATGTGTCTTAATTATTCAAAATGTGTCTTTATTTCTCAGAATGTGTCTTAATTACTCAGAATGTTTCTTAATTATTCAAAATGCGTCTTAATTACTCAGAATGTTTCATAATTATTCAAAATGTGTCTTAATTATTTCAAATGTGTCTTAATTACTCACAAAGTTTCTTAAATATTTACAATGTGTGTTACTTATTCAAGATATGTATTAATTATTGAAAATGCGTCTTAATTACTCAGAATGTGTCTTAATTACTCAGAAAGTTTCTTAATTACTGAGAATGTGTCTTAATTATTCATAATGCGTCTTAATTACTCAGAATGTTTCTTAATTATTCAAAATGTGTCTTAATTATTCAAAATGTGTCTTAATTACTCAGACTGTGTCTTAATTACTCAGAATGTTTCTTAATTATTCAAAATGTGTCTTAATTACTCACAATGTTTCTTAATTATTCACAATGTTTATTACTTATTCAAGATATGTATTAATTATTGAAAATGCGTCATAATTACTCAGAATGTGTTTTAATTACTCAGAATGTGTCTTAATTACTCAGAATGTTTCTTAATTGTTCAAAATGTGTCTTAATTACTCAGAATGTTTCTTATTTATTCAAAATGTGTCTTAATTATTCAATATGTGTATTACTTATTCAAGATATGTATTAATTATTCACAATGCGTCTCAATTACTCAGAATGTGTCTAAATTATTCAAGATGTGTCTTAATTACTCAGAATGAGTTTTAATTACTCAGAATGTTTCTTTATTACTCAGAATGTGTCTTAATTATTCAAAATGTGTCTTTATTTCTCAGAATGTGTCTTAATTACTCAGAATGTTTCTTAATTATTCAAAATGTGTTTTAATTACTCACAATGTGTCTTAATTATTCACAATGGGTATTACTTATTCCAGATATGTATTAATTATTCAAAATGCGTCTTAATTACTCAGAATGTGTCTTAATTATTCAAGATGTGTCTTAATTACTCAGAATGTTTCTTAATTACTCAGAATGTTTCTTAATTATTCAAAATGTGTCTTAATTACTCACAATCTTTCTTAATTATTCACAATGTGTATTACTTATTCAAGATATGTATTAATTATTCAAAATGCGTCTTAATTACTCAAAATGTTTCTTAATTATTCAAAATGTGTCTTAATTACTCAGAATGTTTCTTATTTATTCAAAATGCGTCTTAATTACTCAGAATGTTTTTTAATTATTCAAAATGTGTCTTAATTATTCACAATGTTTCTTAATTATTCTCAATGTGTATTACTTATTCAAGATATGTATTAATTATTCAAAATGCGTATTAATTACTCAGAATGTTTCTTAATTACTCAGAATGTGTCTTAATTACTCAAAATGTGTCTTAATTACTCACAATGTTTCTTAATTATTCACAATGTGTATTACTTATTCAAGATATGTATTAATTATTGAAAATACGTCTTAATTACTCAGAATGTTTCTTAATTATAGAAAATGCGTCTTAATTACTCAGAATGTGTCTTAATTACTCAGAATGTTTCTTTATTATTCAAAATGTTTCTTAATTATTCACAATGCGTATTACTAATTCATGATATGTTTTAATTATTCAAAATGCGTCTTAATTACTCAGATTGTGTCTTAATTACTCAGAATGTTTCTTAATTATTCAAAATGCGTCTTAATTACTCAGAATGTTTCATAATTATTCAAAATGTGTCTTAATTATTTCAAATGTGTCTTAATTACTCACAAAGTTTCTTAAATATTTACAATGTGTGTTACTTATTCAAGATATGTATTAATTATTGAAAATGTGTCTTAATTACTCAGAACATTTCTTAATTATTCAAAATGTGTCTTAATTACTCAGAATGTGTCTTAATTATTCAAAATGTGTCTTAATTATTCAAAATGTGTCTTAATTACTCAGAATGTTTCTTAATTATTCAAAATGTGTCTTAATTACTCACAATGTTTTTTAAATATTCACAATGTGTGTTACTTATTCAAGATATGTATTAATTATTCAAAATGTGTCTTAATTACTCAGAACATTTCTTAATTATTCAAAATGTGTATTACTTATTTAAGATATGTATTAATTATTCAAAATGCGTCTTAATTATTCAAAATGTGTCTTAATTACTCAGAATGTTTCATAATTATTCAAAATGTGTCTTAATTATTTCAAATGTGTCTTAATTACTCACAAAGTTTCTTAAATATTTACAATGTGTGTTACTTATTCAAGATATGTATTAATTATTGAAAATGCGTCTAAATTACTCAGAATGTGTCTTAATTACTCAGAATGTGTCTTAATTACTCAGAATGTTTCTTAATTATTCAAAATGTGTCTTAATTATTCACAATGTTTCTTAATTATTCTCAATGTGTATTACTTATTCAAGATATGTATTAATTATTCAAAATGCGTATTAATTACTCAGAATGTTTCTTAATTATTCACAATGTGTATTACTTATTCAAGATATGTATTAATTATTGAAAATACGTTTTAATTACTCAGAATGTTTCTTAATTATAGAAAATGCGTCTTAATTACTCAGAATGTGTCTTAATTACTCAGAATGTTTCTTTATTATTCAAAATGTTTCTTAATTATTCACAATGCGTATTACTAATTCATGATATGTTTTAATTATTCAAAATGCGTCTTAATTACTCAGATTGTGTCTTAATTACTCAGAATGTTTCTTAATTATTCAAAATGCGTCTTAATTACTCAGAATGTTTCATAATTATTCAAAATGTGTCTTAATTATTTCAAATGTGTCTTAATTACTCACAAAGTTTCTTAAATATTTACAATGTGTGTTACTTATTCAAGATATGTATTAATTATTGAAAATGTGTCTTAATTACTCAGAACATTTCTTAATTATTCAAAATGTGTCTTAATTACTCAGAATGTGTCTTAATTACTCAGAATGTGTCTTAATTATTCAAAATGTGTCTTAATTATTCAAAATGTGTCTTAATTACTCAGAATGTTTCTTAATTATTCAAAATGTGTCTTAATTACTCACAATGTTTTTTAAATATTCACAATGTGTGTTACTTATTCAAGATATGTATTAATTATTCAAAATGTGTCTTAATTACTCAGAACATTTCTTAATTATTCAAAATGTGTATTACTTATTTAAGATATGTATTAATTATTCAAAATGCGTCTTAATTATTCAAAATGTGTCTTAATTACTCAGAATGTTTCATAATTATTCAAAATGTGTCTTAATTATTTCAAATGTGTCTTAATTACTCACAAAGTTTCTTAAATATTTACAATGTGTGTTACTTATTCAAGATATGTATTAATTATTGAAAATGCGTCTAAATTACTCAGAATGTGTCTTAATTACTCAGAATGTGTCTTAATTACTCAGAATGTTTCTTAATTATTCAAAATGTGTCTTAATTATTCACAATGTTTCTTAATTATTCTCAATGTGTATTACTTATTCAAGATATGTAATAATTATTCAAAATGCGTATTAATTACTCAGAATGTTTCTTAATTACTCAGAATGTGTCTTAATTACTCAAAATGTGTCTTAATTACTCACAATGTTTCTTAATTATTCACAATGTGTATTACTTATTCAAGATATGTATTAATTATTGAAAATACGTCTTAATTACTCAGAATGTTTCTTAATTATAGAAAATGCGTCTTAATTACTCAGAATGTGTCTTAATTACTCAGAATGTTTCTTTATTATTCAAAATGTTTCTTAATTATTCACAATGCGTATTACTTATTCATGATATGTTTTAATTATTCAAAATGCGTCTTAATTACTCAGATTGTGTCTTAATTACTCAGAATGTTTCTTAATTATTCAAAATGCGTCTTAATTACTCAGAATGTTTCATAATTATTCAAAATGTGTCTTAATTATTTCAAATGTGTCTTAATTACTCACAAAGTTTCTTAAATATTTACAATGTGTGTTACTTATTCAAGATATGTATTAATTATTGAAAATGCGTATTAATTACTCAGAATGTGTCTTAATTACTCAGAATGTTTCTTAATTACTCAGAATGTGTCTTAAACACTCAGAATGTTTCTTAATTACTCAGAATGTTTCTTAATTATTCAAGATGTGTCTTAATTATTCAAAATGTGTCTTAATTACTCAGAATGTGTTTTAATTACTCAGAATGTTTCTTAATTATAGAAAATGCGTCTTAATTACTCACAATGTTTCTTAATTATTCACAATGTGTATTACTTATTCAAGATATGTAGTAATTACAGAAAATGCGTCTTAATTACTCAGAATGTGTCTTAATTACTCAGAACGATTCTTAATTATTTAAAATGCGCCTTAATTATTCAGATAGTTTCTTAATTATTCACAATGTGTATTTCTTATTCAAGATATGTATTAATTATTGAAAAGGCGTCTTAATTACTCAGAATGTTTCTTAATTACTCACAATGTTTCTTAATTATTCATAATGTGTATTACTTATTCAAGATATGTATTAATTATTGAAAATGCGTCTAAATTACTCAGAATGTGTCTTAATTACTCAGAATGTGTCTTAATTACTCAGAATGTTTCTTAATTATTCAAAATGTGTCTTAATTACTCACAATGTTTCTTAATTATTCACAATGTATATTACTTATTCAAGATATGTATTAATTATTCAAAATGTGTCTTTATTACTCAGAATGTGTCTTAATTATTCAAAATGTGTCTTAATTACTCAGAATGTGTTTTAATTACTCAGAATGTTTCTTAATTATTCAAAATGTGTCTTAATTACTCACAATGTTTCCTAATTATTCACAATGCGTATTACTTATTCAAGATATGCATTAATTATTCAACATGTGTCTTAATTACTCAGAATGTTTCTTAATTACTCAGAATGTTTCTTAATTATTTAAAATGAGTCTTAATTACTCAGAATGTTTCTTAATTACTCAAAATGTGTATTACTTATTCAAGATATGCATTAATTATTCAAAATGTGTCTTAATTACTCAGAATGTGTCTTAATTACTCACAATGTTTCTTAATTATTCACAATGTGTATTATTTATTCAAGATATGTATTAATTATTGAAAATGCGTCTTAATTACTCAGAATGTGTCTTAATTACTCAGAATGTTTCTTAATTATTCAAGATTTGTATTAATTATTCAAAATGTGTCTTAATTATTCAGAATATGTCTTAATTACTCAGAATGTGTTTTAATTATTCAAAATGTGTCTTAATTACTCACAATGTTTCTTAATTATTCTCAATGTGTATTACTTATTCAAGATATGTATTAATTATTCAAAATGAGTCTTAATTACTCAGAATCGGTCTTAATTACTCAGAATGTTTCTTAAGTAATTAAAATGAGTCTTAATTACTCAGAATGTTTCCTAATTACTCAAAATGTGTATTACTTATTCAAGATATGCATTAATTATTCAAAATGTGTCTTAATTACTCAGAATGTGTCTTAATTACTCAGAATGTGTCTTAATTTCTCAGAATGTGTCTTAATTATTCAAAATGTGTCTTAATTACTCAGAATGTGTCTTAATTACTCAGAATGTTTCTTAATTATTCAGAATATTTCTTAATTATTCAAAATGTGTATTACTTATTCACGATATGTATTAATTATTCAAAATGTGTCTTTATTACTCAGAAAGTGTCTTAATTATTCAAAATGTGTCTTAATTACTCAGAATGTGTTTTAATTACTCAGAATGTTTCTTAATTATTCAAAATGTGTCTTAATTACTCACAATGTTTCCTAATTATACACAATGTGTTTTACTTATTCAAGATATGCATTAATTATTCAACATGTGTCTTAATTACTCAGAATGTTTCTTAATTACTCAGAATGTGTCTTTATTTCTCATAATGTGTCTTAATTACTCAGAATGTTTCTTAATTAATCAAAATGCGTTTTAATTACTCAGAACGTTTCTTAATTATTCAAAATGTGTCTTAATTACTCACAATGTTTCTTAATTATTCAAAATGTTTCTTAATTACTCACAATATTTCTTAATTATTCACAATGTGTATTACTTATTTAAGATATCTATTAATTATTGAAAATGTGTCTTAATTACTCAGAACGTTTCTTAATTACTCAGAATGTTTCTTAATTATTTAAAATGTATCTTAATTACTCACAATGTTTCTTAATTATTCACAATGTGTATTACTTATTCAAGATACGTATTAATTATTGAAAATGCGTATTAATTACTCAGAATGTGTCTTAATTATTCAAAATGTGTCTTAATTACTCAGAATGTGTTTTAATTACTCAGAATGTTTCTTAATTATTCAAAATGTGTCTTAATTACTCACAATGTTTCCTAATTATACACAATGTGTTTTACTTATTCAAGATATGCATTAATTATTCAACATGTGTCTTAATTACTCAGAATGTTTCTTAATTACTCAGAATGTGTCTTTATTTCTCATAATGTGTCTTAATTACTCAGAATGTTTCTTAATTAATCAAAATGCGTTTTAATTACTCAGAACGTTTCTTAATTATTCAAAATGTGTTTTAATTACTCACAATGTTTCTTAATTCTTCACAATGTGTATTACTTATTCAAGATATGTATTAATTATTGAAAATACGTCTTAATTACTCAGAATGTTTCTTAATTATTGAAAATGTGTCTTAATTACTCAGAACGTTTCTTAATTACTCAGAATGTTTCTTAATTATTTAAAATGTATCTTAATTACTCACAATGTTTCTTAATTATTCACAATGTGTATTACTTATTCAAGATACGTATTAATTATTGAAAATGCGTATTAATTACTCAGAATGTGTCTTAATTACTCAGAATGTTTCTTTATTATTCAAAATGTTTCTTAATTATTCACAATGCGTATTACTTATTCATGATATGTTTTAATTATTCAAAATGCGTCTTAATTACTCAGATTGTGTCTTAATTACTCAGAATGTTTCTTAATTATTCAAAATGCGTCTTAATTACTCAGAATGTTTCATAATTATTCAAAATGTGTCTTAATTATTTCAAATGTGTCTTAATTACTCACAAAGTTTCTTAAATATTTACAATGTGTGTTACTTATTCAAGATATGTATTAATTATTGAAAATGCGTCTTAATTACTCAGAATGTGTCTTAATTACTCAGAAAGTTTCTTAATTACTGAGAATGTGTCTTAATTATTCATAATGCGTCTTAATTACTCAGAATGTTTCTTAATTATTCAAAATGTGTCTTAATTATTCAAAATGTGTCTTAATTACTCAGACTGTGTCTTAATTACTCAGAATGTTTCTTAATTATTCAAAATGTGTCTTAATTACTCACAATGTTTCTTAATTATTCACAATGTTTATTACATATTCAAGATATGTATTAATTATTGAAAATGCGTCATAATTACTCAGAATGTGTTTTAATTACTCAGAATGTGTCTTAATTACTCAGAATGTTTCTTAATTGTTCAAAATGTGTCTTAATTACTCAGAATGTTTCTTATTTATTCAAAATGTGTCTTAATTATTCAATATGTGTATTACTTATTCAAGATATGTATTAATTATTCACAATGCGTCTCAATTACTCAGAATGTGTCTAAATTATTCAAGATGTGTCTTAATTACTCAGAATGAGTTTTAATTACTCAGAATGTTTCTTTATTACTCAGAATGTGTCTTAATTATTCAAAATGTGTCTTTATTTCTCAGAATGTGTCTTAATTACTCAGAATGTTTCTTAATTATTCAAAATGTGTTTTAATTACTCACAATGTGTCTTAATTATTCACAATGGGTATTACTTATTCCAGATATGTATTAATTATTCAAAATGCGTCTTAATTACTCAGAATGTGTCTTAATTATTCCAGATGTGTCTTAATTACTCAGAATGTTTCTTAATTACTCAGAATGTTTCTTAATTATTCAAAATGTGTCTTAATTACTCACAATCTTTCTTAATTATTCACAATGTGTATTACTTATTCAAGATATGTATTAATTATTCAAAATGCGTCTTAATTACTCAAAATGTTTCTTAATTATTCAAAATGTGTCTTAATTACTCAGAATGTTTCTTATTTATTCAAAATGCGTCTTAATTACTCAGAATGTTTTTTAATTATTCAAAATGTGTCTTAATTATTCACAATGTTTCTTAATTATTCTCAATGTGTATTACTTATTCAAGATATGTATTAATTATTCAAAATGCGTATTAATTACTCAGAATGTTTCTTAATTACTCAGAATGTGTCTTAATTACTCAAAATGTGTCTTAATTACTCACAATGTTTCTTAATTATTCACAATGTGTATTACTTATTCAAGATATGTATTAATTATTGAAAATACGTCTTAATTACTCAGAATGTTTCTTAATTATAGAAAATGCGTCTTAATTACTCAGAATGTGTCTTAATTACTCAGAATGTTTCTTTATTATTCAAAATGTTTCTTAATTATTCACAATGCGTATTACTTATTCATGATATGTTTTAATTATTCAAAATGCGTCTTAATTACTCAGATTGTGTCTTAATTACTCAGAATGTTTCTTAATTATTCAAAATGCGTCTTAATTACTCAGAATGTTTCATAATTATTCAAAATGTGTCTTAATTATTTCAAATGTGTCTTAATTACTCACAAAGTTTCTTAAATATTTACAATGTGTGTTACTTATTCAAGATATGTATTAATTATTGAAAATGTGTCTTAATTACTCAGAACATTTCTTAATTATTCAAAATGTGTCTTAATTACTCAGAATGTTTCATAATTATTGAAAATGTGTCTTAATTTTTTCAAATGTGTCTTAATTACTCACAAAGTTTCTTAAATATTTACAATGTGTGTTACTTATTCAAGATATGTATTAATTATTCAAAATGTGTCTTAATTACTCAGAACATTTCTTAATTATTCAAAATGTGTCTTAATTACTCAGAACATTTCTTAATTATTCAAAATGTGTATTACTTATTTAAGATATGTATTAATTATTCAAAATGCGTCTTAATTATTCAAAATGTGTCTTAATTACTCAGAATGTTTCTTAATTACTCAGAATGTTTCTTAATTATTCAAAATCTGTCTTAATTATTTAAAATGTGTCTTAATTACTCAGACTGTGTCTTAATTACTCAGAATGTTTCTTAATTATTTAAAATGTGTCTTAATTACTCACAATGTTTCTTAATTATTCACAATGTGTATTACTTATTCAAGATACGTATTAATTATTGAAAATGCGTATTAATTACTCAGAATGTGTCTTAATTACTCAGAATGTTTCTTAATTACTCAGAATGTGTCTTAAACACTCAGAATGTTTCTTAATTACTCAGAATGTTTCTTAATTATTCAAGATGTGTCTTAATTATTCAAAATGTGTCTTAATTACTCAGAATGTGTCTTAATTATTCACAATGTGTATTACTTATTTAAGATATCTATTAATTATTGAAAATGTGTCTTAATTACTCAGAACGTTTCTTAATTACTCAGAATGTTTCTTAATTATTTAAAATGTATCTTAATTACTCACAATGTTTCTTAATTATTTAAAATGTGTCTTAATTACTCACAATGTTTCTTAATTATTCACAATGTGTATTACTTATTCAAGATATGTATTAATTATTGAAAATGCGTCTTAATTACTCAGAATGTGTCTTAATTACTCAGAATGTTTCTTTATTATTCAAAATGTTTCTTAATTATTCACAATGCGTATTACTTATTCATGATATGTTTTAATTATTCAAAATGCGTCTTAATTACTCAGATTGTGTCGTAATTACTCAGAATGTTTCTTAATTATTCAAAATGCGTCTTAATTACTCAGAATGTGTCTTAATTACTCAGAATGTTTCTTTATTATTCAAAATGTTTCTTAATTATTCAAAATCTGTCTTAATTATTTAAAATGTGTCTTAATTACTCAGACTGTGTCTTAATTACTCAGAATGTTTCTTAATTATTTAAAATGTGTCTTAATTACTCACAATGTTTCTTAATTATTCACAATGTGTATTACTTATTCAAGATACGTATTAATTATTGAAAATGCGTATTAATTACTCAGAATGTGTCTTAATTACTCAGAATGTTTCTTAATTACTCAGAATGTGTCTTAAACACTCAGAATGTTTCTTAATTACTCAGAATGTTTCTTAATTATTCAAGATGTGTCTTAATTATTCAAAATGTGTCTTAATTACTCAGAATGTGTCTTAATTATTCACAATGTGTATTACTTATTTAAGATATCTATTAATTATTGAAAATGTGTCTTAATTACTCAGAACGTTTCTTAATTACTCAGAATGTTTCTTAATTATTTAAAATGTATCTTAATTACTCACAATGTTTCTTAATTATTTAAAATGTGTCTTAATTACTCACAATGTTTCTTAATTATTCACAATGTGTATTACTTATTCAAGATATGTATTAATTATTGAAAATGCGTCTTAATTACTCAGAATGTGTCTTAATTACTCAGAATGTTTCTTTATTATTCAAAATGTTTCTTAATTATTCACAATGCGTATTACTTATTCATGATATGTTTTAATTATTCAAAATGCGTCTTAATTACTCAGATTGTGTCTTAATTACTCAGAATGTTTCTTAATTATTCAAAATGCGTCTTAATTACTCAGAATGTTTCATAATTATTCAAAATGTGTCTTAATTATTTCAAATGTGTCTTAATTACTCACAAAGTTTCTTAAATATTTACAATGTGTGTTACTTATTCAAGATATGTATTAATTATTGAAAATGCGTCTTAATTACTCAGAATGTGTCTTAATTACTCAGAAAGTTTCTTAATTACTGAGAATGTGTCTTAATTATTCATAATGCGTCTTAATTACTCAGAATGTTTCTTAATTATTCAAAATGTGTCTTAATTATTCAAAATGTGTCTTAATTACTCAGACTGTGTCTTAATTACTCAGAATGTTTCTTAATTATTCAAAATGTGTCTTAATTACTCACAATGTTTCTTAATTATTCACAATGTTTATTACATATTCAAGATATGTATTAATTATTGAAAATGCGTCATAATTACTCAGAATGTGTTTTAATTACTCAGAATGTGTCTTAATTACTCAGAATGTTTCTTAATTGTTCAAAATGTGTCTTAATTACTCAGAATGTTTCTTATTTATTCAAAATGTGTCTTAATTATTCAATATGTGTATTACTTATTCAAGATATGTATTAATTATTCACAATGCGTCTCAATTACTCAGAATGTGTCTAAATTATTCAAGATGTGTCTTAATTACTCAGAATGAGTTTTAATTACTCAGAATGTTTCTTTATTACTCAGAATGTGTCTTAATTATTCAAAATGTGTCTTTATTTCTCAGAATGTGTCTTAATTACTCAGAATGTTTCTTAATTATTCAAAATGTGTTTTAATTACTCACAATGTGTCTTAATTATTCACAATGGGTATTACTTATTCCAGATATGTATTAATTATTCAAAATGCGTCTTAATTACTCAGAATGTGTCTTAATTATTCCAGATGTGTCTTAATTACTCAGAATGTTTCTTAATTACTCAGAATGTTTCTTAATTATTCAAAATGTGTCTTAATTACTCACAATCTTTCTTAATTATTCACAATGTGTATTACTTATTCAAGATATGTATTAATTATTCAAAATGCGTCTTAATTACTCAAAATGTTTCTTAATTATTCAAAATGTGTCTTAATTACTCAGAATGTTTCTTATTTATTCAAAATGCGTCTTAATTACTCAGAATGTTTTTTAATTATTCAAAATGTGTCTTAATTATTCACAATGTTTCTTAATTATTCTCAATGTGTATTACTTATTCAAGATATGTATTAATTATTCAAAATGCGTATTAATTACTCAGAATGTTTCTTAATTACTCAGAATGTGTCTTAATTACTCAAAATGTGTCTTAATTACTCACAATGTTTCTTAATTATTCACAATGTGTATTACTTATTCAAGATATGTATTAATTATTGAAAATACGTCTTAATTACTCAGAATGTTTCTTAATTATAGAAAATGCGTCTTAATTACTCAGAATGTGTCTTAATTACTCAGAATGTTTCTTTATTATTCAAAATGTTTCTTAATTATTCACAATGCGTATTACTTATTCATGATATGTTTTAATTATTCAAAATGCGTCTTAATTACTCAGATTGTGTCTTAATTACTCAGAATGTTTCTTAATTATTCAAAATGCGTCTTAATTACTCAGAATGTTTCATAATTATTCAAAATGTGTCTTAATTATTTCAAATGTGTCTTAATTACTCACAAAGTTTCTTAAATATTTACAATGTGTGTTACTTATTCAAGATATGTATTAATTATTGAAAATGTGTCTTAATTACTCAGAACATTTCTTAATTATTCAAAATGTGTCTTAATTACTCAGAATGTTTCATAATTATTGAAAATGTGTCTTAATTTTTTCAAATGTGTCTTAATTACTCACAAAGTTTCTTAAATATTTACAATGTGTGTTACTTATTCAAGATATGTATTAATTATTCAAAATGTGTCTTAATTACTCAGAACATTTCTTAATTATTCAAAATGTGTCTTAATTACTCAGAACATTTCTTAATTATTCAAAATGTGTATTACTTATTTAAGATATGTATTAATTATTCAAAATGCGTCTTAATTATTCAAAATGTGTCTTAATTACTCAGAATGTGTCTTAATTACTCAGAATGTTTCTTAATTATTCAAAATGCATTTTAATTACTCAGAATGTTTCATAATTATTCAAAATGTGTCTTAATTATTTAAAATGTGTCTTAATTACTCACAAAGTTTTGTAATTATTCATAATGTGTATTACTTATTCAAGATATGCATTAATTATTCAAAATGAGTCTTAATTACTCAGAATGTGTCTTAATTACTCAGAATGTGTCTTAATTATTCAAAATGTGTCTTAATTATTCAAAATGTGTCTTAATTACTCAGAATGTTTCTTAATTATTCAAAATGTGTCTTAATTACTCACAATGTTTTTTAAATATTCACAATGTGTGTTACTTATTCAAGATATGTATTAATTATTCAAAATGTGTCTTAATTACTCAGAACATTTCTTAATTATTCAAAATGTGTCTTAATTACTCAGAATGTTTCATAATTATTCAAAATGTGTCTTAATTATTTCAAATGTGTCTTAATTACTCACAAAGTTTCTTAAATATTTACAATGTGTGTTACTTATTCAAGATATGTATTAATTATTGAAAATGCGTCTAAATTACTCAGAATGTGTCTTAATTACTCAGACTGTGTCTTAATTACTCAGAATGTTTCTTAATTATTCAAAATGTGATTTAATTACTCACAATGTTTCTTAATTATTCACAATGTTTATTACTTATTCAAGATATGTATTAATTATTGAAAATGCGTCATAATTACTCAGAATGTGTTTTAATTACTCAGAATGTGTCTTAATTACTCAGAATGTTTCTTAATTGTTCAAAATGTGTCTTAATTACTCAGAATGTTTCTTAATTATTCAAAATGTGTCTTAATTATTCAATATGTGTATTACTTATTCAAGATATGTATTAATTATTCACAATGCGTCTCAATTACTCAGAATGTGTCTAAATTATTCAAGATGTGTCTTAATTACTCAGAATGAGTTTTAATTACTCAGAATGCTTCTTTATTACTCAGAATGTGTCTTAATTATTCAAAATGTGTCTTTATTTCTCAGAATGTGTCTTAATTACTCAGAATGTTTCTTAATTATTCAAAATGCGTCTTAATTACTCAGAATGTTTCATAATTATTCAAAATGTGTCTTAATTATTTCAAATGTGTCTTAATTACTCACAAAGTTTCTTAAATATTTACAATGTGTGTTACTTATTCAAGATATGTATTAATTATTGAAAATGCGTCTTAATTACTCAGAATGTGTCTTAATTACTCAGAAAGTTTCTTAATTACTGAGAATGTGTCTTAATTATTCATAATGCGTCTTAATTACTCAGAATGTTTCTTAATTATTCAAAATGTGTCTTAATTATTCAAAATGTGTCTTAATTACTCAGACTGTGTCTTAATTACTCAGAATGTTTCTTAATTATTCAAAATGTGTCTTAATTACTCACAATGTTTCTTAATTATTCACAATGTTTATTACTTATTCAAGATATGTATTAATTATTGAAAATGCGTCATAATTACTCAGAATGTGTTTTAATTACTCAGAATGTGTCTTAATTACTCAGAATGTTTCTTAATTGTTCAAAATGTGTCTTAATTACTCAGAATGTTTCTTATTTATTCAAAATGTGTCTTAATTATTCAATATGTGTATTACTTATTCAAGATATGTATTAATTATTCACAATGCGTCTCAATTACTCAGAATGTGTCTAAATTATTCAAGATGTGTCTTAATTACTCAGAATGAGTTTTAATTACTCAGAATGTTTCTTTATTACTCAGAATGTGTCTTAATTATTCAAAATGTGTCTTTATTTCTCAGAATGTGTCTTAATTACTCAGAATGTTTCTTAATTATTCAAAATGTGTTTTAATTACTCACAATGTGTCTTAATTATTCACAATGTGTATTACTTATTCAAGATACGTATTAATTATTCACAATGCGTATTACTTATTCATGATATGTTTTAATTATTCAAAATGCGTCTTAATTACTCAGATTGTGTCTTAATTACTCAGAATGTTTCTTTATTATTCAAAATGTTTCTTAATTATTCACAATGCGTATTACTTATTCATGATATGTTTTAATTATTCAAAATGCGTCTTAATTACTCAGATTGTGTCTTAATTACTCAGAATGTTTCTTAATTATTCAAAATGCGTCTTAATTACTCAGAATGTTTCATAATTATTCAAAATGTGTCTTAATTATTTCAAATGTGTCTTAATTACTCACAAAGTTTCTTAAATATTTACAATGTGTGTTACTTATTCAAGATATGTATTAATTATTGAAAATGCGTATTAATTACTCAGAATGTGTCTTAATTACTCAGAATGTTTCTTAATTACTCAGAATGTGTCTTAAACACTCAGAATGTTTCTTAATTACTCAGAATGTTTCTTAATTATTCAAGATGTGTCTTAATTATTCAAAATGTGTCTTAATTACTCAGAATGTGTTTTAATTACTCAGAATGTTTCTTAATTATAGAAAATGCGTCTTAATTACTCACAATGTTTCTTAATTATTCACAATGTGTATTACTTATTCAAGATATGTAGTAATTACAGAAAATGCGTCTTAATTACTCAGAATGTGTCTTAATTACTCAGAACGATTCTTAATTATTTAAAATGCGCCTTAATTATTCAGATAGTTTCTTAATTATTCACAATGTGTATTTCTTATTCAAGATATGTATTAATTATTGAAAAGGCGTCTTAATTACTCAGAATGTTTCTTAATTACTCACAATGTTTCTTAATTATTCATAATGTGTATTACTTATTCAAGATATGTATTAATTATTGAAAATGCGTCTAAATTACTCAGAATGTGTCTTAATTACTCAGAATGTGTCTTAATTACTCAGAATGTTTCTTAATTATTCAAAATGTGTCTTAATTACTCACAATGTTTCTTAATTATTCACAATGTATATTACTTATTCAAGATATGTATTAATTATTCAAAATGTGTCTTTATTACTCAGAATGTGTCTTAATTATTCAAAATGTGTCTTAATTACTCAGAATGTGTTTTAATTACTCAGAATGTTTCTTAATTATTCAAAATGTGTCTTAATTACTCACAATGTTTCCTAATTATTCACAATGCGTATTACTTATTCAAGATATGCATTAATTATTCAACATGTGTCTTAATTACTCAGAATGTTTCTTAATTACTCAGAATGTTTCTTAATTATTTAAAATGAGTCTTAATTACTCAGAATGTTTCTTAATTACTCAAAATGTGTATTACTTATTCAAGATATGCATTAATTATTCAAAATGTGTCTTAATTACTCAGAATGTGTCTTAATTACTCACAATGTTTCTTAATTATTCACAATGTGTATTATTTATTCAAGATATGTATTAATTATTGAAAATGCGTCTTAATTACTCAGAATGTGTCTTAATTACTCAGAATGTTTCTTAATTATTCAAGATTTGTATTAATTATTCAAAATGTGTCTTAATTATTCAGAATATGTCTTAATTACTCAGAATGTGTTTTAATTATTCAAAATGTGTCTTAATTACTCACAATGTTTCTTAATTATTCTCAATGTGTATTACTTATTCAAGATATGTATTAATTATTCAAAATGAGTCTTAATTACTCAGAATCGGTCTTAATTACTCAGAATGTTTCTTAAGTAATTAAAATGAGTCTTAATTACTCAGAATGTTTCCTAATTACTCAAAATGTGTATTACTTATTCAAGATATGCATTAATTATTCAAAATGTGTCTTAATTACTCAGAATGTGTCTTAATTACTCAGAATGTGTCTTAATTTCTCAGAATGTGTCTTAATTATTCAAAATGTGTCTTAATTACTCAGAATGTGTCTTAATTACTCAGAATGTTTCTTAATTACTCAGAATATTTCTTAATTATTCAAAATGTGTATTACTTATTCACGATATGTATTAATTATTCAAAATGTGTCTTTATTACTCAGAAAGTGTCTTAATTATTCAAAATGTGTCTTAATTACTCAGAATGTGTTTTAATTACTCAGAATGTTTCTTAATTATTCAAAATGTGTCTTAATTACTCACAATGTTTCCTAATTATACACAATGTGTTTTACTTATTCAAGATATGCATTAATTATTCAACATGTGTCTTAATTACTCAGAATGTTTCTTAATTACTCAGAATGTGTCTTTATTTCTCATAATGTGTCTTAATTACTCAGAATGTTTCTTAATTAATCAAAATGCGTTTTAATTACTCAGAACGTTTCTTAATTATTCAAAATGTGTCTTAATTACTCACAATGTTTCTTAATTATTCAAAATGTTTCTTAATTACTCACAATATTTCTTAATTATTCACAATGTGTATTACTTATTTAAGATATCTATTAATTATTGAAAATGTGTCTTAATTACTCAGAACGTTTCTTAATTACTCAGAATGTTTCTTAATTATTTAAAATGTATCTTAATTACTCACAATGTTTCTTAATTATTCACAATGTGTATTACTTATTCAAGATACGTATTAATTATTGAAAATGCGTATTAATTACTCAGAATGTGTCTTAATTACTCAGAATGTGTCTTAATTACTCAGAATGTGTCTTAATTACTCAGAATGTGTCTTAATTACTCAGAATGTTTCTTAATTACTCAGAATGTTTCTTAATTATTCAAAATCTGTCTTAATTATTTAAAATGTGTCTTAATTACTCAGACTGTGTCTTAATTACTCAGAATGTTTCTTAATTATTTAAAATGTGTCTTAATTACTCACAATGTTTCTTAATTATTCACAATGTGTATTACTTATTCAAGATACGTATTAATTATTGAAAATGCGTATTAATTACTCAGAATGTGTCTTAATTACTCAGAATGTTTCTTAATTACTCAGAATGTGTCTTAAACACTCAGAATGTTTCTTAATTACTCAGAATGTTTCTTAATTATTCAAGATGTGTCTTAATTATTCAAAATGTGTCTTAATTACTCAGAATGTGTCTTAATTATTCACAATGTGTATTACTTATTTAAGATATCTATTAATTATTGAAAATGTGTCTTAATTACTCAGAACGTTTCTTAATTACTCAGAATGTTTCTTAATTATTTAAAATGTATCTTAATTACTCACAATGTTTCTTAATTATTTAAAATGTGTCTTAATTACTCACAATGTTTCTTAATTATTCACAATGTGTATTACTTATTCAAGATATGTATTAATTATTGAAAATGCGTCTTAATTACTCAGAATGTGTCTTAATTACTCAGAATGTTTCTTTATTATTCAAAATGTTTCTTAATTATTCACAATGCGTATTACTTATTCATGATATGTTTTAATTATTCAAAATGCGTCTTAATTACTCAGATTGTGTCTTAATTACTCAGAATGTTTCTTAATTATTCAAAATGCGTCTTAATTACTCAGAATGTTTCATAATTATTCAAAATGTGTCTTAATTATTTCAAATGTGTCTTAATTACTCACAAAGTTTCTTAAATATTTACAATGTGTGTTACTTATTCAAGATATGTATTAATTATTGAAAATGCGTCTTAATTACTCAGAATGTTTCATAATTATTCAAAATGTGTCTTAATTATTTCAAATGTGTCTTAATTACTCACAAAGTTTCTTAAATATTTACAATGTGTGTTACTTATTCAAGATATGTATTAATTATTGAAAATGCGTATTAATTACTCAGAATGTGTCTTAATTACTCAGAATGTTTCTTAATTACTCAGAATGTGTCTTAAACACTCAGAATGTTTCTTAATTACTCAGAATGTTTCTTAATTATTCAAGATGTGTCTTAATTATTCAAAATGTGTCTTAATTACTCAGAATGTGTTTTAATTACTCAGAATGTGTCTTAATTACTCAGAATGTTTCTTAATTGTTCAAAATGTGTCTTAATTACTCAGAATGTTTCTTATTTATTCAAAATGTGTCTTAATTATTCAATATGTGTATTACTTATTCAAGATATGTATTAATTATTCACAATGCGTCTCAATTACTCAGAATGTGTCTAAATTATTCAAGATGTGTCTTAATTACTCAGAATGAGTTTTAATTACTCAGAATGTTTCTTTATTACTCAGAATGTGTCTTAATTATTCAAAATGTGTCTTTATTTCTCAGAATGTGTCTTAATTACTCAGAATGTTTCTTAATTATTCAAAATGTGTTTTAATTACTCACAATGTGTCTTAATTATTCACAATGGGTATTACTTATTCCAGATATGTATTAATTATTCAAAATGCGTCTTAATTACTCAGAATGTGTCTTAATTATTCCAGATGTGTCTTAATTACTCAGAATGTTTCTTAATTACTCAGAATGTTTCTTAATTATTCAAAATGTGTCTTAATTACTCACAATCTTTCTTAATTATTCACAATGTGTATTACTTATTCAAGATATGTATTAATTATTCAAAATGCGTCTTAATTACTCAAAATGTTTCTTAATTATTCAAAATGTGTCTTAATTACTCAGAATGTTTCTTATTTATTCAAAATGCGTCTTAATTACTCAGAATGTTTTTTAATTATTCAAAATGTGTCTTAATTATTCACAATGTTTCTTAATTATTCTCAATGTGTATTACTTATTCAAGATATGTATTAATTATTCAAAATGCGTATTAATTACTCAGAATGTTTCTTAATTACTCAGAATGTGTCTTAATTACTCAAAATGTGTCTTAATTACTCACAATGTTTCTTAATTATTCACAATGTGTATTATTTATTCAAGATATGTATTAATTATTGAAAATGTGTCTTAATTACTCAGAATGTGTCTTAATTACTCAGAATGTTTCTTAATTATTCAAGATTTGTATTAATTATTCAAAATGTGTCTTAATTATTCAGAATATGTCTTAATTACTCAGAATGTGTTTTAATTATTCAAAATGTGTCTTAATTACTCACAATGTTTCTTAATTATTCTCAATGTGTATTACTTATTCAAGATATGTATTAATTATTCAAAATGAGTCTTAATTACTCAGAATCGGTCTTAATTACTCAGAATGTTTCTTAAGTAATTAAAATGAGTCTTAATTACTCAGAATGTTTCCTAATTACTCAAAATGTGTATTACTTATTCAAGATATGCATTAATTATTCAAAATGTGTCTTAATTACTCAGAATGTGTCTTAATTACTCAGAATGTGTCTTAATTTCTCAGAATGTGTCTTAATTATTCAAAATGTGTCTTAATTACTCAGAATGTGTCTTAATTACTCAGAATGTTTCTTAATTACTCAGAATATTTCTTAATTATTCAAAATGTGTATTACTTATTCACGATATGTATTAATTATTCAAAATGTGTCTTTATTACTCAGAAAGTGTCTTAATTATTCAAAATGTGTCTTAATTACTCAGAATGTGTTTTAATTACTCAGAATGTTTCTTAATTATTCAAAATGTGTCTTAATTACTCACAATGTTTCCTAATTATACACAATGTGTTTTACTTATTCAAGATATGCATTAATTATTCAACATGTGTCTTAATTACTCAGAATGTTTCTTAATTACTCAGAATGTGTCTTTATTTCTCATAATGTGTCTTAATTACTCAGAATGTTTCTTAATTAATCAAAATGCGTTTTAATTACTCAGAACGTTTCTTAATTATTCAAAATGTGTTTTAATTACTCACAATGTTTCTTAATTCTTCACAATGTGTATTACTTATTCAAGATATGTATTAATTATTGAAAATACGTCTTAATTACTCAGAATGTTTCTTAATTATTGAAAATGTGTCTTAATTACTCAGAACGTTTCTTAATTACTCAGAATGTTTCTTAATTATTTAAAATGTATCTTAATTACTCACAATGTTTCTTAATTATTCACAATGTGTATTACTTATTCAAGATACGTATTAATTATTGAAAATGCGTATTAATTACTCAGAATGTGTCTTAATTACTCAGAATGTGTCTTAATTACTCAGAATGTGTCTTAATTACTCAGAATGTGTCTTAATTACTCAGAATGTTTCTTAATTACTCAGAATGTTTCTTAATTATTCAAAATCTGTCTTAATTATTTAAAATGTGTCTTAATTACTCAGACTGTGTCTTAATTACTCAGAATGTTTCTTAATTATTTAAAATGTGTCTTAATTACTCACAATGTTTCTTAATTATTCACAATGTGTATTACTTATTCAAGATACGTATTAATTATTGAAAATGCGTATTAATTACTCAGAATGTGTCTTAATTACTCAGAATGTTTCTTAATTACTCAGAATGTGTCTTAAACACTCAGAATGTTTCTTAATTACTCAGAATGTTTCTTAATTATTCAAGATGTGTCTTAATTATTCAAAATGTGTCTTAATTACTCAGAATGTGTCTTAATTATTCACAATGTGTATTACTTATTTAAGATATCTATTAATTATTGAAAATGTGTCTTAATTACTCAGAACGTTTCTTAATTACTCAGAATGTTTCTTAATTATTTAAAATGTATCTTAATTACTCACAATGTTTCTTAATTATTTAAAATGTGTCTTAATTACTCACAATGTTTCTTAATTATTCACAATGTGTATTACTTATTCAAGATATGTATTAATTATTGAAAATGCGTCTTAATTACTCAGAATGTGTCTTAATTACTCAGAATGTTTCTTTATTATTCAAAATGTTTCTTAATTATTCACAATGCGTATTACTTATTCATGATATGTTTTAATTATTCAAAATGCGTCTTAATTACTCAGATTGTGTCTTAATTACTCAGAATGTTTCTTAATTATTCAAAATGCGTCTTAATTACTCAGAATGTTTCATAATTATTCAAAATGTGTCTTAATTATTTCAAATGTGTCTTAATTACTCACAAAGTTTCTTAAATATTTACAATGTGTGTTACTTATTCAAGATATGTATTAATTATTGAAAATGCGTCTTAATTACTCAGAATGTGTCTTAATTACTCAGAAAGTTTCTTAATTACTGAGAATGTGTCTTAATTATTCATAATGCGTCTTAATTACTCAGAATGTTTCTTAATTATTCAAAATGTGTCTTAATTATTCAAAATGTGTCTTAATTACTCAGACTGTGTCTTAATTACTCAGAATGTTTCTTAATTATTCAAAATGTGTCTTAATTACTCACAATGTTTCTTAATTATTCACAATGTTTATTACTTATTCAAGATATGTATTAATTATTGAAAATGCGTCATAATTACTCAGAATGTGTTTTAATTACTCAGAATGTGTCTTAATTACTCAGAATGTTTCTTAATTGTTCAAAATGTGTCTTAATTACTCAGAATGTTTCTTATTTGTTCAAAATGTGTCTTAATTATTCAATATGTGTATTACTTATTCAAGATATGTATTAATTATTCACAATGCGTCTCAATTACTCAGAATGTGTCTAAATTATTCAAGATGTGTCTTAATTACTCAGAATGAGTTTTAATTACTCAGAATGTTTCTTTATTACTCAGAATGTGTCTTAATTATTCAAAATGTGTCTTTATTTCTCAGAATGTGTCTTAATTACTCAGAATGTTTCTTAATTATTCAAAATGTGTTTTAATTACTCACAATGTGTCTTAATTATTCACAATGGGTATTACTTATTCCAGATATGTATTAATTATTCAAAATGCGTCTTAATTACTCAGAATGTGTCTTAATTATTCCAGATGTGTCTTAATTACTCAGAATGTTTCTTAATTACTCAGAATGTTTCTTAATTATTCAAAATGTGTCTTAATTACTCACAATCTTTCTTAATTATTCACAATGTGTATTACTTATTCAAGATATGTATTAATTATTCAAAATGCGTCTTAATTACTCAAAATGTTTCTTAATTATTCAAAATGTGTCTTAATTACTCAGAATGTTTCTTATTTATTCAAAATGCGTCTTAATTACTCAGAATGTTTTTTAATTATTCAAAATGTGTCTTAATTATTCACAATGTTTCTTAATTATTCTCAATGTGTATTACTTATTCAAGATATGTATTAATTATTCAAAATGCGTATTAATTACTCAGAATGTTTCTTAATTACTCAGAATGTGTCTTAATTACTCAAAATGTGTCTTAATTACTCACAATGTTTCTTAATTATTCACAATGTGTATTACTTATTCAAGATATGTATTAATTATTGAAAATACGTCTTAATTACTCAGAATGTTTCTTAATTATAGAAAATGCGTCTTAATTACTCAGAATGTGTCTTAATTACTCAGAATGTTTCTTTATTATTCAAAATGTTTCTTAATTATTCACAATGCGTATTACTTATTCATGATATGTTTTAATTATTCAAAATGCGTCTTAATTACTCAGATTGTGTCTTAATTACTCAGAATGTTTCTTAATTATTCAAAATGCGTCTTAATTACTCAGAATGTTTCATAATTATTCAAAATGTGTCTTAATTATTTCAAATGTGTCTTAATTACTCACAAAGTTTCTTAAATATTTACAATGTGTGTTACTTATTCAAGATATGTATTAATTATTGAAAATGTGTCTTAATTACTCAGAACATTTCTTAATTATTCAAAATGTGTCTTAATTACTCAGAATGTTTCATAATTATTGAAAATGTGTCTTAATTTTTTCAAATGTGTCTTAATTACTCACAAAGTTTCTTAAATATTTACAATGTGTGTTACTTATTCAAGATATGCATTAATTATTCAAAATGAGTCTTAATTACTCAGAATGTGTCTTAATTACTCAGAATGTGTCTTAATTATTCAAAATGTGTCTTAATTATTCAAAATGTGTCTTAATTACTCAGAATGTTTCTTAATTATTCAAAATGTGTCTTAATTACTCACAATGTTTTTTAAATATTCACAATGTGTGTTACTTATTCAAGATATGTATTAATTATTCAAAATGTGTCTTAATTACTCAGAACATTTCTTAATTATTCAAAATGTGTCTTAATTACTCAGAATGTTTCATAATTATTCAAAATGTGTCTTAATTATTTCAAATGTGTCTTAATTACTCACAAAGTTTCTTAAATATTTACAATGTGTGTTACTTATTCAAGATATGTATTAATTATTGAAAATGCGTCTAAATTACTCAGAATGTGTCTTAATTACTCAGACTGTGTCTTAATTACTCAGAATGTTTCTTAATTATTCAAAATGTGATTTAATTACTCACAATGTTTCTTAATTATTCACAATGTTTATTACTTATTCAAGATATGTATTAATTATTGAAAATGCGTCATAATTACTCAGAATGTGTTTTAATTACTCAGAATGTGTCTTAATTACTCAGAATGTTTCTTAATTGTTCAAAATGTGTCTTAATTACTCAGAATGTTTCTTAATTATTCAAAATGTGTCTTAATTATTCAATATGTGTATTACTTATTCAAGATATGTATTAATTATTCACAATGCGTCTCAATTACTCAGAATGTGTCTAAATTATTCAAGATGTGTCTTAATTACTCAGAATGAGTTTTAATTACTCAGAATGCTTCTTTATTACTCAGAATGTGTCTTAATTATTCAAAATGTGTCTTTATTTCTCAGAATGTGTCTTAATTACTCAGAATGTTTCTTAATTATTCAAAATGC
This sequence comes from Candelabrum cocksii, assembly GCA_963930725.1. Taxonomy (NCBI): domain Eukaryota; kingdom Metazoa; phylum Cnidaria; class Hydrozoa; order Anthoathecata; family Candelabridae; genus Candelabrum; species Candelabrum cocksii. The sequence goes on along the minus strand of OZ005677.1, from coordinate 3,062,925 downwards.
GTCTTAATTACTCAGAATGTTTCATAATTATTCAAAATGTGTCTTAATTATTTCAAATGTGTCTTAATTACTCACAAAGTTTCTTAAATATTTACAATGTGTGTTACTTATTCAAGATATGTATTAATTATTGAAAATGCGTCTTAATTACTCAGAATGTGTCTTAATTACTCAGAAAGTTTCTTAATTACTGAGAATGTGTCTTAATTATTCATAATGCGTCTTAATTACTCAGAATGTTTCTTAATTATTCAAAATGTGTCTTAATTATTCAAAATGTGTCTTAATTACTCAGACTGTGTCTTAATTACTCAGAATGTTTCTTAATTATTCAAAATGTGTCTTAATTACTCACAATGTTTCTTAATTATTCACAATGTTTATTACTTATTCAAGATATGTATTAATTATTGAAAATGCGTCATAATTACTCAGAATGTGTTTTAATTACTCAGAATGTGTCTTAATTACTCAGAATGTTTCTTAATTGTTCAAAATGTGTCTTAATTACTCAGAATGTTTCTTATTTATTCAAAATGTGTCTTAATTATTCAATATGTGTATTACTTATTCAAGATATGTATTAATTATTCACAATGCGTCTCAATTACTCAGAATGTGTCTAAATTATTCAAGATGTGTCTTAATTACTCAGAATGAGTTTTAATTACTCAGAATGTTTCTTTATTACTCAGAATGTGTCTTAATTATTCAAAATGTGTCTTTATTTCTCAGAATGTGTCTTAATTACTCAGAATGTTTCTTAATTATTCAAAATGTGTTTTAATTACTCACAATGTGTCTTAATTATTCACAATGGGTATTACTTATTCCAGATATGTATTAATTATTCAAAATGCGCCTTAATTACACAGAATGTGTCTTAATTACTCAGAATGTTTCTTTATTATTCAAAATGTTTCTTAATTATTCACAATGCGTATTACTTATTCATGATATGTTTTAATTATTCAAAATGCGTCTTAATTACTCAGATTGTGTCTTAATTACTCAGAATGTTTCTTAATTATTCAAAATGCGTCTTAATTACTCAGAATGTTTCATAATTATTCAAAATGTGTCTTAATTATTTCAAATGTGTCTTAATTACTCACAAAGTTTCTTAAATATTTACAATGTGTGTTACTTATTCAAGATATGTATTAATTATTGAAAATGTGTCTTAATTACTCAGAACATTTCTTAATTATTCAAAATGTGTCTTAATTACTCAGAATGTTTCATAATTATTGAAAATGTGTCTTAATTTTTTCAAATGTGTCTTAATTACTCACAAAGTTTCTTAAATATTTACAATGTGTGTTACTTATTCAAGATATGTATTAATTATTCAAAATGTGTCTTAATTACTCAGAACATTTCTTAATTATTCAAAATGTGTCTTAATTCCTCACAATGTTTCTTAATTATTCACAATGTGTATTACTTATTCAAAATACGTATTAATTATTGAAAATGCGTATTAATTACTCAGAATGTGTCTTAATTACTCAGAATGTGTCTTAATTACTCAGAATGTGTCTTAATTACTCAAAATGTGTCTTAATTACTCACAATGTTTCTTAATTCTTCACAATGTGTATTACTTATTCAAAATGCGTCTTAATTACTCAGATTGTGTCTTAATTACTCAGAATGTTTCTTAATTATTCAAAATGCGTCTTAATTACTCAGAATGTTTCATAATTATTCAAAATGTGTCTTAATTATTTCAAATGTGTCTTAATTACTCACAAAGTTTCTTAAATATTTACAATGTGTGTTACTTATTCAAGATATGTATTAATTATTGAAAATGCGTATTAATTACTCAGAATGTGTCTTAATTACTCAGAATGTTTCTTAATTACTCAGAATGTGTCTTAAACACTCAGAATGTTTCTTAATTACTCAGAAAGTTTCTTAATTACTGAGAATGTGTCTTAATTATTCATAATGCGTCTTAATTACTCAGAATGTTTTTTAATTATTCAAAATGTGTCTTAATTATTCAAAATGTGTCTTAATTACTCAGACTGTGTCTTAATTACTCAGAATGTTTCTTAATTATTCAAAATGTGTCTTAATTACTCACAATGTTTCTTAATTATTCACAATGTTTATTACTTATTCAAGATATGTATTAATTATTGAAAATGCGTCATAATTACTCAGAATGTGTTTTAATTACTCAGAATGTGTCTTAATTACTCAGAATGTTTCTTAATTGTTCAAAATGTGTCTTAATTACTCAGAATGTTTCTTATTTATTCAAAATGTGTCTTAATTATTCAATATGTGTATTACTTATTCAAGATATGTATTAATTATTCACAATGCGTCTCAATTACTCAGAATGTGTCTAAATTATTCAAGATGTGTCTTAATTACTCAGAATGAGTTTTAATTACTCAGAATGTTTCTTTATTACTCAGAATGTGTCTTAATTATTCAAAATGTGTCTTTATTTCTCAGAATGTGTCTTAATTACTCAGAATGTTTCTTAATTATTCAAAATGTGTTTTAATTACTCACAATGTGTCTTAATTATTCACAATGGGTATTACTTATTCCAGATATGTATTAATTATTCAAAATGTGTCTTAATTACTCAGAACATTTCTTAATTATTCAAAATGTGTATTACTTATTTAAGATATGTATTAATTATTCAAAATGCGTCTTAATTATTCAAAATGTGTCTTAATTACTCAGAATGTTTCGTAATTATTCAAAATGTGTCTTAATTATTTCAAATGTGTCTTAATTACTCACAAAGTTTCTTAAATATTTACAATGTGTGTTACTTATTCAAGATATGTATTAATTATTGAAAATGCGTCTAAATTACTCAGAATGTGTCTTAATTACTCAGAATGTGTCTTAATTACTCAGAATGTTTCTTAATTATTCAAAATGTGTCTTAATTATTCACAATGTTTCTTAATTATTCTCAATGTGTATTACTTATTCAAGATATGTATTAATTATTCAAAATGCGTATTAATTACTCAGAATGTTTCTTAATTACTCAGAATGTGTCTTAATTACTCAAAATGTGTCTTAATTACTCACAATGTTTCTTAATTATTCACAATGTGTATTACTTATTCAAGATATGTATTAATTATTGAAAATACGTCTTAATTACTCAGAATGTTTCTTAATTATAGAAAATGCGTCTTAATTACTCAGAATGTGTCTTAATTACTCAGAATGTTTCTTTATTATTCAAAATGTTTCTTAATTATTCACAATGCGTATTACTTATTCATGATATGTTTTAATTATTCAAAATGCGTCTTAATTACTCAGATTGTGTCTTAATTACTCAGAATGTTTCTTAATTATTCAAAATGCGTCTTAATTACTCAGAATGTTTCATAATTATTCAAATTGTGTCTTAATTATTTCAAATGTGTCTTAATTACTCACAAAGTTTCTTAAATATTTACAATGTGTGTTACTTATTCAAGATATGTATTAATTATTGAAAATGCGTATTAATTACTCAGAATGTGTCTTAATTACTCAGAATGTTTCTTAATTACTCAGAATGTGTCTTAAACACTCAGAATGTTTCTTAATTACTCAGAATGTTTCTTAATTATTCAAGATGGGTCTTAATTATTCAAAATGTGTCTTAATTACTCAGAATGTGTTTTAATTACTCAGAATGTTTCTTAATTATAGAAAATGCGTCTTAATTACTCACAATGTTTCTTAATTATTCACAATGTGTATTACTTATTCAAGATATGTAGTAATTACAGAAAATGCGTCTTAATTACTCAGAATGTGTCTTAATTACTCAGAACGATTCTTAATTATTTAAAATGCGCCTTAATTATTCAGATAGTTTCTTAATTATTCACAATGTGTATTTCTTATTCAAGATATGTATTAATTATTGAAAAGGCGTCTTAATTACTCAGAATGTTTCTTAATTACTCACAATGTTTCTTAATTATTCATAATGTGTATTACTTATTCAAGATATGTATTAATTATTGAAAATGCGTCTAAATTACTCAGAATGTGTCTTAATTACTCAGAATGTGTCTTAATTACTCAGAATGTTTCTTAATTATTCAAAATGTGTCTTAATTACTCACAATGTTTCTTAATTATTCACAATGTATATTACTTATTCAAGATATGTATTAATTATTCAAAATGTGTCTTTATTACTCAGAATGTGTCTTAATTATTCAAAATGTGTCTTAATTACTCAGAATGTGTTTTAATTACTCAGAATGTTTCTTAATTATTCAAAATGTGTCTTAATTACTCACAATGTTTCCTAATTATTCACAATGTGTATTACTTATTCAAGATATGCATTAATTATTCAACATGTGTCTTAATTACTCAGCATGTTTCTTAATTACTCAGAATGTTTCTTAATTATTTAAAATGAGTCTTAATTACTCAGAATGTTTCTTAATTACTCAAAATGTGTATTACTTATTCAAGATATGCATTAATTATTCAAAATGTGTCTTAATTACTCAGAATGTGTCTTAATTACTCACAATGTTTCTTAATTATTCACAATGTGTATTATTTATTCAAGATATGTATTAATTATTGAAAATGCGTCTTAATTACTCAGAATGTGTCTTAATTACTCAGAATGTTTCTTAATTATTCAAAATGCGTCTTAATTACTCAGAATGTGTCTTAATTATTCAAGATATGTATTAATTATTCAAAATGTGTCTTAATTATTCAGAATATGTCTTAATTACTCAGAATGTGTTTTAATTATTCAAAATGTGTCTTAATTACTCACAATGTTTCTTAATTATTCTCAATGTGTATTACTTATTCAAGATATGTATTAATTATTCAAAATGAGTCTTAATTACTCAGAATCGGTCTTAATTACTCAGAATGTTTCTTAAGTAATTAAAATGAGTCTTAATTACTCAGAATGTTTCCTAATTACTCAAAATGTGTATTACTTATTCAAGATATGCATTAATTATTCAAAATGTGTCTTAATTACTCAGAATGTGTCTTAATTACTCAGAATGTGTCTTAATTTCTCAGAATGTGTCTTAATTATTCAAAATGTGTCTTAATTACTCAGAATGTGTCTTAATTACTCAGAATGTTTCTTAATTACTCAGAATATTTCTTAATTATTCAAAATGTGTATTACTTATTCACGATATGTATTAATTATTCAAAATGTGTCTTTATTACTCAGAAAGTGTCTTAATTATTCAAAATGTGTCTTAATTACTCAGAATGTGTTTTAATTACTCAGAATGTTTCTTAATTATTCAAAATGTGTCTTAATTACTCACAATGTTTCCTAATTATTCACAATGTGTTTTACTTATTCAAGATATGCATTAATTATTCAACATGTGTCTTAATTACTCAGAATGTTTCTTAATTACTCAGAATGTGTCTTTATTTCTCATAATGTGTCTTAATTACTCAGAATGTTTCTTAATTAATCAAAATGCGTTTTAATTACTCAGAACGTTTCTTAATTATTCAAAATGTGTCTTAATTACTCACAATGTTTCTTAATTATTCAAAATGTTTCTTAATTACTCACAATATTTCTTAATTATTCACAATGTGTATTACTTATTTAAGATATCTATTAATTATTGAAAATGTGTCTTAATTACTCAGAACGTTTCTTAATTACTCAGAATGTTTCTTAATTATTTAAAATGTATCTTAATTACTCACAATGTTTCTTAATTATTCACAATGTGTATTACTTATTCAAGATACGTATTAATTATTGAAAATGCGTATTAATTACTCAGAATGTGTCTTAATTACTCAGAATGTGTCTTAATTACTCAGAATGTGTCTTAATTACTCAGAATGTGTCTTAATTACTCAGAATGTTTCTTAATTACTCAGAATGTTTCTTAATTATTCAAAATCTGTCTTAATTATTTAAAATGTGTCTTAATTACTCAGACTGTGTCTTAATTACTCAGAATGTTTCTTAATTATTTAAAATGTGTCTTAATTACTCACAATGTTTCTTAATTATTCACAATGTGTATTACTTATTCAAGATACGTATTAATTATTGAAAATGCGTATTAATTACTCAGAATGTGTCTTAATTACTCAGAATGTTTCTTAATTACTCAGAATGTGTCTTAAACACTCAGAATGTTTCTTAATTACTCAGAATGTTTCTTAATTATTCAAGATGTGTCTTAATTATTCAAAATGTGTCTTAATTACTCAGAATGTGTCTTAATTATTCACAATGTGTATTACTTATTTAAGATATCTATTAATTATTGAAAATGTGTCTTAATTACTCAGAACGTTTCTTAATTACTCAGAATGTTTCTTAATTATTTAAAATGTATCTTAATTACTCACAATGTTTCTTAATTATTTAAAATGTGTCTTAATTACTCACAATGTTTCTTAATTATTCACAATGTGTATTACTTATTCAAGATATGTATTAATTATTGAAAATGCGTCTTAATTACTCAGAATGTGTCTTAATTACTCAGAATGTTTCTTTATTATTCAAAATGTTTCTTAATTATTCACAATGCGTATTACTTATTCATGATATGTTTTAATTATTCAAAATGCGTCTTAATTACTCAGATTGTGTCTTAATTACTCAGAATGTTTCTTAATTATTCAAAATGCGTCTTAATTACTCAGAATGTTTCATAATTATTCAAAATGTGTCTTAATTATTTCAAATGTGTCTTAATTACTCACAAAGTTTCTTAAATATTTACAATGTGTGTTACTTATTCAAGATATGTATTAATTATTGAAAATGCGTCTTAATTACTCAGAATGTGTCTTAATTACTCAGAAAGTTTCTTAATTACTGAGAATGTGTCTTAATTATTCATAATGCGTCTTAATTACTCAGAATGTTTCTTAATTATTCAAAATGTGTCTTAATTATTCAAAATGTGTCTTAATTACTCAGACTGTGTCTTAATTACTCAGAATGTTTCTTAATTATTCAAAATGTGTCTTAATTACTCACAATGTTTCTTAATTATTCACAATGTTTATTACTTATTCAAGATATGTATTAATTATTGAAAATGCGTCATAATTACTCAGAATGTGTTTTAATTACTCAGAATGTGTCTTAATTACTCAGAATGTTTCTTAATTGTTCAAAATGTGTCTTAATTACTCAGAATGTTTCTTATTTATTCAAAATGTGTCTTAATTATTCAATATGTGTATTACTTATTCAAGATATGTATTAATTATTCACAATGCGTCTCAATTACTCAGAATGTGTCTAAATTATTCAAGATGTGTCTTAATTACTCAGAATGAGTTTTAATTACTCAGAATGTTTCTTTATTACTCAGAATGTGTCTTAATTATTCAAAATGTGTCTTTATTTCTCAGAATGTGTCTTAATTACTCAGAATGTTTCTTAATTATTCAAAATGTGTTTTAATTACTCACAATGTGTCTTAATTATTCACAATGGGTATTACTTATTCCAGATATGTATTAATTATTCAAAATGCGTCTTAATTACTCAGAATGTGTCTTAATTATTCAAGATGTGTCTTAATTACTCAGAATGTTTCTTAATTACTCAGAATGTTTCTTAATTATTCAAAATGTGTCTCAATTACTCACAATCTTTCTTAAATATTTACAATGTGTGTTACTTATTCAAGATATGTATTAATTATTGAAAATGTGTCTTAATTACTCAGAACATTTCTTAATTATTCAAAATGTGTCTTAATTACTCAGAATGTTTCATAATTATTGAAAATGTGTCTTAATTTTTTCAAATGTGTCTTAATTACTCACAAAGTTTCTTAAATATTTACAATGTGTGTTACTTATTCAAGATATGTATTAATTATTCAAAATGTGTCTTAATTACTCAGAACATTTCTTAATTATTCAAAATGTGTCTTAATTACTCAGAACATTTCTTAATTATTCAAAATGTGTATTACTTATTTAAGATATGTATTAATTATTCAAAATGCGTCTTAATTATTCAAAATGTGTCTTAATTACTCAGAATGTGTCTTAATTACTCAGAATGTTTCTTAATTATTCAAAATGCATTTTAATTACTCAGAATGTTTCATAATTATTCAAAATGTGTCTTAATTATTTAAAATGTGTCTTAATTACTCACAAAGTTTTGTAATTATTCATAATGTGTATTACTTATTCAAGATATGCATTAATTATTCAAAATGAGTCTTAATTACTCAGAATGTGTCTTAATTACTCAGAATGTGTCTTAATTATTCAAAATGTGTCTTAATTATTCAAAATGTGTCTTAATTACTCAGAATGTTTCTTAATTATTCAAAATGTGTCTTAATTACTCACAATGTTTTTTAAATATTCACAATGTGTGTTACTTATTCAAGATATGTATTAATTATTCAAAATGTGTCTTAATTACTCAGAACATTTCTTAATTATTCAAAATGTGTCTTAATTACTCAGAATGTTTCATAATTATTCAAAATGTGTCTTAATTATTTCAAATGTGTCTTAATTACTCACAAAGTTTCTTAAATATTTACAATGTGTGTTACTTATTCAAGATATGTATTAATTATTGAAAATGCGTCTAAATTACTCAGAATGTGTCTTAATTACTCAGACTGTGTCTTAATTACTCAGAATGTTTCTTAATTATTCAAAATGTGATTTAATTACTCACAATGTTTCTTAATTATTCACAATGTTTATTACTTATTCAAGATATGTATTAATTATTGAAAATGCGTCATAATTACTCAGAATGTGTTTTAATTACTCAGAATGTGCCTTAATTACTCAGAATGTTTCTTAATTGTTCAAAATGTGTCTTAATTACTCAGAATGTTTCTTATTTATTCAAAATGTGTCTTAATTATTCAATATGTGTATTACTTATTCAAGATATGTATTAATTATTCACAATGCGTCTCAATTACTCAGAATGTGTCTAAATTATTCAAGATGTGTCTTAATTACTCAGAATGAGTTTTAATTACTCAGAATGCTTCTTTATTACTCAGAATGTGTCTTAATTATTCAAAATGTGTCTTTATTTCTCAGAATGTGTCTTAATTACTCAGAATGTTTCTTAATTATTCAAAATGCGTCTTAATTACTCAGAATGTTTCATAATTATTCAAAATGTGTCTTAATTATTTCAAATGTGTCTTAATTACTCACAAAGTTTCTTAAATATTTACAATGTGTGTTACTTATTCAAGATATGTATTAATTATTGAAAATGCGTCTTAATTACTCAGAATGTGTCTTAATTACTCAGAAAGTTTCTTAATTACTGAGAATGTGTCTTAATTATTCACAATGCGTCTTAATTACTCAGAATGTTTCTTAATTATTCAAAATGTGTCTTAATTATTCAAAATGTGTCTTAATTACTCAGACTGTGTCTTAATTACTCAGAATGTTTCTTAATTATTCAAAATGTGTCTTAATTACTCACAATGTTTCTTAATTATTCACAATGTTTATTACTTATTCAAGATATGTATTAATTATTGAAAATGCGTCATAATTACTCAGAATGTGTTTTAATTACTCAGAATGTGTCTTAATTACTCAGAATGTTTCTTAATTGTTCAAAATGTGTCTTAATTACTCAGAATGTTTCTTATTTATTCAAAATGTGTCTTAATTATTCAATATGTGTATTACTTATTCAAGATATGTATTAATTATTCACAATGCGTCTCAATTACTCAGAATGTGTCTAAATTATTCAAGATGTGTCTTAATTACTCAGAATGAGTTTTAATTACTCAGAATGTTTCTTTATTACTCAGAATGTGTCTTAATTATTCAAAATGTGTCTTTATTTCTCAGAATGTGTCTTAATTACTCAGAATGTTTCTTAATTATTCAAAATGTGTTTTAATTACTCACAATGTGTCTTAATTATTCACAATGGGTATTACTTATTCCAGATATGTATTAATTATTCAAAATGCGTCTTAATTACTCAGAATGTGTCTTAATTATTCAAGATGTGTCTTAATTACTCAGAATGTGTCTTAATTACTCAGACTGTGTCTTAATTACTCAGAATGTTTCTTAATTATTCACAATGTGATTTAATTACTCACAATGTTTCTTAATTATTCACAATGTTTATTACTTATTCAAGATATGTATTAATTATTGAAAATGCGTCATAATTACTCAGAATGTGTTTTAATTACTCAGAATGTGTCTTAATTACTCAGAATGTTTCTTAATTGTTCAAAATGTGTCTTAATTACTCAGAATGTTTCTTATTTATTCAAAATGTGTCTTAATTATTCAATATGTGTATTACTTATTCAAGATATGTATTAATTATTCACAATGCGTCTCAATTACTCAGAATGCGTCTAAATTATTCAAGATGTGTCTTAATTACTCAGAATGAGTTTTAATTACTCAAAATGCTTCTTTATTACTCAGAATGTGTCTTAATTATTCAAAATGTGTCTTTATTTCTCAGAATGTGTCTTAATTACTCAGAATGTTTCTTAATTATTCAAAATGCGTCTTAATTACTCAGAATGTTTCATAATTATTCAAAATGTGTCTTAATTATTTCAAATGTGTCTTAATTACTCACAAAGTTTCTTAAATATTTACAATGTGTGTTACTTATTCAAGATATGTATTAATTATTGAAAATGCGTCTTAATTACTCAGAATGTGTCTTAATTACTCAGAAAGTTTCTTAATTACTGAGAATGTGTCTTAATTATTCATAATGCGTCTTAATTACTCAGAATGTTTCTTAATTATTCAAAATGTGTTTTAATTATTCAAAATGTGTCTTAATTACTCAGACTGTGTCTTAATTACTCAGAATGTTTCTTAATTATTCAAAATGTGTCTTAATTACTCACAATGTTTCTTAATTATTCACAATGTTTATTACTTATTCAAGATATGTATTAATTATTGAAAATGCGTCATAATTACTCAGAATGTGTTTTAATTACTCAGAATGTGTCTTAATTACTCAGAATGTTTCTTAATTGTTCAAAATGTGTCTTAATTACTCAGAATGTTTCTTATTTATTCAAAATGTGTCTTAATTATTCAATATGTGTATTACTTATTCAAGATATGTATTAATTATTCACAATGCGTCTCAATTACTCAGAATGTGTCTAAATTATTCAAGATGTGTCTTAATTACTCAGAATGAGTTTTAATTACTCAGAATGTTTCTTTATTACTCAGAATGTGTCTTAATTATTCAAAATGTGTCTTTATTTCTCAGAATGTGTCTTAATTACTCAGAATGTTTCTTAATTAATCAAAATGTGTTTTAATTACTCACAATGTGTCTTAATTATTCACAATGGGTATTACTTATTCCAGATATGTATTAATTATTCAAAATGCGCCTTAATTACACAGAATGTGTCTTAATTACTCAGAATGTTTCTTTATTATTCAAAATGTTTCTTAATTATTCACAATGCGTATTACTTATTCATGATATGTTTTAATTATTCAAAATGCGTCTTAATTACTCAGATTGTGTCTTAATTACTCAGAATGTTTCTTAATTATTCAAAATGCGTCTTAATTACTCAGAATGTTTCATAATTATTCAAAATGTGTCTTAATTATTTCAAATGTGTCTTAATTACTCACAAAGTTTCTTAAATATTTACAATGTGTGTTACTTATTCAAGATATGTATTAATTATTGAAAATGTGTCTTAATTACTCAGAACATTTCTTAATTATTCAAAATGTGTCTTAATTACTCAGAATGTTTCATAATTATTGAAAATGTGTCTTAATTTTTTCAAATGTGTCTTAATTACTCACAAAGTTTCTTAAATATTTACAATGTGTGTTACTTATTCAAGATATGTATTAATTATTCAAAATGTGTCTTAATTACTCAGAACATTTCTTAATTATTCAAAATGTGTCTTAATTCCTCACAATGTTTCTTAATTATTCACAATGTGTATTACTTATTCAAAATACGTATTAATTATTGAAAATGCGTATTAATTACTCAGAATGTGTCTTAATTACTCAGAATGTGTCTTAATTACTCAGAATGTGTCTTAATTACTCAAAATGTGTCTTAATTACTCACAATGTTTCTTAATTCTTCACAATGTGTATTACTTATTCAAGATATGTATTAATTATTGAAAATACGTCTTAATTACTCAGAATGTTTCTTAACTATAGAAAATGCGTCTTAATTACTCAGAATGTGTCTTAATTACTCAGAATGTTTCTTTATTATTCAAAATGTTTCTTAATTATTCACAATGCGTATTACTTATTCAAGATATGTTTTAATTATTCAAAATGCGTCTTAATTACTCAGATTGTGTCTTAATTACTCAGAATGTTTCATAATTTTTCAAAATGTGTCTTAATTCTTTCAAATGTGTCTTAATTACTCACAAAGTTTCTTAAATATTTACAATGTGTGTTACTTATTCAAGATATGTATTAATTATTGAAAATGCGTCTTAATTACTCAGAATGTGTCTTAATTACTCAGAAAGTTTCTTAATTACTGAGAATGTGTCTTAATTACTCAGAATGTGTCTTAATTATTCAAAATGTGTCTTAATTACTCAAAATGTGTCTTAATTACTCAGAATGTTTCTTAATTATTCAAAATGTGTCTTAATTACTCACAATGTTTTTTAAATATTCACAATGTGTGTTACTTATTCAAGATATGTATTAATTATTCAAAATGTGTCTTAATTACTCAGAACATTTCTTAATTATTCAAAATGTGTATTACTTATTTAAGATATGTATAAATTATTCACAATGTGTATTACTTATTCAAGATACGTATTAATTATTGAAAATGCGTATTAATTACTCAGAATGTGTTTTAATTACTCAGAATGTTTCTTAATTACTCAGAATGTGTCTTAAACACTCAGAATGTTTCTTAATTACTCAGAATGTTTCTTAATTATTCAAGATGTGTCTTAATTATTCAAAATGTGTCTTAATTACTCAGAATGTGTCTTAATTACTCAGAATGTTTTTTAATTATAGAAAATGCGTCTTAATTGCTCAGAATGTGTCTTAATTACTCAGAATGTTTCTTAATTATTCAAAATGCGTCTTAATTACTCAGAATGTTTCATAATTATTGAAAATGTGTCTTAATTTTTTCAAACGTGTCTTAATTACTCACAAAGTTTCTTAAATATTTACAATGTGTGTTACTTATTCAAGATATGTATTAATTATTCAAAATGTGTCTTAATTACTCAGAACATTTCTTAATTATTCAAAATGTGTCTTAATTCCTCACAATGTTTCTTAATTATTCACAATGTGTATTACTTATTCAAGATACGTATTAATTATTGAAAATGCGTATTAATTACTCAGAATGTGTCTTAATTACTCAGAATGTTTCTTAATTACTCAGAATGTGTCTTAATTACTCAAAATGTGTCTTAATTACTCACAATGTTTCTTAATTCTTCACAATGTGTATTACTTATTCAAGATATGTATTAATTATTGAAAATACGTCTTAATTACTCAGAATGTTTCTTAATTATAGAAAATGCGCCTTAATTACACAGAATGTGTCTTAATTACTCAGAATGTTTCTTTATTATTCAAAATGTTTCTTAATTATTCACAATGCGTATTACTTATTCAAGATATGTTTTAATTATTCAAAATGCGTCTTAATTACTCAGATTGTGTCTTAATTACTCAGAATGTTTCTTAATTATTCAAAATGCGTCTTAATTACTCAGAATGTTTCTTAATTATTCAAAATCTGTCTTAATTATTCAAAATGTGTCTTAATTACTCAGACTGTGTCTTAATTACTCAGAATGTTTCTTAATTATTTAAAATGTATCTTAATTACTCACAATGTTTCTTAATTATTCACAATGTGTATTACTTATTCAAGATACGTATTAATTATTGAAAATGCGTATTAATTACTCAGAATGTGTCTTAATTACTCAGAATGTTTCTTAATTACTCAGAATGTGTCTTAATTACTCAGAATGTTTCTTAATTACTCAGAATGTTTCTTAATTACTCAGAATGTGTCTTAATTATTCATAATGCGTCTTAATTACTCAGAATGTTTTTTAATTATTCAAAATCTGTCTTAATTATTTAAAATGTGTCTTAATTACTCAGACTGTGTCTTAATTACTCAGAATGTTTCTTAATTATTTAAAATGTGTCTTAATTACTCACAATGTTTCTTAATTATTCACAATGTGTATTACTTATTCAAGATACGTATTAATTATTGAAAATGCGTATTAATTACTCAGAATGTGTCTTAATTACTCAGAATGTGTCTTAATTACTCAGAATGTTTCTTAATTACTCAGAATGTGTCTTAAACACTCAGAATGTTTCTTAATTACTCAGAATGTTTCTTAATTATTCAAGATGTGTCTTAATTATTCAAAATGTGTCTTAATTACTCAGAATGTGTCTTAATTACTCAGAATGTTTTTTAATTATAGAAAATGCGTCTTAATTGCTCAGAATGTGTCTTAATTACTCAGAATGTTTCTTAATTATTCAAAATGTTTCTTAATTATTCACAATGTGTATTACTTATTCAAGATATGCTTTAATTATTCAAAATGCATCTTAATTCCTCAGATTGTGTCTTAATTACTCAGAATGTTTCTTAATTATTCAAAATGCGTCTTAATTACTCAGAATGTTTCATAATTATTGAAAATGTGTCTTAATTTTTTCAAATGTGTCTTAATTACTCACAAAGTTTCTTAAATATTTACAATGTGTGTTACTTATTCAAGATATGTATTAATTATTCAAAATGTGTCTTAATTACTCAGAACATTTCTTAATTATTCAAAATGTGTCTTAATTCCTCACAATGTTTCTTAATTATTCACAATGTGTATTACTTATTCAAGATACGTATTAATTATTGAAAATGCGTATTAATTACTCAGAATGTGTCTTAATTACTCAGAATGTTTCTTAATTACTCAGAATGTGTCTTAATTACTCACAATGTTTCTTAATTCTTCACAATGTGTATTACTTATTCAAGATATGTATTAATTATTGAAAATACGTCTTAATTACTCAGAATGTTTCTTAATTATAGAAAATGCGTCTTAATTACTCAGAATGTGTCTTAATTACTCAGAATGTTTCTTTATTATTCAAAATGTTTCTTAATTATTCACAATGCGTATTACTTATTCAAGATATGTTTTAATTATTCAAAATGCGTCTTAATTACTCAGATTGTGTCTTAATTACTCAGAATGTTTCTTAATTATTCAAAATGCGTCTTAATTACTCAGAATGTTTCTTAATTATTCAAAATCTGTCTTAATTATTCAAAATGTGTCTTAATTACTCAGACTGTGTCTTAATTACTCAGAATGTTTCTTAATTATTCAAGATGTGTCTTAATTACTCAGAATGTTTCTTAATTACTCAGAATGTTTCTTAATTATTCAAAATGTGTCTTAATTACTCACAATCTTTCTTAATTATTCACAATGTGTATTACTTATTCAAGATATGTATTAATTATTCAAAATGCGTCTTAATTACTCAAAATGTTTCTTAATTATTCAAAATGTGTCTTAATTACTCAGAATGTTTCTTATTTATTCAAAATGCGTCTTAATTACTCAGAATGTTTTTTAATTATTCAAAATGTGTCTTAATTATTCACAATGTTTCTTAATTATTCTCAATGTGTATTACTTATTCAAGATATGTATTAATTATTCAAAATGCGTATTAATTACTCAGAATGTGTCTTAATTACTCAGAATGTTTCTTAATTACTCAGAATGTGTCTTAATTACTCAGAATGTTTCTTAATTACTCAGAATGTTTCTTAATTATTTAAGATGTGTCTTAATTATTCAAAATGTGTCTTAATTACTCAGAATGTGTCTTAATTACTCAGAATGTTTCTTAATTATTCAAAATGCGTCTTAATTACTCAGAATGTGTCTTAATTATTCAAGATGTGTCTTAATTACTCAGAATGTGTCTTAATTACTCAGAATTTTTGTTAATTATTCAAAATGTAACTTAATTACTCAGAATGTGTCTTAATTACTCAGAATGTGTCTTAATTACTCAGAATGTGTCTTAATTATTCACAATGGGTATTATTTATTCCAGATATGTATTAATTGTTCAAAATGCGTCTTAATTACTCAGAATGTTTCTTAATTATTCAAAATGTGTCTTAATTACTCACAATGTTTCTTAATTATTCACAATGTTTATTACTTATTCAAGATATGTATTAATTATTGAAAATGCGTCATAATTACTCAGAATGTGTTTTAATTACTCAGAATGTGTCTTAATTACTCAGAATGTTTCTTAATTGTTCAAAATGTGTCTTAATTACTCAGAATGTGTCTTAATTACTCAGAATGTTTCTTAATTATTCAAAATGTGTCTTAATTACTCAGAATGTGTTTTAATTACTCAGAATGTTTCTTAATTATAGAAAATGCGTCTTAATTACTCAGAACGTTTCTAAATTATTCACAATGACTATTACTTATTCAAGATATGTATTAATTATTGAAAATGCGTCTTAATTACTCAGAATGTGTCTTAATTACTCACAATGTTTCTTAATTACTCAGAATGTGTTTTAATTATTCATAATGCGTCTTAATTACTCAGAATGTTTCTTAATTATTCAAAATCTGTCTTAATTATTCAAAATGTGTCTTAATTATAGAAAATGCGTCTTAATTACTCACAATGTTTCCTAATTATTCACAATGTGTATTACTTATTCAAGATATGTAGTAATTACAGAAAATGCGTCTTAATTACTCAGAATGTGTCTTAATTACTCAGAATGTTTCTTAATTACTCAGAATGTGTCTTAATTACTCAGAATGTTTCTTAATTACTCAGAATGTTTCTTAATTATTCAAGATGTGTCTTAATTATTCAAAATGTGTCTTAATTACTCAGAATGTGTCTTAATTACTCAGAATGTTTCTTAATTATAGAAAATGCGTCTTAATTACTCACAATGTTTCTTAATTATTCACAATGTGTATTACTTATTCAAGATATGTAGTAATTACAGAAAATGCGTCTTAATTACTCAGAATGTGTCTTAATTACTCAGAACGATTCTTAATTATTTAAAATGCGTCTTAATTATTCAGATAGTTTCTTAATTATTCACAATGTGTATTTCTTATTCAAGATATGTATTAATTATTGAAAATGCGTCTTAATTACTCAGAATGTTTCTTAATTATTCATAATGCGTCTTAATTACTCGGAATGTTTCTTAATTATTCATAATGTGTCTTAATTATTCAAAATGTGTTTTAATTACTCAGACTGTGTCTTAATTACTCGGAATGTTTCTTAATTATTCAAAATGTGTCTTAATTACTCAGAATGAGTTTTAATTACTCAGAATGCTTCTTTATTACTCAGAATGTGTCTTAATTATTCAAAATGTGTCTTTATTTCTCAGAATGTGTCTTAATTACTCAGAATGTTTCTTAATTATTCAAAATGTGTTTTAATTACTCACAATGTGTCTTAATTATTCACAATGGGTTCTACTTATTCCAGATATGTATTAATTATTCAAAATGCGTCTTAATTACTCAGAATGTGTCTTAATTATTCAAGATGTGTCTTAATTACTCAGAATGTTTCTTAATTACTCAGAATGTGTCTTAATTACTCAGAATGTTTCTTAATTACTCAGAATGTTTCTTAATTATTTAAGATGTGTCTTAATTATTCAAAATGTGTCTTAATTACTCAGAATGTGTCTTAATTACTCAGAATGTTTCTTAATTATTCAAAATGCGTCTTAATTACTCAGAATGTGTCTTAATTATTCAAGATGTGTCTTAATTACTCAGAATGTGTCTTAATTACTCAGAATTTTTCTTAATTATTCAAAATGTAACTTAATTACTCAGAATGTGTCTTAATTACTCAGAATGTGTCTTAATTACTCAGAATGTGTCTTAATTATTCACAATGGGTATTATTTATTCCAGATATGTATTAATTGTTCAAAATGCGTCTTAATTACTCAGAATGTGTCTTAATTATTCAAGATGTGTCTTAATTACTCAGAATGTGTCTTAATTACTCAGAATGTTTCTTAATTATTCAAAATGTGTCTTAATTACTCAGAATGTGTTTTAATTACTCAGAATGTTTCTTAATTATAGAAAATGCGTCTTAATTACTCAGAACGTTTCTAAATTATTCACAATGACTATTACTTATTCAAGATATGTATTAATTATTGAAAATGCGTCTTAATTACTCAGAATGTGTCTTAATTACTCACAATGTTTCTTAATTACTCAGAATGTGTTTTAATTATTCATAATGCGTCTTAATTACTCAGAATGTTTCTTAATTATTCAAAATCTGTCTTAATTATTCAAAATGTGTCTTAATTATAGAAAATGCGTCTTAATTACTCACAATGTTTTCTAATTATTCACAATGTGTATTACTTATTCAAGATATGTAGTAATTACAGAAAATGCGTCTTAATTACTCAGAATGTGTCTTAATTACTCAGAATGTTTCTTAATTACTCAGAATGTGTCTTAATTACTCAGAATGTTTCTTAATTACTCAGAATGTTTCTTAATTATTCTAGATGTGTCTTAATTATTCAAAATGTGTCTTAATTACTCAGAATGTGTCTAAATTATTCAAGATGTGTCTTAATTACTCAGAATGAGTTTTAATTACTCAGAATGTTTCTTTATTACTCAGAATGTGTCTTAATTATTCAAAATGTGTCTTTATTTCTCAGAATGTGTCTTAATTACTCAGAATGTTTCTTAATTAATCAAAATGTGTTTTAATTACTCACAATGTGTCTTAATTATTCACAATGGGTATTACTTATTCCAGATATGTATTAATTATTCAAAATGCGCCTTAATTACACAGAATGTGTCTTAATTACTCAGAATGTTTCTTTATTATTCAAAATGTTTCTTAATTATTCACAATGCGTATTACTTATTCATGATATGTTTTAATTATTCAAAATGCGTCTTAATTACTCAGATTGTGTCTTAATTACTCAGAATGTTTCTTAATTATTCAAAATGCGTCTTAATTACTCAGAATGTTTCATAATTATTCAAAATGTGTCTTAATTATTTCAAATGTGTCTTAATTACTCACAAAGTTTCTTAAATATTTACAATGTGTGTTACTTATTCAAGATATGTATTAATTATTGAAAATGTGTCTTAATTACTCAGAACATTTCTTAATTATTCAAAATGTGTCTTAATTACTCAGAATGTTTCATAATTATTGAAAATGTGTCTTAATTTTTTCAAATGTGTCTTAATTACTCACAAAGTTTCTTAAATATTTACAATGTGTGTTACTTATTCAAGATATGTATTAATTATTCAAAATGTGTCTTAATTACTCAGAACATTTCTTAATTATTCAAAATGTGTCTTAATTCCTCACAATGTTTCTTAATTATTCACAATGTGTATTACTTATTCAAAATACGTATTAATTATTGAAAATGCGTATTAATTACTCAGAATGTGTCTTAATTACTCAGAATGTGTCTTAATTACTCAGAATGTGTCTTAATTACTCAAAATGTGTCTTAATTACTCACAATGTTTCTTAATTCTTCACAATGTGTATTACTTATTCAAGATATGTATTAATTATTGAAAATACGTCTTAATTACTCAGAATGTTTCTTAACTATAGAAAATGCGTCTTAATTACTCAGAATGTGTCTTAATTACTCAGAATGTTTCTTTATTATTCAAAATGTTTCTTAATTATTCACAATGCGTATTACTTATTCAAGATATGTTTTAATTATTCAAAATGCGTCTTAATTACTCAGATTGTGTCTTAATTACTCAGAATGTTTCATAATTTTTCAAAATGTGTCTTAATTCTTTCAAATGTGTCTTAATTACTCACAAAGTTTCTTAAATATTTACAATGTGTGTTACTTATTCAAGATATGTATTAATTATTGAAAATGCGTCTTAATTACTCAGAATGTGTCTTAATTACTCAGAAAGTTTCTTAATTACTGAGAATGTGTCTTAATTACTCAGAATGTGTCTTAATTATTCAAAATGTGTCTTAATTACTCAAAATGTGTCTTAATTACTCAGAATGTTTCTTAATTATTCAAAATGTGTCTTAATTACTCACAATGTTTTTTAAATATTCACAATGTGTGTTACTTATTCAAGATATGTATTAATTATTCAAAATGTGTCTTAATTACTCAGAACATTTCTTAATTATTCAAAATGTGTATTACTTATTTAAGATATGTATAAATTATTCACAATGTGTATTACTTATTCAAGATACGTATTAATTATTGAAAATGCGTATTAATTACTCAGAATGTGTTTTAATTACTCAGAATGTTTCTTAATTACTCAGAATGTGTCTTAAACACTCAGAATGTTTCTTAATTACTCAGAATGTTTCTTAATTATTCAAGATGTGTCTTAATTATTCAAAATGTGTCTTAATTACTCAGAATGTGTCTTAATTACTCAGAATGTTTTTTAATTATAGAAAATGCGTCTTAATTGCTCAGAATGTGTCTTAATTACTCAGAATGTTTCTTAATTATTCAAAATGCGTCTTAATTACTCAGAATGTTTCATAATTATTGAAAATGTGTCTTAATTTTTTCAAACGTGTCTTAATTACTCACAAAGTTTCTTAAATATTTACAATGTGTGTTACTTATTCAAGATATGTATTAATTATTCAAAATGTGTCTTAATTACTCAGAACATTTCTTAATTATTCAAAATGTGTCTTAATTCCTCACAATGTTTCTTAATTATTCACAATGTGTATTACTTATTCAAGATATGTTTTAATTATTCAAAATGCGTCTTAATTACTCAGATTGTGTCTTAATTACTCAGAATGTTTCATAATTTTTCAAAATGTGTCTTAATTCTTTCAAATGTGTCTTAATTACTCACAAAGTTTCTTAAATATTTACAATGTGTGTTACTTATTCAAGATATGTATTAATTATTGAAAATGCGTCTTAATTACTCAGAATGTTTCTTAATTATTCACAATGTATATTACTTATTCAAGATATGTATTAATTATTCAAAATGTGTCTTTATTACTCAGAATGTGTCTTAATTATTCAAAATGTGTCTTAATTACTCAGAATGTGTTTTAATTACTCAGAATGTTTCTTAATTATTCAAAATGTGTCTTAATTACTCAGAATGTTTCATAATTATTGAAAATGTGTCTTAATTTTTTCAAATGTGTCTTAATTACTCACAAAGTTTCTTAAATATTTACAATGTGTGTTACTTATTCAAGATATGTATTAATTATTCAAAATGTGTCTTAATTACTCAGAACATTTCTTAATTATTCAAAATGTGTCTTAATTACTCAGAACATTTCTTAATTATTCAAAATGTGTATTACTTATTTAAGATATGTATTAATTATTCAAAATGCGTCTTAATTATTCAAAATGTGTCTTAATTACTCAGAATGTGTCTTAATTACTCAGAATGTTTCTTAATTATTCAAAATGCATTTTAATTACTCAGAATGTTTCATAATTATTCAAAATGTGTCTTAATTATTTAAAATGTGTCTTAATTACTCACAAAGTTTTGTAATTATTCATAATGTGTATTACTTATTCAAGATATGCATTAATTATTCAAAATGAGTCTTAATTACTCAGAATGTGTCTTAATTACTCAGAATGTGTCTTAATTATTCAAAATGTGTCTTAATTATTCAAAATGTGTCTTAATTACTCAGAATGTTTCTTAATTATTCAAAATGTGTCTTAATTACTCACAATGTTTTTTAAATATTCACAATGTGTGTTACTTATTCAAGATATGTATTAATTATTCAAAATGTGTCTTAATTACTCAGAACATTTCTTAATTATTCAAAATGTGTCTTAATTACTCAGAATGTTTCATAATTATTCAAAATGTGTCTTAATTATTTCAAATGTGTCTTAATTACTCACAAAGTTTCTTAAATATTTACAATGTGTGTTACTTATTCAAGATATGTATTAATTATTGAAAATGCGTCTAAATTACTCAGAATGTGTCTTAATTACTCAGACTGTGTCTTAATTACTCAGAATGTTTCTTAATTATTCAAAATGTGATTTAATTACTCACAATGTTTCTTAATTATTCACAATGTTTATTACTTATTCAAGATATGTATTAATTATTGAAAATGCGTCATAATTACTCAGAATGTGTTTTAATTACTCAGAATGTGCCTTAATTACTCAGAATGTTTCTTAATTGTTCAAAATGTGTCTTAATTACTCAGAATGTTTCTTATTTATTCAAAATGTGTCTTAATTATTCAATATGTGTATTACTTATTCAAGATATGTATTAATTATTCACAATGCGTCTCAATTACTCAGAATGTGTCTAAATTATTCAAGATGTGTCTTAATTACTCAGAATGAGTTTTAATTACTCAGAATGCTTCTTTATTACTCAGAATGTGTCTTAATTATTCAAAATGTGTCTTTATTTCTCAGAATGTGTCTTAATTACTCAGAATGTTTCTTAATTATTCAAAATGCGTCTTAATTACTCAGAATGTTTCATAATTATTCAAAATGTGTCTTAATTATTTCAAATGTGTCTTAATTACTCACAAAGTTTCTTAAATATTTACAATGTGTGTTACTTATTCAAGATATGTATTAATTATTGAAAATGCGTCTTAATTACTCAGAATGTGTCTTAATTACTCAGAAAGTTTCTTAATTACTGAGAATGTGTCTTAATTATTCACAATGCGTCTTAATTACTCAGAATGTTTCTTAATTATTCAAAATGTGTCTTAATTATTCAAAATGTGTCTTAATTACTCAGACTGTGTCTTAATTACTCAGAATGTTTCTTAATTATTCAAAATGTGTCTTAATTACTCACAATGTTTCTTAATTATTCACAATGTTTATTACTTATTCAAGATATGTATTAATTATTGAAAATGCGTCATAATTACTCAGAATGTGTTTTAATTACTCAGAATGTGTCTTAATTACTCAGAATGTTTCTTAATTGTTCAAAATGTGTCTTAATTACTCAGAATGTTTCTTATTTATTCAAAATGTGTCTTAATTATTCAATATGTGTATTACTTATTCAAGATATGTATTAATTATTCACAATGCGTCTCAATTACTCAGAATGTGTCTAAATTATTCAAGATGTGTCTTAATTACTCAGAATGAGTTTTAATTACTCAGAATGTTTCTTTATTACTCAGAATGTGTCTTAATTATTCAAAATGTGTCTTTATTTCTCAGAATGTGTCTTAATTACTCAGAATGTTTCTTAATTATTCAAAATGTGTTTTAATTACTCACAATGTGTCTTAATTATTCACAATGGGTATTACTTATTCCAGATATGTATTAATTATTCAAAATGCGTCTTAATTACTCAGAATGTGTCTTAATTATTCAAGATGTGTCTTAATTACTCAGAATGTGTCTTAATTACTCAGACTGTGTCTTAATTACTCAGAATGTTTCTTAATTATTCACAATGTGATTTAATTACTCACAATGTTTCTTAATTATTCACAATGTTTATTACTTATTCAAGATATGTATTAATTATTGAAAATGCGTCATAATTACTCAGAATGTGTTTTAATTACTCAGAATGTGTCTTAATTACTCAGAATGTTTCTTAATTGTTCAAAATGTGTCTTAATTACTCAGAATGTTTCTTATTTATTCAAAATGTGTCTTAATTATTCAATATGTGTATTACTTATTCAAGATATGTATTAATTATTCACAATGCGTCTCAATTACTCAGAATGCGTCTAAATTATTCAAGATGTGTCTTAATTACTCAGAATGAGTTTTAATTACTCAAAATGCTTCTTTATTACTCAGAATGTGTCTTAATTATTCAAAATGTGTCTTTATTTCTCAGAATGTGTCTTAATTACTCAGAATGTTTCTTAATTATTCAAAATGCGTCTTAATTACTCAGAATGTTTCATAATTATTCAAAATGTGTCTTAATTATTTCAAATGTGTCTTAATTACTCACAAAGTTTCTTAAATATTTACAATGTGTGTTACTTATTCAAGATATGTATTAATTATTGAAAATGCGTCTTAATTACTCAGAATGTGTCTTAATTACTCAGAATGTTTCTTAATTACTGAGAATGTGTCTTAATTATTCATAATGCGTCTTAATTACTCAGAATGTTTCTTAATTATTCAAAATGTGTTTTAATTATTCAAAATGTGTCTTAATTACTCAGACTGTGTCTTAATTACTCAGAATGTTTCTTAATTATTCAAAATGTGTCTTAATTACTCACAATGTTTCTTAATTATTCACAATGTTTATTACTTATTCAAGATATGTATTAATTATTGAAAATGCGTCATAATTACTCAGAATGTGTTTTAATTACTCAGAATGTGTCTTAATTACTCAGAATGTTTCTTAATTGTTCAAAATGTGTCTTAATTACTCAGAATGTTTCTTATTTATTCAAAATGTGTCTTAATTATTCAATATGTGTATTACTTATTCAAGATATGTATTAATTATTCACAATGCGTCTCAATTACTCAGAATGTGTCTAAATTATTCAAGATGTGTCTTAATTACTCAGAATGAGTTTTAATTACTCAGAATGTTTCTTTATTACTCAGAATGTGTCTTAATTATTCAAAATGTGTCTTTATTTCTCAGAATGTGTCTTAATTACTCAGAATGTTTCTTAATTAATCAAAATGTGTTTTAATTACTCACAATGTGTCTTAATTATTCACAATGGGTATTACTTATTCCAGATATGTATTAATTATTCAAAATGCGCCTTAATTACACAGAATGTGTCTTAATTACTCAGAATGTTTCTTTATTATTCAAAATGTTTCTTAATTATTCACAATGCGTATTACTTATTCATGATATGTTTTAATTATTCAAAATGCGTCTTAATTACTCAGATTGTGTCTTAATTACTCAGAATGTTTCTTAATTATTCAAAATGCGTCTTAATTACTCAGAATGTTTCATAATTATTCAAAATGTGTCTTAATTATTTCAAATGTGTCTTAATTACTCACAAAGTTTCTTAAATATTTACAATGTGTGTTACTTATTCAAGATATGTATTAATTATTGAAAATGTGTCTTAATTACTCAGAACATTTCTTAATTATTCAAAATGTGTCTTAATTACTCAGAATGTTTCATAATTATTGAAAATGTGTCTTAATTTTTTCAAATGTGTCTTAATTACTCACAAAGTTTCTTAAATATTTACAATGTGTGTTACTTATTCAAGATATGTATTAATTATTCAAAATGTGTCTTAATTACTCAGAACATTTCTTAATTATTCAAAATGTGTCTTAATTCCTCACAATGTTTCTTAATTATTCACAATGTGTATTACTTATTCAAAATACGTATTAATTATTGAAAATGCGTATTAATTACTCAGAATGTGTCTTAATTACTCAGAATGTGTCTTAATTACTCAGAATGTGTCTTAATTACTCAAAATGTGTCTTAATTACTCACAATGTTTCTTAATTCTTCACAATGTGTATTACTTATTCAAGATATGTATTAATTATTGAAAATACGTCTTAATTACTCAGAATGTTTCTTAACTATAGAAAATGCGTCTTAATTACTCAGAATGTGTCTTAATTACTCAGAATGTTTCTTTATTATTCAAAATGTTTCTTAATTATTCACAATGCGTATTACTTATTCAAGATATGTTTTAATTATTCAAAATGCGTCTTAATTACTCAGATTGTGTCTTAATTACTCAGAATGTTTCATAATTTTTCAAAATGTGTCTTAATTCTTTCAAATGTGTCTTAATTACTCACAAAGTTTCTTAAATATTTACAATGTGTGTTACTTATTCAAGATATGTATTAATTATTGAAAATGCGTCTTAATTACTCAGAATGTGTCTTAATTACTCAGAAAGTTTCTTAATTACTGAGAATGTGTCTTAATTACTCAGAATGTGTCTTAATTATTCAAAATGTGTCTTAATTACTCAAAATGTGTCTTAATTACTCAGAATGTTTCTTAATTATTCAAAATGTGTCTTAATTACTCACAATGTTTTTTAAATATTCACAATGTGTGTTACTTATTCAAGATATGTATTAATTATTCAAAATGTGTCTTAATTACTCAGAACATTTCTTAATTATTCAAAATGTGTATTACTTATTTAAGATATGTATAAATTATTCACAATGTGTATTACTTATTCAAGATACGTATTAATTATTGAAAATGCGTATTAATTACTCAGAATGTGTTTTAATTACTCAGAATGTTTCTTAATTACTCAGAATGTGTCTTAAACACTCAGAATGTTTCTTAATTACTCAGAATGTTTCTTAATTATTCAAGATGTGTCTTAATTATTCAAAATGTGTCTTAATTACTCAGAATGTGTCTTAATTACTCAGAATGTTTTTTAATTATAGAAAATGCGTCTTAATTGCTCAGAATGTGTCTTAATTACTCAGAATGTTTCTTAATTATTCAAAATGCGTCTTAATTACTCAGAATGTTTCATAATTATTGAAAATGTGTCTTAATTTTTTCAAACGTGTCTTAATTACTCACAAAGTTTCTTAAATATTTACAATGTGTGTTACTTATTCAAGATATGTATTAATTATTCAAAATGTGTCTTAATTACTCAGAACATTTCTTAATTATTCAAAATGTGTCTTAATTCCTCACAATGTTTCTTAATTATTCACAATGTGTATTACTTATTCAAGATACGTATTAATTATTGAAAATGCGTATTAATTACTCAGAATGTGTCTTAATTACTCAGAATGTTTCTTAATTACTCAGAATGTGTCTTAATTACTCAAAATGTGTCTTAATTACTCACAATGTTTCTTAATTCTTCACAATGTGTATTACTTATTCAAGATATGTATTAATTATTGAAAATACGTCTTAATTACTCAGAATGTTTCTTAATTATAGAAAATGCGCCTTAATTACACAGAATGTGTCTTAATTACTCAGAATGTTTCTTTATTATTCAAAATGTTTCTTAATTATTCACAATGCGTATTACTTATTCAAGATATGTTTTAATTATTCAAAATGCGTCTTAATTACTCAGATTGTGTCTTAATTACTCAGAATGTTTCTTAATTATTCAAAATGCGTCTTAATTACTCAGAATGTTTCTTAATTATTCAAAATCTGTCTTAATTATTCAAAATGTGTCTTAATTACTCAGACTGTGTCTTAATTACTCAGAATGTTTCTTAATTATTTAAAATGTATCTTAATTACTCACAATGTTTCTTAATTATTCACAATGTGTATTACTTATTCAAGATACGTATTAATTATTGAAAATGCGTATTAATTACTCAGAATGTGTCTTAATTACTCAGAATGTTTCTTAATTACTCAGAATGTGTCTTAATTACTCAGAATGTTTCTTAATTACTCAGAATGTTTCTTAATTACTCAGAATGTGTCTTAATTATTCATAATGCGTCTTAATTACTCAGAATGTTTTTTAATTATTCAAAATCTGTCTTAATTATTTAAAATGTGTCTTAATTACTCAGACTGTGTCTTAATTACTCAGAATGTTTCTTAATTATTTAAAATGTGTCTTAATTACTCACAATGTTTCTTAATTATTCACAATGTGTATTACTTATTCAAGATACGTATTAATTATTGAAAATGCGTATTAATTACTCAGAATGTGTCTTAATTACTCAGAATGTGTCTTAATTACTCAGAATGTTTCTTAATTACTCAGAATGTGTCTTAAACACTCAGAATGTTTCTTAATTACTCAGAATGTTTCTTAATTATTCAAGATGTGTCTTAATTATTCAAAATGTGTCTTAATTACTCAGAATGTGTCTTAATTACTCAGAATGTTTTTTAATTATAGAAAATGCGTCTTAATTGCTCAGAATGTGTCTTAATTACTCAGAATGTTTCTTAATTATTCAAAATGTTTCTTAATTATTCACAATGTGTATTACTTATTCAAGATATGCTTTAATTATTCAAAATGCATCTTAATTCCTCAGATTGTGTCTTAATTACTCAGAATGTTTCTTAATTATTCAAAATGCGTCTTAATTACTCAGAATGTTTCATAATTATTGAAAATGTGTCTTAATTTTTTCAAATGTGTCTTAATTACTCACAAAGTTTCTTAAATATTTACAATGTGTGTTACTTATTCAAGATATGTATTAATTATTCAAAATGTGTCTTAATTACTCAGAACATTTCTTAATTATTCAAAATGTGTCTTAATTCCTCACAATGTTTCTTAATTATTCACAATGTGTATTACTTATTCAAGATACGTATTAATTATTGAAAATGCGTATTAATTACTCAGAATGTGTCTTAATTACTCAGAATGTTTCTTAATTACTCAGAATGTGTCTTAATTACTCACAATGTTTCTTAATTCTTCACAATGTGTATTACTTATTCAAGATATGTATTAATTATTGAAAATACGTCTTAATTACTCAGAATGTTTCTTAATTATAGAAAATGCGTCTTAATTACTCAGAATGTGTCTTAATTACTCAGAATGTTTCTTTATTATTCAAAATGTTTCTTAATTATTCACAATGCGTATTACTTATTCAAGATATGTTTTAATTATTCAAAATGCGTCTTAATTACTCAGATTGTGTCTTAATTACTCAGAATGTTTCTTAATTATTCAAAATGCGTCTTAATTACTCAGAATGTTTCTTAATTATTCAAAATCTGTCTTAATTATTCAAAATGTGTCTTAATTACTCAGACTGTGTCTTAATTACTCAGAATGTTTCTTAATTATTCAAGATGTGTCTTAATTACTCAGAATGTTTCTTAATTACTCAGAATGTTTCTTAATTATTCAAAATGTGTCTTAATTACTCACAATCTTTCTTAATTATTCACAATGTGTATTACTTATTCAAGATATGTATTAATTATTCAAAATGCGTCTTAATTACTCAAAATGTTTCTTAATTATTCAAAATGTGTCTTAATTACTCAGAATGTTTCTTATTTATTCAAAATGCGTCTTAATTACTCAGAATGTTTTTTAATTATTCAAAATGTGTCTTAATTATTCACAATGTTTCTTAATTATTCTCAATGTGTATTACTTATTCAAGATATGTATTAATTATTCAAAATGCGTATTAATTACTCAGAATGTGTCTTAATTACTCAGAATGTTTCTTAATTACTCAGAATGTGTCTTAATTACTCAGAATGTTTCTTAATTACTCAGAATGTTTCTTAATTATTTAAGATGTGTCTTAATTATTCAAAATGTGTCTTAATTACTCAGAATGTGTCTTAATTACTCAGAATGTTTCTTAATTATTCAAAATGCGTCTTAATTACTCAGAATGTGTCTTAATTATTCAAGATGTGTCTTAATTACTCAGAATGTGTCTTAATTACTCAGAATTTTTGTTAATTATTCAAAATGTAACTTAATTACTCAGAATGTGTCTTAATTACTCAGAATGTGTCTTAATTACTCAGAATGTGTCTTAATTATTCACAATGGGTATTATTTATTCCAGATATGTATTAATTGTTCAAAATGCGTCTTAATTACTCAGAATGTGTCTTAATTATTCAAGATGTGTCTTAATTACTCAGAATGTGTCTTAATTACTCAGAATGTTTCTTAATTATTCAAAATGTGTCTTAATTACTCAGAATGTGTTTTAATTACTCAGAATGTTTCTTAATTATAGAAAATGCGTCTTAATTACTCAGAACGTTTCTAAATTATTCACAATGACTATTACTTATTCAAGATATGTATTAATTATTGAAAATGCGTCTTAATTACTCAGAATGTGTCTTAATTACTCACAATGTTTCTTAATTACTCAGAATGTGTTTTAATTATTCATAATGCGTCTTAATTACTCAGAATGTTTCTTAATTATTCAAAATCTGTCTTAATTATTCAAAATGTGTCTTAATTATAGAAAATGCGTCTTAATTACTCACAATGTTTCCTAATTATTCACAATGTGTATTACTTATTCAAGATATGTAGTAATTACAGAAAATGCGTCTTAATTACTCAGAATGTGTCTTAATTACTCAGAATGTTTCTTAATTACTCAGAATGTGTCTTAATTACTCAGAATGTTTCTTAATTACTCAGAATGTTTCTTAATTATTCAAGATGTGTCTTAATTATTCAAAATGTGTCTTAATTACTCAGAATGTGTCTTAATTACTCAGAATGTTTCTTAATTATAGAAAATGCGTCTTAATTACTCACAATGTTTCTTAATTATTCACAATGTGTATTACTTATTCAAGATATGTAGTAATTACAGAAAATGCGTCTTAATTACTCAGAATGTGTCTTAATTACTCAGAACGATTCTTAATTATTTAAAATGCGTCTTAATTATTCAGATAGTTTCTTAATTATTCACAATGTGTATTTCTTATTCAAGATATGTATTAATTATTGAAAATGCGTCTTAATTACTCAGAATGTTTCTTAATTATTCATAATGCGTCTTAATTACTCGGAATGTTTCTTAATTATTCATAATGTGTCTTAATTATTCAAAATGTGTTTTAATTACTCAGACTGTGTCTTAATTACTCGGAATGTTTCTTAATTATTCAAAATGTGTCTTAATTACTCAGAATGAGTTTTAATTACTCAGAATGCTTCTTTATTACTCAGAATGTGTCTTAATTATTCAAAATGTGTCTTTATTTCTCAGAATGTGTCTTAATTACTCAGAATGTTTCTTAATTATTCAAAATGTGTTTTAATTACTCACAATGTGTCTTAATTATTCACAATGGGTTCTACTTATTCCAGATATGTATTAATTATTCAAAATGCGTCTTAATTACTCAGAATGTGTCTTAATTATTCAAGATGTGTCTTAATTACTCAGAATGTTTCTTAATTACTCAGAATGTGTCTTAATTACTCAGAATGTTTCTTAATTACTCAGAATGTTTCTTAATTATTTAAGATGTGTCTTAATTATTCAAAATGTGTCTTAATTACTCAGAATGTGTCTTAATTACTCAGAATGTTTCTTAATTATTCAAAATGCGTCTTAATTACTCAGAATGTGTCTTAATTATTCAAGATGTGTCTTAATTACTCAGAATGTGTCTTAATTACTCAGAATTTTTCTTAATTATTCAAAATGTAACTTAATTACTCAGAATGTGTCTTAATTACTCAGAATGTGTCTTAATTACTCAGAATGTGTCTTAATTATTCACAATGGGTATTATTTATTCCAGATATGTATTAATTGTTCAAAATGCGTCTTAATTACTCAGAATGTGTCTTAATTATTCAAGATGTGTCTTAATTACTCAGAATGTGTCTTAATTACTCAGAATGTTTCTTAATTATTCAAAATGTGTCTTAATTACTCAGAATGTGTTTTAATTACTCAGAATGTTTCTTAATTATAGAAAATGCGTCTTAATTACTCAGAACGTTTCTAAATTATTCACAATGACTATTACTTATTCAAGATATGTATTAATTATTGAAAATGCGTCTTAATTACTCAGAATGTGTCTTAATTACTCACAATGTTTCTTAATTACTCAGAATGTGTTTTAATTATTCATAATGCGTCTTAATTACTCAGAATGTTTCTTAATTATTCAAAATCTGTCTTAATTATTCAAAATGTGTCTTAATTATAGAAAATGCGTCTTAATTACTCACAATGTTTCCTAATTATTCACAATGTGTATTACTTATTCAAGATATGTAGTAATTACAGAAAATGCGTCTTAATTACTCAGAATGTGTCTTAATTACTCAGAATGTTTCTTAATTACTCAGAATGTGTCTTAATTACTCAGAATGTTTCTTAATTACTCAGAATGTTTCTTAATTATTCTAGATGTGTCTTAATTATTCAAAATGTGTCTTAATTACTCAGAATGTGTCTTAATTACTCAGAATGTTTCTTAATTATAGAAAATGCGTCTTAATTACTCACAATGTTTCTTAATTATTCACAATGTGTATTACTTATTCAAGATATGTAGTAATTACAGAAAATGCGTCTTAATTACTCAGAATGTGTCTTAATTACTCAGAACGATTCTTAATTATTTAAAATGCGTCTTAATTATTCAGATAGTTTCTTAATTATTCACAATGTGTATTTCTTATTCAAGATATGTATTAATTATTGAAAATGCGTCTTAATTACTCAGAATGTTTCTTAATTATTCATAATGCGTCTTAATTACTCGGAATGTTTCTTAATTATTCATAATGTGTCTTAATTATTCAAAATGTGTTTTAATTACTCAGACTGTGTCTTAATTACTCGGAATGTTTCTTAATTATTCAAAATGTGTCTTAATTACTCAGAATGAGTTTTAATTACTCAGAATGCTTCTTTATTACTCAGAATGTGTCTTAATTATTCAAAATGTGTCTTTATTTCTCAGAATGTGTCTTAATTACTCAGAATGTTTCTTAATTATTCAAAATGTGTTTTAATTACTCACAATGTGTCTTAATTATTCACAATGGGTATTACTTATTCCAGATATGTATTAATTCTTCAAAATGCGTCTTAATTACTCAGAATGTGTCTTAATTATTCAAGATGTGTCTTAATTACTCAGAATGTTTCTTAATTACTCAGAATGTTTTTTAATTATTCAAAATGTGTCTTAATTACTCACAATGTTTCTTAATTATTCACAATGTGTATTACTTATTCAAGATATGTATTAATTATTGAAAATGCGTCTTAATTACTCTGAATGTGTCTTAATTACTCAGAAAGTTTCTTTATTACTGAGAATGTGTCTTAATTATTCATAATGCGTCTTAATTACTCAGAATGTTTCTTAATTATTCAAAATGTGTCTTAATTATTCAAAATGTGTCTTAATTATAGAAAATGCGTCTTAATTACTCACAATGTTTCTTAATTATTCACAATGTGTATTACTTATTCAAGATATGTATTAATTATTGAAAATGCGTCTTAATTACTCTGAATGTGTCTTAATTACTCAGAAAGTTTCTTTATTACTGAGAATGTGTCTTAATTATTCATAATGCGTCTTAATTACTCAGAATGTGTCTTAATTATTCAAGATGTGTCTTAATTACTCAGAATGTTTCTTAATTACTCAGAATGTTTCTTAATCATTCACAATGGGTATTATTTATTCCAGATATGTATTAATTGTTCAAAATGCGTCTTAATTACTCAGAATGTGTCTTAATTATTCAAGATGTGTCTTAATTACTCAGAATGTGTCTTAATTACTCAGAATGTTTCTTAATTATTCAAAATGTGTCTTAATTACTCAGAATGTGTTTTAATTACTCAGAATGTTTCTTAATTATAGAAAATGCGTCTTAATTACTCAGAACGTTTCTAAATTATTCACAATGACTATTACTTATTCAAGATATGTATTAATTATTGAAAATGCGTCTTAATTACTCAGAATGTGTCTTAATTACTCACAATGTTTCTTAATTATTCAAAATGCGTCTTAATTACTCAGAATGTTTCATAATTATTCAAAATGTGTCTTAATTATTTCAAATGTGTCTTAATTACTCACAAAGTTTCTTAAATATTTACAATGTGTGTTACTTATTCAAGATATGTATTAATCATTGAAAATGTGTCTTAATTACTCAGAACATTTCTTAATTATTCAAAATGTGTCTTAATTACTCAGAATGTTTCATAATTATTGAAAATGTGTCTTAATTTTTTCAAATGTGTCTTAATTACTCACAAAGTTTCTTAAATATTTACAATGTGTGTTACTTATTCAAGATATGTATTAATTATTCAAAATGTGTCTTAATTACTCAGAACATTTCTTAATTATTCAAAATGTGTCTTAATTCCTCACAATGTTTCTTAATTATTCACAATGTGTATTACTTATTCAAAATACGTATTAATTATTGAAAATGCGTATTAATTACTCAGAATGTGTCTTAATTACTCAGAATGTGTCTTAATTACTCAGAATGTGTCTTAATTACTCAAAATGTGTCTTAATTACTCACAATGTTTCTTAATTCTTCACAATGTGTATTACTTATTCAAGATATGTATTAATTATTGAAAATACGTCTTAATTACTCAGAATGTTTCTTAACTATAGAAAATGCGTCTTAATTACTCAGAATGTGTCTTAATTACTCAGAATGTTTCTTTATTATTCAAAATGTTTCTTAATTATTCACAATGCGTATTACTTATTCAAGATATGTTTTAATTATTCAAAATGCGTCTTAATTACTCAGATTGTGTCTTAATTACTCAGAATGTTTCATAATTTTTCAAAATGTGTCTTAATTCTTTCAAATGTGTCTTAATTACTCACAAAGTTTCTTAAATATTTACAATGTGTGTTACTTATTCAAGATATGTATTAATTATTGAAAATGCGTCTTAATTACTCAGAATGTGTCTTAATTACTCAGAAAGTTTCTTAATTACTGAGAATGTGTCTTAATTACTCAGAATGTGTCTTAATTATTCAAAATGTGTCTTAATTACTCAAAATGTGTCTTAATTACTCAGAATGTTTCTTAATTATTCAAAATGTGTCTTAATTACTCACAATGTTTTTTAAATATTCACAATGTGTGTTACTTATTCAAGATATGTATTAATTATTCAAAATGTGTCTTAATTACTCAGAACATTTCTTAATTATTCAAAATGTGTATTACTTATTTAAGATATGTATAAATTATTCACAATGTGTATTACTTATTCAAGATACGTATTAATTATTGAAAATGCGTATTAATTACTCAGAATGTGTTTTAATTACTCAGAATGTTTCTTAATTACTCAGAATGTGTCTTAAACACTCAGAATGTTTCTTAATTACTCAGAATGTTTCTTAATTATTCAAGATGTGTCTTAATTATTCAAAATGTGTCTTAATTACTCAGAATGTGTCTTAATTACTCAGAATGTTTTTTAATTATAGAAAATGCGTCTTAATTGCTCAGAATGTGTCTTAATTACTCAGAATGTTTCTTAATTATTCAAAATGCGTCTTAATTACTCAGAATGTTTCATAATTATTGAAAATGTGTCTTAATTTTTTCAAACGTGTCTTAATTACTCACAAAGTTTCTTAAATATTTACAATGTGTGTTACTTATTCAAGATATGTATTAATTATTCAAAATGTGTCTTAATTACTCAGAACATTTCTTAATTATTCAAAATGTGTCTTAATTCCTCACAATGTTTCTTAATTATTCACAATGTGTATTACTTATTCAAGATACGTATTAATTATTGAAAATGCGTATTAATTACTCAGAATGTGTCTTAATTACTCAGAATGTTTCTTAATTACTCAGAATGTGTCTTAATTACTCAAAATGTGTCTTAATTACTCACAATGTTTCTTAATTCTTCACAATGTGTATTACTTATTCAAGATATGTATTAATTATTGAAAATACGTCTTAATTACTCAGAATGTTTCTTAATTATAGAAAATGCGCCTTAATTACACAGAATGTGTCTTAATTACTCAGAATGTTTCTTTATTATTCAAAATGTTTCTTAATTATTCACAATGCGTATTACTTATTCAAGATATGTTTTAATTATTCAAAATGCGTCTTAATTACTCAGATTGTGTCTTAATTACTCAGAATGTTTCTTAATTATTCAAAATGCGTCTTAATTACTCAGAATGTTTCTTAATTATTCAAAATCTGTCTTAATTATTCAAAATGTGTCTTAATTACTCAGACTGTGTCTTAATTACTCAGAATGTTTCTTAATTATTTAAAATGTATCTTAATTACTCACAATGTTTCTTAATTATTCACAATGTGTATTACTTATTCAAGATACGTATTAATTATTGAAAATGCGTATTAATTACTCAGAATGTGTCTTAATTACTCAGAATGTTTCTTAATTACTCAGAATGTGTCTTAATTACTCAGAATGTTTCTTAATTACTCAGAATGTTTCTTAATTACTCAGAATGTGTCTTAATTATTCATAATGCGTCTTAATTACTCAGAATGTTTTTTAATTATTCAAAATCTGTCTTAATTATTTAAAATGTGTCTTAATTACTCAGACTGTGTCTTAATTACTCAGAATGTTTCTTAATTATTTAAAATGTGTCTTAATTACTCACAATGTTTCTTAATTATTCACAATGTGTATTACTTATTCAAGATACGTATTAATTATTGAAAATGCGTATTAATTACTCAGAATGTGTCTTAATTACTCAGAATGTGTCTTAATTACTCAGAATGTTTCTTAATTACTCAGAATGTGTCTTAAACACTCAGAATGTTTCTTAATTACTCAGAATGTTTCTTAATTATTCAAGATGTGTCTTAATTATTCAAAATGTGTCTTAATTACTCAGAATGTGTCTTAATTACTCAGAATGTTTTTTAATTATAGAAAATGCGTCTTAATTGCTCAGAATGTGTCTTAATTACTCAGAATGTTTCTTAATTATTCAAAATGTTTCTTAATTATTCACAATGTGTATTACTTATTCAAGATATGCTTTAATTATTCAAAATGCATCTTAATTCCTCAGATTGTGTCTTAATTACTCAGAATGTTTCTTAATTATTCAAAATGCGTCTTAATTACTCAGAATGTTTCATAATTATTGAAAATGTGTCTTAATTTTTTCAAATGTGTCTTAATTACTCACAAAGTTTCTTAAATATTTACAATGTGTGTTACTTATTCAAGATATGTATTAATTATTCAAAATGTGTCTTAATTACTCAGAACATTTCTTAATTATTCAAAATGTGTCTTAATTCCTCACAATGTTTCTTAATTATTCACAATGTGTATTACTTATTCAAGATACGTATTAATTATTGAAAATGCGTATTAATTACTCAGAATGTGTCTTAATTACTCAGAATGTTTCTTAATTACTCAGAATGTGTCTTAATTACTCACAATGTTTCTTAATTCTTCACAATGTGTATTACTTATTCAAGATATGTATTAATTATTGAAAATACGTCTTAATTACTCAGAATGTTTCTTAATTATAGAAAATGCGTCTTAATTACTCAGAATGTGTCTTAATTACTCAGAATGTTTCTTTATTATTCAAAATGTTTCTTAATTATTCACAATGCGTATTACTTATTCAAGATATGTTTTAATTATTCAAAATGCGTCTTAATTACTCAGATTGTGTCTTAATTACTCAGAATGTTTCTTAATTATTCAAAATGCGTCTTAATTACTCAGAATGTTTCTTAATTATTCAAAATCTGTCTTAATTATTCAAAATGTGTCTTAATTACTCAGACTGTGTCTTAATTACTCAGAATGTTTCTTAATTATTCAAGATGTGTCTTAATTACTCAGAATGTTTCTTAATTACTCAGAATGTTTCTTAATTATTCAAAATGTGTCTTAATTACTCACAATCTTTCTTAATTATTCACAATGTGTATTACTTATTCAAGATATGTATTAATTATTCAAAATGCGTCTTAATTACTCAAAATGTTTCTTAATTATTCAAAATGTGTCTTAATTACTCAGAATGTTTCTTATTTATTCAAAATGCGTCTTAATTACTCAGAATGTTTTTTAATTATTCAAAATGTGTCTTAATTATTCACAATGTTTCTTAATTATTCTCAATGTGTATTACTTATTCAAGATATGTATTAATTATTCAAAATGCGTATTAATTACTCAGAATGTGTCTTAATTACTCAGAATGTTTCTTAATTACTCAGAATGTGTCTTAATTACTCAGAATGTTTCTTAATTACTCAGAATGTTTCTTAATTATTTAAGATGTGTCTTAATTATTCAAAATGTGTCTTAATTACTCAGAATGTGTCTTAATTACTCAGAATGTTTCTTAATTATTCAAAATGCGTCTTAATTACTCAGAATGTGTCTTAATTATTCAAGATGTGTCTTAATTACTCAGAATGTGTCTTAATTACTCAGAATTTTTGTTAATTATTCAAAATGTAACTTAATTACTCAGAATGTGTCTTAATTACTCAGAATGTGTCTTAATTACTCAGAATGTGTCTTAATTATTCACAATGGGTATTATTTATTCCAGATATGTATTAATTGTTCAAAATGCGTCTTAATTACTCAGAATGTGTCTTAATTATTCAAGATGTGTCTTAATTACTCAGAATGTGTCTTAATTACTCAGAATGTTTCTTAATTATTCAAAATGTGTCTTAATTACTCAGAATGTGTTTTAATTACTCAGAATGTTTCTTAATTATAGAAAATGCGTCTTAATTACTCAGAACGTTTCTAAATTATTCACAATGACTATTACTTATTCAAGATATGTATTAATTATTGAAAATGCGTCTTAATTACTCAGAATGTGTCTTAATTACTCACAATGTTTCTTAATTACTCAGAATGTGTTTTAATTATTCATAATGCGTCTTAATTACTCAGAATGTTTCTTAATTATTCAAAATCTGTCTTAATTATTCAAAATGTGTCTTAATTATAGAAAATGCGTCTTAATTACTCACAATGTTTCCTAATTATTCACAATGTGTATTACTTATTCAAGATATGTAGTAATTACAGAAAATGCGTCTTAATTACTCAGAATGTGTCTTAATTACTCAGAATGTTTCTTAATTACTCAGAATGTGTCTTAATTACTCAGAATGTTTCTTAATTACTCAGAATGTTTCTTAATTATTCAAGATGTGTCTTAATTATTCAAAATGTGTCTTAATTACTCAGAATGTGTCTTAATTACTCAGAATGTTTCTTAATTATAGAAAATGCGTCTTAATTACTCACAATGTTTCTTAATTATTCACAATGTGTATTACTTATTCAAGATATGTAGTAATTACAGAAAATGCGTCTTAATTACTCAGAATGTGTCTTAATTACTCAGAACGATTCTTAATTATTTAAAATGCGTCTTAATTATTCAGATAGTTTCTTAATTATTCACAATGTGTATTTCTTATTCAAGATATGTATTAATTATTGAAAATGCGTCTTAATTACTCAGAATGTTTCTTAATTATTCATAATGCGTCTTAATTACTCGGAATGTTTCTTAATTATTCATAATGTGTCTTAATTATTCAAAATGTGTTTTAATTACTCAGACTGTGTCTTAATTACTCGGAATGTTTCTTAATTATTCAAAATGTGTCTTAATTACTCAGAATGAGTTTTAATTACTCAGAATGCTTCTTTATTACTCAGAATGTGTCTTAATTATTCAAAATGTGTCTTTATTTCTCAGAATGTGTCTTAATTACTCAGAATGTTTCTTAATTATTCAAAATGTGTTTTAATTACTCACAATGTGTCTTAATTATTCACAATGGGTTCTACTTATTCCAGATATGTATTAATTATTCAAAATGCGTCTTAATTACTCAGAATGTGTCTTAATTATTCAAGATGTGTCTTAATTACTCAGAATGTTTCTTAATTACTCAGAATGTGTCTTAATTACTCAGAATGTTTCTTAATTACTCAGAATGTTTCTTAATTATTTAAGATGTGTCTTAATTATTCAAAATGTGTCTTAATTACTCAGAATGTGTCTTAATTACTCAGAATGTTTCTTAATTATTCAAAATGCGTCTTAATTACTCAGAATGTGTCTTAATTATTCAAGATGTGTCTTAATTACTCAGAATGTGTCTTAATTACTCAGAATTTTTCTTAATTATTCAAAATGTAACTTAATTACTCAGAATGTGTCTTAATTACTCAGAATGTGTCTTAATTACTCAGAATGTGTCTTAATTATTCACAATGGGTATTATTTATTCCAGATATGTATTAATTGTTCAAAATGCGTCTTAATTACTCAGAATGTGTCTTAATTATTCAAGATGTGTCTTAATTACTCAGAATGTGTCTTAATTACTCAGAATGTTTCTTAATTATTCAAAATGTGTCTTAATTACTCAGAATGTGTTTTAATTACTCAGAATGTTTCTTAATTATAGAAAATGCGTCTTAATTACTCAGAACGTTTCTAAATTATTCACAATGACTATTACTTATTCAAGATATGTATTAATTATTGAAAATGCGTCTTAATTACTCAGAATGTGTCTTAATTACTCACAATGTTTCTTAATTACTCAGAATGTGTTTTAATTATTCATAATGCGTCTTAATTACTCAGAATGTTTCTTAATTATTCAAAATCTGTCTTAATTATTCAAAATGTGTCTTAATTATAGAAAATGCGTCTTAATTACTCACAATGTTTCCTAATTATTCACAATGTGTATTACTTATTCAAGATATGTAGTAATTACAGAAAATGCGTCTTAATTACTCAGAATGTGTCTTAATTACTCAGAATGTTTCTTAATTACTCAGAATGTGTCTTAATTACTCAGAATGTTTCTTAATTACTCAGAATGTTTCTTAATTATTCTAGATGTGTCTTAATTATTCAAAATGTGTCTTAATTACTCAGAATGTGTCTTAATTACTCAGAATGTTTCTTAATTATAGAAAATGCGTCTTAATTACTCACAATGTTTCTTAATTATTCACAATGTGTATTACTTATTCAAGATATGTAGTAATTACAGAAAATGCGTCTTAATTACTCAGAATGTGTCTTAATTACTCAGAACGATTCTTAATTATTTAAAATGCGTCTTAATTATTCAGATAGTTTCTTAATTATTCACAATGTGTATTTCTTATTCAAGATATGTATTAATTATTGAAAATGCGTCTTAATTACTCAGAATGTTTCTTAATTATTCATAATGCGTCTTAATTACTCGGAATGTTTCTTAATTATTCATAATGTGTCTTAATTATTCAAAATGTGTTTTAATTACTCAGACTGTGTCTTAATTACTCGGAATGTTTCTTAATTATTCAAAATGTGTCTTAATTACTCAGAATGAGTTTTAATTACTCAGAATGCTTCTTTATTACTCAGAATGTGTCTTAAT
Source organism: Candelabrum cocksii (assembly GCA_963930725.1). Taxonomy (NCBI): domain Eukaryota; kingdom Metazoa; phylum Cnidaria; class Hydrozoa; order Anthoathecata; family Candelabridae; genus Candelabrum; species Candelabrum cocksii. Next base: position 3,021,777 of record OZ005677.1, on the reverse strand, counting down.
TATTCAAAATGTGTCTTTATTTCTCAGAATGTGTCTTAATTACTCAGAATGTTTCTTAATTATTCAAAATGTGTTTTAATTACTCACAATGTGTCTTAATTATTCACAATGGGTATTACTTATTCCAGATATGTATTAATTCTTCAAAATGCGTCTTAATTACTCAGAATGTGTCTTAATTATTCAAGATGTGTCTTAATTACTCAGAATGTTTCTTAATTACTCAGAATGTTTTTTAATTATTCAAAATGTGTCTTAATTACTCACAATGTTTCTTAATTATTCACAATGTGTATTACTTATTCAAGATATGTATTAATTATTGAAAATGCGTCTTAATTACTCTGAATGTGTCTTAATTACTCAGAAAGTTTCTTTATTACTGAGAATGTGTCTTAATTATTCATAATGCGTCTTAATTACTCAGAATGTTTCTTAATTATTCAAAATGTGTCTTAATTATTCAAAATGTGTCTTAATTATAGAAAATGCGTCTTAATTACTCACAATGTTTCTTAATTATTCACAATGTGTATTACTTATTCAAGATATGTATTAATTATTGAAAATGCGTCTTAATTACTCTGAATGTGTCTTAATTACTCAGAAAGTTTCTTTATTACTGAGAATGTGTCTTAATTATTCATAATGCGTCTTAATTACTCAGAATGTGTCTTAATTATTCAAGATGTGTCTTAATTACTCAGAATGTTTCTTAATTACTCAGAATGTTTCTTAATCATTCACAATGGGTATTATTTATTCCAGATATGTATTAATTGTTCAAAATGCGTCTTAATTACTCAGAATGTGTCTTAATTATTCAAGATGTGTCTTAATTACTCAGAATGTGTCTTAATTACTCAGAATGTTTCTTAATTATTCAAAATGTGTCTTAATTACTCAGAATGTGTTTTAATTACTCAGAATGTTTCTTAATTATAGAAAATGCGTCTTAATTACTCAGAACGTTTCTAAATTATTCACAATGACTATTACTTATTCAAGATATGTATTAATTATTGAAAATGCGTCTTAATTACTCAGAATGTGTCTTAATTACTCACAATGTTTCTTAATTACTCAGAATGTGTTTTAATTATTCATAATGCGTCTTAATTACTCAGAATGTTTCTTAATTATTCAAAATCTGTCTTAATTATTCAAAATGTGTCTTAATTATAGAAAATGCGTCTTAATTACTCACAATGTTTCCTAATTATTCACAATGTGTATTACTTATTCAAGATATGTAGTAATTACAGAAAATGCGTCTTAATTACTCAGAATGTGTCTTAATTACTCAGAATGTTTCTTAATTACTCAGAATGTGTCTTAATTACTCAGAATGTTTCTTAATTACTCAGAATGTTTCTTAATTATTCTAGATGTGTCTTAATTATTCAAAATGTGTCTTAATTACTCAGAATGTGTCTTAATTACTCAGAATGTTTCTTAATTATAGAAAATGCGTCTTAATTACTCACAATGTTTCTTAATTATTCACAATGTGTATTACTTATTCAAGATATGTAGTAATTACAGAAAATGCGTCTTAATTACTCAGAATGTGTCTTAATTACTCAGAACGATTCTTAATTATTTAAAATGCGTCTTAATTATTCAGATAGTTTCTTAATTATTCACAATGTGTATTTCTTATTCAAGATATGTATTAATTATTGAAAATGCGTCTTAATTACTCAGAATGTTTCTTAATTATTCATAATGCGTCTTAATTACTCGGAATGTTTCTTAATTATTCATAATGTGTCTTAATTATTCAAAATGTGTTTTAATTACTCAGACTGTGTCTTAATTACTCGGAATGTTTCTTAATTATTCAAAATGTGTCTTAATTACTCAGAATGAGTTTTAATTACTCAGAATGCTTCTTTATTACTCAGAATGTGTCTTAATTATTCAAAATGTGTCTTTATTTCTCAGAATGTGTCTTAATTACTCAGAATGTTTCTTAATTATTCAAAATGTGTTTTAATTACTCACAATGTGTCTTAATTATTCACAATGCGTATTACTTATTCAAGATATGTTTTAATTATTCAAAATGCGTCTTAATTACTCAGAATGTGTCTTAATTATTCAAGATGTGTCTTAATTACTCAGAATGTGTTTTAATTACTCAGAATTTTTCTTAATTATTCAAAATGTAACTTAATTACTCAGAATGTGTCTTAATTACTCAGAATGTGTCTTAATTACTCAGAATGTGTCTTAATTATTCACAATGGGTATTATTTATTCCAGATATGTATTAATTGTTCAAAATACGTCTTAATTACTCAGAATGTGTCTTAATTATTCAAGATGTGTCTTAATTACTCAGAATGTGTCTTAATTACTCAGAATGTTTCTTAATTATTCAAAATGTGTCTTAATTACTCAGAATGTGTTTTAATTACTCAGAATGTTTCTTAATTATAGAAAATGCATCTTAATTACTCAGAACGTTTCTAAATTATTCACAATGACTATTACTTATTCAAGATATGTATTAATTATTGAAAATGCGTCTTAATTACTCAGAATGTGTCTTAATTACTCACAATGTTTCTTAATTACTCAGAATGTGTTTTAATTATTCATAATGCGTCTTAATTACTCAGAATGTTTCTTAATTATTCAAAATGTGTCTTAATTATTCAAAATGTGTCTTAATTACTCAGAATGTGTCTTAATTACTCAGAATGTTTTTTAATTATAGAAAATGCGTCTTAATTGCTCAGAATGTGTCTTAATTACTCAGAATGTTTCTTAATTATTCAAAATGCGTCTTAATTACTCAGAATGTTTCATAATTATTGAAAATGTGTCTTAATTTTTTCAAACGTGTCTTAATTACTCACAAAGTTTCTTAAATATTTACAATGTGTGTTACTTATTCAAGATATGTATTAATTATTCAAAATGTGTCTTAATTACTCAGAACATTTCTTAATTATTCAAAATGTGTCTTAATTCCTCACAATGTTTCTTAATTATTCACAATGTGTATTACTTATTCAAGATACGTATTAATTATTGAAAATGCGTATTAATTACTCAGAATGTGTCTTAATTACTCAGAATGTTTCTTAATTACTCAGAATGTGTCTTAATTACTCAAAATGTGTCTTAATTACTCACAATGTTTCTTAATTCTTCACAATGTGTATTACTTATTCAAGATATGTATTAATTATTGAAAATACGTCTTAATTACTCAGAATGTTTCTTAATTATAGAAAATGCGCCTTAATTACACAGAATGTGTCTTAATTACTCAGAATGTTTCTTTATTATTCAAAATGTTTCTTAATTATTCACAATGCGTATTACTTATTCAAGATATGTTTTAATTATTCAAAATGCGTCTTAATTACTCAGATTGTGTCTTAATTACTCAGAATGTTTCTTAATTATTCAAAATGCGTCTTAATTACTCAGAATGTTTCTTAATTATTCAAAATCTGTCTTAATTATTCAAAATGTGTCTTAATTACTCAGACTGTGTCTTAATTACTCAGAATGTTTCTTAATTATTTAAAATGTATCTTAATTACTCACAATGTTTCTTAATTATTCACAATGTGTATTACTTATTCAAGATACGTATTAATTATTGAAAATGCGTATTAATTACTCAGAATGTGTCTTAATTACTCAGAATGTTTCTTAATTACTCAGAATGTGTCTTAATTACTCAGAATGTTTCTTAATTACTCAGAATGTTTCTTAATTACTCAGAATGTGTCTTAATTATTCATAATGCGTCTTAATTACTCAGAATGTTTTTTAATTATTCAAAATCTGTCTTAATTATTTAAAATGTGTCTTAATTACTCAGACTGTGTCTTAATTACTCAGAATGTTTCTTAATTATTTAAAATGTGTCTTAATTACTCACAATGTTTCTTAATTATTCACAATGTGTATTACTTATTCAAGATACGTATTAATTATTGAAAATGCGTATTAATTACTCAGAATGTGTCTTAATTACTCAGAATGTGTCTTAATTACTCAGAATGTTTCTTAATTACTCAGAATGTGTCTTAAACACTCAGAATGTTTCTTAATTACTCAGAATGTTTCTTAATTATTCAAGATGTGTCTTAATTATTCAAAATGTGTCTTAATTACTCAGAATGTGTCTTAATTACTCAGAATGTTTTTTAATTATAGAAAATGCGTCTTAATTGCTCAGAATGTGTCTTAATTACTCAGAATGTTTCTTAATTATTCAAAATGTTTCTTAATTATTCACAATGTGTATTACTTATTCAAGATATGCTTTAATTATTCAAAATGCATCTTAATTCCTCAGATTGTGTCTTAATTACTCAGAATGTTTCTTAATTATTCAAAATGCGTCTTAATTACTCAGAATGTTTCATAATTATTGAAAATGTGTCTTAATTTTTTCAAATGTGTCTTAATTACTCACAAAGTTTCTTAAATATTTACAATGTGTGTTACTTATTCAAGATATGTATTAATTATTCAAAATGTGTCTTAATTACTCAGAACATTTCTTAATTATTCAAAATGTGTCTTAATTCCTCACAATGTTTCTTAATTATTCACAATGTGTATTACTTATTCAAGATACGTATTAATTATTGAAAATGCGTATTAATTACTCAGAATGTGTCTTAATTACTCAGAATGTTTCTTAATTACTCAGAATGTGTCTTAATTACTCACAATGTTTCTTAATTCTTCACAATGTGTATTACTTATTCAAGATATGTATTAATTATTGAAAATACGTCTTAATTACTCAGAATGTTTCTTAATTATAGAAAATGCGTCTTAATTACTCAGAATGTGTCTTAATTACTCAGAATGTTTCTTTATTATTCAAAATGTTTCTTAATTATTCACAATGCGTATTACTTATTCAAGATATGTTTTAATTATTCAAAATGCGTCTTAATTACTCAGATTGTGTCTTAATTACTCAGAATGTTTCTTAATTATTCAAAATGCGTCTTAATTACTCAGAATGTTTCTTAATTATTCAAAATCTGTCTTAATTATTCAAAATGTGTCTTAATTACTCAGACTGTGTCTTAATTACTCAGAATGTTTCTTAATTATTCAAGATGTGTCTTAATTACTCAGAATGTTTCTTAATTACTCAGAATGTTTCTTAATTATTCAAAATGTGTCTTAATTACTCACAATCTTTCTTAATTATTCACAATGTGTATTACTTATTCAAGATATGTATTAATTATTCAAAATGCGTCTTAATTACTCAAAATGTTTCTTAATTATTCAAAATGTGTCTTAATTACTCAGAATGTTTCTTATTTATTCAAAATGCGTCTTAATTACTCAGAATGTTTTTTAATTATTCAAAATGTGTCTTAATTATTCACAATGTTTCTTAATTATTCTCAATGTGTATTACTTATTCAAGATATGTATTAATTATTCAAAATGCGTATTAATTACTCAGAATGTGTCTTAATTACTCAGAATGTTTCTTAATTACTCAGAATGTGTCTTAATTACTCAGAATGTTTCTTAATTACTCAGAATGTTTCTTAATTATTTAAGATGTGTCTTAATTATTCAAAATGTGTCTTAATTACTCAGAATGTGTCTTAATTACTCAGAATGTTTCTTAATTATTCAAAATGCGTCTTAATTACTCAGAATGTGTCTTAATTATTCAAGATGTGTCTTAATTACTCAGAATGTGTCTTAATTACTCAGAATTTTTGTTAATTATTCAAAATGTAACTTAATTACTCAGAATGTGTCTTAATTACTCAGAATGTGTCTTAATTACTCAGAATGTGTCTTAATTATTCACAATGGGTATTATTTATTCCAGATATGTATTAATTGTTCAAAATGCGTCTTAATTACTCAGAATGTGTCTTAATTATTCAAGATGTGTCTTAATTACTCAGAATGTGTCTTAATTACTCAGAATGTTTCTTAATTATTCAAAATGTGTCTTAATTACTCAGAATGTGTTTTAATTACTCAGAATGTTTCTTAATTATAGAAAATGCGTCTTAATTACTCAGAACGTTTCTAAATTATTCACAATGACTATTACTTATTCAAGATATGTATTAATTATTGAAAATGCGTCTTAATTACTCAGAATGTGTCTTAATTACTCACAATGTTTCTTAATTACTCAGAATGTGTTTTAATTATTCATAATGCGTCTTAATTACTCAGAATGTTTCTTAATTATTCAAAATCTGTCTTAATTATTCAAAATGTGTCTTAATTATAGAAAATGCGTCTTAATTACTCACAATGTTTCCTAATTATTCACAATGTGTATTACTTATTCAAGATATGTAGTAATTACAGAAAATGCGTCTTAATTACTCAGAATGTGTCTTAATTACTCAGAATGTTTCTTAATTACTCAGAATGTGTCTTAATTACTCAGAATGTTTCTTAATTACTCAGAATGTTTCTTAATTATTCAAGATGTGTCTTAATTATTCAAAATGTGTCTTAATTACTCAGAATGTGTCTTAATTACTCAGAATGTTTCTTAATTATAGAAAATGCGTCTTAATTACTCACAATGTTTCTTAATTATTCACAATGTGTATTACTTATTCAAGATATGTAGTAATTACAGAAAATGCGTCTTAATTACTCAGAATGTGTCTTAATTACTCAGAACGATTCTTAATTATTTAAAATGCGTCTTAATTATTCAGATAGTTTCTTAATTATTCACAATGTGTATTTCTTATTCAAGATATGTATTAATTATTGAAAATGCGTCTTAATTACTCAGAATGTTTCTTAATTATTCATAATGCGTCTTAATTACTCGGAATGTTTCTTAATTATTCATAATGTGTCTTAATTATTCAAAATGTGTTTTAATTACTCAGACTGTGTCTTAATTACTCGGAATGTTTCTTAATTATTCAAAATGTGTCTTAATTACTCAGAATGAGTTTTAATTACTCAGAATGCTTCTTTATTACTCAGAATGTGTCTTAATTATTCAAAATGTGTCTTTATTTCTCAGAATGTGTCTTAATTACTCAGAATGTTTCTTAATTATTCAAAATGTGTTTTAATTACTCACAATGTGTCTTAATTATTCACAATGGGTTCTACTTATTCCAGATATGTATTAATTATTCAAAATGCGTCTTAATTACTCAGAATGTGTCTTAATTATTCAAGATGTGTCTTAATTACTCAGAATGTTTCTTAATTACTCAGAATGTGTCTTAATTACTCAGAATGTTTCTTAATTACTCAGAATGTTTCTTAATTATTTAAGATGTGTCTTAATTATTCAAAATGTGTCTTAATTACTCAGAATGTGTCTTAATTACTCAGAATGTTTCTTAATTATTCAAAATGCGTCTTAATTACTCAGAATGTGTCTTAATTATTCAAGATGTGTCTTAATTACTCAGAATGTGTCTTAATTACTCAGAATTTTTCTTAATTATTCAAAATGTAACTTAATTACTCAGAATGTGTCTTAATTACTCAGAATGTGTCTTAATTACTCAGAATGTGTCTTAATTATTCACAATGGGTATTATTTATTCCAGATATGTATTAATTGTTCAAAATGCGTCTTAATTACTCAGAATGTGTCTTAATTATTCAAGATGTGTCTTAATTACTCAGAATGTGTCTTAATTACTCAGAATGTTTCTTAATTATTCAAAATGTGTCTTAATTACTCAGAATGTGTTTTAATTACTCAGAATGTTTCTTAATTATAGAAAATGCGTCTTAATTACTCAGAACGTTTCTAAATTATTCACAATGACTATTACTTATTCAAGATATGTATTAATTATTGAAAATGCGTCTTAATTACTCAGAATGTGTCTTAATTACTCACAATGTTTCTTAATTACTCAGAATGTGTTTTAATTATTCATAATGCGTCTTAATTACTCAGAATGTTTCTTAATTATTCAAAATCTGTCTTAATTATTCAAAATGTGTCTTAATTATAGAAAATGCGTCTTAATTACTCACAATGTTTCCTAATTATTCACAATGTGTATTACTTATTCAAGATATGTAGTAATTACAGAAAATGCGTCTTAATTACTCAGAATGTGTCTTAATTACTCAGAATGTTTCTTAATTACTCAGAATGTGTCTTAATTACTCAGAATGTTTCTTAATTACTCAGAATGTTTCTTAATTATTCTAGATGTGTCTTAATTATTCAAAATGTGTCTTAATTACTCAGAATGTGTCTTAATTACTCAGAATGTTTCTTAATTATAGAAAATGCGTCTTAATTACTCACAATGTTTCTTAATTATTCACAATGTGTATTACTTATTCAAGATATGTAGTAATTACAGAAAATGCGTCTTAATTACTCAGAATGTGTCTTAATTACTCAGAACGATTCTTAATTATTTAAAATGCGTCTTAATTATTCAGATAGTTTCTTAATTATTCACAATGTGTATTTCTTATTCAAGATATGTATTAATTATTGAAAATGCGTCTTAATTACTCAGAATGTTTCTTAATAATTCATAATGCGTCTTAATTACTCGGAATGTTTCTTAATTATTCATAATGTGTCTTAATTATTCAAAATGTGTTTTAATTACTCAGACTGTGTCTTAATTACTCGGAATGTTTCTTAATTATTCAAAATGTGTCTTAATTACTCAGAATGAGTTTTAATTACTCAGAATGCTTCTTTATTACTCAGAATGTGTCTTAATTATTCAAAATGTGTCTTTATTTCTCAGAATGTGTCTTAATTACTCAGAATGTTTCTTAATTATTCAAAATGTGTTTTAATTACTCACAATGTGTCTTAATTATTCACAATGGGTATTACTTATTCCAGATATGTATTAATTCTTCAAAATGCGTCTTAATTACTCAGAATGTGTCTTAATTATTCAAGATGTGTCTTAATTACTCAGAATGTTTCTTAATTACTCAGAATGTTTTTTAATTATTCAAAATGTGTCTTAATTACTCACAATGTTTCTTAATTATTCACAATGTGTATTACTTATTCAAGATATGTATTAATTATTGAAAATGCGTCTTAATTACTCTGAATGTGTCTTAATTACTCAGAAAGTTTCTTTATTACTGAGAATGTGTCTTAATTATTCATAATGCGTCTTAATTACTCAGAATGTTTCTTAATTATTCAAAATGTGTCTTAATTATTCAAAATGTGTCTTAATTATAGAAAATGCGTCTTAATTACTCACAATGTTTCTTAATTATTCACAATGTGTATTACTTATTCAAGATATGTATTAATTATTGAAAATGCGTCTTAATTACTCTGAATGTGTCTTAATTACTCAGAAAGTTTCTTTATTACTGAGAATGTGTCTTAATTATTCATAATGCGTCTTAATTACTCAGAATGTGTCTTAATTATTCAAGATGTGTCTTAATTACTCAGAATGTTTCTTAATTACTCAGAATGTTTCTTAATCATTCACAATGGGTATTATTTATTCCAGATATGTATTAATTGTTCAAAATGCGTCTTAATTACTCAGAATGTGTCTTAATTATTCAAGATGTGTCTTAATTACTCAGAATGTGTCTTAATTACTCAGAATGTTTCTTAATTATTCAAAATGTGTCTTAATTACTCAGAATGTGTTTTAATTACTCAGAATGTTTCTTAATTATAGAAAATGCGTCTTAATTACTCAGAACGTTTCTAAATTATTCACAATGACTATTACTTATTCAAGATATGTATTAATTATTGAAAATGCGTCTTAATTACTCAGAATGTGTCTTAATTACTCACAATGTTTCTTAATTACTCAGAATGTGTTTTAATTATTCATAATGCGTCTTAATTACTCAGAATGTTTCTTAATTATTCAAAATCTGTCTTAATTATTCAAAATGTGTCTTAATTATAGAAAATGCGTCTTAATTACTCACAATGTTTCCTAATTATTCACAATGTGTATTACTTATTCAAGATATGTAGTAATTACAGAAAATGCGTCTTAATTACTCAGAATGTGTCTTAATTACTCAGAATGTTTCTTAATTACTCAGAATGTGTCTTAATTACTCAGAATGTTTCTTAATTACTCAGAATGTTTCTTAATTATTCTAGATGTGTCTTAATTATTCAAAATGTGTCTTAATTACTCAGAATGTGTCTTAATTACTCAGAATGTTTCTTAATTATAGAAAATGCGTCTTAATTACTCACAATGTTTCTTAATTATTCACAATGTGTATTACTTATTCAAGATATGTAGTAATTACAGAAAATGCGTCTTAATTACTCAGAATGTGTCTTAATTACTCAGAACGATTCTTAATTATTTAAAATGCGTCTTAATTATTCAGATAGTTTCTTAATTATTCACAATGTGTATTTCTTATTCAAGATATGTATTAATTATTGAAAATGCGTCTTAATTACTCAGAATGTTTCTTAATTATTCATAATGCGTCTTAATTACTCGGAATGTTTCTTAATTATTCATAATGTGTCTTAATTATTCAAAATGTGTTTTAATTACTCAGACTGTGTCTTAATTACTCGGAATGTTTCTTAATTATTCAAAATGTGTCTTAATTACTCAGAATGAGTTTTAATTACTCAGAATGCTTCTTTATTACTCAGAATGTGTCTTAATTATTCAAAATGTGTCTTTATTTCTCAGAATGTGTCTTAATTACTCAGAATGTTTCTTAATTATTCAAAATGTGTTTTAATTACTCACAATGTGTCTTAATTATTCACAATGGGTTCTACTTATTCCAGATATGTATTAATTATTCAAAATGCGTCTTAATTACTCAGAATGTGTCTTAATTATTCAAGATGTGTCTTAATTACTCAGAATGTTTCTTAATTACTCAGAATGTGTCTTAATTACTCAGAATGTGTCTTAATTACTCAGAATGTGTCTTAATTATTCACAATGGGTATTATTTATTCCAGATATGTATTAATTGTTCAAAATACGTCTTAATTACTCAGAATGTGTCTTAATTATTCAAGATGTGTCTTAATTACTCAGAATGTGTCTTAATTACTCAGAATGTTTCTTAATTATTCAAAATGTGTCTTAATTACTCAGAATGTGTTTTAATTACTCAGAATGTTTCTTAATTATAGAAAATGCATCTTAATTACTCAGAACGTTTCTAAATTATTCACAATGACTATTACTTATTCAAGATATGTATTAATTATTGAAAATGCGTCTTAATTACTCAGAATGTGTCTTAATTACTCACAATGTTTCTTAATTACTCAGAATGTGTTTTAATTATTCATAATGCGTCTTAATTACTCAGAATGTTTCTTAATTATTCAAAATCTGTCTTAATTATTCAAAATGTGTCTTAATTATAGAAAATGCGTCTTAATTACTCACAATGTTTCCTAATTATTCACAATGTGTATTACTTATTCAAGATATGTAGTAATTACAGAAAATGCGTCTTAATTACTCAGAATGTGTCTTAATTACTCAGAATGTTTCTTAATTACTCAGAATGTGTCTTAATTACTCAGAATGTTTCTTAATTACTCAGAATGTTTCTTAATTATTCAAGATGTGTCTTAATTATTCAAAATGTGTCTTAATTACTCAGAATGTGTCTTAATTACTCAGAATGTTTCTTAATTATAGAAAATGCGTCTTAATTACTCACAATGTTTCTTAATTATTCACAATGTGTATTACTTATTCAAGATATGTAGTAATTACAGAAAATGCGTCTTAATTACTCAGAATGTGTCTTAATTACTCAGGACGATTCTTAATTATTTAAAATGCGTCTTAATTATTCAGATAGTTTCTTAATTATTCACAATGTGTATTTCTTATTCAAGATATGTATTAATTATTGAAAATGCGTCTTAATTACTCAGAATGTTTCTTAATTATTCATAATGCGTCTTAATTACTCGGAATGTTTCTTAATTATTCATAATGTGTCTTAATTATTCAAAATGTGTTTTAATTACTCAGACTGTGTCTTAATTACTCGGAATGTTTCTTAATTATTCAAAATGGGTCTTAATTACTCAGAATGAGTTTTAATTACTCAGAATGCTTCTTTATTACTCAGAATGTGTCTTAATTATTCAAAATGTGTCTTTATTTCTCAGAATGTGTCTTAATTACTCAGAATGTTTCTTAATTATTCAAAATGTGTTTTAATTACTCACAATGTGTCTTAATTATTCACAATGGGTATTACTTATTCCAGATATGTATTAATTATTCAAAATGCGTCTTAATTACTCAGAATGTGTCTTAATTATTCAAGATGTGTCTTAATTACTCAGAATGTTTCTTAATTACTCAGAATGTTTTTTAATTATTCAAAATGTGTCTTAATTACTCACAATGTTTCTTAATTATTCACAATGTGTATTACTTATTCAAGATATGTATTAATTATTGAAAATGCGTCTTAATTACTCTGAATGTGTCTTAATTACTCAGAAAGTTTCTTAATTACTGAGAATGTGTCTTAATTATTCATAATGCGTCTTAATTACTCAGAATGTTTCTTAATTATTCAAAATGTGTCTTAATTATTCAAAATGTGTCTTAATTACTCAGACTGTGTCTTAATTACTCAGAATATTTCTTAATTATTCAAAATGTGTCTTAATTACTCACAATGTTTCTTAATTATTCACAATGTTTATTACTTATTCAAGATATGTATTAATTATTGAAAATGCGTCATAATTACTCAGAATGTGTTTTAATTACTCAGAATGTGTCTTAATTACTCAGAATGTGTCTAATTACTCAGAATGTTTCTTAATTCCTCAGAATGTTTCTTAATTGTTCAAAATGTGTCTTAATTACTCAGAATGTTTCTTATTTATTCAAAATGTGTCTTAATTATTCAATATGTGTATTACTTATTCAAGATATGTATTAATTATTCACAATGCGTCTTAATTACTCAGAATGTGTCTAAATTATTCAAGATGTGTCTTAATTACTCAGAATGAGTTTTAATTACTCAGAATGCTTCTTTATTACTCAGAATGTGTCTTAATTATTCAAAATGTGTCTTTATTTCTCAGAATGTGTCTTAATTACTCAGAATGTTTCTTAATTATTCAAAATGTGTTTTAATTACTCACAATGTGTCTTAATTATTCACAATGGGTATTACTTATTCCAGATATGTATTAATTATTCAAAATGCGTCTTAATTACTCAGAATGTGTCTTAATTATTCAAGATGTGTCTTAATTACTCAGAATGTTTCTTAATTACTCAGAATGTTTCTTAATCATTCAAAATGTGTCTTAATTACTCACAATCTTTCTTAATTATTCACAATGTGTATTACTTATTCAAGATATGCATTAATTATTCAAAATGCGTCTTAATTACTCAGAATGTTTCTTAATTATTCATAATGCGTCTTAATTACTCAGAATGTTTCTTAATTATTCAAAATCTGTCTTAATTATTCAAAATGTGTCTTAATTACTCAGACTGTGTCTTAATTACTCAGAATGTTTCTTAATTATTCAAGATGTGTCTTAATTACTCAAAATGTTTCTTAATTACTCAGAATGTTTCTTAATTATTCAAAATGTGTCTTAATTACTCACAATCTTTCTTAATTATTCACAATGTGTATTACTTATTCAAGATATGTATTAATTATTCAAAATGCGTCTTAATTACTCAAAATGTTTCTTAATTATTCAAAATGTGTCTTAATTACTCAGAATGTTTCTTATTTATTCAAAATGCGTCTTAATTACTCAGAATGTTTTTTAATTATTCAAAATGTGTCTTAATTATTCACAATGTTTCTTAATTATTCTCAATGTGTATTACTTATTCAAGATATGTATTAATTATTCAAAATGCGTATTAATTACTCAGAATGTGTCTTAATTACTCAGAATGTTTCTTAATTACTCAGAATGTGTCTTAATTACTCAGAATGTTTCTTAATTACTCAGAATGTTTCTTAATTATTTAAGATGTGTCTTAATTATTCAAAATGTGTCTTAATTACTCAGAATGTGTCTTAATTACTCAGAATGTTTCTTAATTATTCAAAATGCGTCTTAATTACTCAGAATGTGTCTTAATTATTCAAGATGTGTCTTAATTACTCAGAATGTGTCTTAATTACTCAGAATTTTTCTTAATTATTCAAAATGTAACTTAATTACTCAGAATGTGTCTTAATTACTCAGAATGTGTCTTAATTACTCAGAATGTGTCTTAATTATTCACAATGGGTATTATTTATTCCAGATATGTATTAATTGTTCAAAATGCGTCTTAATTACTCAGAATGTGTCTTAATTATTCAAGATGTGTCTTAATTACTCAGAATGTGTCTTAATTACTCAGAATGTTTCTTAATTATTCAAAATGTGTCTTAATTACTCAGAATGTGTTTTAATTACTCAGAATGTTTCTTAATTATAGAAAATGCGTCTTATTTACTCAGAACGTTTCTAAATTATTCACAATGACTATTACTTATTCAAGATATGTATTAATTATTGAAAATGCGTCTTAATTACTCAGAATGTGTCTTAATTACTCACAATGTTTCTTAATTACTCAGAATGTGTTTTAATTATTCATAATGCGTTTTAATTACTCAGAATGTTTCTTAATTATTCAAAATCTGTCTTAATTATTCAAAATGTGTCTTAATTATAGAAAATGCGTCTTAATTACTCACAATGTTTCCTAATTATTCACAATGTGTATTACTTATTCAAGATATGTAGTAATTACAGAAAATGCGTCTTAATTACTCAGAATGTGTCTTAATTACTCAGAATGTTTCTTAATTACTCAGAATGTGTCTTAATTACTCAGAATGTTTCTTAATTACTCAGAATGTTTCTTAATTATTCAAGATGTGTCTTAATTATTCAAAATGTGTCTTAATTACTCAGAATGTGTCTTAATTACTCAGAATGTTTCTTAATTATAGAAAATGCGTCTTAATTACTCACAATGTTTCTTAATTATTCACAATGTGTATTACTTATTCAAGATATGTAGTAATTACAGAAAATGCGTCTTAATTACTCAGAATGTGTCTTAATTACTCAGAACGATTCTTAATTATTTAAAATGCGTCTTAATTATTCAGATAGTTTCTTAATTATTCAAAATGTGTATTTCTTATTCAAGATATGTATTAATTATTGAAAATGCGTCTTAATTACTCAGAATGTTTCTTAATTATTCATAATGCGTCTTAATTACTCGGAATGTTTCTTAATTATTCATAATGTGTCTTAATTATTCAAAATGTGTTTTAATTACTCAGACTGTGTCTTAATTACTCGGAATGTTTCTTAATTATTCAAAATGTGTCTTAATTACTCAGAATGAGTTTTAATTACTCAGAATGCTTCTTTATTACTCAGAATGTGTCTTAATTATTCAAAATGTGTCTTTATTTCTCAGAATGTGTCTTAATTACTCAGAATGTTTCTTAATTATTCAAAATGTGTTTTAATTACTCACAATGTGTCTTAATTATTCACAATGGGTATTACTTATTCCAGATATGTATTAATTATTCAAAATGCGTCTTAATTACTCAGAATGTGTCTTAATTATTCAAGATGTGTCTTAATTACTCAGAATGTTTCTTAATTACTCAGAATGTTTTTTAATTATTCAAAATGTGTCTTAATTACTCACAATGTTTCTTAATTATTCACAATGTGTATTACTTATTCAAGATATGTATTAATTATTGAAAATGCGTCTTAATTACTCTGAATGTGTCTTAATTACTCAGAAAGTTTCTTAATTACTGAGAATGTGTCTTAATTATTCATAATGCGTCTTAATTACTCAGAATGTTTCTTAATTATTCAAAATGTGTCTTAATTATTCAAAATGTGTCTTAATTACTCAGACTGTGTCTTAATTACTCAGAATATTTCTTAATTATTCAAAATGTGTCTTAATTACTCACAATGTTTCTTAATTATTCACAATGTTTATTACTTATTCAAGATATGTATTAATTATTGAAAATGCGTCATAATTACTCAGAATGTGTTTTAATTACTCAGAATGTGTCTTAATTACTCAGAATGTGTCTAATTACTCAGAATGTGTCTTAATTACTCAGAATGTTTCTTAATTATTCACGATGACTAGCTATATAAAGCCATGTAAATCGCACTCTACTTCAATGACAAATTAAAACGATAGTTATATATCTACCTAATCTACCCGTTACGGTACAAAACAAATCGAAAATTGCCCATGCCACTTTTCACCATTTTGATCATAAAATACAAATTCACGGTACCAAAGCGAAACTGTGTATGTTTAAATCAACCCTTGCAAAGAGGCTTAGCTTTCAGGCATGATTAGGGACGTAACTAATCCTGAAGAAAGTGCTGTTAAGTCTTGTAGCTAACCTTTACATTTGCTATATAACTTACAAGTTTAAAATAACCACGTGAAGGTATGGCAGATCTAATTTTTCCCTAATTTTTTATTTACTTTTACAAATGTAAACTGAAAAACAACTCTTTTTTTAGGCAACTTATTAATATTAAACCTAGGCTTTTAGTTTGATTTGTATTTTTCCGGGGGAAGAGTTAATTGACATAATCAGGGTTATTGCAGACATGGATATACGACGTGAGGCATTAAGCCGAAGCAAGCGGAAGCATGCATAAGAGACGAGTAAACAATGTCATTGCGTTTGTCGGCAGAAGGGAGACCGCAAGAAATGCCAATCCATTATCGATCCTCTCCCCTATTTTATTTTTAAACTATATTTTTGTTCGCGAGAAAGTCGAGTTTCATATCACAAAGTTGAGTCATCCATCACAAAGTCGAGTTATCCATCACAAACTTGAGTTATCCATCACAAAGTTGATAATCGGCAAAATACATTTCTCAAAATTTCATACATGCAGCAATATCACAGAAACAAAGCTTGGCAAAATTACAGTAAGACAATCGATATTCCTGACAAGATTACAGTAAGACAATCGATATTTCGCCATATGCAAAACCCTTCTGCAACGTGACTTTTCAGCGTGTTTCCGTGAAAGATTTTAAACCCATCATGTTTATAACCATCTCTATAGAGATTCGTGATTTTATCATAATTAGCAGTATACTTGTGCTGAGACCCCCTGTGTTATTTTATCCCGAAAACTAAAACTCTTAGGCTGATTGCATAGTCAAAAATTAAAAATATCAATTTTTGTCTTTTTTGCAAAATGTATTTTGAATTCAGTTCCATCAAAATATGTGACAACAATGCCTTCATCAATATATAGATCCGAATAGATCCGATTCTACGCAAGAACCAGAATGGTTTCCGTCCGGGTCGCTCTACTCTTGGAGAAATTCTCACACTGCGCACATTTTGCGACAAAACTGCAGCTTTCATCTTCATTGACTTCACCAAGGCTTTTGACTCTGTTAACCGCGAGAAAATGTTTGAAATGTTAAGGTTTTATGACATTCCAGCAAAATTTATCGAAGCTATTAAAGTCCTGTATACAAACACACGCTCCACTGCCCTGACACCGGACGGCGAAACAGAGCCTTTTGATATTTTCGCTGGTATTCTTCAAGGTGATACATTTGCACCATTTCTCTTTACCATTGTAATCGATTACATCATGCGAGTTTCCGTCAATACTATGAAACAAAATGGACTCATGTATCAGCCCAGAAGAAGCTGACGTTATCCTTCTCTTCATTTCACTGATGCTGATTTTGCCAATGGCATTGCCCTTTTGTCAGACAGCCTCATTAACGCCCAGGCACTACTATCTGCCCTTGAATCAGCAGCAGTCTGTAAAGGGCTTCATCTGAATGAAACCAAAACAGAGTGTATGTCAATTAACTTTCGCAACAGCATTGAAATTAAAACTCTTTCAAATAACATTCTCAAATGTGTTGATGACTACAAGTATCTAAGATCACACATAATAAACTCTGAAGAAGATTTTAATATCAGGAAGGGCATGGCATGGACTGCATGCAACAAAATGGATAAGATCTGGAAATCCAAGTTCGAAAGTAAGATTAAGACTAGAATTTTTTGGGTAATAATCGAACCCATTTTACTATTATTATTATTATTATTATTATTATTATTATTATTATTATTATTATTATTATTATTATTATTATTATTATTATTATTATTATTATTATTATTATTATTATTATTATTATTATTATTATTATTATTATTATTATTATTATTATTATTATTATTATTATTATTATTATTATTATTATTATTATTATTATTATTATTATTATTATTATTATTATTATTATTATTATTATTATTATTATTATTATTATTATTATTATTATTATTATTATCTTAAGGCTTACAACAGTTTAGGCGAAATTCACCTGTAAAAAAGCCTCTCATATAATATATATATAAAAAATAATTTCCAGAATGAATTATTAACATGACGCTTAAAATTTTCTATTTATCATATATATGTAACTTGTTTACCCAAAATTTATCTAATCGAGATTTAAATGCGTTTAACGATGGTGCCGATACAACATCCTGATGAAGAGTGTTCCAGTCATTTACTGCTCTGTTAGTTATAAAATGCCGCCTAATTAAAGTATGAGCGTCTTCTTTCACGAGCCGCATGTTGTGACCTCTTGTGTTGTAGGGGTTACGGTTAATATGTAGTAGAGAGTTGTGGATTTCGTATGATTTATTGAAGATTTTATAAATTTGTATCATATCACCACGTTCTCTACGATACTTCATACTTGGTAAGTTAAGCAACATTAGTCGCTCAGTGTAAGTATATTTCCTTAAATTGGGTAGAAGACGTGTAGCTCTTCTAAGCACATTTTCAATTTGCTTACTGTCTTTTTTAAATAGTGAAAAATTGACACACAATACTCAAGATGAGGTCTTACTAGGCTAGTGAACAAAAGTCTAAAAGATCTATTGTCAAGATGCACGTACGTACGCCTTATTAGACCTAACATTTTATTAGCTTTGTTGACCTGTATCGACACATGCGTAGAAAAACTCATTTTCGGATCAACATAAACACCTAGATCTTTTTCATTTTCAGTTACTTCAAGCGGGACCTTTCTACCATTTGATTTTGTAAGGTAATATACATGCATTTTGTTTTTATTTCCGACGTGGAGTACTTTGCATTTATCAATATTAAATGACATGCCCCATTTTTCTGCCCAAAGTTCTAAGGTATGGAGATCATTTTGTAGCTGATTAGCTGATATATTTTCATTGTGCATTGTACTGAAGATCTTAGCGTCGTCCGCATAAAGCAAAGCTTCAGATTTTAAGCCATCAGTAATGTCGTTTACAAACAACAAAAACAAGATAGGACACTACTTTCCAGTTCGATTTAGACTCATTTATGATTACGCGTTGTCGTCTATTTGATAAAAAATCCTCTATCCACGATAATACATCTCCATTTATTCCGTAACTTTTAAGTTTAGCAATAAGCCGTTTATGAGGAACTGAATCGAATGCTTTCGCAAAATCTAAATAAATTGTATCTATAGGTATGCCTTGTTTTATGGATGATGTCCATACGTCTAACATTGTTAATAGATTTGTAAAACACGAGCGTCCAACAATGAAACCGTGTTGTCGATGATTGATTAGGTCATTATCAAGGAGATGTTTTAGAAGATGATCTCTGACGATAGATTCGAGTACTTTACAGGGAATACTAGTTAAACTAATTGGTCTGTAATTATTTGGGTTATCACGCTTTCCTTTTTTAAATAAGGCGGTAAGATTGCCATCTTTCCAGTCTTGTGGGTTTTCTTGCCTTAAAGCTTTATTATAAATTATTTTAAGGGGCAAATCAATTACAGCTGATAGTTCTTTTAGTACTCTTGAGTGAATACCATCAGGGCCTGACGATTTGTTAGTTTGTAACTTTTGGAGCTTATAGCGTACTTCTTCTGATGTTACTTCGATTGAATTTAGCTTATGTGTGAAAGTTTCATTAATAGTGGTAGGAATGTTACTGGTGTTTTCGTTGGTGAAGATATTTGAGAAAAAATTTACAAGAATATTAGCTTTATCAAGATTGTCTGTAGATAACGAACCGTCAGGTTTGGTAAGATCAGGCATGGTATACTTTGTCTTCATTTTTGAAGAAGCATATTTAAAAAACGCTTTTGGGTTGGATTTGGATTCTTCGGCGATGTTCTTTTCAAATTGTTTTATAGCTTTTCTGCACTTCCATTTCGCCTGATTTCGTAGCCTACTATAAGCTAGATAATCAGAACTTTGTTTTGTTAATAAAAAACGTTGGTAAGCTTTTTGCTTGGTTTTTATTTTTGCCATCGCGTTTTTGTTAAGCCAAATTTTTTTCCGATTATTATTAAAGGACGATTATTTTTATGAGGAATATTTTTTTGAATAGAAAATGAAAGTTCATCTTTGAAAAGTTTCTACGATTCGTGAACGTTTAGGCCATTTAATCGTTTTTCCCAGTTATAATTGGTAGAGTATTCTCTCATAGCATCAAAATTACCTTTGTTATATAAAAAACATTTTCCGTTTGCTCGGTTTTTAATTGATTGCAGACATAGTTAAATGTAATGACGGAATGATGGCTTTTTCCAACAGGTGCAAGATATGATAGATTAGAAACCATTGTTTCTTCGTTTGTGAAAACTAAGTCGAGAGTATTTGGATTTTGTAATGAACGATGGTGTGTTGGTTCAGTGACATGTTGGAACAGAAACGAGTCTCGATAAGCTTCAATGAACTTGTTGGCTTTATGGTTTTCTGGAATGTTCGTACTAATCGATTTCCAATTTAATTCTGGATGGTTGAAATCGCCCGTGATCAATATATGACACTTACTTTGCGACATAAGTCGAATAGCGTCATTAAGAGCATTGTTGTTACTCACAGAACTATTCGGGGATCGGTATATACAGCATACCAACATACGTGTGTTTGACCCACAATTAAGTTCACACAAAATGTTTTCTTTAAAAGTAGAAGATAGCGTATTCGATACTATGCTTGCAGCATATTTATTTCTAACATAAATAGCTACACCACGATGACAATTTGGACTTTCTAAGTTTGTAAAACATTTAAAACCATCTAGAGATAGTTCAGAGGGTTGGACGGGTATAAAAGAATGTTTTGGTAAGATCTCAGTCACACATACAATATCAGTATTCTGCTGCTCAATTAAATGTTTAAGCTCCGAGAGTTTATTTGTTAGCGAATCGACATTGGTATATAGACAATTCAGATTTTCAATCTGTTTGTTTACTGCTTTTTTATGCGCTTTATATACATGTTCCAAGGTGGACCTCTTACTCTGTACATCCATTCCCCCGATTCATCAATTTGTTCCTGAGCCTTTGCCTCTTCCCGCAACTTATTAAAAGTATCTCTTTGCTCTTTGCTTCGATCATGATTAATGAAGACTGTGGAATTCGATTGACGTAAAATGTGAAGGGTTTTCATTATGGAATATTTAATCGATAGGGATGAAAAAGAGACAAGTAATGGTAATGTTTCCGATTGACCGATTCGTTCACAATTAGTTATCATGTTGGAGTTAATTTCAATGTTCAATGATGCCCTAATGAAGGTTATAAAATTATCTTTTTCAGAAACTTTTTTGTTTTCATTAATAAGATTAAAAGCAATGACATTTTTTTCTCTGTTTTCTCTATCTTTTATACCTTTAATGACAGTATCTACTGCGTTGTTGTTACATGGCATCAATGAAGCAGTTTTCTCTAACTGTGACAAGCGCCTTTCAAGATTGGTGTTTAGTCCTTCAAGATTTTTTATGGTACTAGTATTTTTGTCAACGATGGTTTTTATATTATCGTTTATCAAAATATTATTTGTTTCAATACTATTTAGCCGCGCATTAACCTTTTCGAAAAATGAGTTACACCTCGCTTCGATGTCCTTTTCAACAAAAATAGCATTCAGAGCTGGTTTTGCACAGTCTGGACAAAACCAGTAATTGTCATTCCTTTCATTGAGCAACTTTACAACTTTAGGATCAAGGCTACAACAGTCACTGCAAAAGCATGCAGAACAACGCGTGCAGTTTCTGAAATAATTTACACTTCCGTGCATATCACAGTTCTCATTGCAACATTTCGCACTCAAATCTTCCATTGAGTTATTATTTAAACGCACAGGTTTCTTCAAGCTTCTCCCGTATGAGGACTTTGTAGAAGACATAATAGAAAGATAACAAATTCAGAATGGAATGGAAACCAGGCTGCAATTACTACAACTACTTGCGACCAATTATACCTAAATGACAACGGATGTTGACAAAACAGAGTTTAATTGGGCAATCAGTAATGTGCTAATTACAAATTTTTGGTTTATGAGAAAGAAACCCTCAAACAAAAACAACAATGTAGTCCAAAATGATTTTAATACGAAAGCAAAGGAGTTCCAGCCTCAAAAAACCCTATTCCTTTAGGATATGGAGCAATCTCCTAGAGCTACAACCTTAGCTACGACTGAAGGCCCCTAACAACCGAGAAAAAATCGTGGCAATTTAAATACCAGAAAACAAAAAACAAAAAAAAAAAATACAGAAAAGAAAAACGTTTTTATCTAGCTTTTTTAAATGATTCTAAAAACAATAGTAAAATATAATTAGGATAAAACGTTAAAAGTATATACACAGTAAAAGATCCAAAACAAGATTAATTCGACACTTGATAAGCACGTCCGTTCACTTCGGAAACCAGGTTGATCTAGAACTACTTACTTACTGTTTACTCTACAGATCTGAAACATGGGCTCTTTCCGCCAAACAACACCGCCGCCTAGATGGATGCTATACCCGTCTTCTCAGAAGAGTATCAAATCTTTCGTGTAAAAAACACCCAACTCTTAAAATGATATACGGTGATCTACCTAGGATATCAACGTTAGTGCAAAGGAGACGCGTCCAGTTTGCTGGACATTGTGCACATGCCTCAGATGAACTTGTGTCATCGTTCCTCTTATGGAGGAACCCGTCATCACTTAAACGGTCACGAAAGCTCACCTTTCCAGACATCATATGCAGAAACACCGCTATCGCCAAGGAAGACCTTTTGACAGCTATGAATGATAGGGTATACTGGACAGGTGTAGTGAATTCTATCTCGGCTGAGGCCGCAAGATGATGATGATGATGACCTTCATCAACTTTTATGATAACTTTTATTATAACCATGCCCATCATCATCATCCTTTTAACGTCGCTTTTCCATGCTTATGCATGGGTTGGACGGTTTCAAAAGATGATTTTCTCAAATTATGTAGGTTTAATCATCTGATGGTTTGTTGGTGCAGATGTTTTTACGGCTGGATGCCCTTCCTAGCGCCAACCCCAGAAAGAGGAAAACAGTGGTGAGTTAACCCACGCAAGGTACCAACTTTGTATTTAAAACAAAGCTATGCATAACGACATGGATGCTTATGCCCATGAGGTCAAAGATGTTATACGACCCACATACCCACGTACCATTAAATTTTCGCCGAAGGGGTGGGGGATAATAGGGCAAGGTACAGTGTGAGGATATGAAACAAAGAAATTTGAAAGAAAAACATCGATAACTTAAATATTCCATTCTGCTTGAAAAGAGATGATGTTTTTGATCCATTAAACCTTCTAGTGATACGAGTATTTTCTTTTATTTTAAAGTTTTATCTTTTACAAAAGGTAATATAAATTTCTTAAAAATATATACACGCATACACCATATCAGCATACACAAATACCAAGTTTTTAATGGCTTGGAAACTGAAAGAAAACAGAAGGTTTCATCATAGAGTACCTTAAAATAAAAAAAATAAATTAGTTCTGGACTAAGTTCGAAAAGTGCTTACAAAAATCAAAATCGTAATGAAATGAACAAATTATTAAACAATGTTTATAAGAGGTATGCTATACTAAATACAAAACAATGTATCCGGTTCGACGGAAGACTGATAGATAGATAGATGCCGTCAATTGTCAGTTTGCCCAGTACACATCATAAAACTCTTTTACAAAACCTTTTTTTACAAACAGTTTTTTTTTTGGGGGAGGGGGTGGTGGAGCAAGGGGATGCTGTTAACATTGGTAAACAAAACAATTTTGCGATGTAACCCGTAATGACTGTGAACTTGCCTTTTTGTGAACTCGCGAAATTTAAACTTGAGAATTTCTTGATTTAGAAAGTTTTTACTTAGCTTTTATTCGCTATAGGTTTTTCTAAACTTCTTTAGATTTTTCACGCAGGAATTTTCATCGTCAAGAATGCATATGCACGTGCAAATATCACTCATCGTTTCTTTAAGTAGAGATTAGCATGAGTCATGACTAAATGTGTTTGTAACAGTGAGAGTTACTTAATAACACGATTAATAAGAAAATTCATCTTTTTTACAAAGATGTGAACAACTAATCGGAAATTTTTAACATCACAAGCATTAATAAAACATAACAATAATCTTAAAAATTACATAGATTTCTACCATTTTATTATTTTGACGTTTTAATAAACCGTGTTGTCAACACAGCAATAAAACAGTAAAATCAGAAGAGTCTATTTTTTAAGGACAGATAAACACTAACATTTTTCTTCTATTCTATTCGCTTTCTTCTTCGTAAAAGTTGGTTGTGCTACTTTTTCTTTAAAACGCAGAATTTTACTGTTTTAAACAGCTCTCTCCTTCAAAGGTTGAATGTGTCGCATTTGCTCGAAAACATTGGAAGAATGATTTAAAACCAAATAAAACACTTTTACTTCGCGGCGGGTTCATTGGTCAGACGTCATTTTGCGTTTTGTTGTGTTTTATAGTAGGACTAGGAATCGTCATGGTACCAAAAAACCGTCAACATCTTTCATAACTGTGAATTAATTAATCCAATCTTGAGCTTCGTACTATTTTAACTCGGCAGCACTCAGTTTCAGTTGCGAGCAGTTGGACAAAGTTGCAGTAAGAGGTGATAGATGCATCAATAAAGGTAATCCTTTTTCATTAAACTTGTGATTTGTGATCGACAAAGTTGCAGCAAGTAATAGGTGGTTATGCCAGAGTAATCCTTTACGTCCGTGGACTTACGCAAACGTTCTTCACCGTACGGAAATATGGCGTATCGACACCATGATAATAAATGATCAAGGGTATAGGAAAAGCCACGAGCTCTTAATAGTTCATTTTATTCCGTTCTGCAATCATTCGTTTATCAATTTTTCTTGAGATCAGGATTCAACGTCTCATTAATCATTGCAAAAATATTGTTCATTGATTTTCCAATGATGGCGCTAGAAGGCAACTATTTCTATATGCCATTCATATCAAATATCTAAAAAAAAAGTCTACTCAACGATGACACAGAAAAGGCATATTCCATACAAAACTAGGTAGTAATTGAAAGTTCTAGCTCTACAAAGGGAATTTATAAACTTCTTTTGCTAATTGCTTGCGTTCCAGTACTAGTTTTGCCGTGCGTTGCTGTTGTCACGACAACGTCTCCCTTAATTCAACGAAAAGCGCTCATTAGCCGTTCCCGCTTTCAATAATACATGCGCGGCTTAAAATCTGAAAATACATGCACATAGGTGGTGGGAAGATGGCGTTTTACAGTAGCACACGGTTTTTATGTTTTTTGCTTTTGCTTGCGACTGCGGACTCTTCGTGCGAAAACAAATCTCTTCATCGAAGGTTAGGCGAGAATGCTTTCGCTATTGGTGATGTGGTGAAGATAGAGGGGAAACGTGTCGCTAACGGTAACTTCTGCAACTCCTTTTCTTATTCCTAACTAGCTAATGCTTATACTACTGGAGAGTGTTTGACTTTGAACCAAGAAGTGCAGGTTTCGAATTTCGACACGTTCCTAGAAGTACTGCGCTCACTTTGTTTCTCAGTGAAGTGGTTTCTAGGATTTGTTTCATGTTTCCGGGTTAAAATTAGAGAGAGGATTTGAACATCAAAAGAATCATATTCGAATTGCGCCTTGAACAGGGAAAAGTTTAGTCAAAAAAAACAAAAACACTTTCCTTCTATTTTACTGTAGTGATGGACCAACACCACGTTTAGCTATAAGTAAAATCGGTGAATAAAAAACTTCATACATGTGTAAGAAATAGCTATAGATCCTTGAAATCTGTCCAATTTAGATTTTCCAGGTTTTTTTTACCTTACAGTATGTGTGAACTTACCTGATACAACCAATGAAACAATGGTAGAAGAAAATATGCTACATATATATTCAGATTAAGAACTTCTTCCCACGAAATATGTACTTTTTACGAGATTTTAGCAAAAGAGATTTTATCTCGCGTCTAGAATTTGACCAACAATTTGTGTGTGTTGAAATATCTCTGTGTCACCAACACATGAAAAATAGTTTACAATGAGGTTAAGATACATTATACTGTAGCATCATATCATTCCATATCATTCTGCATTTTGTTTTCCTACCATGGCAACCCATACCATTACATCATTCACAAACTCATACGTGTCATATACTCAGCTTCCCACAGGTCTCATTATCACCTCATTAACCTTTTGTTTACACGTTTACTTTCGTATATATATTGAACAACAAAAACTCCTCTCCCCTTTTTGTAAAGAGAACGCCAATGTAGATTGAGCGAAGTAGCAAGAAAAAATTTTTGAATTAATGGCTCAAACCCGCCTTGAACTATTAAAATACACTTCTCTTTGCCAAAAATCACACGAACAAAAATCCGTTTTTTTTAAACTTCTTGTTCTTGGAAACCTGTATGTGCGTGCTTCTATACTTTCAGTAAAACTGGTGAACGTCTACCAACCATTTCAGAAAGAGTCGCGCACGGCTCACGCGTGCCTATTCGCGTGTCTTCTTTTCAACGGTTGCAACATGGCCGTGTTTCGTCATAAGAGCGACATGAATCTCTGTGAACTGTCGTCGTTTTGTTTCGGTACCGACGATCATTTCTTGCAGAACGATAAAGATTGGGATGTATACTCACTCTGACACTATGTTGACATTGCACCGCAGCACTGTTAAAAATATAGTTCGCACCTCATTAAGGATATTTTAGTTGTTGGTAGTATAACGGAAAGCGGTAATTGTAGTCCGAGACGAAGAGATATATGTATCTGAAAATGTTTTAAATTTGTCAAGTGTGACTAACTTCTGCTAGTTCCTTGATGATATTAATGATATTATTTTCGTTCCCCTTGCAATACCGTGAATATTAAAACGTTTCTATGTTACAAAAACACGAAAAAATAGATACAATTAGTTACCTGTCTATAGATTTCATTTGTCTAAGAAATGACGTTTAAAATTTCTTGATGACAATGTCATTAAAATATATCTACTTTTTCATGCACTTCTAACATCGAAACATTTTAACGTGCACGAAATCTGGTTTCACAGTATTTATTGACTTTCAATTATCTTGTATTGGTAACTTTCACGAGACGCGGTATTTTTTTGCAACATTGTGGCTGGAGGGAGAAACATCAAAAGTTTCAAGAGAAAGTTATATACCCAAAGTAGATGTCCATTGGAAGAATGGCAGGGTTTTTTGGATCATGGAAATTTTAAGTTTGAAGTACAAAGTTTTCATTTCAATTACTTAAGCAACACCATTTTGAAAGAATTGATTTGTATTAAGAACAAATACAAATGATTTCATCATAAAACACGAACAGCAGGTTAATAATTACCTGTATGCAATTAGCAGCTACGCATATAAAATCTACAAGCAGAATAGCCAAACGTCTATTTTTACAGTGAAGGTTTTTCTCTATTATAAATGGGGACTTCGTATATATAACTTTACCTAAAAATTCTCATTTACCACTTTAACAAAATTCAAACTCTTCTTCATCCTTCGATCATTTCAATCGCTTGAGATCTTATTTTCATCTTGGTACTAGTTTGTAATTGATACTTCTCTAAGAATGCTATGAGTAATGATATGTTTATGATAAAAGTTTAAAACAATTTTTGTCTGGTCGATGTGACTGCGAGATGCAATGTTTGGATTTGATGAATGCCATTTCGAGATGTGTTTGAATCCGGGTCCTACCAATAGGTGGAAGTGGTACAAAAAGGTCGAGTTTGATTGAAGAGAAATATGCTGAAGCTTGATTAAAGTCGGAGCGATGACACCTTGTGGCCCTTAGAGCCCACTTTGACACAATATAGGTAAAGAAATTGCACTGTTTGGTCGAGTAAAAGCGCGAGAAACCTCGGAGTGACACTCGACCAGATTTTGGGCATCGACTCCCATGTGAACATGTTGTACAGAGTGGCTAATTACACTCTCGAGGAGATAAGCCGCATACTGACAGTAGAAACAACGAAATCGTTAGTCAACACGCTCGTACTTTCTAGAGTCGATTACGGGATTACTAAATTACACAACACAGTCCGTCTTTGAGGTCACTGTATTGGCTACCGATAAGACAATGGCTAATCTTCAATGTCCTCACCCCAGTTTCCCGCTTCATGCAAGGACTCTATCTCGCTGACTTTCTCGAATTGTGTAGAGCCAACAAGTAGCCGACGTTCTCGGGATAAACAGTAACTTGCCGTGTCACGGACAAGAACTGCTTTTCATTGAGGTTCATTAACAACAAGAAAACCTATGTAACAAGTAAATAACGACGGTGTCAACACTGAAACGGATTTTTCGGTTTAAGTTCATTTTATTTGAAAAAAGGCAAAATTCTGATTGTTTCTAAAAGATATTAAGTCACAGACATGCAGTGATTCAAATCACTGTAAAAGAACTCGCATTTCATCCCCATTCCCAAGTTCTGTAACGTTTCTCATGCATTTCCAACTTCGACAGATTGATTAGCAACAGGCTCGTCAAATATTTCAATACCATTGTCTTCATCCACTTCATTCATCAGCTTCCACCTGAAGTGAAGTGAATTTCTTAGTCGGACGTCTGTCGTTATAAGACTTGAAGCAGTAGCAACAACTTCAGCGGCGGTTAATTCTAAAGAAATAAGTATGGATTACTTCCACTTTGTCCAATAATCATACAGGTCATTTCTCGCCTAAAATTAAGCTTTTGCTTGGCCGACATCATATTTGTTGTACCAACGGAAGGAAAAGAAACAATTTTATAATTATAACCATAGTCACTCGAAATAAACCCTGGTCTGGAAGCTCATTCAAAATCCTTTGTTTCTTACATCCTTTACTCGCAGCATATTTTTTATTTGATCACGTGCCTAACGGAGTGCACAACATTTTTTCAAAATGGCTGAAAATACATTTGTTTTGCAGGAAAGATTAGATTTAATATGTAATAACGATGTATCCACGCTGGAATTAGAACTAGAAAATGATTTCGATGAAGCTTTAGCACAGGTAAGGCCTATTTCTATATTTGGAAACGATTTATTTGTGTACTTATTTGTTATATTGTGCTGGCATCCAACAAAGACGGGATTATTATAGTATTATTTTTTAGAGTTGGTGGTTTGTTTGCTTGCTTGGTAATTTAATGTTACTAAGGTGTACATTGAATTTTTTTAGGTCAAAACCGCAGGCACAATCTTACAATGTGAACTATGTAAAAAATATTACAAAACAAAGTCTGGGCTAAATAGACACAAAGCGTCCAACCACTCCGCTAACAACGAATTCACAGCCAATTAACCGAGAATGTTTGTTTACACTTGCCTTGGAGTGTCAAACGGAGATATGTACAAACAGATGTTATCCGTTATTATTACGAGAGACATTAAAACAACAACAAATAAATCTCACTGATGAACTTATAAACGAAGTAAATTATTTACAAGCAATTGAAAATAACAAGGACGGAGAAGCATACTACTCATCATTTTATGGCACAGTTGTAATGTTGTCCTCTACATTTTTTCCAGAAATGGAAGTGCAAACAAGCACTTTATTTCCAACAAAGTTAGCAGATAAGATATTTAAAAAGATAACGCAACCCTTTCAAAAAACTTGCGCTAAAAATCTTGCTATAACTGAAACTGAAATGGGAGGTTTGGAATACCTTTGTGGTTATGTTGTGCACAAATTCTCGAAAAAAATAAGAAATCAAAAAGATTATAACTCTCGGGAAAATCAGATGCTACTGGCTATCCTAAAAGAGACTGAGACTTTAAATTGTGAGGAACAAAAATTAATTGCATGTCAATCACGAGGAGGGCTTACTGCTGTGTCGAAAGAATTTTTGCAAATATTCCTTAAAGTAGAAGAAGTATTTCGAACACAAACTGGGTGGGGAAACAGTCATGGGGCATTTGATTTCGCAGGAGTGTTTATATTCGAATGTTTGCTTCGAGACTCTTTATTTTGTTGGCTAACAAACTTTTTGCAGATAAAACAGTCTGTATCCTCGTCATCATCACATAATAAAACCGTGCAATACTTTGGTCGTTTATAATTTAGTGCCTGGATAGGAAAGTCATTTTCAATATTTTCAATGTTAAACTTAGATGGAACTGAATGAATTATTAGAGACCCCCCAGTGAAACTTGTTACGCCCATGCAAATTTTGTAGTGTGTGAACTTTGATATCAAGCAAAACATGGATACTGTGTACTGATCGATAATAATGTTTATATATATCATGATCTTCTGGAAGTAACCATCCAAACACTATACAACTGAAAGCCAAACTCTCATCTACTACAATTTCATATTGTGGTATTAAGTATGGAGCTTTAAAAAATTTGAACGATACTGTGGTATCATTTTCATCAACAATCCACCCATTAAGTTTTTGTTTATTTACTTTTTTTACTAAGTCGGTAATGTTTTTGTATACAAGTCCATTGACTTTTAGGTATTACAATGTTTCTATGGCGGTTTTAACTATTTGTCTTCTTTCATTTGGCACTTTAGTTTCATGTGACTTTATTGGTAAGTTTAAAGTTGGAAGTGCACCAGGTTTCAGACATTTTTTCCCAGTCTCTAAAAACATAAAGAACAATTTAATGCAAATAAAATAATATAAAATCATATTGCTTATAAAAAAAACTTTTTCGATTGATGTTTATTTTCATTTATTAAAATGTATACCGACCAGAATAGCGCGTATAATGATTAGAGAACGTCTTTTACGGAACCCCGTTTAAAAGTATTATGTACGTATACTTTACTTTAAAATATTCAACAATTCCGGTTAGTCTGTTGAATTGTTTGCAGTGAAATTATGTTGCAGATTAAAATTCCTGGCTTTTTTAGGTTTTAATGTCATACTTGCAACAAATCAAATAACTTACTAGTATATTCAATATCTTCAGGAGCAAAATGTTTCTCACAAATGGAAAGATTTTTGTCTTTGAAGTCTTTACCAACCGAACGATATTTGCAAATAAGGTCGATCATTTTTCTTCTCCATTCAACATAAAACTCTCCTTGTCTTGTTGTTAGCTGGAAAATATCTATACCTTCAAATTTATCAAATCTTGTGGTGCCACATTGAGGCAATGCGCAATTGGATCCTGGCATAGCTACTTGGAGTAAAAGTTCTTTTCTGATTTTTAAAAATAGTATATAGATAGTACAAACGTTTTTGCCGATTAACAAAATTTGCTTTCCGATATGTGCACTTGGTTAGGCACGTGACCAAATGTTTTTCCGAACAAAGAGTATTTTAACATTATTTGCGAACTTCCAGACCAGGGTTTATTTCGAGTGACTATGTTATAACTGAACAAAGAAAGATTAAAATTCGAATCTCAAAATTTTCGAACTATTTTCTTTAAAAATCGAACTTCGAAATGAAAAGGTTCGAGATAGTGGGCTAACAGAACTGAAGAGAGCGAAGGGAATTATAAGGAAAGTTACTGGGAGTATTCATTTTTCGTCGCGTCACACAAGATATAAAATTATGCTGTATTAAAAAAATATTTATTTATCGCGAGAATTAATCCGTTTCTCGGATATTTGATGTAATGTTCGCGAGTTCAATGTGAATTAGTCGTGTTTCTCTATTGATTGTTTAGACCCCCGAACACACAGCAACATTGAAACCTTCGTTCTTATGAAGTTTGCAGTTGCCACAAATACAATTCAGACATGCGTTTGTAGAAGGTTTGGTATTCACAAGCCATTCCACCGTTTGAAGCAAATACTAGTGGTGTAAATGTCCCGTTCTCTACTTGTAGCTCTCGTTTGTTGCATTTTTTCTTTTTCTCGGCCTTGTTACGCTTGAAGCATTTGTTGAGCTCCAGACCACTGCATCTCAACAGCTACCACTACGTAGTTTCCGAACAGCATCAGTCAATCTCTGGAACGATTTTCTTTTCGACTCTTCATTCAATTTTTTCAACATTGAAGAGTTCTTTGAAAAAGCAACTGTGAAAAGGGGTTATTCAAATATTGTGTTTTATTGTATTGCATCGCCCTCTGAAGTTACATGCGAACAACAATTTCTGTATCTTTTATAAAAAATAAAATAACGAAATTGATCTTCCCTCCCTAAAAATATCTAAAATTTTAATGATCTTTTATTGGTCCTACTACCTCATTAAAGTTGTCCAATGCTTATGAAATTACATGCAAATCGATGTTTTCAGAGTGGAAAGAGTTGGTCGCAATTTCCGACACTGAAGTTGTTAAATGATGGCTTTCTAGCAAAGGAAGAATGACCGATAAAGTAATCAACATACTTCAGAACTATTATGGTATAAAGTCAATACAAAGGTGATTTATGAAAATGTAAATTGCAGCGGTTAATTGTTGGGACGATGTTTAGACCGTGAACGGCTTCTTCACTAATAATACGATGGTATTTGAGACGTTTTTGGATAGTTAGCCTTGAGACAAATATATTTATGTTTGAAGTTTTTAGAAAGAAAAATGAGTTGCGTGTCGTTGAAATGAATCGAAAATCAACTGAAATAAAGCAACGAAAAAAGGTGAAGTTTACGGACAAGGAGAGTTCTAGACTATTTGTAGGTTTGCTCTAAAATTTGGTACAATTATATGCCGAAACTGAAATTTAAGCCAACTTTAAGAATTTTAAAAGTACCAACTTTTTAATCTAAGATGGCGGTGATCGGTACGGGAAAAACAAATTTTGTATCAAGTATGGAAGTCTACTTCTTTGTCGATCTTATGTTACCTTGACAGCACATTGTCGTTCAAAATAAGCTAATTAAATTTGCGCGTAATTAATTATTTTAAGGTGGTTTCCTTATAAATAAATATATTTTTGAAATATTACATTTCTTATGATGAAAGACATTTAACAATATGAAATAAAGCAAAAAACATTTATATATATTTTTAACTGAATAATTAGCACTAACGAACCCGGAAACGATTAAATTTCTGTCAAAGATATCTCGAGAATGCTATATTGGATTTAACTCAATTTTTCAGGAGTTATTCGTTTTCATTAGACAAAGGTGCTGAACCTAAAATATCTAACATAATTGATTTGTATAGTTTATTATATTGAAAAATATTTATTTGGCTACCGCGGAACCGGCTAATTAGCATAAATTAATGACTTAAATATTTTGTATTTATTTTTTTTGTCGCAGCACATGAATAGAAGCCTCATAAAACTATTTCTAAAATTTTATAGAAATTGAAACAGCGGTTCAAAAGTTATCTCTGTTAAAAGTCAAGAAATATTGTTCTGAGAAAAATTACTTTTAAAAAAAAAGTAAGAAAAATTAAAAGTATAGCTTTTAGAAACGGAACAGGATAGAAACAAGAAGCCACACTTATCATAAATACGCTAGTTTTGGTTGATTTCGAGAGGCAAAACTAACCATATCTGCGTTGCTATGTGCGTTGTCAAGTTAATTGTTTTAATACCTCTTCCTAAAAAATAATAAAATACAACAATTTATGAGTAAAATTTTTAAAAACTAAGTTCATTTTTGTAATCTACGGTATCCAAAACCGACAATAAAAAAAATCGAATTTTTATAATTATTTCTAGGGAAACCACCGTAAACATTTTTGTCATTTACAACAAAAAAATATTACTTCGCCTAACTTAATTTTATTTAACATCTTAACTTTATTTTTCCACGTGCCGCCTACAAGTTTGGATCGTTTTTTTTGCAAAAACTTGCTGTGAACCTATTTTATTTCATTTGTTTTCAATTTTTTGCCACTAATTTATTTAATATTATTTTACGAAAAATCGCCAGTCGACAATGTTGGTTGTGGAGGTCTTGTAACACATGATTCTTTCGATTTTCTTCAGTCTTCCACCAGAGGATTTAAACACAAAATTGGGTAAATTTCCTACAATGTATTTCAGCTATCCGGCGATAGCGCAATGGTAATGGCGTTCTGCTCTCAACCGAAAGGTTCTAGACCATGCTACCACAAAGTTGTTTAGTGAGCGGTAATTAAAAACGCCGTATTTCATCAGAAATAACCGCAGAACAAATGGGAACACTACACTAAAACTGTGGGCTGAGGTCTTCATGATAATGCTTAATGAGCGTTCTGGGAGCCTCGTTAAAAAAACAAAATAATAGAATCGATATGTATTTCATTTTTTCCCGTCAAATTTTTTTTAGTAAGGACCCTAAATTGCTTTCGCTATAAATTTAAAACCAGAATAACAAGAGCACGTTTATAGAAGTTTGCGATGTGGCTGAGGCTTATCAATATACTTGAGTGAAAAAAATTTGTGCTATTTTAATTGAGAAAATAAATATATTGTTTTAAAGAAAACTTTAAATCATTAAACTGCATCTTATATTTAAATTTAACTTTAGTGAAAGTATCATAAATAAAACGGAGTTTTTTCCTGCAACCATCTGAAGATGTATTCAACTTCAATAGGCGAACGCGACAAATTTAAACCCGGATCAAGCTTTTCATAATATTGATAAATAAATAAATACACATGAAAAAAGGGAGAGAAAGAGTTCACAATCTTATTTGAAGAGCAGTCTCAATTCATCTTTGGATGCCCTTCCATCGTTATCTTTATCAATCATGGCAAGAACAGAGGTGCGGTAAGTTTCCAATTCGCTCACACACGGCTCCTAAAACATCACCTCTTGGTTATTACATTTTAAAAAGTCAGAAAAAAAACAAAACTAACCAAGGAAGTACATAATAAAATGATTGACAACTCAACCTTAACTAACAAAAGAAGTACATAAAATGATTGACAACTCAACCTCAACTAACCAAGGGAAAAAAAAAGTCTCGTTTTCGTTTAGAAATTTGCAAATAGTCCAAGTTTCCGTGTTTACGCAACATTGACACTTTATTGCGCAAGAATTACGATTTCACTGACGAATGTCGTTTAGCAGAAAAAGTATTGTTACATCTGTGAATGGCAAAAATCCCTCTTGCAGATAGTAACCCTTTTTGAAAAATTTCACTACTAATAGTTTCAAAAAGAGTTAAAACATAACATTCTGCAAATGTCTCAACGATGTACATATCTATCAATGAAGCGAAGTGTTTCGACTGCTAACCGTTGGAGCATTAAAAATAAATAAATGACGTCACTAAGATAAAATGACGTCATTGACATAATATGACGCCGCCACAGGCAAAATAACGTGGCGCACTTACATCTTTTCCATTGCTCTTGCTGTGTAGAATGTCGCGTATGAAACCTAGCAACTCGGTGTCCTCAATGTAGCCGTTGTTGTCCTGGCAACATGAAACATCATATAAACACAGGAACTCCAATAGGGTTCAGCCACTCAAATTCGAAATTGATTTTCCACCAAAAGGTTACAGAATTCGATAACTGATTTTATTATCGCAACCAATTGTCATATAGTCCGTATCAGCATTTATGTCTTGCAGAACATTTCAGAGTCTTATACCTTATACCAGGATAAAACCGCTATGCATTAGGGGTAAGTTTAAGTCACGTGAGTGATCCATGCTAATGTAAATAAACCAATCACAAACTAGTGAACTAGTAATCAGAAAATTCAGATTCAGAAAATCGACAATCTTTAGGAAAAAGCTCCGTGAACTTCCATGACTATTTAGAGATTTTTTCCATGATTTCCATGGCTAGTGGCCACCCTGCCATTGGTGGGCGAGCATCAGATTATTATGTTGTGACGTGTTTTGAGTAGGGTTTTGCAGTCACTAGAGGGCTAATAAACCATATTCGATGTTACTACAATACAATGTCTAATGTTCGAATGCAATGTTTGACAGGGCCCCCATTGATAGCAATTTATTTTATAAGTTGAAGGGGCCACCCTGTATAAATATGTTTTAAATAAATTAATAAATAAATAAAATAACAGGAGCCCTTATAAAAGCAACAAAGGAAACTTTAGAATTTAGAAACATATTTTTGTCATTCTCAGAAAATCTCTTCAATTCAATTCAAACTTTTTTTATAACTGTGAAGACCTATGAAAGTAAATGAATCCGTGTTCCAAATACACGAATACACGAATGACGACATTGCTTAACTTTCATCAAACGTCATGAAAACGAATGCGATATTAGCAATCGCGAATCAAACTCAATATATGAGCGTGTTTCGATAGGAAATGTTGCCATGGTTACCTGATCATAATGGCAGAATATCTTTTGAAAGTCTTCTTCGCTGAGTGAACCCTGAGAGAGAGAAAAATGAAACGCATGGAAATTCATTTTACCATAAAGGAAGGAGAAAGGAAATATAACAGCCATTACTTGTACAATGAACTAGCATCCCAGTAATTGCAAATCCAGTGATTACGTATGTGCTATTTGCGAGATTTTGACATCTTTTAAAACAGTACGATTCAAGGTTATTGTAATAATACAAAAAAAAAGAAGAAGCAAAATGAGTGCAAAAAATTATTCCGCTCCTTCTACAATACTCAAAGCTAATAATTCGAAACAACCTACACCTCTCCCAGCATATTTGTGCAAGAAGTTTTCTTCAACGGGAATAATTCTAAAGGTAACACAGCTTCTAAGCGAACCTTGACGTAGCTATACAAAGAAACAACATCCGACTTAAGCTAGATTTACGCAAAACAAAACTTTCGATGTAAACTTGAAAGGTGATTGGACGAATTTCTGAAATCTCTAAATTTTTAACCAATCAACATTCAAGTATTCAACGAAAAATTCTATTCGTCTAAACTGAAAAAACCCAAAAATGAAAACAACGTTTTGTCAAATAACTAGCATATAAAACTTTATACAAATACGAATCGTTTACCTTTTCTTTCTATCAAATAATATCAAATTACGTTTGAAATTATGCTGATGTCAGGTAAAAGGCTCCACGGGAAGTTTCACCTCATTACAAAACCTGTTAAAGAATCATACTTGGAAAGTTCAGATAACTCAATCTTCCCATCCTTGTTCTTGTCAAAAAATTCAATCTAAAAAAACCGTTTTAGAGTCAAGTAAAGGTTTAGTATAAAACACATAGGGTTTTGAATCAAGTAAAGGTTTAGCCTAAATGACATTAGGTTTAGATCAAGTAAAGGTTTAGTCTAAATGACATCAGGTTTAGATCAAGTAAAGGTTTAGTCTAAATGACATCAAGTTTAGATCAAGTAAAGGTTTAGTCTAAAGGAAAGCAGACTTAGAATCAAATGAAGGTTTAGTCTTAAAGACACAGGGCTTAGAAGCAAGTAAAGGTTTAGTCTAAATGACATCACGATTAGAACCAAGTAAAGGTTTAGTCTAAATGACATTAGGCTATGAATCATATTCAAAATTCAATCTAAAAAGGCTAAGATGAACCATGCAATGTAAAGCTTTGAATTTTCTGGAGGTAAATGTTACCATGGCTTCGGAAAGATCTTCCAGACGTTTAGGAGTAACACTACCACCTTGCTTTTTCAACAAATCGTGCAAAAACCCCTGTGCATAAAACCATAAATATCAATAACTACATGAAAGACTCAACAAACATGTATAAGTGCTAATAAAAAAACATAAGGTGAATGCAGATATGTATGCAAACATCAATGAGCTAGACTTCATTAACTTCTGCAGCTCAGCAGCCAAGACACTTTGTATACACGTTGTGTTTTTTATAAAAAAGCGTAGTCTCAGGTTTGCCAAAAATTAAGAAACCCTTAAGAAACTTAGGCAGGCTAAAACTTTTCTAGAGTTAAGAAACTTTTGTCAACAATGAAAAATATTTTCTTATGCAACAGTTCAGCCTCAATTATTCTTAGTATATGTATACATTAACAACGAAAAATTTGGTCGTGAAGTGAAGATTTTTTTGTTTACATTGCGTCGATCAAACATGTTTAAACAATCAACACATTTCAACAATTAAATTAATTTAAAGGTAAAATTTAAGAAATTTTTGAGGGTCAGAACAAATAAATTAAGAAACTTTTGAGCCTCAAAATGACCAAATTTTAAGAAACTCGAGGCTCGGCTCATTGCTTAGGTTTCTTATAAAAAAAACTGCTACTCATAAAAAACCTTTAGTGAAATCATTCAAAGACCTTTTTAAAAACGAGACTACTTACTTTTAATTCACTGTTCTCCAAATATCCACTACGGTCGTTGTCATAGTGATACCATAACTACACCAAGGAAAAGTCGAAAGGAAAAATCAAATTTTTTTCAAATTTCAATGTTTAAAAATGTTTATTATAATCACGATTCATTTTCACCAATTAACAAAGGAAAATAATTAAGTTGACTTGGGTAGTTGGTCAGAATGAAACAACATTAAACTTGAGGGAATTTCGTGAAAATGGTACACGGACATAAAAGTCTGATTTCTTTTCAGGAAGCAATATATATAAATTGTTATAAACAATCAATGACCAGGTGATTTTTAGTAAAGATATTTTATTAGGTTTTGATAAAGAATAATGATGCAAACCAGTAAAAACCGGAAGAAAAGGCAAAGAAATAGCGAATAAGTAAGCAATAAAAAATCACCGTAGATTTTGTTCTCTTTAAAGAGGGTTCAGACTTGAATTCAAAAATTCGATATCACAAGAAGTAAGAAGAGAATACAACACAGATTGTTACATACAGGGCGTCAACAGCTTGTTGCCGTGGCACCAACCTACCTTCATAAAGTCAGCCACATGCAAACGTGTTTGCTTGCGAAACTGCATCAAAAAGTTCTCCTCAGTCGGCAAAACCTTCGCCAGCTGCAAACCAAAATATAACAAAAAGGCGTTATTATTGAAGGAAAATAGTTGAGCCGATGGATCACTTAAACCTATTTTAGTTATGCATTTTTTCCATTTCTTATAAAGGAATTCCTAATATAGGCTAATTCTTGTGATATTTTTGGTATGGGAGTTGTCAATAAATATGAACTAATCTAAAAAAAACAAAAAAAAACCTTAAAACTATTATTTGTGTTTTCATAAATATGACACTTTCACCGCAGAACTGGTTTTCATTAATTAATAATTCAAACACCTGCTATGTAAATCTAAGAGGGACAAAAATGAGGGCTCCATTTTCTAATTATTGTGTATCTAATTGTGGGCTGAAAACTGCAAGTTGAGTTATGCACTTTTCAAAAGCATTGGTGGCTTTTAACAGCTTAGATGATGTCACAACCTCTCCATATTTTTCATCAGGCTTTTAACAATTTTTGTTTCTCTATTTCTCTCTTAATATGGTAGTTCAATAAATCGTATTTATTTATTTATTCACGAATCTTTATACAGTACAGCAATGTCAAAAATTAGAAATATATACAAATTTTTACCTCCGTCATCGATATTCTCCCATCAAAGTTCTCATCGTATTTCTTGAATAGACTTTCTTTAAACTCTTTGAATTCAGATGGGTTTTCCTTAACATAAAACAAAAGCAAAATAAAACATTGAATTAGGTGTATATTTATTCAGTTTTATTTTATTATATATATATATATATACATTTAACGTCTATATTCCATGCTGGCACGGGTTAGACGGGTTTACTGATAGCATGCCTCCATCCTACTCTATCCTGCGCCAACCCAGGCTGAATACGTTTCTCAACGAGACCTTTCTTCACAACCTGGCTCCATGTTGTCCGTGGCCTGCCTCTGCCACACTTACCATCTACAACTAAATCTCTACACTTCTTAACCCAGTTATTATCATTCATTCTCTCAACATAACCAAACCATCTAAGCCGACGCCTTTGCAAAGATTTTCTAACACTTTCTAGTCTACAGTGTTCTCTTAACTCATTTGAAGGCTTCCTATCCTTCAATGTCACATTTGACATCCATCTAATCATTCTCATGTCATTACGCTCTAGTATGTTTAGTTCAACAGTTCTAACTCCCCATGTCTCCCCATTATATAGAAGAATACTCCTTACACAAGCATCATACACCCTGCCTTTTGTGCGAAGAGATATCACTCTAGAAGTTAGGAGAGGTAAAAGTTCTCTAAACTTTTTCCACCCAGATCTAATTCGAGTTATACAACTTTGTTCTGCGCCTCCTCCTGTACTAATCATGTCGCCCAAATAACAAAAGCCATCCTTTGTCTCTAAAAAGTCATCACCTATTGGCACAGATTCTACTGGCTGTCCAGTTGCTAAGGTAATTTCACCAGTACACACCATACACACATAGTCCACCACTGAGGTAAGTCGACCCTTTATACCACTACACTTCTTATGAACCCAATGATCACAATATTTGCAATATGTTGAATTATTACCAACACCCTTACTACATATAGAGCATGGCCATCTACCTGAAGCAATAGGTGCTGAAATGCCAACTCCCCTGACCATAACTTTTGTCTTACCCATGTTAACTCTAAGCCCTTTAAGACCTTTCTTCCAAGTAGCAAATTTCGCAGTTAACTCTTCTAGACTATCTGAAATAAGCACAAGATCATCGGCATACAATAATTCCCATGGACGCCCTACTCTAAACTCCTGAGATAAAGCCTCCAAAACCATGATAAAGAGTAATGGACTAAGAACAGATCCCTGATGAACACCAACCTTAACTCCAAATTCCTTGCTATATGATCCATTCACTCTGACATGACTTCTGGCATTTTCATACATAGACATAACAACTGACACTATCCATCATCGACTCTTAACCTTCGCATCGCCCACCAGATTACTTCACTTCAATTGAGTATATTAGTAGCCATGTCCACTTTTGGTTGGTTCACACTCACCGTGTTTAAAAACAAAAAAAATTAATAAAATTGAAATTGACCAAACTTCTGGTTCAGGAAAGTCGTACAAACATAAATATTATGCTTGCACATTAGTTTATACAAGGTATAAAGGAAATATGCACGGAATTCTTTTCTTTGGTAAACAATCGATTCCCATGTATATACAGAGATATATAAATTTTACAAT
The DNA here is from genome assembly GCA_963930725.1 of Candelabrum cocksii. Classification (NCBI taxonomy): domain Eukaryota; kingdom Metazoa; phylum Cnidaria; class Hydrozoa; order Anthoathecata; family Candelabridae; genus Candelabrum; species Candelabrum cocksii. The sequence continues at coordinate 2,980,505 of OZ005677.1, read as the reverse complement.
ATTTTAGTTTTATGCTACAGTTGATCACAAAATTCACAACATCAATATACCTTTCCACCATTGAGTTCAAGTAAAAAGTCATCAATTTCAGATGCTTCCAAATAGCCATTTCCTGAAAGTGCAAGCGACACAGCTATATATTTCTAAAAATTATTCTTCTATATTATTTGTATGTCTGTATTATATTTATAGTGGAAATTAAATTTGCATATTTTAATGTCCGTGTGTAATCAATGAATTGTCTTTATATATATACAACAACTATTTGCAGAAGGGTCCAAGTGGTTAGGTTCTAGCATACTTAGGACACAAATATGTGCCAATGTAATCATTCAACCAGACAAACCACTAATTTGAGCTAGCCTTGCACAATGAGCTTCACAAAAGAATTCCTGTTAAAATATAAAGGAAAATCCATAAGGTCTGAGGCGTATTCAAAGGCTTAAACTGTGCTAACCCAAGGAGGTAATTCCTTTTTTGACCGTTTAGAAAATGTAAGAATCAGAAAGCACCTATATAAAGTGGAACCATGGGGGTCCTTGAAATCTTCTGAAATTTTTACCACTTAGAGAAGACTGTGGGTGGATCAGATTCTGAAAATTTCCATGCTCTAGCATCAACCATTCTCGGGTTATGCCCAATTTTCAAAAGTCTTACAGACCAGTAAAATTTACAGACCAAAATTTAAAATGTGAATAACTCTCTTGATTTACATCCTATATATTGACTTCAAATCTTTTAAAACAAAAAAAATATTTTTTTGTGACACAACATCATTACTCCTCAATATCTAGTAAACCTCGCACTACAACTTCTAGCCACTCTGCACAGAAGAATAATTCTGCATCCATTTCTGACATTGCATTTGTTAAGTTTGACTCAGTGAATGCTATTGAAGAACTCCCACCCTCCTCTAATGCCGGTGGCCCAGATGGATTTCCATCAATTCTACTAGTACTAATAAAATGCAAATCTATGGAAGAAATTCTAACTTTAAAATTTTGATTTTCTGCAAAATATAACCTAAACTGCCGATTTTAAAGTACAAAACAATAATGGTTTAAGAATAAGTCTGATTTTATAAATGTGCAGATTTTCTTCTTATTGCATTATTCTTTTTGAAACATGCTAATTGGGTTTATGTTATAATGCATAGCTAAAAGAGACTAGAATAAAAGCACCCATCATTCTGACGTAAAATTGACTACCCCAGAAAAAGGAGCAAAACAGAAATCGACGCCCTAATAATAGGTATGATGTAGATATCATAATTAAATTAGTATATAAAACAGAGATGGAAATTATGTTTTTATGATTGAACTAATGACGATAAAACAATCTAAAATTATAATAAGAAAAGAATCTAGCTATATACAAAATGAATAATACGTTAAAAATGTTATCCAAGATTTATCTCTAATCTAATATGCAATCTTGTTTTGTTGAAACTAAGATAAGTTATCTTACTTTACGTGTAGTTGTTTTATTAGCAGTTTCAAAACATTTTAAAAACAAGATTGTCTGATAGTTCAAACAATGACTTTTAACGCAATTTCTCAACAGTCCTTTCTTGCCAAACAATTCCTAGATTTTAAATAAATGCCGCAAAATATTAAAAGACCCTACCATTTTTGTCAAATTGATTAAATACTTTAACAAACTCTTCGGATGTAAGCTTGTTTTTCCCTTGGAAGTTGGTTACAAACGGTGTTAGCGCGGACATGGTTGCAATGAAGACGAAATGAATGTAGAGCCAAAACATCTTCTATTAATATAGACGAACATCTGGTCGCTCCAACAAAGCAAACTATTATTTCGAAACTCCGTTTAGGGAAAATTAATCAAAGTTGTTAAGAAGAAAACATTAATATTTCATAATTTTAGCATAATGCGTGGTCAATCTGGAGAAAAACAAAAGTTCAATTAATGCAAGTTTTAGTTATTTATAGGATAGTATTAAAAGGAACAAAAAATAAGACGCTCCGCGTGGTATTTGAAACAAAGGGGATAAAACATTTCTCGCTATCTCAACCATGCTAACAACTGAAAAATGTGTGCAGAATATTCCGTTAACGGACCAAATGATAAACAAGCTCTTGTTTTTTTGTTTGTTGTTTTTTAACGAGGCTCCCAGAACGCCAATTAAGCATTTTCATGAAGCCTCGATCCGGAGTTTTAGTGTATTTAATTGCTCCCATTTGTGCTACGGTTATTTTTGATGAAATACGGCGTTGTTTATTTATAACCGCTCACTAAACAACTTTGTGATAGCATGGTTCCTGAACCCAGAATTTTCCGCCATCAATGAATTTGGTGGAGCGAGCAGTAACTTATGAGCCAAGAGGAAGAGTAAAAACAAAATTCACACGAAACATAAACACACAATAGAGGTCTTTAAACTGCATCAGCAAGCAAAAATAAAAACATCTGACAATTAATACAGATGATCACATAGAAAATTGCTCTGTGTACATACAAAAAGAAACGGCAAATCTCTAGTTAATAAAAATCGTTATTTTCTGTGCGCAGTTCTAAAAACAGAATAAGATATGTCGCAATCGTATTTAGTCGCATGAAACATTGAAGAAAAAATCGTGACGCATGCAAAACGGAACGCTATTTGAACTTTGGAATCCTAACAATATCGTCAGCTTTTTGTCTCTTAAAATTTCCATGCATTTTTAAATTACTTTATAGAGGTAGAAAGAAGAGGGACCGCCCGAAATATCTGAAACAATAGTAAAAAAATATTCCTACGCGCGCACGGGGAATCAGAAATCGTTCGAGTTAAGGAGAGTAGTAGGGAGTTAGTTTTTATGAGAGTTTATTAGGAAATTTCCACCGTGCCAGCAAAATTGTTCGAGTTAAGGTGAAATTCGAGTTATAGAGATTTGAGTTATAGAGAGTCCACTGTACCTTCTCGGCCGCTAATAAACGTCATGAAACTAAAATGCATTTTTTTGCCTCCGTAGTAGCTATCTGCGATAGGAAGAGAAAAGGTTGTCAATATGGATGGATGGAAGGTCAGTGGGATGGCTCAAACAAATAAAATTATATATATATATATATAGGAAAAGACCTAAAATCAACGAAATCATTGTTTGCACGAACCAGACAAAGAATTTGGAAACTCTGAATAGAATGAGAAAGTTTTGTATTTTCATTCTTATGTAGATAAGGGCAGACCTCGTAAGACTTGGGAACAGGCTGTGAAACATCACCTCAGAAAAACATCCATGCAGACCTATGATGACTGAGGATGGAAAGTAATTTATAGAGACGATGAACCTCTTGTTTTTATGGCACTAACGCTAAGATTATGCGTGCACTCTAGAGGGATATACTTAGAAACTTGGTACCCTAAACTAAACACAATCTAAACAAATTCGTACCTTTTTAAACGGGATAAACAAATGTTAGAGAATTTCACAAACAGCAAAGTTCACCGCGAAAATCTTAGCAAATTAATGTAACGTGAACAAATTTTTAATGTTGACAAGATCAAAAACTTGAACGACAAGTTACAAGTTACACACTCGTAAGCAAGCGGGATTAAGCATGCCTTTGCACAATGTGTTTTGAGCCCATAGCTATCTACTGCAATATGTTCATAGTAGGATGATGACTAAAATTTTTTTCTTGGAATTTGAAAACACCTGGGCCATTTTCTTGCTCTGTACTGTGGGCCATCCAGTGTGGTTGTAAGTCTGTAACACGCTTCAACAATGCACAAGCAATAAAAAAACGCGAAAATGGCCCAGGGTGACGTCAGAAATATCAATTGGTGGGGGGAATTTTTTAAAAATTTTCAAAAATTGACTTTATATTCTTGTCACATATAAAAAAGTTCACCTTTCCTATAGCAGGCAAAAATTTTTTTTTTAGTTATCACCCTAGTCCAGCGACAAAACGTAGAGGGAAGGATTTTTCCCAACGACATGCATATTTTAAATCAGCTTGTCATCTTTCCAACAACAAAACCAAACGAATCGGTCGATGGTGAAATCCCCAAGAAATAAATGCATGCTGACGTGCTTTAAAATGATAATTAGAAAATAACGATATTAGCTTTTGGATCGAATTGAAAAAATGTTTGATTCCTGTGGTCGTTTTGTTTTGTGTTTGATAAGCGCTTTAAAACACGGATCACTGAAAGAAAAAGTAAGTTTTGATCTTTAATTTAACGAGGTTAATATTTTTTTTGATATTTAATTGAAACCAACTATCCTTAATATATTTACTTGATTATAAATTTCTAGTTGCTTAAGTTAATCTCTTATCGTGGAATTTTATTACTGTTGTTTTCGTTTATCGCACTATTCCATCCAATCAGGGTGGTGGTAAGTGGTTTTACACTACCCTTAGTTGCGAAAATAAACCTAGAGTCACGAAGCAAATGCTTGAACATTGAATAAATCAAATATTATTCGCAACTTTTAGGCTTTTGAACATAAGCAGTTGCATCACCACAGCATGTTCTCTACTAGCTTTTGTGTTTCTAATTCTCAAAATGCATCGAATATTATTCGCAACTTTTAGGCTTTTGAACATGAAACGGTTGGTAAGCAGCTACATCACCACGGCATGTTCCCTGCTGGCTTTTGTGTTTCTCCTTTGCGCCCTCACCAACACATCCTGGTACATTGGTGAAGTGAGGACGAACAACAACGTGATTGTAGTATCCAACCGCGTTGGATTGTGGGAAACATGTTCGCATGGCAACAGTAGGTATTTTGTGCGTTTCCTAATTTTCGTTTAATGTTTAGAATGAAAATGTGACTTTTCCATAATGTCCTATCAGAAGCCGGAGAAACTATACCACTGTAAATTACGTTTAAATCCGTTTATAGAAACATTAATTACCTTCAGACGTAAGAACTGTAATGTTTTGTTCACGGCATTTTTCGTTCAGTTTTAAACGCTACGATTTGCAGTGAACACGGCGAATTCCTTGCATTTCTTGACCGCCCATTGAAGTTAGGGCAAGTCATAACGATGTCAGCAAACACCAGAGGTGAGCTTAGGTTACTTTGCGGGTTGCACTGTACCTAATAAAAATCTAAACCCATTTTGGCCATTTACCGTGAATTTGTGAAGTTGTACACAAATCTGTATTTTCTTTATTTGTTGGTCGTTACTTAAAATAGCTATTGGTGACGACTGTTTTTATTGTTGCATAGATTTGCCTTGTAGAAATAATTGTTCACTTTTCTCTCTCTCTCTCTTTGATTGTATATCATTAACATCGTTATATGCTGCTGTAGTCGACTTTTAATGCTTTATCAAGATTGAATTACGGCAAGGAGATAAGGTGTTAAGTCATAATTAAAGCTCAGTTAGGAATTTGTAACTATCAGGGCCGTAATTCCTGGGGGGCTACGGGAGCTGAATAATTTACAGATCTACAACTACAGATCAACTTGTATTTTGTGCATCTGGGGGTCTTAAATTTTAAAAATTTCTGGCCTTTCAGGACCTAACCATGGCGAGTCACTATTTACCCTAGCCATTCCTATTTATAAACCCCCCCCCCCCCCCCCCCTTAATAATTTTATAATATCTATTTTCGTCATTTGTCTCTTTAGATTTTGACGTCATTTTTCTGTTGCTGCTGGTTTCCTTGCTCGTAATCTTTTTCGCCGTTATCTCGTCGTCCGTGGTTTCCGTTGTCAGGGAAACCAACCCGCTATCGCCGATTGCGTTAAAAACGACAATTGTCTTAACATTCTTTGCAGGTTGGTTAGAGGCATGTATTAAGAACTATTGATATAGTTGTATAAACCTGCAAAATGCACTATCTGTTGTAGGTAGTGAGAATAACTTAGTAACAGAACATAATATTTACTTTGAAATATTGTTAACTAGGGTTAGCAAAAAACTGAAATTCAAGTTTTAGACCATTCCGGGAAAAATATACAACCATATGATACTCACCTGGGCAGAGGTGCAGAATCTGAATTTCTTCCGACGAGCGCAAGAATCCGAGTGCACAGACATATATACGTACTCCTTAATATATGTTAGATATTTTAATTTTTGTAACATATCCTTTCAGGCGTCACAGGTTTCATTGGTTGTCTATACTCTGAAGTTTACTTCCGAAAATACTGGCGTTTCACTAAAGATGAAGGTTTCCAGTACGTTCACGGATGGAGTGCTATTATTTCTTTCGTGAGTGTGGTCCTGGAATTCATTGCAAATATGTCCAGCGTCATTTTGCTGAGGTTTCTCAATAGATATTAGAAATTATATTTTATTTCCATATTACGTATAATTTATGGGTTTTCAATTCACTTTTCCCTGGTGGCTGTGACCTTTATCGTGACGTCAAGACGGAGGTGGTTTGAGAGTGAGAAATATACAAACGCAAACCAATCTCATTGTAGTTTATTGATCGCCATTTAATATACAGACCGGAATTCTTCTCTGCAATACAGATTTTCCAAAACATTCCGTTGCACCTGTCTCCCGACGAAATAATTCCCACCAAGAACCTGTGGAGGGTTGGCGCGATAAAAAAACGTCCTTGATTGGCCTCAGGTAAATATTGTAGCTATACGAAACAGCGCGTTTTAAGAGCAAGAAATATGCAAAAACAGTATCTGAAGATGCGACAAAAATATTTTTTTTATTTTTTATCGGTTTATTTAAGAAACTTACTTACTGTTTCTTGAACAATTATTAATTGAAGAAGCATTTAAAGAAAAATAATTTAAAGGGAAACTATCAACGGGTGCAGTTGTTTCAGCTGTACAGTTGGTTGTCAATTTCAAACTCGAACACTGGGATTATGTCTGTTCTCAAAGGGCACTCTCCAGAGGTATGAAATCAAGTGACAGCAATTTCAGCCGTAGCAGACCTATCGTAAGATTTGGCAAATAATTCACCAAGCTCTTCTCAATAATTAAATAATTCGCTCAAGCAGCAGATTTATCAAAGTTATACACTTGACTTGCCTCAAAGTCATGCTTATTAATAACGTATTGCAAATTCTTGAAATACTTTCAAACAGATTCTCTGTTGATTCTGTTAAACGCAACAGGTTGAGATTGACGCAGTGAAAGATCTGGATTTCGTAACAAAAATTTCTCAACAAAGTCTTTACCAGCCAAAAACCAAGGCATTTTTTGACACACCAAATTTTAATAGAGCTTTTTGTTTTAATTCTCTTCCTTTACTGCCTATAACGCTTCATTAGAAACGCTATGGGATTAGATCAGAGGACACAATGATTGCATGTTATGAAAAAATTTAAATTTGTTAACATTCAAAGACAATGTACATTTACATTTAAACCATTCGTTTATGAGAGGTAATTCGTTGTTAAAAAAAATCGCAAATATAAATAAATAAAATTTTATGAATTGAAAATGGGTTTCTCGGTTGAAAAACGAACTGAACATCTAAAAGAATTTTGGAATATGCGGAACGACTTGTATACAGTTAACGACCTAATATTCCGTCAGGGCCGTGTGTTAATACCCCAAAAACTCCGCCGTCACTTACTCGATCAACTGCACACTGGACACCAGGCCTCCAATAACACTGCCCCGTAGGCAGCAGTCAAATATATGATACACCTTCTAACCTATAAAATAGGACCTGATGGTTCTCTTGATACTGATTGCGTTGCAAAAGCTCTGCTACTCCACCGAAACACATCATCACCCGACATTGGTGTTTCTCCAGCTGAACTATTATTCAGACTGAAGATCTAAAAAATTGCATACCTAAAACAAAAATCAAACACAAGTCAAACCAGCAACACCATTTGTGCATCGGATCAATACTAGAACTTTAAGAGACCCAATGAAGCTTCTTCATTGTTTTAAGCATCTGAAACAAGATATCACGTTCATACAGAAACCCACATCCAACCATCCGTCCTTTAAATATGGTTGGCTCGGATATGAAATAGACGAATTGGGAAAGACGTTCATAATGATTGGAGTTGCTTAGGAAACAACGACGACGATTCACTAACAAACAAGAATGTTTTTTTGGTTTTTAAATCATTGCAAGGAACTAGATTTGTACATAATTAACTCTTTCTTTCAAACTAAATCCATCTAGAGATACTTGGTATTCACCGACTGGTTTTCGCAACAAAAAACGACACATAATGAATAGGGAATGGTACATTAAGTGGTTTTGTAAAACTTGTTGCCAATAAAAGTTGTTTTTGTCACCGGCATGAGACAAATAATTGTTGTAGATATTGCGTATCGAAAGAAAGTGTAAAGAAACAATGTAATAATAGGTTTGGTTTATAGAGATTACGATTAATGTCGCCAACAACAAAAATATCTATGTCAGCAATTATTGCGTAAAAGATGTTATAAATGAATGAAAGAGGGGGTTTCAAAAGTTAGCCTGGTGATCTGTGGACAGTAAAAATATTCTTATTGGTCGGAAATACAATCTCTAACGCAAAAGATTTGTTAGTTTTGATACCGTATTTTGTAGGATAAATCGTCAAGGGAAAACACACATATACCATGGAATCATTTGAAGTGTCGTTATTATTAACGAACTCCCAGTTGAACATGATATCTCACGACGGCTGAATGTTAACATCTATTCAACATTTTCAAATATTTTAAAAGTAAAGTGAAGTAGCCGAATTAACCCTAGCGTTGGTAACGGGCGTAAACGAGGGTTTCTATCCCCTTTTCGTTAGCGCAAAACGCTGGGTGTAACTGTTGAGGCGGGCGCCACTCCTACTACCAACACCCGTACTTTACCGCATCAAAATGCTACTCATTTGCTGAGTCGGCGAGACCGGGAGGATTTGAACTCGCAACTTCCGAAACTGGTAAACTAACTGATATTCTTCTTCATCATCACATTGTTTATTTAGTCATTTTAAGTATATTTGAGAATCTCATAATCCTGTATTTTTTCAATTGTTATAAATATTTTAAATGTAAAATGCTGCTTAACCCTATTCAGGATGGGCATTTTGATGTATACGTTAAACGGATGGGGTGGGGTAAAATTACATATTTCTGATAGGATTGAGCTACCAAGCTTATTTTTGGCACAAAATATCGTCATCATCATATATAGTTTAAAATTTAGTTGTAAAAAAATTTTGTTACCATTTTGGCTGATGACGTCATCATATATGACGCCAATTTTCATTTTTTTGCAAAAAAGAGGCAAAATTTTGAATTTCCATATCTTCTGAAGTCCAAATCCTTAAATTACTTATGACCTCTCTTCGGAAAGCCAAAAGGTAGTAGATTTCGAATATTGACCACTCAAGTTTTCAAAAGTATGTCAAAATCCAGAATTTTACTACAAATTTGACATTTTTGAATTTGAAGATTTTTAAAAACCTACTTTGTCTAAAATTTCAATAAAATATCTTTCTGGCAGTCTATTTTTACATGATTTACCAAATTTTCCTTGTATTTCTTCATCCGAAAATCACAACTAGCAATGACAAATGATTGAGAACTTTTGATCGAGGGGTCGAAATGAGCTCAGATTTTCATAAAACATGTAAAAATAAATTTGGTTCACTGAAAATCGCAGCGGGCCACAGGCCATCTCAATTTTTCACGATAAAAAAAATGCAGGAGGTGGGGTAAAATTACCCCATCCCATCCGGAATAGGGTTAAAAAAGATAAGGAAGTGGAATAGTAAAATATCAAAAGGGTTTCTTGCAATAAATGTTCAGCGAGATTTGCGAGCGTAGTAAAACCAACATGTCATGATAAAATATAGCACTAATGAAAACCTACATCGGTGCACCTCTTTGATTAATACATAATTAATATATGTACACCTAGTGCGATGTATATTCCAAAACTGTAAATAGTGCATATTTAATTATGACAAATATTTCGTTATTACTATTAATTATGACAAATATTTCGTTATTACTGTTAATTATGACAAATATTTCGTTATTACTGTTAATTATGACAAATATTTCGTTATTACTGTTAATTATGACAAATATTTCGTTATTACTGTTAATTATGACAAATATTTCGTTATTACTGTTAATTATGCTTAACTATGCACTCAGTCTACCACTGCAAACAAACATTTTTGGAAGTATAAAAAATATAAAGACATTTATATTTTCAGCGTAATGATTGCTTAACTCTTTTGCATTGAGCGTGTTCATGATTGCGGTTTTAGTGTCGATACCATTTGCTTGAACTCCGGAAAGAATATTCGTCGGTTTTTCTCCAATCTAAAAACGACGGATACAGATATATAAGATTGTTTCCAGATATCGCGATGTCCCGGCTCTTTTTCTACATAAAGAGGTGCGTTCAATCTTTTTGGCAGAAACATTGTGGCAAAATATTCATTTGAAATATGATTTTTCATACGTAGTAGCATTGCTTGTATTGACTGTTTGTATATTCTGATCTGTAGTATATTATACAATATTTTTTTAATCATTCTACGTTCATCTTTGATATAATTTTACCCACAGAGCTTTATTCAGTTTCGGAAGTTTAGTTGAAGCCATTGTAAAGGGGGCTATAAAAGGATGAGTTTGGCCTTTATTCAAATAGATATAACTCACTTTGCAATATTTATACAGGACAAATATATCAGTTAGAAAAATGGCTTTTCAAGTAAGTCATGTCGTGATGAAAATAATTATCAAATGTAAACATTTATAAATAGCTAAAACTGGTATACTTACAAAATTATGTCACGGTAAAGTCACGCAAGAATAAAAAATGACGAGTGTTATGGACTAGAGATGGCATAAAAAAGAGTTATGTAGGAAATCTAAAACGTGGGGACATCGAGACTCTAAAACGTTGGGACATTGAGACTCTAAGGTCAGCTGAGCATGAATTCGAAATATCGTAATTGAAAAAACATTATGCAAAAAGATATCACTAAAAAGGTACCTTTGTTAAATTTACTAAAACTTTCCTTGTACAAAAACTTGGTTTAAGTTTGTTATTCCACAGTTCACAAAGAGAAGAAAATATATAAAGACGGAACCGTTGAGTTGTTTTATTTTCTATTGCACCCAAAGATGTCAGGCCCTACGACACCGGGGGGGCTGAGGGGGCTATAGCCACCCGACTTTTTTTGCAGGACAATTTTTTTGAGACAATTAAGCCTTTATAGAAGCTTAAAAAACAAATTTCAAACCATATTAAGCCAATGTAGGAAAGTCAAAAATTCAAAAATTTTCTGGCCCGTTGACCCCAACCATGGTGGGGCGGCGGGTCATACTAAATTATGCTCAGTAACTTAGCCCCCTCCCCCACTTACATTTATGTGTCGTAGGGCCTGATGTTCCCACTAAAATCACCTCTGAGACTGAAAATTTCATGCCTTAAAAGATTACTTGAAATGTTGGATGACGCCTTCTTTATCGGTGTCCGGAGCTTTATCCATCACATAGAGTAGGGCTTCTTTTATTTCATTCGCTGGAATGTAGCCTTTCCCTTCGAAGTCGAAAGCGTTGAAGCAGTCTTTTGCTACAAGAGATACAGATCAGTGAAAAGCATCTTCACTTAGCGTCCGAGCGTATGGCTTCAATGATAACATTACTCCACCACCCCTTCCACACCTCTTGCCACGCCCTGGCGTTTGTTAGGAAAACACATAAATACGGGGAAAGCTTTTTCCAATTCGAGTTTGTGATAGGCCCTTTTAGAAACTTAGCAATTCCCTTAACGGTCATTCCTAACAAATAAAGTTTATCAAATGATTGACAACTCAGCCCTATTTGAAAAATCAAGTAATATTTGATTTGCTGTTAATTTAAGATTGTAATTCATAATTTTGTAAGGAAGTTCAATGAATAATGGTGGTTTATGAACAAATGAATAAATTTATATTTGCTGGTTAAAATGTATTACACCAGGTGATAAAATACAAAAATATATATAACTATTATTATAATGATAAACAACATTTTTATTTAAAAATTTTATTTACTTTCAGAAGCTGTTCAGAAATGGGATTACATAATCATTTAGCCTTTTATATGTATTTATTACTTTAATTTATTTTAGATTTTATTGCCCTTTTATTCACATACTGTTTTAATTTTGAGTTTTGTAACACATTCAGTTTATAATTGTATAGCGATTTTATATAATTTTTCATATATAAATTATATATAAATTTTTAATACTATCCCTTAATATTTATAATCAACGTCAAGTTGCCAATTAAATGTTGACTTTATAAGATTCGAAGTTGCCGTGGTTACCTTCTTTGGTATTTTTCTCGTCTGTCTCCAGTCGATTCAGAATATCCATGAACTCGTCGAAAACGATCTTTCCGTTGCCATCGTCCGCTACAATGGTGAGGTTCTCTAGGGCGTTGTCCGTTGGATTGTAGCCAATAGTAAGGAACATTTCGCGCAGTTCGCTCACGAGAAACGAACCTAAAAGTTATCTCCTTAGCAACGGAAGGCTTTTTATTATTCTTTAGAAAATAAGATATGTTTTATAAACATTAATAAAACTAACAATGAACCCCCGTCCTACGGACGTTAAAAATAATATGATAATTGAGGAATTTTGTATGTATGTATGTTACCAATCTATGCCAATCTCCTCCCAAAAATGTCTATATATAGGTAGTCATGTACATATAGATAAATTAATTATACATTTAAATTGAGAAAGAATTTGTTTGGGAAACAAAGTTAGCCATAAAATATTGAATTATTATTATAAATTTTAAACCTACGCAATTGATAAGTGACATCACATCTAATTAATTTATTTAAATAAAAACTTGTCAAAAAAAAATTTCTTTGCCTAAAAACCATCCCAGGGGCATCACAATCATACCCTGAAAATTTGGTTCTAATCGGTCCAGTCGGTTGGGCGTGATTGGCGGACAACAAACAAACAAACATACTCAGGTTTTTCCTCCATTATAGTAGGATAACAATGTCATCATAACGATACAATACATTTTTTTTTCTTTTTTAAATATAGTAGTGTACAACTATTAACATGTAACCGAAAATAAACTAGCAATTCAACTGATAAAAAATTGTCGAGAAAAGACAACAAAGCTTGCATAATTCCCACGAACGACGGCAATTAGGAAATTGTGGATTGATTCCGCTTCATCACAAGCTTTAGTACTAGTGTATTATTTTCGGATTTCGTATCTTCGATTGATCAAGTAATTCTATATCTTATAAAAGTGTTAGCTTTCAGCTTTGCTATGGGAGCGGACAAGGAGAAAAAACAGAACAATAAAAACAAAAGTAATAAGAGTGATACCTGGATAAGTCGAAGGAACTGAATTATACAAGAATTTCAGACAAACAACTATAATATATTAAATTTTTTAACAGATATTTTTACCGAACTTTGGATAAATGGAACTATTTTCAGCGGTTCCATGTAACAGGGCCGTAATTCCCGGAGGACTACGGGGGCTGAAGACCCCCCAATAATTTACAGATTGTCACATTTACAGCCCTGTGTAGGTTGTACTTATCGATAGTATACTGTATTAATATCTCTCGAACCAGAATTAATTGATGAACGAACATAACCAAAATAAATTAATAAAAACTATTTTTAAAACACAGTAACATAACGACCGAATGCATAAAACAAGCTTTTATTTTGTTGAATAATTAAATAACTCTGCATTGTGAAAAAAGAAACCAAATAGCCTACACGCCCGAACCGCAGCGGTTTTTCATCAATAGCCGGCATCAAACTGATATTCGCAGATTTGATTTGTGCTTCCGCTAAACAATTTAAATGGTTTCTTAATTAGCCATATATTAGTTTTGCGTAAAGGTTGTGTCTTTTTAAATCGATTTTTCGCTTGTTGTTTTGGGGGCATTTTTTTCGATTGGAAAATCTTAATCCGCGCAAATAAACACCAATTGAGAAATTTACTTCCAGATAGATTTTCCAGGTAGAATAATTCCAGGTACTGAAAAAGTAATCATTTCCGCTTTTTTGACGTCGATTTTTCATTTGTCTTACCGTTGTTGTCTTTGTCCAGCAAATGAAAGGCATCATTGAACTCGCGAATCTGGTCTTCAGAGAATCTGCCCCTGTACGGGACGATGCTGGCATCCATGTCAATCATCTTGGCAGTTCTGTTTTGGAGTAGCTCACACACTAAACACCGTTCTCATCTCAATCGCCTATATGAGGACTGGTGTCTGAATGAATCGATTTGCTAAACGTCATTCATACCTTTGCATAAATTCATGCGTTTGAGAAAATGTTCCATTATTTATTTTGTTTATGCTTTTGTCCGTCCAAAACAGGCATGCATGCCGACGTCATTGAAGCGTGAATAATCAGCGTGGTTTCGTTTTTTAGCATAACTCCTAACAATACTTCACGATTGCGAAATGTCTTGAAAGATATCATTATTTTTAACAGTTGATTAAAATCTAGTTTTTTTTCGAATAGCAAGAAGAAGAAGAGAGAGTATTACAAAAAAATTGTTTTACTTCCATTTTTCTTTGGGTTTTAATCCCATGAAAAGAAAGAAATATATTTCACAATAGGTAAATCTCTCTTATATCGAGTATACAAGCTTTATCAGAAAGAATTTGCATTTCTGATTTTAAACGAAAGGACTGGACTGTCATGCACTAGACTGGAACTCAAGTTTAGATCAATATTTAATAATTTTATTGGAATTGTGATTGCGTTGGTTGACGGAAACCACATTCAGCATTTTTTGCATTAACAAGACAAACGTGCTGTTTGAAGTCTATCTCCAGCCGATGTCATTCTTGCATGTAGAAACAGATTTGTGTTGTGACGTCACAACTAAATGACTATTTGGTTTCGATTCCAACATTCGGATGAAGGCCACTCTAATTCGTTCTAATTATAGCTGCCCTCTCGTGTTTAAAATTCACAATAATCTCGTGTAAAATGTCCACGAATTATTTTTCTTTTCATTGACTCTTTTCGTTTTAATTGATGTTTTCACCAAGGAAGTCACAAAACATTGCCAAACGTCTATTTCTGGCACTACTTAGATATACAGGGCAATTAGAACACAATTGTCATAAAATGTTAATGACGCTCTTGCCCACACATTCAAGTCTTCTGAAACACCCCAATATCGTGCCTGTCATCATTTCTAGTATATATGCCCTACTCTAACATAACCTTTTGTGAATTTATAACGTAAATTTTGCAGACTGTGATTTCTTTTCCTTATAGACCTTAGAGACAAATATTGACCGAATTTCTTGTGTTTCCTCATGGGATTTTTTGTTGCTTTTCTCCTGCCAATATCTAATATGCCTTTAATCGGTTTTTAAGAAAAGGTTTCCGTTTTTGAATTTGCCTATCTTTGATAAACTAACGCTAATGCGTGTATCAATATACAGTTGCAAAACAGCGGATGGTGCAATATATTATTGACAAAATAACACTGACCGTTTACCTTTGGTTATTATTAAGTTTGAAACAATGAAGCTAGTGGTCTTGTGGCTCTGTTGGTGCTTCTACTGCGCATGCGCTGCACGAGGTAGGCTCTTTTCAGAAAAATCATAGTATAATTAAGCGGCGCAAAATACACGATAGGCTTAACGGTCAAAAATTGATGTGATATTTCGTGATAACAATATTTGTCTACAATTCACCAAATGTTAGCTATCACCTTTATCGCGTAAGATTTTTTGTGAAAGGCGATAGGTGATGTACTGGATGGCAGCATCGACCATATAGTCAGACATACTGTTATTAAAGTTAGTAGTTAACCGTAAACTTGGGCTCCTCTTTCTGTTGCCGCCGTAAAACATTGTCTGTACCATCCACACCTTCCTGCACTAAATCGAAATGCTACTTATTTGCTGAGCCTGCGAGACGAGAAAATCCAAAATAACTGAGTTGTGTTATAGACAGGTGGAACTACTGGGTCGCATCTCTGTCATCTTTTACCTTAAGATACTTGCATGTATGGATGCCATGAATGTATAAGATGTATTGCACGTAAAACTGGATTATCACGTTTAAAAATAACACGCGTCACAGCGCAAATCGTTGAGCATGCGCATTAAGAAATATTTAAATATTTCAAACATGACTCGCGATTTGAAAAGAAGTGTATAGCAACGCAGCGGATCGTGCAGCAACGCAGCGAATCGTGTAGCAACGCAGCGGATCGTGCAGCAACGCAGCGAATCGTTGCAACAGCAGCAGTTTTATTTTTTTTCGTTAGATGCCAGCAATATTACCTTCATAAATATTGCATTCTATCGGAAAGGGTTATGTAATAATATCAGTCAGTAGTCCGAGTTCCTGTCAAGCAAATGCGATCTTTATTAAAAAATCAATTATAGCTTTCGAGAAAATGCAACACTCTACGTAATTAAACATTTCATAACATCAAATATTAGAATACGTAGAGCTTTTGCAGCGTTGCCATTGATCAAAGCAGTGGCACCGTGGTTTAAGCGTTGCGCTCAGAATCAAGAGATCCCTGGTTCCAGTCCACACCCACTCAGGTCGAATCTTCACATCCCTGGATGTACTGCGCTCAGTTTGTTTCTCGGTGAAGTGGCTTATTCTGGCTTATTCTGGGATCTGTTTCATGTTTCCGGGGTTAAAAATTTAGAAAGGGTTGGACCTTATATATATAACATCAAAATTTCCGTGGGTCCGGTGAAAAAATAGACCCAATACACAGCACTCTGTTAAGTCATAGACCCTGGTTCTCCTGTGTATTTCCTTTGTAAACAAAAAACTAATATGGAAAAATAACCTATTTAATTGGTCGTTAACTAGTAGAAATTTGATTTCATGATAACAATACGAAACTGTTCGGTTGAAGTCCAATCATTTAGAAAACTCTACATATTCAAATAGCTTAATAGAATATCGCTCCTAAGACATACTGCTCGCGGATGCTTAAAAATCGTTAATATATAATTCAGTATAATTGCAGTAAGAAATTCAAAATATGAACCTAAAGCCGTAATGGGATTGGCACAATTAAACCAAGGGAAATGAGCAATTAAGAAGAAATGACAGTGTGGCCTCCAAGAAGACATAATATTGGTTTCCAGGCTATCAAAAAACCTTCCCATAGAATACATATTTATGATAAACATTGTTAAGAAAATTAGTATCATTGATGAAAACAAAGAGAAAAGAACAAAAAAGCTCAATGTTTCTTTTGCTAAATTTTTAGTTTTTTGATGTTTAAAAATTCAATATTAAGGGGTCTCGGTAGGAGATTGCTTCTCAATACTTCGATTCCGGACACGCTTTCTCCTAAGATTTCCTCCTATTTTATATATTATATTTTATCTTTCCCAGGGCAGGGCCGTGGTAAATGTGACAAAATTATTAGGGGGGGGGGTTATGAATAGGAATGTCTAGGGTAAATAGTGACTACCATGGTTGGGGCCGAGAGGCCAGTAAAATTTTAAAAAATTAAGACCCCTAGATTGACTAAAAAGCTACTCAAATTCTGAAATTTCTTAAAGGGATTCCTGCACAAAATACAAGTTGATCTGTAGTTGTAGATCTGTAAATTATTAGGGGGGGGCTTCAGCCCCCGTAACCCCCCTCCCCCCAGGAATTACGGCCCTGCAGGGTAAAACCAGATTGCCAAGAGGTCTCTAGTGATATTATGGTAATTTTTTAACTAAGTTCTTTTCAATGCAAACAAATTTAATTTTTGCAATATCTTTCATGGAAGAGGGTTTATGTTTTCTTTATGTGATAGTTGAAATTTACGACAAAACAAATGTTATATTTGTGGGGGATGTCGGTTGGCATAAACACTGGTTGTTCAAGAAAGCATTGCAGACGATCGTATCGCAAGTGTCGTTGAGAAAATACCGAGTGGCACTCCATACTACAAATGGCGTGACTCAAACCGTTTTCGATTTTCAATCAAGAAAGTGCCTCCTTGCTAAACTAAAAAGGTAACTAGGTATTTTTTAAATTTAATGGATTCCTTTTATTTTCCTTTTATTCCTTTTTTCCAGTTATTCTTATCTTTTAAATGGTAATCTTCTTTATGAAGGCCAATTTGGATTTCAGTCCAAATGTTCTACTGAGCAGGATATTGTCAGCCTTGTAAATACCTTATCCATCGCGTTAGACAAGAACTCATACAGTATTGGAGTATTCCTTGACCTTTCAAAAGCATTTGATACAGTTAACCATAAAATACTGTTAGAAAAACTAAAGTTTTATGGTGTCAATAAACTGAACCACAAGTGGATTATAAGCTATCTTTCGAACAGATCTCAATTTATAGCATACGATGACTCATCTGATACAGACTTCGATAACTTGTGGAGTTCTGCAAGGTTGAATTCTAGGACCTCTCTTATTTCTTATTTATATTAATGACATTTTTAAATCTTTAAACTACACTCAATCTATCATGTTTGCTGATGACACTAACTTTATTTACAGTAACAAAGATATAAAAACTCTTTTTTAAAATACTAACAAAGACTTAATAAGTATAGATGAATGGTTAAAAGCTAATAAAATTTCACTTAATGTTACCAAAACTAATTATATTTTATTCCATAACGTTAACCAGCACGATAATATACCTTTAAAATTACCGGATCTTGTTATACGTAATAATAAAATACAAAGAGTTAGGACTACAAAATTTCTGGGTATTAACATTGATGAATATCTAAGCTGGGATCATCGCATAAGCTACATAGAAAAACACTCATCCAAAATATTGGCCTTACTTTACAAAGTAAGATTTCTCCTGGACGAAAGCTGTATGAAACAAACATACTTCTCTTTAATGCATAGTTATCTATCTGACGGTAACATTACGTGGGCGAGTAATTATAAAACAAAACTGACTAGACTTCTATCTCTGCAGAAACATGCGTGTAGAATTATAAAGAAAAAAAACAAAATGGAACATGCTTTACCCTTATTGCGCGAATTAAATATTTTAACGATTTACAATATTAATATTTACCAACATCTTATATTTATGTACCGTTTCAAAACTGACAATTTACCTGTCATTTTTAATCACATCTTTTGTAGAATATCAAACGACAAATATAACCTTAGATCTCACGAATTATTTAATTTTAACAGTATATCATTTAAAAAGAAGAAATAAGAATTTTGCATATTACATAGAGGACCTCTCATTTGGAATAACTTTGAAGAGCCACTAAAGAACACAAATAATATAATTTCAAATCTTCAACAAAGAAATCCATTTTATTAAAATATAACTAATTCTTTGTCTTTTTTTAACGTTGATAATATCTAGTTGACACAGAATTATATATATTACATATATTTTGTAATTTTAGTGGATTTTAGTGGATTAATGATGGCGCAGAGGAAGGTCATGCGAGTGTTGCCGCTTATATTTTTGTTGTTGTGTAGTTTTGGAGTTAAAGTTAATGGAAATGAGAGCGTAGCAGATGAAAGTTGTATTACAACGTTGAAAAACTTTACAAAAAAGAGAGGTATAAAGATTTTCCATCAAAATGTGAGAGGAATCTTTACAAACTTTATACATTTAGAGCACTTGTTAGATCAATGTGAAGACATAGATGTTTTATCACTCTCTGAGACCCATATAAAGACAGATACGTTTAACGACAATGAAAATTTGTATACAATTCAAGGTTATCACTTTATTCAAAAATATAGAACTGAAGGTAATGGTGGAGGGGTTGCTTTTTACATAAGAGATAACTTATCATGGGAACGGTGTTTCGATCTTGAAACTAAAACATCTGAAAATATGTGGATCGAAATCAACATCAACAAAGCAAAAAATCTCTTATGCGCTGTTTATTACAGACCTCCGAACACTTCAAAGTTTACACCGAAAAATTTCAACGAGATATTGTTAACTGTATCAAAAGAACAAAAAGAAGTGATAATCCTTGGAGATTTTAATGTTAACTATAAGAAAACGGGAGACAATAATGTTCACATGGTTGCACACAAGTCATTAAAATGCCAACACGCACAACTAGTAAATCGGAAGCGTTAATAGATATAATTAACACGAACAATCCAGACGCAATCGCCTATAACGGAGTATTCCCCATGGGTATTAGTGATCATGATCTAGTCGGATGCGTGCGGAAGATCAACAATAGAAAGTCAGAGTGTTAGCCAGCCTTGTGGCATCGCGATAAACGCGGTATTCCCAATTGCCTACGAACTCAAAATTCCCAATTCCAAGCAAATAAAAACGACATAAACAAAATCATAAAAATTAAAAAAATGTAAAAAATTTTATGTTTTCCGTTTTCTTTGAAAATTGGTAGGTTTACTAATTAAAGGATGCTGATTTCAAATCAAGTACCAGAATTGGGATATCTTTACCCCTAATACCTTATTTGGGCAAATTTAGGCCCAAAAGTTTAAAATATTCTGTTTGCTTTGAAAATTGGTAGGTTTACTAATTAAAGGATGCTGATTTCAAATCAAGTACCAGAATTGGGATATTTTTACCTCTAATACTTTATTTGGGCCCAAAAGTTTAAAATATTCCGTTTGCTTTGAAAATTGGTAGGTTTACTAATTAAAGGATGCTTATTTCAAATCAAGTACCAGAATTGGGATATTTTCACCCCTAATACCGCATTTGGGCAAATTTGGGCCTAAAGTTTGAAGTATTCTGTGGTGAAATGGTACTGCGCATGCGTGTGCGATATCTGACAATAACGTAAAAATTAATTTGGACTTTTCGTCAATGAAATATTATGTTAATATTATATGTAAAATATTAAGTGATTCCGACCAGTAGTTTGGCACTAGATATACTCATTTTGGCTTGGATCCGTGATAATTCCATAAAGAAAAAAATTTAGTAGCAAAGGCAAATAACTTCAGTAATTTTTACCATTAAAACTTTGTGAATTTTTACCTGAAAGAAGAAGCCATCCTCAGCATGATATAAGAAGTCCGATTTCTAATTTGTAATAATTACGGTGTTATTGTCCCATACTTATGTATGGTCACTTTTTACCTATAACTGTCACAACCGCCAACCCCGTACCCTAAATCCGAAAACTAATAGCACTTTTGAGGTCTTCTATATATATATGTAGCTAAAAGCTATATAAAAAATCGACTTGATAATGGTAAAAATGTTAGAATTTTTTTTACTTATGCTGTCCTAACCTCAAAAATAAAAATTATTTTTAAAATGTCTTTACTGTACCACACCACTACAGTTTTTTTTTCTGAGGAAAACATAACCAGTAATAATAAAATACGCTACAAAAATGTTTTTATTTTTATTTAAGGTAAGAGTTGTATCAATTATTCTGAATTTGTCTGTTATAGCCAATCTAGAACACTTTTAAGTCAAAAGATGGGGGCTTGGGGAGGCCAAGGTTATGGAGGAAATTCCCAATATGGAGAAAACGCTGTAAGAAATTCAGACCTGGCTAACACCCTGAAAGTTTACACCAAAAACTATAACATGTCGAAATTATGCAAAGTACGACCATGATTTAATGGCAAGAGACTTAGACCAAGTTAATTGGAATCCTCTATATGAAACACAAAATGTGAATGTTGATTACTTTAACAAAACAGTTAAAGAAGTTTTTGACAAACACGCTCTTATTGTGACAAAAAGGGTCAGAGGAAAACCATGTGAATGGTTAACCCATGACATTAAAAAGATGAAAGCTGATAAAGATCGACTTTTAAAAAAGGCAAGAAGGACCAAAAAACCCGAAGATTGGAGCCTTTATAAAAAACTTCGAAACTCTTTTAATAACAAACTAAAATCAGCCAAAAGCCTTTTCTACAGAAATATGTTAGCAGAACTTTCTGGCAACGCAAAACAATTCTGGAAATGTATAAAAAAGATATTTCCTAGTAAATCCAGCCATAATTCAACCAGTGTGAAAAAAACCCAGACTTTTGTCAAACAATGCAGCAAATACTATGCTACTGCAGTAAACGTTCTAAAGAAAAAGTCCAACACCTTAGCAAATTTTGTATGGAAATCGTCAAAGCGTTTTCGATTGCGAACTGAAAAGCGATTTCATCTGACGTACATCTCCAATGTTTTTGTATTAAATCAGCTGAAATGTTTTAAGCGTAAAAAGGCTGCTGGTGTAGACGGATTACCACCTGGCATGTTGAAGGACTGTCGTAACCATATATCAAAACCTCTATGTCACATTCTTAACATGTCAATAAAAACGTGCACCGTTCCATTATTATGGAAAATAGCCAAAGTTGCTCCAATATACAAGAAAGGCCCAACGACCGATCCAGCCAACTACCGCCCGATATCCGTCTTACCTACACTGTCTAAGATCTTAGAGAAAGCAGTACATCAACAGTTTACTGACTTTCTTGAAAAGGAACACCTGCTAGCTGACAACCAATTTGGATGTCGGAGGAAAAGGTCAACAAACCTGGCTACTACCTTGTTTTTAGACAACATCAGAAGACAGGTCGACCAAGGGCTTCTTGTCGGTACAACATTTATTGATCTCAGCAAAGCTTTCGATACGCTGAGTCACGATGTTTTGCTTGATAAGCTTCCATTGTACGGTGTAAATGGAAACGAACTGCAATGGCTTACTGACTATTTATTTCAATGAAAGCAGTATGTTCAAATCGAATTGTTTCAATCTGGTTTACAACCATGCTTGACAGGAGTCCCGCATGGGTCCATTTTGGGACCTCTATTGTTCATTTTGTTTTTTAACGACTTTACTGAAATTCTCAAACATTCCGATACTGTGATGTACGCTGACGACACTGTCATAACCTGCAGTGGAAAGAATATTGCTACAATCGAGGAAATGCTCACCGAGGAGCTTAAACAAATAGACAAGTACCTGCGAGAAAATGAGCTAATTGTTAATATGAACGTGGGTAAAACGGAGGTTATGCTGTTTGGGACAGCAAAGCGAATTGCTGCACAAGCAAGACCCATGGAAGTACGATACAAGGGGGAGATTGTCAACAACACCAATGCTTACAACTACCTCGGTCACTCACTAGACAGTAATCTTATGCTGAATCAAGACTTCAACAAAGCATACAAAAGAACCAGTTCACGTCTAAAGCTATTAGCGAAACTACGATATTACCTGAATCAGAATGCTGCTATGAAAGTCTATATGTCTACAATTATGCCAATATTAACGTACGTGTTATCTGTTAAATTCCACCTGACTAGTACACAGACTAAAAAGCTGGTATCGATTGAGAAACGTGCAAAATGAATTATAGGAAATGAAGTACCATCTATTGAGAATAAAGCTAAAGAGCGCACTGTTAAACTGGTTCGTGATTGCATTAATAATATAGTTTGCAGTAACTTTCAAAATTACTTTCAAATGCAAAGTCACAGCATGAATACCAGAAGTAATAACAAAAAACTGAAGCTGCCGAGATGTAAATTAGAATTCGGAAAAAGATCATTTTACTATTTAGGAGCAAAATATTTTAACGAGACTTTTAATTGTACATAATTGACATTTTAATCACTTACTTTTAATTTATTAATTTTCTATTCTTGAAATTTTCTAAAGTGGATAAGTCGAAGGTCTTATCTACTCAATTTTATTTTTATCTTTTTCTACTTCTTTGTTCATAGACCACGGTTTTACTTCTATATTTTGGTCAACTTTATACTCTATTTTAACTTTCTCCAAGTCTACTTTGTCATACTAATTTCTTTTCTAATGAGAGGACACATATTGATAGTAGTGTTTATTTTTATATATTATAAACTACTGAAATGTATTATCCTCTATAAAGATTGAAATAATAATAATAATAATAATAATAATAATAATAATATTGTATATATAATATGGGAAATTGCTACAGTTGATAAACAACAGTGGGTTTTATGAAAAGGATTGACTGACTTGTCAGCAAGGCCTTCTTTAAATCCACGCCAATAATTTCCTACACTGTACTTTATACGATTTTAGCTACAATTTCTTTATTATAGCATTTTACATATTTATATACTAACAAACTGTTCATTGTACATTTTTATTGGTAAAAACACAAAAAAAAATATTAGGTAGTTTAGGCTGCAGCGGTTAGTTCAAGATCAATTGAGAATTAATAAAACCGCAGCTTATTTAAAGCTTCAAATATTGAGGATTGAACCCGTCTTGAAATAATGCCGTCGATGAACCTTTGGTTTTTAAAAACTATAAATAACGCTAGACATATAAGAATATTCTGTAAAGTCAGTACACTATTCCATTACTGTATTCATAATTTCTGCCATTTACATTCTCCAACGGTACCCAAATTGTTATTTTTTCATTATAGAACTTCATCAAAGCGTTGGAGATTATCAACCACATTAAAAAAAGCCACTAGGTTAATCTCCGCCCAACTTAAAACCGAACCCAACTTTATTGTCGTCTTCACCGACCGTCGACTGTCATCCGAGGTTCTTCGTTACCTTAGTTACATCCATAGAAAGACAAACAACGTGGCTATACACATAGTTAGCTTATACACTCGGAAACACTATTCTCATTGGCCGTCCTATTTTCATGTCCACCATACGACATCCGTGCAGGAAATTCCACGCTCTCTTCCGTTTTTAACAGGTATCTTGTTATTGGATTTTTGTTAAAATTCCATTCATTACTCCTAAACCCCACCAATTTTTAGTTACTTTGTTCATCATTTTTGACTTTGATACACTTTTTTTCATAAACGACCTTATTTTTTAAGTCAGCCCTGGGAATTTTTTTTTTTTTACAAAGACTAATACTTTTTCATTTATTTATTTATAAGGAAAAATCGAGACTTTATTTTCTTATATATTTTTCTTCTTCTTTTCGAGTCCATAAATACACATATACAAATTCACATCAAATATACTTAGCATATTTGCTATGGTGGTAGTAGGTATTTATGGTGGTGTCAGGATTAGTTCGACTTAATAGCCTATCCAATGCCGCTTGTATTCATAAACACGGAAGCTCCTAAGCTCCTAACGTGGCATAGATGCGATGTAATGGTACAGGCTGACACAGGTTGTACCAATTTACAGCTTGATTGGTAGCAACAGATATAATTGCTGACCTGACCAGACTTGACCATATATTTTTCTTTAAAAAATTTCTTTTTTTGCGATACCTCCCCCTTTATATGGACCCTGGGGTTGCCAAGGAAGTTGCTTAATTTTAGGTGCCAAACCTTAGCAACCAGGTTGTTTTAAAAAAACATGTGTTCTCAATGTTGACTGTAATGTTGTTTTCAGGAAATCTACAACAGTGCACTTCCCACAAACATCACAAAGTGCTTGACGAGTGTTACCGACAATGTGAGTGCGTCCACGGTTATAAGGTGAAATGTGAACGCGTGAGAGAAGAATTTTCCTCCATGTCTTACGAGAAACGTAAAGCGTACACGGACGTGATGCGAGAGCTTTCAACGGACAAGAAATACAGCAAACTGTATTCGCATTACTGCAAATATCACCACACGTATTTTGAAAAGGGCATCCACACTAAAGCACAGTTTTTCCCTTGGCACAGAAAGTAAGCAACTGTTTAGCATTGCAACATTCACGATTCTTTTACCTTCGAGCTCGTACACGTTGTTTTTTTATAAGAAACCTAAGCAATGGGCCGAGCTTCGAGTTTCTTAAAATTTGGTCATTTTGAGGCTCAAAAGTTTCTTAATTTATTTGTTCTGACCCTCAAAAATTTCTTAAATTTTACCTTTAAATTAATCTAATTTTTTCGAATGTGTTGATTGTTTAAACACGTTCGATTGCCGCAATGTAAACAAAAAAACCCTCGCCCAAATTTTGTCACAACCAATTTTTTCGTTGTTAATGTATGCACATACTAAGAATAATTGAGGCTGAACTGTTGCATAAGAAAATATTTTTCATTGTTGACAAAAGTTTCTTAACTCTAGAGAAGTTTCAGCCTGCCTAAGTTTCTTTGGAGCTTCTTAATTTTTGGCAAACTTGAGCCTACGGTTTCTTATAGACTGGTTTCTTATAAAAAAACAAACAACGTGTTGTACTTCGTGCTTTAGTTAAAGCTGATTTGGTTGGCTCGAATTAGTCGGTACGGTTGAAACCCTCTTTACGCCAATGAATGCACTTTGTTATCCTTTAGGTACATTCTTGGCTTCGAGAACTTGCTTCGACTTGTTGACTGTCGCCAGACGGTTCCCGTATGGAATTGGGCGTGGTACTCCCCCACCGTGTGGAAACCGTCTCCGTCCTATCACATGTGGGACAAAGAGGGCGGTTTTGGGGGCAACGGCGTGCCCCGGGAAGGCTACTGCGTGACGTCAGGGAAATTTCGCAACCATAAATGGAAAACGGCAATGTATGAAAACAGAACAACGGTTGCCAATGAGGCGTGCTTATTTGAGGATGAATGTATGAGACGAACCAATGAGGCCGCCTATAGCAACTGTCTACGGCGGAGATTCAACTGTACGTTGCCCGCTTACAAGAGCATATTGGGGTTGTTGGACTACATGGGTGATTTCAAGAAGTTCGAGCTTGTGGTCAGGGCCATGTGGCACAACCAACTTCATAACTGTGTTGGTGAGTTGGTGTATTCATTAGGTTTGAATGGGTTTAGCTTTTGGAAAAGTGAAACCTACAAAACCTATAAAGCAGAAACCGATTTTAGTTTAGAAAAACATGGCCTTGATGGGCCTCGCGAAAATTATTTTAATTTCAATTTCATTTTAAATTAAATTATTGTTTGTGGATTGAGGTGTAAAGCGTAATATTTCCATATTTAACTTATGTTAATAAATTATTGGAGAGGTAAATAGAAAACCGTTTTTTGGGGTACAACCAAACAGGTTAAATACCACCGTATTTATGGAAATATTTTTGCACAGGAGGTCATATGCTGACAACGTACGCTTCAAATTCACCCGAATTCTGGTCTCATCATGGAATGCTCGATGCGGTATGGGATGAATATCAGAAGCAAGGGGCGGCATATGTGAGAAAAGGATTTCCAGGGAAAACAAAAAAGCTGTTCGGTTTCCGGCCGACAGAAATGCGCAATTTGTACGTTGATAATAAGAATTTGGGGGGTTGCGGAATCCGTGTAGTTTACAAGAAAATATTTCCGAGAGCGCATACTCAATACAAAAGGAATGAGCCAATCAGAGGTTGGTTTTAAAGACATTATCTTATGTCAATCATACCACAGTATAACCCTGATAACTCGAACACACGTTAACTGGAACTGTTTTTTAATTCTCCTTTTTTAATAGTTTCTCATAAAACTCCCCATAACTCGAACTATCTGGAACTATTTTAGTCAGTCCCTTGGAGGTTCGAGTTATCGAGTATACTGTATATATTTTATTACTTTTTTTGTTAATTAATGAAATTAAAGTCATCTACAGCTTCATAAGAATCACCCTTTTGGCGAGCAATATTCAGAGAACTGACTAAAGATTTTTTATGAAAGGCATGAACCTTTTAGAGTTACAAACTCCCAAACTGTATGAGACTTTTTAACGATTATTTTTACAATGCAATCTTACTCAACAAAGAACACAGTTGTCATTAATAGTGAATTAAGGATGGAATTTGTGTCCACCTTCCAATTGCACTCTAAATTCCCTGCTCGCCCCTTCCAATTTCACTTTAAATTCCCTGGTCGCCCCCTTCCAATTTCACTCTAAATTTCCTGGTCGCCCCCTTCCAATTTCACTCTAAATTCCCTGCTCCCCCTTTCCAATTGCACTTTAAATTCCCTGCTCCCCCCTTCCAATTGCACTCTAAATTCTCTGCTCCCTCCTTCTAATTGCACTCTAAATTCCCTGCTCCCCCCTTCCAATTGCACTCTAAATTCCCTGCTCCCTCCTTCCAATTGCACTCTAAATTCCCTGCTCCCCCCTTCCAATTGCACTCTAAATTCCCTGCTCCCCACTTCCAATTGCACTCTAAATTCCCTGCTCCCTACTTCCAATTGCACTCTAAATTCCCTGCTCCCTCTTTCCAATTGCACTCTAAATTCCCTGCTCCCTCCTTCCAATTGCACTCTAAATTCCCTGCTCCCCTCATACCATAAAAGATTACCCAACAACAGTAAGAATGTTCATCCTTCCATCTTTAGATTACCAGCAGTTGGTGTCAAGAATACTTTCGGAAGATGAAGAAAGCAGTCATCTGCGCTCGTCCATTTTCCGCGATGATAGGACCCATATTCGGAGCTTGCTAAAAGAGGACATCAGCAAAAATATTAAAAGTAACAAATGTGTTTGTTAAATATTTTATGTGTTACATACAAATGGTTTTCTCTCTCTTTTGTTAACATAAATTACACGCGCGAGTTCAGTCGCCGAATTATAAACTGAAGCTCAAATGTCTTTTCTTGAAGCAAAAACGTGTTCATTGTATACTTTAAGGTCAGAAATTTTCGCTGGAAGAAACTTTCGCGGTTCGGCCCAGTTTCAAACATTTCGCGGTTGACCCAACTATAAATATTTCGCGGGGAACAGAAAGTGAAACCAAAATTTCAGGGCGATTGTGTTCTTTTGTTTGTCTTCTTTCTTCGTTAGATATAACGACAGGAACAAAAAAGTTGCGAATGTCCTTTATCTTCACCTCTCGATTTCTCTCTTGTCCTTCATTATATGGCACTAGTATGTTGCGATCAGATCCTAAGTTTTCTTCGATCTGAGGCTCCGTGTAAGTGGCCTCGACTAACTGTTTCTTTCCAGTAACAGTAAATTTTAGACTTGTCTTTTTTCATTACACTCATGTAATTTTCTTGTATTTCGTTAATAAGAATTTGACATCACACGTTAATTAAAATTCGTTAAAATTTTCGTTTTGATTGGTTTTTAAAAATATGTAAAAAACAAATTTCGACTATTTCGCGGGAAAAAACTTTCGCGGATGACTTATTTTCAAATATTTCGCGGGAAAAAACTTTCGCGGATCAGGAATTTTCAAAAATTTCGCGGAAAGGGCCAAAAAACGCAAAACCGCACAAAAGTTTCTTCCAGCGAAAGCTGACCTTAAAGTAGTCAGTTCAAAACATTATCGATTACAGATGTGTCTTCTAAAATTTACGTCCTACTTTACCCGGCGTAAAACGGGATTTCCACTTCGTATTTTGATGTTCCACAGAGCATGCGCATTGAGAATGTTTATACTCTTTACCATATCAAAATCAAAGGTGAAATTGAATTCAATTTTTAAACGTAGCACGCGTTTCAACAACAATTTGAATATTGACCAATCAGAAGTATGTAAACACACGTTTTTTGCGTTCTATATTTTTGCAATGTTTGATTTTTCCCAAAATCATTTCTAATTTCAAAATGGCTTTGATGGTGTCAGGAAAAATACCCCCCCCCCCCTCCGGAAATATACCTCTTGTACAATAAATCCCCCGGAAACATACCACCCGGAAATAAACCCTCTGGAAAAATAACCCACTACAATAAACTCCCATGAAAAATGCAGCTGTTGAAAATCTGTTGATGCACGTTGGTTTTTTATAAGAAACCTAGCGAAGGCCCTAGTATCAAAAGTTTCTTAAGTTTTTTAAAATTTTAGTCCTAAAAGTAACTAGTTTAACTAGTTTCTTCTTCTAAAGTTTGGTTTACAAAGAAAAAAACACAAAAAAAGAAAATAACAAATTCGTTTGATTACACGTTCGATCAGGATGGTTCGTGCTTTTTGATCAGGAAAATGTTCACAGTGAATAACTGGTTTCTATTCGAACGTGCTATTTTATTAATTGTAGCATCAGTTATAGTAGTATAGTATATAGTAGTATATAAACCATCCTAACAAGGGAACTGGCCTAGAGAAACTATAATATATAGTACATCTAGGTAATCACAGCGCTATGACAGATTAGATAAAATGAAGGTATGCAGAATAAATTAAAGTTTAATAAACAACAGTCACACCAGGATGATGCTGACCGTCTCCTAGATTATTTTGAAGATATGTAGTTACATAGGGAGGTTCCGACGAAATGCACCACGCGCTGTGCCACTTTTTTCCATCCCGAGATTGAACATGTTCTATCGAACACAGCAAGAGATGCCGCGAACAAACAACCATATTGAAGGATGGCACCGGCGCTTTCAAACCCTTTGCTTGTCTTCGCATCCTACATTATGGAAATTCTTGGAATTGCTAAAGAAGGAACAATCTATAAACCGTACTGAGATCTTACAAGCGAAAGGTGGATATCCTCCTCCAGCACAGCGTCGTCGATACATGGATTGCAACGAGCAAATCCTTGCAATACTAGATGATTATCCAAATCGTGAAAACATGCGTTATCTTCGAAGCATCGCTCATAATCTCGGATTATAAAGCACATGTAACAATAAGATTTTCCTACAATCATTCAATCTTATGTGAGAAATATAATACTTTCGGGAGTTAATTTTCTCGCACTTTTTTATTATTCCAGGGCTATATTTCTGGGGTTCATTTTACGGGGGTATTTTTCCGGAGGGTTTATTGTATGGGGGTATATTTCCGGGGGGTTTAGGGGCCATACATTTATGAAGTCCACAAAAATTTGACTCCCCTATCCACACGCGTCCGAACTTTCTACCCCCCCGCCCCCCCCCCCCCCCCCCCCCTCTTATTTTTGGATATGGACATCCGCGATCTAGGACTATTTGGCACCTCCCCCCCCTCCTTAATTTTAAATATTTCAAATTTTGATTGTTCTCAGGGGCGGATGTAGACACCCAAAAATTGTTGAATCGAAGTTTTAAGAAACATCGGGGTTGTTGTGATGTAATAGAATAAGATCATGAATCTGCTTCTGATATCTGTATTAGAAATTAAGGTTTGAAATACATTTTAAGAAATCTGTATCAGAATTGGAATATAAAGAAAGACAGTTTTGGTAAAACAAAAGATTTTTCTTCTTTTTATAAAAATAACTCTTATTCGTCATCTTCACCATCACTCGCGTCCAAAAAAGGAGACTTGGACAAAATCTCATATATACTGAGGACTGATACTGACTCTTCCGCTTGTTTCACGCCATCTTCTTTTTATCTTAAGTGTATTTCCAGCGCATCCATCACCTTTGGTGTGACATGTAACAGCAGCCATGCTAGGAAAATTAACGTGACAATCCTTGCAGATTCGTTTGCTTAGATCCTCTTGCACACTTGGAAAATACAAATCGTATGGCATGTGTACATAATCACATTTTGAGGCCAGTTTGCCAAGTGGCGTAATTTTTTAAAGATCTGGAAACTTGTCAGAAGATTTGACGTTTTTAGGGTTTGGTATACATAATCGTTACGTGTACTTACGTTACTTCGCTCCGGAATACAGACCAACAAATTCAATATCCCTTCTTTATTTTCCTTCTCTGGTATCCTATTAGGACTAATCAATATTGTCGCTGACTCATTCGCTCCATTAACTTCGAAGGAGTGGTGTTTATTGGTAGGGGGTGTATCAAAGAGGAAATACGACAATTGTTTTAGAACAATGAAGTTTATTGCGCAGACCTGGTACAGGCTATAAAGTGAAGATTGTGTGTTGTGTATTTTTTCTGTTTCGTCAGTGATTCTTCCAATGGTTTTACGGCTTGGACCAAAACACTCTCTCAGTCGATTAGACTTCAATGTGGCAACTTTTAACAAGAGTTTTTCATACTAAGTACGGTTCATTCGAAAATAACGGAAAAAATGTATTCTTCACCAAAAAGTGACATATATTTTAACAGTAAATGGAATTCGCCTTTCCATGTTCTATCCAGAAATAATTTCCTTACACAAAATCGTTTTTTGCGTGACTGCTTTTTAAAATTAGAAACAGTTTCCTGCTTAAAAACATAGCTTCTGGAAGAACGTTAACCAAATAAAAGTAGTGCCAATTTTTTTTGTGGGATTTCGTTTTGATATTTGAAGTGGAATTCATCTTTAGACTTACTTTTAAACTATAAATGGTCGTTCTTTTGAAAAGAATAACACGCGGAAGCTAGTTCGCTTCTTCCTATGGTAGTATTCATGATTTTATAATTATGGGAAAGGCCCATTATTAAAAACCGTAGAGATTTGCCGTAAAGTCAGAGATTTACTTTGAAAGAGTAAATATGTTTCTTCAGTAAAAGAGGGACTTTTAAAGTCTACTTTCAAACTGGTTGGCTATATATTTTGTAATATTTATTAAGGATAATTTAAGTTATCCGGTTCTATAGAGAAAGGTCGACACAAAAAGACGACAATTCACTTTGAATAAAGCAAACCATCTGTTACTATCTACAAAACCTCTTACATAAATCGACTGTATAAACGTCTGATATGTCTTCTAAAAACGTAAAAAGGTGTAAATACGCGTGTAAATAAAAAAAGGTAAAAATAAATAAACTTCTACGCATACTTAAGTATATATATTTTGAAACCAATAATATGTACATACAGACACGTTATATATTTACATGTGTAATAACAGTGTACAAGTATTAAATCCATCCGAAGT
Source organism: Candelabrum cocksii (assembly GCA_963930725.1). NCBI lineage: Eukaryota > Metazoa > Cnidaria > Hydrozoa > Anthoathecata > Candelabridae > Candelabrum > Candelabrum cocksii. Next base: position 2,948,089 of record OZ005677.1, on the reverse strand, counting down.
CATTGTGCTAATTTTTGTTGTGATTTGTGATTGAGATGCCGTCGGATTACTTAGCGTTTGTAGAGAGATGTGGGAACGTTTTTTGCGGCGTGCATTCAAAATAAAGTGTTATTTTTTTCATTCTTGGAAACTATAAATGTCGTTCTGACGAATAGAGGTATCCGACTGGACTTCCGGCGTTGTTGGGAATAGCGGGCGGCGATGGTGTGTAGACGGACATATTCTGTTGTGTGACGTTCGGATAGCGATGTTCGTTCATCAATTCCGACGTGCCGCGTGCCGTCTGCATGGCTGGTGCCATCGTAGAGTAAAAATCGTGCGACGAGCTCACCGCAGACAGTGGCGAGTGTCGCATTTGCTGGGGCTGCGGAGAAATCATCGACTGGCGCCCTATCTGCTGGCTGTAATCATACATAGCGTACGCCGGAGGTGGCGCCCCCGGCATCTGGTATAAAGTTGGACTGTACATAGCTTCCTGCGGAAAGGCGCTCGGGTAGGGGAACTTTATGGGCACATGCATACCATTGGCGTCTGCGGTGTAGGGAAATCCCATCTTGTCTTTCTTCAACATCGGTTTGGCCTTTCGCCTGCGCGGCTTGTACTTGTAGTTCGGGTACTCGATGCTGTGCTGCGTTTGCAGCCGTTTCGCCTCGAGTACGTAGGGAGCCTTCTCGTTCTCCGCCATCCGCTTCCATTCCGCGCCCAGAATCTTGGAGATCTCAGAGTTGTGCATGCGCGGGTTGATCTGCGCCATCTTGCGGCGCTTCTCGCGGGACCAAACCATAAACGCGTTCATCGGGCGCTTCACGTGATCTGGCTTCTTGTGATCGGACTGCATGTTAGGTGCGCCCTGCTGGACAGTTAAACACTTAAGATAGAAATGATGAATTTAGAATCTTGATGATATACGAATCAACGAAATTCTACTAGCGGGGCAAACCAATGGAAAAACTAGAGAACACCAACACAAAACGTCAGGAACACCAAATCAAAAACTTGTTGGGCCAAATCATCCAAAATATCGGACCATATTTATAGACGAAAAAGAGGGATTTCCAACATATACCTGAGCGTTGGTTCCATTTGTAGTATTGGACTGAAGTGACGCCACAGGCGATAGGTGCCCGTTGCTGAGCTGTTGCATGATGGGATGTTGCTGATTGAACGGGGCCATGCTTCCGTGTAGTAACTCCACGGGCTCGCTTTTCATGTTTCTGATTAGGTATATAACGGCACTTGCGATAACTGAATGCAAACAAATACAGTGGAGTTAAGAATACATCAAGGCTGGTATAAAAAGATTTCAAAATAAGTACGATATAAAAATCGTAAACATTAGATTTTAGACTCTCTAAATATTTGAAACGCCGAAATATTTGCCGAGTGAGTTTTTCTGTGAAAAGGGAAGAATGAAATACAGAACGAGAAGTTTCTAAAGCTGTGCAGAAAGTGCAAATTTCACAACCTTCTCTCATCGCGCATTTAGTTTTTAATAGTAGCATTGTAAAATAAGAAATAGTAAAATTAATAAATTGAAATTGAAAATCATTATAAATAATAATATCATGTGATATTATAATTATATTAAAAGACTAAGGTACAACAAACATCACAAGTTAAAGCGCGGGTCCTCGCTTTCTGTTTGTTAAGAAAGTTTCGTTTCTGTTTTAGAAAACAAGATTTATTTGCGCACTCCCACACTATTGTTTCATTTGTTCGTTGTTTTGAAAATATCTGTTCCCGTCTCTCTCGGCAATGTCAAAATTGTATTTTAGTGATCTTCTCAACGCAAAATATTAGGAAAATAATGCGATTACAGGATTAAAAAACACTTTAAAAAGCGAAAAACGCGTCCAGTTCTGGTATAAAAAAGGTTAAACTGCAGACAAGCGGTTAGAAGACCGAATAATGATGAGTGTTATGAAAAAGAAGAAAAACCAATACCTTAAGACAGTGAAAGCTCTTCTGGGAACAAAATGAGTTTTTGTCGCAACAAAATAAGTCAAGCGATAATTTCGGCATACATGCTATTGTCTATATATAGCTGGCCGGTAATATGGCAAGCTCTCTAGTTTTCGATTAAAGCCTGACCCTTCGCCGACCACATCAAAACTCAATCTAATCGGAGGAGTTGCGAGTCGGCCTCAAACACGGGCGCTGATTGGACCAAAATCAAAAGAAATAGCACAGTGACGGAAGAAGGTTTTTGTGATGGGCAAATTGAACTTCTTTCCAAAAAAATTTTCGTCATGAAAATAACATTTTACAACAAAAAGCAACCTACGCGTTTAAGAGAAGGTGTCTACACTTTACCTGTTCGTTTACAGTTCCATTGGAAACGACAATTAATTGCTTTTCAATATGTTTTGTTAGCTTTGAAAAGTCAAAGGAAAAAAAAAGCAAAGCATTATTGTATTACAGCGGCAAAAGGTCGTGTCAGCGGGGACTCTAGCGGAAAAAGTAAAAACATACATAAGACACGTGCGTAAGAAGAATCCTTGGTTTTTGGCGTCCAACTACGCGATTTCAAAGACCTTTGAAAAAATGTACGGTTAGTGAGCAACACTGATGGAAATGAAATACGAATTGATTCAGAAGCCGTTGGGCGAACAAAGATGGGAAGTCACGTTAAAGTGGTGTTCCGATTTTCCTTTGGAAAACAAATACCACGCCTTAATTTAATTAGCGCACATTCGAAGAAAGGAAAAACGAGGAGCTAAGCGTCCCACAAGTTAATTCGATTATCGCGAAAGACATTGGACGCCAAGTTGGTTATGTAATACCCTAATCCGCTAGTAAAAGACGTAGCCAATTATCTTTTCAATGCCTAATATGGCGTTGCACTGTTGTAAGCAAGGAGGTTTTGTAGCGAGATTAATCTGTAAATCAGTGATCAGGCCCTACGACACCGGGGGGGGGGGGGGCTATAGCCGCCCCACTTTTTGCAGGACAATTTTTTTTAGACAATTAAGCCTTTTGTAGAAGCATAAAAAACAAATTTCAAACCATTTTAAGCCAATGTAGGAGAGTCAAAAGCTCAAAAATTTTCTGGCCCGTTAACCCCAACCATGGTGGGGCGGCAGGTGATACTAAATTTATGTGTTCAGTAACTTAGCCTCCCACTTACATTTACGTGTCATAGGGCCTGGTCATTGACATTTTAGACCCACTCGGCGTTCATGGAACGAGAAGAATTAAAAATCAGTTGTTGATTTCGATCACCCTTTAAAAAAATACGGATTTCTTCGGGGAATTTTCGTCGCTTATTGGTATACAAACTGAGAAAAACCACATTTTTGTCTACTTTGAAAATAACCAACGATAAAAAGAGATGAAAGTCGAATTTGAAGAATAAAAAATTTAAGATTAAAACAAAGCAGATTTAAAAAATCGGTACCTTTTTCTTCGCAAGAACATTACCCTTACCAACTGTCACTTTTTCAATTGCAGCAATTTTACTACCGACCCTCTCTTAAAAACGTTCTGACGTAATAACAAACTGATGGTGAGACTTTCAAAAGTACAGTATCGTACCTCAAGAGAGTGGTAAAGTTAGTTTTTCGAAAACAAAACTGCGTGGCGGTGTCTTTGATCACCCTCCACACCGACGATATCCGGCAGAAGCGGCCCCCGATTGCCGTCGCGCGCGCGACAAAGAATTTAGGCGTGCCAAAAAACTTTTGTTACATTTATACTAAAGAACAAGAAAACCAGTGCAATTACCGCTTTAGAAAAGAACAACAGCCACTCAAGTGAAGATAAAACGAAGTTTTGTGAGTCAAACGTTTTTAAGGGCAGCGTCGATTGATTAACATCCCTAAGCTGTTAATTAGGACGTGAAAATGACTCATTGTAATCTGCAGGGCGATTACTGCTGAGCGAAACGGAAGGATCACCAATGCAAATCCGAACGGGAACAGAGGGCTAATGAGAGAAAAACCGTTTTTGTTACAGTTTTCGTTGATACCGAGAAAAAGACAACAACAAATGTAACCCGTGCTGAGAAAATTTTTTTTGCGTCGTGTCGCGTGGAAAAATGTTGCGATATTCCTTTTATTTAACGCAATCGAATTATCTAAGGCAAAAAAACAAGTCGCCAAAACCTTAAACGAAAACGAATAAAAGACTGCAAATCACAAAAGCAGAAAAGATAATCTCATTGATAGAAACGCCTTTTCGCTTTTGAAACGTAGACTCTTTTTTTTGCTGTAACAAACAAAAGGAAAAATGTGATAACTGCTGAGGTACAGGAGCCGTAGGTCTAATTTAAAATGCTATAAAAACTACGGGAGGGCACCAAACGAACATTAAAGAAAAGCCAAGCAATAGAAAATTAGCAACCTTTTTTTCTAAGCCGGTAAAAAAGCCCACAAACGGGAGCAAACAAATCGCGAACATTGAGTTTACCGAAAAAGGCACCGCAACTTTCTTGTGTCTGGATGCCGATTAGTAATAAAATATGCTACATTTGTTTCTTTTCTGTTTGCATCGCATTGAGCATTTCTCGCGTATGTTACAAAAAGAAAACTGGAAGTTACATTCTGAACAAAGTCTGTATAAAACAGTGCAAACATTTGCCATTGTAACACAATAAAGTCGCGAGCGCTTTTCAACTTTACAAATCTCATCCAGAAAAATCCCCCCTCTTTTTTTATCAAAACCCATAGAATATTTTCTTTAACGATATTAAGCTTTTTGTTTTTTTCTCTAATGGAAAACGCATCACATATCTTAGTTTTAATTCACTTTGATAAAGATATTATATGTAAGACATTTACCTTTGTCCTCGAGATGTAATTATTGTTGCAATCTAAATAGCGGTTTGAGATGAATGCTCAATACAAAATAAACATAGGGCTTATGCTTCATCAAAGATAAAAAAGCACGACGTTTTAGTTAAACACACGATGCATGCTTTTTAACAAATAAGCCAATCGGGATTCATTATATCTGTTTCTCGGCCAATCATAATTGAGTGTATAGATTACGTACATCGCATAACAAATTAGAACAATACATTCTTTTATGTATTTACGTTCTGTCGAATTTTGTCGTCATTTATTATCTTTTGTTTTGCTTTGTCTTTATTTTCGCGATTTCTTAGAATGGAATTATTTATGAATGTGTTTTTTCCTCGAGCCGATACATTAGACAACATTTTAACCAAAACAAAAGCTGTCAGTTTGAAAATAAAACTTGATTTAGGCGTGAAACTGTGTGACTGTTAGAAAATAGCTCAGCGGGCTGTTTTGTGAATTTCCATCGGAAAGATTCACCCTCCCAGCGAGCTAGGGAAATGATCTTCACAATAGCTATTCACTTGGGAACAACGAAACCACGTTAGCTCGTGGAGAAACCATTCTAGTCACATTGAAAACATCGACAAAAAAGCAACGCGTACAATAGACGCAGAAAACATAAAACGTGTTTTAAATATACGAAAAAGTACTATTAATTTTCTTTACTAATACAACGCACGTGCCCAGTGTTTACGAACAACACTGTATCTGACTATAAAACGAAGAATACAGTCTTTCATTTCGTTTCCTTTACATCTATTGTATGTAGAGGAAAATGAATCTTTGCTAGCTGTTGGCGGTAGACGCAAACTATCGCTAATAGCGATCTGTGCTGGCTCCAAATGTCCGATAAAAGACTTTTGTAGAAGCGAACAAACTTTGGCCAACGTCTTCCTCTCCGTTTCGAACGTTTTTTTTATGCTATACGTTTTTGTTTCTATTTTTTTGAATCTGTTTCAATTTGACGAAGAGAAAAAAAAACATGCCTCAAATTGGTCGATGACGCTTTTTGGGTATGAAGGCTTTGACGGCGTGGTTAATATATCGACGTCGCTTCATTTCAAAGATATTTGGCAATATTCGCTCAAAAATAGATCTTTATTAATGCCCTATTGTTAATTTGATTAAAAGATTGAAAAGTATTCACCAGAGATAAAAACCGTCTATTTTAAGCAACCATTAAAACGGTTTTTTATTTCCCATGTCATGCTATAATACTCATTTGTTTGTAAAACGGAAAGTGCTGCATATTTTTGGAATGCGCAACTGTTCTTGTAAAGTGTAGACAGTGACAGCGTTATCATTCTGAAAATCTCAAAGATTCTCTCGGCCGATAAAGCTGTTGCCGAGCGGGGGCCTTCTGACAAAACGGGCCGCTCATAAGTCATTGTTCAGTTTTAAGATTTTCGCAATGATAAGGAAACCTGTTTTCAAGTGCGTTTTCACGTTGACGTGTGATTATTAAAATTTTCCGAAAGTTCACAATTTCATGATTCATAGTTAAAGATAAAAAAAACTATTCTAATTTTAATCAAGGCGTGAAATGGCCACTTTCTAGTAATTCCAATCAGTTTTCTCCGTACAATATATAGTACCGATTAACATGCATTATATAAAATACTATTAAAAACGGAAGGCGTGAATTAAGATTGGTGGTCACCTTTTAAAACAGTTTGTTAAGTGTCAAATTGTCTTCTTAATGCTAAAGCTATTAATTTATTTCGCAAAGAGCAATCAAGACTTCTATACTTTCTTAAAAACCGATTGATGATTTTCCTTCAAAAAAATCTTTTTTTTGTACAAAACATGAACCGATAATTACCCCCTTACTCATTTCCTGTTAAGAAAACTGAGGAATAATCCACGAAGTAGAAACGGCGAAACGATTGAAAATTATAAAAAAAATCTAAAGAAATTGAATGGAAGCAGGAATTACTCTAAAGTTTAAAAGAAATATTGGCCAACTACGAGTTAATTTTGTTTGTTTTTTGTTAGACATTCATGAAATAAAATAACAAATATATATTGAACAAAACACGGCCGTTAAACTCATGCGTAGATACGCACAAAGGAAACCCTAATAAAATATAATAGCGTTAAGATTGACGAAAATGATTATTTCAGATTTTCCCAAATTTTTAGTACTCGTCATAACGCGATCGATTGCTCTGTTCTAAAATGATGAGATGACGTCATCACTTTGATGAAAAAAAATAGCCACAACGCAGATGCGAAGACCTTGTAAAAATGCAAAATCACGCGAACATAAAATTTAAAAAAACAGCAAATAAAAACACCTTTCGTTGGATACAATCTCCTATTAAAATTTACTGGAGATTAATCTGAGATATTTTTCATTAATTTTTTCTGGATAGAGTTTGAATTTTTCAAACAGTTTTGAAATATTTTGGTGACACGTATTCCGTTGCATTGAGAGCGTTCACGTGTGCAGAACAACAAAATGCAGACGGTATTCCCGCCTACCGTTGTAATAAGCTGTCTGGAAAGATGTTTGCGCGACACACGCAATGCACGAAACAGGTGTAAAGTTTATTGAAAATGAAATGGAAGATGATGAATGTACAGAAGAAGATTAATGTCAGGATATCAGGTCAAATTCAAGCGGAATTCTTTGCTAAATTGGTGCGTTATGCTCTGTGGGCTTTAGCGTACACATGATAGAATGCACCTGTGAATAATACATAGCAAACCACCTGATGGGTTTTTGTTTAATACTGGCGACCTTCAGAAATTTTAACTTTACTAAGAATCGTTATGCGGTTATAAGAGTTGATTCATGGAATTAGAGAAAGAAATAAAAAACGTTTTTTAATTTTTAATTAAGGAGAAATACACTAATGCGATCAAAACTTCTATTCGATAAGTAGACGATAACGTCATTTCCCTCCTTAAGTCCTTTCGGCTCTGCAGTTACATTAATTGCATTCGAAATTACAAGGATAATAGGGTTAAGAGACTTAATAACATAATAATGTTGAGTCGCCTATAGTGGGTGGGAATCTTTTGTGCGGATATTGATGGCACAAGTCCAATATATAATTTGAAAACATTTGTTCAAGTATCCATAAGAGAATTGGAATAAAATTTAACCACGTGACAACCAAAGGAAAAGCACCTATCGTACATAACCGTATTTGCTGTTTGTTTGTTTTTTTGTTTACGAGAAAGGTTGAACTCAGCGATGGTGTCAAAGTGAGCGCAAATGTATCGCAGAATTTTTTAAATAAATAAAAACGAGTGACCTCCATAACATCGATCGTGCTATTGCGAAATCAGGAAAGCAAGCTGCTACACGCCTTTTTTGAGAAACACGTAAATAGTAAAACATGAGGCTCGGATTTCCAAAATCTTAAGAAACAAGTAAGAAACATTGCCAGGCTGATGTAGGGAAATAAGGGAAGAAATACAAATAGTCACATTATAGAACAAAATTGAACAAAGTAATAAGGAACAAAATTTGACAAGTCCAATCTCCAAGGTCAATCTTCAAAATTATCAAAAATACTTCCATCATCTTCAGTACCCTCCTCATCAAGCATATCATTTTCTTCAACATCATCTTCTGGAACTTTCTTCAACATCATCTTCTGGAACAGAAGAAACTGCAAAATGTGGAGTGGGTTCTATCATTGTAGGTGGTGGGACTCGAATTTTATAAATTGCAATGCGCAATGCAGTGTCTTTATTTTATGAAGATTAATTACATCATAACGTTCTAAGAAACCAAACAGCTAGAAAAAACAGGCATCCCGACAGGCCGCGGCAAAATTCATCGGGATGATAGCACCACAGTTACGAGAGTTCTGTTTTCTTAAGAAACAATTAAGAAACAAGGAGGCTCAAATGACCGAAAATTAGAAACATTGAACCTGCCTGGTCTGACATTTCTTTGACGTTTCTTAAAAAAAAGAAAATGAAAACGGCTAGAATAATCCGGGATTGAATTTTCATAAGATTTTAGCAGCCCGAATCCTCCCCTCTTAGAAACTCAGCTTGCGCGCCTATAATAGCATATCGAAAGAATATGTTGTTTTTTTGTTCTAATAGTTGGGATCGCGCAAGACGGGGGTTCGGTTTTAAAAAAGCGTTATTTTTTTAAATATGGTATTTGGGAGTTTGATAATATTGCAAAATTGTTTATTTTATTAAAACATTCATAGTTTGTTTCAATTATGGAAGAAAATAAGATAAAAGTTGCATTTTAATGGTCTAATATCATATAAAAGCCAAGGTGGAAGCATTTGTCAACGTGCAACACTTTATACCCCGTTGAAACCACAAAAGAAAGGAGATTGCCGCTCGTTTCTAAGCTCCTACGCGTGTCTACAAAAAATAAACCGAAAAAAACAAAGAAAATGAGAAAAAATTTTAATATTTTAATAATATAACTTTTTTTAAATGAAACCATAACTTCTAGTAAATTCTATCTTTACTCTAGTCTTTTGCAATAAAATTATTAACAAAATATTTAAGCTTCCACCTTGGAAATAGATTCCTACATTAGTCTGTAGTTTGCTATTTTTTTCTTTTTCGGTCAGTAAATTACATGCTTTAGGCTATAATGTTTTTAGACCTTCTCCATATTGTCTTTTTATCGTCTTTAAGTTCAAATTTTGTGCATAAAATTCGTTGATTAAAGTTTTATAACAAAAATATTCTGGTCAGTAAATTATGCATTTTTACTATTTCCGGTCTGTAAATTACATGTATTTTGGGGTAAAAATATTTCCCAAAATTTAGAAATATTATTACATTATCTTCATGCCAAATATGAAGCACCTACATGTAATTGACATTTTATTAAGTTTTTGTTATTTTCTGACATAACCCCCGGATTTCCGTTCAGTGCCACTGATTTGCGGCATTTTCTACGAAACCCGTTCTAAAAAAACAATTTTTTTGGAACTTTAAAGTCCTCTAACTTTTGATTGCGCCGTTCAATTTCAACAAATGACCTCTCGTTTTGTTTTTATTTTTGTAATAACAATAATAGTATATCTGTAATTTGAAAACTCCTCCGCTATCCCTACTATAAGGTTGAAACTGGATCCTTTCATCGGTTTTCCAACATATCAACCTTTTTGTCACCAAGATTATGTGAACACGCACTTCTGCCAAATTAACTACGTCACTGAGGCGGGATTTCAAAAATCTCGAATCCTCAAAAATCAGAAAACTCTATTCTACAGGAAACTCGTGCAATGGATAGGCTTAGATTACATCCGCAAAGGCCGGTAGAGAATTTTCAAAAACCGCTTTCGAAAATGTTTGTCGTTCATTTTTGCCAAAAGAAATCTGTTCGGAAACTCTGGGAAGAAGGAGGAGGTGGCAGTGGATTATCTCTTCTTATGAACGCAGCGGATGCAAAGAATATATGCACGCTTGAAAGAATGCCGCACGGACATCGTGGGAATGTAAAACTTAAAAACTTCAAAAGGAGTAGAATTGCGCAAAATAAAATCTATGTAGAAATAATTGTGGCAAGTCATTCGTTATAAAGAGTTGTTGCTCTGCTGATGTTATGATGACGAAAAACAAGGCATGGCAACCAATAAATGGCAACCTCTAACTCGCTTTGCGGCGGTGAGGCAAAAAATCTTTTGGCATCCGTCTTTAACAGTGGCAAAAAACGAAAACAACATGCAGCAAAATTTGTTCAGGGGCGCCGCACTGGGTACGGTTTCCACTGTACTTCATTGTTTCCGTAAGTGGGAAAGTTTAAATTCAAATAATAACGCATTTCATACAACATTTGCACACACACAAACTTTCATTGAAAAGTGGTTATTATATTTGTTTGTTTTTAACGAGGCTTCCAGAACGCCAATTAAGCATTATCATGAAGATTTCGACCCGGAGTTTTAGTGTATTTAATTGCTCCCATTTGTGATACGGTTAATTTTGATGAAATACGGCGTTATTTATTTATAACTGCTCACTAAACAACTTTGTGATAGCATGGTCTCGAACCCAGAACCTTTCGGTTAAGAGCCGAACGCCATTACCATTGCGCTATCGCCGGATATTTGATTTTTTTATAAAAAAAAAACTTACTTTTTTCGGCAAATGACCCACTGAAAAATAGGTTCGGATAGTGTGTACCAATGTTCCATCGCCTTGGACGTTTTTTACGGTAGTCGGGGAATTTCCTGGCAATTTCTTTCCATCAAACTAAATAGCGATTTTATGTTTTCCAAAACGAAATTCGAAATATTTGCAATGCTTTTATACGTTAAAAAGACGCGAATAAGTAAGACATTCATTCATTGGAAGAATCAAAACGATCGTTTTAAAAATGATAAAACACTTACATGGACATCCGTCAAATATAAATTTGCGGACGAAACAGTCAAGTCATTTGACATGCCATGTTCGTGTGGTTAGATGGTGGAGAGGTGCATTTATTCAACGTGTTAAGTCGTTTGAAGGAAATTAGAACGCTGATAGAGCCCAGTCCACTTAATGATCGGACATGAAAATTCAAATCGTTTTTATGCGCACCAGTTTCATCAATCACGTTGACGTTGTTAATTTAACGAGCTAGACTTTTACCATTTCCTCTCCCCAGTCTTTTTCAGCATTTCTTTTGTTTTTTTGCGCAGGTAATTCGTAATAACCTTTACGTGGAGTGTTATTAACACGACATAACTTTCTTATGTTTATTTGAGTGTGTACAGCTATTCACTTATCAGGTTTTATGTTTCCTTTCTATTTGTACCACATTTTATCTTTTGTTTATATCTTCATCACCTTTTACTTTAATGTCAGAAATTTTCGCGGTTTACTCGTACTCGTACTCGCACTCGTACCGTGAAATTTAGAATATTTCGCGGATTATGTAAGCAACTTGAAAAATTCCCCGCAATTTATTTTCGCGGATTGATAAAACTTCGTGGAACTTAGACTTTTTTTAACTTAGTGCTCTTTCTGACAATGTATCTAATTTTTGTTTGTTATTTTAAAAGCTGGCGAAAACATGTTGTCGCTGTTTAAAGCGGCACCTGGCCCCACCAATGTAAACTTCAATACATTACCTGCCAAGCAATTAACTATTGTTACGAAAATACAATGCGGTTTCCGCGAAAGAAACATAAAACATATAACACTTTATTCTTCTGTTATTTTATTATCTTGTTACTGTTCTTATTGTTTTATTTAAGAGACAAGTTGAAATTGTTTTGATGTCTTATTGATTTGTTTAATGGAGCGCCTACCTCAAATGAGCGCCCCCTTTGAGAGCCCAAAATTAAATATCTCGAATAAATACGGTAGATACCGAAGTTTAATTTTGCTAGATGAATTAATTCTCTCTTCACTTATTTTATCATATATATTTATATTAATATAGAATATTTACATTATTTTTTTTATTAAGGAGAGATATCATTGTAGCCACTGCAATAAAATATATTTATTTATAGCTAACCCCGTATTTGTAGCTAGCCGGCAATATTATTATTATATTATATATTTATATAATTATCAAAATGAAAAACTTAAAATTTATTTTAGTTTTCTGAGGTTGTATGTTAAAATTAATATTTTCTAAATAACAATTTTTGTATTTTCTCTTCTTCGCCCACACATTCATTTTTGCCCTTTTGTTCTATTATCCTGTCGCTCTCTTGTTATTGTTTTGCCACTTTTAAAGATGGCTGCCGATAGTAAATTTGCCTCAATCCTAGACGGGAATTCGCCGGAGTTAGACATCTGAGCTGCTTAGGGCTAACCCTAGCAGTTCATCTTCTACATTAAAAATCTGGATTCTTTTAAATAATGACCATTCTCACTCATCTGACTGCTTCTTTTTTATTTCATCAGTTTACAATTTAAATGTTAGCTTATACAGTTCTAATATTCAATAGGCTTGCAATTCGCAGAAGGCTATGACAGCTTGTCATTTAATACCGAATTCTTTCATAAATCATAGCTAATAGAATAAAGAGTTTCTATAAAATGTTTATATCTTGAAGTGAAAAATAATAGGACATGTTAAATATTAGGATGAATCTCCGGCTGAAGGCAGTAGTAAAGACTAAAAAATTGACAAATTATGTGATTTTTACTTTTCCATCTATGCTTGTCAAATGAAGTGTACGCACGTGTCTAGCCGTTTAGAATGGGTCAACAGAGGGTTAACAATAGGTTTACAGACAATTTCTAAACTGTAGCCGATCTGAAATCTAATATCGTCTTATATTTTAATCGACTTTTTTTAATATCTATGCTTAATATCTATATCAACAGATGATGCAATAGTGTCTGTCATTTAGTTTCAAGCAATCATTGTTCTAAGTAGACATTTATTATAAAAAGATTTCGATAGTTTTTTATGAAAAACACAACACCTGTTGTGGACAAAATTTTGTAAGAGTTTCAATGAAAACATAATCTGCATGATGCCAGGTGTTTACAGGTGTTGTTTCTTTCCCACGTTAACAGACGCATACCAGCGTAGTTCATTTATTATTCATGAGTTATTTTTATTTTTAGCACCACGTTTCTATTAATAGTGCAGCAAAACATGTTGTTTGGCGAATTGTTTCGCGGTTCCTTTCCGACTAAACTTAAGAAAAAACAAAAAAACTTAAAACAACAACAACAAAAACAACAAGAACAACAAGTATTTCCTAGGCATTTTATTTCAATTTAATTTTTTAAAAAGTAATTTGCGACTCTGGGAAATATTTTAAAAGCAAAGTCGAGCATTTCGTACTCTAGTCAAATAATTTAAGAATGACCAGGGAAAACCTTGATACGCTTTTGTCACACTCATCAAAAATGATAACATATCTTATGTTTGCGAGCTTTGAAAGTCCATGAATATTGTTGTTACATCTTTCATTTATTTGATGCGTTGAAAAGTGAGATTTGCTGTAGAGTTTGAAACATGTTCAATGTACTGTAATGTTTAAAGGTTTATACCCGCATTATACTACAAATCGCACCGTAAAAATTTCCTTTTGGAAAGATAATTTAACGTAGAAAAAGGATTCCCGGACATTTCCCCGACGGACGTTTCCCCGACGGACGTTTCCTCGACGGACGTTTCCCCGACAGACATTTCCCCGACCAAATATTTTGCTTGTTTGTTTTTAAACGAGGTTTCCAGAACGGTGCTCGGTAATTTTGCCACCCGGTAATTATTCCACCCGGTAATTTTGCCATTCGGTAAATTTGCCACCCAAAACATCTTGGCAATAGTAAAATGGCAACTTGCCACCTGTGCAATTTTGCCACCTGTAGGCCATTGAATTATATAAAGACGAGGATAAGAAGTTTCAAAGCATTTTCGTTATCTACGCTAAAATGGAGCTGATCACCACTGGTGGTGGGTCCTTATCGATGGTCCGACATATCGATGGTCCGACATATCTATGGTCCAACATATCGATGGATATCGATCAATTCTCGAGACATTTATATCTTGTGTTACATTTATTCTTAAACTGTTTATGTTGCAAAAAAATATAAAACTATAAAAATTCATTTTTTAAATAAGCGCCCCTACTCTCGAGTCCGGAATAATCGTCCCGGGACGCTTATTAAATTTGGAGAAAAATTCCACCAAAGACATGTTTATTCCAGCCACCCCTTTTATTAAAATTTGAAACATTTTCCATGCACTCCTTTTATTAGGGACGCTTTTCTCAGAAAAACCATTCTGTAATGCTGGAAACAAGTGTTAATGAAATCACGTTTACCCAAATCATATTGGATTTTCGCAAAATAAGAAGAACGTCTATCTGAAACTTGTTGACTTTAGTTTTATACTCCAACACTCTTAAGACCCTTATAAAAACTACTCTTAAAAGGGGGCGCGCGTCAAGTTTTTAAAATGTTGAAAAAATAATTCCACCAACCCCATTTATTTATTTTGTGCAGAAATTCCACCCACCCCGCTTATTCCACCCACCACTATTATTTTTTATCAGGAAATTTTCCTGCCACCCTTATCATTCCGGACTTGAGAGTACTCGAATAAGCGTTCCTCTCGAAAATATCGGCAAGTCTTTCAGTGCATAAAAAGAAAGGTAAGGGAGAACCATGGTGTAAATTTTTAACCTCGGTATGCCATCTCAGACTTTGAACAAGGCTTAATCACCGCCATGGAGACGGACTTTCCTCAAACAAGACTTCGCGGGTGCTACTTTCATTTCACTTAAAGTCTGTGGAGAAAAATTCAAGACGTTGGGCTCGTTGCAGCGTATCGAAATGATAACGTATTAAAACGAAATATACGTAAAACACTAGCGATGGGTTTCTTGCCTGTTCAATTGCTTAGAATGAACTTTAATGAACTTTTCTGTCGAAACGCGACAATTACTTAACGAATATCCTGGGTTGGAAGATTATTATTCTTACTTAAGAAATAATTACTTCAATGGCAACTTTCCGCCAGTGCTGTGGAATGTATTTGACAGACCGATGAATTTTCGAAAAAACAATTATGTGGAGAGTTTCCACAATAGGTGGAATAAGGCAGTTGAAGTAAGACACCCATCTTTGTGGAACTTCATGCGAGTTTTTAAGGGTTCAGTTGGCTTTTAATGATGCAAAAAAGAAGGAATGCGGAATGGAAATGCCCCAGCCCCACGGAAAAGGAAATGGACGCAACTAGAAGCCAGAGTGACAAGACTGAAAGGAGAGTACCAAAATGGTCAAAGAAATGTACACAGTTATTGGAGGGCAATTTGTAATTGTACAGCCTATTTCGCCGTTTAATTTAATTTTTGTTTGTTGTTGATTGTTAAGAAAAAAGAATGAACAAATCTGGAACCATTTTTTTTAAAATTGATATCGATCGACTGAAACATCTTTTAAAAATGTTAAATGACAACTTCAGAACTAAACGTTTTTTGCTCAGGTTTCTTAGAAAAATGTTTCCTAATAAATTAGCTACAGATGCAAAACAAAAGAAACAGTCCATACCGTAACTATTCTAAAGAGAATATAAGACATGTCGGACCATCGATCGGTATAAGACATGGCGGACCATTGATATGTCGGACCATCGATCGGACCCCCTGGTGGTCACGAGAAGAGGAATTAAAGTTTGGTTAAATGGCTACATGTATACTAAAAAAAATCACATCGAACCTCATAATGTGGACTTGTATTAAACGGGCGAATGGATGCAAAGGAAGTTTGAGGACGTCTCACAATTTCGAGGATCCTTCTATTATATTAGAACACGACCACCAGCCAAATCAGACCGACATAGATATCGCTACGGCCCGTAACACGATGGAAAATCGAGCAGCAACATCACGTGATAAACCTGGCCAGATATACGCTAATGTGATTCAGCAGCAAGATCACCACACTAAATCGTTTCTTCCGCAAGAAGAGGTTTGCAAAAGAACGATGCGAAACGCATAGCTTATTGAACTTCCCCCAAAACCGCAGAACCTCCAAGATCTTATAATTAATGTGAATAGCGCATGGGGTAAAACAGGAAGTTTCGAAAATCCCCAAAACTTTTTGGACTACGATAATGGTCCCAGCTCAGATTGCAGACTTATTATCTACGTTACAGACGAACATTTACGACGGCTCTGCAATGCTACTTCATGGTGGATGGACGGAAATTTTAATATGGCAAGATTTATGCAGCTTTACGTTATGCATATTCCTGTTGGAGATACCACTGCGCAAGTTGTGTATGCCTTTTTGGAAAGAAAAACACAAGCTATTTACGAGAAATACTTCGTGAAATTGAAAAGAAATGTGTAACACTAGGACAGCAACCATGTCCAGACAAGATAACAATTGATTTCAAAACTGCAGTAATGAACGCAATACCTGCTGTTCTAGGAGATGGTATTGAAGTGAAAGGATGTTTTAATCACCTCACTCAGTCAACATAGCGAAAAATACAGGAATTAGGTACTTTTATATTTTATACATCTCCATATTTATGTGTTGTCAAGAAGTGCGAGAGTTTCCAACTCAGGTGAAGATCTAGAACTAACTCTAAATTGTGGTGGAGTGCTCCATCTACTAACGATTTCGTTTTAAGTATTACACCTTTTGTTTATTAAAAAGGTAGCTAAAATAAAATACGTGCACGTGCAAATTCCGTTCAAATATGGTTCAAACAATTTCTAATGTGTAGTACTCCACTTCACATGTTAGATCCCTCTGTAACTTGAAGTTTAAGCGTGACTGTTTAATTTTCGGCAGGGTTAACAAACAGATACAGAAACGAACCCGAGTTCAAGTTGTTTTGTGGTCAGCTGGACAGTCTCGCCTTTCTTCCTGTTGGGCAAGTATTTCAAAAGTTCCGCCATCTTCAGGAAATTTCTCCAGCCAGGAGTTGTTGAACTACTTCAATGAAACCTATGTGGAAGGGAGAAGTTGGTTGGTTTTAATCACCCGTCAATTTGGAAAGCTATTAAAACACTCCAAGAGGAAGAAGCAGTTGTTTCAACAAAATTTTGGAAAGATTGGAAACCCACCAGCAAAACGAACAAAAACAATCTACGTGCAACAACAAGAGCGTCTGAAAAATATTTACTTGCGATACGACGATAACCAACTTGAAATGGCAGAATTTCTGAGAGCAATAGAGAACAATATTTATTTGGGAAACAACTAAAACGAGTTTGCTTCACCGATTAGTCTTAATTTGTTGTGTTTCTGCATAAAACAGAGTTTAGTTTTGAATAAAGGCTGTTCAAAAAATATCTGATGATCGACAGTCAAATGGTACGATGGCAAATCGATTATGAATATAAATTCTATAAATTAAAAAAAATAAATTATAAATGATTATAAATACCATGAACGATTTCTAAATTGGTTTGTAGTAGCTAACAAACTAAAAAAATTTTATTAACGATTACCTACGATGTCTATAGGCATTAGGCCTAATGTTGACTAGCCTCATCATTATCAAAACCGTGTCGTCTTAGGGCATAATTTTCATACAGCTGCGGTACTCGTAGAAGACAGTAGAATTTAATTTGACAACAGGAAAGTAGTGTTCCAATAAAAGTTTGTTTTTTGTTGTGGCAATCGATTTTGCTGTAAACTTACAAGGTATTTCGAGGCATCCTTGAACTAAAACCGATCTTCTGTAGTGTGTACTAGTCAACTCTGCCGTCACGGTCGCCCAACGATCTAATAAGTATTTTCATAAGTTTTTCCTGATAAGGAAGATGGAAATGATAGCGGAGAATTTCACCCGGGGGTGAACGTTGATACTGATGCAGAAGATGATGAGTCTTAGGATATTTGC
Organism: Candelabrum cocksii; assembly: GCA_963930725.1. Lineage (NCBI taxonomy): Eukaryota > Metazoa > Cnidaria > Hydrozoa > Anthoathecata > Candelabridae > Candelabrum > Candelabrum cocksii. Next base: position 2,930,026 of record OZ005677.1, on the reverse strand, counting down.
ATTGTACTTGCTACTTTGTAGTAACATCGTTTTTCTTTCTTCGAAGCCTATTGAAGCCTACGTGACGTTGTCTAGTGTTTTCGGCTCGATTAGTGCATGTTTATTGGAATAAATCTAAAGTCTGGTCCGTAGAAACTGCTTATAAGAAAATCCATCTCCGATTTTTTAAATAATCCGTAGGATGTTGTATTAATTTTGGAATGAATTGAGTGTCCAAACGCTAAGTTGCATGGAACGACAAGAAAAATTATCGTAATTTCAACTTCACTCGCAACATTTTATGTACGCAACTTTTTATGAATGTTCTGTCTCGCAACATTTAATGTACGCAACTTTTTGTTTTAAAGTAAAATCGCAACTTTCGCAACTTTTTTTCCTTTATAAGTATTTATATGTCCGCGTCGGGGAAATGTCCGCGTGGGAAAAATGTTCGGTTGGGGAAATGTCCGCGTCGGGAAAATGTCCGGTCGAAGAAATGTCCGCGTGGGAAAAATGTTCGGTTGGGGAAATGTCCGGTCGGGGAAATGTCCGTCGGGGAAACGTCTGTCGGGGAAACGTCCGTCGGGGAAATGTCCGGTTACCAGAGAAAGATAGGGAAAATAAGATAAAAATGTTGGACACCGTATGTTAATGACTGATTTATACGGGTTTTTTTATTATAAGAAACCTAGCGAAGGGCCTAGTTCTAAAAGTTTTTTATTTATAGTCTGAAATACCATGTTTTTAGTTCTAAATGTTTCTTATTTCGTTTATTATATCAAATCAAGCAGTTTCTTAAGTTCATGGTTTTAATGGGTTTTTTTAACTTAATATAATGATTTAATGTTTGAAAGTTACGTACACGCTTTTTTATAAGAATGGTGTTTTTTCGTTTCATGATGGATATTCTTAACTTTTTAGTCGATATCATCCTACTATAATCTTAAGTGCATTCTTAAGGCTATACCAAGTAAGTCTAAGTCTTCTTTTTCGAAACTTTTGTGTTTTCTTTTCCCGGATCTCCACCGCGATGAACATTTTTCCAAAAAAGTTGAAAAGAAAAAGAAAACCGTAAAAACAGCAATGATGGAGAACCACGAGAGAAAAATCTTTCCATTTATTAATGACAGAAAATAGCACTAACATGATAAAAGAAAAGTTTTCCAATTTCTCGTGCTTTTTTCTTATAAAATAAATTTTGTACTTAAAAGATCTTAAGATGGCAATATTCTTAGCACATTCTCAACTTTTTGGCCAAATTCATCCTGGACATTCTTATAAAGCGTATTCTTATAAAAAACAACGTGTATTCGATCTATCTGCAGTGCAATGACCTCATTTGATTTCATTTAAATGATACGAATTTCTTTGATTTATCGTAAGGCTTCAAAAAAAGGTTTCTTATTTTGGAATTAGTCATAACAATATACCTTATTCGTACTAATTTTGGCGTGGAGAAAATTTAGCGAAATTGGTCTGAAATCGTCAAATTTAAGTCCACACCAAATTTAATTCTTTTCTTCTATCGCCAAATTAAAACCATGAGAAATGAGAATTTTTTCTAGGCAATCTTACAAAAGAAATATGCAAAAAATGTCTTGTAAATAATGATTATAAAATGAAACTAATCAATACAACTGCATAATGTTCACGTTGTGTTGGTGCCAGGTAATATGACTCAGCCATTCAAGCCGCTCGATTTAACCGTGAACAAACATTGCAAATCTTTTCTCAAAAGTTTGTTCTTCGCATGGTTCTCACAACAAATCGAAAAACGCGTTTGATCTTCTAATTGACGATGAAGAATAAGCTTTACGCCTAAATTAGTTTTGTAATTGTTCTTTATCTTTTGTTTCATATTTAAAGCATCGATTGTTTACATTGCTTACGTCACAAGTCTTTGTATTTCCTATCATCCCCGAATAAAATTGGTCTAACTACACAACCAACGTTTTCAGTGTTACTGCTCCGTCAAATTAAATCCACGCCAAAATTTGTACGAATAAGGTTTAGTACTAAAAGTTTCTTAATTTAAGATTTTTCATAATGAAAAAGAGAGGTGGTCGAAATACTGTGTTTAATGGATTCATTTACCAGAAGAAAAAGCAAGACAAGAGAAATATTTACAGTATACTCCCGATAAGTGGGACTTTCACTAAGTGAGACAATTTTTCTCGGTCCCTTGAACTTCCTCACCTAATATTAATAATCGCTAAGTGAGGCAGATTTTGTCGGTCCCCTGAGTGTCCCACTTATCGGGGGTATACTGTAGTTGTATTGTGCCAGAAGAGATCAATTGGGTTGTCGACCGCAAGTTTTATTGTTGTATATATAGTATATATATTTATATATATATATATGTATTCATCCCTGGTGTATGTTAGTTTATCGGCACACGCTGCTGTTTTTTTATTTCCCGTGGAAATATTTTCGCGTGCACTTACTTTCGCGGATCACTGTATCTTTATTAATTTTTATCGGTAATCGAAATAAATTGACCACGCCAAAAAGATACCGCTAAAAACAAGGACATACGGGATACATTAAAAAATATTAAAGCATTCGTTGGAAAATACACTGATAAACCTTCTTACGTTCAAAAATGTAATTAGCGCCATAGAGCAGTGTCGCAAGTAAGGTATTTTAATGGGAATAATTTAGGCTCCAAAATATTTAATCAGCCAATATCTGTTTATAAGAATCATCATCACTTTGCTCATCGAATGTTTGCTTTTGTTTCCACAATCGGCTGTGTGATCTACCATTAAATGTTAATTTTTATGACTATGGTCTACAAATCAGAAATTTTTAGCGAGAGATACATTATATACACAGATTGAAGCAAGCTTACTCAGCTTGAGTTTGGAGTTTAGCAATTGCAAAGGAAGTTCAAATTGTTTTAGATGAAATTTTAGCCAAAATCACGGAAAAATACTATACTGTAAACATCACAACATCAAAGAAAAGGAGAGGCGTTGTCGAAAGATGATGGCGATGATAAATGCATGTAACAGAAAGCGATTGACAGATCGGGACAAAACAGGGATAGAAAATATATGTGATGCTATATTTCAGAGCAGTTTGAAGCTACTGAAAAAAGATCTAGCAAGCAAAAGACATAACGCCGTACACTGAAAATTTTATAGTTGACTTGAAACTGCAAGCCGAAAAGGCTAACGCGTCTAGTTTGCATGGCTATACATAAATGCAGATAAATTAAGGAAGGAATTGAACAAAGATGCTCAAAAAAGTGCTGTTACCGTCTTTATTCGTAAATACGAAATAACATTAAGAAAAGATTTTCTTTCGTTGAGAAAGACAGAGAAGGCAGCGTATCTACCTAAAATAATGAAATGGCAGAGTACATTGTATGAGTGGTCTATCCAAGAGTGATTTACCAACTTACAATCGTAAGTGGCGACCCAATTCTTACCAAGCAGACGGTTAGATGGTGACTAAGCACCACTGCCTTTTCCAATTCACAAAACTAAAATATACGATCTCCCTGTCCCTGCTTCTGAGCGAAGGGACTAGAGAACATGGGTGAGCATTCCAGGCTCTGGCTTTCATAACAGACAGTGTACATTACAGATATGGTTTATATAAACATGCAATCATTTCCAGACATTGATAGTGGGGATAGTTGATATTGGTACTGGGGGTGGTATCGCTGTATATATCTCGAAAAGATTAAATTGGATCCGACGATTAGATTTGGGAAATGATGATGTGGAATGCATTTACTTTGAAATTGTTCAGCCAAATACTAAAAACATTATTTATTCTCTATTATTTACCGCCCTCCTGATAGCTCAAATTACTTGCATAAAAACTTTAACAACTTGTTATTAGAAATGTTATCGCATTTAATTACACGTTCAGAGGAAATGGTGATTATGGGTGATTTAAACGTGAATTTCTTAAAAGCAAATGATCATGTTGATATTAAATCGATTCTGAAGTTATATGGTTTCAAGCAGTTAATTAAGACAGCTACGAGAACAACATTAACAACAGCTACTTTAATCGATATTATATGTACAAACAATCCTGACGTAATTTCCCAGATAATTCCTTTCATTTGATTCACAGCAAAATTAATACTACTTTCTTTAATCTTTAAAGTGTGGATATTTTGAAACAGTTTCACTAATTTTAAGCGTAAAATGTTCATACAAGTTACTCTTTCTATTCAGTTCGCTAAACAACACATCTGCGATCTTCTTGCTCTTGGTGTAGCACAAGTACGTTCCAGGCACAACTAGTCCAACTTCTCTGTATCTTTTCCCAGTGACTCGAACTTTGACCATGTTTTGTGAGTTTGATTCTAAGAATTGCACCAATAACTTCGATAACTCTATCGGAACATGGCCTACTTCACTGTTCATCTTTGTCTCATCTTTTTTGTAAACACCGATGGCATGCTTGTCATGTTCTCTCGCGATTTAATCGATAAGTTGATTTTGTATGTTCTTCACGTCCGGAGAATTCAGAAAAAACATGCCTTCAAAGCTGAAAATATAATCGCAATGGATGAGACGGCTGTCTGGGCTGACATAATTTCGGATACCACAGTTCATCCGAGAGGGGCCAAAACTATTACCATAAAGTCAACAGGGCACGAAAAAAATTGACTCCCAGTATGTTTGACAGCTAAAGCAGACGGTAGTAGATTAAAACCATTGATCGTATTCAAGGGAGCAAAACGTGAAGCAGTCCTATTGAACCAAGAGTTTAAAGGTCGGTGTTTTGTTGCTTTTTCAACGAATGGCTAGATGAACGAAGCGCTAACTCTCCATTATGTAAAGAATGTTCTCGGATCGCTTGCTTTCGGACAACGGTTATTAGTATGGGACTCTTTCCAATGTCACATAATGGAAAGTGTCAAAGAAGCCTTACAATGTGCGAAAGTGCACATGGCTGTCATTCCAGGGGGGTGCACAAAGCATATTCAAGCCCCCGATGTTAGCTGGAATAAACCTTTCAAGGCCTACATTACAGAAAAATTCGACCAGTGGTTAGCAGAGGGTTTACACGAATTTACTGAAGCTGGAAATATCAAAGCAGCACCACGGCGGAAAAATGTTCAGTGGATTCTCGAATCGTGGTCACATCTATCGAAAAAAATGATTGCCAAGTCGTTCAAGGTTTGCGCCCTAAATCTCCCAACAAATGGCTCTGAAGATGACCAAATACATTGCTTTAAGGAGGGGACGACTTGTGAGGCAAGAAAAGTTAAAAGCACAACTAGCTGTATTGAGAAACGAGGAGATAGGTGATACCAATCCCTTTTCTGTCATTAATGAAGAAGATATGGAGGCTGCGACCCAGCCATTCCACCTCCTCGATGACGATGAAGAGAATGACGAGAAACTTGATATCATGTAGTCGACGTACATCTTCTCGATTATATTACTTTTGTTGATGGACTTTGTTTATTAACGCCCCTCCCTTACTAACGCCCCTCCCGAATAAACGCCCAAACAAAATTCGTTTGTTAAAATAAACGCCCAGGGCGTTTAATCGGTCATTTACGGTAAGTACAAACCAAAAGAGATAAAAGTGAGAAATTTTAAAAATTATTCCAAAGAATTATTCTGCAAACGGCTACGCGTTCCTGACTGGTCGAGTGTTGTCACCTCAACTGATGTCAATATAGCATGATGGTTGCAAATGAAGAAAATAATCGTGACATGTTTGAACAACCTAGCACCCATTAAACGCATTAGAGAAAAACCATGTCCTTGGTTGACTGCTTATATTAAAAAACACTTAAGTGAAAGAGATAAACTTTTTCGTATCTTCCGTAAATCAAAAACACCGGAAAATGAACGAGCCTTTAAAAAGAAACGCAATGATGTTATCAAACCAAACTAGTGAAAGATGCAAAACAAATTTATTTCAAAAACTTGTTAAACGAAACCTCGAATCAACCAGATAAAATTTGGAGCTATATCAAAAAACTATATCCAAGTAAATCAAAAACTGCATCCACCACGTTTATTATTAACTCAAAACCCATATCGGACCTCCGTGTAATAGCAAACGCATTTTGTAATTATTTCTGCTCCGCAATGTGCAATTTATTGAGGAAGGCTTTTTTTCTGAAAGATTGTGTGTGTACAGATCACCAAAAAGAAAAGACACGCTGCCAGCCGTTTTCAGGTTCAAAAACGTTTCAACACAAAAGGTCATGTACGCACTAAACAAATTAAAAACGAAAAAAGCAGCCGGTCTTTATGACATTTCACCTAAAATCTTAAAAGACGGTGCTTCAGTATTAGCATATCCACTAAGATACGTCATAGATTTGTTTCTAAAGACCTCGATGTACCCAACAGATTGAAATTGTTAAAAAGTTGTCCCAGCCTACAAATCGAAATCATTAACCATTATTGAAAACTACCGCCCTATATCCGTTATCCCTTCAATATCTAAAGTCATAGAGCGTATTGTTCATGATCAGTTATCGACATATATGAAAGAAAATCGACTTAACGACGAAAACCAGTTTGGGTTTCGAAAACAACGTTCTACCCGACTTGCAACAACGTTGCTCACCAATAACATTAGACGAAAAGTTGAAAGGGAAAATGGTTGGTGAGGTATTTTTAAAATCTCACAAAAGCTTGAAATCGGAAGTTCTATATATTTACGGCACTTGCAATCGGAAGTTCTATATATTTACGGCACTTGCAATCGGAAGTTCTATATATTTACGGGACTTGCAATCGGAAGTTTTTTATATTTACTGCACTTGCAATCGGAAGTTCTATATATTTACGGGACTTGCAATCGGAAGTTCTATATATTTACGGCACTTGCAATCGGAAGTTCTATATATTTACGGCACTTGCAATCGGAAGTTCTATATATTTACGGGACTTGCAATCGGAAGTTTTTTATATTTACTGCACTTGAAATCGGAAATTCCTTAAGATTTGTATGCCTTCATTTAGAAGAACAACAAATAGTTTAATAATAATAATATTCAACACAGCCTCTACAAAGATTTTAATGTCGATTATTAAAGTTCCTTTTTTCGAGGTTTCATGTCGAGAATGAAAATCTTATCCGGCGAATATGAACAAGCGAGACAAAGAGCAAAACAACCTAAATGAAGAAACCAAACTGGAGAAGGAATATAGGAAAGGATGGCGAGCTTTCTGTTGATGTGATATATTAATCACCATTTAGTTACTTCATATCATACAACAAACCAAGAGAAATCCAACAGCGTGTTGATAACTACAATAAATAAAAAACTACCAATATGAGAGACAGTAAGAAGTACAAATACATAGATATTGTTTCGTCACAATGGAATAATATTGTGATTAGGGGTAGGGGTAGGGTATTATTCATAGGGCATGTATTATTACCACAGAATGATCAAACACATTTACCAATCCGATATTCCCCGAGTATAGCAAACAGATTGTGTCTTTTCTGACAAAGAAAATGTTTTTACCACGAGACCACGAGGAGGAAGAATGACATCGCAGCCAGATCCTGTAAGTAAAAGATAAGTGTTTACTATGTGCAATGACTGATTGATTTTCAAAGTATTTTGGTGTTAAATTAATTTTTGCGCGAAAATTTGTACATTTGTGCATCAGATCACATTGTCGTTTGTAAGCAGATGCGATAGAAATTATTTTTACGTGTCTCGATCTCTCTGCATGCCCCATTCTCATACCATAATTGTCTTCGAGCGATACCTTTGACACTCCTATGGCCTTATACAGAGCTTTTGTGTTACTCAGTTATTTATTTTTGTTTATTTAGCGGGCGGAATGAGGCCAGAGAGTGTGGAGTGGTGTTGTGAAAAGGAACACATTGCTCACAAGGCTGGCCAGAAAAAAGATTGCCATGGTAACTTCATAGTTTTTATGTATATATGTAGTTATCTATGTTTGATTTAAACTTGTATTTGTTACCGTTTACTTAAAGTAATGAATGAATTTGGTTGTGACGTCATAACGCCTATAAATAACATTTTCAGAGAAAATACAACATCGCTTTTTCTGCCAATTGCGTTTTTTAAGTGCACCCTGAGTAACTTTTCACCATTTCTATCTAACGATGAAATCTCATACACTTACGTACAGTAGCACCTCTGACCCTTGCGTACAGTAGTACTTCTGACCCTTGCGTACAGTAGACAGTAGCACCTCTGACCCTTACGTACACTAGTACCTCTGCCCCTTGCGTAAGTAGACAGTAGCACCTCTGACCCTTACGTACAGTAGTACCTCTGACCCTTGCGTACAGTAGTACCTCTGACCCTAGTAGACAGTAGTACCTCTGACCTTTGCGTATATTAGACAGTAGTACCTCTGACCCTCATTCTTCAAACACACTCAATTTCTAATACTTTAAGGGGAGAAACTTTCGAGGGGAGAAACTTTCGCGAATCAAGGCATATAAACTTTAGCGAATGGACCAATGAAAATTTTTTTTAAAAATGTCTGAAGAATTAAAACTCTCAACCTCAATTTTGATTCACTTTCCAAATTGCTTTTAAATGATAGATCTTCGGAAAAGTATTTCGGTCGTTGCAATCAAGTAGTAATCTTCTTTGTTTTTATAGCGAAATTGATCTTCTTTGTTTACCGTTGTTCGGCATTTCATTAATAATTTTTAAGAGTAAATTATTACGTCCTTCATGGCTATAAATAACTGTCGAAATGTCCGGAAACCGATAAACAAAAACAATATTGTAATTAATAGTTTCTTCTCCGTTTCTCTTTATTTTACAAATTTAATGTTATTTTTAAAATATGGAAACTTGCATCACGTGGGTGGTGGAGAGGTAGCATTGTAGAGTTGTTGTTTCCTATTTAGAACTCGACGAAAAGTCTTCCTATGCAAAAGATATTATTACACAATCCTCGCCTCCGATTGCACGACCGATCAGAGTTCATGATGAGCAGCAACGCGCATGCACGCTGGCCCACAAGCGGTACGGCTGTCGTCAACACAAAATATATGCAATGTTGACTTCTGGCGGCATAAACCTCTCGCACGTTTCAACCCAGATATCGAAACGCTCTCTCCCTTTTGCCAGCAATTCGAAATCGAGGGACCGCTACAATCGGCCATCGGATAAATTCACCACAGAATATCCTAATAGGACGATCGGCGAATCACATGTTTGCATGTTGCCAAGGAACCAGCATCTCTTTTGAGAATTACGTAATTTAACTGCCGCGCCCAGTCTCCATACAGCTGCGCGTAGAGACAAGCAAATATGGTAGAGTTTTGGGCAATGCAAGCAACTTCAAGTAGCTTTCTAGGCTAGTTGCTACCTTTTTCGTTAAATTTTCGCCATCAAGAAAAACTGTTGTAAACAATGTTAGGGAGCTAGACCACCTCATAAATTGAAGAACTTTTCAGAAATACTCTCTCTTCATGATTGCAAGCAAATTGTATAGATTCACTAAATCACATCGAGTAGCTTATCTCTACACGTGATGGTATGTGATACGTGATGGCGAGTGTTGATATGTCGAACAGATGGTCTGTCATTCTTTTTCCAACTTAAAAGATCAGTTTTTCATGAATGTTTAAATGTCCGGCAACAATACATGATATACACGTTGTTTTTTTATAAGAAACCTTGTACTAGGCCTTCCAAAATTTAAGAAACTTTTGGAACCAAGGTTTACAGGCTATTTTTAGATAAGCAACTTGTATAGGCGTAAATAATTATTGTCCTTGGAATAAAACTTTCTCTTTTCACTGTTTATACTCTATACTACTGTAGCTACCTTAAGTGGATTAATTTTCGCGAGGACTTATTTTCGCGTGTCGAAAAAAATTGTATTTCGCGAGGACTTATTTTCGCGAATCAGAGGTTTTCAAAATTTTCGCGAGGACTTAATTTCGCGAATCAGAGGTTTTCAAATTTTTTGCGAGGATTTATTTTCGCGAATCGGAAAAAATGAAAGATTTTGCTATCATACTAAGGGAAATAAACATTAAAAAACTTTTAAAGTAGAGCATTTTTTATGCATATAAACGTTTTTCTTGTCATATACAATATTTTTATACCTAGGTTTACTTCGTCATCAAAAGTTTCAAATATGATTCTGTTGTACTCTTCATTTTTCTCAACCCACTCATCGCTTTCGCTCTCATTTCCATTTTCATCTACGTACTTAGATCCTTCTTCGTGCGTATCAATCATCTCACGAGATGCATTTTCTCCTAACATAGGATCAATGTTTTCAAATGGGTCGAGGCAGGGTAATTTAGATAAAACTTTTTCCACCGTGTCCTTGATGCCTGCTACTTGCCATCCTTTCAGGCATATCTTTCTCTCCTCAGTTGACGTCATCTCATTAAACATTTCAATGATCCATTTCGCATGCAAAGGTGTCGGGGAGCATTAAGGCCACCTTCTCCTTCAAAGATACAAACAAATAGTGAACCCATTATATTGCCAACCCAAAAAAGTCATAATGGGGTGTTTTGTTGAAAGAAATGACGAACGGAACGAGCCACCCATATCAAAGAAGAAAACGGCAGATGTTCCAAAGAAGCCAAAAGAGTGCAAAGACATAATTTTTTTGGACGTCAGAAGAACAACAACAATAATAATAATAATAGATAATAATATTTTTATTATTGGTAGAAAAAAGGTTTACAAAATTGAAATTTGTTTTATTTTCGCGAATGCTAATTTTGCATTTTTGGATAAATTTCGCGAAGACTAATTTTCGCGAATCGGGTTTTTTCAAATATTTCGCGAGCACTAATTTTCGCGAATCAGCTGTCTTCAAAATTTTCGCGAGGACTTAATTTCGCGAATTTGGGCAAAATTCGCGAAAATCGCAAAAATTAATCCTCGCGAAAATTAATCCACTCAAGGTACGTATTTATAAATGTGAAAACCATCCTGATCGAACGTGTAATCGAACGAATTAAATTTTTATTTTATTTTTTGGCGTTTTTTTCTTTGTAAACCAAACTTTAGAATACGAAAATAGTTAAGACACTTTTAGGACTAAAATTTTAAAAAATTTAAGAAACTTTTGATACTAGGGCCTTTGCTACGTTTTTTATAAAAACGTGTATTTCCTTTAGATCATTGAAACCTCTTTTCTTTATGACAGTAACATTTCATCATTGATCTTGATTGATCTCGTTTTTGAAAACAACATTGCATCAGAAGCCGCATATTTTATTGAGCGTTAAAAAAAATCAAGTTTTGTTTTAATACATTGAATGTAGCAGGTGGAAACTATGTTAGACAATAGCATGAACAAGCCATTCTTTATTGTGGACATTAGTATCACCGCATCATCACCATCGTTTTACGCGAGTTTCCCCCATCAAGACGGTAGAATAGGCCACACGAATATGGATGTTTGCAGAAAGGCATTCATCGATTTTCTCAGATATTCGTTTGAAGATGGTAAATCCGTTCCGTTGATTGAAACGACAAAAATCCTAAATATACTATATCTGTAGAGCGTCTTTTCATAACCGCTCAATGCGCTGTTGAGTTTGTGCAGCTACTGATGGGCTCAACACAACTGTTACGGCTATCCATTCGTTTACCAAATTTTCCTCAAAAGGCTTTGTTTAACCCCTGGTAGGGTTTTCAAGCACTTCTCAAAAGTGCCCCTCTCAGGAGCGTCTAGTCCAGAAACATAAGTTCCGATCACGCGTGCCTTTACTTTAGGTACTGTGTACAAGGACAACACAAAGACACATGCCGGAGAGATCTGGGTCTTCTTTTGAGATAACACTGCCACAGTGAAATAATGTCTTTGCTGTAGGCACAATCATGCTTTGTGATCATTGCAGAAAAGGCAGGAACATTAAATCCCTTACGAGACCCGATTCGCAGAGAAACATCAAAAGTTGGACTTGGAGATGGAATTCAACTTCCGGAAAGTTGCTACACAGATCTCTAATACTTCAGAAGGGAAAAATGAGAAAGAGTTCTGCGTTAGAAGATTTAGATCTGGGTTTGTGTTGTGAGGTTGAATTTTAAATTCTCATATTTGATTTTTCAAATGTTTTTCATTTTTTCTCAAGATTTACTTTTAACTGAAATTTTCAAACACCGAAACAAATCTGAGCGTCTAAAGGCCGAATACGCTCCGAAACAGTTCAATATAAAAAACAGCTCTATAAAAATACTGAACTAAAGTGTTTCATAGGTTAAAAGAAGATTATTGTTTTGCCCATCAAAACAAGCTATTTTTAAAAACACAAAAGATTTGTGCAAACTTTCGTAATAAGAATTCAATATTTAAAGAAAGGTATTGTTAAAAAATGCAATAGATTCACTTGTAAGGAATTACGCGAAACTAGCGCCGTAAACTTAATTTAAAATTGTTCACCAAAGCGTTTTTCTATACTAACATGGTAAAAACACACCTACAGGGCTTTTCTACGTTCTCAATGCTTAACGCTATTGCAGTTTCTTTGACGAAAATCTCCGTTAATGCTATTTTCAAAATACATGTACTCAGAGCATTTGAAGAACAGAGAAGTTTTCAATTCTTCACTTTCTTCTCCTCCGGAAGGTTTCAAGTAAAAAAGATATGAAGCGAGTGAGTATTGCCCTAATTCTAATTAACCTAATTAACTTACTAATTAATTTGCCTAATTATTTTATTGTTTTACTTTTAATATATTAAACAAAAATCTGGAATAATTTTTAGTTTTTTTCTCCTTTTTAATCTACACCTAAGAGTCTCGATTTCGTATTGACGTCGCGATAAGTCACCTAACAGCAAAAAGATGGTTACAAAATTTCCCATAAACACGGTTTAGAACGGATTCCCTGTCTACCGAAAAATATTTAAACCAAGAATGATTGTACATATAACGAAAAGTATTTTTATTTTATTCGGAAACACGAAAAATTAATAGTATTTAATACGCAATAGTTCAAAACATTAATCTTTCCAACGTCTGTCGTTAAAAATGGCTACCGTAAAAGAGAACAATTAGAGAATCAAGGTAGTGGCAGTGGCGGTTTAGCATTCCCTCCTTGTGCCTGTAGATTTTCCTAAATTTCAAAATTAATTTGCCTGAAGTTTAGTTAAATAGCAAGAAATCTGTTTTAGATTCGGGAATGTTCACTTTTGCATTTAGCGAGCATAGATAGGTACATGCAAAACATGTTGTTTTCATTTGAGAATGCCTCGATCAAAACATTTTCACATATTGAGGATAGGTCGGGCGTACAGTTCGATTATGAAGAGGGTTGCTCTGAAGATGACCTACAGATGCAGGTTGGAATATCAGCGAAAAAACTTTACATAGTTTTTCTTTAAAATGATAAAACTTCTCGCAACCCTCTTCACATATATTTTGATACACTTCGGTTTCGAACGACTTTGATGTATCCACAATACGCGCGCATGGTGCATTCTTTAATCAAATATGCAAAATGAATAAGTTATAAATTGTCTAGTCTGTTGGTAGTAAGATGGGAAAAGGGCGATTGAAGACGCCAATCTATTGTGTTTTCCAAGACACCAAAACTTGAAACGAAGCAATCGATTAACATAGTAGAATGACATTAATTCTCGTTAATTTACCTTGCTTGGCGCTGATGCATGCGATTGGTGGAAAGCATGGTGCGGCGTGATTTACTTTGCCACTTTTATTAAGGTCCGTCATGCAACATGACTCATTGCGTATGATCAATATTACGTTCATGTTTCACATTGTGAGGCAATTCCCCGGGTTCCCCAGAAACATTGCAAATAAAATGTTTAGAAAAAAACACGAAAACATATTTCGTTATGTTGTAAAACCAACTGTAGCTGTGTTGGATTGTGCTTTCACTATCTCAAGTTTAGCAATCTACAAAGATATAAAAATTATTTCTTCTCCATTAAGATTCATCCCCTGTGATTTAAATCATGTACTTGGGAGATTGAAATCAGGATAATTTCTGTTGTTTTGATTCAATTACGATAATTCCTCCTAGTAAGAGACCCCCTCAAATACTAGACCCTTTTCTAATTGTAGCCCGCTCATAGAAGTCTGTTGTGGAGATAAAAGACCCCTTCAAATGCTAGCTCTCTTCTAATTGTAGACCCCTTTCAAGATGGGGCTAAATTGATAGTAGACCCGTCTTATATTAGAAACAGTATAATTTAGGATAATATAAGTTCTCCTTTTGAAAGTGGACACCTTATATTCCACGATAGTCTAAAAATGCTTGGATGAACGAGGAGATCACTCAAAAATGGGTTAAACAGGTTTTGGGAGCGTTTGCTTTCAATCGACAGCTTTTAGCTTGGAATTTGTTTGAATGCCATATGGTAGAAAGTGTTAAATCAGACTTGAATAAAATCAAAATAGACCAAGCTGTTTTTCCCGGTGGTTGTGCCAAGTATTTACAAGCGCCAGACCTTTGTTGTAACAAACCTTTTAAAGCTAAATGTACCGAAGATTATGATAACTGGTAAGCTAATGAAGAGCACGAACGTATCGAAGCTGGAAATCTGCGCCCGTCTCCAAGAAGAGAGGTTTTGAAATGGATTTTATTATCCTGGGAAAATCTATCAAAGCAAATCATTGTAGATTTCTTTAAGTACTGTTCACTCTTCCAGTAATAGAAGACCGGTCTTAGATTAGAGGAAATACGGTACAAAGCGTAGCTCATAGTGATTTTTCCAAATTCTTCCAACCTCACAAAATTGCAATCAGAAATTCACATGAGCAAATGAGTTTCCGAAATCAGAAATTGAGGAACAAAATTATTTTGCTTAATAACCTTATGACATGTGAAACGGTAGAAACTACTATTATAATTTATAACCTTGTTTGTATCTCTGTTTTATTTGTGATCAAAATGTCTGATTTGGATAAAACTTGGCACTTTAACACTTTGGAGAAGATGGCGACGGTTTTGCCAGAGTCAAAAGAGATTTTAAGTCCAAGGAACAAATGATACGGCTTCGTAAATTGAAAGACCGGTTTAAATTAAAAGCTATACGTTAGAATATCATAACAAACAAAAAGGCACGCTGAAACTGTTCCTTTAGCTCAGAACGAAACGTATGGATGCTAAATAAACAAAAGTAATATATTAATACAAGATGAACAATGTCAGTATAAGATTGTTTACATAGGCCATGTTTTTTTTTTGAGAACAAGAATACACGAGGTAGAAAATATAGAATTATGTTTTAAAACAGTTATACTTGAGCTCTATATGAATAAGATCTGGAAAGATATTTGCGCCCAAAAGCTTTAAGCTGGAAAAAAAAACACAAGAAAATGGGAAAGGGGAAACAAATCAACAAAATGAAATTTGTAGTCATAACCGTTGCACGCTGCATAAGTTGTTAAATACTATATCGGGAGTAAACCCCAAATAATAAAAAGTGAATGGCAAATCCGGGTCCGTGTTATGGATCATCTAAATTTATATGTCAAAATTTCATTTCATTTGTT
Organism: Candelabrum cocksii; assembly: GCA_963930725.1. NCBI lineage: Eukaryota > Metazoa > Cnidaria > Hydrozoa > Anthoathecata > Candelabridae > Candelabrum > Candelabrum cocksii. The sequence goes on along the minus strand of OZ005677.1, from coordinate 2,914,609 downwards.
TTCATTTTTAAAGCAAACAAAAACACTGTTTGTTTTAACTCTCTTATTCAACATACTAAGATAACTGAGACTAAGTTTTTGAAATTGTAAAAGCAACAAAAGATAAAATGTGCATGGAAATTATTTACTTGCTGGGTATGTGAAATTTTTTTAGGGGATTTACGTAATTATTACATTGAATAATTCAATATATATATATTTGACGTTAAATGCGTAATCATGCATTATTAATATAATATATTGCATTTAATATATTTATTTGTGACAGCAAGTTCCATTCACAGGATTAACTTACAGGATTACGGTCAATTCTCGTTTGCTGGTGATTTTTAAGTCTTGTTGTGAAAATCTTTTCTCCTTCTATTTCTACCTTTCCAAGGATTTGCTGGTGATTTTTATGTCTCGTTGTGAAAATCTCTTCTCCTTCTATTTCTACCTTTCCAAGGATTTGCTGGTGATTTTTAAGTCTCGTTGTGAAAATCTTTTCTCCTTCTATTTCTACCTTTCCAAGGATTTGCTAGTGATTTTTAAGTCTCGTTGTGAAAATCTTTTCTCCTTCTATTTCTACCTTTCCAAGGATTTGCTGGTGATTTTTAAGTCTCGTTGTGAAAATCTTTTCTCCTTCTATTTCTACCTTTCCAAGGATTTGCTGGTGATTTTTAAGTCTCGTTGTGAAAATCTCTTCTTCTTCTATTTCTACCTTTCCAAGGATTTGCTGGTGATTTTTAAGTCTCGTTGTGAAAATCTCTTCTCCTTCTATTTCTACCTTTCCAAGGATTTGCTGGTGATTTTTAAGTCTCGTTGTGAAAATCTCTTCTCCTTCTATTTCTACCTTTCCAAGGATTTGCTGGTGATTTTTAATGTGAACTTATCTTTGACTTTATCTTTACTATTTGTCCTAAACGCTAAAAAAATATTAAATTCTGCTGCCGAAAACAAAAAAATAGATAGCTATTTTTCTCATAACAGAAACATGGATCTTGAATACTGCCTGGAAAACAATAATAACACAAATTGTTACTAATATTATTATATACAATTTTTACTGTGATTTTAATGCTGGATGAACAATCATGGTGATAAGACTTAATATAGACTTATGCTAATACATAATATAGTTGATTTGGCTAGCAATTTTAGCTATCTTTTTATTATATATAATATATGTTAAGGTTTTACAAAGAGTAATAGGCATAAATATTGCCTGTAAACCTATCATAACGACCAATAAAATCTTGTTATAAACACAAAACGAACTAACGAGCGAGGAATACTCGATTTCAATAATTCGTGAAGATATAAATACAGAAGAGATTGAAACAGAATAAGAAAAAAAAAAAAATTTCATTTTATTATATCAGTTTTGAAATCACCTTTGCTAGAATGTATCTATTTTATTTGTGTTTGTGTGTTAATAATTACTTTTATTTTGTATAGCATTGAAGATGGTATTACACCGAAAAGCTCTATGCTAAATATATAACTTTTTTTAATTTGTTGTTTTAATTTAGTATATTAGACAGGGAATTTGTTACAACAATCTAACCATCTGAGTAAACCAAAAATTTTAATGGTGAAGTTGAAAGAATACTAGTAGTGGATCTCAATTCCGCGTTGGGCCCTTCCTGGAAATGCCCAATTTTCATGTGACAGTGCCCCAATAGTTCACGGTCAAGAAAAAATTGACCTCAGATCTTAAATCTGACGATATTTGTGGAAAGCCCATAGAAAGTTATGTCGATTTGATGTAAGAACCATATTCTAAAAATATATAGATCTTGAGATATGGGCCTTGAAATCAAGGCGTTATATTAAAAACGTTTTCTCAATATCTTTTCTAATCACAAATTGTATATTTTTCAAGCGTTTAAAACTGTTTAAAAGGTTAAAAATAATAAATTTTGATTTTTGTGACCCCCATTTTTGTGACATTTTTTTAATTTGAGGTTTAAAATTTAGTGTTAATTTTAATAAATATTTTCGCGGTGGCTGTTGTTCCAAACTGCTGCTTTTGTCATCAGCCACGCTGTTATCTTCTTTTGCTTTCCATACATACAAAAATTACGAATTAAATGTAAAAAGTCTTAACTCAAATGTTTTTTATAAACAGCGATTATAAGCATGCTAAGGTAGAGATTTTAAGCTTTGGAACAATAGAAATTAAGCATACTGCTCAGCCTCAGGTCAAAGTACAATATATGCTTATAAAAAAAGTGTAATTCTTATCTGCTCACAATTTAAGACCAAATGTGTCCTTGTTTGATGTAATTATAGAAAATTATATTAACGACTACTAAAAGAATCTTCTTTGCAGATGGTAGAATCTGCTCCCCAAGCAACCATAATACAGGCTTGACATCTTCGGTAATCCTCCAACCAAATTCTTTTACGTTTAATTGGTCAATCAGAGGCTGCGCGGATTGATACCATTCGTAGATTTGCAAACAGGCTCTTTTGATGACTTGTACGACAGACTAAGAATCAAGAGGCAATGGCATTGAAGATTTATTTTTGAGTGGTTTGTACAAGCGAATCCTCGTGTTGATGTAATCTTCATTTTCTTTGCTGGCGTAAACAAGTTTTCGTATAAACTCTTTAACATTACGATTGTCGTTTAATGTCAACTCTCTTTCTGTACCAAGGGAGTTTAGCAATACTAGATTTGTCTTGTCTGCTAGTAGTAGTGGCTTCTTAAATAAACAGAGTTTTTGGTAGAAATACGTAAGTAAGTCTTATCACAGCCTGTGATTGCGTGAAAAGCATGGAGAACCAAACATACGTCCTATTCCAGAAAGTTCCAGATGGCACCGTTGTCAGTGTATTTCTCTGTGTCGTATATAAAGAATCATTTGTGTTGAACATTGTACTTTCTATAAAGCCCAAACTAATACAACCAATACATCTGTGTCTTTGGCAACAATGATGACATCAGTCTGCACTTGAAGCACTATGAATACAAGTCTTGTCTCTGCCTCTTCGTGGCTACAATCTTCATCGTCGTCATTGGTATCATAGAGTTTGTGTATTTTATCACCAACCGAAAAGAAAAATGGCGTTTTTTAATAAATTGGCGTCCATTCCCATCGATTAAGAACTTTTTGATAAGTTCTAAAAGTTGCTTTTTGTTTTCAACATTTCGAAGAAATTTGTTTGCCATTTCAGTCCGGATGGCATTTGTTGTTTGAAGAACCTCAACATACGTCCGTTGATTTTCTTCTCTTTGTTGTATGTGTGTTGCGTTCCAGGAAGGGCACAACGCGGATTTTTGATCCCCTACTATTATTCTTTCAACTTCACCATTAAAATTTTTGGTTTACTCAGATGGTTAGATTGTTGTAACAAATTTCCTGTCTATTTAAACATGTACAACATGGCGAACATCATCAATATATTTCATTCTTTGACAAAATCATTTTTCTTTTAGGAGGTGTGGACGGTTTTGCTCGTAGTAACTATCAGCATTTTAAAATATGGTAAAAATGTTTCTATATAATAATATACATACAAATTTATGTTCAAATATTATAAATATTGTTTCCAATCATATCTCAAGTTGACTTAAATAATTTCTTTCATACGCAATATGTGGGTTTAATGAAATGATTGATTCACCTTTCAACAATAAGTTACTTTCATAGCTTATCCTTAATAATATTCTAACATCTTCTAAAAAGGTCACAGTCGCAACCATGATTCGACTAGTGACAATGAACATCCCGATGGTACTACTTTACAAGGAGGTTTGTTAAAAGATAGTTTCATTCGATGAAAACATCTTAATGAGTTCAAATATAATTTGTTTGACTTACCTTTATGACATCCACAAAAAATGGCACAGCTCTCTCTTTTTCTTAGGAGCATCTTTGTCATCTGTGATCTTTTTACCATTTTCTACTTCATGTAGAAATGTATGCGGGGTATGCGGGTCATGTAACATCTTTGACCTCATGGACATAAGCATCCATGCCCTTTATGCACGGCTGCCACGGAGTTTAAAGTACAAAGTTGGTATCTTGCGTGGGTTAAGTCGCCACTGTTTTCCCTCTTTCTGGGGTTGGCGTTAGGAAGGGCATGCAGCTGTAAAAACATCTGCTTCGATAAACCATCAGATGATTAAACCTACACAATTGTGGGGAATATCATCTTTTGATAACGTGCAACCCACTCTGAGTGGAAAAGGCTACGTAAAAACGGATGATGATGATGATGATGATGTATTTTGTAATTTAATATTTTTACACAAATTTCCTAAAAAATAATTCTTAAGTAGTTTTATATGTACGTATTTAAAAATATTGTTAGGAAGATACTTTCAAGGTTCTAAAAATGATTACAAAAATTGTTCATTAGAGTGTGAAATATACATATTTATCATTTGAAATCTATTTTTTAAAACCGTAAAATACAGACACACAGTATATATCTATAAATAGATTTATTATTATTTCTTGCATTCATTGATATGTTCTTCTAACTAGGTGCTGATCAACATAATGGGGGCGTGGATCTGAATGAAGGTTTGTGACAAGCTAATATATTTTTTTAAATTACAGTGGTGTGGCTTACTGTTAGACTAACAATACTGGAACAGTTTTTCAAGAAGGTGTGATTAAAAGGCATTGAATGTAGGCTAGTAAGCGATATAATTTGTCTAATGGTTTCATTCGTTCATAATGTCTGCTACACGGTGGATGGGCAAAAGCAGACGAAACCCCCTTCTTAAATTCACATAGTAGGACAAAATCCCCCTTCTTGCTTTCTAAATAGCTTTTTTGTGTGAAACATGCAGAAGTTTAGGAACTAGTTTGTTTTTGCATGTCTTATGTATTTTTATCCTGAGGAATCACGGAGAATGATTCCCACATCCAAAAGTTTTACTGTAAATGGAACTTTTTTTGCGTGAACCTGTAGAATTTCCGTAAATGTATATACATAGTTAGTTAGTATCATCCATAGCTTTGATTATACTACTGCTTGTGTCCCAGACACTGGGGTAGGCAAAAAATAAATAAAGTGAAGATGTCAAGCTGCTTGAATCTGATATTGTGCGCTATTAGTGTAAAGTCTTTGCGTATATTACCAAGCACTTTCCAACCTTCAGGGTTAGTGTGTCCAACAAGTTCCTCAAAAGAATTATTTCATCCTTCACAGAAGTTGTTTGTTCTCATTGTTGAATACGGGGAGAATTACTGCATTGATTATTATGATATATACTCTATGCCATGTGACAATCACCCGGACAGAAGCATTGGATGCTGCGTCTGCCAAAATTTGTTGTATACTGCCACGCACCGCGTATGCATTCTGATTCTGTTTAATTGTTGATTGAACTTTTACAGTTTCGATGTTAACGATATTTGCGACATGACTGTGCTCTGCGCAAGCCGCAGTAGTTTGCATCTCTGAATTTGTAATTATAGCTCCTTTGAAAGAAAAGGCTTTGAGCTGGGGACATTCCCATTGAATTCCAGAATTTTTGTGCAAGAGCTTTACCTTCAATTGGTTCAAAGCATGACTGAGTAGGATGAGTGAATTAGCTGCTGGTCAAGATGACTTTTCAGTTGTGCTGACAACAGTTTAGTGTTCTTTCGGGAAGCTACAATATAACTTGATAAACTAGAACGAACCAGGGGCAAATGTCTGTGCTGTTTGGAAGTGAGCAATCACCCACATCATGTTTGGATGATAGTCGTACGTCGGTGGAGATGATCTCAAACACAGAGAATGAATTGTTTTCTGCTCTCAACGGAAACTATGAGGGATTCTGAATCATTTCATTCACAAGTGTTGGAAAAGTTCTCTTTAGAGGGGGCGGAAGTCAATAGTACGCCTCAACTTTGCACATTTGACGACGCAATGTTCACCAATGAGAACTGGTTGTATTACATGTACAAGTCGTACATCATGATCAAGATCCTTACCTTTAACATATCTTGTCAATGTATATAGGAACTGGAATGGATGCGTGGAAAGCAACTGGCTCAGTATCAATTATACATTCTATTTGCGCACATCGTCTCACTCTCAACATCAATTTCATTAATAACCTGACATCCCCTGGATCTACATAAACTATATTTGGTTCATATTGATCCTACTGACCGAAGGTTTTTCAGAGCTTCCTGTAGTAAGTAATTGCCTGGTGTTGTCTAGCCTGGTGACCGGAACAAAAACTGTAAAGGACTAAAAAAATCCAATGCCATTGTTTTGGAGCCGGATAACATTGATCGGCATATGTCTTTAACAATGGCAATATGCAGTATACAAAATGTTGTACCTTGTGAATGGAGACGGACTTTCGCGTCGATGGTGCCATCTTGTTGTTTATTTTGTTTGATTAGGCGTGCAATGTTTTTGCGCGTATAGTTTGTTTTTGAGTAGATTCAACATGGCGTCTGTGCCATACTGTTAGAAATCGTTTTGTGTCTTTCCTGAGTTTTTCTCAACTATAACACAAAATGCAAAATTTATAGTATGTAGCCAATGTCAGATGTTCTTTTACTGAAGGACACTTTTGCAGAAATCAGCAGAAACTCTTAATGATGATGATGGCTTATGAAAACAACATTTTGGAATTGCTGACACATTTGTCTTCTTTTACACCAACAATACCCCTAGAATTGCCATTAAGCGCATAGTGAAAACTCGAAAAATGTTAAAGCAATATGAAATTTTTTCTTTTTCTTTTTTGAAAACTATATCCCCTAGGACACCCCATGATAACTAGCGAGTGTGTAACGCAAGTTTCATCCAAATCACAGACAGGCAGATGGATAGACGGACGAACGGATGGACGGACAAATAGACAGACAATTCCTTTAGTAACATATACATACATTTATGTTGAAATGTTAGTTAAAATCATAAATTAGTTTGATTTGATAAAATTGACAGGTCCAAAACCACAACCTTCAGCTTGGACAGAATGGGGTGTTTGGTCAGAATGCGAACTCATCATTGCCGATTCAGAGAAAGCATGGCGATACCGAACAAAAACCTGTAGAGTTTCCAAGTGTACACTCCAACCATACCAAGTTAAAAATTGTAGTTTTGGTAAGTCATCATACAACACTCCTCTATTTTCAATATAATGAAGTTGTCTTCGTTCTCCTTGTTGGGAATTAATTAAATTTACCATAAAAAAATTGGATTTGTAACCGAATAAAAATAACATTTGGTTAATAACGAAATATTAGTTTATCTCCATTTCAATGTTTTTATATAATTTATTATCTTATAAATAGTTCTGATGTGTAGCTATATATAGCTATTAATTATGCCATTGCATAAATTATCACATGGACAAGCACACGTAAGTCAAAATGAATGAAATGCAGTCAAAATGAATCACAATTGATTACAAAAACACAATGCAATAATAGTTAAAATTATAGAAGATTCCTTGTGCACTCAAGTTCACTAAATTTCCGCTCATCTGATTTTCAGGGAAAATGATGACCAGTACGTTCCTTCCAAAAAAATGGTAGGGCGAGGAGTCAATAAATAAGAGACACAAAAAAGTTGAATGATTTCAACTTAACTAATTATTAATACGGGACAATTATCTTTTAAAAATTTCTCACAATATATTTTCGGTCCCTATTCCAAAAGGTCATATTTCGCGCATATCTATGTTTTGCGTATGTAAACAAGTGAAATTGAAGCTAAAACAATGAACAATAAAATATTTGAAATAGAGAAAGAGAAATATTCAATTATCATACATACAAACTCTGACAATAAGTTGTATTTAAATGCAATAAAACTGAAACCTTAACTTTCGCTGGACCTGTTTCACCTTGACAGTTTTCTGTTTTCCTTTCTATGAGTTATTATTTAGTTGTATAGTTTCTTTACTAATATTTTATTTTTTAATATTTTTTTTACATTTAACACAAATATTAAAATTGATAGGAAATAAATAGGAGAATATTATATTCTGTGCCTTTGGAGAAGCCATTCGTATTTTTGGCCTTTTAGTTGTGGGCTCGTGGAGTTTGCGCAAGGGTGGTGCAGAACGTGGTCATTGTTCCGTTGTTACATTTGTTGAAGACGTCCTTATGTTGAACCCAGATGTATGCGGCAGCGGCTATCAGGTTACTCACTCGATTTGCACATCAGAATCTGAGCAAGAAGACGTGTTTCCTGTGTGCAATGGTCAGCCTTGGAAACATGTGAAAGATTGCTACAGAACGTGCGCTCACGGTGATGCTTTCTCGTTTTAAATACATAGATGCAAATCAAACCAAATTTACACTATACTAGCTTAAGATGTTTGGTGTATCCGTGAAGATGGAAACGACTCCTGCTTTCTGTATTTTATTTAGTTTTAGACGTGCTTCAATTTTGGTATTTCATGTGAACTTGAATGTTTCAGATTTAACAATGGTTCCCATAAGTGGTCATGTTGTCATCACAGCAGGGGAAAACCTACATTTTGAACAAGTTATTAAGGATTTATTGGATGTCTTTTTACTCGAGAACGTTGACTCTTCCCTTACTGTAGAGTTTCGGTATGACAGGCCCTGTGTTGTTGCGAATGTGAGTAATGCTTGTAAATGTATTTTTTGTTTTTTTATTTTTTTGTTATTGATTTTTCGTTTTGTAGTCTTATTCACAATTCATGAAAAGGTCTACATCAAGTAAAAGATGTTAACTTTTTAATATATATCATGACGATTATACACAACAATAACATGTTGCAATCATCGTTAAACATTGTAAACTATGTTGTCTTGTAAAATTATTTTATTCAGACAAGCGTCTGTTAATGTTTTTAATATTCTCAGCACTTGATTGAAGTGTCTTATCATGGAGCTTCTTGTTTCCTTAATTTTTTTTACAAAAATGTACGCACAAATATATGAATATAAATAAAAAATATTTATAATTAATAATGATGGATATCACTGTTGTGAATGCTTTTAAACATCAGAATGCAGGTCTTTTTCCGTATATAAAAAATTGATTAACGAAAATTGACTAAGATAACTATATATATATATATATATATATATATATATATATATATATATATATATATATATATATATATATATATATATATATATATATATATATATATATTAATTTACAATTTTACTGTCTACACGTATATGTTTTGTTGTCAGGTTATCATTTTCGTTGACAACGTAAACAAAGCCAATGCCAACATAGTTGTAGAATTTATCGTGAATAGCGATCAAATTCCATGTTCCCACAAAAGTACTCTCTTCAATGATCGGGTCACTATGTTATGTCGCAATCAAGTGCTTTCAAGCGTTATCAAAATTACTTTCCATTCGTTTAAAGAGTACAACGTCACCGATGCATACATAGCAACGTTTCCCGGTAATGATGCTTTATGATGAATCAGGTTTTCCGTATTATGTGTCTTTTGAATTTAGTTTTTATTTCAGATGCACGACCACACCAGCATTTAGAAATGAAATTTATTGCTCTGTAAGGTGCGCATGAAATACAGATTTTAATACACAACTTTTGCAACTTTTTTGTTCTTGCAGCAATTTTTTTCCTTTAAAATAGTGCGTTTTTATGAAATCAAATGTGGTTGAAAACAATTTGCAACGGCTTCAACAAATTTGATAAACCGTTTATGAAAGTCTGTGAAAGATTCTGAGATAAAAAACAGACATATAGGAATTGTGAAATTCGCACTAAACGCACGGATTGAAAATCGGATAAAACTAATTCCCCGCTCTAAACATTTTCATATATATATATATATATCTTATATATTCATTCATTCATCTTCTACATCTTGCTCCATACAGTTCAGTTCCATTTTATTGTCTGAGGGAAGCTTTGTCATTGGCCCACTAATGGATATGTGATAGTGTTATATCATCAAGGGTATCATGATGGTGCAGTAGAGTATATTTGAGATGAGCTCTGATTTCTTGTTTTTAGGGTTATTTTTTGTTAAATGTTATTTTTTACGACTTTTTTATTTCTGTATTTCATTTCACTGAAGATTTCCTGAAGATTTCACTGAAGATTTAATGAAGGGCATTAAACTTTAAGTTTGGAACGAACTGAGTTTTCCAGTGTCTTAATTGGTTTTTGAGCACTCTTGTGAAGAAGACACATTGTAGAAGTACATATATATTGTAAATATTTCTACATGAAATGAAACAGCAATGTTTTTGTTTCAAGGCATGGATTACACCAGTAGAGGCCAATCGGAGTATTTAATTTCGAAAAATGGTAGGAGTTTAGTTTTAGTAAATCAGCAAATTTCTACCTACTAATCCAATACAAACATATTTGCCATTTTTTCTTTATGTCTCTCAATTGAATTTTAAGTGATTGAATTCTAGTTCAAATAGTTCTTTCAAATATTTGTTCGTAGTGGTATGGAGTGAATGGAACAGCTGGGGTGCCTGCTCGCAGAACCAGACAGTGCGATATCGAGACTGCATTCAGCCCGAGTTTGGACTTTGGAACACGCAATATTGCCATGGAAACTATTTTGAGTTGAACACATGTGTCGGTAATTAAGTCCAAAAGCCTTTTCAAAATGTATTGCATTGTGGGAACGGCAAATTGAATCATGAATCGAATTTAAAAAATCAATTTTTATCTTTGAAATAGTCATTTTGACTGAAAAAGAAATGTTACCATTTCCATTACCAAACATAATACCCATGTTTATTAGACTGGAAGGAATGGAGCGAATGGTCTACGGCAAACCCTTGTGGTACCACAACGTTAACACGGGCTCGAGAGTGCTACGATTACGGTCTCAAACAAGAGGTCAATAATTCCTGTGTCGGCGATGCTTTGGAGAGGAAACTGTTTTTCAGTGGCAATTACTGCTACAGTGAGTCAATATGTTGATTGATGATTATTTGAATTTTCTGACATTTTTTTCATTATTTCTATAAGATTGAACTAGTTGAACAATTATATAGCTTACCTTAAGCGTATTAATTAATGTTGGATTAATTTTTTGCAATATTTATTTTTGCGATTCGATGGTAAAAAAATTGTGTTTTGCGGTATTTATTTTTGCGAATTGTGTCTACAGCAGAATTTTTACGGGATTTATTTTTGCAAATCTAATATTAAAGAAACATTTTTAAACTTATTTTATGAAAATGAAAGGTTTTCAGGAGAAACAAGTCAGTCAATATTTATTAATCACTATTTTTGAAAGATTTTGTGGTATTTATTTTGGCGAATGACTATTTTTGAAAAATTTTGTCGGATTTATTTTTTTCAAAAATAAGTATCGCAAAAATTAATCCAGCACGATTTAATCCAGTATTAATTAATACGCTTAAGGTATTGTTTTTAATATTTTTGGTATAATTTGTAGTAACGTTTACTTTGTTGTAAAACAACGGTCGGTATAGCTCCGTTGGTAGTGCGCTTGCAATTTCGGATTTCTGAGGTTGCGAGTTCAAATCCTCCCGGCCTCGCTGACTCAGCGAATGAGTAGCATTCTCATGCAGTAAAGTACAGGTATTGGTGGTAGGAGTGGCGCCCACCTCAACAGTTACACCCAACGCCTTGTGCTTACAAAAAGTGGATAGACACCCGTTTACCAACATTAGTGTTATTTCAGTCACTTTACTTTTACGCGTGTAGGACAAAACCCCCCTAGGACAAAACCCCCTTAGGACAAAACCCCATTTTTTTATAAAGTAGGACAAAACACCTCTTATTTTTAAATAATTATATAGTCAAGGCAGCTAAAATCTACGCATCAACAAAGTCCTGTAAAAAATATGCGGCAAAATTTCACAATGAAAAAAAATTATTAATTAATTTTGGGTCCAAAGTTTATAATATTCTGTTTGCTTTTAAAATTGGTAGGTTTACTAATTAAATGATGCTGATTTCAAACCAAGTACCAGAATTTGGATATTTTCACCCCTAATACCTTTTTTGGGGCAAATTTGGGTCCAAATTTTAAAATATTCCGTTTGCTTTGAAAATTGGTAGGTTTACTAATTAGAGGATGCTGATTTCAAATCAAGTACCAGAATTTGGATATTTTCACCCCTAATACCATTTTCTGGGCAAATTTAGGCCCAAAGTTCCATTTTTTAAGTATAAGGAATGCTGCCAACCCTAGAATATTAGCAATATATCGGTAAATAATGAAGATTATCACTATCATAAATTTTTTTTCCGGGTATGGCACTAGATTACTCATTTTGGCTCGAACCTGCCTTGATCCCATAAAAAAGAAATTTTTTTTCACAAATGCAAAGGCGAATAACTTCCGTAATTTTGATCATTAAAACTTCGTGAATTTCTATGTGAAAGAAGAAGCCATCCTCGGCATGATATAATTTTTGTCCTTAGGGCTTGGTTCCCACTGAGGCGATAACGCGACGAATGCATTTAGCGACGAATCTATTTCATCGCCTATTTTATCACCTCCTGTTCCCACTGAAATATAAATTCGTTGCCTATTGTAAATTCTTGACATTAAAAACAAACAAAACTAAAAGAAATGGTGTAACATAGCTCCTATGAGATTTTGTGTAAATAATGTTTTTTAGTTATGATTTCTTTTACGATCTACATACTATTTATGCAACGTTTTAGTTTTTTAGTGTACATATTTTTTATGCACCTGATGATGTACAGACGTACGAAACGCTTTGTGCTATTTTAATTGAGAAAATAAATATATTGTTTTAAAGAAAACTTTATATCATTAAACTGCATCTTATATTTAAAAAAAATAAAACTTTTAACTTTTAAACTCCATTTTAACAAACAATGTTGGCAGACAAATTTCAGTGTGAAATAATATTAATGTGCAAGCTACTAAAAGCATAAAATCATCATGTTCATAACGTCTGTATCCGCCCCTGTTATATGAGTTCAAACGCAACCGTAATAATTTTATAAGATAAACCACCACTTGATAGATTCGCGAATTTAAAAAACCTTAATAGAATCTTAAAAAACAAAAAACAAAATTATTTCGAAAATTAACAAAAGTTTAAAATGTAAAACAATATTGTTTCGAACCGTCATCTTCGAATCGTCAATTTCGAACTTTCTGTACACCTGATTACATATATTTGGTCATGTAAATGCTAATTTGTAACTAGATTATATATACATATTGTATATGTCAATTTTCAAAGCAAACACAATACTTTAAACTTTGGACCCAAATTTTCCCAAGTAAGGTATTAGGGGTAAAAATATCCAAATTCTGGTATTTGGACTGATATCAGCATCATATAATTTTGTAAACCTACCAATTTTTAAAGCAAACACAATATTTTAAACTTTGGCCCCAAATTTGCCCAAAGAAGGTATTATGGGTGAAAACATCCAAATTCTGGTACTTGGTCTGATATCAGCATCATTTAATTAGTAAACCTACCAATTTTCAAAGTAAACACAATACTTTAAACTTTGGGCCCAAATTTGCCCAAAGAAGGTATTATGGGTGAAAACATCCAAATTCTGGTACTTGGTCTGATATCAGCATCGTTTAATTAGTAAACCTACCAATTTTCAAAGCAAACAGAATATTTTAAACTTTGGGCCCAAATTTGCCCGAATAAGGTATTAGGGGTGAAAATATCCAACTTCTGATACTTGATTTGAAATCAGCATCCTCTAATTAGTAAACCTACCAATTTTCAAAGCAAACAGAATATTTTAAACTTTGGGCCCAAATTTGCCCGAATAAGGTATTAGGGGTGAAAATATCCAACTTCTGATACTTGATTTGAAATCAGCATCCTCTAATTAGTAAACTTACCAATTTTCAAACGAAACAGAATATTTTAAACTTCATTATCTGAGTTGTTTGTAATGTTGAAGAGATTATGAGGGGTTTTGTCCTAAGGGGATTTTGTCCTAGGGGGTTTTGTCCTAGAGGGTTTTGTCCGTATACCACTTTTACTGTAAAAAAAATATAAAAAATGTCTAAACACACACAATATGGCGGATATTTTAAATCAGATGTGTCAGTATGAAATTTGAATTTGATAGCAACATTTATTTCTTGAGAACGCTCCGATGACTAAACAAATATGTGAATTAAAATAATATTTTTTAGCGATTTTCAGGAAGATTCAGTTTTTGTTTTCAGAATAAAATCAATGATTTGATTTTGTTTAAAATTCCAATGCACGATATTCGAAAGTAAGTAAATACTGTGAAACCAGATTTTGTGCAATTTAAAATGCTTCTATGTTAGAAGTGCATGAAAAAGTAGATATAGTTTAATGACATTGTCATCAAGGGATTATAATCGTCATTTCTTAGACAAATGAAATCTATAGACAGGTAACTAATTGTATCTACTTCTTTGTGTTTTTGTAACAGAAACGTTTTAACATGCACTAATTACGATTATACAGCATGTTCTGACTTTCAAATATTGTCTATTGTTGAGTGGTCTAACTCTCTTTGCTTTTTCGCCCAAATTGCTTAAATATACCGATAACCAAAATTAATATTTTTATCAATGATTTACTAGGTCTTTACATCTTTTAAGCTGGCTCTGTTGACGAATATTGTTGTTCTATTATATCAAGGTCTGGAGGACAACTGGACTGAACCCATGTGCAATTCGTCCTGCGCGCCAGAAAATGTGACAGTATATCGCAAGTGCTCTCTGTGGAATCTCACCGCAACAATTCACTCATGCTCTGAAGATGAAGAGATGATGGTAGCATGCAACAAATCAAACTGTGAAGGTATGGAACCTCTATTTAAGAGGTGAGGAAGACAAAAATTATTTTAAAACAGTGCTGGTCAGGTTCGGAGATTTTTAAAGCAACTTGACTTTTTGACTAAATCATTTCCTAAACAAACCGAAAATTTATTGTTCACCTATAAACCATCAAAGCTTTGAAGGATATTTACAATATTTTGGACCATTTCCCTCCTCTTATATATACTCAATGATTAATAGTAAAAAATCTGTTTGATGATTTGACATTCTCAAATATTCCTTGAAAGTTTCTTTTATTACTGTGTATTTTATATAACATCAAATTTCCGTGGATCCGGTGAAAAAAATAGACCCAATACACAGGACTCTGGTCATAGGCCCTGCCTCTCCTGTGTATTTCCTTTGTAAACAAAAAAACAAAATAGGGCGCACCACCAATGAAACTTGTCTGAAGCAGTCAATACCGCCTGAAGCTATGGTATTATGTACTGTCCAGTGAATGGCAATGTGCTCATCAAGGACAAAAATCGAGGAGTGATCTCTGGTAATAAGTGGTGTTGTCTAATCAGAATAATTGAATTAAAAAGCTACTGATTCTGCTGAAGATTGATGTATGGTCAATTTTAATGTTTTGTAAATCATAGAAAATTGGTTGCCTTGGGGAAAATGGAGGGGCTGTAGAACAAGATGTCGGCTCAGCCAACCCCGTTACCGCGAGCGAAGTTGCGATAGTGTACTAGTGCCACATCACTGTAAAGGACCTTCTAGAGAAGATGCACACAACTGTCATCTGTGTGTGGGTAAGTGAGGCTAAAACAACAAAATAACTGTCATCTGTGTGTGGGTAAGTGAGGCTAAACCAACAAAATAACGGTCATCTGTGTGTGGGTAAGTGAGGCTAAACCAACATAATAAATGTCATCTGTGTGTGGGTAAGTGAGGCTAAACCAACAAAATAACGGTCATCTGTGTGTGGGTAAGTGAGGCTAATCCAACAAAATAACTGTCATCTGTGTGTGGGTAAGTGAGGCTAAACCGACAAAATAACTGTCATCTGTGTGTGGGTAAGTGAGGCTAAACCGACAAAATAACTGTCATCTGTGTGTGGGTAAGTGAGGCTAAACCAACAAAATAACGGTCATCTGTGTGAGTAAGTGAGGCTAAACCAACAAAATAACTGTCATCTGTGTGTGGGTAAGTGAGGCTAAACCAATATAATAAATGTCATCTGTGTGTGGGTAAGTGAGGCTAAACCAACAAAATAACTGTCATCTGTGTGTGGGTAAGTGAGGCTAATCCAACAAAATAACTGTCATCTGTGTGTGGGTAAGTGAGGCTAAACCGACAAAATAACTGTCATCTGTGTGTGAGTAAGTGAGGCTAAACCAACAAAATAACTGTCATCTGTGTGAGTAAGTGAGGCTAAACCAACAAAATAACTGTCATCTGTGTGTGGGTAAGTGAGGCTAAACCAATATAATAAATGTCATCTGTGTGTGGGTAAGTGAGGCTAAACCAACAAAATAACGGTCATCTGTGTGTGGGTAAGTGAGGCTAAACCAACAAAATAACGGTCATCTGTGTGTGGGTAAGTGAGGCTAATCCAACAAAATAACTGTCATCTGTGTGTGGGTAAGTGAGGCTAAACCGACAAAATAACTGTCATCTGTGTGTGAGTAAGTGAGGCTAAACCGACAAAATAACTGTTATCTGTGTGTGGCTAAGTGAGGCTAAACCAACAAAGATTTAAGTTAAAACAACGAAAGTCTATGGAAAGGTTAATTAAGATTTCCAAATGAGTTTTATAATATTGAAAAACTATTTGACAATAACTGTGAAATGTTTATTTAAATATGTGCTATGTTTGGACAAAAAAAATTTTAATTGATTCCTTTTCGTAGTACCATCGACGACTTTGCAGCCCACGACAACTAACGAAGTGACGACACCCCCGGCAAACGTTGATTGTGAATTGAGAGACACTTGCAAAAACGAATCCTTCAAAGGTTTGTATGTGTTTGAGGCAGGTGCACACAAATATACAGATAAGTCATCTTGAATTGCCAACATTTTCTAGCAGTTCAATGAATGGTTTGTTTTTTAACGAGGCTTCCAGAACGCTCATTAAGCATTATCATGAAGACCTCGACCCAGAGTTTTAGTGTATTTAATTGCTCCCATTTGTGCTACGGTTATTTTTGATGAAATATGGCGTTGTTTATTCATAACCGCTCACTAAACAACTTTGTGATAGCATGGTCTCAAACCCAGAACCTTTAACCCAGAACCTTTGAGGTAAGGGAATCCTTACAGCATGTAATGTTATATACAGTGAAAATATTGCAACATCACTACTCATGGTTGTTGTATAAAACTTTCTCTTTGTTGTCCTTTGAAACAAAACGAATTGACTAATGTTGAACAGCTATGAGTGCTTTCTCATACTCATTAAATTCTTGTGGGTTAATGAAATGAAGGGAATTCTCTTGGTTTGGTGCACATTTAGAAGCTGTGAAGTACGTTGGAAACTGGATAATGTTGTTTAAATAACCTATTTAATAACAGCAGATTTCCTTTCACTGACTTTACCTTAAACGTTCAGTATACGCGTCATCCTATTTGACAAAAACAGTTTTTCTATGATGCCATTACTTTTGCGCTCGATTGATCGAAAGGAGGGCGTCTGCAGGAGAATTTGTAACTAAACATTTATGTAACTTCAATTTGTTTCGCGCCATTCTCAGTGACAGTAAGCTGTGTGTTGTTACTCTCAATAATTCAGAATATTTTCCCTTGAGACTCTGGGTTTATCACGTGTATACTGTATTAACAATTCCTGAACTGTAGACATTAATTGCAGTTGTTTGCAAGGTAAAATTGACGTGTAGTTGTTTTTTATTTAACTTGTTTCTAATTTCAAGTCGTTGACATTTTAGAAGGGAATGAAACATGGAGTCCTTGGTCCCTTTGGAGTCACTGTAATGTTTCCTGTGGGTCTGGTCACAAGGTGCGATACAGTGAATGCAGATCTGGTGACCTCCCATGTTATAATAACAGCAGCAGGGTGCATCAGAAGTCTTCCTGTGGTGTCATTCAATGTCCTAGTATGAACCGCACTTAAAAATTATCTTGCGTTTTTATGTTTCTAATAGATACTGAATAACCAGGTTAACTTAGAAAGTTTTATTTCTTAGTTGAGATTTCGGGGAAATGGGCAGACTGGTCAAATTGGAGTGGGTGCAGTGTTAGTTGTGGTAGCGGTGTTCAAACGAGGGAGAGACTGTGTAGCTCGTCTCCCACCAAGAAAATGTGCTCGGAATCAAATGTTGTGAAGGAAGCTGAAACCATGAAGTGTTACTCCGAGTTCGAATGCCCAGGTAGCTGTAAATATACATATTTTAAAAAATGGTATTGAAACAACAAAAACTCTTGTGTGTTCGTATTGACGAATCTTTCGACCAATAAGAATAAATAATGCCAATCATTTTTACTCTGCTGTGATTTGATAGGTTCATCTTGATGTTATTTAAGGCGTGCAGGTTTCCGGAGAGAAACTGAGTTGCAACCAATGGTGTAATTCCAAACGTTTACTCTGCTTGAACAACATTGCCCCAAATGTGCCGCTCTCCGATATCTCTTCGATAGCGTGCGAACGCATCGTGAATACCTCCACGCTGTCCTACGCTCCACACTATGATGCTGAAACGAACACGTGCAACGCCCAGACACTATTTGATGGCTACAATTGTAAAGCTGAAAGTCTGATACGTGTCCATCGAATATGTAATTGCCTCAATGAAGGTAGTCCGCTGTTATAACGAAGTCTGTGATAACACAATGTGCCACTAAAATGTATCGAGTAGAGTATTGAGTATTAAAGATTTCATAAAGATTTTGCTTGAAAAAATAGCGTGCTTGAATTGTCTAATTGAATAGGGCCATTGCGTGGTGTTATGGGCGTTTATTATTTAGATGAAATTCTCATGGGTGCGTGGGGCCACTGGGGGGAATGCAGCAGAACGTGCGACGTGGGCACACGTTCTCGCTCCCGGTTGGACAGCCAGCATGAGATCAAATACAAGCACGTGGAACCATGCAGCAACAAGAAATGTTCGCGTGAGTATTGTGGTGTTTTACAAGGGTGGTCTCTCCACATAAACACTCTTCCAACAGCACAAGTTAACTTACATATCTTTTTGTAGAATGGCAATAGCCTCTTGTATATTCATAACTGGTTGTTTTCTGTTTTAAATACGACGATTAATTTCGTATTAAAAGTCCATTCTTGTCCCTAAAACATATCTGCATTGTTTGATTTTATTTAATATCTTAACCTACTTATTTGTAAACCTATTAATGACTTTGAACGTGCTAATGCTTTGTTCACACCACGTGATAGCCCATGAAAGTTGTCTTGAATTACAGTGGACGGTGCGTGGAGTGCTTGGGGAGTGTACGGAGAGTGCTCAGTCACTTGCGGGCTCGGAGTCAAGATCAGGATGCGTACGTGTACCAATCCACAACCCGATGATGGAGGTTTACAATGTCATGGTTCCTCCACCCACCATCAATCGTGCGGCCATCCACACATTTGTCCGAGTAAGCGCTTTTTCCTTTCTCTAATTATTTGTTGGGATATCGACAATGAAAGTGCAATAATAGATAGACACCTACTTTCTCTGAGTTCGGCGATTCAATTTGTGTGTGTTTTCTTTGCAATTTGCTATACAGTAAAATCCCGATAACTCGAACCGATTTTTAGTCGAACTCGCGTTAACTCGAACTGTTTTTCCGTTCTCCTTTCCTAATAGTTTCTCATAAAAACTGCCGATAACTCGAACATTGGTAACTATTTTACTCGGTCACTTGGGGGATCGAGTTATCGCTATTATCACGTAGCTATGAGAAATAGCCGTTATTTGATCATTGTAATATCAACCAATGATATCTTCATGCAAACCAGTCGACGGCGGTTGGTCCGCGTGGTCCAAGTGGCTGGGCTGCGACCGCCCTTGCCTGGGTGGCTGGAGGAAGCGCCACAGGGTGTGCAACAACCCCCGCCCTGAGTTCAACGGGATTATGTGCGCAGGGGAAGCGGAGGAAAGTTATCATTGTGACGTAACTAATTGCAAAAGTACGTAAAATTTGTTGCCACGGGAACACGGGATGCAACCTTATTAAAACTACGAGTTGAACAGTCATTTTTTTCTGTTGTTTATTTATTTATTTTAAAATATATATTTCCTTTATTTATTGATTTGGTCTTTAGAGATGTGTAATTATTGTTGTATCATTGTTCTTTGTAATGCTTCCAATATGTTGATTTTTCATTCGTTCATTCATATTTTGTTTGATAACGCAGGTTAAAAATTACAGTTAAAACTGATGTTGACCTACGAGATTTAGTCTTTAGAGATGTTTTTATATCTGGCTTTTCATGATCTACTGCGCTCGATTATTGTTTTTTGTAATGCTTCCAATATGTTGTCAATCAGGAGTGACGGTCAACTTGGCAATGCTTCTTACCGATGAGCCTTGGTATTCGCAATATGAGGAAGTTACGAGCGTGCCCTCGGAGCATTTGAGGCGAAAGATCGAACAATCCGTAGGTTTCCCGTTCTACTTTTTCTGATTATTTCGCAGACCCATCAAGAAAACCGAAAATAAACGAGACAACCTTTTAAATTGATATCCAATTAGACAGAATTTTAAGTTATGAGAAGCTTGAACTATTTGGTATATCCTCGAGAGAAAATGAAAATGAAAAATTAAAATTAATAAAACAATTATTCTTATTTATTTATTTTATAAATGTTAAGACAAAAATAAATTAATCTTCATTTGCATCCTGATTATTTCATGTTATTTTATATGTTATTAATTTTAATTAATTGGTAATTATTTCAAATTCGGAAAGCAGTGTCTTAACTGTAATTTTGTGTTATAAAAAATCGTTATTAGGTTGACACGGATCGTTGCATCCTTGAAAACTGATTGGACCAATTCTTTAAAATCGCTGATTTGAAGATATTTTAGGCGCAAATTTTATGAATTTTATAGGTAGTGTTGGATATATCGTCTTTAGATTAAATACCTTTACAAAAAACACAACAAGGATGCGAAGATTACAGTGCGTCTTAACAATTTGCAGTAAGCTACTCATCCATTGATCCAACGAAAACAAGATAATGTATCTAGATTATATTATAATACAATTAAAAATATATTTACAGCTATAAATGTGATATTTCCGTGAATGAATTAAATTTCATAGGTTTTCGTGATTTTAAGCCTAGCTCAGCTCCTAGACGTGTACCTAGCTCAGTTCCTTGAAGTGTACCTAGCTCAGCCCCTAGGATTGTACCTATCTCAGCGCCTAGAAGTCTACCTACTTCAGCGCATAGAAGTGTACCTAGCTCAGCGCCTAGAAGTGTACTTAGCTCAGCGCATAGAAGTGTACTTAGCTCAGCGCATAGAAGTGTACTTAGCTCAGCGCCTAGAAGTGTACCTAGCTCAGCGCATAGAAGTGTACCTAGCTCAGCGCATAGAAGTGTACTTAGCTCAGCGCATAGAAGTGTACTTAGCTCAGCGCATAGAAGTCTACCTAGCTCAGCGCATAGAAGTGTACCTAGCTCAGCGCATAGAAGTGTACCTAGCTCAGCGGCTAGAAGTGTACCTAGCTCAGCGCATAGAAGTGTACCTAGCTCAGCGCATAGAAGTGTACTTAGTTCAGCGCATAGAAGTGTACCTAGTTCAGCGCATAGAAGTGTACCTAGCTCAGCGCATAGAAGTCTACCTAGCTCAGCGCATAGAAGTCTACTTAGCTCAGCGCATAGAAGTGTACCTAGCTCAGCTCCTTGAAGTGTACCTAGCTCAGCCCCTAGGATGTACCTATCTCAGCGCCTAGAAGTCTACCTACTTCAGCGCATAGAAGTGTACCTAGCTCAGCGCCTAGAAGTGTACTTAGCTCAGCGCCTAGAAGTGTACCTAACTCAGCGCATAGAAGTGTACCTATCTCAGCGCCTAGAAGTGTACTTATCTCAGCGCCTAGAAGTCTACCTACTTCAGCGCCTAGAAGTGTACCTAGTTCAGCGCATAGAAGTGTACCTAGCTCAGCGCACAGAAGTGTACTTAGCTCAGCGCCTAGAAGTGTACCTAACTCAGCGCATAGAAGTGTACCTATCTCAGCGCCTAGAAGTCTACCTAGCTCAGCGCATAGAAGTGTACCTAGCTCAGCGCATAGAAGTCTACCTAGCTCAGCGCATAGAAATGTACCTAGCTCAGCGCATAGAAGTGTACCTAGCTCAGCCCATAGAAGTCTACCTAGCTCAGCGCATAGAAGTGTACCTAGATCAGCGCATAGAAGTCTACCTAGCTCAGCGCATAGAAGTCTACCTAGCTCAGCGCATAGAAGTGTACCTAGCTCAGCGCATAGAAGTGTACCTAGCTCAGCGCATAGAAGTGTACTTAGCTCAGCGCATAGAAGTGTACTTAGCTCAGCGCATAAAAGTCTACCTAGCTCAGCGCATAGAAGTGTACTTAGCTCAGCGCAGCGCATAGAAGTGTACCTAGCTCAGCGCATAGAAGTGTACCTAGCTCAGCGCATAGAAGTGTACTTAGCTCAGCGCATTGAAGTCTACCTAGCTCAGCGCATAGAAGTCTACCTAGCTCAGCGCATAGAAGTGTACTTAGCTCAGCGCATAGAAGTGTACCTAGCTCAGCGCATAGAAGTGTACCTATCTCAGCGCCTAGAAGTCTACCTACTTCAGCGCCTAGAAGTGTACCTAGCTCAGCGCATAGAAGTCTACCTAGCTCAGCACATAGAAGTCTACCTTGCTCAGCGCATAGAAGTGTACTTAGCTCAGCGCATAGAAGTGTACCTAGCTCAGCGCCTAGAAGTGTACCTAGCTCAGCGCCTAGAAGTGTACTTAGCTCAGCGCATAGAAGTGTACCTAGCTCAGCGCATAGAAGTGTACTTAGCTCAGCGCCTAGAAGTCTACCTAGCTCAGCGCATAGAAGTGTACTTAGCTCAGCGCCTAGAAGTGTACTTAGCTCAGCGCATAGAAGTGTACTTAGCTCAGCGCATAGAAGTCTATCTAGCTCAGCGCATAGAAGTCTATATAGCTCAGCGCATAGAAGTGTACTTAGCTCAGCGCATAGAAGTGTACCTATCTCAGCGCCTAGAAGTGTACCTATTTCAGCGCCTAGAAGTCTACCTAGCTCAGCGCATAGAAGTGTACCTAGCTCAGCGCATAGAAGTGTACCTAGCTCAGCGCATAGAAGTCTACCTAGCTCAGCGCATAGAAGTGTACCTAGCTCAGCGCCTAGAAGTGTACTTAGCTCAGCGCATAGAAGTCTACCTAGCTCAGCGCATAGAAGTGTACTTAGCTCAGCGCATAGAAGTGTACTTAGCTCAGCGCATAGAAGTGTACCTAGCTCAGCGCATAGAAGTGTACCTAGCTCAGCGCATAGAAGTCTACCTAGCTCAGCGCATAGAAGTGTACCTAGCTCAGCGCATAGAAGTCTACCTAGCTCAGCGCATAGAAGTGTACTTAGCTCAGCGCATAGAAGTCTACCTAGCTCAGCGCATAGAAGTGTACTTAGCTCAGCGCATAGAAGTGTACTTAGCTCAGCGCATAGAAGTGTACCTAGCTCAGCGCATAGAAGTGTACTTAGCTCAGCGCATAGAAGTGTACCTAGCTCAGCGCATAGAAGTGTACTTAGCTCAGCGCATAGAAGTCTACCTAGCTCAGCGCATAGAAGTCTATATAGCTCAGCGCATAGAAGTGTACTTAGCTCAGCGCATAGAAGTGTACCTATCTCAGCGCTTAGAAGTGTACCTATCTCAGCGCCTAGAAGTTTACCTAGCTCAGCGCATAGAAGTGTACCTAGCTCAGCGCATAGAAGTCTACCTAGCTCAGCGCATAGAAGTGGCCTATCTAAGAGGCTTTCCACTGAGCAACACCGTTAAAAAAGTCTTGTTTTTTTAGAGATGGTAAAGACAACATTTAGTCAAGGATGCCTCATAAAAGATTCGAAACGAAGTCCTCCAAGTTGAATATTTGTAAAAACAATTATTTATTACAATATTATTGTTGATTTTAATATTATTTAAAAAGCAAATGTAACGATTTTTTTTACATTCTGATAGTCCATTATTATTTTCACGGCTGTTTCTGGTTTTCTTCTTCCCTGTTCAAGTTTCATTCAACACATTCTTCATTTATTTTGTTCCGTTTTTCTTTTTAATACTATTTTAATGTTTTAAAAACTTTGAACTATTAATGTTAGTGACATACCTCACAATTGTTCACTCATTTACCCAATTTACCCATACAGAGTTACATTTACCTGTCGGTTTTTGCAAACTTAAAAGATCTAGATATGGATGGCGGCTAGAAGGGCTAAAACAAAAACTTGTTTGAAAAACTATGAAAGACAAGTAAACAAACTACAAATGTCTACTAAACAAAAATAATTGTGACAAAAGAAAGACATGGCAGGCGATGAAAGAAGTTATTGGGGGAAAAAATATTTCAGACACCTTCCTAATACGTTAAACATTAACGACGAAAGAGTAACAAATAAAAAGCAAATCGCCAACTATTTAAATAACTTGAATATGGATGGCGGCCAGAAGGGCTAAAAATGCCATTCAATTGGCGCAAACCCGCCTGTTTTGTGATATAAGGGCATGGGAATTAGTACACATTTTCCTAGATTCTCAAATCTAGTTACAAACCCATGCATGATAATTCCAGATGGCTGCTAGAAGCCCTAAAAATACGATTAACCTTGCGAAAACTTGCGTATTTCATGGCAGAATATTAATTGTATTTTTATAATGAATTGTATCGCAATTTTATCCAGCTTCGTTTTGGGTTTAATCAAAGTTAGTCACTGCTGGGGAGAACATGTGCTTCTAACAAATTTTTACAGATGTATGTCTCTTCTACATGAAGCAAAACGACAGAAAAAAGCATCAATATATTGATCTACTCGAAGGAAACAAATAATGTTCAGTACTAGTACGGGCCAATCACATTCCTGCTGAATATTTTGTTTTTTTCAGTAAGGAAATAGACAGGAGAGACAGGGCCTATGACTCAACAGAGTCCTGTGTATTGGAAAAAAGATCAGTAAACAAGACATAGACTAAGTGGAAGGTAGACAAAGGAGTAGATGAGAAATAAGTGCATAGGGCTGAAATAAAGTTAAGAAATTTTCATTAAGTCTAAACAGTATATCTTGTTTACAGCTCCACAAAGACCAATTGAACTGGCTCCCTGCACTTTGCACTAAAAAATAATAACGGCTGACGAGTTCAGTTAAAGCAACTTTGTGGTATCTCGTGCTTTCTCCGCTATACCAAGCTCATGAGCAAAATGATGAATGCGTGAAAGGAGATGAAACGATAGCTGGTCCTTGGTCTGCCTAAAAATGCAATGTAGCTGTTACGCCAGATGGACTCGAAAATTGGCACGTGACGTTAGAGAATTGGAAACTTCCCAAGAGCAAAGAAAGAACATCATCAATAAAAGATTACATGTCCGATACAATGAGCAAATTCAAAGCGGTAAAAGTGTGAAACAAATATAATAACATAGCTCCGGCAATCCGGTCTCTGGTGGATACAAGGCGTCCCTAAAACACTTTTCTTCTTTGCAACTACTTGGTACAAACCTTGTGTTTTACAATTTTTTTCTTTCATTCCGTCATAACGAATGATTTCATCTAAAGTTAACCAGTATTAATAACTATCTATTTTCTTACTCGCCAACGAAGAAAACGAACAAAAGAACTAGTCCAGTCAAATTAACTTTTAACCGGGAACAAATTGCAACAGAAGCTTTTTTGACGGATTCTGGTTCATTAATAGCTCCTTTAAAACATATCCAAAATCTGCTAAAATCTGACCACCGGAAAATGGGTTTTTGGGCCCAAATGCTCCAAATTTGGGTCAAAATTTATTTTTGTCAAACGTAGTTGATTTTGGTATTGTTGGAAAGGAAATTTAAAGGAGATAAATATTCATATTGAGAGTAACACTTGAATATTTGTATTTCTAAAGTTATGAGATGTTTTATCAGGTCACATGACCACAATAAAATTGATTTTAATCGAACAAACGATTTTATAACGCCCAGTGAGAATAATATTTGGATGTTTTTACCACTTATGAGTTTCTTTTTTAAGATTTTCAAAAAAAGAAATCAGACGGCGCACGGCATTTCTAATATTTTGTATTTGTTCATCATGATACTTTCAATATTATGTAACTTATTAAGTAATGTTTTGTTCTTTATACACAATACCTGTTTGTTTATATAAAACACATTTTTGTAACGTTCTATATATAGAACAACTATATAATTTCCCACGAGGTTACAGATGTAGTAGTGAAACTATTATAAAATAAAAGATAATGATTTTACTATAATAAATATGAATGGTAGTATTGATGAAAGTGATGGAATTTGTATTATATGTAAAAAA
The DNA here is from genome assembly GCA_963930725.1 of Candelabrum cocksii. Taxonomy (NCBI): domain Eukaryota; kingdom Metazoa; phylum Cnidaria; class Hydrozoa; order Anthoathecata; family Candelabridae; genus Candelabrum; species Candelabrum cocksii. The sequence goes on along the minus strand of OZ005677.1, from coordinate 2,888,430 downwards.
TCAACTCCTGATGAAGATTACCAAGTTATCACACAAAAAGATAATTTTTATTATCTTAACTATTTTTCTTTCATTAATTGTGTTTTGTCGAAAAATGATCTCTTTATCACCAGAAAGCTGCGTGTAAGTTAGCCTGCTATATTACTTTAATAAACTGCATGTGCATTGTTTTCCACCTTATTGTATTGTACGTACCTTGTGGATCACGTGATCTAATTTTTAATTTCTTCCTGGTCACTCTACGGCTGGACACACTAAATATTTATATTTTTCATTCGGAGCTGAAGGAATAAACTACGCAAGCAAAGTAAGTATGTTTGACAAAAAATAAATTTTGACCCAAATTTGGGGCATTTGGGCCCAAAAACCCATTTTCCGGTGGTCAGATTTTGGCAGATTTTGGATATGTTTTTAAGGACCTATTAATGAACCAGAATCAATTAAAAAAGCTTCTGTTGCAATTTGTTCCCGGTTAGGTGCTTTTTTTCGTCTAATTTGATTGAACTATTATTTATTTATACATACTATAGGGTATAAATTACTGTAGAATTTCAATTGAGCAAAAATTTATTAAATATGTGACATTTTTACATTTTAGGCCCAAATTTACTAAAATTACGTCCTGTGTATTGAAATTCAAGGTGTTTTTCAAATTGTGACATATAGTGTTGAGTTTGCGACGTATAGTGGCGTTTGCTACATATAATGTTGATTGTAGTGGTGGGATAACATATGCTTCTTTGAGAAAAATCAGTAACAGAAGATATAGATAGTAAGTTAAACCATGGATAACTCCTGGGATTAGAAAATCTATAAAAAACGAAATAAATTTAAAAACAAACTTATAAGAGCAAAAGAGAATAATAGAAAAAACAAATTAATTAAGGAATTTAAAACTTACAGAAATCTAATTGTTAAATTAATTTGTGAATCTAAAAAGAATTACTTTCAAACGTTTTTTCAAAGAAATAATCTTAACCTCCGTGAAACCTGGAAGGGTATAAATAAATTAATCAACATCAAAACAAAAATTACAGCTCCACCTCTATCGGTATATAACAACAACTCTGATTCTATAATCACGGATTCAGTTGATGTTTGCAATTGTTTTAACGAATTCTTTGTAAATATTGCACAGAAAATGAAATCTACCATACACTCAACCCACAAAAATTTTTTAAAAACTCCAAACGATTGATCATGAAGAAATATCCTCTATTTTAGCAAAACTAGATCAAGATAAGGCTTCAATCCCTAAAGTAGCATACCTACACCTATCCTCCACTAAATTCTAAAATAGCACCCATCTTTGCTAACCGATATTTCAATCTGCAATGGAATTTTTCCTGATATTTTCAAATAATCCTCTGTTATGCCTATTTTCAAAAAAGGATCAAAATTATCTTGCAATAATTATAGACCAATATCTCTATTATCCAATCTCGGTAAAATATTTGAAAAACATACAAATTTTTAAATAGTCTTAACTGCTTCAGTAAGCAGAAATTCGGTTTTTGTTCAAAACATTCCACATCGCATTCTCTCTTATTATTACAAGTAAAATTAAAAAAGCACGAGATTCTGGTTTGAATGTGGAGTCAAATATTGATTTGCAAAAAGCATTTGACACTGTTGATCATAAAATTCTTCTAAAAAATTAGAATATTATGGTATTAAGGAGTAGTCTTATCTTGGTTTAAATCATATCTCACAAACCGCAAACAATTTGTAACGATAAATCGCTTTGACTCGCATCATAAACAAATTAACTAATGGTGTACGTCAAAGCTCGGAACTTGGTCTTCTTTTATTTTTAATTTACATAAATGAAATAAATACTTAGGCATAACCTTTGATAAACACCTGTCCTGGAAAAACCATGCATCATCCAATAAGTTGAGAAGAGCGAATGGCATGTTGAGCATCATACGTCATTACGTAAACAGAAAAACATTAGTCTCAATTTTTTATGCGATATTCTTCTCACATCTCTCATATGGATCACTTGTGACAAAAAATCCAAACTTGAAAAAGGTTACATCCCTTTAAAAAATCGCATTAAGAATAATGAATTTTTTTCCGCGTAAACAACCCTCGACAAAGATAAGACTTTTCAATTCTTAAATTCAAAGACCTGATTAAACTCAACAATTGTTTACTAATTCACGACCAACAGTTTACCAACAGCCATATCGCATATTTTTATTAAAACTTCAAATACTCATTCTTATGCCACAAGAAGTACAGTAAATTCAAAACTAGCTATCAAAACGTTCAATATTGTAAGGCACGGAAAATCTTCAATCATTTACCAGTGTGTTAAAGACTGGAATGATATGATAAAAAACATTGACTCGGTTTTCAAGAACACTGAAAATATTGAAATGGTAAAAATTAATGAAATTCCTCGACATAAACTAAAAAGTGTCTTTCTCAAAATATAATATCATCGTACGAGTAATACCTTATCAATAATTATTGCCCTCTTCGAACATACATCTCAGTTTTAGATTATTTTAATATATGTTATAGTTGTGGATATTTTTGTTATTAATACGCGATATTGCTAATTTAAATAATAAATTAGACTATTTTTCTAATGGATTTTTTACTTGAATTGCTTTTGATAATATGCTTACTCGCCTAATTCTTAATTTTAAAAAGGTGTCATTCCTTTGCCTAGTTAACCTATTGAATGACACCATCCAATTTGACAAATATATATATTTCTTTTCATTGAGAAATCAATCTTTTGTGTTGAAAAACTTTATATTATATTTAAGAGAGAAAATATGCGTATATAGGTGTATATTTTTGTTTTTGGAAAATAAAATTTTGTTGTTGTTGTTAAATAATATAACCGTGTGGAGGGCGCACGAAATACGTAAACAAACTCTTTCCGTGTCGATATACACCAGGTGTAAAACTGGTCTAAGCAAGGTAATATAACTGCAACGGGAAGTTGTACTGCAGGTCTTTAAGCAAAAGTGACTCTTTGCGGAAAACTTGCAGGCTTTGTTCGAAGCGGATGGTTAAAAAACATAGTTACACAAAGCGGTGTCTTGAAAATAACTACTCAGTTGATTCAAAAATTGTTTCATTATACTGTTTCTGACGATAAGGTTAATCAACCCCGCAGTATTTGTAACTCCTGGGAGTCCGCGATGGGTTAGGGTTTATGCGCCATGTATTGCGCCTCTACAATTATTGCATTTGTCACCTCACTTATCAACTAAGTTTACCAGTTATTTCTACTTTATTTCGTTTTCATTATATCGGAGTTTAACATCTTCGCACGTGAAATCACAACAACGTGTTCATTATTCTCAAAAAACTAAACTCGTTTTGATAGAAGATGACGGTTGGCCTTTTCCCATGCAAAACTATGCAAGATGTTTAATGTAATGGAAGAAGATCAAAAATATAAATATAAATATTTCTGCATATTACTTTTAGGTAAACAGCTTGTAATAGATTATTTTATCTAATCCCCATAGTTTTTCGACGGCTTTGTCATCGGTGCCTTCAAAATGAATCCCGACGTAATGCTCTTAAATGCTAAATGATATTTTAAAGCTCACTGATTTGGTGTCAGAAAATAAACCCCCGGAAAAATACCCCCCGGAAATATACCCCCCGGAGAATTACCACCTGGAAAAATACCACCCGGAAATATACCCCCTGTACAATAAACCTCCCGGAAATATACCCCCTGTACAATAAACTCCCATGAAAAATGCAGCTGTTGAAAATCTGTTGATACACGTTTGTTTTTTATAAGAAACCTAGCAAAGGCCCTAGAATCAAAATTTTCTTAATTTTTTTAAAATTAAAGTCCTAAAAGTTTCTTAACTAGTATGCAATAAAGATGGAGAGCCACAAAACAACCTTCCAATTAAAGATAATTATGAACGAAAGTTCTTCGCGAAAAGGATTTTAATTGGTAGATAATTTCTTGGTAATTGCGCTCAACAGTTGTATGGGAAAATATATTGATAAGTGAAATATGATATAATAATGATATTGAAAAGTATAGGTTACCCACGCTCAAAAATCTTATTTCTTCGGGATATGAGGCAGTCTCCTGGGGTTACAACCCAAGCCTCCGAAAATCCTTAAAAACCCGCAAAATGAATGATCTTGAAACTTTAGATTTGAGGGCTGTGAAACAATCGGTATATCTGCGATGTGTAGCAGCAACAAATTGTAGCAACAGTTATAGTACTTGTAATAATTAACAACCAGTATAACCCAACAAATAAATTCTTTCATGTGGGAAGAATTTTCTTTCTGAAAGTGTTTTCATTTGAAAGTAAGTGTGTCATCAAAGATGGAGTTTGTAACATCACAAAAAGAGCAGAGAAAGATTATTTCGGATGGTTATGTCTACGTTTTTCAAAAAGACCTGGCAAATGACGTGAGATCTTACGAGTGTGAGCTAAGAAGAAACAAGCGACAATGCAAAGCAAAAATAAAAATTTCAGATAATATTATCGGAATGGTCAATGAACAAACCCATCCACCTTCTAATAATACAGTTTGTGAAGTAAATCGTATTAAAAGCAGAATTCGAGATGAAGCCGACACCACACAAAATCCACCACAACAAATTCTTGTTAAATCACTTCAAGGAATTTCAGAAAATGCATCTGTAAATCTACCTGCGATTAGTCACATGCGTAGAACAATCCGTAACCAACGGAAAATGAACCAACGTCCTCCCAACCCTGTAGACAGAGCTGCTATCGCTGAGCTACCTATGGTATACCAACAAACTGCTAATAACGAGCAGTTTCTTTTATTTGATAGTGGTTTTCGGGATGACAACCGAATTCTCATTTTTGCATCAAACCAAGCTATTCGGCTCCTCGCTAATTCCGAGGATTGGTTTGGTGATGGAACTTTCAAAGTCTGTTCAGACATATTTTTTCAATTGTATACCATTCATGCTAGGATCAATCAGCAAATTATACCCTGTGTATATGCTTTACTACCAAATAAAACTCGACAAACTTACGAAAGACTTTTACTTGAGGTATCAAATCAAGTTCTAGCGGTTGGAAATCCTCCTTTGACCTTCCTTGCTGATTTTGAGATAGCAGCTATAAACCCTGTCACTACCATTTTTCCAGAAACCGAAATTACTGGTTGTTTTTTCTATCTCACTTCAAACATTTGGAAACGAATTCAAGCTTTTGGCTTACAAGAGCAATACCAAGCCGATCCTGAGTTTTCGTTTCATTTGAAAATGGTTGCAACTGTTGCTTTTGTACCACCAGATGATGTCATTGATGTGTTTGAGCGACTGTGCAATGTTATTCGAAATATCTATCAGGATGATGCTGACCGTCTCCTAGATTACTTTGAAGTTAATTACATAGGGAGGTTCCGACGAAATTCACCACGCGCTGTGCCACTTTTTCCTATCCAGAGATGGAACATGTTTCATCGAACTCACCAAGAGATGCCGCGAACAAACAACCATATTGAAGGATGGCACCGGCGCTTTCAAACCCTTTGCTCGTCTTCGCATCCTACATTATGGAAATTCTTGGAATTGCTAAAGAAGGAACAATCTATAAACCGTACTGAAATCTTACAAGGTGGACATCCTCCTTCAGCATAGCGTCGTCGATACATGGATTGCAAGGAGCAAATCCTTGCAATACTAGATGATTATCCAAATCGTGAAAACATGCGTTATCTTCGAAGCATCGCTCATAATCTCGGATTTTAAAGAACATGTAACAATAAGATTTTCCTACAATCATTTAATCTTATGTGAGAAATATGATACTTTTGGGAGTTAATTTTCTCGCACTTTTTGAGGTTCTTTTTACGGGGTATTTTTCCGGAAGGTTTATTTCCGGGGGGGTTATTGTACAGGGGGTATATTTCAAGGAAGTTTATTGTACAGGGGGTATATTTTTTAGGGTTATTTTTCCAGGGGGTAATTCTCCGAAGAGTTTATTTCCTAGAACCACTGAATTATGTCTTAAAGTTGTTCCGAGGCGAAATAAATTTGGTTTCAAAATAGTTTTAAATATGATTGTTAAAGGATTTTGAAGTGTCATTTTGAGTACCGAAGTCTAATAATGAAGGATTATAAAAAATATCTTCGTTTTTAATACTTTTCTGTCATGGCCGCCATTTCTCTCCACCCTGCTGCTTCAACATGTTTTTTTTATTTAGCGTCCAGTTCGCGCGGCCTGCAAAGCGATTTTGACGTCATTATGTAGTACACTTTTTTATACAGTCCTCTCTACAATTAGCGGACACTCTAAAAGACGGACCGGTCGTTTTCTAGTCAAATCCTCATAAAAAATCTTTCTAAAGGGCGGACACTCAATTAGCGGACACTTCAATTAGCGGACAAAATTTTTCGCACAAAACGGTCAAAACCGTGTTTTTTCCTCTCCAATTAGCGGACATTTACAACCAAACTGGGGACAGACACGAAAAACAAGATACGTGTGACTATTTTTCGATCATTAATTTCAAGCATTTATTAGTTTTCAAGTCTAAATCGCTTTTTACATTATCGAGCTTCTTTTTTGCCCAGTTCACAAGTTTGTCCGGACCATAGAAGTAGTACATCACTGGCACCTCCAGGCCATAACTACTTCCTCGATTTAACCTCTTCCCAGTGACTTCGGCTGTAATTGAGGTATTCAGCACTTTTAAAAACAGGGAACAAAGTTTTGAAATGTTTTGTGGCAGATGTTCAACGACACTGTCCTTTCCGATCGAATTAGTTCTAATGATAGCAACCGCATCTTTATCCAGTGCATTAGTAGGCTCCTGCTTGCATGTTAGTGATTCGACAATCAAAGGACTCCAAATATTCATGTAAACGTGATGTCCTCTTGCGAAAGACTTGTACTGATAATTACTCTAATTCTGATCAATAACAATTGGTATTTCCATCATTACAGCTCGATCATTTATTTCAAGCATTTATTAGTTTTCAAATCTAAATCGCTTTTTATGTTACATTTTAATGTTTTGTTTCGAATATTCTATTATTATTCGAATGTTTTGTGAATGTGTTCATTCGAATGTTATTTTTTACAGCATCACAGCATTTATTTCATTCATCACATAAGCAACTGAACAACGCGGTCATCATGGCCCCTGCTAATGAAAAGCTGCAAAAGAAACGCAAGGCTGGAAAACTAAACAAACACTGCATTACATTAGATAAAAAAAATCAAGATTCTGCACGTTAACAAAAAGAAGAAAATGAGCTGCGAGAATAGAATTATCCTTAATATGGACAAAAGTGGATGCTTTTTTTAAAGCATTGCTCACGAAAGGTTTGGCCGTAAAGGGAAGGAAAAGTAAAGGTGGGAAAAATCCAAGCAAAGAATAACTGTTGCTTTTTTGTCAGCGCAGATGGTGGAAAAGTTGGAAAACCTGTCGTTATTTGGAAAAGTAAAATACCGAGATGTTTCAAAAAAGCTATTGCACCTGACATACTAAGTAAGGTCATGTACATTGCTGACCAAAAGTCTTGGATGCAGGTTGAGATAATGGAAAAAATCCTTGAAGACCTCAACCGTCAAATGATTAAAGAGAAAAGAAAGATGATTCTGTTTCTGGACAACGCTACTATCTACCCTCCCTCACTGATTGACAAGTACAGCAACATAAAAATCGTATTTCTACCAAAGACCACTACATCTCGTTTGCAACTTCTTGATGCTGGAATCATCCAAAGTTTTAAGTCGAAGTATCGAAAGAAATAGATGCGCTATGTCATTGCTCGTGTAAAAGATAATTTTCTGGCTTCAGAAATTACCAAGAAAATTGATGTTTTACAAGCCATTGAATGGGAAGCTAAAGCTTGAGAAGAGGTGTCAACGGAGACCATTAGAACCTGTTTTTTGAAATGTGGATTTGATAAGAAATCATATGGAGCTGAAGAAGAAGTTCTTGATGATGAGCTCAAAGCTCTTTTGAAAGAACTTTCCGACTCATCAATGACAGCCGAGGAGTACGTCGATTTCGATGTTGAAACGTGTACTACCTGAAATCAACTCGGATGAAGTAGATTGGAAAGTTAGTTCGTTGAAAAAATATGTGAGCGAATATTTGCGAAAGGAATCTGGAGTCGAAGAAATCGAAGAATTTTTATCTGATGTGGAAAAAGTGAAAACGAGATCGAAGAAGTTGAACCCGAAGAAATTACACCATATGATGCTCTAATCATTATTGACAAGTTGATTAATTTGAAAGATCTTAACACTGATGAAAGATCTTGTCTCTCTTCGATAAAAGAGAAGCTTGAAATTGTTCGAATAAAAAAAAAAAAAAAAAAAATACAATTAAACACTACTTCAAGTAATACAACCCCTGTACGATTGAAGCGTTGGTAGCATTGTTCATTTTGTGTTGATTTTGTTCATATTATTTGTTGATATTTTTTTTCTTCATGTAGAAAATAAAAGAGTTGCGTTTAAATAACCTTTTCTTTTGTTTTTCCATGTCCTAATGTAGCCAGTACCTACGTTACACTCAAATTCTATCTTTTTAGAAGGGCCTATTATCGAAATTAGAGCTCGTATTACAAACTTTCTAAAAGCCGGACACTTCTAATTAGCGGACACTAACTCGACTCCCCGATGGTGTCCGCTAATTGGAGAGAGGACTGTATAAGAAACCTCTTTATAAGAAACCTACATGTAGAGTCTTCAAAAATTAAGAAACTTTTAGTACTATATTGTTATGATTAATTCCAAAATAGGAAACCTTTTTTTTGAGGTCTTACCATAAATCAAAGAAATTCATATCATTTAAGTGAAATCAAATGAGGTCATTGCACTGCAGACATAGTAAGGGGGGCCTTGTGTAGCAAAAACTAGGTTCGTGTGCAACGACTTGTTACAAGCAAAATTATTTTTCAGGTCGATTCTTTAGTTGGTCTGGATGAAAAAAATATATGGTGTCAATTTTTTTATAAATGAGTGTGGCCCCTGGGTGACGTCGTAATTTCCCAGTCAGATGAAAACGAAAGTTAAAACTAAGGCTTAAAATATAACTTAAATCATAGATCTTATTGTGAGAAACAAAAAACATAAGAACACTATGGGTCAAAATTCAATACTTCAAGAAATACGGGGGTTTGAAGTTTCAGAAATCCAGGGGGTAGATTTTTTTTCTTTTGAATAAAATACTTCGAAATTGATATGTTTGTGATGACAACAATACATATTTTTCTTTATATTTATCTTATGTCACAAATTTATATTTTAAATTAAATAGAATAAGAAAGTGAGATCCAGAACAATATAAACTATTTTATTATTGGAAGAGTTGAGAGTGACGGAGAAGGCATGTATTTATAATTGCAATTCTGGTAATATTTTGGACGAGAGTGGATGCTTGTTCCGCATGAAGACAATCAGGTAATACGGTAGTTTGTTTCATAATCGTAAGAAATCTTTCTTGCTTAAAATGAATATTCAATACAAGCGCATGCGCTTCTAACCCAGACAAACGGATTTCATTGCATGCATCTATATTTGGTAATCGTTAGAAGAAATCTTTGTTCTTAAAATAATTTTAATAGCGCATGCGCTATTAACCCAGACGAACAAATTACAATGCATGCATCCTTATTTGGTAATCGTTAGAAGAAATCTTTGTTCTTTGAAACGAATAAAAGCAAGAGCTACCGCACCTCCACTTCAGTTCACCATGGCTTTCAAAGAAAAGCGTTTCATCCTGCTCTTGTTTCTATCGCTCTCCTTGTTCTTCTCGTCGTATGAGGTATGTAATGTTTTTATGCATTAATGGAAGTGACACCTAAGTAGATTCGATTTTTGTTTGTCAAAAATTCTTGTTTTTGCAAGCAGAATTAATGTCTTCCCTAACTAATTTTTAAAAAAACTTTTAAACAAAGATGTGAATGTAGAATTGTTTATATCGCAGTAATGCATGAGTTTGTGATAACAGTTATCATCAATAGGTTGCGTAAATATCTGTAACGTGATTGGCTAATCACGAGATAATATATATCATATTTCGGAGTGCAAAACTTAATATTTTTCTTGATTGGATAAAAAGGAGTGCAAAATTCAATATTTTTTCTGATTAGTTAAAGCAACTATTCCCGGGATTCCTATTGGTTAAAAACAGAGTGCAAAATATAACACGTGCGAATGTTAGAATAATGTAATCGTAAAATCATTGATTTGTGGCGACGTTCATGTTCACGCTCTCAAAGCGTGCTATATAAGATATCATATAGTTAGACCTATTGATAAAGTAGCTATCGCGAAATACTTGAACAATATGGCATATTCTTCTCGTTTTTTATGTTTTTCTTAAATATTTAACTCGCCTAAAGGCTCGTTGAATATTTTAAAAAACATAAAAATCTCAAAAAAATATTCGCCATATTTTTTTCGTATCTCGCGATAACTACTACAAATTAATTATGTGGCAAAACTCTTCACATAATATTGCGAGTTCAATTGTTTGCGGCATATACTTTTTACCATCTCTTCAACATCTGAAATGTTTTATTTTGGTATTTATATCCAAATTAATGTGAATTGTAATTGGTGCGATCACTTTTTGGTGGAACCTTTTGTTATCGAGTCATGACAGGTGCGGTTAAACTTAATCAGATATAACTTTCAAAGCAAGTTTCCTCAAAATGTAGACGCAATCCTATATTTTGAAACAGGTAAAATTTTTCGTTTAAACGTTCTTATCCGTGGCGTGCAGTTTTTATTGTTTTTATCGAAAGGTTTATAGCAGTTATATTCAATTTCTTCTAACGTCTAAACGTTAACAGTAATATGCAGCAGTGAAGATATTTTTTAACTTTCCATAGGTACCCAAATGATAGTACTGTGTTAATTAAATGAGGTGCCCAAATACTTAAGCGCTTAATTTTTGTTTTTGTGTAGATATTTTTATTGATGTTAGGTACCACACATTAGGTTTGTTAATTGACAATTATACCAAGTAACAGAACTCGATTTTATGATCTTACGTTTAGAAGTATATATATATATAGTATAGAATTATAGATACTGGCTATATACATCATATAGTATAGACATGACATTCCAAGAAAAACATTGCCGACAAGTTCATGACAACGGTATTTGTATGGCATTCGCACTTGCTTAATCTTACGAACTTCACGCGAAAAGCAATGCATGTAAATAATACATTCTGTTTAAATAGAAACTTTTTGCAGGTTGACATATAACATTACTTCGTTTTAGAGAGAGGAGGAAAACGAAACGTATGAATCACATCAGTACAGAAAGGCATTTAACATAGAATGCTGCCGGAAGAGTTGCAGTTACAAAGAACGAATTACAAACCAATTAACATATCATATGTCAGTGCCTATTTTTCCCAAAGGATGGACAGATAGTCGCGGTAAAGAAGAATTAAACGAACACATATGCGAATACGCAGTACAGTAAGTGAGATATTAAGGGCGCATTTGAAATTTAAAATTAATTTTATTGCAGTGAAAATACGCAGGGAAAACAATGCACATGTTATGATACTGACAGAAGTAAATATTATCCTTGCGGCCAGAAATGTGGTGTATGTTTCTATTCTGATGCTGACCTTTATTGTGCAGAAGGAATAATAAAAGTACCGGTACCTGGATGGGCTGGTACCCTGCTTAATATGTATAATTCACGCTTCAAATGCGGTGTACGTTGTAACTATAAAGAAGAGTGCAACAATCACAAGGACGAGGTTGGATGTTCTATCAAAGATGTGTACACGGATGATCAGATTAAAGCTAACATTGAGCTGAGGATAAAGGGGAAAAGTATGAAAGTGTTTTATATGGAGTTTAAAATAATCATAATTACCTTTAAATATATGCGAAATTAATAATATCTGGTAAACTTTACAATGACAGCTTTCCATGGTAATGACGTCATTTTGACACCAGTTTGCGTTGAAGCAAAATAAAATACTGGCGATATTCATAATAGAAAAAAGTTTAAAAAATAGATCAACCGAAATTAGTTACCAAATAAACAACAATTAAATGAAATTTATTTCATGTAATAATTCGATATTTTCAAATAACCGCCACACTGATTTCTGTTTAGAGATGACAAACTACGGCGAAGTATACATATTTGATAGACCAGTGTGCGATGACTATGTTTCAGAAGCAAACGCGAAAGTTGCTTGCAGAATGTTGGGTTTTTCGTCGGACACCAAAGCGTTTTTTAGAAACAATAGAGATTCCGATTTCTTCTCTCCTGATGTTGATTTTATAATAGATAACCTCCAATGCAAAGAAAGTGAAGCAACGTTCGGAGACTGCAAACATAATATGTGGGATGATTGCAAGGCAAACGAAAAACTTCACGTGATGTGTGTTGATCCAATCAAAATTAGTTTATATGGTGTTGGTAGAAAGGGAGTATTATCAATAGGCGGATTTCATATCTGCGACAGCGATAATAAACATGATGTGTGTAAGCTTGGTTGCACAAATCGGTTTCAAAAGGATTTTCCTGATAGAGCAGGCGTACCTTGCTACCAATCAGATTCCACTTACCACAGCGGCGATGATTACTATATTGCTAACATGATAACTGATGGTACGTCAGTAAAAGATTTGAGACTAGTCAAATTATGCAATAATGGCCGTATAGTCAGTATCAACTGTGCTAAATGCACGCAAAATGACTTACTGGAAATAGTTAAAATTTTAAAGGTGAAAGGGAGCGTGACAGAAGTTCACCAATCTGTCATTGAAGCTTTGAATATGTTGCAAACCAAATGTCACGATTGGGACTGCTCCCAGGTATCTCCTGAGTACCCGGAGTTTTGCTACGTAAAAGCGGCGTTGATGGACGCAAGGCGCTTCACGTTTCCAACGAAAGAAGCGACATTTGTGAACATTTCCACGTCGACCAACTACCAACGTGTTCTCGAGAAATTGAAAGAAAATATACAGTTTTATCAACTGCAACAAGGTTTAGTCAACGTTAGCAGAACGCTTACCAGGTCAATTGGGAAATATTTTAGTGGTTTAGCGTCCTTCAATGAAAAAAAAGGTGATGCCATTTAGCCTTCGCCAAAAGCGTATGGGAGAAAGCGCAAAGCTCAGTTAAGGATAATGCATCTAAAATTAAAGATAATCTCGCAGACTTGTTGAAATATGCTTTTGCTGTGGTGGCAGGAGATTTTGCTACCGCTCTTTATAAGATGGCTGCCGCTATTGCAAATATGTGCAACCCGGTAGCAGTTCTTGGTGGTGGTTCCATTATTGAAGTTATAGACGCAGGCGCCGAGGTTGGTCAGGCAACGGCAAGGTTCGCTCATTTAGGATTTTTACAATCGTCCTTGGATGATCTGGATCAAATCAAACAGCGCGTACGTGAGAAAGTAAGGAAAAATAATGAAACGTATACAAACATTGATCGGTTTATCAATACCGCGAACGACAACAGCAACCTTCTTCCAACCGTTATTGACAAGTTCCTAAAAGCATACAATGACTTTACTCCAGCCGTCAATAATACTGACATTGCAGAATACATTGGTGTGCTCACAAATATGATTGATTCTTTGTGTGATATTGTACAGGATCCGCAATCATTGGCAGGGTTTGTCCCTGCGTCCATTGCACTTGGAAAAGGCTTATGCCCAAAGGCTAAAACTAATATCGCCCTATTTGAAGCATCGTTAACAGATATTGCTGAGCAACAAACAGCAATAATGGACAGCTATGCAGACATTGCTAGAGCAAAGGTGGCACAGAACGGCGCACAGAACATTGTAAACGCATTAGATGGAAACATGCAGCAGCAGTTAAATGAAATAGTAGTTTCCTGGAAAATCAAATGGTTGATAAGACACCGAGTGATAGATGCAATAAAAAAGTCATGCGATAAAATTACATATATGAGGCTAGGATTTGTAACAAATGCTTGTAAAGTTGCTCTTAAGAATCCAGATGCTGATGTGACGCTTATTGTTAATTTTGTCCAAGTGAAGATGGCGGATATGCCGGGTATGGGATTGGTTGAAAGTGAGGTTCTTATACCTGCAAAGTGGAAAAATGTTCAGAAAGGAGAAATAAATCTTTCGACATTGTTTGATAAAAGAGAAGGAAAAACTGATGGCTTTTCTTATTTAACCATCCCTGATGAAAATTGGCTGTTTAAGAACCATTGGATAATGGATCCTTCCGAGGGACCTTTTTACATTCAGGACTTGGAGTTATTTCTGCCTGCGAATAATAATGGCAGACGGGTTGTGACTGTTACATTCCAACTATTGCAAAACAATTTGAATGGGAAAAATTACCTTTTCGAAGTTGGTAATGAACTTCAGAGTCGATACACTGACAATCCTGCCCACTCAGAATGCATTAAACCCCGACGTAGCGTATACGACATACTGGACTGCGGCTATAAATCCGCTAAAATTTGTGTTAATGCTGTTGGAACATTTAATGGAATGTTGCTCCCTCGTATGTCGCACTCAAAATGGAAGGTATCAGTAAGATCAAACGGCGATCTTGGATCGCTTTTCCCCAATGGCACGTTGTATCTGAAAGCTCACATTGCATACATCCAGAAAGTAAAAAAGGCTTTTGGAATGGGTGATGCTTTCACAGCTCAAGAATGTTGCAAATCTAATGAGATGTTTGATCAATCTGCATATAGGACCCCAGGCCTTGATTATTGTAAACCGTGTCCACCGAAGTCCGGTCTTCGTTTGGGGGGATACTTCTGCGAAACGTGTCCGGCTGGATTTGCCGAAAATGATGAACGGTTTGGTTGCAAACCTTGTGATGTTGGATGGTATAAGGCCGATGATGGACCAGGGAAGTGCGAGAAATGTCCAGCAGGCCAAACCACTGCTAATGAAGGCGCAAGAAGTTGCAAGTAAAAGGTAGGGATTACGTTACAGGACAGGTGTAAGTTGATATTCTTCATTCTTTTACGTGACATCGGCAATTGTCAATTTACTCACTTGTATCCTTACTGCTTGCTATAATTTTAGGACTCGACGAAATCATTAGATGAAGATGGCGTTCTATTTAATTGATTTATATGTTTTATTGTTTCCATGTTATAAGTAATATTTCACGTATTTGTTAGTTATATATTTCACGTATTTGTTAGTTATATATTTCACGTATTTGTTAGTTATATATTTCACGTATTTGTTAGTTATATATTTCACGTATTTGTTAGTTATATATTTCACGTATTATTGGAGGAAGTCGAAAATTTTCGGTTATAATAAAATGTCTTTTAAACAAATAACCAGGAACAACACTATGTTTTGGGCTATTTTATTATCAACTCGTTTCTTTAGTGTTTTGTGACAGTGTTGGGGATTCACTTGTAAAATGTACTTTATATTATCAATTAAGATGCACGATGAGAAAGTTGTTGGTTTTCCTTACCATTTTAGTGACTTACTTAATATGTTCTTTAAGATTTGTTCAAATAATGTATATATATATTACAACATATTAATGTCGACGTTCTACCAGCTTGAGGGAATACATTTTATTTATAACTAAATTCTATTATTTATATTTATAATTTTTTATTGTTGACTTATTATTTTATTATTTGAATTAACGCAAAATTACACGCGTCGGGCCCACTTATCGGGAGTATACTGTCATTACAATAATACAAGAATTGGATTCTAACGCCAGACGAGTTTGCTTAAGAACTGTTGACTGAGCCATAACTTTTAAAAAATGAGTCATTAAACGACCACGCGCACATATTTCAGCAAAAACATTTCTCGCTTGATCATAGCAAACCAGTATTATGGATCCAAAGGGAGACTAGTAGTATTTTCTAACAGCAGGAATACCCAAATAAAACATTTTCGGTCTCGGGTATTTGGGTATTGGGTTATCACGTGTGATCAAAATCACATTCTGACGGAATGACGGTATTAATTTGTCTACGACAGATCATGAAAGTGATATATCAATGTCGCACGCGTGTTTATCATTGTGCGTGCCGTGATTTCAACACTTTGTAATGATTGACATCTATTCTAGATATCTAATCAGGACAAGATAAGATCAGTTACGACCATCAACATCTTCCTATATTCTGTGTATTGATTAAGATATTCTGGTTTGTCAATATATTCGGAAGGCGGTTGTAAAAATCATCAATTTATTCTACAACTTGGTAATTGGACGGGTGTTTTCTCGATAGGTATACTTGCTCGTAACCGATACCGATCTTGGTTTCATCGCAAGCTAAATTAGATATATCGTCGCACCGATCACAACCTTGACAAAAGTCACTCTTCATGGCAGAAACCCAACCAATGAACGTTCCCTTATCCTAGAAATAAGTCAGTCAAAATTCAAAAATTGATCAAATTAACAGTTAGACACTTAAAACAACTCATCATAGGGCAGATAACTTTACTAGCAAAGGTTGGACGGGGTTTTCTACAGATGGTATTCCCCACAATTGTTTAGGTTTGATGATTAATTTAACCAGATGATTTTACAGATACGCTTCCTATTGCCAACCCCGGTGAGAGGAAAAATAGTGGTGAGTTAACCCACGCAAGATCCGGCGATAGCCCAATGAGATAAATGAATAAGCTTCTGGTTTCGAAACCATGCTATCACAAATTTGTTTAGTGAGCGGTTATAAATAAACAACACCATATTTCATCAAAAATAATCGTAGCACAAATTGGAGTAATTAAATACACTATAACTCCGGGTCGAGATCTTCATGATAATTCTTAATGAGCGTTCTATATAGGTTCTTCGCCTGCCAACCTGATAATTAAACTATAAATATTTTGGTTAAGTGAACTGCACTTTCAAAAGGTACCCAAGATGTTTTTATTCAATTAGAAGAGATTAAAAAATAATGAGGAATACTTTCATGTGTTGAAATATTTTTTATCCGTCTTGCAAAGTCAATCAAATGAATCCACATTTTTATGATTACATTATTTGCATCATAATCACAAAATAACTATATATATAAGTTAATTCCTAGCTAGCAAAAAGTTAAAACAATTGACAAGATGAAGTTGGTCTCTCCAAATATATACAGAATGATTTTTTTATAATATATACATAAATACAATTGACAAGAACAAGAACAACTAACTACATTATTACCCTAGTAGCATAGAATAAACTTCTCTAATATATTTCCATAAATTTTATTTTTAAGGTGACAATTTTGTAAAGTAATTCGGTGAATGTTCATGCTCTTAAACTTCCATCTAAACTGCTGTGTTGGAAGTGTGACTTGACCGGATAATATATCCGTAATAGCAAGGATAGCAGCTTCACCACAACTGGAAGCACCTATTCCTGTAGATGGTTGTTTTGGACAATTGAACCTGAGAATCTTAACATTAGCAAACTTTGCACTGTTGAAATCAGGTACAATTTCATTGATTGCATATCAAACTTTTTAAATTTTAGATACAATACTTTGATTTAATTTTAGCTTAATTCCTTCGTCGAAATAGACAACACCATTTATGCTATCAATCACGACGATCCCCCAATGTTTAAATAAATTGAAGAAACTGAAACTTTGATTTCTGGGTTATATATATAACATATGACTTGATGTTGTTTGTCATATGTGATCTCGATGATTCTGCCCAAAGTAATGTTTGTAAATATACCATGAATTTATCTTTCGGAAAGTTTCTAATAACGAATCTATCACACAATTATCAAAATATCTTTCTTGAAAAAGTGTAGAAAGTGAACCTGGATCTACTCCATTGGTTTCTATATTAAACAGTTTTTAATCCCATCTTATGGTAATGCAAAATAAGGTCACGGTCTCTTTCTGTTATGTTTTGGTTATTTATTGTATTCCATCTTCAACTTGTTTCTTTATCATAGCAGCTTCGTTGAATTTTCTTAAAACATCCAAACCTGTTCTAGAGAAGGTGCCGATTGCTCTCAATATGTACAGCTTTACTTGGAGTGCTCTACAAGGAGTGTTATATGTATTTTTTTTCTACAAGGAGTGGATTGACAGATTGAGAAGGTTTTGATATGTTATATATCTAAAATATGATTATATAATTGTTCCATTCTCTTTGACATATCCGGAGTGATTTCTGCCTAAATATTAAAATATTTTGAATAAAATATTTATCAATTGTTAAGCGAAATATATTGCACTACATATATATGCAATTTATGTGTTATAAAAATATGATCCCAGTAAATTATGATCTTACCGTGAAATTTCTGTAGATTTCTGTAGGTTACAATCACCTTGATAAACAATTTCGCATCACACCCTTGTTTTTTGTTGTTTGTATGCGTCGTTTGCTTGTACCGTTGCTATATACAACTTGGTAGTTGAACATTGTCTAAAACTAATATATATATTTAAATTTGTAGGAAAGCAGTACATGGTACTGTCAGATAAAAATCGTGAAGAACCCTTGGAGAATAATGAACAAAGTTGCAGGATATGTAATTGTTTGTTGATTTAGAAATATGTTTGTACGCAGAAGCCTTTTATCTGAGTGTTTGAAAATATCTCATCGCTGTTGTTTATTTTGATAGTTTTTTCCAACAAAAATGAATATAGACTATGGTAAGTTTAATAGTTTAATAGTTTGGTAAAGTAAGAAATTAAAATATTCAACAACACTTTCTTAGTACCAATATTTCCTGCAGATTTTTTTTTCAGTCCAATTTTGGTATTCGTAGCAACGATTGATTTTCTATTTACAAAACTGGAAGGGACAACATAAATATAAAATGCCTATGAAGCTTTACTTACCACAATAGCCTTTCTATAATAAAAAGTTAGAAGAACGAATAAAAAACAGTGGTCTGACACAAACGCACAATTGAAAAAAAAATCAGGACCCCGATATTTCATCATCATCATCATCCAACTTTTGATTATACAGGCCTAAATTAATCCTCTACCGAGGGTGTGGCCAGTCTGACTTTCCTTTCTCGAAGACGCCCAAAAGACACAAAGCGGTTGTGTGGGTCTGAAAAAACTATATCAAGCGCTTATATCAGCACTCTTCGGCACAGCCACCTCAATATTGCGCACTTGTGCAATCCAACCCGTACTGCGCTCCACATGTCCAAGCAACCTCAACTTATTGGAGCGTAGAACCACCTCCACATCACTAATACCCAGTTTAGATAGAAGGGAGGAAGAACTGACTTCCTCCTTAGCCTTGATGTTGCAAATCTAGCGGATCATGGCACGGTCATTTCTTCGGAGACGGTTTAAATTATTGGCTGTCAACGCCCATGTCTCAGAGGCATGCAACATCAAACTCCGAATGCAGGTAGAATACACTCGACCCCTGGTGATAAGTGGCAGATGGCGACTGGTGAGAAGTGGTAAGAGTTGGCGTAATTTTCCCCATGCACACTTGCAGCGTGTGATAACAGCCAGCGTACATCCTCCCCCAGCAGAGAGCATGTCTCCAAGATAGCAGAACTCTGAGACCACCTCAAGTTTTTAAGTTCCAATCATCACTTGCAGCAGTGGTCTCCCATCAATTGGTCTAGCAGTGCACACACCACAAGGATATCTACCAGACATCTTTAGCTGGTCCATGCATGTGCCGGATACCATGATCTTTGTCTTCCCCATGTTGACATGCTGTCCCTTCTTCTCCATCCCTGACTTCCGCATATTCACCTTTTCTATCAACTCCTCCAAGAATTCTGCAATTGCCACCAAGTCATCTGCGTAAAGCTGTTCCCATGAGCAGCCTGTGCGGAATTCCTTGGAGAGAGCCTCCAGCACAATAATGAAAAGTAACGGGCTAAGAACGGAACCTTGATGCACTCCTACTCCAACACCAAACTCATCACTGTAGCCATCCCCAACTCTCACTTTGCTTCTTCCATCCAGGTACATGGATTGGACCAGCCGTACCAGCCATTCTTCAACTCCAAGCTTGCGCATTGCCCACCATATGATGTTACGAGGTACACGGTCAAACGCCTTCTCAAGATCTATGAATGCCATGTACAGTTGCTTGTTTGCAGCCCGATACTTCTCCTGCAACTGACGAACAATGAAAATAGCATCAGTGGTTCCACGTCCAGGCATGAAGCCAAACTGCATGTCATCAATCACGACTCTATCCCTGATCAGTCCCTCCACTACTCTCTCAAGAACCTTCATCACCTGGTCAGTCAACTTCAAATCCCTATAATTTCTTCTGTCCAAGGCATCACCCTTTCCTTTGAAAAGGTTGACAATGTGACTCTCCTGCCATTCGGATGGGATCCGATCTTCAGATATGATGGCAGCAACAAGATCATGTACTAGGTCAACACCAGCCTTTCCAGTCGGTTTCAGCATTTCCGCAACAATACCAGATGCTCCAGCAGCCTTTCCAAGAGACATCTTGTTGATAACTTTGGCTATCACCTCTGAGGTGATTGGCTCACTTGGGCCATCAACTGGAGCTTCATCTGATAAATCCTCAGGGTTCCACTCAAATTCAACATTAAGCAGTCGTTCATAGTGTTGTTTCCAAGCTTTCTTCTTGGCATTGTCATCAAGCGAGAGTTCGCCAGAGTCATTTTTGACAGGCATATCCCCTGGCACATCCTGGTTGTCACGACGCATTTGCTTTGCGAGTCGATATACGTCTGCTGTCTTTGGGTTAATGTTCCTCATAGTGACTTTCTCAGCTTCGTTCATGGTATGATGAAATGCACACTTGGATGCTCGCTTGCCTGAATTATATTCTTCACGGCTACCTCCTTTCTTCCACGCCTTCCAACATCTTCGCTTCCCTTTCACTGCACTATCCACTACATCATCCCACCACCAAGTCTGCTTTCTCCATCGATGTTTTGAAGAAACACCACAGACTTTCTCTGTCACTTTTAACAAGTTGTCTTTCAGAGAAGCCCATTGTTCATCAACCGTAGTTGCTGGTGACTATGTTTACCCTTGTAATTTCCACAAAAGCTTCAGATAACTCAGCTTGTTTCTCAAATTGACGTAGCTTCCACACCTTGATGCGGGGGACAAATTTGTGTTTTGGTACAGAATAAGTGGTCACCGTATAATCCCCTACCACCAGCCTGTGCTGAGATGCACACTCTTCGCCAAAGATAACTTTGACATTTGACACATGTCTTCTAAAACTACAACAGAAAAGGATAAAGTCGATCTGCGATACAGATGTACCAGATTGGTAGGTGACAAGATATCTGTCTTTCTTCTTGTACCAGGAGTTACGAACGACAAGCTCGTTAGCAACAGCAAATTCCAATATTCTTTCCCCTACAGTGTTTCGTCGCCCATAAGCCTGCCCACCATGTACTTCTCTGAAGCCAGTGGATTCAGCTCCAATATGCCCATTCCAATCACCACATATGAATAGTTGCTCCGACGCTGGGATCTTATTCACAGTAATCTGCAACATATGGTAGAAGCAATCTTTATCAGCGTCGCCTAGACCTACTTGAGACGCATACACACAGACAAAAGCAAATACCACCTTCCCAATAATCATTCTGATTAGTAGAATCCTGTCAGAGACTCTGAGGACCTCAAACACCTTCTCCCACCACTCTTCGGCAAGTAATACTCCAACTCCACCTATACCCTTGCTATTCCCAGACCAGAAGAACTTGTACCAAGAGTATTTACCAGCGATTCTCCTGACTCCACCCATCTTCCACCTTGTTTCCTGAAGGCAACACAGGTCCAATTTTCTTCGAGTTAATGTTGCAACCACTTCACTAGCTTTTCCCCGCATTGTGCCCACATTGAGCGTACCAACACCAAAGGACTTTGGACGTTTGCTTGATTTGCCACAATGGCCCGACCCTGCATCCCCACGCACCCCGAGGTCTGCCAAGCCGGAGACACTACTGTCTCTACTTTTGGAGCCAGCACCGCCTATAGCGTTTCTTCGATTATGATTAGTCATGTTTGGATTGTGGCGGTTTTACAACAGGATGCCCTTCCTTTGCTAACCTAGGCAACTTAGCTATTTTGGGTTACACAGCCTACGCGACCTACACAGATGTTTTTCGAAATGTCAGCATCGAACAAATAACATTGCTTCTCTTTCGAAATGATTTAAAGGCATTACAACGCCTTCCCGATGTTCTGCCAAGAACGTCGGCTGATGATGATGACAAAGCTTTTGTTATCAAACTCTACGCCCGACCTAATATCTTTAACCTTCTCTGTTAATGATTTTGTAACCCCCCTTCCTTTTAAGTCAATTGGCAAAACTATTCCTTAGTCCTGAATAGATGTCCCCCAGCTTATTTTTTATCGAAGAAATCCCCCTCCCCTCCCCCCTTGAATCAATGAGTAAAATAATTGCAACTTACTTGCAGCCTCTCGAAGATACTTTAAATATTCCTTAAACACACCATTCTCATGGCGTCTTGCATTCGTTCCCGATTCACTAAATGATGGTTTTAACAAACTCGTGACTTTCTTTACAGTAAGTTTTATGTTCGATGGGCGAAACAAGTGTTGGAAGATCTGTAACGCAGTAGATACCTAAAAAAATGAAAGAAAATTAAAGAACTGAGAAATAACCAGTACAGTCAAACCTGTGTTAAGACCACCCATAGCGACCATAGGTTCCTCCATTCCGTAAGTGGTCGTTATACACAGGCTTGACTGTAAATAAAATTTTGGGTTTCGCTTACTTAACTACCCCATAATACATGCCAGGTCATTTTTAGAATTTTTCTCTAAAAATTACCTACTATATACTTCTGGGTGTAATCACATTGTTCACCTGGTAAATTCCAAGCTGAGAGAGTCCTTTCCGTAAACTACCTAATGCCGGATGGCTCGGTTCTGTGATATTGAATATTTCACGGATGGTTTCTTCACCTAGAAACTATCAGCGGCCCATTCTGCAACATACTTAAACCTGAAGAATTGAAAACAACATAAACAACGTATTTAAAATATTTACATATAACAAAAGAAAATAGTGAACCAATCAGAATATTTCCTTCAACTGAAACTACAGTGCAAAAATTTTGAGAATACGAAGTGGTGAGCATTGTAAGTGTGGAAATATATAGATCACGTTAAAAGTTACTAAATATCACACCAATAGTTTCGTAATCGTCAAGTAAAATGTCTTTAAACCCATCATCAAAGTATTCATCTTTTATGCTGCGTAAACAAAGCCTAAAAAATTCTTTTCTTCGTCCCCCAAGGTCTTGTGCAATCTAAAGAAGCAATATAGTAGTGAAGTTCAACACTAGCAAAATTAAATTCTACAAATGTCTTAATTCTGACATAATTCATCCAACCAAAAAGATAAATATTCTAATGCACATCAATGTCAAATATGCCATTTTCTGTTGTATACAAAACAAATTAGTATTTATATATTTATTTATATATAATATAATCAACACAACAAACTTCGAAAAGCTTTTTTGCTCAGGTAGATAAGGTAACATCTTAGTATATACATTTTTACACATCAACATTCAAGATCAGAAAATAAATACAAGAAAAACATATTTCTTCTCAGAATTTCCTTATTTGAATTCCCTTACTTGAGAAGTGACTTTTTCTTATTTCACCCATTTAGTAGCTTCCATCTAAAATCCTCGACAAAACTCTGGTGACAAAAAAACTACAAATATATATGATATATATATATGTGATAACTACAAATTCTAATTTCAATTTCTAGGATGGTAGTTTCTATTTACTAGTAATAGGATATTTTTACCTCATCATAGAATTGCACTTCCAATGTTTGAAAAATGTTTACACTTATTTCATCAAATGCTGTACGGACAATATTATGTCTATCAACAATAATGAATGTTGTTTGGCCTTCAGGACAAATACTGTCGTCTTCCACATCCAATGGGCGACCACGAACAACCTTTTCTTGCAAGCAACGTAGAATTTACACAGGATTACTTTCTAGTTGCTTTTCATGGCAGATAGATAAAACTGTATTGACAATTGTGTTAATCTCCAATTCCTCTTTACCTAAATGTCATTACAAATAATCTGCATTACATACTTCTGATACTTTCCCAGTTTATGCTGGTAATAATAAGACATGACAAACAAAGAACTTTACATGTTTAAATGAAAATAAATTTTTGAAATCATCTAACATACACTACACACAGATAAAATATACGTATAATATTCACCAGGGTGTCCACATACCGATATTTCTAAATTACAGCCTTTTCCCCTATAACTTGCATATTTTTCCAGCTATTTTTGCAATGGAAAGATATATTTTTCCAGCCCAAACTTGAAAATTCCATAGTAATTCCAGCCAAAGAGAAAGGAAACTGAATCATTTTTTAAATGTTTAAAGCATTGATATGGAGTGGAGTCCCAGGTAAATACTCACACTGTATTGACAAAGAGTAAAAAACAACACTCAGTATGAAAAAAGTTCCAAAAGAATTTCCGGCCGAAAACTTTTTCCAGTCCCTTATTTTGGGAAACTATACTGTTTTCCAGCTTTTCCAGCCCATTTTTCAAAAGAGGGCATTTTCCCAGCTTTTCCAGCCCCGTGGATGCACTGATTTATTATACAAAATAAACCTACCATTTTCCATTTCATCTTCTATTACATCAGTGACTAAATCTTCTGGTGGAATAGTAACTACAGAATCATTTTCAATTACTGTGGTATCATTTTCTTGAGTAGTAGGGTCACTAAAAATGTGGCTGTTCTGAGGAAAAGCTTCTTGGGGGTCCAATCATCAAGATCTGTTGAGGAACCTTCATCTATAACCAATTGATGATTCCATAAATCTTTTACTGGATATTCTTCCTTGCATATATATAAAACATATTTCCTTTCTTAAGGAAGTTTCTTCCTTTACAATTGACTTTAGAGATAAAAATTTCTGTATGGGACAAATATAAATTTTAGTTTGACTTGAACCAATTTTTTGCTTTAAGAGTCTTGTTGCTAGGCTGCAATTAATAACAGTTAGGTCCTTGCTGTTCGGAAGACATTGCAAGATTTCAAATCCTCCACAATTTTTCAGCTGTGGAAAGCCTTTAAAACTTGCTGGGTTGTTGATATCAGTAAGGACATCAGATTGTAGTGTCTAAATAACTTCATTTTCACTTAAATCCATGTTTAGTTTTACCTTTCTTGGACCAAGACCTGCTTTCAATAGCTGCTGCTTGTCATAGCTGCTTGGTACTTTTGATACAAACAAGTTTGCTAAACAAATAAAATTGACTGTCCAAAATTTGGGTTGGGTGTTTCCTTTCTTTGAACCAGTTAATGATGACATTGAGTGATTTCTCCGATCTTTCCTACTTGAATAAGGGGAAAACAACATGGATCTTTCATTCACCAACGTTTGCCTTAAAGAAGAAGCATCATTGTATGTCCTGCTGCTAGAAGCAACATTGAGGGTACTCACAGTAGCAACATCATCAGAAGTACTGTTGGCAATAACGCTGCTATTTTGACAACTGTTGCATGAATCTCGAAGACGAATGCGGTCTCCTAATGCTTTAAGTCCCAAAGTCTTCAAATCATCATCAGTGCATGTTAGTATAGAAGCTGTTGTCAGTTTTTCCTCTTCTACTAGAGTTGTTATTAAATTTTCCATACCTAGATTTGCAAGGACCGCACGTAGATCAGTCATCTTTATTTTCTTATGCTCGTGAGGAAACACGATTATTGTCAATACTGAATTACCATAGCATAATCTATATAATATATTTTCGTAACCTAAAAGGAGTAAAATAATATTCATGGCAAGTACAATTCTGCTGTCAGTATGGGCGCAATAATGTTTACCGCCCAAAATTTAAAACAAGAAGGGAAGACGTTTGAGAGGAAGGCACGAGTCAGCGACAAAACCGCCTTCCTTAACGACAAAAATCGCTTGTGTACGATAGGCTTAAAACTACTGTAAAGTATACCTTGCTGTTTCATTTATCACCGAATCTCTTAACCTCTTGTAAAGAAAGATTGCTACGCGAAATTCTTCTAATTTTGTCTTCAAACATTTATCCGAATCGATATAGCCTTGGCAATAAGCTATTATAATTGATATCTTCAAGCTGTCGTAATATTATGCAAACAGAGGATTTTTGTTAAGATCGACGCATTTCATCTTTTTTTCTTACAATTTTGTTGTCGCATGTTTGTATTGATTCTAGTGTCCTTTTTTTCTTTTGTTTCTGCTTGATTTTCTATTTACAAAACTCGAAATTCGAGTTTTACTCGCCAGAGCTAGTGTGTAGAAAGTATTTACCTTTTGCAGACACATGTAATAAGATAGCTCTAGACAAAATCCACCATCTCACAAGCTATAACAATTTAGAAAGTTAACAATTTAAAGGCAGAATCACATTTTCAAGCTCCCTTTGTGCATCATTCATAAACAATTATGCAGCGCAAAAACAAAAGATACAATTTGATAATAAAAAGAAAACACCTGCAACTGCTGATGATTTTTCATAAACAAAAAAGCGTTTATGCAAAGGGAAGGTATACTTTCACAGGCAAAATGTTCAGCAAAGTTCAACTTACTTTTGATTGAGTGCGTTGGGCAATTTATTTTTATCGCTTCTCATAGTTTTCCAATTAATATTGTAATTCGTACAGTAAGGGCGATATACGCTTTCAAAGTATCGAGGAATCCACAGAAATACAGGAAAATAACTCAAATATAAAATATATTGTAGTTACACTGAGGTTGCATAAATTACAATTTAATTGCATAAATTACAATTTAGTTGCATAAATCACAATTTAATTGCATAAATTACAATTTAGTTGCATAAATCACAATTTAATTGCATAAATTACAATTTAGTTGCATAAGTCACAATTTAATTGCATAAATTACAATTTAGTTGCATAAATTATGCAGCGCATGGCATTTGTTGACGTAGGTATGTCATATTATCGCGTATGCTGCGGAAAAGTTTCATTTCCGAATCACCACCTTCATGTAATAAACCTTGCATGACCTACGGAGAAGGCTTCAAATTGTCATCTCTCTCTTTCAACCGACGCATAAAATGTAAAATAAAAGAACGCAAAAGTAACGTTTACCTTTAACGCTTCATTCAACTTGTGTGCAACATTCTCTGAGTGTTGTATATCACCACGGACGACTGTTTGCGTCGCCTCTCCCAACCTTTCAATGAAATCCTTAACATTTACTCCACTTCTTTCCACTTGACGAACCAAAGAAACTCCGGTACTGTTCATCATTCGATTCTCAAGCTGGTTGAAGTACGAGTCAAGGTTCTTCATGCGGCTCTCTTGTGCTGGGTACAAATAAAGAATATTGGATGACGAACAAACCTTTTGAAAAGAATCCTTCGATTGAATGATAAAGCTGAAATTTGCTACACGTTGTTTGTTTTTTATATAAGAAACCAGTCTATAAGAAACCGTAGGTAGGCTCAGGTTTGCCAAAAATTAAGAAACTCGTCAGAAACTTAGGCAGGCTGAAACTTTTCTCGAGTTAAGAAACTTTTGTCAACAATGACAAATACTTTCTTATGCAACAGTTCAGCCTCGATTATTCTTAGTATGTGCATACATTAACAACAAAAAATTTGGGCGAGGGTTTTTTTGTTTACATTGCGGCAATCGAACGTGTTTAAACAATCAACACATTCGAAAAAATTAAATTAATTTAAAGGTAAAATTTAAGAAACTTTTGAGCCTCAAAATGACCAAATTTTAAGAAACTCGAGGCTCAGTCCATTGCTTAGGTCTCTTATATAAAAAACAGCGTGTATTTCAATATGGCGATGAGTGAAATTTGCACTGGTTTTATATGGTCAGTTCTTGTATCTGAGATCAATTTCAGGTTTAATTTAAAATGATAACTCGTTCAAAAGCCACTAAAATGAGATGTGACGCGAACAAAGAGGATTTTTCGAGAAATACTTCGTCGTTCTTTAATGGGCCTCTACATCTCGTACAAGATTCCTTGAGGTTAATTTGAGAAACTAATACCTTCGGAGAAGCGGTGACTCCATTTCAACACGTTGGCCTGCTCTTCTTTAGTGAAGCCAGCTCGTTTACCTGAACATCATCATCATCATTATCACCATCATTTACATTTTATTTTTCATGTCTCATGCTAGCATGGATTAGACGGGGTTTCAACAGACGATATTCCCCACAATTATGTAGGTTTTATGTAGTAGTGGTGCATAAAGGGCATGGGTGCTTATATCCATGAGGTCAAAGGTGTTGTATGACCCGCATACACGAAATTACGTTTTCAACAGTTTGGGGGGAGGGGGATCTGTATTTTTCTATAATTCCTGTATTTGTTATCATTTGTTGGCCAATCAAATAGCGCAAATCAATAGAATAAGCCTATGATACGCTGAAGCATTTGTGAAAATTTTCGAATTTTAAGGAAAACGGAAACAACTTGCATTTGTTCAGAATTTTCGTTTCCAGTCGAGCGAAGGCTGGCGTAGCTTCTGCCGCTTCAGTTTGCAATTGCTTCTTCTTTTCTTGCAACTCATCGAAAACAGAGGCCACGTGACCGGAAATCATCTGGTATTTCCTTACGAGAAGCTTGGTTAACGCGCATTTGTCTTTAGGAAAAGAGAGTTGACGGTAGAACGCAGGTAGCTCTAAACGTTTCGAAGATGGATATGAACATTTTCAAAAAAAAAACAAGTATTAGAAAGATAAAATATTACCATAACTTAAATTGAATATTATCAGTCAGTTTTTTACCAGTAATATATTCGTTTATTTATTCTCAAATATTTATAACAGAATAAATTCCTCAGTCGTAAATAATATAGACAAGATTATACATAATATATACACTGTTGTCCTAGAAGTCCTGTCGTCCATTCGTCTACCAAATTTCCCTCACAAGGCTTTGGTTAACCCGTGGTAAGTTTTCAGGCAATTCCCAAAGGTGCCGCGCGCTCAAGTAATTCTCGTTTAGAACAATTTTTTTTTTTTGGTATCTAGCGAGAATCGAACCGGGGTCGTTGTGGCCACAAACATAAGTTTCGACCACTAGAACACGCGTGCCTATATGTTAAGGTTAATAACTCTGGTCTGACCATAGTCAATAGAAAATAGACTGTAACATGCGTCAGCTTGGGATATAAAATCTGAAATGCCGAAAAGAACAAGTTGACAAAATGATGATAAGCGTTTACCAATTGAAATATCTGCTCTCGACTTCAATTGATTTTCCACAAAATAATCAGGCGTTGTGTCCAGAGCTTCAATCACGTCCTCATCGTTTAAAGTCACCACCGGGAACTCTGAGTATAGCTGCTTATTGCATTCCTCTAAAGTCCAGTTCCGATGAATCTCGCTCTGAAACGTAAAGTGTGAAATGTCGAGTAAATGTCAAGTAAATGTTGAGTATATTTCGAGTAAATGTCGAATAAATGTCGAGTAAATGTTAAGTTAATGTCGATTATATTAGGAGTAAATGTCGAATAAATATCGAGTATATTTCGAGTAAATGTCGATTATATTTCGAGTAAATGTCGATTATATTTCGAGTAAATGTCGAGTATATTTTGAGTAAATGTCGAATATATTTGGAATAAATATCAAGTAAATGTCGAATAATTGTCGAGTATATTTGGACTCCCCCTCCCAAAAGAAAATGAAACTATAATGACCTACTCCCTAACAAGAACCCCCCCTCCCCCTCCCCAATAAAAAGAATCTTTATATCAGTTTCAACAATTTCTAAACAGGTTTATAAATAAAAAAATATAAAACAATTCCACCACACCTTCCTAAAACCCTCATCTTCATCGTCATCATCATCATCAGGGATCATATTTTTGTCCGCCATCACAACTTCGCCATCTTTCATGACTGATGCGTGCATTGCTTCAAGCTTTTTGTGGAAAACAAGACAGTCAATTTTAATGTCGAGTCCTAGTAAACGATGTCGTACAAAGCTTTAGTTAAATTTTAACTAAAAATTTAAGTTTTTATTTAATTTATAATTAAATATTTTTCCCTTCATTATTTCCTTCGTGAATTTCTTTTTACCTCCTTCTTTTCCTGTTCTATTTTCTCCAAGTTCGCTTGTGTTTCTTTGATTTTCTCGTTCATATTTGAAATCCCGGGATAAAGGACATGCGTGATTGCCTTACCAATACTCTTAAAGAGTCCAGCCTGAAAGCAAACGTCTTCCAAACGAAGTTCCATTTTTCGCTTCAGTACGGTTAAACTGACATCGAGACCAAAGCAAGCGCGAGCCGCGCTTTGCAGCGTGGTATTGAAACAAACTCGATGCACATCAAAGATCCTCTCCTTGACAAAGCCAGCGATATCTTTAGCGAGTTGAATAGCGGAGGCGGCAAACGACCTCACGGAAGCAACAAGTTTCTGAAAGCGACTCATCACGATTTTCGATCGTCGAACAATTTCTTCGCTTTTGTCAACTACCCTAACGAACACAACGTACCTTCCCAGTAGACCCTGAGAGAAAAACGAATTCCTTTCTAAAGTGGAGTAATAATACAAAACTCTTTCTAAAATAGCGGACAAAATAATTGTCCGGTTATCTATCTAGTTATAAAAGCTAGCTATTATCGAGACGCGTGGCTCTAAACTTTTAGGGAGCATTAGCATACAACAAGCCAAGCGAGAAACGCAATCGAAGTCTGGTTACTTCAGACTCCTCAATACAAACATGTGAGGAGCTCTGACTCATTGAACGCTTACTATTGGGTACATATATACTAATACCACTATATTTAAAAGTCAACACGAAATGGTTTACTCAATGCGAAAGATAAACAACCTCCGGATGCGGTGACGAAATTTTATAAATTAGAGGTATAACAACTTTCGCTTG
Organism: Candelabrum cocksii; assembly: GCA_963930725.1. Lineage (NCBI taxonomy): Eukaryota > Metazoa > Cnidaria > Hydrozoa > Anthoathecata > Candelabridae > Candelabrum > Candelabrum cocksii. The sequence goes on along the minus strand of OZ005677.1, from coordinate 2,857,601 downwards.
TTATAAGATCTACACGATGATGATTCTTCTTCTACTAAACTGTAATTCTACAGTCAATCTTAATCATAGCTTATAACGATCAATAGAAAAACGAGCACACACTCACGGTGTCAAGACTCGGCGATCTATTCTGTCAGTTGGAAATATGTTTTTTTGTTTTTTTTTTATTGAAGTTATTGAAGTTTCAACTTGTGCTATTATTTAGAAAGGAAATACACAGGAGAAGCAGGACCTATGACTCAACAGAGTCACGTGTATTGGAAATGATGTTATATAAGGTCCTACCCTATCTCAGTTCCTAACCCGGAAACATGAAACAAATCCTAGAAACTCTAGAATAATAATTCACCGAGAAACAAACTGAGCGCAGTACTTCCAGGGATGTGGCAAGATTCCATCTGAGTGGTAGTCAAACCAGAGACCTCTTAATTCTGAGCGCAACGCTTAGACCACTGTGCCACTGCTGCTAAGTTGAGAGATTATATCAAAACCACCAGAAACAACAATTGATAGCTAGTGCTCCCTCCCACCTATGAAATTCGAGATTGCTAAAATAGATTTCTTCTTCATGGGCGCTGATGACTTGACACATTAGATCAGCTAAAGGTTACCGTGATTACCATGGTTACTGTGATTTTTAAGAAATGATGAATAAGCAGTTTCAACTTTTACTTTATATACATATAGTCTGTTTTTCTATGTTTATTATAATTTTTACTAATGTTTAATGGGACTCGCAATGAAAACAATTTTTAATAAGAAACTTAAAATCATTCATGTATAATTAATCAATTAATTATAATTGTTAATTATAACAGGTAAATATTTTGTAAAGACATGAATTTGCCATAAAAAATAATATATTAAAATTCCTGGAATATTTAAATAAAAGAATAGTTAAAGAATAGTTAAAGATAAACAATGGGAAATAATAATAACAAACTTTAACAATAAATTAAATTATAATACTTAAAGAAATAAAGACTTCAGGAAATGAAAATAGAATTACAAAAGAGTTCATGAAAACATGACAAGTAAAAACAATAATTGATAAATAGACAAAATCAAAAATACCTTATTCGTACAAATTTTGGCACGGATTTAAATTGGCGATGGACAAAAAGTTTTTAATTTGACGTGCATTAAATTTGGCGGAACAGCAACACTACAAACGTTGGTTGTAAAGAGGCAAACAAGGATAAGAAAGAAGAACAACAGAGTGTTATAAATATTGATTAGTTTAATTTTATAATCATTATTTACATTCATTATTTATATTTTGCATATTTCTTTTGTAAGATTTCCTAGAAAAGTGTACGTAAATAAGAAGTTGAATTTTCATGGTTTAAATTTGGCGATTTCAGAACAAAATCGCCAATTTCGCCAAATTTTCTCCACACCAAAATTTGTACGAATAAGGTAAGTAACGTATAGAGGGCAAACACCTCACCGACTGGAATTTCAATTTGGCTTTGATTTTCATTGAAACAAACACCTTGTCGTTAATGCACGTTGCTAAGCAAATATGACGCATGTAGAACATGAAACGATCTAAAAAAAAAGATGGCAGATCTTGACTGATTAAAACTCTTGTAGTCTCAAAAAAACTTTTTTAAAACTAGTTATCAACTAATTTGTTTATTTGTTTGTCTCATTTTCTTTGTAAACAAACATCTCCTAGACCCATGGACCAATTTCAATTAAACTAAGCATATACTCACTAGTAGTCCGGGAGTCTCCTACGAGTATAAATTTAAAAAAACGTCGCAAAATGTTCAGATTTTCACCACAGTCGCTTTCGTTTTTGCCAACTTTTTACGCGAGTAAAAATAAAGTACTCGCGGATCGTTAAGAATGTTTCAAGCATCTTTTTTAACATTCGACTTACTGTTGCATATTGTGATGCATGTTTGATATTGCTTGATTCTTTGCTTTTGCAATCGAGCAGCCGTCTCCGACATGTCCTTCTCTGTTCTCCAAAGTCTTGAACGGAGATATGAGAGTTTCTCAGCTAATCTGCTATACCAGGCCGCTTAAACAACACAAGTAACAATGTATAGGAAACAACTAAAATAGCAATACCATCAATAGTGATGTATACAGAAAAGTACTAACAGAAAAGTAAGTTTTGTTTTAAATACATTTTATTGGATGCATTAGATGCACGTTAATCTCAGAGTTTTTCTTTTGGATGTAAACAATATTTGTTTGTTTTTTTTTTACTTAAAATCTACTTTAATTTACCAAAATAATAGGTGCCCCTTTAATAAGCCCTCCCACCTTGTCTTATTCTGATAGTCAGATTAACTTTTTTTCAATCACCTTTTTTCTCTGTTGTCTCCTCAGTTACTTTGACTATGTCCTGAGCTCTAGTGGTGGCTTCTTTAACAATTCTGTTTGCCTCATCTGCAGCCTCTTGATTCCCTAGGATCAGACATCCAGACACCTACAAAGACAAGTGGTTGTATTAGTTCATCTCAGACAAAAGTCTTTTTAAATGTTCATCTACTGCTGTATATACATTTGGGCTTGATGAACATCTGATCCAATGAATCATCTAATGATTAAACCAAAATTGTGGGGAATATCATCCGTTGAAACCCCGTCATGCTAGCATGGAAAATAGATGAGAAAAATGTAAATGATGATGATGATGAAAAAAGCGAGAAGCATTGTGTCTATACTCTGAAGATGACCTATAGGTTGAATCTTTATTATTTGACAAACTTCATTTCACAATGCAAGCAAACATATATCATCATCTACTACTCATATTTGAGAGAATTGATATGAATTGCTGCAGCAGGCAATGTTGGGGTCTCAAACAACAAGTGAATTGATCAAACATCAGGTTTAACTTTCCCATTCATGAACGTCTTCAAAATATGATACCGCCCACAAGTAGGTTTAATCATCTGTTGGTTTATCGAAGCTGATGTTTTTACACAGTTGAATGCCCTTCCTAACACCAACCCCATTAATAGGAAAACAGTGGTGAGTTAAACTACACAAGATACCATTTTTGTATTTAAAACTCCGCAATACAGAGAATAATAAATAAAAAAGGTATATAAATAATAAGCACTGAGAGGTTGGAGTTCAGTGACAGAACCTCTGGCTTCAATTCTTGTATAACCTTTTGAGCTGATGAATACCTTCAGTTCAGTTCAGTTTTGTACTCGATTTAAAAGTTTTACTACTTCGAATCAGACTTCTTGAAGAAACAAAATGTTTAAACAGAAAGGTTAAAAACATATATACATTAGGTTTATGTTAGAACACATAGAAAAGATTATTTACATTTAGCTTTAGATAAAAATGGATAGTTGTGGGTAAGAGGTCTATTGAAACCTACCCTAGATTGTGTTTCACGCTTTACTTGAATTAAGGAAATATCACCAAGTAATTTAGCAATTTTAATCTATGGGTCGCGAAAATACTTGCACTTCGGATCCGAAAACAAACTTATTTTACTTTATTTTACCTTACCTACAAGTTATACCTATTTTTGACGTTTTGAAGCTTAACTTAATAGTTGCAACTTAGTTCTTCCAAAGTTTCTGTTTTCAATTTTAGCAAGATATACACATTTTTTCAAATAATTGTCCCATCATAAATGTGCTGATTTCATAATTCACATTTTGAGTCGTAATTCTTAGTAACATGTCAAACGTAATAATAAGCTGGCATAGTTCCAACATTCACTTTCACAGAATAACCATTCTGCAAAATACATGAAAAACCACCTTGAATTCAGTATCGTTGATCTCCATTTTCTTCTTGTATTTAGCCGACACCAAGAGTTTCACTTCTGCAATGCTGAAGAGTTTCCCGTTCAACTCCAGGCGAATTCCTTCATCATTAACATCCAGTGACACTTCTGCTGATATTCCCAATACTGTGACACTGCCCTTAATAACCACTGTTGCCTAAATGACAATCAAGATAATTATGAATGTGTTGTTGTTGTTTTTTACCAATAAAAATGTACAATGAACAGTTTGTTATATATAAATCCTGCTATAATGGAGGAAAAACCTGAGTATGTTTGTTGTTTGTTTGTTTGTTGTCTGCCAATCACGCCCAAACAACTGGACCGATCGATTGGAACCAAATTTTCAGGGTATGATTGTGATGCCCCGGGATGGCTTTTAGCCAATTGTTTTTTGTTTTTTTGACAAGTTTTTATTTAAATAAATTAATTAGATGTGATGTCACTTATCGATTGTGTAGGTTTAAAATGTATAATAATAATTAAATATTCGATGGCTAACTTTGTTTCCCAAACAAATTCTTTCTCAATTTAAATGTATAATTAATTTATCTATATGTACATGACTACCCATATATAGACTTTTTGTGGGAAGAGATTGGCACAGATTGGTAACATACATACATACCGTAAATCCTTGAATTGGCCCCTAGGGGGCTAATTAATTTATGATATTTTTAAGTGGGGGTTTATTCGAGGGGGGGGGGGGCTAATAAAAAAATGTGGTATGACTAACCCAGAAGTATTGAGGATCAAGTAAGGAGGGCAAGCTTCTTGTATATCTGTCTCATCAGAATTCCTCAATTATCATATTTTTGTTACGGCGGGTTCATTGCTATGTAAAATGTTATAATAAAAAATTGCAGCTAAACTCGTTTAAAGTACAGTGTAGGAAATTATTAGCGTGGATTTAAAGAAGGCTTTGCTGACAAGTTAGTCAATCCTTTTCATAAAACCCACATGTTTAAATTTGTTACTAGCGGTAGGTATTCAGCGACAGTGATATTGTTACTCAGAGGATATTCAAGGAAAAAAAACGTGAGAAAAATCCACAAGAACGCACCTCATTTGGCAAAATGTTTATGTAAACTTTTGGTCCCCTGCTTAAATCCACTGTAGAAAAGGATAAAACAAATGCGCCATTGAACAAGTTGATTGCTGATAGTTCAGCATCAAGAAAGAGTTTCGTTGGTTCGATGTTTATCGTGCATTGCACTTCAAAACCAAGTATGCGTATCACTCCTTGAAAGCTATACCCAGGCTTCACGTGGATGCCAAAAGCCTCCAAATACGTACCTGAAAAGGAGATTTGAAGTGAATGGAAAGGGTATGTATGACAATCATCGTTGCATCTTGATGAAGTGGTATCATGTTTGTGTCGTTCAAGTTGAGAGAAAAACACTTTCTTGAACGTCTTGAAAAACACTTTCTGGAATCATTCATTCTATCTCAGTGAATTGATATCACAAACTCTCCATCAAAAATCAATTATCATTTCGTACCTTTTGGGTTTGTCGAAAACCCCATTTGAAGTCCTTTTGGAAAACCAGTGTCTTGTATTAGCTGACTAAAACTCAATTTGTAGCCAAAAGCCTCTGCACAATCTCGGAGGGATAACTCGTTAATGCTTCCATAAACAAGAGTTTCTTTAGGGTTGTTTACATTAAATCCACCAGATGCCTTAACAATTATCGCGCTTCCAGTTTTCCCAAGATTCATTTGGCCACTCAAAGCTAATGAAGAAAATTGCTTAATTCAATAAATTCTGCATTCTCTGGTCAATTTGACACAAAAAGAAGAATTTGATTCATAATACTAGCTAGAAAAACGTCAAATAAAGGATAAAGATTTAAGTCTCGTTGTAAAAAGACAATAATAAAAATTATTAAAACTACAAAAATGTTGGATCAAATTTATTAGTCTTGGGCATTTCAATATTTATTTGATTCTCCTCTTTTATTTTAGCCATTTTTCTTCAACAACTTTTCATCACAGAGGCAGAGGATAACTCAACATAAACATGTAGCTCAGGGGTGTCCAACCCGTGGCCCGCACGAAGGTTCTGAGTGGCCCGCGCGGTATTTTTTGAAATGACTTATATTATCAACTTTAATCGCCTACGTAACTTACATTCCGAGAAATTGACATTTATTGTTTGCTTTCTTAGTCTATACTTAGTCTCTAGTGCTTCAAGAGTTAGTCAGTCAGTAATATTTCTTGCTTTCTTGCTTCATTGAGGTACATCTGATATCAGAGACTCGCACAAAACAAATTAAGCAGTGAAATATCTTTTGCACTCTGCAGTGATATAGAATATGTCAAATAGGAAATGAAAAGCAAGCAACGCTAACAGAATATTCCAAGAAAGGTAGACATGTGACTACTTTGTTGTGGATGTCGACAATAAGCCAATTTGCATGTATCAGAATGCAAAGAATACAACAAAAAGAGTCAGTAAACATTCATCGGCGTATGATAAATACCATAATGAGTTCAGACAAGATAAAAGAATTAACAAAAGTTCTTCTTGGACAGCAAGTGGTTTTACCAAAAGTTTCTTTGCAGAATTTTGGTGCGAGGGTTTTAATTAGAAATTATAAGACAGCCATTTCTAAAATTACAAATTAGCAGTAACACTCAAGTGGCCTGCGCAATCATTTGTAAACCGCATGTGGCCCTCTGGCCAAAAGGGTTGGCCACCCCTGATGTAGCTAATATATTTATGAACTTTCTTTTCCTGATTTTGAAGTAAATATGTTGCTAAAAGAGGGGTTTTCATGAAAATTTTGCTCCAAAGATTTGTTGAATTGTTGTTTGGTAAGTTCATAACCTAAAGAAAGTGTTGTATTTTTTAAATTGGTGCACACATACTCAGTCGATTAAGTGTAAATGGGGCTTGAAGGTTTGTTGAAATGTGCACGTTTCCAATTGCAAAATTTGGGATGCCAAATGGTCTTGTCCACATGCCCGACATTCCAGCAGAGAAAGTGAGGAAGGTCACTGATGACAACATAATTGACGCTAAAAATGTAAGAAAAGTAAAATAAAGTTTTACAAAGATAACAATATCTAAATTTCTACAAACAGCAATGCTAACATCATGGATGATGTTAATAATCGAAATAATGAAGCAAACAACTCTCGCATACTTGTTTTCAAAAGCTAGTTTGTACAACCTGAAACTGCAACGTTGAAAAACACATGGAGGAATTAAAATGAAATCAATATTAAATAAACAAACAGACAGTGAAAATCAACCAATATTCTGTGGGCGCAGACGATCTTTTAAAATTAGTCAAACCAGGAACTGCCGTTCTTAACCTTATTTCCTTCACGTCTTCACTTTTCGTGAAATTTCACTTCCGCTTAAACGCATAAATTAATGATTAAATGCATAATTTGTTCAAGATAAAATATGAATTACATAGATGAAATTCGTTGGTCATGACTAAGAGTCACAATTATATATCAGGGGAATCGGGAGAGAGAGGTCGTGCCTCTAAAGAGTCTTCTTCTTTTTATACATTTTTCACGCCTATTTTCCATGCTAGCATGCGTCAGACAAAGAGTACAAATAAATAATGCTCTAGGTGTTGGGAAATTTTAAAGCTCATACAATTAGGTATGTAGGCTTTCAAATACTCTTTATTGTGTACAAAAACGCAAAACTTAAAAATGACATCTGAGGCTTCTAACTTCTAAGCACTTGGTGGCTGTTAATCAACAACACCTTAGATCATAGAACAAGAAGCCTACCTGTAAACTGCACATTCTCTCCACTAAGTTGCACTGTCATTGCACCATTTAATGACATCATTGAATAGTTTTTGTTAATTTTCAATTCAAAGAAAACCTCTTTCATTTGGACCTTTTCCCCAAAGTGCAAAGCGCCGCCATAATAGCTCGCTTTAAAAACAAAACCAACAGACTTGTAATTTGCGTTCACAGTTAACTTTGCATCCTTTGCCATCTTTAATTTAGCAAGTTCACATAATGCGTTTTTGAGACAATCTTCTGGTACAGTTAACAACCCGGAGAAATAAACACCTCAAAAATAGAAATAAGGAAAAAATGGTTCATTCAATAGAAGAGAGAAATTTATTAACATGCTGGCAGATAAATCTGAAATCCCCATAGAACAAATTAAATATCTGGAAATAGAGTGATGGTAAAGCATTATTCTCTTAACCCACAGTTTCTGGGTTCGAGACTACACTATCAGAAAGGTTTTGTTTTCTAACCTCTTAGAAATAAACAACGCTGTATCTCATCAAAAATAACCGTAGCACAAATGGGAGCAATTAAATACACTAAAACTCTGGGTCGAGGTCTTTATGATAATGCTTAATTAGCGTTCTGGAAGCCTTGTTAAAAAATGAAATCAGATCACAAATCCAATGAAAGATGTTTTGTAGAGAAATTTCTTTATTTAAATAGTCTAAATAATTTGCGAAATACTTAAAATTACAAGTTTAAGATTCAATTATTAGAAAATGAATGAATGAGGTTGACCTCTAAATAATCAACATTTTTATTCAATTTCAGGTAAAAAAATTTTTTGTAGCTCGAACATGAATCTAAGATCCCCAAGACAAATCATACCTTTGCTCACTTGCTCGAATCCCATCCCATTCAGTAATGCCAGTTTTACTTCTCCTGCCACATTGGATACAACAAGTGCTAATGAAAAGGCATGAAGTTTGAGAAAGTTCAACTAAATTTAAGTGTTAAAGCCCACTCCTCAACTGTATGGTTTCAGTTTTAAAATATTTTCCTTTTCTGGGTCAGCTGCAACACTAATTACACAACAATGGAACTGTCTAGCCAGGTAAAGAATGACAAATGAAGAATTATGTAGGCCAATGAAATTAAAAAGATATTAGTACATGAAATGTTCCTACCGATGTTGAGGTTGACCAGCCAGTTGGTTCCCATATAAGTTCTCTGGAACAACCTCTCGATCAAATCATCAAGTCGGATGTTCTTTAAAAGCATCGCCAGCGCAAATTCCGTTTCATCATCTCCTGTGCTTTTACTCGGAGTATGATCATTGGTTTCAGTTTTTCTATCTCCAAGTGTAATCTCACTTGTCCCATTTCGTGCAGTTGAATTAGAGAAACTTTCCGTTATTCTGTTAGACAATATAAGACCTTCTTTTCCATCGCTTTTAGTTGTGTTGTTGTGCATCACCCATACATTAGCTTTGTTAAGAGATTGACTTTCCAAATTTTTCTCTGTTAAAGCTTGCATTTCTAACCTACTTTGGTTAGATATTCGATTGTTTGAGTCAGGGCTAAAAATGGTATTATTGACTGGCTGCTCAATATTACGATTGAATGATTCTGCTGAAACCTTTGGTATGTTATCAATAATATCATCAATCACATCAGTAGTTTCTTTATTTAACTTTCCTATCTCAGCGATATTGTCCATTTCAAAGCCATCTTCTAGTGACCTTTTATACCTGTTCAATATCCTCTGCTCTTTCGACATCCAGTGATGAATGTGATGTCGCTTCTTGCCTAACAATCCAATTTTCTTACGTACTAAAGCCTCAAATTTCAAATTGTCCCAGTTGCCAAGTACCGGAGTGCCTTTAATTCTAAAAACCAAAAACATTTACTCAACATCTAGTACTAAAATGTAAACTTTTTTAAAATGAGGATTTTTCATTTCTATGTTTATTTTAATTTCAAACCTTTCGTTTTAATTTATTTAAAAATTCAACACATTTATATACACCTTCATATATATACTTGATTAAATACAAACATCGTAAAGTAAATAATGCACTCCTGTGTTATATAATATTAATGCTACTCATGGGAATAGTAATTTACAAAACAAAATAAAAGCAGAACTCTGATCATTAAATTACAACTACGCGTGTTTGTTGCTGTATGGCACAAGTTATTACATAATTGGGTTGGTTGTCATTTCTGTTAAACTTCGGAGTGCAGCATGCAAAAAAAACAGACGTTAAGCCAGAAATTATTTTTTTAAGATGGTGTTTAGATATTGAAATACATTACATTGTTTGTAGAAAGTTTTCGATAATGTTCACTTATTTACCGTAACTCTTGCATAACACTATCACCAAAGAATCCTGTGAATCCAACATCTTTAAGCAGAAAATTACAGTGATTCAACAAAGAAGTCGTCTCTATACCAATGCTTTTTAAATACATCTGCAATAACTGTTCCAAGCGGATCGAATCTAAGCTACCTAGAAGGAACCAACATATTAGCAATGTCTTTTTATATAATGTCTATATTGTTTATTTTTATAAAATTTAATTAACTTATTTATTTTCAATTCTTAATTTTACTCCATAAATTGATTGTGATCCAATCATACCTCCAACAAGGGGTTTGCAAAATTCTGTTAAGCATTGATAATTAGAACGATTTAAGAATTTTGAGACTTCAGGATCTTGTCAACCCAACCCACAATTAGTCAACGAATTTATGCAAATTGATAAAACATCAGTTCATTTATAATTCCAATCTTACTTCTTACTACCTTTCTGAACCATCCAAGTTCAGTTTCTCTTTAACTTTTTAAAATTTGCACTTATAAAACTCTTAAATAATATATATATATTGTTTTATTTAAATTTGTGTCATAACAACAATATTTAATTAGAGGCATATTAAAAAATGTTCAACCAGTTTTTTCCTACTACTGTACAGTTTTTTAAACTCAACAATCAAAACAAAACAAATATAACAAACCAATCTTAATTATTTAGTTAAATATGCAAAAACAGTAATATATATAATTGATCTGGAAAATTAAAACAACATGATCACTGCCAACAGTACATAACAATAACAAACCTCCAATTATAAACTTTTGGTCTTTTTTAAGCAAACTAAATTGAGCCATCACACCATTGAAGTTCATTTCGCCACTCAGTTGAAAGCCAGTCGTCCCTTTTTGTGGATGGTGATTTATCTCCATAAAAACGTTTTTTAACGTTACAAAATCATTACCTACAACCACAGTATCTGGCAGGAAAAGTGCGATATCTATTGTTTTGTTTGTTAAATGGACGTTGTACTTTTGTAACAGCACTCGGAATTTTGTACGAAAAACATATTTGTTCAACAAGCCAACAATGTCTGGAGCCAAAACTGCTAGCACATTCATACCATCGTTGATTACATTGTCGGGAAATTTGAACACAACTTGGTCATCATGAAGAGAAACAGTGATGGGGATATTTTCACTGATGTGTTCTATGTCGCTGGAGGTATCAATATCTTGTAAGATTCTTCTAATGGGAATATTCATTCCTAACAAAATTCCATTCATGGGTTCCGTTTTATTTTTGAAATATTCCCTAAAACCGGAATCATCTATTTTCGTATTTCCAACAATTTTCATTGGCTTATTTGCGTATTCAATGTATAAATCAACAGCAAGATCCTTAAGGATTTCGATATGATCCAACTGTTTTCCAGACAGCAACGAAATAATTTTCATTGGCTGTACGTTTTTAATTGCTAAAACTATACCAACAGCTATTGGAGTTTCAACATATTTTTGAACAATCACAAACCCTTTGGCATGATCCAGCCCCTCAACAGATTTGACAGCTCCTTTAGAAATGATCTCATAGTTTCCAATGTTATCCTTAAACCCAGTTAGTAAAGCGTTTTTAATAACAGCAGAAGAAAACAAACGATTTTGCTGAAAAGCTTGTGCAACTTCTTTGTCCTCCATTTCATCAAAGCCTCTTGAAAATAACTTCAAAAATGCAGCTACTTCCAGATTCTCTGCCTCGAATCTGAACTTCGCTGCTCTCGATTCTCGCTCTTTTTGCAGTTCTAATGTCATTTTTTGACCAACAATCTCTACTGAACCTGAAAGTGTTGCACCAATTTTTGTAATATTGAAGTCCTTGTTCAAATCAGAATGGTTGAAGCTCAAAGAAAGACTTCCTTGGGACACCTATACATATATATTGAGAAATGCTTATGTATTTATTTCATCTGAAATAGGTTTAGTGTCAAATTGCACTCAATTAGAAATCAATTTAAACAAATATATACAATTTTATTACAAATATGCTGTGTGTATGTTGAAAGACAAACTTAATATAATATATATATATTGTTAAACGATAAACATAAATTTATGATACATAAATATTATTAGTGTGAATGTTGCAGAAGAGCTTATATAGACCTACCTTTACTTTGTTGTTTATAAGATCAAATTCACGGACAACTTTTGCAACAAATTCCACATTTCCTTTTTTTACATTTTTCTCATTCGGTTCACAAACAGCGAGTATAATTCTTTCGACAGCAAAAGCACCAGGTGGAAATATATTATAGATAATAGTTCCAAGTCTTTCTGTAAAAGAGTCTCCAGCCAAAGAATGAAATACGTTCCCGAGGGAAAGATGTTCCAAACACTTTGGTTCAGCTTTGAAAGTCGATAAACATTTATCAAGTGAGTTTTGAAGTTTGCATCCAAAAAGTTCATAAACTCTTCCATCGTCATTTTTAGTTGAAAGTAGTTTCAACAGAAATGGAATTTTATCTAAAAATTAACAAGGTATATATATATCTTCCTAGTTCTGTCATCACCACTGAATTACAATTCATTATTAGGACCAAAATTGAATTTTGGCCCAAACAAAAATCTATTACTGTAGTCCCCCTTTGCAACTATATTTTGCTGGTTACAGGCCAACCCGGCCTAGATTTCCAATTTACGTACATAATGAGGACTCAACTGTTTGAGCAGGAACTGGTCAAGACAGTTCCGTTTCCTTTTCAAACTAAGTTTTAATCAAGTTTTTTGAAATTTCTAGACCACGATCGGTGGAATTAAGAAAGAATAAAGTCCTGATTGGTCAGATATATCAGAATTTTATATCAGGAAAAAAAATTGGCCTTTTTATTGACAAAATATGAAATAAAGAAAGCAAGTTGCAATATAGTTGCAATATCTGCAAAAGAATAAGAGGTAATATTTTGCATTTGTTGATTTAGAGAAAGCTTTTGACAGAGTACCATGTGAAGTAATCTGGTGAGCGATGCGAAGGTTAAGAGTCAATGAATGGATAGTGTCTGTTGTTATGTCTATGTATGAAAATGCCAGAAGTCATGTCAGAGTGAATGGATCGTATAGCAAGGAATTTGGAGTTAAGGTTGGTGTTCATCAGGGATCTGTTTTTAGTCCGTTACTCTTTATCATGGTTTTGGAAACTTTATCTCAGGAGTTTAGAGTAGGGTGTCCATGGGAATTATTGTATGCTGATGATCTTGTGCTTATTACAGATAGTCTAGAGAAATTAACTGCAAAATTTGCTACTTGGAAGAAAGGTATAGAGTCTAAGGGCTTAGAGTTAACATGGGTAAGACAAAAGTTATGGTCAGCGGAGTTGGCATTTCAGCACCTATTGCTTCAGGTAGATGGCCATGCTCTGTATGTAGTAAGGGTGTTAGTAATAACTCAATATATTGCAAATATTGTGATCATTGGGTTCATAAAAAGTGTAGTGGTATAAAGGGTCAACTTACTTCAGTGGTGGACTATGTGTGTATGGTGTGTACTGGTGAAATTACGTTAGCAACTGGACAGCCAGTAGAATCTGTGCCAATAGGTGATGACTTTTTAGAGACAAAGGATGGCTTTTGTTATTTGGGCGACATGATTAGTACAGGAGGTGACGCAGAACAAAGTTGTATAACTCAAATTAGATCTGGGTGAAAAAAGTTTAGAGAACTTTTACCTCTCCTAACTTCTAGAGTGATATCTCTTCGCACGAAAGGCAGGGTGTATGATGCTTGTGTAAAGAGTATTTTTCTATATAGTGGGGAGACATGGGGAGTTAGAACTGTTGAACTAAACAGACTAGAGCGTAATGACATGAGAATGATTAGATGGATGTCAATGTGACATTGAAGGATAGGAAGCCTTCAAGTAAGTTAAGAGAGCGCTGTGGACTAGAAAGTGTTAGAAAATCTTTGCAAAGGCGTCGGCTTAGATGGTTTGGTCATGTTGAGAGAATGAATGATAATAACTTGGTTAAGAAGTGTAGAGATTTAGTTGTAGATGGTAAGTGTGGCAGAGGCAGGCCACGGACAACATGGAGTAAACCCGTCTAACCCGTGCCAGCATGTAGGAACATTTTTTGCCAACAGTAGGAACATTTTGCCTATCATATGGTAAACACTATCGGTGATCTTGAACCTGGCAACAAAGTTGGTACATGCAGTTTGAAATATGCTTTCGTTTATCCGAGCAGATGAGTCCTCATTTTGTACGTAACCAACACAGCCAAATCAATATGGCTGCCGGCTTTCGGAAATCTCGCTAATATACCAACAAAAGGTCTTCTAAAGATATCATTAGTGGACCTCATGATAGAACAATAATATTTAAACATATATATTAAGACAAAAATAAATGAAGAATATAGTGAAGGAAACGTCAAATTCATAGTTAGGCTGAGTCAGTAGGCCGAGTTGGCCATACGGCATTTTGCTATATTTTTCTTTACGTATTTATTCTCATTGTTTTTTTATGACAATATTATTAGACAAAATAATAGAATTTCATTAGAATAGAATTTTGTTGTAATTTTGAGCAAAATTCAATGCAAGTTGATATAATTCAATAATTCAATATTATTGAATTAAGATTTAGTAGTGATATATATAGGATAATTTTAACAACTTTTATTTTAAGAGGTTTATAATCTTTTGAATAACGTTTTACATAATAAAATAATTGAGAAGGAAAAGTTCGTCATACACTCACAAGATTGTGATAATTGCCTCAAAACAAATATTATATATACCATATAGAGATTACCATATGGAGATTGTCCAGAACGGGCATGAAACTTTAAGTTCTGGAAAATAAATTATTGAATCTTTTCTTTATCAACTATATACCATATATAAATGTGAACACGGCTAGATTTTGGACAAAGTTCATCGAGAAAATTTCATGAAAAATTCTTCTTTCGCTTTCATTTTCAACAGTTCAAAATATTTTGACAAATCGAGACAAACTCAAATATTCACGCGCTCTGTTGCAGTTTTACAGGGGGGGGGGGGAGATGGCATAGCGGCAAATAATTATTTTTAATTCTTTTATTCTAAGGGGACAATTAAGCGGGATAACATATCTATATATTAAAACTAATGCATGATACGGATTATCATAATTTCTGTTGAAATATGACGCATTTTGATTCCCGTGCTTACAAACTTACAAAAGCGTAGTTTTAGTTCACGATAGAAGTACAATTTGCACGGTTTTCATAGCTGGGCACAAATAAAAAAAATTAATTTTTAACAGATTTTTATCAATGAGATTTGACTTACCCCTTTGGTAAAGACTTTTACGTGTTGAAACTCGCATCGGTTCCGGTTGTTTTGCCACTCTAAAGTTATGGCTGTGGGCGACAAGATGTTGAATCCCCAAGAACAATAAAAACAATAAACTTCCCATGTTGTCGGTCAAATTTATTTACAACTATCTCTTCGACATAAAAGCATTCCTGACTGAAAAAACTGTTCTGTAAAAGTCAGTCTCAGTATTAAATTGCAATTAAAGAGGTAGGTAGGTAGGTAGTTTCGAAAATTCTTTTCGCAGAAAACATTCAGAAGTAGTTGCAAGAAACGCCGATTGCAAGGTTTTAGGGGAATATCAGTTAACACCGAAATATCCGCGGTGTTTGAAAGCTCTTTTGTGCGATTACACCATTACTTCACCATTGGAAATGCATTCGTTGAAAGAATGCCGGTTTTAGGTATACTAAATTATTCAGTGGTCCGGAAGTTGCTCATGGTTTTCAAGTTAACATTACATTAAAATTGTTCAACATATTCGAAAAACATAAAAATTGGAATCTCAAGTGCCAATATTTTTTAGATTTTTCTTTTACATAAAAAAATTTGCCAAAACTATGTTCAATGTGTCTATTTTACTTATTCGTTTCACGATACCGACGACTGATTCATGGCTTCGTTATCGAAATCATTGGTGCTTTCATTATCGGAACTTTCATCTTCTTCGTCGTCGTCGTCGGAACTGTTATCGTCTTCATCATCGCTAATCCCATTATTGTCATTTTCACAGCTTGTACGTCCACATAGGTCCGTGCATTTAAGGTTATGATTTTTACAAATGTAGCTTTGGCTCTTACACAGCGATTTTGCAACTGCATGAAATTAGATCTAATAATTCTGCTGGTGCTGGGTCTCGAAGCATCCACTGGACGGCCAAAGTATCTTCAACCACATTCCAGCCATATCCATCAAGACCAGGTATCTCTAAACCTTTCAAAGAACGCTTCACTATTGCTGTGACATACGACACACGCTTGCAATGGCACAACAACGCATCTTTTGTTGGCGGGAGTTGCTGAGGTTCGGGCGTTTTCTTCTTTGAACAAAATTCATCGTACCGGGCTTTGTTGACATTGGAGCATTTTTGTCCATATAACTGAGAGACAAATTTTTCGACGACCGGGAAGATTGAAGCAACGAAGGTAAAAGAATTTCCAAATGTAGTAAATGTATCAAGGTAGGTATAATCATTGCCTGTAAATGCATGCAATACTGGCAAGGCATGACAGCACTTCAAACCAAGTTCAGATGATGCAACATCTCAGATATCCAAAATTCTAAGTTGCTTACCAGTACCAATTCTGACATAAAAATTGGTTTCAATCTGGTCGTTAAAGTAGAGTGAATATACTGGGATACCCAGTCCGACATATTTTACATAAATTTTACCGTCGGATTTCTGAAAAAACAAGAAAAACAATCTTTAAATACACCTATAGATTTTAATAAACTCAGGAGGAACAAAAGGGAAACTCATTGTGCTCACTTCAGTTAAGCTGCTCTATATTTTAATTTATTTGTAGCACAAAGCCATTATAACTCGCACGAAATTATTTTACGCAAAAGTCATATTCTACTTTAATATTCATAGTCATATTATTAACGTGTTTTACTTCTAAATACTTCGTATTTTTTACGATTTTTGTAGAAAACATTATTATTGTTATATTTAAATATTATATTCGTAGATATATTCGATAAAAAAAAAACTATTCGCGAAATTCGATCGTGTACAAGAAACATTGGGTTCCGTGAGTTTATTTTCGATTCGGCCAACAAAAGGACGGAAAAAAGTCAGTTGATCTTTCGCTATTGGTGAGAAACAAACACGCTTCCCGGCAAAAACTCTGAAATTGCGATTTTTGACTCGGAAACCACCCAAAATATATTTTGAAGCTTTCTTGTTTTAAGAGATTAACCGGAAGAATATTCCGATGTTACGGAACCGAAAGTTTCGTATGCGCAAATATAGAAAAAACAATCACCTTGCATTCTTAACTTTAGCCAGAGCGGTGTCTGTAAACGTAAACGTTCTTTTGAAAGAGAATGGTCGTGTAATATGCATTTATATTCGTTGGAAATATCTTCATTTTCTGCTTTATGTTTTTTTGCTTTGATCTTTCCATTTGTTAAAGGATTTTATTTTCGCAACTTTAAAAGAAAAAGTTGCGTACCTTAAATGTTGCGAGGCAGGACATTCATAAAAAGTTGCGTACATAAAATGTTGCGAGTGAAGTTGAACTTACGATAATTTTTCTTGTCGTTCCATGCAACTTAGCGTTTGGACACTCAATTTATTCCAAAATTAATACAGTCTACTACGGATTATCTGAAAAATCGGAGACGGATTTTCTTATAAGCAGTTTCTACGGACCAGACTTTAATATTTTCATACCTCAATGTACACAGACAGGTGTAAACTTCATATAACTTTACTTATACAAAAAAGGTCTAAAAACGAAGTTCAAAACGTACGATGAAGAGAAAGCAAGCTGTCATACGGAAGTGGTTTATGAAGTCCTCTGATAAATGCAAAAAAGACCAAGACAAAATAAGAAAGAAACAATAAATATTGATTAGAATCTACGTTGAAATTTGATCGATTTTGTAAAAAATATTTATAGACGAATATTCTCGCACATTGCGTTTGTCGTTGTTCCAAGGAGATAACTTTTTAAAACAATATCAAACACCATTTTCATCATTAGAATTTGACCACTTTTGTCCGACATTGCTTTTTCTGATAAATTTTTGCAAAAAACTAGCCAAACTCGCGGTTATTTTTGTTCGGATGCTTTTATAAAATAACAAGAAAAAAAGAAAGAGTTGCGGGAAGAAATTGTTGCAAACACTGAAAATAATTAAAGGTTGCGAGAAGAAAAAGTCGCGAAAGTTGCGAAAATTTGCTCGCAACATTTTCTTCCCGCAACCTTTTCTTCCCACAACAATTTCTTCCTTTAAAGTATCCGGAAAAGAGCACGTGCCATTTAAAAGTCTCCCGCTTAAAACTTGTTTATTTACTTATACTTCCATGATTTACAGAAACACCTACCCTTCATCGTAGATGAACGTAAAATCTTGTGACGGGGGTAAATTCAAGATTTAAAAGAGTTGTTGTAAATTTAGAATTCAACAACGATATAAATAAAAATATTAAACTGATATACGTATTGATTTGTTTAAAGAAAATATTTTGTAGAATAAACTATTTAATTCTGCACATTTTTTAACAACAAAACTTTTATTAGCAATCTCTCTTGAGATTATCTCTTGAAGTGCTCAGTTTGTGCTTTAATGAGGTGTTATGATTTGTTTCTTGGGTCAAGAACTGATTGTGGAATTTAGACCATTCAGTAACATCTTTAAATAGATTCTGTGCTACACAATAACAAGAATGATATAATGCTACAATAATGAATTTAATAGAGATAATAAAAAGTGTTGTTGGTAATTGATTTTCATTGGTTGACATGAATGTGTTTCAGAGGAATTATTCTGTTGAAAGAATTTACATTGAATATGCCTTATCTGACCCTCACAATTCAAGTTGTCCAAGTCAACATTCTAGACTGCTAACAGTTGTCAGTGAAAATGGTATGCTGAAGTGTATAATAACAAAATATGTGAAATTATTATGACTGTTTTATTTTCAGAAAATCTCCAACATGTCTGTGTCTCCTTTTGTAACTGTTTTGACGAGCATTCAAAATTGGTAAAAATGTATTTATGGGCAGCAACTCCTAAAAGACCAACTGCTGCTTTTTTGACAAAATTACTGCACATGTTTGTGTCACTACAGTTTTAAGGAAAGATTTCCCTTATGTCTTTCTGTGATGCTTTGTGCTGGAAGAATGGATATTTAGATAGAGATCTAGTAAGTTTAAGTTTTTAAAATTCTTAAATTTGATTAATTTAAATGTATATATACAGTTCAAGGCGTTTATATATTTATTAATATTGCTATATGTTATATCATAAAACTCGTGTAGTTTTTCCTTGGTTTCATCAATATATATTATATATTAGGGTGGTCCAACGAAACCTTTTTTTGAAAATGTTTATGTCTCACCCATTGTTGCACATGATGAGGAAATAATACGTGTGAAATTTCAGGAAGATTGATTGATATTTAGATGGTGCTACCGTGTTTTGAAGTTTTACCATATATATTGGTGATATTATATATATTGCTTGTTGATTCAACAAGCAATACTAATATTACTGATCATGATGATGATAATTAATTCCATCAACAGCAATGATAATCATGAGGACAGCATAGATTCTCTATTAAGTACTTCAGCTTGTGAAATGAAGTAATGAAAGGGAAAACCAGTAAATTTCTCAACCTCATCCAACGTCTTTTCTTGCATTTGAGAAAAAGGTTTTTCGTTAAAAGATTTAAAAGTAAACTCGGTGGGCAACTCCAAACCACCTTGTTTTAGGTCCACTGAGTACCTTCTTTGCCCGTTCACTTTAATTGAAACTTTTCCACCATTTCTCAAAAAGAAAAAATTTAGTTTTGATAAAAACATAGGAATGTGGCCAACTGTTTGTTTGCCATTCTTAACAGCAATGACATAATTATCTGCAGCAAGTGGTGTAGCTCTTGTGTCTGGTGCAGCACCTAACTATACTCCAACTTCTGCATTCCTTTGCGACTGGTAAGTATGGTAGCCCCTGATGCAACATTGAACCATAAATTCCTTTTCGAGGATTACAGGAATTTCCAAATCTTTGTAAAGGAGTGAGCTTATTAGAGAATAGTCAAAGGGAAAACAAAAAGAACGATCGAAAAGCTTCGCATCCCGGATGGATTTATTGTGAAGACTCAAGCAAAAGCGTGGATGGACGAAGAACAGATGCACGTCTGGTTGGAAGATATTTGGCTAAAACACACTAAACCAATGTCGCAAAAACTTGGTTTTGAAAATTCCTTACTGACGTTTGATGCTTTTTCAGCGCACAAAACCGACGAAATCGAGGCAAAGCTTGTACAAAACAAATCAGACATTCTGATGATCCCTGCTGGTTGCACTTCGAAATGCCAACTTATGGATGTATGCATCAACAAACCAATTTAAAGCTATTCTCAGAAGATGTTGGGTGCATTATGTAGCACAAATGATTGAAGAGAAGCATGACCAGATTCCCCCACCAAGTCGTCAGCACATGGTTGATTGGGTAGAAGAAGCCTACAACACTATTTCGTATGATACTGAAATGGTTAAAAGATCCTTTGATGTCTGTGGTATAACATCCATGGACAAAGACAAGGTTCGAAGTGGTTCTTTTTACATAAATTGCATGGAAAATGCATCAAAGCATCTTCAAGATGAAGACGATGAAATTGAGGATGAAGATCCTTTCAACTTGTAATTAGTTTATTTTCATATAAGGTAGATAGAAACATAAAGTTAAAGTTAAACAAAAGTTGTTTTTTTCTTGCTTGGAAAGGTCAATCCGCACTATAATTAGAGGAAAATAGACCCTTGCCGCACTAAATTAGAGGAAAATTGGAAATTCCTAATACCTTACCTGTACTAATAATTAGAGGGAAAAAAATTGTTCCAATTTCGAAAAAAAGGCCATCCTCACTAATAGCGCACCGTTTTGCCTACGTCACGGATAATTATCCTATATTAAGGCGGGGCATTCTGGGATTGAGTTTCGGACAAACATGGCAGATAAAAAAGAGGAGATGGCCTGTGTTTTTCTTAGTGAAGATGATGTTCCTGGAGCTAAACTTGTTAAAAGACTTATAAATTGATAGACCAAACTTTTCATTGGAAATCAGTTATTTACTTTCTTACTAAGAAAGTTATTCTAACTTAATATACGATTTATTTTTAAAGCCAACACATTTTTACAAATTATATATCCTTATATATACCAAAAATAAACCAATTTACGAATGCCAAAAGTTAAAAATAAAAAGTGACCTTACGACTTGTATCAAAGTGTAAAGTCCACAAACATATTTTTTTTTTACAAAACAACATATCAACAGTTTACAAAGTAAATAGCCTAAACAATCAATGCAAGCAGTGAAAACCATTCAAACAATTTTTGCAAAAAGTTAACAAGCATGTCCAAAAATTATAACAACCATCAGATATTTGTGAAAAATGCAAAAATATTGAAACATAAAAACATCTATATAATATACATATTTTGAACTATTAAATAACCAAAAAATGAAAAACCTATCAAAAAATTGTAACGGAACTACGTTTGCAAATTGGTAAAGAAACATATTTGCAAAAAATTTAAAAACCTAGCAAACAACCATTTCAAGAGATTTGAACATAGTAATATAAATGAAATAAATTTAAACACACAAACAGTCTTGAAAATTAACAAGACACGATGCAACAAAAAAACAGCTGAGAAGCTATTGGTGATAATGAAAGAAGAATGATGCGACCAATTAAACAAAACTTTTTTAACCGTTCATTAAATCTTTCAACACGGATTCTAGCTTTTGCAATCCTCTTTGTCAGCATTACTTCTTCTTTCGTAAATTTTTCTCGTTTACCCAAAAATGGAGGAATAAATATAGTAGCTTGTTTCTGTAGTAATAAATGTTGGATGGTAAATCCTTTATCAACAAGGAATGCGTCTCGAGGATTAATATGCTTCATTATACCACACCTTTCAAAAATATCATTATCACTAATGCTTCCTTCATACAATTCTGACACGCAGCACCATTTGGGTTTACAGCAATTAGGCATTTCACGGTGCAATGGTGTTTATACAATGAATATGCATTTCCTTGTTGTGCATAATTTCTTGGAACTTCAAATCGAATCTCTGTACAATCAATGGAAGCTCGAATGTTTTTGAATGTTCGAAAAACTTTAGACAACGTTCTTTTAAAAACCTGGCGTTCTGGAAACATTTCAAGGCTTTTAAAACGATGAAACATAAACATGATCCAGGTGGTAAATATTGAACGAATATAAAATTCACTCACGTATACATATGAGCAAGAGTAAAAATATTAAATCCTCGTCTCAGTCTTAATAATGCAACAAACAACTCTTATTTTATAGATAACTTGGAAGATTCAGTACTTTTCTGGACTTTTTTTGAGCTATTCCAATAAGAAAGATTAAATTTAGCTGGGTCCGAGAAAATCATATAAAGCAGAAAATTGATGTGGTTTCAACCCAATAAAATATTTGCAACTACTTTCAGAAGCTATAATACAGTCCATAGACATTCTGCCATTAGTCACAGTAGTAGAAGAATGAGATAATGAATTTATTAAAGATGAAGAACCAGTAGACGAAGATGCAGTGGAGGTCGATGTGCTATTATTATTATTACTCAAACTTCGTTTTAAAATCATTGTTTCAATCTTTGCTCCAAGCAAAAATTTATCGTAAATTGTTTGAGTTGATTGATCATCATAAGTTCTATTGTCACCATCATTATTATTATTATTACTAGCAGCAGCATCAGAAGAAACACACACATCCATAACAGTAGAAAAATTAATATTATGGTTAGCGTTATTGGAGTTGACAACAGCAACAGAAAAATTAATGTCAGTAAAATTCTCAACTTGAAAATCAATAGATTCGTTGTTGACTTTTTTATGTTTAACAACAGGATTACGAACAGCTGGTTGTTTTCTTTTTCGTTTGTTTATTGATTCTAGTTGTTCTGATGTAAGAGTTGCACATAAAGGATCTGGGTATTCTTCAGTAGGTCCTTTTCCACCAACGAAATGCAAAGAACAAATATATGTATCTTTCTTAATGTTACAAATAGCATTTTTGCCAGTCAGTCATTGAATCTTTTATTTTTCCAGGTTTAGTAAACCCTATAAAATGTGTACCTAAAGGTAATCTTTCAGCATAACGAGAATCGGACTTGCAAACTCCCCAACAACAATGCTTAGTAGTTCTACTCCTAGTAAAACCTAGTCAGGGAGCTAGTGGGCAATAAAAGTTGGGGAGACCAAAAATTTATGGCTGGAATTGGTAGGTTATAACCCTCTGAGTACAAAATCACTTGTTGGCCAATTTTAAATTAGCAAAATATTCGTCACAGGCCTTAATTGTGCTTTGATGACGTCACAATACAAATAAAAATTAAAAATCTTGAAAAAATGAAAATTTTTTATATCATTGGAAAGATAATTGAATTTTGAGTAAAAAATGTATTGATACCTTTACCTTTACTTTCAATCGTAACGAAATAATGTGCAAAATTATTTTGATGACGTCACAGTTTTTTACCAAAACACTAAATTTAATTAAGTGATTCTTAATTTTTTATAACTTAATTTGATGAAATTTTCCTTATTTTCCAGTTCGTTAGAAATTTCAGGATTGAATGAAAAAGCAGGAAACAAGGAAAACAAAATTCATTTCAATAACAACAAGAAGACTGAACATATGTATTTTATGGAAGATATTTTAGTCTGTATACATACAATATCTTAAATTACACAAACTTCGACCATATCTATGTCGTTTTCACTAATATTGTCTTCTGTATTATCCTCGTATACAACATGATATTTTTTAATGTTATCGTTAAATCTTTGGGTTGGTAGGTATCTTCCCCATTTATTGTCATATTGGTCGTTTTTCCCAGTTTTTATGAGTCTTTCGCGAGTAATTCCATGCCACTTACGTAAATCTTCACGAAAAGACTCTTTGGAACTTTTTCGGTTTCGCTGTCGGCATCGCATACGAATGTTGAAGCGACGTAGAAATGTAACAATCACATGCTTCTTCACGATTGCGTTTTGCCCATGTTGTTCTTGATATAAGTTGCGTGCACGACTCCATAACCAGTTGAAATTTACGTGGTAGCCCTTTTTTCGTGCTTCTCTAAATGTAGTAAGCAAACGTTCGTACAAGGACAAATACTTTCGTGATGGTCGCTGCGTCAAAAGGTTTTTCTTGTTTTCCCTTGCAGCTTGTTGGAAAATATTGTTCTTATCCTTTAGCCACTTAGAGACAATAGATTGGTTGACTTTAAACATTTCTGCTATAAGTATTGAGACTTTTCGGTGTATAGCAGTTCTTTTAACACTTTGGATTTAAATAAAACTTTATGTGATTCTCTTCGACTGGCTCCTCTTTGTTTTGCTGGTTTTTTGTCAACTGATTTCACGACTTTGTCAACCACGCTTGCCAAAACAATTTCAACAACTTTTTCAAGGAATGAAACAGCAGTTGATGAAGATGTCGAAGGTTGCAAAGATGATTGTGCGATTGAAGAAGAAATTTTATATTCTTTCTTGCATTTTAGTTTATGACATCCAGGGGCGTAGGTAGGTTTTGTTAACTAGGGGGGCTCAAGACTAGCGCGTACTTATACAGCCAGGTGGTGGGAGTTTGGGGGCGTTTTTAGG
Source organism: Candelabrum cocksii (assembly GCA_963930725.1). Taxonomy (NCBI): domain Eukaryota; kingdom Metazoa; phylum Cnidaria; class Hydrozoa; order Anthoathecata; family Candelabridae; genus Candelabrum; species Candelabrum cocksii. The sequence goes on along the minus strand of OZ005677.1, from coordinate 2,833,068 downwards.
GTGATGCAAAACACGTAAAATTCAAACAAATTTTTGTTTTCATTAATGACGTCATAATTAACACATTTTTCGAAAAAGTGCTTTATTTAACCCTAATGTTGGTAACGGGCGTAAACAAGAGTGTCTACCCCCTTTTTGTTAGCGCAAGACGTTAGGTGTAACTGTTGAGGCGGGCGCCACTTCTACCACCAACACCCGTACTTTATCGCATCGAAATGCTACTCATTCGCTGAGTTGACGAGGCCGGGAGGATTTGAACTGGCAACCTCAGAAATCCGAAAAGCGCTTTAACAATTGAGCTACCCGGCCTTTATTTCAGTCTATAGTAACAATGAAAAGTAAATCTAAAGTTTAAAAACAATAAAACGTCTGAAAATGCGTTTTGAAGAAATTGCTCAAAAGTATTCAGATACGTGGTCCAGGTGAACAGGGTTTTAAGGACCTAGGATTTGAGGCGTAAAAATTAAAAGCAACAATATGCTTGAAGTTTTATTTTTTTCAAAAAAGGAAGGTATTTGTTTTTAAGACAGCCTATGTAAATGGCACTGTACTTAAATAAAGCATGTGAACCACGACAAGGTTCCTTCCATCTCACATGAAAAAGTATTGTTTGTAGGGTTGAGTAGTCAACAATTAATGTTATATATGTCCAGTCCATGTCTAAATTAAATTCCACACAAACAACGTAAAAAGTTCATTTCACATTCTACACTCAATTCTACCTCATGAATCTACAAAACTCTACTGTAAGTAACAGAGAAATTAATTTTCCCTGAGCAGAACTTAAGCTGTTTGGGATTTTGGAATGTTAATTTTAGGTTTTTGCTTAATGTAATTATAGACTGTTTAAGATTTTGAAATAGGATTTCCTGTAGAAGACTTAGTTGTTGTTGTTTTATGTTGAAATGTAGTAGCAGATGCAGATGATGTAGAAATTGGCATAAAAGTTAACTCTGAGATTGAAGTTTCTTTTTTTTTAGGAGAAGGTTCAACATTTTCCTCAAATGAGAATTTAGGGCATTCATCGGGGGCATATGATTCAATAAAGTCTGTCACTACAATCGGGACAAAATGATTAGCCAGATAATTTGAGTAGACTAGGTCTAAAAACAAAATATTAAATAATTCCAAGTCATTTAAGGAAGATCGAGGGAAAATTAAGCTATTAAACAAAGGTTTTAGCTTATCTGCCCCAGAATCTGGATATAGCAACTGTATTTTCCGACCAATTACACTTGGCAACCCCATTACACACAAAAAAGATGAAAAAGTGTTCCCCCGAACAGTTATGGAGGGCTTCAAATTGAACCAAACTTACAGGGGAAAGATGAGCATTATTAAGATTTATTTGAAAGTGAAAGGATAGTAGTTATGGATGGAAATTCTTTTCTTGTAGGCAGTAAAATTTGGCGTTCAGGTGGTTCAATACATACCATCATCGTTCTCAATTCATCAGTAAACCTGTTGTCTCTGAAAAGGGCAAGAGAAGAAGAATTGTAAAGGCGGTCTCCAATTGTTTCAGATCTAAAATAAATAAATAAAAATAACAACCATACCCATCATAATTTAGTATATACTTTACCTATATATACAACCAGAAATAAAACCATTTTTAATGTTTTATATATATAATTATTATATTACCTAGTAATAACCTATATTTTGTATTCTCCGTTTGTTATTATTTTGAATGTGCCACAAAAAATGTTACCATACTGGCCCCTCTATCACAGATAACATACACGTTTTTTTTATAAGAAACCTAGCGAATGGCCTAGTTCTAAAAGTTACACATCAGTCAGTCCGCTTCATTTACAAAGGGGAAATACATCATATTGATGATGTTTAAAACATTACATGTTATATATAATAATATAAGTTTGTTTTATTTAACACAATTGCATACCTTAAGGCAGTGGTTTTCTTCTTCTTGATCTTCTTTGAAGAAGAAAAAAACTTTGGCAAAGAGGCTTCAGCAAGAAAATTTCTCCTTTTAACAGTCCTGAATCAACTTTTTCAAACAATTTGTGTTTAGATAAAAACTCATTACCAAACAATGTCTTCTCGAAAAATCTTGGACACTTTTAAGAAGGATGTCTTAGCTAGCCAGAAAGGAGACAGAGCTATCTAATCTGAAATCTGGTAGATTTCCATTTGACTAGTGAAAACGAGACCGTGACCGAAAAAATTTTATATCCTAAAGTAAACAACAATAATGTACTATTTATCTCTCGGTTCCGTCGTTCTAGCGTTGCTATGGCTCAAATTGCTGGTTGCTCTGGCTCAAATGTTTGATCTTGCCGAGCCCTACTAAGATGGTAGACATTTTGGTGGGGCTTGCAAACCTATTATTAACGCGTCTTCAGCGCGGACCGCCAGGCGCGCGCAGCCAAAATGCACGGAGCGTAAATGTAAAGGATAAAAAATTTTACTTACCTGACAAATTATTATTTTTTTATATATTAACGGGTGGGGCTAGAGCCCCCCCCCCCCCCCCCCCCCTCCTAAATACGCCCTTGACATCCAAGACCTTGAGTGTTGACAAAATCCTTTTTGCATATGTCACATGTCACGAATGTACATTTGACGTAGCCTCATCTTGCAAATTAACCGCGACCTTTTCGCCACGATGGACAACTTGTTTTTTGAATCCTTTCCAACATGCAAGGGTTAATTGTTTCGAATTCTTCCTTTTTCTTTCACTCATCTCTTTAGTTCTCTTTCACTTCAAGGAATGACTGTAAAATGTTTTAGCTTTGTGTCATTTGTATAAAACAAAAGTCCCTGCAGTGCTCTCTCGAAAACATTCGAAATGTCAGAGCGACGAAAAAGTTTGCATCAATTTGTGTGATGCAGCTCGAAGAGTTCACATCAAATTCAAAAAAAATCACACCTTGTATTTGGAAAAAAATTATGTATGGGAAATTTAAAAGAAATATAAATTATTCAAAAAATACTTTTTTTGACTTTAAATATTTAAGTGTTCATATGAGAAAAATCATCCCGGCAAAACGGGCTATCTCGGCTCTCTTATCAAATCCTTATAAAAATCTACAAGCTGTCATATGAAACACGAGCCAGCCCGGTTAACCGGGATCTCGCTTTGTTCAGCCGGAATCTCGGCAAGACGAGCTGATTTTTTACCACATGACAGCTCCAGCCCTGTTTGCCGGGCAGAAAAGCTATCAACTGCGCATGCTTGTCAAAAAAGACGCATTACAAAACAAACATTGTCACGTGTTTACTCTGCAAAAAAGCCGGGCTGAAAATTCATATGACAGCTTGGAGATTTCAGGAAATATCAGCCCGGAAAACCGAGCTAGCCCGGTCTGCCGGGATCATATGAACAGCCCCTTAAATGCCTAATTCCTAACTTGAGCCTCAGGGTGATTCTTAAATAATTCTTAAAATTTGTCGATTTTGAGCCTTGTGATTCCTATAAAAAGAATTCTTATAAAAAAAGAGTATAATCCATACACGGTAATATAAGAACATTCAAATTTGACAAAAACCTTCGAACATACTTAATTATTATATTCTTGACAAGGAATACGAATGATTGGTCGCGATTTAAAGCAAGCCTTAATGTTCTCAGCTTTATGTTGAGAAGCCTTATACCTTATAAAATGCGTGTAATATACAATCAATATATATAGTACAATCCCGATAACTCGAACTCGCGTTAACTCGAACTGTTTTACTCGGTCCCTTAGGACGCGAAAAAAACTACGAAAACGTAAAATGAGTCTTGACGTTTAATAACAGACTTCGATCCAAGAATTCTCAATTTTAAGATTATGAAAGTTGGTGTAGCTACGTAAGACAAACATCAAAAATCTTCCGAAGTTGTTGTCTTTATACCATTCTTCTTTCGTTCACTGATCGAAATCTCTAAACAATAAAAACATTTTGAACAGGCAAAACAAACCTAAATTAAAACGACAGATTCTTACCTGAATTTTAGTTGACATTTTACCGAAACTAGATAGGTTCTTCAAACTCCTCTTCTGTATCATCTTCGTCTGTACTTTCTTCATACTCTTCATTTTCATTAACCTCTTAAGTCACAAACAGTTTTTTTAATGACTGAATATGCTTCACGACATATGTTAACCTTTCATTTAGGAGAACTCTGATACCACCATTTTTCGTGTAAAGCGACGAACGTAAAAAAAATAGTTGCTTATTTCATTGTTGATCAAGGCAACTTCTTCCTGAGCACGCATTTTTCTCAGGAAGTACTGCATCGACACACGCTTTATGTGTTCTGGAACGCCAGGCGTGGAGTTAGTTTGTTTCTCAGTCATATTTAACTATAACAACAAACGTTAATTCAGAGATTTCATTTGACAAATGTGAATTTGATATAAAATATACAAAATCTAAACCATGAATAACCGTTATTCAATAAATATCAAGATAGATCGAAGCAGTGACGACGTAGTAGTGGTATATGCGACATCAACATGAGATGATGGAGATAATGCTGCGCTGTGGCTGTTGTACGCAGCTACAAAGTGTTCTTTTATGTATACATACATTTATGCATTGTTGCTATACGTATGCACACATGTTTATGCATATATATCGTGTTATTTAATAGTTAAATTTCTTCTTTCATTTGTTTATCAAACGGTAAACAGATACAGAATAGTAAGATACAGTTTTTGGAAGCTTTATGGTGTTTTAGACCGTTAAGGTCTTGAAACTAATATTATGGTTTGCTGATCATTGTAAAATAAATAAATATCACTATTGTATAAACATAATTAGATTCAATTGAATGACATTCATCAGGCCAAATTTCAAAACATAAATGAATAAATGACTCATATATATATATACTTTATCTTTGGTTGTCTCATCATGACTAATAAAGTGGTCAACTATCTCCTCGCGCAAAAACAACATATCTGAACGCGCGGCCAAGCGGAGCGATTTTGATGATGACTTTTTTTAGCACCAAACCAAAATTTCCATCCAAGCAATAATACACTGAACCACTTTCCTAAAAAGTGGTTACATATATATACTTTGTTGTAGTTAGATGCTTTTTTGAATTCATATTATATACATTATTATGCAAGTCAAATACCTTTGGAGCTAATGTGTTGCATACATTCATCAAATCCTTTATATGTAGGACAAACAGTTTGTAAGTGTCAACGAAACATTCTGAACTGGTCAATTGAATTGGTCAGTTTTAAGAAATCCGTTCAAGCACAGTTTCTAAATTAAAGTAACAACTAACAAATATATGGGTGTTGAGTAAAATAAAATTAAACAGTTAAGTAAGAAGAGACTATAGAGCAAAAGGTTATATATTGCATGCCTTAGTTTGAAAATATTTATTATATATATATATTATATATTATTGATGAAACCAAGGGAAATCTACATGAATTATGATATAGCATATAGCAATATCAATAAATATACAAACGCTTTAAACTGTATATATATATATATATATATTTAAATTAATCAAATTTAAGAATTTAAAAACTTAAACTTACTTAGATCTCTATCTAAATGTCCATTCTTCCAGCAGAAAGCATCACAGAAAGATAAGCTAAGGGAAATCTTTCCTTCGACAGACATGTTGGAGATTTCCTGAAAATAAAACAGTGATAATAATTTCACAATTTTGTTATTATACACTTCAGCATACCATGTTCATTGACAACTATGACCAGTCATGAATATTGACTTGGACAACTAGAATTGTGAGGGTCAGATAAGGCACATTCAATGTAAATTCTTCCAACAGAATAAATCCTCTGAAACACATTCATATCAACCAATGAAAATTAATTACCAACAACACATTTTATTATCTCTATTCAACGTTGTAGCATTATATCATTCTTGTTATTGTATGTATGTATATATGTACTCAATTGAAAACATTCAGCTTTAATGAGTCAGAGAGTCTAAAGAAACCAGACTTGCGTTTCTCGCTTGGCTTGTTGTATGCTAATGCCCCCTAAATTGCCCTCTGAAAGTTTAGAAATATTGAGCCATAATAGCTAGCTTTTGGCATCATAAAGAGGCTTAATTTAGTCAGGTTAGTATAGTATTGTGTAGCTAGATACTTGTTGATCGCTCCTTCTACAAAAGTCTATTTAAAGATGTAACTAAATGGTCTAAACCCCACAATCAGTTCTTGAACCAAGAAACAAATCATGAAACTCATATCACCTCATTAAAGCACAAACTGAGCACTTTAAGAGATAACCTCAAGAGAGATTTCTCTGCGCCACTGGACATTAAGACCAAACATGAGAGTACAATAACGCTTTAAGTAATATATAATACGACTGGAAATGTGAGACTAAAAATATTTTTTCCAACAATGTTATCTATGTATATATTATATATTATTCAATTCAATATAATAATTTTTGTTTAGTTTTAGCTACATACAAAAAAAGGAAAATATGATTCATGCACAGTTTATACTTTATATAAGTTTGTTTATTATATATATATACGTGTGTGAACATTTGAAAAATGGCTAACCAAAATTACTCACGTTTATTCTCAAACACCAATGAAAGGCAATTTTTGCATGGAGACTGCTAACGCAAGTTAAACAGAATATTGTGTATGGACCATAATCACTGCAATGATAACACTCCTCCAGTCTGGTACCACATTCATCGCAGGAACTTTTGAATCAAGTCGTATTTTGCGCAATAACTTCCCATCCTTCCATTTCTTTTTCCTTTATATGTGAATAAGATGTTTTTCTTTTAGAATCCACACACATCAATGTGGCCATTAGTTGTGTTGAAGAGTCTTCATCATAAAATTGGGCATCACATTTAACCGACCGACAAGATGATGAGAGTTCAGAACCTTTGAAACCAACATTTATATGCAATTTTGCCACAAGTGCGAACTAAGTATTTTGCCAGCTTTTCTTTTTCTAGCTTTAAGTCTGCATTATGTGTTCCTGGTTCCTGGCATAAATGGAATATTAGAATGTGACGTTCTAGTATAGCTATACTTAAGGTGTAACGTAATATCACTGAGTTTAACAAAATTATTTAATTATATCTAGTTATTTCTTACGCCGTGGATATTGTTCTGTCACATTGGGATGTAAAGGAACACTATCCCGCTATAGTTCTGTCACATTTAGTATGATAAATAATACCCTACCCTACAATAACAATCCAATGTGACGAAACAATATCTATCTACGTATTTGTACTTCTTATTGTCTCTCATATTTATTGTAGTTTTCAACACGCTGTTGGATTTCTGTCGGTTTGTTGTATGACATGATATGAAATAACTAAATGGTGATTAATATATCACATCAGCAGAAAGCTCACCATCTTTTCCTATATTCCTTCTCCAGTTTGGTTCGCATGGTTGACACGGTTAGCAATTTATAACATAGACCAAAAGTACAAAAATTATTGAAAAATAAATATGCTAATTATGCATAGATCGTTGTTATTCATTTTTATGTGGACAGTATCAAATCAATACAGAAATAGATATGTCTTATACATACAATAGTAATAGCTTTTCTAAACTACCTTTTCCTTATTTTGCGAAAGAAATTGTACCCAACAGAATTCGAATTATTTGAAATATTTTTCTGTAAAAGACAATTTTAAAGCTTAAAAATCTAAAGGTAAAAATATATTATATATTAAAAGTCTAATTTCATTTTTATAACCCGATAAGAGATCTCAATCCGCATTATAATTCGAGGAAATTTTGACCATTACCGCACTAAATTAGAGAATCGAAAATTCCCTAACACTTACCCGCACTAATAAATAGAGGGAAAAATATTGTTTGTTTTTCGAAAAATAAGCCATCCACACTAATTAGAGAGCGCACTAAATTAGAGGTACTACGGTAATAAGCTATAAGCTAGATAAATTTACTGATGGACCGTTTTCGCATAATTAGCATATTTATTTTTCAATAATGTTTGTACTTTTGGTCTATGTTATAAATTGCTAACCGGTTGACACGGTATCTACAAGAAAAACGCTGCTTCATTTGGGTTGTTTTGCTCTTTGCCTCGCTTGTTCAGTATTCGGCGGATATGATTTTCATTCTCGACATTAAAATTTTCAAGAAAGGAACTTTAATAATCAACATTAAAATCGTTGTTGAGGCCGTGTTGCATGAATATATTTATTATGAGTCATAGAAATGAAGACAATTTGCTGGTTTGATATTGATTTTTTTCTCAATCGCCCTCTTCCAGATCGGCATCATTTACTAAAGTAGATGTATGCATTGTGTCTTACAGACCAGAATCGAAAACCCTTAAAAATTCATTTTAAGAAAAGGCTGTTAATTTTTTGTGGTTCTACCCCTTTTACACGAAAGATAGGACATGCGTTTCCGAGATATAAAGTGGTCCGCTGTTCGGTCACTTATGCGTTCGTTTTCAAAAGGGGATACTGAATGCATTAATCTGATTTAAATGTGTACGGATACGAATCGAGGCTTACGTTATTTTCGGAATCGTGACAGTTATAATAAATTGTATGACATCTTCGAAGTAAAAAAAATAACTTCAATGGTCTATAGTCTGGCCGAATTAAGGCTCAACCTAAAATTAATTTGAATATTATCTTACTTGGACTTTATCTTACTTGGACGCATAATTTAATGTAGATTAACATACTAAGAGCCTCAAACATGATTCTTTGGGCAAAATATTTGGTCATCTCAAACCTGCAAGGAGGTACTTTCGAAAAAATGGTATAAAATCACAGTTGGCCTTTGGCAATATCACTCGATGAAGTGATTGATATGTTCTTAGGTACTCTTAATACCTGTCTAAATGACTGGTTAAGTGGGATTTAAAACTTAGTTTTGATGTATGTTATACGTTGGCATAACATTTTACAGACCAGAAAACTTAGAATTTGCGGACCCAAACTTGTAATTTGGATCGATTGGTAGCTTTGTGAAAATATTTCTCCAGCATTGGAATATAAAAAAGTAAGCTCAATGTTCCTCCAAGCCAGATCCGAGTATTCGTTCTTAATTCCAATGCTATTCACTTAGAACCAGGACCACCGACAGAGGGGGCAAAGTACCCGGGGCCCATACAAAGGCTCATATATATATTTATATATATAAATATTTGAAACAATTTTTATTTTGTTTAGCAATGGGCTTAAATGCTTTAAAATTAAAAAATAAAAATAATGATTTGGTCTATTGAGTTAGTAGGCTTAAAGTGCAACGCAAACAACAGCTTACATGATCTGTTACCAATAGCAGCTGTTTTTGCCTATTGCAATGTAGAAAAAATTAGGGATGATGCTTACTGCACTTAATGACTAATTTGAGTTAAGCAGCCATACAGATAAGATACACAAATCTCATCAAATTCATTTCATTATTTCTTACAATTTAATTACTATCACGGTACCTTTTGCGCTTTATCACTAATTAAATCATATTACTTTAAGTTGATTTTTTCTAATTAATGTAGTAAGTTTTATTGGTCTAATACCACAGACAAAACAGACAATAGGTAACACCTATAAGGCCCCCAATAATGACATAGGCCCTTTTCAATAGCCCCCCCCCCCCGCCCCATAAAAAAATGTTTGTGCCTAATGATGTAGATAATTTTCCTGTCTATTTCTATTGTTTTTTTCTTACGAAACGGTGCCTATATTAAGTCTTTTTTTAAATTAACGCATTCATACTTAACGTCGCTCATAAATTAAAATTGAAACAAAATTGTCCGTTTAGATATAATGAAGAAGAAATTTATATTTGTAAGAAAAGGGATTCATGGAAAGAAGTTTGTTTTACAAAAATTTTCTTTATTTTTTAGCCTCTGGTTTCTTATGAAAAAAAATACATGTAAACGACCAAGAAACGAAACCTTTTTGAGCATATAACATCCACCCCGCTATGTTTTTTATATGTATAATCCGCACAAAAATAAACTGATAAACTCTATGATTGGTTGATGTAACTAATGAGGCTTGAAAATAAGCCGGTTTTATTTATTAAGGGGGGGGGGGGGGAGACACCTCAAAAATTCAAACAGTTATTGAGACAAATTCAATACTTTAGTTTGATAGCATATTAAAAAAGAAAAACATTCGTGATAAAAAATTACAAAATGGCTGACCGTTGCCATGACAACCGTAAAAATAGCCTAAAAATATGGTTTGCCCTGGAACAAATAGCCTTTCAACTAACTCATTTTGGAAGCTAAGAACATTGGCCTACAAAGTGAGTGAAACAGATTTTTAATTTTTTTTTCTCATGCTCCCCGCCGTAGTGTGAAATTCAATTTTCAGAAATTCACTACCATTACCGTAAATGACCGATTAAACGTTCTGGGCGTTTATTTTAACAAACGAATTTTACCATGGGCGTTTATTCGGGAAGGGCGTCAGTTCGGGAGTGGGCGTTAGATCGGTGATTTACGGTATGTGAATAAAATTTGAAGTAGACCAAAAACAGAAATCTCCCTCAATAACTTTCACAATTCAAAATTTCAGTATAAAAGCTCAAACCGTTCTAAAGACATTTATTCCAGCGTTCAAAAATGCATGTTCTGAGAAAATAACGCATAAAGAAAAAAATGAAGTTTCAATGTATGACCGATGATTTCCGGGAACCAAAGTAGATGTTAGCTCTGTAATAAAAAAAACGCTTTAAACGCCCCCAAAAATGCAAAAATCAGGTGTTTCTAAAGATTTTGGACGTTGCCAGGGGCGCTGCTAAAGAAAATTTTGACTGACGGATCCTACAAAATTTAAAATATCTTTAAAACCAGAAAAGATTTTAAAAAACGGTTTGAAAATCTGAATTCCTTGATAATTTTGGAAGCTATATCGCTAAAATAAAAAATTACTGAGGGGTTTCCCCCCTTAACTCACTTTGGCAAAACAAAAAAACTGCATACAATCACAAAACAGTAAGCAACAAAGTACACTTCGTAAAATCAAAAAAACTGTTGTTCTTTCGGTTTCTGCGTCATCTGCCGCGTCCGCAAACACAGCTCATAGTTCCGCGGTTAAATTCGAAATAATCTTTGTATCCTCGAATAAGGGCGTCTTTTACAAGCCAAAATCAAGTTCTATACTACAACGAAGAAAACTTGATATGTTAATTAATAATTTTATTTAGTGACATAAAAACGGTTATTGCAAAGATTTAACAATAATTGAGTTTTCTTTAGATAGAGAAAAATGCAATAAAAGCTTTAACAGTTTTAAAGCCACGTGCATTGATTGTAAAGCTCAAACGGCTTTTTGTTGTGTGCGTGTAGAACTCTCTTGCAAGAACATACAGAATCAATAAGAATTTTAATGATGGACAAGTCTGTACTTTTACAAAATGCAAAGGTATAAAATTGTGTTTTAAAAATTAATTAATTATAAACGAAAAAAACAATATTCTTCGCAGTTAAATTAGGTAAAAGCAGACAGAACAAAGAAATAATTACCGTAGAGTAGAAGATTTTTTCAGGCGAGAAACAGATTGACGGGTTTCAGAGGGAATTACTGAGAACATACGTCATTAACATAAAATGGTCAGAATTCATCAAAAATGAAAATCTTTACGAAAAAACAAAGGCTATGAAATGGAGTAAAGAGATCCAAAAAAGAAGGCTTAAATGGTTCGGAAAAGTTTCAAGAATAGACGAAAGCTCTCCGGTAAAACAGGCACTATACGTTTGCGAATCCTTCAAAAGACCACTTGGAAGACCTCCAACGACATGGTTAACTGTTATCAAAAACGATTTTCTCATTCTAGAAATCACTTCTGACGAAGCAACTCGTATTGCGATAACAAATGCGCGCAGATGGGAAAACATCATAACAAATTTTTGTAAAACTTTTCTATATACCGGTTATGTAAAACTCGTTTACGAAGTACCGCTACTATATATCGACGAGAATATTACTCATTCGTCCCTTCCTAATTAAATTGTTTAGTTTTTAAGCTTTTTAATGCGAACAGCGACGTATTTAGGATGTGCGGACCCCTGGGTAATTGGGTTTTATCTGATATTTCATTGAAGGAACAAATAATCTTATTGCTTCAGATATTATTGAAGTAGTTTTATTAACACAATCATCGGAGTCGGAAGGAATTTCCGAGGAACAGACTGAATTACAAATATTATAAAATTATATTACAAAACCTCTGATGCTAAAAACGACTTCCATTCGTTCAGTATTCGAGAAATACGATTTCAATAATTTCTGAGCTTTGTTAACCCTAGAACTCCCGAGGCGGTCAATTGACCCTTTTTTGCTTTATTTTTTCTGAAATAAACAACATATACTTAACATAGAAGGTTGATATTTTTTGACTTCTTCTTATTTTGGTTATTACACACTCCAATTGAGTAACGCAATAATTCGATGAAAAAATTGTGAATTTTGTCTAGTTTTACGTCAACTACCATAGGGGTCAATTGACCCCCATGGCTACTTCCTTGCATAAAAGCTCTCAAAAAGATAGTTTTATTCCAAATTGATGTATTCTTTGCACATTGGTGTTGAGCAAATACCACAAACATAGCGAGAGCAATTTCCACACTTTGTGCGAGTTTTATTAGAATTTCAAATCCTGCACTTGGTCCTTTTATTCGGTCGTAAATCTTCATCACTTCCAATACGATAGGGCATTTCATGTCGGCGACTCTGTTCTGATGCGCAGAGCTCTTCTCCCAGCTTGATTAAAAATTGACGTATCTTTTTTTTGACACATAACGTACGTATTCAGTGACACAATATCCTGCAGATTGAAAAATGCTGCCATAGGTCATCTTCTAGATGAAGCTTTAGTAGAATAGGACCGAAGCACTTCATCTGCAGTGTCAACTCCGCCTTTGTTGTTGTTGTAGTCCAAAATTGCTCCCGGCTTTCTCTTCTCCCCCTCATGAACCTCTACTGTTTTGTGTTCAGAGGAAAGCAAGAACACTACCTTGTTTTTCTTTGCTTTGTAGCTGAGCATCATGATGCTCTCTGGTGGCAATGTAAAGATAAACTTAGATGAATAAAGAGCAACATCTTTTTCAAAGCGGATTTTGTTGGGAATTTCTCTTCGACGTCCTCTGATGTTACACACCAGTTCTGTCTAAATTATTACGCAATAAAGACTGCTAATACTTGCTCAGTGGTATTATTCAGCCAGTGAAAGTATTTCGATCTGATAATGAGCTTTAGGTAGCACTTCCAGCAGGCAATTGCAAACATCTATTGTTCAGTAATTATTTCCCTGTATACGACCTATAGCCAAAACTACAGCTTTCAAACTTCCTTTCAATAACTGCATTTCAAACCTCCTTTCAATCAGATATCACACAGTAGTTCTGACTAAAGTGTTAATTAAATATCTTTTGATCACATAATTAAATTCCTTTGTTGTCAACTGATTTCAGATACAATTAAATTAGGATTATTTCAAAAGCAAAGTGTCCAGGACATTGTTTTCAAGCAATGTTAAGTGCTAGGGTCAATTGACACCTTTGGTAGTTCTTGAAGAAAAAATATCCGGTATTTCTAGGGTTAAGGGTTCCGGGAGGAAGAACCAAGAATACAAAACAAGAGTCCTCTAATATTAAAAATTTTTCTACGCGTAAAGTTTACAAGGAGAGCAAAAAAAGTCTTGAATGTATACACACACAATCACACCCTAAACATTTGGAGTGTGTTTCAACAGCGATTCGATTGAGTATTCCGCGGCCGTTTTTGAAAGCGATGTACGAAGCACTGGCTCTTGTTGGCCTGTGACGCAAACAGCGGAATGTAAGATATTTGATTGACGCTACTTCCATAGTAACGATGCCGAGTGATCTTTGCCTTCTGTGAAAGTTACTGTTATTTTGTGGAATAAATTAGCATATATTATAAAGCGCATATGCGCAGCTTAAATGTAATTAGTAGTTTGGGATTTGGAAAAAAGCATTGAAAGCGATAGGATGTTTCTTTACTGAGACTTGTTTACAAAATAACATTGGATCACGGGAGTTGCCCTGTTCAGCTATTATTATATTACATAAAAAGTAGCTTATCAGCAAAAGGATTTTGAAGAAAGGAATCTACTATTTACAGGTGTCAGGTCTTGGCACGAGTAAAAATAAGCATGTAAGAACGGCGTAATTATGAAGGAATCTTAAGTGGATATATCACTAACTATCGCGGTAACTACAGTGTCACCAAATTAACGATGACAGTTATATTTAGATTAAACACCAAATATTATTTTTATAATCATCGTCAGGTTAAAAGAGTTTAATTGGCCATACACAAAGTTTACCTCGCATCAATGTTTTTCTGCATCTATTTCAACCATGGATATTAATGTTTTGAGTAAATGCTTTTGCGAGTTTTAACTTTGCTTTGATTTGCGTAATTTATTTATTTTAATAATTGTTAAATATATTTATCAATATACAGTCGACTCTCTATTATTTGAACTTTCTATAATTCGAACGAATTCTAAGTCACCGTCAATTTTCCTTAAAAAACTCTTATAATTTACTTTCTATTATTCAAATCTCTGTAATTCGAAAACCTCTATAATTCGAACAAAAATTCTGATCCCTTCGGCAAAATCCTCTCTGCAATTCGAATTTTCGGAGTGTAAACTCAGAGGCAGATCTAGGATTTTTTTAGGGTGATGCAAAAAACGTAAAATTCAAAAACTTTTTTTTGTTTTCATTAATGACGTCATATTTAACAAATTTTTCGAAAAAGTGCTGTATTCAATTTCAGTCTATAATAACAATCAAAAGTAAAGTTTAAAAACAATAAAACGTTAACGTCTGAAAATGCATTTTGAAGAAATTGCTCAAGGGTATTTAGATACGCGGTCCTGGTGAACGGGGTTTTAGGCACCTAAATTAAATTAAAAACAACAATATTTGACGCTTGAAGTTTTATTTTTTCAAAAAAGGAAAGTATTTGTTTTTAAGACAGCCCATGTAAATGGCACTGTACTTAAATTAAGTATGTGAACCACGACAAGGTTCCTTCCATCTCACATGAAAAAGTATTGTTATCATTTGTTTGTTGGGTTGAGTTGTCAACAATCAACGTTATATATGTCCATGTCTAAATTCCACATAAACAACATAAAACGTCTACCTAATGAATCTACAAAACTCTACTGTAAGTAACAAAGAAAATAATTTTCTCTAAGCAGAACCTAAACTACAGAAGAGAGCGCTCTTTTTCACCCCTTCACTACCCAACATAACACCTAAACATAACACTTAGAAGTAATGTATGCTATGCAAGCTATGTAACATATTTGATCTTATTGGATAAGTATCCATATCCTTTATTCAGTACAGTAAAATACAAAACTAACAAGGGTTAACATGCTACTGCTCATACTCTATAGTTTCAGTAAAGAAAGTGATCCATGTGTAAAAAGCACTACTAGTTCATTAAATCTAACTATCAGCTGAACGTTCGTTTTCCATGCTAGCATGGGTTGGGTGGTATATTAATGACTGTCTTCCAATATGATCTAAACTGTGCCAGATCTAAACTCAAATTTCTCAGTGGTAAATCTGTCCTTATTACCTCTTGTGATGTGATAACTGGGTAACAGATCTGACGATGCTCACACCGGATATCATTCCTACCGTGTTCTTCACTTCTTTCTTTTCACATTTGATTTTTGGTTCTAAAGAAACATTATTGTCCAAAATATTATCAGGAGAAACATTTAACAGTGGGAAATATTTACTCAATCGATTAGTTGAGCTAACCGAAACATGCTTTCTATTTAAATTTTTGTGAATTGTTTGTTTACAAGAAAGAAAAATTGTTTTTTAACAACCGGTGCAAAGTGATTTGGTGTCCAATTCTTTTTATTGATTGAAGAATTGTCTGAATCACACCATAACATATAATATTCAGTTGGAGTTGAATTATTTAACAACTTCCGAATCTTAACATTATTTTAACATAAAGAATAAAGATTCCTATATTTTAATAAACCACATTCAGGGTACAAAGAAATAATTGGTATATTTTTAACTGATGAAAGCGCTGTAAGGCATAAAAAGGAAGAAAATGTTGTGTCCTTGCAATTAAGTAAAGCTTCCATTTTTATTAGATCAGATACGTTATTCAGGAAATGAGCCTACACAATTAAATGATACACAAACACTTTTCAAGACAAGAAAAAATTTTGCTTTCAATTTCCTTTAAGAAATAATGGGTACCTTGAATAAAAATGTGCGCTTACAAACAACTCCAGTAACGTTAGTAACCAAATAATATTGGGTGTTCTTCCACATCCATTTAATTGCAGTGCGATGAAATTGTAGAGACAGTTTCCATCTCCAGAAGAACTAAAAATAAACATACTAATGAAACTGAGCTGAAAGCATTTGATTTTTTCATCACATTTTCTTATATACATAAAAGATAAGATGAGTTTTTACCTTAAAGCAACAAAGTTTTTTCTTTGCAGTGGAGGAACGAAAACATCCATGTTTTCGTCTCTGATAAAGACTAAAGAGCTCATATTCTCTTAAGGATAATCCTCATTGATTTCAACTAGTTTAGCCAACAATTTATTTTTGTATGACTGAATATTTAGTAGATGGCGTGATTTTATTATTTCTGCAACTAAGAAATCCATTACCTCAGACTTTTTTTGAAAAAGAGGTTTTGGACTATGCGTTAAACCTTATATTATTTTCATTAAATTCAATAAACAAAGCCACTGCCAATCATTAATTGGCTATAGTTGGCTACAATTGGCTACACCTATACAAATCATAATGTCGGTTACGTAAAATCAGGACCACTGATGCAAAAGATCAAACGTGCATCACGCCTCCTTGATTTACGGTTAACGGCAAGTATTCTTTTTGAAAATAAATGTTACTTTTTCGGTTCGTGTCCGTGAAAACTAGAGTCATGATGCAAAACATCCACGTGAGAGAGAGACATGAAGCAAAATTAAAAATTGCTCTTATTCGCAGTTTATTTTTCTGACAGTTAACAGTATTAACAAGAACCATTATCACGCAAAGAACTAACAAGAAGCATTAAAGTTCCATCCAATAATCTACAGTTAGTTTCTTCTTATCGGGTAATTCATGAATTAGATATTTTTTATTGTTATTAGGGTGAAGCACTTGCTTCAATGCGTCACCCTGGATCCGCCCCTGAAACTAACCGTTAACACTTTCAAATGTTTTTTTTTCAAAATTCGACTTTCTGTTCGAATGTTTTGATTTTTTGTAAATACACGTCTTTTGTATGAAGTTTGATCATATTTTCTTATGACTATGGTTTGATGAACTGCGTCAGATTTGTGGAAAGCCTCAGCGACACGAGTGAGTTGTGTGTTTGACTTGACAATCTATCTAACACAAAACAATAAAAAATTGAACACTTTTTCAGCAACCAACTGTCACTTGTTCGTTGTTCATGTATGATCATGAAACTTAGGAAATAAAAAAAAAGAATCAAAGAAAAGTTAATTATTCTTTTTTTATTTTTTACCACAATTTTTCAAAAATTCCGATTTCTCTCTTTAATTCGAAATTTCATCCTTTAAACCTGAAAATTCGAATAAGAGAGACTTTCTACTATTCGAATCTCTCTATAATTCGAACAATTTTTTTCCCCTTGGGATTCGAATTAGAGAGAGTCAACTGTATATATATTAATAAATATTTTAACAATTAATTTTGTTGAAAATTGCATACATTTTAACGAGAGCCAAAAAAGTTGAGATTTCTCACAAACCTCCGGAAATGAAATTTAAAGCACATTGTTAGCCGTAACGTAAGTGATGTATATCGAAGCAACATCGTGAAAAGCTTTTGTTAGTGCTTGATAAGTGACCAAGCACATTTTTATTTTTGTAATAGTTCAGTTGTTTGCTGGGATATTATAATCAAAATTTGCCCTCGGAAATGATACCCCGACGTATATGTAAGCAGCAATTGTGAAATGAACGTTTAAATAAAAATTACTGCCGTCTAATAGCAGTCCATCGATATGAACAACAGCGAAGAATAATTCCACCAAGCAGAGTACATAGACTACATTTCAATAGGTTTGATAGCTTAAAGTTCTATGAAGGGAATTCAAATTCAATTAAAAATATGAATTCGAATTCGGCAAAACATTTTTGCTTTTCGTTGTAAATCACACAACGGCGTAGTTTACTACTAAATGATTTAGTGAAATTAATTCTTGGGTTAAAGGAGACCATGTCATATACAATTCCTTGTATTTTTCGCTATCTCGAACTTTCCATTATACAGAGTAGAATCAGGCATTAGACTAATAAATAATAATACTAATAAAAATCTACAAATATGAAGAAAATGTTTCTTTTTTCGTGTAAAATTCGCCGTGATGATGTTAACAAGCAAAAACGCACTCTGCACAACAATATCACAAACCAGCAACCTACTCTGGGAAAACACTCTTCGCCTGATATAACTTTCACATTCTTCAAAATTTTCTTGTCTGACTTTCTAACCAACAAAAAGTCTATCTGTGTCTGACAATCACCTGATTTATATGATATCAACCTACTCTCTCACTGAACAATGTGTTGCAAAAAAAACAAATTAAAAATATACCTTCTTATAGATTTTGATGATCGTTTAATAGTTTAAAAAAATTTAAAGTTTAAAAACTGAAAACTTCGCAATCGTTTTCGCTATCTAGCTCAATCTACATTGTCATTTTCTTTTTAAAAGAAAGAGGAAGTTTTTGTCGTCCTAAAAATATATATACAAAAGTAAACGTGTAAAAGAAAGGTTAATGAGGAGATAATGAGGCGTGTGGAACGCTGAGTATATGACACGTGTCAGTTTGTGGATGATGTAAAGGTATGGGTTGCTGCCATGGTAGGAAGACAAAATGTAGAATGATATGGAAAAATGATGTGTAGAGAGATGCTACAATCGTTTCAAATACGTTTTTGCATTCGCCAACGGCTGGCAGAATTCCCACGTTCAAGTTACGTTTACCAACAATAATAGCGACAACGAAGAATTGCAAACCCGCGATATGCGATGGAAATGCCCGCAATGTCCAATTCGTTTATCTGTTTGAGAAGATTGTTTTTGCGACAAATCACATTCACATTGGCAAAATATCTTCACAGCTTTCGGTTGGGCTCGAGTTGCAAATTGATACAGGCCATACTACTGTTATTTGGTACAATTTTTGTAGAGAGATATGTGGAGTGGAACCTATGCGAAGGGGTGTTAATAATGACGTAAATGGCGTTTTGACTCCAAAGATTGTTGAAATCGGCGAGTCAAAGTTCTTTCATCGGAAATATCGCCCTGGTCAGTGGCACGAAGGACATTGGGTTGTTTGTTGGTACGAACGATTCTTCCGGACACCCATATAATGAGTGATGGTTAGACGGCCTATAATAACATTGATTGGTAGGGGCGTTTACACACGCGAAGTTGTGATCCACCAGCATCACTTTGTGGATCCAAATGACGACAACATACACACACAAAATGTGGAAAGTATGTGGAGCAGAGCGTGTGTTCAGAATACAATATGGTACCTTGCGGCAGTTATTCGAAACATATTTAATTGAATTCATGTGGCGTTACAAAATTTAAAGCGACGCATTTTCTCAGATGTTGGCAGCAAATATTATCAGAAAATATCCTGTATAAGACCATTAAAAATATGTAAACTATGTGAAGTATTTATCATTTTGAATATTATGAATATATGAATATAGGTTTATCTTTATCCTTATATAATGATTAATGTTTATTTTTTTTAAATATCATTACAGGCGTTTTGTCTGCTATAATATTTTAACTTTTAGGTTTGTCGTATAAAATAACGATGTTGCGTGTGAAAATATCCCAAATCTGGTACTTGGTTTGAAATCACTTTCCTCTATTTAGGAAAACTACCAATTTTCTAAATACATTAAATTTTTATAATTTTCAAAAACGGTTTTATATATTAACCGTCATTTTTGTTTCTTTGTTGAAACTTCCAATCATTTTCTTTGAGAGAATAGAATTTAGAAAAAACATTCATTAATTGAACGCGCGCGCAACTCGGTTATAATCGCAAACGCGTCGAATACGCGAACCAAATCTACCGTGTCTACCAAACTGTCATTTTGCGCTTCTTGTAGTTTTTAAAACATGCAAAAAAACTTTAATTGCGATAGATAACGTAATAACAACCAAGGAAATCTTGTAATTGCAAGTATTAAAAATATTTGCGTAAGAAAACGGACCCTAGTAATTGAAATTACTAATGAAAATCCACCCTCTTTGGGCAAGCAGCATGGTGTCTACTATAAAGCTCATATTTAGAACACGGGAAATATAAAAAAAACAATAACAAGATTTAAACAAATGAAAATCATGATCATACATTATACGGGTAAAAAATGATATTGTTAATATTGTAAATATTTAAAAGCACAATACAATTTTGAAAGAAATTTTACGAACTGGGGGATTACCTCTTGGTTGCTTGATAACAACTTCAGATTCAGCGGATGCTATTAGTGCTGCCTTGGAACTTTTTAAAGTAGTGATGCCAAAAAATGCATTTTATGGACGTGGAACTGAGGGACCACAAATTTTCATGACATATGCCTCTACTTCAGAACGAAATGCAATTGGTGCGTGCTTTGCCAAGGCTACACTTCTTCTATGTGTTTTTCATTTGATACAAGAAAACTGGCATTACCTGTGGGAATCGGTAAGAAACATAGGCCATATATGCTTGGACTTGTGAAATCGATGGTTTATGCTAGTAACTCAGACGAACTTCAAGTAAACTATGACGCAATAAAAAGGATGAAACAGCACTTAAGTACCTCTCTCACTTGGAAAACCTGGCTGGTTGTGTATTTAGTTGACATGTCAATGGCGCTGTGTTCGTGTTATACAGGGAGGGTTGTGTTCATAATTAACACAGGGAGGAAGACTAAGTCAACAACTTGTCCCATGGAAATTTCCAATGACAAAAATCAGTTCCTACACCCTTAGATAAAAGTGTCTTCAAGACAATAAAGCTCGTGGGAAAACCCACAACATGAAGTAGCTGTTAGCGTATACTTGTGCAACATATATGTGGTGGTTGTTTTTCGGGATGAGTAAAATAAACATTTAATCCTAGATTACTTGAGTTGTTTTTAATCTATTAAAACAATTATACAACCCTCGTCAAGGGGTTGACGTCGGTTTGGCAGGTGTTTATTCAATTCAAAACAAATTCCCGTATAAAAAAGTTCTTTTATAAAGTAAACAAACGAACATTTATCCACCACGTGGTAAATGACGTCATAGTTCTTTGATTGGACAAAAATGTGCTATGCCGCCTGAAAGGTTCAGAAAGAAAAAAATTGGCGTCCAGGAAACCCGCAATTACACGGTGGTTGGCATGACGGGAAAATCCCAGTCTATTACATAATCATTCCTAAACATTGATTTGAGTATACTAAAACAAGAAAAATATTATTATTTTCTTTTTACGGTAAAGACTTCTTTTGCTACATCAGGAACACTAATTAGCTGCCATGTTGCGGTTTACCATTAATAGTTACCATTGCGTTAACGACGTCATAATGTCGTCTTTTAAACAAACGAAAGCATTTTTGTCAATTCTTTCCATTCCAGCTACAAAAATATTGTTTGTTTCTGTGATAAATCTCTGCTAACAAACGTTCTTATTATTTGTTTATATAATCAAATAATTATTTCCTGCAATAAACACTATAATTACACGCCCCGTTATTTATCTGCCGAAAACATCCAAAATGGCGTCGACTCAGGTGAGATCTTTTTGAAACAGTTTTCTTTTACAAAATCACAAACACAATATTTTAGTATCTATGGGTTGTTGTTCTATGGCAAGAAATGTTGATGATTTATGTAGCTAACATAGTAAATCAAATCTTACATCAAAAAGGATGTCACATGTCTATACCACAATTTAGGGTTGCCATCCATTTCCAAGTTGTAGATAGGGAGATATGTATTTGTTTTGACAAATGGGTGGCAAATCAAGGTTTTTCCTATTTAATATTAATGCAAAAGCCATGCAGATATGTGTTATAATACTGTGTAGATCAAAAGACTAGTTATTTATATGTTTTTTGTCTTTATTTCAACAATATCAAAGATTAAGTTGCATTCCACCAGTGGAGTGGAAAGTTTAAATTGAGTTCTCATTGTTGTGTTTGGGGTTGATGAACATCAATGAAAAAGGTAAAATTCTGTCATGTTTTGAGTTTTTTTGTCGTCTTGTTTGGAAGAAATGACAGCACTCTTTTGCCTTTGTGATAGAGTTTGAATTTCAGGGACTGGCTTGTAAATTCTTTCTTTATGAGGTTTCAAGTTCAAATTCTCCTGGCCTTGCAGACCAGCATATGCATTCTTCTTATTTTTACGTACGCTTGTAAAATTGCGTACCTGCTCACCGGCATTTATGCCAACCTTGGTCTAGGAATGTTTGCATACG
This sequence comes from Candelabrum cocksii, assembly GCA_963930725.1. Taxonomy (NCBI): domain Eukaryota; kingdom Metazoa; phylum Cnidaria; class Hydrozoa; order Anthoathecata; family Candelabridae; genus Candelabrum; species Candelabrum cocksii. Next base: position 2,810,584 of record OZ005677.1, on the reverse strand, counting down.
TGTTTCTTTTGCGTATATCAGATGTTTTTAACTTTTATGTTAGGGGAAATAAATGAGTATCGTATAAGGGGAAATAATTTTTTTTTGGTTTTATAGACATGCACTTTTGTGAGTTTTTAAACCCACATCCAAGTACATTTTATTTTTAAATTGGAATACTGTCACTCTTAATGTAACTTTTTGTATTAGATTGTTTTTCCGCTATATATATAAAATGTTGTTTGCATATTTTTAAAATATCTAAGATTCAAAGTGTGTAAAATGTACCATGACGAACCTGAATTATTAATTTTATGCCAAACGTAATGTATTTCCATAACATTCACATTTAAAAGAAAAGAAAGAAAAATGGTCTGAGCATGCTGTGTATTGTAACCCCCTAGTCATATTGCAGCAATCATTTGGAACTATCGCACAAGTTACTCTTAATTGTATTGAAACCAGTACAACATTCTATATAGATATACATTCTATATGTCGTTAATTTCTCATTTTGTTCTATATTTCATTACTCAAGCTCCCCTGAAAGTAGACCACTTGAACTGAACTGACCCAGTGCTGGTGCATTCACCCGCAGTTTAAATGTTTTTCTTGGTTTGGTTTAGCCTCTGGGCTGGCCTTCTCCACTGTAATAGTGCAGACATTCAGGTCAATTCAGGTTTATGTCAGTACGTAGGATGTTAGCATATTGGGAGAGATCCGGCAACAACTTGAGTAGTGATTAACAAACACATTACAAGGAAACATAAAAATGCGGCAAGTGACAATGAATGAACTTTAACTTGCACATGGGCTTTGTTTGGTGGCATTTCCCAAAAAAATTGCATATCACTTTTGAAAAATAAATTGGAGCAGTGCAGTCTACTAACTATATAACCTGTTAAAATTGCACTTATTACTTCTATGAGAAAGAATATCTGTGTCAGCCCACCTTAATGTATACAAAATGACAATTTATGTAGGGCAAAACCTAAAAATGTCTACGCGAAAACGTACATGAAACAGTAAAAATCGTATTTGCGTAGGCCACAATTTTAATAATGAGAAGACTGTTATATATTATTTTAGATTAAACTAAATTAAATTAGACTGAATAAACAAAAATAGTCTAGATAAACTAAATATGCCGACGTAAAATTAATGTTTGTTGGCATTCACGTCAGCTTTGCCGAATGCCGACGCTAATGACATATTATATAGGGCAAAACATAAAAATATATCGACGCGAAAACATATGCGAAGCAGTAAAAATTGTATTCGGATGCACGATTTTAATAATATGAGAAGACTGCATATGAGTAGTGAATTTGTTATGATAAAGTAAGGGTACCATTATACTTTCAAAATTGATTTTTCCCTTTAGGCGCGTGTTCTGTATGATTTTGATGGCGATCCCAAAAATGGCGAATTGGTTATCAGGACTGGAGACATCATTGTCATTTCTCGTAAAGTACGTAAAATCATCTTTGTTTATATATTATTTTATTATTTTATATTATTCCACTATTTGTTTATCTCCTTCACATACAGTGTATATATTTGCTTTCTTTGTACGAATTTTTCTCAATTCAGGATGTAGGTGAAGGCTGGTGGGAGGGTCGAATTAATGGTGGAAATACAGGTCTGTTCCCGGCGGCATACGTGGAGGTATTTCCCTTGAATAATTCTTGTAAACCCATCCCCCAGCATAAATATTTTCTTGTTCAGGTATGCAGCGATGCCCCTCCTCCCTGCCCCCCACCGATGCCCCCAAACATTTCCATCACAGACGATTACCATCTTTTACATCGTGACTCGTTTAACAGTCAATTTGATGAGAACACTGACGGCGTACTTGCTTTAGATTGGGATGACGATCAATCGTCCACCTCAGATTCAGTGTCCAGGGATTTTGAGTTTGGTACAAACACAACCTTGCGTTCGAACACAATGTCACGCAGTGGGACGGTACGCAAAAGCATGAACAGGTGTGAGACTACAAAAAAATTAAAATTAAACAAACTAATTTCTAATTTAAAAAATAATTTTAATTACGGGTATGCGGGTCGTATAACATCTTTGACCTCATGGACATAAGCATTCATGCCCCTGATGCATAGCTGCCACAGAGTTTCTAAATACAAAGTTGGTACCTTGCGTGGGTTAACTCGCCACTGTTTCTCTCTTAATGGGGTTGGCGTTAGGAAGGGCATCCAGCTGTAAAAACATATGCCACAATAAACCATCAGATGATTAAACCTACACAATTGTGGGGAATATCATTTTTTGAAACCGTGCAACCCACTCTGAGTGGAAAAAGTCACGTAAAAACGGATGATGATGATGATGATGATGATGACGACTCTGAACATAGAACATGCTCTAACACAACAGGCGCAAAAATAATTTAATAATTTATTGTCTGAAAGAGTCTGAATCTGTTACTAACTCAATGCAGGTATTGGGTCTCATAAACGCCAGCTTGTTTCTCATGAACATCTTATACACAGAACCTTTTTTAGATATGATCTTGCGGATTGGCAAAAACTTCAAGCACACATTGTGTTAATGAAACTACTTCAATAATAGCTGAAGCAATAAGCAATTATTCGTTCATGCAAGGAAATATCAGATAAAACCTCATTCATCGTCTTGGTTTTCTCCAGCATGTGCTACAGCCATAGCCCATCGTGATCATTTCTTTCATTGCTACCGACGTGATGCGACTGATCTTAACAGACAATTGTTTATTGCCTCTCACAATAATTGTAATTATGATGTTTGTAAAGCAAAAACGGTTTTTGCTGAAAGAACTAAAGATCATATCAATTCCAAAAAATAGGTTCATGTAAATTTTGGCATATCATTAAAAATGTTTGGGGTAATTTTAAACCATCTGTGCCTCCACTATTCAATGGTCCTGAAGTCATTAACCTTATCTAAGGATAAAGTTGAATTATATTCCAAGATTATTTCCAAATTGGATTCTAATAAAGCTACAGGACCTGATGGAATTCCTGTAATTGTTCTTCAAAGGTGTTCTACCAAGTTATCTCCCGTTTTGTGTGCTGTTTATAAAAAGTGTTTGGATGAATCTTGTTTTCCTTCATCTTGGAAGTTTGCCTCCGTTATTCCAATTTTAAAAAATTGTTGTGACTGATCTAATCCTTGCAATTATAGACCGATTAGTCTCATTTCCATTTTAAGCAAAGTTTAAGACTTTAATTAACCAGACCTTAGTGGAATTTATTGAAAAAAATAATTTGTTTTATGATTCCCAGTACGGGTTTCATTCTGGTCGTTCCACTGCTGTTGTTTTGACAGTTATAACTGAACGTTTTTATTGTGCCCTCAATGTTTCTGGTGAAGCGCGAGCAGTTGCTCTTGACATCTTCAAGGCATTTGATAAAGTCTGGCATCTGGGTCTATTGCATAAACTCAAAGCATATGGTTTAAAAGATTCCTTTTTTAAAATTATCTCTTTCTTCTTTCAACTAAGTTTGAAACTCAAGGTTGTTCGGTCATTCATCTTCCACTTTTTCCATTGATCCTGGAAAATTGTTCCTCAAGGATCAGTTCTCAGACTAACTTATTTCCTACTTTACATAAACGATCTTCCAGATAATATATCATGCACCACCATTATTTATGCTGACAATTCTACATTGTATTCCTGTCTTGTCAAATCAGATGATTGTGATAAGGTTAAATTGACCTCTGTTTTCAAAAAAGATCTCAATACGGTAGTTGAATGGGGTAAGAATTCGCTGGTTAACTTCAACCCATCTAAAACTAATCTTCTTTCCATCAACCATTTCAAGCAAGCATATTTACCTCAAATTTTTATGAATGGTTCTCATTTGCTTGAAAACAATTTATTTTGCCTTCTTGGTCTCATATTTACTAGCGACCTCTCATGGCGATCTTACATCGAAACTATTGCAAATTCAGCTGCAATGAAGGTTGGTTCTCTTTTACAAGAAATGAGTTAACTCACCTCTGAGTGTATCCTTTACCTTTACAAATCTTCAATACGTCCTTGCATGGAATACAGCTGCCACATTTGGGCAGGTGCTCTTGTGAATTGCCTGAATTTGTTAGACCGTGTTCAACGGCGTGTTTGCAATGCAATCGGTGCAGACTTATCTTCAAAACTGGACTCTCTATCACACCGGGAGTGGACCGATTCGCGGAAATTTCTGACATTAAAGTAGCTTCTCTTTGTCTTTTCTACAAGTTTTTTTATGGACGTTGTTCAAGCGAACTATTATCACTTACACTTTCTCCCAGAATTTTTCTCTAGGTTTTCATTGTCTTCTCATCAATGTTTGTGGGGATTTCTATAAGAACAGTTTTTGTCTGTGAACTTTAAGACTTTGGAACTTCCTTGCTTTTACATGCTTTCCTTCTGACTGTAACCTTCAACTGTTCAAATCAAATGTTCATCGATATCTTAAATCTGCTTAACCTTTCATGTAGGTCTTTAAGTGGCCTTTAGGGTTGTTTTGAGCCAACTACAATAAGAAAAAGACGGTGTTTTCTCCATTGCCACCATCTTTTTCATGTCTCTTTTGTCACGGGCTGGACAGATTCAGACGTGAGTCTGATTAGATGTTTTGAAGGGCTGGATTTTTTACTAACACTAATCTCAATGGACACTGTCTGTCTTACAATTAGATTCTCTAAGTTTTTAGTTATTATATAAATCGGTTTTCTCTTTTATATTGTAGAATTAATACTTTTGAATTGTGCCCACTGACGCTTATGCGCCCATCACCATCACATCAAAAATTTTCAAAAATTAAAGATTGTGTAGTGAGAATTCGAAAAATCTAAAAAGAAATTCTTCTCAAGTTAACAGTTATTACATGCATGGTTCAGTTATCTAATTTAATACTTTTATTATTATCATAGATATATATTACTATATACTTTTTGATTAGTAAATTATTTCATTTAAACTTATATTATATTATATATTGTACGAAATTGCTCTGATACAAAATAAATACACAAAGAATTTTTCTTGTAGATTTTCAAATTTTGTGAAATCTGGTGGAGAAGACTTTTTGCTTGGCAGTCAACCGGAGTCCACCATCCCTCAATATGATCAATTGCATACTGTCGTGAGTGGTTTAAATAATAGCTGATTCCCCAATTTTTAACTGTGAGTCCAATTCGGTTTTCGAATGACACTAGAATAGATTTATAAGTATAATAAAACAGCAATTAGTTTAATAATCAACAATGATGTTGTTAGTCAAAACATCGTTTTTGTATATAACCACTGTTGTCTTAGTGGTTGTTCGTCATTTGAGAAAGCACAGCATTAAATCCACCTCAAACCTGTATGGCTTTTTCTTTACATGTTGACAGTCGCGTAAGGCGACTACTTGCGCGACTCAATCATATCACGTTTGTTTAATTTTCCCCATATTTCGTACAGAACATTAAACGCTCTGAAAATCTCAAAATTATTAAATTAAACGAAAACTTAAACGAATTTACATTCACATTCATTTGAATGACCATTAAACCATGTGATGATTGTTGTTTAGTGACGTAGTTTACAACATTGTTATGCTCCTTCTGTATGCCTAAAGTTGTTAAGTTGAAAGATGCGCAAAATGTTTTATTTGTTGATTTTCTATCCTGTTACAGAGTAGTTCTTCTGCATTAGTTTGTCTTTAAGTTGAAAGAACATGTAGTGCATCATGTTAGCATGTCTGCCATTTCCTTTTGAAAATATTCATGTTGGCTGGGTTTTAATTCTCTAGCCAATTTTGTTTTAAATAAATAAGTTTTAAACGTAAGCTTCGAAAGGGCTAATTTTGAGTTGGCAGTTTTGAAGCGTAGTGCAATTGAATTCTGGTAGACTGTCTGGAATTTGGATATAAAACTAATACAGAACGTGTTAAAGTCTCTAAATACCGAGTTTGATTTTATATTTTAATAAATCTTTGTAAATAAACTAATGTTAAAAAATATTTATTGCGGGACTCAAAGTATCATCAATAGATTCAGCTAAATAAGTAAAACTTATTTACAAAAAGCCTTTTTTAAAAAAAAATTGTTTACAGATAACATCGATGTCGACAGACAGAAGTGTGTATGTTACTATGGTTACTAATTGTATGATTAGAAGAACTAAAGAAAATATATGATAAATATGCTGAAAAAGATTTTTAAAAACTGACAAATATGTGCTTTAACTGATTGATTATTCAGAAGAATTCAAATCACAAAACCATTTTTTATAAAACGTTTAACGTTTAACGCTTCCGTCCTCCAGTTTTAATATAGAAGAAGGCAATGTAAACAAGGCTTTGAGAGTCAGTCACTTGTACTTGACGCTTAGCTCTCGTGTTCGGGGTTCACGAGCATGAACGTCCCCCACTTGTTTACAACTTTTAAAAGATAAACATTTTTTTAAAAAGGTGTTTCATTTAGAGGTTTTCAGTAACATATACGGCAAACAATAGTAAAATAGATTGTTTAAATTGTTGTAACCGAATGTCAGATGCTTTGTTGTTTTTTAAATTTAAATCATAAAAAGTCGCGAAAGAGGAATATTTTATTAAGTGATAAAAATGTTCTGCGTTAAACATTGCGTACGTAAATCTGTCAATATGTAATTATGTCGTAAACGACCAAGTCAATGTATCTTCAGATTTAAAGCCAAACAAGATATGTTTTAGAAGTAAAGACCATTTACCGCGCAAGTTTTAAATGACATGTCAGAATTAAAAAATGACATTAAAAATTTATTGCGCGTCATCGCACACCTAGACAAATTCAGGCAAGTAGATATTGCATGTCTGAAATGTTTTTAACTTTCGGTTAGGCGTGCGAAGCACCACACGCCTAAATTTTTTTAATGAGAAAGCCTGATGTATGTATATATGTAAGCATTCAGCTTTAATGAGTCAGAGCTCCTCACATGTATAATTTGTATCGAGGAGTCTGAAGAAACCAGACTTTGATTGCGTTTCTTGCTTGACTTGTTGTATGCTAATGCTCCCTAAAAGTTTAGAAATATTGAGCCAGGGGTCTCGATAATAACTAGCTTTTGTAATGCAAGCCTGGTTCAAATTGGAGGGATTTTGTTGGTAAACAGGTCTCCTAAGTATTTGTGGCCCCTTCCACAAATATTGTTAAAGGCAGTTTTTTTTGTTTTTTACCCATGTTTAATATACAATTGATCTATGCCATATATATAATGCTTTTCAATCGCTCAGAAATGCACTCATGTGATATCCACAGTTTTCGTGTGTTTATTTATGTATTGAAAATGGTTAAATGTGGTAGATAAAAATTCATTTCGCATGTTACAGGAATGCCCTGATGGTGTCATGTGGCAACGACAAGGGGAACCCTTTACGTGTCGCGTCACCGAACCCGAGAAGAAGAGCAAATACAAAGGGATGAAGAGCTACATTGCATACAACGTTCACACCTCGGTATAAAAATATATTAGCGTGTCTGTATCAATGCTTCCATTTCATTCTTTTGTCAGGCTAACTCGAAAAAATATCTTCAATTCTTTCTTTCCTGATAGTAATAATGACCTTATATGTAATAAGGTACGAAATGGAGTAGAAATCTGTTAGACATTATATCAAAAGTACATTGTGGCAATGTGATTGATACATCTATCGAACGAAAATGCTCCACTCTTCAGCCTTGAATACCTTTGTCTCAGTATTAGAAGATCAACCATGGAGACAGGGAATAAACAATTCCCCTATGGTGGTTCATCGCAAAAGAGGAACCATTGACAACTCAATCTTCGACAAAACATACAGCAATCACCTTGTTTTCATTTTAAAATCACAACAGCGGTTTGTTGTACGAAATAAAATTTTGTTTGTTTAGAACTCTTCCGTTGTTGTGCAACATCGATTCAAGCATTTTGATTGGCTGTATGAGCGTCTCGCATTGAAATTCCCCTGCATCTCAGTACCACCATTACCCGATAAACAGTTCACGGGTAAGTGTTGCAATATTTCTGGTCTGCAGTTTTTCAATGTTTTTTACTTGTTCGCGGGCATGTTACCAGTGGTGTAATTACAATATAGTTAAAATTCTTAAATGTCAAGTTAGAGTTCAGGCAGGGGAAGATTTCAGTAAATCTATGTATATAAAGGACTCAAGTAGACCCAACGTATGGATACAAAATATCTCTCTCAAGGTGTTCTTACTACTATTTTTATTACTTCTTTTTTATTTTTTTCAATTTTAGTAATTAACTTTGCCAAAAGAAAAGTAAGCTGAGGCAGTTAATTCTCGACGCTGTTACTCTCTCTCTTTTTGATATATTGACATATATAATAGCTATGTAGAACAATTATTAATCTCAATTCGCTGTTAACACAAGTAAACACAATCAACTAAAGTATTTCAAATTCATTCATTTATTCAAGCTACTAGCTTTAGTTGATAGCAATTTTTACATTAATTAGGCACCTGTTTGAAATATATATGGTACAGAATTTTTTATTTATTGAATACTTCTGAAGAATTCTGCTTTGAACTTTGATTGAAATTTGACATCTATAAAAAACTATACGTTTATTTTCTCTCAACATTACAAATTCAATTTGATTTTTTAAAAAAAACTTCAGTGAAAAATAAGCACAAGGCAACACAACGTCCGTTTAAATAATCATTGTTTGTTTTGTTTGTTTGTTGTTCCATCATTTTCCTCATTTTTATCTATCAATCATTTCAATAAATTATTTCTCCAAAACAAAAATACATTAATTAATACATTAAAGGTGTTTTAGTTCATTTGTAAAGTTACATATCCATTTTTTGTCAATAATAATTTTCCTTGTTTACATATTTTATTTGCTTTTAAAATAATGAAATAAAAAACTTTGTTAATTTATTTGTTTAATTTATACTTTGTTACTTTGTTAGTGTTTATTTCATATTTAATAAAATGTTTGGGAATTAAGTACAAACACAACAAATAACGATCTGCTGTTTTGAGACTAATTTGTCAGTAATTTGTATCCATAGCTTATCACTGAAATATGAGAAATTATTTATATAAATACCAATATTTTTCTCTCGTTGTTTTTAAACTAAAAAATCAACATGATATAAATATATGTACATTTATTTAGTACTTTGCAGTAATAATTTGTTCAGAACACCGAGGAAAGAAATATTTGTTCTTGTTTAGGGCGTTATTCCGAAGATTTGGTGAAGAAACGCAGGTACTTGCTGGAGAAGTGGATGAACCGAGTTGCACGTCATCCTGTGCTGGCCCAAAGTCGCATCTTTCTACATTTTATCCGAACGTGCTCTGAAACAAGAGAAAAGGTGAGTGAATCGATTGGACAGTGCAGGACTCATCACAAATGTTCATAGAACACAACTTGTTTCGTTCAACACATACATTCAACTACTAATTTGCATTTCAGAGTTTTTCAATTTTGTTGCATATGAATAGATAGATATGTGATAGATATTGGTTGTTACTATTGAGGGCGCCTCAGACTGTCTCTTCTACCATCAACACCCATACTTGACCCATGCTGTTCATTCGCTGGGTCAGAATGCCAGAATGATTTGAACTTGCAATCTGGGAAATCTGAAAATTACATAATGTTCCTAACCGTGCTTACTTGAAACTTTCCAGACTTTTACTAAAAAACATGTAAAACTAAAAAAGTGTACCTGCTAAAAAAAATTTATTACCGAAGAATTTTGTAAATTGGCGATAGCATTGATTATAAATATTCAAGTATATTTACAGTTTTTGAGAAATAAATTTTGTGGGGTTTTTAGGAATGGAAAGATGGAAAACGCAAAACGGAGACGGACAAGGTGGTTGGCGCGCAGTTCTTCTACACAATTAACGCCCATGATCTTGGCTTGACTCCTCACAAAGTGTAAGTGTTGCACGTTTATAGTTTACTGACCACAAACACATATATGAGGTACATTTGTAGGAAATATGACAAAAAACACTCAGCAGTCAAACTCAAAGCTTCATTACTTTATACAATACATTTATAAATTTTTAAAAATGGGGATTTAGTCATTCGGTTTTTAGTCCAACAAAATCTAGGTACTGAAGTAAGTTTTGAAAGCATTCTGTTCCCGCTTTTCAACCTGTAACTGCCAGACTATTAATTACCGATTAACTTCATTGCATTAACTTGGAAGTGATGAGAAAGGTCTTATCAGGTTTTTTAAAATCAGCGATAATATTATTATTGTATAATGTATATATCATAACTTTGTTGAAGTATTCTTAACTCAGAGGGGAAGAACTGAGTAGAGAGTCTGCTCAATCAGAATAATTTATTGGAATGATTTCTGTCGTCACCAATATTTTTGTGCTTGCTTCCCTAGTATAACTTTCCAAAAACTTGGAAGTTGTTGCTTTAAAAGGGTCAAGGTTAGGTCCAGGGGACTACGCATACCCCGGATAAAAACGCCTTACACTGTCAAAAAGGATGAATAATATTGGGAAGCAGAATGTATAATTGTTTGTTTGTTGTAGAGATGTTGAGGTGGAGGTTTTCAAAGACTTCGTCAAGAACATGGACGACAACACAAAGAAGATGATTGAAATCGGAGAAACTCATTGGGATAAGATATCGAGATGTAATACAAAATTGGGACTTTATTGTTGACTTTAACAGTAATAACTGCTGTATTGATAATGGTTTGTGGCATCTACTTGATAAGACAGTCCCACAATTAAGGAGAGATTTCAACCTAACTTTGTAACAATTTCATTATTCCAATGGAGACAAATTGTTCTTTTTTTGGTTGAAAACTGGCCCGCTTTAAGCTTTTTTTGTGGCAATGTTCAAAATTAGATGTTGCAAGCTTTGTTCTGGTATCCGACACCTAACTGTTGAAAAAACACTTCACCAATCAGCAGAATTCTGGTAAACGCATACAATACTGACATACTTGTTGTTTGCATAATACCAGCCATCTGTCAGTTAAACTTCAGTTTAAGGTGTTTAGACTATCAAAATATTGAAATTTACATATTAAAAAAAGGTGGCTGTTGCAAAATTTAGCGAGAAACATATAGTTTTATTGCTTCCTTTTGAATGCGCTTCTCCATGTAACTTGTTGTTGTTTTGTTCTTTTAGCTCACAAGAATGAATACAAGAAGCTGGCAGGTGGATTCCAAAACTTGAGCTCATCGTTCGCAACAGAAAACGCTCCCTGTAAGCAATCGCTCAACTTTTCAAAACAATTATACATATTAGACGCACTGAATTCTATACATTTTTCCATAAATATATAACAGTAAAAAGTAAAGCGGCCGAATTAACCCTAATGTTGGTAACGAGCGTAAACCAAGGGTGTAACCGTTGAGGCGGGCGCCACTCCTATCACCAACACCCATACTTTACCGCATCAAAATGCTACTCGTTTGCTGTGGCAGTGAGGCTGGGAGGATTTGTACTCGCAAATCACAGAAATCTATTTAATTGTTAACACACAATGCTGTGTAACTTGAATCTAATGGATGTTGATTGATTTCATATGTATAGATATCATAAGATTCTTTTTCACAATTTCTTCATCTAGGTTCACTTGTGTTGACTCAAGCCATGGAGCATACTGGCCAACAGTATAGCGAGATCGGTGACTTGTGTGGAGAACAGGTGAAACACTTACTAGAACGTCATGCTGAGGTCGTCATCTGTTATAACAGTTTTTGTTTTTATTAAAGAAAGTGACTGCCATTTAATTTAGTTTATTTTCTGAGCATTTTGGACTCACATCTTGTTTTATATATATATATATAATTACTAGCAATTAATATGCATTAATGTATGGTATAAAAATAGTTTTAATATTTCAAAATACAATTATACGCAAAAACAGGATTTATTCTCGGCGTAAAAAAATACAAGAATATTTACAAATCTTTTAAATATATATTTTGCAATGAATGCAACCTTTTGCAGCCAAAGAAAGACATTCTCCAAGTACTGGAGGTGCTACGCGAATATACCGGCCTACTTTCCACTTACCCGGAGATTATCAACGTTCACAAGGTAATATTTCAAACGTTGCTGTTCTTGAGAAAGGGTTGATTAATAATCACATTCTCTTAACCTTCTCTGACCTGCCCGCAGTCTGTAAAGATTTCGTTACTCTAAAAGCATGCGAGAATCAACACACAAGCGGAAGGAGCTTCACTAAACCACTTTATGTTTTTAGAATTCTATGTTTTCCATCGCTATAGTCAGGTTTTCTTTTTGGTATTTTTGTGTTGGCAACCAATTGGTCTACGCATGCTCTTTAAGGTTTGAAACCATAGATATTCTTTTGATGTACCTATATTGCATGCCCCCATTGGATAAAAAATATGAATCAACCAGAAAGGCAAAGCAGCCGGTAAACAACTTTAAAAGATTATTTCATGAGATTGCTTAGTGAGAATTATTTTTTCCTTTTTCAAAACCTATTATATACCTATTTTTAAAACCCCTTAGGACCTTTCCAAACTAGGGAGTTCGATTGCAAACAGACAATAGTTGAAGTAATAGTGGAGTAGAGCACCAGTAATATGTACAAATTCTCTCTGGGTTCCTTTATTTGTTGTTGGGCCACACACTACTATCCTTCCATTTTTAGGGTGCTTTTTCTAAAGTGAAAGAATGCCAGAAACTTCAAGAAGAAGAGAAATTGAAGGTAATTGTTTCTTTTTTCGTCGCTGACACCAAGAACACTCAAGGGTCCTTTTCGTTTATTGTTTTTTTCTCCTCGAGTTTGTTCATAAATTTAAGTTTTCTTAAAGGAACTGTTTGGTAATTTACTGTTCAAGTAATTACATAACTTGCTTGCCGTGCACGGGTATTTTCGTGACGATGTTTACATGGGGGTCTGCGCGGTAATTATAGAATCCGTGACGTCAGAAAAGCAATATAATGCAAATAAGTCAAAATGACAAGGCGTGACTTCGCAGTATCTTGTCGTAACGAAAACGTATCGCCCCATCAGTAAGAAGGACACTGAAATTTCGGTTTGCCGAAATATTTGATTTGACCTGATCGACTTTGAAGAGATCTTCCTACATGCAATATTTTAATTACTCCCCCCCCCCCCCCCCCCTGGTGGCAGAAGAGTAAGCCGTATACTTCCAGCTTCTCGGGTCTTAGTGACGCTCGCGAATTTTATGGGATGATAACGTTAAGTGATTATTGAACGACCGATAGTCGTTCGTCAACTTTAGAAATAATTTCACATTCTTTCAATTAAATCTTTTAAACACGACTAGCTGCTTCTTTTTCAGTATGCGGAAGTAGCTGATATTTCACAAAGAATGGATACTGTTTCCAGTGCCATGCTAGGTAAGTAAGTGTAGCATATCTCTACATATCATTTCATGTCATTCTACATCTTGTTTTCTTACCATGCCAACCCATTCTCGTTGACATTTGTACATATATTGAACGTCGAAAACTTCCTCTGCTCTTTTTAACCAAGAGACGTCAACGTAGGTTGAGCAAGAAAAGTTGCAGTGTTTTTATATTCAGAATTAAGAGTTCAAACAACGAAGCCTTTGAACTATTAAATAAGCGCCTACTCAAAGCAAAGCAAAAATGTTTTTTTTATTCATTCGTCACTTTGAACCTCATCATTCGATCCACAATTTTATGATTTTCAGAATTTTAAGTTCTTCTACATCTAGCTGAGATTCACCATTTCCACCGCGAAAGATGCAAAGACTTCACGGACGTGATGAAGCACTACCTTTCCCAGCAGGTGGTCTATCACGAGAAGATCATCGAGAAGTTAAACTCCTCCATACAGATGTTCGATCAAGTGCCAGATTAACGGCCCTGGTGTATCTGTCTGCGCGAGAAATATTTTTTTACGTTTTATATGATTGTTTAGTTTTGTTGTTTTTTTTAAAATAAAATTTGCATTTTTGTATTTTGATGCCCCTCGAACTATTTGATTCCCACACCTCTTTCAATTTTTATCTTTCATTGTGTATAACAAATAGATTTTAACGTAGTTTTACAAATAATAACACGTTGGTTATGACGTCAAGAATTTTCCGTTCACAAAGTCGTGTTCTTCTGAGAGCTGATTGGATTAGATAATTAAACGACGCACGGTATATAATACAAGGCTGCAGTTTCGATATTTTCGAGTTATTCCTGACAAAGTTATTTTTCTAATAAAGGAAAGTTGTGAAAATTTCTTTTTGATCTAATTCTTTGATGTAACCTCGGAAGTTTTTAATTTACTTTCCAAAACAAAGCGAACCAAAAATTTAGAAGATTGGTCACGTAATAGTATAATTTTTTCACGCAAGTCAACAGCTAATTATGCAGCTACGCATGCGCAGTACTTGCTAATAAAAATACGTAGAGTAGACCAGATTAGTCTTGGAGAGGCACCAACTTTTGAAAAAAGCAAAAATTATACCTGTTTGTAAACAAGGGGGGAATCCATAGACTCCAGATCAATCTCTTTTTCAACGATTTTTGTATCATCGACAGTTTGGTTTACCTCTGTATCACTCTGCGGACACGTCATAACTGACTTTCCAAACCATTTCTAATGGATTTGAAAATATCTTCTTACAATAACTGTTTTTCTGACCAAAAGCTTCTGGACGCAGTGAATCATAAAATCTGAATAAATAAACCTTTGCATTACGTCAAATGTGATGTGCCGTAAGGTTCCATATTGGGCCCCTTCTTTTCCTTATCTACGTCAACAATCTTCCTAAGCCACTGAAAATTGCCGTAGATGCTATACAATTAGAGTTAATGAATTTCTCCCGTAAACGGCCGTAGTAGATGGCAGACGTTGGTAAAGAAGGGTACATGTGAAACATGAATATTTTGCTAACGAACTTAGATCTTATTCTTCAGGGAGAAGTGATGGAAATACAATCAAAAACAATTTTATGCGACCAAAGTATTACAAATTGTCCACACCAAGTTGTCCAAACTCTTACAACAAAATCAGCGTGTTTTTGTTATGCGACAATAGACGTCACGTGATAGAAACGACATAAAATAGCATATAAAATAAACACATTTGAATATTCAAATCTTTTTACAGAAATGGAATAAAACATTCAATTATGTACATGCAGATAGTTTTTCCAGAAAATAAACAGCTTTAATAAAGTTTCGTAACGAGTATTCTTGTCCGCATGGTCAGCGGTAGGGGTGGTAAAAAATCCCGCTGACATTCTTTACATTCTTCTCTAACGCATCAAACATCAATTTAAAAAGACATCGGGAATGAATAAAAACTTAGTGTTAGCTATCATCTTCAACTTTCAAATTTTTTCAACCGATTAGGGGTAAACATTTTGTATCCATTTAAATGAAATTGAACAATCTTTCTCTCTTTCTGACATCTCAATAGTTGCTGAGTCACAATCCTTTTGTATTTTGGCTACACCCATTGTCAAGAAAGACTCGACTCTCATTGATTACGAGAACTGTGGATACCAACGTATTGTCTGAATGTGATCGGAGAAAATAAAAAACAACATGTCACGTGACAACACGTCAGCAAATTTAAACAATGAAGTGCTGTTTTTGTATCCGCTTTTCTTTTCATTACTTTTCAACTCTTTTCCTTCTGAAACCTATACTACGTGTCAAGTCCTGAATACGTGTCAAGATGGCAGCAAGAAAGGATGTGTTTTTCGGAGCGCTGCTAGTATTGGTGTTTTGTATGAATTTTATGGTCAGAAGAGCTTGTTTCTCATCACCCGATGGTGTTGGTATTACATATGGAGATATGTATGATGGCAAAGAAAGTTTTATTCTATCAGTTTTTCACCGAAAGCAGTTAAAAATTATTTCGCCTACGAAGAGATCAGTATGTTTCTTATTATGAATGTTATGTGGAGACGTAGAACTGCAACCAGGTCCTAATAATCAGAGAGATTTTAAAGCCCTTTCATTAAAAAAAGGGATTGAAGTTTTTGCCATCAAAACATCAGGGGTTTATTCGGAAAGATTGATGAAATTAAAGAAATCTTAGCAGGCCCACCGAGAGAGGGGGACAAGGGGGCAAAGTACCCGGGGCCCATACTAAACAGGGGCCCATAAATATTTGAAACAATTTTTATTTTGTTTAGCAATGGGATTAAATGCTTTAAAATTAAGAAATAAAAATAATACTGCACTTAATGACTAATTTGAGTTAAGCAGCCATACAGATAAGATACACAAATCTCATCAAATTCATTTCATTATTTCTTACAATGTAATTACTATTACAGTACCTTTTGTGCTTTATCACTAATTAAATCATATTACTTTAAGTTGATTTTTTCTAATTAATGTAGTAAGTTTTATTGATTTAATACCACAGACTAAACAGACAATAAGCCTATAAGGCCCCCCAATAATGACATAGGCCCTTTTCAATAGCCTACCCCCCATAAAAAATGTTTGTGTCTTCGGCTAAAATAACACTCGCGCTGCGCACTCGTTCTAGGGCCCAACTACACTTCTGTCCCCCATGCTTTTGTTTCTCTTGGCGGCCCTGAATCTTAGTATCAAATAACTTTGACGTGTTCGGTTTATCAGAAACCTCTGTTAACAAGGTTTTACCAGATGCTATGTTTGAAATCCAGGGGTACACATTTATCAGATCTGATCGAAAAAATGGTAAAGGAGGTGGTGTAGGGAAGGAATCAATTATTTAAGAAGAGTCGACCTTGAAAATGACGAGATTGAAGCGATTTGGATCGAGATAAGACTGAAAAACACGAAACCATTACTTTCTGGAACTATGTATAAACCTCCGGACGCGTCAAAATACCTCTAAAAAAACTTCAAAATTTTGTTGACAAAAACTTTACAAACAATTGAAAAAGAGAGAAAGGAAGCAATTATCATGGGAGACATGAATGTTAACTACCTTATTGAAAATGATCACGCAGCGATTAAAGACATCTTTAAAGATAATGATTTTAAGCAAATACTTGACACCTCTACGCGAACAACAAAGCAAACGGCTACATTAATTGATTTAATACAAGTTAATAATAAACAAAATATTTCATATAAAACAATTATTCCTGCAGGATTAAGCGACCATGATTTAATAGCATGCGTGAGACAAACTAATAACATCAGGTTTGAGTCAGAGACAATACGCTGACTGTCGAGATTACCGTAATTATGACGTCAATGCAATAAACAACGAACTCTGCAATGAAAACTGGGATGATGTTTACAACAGCAACTCTTCAAACCAGAGCTGGGAAGAAATGAAACATATCTTAAATAGAACCTTAGATAAGCATGCACCGCTCGTCACAAAGCGTGTTAAAGGAAAAACGTCTTCTTGGATAACAAAAGAACTTAATCGACACATGATCAGCTCTATCGCAAAGCGCGGAAATGCAACAAAGATGAAGACTGGCTATTAAACGAAATTTTGTTAAAAATGAAATACAACGAACCAAAAAGACCTTTATCAATGGTAAATTAAAGGATACTTCAAATAAACCCGAGCGCTTCTGGAGGACCATTAAGCAAATTTATCCCACAAAAGCAAAATCCTCAGAACACTCCACCAACTTTCGTACGAGCAATAATGTTATCCTTAATGATAAACTAAGCATTGCTAACGGTTTCTGTTGCTTCTTCACTGGAGTTGAGACTCTGTTAAAGAAAAGCGTCTTTCCTATGTCTCAAATGTTACGAAAGTCGAAACCAACAAATGTTGACTCAAATGTGGTGAAACAAAAATTCAACTTCAGAACTGCTACCGAATTGGAAGTGTTGAAATATTTAAAAAGGTTCAACCGAAAGTGTGCTGTTGGGTTGGATGTAATTTCATCGTTATTCCTGAAAGATATTGCTTGTGTCATTTCGCAGCCATTGACGCATATCATTAACTTCTCGCTAAGGACAGGTGTGGTTCCAGATGACTTCAAAAAGGCCAGAGTAGTACCAATTTACAAATCAGGTGCACATAACAACTTTGATAACTATCGTCCTATCAGTATCTTACCAGCAGATTCCAAAGTGCTCGAAAAATGCGTACTAACTCAATTAATTGATCACCTGGAGGAACACAGACTATTATCTCCAAGTCAGTTTGGTTTTCAAAAAAATCGCTTCACGGATCTTGCAACAGTGTGGTTCACCGACCAGGTAAGGAAAGCAATGGATAAAGGTATGCTCACAGGTGTCATTTACGTAGACCTTAGTAAAGCCTTTGATACCGTGGGTCACTCAGAAATCATTAACAATTGTTTGTGGTGTGCCACAGGGATCAATACTTGGTACTTTGTTATTTGTATTGTTTTTAAATGACATTACCGTAGCTCTTAGCAACGCACAAATCATAAAATACACCGATGATATGGTCATATTCTATTCAAACCATAACGCCGCCAATATACAAGTAGTCCTAAACAACGAGTTCAACTCTTTGACAACCTGGTTCCAACAAAATGAGTTAATTATCAATACTAAACCAGGAAAGATGGAAGTGACACTGTTTGGAACGATTGCCCATACTCTACTTTTGGAAATTTATCAAAAACCCTTGAAGCGAACTGAAAACCGGGCTCAAAAGATAATCGGAAAAATACCTGTCGCCTCCATGAAATCGTTTCTACGTCAACGTGTTACAATATTTGTTCATCGATGTATATCAAAAAGTGTCTGCAAAAATTTTGAGAACTATTTCGAACTAAACAAAACTAAGATAAATACTAGAAACAGCGGAACTCTTATACGACTGCCTAAAGTAAAGCTGGAAGTGGCCCGTTAATCATTTTACTTCCAAGGAGGACTTGAGTACAATAAGCTTCCACTAAAAATTAGATCTGAAATGAACCATATCAAATTCAAAGAAAAAATCAAACAATATTTTATTAAACAACTACTTAATTAGTTTGTAATTATTTTTAGGCAAATATATCATATTTTATCACTCCCTTTTTCAATTATTTGTAATATATCCTTTATTATTATTGTTTTTTATATTCCACAGGACTTCCAGGACAACAGTGTATATAGTATGGATAATCTTGTATATATTATTTACGACTGAGGAATTTTGTTATAAATATTTGAGAATAAATAAATAACCTTGGAGAGGGTGATACTTCGTCGCGTCTAATTATTTTCCAACAAAACAATTTTTTTAGATCGAAAAGTGTTTAACATTGACTCTGTTAGCAAGAACGGTAGTAAGAACATATTTTTTTTGTTTTCACAATTCGACAAAAAATGCTTTGAAATCTAGAAGATTTCTTGACTTGATTAGTGGTTCTTCTGCTCCATCGTCCTGCTTTTTTATTGACACCACCTTAAAACATGAAATGAACAAGTTACTTAGGTACAGGACCGGATTGACCTGGTTTGAGGCCCAGGGCCCACATTGGTGAGGGCCTCTCCATGTTTTTTGTAAATTTCCTACATTATAAAAGTTGAATCAAGCTCCTAACCCGTGAACAAAAATGGAAGATGCATTTATTTATATCTAACAGAAATAGCAAATAAACAACGATCTACAACACAGCCTTTCTGGATTATTCTCACGGTAAAGTTGTTGATGATAACTGAAATGTCAAAGTCATTCATAACATCTGACTCAATGCTCATGCTTGCTAAATTGACTAAAAGGGTTATGAACCATTGATGTACGCAACCGATTCTTAATCAATTTTAATTTTGAAAACGATCGTTCACCGCTACAGTTTGCTACCATCAATAGTAAGTACATTCTAAGAGCAATCTCGACATTGAAAAATGTAGGTTGCACATGTTTGGATATGATGAGATTGTACAGGAAGAGCTCAGTATCTCACCTTTCATCTCACCTATCATGTATCTTTGTGATGGGCTGAGCCGTGCTTCCTCTTCTCGGCCGTAGTCAAAAGAATAATTGCGGCGTATCTTTCGAATTTCTACCTGTATATACTCTGTGGAACCAGACAACTCCTGTCCTTGCCTCTGATATTTATTGAAGCAATCATGCTTGGACAAAATGAAGTCCTTTAGACTCGTCAGTGAGGCAACGGCTGTATTCAGATCAAATTTTGCTTCTTGCAAGCTGTGATTAGTTGCGTTAACCCGCTGTAGAAGATCATTCCAGAAGACTTTGTAAATCCCTGCAAGCAGTGAAACAGAGATTCAATTGTATATGAAGTGCGTAGAATTATTGTATATCATAAGAGCGCACCAGATCTGCTTAATACACCTATCGGTCTCCAATTGATTAAATCGTGTCAGCAATCCTTCGCCTTCACAGCCAACATGTGCTTTCTCCTCACTGTTACTGCATATTTGTTCCAATTATTTATCTGTAGGAAATCATTTTTAGCGCCTTTGTAGCATCTGCGCTACAAGACCAGCAAGTTTAACCCAACGCCCTGGTGAAATGGTAACCGGACATTTCCCCGACAGTTATTTCTACGACGGACGTTTCTCCGACATACGTTTCCCCGACGAACATTTCCCCGACGCGGACATGTTTCCGACGCGGACATTTAAATACTTTAAAGCAAGAAATTGTTGCCGGAAGAAAAGTTGAGAAAGTTGCAATTTTATTTTCGCAACTTTAAAACAAAAAGTTGCGTACATTAAATGTTGCGAGACAAGACAATCATAAAATGTTGCGTACACATTAACTGTTGCGAGTGAAGTTGAAATTACGATAATTTTTCTTGTCGTTCCATGCAACTTAGCGTTTGGACACTCAATTCATTCCAAAATTAATTAGTGAGCGGCTATAAATAAAAACGTTGTATTTCATCAAAAATAAATGGGTGCAATTAAATATACTAAAACTTCGGGTCGAGGTCTTCATGATAATGCTTAACCCTATTCAGGCCATTTGGTCCCCCCCACCGGTTTTTTTATAAATAACTTCTCATAGAAATATGCTATGACCCTGAAATTTTCTGACTTTTCCTAAAATTTATATAGGAATATTTTGGAAAAGTTTTTATTTTGAAAAATTATGCTCATCTTGAGTATTCTGACATTTTATTGACATGACCAAAATCCCAAATATGAAAATTTTGGAATTCGTCTAAAACAACTTTATTTCAATAAACTTAAAATTGTTTTGTTATATAAACAAGATTACTCTCGACACTCTTTTATGTCATTTCTCTATTTTCATCCATCATCATTAGGGTAAAATTTAGTGAAAGTAAACTAAACACTGTTATATATCATTCTTTTGCAAATTTTTCAGAGAATTCAAATATGACGTCAGCATTTGTTTCACAATAGGCTCTACTTTGTAAAATTTATTCAAATGCTGGAACCAATTTCTAACTTGGTTATTCAATGTTGTTGATGTTTTTTATATGAAAATTTCCCTATTTTGACGATGCCGATGACGTCATAACTATTACGCAATCAATTTTTATTATATTTGGTACAAATACTACAAAAAATCAAAAAATTTAGGTCCCAACATTCGCAATTGAGTTTGTCATTTCACAAGGCCTACAAGACCTTTTTTGGGAGTTTTGATGACGTCAGCGACATGTCCGCGTCGTGTAAATTTTCGGTCGGGGAATTGTCCGTCGGGGAAATGACCGTCGGGAAAATGTTGCTGCTATTGGTGGCTTATGTCATTGGCTTTCCCCACCAGGCAAGATACTCCAGGTTTCCTACATAATGGCAAAGGAGAGAAGGGTGAAACTTCCAATGCACAGGACTCTGTCGAGTCATAGGCCCTGCCTCTTCTGTGTATTTCCTTCTAAAAAAAGTTGTTGTGACACGTTTGAAAGTCAGCGACACATCAGCGACACCGTTCTGTTTGTCACAGAGAATTTTTCACGTGACTGAACACTTTATTTTCATATCTAAAAGATAAGTTAAAATTTGAATAATCACTTTACCCATTTCTTGTTGTACGAATCCTTTTACCTATCACCCGATCTGGTGGGGGGCCCCTTTTGGTGGGAGGCCTGGGTCCCCTGGGCCCACCCCTTAATCCAACCCTGAGAAGGATACAGTCTAAATTTAATAATTTTTACCTGTAATTCCTTTAATGTGCCACTAGTAGATAATCCATGATCTGTCAACCATTTTATACAATCGTTTTTATTGAAAGTAACATCCATTTTGTAAACATTATATATCAAAAAACGTACTACAATAGACTTATCCCGAATTCCAATTATGTCACTTTTTAGTTGTTTCAATACGATGCAACCGTGACAACAAAATCGATAAGTTGTAAACATGTCGAGTATAAAGGATATAATCGATTCTGCTGAAATCACTGTAGTCTTAACAGCATCTAACCAGTCAAAAAGTTCTAGTGAGGACAAAATTTATATTCCATATCAATATTACGTATTTGTTTTTTAATTTTCCCCTCACGCTAGATATTCTAAATCTCATACGTCGAAACAACCACGTGTGATAGTCCGTAATATAGCTTACAAACGTCATCATTTGTTCTAAGAATCTACGGTTTCGTTCACAGGCGCTAGCTTATAAACATTAAGGCTTTTAGGTGATTTAAAAATTAAGGCAAACTCCACAATTGATGTATTTAGTGAAAAGTGAAAGGTAAGAAATATTTTATTTATTTACTTTTAAATAAAAACATCTCTGTAAGCAAAAGTTTAAAAAACTGGATTCGAATCGTCAATTTCGAAACGGCTAGTTTCGAAACGTGATAGGTATATATCTAGTGGAATCGATTTGTCATGGTATTTAATTGCCTTTGAGTTAGATTTTTGTATGAAGCATGTTTATCTAGAATACTCTCAAATTGTTGTAAGAAAATAGCTACCGAATCATTTACATTGTCAGTCTCTTTAATATGTAAATCCCATTTCTATATATATAATTGATATTCAAGGTCTGATTTGGGTTTTGTTGTTTGTAAAAAATTTAATTGGAAAATGCTTAGCTCTAACAGATATAATGGTTGATATGGTAAGCCTCATATATTGCTCCCAAATTCAAATCTTAATTTGAGTTTGTTTGTAAACCTCCTTTTGGTAAATATCGCCATTTTTCATCAACTGTATATATCAGTTAAATGATACTTAAATTTTGAAAGTATATAAGCCTCAACTCTAGCTCCAACAAGAATTTAGTTAATTTAGTTTTATGTATGAAACTTCACTTTTTGTCAGAAAATAACCAAAAAATCCTGTTGTACCAGAATGCCACTCATAATTAGTTCCTTTTCTGCCTCCCTAACTCACTTTTTTTCAGAATATTTTTTCAATATTGTTTTCACCAAATCATCATGTAGAGTGTATATACATTTTAATATTATTTTATTTTGAATAATTACATTCTAATTAACTACCATTAATTCTGATAGAAATTATTGTACTTTTTGATTGGAATCTCTACATTTCATCTCAAAATGGTAGCGCACTTTGAGTTTTTTTATTAATCTGGTTTCCATTGACAAAGATTTCTTCGCTTTCCGCATTAATAATTTTGATTTCTTTTTATTGTAAAAAATAACGAAGATAAATAAAGCAAATAAAAATATTTTTTGCAAGTCAGACTTGAAAAAATAGTTGACAAATAAAGAATTAAAATATACAGAAATTAGTGAAAAAAAATTATAACTTAACAAAATCTTTGAAAAACTTAGATTTGAACAGGGTATTGATCAACAATTTGACTCCAAATATGATAAATGTAGCTGCCCGGTCTTCGCCAGGTTGTGGTATCTGCGTCTGATTCCTCTCGAGAACAACTTTGTGTTTTATGGGCTTCTGTTTACGTTTTAATTCATTCAGTTTTCGTCTTTGTCTCTTCTCCGTCCGTGTATTTCCTTTATGTTTCTCCATTGTCTTTACGCCTTAGTTTATCGTCATTTGTCCTTAGGGAAATTAGCTTATATTTCATATATGTATACGTGTACACGTTGCGTGTAGATTTGTCGTGTTAGTGGGCGTTGTATGTGTATATGTGATGTGCTAAAGCTTCCCTGTCTTGTAGATTATTTGTTTAGTAAGTTTTATATTTATTTCTACTTTGTTTGTTCATCTCTTTCTGTTTACTGTCTGGTTTTAGTATTTCTGTTTTGTATTCTTTTTCACGTAGTTTGTTTGTATTTTTCTTATAGCACGTTTTTAAGTTAAAACGAGTTCAAACAAGCACAAGGTTTCGTTTTCTTTAATAAATGCGGTGGTTTAACTGTTGCAGCCACATATACTCCATCAAATAATCTGATACCATTTCTCTGTTTGGTAGTCTGTGCAGTGCATTGCTTTGAATTTTGACTTCGCACACTTCCACATAGCTTCCACATGGTTGGTAGTTACTTGCGTGTTTAGATCAATGAAATGATATATATGATTCACGGTGTGATGCTCAATTTCCAACCTTGCAAATGCATTGTACAAAGCCTTTGTTTGATCAAAGGAGCGTTTCGGCATCACATCTTTGAACTGAAATTAGAAATCTTTGTTTTGTTGCTGTTTCATAACCTCTAAAAATGCATTGCTCTGGTATCATTCTCCCTTTGTTATACTTTTGTCTTGAAAACAATAACTCGTCAATTTCAATAAAAACATTGACTTGAAAATTAATTATTTGTTCCTAATATTTATTTGTACGTACAATTTTATGAAAAATTCACTTACACTAACGTACAAGCAAAAACATTTTCATGTACATCATATCATTTTTTCCAAAGTTTCATTTGTTCAGCTCTGGTAAATGTTTATTGTTGAATCAAATCAATGAAAGAACGGGCGTGTAGGAAGTGTTAAAAGCTGGGTGGGAAAAGGGGGTTTAAAATAATCTGAAAGTCTCCCAATAAACAACGGGAAAAAATTTGCATCTGGAATGTCTAAAACGGCGGAACTTTTAGACAAGAAACAAAACGTTGTGTGTTTATAGATATTTCTCTTCAAACTACCACGAAATCATAATACAATTTTTACATTTCAAATTTTGAAAATATGCAAATACGTTGATTGTTTTTAAAAAAAATTGCGAGCCAAATACTTGCGAAAATAATCTTTTCCAATTTGAGAACCGAGTTGTCATGAGAGGATATCCGTACAAGTTCAAGAAATTGAACTACTGTACGATCTTGATCTTCAGAAGAATTTTTTTACGATGCGCATTGTTAGCAAATGGAACAGTCTTCCAAAGGATAGTTATATGCGTGCCATCCTTTAAAAACCATCTAGATTGATATTTACGGAACAAATTTTATTTATATCTCTTAATTTGTTGTAAATATCTCCTTTAATTTGTTTTAGAACTTGCCGCATAGGTTAACAGGTAAAATTTGCCTATACATGTTGGAAACCTAAATTTAAATTACACATAACAGATATTTGTTGAATGAAATTTAACATAATGCAAGCAAAACACGAACATTCTTTGAGAACATTCTATATATCTTTAATAGAAACCGTCCACATTTTCAAGTAAACAAACACTTCAAAAAGTATTCTAAAAAAGCAAGCTAGGAGGCAGAAAAGGAACTAGTGCCCCCATAACTTGTACACATTCTTCTCAACAGTTTTGCGAATGCAATGAACAATTTCAGAATGTCCCCAGGAAAAAAGAGTTTGTCTCTATGAAGGTAAATTGTACAAAGCAGCATATTCAAAAACAGCTTCTTCTCCTTAATTTAAAAGAACTTCATGTACAATTTCTGAAGAGGCACAATGATGTGAAAATTGGCTTTTCCAAATTTTGCGAACTAAGACCTAAACGGTGTTTAACAATTTATTTATTTATTTAATCATTTCGACAAAACAACAAAAAAGTTACAAATGCAAGCTTATCCAAATAAATACATCAAATAATACACATTTATATAATGTTCTGTGATAGTATTAAGTCGACAGGAAACTCAAAGAAAACTTATCATAGGGTACTTTATTTCAAGTTTAGCAAAGATTTACGAAAATTATATATGTATATGTACGTTCTACAGATTTCATAGTGTAAACGCAAATATTATTTACATTTTCTGATATATATAGTCTCAGCGTTTTAACAACAAAATTAAAAAGAGAATGAAAAAAGAAATTGACAGTTGACAGTGCTTCTTGTCTAGACTTGGTTTGTGTTTGCGAATACCATCAAAATACAAAACTGTTAGGTAGTTGCCATCCATAATGATAATAGATTACAAACAACTTTAGCAAAAATGGTTTGACCAATCGAAAATTCTGACTGTATGCTACAAAACTGTGACAAAAGTTACTGTGTTGTATCAAGCTGCCTGCAACATATTCCTGACTGTTCAATCCTTTATTGCTCAAATGATTAAACATCTCAAAGGAAGTATTCTTAATTTTAATTAATTAATAAAGGTATGGTTCTCAATATAAAAATTTGTTAACCTATGTCATCGCGAACATGATTTTGGTATTAAGGGTGAATAGCACTTTTTCGCTACTAGCCATGAGTGACGTCGACCTCTCGGACGTTTACCGTGGCATCTGTCCCTGAGTCAATCTTCATTGGGATGCGTTTTTCGTTTCATCAATTAATCCACGCTGCGATAACAGTGCTTTGGTATTGTCACTGTTTCTTTAGTGCTTGTGTTGTCAATCATGTCAAATTCGAACTGCAGGCTGCCATTTGCTTTCTGAACTTTCTTCTTGGTTTACTTTGTGTATTGGTTTGGCTGCTTTACACACACGGGCATAGCACCCTTTTTGGGCATTTCTTTTTTTCTGAAGCAGTAACCAATTTAATATTTTTTATATAACTTGACTAGCCTGGATGGCAGGCAAAAGCCCCCCCCCCCCCCCCACTACCAATTCCCTATCTCATAATCCTTTTGTTTAATGCACATTAAATATGATTGTGCAAAAAGGCCCTTCATTAAGGGGGGGGGGGCACCCCCTCTTGAAATAGCGCCCTGCATTACTGTATGATGTTTCCTTGCAATATAATGCTTTTCTCGTTTTGTTTTTTAGGTGAATTTTAGATATAACACAGGATAATATATGAGTGGGAAGTTGTCGATGTTTCTATCGTTGCGAGACCTTAAAGCATGAATCTCTATGAAGATGATTTGTTTGGTAAAAAATCTTTAGTATTTTACATGTTCATTTTAGATCTTTAATTAAAAATATGCATTATTAACAACTGCAAATTGAAAAGGAAAAGTTTATTTTTTTGTGAATTTTTATAATATTAACCAGCGGTTAATTCTTGAAATGGAGACTTTTGAAGTCTTTTTGATGTAATATATAATTAATTAATCACTGTCTTTTTTTCACTGTAAGTAATTTAACTATTATTATTAATCACCTTACCATATTTTAGCCGGCCCGTCTGTGCCATATTTGAAAATTTTGGTTCAACCAAAGCAGGTACGTAGAATGTTTAATATTATACCAGTTGGTAATGTGATGCTCTAATAAAGTCGCTCTAATAAATGTTTTTCAAAAGTCACAAATCAAGTTTGGTCTCAAAGTGTGAAGTTCATGGACACATGGTGTCCTAAGGGATTGGTCTCCCCTGAAATTATCAATCCCCCCATGTGAGCCCCCCCTCCCTCCCCTCATTGAGATAATGTGTATCCTACCGCATCTCCAATTCCCCCTTCTTAAGATTGCATTATCTACTAAGGAAAGAGAATCACAATTATCTTACATTTCATTGACAACAACAGATTTTTTTCCCATACAATAAAGAACATCTAATAAAAATCCAATCACGAGACTCAACAAAAATAAATGATATATATATGGATATGATAGTGCAATGGGAATGTCCACGTCCATGTCCATCATTTTATAAGCGAATTCCTGCATGTTACAGTTATTTTAAAAGCCCAATCCTCCAAAGTGGTATTATGCACTTTTGTTCTGTTTGTTTTTTCAAAACATGTAATTACAAAATCCGGTGATAGCGCAATGGGAATGGCGTTCGGCTCTTAACTGAAAGGTTCTGGGTTCGAGACCATGCTATTAAAAAGTTGTTTAGTGAGCGGTTTAAACAACACCGTATTTCACAAAAAATAACCGTAGCACAAATGGGAGCAATTAAATACATTAAAACTCTGGGTCGAGGTCTTTATGATAATGCTTAATGAGCGTCCTGGAACCCTCGTTAAAAAAAAAAGCCTTTTTTTGAAAAATATAAAGTGTTTTTCTTTTTTCCAGCCTAGAAAGGTGTGCTGTGTCCATCAAAGAAAAAGTGTAAATGTCAGCAGATTTTAAAGTCTCCAAAACAATCTCAACAAATTTAAAGGTTTCGAAAGACTGAAATTTGGCTAACAACTTGGCATACTGTAAGATGTATGACATAAAACATCCTGGAAAACAAATAAAAGGAATTAATTACTAAACGTAAAAGCATGCCTTATGGTCAAATTTTAAGTTGGTCCCCCTATGTTTCAAGAAAAAACTGCTTTCAGAGCTCTTGCAAATTTGGTTATTATTCAATTGTCAGAATACTTTGCTTGGTAAAATTCTTATTTTTGATATAGCCTATTGCTGGTGTAATTCACTATTATTTTTCTGGTTATGTTTGGCATTATTTGGTCATCTATGGTGTAAAATTATACATTTGCTGGTTGAGTTTTGTTGATTAACATCGAAGTTCTCCCAACACGTATAGTTGCTAAACCTCCTACTCATTAAATCACTCATTAATTATCTTTCAATAACTCTCTGCTCTCTATCACTGAGCGGAAAGACACTGAAACAGAAGCTGTAATCCTTGTTGATGCGTCTAATGCTTTCAATTGTTTGAATCGAAGCGTGGCACTTCACAACATAAGGTATATATGTCCAACTTTTTCGACAGTACTTATTAACACGTATCGGGTAGCAGCTCGTCTATTTATTCCGGGTGGTTTGGAACTAGAATCCAACGAAGGGACTACCCAAGGAGACAACCTAGCTATGTCGTTTTATGCTCTTGGTACAAACACTTTGCTTGAGCGACTAAGAGATATCCCAATAAAACAAGCCTGGTTAGCCGACGACGCCATTGGAGCCGGTAAACTCATAGATCTTTTAGAATGGTGGAAAGAGATTATAAAAGAAGGTCGGAAAATCGGATATCACGTAAATTAATTCATGGATAATCCTAAAAGACCCTAATAGACTAGAGGAAATGAAATTATTGTTTGAAGAGGCTGCAATAAAAATTACAACAGAAGGAAAAAGACACCATGGTGCATCCATTGGGAGTAATAATTTTCGCACTGAGTATGTCAGCAATATGGTAAAAACTTGGTGTAAAGAACTCGAACAATTGTCAAAATTCACTGAAACTCAACCCCATGCCGCTTATGCTGCTTATATCCATGGCGAGCAGCATAAATTTAGTTATTTCCTACGAACGATTGAAGGAATGGAAACACTTATTACGCCAGTAGACAAGATTATTGAAAATAGTTTTATTCCCGCGATCATCGGCTCTAAATTAACGAAACTAGATCAAGAATTGTTCACACTACCTATTCGCGAAGGAGGACTTGGAATATCAAACTTATCAGAAAAAGCGTCTTTCGATTATGAGTTATCAAAAACGATCACAGCACCTTTAATAGCCATAATAATTTTACAGGGCGACACCCTACCATCTCCGGAGAAAGTAAAAGATATACTACATGCTTCCAAAACTTTAAAAACTGAACGTTTAAATGGAAAGGTTAAAGCTGTCGAAAGCCAATTATCTAAACAGCAGTTAATTACGCAAGCGAAAGAGAAGGGTGCGTCTAGTTGGTTATCTGTCCTACCTTTGAATGAGCATAGATTTGCTCTGAACAAGGAGGAATTCAGAGATGCGATCGCTCTTCGGTACAACCGTCCTATTGCAGATCTACCTTCAAAATGAGCATGTGGGGATATTTTCAATGTTGATCATGCTATGAACTGCAAAAAGGGAGGTTTGTCTCAATGCAACATGACAATCTCTGAAATAATCTTCTCAGTAAAATTGCTAAAGACGTTGAAGCAGAGCCACCTTTGCAACACCTAAGTGGCGAAAACTTCAATAAGAATATAGTTGATGGTGATCAAGTTCGACTAGATTTAAAGGTTTGAGGCTTTTGGCCACCAGCCCAGTATAATTGGTTCGATGTACGCGTCACAAACGCCAATGCCGCAAGTCAGATTGATCTTCCCGTAGCGAAAATTTATAAACGACACGAAGCTGAGAAGAAAAAAATATATAATGTCAGAATAATTAATGTTGAACACGGTACGTTTACGCCACTTGTTTTCACTGTAACCGGCAGAACAGCACCTGAGTGTATGAAATTTCACCAACATCTAGGAGACAGAATCTCAATAAAGACCGGGGATCGCTATGAGAAGATACTTACTTGGATTTGATGTAAACTATCATTTTTAATCATGAGATCAGCTCTGTTTTGTTTAAGAGGAAGCAGGACGATTAAATGTGAGCAGTTGTCATCAGTGGTAGATGATTTTACTTTAGCTTGTGACCAGTTAAAACTTGATAATTATCTTATTATGGTGTTTTTTTTTATTGTACATTTTACAATACGTTTTTACATTTTTTTACGATTTTATAAGAATTTTATACGGGATTTGTGTTGGTTGAAATATATTTATCTTATTTAATATATGATGACATTGTGGTGTGAATATTTTTATTGGATTCTATTGTATATTTTAATGTGAATAAATAATTATTTTTTTTATTAAACACAACAAGTGCTGTGACCTTTGATTATCACAAAACATTTTTGTCACGGTATCTGTATTATGGCATGGTGGACGGGATCGTTCTCTGGTTAATGATCTTCCAGTAATTCTCCTGTGACTCTGATCGTACAAATCTTTACCGTGAGAAAAGTATATGAACATTTTCGAAGTTGGTTTCAAATTTTGAAATAGAAAGATTTTTTTGTTTTGAAATATAAAAAAATAATGTTCAGTGGTTTTCACACAGTATGGCTATCGATTTCGGTACAAGTCTGAAGGTCTGGGTCACGGTTACATTCCGGGCGAAGGGAAATCAACGAGGTCTGCGAAATTACTTCCCAAAATCCAAGTAAGTGTTTACCAAATATATATATATCCATGTTCCATTAACCATATTAACCACATAGAAAAGGGACAAAAATATTTATAATGTATATGTATCTAAATAATATTTCCAAACATATTTTTGTTTTAAATATATAGACAAATTTATAATCTTGGGGAAAATTTAAAAACATTTTTGCAGAATTTAAATTTTATTTTGTATATTTAAAAAGCTATCGTTATTAGGAGCAACAACAGCCAAATTAAATATGCCGATAAACATCCACTTCACTTTACTCAACAAAACTGCACTTCACACAACAACAAGAAAACAAAGACTTTTTCAATGGTTTTATCATCACAGTCACATTTTAACAAGCAAAACGACTTTTCTTTCTTCAGATGTGCAATTTGAATGGAAAGAAAGCCAAAGTGGTCATGCATCTGGTGCCGAAACCAAACGACATGACCATGCACATCAACTCTATTGTGATCAGCAAGGAAGAAACATCCGGTATCCATATGGTCACATTGAGCGATAATGAGAACTCTTATGAGTAAGCATACTGTTCTTAGAATGATGCTTTTGTACGCCCGTTGATCGTGAAATTCTACTTTCAATGGTTTGAGGACCACAAAGTACAGCATTAGTATTGACAATGAAAATGTAATTTTATTCTTTGTTCAACAGTAGGCGTTGGAAATACCTGTTTTTATATTTTAGATATCGCACATCTTACAAGATCATTATTTGTTTTTCAGCCTGAAGAGAACATCAATACTACAAGCTACGGAAAAGGATGAGAATGTAATTTTAACGTACATGGAGAGAGTGTACCAGACACAGCGATTACAAGACGATCAGATCGTTGATGCAGATACATTTGTGGCGCAGTTGAAAGGGTTTCATTGTGTCACTAACCCACGTGAGCCAGCCACCTATACACCTTTTCATAAGTTTTATTTATAAAAACACAGTAAAGTATGACTAACAAACATAGCACATTGCAGGCATCGCACGAACGAGGGGCTTGTTATTCTGTTGTTCATCATGATTAGTTGCATTAACATTTGTCATTTAACACCTTGGCGGATATGGGCCACTGCTTTCTGCCTCTCATGCCAAACAATATACACACTAGGAGAACCATGCCCTTTATGTACTGCTGCAACAGAGTTTAAAATGCAAAGTTGATATCTTGCATGAGTTAACTCACCACTGTTTTTCGTTATCTACAAGGGTTGGTGTTATGTAGGGCATTCGGCTGTAAAACATCAGATGATTACAACCTTGTGCTCAGAATAGAAAACAAAGTAAATGCAAATGTAAAACTAGTGTTAACATCAAATCATTACAAGCGATGAACGAGTCATCCATATTTATTTCAAGCCTAACCGGTTCTTCTTCAATGTCGGAAATTGTTAATTTGTGGAGAATCTATTCTGTTTAGATATATTTGAAGAGTCTGCGAAGAATCTACGCGAGAAGTTGAAGTCTGAGTTGCACACGAGCTGCATAGCTTTCCACGTGTTTGTTGAGGACGATGATGGGAATTTCACTAATCGACAGCCTGTGGTGTTTTCTGATATCTTCTTCGATGGAAGTAAGGGAGCACGAGTCACATTTGGTCATTTATTCATCTCACAAATAGCTTCTTGCATTTCTTTTCTAATAAAACAAAATAGTTACGAAATTTCTAAAGATGCCCTATAAACGAGTCGAAATATTAGTATTCCGCAAACTTTGTCTTTAATCAAGGAAAAATATGTTTTGTTGTGATGCGCAGAATCGAAGCTGGGTTGTTGTTACGCCATCCTCAGAATGAGTAAAATATGCGGCAGTATGGAGGGTGGAGACGAGATTTGGATGCTGTGTGATAAGTTCAATCGTGAGTAGTCAGCAAGGTCACTTGCATCTCTGTTGTTTGTCAAAATAAGTTTTCCTGAGGAGCTCATCTTAGCAATATTGTGTTGTGAACAATTATGGAAATATATATCAATAGCCGCTGTACCGTTATTGAATACAGTTTCTCCCAAAAAACTAAAAAAACTTTCCTTGCTTGATGATGATGATGATGATTCCCTCTTATTGAATCTTCTTGAAACTTAACTAAGTGTAACTTATCTAACCAATTTCTTTGCTTGGTATAACGTCTGATAGATCCTTTTGTTTTGCAGCTAACGATTTGGAGATTCGGTTTTATTCCGGTAAGTAGTGAATCTCATATTCCTTTTCAATTTTTGTACAACGTCTTCATCAACAAAGCTTGTAGCTTTTTGAAATATGACTTTATAAACCATTTACTACGGTATATAAAAATTGTTTTGTGCACTTTTCTTGGAATAAACACAAAGAAAGAAAACGTCTACTACTGGGTTTACTAGAAACGATAGATATCACGAAATGTGCCCAACAATCTGTACAAAGCTATTGTGATTGGTCAAAATCAATGTACCTCAATAATTAGTTGGCGTCATTAATTAGTTTGGTTTTTTAGGTTTGCTTGCATATATTAATCCGTTGATATGATTGTTTCCAGATGGATTGGTGATCCCTTGGGAAGGTTTTGGGATATTCAGCCCATCTGATGTCTTTTGTCAAGTCAGTACTATTACCATTGCATTATGATAAAGTGCTTTTCTCTTATATTCATGAAACCCCCTGAATATTCTTTTAATAATAGTACTCTTTTGTGTTTAATTGTAAGGAGGGGGGTCGAATAAGCAGGGGGGGGGGGGTAGGTACTCCGTGGAAAATATCTTCAAATGGGGGTCATAATAAAATGACCTAAGGGGTATTCTGAAATTTTCTGTAAAATGAGGGGGTGAAAATAAAATGGAGTCGCGGGTTTTCGTTTTTTGTCTTACTCAAACGCTATTTAAAGAGACTACTATGCATTGCAGTTTAATTTTGATGTTTGTGTTTTGATTGAAAGAAAAGAGTGTGCAGTGTAATTTTCATTGTGTGAATAAGAATAGTACCTCGATCTAAAACATTCGAATCTCTTGAGGTAATAATTATTATATATAATATATTATATATAATTATTTATTATAATTATTTTATTTTGATGAAGTTATTTAATATGAATATAAGAATTGGAATAAAATATGTCTTTACTAATACTTTTTGCACGATAGTTTTACAGACCGGAATGGACGCGCCCTACAAAATCACAAAAAAGGTTAATAACTCGATAAAAAATACAGCTATGAACTTTTTAATTTTGTCCACATATAAATGATAGTATTTTCGTTGAATAAAATTGACAAAAGTTGAAAAAGGTTAGTGTTATGATTTGGGTTCTTGTAATAACTGCTCATAAGTTCATTACTAGTTTAATACTATCTTTCATATAATAAGTCTCGTATATATATGTTTATAAATTGCCTAGAGAAATCTTACATGAAGGAATGTAGCTATTAAACATAACTACTCAAATCCTAAGACATATTATTATAGTTACAATAACAGGATAATTGTTTAAGTCTCTATGGAGTGAACGAACCCTGTAAACATGTAAACAACTTTATGTGCTAGATATCATGGCAATTAGGTCAACACCTATTTTTTTGGTATATTCTACAGACCAGAATATATCTGTAATTCATGCTCGCGAGGCTGAATGGCCATTACCTTTTTGCATTATACTTCTTCTGATATTGACCATCTCATGTAAGATTTCTTTTTAGATTTATGTAATTTTTAGATTTCTAGTCCAATAGTTATAGTAGTTTTAGTAATCAGAAATTTGAAATGAAATTTTCTCTGCTAAAACGTGTGAAAACAAGCCAGCACCTTATTCGTATTACATAGTGTTATAAGAAAAAAAGTTCAAACTCATGATGAAACTAGTTAACTTAACTTCAATCTTCCTCGTCTACATGTTCTTCGTCACAATCACTACATAAATACATTTCCATGGAAACATATTCATTCTTACACCTTCACCTCGTGTTTACATGGTACGATTGCACATGCTCTACGACTCTTGATTCGTTTTTACGGGAGTATGTCTCGTTATACGACCACCCGTATTCGTCTGGATTTACGAGTCCCGAGTTTCGAAAATGTGAAGACTTCCACTGCAGTGTTCTTCAATGAATTCGCATGATTTTGCATTCAAGTTAAACTCGCTTATTCCGGTTTCTTGCATGTATTTGTACTTCTAGGAGCCTGGACAATCGAGACAATTTCATTTTCGCCTCTTTTTCTTGCTTTGTTTTTTTAGGGATGCTTTCCTTGTGATGCCCTTACTAAACTAAATAACTTCGTTGTAGATATTGATGACAAATATGCTTTACATATGATTCTCGCACCGTGTTTAGAGCCTTAATCCTTTATTATGTTTCCGAAGTTTTATTCTTTTCATTTTATTCTATTTATAACAGGACATACACTGATAACAGATTTGTATATATATATATATATATATTGATATGTATATAGAACTGAAGTATTTTTATCCTGTATAAATATTTGTAAATAAATAAATTAATACCTTTTGATAAAACGCAGCGTGCGAAGGGCTGCCCCCTTTGCCCCATTCTTTGAAAAGATGAACCATAGCAGCGAACCTTTAACTGGTCTTTTCTTGCAATCGAGAACAAATTCTTCTCATAAGTAAGTAAAATGTATATATTCTACTTATGTCACTAACATACAATACAGATATAAAAAAAAAGTAAAACTAGGAAATAAACATCACAATGTTTGTTTTGTGTGGTTACTAAATGCATAGCATACAATTTGAAATATACTAAAAGTATCGAATAGCAGCGATCACTAAATCAAAGTCTATTCGAAGTTTGAAAAGTTGATGGAATATGCTATTACCATATATGGACAAAATTGGAAGTTTATAGGTTTATTCATTTCAAGTTTTTGTGATTTTTAGGTCATGTATATTCTGGTCTGTGGAATAGACATCTCATCATACCAAAAATTGGAGGCATATTTTTCTTTGGGGGGGGGGGGGGGCTTTTATTTGGTCTAAACAATAGAATAAAAACAAATTTTTGTTTCTAAGTTTTTTATTCTACGGAACTTTAATATTTGTTATATTTTATTTGTATTATTATTATTATTATTTATATTATTATTAGTTATATTATATTTTATCTATATTATATTTTTTTACTCTTTTACTCATGTTGTTTTTGTGTTCATAGAAGCTGGTGATATTTCGCACGCCTCCGTTTCTTTCACCCAAACACCCTGTAGATGTGAACGTGAAACTGCAGATTCGCACAAAGAACAAGTTGAGGTGTTCTACACCAAAGGATTTCACTTATAAAAGCGGTATGTCTAATAAAACGTTGTTTTGGTTGTTTGTTGGTCTGGTATAACGTTGTTTTGGTTGTTTTGGTTGTTTGTTGGTCTGGTATAACGTTGTTTTGGTTGTTTGTTGGTCTGGTATAACGTTGTTTTGGTTGTTTACATGTATGTGTTCTTTTCAGTGAGCGATGAATATGCAATCGGAAGAAAACGAAAGAAATTCAACGACATGGTTACAAATCTTTATTTTGAAAGCTTTGATAATGTTCCCAACGAGAACCAAGCAAGCGATAATGGTACTGTCGATTTAATCGATGCCAACTTGCATGAAGATTTTTCATTTGACCAACAATTTATCGAAGCCCTTTTAGTCGATGATGCAAACATAGACTGTCTGCCACAAACTGAAAATTCAGGGGAATTGGCCAATTTAAACCCAACAAATCCTGGGTCACTAGTAGACGGAGGTTCCGGGGAACCAGTTCCTGCTAATCTCGGCGATTTAACCAAAGCAACTCTAGAAGGAGTGGCCTCAGAACCGACTTCTTTGACCTTTCCGCAATAACGCCAACCTTTTTTCAGTGCAGAATTTGTCAGACGCCTACGATTGATTTTTTTTTTCTTCATCATTTTATTTATTATTATCTTTTGTTTACGTTAGTCATTTTTTAAGGTTTTTATTTTTTTCGATGGTACTGCATATATATACATATATATATTATGTTATATATATATTATATATATATATTATGTTATATATATATAATATGCATATATATAGCTACCCCTGGTTTCCATATACATAAGAAGCATATTTTTACGGTAAAAATTGTAAAATTGCTAAGCACAGCTACCGTAAAGTCATTTCTCAGTCTTGCTTATAAAAAGAAATTAGTGTACATGTAATCTAATGCGTTACATTTGTCTGTTAAATTTCCGCTAATAATTAACAAATAGGTAATGTAAACCCGATGAGATAGCTGGTATTATTGTATCAAAATTTGTCAAACACTTTCTCGCTATAATTTAAAAAATACCACTGAATGCATTACACGTCTGACTAATGCTTTTTTATAAACTTTTTATATTGCCGACTTTTTCTTCACAATAATTTATGACGTTCATAAAAAGATGAAAGAAAATCACTAAAACGCATTTAAAGAGACGCATGCACTGATCTCCAAAAATCTCTTTTAATCCTAATTATCGTGATAATATAATGATAATTATCCTAATAATCATTATTGTGATTTTTCTGCTGTTTAAAATTTTGGTCTGTAAATTACTGAAAGTTCTGTAACTCGTGAACCACCAGGTAAAATTACTTTATATTACACAACATAATAGATCTTTATAATACCTGACGAAAATATAAATTGTGTTAAAATTAAGCATTTATTGTGTATTTTACAGACCAGAATCGAAAATCACATTTTGGTATGTAAAATACACATAAATAATGCGGAATAGTTGAAATCTTTTTTACTTTTAGAATTTATTATATTCTTCTATTTGACAAAGTTTCAAATTAATGACTCCTATAGTTCAAAAGATAATGACGATTAAGTGAATTTTAGGGTGTTTAATCTGGGCTGTAAAATACACACAACTTGAAAAAAATGCAACCCTATCCAATTCTACTTATTTTTCAATATAGATTCCAAAAATAAAAGTTTGCTTTTAACAAGAAAAAAATGCGAAATGACAAGTTGATCTGGACTATGTCGCAACATTTCGCTATTTGAAAGAAATCATTTGAAATTCCCTCGTGCTGTTGTCGACGAAGATTGTTGCGTGGAAAATTTAAAGAGCGTTTTAAGGCTGATTTTCACTTGCCACAAATTTTCCGCGGAACGGGACAAGAACATACACATATTCGTATTGTCTATGTAAGAACAATGTTGCAGAAAAGGTATAAAAATGGCGACTCATTTTATTTATTCATAAATGGGATGTTCGTATAGTGCATGCCACGCGATTTATGAGACGAGGGCCGTTATATCGAGTCTGCGTTTTTTGGAGCGACCAGTCCGTTTGCACCAGAGGATGCGATTAAAATACTTTCTGGTGCTCGTAGTCTGCCTAGCCTGCTAAAGGCAAGTATTAAAGAGATTAAGGAATTCAATGTAAAATCATGGCAAACAATGCTACAACGTGCTACTAAAGGTATGAGAAAATTGCGATTAAAACGACTAGCTAAAAACATGAGAAGGAAGTAGGAAATAGTGCTGTTGAGTTAAAACCTATGTCTAATGCTGAAGGTGATTTAATACGCTTTGATGAGCCCGTATACAATACACCAGAACCTGAAAACACCGAGAAACTAAAGGCAATAAACGATGAACAATTACGCAAAGACATTAGCGAACAGCTTGCGAAGGAACTAATGAATCACGAAATAACGAGCCACATAACGAATTCGAGAAACATGCAAAGGGATATCTGTCTAAACACTACAAAAAACTGGTTCTCTTTCCGTCATAGTCTATAGAAAAACCTCTGGTCTGGCGGCCTATTGTTTAAATCCATTGAAAGCCACGGGAGGTTTTTCTATAGACTATGCTTTCCGTTAATGCCCTTGCGCACGAAGGAGCCGAAAAGATCCTGCCTGAGGAGATTGTAAAGATACATCATGACCATGGCGATCTTTACTAACAGGCCTCGGCAACGGCAATTCTCGCTGTATAACTGGGGGCCGATCGTCCGATGATTTGCATTAAATATGGTATTTGAGTAACACGGTTTTCTGCATAACTAAAAACTATTAAACATATCTGATTGTATTTATGGATTAAATTAGTGTAAAGAAGTACAACTATATATATATATGTATATATATATTGTTTATTTATGTAAAGTAACTCAGCTTAATGCATTATTTTCATTTTCTTCCAGGTCTTATACCATAATTGTACAGCTAGCTAAAAAATGGTTAAAAAGTGAAATTCCTCAAATTACTTCTAAAGTTTCTAAATTAAATGAAACTAAATTTTTAAATAGCGTTTTCTCTACTTTTTCTGATCATAAAAAAAATTGTGTTCTCTATCATGTTGAAGTTTATGTAAAAAGTCCTTTTATATCACCATCATCATCATTTACATTTTTCACGTCTATTTTCCATGCTAGCATGGGTTAGACGGGGCTTCAACAGATGATATTCCCCACAATTTTGTAGGTTTAATCATTTGATGATTCTTTGGAGCAGATGTTTTTTACAGCTGGATGCCCTTCCTAACGCCAACCCCAGTGAGAGGGAAAACAGTGGTGAGTTAAACCACACAAAGATACCAACTTTGCATTTTAAACTCTGTGGCAGCAGTGCATAAAGGGCATGGGTGCTTATATCCATGAGGTCAAAGAGGTTATACGACCCGCATACCCGCACCCTTGTCGGAAAATCAGCAAAAAACCCTTCTGAACTTGCTAATACAGTATTAGTTGTTATATATGTTATCATTTTTTTGTGGTGGGCCATTATTTATTTCTAAAATGATTCATATTTCTAAATTGAACTCTTCATTTTTATTCAATCAAATATCCACAACAGTACCAATTTGAATCCAATGCTCTTTTAAAATTATTGAGGTTGCTGTTTCACCCAGGCCTTTGAAAGACAGAGTAAGTCTAAAATTTTATGTGTGCCTTTTCTAATGTAACATACCATGCATTATTGACACATCTCAAAATGCTAGATATTGATGACAGCAGTGATACTGCCTTTTGCATTAAAAAGGTTTTAAATTGGTGGAAAATACTAAATGTCAAAGGTTTAGGAGCAGATATAAGAAAGAATGATAAGTTACAGAGTGATTTCAGATCCAAATAACTTTAAATTAAATGTAATCCTTGAATTTGGGGATATGGCTTTAAAGATGGGTGGTAAACAAGGTAACCGCATAAAACAGCTGACCTGTCATACTTCTTCTTCCATTTATCGTACATGTATGGACTAAGACGAGTTATCCAAATATCTAAAGTATGTTATTTTTGGGATGTTTTCTACTGATCCTTTAGAAAAAGACTTTTTTAAACTGAGGCATGGTTCTGCTGGAGGCACCTACTTTATAAATGTTCAGCAGGTCATAGAGAAAATTTCCATTTATTATCATTATTATCAGAAATTTCTTTTGGATCTGGTGATTCATATTTCTTGTGTTTATTTATTAAATAATAATAATAATGATTTATATTTTAAGTGGATAACCCAGAAAACCCAGACCACTAGAAAGTGCTGTAGTTGTTTCCACTGGGGTCCACTGTTGGAAATTACATTTTCGTAACTTATTATTTGACCATTAGTATACCAAATTTCCCTCACAAGGCTTTGGTTAACCCGTGGTAAGTTTTTCAGTTTAAGTTTTTTTACATAACTACTTTTTGCCATAACAAATATATAGCAATTTTACTGATAGTATTGATAGGGAAGTTTAAACATCCCATCAGATAATGCTTGTCAATGAGCCATGTTTCTGTTTAATATAATCAAGGATAATGTCCATGTACATTCCTTGTACTTCAGTAACTTAATAAAATAACTCTTTAATTAATAACACCGCTAAATATACTTACTCTTAAAATGTTAAAGTTTCCATTATTAACCATAAAATAGTAAAAAGTTAACATTTTGCCTTATCTTATTTATATATATATATAACTATATAACACCATGATGTATTTTGAGAGAGAGGTTTTCTTTATTATATACTTTTATTAAAAATATTTAGTTATTTTTTGTTCACAATATTTGTAAATTTACTATATTTTATATGTTTTTAGGAGAAGCTGCTTAACTTAATATACTGAAAATCAATATGAATGAGAATGTTATATAATATATATATATATAATATAATTATCTAGTTGTAATGTATATATAATTAGCTAGTTGTTTTGATGTTTTTAGCTATAATATGGCAATTTGTATATATATTTGTTAGATATTTCTGGAAAATGTAGTTTTCACGAAACTATGTGTCATTTTTTGTTTAAAAGTCTCATTCTTTAAGTAAAAATACACAATTTGTGTTTCTAATAGCTGTATATTTATACAAAAAATCGGCCCCCAGTTTTGTAAATCAAATTGCCGTTGCCGAGGCCTGTTAGTAAAGATCGCCATGATCATGACATAAAGAAATTAAAGCAAGATTTCAAAGATATTCCAACGACAATTAAGAATGCTATTAATCCCCCTACTGCAATGTCAACTGTTTCAGAGAAAACACAACCAAAACCGGAGTGAAGCGATTCGCGAGTTATGTCCCTCTGACAGAAAAGAAGCGTAAAAAGAAACTTTCGTCATCCTGCTTTCTATCCATGTAAACGTGGCTTTACGATAACAGCAAATAAACGTAAGGAGCCTGTACAAGCGCCTGCTACTCCAGAAGTAGAGCAAGACATTAACGATAATGATTCTATTAACACTAGTGGTATTATCAATGAAACTCTCGATGCTGAAAGAGAGTCCACTAATGGTTCGCTCCCGGATCTTGAAGAGGCAAGTAACAATGAGACAAGTGAACCGGACACTAACCTAAAAGACGTTTGATTGAATTCATGGCGCCCTCTACTACAGGCCTTCTCAACGTGTCGTGATTTTTTAAAACTGGGGGGAAACAGATTTTCAACGATTTCGAGTCGACTAGTAGCGCAACATTTGGGAGGTTAAAGATATTTCTGAAAAACGGACATTTTATAATGAGGATAACATTATCTCGCTAAGTATGAGCTCCACTTGTTTAGTCGAGCATCAAGCATGGCGATAGTAATCTGATGTGCTTACTTCGTACTGTGATAAGCAATTAAAGGTTTGAAGATTAAAGAAAAGAAAACATGCCCAAATACTGCTGTGTGACAAATTGTAGAAGCGGCGTTAAAGGTTTTTGTGTTTACAGATTGCCTAAAGATAAGATAGAAAGAGAATGTTGGATCAAAACAATTCCTCGTGATAATATTTCTGATCATCCTGATACTGTCGTTTGCAGTCAACATTGGCCAGATGATGCTCCTATGATCAAGTTTTTGGGAAAATTACGTCCAAAGAATTCTCCTTCTGTTCTGTATCGATCAGAGGAGAACAATTTAGTGAAAAAGGCACGACTTACTGAAGTTAGTGTCTTTCCTAAACCCATAGAGCGTCAAAAAGTTGCACATTGTGTTAAAATTTTTTCAGACAATGTTATTGTTGCATTGAAAACTTCTTACGAATCAAACGAGTTTGAAGGAACTATAAAATTTTTAGAACTTGTACAAAAGGAATGACTGCTGATATCCGCTTCAATGATCCTTTAAGGTCACCTATTCGTTCGCTAGATAGTTCCAATCTTGAATTTCTTTCACAATTTGCTGATATTGCTGATTCAATGAAACCAGCATCTGGTATGAGTGTAAAACAGCTCACCAAAGACACTGCTACGTCATTATCGCATACATGTCATGCATTATCTGATTTGTGCAAGACCATGTTATCAACAACACATGAATATGTTCTCTTGGGTATTTACACCATAGACTATTTGGAAAAAACTTTTTGGAAACTACGCCAAGGATCCGGTGGTACTTATTTCATAACTTGTAAGCAGGTTCTTGAGAAATTACATATTCAACAAACAAAATTGTTATTACGACTTGGAGTGGATAT
The DNA here is from genome assembly GCA_963930725.1 of Candelabrum cocksii. Classification (NCBI taxonomy): domain Eukaryota; kingdom Metazoa; phylum Cnidaria; class Hydrozoa; order Anthoathecata; family Candelabridae; genus Candelabrum; species Candelabrum cocksii. The sequence continues at coordinate 2,767,759 of OZ005677.1, read as the reverse complement.
TGATAACTCATTTAATGTTGAATGTGGTCATTCTTGTGACCAATGCAAGTATCTGATGAGTGAAGAAGCAATAAACATTTTTGATAATGTAGTATCAATGGAGAAGTCATTGAACATTGATACTAAAGGAAGTCTTGTTTATATTGCTGGATATATAACCAGAAAAGACAAAGATGTATCTGGTACATTTCATTATTTTGAAAGGTATGGTATGTTCCAAGATGAAGTTAGTCGTGGAAAGCTTTCTATTTCTTGCGACATTGTTGTCCAATGGGATTTTTTTCCCTATATATTATTCAACAAAATTAAGTTCAATGTATGTCGCAAGTCTTTAAACAATGCATTAATGGCTCTGGCTGAAGTATATTGTTTGGATATTTCAAAACAATATGGGTTTACATTGAGTAACATTTTGTTGAATAATTGTAGTCACATGTACAGTCCAGTATCTTCAAAAGAAAGGCAAAAGCAAAAATTGTTAAAACTTTCTAAAGACTGATTTTGATATTTATGATATGCAGCATATATATGGTGGTTGGTTTTATCAGTATAGTACTTTACTTGACTTGTTTTGAATTGTTTTGACTTTTCTTTAATTTTTTTTACTTGTCTCCTCCTTTCATTGTTATGGTGGGGTATACTTTTTAGGGTTGATAATTTATCATGCTGGTTTATATTATTTGACAAAATTCATCTCCCAATCTTCTTAGTTTTAAATAGTGTGTACACCTGTGGAGGTAGTAAATTTGTTGGTATTTTGTCTAATTTTAAAACTAATTGTAATAAAATTGGACAATTTTCCAGTCATTACATATATTTTGCTCGATTATTTACCACTTTTTATTTGCCTTTGTTTTGTTTTCATTAAGTTTAAAACATATTTAATTTTTTGGTTTTGAGTCTATCACTTTTAGCTATATTTTCAAATTTATTTTTTTATTTATTTTATTATATTAATATATATTATTTTGCGGGTATGCGGGTCATGTAACATCTTTGACCTCATGGATATAAGCACCCATGCCCTTTATGCACTGCTGCCACGGAGTTTAAAATGCAAAGTTGGTATCTTGCGTGGGTTAACTCACCACTGTTTTTCCTCTTCTTGAGGTTGGCGTTAGGAAAGGCATCCAGCTGTAAAAAACATCTGCTCCAATGAATCATTAAATGATTAAACCTACAAAATTGTGGGGAATATCATCTGTTGAAGCCCCGTCTAACCCATGCTAGCATGGAAAATAGACGTGAAAAATGCAAATGATGATGATGATGATGATATATTATATTTTATTATATTTATTATTTTATTTTTTTTGAAGGACAAGAGATCAGCGTCACGTCGCGTCCTTTGGTAACTGCAATAGCAGGCTAATGATCTCACCAGTCACACTTGACAAACGCTTATATAGCTATATTTTTAGTATTTTTGGTAGTTTTTACTACTTATTTATTGTTATGACAAGTTTAATCATAAAAAATGTGAATAAATATCATGTAACTGATTCCTTATAGTATTTCTTTGGCTCCTCCCTTAATTCATTGCACAAATTGGCTTGTTAAGGCAAGGAATGACAGTTTTTATACTTTCCCCCCAGTTTTCTCTCCCAGTTACGCGTTGAGAAGGCCTGTAGTAGAGAGCGCCATGATTGAATTACTTCAATCGGTCGTAGCGACCTTAGTTGTAAAATTGGAAAACCTTGTATGAAATTATGCATATATAAGCGATTTTGAAAATAAAATATGTAGTTATGACTGAACAAGCGCCTGATGTAGCCGCAACGGCAATTCCTGATTTGACTGTTGATCCAAGACATGGTTATTTCGAGACTATTGAGTTTGAAGAAGAATTTTCCATTTCACACAATGTCACATCCTCAAATTATAAAGAGATGAGCTATATGCCGGTAGAGTTTTCACAGGCTATGATACAACCACAGAAATTAGCATTGTAAACTGACATTATTCGCCGGAATCTGTTACCGTTAAAATATACGATGTAAAGGCGCAATTGGAATTAAAGGTTAGTTTGACGTCTGAAATTCCTGCAACATTAAACGACATGGGCATAATGGTACTAAACACACAAGGTAATCAACTCATGGCTGACAGATATGCCGCCTTTGAAAAACCTAGCGACTATGCTGTCTGGAATAAGGTATTGGCGGCTAGTATTAAGAAGGAATATGTTGATTTACCGACGTGTACACTAGCCAGTATGTCAAGAATGCCACAGAGGACACATTTGAGTTGCTGCCTGGGTCATATACGAAAACAGATTTAAGACGTGCACCATGTGATTACAGGTTTGGTTGGATTGGAAGTCCAATAACTATAGAAGGGGAGGCATCTCGAATACGCCGACAAGAACAACCAACAGCTATACAGTACACCGATGCGATTGAAATGATGTTACCAAAAGACCCAGAAGGTAAACATTGGGTATCTAGAAAACGTCCGTTCCACGGTGGTAATGACGATATAGAGGCGAACTACACAATGAGTACATCTTGTCTGTCAGATTTCCAATGACAAAGTAAAAGATTTCGATCACCTATGACAAAGGATTTGATGGATTTCAAAAGGGACGATCTATGGACAAAACACATAGACGAGTTACGACCAAGATATTCAACATTCATGGGAAACAAGAATATGGAACCATTGATTATAAAGTACGACACATAGTTCGGATGAGCTATGCCTGTCCAAATGCATCTACCACGAAACGTATACAAATACAACAAAGGATATTTTTCCAACTTGCGCATTCCAAAAGATGTATTTTCCACAACCTTGTACAATGCCTTATACATAGTATGACAAAAACACCAGCTACATAGATTACTTGTATTCACTAAATCGGGTTACAGCAGTGCGTTGAACATTAATACAGGCGTTCTCACAAATTAGTTTAATAAAATAAGGCGCGTTATCAAACATAAAGGATAATTAGTTGGATGTAAAAACACTCATTAAGCTACAATATTAAACACAAAATACAAATTCTAGTTTTAGCCACGCAACGGAGCGAAAGTTTTCAAAACAATTGCCAAAAATACGAAAAGTAGTATGCAAACACGTCACTTTCGAATTGCACGACGTACTTTGGAAATATGTTATTTATTGCTAACACAATGTTTTCCAGAGTTTGGACCAGCGAGTGAAGTTCCGGGAAACTTCCTTTCTTGATTGCTATAATATTGAAATCGCGGACACACGTTTTTATGGCGCTGTAGCTCAGTGAATAAGTTCTTCGGCTCACCAAACAAAACCGCGCCTGTTCAAATCTCCGGCAAATCTTTATTTCTGAGTTACAGTTGAGTTCTTGAGCGAAACTCGTTGCGTAATGCAAGTCTAGCTTAAATAGGTTAGTTGTCTGGTTGAGCGATTTTCGTAGGCGCAAACGGACGTTTTAAGTACGGCAGGACTAACCAACAGGACACACAAGGATAACAGTATTTTATATACTGAAGTGTAAATATCCTGTATAAAAATTCGAAATAATAATAAATAAAGACAATCAATCACGACCTTCGGCTATTTGGCTTTTTCGCGCAATAATTCCGCTTCAAACAATTTGAAGAGCTTTTGTGCAGTTCTTGCGTTTTCTCGCTGAAATGTTCGTGAACGTAAATTCCGGAACCTTTCAACAGTCTACAGTTTTGTAATATTTGTTCGTGATCTTCGTAATTAACAAGTCTTTTTTGGGTTAACTCAATGAGTTCGTTCAATGATTATTTCGGTTTTAACTTGGAACTTTTCTCGAAATAGTTCTTGAACCTTTTCGTCTGCGTTTTCGCCCAATCATCCGCGATATCTCGCTTCACGCCGTCAATTCTCAAATTATTTTTCCTCTTTCTGTCCTCAACTCCAATACTTTTATACTTTATTGTCGCTGTGTCCTTGTCAAGTTTGCTTTTACCATCACATTTATTTTCACATTTCCAGCTCTTTTTCAACTATTAATTTTATCGTTACTTTAGTTGCCAACAAAGCTCACTTCCTTTTTTAACTCTTCAACGTCGTTTGAAATATTTCACATGGTCGAAGGTTTCATTCATAGAACACATGATTTCGTTTGCAAATCCAACACAGGCTCAGGTTCATATTTACTTTCAACTAACATCTTTCGTCTCTATACAACCCTGCTTCAATTTCAGTATCGGGAAATACTGGTCGTTTCGCCAAAATCGATTTCATCTTAACATTTTTTCTACGTGCGAGCAATGGAAATGTGTTACGTTGAAGTTGTGAAAAGAGTAAACCTTGATGACGGGGAAGGACTACAGATGCCTTGCACATTTCATTTTACTAGGGAGACAAATACATTCAGTATCTAATACATAATATACATTTTTCGACTCATTCCTGACATACTCGCGAAAGTTATTTATAATTTATTTTCCTGAATAAAAACGCAATATAAATTCACAAACGATAAAGAATTATTTTCATGTTACAATTCATACGCGCAAGTCAACAGCAGCTAAGCATGCGTCCACAAAATCCTTTTTTTAAGTTTTATTTTACCATTTATAAAAAGTAATACAAATTTCTTATATATATATATATATATATATAATCACGTGCACACGTATATACAATACATCGTATTAACAGGCGCCGCGGAAGTAGGGGGCTTTTTCGAATTTATGCTCTCTTTTCAACACTAATTTGTTCAACAGTTTTAACCACATCGTTTGTTTTAGTACTTTTGCAATTTTGTTTCTGATATTACCCAGGACCCGGACAAGAAATCTGTTAAACAGCCCTGGACACAAATTCAAACATATTAATATTGTTTGTCTAAGTTGCCTTTTTAGCAGATCTAGAATCTACAATTGCGCAGATGAAGTTGCATTTTAGCCCCCCCCCCCCCCCCCCCCAATCCTAAATTTGCCCCCCCCCCCCGCCCATGATTAGCATACATAAATACCACGTTTTTATGGCTAGGAAACTCAAAGAAAGCAGATGATGATGATGAAGATTAGTTCTTGACTAAATGTTTACAAGAATCAAAATTGTAATGAAATGAACAAATTAACAAACAATGTTGTAAGAGGCATGCTATACTAAATACGAAACAATGTATCCGGTTTGACGGAAGACTGGTAGATAGATGCCGCAATTGTCAGTCTGCCCGCAACTGTTTTTGTGGAGGAGGGAGGATGCTGTTAACATTGATAAAGTAATTTTTTCATTTTCAGTAGCAAGTAACTTCTGCGTTTAAATAAGTTTAACGAATCGATGGTTCTTTCGTCTACACCTAGGTCATTCCAGAGTTTTGGACCACGATATGAAATAGTGAATCAACCCAACTGAGATTCTTACCCGGTAATATATAATTTTAAAGATTGGACTTGTTACTACTGCCCCAACCATGGTTGATGTAGCTGTCCATGAATGAGAAATAACGAAACTTAAAAGAATGATCTTTTAATACTTGTCTGTACAAAACTCCAATATATTGGATATTTCACTTCCAATCATACTGTGACAACAATGAGAGAATTTACAAACAACGCATGTATATACTGTTTCATATTTATTTATATATATATATTATTTCATATTTATTTATTTATATATATATTATAACATATATATTTCTGTGTTAATGTTGAAGTTAAATTAACTGTTCTTTCAGATGTTAAATAGGAGATGAAGAAAGCAGCTAGGACTTTAAGCAAGTCAAATTCATGTGTTCTTTACTTTAATTTATCCTTAATTATTTTGATATTTAGTTTAGTTTTACGCACACGGTAATATTAGCACACTTTACTATATAACGTAGGTTTAGCTTGGCTTCAATATTTCATTGGCTTCATTTTTTTTTTTTTATCTTATTTAATATTGTGGTTTCTTTTTAGTAACAGTGGAGTAACAGGCAATCTTCTGAAATTGTACAAAGTCCTCATTTCTAAAAAACATAAAAAATTATTTTATAAACTATTATACACAAAAAAGATAAAATAAAAAACGACAGAGAAAAAACGAGCAAAGCAATCGCAGCTGTCCGACAAAGTTTGTATAGAAAGGAACGGAGAACAAAGTTGGCGTTATTCTGGAAAGGTTAAGGAACTCGGTTCCGAGGCCAATTCTTCGGGATTTGGGTCGACTAGTTCCCCGTGATTTAATGGGGTCATTTCTCCAAAATTTCCAGTTTGATGCTGACAGTCGGTGTTTGCACCATTGACTGAAATTGCGTCGATAAAATTTTGATTAAGCCAACAATCTGCATCGATTAACCCTACAGTATCGTTATTGTTTGTTTGGTTTCCGTTAGGAGCGAATGGTATGATATCAAAGGTTTCAACGTGATTGGTCACGTATTTCTTTCGCTTACTCCCGATTGCATATTCATCGATCACTGAAAGAAAAAAAACCATCCTACATGCGAGTAAGGTTACATCATGCAAGCGAGTAAGAACAAAATATCATGCAAGCGAGTAAGAACAAAATATCATGCAAGCGAGTAAGAACAAAATATCATGCAAGCGAGTAAGAATAATACATCATGCACATACCGCTTTTATAAGTGAAATCCTTTGGTGTAGAACACCTCAACTTGTTCTTTGTGCGAATCTGCAGTTTCACGTTCACATCTACAGAGTGTTTGGGTAAAAGAAACGGAGGTGTGTGAAATATCACCAACTTCTATGAACACAAAATCAACATGAGTAAATAAACGAACGCAATTCATATTAAAAAGGAGATTCAGGGGGTTTGAATGAACATAAGAGATTTTAAACAATTTATTTATATTATTATTATTATTTAATATATAAAAATTATTGATATTCTTTCGTGCAATTAGATTATTACATGCGTGTGATTATGGAAATTCAATGCAATAAATACTAACTCCCCCAGTGACATCAGATGGGCTGAATGTTCCGAACGCTTCCCAATAGACGATTTGTCCATCTGAAAACAATCAGGTCACGACCAGTAAAATATTTAATCAGAACACTACAGTATGTACATATAACACTTGAATTAAATCAGTAGCAATGTTAAAGTGGCAGCAGCATCATCTATACTTATACTGACGGCCAAGAAAGTTGTACAGGAAAAATGCAAACGAATATGAGATTTTAAATTTACTACTTACCGAGGAAAAAACGAATCTCCAAATCTTTAGCTGCGAAACAAAGCATTCTATGTGACTTGGCATGAAACAAAAAGGTATAAAAGGTAAATGTCACACAAGCAGTAAGTATTAGTTATCGCGAAATACGAGAAAATATGATAAATATTTAGAGCCTTTAGGCGAGTTAAATATTTAAGAAAAACATAAAAAAAGAAAAACAATAGGTCTATATGATATCTTATATAACACGCTTTGAGAGCGTGAACATGAACGTCGTCACAACTCAATGATTTTACGATTACATTATTCTAACATTCGCACGTGTCATATTTTGCACTCTGTTTTAACCAATAGGAATCCCGGGAAAAGTTGCTTTAACCAATCAGAAGAAATATTGAATTTTGCAATTTTCAGGCAACCTATTGATAAGGCGACTTACAATAACAGTTTTGAGGTTTTTTAAAGTCCACGACATTACACAACACTATATTTATAAAGCTGTTCAAAAACCAACATCATGTTCAATGGTTACATGCTTCTGAGGTGAACTCTTCCGAAAAACCTTTCTTATATTATTTTGAAGGACAACATCCTGATGATTCGTCATTTGTTTTGTGTCATAACCTGGAGACAACATATATTTGCTATACCCTTTTCAAGATAGCGATAATAAAACTTAAGAACTGACATAAGACAGCCATTCCTAACAAAAGAAGCTCAACCTAAGCCTTGTCCTCATTTAAAAATTTGCTACCTCGCAAATAGTCTATTGCAGGCCTCCCAGCTCAAAATTACGAAAACTATATAGGAAAATAGGACATTTTTAGGCAAAAATATATGACAATATGGAACATTTTTCCTTAAAAAATAGAACAATATAGGACAAAATCGGAAAATTAGAACATATATAATTATAACAACGATGAATAATTATAACATTTTGTTAGTTGCTGGATACCAACTCGTTATTCGCGTTAATTTCGTGTAATAAGGTATTTTGAATGTCAAACGCCATAAATATATTATTAATTATATTAAATCTATTTAGTCTATCAATAATATCTTAACTAAAATTTTTCAAAGTTTCAAGTTATATTAAGTAAAGTTACATCAAAACAGAAGAAGATGTAAAAAACACTGATCTGCTTAAAACCTTTAAGCAAATAAAGACAACCAACACCAAATTTTAATCTGAAACAATTTCAATTTTTAACAATTTTTAATTATGAAATTTTTTCATAAAAAAAATGTTATACAGTATATCGAAACGGAAGAATATCAGTAGGAACAAGCAGTTGAATTGAAATGATTTTGGGCAAGGACATAACCTGCTAATGGCAAAATTCGCCATTAGCCGCCGTATTAACGAACAACTGACAAAAACTAAAAATAATATAAAACTAAATAATACAAATTCAGCTTGTTAAAAACATGAAATATCAAAAACGTTTTTGAAACATAAAAAACGATTTAAACTTTTGGTTCGATTTCCTTCATCCTTTTATTAAGAACCTTTTGCTGTTCTGACAACTCTTGCCTCCGTTTCATCCCAGTCTCAATTTTCGATTGGGCTCTTTGTAAATCCTTTCTAGTACTGTTTTTCTTTAGCAAACCATTTTTAAATTCTTCGTTTCCTTCGGCTGCAATATCATCTGCTACAGAAAGGCCATCTTCAATTTGACAAAGAGCAGACCGAACACTACTTCTTTCTTTTTCTAATGGATCATCTTCAACTTTTTCCTGACTTTCCAGGGCTTTACATTGCGCTGCTTCTTCTGCTTCTTTGATCTTTCGCTTTGCCTCGAGATCCAAGTTATAACGTTGGTAAGAATGTTTCACCGAATCCAAAAGATTTCTGGTAATCGGAACATCGAAAATAGATCCAAAACTCAAGATAGTATCTTTAACCATCCTCAATGACTTGATAGTGCCAGCTTCTATCGAATTACCATGGATACTTATCATGAACTTGTTTATAGAAAATCCATTTTCAGGTGCACTGTTTCCATGTGAAAGAGCTCCAACAGCTTTAAAAAGAGACAACAAAAGAGGATATTTTGGGTCATTGGATTCGTTGAGCAATTTACTTTTCAAGCAAATGATTAATGTGTCAAGATCCAAAGAAACAGAACTCTCCTCAGGCGTGGACACCACACCTGCTAACTCAAACGCCTTTTCCCAATATGATATCTGCCTGCGACCTGGAGATAAATTCTTCTTTTTTAAAAAATAAGCTTCGGGTATAGTTTCCGTTTGGTATTCTCCCCATTCATTTCGAATACCATCACAAACTTCTTCACGTGATGTGCATTTGCTAGAAAACGCCTTGTTAAGGATACCATTCAGTGGCTTACATAAACTGGTTGCCAGATTTGTTACAGCGGTGAGGGCACCAGTTTGATTCCGCTTCCTAGGATCGATGAATTGGCAATTCCTCAGGACAGAAGAATTTAACGGCAATTTTTCAATCAAGTGGTTCACTGCAACCTACAATTTTGAAAACCAAAAAAGTTACTATCTAAAATTTCTTTCTATGACCGAACACACAAAAGAATAAACCAAAAAAAAAACAATACATTAAAGAGAAAAAATACACCTGGTAGCACTGCAAGGCACCTTTACGAAATTCTGATTCTTTTGAGGTCATCTCAAGTAATGCAGCAAATGAATCCTTTGCTTTGGTACCGATATCCACCATTCTAATTGGCTTGCAGTTTTTCGGATCTTTCACATTGATTAATAACAAGTCGGTAGTTGACTTTGGGATTTGTTGACCATCTTTCTTATTATCTACCAGCAATCTCAATTTTACAAATTTCGTCATCAAAGTTCTTACTAAACTGTTCATCTCTGAATGCAACATATAGATCATTGGTCTTGATGATTGAAATTTTGTTAGAAATTTCTCGAAATCACTAGCAATAAAAGCAATGAAGGAAAGATAAGGTATGGTGGTTTCATTCTTCAAAATTGCAACTATCCTCTTGTAACGACTGGTCTCCTTAACAGTGTTCTTGAATGTGGCGGTTTTTGGAAGAAAGTCGAGGAAATAACTCTTCAAATTTTCAAATTGATGTAACAATTTAACGCAAACCTTTTTCAACGTAACCCAACGAGTTGAAGAATGCTTGTTGACAAATCGTGAAACGACATCAGTTAGTTCCACTATTTTGATGTAGTCAGCTCTGCGACCAGCTGATAACTTGAAGAAAAAGCTGATGTCAATAGCAAATCCATCAATGTTAAAGTCAAGCTTTGAAACACCAGCTGCTCTGAATCCATTGTTGGTGATGTGAAGCGGACATGTTCCAATAGACAAAATTGTTGTGTCAAGTTGCTCAAAAATTGCAGATGCTTGTAGCAGTTTCTCAAATTTCATATTCACATTGGGACCATCCATACCAATGTGCATCATGAAGCGCAAATCTAACTCAGCCTTTTAAATAAATTCTAAAAAATGTTCCAATAATTTTTCAGCGGGAAAATGATCTACCATGAGAGTTCCACAATAAGATACTTTGAAAGATTGATGCCTTTCAGACCAGTATTGGACATAGCCATCATATTGTTTTTTTACTTGCTGGTTTGTCGTTTCATCGAATTTAAAAGTAAACACTTTGTTCTTTAAATCACTCTTCAGTAGTTCTTTAAAATGAAGAGCAATACCATATTGAATTGTGTATTTCACTTTTGTTTCTCCAAGTTTGTAGTTCTTTGCAATTTCTGAGTACGGAAACAAGAGACAATAACGTTTCCCTTCGTCATTCGCAGAGCTGAAGGACCAGTTTGCATCAACACATTTCAGTGCATGCAAAACTTCTGCATTCAGACGTTTTTCTTCTTCAGTACGAAAAAAGGTACCTTTTTGTATTAAACGAACTACATTGTCACTATCTTTGTTAAGAGTACTCCGACTGCGCTGTTCTCCAACCTTATTAATGTGACCTTTTGTTTTCTCATGCTGCTTTACTAAACATACTCCACCTCCACTAACTGAGAATTCTTTCTGACATATCTTGCAGTTTGCTGAAAACGGGTTTTTCTTGTGTTTTTGAAGCCATGTAAAATTTGTCTCCCATTGTGAACTGTATTTAGTCTTTCTTTTTGACATTATACTGAATCTAAAAGAACTAAATACATTTGTCTCAATAAATAATGACCACCATGCAATCGTGATCAATACTGATCGTATTGTTATATCAATTTAAAATGATCACTTTGCAACAAAGAGTATGCTGAAAAGTATTACAACTGAACTTATACTATCTATAAACATAGTTTTAATCAGCTAAACATATTTCGATGTTAAATCATGACATTCTTAGATGTAAAGATGTTACAACTCTAAAAGATCCTAAAAATGTGGAAAATACTATACTGTTACCGCAAGAATTTATCTAATTTATCATCTTCCATGTCTGAAAACAATTATACATTAACACATTTCAAGAATCACGAGGCTAAAATTGCTGGAATAAACTAAGAATTTTTAACCATTGATGTCAATTTTTAACCAATTATCTAAGATAAGAATCACAAAGCTCAAAAAGATTTGAATGATTCTGAGATAAGGTGTGTATATGATGGTACATTTATATTATTATAAAATATTACCCTATTCATCTAAATGCATAAAGCATATCAAATAAAATAGGGCAAATAGGACATTCGCTTCAAAAATAGGACAAAATGGGACTTTTTTGCAAAAAGGTGAAAATATAGGACAATATAGGAATATAGGACACTCTGGGAGGCCTGCTATTGCTACTTACGATTGAACTTTTTGCACAGCATCCAGATCTCGTCTCCACCCTCCATACTGCCGCATATTTTGCTCATTCTTTTGATGGTGTAGCAACAACCCAGCTTCGATTCTGCAAATTTCAACAAAACATATTTTAACTTGATGATGATGAAAAGCATAAATATTTTTGATATTTCTAGCAAATAATAATAATAATTCTTATTTTAAGTGGATAATCCAGAAAACCCAGACCCCGAGAAAGTGCTGTAGTTGTTTCCACTGGGGTCCACTGTTGGAAAGTGCATTTTCGTAACTAATTATGCGACCATTAGTCTACCAAATTTCCCTCACAAGAGTTTGGTGGTAAGTTTTTCAGGCACTTCCCAAAGGTGCCGCGCGCTCAGGTAATTCTTGTTTTGAACAATTTTTTTTTTGTATCTAGTGAGAATCGAACCTCGGCCATTGCGACCAGAAACATAAGTTTCAACCATTAGACCACACGCACCAAATTCTAGAAATATTGAGAACTGATCCCAAAGTAAATGCAATGGTAGCCTGTGTAAGTGAAATAAAACGTGTCAAAATAAAAATTTCCACGACTCCTGACTCCTGGGATTCCTCAGTCGATTCCTACAACAACAACAACAACAACAACAACAACAACAACAGAGCATGGTTTATTGTGCACCCATGGCGGTTATATTTCAAAACACCATAATGAAATTCGTGACCTCACAGCCAAACAGAGGTTTACATTTGCAAGGATGTATAGGTTGAGCCTCAACTGACAAAACTAACTAGTGAGGTGTACTAACAAAGAAAGCAATTATATCTCATAGCAACGACAAACAAAGAAAGAAATTATATCTCATAATAACCACAAACAAAGGAAGAAATTATATCTTATAATAACCACAAACAAAGGAAGAAATTATATCTCATAGCAACAACAAACAAAAGAAGAAATTATATCTCATAGCAACAACAAACAAAGGAAGAAATTATATCTCATAGCAACAACAAACAAAAGAAGAAATTATATCTCATAGCAACAACAAACAAAGGAAGAAATTATATCTCATAATAACCAGAAACAAAGAAAGAAATTATATCTCATAATAACGACAAACAAAGAAAGAAATTATATCTCATAATAACGACAAACAAAGGAAGAAATTATATCTCGTAGCAACAACAAACAAAGGAAGAAATTATATCTCATAGCAACAACAAACAAAGAAAGAAATTATATCTCATAATAACGACAAACAAAGAAAGAAATTATATCTCATAATAACGACAAACAAAGGAAGAAATTATATCTCGTAGCAACAACAAACAAAGGAAGAAATTATATCTCATAATAACCACAAACAAAGAAAGAAATTATATTTTATAATAAGCACTAAACTACAGTAATTGCAGATTACCAAACAAACATTTTCTATGAGTTCATTGTAAATAAGACCAAAGACTAAATGTGACTCGTGCTCCCTTACTTCCATCGAAGAAGATATCAGAAAACACCACGGGCTGTCGATTAGTGAAATTCCCATCATCGTCCTCAACAAACACGTGGAAAGCTATGCTGCTTGTGTGCAACTCAGACTTCAACTTCTCGCGTAGATTCTTCGCAGACTCTTCAAATATATCTAAACAGAATAGATTCTCCACAAATTAACAATTTCCGACATTGAAGAAGAACCGGTTAGGCTTGAAATAAATATGACTCATTCATCGCTTGTAATGATTTGATGTTAACACTAGTTTTACATTTGCATTTGCTTTGTTTTCTATTCTGAGCACAAGGTTGTAATCATCTGATGTTTTACAGCTGAATGCCCTACCTAACACCAACCCTTGTAGATAACAAAACAGTGGTGAGTTAACTCATGCAAGATATCAACTTTGCATTTTAAACTCTGTTGCAGCAGTACACAAAGGGCATGGTTCTCCTAGTGTGTATATTTTTTGGCATGAGAGGGCGAAAGCAGTGGCCCATATCTGTCAAGAGTCAAAGGTGTCAAATGACGAATGTTAATACAACTAATCATGACAAATAACAAGCCCCAAAAGGTGTATAGGTGGCTGGCTCACATGGGTTAGTGACACAATGAAACCCTTTCAACTGCGCCACAAATGTATCTGCATCAACGATCTGATCGTCTTGTAATCGCTGTGTCTGGTACACTCTCTCCATGTACGTTAATATCACATTCTTGTCCTTTTTTGTAGCTTGTAGTATTGATGTTCTCTTCAGGCTGAAAAACAAATAATGATCTTGTAAAATGTGCGATATCTAAAATATAAAAACAGGTATTTCTAACGTAGTAGACTGTTAAACAAAGAATAAAATTACTAACATTTTCATTGTCAATACTAATGCTGTATTTTGTGGTCCTCAAACCATTGAAAGTAGAATTTCACGATCAACGGGCGTACAAAAGCATCATTCTAAGAACAGTATGCTTACTCATAAGAGTTCTCATTATCGCTCAATGTGACCATATGGATACCGGATGTTTCTTCCTTGCTGATCACAATAGAGTTGATGTGCATGGTCATGTCGTTTGGTTTCGGCACCAAATGCATGACCACTTTGGCTTTCTTTCCATTCAAATTGCACATCTGAAGAAAGAAAAGTCGTTTTTGCTTGTTAAAATATGACTGTGATGATAAAACAATTTTTTTTGTTTGTTTGAAATTAATAACAAAGGTAAACTTCTAATTTAATTTAATCTAACTAGTGAAGATCCTTAAACCCAAGCTACCACGGTTGATGGAATCTGGTAGATGTGGTCTGATCTGCATAGTTCTTTAACTAAACTAAACTGGTGTTGGTCAACCAGAATAGGCAGGTTGCCTTTCAGCAGGTTTTTTGGGTAAGCTCATAACATATCAATTATCGGCATCGAAAATTTAGAATCACACGATAGTCATCTTAATTTCTTTTAATGGCAGTTCAGTTAAATATTATTTAATTTTTTCCACGCCCAACACTGAAACTATATTCTGCCTGATTCAAAAATAATTAGTTAAGTTTAGAGAAAATAATAAAAGAGAATAAAAGAAAATAGTATTCATATTAATTTTAGTGACAATTATAATAACAAACAATCAAAATGTCATTCCAGAAATTTTCATGGATAACGTTGTAATATATATATAATACACTAATTCTTAGTGAGTTAAAACTTTAGTGATAAGGAAAAATTGAAAATTATCATGTCAAACTATAGCTGGTAAAAACATTTGTTTATATAAGACAAGATTCATTTCAGGCAGATGGTTGTGCCAAGCAGTTTAAATATATATCAGTTACAATTGAGTAGAGTTATTTTGCAAGCTATCATGAAAAACATGTGTTGATGGTATAGTTGGATACACAAAACAAAAGGCTTTTAAGCAAGACAAATTGTTTAAAATAGTTTTAGCGGTAAATAACAATAATATTGTTGAAGGATGTTACTTATCATACAAAAGAAAAAAAAAAGAAAAGATTGTCTTCTGTTTAAATTTGATGTCAATCTCAATTTTGTTTAACAATATGAGAACAATTTAAATGAGCAGTTCCACAAAATACTGGCCTTGTAACATGAAAATAACTTAGTATGGCATCTCTTAGGGCCAATTAGCCTGACGTCGGAGGTACATTCAATTAGTGCGTTGTGTATTTGATCATATATAATGTTTTTCTCCAACATTTCTATAGACATAAATAACAATAATAAAACACGCAAAAGTGTTGCCGCCACTTACTTGAATTTTAGGAAGTAATTTCCCTTCCCCCTTAATGTAACCGTGGTTTCCACCTTCTGACTTGTACCGAAATCGATAGCCATACTGCGTGAAAACCAGTGAACCATTAAACACTATTTTTTTATACTTTGCAAAAGAAGAAACAAAAGATTTGCCATCTCGAGTTATTCTTTCAATTTATTTTAAGACCAGCTTTGAAAATATTCATAATTTTCCTATGGTAAAGATTTGTTATTAAGTCACAGAAAGGAAAATTAGAGGAAAATCATTAATCAGAAAGCATTTCTATCCACATGTCATAACTAAATTTAAAACGTTATTCAAATTTCACTAGTTGCATTTAATTCTATATTTTGTTTATTGCTACTAAATGCTACATATGCTTTCTCATTTGACCTGAAGAAGAAGTCATACATTTTCAAACTCATTTTGGAGTCTATAAATTTCTAAAGGAGATAAACAGTAAATCAAAATCACTTAACAGGGAAAAAGGTGCACACAAATTTAATTTATTATTTTGACTTTATTAGAGCAGGAACACATTACCAACCGGCATATTAAACATTCTACGTACCTGCTTTGGTTGAACCAAAATTTTCAAATATGGCACAGACGGTCCGGCTAAAATACGAAAAGGTTTTTGGGTTCACAGTATCCCTAGTGGGTAACTAAATACATATTGTATGAGAGAGAAAATCTCCATTTCATGAAATACTTTCTGGTAAATATTGTAAGAATTCACAAAAAAATCTTCTATCCCCTCGATAATTCTGGGTAAGGAAGTTGGCTGGAAATAGAGTTGCTGGGGGAATGGCTACAACTTTAAATTAGTTACACATATTATATATTTATAACAAAATGGGGTCATCTAAAACGAACCATATTTTGTCCACCTGTGTGTGTACTTTCAACAGAAAAAAAACGTTTAGCTACAATAAAACACCAAAGATTTTTTACCAAATAATTCATCTTGATAGAGACTCATGTCTGAGATCTGATTCATGTCGTTCAAAAACAAAACGGGAAAAATAAAGGAAAATAATAAAAAAATGACGGGAAAGTACTGTAAATGTAAAACACGTGTTTATTTCCAGTTTGGTGCAGCGAGTGAAGTTCTGGGAAACTCCTTTTCTCGATTTGCTATCGGTACTTTCAAAATCGATGATCTTACTCCAGCCTAATGTCATTGATCAAAACCGCTTATATGACGTCTCTGATAATGGTAAATACACACTAGCTCCTGACAGTGACGTCATTATTTCGAGTATTAAAACTGAAACGTAAACGATGGGGAATTCTAGGAGAATTCCCCCCTGGTGATTTCCCCCGATCAAATTCCCCCTGGTGAATTCCCCCTAGTGAATTCCTCCCTAGGTGAATTCCCCCCGCACGTATTATGATATAGTAAGAAAATTTGATTTTTGTATATTTGTCTAAAATAGTAAGTCATTACGAGTCCCTATCTATGGTCCGACATATCGGGTGTAGGAAAAAACCCCCGTAAGAAAATAAACCCTAGGACAAAACCCATCTAGGAAAAACACGTTTGCTTTGCTGTTTGTTTTGAAAATTTGTAGGTTAACTAATTAAATGATGCTGATTTCAAATCAAGTACCAGAATTAGGATAATTTCACTCCTAATACCTTATTTGGGCAAATTTGGGCCCAAAAATTAAAATATTCCGTTTGCATTGAAAATTTGTAGGTCAACTAATTAAATGATGCTGATTTCAAATCAAGTACCAGAATTGGGGTAATTTCACTCCTAATACCTAATTTGGGCAAATTTGGGCCCAAAGTTTAAAATATTCTGTTTGCATTGAAAATTTGTAGGTTAACTAATTAAATGATGCTAATTTCAAATCAAGTATCAGAATTGGGATAATTTCATTCCTAATACCTTATTTGGGCAAATTTGGGCCCAAAGTTTAAAATATTTCGTTTGCATTGAAAATTTGTAGGTTAACTAATTAAATGATGCTGATTTCAAATCAAGTACCAGAATTGGGATAATTTCACTCCTAATACATTATTTGGGCAAATTTGGGCCCAAAGTTTAAAATATTCCGTTTGCGTTGAAAATTGGTATGTTAACTAATTAAATGATGCTGATTTCAAATCAAGTACCAGAATTGGGATATTTTCACTCCTAATACCTTATTTGGGAAAATTTAGGCTCAAAGTTTGAGGTATTCCGTGGCAAAATGGTACTGCGCATGCGTGTGCGATAACTGACAATGATGCAAAAATTAATTAGACTTTTTGTCAATGAAATATTATGTTGATGTTATATTTAAAATATTAAGTGATTCCGGCCAGTAGTTAAGGAGATATGAGAACCTCGACACTTAAAATTTTTTTGAATTTTTTTTAGTATATGGAATGCTGCCAACCTTAGTATATTAGCAATATCTAGGTAAATAATGAAGACTATCACTCCAAATTTTCAATGGTGATCAAAAATGATCATATCTATTAAAATGACCTGATTAAAAATCTTAAACGTCAGTGTAAGCCTTTGCACATGCGTAAAATTAAATCTTCCATAGATCGTTCTACTTAAGGTTATTTAAAACGAATTTTTATGTATGTATAGGCTATGCTATTGTGTCACCAGTCCATAAAAACAATTTTGAAAAAACTACGGCAACCGGAAAAAATATTCAAAAACAAAATTTAAATAGCAATAACTTCAATAATTTTTATTTTTTGTGGGGTTTGGCACTAGATTACTCATTTTGGCTCGGCCCTGCGATATTCGCATAAAGAAAAAAAAAAATTTCCAAAAAAGTAGCAAATGTAAAGGCCAATAACTTCCGTAATTTTGACCATTAAAACTTTGTGAATTTTTATATGAAAAAAGAAGCCATCCTCGGCATGATATAAAAAGTCCGAATGAATTTATACTTTTTGTCAATGAACCTTTGTCCTTAAGTTATAGGCAAAATATGAAAGGATTCCGACCGGTAGTTAAGGAGATCTAAGAAGCTTGAAACTAACCTTAACCCTAACTCTTCGAATCTTTTTCCATTTTTTTAGTATAAGGAATGCTGCCAACCCTAGTATATTAGCAATATCTAGGTAAATAATGAAGATTATCATTCTAAATTTTAAATGGTGATTGATCTATCAGAATGATCTGGTTACAAATCTCAGAATCCACCGTGAGCACTTGCGCATGCATAACTTTAAATCGTCCATAGATCGTTCTAATTAAGATTACTTAAAACGAATTTTTGTGCATGGACAGCTATGCCATTGTGTGACCGGTCAATAAACAAAAAGTTCCGAAAATACTACGGTATCTAAGGGAAATAACACGTAACTACGGATCTTTCGATTTCGGACCTGCCTTGTCGAAACTGGCCGTTTCGAAATTGACGATTCAAAACTGACGGTTCGAAACAATATTGTTTTTCATTTTTTAAAATTTTATTAATTTTCAAAAAATTTTGTTTTTGGTTTTTAAAATTCAAATTTGCCCAAATTAAGTATTAGGAGTGAAATTATCCCAATTCTG
This sequence comes from Candelabrum cocksii, assembly GCA_963930725.1. Taxonomy (NCBI): domain Eukaryota; kingdom Metazoa; phylum Cnidaria; class Hydrozoa; order Anthoathecata; family Candelabridae; genus Candelabrum; species Candelabrum cocksii. The sequence continues at coordinate 2,748,643 of OZ005677.1, read as the reverse complement.
GTACTTGATTTGAAATCAGCATCATTTAATTAGTTAACATACCAATTTTCAATGCAAACGAAATATTTTAAACTTTGGGCCCAAATTTGCCCAAATTAGGTATTAGGAGTGAAATTACCCTAATTCTGGTACTTGATTTGAAATCAGCATCATTTAATTAGTTAACCTACAAATTTTCAATGCAAACGGAATATTGTAATTTTTGGGCCCAAATTTGCCCAAATAAGGTATTAGGAGTGAAATTACCCCAATTCTGGTACTTGATTTGAAATTAGCATCATTTAATTAGTTAACCTACAAATTTTCAATGCAAACAGAATATTTTAAACTTTGGGCCCAAATTTGCCCAAATTAGGTATTAGGAGTGAAATTACCCCAATTCTGGTACTTGATTTGAAATCAGCATCATTTAATTAGTTGACCTACAAATTTTCAATGCAAACGGAATATTTTAAACTTTGGGCCCAAATTTGCCCAAATTAGGTATTAGAAGTGAAATTATCCCAATTCTGGTACTTGATTTGAAATCAGCATCATTTAATTAGTTAACATACCAATTTTCAATGCAAACGGAATATTTTAAACTTTGGGCCCAAATTTGCCCAAATTAGGTATTAGGAGTGAAATTACCCCAATTCTGGTACTTGATTTGAAATCAGCATCATTTAATTAGTTAACCTACAAATTTTCAATGCAGACGGTGTCGCGCGAAATTTATGATCTGCGAAATTTATGATCATGACAGATCTGCACATGCGCACACGGTGCTCATAATTGACATCCGGTCAGAAATTTCGCAACGCGTTTACTAGTTGTATTTTATATATTTTATATCGCTGCAAATAACTGCAAATAATTTCACGTTCGCTTCTTTAAAAATGACTATGGAGTCTGCACCACGCACCTCTGTTGGCTGTCCTGACGTTAAAGCTGAACCAAAAAGCTGTAAATATAAGGTATGTGACTATGTGTAGTTTTGATCAGGTCGAATGTTTGTTTATACAACTGTTGTATTTGCACAAGCAATAATTTGATATGTTTTCCTTCGCTGTTAAATATAAATGTGGTTTTGTTTATGATATCAGGCTTCGATGCAAGATGTACTGTTTTATTTGAAGAATGAGCGCAAAGCTCCTCCTGAATTCGAGAGTCTTGACAAAGTTAATAGGAGGAAAAATCTGCACACATGGTCACAATTTTCAAGAAACTTTGTGTATGAAGGTATTATTGTTTTATTATTTATTGTTGCATTATTGAACATTTATTAAAGCTATATATATATAAGTTTGACGTTTTCTTTTTCAATCGATTTGTCAAAGCATTTTTTGACCTTTTTTTAGTCAACACAGCTAGTAGTTATTCACTTGGTTTAAGTGGAATTTAATTTATCCTTTACTTCGTATCTTTTGCTTGGTATCATTGGCAATTTGCCATTTCTTCTAGTTGACTGCTCATAATAAGAGCTGTAAGTTTTTGTTTATTTTAGCAAGTATAATCTTAGTTACAAGCATTAGACAAAAATTGACCTCTTGTTGCTTAGAGCAAATGTAAAGTTTGTGTTAATTTACTTCCCTCAATAAGTAAAATTGTTAAATTGTCTGCTGCAAAGGTAGGTTAAGTGAAAAAGCAATATATCGTACGATATACGTAGTAAATTGCCACTGATGTGTGTACATGTCCTACAACTTCAAATCGTTATTCATAAATTCATTTTATTACAGATTGCAGCGATACTCGATATTTGAAACTGTGTGTGGACTCTGTTATGATGGTGTGGACAGGTAAAATTGTAATAAATAATAACATGCTCAGTTATCACTTATCAGATAACGTTAAGTTGCAGTATAACTGACTAGCTACTGTAGGAACTGATCAATCTATGAAATTTACACTAATGCTCAGGAATCTTTCTCGTTGCAGTGGAAGAAACATAGCATTATGCAAAATTTGCAAAAAAGACGATAGCGATGACTGGCTCGGTTGTGACCGATGTGGACAATTTTTTCATGCTAGTTGCAGGGGTTGTAACTTTTTGGCGGCCCTCTCTCAAAACTTTTATTGTTAGGACTTATTTGTAAATATACCTGTAATTTTGTAAATATAGAGGGAAAATTAATTTGAGACAGAAACTTGTGTTATTTGTGAAGTTTTTTTTATAAGTTTTAAGTTAACAGACACCAGTTTTTACTAGAATGACTTTTAGGTTAGAAATTGGTGGGGTAACTGGGTTTTCATTAAGGTAAGTTCCGCAGTAATTGTTCTTGGAATGAAAATTTTCTGAAACTTCCTAGAGGTGAATTTTATGATAAGCATATATTTAAGCCCCGCACAGACGAGCAATTCTTCCTTAACAAGTTTTGTTTGTTCGTGTGTATGGCCAAAATACAATTAAGGATCTTAATACAAATATCTTTCTTATTACATATGAGAAAACGTGGCATTGACCATTTATAGTGAATCAAAAACCAGGCAATAATAAAATAACAGAATTTAGTTCTAGATATGATTTGATGAAGCAAAATCGTAATAGCGATGAACGACTATAGTCAGTTTAAACTTTAAATTAATAAATGTTTTATTTTGACGACTGACGTTTGAGTTTATTAATCACAGCAGCATCTGCGGTTAATTTCAAACTTTTTCAGTAATTACAGCCTATTGAGACAGCCTTGTAAATTTATGATATCTATCGATTAGTGCACGTTTTCGGGTATACCGTAAATCGGGGGCTAATTAATTTATAATTTTTTTAAGTGGGAGTTTATTCGAGGGGGGCTAATAAAAAAATGTGGTATGACTAACCCAGAAAAAAGATATATGCATATGTTCATCAATACTTCATACGTGTTCAGTTCAAAATATCAATGTCCTCGGCATCATCAAACTGTCTATTCTTCTGTAATTCATAGCAAAAGATAATGGGTGTTTATAATGAACCATAAATTCATGATAAAATATGTTCCCGATTTTATATACTCTATAGCTGTTTTTTCGTTCGGGTCATAAATTTCGCAAGCATCATGTATTTCGCGCCTACGTGCGCGAAATTCATGACCCGTCACGCATGATCACGTATTTTGCAAGGATCATAAATTTCGCTTGACAACGGAAAACATAAAAAAATTTTAAATTCTTATAATTTTTACGATTTTGTTTAGGCCGCTAAACTACGGTTTTACCGGCTTTTCCATCTGTACTGTTAATGAATTTATAGATAATTTAGGATTATTACGACATAAACATGTGACATGTGACATGTGTTAAAATATTTTATCTTGCAAAGTTAATCAAATGAATCCATATTTCTTTTTAAGGTGGCGACATTGCCATGGTGACAATTTTGTAAAGTAATTGAATTTGGTGAACGTTCATGCTTAAACCGACGTTTTATATGCGAGTTTCCATAGCCAAAAATGAAGGGCCGAGAGCTTTTGTTCGACATGACAAGGGATTCGTGAAAAACCATGTTTGTTAGAATGAGGGTTCACTGTTCTGCACCTTTCCCAAAAACCTCAAGAATTAATTGAAAAAGAAACAAACAAAAAGCCATTGTCGGCATAGAGACCTTTTAAACAACAAACAGATTTAATCCGCGATGTCCATGTCTACTTTCGCTTTAAAGTGACGCGAAAAAAATCTGGCTACACGAAAAAGTCGGGCTCTTTTAAAATCATGGAAAAGTTATTTTCTAAGAAGAATAAAAAACGAAGAAACCGACCAGGCTCCGCAAAAAGCAACTCGTGCGGTTTCAGTAAAGGTTCATGTAACGACTACATGTTTTCCACTGTGAAACGTCCGTCCAATTCGGAGCGAAGGAGCGCTAAAAGGAGCACGCCGGACTTAGAACGCAAAGAAAGCAACGAAAACGTCACAATAAACAGATGGGTTTACGAATCCGCAGATTATTTTGTGAAGGAAACAATAAAAGAGTGCAGTCGTTTCGCTCATGGGGTTGTATACTCTGGACCTGCAGATGATGTGATTGTGACTCTGAATATAGGAAACTTTTTCAACACCTCTTTTTATGCTGATAAAATATTTGTGATTCTCAATGATTGCTATGAAATAGTTTCGGAAAATATTTCAGGATGAAATTCGCTATATTTCTGACTTCAACCCAACTAAGCTTCCTGGGGATTTGTCGGAGGTTCCACTGTTCTGCATTAAGAATCCAGTTTCTAAACAAACCCAGGTTTTGAACCACCATTCCAGCGCTACAGAACGAGTAAAGAACGCGTTTGGTAGGCTCATGGAGGCCCCCTTCGTCAGACGGACGGTAAAGTGGTGCAAAGATAGGTTTGAAGGCGGCAGAGTGACCACCATTCCGCCTGTTGAGAGCAAACGTCAAATGCTTGAACAGTATCTGATAGAATTGTTGAGACTTGAAGATACGCTTTTACTATTGCCGAACATTAACCCAAAGTATCGAATTCGTAGAAGAAACGATGAAAGAAGTTACGAAATAAACTCCGTGATTGAAAACAACCTGCCCATTTTTATGAGGTAGAATTACATTCGGACCAACCTCCATTGTATTTAATGTAAGAAATTTTCTTGATTTCGTCAGCCTTTTTGCTACGAATTTGTCTCTACAAATTTTAAATTAAAAGGTTCCTTGCTTTCACTTTCCCCTAATAATTCCATCGCTTATTCAACAACCTCTGCTTGAGCATCGAATCACAAATTATTAATACGTTCGTTTTATTGTTTCTATAAAAAGTGCAAAACATAAACTTTCAATATCTCGCGGAGAAGTCATACTTTTTTACTGCACTCTTCTAGATATATTTGGAATGGGAAGTTAATCCAACTCAAGAGGTACTTGGAGAGAAGAGAGAACTGGTTCAACGCCAACGACGTAGATAAACAAGGACGGTAAAATTGAATTAACTATGAGTGATGTATTTCGTTTTGAACATCGTCAGTATGTTGCCCAATTCATCAAAGAATGCAAAATATGTAGAACTACTATTGTTAAAATCCATATATATGACAATGTAACGAATGTATATTTCATTTTTTTGTAGAATCGCTTTACACCTTGCAGCTTCTTTGGGCTGCCACAGAAGCATTGAAATGTTGTTGGTTGTGCCGTGTATTGCTGTTAACGAACGGGATTCGGAAGGAAAAACCTCTTTATTTAAGGTTGGCAAGGGAAAACCCCTCTATTTAAGGTTGAGAAGGATCTTCTTTTGATATCTCGTTTGCGTAATATAGATCATTTTGATTTGAAATGTTAAAACGAATAATGAAGTTGGCTTAAATTTAAAATCTCGGATGTTCTGTTCAATGATGAAAAATTTAAAAACACTCTTTTCTAGGCTGTGGAGGTAAAATCATTGAGATGTGTTAATGAACTCCTTCAAAATGGAGCTGACGTAGTTGTTAGTTGTGCCGACGGAAGGTCTCCCTTTGATTTTGCCCTCCAAGAATTTGGAGACAGTGAGATTGAGATCATCACAGAGATGCACAAACGTATCAGAAACAAAGAGAGCAAGGAAGGGACAATGACGAATCTTCATCATGTATGCTCGGCCAGGAGTGACGTTGAAGTGGATGAGGTAGCTGAACTGTTGTTGGGCGGTTACGTAGATACCAATGCAGTGGAGGAACATGGAAGGTAACAATCGCCGTTGGCTTTATATATTTACAATTAGGTTTAAGTTTGTACGGCATCCAACATAGCTGCCTCACAATAATCATCTCACACGAGTAATTCTTTTTTCTTTTCCAGAACTCCGTTGATTTTAGCAACAAGAAATGGTCGCAGTAAGCTCGTCTCCATGTTGTTAGAGAGCTGGGCGGACATCTTGCACGTGGATTTGAATGGATGTTCAGCCATCAAGTACGCGAAGAAAGGATCTGAGTATGCTGCTTTAAATCTCACTTTAGTTTAGATTCGCTTTTCAATGTTTAACATCCTTAAATAGAAACAGAAAAACATGTTTTTCTCTTTACCAATGAGCGTTTCGTTTAGAATTTATTACATGTTGCAAAAGGCTTTCTCGTGGGCAAGCATATTCAACGCTGCAGTAAGTAGTCTAAACCTTCACTATCTAACAAATAGTACTTCTAGACGTTCAAACGATTGCTGCCAGTTAGAAACTCAATTCCGTTTCAAATTCAAAAACTGGTTTCTGTTTCCAGGTTTGCCAGACCAATAGTGAAGCAGACAGTTGTAGCAAAGCTGTAGCGGAAGCCGTGAAAAGATTGTCTGGGCTTGGTGGATTGGCGTAAGTGTTGAAATTGAATTTCTTGGCGTATAAATTGCTAAAACCGTTAAAGGTATTATTGTATGCACAGTGCAACCTCGTTTTAACGAACTAAAGAAGGGGCCTGTAAACTTTCCTCGTTATAACAAGGCGTTGATTAAGCATTTTAAAAAATGAGTCAATATTGTTTTATTTGAACGATGGACTACGTTAATAAGTTCATAACCATGGCATATACAGACAATAGCCGTGCGAATATTGTGTTATCTGGTTGCAGCCTATTTTCAACTACATATAGTAGTTTGGTTCCTAGAAGGAAATAACATTAATTTCTGTATGAAGAAAAAACACCAATTTCCAATGCAGAAGTTGAGAAACGTTGCACTAAAATGCAAAGCAACGACAAACTCTATACATTTCAGTGATTGGGACCAATTATCTGCTTGATAAGCCGAGAGATTTGTCCACTGTATATTGCTTCACTTATTTGAATTTGTGGAATACTTTTTATTCAATTGGTAAACTGTAGTATTGTTAATATGCATGCATTGCTATATGTTAACTCTATACTTTCTTCCTTTTAGAAAGCCGATTTCATCGTTTTATAGCCCATTGCCTTCCATTAGCGACAAAGCAAAACAGCATTAAATATTACTCTTTTAAATTTTTAAATTTTCTATACGTATACAAAAAGGGGTTCAGAGTTATTCAAGGGGTGGGAGGGGGTGTTTAAAAATTTTCACTTTAATTGAGGTGAGGGGGTAAATTGGGAAAAGGGGTGGGTTGGGGCGGAGAAGTAATATATTGTTTTACTTCGTCGCTTTTGAGGCGTTTCAAGTTCCTCGATGGAAGATCTCAACAAAAGAATCAGAAGTTTTGATAAAGATGAGTTAGAATCACAGCAGCACTGAAAGACACCATCGAATGCGTTTCACAGGAACGTCAAAAATCACAAGTACAGAAATCTACAGAAGTTGAAAGAGATGACTTTAACGACATGGAATCAAAGCAGTTACGTTTGAAATCATCACCTTAAATAAGCGTGTCAGCCGCTGACCTCAGAAGAAGGTGAATCGCGGGCGCAGGTTGTCGGGTAGCTCAGATGGTAGCAAGAGTCTCACTCTTGAAAGTGCCTATTTTTTGCATTGTTTTGCTTTTTTAGCCATGTAAAGCCCGATTTTTTTGCTATTTTTTGTTTTTTTTTCAATAAATTTCAAATGTCAAATAAACCTCGTTTTTTTAAACAAACATTATTAGTTTCAATAAATAGTTTAAGTAAATAATTAATTATTTTATATTTTCATGCTTTTAATATATATTTAACTATGCGCCACCTTCTGTTTTGTGAAAGACCTAATCAAGCAGGAAAGATTTGTTAGAGCACATAATATTAAAGAATGCTCCCCCAAGTAAAAAACAGCCGCTTTTAAATCTTTGTAAAACTTGCTGGGCAAAACGTCAAGAAGCATACGTGGCCACTTTCATGACTCCTTTCCACATCTAGTAACCACATTTGAAGAAATTGCGAATGGATTTCAAAGGTATAACAGTAAAGTTGATTCTCGAAAATTTCCCCGACGATCAATTCACCGAGGGACGTTTTTCCGGCAGACATTTCCCCGACGGACGTTTCCCCGACAGACATTTCTCGGACCGGACATTTACCCGACCAAGTCGTTTTTAATAGTTCACCAAAAGTGACATAAGTTATTATCTTGAGCAATTAGTGATGAATGATATTGAGATAAAAGGTCACACCTTCAACAAAACGTAATTGCTGTAATGAAGTAATTGCTATTTTACACATCCACCGATCAGATATCTATTGTCACCCAAACTCTTCACAACATGCAAAATGTAGAAAAACTAGTCACTTGAAAGCTGTTAGCGATATACGACATTTTTTATATCTATTAGAGGATCGCGCATATTGAAATCACGAATTTCTTTATTGTAAAAACAAGACTTTAAGCAATGGTAATACATACTGGGAATGCGGCCAAAGGCGGAATGGATGCCGATCAAAGTTAATTACTGATCAAGGAGAAAACATTGTTGTGGAACCTGGTGAGCATTACCATGCTCCAGTTAATAATAAGACGTAATAGAGCCACAATTTTACGTTCGACAATGAAACGGGAAACAAGAACTTTAGAAGCACGCAAAAATACAATAGCTGGTGAATAGATGTCGGTGAAGGAGCAATGGCAAATCTCCCGAGAGTAGAAACGACAAGGAGAGTTGTTACACGTCAGACAAATGAACCAAAAATTACCACCTGTCCTTGACCCGTTAAACACAATGTTTGAGATTCTCGAAGATATCACCATGACAGCATTCGGAAACCTTCCTACAATATGGCAACCGTTTGGAGGATGGAATTTTGATATTCGACACACCTGCTAGTTTAAATAATCTATCCCATACATAGCGAACATTGGTTTATGGGTGATACATTCTTGACAGTACCACCCCAGTTCTCACAAATTTGCACAGTTCATGAGTATAGAGTTGGAAGAAACGTTGTTGGTGCGTACTGTCCTTTACCTAATAAGACATCAGAACATTAGATACATACCTCCAGACTTTGCATCAACTACGACTATTAACCAACAATCAAATGCGTTATGTGTTATTAAGTTAGGTTTGAAAAGTGTTATGATCGACTTCGAAACTGCGATGAAATCCGCTTTGGAGCAGATCTTTCCGGAAGCCACTCCAAAGGGATGTTTGTTTCATCTTTGTAAATGCATATAGCGTAAAGTACAAAGTGAAGGAACTATACATGAACGAGGAAAATTTGCGCATGAATATCATAATGATGGGGCTTTGAGTTTTGTTCCTATTGAAGACGTTCGATGCACTTTCGGACTACGCTGGAGAGGAAGCTCAAGTATTTTTTTTTGAAACAAACTACATAGGAGAGCTACGAAGAAGAAGGAGACTCGAACCACGATTTTCCACATTCGATGTAGAACATGAACAGCCGAGTTGAAAATGAGCTAGCGCGCACTAATAACGATCTAGAAGGGTGGCATGATGGTTTTGCAGGATTTTCTCATGGTAACCATGAAAATATTTGGAAATGCATCATTGCATTGAAAAAAGACGCTGCAATCAATCGGCAAAATTTGTTTGGTACACCGGTACCACCTCAACGACCCGTTTATCGCCGTGTCAACGAAAATTTACAAACTTAAGTAACGAATTATCAATTTGAAAACATTATAGATATTTTGCGTGGTGTATCTTATAGTTTGCCATTTTATTAGTTTTTTGCTTGGGAAGTGTACGCATGCATATTACTTATGCTGTTATCTTATTGTTTTTCGGATTCCTAAGTTTTTATTATTTAAATGTCCGGTCAGGGAAACGTCCGTCAAAGAAACGTTTGTCGGGGAAACGTCCGGTCGGGAAAACGTCCGTCGGGGAAACGTCCGTCGAGGAAATGTCCGGTTACCGTTTCATTGTTTATATGTAATGATATTTTTGTGTTCTTATAAAACGTTTCAGATGTCACTACCTTTGTTCAGCAGAATGCTATTTAGTGACACCAACCATATATTTTGTGATTTTGTTGACTTTATTTTCCTGTGGATTTTCATAATAAAACACTTCATTCATTCATGTTTCTCATCACCTGATACAAGTAAAGTAGCGGAAATAGTCAAAAGTTGCAGATGAAAGGAACGGTTTAACCTTTCCCAAAAATTAGCTAAACAAACGGCAGGAAACACTCTTGTGGGTTATATATTGATGTCTCTTAAAAAATCACCGGTAAATAAACGCATTTCACAAACAGCAACGTTTCAACCTGCAATCGTCAAGAACTGTTACGTCATGGCGTTTGTTTGTCATGAGGAGGGTGATATATAAGTTCCGCGGTGGAGAGCCGCTATTATTTTATTGTATATAGATCTCACGTTTTGAATATAGTCAGTCGATAGAAAGAGATAGAAAGAGAAAGACATAAAATTGGCGACGAGGAGAAAGGAAAAACAAAAGGAGAACGCATGGCTGTGAAGAATTTAAACCTGCCTGCATTTCCGTCCTTTAGCTGTTCGGGGAAAGATACAAGTGTTTTGTTCAGCAGTTGGAAAAGGTACGTAAAACGCTTCAAACTACTTTGCAGTTCAATGGTCGTGACAGACGACAAACAAAAACTTTCATTGCTCCTTATCCTGTGTGTAGACGAAGCGAGATACGAAGATATTCGAGAACATTTCAGAACAGCAGGGTGGCAAAACATTCGACCAAGTGGTACAAGCGTTCGAGAACCATTACAAGCCACAAGTAAATCTGAACTACAAGACATTTCTGTTCCGGAAAATGATCCAAAGACCCAGCAGTACTACGTGCGACTCCATGAACAAGCCCTGAAATGCGAATTTGCTGGCAAGGATAAGGAGATTAAACAGCAGATCGACCTTTCCACAAACAGTTTCAAGCTACGCAAATACAGCTTCCAGAACCCACGAAAAACACTCAGCGAACTACTTACGGCCGCCAAGACCTTCGAAACAATGAGGATACAAACAGAGGAGATTGAAAGACATTCCGAGAAGGAGGAAGACATCAACAGTATTTCGAGAAGAAAATACGGCAGTCAAACAATACGAAACAGACAGACACTGCGAACAGAAAGGACGACGGCTACAACAGACAACCAAAAACGTGCTATCGTTGCGGTGGTGAAGTTCCACATACTAACAGATGTCCAGCACTCGGAAGAACGTGCAGCTTGTGTCGAAAAACAGACCATTTCGCTAGAGTCTGTAGATCAACACCGCGAGAAAAAGTGGGACAAAACCAACGGGAGGGAAGCTACACAAGACCGCTCAACACAATAGAAGAAAAACATTGTCCAGTAAATTGCTCCCTGGAAGATTGCCCCCTGGAAGAAATACCCCTCCTGTAAATTGCCCCCAGAAGATTGCCCATTGGAAGATTGCCCGCCGGTGAACTGCCTCCCTCCCCACAAAATTTGTCGTGCCATAAGAATTGTCCTCCGGAGAATCCCTCCCTCGTACCAACCTAATTATTGATTAAGCCTTAGCCTTGTTCTTAAGTTTGATCTTAATTTTTGACCAATTTAAGCCTCAGTTTTCTTATAAAATGTTCTTATATAAAAAATGTGTATCATGCTCAAAATACAATTCGTCGCTGCGAATCTATATTTCTCGTTTATAAGCATGCGCAGTGATGATAATTAGGTACTTGTCGGTTATCCCCCCTCCCCCCCAGAAAAAAGTTTTTACTTTTTTCATTCAGACAGTATAGAACTTAACACCATTTTGACCCGCTGATAAACTTGAGGAAGAACTGGTATTGCGGCGAAATTGATTGGCTGCGGTGGTATATTTCTTTCTTGGCGAGCAGCACGTATATTTCTACGCATTGCATCCATGGAAGGCAAATTTACAGCTGCGCTTTCTATTATTCCACCAATTCCGCAGCTAAAATTTGACAACTCGGATCGTTTGATGTTTCTGCTCGACGTTTAATTCCCGCTTTAACTTTTCTAACTTCACAATTTACTTGCGATGGAGCATGCGTATGTTCGTTGATTTGTTCCACAAATTTATCTATTATTGCTAGCTTTAGCTGGCTTTATTTGGCAATGTCCCTTTCTTCTATCAACACATTCCCATGATGTCAAGTCATTTGCAAGATGTTTTTGGAATACATACGCCCTGGCTACGCTACTTTTTTGATTTTTACCCTGGGCGCTTATTTGAGACGGGCGCGCGCTTATTAAATGTTTCGGACGGACCTAAAAACATTCACCTTTTTGAAAGATTGTCTTTACCCGAAATAAAAGATTTTACAGCATAAAATTATAAAACAAAGAAAAATTAGTTTGATGTTAAATTAAATTTTTATAACAATGTCATCTTAATCTTCAGATATTATATATTTTCTTTTTATATTTTCTTCGATGTTTGCGTCTTCCTTGCGTCCAAATCTGTAATATCAAACGGATTTTGGTCTTGAGCGTCACAGCAAACAGCTATTTACAAGTGATGATTTGGCGCTTGTAGGTCATGTCCCTGTCGGAATACCAAGTTTGCTGAACTACTTTTTGAAAACCGACCAAGATAATACAATACATGTCAAAGTTACTGGAGCCCGAAAACGTGAAGTTGATCTTATAGTACCAGGAAGGTACTCGGCGAGAACAAAAAATCTACGAATTGCGAGGATTTTAGATGAACAGTTACAAAAGGAGAAGGGAATGTTTTCATCTTTAAGGAGAGGGTGTTTATTTGAGATGGGTGCTTAAAAGAAGCGGGCGCTTTTTTCGAATTTTTACGTTTTACCCTGGGCACTTATTCGAGAGGAGTGGTTAAAGGAAGCTGGGCGCTTTTGTATTCAAATCTTTGCGGTATACCCATCTTTTAACAGTTTTCTAGCACTTTTTTCGGTTGTTGTGAACTCCATCACTGCTTACACGTAACTGACGCAAAATTCCTGCATAAGGTACCTGTCTAGACACATGTTTAAGAATATCAATTGTTACTTTCTAGACGCATTTTTTCTGCATTCTTTTCCTATACGCCATTCTTCCAAGGGGTAATCTTCTGGGGCAATGTTAATAGGGGGCAATTCACCGGGGAGCAATTTTAATGGGGGCAATTTACCGGGGGCAATCTTCCAGGGGGCAATTTGTTGGGGGGCAATTCTCCTTGTACCGTCAAAAACACTAAAGTAGGGGAGAACTTTGAGCGATACGTACAAATATTTGCTACGGCAGGACTGAAAAGAATATCCGACAACAAGATTTCAAAACAAAAGTGTTTATCGAAAAAACACACGTGGAATATTTGATCGATACGGGTGCTACCATTAATGTTTTGAACGAAACTACGTTTGAAAAGATCAACAAAAAGCTGCACAATAAACTGCAACTCAAAGGAAGAAAGACGAAAGTGGTTACTTATGGAAACGACGCACCTGCACTCAACATAAAAGGAGAGGTTACTCTATTGATCGAAAGCCGCAAGAAATTTATACACGCCAAGTTCTACGTCATATAAATATACCACCTATTATCAGGTACAACAGCTGCATCACTCGAGTTGATTTCGATAAACAACGTTGAAGAAAAGCATCCACGATGGAGAACGATGGAGAATACTTTTGAAAAGAAAGTTCCAGAACACTTGAAAGGAAAGCTTGTTCGTTATAAAGACACTGTTTTCAGTGGAAAAATCGGTAAGTTGAAGGACCATCAAGTGCAACTCAAAATCAACGAAAACGTACAACCCATTGCACAGCGTGAACGACGCTTATCTTTCGCAATATGCGAAAAGGTAGAAGAGAAGAGCTCGCCAAACTAGAGGACGACGGAATAATCGAAACCGTCATACTTGTCACGTGCGCTGACTCCGGCAGAACGACGCTATTCTCAAATCGAGAGAGAATGTCTAGCCATCGTTTATGCCTGCGAACATAACAAACTTTACCTGTTTGGAACGACCTTCAATATGTTCAGCGATCACAAACCAATCGTCAACCTTCTGAACAATCCAAACTCGATCGTACCATTACGCATCGAACGTATGACCCTATGCCTCCAAGGATACACGTTCGAGCTTCGACACGTCAAAGGAGAGGACAACATATCAGATTATCCGAGTCGACATCCAGTCAGCAACTTACCCGACAACGAACATAACGAAATCGAACAGTAAGCCAACTTCGTTATGGAATACGCCTGCCCGAACGCATTGTCAATCGACGACCTACGCAAAGAGACCAAGAAGGATCCAGTTCTGCAAATAGTAGCAGACTTAGTACGACACAACGCCTGGCACAAGTTGAACACGTGCAAAAAAACATGCCATATCAAAACATCAAGGATCAACTGATCGTCAACCAGGAATCCGACATGCTACTGAAACTCAACAGAATCGTCATTCCAGAGACACTGGAAACAACAGTTCTACAACTCGCCCATATGGGACACTTGGGGATTACGAAAATGAAAACACTTCTTTGTTCGAAAGTTTACTTCCCGAACATCGACAAGAATACCGAACGTCTCGTCAAGTACTGCATGTCAAATCTAAATGAAACATGTGACTTACTCATTGACTTTCTTCAACGAACAATCACTGTTTTTGGAATCCTGCACACCATGGTATCCGACAATGGTCCACCTTTCAAATCCTACAAACTGAAAAAGTTCTTCCAGAGTCTCAGAATCAAACATCAACGCATCACACCGCTATGGCCACAAGCCAACTCTCAAGCCGAAAGCTTCATGAAAGCTCTGATGACAGCTGTCCGAACGGCTTACTTCAAATGAACGAACTGGAAGAAGCAGCTTCAAAACTTCCTGTTCACTTACAGAAACGCGCCACACTGTACCACGAAACTATCTCCAGCATCAATTATGTTTCAACAAGAAACTAGCTTCACCATTCCGTCATTGAAGAAGACGATCGAGGAGGGCACCAATCGAAAAGTGTGGGAGAGACAAGAGGAAGCGAAACGACAACGTAAAGAGTACTACGACAAGAAGACGAACGCAAAAGATCACAACGTCAACGTAGGCGATACGGTAATATTGAAACAACGAAAACACAACAAACTGTCAACAAACTTCGAGCCGACAATACAAAGTGATTGCAACCAACCACAACATGATTACAGCATCCGACTCAAGCGGACGGTTCACACGCACACGCAATGTCTTGCATTTCCGACCAACGCCTCCGTTGAACTTTAAACGTGAAGAACACGGGACGAGGATGTGGTAGATGTACCGGCATTACCAGCGGAAGAAAGACGTGCCGCTCCTACACGGCGATATCCTCGTCTAGATTTGCGCCCTCAAGAAGGAACGACGCAGATTTTTTAGATTTTTAGTATTTTTTGAGATTTTTTAGTATTGGAAAACTCGCGAAAGAATTTGGTGTTTATACTCCTATTATCTTGTGGCGACATAGAATCTTGCCCTGGACCAGTTAACAACTCAGCGTTGAATGATTTCCTTAAGAAAAGAGGTATGAAAATATTTCACCAAAATGCAAGGGGTTTGTTATCGAATATTGATAATCTTCGTATATTATTGAACAACAACCGAAACATTGATATTATGACATTATCCGAAACACACATAGTTGAAGATGGTTTTAATGATAATGACGATCTTTATAAAATCGAAGGGTATGATTTCATTAAAAGGAATCGACAGAATGGTAAAGGAGGTGGCGTTGCCATGTTCATAAAAAAGGGCCTAAGTTATTCCATACGTAAAGATTTTGAACAACCAATTTAGAAAGTATATGGGTGGAAATACTTTTAAAAAGTTCAAAAAGCTTTTTTGTTACTTGTTCTTATAGACCTCCCATGGGATCAAAGTATCTTTCAAGCGAATTTAATAAGTCGTTTAATGAAGCACTTAATGTTGTAACAAAACTTTCCAAAGAGATAATTATCTTGGGTGACTTCAATGCGAATTATTTGAAACCAGATGATAGCAAAGAAGTTAAGTCTATATTCACTCTTCATGGTTTCACACAACTAATAAAAACTGCTACACGCATAACCGCAACAACAACAACATTAAACGACCTTATCTTATCGAATCGTCCGGAAACAATCTATAACACAAACGTTTTTTCAACATCTATTAGTGACCACGATATGATAGGTTGTATTCGTTGGTAGGTTGTATCAATAAAAAGGAAGCTGTATGGAAGGAGATTAGTGTTAGGTTGAATGTGTCTAGTAAGTCTCATTATTTTGTTTGTTTTTAGAGTATTCAAAATTTGAACTACCTTAGCCTTTTTGATAAATATAGACTCTGACTAGCCTAGAGGTTGATCTTTCAAATGCTTGGAATAACTTGGAACAATTATTATTACTTTCCGAATATTTAGCACATATAGCATATAGCATATATATAAATAGCTATGTAAATATGGCACCTACAACTTATATATAGATTGAATCTTTTTCGTTTTTAGTTGATGTTTTGAAAAAAGAATGGTCAAAGCTGAAAGATAATTATCGAAAAACAAAGGGCAAACGAGAAAGAGCGAAAAGATCAGGGCCGGAAGTAAAAAGCCACTACCAACATGCAATTATTTTGCAGAACTTTCCTTCCTTTCTGATAGTGTGTCAAACAGAGGTGTAGATAGTAACATTCCATTGTCAATTTTGACTCCTTTATCCAGCCCACAATCACAGGCAATCACATTGAATGTGTCTAGCCAACTGCCTTCAACATTTGCAGAGGATGATACTGACAGTATTTTAGAACATAGTGGCATTTCTCTTGGTTCCCCTGTCAGCTCTCAAGCGACTAGAACCACAATCCCAAAAAAGGTCCGAAAACGACAGTCTTCTGTGGAGGATACGGCAGACATACTTCTAGTTAAGGCTCTCGATAACCATTTAAACCAATCAGATGAAACTGTTAACTCACAAAAGGAGGATGTAGACGATAACCGATTATTCTGTTTAAGTTTAGTAAATACATTAAAAGGATTGGATTCCAGAAAAAATACCTTGGCTCGGATCAAAATCCAGCAAGTTTTGTACGACATAAAGTTTGATGCATGAATTTCATGTTTGTTTATATTTGTTTTTGTGTTTTTCAAAAAGGTTTTAATACTTATATGTTATATACTTATATAGCTAGCTATATATAATACTTCTATATATATATTTATATTTGTTCTCCTCTACAATTTTTTAACATTTTCTCTTTTATCAAAGTCGTTCAATATTTGACAAGCATAGCTATGTGATGTTTTTGTTGATTTTCAAATATGTAAGCTTAAAATCACAACAAAAGTTAAGAAAATCTGAAGGCTTCATCAAAGTGTTCCTAGAAAATAATAATATATAACTTATGTAACATCTACATAGCTAACATGTAATATATAACAGATATTTTAAAGTAAATGCTTTCTAATTTCTCATGTGTCCCTGTCAAATATATCCAATGTAATCTTCTTCGCTGTTTACGTCTTCTTATAAGCAAAATTAAAAGAAGTGCACGTACATTGAAAGCAGCCATATTTGTTTACAAAACTATAGAACAAATTTTGGCGCGTTCATTGAGTGGAAATTGATTTTTCTCGTGGATCGGATCGCGATCCGGTACGGTCCGTTCCAATCCAGATAAGTGGAAACCAGCCTTAAAACGCATAACAGCAAATACACACCTCAAGTGATTAAATGCAGAAATTATAAAAAATAAAACATCGAAAGCATGCACGACGATATGAGCCGTATTGATTGGACCTCATTTTACGAAATCGAAAACATTGACTCAGCGTTAACCTATTTTAAGTCCGTACTGCAATCCGTATTTAACAAGCATGCACCTCCAGTTGAAAAAACAGTAAAGGGTAAACCGTGTCCTTGGCTTTCACAGGAGATTGGCAATTACATGAATAAACGCGATCAGCCCTTACAAAAAGCCCGAAAATCTCAAAACCCTAATGACTGGGAGCTTTACAAAAAGTTAAGAAACGCTTGCAATAATAAAGTGAAAAAAGCTAAGCACACATACCACCAAGACATGTTGAAGGAAAACGCACTCAATCCAAAAAACTTTTGGAAATTAGTTAAAGATATAATACCCACTAAAGTCAAAAGTTTCACAACATCAAATAAAGTAGAAGACATGAAGTCAGAGGCGAATAAATTCTGCAATTATTTTTCGAGCATCGTCCAGGAAATTAAAACTAAAGCAGTCCCTTTAATAGATTTTGTATGGAGATTGCCGGTAGTTCAGAACATGCGGACTTATAACCGGTTCCGTCTATCGTATGTATCGAAAATGTTTGTAGAAAAACAATTGAAAACGCTTAAAAGGAAGAAAGCTGCCGGTTTAGACCATCTACCATCTACTTTATTGAAAGATAGTGCGTTATACATATCACAACCGTTAACTCACATAATCAATTTATCAATAAAAACGGGGAAAATTCCAAACCTCTGGAAATGTGCAAAAATAACGCCAATCCACAAATCGGGATTAATGAACAAGCCGGAAAACTACAGACCAATATCTGTCTTACCTATAATGTCTAAAATATTGGAAAGAGCTGTACATTCCCAACTCGCTTCTTACCTTGAAGAAAACCAACTCTTAAACAGTTTCCAATTCGGTTACTGTTCGAAACGATCCACTAAAGGTGCTGCAACTTTACTAACTGATGACATTAGAAGAGAAGTCGACAAAGGAAATATGGTAGGCGCAGTATTTATTGACTTGTCAAAAGCCTTTGACACGTTAAGTCATAGTGTGCTTTTGAATAAATTGGCATCTTATGGTATTCAAAATAACGAATTAAAGTGGTTCGAGGACTATCTTTTTCAGCGTAGTCAGTTAGTCGGCATCCAAGGTACACACTCCGATAGAACGTCTATCTATTGCGGAGTGCCACAAGGGTCGATATTAGGACCTTTATTACTTTTCGTTACATTTATTGACAACTTACCTGAACAACTTGTACATGCCAAAGTTATTTTGTATGCTGACGATACGGTCATTTATTTTTTACACAAAAACATTGAAACTATTGAAAACTCACTGTCGGAAGATCTCCAACACCTTGAAGGCTACTTCAACATCAACGAATTGGTCATCAATTTGAAGAAGGGTAAGACAGAGTCAATGCTTTTCGGCACCCCTAAAAGAATCACCAATGCCAACAAAGACTTAACCCTAAGCTACCAAGGAACTCTTATTAACTTTGTCCTTAAATATAAATACCTAGGTATTATACTTGACAACTACCTATCTCTCCAACTGAACTTCGATTCCAACTATAAAAAAGCTAGTAGTAGGTTATGCTTGCTCAGTAAAATGAGGCACAACTTAAAAACTGATGCTGCTAAGAAAGTGTATGTTATGATGATTGTTCCGTTGTTAACATATAGTGGGACAGTTAGCTTAACGTATACAAAACACAAAAAGGAGAAACTCCACTCAATCGAAAGACGTGCAGCAACAGTAATTTCGCATGACGTGCAAATTAAAGATATTCATTCCGAAATAATGAAACAAGCGTGTGTTGTCATTCGTAAATGCCTGGATGGAAGTGTGTGCTCAAATTACAAGAACTACTTCGAATTACAAGTACATAATTGTAATACGAGAAACAACAAATGTTCAATAAAATTACCAAATGTTAAGCTGGCTTATGCACAAAAATCATTTTATTATGCTGGAGCAAAGTTGTACAACGAGCTACCAATTTCTATACGGAAAACCAAAAGTATTTTAAAATTTAAAGATCTATTGTGTGAATATTTTAAATGATTGTAATGTAACGTGTATAAATGATTTTACCCGCAATATTTTATTTATTTATTTTTATTTTTTGTCTTAACATTTCATAACATTTGCATCTAATTCTGTTCGAAAATAGAGATTGATAACTTGTTCTTTCTTTTTTTTTAACTTTAATATTTTAACTAATTATAGGTTTTATTAATATATATATATATTCTAGCAACAGGACAAGCATTGATAACAGTGTCAATTTATTTTGTACTGAAGTTTTTAATCCTGTATAAATATTTTTTAATAATAATAATAAATAATAAGATCGATCTCCTGGTGATACCATCCCGCTTCTAGATTAGATGACAACAACCATAGCAGATAAATGCAACAAGATTAACGCATTTGCAGGTGGTGTAAGCGCGGCTGGTGAATTACATGCATTACGCCAATGGTGGAGTCAACTAATCCAAATTGGTCTGATGTACGGTTATGTTCCGCAAGCAACGAAATCCTGGTTAACAGTAAAACCTGAGAAAGAAGATGAAACAAGAACATGTTTCGAAGGTAAAAGTTTGAAGATAACTAGCGAGGGCAAAAGTTTGCAACAACAAAGTGTAAACGAAGGACTACGTATCAACAACAAACGTGTCTTTCTGTAATCGTTGTCATCGTGTAGCAAGGACCATTGTTTGGACATCATCAACAAATGCAAACCGACAGAGGAAGGGGGAAAAAAGAAATACTTGGTCTCGATGGTAAGCGAGATAATGTTATGAGTGGAACTAACGGTAGGTGTCGTTTTAACGCGTAGAAACTAACGGTAGGTGTCGTTTTAACCCATAGAAACTAACGGTAGGTGTCGTTCTCAATAGATTGTTTCTTCTCGTTCGTTTTGAAGATTATGTTCGTTTTGATTATACGAACTCCGCACCTAACGTACCCAATTTTTGTCTTCCTTGGGATCGAGTGCGCTGCTTCACATTTCCACCGGCTTTTTATCAATAGTATATAACGGAACGACGAAAAGGCAAGATAGATATTAATGCCCCGTCTTGCCCCGTATTACACTATTCTATGCTATATTCCATCATTTAAACTGATAACTTTTCGAATGGTTGTTGCTTAAGCATGATTTCTGATTAGTTGCTAAGTGTTGCTTTATAAATAAACATGGACTCGTTTGATAAATTACTTGCTTCAGTCTAAAATTGTCTACTCACTATGTCTCAAGCGTTGAATTGAGAGAAACAGTGGACGAAAATGGCGTATTAGAAATCGACGATAATAAAATTAAAAGATTAGTCATCAATAATATTTTTACATCGAAATTTTAGTCTTGTTTGAAATATTCGACGCAAACCAAAAATTCTGGAATTAAACAATCCCGTAAAATCCGATTCAGTTCTGAGGGCTTGGAAAGGAGTAGATAGACGGTAAATTAGCGAAATGGAGCGATCTTCTAGGGAGCAATCTTCCCATGCGCAATTCTAATGAGAAGTAATCCTCCTAATACGAATTGTCGCACATGCTTATGTCTGGCGGTTCTAGGGTAGCCATAAATTTTCCACGACTGAATATACTAGGTGCAGAACAAGGATAGTTTAAAATAGTTTAATGATATTGCTATGGAAAGAAAATCTCAGATGTGAACTTAGACTTTTTATTCCAATGTTCTCTTCAACATAAAAGAGTTCTACACAATAGATTATTATCCATCTGCTCTGAAAAACCGTTTCGAAAAGTGCAGCTATCAAGTCGAAATAAATTCAACCGAACAATTCAGGGAGTATTATGCGTTCGTTTCTATTTTATATATTATTTGAATTTTTGTATTTACTATGATATAAACTCTTCGGAGAATAAGACTACAATAAAATAGAAAAATAGGTAGGAACTACCGTAAAAAGCATAAAAAATCTTTTTAAAGCGATTAATTCAAAAGTAAACAACTTGAATGTATTCCAATAAATACAGTGATAAAAGCAAACGCTAAAACTGATTTTGATTCGTCTAGAGAAGTGAAAAGCTGTAATCTTTAAATATACATGCACTTATGAATAAAATATTGTGAAAACACTTGACTTAACGAGTTGGAAGAATAAACTTGTACTAGTTCATCTCAAATATTTGTTGTGCATTTTTTTGTATGGATTTTGTTTATAAATCAATACTAACCAGGCTACCAGCTGTTTCATAATTCATTTGTTTTTGTTTTGAAGTGATTAAATGCCAACCTCGTCAAAACACAATAAAAACAAAATGGCTTCGAAATGCGGAGCTGTTACAACAACAAGTTACCAAAAACTTCCAGATGATTTTTCAGATAAAGACAAATCAAATATGAAAGAAAACGGAATAATTAACGAAGTATTACAAGATACAGATGATGTGTTCAATGATGAGTATGTTAACAACGTTAGCGAATTGAGCGAATGTGACGCAACTGTAAAACATGTTCCAAGAGAAAAAAGTGATTCTGTTGGCAACGCCGAAGAAACCGTTAGACAAAAAACAGCATCAAGAAAACGCAGTGTTTTAAAACGAACTGATTCTAACAAGCCTAAAGCAACTGGATTTCAGAAAAGGGTATCATTTTCTTCTCAAGATGGAACAAAGAGGAGAGTATCAAATGGTTAGATTCTATTTTTGTTATTTATATCTAGCTGATATTTAGTAGATACATTTTCCTGCAGTTATACATACTTAGGATGTAGAGAGCTTTTTTGAGGATATATATATTACTTGTTTTTCTTTTATGCTCAAATATTTCCTATACTATGAATAATTTACAATTTGTTTTTGTATATATCTAATATATAGTTCTTGAAAACTCTCGTTAATCGTATGAGACATTCGATTTGAGTGTTTTTATCAATATAAAATGTGTGTGTGTACCTACTTTTGAAAACACATGCTTCCATTATTTTAGTGTTGAATACCTCTTCGTCACATTTCTTGCCTAATTCGTCTTTTATTGAATGTTTATCAATTCATATTTTATTAATGAGAGTTTTTTGCATTTTGAAGAATGATATCTTTTTTACATCTATGTTCATATCTATAAGTTTGTGTTTCAAATACAATGTTTTTATCTCTGATTTCAAAAAGCTGTGTTTTTAAAAAGCAGTAATCATTTTGCTTTACGTAAAAAAGCTTCCCATGCACATAACGTTTGTTTATTCTGTGTAATAGGCTTTGTTAGTACAGCTTTATTAAATAATTGGATATATATAAGATTATCCCTGTAAATCTATTTTCAGGTTTCTAGTTTCTCTATTGAGAAATTGTTCTGGAAAATGTTTGGAATGCATTTTAAATATTTTAAATACTATATATAATTGCACTATTTAAAAAATGTCAATACTTGATCATTAAATACTTCATGAATTCAACTTATTTAACGATTCTAATCTATGCCTAGTCATCACTATATTCTTTTTTAATATAGATTTTGAGCATACCTAATCACAAAAATGGAAACAATTCTAATTTGCGTATATTTGTCTCTTATTATGACACGTTAATATCCTAATGATATATAATAGTTGAATTTAAATAATAATTTAAAATTTCACGATGTTCTCTTCTATTCCTCTTCTTCAGCCTCTGATTGCTTTACATTCATGCAAAATGGCACCGAATTCCTTAAATTGCGACTCGGCCGTGAGTATCAAAGGGTATACCATCTTGGCCCGGACATGGAGGTCTTACATTGGAGACCGTCTAGCAAAAAACCTGAAAAAGCTGTTTGTAAGTTGAATTTTTAAAACTGTTTGTTTGGTACCACCATATTAAAAATCAGACGCAATTTTGTGTGTTTACACTTTAGCTCTTGCGTACCTTCACCTAGTTATGTTGACATGAAATGTTAATCTTTACTAAAGGAAGTGTGTGGACTCAGTACTATGAAAACAAGTGAAAAATCATGCAAGAAAAAGAAATAAATATCTTTTGAAAGATAAACATATCCTTTTATATGAGGGTCATCTCTTGTTTCTTTCCTGCATAGAACACCTTTGAACTTTAAAAGGAAGTTGTTTATGTAAACAACATGAAGACACGAGCAAAACACACAAAAAATAATAATTTTTTTAACGTTTATTGCAATTTGCTACATATCTAAATTCTAAATATATGATCCTCGATTGCATGGACAGTGACTAAAATAAAAAAACTAAAACTAAAATATTTTAAAACAATTGTGTAGAATTGATGTTAATCATTGCGAAGTTGAATTGTTTCCTAACCCATTCTGAAAAGCATCTAATAAAAGTGATTTTCTTTCCCTCGTGTACTTTTGATAAATACCTTTTTACCTATTTACAAGTGAAATTGTTTGATTTGTTTTGACAAAAAATCATTTTGTTTTCTCAGTTCGAGACTTATTTCATCAATTTTACAAATATTTACATTTGAGGAATTTTTCATTGTGGCTCCTTCACATTTAAACCGGTCTCTCCAATGTTCAGGAGAACAATATTATTTTTGTTGTCCTGTCGCACTGCTTAAGGGGAATTGGTATTCATTTCATGCATATGTTTTTGCTAGTAATGTCTCCATTGGTTTCAGATAGAATCAGGTTGCAATCTTTATTCATGAAAAACATAAGATGTTTTCCTTTATGCAGGTGTAAAAGTAAAGACAATTTTCAGATTAAAACACTTGTTTTCATATTGTGTTTTATAATTTTAGTTTTATAACACGGTTTTATAACACATTTTAGTTTTATAACACAGAGTTTCTAAATACAAAGTTGGTACCTTGCGTGGGTTAACTCGCCACTGTTTCCCTCTTAATGGGGTTGGCGTTAGGAAGGGCATCCAGCTGTAAAAACATGTGTCACAATAAACCATCAGATGATTAAACCTACACAATTGTGGGAATATCATCTACCCACTCTGAGTGGAAAAAGTCACGTAAAAACGGATGATGATGATGATGATGATGATGATGAATTTAATATCCTCATTTTAAAATTTTAATCTTTAGTTTTTTGTAAATCAAATATAAAAAAGTTAAAAATCTTTGCATAC
Source organism: Candelabrum cocksii (assembly GCA_963930725.1). Lineage (NCBI taxonomy): Eukaryota > Metazoa > Cnidaria > Hydrozoa > Anthoathecata > Candelabridae > Candelabrum > Candelabrum cocksii. Next base: position 2,724,140 of record OZ005677.1, on the reverse strand, counting down.
AAAACATAAGTGTTATTCTTAGTGCATATTTATATATCAGATCACCATCAGATCACGTTAAATGAGGGATAGATATTAGTGGCGAATCCAGAACACTTTTCGTAGCGGTAAACTGGCACCCAAATAAACCTTCCCAAACACCCCAAAAATAAGCGTGACCTAACCGTAAGCCTGACTATTTTAGATTCAGATGATGACTAGATCATAGTCGAAACATATTGATGGAATTAAAGTTTCTTTACAAAATACATGAATAATTGAACACGTACATTGTTTATTATATATAAATTTATAAAATTAAAACGTTTACAATAACGATGAGAGTATTACAAATTAACTTTTTATCATCACGTTCTTATCACAACGGGTACGGAAATTATAGTTTTGTTTTATCTCGAAATCTATAAAATGTTCATTGGCTCACACATCCTGTTTTTCCCCCTCTTATTTTTTTGCCATTGATTTAGTACCGGTCGATATTTTATACGAGATCCGTGCTGGCAAAAACACAACAGTTTTCAAAGAGCAGGGTACGTCGTACTCTGAAGATTGTTGTTTGTCGTTAATTTGCGGCCCGAATTACGATTCCATCGACCTTGTCGCGAAGAATTCTGAGGAAGCCAATATATGGATTACTGGACTACATTTGCTAACACAGAATTACGGTAAGCGTTTTTGCGTCTCAATGATGACGTGATATTTAATTGCTAAAAGAAATGCAATGTTCCATCTCTCATACCCAGAGATTTCAGAGCTATGAAGGTATAGGTTTACGGTTGTTATAGGTACATAAATAACTTGACAACTACAGTTCAACGGATACTGTCATGGCGATAATTCTCCTTTTGATATTGAATGGAATTTCCCATTCGTAATTTCAATAGACCCTTTGCGAGATGGCAATTTAAAACTTCAGCAATTCCTAACGCCCATTCCTAACAAAAAAAGTTGATGATTGACAACTCAACTTTAACTAACAAAAGAAGTTCATAAAATGATTGACAACTCAACCCTAACTAACAAAAGTAGCTCAACCTAAGCCTTGTTTTCATTTTAAAATTGGCTATAATGGTTTATTTCTGTATCATGAACAATAAAAAGTCTAAAAAAGGAAATTATTTACAATCATAAAGTCTATTTTATCTTTACATAAGCTCTCATTGCTATGTTTGTCAGACCATCAATCAAAATTGTTGGCACATAATTGATTGTGCATTGTAAATAGTGATAATCTCATGTTTATAGTAAGCCAAAGTACTCAAAGTAAGGTGCTGTGAAGCTCAGTGGACCAGTTTGAAGCGCATCTCTGGTGTGTTCTAAGTTACGGTTCACTTGTTAAGCGAAACTCGTTGCGTAATACAAGCCTAACTCAAATTACAAATGGCCGCCCTAAGTACTTGGCAAAAATAGGGGGCTATGAAATGATTAGTTGGAATACAACTTTCAATTACAATTCTCTCCTTTCCTTTAACTTTTTAGCTTATGAGAAATTAAATAATTTGTTGCGGCTTGTGTAGCTATACATTGAGATTTGATTGTTTTAAACTTTATAGTGCTCTTGTGCTTTTATATAAATTTTTTGTTCCATATTAGAGAAAAAATAAATTTTAATCGAAAACTGCTTTTCCCCTCATTTTGTTTTTCTAAATAAACGCCACTCTCCAATTAACACTGCCCACTAATTAATGCCGTTGTTAAAGTTGAAATTTGAAATAAACTTGTTTGAGCAAATACGGTAATCTTTATATGACCTTTATGATGTGGCACGCATTCTGAAACGAAAGCAATCGTTATATAAGATTGAACACAAAGATTGAGATTCTCAAATATTTGTACAACTGTTATCTTTTTAGTAGCAAACTGCATTAATCTCTTCTGGTCTTTCTTATTTAGACATCAATGCCGACGACAAAGAAAATGAGGGAGATATGCGAGAAAGGTGAGAAAAGATTGTTTTTTTTTTGTTCTCACAATGTTGTTTTAAAAAACAGTTTTGCGGAACTAATTCAATTTTCTGGTGGTGTAGAACAGAATTTCAGTGTTAGTTGTTTTCCGCTTTGCGATCACAAAATGCGAAGAAAACTTGCTCAGTTGTTAAGTTGTTTTCTTGTTAAAATGTTGTATTTTGTCATAATTTGACAGTTTTCCTTAGTAATAATATGAAAAATGTGAAGCTGTCTTTGAAAAAGGATAAGATAAGGAACATTGTTAAAGAAAACCTTTGATGGAATAACATCCACTTATAGTTTTGTAAAACATTAATTTGCATCCCTCACCAACAAAATCACATTAGTTCAAAACGAATACTACGTCTTTGTTTTTCGTAGATGGTTGAAGCAACAATTTCGTTTAATGGACAAGGAGAAGAGCGGGCTACTAACAGAGAAATGTGTGATGCATTTACTAAAGAAGCTACGAATCAATGCTCCTCAGCATATAGTTAGGAACAAATTCCAGGTGAACATAATTACACTGCAACGCAGATGTTTGTCAGTGTCAAGTTTTTCTTTATTTAAGCAACATTAGCAGAAAGAGAGAGAGGGAGAGAGGGAGAGAGAGAAACTCGCTCCAATTTGCAAATCCGGAGATAAAAAAAAATGCAGAGAATTATCGAAGTTAGTGGAAAGTGCAGTTCATTCACGATTGTTAGAATTCCTCAAAACTAACAAACTCTTTGATTCTTTACTTCTGTACAAAACAATAAACACAACTAGCAACAATTCTTTTTGTAGATGAAATCTGAGAGGTAGCTGAAAATGGAAAACTAGTGGGTGCTTTGTTCTAAGATCTCAGCAAAGCATTAGTCACCATTATTAGTCTTAATGTTAGCTTGACTAGACTTCATAATTTTGGAGGGGAAGTAGGAAAAGGTCTTCACATCTCAACCAGTGGAGTACCATACTTGAGCCCCTCCTATACTTGCTATTTCTTGCTATTTCCAGAACAGTTATCTGAGGCCAGTATGCTGACATACACTGTTGTGTATGTTACCTATGGCAACGTAGCAACATTTGAAAAAATACCTGAATGATGAATCAGAAAGTCTACTTTAAAAAAGTGCTACTCGCCTGACATGATATAGTATGGATGCAAAGATCATCAAGTTAATCTACATTTGTTGTTGTAGGAAGCATACCTGCATTCAGTCTGCGCTACAACATCCGAGGCTAGCAATTCAATCACCGAAACCGACTTCTGTAAATTCTTCATCGATCTCACAACACGACAGGAAATGTATTTCCTTCTTGTCAGGTACGATGATGATGATGATTGGTATCATTTTTATTATATAGTCTTTAGTAATTGCCTCAAGAAAATAGTAAAAATAATATTTTATAGTTATATTTTCTACCAGCGAAAAGCATACTATTGAATCTATAGTTCTGTTTTCCACAGCATGCGCGTTTGCCCTTATTGATAGGCCCTGGTTTTATATGGGAAGTTTTCATGTTAGCCAGCGTCACGTATGACAATATTTTTTATCACAAATGTGATTTTTCATCACAAATTTTTTTTAAACTTATTCAAAAGATGGAAGTGCTCTGTGAGAAAGAAACAAATGGTTTCTGAAAATAATCTCAGCTATTTGTTATTATCCTTAAAAATTTTTGCTTGCTATTAGGTCATTACTTGTAGCGCTAATGTTGTATGTATATTCAGGTATTCGAGCAATGGCCTGTACTTGACTACCGATGATCTGTTGTTGTTCCTGGAAACAGAGCAAGGAGTAGGTGACACTTGAGTTTCAGACATAAGGTTTTCTTGAAATCTGGTTGATTTGTCATCCAGTGATGTATATTCCCGGTCGCCCGATGGTATGGGACGAGCGATCTTTTTTGCGGACAACTGGAAAATTGATTCTGTAACATCCCAACTGTCCGACAGTTAATTAATTAATTTTTAATTCGTTAATTTTTCAAATAATATTTATAAAGGTGCATTTTTTTAGAACAATTTCTTCTTTCCGCATAATAATATTCCATATTCATATGTATTCGAATGGGCGACAGCGTAAATAAAAACAAATGTACTGAAACATTGTTTGAGTGATTTATCTGATACAGACATTGGCGAATTGTAAAATAACTCAACCTTAATATAGCTTTAGGTGGTAGTTGGGTTAAAACCAACACCCTGGTGAAATACCACCACTCCTGCTGCTACTGGTAGCTTATGTCATTGGCTTTCCCCACCAGGCAGGATGCTCCAGGTATCCTTTCTTTCTTAATGGCAAAGGAAAGAAAGGTAAAACTTCCAATGCACAGCACTCTGTTGAGTTATAGGCCTTGCCTCTCCTGTGTATTTCATTCTAAAAAAAAAAAAAAAATAGCGCTTAGCAACTGACTATTTAAATACGGTGAAAAAATAAAGTTGTGAATGAAGACTGTTACCAACGATATATGAAACGGCGATCGCAACAAGAATTGGACATTAGTACTTCAACATAATAAATTATAAAAACTACCCAGTAAAGTCGGGATTTGTTTATTAATTACTTCATATCAAGTAATTAATCAAAAACATATTGTTAAAACTTTCGTTTTATTTGTTGTGCATGTGTTCAGAGTGGCGTAGGAACAAACAACTTAATAGTTACAACGTAATGCATATCTGCATCATCAACCTCATTTGATATAAAAACGAAACAAATAAGAACCGGGAGTGATTAGTAAAACTCATTTGTATTATACTTATTGTATGCAAAACAAAACAAACACAAAACTTACATTACTCTGAAATATAGAACTTTCTTTGGAAAACAAGATTAGATGTATTTTGCACAATAATTCAAAACACGAAAGATACAGTTCAATCCCGATAACTCGAACCCCTTTTAAGTCGAACTAGCGTTAACTCGAACTGTTTTTCCATTCCCCTCTCCTAATAGTTTCTCATAAAAACTCCCGATAACTCGAACATTTGTTATCTTGAACTATTTTACTTGGTCCCTTGGGGGTTCGAGTTATCGAGATTGTACTGTAAACTGCTTTTAAGAAAATTGTGATTATTTTTCACGAAAACAATTTCTCTATCCTTCTGAGTGTTGCAAGTGTTGTTGTAGAGATTGAGAAATATCCACAAGAAGATGTTTGAATGGACAATGTATTTACAATGCAGAAATGTGTTTTTTTTCTTCAACTAGTTTCTTTGCGGTTAAATATTTTTTTTTTCCATCGAATGCAGCATAATCCTCAGTCTCTAAGTTGAATGGAACTTTTAAACAACCTGCAGCATCGCGTTTTCGAAACTAGTTTTTCTGAAATTTACGATTCGAAATAATATTAAAAAAAATTTTATTTGCGATTAGAATCCAATTTTTTTACATTTTGTCTATAGAGATGTTTTTATTATATTAATAGTAAATACATTTTGATTCGTGACTCGAATTCGGGAATTTAAAAAACATTAAACAAAATTGTTTCGAACATTAATTAATCGAAGTTTAAAAAAACGTAAAACAAAATTGTCTTGAATCGTCAAATTCGAAACGGCTAGTTTCGAATCAGCAGTTTAGAAACTTTGTTCACCAGTATAAATATGCCATCTTCAATAAAAAGTGAAAGAGGTTAGCGAAAGAATAATAAGATATATATTGTATGCGGGTCATGTAACATCTTTGACCTCATGGACATAAGCACCCATGCTCTTTATGCACGGCTGCCACAGAGTTTAAAGTACACAGTTGGTATCTTGCGTGGGTTAACTCGCCACTGTTTTCCCTCTTTCTGGGGTTGGCGTTAGGAAGGGCATCCAGCTGTAAAAACATCTGCTTCAATAAATCATCAGATGATTAAACCTACACAATTGTGGGGAATATCATCTTTTGATAACGTACAACCCACTCTGAGTGGAAAAGCGTAAAAACGAATGATGATGATGATGATGATATGTGAAATTGAGTAATTATAATTGAAAATGGATTTTTTTAAACCTCGTAATAAAATGAAGAAAACTACCGACAAAGAGGAAAGTCAAGTAAAGGAGAAAGCTTGCAAAAGTGCATATGACAAAAGTAAGCGAATAAGATCTGTACAACAAAACTGGCTCAAAGAGTTTACATGGCTCAGGTAATACTTTATTTTCAATGTTATTGTGGGGTTTAATTGTTTTTGTTCCCATATATAAATTAGGTTTAATATATATACCGCAAATATAATATATATACCGTAAATATTTTGCAAATTATACAAATTCTCGTCTCATCGTTCTATTTCATTTTTGTTTGTTTGTCTTCAGTTTTGTAAATAAGTCATTTTTATCTCATTCTCGCATCAAAGTATAAAAAGGTCACAGACTTGTACAAAAAAAATTACGATGAAGAAGGCCAAGGCAAAATATTTCCTGAAACAACTAAACAGCACAGCATTTATGTCTTTCTTAGTATTTGCGCTTGATGTTTCATAGCAATGGCCGTTTTCTCAAAGGTAATCATTATGTTTCCTATAAAAATTTGTAGTTTTATCTTACTTTTCATCAGTTATTTGTAGTTTCCCTTATTCACATCGACGTTAACATTTACTTTCTTAAACCGTTTTAATAACTTTGTTTAAACTTTAATTGTAAATACTTGGAATACTCTTAAAAGTTTTACCACTAAATACTTACTTTCTATACGTTACTATTATTCTTTATAAATGCGATTTAACTATGAATTTTCAACACTAAATTTTCAAAAATGTTAAAATATGTCCTATAATACTCTTTTCATTCTTTTTCTCACTGTAGGTTACTCAAATGAAAAACAGCCCTGTGTACCAAATCGAAGAAGCTTTGCAACAGACATTGGTCAATCTGGAACGATTTCAGGCAGATCCAGATTCTGGTGTTCAGTGGGGGAAGAGAGCGTCACACTATCAAATTGGGGATGGGGAAATTTCAAAAAAAAAAGAATTGAATTTGTGACGGACATAATTTTTCAATTAAATCGACGTTGTTGCAACACTACTCTAGCAATATTTGAGGAGTCGGAAGAATTACTCGATACCAAAAGCTGGGTTGACGAGAAATTCTTCGAAGGTGCTGGTAGAAACTGCACAAACTTTCTGGATGCTGAACTGGTTGCGTTAATTGGAAATTCTTCAATACGAAGGCAACTGGAGGTCCAAATTGTTGATGTCAATGCTATACCGCCTGAATGGGTGTTTCTAAAAAGAAAAATGGTAAATTGGCACACCTGACCTACAAGACAGTTTCTTCCGGAATCATGGGCGCACATTGCCGAATTGGTATCAGTGAAGGGGCAGTTTGAAAACTTATTTGCACTCATTTTTTTCTTTGTCACAGTTTGAGCTCAGCTGACGCAGAGCGTGGTTTTAGTGCAATGAAAGAAGTTAAAACCGCAAGACGAACAAGGTTGGATAATTCACTACTTACCCTTCAACTGGCAATATTCATCGATGGACCTCCAATATTGGAATTTAAAACAGAAAGGTCGCTGAACAGATGGATGCTGAAGCCGTGCTACAATAACAAGTCGGGTCCAGTGAAAGCAAAACGGCCAGGTTTTATGGATACGTCTGTAAACAACCACAGACCCAAAAAGAAAAAGTGCCAATATTTGTCAATTAAACCAAAAAATTGTAAAGTTGAAAAGTTGTATTGGACAATGTAATGTAAATATAGTTTTATTTAGAAGATGGTTGTTTGCTTCCCACCTTGTTTTATGTTGAACAATTTTGTTTTCTTGGAATAATAAATAAGAATAATATAAGGTTTTACGATGTGGTTATGGGCATTCATGATATGAAAGTAGAAAAAAAAATTATGACCAGTTCAAATTTCAGAATTAATTTTACTTTCTAGTTTAAAATGAAATCAATTGCGTAATTTTGTTCACGATTTGGCGCAAATAGTGGATAATTGTTTTGTCACCCAAACACGGGCTGGTTCGATCCCCAGTTCCAACACGTCTTTATTTCTCAGTTACAGTTGAGTTCTTGAGCGAAACTCATTGCGTAAAGCAAGCCTAGCTCAAAATGGTGGGTTAACCAGTGAAGTGACTTTGTAGGCGCAAATAAGCTCTCTAAGTACACTGGGAACTAAACCTTGCGATAATAAGAGCCACAGTGTGAGCTTCTGTTATTATTATCTACATATCTATATAAAGTGAATCAAGTATGTCTGTTTCGGTTGAAGATACCACCCAACCCTTTTCTAATTAGTGTCCTTTCTAACATAACTGCAAACGTCTATTTTTGTAATGTTAGTTGTCATCGTGTAGCAAGGACCATTGCTTGGACATCATCAACAGATGCGAACCGACAGAGGAAGGGAGGAAAAAAGAAATACTTGGTCTCGATGGTAAGGGAGATGATGCTATGAGTGGCGTTACATTTCAGACTGAAAGTTCTGAACTCCAACTCTATTTTTCCCAAAGATTCCAAGATTTTACTTCTTGATACATTCAGTTTCTTTGTGCTTCCATGTATTTCATCCTGTATCTCTTTCGGCGATAACCAACGTTTCCTACTGAAATCGATTCTGCGTTTAGAAAAATGTAGTTCTAATGTTTTTTAAGACTTAGATGTTTAAGGGCAAGTTTGTAAAGGTGTTGTATGTTTTCATAGCCATTAACTCATTAATTCGTGCCTTTTAATTAAACGAAATAACTAGACAAATTAATAAAGTTAACATGCTACTCAATTACAGAATTCACCGAATGTCAATAATACCACTTTGTTCGCTTTACTCAACAGGTCTTACGAAATACTTCTTGGAAAGAGATTGCGATATTCTTCAGCTCGAGCATCATAACGTTTGCGAGGACATGACCAAACCTCTGTCTCATTACTTCATTGCTTCCTCTCACAAAACGTGCGTAGCTTTTCAATAAAAAATATATTCTGTTAAATCGTACACTGAATAAGTTGTTTAGTTGTACTGATCTTGTGTGTTTTCTGGGTCTGGGCTTTCTGGATTATCCACTTAAAATATGAATTATTATTACTGATCTTATGTGCCCCAACGGCCCACTTTAGATTCGTTTAACTCGGACTAATTTTTTATCTCTCTTGAGGACGACTTAACAGGATTCAACCGTATTGGCTTTTACTATTATTTTTTTTATATAGGTAGAAAGAATCAATATTAGGCTGTGAAATCAGTTCAAAAGTGTTGTCAAAAAAATATTGACGAAAATTAAAAATATTCTTTTCCCCCCTCTTTTTGGTCTGTGGCGAAAATTCGTTCTATTTTTAGGTACTTACTTCAAGACCAGATCAAAGGTCGATCTAGTGTCCAGGGTTACATATCCAGTTTGCAGCGTGGATGCAGGTGCATAGAACGTGGGTATCACCTTCCATATTGTCATCTCTCTAGAATAACAGCGGAGATGTGACAACCACTTTCGTATTCTCACTTTTTTCACACTTGCCACAAATAAAAATGTTTGCAAAAACCATCAAAACTCTTGAATCAAAATTGACTTTTGCTTCATTAAGTCCAAAATATGCAATCAAGGCTCAATCATGCAAAATGGCTTTATTGAAGTGGAGGTTTTAAAACAGTATGTTTCTAACGAAAAGAGTTAGTTCTAAAAATGGTTTGAAAGATTCATTATTTTTTTTCAGAGCTAGAATTTACAGTAAGAATTTATTATGCTTTGCACTTATAAGTTTGGCTATCTATATATATATATATTATATACAATTCACGAGAAAGGCTATTATTCGCTAAGTTCCACTTTGAAGAGTAAAAATGAAAGGAAAATGTTGCCTTCGATAATATAAAGAATAACTAGCGCAAAAAAAATAAAATTTAGCTGTTGACATTTTTGCATTTTGTGTGTTACTTACTATTACAAGCTGCCTCAGCATTCTCTATTTACGAATTGGTGCATGAAACTTTGCACACACATAGAGGTATTGGTACAACGATTTGCACGTAGGTTTACATAGCTAATATACAATGTTCACGTATTGAAGAAAGGGAATAAAAATGTCAGCTCACCCTTGTTTCTTTAATGTATTTCAAAATTTTTAAGCTCCACTTTTTAACAATTAACATCTAACAATTATTGTACATTTAAAAACATAAATTTTGTTTACAAATAAAAGTTTTAATTATTTTTTTTTATTTAGACTTTTTATTTGTTTTGATTTTTGTCCTATTTTTTATTTTTATATTTTATTTTATTTCTTTATATATTATATATTATTACTCACCAGTATTTTTACTTGTAGTGGATTGCTGGGATGGTACCAATAATGAACCAATTATCTACCATGGTCACACACTCACTTCAAAGATTCTGTTGGTTGACGCACTGCATGTCATTGATGAATATGCATTCGCAACTTCTGAGTATGACCTTTCTACATCAACTGTTCAGTTGTTATCGATTTCTCTGATTTGCTTGTTTTCTATAATTTATAAATTTTGTGTTTTTTCATAATGGTGCTTGGTTATATTTATTAAACATTGGATACATTGTAATCCATAGTAATTGGCTTTAAACAGTGGACACACTGTGATCTATAGTAATTGGCCTGTAACAAAAGCATAGAGACTTATTTACTAATAAGTGCAAAGGTATAGATAATGCTAATGATAGATGAACACTTTAAATATTTAAATATTAAATACTCACGTCTGCTGTTTTTATTGCTTATGACTATAATATGGACTTTGATTGTTGTTTCAAAAGCTTGGCTTTCTGCTGCAATAACATGCTTACATAAAAAGGGACTGAAAAGTGTTGCTAAAAACTATCGTTCAATCTTTATTACGGATACTCTATCACGGCTTCTTCCAAGAATAATAATAGAACGTTTTCGTGACACTTATGAGAAGATTCTAATGAAAAATCAATTTGGCTTCCGAAAGAATAGATCGACTATAGACGCAATTTTTATTGTTAAAGAATCAATTAAATCAACCAATAATCTATTGCATCTCTGTTTGATTCATTTAAGGGCTGCATACGACCATATTGATAGAGATATGCCTTTCTCTGTCATCAATATCCAGACAAAGGCTCCCAAGCTAACATCTATTTTGAAAGCTCTGTATACAGGTACTATTGCTGCCATCAAACATACCACCGATTACTTCCAAGTACAAACGGGTTGTAGACAAGGCAAAATAGAATCTCCTGTCTTTTTTAACATTTATATGGATTTTGTTCTTCGATGTGCCGAACGTGGTGTTTTACTTCAGTTTCCTAACATCGGTCTTAAATATTCGTATCGTATAAAATCCGAGTCAACCACCAGAGAGCAGAGGTGTATTCACAAGCTCGCTGGCGAAGACCGGTTGCGTATGCTCTTATATGCAGATGATATTGTTTTGTCTTGTGAACATATAGACGAGTTACAATCAATTCTTGATATCTATGATAATACATTCTCTCGATTTGGACCATTGCCACTGATAAAACAAAAACAATTTCATTTAACGTTTCTGAAGATATCATGACAGCTAGTTCCCAAATATCTCTGAATGGTGAACCAATTGAAAATGTCAGGCAGTTTAAGTATCTTGGACATATGTTATCAAATGAAGCATCCGCGTCATCAGCTTTTATTAATCATCAAATAGCCAGCGCTTATTCCAAATGGAACGAATTAAAATCTGTTTTACTCGACAAACGAATATTTTTATCCACCAGAGTTAAGTTTCTTGAAGCATGTGTCCGAAGCCGCCTACTATACTCAGTTCAAGCTTGACAGTTGAATGCCAGAGAAATGCAGAAACTGGAGTCATTATGGCAGGGCTTTTTGCGACGCATGGTCAGAGGTTGTCAGAGGTGGTTTTAAAAGAAAAAATACACAAAAAATAAGAATGATACTTCAATTTCAACAGTTGAAATCGATTGGTCATTTTTATTAAATAATGAAAAAATCTGTGAAATTACTAATACCATCGAAATAAAACACTTTTGTCAAGTACAACACCTCAAATACATTGCACATGTCACTTGTCTTGATAACGACAGTTTACAAAAACAGTTACAATTCTGTGACTCGTTCAATCCATCCAATCGTTGGGGCAAGTTATCCAAAATAACAAACGTTGATGAAATGCAACTAAGACGCGAGATATGAAAGAATTTCTGCAACTGCTTTCTCATGTCATCTAGGAAAGTGGGAGCGCCTATACTTAGTTCTCCTATAGGAAAAATTGATGATGATGATGACGAATATTTTGATTGTTTTTTATTTTCTAAGTGTATCTTTTTACCTTTTCCACTGCTAAAGTCGGGAACAACTGCTCTCTAGTAAGTAAGCCTGGGGGAAAGTTTGTCAAGAATTGCTGGAAACCCTGATTGAAGGCGAAAAGCATTGCGATATGAAGACAAATGTTGTAAATTATTTCTATCAATAACCTTCGGAAACTCTTTACTTTTTTGTTTTTAGGTACCCGTTGATAATCTCGATAGAAAACCATTGTTCTTCGACGCAACAACAGGTTATAGCTGCGTATTTACAGCAAATATTCTCTGGTAATTTTTAAGTATTTAGACTCATAATAAATGATGTTTAAGGCAATTTAATAAAATTAAATCATTATACACCCTGGAAATTGAAGAAGTTTTATGACAGATAAAAACAGATGATTTTTTTGTGGCTCCTAGTGATGCAATGCTACACAAAAATATTCAAATGTACTTGTGTATATGGTACAAGATTATTTCTGCCCTTTCCCATGAATTCTGGATATGATACATATTGTTATTATTATTTATGTTAAATCATATAAAACATACATTCACTTACAATCATTTATACAATTTATTCGTTGCAGAGTGTTTGTACATAAAAGGGACTGACAACAATACAAGCTCTTTACCGTCCCCAGAAGCGCTGAGAGGGAAGATCATTATTAAAGTGAGACTTACAATTTACCGATTGAAATTTGAATAGGTATATTTTTTATATAGGACAACTTGGGTTTTAGTAGGAGCTATTAAAGGTGATTTTTATAAACCAACTTGCAAACGTAATCGTTTTATTAAAGGTCTGGCTGTTTGAAGCTATCATTGCTACTTTGTTTTTCAAGACTTTTTTACTGTTGTTTTCTTTTCTAACTTTAATTATTCAACTGGCTCTGTAGCCGAATACAGAATAAAACAAATAATAATAACGTAAAAAGTGAAAATTCATTTATTTATATTTCCTGTAATTATTGTTTTTTCGGATTTCGGATTTTCTTGTTTCTTATACTTTCTTATATTTGTGGTTTCATAAATGCGGCAACGTTTTTTACTGATACACAGTTGATTTCTTGTAGAACAAAAGTGTTTTCTCGACGCTGTGCAGTTCAGCTCCAGACATCAGTGAGGGGGAGGTGACCAGTCCGGGATCTGCTGATACAGAAACCAATGTATTTAGTACAACGGCAACGGGGACCGATAATAACGGCTTCCAGAAAAATAATATTAGAAAGATTTCTCGGAGTATGTCGTATAATGTGAGTGGTTTGAGGGCTTCTCTCGTTATTTATTTTCTGTATTATTGTTGAAATGATGCTGGGAATGAGTAGCATTTCCATACGGTAAAATACGAGCGGCTCATCCCTGGCTGTCGTAACAAAATTGCTTTAAAACACCTGTAGAAACTGGTGCAATCGACGTTATGATAGGTATATATTTGTAATGTATGCAGGCCAATTTGTTGAACAAAAATCTTGAGTTGGTTCAAAGTCATTGTAGGCAATTTCAACAAATTTTTTAATCAAACTTTTACCAATGATGATGAGTCACTCCAACATGTCAACCCTATTCACTTTTATTTTGTTAATAATTTATTGGTCTCTCACCTCAACTATAACTCTCTCTCTCTCTAGAACGACGTGAAGCTAAAAGAGAATAGCATAGTCAACACTCTCTCGTTAACTCCATCTCTATCGAGTTTAGTGACTCTTTCCAAGTCGAGCAGCTTTCAAAGTTTCCAGCAAATCCCAGAAAAACGTAACTCCTTCCTTTCAATTTGATTTTGATCGCGAAAGCAGAATGTGACATTGTTAACATTGTTTTATGATTGACAGTTAGTTGTTTTACTTATTTTTCGCTTAAAAATACTGATTAAATCAACATAATTAGCATAATTATAAGTTTGGTTTTCAGATAACTTTTTGGAGGTATGCTTATTGAGTGAAAACGAGGCTCGTCAACATTGCCAGACGTCCCCGGAAGAATTTTTCCTCTACAACAAGAACTACCTCAGCCACATATACCCCGCCGCTAAACGACTCGATTCAAGCAATTACAATCCTGTGGAGTTTTGGAATTGTGGCAGCCAACTAGGTGGGTGAAAGTAAAAACATTTTCCATGCTCAAATGTATAGATTCTTTACGAAGTATAACTTCATAGTATTACTTAACAGAGTTTAAAATGATAAAAGTTCCTCTGCAGTCATCTTAAAGGCTCTTCCATTTCCTCCAATATCATTTTGAACATCTGTATGGCGTTTTATTAGATTGACTATCTTTTCTTTTTAATACTGCCTGTGCAGTATTTCGTGTCGTTTTCACACGTGAAAAAGAAATCGTGAAGAGTCTACGAAGTTAAACTAATAAATGAGAACGAAGTAGGCAGAACAAATGGAAAATGAGGATTAGGAATGATTTGGAGGCTGTTTGATAAAATATTGGAAATGATTCTACGGTGTTTTATATGCATGACTGTTTATGATTGGATGATTGGATTACGTACTGTTCCAAAATTCATTAATCAACTTATAGAAACCAAATGAAATTGCCTGTGAATCGATTTTGTAGTTGAATACAAATGTAGACAATCATCTTTCTAAATTGATGTAATTGGATTCTTTTTCACTTTTTAGTCTCTCTCAACTACCAGTATCCCGGTTTAGCCATGGATCTAAATCGCGGCCGCTTTCTAAAAAACGGGGGTTGCGGCTACGTCCTAAAACCGACAGTCATGAGAGAAAGTAAGAATTTTTAATATTTAATAATATTTTAATTTAATTTTTTTAAATATATATTTTTAGTTATTTCATATTCCGCTGTTTATTTGCTGTCTTTCCACTCATTACAAATCCATAGTGTGACATTGCCATTGACATTTGCGTTTTATTCAAATTTTATGATTTCTTATGCAACTATCCTAATTTCTTCGCCTGTTTTTGCTGTCACTTTATATTTAATGTAATTATTAATAAACAGCCAAAATATTTATATTCAATATTTCATTAACAACAGTTTATGATCAGACAATCCCTATGAACTAGTATAAATCAGCCCCTTCATTTCACTCAATAAGAAAAAGAGAAGAGAAAATCTTCATTGTGTAATACAAATGTTTTTCTTTTAGAAGTATCCTACTTCAGTCCTTCAATGAAAGAAGAAATCCCAGGAGTCTGCCCACTGTCTCTTGAAATCCGAGTAAGTAAATAAGAAACCATGGTGATTTTGTCATGGCAACAGCGAATCAAAACTGGTTTTCATTATCCATATAAAGTGAGGCTTTGCATGTTGTCCCGTGATGAATGACCTGTGAATGTGACCTTTTGTCACTTGGATTTGATTGGCAATCTCTCTATGTTTGAAATTCTTAAAATTGATTCCATACATTAATGTTTGTGTACAATTTGAAGAGGAAAAGAGATGTTGTGCAGTTTTTAAGTCAATCATATTGCGGTAAAAGCAGCAGTGGCACAGTGGTCTCAGCGTTGCGCTCAGAATCAAGAGGTCCCTGGTTTGACTCCCACTCTGGTCGAATCTTGCCACATCCCTGGAAGTACTGTGCTCAGTTTGTTTCTCGGTGAAGTGGCTTATTCAGGAGTTTCTAGGATTTGTTTCATGTTCCGGGTTAAGAACTGAGATAGGGTAGGATTTTATATAACATCATTTCCAATACACAAGACTCTGTTGAGTCATCGGCCCTGTCTCTCAATAAAACTGTAAAGAGAACTTTGGTTTCAATCGAACCAGATGTTTTTCTTTGCACACTGTGGTGAGCTCTTGAGCGAAATATAAAACAAGGTGATTGGTTGACAGATTGCCTGAATAATCATTGAATATGTGAAAGAAATGAAGATTATATGTGGTGTGTATTCAATCTAGGTAATCAGTGGATACCAGCTGCCAAAACCGCGCGGATCCACGTCAAAGGCGGACACGGTCGACCCCTACGTCATGGTCGAATTGTACGGTTTACCGGCCGACTGCCACTTTGAACGAACGAAGACCGTCTCGAATAACGGTTACAACCCCGTGTTTGATGAATCGTTTGACTTCCGGATCTTGTTACCGGAGATTGCCCTTCTTAGGTTTTTTGTGCTTGATGATGAGCACATTGACGACTGTTTCATTGGACAGTACACAATACCCGTAGACTGCATCAGACCGGGTAAATTTCAATGGTGTAACGCCATCTTACCTAGTCAATAGTAAAGCTACAGTTTTAGAAATGTTTGTTTAGCAATTTTCTAACTGACATTTTTATGATTTTCGGAGAATGAATAGGAAATATTGGTAGGGAAAATCATGACCTAAGCTTTATTGAAGCTGTGATTTTATACATACTCCAATGATCGAGTGGAGGGGCGGGGGTGTTTGATGTATGCCAGATTCAATCATAGCTTCATACGAGGCTAGGGTTCGAAAAAGAGGCTTACCCAAAAGGGTGGAGTCGAGAGATTATCCACCTATTGATCTAATGATTATGTTCATTGCAGGTTACCGAACTGTATATCTGATGTCAAACATTGGAGAAAATATCGCCCCCTCATCTCTCTTTCTTCACATCACAATGTCAAGACAAACTGAAATTGTAAGTGCTTGCTTACCCAGCTTTCTGTTGAAATACTTTCTGAAACTTTATCAATGTATGTCCTCGCTTACTCAGCTTTTTGTTTAAATATTTTGAATACTTTCTGAAACTTCATCAATGTATGTGCTCGCTTACTCAACTTTTTGTTTAAATATTTCAAAACATTTCAACAAGGTAGCTTTTTTGTACTACTAAGGATATAAAAGGAATAAAAATCAGAAAACATAAAATGAACATAACGACAGAATAACGAATAATTGTTTTTCAACATGTGATATCAGTGTTGCGAACGCTCCCTTGGCAGTTTCCTCTATTGCACTTGTGAACAACATTGTGTTCAATTTTAAGAATTAAGGTCTGGCCAGAAACTAATACTAATATATGGTTGTGATGAGCCCATCCCACCAATCAGTTGTTGTGCTATTTCATTTTCTTGTTTTCATGATTTAGACATCAAAAAAAGGCTTCTCCATGAAAAAAAAGAAAGATGTAAGAGATTTTAGTCTTGTTTTGTTTAGTCATTCCGTTTTGTTTATCTTTCCTATTTTCCTATTTTATTTGGTGTTGTTTTCATATATATATATATATATATATATTATATGTGTATAAATATTTATGTTTAAATTAAAATATATATTGTTATATTTTATACAATAATATCAGTGTTTGTGTAAGTAAGATTTCCAAAAGTCCACACTTTCTCACTACAATTTAATAAAACAAAAACAAAACAGACAGCGGGTGACAAACTCAAAAAGCAGTAGGACGATGTGCTCAAAAGCAAGAGCTCTGAGTTTGACTCTCAGTCGAGAGGAAAAAATGTGATATGATTGGTTGAATCAAGGAGAATAATACCCTATTTATTATGAAGTGATGTGTGGAAATATAGCTAGCTAGTTGTATATAATAACAATGATGGTTCAAAATTTCATGATAATTTAATTTACTTAATAATTTCTATGAAAATAATAATATAGACATACCTTCAAAATTCCAAAGAACATAAAACAGTCATTGACAGAGTGAGACCTTCTTTCATAATTTTATTTTGTTGTTGCTTTCGACTAAAATCAACATGTTTATGGATTCTGTGTTTTCTAGAATGATCTATTTGCTAATATCATTTCCAGTATACATGTCTACGAACGTTGGGAATGAAAGTCATTGACGACACTTTCAAGGTAAATTTTGATAAACTAACTCAAGTGTTGAGCGAAGATGGTTTAATGGTGATTTCGAAAGTTTTCAATGTTTTATTCGAAGAAGAAGATGATTCGCTAATTCAAATGCTGCTTAATTCCAACTTGCCAAGAAAGTTTTATGCTGCTTAATTTGAATCCCGATAATTCAGACACTTTGTTAATTTGAACAATTGCTTCGGTCCACAGGCCAAAATATGCCCGCTTATTCAAACTTCCATGCGTTCAAAATCACAAACGAGCATAGAAATGAGAGAAAATTACAATTATTGATTTTATATTGAATTCACTAATGTATTTCGCCATAATGAAATGAATGTGCAAGGAATTTTTCCCCATCACCTTTTGCCTTCTTCAACGTTGTGGCAACAATTTCCATCACTTGCACGTAGAAAAAATGGAACCATTTTGGCAAAACGACCAGTTTTCCTTGATGCTGAAATTGTAGCAGGGCTGTTAGAGACAACATTCAGTTGAAGCTGAACCTGTGGAGTTCCCGATAGAAATGGAAGTCATTGAAACCATATTGGAGGCGAAATTGACCGACACTTTGCAAGAGGAAGCAAACCTACATCAGAGAAGTAGCATGACGTAGAGAAGGAGAGTACAATTTTTATTTCATACATTGCCCTGAGCAACGCCGGTCTGTTAGCAATATATAAGGAATCCATTCTCCATTTAATCACTATTCGCTCCGTATTTGAACACAGATTTACGTTGTTGTCTCAATGACGACCACTCACTGCAACCCTTTGATGTCAAACCTCATGAATGAGGAAAACGTCCTAAAATCAGGTTACCTGTTTCCTGCAAATCAACTACAGACACGCATTTGACAACTATTAAACGCTTTTCATCTTTTAGATATTAAGTATTTTTATTTTCATTCCAGCTTTCCACACAGCCTCTTCGCGAAGCTACTAACCTACGAGAAAACTTTCACGCAAGCTTGAATGCCTTCCGGGTAAGATTCACTTGACTTTGTTGTTCTCTAATTAAAACAGAATATTTATACAGGTGCAAAAAACTTCAGCGTCTAAAATATAAACAATATATACATATCGGCTGCTATCAATGTCAGACCTGAATGTAACTGTTGATAACACTATGCACTTTATGTTGGTGTTAAATAGAACCTTTAAATGTTTAATGTTCTAGTTTTAAATGTTTTTCTTGTTTGACCTTAAATTTATGATTTAAACTGATCTACTTTAAATGTTTCTAAATATATTTGACAATATTTATACAGATATTTATTTATTTAATATTCTATATTTAATATTTATATAGAATATGGAATAATTCCTCTCTCCGAATGTCACAATATTTCCTCCTGTTTATTTGATATTTGGTAAGGGCGCGCGTGGTCTAGTGGTCGAAGCTTATGTTTCTTACCGCAACGACCCAGGTTCGATTCTCGCTAGATGCAAAAAAAAAAATTGTTCAAGATGAGAATTACCTGAGCGCGCGGCACCTTTGGGAAGTGCCTAAGAAACCTACCACGGGTTAACCAAAGCCTTGTGAGGGAAATTTGGTAGACGAATTGTCGAATGGGTATACTTTATCCCTCAGTAGAAGTAGCGATTCGCTGAGTATATATAGCTATTAGAAAACATGATGTATATCATGTCACCACAGTGAACTGTGGATGAATTAAAAAACAAAACAAAAAATAAAAATTATTTGGTCGACCCGAATGTCACAATATATTGCTAATTTTGTGTCATTGCGTATTTCTTTGTGGTGTCAATCAATTTCCCCGTACTTTTTATGTTAGATGGTTTCATAGGTTTTTTTATTCGACTGATGAACGTTAAATAAACAAAAATGTACATAAACATAGTGTATTCATAACAGTGTAAGGAAGCATATATATATATCATACAAGTAACCATGCCTTTGACCACGCAGGACGTTTGCGGTTCAAGTCGCGCTAGCATGAAGCAATGTCTGCTCGTGTTGGCCAGTCGCATCACAACAACGCAATCGAATAACAAAGAAGCAAAGTTCAAAGTTCAACTCACAGGGAACGTAAGTGAAGTAGCGATTATTATTATTATTATTATTATTATTATTATTTCAATCTTTATAGAGGATAATACATCTCAGTAGTTTATAATATATAAAAATAAACACTGCTATCATCGCATTAGAAAAGAAATTAGTATGACGAAGTAAACTTAAAGAAAGCTAAAATAGAGTATAAAATTGATCAAAATATGCAAGTAAAAACCGTGGTCTATGAAAAAAGAAGTAGAAAAGGATAAAAATAAAATTGAGTCGATAAGACCTTAACTCTGTTGATGCGGTGGCTTTCCACTGTACGTGTTTATTCGCGAACATTTGCGTTGTTAAGTATCCGTTGCACGTATTGTCGTAAGGGTGACATTTAAGTAAGTTTGTAAGTAAGTAAGGTAAGTTTATTCGCGCGAATACGTTCGCAGAGTGGAAACCCGAGGCATACACGCAGAATTCATCTTTGTAAACTTGAATGATAATTGACTGAATTTTTGAAATCACTAAATTGAAAAATTTTCAACTAATCAGCTTTCTGTGCCATCCAACGAAGTGCTGAAGGTCGTTGTTTACTAGTTGGCATATCGTTAGAAATGTGATCTCGTTACTCTCTTGAATGTTGGATCAAACTCACCTTATATAAATAATCCATTCGAAGTCTTCCCCTATTGTGTGGGTGTTTTCTTGCAGCCGGCAGCGCTAAGTTTGGAGGGAGATATACCCAACGTCCTACAGAAGATGCTGGACATTTTCTCCAAGGTATTGATTTCTTTTTCTGTATTCAGGAATACTGTGATCGTGTGACCATCAATTGAATGATAACACTTTTTTCATACAGATGGCTGTAGAGAATGCAAATTTATTTCTTTTTTTAAAAATACCGAATGATTTTTTTGTTATTTTCTTGTCATTTATTTATTTGCTTTTTACCGAAATTTTAAAAACGAGATTTACCGAAAATACCGAACGATACCATTAATTAAAGTTTTATATCGGAAAATCGTTGACGGCAATCATACGTCACTGAAAGAAACATTGACATGCTATATTTATAAATGAGTTGTATTACGTCATGCTTCTTACAGTTTAAAGAATTTGAATGTTGACATTTTAAAAACTATGCAACAATCGCAAATCGTTGTCTTAATTTGATTGGCTGTTTAAAAAATACAAATATTTAATTGGTCGCTATTAATAGCTATCAAATTTCCGCTTGAAAAAGTTTAGAATTCTGAACTGTCAAAATCTTCTGTCAAAATATTTTTTCGCTAGCGATGACTCATTATTTAAAATGCGCATGCTCAGAACTAATTTCGCGTGGAAAATTACGCCCGTCCGCTTAATGGAAATCGGCCTTTATTCCAACTCAAATTTCTTACACTTGCAGCCGTTTCTGTCCAATTCTTAGTTTTGGGTTCGACACCTTAATCTCTTATGGTTTCTATTTACTGTTGAATCACTTTAGTATATTTTATTTGTTTTAGTTTTTGAGCGAAAACGCTGTCATGATAAAAACCTCCAGTGACGTGTACGAACGCTTAACGCATGCGCGCCGGCTAGCTTTGGAGTGGCACGTAAGCTTTTTGTTGTTGCTTATTTCAACAATTTCCCCCGGTTTGTATATATGTCGAAATTTGTCAACAATTTGTCTTTGAGTACAAAAACAGGGCCTTGTTGAAAGTTGATTTTGTTGGAATACCGAGTGTGATCTAGATGTACAGAGGAAGATTTTCATTTCAGAATGATTTACCAAGGAAGTGCAACCAGGAAGGTTTTAAAGAAAGCAAGTGCGTCAAGGTGAAGAAAGAGAAAAGTGAAAGTGAAAACCTAAAGTGGAATAATTATGCTTCGTAAATTCTACTTAGAATTTCTGTTCGGAGTGTGTTTCACGTGACAATCACGCTTCTTGATGTGTGTTTCACGTGACAATCACGCTTTTTGATTTGTTTCACGTGTTTGTTGCTAGGTTGTTGAGAGTTTCTCGTGGAATGTGAAAGTGTTGAGCGGACAAGCGGACCTTTTGAAAGCATCTATGCAGCAAAGTGAAGAATGCATCAAACAGGTACACGGCGAAATGCTTTTACCGCCCTTTTAGCAAATCTATATTGTTCAATGCACGCCATTCGAATGCTTAGTGAACAATATGCATCTCAGAATGTTGCACCCTTTTGGAATCTGCACTATAATAATGCTATGATAAGTTGCGTGTATGATAAGTTGCGTGCATATATTTCGCATAAATTATATAGAGGGTGCATAATTACGCATACATTATGCAGAGGGTGCATCATTGCGCTCCTTTCTTTATTTCCTTTTGGTTACCATCAGATGAATGCTGTGGCCGGTACATGCGGTCTCCTATCGACGGCCCGTGACGTCACTAGCTGATGTGTTGTCTACGTGATTTGTCCCGCGGTAGTATGACGGGTCCGTCTGATATACTAAAATAATACTCCAGGAAACTTTTCTCTTTTTCGATTTCGACCAACCTCTCGATTATATTATACAGCGACATTATTCGTCTTCTTGTCGAAATTTATAGCTGATCAATGTTTTAAATATTTTTATTGGATAATAATGTGGCAATTTACCAGAAATTATAAAAGTTTTGTAGTTTTATGCACGCAGAAACATTTTTCCGTGCGTGGCACGTGCAACCATAGAACAATGGTAGTTGGAGTGGTCAACCTCTCGAAATATGCAGTTGTTAACATTCCGTTGTATTAAAACATATATTTTTTGTACACGCACTGACAAAGTGTTTGAGATTGTAATTATGTAAATAACAATTTCGCAACCACAGATATCTTGATTGCCGTTTTTATTGTTGTTTGTGGCGTTTTATACAGAAATCTAAAAGAGTTCTGTCCTAAGGGGCTGTTCATATGGGACAATAATGCGACGAACCTTTTATTTTGTTCACAATGGGAAAGGCCAACTCTGGCGATAACGAAATTATCACGTGACTATGAATGCAAAACAAACGTTTTTTCAAAAAATTAGTAGTAGTTATCGCGAGATACGTAAAAAATATGCCATATTGTTCGAGATCGAATATTCTCGTGATGATCAGAGATAAAATGAGATGGAAGTCAAAGTTACGCAATATTACAACATCCACATTAACATCCATTTACAACTTGAAGGCTTGCATTTGGCTTGGAAACAGCAAATGTGTGTTAAAATGGATATTGTTGCAGCTCACTTCAGGCAATCGAGATCTCACTTCAGGCAATCGAGATCTCGACAACATGGTTGGCTCGTTTTCTCGTATAAACGAACTGAAAAACATTTTTAATTGCTTAATAAGGTGAGATCTTGCCCAGCAAACCGGATGAAATTTTTTCCCTAAGTGGTTCAACCAAAATACTGCTGTAGGTCGGGATGTGTAAAGATTCAAATTATAATTTAGATCAGGTCATGTTTTTTGCACGAATCGAATCCTTTTCGATGTAAACCTCAAAACTGATTAGTTAAAAATTCTTTGTTTTAGTGATTCCAAACGTTTTCCAATCAGTGAAGGGTAAATGTGACACGTATATACAAAATCTAAATGTTAGCTAGCTGCTTCAAAAAGCTGGAGTGTATTTGTAGGAACCAATCAATGACAATGAAGGGTTAAATCTAAAACGTATACCTTAAGCGTACTAATTTTCGCGTGTGTAAATTTTCGCGAATTTTAATACGCGCGATATATCCTGTTGGGTCAAATTCGCGAAAATTAATACACGCGAAAAAAAAATCAAAATTTCGCCTGATTTTTTTACTCTTGGTCTTGAGTGACATAAAAGAGACAAAATAAAGAGACCTGTTCTTCTTAACTCATATTTAAAATTTATCAAGTACAATAATATTTGTATCGTCATTTGCTTTTCGGGATTCTGAGCATATCCCGAATGTCCCTTAAATTTGCTTCTTTCTTCTTATGCAGTTTAGACCGCCGTGGTCTTGGCCCTGCTTCTATCTCCTCCATATCATTTACTTGGGCTAACGAAAGAAAAGTACCAACTATTTCCTCATCCTTAGGCTCGATATAAAGTTCTTTGAGCAATGATTCGTATCGAATTAAAAGAAGGTGGTTTACAACACTTCCAATCATTGTAAGGGTCACCTCACACAGAACCTCAAGTCCCCCTTGAACGAGAGGACTTCTTCTGTAATGATTCCCACGTATCTTCAATGTGCAGTTTGCCCCTCTGTCCACAATGAACTTTGTTATTCTGCTAATTTCCATTGGCAAATGCCCTACAATACGTGTTAATAGAACGGTATTTTGCGCGTTTCTTTCTTTTTAAGCATTAAAAAAAATATTCCTTTTTTCACGTTTCGCAAAAATTAGTACACGCGAAATTTCTTCCAAACGGCCATT
This sequence comes from Candelabrum cocksii, assembly GCA_963930725.1. NCBI lineage: Eukaryota > Metazoa > Cnidaria > Hydrozoa > Anthoathecata > Candelabridae > Candelabrum > Candelabrum cocksii. The sequence continues at coordinate 2,699,820 of OZ005677.1, read as the reverse complement.
CGCGAAAATTAGTACACGCGAAATGCAATTTTTTTCGACTCGCGAAATTAAATACACGCAAAAATTAGTACGCTTAAAGGCCGATTTCCATTAAGCGGGCGGGCGGAATTTTCCACGCGGGATTTTCCGCTCAAGCACAATTTTCCGTCCGCTTTTTAATTTCCATTGAACTTGCTGTATAAATGTGCAAACATACACGATTATCAGAAAAAAGTTACAACAAAAAAAGATGGCTGCTTTAAATTTGTTATTATACAAAAAGAAGATTTTCTGTTAATTATAGCGCTCTATCAAATGGAAAGAAAACGAGCTCAGAAACAGAGCTCTAGTCGCTGGAGTCATACTAACGTTTTGGAAAGCTGTTGGACTCGAACACCTTTGTTTTTTTTGCAGAAGATGAACTACTATTTTTATCCATTATTTAAATTTTTTTACAAGGATCTTTGAATAACGTTTAGCTGCGCTGTCTCTCTTTAAAATTTAACCTCGAATTTGAATGTTTACATTTTAAAAACTATGCAACAATCGCAAATTGTTGTCTTAATTTGATTGGCTGTTTCAAAAATACAAATATTTGATTGGTCGCTATTTATAGCTATCAACTTTCCGCTTGAAAAAGTTCAGAATTCTGAACTTTCAAAATCTTCCGCTCGCAAAATATTTTTTCGCTAGCAATGACTCATTATTTAAAATGCGCATGCTCAGAACTAATTCCGCGCGGAAAATTCCGCCCGCTCACTTAATGGAAATCAGCCTTTAAGGTATACAAAATCTAAATGCAAAACTGAAAGTATAAATACACTGGAGGAATTATTGAAGTTATTTTATTCACACTAGAACAAACGAAGTGTTTTTTTTATTTTTTCGATTCTTTCTATTTTTTGTTTCAATTGTTTTTTCAAAAGCGGTGATAAAAACGGTTTTATTTTGAAGTGCCTCAATCATTTTAAGATTTCAAACTTTGCATTGCGCATGTTTACTTTTTAGCCAATGAACTTCAAGAATTACGTGACATTTTAAAATGTTTTTTTTATATTTTCGATTCTTTCTTTTTTCGTTTTCTCAAAAGCATCACAAAAAGTAATAACTCCACATTTTCGTCTTTGTCCATCTTGCTTACAAAGGTACGTAAAGTGATTTATTTTGAAACGCCTCGTGGAATCTTGCATTACGTAATGTTTACTTTCTTAGCCAATGGAATTTGAGAGTTAAATCCGCTCAATAAAAACTGCACGGACTTTATCATACTGATAACCAAGCTAAAAAGAGCGCAAATCAAAACCGTAAGTTAAATTTTATAAAAGTGTTTTCGAAATAATTAAACGTAGTTGTATATTTACAGACGGTATTATACAGTAATTAAAGCACCTAAAAACACATTCCAATTCGTTCAATTTCAAATGATAACACAAAACATAACTAACGGGCTGACATTGCTCCGTACAAAACATAACTAACGGGCTGACATTGCTCCGTACAAAACATAACTAACGGGATGACATTGCTCCGTACAAAACATAACTAACGGGATGACATTGCTCCGTACAAAACATAACTAACGGGCTGACATTGCTCCGCACAAAAGAAATTCCTGAGAAAAAGTGAAACACGTAGACACGTACCTCATAAAAAGTTGCCATGACAACGACGTGAAAACAAAAATAGTCACAATAAGTAATCTACTTGCTCTCTCACGACGACGCATACATACAACAACAACAAAAATATTCGCAAACAAAATCACCCTTCGCTTTTCCATTTTTCTAGCAAATTGACTATTTTTTACTACACAAATGGACTTTGTAACACACAACGGCAATAAATAAAAAATCGTATAAAATACAAACGGCACTAATACATGATAACGTTCACAGCAAATGAAATATAACGGCATATTTACAGATTTTTCGTATAAAAAACAAAACTAAAGCAAAAAGTTGCATCACTTCCATAAACTATTCTTGTTTAGAAATAAAATTCTCAGACGCATTCCAAAGTAAAAAATAAGTTGTTTTTCTTTCAAAGCATTCCGCAAAGTATTCCGTAAAGACTGTTTCGTGTATGACGTCACAAATATGAATAATTTGACGATAAATTCAAGATTGGTTTTACCACACCCAGTTTCGACTGGTTAACAAAAATTCGATTGTAAAAACTGAATTATATAAAAAACGTTTCGCAAAATTTACACAAAAATCATGTTAGCTCATTCGATATATGTACACACTCGTCGCATAGTTTGCATATCTAATCTTATTTTGCATAATTAAAAAACACGTGCTCTGCGTAATTTAAAAATTTCAACCAATGGCGTCGTTGCTGCGCACGTGACCTCTTGCCCTCTCTAAAAAACATCTAGAACATTCTAAAAGCACAAAATGCAGTCATCTAGGTCTCATTAAATAAACCTTCATGGAAAACCCAAACATTTCGAAGGTGTCATGTTAGATACACATGGAATTATGGTGTTCTTTCAGAAACCCGTCAGCGTTGGCTGGTGGATGGCGGAGCTGAAGAAACCCGCAGCGCTGGAGCCCTTCATGGAGCTCTCCACCTCAACAATATCGTCACTCAGGTATTTTTGATCCGGTTGCCCTTCGCTGCTCGTTATCAGTTCGTTCCAGAACTCCTCCGCCTGCAGATCATCTTGATTGAACAGCAGATCGCTACCAAACAACTCCTTCGCAGCGTCTTCAACACCTTCGATAGGCTCGTCTTTTATGGCGTCGTTCAGCAAAGGCGTTGACGGTGGAGCGTCCAATGAGCTCTCCGGCACGGTGTGTTCTGGAGACGGGATCTTTGAGTCCTCCATTGAATCGTCGTCACAGGAATCACTGGAAATGCTTAAATCGTCTGAAAAGAATAGGATCGCTGGTAAATGCAATCAAGATGAAATTTAGATTTAATGTATAGTAGGTCGTTTTCCACAATTAAAATTGAAATTAAAATTAAAATCATGCATACAACTACCAGAATCCTTTGCGTTAAATTCTTTAACAAATCAGTTTTTAACTTTAAAACATATTAAATAGAAAGATATTCACAGCGAAAATAATTCGAGACCTTTGTCATGAGCAGTTCATTTCTTTTAGAGGATTTAAAAGTTAAAGCGCAAAGGATTCTGGTAAATACAGTTATTAGACAACCCATGCTACCATAAGTAAAGAAATTTTCACGGGAACTTTGCTTAGCAAATTAGTACTTATCAACTGGTTTTTACCACATGAAGGATGCTGAAAACACTTTGTTTGATTCTATAAATATTGCGCAGGTAAATTTAAGATATTTTTTTATATTTGCAAATTTCATGAATGTGATTAAAAAAATAAAATTTTGTTTGAATTTGCTTTCGCGTGCACTTCACAAAAATTCACGCGAAATAAACTTCCCGCGAAAATTTCTTGACACGTATGCCACGTGATTTATCATCATCCATAACTGAGAAGCAAAACGCGTACCGGGGTTGGCCATACTAGCTTTGATCGCTTCTGGGTGCTTTTTTTTCCACTTTCTAATCTCTCTGCGAAGCTGTTCCTTTTTCTCTGGTTTGAGTGACCACAGACAACCCTTCCGCTGTGACGTACCATCGGGCCGTTCAAGTTTACAGAAAGCTTTGTTCAGCGAAAGATTGTGCCGCACGGAATTCTGGGTAGCAAGGAAAAGAAACGGAATAAGGCATTTGCACCTGGATATTAACGAATTAGATTTGTAATTGAAGGATTTTTCATAAAGTCGCAATTGTATGCGTACATTAAAGAGCGCTCGTTTGCAACTTATTTGCTATACTCAGAAACCACTTGAATTAAAATTCATACTTTCCAACCATCGGGCGCAGTCTTGAAGTAGGGGAACCGCGATCTGAAACATATCACGTGATATTAGGATGTCTATAAGGTTATTACATATTACGAACGAGGTATATTACCTTTACCCCCGTATTTTATGTCCTATAATAAATTAGCTCGAACCTGTTACGAAAAAGAACGAAAATGAAAGTTTGTGGGGTTGCTGGGAGGGTCCACGCCCCCGGCGTACTGTGGGAGGAATGATGTTATCGCGGATTTATATGACGCCGCTTGTTCGGTTATGTCTTACTCTTACATCATGGAGGTGTAGATAGAGTCGGTGGAAGTTTTCACTGATATCACATGATTTCCACCAATATTATATATATTATATATTTCTGTTCTTTATTAATAATATTATTTACCAATTTCTCCTTTCAACATATAAATAATAGCTATATATACTATATTAATTACAGACGCAGTTTTGAAATTAGAACTAAATTTAGTAGGATTAATGTTCGCATAAAGGTATTTCGGAACCAGGGCTGTTTGACCACGGAACTTAAAACGAAGTGATCCGTGACGTTGTTGCATCTGTTCAAATTGCAACAACCATGGAAATGGGAGAAACAATATTAGCATTGAATATTGTTCCGACGGTCATGAGAAAATCTCAGACCGCCCCTGTGAATAATGAGTGTCATACCGACGAAAACAAAAACAGGATTTTTTCATTTCACGAAGTTTAGATTTTCAAAAATACTAAAACATTCAAAATGTCCAGCGGTCTGAATCAACTGAATGCGAAATCCGTTATACAACTTCTGCACCTTTGCCTCAATTAACGCCATTTAATCAAAAATAGGCACTCGATTATTCATGAGCTTATAAAATAGCTAACGGTTGAAATGAACAATCGACTTGCTAACGGTTGAAATGAACAATCGACTTGTCGAATTCTGTTTTGAGCGAGTGAAAAAATGTGTCCATATTTTAAAACTGTCCACAATGTCCACGTTTTAATAATGATATTATTTATTATATTTATTAGAAAATAGCAATTTTTATAAGGGAAAAATAATGGTTTAGAAAAATAAATGAAAGTTATAAGGATCTATAGAGCGACTTACTGCATATACTTGTATATTTCGCTCACTGGTAGGCTGCCTTGATCACTGTTCCTCAAAGCCATAGCAATCAGACAGGAGTAGGAGAAAACTGGCTTGGGGAAGATCTTGGCTCCCGGCGTGCCGTTCTCTTTGCCTTTTTCATGGACAAACTTCTGTTGTTGCTGCATTTGCGGGTGTATATCGTGATAGATGCTCTGCTGTTGTTGTTGCTGCTGCTGGGGCATGCTCATGAACGTGATGTTTTGCGACATGCTCTGCATGCCAGTGGGCCTATTGCCTGGGAACTGCACTGGCATGTTAGTGTTGGGGTCCAGCATCAGCGAGATGGGCTGCTGCTGGCGAACGGATTGCGATTGATCCACCGACATGCCAACGTTGTGCAGCCAGTGCAAGTTAGTGAGGTCTCTGGGCAGCGATTGACGGTCGATCTTCATGGGCGTGCGACCCTGCTCCAGCTCCTGAAGCTCCTGTAGGTAGTCACCGTACGTGAACTGGCCATAGCATGCGTTCGCAGATCCGAGATCGAAGTCAATATCGTGCACAGAGATGGAATCCAGGTCGCACATGTTGTTGTTCTGGTACTGGTTAAACATTGCAACAACTACGTCTAAAATACGACTAACTAACAGCCTATCTACTATATACAGAGTGAGACGTTTCTCTTTTTAAAGTTCCTTTTTTTTATTGCGAGTAAAAGTTTAAGATGTTGCCATCATTCCTTGGTGTTTGTTTACATCTCATTCTCAACTGTAACTCTCTTTGGCCTCCCTTGCTGCATTCCTCGGTTCATTCGCAATGCATCTTAAATGGTCATTTACATTTCGTTTGGCCACGCTTCAATGCCCTCAATATACAATCGAACGACGTTCATTGGCCGAGCGCATGGTGCGGGCGCGCCGATTGGTTTGTTTAAACCGTTTTGCGACAGGTGATTGGAACAGGCTCGAAATGGAAATAATGTCATTTGAGTGCGGGCCCCTCGTGCGCATTTTTCTTTCTCTAACAGCTTTTACGTCAACGTAGAGATATTTCACGGGGTTGAATAATGATCACAAATTAAATTAACATTGATAGACGGTTGGTGTGGAGGCCCCACCTCAAGAAACCGCCAAATGAAATTTAGTAAACGCTTTTCGAAACACCGTTCCATTGTTTTGCACATTCTTGGTAAAAACAAGGAGCGTTTGCGACGAAGGTCTAATTGCCTAAACTACACGAAAATAATCTCTAAATTTTGTAAATATCCTTTGGTATTTGTAACATATTAAAGGGCCGATCTTCGTTATTCTTATCAACTATCTATATATCGCTTTATTGAAATACGCACGATGAAATTGTCAATGCGTTGAGTATATGAGAGGCATTGTGCGGAAAGTGCGCTTGCCGTAAACTTGTTTGTCGCTTCTATTGATGAAAACAGCTCTATTCATACGAGACCGTCAACTTCTGTCCTCTACTTCTCCCTTGTATCCAGACCTTTCACCTGCCAGGTGGCATAGGTTTGTAACCTTGCATTAAATATTGATAGTTTTGCTAATGTACATTTAATATTTCGGAAAACTGGAAATCATGAAAGCATTATTGCCAGCTATTCACGACCTAATAGAGACTTCTAACCTCGAAAATTTTAATTTGCAAAGAACGATCATCAACCAAACTAAAACTTTACAAGATATGGCGACTGAAAATCAACTACTTTGCAGATCAGGCGACTCAATAATTAAAAATTATCCATGGAACTATGTTCATAATACGCTTCCGCTGTTTAATCATTGCGCACTTATTACACAAGACATCCTAACCTGCCCCACTCGATCAACCAGACATCCCAACCTGCCCCACTCGATCAACCAGACATCCCAATCTGCTCCACTCGATCAACCAGACAACCCAACCTGCTCCACTCGATCAACCAGACATCCCAACCTGCTCCACTTGATCAACCAGACATCCCAACCTGCCCCACTCGATCAACCACACAACCCAACCTGCCCCATTCGATCAACCAGACAATCCAACCGATTTGAACTTACATTGAGTTTCATTCGCAACTCAACAATTACTGGGAGAGAGAGAAACTCGCCAATAATTTCAAACCATAGAGACCTCTAACGGTTTGCTGCATACGGTAAACTAATCAAGATACTAGAGAACTCTTTGATAATTTATCAAAGACCACAGAGTCATTCATTCGGCTACTTTTTAATTGATATCATCTTCACAAGTCGAACGCTGAAGGAGGAATAATTAAAAGTTATCATCATTTCCCTGATATCTTTTCTTTGAACACAAATTCATCAAGGGATGTTAACGTGTATACAAAATTGATTTTCCAGAGCAATTGGCCTACCCGGTGGATATCACACAAATTTCAATGAAGATGTTAATATCGCCTAGAGGAATTTTTAAAAACCTTTTAAGAAGTTTATGTCGCCAACTTTCCTGGTTACTGAAATTCGACAAGATACATTGTCTCCATGGATGTCTACTTAAGCTTGGTTCCCACTGAGACGATAACGCGACGAAAAAATTGACGACAAATCTATTTCCTTCAGTGGAAACTAAAAGCGATGATTTTTTGAAAATTCATCGCCCAAATTATACGCGATGAACGAGGCAATGCATATCAAAAAGTTATCAAAGAAATGCCGACATTCCATCGTGAAATCACTGTTTTCCTATGTGTTTGGCAATCGAATGTTTTTACTTTGTGATTAAAGTGGTATATTTTGTGTGTGAATATTATTATTATAGGATCATAGGAGCAACCAGGAAGATTATTAGGTCTTGGCACAAACAGCTGGTTTCTTTCCAATCCATTACCAAATTCACTATTTGCTAGTATTACACCACTATCGTTGTTGCTTCCGTATTGTCCTACGGCAATATAAGTGAAACAATATTTGGCATCACAAATGGCCAACAGTATCATACTGAAGAAGCCTTTGTAATTATGGTATTGTGCTTCTTTGCAGTAGCTTGTACATTAATATTATTTCACATTGTAATTTGTCTGCCGTCATTGTTTGTTAAAATGAATAGAAATTTTATTTTTGTTTGTTTTTAAAGTCAAGAATTTACAATAGGCGACGAACTTATATTTCAGTGGGAACTTATATTTCAGGACGGCGATTTTTTTGGGCGATAAAATAGGCGATGAAATAGATTCGTCGCCAATGCATTCGTCGCGTTATCGCGTTATCGCCTCAGTGGGAACCAAGCCTTAAGGATCTATTCTAAAGAATTAAGTAAAAATTATACATACAATTCATGAGAATAATAATGTAATAAAAAAGTAAATATAATAAAGAAATATAATTAAAAAAGAAATATAATATATTATTTGAAAAGCATCATAAAAATGTATATTATTCAAATTTATTGAAAAATACAAAAACAATTCAAAAATAACGTGGTAATAAATTTAAGAAAGAAATCACTGGAAAACGAAAAACAAGTTCAAGTTATGCCAAAAAGATTTCACAAACTGATACTTCTATAGATGGCTTCTTGATAATTTTGATGATTTTACTATTAAAGAGTTTGAGAGTATTTAAGCAGGATAAAGCGATTGGAGCAGATGAATTGATTAAAATTTCCGAAGCAACTATATAGCAAGGAATCTTTCCATAGTTGTCAAAAATATCCAAAGTTAATTCTATATTTAAATCCGAAGATCGAACTATCGTACTAGTAATTATCGCCCAATTTCTGTACTTCCCGATTTTTACAAAATTATAGAAAGGAAAATTTCCAACAATGTATACACTTATTATGTGAAAAACAGTTTGGTTTTAACAAGAACAACTCTATGCAAAATGCGACGATATTTTCAATGCGTATATCTTTGCCACATTGTTTTCACATAACAATAGGTTTAAATTTATTAACATGCATATAAAATATAAATATCGCTCAGCTCCAAAATATTTTCAACCTAAATTTCAATTTTCATCATCAACAGCATCCTCATAATCGGTTTGGCGTCCGTTTTGCATGTTAGCATGCGTTGGATGGTCCATCAGCATCATCATCTGATGACTTATTGGAGCAGATGGAGAAGGAGAATTCCATGTTGTTTTTTAAATATCGAAATAACCACAACTGGAACCGAATAAAAAACATATATTATCACGAGGAAAGAAAACATTTTTAGTTATTGGTGATAATAACGAGATGTCCCTCTCAGCACCGGATCCAGATAGTTAGTCACTCAAGCACAACACAAACCTACAAAAGTTTGTTCATTTTGCAATAACCCTTGATGTTCATGGCCGTATTCCCCTTATCTGTGTCGATGTGAGCTCTCATTATAGCCTCTAGATACCCGGTTCTGCCTTTTACAATAGATAAGTCTGTTTCCAAAACATTATTTTTTGGTTGGATAACCTGGGTTATATAGCTTTCATATTTGCTGGATTGCCCCAAACAGTTATCTATCTGGAGGCTCGATCACGTATCAAAACTCGTATTTTCGCGATGATAAAACTAAAAAAATCTCCATAGAAATAAAACGAAACTGCGTGTAAATTCTAGCATGCTCACGCTTTCGCAACAAAGGAAAGTTTGAATTCTTTTCTTATCTTTTCTGATCTAATTACGCCATGTTAACTTTATGAAATGTCTCAAATTTGTAATGTGCTTGCAGAACAACAAGAGAAATAATGTTTTTATTTTCAAAGTTAAATAAACTAAACCGACATTCTCACTAACGTCTTTTTAAATTATTTTTTTTGGACGAAAGATTAATATATCAGTGATAAAAATATATTAAAGTTGTTGTCTCGTGAAAATGTAAAATTGATTCCTTGTTTTTCTGCAGGAAAAATTTTCACATTCTTGCTATTTCCGCCTGATGCTTCTTGTTTATTTTTCAAATTTCCTCGCGTGATTGACATTTAAACTGCAAGTAGGAACTGACTGACAAACTATTTTTCCGTTGAAAACACTGTTCAAACAGAAAAAATAGCATTTTTCAACTCGGTATTTCTACGATTTTAAAAATATAGGCGTTTTTTTTTAGCCGGTGTGTTTAGAAGTTGGTCCGTTTCGATTTTATTTTACCACAACTTCCATTTATCTTCAGTAGTAATAGCGTACATCATAGAAACGTTTCAAAGTTGTTTTGTAGAGTTTTCAAGAAATGACAACTGAATTTAGTTCAACGTTTACGCAACCGTAGTAAATAATCTGACGAATGGTTTAAAAGGTAGGGGTTGTAGCTGTATTTACCAGCAAACTATGTGTTAGAATGAATGAATACTACAACTGATGCTACATCTATATATTTTCTCAACTAAACACAGCAATATTCTACGTCGCGTGAAATCTATACCAGAGAACGTGTTTTGTTTATAAAAGTACGAAAACAATTCATAACAGTTGCTTTCGGCAAGTGACTTTCATGCACGAACAACTCCTAACGATTTTGACGTAAGAATGACGTTGCTTCTTTCCATTGGTGCATTTCAAATTGATTTTCGCGCGTTCCGTGTGCAGCGCTTTACAAACGGTGCAGTTGCCGTGAACTTCGTCTCCGTACGTGGAAACCGTTGACGAGCAATGACCAAAGCAAGTGAGATTATCAACGTAGACCGTCTCGCAACTGGGGTCCTTCTTTGAGACCGCTACCTTCACTATAATCGCCCTGCAGTCGTCTGGCAGTAGGTCAAGCTCGCCCGAACCTTTAGAGTTTAAAGACGCGCACACTGCTACACATAATAGCAACGCGAAACTGAATTTCCTCATCATCTTCGTCGCGTAATCGTTTCCAAATCACTAAATATACACCGTCAGCTGCTCTCTGATGGTTTTATATCACTACACAACGTGCTAATCTTGTTTCACTCTTAGCAGTAACTCTAAACCCGCGTTTGTTTCTGTTTCCCTGGCCATTCTAGATAGCGCAGATCACGCTTCCTGTTCGGAAGCGCGTATATATACACACGAAACAACGCTAGCAACTTCACTCACACTAATTGATTGATGAAGACAACAAATCTGATTTTCGTAGAGGGCGATTCCAAATCCGTCCGGATACGAAAACGGAAACTGTTTGTATAAAATCTAATTAGGCAGCTACAGAGTCTCAGCAAATTATAAAAGGGGGCCACTTTTGTCGCAAAGAAAAACCGTAATTTCTATAACCGTAGACTGACCACCGGAAGCAATTCTAGGGAACACATATTTCCCGTTTTTTTAAATTACGTAATTTAATTTTTCCAATTATTCGTTGCATAAATCACTAAAATGAGAAACCAGTTGAATTTGAATTGCATTTCAAAATGGAGTAATGTAACATTAAGTTATCCAGAATACTAATATAATTCTCAGATAGCAATGTAAAACTTAAGCAATTCCTTAACGGCCATTCCTAACAAAACGAGTCCATAAAATAATTGACAACTTTAACTAACAAAAGAAGGTCAACTGCTGCATTTATTTAAAAATGACTATCTCTTGATTGGTCTGTTACAAGAAATTTGCATTGCATTGTCTTCTTCCCTGTTTTGAATTTATTTATTTCTGCTTGGAGCACACATTTATTGAATCTTTTTCATTTTGTTTTTATTTATTTATTTATATAAGAATTATACTCTTTGAATTGCGGTTCTACAGGCTCATTAATTATGCACTAATTATTCAGTGGACCCCAGTGGAAACAACTGCAGCACTTTCTAGTGGTCTGGGTTTTTTGGGTTATCCACTTAAAATATGACTTATTATTATTATTATTATTGCACACAAATAAACAAACACAAAGTTTTGAAAGCGTATGTTATATCAGTTTTTACCGGGTATTTTACTTACCTGTTGGCGAATGCGACTTCGAAGGTTACCGCTTCCAGGTTACTGCATCCATAGACAACAATAACGTTTGGTACCCCCGTCTTCTTAAAGATGATTGTTTACATGGTAAACAGTTTTAAATAATACCCGTAATACTTTGAAAATAAGTTGACAAGATATGGGCAAGGAACAAAGTCAATAGTTTAATTGTAAGTTTAACCGTAGCACAAATGGGAACAATTAAATACACTAAAACTCTGGGTCGAGCTCTTCATGGTAATGCTTAATTAGCGTTCTAGAAGCCTCGTTAAAAAACAACAAACCAACCATGTTTAAACATAACAAACCACCTTGGTCCCCAAAAAACAAAAATGTTCAGCAGAATCGTTATCAACTTGCAGGAAGAAGAAATGTCAAATATGTCCTTTCGAAGTCAAGCACATCCCTCTAGACCACCGTTGTGCAATCAATTTTCAATCAAAGATTCATCCGCGTGATATATTCAACACTATAAACGGCCAGAAAAAAACCTCCTAGCTGTTAGTTTACTGTAAGTACGGGGAAAATTATGTGGTCAGCAATGTGCACAGTTTTTGGTTGAAAAAGAAAAAAATTTACAGCAACCGCGGTCGATCTCCAGAAGAGAGAGAGAGAGGGTCTTAATGAGACGAGAAAGAGCAAAAATATATAGACAACAAATGATGGGGCGGCCGTGTGTGCGATTTGAAGGTAAGCGAAACATGAAAGGGTACACAATAAAAGAAATTCCAGTCTTTGAAATAATCCTTTATGTATGCGAATATCGACTCGTTATCTAACAATAGAAACGACATTATTATCCTTATTTCAACTATTATTATCATTATTACTTTATTTTACTTTATTTATTACTTTTTTGTAGTTCATCATTCTGTCCATGAATCTGAGTTACTTTTGGGAGGTAGCCAGAGCTATGAGACTACTATTTCATATCGCTTTACGTCCGTTTTTCAAATCTTCCCAACTGAGTTTCACTATTATTACCTTCGGCAACATGATAAAAGTAACACGCAAATATTATTGCAGAGGAAACATTACATTTTTTCGTGATGTTCTACACGATTTTCGTGTTCCATTTAATATTACAAAGAGGCGAATTGACAATTATTTCTATGAACTAAAGAAAAAGGACACAAAAGAACAAAAGGATAACTTGAATGATTAACGACGCGAACGGACGTGTTTTAGGAACTCTGAACTGTCATTTTTAATGTGGCGTTGAAATTTTCCTTTCAATAGTAACCGCCATAGAATTTTTAACCATAATAATTGACAGACAGGCAAAGAAATTGAAGGTTTGAATTTAGATGTGGTGGAAATAAAGAAACCCCAGAACTTTGACGAAAGCATCGTTAAAGACAAAAAGATGGCATTGAAGAAAAATTAAATACTGTAATAAAAAGACATAAAACCTTCGCAACCCAATTGAATTTATTCAAAACCCTTTTTACTTAAAAAGAAGGTGAATGGCCTGGACAATCGAAGTAGCCATAGTAACTTGCGTTGCCATGAGATCGTTGAGGAGTTAGAGAAAAAATAATACAGTGAACATAAACTTGAAATAAAAGTCGAAGATTTGAGTATTGAGAGCGTTCATCGCATCGGTGAATTCAACACGGCGTGGAAAAGACAATATTAAAAAAGCACGAGAAGAAAACCTCGAATCATCTTCAAGAATATAAAGTAAATGAAGATTTCTCAGAGAGAAAAAAAAGACGCGCGCACTTGGACGCTACGCGGTGGTGAGATACGAGAAATTTTTCGCAAAGCCTCCAGCGAACTGTGTGAATCGTAAACAATTAATTTGAATTTTCTCAAACATAGCACATTTCTAAAATTTCATTATGGAGTCAAACTTATTTTGAGACAGCTCTTTTTAATCTAATGTTCCAATCCAAAGCAGGCTTATGAGCACATCAGTCTAGATATTAACTACCCAGATGTAAACATTTGCGGTTACCGTAATCAGAGACAATTGGATGAACGTTACGAATTGGAAAGGTGTTTCCCTAGGTCGATTTACAAAGATTATGAAAATTTTAAGTTTTTCTTTCAAATATTTCACATTAGTTTACTGTTTAACTGTATGCTGGAATACAATCAATCATTCTAATTTTTACTTTAAAAACTATACTTTAACAGATTTACTTTCTATCATGCTAAAATGTTTGGAAAATTAATCTATAAACGTCTCTATGTACGAATACTTTGAATTCAATTTTCTTTTTTTATCCTAGACAATTTGGTTTTAAGAAAGCTACCGGAACAGATCGTGCTGTCTTAGATCTTACTGTTGGCTTTAAAAAGTCTCTCTTTGTCATAGTCTCCAGCTTTATGGCAAATCTCTACGGCTTGTTTTTAGAAGAAGCGAACTAGCTTCCGTGCGCTATTCATTATAAAGGAACTACTAAAAAAATACACTTTTGGTGTGTTTGTCGATTTGTCAAAAGCATTTGACACGGTAGATCGCGCTGTTTTTTGACAAAATTAGATATCTACGGCATACATGAATGATTGTATAACCTTCTTACTTTCTCTTATCTAAGGGATCGTTCACATATGACGTCAGCCAATTTTACCATAATTTTGTTCCCCCCCTCCTCTCCCCATGTCAGATTATGTCGGAATCCCAAAGACCTTGTCTGACGTTAGAAAATAGCTGACTCTCCCCCCCCCCTCTTTTTTGTCGAATTTTTAAAAATTCATTAACTTTTAAAAGCAAGCATTTTTATATCGTTTACAGTCATATATACACCTATTTATATTAAAAGCACCTATGTGCAAAATAATGTTTTTCTTCTTGCATAATAAAAGTTACAGTTACCTTTGTTTGTTTGGGCCGATAAGGTATACCCCAAAATACTCATCTATTTTATCAAAGAAGTTTTCTCTATCTGCTATTCCCTTTATAAGCTGCCATTCTTCAACTTCAGGTTCTTTTGCTTCAACTACATTATCTTCTTTTTCAATGTCAGACTCTTCTGCCTCAACACCGGGTTCTTCTGCTTCAACTGTCGGTCATTTCTTATCGCACGTTTGTTGGCGTGTCTTTTTTGCAGCTATCGTTGAGTGGTACAACTTGCAGTGCTTACACGTTCGTTTTTCCATCTTCGTCATACCTTGCTTGTCTCTGACGTGTACATAAGGGCAGTGAAAATCAAAACGCTTCAGGGACTTGATCCTTTGTAGATCTAGATGTAAACTGTTCTTTTAAGGAAGAATCCATTCTACGGTATCTCGTTAAAACATCAAATAAATCCTTCCTCTACATTTCATAAAAATCACTCTTTCGTTTGGTAAAATTTGAAAAATACGGTCGAAAATCTGTGAATTTCGTTTTCTATATTATTATGTAGGAAAAGGTCAACCCTCGCTAAATTAGAGAAAAATTGAAAATTCCATAAGACGTACCCGTACTAATAATAGAGGGAAAAAATCCGCACTAATTAGAAGCCGCACTAAATTAGAGAATTTACGGTACTAACCATTATAGCCGACTCGTTTTGATACATTGCAGTCTGGAAAAGCACAGTTCGAACCTGGCAAGATATGCCAAGTAATTGTCAAAAGTTATAAGAATAACTGTTTCAGGCGTATCTAATCAAAATAGGTACCTAGCTACCATTATACAAACATTTTGACCAATTTCCCACTAAATTCCAATATTGCAATATTTCTTTTGGGATTACCGTGCATTCCGTTTGATCCGTGACTTGCCCCTCAAATAATAGATTACCAGGGTATATTTCTAGAGACTATGGTGAGAGTCAACAAAAGGCGCGTCGCAAAACTCTAGTTTGAACAATTAAATTCGATATCTTCGTACAACCTAAAAGACTATCTTAAGTGAAATTTAATAAAAAACAACTGAAAAATGCACTGTAACTGAAAGTGAACTGCAAACTTATGTCTCTAAGTTTTTTTTAAGAAAATAATTTTCAAAAATGATACAGGCCCTACGACACAAATGTAAATGGGGAGGCTATAAGTTACTGAGCACATATATTTAGTACCACCAAAATTTTTTTTGCCATAGAATAGGTGGGAGCTTGGAGAAAATAGAATTTTTGAGGGGACCTTTGCTGCTGAGAGGACCTAAACATCTATGGGTTAAGTGGGGGCTGTTTCTTTGTATAGATAAAAGTCATCATTTCCATTATTTTGGCTACATTTTTCTGGTAATGTTAGTTTTCAATGTCAAATTTTTCTCTTGTCTATTTTCCTAAAAGTTATGTAACTTTTTAATGAAAAAAACATTGCATTGCAAACAACAAAGAGAAAAAAATGTAAAACTTGTAGCATGCTAACATTTATTTCTTTGGTGTTCATGGTACTGATAGTATTTCTGGCGCTTGCCATTTCCAAAGAAATGGACTCCTGGAGTAGATGTGAATAATTTTCTAAGCTAAGGTCAGGCACTATGTATCCTTCGATATATATATATATATATATCCTGAAATAAGTTAGTTCTATATAACTTTCTGTTTTCTGTGTGTTTACAGGGGGTAAATCACTTTAATTTCAAAAGGGGGTAGTTGATAGAAAGGGGCAGTACCAACCCCCTTGGGAACTATGGTAATACTGGGGGCTATGATAGATATATACCAGGGGGGACCTAAATCTTTGGGGGGACCAAATTTTTCTGGGGGGACCTAGCACCTCTCTGCATACCATGCATCATCAGTTAGCTGGGTTTACAAAGATTTTTGAAAGATGACGTCAGCAAGTATAAAAAGGGTTACGCCAGCGCATGTTGCCAATTAAAATTATTTTTGCTAAAAAAACCCCGTAATTTATTGTCGAACAACCACTTAGCTTACATTTTAGGCTGTAATAATTAGTTAGGTATTGTGTTTGTGTAGACTTTCTAAAACACCATCGAAATTAACTTGTTTTAGCGCGTATTTAATAGGTTTCGATTTATTTGTTGATGTTTTAAAAATAATAATAACTTCGTTTGCAAAAAAATGCTAACATTCTCAATTCTAGTATCGAAATTCCTAAAAATCAATTCTGTTTCTTCATTAGTAGACCGCTCTGTGAACATGTCTTATAATGCACAGTGTTTTGCAGGTGTCACTGATCACGCAAGTTGATCAACTCTGGCAACAAACAAAAGCGGCGAAAATAAAATATTGAATTGTTTTTGAGCAAACATTTTATACCTGTTACCCTGACGTATTATACCAAGAAGAGTAGGGGCTCACAGCAAAAACTCTAAATTCATAACTCTCTCAGTTCGCGCACCCGAGTTATCAAGGCAACACTAACTATCGGTTGTTTTCACATAAAGAAATTACTAAATTCCGCTTGATGCGCCCACTCGCTTTTAAATATTTTGTTGCACCTCCTTTTCTAAAACACTGCGAAGAATTTTTTTTGTGAACAGTTCATAAACCAGTTATTTCTACACCTGTTTTGTAATAGAACTTTCTTGTTGAAAATTTAAAGTAAGTTAAATTTTAAAATGATTTAAAAATCTGTAAGTCTATACTCTTTCTCAAAAATCCGTTAAAGTTATACTATAATAGCTAGCTATATATATATATTTACCATTTGCGAAATATTTGAAAACGAATTTTTGGTGTACAATATGACAATTCACAACGTGCCAAATTCAAAGTTCATTTGGGATACACGTATTGTTTTTATAAGAAACCAAGCAAAGGCTTGACCTAGTAGTTGCAGTTTCTTAATTTTGGGGGAGGTTAAGTATCACAGGTTTCTTGAATAGTTTAAAAATCATAAATCACCTAGGTCAAGGCAAGACCAACCAACAAGACCTAAATAAAATGATAAAAGTATAAGTGTTGGTTTACCCTTTTAACAGATGTGTGTTAAAAGTGTGTATCTTGTATTTATTTAGTTCTTTTTGAAAGGTATATACCTTTATACTTATTGTGTACCTTATACTTATATTATTCAGACAACAATGTCTGCTCATCCTGCTATTGTGAACCAGACTAAGATTTCTTAAGAAATATTTTACTACATTTTCTTAAAAATATTTGAGGTATTTTGTTAATATCCCTTTTTCTCTTTCAGCTTTGCAACGATTAAAATGTCTGAAACACCTGATGTAAGTGGATGAACACGTTTCTGTTTTGTTGTGAATAATATTGACATAAACAATGCAATAATATGTCATTGTTTGTGTGTTCTAAAATTGTGACCCCCTCCCCACTGTACACAGCTGTATGCTTTTGTCTACACCCCCTTCCCCACTGTATGCAGCTGTATGCTTTTGTCTACACCCCTTCCCACTGTACGCAGCTGTATGCTTTTGTCTACACCCCCTCTCCGCTGTATGCAGCTGTATGCTTTTGTCTACACCCCCTCCCCGCTGTATGCAGCTGTATGCTTTTGTCTACACCCCCTTCCCACTGTACACAGCTGTATGCTTTTGTCTACACCCCCTTCCCACTGTACGCAGCTGTATGCTTTTGTCTACACCCCCTCCCCGCTGTATGCAGCTGTATGCTTTTGTCTACACCCCCTTCCCACTGTACGCAGCTGTATGCTTTTGTCTACACCCCCTTCCCACTGTACGCAGCTGTATGCTTTTGTTTACACCTCCTCCCCACTGTATGCAGCTGTATGTTTTTGTTTACACCCCTTTCCCACTGTATGCTTTTGTTTACACCCCCTCCCCGCTGTATGCTGACTCCATTATAAAGAGGTGAACTTTGCACATAAACCAATCAGTTTAGTATTTTAGTTTTTACAGACACTATTACCCATTTACACATACTTCACACCTTTGACATATAACTATTTTAACGATCTTTTAACGACCTACTTTCACATAAGATTAAATATATTTGCAGGCAAGCTACTTGTACACAACATATATATTCTTGAAAATGATTTTGGAAAAATCGAAACATGTCCAGAATCAAAAAAGTTTGCATAATTATTAAATTTACTTCAATTTAAAGTTATTTTTTAAAATAACCTTTTCTGTTTTTTTGAACATATATAATAGTGGAGACAGTGGAACTGCATACGTGTGTGTGATGATTGAGACACAATTCCCCCATACGGCATTGTTCGTATTTGGTGTGACCCCCTTCTCCCCTATACTGTGTACGTACTTTATGGATGACCCCCTAATTATTATTGTTTTGTGAATTCACTATGTTATACACCACTATGTCTTTTTTCACTTAAATTACTATAAATTATTTTATCAAATAAAACAACATTTCAAACCATAATTATTATTGCAATATACGGCTTGTGGCAGCATTCTGGTGAAAATCTAATAGACTTGATATTACATTACAAATGACATTACAATGTTATTTAATTATTTCAGTGTCCGCTATGCATGGAATCGTTCGAAGTTGATGACCTTCATTTTTACCCGTGCACCTGTGGATATCAAGTACGTGCTTCCCATTGTTATTACCATGTGAAATGTGTTTTCCAACAACAATGTTTACACAGAATCAAGAATACTTTGGCCATCTGTTGTTGTTTTATTCACACAAAAACACTCCTAATCGCACATGTCTTATCGCACACCTAATAAAATCGATTCCCTTAAAAAGGTATTTTATTTAAAGCAGGGTGAAACAAAATAACTTTTAAATAAAAAATATTTAAAATATTTATTTCATTGTGTTGTTGTGAGTCTTAATAAAAAAGAACAAATTTTGATTTGAAACTTGAAACATCTGTGATCGGTGAAAATGACGGGATTTCTCTTAAATCTGGAAGACCAACAACAAAGGCATCCAGCATAAAGAGGTCTCTTTACGTAGTATATCAATGGGTCAAGAGTTGAGGCATTAGCTATGGGCAACAAAGAAGTAAAAAAAACTTTCACTATAATATAAATCACACACGTAAAACCTGCACAAGTGCAGAAAAAAGAAGCACATACGAAAACTTATAAAATCTTCTACGCTTTGGTTCTGTAAAATAACAACAAAAATAACTTAAGCAAAACTAATAATGTATTTTCCGAATAAAATGCCCAAATAAGGAAATTCAGTCAATTTTGATATTCTTTACTTCTCATCCAGTTTGCATTGGTAATACAATTCCAGTGAACTATCTGAATATTTTTACATAACTTTTGCTCTTCTAGCCAAAATATCTACAAAATTAATGTTCCAGCCCACTTTGTGGTTCTTCCAGAGGCTTATATTTTGAAAGAAGATTTTTTATTGTTGGAGCGTCTGTCTCCTTCAACAATTTATCTTAAATGTGCCTCACTTAATCTCTCGTCTCTTGTTAGCAGTTGCTGTGAGAGATTTCATGTGCGTTTGGTTTTTTGACGAATATATAAAAACGCTGTACAGGTTCTGTGAACTTTACAATGAACAATTCCGAAACACTTTTCCGAATTACTTCTTTTCTGTTGACAGATTTGTCGATTTTGTTGGCACAGAATTCGAACGGATGGTAATGCGCTATGTCCTGCCTGCCGCAAGGTTCGTCAATTTCTTTCATACCAAGCTGTTTTCACATTAAGTGTTGATTAGAAAATGGGTATTTATACATTAAATGCAGACAAAAGTTCCTAAAAGATTAAAACCGTATTATTATTATTATTATTATTCTGGTTTAGACATACACTGAAGATCCAGCGATATACCAACCTCTTTCTCAGGATCAGTAAGCTAAATAGCTTTATTATCTTTGTGATGTCTCTATTATATATCACTAGCAGAAGTATCCATGGTGTTGCCCGGGGCAATGAATGTTTTCTAAGTAAGATAAAAGCAATGTACAAAATTTTGCTAATAACAACGCAACGGCGCTAGTGACGCGCTAGAAAATACAATATTCTTTACTCACTCTCTGTCAAAGTATTGATTAGAAGTGTTTCAGTCAAATTTAAAAACTTAACTTTTATCCATGAGTAATATTCAAGGGACTTAATGAAATTATTATTATTATTATTATTAAAACTTTATTTATACAGGTTGACTCTTGCCAACAAAAATACAAATGCTGCTATCATAAGAGGACCTGTTATAACAAAAAAATAAAAGTATAATTTAAAACCACAAATAAATATATATATATATAAAAACACATTATGATTGAGGCGAAAGTAGAAATTATGCGAAGATTGCCAAAGGAATACCTACTTGACTACATAACCTTTACCTTTACCAGAAAACCAATATTGTTTTCAAATTTACCACTATAAACCTACAATTTATACCTTTATCAAAAAACTAAGCCCGTCACGACATTCAACATTTTCAGCATTATTATATTAAACTACTTTGAGGGTTATTAAGCAATTTTAGTAATTTTTTTAAACTTAAAAACTTCTACTTTTAAAACCTTTGTGTGGTGATACTGAATGAGAAAATATATTCCTTCTAGGAACTAATATGAATGCTTTTTTCGAGTTACGAGCGTTCAGACAGACACAACTTCCCTTTATAGTATATTTTTCGTTTATAACTGCGTGTGTGTGAAAAGAACATTTTCCGGACTCCATTGCAGGATACAGAAAGCGAGAAAGGAGCGGAAGCAGGTTGAAGCTCAGAGAAAACAAAAAGTTTCTGACACTCGACAGCATCTTGCAGACATCAGGTACGCTGTCGTCAATGCTCGTGATGATGTGACGATGATTTATGAATGACAATGACTATACTCCCAATACTCATATTATCTATTCGCAACTGTGTTATTAGCGATTTCAACCCTGCTTATTTTTTCATTCTATTAGCTTTCCAGCAATTTAATTGTGACAGATTTTTTCATAAAAATGTTGCGTATTAAAAATACTCGGAGCATATTTTTTTGATCGTGTGGAATTCTTGCAGAGTGTTTTATTTTTGATTTCATTTTTTTGTAATTCAATTAACCTTGTTTTGTTTTATACGTGTTTTGTTTCGATATTTTAAAATGGATTGGATTGTTTCATTGTTGACGATATGTAATGATGTTGTTTTCAATTTAGAGTCATCCAAAAACATCTTGTGTTTGTTGTAGGATTGTCAAACAAGATGGCTGACACAGATGTGAGTGTGTGATTTTGTTTTCTTGGGAAAATTTAGACGGGCCACGGTTCTGTCTATTTTATAAAAGATTGTACTGATCAAATTTCATGATGAAACTGATAATTGCTTTTAAAAAGGTCAGCACACAGTTGGAAAATTCTGCGGAATTGTTTTTGTGTAGATTGTAACACTTTAAGACATAGCCTGGAGCCTTTCACTTTTCACGTTCAGGTGTTGAAGCGACAAGAGTATTTCGGGAAATATGGCAAGATTGTCAAAATCGTGATTAACCCCAACACAAACTATGCTGGACCCCAGGTAGAAAAGCAACGGCCTTGTTCATAACTATATAAGAAAAAATATATTTATATTGAATTTACTGTGACAATGGAAAAATAATTTATTTCTTATTTTTAGTTTTACAAGGAAACAACGTCACCTTTCTTATTACTCCTTTGAAACACATAGTCTTTTATCATTTCTAAATTTTTTTAAACTAAATACCACAATTTATGTGAGATTTATTTTTATTTACAATCTGTATTTAAGTTGACGAACAAATATTTTTTTGGTATGTCTGAATGAATCTGGATCTTGTTCGCATGGTAAAACAGGCATGTTTACTATAACATACACTTGTGTATTTCACGGGATACATTGTAGAATATTCTACTCTCAGCATAACAAAGTGATATGGACAAACAGATATGCGCTCAATTGCATGTTGAACTTGAGTTGAACAGTTTTCATTGTTTTATACAGGGACCCAGTGCGAGTGCTTATATAACATACACAAAGGTTGAGGTAAGAAACGTTTTCTCTCATTGTCTGACTAACGAATTAAAGACATGTTCCCATCTTTTTCCAAAGTTTATGATCATGTTTGTTTCATTGAAAAATGGGTGATTCTGATTATTTTTTACGAGCTAATCAAAGTTTGATAGTTTGTAATTCTGCTGAAAATTTGTTAAGTCTTCTTTACTGTATGTTGTTTCAAGTCTCCCTTTGTAGACCAATTTCCACGAATTCTTATAGATCAACTGATTGTTTGAAAAATTACAAATACTTTATAAAATAGGATTTTCGTAATTATGTCATTTTAGGATGCACTAAAAGCCATAACCTCAATCAACAATGTGCAACCACCTTTGAAAATACGGTACTTTTTAAATAATTTTGAAACTTTGTGCAAAATCAGGTTTTTCACTTTAAGTTTCCACTTCTTCTTCTGTCGTATGCGTGCTGTCTCATATTCCCAGCCTAGTCGAAGACAGCTACTCTCGTGTCGGCGTCCAGCAGCGCCAGGCCCTGCTCCCCGTTAGGAGGTCGGAACAGCCAACATTCACCAATGATGTGGTCTACAGTCTGGTCTTGGTGACCTCATTTGCACTCGGCCGAGCCACTTAGTCCCCATTCCTTCATGGAGGTGGTGAAACGGCCAACACTGGATCTCAGGCGGTTGAGCGTTTTCTACTGGCGGCGGGGGAGCTCGGAGCTGAGGATGTTGTCTGGCGTCTCGATGAACATGTGGAGTCGCGATTGCTCTGATGCTCCCCGCCATTCCTCCTGCCCACGGTTCCTGGTCCAGGTCTGTTTATTGATGTCTGGCAGTGTGTCACGCAAGAGTTTGTGTGCATGTTCGGCGAAGGCGTGCCGTGATTTTAGCCATATGCGTGTAGGAGGCTCAGCGACTGTGGCGTGCAAGAGATGGTTGATGTCACGTTCGGCCTTGCGAGCCAGGGCGAGGACCGCAGCTTCACTACGTAATGAGGCGATCCCAGCCAGAACTGGAAGATGGTTCACAGGGAGTTGTTTATGGCCACGTCCAGTTTCTTTACATGTGTGCTCCGGACTGGTGCGCAGTACTCAGCTGCAGAGAAGACAAAGGGCTTGGGTTGAGATACACAAGGTCTTAGTTGCAGCTCCCCATGTTGTTCCGGCAAGGCGGCGTATGAAGGAGACTTGGGACAATGTTTTTGCTGGAAGTTTTTCCAGGTTTTGACATGTATTGGCTTAATACTCCCACTGCAGCTGATATGCCTGGTCGCGTCCCAATCGATGCATAAGTTAGATATCCGATAACAGACTGGTATTTTTTCAGGTTGACCATTTCTTCATCCTCGTTCAGCTTATCGAATTTCGTGCCAGGTTTGAGTGGAATAGCCACAGGTTTGCATTCGTCTATACCAAAACGTTTCAATACAGACAAGAGAAATGCGTGTTGATCTATTGTCAGTGTACCATCTCTTCGACCTCATTTGACTTGCATACCAAGAATGAAATGAACGTCACCTTTGTCTTTCATTTCAAAACGTTTCCCCAGTCGTTGTTTCTCGTTCAGGAGGGCATCAGCATTGTTCAAAGCAATAAGCAGATCGTCAACATACACTTTGTTACCAGGATGTTTGAAAACAACATACACTGCTATATCGTCAACATACACTGCTATAAGAATGATAGATTCTTCGTCACCCGTCATGAATCGTTTGTAGTATATGCATGGGTCAGTATTGTTTTGTGTATATCCCGATTCTTTAAGGAACTTGTCGATCTTTTCATTCTAGCATTGGGCTGATTGTTTCAAGCCATAAAGGCTTTTTCGCAGCTTACAGACCATCTTCAAGTGGTCTTTATCAATGAAGCCTTCTGGTTGCTTCATATATACTCCTCTTCAAGATCTTCATTCAAAAAGGCAGTCTTAACATCCATTTGATGAAGTTCTAAATCAAGTTCATTGGCGATCGCAAGCGCGGACCAAATTAAGCTATATTTCCCCACAGGTGCAAAGACATTGTATTCAACACCAGACTTTTGCGAGTATCCTTGTGCAACCGGACGAGCCTTACACCGTTCAATTTGTTTGTCTGAATCTCGCTTGTGCTTGAATACCCATTTGCTTCCCACAAGATTTTTACCTGGAGGTAAGTCCATCAAGTCCCAGGTGTGATTTTGTTTCAGTAAATCGATTTCATTTTGTGTAGTCTTTAGCCAAAGCTTTGAGTTAACACCGGTCAAAGCTTCCTCTAATGTTTTGGGCTCTTCAGTGTCAACAACTGCCACCGATGCGGTGTCAACCAAATTCCACCAGTCGCCAGTCAAGACATTCAGTCTGTCGGGTGGCCTCCTTGCTCGTTGCGGCCTTGCATTTCCTTCCACAATATTTTGTGGTTTTTGGACATTGTTTTCTGGCTGCTGAGCCTCACCGTGTCGGCCTCAGCTTCTCCAAGCGTACCAGTGAAGAATTCATAACTTTTCCCGATTTCTCAATATTGAATACGCTTTCTGTGAAAATGACATCACAACTTTGAAACTTCTGACTCGTTTCAGGGTTGTACAGTTTAAACCTGTTCTCGTTGGTAGGGTATCCTACAAAGACGCATGGCATTGACTTCTGAAGTTTCCTGTTCCGTTTTGCATCAGGAACACACACACATACGCTTTACAGCCAAATACTTTAAGGCTACCAATGTCAGGTTTTTTACCATACCATAAGGCGTTCATAAGGCGTGACTCTTTTCACTGCAGTGGTAGGACTTTGGTTCCGTTTGTAAGATGCGGTAGAAACAGCTTCAGCCCATAGATTGGGGTGTTTCTTGGCATGATGCAGCATGGATTGAGCGGTTTCCAGCAGGGTGCGGTTCATATGTTCAGCAACTCCATTTTCTTGTGGAGAATGAGGGATAGTTGGTTTGCATTGAATTCCCCGATCATTGCAAAATTGCTCGAATTCTTTTGATATGTATTCACCACCATTGTCAGAACGTAAGTGTTTCAACTTTAAACCAGTTCAATTCTCTTCAAGGTTAGTAAACTCTTTGAACTTCTGAAGTACTTCAGACTTTTGCTTCATCATATGAACAGTAATATACCTCAAGAAATTGTCTATAAATGTCACAAAATAGCTGGAACCTCCCACTGAAGGTACATCCATTGGTCTGAAAACATTGCCATGAACAAGTTCAAGCAGTCTTGAAGTGGTACTTTGCGACTTCTTTGGAAATGGTTGTTGGTGTTATTTTCCCATTGCACGGCCTTCACAATTCGTTCGATCATCAGTTTCCTTTGTGTCAAAATTAAGGCCTTCCACCATCTCTTTATCCTTCAAAAGTTTTAAATTGTCATAACAGAGATGGCCATATCGTTGGTGCCATAATTCCATTTGTTCTTGTTTGTTTGCTTTACCAATACAGCAAGCTTCGTGGTTCTCTTGTTTAACAGTGTTAAGTCTGTAGAGTTTACCATACTTATGTCCAATGGTATACTCCTTTCCTTCCACATTGATATCGCAATCTCTGGCTTTGAATAGCACATTGATTCTCTTTTCCGTTAATTTAAGAACTGACACTAGTTTGTTTTAAAGTTTCAGTACATAAAGTACATCATGCAATACAACTTTGACCTTTTCAGTTTTGCTTTCAATAGTCAAATGCACTTTTTCTTTACCAAAAGAATGGAGCTCATAATCATCGCTAAGTTTCACCTTTGAAGGGGTTTCAAAACTGGAATAGTTCTTAAGGCTTTTCATATCGTATGTCATGTGAGATGAAGCTGCAGAATCTATCCACCAATCATTATCCTCGACTGCGTCGGAGGATTTCAGAGCTAATTCGGCACTTTCATTATCATGGTTTGCCAGATTACTACTCTCATGATCACTGTTAGCCAGGTTATTGGATTCTTTCCGCTTCTGGTCATTTTTCTTTTGGTAGCAGTCACGAGCATAATGTCCTGGTTTCTTACAGTAATAACATTTAACGTTCCTTTTGTCGGGCTTTGATGGGAAAAGAGGGCATTGTTAGGTTTTTCAGCTTCAGCAGGCTTCTTCTTTTCACTTTCGTGGATAAGTCTCGAACATAATCCCACATGAGGTGGTCTTCAGCGATAGTTTCTAAAGCAGTTATTAAGTTGTATTTGTCAGGTAATAAACTGCTTATCAAAAGAATCACAAGATGTTTTTCAGCTATGCTATCATTGATCGCTTCCAAATGTTCAGACAAAGCCTGCCTTTTTGCCTGCTTGGAATGAGTCCTCGATGTCATTTGTGAGGAGGGTGACCTGGTCCACTGTTGATTTCCCATGTTGGAAACCCGCTTGTTCCCTTGGCAACTTGGGGTCGATTTCTGGGTTGAGTCGTGCGTGGAGGAGGCGCTCAATAACTCCTTGGGTCGTTTGACGGCTTATTTGGCTTTGGCAACGCGATGATCTTTTCTCCGCGCCAGATCTTTGGGATCTTTGATATGTGGAGGCACGTCGACAGGAAGACCCGGAGCCATTCGTTGGCAACAGCGACCTGGTGTGGTATGAACTTGGGGTGGATGTTGTCTATTCCCGGTGCCTTGTTCAACTTGACTCATTTGAGGGCGGCTTTGGTATCCACTGTTGTGAAGTCGACAGAGAAGTCGAAATCAGCGCTGGGTGTGTGCCGGAGCTCCTTCATCTTTGTGGTGGTGCAGCAGTTGAAGACCTGGTCCGCTTTGCCAAATCTCCCGTTGCTGATGAGCTGGGCGGCTATTGCATTGGCAGTTATGGGGCAAGGGGATGGTTTGTTTGCCCGACCAGTCAGCTTGTTAACGGTCTGCCAGGTTGTCGAGCCTGGCAAGGAGGTCCGTAGCTGCCGATATTCTTTCTGCGGGAGATGCAGCCTCTGTGTGGCTGCGCTGGAGGTCTTCGCACTGCTCGTCCTAGCACGGTATGTGATTGGCTCTACATCTTCGCGGAATGTGCTTTTTCGCTGCATCAGTCAGCACTTTGCAGTATGCCTGGTATGCATCATCGGTCAATGCATGGGGTTGGGAGGTTTTGGGATGTAACGTCCACCACTCTCTCGAATTCTGGCCAGTTGGCTTTTCGGAAGTTCCATTTACGGCCAGGCTTCCTTCCTGTCGGCTTGATCAGCGCGGATGTTGTTATCAGCGATGGTCTGTGCTGTGAGCTGTGAGCGAGGGAAGCTGGTTCAGTACACGTCTTACTGGCAGCGGGTCTTGTGCGTGGACTTTGGCGAACGCCAGGTCACGATTGGTTTCGGTTCTCCATCTTCCTAATAAGAAGGATGCGTTTCAGGACGTCGAGCTTGGGGAGTGTGAGGCCCTTGATGTTTAGCTGGAAAAACACCAGGTTGTGACTTTCGGCATCAGATGCTCGCCCTGAAAAGGGCGCATGCTGTCGTGGTCGCGGATGAGGCATTACGCAGTGTAAGAACTTTAATTTTGCTTTAGCAAGCTACTTATGGAAGGGGCCACGGAAAGGCAGTTCTCATCCCTCCCAAAGTTTCCATTTGATGTTGCTGTAATAATAGCAGGTCATGCTGCCCCCTGTACACTTTTGTATACTCACCGCGTTTAAAAATATGAGAAAATCTCACAAATCTCCTTTTCGTAAGTATAGTATAATCAAGTTAGCCTGCCTTTTTGTGTTTGCAATAATCATAGTTAGTAATATAGTTAACATATATAAGAAAACAAAAGGTTGACTGATATTCAAACATGACCAAAAATATTTATAACAAAGCTTTTTTATTTTATCGACAAAACAAAAATTTGTATCTAACTATTCTTTGTACTCTAAAATATGGCCAAAATTATGTTTATCCAATCTTTTTTGCAGACATATAACATCAATGGCCGAACAGAAAATTCTGTTTCTTAAAAGTGCTCAATTGCTTGCAAATACCACTCATCAATTTCTTAACTTGAGGATAATGATGTCAGCTTGCATTTATGTCGTTTTTACAAATATGTCAGTGACAAAACAACATACTTTATTCTACTAGGAAGCAATATTTTCTTGTCTCATGTTTTTATTGCTCTCAAATTTGCTTAGCCACATTCGGAAATGTGTTTTTTTATTAGCTAAAATGAAACTTTTGATTACTCTAGTGTCTAATTTGGCCCCATCTTGAAAGGGGTCTACAATTAGAAGAGAGCTAGTATTTGAGGGGTTTTTTTATCTCCACAACAGACCTATGAGGAGGCTACAATTAGAAGAGGGTCTAGTATTTTAAGGGGGTCTCTTATTAGAAAAAATACAGTAACAGTCAATGTTGAAAACCTTTTTGTTGCAATCGCCAAAATATTTAGTCTGATTACAAAAAACAAAAAATATATCAAATACGGTTTAATTTGGATGCTACATGTAATGATAGAAAATGTATTGTGTTGAAGTCATCAAGAGCAATGTGTTTTAGAGCGTCACTGGGCACAACAAAATATTGCACACACTATCTGAGAAATATGCAGTGCCCGAAACAGGTACACCATTTTGATAATCGGAAAACGATTAGAAATTCTCGAAAACCCATAAACATTTTTTACATTCAGTAAAATTTTACAAACATGGCAATTTTACAATAATATCTTTACAAATTTCATTAGATTTAGGGTCAT
This sequence comes from Candelabrum cocksii, assembly GCA_963930725.1. NCBI lineage: Eukaryota > Metazoa > Cnidaria > Hydrozoa > Anthoathecata > Candelabridae > Candelabrum > Candelabrum cocksii. Next base: position 2,670,721 of record OZ005677.1, on the reverse strand, counting down.
GTGGCATGTGTTTCAAAATAAACTTTCATAAAATAAACTTAGTTGTTTTCTCTTCTGATTCTATAATTGTTTATGATAAATATATATATATATATATAAGTTTAAATGCAAACAAACAAAGAATAATTAAATAATAAAAGCTCTCTAAAATATCCCAAATTCATTTTCCAAACCTCCAGTTCTCGATTTTTCTGTAACATGATGGGTTGGCTGTCAGCCTACATCTACCCAAGCACCTTACTCACACAAACATGTTTATTGATGTATAAAGGATTAAACCACGTAATTGAACGTTCTGTTTCCTGTCAGGATTGCATGTATCTTCATGATGTTGGCGAAGAGGCTGCCAGTTTTACTAAAGAGGACATGCAGGCAGGGTACTTATCTTCTTACACTCCTTGTTCCTCACACCCAAAGCAAACTCACTTTTTTTTATAAGGATAGACTTGATTCGGCCAGGGTCAAGTATTCTTAACTTTTACCTCCAAATCAGGCTGAAATATTCTTAGCATGTTCTTATTTATTCTACTTAAAATAGGTTGTATTCTTATTTTGTGTTCCATTAAAAAATTTCTAAATGAAGTTTTTTCTTCTATACTGCGTACATGTTTTGATCACGTATGTATGTATAGAAGACATTGCACAACTTGTCACAATTTATAAATACATGTCTTATTTTCTTCTATCAACTTGTTCAGCTATATTTCGGCAAACTATTTCCCAACACAGTAGAATTTTCACCCTGGGCATATTCTTAGACTATTCTTCAAAAAATGCCCATTTTCACCCTGCTATTCTTATAAAGTGTATTCTTATAAAAAGAAAAGCATGTATTTACTTATAGATAAATTAACAAGCAAATCCAATGTTTCTCCGGTTATTTATTTTGTGTGTACAAATTGCAATTGCGATAATAAGTGAGAGAGTTTGTAAACTATGTCCTGTGTCAGTTGTGCGCAAGTTTTGGATCTTTAGTAAACATCAGATATTCGAGAAGAATTTACTGGACAATTACGAGGCCAGTGTGAAGTCAGCGAAAAGTAAACCTACCACTGAGCAGAGTGAAACACCAAGCAATGAAGAAGACTGGGACATTGAAGACTCGTTGTTACCTTCGCAAGCCTCGTGGGGCACTTCTAAAGACGAGAAGCAAGAGTACCCCAAAGTTGCGGAGAAGAAGATACCAACCAAAGAGGCTCCTTCTAAACTCAGTGCTACTTCGAAATCGCACCCCACAACAATAAGAATGAGTTCCCCTCCAACAATCATCACCACAACCACCACAAACAGTAGCTTCAAGTCTCCTACTACCGCATCCATTTCCCTTAAATCAGAGCCAATCAATGTGCCGAAGTCAGAGCATATAACAGAAACGTTGAAAACAGACTTTTCGACTGGTCAGTTATTCCTTCATGTTTATTATATGCTATTCTCTGAACTCTGCTTCCTTATTATACAGGTTGGGCAACGTCGCAAGAAACGGTGCCTAAGGAACAACCAGTTTCCATGGATACATCCACAACAAATAACTTCTTGTGGCCGGGTGTTCACGACCTTGGTCTTTGTGATCTTCGCATTAACGCGTCAGACGACGAATTAGGTGAGAGCATTTAAATGTCACATGTTCACTAAATTTATTGTGTTTTATGCAGGTTTCGATCCGTTCGTGGAGAGTTCATCGGGTCTTGAAGACTTGATTGCCATCGAGAAGCAGCGTGGTGCGAAGCCGGTTCTGCCACCTTCCTCGTACAGTTGGGACTCATTCTGGCCGAACATGTACAGCAGTGGGACAGCAAAGAAAGAAACAACAGCAAACTCCTACTCCTTGTTCTCGTGTAAGAGAATCATGAAATTCTTTGTTGGGTAGGACGTGCTAAATCGGGATTTACAAGTAGGGCGTTTCGTAAGACAGGAAAGTTTCTATCTACAATTATAAATTTTATCAAAGTTTTATAGTACGAAAGCTGTTACACCATTTTAAAAATGGTAAAAAGCATCATAGATGTGGCTGAAAAAACCTGTGTGGGTTACTCGAATTTCTCAATTGATTCATTTTTGTAGCCAATCATCAAATGCTTACAGCTCGCCCACCTCCGATGCAGAACCAGTTTCAAATACCTCTAATGTCAAGTCAGCAAGTTGTGCCACAGTCAGTAGCTACGCCGTTTCGTTTCATACCTCCCAACCCGATGGACATTCACTCGCAACAGGCACCCCAGCCATCAGCACCACAGCCACAGTTCATGCCGTTTCAGTCGGTGCCACAATCTGGAGCTCCCACTGAGAACAAGAACTGGCAGGATGGCCTGAGAGCTTTACTGCCCAATATCAACATCAGCTTTGCTAGCGAGAAAGGTTTGTTTGATTTCATTACTTCCTAAGCAATATAACATGTGCAACGGTTTAAGATATGTATCAAGATTTTGTCCTCTACCATTTCAGAATACTGGAACGGTTTAGATTCTTCAGTTACGATGGGTATTGAGACATCGTCAACAACCAACCCTCCTCCGCCTGGCTTTTCAGGGACTAATGGGAAACAGTGGAACACGTCAACAAAAAACAGTTCAGCTAGTAGGTGGAGTTTTTTTTAGGTCCTTATTACAAGGTCATTAGTACTTCAAATCATTTTAAACAGAAAATACAACAAGACAAGCATTCAAAATAAATTTGTTCATAGTTTTTGAAACATCCTATATATTTTGATTTCTTACCTAATATTTCTTGTGCTATTGAAGCATAGTAAGAATAGTGATAATAAGTGTATTATGCAATATGTTCGAACTATGATGTAATATGTTCGAACTACGATGCAATATGTTCGAACTATGATGTGATATGTTCGAACTATGATGCAATATGTTCGAACTACGATGCAATATGTTTGAACTATGATGTGATATGTTGGAACTATGATGCAATATATTGGAACTATGATGCAATATGTTTGAACTATGATGCAATATGTTCGAACTACGATGCAATATGTTTGAACTATGATGCAATATGTTCGAATTATGATGCAATATGTTCGAACTATGATGTGATATATTCGAACTATGATGCGATATGTTCGAATTATGATGCAATATGTTCGAACTACGATGCAATATGTTCGAATTATGATGCGATATGTTTGAACTATGATGCAATATGTTTGAACTATGATGCAATATGTTCGAATTATGATGCAATATGTTCGAACTATGATGCAATATGTTCGAATTATGATGCGATATGTTCGAACTATGATGCGATATATTCGAACTATGATGTAATATGTTCGAATTATGATGCGATATGTTCGAACTATGATGCAATATGTTCGATCTATGATGCAATGTGTTCGAATTATGATGCGATATGTTCGAACTATGATGCAATATGTTCGAACTATGATGCCATATGTTTGAACTATGATGCGATATGTTCGAACAAGAATTCACTTTATTTCATGTTAAATTGAAGACTGTTTTAGGAGATTTTAGAAATGCTTTGTTATGCTTTTTACTTGTAGTGTTGACTTATTTTGTTTTGAAATATGTAAAAAATTCCAGCATCAGTAAATCAGATACCACATCCACCTCCTGGCTTCAACAGCTCCACCACCACTACAACATCGCAGCCGACACCTGGTCTCATCAACATGCCACCCTCCCTACATCCTGCGACGAAGATCAAACCTACACCTGCGAAAAACACCCTGCCAGTCAGTAAACACACGAGCAACAACAAACCATCGTTTCCAAATGCTCCTGGCCAGAGCGATGACCCAAGCATACTATGGTCGAGAGTTCTCTCAGGTGAATGTCTTTTGCGGTCACGATTGTTCTAGTATAATCAAATCTGAAGACCAGATCATGTTCAATACTTGATTTCACGTCCAGATATAAGTAAAAAACATAATAATAACAAATGCAGTAATGAACAAAGAAATAGATACAATAAGATAGGTTTGATAAAATCTTGCCTAATGTCTTGGCAATAAGAAAAACAATTTAATTTCCGAGACATTTTTCTGCCTACATTTTCAATCAGTGAATAAAATAAAGTTCGCCTTGGTGTTCAAGAATATCTTTTTGTTTTCAGAAGACAAGGAAATTAGCACATCCAACATGGCGTTTCCATTGCCAGGTGAAACATTGAACAACGTAAGTATTTTGCTACCTTGGCAACATGGTTGCTAAGCAATCATTTTTATGGCAGGCAACTCCAAATGCCGCTATACAACAACAACAACAACAGCAGCAGACGTATTCGCATTCGATGACGTCATGGAACGCTGTTGTCAGTGGCAACCAACCGTTGAAGAACAAGCCCGACGAGAAGTTGGTGATCAAGGAAGTTTCGAGTGACTCGCCCAAACTTCAGAAACCATCGCCAATCTTCGGCAATCAGCAGAAACACGCGGTAAAAAAACCTACGGCCCACGTGAAACCGTTAAAATGCAGCGGCCCGCTCGATGGCTTCACGACCGTGCACGGTTCGCGTCAACAACAGGTTGCCATGCAACAAATATCTGCTAGCCAATCGTCATCACGCGTCAGCGAAATGGATGATTTCACTGCGGACTTCCCTTCGACGGCAATCAGTGGAGGTAATTTTACTAACGATGAGAACTAGTCAATATTTTTAAAGTGAGTTTTTCACGTTTTCGTGTCAGACTATTTGCAAGGCAACGCAACCAGTAAATCTGCAACGAAGAAGAAGAAACGAAAGGGTAAAGATATGGTTGAACCGATATCCGAAGTAAGTTACCTTATCTATTTATACAAAATTTGCTCTATCATTCATTGCCTTATTGTTAGTTTGGATTTCAAAATTTCTCCGCTTTTTCATGCAGTTTTTTTCATACAATGATGATAGTTCTTTGATCTTGCCTGCATTTCACTGTTGTCTTCGTTTACTAGGTGATTGTTGGTCGCATAGAGACGCTGGAGCGTCCCCCGATACCTGTTGTTGAAGATGAGAGACCGAAGAAGGTTGCCAAGAGCAAGAAGAGGGCGAAACCTTCGCCTCCCCAGCAGCGGAAGTCTCCCGTAGCAGAGAAGATGAAGCCGCCCACCCAGGCGCCTCCCATCAGGATCCTGAAAAGTGATGGAAACGCAGGCGCCTTTGTTCATACTTCTACTCAGGTAACTTGGTTCGATTTCTTGTTTCCTTTACGGAGTTTTATCCAAGGATTACGCTAGCACCAGCCTTTACTATTGATGTTTCAGTCGATAGCTGATAATGACGGAGGGTGTAAAGCGACTTCTTCTTCGCAAGAGCAGGAAATCGTGAGTCGGTTGACGGAATCAACGGAGAAGCTGTTGAAGAACGTCCTTTTTGAGACGGAAGCTATTAAGCTCAACACCGAGCAAATATCGAAGGATTTGAAGAGCGCCCTGGAAAAATGCAAGGTATGGTATCGTCTGTTATACTACATGCGTTTACAGTGTCAGTTACGGTCTGCATTATTAACCTTTTTTATTGTTTTTTAAGACAGAATTTCGACCAATTCTCAATACGATTGTTTTTGAGTTTGGTCGAAATTTTGGACGCAAAATGAGCTGAAAACAATAGATTTTGCATAAAAACAAAGACCGGAACTGAGACTGTAAACGCGTGTATTGAAGTGGAATCAGAAATGTGTTTTCTTTACCTGCTTTCCATGTATTTCCTTTCGTGCTTTGTGTGTTTCCAGGAGTCTTCATTATCTCTCTCTGATCTCGAAAAAATCAATTTGCTGTTGACGCCGGGGAAGATTATGTCTGGTGAACTCGATGACGATATGGTCGACACTTCTTTCCTTGAAAGACAAGTTGAATCAGCGAGACGCGAGGCGAAAATGTTGGAGGCTCGATTGAACGAGGTCATACGGAAAAACATGGCGAGCGAACTGGAGACCCTAAAACGCAACAACACGTCCTAGACTTGTACACAAAATTGTAATTTATAGACTTCGTTGAAAATGTGGAAATGAAAAGAGTTTCGTCTATCGCGCATGCGCATCTGTATGATACACTAAAATCTCATTTCGTGCGTAACGTTTAGTCTGTTTTAATGAATTGGATTCGTATCATTTCTGATGAATACGAAAGTTGTTGTCTTTATCATCCACACATGTTGCATGCTGTAGACTGTTGAATCAAGGTATTCTATTCCTAATAGAAGGCTAAACCTCTTATCACTAACTTTCCTTCGGTCTCAACGTCTTATTTACTTTTTCATATATAATCGGCAAAACATATTTTTTGAAAATCAAAAATGTGTGTAAAAAGTGGTAATTATTAAATAATTAGGAACAAAAACCGCTTAAAAATTATTTGTCCTGGCCAAATCTGACTGTGACAAAACGGGTGTTCTTTGAGTAAAGAAGGTTAAAAAGAGCCATGCTGGCTTTGATATAATTACATAGTAGTTGTTCCCCTGACAATTCATTAAACAAATGTTTAAGAGTTATTGCGAATTCCCTTGAATATTACTCATGGATTAAAGAAGTTTTTAAATTTGACTAAAACACTTTCAATCAATGCTTTGATAGAAAGTGAGTAAAAAATATTGGTTTTCTAGGCGCGTCACTTATTTGGGAAATTTCGTACATTATTGGTTCAAAATGTGTCGTTATCCCAGGGAACCTCGTGGTTACTTCTGCAAGTATATGATAGGGCAATCCTTGTAGTTCCGAATCTATTATGGCTTCAAGTCAATTGAGAATAAAGGCACCAGAAAAGGTAAAATGTTTTTGTAAAACGATAATATAAAAGATATAATTATATGCATATTTTTAAAACAATCGCTTAGCCAAACTTATTACGAAGTATGTGTTATAGTTGCTAACACAAATAACACTGGTCAACACGATTTTTCTTGCCGCATGGAGTTTTTTAATGGATTTTGGGTAATTTGGGGGCGCTGAATCAGAATCTGGTGTTAGATTTTGCTAATCAGATCAATTTTTTGAGATATGAAAACAAATTGTTTTTTAAAAATGGATATTTTGCCGAAAGTTAAAAAAATTTGTTGCGTTTAAGCACCCATACATGGAATGACCTGAGCAATGGAAGGTTGCTATTCCCCTAAGAATGCATTGCCAAAACTACTTTTATGCTTGCACCCGTTTTGATCATAATCAATCGCAGTACACAAACACTAAAAAACGAAGTATATTTGAAGAAATGCAGTTTGGAGTACTGTGCTCATTACAGGTACTAATGGAAAATAATCTTTTTTTAGTTATGTCTGTTTCTTACAGAAATGCAAGAAAAAGTAATATTGTCACTAAAACGAAAAGTAGTGCTGTTAAAATCCGAAGCATATCTTGGTACCAACTCAATCACTTTTAGACATCATAAATTTTCTTTTTGAAGTTGATCTCTTATGAACTACATGGGGGACATCTCTCATCAAACCTCAGCAGTAATCTGCCATCATGTTGCAGTTCCATCGATCTTAGTAACGATCTTCCATCACTTTGATGTCCTGATGGAAACGCTTGCCCGGCTCCTCACTTACGTCTCCAAGGTTCTTTGGAAACTCGATTGGGTGGCTGTGCAAATAGTGCGCTTTAATGCTCATTCTACACCCAAGTTTGTGCAGACTGAGGGGAAGCTCCTGTACCATCTCTCTAAAACTGTCAGGTTTCTTATTACCAATAAAGTTATTTACCACATTAGCAAATGCTATTTTTCTAACTTCGTGGCTTGTTCTCGAATCAAACATTGAAGCAAAAGCTGCAGTCTCGCTAGACTCTTTGGCGCCCTTAACGATGTTACGACGCTTTTATTGCATTTTGCGAACTATGCTTTTCAAGCTGCTTTTGTGCATGATTATGTGGTGTTAAACTCGTAAGTGAATGAGCACTTTTTGTGTAATCCACCAATATGGTCCATGCAGATTGGAATAAAATGTGATGTGATAGAGGAAATCTGAGCTCAGATTCGGATTCAGCACCCCAAAGTTACCCTAAGTCAGTTCTCAAAGTCCATACAAGAAGAAGAAAAAAATATTTGTTGATCAGTGTAATTTTCGAGTAACATGATACAATGGTATCTTCCATTTACATTTTTTCTCCAGGCTTATATGACTGGCCTCCTCAGGTAAAACGACAAGTAGAGCGCGTTTTATTTTTATTTCGGAAACATCAAAGAGACTTTTCTGTGAACGTTGTTATTTTATTCGAATAGTTAGTTTAAAAGAAAAGAAAGAAAGACACATGTGGAAAGCAGAATGAAAAAGAGGTAAAGAAATTTTCGCAAGATAATAAACAATCTTTTTATTGCGTTCCATCTGTTTGCCGAAGAAGGAAAAAATTTGGAAAATAAACTTGTTATTTTATTGAAGGTGGGATTTCAAGATTTGTTTCAAAGATCAATATTGAATTTTTGAAGTTAAATCATTAACCACACAGCCAGCCAAGAAATTGAAAATGTTCTCCAAACAGAAGGATTGTTACATACTCGAGTTCTTCAACATACCTGTTCTTGTGGCTTTTGATTGGCACATTACTCCTCTGCTATGTTGCCTTAAGTTCGTGCCGTTTCATATTTCCCGACGTGACGTCAATATTAACAACATGTTGGTTAAAACTTCCGACAAATCGTCCGTCACTCTTTCGGTGTCGCTGTGTTTTAGCGTTAACACAATCTCGTCGACTACCGTTATGAAGGCATATAAAGCGTCACGAAACGAAGGTTTGGATGCCATGGTAACAGCAATGGCAGTGAATTGTGTTTGCGAACAATCTCTGAATGACATTGAAACGTGTCGTCATATTTACAATCAACTCTTTCAAACACACCTTGCGATTCTTTTAAAAGAAAGAAACATCATCCTACACGCGTGCGCAGTTACTGTGAAAAGAAGCCATTACTCAGAGATTCTTGTACCTGTGCATCAACAATGGCTTTTTGTTGCGTACACGAAAGACGTTCAAGTGGAAAAGTTATACGATTGACTGAATGAAAACATTGAAGGATGGTATCCATTATCGTCAATCGGATTGAGATAATTACCATCCATCGTTCATGCATGTAAAATAAATGTCTCAAATTTGTTGAAAAACGAACAAAAATATTAGCGAGAAATATAACTGTTATAAAACCTTGAAAAGAAGAATTTTAGTACGTACGCAGGTAGGGGGAGGGGCTATCCAAAAGTGTACACATGCGTACAGGGGGAGGGGGTGACAAAAACAGCGAGTACGTACGCAGTTGACTATCTTTCTTCATTTTTGTTTTTTTTTAATCACTTTTAAGGCTGAAATATTTCTTGAAAGTGTCTAGTATAATCATATAACCTAGGTGTCAAATGAGTCACTTCGCACTCATTATACGTTCAAAATTTACGATTTTACTGCGTACGTACTTTATGGATGCCCCCTTACTCGACTTCCTAAAATTCGAATGCTTTTGGAAGAAAGAATTCGATTTAAGAAACTGCTGACAATAACCATCTACAGTAGCCGCTTAACTCGAATACGGGATAACTCGAACTTTTTCGAATTCTCCAATTCTCCATTTTCTTATCAAACCCCTCATAATTACGCGACATAATAACTCGAACTATTTTTAACTCGAAGTATATGTCATGTCCCTTGAGCCTTTTTACACCGGATAACTCGAACACTACAAAAAATAAGGCAGAAGAAATGGAACAAAATAGTAAAATTTATTGCTTTTAAAACAGCTAAAAAGTACAAAGTACATTAATCTTTTAGATTATTCTTTAAAATGTCAATATATTGTCTCTGTTCACAGAATAATAACGTGCATTCTATCTCCATGCCATCTCCACGGTTAATTGCTTTTGTTCTCTTCACTTCTACTTTGCATGAGCCGTACACGACAGCTCTCAAGAAAAAAAAACCGTCTTGCTGAAGGGACTGTTTTTTCCTTTAGGTAAGTGACCCACAATCTTGCCATTGTTTTCTACGCACACTACGTACTTATCTTTAGAATTTTCTGGTTGCATTATAGTGTTCAGTTAAACTCTGGATCAAAATTTCTTTGTATCCATGGAAACCTTTCACTTATGGATTTACATCGATATTCCTTTACAATAACAACTTCTTCGTTTATGTCCATGTTCGCAAGTCGAATAGTCGAATGCTCGTCCTATCTTGGGAAAGAGTAACCAAGTAATCCAATCATGAATTGCTTTGCGAAGGCTGGTATATCAAAGGACCAGTAATTAAAAGCTATTAACGACGATGACGATCCTTTCAAAGCACTTACAGAGGAAATGGAAGGTTTGAAAGCCGGATCTATCACCACAATTTACATCTGACAATTGATGGCGGGTTGCAAGGAGTGTGGTTTGACAGATGAAGACATAATTGAAGAATTCGCATGCAACGATGATGATGGCTGTGGTGAAGAAGATGACGATGTGCAAGTGCTTAAACCAACGAAAGCATCAGCGTATGATGCAATAGACACACTTTTGGCATTATGTTTGTCGAGGATCATGGTGATGAGATCAGCTTCAAGAATTAATGCTTCATTGGACAGAGAGCGAATAGCACGTAAAAAGCAAAAACCTATTGAAACACATTTCAAGCCTTGACTAAAGTTTTTGTTTAATACTTTATGTTCATGTTTAAAGACCGAGAAACACCCCTCTGTAATTGACACTGTCCATCATTAATTTTTTTTCCCTTTATTTTTCGATTTTTAGTTGTAAGCCGCTTAACTCGAACTTTTTTCAAATACCTCTGGAGGTTCGAGTTAAGCGGCGGCTACTGTGTATATAAATCGTTCCATAATTCTCCTCTAATTTGCGAGAAAACTTTTACGTTTTCTATTATATCCTAAAACAATGTTAAGCTTTATAAAGTCTTCCTAGCACTAGTCTTACTCTTTATAGTGTGTTTAAATTTTGAGCTAAGGAAAAATGGTCACCTGACCATAGGGGTGGTTGTACTTCAAGAACGAAATAAAAACACATTAATTCGTGATTCGTTTACACTCTTCTCTTTCAAAATAATGTTATCGCTTCTCGTGAACAATGAGAACAATGACAAAAAGCGTGCCTGCAAATATTTTCTTTGTAAATTAAAAAACAGTATCACTTTTAAAAAAGCAACAAACAGTGCAAAGCGCGGTTTTTCAATAATAAAATTCTTTCTGAAAAAATAACAACAAAAGAAATATAATCTTCTGAAGATCACAGTTTTTATTTTAAAACAGTCGTGGAAAGTTTTTCGACAATTTCGTCGAAGTCTTTGCGCATTTCCATGATAACGCCTGGAAAGAGGAAATAAATACTTTCAGTCTAATATAAACGTATAATTTTTATTATTACTTGCATCTAATATTTTTATGATTTCATTCTTTGTTCTCCACGATAATATAATTTATGGGGATGAAAGCAAGTACCTTCACGTTGGTCATCCCTGTAAGTACCTTAATTGGGAAACTGAACTTGCTACAACTGTAACCAAATCGAATTTTGCAAATCCAAAATGCAAGCGACTATTCGGCGGAATGCCACCCCAAACCTGACCACAGCGCCCTCTTCAGGGCGAGCAACACCAGCTGCTGTAGGCGCAGGAGTGACAATTCTCCAACTGAATGTGGAAGGCATCAATCACTAAAGCCAAATTGGAAATCATCAGTCAGCTTGTCCAGAACAACGACTCGGCAGTGATCTTGTTCCAAGAAACACACTGCACAACATCAGAGAAGTTAAAAATTCGACATTTCGACCTCGCAGCATTTACATCAAACAGCAAACATGGGATAGTTACTTTTATCAAGAGCACCATGGACTGGCAACTAAATGCAAAATCAACAGCAGACTCGAGCCTAGAGCGGGTAGCAGTTGTGTCCAGGAGACAATGATTATCAATGTCTACAAACCACCACCTAGTAGACTCATTTCATCGTCCCTACCTTCGTTCCCCGCCCCTGTATATATGCAGGCGACTTCAACTGCCAACACGCAGACTGGGGCTTTACCACAAGACCAGCAGTGATGGCATAAGCCTCGTTGAATCCCTAAACAACCTCGACCTCCTGTATAATCCACTGGACCCAGACAGCTTCCTATCAGGACGATGGAAGACAGGAACAAACCCTGATCTTGCCTTTGCGGGCATGCTGACAGGAGACCCTGCACCTGAACGCCGAGTGATGGGACATTTCCCAAGATCTCAGCACAGGCCTTCCCTGATATTCCCGGCATCCATTGCACCATCCCCACCATGCAACCCAGTGTTAAGATGGAACTTCAGGAAAGCAAACTGGAGGATGTTTGGCGAGTTCACCAACAGACTCTGCAAAACTCTTCCACCACCTGCCAGTGTAGATGTTCACAAAAATGATGCGCTATGCAGCAAAACAGTCCATCCCCCGTGGGCATCGTAAGAACTACAGACCATGCTGGTATGAGAAGTGCCAACATCTCTACAACAGCCTGGACGAGTTCAATACACCTGAAGAACTGCAAAAGAAGACCGACAGACTGATGGAACATCTTCACGCGCCAAAAACGATGGATGGAAACTGTAGAAGCGATTGACTTCACACACACTAGTCGCAAAGCGTGGAACACGATCAATCAACTCACAGGTCAAGTATCTAGAACCTGCGCAAAATTCCCTGTCTCTGCAAAGGCGATTGCATCGCAACTTGTTGCAAATGGGCGTCATACGAACAGGGACCGCAGCTTCCAACGGACGGTAAAAAAACTGACGGAAGAGATGTAGAAGACCGAATCTGGAATCCACGACCTCTCCGACGATTTCACCACCGAAGAGATGAAGCATGCCTTAAAACCTTTAAAAGCCACGCAAGGCTCCTGGATTGGATCTCATTCACCCTGAGTTCCTTCAGCACATGGACACCAACACAGCAACGTGGCTGCGAGAATTCTTCTCCAACTGCCTACAACATGGAAAAATCCCTAAAATCTGCAAAAAAGCGTTAGTTGTAGCAATACCGAAACCTAACAAACCAGCAGATGACCCCAAGAATTATCGCCCAATCTCATTTCTATGCGTCCCAAACTGATTGAGCGTCTCCTAGCCTAGAGCCAATAATAGACCCACAGCTACCGCAGGAATAAGCCGGATTCAGAAAAGGCAGATCAACTGCGGACCAAGAGTAACTTTGCTCACACAACACATAGAGGAAGGTTTCGAGAACCAAATGAAGACAGGAGCAGTGTTCCTTGATTGATCTGCTGCTTACAACACTGTATGGCACAGGGGTCTCACCTACAAACTTCTTAAGCTGATCCCTGATAGACACATGGTCCGCTTCATCTTACAGCTAATCTCCAATCGGAGCTTCATCCTCAAAACTAGTGATGGGCAGAAAAGCCGCCTCAGACGACTCAAAAACGGTGTCCCACAAGGTTCTGTCCTTGCGGCCATCTTATTTAATGTATTTACACACGATCTTCCTGTACGCTGATGACCTGGCCATGAACACCCTGTCAACGTACCTCCGTGAAAGCAGCTGCATTCTACCTCAATAACAGGACGCTTCCCTTCCAGAAAACGCCATCATATCTTGGCGTGCAGCTCGAACGATCGCTGACATACCGCAAACACCTAGAAAATCTTTGAGGAAAAGTGTCATCAAGATCAGCACTTCTGAAACGTCTTGCTGGTCTCAATTGGGGAGCAAGCACTCACACACTACACTACTCCACATGGAAAGAGGAGTGGTCCAGCAGCACATCACTACTCCGCGAACGAATATCCTTGCCTTCCCAAACTTGTCCGAGCCTCGCGGTCTGAACAGAAGAGCAACATGCAGGCTAAACCGCCTGCTTATACGGTGTTGGTCGTTTTGACGTTGCAATGTTCTAATGGGGACTTAAGGTCAACGCATCCTGCAATTGTGAAGAACCGCAAACCACATCATTACGGACTGTCCTTTATACAAACCGCCGCGTGGCATCGAGGGCCTGGTCTACCTGGTTGCAGTCTCCAAAGATTGGCTGGCTAATGGGTGCCCAGGCATATGAAGCGATAATTCGATTGGAAGCAATACAAGATATATATATATATAATCTACAACGGAAAACCTTTTGACACATTATTGTGAGCAGTTTTTAAGCTGAGCTAAGTAAAATTCAATAACTTAAATTGAAAAAGAAATGTGGCAAAAAATGAAGCAATACAAATATTAACTTTCCTGTTTACGAAGATCGTTTATATAATGCATTTTAACGAAAGGTTTAATAACGTATAATTGAAATAGGTTAGCTAACACAATTAGAATACAGGAAAGTTATACAGTATACATACCAAAACAGTCAAGACAATAAAAGTTCAAAAGCAAATCATTGCATCCAATGATAAGGTAATTTCAATGCTGACTGACACTTCTATAAAATTGCTAATATTTGTCATTTATATAAAACTCATAAAATCGGGCTGACACAGATTCTCTTTGTCTTAGAAGTAATGAGTGTCTTTGTGCTACTAGTTACTAAAACAGTTGTCACATATCTTGAAATTTTAAACAACAAAGTAAATATAAATTGTATATACATAATATTAGATTGAAATATCTTTACCAGTGTTGGCGTTCGAAGTCGCAATTACCGAAACAACAAGCGGCACGCAGTTGAATATCACAACCTAAAATGCACCGTCAACAGTATATGTGTTAAAACGCATTTCAGTGTGAAAGCCTACTTGGTACGATGGGTAATTCAGAACCATTCGCTTGTTTTTCGATAAACCAAGTTTGCTCGCCTGCAAAGAAAAAACACAAAATAAACATAAATAGTCACAAATATGTAATAAAACAGATCTCTAATATACAATAAAGTACAATCGCGAATACATGAAAAGAAATGGCTGAAAGATTCACAATCAAAATTCTGAAACAACACGGCTATAAACAAGTTTTTGGCAAAAAGATAGTTTAAACACGATTCATTAACACTTTCACAGAAGTTAATAATGCAAGTTCTATTTTTAATGAGACTTTAAAATGAGAATTTGATCAACAATTATTGATGAAAGGCTTAGAGGAAAATTGTGTCTTGATGCTACAATGAAAGAACAATGAATGAACCTAACAAAATATTACGTAAAGCTAAAAGAACAACGCTCGCATATGATTAGAAAAGCTACAAAAAAAATTGAATACTAAATTCGGACAAGCAAAACAAAACTACCACAACAACCAACTTGACAACAACCCTTTGAATACAAAAAGGTTTTGCAAAACAATAAAAAATATTTTTCAAAAATCAAGTGGGATGCTATGTTCGAAAAACTACAAACAACTTTTGTAAATATTTTGTCTGCGCTTACACAAAGCTTAAGACTGGATTCGATTACCCTGAGAGCAGAACGTGTTATTGGCCATGTTTCACAACATACATTGGTGTGAAACCGTGCTTACAATGCGAAATATGCAGTAATTTCAATGGATAGACATTTTGCAATGAACAACCACGCGAAATCAGAACAATCTGATGAGGCTTCCCAAAGATAATCTGGATACTATTTTACCGGAGCTAAGCTTCTTAACAAATTCCCACTTGAAATACGAAGAACATTTGGTTCAATCTACCAGAAATTGAATAAACACTATTATAAATAAGGTTTTAAATTATACATTTTATACCCACATTTATAAAACATATTTATATTATCTGACGTGATTATCCTGTGTTAGTTTTATTATGATTATTATTATAACAATACCAGTGTAATTCACTTTCATTGCCAATTCCACTTTCACACACATACCCAAAAATAAAAATAATAAGAAAAAAAATTGATAAAGATAGAGCTCAAGGGTAGCGATTTTGATTGGTTCAATTATAATACACGCTTTTTCTTATAAGAATGAAAATACTCCGAACAGGCTCAATTAAAATCTGATGTGTGCAATTTGCAATCATAAACAATACACCGCAGCGGGAGCACAGTTATTCTTTATAATGAGTGCATTTTCACTTACTGCTAGTCTATATCGTAACAATGATAAAAGTTACATAACATGGTTTGAACTATAATAAATATGAATCTATATTCGTACACAAATACGAGGGTGGCTAGTTTCACCTCACACTAGTTAGTGTTATTACTTGCCAGGGCATTTCTACAGGCTTTTTCAGGGCATTTCTACTTACCACAAATTCATTTTTCGAACATGAGCCAGTCACAAGAGCTCTAGGGATTTTGAGAAACCATAATAAAACATATAATTACTTGTTCCGTAGCGGTTGCAAATATGGAGAGAAAACTCCCTCGCATTGCTGACTCAGGAAATTTACCTGTCAACACTAAAACAGAGAGAAGAAATATCAATATAAATTGCTTGCAGGTTTTACACAAAACTGCAGAGTTTTAAAACTTTTGAAACCAAAAATTGATTTTTAAAAGTTTAAATATACAAATTGTCCCGTGTAGACACACATATATATATACAAAGAGTTGGTATATATATATACAAAGAGTTTTACACAAAAAGAGTTTTAAAGGTTTAAATATACAAATTGTCCCGACACACACACATATATATATACAAACATAAAGAGTTGGCAAGTACACACAGTTATTCTCTATTAAGTGATTCTCTATTAGAGCGAGTGCGAAAATATTTGGATGTTGGGGTTTTACCACATCAAAATAAAAACTTTAATCAATTGATTTGCTTGGAATAAAATTAAATAATACAGCTAGATAATCAATTAATGGGGATAGATAATCTGTAAAAGATACCTTTCACAATAGGGACACCATTTCGATCAGCTACGAGAAATGCCAAAGCACCATCGATACTAGAAGTAATACATTCGCACATACAAACTCAGTTATAAAAGGATATTATCAAATTAAGGCAAAAAATTCTCAGTAAAGTTATAATTTCATAATTACCGCAATTTCTCAAAAATTTATTGAATTTACAAATATTTAATATTCTGGTATATAGTTTACCTAATATTTTAATCGTTTATATTATTTTCATGCTATTAAACTTCTCAATCAATGATAAAAAACAAAAACAACAACACATATATGGTAATCGTAAATATATTGTTGTTTGTCTGTTCAGTAGACATAATAAGTTTGATTTATCATTCCGTGAACAATAAAGTTTAGTTTGGCGAAATTAAAGTGTTTTAATTTAATTAAAGTGTTTCCACCAGCAGTAGGAAATTAGTGTACTTAAGAACTGATTTTCAACATATTCACTGCCCGATGATGGGAGAAGTATCTCTCGAAACGTCGCCAAACTAAACTTTATTGTTCACGGAATGATAAATCAAACTTATTATAACACATATATGATAAACAAATATATAAATTTTGTTACTCTACGTGTGCAGGTTTTCAATTATCTTTAAAGAAAAAAGAGTGATAACAGCGTAATACTCAAGGTGGGGTCAAACCAACAAATGAAACAGAATTTTGAAAGGTAGAATTCTACTCTAATGACATCAAAGATTTGATTTGCTTTATGAACTTTAACAACATACACACCCATATCTTTTGAACTTCATTGTTTTCATCAAACATATTGTCACCTTGTGGCAGAGGCAGGCCACGGACAACATGGAGCCAGGTTGTGAAGAAAGATCTCGTTGAGAAACGTATTCAGTCTGGGTTGGCGCAGGATAGAGTAGGATGGAGGTGTGCCATCAGTAAACCCGTCTAACCCGTGCCAGCATGGAAAATAGACGTTAAATGTATATATAGAGAGAGAGATATACTTTAATGTCAGAAATTTTTGCATTAAAGTAGTCAATATTGCTTGTGTTGCAATTGACTAAATGCAAGACGCAGCATTTGCTGAGATTGAAACTCATCAACCGAAATGTATTTAATCCTCGAAAGAAGATGAGACGATGTTGTGCTGAAAGGTTTTGTGTAATTTTGTGTCGTATTAAATAATATCTGACATGCCATTAATGAAAACAGCTTCAAGGGACTCCACTAGGTACGATTTTTGAGTTATGTCTAGCTTCCTTTGACAATGAATGTTCGAAATGAATTGATTGATTAAACAAATTGTACACCGGCATTGGCTTCATTTCAGGCTTTTGCATAGACAAAGTAGATGTTTATATCCTTCATAGCTGAGTACTCATAAGTAGCATTTCATCAGATTTTGTAAATGGTAAACCAACTTTTTGGACATTGGATCTTTATGGGCGGACAAAATAAAATTAATGTCTGGCCACATAATAATAATACTTCTACTGGTAAATTGCAACTATGACACAACTCGCGGTTTATTTGTGTGTAATTACCTCTGGAATAGTTATTAAGCAGTTTCATCATCATCATCATCATCGGTTTATAGTCCATGATTAGTCCATGCAAGCATACATACTTGAGGGACATAAGTTGAATGATAATGAAGTGTACGTTCCATAATCACAAGGTATTAGAGTTGAATTTTGATATATGGACAATGGTGAAACAATACGAAGATATGAGTTTGACAATTAAAATTTCTAATTGAAAGGCAATTGAGTCCCCAACAACCAGGAAACAAGGTTGATGATATATGAAAATGAATGCAAAAAGTTGATGATATATGACTTTTTCACAACTTACAGATAAGGGTTGAGTCTTCGCCCACCTCCATTGAGTTAATCTTTGTCATAGAATTCGTGCAATTTGCACATGCATTTTCATTTATATATTTAGTCTCTCTATAATAACAGCAGAGAGTATTTGAATTCCAAAATGTTATGCTATTTTTTAGATAAACTATAAGTAAAAAAATGGAAGCAAAAACAAAATTCAATGGTTACTTTAATTATGACACTCACTTTGATAGCAGACCTTGAAAGTAAGTATTGAGCACCTGAAACAAGACGGGAAAATAAAATGTGTATACGGCCCTGTAAATTGATTAATTATACGTTGCTAATGTTAGTTTGATGAATGCTACTGAGTTTTTGATGTGATGACCACTAGGGGCAGGAGAAATGGGTGACATACTAGAGGACAGGGGAATTAGGTGACATTCACTAGGGATAGGGAAATTGGGTGAAATTCACTAGGGGCAGGGGAAATGATATTTGATTGCAACAAAGATTCACCTGATAAAGTATTACGATCAACGCCAGAAATCCTGTCAAAGTTAAAGTATTGTAAAATGTCTTTTGGGTAAAAAAAGATAGCATTAAGACTGTTGTTTTTAATAAACATTAGGGTAATTCCACATCAAATCACCCAATTTTTCTGAAATATTGAACCATGGGTCTTCAGATTTTGTTGAAACTTGGTGTAATGATCACCCTAAGTGAGAAAAACTCACATACAAATTTTTAGCGCATAACCATAACCGGTTCCCGAAATATCACGGTTTTAATTTTGACCCGGTTTCCCAAAATGACCTGGTTTCCACAACATTTTTATTTTTTGTTTTCCTTAATAAAATGAGAAATAATATAGGGAAAAACAAGAAAATGTGCATCTTAATGTATTTTTGGGTGTAGAATCCGAAAATAGCCCTTAGAAATACTAAAAACAAAAGGAAGACACCTTAAAACCAAAAAAAACGTAATCTTTTGTACGCAACTTTGTGACCCTGTAGCTCAAAACACCCCCATCTGAATTTTTTTAATTTTTGTTTAAAACTCTTCATTTATATATAATCTAACCAGGCATGAATTATCTAAGTGGAGAAACGACTTAAACATACCAAATTATACAATTAATGTCAAGTCATTTTTCGGAAGAAATACTAGTTGTAATATGCGGCGGTTTAGGTAAAATTACTACATAATTTTTATTTCTATAAATTTTTTGTATAAATGTTCAAATTATGTTACTGTTTAAAATACAAAAACAGATACATTTAAATTTATCCGAAAATCAAAGTTCTATTAATTCACAATACTGAATCCATTTTTCAGATATTGCATTTACTTCCTCTCGTTCCAGTGTATAATTCCTGCCAGAACTTGAACTGACTTGTGGAGCTGTTATTTGCTTCAAAACATTGCTGTTTGCAATATAACAATAGTCATCACGCTTGGGCCAGTTGAAATATGAAGCTGGACCTTTTGGGTGTAAAAATTTGACTTCGACATCGCACTCATCTTCGTTAATCTCTGTAATAATGCCAATCCGCCAACTGTGTTCATAAACAACTGCTACATATGCGCCTAATGTAACAGTTTCTGGCTGAAACTCTTCTTGTTGTTTTGTCAAATGATGGATAAGGGTGAAGTTGGCATCTGAACTGCATCTTTTTGACCCAACTCTATTGTCACCAAGATGGATAAACTGGTGAAAGCTTCTAGTACTAGGTAATGTCATCACTCCTTTGTAACGTTCACTGTGTTTTGCACGTTGTGCTGTTAAATCAGATCCTTTGATGTATTTGAATTTAATGCCTTTTATTTTTTTGACACAAAACTCAAACATTGCTTCTGATGTTAATATTTGATCACGATGGGGACGTTTCAAACTTTCTTGCGCTGTTAGCCTTTTGACCATGCCACCAATTTCATCGCACGGTGACTTCCCATGAGACGTGGCAAAAAAATTCCATTCACCTATGACACCAAACTCTCTGTTAAGTTGACATAAAAAAGTTATAAAAGCTTTTACAATTTTTGTACTGTCCAGCACATCCATCTGTAAAGAAGATAATTTTCTCTAAGTCAATAAAACTTTCTTTCAATTCAGGTATTATCATCTCAATAATTTTGTAAACAAATGTCACATCGTGTGTTATATCATCTGAAATGTAGCAAAATGATAAATGCTTAAGAACGTCTTCCTCCTTATAGTATATCACCAAAGGATGTAATGAACATTGTTGAGTGTTCCAATGATAGCTTTGAATCTCATCTTGAACGACAAAAGCATAATTCTCGGCAAAGTCACCAAGTATTATGATGCTGGTTGTATCCAATTCATGTTTTACTTGATTCAGATATGCTATCTGGGAACGTGTAATAAATGAGTGTGGTTGCAAAAAAAAAATTTCTTGTTTGGGCTTATATAAATATATAAGAAAAATAAAAAAATAATAGGTCATCATAATCAGATTTGTAAAAATTAGTAAAAATAAAGAAATCTTACTTCCGTTTCCATTACTTTTCTTGAAATGTATTTAATCTTTCTCTTTCAACAACTTTAATCTCAGTTTTAAATCAAGTAACACAATTATCCTTCTAAAAAATCAATTAGTTTATATTAATTTTATGAAACACAACACTTAATATAATTTTCTGTGTAGTAATTATTGTAAACTATAGCAAACTATTACTAATTGAAAAATATAATTTGATTTATATATATATTTTTAACTGCTTAGAAATGATGTAGAAAATAATACAAGGAAATGAGTAAGATTATCAATTAGACTATTTTTTGTCATTTTACTTGTTTTTTGGACCTTTATTGTTGCAGATGCCTTATAATTAAAAATATGTATAGTCTTTTCTTCCGAAAAATGACTTGACATTAATTGTATAATTTGGTATGTTTAAGTCGTTTCTCCACTTAGATAATTCATGCCTGGTTAGATTATATATAAATGAAGAGTTTTAAACAAAAATTAAAAAAATTCAGATGGGGGTGTTTTGAGCTACAGGGTCACAAAGTTGCGTAACAAAAGATTACGTTTTTTTGGCTTTAAGGTGTCTTCCTTTTGTTTTTAGTATTTCTAAGGGCTATTTTTGGATTCTACACCCAAAAAATACATTAAGATGCACATTTTCTTGTTTTTCCCTATATTATTTCTCATTTTATTAAGGAAAACAAAAAATAAAAATGTCGTGGAAACCAGGTTATTTTGGGAAACCGGGTCAAAATTAAAACCGTGATATTTCGGGAACCGGTTATGGTTATGCGTTAAAAATTTGTGTGTGAGTTTTTCTCACTTAGGGTGATCATTACACCAAGTTTCAACAAAATCTGAAGACCCATGGTTCAACATACTGGGTGATTTGATGTAGAATTACCCATTAATTTGGCAAGGAAACATAATATTCATGTCAGGTCTTCCAAGTCCAAAAATTTGACAACAAACCTCATGGTTACATGGTTGGTTTAGAGTTTCCCACTACAAATTAAAGAATAACAATTTGTCTTTTTCATGCAAATGTGAGCGACTTTTTTTCACTTAGAATAGGCTTGTCATGGCGTGCATCCAAGACCAATAGTCCGGATCTCAGACTAAACTCAATTTGACTTGTTTACTTTATGGAGCTGCGACACCATTTAAAAAATAACAAACCACATCATGAAACAAACATGGTGATGATTCCAAAGAAACAAAGGTTTTACAAGTCAAGAATACCAAGCTGTTGTCTGAAGAAAAGGGTTTTTTTTTTATTGATTTTTGATGTTTCAATTTATTTTTGATAAATCTCCAGGTTTGCATACCAATTTGAAATGTATGTCATGTAATAATATCTTTAACTATAACTTACAGGATGAGTAACACAAAAAACTACTGAAAATACGTCTGCCATGGATAAATCATTATCAAATTTAATTGAAACCACTGTAAGAACATTTTCCCCTAATTTAAAACACACTTACAGATGTTGGAGTCATGCTCGTGTCTTTTATAACCAAAATCGTGAAGTACAGTTAGCTTTCTCGAAGTTTTGTTGCAATATCGAAAGTAAACTCACATGACAAACAAACCCGATATTAAATACCATAAATCAAAACTACTGTTTAGTGTTTACCCTTTATTTACGTTTGATCGAATGTTAAATTTCTCAAAAATGCGCAATATATTCTCACAAGTAACTTAACACAACTCTTACCTAAGTCATCGATCTAAACAATGAAAATGCCCTTTGCTTCTGGTAGATACTTTCGCATCTGTAAAATGATGACTCTTGGGAATAAACTATTGATACGTCATCAAGAAAAGGGCTGATTACTTATCGCCTATTGGTTGCGATTTGACGATACTGGTATTTTTAGGGTTTTTTTATCTAATTGTATACAACACGATCACAAACTTTCCAGTCATACAGTCTAATTCTAACCAATCACATTGAAAGTTTTTATTGAAAAATTCGATCCATGAAACCATGTTAAAAATAACGCAAATTCTTTATCAGCGGAAGGTTAGTATTTCATCGATTTCACCCAATCTAGAGGTGTGGAAATTTGAAAAAAAATCAAAATATTAAAATAGATTTTTTAATCAACGTTACCACTCATTAAGAGCGAAGGTAAATCTCAGATCACACCTTTGTGTAATATACTATCTTCTGAAAGCCACCAATAATAATGACGTAACTCCACCAATGAATGATTGCCGACAAACGACGAGAACCGAGAATTTACGAGTTTTCACACGAGCAGCTTTAATTACAACGCTTTAATATATTAATATATAACAATTAAAATTATGCACATAATTAGTGGAGATCTAAAAATAAAATCATACAAAAATAACTACATTTCGCCGGGTATGCGAGGCTAACTTTGCAGTTTACTAACACCGAACTGTTTTTTCATCGCAGCCGTGGGCACACTCTCTACCATACTGTTGCTGCCAAACGGCACAATAACCATCCCGTTTTTGGACGCTTTTTCAATGCCACGTGCCTCGCCGTCCGTCAAGTCGACACTATTTCCCGCAGAATCAAACTTTAATAGGCTTTTTATTTGCGTTACAGTTGGCGTCAAATGTCGGGAATTCAAATGCTTGAACAAACCGGGCGCCTTTTTAGTAGTTTTCGTTGTCTTTTTACCGTCGATTGGAGACGTCATGGACCTCTGTTGAGGTTCTGCTTTCTTTGCGGAGGTAGTGGGTGGTGGTGGTGGCGGGGTTGTTGGGGCAGGTGGTGGATCGGGACCTATGGAGGCGACAGGCGGTAGCTCGACGGGTGGGTTGACAGCCGCGTCGGGTTTCAGGAAACTTGTCAAAGCGGGAACATCCACACCTTGGTTTGAAAATCTCTGCATGATCAACGCTTTCAACAGTTGCTGGCCAAGCGGAGAGATGTCGTTGTGGACACTTGACTGAGATGACGTGAACATCGGTTGACCGTACCCCGCCATGTGGCGTATGTTTACGTCATTACTCGCGCGTAGGAGCCCGGCGGGAGAAAACAATAAAGGGGCTTTCTTCTTAGGCGCACTTAACTTCCGTGAGATGGCTTTCTGCACCAGACCCTGTAATATGATCGGCATAACTGCTTTCAAAGCGGCGTTGGCAATCTCTTGCTTTTGGTTTTGCGTGATCGTGCGTTTGAATTCCTGCTCATCGCCCGAACTTCCATTCTTCGTTAAACGCACGCTTTTAAGCCCATTATATATCACCTTTTGCAGGTAGCCGACTAGATGCTTTTCCAATGTTTTCGCAATTTCGGCACGTCGGTATTTGTATTTCCTGTTGACGTCTCCCACCGACCTGTCTTCGGCACCAGGCAAATATTTACGATACACGGACAGATACTTTGGCACGAGCTCATTCCGTCTGTGGCCGTTCAACACGCGAGCGTACCGCGGGATGACGTCATGTTTAACAGAGCGACGCGCGCGACGTTTCGAATGCTTTCGTTTTCTTTTGTAGTTATTTTTCTTCTTCTTGTTGTTGTTGTTACTGCTGTTGTTGTTGTTGATGTTGTTGTTTTTACTGTTGTTGTTGTTGGCAAACGTAGTTTTAGTGATGGTTTTTCGACTCATCGTCTCATTCCTCTTGTTCTTTAGTAGAGTTCGCTTTTTCAGCCTAGACAACTGCATGCTTAGCTTGTGTATGAAACGCGGTTTGTTTTTACGCGTCGCATTCGCACTCCCGCGGTCGGCTTGCTTTACTTGTGGATTCTTGACGAACTTGCGCACGACACCGGTGTCCTGCATGAACGGCTTCTTGTTGTACTCGCCGTTGTTGCTGACGTCATCGTCATCATTCGTTTCGAATCCGCTCGAGAACTCATCGAGGCTGTCACCAGGATTCTCTTCATTTACCGACAGATCGACTGCGGTCAGCTCACCACCTGGCTTCAAGATGTCATTCATGAGTTTCACGGATTCCCTCCCCGAGCTCTCATCACCGCCGCCATCATTGTTGGGAATGCCGCTGTCGTCTCTTGCTGCCAGTTTTTCGACGTTGCTTAGCATGTGATATCGGTATTTCACCGTCAGTGGGGGAACATCAACGAAGTTTGTTGTGTCGTTATCCGAACTAACGCTTACAGCGGTAGCGTTTCTCAAGTCAGACGTCTTATTTGAAATAGTGACGTTGGGCGAACTCTCAACGGTAATTGTAGGCACGCTACTTTCCGATTCGTCGATTGTCGAAATGCCGTCGTCCAAATAAACATAATCGCCGACGTCAACTTTTTGCGCGTTTTTCACTCCCAAGTCGACGGCTTGGAACTTGAATCCCTCCCCTTTCGTATCGTTATTGCCGTCATTCTCAACAATAGTCGACACGACGTTATCGACATCGTCATTCTTGTCGGCATTATCATCAGCCGCTTTCTTGTCGTCATCCTCGTCGTTGTTGTTGATTGCGTTGTCGATGTTGTAGGTTTTGTTGGCGCCGTTATCGAGGTACTCGTAGTTCTTGTCTTTAAATTTCTTCATGTCGGCCACGAACTTCTCGTTGGAAGCCTTCATGTTCTGCTCGGCCTGTTCAGCATACTGCTTGTCTTCTTCAGAGTATTTCACCTTGTCGTCTTTCGGCTTCTTGTAGTTGGCGTATTTGCCAGCGTTGAGCGCCTTGTCACTGATATCCAGGTCATTGTTGTCACCGTTGTAGTTGTTGACGTCTTTAAGATTGTCGTGGTTTTTATCCGTGTTGTCTATCTTCGTGCCGACATTCTTCAGGCTGCCGTCCGTCCATCTTTCAGTTTCGTCGGTACCTTTTGCCGTCCCTTTGCCGCCGTCTTTAGCGTCGCTGGTCGTCACCTTTTTCTTGGTCGTCGTCTTTCCGTTCTTCGTGGTCGTGACGAACTCGACGGTTTTCGTTTTGCCGTCGTCTCCCGTGTAACTGTTGCTGGTGGTAGACGTGCCGTTTTTGCGTTGCGCGTTGGTTGTTTTGTTTAAGAGTTCCACCTGCACGACGGGCGGGTCAATCAAGCGGTCAGCGGATGCTTTATTCGCGATGAACTTATTCGCGTTTACATTTTTCTCGGCCAACCCACCCACCTTCTCATCGTCACCGTAATAAACGTTCAACTCGACGTCCGAGAAAAGAGCGTCATCGTCTGAACGGTCGTTCTGATCGTCGAAATCAAACTCCTCTTTGTTCTTTTCAGCGCTCGACTCGTTCACGAAATAGGTGCGTGCTTGCGTGGGCGGTGTCCGGTTCACAGTGGATTTTTGCGTCTTCGTTCGCAGCACGTGCTTGACAACCGGCGTGATCTCGTGTATGACGCTCTTCGTGTTGTTGCGCACGTGCTTCGTGACAATGTGCTCTGTGAACGTGGCCAAGATATCGCTGAACTCACCAGAGATGCCCGACACCTCGTTGCCGTTCTCGATCTTGCTCCGATCGTACAGATTCGCGTTGTCGTCGTCATCAGCAGAAGAGATCTGCATGAGCTTGTTGCCATTCCTGTACGAAAGCACGTGCGTGACGTCACTTGAGCTCGTGTCGTCGCTCTCCGATTCGTCGTCAACGTCATCGATCAAAGAAGCCGCTTCGTTGCCGTTGCTATGGCGACGCATTATAGTGGATTTGCGCGATTTTCGCGAAGACGGCGGTTTGCGATTGACAGCGGTGCGTTTGGAGAGTTTAGGAGTGATGACGTGAAACGCTTGGTTCAAGAGTAGCAGATTCTTCAGGTCTTCTTCTTCGTGCTGCTTGTTGATCTGGCTTCGCAAGGCCTCGCGGTACATGGGTTGAACAACGCCGTGCCTGTACTGCGTGCCGTCGTTGGGCAGCTTCGGGTGCACTATGGTGCCCAGGGACGTCACTTCGTTGACGGATTTCGCGGCAGGTCGCTTCTGCACTACCACCTGTTTGCGACCGGGAATGTTGGAAGCGGCACCGGTGAGGTCATCACCAACGTGAAATGGGATGATGACGGGCGGACTCTCCACAAGATGACGATGATGAAAGCGCACTCCACGCGTGGCAACGTCGTCTTCCATAATGAACTTGGGAACCTTAGCAATGTCTCCGCTATGCGAGATGACCTCTCCGCCATCTTTCATCAGAGCCGCACCGCTCTTCATTAAGTCGCTGCCTAACCTCAACATATCGCCGCCATTTTTAAAAGCATCAGCCGACGGCGGCACAGGAGCGCCTTTAAACGCGTCGGCGCTGGACTTCATATCCAGTGCGCCGCTATTTAACCGACTGGCGCCGCCCGCTAAAACATTCCCGCTCTCCTTCATACTGTTACTCAGAGCGTCACCACCGACAAATCCTTGCAGGAGCGCTTCCACCGGTTGTCCGTCGCTAGGGAGAGAATTCACCGAACTCGCAATAGCGTGCTGTATGTTGCTTAGTAACGCACTACCGCCACTCATTATGCCGGCGGCGATACCAGCGGCCAACGTTTGTGCGATCTTCTTCTTGAGCATGCCGTTTTCAGAAGAGAGTAGAGGATCTATGGGTGTTTAAAGTATCTTTAACTGGTCATTAATATTTCGAAAACTTCAAAAAAACAGAAATTCTTGAAGGGCTATTCTAATGTTTCGCTTTCTTTTAGTGAAATACATTCAAAATTTCAGCTAATTTCTAAAGAGGAATTGAACAAATTAAATAAGAAACTTCAAGTCTTTCTTTTGTCAAGCAAAGTCTCGGGAATTACTCGAAATAACTCCATAAATATTTTAAGCATTACTCGAAATAAACTCCATAAATATCTCAAGCATTACTCGAAATGACTCCGCGAGTATCTCAGAAATAACTCGAAATTTTAACATCAATTCATGTGCAAATAGAGAGCAACATTTGCTCGGTTAATATGTCCATGTAACCAACAGCACCAAAATATCGGAGCTAAATTTATCATTAGAATATTAAAGGTCACTAAAATTCGTTTTTGTGGAAAAGTACAAAAAAATAAAGTTGTTTGATTCTCTAAAAGCTCACCTCCGTTTGCAGCTAGGTTGGGGTCCTGCTGGGGCAAATCAGCCACACCCAGCCCCAGACCCCCCAATTGACTGCTAGTAAGAAGTTCAGCGTTTGATGATGTCATATCTTGCAGGCCGTGGAGCTGCGTGGCCGTCGGTTCTCGATTCAAAAACTCACCCGGGATCGGCCGCACAACTAAACCGTTAGGAAACTGCACACCGACTGATAAATGATTCGGTCCGTCTGCATTCGACCCGACCGCTTCCATGTAGTATGATCGGCCAATTTGAAGACTAACAATTGCTGAAGACTGCATCAACGGGAACCTTGTAAGAAGAGAAAATCATGCTAAACATTGACAACAACATTGTAATCTAATTTTTGCATGTCTCTTTTCCAATTTCTTTTTATGATAGAGTTATTAAAACAGAACGGTCAGTCAGGAGGAACTTTGCGCCCAGCTTTAGAAAGGCTAATGGCAAAAAACGGGAAAAATTCCAATTTGAATGATTCTAATCATCCTCATGTGCGCGCGTGAATACAACTACCAGAATCCTTTGCGCTGTAAATTGAAATAATTTTAAAAACGAAAGCAAATCTAATCGAAGTCATTTCTCATTAAAAAGTAGTCTTGATCATTGAGGGATTCTGGTGGGTTTATTCGGGATTTTGGACGAAAGGGAAAGTGGCTCGGCAAGAATGAGGACTGAACAACCAATGAGAAAACGCGAAAATACCTGTAGTTGGTTAGCGAGATAATAAACCGATTGAACGGCTTCATAGAAAAAATCTACCGCGTGCCACTTGAAAGAACGTCATGGCAAAACTACAGTTCTACAAAAATAGTCGTCTTTTTAATCTCGTAAATTGTAGAGTGTGTCAGCTACTTGTAAATACGTTAACGTGGATGTAAGCATAGGTAAATAAGAGGAAGAAATGGAATATGACAATTACAAAAATTATAAAAATATAAATAATAAATTCAAATGAAATATATAATGAACGAATTTGAAATTTCAAAACTTTGGCGGCCAGTTACAGATATTTGCGCATTTTGACACTCTTGTTCCTTCGAGTGTAAAATTGCAATCTTACTTTAACCCTTTAACGTGATCAATATTTAACATAAATACGTCTAAATATTTTATGATAATTCAAAGGAATTCTAAATATATTTTTCATAGAAACACTTTCGTTTTTAAGGAGATGACTATTTTATATAATAGATCTGAGATTATGTTTTTGTGCCATATTTATGTTCTACCAATCATAAGCGAAGATGTTTTTAGTCTTCAGGGTAGTCTCCTAACCCTTCAAGTAACAACCTCGATCTGGTGTGTTCGGCAAAATATACTGGGGTAGAACAAAAACACGGAAAGCGAAAGTCTACAATCTGACACCATAAAAGCATCGGTTCGGTGTGGCTTACTTATCGAACTGGTTGTGATCCGACCACTCTTTCTGCGACACCAGTTTCAGTTTCAGCGTCGGATTTTCATTGGCGCTCACAAACAAATCGCACGCGTCATCGCACGACGTATAAAAAATGTAGCCACCCGTGAACGGGGGTAAAAACCACCCGAACACGCGCTGCGCAAACCCGTCACTTTGTATCGTAGTCGAGTCGAAATTGTACAGCACGTCCGTTCTGTCAGGTTTCCCAGGGTAACGCGGGTTTTTGTACACGCCCTGTAGGTAGCCGTCGTGTATTCCGTCAACGTCCCAAAACACTTCTCGCGTGACCCCCGGTTTGTCTAAAGTACGTCGGAATGTACATGTGAAGCAAGCTTTAGATGCATCGAATTTTTTGATGTGAACTTGAAAGCTGATTGGTTAAAGATTCTTTGCTTCACTAATCCTTTCAATTAGCTTTCAAATTTCAATCGTAAAATTCGATCTGTGTAAAGCGTGCCCTATCGTTGGTAGTCACGCTTCAAAACAACACTTACTAGGTTTAAGGCCGTGACCAAACTGCACTTTCTGGGCTTTATCAGCCAGCACCTGGTTAATCAACTCTTTGTTCTCCTCATCTTTAATTTCGTCGGCGGTTTTATTTTTATCCTCGGTTGTTTTTGTGTCGTCACTTTTCTTAGAGACAGTCAACGAAGCGTTTCGAATGCTCGACTTGTAATTGGCCGAACGGTCAGTGGCATCGACTTTAGTTTTGCCTTCATCCGTCTTGACCTGTTGAATAATGCGCTCGCCGATGTCAGCGTTTTTCAAGATTTTCGCCAAATCGTCCCGGTCGATCGAGACAACGTGGCCTCGCTTAATCTGATTTTTTGTTACTTTACGGCGTTTTCGATTGATGTGAGTCCGTTTCGCACCCGAGAAAAGACTCTCCAGATCGCCTAAAGAAGAGACATTTGTAATACTCAGAGGATTGGGATATCTCAATAGCACTGTAGACACACTACTCAAGCCAGAAACAATTTACGCATATTAAAGCGTTCCTATGCAACAAAAAATAAACACAATTGGTTCCTGCCTATATTGCATATGTCAGCATTAGAAATCCCTTGCTACTCATGTTAAAATATATCTACATTTTCGTGCATTCCAACATAACATCATTTAGTCTGCACGAAATCACGAATAATCTACTTTTCTATGCATTTCTAGCATGTAATCATTGTAAACATACACGAAATGCGGTTTCAAGGTATTTTTTAACTTTCACATACTCGCGATATTTCACATACCTCGACTGATTGATGAAGACTTGTGCGGCGGTTTATCGTCATCGCTTTTCGCAGGCTTGGTAGACGCTTTCAACTGGTCCAAGTATTTCTGCGTCACCTGATTCATCCCATTCGCCAACGTGCTCATGAACTTAGCTGCCGACTTCGTGCCCATGCCCTTGAAACTGCTCTGAATCGCATCCACGTACGGCGAAGACTGGGTGACAGGCGGTTGCAGCGAGCCTAAAGTTTGAGCGGCTTGCATACCGCCACCAGCTTTGAGGGCTTGCAGGGCACCCATCAGAGCGGCGTTGGTTATGCCGCCGGCGTTTCCTGCCCCCATTGCGACAAGCCCAGTGGGCGCTATCATGGGTGGCGCTATCATGGGCGGCGGTGGCATCATAACGGGCGGCTGTATGGCCGATGGCATGGCGTAGCCGGCGGCAGACATCCCCACAGCCGCTTGCGCCTGTTTGATTGATTGCAGCGCTTTGCCGACTGTGGCAGCCATTATCATAGCGCTCTCGCTGTCTGAAAGGCATGGTTTATTGAAACAAAAATATACAAAACAACAGAATTCAGTAAATTTACGAAAATATCTATAAATACACAATAAGAACACAAAGTTTTTTCTCAATAAAATATAGCACAAAGCTTTTCGTACGTCTGTACATCATCAGGTGCATAAGAAGTATGTCTTACGACGTCGTAGGAATTATTGAACTGCATCTTATATTTTAAACACCGTATACATTTTCAGAAATTTTAAGTTGACGAAGTAACTTCCTCATTTCAATATATCTTGTTGGTTCACTTACTTCCAGCCCCGCGAGAAGCTTGCTGACTCTTTAAATCCCTTATCTCTTTGATCAGTACGCCAATCCCTTCGCCCAATCCACTCAACTGACCGGATAAAGCTGCGGCAGAAGCACCGCCATCTCCTGTGAACACAACAGTTGTAAACTACCTTTTACTGTACGTTTTTGTTATGCAAATGTTATTACTAAAATTATTCAATTGTAGCTTGTTTCTAAGAAACATCATGCATCACACAATGTGAATAGCTGATTGGTGGAAAGCACACAATGTGAAGAGATGATTGGTGGAAAAGCACACAATGCGAAGAGGTGATTGGTGGAAAAGTACACAATGTGAGGAGGTGATTGGTGGAAAAGCACACAATGTGAAGAAATGATTGGTTCAAAAGCATGCTTACTCAGTTTCCTTAGAATGGGAAACTTTACAGTATCACGTTTTCAGACATGCCAACAATTTGAAATTTGAAAAGGGGAGTTTAGGGTAGGAAACTTACTCTTGAGTATGGAATAAACGACCCTGATAGAATAAACGTACAGCCTGGAAAATTTAGTTAAAGTTTATAAGCGTCCTGCATAGAATAAACGTCCACCCTAAATTGTCCTTTAAAAGGTTTTTTAATCCTGGAGTCAGCTGTATAATCTTATTTTGAAATTTTCTGCTTTCTTAATAATTGCTTGACTGGGAGAAATGGGTGGGAATAGATAAACAACACGTCTAATATTACTTCAAACTAATGAACAATTTTTACGAATATATGAGAAAGTTTGTTACATAACGCAAGAATAAGTGTTTTGGCCAAACGCCACTACATTTTTTTAACTTTCGGAAAAACCAAATAAACGTCCATGATGGAATAAACGTCCACCTTGGAATTTTTTGCAGATATTGATAAGCGCCCAGGATCAAATAAGAGTGTCCAGGATGGATTTTATTTTTCGGAATAATAAACGTCCATGATCGCTTATTCCATACTCAAGAGTAGCCACGAAGGGTTTGGGGGGGGGGGGGCGTTAATAATAATAACCATATATCATAATTAACGCCATATATCGCGAAACGCGCATGCGTGTTAGCTCGTATTTTATACATTACTTTGAGCATAATAAACATATATCGCGAAACGCGCGCGTGTTAGCTCGTATTTTATACATTACTTTGAGCATAATAAACATATATCGCGAAACGCCCGCGTGTTAGCTCGTATTTTATACATTACTTTGAGTCAGAAATATGTTGTTTTGAATAATTATCAAAATCGGGAGATTTGAAAGTATTTTGTTTAATCGGGCGAGAGAGAAAAATTAGTGTAAAAATCGGGAGTCTCCCGCCGAAATCGGGAGAGTTGGCGTGTCCGCGTTTTGTTGATTTTGATACATTGTCTTATGTCAATTAGAACACATACATTGCTCCGGAATACATCAGCTAGTATCATATAATAGGCCAACAAATAAAGGTATGCGAAAACATCATCATCGTTTAACGTCCATTTCCATGTTAGCATGGGTTGGACTGGGTTTTCAACAGATGATATTCCCCACAATTGTGAAGGTTTAATCATTTGATGATTTATAGGAAAAACAGTGGTGAGTTAACCCACGCAAAATACCAACTTTGTATTTAAAACTCTGTGGTAGCTGTACATAAAGACCGTGGGTGCTTATATCCATGAGGTCAATGATGTTACATGACAACCCCAAACAACACGGGATAAACCTTCAATACGAATAATTGACAATTTCTACCTCCTGTGTCCGCGGTACTTCTTGATGCAAGCGAGGCTACCATGTTTGTTAGGCGATTCATACTTTCGATTACAGCAGAGTTATCTACAAAACACAATTAGTTTATTGGTGTTTGAAACATAAAGTTTGATAAAGGAAAATTGCTTCAACAAAATTTAGCCAAATTATAGGAATAACTATAAATAATCACTTGAAATTATAATAATAATAAAAAAAAATGTGAAAGTCCAAAAGCACATGAAAGCGCATTTCTTAATTGACCAAATTAATTTTTTGACCGAAAAATCTATTTTTTGTAACATCAAAACACTTTAATATGCACGAATTTCACATCACATTTGACACATGTGACATGGAATGCATTGAGATTTGGGATCGTATGGAATTGTTACCTTGAGGTGGGACAATAACGGGGGCGGGAGCGGCTGCCGGAGCTTGCATACCACCCGCTAAACCAGTGTGAAAACCTACAAATGAAACAGAGATTGAAAATAAACATAGATAACAAAAAAATATATATTTAGAATAATAATACATATTTTTGTTTTCATTTTTCATTAATTACAATTATTTCGGAAATAAAATTTTGCTATCTTGTATATTTCAAAGGTCATATTTAATTCATAGGAGAACTAGAATTGATTAAAGGAAAAATGTAAAACTCATAGAAAGCAAAATCATTCAATTTAGATTAAAGTTTAAATTAGAAAACTAACGATTAAACAAACCACACAAGAGATTTCGTAGTAGGCAGATTATTAGAATGACTTGTTTTTAAATCAGGAGAGTTAGTTTTCACGGCCTCTCTTAAGACTGTTTCTTTACAAGTGCGACAAAAATAGTTTCGAAGTCAGGTAAGACTCAACTCTCACAGATTTGGTGAGATTTTCACTTCAAATATTTACAGTAAACTTTAACGCAACCTAATAGCTATAACTTTGGTTTTGTAAGTATCACTTATCTTATGAACAAGGTTATGCAACATCTCTTATTTGAGACTTTATTTTTTTGAAAAGGATTGTACCCATGCTTGCATTGTAGCCCTCTACCCATGCTAGTATGGAAAATAGACGTGAAAAAAATGGGAAAGAAGAAGAAGATTGTAAGAAGCAATGCAAAACAAAGACAAAAATTGCTAACATTTCTAACTACGGTCTGTAGATGACCTTCAGAGATAGATATAATCTAATAATCTAATCCTTCTATATTGCAACATACCAGAGACGTACGCGGTGTCCATTAAATTCTCAACACCTGTATGATCTAAACAAACAAACAAAACATAGCATTCACCTGCAGCGTACGCTGAACTCATCAGGCCGCCTGTTTGTGCTGAAACGACAATCAAAATGAACTGAGAATGGAAAGAAGAAATAACATAAACAAAAATGGTTGCAAAGAGAAGGTATATGAATCATTTGTGGTTGAAGATTTTGTTTCAGATGATGACCAACAAAGACATAACCGAAACATTTTGTTGTTTCCAATTTTCATCGTAAAAATATTATCATTTTTTAAATAATAATATATCAATTATAATTATTGGTTTTTGTTTTAAAGAGAATCAATTTGTGAACCTGAGTGAAAGGCATTCTAAACACAAACCTTCCTAAGCATTTTATATCAAATTTGCGAGAGTTCTCAACACCAGATTTACAAAGTTCACTCTTTATATATATTTATTTATCTATTAATAGCTGACATCGCACGTTTTAAAACAGAGAAATAACAAATAAATTAAATATTTAATAAATAAATTATTATTGAATTTAATTCCCGAAATAAAGTTTATTTTGATTCAATTTATTTATGACACTTGTAAAAAAAACTTCAGAACTTAGAGATCGTTCTTGCAACCCAATGTACAAACATTTTAAACTATGACACTCCCTTGGGGTTCATGAATATATGCATATGGGTTGAAAGGTATTACTCCTGGTCTTGATCTGGTCTGCAAATCAGTCTCAACTCCTTATGATTATGATACAACACATATTTTTTCTTTCTTTACGCATTTTCACTTTGACTGAACAAAGGCTCAATTTTAATAGAAAAAGAGAAATTTAAATAAATTTTTAGAAATATATATTTATGTTTTCTTTCTTTTCTCTTTTCTTATTTTGCTGACTTTTCAACGCAGCTATTTTTCGGTTCACTCAACACAGTCAGAGCAGTGTTTTTCACCGCAAAAAGCAACCATTTTTGTTTATCCATCGTACCAACGTTACTATCTGAGTGGTCTTGATGATATCCAAATTTTTGCACGATGACAGTGTCTAGCAACTTGTTGAGAATACTGGTGTCAAACGAACCATGGTCGTAGGGCACATGGTTTCCATCGTAACCAGCAGTGATGGGGTACAACCTACGTCCTTCACATACACCCATGTAGAAACAAGGTTATCAGGTTTTTAAAATTAATGTGTCACGGTAAAACAAGAAGTCAAATAATGAAAACCACTCGTAAAAATATAAAAAGTAATAAATAATAATAATAATAATAATAATGGAGTTTTTACGGGACTCTCCACATATAACAGTGGCTATTCTTATCCCAAGGTTTAGGTTCTGGCGTACTTAGGGCTCCCATTTGTGCCTACGAAGTCGCTTCACCAGACAACCCACCATTTGAGCTAGGCTTGCATTACGCAATGAGTTTCGCTCAAGAACTCAACTGTAACTCAGAAATCAAAATATGTCCGAGCTGGGTTTCGAACCAGCACTGTTTGATTTTGTGGGTTGAATGCACTAACCACTATGCTACGGTGCCGATAAATACACACTACACTACACTACAACGAAAGAAGAGAGATAACATTGAGACACACTTTAGAGCAAATGTGAAATGCGATCTACTTAAAAACCGGTTTAGCGCCTGCTCACCTGTATCATGATGTTGCACAGGAGGACCAATTTTGCTCGAGAGGACGGCATCCAGTAACCTCTCAGTAAGCGAGTGTTCGAACGAGGCGTTGTGCATGTGCTCTTCATCATGGTGGACATCTTCGTAACGACGATGACCCAGTTCATAAGTTTGATCTACAAAATGTTTGTATGTAGTACATGTTTTATAGACGAATAAAAAAGCACATGTCTTAATATAATATACAAGTTTTAATTGTAATAAAATGTAGTACTTTTTCACTCATGTCTCAAATCAAAAATATTTAAAAATGATGGTTTGTGAATGAGAAAAGGTTAATTCAGAGAGAAAAATGGTTTAAGGTCTGTGTGTCCTCTCAAAAGGATATTCACAAACGAAAGTGAAGGGGTAAAGTGAAGTTCTTAGCACCATTTAAATCATTGATGGTCACAAGTTCAACATATTTCAATATCACTTTTTAGATCAGATTAATGCACCACAGAGAGCCAGTAATGGTTCGTAATCATGCTTCTTGAGTAAAGATAACTGTTGGAATATATTGATTCTCAGGCATGGTGGTAACAACAATGCCATTGTGTTTTTAACATATTTAATATAGATTTGAATTATTTAACCAACATTTTGAAACATAAATATATATATATGTATATAATTTTCACCTACTATTTTACATATTTACATTAAAAAATTAAAAGTAAAAATTATTTACATTAAAAAATCACTTGAAAAATGTCTTTTTTTCCGTCTGGAAAACTTCTTTTTACTTCTATGTTTCCAATCCTTAGCAGTTTGTCCAAACGTGATATTTCTTTTATATATTGTGACGTTTCTTTACAAAGTTTACAATCTTACAAAATCTTATCAATATAGCAACATGCTGAACAGATGGTTTTAAGAATCACTGTTTATGTTATCAGGTATTATTGGTAATTAATAACTGTTTTTATTGATTCTATATTGAGCTGTTTAAGTATTCGTAAAAAACAAGTTTATTACTTTTCCTCTTCTTATAGCGTCGATGTTTATAATAGCCATCTTCGTTCTCCTGCATCTCCTGTTCAATCCCTCGATCGATAAGGGCGTCTTCCATGTTGTCCAGCAACTGATCGGCAGCCTCTTCTTGCTAAACGAACAAACCTTGGTTTCAGAAGATTTGATAACAACGTGGAATTGTATTTTGTAATTGCATGTTTTAAAAAAAAGTGCATCATAACACTTTGGAGGATTGGGCTTTTAAAATTACAGACATTCGTCTTTCTCCTATCCATCTTACTAAGAATTCTTTGTTAGTCATCATCATCATCATCATCATCATCATTTACATTTTTCACGTCTATTTTCCATGCTAGCATGGGTTAGACAGGGTTCCAACAGACGATAATTCCCACAATTTTGTAGGTTTAATCATTTGATGATTCATTGAAACAGATGTTTTTTACAGATGGATGCCCTTCCTAACGCCAACCCCAGTAATAGGAAAAACAGTGGTGAGTTAACCCACGCAAGATACCAACTTTGCATTTTAAACTCCGTGGCAGCAGTGCATAAAGGGCATGGGTGCTTTTATTCATGAGGTCAAAGATGTTACCTGACCCGCATAATACCCGTTAGCAAGAAAATCAAATTGTTTACCAAAAGATGCCTATGTCGTTCTCGTTTCTGTTGCGCTGCCTTTTTGTGTTCGTATTCTGTGATCTCTTTATCACTGTGTAGATGCTCCGGGTTATGCCAATAACCTCTGTTAAAGAAAAATAATAATATTGATTCAGAAATAAATTATCAATAAACAATATTGATTCAGAAATCTTTAAAAGTGAATTCCAAAAACAGTTAACAAATAGATTTTACATGTTTTAAAATATTTTATTTACATTCTCTACCATTTTGAATTTCTTTCACACAAACGGCTTTTAAAATTATTTCAATCGATCAGGAAAGCGAAAACAAAAACCATTTATTTAGAAAAATTATTTTTAAGAAGTATATATTTGGCACTTTTACCAAACTGTAAAACACTTTCCATGAAATGAGATATATATATATATAAATGTATATGTTTTATTTATTATTTATTAATGTTTTATTATATGAAAAGTGTTTAATATTATGTGTAAGTTTCCAATTTGACGAGATGATTTCTAGCATTAAATTCAGAAACTCGTTATACATAAACCAATCAATTTGTTGCTATAAGCAGGTTGCTTAGGAACATCAGGAGTATCATTATCTATGTAATTTGATTGTATTTGTCTCTTCTTCCCAAACTCGTGAACTGATTCGAATGGAAGATTTAAAAACATCTTTTCAGGATTTTGCGATCCTCAACTTTTTCTAGAAATGCGATTTAATAAAACTAAATATTACTATTAGTGTGAAAATAAGAAAATATAAGTGTGGAAAGAAATATAAAATTTAAAATATTGAAAGTTGGCAACATTTTATAATATGTCCGTAGTTTATGGCATTAGCATACACAAATGATATACTCTCCAACTCATAAACACTTTTCGAGAAAAACCATTCAAAGAACACCTGTCCCTCTTCGTAGCGCTCTCTTGTGTGTTGTTCCTTTCGAAAATAGGATGTCCAGCGTGCAGGGGTCTATGAGATAATATTCTCTAGTAAAAATTTTCCTGTTTCAAATTGAATAAGAATGTTCAACAAGATTCTGAAAACAGGTGGCAATCTCCAATTCATTGATTTCGTCCTTATTCTTCAAAAATCAGTGAACAAATGTACAACTCCTTTCAACGAAAAAAACATTGAGACTGGCCTAAGAATGCCAAAAATAGCATTTTAAAAACAAAACAAAGCACGTCTGAAATTGAAAATAACGGTACAACAGTGCCTCAATTTTACAATGTTAAAAGTGTGAGTTCAACAGTTAACTGGTCAAACTGAAGTGCGATCTTTGAAGAGTATTATTACTTAATATTATGAGTAAATATATACCAGAGGATTCATGTAAGGTAAAAATTCTACTTAAAATAAAATTTAAAGGTAAAGCAACATGATAATTAGTCATTTATTTATTTATGTGATATTTATTTACTTGATTAACGTTTAATAATTATTTTAATTACTCTTGGGTTTAAAAAAACGTTACGAACAAAACAAAGGTTCAAACTAATCTTATTCCCCACACATAAAAGTTAAAAACATCTGGAATACGCAAAAACACTCCTATACCAAGTTTGGCATACGTGCCGACGAAAACGTAAACGAAAATGAGAAGACTGTCATATGTACTCATTTATTGCAGGAAAACAGCACTAATGAGTGTTACCTCCTCTGATTTAGTAGTTTTCGCGTAGCTAGCCTGCCGGGAGAACTTTTCTTCACAGAGAGTTGCGCTCCGGTGTTGTTGTTAGCTCGAAAGTAGCTGTAATCTTGCTGTCGCGACCCGTTCAGATAATTGTTCAATCGCATTTCATCTTCATGCTCTTTTTTACGGTCTTCGTTTTCTTGATCCTACAAAAATTAAATCTTCAAAAGCGTCTTCGGTCAAGATGAAAATACAACATATATCTTGCATTTGGTAGGATAAATGATCACAAAATAAAGGTGGTTGTCAAAAGACAACATAAATATTAACCGATAATCACTAATAAAGCATGCCAAGACCACATGAAACAAGTGTGTCATTAAAAAGGGTGTCTAACATTATTGTAAAAATACATAAATTCGTTCAGTTTGAAATAAAAGGTATCGGCGACTGTGTGTCAGCATCAGAGACAAAAATGATCACCTGTAAAGATTGATCAGCTCTATGACTTTGCACTTCATATGCCTGCTTCCATGCTTTATCCTCGTCCTCGTCATCCCAAGAATATTGTTCACTGGAAATTTAGAAAGAAAACGGATTTTAGTGATTTTAGGGACTGCATGTCTCAACTAAAAGATGCAAAAAAATTAAATTAACATAAAATCCGAGGTTATATATACACCTCGATTGCCCAGTTGAAAAGCACCGTTCAATCTAAAATATATTATTCTATGCCTGCAGAATTCTGGATATCTTTCCATTCTGTACAATAAAACAAAAATGGTGCTCAATCGTAAGATTTCCTAATTTTGACAAATTCCACGTCTCTTCATGCTTTATAACACCTGTACATTTCTATGGAAATGATTCACTCATTTTATTGATATGACAGCAAAGAGTCAATGTAACTAAGAGAGAAATTGATTTTAGAATATGAATAAAATTGATTTTAAAATTCATAAGCTTTACAAATTTTAATAATGATTTATAGTATTTTTAAAAGTATTTATTAATTACAATTATTGTAATACATATTTCTCTCGTTGTTTTTTTTATTTTATTTAATATATGACATCGTGTGTATATTTTTATTGGATTTTATTGTATTTGTATTACAAAAACTACAATGTTTTAAGCATTCTAATGTAACTATGAGAGTGGAAATAATGAAAAACTTCTCTTTTTGTTTTGTTTTCGTCTTTGAAAGTATCAACGAGTTACAAGAAAAAGCAACTTTTTGCAAAACAAAACTTCTGTAATGTGCACCATTTAATAAGCAATATTCAAGTTTAAGAAATTGACTATCAATCAAAGAAACTTGAATAAAATAAAAACTAGACTGAATATAACCACTAGACTGGATATAATCACTAGACTGCATATAACCACTGGACTGTATAACTTTTAAATCTATATAATAATAACAGAGTTCCTGTCATACACGCTACAGTCTTACCATGACGATTCCTACTATAAAACGCAACAAAATGCAGAAGGGCGTCTGACCAATGCAATACCCGCAATAAAGGTTTCCAACATTTTCTTTCTTACATTATTTTCTTATGAAGTAGCATAAAAAGGTGAAAGAAAACACTCTAAAATTTAAAAAGTTGTATGCAAGAAAACAAAATTTGCTTAAAATTATTATTATTATTGCGTTGCAGATTGTTATATAAAGGCAAGTGGCTTTCAAAATGTTTCTTTCGACTAGATGATGAGTAGATAGATGATGATGCTAGATGATGAGTGCATGTGGCACAGGCTTATATAGCTATGATAAACAGTATACACCACTGCATAGATTATATTTATATAAAAAACGCATAAAGGCGACCGACAGAGTTGTTCCCTGTCATGGAATTAAGGAGTGCAATTTGCACAGGTTATAGCTAATTCAATAAAATAACAAGAACCTTTTTTTATTTAAGTTTATTTTGTTGTTGTTTTTAAACAGAAGGGCAAAGAGGATATTTAACAAAAAGGCAAAGAGGATATTTGAAAGTTGTATTCAACAAATCCTTTTTTAATCCTGGCATACTTAGCATTTTAGATCCATTTGTACGTACGAAAATTGCTCAACAAGACTATCAAACCAATTTGAGGTAGGCTTGCATCAGGCAACGCTCAAGAACTCAACTGTAAATACAAAACGTAAATACAGATTTATTAGAAAAAATAAAAGAATCAGAAAAAAGATTACAATATAAACTAAATTTTC
Source organism: Candelabrum cocksii (assembly GCA_963930725.1). NCBI lineage: Eukaryota > Metazoa > Cnidaria > Hydrozoa > Anthoathecata > Candelabridae > Candelabrum > Candelabrum cocksii. The sequence continues at coordinate 2,629,177 of OZ005677.1, read as the reverse complement.
GTTTTATTTATTTATTTATTTTATTTATTTTCGTTTATTTTATCACGCAAAACTCTTCATTTTAGTGACTTTACACACAACAAAAATCCAGCTGCCATAATTATAACCTTAAGAAACGCCTTTTAATAGTTAAAGTGAAGGAGGACAGTCATTATCTACTTGAGATATACCGTAATTAATTGACTTCTCCTGAGTGTTTAAAGGACTGGGTGTCTGTTATAAAATTAGTACAGTTGTCGTGAGAACAAGAATATGGGTTGAAAAATTACGGTTATATCTCGACCAAGAATATGGGTGCTTCAAAATCATTGCAGACTCATTTGAAAAATTACAGTATATCAAGACTGAGAAAGACATGACAAAAGGTAATAAGGACAGTTACAGACTGCTACAGAGAAATTTGTGTATGACCTAACACAGTCTAGATCAGATTTGAAGATGACCACTAATAGGGTATATTCCAACATGGAAAACGGACCTTAAGCTGATAGATAATAGACAGATCAAATATCATGTAGTCATTACCTTTTTTTGTTCAACGCATTCTTTTGTTGAAGATGATTCTTGTTTTTCGCGCCATGGAATCTCTTCTTCTTCTTCCTTCGTCCCCTCATATATTCATAATCCCAGTCCATCTCCTTTCGCAGGTCATCTGTTAACACTTTGTCAGTCGCTACCTCCATTTGTTTGTCCATACGATCTTCGTGCTGAAACATGACTCGTTTCTTAACCACAATGTTTAAGACTACTGATTGAAAACTACATAAAAGTTAATAATACATAAGAATAAAGGATAAAAATTAATAATAATAATATATAATAAATATAATTGAAATATAAATATATATATATATACATACAGAAATTGATTCAAAGAAACATGCATGGAATATTAAGTTGCCATTCCCAGAGATCATACATGTTATTCGATCATACGGATAATATACATATATAAAATATAATATATATATATATAAATAATATATATATACGAGCAATATGATGCATTCACAACTATTCTCTCCCAGGCAATTTCGTTAGTCAACTTCAGCACTACAAAATTTTAGATAAACAATTTGAAATATAAGTAAAAACACCTTTTAATCTTTTTGTTAAATCTTTTTAAAGTTTTTTAAACAATATGAACATTGGACGATATTATGAGAGATAAGAATGTTAACAGTCTGCATTTTTCCTGTCTATTTAACAATAATTTTAAATAATAAACAATTGATATTAATTACAAATTAATTAATTCGCAAATAAAATTTTAACATTTACAAACCTTCCCAAATGAAAAAACAAACAATAATCAATCTGAAGATGGCTCCTACCTTTGCTTTAGTCATTGCTTCTCTGTGTGTCTGCCGATCGTAATGATTCCAGTATTCCTCTTCATCTCGCTCCAATGATCTCTCGGATGCAGGTGCAAGAAGATGGTAATGTCTATGAAACAAGAAGGAAATTTCAACATACAAAAGTTACACCTCAGAAATATTTCAGAAATATTCTTACATTGATTAACTCTTGATGTGTGTCTGGCATGTTGCTGATACAGATAGAATATTCATTTAAAACCGCATAGTATAATCGAAAAGTTAAATAATAGATAAGAATAAAGGATAAAAACGAATTTTTTGTTAAAATTTTATTTGCAAATTAATTTATTTGTAATTAATATCAATTGTTTATTATTTAAAATTGTTATTATTTAGAATTGGCCTTTGGGTTTTGAATTTTAGAAATTCCATCATTCATGGGTTAACCCTAACTAGTAACATATCAACGGAAATTCAAATAGGTGAACTCGAGAAAGGTACCTTTTCTTCTTGGGATGATGCTGTTTTACCATGGAATTGTTGGCTGTTCTTTTCGCAGCAATTTCACTCGCATACCCTCGCATGAACACAGGTATGATGTTGTGATGTCTACCGTGAGGTATATCCTGACGCTTAGTATCACCAGACGAATAGTTCTTTTCCATGCCAGTTGACGTGCGTTTATTCATCTCCATAGCAACATACGATTGTGAATCGCTTGCGTTTACTGGGCTATCAGTATGAATGAGGTGTCTGACAGACGTATCGTTTGTAGACCTGTGCGACTGAGCCTCAGAGGATTTCTTTTCCTTGTCTAACTGTTCAACTTCGGTGTGTGGTTTCTCCTTTCTCAGGTGTGACAGTCTGTGATTTTTTGACTTTTTGCTTGGATGTTTGAAGCTTCGTTTTTTCATGTCACCCATCGCTGGTGACTTGCTCGGAAGGACGGAAAGTTTCTTCAAAAACTCTTGCTTCAAATGATTCTTTTGCAAAGACGTGAGATTTCGAAAGCCAAAGACTTTCCCGCGTTTACCTAGAAACGCGCTTGCGTCCGAGAACATACCCGTAATGCTGCTGGCAGGCAAACGCGATAACAGATCCACCAGCGCATTTGATTGGCTAGCCACTGGCACCGGAGAGACACTTTGAACAGGTTGTTCCAAAGAGTGAAGCAAATCATCGGCGTGTGCATCGGTTAAAAGCTTCGCAAAGTTCGACGGCATGTGATTGGCGGGCAATTCCTTCTTCACTTGAAGCGATTGGATGTATGCAGCAATGTTTTCGGGTGACAGAATTTCAGCCAGATTGATGTCAAACGGCAGTTTGTTGACGTGACGCGTCATGGCGTTTTGAGTTGAGGACACAGTGTTCACCGGAGACAAATTTGCCAGTGTAAATGGGTTTTCTGGAATGTTCTTTTCTTTACTCTCCTCTGATTTTAGAAACTCTTGTAAAACGTTCATGTTGTCTTTCGAGTCATCGATCTTTGATGGGCGAGACATTAGCGCGTTCACCCTCTGCAACTCAACGATTTTCGCCAGATTCTCCTTACTCAAACTATCAGCATCGCTTTTCGACAGTGGCGTCAACGCGTTGCCAACTTTGTTTAAAACTCTGATAAGACCATTACCGCTTTGTCCGGCGATTTTTATTTGGTTCTCGGAATTTGTCAGTGTCTGTTTGAGACCGTTTACTGGTATCAACGCAGCATGCTGAGCATTTTTTAACACGTCAGACAGACTGTTTACGGGCAGTGCATTGTAACCGGCCTTCCTCAAGATGTTCAATAAATTGTCATTAGGCTTCAATGATTCAGGTGCCAGTGATCTCGTACTTCCTGCCATGACTGGGTTTAACCATCCCAAACCAAATCCAGGACCCAGATTTTGAAGTTGATCGTGGTTGCTGTATCCCCCGTGGTTATTGAATCCTTCCTGATTACCAAAACCTTCATGGTCACCAAAAGCCCCTTGACCGTTACCTTGACCAAACATACCTCCCATTCCTCCATTCATCAAACCAGAAACACCAAGCATGCCAGTGAGGCCAGGTGGTAGATCGTGATTTGAATGGATGTCCACTGGACTGTGCGGAGGCAGAGCACCCGGTCCTCCACCTAAACCTGCAGCCAGGCCTGCCCCATATGCAGGAGCTAAAGGGCCGGCCATAGGGGAAAGACTTAACGGTCCTCCTTGAGACAACGTTGCTGCTCCTACTGGATTTGCAACAGCTGGACCACCTAAAATTCCTCCTAAAATACTACCAATTACTCCTGTACCAGGTCCTGGAGTAAAGGCACCAAAGCCATTATTTAAACCACCAAAATAACCTCCACCCCCAGGTCCACCACCCCCTGGTCCACCACCTTCAGGTCCACCACCACCACCCCCAGGTCCATCACCTCCAGGTCCACTACCACCAGGCCCTCCACCTCCAGGTCCACCACCCCCTGGTCCACCTCCTCCAGGTCCACCACCCCCACCATTACTTCCTTTTCCATCATCCTCACTGTCATCATCATCGGCATCATCGTCTTTATCTTTACTTTTATCAGCTTTATCCAGTACATTGGCCGGTTTATCAGCTAAGGAGGCTGCCTTCATTAGCTTGGTCAACTGACTCATTGCGCCATCAGGACCCGATTTCGGACCAAGAGACTCAGAGGCAATAGCAGTCCCTAATGCCGTCCCCGACAAGCCGGTTGCTTTTGCAGCATTCTTTATTGCGTTCAGTGCTTGATTCACAGTAGCAGTAGCAATAATTGCGGCTGCAGTGCCAGTATCAGAAGGAGCTTCAGGATTCGTGACAGCTCTCACAGACTGTGTGTACCCATTTACAACTTGCTGCAAAGGGGGAGCTTGACTCTTTTGCAGCTGCATCAGAACTTTTAAAGCATCTCCTAAACGATCTTTATTGCCGTCTGAGTTTTTGACGTTCTCTGCTACCTGTTCTGCCACCTTCATCGCTGCCATCTCCCCGTTTAATTTCCCAACGGCGTTGTTGATTTCAGTCAGCTGCTTGGAACCACTCGAATCTCCTCCTGCCAATTTCTTCAGTTGTTCTGCAGGAGTTGCAGACTCGTCATCGCTTCCGTCAACACCAACTTTCTCCGCCACAGAATCAATCTTTTCGGCAAGATTACTCATCGTTGTTTCTAGCTTTTCAAGTTCCGGACTCGTAGCACCAGACGTTTTTTCGGCTACGCTGTTTGGTACGCCTTTGCCTCCAACAGGATCAGGAGCAAGTCCATGGTCTGGGCTAACTGGAACTGTATCTGGACCGGCACTACCAAGAAGACCTCCAGGTGCTCCAGAACTAACTCCAGAAACACCTCCGAGGGGAGATCCAGGAGCGGCCACAACATTGACAGCTGGAAGACTTCCTCCACCCAACCCCGCAGGTCTTCCAGCAACTGCCGCTGCCATCTGTGCTGTTGTATCCATCCTTGTCGTAATTGACTCAATGGCTTTGTTTAACTTTGATAATGTCGCCCCGACCATGGCAGTCTCCTTGGCTCTCTCTGGAAAATGCATGTTAAATGAAAATTACCCATAAACTCATATGAGCACTACACAATCATTACTGCTCTAATCTACACCAAGCAGACACATCTTGAGAACAAACACGACAAGCAACTTACCAATAGCTTTTTGTTTGTCATCAACCTTTGCAGCCAAACCAGATACAGTTTCACCTAGCTTAGCAATGCTGCTCGCGAGCTCAATATCTTCTAGAAGGAAATTCAATAACAATGACGATGCATATCAAGCACTTCATTTTTTTGCTACCAGATGAGATCTACTGTTAACTCATCCATTTTTACACTGTTCTGTACCTTAGTTTAATACAATTGTTAACTAAGTTTCCTAACTTACAGATATTATTCTTTAAACGTTAAATGTTACCTGGACCAGGCTTGCTTCCTGTTGCTCCACCTACGGTTTGCCCTGTTACCCCAATTCCCCCGTTACCAACACCACCAAAAGCAGTCCCACTACCTCCTACTCCACCAATGGTTACCCCACCAACTCCTATACCACCCATGGTTGCCCCACCAACTCCTACACCACCCATGGTTGCCGCAGGAATTGTTGCTCCACCCACCGGAGCATGTAGCAGGGGTGCTGTGATTCCTCCACCATCAGAATGACCACCTGAACGCAATATGCCGTTATCTAAAAGAAAAATCTGTGATGTGGCAGATGAGATGGTTTACTACGGAACATTAATCTGTTACGATTTATTGACTAGAAAACTGCAAAAGACTTTTAAGGCAGAGAATAATAATGAAAATTTGAATGCAGTTTAACAAGAATCTTCATTGGGTATGGGAGAGTGCCAAATTAGTTTGCAACTCAAAATGCCAGACTGCATCTTATTATTGTTCCAAATGCTGAAACATGTTCCGTTTTTCTGAACTAAGAGCTTCAAAAATCAAATATGGTTTGAGTCTTCAGTTATCTTTTCACATTAAGAAGTTGAGCAATATAGATGCTAGGTGCTAGGTATAGGTGTTAGGTGCTAGGTATAGGTGTTAGGTATAGGCCAGTATAGGTGTTAGGTGCTAGATATAGGCCAGTATAGGTGTTAGGTATAGGCCAATATAGGTGTTAGGTATAGGCCAGTATAGGTGTTAGGTATAGGCCAGTATAGGTGTTAAGTACAGGCCAATATAGGTGTTAGGTATAATCCAGTATAGGTGTTAGGTATAGGCCAGTATAGGTGCTAGGTATAGGTGTTAGGTATAGGTGTTAGGTATAGGTAATAATATATTCATAATATTCATAATGATGAATGTCCTTCCTACATGAAATGAGTTTTTTTAGAGTTTTATGTTAAACACCTATCCAAAAACATTTGTTTTTATGAAATGTATCCAGTCATTAACCAAAACATTACCTCCTGCGTATCCTCCCGTGATTTGTCCAACTTGACCAGCAACTGCCCCCACTCCACCAGTACCGTAGCCCCCCATGGCCCCTAAATTCCCGATACCGCCTGCCGACAGATAGCCAGCCTGTTGAGCAATGTTTGATCCAAACGTCAGTGCAGCGGTGTCGAGACCATGAGGTCCCCCCAAGTCCCCAACTCCCCCAGCTAAGCCCCCTGAGACTATACGAAAGACAGAAAATGTTCAAATAGAATCCTACTCGAAAAAGGATTTTCCGAAATATTTTATGGTGTAAATAAATTTAAACAGACTTTCAACTTTTACCAATTAAACTGAAATATTAAATGGTCAAACATTGAGAGCAATAATTCAAAAGTTCAAAGACGGAGAAATCAATTTGGAAGAGGTTTGTGAATTATTAATTTTGTTATATATTTATCATCTTATATAATTCATTTCTCTATTTAATTTGCATAGATATATATTAAATGTGATTTTTATTATTCTACGATCGTTTTAAATTTCTAAATGTTTTAAACGTAAAAATTTGTTACATAGAAGCTAACTACAATTAGACATTTCCAGTATCTCATTGTAAGAAGAAGCAACTTCATTTTTCATGCATTTTCCAATTCGCAGAATTCGATTTTTTTCTAATCAATAGCGACATGCCAAATAATATATGGGTTTTATTTTCTCACAAATGAAAAAGGGCACATGTTCCCTTCCCTTGGAGTTTATAGTTTATGTAACTTATACGATTAAACTAAATATCGTACCTCCAGGGACAACCCCCCAGTTGCCCCCTGCCCCCAACATTCCTCCACTGCTAGTTGCCTGAATGTCTGCTTGTTGGGCGGCAGCCAGTGTCGGTGTCATCTGAAACTTTCCACCTGGTCCTGAAATAACAACGCAAAAATGACAACGAAAAACCATCGGATCTATATAAAATTCTCCAAACCAAGTGATCACTTTTTACTACACAATTTCAAAAATCTAATCTTTCCACCTTAAAATAAAAATCAAGTCAAGTTTAATTAAACAACATGAAAGATCAACTGATGATATAGCCCCCCTACTTCTAGAAGTCGTTGTGATACGATGCCGTAAACTTACCTAGTGGTGACCTGGTTAAGAAGTGACGCGTGATTGGACGCACCATCACACCCGTTGGGAGCTGCACACCAATGGACAGGCAATCTCTCCCACCACTCTGCGCGCCCACCGCCTGGATGTAATACGACCTGCTACCTGCCAGACGAATGCCCATACTCGTCTGCTCCTCCGGAAATCTGAATAAACGAGATTTAACTTCACAAAGAGATTGCTTTGTTCGTGATGACCTATAAACGCTTGTTTAGGGTGGTTTTGTTATAATTTGGCTCGTTTTGGGTGGTTTTGCTCTAATTTGGCTCGTTTTGGGTGGTTTCGTTATAATTTGGCTCGTTTTGGGTGGTTTTGCTCTAATTTGGCTCATTTTGGGTGGTTTCGCTCTAATTTGGCTCGTTTTGGGTGGTTTCGTAGTTTAGTGTAACCCATTGATATTTTGAGAATATGGGAGAAGAAATGAGAGTTTCGTTATAATTTGGTTCGTTTTGGGTGGTTTTGCTCTAATTTGGCTCGTTTTGGGTGGTTTCGTTATAATTTGGCTCGTTTTGGGTGGTTTCATTATAATTTGGCTCGTTTTGGGTGGTTTCGCTCTAATTTGGCTTGTTTTAACTTCCCTTTTGATAAGTTCAATTTCTTTGTCCTAGTTGTTCAAAAATCAATGGAAATAAAATCAGGCAAAAACACACAAATACTACTTTTTTATTTAATTTATACTATTTATTTCAACAAAAGTAAATCAAATTAGCTTTATAACATCAACCGTAATTAAAAATAATAACAAATAAATAATTTAGCATAATTATAATTAAATCATAAATAAACAAAGTTCTCTCATTTATTGAGATTGGTAAACCTGAACATAATGGGCTTACTTATCGAATTGGTTGTGCAAAGACCATCTGTTCTGCGAGATGATTTTACGTATGTGATCTTTGCCCTCATCCGGGCTCATAAAGATATCACACGCGTCATCACATGCAGAGTAAAACACGTACTCCCCATCCAGCGGGGCAATGAACCACCCCCAAATAAGCTGCCCATATTGATATCCCACGCGGGTTGGCGCGTCAAATCGATCCAAGACTTCTTTGGAGTCGGGTTCATTAGGGAACTTATGAGAACGATACAAAACATCCAAAGCCCGCTGCGTCCCTGAATATCGTTTTTCTGCCTTTTCATCCTTTTCATCGTCTCGGTAATCATGGGCTCGTTTCCATCCTGTCTTGGGCTTGATGCCATCTTCCAAAGAGTCTCCACTGTAGTCGTCATCAGAGTCTGTTGTTTTTCTAACAGTCTCCCTCCAGTTTGATTTCTTGTGAATAATTTTTGTTTTCGCAGTTCCCGTTTCGTCGCTCTCTTTTTCTTTTGCTAAACCAATATTTTTCAAAACATCAAAATCATGCACCAGCTATTTTCAACAAACTAAAAATATTATAAGCCATTTGTTGTGGTGGTAAAAATTCTAAGGATCACATAGTCTTGTCTGTCTATGCATTCCCCTCTGAGTAAAACGACTGGCATATTTTATTTTAAAACAGCAAGTTTTAGAGTACTATTAAATAAGAAAATAAACATTTAGATAAAAACTTATGCTCAATATTAGACAAATTGTTGGTCGGTAGAAAGGCTTCAAAGCAACATCATTCTTTCCATGTTAATAAGGACATAGTTTACAAGATTTAAAAAATTGAAAGGCATTCCCATTTTAATTGAGAGAAAACAACTCATCATCATCATTTACATTTTTCACATCTATTTTTCATGCTAGCATGGGTTAGACGAGGTTTCAACAGATAATATTCCCCACAATTTTGTAGGTTTAATCATTTGATGATTCAATGGAGCAGATGTTTTTTACAGCTGGATGCCCTTCCTAACGCCAACCTCAGGAAGAGGAAAAACAGTGGTGAGTTAACCCACGCAAGATACCAACTTTGCATTTTAAACTCCATTTCATTTTAAACTTTCCATTTTAAACTAATATACTAATATAAAATACTAATTAGATTATATAATGTGACAAACCTATCTCCTAATTGTTAATTCTTCTTCTAAAGCCTTTACGTTGGCACAGTTCTATGGATGTTTAGTAATAAAGCAAAACATAGACAGTAAAATACCTAACAAGGTGACGCGAGCTTCCTTCTGCAACGCATCGGGGTGGTCAATGTAATATTGAAAATACTTAGATGAATCCATGAGAGAAGGGATGTTTTCCTTTTTGCGCAGATCACTTTCATTCATCAATGATTGGGCTGCTCGACGGGCGTCGTTCCCGGTATTATTGGTGAAATCTGAATGCCGCAGTATACGGTCTCGCTTGTCTCTCGCATCCGAGTAGACCGAAGGTTTCTTCTTATGAATGTACTTCTGGTAGAGGACTTCTTCCTTTTTATTCAGCTGATCTTTCCCTTTCTGAAGGTGTACCAACGGTTGATAATCATCTTTGTCATCATTGTCGTCGTCGTCGTCATCATCATCATCATCTCCACTAACATCAATCACTTTGCGAGGTTCAATCTTCTTCTTTACTTTAGATCGCTGAAATTTTTGCAATAACCTTGCGGGGATTTCGCTGTTTTCTTTACCTGAATGCAGTAACGTCTTTCGAGCTAGCAAGGAATGATGTTTTGGCTTTCTCGACTGTGGGGCAGAAAACATGCGACCATGTTGACGTTCCTCAAGCTCATCACCTTTGATTCTCAATGTCTGTTTCAGTGGATCATCGCTCATGAAAGCCAATGTTTTCGGATATTTCGATTCATCAACAACACCGTTTGAGTTCTCCGTCGTGTGAAGCATATTTTTGTACTTTGCTTTACGATAATAAAGATTACCTCGCTTTTCCGAATCATCTTCGCTCATATTGCCTCCAGGAACACCATATCGTTTTGTTCCAGTATTGATGCCAAAATAAACCCACCGATTTATACCGAAAGATCCTAAAAGGATGCAATTACAGATAATAAAAAGATATTGAATCCAAACTATGGCCAGACCTTTTGTGTTCATGAAAACTGTTGTTTTTTTCGATTTCTTCTATTTTGTTTCCATCTACTATACAATATGTTGGTTTAAAAATGTTTAAATATTTTTATTAACTACCTAAACGTAATAAATATATATAGGAGCAAGAAGTTTTACCAAGAACATCATCAATGTTCAATGAAAATATTGTTTCTGAGAGACGAAAGGAAGATGGACCCCCATCAGTTATAGTGGAACTAACTCACCAATCATTCTCTTCTTTGCATTGACATTCTTCACAGCCTCAGTGTGCAAAACAAAACGTGGTATGGTGCTCCTCTTCGAAGCAACATCGTCATTTAATGGATACACTAGCAGTTGAGCGTGCTCTGAGCCTTTTGAGAAGTCAATAACTAAGCGTTTTTTACCGCTCAGTTCTTTTTGCATGTTTAAGATTTCATCGCTGTCGCTTTTTTTCAGTTGGAAGATTAAGATGCCTGGCGAAGTCATCTTGGATCGTTCTGCAGGATTTTCCGTCGCTTCATCTGAAGGAGTCAAAATCTTCAAAGGCATGAAATCATCTTCGGTCTTCGTTTTTCGTTGTGATTTATTCTGCAAAACCTGTTTTTTCATCGGAATCTCGGACGATGCGTTTGAAAAGGGTAGAGATTGTTCGTCAACATCACCAGTAAATTTGAAAAACGATTTCAAATTCGGCGTGTATTCATCTTCGCTGTTCTTCAGTCGAAATGATAAGTAATCATTGATAACAGAGCTCTGAATGTGATTGTCCGGAATGTGTGAGCGAGCAATTGGTCTTGTAACCGCGTATTTTGAATCAAACATTCGGGAAGATCCACCCACATTCCTAAATCGAGCAGGTGTATTTCTAGAACCTTTAAACTTTAAGCGACGTTCGGGTACAAACTTTTGCGGCTCGGACATGCCGATAAAGTTTTCAAACACCCCTGGCCTCCTTTGAAAATATGCTTGGTGTTGTGGTTTGCCCACATGCCCAACGCCAACAAAGTCTTCGCGTGGCATTACAACACCATCAAAATGTAATGGCTTAGTCTTCTCTTGTTCCGGCGTGCTTATGGAGTCCTTAATCGAAGCAACATTGTTAGAGTTGTGGTACTCAACACTGATGTCTCTGGTGACTGCATTGGCAGATGGACGCTGTGTGAAACGCTGGGCGACGTTAACCAACTGATCAGCACCAATGATTGGGTCATGTTCAAAATGTATTTCATGGATCGGAGACAAGCGGAACGTTGAATCAGCGGATTGTAAAAAGCGTTGGTTGGTTAGATCAGGTGTCACCTCGTCTGTGTAAGTAATGGAAGGCTCAATAGGCAAAAAATCACGACGTGTGTTGTTACTGAATGCTGCGCTCACTTTACTGTCTGTAGTATTTGTTGTTCGATTGAGGTTTTGTTGTCGTTGGTGCAATTCATAATGGTTTGTATGTGTTGCATTTGCAGACATATTCGCTGGTTGTGAACCTGTTAAATTGCGCATTCCATACAGGAGACCTTCATGGACGTCGTTGTGGATTGTATTTGTTTTGTTTTCTACTACAGACATCTTTGACAGAGACTGCGCCGAGACATTTCTTTGCAACGGTCTTCGAACTTCAATAAACGAACGTTTAGTATCATGGTCGTTATTTTCACGTTGTATTTGTGTGAAGGGTGTATCTACGGGTGGCGACGGATGATAACGACGTTTACTACGGTGCACAGAATCGCGTTTGTAATTGAAATCACTTCGTTTTCGTCGCTTAATTTCCTCAAACTCAAACCTCTCCTTCGGCAATTTATGAAAGTTCAAACGGTCGAGAGACGCAATAAACGAACTATTCAATAGATGTTGCTTCTCTTCGTCTTTACGAATGATCTCGGACATGTGTGTGATGACCGACTGTAGCTTTTCCGCACGGTATTCTCTGTTTTCGGAAATTTTCTCCTTCATGAATTTCGTCCACGAGCCGCCATCGTGATCTGTGTTGTTCAACAATGCTCCTTGGTTCCTTACATCATCAAATGCTATGCAAAATGACATTAAAGAATACAATAAATATAATTTGTAATTAAATAAATAAATAAACAATTTGCGTTTCCTAATTTCACTGTTAAATATTGTTTAAATAAATAAACTGTGGATTTGCTGTGTGAAAATTTGTGACATTGTGATGTATTTATAACAATTAAAATAAATAAATAAATAAACTTTTTGAATTTGAAATTCTATCTAAAAAATACATGTAACAATATTGTAATGTTTGAAGAATTCTACAATTGCAAAAGCAGGCTATCTCATTAAAATGCATCACTGACTGAAACTAAAAGAAAAATTGAAAAAGCCATACACACAATAAAATCATCTACAAAAATTATTCTCAAGTTATTGAGCATCTAGGTGCAGTTAATTGTACTCTTTGCAAAAACAATAGTGGACATAAAGAAATGAACTTTGCTATCAATAGACATAGCAAAACTTATATCCATTATTGCTTTTAAATTAACTAAAAAACAGCTTTTCTAGTGACACCAGCGCTGGGTTATCATGCTGGGTTATCTTTATGAGCTCAACTCTCTCAAGTAGAACATCGTCATACCATGAATGGAGCAAATCATGTGCAGCAGTAGAACCAATCCGATTCGCGGCATGTTTTAATATCTGAAATAAACAAATTTAGGAATTTCAGTTACATAAGACTATGATGAATACCGCTAAACTATCATGTGTAGAAAAAACATTTTCAAGACCAGATTAAGTTACCTAAAAATACCTAAAAAAAATCACCGTGATTTTCATAGCAAAGGTCTAATAACAACATTGGATGACAATGTTGTTATTAGACCTTTGCTATGAAAATCACGGCTATGACAATCACTGCTACAAAAATCAACAACTATAATACAACATCAGCACTATCAATGAATTTGTTTTAGTTGTCTGGAAATCACATGTTAGAAGGCGTACAACTTTAAAGCCTTTTCCGGTTGGACAATACAAATTGCTACTCATAACGTTAAATATATTAATAAAATAATAATTACTGTATAAATATTATTTTACCATGTTAAATATTAATAAATTAAGTTTCTTGTGTGACAGTAAAAGTGTTTTGAACAAATGCATGTGACTGTGTCAATCATTGAAAAGCAGAACAATAGTTCTCTTATTTTTATTTAATTAGTTAACTTATTTATTTATTTCGAAAATACAGGATATTTACACTTTATTTACTTTATTTTATATACTGTAAAATACTATGATTCTATAAAATTGAATTAACGGCGCCTTTTGGAAAAAACAAAACGCCATGAAAAGCTATGATTGAGTGATTGATAATTTCTTTCGTTGAAAAGAGGAGACGTAAAAAGTTTGCCTTTACATTAAAGTTTCACATTAATAGATAGTTTGAGTTCATTTTATGAGATGATCTACTCAATATAGAGAAGGTGCAGATGGGAATGATGTCAAAAAGAAGAAATAAAAACCTACAAAAAATAGTACCTTTATGAGAGCATTGCCTTCAGCGGGAGCTCAAAGCCATAACTTTCCTTCAACCATTCCATATTCATGAAACAAAACATGCAACTTCCTCATGGCAAATAATAATTAATTACCTCTCATATTGTAATCAGTGTTGACAAAAAAAGCTCTTCTGCACTCTAATAATCGGTGTGTCAGACCAAATATATTTGCCCCCTGCTGTGCTTCAAAGTGCTTCTACGGCGCCTACTTAATTACAGATAGTCCAGGGGGTGCGCAGTAAAATCGTGCTGAATGTGATTATAACTGCATACCCCCTGTTGTGCAGGAGCATGGCTGGGATGAAGCCTGTCAGCCAGGGGGTTCACTTTTGCAATTATGCACAGCATGAGGATGCAAAAACAAATTGGCTGCGCTCAAGCGTATCTAATCATATTTACACAATTATGAAACTCTCCAAATTCATGGTGAGCATCAGAGTGAAGAAACAAACAAAAAGTCAACCGTCACCAAATCAATCTTCTTTTTCACTGAGAAAAATTCTCTAGCCTTTTACAAGAAATGCAATAACAGTACAAATGACAATGAAATAGTCAATGATAATTTCATGTCACCTCAGAAAGCAACATATATATTTATAATATTTCATAAATATATTTATTATTCACTGAAATAATTAAACATTTAGCCTATGATTTATAGCTCAAAGTGGCTAATGATAGATCGAAGCCGTGACGGCAGAGTAGTGGTATATTTATGGTTTCGATGTGCTTGTTGCTATAGGTATGCACACATGTTTATGCATATATATTGTGTTATTTAATAGTTAAATTTCTTCTTTCATTTGTTTATCAAACGGTAATGACTGCTTAGTTAAATGAATGATGGCAATGATGTAGTTAAATCCCTTATTTTTCAATTTCCAATGAAATCATTTACCTTAAGCGTATTAATTAATGTTGGATTAATTTTTGCGATTCGACAGTAAAAAAATTTGTGTTTTGCAGTATTTATTTTTGCGAATTGTGTCCTGGACGAAGATTTTACGAGATTTATTTTTGCAAATCTAATATTAAAGAAACATTTTTAAACGTATTTTATGAAAATGAAAGGTTTACAGGAGAAACAAGTCAGTCAAATTTTGTGAATCACTATTTTTGAAAAAATTTGCGGTATTTATTTTTGCGAATCACTATTTTTGAAAGATTTTGCGGGATTTTTTTTTGCAATTTTAAAAATAAGTATCGCAAAAATTAATCCAGCACGATTTAATCCAGTATTAATTAATACGCTTAAGGTAATGTAATTTTCATTAGACTGAAAAATAGAAATTGTTGTTCTATTTCGTAGGCTGCAAACTGCTTATTTGTTTTTCAACTGAATATTTCAAAGTCAGTTCTCTCATTGATTTTAAATGAATATATACATAGACAAAAAGGTACGTACCAATGATAAGTTGCTTTCTTTAAGGGTTCACGAGGAATTCTTTTAAATTCAATCAACTTAATTTGCTGCAATTATTTGATTCTTCCAAATGAAAGAATGAATACTAGATTAGATTTGATAAGAGACATTCTTGGTCAACTTGGTAAAATTTGTTTTACTTACCCCCTTGATGACAAAACATACCTTGGTCATCTGCTGAAATGAATACTGCCCCAAACTTTACATTGCAAATGGGTATACAGGTCATGTAACATTCTTCACCTCACAGACATAAGCACCCATGCACAGCTGCCACGGAATTTATAATACAAAGTTTGTGTCTTGCGCGGATTGACTCACCACTGTTTTTTCTCGTAATGGGTTGGTGTTAGCGAGGAAGATGGGGTTGCTGTAAAAACATCTGATGATTAAACCTACGCAGTTAACGGCTGAACGTTGATATACTGTCTAAGAATAATAAATTGCAATTGTGGAGGGTATCATCTTATGAAAAGGTAACATATTTGTATACAAGATTGTATATGATTCTTCAGTTCTGATGATGGCTAGGACTTTGCCGAAACATGTCAACAAAAATAAAAAAGTATCTACTTTCTTTACAAATTTTATGAATATTTCTGTTATTTATTTAATATTTTACTCTTAATCTTATATTATTTATGTATATTTCGTTTCAATATATTTTTGTGTATTATTATCATACATTGCTGATAATATCGTAATGTGCAAAAGTCTTTCTGACATATATACTTCCAAGACTCTGAACCAATCAGAAATTTATATACAGATATAAAGGTGATCTCTATGGAACAGCAAGGCATTGGTAGAGGCTCCAATCCCTTATTAGCACATCGTAGAATACCTTGGTGTTTTCTATCATACAAAATGAAATTACCATTAGTCCCATCGGACAGTCAAGATATTCTACTATCAATTTTTTACTAGTCCGCAAAGAAAACTGACTGTCCAGTATTGCCGGACTAGTGGAAGTGTCCACCACTGCATATTATATATTATTATTATTATATTTATTAATTATTTATTATATATATTTATTATAATATTATAATATATGTTTAGAACATATGGGAGAAAATATATATACATTCATTTTTTTATATTCAAGGTTGTCTAAAAAGGGTTGGGTTGGATATATCAAAAATACAAATGTCGCGGTCAACTTTATAAATATTCTTGAATTATTTCCAGTAAATACAGATGATTTAGGTTTCTTTTTTCTTCACATTAACCTATATCTACAGGTAAACAAAAAATATATATTACTCTTCTTGCAGATTTCACAATTCTGTAATAAAAAAACTGGTAAAACATTTTAATAAATGATACAGGCGAAAATCTGTTCATCAATGAACAAAGACTTTTTCACTCTGAGTAAGTTTTGAAATGATAAATTTCAGTCAAGACGAAGATATCGTGAAACGCAAAAGCAATAGTTATAATAGAAGTTGGCCATTAAGCAGTGTACTTCTCAGTAATTACTCAGTTATTACCAGAAATTGACTTAACACAAAGTTAACGATGACAAAATACATTGTTTAATTGTTAGGGATGTGTTGAACAATAACAAATGATATTACGTGGAAACTAAAAAAAAATAAGTAAAAGTCACTCTCCGTGCTTACGCAACTCCGACAGGAAACCATGATGTTTCTCGTGTACAAGGGACCAGTGTTCGCTCGTTTTAATTTTCTTCAGCCAGGCGTTAAGCTTGGGCCAAAGCGCAAAATCGAAATCGATCCACTCCAATTGCACGAGGACGGTGGCAACATAAACATCAGCGATCGTGCTGGTGTCACCTAAGATCGAGGTTGCCATCATGAATAATATTCATTCAATAAGTCTGTCAAAGTATAAATAGAAGAACAGGGTGTTGAAGTTGAGTCATATCACTTTGTCCTCTCCCATCTGTGAAATTTAGTCATTTAAGAAGTTTAAGGGTTACTGAAGTAACAAAGAAAGTCAGTAAGTAATTTAACACTCAATGTCCCCTTCATTTAATGTTTAGCGTTATCATCGTTGTGCCTCCCAATGGTCTGCGTTCAACTTTTCAACTCGCAAACGACAGAGAATCAAATGAAATTGATTTATAGCAAAAATGTGTTATTTAAACCAAAAACAAAACTGACAACTTAAGACAAAAGAGCTTATAATCCCAGAATCCAACTGCAATTTGTATTTGTATGAGGCAAATTTACTACTGGGTACTGTTTTAAGAAATTAACATTTTACAAAGAAGATGCAATTTAGTTTTCAGAAACATATCAATTAGAAGGTATATAGATGAGAGGTTTTCGCTGACTTTTTCCACGATGGAAATATCGCTAAAAGGGAAGATGAAGATGAAGTTAATGAAGTTAATCCCTACCGTTGGGATACAAAAAGGGCACTCAATTTATAATCTCTTCTAAAACACGCCCTTTTGATGTAATATCAAGAAAAATGACACTGCTAGGACAACCCAATAGAGGCATTCCATGCAGTGGCATGATGGAAATGAGACATATTATTTTACCCTGTCGGATGACGTACAGCAGAAAATTAAATTATCTTGGTGCTAGCTAATAAAGAGAAATGGGTTTAATAGATTCAGCATGATTTTGTTTTCAGATGTCCTCAGGCAAATTTACTGACCAGATTTAAGGTGTGACGTGACAGAATCACAAAAATCAACTTTTTTCTAGTACATAACTTTCACTGCAGTTCTGTCTGATGTTAAGAAAATTGAAGCAATAAAAGGTGACTAAATTTAATTTTTAATTATGTGGTCACAAAACCAACCTCAATGAAATAAAATACAATGATAATTACCAGTGAGGTACTTGGATGTTGCCAGAAACACTTTTTCCAATGTTTCGAGGTATTCCGTAAGCTGTAATGTCCCTTTCTCGATCAACACCTCAGTCCCATCATCTTCAAGTTGATACGTCTCCATAAAGTTGGGGTAAACAACCCTATAGCCTGTCGTGGTGTGAAGATGCGAACACGTCCAGCTTAACAATGACTTGGTCTAAAAGGCAACAAAAATGTTGAGAAATACAATAATGGACAATAATCAGGACAGAATTAAACAACACATAGACCCACCAATAGTGTTTGTTGTACAGTTTCACCATAGCAACTCATATTTGTGTACTTCAATGCCAGATACTCAATAATGGCGTACACGCTTGAAACAACATTATCTCCATCTACCAAAACTGGAAGTTCCCCATGAGGATTAAGTTTACAGAAGGCTTCTGACTTTAATTCACCTGCAGTACATTATATATATGCAAAATATATAAAAATATATATGTAAAAAGGTAAACCAAGCTGGCTAAGTTCTAGCCATCATCAGAACAAAGAAAATATATAAATCTCATAAATATATACTAAAAATAAAAATTCCCTAAATTTGGTGTTGAAAACAGAACATATTTCCCGTTATAACAGTTTTTAAATGGGCATAAACTAACTTCAAACAGAAAAGGTTTATATACTACTCATTTTTCACATAAATGCTGCCAAATCTAAACAAGAATTACATTGAATTACCTGCAAGCACATCAACATCAATTAGTTCAACTTCTAATTTGTTTTGCAAACAATAGCTCCAAACCGCTCGACAACATGGTGATATCTTAACCAGGTGTAGCTGCATGTTTTATCACTGTTGCAGTGCTGTGTATTGATGTTCTTAGCCACCAAATTAAAATGCAGTTCTTCTGTTAATTTCACTCATCTAAATTTTAATTATATCATTTCGATTTTCCTAATTTTCTCAACGTATTAGATTTATTATTAAACACAACATGAAACATGACTTTTGAACTTCATAAAAATTTGAGTGTTCTTGCAGGTATCAAGGAGTTTTTATTCACACATCAAGCAAGTGGTATATTGGGAAGTTTTACTATCTATCATTTCTCAAATTCGGTTGGTTCGGCGCTATTGTGGTTTCGCCTCCCCCCCCCCCCCCCTAATTTTTTTGCTCAATTCGAATTATTTTTGTTATTTGTGATGAAAGAAACAGAAAAGAATAACAATTAACCAATAAAACATAACAAAAATTAAATTAAAAGTTTTAAAAAATAACAATGAAAATTTATATACATGTTTACCTTTGCTAAATGACATAACAAAACCTCGATGAAATTGTCTCGATCATTGCAAACATCTCGCGTGCGTAAAAAGACATGGTTTCTATTGACCGTCAAAATAATTCAATGAAGAAAAACAATTTTTTGCTTGAAACATACAAAGTTATGTTTGTTGTGCATGTTTTTTTATCTCTTGGGTATTTAGTTCTAGTAGCATTATACGCTTTTATCTTAGCGAAAAATAATAATAGGAAATTAACAAATAAGTTTGAAATGGACTATTGTAGTCGATTTTACAAGTAAGTTGATTTTACAATTTTGATGATTTGAAGTTGTCGCGGCATATACATTTTAATTTAACATTTAAGGATAATTCGTTCTCCGATTGTAATGTGTGAAATCCTTAATGTTTATCTCCTCTTCTTTGTTCAATTTCCGCAAATCGCATTTATTAAAAAATAGAACGTCAAAAAAACCTCGAAAATTGCGGGAAAAATGTTTTCTACTTTTGTCAGTAGAAACCATCAACGTCTGAAATGAATCAAGAAACATACAGAAAACAGAAACGTTGTTGATAAGTGCGCGATACAAGAAACTTTTAAAGATATTACATACGTAAAAAATATATATAACAAAAAAGGAAAACGAAAAAGATTTTCATGCAAGGTGATAATAATTTATCATTAGTTTTAGGAGATAATTCGAATTGAGCAAAAAAGTTAAGGGGGGGGGGGGCGAAACCAGAATAGCGCTGTCTTTCTCATTTCTCATTGTTATATTTTTAAAGAAATTCTGATAAAAAATATTGTAGCTAGCATCGGCCATTCCTAACAATAGCGTTTTATAAGAATCCTTACCAAAATGCCTTCAAACATGTAGCACAACTAATAACAATATTAAAATCACATGAATTTTTACAACCTTTTTGCATGAATCTGATTTATGAATCAAAACAACAAATTTACGGCACCAAAACGAAAACATTATTTAAATCAACCAATCAAATCGTGTCTTTAGAGTCACTCCATTTTGTGTTTGTTTTTTTATTCGATTTTTATCATCGTTTTAAACCTGTGCTGCAGTTTCTCGTAAACACAGCATTCCTAAACAAACGCTTTCGGTATGGATGAAAGAAAAATCAAAAATCTATGCTATGATGCAGTGAAAAAAAACGCAACGTCCACGAAAAAACATTTCAGATGACATCGACAAGGCATGTTACCAGTGGCTCATTAGTGCCCTACACAATAATCTGCCTGTGAATCATCTTTATTTTCTGCCACCTAACACAACATCAGCTTTACAGCCGATGGAGCAAAGAGAGATTCGATCTTTAAAGGCTAAATATCGCACTGTTGAGGATGAAGTCCCTGTGAAACCTTCGAATGAAAAAGTGCGACAAGCTATTGAAACGCTTCTTACATATTCACTGTTTACAGAGTGGGGAAGTAGAAGCAATGGCTACAATGGTTTCCTCTGTTGTTAAATCAGAGCTCACTCGCTTTTTAAAACAAGTGACAATAACAGACTTTTTCAAGATACAGTAGCAGACGTACTTTCTTCGAAAAAACACTTGACATGAAGATCGCTAACAACAATGAAGTTTCCGAACAAATTACGCGGTAGCAGGAAACAATGTACGAAAGGCGATAGCTTTGTTCATCAAATCGATTTGCATCAAAGAAGTAAACCATTTGTCGCTAGCACCATTGATAGCTTCAAAATTGGTGCCACTCGACAAGAAACCGGGTCTTCGACCAACTGGGATTGGAGAAGTTCTCATTTTCCGTTGTTACTTCTGCGATTAGACCTTCCCAGAGATTCGAATTCAAAAGCAAGACCTATTCTTGTGCAATTAAATAGTATCGAAACTAAAAGATCTATTCTTAGAAACGCCAGTAAGTTAAAGGAAAATTCGCCAAGTATCTACATCAATAACGACAAGAGCAAAGCTGAACGCGATCATTTTAGAGAAGTGAAGAACGAACAAAAAAAGTTAATCGCAAATGATAAATCCAACGAATGGTTTTTTCGTATCACTGGCCCGTCGCTGAGTCTCAAAATTATCAGAGAATAACGAAAATCAAAGCCGCATCAAATAATTGATGGGTCCCCTTCAGAAAGAAGTACAAGCACCGCAAACATAAAACGTTCCCTTAAATCTAAACTGAAATGCATTTACTCGAATGTTGACTCTTTGTTAAATAAACGTCCTGAACTGTTGCATATAGTAACTACTTATGAACCCGATGTGATTTGTCTCTCGGAAGTATTACCGAAAAACATTCGAGCTAAAAGGTTACACTTGTTTTTCTAACTTCGACTCTAAAACTTGCCATCGAGGTGTTTTAATCTACATTCATGAATCTTTCGAATCGGCACAATTAAATGCTGGATCCTCGTTTACAGAATCTGTTTGGTGAAGTGTAACAGTGCGAAACTCTTGCTAAGCTGTATCTATCGATCTCCTAACAGTAGCGACGAAAACAATATCCTTCTCTTTATCATCATTGTTCTGCGCGTTGTTAAACGACACCGACCGCTGCCCGAATTCTCAACTTCCAACCATCTCGATCAAGCATGCAACGATGAAGCTCGGTGATGTTGTTCATCCCAGTATCCTTCATCAGACGGCGTGGAAACGTCATGCGCGCATGTCCACCTCGGACAAAAGTTCCAACTGGCTGCCAGAGAACAAGCCCACTCACCGGCTGATCTATGCGACGCGCACAATGCCCAGCAAACCGTAGCCTTCTCTCTAAGAGGATATCACTGACGCGGGGAAGGCTTCCGTAGAGGTTTTGGTTAGTTACATGCACGCTGTAATGTGTGTCTGTCACTTTCCGCAATAAGCGTGTGTACGTGCCATCCAGTGACTTGTTCTGCTTAGCTGTAAGTGACCAACAAGGTGAGTCGTAAAGCAGGACTGCTTCAACAGTTGACTTGAATAGGCGTATCTTCAGTTTGCGAGTTATCATTGTGGACTTCCAAATACGCCACATCTTGTCAGCTGCAGTCCACGCAAGTGCTTTCCTAGCCTTGATGTCCCGTTCGCTTGTTCTCACATATGATCCCAGGTAGCAGAAGTCATCAACTTGGTCGATTTCTCCTTTTCTTATCCGAACAGGGATTCCTGAGGCAGCAGCAGTGCCAACACATATGTATTTCGTTTTTTTCTGGTTGATTAGCAGGCCAACTTCGACGGCGGCTTCTTCCAGGTTTGTGAGAAGTTTTTGCGCATTCACGACGGTGGATGCTAACAGTGCAAGGTCGTCCGCAAAATCTAGGTCAGTCAATGTCTTTGCAGGGTGTCGTTGGCTCTGTCTGGCCCTCGTCTGCAGTCCTAACACAGGTTCCATTGACATGCGGACCACATAGTCCAAGACGATGATGAAACGGAATGGCGCAAGTGTATCACCCTGCAACACACCAGTGGTGACAAGGAATGGGTCTGAGTCACCATCAGCAGTGCTAACAAAGCTGGTAGAACCGTCGTAGAGGCACTTTATCGCAGCGATGAGAGGATCAGGAATGCCGTACGCAGATAGGATAAGGAACAACCGTTTGCGTGAGACGGAGTCAAAAGCCTTCCGACAGTCTACAAACACGCTGCACAACGACAAGTTCTTCTTTGCCGATATCTCTTCGATCAATCTACGTAGCGCCAGAATTGGCTCGAGAGTGCTCCTAGATGGACGTAAGCCGTTTTGGTTTGGGCGCAGAAGTTTCTCCACTGGGTCTCGGATGCGGTTCAAAATCACGCGATTGAAGAGTTTGGCGGTACAAGACATAAGGGTGATGCCTCTGTAGTTTTCGTAGGAGGATAGGTCACCCTTCTTCGGCAGCGCAATGAGCTTGTTCTTGAGGAATTCGGCTGGCGGAGACTTAGTGGTCAGAACTTCATTCAAGATGGGGTGGAGCAGCATCAGAATTTCGTCATCCTTGAACACTTCGTTCGGCACCGAGTCAGCACCGCAGGCTTTTCTGTTCTTCATCTGGCGAGCAGCAGCGGTTAGTTCATCCCATGTAATCTCGCCTGTGGAAATGTCAAGTGGTTTGGAGACAATCTGTTCGGGTTCAAACGCCTCATCCACTCCAATGAGTGGGTTGTTTAGTAGTTTCTCGAAGTGGTTTTTCCATCCAGCAATGCGGTCCTGTGGACTTTCGGCCTTAATCTTCACGGTGGCTTTAGACTTCCGTCCATTCAGGTTGTTGACCACCTTCCAAGCGACTGCATGTTGGCGACATTCATCTGCGGAGGCAATGTCTGCCACCTGCTTCTCTATGTATTCAGCCTGGTTTGTAGCGTACACCCGCGCTAGATTCAGCGAAGAATTCGCAACTGCCTCCTGCGTCACATCGGATTTGATCAGTCTGTTCCGTTTCTTGGCATCTTCGAGGGCACCACGCGCCTGTATAACTTGCTGTTCTTCCCATGGAATACGACTTTTACGAGGCATGATCTTTGGAATGGTTTCAGCTGCAGCTTCCTGCACGGCCGACGCAAAGGCAGTGTATTTCCTATGATTCGTTAGTATATTCGAATCAGGGGTGGTTAATGCAGCATATCTGTTCATACAAACCAGTCGGAAGGCAATTGATATGGTTTCTTCTTTCAAGGTCGACCAGTCATATCGCGGGGTGGTGTTACGAAATGTTGGTTTTGTTCGGAGGCTCAACCGCACTGTTGCTGAAACAAGCCGATGGTCAGATTCAAACGGTCTAAACGTCATTGCCGCGCAGTCTCTCACTGAGTTCTTGTGTTTTAGACGAAAGAGTATATGGTCAATCTGAGATAGGTATCCCTGCGCACCTTTGTGAGTGTACAATCGCCCACGTTTCTTCTGGAATGTTGCGTTTGCGGAATACAAAGAGTTGGACTGTAAGAAGTCCTCGAAGAAGTCTGTGTTGCGGTTGGCGACATCTGAATAGCATGGGACTAGTGGCAGAGTGTTGTAGACGGGCGTTAAAGTCACCAAGGATGCTTACGAATGCGTGAAGATCAAAGTCTGAAGGTCCTGCCAAATTACATCCTCGCTTTTTGAAAGAAACAAATGAAACTATCGTTATTCCAATATCAATGATATTTTACAAAGTATTCGAAGTTAGCGTTCTTCCCCAGATGTGGAAAGACGCTAACATAACGCCGTTGTTCAAAAAAGGTGATCGTACATCCGCAAAAAATTTACCGTCTTAAAAAAAAATTTTGTCCAAAAAATTCCGTCCAAAAAATTTACCGCCTTACTTGTGTTATAGTGAAAATATTTGAAAAGATTATCAAACATCATATTCTTTCTCACCTTCAAAAATACAATCTTCTTAGCTCTTATCAACACGGTTTTGTTCCAGGCCATTCCTGTGTTACAAACCTAATTAACGTGATTGACAGTTGGACCGCAGCATTAGATGCAGAGTTAAACATTGACAGCATATATTTGGATTTTGCAAAAGCATTTGATACCGTTCCACATCAGCGATTTCTCGTAAAATTGCATGCATACGGTATCAATGGCGAAACGTTTAACTGGATAGAAAATGTCCTAAAAGACCGCAGACAGTGCGTGGTAGTCAATGGCGAGTTTTCCACATGGAATCAAGTTACTAGTGGTGTTCCTCAGGGTTCAGTAATCGGTCCAATCTTATTCCTCATCTACGGGAACGATATGCCAAATGTGATACTAGCTACTATATCGATGTTTGCAGATGACACGAAATTGTTTAAAATTTTGAACAGTGTGTCTTCGTCTGTTGATCTGCAGAAAGATATTGATTCTCTCGTTACCTGAGCCAATACGTGGCAAATGCGATTCAAAACTGATAAGTGCGCAGTTATGCATCTCGGTAACAATATGTTTCCCTTTAACTATACCATGTATGACAACGAATTAGCTAAATCTGTCCCCTTGAAAAATACGACTTGCGAAAAAAACCTAGGAGTCTACGTAGTCCCATCATGCCTCCACCCAAATCAACAAAGCAAATAGATTACTTGGTATGATTAGACAAAACTTCATCTGTCTTGATAAGAATTCTTTCCGAACTCTCTTCTCTGCACTTGTACGCCCACACCTCGAATACTGTAGCGCAGTATACCATCCGAGGTTGTTAAAAGATAAACGTGGCAATGAAAATGTTCTGAGAAGAGCTACAAAACTTGTTCCAGGTTTAAAAAACTTACCTTACGAATCACGTCTACGGGAAGTAAATCTACCAAGTATACGTTATCGATTTAGACGGGGAGACATGATTGAGGTGTATAAATGGTTACATTCCGTCTACAAATGCAAACGTCATCAGTCAATCACCCGTGGTCACTTATAAATACTTCTAAAAATTTGTTAGACGCTCATTGGAGATGTGATATGTTTGTTTACGATTAGTGGCAATCTATTTATTTGTTGTTTTTTTGTTTTGTTTTTGTAAGCTTATACATAATAATAATAATAATAATCACGACGCATCATGGGAAAGGTAGTAATGAGCACGTTTTCCGAGGATATTGCAAAAGCGTCATCAGATGCTCAAATGTGTGGCCGTAGTTCAGGTAGTGAAGCAGCAATACACGCTAAGAGAAAAATGTTCGAACACGAAATCACAGATGCAGACATCCTGATCGATGCTTCCAACGCGTTTAACAACATGAACTGATATGCACTTTTACATGACATGAAATATATATGTCCTGAATATCGACGTACGTGAGAAACTGCCATGCTACTCCAGCATGACTGTTCGTTATCGGAGGCTTAGAGCTGAAATCCCAAGAAAGCACGACACAGGGTGACCCCTTGGGAATGGCCATCTATGCGATTGCGATCACACCGATGATGAACATTCCATTGTTGGATATGCAGAACGACCCAACAAGATGGTTGGTTTCACCGACGACATTGCTGCAGCTGGAAACTTAAGAGCATTAAGAAAGTGGTGGGACAACTTTATCGGGATTGGCCCAAATTACAGTTACCTTAGGCTAGGGGAAGAAGTTTTGGCGGGAAGAAATTTTGGTGGAAACAAAATTTGACGGAATTGGCGGGAATTTAATTTGGCGGATGCAAAATATTTTTAAATTTGGCGGATGTCGAAAATTTTAAATTTGGCGAGAATTTAATTTGGCAGATGGATAAAAAGTCATATATAATTTTGTTTTTTTTTTAAGCAAAAGAGTTTTTTCGTATAATAAAATGAACTAAACAAAAGAATAAAGTACGCACTGAGTGAAAATCACTCGTCAATAAAAAAGTCAAATGCATTTCTTTCAAAATTTTCGTCGCTTTCACCTCCCCAATCAGAATCATCATCATCATCATCACTAGCGAGTCGAAGATTGACGAAATTCTCTTCTATCGGCAGAACAACAAGACGTGTTAAATGGGAAGTGAAACACCAGTCGGTCATCTTCCAATGGAAATTTCAAGGGCAACTAAGTTTCTTATTGACCGAGTATTGAGATTCCATGCAAAGTAACATCAAAGATTTCGGGGACAGTCAATCTTTTGATCATGGAGAAGTACGCACATTTTGTAAAGAAATTGTATACAGAACCAAAGAACGAAGAGATTTTGGGATCTTTCTTGAAAGCTGAAACTACTGAAGACGCCTCGATAAATATAGCACCAAGAAATGTGCGTGCCCCGAAACGATAATTGGACATCTATTGTTGAACGACGTCTGAATGGTTGCATCGACTTGGTTGCCAGTGAAACGCTTTATCATTCTAAAAAGAATACTCCGCCCGGAGGCTAGCAGTCAAGCGTTAAGATCTGTAAGTGACAAAAAGCAATGTGTAGTTAGGGGGATTAAGAAACAAATCTACAACGGGGACGGCAACGGCGAAAATCGATGTTGTTGAAAGATGAAAAATAACGTTTTTTTATTGTTCTATTACAATTAAAATTACAAACATTCATTAACTTATTAAACATTGCATAACTATTGTATTTTCAAATCACGCGTTTTAACAAAAAAACAATTTTGATGATTTGAAGTGGTCGCGGCCTGTATAGAACATGAACGTTGGGGTTTCCACTAAGAACGCATGCGCAGTTAGATTGTTTACATCACGCGCGTTGCAGTCGCCGTCTCAAGTTTTATTTCTTATCTTCCTAATTGCGACGATGTAGGAAAAGCGGAAGTTTTTGCTTATGGTAAAATTAAAGCAGATCTAATTTTAAAATCTATCTATGCATGTGCACGGAAACAATTGTCAACAGAACATTGACTCTGAAGAGAAAATGTGGTGTCTTTCGCTCGTTGCGTACGTTATTTGTTTCGTAGTTTTACTCGTTCTTTTGAAGTATTATGTGGAGCGTGGTTACATAATTGTGCTGAATCATCGGTTTTCCATGCGGCGTTACGTGTTTCCTACTTCTCCTGACGTTTGCAAACAACTTTCCCAGGAGATGACGAGAATCTGTAAGAAGACCTTAAACGGAGAAGTTTTACCCCAGTATCCTTTTTTTCACGGCGATAGCATGAGTTTGAGAAATCGTTTTGTATGCTTCTTTTACGATCGGAAAAACTATAATTTAGGCCCTATTGGTTTCTCATCTCCAATGACAATTAACCACGGTGGGTCAACCATACTTCACGGTGGTCTTATGCTTGTTGTACCTTCTTACCAGGGCAAAGGTCTTCAGAAGCTTGCCGCTGTCCATCAAATTATGTTTACTTTGTTTCATCTGCTCATAAAGGTTACTTATACGGAAATAGCCGCCTCTTCAAGTTTTCTTACAGTTCAGGAAATCTTCATGGAAGACTGTTATCCGCAAGTAGAAAATCCCGAGTTAGCATAAGTTCGCCATTTTGAATGAGAATACTCTGGTGGTTAAACGATCCAATCAGATGTCGGGTGGTGGTGCTTACCAGTTGATTCGCACCCATAAAAGCCGGTGCAGTCGGGACGAGAAAAAAGTTAAATTTATTTCAGAGAGGCTAAATATGGAGAATGGAGACGAGCAATTTTACGTGTCCAAGTTCAATGTTGTCACGTTGTTGACAAAGCTTTTCAGATCTAAATTTTTAAATAAGCTTTAAAGATCTAAGAACAATCTTACATTCATTTTGTCATCTATTGATGTCCTTTGATAATGCGCATGCGTTCACTGTGTTTTCTTGTTCTATTTTCGTGTTTTACGTTACTGTTATAAAAAGTTTTGAACGATGGACCTTTCTTTTATCAGTTGTTTTTTGCGTTATTTCATAGTGAATTTTATTTTATTTCTTATACCTTTGAATTATACTCCCTGCTGGTTTGCGGGCAATTCGATTTCAATTTAGTTTTACATTAACATACATTAGCATACATTAGCACCTTAGCACTTTGAATCTTGTGATGGATTTCACAGCATCGTTGAAGTAGATTATGAAGAGCAGAGAACCCAAAATGGATCCTTGCAGTACACCACATAATATTGGTTGTAATGAAGAGATTGTTTCAAGGTACAAGACTTGTTGAAATCGACAAAAGAGGTAGTCAGTTAACCAGTCCAATGATTTACCTGCTACACCTTTCTCATTAAGAGTTTTCAGAAGAAGAGAGTGGCTGATCGTATTAAAAGCCTTGCTGAGGTCGACATAAATCGCTCCAGTGTATTTACCTTCGTCCATACCAGTGCGGATTTGGTCTGTGAACAGGGTGGCTGCTATTTCCGTCGATCATCTGGAGCGAAAACCAAACTGAAAGTTCGATAAAGTTTTTGTTCTCAAAATGGTCGATTAATTGTCTGTAGACACATTTCTCAAAAATCTTGGAGAGAATTGGTAAAACATTGATCGGACGGTAATTGTCGAATGAGTTGCGGCTCCCAGATTTAAAGATTGGATTAACACCGGTCTTTTTGAATTCATTTGGCAGGGTCCCTTTTTCCAATGATAAATTGATGACAAAGGCGAGTGGTTTGCTGATAACAAATGAAGTGTCTTTTAAGAAGTAGCTAGGGATGTTGCCAATACCAGTAATGCCAATACTGCCAATATCAGTAATGACTTGAAATTGATACATGCAAGACGTTGTTTTTTTGAGTGGATATTCTGTGGTTTAATTTTATAGTATAGCAGTGGAAATTTGTTTTATTTCCTTTTAATTGTCAGTGGTTACTTTTGGGATATTGTTTGGTGTTTGCTGGGTGTTTTTTTTTGTCTTCGATTGGCAGATTTTGGTGGAATTTGTGAGGAAAGAAACATTTTTTTTTTCACTGATTGAATTTTAAACTCTCCTAACTCACTTTTTCAACATTAACTCCCTCTCATTTAAAAGTAATTACATATTACCAACTCATTAAAATCACTTACAGTTCTTCGTTGCAGTGCTCATATATCCTCATATATTTGTTTCCTTTGTGTGGATTTCAACACCTGACTGCTTGCCACCGGGCGGAGTATCTCCACACAAGGAAACATATTATCATAACTTTCATATCTATCCACTCTCATACCACTAACTACGTTATTATATTTTATTATTATTATTTCTGCTCTCCATAAAATTATGTAACTCCGCAAAGCTGGTTTTGTAGCAGATTTTTATCTTAAAACATTAATAATTGACATTACCTTTATCATTATCACCATTACCCACATATTTACTCCTTCTTGTTTTGGCATCAATGACCAGGATGAACGACATTAAAGACCAACTCGTTAACTTTGAAAAACACCTTCTTGTTATGTCAAAAAAGGTCGACAATATCGAGAATTTCATGACAAGCAAAGTTAATGAGATTAGTGAAAGCGTATTACATATAAAAGATGTCGTAATAAAAAATCTTGTCGAAGAAAACCGTCGATTAAGAGCAAAGGTTGATGCTTTGGAAGAAAACCAGGTTTGTTTGGAGAAGGACATTCATAATCTGGAAAATTACAACCGGAGAAATAATGTTGTGGTTGACGGAATTCCGAACTCCGTGGAAGATCAACATCTCGAGGGAGCCATTATTGAAATTTTTGACGCGATGGACATATCGGTTGATGGCTGCGATATAGAGGCGTGTCATCGCATTGGAAGATCAACTCCAAAGAAAACGATCGTGAGATTTGTGAACAGGAAGGCTTGTGTGCAAGCCTTTCAGAACAGGAAAAAACTAAAAGACTTCAAATCGCGTACTCTAGGCCGCAAAGTGACAAAGATTTTTATAAGAGAAAATCTTTGTCCTTATTCTGAAAAGCTTTCCTTTTTTTGCCGTATGTTAAAGCGGGCAAATCTCATCTCTGAAACATTTTCTCTCAATGGCAAAGTTTTTATTAAACGTACCACAAACGAGAACAGAATTTTAATTGACCATGTCAATACATTGGTCAATTTATATCCTGATTTTCAGTTTTGATATTTAATAACCCTCCTAGCTTGATTAATGTTTTTTGTTATTCCAAAGTTCGTTTTTATTTCTGCTAATTAACAAAACCAGTTTTAGTTCTTCTCTTTTCATGGAAAGATGTTTTTGCAAAGTGTGCAAAAAAACTGTTAAAAACAACCACCATGCAATACAATGTGATATTTGTAACTCTTGGATTCATAAAAAATGCAATGGATTAAATGACATTGATTACCGTTTATTACAATCAAACGTCTCTAATTGGTTTTGTATTTTATGCACTAATGAAATTTTTCCATTCAGTCACATTTCGGATAATGAACTTTTCCAAGTCTTCAACTCTAATATTATTATAGACTCAAATGAAATTCCTGCTAATATGAAATTTCTTCCTTCTTATGACCGTAACAAACTCTTTTCTATGTTCAATGACTTTTTTACCACAAATTGCGTTGATAATTCAAAAGAAGGAAATGATTTATATTCAAATTTTATAAAGTGTAAGTATTTCAATATTGATGACTTTGTCTCCTCCAAATTTGACAGCAATAACTCTTTTTCAATTTTTCATTTAAATATATCTTCGCTCAACAAACATTTTGATGAATTTTGTATCATGTTACGTTTACTTATAAAATTTTGTTTTTACAAATGATTATATTCTAACTGTTGTGATAAAAATATGTTGTCTGGTAACTTAACATCAACAATTTCTGATCACTTACCTCAGTTTTTCATTCAACCTAACTTTTATGCAACATTTGTTCCTCGTAAACACAATATCTTTCGTAGAAATACCACATATTTTGATAAAAAAGGTTTTCTTTCTGAATTTAATAACGTAATTTGGGATGAAATTCTTGAATTTGATAAACTTAACACTGACAACAGTTTTAATTTATTTTTTGAGGTTTTTAACGGATTATTAAACAAGTATATGCCACTCAAAAAGGTCAGTATTAAAAGCTTCAAACTCTCTCTCAAACCGTGGATAACAAAAGGTATTTTGACATCAATAAAAATAAGGAATAAAATTTATCGCAAATATATTCGAACTAAAGATATTAATAACAAAATCAAGTTAAAATCTCGGTATAATTCATATAGAAACTTATTAACTAAACTATTAAGATGCAGCAAACAAAACCATTTTAAGAAATACTTCATTGATAACTCAAAGAACCTTCGAAAAATCTGGATCGGTATACAACGTTTAATAAATCTAAAAAGTAAAAAAGATTCTGTTCCAACTGTTATTCTAGATGATAATGGTGTTTCGCTGACCGATCCTGTGAAAATTGCTGACAAATTTAACTCATATTTTACGACAGTCGCACATAACATCCAATCTAAAATTCATTCATCTCATACAAATTTTAAAAAATACCTAAATAATCCGAACCTCAACAGTATTTTTATATCTCCAACTGATGAAATAGAGATTTCCTCATTAATACAAAATCTAAGTAATAGAAAAGCTACTGGACCAAATAGTATACCTATTGTGATCCTAAAAGAATTAGGTAATTCAATTTCTGTCGTTCTTTCAAAGTTATTTAACCTATCTTTTATGACTGGTGTTTTTCCAAACATTCTTAAAACATCTTCAGTTTTGCCGCTTTTCAAAAAAGGTTCTAAATTAGAATGTTCAAATTATAGACCAATATCTTTGCTTTCAAACATCAGTAAACTCTTGGAAAGACTTATGTATTCTCGAATTTACAATTTCCTACATAAATTTAATTGCCTAAACAAATTACAATTTAGGTTTCGATCGAAGTATTCAACAGCTCATGCCTTATTAAGTATAACAGAGAAAGTGAGAGAAGCTATTGATTCTGATCTTTTTGCATGTGGTATTTTTGTTGATCTGAAAAAGGCATTTGATACAGTCCATCACAAAATTCTTCTCGAAAAACTTGATCACATGGGTGCAAGAGGCATTGTTAATGAATGGTTTGCTTCGTATTTGCAAGATCGGCAACAATATGTAACGATTAACGGGTTTTCATCATCGTTAAAGTCAATCAGATGCGGCGTTCCTCAAGGTTCTGTGTTGGGCCCTTTGTTATTTTTAGTTTATATTAATGATTTTCATAATTGTATAAAGTTTTCAACAGTGCATCATTTTGCAGATGACACTAATTTGTTATACATCAACAAGTCAATAAAAACCTTATGTAAAAAAGTAAATTGTGATTTACAAAGAGTTAATGATTGGCTTAATGCAAATCTTATCGCTTTAAATGCTAATAAAACCGAATTTATCATTTTTAAGAAGCATCATAAAAAAAATGATTCTGAAATTAAAATCATGTTGAATGGATCACGTTTAAAACAATCAACTTGCATTAATTATCTGGGAGTTTTAATTGATGAAAACTTAACTTGGAAACCCCACTTAAGCGAACTTTGTAAAAAATTGAGCCGATCAAATAGCATGCTTTCAAAAATTAGATACCACGTTAATACAAAAATTTTAAAAAGTTTGTATTTTTCAATTTTCTCGTCACATTTAACTTATTGTTGTCAAATTTGGGGACAAAAAAGAAGCATAAATCTAAATAAATTATGTTCTATTCAACGATCAGCACTAAGAATTATAAATTTTCAACCTTTTAGATCAAATGTAACTGCTGCATTTACTAAATTTAATATCTTTCCATTTTCGTCTACTATTAAACTTCTCAACATTATGTTTGTTTTTGATTCTTTAAACCAAAATATCCCCCTTTCGATTGGCAATTTTTTCACTAAACTTTGTCATTTTCATCTTTATCCATCTCGCAATGCCTTAGCTAATGAACTTAAAATTTGTTCATATAATACAATTTTTTATGGAAAATACTCAATTAAACACCAAAGCATCATTGAATGGAACAAATCAATTAGAGACATTAAAAATATTTTTGATGTAAAATATAAAAACATGCATTGGTTAAATTCTATTTTTGATTTAAACAGTAAACAATTTTCTAATTTAGTCAAACTTAGCATCAGGGGTAAACCTTGTTTAGCTTAGTGTTATTAAACAAATGTATGTTTTGCTTGGTGGTTTGTATTTTATGTTGTGTGTACCTTTGCCAATTAGATAATATATATTTTTTCTAGATATATTTTTTTTTTACGCATATTTCTACTGTGGTGTCACTACATTGTTCAGCTTTATGCTATTGAGTGACACCAACCATATATTTTTGTAATTTGTTTTTCTATGAATTTTTTGTATTTTTATTATATTATTTAATGGTGAATAAACAACAATTTCAATTTCAATTTCAGTGGCGCATTTACGCTTCAAATTCTTCAGGTAATTTAATACTTCCGCTTCTGAAACTGGTTGAAAATCAAAGGTTACCTCTGGCTGTAAAGGACTTTGGAAGCTCCAGATGAGGTTTTTCAGTGGAAACGCCGAGGTTTTGAGTTTCGCGAACTCAACACTATATGTCGCAAATTCAACACTATATGTCGCAACACTATTTGTCACAAAAAATCAAAAATCAACACTATATGTCACTATTTGAAAAACACTTTGGACGTAATTTTCGTAAATTTGGGCCTAAAATGTAAAAATGTCACATAATGTCACATAAATGAATTTTTCCCCAATTGAAATTATATGACAATTATCACTTATCTATATCAAACGAAACTTTGCATGTGAATAGCCCAATTAATGGGCTAACTGGATGGATAAAAGAAATTTGGAAAAAGTTACGGCAACCAAAAAAAGATTTAAAAATTCCCTGAATTCCCAACTTTTTTTAAACATAATTATACTATAGGCTAAAGCCATCATATAAGAATCATTTTCCACAAAGGTTTACAGGTATCATATTGCCTTAACGGAATATGCGCGAAATGGTACGGAACATGCGTGTGTAATATCGGACAGTGATGTGAAAATTAATTTGGACTTTTTGTCGATGAATCCTTGTCCTTAAGTTATAGGCAGAATGTGAAGGGATTCTCACCAGTAGTTAAAGAGATATAAGAGGGCTCAACACTTTTTACCATTTTTTTTTTTTTAGAAGAGAATACACAGGAGAGGTAGGACCTATAACTCAACAGAATCCTGTATATTGGAAGTTTCACCTTTCTCTCCTTTCCCATTAGGAAGGAAAGAAAGGATACCCGGAGCATCCTGACTGGTGGGTAAAGCCAATGACATAAGCCACCAAAACAGCAGGAGTGGTGGTATTTCACCAGGGCGTTGGGTTTAACCCAACTACCACCTAAAAAGAGTATAAGGAATGCTGCCAACCCTAGTATATTAGCAATCTCTTGTTAAATAATGAAGATTATCACTCCAAATTATGAATCGTGACTGAAAATGATCAAATTTATCAGAATGACCTTTCGTTACAAATCTCAAAACTTAGCGTGGGCACTTGCGCATGCGTAACTTTAAATCATCCATAGATCGTTCTAATTAAGATTATTTAAAATTTTTGTGTATGTACAGTTATGCTATTGTGTCACCGGTCAAAAAACTCCGATAATACTACGGTATCTAAAGGAAATAACACGTAACTAAGGAAAAACAGGTGCGCATAAATTCCACATTTTTAACTTTTTTCAAAATTTTATTCCAGAATATCTTACCAAAATTTACAAGGCTTCTTTGTGCAAAATTTCAGATTCCCATCATAAGTATCTTGCAAATTTGGTTTTGCGCATGCGCAGCTCAAAATCTTTTTGACGATGAATTTTTGTCCTTAAGTTATCATTCACAACCGTCGTGCGCATGCGTAAAACATTTACCTCTGTAATCTAATCTACTATATGTTATATGATTTCGAATAAAAAAATGTAAAACAATATTGTTTCGAACCGTCATTTTCGAATCGTCAATTTCGAAACGTTTGTACATCATTTACATATATATGGTCATCATGTAAATGCTAATTGGTAACTAGATTATATATACATATATTTTATATGCCAATTTCCAAAGCAAACGTACTATTTTAAATTTTGGGCCCAAATAAGGTATTAGGGGTAAAAATATCCAAATTCTGGTACTTGGTCTGAGATCAGCATCATTTAATTAGTGAACCTACCAATTTTCGAAGCAAACAGAATACTTTAAACTTCATAATCTGAGTTGTTTGTAATGTTAAGTACTTTATACTTTCCTTAGCCTACAAAATCTTGGCTGATAGTGAAAGAGTAGAAATTGAAGACGCTACTCGAGTGTTTGAAGGGTCGGCTATTCAGATTTGAGTAAAAGGTGAACGACAAACGACAGTGAAAGCAGTACCAAACATCAAATCAAAGCGGAATGGAAAGAGAAATCAAGAGAAACCCGAAAAGATCCTGAACACGTCAGATGATAAGAGGAAAATGGAACCTCTCCACTAAAAAGGTGTTTTGGATTTGTTAACAATGACGAGAGGTCATTCATATAAATTGAAAAAACAATTCTACAGACTCAACTTCAGGAGGCAATCCTTTACGACGATAGTTATAGACAGCTGGAACAGCCTCCCTAATGAAGTTGTTACTGCAGAATCACTGAACATTTTCAAAAATCGATTGGATTTGTTCTTGAGAAACAAAAGATATTTATATGTTTTAAAGTTTCCTTTAAAACAATATATTTATTTTCTCAATTAAAATAGCACAAAGCTTTTCGTACGTCTGTACATCATCAAATGCATAAAAAATATGTGCACAATTGTTATACGTTGACGGGCACATTTTCATGCTTTTGCAAGACTTGCTTTGTTATAGGTTGACAGGCACATTTTTCTGCTTTTGCAAAACTTGCTTTGTTATACGTTGACAGGCACATTTTTCTGCTTTTGCGAGACTTGCTTTGTTATAGGTTGACAGGCACATTTTTATGCTTTTGCAAGACTTGCTTTGTTATACGTTGACAGGCACATTTTTATGCTTTTGCAAGACTTGCTTTGTTATAGGTTGACAGGCACATTTTCATGCTTTTGCAAAACTTGCTTTGTTATAGGTTGACAGGCACATTTTCATGCTTTTGCAAGACTTGCTTTGTTATACGTTGACAGGCACATTTTCATGCTTTTGCAAAGACTTGCTTTGTTATACGTTGACAGGCACATTTTTCTGCTTTTACAAAACTTGCTTTGTTATACGTTGACAGGCACATTTTCATGCTTTTGCAAGACTTGCTTTGTTATAGGTTGACAGGCACATTTTCATGCTTTTGCAAGACTTGCTTTGTTATACGTTGACAGGCACATTTTCATGCTTTTGCAAAGACTTGCTTTGTTATAGGTTGACAGGCACATTTTCATGCTTTTGCAAGACTTGCTTTGTTATACGTTGACAGGCACATTTTCATGCTTTTGCAAGACTTGCTTTGTTATACGTTGACAGGCACATTTTTCTGCTTTTGCAAGACTTGCTTTGTTATACGTTGACAGGCACATTTTCATGCTTTTGCAAAGACTTGCTTTGTTATACGTTGACAGGCACATTTTCATGCTTTTGCAAGACTTGCTTTGTTATACGTTGACAGGCACATTTTTATGCTTTTGCAAAGACTTGCTTTGTTATAGGTTGACAGGCGCATTTTCATGCTTTTGCAAGACTTGCTTTGTTATACGTTGACAGGCGCATTTTCATGCTTTTGCAAGACTTGCTTTGTTATACGTTGACAGGCACATTTTTCTGCTTTTGCAAGACTTGCTTTGTTATACGTTGACAGGCACATTTTTCTGCTTTTGCAAGACTTGCTTTGTTATAGGTTGACAGGCACATTTTCATGCTTTTGCAAGACTTGCTTTGTTATAGGTTGACAGGCACATTTTCATGCTTTTGCAAGACTTGCTTTGTTATAGGTTGACAGGCACATTTTTATGCTTTTGCAAAGACTTGCTTTGTTATAGGTTGACAGGCACATTTTCATGCTTTTGCAAGACTTGCTTTGTTATAGGTTGACAGGCACATTTTTATGCTTTTGCAAGACTTGCTTTGTTATACGTTGACAGGTACATTTTTATGCTTTTGCAAAGACTTGCTTTGTTATAGGTTGACAGGCGCATTTTCATGCTTTTGCAAGACTTGCTTTGTTATACGTTGACAGGCACATTTTCATGCTTTTGCAAGACTTGCTTTGTTATACGTTGACAGGCACATTTTTCTGCTTTTGCAAGACTTGCTTTGTTATACGTTGACAGGCACATTTTTCTGCTTTTGCAAGACTTGCTTTGTTATAGGTTGACAGGCACATTTTCATGCTTTTGCAAGACTTGCTTTGTTATAGGTTGACAGGCACATTTTCATGCTTTTGCAAGACTTGCTTTGTTATAGGTTGACAGGCACATTTTTATGCTTTTGCAAAGACTTGCTTTGTTATAGGTTGACAGGCACATTTTCATGCTTTTGCAAGACTTGCTTTGTTATACGTTGACAGGTACATTTTTATGCTTTTGCAAAGACTTGCTTTGTTATACGTTGACAGGCACATTTTCATGCTTTTGCAAAGACTTGCTTTGTTATAGGTTGACAGGCACATTTTCATGCTTTTGCAAGACTTGCTTTGTTATAGGTTGACAGGCACATTTTTATGCTTTTGCAAAGACTTGCTTTGTTATAGGTTGACAGGCACATTTTCATGCTTTTGCAAGACTTGCTTTGTTATACGTTGACAGGTACATTTTTATGCTTTTGCAAAGACTTGCTTTGTTATAGGTTGACAGGCACATTTTTCTGCTTTTGCAAAGACTTGCTTTGTTATAGGTTGACAGGTACATTTTAATGCTTTTGCAAGACTTGCTTTGTTATAGGTTGACAGGCACATTTTCATGCTTTTGCAAGACTTGCTTTGTTATAGGTTGACAGGCACATTTTCATGCTTTTGCAAGACTTGCTTTGTTATAGGTTGACAGGCACATTTTTATGCTTTTGCAAGACTTACTTTGTTATACGTTGACAGGTACATTTTTCTGCTTTTGCAAAGACTCGCTTTGTTATAGGTTGACGGGCACATTTTCATGCTTTTGCAAGACTTGCTTTGTTATACGTTGACAGGTACATTTTTATGCTTTTGCAAAGACTTGCTTTGTTATAGGTTGACAGGCACATTTTTATGCTTTTGCAAGACTTGCTTTGTTATACGTTGACAGGCACATTTTTCTGCTTTTGCAAAGACTCGCTTTGTTATAGGTTGACGGGCACATTTTCATGCTTTTGCAAGACTTGCTTTGTTATACGTTGACAGGTACATTTTTATGCTTTTGCAAAGACTTGCTTTGTTATAGGTTGACAGGCACATTTTTATGCTTTTGCAAGACTTGCTTTGTTATACGTTGACAGGCACATTTTCATGCTTTTGCAAGACTTGCTTTGTTATAGGTTGACAGGCACATTTTTATGCTTTTGCAAAGACTCGCTTTGTTATAGGTTGACGGGCACATTTTATGCTTTTGCAAGACTTGCTTTGTTATACGTTGACAGGCACATTTTCATGCTTTTGCAAGACTTGCTTTGTTATACGTTGACAGGCACATTTTTCTGCTTTTGCAAGACTTGCTTTGTTATACGTTGACAGGCACATTTTCATGCTTTTGCAAGACTTGCTTTGTTATACGTTGACAGGCACATTTTTATGCTTTTGCAAAGACTTGCTTTGTTATACGTTGACAGGCACATTTTCATGCTTTTGCAAGACTTGCTTTGTTATACGTTGACAGGCACATTTTCATGCTTTTGCAAGACTTGCTTTGTTATACGTTGACAGGCACATTTTTATGCTTTTGCAAAGACTTGCTTTGTTATAGGTTGACAGGTACATTTTTATGCTTTTACAAGACTCGCTTTGTTATAGGTTGACAGGCACATTTTTCTGCTTTTGCAAGACTTGCTTTGTTATACGTTGACAGGTACATTTTTATGCTTTTGCAAAGACTTGCTTTGTTATACGTTGACAGGCACATTTTCATGCTTTTGCAAGACTTGCTTTGTTATACGTTGACAGGTACATTTTTATGCTTTTGCAAAGACTTGCTTTGTTATACGTTGACAGGCACATTTTCATGCTTTTGCAAAGACTTGCTTTGTTATACGTTGACAGGCACATTTTCATGCTTTTGCAAAACTTGCTTTGTTACAGGTTGACGGGCACATTTTCATGCTTTTGCAAGACTTGCTTTGTTATACGTTGACAGGCACATTTTTCTGCTTTTGCAAAGACTTGCTTTGTTATAGGTTGACAGGTACATTTTCATGCTTTTGCAAGACTTGCTTTGTTATACGTTGACAGGCACATTTTTCTGCTTTTGCAAAGACTTGCTTTGTTATAGGTTGACAGGCACATTTTCATGCTTTTGCAAGACTTGCTTTGTTATACGTTGACGGGCACATTTTCATGCTTTTGCAAGACTTGCTTTGTTATACGTTGACAGGCACATTTTTCTGCTTTTGCAAAGACTTGCTTTGTTATAGGTTGACAGGTACATTTTTATGCTTTTGCAAAACTTGCTTTGTTATACGTTGACAGGCACATTTTTCTGCTTTTGCAAAGACTTGCTTTGTTATAGGTTGACAGGCACATTTTCATGCTTTTGCAAGACTTGCTTTGTTATACGTTGACAGGCACATTTTTATGCCTATACATCATGGCGCCCTCTACTACAGGCTTTCTCAACGTGTCGTGAATTTTTAAAACTGGGAGGAAACAGATTTTCAACAATTTCGAGTCGACTAGTAGCGCAACATTTGGGAAGTAAAAGATATTTCTGAAAAACGGACATTTTATAATGGGGATAACATTATCTCGCCAAGTATGAGCTCCACATGTTTAGTCGAGCATCAAGCATGGCGATAGTAATCTGATGTGCTTACTTTACTTCGTACCGTGATAAGTAATTAAAGGTTTAAAGATTAAAGAAAAAAAAACATGCCCAAATACTGCTGTAAGACAAATTGTAGAGGAAGCGGCGGTAAAGGTTTTTGTGTTTACAGATTGCCTAAAGATAAGATAGAAAGAGAATGTTGGATCAAAACAATTCCTCGTGATAATATTTCTGATCATCCTGATACTGTCGTTTGCAGTCAACATTGGCCAGATGATGCTCCTATGATCAAGTTTTATGGAAAATTACGTCCAAAGAATTCTCCTTCTGTTTTCTAATGTATTCCCAAAAGTATGATTCCTACACCTCCACCAGATCAACGTAAAACAACCAAGTCATTACCTTCGAAACGAAATATAATGCCAGATGAAATTGTAAGATTCTCAATCAAAGATATGATACCATGTTTTGATGAAATGAAAAAAAAGTTTATTGATAAACAGTTCAATTTTAACAGGTTTGACATAGTTTCATATATGATGGATGATACTTTAATTTTACAGTCCAAAATGGAAAAGCCATCATATATTCCATCATTTATGTTACAAATACATGGTAACTTTAACTATGAATCATTTCACTGTGGTGTTCCATGTACTATCCAGCCGTTGTCATCTAATAGAATTCATAAACTCAACCTCATGTCGTCAATTGAAGAGGCTCTCTCGTATTTAAATTCTTATAATAAAGACAATAAAAAAGTGTTTTACTGGAGCACATTTCTGCTATGTGCCCTATTCAAATTGGGGGGGGGAGAAGATATAGCATGGAAACTATTGTTAGAGCTTTCGAATACTTTGCTTTGTCAAGATCACTTTATAAGCGGTTACGAGAAGATTATGAACTGCCAAGTATCTTGACACGCTTAACATCTAAAGTGGGAACTGTTTACATCAGATTTAATCCTTTTATCCTGGCGACATATGTTATATACTATCGATATGTTTTTTCCGCGCGAAGAAATGCTTTTTATATAGTTTATCGCAGTATAGTAACTCTGAGTTGAATTTGCACGTTGTAATATTACTATGCACCAGCAATGAGCACTCATCATTTGTAAGTAAAAGAATACCTGGGTCAGCCTACCTTCATAAGCCATTATATAACTATATACCCGTTGCAGTGTATTATTTATGATCACTTCTTAAATAGAGTATAACCACGTTAGTACGCCTTTGTGTGTTTGTAATAGTTACAGTCAGGCCCACCGAGAGGGGTGGACAAGGGGGGCAAAGTTTGGGTACTTACTAAACAGGGACCCATAAATATTTGAAACAATTAGCAATGGGCTTAAAGTAATGATTTGGTCTAATGAGTTGGTAGGCCCTTTTCAATAGCCCCCCCCCCCACCCTACTAAAATATTGTTTTTTGAAAATAACAAAACAGACATAACCATTTTTTATACTCTTAGAAAGAAACATCTCCCATCTCATTTCCGTCATATTTACTGTTGCTAGAGTGACCGAAAATTCAGTAATAATAATAGCTATAAAAGGTTATAACCTTTATATATGAAAGTAAATTTTTATCTAAAAATTGCTACAGTCGAATCTATCTAATTCGTAATTCAAGAGGATTTTTCAACGCTTTTGACGACGCTGACGCTAAATAAAAGAAGAAAATAATGACAAGATATTGAGCAAAGTAAGTTGCAATACAAATACCTTAGAGGTAAAAAATAAATCGGCAAAAAATGACTAAATTTTCAGCAAGTGACTAATATTTTTACCGACCAAAATTTTTTACCGACTAATTTTTTACCGACTAATATTTTTTACCGACCAAAATTTTTTACCGACCAAAAATTTTTAGCGCATTTTTTTTTACCGACCAAAATTTTTTACCTACTAATTTTTTACCAACCGTTAGAGAAAAGAAGGGGGTTACATATTAAAAGGGGAAAATTGCAAGCAATGAAAAAAACTTTAACAAATATTTGTTCAGTTTATGTGGTACTCGTTGCTGCGAAATGGGTTGTCAACTCTCGTCACATAGTTTTGTGCGTTTTCGTAGGCCTCTGTTATTCCAGCGGCAGAAAACCCATTCTAAATTATGTCTTGTCTGTCCTTCAGGTGAACGTATAAATCGTGTATCCACTTCGTGTGCAACTCCTTGATACGAGTCAATTTTAGACACACTTTCACGTCGGCAGGACTTGTTCCATTGCGAAGTTGTTTTGATACTTCGTCCGCGTACAACTCATTGTATTTCTTAGAGATAAAACCTTGACCTTCCCGGTAGTGCCTTTTCTATATGAAAAGTTGAGAGATTTCAAAACAGATCTTGCCCATCCTTCGGTCAATTCTAAGCTGCCTCTGTATGCCTTCAGAAGGTCTGGCTTTTTCGCTTTAACCACTCCATTTCCAATAGCAATTGTCATCCGCCTTGATATAACTCCACCGGCTGCACGAGTACCTACGATAATGTCCTTGACTTTATTCAAGAGATCGTCGTCCAACAAATTTGGTCTCCCTTTCTTATTCAGCAACTTTCTGTCCTTGACTTTTTTTCCAGTTATTGACAGAAGTACGAAGAAAGTTAAAATGGGAGTAAATCTTAGTGAAGTAGTTTATAGCCGCTTTGATTCCGTGTATAGAAGCGTACTCACCAACTTTAACCTTGATTTTTTCGGGTACATTTTTGTTGTAGCTTTTACGTGGCATCCTCTCCTTCAGCACTTCGTCGTTTACCATGGATAACTCTGCTGAACTTACTCTCCAGCTGGCTGACGCTAGGATTGGATTGGCTATTTTTGTAGTTGTTGATGACGATGATGAACCTTCAGCCTTTTGGAAATAATCTCTTGAATTTCTGGTCCCCATAGCGAATGATGTTGCTCTCCACTCACAGTAAATAAAATCCAATGAAATAGTAAAATCTGAATTTGAATAAACGCTTCAAACTTCAAACCAAAACAAAACGCAATGTTTTTCTATGAAGAAAAAAATATTCGAAC
Organism: Candelabrum cocksii; assembly: GCA_963930725.1. Lineage (NCBI taxonomy): Eukaryota > Metazoa > Cnidaria > Hydrozoa > Anthoathecata > Candelabridae > Candelabrum > Candelabrum cocksii. Next base: position 2,585,735 of record OZ005677.1, on the reverse strand, counting down.
GTTAGAAACGTTTGAATATAGAAAAACATTCAAAATCTCCCCTATGGAAATTGCGTCTTAGAGTCGATTAGCAGACTTCAAATAATAGCGAGGATGTATTTTTTTGAGGAATACCACGTCTATAAAAACACGTCATGGACTCATGCCTATGTTGGCGAACGTGTTATCGTATTAATTGAGACGAACAGAAAGTCTATCAAGAAGGATCCCTATGCATGTGTAATCAAGAAGAAAAACGCCAATTTCAACGTTTGGGATACCGTTGGACACATCCCGAGAGAAGTATCTAGACATGATTTTTACTTTATCTCCGCCGAAATGGGAGCTATCTCTGGGGTTGTGTTGTCCAATGATTACAGGGATTCACCAATACCTTCAGGTGGGCTCGAGATTTCCCTGAAGCTCAAGTTTGTATCGGCAAACAAAGAAACATCAAAGAAGATGGAATGGTTTATCACCAACTTATACAACTACGAATTCACAGGTTCAGTAGTGGAAGATGTCGACGAGGAAGAGGCTACAGAAATCGAGATCGAAATACGAATCGAAGATGACGACGAATGCACACAAGACAAATAGGATAACCAAGAAGATGGAATGAATCAGGACAATTTTGAGACAGTCATTTATGAGAGTGAAATGGTAATTGTAAATGAAGTCAACAATATTGATTAAATTTACCTGGTTGTTCATTTATGAAAAGAAAGTGGATCATTTTCTAATTGTTTAACCTTTTTCACTTGTTTAACTTTTCCATTTGTTTTTATGAAAGAGTATTTGCATGCAGAGTTTAAATTTCTAGTTGGTAAAAAAAGAAGACATTTTAAAATTTTAAAAAGTGACTAAATTTGTTACCGACCAAAATTGTTACCGACCAAACGTTTTGCCGACTTATTTTCTACCTCTAAGTTATCACATCTTCTGTGGTTATCACAGCAGAATAAGTAGAGGAACTTCTTGAAAAGCTAAGGATATGGAAGGCAAACCTGGAGGCGAAAGGTATGAGAGTCAACCTGGGTAAAACTAAGGTCATGGTCAGCGGCTTGAATCTGAATACCCTTAAAGATTCGGGAAAGTTTCCCTGTGGAGTGTGTAGATCTGGTGTTGGAAGCAATTCTATATACTGTCCAAACTGCAAACACTGGGTGCATAAGAAGTGCAGTGGAATCCGCAGTAAAGTCAAAGAGGACGCCAATTTTCGCTGTAGCAGATGTCTCGGTAATGCTCGCCCAATCGATGCCCGTCTCTTTGATCATATCATGTTAGATAATCATAAGTTAGATTTAGTGGACTCTTTCTGCTACCTTGGTGACACCTTAGATGCAGGTGGTGGCTGCTCTCTCAGTACCATAGTGCGTGCAAGAGTTGCTTGGGGTAAATTTCGACAGCTATTACCCATCTTGACTAACAGGTCAATCTCGTATGCAACACGTGGTAACGTGTTCAGCACATGTGTGAGATCTGTCCTGCTGTATGGCAGTGAGTGTTGGCCTATGAGAAATGAGGACACACTGAGAATGAAACGGAACAATCGTGCTATGATTAGATGGATCTGTGGCGTTATGCCTGGAGAGAGGAGGCACTCAAATGACCTCCTGAACCAATTGAACATTACTTCACTAGAGAACCTACTGAGAGGAAGGAGATTGCGTTGGTTCGGACATGTAAAGCGTAATGAAAAATGGATCAATAAATGCCTGGACTTGCATGTCCCTGGTGCTCGTGGTAAAGGTCGTCCTCGAAAGTCCTGGCTGGAAACAATTAACGGCGACCTGACGTCCTGGAAATTTCAAGAATCGATGGTTCGCGATCGCAGTTCCTGGCGTAATGCGGTAAAGAAGAAGACGAACTTGATAACTCTAACCCTCGTTTCGAGGAAAAACAGACTTTAAAATGAATTATATTATATATATAAAGTACATAATTTCAAATTAGGCTCTATACGGGTTCATACTTCCTAAATTAAACTTTGTGTTGTGAACCGAAATCAAGTTTAGTATGGCAAACCAGTGAACGGCTTTTTGGTAAATTACCGCTGTAAATACGCGATTCTTGGAAGCGGTATTTTTTATACATACAGATTTTCGCATTTTACCTGCCAAAATATTGAATGAATACTCACAATTTTGCTCGTTTAATCATAGAAGCATGTGGAATAATACTACAGTGGAATCTCTTTAAAGCGGACACGATATAAAGCGGACACCTCTAAAGGCGGACAGTGGCGTTTGGAACGGATGAATCTTAGGTTAAACTCTTATAACGGACATCTCTATAAAGCGGACAATCATAAAGCGGACACTCCATAAAGCGGACAATTTTTTCTGCACCAAATGACTTTTTTCACTTTATATGCTCTCTATAAAGCGGACACTGCAAAAATAACATGATGAAAAAAAAATTATTTAACAATTTTTGCTTTCTTTGATTGGCGACAACGAGTCAGAGAAGACAACATTAATGCAATTCAGAATCCAGAAATTGCAAGTGATCGGGTCGAAGAGATTTCCGATGATGACGGGAGTAATGAGGAGTTGTAACAAGAAAGCATGGGTTTTAAAGATATAATAATCACATTGCTTGACAAAATGAAGCCGATGCCCTGTCTTTGACGGTAATGGCCAGGATATGTCTACGATCGCAAAAAGGATTTAGGACCTTCAACTGAAGAATCGAAAGCAATCTTCAATTAAAGCATATTTTAACAAAACCTATTTGAGTCTATTCTTTGTCAAAGTACACCTATACAAGTACCCAGTCTCTCATTTACAATCATTGTAAAGAAAAGTTTGAAAAACCTTTTTTGGTCAAAATTACGTCCAAAACTGAACCACGTGAATATAGTTTTGTATACGTTTTTGTAATTACCAGTACGATGTTTTTTCCTTTTAGATTTTGTGCCATTTTTTTCAGCGAGGTCAATAATTTGTCTTTATTCTTAACCCATGTTGATATTGCGTTATTTCGGATACCATACTTCCGGTCTACCTCTTTGTTAGACTCTTTCAAAAGAATAGTTACTGCCAAAATTCGAATTTTAAATAATATGAAGTATTATGCAAACATTCAAAACAGCAAAAATTTCGCGCGCAACATTTCTGAATGTTTGGCGGTAAAAATTCGAGATAACGACAGAAAATTGGCCAGGAGACCGGAAATATTGGACCAATAACCAATGGACCGAGGGAAAAGTTTGAGACACACAAAAGTGTGTCGAGTATTCGAGATATCGATGTATGGAGTGTTCGAGTATTCGAGATATCGATTCACGGAGTGTTTGAGTATTCGAGATATCGATTTACGGAATGTTCGAGTATTCGAGATATCGATTCATGGAGTGTTCGAGTATTCGAGATATCAATTTATGGAGTTTTCGAGTATTCGAGATATCGATTTATGGAGTGTTCGAGTATTCGAGATATTGATTCATGGATTGTTCGAGATATCGATTCATGGATTGTTCGAGTATTCGAGATATCGATTTATGGACATAGATTGTTCAAGTATTCGAGATATCGATTTATGGAATTTTCGAGATATCGATTTATGGAGTGTTCGAGTATTCGAGATATCGATTTATGGAGTGTTCGAGTGTATTTGAGATATCGATGTATGGAGTGTTTGAGTATTTGAGATATCGATTTATGGAGTGTTCGAGCATTCGACATATCGATTTATGGAGTGTTTGAGATATCGATTTATGGAGTATTCGAGACTGTATTCACTTTCATGCATTACGTACTATATGTCCTATGTCGTAAGTAGGAGTACGGGTTATTCCATAGACAACTTTCAAGACACTAACCCTTCACCAAAATGCAAACTGGGATTTTCCCATAGTTTTCTAGTGTCAATCAATCTGCTGTAAAACTTGTTTTGCAATAGCTATAAGTGTTTGTCGTATGCAAATACTTACAAAATACTATCTTCAATTGTGTTGTGACGAATATAGCGTAAAACACGGGGGTTTGGAAATTCAAGATCTTGTTGACTCCGAAAACATTATTGTTATTTTGTTTATTTTATTAACAAAAATTAGTATTTTTAAATGCGTTGTAATTGTAAAAAGGAAAGAACATGTAAGGGGCTTATATTTCTCGGAGGGTGCGTGTGAAATCGCAAGTAAATGGCGCCAAATGGATTTGTTCGTAGATTTACTTGACATAATAGAAAGGGAATTCACCAGGGGGTTGTTTTAAGTGTCTCTTGAAAGAGAAAGTAAACAAAGACGTTGCAGATGTAATCCTGGTATAAAAGAACTCCATCTACAATAGCTGTTTTAAATGGTTTATGCGACGCGGCAAAGTTTTTCATAGCAATACGAATGCTCGTTTTTTTTTAACTGATGGTTTATTGGTGTTGTGTTTTTAATAAGATTATGGAGTTATAAGTATGCCACCATGGCGTTCTTAATAACAGGCCTACAACACATGCATGTGAATCCAAAAACTGGGGGGTCAAAATAAAAAATCTGTAATGTCATTATTTTTTACCATTTCGCATTAAAATTTTTACACATAACTCTACAAGAAGTTTGGTGAAAAAATAAGAAATTCAACAAGAAAGAAATACAGAGTTTTTAAAGAATTGCAAGAAAACTTAACAAATATATACCATAATAATATAAGTTCAGTCATAACTAAGTCAATTTTAATACTTTGAGAGAGGTTTCTTTTGAGCTTCCTGGAGTTGAAATTCTGCAATAATTATTCAATAATACATTGGCCAGGATACGACAATGATGCTTTTGCATTGAAAACGTAGTATTCACTGACATCTGCAAATACCTCCATGAGCAAATTTCTGCACACTTTTGTTTTGACTGATTCAAACATAATGAAGCAGAAGACGCACCATTGAGCGGCAGAGTCAATCAGGATTTTCAACCCACCACGATCCAATTCATCTGTAAATCCCCCATACTTTTCGCAATAAAATGTTGTTGTTGTTAACAGGTCATTTTCAGATATCTCCCCATCTTTTCTGGTGACATAGCCGGCTATGTGGACCAGTGCCATTTTTGTGTCAATTGTGACAAACTTTTCCAATTCTTCTAAGGTATCGAATATTTCTGTACTCTCTTCGTTCAGTTGGTATTCACAATTTGAGCATTGATGCCCAGGGAGAATGGAATCATCGATTTCATCACTTACTGAAAGGATGTTAGATGCTTTAGCAATGTTCAGCTTCTCTAAAATTTGCTGTACTGTTATAAAGTAGGCACTTCCTGAACTCTGGCAAAATTTAGAAAATTCTTTCTCAATGTGATCTGATGTGAAAAGACCAACACAAACATATTCATGTGATGTTGAAAGAAGGTGATGTCCAACACAAGTCCACTATTCCATGACATGTTTGGTATATAGCTTTTGCTGTGTCCGTCAGTTGACGAATTCGACAATTTGTGGATTTTTTCATTTTCAGACACATGTTGCCATTATGTCGAACATCTGTCCCTTTTGATTTGACATTAATGATTTCCCAAAAGTCAACAATCATCCTTATAAATGCTGCAGTATCCTCTTTGCCCTCGATGTCAGTTATACCGGGATGTGTGAGTAGACCAGTTATAGTAAAGTCACAGAACACTTGGAGGCATATGTTTACTTTTTGACGCTCAATTGGCTTCGGAAACACAGCTCTTTCATTGATTGTTGATTCAAGCCTGTATAGTGTCTCTAAATGTGACCATTTTGCTGTTTTTTCCACACCTGCATCATAAAAGGTGAGTTGCTTTGTCTTTTCAGTGATCCAATTATTCCTAATACTTTTTATAAGATGCACAAAATCAAACAAGAGATATTGACCATCTTTTGCAAGCCAACATTTTTCTGGCACAGTTTCGATGAGCTTGTAAAATTTTTGGTTCACACGATTGTTGTCGCATACTAGCACTTTCACAAAACCCCCTTCTACCAAATTGATCGCTTCTGTTGTTTGGGAAATTTCACTGTTTACAAGTTCAGAATCTAAATTAGCTACTGGCAGCATTTTCGAGAGAAACCTTGGACCTCCAAACATACAAACTATCATTACGCCAAGAACTGTTTTGGCCAGCTGACTATGATCATGGACTGCTCTACCAAACACTGTACCTCCATGTAGCAGCAATGCTTTCTTTACATAAACTTCGTCAAACACAATTATGCACAGTCTTTGCTTTTCGGTTACATTTGTCAACAATTTTTTGACATAGGAAATTTCATCTAATTTGCCAACCTTTGAAGTGATTTTTGTCAATGTTTGAACAGAGGGTAAGGCATAGTCACTCCGTAATTTTGTGTAGAGAGCACGGAAAGTACAAAAGTACTCAAATGCCCAAATAATCATTTCTGGAGGATATATTTTTTGGCCAACGCTGATTGGCCCCATGGCAGTGAAGTGTTCTTGCAGAACAACTGTTTTTCTATCAATATCATGTTGATTCAAATATCGCAATGCCTCCTCCAACCGAGACCAAGTATTTATATAAACAATTATGTTGCGGCTTAAGCTTGTAATATGTATTCTTAGTCCACAATGAAAACTCTCATACCTGAGATCTTCAAAAATTTTAAGGAGAAATTTAGGCATACCATTTATGTAAAAGACTGATTGGAGTAAAACTTTTTCACCATGAATAATGATATTGAATTCAACCTGAAATTGTTTCGTTCTATTTCCAAACTCATTTTTCAATCCTTCAAAGTCAAATGTGTCTGACTCTATAAAACTGGACAACTCATCAGGCTGCTGATTTCTGGCAACAAATGATGTTCTTTCGATATTTCTTAGTGGTGGAAGTGGCGCTGGTATAATACTGGTCGGAATATCATCAAATACTGACGGTGGATTTACGGGCCGTAGTTTTCCATAAAACATAAACATTTCACAGTTCTCAGGCCAATGCTTTCTGCAGATAACTGTGTCATTATTTACGGTTCAATTTGCATTTATCTTTTTCACAGTGTCAATCCATCTTTGTTTTTCTAATGGATACTTTTTCACGTTTGGAAATCGATATACTGGAATATTCACACCAGATTCTCTGTTTCTTTTTTCTTTCTTATAGTTGGTCAAACAACTGTGCATGCAGCATGATTTAACCATAATTTACTTTATCTACAACAGAACAACAATTTAATTTCGGTGCACATTGCCAATTCCAAAATATATACAACATGACAACAAATTAAATTCATGAGCTTAAAACAGTACTATAGTCAGTCAAAACAGTGAAAATTTGACCAGAAAATACATTTTCTAATGTATGACTCTCATCATATATAATTCACAATAAGAATTAAGACAGATAAACAAGATGTCATTCTTTGAACATTTGTTTAAAGATGGCTACCAGTTCACGGAATTTTTTTTTGACCCCCCAGTTTTTGGATTCACATGCGCGTGTTGTAGGCTTGTTATTAAGAACGCCATGTATGCCACTTATTAAGTGGTTAACTTCTGTTAAGTTACAATAAGGATTTTTATCATTAAGAGCAAACGAGTTGTGGAAAATAAATTTATGATATTACTATTAGCGAATTAATTCGCTTAACTACGTCGAATGACAGGTAACTTTAAACCAAGTTTAAATCGATCGCATTTTTCGCATTTTATTATTGTAAACCTGAGAGTTGATAGGTTAAAATTCCTTCGCTTTAGTGGTTTCAAGAATTAGTCCAATCAACTTTCACGGTTTCAACGAATGATTCGAAAACTTTGATATGTGTAAACCTATATCTTAGAAATAATTTTTGGAGATGACAATGTTATTTTATGTTTATCAAACGTGTATCAAAGTCAAGAAAAAACGATTTTTATATGGTACTTTAAGTTTCATGTTCATCACACTCATCAGCTATACTAACTGAATTCCGTTTGAAAACATATTAAATCAAACGTGTATTTAGACATAATGTTGTCGACTTCCTTCTCTTAAAAGCTCCTTCGCCCTCGCGGATTAAGTAAACATTTAAATGATGTGAGCATGGTAACAGAACTTTGTTTCTTTCTCTTTCACACTTTAAGTGCGTCCGTATTGCCCGGAGAAAAGGTTTGAATGAAAATAAACATTTGGTATTATTAAGTGATTTCTCTTGGTCCGTAAAATACGCATTGTCACGTGATTCATTTTTAGGCAGCAATGTTATTTTTTTTATTTTGTCAAGATGATAATATCAATCCAAAACGTCTCAACAATTCCCATTTAATGGTCATTGACTTTGGAAGATATTTGGAACGTTTCTATCGGTGTAATGACATCATTAATTAATATTACAATTCTATTTAATTGTCAATTATTTCTATCACACTTTTGATTTCTAATTTTACTTGCGTTTTCAAAATTAGAAAATAAAACTTTCACAACTATGGAATGTAATTTCCCTTTTCAACGCGTTATCTCTGTATGATAATTTTGGGAGATTTTGGTCTGAAATCGCCAAATTAAGTTCACGCCAAATTTAATTTTTTTCTTCCATCGCCAAATTAAATCCGCGCCAAAGTTAAAATATTTCTTCTATCGCCAAATTAAACCCATGAGAAATTCAACTTTTTGTTTACGTACACTTTTCTAGACGATCTTACCAAAGATATATGCAAAGTATAATAATGAATTTAAATAATGATTATAAAATTAAACTAATCAATAGTTATAACACTCCGTTGTTGTTCTTCTTTCTTATCCTTGTTTGCCTTTCTATTTGCACCCGCTGGAAAAACTTTCTTATATCTTGGTGATCTTTACAACCAACGTTTGTAGTGTTACTGCTCCGCCAAATTAAAAACCTTTTGTCCGTCATCAAATTAAATCCACGCGAAAATTTGTATATACGAATAAGGTAGTATGTATGCGTATACGTTGCATGTACGTAAAGATTCTTGTAAGCATTTAGAATGTGGTTTGTTGTGGTCTGGACATACATTGAAACGTGAACACGGTGTTGGTATTGCCATACGAAAATCTCCAAACATCAACATTGAAAATATTATTCACCAATCACCGAGGTTTAATGCTGTGAACATAATCGCACGTGGCTGCAAACTACGAGGTGACGATAATACAACAGAGGCCGGTTTTTTATCCGCTAAACAAAACTTTTGTGGAGAGCTGAAGAAACTATGCAATGCATGCAGAGATTATCGGGAAATTACGTATTAAGGAGGATTGTAATGGAGCTACTACAGTTACTAGAAGGCACTGCTATTTCAACGGTCTTATGTGGATTACCTAATAATAATGGTGAACTCCTTTTGTAATTTGAAGAAACTTTCCATTTTTGATACTTGGTTTGATCATTCTTTTGAAAACATAGAATAAAATGGCATAGACCAGAGAAAGTCACTAAAAGGTGATACTACTCTATCTCTCTCTCTATCTCTTTGACTCATGTTTTAGACATTTTAAAGTCATCATTCGAGTATATAATGCCTGCTTTAACGCACAAATTGCCGGTGTCGCGTGCTGAAAGTGTTGTTAGAAACAGTATATTTAGTAGCGCCCTTTATGCGCCCCTTGTTAGAAACTATATATTTAGTAGCGCCCTTTATGCGCCCTTTGTCAAATTGTGGTTTCAATGTATAGCGTTAAGATTAGAAGATATATCTCTTTTTATGTAAAATTTCATTCAAGATGGTTGTGTTTTTACTGTTTTGAAAATGGCGCCCGATGAGGGACTTTTTATGAATTATCTTCTCGATCCAGCAGCATCATCAAGTGATCCTGATTTAATCTGACGATCTGTGAGCAGAGCTGTCCCTAGTAACCTAAATTTTTTCTACTCTCACGCTGACTGGACATGATATTTTCTTGATTTTTCCCAGTGGGAACTTTGCAATATTTTTCAGAAAGTGAACTTTTCTTTTCGATTCATGTTTTCTTAATACTTATCTAGCTATTGTTCACAGAGAGAGGCTCTCATTTTAATTACTTACATTTTACACTTTCATGTTTTTTGCATTAGTGTTTGGAAAGGTTCCCTAGAAGTTTTTTGATGTTATGGACATTTAAAGCTACTTTTGCTCTTATCTCTTGGGTTAAAGTATTTCTGCTACCAGTGGTAGCTCCCTGTTTAAAGTTTTTGACACAATTGTGACTTATTTTTTTTGCGGAACGACAGATATTTTTTGAGACTTTGATAAGTTCTCTCTTTTTCTTGGAAACTAGCTAAAGACAAACTTATTTTTGACGTTTACCTTAACATTTGTGACGTTCGTGACAATTATTTTTTTCTTTGAAAAACATTTGAGATTTTGTTAATCGTTTTCATACGTTTAAAGCTGTTTTATTTCCTTTATTTATTCTTCCTGTAATCTTTTATCCTGTTTGTTCAAGATCAAGTGGTCTTTTTTTTAAAAAAGTTTTATTTACCTTTGCTATTTTGTGTGATATACAATGGCTTTGACTAGGAAACAGGCAAGAAGAAAAGGGTTAAGAGTGGTTTTCAAAGATCTTTTGGCTGAAATTGATCATAGTTTAAAGCTTGAGAATGTTGAGGTGACAAAGTTGATTGCTCTCAAAGGATCTTTAAATCAGTCAGCTAAGCAAATTGAAGATGTTGATAAAGAAATTCTTAATGCTCTTGATCCTGGAGAAGTGGAGGCAGATGTTATTGAGTCTATGAAAATTCTAATGCCATTTAACGAGGCGTTAGCTCAACTAGATGTAAGGCTGGAAAAACTCAGAATTTCAAAGGTTGATTCGTCTACTCCACCTTCATCTTCCATCAGTGGGTCAGCCTCTGACAGTTGTAAGCTACCCAAGTTCGATCTACCAAAATTCTCAGGTGATGCTCTTTGTTGGCAGGGTTTCTGGGATCAGTTCAATGTTTCTGTCCATTCTAGAGAGATGATTTCTGATATTGACCGATTTAATTATTTGAAAAGGTGTCTTCAAGGTGAAGCATTGACTGCCATTTCTGGACTTTCTCTTTGTTCTGACAATTACAAGGAGGCAATTGACGTCTTGGAGAAAAGGTATGGGAACAAGCAGGTGTTGATTTCTGCTCATATGTCTTCTCTCTTGAAGATCAACAAAATCAAAAGAAGTGATGACATCAAAGGTTTGAGGAAACTGCATGATGATGTTGAGAATTGCATGAGAAATTTGAAGGCTCTTGATTACGATTCAGCAGGATATGGTGGGTTGTTGATTCCCATGCTGAAAGAGAGGTTACCTGATGATCTTATTGTGATTGTTTCTCGAAGATTTGGAAGCACAGTTTGGACTTTGGAGAAAATGATGGAATTCTTTCAGGATGAGTTACAAGCTCTAGAAAATTGTGTTGGGTTATCAAGCTCCACAAGGAGTCAGGATAGTTTTCGTAAAGGTTCTGATTTTACTGCATCTACTTTGTTCTCTGGAGGAAGATATGAGAAGCCAACGAATGAGACCCACCCAGGTAAGACTTGTGTTTTCTGTCAACGAAGTCATCCCTCTTGGAAATGCAGGACTGTGACTAATGTGAAAGCCAGGAAAGAGATTTTAAGGAGATTTCATCTTTGTTTTGTCTGCTTGCAGAAGGGTCATCGAAGTGACCAATGTCAATCAGAGTATAAGTGTAGGCGATGTGACAAAGTAGGACATCATATAAGCATTTGTTCAAGTGACGAGGTTGGAAATAGTGGTGAAAGTGTACCAAAGGTGTCTACCTATCATGCAGGTAATCAACGGTCACCAGGATTCAGTGTTCTCTTACAAACTGCTTCGGCAAAGATTTCCAGCGTTGATGAAGAACAAGAAATGTTCACTCGTATCTTGTTTGATGGTGGTAGTCAGAGGACTTACATCACTGACAAAACAAGAAATCAGTTGCATTTGAAGACCATCAGGCGAGAAAGAATAATTTTGGATACTTTTGCTTCCACTGAATCTTCACTCAAGGTTCTAGATGTTGTTCAGTTCAAAGTAAGACATAAGTTCTCAAACTCTTTCACCTTTGTAGAAGCTTTGTGCATTCCTTCCATCTGTACTCCTTTATCGGGTCAGGATATTGATTTCGCCAAGTCTGAATATGGACATCTTTCTCAACTCGCCTTAGCTGATCATGGTACTGGTTAGACTTCTTTCCCTGTTGATATTCTTGTTGGATTAGACTGTTATCATCAGTTTATGACTGGAAAGACAGTTAGGGGTGCATCTGGTCCTGTTGCTTTAGAATCCTCACTTGGTTGGATTTTAAGTGGCCCAATCCGAGAGACTCAGGCTAGAAATTCTTATTGTTTTCATACTCATGTGATGCGTTGCTCTACAAATAGCGATTCAGGTGTCAAGGAAACTCTGGAAAAATTTTGGCAAGTTGAGGAGATTGACCCCAAAGACGATGTTGTGACTTCCTTTCAGAATGACATTTTTCATGATGGTTTGCGCTATGTTACTAAACTTCCTCTGAAAGTTGACCATGATGTGTTACCAGATAATTTCAAAGTTTGTAAGGAACGATTGAAACCTTTGCAGAAACGTCTGGAAAAGGAAGACATCAGAGAGGAGTATCAGAAAATCATTGATGATTATGAGAAGACTGGTATAGTTGAAAAAGTTCCTGAGAATGAGGTATCCAAGCCTGTAGGTCAAGTGCATTACCTACCACATCGTGCTGTTGTCAAAAAAGAGAGGGAAACAACAAAGATAAAGATAGTTTTTGACGCTTCTTGTGAAGCAAATGGATTATCCCTTAACTCTTGTCTGTACCCTGGTCCTAATCTGTTGGGAAAAATTTTTGATATCCTACTTAGGTTTAGGCTGAACAAAGTTGCCATCATCTCTGATATCAAACAAGCGTTTTTGAATGTTGGCATTGCCAAAGAACATCAAGATTTGTTACGTTTTCTGTGGAAAGATGAGAATGGACTCTTGGTGATCTACCGTTTTTTGAGGGTTGTGTTTGGCCTAACTTGTAGTCCGTTCCTCTTGAATGGAACAGTAAGACATCACTTAGAGAAATACATTGAAGAGGATAGAGAATTTATTGAGCGTTTTCTTCAGGACCTCTATGTTGATGATGTTACATCTGGTTGTTCTTCTGTGGATGAAGGAAAGGCCCTATACATCAAAGCAATGAACCTCATGTCTCAAGCTGGACTTCTTCTCAGGAAATGGACATCTAATGACCAAACTTTGCAACGTTATTTTGACAATGTGGATCAGTCAAGGACTGACTCTGAAGAACAGACATATGTTGAATCCCAGTTTGGAGAGTCAAAAATCTCAGTCAATTCAAAACGAGTGTTAGGCATTGAGTGGGACGTTGCTAAGGATGAGTTTGTTTTCAGATTGAAAGAATTTGTGGAAAAGTGTAAATCTATCACTTTAACAAAGCGAAATGTGCTTAGTGTTGCGGCATCCATTTATGATCCCTTGGGTTTTCTATCACCTGTTACTGCAAGGATCAAAACCCTTTTTCAAATGATTTGCAAAGATGGACATGATTGGGATAGAGAACTTCCGAAGGATATTAAAGTTCAGTGGAATGAATTTGTTGATGTAGTGAGTAGAATGCATGAAATTCGAATTTCTACGTTTTGTTTTGTTTCACCAGATGTGTCTTTCAAACGCGTCGAGTTGCATGGGTTTTCTGATAGCTCGAATAACGTTTATTGTGCTGTTGTTTACCTCAGGGTAGAGTGTGAATCTGGATTTAAAGTTTTCTTTTTGGGTTCGAAGAATCGAGTCGCCCCTTTAAAGTCATTAACTATTCCTCGTTTGGAACTTTTAGGATGTGGATTACTGGCTAAGTTTATTGAAGAAATAAGAACAGTTTTTTCTAATCGTGTTGTGGTTGATGAGTCTATTTGTTGGACTGATTCAGAAGTGGCTTTATGCTGGATACGTGGGAAGACTAAGACCTGGAAACCATGGGTGGAAAATAGGGTGGTGAATATCAGGATGGTTGTTGCGAGAGAGAATTGGAGACATGTACCTGGCGATGTTAATCCAGCAGATATACCAACAAGGATGGTTTCTGATTTCAATGAGTCTTTAGGTGGCTGTTGGTTTAAAGGTCCAGACTTTCTTTATAATAAATTAGACTCTAATGCTTCTTCTGTGAACAATAAGCCCATTCCTGAAGCGTCTATTGAAGCTAAGAAATCTAATCTTACCTCTACTACTTTGACTGTGACTGAAAACAATGACACTGTGATTAATACTGTAGGGATTAGTAATGTGATCGATCCAAAGAAATTCAGTTCACTCAACAAACTTATCAACATCACCGCCTATGTACTTCGTTTTGTATCCTGTCTTAAGAAGAAACAACTCCAAAATGACACAATCTCACTGGAAGAATACAACACAGCACTCAACCTATGGCTAACTGATGAACAGTCGAAATTGGCGAATCAACCCAATTTTGAAAAACTCAAGACATCAATGCATCTGTTTATAGACACTGACGGAATGGTACGTTTAAAAGGTCGCTTCAATAATTCATCGATGCAATATGAAGAGAAATTTCCACTTTTATTACGTTCGGACAGTTGGATCACTAAACTTGTCGTCCGCCAAGCCCACGAGAGGATATTGCACCATGGAGTCGAAACAACACTTGCGAACATTCGTGCAAAGTATTGGATTGTCAAAGGAAGGAAAGTAGTCAGAGATATTCTTCACAAGTGCGTAACTTGTATCCGTTTTCAGGGGACTACTTTAAAGCCGCCCAAGTCACCAGATTTACCAGACTTTCGTTTATTTAATTCACATGCATTTCAAGCTACCGGATTAGATTTTGCTGGTCCTCTCACTATTCGATGTACCAAGAACATAAGAACTCAGGCCTATATTCTCCTCCTTACTTGTGCTTCTAGCCGTGCGATCCATCTGGAACTGGTCAACGATTTGTCAGCTCCAACGGTTTTCGTCGCTTCACAGCTCGTCGTGGTACTCCTGACATCATTATCAGTGACAATGCTAAGACATTTCGATCTAAAACGACTAAACGTTTCATGGTCCAGTCAGGTATCGATCAAAGGTTCATCCTACCAGCCTCACCTTGGTGGGGAGGGTTTTACGAAAGACTCGTCAGATCAGTCAAACAATCGCTACGAAAAGTCCTCGGAAAGTCTTTGTTATGATTATCATACGAGGAATTACAAACTGTTCTCTGCGAGATCGAAACTGTCATAAACAACCGCCCACTCGTCTATCAAAGCGATGACGATCTTCACAGAATCCTGACACCTTGGAATCTCATCCATGGACATCACAATACCAAACTTTTTCGCCAAGCTGATGTTCCAGTTGAAATTGAAACAGTACGTGATGTAACCAAACGATATCAATACCTTCGTAAACTTTTGAACGATTACTGGAAACGATTTTCCACAAACTACATGAATGAACTGAGGCAGACACACCTTTACCAGAAAAGTCCTGCCAAAGAAAGCCGTAAACTTCTTGTTGGTGATGTCGTACTTGTTCGTGACGACACACCTCTTCCACGTCACCGATGGAGAATAGCCCGAGTTGCTGAATTAGTCATTGGCAAAGATGGAAACGTCAGAGGAGCAAAACTTTCTATGCTTACTGACAACTCTCACACAACTGCTTACCGTCCTATGCAAAAACTTATCCCGTTCGAGATCAACAACGACACATCACATCCTGTTACCGCACCTCACGATACAGCGGAGATCGATATTTCTGAGACCAAACCCCAGGAGGAAAGTACCGGTAAAGAGCACAAAGGGAGAAAGGCCAAAACATTAGGACAATACGAGCGAAGGCTCCGGAAAAAATATTGTTAATTTTCTCTTGTGGTGGAGGATGTTAGAAACAGTATATTTAGTAGCGCCCTTTATGCGCCCCTTGTTAGAAACTATATATTTAGTAGCGCCCTTTATGCGCCCTTTGTCAAATTGTGGTTTCAATCTATAGCGTTAAGATTAGAAGATATATCTCTTTTTATGTAAAATTTCATTCAAGATGGTTGTGTTTTTACTGTTTTGAAAAAGTGTAACAGTTCCTGAAAGTGTATATTACCTAGTGCGCATGCTTGAACGATGCTTTTAAAAATGGTAGATCCAATCAGGCTCAACATTGATGGAATATATTATGTAATTTATAATAGTAATAATAATTATTATAATAATACTATTATAATAATAATAATAGACCCGATGTAAGAAGTTGTCAAAAGTAACGCTTTTTAATTGCTTGAATAAAGAGAAAATTGGAGTAAATTATTTATTATTAAAACATCAATATCCAGTATCTAGATGACTATTTCATATTTTTCTCTTATTATGGCTTTATATAAATCATATAATTTATGTTAATCTTTTATGAAGGAAGATAGCCATTCTCGTTATATTTATCGTAGAAAGTTACTGTCATATAATTCATGTTTGGTCTTTCTACATTTTGGACGATTTTTTAATTTGTGAGACCACCTTTTTTTTGTTTTCTGTATTATATCTAAGTACATATAATGTGATTTATGTTTTTACACCTTTATTTCTGTACTGAGAATGTGACCGTGCTAGAAATGTATTATTGGCTGTGCCGAGATTGTAAAATTTGTTGTTTTTTTTTGCTGGGCTTGGATTGTAATTCATGGCTGTCCTGGGAGTAAATTTTGTATTAGTTTGCTTGTAAAATTGACTGTGCCGAGATTGTAAAATTTGGACTTTTGGCAGTACTGGGATTGTGCTGAGATTGTCATTTTTGGCTGTGATGGGATTGGGAAATTACAATTTTACAACTATTTTATTACAATTTTTACAGGAATAAAAATAAACAATATATACATTCCAAGTATTATAAATGAGAACATACAAAATTACTGACAGTTTTTACAAAAGAAAGGAATGTCTGGAAGCACCACACGTGGGACATGCTCGTACCCATGATGAAATCAACCGCTGCACCAAGAATGAGAAAAGTGTCAGTTTATCGTTGTGGATGCACTCCATCAAGTGAACTCGCATGGGTTCTTGCGACCAGTCGCATCGCTCAGGAACCCGTCCGTTACAGAGACAGGTGGCCACAGCCAGAGAAAACAGTCCACATTCAGAACCCCCTCGTTGTTTCTTTATGTCAATCCAGTTTACTGTCATTTGTCCTGTCGGTTGAAGTAGGTAAGCCAGCTGTTTGAGCAACTTGTCCTTGTGGGTTGGTGAAGCGTCTTTGTACAGAGAGTCATATATGTTTACGGAGTCCTTGTCACATCCCACGTTACTAACTGTAATCCAATGAGCACCACCCATGTTGAGTATCTGAACGAAGTCCTGGCCACTGTGTCCACCCTTCTTCTTGAACTCTCCCTTGCTTCCAACATAAAACAGCTCTTTTGATGTACATGTCAAGTTTAACATATCAATGTAGCAAACAATATACATGTATATCAACTCGTGGATAGTAGTTATAATGCGGTAATACATTACTTACTTGTGCTATCCCATTGATGATTCTTGGCCTGGTTCTTTAAGTTCCTTGTCTCCTTCTTGTCCAATCCAGTCCAGGTGGGCACTTATCTGTTGCAAGTAAGGAGACGATGGGATGTTGTCCATCTTACCAGGGGGTAATACAGGATTTGAATTTGGGCGGCGCAAGCCGTCCACATTGAGCCTCGTGAGACAAAAAAATGGACAGGGGGTCTGGGGGTGCTGGAACCCCACCGAGCGGGGTGTGGGGCGGAGCCCCAGAAATTTTTCCATTTTCAGGTCTATATAGGTCTAAAATGCCTTAAATCTGAACATAATTTAACACTTTGACGTTCTTTTTCTTCTTGGAAACTTTCACATTTATGTAACAAGGAAGATTGGTTATCAAATTCAAAATATTTTCTTCGATATTCAACACGTGAAGCGATGTTATTTCATCAGATTTTGTGTTTACATGTCCGTCTCGCTTCGACATGTTTTAATTTTTGATTGTGGTTAAATTACAGAACGCTATATAAAGATGTCCAATTTTATTCTGCAAAATAAACCTCTAGCCTTAAAAAAAAGTTCGGATTTTTGCAGACTAAAGAATGCGTCGACGGGTTAATTATATGACGGTGGTGTTGGGAATACCACGTTGAACTACCAACCTCGTTACCAGCACTTCTTTTTTTCTTCAGATTTGTCCGTTTTAGCATTTTATTATGACTTGTGCCTGTTGCTTTTATTTCTTCCACGCACCATAACTCTTGTTCAGTAGAAATATCAACAAAATGTATATAACTTAACTTTACTCGCAAAGCACTTTTAAACAGATCACAACAAACTAATTGTTTCATTCGTTGCACAGCAAATGTCGTTTACTCGGGAATACATTAACATAAAAGTTTTTTAAGTTTTTAGGTGCGTCGTCAATCAATTATTTTTTCTCAGACGCGCGATCGGTAATTTTGTAAAAACCTAGCTGTCATGTTTATTTTCTTCAGACTCTACTGCATGTTTATTGGTTTTGTGAAAGTGTATTTTTTGTTGTAAACAAAACTGATTGTTTCTTTGTGTATTGATCTTTTTTTTCTTCCATCGAATGCAGCATAGTTCTTCTGCATTTATCTGTCTCTAAGTTGAATGGAACTTTTAAACAACCTGTAACATCGCGCGTAAACATGTCTGTCGGTTTTCTTCCAAACTTCTATGATTGACGTCAAACCTTTTGAAACGTTTACTATTAATTGGTAACGTTAAATTTCTTTAAACAAACTAAATTTCTTAATAAAGCTATACATTGATATATTTAAAGAACGGTGAATCGATTATAATTTAAAACGAAAAAATATATTTACATGACTAAATAAATTACTTTAAAGTAAGTTCTTTAAGATTTCATTTACAAGAGATATATTTAAGACGCGTGATTATTAGTAAAATAACACAGTTAGGGGCGCGGTGGAGAGCGCACCTTAAATTATTATAATTATCGCGCGCCTCTAAATGCCAGGCTTGTAAGTTATGATTGTTTTTAAACTTTTTTGAACCCGCCCAATCAACAACCATTCGAAACATGATGAGTACTTACTTGTTCAGATTTACTGGAGGGTATTATATAGATATATATTGAATACCATGATGGAGATACAAGATTTCCCCGCGTTATAGATGCAAGCATATTGTCTCGATTACTCGTTTTTCAAAACTAAAATGCTGTGATCAGTAAAGGCAACAATAACAAACTTTGCAGTATTTTCATGATCACAAGTCAGAAGGCAGGTCTATCAATAGAGGTGGATAAACAACACATGTTTTAAACAGATTGACACATTTTAATTAATACTCTCTAGTTTCAGTGATAAAGTTAAAAACAAAATTCATTGCAAAATTTTAAATTTGGGCGCCCAATAGCGCTTTGCGCTATAATATTTGACCTGTATTACCCCCAGCTTACTTTTCTGGATACAGAATCTCTCTTACATGCCATTGTCTTCGGTAATTTTTCCCATATTATATAACAAATGGATAAAACAATTCTGGCAATTTCCAAGAATAGATAATACAAAAATAATTCTAAATATGTTTTACGGGCCTTGTATACTTACAGAAATATCTAAAAGTGGTTACAAGTTTGATGAGGACAAAGAAACTATTTATATTACCTTTGTCATGTACATGAGTAGTACCTAGTAGTTTATTATGTTAAGTAGTAATGTTAAGTAAATAGAAAATAATAAAGGGGGTGCAAGAATCTTTTGGCCACGCTCCTTTTGGGTGTCTCTTTGACCACTTCCTGGGTAAATTCCTCTTGATACAAGGGAATATCCCTCAAATTATAATTGCAACGCGATCAAGAAGTAGCTAATACTGTAATAGCTACGTAGGTATAAGAACATGCAATATTCTTCATAGCTAGCTATTTTTTCTTGGTTCTACTGCTTTCTATCGTGATCTGCAAGCAGATAGTTCATTGTCAGTTACATGTGCAGAATAAGAGCGTGAGTGAAACATACACTTATAACATTGAAAAAAAACACAATTTCAAGTTTTTGACTTGACTTTTGGCTTGAAAGGGCTTTGCACCCCTGGATCCTCTGCATCCGCCACTGTCAATACTTGATTTCATAAGCCATTTCTTTAAATATAGCCAGCTAGCTACAAATAACTGTTAGTTCGATCTCAAAACGGTAGTATGTACCGAGGGTTAAAATAACCCAGTGCGCAATCCAGAGATTTTCAATTTTCTGACATGTCGGGCGCTGTTATGTCGGCGCGCTTTTGTCGGGCGCTCTTATGTTTTGTGCTCTTATGTCGGTTTCTCCTATGTCGGCATGCTTTTGTCGGTCGCTCTTATGTTGGGCGTCCTTTTGTAGGTCGCTCTTATGTCGGGGGGCTCTTATGTCGGTCGCTCTTATGTCGGCGCGCTTTTGTTGGGTGCTTTTATGTCGGGCGCTCTTATGTCGGGTGCTCTTATGCTGCGCGCTTCTTTCGGTTGCTCTTATGTCGCCGCGCTTTTGTTGGTCGGGGTGCAGTTGTCGGCCGCGCTTATGTCGGGGTGCCGCTTATTTCTTCTATGATTAGTATAACTCATTAACTAGGATGAATCTCAGGTGTTTCTCTGAATATTCATTTAGATAACTTGTTGCCACAAGATGACCCGTTGCCACATTATTACTCCTTGCCACACTCTTTGCAACAAAATAATTCGTTGTCATGTGATGACTCGTTGCCAACTCTCACCTTCCTCTTCCTCTACACCATTCACTCTTAAATTATTCCGTCTTGAACGGTCTTCAAGCTTAGTCAACTTAGATTCAATAGTTGATATATTAGCGTTTGAAGATGATTCTTTCAACTTTGAATCAACTACCTTTAGTTTATCTTCCACTAGATCACCGTGAAATTGTAGCGATTCTTGCTGGTCATTAATTTCGCGTTTTAAAATGCCATTTTCTTTCACGACAATGTCAATTTTACTCTCCAATCTTTCCATGAAGAAGTTAAAAAAGTTTATTAAGGTTTTCTCGTGCAAAGATAAAATTTCTTTGACTTGGTCAAATGAAAAGCTATCTGATTTAGGTCCCATACTTGGGCAGAGTTGGTAATATAAATTTTGTGGGATTAAATGGAAAAAAGGTTATAATTATATTTGAACTGGTATCAGTGATATGAACAATGAAATAAATTTACTTGAATGGAGACACTCCGCCCGGTGGCAAGCAGTTGGGCGTTAAAATCTGCACAAGAAAATAATAATATGAAAAGTATGCACTGCGAAGGAGAATTAATTATGATATGTTAAATGAGATTAATAATAATTGCTATTTAATAAGAGTGGAAGTATTAGAAGTCGTTGAAAGAGTAAGTTAGGAGATTTTAAATTATAATCAGTAAAAAGAAATGTTCTTTTCACAACAATTTCCACCAAAATTATCTAAAAAACTTTTCCAAGAGAACCAAAAAGTAAATCCAAACAAATTCCAAAACAACCACTATGTAATCAACAATAATTTCTCCTTCTACGACTGTACAAAACAAGTTCAAAATATCAAAAATCAACACACAAAAACACGTCTTTCTTCTGCAAAAGTTGATTGATAATTGTTTAATTAATTATTCGTCATCTTCACTATCACTCGCGTCCAAAAAAGGAGACTTGGACAAAATCTCATATATACTGAGGACTGGTACTGACTCTTCCACTTGTTTACGCTATCATCTTCTTACCTTAAGTGTATTTCCAGCGCATCCATCACCTTTGGTGTGACGTGTAACAGCAGCCATGCTAGGAAAATTAACGTGACAATCCTTGCAGATTTGTTTGCTTAGATACTCTTGCACACTTGGAAAATACAAATCGTATGGCATGTGTACATAACCACATTCTGTGACCAGTTTGCCGAGTGGCGTAATTTTCCAAAGATCTAGAAACTTGTCAGAAGATTTGACGTTTTTAGGGTTTGGTATACATAATCGTTACGTGTACGTTACTAACCAACAAACAAGACCAACAAATTCACTATCCCGTTTTTTTTCTTCTCTGGTATCTTATTAGGACTAATCAATATTGTCACTGGCTCATTCGCTCCATTAACTTCGAAGGAGTGGTGTTTATTGGTAGTATCCCCATAAAAGGATTTTTTCCGACCATAAATGTATGGTTCCTAAAGCGGGATTTACACACGCGAAAAGTTTGAGCGAACAAATCTGAGCGACAAAAATTCTTGAATCTTATTGGTTAAAAACATTGTTCGCACGAGCAAACAATTCATTCGCTCACTATCATTTACACGAGCAAAAAGTTTGAGCGAAGAAATCTGAGCGAAAACCCGCGTGCTAAAATCACATGGTTTTCAAAATAATATTGTTCAAAATGGAAGGAAGTAAACGCGAAATTTTATTTGTAATGTTAGTGCTATTAAGAAAAAGAATCGAGTCAAAATGACAAGGGGAAAAAAGAAGAAAAAAAGACGTTTTTGGACCCGACAAATCTTTCTGGAACACCAACAAAAGGCGTTCACAAAATATCACAACTTGGTGCACGAAACGAAATTATTTGATCATGAATGTTTTAATAAACAATTTCGAATGACACCCACAATTTTTAATAAATTATTGAACTGGGTTGCTCCAAAAATTTAAAAAGTTCTTCTTGGTTCATGTTTTGTGTTTAAAAGTCTTGTTTAGCCAGAAGTTGTTTAAAAAACAATGAATTTTCATTGGCTCAATTTAATTTTTCGCTAGCTCTTAGCCCCAAAAGTTCACTCGATTTGAAGGTTTTTGAACGCGCGAAAATTAAATAAAATAAAACTCTCGCGTGACGCAATGTTCTGTTATGAACCAATCAAATTCAAGAATTTTTGTCGTTCAGATTTGTTTGCTCGAACATTTTGCGTGTGTAAATCCCGCTTAAAGTCGATTGAATTTTAAGGCGCAAGGCTTTCTTTCCAACACCATTCAACTCATAAGAAAAAGGAAGGCGCGTTTGAAAAGAGAGATGTGTCAAGCAATAAATCAAAACAATATCCCCCTCAGGGTGTTTTTTGTAAAAAAGTGTCTTTTTTAGGCTGGCGTGGCGCTAAAAACCCAAACATGATGTGCCGACGATGCCAGAAAACTCCAAGCGCCGATAATTTCAAAAATGTTTGTAGGCAGATTTTTTGAATTCCTTTTTCAAACAGTTTCTCACAAACATAATGGATTTTTTTGTTCATGCCCTGGCTATTCAAACTGTACTGCATCTCTCTTCATCGTTTATGCAAGAGAAAAACAAATTTTCGTCGAGGAACATGATAGCCCTCTCGGTGGACATCCCGGAGAAACAAAAACAATAACCAAACTAATAGCCACACTATATGTTTATATGGTTATTTCACTAAAATGGTTAATTCACTAAAAAGGGCTTTCAGATATTTATGGTATTTTTTAATAAAAATATAAAAGTTACCTTAAGAGTCGGAAATAGCTGACGGAAAATAACTAAGAGCATCTCACCGATCCTATTATTAAACTACGTTGAGATGACATCTGATCCCTTATCGCTATTTCAGAATACTGTGTTTTGATTGGTTATATTCCAAATTTCGTATGGTAAGGAAAAAATGGGAAATGGTACACTTCACCAATGGGGTATTCCTCAGACGGTAGTGACTAATTCCTACTCAGCAAGTCAGGTAGCGAAATAATATATTTCAAAAATTACCCAAGATGCATTTTTTATATTTTCTTATATACTTTCACTTTCGATTGCCAAATTATGCTTTTTGGTTTATTGCAGATCGTTTAAGAAAATTAAAAACTTAAAAAACATAATATAAAAAACAACAAATTATATATATTCAAGAAGCTTATAAGACATAATAATAGTAAATATAAATACTAGAAATATGTATCAAATGACTGGTATCAGGTGGGTGCCTGATCACTTCTTGGAAATTAAACTTGTATAAATATATTTTGTTGCAAGCATTTGGAGCAACAAAGGGGTCGGCGTCACAAGTGGGCTGCTGCGACTTTTAGGCCCGAAATCCCCCCACTTTTTTGACCGAGAATGATGTTATAGCTATAAGTGTTTAGAAGAAAAAATAATAAAAGTATATTATATAAATGGCATTCTAATAAAGAAAATACCACTCGAAAGTGTTGTGAATTTTTCTTTTCCCGCCACCAACACACGCGCGCGAGATATCATGATAGAAACGCATAAATTAGAATATGTTTTTGCATAATTATAATAATTAAATAAGCTTCGGGTAAGACAACTGAAACGCGAACGAAGAGAAGAGCGAGAAAAAGATAACTGTGATAATAATAAGTTTGCTTTTACCTGCTGTGTCATTGTTTGCTATAACATTTTTGTTTCAATCATTAACCAGATATTAAGGTATTATTATTATTATTACAGTATCTAGAAGTTTATTATTATTATTTACGAATCTTTAAACGGGGTTAAAAACACCAATGACAGTGTATATATATTCAAATTTACACCGGTAAAACGCAGTTATCAATGTTGGTCCTGTTCAGACTTAAAATTTAAAATATAGTTTATATATATAAAAATTTAGTCAAAGAAAATTTTAAAAACAATGTTGGTGTTAAAAGTATAAAATCAAGAATGTAAGTGTGTGAAAGAATTGGAGACGGTGATGTGAAAAAAGCTAAGTCATGACAGCCCATCTATACCGAACCGATGCATAAGCTAGCTATTACTTATTCTTCTTTTGCTTTTTTTAAACACGTTTATTGCTCTTTCACTTTCTTTGAAATTCATGGCTGGAGATGCCAGTTTGATGGTGAAATGGCCAAGGGATGTAAGTTGTCACATTGAACTTTTCGAGAAAAATAACTTTACCCCCGTTTAAAGACATCCAACTCCATCCTATCTATGGACAGTACAGCACTTTTCCTGTTTGGGAGAATTATCGGAAACAAAATCATGGCTTTTGTAGGACATAATAAAAATGAAAAATCAACAAAATTAACACATTACTAAAATACTGTTATAAATAATGTAGCTTTATAAAACACAATAATTCAATTTCTTCTGTCGTTTGCAGCTATGCTTAATGGATAATATGATTAAGCGATAACTGATCTAAGTACACAGTAAAATTGTAATTTGTTTGGTGAAGCGGTAGAAGAGTAGAAGAGTAGAAATTTAATTATAAACATAAAGTACCCCCAGCACTTCACCTGTTGGCCATTAGATTAAAAATATTTGTTTCTGGAGGCAATCTACCAACGTAGAGAATGTCTAAAAAACAGGAAAAGTGTTGTACGAATTCCAATGTTCTTTACCTCTATTTGAATTCATTTTTTGCTTATAAACCCCTATAAATCTTTACAATTTCGCCCTATTTTGTGAGATAAAATAAGCAGCAACTTATGTAATTCTGCAATCTTTGGGAAGTCCCTTCAGGAATTCTATTTTAAAAATATTTCTTCTCTGTGGAATTCCGCCTTTTTCTTATACTCTATAGCTTTTTCACATATCCTCAATAGTGGGTTTTGGACGTTTTCTGGAAAAGCCCATTACAATACTTCTTTGTTTTTGATGTGTTTTTTTACGCTAGCGTGCGTTCTACTAGTAACCCAAAACGTTAAAGATAAGGAACTAAAATCAACCTAAAACATATTTATATTATATTTTGCAAGTAACAGTAGCTAATTCACCTCCTACAGAAATAAATCCAAGGGGAATTCTTTTAAACCGAACTGAAAAGAAAAACTTTCAAAATAATTCTCTTTCCACTAACGCAAAATTACACGCGTAGCAAAAACTTATCTTCACTGAATGAATTGAAAACTTACTCGATCAATTTTGGATAGAGAAGGATTAATCATGATTAACTTTTAACTTTGTAAATATATATTTTTTAAACAAAGGTTACTGTTATTTGCCTATATACTTTATTTTATTGTGCATATTATATATACTGTACATTATTTATTTCATGCCAAATCATAATAATAATAATATTAATAACAATAAAAGAATTGCATTTTAACGTCAGAACTCACTTTTTTAAACTTCAATTTCGTCATAATTTAACATGATTTTGTGTATAAAGGAGGTACCTAAGCAGATACTCAACACCTGAAGAAATTCTCACTTCATCAACCACCTGCGTAGATAGTCAAAATAACGAAGAAATTAGGGATTTGTAAAGACATCTAAAAATTGGTAGTTGGACCCCTGAAATTCTACGATAAATAAAGTAGAGAGAAGATTTAAGTTCATGTCTTCAGTAATGTAAATTAATTTGTTTAAATCATTCTTTGATGATAATATCTTATTAAAAGACTTCTCAAAAAACTCAGTGTTTCCAGCTGGCTGTCTGTACGTTCACCCTATCCTAAGTCTAACTTTAGATCTCATCAAAAATGATTTGTCATATGTAGGCCGATGTGATCTACCGTGTAATTTACACCAATTACACGTGGAAAATTATGTACCGATCACATCAATATGCTTTATTTTCATTATAAGAGGAGAGTGTTTTATAAAAAAAAACTGTACGATGGAGAATGATGCGAAGAAAAAAGATGGCGCCACCAAAACGGAGAGTAGAATTTTGCGTAGGGGAGACATCCTCCCACCCCCGTGGTATCAGACCTGCATTTTAGCGATTGAAAATAAACGTGAGTAATTTTGGTTAGCCATTTTTCAATTGTTTTTTGTATCTAGCTAGCTAAAACTAAACAAAAATTATTTTCTTGAATTGAATAATAATACATAGATAACATTGTTGGAAGAAACATATTTGGCCTCTCAT
This sequence comes from Candelabrum cocksii, assembly GCA_963930725.1. Taxonomy (NCBI): domain Eukaryota; kingdom Metazoa; phylum Cnidaria; class Hydrozoa; order Anthoathecata; family Candelabridae; genus Candelabrum; species Candelabrum cocksii. The sequence goes on along the minus strand of OZ005677.1, from coordinate 2,559,111 downwards.
TTCCAGTCGTATTATATATTATTTAAAGTGTTATTGTGAAATACTCGCATGTTTGGTCTTAATGATGTCCAGTAAGTAGCGCAGTGGTGTTCAACAAGTATATATATAGCTACACAATAACAAGAATTATATAATGCTACAATAATGAATTGAATAAAGATTGAATAAAAAGTGTTGTTGGTAATTAATTTTCATTGGTTGACATGAATTTGTTTCAGAGGAATTATTCTATTGAAAGAATTTACATTGAATGTGCCTACCTTATCTGACCCTCACAATTCAAGTTGTTCAAGTTAATATTCTAAACTGCTAACAGTTGTCAGTGAAAATGGTATGCTGAAGTGTATAATAACAAAATATGTGAAATTATTATGACTGTTTTATTTTCAGAAAATCTCCAACATGTCTGTGTCTCCTTTTGTAACTGTTTTGACGAGCTTTCAACATTGGTAAAAATGTATTTATGGCCAGCAACTCCTAAAAGACCAAGTGCTGCTTTCTCTAAAAAAATATTTCACATGTTTGTGTCACTACAGTTTGAAGGAAAGATTTCCCTTATGCCTTTCTGTGATGCTTTGTGCTGGAAGAATGGATATTTAGATAGAGATCTAGTAAGTTTAAGTTTTTAAAATTCTTAAATTTGATTAATTTAAATATATATATACAGTTCAAGGCGTTTATATATTTATTAATATTGCTATATGTTATATCATAAAACTCGTGTAGTTTTTCCTTGGTTTTTTCCATTATATTTATATATATAATATATAATAAATATTTTCAAACTAAGTCATGCAATTTATAACTTTTTGCTCTATAGTCTCTCGTTACTTAACTGTTTAATTTATTTTACTCAACACCCATATATTTGTTGTTATTTTAATTTAGAAACTGTGCTTTAACAGATTTCTTAAAACTGATTCAATTGACCAGTTCAGAATGTTTCGTCGATGGCTAATAAACTTACAAACTGTTTGTCCTACATATAAAGGATTTGATGAATGTACTGCATGTCCAAAGGTATTTGACTTGTATAACAATGTATATAATATAAATTCAAAAAAGCATCTAACTACAACATCTATTTGTTTTCAACACAAAATTCTACATCGTGTTTATTTTTCAGGTGAAGAATCAAATTTGACTTTTGGTAGAACGATTCGTTGCAAGTAGGATAGTGACACAATGTTCGAGCTTCAATGCTGTTGAAATCTTTCACAACTACTTCGTGGACACCAAATGCATGTCTTTTCATGTTGTCTTTTCTTGTAAATTGTAGACCACATAGATCACATAAAAATTTGCTAAAGAAGAAAAAAACGCTCAATGTAAATATCCATGCTGAGTTGTTCTTTGAAATTCTAATTTTGACATTACAAACTACCTATATAGGAACTAATACCGTTTTTCGAAAAGGAGTTTGCTAGAAAAAATAGAATATTCTGATGAGAAGCAAGAAAGTCTATAAGACATTACAGAAAGTCCGTTGGTGCAAAAAATTGAATTTCAATAATAATTAATTAATTTAATTTTGGCGTTTCCCATAAAAGATTAATTCAAGTGGGAAAAAATATTGGCGGAATATTATCCAGTACATATACAGTAATTATACATCATCTCAAATAATTTTCAGCAATTTTAACAAAAATAATAGCTCAAAGGTTTTGTATGATAAGGCCTTTTCAAAAGAGATAACCAAGAAAAAGAAAATACCATCCAAGTACAGGACGTATATGAAAAGCAGTTTTCACTTTTGTTGTAAATAACTGATTATAATTTTTTTTCTCCGTAACTACGGTGGCCGAGCAGGTGAAATGCACATGTGAATGTGAATTTTCGAAAAACGACTCCGGCAAATATCGCGGGTACAAACTTCGGGACAAAAATGAGTTTCGGAGGATGTCTCCCCTACGCACAATTCAAACGAGTACGTAGCTTCAAAGCAGAGAGAAAGGTGACTGTGGTTATTTGCACAGGAGAGAAACCTGTGAAAAAAACAATTAACATTCCGTGGGATAATGACGTATCTCAACAGACGTCTCGTTCGATTAGAGCTGCTCCGTCTTCAACAAGCAACAACAACACCACCAAGGATGATGATTGCTCTTCAGGCTCACCACCACCATGCTCATCCTCTCCTCTTTCATCTCCATTAAACAGAAAAGCAATTCCATATAGCGAGATAGCTAAAAATAGTGCAGATAACTGGAGAATATTAAAAGAAAAAGCAACTTCCGCGTTCTTATATAATTCCACTATACACTCAAATTTTTCAGATAACCACCATTTAACGTCTACTACCCACAGTCGGTTCAATTGCATCAACTGTGATGAATTAACTTTAGTAGAGAAAATGGTGCAGTGCCCAGATTGTTTTTTAAATTGTTCTGTGAAAGATGTTTTTATTCCATTCACAATAAGTTTTCCATTTTTCATATAGGGAAAAGATGGTCTGATGAGGTTGGTTTTATTCAATTTGTGTTTATATAGGTTAGCAATTTATAACATAGACCAAAAGTACAAACATTATTGAAAAATAAATATGCTAATTATGCATAGATCGTTGTTTTTTTATGTGGACAGTAGTATTAAATCAATATAGATGTGGCCTGTCTTATACAGACAATAGTAATAGTTTTTCTAAACTGAATTTGAAATATTTTCCTGTAAAACACAATTTTAAAGCTTAAAAATCTAAAGGTAAAAATATATTATATATTAAAAGTCTAATTTCATTTTCATAACCCGATAAGAGATATCAATCCGCATTATAATTGGGGAAATTTTGATCATTACCACACTAAATTAAAGGAGAATTTAAAATTCCCTAACACTTACTCGCACTAATAAATAGAGGAAAATATATTGTTCATTTTTCGAAAAATAGGCTATCCGCACTAATTAGAGGGCGCACTAAATTAGAGGTACTACGGTAATACCGTAAATTCTCTAATTTAACGCGTGTCCTAATTAACGCGCATAGGCAATTTTTAGGGAAAATTGTAATTTATTTCCTTCCAATTATTAACGCGTAGCCAAGTTTTAGAATAATTAAGCTATAAGCTAGCTATGGATATATTTACTTATGGATCGTTTTCGCATAATTAGCATATTTATTTTTCAATAATGTTTGTACTTTTGGTCTATGTTATAAATTGCTAACCATTTATAAATCTCATGATGTCATAAACAATAGGCAGCCATTATGAATTCAGGTGTTTGTTGTTTCCCCACCATAATGAATGGTTGTTATTGTTATTATTAACTGGTGTCCCCGAGAGTAGATCAAAACAACAACAAAATAGGGCTATATTCCATTATTCGGAATAATTTAATTGATTCACTTCAAGACTTTAAATGTTCAATGTAAATTTTTTGAAAGAACAAAAATATTTTATTTGTTTAAATTAGCGGCCGTAAGTTTATGTTTCTTCTATCAGTTACAGGCCAACTTGGCCTAATGCCAGCTCGACCTACTAACTCAGCCTACAAACTCGACTGAGCAAACAGACGAGTCCTCATTTTGTACGTAACCAACACAGCTAAATCAATATGCCTGCCCGCGTTCGGAAATCTTGCTAATATAACAACAAATGTTGATATTCACATAAATGATTGAACAATAATATATAAACATATTCAGACAAAATTAACAAAGAAAATATTAAAGGAAACGTCAAATTCATAGTTAGGCCGAGTTTGTAGGCTGATGGCTGATGAGTACTGTATTTATCATTTATATAAAATATCTGCTGGGGTAGGGGAACCATTCTTGATTTTTCCTCTCAAATCTCATTAATTTTTTTAAGTTATAGTTGAAGTTATTTTAAAAGTACCAAGATATATAATACAAATAATTATGCAGGTGTATATATAAAAATGCAACAAACTTTATATAACCAAGATATCTAGAGTTATTATTTTTTGTTCTTCTAGTGTGGATATTTTAAGTGTACCAGTACAATTTATTGTAATCAAGGCGTCTAATTGTTGTTGTGAGTTATCTGTTAAAAGATCAGTTATAACATTTGATGCATCGGGTATGATAATTGTTTTCATTTTTTCTTTTGTTGTGACAACATGAAAAAACAGGAGATTGATTTATTGTTTTTTGTTACTCTTTGCAGTGAGATGATCAAGATGTTAAATTCTGACTTGTTATTTTCATTTATAGATAGAACTAAATAATCTAAGACTAAGTCGAATTAAAAATGAATGCCAGTAAATGCCTATATTTGAGATAAATTTTAATTAATTTATATTAATTGACGTAGCTTAGTCTTAAATTTGTGATTTTTAAAACATACTTTAGGTTGTCAGCACAATGCATTTGTAAGCGAGTGTCAATGTTCGCCCAATCTAGTGGATGTGCTACTCGCTCACCAATATTGGCCAAGCTCTCCAGTAAAACCAGCAATTGCATTTAGCTTCGAGCTCATGGACTTATTTGAAGCACTATTTTTGAATGGGAATGTGGCGGTAAAATCCTTTTGCAAGGCTCTTTTCTCCAAAACAAGCTATCATGGGAAATATGTTCAGGTAGACATATAGTACTTCGACAAAAATTTAAGACAGAGTTTCAAAGTCTTTTCTTTCACTTATCTGGCTTATCAATGACATTTTTTAGTAAGAAACAATTTGTATAAACATTTTAGAATTTAATTCTTCCATGAAAACTGAAATAAGTTTACCATTTTATTAAGATATATAATCTGAATATTATTTTGGTAGAAATTTATGTTAATTTTTTTGTTTTTGTAGGTTAACACTGTTTATAAGTTGCTCACTGGTGAATGTTTTTTAAGTTATATGTTATACAAACATAACATAACAACATTTAAACCAAGATTTTCTGGTTTTCCAAATGGTACGGTTTGTCCTGCTTGCCCAAAGCTTTGTTCTTTATTAACAATTGAGTACTTTCTCAGCTTCTTGCATGTATATATATGGTGTATATTCACTGGACACAACCAACAGTGTCATTACTTGCAAAATGATACTAAGTATCGTATAGTATTTTAAAATTCTACGTTTGTAAACAATGAAAATATTTGCGATAGAAATGTTCATTTTTTGTAGAATTCCGGAACAATGATACTTTCATTTGATGCACTTTTTGGGTTAGTTCGGAAGAACTCTTCAGGAATCAGTCCATATGACCCTGTTCTGAAAGATGAATATTTCATGGACCAAAATGCTGTTGACAAATTTGTCCGAACATATAATTTGAAACTTTCATCATCTGAGCTGCAGGTAATATTATATGATGGGCTTTAACACTATATTAACAATCATAGATAAAGTATTTCTATGTAAAGTTAACAGTGCTTTGAAGCCTGTCAAGTTTTAATAGCCTAGATCACCTATAATTGGTTCGAGGTATAGTATATGTAAATGGTAAATGGATGATTATAATCACCAGGGGCCGCGGCGACGGGGAGGGGGGGGCCATGGCCCCAGCACATGAAAATTGAGAAATGAAAATCAAAAATCAAATTGAGAAATTCAGATTAGAGAGTTTTCGAATAATTCCTCTCAATTGCAAATAAAAAAGTGTTTACATATTTCCTGTATGTTTAAAGTGAAGGCATTACATTGCGCATTTTAACGATTTATAAAAGTTTATCATCACTTTAGAAAAATGTAAAAAAAGTTTTTGCTTTTTGTATTTTAGTTTTTTAAAAACAGAGTCCTTCAGTGCGTCGATTTTGAGTGCTTGGATTATTTGTCCTTTTTTAAGAGAATTTTGGTTGGTCTAGTTTTGATGAAATCATGGAAAGGCTACATTACGAAAATTTGAAATTTCTTCCGAATTTTTTATTTGCACCATACATGCGTTACTTTTTAGGATGTATGTTCATCTTGTATATCACATGAACAAGAAATATTCTTACTCTGCAAATAGTTCATGTTTCATAATGAATTTGTTAAAACTGGTAAAAAGAGGCTTGTTTTAGCCAATCTAAAGGGGCCAATTTTCAAAAATTTTCTTTGCACGTCGCCGCCAACCAAGGTGGCGCCTCCTTAGTCACTATATTATGTGGCCCCTCCATTTTCAAAGTCGAGCCGCGGCCCCTGATCACTTTTCCCTGACTTTTAACCAAAATAGTGAATTTTCCCCTAACCATTTCTCACCTTGAAATGCTGCAGTCTTAAAAAATTATGTGACGGCTATTTTTATCCAGCCATTCACAGCTCTTCATTAAAGTAACCTTTTCTTATTTATTATTTAACCTTATCTTATTTATACTTTTTAGGCGTGTAGTGATTTCAAAGCTGTAAGCACTCGACGTTCAAAAAAGGTGAACAAAAAGCTAGATGAGACAGGCATATTTGGTTGTGCATGTCGCCACGAAGTACCAAAAAGGTTTTTTAACCTCAAGTATGGAGAGGGGTAATTATTATTGTTTTACAAAACTCATTGTCAATTGCCATTTATGTTATGTTAACTAGTATAATGGAAAATAGTTAATAGGTGGAACTGAACTTATTGGCTTTGTTATCTTTATAGTTTCCTGGTGCTCATAACACGGGTATATAATGGATTTGATCAAGACGTATTGTATACTACACCATGTTGTTTGATAAGATGTTGTTAAATATTACTCTTCTATTTTGTTTTAGATTAGCAAATGCGGTTTACTTGCTTACTTCAATTGTGAATGAAACCAGCTCTGATGTAAACATTGTAATGTATGACATTGCATGCACCTTAGTAAGACATTTAAAGGTATTATAGTTATGTTTTATTTTAAAAAGTAGCTGTAGTTTTGTAAATATTTACGGTGTAATTAGTTATTTGGCCTAGTGTTATGTATAATTCTGCCTCTAAAGAAAGTAAGTATCAAAGATTTATTAGCAGAAAATGGTCATCAATCATCAATTGATTAGCAAAGTGGAATATTTATTGCCATAATATTAAGAATGATAGTGATTTTTATAATTTTTTTAGAAACGCGGGAGTAATCTTTTAAACAAAAATATATCATACTGCATACGATCATTCCATGTGTATGGACATAAAGTTGATTGCCAAGTAAGAAAATGTTTATCGTCAAAGATCTCAGATCATCGTGAAACAGATATTCATTTGTTTTTCAGACAGGGGGCACTTGACTTACATAGCAATGAAGAAGAAGAACTTAAGAGGTATTTGTACATTAAATAAATAATTATACTATACTTTATTATATATATCTTATGAATGAATGATTATGTATATATATATATTCCTTCGTGTCCTTCCCTGGACCATTATTCTTTTTATAATCTATAGAACTGAAAGCGACCTACGAAAAATGGAGAAAAGGCTTGGGATTGCACAGCGATGGGATACTGATTCTTTGCACTTTAAGTCTACTTTGTCGACGGTCAATGAAAGAAGAAAAAAACATCTACTAGCACAACTTCAAGGATTTGTGTTTAATAAGTTGTTGCTCAGTAACCTAAAGAAAAGATACGCTGGTAAACCTTCATATTATACTTTTTTTCATTCAATGTTTATTTGTAATTATGAAAGGATACACATTCCAGTTTTATATCGATAGGGTAGGTGGTGGTGATTGTTGTTATAAAATAATAAGAAGAAACTTTAAAACATATCAATTTTGTTTGAGATTAAGAAGGGTGTTACTTGTGTATATTGAAATAGTGCGTTTTACTATGACATACCATTACGATAAATGTGTTCATGCTATAGATTTAAGTATTCTACTTCAAGATTTTTACAGAATATCTAATCTAACTTTAGATGGCCAAATGATCGCTATCAAATTGAGCAAGCAAATGTCTAGCAACAACAAGTTAATAAAAACCGCCATTCAACGCTACAACGCAATGTACCAGAGTCAGTTGATGCCTAACGAGTTAGAATGGACAAGTGCAGTTGATTTTGACAGCGCGTTCTGGAAAAGTTTAGAACAAGGACCCTCCGATTCGAAAATACCTGCAATTGTTAGGAGAAAATGCATTGAACTACATCAACTAAATCTGCGTTCAATAGAAGAGTTAGCGTTAGTTAAGAGTGAAATGGCTAATGTGTTGTCGTTTTATGAAGACAACACGCTGTTGTACGAAAATAGTTTAGCTGCACTTGGTGAAGATATCGTTGAAATGGGTTGGAGAGCTATACTGAAGAAAACTGTACAGCAATTCAAAGAAACAACAAATAAACTTTCAGGCATGTTCTATAAATTTATTGAAAGCAGCGACGAAAATGAACACACTTTTGAGGCAACTTATTTGAGCTCCGACGATGACGATTCTGATGACGATAATCTGGATATAGACTTTACTGTAGAACAGCCTTGTTGAGTACAAAATTAACTTGACGTAAAACGCCGTATTTCATCAAAAAAAAACGCAGCACAAATGGGAGCAATTAAATACACTATACTATGTTCATACTATTCCGGATAGCTTTTCACAACGACACAAAAAGCTATCCGATATAATGTGAACAGAATCGTTTCATGACGATGTTTCGTTTTCAAGGCGTTCACATTATACGGATAGACATACTTTGGGCTTTGAGGTTTATTTCTTTTCAGTTTTAAAAATTGTTTTCATAAATTTTCGTTTCTTTCCCCGATTTACAAGCATACCGCATAGAATTCGTTGATACGCAACCAATGAACTGTTCCATAAATGCTGTAATGCGACTATTTTATTCGTCTTCATAATATCTGTAGACGACATCTTTCATAAAATTCTAAATGCATTAAATTCTTTTCATCAATTTCATCGTTGCGTCTTAAAAGCTATCCGATAAATAACGTATCACTTTCGAGAGCGTTGCGTCTTGATGGTTATCCGGTACAAAAATTATGACGATTTTAACGTTTTAAGTGTGTATTGGTAAACAAACAAGAAAAAACAAACATAAAAAACTATAAATTTCGTCTCTCATAATGCAAACATAAAACGTCCTCTATGAAAATCTCTAATGTTCATTTAGCTGGTGCAAATAAATACAATGATTAAACATGCATTATTCCAATAAGTTATCGTTGCATTGTGGTATATTGTGGTTGGTGTGATGTAGATTCATCCAGTTAACCCAATCATTGGGCTATTCACATGCAAAGTTTCGTTTGATATAACCTTAGGTAGGGATCTATGTGTTGAATTTACGCATGCGCAAACCAATATATTCAAATTTTAAAAATAATTGTCACATATTTCAGATTAATACTATTATTTTCAATCGCCATTAAAGATTTCAACTCAATATCATGATTATTCACATTTTAGCCCAAAGTCCAATATACTGGGATATTGATAAGGGTAAGTGTCGAGCTTCTTATATCTCCTTGACTACTGGTCGGAATCACTTCAAATCGTTAAAAAAGAGTGTTTTTTTTATAGGCCGATGACACCATAGCGTAGCTGCATTGACACAAAAATTCGTTTTAAATAGCCTGAAGTAGAACGATCTATGGCCGATTTAAGGTTACGCATGGGCAAGTGCTTACGCTAGGTTTTGAGATTTGAAACCAGATTATTCTAATAGATATTATCGTTTTCAATCAGCATTCAAAATTTGGAGTGATAATCTTCATTATTTATCAGGATATTGCTAATATACTAGAGTTGGCAGCTTCCTCATACTCAAAAAAATGGGTTAGGGTTAGGGTTAGTGTCGAGCTTCTTATATCTCCTTAACTACTTGTCGTAATCACTTCAAATTTTAAATATAACATCAGCATATTATTTCATCAACAAATATTGTAAAAGAATTTTCACATCACTGTCAGATATGGCACACGCTTGCGCAGAACCATTTCGCGCATATTTCGTTAAGACAATATGATACGTGTAAATCTTTGTGGAAATTGCTGCTTATGTGATCGCTTTAGCTTATTGTGGAATTACATTCAAAAAAGTGGGGAACTCTGGGAATTAAGCGCATGCGTATTACACTTTTTGATTTTTTTCGGTTGCCGTAACTTTTTCCGAATTTTTTTATCCATCCACTTAGCGTCATCATTTGGCCATTTACATGCAAAGTCTCATTTCATATAACCTTCGGTAGGGCTTTATATATTTAATTTACGTTTACGCATGCGCAAACCACTATATCCAAATTTTAAAGATAATTGTCATATATTTCAGATTGATACTATTATTTCCAATCTTCGTTGAAAATTTCAACTCAATATCTTGTTTATTCATTGAGTTATGCATTTATGAGGTCGAAACCTAAGTCAGGGGCAAAACTCAATATAGATTACCCTCGAATGGATATCGGATGTACTCTCAAAAAAATTTTCTTTCAAAATGGTCGTATCGCGCTAAAATTTTGGGCATAGTTAGGGGACTATATAAAACCAATAATAGCGTTTAAAAAATCAAAAAAAATCGTGTGGTTAGTGTACCACGTGACTTTTAAGTCAAGTTTTGGTTGTAAATAGTCATGACTTGATAACTCCGTCATTCCTAATTCCTTGAAAACAATTTTCATATTGGGTGCACTCACAGACAAGAACTATATTCTAACTACTTCATATACTTACTTAGGGCCTCTTTTGATCACAAATTTAAAAAATTTTAGTTGATTACTTGCAAATGTCACTTCCCCACAAAAAGTTCTTCGGCAACAAAATTCATGTCAGAACCATTTTCAAAGGGTTATACTTGTTTCCTCTCTTCATGGGGCCATAACCTATGAAATAATTGCAACTATTGTAGAGTAAACTTAGGCATGTTATACAGTATATATGTTCCGTACGGATGCGTAACCGACGTCCGGTTGATCAACTGGTACACGATAAAACGAAATACATACGTATGCGCAACGTACATACTTGACGTTTGAATTTTTAAACGTGTGATGGCAAAGCCAGAAAGGTCTGACTTTCAGAGATTTTCTGACTGACCAACTTTCAGAGAGGTCTGACTTTCTGAGGTCTGCTTTATTTGCTACCTCAAATCTACATTTTCTCCCGACGCAAAAAAAAGTAGAAGTGCTGTCTTCAGAAAGGCCCTGGCAAAGAGAATAGTCAACCATCTGAAAGGCTTAGAACATGGCGATAAAGCCTTTTGCCATTTTGTCAAGAAAAGCTGCTTTCAGCTCCTTGATCTTCCTTCGATGGGGATTAGGGACGCGCTAGTGGTGAAGCTGAATCAAGAGAAGCAGGTACGTACCTACGCGGTGTAGTTGACTGCATTATATGTACTGGAGTACATGTTTTAACCAGCCCTTTCTAGCCTTTATAGTCAGGGAGCTAGTGGGCAAAAAATGAGTTTCAAAACATTTTGGGGGGATCGATTTTTAACCATGGAAAAACGTTTATTATCTGTTTATAATTATTAATTCACTTGTTGGCCACTTTAAATTTGACTATTGACTAGCCGGTTGTTCAACCGGACCGCCACAATAGTAAGTCAAGCCATACCAGTTGAACAACCGAAAATCCCGTTGATCAACCGGAACGATTATGCATCTGTACGGAACATATATACTGCCAGAAAGAAAATTTTATGTATATATATAGATAACTCTAATTCAAAACCAGGAGATCAAGCAATAAAAAACGATAAGCTTTTTGGGAAATTCAGAGGTGGTGCTGATGAACTTTTTGCTTTATTCTTAGTTTTGAAAGCTTTAGTTTCATAACTATATATATCTTCATTATTCGGAAAATCTTAATGGTCAAAATTATTAGAGATACTTGCAGAAAATAACAGCACTTTGTTTGGTTATATATATAATATCCACATTTTGGAGAATGATTTGCACTCTTTAATATGATAGATGGAATCCGCAAGAGTGCTTACATTTTGAAGAATGATTTGCACTCTTTAATATGATAGATGGAATCCGCAAGAGTGCTTATATTATATATATATATATAGACAATAATATTTTCAAATGGCCACTCGCTGAGTGACTCAGCATTTTGCTTTATTATTATCATCAAATAACACTTGAAGTTAAGCGAAAGAATCGAACCTCAGAACTATTTTAATCTTTTTATGCTTAATTAAAGAATATCTTTCTTCCAAGAAGCTTTTAACGAAACAGTTAAGTTTGGTGCACTTGATCTGAACAAACAAAAAATGATTTTATATATATATATATATATATATATATATATATATTATATATATACATAAATATATATCAAACTGAGGAGTCTGAATTATACACGCGTTGCCCCCAAAAAGTAGTAGGTAGGCAGCTCCTTTTATAACATTTAGTTACAGTCAACTACTTATAATTTAGCAACACAATTTCGTTATATACTGTCCCTGTTATAGATTATTTTGTGTCTATCAGTGTGGTTGGTTCAGCGAGCAGTCAGTTACCAAATAATAAAACCTTTTTTGTGGCGGGATGAATTATTGTTGCCAAAAATATTTTAAAATTTGTTTCTTCTCTTTTTGTTACAAATCGTAACCAGGCTACCATTTTGATCCACTAGATGTGCGCGTGCGCAGTAATTTTGTAAAATTATAAATCATATTGATGTGATCGATATTTAATTTTCCACGTGTAATTGGTGTAAATTACACGGTAGATGACATCGGCATTCATATCACAAATCATTTTTGATGAGATCTAAAGTTAGACTTAGGATCGGGTGGGAAGTATGGAACAAAAGAAATGGAACAAAATAGTAAAATTTATTGCTGTTAAACAGCTACAAAGTACAAAGTACAAAGTACATTAATATCTTTCTATAGGGTGTCAAAATGGCGGACGGACGTGTTTTTGTTTCGAAAGATTGATTTCGTTGTAGACGGGTTTATTAAAGGGGTCATCCTTTAAAAAAGATGTCGTTGCGTACGGTCATGTTTGTGCTGCTGTTTTTGTTGTTGCCTGGAAGTGCTGTTTCACTGTCACAAAGTGATGAGAAGTTATCAAATGAGTTTATGAATCAGAAAGGGTTAAAGATCTTGCATCAAAATGTCAGAGGTTTGTTTTGTAATCTACCGTTGCTACAAAGATTTATGTTCACACACAATCAAGTAGACATTTTCTGTTGTACAGAAACTCACATAAAGGAACGTGAAAATATACAAATCTTTATGACATTGATGGATACAATTTTGTTATGAGAAATAGAACAAATGGTTCTGGAGGAGGAGTTGGAATTTATATAAAAAACCAGCTAGATTGGAAGAGAAGGGAAGATCTCGAAAAAAACTTGACAGAATGTTTATGGATAGAGATTTTTCTCAAACACACAAAATCTCTTCTTGTAGGATGTTATTACAGACCGCCTAACACATCACAATATTTATCAAAAAATTTCAACTCGATTTTTAATGACACATTATCATCTTTACAAAAAGAACATAAAGAAATTATACTACTTGGCGTCTTCAATACAAACTACCTTAAGGGAAGAAATTTTCGCGGGAAGAAAATTTTGCGAGTTTTGCGAATTAGCCTCTAATTCGCGAAATTAAATTTTCGCGAAAAATTTGATTTTTAGCAATTTGCGAAATTAAATTCTCGCGAAAATTTTGATTTCTTCAAATTCGCGAAAATAAATTCTCGCGAAAAATCCATTTTTTTGATTCGCGAAATTAAATTCCCGCAAAAATTTCTTCCCTTAAGGTATCGCGTAAAATCTGTTAATAAAGACTTAAAAGCAATTATCGATATCAATGGTTTTAAACAATTGATACAAAAACCAACGCGTATCACTGACAAAACAGAAACACTTATTGACTTGATATTAACAAATAACCTTCAATAGATTTCAAAAGTAATTGTCAATTCAAACTCAATTGCTGATCATGAACTTACTGGATGCGCGAGGAAAACAAATAATATAAAATACAAACCGAAATCTATGTTTACGAAAGATTACAAGAACTATGTTCCTGAACAATTTTTTTCTGACATTCAAAACATTGATTGGGAAAATTTCTATGACATCGATGACGTAAATATTGCTGCAAATATTTTTACAACGTGTTTAAAGGACATCTTTGATCAACACGCACCTATCAAGTCGAAAACTCACAAAGGAAAACCTGCGGCTTGGCTTCGTGCTGATCTCAAAAAGCAAATGGATAAAAGAGATCAACTACTACGTAAAGCTAGGAAGTCGAAAGCGACCACGGATTCAAGCGTGCAAGAAATCAATGTAATGGGAAAATTCGTGAAGCCAAACGCAAACATTACCGCAATCTTATGGAAGAAAACAAAAGGAACCCACGTAAGTTTTGGGATACAATTAAAACAATCTTTCCTACGAACAAAAAATCTTCTTTACCTCGTATGGAGAAGTCAAAATGTAAAGAACTTGCGAACACTTTCTCTGAATATTTTTACTGAAGTTGTGACAAAACTCAAGAAAAACGCTATCTCGTTCTCCAATTATATATGGAAACCGTATACCATCAAGAGAGTGAGAACAAACAAAACCTTCAGATTTTCGTACGTATCGACCGTATTTGTTGAAAAACAGTTATCAGTTTTGAAAAGAAGAAAGTCAACAGGTCCTGACGAGCTACCTGCTGGCATGATAAAAGACTGCAAGAAAGCCATCTTCAAACCTCTTGCATTTATCATAAACCTTTCTCTTCAAACTGGAGTCTTTCCATCGGTTTGGAAAAATGCGAAAATAACACCTGTGCACAAGAAAGGTGATACTAAAAAGCCAGAAAACTTTCGATCTATTTCGGTCTTACCCATATTTTCGAAGATCATCGAAAAAGCAGCCCATGCTCAGATATCAACATTCTTAGAAGAAAACGAGCTGTTTACAAAATATCAATTCGGTTATAGAGAAAAACGTTCTACAAAGATGGCATCTACTCTTCTCTTCGACAACATCCGCACCTATATCGACGGTGGTAATTTAGTTGGTGCAGTTTTCATCGACCTTACCAAAGCTTTCGAACTGTCAGTCACGGTACATTACTGGGGAAGTTACATGAATACGGCATTACTGGAATTGAAAACGAATGGTTAACAAATTATTTTTTTAACCGAAGTTAAGTGGTTAACATCAATGGAATTTTTTCCAACTCACAACCATTGCTACATGGCGTACCACAGGGGTCAATACTTGGACCTTTGTTGTTTTTGCTATATTTTAATGACTTTCCCGATTGTCTCGAAAAGTGTGATTGTGTTATGTATGCTGATGACACCGTTGTTTACGTAGCCGGAAAATATTGAAAATTAACTGGAAAAGGACCTGGAGAAGATTGCGTCGTATTTTGATAACAGCCAAATGATCATCAACCTCAGTAAAGGAAAAACTGAGTCGCTGATTTTTGGCACTGCAAAGAGACTTGCTTCAACCAAAAAGCAGATTGACACCAAATATCGCGGTCAATCTATCGAAAGTGTTTCTGAGTATAAGTATCTGGGGAATATTGCAAATCAACACCTTACGTTCAACAAAAAACTTTGAACAGGTCTTCAAAAAGGCTACCGGTCGACTCAAACTCCTCAAACGGTTACGAAGTTACTTGACGCAAGAATCTGCTCTTCTCATATTCCAGATGATGATTTTACCTATTTTGGTATATCGAAGTACTGTCAAAATATCCTTCACTACGACTCAAAAGAACAGGTTGAAATCCCTCGAAAGAGCCACTGTTATTATTGTAAAAGAAGTCCAATCAGTCATCAATGTAATTAACAGAGAAGCGTGCTCTCTTGTTAGAAAATGCTTGGAAAAAAACGTTTGCTCGAATTACTTGAACTATTTTACTATCAACAAACATTCTCGGAACACTAGAAACTTGGGCCACCTGCTAAAAATTCCTAGAGTAAAACTAGAAATCGGGAAGTCCTCTTTTATGTTTGCAGGTGCAAAACTGTACAACGATCTTCCTATAGAAATTAGAAAATTAGAAGATTTTAATGTTTTTATTAACGAAATCAAAAGATATTTTAATTAATTTTATAATGATTAATGATAAATGTATATTGTATAAAATGTTTTTAATTTTTAACCTACTAACTTAATCTTTAATTTATATTAATAAAGTTTTATTTTTATTTCATATCAAAATCAGGTCTGACGTTGATAACAGCTGTATATATGTAAAATATTTTATGAGCTGAAGTTGTATGTACCTGTATAAATATTCTGAATAATAATAATAATAATAATAAAGTATATTTTTTTCATTCGCAATATCAGTATTTAGCCGCTCGTCTCCAATTTCGTTTGACGCCATTTTATTTTGGCTATTTTATATAAAAGTAATGATTCAGCGTTTTATCTTTTTAAAATTCGATGTGTCAGCATAATTTCAACCCCGGGGTTGAAAAAATTATCGATTATATGAGTTTCAAGAAGTTATAGCCCGAGGTTGAAAGTTACAGCTCGGGTAGCTCAAGGGGAGCTGAAATCTCAGCCCGGGGTTGAAAACAGCATCGGGGTTGAAAGTCTTGTCATGTAATTGCAAATAAAATTTTTCAGGAATTCATTATATAGGCGGGCTGAGTTTTTAGTTTTCAACCCCGATGGTGTTTTTTAACCCCGGGGTTGAAAATCTCCATATAAAAGTATGGCGTACTTACACTTTTAAACATTAAAAATCAGTTTTAACATTTCCTTGTTGCAATTCATTCCACAATTAAAGCTTTTTGTAAAACTTTCTTCAGATTCTTCACGCATGAATTTTCGTCGTCAATCCTGCATATGCACGTGCAAACTGCACATATCATTTCTTAAAACAGCTGAGTCATGTCTCCTTTAGGCCTGCACAAAGTCTTACTGTCATGCGTTCTTTATTTCAATGAAGGTTACGCTAATCACTTTAAGGTGTAGATATCTTTAAATATAACAAATCATTTCCGTGAAAAGAAAAAGTTTTATTTAAAGCTCTTTTCATTATAAACTTCAATAAAGGAAAGACTAAAATAGCGCGAGGGCAGTCCTAATGCTAATCCGCGCCATCTTCTGGAATCTTCTAAAAAACTTATCGACTTATTGATCAATCCTCGATTTCCTGTATCTAACAAAAGTAAACACACACAGTAGTTATTTACAACAGCAAAGAGTGTAAAAAGGATCAATTTAATAGAATTCGGCCGTCTGAGATGCATTAGACAACACATTGACGAGAATTCCCTTTCTTCGAGCTTCTGTTCTCTAATGTTTTATAACAATTTTATTAGAACACTAAGGTTAAGTGTCCACTTATAAGCGACAAAATTAATTCCCCGAAATAGGCGAAACGCAAATTTTTCTGTCGCCAAAAAACCTTCGCATACACCTGCTGTTAGTGTGTCAACTAATAAATTTATTTTTTAAAACCGTTTCATTTACGCTTCGACTATAGATAGTGAGGATGAAATGTTATGTGCTCTTGCTTTGATACTCACGAGGGGAGAAAAGAAAGCATAAAATTTGGGTCCAACAAATTTACAGAGAAAGGGCACAATACGGTGTACGTATACTTTCACTCTCGATGAGATTGTCAAATAGAGTAAGGTATTTCAAGTAAGGTTGTATTATTTATTTTTATTTCGAGTAATAAAGTTTAGAAGATAAAGTGTAGTTTGTTGATTTCAGTGTTGATTCCATGCTTTCAGTTTAGATTATACACACATACACAACTACAGCTCAACTTTAGCATGATTTTAAACAAAAGATCTTTTGAAACTTACTTTCGTTTACGTCATAGTCTGTTCGGCATTCTTTGAAGTACGAAATTTTGGCGAAAAACTTATATTTTTGATTGAAAACGTTTTCAATTCATTAAACAAATAAATCGGCGACTTTTTTTGGAGAATAGCAGGTGTTTATTTACGCAAATGTGTGTCTACCAGAGCATGAATTTATTTTTTTGCGAAAATAATTTGCAAAGAACTTATTTTGCTTAAGCCGGCACTTTGCCTAAGGCTTAAATTGGTCAAAAATTAAAAACAAACTAAGAACAAGGCTAAGGCTTAATTAATAATTAGGTTGGTGCATTTGCAACTGTAAGACCCCATTACGGAAAAATATTCAAAGATATAGGAAGAATAACAGGTGCGACCTAAATTTAGTATTATTCTTCATGAATATTCTTCAGTGTAATTGGGCATGTACGTGTCTTTCTTTTCTTTTCTTTGTAGATGTATTATGCAACTTATGGAATAAAAACACAAAACTTCTTACATATATTTAAGAACAAATCGAGGCTAGAATCAGCTAAGGCTGAACCCAATTTACCTGGTTCTTATATAAAAAAGTGTATATGAATCATCGAACTTTTTTTCACTTTGACAATGTAGATTAGGTTCGCAAATCCAAATGGAGGAAATTTAGATTTTAATATTGTTTCAAATTAGGGATTTAGGGAGGTTTTTAAAATTTTGACTTGACTGAAAGAATTTTTTTTTCTCGATTGAATATACATTTACAAATTTATACATACAACGATCACCGTCTCGTAGAAGACCGTTTGATTGTTGGTATTATCGTCGAGAACCGTCTTTTATCGTTACAAGCATAGTTTAATTAATAACATACAAATTTACCAGCAGCTTGTGTAACTACTAAAACGTTAAACCGGGGGAAAACGGGGAAAACGAGAGGGAAACCAGGTGAAACAACCGGGAAACTACGGGGAAACTACGGGGAAACAGGTTGTTAAATTGTTAAAGCCAAAGAATGTACGATTGAATGAACCGTAAACCATTTTAGCAATATTTATTTTTACTTTATTTTTATCTTGTGTTTAGTTATTTATTGTATGCATAGTTATTGCTCTTCGTTGAAAGAAAATAATATTTGCAGTGGTCCAAAAAATTTCTGTATCCGCCTCTCGTATTTTGTGTATTGTTTCTTCGATAAATAAACTTATTTTAACGATCATAATAATGAAAGAAAATCTTCAAAAAGTTTAAAAAAATAATAATGAAAGAATAAGACAAGAGAAGTAGAAACGTCGGGAAACATGCGATCTGAAAGTCAGTCCTTGAAAATAGATTCATCAAGTATTGATAAACAGATTTGTTTTTTAATGTTCAATTCATAAAATGCATAAAATAGTTTTGTTTTTTTAATTGTATAATGCAGTTTTATCATCAAATGATTACAAATGGCCACACGTAACTGAGAGTTTAAGTATCAAAAACAAGACTCTCATGTGTAACCCTTCGGACATAAAAGTCAATTTAAATTTCTCTAACTAACCAACACTTTCTTATTTAAGCCTCAAATGTTACTCTTATAGCTCTATTAGCCCTATTATTACTCCGTTTCCTCGTAGTTTTCTCCTAGTTTCCCGGTTGTTTCACCCGGTTTCCTTCTCGTTTCCTCCGTTTCTCCCCGGTTTAACGTTTTAGTAGTTACGAGCAGCTTGCTAATATCCAATAGCTACGCGTGTATACAAAAGCAAATGCCGAGAAAACGATTGTCAGAGAAATTTCAATTCAAAAAGCTAAAAACATATAAAAGATCAAACAAATGTTAAATTCTTCAAAGGTTTTGTTCAACATTTTGAGAAATTAAAAAAGTACTCAATTTTTTCTTAAAAATATCAAAACTGTAAGAGTTCTTTCTCCCAAAATAATATTATTCCATAAATGCGGACCACGATAAAAAATACAAGATTTACATTTTGGTTTGAAAAGTAGTTTTTCTGTTCTCATAGTGTATTTGTTTTTCGGTTTAAATTTAAAAATGTCACTAAAAATTTCTGGTGATAATTGGAATTTACATGAGCAAAATTTGAAAATATCTTTTTTTTTCTGATGGTGGTCGATAACAACAGTTAATTATGTTGCTGGAGCCCTCGTTATTTATTTCGACTGAAATAGTCTCTTTGCCGCTGTCAGAATCGCTAAAGTCATGCAAAACTTGGTAAATCAATTGTTTCCGTAAATAGATCAAAACACCGCCGCCACGCTTCCACGATCTTCTTTCAACATGGATTGCATTGTATCCAGACAGTTCGAAAATAGAGAGTTATTGCAAAACTCTTTGTCACGAGACCATGTCTCAGTTAAACAAACACGTTAAACACACTTGAAGCCTCGTTAAGCATAATTTTAAATTCTTCAAAATTTTTGCTTAGACTGCGAATATTTAAGTGTAAAATATTAATACTATTCTCAAACTCGTAGTCTGCAAGATATTCTCTTATTTCATCAGAAAATAAATAAGGGGTTTGTTCAAAATTTAAAAAATTAGAATCTCCAGAAAATTTTTTTTTCATCAGAATCGTTTTCAGGCGAGAGGATGTTTGAAGTTAAAAGCGGTTTAAAGTAAAAAAAATCCATTCTTCATTGTAGAGGTAAGTACATATGTGTCACTTTTTTCAGAATGTTACTCGCAATCTATCTTACTTTTTCTTATTGGTAAAGCAAGTATGCGAGGTTAGAGTGCCGAGGTTAGGGCCTTTAGTTCATCTTGGAGACAGCATCCAATCAAATTGCAACTTTATACCTCATATATCTCAATCAATTTCTGTCGGACATACCAGCTGACTTTAATGTGTCGCGAAGCACAATACGCTATGTATGCCGAACTAAATTGCTGTAAATGGAATCAGTATACTAATGTATTTAACAAACCACCCATTCATTGTTACTCGCTTATCCACATGATTGGTTTAAATAACATTGCTATACACGATTTTTTAAAGTATATTTTAATGTCCCAAGTGTTCAAGACGGTCTGCATTTTATCTCATTTTACAGAAAACAGAGACACGAGGCTCTAACCAGGGGTTTCCATATGTCATAGAAGAGAGAACAAGTAAGATATGGAAATTGTTGGTGTTTGCTGGGAAATAAAAGATGTTTATTGGAGAATAGCTTCACAAAATTATAAGGTGTATTACATATGTCACTGGTGAATACAATTTAAAATGAAATAGCTACAAACACAGGATGCCGATTTGTTGAGATTTGATAATATACATGTTATATAATCACTTGTTATGAAAATAATTTCCTCACAGCAATGCCCAGCTTGCTCATGTGCAAATAAGAAATTGGACCAAATAAAAAGTATTTCCAAAAACGAGGATACCTAACTCGTCCCATACCACTTGATATAACGCGGTCCAGATACTATCTGATTGGTGTATTTTAATGTTATTTTTTATCTTAAAAGTGAAGAAATGTCAAACAAAAATTTGAAGTCGAGAAATGTCAAAAACTAATTTGAAGTTGAGAAATGTTTATGAAGTGCGGAAGTGTCAAAAACTAATTTGAAGTTAAGAAATGTTTATGAAGCGCGGAAGTGTCAAAAACTAATTTGAAGTTGATAAATGTTTATGAAGCGCAAAAGTGTCAAAAACTAATTTGAAGTTAAGAAATGTGTTTGAAGCGCGGAAGTGTCAAAAAACAATTTCAGGTTAAGAAATGTCTATTATGCGCGGAAGTGTGAAAAAATACATGTTGAAGTTGAGAAATGTCTAGAATGATGCGCAGAAGTGTCGTCCTTTCCATTATCCAATAAATCCTTTCTTAATGTTTCTTAGTTGTTTTCTTCTCTTTATACCAGAATCAGATGACGTTTTCGCTGTACGCATGATAGAAACAGAATCAGCTCCAATTGCCAACTTTCGACCACCAGTACCATTCTGAAATAGAAATTTTTTGAAAACTTCAAAACCAACTGCTGAACCATCATTAAAGGCTTTAACTGCAGCATTAGCTCCAACGTCTAGTACTGGAAGATGTACAAACACGTCGTAGCTACTTCTATGTAAAAACTTTGATAATGAATGAACTCTTATACGACTGCCTAAATTAAAGCTGGAAGTGGCCCGTTAATCATTTTACTTCCAAGGTGGACTTGAGTACAATAAGCTGCCACTAAAAATTAGATCTGAAATGAACCACAACAAATTCAAAGAAAAAATCAAACAATATTTTATTAGACAACCACATAATTAGTATGTAATTATTTTTAGGCAAATATATCATATTTTATCACTCCCTTTTTCAATTATTTGTAATATATCCTTTATTTTTATTGTTTTTATATTCCACAGGACTTCCAGGACAACAATGTATATATTATGTATAATCTTGTATATAGTATTACGAATGAGGAATTTATCCTGTTATAAATATTTGAGAATGAACGGATGTGCTCTGAGAAGTAAAGAATATTTTGTTATTTGTTATTAATTATTTTTGTTATTTTGTTTTTAATTGTCACTCATTAATATTAAAATGGCGATTAGCCTTGATTTTAATTGCAATTAAAACATCTCTCTCAAATTCATTTCTGGTTTGTTGTGGATTTTCGTAAGCTTTCGTACCCAACCCCAGGGGATCGCTCCATATTTCCGAGTTTGAGTTAGATGATAATTTGAGCCTGGACCGCCTTTTCTTTCCTTCACTTTACTTCAGTGAATCCATCACACACATTCTGTCTATTATAATCAGGAATATTTATAGAATAAAAAATAACACAAAATTGTTTGCATTTAATGTTACAATACTTTCATTGCCATATTGAAAGCTCGCAACAATTATCAATTCTCGAGGGAACGATTATTTAATCATAATTGCAATCGTAATTATAATGTCGCCCGGTTTCTATATGCAATGTCGAATCAAAACATTGACTACACAGTATGTCCAGGGCATAAACATCGTAAATGCGGCACAAAGATCCACGAGAATGAGAACTCTATAAATTGTGATATATGTGATTTCTGGTTCCATACTACATGTCAAGAATTAGATCCTAATGCATTCAACGCCATTGCTAAATACAACCTCTTCTGGATCTGCGATATATATAAAGAACGATGTTTGCAACAAAGATACGAAGCACCAATTCTGGATAGGCTTGAAATACTAGGCAACAAAATTGAAACGCTTAAAATTAAAATAGACAGCCGCGAAGAAACTATTATAACTTATGCAGAGGCTGCTAAATAATATGCGGAAGCCGCTAAAAAACCGTCGTCCCCTCTACCAAACCAGATTCAGGCAATCAAGCAGACATTAACGAAATTCACAGGAAAGCGATCATTAGCAACAACGACCACAACAATAGAATCGACAACATTGTTATTCATGATTTACCCGAGGACAACGCCTCCTCAGATCAGCAAAAATGCATGAATCTGCTGAATAATGATTGCGAGACGGAAGTATAACCAAATCAAATCTCGAATACCTCCGTTTAGGAAAAGCCGGAAACGCACACAATAAACCGAGACCTATTCTTATAAGTTTCAGTAACAATGGTAATAATTTTCACGCTAGTCGCTTTGTCTCAGAGCACACAAAATTTGCCAAAGTATTTGTTTTCTAAAGGGGATTACGCAAAAATAAATGTTGAACTTGAATCCCTTATACTGCCCAATACGACCAATTCTGATGAACTAGGGATGGAATTTGTTTCAATCAACCGTTACAAAAAGCGCAGAATTGAACATTCCAAAGAAAACGAGAAATACCAAAAAATGTGCGAAGTGGATTGACAATGTTTTCATTAAATTGATCAAAACAAAACAAAAATAGAATCAATAAGAAAACTGAACAAACATATCGTGAATATTCCAAAGCGAGAAATAAGGCGAAATCAGGTTGCAGAGCTAGGCCAGACGAGGAGAGAGGTCCGTTGGGTCACCAAGAGGAGAACTACCAAATTATGTATTTTTGGGAACCTTATTATGTATTATTCATAAATAAATCCGATTTTAAAAGTCTCCTAAGGTTTTGTTAGATGTTATCTAATGTGCGAATTTTGAAAAATGACCCCAAATGTGCCAAATACTTGCGATATTAGAACCTGTATATCTTTTGAATTGTAACAGGCAAGGTGGCCTCCTCCATATCGACCGCGTCATCGTAATGAATAGCCATCAGCGCTAGATTCGATAGATGTTCCTGCCGCATTGATGCACGTAAGTAGTTACGTAAGCGTCGAATTGTACTGAAACCTCGTTCACACTCACATGAAGTAACAGGCAACGTACAGCCCATCTTTAGAGAACGGAAATGTTTGAAAGCATTATCTCGTCGCAAATTTTTAGAGCCAGTGCGAGAGAGTCCGGTTTCTCTGTAACATTGTAAAACTTAAATTTCCAACGTTGCATTTCAGTGGAGACAAAATGAGCAGATGGTAAATCATCTTCGTACATTTCCCCAGCATTTGTTACATTGATCTGTTATGTTTTCCTTCAGTAGTATGGGCACGAGACCTAGCAATTTACTAGCAGTTGTCTGCAACCCGGAAAACTGCGCTTCAAGCTCTGTCACAATATGATCTGTAAACGGAATTAACAGATTTTTCTTGTAGTGACCCTCCACGCTGGTTGCTGGTTATCTCTGTTTCTTTCTCGCATTGTAATTTGTGGCATTGAGGGTACGACACCAACGTTTTCGGCCATTACCGAGGACTTTTCAAAAAGATCCATCATAACATCATCAATGGTATTTTTTCTCATGCTAAAAAGTCAACTACTCCTTGAACCATTTCGTAAGCTTTAAAGATGTCTAACGTCGATTTCTGCAACTTTACGGTTTTTGTGAACTATTAAAAAGAATTTGGTCGGGGAAATGTCCGGTCGGGGAAACGTCTGTCGGGGAAACGTCCGTCGGGGAAATGTATGTCCGGGAAACGTCAGTCGGGGAAATATATGTCGGGGAAACGTCTGAGAATCAATCTTTCCTGCTTGATTAGGTGCTTGTGCATTAAATGCATGAAAATATAACATAATTAATTATTTACTTAAACTATTTATTAAAACTATTAATGTTTGTTTAAAAAAAACGAGGTTTATTTGAAGCGATTGTTTATTCGCATCGATGATTTCACTGTTGCAAAAGCCATCTTCCATCTTTCAAAATTTCGCTGTTCAGCAGCAACCCTGCATCACGTGTCACGTGTGGATGATGCGACACTGGACCGGCAACCGACAAATAACTTTCTTTTCCGTCTCCAGACACAACTTCTTTGATATTTCATCTCCGCAATTCGTTCTACGGCAACACCGTCCATTCGCAATGCTAACCGCCTCTCTCTTTCCTCAGCTTCACTTGAAACGCAGGAGGTCAGGGTGGGAGTTGAACCCACAACGTTGACTTTGTAATTGTCACAAGGATCTCACCCGGCAAAAAATCAAAAAAGCAAAAAATTTGAAAATTTATTGAAAAAAACAAAAAAAGAGCAAAAAAATCGAACTTTACATGGCTAAAAAAAGCAAAAAAAAATGCAAAAGATAGGCAGTTTCAAGAGTGAGACCCTTGCTACCATCTGAGCTACCCAACAACCTGCGCCCGCGATTCACCTTGTTCTGAGGTCAGCGGCTGACACGCTTATTTAAGGTGATGATTTCAAACGTAACTGCTTTGATTCCATGTCGTTAAAGTCATCTCTTTCAACTTCTGTAGATTTCTGTACTTGTGATTTTTGTTCCTGTGAAACGCATTCGATGGTGTCTTTCAGTGCTGCTGTGATTCTAACTCATCTTTATCAAAACTTCTTATTCTTTTGTTGAGATCTTCCATCGAAGAACTTGAAACGCCTCAAAAGCGACAAAGTAAAACAAATATATTACTTCTCCGCCCCAACCCACCCCTTTTCCCAATTTACCCCCTCACCTCAATTAAAGTGAAAATTATTAAACACCCCCTCCCACCCCTTGAATAACCCTGAACCCCTTTTTGTATAGGTATAGAAAATTTAAAAATTTAAAAGAGTAATATTTAATGCTGTTTTGCTTTGTCGCTAATGGAAGGCAATGGGCTATAAAACGATGAAATCGGCTTTCTAAAAGGAAGAAAGTATAGAGTTAACATATAGCAATGCAGGCATATTAACAATACTACAGTTTACCAATTGAATAAAAAGTATTCCACAATTCAAATAAGTGAAGCAATATACAGTGGACGAATCTCTCGGCTTATCAAGCAGATAATTTGTCCCAAATCACTGAAATGTATAGAGTTTGTCGTTGCTTTGCATTTTAGTGCAACTTTTCTAAAGTTCTGCAGTGGGCAGTGGAAATTGGTGTTTTTTCTTCATACAGAAATTAATGTTATTTCCTTCTAGGAACCAAACTACTATATGTAATTGAAAATAGGCTGCAACCAGATAACACAATATTCGCACGGCTATTGCCTGTATATGCCATGGTTATGAACTTATTAACGTAGTCCATTGTTCAAATAAAGCAATATTGACAGTTGATGCATTTTGATACAACTTTTCCGACTCATTTTTTTAAATGCTTAGATTAATCGACGCCTTGTTATAACGAGGAAAGTTTACAGGGCCCTTCTTTAGTTCTTTAAAACAAGGTTGTACTGTATGTACAATAATACAACGGTTTTAGCGCTTTTTACGCCAAGAAATTCAACTTCAACACTTACGCCGATCCACCAAGCCCAGACAATCTTTTCACGGCTTCCGCTACAGCTTTGCTACAACTGTCTGCTTCACTATTGGTCTGGCAAACCTGGAAACAGAAACCAGTTGTTGAATTTGAAACGGAATTGAGTTCCTAATTGGCAGCAATCGTTTGAACGTCTATAAGTACTATTTGTTAGATGGTGAAGATTTAGACTACTTACTGCAGCGTTGAATGTGCTTGCCCACGAGAAAGCCTTTTGCAACATGTAATAAATTCTAAACGAAACGCTCATTGGTAAAGAGAAAAACTTGTTTTTCTGTTTCTATTTAAGGATGTTAAACATTGAAAAACGAATCTAAACTAAAGTGAGATTTAAAGCAGCATACTCAGATCCTTTCTTCGCGTACTTGATGGCTGAACATCCATTCAAATCCACGTGCAAGATGTCCGCCCAGCTCTCTAACAACATAGAGACGAGCTTACTGCGACCATTTCTTGTTGCTAAAATTAACGGAGTTCTGGAAAAGAAAAAAGAATTACTTGTGTGAGATGATTATTGTGAGGCAGCTATGTTGGATGCCGTACAAACTTAAACCTAATTGCAAATGTATAAAGCCAACGGCGATTGTTACCTTCCATGTCCCTCCACTGCATTGGTATCTACGTAACCGCCCAACAACAGTTCAGCTACTTCATCGACTTCAACGTCACTCCTGGCCGAGCATACATGATGAAGATGCGTCATTGTTCCTTCCTTGCTCTCTTTGTATCTGATACGTTTGTGCATCTCTGTGATGATCTCAATCTCACTGTCACCAAACTCTTGGAGGGCGAAATCAAAGAAAGACCTTCCGTCGGCACAACTAACATCTACGTCAGCTCCATTCTGAAGGAGTTCTTTAACACATCTCAATGATTTTACCTCCACAGCCTAGAAAAGAGTGTTTTTAAATTTCTCATCATTGAACAGAACATGATTCCGAGATTTTAAATTCAAGCTAACGTCATTATTCGTTTTAACATTTCAAATCAAAATGATTTATATTACGCAAACGAGATATGAAAAGAAGGTCCTTCTCAACCTTAAATAGAGGGGTTTCCCTTCCCAACCTTAAATAGAGGGGTTTTCCCTAGCCAATCTTAAATAGAAGGGTTTTTCCTTCCCAACTTTTAGTAGAGGGGTTTTCCCTTCCCAACCTTAAATAGAGGGGTTTTCCCTAGCCAATCTTAAATACAGGAGTTTTTCCTTGCCAATCTTAAATAGAAGGGTTTTTCCTTCCCAACCTTTAATAAAGGGATTTTCCCTTCACAACTTTAAATAGAGGAATTTTCCCTTCCCAACCTTAAATAGAGGGATTTTTTCTTCCCAACCTTAAATAGAGGGATTTTCCCTTCCCAACCTTAAATAGAGGAATTTTTCCTTCGCAACATTAAATAGAGGGGTTTTTCCTTCCCAACCTTTAATAGAGGGATTTTCCCTTCACAACCTTAAATAGAGGAATTTTCCCTTCCCAACCTTAAATAGAGGGTTTTTCCCTAGCCAATCTTAAATAGAGGGGTTTTTCCTTCCCAACTTTAAATAGAGGGATTTTCCCTTCACAACCTTAAATAGAGAAATTTTCCCTTCGCAACATTAAATAAACGGGTTTTCCCTTCCCAACCTTAAATAGAGGGGTTTTCCCTAGCCAATCTTAAATAGAAGGGTTTTTCCTTCCCAACTTTTAGTAGAGGGATTTTCCCTTCACAACCTTAAACAGAGGAATTTTCTCTTCCCAACCTT
Source organism: Candelabrum cocksii (assembly GCA_963930725.1). Classification (NCBI taxonomy): domain Eukaryota; kingdom Metazoa; phylum Cnidaria; class Hydrozoa; order Anthoathecata; family Candelabridae; genus Candelabrum; species Candelabrum cocksii. The sequence goes on along the minus strand of OZ005677.1, from coordinate 2,531,087 downwards.
AAATAGAGGGATTTTCCCTTCACAACCTTAAATAGAGAAATTTTCCCGTCGCAACATTAAATAGAGGGGTTTTCCCTTCCCAACCTTAAATAGAGGGGTTTTTCCTTCCGAATCCCGTTCGTTAACAGCAATACACGGCACATCCAACAACATTTCAATGCTTCTGTGGCAGCCCAAAGAAGCTGCAAGGTGTAATGCGGTTCTACGAAAGAAATATACATTCGTTACATTGTCATATACATGCATTTTAACAATAGTAGTTCTACATATTTTGCATTCTTTGATGAATTGCGCAACATACTGACGATGTTCAAAACGAAATACGTCAATCATAATTAATTCAATTTTACCGTCCTTGTTCATCCACGTCGTTGACGTCGAACCAGTTCTCTCTTCTCTCCAGGAACCTCTTGAGTTGGATTAGCTTCCCATTCCAAATATATCTAGAAGAGTGCAGTAAAAATGACTTCTCCGCGAGATATTAAAAGTTTATGTTTTGCACTTTTTATAGAAACAATAATACGAACGTATTAATGATTTGTGATTCGATGCTCAAGCAGAGGTTGTTGAAATAGCGATGGGAATTATTAGGGGAAAGTGAAAGCAAGGAGCCTTTTAATTTAAAATTTGTCAATTTTTGGCTACAAATTTGTAGCGAAAAGGCTGATAAAATCAAGAAAATTTCTTACATTAAATGCAATGGAGGTTGGTCCGAATGTAATTTTACCTCATAAAAATGGGCAGGTTGTTTTCAATCACGGAGTTTATTTCGTAACTTCCTTCATCGTTTCTTCTACGAATTCGATACCTTGAGTTAATGTTCGGCAACAGTAGAAGCGTATCTTCAGGTCTCAACACTTCTATCAGATACTGTTCAAGCATTTGACGTTTGCTCCCAACAAGCGGAATGGTGTTCACTCCACCGCCTTCAATCCTATCTTTGCACCACTTCACCGTCCGTTTGATGAAAGGGGCCTCCATGAGCCTACCAAACGCGTTCTTTACTCGTTCTGTAGCGCTGGAATGGTGGTTCAAAACCTCCTGGGTTTGTTTAGAAACTGGATTGCTAACGCAGAACAGTGAAACCTCCGACAAATCCCCACGAAGCTTAGTTGGGTTGAAGTCAGAAATATAGCGAATTTCATCCTGAAATATTTTCCGAAACTATTTCATAACAATCATTGAGCAACAAAAATCACGAATATTTTATCAGCATAAAAAGTTTCAAATAGGTGTTGAGAAAGTCTCCTATATTCAGAAATTATTTGGAAACTAGCTACTAATAAAATAGGCTTTCACATACCACAAACGATTCCGGATCACCATTCACCGTGTAAGCGTTTTGCGGTTCTCTTGCGGCTTTCTGGCATTTATTTTTTTCGTCGTCACAAAATAATGTGGCATCGTTTTCAACTGTTTCTATGCTTGCGATACTGACACATGACCCAGTCGTGGACAAAGTCACAATCACATCATCAGCAGGTGCACAGTATACAACCCCATGAGCCAAAGTGCACTCTTTCATTGTTTCCTTCACAAAATAATCCGCGGATTCGTAAATCCATCTGTTTATTGTGACGCCTTCCTTGCTTTCTTTGCGTTCTAAGTCCGGCGTGCTCCTTTTAGCGCTCCCTTGCTCCGAATTGGACGGACGTTTCACAGTGGAAAACATGTAGTCGTTACCTGAATCTTTACTGGAATCGCACGAGTTGCTTTTTGCGGAGCTTGGTCGGTTTTTTCGTTTCTTATTCCTCTTAGAAAATAACTTTTCCATGATTTTAAAAGAGCCCGACTTTTTCTTTCCTTTCGACATGTCGCTGCTGTATTAAAAGTTGCGTCAGATTAATTAAATTTGACGTCATATTTACTTTTAACAAATTCTCAACCTCGTGACGTCACTATTTTTATTTTACGTCGAATAACGAATACACGATTGAGACGTTTTGAAGAAAGGTAGAACAGCGTTGGTTGCAAGACTTTTAGAGGGTTTAACTTTAACAGAACAAAATTCTTTGTCTTCTCATCGAGACAAAAAAACGTTTGCAATTATTTTTTATGGTTACGTCGAACAAAAATATTGGTCCCTTTTTCAAATCTGATTATGGATTACAGCGAGCAGTGTCGTATTTTGAAATTTTATTTGCAATTTTTTGATCATTGAAATCTGTCAAACTGTAGTCTCTTTATGGTGGAACAGGTAGCATCTCACTTGCGGATTCATCTAGAGAAGTTTAGATTATTATATGGAAAACATTTTAGAATGCAGGAAACAACAAACAGATAGATAAATTTTTCACGCGATTAGCAAGTTATTGAGATGGATCATTTTCTTTGAAAATTAAAAAGGTATCGAACCCATTTTTTTTCCAACCCATTTTTGAAAATCCGGATTTATCGAATCCTCGTTATATGGAACAAAATCTCTCGATCCCTTTTGAGTTCACTAAAACAAAGATTTACTGTAATTGCATACTGTAAATGTTCTAAACTTTTCAGCATTCTGCAGACCGTCGCTTGTGAAATATCAAGTGTGGAGATGACCAGTGCCGGTGTGAAAGTAGGATGTTCTGTAACGGGTATAGTTGGAAGTGGCCTGGTTATTGCTGGTAAATATTGATTTGTTTTTAAAGTTTAGAAATCCTTTTTACTACAAGACTCGTTAAAACTTCTATCGTATGCAACTTACCTCTTTAACAAAGAGTTCTATGCATCGGTGCCCTACAAATTTTACGGCCAGTGGAAATAAGTTCTAAAATGAGTATCTTTTGGATAATAGGAGGAATGATGTCGCTGATCGACTTTGGTGGAATTGTTTCTGATGATGACATGGCGAGATGAGCAGTTGTTGGCGGAGTGGGATTGTTGCCAAAAAAGGTTAAAAAGTAAAAACGGATTCAGTCAACGTGGATTATTAACACACTCTTTGCAGGACGTACAGCCAATAAAATTCATTGTAAAGTGGAGACCGCAAATATTCTCGGCATTCCGCTAAATTTAGTACGACCTAAGTTAACTTAGCACGCATAATCGCTTATAGTGTGTCCTATACCGGTCTTCATACTGCTGGTATTATACGATGTTTTCATTCTCTGATCACGTGCTCTATTTCGAAATTAATCTGCGATAGTTCGTGAATCAAACCTTATCAAACAAGTTTATCACCAACTTGCTTCCCGTATTTGAAGAAAAAGGTATCACTGGTCATCTACCCACGCCAACAAACTTAAGCTACCTTTAGTGGACTGATTTTCGTGAACCGTGAAGACTGATTTTCGTGAGGTAAAAAATATCATTCGCGAAGATTAACTTTGGTCGTTTTCTTAAGAAAAACATGAATGTTGACATTGACAGTAGAAAAGTTAGCGGAGATATTCAAGTTCAGATTGCAGTGGCGCCACATGCATTTGCCGAGTCCAGCATTTGGTGATGCGCGAGACACAATAGCCAACTCGCATTTGCTTTCCGAGCATAAAGCTCTCATCATATTGTCTTAACCTTTGAAGGTATCCATGACGATTAGCAAAATTTCACTCAAGAAACAAACGCGTTCCCATAGAAACGAAAGCTTTGCATAACGTCTCCAAAGGAAAAAAACAATAAAAAGGTGACGAAAAAGTAGCAAGTTTTCTCGGATAACGTATTCAACAACCGTTATTTCACGAAGGACTTTTCGTTCATTTCGTACTACTTTCAGAAAGTGGTAAACATGGCGATGTGGATGTCAAAATTCACGTGTCCAATAAAATTGTCAACAAATGACCCTAACTACAATTAATTACAAAATAAGGGGACCCCTCTTTTTCAGCAATTTGTAAATCGGGGCTGCCATTATTTTCCCAAGTAGAGATTTTTGATCTTTTGAGATCATCAAAGATTAGCCCAGCGTCTTCTTCATACAAAACCAAAAATGCGATCAAACTCCACCTTAGCGATAAAAGTGATAAACTGCTGACCAAAACATGTTTTTATTTTTAAAAAGGCAAATAACAGAGAGTAAAAAGAAAAATAGAAATAAAACTATGAAATGCATTAAAAGTTTAAAAAATAAAAGTGCTTTAAAAATGGCGTTCAGAGAAAATTGGCAATTTAAAACTTTAAAAGAATAAAGACAACGACCCACAACAGACGAGAAGACAGGAAAATGCCGCTCATAATTGGTGCGTATTAAAATGTTTCCAAGTTACAGAACACACAAAAACGTAGATATATTTCGGTTTTGTCTATCGACTTCAATTGGTTTCAAAATCTACTTTTCATGCATTTCCTACACAGAAACATTTTAAATTTCACGAATTCTAGTTTCGCTTTGTCTACATTGTCAGTCGATGGCCAGGAAATGCATGAAATCTGCTTTGTTTTGGTAGGGGGTCCTCGTAGGACGGCCCAGGTTTTTACGCGAACCTTTTTTCACTTTGATTTCCAGCAAAACAGGGCCGTCCATTGTTCTCATAGCAACAACCGATTCTCGTATCTCTTCTGGCGTGCTAACGGTAAACGCCTGTAAAAAAAAACGCCTGGTTAATGACGTATTCATATTTGCCTTTTTGAGAGCTTCCGTATCTCCAGATTCTTTAAATCTCCTATGCTTCTTTCAAATTTGTTTTTCCAAAAAATCATATTTTTCACATCTCTATCTTTCTTTTCCCAATCTTTTTTATAATCATTTATACTAGATAGATGTTCAAAAATACCGGAAACCGACGCACAGGAAACAGTTAAATGATAAAATAATTGCCCTTAAAAACTATTCCCCTACTTTCCTTTCGTAAGCCATTTCATTACTAAATGATCTCAAAAGTGTACCTTCTTATATCCCAGCCCCAGCGCAACTTGACAGATGTTAAAGCTGTCATCGTGAATGGCGTCTGTAGGCTGACCACCGACCGAATCGTGCGCGCCGTTATTAATAACCACGTGATTGTAGTTATGGCCGCCATAGTTACCAATTGTTGACATGTTGCCAAGGTGCATGATCGAAGAACCGTCGCCATCCAAACAAAAGACCTGTCAGGTTTCACGATCAAAAGAAACGTTTATATGATAAAGCTTTTAAATATTAATATTTTTTATTATTAATATACTATATATCAATAAATATTAAAAATAATTTATTATTTTAAAAAAAAGCGCAAATATAGAACAGAATCAGACCTGTCGTCTTGGACGTTTCATGGCGACACCAAGAGCGATGGCTGACGCATGCCCCATGCTGCCGACTGTCAGGAAGTCTTTCTCGTGGCCCTGGAAGTGCTTCTCTCGCAGCTCAAACAACTCCCTGCTCAGCATTCCTGTTGAACCAATCACAACATCGCGATCGTGCAAACACACAATGATCTCTTCGAGGGCCGCCTCTCGGCTCAGCGGCATTTCGTCGAAACTGAAAAAATAAATCCATCTTGGTACATGGTACTGATAATTTGAGTGGCAACGTTAGTGTCAGCAATTTTTTTTTGCACGTATATATATATATATTATTACCACATTGTTCATCTTTATGCTATCGAGTGACACCAACCATATATTTTTGTAATTTGTTTTTCTATGTATTTTTGTATTTTCATTATATGGTGAATAAACAACAATTTGAATTATAAATATTACAATATTATGGATGTGCTGAAATATATTTGTTATTTTTTTTTTGTGAGACTTTGTGGCGACAAATACATCCTTTTACCATTTGCAGATGATCGTCATGTCAGCATAAAACGCATTTGAAAAATGCTTGGAAAATATTGAAAAAAGGAATGTCAACAGGGGCAACAATTTTGACAACAACAATCACTCACATTGATGTGGGATTCTCCACCTTATATGGCAAGAAAGTCTGACGCTTCACAAGCAAACAGTAGGGTCCTTTCGATATCTCCATGTGCTTTCGAGCCGTGTACAGAACCTACAAAAATTGAAAAAGGTGAAGAAACAAAAGCTTTTTTTGCTATCTTTGAAACAAATGTTCACAGACAGCAGTGGTGAAACGTTTGTCCAACGGTGCAGGAAATTGCTGGAGATTATCAAAATATAATAACCAGTGGTTTTATTTAGTTTTTGTAGTTCCCAGTTATATAACTGTGACTAATGAAATATTCAGTATATTCCTTAATATTCACACCGATTTTAATTCAACATCAATTTTCAGACATGTGATTGAAAAGCTTGTGTTTCAGTGTTGACACTAATAAATAATTAATAAAAGCAAGCCCAAAACTGGTTTTTCAAATCTTGACAGAATTAAACAATCAAGATAATTGCCGTAAGAAACAATAAATATTTATGGGAAATAAACATAAAATCCAGACATGTGAGTAGATTATCACGGTAACTATGGAAACCAAGTAAACACTGGAAGTAATGTGATGTTATGTCTATTTGAAGTGAAAAATGCAACTCTTCATCTTAATAGACACAGTATACTCCGGATATGTGGGACTTTCACTAAGTGGGACAGTCCCTTGAACTTCCTAACCTAATATAGGCATTCGCTTAAGTGGGACATTTGCTAAGTGGGATGGATTTCGTCTGTCCCCTGAGTGTCCCACTTATCGGGAGTATACTATATTATATTTTTTCGACCGATACGCGATCAAGGTGTAAGTAAAATCATGAGACGCTCCAGTAAAGGTGAAATTGTTGTAAACGTATACTTGTTCAGCCCCTTCGAGATAATCAGGGAGAACTTGAAACGGGATCCCACACGCAGCTAAAACAAACAATAATTGGCATTCAGAGTGGTTTGGTCCGACGAAAATCTCAGAAAAGCACAAATACTGATGCATTTTTAGTTAAAATAACAGTAGCTCAAGCCAACCATTCAACAAGTCTGGGCCATTACATTCTCATGGCGATGGCATACTAATATTTTACAAATCAAATCTCCTGTAATAACTTTGCATTTTTCTGGAGGAAAGTTTAAAAGAAACGCCACTTCAATAGACCATTTGCGAAAGATTTTAAAATGAAAACGAGGCTTTGGTTGAGCTTCCTTTGTTAGTTAGGGCATTCTTTTGTTAAGAATGACTGTTAGGGAATTGTTTGAAATTTTACATTGCTATCTCACAAAGGGTCTATTAAGAAGACAGATAAAGAGTGCCATGAAATAACACACCAAATTAGACTTTTTAAAGTTTAATTATAACTAAGAAAAACCATGGGGAAGTTGGGGCATCTCTTTAAATTTCAATTTGAAGTTGCTCTTCCCTGCATTTTTACATTTTTTGTAAAATATAGGCAAATTTCAAAAGCCAATATCTTGGGAACCAATAACATTTAAGTGAAAATATTTTACATTTAAGATTATACCATAGAAATGATTAAAAATTGAGGGCATTTGAAGAGGGTCACTAAAGTGCTCTGTCTGATGATGGCTCTTAACTATACATTTTTGAATGAAACTGTTTGATCACTTAAATAAAAGGACAAAAAATTCTAACAATGATTTCTCGCCAAAAACCCACCAAGGATCCCAGGAGTGGCTTGTCCTTTTGTTTGATGCTGCGGTTCATCTCTCTTTCCCGGCTCGCCTCGCCAACCCAGCAAGATTAGCATGGGCACGCTGTACACGTTTGGTGAAGCTAAAGACATGATCGGATTGACAATGTTGCCTAAGCCAGAGTTCTGGAATGAAATTAATAGAACCACCAGTTAGCTTCTGTGGGCAGAGACCAGTTTCATACTATTTGTAAAATTTGCTATCATATTATCATTTAGAGATTTTTGGAGAGCTGTTCGATAATGTAATCAGGATCATGATTTGCTTCCATTATCAAAATTCATGAACACAATTTGTCTTTAAGACTCCAAATATCCACACCAACACATCGACGCAACATTTTTCGAAGAAAGTTCCAAGAAGTTATTTTGTTGATTTAAAAATAACTATTTATAATCCAATCACTTTTAAATATTATTTTTAATATAAACGAAACTTTGACAAAGAGCTTTGATATTCAAAGAATCGTTAATCACCTGCAAGTACACCATTGCTGTTTTCCCTGTAGCGAAATGATACCCAGACGCCAAAGCTATGGCCGAACCCTCATTGGCTGTGATGACGTGATTTTCATATTTTTCATGCGCAGTGACATATGCACAGTAATCTTTCAACAGCGAATCAGGAACACCACAGAAATAATTGATCCCTTGTTTTTTTACAGCCTCGTGGAATTCGTTTGGGTCGAGGAAGTCACGTACTAACTCTGTGTAGCTTCCCGCGTCGGCGTTTCGCAGCTTCTGATTATTGAGCTAGTGGAATATGGAAGACGGTTACAAAATTACAAGAGGGGAGGGTCAAGGTCAATTAAAGACACGAGAGGAGGGGGGTCAAGATCAATGGTCATATATATATATATATATATATATATATATATATATATATATATATATATATATATATATAATATATATATGCTCATGGTAGGTAAATACCAGTCTTCTCATTTTCGCGTACCCGCTCGCCGGCACATACGCCAACCTTGGTATAGGAATGTTTGCGTACGCCAGATGTTTTTAACTTTTATATCTATAATCAAAGTGTGCAAAATGTATGATGACGTACCCAAATTCGTATTTTACGTATGTCAAGCGTAACGTATTTCTATCACGTACACATTTAGAAAAAAAAGGAAAAACGTGGTTTCCACTATAAAAATCTGAGCATCCTGTGTCTACATGTTTCTATATTTCACTACTCGAGCTCGTCTGAAAGTAGAGCGCTTGAAACCTCCAACGAGCTGCAGATTTATCTGACCCAGCGTTGGTGCACATTCACCTGCAGTATAGATTTTTTCCGCGGTTTGGTTTAGCCACTGGGCTGGCCTTCTCCACTGTAATAGTAGAGATGGTTTCAAGTGACTCCGGTCCATGGAGACAATCAGGTCACCGCCAAATCGATTGGTCGCATTATATACGTCAGAGCATTGAATGTTAGCATGTGGAGAAAGAGCCGGTAAAGCTTGAGTAGTGATTAACAAATACATTCCAAGGTAATTTTTTTGCGTAGGCAACAATTTTAATAACGAGAAGACTGAAATACCTTAACCCTATTCAGACCATTTGGTCCCCCCTCCAGTGTTTTTAAATAACTTCTTAAAGAAATATGCTATGACCCTGAAATTTTCTGACTTTTCCTAAAATTTATATAGGAATATTTTGGTAAAATTTTTATTTTGAAGAATTATGTTCACCTTGAGTATTCTGACATGTTATTGACATCACCAAAATCCCAAATATGAAAATTTTTGAATTTGTTTAAACAAATTTATTTTAATAAACTTAAAATTGTTTTGTTATATAAACAAGATTACTCTCGGCACTCTTTTATGTCATTTCTCTATTTTCATCAGTCATCATTAGGCTAACATTTAGTGAAAGTAAACTATACACTGTTATATATCATTCTTTGGCAAATTTTTCAGAGAATTCAAATATGACGTCAGCATTTGTTTCACAATAGGCTCTACTTTGTTAAATTTATTCAAATGCTGGAACCAACTTCTAACTTGGTTATTGCATAATGTTCGTTGATGTCTTTTATATGAAAATTTCCCTATTCTGACGATGCCGATGATGACATAACTATCACGCAATTAAATTTGTTTTTATAGTTGGTTCAAATACTACAAAAAATCAAAAAATCTAAGTCCCAACATTCGCAATTGAGTTTGTCATTTCACAAGGCCTAAAAGACCTTTTTGGGAGTTTTGATGACGTCAGCGAAAAAATAATGACGTAATTATAATTTTCGTTCACGAGATCGATTTAATTTATAAAATACTTACTCTTTGCCAAATTTGAAGTCAATACCATTTTTGAATCCAAAGATACATAGGGGGGACAAAATAGTTCAATGATGAAATTTTCGCGATTTTGGCCCCTATTTTACCTCATCCACAAAAATAAATTCCGCGAAATTCACAGTTTTCAGACTTGTCAACTGTGAAATTTTCTGCCGTAAAAATTTCTTCCCTTTTAAGGTAGTACAAACAAAACTTGGTAAGGGATCAACACAACCATTACTTAAAGTTTTGTACTCATTTCTAGAAAATGGATTCTTAGTAAAACTTAGAAATTTAAAAATGCTTTATAGACAGGGAGCTGATGACAAAAAAATACTGGAAAACTTGCGGACAAAACAAAGTAGTTGTAAAACTAGTATTTGCATTGTGGATTAATTGGAACGTGACGTGTTTGAAAACAATTGATATTGGTTAATTTAAATTTGTCTTGTGGCGGTTTTTAGCTGGAATTTATATATTGTTTTGGCATCTTTGTATTGCTGAGGGAAAACTGGTTGTTTTGTTTCAATTATCTATCAAAAGAGTGAATTTTTGAGGCTGATCGATAAACGATATCTTTTTATGTTGATCGAACTTTAAGTTCTCCTAACATTAACCTTCATTTAGTAAAAAATACTTCCTCTCTAGATCATTTCATAAACACATTTAATTATTCTCTATATCATCATTAACTCTCTGCTCTCTATCATCACTGAGCTTATTTCATTATTTTCATAATTTCTCTGTGTAGACTTTAACGCCTGACTGCTTGCCACCGGGCGGAGTATTTCTACCGGAGAATTAATTAAATAATTAATTTATCGATAAAACATATTCATTCACATATTCCCTGAGTAAATTTAATTATAATAATAATAAAATAATAAACACCCATAAATATTTACACCATGGGCCCAAAAGTTGAAACTACGTTTTCAATCCAACAAATTAAAGAAATCATCTCAATGCACAAAAAAACCCTGATTAATGTTTTTAATGGCAGTTTTGATCGACTGGAAAGGCGAATAGAATCCCTTGTCAAAGAAAATAATTCATTAAAGAGCGAGATTAAAGACCTAAAACACTCTGTTGAATTTATTAGCAACGCATATGACGAAAACGTTAAGATAATGGAGCAAAAATTTTCCGAAGAGACACAAAACCACGACGTATTACATCTTGAAAATAAAATTAATGAACTTGAAGATCGGTCGAGGCGGAATAACCTTAGAATTAATGGAATTGTTGAAGATGAAGATGGGTCTTGGACTGAAACTGAAAATAAAGTAAAACAAATAATAAAAGGTAATCTAGGCATAAGAAATGCAGTGCACATTGAAAGATCTCACAGAGTGGGAAGAAAATATTACAACGGGGTAAAAAAAACAAAGCGTACAATCATTGTAAAATTCCTATCCTATAAAGATCGTCAAGTTGTGTTTGAAAAGTTTCGCGAGAAGAGGTTATGGGAAAACGGTATTTACATTAATGAAGATTTCTCAGACATTACAATTAACAAAAGGAAGCTACTATTCAAAGAAGCAAAAGAATTACGCGAGAAAGGGAGTTACGCAAAAGTCGTTTACGATAATTTAATAACTTTTAAAAAGGATAATGTCATTGAACAAAAGAGAGATTAATGCATTATTTCGATCTTATTTTAGTATTTATACATAAATTCAATCATGACTGAAGTTTTTGAGAAATTAATTCACAAACCATTTTATTTAAATGAAAGATTAAATAATCGTTATGATCCCGACTTTAATTATCTTAACAACGTAAATTTTTCAAATTATGAAACCTCTTATTTTCTATCACATGAAATGTCTTCATTACTTTGCAAGCAAGTAACTAGCAACAATCTCTCTATTGTCCATGTAAATATCAGAAGTTTAAATGCAAATTTTGAAAACCTTTTAATATTTCTTTGTGAATGCAAACATTGCTTCGATATCATCTGTCTGAGTGAAACTTGGTGTTCGGATGATGAATTTAAAAACAACTCATGTTATCAAATCCCTAATTTTCATTCAATTCATCATGAAAGGAAGACTGGAAAACGTGGCGGTGGAGTTTTAATATATATCAAAACATCCATTTTATATAGGGAACGAAAAGACATTTCATTTTCAACTAAAGATAACGAAACGCTAAGCATTGAGATTATAATGAAAAAACTAAAAATATTATAATTTCTTGTTGCTATAGACCACCTGATGGCGTTTATAAGAACATTCTTTCCAACTTACATGATATTTTTAATGTAAATAATCTAGAAAAGAAAAAGTATTTTATTTTAGGAGACTTTAATATAAATTGCTTAAATTATAACGAAAAGAATACTGTCAAACATTTTTATAATACAATTTTCCAATATGGAACTTTTCCCCTCATAAATAAACCAACACGCGTTACTAAGAATTCAGTCTCTATAATTGATAACATTTTTACAAATTTCATTATTAACAATTACTTACTAAAAGGAATAATAAAAAATGACATCTCTGATCATTTCCCAATTTTTGTTTCTATTAATTTATCCGATAATAAGGAAAAAGTAAAGAAAATAAAAATTGTAAAACGCCATTTTAAATCACCTCAAGTTCAATCATTTAAAGATGCATTATCCGCTGTTGATTGGTCAGAAGTTTTAGTTAATGAGGATACAAACGTGTGTTATAAAGAATTTTTCAAAATCTTTTTAAATTTATATAATGATAACTTTCCTTTAATAACAACCTTAGTTAAAATTAAAGATATAAATGCACCATGGATGTCTAAAGGACTAAAGAAATCTTCAAAATTAAAACAAAAACTATATATAAAATTTTTAAAAAACAAAACGGAACAGAATGAGCAAAATTATAAAGATTATAAAAACCTTTTCGAAAAACTGAAACATAAATCAAAACGTAATTATTATTCGTCACTATTAGAGCAACATCAATATAATTCTAAAGAAACATGGAAAATAATTAACGAAATTTCTGGAAGAAAAAAGAATCACGACGATTTCCCAAAAGTTCTCAATGTAAACGATACTTATATTACCGATCAACATGAAATATTGAACGAATTTAACAAATATTTTACTCGCATTGGTCCAAAATTAGCTACCTCGTTTCCTTCATCAAATATCAGTTTTCAGACGTATCTCCCACAAATTAACTCCAAATTAAAATTTGAGCACCTTTCTATGAATGAATTTGATGATGCTTTAAAGTATTTAAAACGCAACAAAGCTGTCGGGATTGATAATATAAATGGAAATATTGTAATAGATGTGATGAATGAAATAAAACAACCGCTATTTAAAATTTTCCAGTCTTCCCTTAGAAATGGAATTTCCCAGAAGAATTTAAATATGCTAAAGTTAAACCAATTTTTAAAACTGGCATTTCTACTGAAGTTGGAAATTACAGACCAATATCTATCTTGCCTTTTTTCTCAAAATTATTGGAGAGAATCATGTTTAACAGAGTTTATTCATATTTTAAAAAAAACAAGCTGTTTTACAACAAACAGTTTGGTTTTCAAGCAAACACTTCCACTGAACATGCGTTGTTAGAATTAAGTGATAAAATATCAAATTTCTTTGAAAATGGCGAATATACATTAGGTGTTTTTATAGATCTATCGAAAGCTTTTGACACTGTAAACCATTCAATATTATTAAAAAAATTACAACATTACGGAATTTCAAATACTTATTTTAAGTGGTTTAAAAGTTACCTACAAAACAGAAAACAATGCGTCTTTTATGGAAGTAGTGCATCTGCTTTTCTTGAAATATTATGTGGTGTTCCTCAAGGCTCGATTCTTGGCCCATTATTGTTTTTAATTTATGTGAACGACCTAGCTTTTTCTTCTCCAAATATCGATTTCATAATGTTTCCAGACGATACAAACATGTTCACCTCAACCTCGGATATAAATAATGCTTTCAAAATAATGAATATTGCGTTAAATAAAATATCATCGTGGTTTCATAGCAATAAGTTGTCCTTAAATTCAGATAAAACTAAATATATAGTATTTCATTCAAAAAGGAAAATGGTCACAGAAAATCTACCTAATCTCCACATTAACAATAAAACATTAGAAAAAACACAATCTATTAAATTTTTAGGGGTGTTAGTTGATGAAAATCTGTCTTGGGAACACCATATTAACTTAATAAATAACAAGATATCTAAAAGTGTAGGAATATTATACAAAACTAGAAATATTTTAAAGAAAAAATTATTAAAACAACTTTATTTTTCTTTTATACACAGCCATCTAAGTTATGCAAACTTAGTGTGGGCAAGTACACATAAAAGCAAATTAAAATCGATTTTTAAAACACAAAAACATGCGATTCGTGTCATCTACTTTAAAGACAAGTTTACTCACACAAAGCCTCTTTTCGATGATATGGAAGCAATGAATGTTTACGAAATAAATATATTTCAGATAGTCAATTTCATGTATAAATGTAAATATAATTTAGTTCCCAATATATTTGACCGAATTTATACTCTTAAACCAAATCTAAATAATACAAGATCATTTGGAGTAATAGTACAACCTTTTTGTAAAACTAAAATTTGCCAATTTTGCATCTCAATTCGTGGCCCTAAACTATGGAATGAGTTAATTCATTCAAACTTTGAAAATTTGGAAGATTCTCTTTCTCTCTCTGCTTTTAAAAATAAGACAAAATACATTTTATTAAAATTAGAAGATATTTATAAGTATTTTTAAGAATAAACGAAATAAAATTGTCACTTTTTTTGATTTAAAATATATTTGATAGATTTTTGAATTTAATTGTTTCTACTTAATATAATTTAAATAATTGTTATTTAATTTGATTTGAAGTATTTGCGTTATTTTATTATATATATATTTTTAGTTTATTAATTTATAGTTACGACTCTTAATCCTAAAGCTCAAATTGGTTCTCGATGATAAAGTCGATTTTGACCTTCTACGAGATTCCACTTTTTCATTAACTGAACTTTTCTTTTATTTGAAATCAAACACGTATCAATATCATTGTTATTATTTTTATTATCATTTAATCATATTTTTGTGCTACATTCTAATATAAAGAAGAAAATTGTAGTTATGAAAAAGAAAATATTTACTTGAATTGAATTGAAAACATCAAACCAACCCTAACAGGAAAATTTTTACCGGCTTTAAAAAAAAGGGGTATTTAGGGGTATTTTAAGAAGTGATGACGTCACACCAAAGGAACAAAATATTATGACGTCATTTTTGATAACTAAAAAAATACTGGAAAACTTGCGGACAAAACAAAAGTAGTTGTAAAACATCAAACCAACCCGAACTAACAGGAAAATTTTTACCGGCTTTAAAAAAAAAGGTATTTAGGGGTATTTTAAGAAGTGATGACGTCACACCAAAGGAATAAAATATTATGACGTCATTTTTGATAACTAAATACACCATTCGAAAGATAATTGGGTGTAGATCAAATTTAATATTTATATTACCTGTTAAAAATAATGCTATCAGAAGTTACAAGGCAGCAAAGTTTGCTTAGTGACATCAGTGGTGTACAGACATGGTCGCCCGACAGTACGGGACAACCTGCTTTTATGATGGGCGACTGGAAACATTTTTTTCCGTAGTCAAGTCGCCCTATTGAGCGACTATGTTTTCCCAACCTATCCTATCATGTTATGGTTTGTTTGCTAGCTTTTCCTATGATTTTATTTGTAATATATTGCAACATGTATAAAAAAGAAAGGATTTATTGTGTCAGTTAATGTTATGTGCGATTCGATGGTGCGCCAATGTCAAGACGGCAGACTTCAAAACATTTAATCGCTAGCCTGTCTGATTTATCTCACTCTTTTTATTCTTTTTTATATATATATATATGGAAAATCTTTTGGTCAATAGGTTTAGGCTAGTTTTCTATATGACACCAGACAGCCGTTTTTGTTGTTCATCGTCATTTTGAACAAAAACGAAACAAATAAGAACCGGGGGTTTTCAGTAAAACTTATTTTTATTGTATGCAAAACAACGCAACCCAACGCAAAAATTACTCTGAAGTATAACACTTTCTAGATGAAGCTTTTTTTTTAACTAGATTCTTTGTGGTTTAATATTTTTTCTTCCATTGAATGCAGCATAATTCTTAGTTTCTAAGTTGAATGGAACATTTAAAACACCTGTAGCATCGCGTGTAAATGTGTCTGGCGGTTCTCTTTGAAAATCGTCATCTAATTATAAATGTTATGCATACACTCATTATCCAGTGGCGTAACATAAGGCTTTTTTGCGCGGACGAATGAAAAATTAATATTTTACCTTTTCACTCATCCGACCGGACGGAATGGAAAAAAAGGTGCAACAATTTTTTAATTTGCATTACGCAAGATTTAAACTTATTTTAATTTTCTAATCTAAACAAAGACTATTTTGAATATGATATAAAAAAGGTATTTTATATTATCCAAAAGCTTTTAAAACAACGCCATTTTGAATAACTGCGCGAATCATAACTACATGACCGACAGACATGTTTACACGTGATGCCACAGATTGTTTAAAAGTTCCATTCAACTTAGAGACAAACAAATGCAGAAGAACTATGCTGCATTCAATGGAAGAAAAAAAGATCAAACCGCAAAGAAACCTTCAGTTTTGTTTACAAAAATCACTTCAACAAAACTAATAAACATGCAGAAAACACCCTTCAAAGAATAAAATAAATATGACTGTTCAGTTTTCTTCAACCCTTTTAAAGGGAAACTAATTCCTAATTTCAAAGAAATAGCTATCACTGAAAAAGTCGTCCTATTATATTTATCAAATGTTTCCAGCAAAAACATTATATTGCATATGTAACACAACTATAGCAATTTGTGTTAATTAGATAAGTATTTACTAATTAACACGTTTTTAAATTTCGCTATACAAGGTTCCTATTTTAGTATTTTTTCCTCGCAAATTTTTAGGAGAGCTCAATTATCAACACTTATAATAAATTTATGCAGAATGTATTAATTATGTACAAAAGGCGTGCAACAAAGATCACTGACTGTTTGACGTAAATTAACTGTTAAGTTTAACCAATGCGATAAAACAATTTGCACGTGAAATGTCCTGTAAGTGAAGGAAAAATATCCAAAACAGAACATGAAACAAATAAAGATCAACATTTATAAAGCGTTTGGAACATTGTTTTTTTTTTGGGGGGGGGGGGGGGGCAGAGTTTGGGCGCCATTACCGCACTCGCGATATCAAAATCCCACTGGATACGTCGCTTTAACATAGTTTATATCGGGCTGTAAAAAAACTCACCCAAAAGAAAACAGCGACGAAAGAAAGCTACGCGATAATACTATAATGTCTAGAATACGAAAACAGAAGCTAACGTATGTGTTCTAGTATTTTTTAAAAATGGCGCAGGGCAACTAAAAGTTTCATTGGGCGACTAAGATTGGTAAAGTGGCACTTTTCAGTCGCCCGTCAGGGCGACCTACCAAAACAAGGTCTGTACACCACTAGACGTCATCAATTCAAAGAAGATTTACGTATATTTCGGTTTCAAAAGAAAGAAAGCTAACACAATACATCATAAACATTTTATAAACGTCTAAAAAACGATTAGAAGGCACCTAACATTTAAATATATTATGTTTCAGATTATTTACAAGTATAAAATAAATAAAAAAAGTATAATAAAGACAGTTGACATATCAATAAACTTAGAATTTTCAATATTTATATTTTAACTTTTTTACTGTTTCTTTTCACATAGACATTTTCTGAAACTTCGCGAAGCTACGGATGTTCGAGATATCGTATATCAAATGTAATATCAAATATTTACAAAAATAAGTTAATTTAAATAAGCCGTTCTTGATCATAATGTATCATCGTCGCTGCCATCATCACCACCATCACAACTCTCACTGTCATCATCGCTTCCATCCAAACTTTCGTCATTCTCATCATCTGAGATTTCGTGGTCGACTTCATTCCTATTTTCACAGCTGACACAGTTGCACAGGTCTGTGCACGATAATTTGTGCGATCTGCAAACACATGCTCTTGTTTTGCAGCCAGACTTTTTACACCCACACGATATTAGTTGTAGTACCTGCTCAGGTGCAGGAGGTAACAACATCCATTGAATTTCAAGCCGCCCTTGTTCTAAATGCCACCCATATCCATCAGGACTTGGAATCACAGGATTGTTTTCAAGCAAATGTTTGATAACTGAAGTTACGTAAGAAACTCGCTTGCAATGGCACAAAAGCGCATCTCTTGTTGGAGGTAACTTGTGTGGCTCAGTTGCTCGAGAATTACTACAAAATTTAAGGTATTTAGCCTCATTCACCGTTTTACATTTAACTGAATATAAAAAACAGACAAATTCTTCAACCTTTGGAAAGCCGGAAACGTCAAAAATGAAGGAATCGCCGATATTCTTGAACATCGAAACAAAATTATCGTCCTTCATCATGGCTCTGAACGCCTTCACCTTTCCAATACCATGGAATGCACCCGTGTAATCATTCCCTGTGAATGCATGTAATGCAGGAAGAGCTCCACAACTGTCAACCCCAAGTTCAGATACCATGCTCTCGATGTCAAAAAACTTAACCGATGAGAACACTGAGCTGACATTTTTTGCATTTGCATTGCATAATGACAAATTGTAAACATTGGAACGTCAGGGGGTTTATTTCGTAATATATTATTTTTTTTTTACAAAATAAAATAAAATAATACACTCTTTCTATATTTCAGGTAGCTATTTAAAGAAATGTATTTAATCAAGGATTCATTAAAATTATTAATCATTAATTATTTTAACAATGAGTTCATTTTTTATATATAGTCTGTAAGCATTAACCCCCGGGATGAGATGCAAGCGTTTTATACTTTCGAACGTTCCTTCAAAGTAATTCCAATAAAATGGTGGCTGAGTGATGACGAAAGATAACATGAAAAAGTTGATTTGTTTTTGTTTGGTACTTGGCCTATAAAGGATATTTTGATGTCCGGTAAAGATTTTTAGTATTACTTTTGTATGAACTTCAAGATTTTTGGGTTATTTAAATGTCCGCAGACTTTGCACTGTTTCCCATTTTTTTGTGTCATCAGCTCCCTGACTATTAATGTTTGAAATATAATTTACACCAATAAAAAAAATAATTTCATATCCACATTTCATAAAAAGAGTCTTGTTAGATCATGAAGATCGTTTGGAAAACAAACTAAAAAACACTGACCTGTTCTTGACTTTCCCCCTCTCGTACCACTGTCGCGTTGAGGAATCGACGGAACAGAACAGATTTGAACTACAGCAGGAATGATTTCAATAGAAAATTTCATAAAAGTCATAAAAATTATGGAAATTGAAATCAATATTCTGTCACAATGGAATATAAATAACTCCAGGTGTGTTAGAAGAAAAGAAAGTCAAAAGTAAAGTAGCATATCTACAAAAGAGGTTTTGCATTTGACAACATGAGAAAATAAACAAGGGAGTGACATTATTATTCTTCATGTTTTTGGTAGACAAAAGCCAGTGCTTTGAACACCGTATATAAACCCAAATATCATATATAAGAAACCATACTTTTAAAAAGTGGTAAACAGATTTAATTTTAATTTAATTTAAGTGACAAATATAAACATAACAATTAAATACTCTCCCAGTTTATTTGTTTTCGATACTTTAAAAACACTTACAGTTGATGTATATAGCTATAAAGACTATTTCACTTGAAATAATATATTTTTATATAGCCATGAAAAAACGAAACCATATTTATTTAAAATGATAGGTGGCTACTGAAAGCAGTTTATATAAAAAATTGCATAGAAATTACAAAACCACTACCATTCTTAATCTTGTTCAATATCATTCAGAAATGTCATCTTTGTGCTGTGGCACACCACAACAATTTTGTATTTATAAATTTTATCCATTATATAAGAGTTTATGAATAATAGATTTGAAATCTTCCTGTACTGCAGAAAAAAACATCAAACCAAAAACAAAGTAATACTGAATGTCATTTTAGTTCAAAAATAAGATGATGTCATTGGCTATGACCTCTTTGAATTACAACGTCATACTTCATACATAGATTTCCTGATAAATGTCATGACTTTGATAAAATAAAGATTTAGAGTAATTATTATTATGAAGTAAAACAATTTTTACGGCACCTGTTTTGCAAAAGGTCTAAGGAAAAACACAGGACTGCTGGGTATCATTTTGACAAGGTTTCAGATTTTATTAAATAGCACAATCGCCCAGTCGCAGTTTGGCAAAAGACCAGATGCGGAAATTCAATGCAAATTTATTATCACGTATTTTCCGTTGGTAATACTAAATATTAAAATGACTTTATGAGGGAATGAAGGCTTTATTAACTAAAGATAATGCAACTTTTAACTTACCTTATTAATTTTGGCAGATAGAAAGAATAATAAGAATAACTCTTTAAAACTAATTTCAGAGTTCACTTTCAAATAAGTCTTCAAACTTTCGTTAATTTCGGGGAGATTCTAAGATTATTGCATAAAATGCAACTTGGTTTGCAAAACAAATTGTCCCGCAAAACTATCCTGTAAAAATCTGGTTCTATATACAGGACAGAAAAAACTCATTTGCAGAACAAAACAAGCAGAAGACAGCGAATGAGGACAACTTAAAAAATGAGCGAAGCCACGGAAGATGAGACCAGAAGAAATATAGCAAAACAATTTGTAAGAGAACTTTGCGATTGTATAAATTTGCCGAACGAAACTTCAAAACTGTTCTCTCCAGTGGATAACATAACACCTAATGAAAGTTTACAATGTAGGCAGCCAACCGCGATAAATATTAAGAAATCAAATCAATTTTATAACAGCTTGCAAGCTAATTTGACAACAAACAGCTGCACAACAAAATCGAAATGCATCAGCCAAACGTTAGGTGGTGAAAAGCAGGCAACATATTCTGCAAATTGGAACAGTTCTGTTGAACAACCTGGGATGTTTGGAGAATATAGTTCTGCAAACAAGCAGAGAAAGTATATTAAGAAGTGTCCATCATGTTTGGAAAACAATGATAAAGATGCAAACTGGTGTCTAGAATGTGGCAAGGCTCTTGTATCAGTCGAAATTCGTAGATGTCATTCACTGAAAATAGATGCAGAGCCTTACACTCCACATTTTTACAGTCAAAGTGCACCAGCATGTCACAGTATTGTATATGATAGCACCCAAACGTTTGACAATGACATGATACAACCTGAAGCTTCGAATAAAATTGTAAGCCATAGCAGTTTTCAGCAACAAGAGTTTTCAGTTTCTCATTCATCTTCTTTCGATTATCAAAATTTACAGTTCGAAGATGAATCTCAACATTACAAAAATCCCGCTGTTTTTTGGCGTGCACCCAATGAAGAAGAAAAAAAGCATGAATCGTATATGTATGCTTTTGATGATTTGTTATATCCAAACTTTGCCATTCATAATCCCATGTTTGGTTTTGTCATTCCGTCTTCGAATATTGTGTCTCATGGTGCCATTTATCACCAACAACAACTCTGCGTTAACAGTCTGACAGATAAAGTTAGCAAACACCATCTGAAGAAAAAAACAAAGAGAAGAAAAACAAACCCCAGAAGGAAATCAGCTAAGGTAAATTGTTTTGGCTTGTTTCTAGACAAATTCATAGACATTCTGCTACCATTTTCTGGTATTGAATGGGAGTCCAAGATATAATTTGTGGCTGTGCCGGTTTATGAAAATGAATGAAAAATGCACATTTTTCAAGCATGCTAATGGTAAAAGAATAAAGAATATTTTCAGTTTATTATTCCAGCATTATTATTTGCATGTTCAGATAGATTTTGTTTGAAAGCTTTTAATTGATGTATTTATCCTTAGAATGCGAAATCATTGCAACCCAGACTAGGTAGGATTTTAGATTTTTTTATTATTAAAATGTATTCGCTTGAATTTAGATTTAACTTTTTTAAATTACAAAACACATCACTTTGTTTTTGTTAAACTTTGACTCCCCAGTTGTTGTTTTCAAACCATTGTTTGAGTATTGTTCAATACTAATTATAGATGTCATTAGAAGGGAAGTTCATTTGGATGTAAGTTTTGCTGTTCAAAATAGACAGTCAAAAAGCTTTTTATCTAGACACTGTCTTATTTGTTTTGTTTGGTTAGAAGCTCATCTGCGGCTTTATTTCCTTTACTAGCATCGTTTTAAAAACGATAACTAAACCTTTTTTGGCAATCCACAATAAGGCATTGTGGAAACAAAAAGACACTTT
The DNA here is from genome assembly GCA_963930725.1 of Candelabrum cocksii. Classification (NCBI taxonomy): domain Eukaryota; kingdom Metazoa; phylum Cnidaria; class Hydrozoa; order Anthoathecata; family Candelabridae; genus Candelabrum; species Candelabrum cocksii. The sequence continues at coordinate 2,508,988 of OZ005677.1, read as the reverse complement.
TGTGACCAGAAGCAGTGCTTTTATTTATATGCTTTTAGTCTGAGAGAGAGAGAGAGAGAAGGTTAGGGGCCAAAGGAGAATAAAAGGGATATATTGAACATATATTTCAAAATTAAATCCTTTGCTTATACAGAAGAGTAAATAATATATAAGGAAAATTAATTGCAACAGCATTGAAATCTATGAACGTGGTGGTTGATTTGAACTTTTTTTAAAAATATTTATGAAATTTATTTATTTATTATATTATTTCACCGTGAAAAATATTTTTATAGGATGGAACTGAGGAAACATCAATGTTTCTCTCGCTGCCCGATGAATTGATTTTGCGCATTTTATCGCTTCTTTCTCTTTCGGAGATCGCAAAATTATCATGCGTTTGTAAGCAGCTTTCTCGAGTGGCTGCAGACGAAACACTATGTAAGTATTTTGTTATTATACTAATATTATATTTTAACGTAGAAATTAATGAGTTAAATATTATTTCTCTTATTTTCTGCCTTCAAAATAATTAGAAGTCATTTGAATTGTTAATTGCTGCAAAGCTAGTGAATAGAAAGTAATGTTTTAATTTTCAAGGTGTATGTGCATGCGTACGTTGCATATGTTAATGCGCTTGACAAGAATGGCTTAAACTTTAACTTAGAACATGTATTTTGGTTTTTTTTTATTAAGGGTCTACAATTAAATTAAAGCAGAATAAAACGTTGACTGACAATATTCTTGCAAAGATTGCAAGTAAACATCCAACATCGTTGACCATCACACAGTGTAACAGTAAAACGATCACTGACGAAGGCTTGAGAAATTTATTTCGAACGACCTCTGAATCACTGCAGGTGAGTTGAGGGCAAGAATCACAATTTCTGTTAACTCTCGCCTACGACGTGATCATGTATTTATGTCTTATATCATTTAGGAATTGGATATCAGTGGCTGCAGTGGAGGGGTGTTGAATGGAGAGACTGTGCTCCTCCATGTTGCTTCGCGTTGTAAAAACATCTCCCGGCTCGACGTCAGCTGGAGCAATGTCAGCAATATTGGTGTGCAGTCGCTCAGCGCAAACTTAAAGAAGTAAGTGCTTCAACATCTTAAGATTTTCTTCTGAAAGAAAGATTTATCATTTTTATCACTTTATAACTTTATTTTGTTCACTGATTGAAAATGTAGACAAATGTCGAAAATTAAAATGTGATTTTCACCTGTTTACAGTACAGTTCAGAGTACGTACGGAGCGGCCAGGCTTACACATGCGCATTCATCAGGAGTTGCATAATTTTATGGACGTCAACGGTCAAAATTTGTCCGCCTAGAGATTTGAACTTGTTTCTACTTTTTCTTTGGCCACCAACGTATAACAAGATTCTAACCAATGAAATTGAAGAAAAATTGTTTTGATTTCCGCGGTTGTGGGTCAATGATCATTTTAAAATCATGATGGACTCAAAAACCACACGGGATGAGTTTAAGACATCTTTTCTTTACAGCGATTTTTGATGCAACATTCAATTAATCTTGAAGGATTGAATCCCAGCAGTTCTGTGTCGTGAACTTTTTTCTATGATTTCAAGCTGCCATATTGTTTACTATATTTGCCGCGTGGATTTTTATCTTCTATGCGACTAGTGGATATTGACAAGCGAACGTATGTACGTTCTTTCACAGGCCGCTCCGTACGTACGGCCAAGTGGAAATCGGCCTTTACAACAACAAAAAGCAATTATACCATCATCACTATTTTAGCGAATGAAAAAATAGAGTGATTAATTTGATAAATTGTTACACTAATTAATTATATTGTGTCCTTGAGAATTACGGGTTCCATTTCCACTGTTTAGATTGATGCACCTCTCCATAAATGGATGCCAGTCGATCAGAGACGAATCTCTAATTGATCTTGCCCAAAAGCATGGCGACCGGTATATACTTATATTTTTCTTCAAGAACTTAATTTTGACTTCGAAACAATTGCTTGTATGGGCACACAAATTCACTGAAAGTTTCTTTTCAAGGAAAGTTTTAATTGAGTGGATATTTTCAATACTAAAAGATAACCCTGTTGTATCTATGGTAACAAACGCTTGGCAACAACAGAATTGCCATTTTGGGGATGTGAAAAATTTATTGAGAATTTTTTCTACGAACTATAAAACTTGTGTTAAAACCTTTTTGTTAAAAGATTTTTAAAACATTGAAAGTTTGTTATCATTTGATCCTCCTCTATCATGGACTGAATTTGTAGTGTTTTATTTATTTGTGACAATTCAGGTAAATAATGGTGAAACGACTTAGCTCTCTTTGCACATAGCCGAATTAAACACAACACATTTTATTTAGATTGGAAACTTTGGAGGTGTTTGGCTGCTTCAATGTCAGTCCATCTGCTATCCACATCGTGCTTGAGCTGTGCACAGAGATAAGAAAGCTGAACCTAGGACAATGCCATAAGGTTACTAATGAAGATTTGTTGAAAAAAAAGAATTGAAATTGCCCACTGTTTCTAAACTCTATTTGCTAATGATATGGACGCTTGATTTCTCCCGAAAGCTCTTTTAAACAAAACTATTTTTCAAACAATTTCAATTTTGATCTGCTTAACAATGTACTAACCAAGGGATTTCTTCTGAAGACTGCTATTCTTAATGTTACGAATTAACAAACAAAAACAAAGAACTTTCAACTTTCTTTATGTTCACAAACATGCCATCATCATCATCACCATCATCATCCAGGTTTAACGTCTGTTTTCCCCATACATGAGGCTTGGACGTTTTCAAAAGATGATATTTCCCATAATTGTGTAGGTTTAATCATCTGATGGTTTATTGAAGCAGATGTTTTTACAGCTGGATGCCCTTCCTAACGTCAACCCCAGTTAGAGGGAAAACAGTGGTGAGTTAACCCACACAAGATAACTATGCATTTTAAACTCCGTGGCAGCTGTGCATAAAGGGCATGGGTGCTTATGTCCATGAGGTCAAAACATGTCACATGACCCGCATACCCGCCTCAAATTATCCTCAAATAATTCCATGCATGACCAGACTTTCAAATTATTGTTTTCCGCTGATTGAAAATTTCAAAATGTTACTTTTCGTTCGATAAAATTACTGATCTTCAATGAAGCAATATTTTAAAGAAGATTTTTCAAAATAGGCGAAGCTTTTTTGAATTTGAACCTTAGAATTTTTTATGATTTTCTTATTCACTGCTCCTTGTTTTATCATTGTAAAGCACACATATCACTACCATCTCATCAAGCTTGATATCATGTGAAACAAATTTTACCTATTGATCAACATAAGCATTTTGGTGGCCAATCGTCAAAAACCATTTTTCTTGATATTTCTTATTAGGTCAACAACACGACCGCCTCATCCATTGGCAAGTTTCTACCTAACCTACAGAGTCTCGATGTACGTGGATGTAAACAGGTGAGATTTGAAAAGATTTATAAATGTTATTTTCGTTGAATAAAACAATGATTGAGATAACTTTTAAAACGTGCTGGGCACCAGACATCTCATGATATTAAAGCTAAGGATCATTGAATCATCAACTACATCACAAGATTTTTTGTCAAATCAATGATCACTCTAGTTCATTACAGTTCTACTGTGTAACATTTATTGACTTGATGTTCCTAATCGTAGAGCTTTAGATACAACATACAATCACAAATATGCCGGAGAAGTGTAACAAAAACGTAAAAGTTTATATAAAGTTCATCCGGCGATAGCACAATGCCAATGGCGTTCGGCTCTTAACCGAACGGTTCTGGGTTTGAGACCATGCTATCACGTAAAGTTGTTTAGTGAGTGGTTATAAATAAACAATGCCGTATTTCATCAAAAATAACTGTAGCACAAATGGGAGCAATTAAATACACTAAAACTCTGGGTCGAGGTCTTTATGATAATTCTTAATGAGCGTTCTGGAAGTCTCGATAAAAAACAAACAAACAATATATATCCATGTGTTATCCATTTCTTTGTTAAGCTTCGGGATCATTCACTACGAGAGATTGTAAAAAACTGTCTCCATCTCAACACGCTTGTTATTGCCAACTGCCCGTTGATTACCGACCAAACGTTCTTTGCGCTAGCCACCTACGCGACAAAGCTAAAGTAAGCCACTATTTGCCAGAGTCATCGAATGATTTGAATCTTTTGAAATTGTGAATCTTTCCTCATTTTATGAATTGTAAAAAATAAAATAAAAAATAGTAAACGTATTATTAGAAACTGAAGTTTCATTTTTTTTACATTTGTTCATTTCTTCATCAATTCTTTTGAATTACATCTCGTATTTGTGGATAAAAAGAATAGAAATTGATGAATAATACAAAATTATTAACTGGTTTATTTCTGTTTTTAATATTTCCACAAACCACTCTTCACAATGTGTGCTTTTCTACCAATCATCTCTTCATATTGTGTGCTTTCCACCAATCAACTCTTTACATTGTGTGCTTTTCCACCAATCAGCTCTTCACATTGTGTGCTTTTCCACCAATTAGCTCTTCACATTATGTGATTTTCCACCAGTCATCTCTTCACATTGTGTGCTTTTCCACCAATCGGCTCTTCACATTGTGTGCTTTTCCACCAATCACCTCTTTACATTGTGTGTGCTTTCTACCAATTACCTCTTTACATTGTGTGTGCTTTCCACCATTCACCTCTTCACATTGTGTGTGCTTTTCCACCAATCAGCTCTTCACATTATGTGATTTTCCACCAATTATCTCTTCACATTGTGTGCTTTTCCACCAATCGGCTCTTCACATTGTGTGCTTTTCCACTAATCACCACCTCTTTACATTGTGTGTGCTTTCCACCAATCACCTCTTTACATTGTGTGTTCTTTCCACTAATCACCTCTTCACATTGTGTGTGCTTTTCCACCAATCAGTTCTTCACATTGTGTGCTTTTCCACTAATCAGTTCTTCACATTGTGTGCTTTTCCACCAATCTGTTCTATGTATTTATATACAAACACAAAAAGGCAAGTTGACATAGTTGTTCTCTATTAAGTGATGAGTTCAATTTGTATGGGATTTATATAGCTAGTTCTAAGTAAAAGAAACGTCAAAATATATTGTTTAATGTTGAATCACAGTATTAGAAATCTTGTTTTTGTTTTGATGTCCTTCTAAGCACGATTGTTATCGTTTTTCTTTCAGATGTCTGGATGCATGTGGATGCGCGAAAATCACAAACTACGGGGTAGATGTTCTTGTCAAAGGTTGCACTTCCCTGGAAACACTAGACATCAGCTCAACGAAAGCTACATGGAGAAGGTGCGTCCATGACTTAAATTTTTTCACGCGTTTGCATTATTTAATACAAAATCTTAATACTTTTAATATGAGTAGAGTTATCTCCAAATCCATTCGCAGACTTATTATATTTTCACTGATAATATTTTGTTTTTGTGATTTCTGACCTGATTTGTCTCGAAACCTTTACCTCCTGCTTCTTCAAGCTAATAGTAGAGCTTTCGATTAGCGTTCACACACACTATGTTAAAAATGTCAAGGATTAGAGGGGGCTAATGAATAACAGTGTGACCTGCGAACTGCTGGAAAAAATATTACATCCGTAAAACCACTATTATGTCATATAACACCTGGCAAAAAGCTTTTTTTCACTTTTAAGTTTGTAGATATCTCAAAGACGTCCTAATCTTTCCTCGCTGTCGATATGATGTTGTTTTTTGTATAAAATTTTTTAATACACCTAGAAAAATGAACTAAGAGCATTTGCCTCTTCAGCACACTATAGCCTTTGTCTATATATCTGTTTGCACATTTTAGCACACTATAGCCTTTGTCTAGCCTTTCTCTATAATATATAAGTATAATATGTCTGTTTGTCCCTATTGTTGTGTTGATATTGTACCACTTTGTTGTTGTTATTTAGTGTGACGTCAATCGCGCGATATTGCAGGGGAACGATGACGTCATTGAAGTTGAGTTTCTGTCATGCGCTGACTGATGAGTGCATACAAGCGGTCGTGGTGAAGTGCAAAAAGTAAGATACCTATATGTTTAAAATGACGGAAATCCTTTAAGGAGGTCCTAGACCCAATAATCCCGAACTAAGGTATAAAGACAAAACTCAAAATAGAACCACAACACAGATAAAATTTCTTTATCAAATGAAAGTGAATAATAAAAAATTCAAAAAAAAAAAAAATTAAAACAATTTTTTCACCTTGTTGCTAAGCACCATGCCCCTGGCAACACCGCAGAATGGAGCGGGTTGCGACATTTTATCTCCAGATAGCTTTATCGAATCAAGCTGAAAATTGGTAGGGATCATCAACTCGCTGTATTCTATAAATTGAATGAGGCATTTGTTTTTCTAGCAACGGTTGCCATGCTAACCATGAAAACACGTTTTCTCAGTTAGAAATTCAACATTTCTTAGGAATAAATTTATTGAAGTATCGGAGTTTAAAATACAAACTTGGTGTCTTGCGTGGCTTAACTCACCACTGTTTTTCCTCTCACTGGGCTTGGCGTTAGGAAGGGCATCGAGCTGAACAAACATCTGCTCCAATCAATCATCAAATTATTAAACCTACAAAATAGTGAGGAATATCATCTGTTGAAACGCCGTCTAATCCTATGCTAGCATGGAAAATACACGTGAAAAATGTAAATGATGATGATGATGAAGTAAATCGAAAAATATGGTGCTTAAACAAAAAACCGAAGAGGGTTGAATGAACTAATGTCTTTTTCTTGCATGTGTAAGGTTAATCGCTCTTTCAAATAATTTTTAAAAACAAGAGAACTGGTGTGTACACGCAACCTATCTATGTATCTCTTCTTTTAAAGGTTGAAGACGTTGCACCTGTACGGCTGCAAACCGCTGCGCAACCTGGGCCGACTCATGGACATCAATCCAAACCTCAAGATCGAGAAAGAATCGCTGAGATAGCAAAGGTGCGCTTTCCGTTACCGTGGCAACCGTACCGACCAATAGGTTCTTTTTTTAGCAGTTTTAGAAAAAGCGTTTTTTTTTTAGTTTTCTTTCTAAAAAGATTTCAGATTTTAAATTTGATTGTTTTTAAAATTTGTCGTGGTTTTAGTTAATTTTAGACTTAAAACTTTTTGAAAATATATATATATATATGTATATATAACGTTTGTGTGCGGCAGTATTTTTTTACATACTTGGAAAAAATATTTTACTCCTTGTTATATGTATGTGTGTATATTATATACATAAAGAATTTTTTTAAAGACATATTTGTATTGAATCATTTTTAGAGCCAGTAGAAACATTTATATCTAACCCTTTTGATTTGACCTTTTTTCTCTAGTCTTTAGTGTGATCGATGGTTTGTATTTTGTATGTTCGTTTTTAACGGTATATGCTAAATACACACGGGCGGTAATTTTACGGTGTTACGATGAATAATAAATCTGAACATTTACTCACTCGATTTACTTTCTAAAATTAGTAGCACATGGCGTGAAAATCACGGACTTTTCAACGGGGAAATAATGTCGCGAGATTAAAGAAACACGTTGAAAAAACAGTTGGACGACGATTGCAGGTGAAATATTATTATGATGCTCTTATTAATACAGTACAATCCCGATAACTCGAACACCCTTAAGCATGTACTTCCATATCAGGTCACTTTTCTAATAGTCCGGCTTTCTTTGCGAAAATGGCTTCGATACAGACTGGAAGCTACATTGCTTGATTTTCAAACGTGTAGACGCGCGCGCGCGTGGAGGTTTAGGCCGCGTATCCAGATTATCTAAAATACAGTATAATCCCGATAACTCCAATATAGTTTAGTGCCCGCAAACCTGTCAGCGGTCTATATGAGGAAGTTTTTTGTACATTTCGTTTTGCTGAAGCCTTAAAAAATTGTGGCAATTCTACGTTCTCTCTCATTACAGACATAATGATATTAGGTAGAGATTTTTTGAAAAAGTTCATTTTGACCAAAATATGGTATGTTTATTGTTGAATTGCTCATTGTTGTAAAATAAGACCCCCTCTAATTAAGACCGGTTATAGAGGACAACTATGGTAACGTAACCGGTTTACAAATTCGAGATTTCACATGATTGCAAATATTTGTGATTTTATAATTACACTAGGGAGGAATAAATGTATTTATAAGAAGTGTTAATTGTAAAATATTCCAAGCAGATATCTCTATATATTTTAGATCCTGAAAAAATAATATGGATGATAACAAATTACAAGGTATAGATATAACATGCACTGCAAATAGTCGAAAGCTCACGCCTGGAGAAGCATTCCAGAATTCCGTGAACTTTGGAGAAATTCCTCAAGGTATATACTTTCATTCCTGTAAACTCTCTTCAAAAGTTGAAATTAGTGAATCGCAGGTGAGAGTGGCATTTCATGGATTATCTAAGAATCACATGCTTTTGCGATCAAAACTAAATAAAGGCGAGGGGGAAAATGAATGGTGGTTCAAGGAGAAAGAAAATACAAAAGAAAATGATGAATGGATTTTGTTGACTACACATAAACTTAAGTCTGTAAATGAATGGTTGGTAATTACTAGTAAAAATTTGAGTGTGCACTTTGACATTGAAAATGATGCTTTATGGAGAGTTCTCTGGATGGAATGTCCTGCGGCAGAAAATGATTCTGTAAAGAATTACATATTAGTTTTCATTGCATGTCATGTCATTTGTGATGCAAAGAGTGTCACAGATTTGTTTTCAAATCAGTTATTACCTCTGTTAAATGGTAAAATACTCGAGGAGAAATCAATAACACCATTTCTCAAATCTATGGAAGATATTTTCCTAGATTCTAGTAAGTTGACAAATTCTATTCCATGGTACATAAGATGGGGAGTTGATTTCATGTGGTGGAAGTATTCCAGTTTTCTTTCGAGAGAGAAATTTGCAAGGTTCACCAGCAAAGATCAAAAACGGCGTTTAGATGGTGAATTTCACTTTTCTTTTCAAATCGATGCAGAGACTAGCCAAAATTTGTTTGATTTCTGTAAATCCCAGGAATTTACAGTCCACAGTGCTCTGTGTATAGTGCTTATGACAGCTGCACAGGATCTTGCATTGGCTTCTGGAATTCCGTTGAATGAATTTCAAAAGTTAGGTTTTCCAATAGATTTAAGAAAGTTTATCAAAGACTTGAACACAAGTCCAATGAGTCTTGGCATGTTTACAAATATGGGAAATATCACTCCAGGAACAAACCAATGTCTGGATATACACTCGTTTATTACACAGGCCTCTGGACTGAATGAAGAAGTACAGAAACAAAATAAACCTTTGCAAATGCATTTCTTTTATGCTGCAATATTGCATATGTTGAACAGTAATAAAGATATTTGTCAATTTGTTCGAATTCTTCAGAATTACCCTAGTATTTACTTCAGCAATGCTGGAAAATCTGTTGCACATGTGACTGGTGAAGATGATTTAATTGAAATTAAAGACCAATTCTTTGGCGTAAACACTAAAGATTGTATTTTCATAAGTTTACTAACTGTCAATAACCAGATGAACTTCGTGCTATGTTATGACAACGCTTGGTTTGATCCAAAGGATGTCCGGAAGTTTGCTGGAAATGTCACAAATTTGTTGAAAACACTAGCCATCTCTTACAAAAATATGTAAAGAAGTGTTTTATTTATAATCTTTGTATGTGAAAGGGTCATGCCTTGTATTATTGTTGTTATTATATGGTGGATTTTTTATCTCAAAACTATTTTTAAATATTTAATTTTTTAAAATATACTATATGATGGAGGACTATTTTATACTAAATTTGAATGTTAAATTGTGATGGTATCATTCTCTTTGCAAATTGTTTCAAGTATACTTGCATATACTTATAAAAGCTATTTGAGCATTTGGAGTAGCAATATTTTACTTTAATTTAATTTTTGTCATTGCATACTTCATAGTTATTGTATTGTAGAATTGTTGGAATGAATCAAATTTTTTTGGAAACTTTTTTGTAATTAGTTGTGCGAAACTAATTTGGTGAGATTATTTGAACTGGAGGACTTTTTTTGTTCATTGCTAAACTTAAAATTTAATTTAAAATCTCCCAACTTTCAAGTTCTTGGGAACTACTTCTTCTTTTTAATCTCATAAACACAATAATTTTAATTATAGCTCTCCTTTGTAAAGCCCTTTTATTTTTGTGTATAACTTAACACCTGACTGTTAGCCGGTGTACTTTTACTCAGAAGGTTTAAAATCGCTAGTAGTCTTTGTTAAAACACATACGGTAGCGTATTTCCTCTAATAAATGCTGCACTTTTTGCAATGTCGTGGCATTGTAATAGGCTTCTTATCAAAAACATAATTTAAAAAAATTGTTGGTTTAAAAAGTATAAACATTTTTATTACGAAGTATAGAATGTATTTTATTATTTTAAAATGTATTTGCAGTATAAAAACAAAATCTTCAGTCTTCCCCATTCATTGTCTTGTCTTAACCCTTTGATGCGCACAACTTACTGGGAAGGATTTTTTAAAACGTTAGCTTTTAAGTGTTTACTAGCGGGTTTAAGAACATCTGAAAAGAAAAAATTGAAAAATTATTTTTATTGACCGAAATATGACATGGACACCGGTGTCCCATTGATACTCAGGGGTAAAAAAATAGTTGTTTTTTTTAAATCTCCCTCGTCATAAAAATTCACAATTTGCATAGCCAATATGCCACGTTTTTTACGTAGTTAACGGATTATGCGATTAACCGGAGCTGGTCAATATGCTCGCAAACTAATAAACAAACATGCAAAAAAGAAGTTAATACACACAATGAGCAAAAACACTTGGTGGAGACATTAGGTACGTTTGGTGATGGCTTGGGATTTCCGTTCCTTAAGAACAATCTCCACTCAGAAAAATTTAGCCGAAAAGAAATATTTTTGGCCGAAAAACATCACGTGATATATTCTGATTGGTTAAAATTAAAAACATTGCACAATTTACTTTAAAAAAAACAACAATTTTTCGATTCCGAAAAAACAAAAGTTGAATTTTTTCAACTTTTATTTTTTTTCGACCAGAAAGTTTAAGATTGACCAATCAAATAGCCTCGTTTAAAATTTTCACGTGCGAATTTTGAAGTCGTTTAAAACTATTTCGCAACAACAATGAAAAAAATCTGTTCGATTCGATAACAAATTTAAAATTTCAACAATTTCTTTTAAAAATGGACGACAATAAATTCTGTCTGCGTCGATAGATAAGTAGAGCAAGCAGAAAGTTCGTATCTCGAAATAAATCCATCACTCCGGGAGGTTTGTTTTGCTTGTGTTTTTGTAATAGAATTCTGATATATCTGAAAATTTTAATTTCTATTTACTTTTTCTGATAACAAAATTTGAAGTGGAGATAGCCCCTTTTTTCGGCCGAAAAAAATTCTGAGTGGAGATAGCCCTTTATGCCTTAACACGGATTATGCAATTATCCGGTACCTTAGTAAAATAAGTCGGCAAAAAGTTTGGTCGGTAACAAATTTAGTCACTTGGTCATAATTTAGTCACTTTTTACCGACTAAAACTTAAAATTTTAGTCACTTTTTACTGACTAAAACTTAAAATTTTAGTCACTTTTTACCGACTAAAATTTTAAAATTTCTTCTTCTTTTACCAACTAGAAATTTAAACTCTGCATGCAATTACTCTTTCATAAAAACAAATGGAAAAGTTAAACAAGTGAAAAAGGTTAAACGATTAGAAAATGATCCACTTTCTTTTTATAAATGTACAACCAGGTAAATTTAATCAATATTGTTGACTTCATTTACAATTACCATTTCACTCTCATAAATGACTGTCTCATAATTGTCCTGATTCATTCCATCTTCTTGGTTATCCTCTTCGTCTTGTGTGCATTCGTCGTCATCCTCGATTTGTATCTCGATCTTGATCTCTGTGGCCTCTTCCTCGTCGTCATCTTCCACTACTGAACCTGTGAATTCGTAGTTGTATAAGTTGGTGATAAACCATTCCATCTTCTTTGATGTTTCTTTGTTTGCCGATACAAACTTGAGCTTCAGGGGAATTTCGAGCCCACCTGAAGGTATTGGTGAATCCCGGTAATCAGTGGACAACACCACCCCAGAAACAGCTCCTATTTCGGCGGAGATAAAGTAAAAGACATGCCTAGATACTTCTGTCGGGATGTGTCCAACGGTATCCCAAACGTTGAAATTGGCGTTTCTCTTCTTGATTGCACATGCATAGGGATCCTTCTCGATAGACTTTCTGTTCGTCTCAATTAATACGATAACACGTTCGCCAACATAGACATAAGTCCATGACGTGTTTTTATAGACGTGAAAATACGTAAAAATACATCCTCGCTATTATTTGACGTCTGCTAATCGACTCTAAGACGCAATTTCCATAGAGGAGATTTCGAATGTTTTTCTATATTCAAACGTTTCTAACGTTCGAATATTTTTTTCTTCATAGAAAAACATTGCGTTTTGTTTTGGTTTGAAGCGTTTATTCAAATTCAGATTTTACTATTTCATTGGAAATTTTTTACTGTGAGTGGAGAGCGACATCATTCGCTATGGGGACCAGAAATTTAAGAGATTATTAAAAAAATGCGCTAAAAATTTTTGGTCGGTAAAAAATTAGTCGGTAAAGATTTTTGGTTGGTAAAAATATTAGTCACTTGCTGAAAATTTAGTCACTTTTTGCCGACTTATTTTTTACCTACCTATGGATTTTTCCATGGTGTGTTTTGGCAAGTCATTATCTTTTCCACCGCATCTTATCCTTTTGGGAGTCATGATGGTGGACAATGCGACCGGTCGTTTTCTGCTTGTAAAATGTCCAATCAGATCTCTGGCAACAAATCTGCGAAATGTTTTGGATTCCAGCTTGTACATATTGGGAAATTCCTCATGCAGCTTGCTATTTATGACAAATGCATTGTTGACAGCGATGTCTAACAGGTCGAACACAACCCGTAGGTAGTATTTGATTTTGGACCTATGGTCAAATTGATAAGTAACTTTCTTCTGATCCATAATGTCCACCCAGCCCATGTGTTCATTATAATGTTTCGCAACATCTGGGCATGGGATGGACTCTTTGAGGCTTGAGCCTTTTTTCCTTTTTTTCACATCAGATAACGGAAAAGCCGATAAAAAGTTTGACAGCATATGGACTGCTCTGTTGTCCATCTATTTGGCGAAATATGTTTTGTCAGCTTGAAAGCACACTATTTCTCCTCTTTTCATACTTTTGTCTGTTGGAAGTCTGTTGGAAGTTGTGATTTCGGCAATTGTTTCCGGTTAGATCTAACAGTCCCGGAACAATAAATTTTTTTTTCAGAAGGACATCCTGTAATTTTGGTGAATTAAAGAAATTGTCAATGTATACTTGACAATTTAAGTCTTCTACTTTCTCTGTTAGTTGCAAAACTACTGATTCCCCAAGACCAAACTGAACTTGACCACACTTTTTTCCGGTATACATATCAAACTCAAAAAGATATCCTGATTTGGAATCGCATCGACACCACATTTTGAAACACCATTGAATTGGCTTTCCTTTCATATTGTAAAAGATTACGTCATTTTTTATTGTTTTGTTGTTATAGGCGCCTCGTATAGGCGCACTCGTTACTAGATCTTTTATTGTATTGTATTTTTGTGACCACGTGTGTGGTCAGTTAGCTTACGACCTTTGAAGTGAAAAGACGTATTTACCACGAGAAAGCTTCGCGTCCCATTTTTGTCGTTTGCTCGGACTCAATTTATTCTAAATTTTTACACATATATTGACGAAGGATGTTATGCCCTTTGAACTTCACCATGTGCTCATCAATGGATTGTTTCTCAGTAGCAGACATTGATGACAAAAATACATTGTTAAAATGGTTCAATACAAGTCTTACTTTGAAGGGTCTGTCATGGGTAGGATCACCCCTAGCTTTCATATTCTCATTGTCGTTGAAATGTAAATTAGCTTTAATTTCTTCAAATCGCCGTGTTTCATGTATTACAATATCTGGAAGAAATTTTTCGAAGTGGGTTGCTTGCAAGAGTACTTCATAGGGAGTTGGTGGGTCACTGGTAGCAATCAATATTTCACCATATTCTTGACCCGGAATAGGAGAAGCCGATGCATCAGAGGGCGTTCTCAGTTGTGGATTAGTCATCATTTTCCACTTAAAATTCACAGTTTCACTCCTAGTGTCTGCACATTCTAAGTTGGTTAAAACTTGATTTTCTTCTTCATTCACAGTAGAACGTTCAGGTGGTTCTATGACGACTTCCATAACACCATCAGCAGGTTCATTGATTTGATGATGTTCTAAATCTTCTTCGATGAAGTTAAGGTTTTCATCGTCCAATAACAAATCGTCTTCAATGTCACTCTTGTCTCCAAACAAAATCCGGTTAATAGCATTTTCATTCAAATGAAAAACCTTATTACTTTTCGACATTTCACTATTTTCTCTATTACTTCGTATTGCTAAAATAAGGACAAAAGAAATTAAGCAAAGCATCTAAACTTAAAATTCTCATGCTAAGTTCAGGCCAATGCTTTTTATGTGAATAATTGTTGCATACAGGCATGCAACCTATGTAGGCTAGCTAACAGAATGAACTTTATGTTACAAAAACTAAAAAATGAACTTTGAAGCACAGTGGGACACATAAATAATGTCCCATAAAAGTAAATCAGGCTTAGCACCCAAAAAACGTGACTGAATGCCAAAGGCATTGCTGCCACATAAAAGTAGATGCTCTGAAATATCTACTGTATGCAAATCAAGATGTAAAACTAATTTAAAATTAAAAAAATTAAGCTAAACATGCTGCTGAACAGAACCTGAAAAACCAGAAAACGAAAACTTCAGTAGGGACTCAGTTCAGAATTTCCAACTAATAACTAGAAATTAAAGTAGAGATATTGAAGGGGCTGCAAACCAAAAATTGTGAAAAAATACCTAGAAGAAAGTCTTAAAAATTAAAATTTAATTCATGGGATACCGGTGTCCCATTGTGCGTCAAAGGGTTAAAAGCGTTAACGGAGGTAGTAGTGTGGACCAATGGTGAAATCATTGTAGACTTTTTGCTAAAAGCATGACATTTTGCACAGACACAGTTTAGACCAAAAGAAATGACTTGAACCCGGAACCTAAAAAAAGGGTTCCGGGCTTTGGGCTTTTCGTCCAAAAGTAATAATGCTTGAAGATGTATTAAACCGCGAAATTTAATTCCCGCGCAAAGTCCAAATGTCACTCATCTGCGAAAGTAAATTCCCCCGAATTTTTTGGATACACTTTGTCCGCGAAATTAAATTCCCTTTTTTTCCGGAAAATTTCCTTAAAAAACCCCCGTGAAATTAAGTTCCCGCAAAAATTAATTTCCCTTAAGGTATGCCTTTCCCCTACACTTTTGTGTTTTAGTATTGTTGGCTTATGCATAAAATAGTTTCGGGTTATGTTTAATGTTTTTGGTTATAACAACCTTTCAAATTAGATAACAGATTTTCCGAATTCTGCCTTAGAACGATTAGGTGCCTTGGGAGCCATACATTTATGACGTCAACAAAAAATTGTTCTCAGAGGCGGATGTAAACACCAAAAAATTGGAGAATCGGAGTTTGAAGAATTATTTGTGTTGTTGTGATGTAATAAAATAAGATCGTGAATCTGATATCTGTATTAGAAATTAAGGTTCGAAATACATTTAAAAAAATCTGTATCAGAATTGGAATATAAAGAAAGACAGTTTTGGTAAAACAAAAGATTTTTCTTCTTTGTATCACTCGCGTCCAAAAAAGGTGAATTGGAAAAAATTTCATATATATTGAGGACTGGTACTGACTGTTCCGCTTGTTTCACGCTACCTTAAGGACAGAAAATAAGTCGAGGATAAGAAAGTGCGGGATTAGTGCAAATTAAGAGCCAAATTTTTTATATTAATGCGGAATTAATTAGTGCGAATCGAGGTAAATGGCTAAATGTGCGGAATTTATTAGTGCGATTTCGAAATTTTTATGAAATTTGCGGATTTAATTTATGCAATTCCGTACGTTTTTTCACTTCGTAAGCAAGGCCCCCAAACGGCCCTATTTTCTAAAACAACTTAAATATCTGAAGACGTGTGGAAGTCCTAAGTTCATGGTGAGAGATCAGGGATAATGGGGCAGAAGAAAAGAATAGTTGAATGTCTTATCTTATGCATATGTAATCAAAAGTTATAAGAGTTTTATTATCTCTTGTCTCTCCCAACCTTTAGTCTTCTATTTTAAGGAGTTTCACGAAAAGTTCTAATGCCGGGCAATTTTTTTCATTGGGCGAATTTTAATAGTGCGAATTGCTAATTTTTTTGCGTTGGGCGGAATTTATTAGTGCGAATTACAGAGTTCGATCAGATTTGGGCGGAATTTATTAGTGCGAAATACACCCTAATTCGCACTAATTAATTCCGCATTATTTTATCCTCGCCTTATTTTCTGTCCTTAAGGTATCTTCTTCTTAACTGTCAGTGTATTTCCAGCGCATCCATCACCTTTGGTGTGACGTGTAACAGCTGCCATACTAGGAAAATAAACGTGACAATCCTTGCAGATTCGTTTGCCTAGATCCTTTTACACACTTGGAAAATACAAATCGTATGGTGTGTGTACATAATCACATTCTGGGACCAATTTCAAATTTTGCCGAGTGGCGCTATTGTCCAAAGATTTGGAAACTTGTCAGAAGATTTGACGTTTTTAGGGCTTGGTAGACTTTATGGAGAGAAAGTTTTGCGGGGAGAAAGTTTCGCGTTTTCGCGTTTTTTGGTCATTTTCACGAAAGTAAGTTCTCGCGTAAAAAACTGACATGCGGATTCGCGAAATGGCCTAGGAAGCCGATACGCGAAAGTTAAATTGAAGAAAAAAAACCATGTATATCAGTCTAATAAATCAATAACATTGGCGATGTTTTTTCTGCGCTAACACTTTGAACATATCACGAATATCAAGATTTGGTTGATTCTTCTTTTTCTTGGGAGCTGACTGCTTCTATGCTTTATTTGTTTGTACAAGTTCCAGAAGCGCTTTAGCGATGAAAGATCCAAATATCTTCTCGTCCTTAGGTTCTGTATAACGATCCTTAACCAATTGAAGGTAGCGTTCTGCAAGCTGTGCATTTTTAAGTGTAGAGAGCATTTTGAAATATACAATACAAGGAATTTCAATGTCACCTTGGAGCAATGGTGATCGTTGGTAATGGCGTGAAGACAGTTTAACATACATTGAAACTCCTCTATCCAAGAAATATTTTGTTACCAAATCTCTGTTTTATTTGTCAAAAATGTTTAGAGAGAAATAACTGCACAAAAAACAAATATCGCAAAAGATTATCCCACGCGAAATCCACTTTTCCAGTTGAACGCGAAACATTATTTTACGCGAAATAGATTCAATCGAGTGATTAGCGAAAGTAAATCCCTAAAATTTCGCGTTTTTTTCCTCGCAATACTTTCTCCCCGCGAAACTTTCTCCCCGTAAAGTACGTAATCGTTACGTGTACGTTGCTTTACTTCGCTCCGGAATACGGACCAAAAAATTCAATTCCCTTTTTATTGTCCTTCTCTGGACAATCAATGTCGTCGCTGACTCCATTTGCCCCATTAACTTCGAAGAGTGGTGTTTATTGGTAGGCGGCGTATAAAGAGGAAATACGATAATTGTTTTAGAACAATGAACTTGGAAGTTTATTGCGCAGATCTGGTACAAGCTATAAAGTGAAGACTGTGCGTTGTGTAATTTTTCTGTGTATTAAAGATATCTATATCTAAAATTAGTTTTGCAGACGTGTCTCTCCATAAAATGATTGAAACATCAAACATATCAATAAGCCCGACTTTCAAATTCAAAAAGAGTTTCAGCATTGTCTATTTTCCTTTCTTGATGAAAATATTACCAGAGTACAAATTAACGAAATTAATCGTATTTTCACCTATGTATAGGCACGTTCCAATTAGTTCACAGCTGCCTACAAGTAACACATATTAAATAAAGCGGTAGAAACATCTGCTCGCATAATCTCGGTTTTTGAAGAGAAATGTTGAAGGCCACACATGATGGAGTTTCATCGAATGTTGAAGCCATTAACAACTGGTGTTCCACCGGGTTCGATTTATGGACCACTATTTCTATTACATTTCTATTATACTTCCATGACTTTGTTGAGTGTCTGGAAGACGGTTCTACAATTCAATTTGCCGACGACGCTGTGATTTGTGTTCTTCTAAAAACCTTTACGTCATTGAGAAAATGCTAAAATCGATATCGAAATACTTCAACGAGTTAATAATGAATTTAAACAAAGGGAGAACAGAATCAATGGTCTGCAGAACAAATACGCCAAATATCCATTCATTGATTTGTCTTTTAATGACACAACACGTATTTTACAAACAAAATCATACAAGTATCCTGGCACTCGTGTTGATCATTCGCTAAAACTAAATGATAACTTTGCCTATCTGTAGCTACAAACAAGCTTCAAGTAGACTACCCGTCCTTTCATCATCGTTACAAGACACTCTTTCAACTGAAAGCATTTACAGAATTTTCAGGTGGATGATCCATGCCCTTTATACAATTGCATTAACAATTTTAAACTCACCAAAACTCAAATGAATCAACTAAATTCGATCCAGAAAAATTAACCGGAGGATCAGACAAAATATATATAATCAAATGGAATTTCACTCAACCAACCCGATTTGTGAGAAGGTGCTTAGATGGTTTGAAATGTGAAGAATTTCAAAATTAGTTCTTTTTGAATAGTCATAACAAGGTCACTATAAATAACAAAGTATTGCTAACAGTTCCTATAGTTAAACCTGAGCTTTCTAGGTCTAGTTTTCTTACAATGGGTGTAAAAATTTACAACTCTTTGCCCATTGAGATAACGAAACTGATATTGGTCATAACTTTAGGAAGCGGTGCAAAAGACTCATTTTAACGTTTAAATTTTTACATTAATTTTTTTATTTTTGTAACCTTGGTTATTCTATTCTGTCAAATTAGACCTTGGTTTGCACGCTTTTTGTCTACTTTCGACGGTTTTAACTTTTTTCTTTTTATATACCACTAATTTATTTATTTGTTTTTAATTGACAGGACCGATGTTAATAACAGTTTTTTTAACTGAAATGTATAAATATTCACAAATAAATACTTAAATACTAAATAGATAATATAAACTTCGTTCAAACTTCATTTTTATCAGTGAGTGGCACTACCGTAATGCCTCGATTAAGCGGCCGGCCGCTTATTTCATTTTCGAGGCTCTAGGGTGGACGCTTAATCGAGGCGCTTATTTGCAATTCAGAAAAATTGAACATAAATAGAAGGCGGTTCTTAATAGAAACACTTTTTTTCTTTCACAAAATATCTATTTCCACATCTTCATCACCTTCCTTGTCTTTGTAGACGAGTAACATGTCAGGACTCGCGTCAGCGATATCACTCTCATCGGCTTGAAACAGGTTTGCTTCCCCCGTATTCATATATTCAAACTGCTCTTTCAGCATTGTACGGCCTTCGTGACAAGGTTTACCCTCTTTGAAGCATGTGATGTAGTCATCTTGGCTTCCATCCGTAGCGCAAGTCACTGCACAAGAAACAAATGAATCTCGAATCATTTCCTTCGTCAACATATCCCATGATTTCAGAATCCACTGTACCACTTCTCTTCTCGGGGGTGCCTTCAAGTTGGTACAATCCGTCACCTCGTTTAATCCTAAAGGGAATCCACGGAAAAGAAAAATAAGAATGAAAACTAGAAAAACTTGTGTTCTGTTGCCTTTCTTCTTTCTGTGCTACTGTTTTTGCCAAAAACTAGAATAAGGCGCCCGTTTCTGAAGGGTGGGCGCTTTTTCGAGGGGGGGGGGGGGGGGGCTCTTATTTAAAAATTTAACTAAGAGGGTGGGCGCTTATTTGAGTGGGGCGCTTATACGCGGGGGGCGCTTAATCGAGGCATTACGGTACTCAGATATCAAATTATTTAATAAAATCATGCGAGGATGGAGTTTCATTAAGATCTTGACATCATCATAGTCTACATCCGCATCACGATGTATGTTTATCAACGCTCTATTTATCATCCATCGTCATAGAATCATCATGACAGAAAAACCTCTCTGGCTCTCGCACGTGACGTCATCAAAACTTCAGTAGCACAAAGAGAGATTGAATCTGCTACTGTCATGCGTACGCATCCCACAACCCCCTGTCTTAGGTGGATAGCATTACAGTAATATTATATTTATTGAAAGAAGTTTGTATTCATTGTTCACAGAAATGCCGCTGGTTGCTTGTTATATTATTGCTGCAGTGCACCAAGATTTCACCAGTTGCTTGAATGTTGAACCAAATCTGAACCGTTATCAACTCGGTTGTTTACAAAAACGTGTATATGGCAAGTAAATCTTTGATTTTAGACATGATTTCATTAATTCTTTGAGGATTCAAAACGTGATAACAAAGAAAAATATATTATGTATTCAAAAAACCGCACGTCATCACGCCGAAATATTAAATCTCGACATTGACACCGGTACTTTGTGTTTTAACAGGGTAAAAGTAAAATGTCGATTTATGCAGCACTAAGAATTTGGTGTCACCATTTTACTTTCTACACGAGTAGATTTTTATTCCTAAGAATTTCCGGTGTAGCGGGAAATTAAGACCCCGGGAAATTAGGACTTCAAAGTCTTGGTTTCCCCGGTATATTTTGACGTCACGGGTCAGTGCGGTAAAACAAGACTTGTTGTTTTCATGGTAAAACAGGATTCCAGAAGTCATTCTATTGTAAATCAAAGTTGATTCTAACGCGAAAGCATGTGAAAATACACGGTTTTTTTTATAAGAAACCAGTCTATAAAGAAACCGTAGGCTCAGGTTTGCCAAAAATTAAGAAACTTAGGCAGGCTGAAACCTTTCAATAGTTAAAACTTTTGTTGTTCTTAGTATATGTATACATAAACAACGAAAAATTTGGTCGTGACAAAATAAAGGTAAAATTTAAGAAATTTTTGAGGGTCAGAAAAGATAAATTTTAAGAAAATGTTGACCCTCAAAATGACCAAATTTTAAGAAACTCGAGGCTCAGCCCATTGCTTAGGTTTCTTATAAAAAACAACAACGTGTATTCAGCCATATAATCGTCAGTGTTCAAATATATTAGTCCAGTTTCGTCGACTCATTAAAACCAGTAATTCAAACACAAGCCTGCAAAATATCTTCAGAGGGGTCCCCTGGATTGCAATTTGATTTTAAACTGAATGGACGCAATAAATAATTGGGGCAATGACATCTTAAAGATAATAACAAGGTTGTAACAAATCTCTTCTTTTCTCCACTAGAAATCCGGTATAATTAAATTTGACTAAAACTCTAAAGTTAACTCCCCGCTTTGTTGTCGTCGAATTTGGTGTAGTAGCTGATGTATTCTGGGTAATCTATGAAACCATCGTTGTTGTAGTCCTGGTCTTTAAGGATCATATCGACAAATTCAATCAGCGTTTCTGAGTTATCGACTGCTGGAGCTTAAGCAAAAATTTCCATAATTTGCTACTAACATCTTCTACTAAATATACAAATATAGTCATGAATCTCTTTGGTTGGCAGTCCTTGGCAATAATTCCAAAAGGGCTTACTTAGTTAAGTCCAGGCTTACATAGAGCACCCATTTACCAAGATAACAGCCAATTTCAGCTAGCTACTTTGCTTTTGTTCATAACTCAATTGTTGATGTGTAAAAAGAGGTTCAGTGTTCAATTTTTTGACAAACAAAAGCAACATAAGCTACCGTAACACTCTGAAGGTGAATTATACACTGATACATCTTTTACGATAGATTCTATTCAGTTGTATCATCAAAGCTCTAGCCACTCGATTGTCTGAAGATTAACTTACGAAAAGAAAACTATGGCTGAAGATGCACATTTGAATCATTCAACTTACCATCTTCTTTGTGGTCATCATCATCACCGTGAAAATGCGTCATCGATTTCAACAACTCAAGCCCATCAAGTTTTGTGTTGTTGTCATAGTCATGCATGACAAAAAACTGTGTTTGTGCATCGTATTCCTGAAATGAATAGAAACATAGTTGGCTCATCACACTAATATTTTGAATATAAAGAAAGATACTTTCTGAAAAGTTGGCAATTAGAATAAACTTATTTTATTTTTAAATTGCTTATAAACAACTGAAATTTTTTCTACCTCAAAACTAACATTTATTTTTTGAGAATATGTTACCGCATAACCGAAGCAATAAATATTGAAAAATATTAACACTTGCTTTGATGTAACTCTCTGCTTTTTCTTTATCAAATCCATACTGTTCCATTAAATGTTCCCGAATGTGCCTTCAATACAAAATAATACATATAATTTTTTTGTGTATTTCTCCCAAAAATATACAATAAAAAAGATTTCATCCAACAACAAGACCAACAATTGTGTCAATGCCAAAATGGGATCTTACCCAAGATCTTTGGCAAATTTTAAAGGATCTTCTTTCTCAGCACTAGAAACAAACTCTTTCGTTAACAAATAAAAGATCAAAGAAAATAGAAAAACAGATGCATCCATTCCTTCGCCAGTTTTACTTTTGTAGTCCAATTTACGAATGTGTGTTGTATATTTACTAAACAAAATATATGGTGATGATTAATGTTTATTTCTCAATCATCAAACCATACAGTAGAACATAAATATATAACTTGTTGTAAAACCTTAATGCGCCACTAATAAATTCAATAAAAAAACAACACAACAAACAAACAGCAACAAATAAATATCCTATTATATATATATGGTTTGCGTGAAAAGGAGAGGAGACAAAACCTAATACTAACAAGTAATTAAAAAGGTTGCCACTGTATTGTCACAAATCAGCAAGATTTTGGTTGCAGTGAAATCAGAAAAGAATAAATTTAACTTTTAAATAACTCAATTTAATAATATATGTTATATTTTATAGGCATATAAACACACGTAAATCATAATCAAAGAGAAGCACATTCATAATCATTTAGGGTCTGCCTTTTAAGATGGCTTTGAAGAGATTTTCAGTGAGGTGAAATTTGTTGAATTATTGTGCCTAATAAAGGAATTCCATGTAACTGGTCCTTTATAAGAAAGTGATGAAATGCCGTATTTGCTAGTTTTAACTTTGGGTATGAACAATTTATCTTTAATTCTAGTGTAAATATATTGTTGTTTGTCTGTTCAGTAGACATAATAAGTTTGATTTATCATTCCGTGAACAATAAAGTTTAGTTTGGCGACGTTTCGAGAGATACTTCTCCCATCATCGGGCAGTGAATATGTTGAAAATCAGTTCTTAAGTACACTAATTTCCTACTGCTGGTGGAAACACTTTAATTACGGACCGGATGTGAAGTAATAAGCAATTAACTTTCACGGACGTAAAAGTGAAAACCTATTGCGTAAAGCTGGCAACCAGATTTCGGGAAGTTGATATGATATACTGTTTATGTGTTTGTCACATTCCATGCTATTGATCGTCTCCTTTATCTTCCTTGCAGTTGTTCTAGATTCCCGTTCGATGATCTTCTTTTCGCTCCAGTTGAATTCGTGACCTTTTGTCCAGCTGTGGTCGGCTATTTCGTTTTTGTTGACATCTCCATTTCTTACAGCACGTTGATGTTCTTGTACACGCTGTTTAAACTTGCGCTTTGTTTCTCCTATGTAAACCGAATCGCAATCTTTACACGGTATTTGATAAACAATCTGATTTTCAACATATTCACTGCCCGATGATGGGAGAAGTATCTCTCGAAACGTCGCCAAACTAAACTTTATTGTTCACGGAATGATAAATCAAACTTATTTTAATTCTAGTGTTGTGACTTGGAAAATATATCTGTGAGCTATTTCTTAACAATTTCTAGTTCATAATTAAGTTGTATTTAAACCCCAAAAACATCAAAAGGAAAGAATCAATACATATATATTATATCAATACATATACATGTATATTATATATAATAAAAGTACTTTTTCATTTTTTGCCGCCAAAAAAAAGAAAACATTAAATACATGTATTTTTTAAAATAAGTTCATATATATATTATATATTTGATTACATTGCAGATCAAACAGCAACAATATCTGCTAAGATTTGTTCTAACATATCGTGGTTTCTATTACGATGACACCACATATACTTACAGAAGTACAAGTCTTAGCAACATACAACATAGCTTTGTGGGTACCATTGTGGCACTTGTAACATGCTTTAGAAGACTTCCACAATATTCAATATTTTCTGTAAATACTGGCTATTTGGATCAACAAAATGACGCTAATATGCTTTCTCGCCCTTCTATTTAGGATCCAAGCGCAAACTTCTCTTAAATATATAATTGTTAAAGTTCACAGTAGTGCCATGGATGTGACTTAACTTGTGTAACTTCATGCTTGTCAATACTCTTTACCAACAATATATGGCGGGCAAAAATGAAAAAGTATCAAAGCAAAGGTATCACCCCAATTGTTAGAAAAGAACCAAAAAGAACCCATTTGTTAGAAAACAAAATTCAAGAACAGAGACAGTCATCAAACAACAGAAACTGAGTCTCCAACTGTGTAAGCCAGTAACTTGGCTTTTGTTAATGTTATCTCACTAGAGGTTTCTAGATATTTATACTCAGCTTTAACTAAACTATAATTAACTGTATTCACTTCCATAGCTGAGAGTAATTCTTTATCTATATTATTCATGAAGCAAACAATCTACATAAATTCATTGAAAGCTGCTGAGCTCTTATGCAATTATAGCTGCATATTATTCAGCATAGAAAGCTACAAACAACATTGAAAAAATGTTCCGAAGTTTAAATGTTGTTTTATTTTACGTGGCTTTGTTGAAGAAGATGTCTCGACCAACCAAACAAAAATTTATTAACCAAGTCTTGTTTTTGACAAAACATTGTTTTGTTCTTAGTCGTCTAGTATAACCTTAAAAGACTTTCAAATTAAGCATTATCATGAAGACCTCGACTAGGAGTTTTAGTGTATTTAATTGCTCCCATTTGTGCTACGGTTATTTTTGATAAAATACGGCATTGTTTATTTATTTATAACCGCTCACTAAACAACTTTGTGATAGTATGGTCTCAAAGCCAGAAACATTCGGTTAAGAGCTGAACGCCTAACCATTGCGCTATCGCCGAAGAAACAGAATCCACGAGACGTATCTCAGTCAGCAATTTGAAATCCAATGTGATATCACAAGAATACACCGTGTTTACTTTTTTCTTTAACGTCAATCAATGCATCGAGGTTGCTTGGAATTTTTTGTCAATTTCACGTTTTTGTCTCCTTTAGGTATTCATTTCATTCATTCATTTCAGATATGAAAATACTCAGCAATTTACAACAAACGTTATAAAATAAAATACACACTATTATGCATATAATATAAATAACAGTAACAAAGATATAGCTTGCTAAACATGTTAAAAAACGAGTTGATTTCAAGGAGTGTTATTCGTGAAATAGGAAGTGTATTAACTGTACTTATATATAAAGATGTCAGATGTCAGCTTTACTCAGAAATCATTATCAGAAAGGATGGGATAATTGTCACAAAGAACGTGTCGGATGTATCACCAGCAATTTTTAAACAGATCTCCAAGTTTGTGTTATTTATAAGCGGTAAAGTAAAATAGAACAATGAATTTGGGGAAAACCCCTTTGGAATATTTGGTCCTTGCCCGGTTGTTTGGGGTGGCTGTACTGTAAGTACCATTATGCTCGGACGAAATTCACATTTGTTCTCTGAGTGACAATAAACCAGTTGATACTTGCAATGTGAGTCGATTCGAGTCGATTCTTATTGCAAAAAAAAAAACAATGATGTCGCCAACAATTTTCGGATCTTTATTAATATCATCAGCTTTTATGAACTTAAGAGACTCCATTTGTAAAATCAGCCAATCTTGAATCGCTTCACGAATTCACAAACAAACAAAAAATATTTCGTCGACTTTTTCTATCGCCTAAGCAGCATACATTAATCCCCAAAAGCGCGACAAACTTTCGGACGTAGAAGTGTTTTTTTTCTTCTTAATTTTGTTTTACAAGCTTGGCATAAAAACTATTTTATAGTTGTTTTTTTAGTGCATAGATAGAAGATTGATGCCTTAGTAATAATACATAACGTGCAAAATAGCTTCTGTCAATGTTTACAAATTTTAACGAGCTTTTTCATTTGTCTCTGTCATTATTGTTTTAATCTAATCTATACAAATAACTTCATCGTCTTCGTCATCAATTAGGTGGTCCTTTTCTTCTTTATCTAACTTTAAAAATTTCGGAGTTGCTCCAAAATTCTCGGCTTGCAGATTTAAAACTGCCTGGTCATAAACTGGGCGTTCACTCGTGGTATTGTTCTCGCAATTAGTTTCAATTATGTTGTGAAAGCGTTCAAGAATCTCTCTCTTGCCATCTTCGATCTTCAACTCAACTTTCCAGCATAATTTCTAAATCCTCCTTTAGGTATCGGGAAAGATCGATATTTTCTTCAAAAACAATGCCGGAGATCTTCCCTCCTCTCTTCAGGAAAAAACCGGCGGCCTACAATTCTTTCGGAATATGTCCAACGGTCTCAGCAGTCAGTTTACCCCTGCGTTTCATCTTCCATGCCACTGCGTAAGGGTCGTGCATTAATGCAATATTATCTTTTTCGTTCTCTGCATGCAATCTTTGTTCTTTTTTTGGACCTTTCCACGTTGTTTTTCCGTAAAAATGCTATCCTCTGTTTGCAAATTTTGACTTAAATACAGACTCCATCTTATCTGCAGCCAAGTTTGGAATGTTCCTTTTGCGTGCTTATACACGAGAGAACGAGAGAAAGTAAACTTTCGCTGACCTGTTTCTTCCAGCTGTTGAAAAGTGATTTCCTTTGTTTCCTTTTGTTTTGTTTGGTATACATAAATCTGTCTTGACAATTTTCTTTGTTTTTTTACATTCATTTTTTCAGACATGAAAAAAGAAGGGCTTATGAGGTTGGGCTTAAATGTTTCTATCAATCTACAGTCTACGTATACGTACAGTCTATTGATTTATAATATAAAAATATATTAACTGTTTGTTGAAAATGTACGACTGAATGTCGATGTCACAACGATGGCTTTATTCAAGTATTTTAAACCATCCAAACCAAGTGAGAACGTATCTACTGAAGAAAACCCGACTTTGAGCGAAAGAAAAAAGGATAATGTAATCGACGAATTACGTAAAGTCGAAGAAAACAAAGGATAACGATCAAAATATCGCGTATGGACACCAGCTCAGAGAGCCGAGATCGGTAAACACGCTGCTGACCATTGAAACGCATCTGCTATTAGAATTCTTGGCTTGAAATATCCTGGCTTGAAAAGACAAACTGTTAGTGACTTTAAATCAGGAGAGGATCGTGGCATCACTGAACTTTCAAAGAAAAAAACCAGCCGTCCCACATTGTTACCCGAAAATTTGATAAAAAAAGTGATCGAAACTGTTGCAAATTTGCGACTGAGAGGGGTTCCTGTTTCTGCAGCTGTCATTCGTGCTGTTGCAAGAGGTGTCATTATCGCAAACGCTAGGTCATTGCTATTGGAAAACGGTGGTTACATCGATCTCAGTACTGATTGGTCACGCCACGTTTTGTATCGTTTTGAAAAACTTGGTCAAAAAATGACAAGTCGTATGGCTACTAGCAAAGTTTCCCATTGCTCCAGCTTTACTTAACAAAACAAAGCTAGATTTTCAAAGGAAAATAAAGGAACTTCAAACGTGGCATGAAAATCCCCGTAAATCTCATAGTGAATTTTGACCAAACACCTCTCCCCTATGTTTGCACAGGAAAGCGAACCTATGACACACAAGGCGCTTCTAACGTTCCGCTTGTTGGTAAAGGAAAGAAAAAGCAAATAACTGGTACTTTCACTATCACCATGTCAGGCCAGTTTCTACCAATGCAACTGATTTACCAAGGAACCACTGATTGTTGTCTTTCAAAAGGAGTGGAGTTTCCGGATGATTGGAATGTCATATGCACTGCAAACAATTGGAACAACGAAGAAAAGGTAATCGAGCATTTGGAAAGAGTGGTTTTCCCGTACTTCAAGAAAAGAAAGGCTCAGTTAGAATTACCGGAAGAACAAAAGGCGATGCTGATTTTTTATGTCTTCAAAAGCCAAGTCACGGAACAAGTCACAAAGTTAATCGAGGAAAATGATTGCGTGATCGTACATGTCCCTAATAATATGACAGATCATTTTCAGCCTTTGGGTGTAAACGTCAAAGAGTCACGCTAAAGAGTTTCTCAAGAGCAAATTCGAATGCTGGTACGCGCAACAAGTCACCGATCTAATCGATAATGGGAGTAGTGTCTATGACGTGAATGTGCCGTTGAAGCTTTCGATTATCACACCGATTCACGCCAGATGGCTGCTGGGTCTTTACGATCACCTTAAAAATAGCTCTGAAAAGAATACATGTAAGGAATTTTCTGCTAAACTATAAAATTTATTAAAAACCTTTTTTGACAAAACTAAAGACGTCACAAACGATTTAGCAAAAAAACACGCGTGGTTAAAACATAGCGGAAATTTTTGAAAAGTTGAAAGTTGTCCAGTAGAGATACCTTCCATGCTCCAACAGATTATACAGTGGGTAGCTCCTTTCAAATGAATAGCATCATTTAGGGTTTTCCCCGGGTTTGTTAGTGGTGAAATTAAATTATCATGTGTAAAATTTTTTAGCCGTACCTTATTATTAACGATAGAATGCCAGCCGTACCTTATTATTGACTTTCGAATGCCAGCCGTACCTTATTATTGACTTTCGAATGCCAGCCGTACCTTGTTATTAACGATAGAATGCCAGCCGTACCTTATTATTGACTTTAGAATGCCAGCCGTACTTTATTATTGACTTTAGAATGCCAGCCGTACCTTATTATTGACTTTAGAATGCCAGCCGTACCTTGTTATTAACGATAGAATGCCAGCCGTACCTTATTATTGACTTTCGAATGCCAGCCGTACCTTATTATTGACTTTAGAATGCCAGCCGTACCTTATTATTGACTTTAGATAAAAAATATATTTATAAAATAATGGAAAACAGCGGAAAAAACGCACATATCTATATGCTATATATAGCTAATAGATTGCATTTTAGATTTTTTTAAAGATTAAAAACATTATTCATAGAAAAGATAACTGGTCTGTGTTTTACACAATAAATAAAAAGGGCAGTTTTTTCAAAACAAATAAGCATTTATGTTTTCTTTTTCTGTTAGAATGGTGTTTTGTATTTTTTGATTTGTTGAGTTGATTACTTTTTCTGCATGTTTTCAATTAGTTTAGCTACTGTTATATGCATTTGTTGTTACTTTTTTATAGATAACTATAAAAATGCCAAACAAAAAGAATTTTTCGAGAAAAAGAAAGGGAAAGTTTAAAGGAAATCGTTACACAAAAGTTCTAAAGCCGACAGATGATGACCTTCCAGTTGGTGTAAATATAAAAAGGACCAAATAAATGGTACGATCACATACAAAAAAAACATAAACTTACCACCATGGATATTTCAATTACTTTTACCAACCTTTAGAGAATTAGGTAAAGACGAGTTACTTTCAAAATGCCTGCACGGGGAAACCCAAAATGCAAACGAAGGGTTCAACAATGTTGTATGGTCGAGATGCCCGAAAAATATTTTTGTCACTAAAGATGTACTGCAAATTGGTGTAAATTCTGCAGTTATACATTTTAATGATGGTACAGATTCCGTAGGTTATATTCTTAAGGAGTTTGGTGTTTCTTGTGGTGTATTTTCCGATAAAGGCAATGAGTCGCTAAATGAGTCGAGTGTTCGGTGGTCATTGAACAAAGCCAGTGAACAGACTAAAAAAAAGCGAAAGCATCTACGATCCAAGAAAAAAGGTTTAACAGACACGGAAAAAGATAAAGAAATTGTTAAGTCCTATGTTCCTGGTGGTTTTTAGACTTGTATAGATGTTTGTAGGATAATTTTATGCATTTTTATACTATATTCCTTGTTTTTCTAAGTTTTGCGATTTGTCGCTTTTTTGCAGTTTCAAAACACGATTTTTCAAGATCTATGGGAGCTATTTAGTTGAAATTTTCAGGAGTTGTTGCTTAACAACATAACTGTTGGTTGTACTAAAATTATCACTTAAAAAGATTTAAAACTGTGCCAATGAACAATTTCACACAAGGTTATGGGAACGTCTTTCTGGCTTTCTTAAAATTTGTCCGCCATTATGATTTATTTTTATTATTTTTTTTCTAAATTAGTACAACCCAAAAGTAGTTATATAATTGAGCTATATACTAAAAATTATCAAGGTTGCACCAATATTTAGTTTTTAACAGTGTTTTGAATTTTTTGTGGTTGATTTTGAATAATAATTCCTGAAAAAAAAATTTACTCGCGATTTTTTATGTTTCTTTGAGTTGTTGTTATCTAAAATCAAAACTAACGTTAAAAAAAACTAGTTGGAATGTTTTCAAAGAACTTTATTTTTTTCTATAGGAGCCACCTTAAATGCATTTTCAAAAAAGGCACAAACAACCACGGTTGTGATTGTTAGCAAGAGCTTTGTTTATTTATTTATTTTGCTCATTTTGAAAAGAAACTACATTTTGAGGAGTTAAATAATTGCTCGTGCTAAACGCGTGTTAATAAAATTGGTATACAAATGGAGTTTGTAAAAACATGTATTTTGCATATGTATAAAACGTTTTTTAACGTAAATTTTGATTTTGAATCATTTTATACGGCTGAATGGATGTGTTATATTTATAGGTGTTGACGTAAAATTGATGGTTTTTCAACCGAATCCTGGCACGAGATGGGTGGTGGTTTTGGTGTGTGTTTTGACAATTAATGTTTTTTTGTTTGTTGTCAAGTCGAACTTAAATCTGCTCAACGTGAGATATGTACCCAAAATCTACAATGTTCGCCTAGATAAAGAATACACTATACAACCTAAATTAGTTCTTTTCTACACAACGTTTTTCGGCGACAAACCCTGGTTCGCAGATACCTTTGAAAAATCGAATTGTGGCAGCGCAATAAAGAAGTGTGATATTACTTACGATAACAAACTTTACAAAAAGAGCGATGTTGTTATTTTTCACGCGAGGAACATGCCTTCTTATGGTGAACTGAGTCAGTTGAATCAACAAAGGAAAAAAGGACAGCTCTGGGTTTATTTCATAATGGAGAGTCTCTTGAATACACCTGACATGAGCGGAATTAGTAGATTTTTCAATCTCACTTCATCATACCGGATCGATTCGGACATTCCAATGTTTTATAGATTTCGTTTTCCTGTTGATGGTAAAACATCTGGAAAGGATTATTTTGGCAGCAAAACTGACGAAGTCGCGTGGGTTGTAAGCAATTGTGAGGGAAAGAGAGAGAAACTGGCACGGAAATTGATCGAGTACGGAGTCAAAATGAAAGTCGCTGGTGGCTGTTCAAGACGATTTCCAGAAAACAGATTCACATGCTCGGGTAGAGAGTGTAGCGAAATTTCAAATTTTAAGTTTTATTTCTCAGCTGAGAATTCCCTGTGCAAAGATTATATAACGGAAAAGTACTGGTTACGTTTGTCGAACGATATCATACCTATTGTATTTGGCGGATCGAACTATTCCGACGAGAGGTTGGCTATACCAGGATCCTTCATTGACGCCATGAGCTTTCCTTCCCCTAAATCACTAGCTGAGTACATTCTTAAAGTAAGTGTGAACAGGACGTTGTATAACAGTTACTTCGCGTGGAAAAACAAATGGACGTTTCGAAGGCATGATTATTACACGTGCGAAATTTGTAAATTTTTTTCCAATCCCACTAACAGAAGCATATTTTCCGTTGAACCGTTTAAGAAGAAAGAGTGCAGTGAACCGTTGCGAAAGTACAATACGTGGATCAACCTATGAAGCTCCTCATTGTGTTAGAAAAAAGTTTTTCTTTCCCGGAAATGTATTGCATTAGTAAACTTATTATATTTTGTGTGAATTGTATATTTTTTTGACCACTTATATACATTAGAAATCCGCTGATGTCAGCAGAATGCCCGTCAACGGTTCAAATCACAATGGATGATTATAAACCTAACCTTTTGAACAATCCCCAGGACCTTGAGAAAAATATGGTTTGAGACTAGATCACCTTTTCCTTAATAAATTGCATGATATTTTTAAATATATACGTTTTTATTTTTGTTTGAATTTTTTTTCTAATAAAACAAAAGTTTAAATTGCTTTTTCCAGTTAAACATTTCCTTTGTCAACATCCGTTGGCATTATTCTGCTTTTTTAATAGAAAGATGGGGGGAACAACAAATTCAATTCCCTTTTTATTTTCCTTCTCTGGTATCCTAAATGTCGATTTTCTTTTAGTTCGCTCTATATTTTTCGGTTCAATTTCTATCTGCGCAATTTAATTTTACATTTACAACTATTTAACCGTTGATTTTTATCAGTGTATATGATACTAATAGTTTGTTTTTTTTATTTTTATTTAGTTTTTTATTTTAAATTTGTTATCTATTTTTAATTTTATTTTTTGAGCAGGACAAGCATTTATAGCAGTTTTGTAAACTGAAGTTTTTATCCTGTAAAAACATTGTTAATAATAATAATCCTAGTATAGGATTATAGTAGGACTAATCAATGCTTTAGAACAATGAACTTGAAAGTTTATTGCGCAGATATGGTACAGGCTAAAGTGAAAGATTGCGAGCTGCGAATTCTTTCTGTGTATAGCTATTAAAGATACACTACCAAAATTATTTTTCGTGTCCCCATAAAAGGATGCATCCGTATCCATCTACATGCATTTTCAGCCAATTTTTTCTCAATTTTTCATCTCGCCACACGTAGACGTTAGTAAAACTCTTAATCAATGATGTAGCCCTGCTAGTTGGTGGTAAAGTCTCTCATATGTTCTCAATGATTAACATTGCACGAGCGTACTTGAAGTTTTTTAAATATTTTTGATTACCATTAGTAAACAAGTTTCCGAGCGAACCCTGAGTTTCTAACAAACATGTTTCCTAAAAAATATATGTGAATCTGTATTAATCGTGACACCATACGAATGAATTTCCCAGAAACCTCTTACTAAACAACAAACCAATCCAAGATACCTTAAGGGAAGAAATTTTCGCGATTTTGGCCCCAAATCGCGAAACTTAATAAAAATGCCTTATCCGCGACACGTAATGAAAATGCCTTATCCGCGAAATTAAATTTTTCTCTCGTTTTTTTAGTGTCACTTAACATGCAATTAAAAATATAAGAAAATACAGTACTAAATATTCCCCTAAACTCGCGAATTAGGCAATATATTCCGCGAAATTCAGATATATTACCTCATCCACGAAATTCGCAGTTTTT
Source organism: Candelabrum cocksii (assembly GCA_963930725.1). NCBI lineage: Eukaryota > Metazoa > Cnidaria > Hydrozoa > Anthoathecata > Candelabridae > Candelabrum > Candelabrum cocksii. Next base: position 2,475,493 of record OZ005677.1, on the reverse strand, counting down.
AGACCTGTCATTGCGAAAATATCTTCCCTTAAGGTAACAAAGAAACTGAGACATCTTTGATTACTTTGGTATTGGACCTAAACTCTATTCAAATATCCTTATCTCTGATAAACACTTTTCTGAACACCTTAAAACATAGTAGGATTAAAGAGGTAGCCTACTATAGGCGAAACCGACAGTAATATCATACTTTATGGGGAGAAAGTTTCGCGAGGAAAAAAAAACGCGAAATTTTAGGGATTTACTTTTGCGAATCACTCGATTAAATCTATTTCGCGTAAAATAATCTTTCGCGTTCAACTGAAAATGTGGATTTCGCGTGGGATAAACTTTCGCGAATCCGCATGTCAGTTTTTTTCGCGAGGACTTACTTTCGCGAAAATGACCAAAAAACGCGAAAACGCGAAACTTTCTCCCCATAAAATATTTTAACTATAAACCTCGAATATAATTTCTGATAACATTACAAATATTGTTAAAATCTAAAACGTAAAAAGTGTAAATAAAACAAATAAACAAACCCAGAGAACTAAATATGAGATATATTTGTAAAGTAAGAATTTTATTTCATATATATATTTTTTCTTTTATTATAAAATGTGTCTCTTGTAAATTTAATAGTTTATGTATTTCAAAACACAACAAATTCATTTTTACATACAGAAATATTTTTATATTTTCTAGCATCATAATATAAATAATTGTCAATAAACCTCAAAACTTAATGGAAATGCAAGCACGTGAACATTAGAAAACGATGATTCAGCAGAAAAATATGCATAGGTAAGCAGTTTTTTTGACGCTAGTAGCAAAAAAAACAATTTAAATTCTTTACGAAAGATTTCTGAGAATTCATCTAGTTTTGATTGATAGCAAAAGAAATTTTTTCCTAATGGAAAATGTTTCTTTTTACCGAAAAAAGATGGGGGGAAAATTTCACACGTAAAGCATAAGGAAAGATTCTAGATACATCAATAACCACATTATAATGATAACGACAGCAAGAATGTTGAAAATAGAGATTTCTTCAATAATAGAAAGGTTATGATACAGGTCTTTCAAAAGCAAGAGTTTAAAGGCAACAAATCTCCCGAGAAAATACATATGTTAATATTTGCTCGCATTAGAATTTTAATTTCACAAGCACGCGTCAAAAATAAGAAGAATTAGACCTCACACAACTTGTAACCATACACGGCAGTGGTCAAACCTCCCCGAAATTCATGTGGCCGGTGTTCTTGGCGTGCTGCTGAGCCTGCGTTTGACCCACCAACAGAGTGTTGCATACCAAACAGCGCAAAGAGAAGCCGGACAGATCAGTGAACTGGCGAAGCTATTATGTAAATTACTCAATCACGATTTAACCGAACAGTGGAGTGACGTCATACCTTTTTGGCTTGTTCAGCTATTTCGAGCGCTTCGATTTGTTTGTTGACGTCACTGGTATCGAATATGGTTTGAACGGTGGCACCGCTCTCTCCGTAGGCGAGCGCGTCATAATGTATACCATCGTATAGCAAGAACACTCGCTTCCTGTACGCCTTGTTTTCGCCTGGAACGAGCACTTTTCATTGAGACGAAAACTTTGCAGAGTTCGTGAGTGATTGAAGGCTCGTGTTAGTTGCAGTGTTTCAATAATAAAAGAGTTCCCTCGCGTTCGAACTAGCCAGATTTACGATTCCCGAAATGCGTTACACTTTTTTTTATAAGAACAATTTTATAAGAACACTGAGGATTACATTGATCAAAAATTAAGAACAAACTAAGAACAAGGCTACGGCTTAATTAATAATTAGGTTGGTGCATTTGCAACTGTAAGACCCCATTACGGAAGAATATTCAAAGATATAGGAAGAATAACAGGTGCGACCTAAATTTAGTATTATTCTTCACGAATATTCTTCAGTGTAATTGGGCCTGTACGTGTTTTTCTTTTCTTTTCTTTGTAGATGTATGCAACTTATGGAGTAAAAACACAAAACATTTTCATACATATATTTAAGAACAGAATACGAACAAATCAAGGCTATAATTAGCTAAAAATTAAGTACAGCTAAAGCTGAACCCAATTTATCTGGTTCTTATAATAAAAGAGTATGTTTTTTTTCTTGACAAAATAAATGACAGTAAAAAATCATTTTTAAATATTCTTGCTACAAACTTTCAAACTTCCCGAGGCAGATATATTTTTTTCAAAAGACAAATTCTCCTTTGCCTTTTGCGGTATGAGACCGGTAAGTATAAAGTCTGCTTGGCCCTTCGAAAAGCCCGGTGTGGAGTCTACAAAACACTGGAAAGCCGACAATATCTTGTCGATATATTCGTTGGCGCCGTTCAATTTGTTTTCCAGATTTTCAATTCTCTTTTGGATTCTTCCTTTTTGCGACTTTTCGTCTATACAAATAGATTGCATAATGGCTATTTCCTCTCGATGTTTCTTGGCGGCTTTGAACAACTCTTGGTTTAGCTCTACCTCAAACTCATTCTTCAATTCTTTTTTTTGTTTTTCTAAAGCTTCGATTATTAAACGCTCGCAATTCGACTTTTCTTCTTTTAATTTCGCCTCCCATTCTTGTCTAACTTGCCGGATATTTTCTTCGTGTTGTACTGTCACGACCGCACTTTCTTGCGCGAAAATGGCTTTCTCCTCGATTCTCGCTTCGTTTACAGCTTTTAACTTCACAATAGTCATTCTTTCTCTAGCTATTTCCAATGCTTCATCCAGTTTCTTCTGTCCTTCTAAAACCTGCTCCGAAACTAACTTCTTGGCAACTTTATTCATCACATCTTCTACACGTTTGGCTTCTTCTTTCAAAGCGTCGTTCTGTTCGAATAAAGATTGCCGCTTTACTTCTTCAATTTCCTTTTTATGTTTGTCATCGATGCTTTTCAACAACTCAATCTGTTCCTCGAGGAATCCTCTCCTCAATTCTTCATCGTGCTCGGCTAAATCTTCTTGAAACACTTCGTACTGCACAGTCTCGCGCTGTTTCAACAGTTTCTCGCCTATTTCAAGAATGTCTTTGTGCGTCACGGTTTGAATCTCGATTTCTTTTGTTAAATATCGTTGCACGTTTTCGGGAGAATTCAAAGCAGCAACCGCCATTTCAAAGAAACTGATGCGTAGAAGACACTGCAGCGTTTAGTTTTTCGCACTGACAAATCAAAACAGTTGTTGTTACAGTTATGTATTGCAGGCGTTTTTCGCTTCGTTAGTCATGCTTTCTTCTTGACTTCCGTCACTTTGCTGTTGAATCAAACGTTGCATTATAAATGAATATATTTTGTAATCTTGTATGCAAGCTTTATAGTGGCTTTACGTGTTTTGAAATTTCAAGACGCCACGTTGTTACGGCTGTCACATTTTGAATATCCATGGACATAAGCGTAAACTTCTTGGTGACAAAAATAACTCTTTAATACAACTTCATTAAGATACGTTCGTCTCCAGGAAATCCTTTTTATGAAACACAATGAGTTGGCTTGAAATTTTGAAAAATAAAGGTTGCCTGGAAAGATCTCGTACCCTCAAGAGATCAAACTAAAAAAGTTCGAGATAACAAATGTCCGAATTATCTAGAGTTTTTATGAGAAACTATTACTGAGGGAGATTAGAATAACATTTCGTGTTAACTCGAGTTTAACTGAGTTCGAGTTGACTTAACGGTGTTCGAGTTTACTAAACGGGGTTCGAGTTGACTTAACGGTGTTCGAGTTGACTTAACGGTGTTCGAGTTGACTTAACGGTGTTCGAGTTGACTTAACGGGGTTCAAGTTGACTTAACGGTGTTCGAGTTGACTTTTCTCTAAAAAAACGCTTCATTCGAACCAAAGAAAACGTGTTTTTCGTGCACATTCAAGCGATCAATATTAAAACAGTATCTAACAAAAATGATACTTTTTCAATTGAAATAACACATTCTTTACAAATAATTTTAAAAGCATCAAAAGTGTTATGATCACCATCTCCATCTGACTTCACCACTGATTGCAAACCATCTTCATTATTGTGAAAAGCTATTTCAAGTTCAGCTGCAACATTGTACTTTGTAAAACATCCGCCGTCGTCGTTTCGGGTTGGTATTTGTAAGGCTGTTAAGCTCTGGGGCGTCAGGGCGATTTTTTAATCCGCATGCAATGCAACAAAATTGCATTGCATGTTTAAAATTGGACTCCTGTCGCGCCACTCATGCAACAAATTGCACGCAGCAAATTCTAGAAATATATTTTTGAGAAGACGTTTGAAAACTTCATTAGTTTAAAATGGCTATACAGGTAGCTATTGTTGCATTGTTGCTTGATGAAGAAGACAAATATCAAAATATAACACAAAGTAGCAAGACATGGGTTCGCCCATGGATTCAGAACCGCCAAAACGCAGGAGCATTCCACACTTTATTCCACGAATTAAAATTAGATGAGCAAGCTTTCAAAGAATACCTCAGGATGGATAAAACTCAATTTGAAAGCTTGCTGCAAAAAGTGTACAAGCATCTGATCAAGGACGATACAAATATGCGTGAGTGCATTAAACCTGAAGAAATGTCTTACATTGCGTTATCTGGCTAGTGGAGAATCCTTTCGATCATTAGAATTTCAATTCAGAATAGGCAGGAAAACCATATCAAGTATTGTCTTTGATGTTTCTATGACACTTACTACAAAACTAAAGAGCTACTATTTGACTACACCTAAAACAAAAAAAGCGTGATGGGATATTTCAAACAGATTTCTGGCACGATGGAATTTTCCAAATGGAATTGGTGCAATTGATGGAAAGCATATTGTCATTGAACAACCATCAAATTCTGGATCACACTATCGAAACTACAACGGCGCGGACAGTATTATTCTAATGGGTATGATAGGCCCAGAATATGAATTCTTGTTTGTAGACGTAGGAATAAACGGTCGAAATTCTGACGGCGGAATTTGGGCTAATTGTTCACTAAAATTTGCCCTGGAATTAAATACTATCAATATTCCTGACCTTTCAACATGGATAATAATTTCCTTGGTTACCATAAAAACTGAAAGTGAGTTTAGTAAACTACTCGAAAAATTACAGAAGAGAATTACTCGTCTAACGAAATTTCACCATATACGAATGAAGTCCACAAAATAGTGGTTCGTTTGGATCCACACAGTTTACTAATTCTTCCGCTGCGGTTGCAAAACATGCAAAGAAAATACGTAATACGTATACATTACTGCGTTCATCTTTTTCGTCCTTATACATGTTCAAAACATAATCATTTTTAGTCTCTTAACATAAGTTACGTAAGTTTTTAGAGTGAGTAGAAAACGGGCATTTATTGTTGCAACGGCCCTTATATTTTTTGTTTATTTTAGCGCCCGTTTGACTTTATGTAGCTCGCACGAGTTATAAGAGCAGTAGAAATTCAAATTTTATACAGACGAGAGGCGTTGTTCCCGTGTGGTGTGAAGAAACTTGATCTTGTAAAAAGTCAATGAAATGAAAAGAGAGAGAGAAAACGCCTGGAGTTAATAAATAAAAAAATATATTGTTTATTTGTTTGTTTGTTTATTATTATTATTATTAACGAGGCTTCTAGAACGCTCATTAAGAATTATCATAAAGACCTCGAACCAGAGTTTTAGTGTATTTAATTGCTCCCATTTGCGCTACGGTTATTTTTGATGAAATACGGCGTTGTTTATTTATAACCGCTCACTAAACAACTTTGTGATAGCATGGTCGCGAACCCAGAACCTTTCGGTTAAGATCCGAACGCCATAACGATTGCGCATGCGCCGGACGAAAATATTATTCCTTATTCGTTATATAGAATATAAAGTTCCTTGCTCGTCCAACTGGTCGACAACTTGATGTGGTTAAACCTTCTAAGATTTCAGATGAAAACTTGGACATCATTTTTGGAATATCAATCCTTCAATAGTTATCCATCGTTCAAGCGCTTTTATATGTTATAAATTTTATAATCTCAGGGCTAGTCTAATTTTCTGCTTTCCTTCATATTTTTTATTGCTGCTTTCGCCCCAAGGCAAAGCGAGCTCTTCCAAAAACCTACACCGCAATTTTCGACATCGCGCTTAGCCAAGCGAAACCTGCAAACATAGCAGCGGTGCTGCAGACCCTCGGGTTTCTGTACAAAACACGAGCTCTGTATGATTTCATTCCAGTCAATCTTGTTGAGCATTCACCCAACGAAACCTTCTCGAGGTAGCGTTATAACGGGGCGAAGCTTTGCAAAAACCGAAGACGACATTGAAAACGCGCAAGCTGTCAACGCCCATTGATGGGCTGCTGCTGAATGGTTTTTTTCGTATGCTTGGAATAGCGTAGCCGTTTCAAACCAATGCCGCCCCCTGCCGTTTTCCTATAGGCTGCCAAATTGGCATAACGAATCTTTCTGGAAAGGCACGTGCTTGTATTGAAGCGAATGCAGACGATAACAGTTGGAACACGTGATAAAATCTAGCTAATTATGGAAGATCATGAAATAATAAACACAAAGAACACAGAGTGCGCCAAATGCCAGCAAGCACGGGCTGAGTTGTTCTATTGTTTTGGGGGGTCGTCTTGGTTACAGCCTATCGACAGCACGAAGTTATCTCCGAGGAAAATCCACCGCACGTGCTCCAGCACTTTCTCCTATCACAAAGGCAGAACAATGTGTGCGAAGAGTTTTCTTTTCATGTGCTTTTTCTTTCTAGTTTTTCTCGGCGGTGTGTTCATGGTCCAACGCGAATTGGATACCTTTAAACTATATTTTAACACGTTCAAACGCAACTTAACCAAACCGATTCCCGCCATGCAAGCGCGCACGGTTGTTGCGACGCATTCCAGAGTGACCTCGAAGCGGAAACGAAAGTCTAGTTTAGGACACCCGTTTAATCCAGACACGTGGGATAACAGGACCGCCGGTGTGCGCAAAAAGTACGTTATATTGTACTGGTCGAAAATCCGCGGTTACACGGCTCGTCTTCAACGTAAAGCCGAATACGAGAAAGATAAGCACGTGTGGCCGTACACGTACGTTGGGAACGACTGCCCGGTAAATTGCGAGCTCACGAACAATCGCGATCGTGCGAAAGAAGCGGACGCTTTTGTCGTTCATTCCCGTCTCACGGATGTCTGGGATTTCCCGCCCTTTGAATACCTGGCGCCGTGGATTTTACAGAATAACGAAAACCCAGTGTACACGCCCGCATTGAGTGACCCGCGAATCATGAACAAATTCAACCTGCTCATCTCATATCGTTTGGATTCAGATTTCCCCTCGCCGATATACCCAAAACCGAGTCTTTCCGAGCCGATCCCGTTCAAGCAACGTTTAGGCGACGTGTTGGCGGTATTCTCGAAATGCGAAGTCGTGCGCACGGAATACATGCGTCAGCTGATGCAATTCATCGACGTTCATTCGTACGGCGCTTGTTTGAAAAACAAGGACGGCCTCATTGGTCTCTACGGCCAGGTGAACGGTAAATACGTTTTTAAAGACTACAAACTAGTGCTGACGCGCTTTTACAAGTTTTCGCTGGTGTTCATGAATCAGGACTGCGATTATTTCGTTGACGATAGGCTATACCACGCGCTAGACACGGGATCCGTACCTGTGTACATGGGCACAGACAAAATCGACGAGTTCATTCCGGGCCATTTGAGGAACGCCATCATTAAGATATCAGACTTCGGCTCGCCCAAAGAGCTTGCTGATTATCTGAAGTATCTGAGCAAAAACGAAACTGCGTATAACGAGTATCTAGCCTGGAAGACGACAGGTATTGGTGACATCAGTAACACAACTATAGGTAGATGGTGGCATCCGAAATATCCCATATTTTGCCAGGTCTGTATGCGTTTGGCGCAGGGCAGTCTTCATTCGGGGCTGGACGTTGATATATGCAAGCCGAGAACGTATCAAGACTGGAAACTCAATCCACCGTACGGGAATCAACCGATTAGAAATGACAGGATATTGGACGATGGTGCATTACCGCCATCCAGTCTATACATATTCATGCTTGCAGGCATATCGTTTATCATAATGGTTACTTTCAGGTCATTTAAATGCCTTAGGAAAGGTCTGACACCTCTTTGAAATAACATATGTTCCAAACTCAGAAAATGCATAATTCGTGCATATGAGACTGTTCCGATGTTGCATAAACACAAAAAATAAATCAAATTACTTTCCGTGTAAAATACATGCTCATATTTTTAAAATTCACTTTTTTCATGCAATCTTAGCATAGAAACACTTCAAAATGCACGAAATAGCTCTACGTTCTGACATACGGATATTGTTAAAAACCTTATTAATGCTTTAGTAGCTTTTACCTTGTCCTTTCCGCTCCACATCTTTTAGTCAATTTTTTATGTTCCTTCACCTAATCACGCCCTCATTTTTGACTGTTTTTGTATTTTTTATAGTAGATGTAAATACAATTCCGCTATACAGTGTTTTAAAACCAATAATTACAAAGTTATGGCGGACAAACAGACCATTTACCATCTGCATACTAAATATTATTTTGCTGTTTTTAAAGAATATCATTTTATTTATTTATTTATTTTATTTATTTCTATATAAATCTATAAAATTTATTATAATTGTTTCAAACAGTTTTTTTTATAAAAAATGTCATTTCGCAGTAATGTGATCACCTACAACCTCCGTTGCTCATACTTTTAATGTGGGCAATTTCATTAAATGTCCGAGTTTTGGTATTTTGCCGAACAAGGCATCGGCAAAGTAGATATGCTATAAGCACTTCATAAAACAACGTCTCGCTTACTATAATCTTTTCATACACACATTCGATTCAAGAGTGTGTTATATTTCAAACCATCAGGGATAACCAATCACTGTCCACTTGCTATCGGTGCACGTAACTTTAGCTTTCTGCATATTTCCATCTCACAAAATGTGACATTACCGTAGCTTGACTAAATGGGAAGTTGGCTGTGATATCCCAGGAAGAAAATCTCAAAACACAGTCGTGTTTAATACTAAAATGGATCGTTAATTTATAAAAAAATTTACAACAATATAATATAAAATACAAAAAAACATCCGCAGGTTGGATAAAAGTTTAAACAAATTACAAAAACAAGTTTATGGAAACCACGACAAGTTTTTTTTGTTCTTTCGTTTCAGGTTAGTATTTTTTCATTCCCGGGGGCAATTTTCCGTATACCTTTTCCAACATACAAACAATGTAATATAAAATACACAACAATATCAAGAAAAATATTTAAATATTATGGACGCCTGAATGGAAAATGGAACAAACTTTACGATAATTGTGGTTGCATTTTCAATCCTAACGCTCAAAAATATACTTCCAACAAATTCAATTTATATTTATTAACTCAACGCATATATTGTTAGAAGAAATAAATTAAGTCAAAAAATTACAAATCCAACGGAGCAATCTCAGGTTTTAAATTGGGCGCGATTTTCCCATCCTGATTATGCACCGACTCATTTTTTGTACGATTTGTTTTGACTTTTAGAGTGAACCGTGCCGTAGACCACATCTTTGTTTTTGCCGAAAAGCATTTTCATCTGATAAGAGAGAAAAATAAACGAACGAGAGTTTTTCATGGTTGCATTCCATTGCATTCCTCCATTTCATTCAAAACATTGCTTATAAACTGCGCCAACTATGCCACTACCCAAAAACAACAACAAATAAACCTGTCCACACAAAGTGAAGACTTTAAAGAGAGTACATTTCCTTGATTCAGGTTTTGAAAAATACCCCAAAGCATATAAAAGGCCAGCCGCAAAACTTTCACAAAGAGCCGATCTTCCTAACTTATTAAAAAGACAGTGTATTCCACTTTCTTGTGAAACTTGAAAGAACTTTTAAATCTTTTCCGTTTTAAAAAAGTAAACAAGAAGCCAAACATGCGCAGAAATTCGATATTTCTTTATAGGAAATATAATATAATTTAATCAATATCAAGTTTGGTTTTTCACAGTAAGTTAGAGAAAAAGAGATTTCTAAGGGAGACATTTTGTAATATCCCAATGCGATCTGGGCTTACCTTGGGCAGAAATATGAGAAGCAAAGTGCCGGTCGTACAGCAGAAGATGCAGAGAGAAATCACTACGAAACCGGATGAAAAATTATCCGTGTTAAAGAGGGCCGACGCACATATTACGCCGACCGCAGACACCACAGAAACAATGTACACGGCCACCCCTGCAAGAAATTTTTTAAATCTTTATACAGTATATTCCCGATAAGTGGGACATTCGCTAAGTGGGAGAGATTTCGTCGGTCCCCTGAGTGTCCCACTTAGCGAATGTCCAACTTAAGCGAATGCCTATATTACGTTAGGAAGTTCAAGGGACCGAGAAAAACCGTCCCACTTAGTGAAAGTCCCACTTATCGGGAATCCCACTTATCGGGTGTCCCATTTATCGGGGGTCCCACTTATCGGGAGTATACTGTATAATGAAGTAAATAGTTTGAAGTTTAATTAATTGATTAAATCTATAATAATATTATCTTGCTTAACCAAACAATACATTATAGAGCATTATATATATATTAATTAACGAAATAATGCAAACTTAGGGTTTTGAGGATAAGAAAATTATTTTGAATTAGTGATAGAATTGCTAACTACACAATTAAGAATCATAAAGAAAATAAAAAGTAAAAATTATTATTATTATTATTATTATTAAAGTGAATATTTATACAGGATAAACTGTTCAGTACTAAATACTGCTATAATACATGTCCTGTTAATAATATAATACAAAATAAAAATATAAAAGCTAAAAGTTATTTATTTATTTATATATACTATTTAAAAGAAATGTTTAGGAGTTAAAATAAAAGGAATCTAATTTATAAAATGGCAGAGATGAACGCAAAAATTCAAACCCAAAAGAGTACAGGAAACACGCGTAACCATGGTGACCTACCGATAAACTTGGAGTCATTGAGTACGGCCACTTTCACGTTCCTGGTCTCCCATGCGAGAAACAAGCCGAACACAAGCAAGAAGCCCTTGTAGGTGTACATGATTACACTGAAAGCTAACTGATATTCCGAAGAACATTTGTGGTAGAAGTAACTGTCCGAAAAATCACCGACCGTCTGTACGAAAAACAACGAAAATGAAACTACACATCTACAGTATATTTAGATTTAATATTATTTTACGATATATTTACCTCAACCTTTTGACACGTGTTGTAAATATCATTTTACTATGTTATTATAAATTATTTTTTAAAATTACAGCTTTAAATCACTTCAACTTTGTGTTGCGAATAATATTTAACTACATAATTTAACTATAATTTTGTGAGAACCAAAAAAACATTTTGACACATAAAGTAGTGAGAAGATCATAAAAAACGAACTTTTTTGTCGAAAACCTCAAAAACAATTCTTGAAAATATCGGACGCCCGCCGTCTCTACACAGCGAAACTTGAATATTAGCGGCTCCTTACCCCCGTCTCTACATGAATATTAGCGGCTCCTTACACAGTTGTGCTTGAACAGTATTAGCAGTTCCTTACCCCCCGTCTCTACACAATTGTGCTTGAACAGTATTAGCGGCTCCTTACCCCCCCCGTCTCTACACAGTTGTGCTTGAACAGTATTAGCGGCTCCTTACCCCCCGTCTCTACACAGTTGTGCTTGAACAGTATTAGTGGCTCTTTACCCCGGTCTCTACACAGTTGTGCTATAAAATGTTACTTGCCACTGTTTCCAGATCGTATTCGACAATTTTGAAGGGCGAAAATATGATCCAGAACACGAAGATGATGACGTCAATCGCCATCAAGCCAACAATGATGCCGTATAAATGTGAATCGTGAATCGCCTAGAAACGATGAAGTCACTATAGCAACCAAGTACTTTAGCCACTTAGATAATTTTGGTTATTTTGGTATTGATGTCAGTAAATTCTGAAAGTTTATACAAGTTTTTTTATTATTTAATTTTTATTATTTTATGGGTTATTTACAGTTGTTTCCTGTTTCTTAAAACAAACAGTACAGGGTATTCTATTCTACCTCTCTCTCAAACTCCCGTTGCACAAGAATCAAAAATAATTTTTTAACAAAATGTGCACTATTCAAAAATACTTGGAGAAGTCTACAGCTTTTTATAAGCAGTAGTTATCGCGAGTTACGAGAAAAATATGCGAGTAACATAATTGTTCGAGTAGTTATCGCGAGTTACGAGAAAAATATGGCGAAAATTTTTTGAGTTTTTTATGTTTTTCAAAATATTTCACGAGCCTTTAGACGAGTTAAATATTTAAGAAAAACATAAAAAACGAAAAAAATATGCCATATTGTTCGAGTATTTCGCGATAGCTACTTTATCAATAGGTCTATATGATATCTTAATTTTATTATTTTATGTGTTATTTACAGTTGTTTCCTGTTTCTTAAAACAAACAGTACAGGGTATTCTATTCTACCTCTCTCTCAAACTCCAGTTGCACAAGAATCAAAAATTACTTTTTAACAAAATGTACACTATTCAAAAATACTTGGAGAAGTCTAGAGCTCTTTTTAAGTAGTAGTTATCGCGAGTTACGAGAAAGATATGGCAAAATTTTTTTGAGTTTTTTATGTTTTTCAAAATATTTCACGAGCCTTTAGGCGAGTAACATAATTGTTCGAGTATTTCGCGATAACTAATTTATTAATAGGTCTATATGATATCTTATATAACACGTTTTGAGAGCGTGAACATGAACGTCGCCACAACTCAATGATTTTACGATTACATTATTCTAACATTCGCATGGTTCATATTTTGCACTCTGTTTTAACCAATAGGAATCCCGGGAATAGTTGCTTTAACCAATCTGAAAAAATATTGAATTTTGCACTCCTTTTTAGCCAATCAAGAAAAAATATTTATAAAAAAATATTTATTTTTTTAAAAATGATATATATTTCCTCGTGATTAGCCAATCACGTTACAGATATTCACGCAACCTATTGATAACAGAGTTTAAAAGAATTACCGTAGCACAAATGGGAGCAATTAAATACACTAAAACTCCGGGTCGAGGTCTTCATGATAATGCTTAATGAGCGTTCTGGAAGCCTCGTTAAAAAAATAAATAAACAAAAAAATAAACAAACAATAAGGACTTAAGGGGCAAATAAGTCCCATTCCCATTCCATTCCTCTTACCACACGCTCCATGGTTTTGGCTGCGGTGAAGATCTTGTAGACTCTCCATGTTTTGCTAAACAACGATCCAAACGAAAGAGTGAAGCCTATAGGTAGTGTAAGGGTGACCGCCTAAAAGAAGACATGACCGTTGCTAATAACATAAGTAAGAGTATATGATACAAGAGGATAAGTACGCTTATCAATACAACAATATTTATATATTTTTTGTTTGAAATATGACTGAAATATACACCGTACAATTGATAACATATCTTAACATATGTGTACAAGAACGCAACAAAGTATCGATGTGGTTGGTCACCCACACTAAAACTCACATTACATGCGATGGGAATACGAGATGGGTGCACGAGCCGTGAGTCCAACCCATAAATGTATGACGTGATGTAGCAAAGAATGCAACCGGCGATGATACCATTGTTGATGTTTGGCGATGACATTTTTATCAACCTACAGCAGAAAGTGATCGAGTATTTAAATGAAAACATACTAATTTCCATATTTATTTTAATATACTGAAATATTTAGAGAAAATATGCTCAGAAATTTCTACTCCAAATCTGACGGGCATAAATGCCATAGAAACGTTTTTTGACACTACAGTTAATAAAAATACGTTTTAAAAAAAATGTTTAATATCAAAAACCAATAACCTTAGTCTTTATAAAGTTCGAAATAATTAATTCCCTAAACATTACAAATCAAGTGATATTATCACACTACATCTATTCAAACACAAAAATATTAAAACTAAGTTGAAGCATGATGTATTTAAAATGCTCTTTATGACTCAGTGATTATGGTGATTTCAAACAAAAAAGAAAAGATCTGATCCATCAAACCACCTCCAACATCGCACATTAAGAGAACATTGAGAACTGATTTATATGATCAAATAATGCTAATAATGAATAATTAAAATTTAATTTAAGTCATCATAAGACTTCCAGAAAAAAAGGTATGAAAACACTTTTCCTAATCAATCTATACAATAATTTGAGCTTGTCAGTCAGTCTGTGTCTTCGTCTGGAGCGCCAGAATTTAAACCAAACAAGACTTTACAGTCCTTATGGTCTGATAGTTCATTGGAGTTTTTAGAGTTGAGAAATTTGCGAATTTCATTTATTGATTTTTATAATTTTCCTGACCTTCGCAATGTTTTTCCAATCGACGGCTGGAAAGATGAAAGCCACAAAAGCAAACAATAATATGCAAGTAATACACCAACCTCACGTCCTTATACTTAATGTTGATGAACAGAAAGAAGACAGAGAGTAAAAGACCAATAGATGACAGAGTCCAGAAGATACTGATCGTGGTCGTGGTGTATGTCCTAGCAATTCGAACAGTCTTCAATCCATCCATGATGACCCGGCCATCTAATACAAACAACCATAGATTTAGAGTGCAATATTAAAACAGATCAAATAATCTACAATCATGGAAAATAAAAAAGGGGGGACAAAAGGTTTCTATTCACCTTTCATCTTTGATTCAATATGTAAACAATCAATAATAAGAAAAATGTTCTGATTCATAATTCATTAATAATAAATATTACTGGAATTAAAATGAGTATTTATTTATATTTATGGTTTTATCCTCCCGTTTCGAAAGCCCTTTTTCAAACAAATTTTCTCGTACTCAGGCTGCTATGATCTTCTCAACGAGTAAACGTAACAAAATCTACAGACTTATTATTTATTTCAATATCGAAAACCGTACCCTTGAATATCGTGACACCGGATTGGTTGTCATAGAATTGCACTTGTTTCTTAGCAACACTGAACACACCAATGTCGTTTAAAACACCTGTTTATAAAAGATAAAATAATTTTACTATTACAAGAGTGATCGTGTTCCTAAACATCTTCAATTCATTCTATTCCAAATCAAACTTTTGGTCTTATGCACTTTAACACATCTCAATGAAAGATTTACATGATTTCATTGTTTTTTTCTACTACATCTTACATTGAGCAAGTGGTGGTCTTTAATATTGTTCACACACTAATGTTTTTAGTTTTAAAGGGCTTGATTATTGTATGAGATATATGTTTTGGTTACTACTGGGCATGGCTATGACACATTATGTCATACGTAAATACAAGACCTTTTGACCCTGGGTCACTGAAATTTTTGGATAATAGCAACATCCCAATTTTGAGAGATTTAGATTTTTTTGAGAAATCACTACTCCCCTACTCAGTCTAAAGAAGATGTCAAAACCATTGTTTTATCGATATTTTCACTTGACGTTTTTCACTTGTCATAATTGAGGGCATCGATCGATCGCTAAAAATCATTTTTTACAAAAGTTACCTTTTGTGGAATTAACTCGACGGAACTGTCTGATAAGGACTTCACCTAGTCGTTCTTCAGTCTCTTTGTCGAATGATAAATGACCCTGAAAAAATGAAGGAAAGAAAGCATAACAATTTTGTTGGGAAATCAATTTTTGTTCTTGAAGCCATAAAATTTCAATATTTAGTTTTTCATAAATTAGAAAAAACATTTCCGTACTCTTGATCCACCTTTATTCCACAATGTTATCAAAAAAAAATTGCTGCACTCTATGTGTTTTTATCAAAAAGTTTCAAGAAAATTTCGAAATTAAAACACATTTAGAATGAAATGAATAATATGTTGCAAAATCTGACGCAAATTTGCGGGCAATAAAGACAAATCGCCATGGTAACAATAAATCCAATAGTGGTCACAAAAACTGATGTTTTGTTCACTCGTTCAAAAACCAAAACCTGTGAGAAATTTATTTTCATTGTATATTCACCTATAGCCATTTCATATTTCTTAACAAGAAACCATTGCAAGATGTAAGACTAACAGCTTACTGTTGCCCCTTCGAAATGAGAACTCAACATATCCTCAGTGGCTTGAATCGCTCGCTCCGTACTCTTGTAATCTTTCACCTGACCTACAAACAACAATACAGATCACTTGATTATCATTTCAATCGAGAGCGAAAAGATCTCATATTGTTTCTTTGTTTTTTAATGTGGCTTCCAGAACACTCATTAAACATTATCATAAAGACCTTGACCCAGAGTTTTAGTGTATTTAATTGCTCCCATTTGTGCTACAGTTATTTTTGATGAAATACGGTGTTGTTTATTTATAACCGCTCACAAACAACCCTGTGACAGCATGGTTCCAGAACCTTTCGGTTAAAAGCTGAACGCCTTACCATTGCGCTATCGCCAGATAAAATTATTTATTTGTACTAATAAACCCATCGAAAAGAGCTTCTTATCCCTTTACAAAATCAAAAAGGCATTTTAAGTTTTCAAACGCTGTTTGTTTTGCTCACACAAGAAGTCAAAATGTCCACATTATTAAAACTGAAATGATTAACAAATTCTATAAAACAAACAAACTAAGGTATGGTGGAGGATGTCTCTCTCGTCACAGGCCCCTTCACCAAGACACCCCTACAAAACAAACATACATAATAATACTTACCCTTCAGAGGAATGCTTTTGTTCAAACCAAGAGCCACCGTGTAGACGGCGTCAAACGCAAAAGTTGATTCAACGTAAAATGCTGACTCGGGGATTGGGGGAATTGTTTTGTTCCGGGCAATATAAAAGTGATCCCACTCCTCTTTCTTGTAGGCACGGATCTTTTCCCAAATTGCGGTTGTCGTCTTCCACAAAAGTACGATTAATTATTAACGATTATCAAGTCAGATGAATTACAGGTAAATGCACTAAAACCTTCACAAAAATAATAAAAACGAATGAATCAACAGAAAAAATGTTTTCACCGTCACGTTACAACAAACAATTGTTTTTCAAGTTGTTTAATAGCAAAGAAAGATAAAACATACAAGCCAATTCATTCCTCAAAAACAGCTAATACAAACGGCCATAGCGGGTATAAAGTAACAGTGGAAGATTGACTTTAGCGTCACAGAACTTCACTTAAAAGAATTGCGAATGATGATTATTTTATTTTATAACTTTCGTTATTGTTACGTTATTTACAACGTAAGACATTACTCAAGAACATCAACAATCGTCACCTGGTTTGCGATGGTTTTTCCTCCGTCTCTCCTCAATGCCAAACGGGCGATCGTTATGTATCCATCAGCCATCTCCAAATACTGCGTCTGCGTGCAATTGTTAAGGTCATTGAACTTCACGTCTACGTGCCAGTTAGAGGGTATACCATGAACAATTACCCACTGATACTTTGACCCAAACATGCCCCTCTTGTACGCCTTTGATACACAAAATTAACAAAAAATACAATGAGGTATTTTGGGTGAAGAAATTTCACATTTTTTAACGATAGAATAAATAAATGAATATCAATAATGACAAAAGTAAATAACTATTATAAAATTTTATCTAAAAATGTTCATCTTCTAAAAACAAAATAAGAGAGATTTTTTGCTAATAATTTTTTGTGCAATACCAAATAACTTACTTACTTCTTTCTTCTTGTCGATGCTCAAGGAGCAACGAGACAAATAAGGCAACTAATTAAGGTGATCAGAGTCAGCCATTACCTCACAGAATATTCGACGTGCTCCCGGGGTCCCAAAGAATCCGACAATAATCCGTGCATCCGCCTCCTGATTTAAATTCATAAAAGGTATATATTCCATTGAAAAATTGATCTAGTCAACAACTAAAACAACTAACTCCACCAGGCCTTTACAGCCTCGAGAAGAGTTGGTTGAGAACTTAAAAACATTACATCAGTTAATTTGAAACAACCTTTTTTCAGACTAAAATTTAGGGTCAAACATAGAATTCATCAAATCTCAACTCGGTTGGTTAAAATAATCAACTAGTAGAAAAGTGATTGGCCGAGGAAAAGGTGAAAAATGGTGTATATCAACAACAATGCTAGACTAATGTTGGCTCTCTCAGCTTATTTATTGTTACTTTTTACATTACTAAAGGAAATAATCAATCTAACCTTTAATGCTTTCAGCTGTCCTCCGACATTAAGAAGCTCGTCAGAGAATCCCTGGATGGAGACAGCCTCAATTCCATGCTCGTTCAACTGATCAGCAAGACCGGTTGCAGCCTATGACATCATTTTGGGAGTTAGTTTAGAATTGGGTTAATATTTCCATGTTATTTATCTAAATACTATATACCGCCAAGTGAATTCAGACAATTTTTACATAACAATGTTATTTTTCAAGAACTCGCTGAATATATAACAATATACACATAGCAAACATACACAAAGATAGATTTCCCATGTAAAGCATCACTAAAATTACAAAAAATTTTGGCCTTTGAAAATGATTGATGGTTCTTATTTAGTGTAACGCTAGGTCATTACTTTGTTTTATTTTGGATACTATTTGTAGTGTGCCTCTCGCACACAAGTATAGTAATATATTTCTTTTTATATATTTTCTTCGGAACTTATTTACTTTATCACAGTTTGTATTCAATATTATTTCTGAACGGATTTTTATTGTACATTATTGTGTTGAGAAAAAATATGATTGATTGACAAACCTTTCATTAGTGTTATTGAAGGTAATGAACATTAAAACTGTTTTAGACTCGATGGGAATGTGTGGTTATTAAACATTTTTTCAAAATTTATTGTCCTTTTTATAAAATATATATAAATTTTTAAGAAAGGTAAACTATATTCCAAACCACTAGGAACTAGGACACTGTAAATTGTGTTTAGCTAGATACAACAGCAATATTTAACATCTTCAATTTAATATGTCCAAATTCACATTCTAAAACTTCTTTAGATAAAGGAAAAAAGACCTTACGATGATTGATTGACTGTCAGGACATAAAACTTTTTCGTAAAAAAGGTTGTCTTTTATTATGATGTAACCGAATTTATAACGAGTAAAAAGTTACTATATAAACTATATTCCTATTTTGCTTTAAAAAAAACACTTGGAATAGCGCTTTCTATAGAGTATTCAGGCCAAAACACAGCCACAGGTGGCTCAGATAATATACAATTTGTGTCTTTTTAAAAACACCTCCAAACCAACAGTAGCTAAAAGTATAAAAAGTATAATTCATCGGAAATGAAATAGCATAATTGCGCATAGGGTTAGGGTTAGTAAGATTTGTAGTTAGATTTCCATAAGCTTCAGTTTACCTAACAATTTCTTCTACAAACACAAACTGATTTGCTAAATTTGTTATAACTACATATTTCAAAATTTGTTTACAATTGACTCGCTGAAAACTGTTTAGAAATCTCACTTTCCCAATTTATTTTGATTTCTGTTAGCTTTTTGTTTAAAGTATCACAATAAAAGATTTAATTGTATCAAGATAGACAATAACATACGGTGAAGTATTGGGCAGCCGAGTACTCGTACAATATTGCCACTTTTTTCCATTTAAAATGCTGGAACAACCCAATTTTGGCTTTGTTAAACGAAACAATAGACGGTGTTGTTCGTAGGAAAAACGGATACTTTTTCGTCAACCGGATGCTTTTCGTGTTGTCACCAGTCCGTATTAATTCACCATTGAGTTCAGTTAAAGCGGCATAAGTGACCTGGGAACGAAATGATAAGAAATATTGTCAGCATATTCTTAAGATTTTTTAATGGGCCTTCGATAGCTACAAAGATTCCCTTGTAGCGCTTTCCATTAAAACTTATACAGTAAAGGCTACGTGTATGCGTATGCCAGCTGGCATTTCGGACAACGTTAAATGACATGCCTTTTTCAGATATTTAATTCATGCAATTTCTTTATATGCTTCCTTTCCAGATATGCTCGACTAGTTTTTTAACATGTTTAGCAAGCTATATCTTTGTTACTTTTATTTATATTATATGCATAATAGTGTGTATTTTATTTTATAACGTTTGTTGTAAACTGTTGAGTAGGAAATATATGAAATAAAAATAGAAGAAAGATGAAAGATGTGCAACCTTTTTCAATTATATTATTGCAAGATGGTACACGACATTCCGTTGTTACCTGTGGTAGATTGTAGGCAGTAGCCACAGAAGCGATGGCTTTGGTAATACCACTGAAGGCCGGTCCGATCATTGCTTGTCGTATTTCAGCTGAGTTGACAACCTGGTAGAACCTCACGTAGGAAAACCCGATTAAAGTCTACAAAAAAATTTCCCTCACTTCAACTTCTTAATTTTGTATTGTGCAGTTACAACAAATTAAATTAGACATTTTAAAGAATATTCTTAACAGTATCCACCATAAGGAAGTTAGTTATATCAGTCAATCGCATATGTACACCAATGACTTCTTTCACTAAAAACAGTGACTTCCCTTGCTGCAAAAGGTGACTTTACTGTAGCTTCCGGGAACACATAAACAGGGATATACGGGAACATTTAAAAAGAGGTCAAACATAAAGCCACAATGGGCCGTTCCCATAATTGTAAATTCGTGAATACAACTACCAGAATCCTTTGCGTTTTAATTTTTCAATCTTCTATATGAATTGAACTATTAAACAACAAAGATTCTTTTTTTATCACAAATTATTTTAATTATTAATATGATTCTATTTAATGCGTTTTCAAATTAAAATTCGTTTCATTCAAAGATTCGCAAAGGATTCTGGTAGTTGTATTCATGCTCTTACAGTTGTAGCAATAGTATAATTATTAACTATTATGCGTTAAACTTTCCAACAAAACTAGAAGAAAAAGAGAAGGAAATTCGTAAATCAAATGGATCCTAAATGTTGTTCATTATCTCTTTTTCGTTAGTACCGGATGCAACTGTCAAGACGAGAGTCATTCTTTTTAACAGAACCCGTACTTTGTCGAATCGAGAGGCTGCTTATTCGCAAAGTAAGAAAGCGGAAGTGAGCTATTCCGCTCACTAAAAATCAGTAAGTAATTAGTAAGTAATTGTAGTAAAGAAACTACTTAACAAACTAATTCAAGATGCCAAAACAATAATACTAAATAGCAATTCGTAGGTGATGACTATTGATTGATGTACCGTAGAGTCTTGGTAGTCGACAACGATTTTGTAACCGTTCAAAATAGAGTCGTCAGCGTTTATGTAATCTACAGCTGCCCTCATGGCCGACTTGAAACAATATTTGTCGCGTGTGTATAGGTACGGTATCATAGCAACCACGTGAATTTCGTTTTCGCGTAGCGTGTAAGAGTGATTGACGAAAATTGTTAGGAACAAAAGTGACGCGAGCATGCTTGAGCAGTTTTTATTATCTGAATAAAAAATTTACTATAAATCATCCAAGTATATCTAGAGCCACGAATTTGAAAAATTATCAGAATTTTTTTGTATATAGGGCGACAAATAGAACACTTTCAAAGCCGTATTTGGCAATGGTTTACTGTATGTACAATTAATTGAATTGTCACCAACACTTAAGCCTTGTCAAACTAAAATGTAAACACCAAAGTACTAGATTTTATTTACATTGGTGGGGCAGCACAATCACAACCGACTGCGCGTGTGCAAAGTTGTTATAGGTATGTATATATATTGTTTACATATTACGCATCTTTGACTGCAATCTTATAATGGAATAGTGGCTCAACTGCTAGTAGTGATCAGATCTAATCGTAATCAAACGATTACCATCATAAGGTTTTATTTGGATTACAATTTTCCTCCTAAAACTCTTCATCCCCCAAACTTTATCAATTTCGCAAAAGAATTTATCTCGATTGCATTTTCCCCCATAAATCAATAACTCACAAACTTTATCAATTTCGCGAAAGAATTAATCTTGATTACAATCTCCTTTCGAAAACAATAACTCACAAACTTTATCAATTTCGCGAAAAAAAGAATTAATCTCGATTGCATTTTCCCTTCTAAAACAATAACTCGCAAACTTTATCAATTTCGCAAAAAAATTAATCTCGATTACAATCTCCTTTCGAAAACAATAACTCACAAACTTTATCAATTTCGCGAAAGAATTAATCTCGATTACAATCTCCTTTCGAAAACAATAACTCGCAAACTTTATCAATTTCGCGAAAGAATTAATCTCGATTACAATCTTCTTTCGAAAACAATAACTCACAAACTTTATCAATTTCGCGAAAGAATTAATCTAGATTACAATTTCTTTTCGAAAACAATAACTCACAAACTTTATCAATTTCGCGAAAGAATTAATCTTGATTACAATCTCCTTTCGAAAACAATAACTCACAAACTTTATCAATTTCGCGAAAGAATTAATCTTGATCGATTATACTTTTATTTCTAAAACAATAAACCACAATCTTCTTTGGAAAACATCAAACAGATCTGTAATAGCAACTTATAATAACACCCCTTGAATCACTCCATTTTTGCAAAATTATTAAAATCCATTATCGAACATTTTTCCATTTGATTGCTCGGTAAATAGCGATTAACTTTACCATCCTGCCCGCGGAAATATTTTCGGTTTCCACGGCAACACTTTCCGCAATTAAGTTCTCCATTGTAGATATTAAAACGGACAATATCAATAACTGGCATTGTTCGGCAATATTGAATGGAGAAATGACGGGAAGTTTATTATATAATTTACTTTAATTTCCGCACCTAAGTTTTCTTGGGCGTATATCTTGATGAATGAAAAGCAACGTAAGAAGCATTGTGAAATGAAGAAACAATTTGTTTGGGTGTATAGCTTGATGACAAAACAGATCGTAAGAAGCATTGTGAAATGAAGAAACAATTTGTTTGGGTGTATAGCTTGTTGACAAAACGGATCGTAAGAGGCATTGTGAAATAAAGAAACAATTTGTTTGGGTGTATAGCTTGATGACAAAACAGATCGTAAGAAGCATTGTGAAATAAAGAAACAATTTGTTTGGGTGTATAGCTTGTTGACAAAACAGATCGTAAGAAGCATTGTGAAATGAAGAAACAATTTGTTTGGGTGTATAGCTTGATGACAAAACAGATCGTAAGAAGCATTGTGAAATGAAGAAACAATTTGTTTGGGTGTATAGCTTGATGACAAAACAGATCGTAAAAGGCATTGTGAAATGAAGAAACAATTTGTTTGGGTGTATAGCTTGTTGACAAAACGGATCGTAAGAGGCATTGTGAAATGAAGAAACAATTTGTTTGGGTGTATAGCTTGTTGACAAAACAGATCGTAAGAAGCATTGTGAAATGAAGAAACAATTTGTTTGGGTGTATAGCTTGATGACAAAACAGATCGTAAGAAGCATTGTGAAATAAAGAAACAATTTGTTTGGGTGTATAGCTTGTTGACAAAACAGATCGTAAGAAGCATTGTGAAATGAAGAAACAATTTGTTTGGGTGTATAGCTTGATGACAAAACAGATCGTAAGAAGCATTGTGAAATGAAGAAACAATTTGTTTGGGTGTATAGCTTGATGACAAAACAGATCGTAAAAGGCATTGTGAAATGAAGAAACAATTTGTTTGGGTGTATAGCTTGTTGACAAAACGGATCGTAAGAGGCATTGTGAAATGAAGAAACAATTTGTTTGAGTGTATAGCTTGATGACAAAACAGATCGTAAGAGGCATTGTGAAATAAAGAAACAATTTGTTTGGGTGTATAGCTTGTTGACAAAACGGATCGTAAAAAGCATTGTGAAATGAAGAAACAATTTGTTTGGGTGTATAGCTTGTTGACAAAACGGATCGTAAGAGGCATTGTGAAATGAAGAAACAATTTGTTTGGGTGTATAGCTTGTTGACAAAACAGATCGTAAGAAGCATTGTGAAATGAAGAAACAATTTGTTTGGGTGTATAGCTTGATGACAAAACAGATCGTAAGAAGCATTGTGAAATAAAGAAACAATTTGTTTGGGTGTATAGCTTGTTGACAAAACAGATCGTAAGAAGCATTGTGAAATGAAGAAACAATTTGTTTGGGTGTATAGCTTGATGACAAAACAGATCGTAAGAAGCATTGTGAAATGAAGAAACAATTTGTTTGGGTGTATAGCTTGATGACAAAACAGATCGTAAGAGGCATTGTGAAATAAAGAAACAATTTGTTTGGGTGTATAGCTTGATGACAAAACAGATCGAAACGGAATTTGAATATACACTGTCATTGGCGTTTTTAACCCCCCGTGTAAAGATTCGTAAATAATAATAATAAACTTCTAGATACTGTAATTATAATACCTTAATATCTGGTTAATGATTGAAACAAAAATGTTATAGCAAACAATGACACAGCAGGTAAAAGCAAACTTATTATTATCACAGTTATCTCTTTCTTGCTCTTCTCTTCGTTCGCGTTTCAGTTGTCTTACCCGAAGCTTATTTAATTATTATAATTATGCAAAAACATATTCTAATTTATGCGGTTCTATCATGATATCTCGCGCGCGTGTGTTGGTGGCGGGAAAAGAAAAATTCACAACAAGTTCGAGTGGTATTTTCTTTATTAGAAAGCCATTTATATAATATACTTTTATAATATTTTCTATCTATATTTTCTTCTTTAAACACATAATACATATAGATAGCTATAACATCATTCTCGGTCAAGTGGAAGGATTTCGGGCCTAAAAGCCGCAGCAGCCCACTTGTGACGCCGACCCCTTTGCTGCTCCAAATGCCTGCAACAATATATATTTATATAGGTTTACTTTCCAAGAAGTGATCAGGCACCCACCTGATACCAGTCATTTGATACATATTTATATTTACTATTATTATGTTTTATAAGCTTCTTGAATATATATAAATATAAATTTCTTTGTTGTTTTTTTATATTACATTTTTTAACTTTTTAATTTTCTTAAACGATCTGCAATAAACCAAAAAGCATAATTCGGCAATCGAAAGTAAAATTACATAAGAAAATATAATAAATGCATCTTGGGTAATTTTTGAAATATATTATTTCGCTACATGACTTGCTGAGTAGGAATTAGTCACTACCGTCTGGGGAGTCCCCATAGCTGAAGGTACCATTTCCCATGCTTTCTTTACCATATGGAATTTAGAATATAACCAATCAAAACACAGTATTCTGAAATAGCGATATGGGATCAGATGTCATCTCAACGTAGTTTAATAATAGGATCGGTGAGATGCTCTTAGTTATTTTCCGTCAGCTATTTCCAACTCTTAAGGTAACTTTTATATTTTTATTAAAAAATACCATAAATATCTGAAAGCCCTTTTTAGTGAATTAACCATTTTAGTGAAATAACCATATAAACATATAGTGTGGCTATTAGTTTGGTTATTGTTTTTGTTTCTCCGGGATGTCCACCGAGAGGGCTATCATGTTCCTCGACGAAAATTTGTTTCTTTCTTGCATAAACGATCTAGAGAGATGCAGTACAGTTTGAATAGTCAGGGCATGAACAAAAAAATCCATTAGGTTTGTGAGAAACTGTTTGAAAAAGGAATTCAAAAAATCTGCCTACAAACATTTTTGAAATTATCGGCGCTTGGAGTTTTCTGGCATCGTCGGCACATCATGTTTGGGTTTTTAGCGCCACGTCAGCCTGAAAAAGACTCTTTTTTACAAAAAAAAAACCCGAGGGGGGTATGGTATTGATCTATTGCTTGACGCATCTCTCTTTTCAAACGCGACATCCTTTTTCTTATTCTTCCTTTCGAGTCCACAAATTCACATAAGTGGTAGTAGGTATTTATGGTGGTGTCAGGATTAGTTCGACTAAGATAGCCTATCCAATGCCGTTTGTATTCATAAAATACGGACGCTCCTAACGTGGCATATTTGGGGTTGGGGGTTGTAAGTGCATATACGAAGCTACCCCACACGCTGACACAGGTTGTACCAATTTACAGCTTGATTGGCAGCAGCAAATATAATTGCTGACCTGACTTGATTTTTATGAAAATATTTTCCATCAAAATATTTCGTTTAACGTATTCGTTTAAGTTATGATATTCCCTTCTTGTTGCCCAAAAGTGTCTTGCAATTTTTTTCTTCCTTTATTTTTCTCATCATTGCGCAACTCTATTCTCTTTCTTAATAGCGCTAAAATTAAAAAAACCTTCGCGTTTACTTCCTTCCATTTTGAACAATATCATTTAGAAAACCATGTGACTTTAGCACGCGGGTTTTCACTCATTTCTTCGACCGTGCAAATGGCAATGAGCAAATGATTTTTTTGTTCGTGTGAATAATGTTTTTTAACCAATCAAATTTGAGAAAGTATAAGAGGAGTTTATGACCGATGATTTTTGTTTTGTCTTTGATGTTTGCCACGATGAAGACACTCAATGTTACATGTGATTTCTGCACTTGAGTATGTTGGGAGTATGTCGGTTAGTAGATAGAATAGGGGGTCTGAATTCACTTTTTTTTAAACTTCGATTTTATCATAATATAACGTGATTTTATGTATAAAGGAGGTACCTACGCAAATACTCAAAGCTACTAGAAATTCCCACTTCATCAACCACCTACCTAGATAGTCAAAATAGCGAAAAAATCATCGGTCTGTAAAGACATCTAAAAATTGATGACGTCATTAAAAAAATTGTTGGGTCCCTGAAATGCTATAATAAATAAGGTAAATATTAAAAAAAGATATTCGAATTCCATGTCTTAAATAGTAAAGAAAATTCCCTTTACTTTAATATTTTTTGTTGCTATGGTAACTATTATTTACTATTTACGGTTTAATGAGCACCGTACGTTCATCATACGTTTATGACTTTTCTAAAGATGGATTCTGTCCGCTTAAAACAGAATTTCAAGCTGAAATTGTTGTGAAAACAATGTGTAAAGTGACGTAATAAACGTACGTAACAATGGAATAACAATTTTGTTACACGTAATAAACTAATAAATTGATATAAAACGACGCTAAAAGATAATTCCAAACTTTTCTTACGGGAACGCGCGTTCCCCAAGATTAGAATTTTTTTCCAGGGGGAAAGGCGTTCCCCCGGGAAATCATCACTGGACACAAGGCCGACAAGGTTATTGCAACCATACTGATGTGCTATGTCTGCAAAAGCCAACACGTGTTTCAGAGGTGAGCCACATTTCCTCCACCTACAACGAGGGAAAGCTTTCAAACCCTTCTCGACAGAGTGAAACATGCGTACAAAACCAATATATTTAGAATGAAGTTAACACAGAGTTCCTGTGATAACCCATGAAAAGAAAATGAAAAGTTCAACTTAGGAAAAATCTTTAGGTTAAGGGAGTGGAAAAATTGTCGACCACCATGGTTGGCCGACGAAGAAAATTTTCTAATCTGAAAGCTCTAAAAGTTTTTCCTTGAGAAGAAAATTAATTGTGAAATGTTTCACTTCCATGAAAATTAATAATATGTAAAGTATCATCGTAAAGATTTTGGGCATTTGGTAGTTTGCAGGTTTTTGTTTTATATATAAGCTCTTAATATTTTGAGGAAATTGTATTGCCATAGCAAGTAGAAAGTGGTCTGTATCAAAGAGTTTGCTGTCACCTCAAAACATACGACAAGATTTTGTAAATTTCGATACAAAACCTCTTGTTGTAATATAATCGATACGTTTCCGTTTACCAGTTGCAGCATGTAGCCAAGTTTCTTGATGGACTTCTTTGTACAAAAAATACTGTAAATAATTCTCATTTGTAATAACATATTGAGAGTTGTTAAATCGTAGAATATTATTCCAAGAACCATGGAATTCCAACTTCATACCAATAGCGGCATTAAAATCTCCTAAAACAATACTCTTCAAGTTGGAGTGTGTTAACAATTCCGCTGTTGCTTTTCGCAGTTCTCTGTAAAAACAAACCTTTGCATTTTTGCTCGCAACATTAGTCCTTGACATTAGTTATAGAAAGGCGCATATTATAAATCACTATACGAAGTGATATTAATCGCCCTGACATATGTAAATGCGAATCGACTACTTTTACACGAGGGGCTAAGATAAGTGCTACGCCACACTCTGACTTCGATTTTTGATCATACCAGATGAATTTTCATCCTTCTGCATTTTTCTCCACTAAAACTTCTGGCTTGACATGTCTTGTATAATAAGCTACAACATCTTTCAATTTTTGTTTGTTAAACTTACTGTATCCTGAAATCCTAGCTTCTTTAGCTATTGACTACAACTTGGTTTTTGTCCGCTTATGCAATGCAGCTCTACCTTCTCTATAGCCTGTTATAAGTTTGTTCAGCTCCTATTTATTGAGACGAGAATATCCACGTACTACAAATTCGCGCGCTTGACTAAATTTTTTATATTTTGAAATTCCGTGTCTTTTAATATAGAATTTCAGGGAACCAACTTACATCGATTCATTTGACTGGTTACCATAGCAACAACAAATATTTGAGAATACTTTGGGAATTTTCCTGCTCATTCAACCATAAATAGTAAACGGAAATTACTATTTAAGACATGGAATTCGAAAATCTTTTTTTAATGTCTACCTTATTTATCGTAGAATTTCAGGGGTCCAACTACCAATTTTTAGATGTCTTTACAAATCTTTACAAATTTCTTCGTTATTTTGCCTATCTACGCAGGTAGTTGATGAAGTGAGAATTTCTTCAGGTGTTGAGTATCTGCTTAGGTACCTCCTTTATACACAAAATCATGTTAAATTATGACGAAATTGAAGTTTAAAAAAAAGTGAGTTCTGACGAATGCAATTCTTTTATTGTTATTAATATTATTATTATTATAATTCGGCATGAAATAA
The DNA here is from genome assembly GCA_963930725.1 of Candelabrum cocksii. NCBI lineage: Eukaryota > Metazoa > Cnidaria > Hydrozoa > Anthoathecata > Candelabridae > Candelabrum > Candelabrum cocksii. The sequence continues at coordinate 2,446,689 of OZ005677.1, read as the reverse complement.
ATAATGTACAGTATATATAATATGTACAATAAAATAAAGTATATAGGCAAACAAGAGTAACCTTTGTTTAAAAAATATATATTTACAAAGTTAAAAGTTAATCATGATTAATCCTTCTCTATCCAAAATTGATCGAGTAAGTTTTCAATTCATTCAGTGAAGATAAGTTTTTGCTACGCGTGTAATTTTGCGTTAGTGGAAAGAGAATTATTTTGAAAGTGCTTCATTTCAGTTCGGTTTAAAAGAAATCCCTTTGGATTTATTTCTGTAGGAAGTGAATTAGCTACTGTTACTTGCAAAATCGCCAATGTGTTAGTAATGGAAACGAACTATTTTATTTGTATATTTTACTGGCAGACAGTACTTTTACCCACACCTTATTGTAAAAAAAATAATAAAAAATTATAAATATTATACAAAATAAAATTTAGTAGCTCAATGGTAGAACGTCAATATACAACATTAATATGGTGTAATATATATATACATTATTTGGACAAATATAATTAGTAAGTCACTAAAATGGTAAGGAAAACCAACAACTTTCTCATCGTGCATCTTTATTGATAATAATAAGTACATTTTACAAGTGAATCCCCAACACTGTCACAAAACACTAAAGAAACGAGTTGATAATAAAATAGCCCAAAACATAGTGTTGTTCCTGGTTATTTGTTTAAAAAACCTTTTATTATAACCAAAAATTTTCGACTTCCTCCAATAATACTTGAAATATATAACTAACAAATACGTGAAATATTACTTATAACATGGAAAAAATAAAAACATATATATCAATTGAATAGAATGCCATCTTCATCTAATGACTTAGTCGAGTCCTAAAATTATAGCAAGCAGTAAGGATACAAGTGAGTAAATTGACATTTGCCGATGTCACGTGAAAGACTGAAGAATATCAACTTACACCTATCCTGTAAAGTAATCCCTACCATTTACTTGCAACTTCTTGCGCCTTCATTAGCAGTGGTTTGGCCGGCTGGACATTTCTCGCACTTCCCTGGTCCATCATCGGCCTTATACCATCCAACATCACAAGGTTTGCAACCAAACCGTTCATCATTTTCGGCAAATCCGGCCGGACACGTTTCACAGAAGTAACCTCCTAAACGAAGGCTGGATTTCGGTGGACACGGTTTACAATAAACAAGGCCAGGGGTCCTGTATGCAGATTGATCGAACATTTCGTTAGGTTTGCAACATTTTTGAATTGTGGAAGCATCACTCATTCCGTGACCTTTTTTGTTTTTGCCGATGTATGCAATGTGAGCTTTCAGATAGAGCGTACCATTGGGGAAAAGCGATCCAAGGTCGCCATTCGATTTTACTGATACCATCCATTTTGAGTGCGACATACGAGGAAGCAACATTCCAAATGATCCAACAGCATTAACACAAACTTTAGCGGATTTATAACCGCAGTCGAGTACGTCGTATGCGTTATCTTTTGGGTGGTCGCATTCTGAATGGTCAGGGTTGTCAGTGTATTCACACTGAAGTTCATTATCAACTTCGAAAAGGTAATTTTTTCCATTCAAATTGTTTTCCAATAGTTGGAGTGTAACAATCACAACCCGTCTGCCATTATTATTCGCAGGCAGAAACAAATTAAACTTTTAAAGGATAAAAGGTCCCTCGGAAGGATCCATTATCCAATAGTTCTTCAACAGCCAATCGTCATCAGGGATGGTTAAATAAGAATACCCATTAGTTTTTCCTTCTCTTTTATCGAACAATGTCGAAAGATTTATTTCTCCTTTCTAGACATTTTTCCACTTCGCAGGTATTAGAACTTCTCTATTAACCAATCCCATATCCGCCTATATGTTTTTTGGTTCATAATTAATAATTAGTATCAAATCAGCAACTGGATTCTGAAGAGCAACTTTACATTCATCTGTTACAAATCCTAGCCTCATATATGTAATTTTATCGCATGACTTTCTTATTGCATCTATCACTCGGTGTCTTATCAACCATTTGATTTTCCAGCAAACTATTATTTTATTTAACTGCTGCTGCATGTTTCCATCTAATGCGTGTACAATGTTCTGTGCGCCGTTCTGTGCCACCTTTGCTCTAGCAATGTCTGCATAGCTGTCCATTATTGCGTTTTGTTGCTCAGCAATATCTGTTAACGATGCTTCAAATATGGCGATATTAGATTTAGTCGTCGGGCATAAGCCTTTTCCAAGTGCAATGGACGCGGGGACAGACCCAACCAATGATTGCGGATCCTGTACAATATCACACAGAGATTCAATCATATTTGTGAGCACGCCAATGTATTCTGCAATGTCAGTATTATTGACGGCTGGAGTAAAGTCATTGTATGCTTTTAGGAACTTGTCAATAACGTTTGGAAGAAGGTTACTGTTGTCGTTGGCGGCATTGATAAACCGGGCAATGTTTGTATACGTTTCATTATTTTTCTTTACTTTGTCAAATATGCGCTTTCTGATTTTATCCAGATCATCGACGGACGGTTTTAAAAATGCCAAACGAATGAGCTTTGTCGTTGCCTGGCCAACCTCGGCGCCTGCGTCTAAAACTTCAATAATGGAACCACCACCAAGAAGTGCTACCGGGTTGCACATATTTGCAATAGCGGCAGCCATTTTAAAAAGAGCGGTAGCCAAATCTCCTGCCACCACAGCAAAAGCATATTTCAACAGTTCCGCAAGATTATCTTTAATTTTAGATGAAATATCCTTAACTGAGCTTTGCGCTTTCTCCCATACGCTTTTGGCGAAGGCTAAATCGGCTTCACCTTTTTCTTCATCGAAGGACGCTAAACCACTAAAATAGTTGCCAATTGACTTGGTAAGCGTTCTGGTAACGTTAACTAAACCTTGTTGCAGTTGATAAAACTGTATATTTTCTTTCAAATCCTTGAGAACGTTTTGGTAGTTCGTCGTCGTGGAAATGTTCACAAATGTCGCTTCTTTCGTTGGAAACGTGAAGCGCCTTGCGTCTATCAACGCCGCTTCTACATAGCAAAATTCCGGGTACTCAGGAGATACCTGGGAGCAGTCCCAATCGTGGCATTTGGTTTGCAACATATTCAAAGCTTCAATGACAGATTGGTAAACTTCTGTCACGCTCCCATTCACCTTTAAAATTTTGACTATTTCCAGTAAGTCATTTTGCGTGCATTTAGCACAGTTGATACTGAGTATTTTGCCATTATTGCATGATTCCACTAGTTTCAAATCCTTTATTGATGTACCATCGGTTCTTATGTTATCAATATAGTAATCATCGCCGCTGTGGGAAGTGGAATCTGATTGGTAGCAAGGTACGCCTGCTTTATCAGGAAAATCCTTTTGAAACCGATTTGTGCAAGCAAGCTTACACACATCATGTTTATTATCGCTGTCGCAGATATGAAATCCGCCTATTGATAATGCTCCCTTTCTCCCAACACCATCTAAACTAATTGTTAATGGGTCAACACACATAACGTAAAGTTTTTCATTTACGGTGCAATCATTCCATGTAGTATGCTCGCAATCTCCGAACGTTGCTTCATTTCCTTTGCATTTGAGGTCATCTATTATAAAATCACCATCAGGCAAGTTGGCATCGGAACCTTGTTGATTGCTAAAAAACGCTTTGATGTCCGACGAATAGCCCAACATTCTGCAAGCAACTTTTGCATTTGCTTCTGAAACATAGTCATCACACACCGGCCTTCCAAATATGTATACTTCGCCGTAGTTTGTCATCTCTAAACAGAAATCAGTGTGATGGTTATCTGAAAACGACGTATTATTATACATAATAAATCGTGGAGGTAAATTTCATTTAATTGTTGTTTATTTGTAACTAATTTCGGTCGATCTATTTTTTTAACTTTTTTCTATTATGAATATCGCCAGTATTTTATTTTGATTAAACGCAAACTTAAACTCTAAAAATAAATACATTTAATCTCGGATGACGTCATTTACATGGAAAACTGTCATTGTCAAGTTTACCAGATAATATTAATTTCGCATATATTTAAGGTAATTATGATTTTTTTTTTAAACACCATATAAAATATTTCCATATTTTTCCCTTTTATCCTCAGCTCAGTGTTAGCTTTAATCTGATCATCCGTGTACATATCTTTAATAGAACATCCATCCTCGTCCTTGTGATTGTTGCACTCAGCTTTGGAGTTACAACGATTACCGCATTTGTATCCCAATTTTGCTTTTCCTTCTCCACAATAAAATTGACCACCAGAAACAGGAATCCACCAACGTAATATGGATTTTTTACCACATGCATCACATTTCTGGCCGCAAGGATAAGGATTATTTTTGTCAGGATCAAAGCAATTGTATTGCAATTTTCCCTCCGTATTTTCACTGCAATAAAACTAATTTTAGAATTCAAATGCGCCCTTAATATCACACTTACTGTACTGTGTATTCGCATATGTGTTCGTTTAATTCTTCTTTTCCGCGATGGATAGTTATCATGGAGGAGGTCAATCCTTGTAATGTAACCTCATGTGTTAATTGGTTTGTAATTCGTTCTTTGTTGCCAACTCTCGTGGCAACATTCTTCCTTAAATGTGGCTCTGTATTGATGTGATTGATACGTTTCGTTTTCCTCTTCTCTCTAAACCGAAGTAAAGTTATATGTCAGTCTGCCAAAATTTACACTTTCTATTTAAACAGAATGTATTATTTACATGGTTTTCGCGCAAACTTTCGTAAGATTTAGTAAGTGCAAATTCCGTACAAATACCGTTGTCATGAACTTGTCTCCAATCTATTTCATGTCTAGACAAATGTTTTTAGTGAAATTATTGCTGTTCTTTTGTTATTCTTAAAAAAATTTCGTAACAAATTTAAAGTCGTCCTTTCCCGATTTTTCGCTCTAATTACCACTTAACTTTCCTTTAACTTCTCAACTGAGGAAGTTTTTCCCTATTTTTATAAGTTTCATTTTGTAACCTAATAGTCAAGTTATTAACCCTCTGCGACATATTAACCACGTTGCGTAGCTTTTTGTTGTTTTCGAGATTTTTTTGTTAGTTTTATTTTTTTTTATTATTATTGATAATTTATTTTTTATTCTTGTTTTTGTTGTCGGGTTTCTACAATTGTGTTGTCATGATCTACTTCGTTTCCTTTCTGAATATCCGATTTATAATGCCATAGTTAAGAACGTTATATCAAGGGAATTAACATAAGTGTTGCTTCGCTCTAACGTGTTGTTGTTGTTGTTTTATTCTTTTCACAGAAAGGGATTGTTGCAAAGTGTGCAATAAAACAGTAAATTTTTGCCATCATGCATTACAATGTAGCTAATTACATGCGATTAAATAAGGTGGGCGCTTATTTGAAGTGGGCGCCTAATCAAGGTGTGCGCTAAATCGGTGCATTACAATACGAAGCATCATTCGCAGACATGGCTTAAGAACTTGTTGCATTTCACTTATTAATCTAAACGTAAGATCGTATCAAAACGAGTTGTCTTATTTGATATATTAACAAATCGAATGCGTAGTATCTAGCTGAAGCAAAAAGTGCATAAAACCACAGTCAAACGTTTGTATCTGGGAAACTCAATTAATCATCTGGGGATTGATTTTTTTGTGAAAAGCTTGTCTATTTAAGTGGATTATATATATTATCGTTGTTGCTGCTTATCACATTTTGCGTTGAAAGAAATATGCAAGTACCTAACCCAATCTGTCATATCTCGATAACAAAAAAGTCCAACCCAGAATTCATTCATATTCATACATACATATATTGTCGCAGAAATTAAAAGTAAAATGTTTTTGATGTTGAAGAGATCAGAATACATATACCTCTGGTAAAGTATATGACGCAAACAATTGCACTCGAAATATCATGTAAGAAAACATTTTTGCTACATAATTAATTTGAACTGTTGTCTGTTTTGAAACTAATTTGGAAAACATAATTCTACTTGCGAGAACAAGAGTTTTTAACAAACAAAAATGGAATCTACTTCTAGGTAATCTAGGTGTCACTGTCATTAATGCATAAAAACATTACATACCTCATACGACAAGAAGAACAAGGAGAGCGATAGAAACAAGAGCAGGATGAAATGCTTTTCTTTGAAAGCCATGGTAAACTGAAGTGAAGGTGCAGCAGCTCTTGCTTTTATTCGTTTCAAAGAACAAAGATTTCTTTTAACGATTACCAAATAAGGATGCATGCATTGTAATTCGTTCGTCTGGGTTAAAAGCGCGTGCGCTTGTATTGAATATTCATTTTAAGCAAGAAAGACTTCTTGCGATTATGAAACAAAGAAGTATTACTTGATTGTCTTCATGCGGAACAGGTATCCACTCTCGTCCAAAATATTACCAGAATCGCAAATATAAATACATGCGTTCTCCTTCATTCTCAACTCTTCCAATAATAAAATAGTTTGTATTATTCTGGATCTCACTTCTTTATTACAGGTTTTTTTTTGTTTTTTGTTTATTGAAGTCGCTCAAAACAAGGCCATTAAAGACCACTTGCGAGTAAAGAGCTACAGATGAGGTTGTTTCGTTTACAATTGTTATTGCTTAATTGGTATCTTATCAATATTATGTCCAGAGAAAGGAACAGTAATAGAAGTACAGTTTTACATTTACAGCTTCAAACAGGAAAATTTATTTTCTCTCTTTGTTACAAAGAACCGCGCCAAACAGATTTATAAATCAATGTTTGTTAATAAGTGTTAAATGCTTAATTTCGATACAGCGCGGCAAATTTTGTATAAAAACAGCTGTTGACAGGCATCTTTAGGCTTCAGCACAAATTGATTCCTTTGCTTCACCAGACAACCAACCGTTTGATTTTGTGGGTTGAATGCACTAACCACTAAGTTACAGTATATATATATATATATACCTTTATTTCTCCCATGATACATTATAAGGCACGTTTGTCGCTGAGATTGTAAGCAACAGCTCGCAAAAACTCTTTTCATGTCTGGTATAGCACTGCATTAAATTGACTAAGCGCCGCTGGGGCGTCATTGAGCAGATATTTATAGAATATTTTCTTTTTGCAATCTTTGAACCTCAATACTTAAAATTTCATTTGATAATCATTCATATCAGAGAGAGCTCTTATCACAAAATTTGTATTGAACAAATACACACAAGCTCCGTCCAATGAACGTGCGGAAACATTTCAAATGTATGTCGCGGGGCCGTTTAAAGACAACCGTAACAACGTTCCAAGATAAACAAACAACGTGATTGTTCGTGACTAGAATTCGCGAATTTAAAAAACGTTAATAGAATTTTAAAAAACGACAAAAAACAAAATTCTTTTGAATATTAATAAAAATTTAAAAAACCAAAAACAAAATTAGTTCAAAAATTAATAAAAGTTTAAAAAATATAAAACAATTCGAACCGTTCGGTTTCAAATCGTCAATTTCGAAACGTCTGTAAACCGACCACAGTGACCCCATATTAGCATGGTATGCCTGTAAAGAATATTACTAGGTAAAAAATATACAGTACCACAATCTCTACTACCTAGATATATCATTCTAGAGAGAAAAGTTATTTAGGTGGTTTCAAGAAAATAACTTTATACTAAATCAAAAAGCTGGAAAATAAATTTTGTAATTTGTGGAACAAGTAAAAAAATATTCATACTGAGAGGCTGGTAGGAATTGGTTTCACAACACCCAAAATATCGAAATTGCCAGCGCTACCAATTGAGCTATCTTGACGGGAGATATTGAGGAAATCCTCTTAACACAAAAGAGCATTAGTGCTGACGTTTTTTCTCACCACTGAACAAGGGACTTCGAGCAAGCGGATAAAGGGAAGCTGTCTACAGTCGTAAAATAAGATTACACATTTATTCTTTCTATTCTTTCTATTATTTCTTTTTAGAAAATTATGCATGTTTTTGTACCCGGTGTCATGGCGAATTAAGACTACGGAGTCCTAGTTCGCTAGTGGTTTATAAATTACAGTCATTTTTCACTAATGTATTAGGACTTGCGCAGTTCTATTTCTCTGGTGTATTAGGAATCACCTTCGTGAATTAGGCCAAAAACAGTAAAAAATCGACAGAAATATCAAACATAAATTCTAGACATATTTCCAAAAAAGAAAAGAAAATAGAGTTGCAAAATAAGTACAAATAAAAGTTGTTCTGAAAATATTTTTCTCGTTTAGTAGTAGTTACATGTACGTGAAAAATATGAACGCCAATATTTTTTCGGTTTTTAATGTTTGTCAAAACTATGACAATTATCAATTTCTTCGTTATTCATTATGAAACCCAAAAAATATAATTTCGGTAAAATAATAAGGTTCGGCCCGTGTTTAATAACACAAAATGTAAAAAAATCTTTTAAACAAAACGAAACAAATACATGTTAAAGCAAAACGTTCATATGTTTTTTACTGGGAACTGTCGCAATAGATTCACAATCATAATGTTTTCTTTGTTTGTTACTATCTATATTGATTGCGGTAGTATTTTAAATTTAAAACTCTTCAAACACTGGTGTTTGATATTTGAATTCGAAATTGATATATTTACAACAAAAGTCATAAGTCACCAGAGACTTCAATATGAAATTTTTAATGGAGTCCTATTTCACCAACGCATTCCTAATTCACTAGTGTATTAAGAATCCCCATGTGAAAAATCCCTAGTAATTTATGACTGCGGAGTCCTAATTCCCTAAAGTCCTAATGCCCCGTTACGCCCGATTTCGATTTCAAAACTACCGTTTAAGTATATCATAACGGCGGGTTCGTGTCTCTTTACATATTCGCATTTTATAAAATTTTTATTAATCTGTATTAATTAATTAATTATTAATAATTATGATTAAGTCTTTGTTATCTTTTTTATATATAAAAACGTATTTTAACTTTCTTCGCGAATAAGAATGATTATATCATTATATATTATGTACCATTATATCAAGGTTCATTTTGAAGGAACCGATGACAAAGCCGTCTAAAAACTATGGGGATGCGTATTAGATAAAATAATCTATTACAAGCTGTTTACCTAAAAATAATATACACAAATATTTATATTTTAATGCTTGATTTTCCTCCATTACATTAAACATCTTGCATAGTTTTGCATGAGAAAAGGATCCAACCGTTATCTCCTATCAAAACGAGTTTAGTTTTTCAAAGTAATGAACACGTTGTTGTGATTTCTTGTTTGCAGATTTTAAACTCCGATATAATGATAACGAAATAAAGTAGAAATAACTGAAAAACTTAGTTGATAGTTGAGGTGAAATGTGCAATAATGTTAGATGCGCAATACATGACGCATAAAACCAAACCCATCACAGATTCCCAGGTGTTACAAATCACCAGTTACTGCATGAGTGATTCACATTAACGTCAAAATCAGTATAATAAAACAATTTTTGTATTTCGCACGAGTAATTATTTTCAAGAAATGGCTTTGTATACCTTGGTTTAACTTCAAACAAACCTGGAAGTTTCATCCAATGTTGTGATTCATCTGTAAAAACAAAGAAGAAAATACGCCTGAATAGAGCTAATGTTGAGCATGACAGATTAGCGGTATTGTTTCTAAAAAGGGGCTTGTATGTTTCATTATTCAGGAGAAGTGTAATTTAGTGATAAAGTATTTTCCCTCTTGATTGAGAAGTCTAAAGTTAGTAAGAACAGTTTCATAGTCTGGAACCAGGAAATGGTTTGACCCCCGTCTTGGTACAGCTTCTAAAGGTCCTGCAATGAACTATAAACTTCGGAACATCTCATCACCAGCGGGTAGATGCTTTGGGGTATCCTCCAAGACTGTTCCAGAATCAATTTTGATAAACATCTCATCAAACATTCGTCCACTGGACCATCTTCACCCACTAATAATCGCTTTAAGAACTTGTACAATGTTCTCTTCCGCTTGCTAACATACACTACAGCCATTTGTTTTCCAAATCTTTTTCGTTAGTTGGTGGGTTAAGAAATTGCTGTGCTTCTTTCACAGTTGCCACTGCATCAGCTAACTTGTCATCACCTGCTTCATTGTCTTCACTGCTGCTTTCACTTAAAACGTCCAAATCACTTTCAAGGAAGCACTCTGACTCATCTTCAGACTCATCTTCACTCTCTTAATTTATATCAACCTTAAGCTTCTTTCATGATGAAGGTTGTGCAGTAGCGGCAGCTGGCAATAACAACATGAAATTTTTCCCATGAAATGAAATCTTTTTTTGGAATAGAATTTATTCTGTTTTTATTCTTTATGTGCATCTGTTAAAATTCTTTTCTCGTGTTGTTCTTCGCCATTCTTGAGCACACCGATTGTTCTTGCATCTTTTATAACAGGGTAGTTGCCAGTTTCCGAGGCTTTGTAAGCTCTGCAAGAATTTTCATTACAATGCTTCAACATCCTATCACGAGCAGCATAACTGTGACTTGGTTCTTTCAATACCATATATGCCAACTCTCACGCATTTCAACATGACCATACGCAATTCCAACCAACCCCCAAATCTCTCGCATTTTCATTGCTTCCTTATCATTACGGATATTTTTCAGAATAGAAATTCGGGAAACGGTTTTGTTTTTTTTAGAAGAGAAATCCGGAAAATCTCTCGGAAATGCAATGAAGAAAGCCCGGAATTCAGAAAACCCGGTTTCTATTAAACCGGTTGTCTTTAAGAATCAGGCTAGTCAGCGCACAGGCACGCAGACTGCTCCACAAATTAGATAGAAATTTTTATGTGCAGGAAAAACAAAGTTCACAACAACAATGTGCACCAACAATAAACAACATTCAATTAGATGTGATCATAGTTTTCAAGCTTTGTACTGGATATGTAATTAAACTATTTGAAGATCGAGACTCTCCATCTTCTTGTTTATAGCTTGGTGGTAGCTTAAAAACACAAACATACTCAAACATTCCTAGTCACTGAGTGTAAGCTGCTCGTCTCAATTCTGGTTGTTGTCTGCCAGTTAGTTTGCTTCGCTTCTGCCGCACATTCAGAGATGTTCAAGCTTCCAATTCTGATGGTGTCGCGATCCATCAGTTTGATATCATATTGCTGTGATTACCTAGATGTACTTAGTTTTAGTTTTTTCTAGGCCAGTTCCCTTGTTTGGATGGTTTACTTACTTACTTATAGTTTTCACGGAAGAAGACATATATTTCCATGTCTTTATACTTGATACTTGATTTGATTTTTTTGATATTTTGATCGACTGATTTAATTTTGTGTTACAACTTTATATAAATAATTTTGATTTTGGTTGAATTCCATTCTATTGTTGATTGATGATTGACCGTTGTCAATCGGCTGCTGCTGGCTTTAACTTTTCATATTTTTATTGAAAATGAATATGCTTTCATTGCCAAGCTATGAAACTGCCGTGAATTATTTTATATGTGTCTATTGGATGATGCAAAGAAAAATGAAAACTACAAAGATTTGCAAAACTGGATTTGATAGAAAACATTTTTGATCGAAAAATTTTCTTAGTTTTCTAACTAGATTTGAAAGAAAGCTCATTTTCAGAAATCGGGATTTAGAATTGGAAAAAACGGGATATTGAACTTTCCGGATAAAAGTGATGAGTTATCTCACGTAATTTCATTTTGAAAGTTGGCAACGATGCAATACTAATTTGTCATAGAAAAGATCAATTAATGCTAACAATACCATAACATGTTAATGTTTACATGTTTCTTTCATAAAAACAGCAATAATAAAGGTAATGAATGTCATTTTCACAAAGCTGTAAGAAATGCAGATTACAAAACACAATCAAAACAGAGTCATAACAATAAAATCATAGAATGCATGTTAAGGAGAGCTTAAACAATATACTTTTGTCACGATAACAAATTAAAACTGCTGCAAATATGTTAAAGTTAAGACCAAACAAGAAAAGCTAGTCACATTCCACAAATTTTATGAAAAACCGATCTACATTTTGAGGGGCAGAAACCTGCATTTTAAGGTGCATTTCATATGCAGAATTTATAATAAGTTTGCAAAGAAACAATATTCTAACTGCTAAAGATTGGAAAAATACATCTAAAAGACCAATATGATCTTTGGATGGGGCATCCATATGGAATTACTTACCTAATGAAAATGCTTACCTGCATATTGAGGGGCAGCAGGAAATTTAGAACAATTTTCAACCTGTCAGAAAGTATACTTAAGCTGAATTTTTTTCTTTGGAACCTATCAGGAAATATTTCTGGGCAGTGTGCCTCTCTAACAAAGCAATGTATACATTATAACATTTGTTATTCAAGGAGGCTTGCCCAAAAAATTACCAGCATTTTTAGGGGCACATAAGGGCGAATTTCTATATCTACTGTCTGTAATGTTTTGCAAATATCTCGAAGGTCGGCTTAGATTCTTTGAAGATTGTTTGAATCAAACGGAGCTCACTTTCAAGATGATCTGTGTTGAAGTCTCCTTGAAAATCTGATTTTAGGATTTCCAATTCAACAGAAGCATCTTAGTTGTTTATTGTTTTTTAAAAGGAATTCTCCCACGTTCATATATCTTTTCAATGCTGGCTGTTCGAAACAATAATCCATAGCATTGACAATTACGTCTATGGTTTCAAAGTAAATTTATTTGAAGTATTCCTTTGGAGGTTTCTGGATGATAAGCATTGCGTGCTGGACCTTCATAACCAGTCACGTACTGGAAGATGGAATAATTAGGCCTTTTTCGCTTTCTTGGTAACCCTGGTTGGCCGATTTCTTTTGTTGAATTTGTTGCCTTCTTAACAGTTTCGAAAAACGATTGAAAATGGTCATCCCTCCTTATATCTTTCAAAGGAGCGATCACTAAATCCGCAGATTTTCTTCCTTTAATTGCTGACATCTTTGTTGCTTGAAGGGACTTTAAAAGGTCATGGAATAGAGTTTGTAAGATAAATTCAATCCAAATAAAATCTTAAATGACTCCATTTGGTTTTTGCAACCAGGAATCCTAGCTCTCGTTTCATGGTCCAATTTCTCTTCCAAACATTCGTCCTAAAGTTGCAACAGCGGTTGGTCAATAATCTTCTTCATACATTCTGTCTACCTCATTCTGTCTATACAAACTGGTGGACCTTGTCATTGAAAGCTTCGTCTTTGTCTTCGATTTCTTTATAGGCTCAAAATCCTCTTTGTCTCTCTCAATGCTTTCATTAATGTTACCTAGCAGATTCTCTCGTTTAGGAGAGAATTTTACAAAGATACAGATTTTTCGGACAACATTTAAAGGATCCCGAAGGATGTCACATTCGTTGGTCAGTGATTTTACGGAAAGACTTTAAGGAATGTCTTTGACAATGAATATCGCCGGATTTTGGTTGTTCAGAAAGTTTTTGTTTCTGATTTCTTCCCCCATCATGTTTGATGCTCCATAGTAAGTTTGTCATCGTAAGTTTAACAGGGGTCCCAAGTTGAAGAAGTCAAATTCCTGGAGATTTTGCCGTGAAATTTTAATTTGGCTTTGCGATGCATGGCGCCTTTCTGTAACGCGCGAACAACATTACAGTACAAAAACAAATTTTAAAAAGTATAATAAAAATGCATTTATTCATCACTATTATACATTTAATTATAATTTATATCTATTTACACCTTTATTATATACTCTTGGTATTTTTCTCCTTAAATCTTTTTTTGTACAAGACTTTGGTTGTATATAGATGTTGCTTTACGAGCGTTTGCTAAGACACCTTTACTAGGTCTAAAGGCATGACATCAATTGTTAGCCGTCGAACTGAGATCCACGGATCAAGCATCGAAGAGATGAAGGAATGCGTGCTGTTCCGTCAAAAAGATTTGCCGTCGCATATTTCATCGCTCAACCAACATGTCAAAGAACAGATGATATTTGAAGCCTTTGGTGTCCTCGCTACATGTGAACGTTGAGCGATGTATTATGGGCTAAAGTTGTGTAGTGATTGCTGAGGTGTTAAAGTCGTTAAGGGAGAAAACATTTAAACGCAATCCTTTGTATTTTACACCAAAAACCACGTTGCACGCAGTACATCTGGCCTTAAAAGGTTCACCTTTGACCTCAATTATGCAGGGGTATGACTTTGTAAACTCTGGTTTAAAACTGCAATAATATTTTTGCTTCTTAGATTTTCACGTCTAATATTGACAAATGACATACACTCCTAAAACTGTGCGTTATTAAATTTGTTTTTCATTTCCATGGGCCGTGGTCAAACTTTTCTGTTCACGATCACCCACCCACCATTACGATTCACACACGTCATACTCTCGCAGTAGAAACAAATGAAATAAACAATCTTACGAGAATGAAAAGGTTTCTATTAAATTGAGAGTTGGATGTTAATTGACAAAACAAAGAACCTTAAACAATGAGGTTTGCTTTAGAATTTTATTGTTAATTCACATAAGCTTTCTTTCACGGCTTGATCGAATGGTCTGCCAGCCATATATGATTGGCTAGTAGTAGTAGGTATATGAAACATTTCTGGAATCCGGGAGATCCGCAAAAAAATAATAATTCCGGGAGAAAATGTATGTTGTCCGGGAGCCAAGTTAAAAATCTGGGAGACTCTCGGACGATCAGGGGGACTTGGGAGGCTTGGTATAATTTGATGAGAATATCTTTAATTACACGGACGATCGTACCGCTCTTGATATTCTCCAATTTAACAAAATTATTTATTTATTTAATAAAAAAACAACTAATTTATAAACCGAATGAAATGCAACAACTACGAAATCAAATTCGTGCAACAAGACAAAGAAGAGGAACCGGATTTACCAGGTGTAGTCTGCATAGAGACTGGGAGCGCGGATGAAACAGTGGAAAATGGAGCCGAGGAAAACAATGGGAACGTTGATCAACTAGTAAATATTGATAATTTTGGTATTGTTCTATCATAACAGAAAAACCAACTAGAATGACTAAAAATTTGAAATCGGTTAAAAGTTTTCGTCGGTGAAAGTGACAAAATTTAAACCCTTTAACGAAAATTTTACCTGACGAGAAATAACCCCGGCAAAATTTTCATCGATAAGTTAAGAAATAAAAAATACAGTTAGTTATATAGGTCTGTTATGATCTTTAAAAATGAAGTTTCATTTAACATATCTGGGAACTGAAAACGTTTTGTGTAAACTTCTTTTATGTATATAGAAGATTAAAAAAAGTAAAAGTTTCCGCATCTGGGGCCTGCAGTTATTGAGAAATTGAGCAAAAACTAATTGTGACGTCATGAATAAAAAAAAATAATAAAATAAAAAAATAATAATAATTTAGTGATATTTTTCTGAACCGGACTGGATCGGATTGAGATTCTAAGCATTTCCTCCGCTTGAACTATGTTTTGATATTTTTTTCCTTTTCGAGATATAGCTTTATTTCTTATATCACGTGACAGGGTGAAAAACCGCTTTTTGGTCGGCCTAATATGTACGGACTGTTGTGGAAGGAACTTTATCACATGTAGGAGTAAATGAAACAAATTTGAATTTTGAAGTTTGAAAGATGGAATTATTTTAATGAAATTTATGTTTTTGTTCATAGGCAGTCAAAAATCGCTTAGTTTCATTGGCTAGTTTCTCTTTTTTGCGTGAATTTGATTGGCTAAAAACATTTTGACTGCCAGTGAACAATAACATTAGAAAGTGGTCTATATATCATATCCATATCCAAATAACCTAGCAGTTATTTATCAACAACCCAACGATCAAAAGAATAACCATCTCTCAGGCTCGAAAGAGTTTCAATTTGTGATAGATAAGTTACAAACAACACTTTACACTATAGAAACCAGCAGGATCCCAGATATAATAGTTGGGGGAGACTTTAATCTTCCTCGCACGTCATGGCCTGAATGTAGCCCAACCACAAAATCCACTTCTGAAGAGAAGAAAATGAAATTATTTGAAGACAAATTCTTCTTAAACCAGATTGTATCATCGAAAACACACAAAGATGGTAACATCTTGGATTTAGTCTTCACAAATAATCTACAGTTGATTTCAAATATTAACTGCTATCCAGTCCTACTCTCAATATCTCATCACTCAATTGTTGAAGTCAGTACAACTTACAAAGCCAATATTAATATCCAAATATCTAGTCACAAATCGCCTCACAGTAGTTTTGATAATCTAAATTTTTTCAGCGACGATGTAGATTGGAGAAACAACACAACATCTCAATACGATAAAATGGAAAAAGCAGTTTGTTAATCTTGATGCAATTGAAGCATTAGACAGTTTTTACAAACTTTGTAGCAATGCTTGCTTACCGTATGTCCCAAAGCGTAAATCAGCTTCTTCAAAGAAGCCTTATATTACAGCAGCACGATACAAACTCATGAGGAAGAGAAGACGTACAAACTCTGCTCTAAATAAAACTATTTCTGAATCTAAAAAAAAATAAACTAAGAATTAAACTAATCTTAATAGAAAAAGAATTGATGTCGCTATATAAATCCTCAAGTGAATTTGAGGAAAACAAAGCTATCTCGGCAATTAAAAAGAATCCAAAATATTTCTTTTCTTACGCAAAAAAGTTTTCAAAAACTAAAACAGAAGTTGGCCTTATCTATGATACAGCTATTCAATCATATATATCCGATCCAGTGGAAATGGCTACTCTGTTCTCCAGTCAATATAGCTCAGTATTTAGTACGCCAAGAAATATTACATCTCAACACTATGATGACATAAATCCGCTACTTGAGGACATTGAAATCAGAGTTGATGATGTAAAGCATGCTATAGACAGTCTTAGCTCAACTTCAGCATCAGGCCCAGATGGCTTTCCTGCTATCCTGTTAAAATCCTGCAGTATTATTTTAGCCAAACTGATACAACTAATTTGTCGCACATGTCTTGACTCTGGTGTTATTCCATCTAAGCTAAAAGAGGCATTCATAATTCCCATATACAAAGGAGACAACAAGTCCCTCCCTGTTAATTACCGTCCTGTTGCGCTAACATCACATATAATCAAAATATGCGAAAAAGTAGTGAGAAAGGCAATAGTGGAATTTCTAGAAGTTAACCACCTGTTTAATGATAGCCAACATGGTTTCAGAGCCGGAAGGTCGTGCTTAAGCCAATTACTCGATCACTACGACAACATACTCAAATCTCTAGAAGATGGTCACAATATCGATGTTGTATACCTAGACTTCAGCAAAGCATTTGATAAGGTTGATTTTCAAATTCTGCTTGAAAAAGTAAAACGTATTGGTATCAGAGGCAAACTACTTAAGTTTATTGAATCTTTTATTTGCAATAGATTCCAAACAGTCATTGTCAATGGAGTCAAATCAAATCCTACATCTGTGATCTTTGGAGTCCCACAAGGGTCTGTACTAGGCCCACTACCAATCTTAATCCAAATTGGAGACAATGATATAGAGATACTAAACTCAACCTTGCAGAGTTTTGCGGATGACACCAGACTCGCCAAAATCATCAAGTCATTGAACGACACATCCTTTTTACAAGCTGATTTGCAATCAGTCTACAAATGGGCAAACAACAACAATGTGATGTTCAACGATTCAAAATTTGAGGTTATTAGATATTCATACAAAAACAGAACCTTTCATAACCACTACACCTCTTATAATGGAGAAAAAATCGAAGATAAACTTCAAGTTAAAGACCTGGGAATCATCATGAGTAACAATGCTGACTTTCAAATTCATATCAATAATCTCTGCAAATCCAGCAAAAATCTGTGTATCTGGGCTCTCCTTACCTTAAGTCTAGGTCATCGATTACCATCCTTACACTGTGGAAGTCAATTATCCGGCCAAAACTAGAGTATTGTTCCCAACTCTGGAGCCCATGCAGACCTGGTCAAATCCAGCAGATAGAACTTCTCCAATGGAACTTCCTACGCAAAATTTTCTTAACAACCAAACACAATTATTGGGAGTCTTTATTGTACCTGAAATTATATTCACTAGAACGTCGCAGAGAGCGCTACATAATAATATATGTTTGGAAAATACTTGAAAATACAGTTCCAAACCCAAATCCGAACCTCATACGACCTACCCACTCTTCAAGAAATGGGCGTCGCTGTTTCGTGTACATAAGTTCTACAAACTATTTGTCACGGATAAAATCCCTAATATACAACAGTTTGCCAGTAAAAGGAGCTAAACTCTTCAATATTATGCCAAAATCATTACGGAATCTATCAGGGTGTACCCTTGATTTATTCAAGAGAAAACATGATAAATTCCTATCACGCATTTCAGATGAACCACAAATTCCTGGGTATACCCAATATAGATGGACTGAATCGAATAGCCTCTTGCATATGTACCCACTTTACATCAAAGACAATGTCTAAACCGCAAACTCTTACTGTTTAAGTTGGGAAGAAGTAGAAATATTGATAACCATGGGCGGACTACCTACCAGTTCACCCTGATGATGCAAACATTGAAAGCAGTAACAAGATAACATATCCGTTTCTCAGGCCCTGAAATAAATATTATAAGCTCATCGGTCACGTTGACCGCCGTACTCATAAATCTTATCGGTCATCGAAGTTCGCCGTCGGTCAAAACTGACCTACATAAGTAACGTTTCTATCGGTCAACTTAGCACCATGCATTTGCATTTCAAACAATAATCTCTCTTTAACACCATGGAGACATGCTTACTTAGTCAGAAAACTTTGGGAAAAGACAGAGGGAATTAACTAAATATCGAGGTTGAACGGAATAAATAGCAACATCAACGAAAACACAAATCAAAAGAAGCTAGTATCAGTCTTCTCATTATTAAAATTGTTGCGTAAATAAGTATGATTTTTACTGTTTCGCGTATATTTTCGCGTAGAGATATTTTATGTTTTACCCTTCATAATTTGTTATACACAGTTATTCTTTCTCATAGAACTAATGAGTGCAATTTTAACGGGTTATATAGTTAGCCTAGTAGATTCTGCAGTGCTCCAATTAGTTGTTCAAAAGCGATTCGCGAATTTTTGCGAGGCCATGTGCATTAATTAAGTTAATTCATTGGCGCATTTTTATGTCTCCTTGCAATGTGTTTGTTAATCACTACTTAAGCTGTTGCAGGCCTGTCAGTAAGAATTTCGTCTGGCGCGCGACTCTTCATGCGCGTCAACTCATCGAGGCACGCTATTTATTTTTCCCCCTCAGATTCCCAAGGCAGGGTTGTCATTCTTGAGCTCGCGTAGCTAGCTTCGAGGCGATACTTTGATTGATCACCTCACGTTCTGAAAAACTGTTCATGGCGATCCTTTTTAATTGTTTTGATGATTTCGGAAGATTTTTTCCTTCTCTAAAGTATTATATAAAATATAATTTTAATTTGATAAATCTATAGGTTATTTTTTTTACAAACTACACATACAATCTATTAATCGATTCGACATCTGTCTGTAGCGTTTAAAGTTACGGCAATATAGAAAAGTTGAAGCCGCTTGAGATTGTCGAGACAACTTTAAACAAACATCAAAAAGAAGAGTTTCTTTTTTTGCATGATTTTTTTACCAATAAAAATATCTTGTTTAGGCTTTTTTGCGTTTAAAAGCACACCTCAAATTATTTTCTTCCCATAAGGCGACTCACATGCCTCAATTATACATATCGCGTTTGTTGTTGTAATTTTCAACTTATTTTGTACTGAACACTAAACGTTCCGAATATCTAAAAAATATCAAGTTAAGTCAAAACAAATTTAGAAGTTGTTTTGCATGCCCGACCGACTCTAACTTTCACAAAATGGAATATCAATATTACATATTGCCACTTCCACAAAAATATATTTTCATTTTTGTTGCTTACCTACTACAGATTAATAAAAAGGTTTTTAGATGTTAAGAAACTGGTCCAAACATACAATGATAAGAAAAAATGTTGTTTTGCTTCGGAATGTTGCACGTGTTTATGGTGAAGTTACTGACACAAGAAGATATTTGAATGGACATTTGTACAATGCAGAAATGTGGCTTCTTTCTTCCACTTTGTTTTTGTGATTTTTAAAAACTTTTTCTTCAATTTCTTACCTTAAGTAAATATCAACTTTTTTCTACATATTTATTTATTACATAAAAAAGGGAAATTCATATAAAATGTTTACTTTTTTGTCGTGGCAATATTCTATTAAACTATGGAACAGTTGCAATGTTATACACATGCATCATCAACCTCATTTGATACAAAAACAAAACAAATAAGAACCGGGGGTGTTTAGTAAAACTCATTTTTATTGTATGCAAAAATCGCGATTCTTTTTCACAAAAACAGTAGTGTTGTTGTTGAGATTGAGAAATATCCACAAGAAGATGTTTGAATGGACAATGTCTGTACAATGCAGAAATGTGGCTTTTTTTCTTCAACCAGTTTCTTTGCCGTTTAGTATTTTTTCTTCCATGGAATGCAGCATAGTTCTTCTTCTAATACTTTAGAGAAGGAAAAAATCAGGAAAAACTGACTTTAGAGACTTACAATGTCTATAAAACTGTGAAAATCACGGTAACTTATTTTGCTTAGTAAGGGGAACGACCGCGTGTGGAGGTGCGCGAGCGCGATAGTTATTCTGCATTTTCATTGAATATTGTAAACAAAACTGAATGTTTTGTGTTTTGATTTTTTTCTTCCATCAATTGCAGCATACCTTAAGCGGATTAATTTTAGCGGACGTAGGTTTTCGTAGTTTTCGCGCGGATTTAATTTCGCGGACGACCAAAGTTTGTGTTATTTTGCGCGGATTTAATTTAATTTCAGTAAATTATGGTTGTAAAAGAGGGAGCTCAACCATAGCTACTAAGACTGCTGTCACAAACACAACGAAAAAACACGAAGTAAAATTGAGAGATATTTGAGAGCTCTTTAAGCGAGGCAAAGGTGTTAATTGAATTTAATTTCGCGGACGGCGAATTATCGTGGCTTTCGTGCGGATTTAATTTCGCGGAAAATGCCTAAATCCGCGAAAATTCATACGCTTAAGGTAGTTCTTCTGCATTTTAATGTGTTTTTCATTCTTTTTTGTATATAAACAAAACTGATTGTTTCTTTGTGTATTGATCTTTTTTTCTTTCATCGAATGCAGCGTAGTTCTTCTGCATTTATCTAAGTTGAATGAAACTTTTAAACAACTTGTAGCATAGTTCCAAATGGTTACAGCGATATGACGGCTTCTTTGACACGCCAGGTCATTAGGGGGTTAGGATGTAGACACAGCATGCTCAGATTTTCATAACTAAAAACGTGTTTTTCTTTTTTTCTCTAAATGCGTACGCCATAGAAATACGTTACGCTTGGCGTACGAAAAATACCAATTCAGGTACATCATCGTACATTTTGCAAACTTAGCAGCAAAGAATCAGGCGTACGTGCCGGCGAGCTGGTTTGTGAAAACGTACGCAAAAATGAGAAAACTGTAGTATATTCTATCTTTATGTTGTAGACTGAAAAAATGAGTTTAAATGAAAACAAATCCATTAATAATAAACATAATTCAAGGTCCGATAGATTCACGCCGGTCAATTTTTTGAATTTTAGTTCAAATAAAAAGTTTGCAAAAAGTCATCGGTCAACTTGACCGTTGATATGCGCATATACGTCGGTCAACGGCCGTATTTCATCGGACATTGACCGATGACCGACAGCTATTTCAGGGCATGGTTTCTTTGATTTGTGAAATATGAGCCACTGAACATCATGCTTATGAGTTTCCACTAGATTACTGAATATGCAACTGAAGGTGGTTGATATTGCAAGACAATATAATAATAATAATAATAATAATAATAATGGAGTTTTACGGGACTCTCCACATATAACAGTAGCTCTTCTTATCCCAAGGTTTAGGTCTTGGCGTACTTAGGGCACTCATTTGCACCTATGAAGTCGCTTCACCAACCCATCATTTGAGCTAGGCTTGCACATTACGCAATGAGATCCGCTCAAGAACTCAACTGTAACTCAGAAATCAAAATATGCTCGAGCTGGGTTTCGAACCAGCATCGTTTGATTTTGTGGGTTGAATGCACTAATTACTAAGCTACAGTGACCTACTACTGTAAGCTATACTAAGCTACAGTGATTCCTACTTGAATTTTTATAAATCAATATAAATAGATCATATCATGACTTATAAAGTAGTGCTGCACAAAAGAGATTTGGAAACAATACAATATAATGGCAAGGATATTTTTGGACTAAAGTAAAACATATCCTGACAGATGAAGAAGTACATAAAACATGTGTAAGAATGCTTGAGATGATAATAAGAAGGAAATATGAAAAATCTATAATGATTTGTGGAGGATTCAAACATGGAAATCAACTTTACATCGCACACAATAAGAATTTTTAACTCAAGTGACCTCAAACCGTGGTTATTTATGAAATCTGAACACTTGCATACTCAAGATCAGTGGTAAGAGTTAAATAGAGACCTTGATGAAATGCAAATTCGGCATATGCCTTTCCATAAGAAGAAGCTAAATGAGTTGTTTAGAAACAGGCCGCTAACTGCGCTGATACACGATGATATGAAGTCAATCATCAAATAATGATGAAATAGTGGCCTAATAATAAGTGTCCTTCTTGAAATTTTCTCTTCAAAAATTATAGAAGCAATCAAATATATACACTATCAAATACATTACCATCCATGAAAAGGTGAACAAAGTGC
The DNA here is from genome assembly GCA_963930725.1 of Candelabrum cocksii. Taxonomy (NCBI): domain Eukaryota; kingdom Metazoa; phylum Cnidaria; class Hydrozoa; order Anthoathecata; family Candelabridae; genus Candelabrum; species Candelabrum cocksii. The sequence goes on along the minus strand of OZ005677.1, from coordinate 2,424,016 downwards.
TTGTAATATTGTATTATTTCTGAAGGAATTTCCATAGTTTATAGTGGAATACTTTTACCCTTTAGTACTTGATATCTATTAGATGGCGCACTATTGAGACCATTTGTGTGACCAGTACAAACTGAATCAAATAATTGTTTATCTTTTTTACCGGAAGTAATTGACTCTCCCTGCTTACTTTGTGTAACTTGTTGATTGTATCTTTCATTGTTATTGTGTACTTTGCATTGGAGACTCCTTCATCATTGCAAACGAGGAGCATTATTTCTTCGTTGTTTCTGTGATTTATAATGTTATAAAAATAAATGTGAGCAAAAAATATCCAAAATATAACGTTAGGATGTATATTATTATATTATATTATGCACACACTATATCCCAGGGGATAATTGTTTTGGGACACGAAACCAAAACCGGTTGGTTCCAAACCCATGTCCGACATGTCTTTATTTCTGAGTTACAGTTGAGTTCTTGTGCGAAACTCGTTGCGGAATGCATTGAGCCTAACTTAAAAGTCGATTACAGACAGGTGTGGCTGGCCATTTGGAAGAGGATGTGCTTTACAAAACTGGATGACTAAAAAATCTATATGTATTAATATATATATAATATATAATATATATAATGTCATTATGATGTTGAGAAACCTTTTAAAACCTTAAAGGTTGCACTATATTAACAATTTTTGCAGTTACAATTAGTTAACAATTTTGTCATTTTAAGATAACATGTCGATCGTACCTAAAATAGATGATCTTTTGAAACTTGATGGCTACCTGGTTGACTTTAAAGGGGAAATCGAAAGAAGGTAAGCAATGGCGTAACCTTTTATTAATGCTGCTAAAATATCTGACTATTCATTTGTCGTACGTTGAAACTGTATATGCTCCAGTAAATGCAAAATTTTCTGACTAGGTACATGTGTTTAACCTCACTAGTTGAGCACATCAATGGAAATGAGTCCGGAATGGATGCATTCTCCCGCGGCTACCAACAATTTGGAGTGGTGTTTTCAGATGCTGGTGTTTTGTTCCGCGAATGGATTCCCGCAGCCAAATCTGTGAACCTCTATGGAGACTTTAGTAGGTTGGGTTGTTATTTGCAAAATGTTGAGGAGTTTTCCTGAATTTTACCAACGCCATGTTTTATCCATGATAAAGTTTTGGAGACATTTTCTGGTTTTTAGGGAATAGAACTTGTTTTCCCTGGATACACGTCTTTCTTTTATATATCTATTATACCTTACATGTTTTAACGAATCAGCTGTTTCTTGAGGTAAGCAATGGTAAAAGTTCTGCCTGTGGGGTAAAATCTTGCAGTAAGCTACTTTGCGTATGTTTTCACGTACTCCCTGCTAGTTGGCATGTACACCAATCTCCTGAGCTACAAACATTTTTCAGATTTTTTAATATTTCATTGGATTTTCAGTTCTTCTGTCTTTTTTTTCACTCTCATATTTTTGGCAACTCACACAAAGAAAACTGTTTATTTTAGTGCAAAGTAATTACTTGTATGAATTTTTAAAGCAATGATTTGATGTATAATAATCAACTTTGCTCTTCTCCGTCGCACCTGTGGCGGAAAAACAATGAAAGTCAGTTTGTTACGCATCATCATCACTTACCTTATTACCGTTATTTCTAGCATGTGTTTTAAAAACAATGCTGCAGTGAAAAAATGAACTCCATAAAAATATGAAATTAGCGTATGAAATGTAATAATATATATAATATACTTGGTAACAAGGAGTCTGTTTTGTTGGTGATGCCTTCTTGTACATATAGTATAATACATATAATTTTCAGGTATGTCTCCTCAAATCGATTTGACTCTTTCTTCGAAAACTTTAAATCAATGTTCTTTGTTGACCCTTACATGTAAATGTAGTGGAAAACTTACTCCAAGCATTCTTTGGTATTTTGATGGAGTCTGGATCTTAATTTCAACTTTTCCATATAATCATTTATAATTTTACTCATATTTTACGATTTATAATTTTACAGTTATTTTACATATTTTCAAGTTGGTCTTCATTTATATTTTATATTATTATTATTTATATTATATATTTTTATTCAGCTCAGTTGTTTACTGATTTTACGTAGACCATTTAAAAAGGTTTTTTGCAAGGAATTTTTTTTCTTTTGAAAAGGAAAAAAGAAAGAGCTCTGTGAAAGGAGGCTTTGATATTTTCTAGAGTACTAAGAAGTCTAAACAAAATCACAAGTAATTGATTGATCTATGCACCTAAAAAGCAACATTTTTGCTGGACCAATCAAATCTTCAACCTTTCAGGCATATCCAATGAGGACTGATATTATTTCAATATATATTTGGTTGGTCCACTCTTAACTTGACACTGGTCAAATTTCATCCATGGAAGTTGCATCGCAAATTTTGATGCCGCCCGGTTTAGATTCTGTAAGATTTAGGCAAAATTGGAATATATATCAAAGTTTTAAAGTTGTTTCTCGTATTTTGTGAGAAATCATGTGGGTCATGGTGAAAAAAAAATATTTTTTTGGTTTTCGAAGTATTGACCCGAAAGAATGATTCACTAAACGAAACTGCAATTTTGAAAAAATAGATTTTAGCATGTCAATAACCAACTCAGTCCAGATGTGTCAAGAATTGTGATTCAAAACCGCGAAAGTTTTGATTTTAACTTTAAGAAATCAAGCTTTTCTTTGAAAGACGTTTGTCACCTCTCACTCACTAGGAGTTTGAAAAAGCCGACGTTTTCTTTAAGTTGTGTAAAAGATCTTTTTGTTACTTTCAAGACCAGTTCCACGATCATCATTTGTTTCCATCGTAATGAATAACTTGTTTACTTTTTTCCACATAGATGAATGGAATCAATCTTCTCATTGCTTCACGAAAAAGGAATTTGGTAGATGGGAACTGTTCCTACCCAAGGGCAATAACAGCATGCATCAAGTGCAACATCTTTCCAAATACAAGGTGAGAGATGTTTAGTAAGGATATTTATGAAAATATATACAAAAAAGAATTTACTATTTTTCTCAAAGACAGTCATCTTTGTCGATAACTGTATAGAAAGCATTTCTCTCGTTTCTTTCTTTTACATTGAAAATTGAGAATGCTGACCTCATGAGATTATTTGCGTTGTACATGTTATGTTTGTTATTATGAGTTATCAGTGATGTGTGTGTTAATAACTCAATCATACACAGCACGTCAAGTACACCTTATCAATTGGCGAATCTGTTCTCCTTAAAATTTGTGGTTGTTGCGCCATTTCCACAGCTAAATCTATTTTATTTTATATAATAAACGATCCTTTTGTTTGTTTTTGTATTGATGTTGGATTCGAAACCCTAACAGTGTTTTTAGATATTTTCTGATATCTTTCTCTAAATGTTATCTATTTACTTTATTGTACATCCTGAGACTTTAACTTGTTTGCATTTCTTCCCCACTCTGTCTTGTCAACGGCCAACCACTTCAAATGTTTTTTGATAGTCCTCTAAATGATGTGTAGGCAAGTTTTTTGCAGTTCCAGATATAAGTGCTCCCAAGTGGAGAATTGATTTATTTTTCCTACTGCTTCGAATCTACCTCTATATTTGTTTTGAATATCGGAAATCAGGACTTACTATTCGCATTTTTTAACAGTGCGTTCTGTTAGCAAGGAAGTTGCTTTCTATTTCCTGCACTGTTAAGTTTATTACTTTTCTCTTCTTGAAGGGCTTCTTTCTTAAGATTTTTGTACTTAATATTCTAAAGATGTTCATTTGATGTGTTGTTGAACATCGGTTCTTATTGCTTCACTTCATTGTTCACATAAGAGTGCAGTATCGATGTCATTCCCTTTTCGTTAATACTATTTATAGCTTGTATGCCTCTTCAATTGGTGACTTTTCAGTCATTTTCAAAAGGAGGATGGAAATCTCCACTAATCTTTGCTTCAAAGGTTCTTTTTGTTCATTGAGTTTATCTACTGTGTTTCTTGTTGGTGTTTTCCTGACTTTCTTTCTTGTATTTTGTTTTGTTGTTATGTGTAGAAGGTGTCCATTGCAGATAACCAATCTATTCTTAGGTTGTTTGAAGAGTGAACATTTATTTATTGTACAAAACCGAAGAGGTTTCTTCCCACTGACCTTTAACTTTTTCAACAACTCCTTGTCTGTCAGTGAATGATGACTCACCCACTTTTGCATTTTAATTTTATTTTATTTTTTTTTGGTTATAAATAAACAATGTCGTATTTCATCAAGAATAACCGTAGCACAAATGGGTGCAATTAAATACACTAAAACTCCGGGTCGAGGTCTTTATGGATAATGCTTATGAGCGGTTCTGGAAGCCTCGTTAAAAGATAAACAAAACAAATGATTTCTGAGCTACAGTTGAGTTCTCGAGTGGAACTCATTGCGTAATGCAAGCCTAGCTCAAATGGTGGGTTGTCTGGTGAAGCGATTTTGTAGGTGCAAATGGGTGCCCTAAGTACGCCAAGACCTAAACCTTGGGATAAGAAGAGCCACTGATATATGTGGAGAGTCCCGTAAAACTCTATTATTATTATATTTTATTAATATTTATAAAGTAAAAGGTGTTTTAAAATGATTGGATGTTAGGTCTCCGTATATATCAGCACCAGAATACAGTTTTCAATACTTGCCAACGCACTGAAATGTTTCTTCAGCTTCTCATCACAACACCGTCTGGAGAGGTCATCGAACGTATTTCCCCATGGTCAAGTTACGTGGTCCAGAACAACGTTACCAAATTAATGGAGCCGACCATATGGTTTCCCGATCACCCCTACGTCTTCAGGAACCAGCGTCCCCCGAAACCAAGCGGCTTGCGAATTTACGAAGCACACGTCGGCATTGCTTCGGATGTAGGGAAGGTGGCAAGTTATTCCGAATTTCAAATGAACGTGTTGCCGCATATTAAAAGTTTAGGTATGTGTAAATGTTTTCAACGGGCCTCCCCCAATGTTGTAACGTATTTTTCTTTAAGCACCAATTATTTTGACTGTATTAGAAAACGCAAAGCATTGTGGTAGTTGTATGCATGATTGCACAAGCCTCGCTTAAGAGCCATTTTCTGAGAAATTCAGACAATATGTGCTAAAATCAAAAGTGATATCTCCCAATTTGGCTCAAATTCAGATATGTTGGAGGTAATGGTGAAAGAAAAAAGCATGTAAAATTTTTTTCACTAAAAATGTGTAGTTCATGAGTTACAGCTGGTCAAACTTTCGGCCTATATAGTGTAAATAGTCCCTAGATAGAGATTTCAGGTTTTTAAGTTGAGTTTTAAAGGAATGGGAACAGTGCCCCCTAACTTTGTTTTGATATTATGGAAGTATAGACTGAATATTACAAGAAAAATATAACTAACTTAGGGGGCACTGTCCCAATGTCTAAATATCATCAGTCGAAACCACAACATTTTACATTTGGGACCTACTTTGAGAAGATTTTTCTCAGAACGTAAAAAATGCTCCCTAGGTATCTTATACTTTTTGGAAAGAGGACAAAATTCTGAGTAAAATGGTGTAGAGAAACTTGGGGGGTTCTGTTCCCAGAAATTTTTATGGGTAATCAAAATGTCAAAAAAATACTTAACGAGTATTCGAAAAGCGGCCATTATGGGAAACGGCAAAAGTTAGAAGATTGAATAGATGAATTTTTTAGCAGTCCATAGTACCATTGTTTAGATATTAAAAAGAAACTTAAGGGGTGAGCATACACAGTGGAAATATTTCACTTCAAAATGTGTGACTATATTCTTTTCAAAAAAAGAAATTAAACATTTTTAAAAATTGAAAAGGTAACAAAATAAAACCTAAAACTAAGCATGTATGTTGGTTCTCAAAGTTAATATTGTTTAGTAAAATCTATCATCTTATTTTAGATTTTCAATGAATTTTTGCTTGAAATGCTTGTTCGGCTTTTACAAACTCCTTATCTCTAAACTTGTAATCTCCTCGTCGGTTTAACGGTACTGGCGGAAGAATACTGCACACGATTTCATTGTCTTCATATTTTACAATATCTGGAAAAGCTGGCCACTTGAATGAGTTTTTGACTCCTGAAGCATATTGCATACAGCTCACTAGGTAGCCATCGCATACAACCTAATTGAAAAAAATTGGTTTTGAATGTAATTCGAAACATGTTGATGGTCATATAATATATAATGGTCACTATAGCTTAGTGTTATATATTGGTCACTGTAGCTTAGTGGTTAGTGCATTCAACCCACAAAATCAAACAGTGCTGGTTCGAAACCCAGCTCGGACATATTTTGATTTCTGAGTTACAGTTGAGTTATTGAGCGGAACTCATTGCGTAATACAAGCCTAGCTCAAATGGTGGGTTGTCTGGTTAAGCGACTTCGTAGGTGCAAATGGGTGCCCTAAGTGCGTCAGGACCTAAACCACCTTGGGATAAGAAGAGCCACTGTTACATGTGGAGAGTCCCGTAAAACTCCATTATTATTATTATTATATTATAATATATAATATATTCATTTTAAAAAGTGTTTTAATGAATGGGACACTTTTGGTAAGTTATAATAACTTTTCAAGTCCTGATTTATCAGAGAACTATCTTGAAAATAGTTGTCTCTCAATATAATCTGTTCTATCGTTCGCTTAAAGTCAAAAATAGCTCAAAATAATCACAATGCATATAGCACAGAAGTTCACCACACCAATGCTATGGATTTACTTGCAAGACAAAAATTTATTTACCTTGTTTACAACACCAGGGTACCATTTATCCATATAAACAACAACAACCCAGTCATTTTCTTTCCATGCACATGAAACATCAATGGTATATAATACTTTTCAATGGATTTCTTATTATATAAAATCATTTCTCAACACCACCACTTTTTAAAAACCCTTTAAAGTGGAAAAATTGAAACACTGTGTAGAAATCGTGTAAGAATTTTAAGCTAGCTCGACCTGATGATATGATGATGATCATTCCAGTTGAAACAAGATTATATTGGTATTTAAATTATCTAAAATGCATATTCAATTGAGAGTTGAGTTCTTCTTGTAATTTTATTAAAAATAACTTGCCTTAATTTTAACAAAGTGTGTTTTGACATCTAAATAGAGGTCTTTTACACAAAATAATTTTGTTTCCTTAAATCGCGGATATGGTCCACACTTGTCATCATTGATTTTGCAAATTTTTTCTTCAACAGCAACTACCAGCTCTGTCATTTTGATAAGTTGAAAGAAACTAGCTTTTTTAAACTAAACATAACGTAAAAAACTCATATTCTGCCCTCAACATGATAAATTGTGAAATAAATATACCCATCATCAGTATATGCCCAAGTAAATTATGCTCACTAAGTATTTACTACCGAAGTTACAAAAAATAAAAATGATTGAAATAAGAATGTTTAATTTTGGATGTAATTTCTTTTTTGAAAAGAATATAGTCACACATTTTGAAGTGAAATATTTCCACTGTGTATGCTCACCCCTTAAGTTTCTTTTAAATATCTAAACAATGGTACTATGGACTGCTAAAAAATTCATCTATTCAATCTTCTAACTTTTGCCGTTTCCCATAATGGCCGCTTTTCGAATACTCGTTAAGTATTTTTTTGACATTTTGATTACCCATAAAAATTTCTGGGAACAGAACCCCCCAAGTTTCTCTACACCATTTTACTCAGAATTTTGTCCTCTTTCCAAAAAGTATAAGATACCTAGGGGGCATTTTTTACGTTCTGAGAAAAATCTTCTCAAAGTAGGTCCCAAATGTAAAATGTTGTGGTTTTGACTGATGATATTTAGACATTGGGACAGTGCCCCCTAAGATAGTTATATTTTTCTTGTAATATTCAGTCTATACTTCCATAATATCAAAACAAAGTTAGGGGGCACTGTTCCCATTCCTTTAAAACTCAACTTGAAAACCTGAAATCTCCATCTAGGGACTATATACACTATATAGGCCGAAAGTTTGACCAGCTGTAACTCATGAACTACACATTTTTAGTGAAAAAAATTTTACATGCTTTTTTCTTTTACCATTACCTCCAACATATCTGAATTTGAGCCAAATTGGGAGATATCACTTTTGGGATTTGTCTGGTTCTCTCAGAAAATGGCTCTTAATTCTTCATGTGTCTTTCAACAGCATGTTACATGTGCCTATTGCCTTCATTGATTATGACTTGCATCCATTTCCATAAGCCTCGAATAAATGCGCGCCCGATCGGCCTCGGAGCAGCAGCATTACGAGTCATTCTTTTTTACTTAAACATAATTTCTTCTCCTGTAATCTGCATAATTTACTCTAACCTCCAAGGTTCGCATGGTTTCAAATATTTGCTCCACTTAAATCCACCCTCTTTAAAGTTGAAATTAAAATTGTATGTTATCTGAATGATTGCCTAATAAATTGCTATAAAGGAAATATTTCAAATTTCACAAGTTTATATTTACTAGGGTACAACACTATTCAGTTGATGGCGATTATGGAACACGCCTATTATGCGTCATTCGGTTACCAAGTTACAAGCTTCTTTGCGCCATCCAGGTATCCGATATACGTCTTTTTTGTTTGAGATTTGAAACTGCCATCTGAAATGGTAAACTGGGTGTAAGTTTATTCTAGGACAGTTTTCAACAGCAAGTGGAAATCCACACTAGCTAAAGTGAAGATCACATTCATGAGTCAAAATACGCACTGACAACAAACTGAATAGAGGGAGAATTAATGCAAATGAAATATTTTGCCAATTGTTAACGACGATTTAGAAAGACACTGAAATAGTCAGTACATACAATTACCCACAACACAGGAACAAATTCTCAACGAAACAAAAATAACTCCTTTATGTTTGAAAAAATTAATGTGTTTTTTTTATTATTATTATTATTTATTATAATTTATTATTATTCCATTATTATTTTCATTATTTCGGTTTCTTCCAACGAGGTTGCGAGTGGAAATCCTCCCGGCCTCGCCGACTCAGCGAATGAGTAGCATTTTGATGCGGTAAAGTATGGGTGTTGGTGGTAGGAGTGGCGCCCGCCTCAACAGTTACACCCAAGGTCTTGCGCTAACAAAAAGGGGATAGTTAATTTGGCCACTTTATTTATACCATAAATTATGAATGTTCAAAATGAAAATGTTATAATTTGTTGATTTGTTGAAAATTATATTGTGATGTGACCTGGAGAGATTCATTGTTCATTATCCCAGATATTCTTTATAGTCGATACGGCACCCCAGACGAACTCAAGGCATTGATTGATGCCGCCCATGGTTTAGGTATCACCGTTTTGCTTGATGTTGTGCACAGTCACGCCTGTAATAATGTTCTCGATGGGCTGAATATGTTTGATGGGACAGCCTCGTGCTTTTTCCATGACGGACCGCGTGGTCGTCATGAACTCTGGGATAGCAGACTGTTCAACTACACAAGGTAGATTCATTTCACTGTTGGTTGCTCCATGATCTCTCGTCAATGATGAGATACTTATGCATGGAATCTAGTCTGTTCTCTAAACTCCTTCATTCTTTATAACATGAATGCTGCATGTGTTGAATATCCGACAACAATGTTTAAGAATTTGAAACCTTCAATGTTCATTGTAAATCGTCATGAAGAATCACCCTTTAAATCCTCAAACAGCTGGGAGGTTCTACGATTCCTTCTCTCCAACTTGCGTTGGTGGATGGACGAGTTTTCCTTCGATGGGTTTCGTTTTGATGGCGTCACCTCCATGCTTTACAATCATCATGGTCTCAGCGTCGGCTTCAGTGGCGACTACCGCGAATACTTCGGTCCATCCACCGACATCGAAGCGTTTAACTACTTACAGTTGGCGAATCTAATGCTGCGCGACTTCTACCCAAATTGCATCACGATTGCAGAGGTTCGTGCAGGTTCACGCAAATTATTTTTGTTAATGTTGTTGTTGTTGTTGTGGTGGTGGTGGTGGGAAACTGCTTATGTTTATGCGACTTATTAAACTAAAAGTGTGCTCAAATTTGATTATTATTTCTAAATCTACAAAAAGTATACTAAGGTTTTTTATTATTGTATATAGAAAATTTTGCTTCATCTATTGTCCGCAGTGGTCTAAGCATTCTACTAAGAATCAAGGGGCAGGGTTCGAAAGTTGAGTTGAATCAGCCCTCAGTTTGTTTCTGGGATTTGTTTCATGTTTCCGGGTTAAAAGTTGAGAGAGGATTTGAACATCAAAAGTTACCCTATTCGAATTAATGACACTAGCACCTTGAGTAGGACGAGAAAATTTAGTAAAAAAAATTTGTGAAGAAATAGATACAGTATAATCCCAGTAACTCGTACACCAGATAACTCAAATTGTTTTGCAGTCTCTTTACTTGCAGTCTCCTAATCACTCTATAACTTGAACATTTGAGTGTTGAGTTACCAAATATACTGTATAATCTATAAGAAAAACATTTGTGAATAAAAAGTTACAAAATGGCCATTGACCTACAAAGTGAGTGAAACAGATTTTTAATTTTTTTTTTATGCTCCCCACCATAGTGTGAAAATTGAATTTTCAAAAATTCACCACCATTATGTGAATAAAATTTGAAGTAGACCAAAAACAGAAATCTCCCTCATTCACTTTGTCGGTTTTATTGTTTTCAACTAACACTGAAAATTTCAGTCTAAAAGCTCAAACCGTTCTAAAGATATTTATTCCAGCGTTCAAAAATGCATGTTCTGAGAAAATAACGCATAAAGAAAAAAATGAAGTTTCAATGTATGACCAATGATTTCCGGAAACCAAAGTGGTTATTAGCTCTGTAATAAAAAACGCTTTAAACGCCCCTAAGATCGAATAAATCAGGTGTTTCTGAAGGTTTTCGACGTTGCCAGGGCGTTGCTAAGGAAAATTTTGACTGACGGTCCTACAAATTTTTAAATATATTTAAAACCAAAAATGATTTTGAAAAACGGTTTGAAAATCTGAATTCTTTGATAATTTTGGAAGCTATATAGCTAAAATAAAAAAATTGAAAAAATTGAAAATTTCTGAGGGGGTTAATTGCTTGAAAGAAATGATGCGTAAAATTTGCACGTGCATATGCATTGTCGACGGATTTTATTGAAATCGAAAAATTTAAAGCTAATTTTTAAGCAGAGAAAAAAAACATTCCCGAAACTGATTTTTAAAGGTTTAAATATATAGATTGTTACAGGTAGACCCGCATAATATATGTGTATGGTTTTATACAGACACGTTATCGTATCTGTATATCGGCCCCTTTGTTCTTATGTAAATTTATGCGAACCGAAATTAATTTGTTGCATATGTTGTACATAGATCGGGTTAATCTGTTTCCACGTACAGGATGTGAGTGGTATGCCCACCCTATGTCGCCCGGTTGAAGAGGGTGGTGCAGGATTCGACTATCGGTTGTCAATGGCAATCCCTGACCAATGGATCAAGGTATAGAGGCTACCTACTTGAAATGAGTTGCTTTTAAATGTAGAAAAACTGTGGTTGTAACAAATTTGAAGAAAGGGTAAAAAACCTTATGCTTTTTGTGCTACTTTTACATGTGGGTTGCACGTGTTTCGTGCTACTGTCACATCCGTGTTGCACGTGTTTCGTGCTACCTTTACATGCGGATTTCACGCGTTCTGTGCTACTTTCAGATGTGGATTGCACGCGTTTCGTGCTGCTTTCACGCGTGGCTTACCCGCGTTTCGTGCTACTCTACTAACCTTTTTTAAAACTCCTTTCCCCTTTCTTGTTCAGCTATTGAAGGAGTCGCGCGATGAAGACTGGGACATCGGTCACATAGTACACACGCTCGAGAACCGACGTTACGGCGAGAAAGCGATCGCGTACGCGGAATCACACGACCAAGCGCTCGTCGGCGATAAGACGCTGGCGTTTTGGCTAATGGACAAAGAGATGTACACGCACATGTCCACTTTGACACCATTAACGCCCGCCATCGATAGAGGGATTGCTCTGCATAAACTGATACGGTGCGCTTGTCTTGTGATAATAACCTGTTTAAATTTAAATGTGAAATGCTGTTCTGAGTGTCTGAGATATGGGTGTAATAGTGGCTTTATTTCATACTTTTGTCTGTTTTATTTCAAAATAATAACGCCTTACGATCAAAGATTTATCGGATATAACTTTTGTAACTTGTGATTTTCAAAAGACAAATAACTCTATCGTGTCGCAACCACGTGACCGCGAAAACATGTTTCATCAATGCATAATTATGGCTATCTAAATTATTACTTGCCCAAGGCTTCTCACGTGCGGGTTGGGAGGAGAGGGCTACTTGACGTTCATTGGCAACGAATTTGGACACCCCGAGTGGCTGGATTTCCCGCGCGCGGGAAACAACAACAGTTTCCTTTACGCGCGACGACAGTGGGGCTTGGTACGCGATGGGAAGCTGCGGTTCAAGCATTTGAATGACTTCGATCAAGCTATGATGCAGTTGGAAGAAAAGTTCAAATGGCTCAGTTCACAACCGGTGAGTGAGTTTCCTGGAAATGATCAAATTTCAATGGTCGTTTTTAACAATATAGAGTTTGGAAAACTGGAAATTAATAACAATGAAATTAACGATATTTTATCCGGCGCATGCGCAATGGTAATGGCGTTCGGCTCTTAACCGAAAGGTTCAGGGTTCGAGACTATGCTATCACAAAGTTGTTTAGTGAGCGGTTGTAAATAACCAACGCGTATTTCATCAAGAATAACCGTAGCACAAATGGGTGCAATTAGATACACTAAAACTCCGGCTCGAGGTCTTCATGATAATGCTTATGAGCGTTCTGGAAGCCTCGTTAAAAGATAAACAAAACAAACGACAATTTTACATAATTTATAGGTTTCCATTACAGCTGGAATATTTGAAAACATTGTTTTATTTTGTTGAAAAACTTCTACATAGAAATAACCTTATTTACCAACTTGCGTTTGTTGTCAGGGTTACGTGTCATGTAAACATACTGACGACAAAGTGATCGCCTTTGAAAGAGCCGGTCTGGTCTTCGTTTTTAATTTTCACACGCACAAGAGTTTTGTGGACTACAGAGTAGGCGTGGATGTTCCTGGAAAGTATCTTTTCTTTCAATGAAACCGCGGTCCTTGTTATGTGCATGTGTGCCAGGAATATAAAAATGACCGGAAGTCAATTAATCCATGTTTGAAATTTTGAATTGTTTTTCAATGTTCATCATTAGATCGGAAACTCTTTCAAATTCATATTTATTTAATATTTATAATACAATTTCTTCATGTTTTTATTCATTTTAAATTCTCTTTCAGTAATTTTGAAATTCTTCTTACCTCCTTGACAATTCACGCAGATATAAAATCGCGTTAGACTCCGATTCGCTTCAATTTGGCGGCCACAACCGATTGGATCACAGCTGCGACTTCATGTCACAACCGCACCAATACAACAATCGAAACCATTCGATTTTGGTGAGATTTTATTTTTTTGCTTTTTTGTTGAAAAAACCTCAACCGTTAATAACAAAAGAAGTTATTAAAATGATTGGCGACTCAACCTTAACTAACAAAAGGAGTTCATAAAATGATTGACAACTCGACCTTAACTAACAGAAGAAGTTCATAGAATGATTGACAACTCAACCTTAACTAACAAAAGGAGTTCATAAAATGATTGGCGACTCAACCTTAACTAACAAAAGGAGTTCATAAAATGATTGACAACTCAACCTTAACTAACAAAAGGAGTTCATAAAATGATTGACAACTCAACCTTAACTAACAAAAGGAGTTCATAAAATGATTGACAACTCAACCTTAACTAACAAAAGGAGTTCATAAAATGATTGACAACTCGACCTTAACTAACAAAAGGAGTTCATAAAATGATTAGCGACTCAACCTTAACTAACAAAAGGAGTTCATAAAATGATTGACAACTCAACCTTAACTAACAAAAGGAGTTCATAAAATGATTGGCGACTCAACCTTAACTAACAAAAGGAGTTCATAAAATGATTGACAACTCAACCTTAACTAACAAAAGGAGTTCATAAAATGATTGACAACTCAACCTTAACTAACAAAAGGAGTTCATAAAATGATTGACAACTCAACCTTAACTAACAAAAGGAGTTCATAAAATGATTGGCGACTCAACCTTAACTAACAAAAGGAGTTCATAAAATGGTTGACAACTCAACCTTAACTAACAAAGAAGCTCTTGTGCCGTAAAGTTGTTTTTTCTGATTAAAGTGTTATTTTAAATATTTTTAAAGAGTTTTTAGAATTCTTTACGTATTGATTAGCTGTTATGATTAATGAACCATATACCACTCTTGCGAGTAAATAGAAAGGAAATGAGGCAGGCAATGTTGCTTTAAAAGCTTTCTACGTATCCCTGTTTAGTTATTGGTAGATGTCTTCAAATAAGACTGGATAAGCATATTTTGGTCATGATTGAATATCGTCGAACTTTTCGTATTCTTTTAACTGAGTTGCTAACTAAGTTGCTAACTTGCGAACATACAACCGTGCTGGCAAGGTTATGTGCTAATTAAGAAGATTCTACCCCTGCAACGATACATATATATTGATGAGACATGGCAAAAGGTTGGTATTGACACAGGTATTGTTTAACATAGAAGAAATGAGTGCAATTTGCGCGTTGGATTATATAGCTCGTGTGCATACGATTAGCGATGCCCAATAATACCTCAAACCTTTCATTTAGGTATACGTTCCATCGCGAGTCGCTCTTGTGCTGGCATTATCTGAATCCTGATCACGTGACAAACCACGTGTTTAGTGACGTCATCGTTGCGCGAATTATTACGAAATAGATTTAGTTTTTTAGATAGCAGATATTTTTAACCGAAGATAGGATGAGGGAGAGAGGCTTTTACTAACATTTAAAAGTTTTCTAATATATTTTTACAATATTTTCCCATTTATCTACATTCATTTGTGAAGTAAAATTGCTAAATTCTATACAGTGTAGAACTTTTGTAAATTTTTGAAATATTTGGATAAGTAGTTCTTGATAAAATGGTTACGTCCAAAAAGAGTGTTCGTGTAATTTTATCATTTTGTTTGCCTATTTTCTTAAATGTGATTTACTCCTTTTTGTTTGCTTTATTGTTGTGGTTGTTGTTGTTGCTGTTTCATTGTTGTTGTTTTTTATTGTTGTTTGTTTTGTTGTTGGTTGTTTTATTTTTATTGGTTGTTGTTTGTTTTATTGTTGTTTGTTTTGTTTTTTACAGCGAAAAGATCAAACGTATTTACGAATAAAAACGATATTGTGGAATGAATTCCGTTATGTGGCTTATATATATATATGAGTCTCTGTACCGCTTTGTAGACCAGGAAATTGGACTCCAATCTATATATATATACAGTGTAATCCCGGCAACTCGAACACCGGATAACTCGAACTCGAATTGTTTTGCAATCCCCTTCCCTATATGCTTTCTCATAAAATCACTCGATAACTCGAACAACCGTTAACTCGGACCATTTTCATGGTCCCATTGGTGGTTCGAGTTATCGGGAGTGTACTATGCGAAATCAAATTTACTAATGATTCATAATTCTTTTATACATGTTAGTTATTACTAAACACGGATCTTTTAAATAGCATGAACTTTGTGTTTTTGTTTCGGATACAGGGTCTTAATATTTGGTGGTGGGTCGGACAATTTTCAACTGGATAATTGAGGCCCTCAATGACAAATAATAAAGTTTCGTTCTCGTTAATTGCTTCTTCTTCAAGACCTCCCTTTATCATCTCATACACTTCCAAGCTCACGTCACGTCCCAAGTCTCACCCACTCATATACCAATGGAAATTAAAAAAAGATTTTTTGCCCTACTAAAAATTGGAACCAACTTAATAAAGGAGGTCTTAATAACAAATGGAGGGTCGAAGAAAAATCCCAATATTAACAAGCGGTCCTCCACCTTGTATTAAACAGCCAAGAGTAATCAGCGAAGGCCATTCCTATGTTTTAACTCCTGGACTGCAAAGGGTTTATACTTGCATGCTTTAATGTAATATATTGTAATCTGTGCTGTTGAAGTTTTTAATTTTATCTATTTTTCTTTATTGGAAAAACCGTAGTTTTCGATACTTATTCAGAGAAACACCAGCCAAAACTGCATTGAAAGAAATCCGGGTGTAATAAATTACAGTACAACTCCGATGAGTCGAACTCGCTTGTTACAACTTTCGATGTTTGCGTCATCAGGGTGAACTGGTAGGTAGTCCGCCCATGGTTATCAATACCTCTTCTTCCCAACTTAAACAGTAAGGGTTTCCGGTTAGGACATTGTCTTGGATATATCGTACTTAATATACTGCATATACACATTTTAATTTGATGTAATACTAAACAGATGTATATTTATAAAAATTGTGCCACTCTTGCCGAAACAATACATGCACACTTCTGTTACATTGACGCGCCATTATATGGAGATGCTCACGCCATATATAGACAATTGGCACGTGACAATCAGTTTTTTTTAACTATTCTCGCTTTTATTTTAGCTTTTTGGGATTTTAGCACGTGTTGAGATATGCAGTAACGGGAAAGTTGGATATATATATACATAGTTTACAGTGATCTGTTAGTGTCGCAGTGATTTCAATTCACCACACTCTGCAAATATAAACAGCAGCACGTAGAAAACCAACGCGGTGAAATATCATGGAGACCTATCGGTTTCAATCCCATTCAACCCTGGTCACACTCATATCTGTATTCGCCTCTATGATGCCGCACATACTTGATTAATAATGAGTTTACAAAAACAGCTTTTATTCTGTAACTCCGACAATCCATCCAATCGTTGGGCTAACTTATCAAAAATCATGAAACTCAGCTTAGACGCACCATGCTTGATAGGAAAAAAATTCAGCAACTGCTTTCTCATGTCATCTAAGAATGTGGGAGCACCTGATGCTAACTGAGTTCTCTTACAAGTAAAAAGTATGATGGTGATATAAAATTCAATATATATGTGTGCATTTCAATTTGCTTTACTCGAATTTTCTTCAATTCTCCAAGGGTTTTGCTTAACAAGCTAAGCTCCTCATGATTATAACTCGAATACAATCGAAGTCGAACTTTTTTTTAACTTAAACTTTCTTGTCCCGGGGACGTATTTACGTTCCAATTTAAAGTTCTTGTCCTTGACAAAATAACAAAACATGTTATTGTTGTACCAACTATATATGTAAACTATTCCACTATATACGTTGTTTGGTGTTTTATTGAAGAAGGAGGGGTCAATTCATAAGAAGCAACATCCCATTGAACAATATTTCAAAAGCTGAAATTTGTATTATCAGGGCTTTCATTTTTAAAGTGTCTGCAAAAATTCGCTACCTTAGATTGTCGAAAAAGCCAATTTATTAAATATGACAAATCCTACATTAAATAACATCATCTACAAACTACAATCTGCAAATATATTTTCTACATTTACAAAACATAACTTATCTATCAATTTAGGTGCCTCGTGGTTAACAAAGCTAAAGAATTATTGTATCAAATTTTTTGGTTTAATTTGATCTCTCTCGCATCTTTCTCCTTTTTCGTTTTAATCTCCTCATGCGCTTTTTCTTCCATTTATCCCTCATGCGGCTATATTCAAAATAAGCGGTGAACGAATTTTTGAAAAAAGTAAAGATTTAAAAAGACAATGGTCGTCAGAAAAACAGTGGGCGTGGCAATAATCTTTAATATATCTTTCTTAGACAACTCTTCTGTCATCTATAGGTATTTCATGTTCTCAAAAACATTTGACATATTTATAGAAAACATTCAACCTTCCTGCAATTTGTAACAATAAACTCTAGTTCTGGCAGTATTATCAAAAACTAAACAAATGTCTTAAAATATGTTTTTCGTCAGTTAGAATCTGATATATTTGTATCATGTCACCTCGTTCGAGTCTATAGTTCATAAATGGCGGAAGGCCAAGTACTTTTAAACGATCCGCATATTCATTTATTTTTTAATTTATTTTCCAATTGCACACACACACACACACACACACACACACACACACACACACACACACACACACACACACACACACACACACACACACACACACACACACACACACACACACACACACACACACACACACACACACACACACATATATATATATATTGATATTTTTATCCTTAAACCCGTTTACTAATTTAGACCCGTGTTTCTCAATACGGATTTTATCTCTCTTAAGATACGGATACCAAACTGTATACAGTATTCAACTAAAGGCCTCATGACGAATGAAAATTTGGAGCACATTAGTTAACATTATTTGTAAATAGAAGATTGCGCTGTATAATTGCTGAATAATTTATGAAAATGTTCAACAGAATTTTGTGCTTCAATAGAAAATGACAAGGTGTTATTCAAATTTTCGAGAAATATTTGATGAGTTGTACTGAGAGAGCGATGAATAAATAATGTCTTTGCCGCGAAATACAAGTTTTTATAAAAATTTACCCACGATGCAACACGATTGCCAAATATGGTCATTGCCATATTTTGAACAAAAGTCTGTTTGAAAAGCGCTTGCGCAAGCTGCTGTGTACAAGAACAAGGCGCTGTCAGTTAGTGCTTGTACAGATTTTATAACTATATACATTTGATTTACGTGGAAGCTGTTGAATTAGAACATGGCAGACCCTGCGGAATTAGAAGCTGGAGAGGTATTTAAATTTTTGACGAGAAAAGTGCACAAATAAAAGATTATTCTGCAAAATAGTTTAGCTAAAAGTGCCAAAAAGGGTGTTTCTCCAACATTCAACAATTTCTTTTCTAAAATGCATTTAAAGAGATCAATTCCATACCTATTTTTGATAAGTTATTTTGATAGTGAGTTTCTTTTACTGTAGAGTACCGACAGCTACCTTGTAGCAACAAAATCGGGTGGGAAAAATGAGAAAAAACCGAAGAAAGTTGAGAGCAAGAAAAAGTTGAAGAAGGCTAAAATGGATGACCTAAAAAAGGAGTTGGAAATGGTATAAACAGTTATCTAAATGTTATTGAAACGTATTTTGACTGAATAGGTATATTAATTATAAGTCTATCTTTTGTCATAATCATACAATACATTGTTGTGATTTATGTTTTATCCCAGTAAATACTTTTACAAAAATGCAATAAAATACAGATGTTAATCTAAAGAGATAAAATGTAAAATTTCTTATATTGAAAATTAAAATATGTTCTAGTGTTGCATGTTTTCGTTTTACGTTAAATTAGGTTTTTCTCAACATTGCATACTATAGCTAGCTAATGAATGCACTCTCTTCTTTCTATTTTTATGTAATTTTTCTTATTCTTTTTCTAGACTGAGCATAAGATTGAACTTTCTGATTTGTGTCAGAAATTTGAGACAAACTTAGAAACCGGCTTAACACCCGCAATTGCAGCTCGAAACTTGGAACGCGACGGCCCTAATGCGCTGACACCTCCCAAACAGACTCCAGAATGGTTGAAATTTTTGAAGCAGATGTTTGGAGGTTTTGCCATGTTGTTGTGGGTCGGTTCTTTGCTCTGTTTTTTTGCATACCTGATACGGTCGATCGAGGAAGATGAACCAAGCATGGATGAGTTATACCTTGGAATTGTATTGGCATGTGTCGTTATTATTACTGGATGTTTCTCTTACTACCAGGTAAACCTTAATCAACTTAATCTCTCTATAATACTAACTGTGTTCATACCACTAAAATTTCTTTGAATTTGATAAACTTGCTACTGAAATCTCAAACAATGGTTTTCAACTTTCGAATTTCTGAAGTTTTTAAAATAAGGAATTTTTATGATTGTTTTGCACCTCTGATTATATCATGTATGTGAATTTCCTTTTCTTAGGAATCAAAAAGTTCTAAAATCATGGAAAGTTTTGCAAAAATGGTGCCTCAAGAAGCAACAGTTTTGCGCGGAGGGAAAAAAATAATGGTAAATGCAACTGAATGTGTTGTTGGTGATGTGGTATATGTGAAGTTTGGTGACAAGGTCCCTGCTGATATTCGTGTGGTGGAATGCCGGGGCTTCAAGGTACTATAAGCTTTAAAAAATGTTTGGGTTTTAAATTAGTTAAGGAAACTATGTTTACAAATCAGTTTCAGGAAAATAATAGTAAATTTTGTCGGGAAATGAGCAAAAATAAGAAATCAATATAATAAATAAATTAAATTCTATTTTCCACAAATAAACAGTAGTTATCTATTATCAGGTTGACAATTCTTCGCTGACCGGTGAATCTGAACCTCAAGCTCGTGGCATTGATTGTACCTCTGATAATCCAATTGAAACTAAAAATCTAGCTTTTTTCTCTACAAATGCTGTTGAGGGGACATGCACTGGCATTGTAGTACAAGTTGGAGACAACACGGTTATGGGACGTATTGCTAACCTTGCATCTGGTTTGGGCAGTGGAAAGACACCAATTGCATTGGAGATCGAACATTTCATCCACATTGTCACTGGGGTTGCTGTTTTCCTCGGAGTGAGCTTCTTGATTATCTCACTCTCGATGAGATACCATTGGTTGAAGGCCATCATCTTTTTGATTGGTATCATTGTTGCCAACGTACCTGAAGGACTGCTTGCTACCGTGACTGTAAGTCTGCCTTAGCAATTTAGGAAAGAAACAAACATTTTTGTCAGTTTTGTCGTTTGATGCCCTACTGCTATTTCCACCCCTTACATGACAAGGTTATTCTTGGTAAGTATAAAAATGTAGTAAAATTTAATTTTAACACTTTCACGTTGTGTTAACAATGATCAACTGCTTTTGTCCAGGTATGTTTGACCCTGACTGCCAAGAAAATGGCCTCGAAGAATTGCCTTGTCAAACATTTGGAAGCTGTGGAGACACTTGGGAGTACATCTGTGATTTGTTCGGATAAAACTGGAACTTTGACTCAAAACCGTATGACTGTTTCACACATGTGGTTTGACAAACTGATTATCACAGCTGACACAACAGAAGATCAATCTGGCATCTCTCATGATAAAGGATCATCCACATGGAAGGCTCTTGCTAGAGTTGGTGGCCTATGTAATCGTGCTGAATTCAAAGCCAATCAAGAAGAATTGCCTATTTTAAGGTACAATTTTTCCTTTTTTACTAACTTTCGTTAAGGTATCGTTGTTCAAGTTTGATTTATAAGATAAATTCTTTCCTGTTAAACTCAAAATTTAATTATTCTAGGCGAGAATGTAATGGGGATGCTTCTGAAACCGCTATTTTCAAATTCATTGAATTGTCTGTTGGCAATGTAATGGACATGCGAAGCAGTAACAAAAAGGTTACGGAAATCCCATTCAATTCAACGAACAAGTATCAGGTGTCTGTACACGAGCTAGCGGACAAGAGTGACCCAAGGCACATCCTTGTGATGAAAGGTGCGCCAGAACGGATATTAGATCGATGTTCAACAATTCTCATTGGTGGTGAAGAGCAACCATTAGATGATGAAATTAAGGAATGCTACAATAATGCATACAATGAACTCGGTTAGTAATTCTTGTAACATGCTGTGGTCATCTGTTCATGAAGTCTATCCAGCAGATTTTAACCCTATTTACCATGAATGGGACAAAAGGAGGGATGCATTCAAACTATGTTTGTATCAAATCACTAAAAAATAAAATTTTATTCTAGGAGGCTTGGGCGAGCGTGTTTTGGGATTTTGCCACTACTATCTCCCGGCTGATGAATACCCGATCGGTTTTAAATTTAAAACAGACGAAGAACAAAATTTTCCTCTTGAGAATCTCTGTTTTGTTGGTTTGTTGAGTATGATTGATCCACCTCGTGCAGCCGTACCTGATGCTGTCAGCAAATGCAGAAGTGCCGGTATAAATTGCAATTATAAGAAATAATACTTTTCTCTCTTGACTTTCAAACAACATTCAACTTGAGTAGTTGGTGAAAATAATATTTTTAATAAACTGCTTGTTTTAAAAGCTAGTTTGTGAGTCATTCTCATTGTTTGATGATTGAATCTTAAGGAATCAAAGTGATCATGGTAACTGGTGATCATCCAATTACTGCCAAAGCTATCGCCAAAGGTGTTGGCATAATCTCTGACAACAGCGAAACTGTTGAAGACATTGCCGTTCGTCTGAACATTCCAGAAGAAGAAGTAAACAAACAGGATGCTGAAGCTTGCGTTGTTCATGGAAGTAAGATTTGTTTATTCGATTCATAGGCTATATGTTTTGTATCGACAATGTAAATCAACCAAACTGGATTAAACCAACTTCAACAATAATTATTTGCAGTAGCTGCAAACTAACAGATTGTGTCTATATCAGGTCAATTGAAAGACATCACAAAAAAAGATTTGGATGATATCTTGAAACACCACAGTGAGATTGTGTTTGCTCGGACATCCCCTCAACAGAAACTTATCATCGTAGAAGGTTGTCAACGTTTGGGCGCCATTGTTGCTGTGACTGGTGATGGTGTTAACGATTCACCTGCTCTTAAAAAAGCTGACATTGGTAAGATATGTGCCTTAAAATTTGTTTTGTAACTGTGATGTGTGTTTTTTCTTAACAGCCTTAGTTTTGCTATTTATAATATTTTGCTATATTTTTGAAGGAATTTTCTTGGATTACTTGATTTCACTGAAATATGCAATGTTTTACAATGTGTTTTTTCGTTGGGTAAAATTAGGTGTTGCCATGGGTATTTCTGGATCTGATGTTTCTAAACAAGCTGCAGACATGATTTTGCTTGACGACAACTTTGCATCAATTGTCACTGGTGTTGAAGAAGGTCGCTTGATCTTTGATAACCTGAAGAAATCCATTGCGTACACACTCACTAGTAACATTCCCGAGATCTCACCTTTCCTCTGCTTTATTCTAATGAGTATCCCTCTACCTCTTGGTACTGTCACCATTTTGTGTATTGATCTGGGAACTGATCTTTGGCCTGCCATTTCATTGGCTTATGAGAAAGCTGAAACTGATATCATGAAACGAAAACCCCGCAACCCGGTCCGTGATAAACTTGTGAACGAGCGTCTTATTAGTTTGGCTTATGGGCAGATTGGTATGATACAGGTAAATATATCTACTTTTCAGGATTGAGTCTTTCCATTTACGTGAAATTACGTAATTTACTCTAATACGTTAAAAGCACTTTTTGCATGATATCGTCAAATTAAAAAGATAATCATGCTTCGTGGCTTAATTCAGCTTCTTGTTACTATACTAGTTTGAGATGCTGTTGGCAATTTTATTGAACAGAAAGGGCAGATTAATGCATGTAAATTAACTCCCGCATGCCTTTTTTAAAGCCTAGTATATCTTCTATACTAAATTTAACTGAATTGATGTATTAAACACGTTGGTGATTCTAAATTCTTCACCTTAGGCAACCGCAGGATTCTTTTCTTACTTTGTCATTATGGCTGAGAATGGCTTCCTTCCAACCTACTTATTCGGACTTCGCTCATTTTGGGATGACAAAGCCAACAACGCACTTGCGGATTCTTACGGAAGTGAATGGACCTACGAACAGCGAAAGAACCTAGAATTGACATGTCACACTGCCTTCTTTACTACAATTGTGGTCGTGCAATGGGCTGATGTTATTATCAGCAAAACAAGAAGGTTATCTGTTTTCCAACAAGGAATGAGGTAACCAGTTGTGCGATAAATATTAGCGATAAAAATGAAATAAACCATATATTTTTTCTTCAGCAACTGGTTCTTGAACTTCGGACTACTTTTTGAAACAGCATTGGCCGCCTTTCTGCAATACACCCCTGGTCTCAATGTGGCTTTGCGACTTCGACCGATGAACCTGACCTGGTGGTTCACTGGAATTCCTTTCAGTATTTTGATTTTTGTTTATGATGAATGTAGAAGGTTCTTGATCAGGAAATACCCTGGAGGTAACTCACACTTTTAAACATTTTCTTATTCATTTTGTCTTTGTTCTTGCCAGTAGCAATAGGTTTTGCAATATTTTTTAAATGAAAACTTATTTAATTGCGGTTGTTCTCATGAATGTGTTTACTTTTAGGTTGGGTAGAACATGAAACATACTACTGAAATCACAACAAACCATGTATACGGATTGTAGGATTTTGTTATTTCGATATACTTTCCTACATTTAATTGTTGTCTTTTTCTCAATAGATATTTAAACTGAGCATGCGTCTTGTCCCATCTCGATGTGTAATTATTTCTATGCGCAATAAAATGAATATGTCGAACTTCAAATTTCCTTCTATTTTGCTCTTCACACGATTGAGTTCCAATGTATCGTCATCATCGTCAATGCTAATAATTCAT
This sequence comes from Candelabrum cocksii, assembly GCA_963930725.1. NCBI lineage: Eukaryota > Metazoa > Cnidaria > Hydrozoa > Anthoathecata > Candelabridae > Candelabrum > Candelabrum cocksii. Next base: position 2,399,677 of record OZ005677.1, on the reverse strand, counting down.
TAGCTAGGTTCATATGCGTCGATTCATTTTAAGTACGCCACCTTATATTATTTATTGAAAACGCTCTTCGGCCTTCTTCCTAATTTTAATATATCGTCGGTAGACTCTCGTTCTCAGACAATACACCTAACCGAGCTCGCGCGTTACCATTTTTAATTTTGTGCACGTCGAAGACTCAGTACTAACTATAGGGGTAAAACAAGCGATTTCACAAACCTCAGTAAAAATTATATTGAGAAGACTGCCAAGTTGACAAGAAAAGTTATATATTTAATTACGATTAGAATAAGAAAAAATGCCAAAAGTTAATTGTGCTTTTATCGGATGCTCCAACAGTTCTTACAAACTCAAGTGGAAAGCGGAATCATGTTTGAATTTTAAAAAAGAACTGGTTGTAAAGTACTTTTCAAGCTGTTTTGTTTTCCTAGCACACTTAGGAACTGTAGAGGATAAGACGTAAATGGGTGAGATTGAGAAAATCGAGAAAGGAAATTAAAAATGCAGAGTGATCATTGACTGTTCTGAGGTGTTTATCAAGAGACCAAAGTCCTTGTATTGCCAGGCTGCAACATGGAGCGATTACAAGCATCACAACACCTTCAAATTTTTTATTGGAATTTCGCCAAATGAATTTATAACATTTTTTATCGGATGCTTACACCCAGGACGATGCTCAGATTTGATTTAACCGATTTTATTAGTTTTTATGATAATGATATGGTATGTGTACTTCATAAGTGGCGACCACTCCACTTTATTATTTTTTAAAACTGGTGAGTAAAAACATAATCTTATAATCTTGTCATAATCTTAAAAAGAAGACTAAGTAAGTTTCTTATTATTTTGCCCAATTTTACGCTTCAACCATAAGAAACTAGGTTTCTTATAATAAAAAAAGTGTATTGGTTTTGATAAATATCTTTTCAGATCATTAAAATTACAAATAAAAAATGTTATTGTTAGTGAAAAGAAGTAGCTAAAAAAAGTATTTAAAAATGTACAGAATCTTAAGTGAAAAGATTTATTGCTTTATGACGACTGAAACTTTCATGCTTTCATTTGCCTGAAGAGTAGGTTTCATTTGCTGTTTATTGTGATTTCGATTTTGTTTCTACCCCCATAGTTAGCGCCCAGACTTTTTTATTTGCGCTTTTCGGCTGCCGGCAGTGCCAGCGCGGATAGGTGTATTATTAAGCTTTCATTTGTTTCTGAGGAAAACCAGTTATAAAGAACAAAGAATAATGTCGTTAAATTAGGAGTTTAAGCATTGGCTGTTCTTCTTTACTGCAATGCTCGTACAAAAAGAACATTTCTTTTTTTTACAAATTATAACATGCTCTTTTGTTACAAATGTACTTAATAAAAATCAGTAAAAAAATAATTCATTTAACTTTTATATTAAAACAAGTTCAGTTTATGGAAGAGTTACGTTCCTCACCAGAGCATATTTGTCGATCGAGTTCTTGATGTCATACGCGTCATAGACAGTAAGACCCCCACGAAGATATAGACCAATCGAGTTTTTTTATTTTTTTTTATAAAATTACAATATTTTGATGATCTTGTTTTACAGTATACATAAAGAAAAATATTGGTTGAGAATTATTTTACTAAGCATGGAACCCACAGAAGACTACAAGGTCTTATCATTGGGTGAAGCGAAAACTTCGGTTTCTTCCTTTTCGTAAACATAGCTTCTACTAGAAGAAATAATGAAAAGACTATTCTATTCATTAAAGCCTTACGTCTCAAAAGAACGCCAGTTTCTTATGCTGTTGCCAATGCGATTGCTAAAAGTGTTGTTAAATCAAATGACAAAACATTGCTTGTCGAAAACGGTGGACACCTTTCATTTAGTGACCAATGGGCTCGCAATGTATTGAACGAGGTTACTCGGAATCAAAGGAAAATGGTTCGGAGAGATGCAACAACATCTAAAGCACCAATTTCCCCAGGACTGCTTAAACTGTTCTTAAGGAGAACAGTTCACTTTCCAGCGAAAACTACAAGACCTAGTAAAATGGCATGACATACCAAATGAGCTTGTAATTAATTTCGACCAGACACGACTGTCTTGTCAGTAGGCAATACCACTCTTGAGTTTTCTGGGGCAAGTTCAGTCCCTTTAATGAGCAAAGGAAAACAAACAACGGGTACTTTTCACTGCTACTGCTTCAGGCCACTTTCTCCCGATCCAACTTTTCTACGCTGGAAAAACAGAACGCGCAAAGCGACAACTGTGAAATTTCCTTCTAGATTTTATATTACACATTCAAAAAACCACTGGAGCAAGGAAATTGGCCATTAGACATATTGAAAAGGTTATTATTCCATACATACAAAAGCAACGCGAAGATAAAAAATGTCTCCTTAAAGGTTAAACAACAAATATGTATTTGGTGTTTTTAGAAGAAAACCATCTTGCACATGTTATCGTTGCACACAATTTAACACATCAGTTCCAGCCACTTGATCACAATGTCAATGCCTTTGCTAAAGGTTTTTTTAAATCGCAATTACAAGGAATTAAGTTCAATCAACTGAACACTGGCAAAAAAGTATATAGAATCGATGTTGACACACGGCAGACAAGAATGAAACCCATACATGCTTGTAAGAAGACCCACTACGTACGGGCCTTAGGGTAACAATGAGTTTTTTTTACACTGGATTTTAGGAGACGTACTATGATTCCCAAAATAAAGCTAAAAACAATTTAAAAAAAAACTTAGGTTACAAACTGATTACTAATATACTATAACTTACTCCAAAAAATATAGAATAATCAAAAACCACATCAAAGGTACGACGAATAAACGTGTCAATGCCAAAACATGAACAAAAGTGGCTAAAACTAGGACTAAATAATGCCTGGCGCAATCGGTGCATGACAACAGAAAAAGTAAAACTGTAAATCACCTTTTTTTTTTGGCCGAATTAACCCTAGAGTTGGTAACGGGCGTAAACGAGGGTGTCTATCCCCTTTTCGTTAGCGCAAGACGTTGGGTGAAACTGTTGAGGCGGGCGCCACTCCAACCACCAACACCCGTACTTTACCGCATCGAAATGCTACTCATTCGCCGAGTCGGCGAGGCCGGGAGGATTTGAACTCACAACCTCAGAAATCCGAAATTGCAAGCGCTCTACCAACTGAGCTATCCCGAAAGTAATGCTGAGATAAAATAACATAAAACATAACAAAATAAATACGTACTAAAATCACCGCGCTGTGACAGGTCACTAGACATACAGTTGTGCACTGTACACTACACATGAACAACTAAATGTGTCATAAAACTGAACGCCTTAAAAACTGAAAATTCATCCACAAAGTAATTAAAAAACGCAACTGACAATATATACAAATCTCTAAGGGATGCCGCACAGGAATACAAAGGTAAATGAAACAAAGAAAAGGTAAGGAAGGACAATAAAAACGACGCATGCAATAAAACCTAAAGGGACGCAATAAATGACAAATAATGACACAACAAAACACGCGAGAAAACTGATAAAAACCAGCACTTCGCGATGGAGTGTGGCCGTAAAAATGCTTGTTGGATCATAAGTTTATACCGTAAAGCTTCGATTAAGCGCTCGGGCGCTTATTTAATATTTTGGCTTTTAGGAAGGGCGCTTAATCGAGGGGGGCGCTTTTATATTTCTTTCAAGTCAAAACAAAAAAGTAATACGATAGAAGATTTGCCGAAATCTTAAAACGCAAGCTTAAAAAAAAAGGAATTTATAAGCATTAATGTTATTGAAAATTAACAGTATAGTCAGAGATGTTGCCTGAGAATTCATGGTGTTGAATGTAAGAATGACGGTAAGGGCGAAAACATCGACGAGGTTTTGGCTGATTGTTTTGAAGAAGTTAATTTGAAAAAATCAAAAATAGACCGAGTTCACCGTATTGGCAAATGTTATGTTGACAAGGTTAGCAGGGGCGTATCTAGGATTTTTTCGTGCGTGATCATAAAATTATACAAAAGTGCGGACAGCACAGATATGTTTCTTATGACATGCGGACCGCACATTAAATGTTAAGTGGGCGCTTTCTAGATTGATCACTAGGGTTTCAAGAGAAAACAAATAGAATACATTATATATGTTATGTTATATTAAAATAATCTAAAAAATGTCATATAAACACCACCGTTTTACAGACTGTCTGTTTTACTCAATATCAGAGCTCATCAGCATGGCTAGGATATTATTTTAAACGGAAAGGTGGAGAAAGTAAGAAAAGATAGAAAGACTGAGGAAAGACATATTTACACACACACACACATATATATTACACACATGGGATATTCAGGTCATGTAACATCTTCAGCCTTATGGACATAAGAACCCATTCCCTTTATCCTCAGCTGTTACAGAGTTCAAAATACAAAGTTGGTCTCTCGTGGGTTTACCCACTGTTTCTCCTCTTACTGGAGTTGGCGTTAGGAAGGACATCGGTCAAACATATGCTTCAATAAATTATGAGCTGATTAAACGGCGTTTTGACAGACCAAAGATAAACCTAAAATGCATAATAGAGAACCTCAGACACCATTTTGACAATCATCAGGAGCCTCTTGCTTGACTAATAAAGAAGAAGAAAACTGAATTAAAAACACCAGGATGGTTATCGAAAGCAGGATGATTAGAATAATATATCTTTAATCTCTCATTAAAAACCGGGATATTTCCGGATAAGCTAAAAATCGCAAAATTACACCTATTTATAAAAAAGGTAGCAGAGAACGCATTGAAAATTACAGACCTATTTCTGTCTCGCCATGTTTCTCTAAAATTCTGGAACAAATAATGTACAACAGAATATACTTCCATTTTGTTGCAAATAAAATATTTTATGAAAAACAATTTGGCTTTTAAAAACAATGTTCTACAGACCATGCAATATTACAGTTGACAAATCATATATTAAAATCTTTTGAAAAAGATGCCTTTACAGTGGGAGTTTTTATTGATTCATCTAAAGCCTTTGATACAGTAGATCATAGTATTTTAATTGAAAAACTTTCTTTCTATGGAATTTGCAATAACAACTTAAAATGGATTAAAAGTTATCTTTGTAACAGAAAACAATATATTTCAATAAACCATGATAAGACAGAAATGGAATGTATTACATGTGGTGTACCTCAAGGTTCAATCCTTGGGCCACTATTATTTTTGATTTTTATTAACGATTTATCTAAATCCACATTATTAGATTCTACAATGTTTGCAGATGACACTAATCTATTTCATTCACATACTAATATTCATGTTTTGTTCGAAACTGTAAACAAAGAACTCCAAAAAGTCAATTCATGGTTTCAACTAAACAAATTATCATTAAATACCAGTAAAACAAAATACATTCTATTTCATAAAAAACACCAAAGTAAACATTTACCTCCTATATTACCTTCAATATTAATTAATCAAAAGGTAATCCAAAAAGAGACATTTACCAAATTTTTAGGGGTTATGATTGATGAAAATTTAACATGAAAAAAACACATCAATGAAATAATGTTTATAATATCTAAAAATATCGGTATATTGTATAGAGCTAGTCTTCAATTAAATGTGAAATATTTCTCAATGATTCATTCTCACATTAATTATGCTAACATTGCATGGGCAAGTTCATATAAATCATACCTAAAAGCTATTTTAATTCAAACTCTTTCAATCAGTCCAACCTGCTGACAATATACATTCTTGTGCATTACCTGGATGGTCGTCAACGCTTTCCACAGGCACTTCTAAAATTCATAATGGCACAATGTTAATTCAAACTCTTTCAATCAGTCCAACCTGCTGACAATATACATTCTTGCGCATTACCTGGATGGTCGTCAACGCTTTCCACAGGCGCTTCTAAAATTCATAATGGCACAATGTTAATTCGAACTCTTTCAATCAGTCCAACCTGCTGACAATATACATTCTTGCGCATTACCTGGATGGTCGTCAACGCTTTCCACAGGCGCTTCTAAAATTCATAATGGCACAATGTTAATTCGAACTCTTTCAATCAGTCCAACCTGCTGACAATATACATTCTTGCGCATTACCTGGATGGTCGTCAACGCTTTCCACAGGCGCTTCTAAAATTCATAATGGCACAATGTTAATTCAAACTCTTTCAATCAGTCCAACCTGCTGACAATATACATTCTTGCGCATTACCTGGATGGTCGCCAACGCTTTCCACAGGTGCTTCTAAAATTCATAATGGCATAATGTTAATTCGAACTCTTTCAATCAGTCCAACCTGCTGACAATATACATTCTTGCGCATTACCTGGATGGTCGTCAACGCTTTTCACAGGCGCTTCTAAAATTCATAATGGCACAATGTTACTTCTTGTTTTACCATTTTTAAATAAATTAAATTTATATTAAATCAATTCTATAGAATACAATAAGAACCATGGCAAATTTTGAATCAAATATTAAATATCAGATATTTGAAAAATTAATAGTTTCCAAGGTGTTGTTTATTTTCACATTGTGTTTATCAAGTTTGACGTTTCTGTCTACTTTAGAAACTCGTATGAGTATAGCTTTTAGCCCAAAACATTTTGCTGTATTAACAGGGTTAGGGTTAATTATATAATATAGGAATGAAATAAAATTATATATATTACATTCAAATAAATATCAGAACATCTATCAAAAGAGCTTTGTGAACTTTCATGCTAAATAGTTTAAATGTTTTGTGTTTTGTTTGTTTTTAGGCCCTTCAATCTTGAGTCTTTGAGTGTTTTAATGTTGCCATTTCTACTAAAGTTACTTTGATGAAACATAGCACTTTAAATTTATAACTGCTCACTAAACAACGTTACCATGTCTGTTGTTGGAAATATAAAAATGGAGCTTTTACACAGAAAATCAACTTTTCAACCAGAATTTTCAGATGTTAATTGTCTTATTAAAGGTATTTAACTTTTAAAAGACATAATTTAAAAAGTTTTAAAAATTACTTCATGGAAATCAACAAGATATGTATTCTTACTTCTCTCAAAATAATGTTTAATCAGAGACATATATTCTCTTTTATAGGGCAAAGGGTTTGACTTTGAACCAAGAAAGCTCTGTCCCCAACCAGGGGTTTCAAAGGTGTCATATAAAAAGCTAATCTTTCCTGACTGAGACACAAAACGTTTGGTCATAAAGGCAACCATGTTCCAACCATGGTCCCTTTGAATGGTTAAAGCCTGTGAGAAAGAAATAATCAGACTCAACTGTACATCTCAAAACTAATACATTTCATTAAATATTGCTCCACATTGTCAAAGTAACAATTATAAAAACATAAAGATTTTATAAGATTTTATATTTACCACGAGAAATTTTGAGGGTAACAAAATATTTCTTGGATAGAGGAGCTTAGATGAATAAATTAATTTTTTGTTCGAAATTCAAATTCTGCATTACAAATTTCATTCAAATGCATTCTTTGGGAAACTGTTTTCATTTAGATCGCGAAACAATAGTTCAAGCACTAACAATTAGTTTGAAAAGAATCATAGAATTAGGTAACATTAATAAATAAACAATAAACAATATTAATGATGTCTATTTATTTATTAAAATTAGATATGTAGTTAATTTCTTTGAAGTGAAAAAATAGGGTTATGTTTTCATAATGTTGGGCTTACCCAACATTTTTAAGCCGTTTTGTCTTTGCAATTAAGGAGTTCAATTAATAAATTAATAAATTAAATAAATAAATTAATTGCGAAATAACATTTAACTGTTTATAAAGTATATAAATTCTTATACATTAAGATGGTTTTCATGTTTACACATGACAGGATCAACCAATTACAGGCCAATATTTAGTCCGCGGTCCGCACTTTATCCTTACCCTATATTCTGTGTTTACAAACATTCCCCGGTCATGTAGAACTCATTGAACCAAGTCTCGGTTTAACGAATAATATGGCCAATCAAAAGTCTTCAATGAGATTTTCGATTCCGTAATAAAATTTAGCATTGAGAAAGACATTCTGGGAGTAAAACGTAATATTTATATTATTATACATTAAACATTATATAAAATTATCTTTATCAAATTTCACAAACTCTATATAATACATTTTTCAAAAACATACGATGCATTTTGTTATTTTAAGATGGATATATTACCCCAAAAGGTTCAAAATTCACGGTAAAAAACAAAAATTACTTCTGTGTGTTTGTAACTGTTTCTTGTCAAAAAAAATTTCACATTGAACAATGTATAATTTATTTAAATATAAAATAATTATTATTAATATGTTTCTATGTAACAGGTCATATACAAGCAAACACTTTTTCATTATAAGATTACCGTGAATCCGCATTACGGTTACGAACATTTCCTTCTTTGTGTTAGATTTTAATAATCAAATTACGGAAATCTCTTCAACTGAGGGAAACAATATAATATAAGAATTATCATAATTAATAAAAATATATATATTAATTTTTTATTAATATTTACACAATTATATATTATTTAATATTATTTATTATTATTATTATATTTAATTTTAATATTATATTATTTAAATCTTTATAAAGGATATCGACTAATTAATATCGGCTAGTCTAACCCTTGCTTCAAGGGAAAAGTGACTTTAATCGGAATATATATATATATAATTATAATAATAATTAAATAAAATATTTAATAATAATAAATAAAATTAATATTTTTTATTATTATATAATATTAAATATTTATTATATTATATTATTTTTTTGGGCCTTTGCTTAGTTTCTTGTAAATAAAACAACCTGAAATATTTTTATAATCTTTAAATAATATCAGTTACTTTTAATAATATCAAAATTGTTTAACTGATCTTTTTCAGATAATTGAAAATACATTATTAATATTATCCAATTGTATTTTGCTTTATATATTATTATATTATGTTTTATAATACATTAATTAATGTAAATATTAATAAATAATTAAACATTGTTCCACATTATTCATTGATGTCTTTAGGTATTTACAACAAATTTCTGTTATTTCGAATCTGAGTGAAGTAGCTGCTTTATTGAAATTGTCTACATGAAGGACATTCACTAACCTGTTTAACGTGCTTCTCTCCCATAAATAATATAAGAATAATTTATTTATTATATATCTATATATCTATATATTTATATATTATTATATATTATTATTATATATATATATAAGAATTCTGAGTTTAATCTATTAATAGGCAACATTTTTGAAAGGAATTTTGGTCCACCAAACATGCAAGTTATCATGACACCCAAAACAGTTTTTGCGAAAGAATTTGCTTCATCTAATTATAATATTATATTTTTTTAAATACAAAATTAAACAATATTATCTTTGATAACATAATATAAATATAAAATTTAAGAAATTAAACATATTAATAAATTATTATAAATAAATATAATTAATATATTAATTATTATTAATATTATTACCTAATATGACTTTATCAAAATGTATATAACTTAACAAAAAGGGAGATTGATTTATTTCTTAACTTCACATTTTATAAACCATAATTCAATTTATTCAAGTTTTTTCTTTCTTTTATAAGAAATATTGGTAGGCTGAGAAATAATGTGATAATCGGGCTGATAAATTATCAAATTATCAAATAAAGTATAAATATATTAATAATTTAATTAATTATAATTAATAATATATAATCTTATAATTTTATCTTTATTCTATTAAACTCTATAATATGATAACCGTAAATATTTTTCAAATATGTAGAGAAATCTTTTTTGATGTATTGTTTCTTTTCATGGTAGTTGCAAACAGTTGACTATACGTTGTGAAGCGTAGAATTTTATTAGAAGTGCATAATGTATTTCAAGGAATCTTTTTGTTGTTATAATTTGAGAAATATTCTTGTTTGACTAAGAAATCTTAGTTGGGCATTGTAATAGGAAATTTAACATATGGGTTAAAATTATGGGTTCCTTGTTTGACTTCTTGTGTTTTATGATGATCAATGTTCAATTGAGCAATAGGTATAATTAATAGAATAATTAAACATTTATATAATACATATATATTTAAAACCAATTTAACTGAAGTAAAAGCAGCTCGTTCCAATTGGATGCAGTTTACACAAGGGTGGTTTCACTTATATAATATTCATTATGAATATAATTAAACATTTTTAAACAATCTATAAACATATCTAATTTTGTCTTAAATATTAATAATATGTTAAGCATAAAGAGTTTGCATTCATAGACATTCTAAATATATGATAATTTATCTGCCTACTACTTATATACATTTAGTAATCAGTACAGTACTAGATTAAAAGCATAAAATACCTCATAAAACTATACAGAATCAGTATACTACCTTTGATTCCATTTGAATTTTTTATCAGTCTGGTTTGTTTTCTTTTTTGGCATTCGTTCTTTTGCTGATCGCCCTTTTTTGTCCAAAACAACATATTTTTCTCGCCACATGGCAAGTATCACCACACTGCTCACATTTCTAAAGAAGCAAATGCAATCCTTGCCTTATTTTTTCCGGCAGGTTCCATATTTTCTATTGTGTAAATTAAAAATGATTTGTGAATATTGTGAATTTGATTAATATACTGAAAATAAAGGAGCAATAATGAGCTAAATATTTTGTTAAATATCTGTTCATTAATGCAAAATTAAACCACAACAAATATACCTTCATTCGCTTATGCAATATTTCGGTTTTTCCCTATAAGTTTGACATTAATATTATTTAGAAATAGTTGAAAATCAATCATATTATTTATATACATAATAGAAAAACAAAATATTGGAAATTTGTTTAAATATTACTATATTTGTCTTAGTCCGGTTTGTGTATTTGCATGGGCAATCTCAGTGGAACAAAACAATAATTGTCAAGTAAGGATGGACCAATTATATATACAATATAAATGTTACAGTAATATACTTGCCAGCAGAAAATTATTATTTTAATGTATGCTCTAAATTACATTGCATATTTATATGATCATAGTCTTGGGGAAAAGGATTTAAATTTGTAAAGGCGCAAAGAATAGAAAAATTGAAAAACTAATTCTTGCTTTTCATTTCTTTCATTAGTAATTTATTTCGTAAAGCAGTTTATAAAAGCAGTCAGTTTTATAACTTGTTTTGTTTCTTTCTACTTTACTTCGATTCCCACAACACAAATTAAGCATATTACGGTCACTGTAGCTTAGTGGTTAGTGCATTCAACCCACAAAATCAAAATCAAATGGTGCTGGTTCGAAATCCAGCTCGGACATATTTTGATTTCTGAGTTACAGTTGAGTTCTTGAGCGAAACTCATTGCGTAATGCAAGCCTAGCTCAAATGGTGGGTTGTTTGGTGAAGCAATTTCGTAGGCGCAAATAGGTGCCTTATTACATCAGAACCTAAACCTTGGGATAAGAAGAGCCACTGTTATATGTGGAGAGTTCTGTAAAACTCCATCATTATTATTATTATTAGTAGTATTATTATATTACAGTAATTCATTAACAAGACCACAATTTGACATCTACATCTCTTTTTGATAAAACATAGTGCTTTTTTATGACCACTATACGACTTTCATGATAATATTTCTTTGGTCTCAAACCAAAACTCTTCGGTTTGAGTCAGATGCCAACTGCTTACCAATAACTGGATAACTGATGTGGATTTATATATTATAATTACTAAATAGCGAGTATGTGGGTCATGTGATACCTTTGACCTCATGGATATAAGCACCCATACCCTTTACGCACTGCTGCCACGGAGTTTAAAATGCAAAGTTGGTAAGTTGGAGAAGTTTAACTCACCACTGTTTCCTGTGCGTGGCTTATTGCAACCACGGTTACCGATTGCGCGGCCCGGCAACAAAGTATTGTACTAGTGACGCAGAGTGGTCTCATAATGCGAGGGTGGAATGCATTAAAGGTAACGCAAATTGCACTAAATTACTTCAATGGTAAAGAAGTGTTTTAACTTTATGACGTTTTTCCCTCTAACTGGGGTTGGCGTTAGGAAGGGTATCTAGCTGTAAAAAACATCTGCTCCAATGAACCATCTAATGATTAAACCTACAAAATTGTGGGTAATATCATCTGTTGAAACCCTGTCTAACCCATGCTAGCATGGAAAATAGATGAGAAAAATGTAAATGACGATGATGATGAAATAAATTTAATACCTCAGATTTTGGTGTGAGAAGAACTCAAATAGGCATGCTCAACATGCAGGGTTTACAGTCCTAATATTCTGATCTGGTAAAAAACAGATAATTTTATAAAAAATTAAGTAACTAAATGCAAGCCATTTTACAGTTATAGTTTACACCAGCACACAAAATTTGTTATTTATTATTTTGCATTATGGTAAAGTTTTGAATATCAAAAATGGTATTGAATACCATATTGAGCATGGCCAAGTGAAAATGCTTAGGGTAAGCAAGGAAACTTGGGACAAATTAACTATCTCCTGCTTTCATCGTCAACGTTGCTGGCCTGAATAATATTATATATGTAATTATGTATGTTAAAGTTTTAAAAAAGAGTAATAGGCATAAATATTGCCTGTAAACCTATAAAAAAAATAAAATAAGTTGCAATATCAAACTGTAACTGACATTTATAAAACCATTTGAAGTGTCATGTCTGAAATATTTTTTGTGAATTCTACGAAAAGGTAAGAAATGCGATGCAACAAGTGTTGTCCCAAATTATCCCTACCTTGCCAAGAATTTCCAATTGACATAAATTATCACTTTAAACTTAAAAGGAAGACCAATCTCATATCTGAATTAATTTCTTTCACACATTATTCTTCAGTATTATTGTGCATCCAACGAACGTAACATCTAAATATCTAATAATATAGGAATGAAGAGTTTCGAAAAGTGTGCATTTTTTTAAACGAAACAAAGATGGGCTATCATAGTTTTTGGTATATACACTCAACTTGGTAACATCATCCACAGAGATTGTTCACATTTAATTTCTTCATTCAGTATAACATTCTTCATCTGACCTCAGAGAGTGGCCTCTGTTCTTTGTAAACATGGTAAAGTAACCAAGGATGCTTTATAAGGGTATCTCTTCCCCAGAGTTCCACGGTTCATAATAAAAATCTTAAGCGCTCCAAATCCCTCCTCTGAAATTATTCTATATTACAAAACAACTTTTAGCTATTATTAAATATATATACCTACCAATGTTAAGCTAAGGAGTTGCTTCTATCCAGTGGATAGCGCAGTTGGTAAAGCGTTCAACTCTCAACCCAAAGGTTTTGAGTTCAAGTCCATGCCTATCATAGTCGTTTAGTGAGCGGTTATAAATACACATTGTATTCCATCAAAAATAATAGCACAAATGGGAGAAATTAAATACTACACTAAAATTCTGGTTGAGGTCTTCATGATAATGCTTAATTAGCTTAATTCTGGAAGCCTTAGCCGTATCACAAATTAAAAGTGTTTAACTATAACTAACCAGTACATATATACAAAACCAAGCTCTGTTTGACTAGACCTTCGTCATTTAGTTAGTACATATTTATTTATTATTTTCTCCTAAGCGGCACTAAATACATAGCTAGAATTTTCCGAGACCGTTACCTGTTTCCTCCTACCCTTGTTCTACCTATTATCTCCGGATAACGTTTAATTTGTATAGGTAAATACCTGGTGTTAAATCCATAATATTATCAGTGTGGCGCGTTTTCTTTTCCAACAAAGATATGTGTCATATTGCCTCAGCCTAGTTTCAAATGAATATATACACTTTTCGTTTCAAATAAATTTTATTTAATGTCAGACATTAAAAATCGTAATTATGTTTAATGTCTGACATTAAAAATTTTGGACATGTAGATTTAATGTCTGACATTAAAAGCCGGTGTGAGATCGTGTTGGATTTTGACAATAATGTAAATCACTCACGCAGTAACTGGTGATTTGTAACACCTGGGAATCTGTGATGGGTTCGGGTTTATGCGTCATATATTGCGCATCTAACATTATTGCACATTTCACCTCAACTATCAACTAAGTTTTTCAGTTATTTCTACTTTATTTCGTTATCATTATATCAGAGTTTAAAATCTGCAAACAAGAAATCACAACAACGTGTTCATTACTTTGAAAAACTAAACTCGTTTTGATAGATGACGGTTGGATCCTTTTCCCATGCAAAACTATGCAAGATGTTTAATGTAATGGAGGAAAATCAAGCATTAAAATATAAATATTTGTGTATACTATTTTTAGGTAAACAGCTCTTTTAAAGATTGCAGTAGATTATCTAATGTCATGTAGTAGAAGTAGTAGTATATATTTCTAGCTACTATAAACTTTTAAGTGTTTCAAAAATTAAGATATATATATAGTAAGTTACTAAGAAATATTGCATATATAGGATTTCCAGGCCATAATCTAGAAATGTAGGGCAGCGTCCGATATTGTCAAAAAGGACACTCGTCTTCCTGTTCGATTACGAGGAGCAAACAGACCATGGGAGGCTGGGCTTGGCAACTTTTTGATTTATAGACCCCTAGATAGGCTATAATCGCTATATTAGAAAGTTAATTAAAAATTAAATTTTTGTTTAACAAAATTTAACATTACCAATTATTAACTGTTTCAAAAAGTTAGTTAAGTAAATCATAGAAAAAAGGAAGAGAACCGCCAGACATGCTTACACACGATGTAACAGGTTGTTTAAAAGTCAACATAGAGACAGATAAATGCAGAAAAACTATATATATTTGAGACGTGTGATTATTAGTAAAATAACACAGTTAGCGACAGCAATTATTTCTCAAAGAAGAAAAAACAAAAACATACGTAAATGTGACTCTTTAGAAATGAATACGGCACATGAATTACGTATCCGACCTCCGGACGTTAAAATTCGCTAGATTAGGGCCTGATTCCAAGAAGATGTATTTTTGTGTTTTCCTCAGTTTTTTCATGAAGTATATTCATACTAACATGATAAATATCTACATATATTTAGATAGAGAAAGATAAATATATTCATAAAAATTATATAAATAACATTTGCAAATTAAATATAATATTTTTATTGGTTTTAGTTATAAAAGTGATGAGGAATTTTGTGTTTTTTTTATATTGTCGTCTGGAAAGGAATTCTGCACGTCCAAACCTCTATGTGAAATCGAATAAATTCAACATTGAACCTTTTTTCGGCGCAACAATTTTTGTATAATCGTTTGACTGTAACAAATAAATATTATTAAAAGATTCAGTACTTTTGTTTATGAAAGACATTAAGATTCAGCTGATTCTTAAACTTAATTATAAGATGTTTGTGTAAGTTTTTTTCAAAAACAGAAGTTTGGCTGATTCAAGTTTTGACATATTAAAAAAAAACCTGGTGGTGTGCATCTAAAGTTGAATCAATTTAGTCCGTTGTTTGCCCAGGTTATTGCCCAGGTTATTTTCGCACATTCCATTTACATAGTTATGTATTAGGCTAAAATAAAAAAAAAACTAAGACAATTTACGCCAACATATGGTCTAGCACTTATTTTTGATTCAATGGATTTTTATGTGTTCGTTCCATGATAGATTTTTATCTAGTTGGACTCCTAGAAATCTAGTGCATTTGCATTTTAACGATAGTATCGTTTATAAAAAGCGAATTATAGCTCTTAATGTGATTATTATTATTAACCTGTTTCGGTTTATGGCAGAATTTGAAATTGTTTTTCGTTTTGTATTTGCTTTAAACGAGGGAACAATTAATTGGAACTGGTTATTCATTCAAAAAACAAGCTCAAATCACTGTTAGACACAAACAAGTTGGTGACATCTGCAAATAAAGTTTTTTTATTTCTGAAAGCCGGACTGTTTTGAATAGAAAGCTTCATTGTTGATAAAGTGAGATTACAATCTGTCATATTTTTCACGTTCGAAAATTTAAAAAAATATTGGGAGTATCAAAGATTGGTCGATAGTTTATTAGTTCAAAATTGTCATTTTTTTCTGTGTTGAAATAATATTTCTTATTTTTAGAAGGTCCAGATGTTGTTTTAAAAGATGGTCCAGATAAATTCTCTTTGTTCTTTATAATAACATTACTTGTAATGTCGCCGTACCCTTTTGTTATATTGCTTTTAAGATTGCGTTATCTGATGCGAATACGAATTCCCAGAGTGGTTTAGACGGCTTTGCGATTACTCGCTGCAAAATTAATCGAATGCCACTTGATCTTGAATAATATTTTTAAACTCACTGGATTATGTCTTAAGAATACAATATTAGTGCTTAATTCTGAAGGCGCTTGTAAACAGCTTCTTTTAATCATTTTGTTATTTTCTGTCTGCTATTAATATATATTTGTGGAAAGGTTTACAAAGACCGATTCCAATGATAGTTAAGAAAATGGAATACGTTTTTATATATAAAAAGACAGCAAGGATTTGTAGAAAATGTCCGTTTGACTTAGTAACCAAACCAATTCCAACACGGAGATCAAATTTAATAAAAAGTTTTAAAAATATGCGTATAAACTTAAATGATCTACGCAAATAATACTATAATATTGTAAACGATTACTCATCACCCCAACATGATAAAGAGACATTGTTAAATAATTGTTTACGTAGTGGGGGAAATCAAATTAAATATCGGTTGAAAACAGGCCGGTGAATCCTCAACAGAAAGATGGATGTTGATACTGAAAACAACATTGATTCATTCGTGTTTTATCCTTCAAAATTAAAAACTTCCACACCTAAATTTATCTTTAGCATTTCCTTAAATATCAGCCTGGTCAGTTCCTTAAAATTCTTGGCAATTTTTAAGGTTCCTTATAATGGTGTGTCACTATTGAACTCAATTTGTGAAATATCCAGAAACAAACAAAAATCATGGGATGCAATCTTATTCGTTGAAATTTCACAAAATGACTGGAAATTAGTAGGTACTCTCTTTCTGGTCAGACTCACTCAGCGTTTGAGTAAAATTCAATTCCAGAGCAAAATATTATCGGGTAGGCTGCAATTTCTCCTTTATGTTGCCTTTCGATTCTTTCAAGTTCACGAAAACAAAAGCAAATTCTACGTAATATGACATTGGTTAGACTATGTGTTTTATATAATAGTGTTAAATGATTAAGGCAGTAGAGATTGTGGTACTCTCCAGTTAATATTTTGATTGGCAAACGATGCTAATAATATTGGCATTAATCATGAATATCGTCTACTTTTAAGCATCTTAAACTATTCTCCTTGAAAATGAATCAATTTACGCCTGCATTTCAACCCATTCTCATGTCGAAGGATACGTTGTGCTGTTGTATGACAGAACAAGCACACGCCAAAGTGTCTTTTCGTAGGTACGATCGATTTCCGTTCGTAAATTCAACATAGTGAACACTACCTGTTTTCGAAGTTATCGGTGTTAAAATGTGCACGCTATGCGTCTGGAAATCACTGCATAACCAAAATAATACTGCACTGGCAAATGGTCTTTTGTGGATACAAAATGTCCCTAAAACACTTTTCTTCTTCATACCGACTACACTGTGGACGTCCACACATTGTATGTACATATACAAGTGGCCTTTTTATAATAATAAACCGTGTGTGCACGGAATATGTAAACAAACCGTTTCCGTATTGATATACTCCAGGCGAATTCATTATACTGTTTCTGGCGATAATGTTAATCGATTCCACTATGTTTCGAAATTTACGATTCAAAAACCGACGGTTCGAAACAATATTTAAAGATTTTTTAGTTACGATTAGAATCCAATTTTACTTTAAATTTTGCTTATAGAGATGTTTTTATTTAAAATTAAATAATATAATATTCCTTATCTTTCACTTTTTACAAAATACATCAGTTGTGGAGCTTTCCTTAATTTTTAGATTACTTAAGCGTTAATGTTATAAGCTAGCGTCTGCACGCGAAACCATAGATTCTTGGAACAAATGATATATGTATATACATTACATTATTTAAGACACTTTTGTCGCGGAGATTGGACTCCTATTTCACTCAGACTTATATGTATATAAAGATAGCTGTTTTGCTAATTTTCGTTTCATATTGAAGTTTATTACCCAGCCGACATAAAAGGTTTTAAAGACCTCTTTTTTAGTTTTTTTTGGTCTTCGGGAAACCGCTTCCAAAACAGTTCTTAAAAACGTTTTAAAAGCGGTTTTAAAAAGAACGCTTTCCAAAAACTTCTTTTATTCCTCTTTTTCCGGGTTAGAAAAAAACACGGGTTTTTGTTTGGGCTGGGTATTTATAGAAGAAATTGCAAAATGGTCCCAATTTACAGATGCTCTTGTCGCCCTCGTTGCACGCGTAATTACTCATGGCGTAGGAGAATGATATGTGTAGAAATCAATTTACTTCGGTGTCTGCTGCGTAATTCGAACAATTCACGTTGAAGTTGCAAACAAAATACATTGATTTTTTTTCGCAGCTTTTAAAATATCCGGAAAGAAAGAAGCAAATAGATTTCGACGGTTTATTTGGAGGTTTATAAGAAAAAGAGTAGATAATAGAGCGCTTCTTTTCGCCATCGTGTTTCTGGACAACAATAGTTAAAATTTCATTTACTAACCATTCATATTAGAGAGCTCATCACAAAATTTATATTGAAAAAATACACAAGCTCCGTCACATGAACGTGCGGAAGCATTTTAAATGCATGTCGCGTGGCCGCCTAATAACGTTCCATAATAAACCACTTGATTGATTCGTGAATCGAATTTCAAATCGGTTCTAAATCATCGATTTTGAAATGGCTAGTTTCTAATCGCCAGTTTCGAAACGTCCGTCACCTTGTTAATCAACCCCGCAGTATTTGTAACACCTGGGAGTCCGTGATGGGTTCGAATTTATGCGCCATGTATTGCGCATCTAACATTATTGCACTTGACACCTCAACTTTCAACTAAGTTTACCAGTTATTTCTATTTTATTTCGTTATCATTATATCGGAGTTTAAAATCTGCAAACAAGAAATCACAACAACGTGTTCATTACTTTGAAAAACTAAACTCGTTTTGATAGGAGATGACGGTTGGATCCTTTTCCCATGCAAAACTATGCAAGATGTTTAATGTAATGGAAGAAGATCAAAAATTAAAATATAAATATTTCTGCATATTACTTTTAGGTAAACAGCTTGTAATAGATTATTTTATCTAATCCCCATAGTTTTTAGACGGCTTTGTCATCGGTTCCTTCAAAATGAATCCTGACGTAATGCTGTTAAATGCTGAATGATATTTTAAACCTCACTAAATTATGTCTTAGGAAATACAATACTAGCGCTTAAGTCCGAAGGCGCTTGTAACAGCTGCTTTTAATCTTTTTGTTGTTTTTTGGCTGACAATAATATATATTTGTGAAAAAGTTGGCAAAGGCTGGTTCCGATATTCGCGAAGAAGGTTAAAATATGTTTTTATATATAAAAAAGATAACAAAGACTTAAATTAGATTAATAAAAATTTTATAAAATGCGAATATGTAAAGAGACACAAACCCGCCGTTATGATATACTTAAACGGTAGGCTTGGTGGAAATCCGGGTACAAAAACATGCATGATTTCTTAAAGAGAAATGCCCTTTAAATTGTAGAAGGAGACATTATGTGATTGATCATGTAATCCAAGAATGGTCGGTCCGCTTTAAATTTTGTAAAAGGAATTTTCGGACGTAGTCTTCATTCTATCTTATGAGATCATTTGACTAATACAGTAAATTTTGTTTATTGAAGTTATTTCTTGCTAAATGTGTAATCCTATTTTACGACTGTAGACAGCTTCCCTTTATCCGCTTGCTCAAAGTCCCTTGTTCAGTGGTGAGAAAAAACGTCAGCACTAATGCTCTTTTGTGGTAAGAGGATTTCCTCAATATCTCCCGTCAAGATAGCTCAATTGGTGGCGCTGGCAATTTCGATATTTTGGGTGTTGTGAAACCAATTCCTACCAGCCTCTCAGTATGAATATTTTTTTACTTGTTCCACAAATTACAAAATTTATTTTCCAGCTTTTTGATTCAGTATAAAGTTATTTTCTTGAAACCACCTAAATAACCTTTCTTCCTAGAATGATATATCTAGGTAGTAGAGATTGTGGTACTGTATATTTTTTACCCAGTAATATTCTTTACAGGCATACCATGCTAATGTGGGGTCACTGTGGTCGGTTTACAGGCGTTTCGAAACTGCCGATTTGAAGCCGGACGGTTCAACTTGTTTTATATTTTTTAAACTTTTATTAATTTTCGAACTAATTTTGTTTTCGGTTTTTTAAATTTTTATTAATATTCAAAAGAATTTTGTTTTTCGTCGTTTTTTAAAATTCTATTAACGTTTTTAAATTCGAGAATTCTAGTCACGAATCAATCACGTTGTTTGTTTATCTTGGAACGTTATTACGGTTGTCTTTAGGCGGCCCCGCGAAATACATTTGAAATGTTTCCGCACGTTCATTTGACGGAGCTTGTGTGTATTTGTTCAATAAAAATTTTGTGATAAGAGCTCTCTCTGATATGAATGATTATCAAATGAAATTTTAAGTATTGAGGTCCAGAGATACGATGGCGAAAAGAAAATATTCCGTAAATATCTGCTCAATGACGCCCCAGCGGCGCTTAGTCAATTTAATGCAGTGCTATACCAGACATGAAAAGAGTTTTTGCGAGCTGTTGCTTACAATCTCAGCGACAAACGTGCCTTATAATGTATCATGGGAGAAATAAAGGTGTATATATATATATATATATCGATTAGAATCCAGTTTTTCTTTAATTCATCATCAACTATTTTTCTTTTTTACCATTATTATTATTTTTTTTTTTTTGACGAGGCTTTCAGAACGCTCATTAAGCATTATCATGAAGACCTCGACCCAGAGTTTTAGTGTATTTAATTGCTCCCATTTGTGCTACGGTTATTTGTGATGAAACACGGCGTTGTTTATTTTTAACCGCTCACTAAACTAAATTTGTGATAGCATGGTCTCGAAACCGGAACCTTTCTGTTAAGAGCCGAATATATATATATATATATATATATATATATATATATATATATATATATATATATATATATATATATATATATATATATATATATATATATATATATATATATATATATATATATATATATATATATATATATATATATATATATATATATATATATTCGGCTCTTAACAGAAAGGTTCCGGTTTCGAGACCATGCTATCACAAATTTAGTTTAGTGAGCGGTTAAAAATAAACATTATTAAAATATTGGATTCTAATATATATATATAGCGCATGCGCTTTTAACCCAGACGAACGAATTACAATGCATGCATCCTTATTTGATAATCGTTAGAAGAAATCTTTGTTCTTTGAAACGAATAAAAGCAAGAGCTGCTGCACCTTCACTTCAGTTCACCATGGCTTTCAAAGAAAAGCGTTTCATCCTGCTCTTGTTTCTATCGCTCTCCTTGTTCTTCTTGTCGTATGAGGTATGTAATGTTTTTATGCATTAATGACAGTGACACCTAGATTACCTAGAAGTAGATTCCATTTTTGTTTGTTAAAAACTCTTGTTCTCGCAAGTAGAATTATGTTTTCCAAATTAGTTTCAAAACAGACAACAGTTCAAATTAATTATGTAGCAAAAATGTTTTCTTACATGATATTTCGAGTGCAATTGTTTGCATCATATATTATACCTGAGGTATGCATTTTCAGATCTCTTTAACATCAGAAATATATATATTTTTTAAAGTGCAATTGTTTGCGTCATATACTTTACCAGAGGTATATGTATTCTGATCTCTTCAACATCAAAAACATTTTACTTTTGATTTCTGCGACAATATATGTATGTATGAATATGAATAAATTCTGGGTTGGACTTTTTTGTTATCGAGATATGACAGATTGGGTTAGGTACTTGCATATTTCTTTCAACGCAAAATGTGATAAGCAGCAACAACGATAATATATATAATCCACTTAAATAGACAAGCTTTCCACAAAAAGATCAATCCCCAGATGATTAATTGAGTTTCCCAGATACAAACGTTTGACTGTGGTTTTATGCACTTTTTGCTTCAGCTAGATACTACGCATTCGATTTGTTAATATATCAAATAACACAACTCGTTTTTATACGATCTTACGTTTAGATTAATAAGTGAAATGCAACAAGTTCTTAAGCCATGTCTGCGAATGATGCTTCGTATTGTAATGCACCGATTTAGCGCACACCTTGATTAGGCGCCCACTTCAAATAAGCGCCCACCTTATTTAATCGCATGTAATTAGCTACATTGTAATGCATGATGGCAAAAATTTACTGTTTTATTGCACATTTTGCAACAATCTCTTTCTGTGAAAAGAATAAAACAAAAACAACAACACGTTAGAGCAAAGCAACACTTATGTTAATTCCCTTGATATAACGTTCTTAACTATAGCATTTTAAATCGGATATTCAGAAAGGAAACAAAGTAGATCATGACAACACAATTGTAGAAACCCGAAAACAATAACAAGAATAAAAAATAAATTATCAATAATAATAAAAAAAAAATAAAACTATCAAAAAAATCTCGAAAACAACAAAAAGCTACGCAACGTGGTTAATATGTCGCAGAGGGTTAAAAACTTGACTATTAGGTTACAAAATGAAACTTATAAAAATAGGGGAAAACTTCCTCAGTTGAGAAGTTAAAGGAAAGTTAAGTGGTAATTAGAGCGAAAAATCGGGAAAGGACGACTTTAAATTTGTTGCAAAATTTTTTTAAGAATAACAAAAGAACAGCAATAATTTCACTAACATTTGTCTAGACATGAAATAGATTGGAGACAAGTTCATGACAACGGTATTTGTATGAAATTTGCACTTGCTAAATCTTACAAAAGTTTGTGCGAAAACCATGTAAATAATACATTCTGTTTAAATAGAAAGTGTAAATTTTGGCAGGCTGACATATAACTTTACTTCGGTTTAGAGAGAAGAGGAAAACGAAACGTATGAATCACATCAATACAGAGCCACATTTAAGGAAGAATGTTGCCACGAGAGTTGCAGTTACAAAGAACGAATTACAAACCAATTAACATATGAGGTTACATATCAAGGATTGGTCACCTTAAGGATAACTGAATATCGCGAAAAAGAAGAATTAAACGAACACATATGCGAATACACAGTATAGTAAGTGAGATATTAAGGGCGCATTTGAATTCTAAAATTATTTCTATTGCAGTGAAAATCTGGAAGGAAAATTGCAATGCAATTGCTTTGATACTGACAAAAATAAACCTTATCCTTGCGGCCAGAAATGTAGTGCATGTTTTGCGATTTTTCGAAATAGTCAATTTTATTGTGGAGAAGGACTAGGAATTTTTGCGTACAAATGCGGAAATCGTTGTAACTCCAAAGCTGAGTGCAAGGATCACGAGGACGAGGTTGGATGTTCTATCAAAGATGTGTACACGGATGATCAGATTAAAGCTAACATTGAGCTGAGGATAAAGGGGGAAAGTATGAAAGTATTTTATATGGTGTTTAAAAAATCATAATTACCTTTAAATATATGTGAAATTAATAATATCTGGTAAACTTGACAATGACAGTTTTCCATGTAAATGACGTCATCCGAGATTAAATGTATTTATTTTTAGAGTTTAAGTTTGCGTTTAATCAAAATAAAATACTGGCGATATTCATAATAGAGAAAAGTTAAAAAAATAGATCAACCGTAATTAGTTACAAATAAACAACAATTAAACGAAATTTACCTCCACGATTTATTATGTGTAATAATACGTCGTTTTCAGATAACCATCACACTGATTTCTGTTTAGAGATGACAAACTACGGCGAAGTATACATATTTGGAAGGCCGGTGTGTGATGACTATGTTTCAGAAGCAAATGCAAAAGTTGCTTGCAGAATGTTGGGCTATTCGTCGGACACCAAAGCGTTTTTTAGCAATCAACAATATTCCGATCCCAACTTGCCTCCGGGTAATTTTATAATAGATGACCTCAAATGCAAAGGAAATGAAGCGACGTTTGGAGATTGCAAGCATATAACATGGAATGATTGCACCGCAAACGAAAAACTTTACGTTATGTGTGTTAACCCATTAACAATTAGTTTAGATGGTGTTGGTAGAAAGGGAGTATTATCAATAGACGGATTTCATATCTGCGACAGCAATAATAAACATGATGTGTGTAAGCTTGCTTGCACAAATCGGTTTCAAAAGGATTTTCCTGATAAAGCAGGCGTACCTTGCTACCAATCAGATTCCACTTCCCACAGCGGCGATGATTACTATATTGATAACATAATAACCGATGGTACATCAGTAAAGGATTTAAAACTAGTGGAATCATGCAATAATGGCAAAATACTCAGTATCAACTGTGCTAAATGCACGCAAAATGACTTACTGGAAATAGTCAAAATTTTAAAGGTGAATGGGAGCGTGACAGAAGTTTACCAATCTGTCATTGAAGCTTTGAATATGTTGCAAACCAAATGCCACGATTGGGACTGCTCCCAGGTATCTCCTGAGTACCCGGAATTTTGCTATGTAGAAGCGGCGTTGATAGACGCAAGGCGCTTCACGTTTCCAACGAAAGAAGCGACATTTGTGAACATTTCCACGACGACGAACTACCAAAACGTTCTCAAGGATTTGAAAAAAAATATACAGTTTTATCAACTGCAAAAAGGTTTAGTTAACGTTACCAGAACGCTTACCAAGTCAATTGGCAACTATTTTAGTGGTTTAGCGTCCTTCGATGAAGAAAAAGGTGAAGCCGATTTAGCCTTCGCCAAAAGCGTATGGGAGAAAGCGCAAAGCTCAGTTAAGGATATTTCATCTAAAATTAAAGATAATCTCGCGGAACTGTTGAAATATGCTTTTGCTGTGGTGGCAGGAGATTTGGCTACCGCCCTTTATAAAATGGCTGCCGCTATTGCAAATATGTGCAACCCGGTGGCACTTCTTGGTGGTGGTTCCATTATTGAAGTTTTAGACGCAGGCGCCGAGGTTGGTCAGGCAACGGCAAAGCTCATTCGTTTGGCATTTTTAAAACCGTCCGTCGATGATCTGGATAAAATCAGAAAGCGCATATTTGACAAAGTAAAGAAAAATAATGAAACGTATACAAACATTGCCCGGTTTATCAATGCCGCCAACAACAACAGTAACCTTCTTCCAAACGTTATTGACAAGTTCCTAAAAGCATACAATGACTTTACTCCAGCCGTCAATAATACTGACATTGCAGAATACATTGGCGTGCTCACAAACATGATTGAATCTCTGTGTGATATTGTACAGGATCCGCAATCATTGGTTGGGTCTTTACCCGCGTCCATTGCACTTGGAAAAGGCTTATGCCCGACGACTAAATCTAATATCGCCATATTTGAAGCATCGTTAACAGATATTGCTGAGCAACAAAACGCAATAATGGACAGCTATGCAGACATTGCTAGAGCAAAGGTGGCACAGAACGGCGCACAGAACATTGTACACGCATTAGATGGAAACATGCAGCAGCAGTTAAATGAAATAGTAGTTTCCTGGAAAATAAAATGGTTGATAAGACACCGAGTGATAGATGCAATAAAAAAGTCATGCGATAAAATTACATATATGAACCTAGGATTTGTAACAGATGAATGTAAAAATGCTCTTAAGAACCCAGATGCTGATGTGATTCTAATTATTAATCATGAATCAAAAAACATGGCGGATATGGGATTGGTTAGTAGAGAAGTTCTAATACCTGCGAAGTGGAAAAATGTCCAGAAAGAAGAAATAAATCTTTCGACATTGTTCGAGAAAAGAGAAGGAAAAACTAATGGGTATTCTTATTTAACCATCCCTGATGACGATTGGCTGTTGAAAAACTATTGGATAATGGATCCTTCCGAGGGACCTTTTTTCCTTCAAAATTTTAATTTGTTTCTGCCTGCGAATAATAATGGCAGACGGGTTGTGATTGTTACACTCCAACTATTGGAAAACAATTTGAATGGAAAAAATTATCTTTTCGAAGTTGATAATGAACTTCAGTGTGAATACACTGACAACCCTGACCATTCAGAATGCGACCACCCAAAATATAACGCATACGACATACTCGACTGCGGTTATAAATCCGCTAAAGTTTGTGTTAATGCTGTTGGATCATTTGGAATGTTGCTTCCTCGTATGTCGCACTCAAAATGGATGGTATCAGTAAAATCGAATGGCGACCTTGGATCGCTTTTCCCCAATGGTACGCTCTATCTGAAAGCTCACATTGCATACATCGGCAAAAGCAAAAAAGGTCATGGAACGAGTGATGCTTCCACAACTCAAAAATGTTGCAAACCTAACGAAATGTTTGATCAATCTGCATACAGGACCCCTGGCCTTGTTTATTGTAAACCGTGTCCACCGAAATCCAGCCTTCGTTTAGGAGGTTACTTCTGTGAAACGTGTCCGGCTGGATTTGCCGAAAATGATGAACGGTTTGGTTGCAAACCTTGTGATGTTGGATGGTATAAGGCCGATGATGGACCAGGGAAGTGCGAGAAATGTCCAGCAGGCCAAACCACTGCTAATGAAGGCGCAAGAAGTTGCAAGTAAAAGGTGGGGATTACTTTACAGGACAGGTGTAAGTTGATATTCTTCAGTCTTTCACGTGACATCGGCAAATGTCAATTTACTCACTTGTATCCTTACTGCTTGCTATAATTTTAGGACTCGACTAAGTCATTAGATAAAGATGGCATTCTATTCAATTGATATATATGTTTTTATTTTTTCCATTTTATAAGTAATATTTCACGTATTTGTTAGTTATATATTTCAAGTATTATTGGAGGAAGTCGAAAATTTTTGGTTATAATAAAAGGTTTTTTAAACAAATAACCAGGAACAACACTATGTTTTGGGCTATTTTATTATCAACTCGTTTCTTTAGTGTTTTGTGACAGTGTTGGGGATTCACTTGTAAAATGTACTTATTATTATCAATAAAGATGCACGATGAGAAAGTTGTTGGTTTTACTTACCATTTTAGTGACTTACTAATTATATTCGTCCAAATAATGTATATATATATTACACCATATTAATGTTGTATATTGACGTTCTACCATTGAGCTACTAAATTTTATTTTGTATATTATTTATATTATTATTTTTTTTCTTACAATAAGGTGTGGGTAGAAGTACTGTCTGCCAGTAAAATATACAAATAAAATAGTTTGTTTTCGTTACCAACACATAGGCGATTTTGCAAGTAACAGTAGCTAATTCACCTCCTACAAAAATAAATCTAAAGGGAATTCTTTTAAACCGAACTGAAAAGAAGAACTTTCAAAATAATTCTCTTTCCACTAACGCAAAATTACACGCGTAGCAAAAACTTATCTTCACTGAATGAATTGAAAACTTACTGGATCAATTTTGGATAGAGAAGGATTAATCATGATTAACTTTTAACTTTGTAAATATATATTTTTTAAACAAAGGTTACTCTTGTTTGCCTATATACTTTATTTTATTGTACATATTATATATACTGTACATTATTTATTTCATGCCAAATCATAATAATAATAATATTAATAACAATAAAAATTATTCAATTTCGTCATAATTTAACATGATTTTGTGTATAAAGGAGGTACCTAAGCAGATACTCAAAACCTGAAGAAATTCTTACTTTATCAACCAGCTATTTAGATAGTCAAACCCTCAAAAAATTCTCACTTTATCAACCACCTGCGTGGATAGTCAATACCTCAAGAAATTCCCACTTCATCAACCACCTACTTTATGTAGATAGTCAGAACCTGAAGAAATTCTCACTTCATCAACCACCTACCTTTATGTAGATAGTCAGAACCTTAAGAAATTCTCACTTCATCAACCACCTACCTTTAAGTAGATAGTCAAAACCTCAAGAAATTCTCACTTCATCAACCAGTTGCACAAATAGTCAAACCCTCAAGAAATTCTCACTTCATCAACCACCTACTTTATGTAGATAGTCAGAACCTGAAGAAATTCTCACTTCATCAACCACCTACCTTTATGTAGATAGTCAAAATCTCAGGAAATTCTCACTTCATCAACCAGTTGCACAAATAGTCAAACCCTCAAGAAATTCTCACTTTATCAACCACCTGCGTGGATAGTCAATACCTCAAGAAATTCTCACTTCATCAACCACCTACCTTTATGTAGATAGTCTGTTATGTCTCAAATAAAATACACGAAATACACGGTGAGTCTATATCTCTCCTCTTTTCAAAATGTAATGTGTACATTAAAAAACTCGTTAATAATTAATCGTTTCTCCGTTCTCCTCGGTCCGCATTCTTGTGACACGTCGACTTAACACACGTGTTTAACACAAACATGACTGCACAGTCAAATGAAGATATAACAATCCTCCACCTTAAGAATCATACTCCCTTAAGTAAGCCGGTCTACGTCTCATTCTCCCAGAACGTCTTGGCTCCGCCACAATTGTCTCACTAGAAATCGCACCCTTATTTGACGTCAAAACACTTGCCCCAGCATGATCAGCATCTTCTGTCGGAACCTCCGTTGACTCCTCACCTCGACTGTCTGGATAACTCTCCAACTTTCCAAAACCACTACTATCTGCTTCAGACCTATAATCCTCAGCTGTAGACAAATTGGGAGTTTCAACAGAAATTGACTCATCAACTAGAGATCGGTCCGAACTATCACGTCTGACAATCTGATCTACATGTCTATGAGCCACATGCCCCTCGTCCGTTCTAACCTCGTAATCAACATTTCCACAAACAGCCACAATGACACCGGGAGTCCATTTCCGATCAGCGCTATACATCTTGATCATCACATCGTCATTGATGTTAAACGCGCGAAGCTTCCCTTTATATACACGTTGCTTCTCTGTCACAGTAGCGTGAAGATCTGGGCGTACTAGAGTCAAAGCAGATCGCAGTTGGCGTCCGAATAATAGTTCAGCAGGAGAAATACCGGTTGTGGTATGTGGTGTTATTCTGTACTTAAACAGAAAACGACATAATTTGGTATGGATACTCCCTTCTTTTAACGTTTTCAATGAATCCTTTAGTACACGCACAATTCTTTCCGCTTGACCATTAGATGACGGATGATATGGAGCAGAGAAAAGATGATCGACACCATTCTTTAGGAGAAATGCATTGAACTCCTTGCTGGCAAACCCTGGTCCATTGTCACTGACCACAACTCTCGGCAACCCATGTGTCGCAAATAACTTCCTTAGAACTCCAACAGTAGTTTTTGCATCGGTACTTTCAACAACTTCTACCTCAATCCACTTCGAAAAACTGTCAACCACCACCAAAAACGTCTTACCATCAACAGGTCCAGCATGATCAATGTGAATCCTTTCCCAAGGTCTAACCGGATACTCCCAAGAATGCACTGGTGCCTTTGTAGGATTGCTTTGACTCCGCTGACAAATCTCACATTTCCGAACAAGTTCTTCAATATCCCTATCAATTCTCGGCCACCAAACATAACTCCTGGCTAATGATTTCATCTTACTCATCCCAAGATGTACCTCATGCAACTCTGCCAGAACCTTACTTCTCAAAGAGCTTGGTATAACGACTCTCCCTCCCCACAATACACATCCATATTCCGTAGTAAGCTCCGACCATCTAGACACATACGGTTCCATCTCTTTTATATCACTGGCTGCCTTATCCATACCCTCCAACACCATGTTCATCACTGGCCCAAGCAACGGATCTTTCCTGGTTTCAATCTTGACTTCTCTTCCAGTAACCGGTGCACTAACCAAATCCATCATCAAAACCGAAACAACCTCCTGCGATACTTCCCCATTCTTGGCATCAAGAGGCAGACGACTTAGTGCATCCGCATTCAGATTTGAATCACCCGGACGATATCGCAAAACATAATTATATCCTGATAACAGCAATGCCCATCTTAACACTCTTGCAGCTGACCGCGCAGGCAACCCACTTGTCTCAGCAAACAAACCCAACAACGGCTTATGATCTGTATACATCGTGAATTTCTGACCAAATAAAAATTGATGTAGCTTACGCACTTCAAAAACTAATGCTAACCCCTCCTTCTCAACCTGTGCATAATTCCGCTCCGCAACAGTCAATGTTCTAGAAGCATAACATACGGGTTTCTCACTACCATCAAACATAACATGGCTCAACACTACTCCCAAACCAAATGGACTGGCATCACAATGGACGACTATTGGTTTCGACTGGTCAAACCGAACAAGTAATGGAGCCTCGCACAACATTCTTTTTACCGAATTCAATGCTTCCTCGCAACTCCTGTTCCAATTCCAGCCAGCACCCTTCCGCAATAGTTTATGAAGTGGTTTTGTCACTGTAGCCATTTGTTTCACGTACGAATTGTAGTAATTGACCATTCCAAGAAAAGATCTAAGCTCGGTGATGTTGGTCGGTGTTGGTGCATCACGAACAGCTTCAACATTAGTAGGCATAGGTTTTATTCCCTCTTTGCTTATGACATAGCCACAATATGTTACTTCAGGCTGCATGAACGAACACTTTGATACTTTTAAGGTCAATCCAGATTCTTTCAGTGTATCAAGAACAGCCCGTATATTATTAATATGATCATCATCGGAATATCCAGAAATCAGTATGTCGTCTACACGAATTTTCACAAATGGAATTTTTCCTAATCGCTTGTCCATTTCCCTTTGAAATATTCCTGTTGCACTATGGACACCAAACTGAAGTCTACTCGGACGATATAGACCTTGATGGGTATTTATCGTTAAAAGCTCTTGCGAAGATTCATCAAGCTTCAACTGCTGATATGCCTGCGATAAATCCAACTTGATAAACCGTTCGCCTCCTTGTAATGTAGCAAGCTGGTCAATGGTGTTTGGTATAGGGTACGAATCCACTGGAGCAGCCGTGTTAATTGTAACTTTGTAATCGCCACATATCCTGATCGGCCCTGTAGGATTCTTACTATCCTTCAACACCGGAACAATAGGTGCCGCCCATCTTGAATACTGAACCTTCTTCCACACACCTTGTCTCTCAAGCTTATCCAACTCCTCTTCAACTCTTGCTCGCAATGCATAAGGAACTGGTCTTGGCTTAAAAAACTTCGGAACAGCCTCTTTCGCAACGGGAATATGAACCTTGAAACCCTTCAAACAACCTAGATCATCTGTGAAGACCCGAGGAAAACCCTCTATCAACTTTTGAATCCGCGAATCAACACTTCCAACCTTGTTGACCCTACTAATCGGAAACAACTCTTCCCAACTCACTTTAAATCGACTCAACCAATCCCTACCTAGCAAAGAAGGTACATTCCCCTCAACTACCGTTATTGGCAACTGACAAGTTTGATCACCGTATAATACATCTACTACCCCAACACCCTCTGGTTTGACCACTTCACCCGTATATGTCTTCAACCTCAGATTCGACCCCTCCAACGGACCTTCCTTCCCTGTTCTAACCCGATTGTAAGCCGAAACACTCATAACTGACACCGCCGCACCTGTATCTATCTCCATCCTCAAATCCTTTCCGTTAATTTTCACGCCCACCATAACTGGCTTATTCGCCCTCCCGACCTTCGTATGCAAGGAGTACAAAGACAAAAAATCGACATCACTATCATCCTTGGTACTATCACTACCACTCTCCTGGCTTGCAGCCATTGCCCTTATCCCGACGTTTTTCCATTTCCCGCTAACAGACTCATCTTTCTTCTTCACCGATTGACATCGCCTTTTCAAATGACCAACTTTCCCACAATTATAACACTTCGCTGAACTGTACGAACAGCTATTGGCCAAATGTCCCAAGTCTCCGCAGCGAAAACATTCCCGTTTCCCATCACGATTCCTTGCAACTAATTTATGAATATTATTGTCCGTCTCACCATTATCTGCCACTTTATCGGTACGAATTGCTCTGGCATCTCGATATGCTGCTTCAAATGTTCTGGCAGTCTCTAGTGCTTTCTCTAACGTTAAATTTTTAATCGTCAATAACTTCTGCTGCACACTCTCACTATTCAGTCCGCAGACAAATCTATCACGTAAATATTCATTAAGGTTATTTCCAAATTCACAATGCTCTGATTGCTTTCGTAATTCTGCAATGTATGCATTCACAGATTCGCCATTCTTTCTTTCCCTTTTGTAAAATTGAAACCGTTGCGCGATCGAATTTGGTAAAGGTCTCAAATGCTCTGTCAATAATTGTATTATCCGTTCATAGCTCTTGTCCTTTGT
The DNA here is from genome assembly GCA_963930725.1 of Candelabrum cocksii. Lineage (NCBI taxonomy): Eukaryota > Metazoa > Cnidaria > Hydrozoa > Anthoathecata > Candelabridae > Candelabrum > Candelabrum cocksii. The sequence goes on along the minus strand of OZ005677.1, from coordinate 2,367,318 downwards.
ATTGTTCTCGCATAAACTCCTCAATAACTTATATGCCGGTCCACCGATCGTTGAGAGAAAAAGTGCCTTTTTCATGGCAACATCCACTTTCTGGTTTACTACTAAATAATTTTCAAATCGCTCCGAATACTCTACAAAATCCTCGTTTTCCACATCAAAAGACGTCATATGTCCAATTTTGCCAGATAAAGCCATAGTTCTTATTATCCTCGTCGCCAATTGTTATGTCTCAAATAAAATACACGAAATACACGGTGAGTCTATATCTCTCCTCTTTTCAAAATGTAATGTGTACATTAAAAAACTCGTTAATAATTAATCGTTTCTCCGTTCTCCTCGGTCCGCATTCTTGTGACACGTCGACTTAACACACGTGTTTAACACAAACATGACTGCACAGTCAAATGAAGATATAACAAGTCAAAACCTCAAGAAATTCTCACTTCATCAACCAGTTGCACAAATAGTCAAACTCTCAAGAAATTCTCACTTTATCAACCACCTGCGTGGATAGTCAATACCTCAAGAAATTCTCACTTCATCAATCACCTACTTTATGTAGATAGTCAGAACCTGAAGAAATTCTCACTTCATCAACCACCTACTTTTATGTAGATAGTCAAAACCTCAGGAAATTCTCACTTTATCAACCAGTTGCACAAATAGTCAAACCCTCAAGAAATTCTCACTTTATCAACCATCTGCGTGGATAGTCAATACCTCAAGAAATTCTCACTTCATCAACCACCTACTTTATGTAGATAGTCAGAACCTGAAGAAATTCTCACTTCATCAACCACCTACCTTTATGTAGATGGATAGAACCTCAAGAAATTCTCACTTCATCAATCACCTACCTTTATGTAGATAGTCAAAACCTCAAGAAATTTTCACTTTATCAACCACTTGCGTGGATAGTCAATAACTCAAGAAATTCTCACTTCATCAACCATCTGCGTAGATAGTCAAAATAACGAAGAAATTAGGGATTTGTAAAGACATCTAAAAATTGGTAGTTGGACCCCTGAAATTCTACGATAAATAAGGTAGACATTAAAAAAAGATATTCGAATTCCATGTCTTAAATAGTAATTTCCGTTTACTAAGTATGGTTGAATGAGCAAGAAAATTTCCAAATATTTGTTGTTGTTATGGTAACCAGTCCAGTAAATCGATGTAAGTTGGTTCCCTATGATAAAAGACATCGAATTTCAAAATATAAAAAATTACGACGTCAAGCGTGCGAACTTGGAGTACGTGGATACTCTCGGCTCAATAAAAAAGAGCAGAATCAACTGATATCAGATTATAGAGAAGGTAGAGCTGCTTTATATAAGCGGACAAAAACCGATTTGAAGTCAATAGCTAAAGAAGCTAGGATTTCAGGATACAGTAAGTTTAACAAAAAAAAATTGAATGATGTTGTAGCTTTATACAAGACATGTCAAGTCAGAAATTTTAGTGGAGAAAAATGCAGAAGGATAAAAATTTATCTGGTATGATCAAAAATCGAAGTCTAACGGTGGCGTAGCATTTATCTTAGCCCCTCATGTAAAAGTAGATGGTTCACATTTACATATGTCAGGGCAATTAATATCACTTCGTATAGTGATTCATAATATACGCCTTTCTATAACTAATGTCAAGGACTAATGTTGCGAGCGAGAATGCAAAGGACTGTTTTTACAGAGAAAAGCGACAGCGGAATTGTTAACACACTCCAACTTGAAGAGTATTGTTTTAGGAGATTTTAATTCCGCTATTGGTATGAAGTTGGAATTCCATGGTTCTTGGAATAATATTCTACGATTTAACAACTCTAAATATGTTATTACAAATGAGAATTATTTATAGTTTTTTTGTACAAAGATGATCCATGGAGCAAACTTGGCTACGTATAACGCATAGATTATGTTACAACAAGAGGTTTTGTATCTTTGGAGATGCCAACAAACTCTTTTTGACAACAGACCACTTTCTACTTGCGATGGCAATACAATATAATTTTTCAAAATAATAAGAGCTTATATTTAAAACAAAAACCTGCAAACTACCAAACCCCCAAAATCTTTACGATTATACTTTACATATTATTAAGTTTCATGAAAGTAATGAAACTTTTACACAATGACACAATTAATAATCATAATAATAATTACAATTATGGAATAAATTTGGAAGTGAAACATTTCACAATTAATTTTCTGCTCAAGGGATTAAAATAGCCTTATAATGTGTTTTTAGAGCTTTCAGATTAGAAAATTTTATTCGTCGGCCAACCATGGAGGTCGACAATCTTTCCACTTTCTTATCCTAAAGATTTTTCCTAAGTTGAACTTTTCATTTTCCAACTTGAAAATATTTGCCCCCCAAAAAGATTTTAAGTTGTTACGGCCGTGTACCTGGTAATGTCTATGATTCAGAAGATTCCATTGTTCAGTCAATTAAAACCAACATAAATACAACATGCCTATCCAAACCAGCTACCAAAAACGGGAACCTTGGAAGGACGCTGAGCTTCAAACAACTTAGTTAAACATCTTTCATCATCAAATAATGATTTAAAAATACTACATAAGCATATTCGAGTCAAACACAAAGCGTAAATAAAACGGCTTTTCCTTCGAGATAGGGAGCAGCGTTGACACAGCAATTCTGTGTTAACTTCATCCTAAATATATTGGTTTTGTACGCATGTTTTACTTTGTCGCGAAGGGTTTGAAAGCTTTCCCTCGTTGTAGGTGGAAGAAATGTGGTTCACCTCATGTGAATCATGTGTTGCCTTTTGCAGACATTTCTTGTTTTTGTTTTTTTTTACCAGTAAATAAGCAATAGGCTACCACTAATGGTCAATACGTTTTTCTAACAGTTCAAATATGACTACGCTATGTTATAGTAAGCCTACATGCGTTGTTTTTTAAGATCAATTTCAGTGAACATTCTCGCCTTTGTCTTGCAACGTTCGTTTGAAAGCTGTTTCGTGCGTTCCCCCTACAACAATTGAAGAAATCATCACTGCTTGTGTTTCACATACTCTTTCCTCGCCATCTTTGCTTCTTTACTACACCTGTTACATCCAATCATCAACTTTCTCAGCTTGAAATTCTGTGTTAAGCTTACAGAATCCATCTTTAGAAAAGTCATGAACGTATGATAAACGTACGGTGCTCATTCAACCGTAAATACAAAAAAGGGAAACTTTAAGTAACTTGGTATTGTAAATATTGCAGAAAGTAACAGTATATATATATAGTTTACTTGTTTTATGTATAAATTTTCTTTATCTGTTTATAAACAAGTTTCTGTCCATACACTCATTTTTAATAAGCATACAATACATAAATCTTCTGTTAAATTGGACGTTTATTCAACTTTTGAGGTTTGATTAGAGGGAGGCGTTTATTTAAAAATATAAGTTTTTGTAGTGATTTTTTCATATTTTGACTACAAAATCGTCTTCTTCCTCATCTTCATCTAGAAGATTGAACAAAGCATTCGCCTTTTCAACATCCGATTCTGTTGGATCACCAAAAGGATTGGCGTCCATTCCCTCTACATCATGAAGCAATGCATTCTGCTTGTTTAATACATCTCTTCCAACTTTGCAAAATTTAAAACAATGAATAAAACCATCTTCGCTTTCATCAGTTTTGATATTCAGCGTTAATAATCCACTCGACAACTAAACGACGAGGACCAGCTTTCATGGTTTGCCAGCCACTCATCGTATATTTTAAATAGTGCTCCTTTAAATGGTTTGTTCCAGTACACATCGGGATGAACTGGATCCTTACTTGGCTTTTCTAAAAAACATTTAAGATAAACTTAAATAATTAATTTACAGTGTTATTATATTGCATACAGTGTATACTATGCAATATTATTATATTACAGTGTTACCATACAAGCATGAATTAGCAGTAGTATAGAGTTGTGTGTAATGTGGGTGTGCATATCTGCAGAGTTATGATTAGCTAGATAGCTATTAAATTTTTTTGATAACGTCATCAATCTTTAGATGTCTTTACAGACTCATGATTTCTTCGCTATTTTGACTATTTAGATAGGTGGTTAATGAAGTGAGAATTTCTTGAGGTTTTGACAATTTACGCAAGTGGTTGATGAAGTGAGAATTTCTTGAGGTTCTGACTATCTACATAAAGGTAGGTGGTTGATGAAGTGAGAATTTCTTGAGGTTTTTAGTATCTGCTTAGGTACCTCCTTTATACACAAAATCATGTTAAATTATGATGAAATCGAAGTTTAAAAAAAGTGAATTCAGACCCCCTATTCTATGTACTAACTGACATACTCCCAACATACTCAAGTGCAGAAATCACATGTAACATTGAGTGTCTTCATCGCGGCAAACATCAAAGACAAAAATCAATGGTCATAAACTCCTCTTATATTCTTTCAAATTTGATTGGTTATAAAACATTTTCCGCACAAACAAAAATATCATTTGCTAACTGCCATTTGCACGGGCAAAGAAATTTGAGTGAAAACCTGCGTGCTAAAGTCACATGGTTTTTTAAATGTTAGTAATGTGGTAGAAAATGCTAGCATTTCTATGACAACGTTCGTTACGTAATTTATTTTTAATGCTCGTTTTTGTGTTGGAAATTTGCATTTAGAGGGTCATTATCGCTCGTAGACTTTTGACTTCACGGGGCACGTGATTGTTTTGTGTATTTAATTGTTTAACTGGTTTTTCTTGTTATTTTCCCACAGTTTGGGTATAAATTTATTGCGGTTTTATTACAATTTAGTTGGAAAGTACAAATAGACAAGAGAAGACTTACTTGTACCAAAACTCATTTTTGTGCGTTTAATTTACGACAATGTTAGTGCTATTAAGAAGGATAATAGAGATGAGAAATGATGAAAAAAATAAAAGAAAAAAAAATTTGCATGATGTTTTTGGACAACATTTTGTTTATTAATACCAGGATGTAATGCTTTATATGACAATTTAAAAGCTTTCTTTAACAACTTATGGATTCATCAGATTAGAACAACTTATGGATTAGAACAACTTATGGATTCATTTTTTTCATACGTATCATTCAAAAGCTTCCAAGTTATTTCCCCACCAGGGAAATAAAGGAATCCCTATTTTCCCATCAATCTTATATCTATTTTATAAAAAGCGCAATAAATTTTGAAAAAATCCTTAATAACCACACATTCTGATCGAGTCTAAAACAATGAGTTTTAATGTTCATTACCTTTGATAATACTATTTAAAAGTTTGTTTGCACTAAGTAAAAGCCATCAATATTTTTCAACGGCCAAAAATATTTTGATCTATTAATTCTTAGAATTTTAGTGATGCTTTACATGGGAAATGTATCTTTGTGTCTATATGATTCTAGTTCATACATATTAACATGTTTAAATTAAAAATTTTGTTAAAAAAAAATCGAATTTGTCCCAAACATAAAAAATAACAACTTAACTAGTTATTCTGTTTTTTAAATTGTTGTTGTTTAATGCGACGCTTTCTCTTTGACCTTCTTCCTGCGATGTTTATTTCTAACTAGGGTTCAGATCTCATTGTCCGTATAAGGTGAAAACGTGAGGTAATCATTTGTTGTGACGTACATGGTACATAGTTTTGATGTATGAGATTAAGCCGTATAGTTTGTAAGCCGGTTTCTGCATATATTTGTTGTAGCGCTACAACTACTTTCCCGTGATGAAAAACAGCTTTTATAAACGAGCACTAACTGGTAAGAAAACGAGTCATGGCTCCAGTCTGCACTGAAACAAAAGACGATATCATTGAGCGATCAAGAAAATATTTACGTCTTCAGGCAATTTGATGGAGTTGCGATTTGTTTCTTACTTTTTTTTAAGTCCTCGATTGTTTAACCTGAATTATATTGTAAATTTTTAACATTTGGGTGCTTCAATATTTATTTTTAAGGGCACAAATTTTGCTTCATTTTTATTGCCCCCTCCCCATCTCTCCTACTTCCGCCTCTTCACTTCAAAATTTTCCCATGATGTAACAACTTCAGAATCTCCGCCATCATTCTAATCTTTAAAGGTAACATAAACTCCACTAAATTCTGGAAATTCCTCCCTTATCTTCGTGACGAACGGGCTGCTATTATTCGTCGTACGTAACAACCAAGCTTTATTTAGATAAGCCAGCTAAACTGGCGATATGCTGCATATCGATACGATCTGAAATAAAATATCTAATGCAAATTTCAATATCTAATTCTTCTTATTTTTTGAAATATACAGATTTACATAACAATTTGTTAAATGAAATGCAAACAGGGGTATATTATCTCTAGGAGGAATCCAGACCCCTTCTCTGTCATTCAGATCTACCATACAAGTCCACAATACATATCGATTTAGACATACAGGCGCAAAAGATTCGTGCTGTGTAACACAAGAGAGATGTCTGGAATTTAAATTGAATACATTGAAACTCGTTTTCTGGATGAACTAAATTATGCATAATGTGTAAAAACAACTGGGAAGTCATAAAGAAAAAATAGACAGAACAATTTTCTGATATAATAACGAAGCAAATCACAACAAAGTTAGTAAACTGATAAATATTTATAGTAATGCCATCATTAAATTGATAATGTTTACATAATTTTGCCATTATTGTAGTCTACTTCAGAATTAAGATAGGCACCATCAAGGTTCTTTTTGGCCAATACTTGTTGGATCTTATTGGTTTGGCTAAGAGACCGATGATAGGCCAATGGCGCTGCCCTAAAATGTGCCCTTGCCTCAGTCACATTAGAAGAGCTAGAAGGTTTACCCTGGGCTCTACTTTGCTTTTTAGGAAGAGTAGGTAGGGCCACTTCCTCTGTAGATTTGATGAGATTATTGTAAACCTCTTCAACATTTTAGGAATTGACTTCATTGGAAGAGAGAGATTGGAACATATTATACAATTCAAGGGTGAATTTCTTTGCGAGGTCTTGGTTAGTGGAGACTTCTCTCCAGTCAATTGCCTTTATAGGATGAGGTTTAGCTTCTTTGGATGTTTGTAGACTAAGTTTAATGGTGGCAGATACAACTCGGTGATCAGAGGCAACAGAGCTAAATGTAGAGAAAGACCTTGAATCCCTAATGCTATTACGCCACTTTTTACGGAAGATGACATAATCCAATTGTGCTCTGTTACCATTGGAATACTCAAAGATCCAGAGCTGCTCTTTTAGTTTCATGAATGAGTTATTAGAGCTAAAAAGATTGAACTCATCCATGAAGTCTTGAAACGTTTCCCCATTGTGATTAGTTACACTGTTATACGTAAACTTAGACTCGTTTGGTCCTAGTTTGGCAGGTCGCCAGCTATAACAAGGAAGTTATGTGCAGGTACTTGTTCAACAGTGGATCTAAGTGTTGCATAAAAATTGTTAATCGTGTCTACTGGGGATGAATTGGTAGAACTGTAGACACAAATCACAGTAGTTTTAGGGTTGCCCTCTAACTCAAGCACCAATATTCTAGGAGTGATAGACTCAACGCCCAGGAGGTTATTATTGACTTTAGATGAAAGAAGGAAGCCAACACCACCAACAGACGCATTACTGGAGTTCTTTGATGCTGAGGAGGTAACCAGTTGGTATGAACCTACTTGATGGTACTTAAGGACATCATTTGGATGGTGAAAACGGTGTTCTTGGATCACTATGATGTCAATATGATGTAAATGAGCGCTGTTGCCCAGTTCATCTAGTCGGCCACGAAGGCCAAGAGTCCTTGCATTGAAGGAACTGATTATTGTGTGCTTTTTACAGCTCACAATATGATGCCTTGAGGCATGCGGAGTGGCAGCTGAATCATCACGTTCAAGAGGTGTCCGTCCCAGAGGCTTTAAGACACCCCTGTCATAAGATGCATCCTGAGATGTAATGTGGTCAGAAGCAGAGTCCAGTAAAGCAGGGGCTAGACCTATATCAAGAGGTATACCACTCAGGGTCTTTGTTTTGTGCCTTTTGTTCAAATTGGTCGAAGTTCTCACGCTGCGACACCACATATACTTGGGGTGATTTCAATAGTTTTATTGTCATTCCTAGCTCCATATTCTCTTTCTGAAGGGCAATACTGACTTTATTAAATCGTTGTAGTATATTGTTCCAGAATTCAGCCATGAATATACTTTCAAAAAGCAACATGCTTTTCAAGAGATTCTGTGCTTCATTGATTGTGTCACGTGTTTGGTTTTCATCATCTGATAGACATTTCAGAGCTTTTTGAATTTGTGTGTATGCCAATGAGAGAGCTTTTATAGCATCAGCATGTGCAGACCATCGTGTATCTGTCAGACGTTTGAGGACCAACTGTTTCTTTTCAAGAAGCTCTAACATAATTTTCCACCTGTGATCTAGAGAAGAAGTTGTAGTTGTTGTACAAGTCCAAAGAAGGAGACTGCTTCCAGGCAGCAATCCACGGCACATTGACCAACCAGATTTAATGAATGGGCAGAACACGGTATGAAAATGGAAACCTCTAAAATTTTAGCTCTCATTCCATTATACCTTCCAGACATATTCGAAGCATTTTCATATGACTGCCCACGTGCATTACCAACATAAATGTTGTGTTCCTGAAGGAATTTAATAACATTGGTTGCTAAGTATTCACCAGTATGTCTTTCAATCGGCTTAAAACAGAGGAAACGTTCTACCACCTTATTGGTTTTCATTGAAACATACCGTACAATGATAGTTAGCTGGTCAATGTGACACAAATCAGGGGTCGAATCAACAGACAGCGAGAAGTATTTAGCTTTTTGATCGAGATACCGCGCATGCTTAAATACCCTATTTGCATGTTTTGAAAAGAGTAGAAACAATGTGCGCATTCAATTATTTTCATAGAAGCAAAAAGAAAACAACATATATGGTGTTGTGTTTTCATGAATATCTGGAACACTCACGTTTCTTTGTTGTGTCTGATCTAGGGGCTCCATAAAAATGTCCAAAACAACATTTGATGCTGCAAGGCAAACAACTGTTGAAATGCCTCAAAAAAATTTGGGACCTAAAAAATTGAGGGCCCCTCAAAATCGTGGGGCCCCGGGCCTAGGCCCTATAGACCCTACTGTTGATCCAGCTTTGAGGGTGGTTCCCTCAGGAGTAGGAACCCTGGTGCAATTAATTGTAAATTCCATAATCTTTTCAAATGGCTTATAATGGTGGTGTGGTCGCCAGGTCTACATCATTGGAAAGAATTAGGCATCCAAGCCTTAAAGAAGTTTCTTCTTACTCCATGGGGTGGGTTATCCGGCGCTAGATACCAAGCTGGTTTTTATGCCCTGGCCTTATTGTTCGTGCTGCAGACACTAAGGCTGTTGTCAAAGAACTACGAGCCAACTCTGCCCGACTGAAACAGGTTGTATTGGTTTACAGTTTACCAATATCTGGTTGTCCGGATAACAAACTGACAACGACCTGACCTGACCAGCATATAAAAAATATTAAAGTCGGTTTCCGTCTCTTTCAACACATCCAGCTGTTCTTCTTTGCTGCAATGCTGGTATAAAAAGAACATTTTTTTTTACAAATTATAACATCATGCTCTTTTGTTACAAATGTACTTAATGAAAATCAATAAAAAAATAATTCATTTAACTTTTATATTAAAACAAGTTCAGTTTACGGAAGAGCTACATTCCTCACCAGAGCATATTTCTTGATGTCATACGCGTTGTAGACAGTACGACCCCCGCAAAGATATAGACCAATCGAGTTTTTTTTTTAAGTTACAATATTGAAGATCAAGCATTAACAAAAAACACGCGAGAATGCATGAATGCACGACGCATGCAATAAAACCTAAAGGGACGCAATAAATGACACAACAAAACACGCGAGAAAACTGATAAAATCCTCACTCTGCGATGGAGTGTGGCCGTAAAAATGCTAGTTGAATCATAAGTGCTTATTTGACATCTCGTGTATTTTTTCATCTTCTAACTCGCCGTTTGTTCAAATACCTATTTACTGATATTTACCCCTGGAAATCTTTATTAAATTTTTGTTGTTCTTGCATATTTTCAATATATTCCAAACGTAATTTGGAAAAGATTTGAAATTTGAAAGCAAAATGTTGATTACAAGCAAAGTTATAGTGATTTGTAATGGGTTATTTTTGCTTCTTGAGCAATCTAAAAAATCTAAATTTCATGCACCGTGAAGGAGAGCCGGTGGTGCCGAGTTATAGTCCCAAAATTGACCTTGCTAACGTTGATATTCGTAATCTACATAAGATTTGCAAACTTTTGGTATACAGAAAGTCAAGTCTTCGAAGTATGGTTTAACCGTCATCTCATGGACTACTAGGGATAAGTTTTACATAAAACGGGACCCTCTATTTTTCGAGCATGAAAAAGAGGCAATCTACAATTTCTATGCTTTAATTAAGTAAAAAACCTTTATATATGTTTAAGCCAATACGAAATAACTTAATTATGAACTATTAATTTACTTTATTATTTTGCAATTGTGTAGGTAATTTAGAATCACTATAAAAACAATTGTAACATCTACGAAACATGCCTTTGGAATTAAAATGTCTTTTTCAACGTTTACAGTACAGTTAACATACTGAAATGTAAAAAAGAGGAACATTGACTTCACTGCATCCACGCATATATATATTCGAACGTATTTACAAAACAGGTATTCTATTGTACAACGCTGCTGGGTTGAGGCAATCTATTCTCCGCCATAACTTTCTCTACATCGTAAAAAGACATGTCGTCATGGGCATAGTATTCCGGACATTTATACGTTGATGCGTAAGCCTCGTATGCTGCTTGTTCTTGCGGTATTGAATTATCTTGCTTCCCTGGATATGAAATAAATTGAATTTAACTTAATGAAAGAAAAAGGTTAATGGAAATATAGAAGTATAAGAGCCATAAAAAATTAATTTAAACATAAAAAGGCAACAATGACAAAATTCAAAGCCATTTTAGTACAGAAAGTCAGAAATTAAAAAAAAAAAGATCTATAAATAGTCCCATTGAAAAGAGAGTTCAGCATAACATTACAGAATATTGATAGACCATTTGCGAGATAGCCAATTTGAAAATGAAAACGAAGCTTGGGTTGAGCTTTGTACGTTAGGGTTGAGTTGTCAATCATTTTATGAACTTCTCAAGTTTTACATTGCTATCTCGAAAGGGGTCTATTGATTTCAGAACCCATGTAAGGCTGGGCAATTCCCAATGACGAAAACAATTTAATGTAAAATTAATTTAAGCTGGATATATTAGCTATACATTTATACCTTGAGTGGATTAATTTTCGCGAGGTAAAAAATATCACATTTCGCGAGTACCAATTTTCGCGAATCAGCCTTTTCCAAATATTTTGCGTGTACTAATTTTTACGAATCGGCCATCCTCAAATTTTTCGCCAGGACTTATTTTCGCGAATCATAAATTGTTAGAATTCAAAAAAAAAATTTTAAAATGTGGGGTTATCATAATAAACAAGAAGCCGGTGGCTTGAAAATTTCCGCACTTGTTAAGGTTATCAGGTTTAATTTTAATTTTTAACGTCGATTTTGATGTACAACCGAAAGCAAAAAAGAAAAAAGACACTGAAAAAACTGTTCATAAACCCAAAGGGTGCAAAGACATACGATTTTTCTTCTAAAAAAGATAATAATGGAAAAAAACACCGTTTTTTCTCAAAAATTTCGCGAATCAGCCCTGTTCAATTTTTTCGCGAGTATTAATTTTCGCGAATTGGCCTTCTTTGAAATTTTCGCGAGGACATATTTTCGCGAATTTGGCCATGATTCGCGAAAATTAATCCATTTAAGGTATATATATAGAGCAATTTAATACTTTATTTAAAAGACACTTAAAATCACCACCTTTCTTGCTTTTGCCTGTTGACTTTTTTGATTCTGTGCTCTTTTTACGAGTGCTTTTATTTGTGGTTGCTTTCGTAACGTAAGAACGTAGGGTGAGTGACCGCATAGATCGTAGAGAGAAGTCCTAAGCAATCATTTAATAAATATATATTGGAGAGTTGGTGTTTCGTATCTAATGGAGTACTCTCCCCTGCCTAATTCTAGGGGAGGGTAGAATAGCTGGGGTGGGTGGAGACAAAGGCAAAACATCATAGATTGGGAGGGTTATAATAGTTGAGAGGGGTAGAGAAATCTTTAAATTATCGTAGATAGGGAGGGTGGTCAATAGTTGGGAGAGGTGGAGGTAATATAATTTGATTAAAATATTATTCTGTGTGCATATAGTCCAGTAGCCAGGGGGGTCAACCTTGCAAGTCAGGGGTACATTTTGAGACCTATACAGTTGGATTCTACAATGTATAAGGATTCTTAAAAAAGTTGTTTGCCATTTTGATTTAATTTATAACGTATATTTTGCAGACCAGATCAAATATACAGTATCAAATTTACAACTCAATACATGTTAAGAAAAAGGAAATATAGCTGCAAAACCTGACATTATTTGAAGGTAAAACTGTGCATGGGTATTGCCAATAGTTAATAGTATCTTCCTAAATATTTATTAGAAAAGCCAGTGGTTAAAAAGGTGCTGATGTCGGCATCTTTTGACGTTTTTTTCTATTTTTTCGTCGTAAATTGATAATTTATGAAAATGTTAACAGTTTCTTGCATAGAAAATATAGTATTTTGATTATTTTAAGAGTTGCAGGATAATCTAAGATTATTTGGAACCTTTAGGCTTCGCTATGTAACTTCTTTTTGTACATTTTACAGACCAAATTAAAATGGGAACGTCAAAGTCAATGAACTATCAAATTTAGCAATTTCTAGTGTATCATTAAAATTGTTCATGTTCTGAAGGTAACCATCGGAGATTCTGACAAAATATACCTGCTGGTAGTTCTTCAAAGAAAATGATGAAAAATAACATCAGCATTTTCCCGTTGTTCTTATTTTTCTTCGTCTTCATCGTGTTCGCTATCGCTTAATTCACTGCTGTCATCACTGCTTTCTTGACCTTCGCTTTCACTTTCCCCATCGTTATTGTCGCAGTTGTTGCAGTTGCAAATAGAGGTGCATCTGAGGTTTACTATCTTACACCGACACGCATTTGTTAAGCATCTACAAGAAAAAAAATGCTTTTTCAGAGTCACTCTTCGTATAAAATTAACCATTACTGAATTTTGCTAATACCTGCTTTTCTTGCAACCACACGATATGAATTCCAATATCACTTCGAGAGCTGGAAGTTGTGTTACCCACTGGATGGCTAGTTTCCAATCTTTCACATACCAACCGTGATCATTTGGTTCTGGATTTTCGAACTGTACATCAAGAGCCCTCTTCCATTCAAATACCTGATAATTGACCCTCTTCAAATGAAGCGCCAGGGCATCAGCGGTTGGTGGTAGTCTCTGAGGATCTGCGAGTTTCTTGACACTAGTGAAAAGTTTAAATCTAGCATCATTGACGTTAGTTACCTCTTTCTCACCATATAGGCTGCAGATATGTTTCTGTATTGGTTCTTCTGCAAAATCTGGCAGAACTAACTCTTCTCCAATGACAGCAAGTGCATCAACAAATCTTTCATTACTCTGCAACACTTTGAAAGCTTTCGCTTTCTCGATACCACTAAATGAACTTGTCGAGTCACAGCCAGTAAGTGCATGAAAAGATGGTAGTACATTTGATAGGCTTTCAGACAATGTGTTTCCTTTAATGTTATAGATTTTAACGTGTGCTCCTGTGCCATATTCCACATAAATCAAACAATCGAAGAGTTGTTGATAGTAAATGGCAAGCACAAGGACATCTGTGTCAACTGTAATTATTTTGACACTGTTAAATCCATAACCAGATGCGAATGAAGCACATAAGAACAGTTTTGTATCAGCTTCTTCTTGCTTGCTGCACAATTCTGGAACTGGAACTGCCCTCATCTCACCTCTGCTATTTGAGATACAATATGCTTCGTCTTCTTCCGTCATAAAAATTTCCTTATCTCCAACTTGTCTGTCGTGTTCATTGTATGCAGACCAGTCAGCAAAAAGAAATTTGATCAAACTCGTCTTGTTAGCCGAGTTTCCCAGAGACTTTGTAAATTGCTTTGGCACTTTTTGATCTCTTCTCAAAATGTCCACACGTATAGAGCCAGAATATGATCTTTTCTCCCTTTCCATTGATTTGATGGATTTTTATAAGTATCGGTCTGTTACGAAGAACACAAGCCTTGCATTACCATCTGTGATCTTGCGTAGAAGGTAACTTGAAAGATCTCCAAACGTTTCAAAGCCAGGTGGCAACTTACGGAGAAAGACCATTGCATCAAAAATGGATACTGTGTTGTGTGGAGCATACAATACTTGAGCAATGAATGGTTCCATTACTGACTGAAGTTTTGACTTAACTGTCTTGCGCAATGGACCATCATTACATGCAATAGACAGTGGAAATGGAGATAGTTCAAACTTAAGAACTTCTTTTACGTCAACATCTCTATGTTGTTGTATTGTAATTAGTCTGGCAAAAGTTTGTCTGCCAGCTTTGATCGCCACAGTGCAATTTTTTGTTGATATTTGCTTTTTCTCCGCTGTCCCAAAAATTCGGAGCTTGTTCTTTTTTATTGGATCATTGAAATTGACCTCATTTGAAAATACCCTTTCTTTAAAAAACTTTCTCAGGCACTCCTGTCCTTTAAATGTGCATCAAGCAAATCTCTCTGTGTCTCTTCATCTGCAACAACTCCAGACATACAATTCAGGAGAGCCTCACTTTGCTTAAATGGATTTTACCACTGAGTGAAAGTTTCGCAGCAAGCTTTAACTTGTTTCTCGTCAAAGTGCTTCCTCCGTTCCTGAAGATCTTTGTGTGTTTGACTTGACCCATCCAGTCCAAGACTTAATTTAAAATCTAGTGATATTGGAAGCAAAAATGTGACTTGAAAGCAAATACAAACATTATATTAATTTTATTAACCTTTAAACTAAAATGAAAAGAATAAATCACAAGAATAAATAGATACTGGATAGCAAACCTTCTTCTCAGAACTTATATACATCCGTTCTGTAATATCTACCCCAGATCTGCAAGGTTAATCCGTTGAAGAAAAATAAGAACAACGGAAAAATGCACTTTCCCATCGACCATTTTCTTTGAAGAACTACCAGCAGGTATATTTTGTCAGAATCTCCGATGGTTACCTTCAGAACATGAACAATTTTAATGATACACTAGAAATTGCTAAATTTGATAGTTCATTGACTTTGACGTTCCCATTTTAATTTGGTCTGTAAAATGTACAAAAAGAAGTTACATAGCGAAGCCTAAAGGTTCCAAATAATCTTAGATTATCCTGCAACTCTTAAAATAATCAAAATACTATATTTTCTATGCAAGAAACTGTTAAAATTGTCATAAATCAATTTACGACGAAAAAATAGAAAAAAACGTCAAAAGATGCTGACATCAGCACCTTTTTAACCACTGGCTTTTCTAATAAATATTTAGGAAGATACTATTAACTATTGGCAATACCCATGCACAGTTTTACCTTCAAATAACGTCAGGTTTTGCAGCTATATTTCCTTTTTCTTAACATGTACTGAGTTGAAAATTTGATAGTGTATATTTGATCTGGTCTGCAAAATACATGTTATAAATAAAATCAAAATAGCAAACAACTTTTTTTAAGAGTCCTTATACATTGTAGAATCCAACTGTATAGGTCTCAAAATGTACCCCTGACTTGCAAGGTTGACCCCCCCTGGCTACTAGACTAATAGGGCTTCAAGAGTATTTGATCAAATGTCTGAAATCAAGTCAAACTTTTTATTAAGATTTATTGATGTTTTTATGAATTTTTTTTGAGACGGCAACGTATTTGAACTTTTTGAATAGACTGACAGACAAACTTATTATCAATAATTTCAGTTGTGTTAAAAGATTGATTAATCCTTTTCATAATTGTGTTAAATTTCCATAGTTTGTGCAGGCTTTCTCATATGAGGCGTGCGATCGCACACGCACACCTCCACACACGTCTTAATCTCCTGAGGCGTGCGTTTAAAAGCTCTCCTCAAATTATTTTCTTCGCGTAAGGCGTGCGACTACTCGCACACCTCAATCATATCACGTTTGTTTAATTTTCCCCATATTTCGTACAGAACATTAAACGCTCCGAAAATCTCCAAATTATTAAATTAAACAAAAACTTAAACAAATTTACATTCACATTCATTTGAATGACCATTAAAAACACGCGATGATTGTTGTTTAGTGACGTAGTTTACAACATTGTTATGCTCCTTCTGTATGCCTAAAGTTGTTACGTCGAAAGATGCGCAAAATGTTTCATTTGTTGATTTATTGTCAACATGTTTTATCTTTTGATTTTCTATCAAGTTACAGAGTAGTTCTTCTGCATTAGTTTGTCTTTGAGTTGAAAGAACCTGTAGTGCATCATGTTAGCATGTCTGTCAGTTCCTTTTGAAAATATTTGTGTTGGCTGGGTTTTAATTCTCTAGCCAATTTTGTTTTAAATAAATAAGTTTTAAACATAAATTTCGCAAGGGCTAGTTTCGAGTTAGCAGTTTTGAAGCGTAGTGCAATTGAATTCTGGTAGACTGTCTGGAATTTGGATATAAAACTAATACAGACCGCGTTTAAGTCCACGATAAAAAAAATGGAAGCAAAAAAATGTAATTCACTCGCTCTAAATACCGAGTTTGATTAAACAAACTTATATTAAAAAATATTTATTGCAGAACTCAAAGTATCATCAATACATTCAGCTAAATAAGTAAAACTTATTTACAAAAAGCCTTGTTTTAAAAAAAATTGTTTACAGATAACATTAATGTTGACAGACAGAAGTGTGTATGTTACTATGGTTACTAATCGTATGATTAGAAGAAGTAAAGAAAATAAATATGCTGAAAAAGATTTTTAAAAACTGACAAATATGTGCTTTAACTGATTGATTATTCAGAAGAATTCAAATCACAAAACCATTTTTTATAAAACGCTGAACGTTTAACGCTTCTGTCCTCCAGTTTTAATATAGAAGAAGGCAGCGTAAACAAGGAAGTTAAGGCTTTGAGAGTCAGTCACTTATAATTGACGCTTAGCCCTTGTGTTTGGGGTTCACGAGCATGAACGTCCTCCACTTGTTTACAACTTTTAAAACATTTTTTTTAAAAGGCGTTTCATTTAGAGGTCATCAGTAACATATACGGCAAACAATAGTAAAATAGATTGTTTAAATTATTGTTGTAACCGAATGTCAGATGCTTTGTTGTTTTTAAAATTTAAACCATAAAAATACAACAACTTTTCAATAATAGTCGCGGAAAGTGGAATATTTTATTAAATGATAAAAATTTTCTGCGTTAAACATCGCGTACCTAAATCTGTGAATATGTAATTAAATATTTAATTATGCAGTAAACGACCAAGTCAATGTATTTTCAGATTTAAAGCCAAACAAGAAATGTTTTAGTTTACCGCGGAAGTTTTAAATGACAGAATTAAAAAATGAGATGAAAAAATGAAAAAAATTATTGCGCGTCATCGCACGCCTAGACAAATTCAGGCGAGTGGATATCGCACGTCTAAAATGTTTTTAACTTCGGTTATGCGTGCGAAGCACCACACGCCTAAATTTTTCTTATGAGAAAGCCTGTTTGTGGTGTCAATTGTTAGAGAGTGACTTCTGAAGAAAACATCATTAATTGGGAGGGTCATAATTGTTTGAAATTGAGAAGATTTTTTCCCAAAATCGGAAATTTACCAGGGGCGTACCGTGAAAATTGAAAGGGGGGTCAGACGTAAGAACTTATTATTGAATTATTTATTAAGATTAATTTATCCTTTTCTTAAATTTCCATAATTTGGGAGGGGTGCCAATTGTTAGGAAGGGTGGACTTTTGAAGAA
The DNA here is from genome assembly GCA_963930725.1 of Candelabrum cocksii. Lineage (NCBI taxonomy): Eukaryota > Metazoa > Cnidaria > Hydrozoa > Anthoathecata > Candelabridae > Candelabrum > Candelabrum cocksii. Next base: position 2,349,410 of record OZ005677.1, on the reverse strand, counting down.
ATATTGATTGGAAGGGTCATAATTAATTGAAATTGAGGAGATTTTTCCCCAAAATCGGAGATGACACTCCTCTACAAATAGGCAGAGGAGAATAGTTGGCCCAAAATGTTTCTACTTTTTTATTAAAGACAAGTAGAGCAAATATTTAAATTTTCTCAACTAATCATCCTGGACCAGGCCATTCCACTTAAAATCAATCAAAATAATGGGGACACCCACACCCTTTTCAATTTTGGAAATGGTCAGATACCAATCTTTATGGAATTTGTGCCTAAAAATGTTGTTTTTATAGAATCTTCCCTAGATTGTTTGAAGAGTGCACACCACTCAATCTAAAGTATCATCATGTTGAGAATTCAATAAAGTCAATAAAGGGGGCTGGGACCAAGAGGTGACTATATTTTAGGCACTGTAAAAATATTTAATTCTCTCATGATGAAATGTAACATTTGTGCCTTTCATTACTATATTGTATATATATTATATATATTGTATATTACATATATTATATATTGTAATCATTGTACTTATTTTTGAATGGTTATCCTGTATAAATAAAAATTTAAGAGGGTAGGTGACATGACTGGTTAATTACATGGAGTACTTAGGACACCCATTTTTACAACCAACCAATTTAAGCAAGGCTTGCATTATGCAATGAGGTTCATTCAATAACTCAACTGTAACCAAGAAAGAAAGATATGCCAGAGATTTGGGGCCAGTTTCGTGGACTGAAGTTGAATTATATACTGACACATTGCTGTTATAATAACTTTCAGTTTCAGTTGAATCATTTCATACAAATCCGAGATATTGAAAAAATAAAACAAAAAAGTTCCAATTATATAATAATTCCAATAATAATAATCTATGTAATTAATAGTTTGCAATGTTTATTCCAAGGTGAACATTAGATAAACTATACATAATTTGTTTTTAAATCAGTAAAACATAAAATAATGGCTCATACCACAAACAGCCTCTTTCCAACATGTGCCATATTGGTTGTTTTATTGTATATTTTTTTAAATGTCACTGAAATAAGATAAATGTATTCCTAATCAACATTTCAAAACAATACAAAAATTCTTTGGAAGTCGGTTGACAATGACTAGCACCCGCCGCCCCATAATGACCGTAACTCTAATTAATAAATACATATCTTATCTTAGTCTTCTATCAACTTTTGCAAATTCAGCTATATTTCAGCAAAATATTCTCCAACACAGTAGAATTCTCACCCTGGGCATATTCTTAGAATATTCTTCAAAAAATCCCCATTTTCACCCTGCTATTCTATTATAATTTATAAAGTGTATTCTTGTATAAAAAATATGTGTATAAGAACTGGAATGCATCCCCAATTTATAAACAATAAAAACTTTAAGACAACAGATGCAAAGGTACAGTCACCCACTCAACCAGCAACTTCTTTCTGGATGTCACTGATAACAATCCCTGTCAATACCGCTGCACTCGACCAAGTGTGTTTGTTGTTGTTTAGGATAAAAGGAACCATTTTGTTTTTAAATTATCAATTGTTTATTGTATGTTTTATTATTCTCTTAATTATTAAGTAGAATATAGAATGTCCAAGAATATTTAAAAACACAAACTTCAATTACAAATTAAATTCCTCTAAAAATGATATCATTATATTCAAGGTAAATTTCCGTAGTTAATTTTGAATATAATGAAGACACAAAAACCATGAGCATAATAATATATATATTATACAAAATTAACGAATGATAAAATTAACGCAAAAAAACGCGAGAAAAAATTAACGCAGTCCAAAACTCATTTTGCTTTAAAACTAACAAAATTAACGCAATTTCCTGAATTTTTACCTATCGCAGAAGAAAATTAACGCGGTCAGGGAATTTTTGTAGATTTTATATTTTTCCTTTAAAAACCCTTTTCTGTAAAAATTACAAAGTTTCTGCCAAACTAAATGGGTTCAACGGACTCCCGCTGTTATTTCTGGCATCTGCTACTGCCGTTTTTTACATTTTAATCCCAAACGACTTTTTTGGCGTTCAGGTATCACATTACTAAAATTTTATAAAAATTAACGCAGATAAAAAAAATCCGCGTTAATTTTATCATTCGTTAATTTTGTATAATAAGGTATTAACACAAATCACCAGTGGTAAACCAAGTTGACAAACAAAAGACAAAAGGTGTGTGGAAAAATCATACAAAATCTTATTTCACATTGAACTTCATTTCTGTGACACCCTTTATACCGCATTTAATAACATCCCCACTCTTAACTTCACCAACACCATACGGCGTTCCAGTGATAATCAAATCTCCACGTTCCAGTGTCATGATTGAGCTGGCGTAACTGATTATCTCAGGCAAATTGAAGACCATATCACTAGTATTTGCTGACTGTCGCAACTCCCCATTTACTTTCAACCACAAGTCTAAATTATGTGGATCAGGTACTTCGGTTGTCGGAATTAAATCACTTACAGGACAAAATGTGTCCCAGCATTTCAATGTTAACCAGGGGTGAGATTTCGCAAAAACCTCCCCTTGAAACTCTCTGGCTGTCATGTCCAAAGCCAAAACGTACCCACCCACATAACTCATAGCATTTTCTTTGGATACATTTGAAACCGTTTCTCCAATGACAAAACCAAGTTCCACTTCGTGGTGACATGATTTTAAACATGCTGGAATTTTAATATCCTGTCCCTCCTTGATGAAACTTGAAGGTGGTTTTAAAAACAACAATGGTGTAATAGGTAGTGGCATATTCAATTCATTTGCATGTACTTTGTAGTTTAATCCCACAGCCACAATTTTGCGTGAAAAATTAACAAAATTTTTAAGAGCTTCAGACATCTTCTTTCAAAAGTTTTACCAAAGGTTTTTTAGGGATCTAAAATGCATATATATGTATAGTCCATTGCATAACATATTTGCCATTATATATATAATATAAATGGAAGGTGTGTCTGCCTGAACACTCATAACTCATAACTGCCCCTTACCACACCATGCCCATGCGGACACAACTATACTAATCTTGCGAAGCATAATTCAAGTTTAATTTATTTTCTGGAAAGGTTACCTAACATTTAACATGGAAAACATGGGAACAAAATTAGACCACTGACAGGTTTGCAGGCACAAACTATAAAGACATAATAATCACTACATACGTAATTTAAGTTGAATGTTCCATTCCATTTTTGTAAAAAGATTTGAATATTCAAATGATATGTTTATCACTTAAAGGAAAATACCATAAAATGTCCAAAAGATTTAAAGTTAAAAGTTTCCGAAAATTGTGACTTTCATTTTGTATTTTTTCTAAAAATTTAGAAACAACGGTGGAGAGACAGATATTTCAGTGACGATGAATCAATTGAATATCAACATTTAGACTATTATAATATAATATATTTTGGTTTTAAAGTGTTGGCTTCCTTGCATCTATTGCTCCTTAGGCAATTTCCTTTCGAAAAAATATAAAAGATTTTCAATTTTCATGACTTTTAAAGTTTTCATCGCGTGAAATGATGACGTCACACACTAATAATATTCGATACTGCATTTCCCAAAATATCAATTTTGGGACATAGCTTTTCATTTATTTTTCCTTCTTTTTTAATGCTCTTTTGAATGGTATAAAAGTTTTTACCAAATTCTGACAAAATATTTTTGTCCTGTGTGGTGCCGTCACAAAATAGAAAAATGACCTGGTCATTTGCTATTTTTAGTATGTCCAGTAAAGATTTTTGGGTTCCTGTGATTGCCCTTGTACTATTTCACTAGGTTTTACAATGTCCGTACCCCATTAACAAAAAAAGTTCACCAGCGCCCTGACTATATAAATATAAAGGACGCCGACGAATAAGCAATAAAAAATATTCGCGAGGATAAACTTTCGCAAATCCCTTAAAGTATCCGGCGATAGCGCAATGGTAAGGCGTTCGCCTCTTAATCGAAAGGTTCTGGGTTCGAAACCATGCTATCACAAAGTTGTTTAATGAGCGGTTATAAATAAAAAACGCCGTATTTCATGAAAAATAACCGTAGCACAAATGGGAGCAATTAAATACACTATCATTTCGAGTCTTCATGATAATGCTTAATGAGCATTCTGCGAACCTCGTTAAAAACAAACATAACACCAGTAGTCCTTGGCAAATAACCTGATGCATATAATTGTCTAGTCTTATAGCTTATGTCATTAGTGTTTACTCAAGCACTAGAATTCACATCTTATTAATCGCCGGCCATGCGTATGAGGCACTGGAACTCCCATAGCTCTTGCGTATAGTAACGAAACGAAGTAGGAATGTTGCAACGAAATCACTGCCGTACTCCAAACAAAGCAATATCGGGATACGTCATTTACCGTGCACCCAAATCGCAGGCCACAGAATTAAGGTACGGAAGTCTCTGCCGGTAACAACCACCAATAAATAAAGACCATTGGAAAATTGGTTGAAGAAGAATTTTTGCCTGACTCGATTACTATTTAAAAAGCGTGGTTTTGAATCTTTACCATAATCCAAAAGTCGAAGACTTTAATTATTCCACTTTTTATTGCATAAAATATGCAAAGTAATAATTTGTTACATATAACCATCTATTTCATCTTTTTCATAACTTTATTATTTTTATGTGCCAAGTTATTTAAGGTTTACAATTATTATTATTTTGTTGTTTTTGTTGTTTTTATAAATTTTTTTTATATAACTATAAAACTGTAAAATTAAAATCGTGAATTTAAAATAAAATAGAGATCCAGAACTATATATACATATTTTAATGCGCTAATAAATTAATTCAGTATATTCCCAATCAGTCGAACATCCAAGGGACCGACTAACTCAGTTCGAGATGTTCGAGTTAGCGGGGGTTTTTATGAGAAACTATTAGGGGAGGGTGATGGAAAACAGTTGGCGTTAGCGAGGGTTTTTATGAAAAACTATTAGGGAAGGGCGATGGGAAAACAGTTCGAGTTAGCGAGGGTTTTTATGAGAAACTATTAGGGAAGGGCGATGGAAAACAGTTCGAGTTAGCGGGGTTTTTATGAGAAACTATTAGGGAAGGGCGATGGAAAACAGTTCAAGTTAGCAAAGTTTTTATGAGAAACTATTAGGAGAGGGTGATGGGAAAACAGTTCGAGTTATCGGGGGTTCGAGTTATCGGGGGTTCAAGTTAGCAGGGGTTCGAGTTAGCGGGGGTTCGAGTTAGCGGGGGTTCGAGTTATCGGGGGTTCGAGTTAGCGGGGGTTCGAGTTATCGGGGGTTCGAGTTATCGGGGGTTCGAGTTAACGGGGGTTCGAGTTATCGGGGGTTCGAGTTAGCGGGGGTTCGAGTTAGCGGGGGTTCGAGTTATCGGGGGTTCGAGTTAGCGGGGGTTCGAGTTATGGGATTTTACTGTTGTTATCTATATTGTAAGTATTTTATACAAATATACTAAGACAAACATTGATAACAGTGTCAATTTATTTTGCACTGAAGTTTTTAATCCTGTATAAATATTTTAAAATAATAACAATTTTTTTCAATTACATACATACGTACACTAAGGTAGGCAACTGATATCGAAAGTGAAAGTTGAGATTTGACTAAATTCGCGTTTGTTTACCTTTTCGTTTCCAAAGTCGCCATTCACTGTAACCGCGAATCATGGTATGGGTTACTACACGCTTTTTTTTATAAGCGTATTCTGATGACAAATGTTTTCGGTTTGTAAAAGTAAAGTTTTATTTATAAAAGGTTATTGTAAAAGTTTAATTTTTCTTATAGTTCTTCAATCGGAAAATAACACACTCGAAAATCTATCGTAAGACCAGACTAATTCGATTTGAGATGAATTTTGGCCATCATTTCAGAGTGGCCATGAAGAAGAAGCAATGAATTAATTTTTCCCCATCGTTTCTTGTTTCTTTTTTTTTATTTTTAACAATGAACCCACGGTGCAATCCGGGACGCCATAAACTAAGTAACGTCAAATATATATACAACTTTTTTAGAATTAAAATTTTGTAATAATAACATTGTTGTTTTTGTATATAGTTGTGTTTGTTATTCCAATTCTGTAATGTTTGCCATTACGTTGGACTGTTCCATGTCTGATAGATCATGGTCTCTCCTGAACGACCTTGAGCCTCTTATGCATAGCAATGTTGATCGTAACAGCGAAAACGAAATTTTTGTCCTGATGAAATTTGATGCTGTTGACTGCGAAACATTCCTCTTCTCCGAAATCATTTGTGCCAGTCGTTTGTAAAAGGTTTTGCACTCTCTTCCCATTCCACCGTTTTGTTAAAAAAACCAAGGGCGTGTTTCGTTTTCGACCTCAAGTACACGTTCGTTGTACGCACGCTTTTTTCCTCTTCATTTCTCTTGAAGCATTTCTGTATTTCCAGACCCCTGTATCTCAGAGCGCTAAGGTTTTGACCTTACCGTATCCGTACGTCTAAAAATACCCTTTGACCAGGAGTCCAGAATCCAGTCGCACTTATATCAAGCCGTGCCTCTGATCTTCTATTCGCAGTTCGACTTCGTAGTATTTTACCGTTCATTTCTAACATTGTGGGTACTTTCCTCAAGTTTCGGCATACTTCTTCCAACAAATTTCTCGTAATTTCTGCGCTGACTAATCAAATTTTCCCACGTAAACTTAAAATCTGATTGGTTAAAAATGGTTCGCTTCAGTGATTTCAATTTTCGTCCAATTAGCTTTCAATTCAAGCGATACATGTAAACATAGTTTATCATTTCCCCAATTGTCAGAACATTTGACATAAATCGTTTGTTTGCTCCGTTTAGCGAATGACGACACTGATATTTTTTATCTTCCTATCTTCCTAACTTCAACGTTTGGTAAAATATGAGCATTGTTTTCTACGAGAACTCGTCTACTTTATCCCATCCATCATCAAATTTAGGCTTCAAGTACTTTTCACCAGTCGTCTTCTTAACGATATGTTGAAAAGTATTTTTGTGTAAAATCTTATGAACGAGTGTAAAGTTGTGGAAAAAAGGTGAAGTTACTGTTGCAGTTTTTGCTGACTATTGTAAAGCCTTTGATACGATCGACTATGGTATTCTAATACGAAAATTGCAACAACTAAACTTCTATAAATTCTTTCTCCATTGGAACGCAGAATATCTCACCAACCGAAAACATTATGTCCAATTTATATTTATTTAAAACATATTTATATTTAGTGGCCCCTTCAACTTATAAATATAAATAAATAAAATAAAATAAATTGCTATCAATGGGGGCCCTGTCAAATAAATTACAAAAATTACGAATAATTACAGAATAATTAAGGATAAATACAAATAATTACACATTTAATGATAATTTTAAATGATACGCTAAAATAGAATAGCATAAAATAAAATAAAAGTTCTTAGTGAAAATTGATAACAAATCGTCCAGCTTACTCAACACTAGTTTTGCAGAAAATGGCGTGTTATTGTGTTGCTCAAATAAAATTAAGAGTATAATTACACAATGTGTCTCCCTGGAGGAAGTATTGAGCTCCCGTGTTACACATTATATGTATGCTGAAAAAATTCATAAAAACTATATCCGTTCCGGTACTTTTGTAAAACGTAAAACACGACATTTCATCTTGATGAGTATTCATTCGAAACATGTCTAATTATGCAATGAAACTTGAATAATAAAATCTTGTTCGTCTTTTGGATCATTGAAAAGATCCGCGAATAGAAAAAAATGGCGCTAAAACTGGCTGTTTTTTATCTCAACGCTGTTTTGCTCTACTTTGTTCATTGCAATCCTCATGAAAACACATTAAATGTTCCTCAAGTTCTATTGCCATATGCTATTAAAGGTTCACCAGCCACAACATTTCTTTTAAAGGCTTATAAAGGATGTTTAAAATGGTATGCATATATTTTCTTTAATTTTATTCTTGATAAAAGAAGGAAGACAACCAGCAAACAACTTGGGGTGGGTGGTAGGGAATAAATTAATGACAAACCTAAGGCCATAGCATAAAAGCCGTTCAATTATGATCATTTGTGTATATAGAAATGGTGTCGACAGACACATATATTTCAAAATTAGCGAGACTAGACTTCTAGAATTTTAGAAGTTCTTCTTTCAATATATAACAAGTTTAAGCAGTTTGACCTGACCTGCATACTATTCTGTGTAACACAAAATTGTAAATAACTTGTGGTGGATATGTAAGTCACTTGTAGCATATCCAAGTTTGCATAATCATTCCGGCTACATTTGTTATCATTCCACACTTTTATGACACTGTTTTTCTAAAACCAGAAGATTATACTATAATTCCTTTTGCCATATGCAAACTTAAATCGTGGGAAGGTATTCTGCTCATTTACTGCTGACTCAGTTGACTGCAGAATATTTCTTAATCAAATCATTGATAGATGTATACTCAAGGGTTTTTCCACACATGATGTCCAAAATGTTTAGAAATATTAAAATTTTACCAGAATCGACGTATTAACATTTCTCACTCATCTTTCACAGTTTCACAGATCTGAAGTTATAGTAACATGTAGTTATTAACTTTCCAGGTCATCTACCAAACCAAATGTGGCCAGTATTGAACTCATTCATGAAAAGAGTAATGCAACATTCGAGGATGACCAAAGCACGTGTTCACAATCTGCTCTTGTGACAGTAAAATTGAAAACCCCTGAAGAAGACACCACTGTCATCTTGGCTGAAGAGGAAGGTAACATTTCAGAAATTTTCATTAAGATTCTTAGACAAAATTTTTTTCAAAAGATTCGATTAGAAAAGTTGGCCCGACTGTGTCTCAATCAATCATTTTTGTTTACCAAAATATCAAAACTCCTCATTTACTATTTGTTTATAAATTCAAATTTTTGATTGATTTTAAATATAAAACAAGAAATCTTTTTGTTTATTTTCATCTTGAAAAATGTCAATCTTATAAAATTTTTATTTGCAAAATCTTTTCAAAAATGTCTTCATTATTGAAAGTTGCTTCCTAACAGATCAATAATAATTTCTATTTCATTAAGGATTGCATTATTTATTTATATATATTTTTAGTTACAAACTGTATTGCTGTATTGCAGGCAGCGGTCTAATCCTTCGCTGTGATGTGTTTGTTGATTCAATCCACAAAGTCGAGATCACCACCACCACTCAGGAACTGCTGCTGGGCGAGTCTCCAGAGGTTTTTGACGTCTATGGATATGATAAAGAAGGTAACTATTGGCACTGACATCAAAAGTATTTCCAGAAGAGCTTACTTGTTAACCAACTACTTGTGTAGTTAGCAATCAGTCCTTAAATTTAGGTCGGTGTTTTGTGGGCTAATTGAATTTTGTATGCTTATTTATAATTTCATGATAAAAATTTGGCGTACTTCAGGAAATCTGTTCACAACATTGGCGAGTCAGACGTTTGACTGGCAATTCCTCCCAGCACCCGGCTCGAAGAAGGTTGATCCCCGCACTATACTCAAGTATGATTGGACATTTATTGATTAATAACAATTATTTTTACAATTTCATAATCATATTTCACTGTTGTTTTTTGTAAAATTAAATCTCAACTTGAAATATGAGGAAAATTGAAAGCTGTATAATTTTGAAACTTAATAAATTGTCTACGTAATCTCATTTAGATTGCTTTGGTTTTGTGACTCATCGTATGATACCACAGCTGAAATCTACGCGTTGGAAGAACGGGTATTTTCAATTGCGTTCTTCTCTCTACATTAGTTCCCTTGAAATAACAAGGAGTTTCACCTTTACAATATGCACGTGAGATGATTTTGAGGTGGAATGCTGAATGAAATCCATTGAATCTAAAACCTACATAGTTGTGTTTATTTATTATCCGATGTTCTCAACGATGATCATCTTTGTCAATGTGACTCCGCATTAAGGCTGGTGAAAGCGCCCTACGGTTATGTGTCCGTCACCATTCCTCCAAAGTTGTTAAAAATTGAAGTCAGATTGCATAGTGAAAGTGTTGAAAAATCTTGAAAATTTTACAAAATGTCCTTCTTTTCCCACCATCCGGTTATTCTTGCCCCTGTGACACTAAAGTTCGTTAAGCTATACCTCTCACCGTTTGAAGTTAATATTTTCTTGGTGTTGAGATTATACAGTTTTGTTCTTAACAACGCAAAAAGAAAATAGTCTTAATGTTTCAATTACAAGATTTTTATCAGAATTCTTCAGATATTACCTAAGTTACTACCCCACCACCCTCATCTCACTGATGGACATTTTTTAGCATAATCGTGGCTGCAGTGCACTAGTAGAGGGCATAAACACCGGTGAAGCTATTGTGTCCGCAAAACTCTCCAACCCTGAATATAAGGTACAATCCATCGGTTTCTAATTATTCCTGATTCGTATATTGGTGTGTCCAAGAATACAAAGTGCAAACAAAATACTAAATACTCTTGCAATATTCATTTATATGCTCTATCATAATACATTTAAAACTTTATATTATATTTTTATTATATTTTTATTATATTTTTTCTATATTTATATTTATTTATATTCTATTTTAACTTTCTCCAAGTCATGCTAATTACTAATTTCTTTTCTAATGAGAAGACGCATATTGATAGCAGTGTTTATTTTTTATATATTATAAACTACTGAGATGTATTATCCTCTATAAAGATTGAAAGAATAGTAATAATATGTTTTATTGGCAATTGTTTCAAAGTCATTCACAGGTGAAATTAGGATAGCGGTTTTTGCCACTATATTATGTATATACTGAAGTTTTTATCGTGTGTAAAGATTGAAAAATAACTAAATTCATGATTTTTCAAATGTTTTTCAGTTGTTCGATTTCACTTATTCTTCCTTTTTTTATTTTATTCAAAATAACCTGAAATGCAGAAGTAATGGTGTTTCTGTGAATGAAACTCAACTTTCATGGAATTTCCAAATTATTATAACCACTAGGACGTCCCGGTGTCAAGCGTCAAGTTGACGGTAATCGACAATGTTATGTTGCACCCTGCGCTTTCCTTCATTTTTGTCGGTCAAAAGATCACGTATAGCGTTGTGCAGTTGCGAAGGGGAAGGAGGAAGTGTGAGTTATCATCAAAATATATTAACTTGCGAGCCACGTTAGCAGGTTTCGTCAAGGATTCTCAAAAATAGCGAAGTCGCAAAGCTAAAAAAATAGATTTTCAAATGAAAAAAACAACGCCGCACCTAAACTAAATAACGCGCGCGATTACCAACACACATGCGTAAATCTTCTGGTTAAACTATGCAAGTATACTTATTAGATGCTTTGATGCTCGCTCTATGTTTCTAGACATTACGTTACCTTCTCAGCAGTACACTGTGAAAATCCTTGATCCCTCCATTGGTGAATTGAATGGTGCAGTTGTGGGTGGTCTGCATGTCGGAAAAACAAATGTTCAACTCGTTGATAACAGTATCTTTTTAAATGTTGATGCTAGCACTTAGTATTTTTTAATACTGAAAATAATAATGAATTTTGATTTACTGAACGAAACTGGTAGACCATTTTGATTTTAGTGTCTTAAAAAATTTATCTAAAAAATAAGAATTTCTAACATGGTTACTGTGAAATAAGTGAGAAAAACATTGTCTTTGGTGCAGAGAAGTCATGTGATTGTACATGATTGCGTGATTATATCCCACAACCATTTTTGTTTCTTTGACTCGTAAGCCACTTCAGACATGGCTGACATTTCTTCGCTACGTCCGCCCACCGCAATGCTGTACGTTGTTGATCCTGGGAGAATAGGTGAGATGACTCAAAATCAAACTCAACTTGTTTGGAATATGTACAGCTGTTTTAATAGTTTTTGTCAAATTTCTGTTGAATTTAAGAGCGTTGTCCTGGCAGTTTCATGATGCCGTTTGATTATTGATTACTAAGAAACAAACATCTTTTTACAATCTATTACTCGTGAAAATTTAAAAACCCCAAACATGTTGAAAAGTTGTGACTCTCTTTGAATGAAACGAAACACACAGAGCCAGAGGGGTCACCAGCTTTTCTTTTAGGGTCAGCGAATTCGTTTTTGGGAAAGAGTATGGTTTAACTTTTCTGTTTTCCGATAAACTTGTGACCTGTCAAGAGAAAATTGGGATCCGTTATCATGAACGTGACATTCCTTTTGTAATGTCTTCTGTTGATAAAAATATGCAAATTACTGAATCTTTAAAGGGTGGCAGTATGAAAAATGATGAAAGGTTTGGAGCTGTCAATTTGCTTTTGAATTATGAAAAAATCACACTTTCATTGGTCTATTGACAACACTTCTTTCAAAGGTTTTTCCATCAACTCTGGCAAGGTGTGGGTGCTGGAGGTTGGGAAAGTGTACGAGCTGTGCGTTCTATTGTTCACTGATGACGACAACCGCATAGAAATTGCTCGAGTAAGTGTGTGATATATGAATCGATCTACTGCTGCTGGCTTCACTTTGACAAAATGAGTTGACGACAAATTTGAAGTTTTCAGTCGAAACAAGTTATTTTTTTAATGAGATTTGAATTTCGAAATTTTTCAGACTTTTGCAATAAATTAAGTTGAATAGCAAAATTGTATGTAGAATACCATCATTGAATCGGCGCTATCTACGGAATATTTTGAAGTGTTTAACAAGTCTGCCAATGGTTCCTATTACCACGTCCGTGCAAAGAAAATTGGGGTGACGACGTTGAGTGGCAAATTACTGGGAGTGGAGGTGAGTTTTATTGATTTTTCCATATATATATATATATATATATATATATATATATATATATATATATATATATATATATATATATATATATATTGTATATTTATACACTTGTAAATTGCTCCCATCGCTTCTTAAATACAATAAAATTTGTATGTTTCTAATATTATTATTATGCACAGTTAGTAATACAGTTGATAAGAAATAATAAATTTCAACCATGAATTAAATTCCGGGAAAGTGTTCCCCACCATTGAATCATTTCTTTCGAAAGCCGCATTAATGCAACAGGTCGATTGAATTTTAGTCAACAAGTGTACCCCAGGGATTTCTACTCCTCTTAATCTTCGTATGATATAGATGTCTATGGTTGTATACAAAAATATTGATTCTGACCTTGCCAATTCTCTTTCTTCTGACAACATTGTTGGATAGGGTGACAGATGGCTTGTTACTTTCAATAACAGGTTGTTTTCTCAGGATGAAGAAACCCACAAAATTCTCCCCATGAAACACATCTATGGCGAGCAATCTATTGAGATACATAACCCAATATCAGTGTTACCCAAGACTGTTGTCTTCCCTTGGGTGCCTGGTGCAGATTCCACCTATCAGTATGAATTGAAGGTAAACTCAGAAAGGTTATTACTAAGAATACTGTGAATGGTAGGTTTAGCCGTCAGGGGCTTACTTTTCAAAATTAGTTCTAGGGGAGTAGGTTTAAATGAAAAAGGGGCTTATTAGACAAAATTGGTGTCAAAGGTGGTGGTTTAAACACCTAAGTCAGTCATTTATGGTAACTAATTTCTTTACAGTCAAGAAAATCAGTCGTTGGTTAAGGTTTAATTATGAAAAATAAAACAACTGTCAACCTGTGAAATTTTAACACTCGGTTAGCGGTTAGTTATTATTGATTAAAATTGAAGTTTACCACTTAAAATGTGTCACACATGTAATTTCACATGTGTTGTAGGCAGTAGGTGGAAGTGGAAACTACATTTGGGAGACTTTGAACAAGAAGGTGGCGGCAATAACCAGGAAAGGTTTGGTTACGGTGGGTGGAGAAGTGGGAGTGGCAACTGTCAAGGTGAAAGATGCAAGGAATACCCTTCACTACGCCCTAGCAATGGTGCGATTGTCGGAGCCGAAAGAGATTATGTTTGTAGAAGGAAAAGTGGAGGTGTTGGTCGGCGAAACTCTGGACTTGCAGTTAGCAGTGTTCGGGGAAGGTTAGTCTTCTTATTCTTCTTGAGTGGTAGGTTAAACTAATTTTTTTAAATTTAAAATTTGTCTGGGTATATATTTATATAGTAACTCATAAAGACGGGGTGACACAGTTAAGTCGAACATTGATGGGTGGTAAAAAACACTACGGTGAGAGGCAGGGGGAGAGATTAATTCCCTGTTCGGCAGTGATGTTGATAGTGTTTATAACTAGCCATTAGACCGTTCAAAATGCACTCATTGCTTCTATGAGAAAGAATAACTGTGAAGCTGCTTTTCTGTGTGTTGTATAAACGTGTCTACCAGTGGCAATCTGTATATTTAAACCTTTGAAAATCAATTTCGAGAATCGCTTGCTTTTGCTCCCATTATTCGATGGCGGCTGTTGAATAGTATAAACCAATCAAGATTGTAGTTTCAGGTTTAGGTTTATAATTATTATAATTATATTTGTACGAAATGGCTAAAAGTAATTAAAAGAAAAATAATTCTTCAGTAAGTAGATAATGAATTTTGATAATTCTTTTCTCACTTTTGCTGGTTTTTTTTTAGATTCAAATGCAAAGACTCGATTTGCCGATTGCAGGAAGATGCCTGTAAAGTACACTTTCTCGGATTCCATAGTCTTCGAGATGTCAGACTTCCAACAGAATGGTTTGTGAGATTTTTATGACGTGATACTTTCTATGTATGTGTTTGAAATAGTATTTATTCCTCCATAGACTTTTAAGTGTTATTTTGTGAAATGTCTTCTTTTGAGATCGTATTGACTGTGCTTTAAAAATATTCCTGTCGTCTTCCTTTTTGAGTCACATGAGTTTTTTTTAGCAAAACTATTATGTAATGCAAGCTTTGCTCAAATTGGTTGGTTGTCTGGTTGAGCGATTTTTGTAGTCGCAAATGGCCGTCCTAAGTACACAAGGAATAAACCTAGAACACAGAAGGTGGCAACGAAAGGGCCCAATTTTTGTCTCTTCTTTAACAAACAAACAAACAAAACGGGTATTTTCTCAGTTTTTTGGGAGAAACTTGTTTTGCGGTTTATTCATTTTTAAGAAAGAGCTTTTTTATTTTAAATAATCACCAAATAAACTTATCCTCTTTCCTCTCAGCCCTTCCACCCGATGGTTGCAAATGGGTAGTTGTACGTGGTACCCATCAAGGACATGCCACGCTCACCGCCACATACACATATGCTGATGTCATTCTTCGTGCGTCCATCGTCATTGCTGCATACACACCAGTATCGGTAGGCCAATTTAGTTTAATAAGATTGAGTGAACTCACTAAAAGATTTTAAATGTCACAATCGTACAAAGCATGAAGTTTTGTTGGCTTTTTCACTGTTATTAATTCGTTCGTTTACGGGGAATTCCACCGGGGTTACTACTTTGTTCAGCTATTAAGTTACTCTCGCCATAATATCTAAAACCAAATTTTCTTTTGTAATAAAGGTCTTTGTTGTTGTGGTGTTTTTTTTGGTATTGAGTTTCTGTTGTAAATAAATTGATTCTTTGTAGATTATCGACCCACTTGAAGTTGCTGTGGTGACTCTCGGAGGTACCAAAGGTCTTCTAGCAACCGGTGGCCCCATACCGTGGGTACTGGACACCAGCGGTTACTACAAACTGATCTCTGCTGAAGAAGAGGATTGGGTTCTAGTGGGCGAAAATAAAATGTCAACTTTCGACGTGACTTGCACGCAGATTGGAGAGCAGATACTAACGGTGGAAGTTGGAAACAAACCAACTTCGAAAAACAAATTCCCTGCCAAGTCGTCAACAACAACCAAGTAAGATATTCCTGATCTTTTTGTTGTTTATTCTTGGTAACGTTTTGAGTAAGATGTGCAAAGTCACGACTTGAAGTGATGGTGGTCACCAGTACCATTAAACAATTTAAATAGATGGTCAAGTTGTTAAGAATAATCAAGCTCCTGTCAAGAGCCGCGGCGTACCTAGATCTTGTTTCAGAAGTAAAAACAGGTCGAAGAAATATGAAGAGATTTTCACATAAAAATTTAAAGAATACCGAAAAAATGAAACATTACTATCCTGTACAATTTTGCTTACTAGCGTTAAACCGTGTAAAATTTCTTAAAAACATAAACAAATGTTTCACTTTTAATACAGAATTTATAATAATCCGTACCATGATTTTCCAATAACAAGGTAACGATTTTCCTTGAAACAACAACGACAATAACAAGTTACCATATGAGTATTGAATAGGAGCATCATGTATCAGTTTGCGATGAACTTAAACTAATAGATGCTGAACTGCTTTTAAACGAATTCTTGCTTTGCCATTTTTATAGGTTTTCAGCTGAAGGTTACTTATGCTTTTCTGAAATGGGTGGGTGGGTATGCGGGTCGTATAACATCTTTGACCTCATGGATATATGCATCCATGCCCCTTATGCGTAGCTGCCATGGAGTTTAAAATACAAAGTTGGTACCTTCCTTGGGTTAACTCACCAGTGTTTTCCTCTTTCTAAGGTTGGCGTTAGGAAGGGCATCCAGCTGTAAAAACATCTGCACCAATAAACCATCAGATAATTAAACCTCCATAATAGTTTTCTGAAACCACAACAAATATGTTTCATTGTTAGGTTCTGTTGCGCACCACCCGTTACTATGACGTTGTCACCACTTGTTGTCTTGCCAACCATTGATGGTAAAACGGAGACCATAGAGAGTTGTAAAGATGAATTGAAACGGGTAAGTGTGTCCAGGGACAACATTTGAAATATTTGAAGTAACCAGTGTTTAGTTAGTCAAGCCTCAAGTTGATTTGTTGTCTGGTTGAACAAATTTGCTGGCGTAAATGTTGTTTTGTTTGTTTTTTAACGAGGCTTCCAGAACGCTCATTAAGAATTATCATGAAGACCTTGACCCAGAGTTTTAGTGTATTTAATTGCTCTCATTTGTGCTACGGTTATTTTTGATGAAATACAGCATTGTTTAAATATAACCGCTCACTAAACAACTTTGTGATAGCATGGTCTCGAACCCAGAACCTCTTGGTTAAGAGCCGAATGACATTACCATTGCGCTATCGGCGGATAAATACCCCGGGTACATCAACAATAAACCATGTGCCCATCTGGAAATACTGCCATGGGAAGTTGGTTGGTTAGCATAGCCTGCGCAACCCATTTCACCTGATTGATTAACTTTATTGGAGGTTTTGCAATCCATTCTGACGAATACAAAATGAAGAGACCAATAATGATATCCAAATAAATATCCAGTCCCCAGCAAATTTTTGGATGGAAGAATATTGCTTAAGATTATTTTTAGTTTTAAATTTTGTTCCCAGTTCCCTGTGAGAAACAGGCAAGATCTTCGCATCAACATCATGTTTTACGATGCCAACGGGCAACCCTTTGATGATGCCACCTCCTTGGATGTCGATGTTGTCCTTGACAACTATAAAGCTGCGACGGTTGGAGAGCAAACGACTTTGCACATCGATCACCACGGCAACAAGAATGGAAGGGGGCAAAGTAAGACGTTTTAGTAAATATATCAATAAAGGACGGCCGTAATATCTTGCTCTTCTTTGTTTCTTTGGTGATGTTTCCAACATGTTGGTTACTGAAAATCCACAAAATTCTAAAAACCTTTTTTAATAAAAATAATAATAATGATTCATATTTTAAGTGGATAACCCAGAAAACCCAGACCACGGGAAAAGTGGGCCATTGCGGCCAGAAACATAAATTTCTACCACTAGACCACGCACACATGAGTGTTTCTTGTTGATTTCTTATATGAATTGACCCAACGTCACTCTGCTTTATCATGGTTTAGCTCCATGTTGATCTTGTTATTGGCTTTCTTTTGCGGGCTTGATCTTATGTACTGACAGCTTTTGAAGTTCAAAAATTCAAAATCTTTTTGTAACAATCAGTTTTCAAACAGTCCTACATTTGCGCAATTGCATTCGAATTTGTTGTGAAGTGCAATTCACATAATCTTCAAGCCCCACATTTAACATGTTGACAAACTGTCACCGTGAAAGTTCAACAGCGGTCACTTTTATGAACTTATAAACGGATTGAAGAATGATAAAAACGTCTCATGTGTTATATATGTAGGAGCTAGGAATTTTAACGAACTTACGCCAAGTATTAGAAAGCTTGAATTAAATAAGCGTTTCAACTAATTTTGTAGATACGTTAATAAATTTTTGTTTATGTGTAAAGCTACTATGTTACACCCTTGTTTCCAAGGCGCTTTCTTGATAAGAGAAGCATTGCCATGGGAACAAGATTGAAAAATTAACTCTATACTAACATTTTAATTTCGTTCAAACTTTTATGTTGTCAGTAAATTTTGTAAATTTTACGGAGCTTTTCAATTCAAATAATAATTTTCTTTTTCATGAACTACAATTTTCTTTTTTTATCACAAATTATAATATTAAAAGAATGAATAAATAAAAGTATTGATACGTGTTTGATTTCAAATAAAAGAATTCAGTTAATGAAAAAGTGGAATCTTGTAGAAGGTTAATTAAAAAAAAATAAATAATAAATAATAATAAAAATAATAAATAAATAAATAAATGAATAAATGTTAAAAAATAAAAATTTAAAGATGCTCTCATCAAAGAGGCTCAGGACGAAGCTGGAAAAGATAAACAAATTTTTGAATCTCAAAGAAATTGGCCAAAATTAAGGCTGAAGTCGACCCTAGGTTTCTTATTTAAAAAATGACTTATCATTACCTGATGTGCTGTGATTTCAAAAAATGTATTTTTGTAATTAGGGTGCTTCATTGAACTCCAGCTATCATGGAAAGAATTGAACAAAGTTGTTTTTAATGACATCTTCATACAAACGTTTGTTCAATATTTAATAGACATGTGTATGGTCGTTCGCATGATTTTATTCTGCGATAGTTCGACCTGCTTATCGACCTGCTTAGTGTAGGTTTTCATCAATCTGTTTAATTCTTGCTATTAATGTGAGTCTTGCGCTAAAACTAATTTAGAGGAAAAATGAATTAAAAAAAATCTTAAAAAATTAAAAATTTATATAATAAACATAATATAAAAAAACGCAACAAATTATATATTTAATAGACATTATTATTGTTATTATTATTATTATTATTGTTATTATTATTATTATTATTATTATTATTGTTATTATTATTATTGTTATTATTATTATTATTGTTATTATTATTATTATTATTGTTATTATTATTATTATTATTATTATTATTATTATTATTATTATTATTATTGTTATTATTATTATTGTTATTATTATTATTGTTATTATTATTATTATTGTTATTATTGTTATTGTTATTATTATTATTATTATTATTATTATTATTATTATTATTATTATTGTTATTATTATTATTATTATTGTTATTATTATTATTATTGTTATTATTATTATTATTATTGTTATTATTATTATTGTTATTATTATTATTATTATTATTATTATTATTATTATTATTATTGTTATTATTATTATTATTGTTATTATTATTATTATTATTATTATTATTATTATTATTATTATTATTATTGTTATTATTATTATTATTGTTATTATTATTATTGTTATTATTATTATTATTATTATTATTATTATTATTATTATTATTATTGTTATTATTATTATTATTATTGTTATTATTATTATTGTTATTATTATTATTATTATTATTATTATTATTGTTATTATTATTATTGTTATTATTATTATTATTATTATTATTATTATTATTGTTATTATTATTATTATTATTATTATTGTTATTATTATTATTATTATTATTATTGTTATTATTATTATTATTATTATTGTTATTATTATTATTGTTATTATTATTATTATTATTATTGTTATTATTATTATTATTATTGTTATTATTATTATTATTATTATTATTATTATTGTTATTATTATTATTATTATTGTTATTATTATTATTATTATTATTATTATTATTGTTATTATTATTATTATTATTATTATTATTATTATTATATATTTAATAGACATGTGTATGGTCGTTCACATGATTTTATTATTTTCGTAATATTTCGACCTGCTTAGTGTAGCTCTTCATCAGACTAATAAAAACCGTTATAAAAAGAAATTAAAAACTGGAAAACATATGACGTCAATACAATGTCCTCTAGTTAATAGATACAAGTTCATTTACCTGTTTATACCAGATTTTCCTCCTTTTTTTTACTAGCGCTTCAAACTTTGCATTTATTGTCCGAGGTTGCTCCACTGGTTGTTACGGCAACAGCAACATCATACAAACACACCAAGGTAAATGTTTTTTTGGTTTTCGTCGTCTCAGTTGATTTTGAATATATTTCTATTTTTATTTTCTATTTTTTCTCTTTTTTAAAAGTTTTATTTAATTATACGCTTTCAAAGAAATAAAACAATTTTGTATTATCATTAATAGTAATAACTGTTATAAACACAGGTGAAATTACAGAATCCCATCTCAGCCAAACTCCATCTCCATCTTGTCTCAAAGCCCGCCATCTCCCCACAACAGTTGACAATGTTTGCGCACGCAAGCAGCCAGGTTGGTTGAACATTATTTCATTAAGGGTCATAGTCTACTTTAAGCAGGTTGGTAAACGTCATGGAAATCTTAACGAAATTTGTCAGGTGAAGGAATTTGGGTGAACTTCGATAAAAATATTTTGTTTTATGTTAATTAAAATTTGTTTATATTATATTGGTTTTAATTGGCTGGTTTATTGTTTTGTATAATGTTGCCGTAGTTTCCATTGTTAAGATACCAATATATACTCTGCTGTGTGTTCTTTGTTACATTAAAAATGTCAATATAATGAGCTATGGTTAAAAGACAAACTATTTTAAAATTGCATGAGCACCAACAAACATTCAAGCCCAATGTAACTGGTGTGAAATAAAAATTTCTCTTGGTAACATGGTATTTTCTAAAGAGTCGCATATGGTCCAACCAATGGTCAGGGAATATGGTAGCATTTACCAAGAACTGGTCAGGGAAAATGTTTTTTACTGCAAGATTCATGGAGAAAAGTATAGATTTTAAGAAAAAGTAAATTAATAAATAAAAAATAAATTGTATGCACCCGGTAGTTTGTATTGAAATTGAAAATATTTAAATAAATAAATTGTCAATTGAAAACGTATAAAAAATATATAAGGAGTTAAAATTCACAATTGTTACAAATATGTTATTTTTACTTAGGTTGGTGAAAGTTAAAGTGATGTGCTCTAATCATCATAAAATTATAAGATTTCATAAGATGATTGTGTTTTGATCCACAGAGAAATAGGATGGTTTGAAAGGACAAGCAATCAACTTTGAGTGATCTAAAACTGATTCAGCGATTTCCATTGGCACAGCTACGAGCAACATAACATTTACAAAATATTTATTAATATTATATATTTATTAATTATTTATTATTAATATTATATATTTATTGTACAAATGAATGAATTAAAGAATGTTAATTTCTTTTCTTTGTTGTACATTGTATACTTTGTTGTTCAGGTGAAACTGTCTGTTATCGGGGGAACTGGCCATTTTGTTGTCAAGAGCAACAAAGCGAAATTGGCTCTCGTTGACTTAGTTCCCACACATATGATCCAGGTGTGAAATTGAATAATATAATATATATATTTTTATTTATTTTTCATCCTTTCCCATCTTCCTAATTACCAGGCCTGGTTGTGAATAGCGTTCGATCGCACACGCTGAGACAAGATATAGACTACAGTAAATTGCGAACGGTTTTTAGCGTATTTTGTCAGGAACTCATTTAAAAAACATGGTATCTTGATAATTATACTCCAAGAAAATTATTTATAATAACTTATCAATAACTCTGAATTAAAATTCAAAATGAAACGTAAAAACGTTTTTGGAACAGTTTAAAAAGAGTCGTAGACAAAATGGTGTTCGTTTACATTTTCAAAGTAAGCTTTATTCTCAGAACTGTTTCGAATTATCCGAACAGACAGAAAAAAGTAATGCACATTTATACATGTTTTTGTAAGCAAAGACAAGTGATTTAATTTAAACCGACAGACATGTTTACACGCGATATTACACGTTGTTTAAAAGGTCAATTCAACTTAGAGACAAACAAATGCAGAAGAACTATGCTGGAAAAAAGAACGAACCACATGGGAACATTCAGTTTTCTGTTTACAAAAATCAATGAAGACACTTTCACCAAACCAATAAATACGCAGTAGACACTGAAGAAACACAACTGCTCGTTTTAACTTCACGTTTCTTTTCCTATTTGAAGACACGACTATTACTGAAGAACTCGTCGTATTTTAACTTGATAAGGCTGTATTTCACTAGTGAAAATATGTGCCGTGAAATTTTATATAATTAAAATTCTGATATTATTGGTCAAAAAACTTAACAGATATGTGATTGTCGAATTCCAGGATGATTGTATTACTACGGCTAATTCAAAACGGCATTTGCATTTTGTTCTTGTTCTCACAAGGGCCTCCAATTGTGCATAATTAATTCATAATCAATTTACTAATTGTTTAAAAGCAGCTGCTTCGATCATTGAAGGTATCAACAAAAACAACTCTATTAGCTTTAAATAACGTATTTATTCCATAATTCACATAATTTGGATTAAATATTTCTTTAATGAGAAGTTTTTATCATGGGAATATGAATGGGTAATGTAAATATGAACGGGCGTATGCCCGAATATGAATGAAATATTTGTAACTGTTAACGGTCGTGCCGATCTGGCGCAATTTTTCGAGGCCTGTCTTGTTTCAACATGAACTTGATATATATAGAGTCTAGTTTAAGAAATCCAGATGAAATTGTTCCAGTTAACATTTTGTTAAATGACCTTGATCGAAATTTTGATAAAATTTTAACAAAAATAAAAACTTATTTGAGTTTCAACATTTTTTGATAATTACTAATAATAATGTAATATTTTTTGCTCTCGTCAAGTATGCCATTACGTAAGTCATTAAGTAAGTCAATTCGTCACATTTCTGTCAGAGTTATGAAAATATTTGAATGAGGTTGTTAGAAGTTGCGTCGGAAGAGAGTTAGTGAAAACAACAGCAAAGGAATTTAAGAAATAGACAGTATAGGTAACGAAATTAAACGCGCAAAAGAAAGCGTGTGGTTGTAAAATATTGCTTACCGATTGTTACTGATTATCAATTAATTAACAAAGTTTGCAAACATTGGTATCATCACACGCTAGAGAACATCTGAGCATGTGGTTCATAAGGCACGCCAGGTAAGGAAATGGAGTGCGGCGATGCGCATGCTAGGGTAAATTCTTACGACCAGGCCTTTTATTATTTCTAAATATGTTCTAAATATAATAAATTATTAACATCTATGTATAACTTCTGTTGCAGGTGGTTCCACAACAGGAGGGCAAGTTGGTGTTGTATTTACATGACACATGCTTGGAGGCGGACAAACCTTCGGAGGGTCACATCTTATTATCTGATGTCTACGCCTTGCAACTTCATGTAGCTGATAAGGTAAGCTTGATGCTTGCCACATACGACACACAAATACTTGCCACATGCTGTATCTTGCAGTACACAGTGGGTGTGGTGAGTGGGGGGGGGGGGGGGGTTACTCTACTGTATAAACCTTTGCATGTGGTCTATTTTTCAAGACGAAACTTTCTGCTGGTGGTGGTGAGTGTAAGATGTCGGAAGACAAAACAAAAACATCTTATTCACAGTTTTTTCTGTTGAAACAAATGACTTGAAACGTAATTTTCTTATCCTTTTTTTATTCGTCTTTTCCTTTTATCAAATTCAAGAAACTCTGCGGTACAAGCATTTTTGTTGCCCATAAAAAACGTAATGTGTCAAAAAGATTGACAGTGTTGATTAACTGTAACATCTAAGAGCAATAGAACATAAAGAAAAGAACGCGTGAGTCGTGAACGCTTGAATAACCAAGTTTAGTTCAAATGAACCAATGTATCCTGGTTACATTGTGAACTCAGTTGTAGAATTATGCGAGTTATGACAGAAGATTGTATGTAAGAAATCACTCTAATGAAATCGTAGATTTTATAGGTGTTCCTGGATTTTCAGAAAATTCCACAAAATAAATTTGCGCATCAAATGAAATGTTTGAGCTTGTATATTATGTATCACCTATAATGTATATACAGTATAATCCCGATAACTCAAACCCCCAAGGGACTGAGTAAAATAGTTCAAGATAGCGAATGTTCGAGTTATCGGGAGTTTTTTATGAGAAAACATTAGGGAAGGGGAACTGAAAAACAGTTTGAGTTAACGCGAGTTCGAGTTATCAGGGGTTTGAGTTATCAAGATTCTACTGTATATATATTATTAACGCCAAATCTTGCAGGTTGAATTAGCAAACAGACTGAACGCCACCTGTCTTGCTCTTGACATCAATGGTGATATACTTGGTACGGCCGACATCAGCAATAAACTGCAATTACACTTGAAGTCATCAAACGCAAACATTTTCGCAATAGAGTAAGTTTATTTTGTTTTCACATACTTTGGTGTAACAAAAGGTTTATTTGAAAAGTTATTAAGGTTTTTGAGAATTGACCATAAAAGTTCTCTTGTTTTGACTTTTCCTTTCTCTTATAATTTGTGAAGCATTGCATTGTCACACTCAACAACCCTTCATTTCCATTTTTTAATAGCAGTTTATTGTTAGTGAGTTTGCCCATCCTGGGGCTGTCTGCATAATACAAGAGTGGTCAGTGCGAAGATTAATCAGCAAAAAATTGTGCTTTTGTAGAACAGCGTCTTCGTTGTACGGGAGTCATTTCACGCTCATCGCTAACACTGTTGGTATAAGCAGCTTGACTTGTCAGGCCTCGAAACTTGACTCGACCATAATCACAAGCAAAGCAAGTGAAGTGCAGGTAACAGCAAATTTGTATGTTTAAAAATGACCTCAGAATGAAAAACATCCATGCAGACCTTGCTCTGGACAGATTAGAGTGGAGAAAAGCCGTCAGGTAAACCCGTCTAACTCATGATAACGTGGAAAATAGACGTGAAAAAATGTAAATGAAAAAGAAGAAGAAACCTTTAAAAATCAGTTTTTGCTCCACTAAAATTTTAGGTTTTGACGATTTTCTTTCATCTTTCAATACTACTTCACGAATTATAGTTTATAAAAAAAATGTTGTTCTGGTCATCAAGACAAAATTCATTCAACCAATCACATTGTGCAGTGCTACTGGTTTGCATTTTATAGTAACATTTTTTTCAAATTGTATTTAGAAAGTGTGACTTTCACTAGAAATAAGTCAGCATCATTGTATTAATATTATATATATATACTTTCGTTGAACATTCAGGTGTTTTCGTCCATTGTCTTGCAACCGAAACATTTGCTGTTGGTTGTTGGCTCAGTGTTCCAGGTTCGTTGCATATTTATTTTAAATTGTCCGCCTTAATTTTGAAAAACCTTAAGTTATATATTAAGTTATATATATTTATAGTTTTCACATTTTATGGCTTTGCATTTCCAGTTATTATTTATATTTTGTTATGTGATATAATCTTTTCATAAAAATAACTGTTTTGACATCTCTGAACTCAGGACTCCCTGTTTTACAGGTCCCTCATTGATACCAGATTATATTTATATATTTCATATCTAACGAGATTAACATTTTTTACATTAATACATTAATATGCAATAATAATAATAATAATAAAGGTTATTCAATAAACGTATTGCTATTATTAATAATTTAACATAAAATTTTTTGACTTTATGGTCCTCATACATAAGGTCTTCAATAAAATCTTGTACTGATGGACATAAGGTCCTCAATGAAATCTTGTAATGATGGACATAAGGTCCTCAATGAAATCTTGTACTGATGGACATAAGGTCCTCAATGAAATCTTGTACTGATGGACATAAGGTCCTCAATGAAATCTTGTACTGATGGACATAAGGTCTTCAATGAAATCTTGTACTGATGGACATAAGGTCCTCAATGAAATCTTGTACTGATGGACATAAGGTCTTCAATGAAATCTTGTACTGATGGACATAAGGTCCTCAATGAAATCTTGTACTGATGGACATAAGGTCCTCAATGAAATCTTGTAATGATGGACATAAGGTCTTCAATGAAATCTTGTACTGATGGACATAAGGTCTTCAATGAAATCTTGTAATGATGGACATAAGGTCCTCAATGAAATCTTGTACTGATGGACATAAGGTCCTCAATGAAATCTTGTAATGATGGACATAAGGTCCTCAATGAAATCTTGTACTGATGGACATAAGGTCCTCAATGAAATCTTGTACTGATGGACATAAGGTCCTCAATGAAATCTTGTACTGATGGACATAAGGTCTTCAATGAAATCTTGTACTGATGGACATAAGGTCTTCAATGAAATCTTGTATTGATGGACATAAGGTCCTCAATGAAATCTTGTACTGATGGACATAAGGTCCTCAATGAAATCTTGTAATGATGGACATAAGGTCCTCAATGAAATCTTGTACTGATGGACATAAGGTCCTCAATGAAATCTTGTACTGATGGACATAAGGTCCTCAATGAAATCTTGTACTGATGGACATAAGGTCTTCAATGAAATCTTGTACTGATGGACATAAGGTCCTCAATGAAATCTTGTACTGATGGACATAAGGTCTTCAATGAAATCTTGTACTGATGGACATAAGGTCCTCAATGAAATCTTGTACTGATGGACATAAGGTCCTCAATGAAATCTTGTAATGATGGACATAAGGTCTTCAATGAAATCTTGTACTGATGGACATAAGGTTTTCAATGAAATCTTGTAATGATGGACATAAGGTCCTCAATGAAATCTTGTACTGATGGACATAAGGTCCTCAATGAAATCTTGTAATGATGGACATAAGGTCCTCAATGAAATCTTGTACTGATGGACATAAGGTCCTCAATGAAATCTTGTACTGATGGACACATTGGCCTTTTTCAAAAAAATGCAAAAAAGTCATTTTTGATAAAAAAATTTGTCATTGAAATTTAAGGCAACAATATATAGGTACAATGCATCCTTGTTTATTTGAACCTCGCTTATCCAAACACCGGTTTTCTGGCAATACTTTAAAATAAATAACACTTAAAGTATTGACAGACTCTTTGGTACTTTCCCTAAGCTCAGCTCTTAAGAGAAATTACCTTGTCTTACTGCATGTTTTAAAATGACTTAAAACCTTTACCTTGTTGTAAAGGGACAATCGTTGAAAATGTGTAGTAGCATAAACATACGTATACAGGTAATACATAATCTCAGGTCAGGTGTGTGTGACCAAGTTTGTCAATTTTTGTTATATACTCCAGTAATATATTTATTTATTTTCTAATATTCTTTACTCGTCATTAATTTTTGTAACTGCATAATATTTGTTATCTTTCTTACTTTGGCCGTATAGGTTGAACATCGCGGGGGACCGAGACCCCATTCCACCTGCTCGTTTACGCTCACCAACAAAACAGTGGCCGATGTGACACACAATGGCCTGGTAACTGCCCAAACGGTCGGCGTGGCCACACTTACCGGCAGCGCTGTGGGCGTTGATTCCACTACTGGAGACAAAATCGTTTACTCAAAGGTAACAAATATTTTTTTGACGAATACGGCTTGAGGTATTTTTTGTTTAGAACGTTTGTTATTAAAGGTTTCATTAAAAATATCATATATAACTCATATCGAAAAACAGAGAAATCTATGGTAATGAAACAAAATCTTTTTGAAAAAAATATTGAAATGTTATGAACTTTCTTTTGCAATATTTCATAATTACAGCTGAGGCCGGGAAAAGCTAAAATAAAATCTTAAGTATGCTCTATATCTCTCTGTACTCAGGGTTTATTTCAAATGCATTATTTGCTACTTTCCCAGGATGCAACTATCATCACTGTTGTAAAGATGAAAGGATTCAAGATCTCTCTGTCATCTCGACATCTTGTAACTGGAACCGAGGTTTGTTGCGTTGCTATGGAAACAAGTAATGTAACGAAAAAGATACGCAATTAAATTAAATGTTAATAAATAATTTATAAAGGACAACGTGTCGTCATTATATTATTAAAATTATGTATTTTATGTAAATTTATAAAGGACAACGTTATATTATTAAAATTAAAAATATTCAGAACTCAGAGTCATAATTGTAAATAATATTACGAAGAAAAAGAGCACAAAAAAAAAAATCTTTTCGGGGGAAAAATATGGAAAATAGCAAACAAATTCCAAAATAAATAGGTGCAATGGTGCAATAAATGACTGAATGAATGATTATCTTTATAAAAAGGGCAATGTGAAATAATGAATATTACGTCTTTTAGGTTGGCGTCTTGTGTGTTGGTCTCACTGACGAGGGTCCCTTCACGTTCGCTACAGCCCTCCCCTATCTTCGATTTCACTGGTCCACCAGTAACCACAAGGTCGTAGTAATTGAGTCGCCACACTATCAGGTATATGCTGTTACCACAGCAACATTAATAAAACATGTCGCCATGGCTACATCTATAAAACCTGTCACTATGGCAACATTAATAAAATTTAACTTTTTACTGTTCTGTTCAGGCCGGTGTCGCTGTGAACGACGATCGTGACTTTCGTGTCCTGTTGCGCACGCTGGCGGTTGGCCAGGCCACTATAAAACTTCGAGTTGAAGTTTTCGACCATCGGCAAGTCAGCGAGTTTGCTCAGCTTGAAGACGATGTACACATAGAAGTAACAAACATACTTTTGATCTATTGTACGAACCAACCATAATATGGTGAAACTAACCGCGAAAATTTGCAGCACAAACAATCAAGGCGAAATATTGTTTTTGTTTTCGTGACAATAAATCTGTTTTGCTAAATTTGTTGAAACCGTGAAGCTTTTTACTCAAATTAAACACGGGAAATGAAGAACACAAAATACTTTCCTCTTTACGGTTAATTCTATCCTTTACCTATTTTACTATAAGCCAAATTGTTTTCTCAATCTCTCAAAAACAAAATAACTCTGTGTTATTTTAAGAAACTCCTCTACACCTGGTCTGCGTATTCAAACATTTTCATGACCACCCACTCTTGGATTAGGTGGATTACAAACTCTACAAACTTTAGATTACAAACTTTTTACTTCCGTGAAAATATTTTTACTATTTACTTTTTAATCTTCTACTTCTTTGTGTCATATTCATTTTGTTTTAAATCTTTCTAAAGGTCTTCGAAAAGTTGACGTTGCTCTACCCTTCCTCACATGGATTGTTATTGCCACCAAACACGCACACTTATATTAAAACCAACAGGTGAACTGAAGTAATGTTGTTAGTTAAAATTTATTATGTTTTTGCTATTATTATTATTATTTTTATATTTTATGATAATATTTATATTTCTATATTTTTTATGTTATTTATTTTATTATGGGTATGCGGGTCATGTAACATTTTTGACCTCATGAATATAAGCACCCATAGCCTTTATGCACTGCTGCCACGGAGTTTAAAATGCAAAGTTGGTATATTGTGTGAGTTAACTCACCACTGTTTTCCCTGTCACTGGGGTTGGCGTTAGGAAGGACGTTCATCTGTAAAAAACATTGCTCCAATGAATCATCAAATGATTAAGGCTACAAAATTGTGGGGAATATCGTCTGTTGAAACCCCGTCTAACCCGAGCTAGCATGGAAAATAGACTTGAAAAATGTTGATAATTGATTTAGTTATTTATGCTCTGTTTAACCCCATTTTTATTTTTGGCCTAAAATTCATCCCAGTTTGTATCCATCGCATTAGAGACCCTCTTCCAGCCAACAGTTACGAAATTGTGCACACGTGTTCGCAAAAAGATAGTGTGATTGGTCTCTCTGGCGATGGTCGCATAGCAACATCATCTACTGTTGGGAGTGTGGAGGTGAAAGTGACATCGCGCGAAACTTTTTCTTTCAACCAGTCACTTGTTTTGAGAGTGGAGGTGAGGAACCTAATCATTTTCGTGTTTATCAAAATCGTGTTCAATCTCTCTGCTAATAATGGAGGAAAAATTGAAAATTGCAATTTTACAAGCACATATTACGGTTGCAAATCCCATCCAGTCACAACCAAAAACTGTAACAAATATGTAGGGGGCTAGCCCTCCCCGCTAAAAAAAAATTAAAAATAATCTTTGCAACAAACAAATATTTCAAATAAATGTCTTAAATTTGATTTCGTCGCAGGTCAAACCGATATCCACCATCACGTTGCAGATCCTCACGAAGTTTGCAGTTGTCAACGGCGATAGGCCCTCATTTCCCATTGGTTTGATTGTGTTGTTAGGGGTGGTTTTACACGACGATGTTGGGCGTTGTTTTGATGTAGCGAATGTGCCATTGGACTACAGGACTAGCAGGTTGAATGATTGAACATTAAATGATTTTTGCAAAATTATTCTTTCCTTAAAAAACAAGTTATCAATAATAAAGATTATCGCATTTTTCCTTGTCAAATGCAAGACGCATATCAGCAATGTTCAATTCTTCCGTATTTATCTACACATTGTTTTGTTTTTTTATAAGAAACCTTAAATTAAAGTTTAAATTGTCTTTATCTTTTTCTCTTTGTCTGACAAACATTACAGAATTTCTTACAAACAGAAACCTGTTGTTTATAAGAAACCTTGTATTAGACATTCCAAAATTTAAGAAACATTTGGAACCAAGATTTACCGGCTATTTTTAGATAAGTAACTTGTATAGGCGTAAATAATTATTTTCCAACGATAAAACTTTCTTTTTTCACTGTTTATACTCTATACTACTGTAGCTATGTAGTTATAAATGTGAAAACCATCCCTGATCGAACGTGTAATCGAACGAATTTGTTATTTTCTTTTTTTGCGTTTTTTTCTTTGTAAACCAAACTTTAAAATAAGAAACTAGTTACGACTACAATTTTAAAAAAATTAAGAAACTTTTGATACTAGGGCCTTCGCTAGGTTTGTTATAAAAAAAAAATGTGTGTACAAGATATCCAATTTATTAAGCTCACTACATATATTGATGGCTGGATCTCGTGACGTCATATATTCTTTGTGGCAGATTGGACGTCATCCATGTGGAGGAGAACACATCAAATAGAACATATGCATTGCGTACGACAAGCATCGGTGAAGCTGTTGTCAAGGTGATAACTACGTGTTTGTTAACAAGATTTGTATGAAGAATAACATTTTCTTTAAATATTTTATTTTTATTATCATTATAAATGTTGTTTATCATTATAATGTCTAGGATTGTTTTTGTTATTGTCGGGATGAAGAGCTGTAATTTTTTCATGGATATGCCTGAAATATGTCTTTTAATAATAACAATTATTATAATTATTGAGGTAATAGATTTTGGGGGTTTTTTGCATCAATTTGTAGGATTTATGTCTCCAGCTGGGTCTCTTGTAATCGCAACACTGAGCTAAATCTCATAGGTTAGCTTCTGGTGGTTTCAACTTTAATAAAACAGTAATATAGGAGGATATCTTTTCAATCGCATTTTCACAGTTTTTCTTACGCATTCATATTGCTCTTTCATGACCACACCTCATTTGGATTTTGGGGCCAGGCCCGGCAATACCATCTGCTCTTCCTCGCCTATTGTCCTTATTATTGTCATATTCTGGCATATGAGAAGAGTTCAATGAATGTGAGGAATGCGAGGAATGTGAGGCATTCCCAGAAACTGCCAGATTTGATGCGTGAAGTCGGTGTTCTTCAATATGGAATTTCATTGTTCTCTTTAAATTGGTATAAATACAAACACCGGGGGAAATATTTTGAAGCAATAAACACCATAGTCTATCCCCCACCCCCTGTTTTTTTCTACACTACATTATGTATATCTGTATCAGGTTTGGTCCGAAGACAGCCCTGTCATATCCGACTATCTGCGCATGCGCGTAACTCATGGTATTTTACCGAACCAAATAACAATGTCGTTGGGAGAGGCCGTTTGCTTCAAAGCTAATCTGCGGGCGTCATGTAAGCAAGCTCGAAATTTCGTGCATTTATTGTTAGCCGCATTCTCATCGCAAATTTGTGATTCATTTTTCTTTCAGGACCAAAATGTACTCTTTAAAGAAAGATGGATCTCCTAAAAATTATATGTACAGGGACCTTCCCTGAATAGCAACAAATATGTTGATTTTTGAAATTTAATGCGCACGGATGTTATGGTTTGTGTTTTCTCTTTGGAAGTATCCCAATAGTTTAGTAGAATCTGAAAATGCTAGCCCTGAACAGTATAGTATAAGGCAACACTCGTTGCGCAAAACATTTTCATCAATAAACCAGAACTAAGTCAAAAAACTAAAGTCTAAAACGCTAAGATATGACAATTAATTCCCGCGATTTTTTCTTCCTTTAGAGTATCCTTTTTTAGTTGAATGGAAACAAGAACCGTTCAAAATAAAGTGTTTTTTTTTTAGCGTCGATGGGATGGTGGAGTGCTTCAGGGGCGGAGGTCGAGGTCGATCGGGACACGGGTGTTGTGGTGGGTGTTGCTGCTGGTTCCACCATCCTCTACTACAATGAACCTACTTTCAGCACACACACCGAGGTGAGTCTACACATACAGTCAGTATTGACGCTGATCATACTGAAAAAATAATTCTATTTGGTGCTTGTTTCTGAAAGGTTTCTGTGTAGATGACGGAGCTTATTTGAGCTAGGTTTACATTATGCAATGAGTTTCGCTCAAGAACTCAACTGTAACTCAGAAATCAAAATATGTCCCAGCTGGGTTTCGAACCAGCACCGTTAATTTTGTGGGTTGAATGCACTAACCACTAAGCTACAGTGACATATATCTGTTTGCTTCTTCACCGTTGTTTACTAAAACTATTTCTGCCAATAAATTCCAAGGAAACTTAATTGTTCCAATTGAATGCTTCTGATTGCATTATTATGTTTCGAAAGATCACTCTAGTCGAACTTAAACTTTTTAACAACTCACATTGTTTTACAAGCTTAAATTTGACCTTTTATTCTTTTTGAAATATTTATTTTTCCTGCGCTACTCTTTTTTTCGCATTCAAGCATTTCCTATCGTTGCCTAGGTGACAGTTGTGTATCCACCCTCTTCGCCCATCATTGCGTCGGACGAAGATTTCTTCATCATCAGTAACACATACACGAGAGCATTTGCGATCTCTAGCGTTGGCGGCACGTTGGACCACGCATGTACGCACCCACCTATAAACACAACCGTCTTAACGTGTAACGCCGACTGGGCCGACGGTAGTTCAGAGGGCGTGGCCTTACACCGACTGTTTAATTTGACTGCCGTGTACGAGAGTTGCGCGGGGAAATGTGTTTTCGCGCCTCTTTCTCTCCCACCTGATATCCTTAAAAGTGTGAGCGTCGAAGAGCGCGCCGTGACGTTGCGGGCCGTACTTTCCGACGGTCGTCGAACTTTCCACTCAAAGGAAATCAATGTGAGGTTCACGCCCCAAGTGCTAATCGAGACCAAACATGTTATGTTCGATAAACAGAACGTCAACAGAGTAATCGAGGTACACGGCTCGCCCGAACAACTCGCAAGCTTGCAGGTATTGATTAACCTTATTTGCGTTTCAAACTCCGTTCAGAAAACCTAAGATAATGTATTACACAATGTAAAAACATAAGTACGACAGGACATGGTGCTGTTTCCAAGCCAACAGCTTGTCATAAATTTAAAGAATTTAATACAACAATAACAAATATAAAACAAGAAATAAATATACAATACTTTAAAGAAACTATTAAATTATTTAAAACTATTAATAAATTCGCAATTCAACTGGTTAGAAATTCTTTTAAAGAATTGACTTGAAAAATACACGTTATTTTTTTTTCTTTTTGCCAGGTTACATGCGTTCCCTCTTTGCTTTACATCAGCCGCCTGTCCTCAAAAGAGTTAACAGTGTCTCGTTACCAGTTCTCTCTCCCCAGTTCCTCCGCGTTGAATGCCAACGTTTCATTGGTATTCGAATCGAAGCTACTGCAATCCAGCGTGATTGTCATGGCAACTGTAAATAGTGGTGACGGCGGCGCGTGCGCACCGCACGGTTGGTCGTTTAGTGCGGACGCGTTGGGAACCAGTAGTACATGGGTTGTCGCGTACACGGTCATGCTAGCAACGGTTGTTTTGCTCATACTCATGTACCATTACGTCATCAAGGACCGCGTTGTCGTGGCAACCTACGGATCCCCCTACGCCACATCGCCGCCTCCTTATCAGTACAGTCCGCCGTTTCAAACTCGAACTCCCGGTTCGTACGGACCGTCGAAGAAGACCACCCCTCAACGAACACTATTCAGCGTATCCCAGTGAGTGGTCGGTTGCCATGGTGGTGCGCAAAGAAACCAAACCGTTTTCGATGCATGTGACCGACTTGCGAAAACAGTATACAGAAAACAATGCTGAAAAGTTTGAAGGATACTTTCTTGACATTGTTTTTATATCTGTTCGTTTGTTGACAAAAATATGTGACTTTCGCATTGTTGTTTTGTTGTTGTTGTTTTTGGTTTTTTCAATATTAATTTTTCCGGACGGTTTTTATGAAAAAGCAGGGATTGTTTTGTTTTAGCTGGTCGACCTTAACATTCCCCAGCACTTGTCATTTTTGACGATAGCCTTGGTTTTGAATTTACCCTTTCTTCTTACTTACAACTTCATCAAAAATACAATTTCCTACTAATTTCAGAATGACACATCCCTTAAATACTAAAAGCAGTTATAAGAAGGAACTTTGGTGGCATTATGCTATTTTTTAGATGGCATTAAATCCAGAATTTGAAAACACTGGAAGATAAATTCCGATCAAATTTGCGCGTGTTTTTTTTATTCCTTTTGGTGCTTGTAGTTTGTTTTTAAATCAATGCGAACTTTTTTATTGACATTCACAGCAAATTACTCTCTTTTTTATAAGAACACTAAGGCTTAAATTTATAATTAGGTTGGTGCATTTGCAACTGTAAGACCCCATTACGGAAGAATATTCAAAGATATAGGAAGAATAACAGGTGCGACCTAAATTTAGTATTATTCTTCACGAATATTCTTCAGTGTAATTGGACCTGTACATCTTTGTTTTTATCTTTTCTTTGTAGATGTATTATGCAACTTATGGAGTAATAAGAGGTTAGAATCAGCTAAAAATTAAGAACAGCTAAGGCTGAACCCAATTTACCTGTTTCTTATAATAATAAAAACCCAGATATTTTTCACTTCTTTTAAAACCGGGATTTTTCAGAACTTGTAGGATATTTAAATTTCATGAAATATCGAATTGCCTATTTGATATATATGATTGGTTAAAAGTTGTTTACTTCAGTGGTTTCGTCCAATCAGATTTCAAGTTTCTAATGACAGAATCGATTCGCGAAAAACCACACGTATATGACGAATTATGCTAAGGTTATTTATTACTCAATAATTGCTTGAAATTTAACGCAAAAATAGTCTAGAAACAACTTTAAACACAATCCTGATAAGGTTATATTTTAGGACTATGTTCACACTATACCGGATAGCTCTTCACAACGGCACGAAAATACAACAGATAGGCCTTCTGTTCACACTTAAAACGATAAAATCGTCATGATTTTTTCATACCGGATAGCCATCAAGACGCAACGCTCTCGAAAGTGATACGCTATATATCGGATAGCTTTTTAAGACGCAACGTTTTATAGTGTGAACACCTAAACAGCAGGATTTTCACAACGATACCGATGAAAAGAATTTGATTTTACAAAAGATATTATGAATAAAATAGTCGCACTACAGCATTTATGGAATAGCTCATTAGTTGCATATCAACGAATTCCACGTGGACATATGCACAAGCAAATCGGGAAAAGAAACCATCTTTATAAGTTAATTTGGCGCGAAAAACTAAAATTTATTTTAACAAAACTGAAAAGAAATAAACCTCGAAGTTTTTTAGCATAAAAATAGTCTGTCTATCCGGTATAATGTGAACGCCTTGAAAACGAAACATCGTCATGAAACGACGCTGTTCACATTATATCGGATAGCTTTTTATGCCGTTGTGAAAAGTTACCGGTATAGCGTAAACATAGTATTAAATTTAGCGCGTAATACAAGTTTTTCTCCAACACAGGTAATTTTTCATCGTGATTGTTCCATGAACGATTTAAAAGTTTTCGACCATGTAATTGCAAAAAACCTACAAGTATATTTGCTCTGTTTAACTCATGTTTGAAAATTTCCATCAGTAGCTATTTCTTGAGAATAAAAATGAATGTTTGTTATCTATCCCGCCAAGTCGTTTAGTCCGGTGGCGAAATAGAAGATTAAGGGAGATCCCTGACATGGAGTATATGGATTTTTTTGCATTTTCTATTAACATGGTCTAAATGGAACCTAAAAAGCCAAACTTGCCAAACTTTGAACATATGGTATGTCAAAAACAGAAAAAAACGAAATTTTTTGTAAAAGCCTTCAAAGAAAAGAAGGATTTGCCAAAAGTATCAAAGAATCACCAAAACAGTTTGACGTCATCTTTAAAGTCATAAAAAGAAATAAACGTCTTTATTAAAGTTATATTTCCATTTACACAGATACAAATAAGATTGCTGTAAAAGGTATTTCAAATGTTTCAATAACGTTTTTCGTAGTATACTTTAGCGTGAATATTTCTAATTTGTTTTTGCTCTCAGAATTTTCTCAGAATTTTCTTTCTTCTCTCTCAGAATTTTCTTTCTATTTATTATTCAAACATTTTGATTTTGTGGACTGACAAATAGATCAGGAAAGGATTTACATTTCGTTGAATTCGAAGTAAGAACATTGGAATGACTTTCCGTTTCAAAAATCCTTAATAGAATTTCGCGGTGTCAGGACCAAAACTTTATATGTCAATAAAACGTCAGGTTGTGTGCGATTCTATGCAAATAATCAAGGGTTTGATGGTTGGGAAAGTTATCAACGATTCTCATAATTCTAGCATTGCAGTCGACGTATCGTCTCCTTTGAGGGTGTGCCCCAAGATGCAGCAGTACCGAACCTCTAATAATCGCTTTTTTTTCCTTTAAACTACCAAGAAATTTCCAAAAATTCAGATGGTAAGAGAAAATGTGATCCCCGGACAGTCGTCCCCATGAAAACAAAATCCCGCGAAAATTTCTTCCTAAGGTAGCACTCTTGAATAAAATTTTGTTTTCATGGGGGCAACTGTCCTAGTATCGAATTTCACATTGTTATTGTGCAGAGAAGATAACTGCTTTATGCAATGATATATAAGCGCGAAGCGCTAGATGTCTAGCATGCGGTTTTAAAGTGAAGCCAAAGTAGCCATCTTTAATAGTGGCAATAAAACGAAAGCGCCAGTCAAAATCAAAGCGAGAAAAAATCATGGTCAAATCTTGTATAGCTTATGGCTGTACAAACAGGTTTAACAAAAGCATAAACATCCACTTTCATAAATTTCCTCTGAAAAATAAAGAGAGAATTTTACACCTTCAAACTATTCTTTTATTTGCAGTGAACATTTTTTATCATCTGATTATGTCTCTTCAACAAGATTAAAATCTGAATCAGTTCCATCCATTTTTAAATTTCCTGAAAGACTACAACCAAAAACATACCATAGAAAACTACCTGCCAAACAATCATTGCCTGAGGATGAAACAATCAATTAACAACCTTCAACATCTTTTAATGACAAGTCCATCCCATCACCCCAGCTCCCAGCTAACTTTAATAAATATAGACATTGACGGATACGTAACTGAATATACTCCAACGGAATCCACTTGTGGGGGAACACTTTTATATATCTCGGAAAAACTTCTCTATAAAACCCGTAATGATCTAACTATGTACAAAAGCAAATTACTCGAATCAACTTTTATTGAAATTGAGTGCAGAGAAACAAATATTATAGTGGGATGTATATATAAACATACAGCTATGGATCTAAATGAATTTAAAAACGATTATATGCTTTCTTTGCTACAAAAATTATCAAAGGAGAACAAAAGTGTTTTCTTACTTGGCGACTTTAATATAAATTTACTTGCATGTAATAACAACAACAGCATTTCAAATTATTTTGACTTATTATCTTCTAACAATTTATCGCCTACAATACAATTCCCACACGAATAACAAACACCTCAAGTACAATCATTGATAACATTTTCACTAATTCTACTTCAGATCATATAATTTCTGGAAATCTCACTTCTTCAATTTCAGATCATCTGCCCCAATTTCTTATTCATCAAAATGTAAACAAAGTCAAGTCTAAACAACATAATATATTTAAACGGAATTTTAAAAAAATGAATACAGCCAAATTTTGTGAAGACTTTAAATCAACAAACTGGGAAAACGTTATCGAAATTGACGAGCAAAATGTTAATCGTTCATTTAATTTATTTTTAAATAGTTTCAATTCTTTATTAGATAGTCATGCTCCTCTAAATAAAGTTAGCAAGAAATTTTTTAAAAGACTACTTAAACCTTGGATAACCAAAGGCATTAGAGTCTCGATAAAAAAGCGCAACCTGATTAAAAATAAATATATAAGAGCTAAAGATCCTAACAGAAAGGAAGCTTTAAACAAACAATTTAAGTTGTATAGAAATCTAATTGTTTCACTAATTAAACAAAGTAAAAAAAAATCATTTTAAAGCTTATTTTAGAAAGAATAACTCAAACCTACGTCAGACGTGGAAAGGAATCAATAATTTAATAAACATTAGTAAAAAAAAATCAACACTACCGACAAGTTTATCTAATGAAGATTCAGTCATCACAAATCCTTTACAAATTTGCAACGTCTTTAACAACTTCTTCACATCCATTGCTGGTAATATACAGTCGTCAATACACTCCTCACACACAAATTTTAATAAATTTCTTAAACACCCTACTTTAAACAGTACATTCATTTCCCCAACTACTAGCGATGAAGTCCTTTCTTTAATTGTAAAATTGTCTAAAAATAAAACCTCAGGTCCTAATAGTATCCCAACTGCAATATTACAACTAATAAATAAACAAATATCTTCCATTCTTTCAAACTTATTTAATTTATCTATTAATTGCGGAATATTTCCTGATAATTTAAAAATATCGACAGTAATACCAGTACACAAAAACAGATCAAAATTGAATGCAAGTAACTATCAACCGATTTCTCTAATATCTACACTTAGTAAAATACTCGAGAAAATTATTTACAAACGAGCCTATAGTTTTTTCATTAAAAATAATTCTTTTACCTTTTCCCAGTTTGGCTTCCGCTCTAAAATCTCCACTACACATGCACTTGTATCCATTACAGATAAGATTCAAAAATCCTTAGACGCCGGTGAATATGCTTGTGGAGTTTTTATCGACCTACAAAAAGCATTTGATACTGTTGACCACAAAATCTTATTGAAGAAGCTTGAATATTACGGAATTAGGGGAATATCACTTAATTGGTTTCATTTGTATCTATCAAACAGAAAACAGTTTGTATCTATAAATGGTTTCAATTCTTCTCTTAAAAAAAAACACATATGGAGTTCCCCAAGGTTCGGTTTTAGGCCCTCTACTATTTTTGATTTATATTAACGACTTCTCAAAAGCCATAAAATATTCTTATGTTCACCATTTTGCAGATGATACGAATTTACTCTATTGTAACAAATCGTTGAAAAATATCAACAACAAAATTAACTTTGATCTAAAACGAGTTACCGACTGGCTTAATGCTAATAGAATATCTTTAAATATTAATAAAACAGAATATATTATTTTTTGTAGGCGAAATAAAACATTTGATTTTAAAATGAAAATTAAATTTAACGGAAAAGTTCTTACTCCATCTAAGGAAGTTAAATACCTTGGTATAACCCTCGATGAACATCTGACATGGGAAAAACATATATATATATATATATATTTTGTCAAAAAAATTAATTAGAACAAATAACTTATTGCGTATAATTCGCCACTATGTTGATAAAAAGACATTAATATCAATCTACTACGCCATTTTTTCTTCGCATCTTACATATGGTTCATCAATATGGGCACAACAAAAAAATCCCTATTTAAAAAAAATCTTTTTACTACAAAAATCTGCTATAAGAGCAATAAATTTTTCTCCATTTCAAGCACCTAGTAATGAACTTTATTTAAGATGCAATATTCTAAAATTTTACGATATAGTCAACATCAACAACTGTTTATTTGTTCACGATTTTGTGAATGAAAACCTTCCCCATGCCCTTTTAAATATTTTTACAAAATCATCAGATATACACTGTCACGCAACACGAAACACTGAACTTTCCCAACTCAACATACCTCGATTCAATACTCCAAAATATAGGAAATACTCGATATGTTACCAATGCATTTTAAATTGGAATATGTTAAAGTATACTAACTTAAAAAATATAAAAAATTCGAAAAAAGCTTTAAAACGCCTCTTAATTAAAAAAACCTTTACGCATTATGAATCATTGCTGTGAAAAGTACTTACCTTTCTTACCTCAATAATTTTTGCATGGATTCTTGTTTTTTATATTTATATTTGTAAATTAAATTTTTTCTATATTTACACGGACGGAAGCATTCTTATTACTCTCTCTTATTTTTAATAATCATATTTTTTTCAATCCAAACAATGGTGTCATTCCTTTGCCTAGTTTTCTATTGAATGACACCAGCCATTCACAATAATCACTTTTTAAAATATAAATTTCTTCTTTCATTCTATATTGTTAATTTAGCATATTGGAAAAAAGTATGAAGTATTTAATTGTTATGTTTATATTTGTCACTTGTATTTGTATTATTTAAATTGTGTTATTGTGTTTGGTAAACAAAACATTTGATTTGATTTGATATAATATTTAAAGATTGTTGTAAATATAGTTTATATTTAGTTCACTGAAAGTATCATATAAAGTTAACAATCCTATTTACATATAAAAGCTGTCACTTTTTCACCTTGCACTTCTCTTATATTTACATTTTTTGCCACTATTAAAAATGGCTCTCTATAAAAAAAATGCTTCAGACTGAAACAACGGTCTGATATCGAGTTAGACATCTAGCGCTTCGCGCTTATATATCATTGGCTTTATGTGTAGAAACTTTTGCGTGGAGAAACTTTCGGGTGCATTTCGCGTATTTGAGCTAGGTACGCGGAATTTAATCCACGGGGAAAAAAAGTCAATTTCGTGATCCGGGAAAGTTAATCCTCTCGGTGTATTTAAGGAATACCCCAACTTCAACGAACCTTTCTCCTGATATATTCTTACTCAGAAAACAATAGCAGTACAATAGCCCTCGTTGGAAAGCCCTGACTTAACCGATTCCAGCTACAAAGAGTCAGAGCAGGTACCCTAGCTATTTGAATCTAGCATG
The DNA here is from genome assembly GCA_963930725.1 of Candelabrum cocksii. Classification (NCBI taxonomy): domain Eukaryota; kingdom Metazoa; phylum Cnidaria; class Hydrozoa; order Anthoathecata; family Candelabridae; genus Candelabrum; species Candelabrum cocksii. The sequence continues at coordinate 2,308,005 of OZ005677.1, read as the reverse complement.
GAAATCAACCTCTTGTCTAAACGCCAGGTAAAGTGGTTAAATTGAACCCTTTTTAATTCTTAAAAATCCAAGTTAAAAACAACACAAAATTTTCCAGTTTGGTCCATCCGCAAAAGTTTATCCACGCGAAATGCAAACAATTTTGCGCATTTCTCTTCCCGCGAAAGTATCGTGTGTAGCGCTTCCCTTTCTTTCCTTTGATTCTTACAACACTGGGAGAATGATTAATATTTTATGAACGCACTTGCAAATAAAAAGACAGTTCTGCACTTGATACGAGCTATACATTTTCGCTGGAAGAAGCATATAAATGGCAAACAAAAAATTGAAAACATGTATCAAAACGTTTTCTCCGTGTATAGATTTTGGTGGGTTTTTTTGTTTGATTTTGTTACATTTGTCACCATGTTCAAAGTTGTTGCTAACCAGCCATTAAATGTACATTGCCACTTGCCGCAAATTTTCCGCGGAACGGGACGGAAAACCTTCTGAGCATGCGTACATCTTCGTTCATTGTGATCAGCCGATCGCTTTCTTTCTTCGTTGATAACTTCAAATGTTTTCTGCGCATATACATAGATACATACCATAGCATATAAATTCATTCGTGGCCTAACGATTAAAATTACTCTTTTTTGTTTTTACAAAGAAAATTGTTTTGTTTTTCCACAAAGCTACAGAAGTTTTACATAAACAAACGCGATTAAATCAAAAACGACATGGCGATAATTTAAGTACAATTAATTGCTCAAAACGGTTATTTTGGAGGTATCACTTTAATTAATGGGTCTCTTAAAGGGCCGCTGTTATTGAATTGACGTCTTGTTAAACGCTTCGTAATGTGATTAGATCCGGCCGATAAGATCGCGATCATCACATAAAACCACCTCGTTACCAAGCCGTTCTCGGCGTAGTAAACGCGTACGAGCAGTGCGGTTTGTTAGGGAAGTGGTCTTGTTATCAAGAGCAACAATAAGATTTGTTAAACCAACAAACAAAACGAATTTGTTTCTAACAAGGATGTATGTTGGTTTGCTTTCTTGGATTCCAGGGCATAAATGAAGTTGATAGGTTTGCTAATATTCCTCTTCATTGCCGCGTGTTGCGCGCAGGATGCGAGTCTCGTGGATATTCTGAAGCGTTATTCCGCGGAATGGAAAGACGCATTGGTAGGCACAAAAGAAAACCGCGAAAATTACAAGAAAATCAACGATGTTGCAGACGGGCTATCGAAAAAGGGAACACTAGATTCCATCGAGTTGCGTGTCTGCTCGCAAAAGTTCTTCCACTTTCTAAGAAAATACGTTTGTTACCGAAACCACGTGAGACACTGGCGAAGAAAACGAACCACAGCAGGTAACTGTGTATAGAATTTGAAGCTAGCTGAAGATATAAGGTTTTAATGCCCCCATCATGTTTATTATCTTCTCACTGTTTGACATCATCGTTGCATACATGCGTTGTATGCAGATATTACAGATATCTGCTCTCTCCTACATGCCGACATTCTTGTAAATTCTCCGTGCAACCATTTTATTGAATTCCTTCGTACTTTCACAGCTTCGGGAGGTTGGCTTGAAAGGTTTCATGTCTAGAAATGTTTTATCACTTCGTATAAGCAACAGTTGACCAGCATGACCTTGCTTTGTTAATCGGCTGATTGATTTTGTATGTTTTACATGTGCGGTGTTAGCATGAAAGCATTTCACTGTGCACCATCTCATATAATGTGCATGAACGTGACAAGTGTTTGGCATGATATGATAGCAAGAGGAACTATTGCTGGAAAGGGAAAAAAGACAATTTCGTTGATGTCAACTGGCCATGAGAAGGTATTTATTTCTGTATGCTTGGCTGCTGAAAGAGATGGGTACAAAATTGAAACCCTTTGTTGTCTTCCGTGGAACAAATAGGGAAGTTGCGGTACTGATTGACGAATTGAAAAACAAGTTTGTTGTTGCAACCTGCACATGTACTTGGATGAATGAAGAACTAATCCTTAAATAGATTCAACAAGTGTTAGGAAGGTTTTCATTTAAAAGACGAGTTTACTTGCGTTGGATTCTTTTGAATGTCACATTACGGACAGCGTGAAAAAGAACTGAAAAATCTAAATGTGGACCGTGTTACAGTGCCAGGGGGTTGCACACAATACATACAGGTATCTGACGTAAGTTGCAATAAACCATTCAAATCTCGGTGTACATAGGAGACTACAGCTCATACTGAAATCTGGAAAAGTTCCTAACAGAGACAGATAATGATGACAGTGACCCCCCCCCCACCCAAAATATAAGACCGTCTTTTGAGGTTAAATAAAAAAAATATCAAAGACCGGTTTTCTATTAGAGGAATACTGTAGTGGATAGTTAGTTGACTAATCCTGTGTGAACGTGTTTAAAACACAGTTCTTTGTTAGAAACATGTCTTTTGTTTTTTGGCAAACGTCTCATTTTATTATTTTAGGGTGTTTTAGAAAATTTTTTTCATTTTACTACATAAGCAAAAATATAAGAATGGAAAAGTTGGCTGTTTAAAAACTGGGTAAAAACGATGGTCACACGCCCTTTCGCGTTTTGTTGTGTTTTATAGTATGATTTTCTTTTATTCAGAATGGTAAGTGTAAATCGGGTAAGAAAGTGAACTATGTATTATTCTATAGATATAGATATTTGAAAACTCTTGAAAATTTTTCGGAAAAAATTATGCGATTGTCTTTTTCACAGATTCATTTATTCCCGCCAAAACCGCCGTCTCGTTCCTGACGCGTCGGGAAGATTGGCTACGCAACAGGGCGTATCGTATGAACGTTTTCTCCACCGACATATTCTACCTGAACGAATGCTGCTACCAGAAAGACTGTACTCTATACGAAATAGCCGGTTATTGTCACTAATAAAAAACCGTGACTTTTTAGCGATATTGACGCTTGGCTAGGAGACAGTGTATTCCGCGTAGGTAATATACCCCGAAAAATAAATCAGAGTTCAATTCACTTTTATGGACATTTCTAATTTCAGTCAATAATAAAGCTGTGAAAGACGCTTTGATAAACTTTGAAAATTCTCTTTTTTATGTTGCTTTATATTTGTTAGTTTCGCATTATTTCCCCCAAAATGCACCTTGTTATCTAAGAATGCAACATTGGTTCAGAGTTAACTGTTTTTGTTTATCTAGAAAAATGTTTCCCGCTGATATGATTTGAAAAATTGCAAATCAAAACTTTGACACTTTAAAATCATGCCGATTAGATTGTAATCTGACTGCCATGTTTCGAGCTTGTTTATAGTGTTCACGTGACTATGACAGATAACATTTTGGACGATATATTTTTGCAAAACATTGAACGTGTAAACAAAATTGTTGAAGATAAAAGATAAAGTATAGAACTGTTAAAAGATTAATCTAGTATATTAGTAGTCTTTGGTCTTTATTTGCTGCGAGTTAACCACAAAGCCAAGGTGCTTACCAGGTATCCCCTATCTAAGAAATAACGAGTGCCAATTGCTTATGCTTATGAACAATGCTTATGTTACGTCTAATAATTAAATTGAATTCAATAAAACATGAACTATAGACATGGCCGTAACAACCCATTGGGGGGGGGGGGGGGGGGCAGGGGGGCCAGGGGACCATGCCCCCCCCCCAAAAAAAAATCTTTTCGATTATACTTTACATATTATTAAGTTTCATGGAAGTGAAACATTTCACAATTAATTTTTTTCTCAAGGGATGAAACTAGCCTCATAATGTGTTTTTAGAGCTTTCAGATTAGAAAATTTTTCCACTCCATTATCCTACAGATTTTTCCTAAGTTTGGCCCCACCAAAATTTTCAAGTTGTTACGGCCCTGATAGAGGCCATAGCAGCTGCTCAATACAGGTATAGAAATAGACATTGCAATCCGCTGTTAGTTTAAAATTGAAAGAAGAGAAATGAGAAAAAGGAAATGAATATGTCAAGTTCACAGCAATAGAAACATAATAAAAGTAACTTTAATGGCGTTCGAGTTTAGATTCTTTTCTGCTCGACCGAACACATCGCTTCAACTTTAATCATCATCTGTTTAAAAGAGTCAAATTTCATCCGTTGATAGCGTAATGGTAATGGCGTTCGGTTCTTAACAGAAAGGTTCTGGGTTCGAGACCATGCTATCACAAAGTTGTTCAGTGAGCGGTTATAAATAAACAACGCCGTAATTCATCAAAAATAACCGTAGCACAAATGGGAGCAATTAAATATACTAAAACTCCGGGTCGAGGTCTTCATGATAATGCTTAATGAGCTTAATCAAACCAACAAACAAATATATCCCTGCTGGAGAGTTTTCTCGAAAGGTCTTCTGTTCATCTTTTCATGTCACTTCGCTACAAGATACCGCACAAAAATTATAAAATATTATGAAAAGGTACTTAAGCAAAAACAATCTCCTGAACAAATAAAAGATCGCCAAACAACAATCTTAACGTCGTCATGTATTACGGCATTCAATGGCTGTTTGGTCTTATGTATTAAAAAGAAAAGATTGGTTTCCGCGCAAAGATATTTCACAGGGTGTCACTGATAGTAAACATTTGATGTTACAAAAATATTATCTTAACTCCAGTAGAATATGAACAACACGTGACTCATCACTCGACCCCCAACGATATAGACGTCATCGCCGAATGACTCACAGACCGAATTTTGTCACTTTGTGTTTACAGCTGTTTCGAGTAGTTTTGTGTCAACAGTACAAGCTAGGTAAACCTGGCGACTTGTTTACCAGAGCCAATTTCATCGAATTTTTGCACGAATCAAATGATCGAATCTTTCGAGGTAAACCTGAAAGGTAATTGGTTAAACTTTGAAATCACTTGAGGCAAAGATGTTTTAATTAATTGTAATCAGAGAAAGCCTATTCCAGAAGCAATACACCTCTTTTAAGATTGTATCAGGACAATTCCCCCTGGAAAATTACTACGCGTATAATGACTACTTGGAAAATTTCTAACCAGACAATTCTTCGAATTATGTTTTTTTATGTAATTAGTTCTCAAAATTTTTTACATATGTCTTGGATATTATCTTTTTTACAAATTTTGATAATAATCACACCCAACAATAATGCGGAGTACTTCAAAACAAAGCACGTCCATACGGTCGTGTAATTTTCATATTTTGTTTTTTGACGTAGGCCTAGTTTCGATTTAAAAATTTGCTATCTCGCAAATGGTTTATTCCACGATACTTTTGCTTTTGCACGGTTTTGTAGTAGGCTTCACAAATTACTTATCGAAAACCAAATAACGAAACGTTCTGCTGAGAATGACGCCACGAAACTATAAACATTTGTTTTGCGGCGTTGTGGAGATATCAAGTTGCACTCGCAAATAATTTAAGGTATTTTTTGTTGGAAACATTTTGCAGGTATCGATTCTTATCTCATGTCGCAAATGTGAACGCGTACAATATCGTGCATCAAAGGAATTTCGTTCATTGTTGACGCAGGCCTGCTTTGACGCAATTACGCAATCAAAACATTGCTTCAAAGATGTCCATCTCTGAAATTTACACGGAGGAATGCGAAACGCGCAAGTTGCGAAACTGCTACTTTTATTACGTTTGCACGTCGTATGACGTCCTATCAGATAATGTTACGAAAAATATCAAACTGACGATTTATTTCGTTCAAGTAATAGAGATTATTTAGTGTTATTTCTTTCTCAATCTTGTGGTTAATTAAAGAATACGCAGAGAAATTTACTTAAATTACCAAATTGATAAACCTCAGAGTTAGCTCGGTTATGCAAATCTTAGCAAACATAAGATATACTAATTTGCTTATATATATATACAGTAGACTCCTGATTTAACGAATATTTAACGAACTTCCCCGATCTAGCAAACAAAATTTTTATCCTCTTTGATGTTCTATTAAGGTTAAACTTCTGTAACAAAATCCCGACTTTACAAATCGCCGACCTAAGTAACCCGTTTGCTTGGGGTTTTGTCAAATCGGGAGTATGATGTCATTGTTTTGAACTAAGAGACGGCATGGAATCCATAGAAAACCGGGAGTCATTGGACACCATTATTAAATTTATTATTTACAAGCTAATCCGTACGTAGTAACATACATTTATATTCGTTTTATTGTGCCGCACGCAAAGATGTGGAGTTCTACAGAGCAGCATCTAGGTGTTTTGCAAAGATTGTAAAATTGTTGGTTAACCCGCGGGATTGCTGTAATTCAATTAATTTGCTTCTCCTTTTCCCATTATTACAATTAACATTTACTCATTTTAACTTTTAAAAAGTATTCTGAGATTATTTCGGTTTGTCTTCATTCGCGAAATAAGGCGACATTGAAAACTTGTTTTTTATTGGCATTCAAAATCTAAACTAGTGTAATTTCATGGTTGATGAATTACTCGCGCGACTTTCTTAATTTCTTGGCGACATGTGAATTTCGGTTCTTGCGGTAATAAGTAAACAAAAACAAAGCACAATGTTTTGTACCTGCACAATGTTTAAGCAAATATTGTTTCTGAAACGAAACTGACACGGGCTTAAAATGTTTACTATGGCTATAAATTGGTACGCGCTTTTCAGAGCCGAATTACTTTCGCTTGGATGTTACAAAGAACAGAGTGGAGATTTCTAAAAAAGCAAATATTTTTCAACTGTCCTACGTGTCTGTCCTGTTTTCACAACCATTTTGCATTTATCACCGTTGCATGGTAACAGCTAACAGCTAAAAAAAACATCCGCCTCTTGCAAGGAGTTAGCTGAGTCAATAGACTTCTACACAACGCCGTGGTAGGAGAGAGAGTCCCAGAATGAAGATGGTGACGGACTTTATAAAACGACATCAATCGTTGACGTGTCAAACGCTCACTTATAAGCCGGCAAAGAAAACGTTTGGTAGATTGCGCTCGAAAACGAAGGTCAGTCCGTTTTATAACGTGGCTTTCATTGGCGACAAAAACGTCGGCAAAACGAGCATCATTCGACAACATTTAAGCGGCGAATTCATCGACGAGTACTTTCCGACCGTATCCGATGTTTTCACGTCGGAAATCAAGAAAAAGGACCAGCTGACCTCGACGCTGAATCTATACGATACATCGGGTTCAATGGAATTTCCCGCCATGATGCGATTGACGATTACGAAAAGCGACGCATGCGTGGTTGTCTACGCGGTGACGTCATTAGCGTCGTTGCGCATCGCCAAACAAAAATTGTCGGAAATCAAAGCGATGAAAGGCGATGGATTTCCGTGCATTTTGATTGGAAATAAAACGGAAGAGTTAAAACGCGAGGTCAGCTTCGAAATGGGACTAAGGTGCGCGGTAAGCTACGCGTGCTCGTACGCGGAAGTGTCCGCAAAAGAGAATAAAAACATTGACCAACTATTCGACACGGTGGTGAAAAAGATCAGGCAGGAAAGCGTTGCTAAGTTTTCAAAACCGAAGGAGATACGACAACGATCGAAAAGTCTGCCCTCCCTTTTCGACGTGTAGAGGGGGACGTTTTATATCGGGAGATACGAAAAAGATTGAAAAGTCTGTCCTCGCTTTTCGATGTGTAGCGGGGGACGTTTTATATCGGGAGATACGACAAAGATCGAAAAGTCTGCCCTCGCTTTTCGATGTGTAGCGGGGGACGTTTTATATCGGGAGATACGAAAAAGATCGAAAAGTCTGTCCTCGCTTTTCGATGTGTAGCGGGGGACGTTTTATATCGGGAGATACGAAAAAGATCGAAAAGTCTGCCCTCGCTTTTCGATGTGTAGCGGGGGACGTTTTATATCGCGCGTGTAAATAAAGAACAGTTATTTAAATATTAGCAAAACTGAAAGTCTATTTTTAGGATCATGTACGTATATTGGTTTTTTCAGCTCATGTAAGTGTAAAGAAGAGCGACAGAGTAAACGAAAGATCTTTTGTTTTCCCGCCAAACGCATTGAAATAACAAACAATACGCAAAACAAACTTTTGTTGCAATTTACCGTGATTCTAATTTAAAGCGACGAAAACTTAATTATTTTGGAGTAAATTTTGAATGTTTAGAGAGTTTACAACAATAATTTCCCTCTTTTCCTTAAATGAACAGAAAATTAATTTTTGCTTTTTGATATAGCTAATTCAAAATCGATTCTTTGAAACTCTGTGATGATTTTATGTCAAGAACTCTGGTGAACAAACAAATCACAGATTTCGCTTCAGCTGGACAACGTTTTACTATTTGCGTTAAAAACTATTTTCGCATAATTAGAACAGATGTGCTAAATATTCCATGTAAAGTAAGATGGCGCATAAGTTTGTAAACACTTACGCTTAATTTCTGTAAAGTCTCCCAAATCTCATTGGCCAAAAAAATTGTGTTCCTACACGCCCGGAATTATAAAAAAAGTTGGTTGTAATAATGTTAATACTTTGTATTGCACTACCGTAAATGATCGATTAAACACCCTCTTCCAATTAAACGCCCCTCTCGATTAAACGCCCCTGTGTGAAAACATCGTGTGAAAATTGATTTGGTAAATAAACGCCCCTTTCGAATAAACGCTCCCCTTTTCTAAAAAGAGTGAATTTTAATGGCGAGGTTTCGAATAAACGCTCCTCCCGTAATAGCCATGCAAAGAAGGAGAAAGAAGTAATGTTTATTGTTAGGAAAATGCTATATTTATTTCCACTGGAAACTTACTTCGTTTTTTCAAAACTCCATTCAAAATGGCTGTATTTTACATGTTAGGTACAGCTTTATTTATATTTATTTAGCGATATTTATTGTACCAGTAGCAATCCGAGCCTTTAGAACAGATTAAATATTTTGAGTACTTCGAAAAACTCTCTCAGAAAACAAAAACAACAAACAACAAAATTTTATTTTCCAAAAACAAAATATGTAAAATTCTCAGAAATATGTAATGCGATTCGCTATTTGTTGTAAGATACCTAAAGTAGTCTGGCTTGAAGCGTGTGATGGCTGACATTACCAAAACAACAACACTACAAACACTATCACAAGACTGCAAAGGGTAGTTTTTATGGCAAAGGTCACCACATTTTCTTACTCCATAGTGATGTGCATTTTGATCACGAGAATGGAATGGAGTCATTGGTTCCACATATAAGTTGGGCAAACAGTTTAATTTTAATTATTAGGTCATCTGCAATCCTCCATCCTAGGGAATCGCAATGTAAAATCTCAGAATTTTTGTGGTGATATTATTATTATTATTATTATTATTATTATTATTATTATTATTATTATTATTATTATTATTATTATTATTATTATTATTATTATTATTATTATTATTATTATTATTATTATTATTATTATTATTATTATCAAATGTTTATACAGGATGGATTCCTCAGTCGTAAAAATATATACAATATATATACAATATTTACACTGTTATCCTGGAATGTCCTGTAGTAAAAAATAAAAATATCATAACATAACATAAAATAAAGAAATAAATAATAAACAGCTAGATACAGTAAAATCAGTAAAATCAGTAAAATCAGTAGAAAACAAATGGGTTAAACAAAAGCAGAGATAAGAATCGGAGTTAAAGATTAAAATCAGAGCATTGTAAAAATCAAGCTAATCAAAGAAAAACTTTTTTACTTTTACTTTGAATTTTGCATTGTCCCTTTCAGATCTAATTTCACGAGGAAGTTTATTATATTCAAGTCCACCTTGAAAGAAGAACGATTTCCTTGCAGCCTCTAGTTTCACCCTTGGTAGACGTACTAGAGTTCCATTATTTCTCGTATTGATTTTCGTTTCGATTATGTTGAAATAGTCATTAAAATTCTCGCAGACTTTTTTTGTGATGCATTGGTGGACCAATGTGACAACTCTTCTTCTTTTTATCGTTGCTGAAGTTGTTGAAGTCGAAATTCCGATTATTTTCCTCGCACGATTTTCAACACGTTCGATTTTATTTTCTAGGCAGGATGGTATAACGTTGCAAGTAGAGTACGAACAATAAGTCAGAAGAGGTTGTATCATGGCTTTGAAGATTGCGTCGGCAGTATTAGAATCCAGCAGTGGGCGCATCCTTTTAAGAAGGCTGATCCTGGATGTAGCCTTTTTCAGGGTTTCATTAATATGTTCTGTCATATTTAGAGTCTCATTTAATGTCAAGCCTAGATATTTGTAGCTTTTAGTGTACTTGATAGGATCAAAATTGTCAACAATGTTAATAGGTGGTTGTGGAAGTTTTGCTAATCTTTTGCTAGTTCCAAATAAAGTAACTTCCGTTTTGCCTTTTTTAGTATTAATTATCAACTCGTTTTGCTTCAACCAGTTTGTTAAAGAGGCATATTCACTATTAAGGACATCTTCAATGACTTTGATGTCTTTGTGTGCGAAGAAGATGACTGTGTCGTCAGCATAATTTACTATCTTTGCTTTCGTGAGTGCGGTGGAGATGTCGTTAATATACATCACAAACAACAGAGGGCCTAAGATAGACCCTTGAGGCACTCCACATGTTATTTGTAGAGGTTCAGATAATACCTGTTGAAAGGATACTTGTTGGTGCCTCCCAAACAGGTAGTCAGCAATCCATTGTTGTGGCAGTCCTGTGATGCCAAAATCAGGAAGCTTGTTGATGATGGTTGCATGTCCCACCGTGTCAAACGCTTTACTCAGATCTACATAGATAGCACCGGTCAACTTTCCCGCGTCCATTGATCTTCGGATCTCGTCGGTAAACCATACTGTCGCAAGTTCAGTGGAGCGTAGTTTTCTGAAACCGAATTGGTTTGGGGATAACATGTTGTTTACCTCAAGGTGTGAAATGATTTGAGAGTGTACACATTTCTCAACGATTTTAGAGATCACCGGAAGTACGCTGATTGGGCGATAGTTGTCAAAGTTATCGTGCGCACCAGATTTGTATATTGGTACGACTCTTGCCCTTTTGAAATCAGCTGGTATCGACCCATTTTGTAGCGAACAGTTTATAATGTGCGTCAGGGGTTTCGTGATAACATAAGCAATATCTTTCAAAAACGAAGATGGAATTTCATCAAGTCCTACGGCGCACTTACGATTTAGCTTTTTTAAGTGCTTTAGGACTTCTTGTTCCGTGACAGATTTGAAGCTGAATTGTTGTTTCACAAAGTTCACGTGCGTAGGTCTTGCTCTCCATATAATTTGTGATAAAGGAAATGCTTTTCTCTTTAGGTTTACAGCAACGTTCACAAAAAAGCGGCAGAATCCATTTGCAATACTCAGTGTATCATCAAGTAGTGTATTTTCTGAGTTTAATTTGAAAGTTGCCGGTGGTTTAACAACCTTTGACTTTGTTGGAAAGATTTCTTTTATGGTTTTCCAAAATTTGTCGGGTTTTGCTACATTTTCTTTCAATTTTGTTTGATAATAAGTTCGTTTAGTTCGTTTTATTTCGTTGTTGACAAAATTTCGTTTACGGCGGAATAACGACCAGTCCGATTCTTTTTTCGATTTCCGCGCTTTACGTAGAAGTTGATCACGAGAGTTCATTTCCGCTTTGATGTGCGCTGTAATCCATGGTGATGGTTTTCCCTTTATGCGTTTTTTAATGAAAGGCGCATACTTGTCGAGAGTTGTTAGTAGTATCTTTTTCATTTCCAACCAAGCAATTGTAGGTGAATTCGTGTGATAGATTGATGACCAATCAGTATTCAGTAGGTCAGTGTTAATTACATTTACATCGTAATTAGTGTAATCGCGACAACGAATGTTCACGGGTTCATATTTAACATTGTTCATTTTCCTTACACATGCTGTAAGATCGTGATCACTGATACCACTTGGGATTACGGCTTGATGACTAATGGTAATGGGGTTGTTCGAATGTATCACATCAATTAATGTTTCTGACGTTGATGTTATGCGTGTTGGTGTCTTGAGTAATTGTTTGAAGCCATTACGTTTGAAAATAAATTTTAATTCATCATGATCGTCTTTCATGTAGTCGATATTTGTATCTCCCATGATGATTGTTTCTTTGTTCTCTTTGTCAATTAATTGTAGATAATTTGATAATGTGGAGTTGAAATCTTTTGATAAATGCCGTGAAGAAACAGGGGGTTTGTATATGATACCAAAAATTATGGGTTTAGAGTTTTTTGTTTTTAATTCCACCCAAATTGATTCGTATTCAGCGTCTTCGAGGTCTAATCTTTCTATAAATTGAATTTCGTTGCGAATGTAGATACCTACACCTCCTCCTGTACCACTTCTACGATCGCGTTTGATAAACGTAAACCCCGGAATATTAAATGATGAAATTGGACTGATTTTGTTGACAAAAGTCTCTGTAATGCCAAAAATATCAATTTTATTATGTTGAAGTAAATCTTTCACCAAATCAAAGCTCCCTTGTAAACCTCGAATATTTTGTTGTAATAGTTTTAATCCTTTCATTGAGCATACGTGTTTTAAATCAGATAGGACTCTGTGAGGTCCAGGTTGGCTTTCTATATCTCCACAAACCAGTAGCAAAAGTAAACAAACATTCTTCGAAGAGCTTTTGAGATAAGAAGTTTTCTTGTAAAGCGAAGAGAAACAAAAACTTTCATTCTCAAACAAGTCATTTTTGTCCAAAGTGATACTAATACCATCAGGCTGGTTAAAACAACTTTTCTTCACCTTTAAGGTCATAAAAAACAACAAAATTATAAGAGCACGTAAACATACGTCTTTGCTCGCCGCCATTTTTAATATCTGATAAATAATTTTGATACTTTTTTAGCCATCTAGGAAAAAAATCAGGAAGGTACAATCCATGAATTGAAAGCAATAATTAATACCATATAGCAACGGCCCAATTTCTGTATAAACTTTTTAAAATGTAAAACAATTTGTGAAAATGAACAATACGTTTTCGTAATTTAAAAAAAACTTTAATTCCCGCGGTATATACGTTTTAAAGTTATGAAATATTTGCATGAGTACAAAACGTCCGTCACTTAGAAATTTAGCCAATGAGATTTGGGAGACTTCACAGGAATTAAGCGTAAGTTTGTAAACATAATCGTTCCAAAAACTTTCGTATTTACTGACGAGTCAATGTTTGTTTTTGCGTGTTGTTTCCAGAACATTAGATCGAAAGTTTGCAGAGTTAACGATGATGAACAAGTTTCGAATGTGTTTTCAATTCAGATACTTTTGGTGGGATTGTTTACACGAAAAACCCAATTCAGTTCTATCAATATTATTTAGACAGAACATATTACATGTCTGCCAGTTAGATGCTGTTAACAAAAAACGATCGACTGAATTTCTTTCTTTTTTTCTTAAAGAAGACGAACACAAGAGAATCTCAAAAACCTTTTCTTCCATTTCATTATCCTTTTTCTATTTTATATCTTATATTTAGTTCCACCCGGCATTATAGACCCCTTTCAAATTTCAAATTTATTTTATGCCAGTCAAAAATCGGTTAGTCTGATTAGATAGTTGCTCTTTTTGTGTGAATTTGATTGGTTAAAAACGTTTTGATTGCCATTAAACAATAACATACCAAAGTTTCCATAACAAAGTTTAATTTAATGTTGCACCTTTGACACTCATGTGGGGTTCCTTATCAGATATATATATATATATATATATGGGTTTCATCTTTATTGATCTTGTGGCTTCTTCCAGTGCAACAGTTCAGTCTAGTATGTCAACTCATCTATAAATGTTATTCTGTTGTCATCTGAATAATCATTGTCGGAAAAACATTCAGGACCTCACTCACAAAAACCTTAAGCTAGCCCCTTAGTTAAAATAAATCAATCTTCTGTGTAATCTTCTGGTCATTGTGTGACCTCTGTTAACATCTTCACTTCAGTCGTCATTTATGAATCTACTGAGACTATTTGCTAGACTTTATTCATGGCGACCACGTTTATGATTTTTAAAAATTGTCGTTATCTTATTTGATCGTATGTAGCCCTCTTAGAATTGAATCCATTGGTTAAATAAAGGAGTAAGCAGAGGTGTACACAGAACTGGTCAAAACCAGCCTAAACTGAAATTTAAAAAAATTAAATTAAACAAATTATTCCGATCATTGTATTCTGCAAACAGCTTTTCTTCATAAATCATGGCTAGACTTTGATGGCTGCTTGTTTTTGCAGTTTATTACTTTGCGCATGCTATTAAGTTCATGTATTTCCAAAGTTGCAGATTTCTGATTTTGATTGAAAAGTTTATTGTTTTAGATTTTTGTTTTGTTTCTAAGTCTGCAAGTAATGGAGATTGTCTTTTGAAATAACTTAAAGAGCGGAGATAAATAACATAGTCAGGGAGCTAGTGGGCAAAAAAATGAGTTTCAAAACATTTTGGGGGGACCAATTTTTAACCATGGAATAACGTTTATTATTTGTTTGTAATCATAAATTCACTTGTTGGCCACTTTAAATTTAGCAAAATAAGTTACAATGATCAAATATTTAACATCAACATTGCATCACAACACAAACATTCAATACACCATCTTGTTTTGAAAATCTGTTTTGAAAACCGGGGGTAAAATATGATTTACATTTCTGTTGTTCAAGTTTACTTCAGTATTTTTCTCGTATTATTTTTTTGTAAAAGGTTTTTAAGCTTGCTAAATGAAAATAATTACTTTTCAAATAAATTTCAACGACTAAAATATCAATGTTTTCTTTTGTATAACCCCTGATAGTGATTTCGAACGTTTCATCTTCGAATTTAATCGGCTGGAATATCATGTAAACAAAACGGACGCAAATATGTTTGATAGTAAATGGCGAAATGGCGACTGGTCCAAAAAGGTTAAAACTCGACAACCTGAGAATATTGAACAAGAAAGTGTCTGTTTTATTCATAATTTTAATTTTCCTAACGATTCAAAGCTCCAGAAATTGTCAGATCATTAAGGTACATATGTTCCGCGCTTTCTACGGGCTTACGCAATCTATAGAATGCGCAACGCAATCTAGGAATTTATAGAATGCGCGCCAATCTATAGATTGCCGCCCATTCTATAGAACGCGCATCCAAATTATTTGCTCATTCTATGGAAGAATTCTAAGTTGTTTTGTGACTTTATGGGTCTCTTACCGTCTTACCCAGTGTATTAGCGAGACTGGTGTACTAAAAGGAGGTCTCTTTGTTAGCCAGCCATGTTATTTATTGATTCAGCTTGGAATTTACCAGAAACTTTACAAATAGTTATAAGTACTAGTTTTCGCGCTTACTAATTCTTTCTAAATGCTTTTCTTGTGATCCCCTTCTATGTATGCTTCTCTAATAAAACGATCAAACAGCTCTCTCGTCGACCATGCTTTGCTTTGCGTATTTTCTTGAATATAAGGTGCGCGTTCTATAGAATTGGCGGCAATGGCTTTAAATGGTTTTAAATGCTTTATCAAAGTACAGGAGCGTACCGTGGGGGATCGTTGGGTGCGGTTGACCCCTCCCCTCTTTTTAAAGAAAGTGCCCTTTTTAGAAAAGCATGAAAATATTTTTTTAATGGAAGTTTTGCCTAACAAAAATGTAACCTGTTTTGTCAGATCATTTATGTAAAGGATACATTTCATTGGAAATTCAATGAAAAGAGATGTGATTCACTCGCACGGTCGCAGAAATTTGTTCGTTTTAGTGACAATTAAGAAGAAAAAATGTGGGTAGTACATCCTATTAAAGAAATCACTTTTTTGAGAGGGGATTGTGTTTAGTGTAATCAAAAATGTATTACCTGCCGCACCAGAGGATGTCCTTCAACTAGTTTTTTCCTCATGTAAGAAGTCCATGTGCAAAACTTACGCATGAGCTTGTGTTTCACATGGACTTCAATGTACGGACCTGTGTACGTGCCCGGAAAGGTGTAATAATGATAGTGACGATAGTTTCGACTCAGAGTTATCCTGCGAATCCGAGTCCAACCGGGATGATTAACTTTACCGCCATATTTTTATTGTTTTTTAAGATATGTGTATACAGTATAATCCCGATAGCTCGAGTTAACGCAAGTTCGAGTTATCGGGATTGTACTATATACATATATATATATATATATTGATTGTATATTACACGCATTTTATAAGGATATAAGGCCTCAACATAAAGCTGAGAACATTTAAGGCTTGCTTTAAATCGCGACCAATCTTTCGTAATCCTTGTCAAGAACATAAAAATTAAGTATGTTTGAAGGTTTTTGTCAAATTTGAATGTTCTTATAAAAAACACCGTGTATGGATTACTACAATCTTTAGCGATTTGATAGCTTACTACCTAAGTCGTATATAAATTTTTGTCTACAATATTTTCTTCAAACTGAGCTTTCTGATATTACAGAAGAACCTGTAGATGTAGCACAAACTTTTAAATTTAGTGTTTTGGTAAATAACTGTGACGTCATCAAAATAATTTTGCACATTATTTCGTTATGATTGAAAGTAAAGGTAAAGGTCTCAATACATTTTTTACTCAAAATTCAATTAACTTTCCAATAATATAAAAAAAATTTCATTTTTAAAGATTTTTAATTTTCTTTTGTATTGTGACGTCATCAAAGCACAATTAGGGTCTGGGACGACTATTTTGCTAATTTGAAATTGGCCAACAAGTGATTTTGTACTCAGAGGGACCTACCAATTCCAACCATAAATTTTTGGTCCCCTCTCTGCCAACTTTTTTTGCCCACTAGCTCCCTGACTAACACCATGTCGTGTTTGAAATTAGTTCTCGTTAACTTCTTTTAAAAAACTTCTGTTTTACAGAAACCAAAATGTAAAATACAAGACTCAAGGCGTGTAAACAAACAAAAGCCAACGTGGCGCATCAAGTCGCTGCATACACTTCATCTTTACAGTTTCTCTTGTCTTAAAACAGCTAGTAATACAATTATCAATGAACTTAGGACTCTAACATGCATTGAAACTGTTCTGACCAACGCTTTTTATGCGGTATATAAAAACACCGAAATGGAGCGAAATGGAACAATAAAATAATAGCAAAAACACAAATAGGTATTTAAATATGAATATTTTTGCTAGAATATTTTGTAAGTCAACGTGGGTTAAAATCGTGCGAAAAAATTTCTTGCTTGCCACCTAAAAGTAAAAAACGCTTCAAAACTTACATAAAAACACTGAAATGGGACCAAAATCAATTGAAATGGGACGAAATAAAATAAAATAAATATGAAATAAATAAATAAGTGGACAAAGTCGCACAAATTTAATCAATATTTAAAGAAACAAAAAGCAATTCAACATGTTTTGATTTACCAAAAATTATATTAGTTATTAAATATGTGAAGCGGTACGTAATATAAGTCGTTAAATATATAGATTAAATTAAACTTTTTTCTAAAATTCGAAGTGTTCATTTATTTTTAAATACATACAATCATGGCCTACAATAATAACACGGCCTCACAAGTTGCCGCAACAGGCCAGTATGGTAAAGAAATCAAAGATAATTTTGTAGATGCTTTTAGCTTTAAATTAATCCAACATAGCTAATATATGGCTAATAGCTATTTAGCTAGAGTTAATATTATTTAAATGATCATAAAATCTTTATTTTAACACTAAAAGCGTTTCTGCCACACTTCAGAGTGTGACTACAGTAACTTGAAATGTGAATTTCTGATAATTTTGTGTAGCTAATAACATATAGATACATACATATACATATAGATATATTGACATGATGTTTTAAATAAATTTATTGATTTCTTTTAGTATTTATAAAAACGTTTTGAGACAAATAATGCCAGACAAGTGATGCCCGTACCGTGGGGGGAGGGGGTCGTTGGGTGCGAACGACCCCCCTTTTTGTCCAAACTGCCCTTTTTGATTTAACAACAACAACAGAATTTTTTTAGTTATATATTTATTTGCCTCTTCCAGAACCTCCTCGTCTTGTTTTGAATGAATGACTTGTTTGAATGTCATGTTTTGAATGAATGAAAAAGAAAATAATTTTTTTCTGACCTCCTTTGTCTTGATGTTTCGTTTGAATTGATACATTGAATTGTAATCATGCCGAAGAAGAGAGTGCGAAAATGTTTCACAACATAAAAATCAAAACACATTTTCGATTGGCATTAAGTATAGAGTAGACAGTGTTAATTTTTAAAAGAAGCGAAAAATAAAATGCCCAACAGAGAAAGAAAACGAGCCGCTGATGAAAAAGAGTTACAAAAGGCTGCAAAGAAATGTAAATCGTTAACTGGATATTTTTGGTAAGAAATATTTTTGGATGATATTTTCCTTTTTGTTCACTATTCATAATAATATGTAATTGATTGTTCGGTAGCGGATAATGTAGTCGCCGCATGGAATTGTAGAAAAATTAAAAAAATTAATCAATTTTAATAAACAAAAAGTGATAAGTAATTTTTTTCTTGCAATTTTTTTTAAATAATAAATATTATGGTAAATATGAACCACTGGTGTCCGCTATAGACAGGTACTACTGTATTTCAACCCTATATGCAACCTACATGCAGCGTAATAGAGTATTTATTGGTTTACTTCTCAAGATCGGATGTACACTTTCGGTAACATCGTCCGAATGTGAACGCAGCTTTTCTGCCATGAGAAGGTTAAGGACATGGCTAAGAGCAAACATGACTACAGAAAGACTCGGTTCACTGGCAATAATGAATATCCATTACAATGAGAAGATCGAGTATAAACAAGTTTTGAAATTATTTTTTTCCTTGCACCCAAGAAAATTGTATGAAAAAAACTTAGTTTTTGAGTAAAAAATCCATCTTCTAACTACCATACTCTTGATTTATATATCTGGACAAACAGTGTTACTTAAATTGTTTCTTTATCAATTACCAAAATGTCGCCCAACCATGATGGGCGACATTTTTCCACTGCCCTTTTTCTTCAAAACCGACCCCCCTTCAAAAGTTTCACGGTACGGCTTTGAGTGCTGTATTGTAGGTTGCCGTTCTAACTATAAAGATGGCCCAAAAATATCATCATTTTATTTTCCAAATGACGACCCAGATTTGAAATCTAAATGGATAAAGTTTGTCAACCGCAAAGATTGGGAATGGAAAAAATCCTCCACGATATGTGTAAATCACTTTGAAGATAAATTTGTTTCTGCACATGCCAAGAAGAGACTTCTAAAATGGATCTTGAATCCAGTTCCATCAAACTATGTAACAACAGAAACAACAATAACAATACCTCCATCAACTTTGCCATCGATTACACCTGTACATAAACCTCCATTAAAACGAAATGTGCAAGAGGATGAATTAGAAGTGTTTTTAAATGATGATATTTGTACAAACATTATGGAGTTTGATGACAAAAAATGTCCTGATGGATTCAGGCTTGAGAGGTGCAATAATGCTGTTATTTTCTATCGTTTGGATTTTTCCTCTGGATATAAGTGATATAAGTGTATCATTACCATACCAAGGAATACCTGTTCTTCTTCCAGAATGGATGCGCAAAAAATGTAAAATTTCTTGTTTTAGTCAGTTATCAAATTTGCCGGCTTACTTAAAAATTCGTGTGCAAGAGTTTCCAGTCAGTGAAATATTAGAAGAAATTCGTTCCATATCTCATTTCAAACCACAGGGTCAATCACATTATTCAGCAAATATGATTTGTTATTGTCTTCTGCTACGTTATTCTTCTCGACAAGCTTATGAAATATTATTAAAAGAATTTCCCTTGCCTTCATTTTCTCTGCTTGAAAAACTATCTAGTGGTTCATTAGATGCTTTCAAGGTTACTCAAATGATGCTAACTGAAGGTAAAATATCTGAAGATGTAATGGTTTTATTTGATGAAATGTATCTACAGAAGGGTACACAATACCATGCAGGTAAATATATTGGTACAGATGAATATGGGGAGTTTTATAAAGGAATTGTCTGTTTCATGATTGTGGGCTTAAAAAAGAATGTTGCAACTGTTGTTAAAGCAGTTCCTGAAATAACTGCAAATGGAGATCTCATCACCAAAAATATTTTTGATGTTATCGAAAAGTTATGTTCTGTTGGTTTTAAAGTGCGAGGTGTTGTTTGTGATGATCATTCAAGTAATGTAAATGCTTATAATCAACTAAGCAAGAGTTATGGAACACCTGAAACTTATTACATACTCCATCCAGTATATGAAGGAAAATTGAAGACATACTTGTTGTTTGATACTGTACACCTACTAAAAAATGTTCGTAACAACCTTCTTTGTAGAAAAAAGTTTGTCTTCCCAGAATTCTCATTTGATGGACTTCATGATGAAATTAAAGTTTCACATGGTTTTGTTGAATGGTCTCTTCTTCATTCACTGTACGAAAAAGATCAAAATTTGGATGCTCATTTACAGAAGGCTTATAAGTTAACTTATCGTGCTTTTCATCCTGGCAATAATAAACAGAGTGTGTCATTAGCGTTATCTATTTTTGATGAGACAACATCTGCTGCCATTCGAAGTTACTTTCTATGTTTGTGTATAAATTTTCTTTGCCTTCAGAAAACTTAACTCCTCCAGAGAGTTTCAGAGATTAATGCATCAATGAATTTCAAACATTTTGGCTGTATAATCTCATTTCTTGTTTTTTTAGTTTCCTTATTTCCCTCCTAAATTAGTAGTTGCTTTCTCTCTAAACAGTTATGTGTGTGTTAGTACTAACCTATATTCAACGTTTATATTATGAATAAAATAATATTTCTCATGCTAATGGATGTGATTTATACCTTTAATAGATAAAACGGTTAAATATTTGTATTACTAACCTAAATTCGAAGTCCATTTTTATTAAAATAATACTTCTGATGTTAATGAATGTGATTTGATTAAATATCTTAGAAAAGTACTCAGAATAATCAAATTAGCATTATTCTTTCTCTGGCCTGTTTGATTTGGCCTGTTGCGGCAACTTGTGAGGCCGTGTTATTATAGTAGGCCATGATACAATGAATATTTTGCAATCCCTCATCATCAAGAATATTAAAAATATTTCTGTCACTATCCGGTGGATAATACAGATCATCGTCTTCCTCTTCATCACTCCCAATTTTCTCAACCCGCGTCGCAAAAGCCGATCTTTGAGTTCCAATTCATTGATGTGAAAACTTTCCTCTGTATTCGAAGCACCGATAATTAATGCATCTAGGTCTTTAATTGGATCGTCCTTTTCCGACTCTTTTCATTGTAGAAATGGGAGAATTCCTTGGGAATTTACGCGAATCAAGGGAAAAAAATTTAACGTAAAAAAACGTTTTTTGTCAATTCGATAGCTTATGGAGGTTCTTTAATAATATGAAATCGTTTCACTCAAAAAGCTCTCGGTAAGCGCAATTACTCTGAATAAATTTTTGATGGCAGAAACCCACCCAAAAATACGCTAGTTCAAATTAAAATTTGTTGTTTTTAGTTATTTGCATCTAAATATGCCTTGAAAAACATTTTTGTAATTGTTCTAATAATGGCTTACCATGAAACGATGGAAGATTCTCCGTCTATCGGTCTCTGATTTTGATGCGTAATTGTCGGGTTTCATTAGGAAAGACTTGTAACGTTCCGTGAGCGTGTAAGGGCCTTTCCTATGAGCACGCGGTCTACGTCCTTGTATTGGCTCTTCATATGGTCCATTATTACTTCTACTAATTCGTGAACAGGCATTTGTTTCCAATCAGTGAGTTGCTTTAACACGTGGTTAATACTCTCGGAATTGTTATTCGTCCAGACATGCAATATGAATTTATTTTGACATCAAACACGCCATCTTTGATCGCCGGTAGCAATCTTTTAACCAAATATTCGTGGAACTTTTGAGATAGTTTGACGGAGTGACTTTATATACCTGAACGCCTCTCTTCGAAAACAAGCGTGCCTCAGTTCCGTTAATCCATGCTGTCCAAATAATCGGGTTTTTATTTGCTGGCGTTCTGTTTTGGAAAATCCAACTTTGTTTCGCAAATATTCATTTGTATTATTACGAAAGTAGCGAGTACAGAGAATGTTGCTGGCTGCAGGAAAGTTAAATTGCATCGCTTGTTGTAGTGCGGATTCGTCGTCTGTTCCTATCACAAGATTTGTTTTGTGTCGGCCTTTCGCAGGCTTGATGCGATTGAATTAAGGAACGGTCGTACGCTTCGAATGTTGACCTGTTATGTTATAGTTGGTCCAATAATTAAGGGATGGTCGCCACTTTTGTTGAAAATCATAGCAAGGATCTTGTATGTGCTCGGCATCACAAATAGTTCACCCAAATTAAACGTCTTGTCGAAAGAGAGTGGGGTTAGACCTGTGCAGCAGAAACGTTTGATCTTTTATAGGTGATCTTCGCTTTACAGAGTAATTCCAATATTCCCGCGCCATTCTTCAACGTGATTGTCCGGTGCTCCACCTAACATGACAGTTCTAATTATTGATTCGGTTGAAGACATTTTAGCAACTCGTTGCACTTGATCGGCTAGATTTTTGGCAGGGCATTCCCGTCCGTTTTTCTTTTCATTGTACATTTTGCTGTAAATTTGTTGGAGGTCTCGAGGACATTTTTCGATAGACTTTTCGTTTAAAGGTTTGTTATACACAACACGTGGCTTCGCGTTGTTGAGTTCTTTAAATTTTATCTATTGTTTCCGCTGGGTTCCGAACATACTGAACTTTGCACGATTTTGCATTGTCGTTTACGTTGTGTCGTCCAGGGTGAACACCAATATATTCCACGATTGTGCGTTCCTGGCAGGCTCTCATCACGACCGATGCATGATTTATCCAAGTCACCCGTTTTTTTTTTGAAGTCACTATGTTTTCCATGTTCTCGTTTTTTTATGTTGCGTACGTTATCCACAATGAAAACGACGTTTTCCTTTTCTCCATTTGGTATACCGGTAGTTAGTAACGAATCTTTATCAGTTGACTGGATTAACTCTACAAGTTTTTGAATCTCCATAAATTTGCCGTTGTTCAACGGACGCCTTCCTTTTTTTGGTACAACAATATCAATGTTGCTGACGGGACTTGGCGATAGCTGGTCATCATCAACGCTCTTCTGGTAAATAAGATTTGCGGCAACTGTCGTTTCATCAAATATTGCCAAAGATAATTGAACACTCTGTCGTTATCTTGGAGTAATACTTTCTGGCTAATTTTGGCTGCTTTTCTTAACTTCAAAAAACATTCAAAAAACATCTTTCTCGAACACATCATGAAATAGTTTCCAACTAATTTCTCCTCCTGACACAGTAACATTATCTTTGAAACCATAAAATAAAAATGGAGGAAATATAAATCTACCTTATTTGAACTAATTTTCACGCATTCGCACAAAATCTAAAAAATTGCGGAGAGGTTTCTATCAATGCTAACAGGCCATGGGTGGGAAGTAAGTTCGATAAATTTCGTTTTTGACGTTTCTCATGAAATAAATTATAATAGTATATACAGTCGACTCTCTCTAATTCGAATCTCTATTACTCTATTACACGATATGCCAAATCACAAGTTACCGAACTATATTTCAGAGAAAAGATTTTTCCTGAAGAAATAGTGGGTAGAAAAGCGAATTTCCGAAGAACAAATTTTCTGTTGTATACAGTCAGTTTTTGTATACACGCATTTTTTTTTATAAGAAACCCGTTTATAAGAAAGTAGATCAAGATGCCTTCAAATATTTAAGAAACTGTGGTACTACAAAAAAAAATTTCCTAAGAAACCTTTGTCTTGTTCTCAATAGCGTCGTAAACATGCTAAATTGAATTGTTTTAACAGGATGAGCAGACATTGTTGTCTGAATAATATAAGTATAAGGTACATGCCTTTCAAAAAGACCCAATAAATACAGGATACCCATTTTTAACATACGTCTGTTAATAATAACTAACACTTATACTTTTATCATTTTATTTACTTCACCTCCACAACAGGCAAGACCAACCAACCTACAAATTTTATGATTTAAGAAACTATTTAAGAAACATTTGATACTTAACCTTATAAAACGCAGGGGAGTCATTATTTTACTGGGGGAGTCATTATTAACTAGAAAAAAACTGAATCCTTTGAGTCATTATTTACTAGTAAATAATCGCTTGATTCACGAAGTTTTCTTCCCGCGAAATTTTCTGACAAAAAAGTATAAAACACAAGAAACAATGGTTCACTCAGTCAAATTTTCGTTAGGTCAATTTTTTTGGATTTTTAGGTCAATAAAAACTTTTCCTAGTAAATATTCATCAAGACTAACTACATCTTCCCTAATATGTTTTCAAAATGTTGCCGTATCCTCTAACGCAGGCAATCTTTCTGAAATTGGTACTTTTCCACATTTCCCCCGCCATCTCAAATTTTAATACAATTCACCCGCCAGTTGAGATCCGAAGAAAAAATCGTGTACACTGATTGATGCAATGTGTGGACTACCCTAATATCGTGAGACAAATTTGTGGACATTAAATGATGCCACCCCACCTGGCATACACATGTCAACAATTGGCGGGTTTTTGAGTTTTTCTCTTTGATGAAGTAATTATTTAACAGTTGGATTACCTTCTGTCTTAACCATGATTGGTTGAAATATCATCTGTCTTTCCCCAGATTGGTTGAAATATCATCTGTCTTTCCCCAGATTGGTTGAATTATCATCTGTCTTACTCATGATCGGTTGAAATATCATCTGTCTTACCCATGATTGGTTGAAATATCATCTGTCTTACCCATGATTGGTTGAAATATCATCTGTCTACTTACCCATGATTGGTTGAAATATCATCTGTCTTTCCCCAGATTGGTTGAATTATCATCTGTCTTACCCATGATCGGTTGAAATATCATCTGTCTCACCCATGATTGGTTGAAATATCATCTGTCTTACCCATGATCGGTTGAAATATCATCTGTTTTACCCATGATTGGTTGAAATATCATCTGTCTTTCCCCAGATTGGTTAAAATCATTTCGAAAGGATGTTCCTCAAGAAAAGATATAAAGTTATTTTGATTTTTTTTTCTAAATGGAGTGGTTTCGTAGTTTACTGATGCTATTTTATTAGTTCAAGGCTTCGTGGGTTTGAACCTTTAAATTCAAAAAGTAAAAACTTCGCAATCTTTTTTGCTATCTTGCTCAATCTACACTGGCATTCTCTTTCAAAAAGGGAAAGAAGAAGTTTTTGTCGTTCTGAATATATACAAATGTAAACGTGTAAAAGAAAGGTTAATGACGTGATAATGAGACCTGTGGAACGCTGAGTATATGACACGTATGAATTTGTGAATGATGTAGAAAATGTAGAATGATGTGGAAAAATGATGTACAGGGGGATGCTACACTATGTTTTGGTAAGGTTTAAGTATATTTAAATTTTCTCTGTCACCGACACTCAGAATCGATCAAGTCGAAAGTGTTGTTGGACTTCGGAAGCGGGCCGTGCATCCAATCTGTGATAAGCGCTTCGAAACACACTGAGAAGATTTATTTAGCAGAGTATTCTTCAACTAACAGAGCTGTACTGCAGGCGTGGAGGGATGGAGATTCTACTCTGCAGGAACACGTCTGCAAGTACATACTGTCCGCTGAGAAGAGCAGGTGAAATTAAAATTTGTAGTTTTAAAATGTTTGTTATTTTAACTATGTTTTAATATTTATCTGAAGTCATTATAAAATTTCGTATTTTTTTTAATATTGATATTATTTTTATATTTTCAGCGAAAGCGTTAGTGAACGTTACCAGGAGATGCGAGACAAACTTGCGGATATCGTACCATGCAACGTCTACGATGACCCCCCGGTGAAAATAAACGACACACCTGATCTCATAACTACGAGCTTGTGTCTAGAGGCAGGCTGCAAAACCCTGGACGACTACAACAATGTTGTCAACAAACTCAGCTATTTACTAGCGCCCGGTGGTCACATCATTGTGTCCGGAGTTTTGGAGCAAACGTATTACCAAATGGGCAAATTTAACTTCCCTTCGTTGTACCTTACCAAAGAGAATTTACTCGACGTCTACAACTCTCACGGCCTGAGCGTATTGCGCTGGATAGAACAGGCAATGCGCGACGATAAATATTGCAACCTAAATGGCGTGTTTTCCTTGCTGGCCGTCAAAAAGTGATTTTGTACGAAATTGATACGAAAAGTAACGTGTCTCTCTGTTCATGATGATGATAACGTACTTACTTCAAAGTTATAAATACTTGTCCAAACATCGTATTTACTCGAGTAAATCATTTAATTCTGGGCTTTCAAAGGGGGCGCTCATTCGAGGGAGGCGATCTTCCAAGGGAGGTGTTCATTAAATCAATCAATAAGACACCAAAACAATTTCAACTCTCCATACGTTCACCTTTGTGTGAAGAAGATGTCGATACCGCGAATTTCTAGAGAATCCATTTGATGCCTCCATCGAGAGTTCGTTAGGCCGGGAGTGCACTACATATTTACAAGATAAATATGGAAGTTTTAAAAATTCAGATTTCCAGTACGAAGCTCCGCTACGTGCAGAACGCATCCAATCGATAACAAGTAGAATCTTTACAATTGTAAAAGGGGATTGTTATTTAACAACACAGAAGAAGTTTATTCCCACACGCTATCAGAAAAACGAGCTCTAAACACTGCGGAACAAGCAGAAAAGAAGACGACTTCATTTAAATCTTTAATAATTTACCTATAATCCGTTTAATTTCTTTCTATGCAAGTGGGTATGCAGGTCATGTAACATCTTTGACCTCATAGATATAAGCATCCTTGCCCCTAACGCATAGCTGCTACGGAGTTTTAAATACAAAGTTGGTACCTTGCGTGGGTTAACTCGCCACTGTTTTCCTCTTTCTGGGGTTGGCGTTAGGAGGGGCATCCAGCCGTAAAAACATCTGCACCAGTAAACCATTAGATGATTAAACCTCCATAATTGGAGAAAATCATCTTTTGAAACCGTCCAACCCATGTAAGCATGGAAAAGCGATTAAAAGGACGACGATGATGATCATGATGATATGCAAGCACGATCTTAAGAAGAAAACGTCTTATTTGTAAACTCTTATCAGCTAAATACTAAAGCAGTATGCTTGTAATCACGTGACAAAATCTCTCACAGAATTGTATGTTATGATGGTGTTCTCTCTTTAACTTTGCTTTCTTGGGGAAAATTTTTAAATCTAAATATAGCTTTCTTTAGAAAATTCGGTAATCTACAACTGAACAATGAAATCGCACTACCTACTTCCACCTATGCCTTTAAAAATCCCCAAAACCCACTAAAGTTCTCCTTTATATATTTATATGCTTTAATATTTTTTGATGTCTTGGAATTGCAATATTCTCTATACTAATTCTCGCTGTTTCCAATTTTCCGCATTTCTGGTCTTGTTTTCTTAAGAAAAGTAAGAAATTTTCTCTCTCCAACATTTGCAGGGTTTGGCAAATTGGTCTACATAGCAGTATGCACCGGGAATCGTATTTTTGATTATTTTTTGTTTG
Source organism: Candelabrum cocksii (assembly GCA_963930725.1). NCBI lineage: Eukaryota > Metazoa > Cnidaria > Hydrozoa > Anthoathecata > Candelabridae > Candelabrum > Candelabrum cocksii. The sequence continues at coordinate 2,280,574 of OZ005677.1, read as the reverse complement.
TTAGAAAAACAAGTGAGGAAAGAAGATTATTTATTTGAAAAATATTCATTGGAAAATTGAAACAGCCAATCTCTGTGTCCCAGAGGTTAGTCCTTACGTACTTAGGACGCCCGTTTGCGCCAATGAAAATCGCTCAACTAGGCTACCAACCAATTTGAGCTAGGCTTGTATTAAGCGACGAGTCTCTCTCAAGAGCTCACAAAGAAGATGTGATTCGAACCGGCTGTTTCGGTTTTGCGGACCGAAGCACTATCCATTGAGCTACCGTGCCAATCTGATCTCGCGCCACAGAAGCTGGATCGAATGTATGGATGTTAGAAACAAACAAAGAGAAGATTATATAGGATATAAAATGGTGAAAATAATGAAGATGGAAGAATCGATAATTGGAGTGTTTCCTGCTGGAGTAAGATGCAACCCGTCTAAATGAAGGTTGAAAACCATCTCAATAAGGAATACGATTTAGAAGTTGTCTTATCCCTAGCCTTTACATATGATAATGATATATATACAGTAGACTCTCTATAACTCGAACAATTTCGCTGGCACGGTGGAAATTTCCTAATAAACTCTCATAAAAACTAACTCTCTATTACTCGAACTCTCCTTTACTCGAACGATTTCTGATTCCCCGTGGATGTTCGAGTTATAGAGAGTCCACTGTATATCATCTCATATTTTCGGCGAATCATCATTTACAGGCAACGTTGATAAAGGGAAACGACTGACGCATTCACTCAATTCAATGGATACGATCGTTTTAAGTCACGTGGGGAATATGTACTCCAGCTGTTTAGTTGTGACGTTTTTTAAGTAACAGCCCATAAAAGGATAAAAATAACAGCAACGGCGAAAGACAATCTGGTTTTTAAATCCCACTAAAAACAATAATACTTCTTGCGGTGTTAGATAGTTGGAAACGCGATCAACTACTGAAAGTCTCAACTGATATTCCTCAGGGTTTCGCTGCTCTTTATCTAACGATCTGCCTCTGTGCACGCTGTCATCTTAGCTGATTCCACGTTCACCTATGTGCTGAAAAACTACTTTACCGTACTCATCCAGATTATCGTCTGACGAGCTAATATTAAATCTTGGATTTAGTATTGCATAAGATTGCTTCATAAAACAACGTGCGATAAAAAACACTATTTACGGCGTCACTGGAATTCAGAAAACTTTTGAAGGGTATATCATATCAAAAACTACGGTTACCGAAACGGTAAGCAAAACGTAAGTAACCCGAGAACAACTTTTTTTAATTTCACAATTTCCCTGAATAAAAAAGACAATATATATACATATTTAAATATTTAAGTTATATTATACAATTTGCACATTTTCTCTATTATTAAAGCCCGCACTGTATTTAGATCCTAATCAGCCGCGACCGTTGCGCTACTTGAAGGAATGCTCGGCCATACTAGCAGCGCAACGCAGGTCTGGAAGTACTTTATTAAAACCTTCGTAGCCAGCCAAGAAGTACGTAACGATGGTTCCTTTGCCCTGTAAAACAAAACACTGTCAGTTTCACTTAAAACAAACGGATTTGATTAAGTTAAAAACATGCAAGGTTGAATCATAATCGGTGCGCATTAACGTGTTTCTATGTCACAAAAACACGAAAAGCGATACAAATTTCACAACTAATTTTCCAGATTTCTAGATTATAGAGAAAAAAAAATGATCAACATAGATATATATCTGGTAAGTTTCAAATTGTAATTTAATAGATTGATTTTTTGTTTTTTACGATTAAGGTCTTTCTTTAAAACTAGAAAAAGTGATGCTGAAGATCTAGTCAAGTTCCTAAACCAAACTACAATATTAACAGAGAGAACGAAAGTAAACAGCTACTGTATTTCACGGAGGTTATATCCCATGCACTTAGCAACACGTACCTTCATAGCAACGGGGCCCCTCTCGACAAGGTCAAATCCCCCCAATTGAAGTAGAATCTCTTGGCACTCCGGACTAACATGGACTCGTAACGCTTGTAACATAAAGATATGATGCCATTAAATAGATAAAGTCGTTTTCTTTAGGAAGAAGTAGACAAGGAAAAGAAAGGAGGTTATGCCTGTGAGCGAGCGAAAACAACAGTTGAAAATACTTGTATACTGTATCATCATAAACATATATAGTTGTAAATTGTTTTTAAATTCTTTTGGATGAAAATATGTTTTACACAAAACATAAAAATATTGTTTATAAATTCGGATATATTCTCTTTCTATTGATTCGCAATCTTAAATAATTCCGATGTTTAAAATAACTTTTAATGTTCAAAGTGTTCCCGTATCAAAAAATGATATTCAAGATTTTTTACCCAATCCACTTGACTCCATCCTTGAGGCGTAGTTGACCGTATCTCCGAATAAACAATACCGGGGCATCTTTAACCCCACGACGCCTGCCACCACAGGACCTAAAACAACCATCCAAAGTTTATTAACGTCACTGTGGCGAGTTAATTATGCGGTTTTGTTGGCACGTTAATTATGTGAGTTTTGTTGGCACGTTAATTATGCGGGTTTATTAGCACGTTAATTATGCGGTTTTGTTAGCGAGTTAATTATGCGGTTATGTTGGCGAGATAATTTGCGGTTTTGTTAGCATGTTAATTAACCATGTATGCATATAACATTGCATATGTTATCAGTCTTCACTTCTATTGTCACCTACAAAACAAGATATTCAGAAAGTTCTTAGCGTTTAAAAATTGTTGATCTTTACCTCGTATGCGCAGCTGCAGTTTATTTAGTTATAAAATCCACACTATTTCACACGCACTAGTGTACATCTTACCGGAGTGAATGCCGATGCGAAGCTGCAGTTTCGATTCAGGTTTATGGCGGATTTTGAAGACTGTGGTTGCGCTGAGGAGGTCTAGAGACATTCGCGCGATCTCACCCGCGTGTCGATTCGCGTTACGCTCGGGTAGTCCCGAGACAACCATGTAAGCGTCGCCTATTGTCTCAACCTGAAAGATACAAAACAGTCTTTCCAGGCTTCCATATTTAATATCATGAGAAGCGGCGTAACTTCATGTAGATTAACATGGCAATTGCCTCCCTTCTAGGTGCAGAGCAGGTTACTTTATTATTGGACTTTTGCAAGGCTTTTTTTTAGTAGTTAATTTTATCGAGGGAATTTAAATGTCAAAACGCAAAGGATTATGGGAAATGTATTCACAGGGAATTACCTTGTATACATGATATTGATCGCAAATGGTGTCGAAACAAGTATAAAGGTCATTGAGCAGATCCACAACCTAAATGAGCAAAAAAATTCAAAAACGTAACTGTCTGACTGACTCCAAAATAAAAAACGTGAGATTCTGCTTTCCATTAAATATATAATTGATAGATAATCATATTTTGATTTTAAAGAAATTAACTACATTAATAATGCACGTGATTTCAAATCATTTTTAAAAAAAAATCGGCAACTATGTGACATTACCTACTCAGTTCATATAAAATAAAGCTGTTAAACACCTCCGTTAATTGGAGTTTTAAAACGGCTGGTTTTAGCCGCATAGCAACAACTATGATCGTCATAGTAACCGCCCCTTGGTTACCTGCAGTGGTGTGCTTTCAGACGCGAGTTTCGTGAAACCGACAATATCGCTGAAGAATATGGTGACCATTTCAAACGTTTCCGCCTGCACTGATTCGCCGAGCTTCAGTTGCTCGGCAACAGTCCTAACAACAAAACAAACATACAAATTTATGTTAGAGTAAAGCTCCTTATGTAACATAACATTCGTTTTTTTTAAAATTTTCCCCTTATAATATCAGCTTTCGATAAAAATTGTTTAGAAAACCAAGGTTAGTAAGTAAGTGTTAATTTGAAAATGACAATCACAAATCTTTGGAAGAAATTGAAGAACGTTTTTAACCAATCAAATTCACACAAAAAGAGCAACTAGCCAATCAGACTAAGTGATTTTTGACTGCCATAAAATAAATTTGAAAGGGGTCTATATAATAATGGAGTAAATACAAAGAAGAAAAAACAACAAGGAAAATGCGATATTTGTTTTAGGAAATAAATATTCCGCCATTGGTTTAACGCACCTGGGCAACATTCTATATAACAACTCATCAGTTTTGGCCTTTTCATCTTCAAGTTGTTTAGTGCGATCGGCCACGATTTCTTCCAAGTGATCCGTATATTTCTCCATCATTTTAATCATGTTGTCGACAATATTAACATTCCTGAACAACAGAAACAATGAGGTTGCTTAGCAACAAAACTATTGTCTCTAAGCAACCAAAAACAAACGGATCTTTCCAAAATTTCAACAATTCCGTTAGGCTAAAGAACTTTGTAAAAAAGGTTTTAAGTCATTTTAGATAACAAAAAACAAAACAAAAGATTCCCCAATATTCATCCTTTCTCGTGATTTCTTTATTCTTTTTTCATTAAATCAGAATGATTTGAATTAAAATAAATATAAATATTTCAAATCCCTCACTTTCCACCATTTAGCTTCTTTAGCACTTTGTTGATTTCCTCAAACCTCGGACGGACGGATGGAACCTCATGCCAGCACTGGTTCATTAGCTGGCGATACTCTGGCACTCCAAGCTCTTTAGCAATATTCGGCCGAAACACTGGGTTCAAATGCTTCTTCACGCGAGTCACTATTTCTAAATGATGACGAAGGTGATGGGATAATAGTTGCAATATCTGTTACACAAAAAAGAGGGAATCTCCCTGAAGACGAATGACATTTGAGAATGTTTTGGAAGATTTCGATATTTTTCAGTAGCGTGTTATTTATATTATTCATATTTTTTATACTTATTTATTTATTTTATTATTTATTACATTGTTTAAACATAATTTTATTTTTTTTTAATTTTTATCCAAATATTATTCGATACTTAGTTTAGCAACTCATTATCGCACCCGTAGATCTACCATTTTTAATATAGTTAAGTCTAGATGACAATGACACAACACTACATTTTATAATGCTTGTGAAAAGGTCATCTTCCTTTAAAGTTGTTCGTAAAACACTCTTTATCAATCATCAACATTGCATATGCACGTGCAAATTTCATACATCATTTCTTGAATAGAAAATAACTGAGTCATGACTAAATAACATTTTCCTATTTTCATTAGGTTTTGTCAGGAACAAATTTGGTCAGGTAGAAATATACTTTCTCTCGTCCTTGCCGATTTCAACTCATGTTAGCCAAGTATTATATTTCTTAACAATGAAAATAATTTATTAATTATCTCACAAATTAATTAAAAACAAAAGAAAAATAACTGTATAATATAAAAGAATGTTTTCATTTTTATTGAAAGGAGGCTACTTCAAAAGGTTGAAATTTCAATTTTGAACGCACATGTTTCATTAATTCAGAAAAAAAAAAGAAATGCACATTGTTTGTCAATGCTGGTTGTGATGATGCATGAAACAGAAAGTAAAAGACGCACTACGTATCTACAAGAAGACATACCTTTGCTGCTCATTCCCTCGTACATACAGTAGGGGTGACTCTTTGTTATGATCTCTTGGAGGATTATACCATAGCTGAACACATCTCCGCAAACGGAAAATGGAAAATCTGGATTTTCGACATGCTCGGGTGCCGTCCATAGTAGATCTAAAATTTGAAATTTGTCAGTTTGCACACTTATGTAACAAAACCCAAAGACCCCTTTTTCAACATAGCAATGTAAAACTTAACCAATAGGGACCATTCACTTGAACAAAAAAAGGTCATAAAATGATTGACAACACAACCCAACTAAAAAAAAGAAGTTTATAGAATGATTGAGAACTCAACCCTAACTAAAAAAAGCTCATAAAATGATTGACAACTCAACCTTAACTAACAAAAGGAGTTCATAAAATGATTGACAACTCAACCTTAACTAACAAAAGAAGTTCACAAAATGATTGACAACTCAACCTTAACTAACAAAAGAAGTTCATAAAATGATTGACAGCTCAACCTTAACAAACAAAATAAGCTCATAAAATGATTGACAACTCAACCCTAACAAACAAAAGAAGTTCATAAAATGATTGACAACTCAACCCTAACTAAAAAAAGTTCATAAAATGATTGAAAACTCAACCTTAACAAACAAAAGAAGTTCATAAAATGATTGACAACTCAACCCTAACTAAAAAAAGCTCATAAAATGATTGACAACACAACACAGCCAAGTGCATCATGTTTAGTAATTTAGTCAATTTTGTAGAATTATAGATTTTTTATACAGACAGCTCACTGTTATATAGCTGTTCTTCACAACTCTCTCCGTCCTTCTCTTGGCCCTCTTTGAACTTGATCAGACCGAAATCTGTTATTTTGCACACCCATCTGCTGTCGATGACACAATTTGACGATTTCAAGTTTCCATTGACACCGTTGGTTGTGTTGTGATGGAGATAGTGCATACCCTTGACAGAAAACAAACATATCTTTTATGAAAATAACAGGTTTTCTAACCACCCTACACAAAATTGACCACACATTTGGTTGAGTAAGTCCAAAATAGGGAATCAAGGCACATTTTCTCAAACTGGGAGATATGTTTGCTGGTCAGAGAAATTTGAGAATCCACGATATAAAATAAATTTATTCGCAAACAATAATTAATTCTTACTACGCTTTCGTGTAAATGTAGCATAGAATCTGCATGAATTATGAAATTTTTAAACAAGAATAATTAATTTAGATAAATCTCAGAATGCATAAATTAGCGTTTAGTTCATTAACAAAGTAACTGCTCGACTACTTTAAAGAAATAGAAGAAAATGATGCTCATATAAAAGGTGTTACCCTGGCAATATCGGACGCTATTGAAATTTGAAACATCCAATCAAGTTTCAAGTCTTCATTATACAGAACATCCTGCAATAAAGAATTCAATTCACAGAACTCTAAGAAAGTGATCAAGTTAAATTTGTTATTTATGGTTATAAGGTCTGAGTACAATTCAAATCAAAATTGAACGCCCTTTCGGTTCAGCAAGTCAAAAATAGACAATCAAGGCAAACATAAATATCAAACTGAAGTGTGATTACTTTATACTTTTAGAATTTACAGTTCTCATGGTTTAACTGTCTTTAAGAAGAGATTAGTACAATTTGCATGGTCATGAAGCTACGTAATTTATATATATATATATATAAATTAAACTAAAACGTTGACAACAATCCTCTTTTTGTCAGCGCATGTTGGCATCGAAATGCTAGCCACACTGTGCAAGACCACGAATATTTTGTCTCACAACCTCACAATCTCAGAAATCTACCACTCTACGCTCTACTAACTGGGCAATCCTCGCTTATATGTAAAACAGTGGACTTTTACCAAAAGTATAGGGTCGAGATAGCTCAGTTGGTACAGCACTTGCAATTTTGGATTTCTGAATTTGCAAGTTCAAATCCTCCCGGCCTCCCCGACTCAGCAAATGAGTAGCATTTTGATGCGGTAAAGTACGGGTGTTGGTGGTAGGAGTGGCGCCCGCCTCAACAGTTACACCCAACGTCTAACATTAAGCTAACAAAAGGGGGATAGACACCCTCGTTTACGCCCAACATTAGAGTTAATTCGGCCATTTTACTATACCAAGAGTATAATATACAAGTATATATATATTATAATATAATTGTATTAAAAACAATCGACTCTTATGTTACTGATGACGAAATTAACCGACCTGTAAACTCCCCTTGTTACAGTACTGAGTAAGGACACAGATGTTCGGGTTGGAGATACACGCGCCTACAAAAGTGTTGATGTTTTGATGCTGTAACTCCGAAAATTCCTTCAGCTCCAAGAGAACCTCTCGTGTCAACGCCACCGAGGATTTACGTATCTTTTTAACGGCAACATATTTGCCCTGCAATAGGTTGAAAAAGTTAAAAAATAGATAAATATATTTGAGGAGAATATTTTTTAAAGTACATTTTTTGTAATCAAGTTTTCACTTGTTTTGTTGGAATTTTTTTTCAGTAACACTTACCAATCTGTTGATAGCAACAATAATAACAGAATCATTATATCCTAGAATTATTCCACATTGTTGGTGCAGTCAGGACAGTCAACTTATTCAAATACAATAAAAACAGAAGAAAAAATTAAACAGAATTACCTATCAAAACTTGCTTTACAAAATGATATTTTATATTTTTACTTTAGACTACGAAATCAAATTAGTCAAGAAACACATGTCTCCAAAAAAGACTGACAGAGTACTCTCACCTGCAGAAGCCCCACGGTAGTGAAGATCTGTGTGTGCATTTCAGCTCCACCGTAACTGACGAGCGATTGATTGCTGCCGTGTGACACCGCCTATGAAAAGCTATACGCAATTTAAAACCAGAAAACACACATGCAACCAATAACTCAGCAGCAGTGGCACAGTGGTCTAAGCGTTGCGCTCATAATCAAGAAGTCCCTGGTTTGACTCCCACTTGGGTAGAATCTTGCCACATCCCTGGAAGTACTGTGCTCAGTTTGTTTCTCGGTGAATTGGCTTATTCTAGAGTTTCTAGGATTTGTTTCATGTTTCCGGGTTAAGAATTGAGAGAGGGTTGGACCTTATATAACATCAAAATTTCCATGGGTCCGGTGAAAAAAAGACCCAATACACAGGACTCTGTTGAGTCATATCCCCTGCCTCTCCTCTCCATTTCCTTTCTAAAAAAAAAAACTCACCACACTTTTCGGCCATCTTGTTCCTTTACTAGTAAACTGTATATCGTTGAATTTCACCTTCCAACTTTGAGCCATCAAAGCGCTTTCAAAAGCTTTCCGTCTGAAATTTAAATTATCTTAAATTCCTCGGTTTTTGCAAAAAATGTTGCTAACAATAAATGTTGCAAGCAATAAATATTCGTCTTGAAAAATAAACTCAAACAAATAACAGAAATAGCAGTTTTTAAGAGAACAAATACAATGTAATTCAAAGCTTTCCTAGTTCTAATTTCTTTGCTGCATATTTTGTAAAAAAACATTTCTAACAGGAACCCTTGTTAATAGCTGTATGTATTGTTAATACATAATGTTTCATATGAAAATCCTTAAATAAAGGTATTTACTTGTAATGTATTATGACCAGAACAAACATGATTAACAGCACGACAGCTGAAACTATTCCAATCACAGCGTAGATCCAAGGTTCTGTGGAGAAGAAGATTAACTTAACTTACTGTAATTAATAATTAAAGTTTTATATCAAAGTAAATAGACAAAGTCGTAAAAATAAATAAATAAATTCTCTACAGTTTTTTCACGAAAATAGGACAAACAGACGTGTGTAACATTTGTGAAAAGCTCATAAAATCTGAGTTGACCCGGCCTTAAAACGTGAGTTGACCCCGACCTTAAATCTTGAGTTGACCCCAGCTTTAAACCTTAGGAGAACTTTAAATACCAGTAGCTGGGCAATATTCTTCATTAAAACCGCAAGTTGGACGCCCCAATGGTGGTTTTGTAACCTTTCCCGGCCAGATTATTGTTTTATCGGGTAGTACTTCGAAATTGTCTACTCTCACATAGTAGTTGGCGACGCGATTGTATTTGTTGCCATTGACATTGTTTAACTGCAGGTCAGACCGTCTGTCTCCATTTTTGTCAATAACGACTAGACCTGAAGCCCCTAAACCACAATGATAACAGAAATAAAGTAATTATAATTCACTAGTATCAGCATATATCAAAAATTGATTTGATGCTATCTACATTTCACAACATATTTTCAGCAATGTAAATAGTCTTTCTTCCATTTTCAAAAATCTGCAATGGTTATTCTGTGAAACTAACATATTTCTGTAAATTGAAAATAGTGAATTAACCAAGTGAACGGTAAAAGTGAACGCGTGAATTGTGCTCGCTAGAACAAGGGGTATGCGAGTCATGTAACATCTTTGACCTCATGGACATAAACACCCATGCCCTTTATGTACAGCTACTACAAAGTTTAAAATGCAAAGTTAGCATCATGCATGGGTTAACTCACCACTGTTTTTCCTATAAACCATCAGATGATTAAACCTACACAATTGTGGGGAATATCATCTTTTGAAAACGTGCAACCCACTCTGAGTGGAAAAGGTCACGTAAAAATGGATGATGATAAGAACAAAGGAAAACATGAATGCCATTGACTAATGAGGCTTTCGGTGAATAACAATCAATTTGCCAGAACATTATTATATAATTGGCGAATTACAGATTATCAATTATGACTATTAGTATTAATATTTCATATTTAACCAGGTTGACCACGTTAGAAAAATGAAAATTTTCTGTTATCAATGAAGAACCGAGTAGTTTTAGTGAGTAGCTGTCATGTGGGGTCTATAAAAAGGGTATAACAAACACTACAAACAACAATTCGAGGCTGTCTGTGATTCATGGGGAGCAGATCTCAAGAGTCCAACAATCGATGTCAATATTTGTGAAAGTTGATATAGAGAATGTGACGTTTGAACTCGAAAAATCAAAAATATATATTATTAACTTGTTTTAAAAAAAATAATTTAATCAAATATGTTTGTGGTCTTTCTTATCTGAAATTTACTTCTTGACTTAAAAATAATATGATTTTGAAAATAGGATTTAGGTTCACTTTGTGGGGGATCGATTCCAGTTATTTGTAATATATAAGTTCTATTTCCGAAGTTGTCTTGTCCCACATTAACTTTAAAATTGTGGAAACATTGTTTTTATTTAAATTTAAATTATAAGCCTATACATCCATAAAACTTCTTTCAAGAAGGAAGCTATTTTCAATTAAGTTAAATCACATTGCTCAACAAATCAGTTTTATCAAAACAAGTGAGATATTATATAAATTTATCAAAACAAGTGAGATATTATATAAATTTATCAAAAGTAGTGAGATATTATATAAATTCATCAAAACAAGTGAGATATTATACAAATTTATCAAAACAAGTGAGATATTATATAAATTTATCAGAACAAGTGAGATATTATATAAATTTTGTTTTATAACTGTAATTGAACCACATATAACATACTGTCAATAAAAACAAAAAAACAAACAAATCAGAATTGAAATAAAGCTAGGATGCTAAGAGTTTATTTATTGAAGGAAAATTCCTTTCAATGTTCCACATCATAAATTAATCTTTCATTTTCTTCAACTTTAAAACAAAAGATACTGGTTGTTTACCTTAAAACAATAAGTATATATACTTAATAACAAAAATACACGTATCTATCATCATGAAAATCTGTTGCAATATTGATTTAAAAATACATTTCAAAAGGTAACCGCCAGATTCATATGTAGCTACACGCGATGCTTAAAAACTGGTTAGCATGTTGTATTTGATGAAAGAAAAAAATCAAACAAGAAATAATCTTCAAACTGTTTGATGTATTTACCACATTCTTGTCGCCTTTTTTTAAAGGCCTCATTCAAGCTTTTTTGCTTATAGAGGTTTCATATTCTGATGATATTTTAAAGATTTTTTTTCAGGAACAACATTTTTCATGGAGGTACTATAACTCAAAAACATAATTTATAATATTTCAAGTTTGTGATAAATTAAAATTTATGGCGTATTAACTTCCTCTTTTAATAAAAAATTTAATTAATTAATTCAATTAATTCTTCTTTTAATAAAAAATTTGGAAAGCAATTAATCTGATATTTTCTCAAAATCTCTATATCCAATAGAATGCTCAAATTGGCTTCATCTGTTTCCACAATAAGTTGATAAATTCCCAAAATAGTTTTGACAGGCGTTCAAAATAGTTTGATCTATTCCTAGAAAGTTTGATCTACTCACAAAGTTAATCGGAAAAGGTAAACAGTTCACAAAGGACTTCACACACCTCAGAGAAAATGTTAAATATGGCCATAATATGTGGAAGTGAAATAAATAAGGAAAAACTAAACCACAAACAATAATGTTATGACGAGTGTTCAGATCATTTTTATAATCTTTTCAAATCACAACATTCATTTTAAATCATATATAATTTAGACACAATTTCGTTAAAAACAGTCACTCAGTCACAATGAAAAAAAATGAAAAAATAATAGTTGTGTCAATCTGCATCAGTTGTTTTTCAGACAAGCGAACAACCTACGACTATATTTGTTTTAAACCAATATTGAAAATAACAAATAGAAATAACAGAAACTATGAAATGCCAAAATAATTATTAATAATGACAAAAAAAGAAGGAAGGGTATAGTTATCAAACCTTGAAAAGTCATGTTGGCCATGTTCCTAACAATGGTTTTTCCATCATACATTGATCCATTTTCAGCCAATGTTTTGTTTAGCGCATGAGCATATAAATACGCAGCGTCGTGAAGAAATGCAGCATAAGTCAAAACCTAAAACATATATATATAAATAAAAAGTCCTGTATCTATTATACATAATAAGGGATTGGCCATATAATGAAAGTTTTGCAGTTCTGTGTAGTCCAAGTCAGCCTTTAAACAGTAATTTACCTTAAAAATATACAACAGTTCCTTTACTTTGTTATATATTTTAAATTTAAAGTTGTCCTTTTTCATACCCTATTATTTTTTACTTCCTTTCTCTTTTAGGGGTAACCTTGAATGCAAATATTCTTCTTATCGGCTTAAAAGAATTTTGGTAAAAGGAATGTTAGGTTTTCAAATAACTATACAAGTCTTGGCTGCCAGTTTTGTAGTCAAGGAAACAAACTCACTCCTGATAATGACAGACAAGTATAATGATCGAGTTGGGAGTTGAATGAATGATGAATTAAACAAAGATAAAATAAAAATAGCATTATTTTCATTTTTAAGAGACTTCTTTCCTTGTACTATGAATTTCAACATCAAAAATCATCATTAAAACTCATAATATCACGTCAAGACAAAACCACATTGAAAACACCAAAAGCTACACATTGATCACAAAAATAACTAAATTATATCCTCTCAGGCCAGGGTTACATAGGGGTTAACACTTTAGGACAACCTAAAACCTTCAAAATACATTTGTCAAAGAATGCCACCATGAAAATGAAATGAAAATGTTTTGGTATTTTCAGATACTAGGCTATATTCATGGGGTTTTAGATTGATTGTGTCTCTGAAACACTATCTGCTGATAAACTGGCGGGCGGTACAGATTGTGTACAATTGATACTTGGCCAATGTCCAATTTAGCAAACCGACGGACAAATGAAATTTTAAAAAATCAAAAAAATTTCAATTTGCGCGTTTGTCAATATTTTGATATTTCAAAGTATGTCCTTTAAATCGATTTTCGATCGATCAATCTTACAGATAAAAACAGAAATAATGTTTAGTAGAACAATATTAAAAACACATTGATCATTCTACCTTTTGTTTTTCTGGCATTTTTCTATGAAACGGTTCGTTGAGCATTTCTTCGCGTACTAATTTCGAGAAGTTTTGATAGTTGGCATCATTAGGCACAAAAAGACTAATATCGAGTAGCCCGTTCAAAGATTCACATTCTTCTTGATGTTCTGGGGTCGCTAATGTCATGTTCAAACATGTATCGAATAGAAGTTCATATGAAATAAAAGCGAATCCAGGTCCTTTCAAGCCGAGGAGGGTCGCCTGTTTCATTATTTTCATGATCACTGTGTTATAGCCTCCCATTAAGAAAACTGAAAGCAGAAATCAAGTGAATATTTATTGATCCGATTATGAAAATAGACAACGGACACTTACTGTGTGCTTTTGTCAGCGCGTCTTGTAAACTTTGTTTAAGGAATTCATCGGTTACCGTGTCCTCGTCGAAACTTTGAAAGTACGAAAGCTTCAATCCTTCGCTCTCGACGTCTTTTCTAACCCCGTTCATAATGTCCATCCAAACCCCGGAGTTGGGCGTAATTATCGCCATCTCCTTCCACTTGTATTGCTGCATGAGCTTGACAATAATACGTCCAGACTGACTGTACACGCCGACCGTGCGGGCGAAGTTCGGGTAAGTGCTGGAATGCGATAGATACGACGCAGCGCAGCCGTACGACACCATCGGCAAGTTCCAGTGAGAGGCTAGCAGCGCTCCCAGCTTGCATCCGTTGCTGCAAGCAGGCCCAATGAACGCGTCCACCTTGTTAATCGTGTACATATCAACAAACGAACTCAGGGCGGCGCCTTCCATGCATCGACTGTCCTTCCAAACAAAGGTAATGTTATAGCCGGCGAGCAACGTCGGATCCTTGTTGATATTTTCCACGGCAACCGTGATACCCGAAGCGAAATTGGCGGCTGCCGCCCACTTTCCCGTCCACGGCAACGCCACCCCTAGCGTGATCGTCTTGCAGAAACATGATTGCACCATACAGCAGAATAACAACTCCAGCGGCCATTTAAAACTCATAACCTTTTCTCTCTATTGTGTTTTCTTTTTTCCCTTGTAATAATATAATTTTCTATTTCCCTAAACAGCATTACGAAAGCAAACAATGAAAGGCAAACTGTTAAAAAGGAGACCGCTCAAAAGAAGCCAACAACAATCTCCCCAGCTTTGCGTGAATACCGTAAAAATACATCACTTATGCATACAAGATCATTTTGATCGTTCCTACGACATACGGATCAAACTAATATCTTATAATACGCTAACAATATATATATATATATATCCGCTAACAGTGACGTCACCGTGTCATCGTAGCGTCTTCCTCTTTACATCGTTGCGAATATCGGCAAGAAGAACATAACACACCTTTTAGAGTGGAATGCATACGTCATTGATCGAGTGGTAGGCCATTCATACGGACGAACGCGCACGTCATTGCGCGCGTGCGATTGCCCCCGCGCCATAAATTATTCAAGACTCGGGCATTCGAAACACGCTGCTGGCATGCCTCGGAAATGCGAAATTAAAACAGTGAAACCTAGCGCTATTCAACGGTTGTGTCAACGAGATTTAAACACGACAGCATGTCGGTCGGTTATCAAAACAAAATCTATCTCATTAAGTAAATTTTTACGAAAAACAACCAACAACAATTTGTTACTTGGAACTCTTGTTTTTCTCTTTCTTGTTATAATAACATACTGAATTCGCCATTTACCGATCTGCATAATTAAAAGGAGACTGGCAACTAAATATTTCCGATTGGTGCGATGACTTAAATGAATCTCCTCGCTCCGATTGTCTGACCTCTTCTGCTTTTCTGCTTTTTTTCCCGTTGAAATTTTAAACGAATTGAGGCCAACCATAAATAATTGAAGTGAGACGTACAGTTGCACTTTTTTTGAAGAATTCATTAAAATAAAAACAGATGTCTTCTAAATTGTGTGAAGCAAAGATTAGGAGGTGTATTTTTCATTAAAAAACTTCTTAGCGAGGTAGGTCGGTTGCCTAGAAACGTTTTTTTGTTTCAGGCAAGTAGTGCGGGCATCAAAGAGCGCCGCGCACGGATACAAGTGCGAATTCCAACGGGTCATGTTCATTTCTGAGTGCCGTTACGAAATTGTTGACCTGACATGTTGGTTTTCGTTGGTTTCTGGTTGACGAGTTGTGCAAACAGTTAATTAATGCTAAAGGAAATATAGATGGAGAGTCAATCAATTGTGTAAATATTTACTAGAACATTATCCTACACTGCAACTTCCCATTTTCAAAGTGGCTTCGTGATTAAGATTAAGAAAGTCGTTAAGAGTGTAATCCATATCTAAAACATATCCATTTATCAAAATTGATCAGGCTAAACGCCATTCACACCAGCTCAATATATTCGCACCGTAAAGGTTAATGTGTAAGCCAACATAGCTATGTCAAATATTGATATTATAAAAAATATTTTGTTTTTATGTTTTGCTTTAAGCAAGCTCTCCGAAAAGGCGTACATAAATCGCGGCTTCCCTTTATTCCAAGCCAACGATCACACGCGCTAAATCAAAACAAACGAAACGCTCGTGAACATTGTTGATTTATAACACGGCCACGTCTTTTGTAAAACATAACCGACTGCTTACATAGATCGAAGTCATGTTTCACTCTTAGGCTTTAGCCTTTTTCTGCCACGCACCTAGAACCATCCTATAGACGCAAATAACGAATGTTCTTTCTAATTTAAAATAATAACAGAAATGTGAGCATAATGCACTGGGGGGTCTTTTCAAAGGTTTTTTGTTTTGCAAAAACAATTACTCCGCTTTTTTATTGAAAGTGTGAATAGAATGAAAAAGGATTTGATAAAATGTACTGTTTCGCTGAGGCTACATTGGCGTACGACTAATAAAATAGATTTGCGAAAACTCTGTTTTGATGAAATCCTTCACAAAGACACAAAGCTTCCATCTTTCCAAAATCTAGACCCTTTGTGCCGATTACTTATCATGTACATGTAAATGTTTTAAAAACAAGGTTGTCATGGCAATTAAACGCTGACCTTCTAGGATACCGAAAAACATGGCTAATTAATCGGATTGAATTTGCGCGGTAAAAAAGCGAAAAACATTTGTTTATTTTTCGGAAAAACAATTCATGTATTTCTGTTGTATAAACATTTTTAGCGATACTAAAAAGCAAAAGGATTTTCGGAATGATGTTATTGGATAAAGCATCGGTTTTTATACAAGTAATATTCCACACGGTTTGTATTTATGCAGCTGTTTCGGCTTCTACTTTGATCTCTTGAGAACGCGAACAAAGGGACATTTAAATTGAAATGAAATTAGATACCAACCCTTTGCGACTGCCGCTGCACGCCTTTATGTTCACCACGTTGTTTTCATACGACATACCAATGCTCACGGAGTTTTATTTTCTCGTTTTGTGTGATTTTAGGATTCCCAAGAGCGAAAGAAATTAATGATCTAAAAACAACAGCAGTTCTTATAATAAGTGCTAATCTTTGTCATTAAGAAGCTTTCTTAAGCTTTTCCTGTGTTTTATAATGTTTGCCATTTTTTGGATACTGGCTTTTACGAGAAAGCATTCATTCATGTGGGCCTTCTTTTAAATAGGTTGGCAGCGTTTAAAATCAATGACAAGATTTTAATAATAGTAATTATTAAAGTAAATTATTATTAAGTAATTTAATAATTTAAATCCAGAATAAAGTCGTTAGAAGCTTTATTCTTATGTAGGAAAAGACGAAAAAAACTTTCTTTTTTTTACTGTTGTTGGTTTGTTTTTAACGAGGCTTCCAGAACGCTCATAAGCATTATCATGAAGACCTCGAGCCGGAGTTTTAGTGTATCTAATTGCACCCATTTGTGTTACGGTTATTTTGATGAAATACGGCGCTTGTTATTTACAACCGCTCACTAAACAACTTTGTGATAGCATAGTCTCGAACCCTGAACTTTTTCTGGATCTATATTTTGGATTTTATACTGTTAATTATACTGAAGCAAAATATATATATAATTATAAAATATTATATATAAATATAAAAAAACTGCAGAATTCGGTTTTCGAAATGTGACAGAAGCAAAATCGGCTTGGTATTACAAACTTGTTTTATCCTTTTTTTGTATCCCGTTAATTATATACTCCATTATGAAATACTTTTGAAAAACTGTTCTGATGACTAGAGCTCAAGAATCTGTAACGTAGGTAACCAATCAATCGTTTTTTAACAATATATCAAGGAGTGGTCACGTGGTTAAGGGACCATTCAGTAATTACGTCACGCTAGGGGGTGGGTGGTTTTTCCTGTTTTTCGTGATGCAGCGTGACGGTAAATAAGGGGGGGGAGGGGGGGGGGGGGTGGGTAGTTCTCAGTTTAAGTCCGTAACGTCACGGTATAAAAAATTATTCGATAACAAATACTTTTTGTATTTGTTAAAATAAAGACGTTGTTAACAAAACCACATATCATACTGCCGAATAAAAGAATCTTTGCAAGTTGCCGAAAGCACTGAGACAGGAAAATTCCGACTACAAAGAGTGTCACGCCATCATCTTGAATGGCACGCCATTGACGACGTTGATTTTGACGACGAGTCCGAAATTCTAGAGATCGTTCCAAAAAGTGAAACTCTTGTGCTGAATAACTTTGAGCCAATCTGGACAAGTGATTGATAGTCTTGTTATTTGATAAGTTGTTAAATGATAAAAGAAAACTTGTACTATACTTTAAATTTTCATGTCTTGTTTATATACTGGAATTTTTTTTTATTGGGGGGGGGGAGTGTCTACCAAGCGTGATGTCACGCAAAAGGGGGTCTCATATAAAACGTGATGGAGCGTGACGAGGGGGGGGTTGTGGGTGGTTCTAAAATGACAAATTTAGCGTGATGTAATTATTGAATGGCCCCTAAGTGCCTACGTGTTTAGGTCTACCCGCTTAAAGGCAACCTATTTGCTCAACCATTTGAGATATTACACGTGGGCTCTTCTAGATATTTATTTAAGGGGCTATCCACACAATTTAGGCAATTTTTTAACCCCCCCCCCCCCCCCCGCCGCCCTTACGTATTTGTCTATTTCTGTTGACCCGTTTTTCTCTCCCTGCCACAAATACTCGTTGTGAATTCAAGTTATTTATTTTCTGGTTATTTACATAAGAAAGACGAACGTGACATTCCATTTCATTTCCCGTGACATTCCATTTTATTTCACGTGACATTCCATTTTATTTTACGTGACATTCCATTTCATTTTACGTGACATTCCATTTTATTTCACGTGACATTCTATTTCATTTTACGTGACATTCCATTTCTGTAAAAAGATTTTAATGTTCAAGTCGCGTGTTAAAAATTTAAGAAAGAAATTTATGCCAAAGTTGAACCGTCTTCAACGTCTACAAACGTGCGCAGCTGGTTATGTCTATAGGAGGTATGCGACAAAGAATGAGGTTCTGGCGCTTAACTGGTTGCCAATAGCCGAATATATTGATTTAACCACAACGAAACTTGTCCATCATGCTCTACACTCTGAAGGTTGGCCAACATATTTGAAGTTGGAAACGGTCCACTACAATCGAGTCACACGACTTAGCCAAGATGGAGTTAGAATTAAACATGGAGAAAAGCATACGTTTCAAGACCAAGCAAAATTTTTTAATAATTTACCGAAACCTGTCAGAGAAGAAATTAATTTGAATAAGTTTGTGTGTGAGACAAGAAAATTCTATCATGATAAATCTATATAGCTATTTATAGTTTTGTGGCGTCATTTGGTTGTGCTTTTTGGTTTTTGATAAGTAATTCATGAAGCCGTGCAAAAGCAAAAGTACCGTAAATCCTCGAATTGGCCCCCTGGAGACTAATTAATTTATGATTTTTTTAAGTTGGGGTTTATTCGAGGAGGGGGGCTAATAAAAAATGTGGTATGACTAACCCAGAAAAAAGATATATGCATATGTTCATCAATACTTCATACGTGTTCAGTTCAAAATATCAATGTCTTCGGAATCATCGATTGATCGACATTTTTACTTGTGTTTTATTTTACAATTTTATTAAAGTTAGAAGATTTATAATACAGCCCAGAACTGTCTATTCTTCTGTAATTCATAGCAAAAGATTATGGGTGTTTATAATGAACCATAAATTCATGTTATAATATGTTCTCGATTTAGCCCCCATGAGGGTTTAAGTAAATTATTCGAGGATTTACGGTAATATAATTTGTTGTCTTCATTAAATTTTGCATCAACTTCGCTCATGTTTTTAATTTAATTGACCTTGTATAAATTTCCTTGTATCATATATATATATATATATTTTAGTATATACAGTATAAAAATTTTAATATATTCCTTTTACTTTGACTTTTTATGAGACGTGGGGAGAAGAACCATTGTATTTTATGGAACCCAATTTTACGTAATAAATAATGGCATAAATCGGTTACCGTATTTTTTTCAGACAGATTGTTTCATGAACGCATTAAAAATGACTTCAATATAACTCCGTATTAAAGAAACGAAGAGCAATCTATACTCACAAAAGTGTAGAGTGAACGCACGTCCACTTTATTTCCTAAGCGCAAACACCAACGAAAATCTGTTTAAACTTCAACCACGACTCACAAAAAACGTCTTCTCAAGGCTCATTTCCACTTCAAACGCAATTCGCAAATCGCTTGCGAGTAATGTACAGCAGTTCATGTATTCAGTTTACAAAACCGCAATTCGGCACCCAGGTTTAATTAACCGGTGCCTTGTAACGAAAAGAAGACATACAAGTCGTGACAGCTCATTAATATTTCACTAGAAGAAACAGGTCTGATGGAAAATACACTTAATACACGTTGTCGCATGGTTCTTTACAAGTTCTTCATGATCTTCTTTTGGGACAAGTTAATTTTGTCGCCCAAACTCAAAGCCATACCCTGAAAGCACAAGGTGTGACGTAACGAACAACAACAATCATTGTAAAAACATTTCGTCTCTTATTTATGTATAAAATCTACACTTTTTCGATTGTGTTCAATAACAGTATCGAGACAAAACATCAAGGTAATGTTGAGTTATCAACATTAAATACTTCCTCAAAGCCTGTTTAAACGATATTTTACTTTCACTGATTGGAATGTCAGGTACCTGACTTTTGGCGCGTATTCTTATATGCCCGACCACGAGGGCGTCCACACCTCCATCCAATGGTTTCTCGATGCTCAGGTTCGCGAGAGCGTCCTCGCCAAAAATACTCTTCGCGTACAGGTTTGCTGCGAGAAAACCACAATTGCCGGAGATCGCCTGCAAATCAGTGAATGCAATATTATAGTAAAATAAGAATAATAAAATAAATAAAAAATAGAAGAATAAAATATAGTTAAAAAAAAAAAAAATCGAGTCGAGTGGCTGTGTCACGTAGAAACCTCGAATATAACGGAAATCATAATTCGTGCGTATATTGGAATGGTTCTGTGCTACATAGACACAATATTCAGATTTAATGGAAATCATAATTCGTGCATATTAGAATGGTTCTGTGCCACACAAAGAAACCTCAGATATAATAAAAATCATAATTCGTGCATAATCTGTGCTACAAAGACACGAAAAGGTTCCCACCTTATCAGGCGTGAGGCACTTCATGTTTGTCGACTTTATGATGTGATCCAAATACTCTCTAGTGTCAGTGATGTTGGTATTCACCGACACTTTGTTCTCCCACTCGAACTCCGCCCACATCTTCCTGAACTCGTTGTCGGTGCACGATGCCGGCATTATGTAGTCCATGATGTCGATGTGGATGTCGTTGAGTACGACGCAGTTCCTGTCGCCGCTGCCGCCGCTAATGTCGTAAACAATGTTGCCGAAGATGATGCCGTTTTCAGTAGAAGCTACCTTGACGCTGGCCTATTTGTTGGAATAGTTTAAAGTTTGCTTAATAGCAAAGTGTACGAGAAAGAATAAATTCGCAATTTGGAAACGCAATGTGACCAATGTTCGAATTTCAATTGGATGACTTTTTAACAAGTGCAAAAGTCAGTTGTTGTTTTTTTAATTTAAAAAACGACTTTCCTTACAAAAGTGAGAACTAAGTAACGCAGTTTGATGTTGGAGCAATCGACAACAGAGGAAAATTCAAAAGCCATTTTAAGATGATTGGTCAATTGAAAAAACTCACGAAATTGTTAAAAATGGAAGACCCCGATTGGATAATGGCGTGGATTCTTGAAAACTCTACAGTACCTTAATGTTGGAGAAGTCATGACCTCCCAATGTAACGGGGGACGGTTTCTCAACCAACTTCAAATCACCTGAAAAATACGAATGTTTTTTGTTTAGTCGAAAGCTACCAGTCGTCATCAAAGAAAGTGTAAGATAACATAGGTAATCCTTATCATTAGATTTCATCGTTTACATTTTTCACGTCTAATTTCCATGCTAGCATAGGGTTAGACGGGGTTTCAACAGATGATATTCCTCACTATTTTGTAGGTTTAATCATTTGATGATTGATTGGAGCAGATGTATTTACAGTTGGATGCCCTTCCTTACGCCAACCCCAGTGAGAGGAAAAACAGTGGTGAGTTAAGCCACGCAAGATACCAACTTTGGATTTTAAACTCTAAGCGTAGTTTAGTATAATTGTTTGTCAAAATTGAAATGGTGAACAGTGTTTTTACAATTATGCCTAAAAAAATTGTTCATTTTTGTTTTACTGTAAATAAAAAAAAATAAAACGTTGCAAACAAATAAATAGCAACGTTAACTTAGCAAAAAAGGGCAAACATGAATGGGTACGCGCCCTGCTGAATTAGCAGTAAAATTGTGTTACCCAATGTCGAGAGCTCCAGAGCCACATTCTGAAGGGTATCGGCAGTCTGATTGACAATGAGCACGTCCAAGACGATATCGTATTGGTTGACGTTCACGTATGCCTCGGCGTAGATTGGGTCAGAAAAACCGGTTAACTGAGCCACCTGTAACACATAATGCATCAAAAAATGTATATAAGATGGCTATATTAGTAGAAGCCATAACTAACCGTTGGTTAAAAGATAACGACTGTAGATATTTGCAAAATTTGAAACCGTAACCCTTGGAAACAGGAGATACTAGGATCGAATTAGCTCTGCAAGCGTTTTACCTTATTCAACTTAGAGGTGATGCAGTCCTCGTTGTTCTTCATGATCGGGTTACTGATCGCCTGCAGAAGACTGATCTCAAACTGGTTCTCGGCTACCGATTGATCAGCCTTCGTGAACAGTTGCAAGAACGCGATCGAATCGTCCGGTTGAGATAACAGCACTTTCTTCTTCGTCTCGCCTTGGTACTCGATGATCTGTTTGCTACCTTCCAACATGTCGGCGACGGCCTTGCGACACTCCTCGTTAAATATCTGCTTCACGAACGCGTTCTGATCGGATAACACTTTGACGCAGATGGCCAGCCGACTCAAGTCGTCTTCGGTTATCGTCTTTTCGGGAATGCCCGACTTGCCCAAGTGAATGATGCTAGTGATGATGAGCATGGCTTCGGCAAAAAATTTGTTCAAAGTGGACGGCTGGACGGGCGCATCGGACAGCCTTAGGGCTAGTTTTGTAATGGTACTGCCGATCGCGCTGCCTACAAAGAAGTCGCCTTTCAAGAGGTAGGCGCGCAGTGACGGTCGCTGTTCGGGTTTGTTAGTGCTGGCGGCCACGAATGCACTCTGTGTGGCGTACGTACCATCGGCGGTGACAACCATACGTGAAACGCCGCCACCCGCTACCGGCGGTTTGCTCTCCTCTTCCGCCTCGCCATCGTTCCCGGTGCCAGCCATTCGCCGCAGCTCGTCGTCAACGATCGGCAATTCACCAAGGCCGTCTTTGATCTCCTTCATAACGGCCAGCACGTCTTTCGGCTGGTAGCAATATTCGCCCAGAATCCACAGCGTGTGCCGGTGAATCTTCACGTTCCTTATTGTGTGGAAGTTCTCAAGCAGTTTCTCAAGTATGACATCTTTGAGTGCGACGAACTTGAGCACCGCCTCACGCACAAACAACAGAACCTCGAGCGCGGCTTGCTCGTTCTCGTCGCCCAGAAACTCGGTGAGCATGGGAACAACGGTCGGTGCAACATCAGGATATTTGATGCAGCACGTGTGCAGTGTACGCACGAGGATCTGACGATAGTTGCCTACGTCATCCACCTGCTCACCATCGGTGTGCGTCTTTGTCACTTCCTTTTTCAATATCATCACAACCTACAGTCACACCAAGTAAATAACACGCGTCAAATAATGATACTTTCTAAATTATTTCTACAAATAAATAAATAAACTTCAGAATGAAATTAATTTCCATTCTAACATTTTAATATTAATATTCCTTTCGTCACAAATGACATAGAGGCTATACAATTTTTAACTTGGGGAGAGTTTGATGTTCCAAAATTTGTTTTACTGTTTATTTTTTATCTCCCACTTTCACGTTTTAGTATTATATACAACTCTGATTAAATCTGCCATCTGGGATACCTTTCGCTTTCAGCAATTAATTGGTTAAATTTCGCTTCGCCGTTAGAAGACAATGAACTCAAGAAGTAAGAGACATCTAAGGGTCTAACATAAAAACAATTTTGAAAAAAATAAATAAAAGACAGGATACCTATCTCTCTCTCTCTCTATATACATTTAACGTATACCTAACATTTAACCTATATTATCTTACACTTTCTGTGCTATACAGTACACTCCTGATGACTTGAACGACCAATGGGACCGTGAAAATAGTTGGAGTTATCGAGTGATTTTTATGAGAAGGGTGTTAGAGAAGGGGATTGCAAAACAATTTGAGTTATCCCGTGTTCAAGTTACCCGGATTATACTGTACATATCAAGGTTAAAAATTATTTTATTAAAAAAAACATATTTTTCATATTATTATTATCATTATTATTGAACGCTATAAAATTTTGTTGTTTTCACTCAAAACAACATTTCACATATTTCAATTTTGCATCGCGTTTTACACTATACAATATCACCTCTTCAATGTTTCGCAGTGTCACCAACTCCAGCACCAGGTCCAACGTTTTCTTGCGTACTTCCAAATCAGGACTGGACAGGACGCGCAGAATGTCCATCACTAATTCCTGAAAAAAGTAATTCATGAAACAACACTGCGGTAGTACAAACTTCAAATTGTTACTGTGTGTAATTTATCAGTGTTTTTTGACGATCAAATTTTATCAGGCTCAACTAAAAGCACTTAGCAATAAACGTATGTGTGTGGTACACATTTTTCATTATACGAGTACGACTATGATTTCTCAAGTCAATCTTAGGATGTAGGAGCCATGGGCTCAGGTTGCTTGCGGGTGCTAAGAGTGTTTTTTTACTTTTTGATCAATAATTGACTGAATTTCTTTCTGCTATGAAGACTTACTAACCTTCACATTTCTTTTTCAAAGTAACAAACAAAACTTTATTTTCTTCTACCTTTTTCTTTAAAAAATGTCCTCTTTTACTTTTACTTTTGCTTTCATAAGCCCTCAGGGTTGCTAAGAAGGTCACTTAATTTGACGGCTCAAGCGTTAGAACAATATAAGAATGATATAAAGTATATCCTTGTTTATCCAACAATACTTTTAAAAAAAATAATATTTATTTATTTATTTAAAAATATTTATACAGGATTGCCATGTCAATATATAATAATACCGCTATCAAATTGGGTCCTTAAAGTGTTGACAGACCCAGAACTTTTTCTAGGCTCAGCTCTTAACAGAAATTAACCTGTCTAACTGTATGTTATAAATCATTTCCTTGTTGTTATAAAGGGACAATCATCGAAAATGTTTAGTGACACAAATTTATCTCATTTCAAGACCGATTGTTCTTTTTCGGAAGACAAATGTCCCCCTCGATTATCCAAATTGCCTGTTCATTATTTAAGTCCAAGCCATTCGGGTAAACGAGAATACACTGTACTACCTCCAGCAAACTTTAATATGAACGGACAGTGAAAAATAAATTAAAATTTTAATTAATTTTATAATTTTGAATGTGTTAATTAATTACCAGCGAGACATGTTTATGGATGTCATTTGCATACCTGCAAAACCTTTTCGTGGGCGGGATTTTCTTTCAGTTTGATGAGCTTGTCTAGAACGATCAACTTGACGTTGTTGTCGCTTTCTTTAATAATCAACTCAATGTAGTTGCTGGCAGCCGCCTGGAAAAAACCTGTGTTCTTACTCAACTTTGGCTATAATTTGAAAAGTTTTGTAGTGGTAATCATCAAGTGGATGATGACGATGATGATGTCCATCAAAAGAAGATTCAAAAGTAATTCGTTCCTTAGAAAACTTGTGCAAATTACTTCAAAACGATGCAAATGTAGATTTTTAAAACCTTTTATGATGAACTTTTGCACCTTTACAAATTAAACATTAAAAGCGTCCGCTAACCTTGACCGCCGTGGGTGCGGAGGAAAGAGTGACGAGTGTGCCTGCCGCCTCGTAGCGCACAGCATTGGACGATGAGTTGAGGAGGTTGTAGATGCACTTGATGAAACGGGCACGCTCCTGGGGGTTGGCAATGCACACTTTGTAGATGAGCTCAACTATGACCAGCTGCAAGATCTCGTTGAACGAATGCACCTGCTCAATGCATGTGCTCAAATAGTCGAGGGCACGCTCCTACAAAAAAATTGTTGTTAAGGTAACATATTTAATAGAATGTATATATAAAAATGTTTTGTATTTACTAGGAATTTGATTCATAAATAAAGACTCCACTCGACAAATGTGATTTCCAATTACATGGGAAGGTTTAGCTTGTTGTGCCACCATATGTTTTGATATTATTAGGGTGTGCCAACAGCAACGCATAAGTCTTCAAGAGATTATATCAATATAATGGAAGGAGACACCTAAAAGCTTGTCCAAAAACACATCATTGCATATTTCGGTTGGAACGTTGAAAATCATTTTAATTAATTGGAGAATATTTCTATGACAAAGCATGCCATAACGAATAAGTTATAAGCCAATGAAATGCATGACTGCACATTTACATACATGCGCGCATTTCGACATTCGAGGAGAAGAAAGTAAATTGAAAAATCACTTTTAATTCTTGAAATCGCAACATTTATTGCTTTAGAATAGACGAACGAAATAAACAATACTACCTATCATATATATATATAACTAGGTTTTTCAAATAACAGAATGCTCTTGCCTGATCCACGTGGATGAGCATCATGAATGCGTTGCGTTTGCACGAGGCATCTTGCTCTTTCTCGAGGAAGTTGTAAACGAGCTCAGGTGCATCGGGGATGAGGAAGTCAAAATTCCTAGCGCAATATAAGCCATATCATTAACAAATTCAACAAATCCCATAAAAATGTGACTTGAATAAGTTTTGTAACTTGTATTTATACAGCGAGTTCAATTCAATTCAATTGCTTTTTTCAATTCAATTTGTGTTCAAAATGCAATTGCTTTCGAAGATCAACAGACTTGTCACAGAAAGAAGATGAGCATGTTACTAACAATGTTTTAGAAAAAGTGAACGGTTTAGAAAACAGGACAGTTGTGGGACTTCTACGATGACTGCTAAAAAGACAAAATCAGAGAGCCAAGCGTGAAAGAAACCATTAAGTAAAAACTAATCAAGTAAAACCACAATAAATTGAAATGTTACCGGTATATAGTGTAGATGGCGAACACTGCGTTTCTTCGGACATATGAGTGACGATGTTCCAAACAAGACCGAATGGCTGGCATTAATGGTTCAATCAACTCCGCTTCCTAAGTAAAGGTCATAGAGCTCGAAGAAGAGTTGTTAAGCTATTTTCAATCAATGTTACTGAGTTGAATATTCTTCTTTCGTAGAATTGCTTAAATTTATAACACATTAAGTGCAAAGAATTAAAATAATTCCATGAGCTCTTTAAAAATGATTTCAACAGAAGGATTTTATGCTACGTGTATGTACTTTTGTACCAACAAAATGCTACAGGGTTAAATCAAACCAGGATGGATAGTTAGAGACAAAGCAAGTTCAAGGGGAACTAAGGAAAGTGAAGATTTATTCTTATCAATCTGTTTCATAGTTAAAAATAAAGTTCATTAGATTTCACCAAAAAAACAAACATTTCGTTAAATGCTATCGTTCTCAGTAGAATGATAGCGTTTCATTAAGTAAGAAGAACCACAGACGTTTTGAATTGCAAACGCCTGAATGTGAAGACAAGTTGGTCATTGTTATTCTTTTTCAACATTTGTCCTAAACCACGCACGATATGATAATATAGAACTCAGGCCTCGAAAAATTGCGCGCCCGATGCCGATCGGGCGCGCAAACCATCAAACGCGCGCCCGAATTGTCGGGCGCGTAACGAATATAAATATTTTATATATATACGCGCATATTATTCCTTAAAAAGAATTAAATTATAACTCTAAATTACATTAGGAGAATAACCCTATACTTTGTTTTTCAGGTTAATTCACGGGGAACTCGACCAATTGTTAGACATTAGCGAGGTTACGAAATCAGGACGACAACAACAATCGTGACACAAAAGTTTTGTTAGAAATAATATTTTCAGACGAAACCTCATTGTGCATTTTCGAATGTCGCGACCGATGTGAAAATGCATAATTTGGCGATGTCTATAAACGGCAACGTGTATATTTTTTCATAATAAATCAATAAAAGTTATTCTTGCGTTTTTACTGTTATTTTTCAAGTTTTCCAATGTTTGTTTGTCAGGCTTTACAGTTTCTCTTAAATACAAAATTGCAATTTCAAATAATTTGCGACACACGCATGAGACATAGAATTATTTCAAAGGTCCCGCATTCTTTTTTCATTTGCGTTTCCTGTCGTTGTATATCGTAACATCGGTGTTGAACACGAAACAACAAAAATACTATTTCAAGCGTTCACGTTGTCGATAATCGAAATTCTTCGCGTGAGCAGAACATTTTGAAAAAAGAAGCTATTAGAGTCAATATTACCGATTGCTATTATCTTTAAGATTTTAAAATAATTTGTAAATGTTTACATAAGTTTTTACTAGTTAACTGTGGCTCCAGTAAAAATGTTGGTACTTTCCTGTTAGTCCCCCCCCAAAAAAAAATAATTATAAAGGCACAGTTATATAGAAGGGAAATAGACAGTGATTGATAAAGACAATATTTCAACACAAATATTTCCATACAGGATTTATCTACACAGACAAATTCTAAACAGGTGGCATATATGTGACTATATCCTGGATTGTTCTGTCAAACAACAAGTTGTTCCTGTTCTTCTGTCTCCACATCCATTCACAAAGATAAGAATCCAGCATTTGTCTGTTGGTCCCATGTTGTCTTTTATTTCTTGACTTCGCTAGCTTCCAGGAGTTTTCGACATTTTGTGTGTGCGCTCCGGTTACTGGATCCACAAAGTTTATGGAATGGTTAACAGTAAAATGATTGAAGCCCATAACATTAATACCACCATACGCTCTCCACAGATCTGACATTACAGTTGTTCCAGGCAATATTGAATTTTGAATGATTGGCATAAGAGTAGCTGCATTTCGATTTGAAACAGCATACATGAAGCATTCCCTCGTCTCCCGGCAGATTCCACCAAAAACCCATTGCTGTGGTAGAACCCTACCCTGGTGATTTTTACGCCGACTAAACAGGCTTTCGTCAACCTCAACTGTTGTATTCGGCCCACCAATTGCAATGGGGTTTCGCAATAAATCTGCTGCACAAACTTCCCGTAAGTAATTGTTCCAGTCAACAACTGTATTTTTATCCATAAGTAGTTCTTGTTCACAAAATTTGATGCTGGTCATTTCGTATGCCCAACAATAAATGAAGAGGATTATATCCCTATAGGGTAACCGAGAGCGCCCAAGCCATGTATCAATGCGTAAGCCAGATTCAGTTCTGCACTGCCTCGATCTGCACCTCCAACGGTCTCCATTGTCGCGTAGCTGCAATGTCATTTGATGCCCATTTGCGCAAATCTTGGGATTGTGAAGCACTCCCCTTTGCTGTAAAAACAGTACACTTGCTTGTTTGTCAGGGATTTGACTTGACAGCGTTAAAAAGTTCATCTTATTCAAAACAAGTATGTGACAACAATGAATGATTTTTGGAATATGGACAGAGATATAAATTTTCCAGACAATGGAGTCTGGAAAATATGAAAACGAAATATACACAGACAAGTCTGGATATACGATGCAGACAATGGAGTCTGAAGATTATGAAAAAGAAGTCTGAAAAATATGTTGTGAAGCACGCAGAAAATTGTGTCTTTTCGAATATTAATCTGGGGGGGACTAACAGGAAAGTACCAAAATGTTTCGCTGGAAATGAGTAACTAAATATTACATTTTAATTTTGCATAATCATCACTCTAATAAGATGTCTGCCAGACGATTATGTCTCCATTTTTTATATATGTACATCTATGTAATCAATAACAATAATTACTAAACCTAGTTGAGGTTGTCAACTCGAAATAATTACTAGGCTAATGGCGTGTGGCGGCTAATAGCATGTGTAATAGCGTTTTAAAGTGGCAAACTTGCTATTACAACACAATAGTAAAAAAAGTATTGCCGATTTCTTTAAACTGTCTGCAAGTGTTTCAATTTTATTGTTCGATGGTACAAAAAGAATTCTATTTTAGTAAGGCAGTTGCGCAATACAGGCAATAAATAGAGCGGAATTATTTTATTTTCATCATTCGTATTCTGATATCATCATGGCATCATCGAAAAGTACTGTGCAAGAAAACAAATTCAAGAAATGGTCTTTTGCGAATGACTTCTCAATTACAGTTGAAAATGGAACTGTTGTCGAGGCGGTATGCAACTACTGTCCAAATATAGAATTGTATAAGTTCAAGCAACAACTAATGCTATGTGGCATGAAAGCTTCCGTCGCGACATCAGCTTTAAATTATCGTACTCCAGTAAAGTACATACATCATAAAACGCTCAAAAGACATGTAGGCCTCAACACATCCGTGCATAACTGGTGCAAGAAGGAAATTACTGGAAGCGGACCCACCAGCGAAGTGAGCAATTAAAAATCAGCAAATTTATTTCCTTAAGTGGTGACGGAAGCGAGGCTCGCAAAACTGGCAAAGAGAAGGAGCTTGTTTACGGTAAAGTGCTTGTGAACGGCTACCTTGGCTATTTTCCCGCGACGTTTCTTTTTGCTTGTCAGGGTCTTAAAGAATTTGGAGGAGCAAATGCTGATGGCACAAAGTCAGCTATGCTTGAAGCCGGCAAGACTTATTGTACCGAGGAAGAACTCCTAAATAAGATCGTGTGTCTGTGTGCGGATGGTGCTGCGGTAAATTTTGGGCGGCACAATGGAGCACTCATCCAAATAAAAGGTATGATGGATTGGGAACCATACTTAATCCATTGCTTTAACCACTGTTTGGAACTGGCGATGAAAGATGCTTACAAAGAACAGTCGGACTTTGAAGAAATACAGGACAGTCTACACACCCTATTTAAGTTGTTCAAGGACAGTGGAAAAAGTTGGCGATTATTTCAGATTGTGGGTGAGGATATGAACATAAACACGCTGAGATTCACGAAGGTTACCGGAACTCGCTTCCAGGCACATTTAAAACGAGGTTTAAGCAACTTCCTAAGAAATTTTTTATGTTTACTACTGTTCGCAGAGAACGTGGAGGAACAGGGTACAGGGAAAGATGCACTGGTGTCGCAGTTAATGCACGGGAAGTTTGTTGGTTTGCGAAAAAAGTGGAACATGTTTGAAAAGGTCGCGACTGCAAACTTATTCTACAGAGTGCTAAACGAAACTTGCGCGTTGTCTCTTAAAATGGAAAGCAACTCTGTGCTGTTATACAAATTACACGATTGGATCAGAGACACGTGTTACAATTTACGCGAAATGGAAAAAGAAACAGAACACAAGTTCTTACCAGCAACAATAAAAGTCGTTGGAGAATCTGCTGAAGATAATACGGTTGATGTAGAAGTTGTTGCAATGAATGCTCCATTGAGTGTAAGCTTTTTACTTTGTTTGTTATAAATTATGATAGATATAATTTCTTTAAATAAATTTTTGAATCGGATTCTATGTTTTACGATGTAAGTTGTAATACAATTTTTTGCGTTTGCGTATTTTTAGAAACAAATGTCTACAGATGAAGATGAACTCGCGCAACGGTTACCGATTTCTCACGAAGTATTTCAGCTTAAACAAGTAGCCGAAGGCAAAGCGAAGGTGCGAGAACTGAAGACGAGCCTGATCCCAACGATTTATAATGAAATTGCAACGCAATTTCAGGAGTTAATGGACGACGAAAACATTTCCGCGTTCAAACTGTTTGCTTCTTCGGAGTGGGCCATTGACGAAGACACGGACGCGATGGTTGAACGGGATGGTCAATTCATTGAATTACTGGAAACAAGATTTCAGAGGCCGCTAAGAAAACACGACTTTAGCATTTCTATTGCAAAAAAAGAATGGAAAAAGGTATTACTTATTTTGCACTTGAATCCACAAGTTTTCCATAGAGTGCTGAATCAAGAACAGGTTCTTATAGTTCTGCTGATAAACATTTATAACACGATTTTGATAATTATATAACATATCTATTTATTCAGGTAAAACGAATCGTTAAATTAAATTATCGCCACTTGGAAGAACATCAACAAATGATGTGGTGCAGATTCCTCACAACACACGGGCACCTATACCCAAACATCAAAATGCTGCTAGAGATTTTGCTGGTTATGTTGGCAAGCTCGTCTGAAGTAGAAAGAGGTGAGAGTTTTTAATAGTAGAAGTAATCGGTAATTGGTATAATTAAGAATAAATATATTTATTTTATAGGTGAGTTCAACAAGCGTTTGTCAGTATTTGTCTGTTAGCCTTTTCCCACATAAACAGCCAATTAAATACTTTTTAGTTCCCTCATATATTTTTTAAAATTCAGTAATTTATGTTTTGTTTTACTCTCAGGGTTCTCAGCCTTACGTCGAAATCTTGGCGAAAACCGGTTATCGATGAAAAACAAACGGCTGAATTCCATCCTCTGTGTAAAGGTGAATCTGCCGTTGATCAGAAAGATTACTAAAGACGCAGACAAAAATTTAATCGAACGTGCCGTTAATAAATATTTCGACAAGAAACAATAGCGGTGGAGGTTACGTTCCAACAAAAAGGGAAATGAAGATCAATCCGCCTCCATTTACGGACCAGCGCCAAAACGAACGCACAAGGAGATTTCTACCAGCTCCGAGGACGATGAATGCAGCGACTAATTCGAATTTTGTTGTAATATATTTTGACTTTAATTAAATTCTTCTGCATTCAGTAATGTTCGTTTTCGATCTTTTTGGTTTCTCTAATTACGTATTTATCTGCCGTACGAGTAACAAAAAGAAATTAAATATAATTAAGTAATATTTTGCGTGCCCGAATATATGTACTTTTCATTCACGCGCCCGATAATTTGCGTGCCCGATTGGGCGCGCCATATGCTGAATCGCGCCCGTTTTATCGGGCGCAGTGAATTCTAATTTGTCGAGGCCTGGAACTATCAGGTTAATGTTGGTACCACCGTGTTTATTTTCATTACACCAGCATTGGAAAAGTACGTTACACTGACCTTCAATTTGCACAGAAACCTCAGCGTTGATCCTCGGATGAACTCATTCGGATGCTCCAAATCCTTACGATACGCATCACACACCAAGATCATCTCCTGCAAGAGTTTCCCATCGGGATTCGTTTTCGGCACAACCTCCCAAAAGATAAGCAAGAGCTTCTTGATTGCGTGATCTTGCATGGGGAGTATGAAACGAATGATCGTCATCAGAATCGATGGCATCTTTTCGCCATTCAACAGCTGGTAAAGCACTTTCTTTAGCGTTGCAGTTTTGAGAGCAATGTCTCCCTTCTCTAAATCGAAAAAGAGCTCACTTATGACAACAAAATGTTTTAGCATAACTTCATTTCTACATGGGCCCCAGCGACATTTTTGCAAAGTAATGTTTTTTTTTATAAAACCATCTCTGTTCTCCTATTTTTGTTCACTTTAGGCAAATATCTTTTGTTGTATTTTCCTAAAGCGTTTGTCTTCTTCGTCTTGAAAGTGAGCTCCATTTGATTCAAACAATCTTCAAAGAATCTAAGCCGGTCGACTTTCAAGATATTTGCAAGGCAGTAAATATAGAAATTTTCCCAATAATAAGAAATATTTGCTGGACCATCACCAGAATTGTTTTGACAAGTGGAGCAACATCGGCCACACCAGAGCGCTCTTTTTCTATGCAGAGAAGAATTAAAACATGGCTTAGATCTACGTTGGGTCAGAAAAGGTATAATTCCCTGTCACTGCTCAATGTGCTGATATTGTTGACAGCTTATCTTTAATAGAAGTAGCAGAATGATTTACTGCTGCTCAGGACAAAAGAAAGAATGAGTTTGGGACTTTTATAGAAAGTGATTTGTAAGGTATAAATTTATCTTATTTTTTATCTTACACGACGACCTTGGTTTTACATTATTAAGAAGAAAGTCAAGTAGATATCCTCCCAAAAAGCTAACTGATGTAGACCTAGCTCTCACTACATATACCATCGCAGATGCATGAACTCTTTTGCATCATCTTGAAAATGATGCTAAAGATGTGGGCTTGTATGTGAATGAATCCAAAACAGAGTTTTTGACCTTCAATCAACAAGGCTCAATTCAAACAACATCCGGAGAAAAGATCAAAGCTGTTAAAAGTTTTAAATATCTTGGCAGTGAAATAAGCTCCAGAGAGCAAGATATGAAAATTTGCATTGGAAAAGCCTGGGGAGCCTTGAATAAAATGCAAACTGTATCATCATCATCATCATATCCGGAGCTTAGATTATCCTGCTGTCTGTGTCTCAGCAGCTGGGGTAGACAGCAGTCGGCAAGCAAACTGTATGGAAATCTAAACTATCAAACCATCTTAAGCGTAGCTTTTTTAGAGCTACAGTTGAGGCTGTCTTGATGTATGGTACGATTACATGGACATTAACTAAGACTCTTGAATCCAGACTCAATGGAACCTAAGCTCGAATGCTTAGAGCTGCATTGAATTTATCCTGGAGACAGCATCCTACAAAAATGCAACTGTATGGAAACATCCCTCCAATCTCAACAATCTTGAAAGAACGCAGAATGTGCTTTGCAGGTCACTGTTGGAGAGCGGAGCATGAACTTGCTAGCGACCTTTTGCTATGGTCGCCATGGCATGGCAAGACCAGACCTGGCCGACCAGCCACCACCAACATAGACCAACTCTGCAGAGACATGGAATGCACACCTGATGATCTACCAGCTCTGATGCGGGACCGTGAAGAATGGCGTGATAGACTACATGTCTGAGCAAGTTCGACCAGATGATGATGATTTTTAGGACTTTTCATTGTTTTTAAAGAAAACGTGTTTCAGAGCATCTAAATTCAATTTTCTTCGTCGCCACCAACATTTTTTTAACTTCTTTGCCCCCCCCCACTTAAAATTAGATGTCGGGCCCATGTTCTACCTTCATTCAACCTTAAACCAACTAACATTACATTGTCAAGATTTGGTTAAATACAGGATAGATTGTAATTATAATCACTAATGACAACAACAAGTTAAAAAAACAATGGCAACATTTTATTTCCGCTAGATCATTTCCAATACTTGGCTCAGTGTTGAAGCTCTGTTCTGCAGTATTTTCCATATATTGGCGATATTTTAAATTGTTTTCGTTGTTCGAAAGGTTGATTTTCCTGGAGCAATATTGGAAAGACTTGTTTCAGTCTTTGAATTTTTTTAGGGGGAGGGGTTCCTGGATTTAGACTGTACCTTAACACGAATGATATCGTAAGGAGGATCATTTAGACTGGAAATATATTGGTGTAACCTTTGTACAAATCATCATTTAGGCTGCCGAGACAGTGATGTCATAAATCAAAAAAATATGGCGCATGCACATAAAATGTTCTGTAATTAATATTGTAGATGGGATGTATTTTCCCAAGTTTGCAAATTTATTAGTGTATAGCTAGCTAGCATAGCTAGTTTTAGCAACGAATAACTTTTTGTTTGTTTTTTTACTTTATAAATTTAACTTGTACAGTTTATATTGATATGGTATAACTAAAAGACAGCAGCTACCTTTATTCAGATAATACACAATGGCGAATGGTTCAAACTTTAAACCAAGTTGCTTGGTACTTAACCAATTCCAATTGTTCTCATCATCCTAGTGTTCAATCAGTGAAAGAACAGCAAAAAATAGGAAAGCATCTGCTAATTTCATATAGCGTGAAGCGTTTTCATAGCGTATTTTTTTTATAAGAAACCTGGTTATGCTTTTTACACATGATGGATCACTTTCTTTACTGAAACTGTAGAGTATGAGCAGCATGTTAACCCTTGCCAGCTTTGTGTTTTACTGTGGAATGAAGGATATGGATGCTTAGCCAATGAGCTCAAAGATGTTACATAACTTGCATAGCATACTTTGCTTCTAAGTGTTATGTTTAGGTGCTATGTTGGGTAGTGAAGGGGTGAAAAGGAGCGCTCTCTGTAAGTTAATTTCTTTGTTACTTACAGTAGAGTTTTGTAGATTCACGAGGTAGAAGTCTTTTTACGTTGTTTGTGTGGAATTTAGACATAGACATATATAAAGTGCTATGACATTGATTGTTGACTACTCAACCCTACAACCAAATACTAACAATACTTTTTCATGTGAGATGGAAGGAACCTTGTCGTGGTTCACATGCTTAATTTAAGTACAGTGCCATTTACATGGGCTGTCTTAAAAACAAATACCTTACTTTTTTGAAAAAAATAAAACTTCAAGCATCAAATATTGTTTTTTTTTAATTTTTACACTTCAAAGTCCCTAAAACGCCATTCACCATGAGCACATATCTGAATACCTTTGAGCAATTTCTTCAAAAATCATTTTCAGACATTAACATTTTATTGTTTTTAAACTTTAGTTTTTACTTTTGATTGTTATTATAGACTGATAATTAAATAAAGCACTTTTTCGAAAAATTTCAACGTCATTAATGAAACCAAAAATTTGTTTGAATTTTACGTTTTTTGCATCACCCTAAAAACGCCCCCAAACCCCCTCCTGAACCCATCCCCAGCTGTATACACGCTTAGTCCTGAGTCCCCTAGTTAACAAAACCTACCTACGCCCCTGCTACAAAAATATTTCCTAAGAAACCTTTTAGTCTGGTTTTCAATAGCGCCGTAAACATGCTAACTTGAAATCGAATGTTTTAACAGGATGAGCAGACATTGTTGTCTGAATAATATAAGTATAAGGTACGTAATAAGTATAAGGTACATGCCTTTCAAAAACTTATACTTTTACAACGACTTAGTGGTAAGACTTCAAATCAGTGGCATGAATAAATTGTCTAAGAAATCTATGACACAACATTTAGAATTCCACCATAATTGAAAATAGAAACTGACAGAAAATGTGAATTGTCCGCCACTCTTTATGACTAGAATTAAACAGTTTGCAGTAATGGCTAAAATAAATAATATGAAAAAATGTTATTTTGTACACAAATTGATTCTATTTCTGTGTTTAATACTCTCATTGGTAGCCGCACAGATATTTTACGGAGTAATTATTTCACAGCATACTATGAAATAAGTATCGTTAATAATGTAAAAGGCACGCACGGGCAGTAAAGAAATCAATACTTATTTTACGGAGTAATTATTTTACAGCATACGGCATAAAATAAGTATCGCTAAAATGTTCTGGCATGCGAAGTAAAGAAATTGATACTTATTGTACAAAGTAATTATTTTTCGTGACACCGGCAAACAGGGCTGGAGCTGTCATATGGTAAAAAATCTGCCCGTCTTGCCGAGATCCCGGCTGAACAAAGCGAGATCCCGGTTAACCGGGCTGGCTCGTGTTTCATATGACAACTTGTAGATTTTTATAAGGATTTGATAAGAGAGTCGAGATCTCAGCCAACCGAGATAGCCTGTTTTGCCGGGCTGATTTTTCTCATATGAACACCTCCTTACACCGCCAGAGATCTTATTAAAACTGGAAATATTCTGCAGATAAGCTGATAAGTTATAAGTTATACAATATTTAAAAGCTGTTAGGTCAAAGAGAAAATCTATATTTTAATGAAATTAAACATGATAAAATAAAGGAATTTACAACAAAATTCTAATTTTTTTTGTAAGATATTAGGTAACTTTGTAAAACAAAAATATTGTTTTACCCAAATCCTCTTTAAGTTGGGTCTCTGATACAAAGTCATTTTCGATAGGATAATTTACCAGTGTGTAACAGGGTAGCTCAGCAATAGTTGTCATTGCCACAATTTATATTAATGCTTCGAAACGTTCAAAACGACTTTGTGATCGAAGTGCTGCCCTTTTGAAAATAAACGTGTAAACCTCCGGTTTTTTCATCAGGTTTTGTTTAAAAAGGTCTGGACACCAAAAAAAAACTTACCGTATTTTCTCGAATAAACGCCCCGGGCGTTTATTCAAAAATCAAACATTTTAAGGGGGCGTTTAATCGAGAGAGGCGTTTACTTAAGAGGGGCGTTTATTGAGAAAAATGAAAATTGAGCTGCAACGTTTTACATTTTCTGTTTATAAATCAAAATAATAACATAAATCAAGAATGTCGTTTGGGAGCGTTTATTAAATTTTGGTTCTGATTAAGGGCATTTAATCGAGAGGGGTTTTTATTCAAGAGAGGCGTTTATTCAATAATCAAACATTTCAAGGAGGCGTTTAATCAAGAGGGGCGTTTATTTAAGAGGGGCGTTTATTAAGAAATCAAATATTTTTAAGGAGCGTTTAATCAAGAAGGGGCGTTTAATCAAGAAAATACGGTATTGCAGAAGTCAAAGCCTCCGTTATTTCAGTTTTCCAGACTCTTTTTGATGTTTTGAATGGTTGTATTCTACTACACCTTGTGCATGTAGAGGTTTCAAATTACTCATTTTAAGGGAAACTTCACCAGGGAAATGCTTGCTCTCTTGGCATACCATTTGTCGAACTGGTAAGAAATAATATTTTTCTTAATGGTAATATCAAAGGATTGAAACTTATTGGTCAAGTTGTGACGCCCAATGATCAACTCATTTGTTTTCCAATCATAAAGATCTCATCTCTACGTTGGCTTTACCCTTAAAGGTATCTATGGTAACCGGATAACCAAGTTCCGATTTTCGCAGAGGAATTTTTTCCAAGTGACGAAAATATTTTCTCCGTTTGTTCCCCGTGCAAGCAACATTATTTTTACTCCTGACCGCAAACCAAGACGATTAGAAAGAGTTACACAGCAACGTCAGATTCAAAATGTAATTGCATCGAGATTAATGATCGAAAGAAAAAATAATTCGAGACGAAAAGTTGGCGGGAAAAGGAGACTAAATGCTGTTTGGAGTAGTAAAAAGAGGCTAAATGCTGATTAAAGTCATTAGAATCGAAGAATAGACTAAATGCTGATTAGAGTCATTAGAATTGAAGAAGAGGCTAAATGCTGATTAAAATCATTAGAATCGAAGAAGAGGCTAAATGCTGATTACAGTCATTAGAATCGAAGTACAATGTACACTATAAGCACTCAGCAACAGTAATTACTTGTTTGACAAAATATTATCAAAAGTACACAAATCTTCATTTTATAGCCAATATCGTAAGTATAATCATGTCACGTTTTTCTTGTAACTCTGTCTCTCACATGAATTTAAGACAAATACTTAATTTCAACGGATAGGCGTTTTAAGCTGAGATAATACTTTTCCTAAAATATACCAGCCTATAAAGAAAGTACTAGTCATCCAGAAAAATTGACCCCTCCCCAGTGTCACGACCCTAAAAGGCCCAGTAGTTATAGGGTTATAGCAGGTGATAGGCTCGCATAAATCAAAATCTAATCCAATCAAATTCGATGTAAAACCTGAAATCTGATTAGGTAAAATCACTGAAGTGAAGAATTATTTTAACCAATCATTTTTATTAAAGTTCCGATTCTTGCGAAATCCGCCTCTCATCGGCATTGACTTTCAAAATCGTAAGTTATTCAGTAGAATGCAATCGAGAACCAAACTCAGGTTTCAATATCGACACTCGGGATGTTGTTCACCAAATTAAAGAGGCAGTTTTGCAGCGTTCATCCGTGTATAACTGCCTCCGCCTTGAAGTCGCCTATGTTGCAAAATGGCCGGTTCTTGACTGCCAAAAAATTCTCTTTTGCATAGTTTCGTTGCGTTTAATTCAACGATTGTACAA
Organism: Candelabrum cocksii; assembly: GCA_963930725.1. Lineage (NCBI taxonomy): Eukaryota > Metazoa > Cnidaria > Hydrozoa > Anthoathecata > Candelabridae > Candelabrum > Candelabrum cocksii. Next base: position 2,240,891 of record OZ005677.1, on the reverse strand, counting down.
ACAATTGATGTAAGATGTTTGCAAAACTTTGGACATGCCACCGGTAGAACACGTGGTATGAACTTTGAACATGTCACCGGTAGAACACGTGGTTTGGGCTCTGTTCGTCTCCATAACTACATAAAACAATTATTATTAAATTACGTTATTTTCCAATAATAGTCTTTATTTCCGTCTTCATCGGAATTTGTAATTTGTGCTTTTTATGGACTTCTTTAAGAACAGTACAACTTTTACATTACTTTCCTTCTTAATTATTTTCGATTTATAATTCCCTATGACGTTGACGTAAAATATTCAATAATCAAATATGTTGATTTGTTTACCCAAAGTATCGTTTACTTTACTTTGCCGTAAACATTTCAGGTATTCTTAAAATGATGGGAATGTACACAAATGTGTTTGCGTTACGGTGTTATTCTTCCATTATCCAAATAGTATAACTCACCTCTCGACAGCACGATGGGCTGTTGCCATGGTTGCACTGCACCCCCAGCCACGACAACACGTGTTTGAATTGAGTATCTACCGACGGGAATATCAGCGGGTAGCCGCCATCTTTGATCTACGAATTGACTGTTTTGAGAGCCCTTTTGCGTCTTAAACCGCACTAGAACTATTCTATTGTCTTCACACACCAAGCCCTCACGTTCTGAAGTTAACGCCGTTACGTCGGACGAAATATCGAAGTTTTCGAACAAAGTCCTTCCATTTCTTATAAACGATGTACCGATGCGGTTTTCCGATGCGCCGTACGTAAATAGCAAAGCAAACATTGGTTTCTTGTTTTTGCGCGCTAAACTCCGGTAATCGTTTAGAAGTTCAAGCAACGAGTTTAAAAACCTTTCGTCTTTAATCCAATTCGTTTCGTTTTCCGGGAAAACGGAACCCGGTTGTGTTCCATCTAAGTGTGTCAGCACGGAATCGTTCAGCGCCGATGAAAAATTAGCTTTTAGGGTATACAATCCGTGCCTTTCTTTCATCTTAAGGGTTTGGTAACGAGCCATGCTACCCGTAATCGTTACAGAAGTTATGTCGGTTATTTTGTTCAAAAGGGCTCCTATCGCCTCTATCTCAGCGTTGATAGATTCGTACCATTGATCGAAAAAACGCGCGGAATAGTTAGAGCTGTTCATGTCATCTATCAACTCCGAAAGCCTGCTTTCGTTTACCTTGTCCGCTCGAATTTCAGGTATCATTCGCGCGAGTTGAGCCCTAAACGTCGCGCTCGCTTGCTCAAACTTACTTATCATCGTTTCAATGTTTGATTTGAAGGCTGCGCTCAACTGACACACCTTGCTGTGTAGCAACGACCGCAGTTTCTCCGGTACGCCGTCCATGTATACCTTCATGGAGCTGACCGTGGCGATCTGATAGGTGGATATGCTTCTAAACAAACCAATGGCTTTCGCGTCCAACGAACAAAGCGGTGTCAGCCAAACCTGTATTGGCACGCACTGCTCTTTCCTCGTTTTCAGTTCACTCAACAGAACGATGGCATCATCGTAACTCGTAGGAATGGAGATTCCCGTGAAATCACCGTAAAAAGTGCACTTGATGCTGTCTACGTTGCACTTAACGCCTTCTTTATTTTCCGTACTAGCTCCAATCTCTCCGCTAAACGCTGACATGGTTTGCACGATGACCTCAAGGTCCGCTCTCACTTCTGATCGATTGTTGGCAGTAAGGAGTTCCTTCTCAAATTTAAAATAGGCGTCGCTGCCGTAGGTGATGCCCGATATGACGTGAGTGGCGTCGACGTCTTCGATCACGTCGCGGTATTTGAGACACTTGAGATGGTTCATGCTGAGACGGTCGATTCTAACGGTGGACTTCCACCTGGCGGTCACTGACGTAACCATTGATGTGCTGTTCCGGGAATTCAGGTACTCTGCTGATCCATTCACTTCGACGAGACCGGCGATCACTGACAGCTTCAGCCTGCCGTTCAAATCGACGAGCTTGGCTAAATCATCAAAGTTATCAGCGATGTGTGTGGTAAACTTGGTGAACGGTTGTTCTTGGCTGCTCACGTGCTGCTGTAGTTGTTCGTAATCCCACAGCGATTGGTTGATTATCTGATCCCTTCGGATGTCGTAGAGATATCCGAGAGTGAACGGTCGCCCCAATGCCGCTATTACCTCTTCTTTCGGGCAATCCGTCATATCTCGACGCCGGTTTAAAATACAAACACAAAAAGTGCACACGTCGAACAAACTTTCGAGTTTATTCTTGTTGGCGTTATTGACTTGTGCTGACAAGATGTTAAAGTGACATAGAAAAAATGCTTCTTGGGCAAGGAAAACCAATTTTTAATTTATAATTAATTTCAATCGTAATAAACTATTTTGCAATTACAGAAAAAAATTACTTTTTATACACGAATTTATTGCATTTAATTTTTATGATACCATTCCATTGTTCCTTATTTATATTTATATTGGATTCTGCGAAATATATATACAGTATACTCCCGTGAAGTGGGACTTTCACTAAATGGGACAGATAAAAGTTTAGTATCTAAGGAGGCTCCACCATGTAGAATGATTAAAACGGCTCTCTTGAAAAGCTTTTGTAAGAATTCTAAAGCATCGTTCAAAAGAGGAAACCATGAAAAGTGTGTATTGTGAAACATTAAGACTATCTTCTATCACATAAAATATAACGTCGTTAATGATGTCATTCTATAGCGATCAAAACATTCGAAACTTCTTTGTTTTCTCCATGATACAACAACAAGTAATAAGTAAATGGATTGCATACAACTCACTAAGAAAATTCAAATCTTTTCTTTTATCTATTTTAGAGGGGGCGGGGGTGGGTCTGCCCCCCCCCCCCCCCCCCCCCCCGGTGGCTACGACACTGTATAAGGATCAATAATAATATAAATTAAGAAAATCTGCACTAACTTGTGTTTCATTGGCTACGGAAATGCATTCGCAATATGAAAAATTGCTAGAAATATTTTTTATAAATATCTGTTAGGGAAGATGAAAACAATTCAAGTATTTGCGAGTTGGACTTAACTGGATTCGAGTTATCGGGATTGCACTGTAGTTCCCAATTTGTATTGAGAACAAACAGCTTGTATGCAAACCAGGGCCGCCAAGAGAAAAAAAGTATGGGGGGCAGAAGTGTAGTTGGGCCCTAGAACGAACGCGCAGCGCGAGTGTTATTTTCGCCGGAGGGGCAAACAATTTTTTAGTAGGGAGGCTATTGAAAGGAATTACGTCATTATTGGGGGCCTTATAGGTATTACCCATAGTATGCTTTAGTCTGTGGTATTAAACCAATAAAACTTACTACATTAATTAGAAAAATAAACTTAATATGATTTAATTAGTGATAAAGTACAAAAGGTACCGTAATAGTAATTACATTGTAAGAAATAATGAAATGAATTTGATGAGATTTGTGTATCTTATCTGTATGGCTGCTTAACTCAAATTAGTCATTAAGTGCAGTAAGCATCATCCCTAATTTCTATGACAGATTATGTAAGCTGTTATTTGCATTGCACTTTAGGCCTACTAAAGTAGACCAAATCATTATTTTTATTTTTTAATTTTAAAGCATTTAAGCCCATTGCTAAACAAAATAAAAATTGTTTCAAATTTTTTTGAGCCCCTGTTTAGTATGGGCCCCGGGTACTTTGCCCTCCTTGCCCTCCCCCCCCCCCCCCTCTCGGAGGGCCTGATGCGAACAAACAACGAGGCGAATGCATATATTGAAACAGAGCGGGAGTGCGACCAGGATGCGTTTCTCGCTTGATTTATTCAACTTATACAGCGAAATGATTCTGAGGGGATTAGAAGACTTACCTTAAGAGAAGTAATTTTCGCGGGGGAAATTTTCGCGGAATTTAATGAAAATGCCTTATCCTCAAAAATTTATTCCGCAAAATTCAATTTTCCTCTCGTTTTTTTTAGTGTCACTTTTAACTTGCAATTAAAGATATAAGAAAATACAGTGCACTCCCGATAACTCGAACCTCCAAGGGACCAAGAAAATGGTTCGAGACGAAGTTCTTAGAAATGCCTTTGATTTGTTTGAAGAATATATTTAGATAGACCTTTTACGTAAGTTACATCGTACTAAATATTCCCCTAAACTCTGCCCACTGCGAAAATTCACATATATTACTTCATCTGCAAAAATAAATTCCGCGAAATTCGCAGATTTTAGACCTGTCAATCGCGAAATTTTCTTCCGCGAAAATATCTTTCCTTAAGGTACCAGAACTTGTCATAGAGGACATAGCATGCAGCATGCGCTATGCTGATGACACTGAGTTGATTCAGAAGAAAAATTAAAAAAACTATTTCACAAGTTTGATTGAAAAACGACAGAATGTATGGTCGTGAGAAGAAGTGTGTAAACTACAAATTGCTGACATCAAAATCAAGCAGGTAAATAAAATCATCTATTTCGGTAGCAAGTTGACCGGAAGGTGTAGAAATCCAGAGACGCGTAGGTGGAGCGCTTTTTAAAAATTGAATCTCTCTCTCTCTCTCCATACATTTAACGTCTATTTTCCATGCTGGCACGGGTTAGAGTAAGATATTAAAATATCGAAAAACCATGACAATTGAAACGAGGAAAAATTGTTGGATTGCTATATAATGTTTTATACGCCAGCGAAACCTGGATAATTTCAGGACATATGAGGAGGAGCTAACTTGATGCAACTGAAATGGGACGGCGTAAAGGATTCCGCAGACAGCGCACGTTGAAAATAAAGGTAAATAGAAACTGAGAAAAATTCTTCTGATAAAGTACTGCCTCTTCATACTGTGGATAATACGCACTGTGGTGGTTCTAGTGTACTTAGAGAGAGAGCGTCTGCGAAGTTGCTTCACCGGACAACGCACCATATAGGCTTGCATTACGCAACGAGTTTCGGCCTCAAACTCAACTGTAACTTTGCTATAAAGATATAATCCCAACTGGAGTTTGAACCAGTTTGGTTTGGTTGGCCGAACACACTACACTAAGCAGCTACAGTGCCTATGATATTTTTTGACATGTAGTGAGGAAGAGAGGCTGGTTTAAGGACGAAAGGGAGAAAAGCAGAGGAATACCATGAAGACGAGTTTTCGCTATGGATGGTAGGACTGCGGGTTGATGGTTGACTAGCAGTGAAGAAATAATCGATTCCGATTCAAAAGATGAGGGTGAATAATGATGTCAATGAAAGCAGTTCATGCAGCAAGTGTAACTGCGAAAGACGCTTCATTTCTTCTTGATAGTCGAAGATTTCAGTATTCATTCGAAGAAACAGTCATTACGGATTTCTGTTTTTCTTTGAAAACTTCCATACTCTAATTATAGCCTCTTCTTTCTTTGCCCTGTAAAATTAAAAACTTTAAGTACCGCGTTAGATCGGATAAACAGCTAAAAGCGCACGGGTCAATTTTTTTATTAAAATGCAGAACAGCTGCTAAAAAGTTCTTCTCCACGGTTGTTACATGACCTTGGGAGAAAATTATATTTTGTTGTACTGTACTACGTCGTTGCAAAAAGTTGTTAAAAATTTATTGTTTCTGAGCTGTCACTACTTCATGCGTCATAATAAGTTCCATCCAAGATTAAAGAAGATAATGTAAAAGCACAACAATGTCGTCATGGAATAGTAAAAAAGAAAATGGTAATTTTGTCTGTACTCTTTCTAGCATATAGCTAAAATTTATGTAGTTAATTATAAGCGACCTGTCGTTGATTTCATTTAAAATATTTAGTACCTTTATCTTAGGGACCAGTCACATATTATATATATTGATTCTTTCCATGGTTAGTACTACCAGAAAGACTATCTGTATCGGTTTTGACCCAAGAGTTATCCTTGCTTGGTTATCATCACTTGCTTGTGGCTCCTCCCACGCGTTTTTGGGACTCTTGTTTGTCATAATTACGGTCATTGTAGAGTGTCTCATCTGAGTCATTGTAAGAGGAGAGACAAAGAAATTTTCTTCTCAATCTCTCTCTCTATACATTTAACGTCTATTTTCCATGCTGGCACGGGCACAATGAATGGCACAATGTTTGCCTTTTTCTCTATTTGGTCTAAACTTTTGCATAGTTTTTATTTTATGATACCTTTGAAAAAAATAACAAATTTTTTATCATAGCTGAAGAAGGTGGGGTTAAATGAACAAGTATACATACATATAGACTTGGTTTAGATTATGCCTTGATCTTCGCACTCCTCCTCACTCCTCCTGTTAAATGATATTTAACTTATAAAAATGTTATTAATCAATAACCCATTAACTCTAGGCGGGCATCAACCACATACTCTTTTGTGCTTATTTGGGTACTCCGGGGAAAATATCTCAAAATGGAGGGGTCATAATAAAATGACCTAAGGGGGTATTCTGAAATTTTCTGTATAATGAGGGGGTGAAAATAAAATGGAGTCGTGGGTTTTTGTTTTTTGTCTTACTCAAACGCTATTTAAAGAGAAGACCTTGCATTGCAGTTTAATTTTGATGTTTGTGTTTTGATTGAAAGAAAAGAGTTTGCAGTGTAACTTTTATTGTGTGAATAGCATCTAGTAAGTCGATCTAAAACTTTCAAATCTCTTGAGAATGTTGATAAGTTTTGGTAATAATTATTATATATAATTATTTTATGCGACAATTGTGTTTTGTGGTATCGAAAATTCTTGAGGGGTTGATAATAAAATGAGGGACTGCGTCTATTGTTAAATTTTGATAAAATGGAGGGCGGGGGGGGGGGGGCGTTATAAAATGATTTTGGGGGGTGAAAATTTTGAAAAAATGCAATTTGACCCTCCCCCCTACAATTAAGCACAAAAGAGTAGGATTTGTTTCATGATATTGTTGATTGTGTAGTAGAGTTAAATATATATATACCTCCCCTTTAATTTATTCCTCTGCTCTTCTAATTTATTCAGGGCGGGGTTCATACCATAATTTAAATGAGGAAATGTTGCGAGATGAAAATGATCATATGGTTATGAATCTATCAAACAAAGTTTCATCGCTTAAAAATGTAAGTTTATATTTTATAAAATTTCATTATTTTTGTTAAAAAAACAGCTGATTATCTTGTTACTTTTCGAGATATTTTTTGTTTAGTTTTACAGTGAAAAGGTTTAAAGTCCGAATACCATTTCTTGCTGAATTACTCGAATGCATAATGAATGACATTTTAAGATATGCTGACATTCATTCATCTAGCAATTTCTTTTGACAAACTTGAAATGTCTTTGAGTTGTTTTAAGTGCTTTAAAACCTGCAAGGTCTTTTAGTGGGAGCGAATATTGCAGTGTTTATATATAATCTATTTAGAAATATTTTCTAAGGTTTAACAAAGTTTAATAATAAATATAATTATATAAAAAATTACAATATATTTGTCACAAAACTTTTGTGTTTTTAAGTATGTCGCAATCTTTAAATGGAAACAATTTTTAATCTTACCGATCTTATTCTGTTTCAATCTCTTCTGTTTTTATATCTTCACGAATTATTGAAATCGAGTATTCCTCGCTCGTTAGTTTGTTTTGTGTTTATAACAAGATTTTATTGTTGGTTACGATAGGTTTACAGGCAATATTAATCCTCTATTATTACTCTTTTGTAAAACCTTAAACATATATTATAATAATAATAATAATAATAATAATAATAATAATAATAATAATAATAATAATAATAATAATAATAATAATAATAATAATAATAATAATAATAATAATAATAATAATAATAATAATAATAATAACAATAACAATAATAATAATAATAATAATAATAATAATGGAGTTTTACGGGACTCTCCACATATAACAGTGGCTCTTCTTATCCCAAGGTTTAGGTCTTGGCGTACTTAGGGCACTCATTTGCACCTACAAAGTCGCTTCACCAGACAACCCATCATTTGAGCTAGGCTTGCACATTACGCAATGAGATTGCTCAAGAACTCAATTGTAACTCAGAAATCAAAATATGTCCGAGCTGGGTTTCGAACCAGCACCGTTTGATTTTGAGGGTTGAATGCACTAAGCTACAGTGACATACTACTGTAAGCTACACTAAGCTACAGTGTTTCCTACTTGAATTTTTATAAATAAATATAAATAGATCATATCATGACTTATAAAGTAGTGCTGCACAAAAGAGATTTGGAAACAATACAATATAATGGCAAGGATATTTTTGGATATTTAGTCAGAATTTTATTAAATATTATTATAATAATAATAATAATATTTCATCATATCACTTTTTGAGTTTTTTTTGAGTTTTTAAGTTTATTTACAAGGTTTTTCAGATATTGGAATGAAGCCCCGAAGTTCTTGAAATTGAACTAATACCGAAGTATTACAAGTTCTGTAAGGGGTGCACCCATAAAGTACATACACAGGTGGGGGTTGTTTAAAAAGTACCAGTGCGTACAGGGGGAAGGGGGTCCAAAATTGAAGATTTTACTGCGTACGCACTTTATGGATGCCCCCTAATAAATAATTACAAAATGTTACCTGAATAGTAGCTAAAATATTTGTGGCTTTCATAAAATTCAGGAGATGTTTATCTGATTGTTTCAAAGAAAACATTAATGCTTGAGCAGTTGAGCATATGCTTTGTGTAGCTAAGAGCCACTTTTTGAGAAAATGTTGATAATTGCAAAAAATATTTGTTAAAAACACTGATTTCAACATTGGAATGAAAGTGTGTTATTAAAAAGAAATTGCAATTTCCCTGTTTTAAGCGATTAGGTGTTGTGAGACTTGTGACACAAATGGGTGTTTCACTTGTCACCACAAAGCTTTGTTGCTGGGTTTTTACGATATTTTTTTCTGAACAAGCAATTATTATTTGCTTTTAGTCATGTAAGAGTTTTGACTAGAGAATGTTTTTCTGCAAATTGTTTCAGAATATGACCTTTTTATCGTGGATCGGTATTCTCGGCAAACTAAATGCATTTCTTAAATATAGGAAATACTATTACATCTTTCCATAATTGTTGTTAATATATTAACAAGTTCTGACAAAAGTTATGGATTTTATGTCAACCATGGCAAAACATCCACTTTGTTTTTTAAATAGTGGATCTTTAACCATGACAAAGAATTCCCTTTGTTTTTTAAATAGTGGATATTTCACCATGACAAAAAAACACATTGTTCTTTAAATAGATCTTCAACCATGACAAATAGAAGTTTAAATAATTGTACCAATGAAGGAAAATAGTCACAAAATTTTAGTTTTTTGTTAAACTCTGTTTAAAATCAGTTGTTTATGGCAATGCGTTTTAAATTTTACGAATCATTAAATTTTTATGAAAAAACGGAACATTAACATAACACATCAAAAGTTGAATATTTTGTAAAATATTAAAAAATGGGATATGATACAAAAATGATGTCGTTCAAATTTTGAATTTCTGTTTTCCTGCCAATAACTATTACATAATTGATTTTACTGTCGCCCCCTCAATAAAAGAACTTGCATCTTTTTTAGCTCTGTATGTCAAACACCTTAAATGATGTGCCCCAATATTCTGTGTTGAAGAAATTCTTTGACCTTAATTTATGTGTGATGAAAATTTATTATGTACACTTTTTCATGCAGCCTAGAGAAAGCAAAAATACACACTTTTTTATTATAAGAAACCTAAGCAATGGGCTGAGCCTCGAGTTTCTTAAAATTTGGTCTTTTTGAGGCTCAAAAGTTTCTTAATTTATTTGTTCTGACCATCAAAAATTTCTTAAATTTTACCTTTAAATTAATTTAATTTTTTCGAATGTCTTGATTGTTTAAACACATTTGATCGATGCAATGTAGAACAAAAAAGTTTTGCCCAAATTTTTTGTTGTTAATGTATACATACACGTTTTTTTATAATCATTTGTTTTTTTGGGCTGAGGCTCAATATGCTTAGCTAATATATGTTTTTGAAATATGCTTATAATATGCTTATGGTTGTCAACTCATTGAGGCGCGTGTGGAGGTGCCCGAGCGCGCCTTACAATGTCAGGACTGTTGAACAATATATTTATATTTTAACTATTACGCTTGAGTTTTTTATAGTTCGAAGACAACACGAAGAATACACACAATTTATTCTTATTTCTTATTGTCGTTTATCATGTTGTTGGTTGTATTAAAAGAAAGCTTGCTATTGTTGATTTAAAATATGCTTAAGTTATTCTATATTCCATTGCAAGGTTTAAGGCTGGGAATATGCTTAGCATATGCTTAATTTTTAAGCAAATCTCAGCCTTCATATGCTTATAAGCGTTATGCTTGTAAAAAAAACAACTTGTATAATAAGAATAATTGAGGCTGAACTGTGCATGAGAAAATATTTTTTATTGTTGACAAAAGTCATTTTCATGTTCATTTCAACCTCAGTGTTGCTTACAACTTTGTTCGTTTCAACCTCAGTGTTGCTTACAACTTTGTTCGTTTCAACCTCAGTGTTGCTTACAACTTTGTTCGTTTCAACCTCAGTGTTGCTTACAACTTTGTTCGTTTCAACCTCAGTGTTGCTTACAACTTTGTTCATTTCAACCTCAGTGTTGCTTACAACTTTGTTCATTTCAACCTCAGTGTTGCTTCCAACTTTGTTCATTTCATATTTATAACGAACAGGGCGCACATTCCACCAATCATCGTCAAATCAGAGCGATGAGATCAATTTTTCCATGTCCATGGATTTCCCATGAAACAAAGAGAACTATGAACAGAAGAGATCAGATTCACCGCAAAGCTAAAAAGCATGGTAAATCAGAAGATTGGCAGCTATACAAGCGGCTCCGAAATCGGGTCAACAACGAGATGAAGTGTAACAAGTTGACATACTACATTGATCTTATGGATGAAAGCAAACTCCAGCCTTCAAAGTTCTGGGATGCCATAAAGCAGCTGTTCCCAACAAAAAGCACCAAAACAACAACCACCTCAGCAACAACTGATAACAAATCGAGGGCAACTTTGTTTTGTGAGTATTTTACAAGTATTGTAAAAAGTTTAAAGGAGAAGGCAATTCCTCTTACTGACTTTACCTGGAAATCAAGTTTCTTCATCCCACTGAGAACAGTACGAAAATTTAGATTTAACTATATCTCCGTTATCTTCATTGAGAAGCAAATCAAATCCTTCAAACGGAGAAAGGCAACCGGTATAGACGATCTACCAATAGCACTTTTAAAGGATTGTGCACGTTTTATCAGTAGTCCGCTATGTCATGTTATAAATTTATCATTAACTTCTGGAACAGTTCCCCGTGTTTGGAAGATCGCAAAAATAACCCCAATTCTTAAATCAGGGAACCCCGAAAAACCAGAAAACTACCGTCCTATTTCAGTATTACCAGCACTTTCAAAGGTTCTTGAAAAAGCGGTTCATAGTCAATTCATAGAATACCTAGAGAATGGCAATCTACTATCAGACGCACAATTCGGATACAGGAGCAACCGTTCTACTGCATCTGCCTCAACCATTCTTGTCGACGACATTCGCAGAGAAATGGACAGAGGGAACTTAACTGGAATAATCCGAATTGTTATGGTTTACGGACTATCTGTTTCAACGATCACAATGTGTTGTTGTGAAAGATAGCACTTCAGATTTATTGACGATCAATAATGGAGTTCCCCAGGGTTCAATCCTTTCCAATCGGAAATACTCAACGTGTGCAAAATCATACAATATGCTGATGACACTGTGATTTATTTTTCCCATCATCAGGCAACAATTATTGAAAAGAACTTGACTGAAGAACTGAACCGAGTGACAGAGTATTTTGATCAAAACGAACTAATCATTAATCTTAAGAAAGGTAAAACAGAAGTAATGATCGTTGGGACAGCCAAGCGACTCAGTAAAAGTAGTAACGACCTGGTTGTGAAATACAGAGATTCTGTTGTGTCTGAAGTCAAGACGTATAAATACCTCGGTGTACTGATCGACAATACACTGAACTTTGGTCAACATTTTCAAAAATGCTACAACAGTGCCAGTAGGCTACGATTACTTGAACGAATGCGCGAGTACATGACTCCAGCAACACGTCGTTTGATCTACCAAATGATGATTGTTCCTCTGTTGACGTACAGTTTGACAGTAGACCTCGAAAAAACAAATGGTCAAATCAAACTTCTGGATTCCATCACAAGGAGATCTGCTGCCATCATCGGCGATGGGAAACCAGTCAAGAAAATTCAGTCGGAAATTCTTCTTCAATGTTGTAAGTTTGTTCGTAAATGTCTTGATGGAACTGTCTGCAACAACTGGAAGAATTGTTTTGAACTCACGAACCACACTGTTAACACCAGTAACAATCAAATTTTAGTGAAATTACCAAAGGTTAAACTGTCTTGTGCGAAGAAAGCCTTTTACTTTAGTGGTGCAAAAGCATATAACAGCTTACCAGTTGATATTCGTAATATTAGTGATTTTAATAAATTTACTAACATGTTAAAGGCTCATTTTTCTGACAATTATTGATACAATTTTTCTAGGGGTTTTGGAATAGATAGGTATTCTTTAACTTTGGTGTTGAGTATGTTGACCTTTCATTTCCAATTTTTCTGAACTTCTGTTGTCACAATTTGATTTCAACTTTATACTCTTTAATATGCGTAAATGTCGATTTTCTTTTAGTTTGTTCTATATTTTCCGGTTCAATTTCTATCTGCGCAATTTAATTTTACATTTACAACTATTTAACCGTTGATTTTTAACAGTGTATATGATACTAATAGTTTTTTATTTATATATATATACTTTTTATTTTTCATTTTTTTGAGCAGGACAAGCATTTATAGCAGTTTTGTAAACTGAAGTTTTTATCCTGTAATTATTGTTAATAATAATAATAATAATAATAATAATAATAATAATAATAATAATAATAATAATAATAATAATAATAATAATAATAATAATAATAATAATAATAATAACAATAACAATAACAATAACAATAAGAATAATAATAATAACAATAACAATAATAATAATAACAATAACAATAATAATAATAATAATAATAATAATAATAATAATAATAATAATAATAATAATAATAATAATAATAATAATAATAATAATAATAATAATAATAATAATAACAATAATAATAATAACAATAACAATAATAATAACAATAACAATAATAATAATAATAATAATTTAATCAAATTGAAACTTGATTAGTTAAAAGTTCACTGATTTCAAAAAGTCGCATAGTTAAAGTTTAGGATTCAATTCGTAAAACAATTATAATTATTAACCTTTCTTTCATCATTATTAACCTTTATTATTATTATATTTCATATTTATACAGGTGGTGTACATCAGAAAATTACAATTTCTGTTATCAGTGCAGGAACTGTCGAAATACATACTATAAATTGGAAACAAATCGATTAGTAAGATTTGAAGAAGGATTTCAGAAGCCTGAAGAGTTGAAAAAGTAATATAAATAAAAACAGCTATTTGTTAAAAATCTTTTTTTTAGCTGGCGATTGACATCGACAAGGAGGCGAAATACCAGAACACATTTGTCGGAAGCATGGTAAAAACAAACAAACAAAAACCGCAGTTCATTCCACCTGACATCTTGTGTTTTAGACGGATGACTTCGATAATGCGGGCGGACTGTTGGGAAGCACCATGAAACGAGTGAATCACATGATCGCTTCTTCTTCATCAAACAGGAAGATGATGTGTTATATCATCATTATTTTTTTCTCCTTGTTCGTCTTCTTCTGGTATTTGGCAGGGAGATTGAGAAAGTAGGATTTGCCCTGCATACATCACCAGTGCATTTGGATTACTTTCAATAATGTACTTTCTGCTCATTTCGATTTGAAATCTCTTATTTTCTCCTGTTAACAGTCATTATTAAGTTTCTGCATATTGTTTTAAAATAATAATGTGCATAAATTTTGTATTCCTGAATTAATAATTCAAATTTTTAGCATTTTTGGATAAATAATTCGAATAAGTTTGCTTGTTTGCATATATAATTCGAATAATTTAACATTTGCATAAATTATTCAATTAAATTGGCGATTATGCATAAATAATTGGAATAATTTAGCATTTGAAGTGAAATAAAATTTTCTTGAAGTATCTAGGAACGTGTGTAAATAACATTTAGCAAGGGGAAATTGCTTTATTTATCATTGACTTTATTGTGATTTTTTATTCACTTGTATTGAATAGAAGACGTTAAGTCGAGTTAAAGTTAAGTTCTCTTTCCAGCAAAGAAATAAAAAATAACAAATACAAAACAATACTACAATGATAAAATTGCTAGAAATATTAAAAGATCACGTTCGTCGCCCGTAAAATTGGACATAATCGACGTCATAAATCACTAGGGTTTTCAAAATAAAAATGTTTATATGTAAACGAAAATGATTCGGGTGAGAAGGATGTTTTGGAATTTTACTTTCCATTGCTAACGTTTTGAATTCTAAAATCGTCCTTAAAAACAAGAATCACAAATAATAATACGTCAATCTCAAAAACAAGATCATTTAAAAGTTATGCTGGTTACCATCTTAGTGTACTTTATCATTGGATACGTGTGTCGTTCCACTTCGATGAGCTGATAGGATTGTTTACAAGCGCTCTCCTCGCGCGTCCGCTTCATGCTTCCCGAGCGGGGCGGTCTCGCTAACCCAGACGGAATAGGCATTCGAAAACAAGATGTGGCTGGCATGTTATGGAAAAATGATTTGCAAACCAACTTCAAAATGTCATTGTCCCATCTCTTTTTCGCTCTGTTATATTTGACCTCGTTCTGCCCACTAACCTTTGCTGTGTTTCTATATAACAGAAACGACAATAATAATTCCATAAAACGGAAAATAATTCGAAATAATAAGTTTCGAATGAAACCAGTAATGCTTGTTCTCCAGATACCAGAGTAGAATGTGCTTGTGTGCTGTTGCATGACTGTTGATATTACCCATAATCATTAACTATTAATCGAGTGAATGGATGCAGTTAAATGATTTAAAATTTATGCGCGCTTCACTTTGTAAGGAATCGCGAAAAATTAGAGGGAAACGTCCGAGAATCTAAATATATTTTGGCCTTTTAGCTTTATTAGAATTGCGATGGCCGTAAGCGTCGTTAGTGTCGCCCCATCAACATTCTGATCCCGTAAAAAAACATCTTTGTTTATACCAAGTCAATATTCATTTTGTAGCTTTTAAACGCTTCCTCTAAAAATTTAATATTTCATAAAAATAAACAGCGCGCCTCTATTGACATCACGTGACCGAAAACTGTTCGCCGAATCAATGCATGCAAATTTACCAAGTTAGCGATGCGGAACGTGTCTTAATTATGCGACATATCATCACTCCGGTTGCTGTTTTTTAGTCGTTATGAGTTGACAAGAAGGGAGTTATAAAAGGCCGTAGATATTGCTCCGACGGCGGGTCTTATATTTCTGCTGATGTAGACCCGTCATTTCATTGCAAATCAGTAACCATTTACGTAGAAACTTGTAGAACACAAGTTCACACACAGTTCTGTCTGAGATCGATTTAAACTTCACGTTGGTGTTCTGGTCCATGATGATGCCAACACCGTGGATAGATTTTGTTTGATGTCCTGAGTTATAGTGAAGTAAGGTTTTACCATTTGAAGACTTTAGTTCATGTATTCCTTGATTTTGGATGTGGGTCTCTTGGATCATCATCACTGTGACGTTAAATCTTAGGAAATCGTCGGCAATAAGTGTTTGTTTTGTCGGGTTTTTAGTCCTTGACAGTTGAACGTTGCAAAGTATTTTGGTTTGATCTTCACGTTACGATATGTATAAATTAGCCATGTTAACGGAAAGATTCAAGAGCTGCAAGTTCTTGTCGTCCACTTTAATTGTCGCAATAGTATTTGATCACATGGTGATAGAAAATCATTTGCAATGGCATTACTAAAGCTGAATTAAATAGACCATCTCTATAATCGTGTGATCACTCAACTGCGCAAATTATCGGTTGATTATAAAGAGAAAAATTATCGTAAGGTAAACGAATCGTAGGTGGAAAAGGGCGATTAACGGGAACAATTATGAATACCCTGCAAAATCAGGGTACGGCTATTCGTCAAAATACCACTAGCTTATATTCTATGAAAAAGGCTGTAGCCGCGGTATTGCATCACTCAACGAACAAACCAAATGTCGAAGTATACTATCAGGTTTTGTCCACGTTATGATGAGAAGGAAATTTTCCAGAGAATGTTTATGTAGGGAAGACATAGCGTTCTAAAAATCTAACGTTTCATCTGTTGTCAGAACATTTAATGATGGTGTTCAAGGGTTGCGGCCTGTTTTGAAATTGCTTGGTCTAACAAATTGCGGATTTTATGCCCCAAAATTCAGACATTTAACAGGTTAAAGAACCAGATCCAAAGTTCATCGAGAACATAAAGTTCGTGCTTTTAGAAAAGGTTTTTTAACGATAAAAATGTGTTCGAGAAAAGTGCAAGAATAGCAGTGGAACATTTTAATGGTTTATTTTATATTTTTGTTTTATCGTTTTCTCATATTCCCTTTTTCGCAACATCTTTTAGTAAAATTTGGGCGCAAAGCTGTCTCAGTGAACAAAAGAAGACTTAGAAAAGAGGGAAAAGATAGATTTTCTGTGATTGTAGAAACATAATAGATGACAAGCACTTAGCATTACATCGAAATACTCCATTCCAAAGGAGCATCTACTTGACAGACAATGGATTCTTCGCCATATTCAAAATCCAGTGCACAGAAAAAACTCAAAAAAAGTCTCAGGCCTTCAAAGCACATCTGCGAAAACCGTTGCGCATAAAAAAGTCTCCAGTTTCCACTAATTTCCTAATTGTAAAACTTAATTGTTTTCCAAGCCATTAGTCTACATTACGTCTACATACAATCCTAAATGACCAGGAATTTTGTCTGAACTGTTTGATGACAGTGCACAGGCATGTCATCGTGGCCAGCGTTTCTTGCGATAAAGTATTGGCGCCAAATATTATCTTGAGAAACGAGAAAACGTGACAAAAAAAAACCAGCAACAGCAAAAGTGGATGACGTGCAAACAGTCATTACACGTGTTTGCTTCAGTGATTCTTGTTTTACAATCATATATTTAAAGTGATTCCGAGGCGAAAAATATTTGGTTTCAAAATCGTTTTAAATATAATTTTTATAAATATGAATATATATGAATTATAAATATGATTGTTAAATCATTTTAAAGTGTTGTCTTGAGTACCGAAGTCTAATAATGAAAGATTATAAAAAATACCTTTGTTTGATACATTTCTATCTATCATGGCCGCTATTTCTCTCGAACCTCCCGCTTTTACATGTTTTTTTTATTAGTGTCCAGTCCACGCGGCCCGCAAAGCGGTTTTTACGTCATTATGGAGTATGGTTTTGAGAAAAACATTTTAGCAAATAACAATGAGCATTTGAACAATTGTCCTTGAACTTCAACATAGAACTGCAAAAAATAAACTTTTGACGATCAAAGAAGTAAAAGCATATAACTTTGCAAGTTTGTGTTTTCGTTTAAAATGCCTCATTCATTGTTGTGCTTTTGCGGGATTTATTTTTGCGATTTTAGGCCAAAATCGCAAAAATAAGTATTGCAAAAATTAATCCAACATTAATACGCTTAAGGTAAGACAAAGGTAGCTAAAGTAATGATAGATTAAGGTCGATAATAATTTTAAAATTTTCATTTTTTCGATATATACAGATACAATAAAACTGTTGAAACGTTTTAGCTGATTCAAGATGCACTGTTAACAACCACTGTTTTTCATTCATTCATTCATATTTTCTTTCTCATAAATTTTCAACAAAAACACAATTCCTAGATAAATTCAACACTACATTTTGTATTCGAAAAATAATTATATATATATTTTTATACGAATGATCAAAGAAAAAGTTGAAACTCATAGAAGGTCAAATTTGACTTTATCATCGAGAAATAATTAGAATTATTGAGAAAATTAGCAGTATTGAGAAATTTGGTTAAAATTATTATTTATCTATTAATATAAGTTTATAAAAAAATCAAAAATCATAAATTTATCTATGCATACAAGAAATATATGATATACAAATAAAAATTCTTCAAACAAACAGAACAAAAAAATAACAAAAGATAATTTAAAAATATTTTTATATATAATTATCCAGTGAAATTAAAATACTTTTAACAAGGGTTTTAAAACTGGAAAAAGAAATATTTGTTTTGATTAGATTTGAAACAATTAAATTATTCCAAAGATTTGCAAGTTTCCAATTCAGAATTACAAACTGATGAGTTATTTGTTGAGTTTGCCATTGAAACTGTGGATGTATAATGTGAACAAGCAACTCAAACCGTAGTCCAACCCAGATTGTTACGCTTCCACATCCACAATAACATCGGTGAACTCCACAACTGACTGTGTTTCGTGTCAGACTAATATCGTCCGTAAAAAAGCCAAAGTCAGCAGTTTCCTTCACATAAAATGAAACTGAGTCTATCTAAATGTAAACTTGAAAGTTTTCGTTAGGCATCAACCAATCAAACTTTCATAGAATATTTTTTTTAAGCATACAGGTCGGAAATCTTCCAGTTCCACACAGCTTGCAGCTATAATATAAAATAAAAACTTAATTCAGTTAAATAATTGTATGAGCCAATTTGAAGCTATAAAGAAACAAGAAACAAAGAATAAAAAATAAAACAAAAATAACAACGAATAAAACTAACCTTCTGGAAGTTGAATGCGAACCTGATTAAGTTCTACACAGCACAAACACTCCCTGCTCATTTCAATCGTTTGACACATTCCACACTTACACCACTCAGTCACTAGCTCGCTTGTCCTTTGACCAACCTTCTCTTCCTCGCATTCGCCCTGCATGCTCACTATTTTCAAAACATTTTAGCTCTTCCTCGGAGAATTTCTTTTTCGGTTCAAACAAGTATGGTTTACAAGAGATCTTTACTGTGAAACGTCTTCAAAAAGAGTTATTTCGCGATGTAAACCAGGATTTTGTAAAAAATTTCAGTACAATCAATTTGTTGTTACTCCATACTACGTCACAGTTTAAAAAGGTCTGAACACTAATTTGAAAATCGGGCCGTAAACAACATTTGAGAACAGTTAGAAAAATGTCGAAAATTTGTTTTTAAAAAGCTGTTTGCCAACGAATAGTTGGGCATTGCAAAAAAATGAAAAAGCAATTAGTTTTCATTTCTTGTGTTTAACACAAAATAAGTTCGCATGTTTTTAGACCTCGGAATCACTTTAAAGAAAATTTGCAATGTCTGGTGTAACGGGGGAATTAGGACTTCAGGGAATTAGGACTCCGCAGTCATAAATTACTAGCGATTTTTGACTTGGGGATTCTTAATACACTAGTGAATTAGGAATGCGTTAGTGAAATAGGACTCCACTAAAAGTTTCATATTGAAGTCATTTATCATTAGTGAATTATGACTTTTGTTGTAAATACACGTTGTTGTTTTTTTATAAGAAACCTAGCGAAGGGCCTTGTTCTAAAATTTTCTTATTTATATTCTGAAATACCGTGTTTTTAGTTCTAAAAGTTTTTTATTTTGTTTCTTATATCAAATGAAGCATAATTCAAACAGTTTCTTAAGTTCACACAGTCGATTGTCAAAAACAGAAATAAACATTCAATAAACACAAAATTAAATATTCGAAAGTTCAAAATGTTACGTATTGATCTGTCTGTAGTGCAATGACTTCATTTGATTTCACTTTAAATGATATGAATTTCTTTGATTTAAAGGCTTCAAAAAAAGGTTTCTTATTTTAGAATTAGTCATAACAATATAGTACTAAAAGTTTCTTAATTTTTGAAGACTCTACATGTAGGTTTTATGCCGCCGAGATATTGGAGGGAAATCTCCGATGGACGCACGATTTGACGTGTCAGAAATGAGAAACCATCTCGCTTCATGTTTAAAGGAAGGTAATCTGCGACCTTTCCCAAAAGTAAAACATAAAACATAAACATTTTGACTTAACATGTACTTAAAATTTTGTTTATTTTTGTTTAAAAGATTTGATTTTACATTTTTCATTTTGTATCATTATTGTCTATTTAAACACGGGCCGATCCATAGTGAATAACGAAGAAATTGCTAATTGCCATATTTTTGACAAAATTAAAAACTGAAAAAATATTGGCCATATTTTTCACATGTACGATAACTAATACTAAAACAGAAAAAATATATTCAGAACAACCTTTATTTGTACTTATTTGCAATTCTATTTTCTTTTATTTTTTGAAAATATGTCTAAAATTCATGTTTGATATTTCTTTCCATTTTTCACTCTGAAGTCCTAATTCACGAACGTGATTCCTAATACACTAGGGAAATAAAACTGCGCAAGTCCTAATACACTAGTGAAAAATGCAGTCCTAATTCCCTGCTTCCTAATTCCCCGTGACACCGGAGTTATTTTTGGCACAACGTAGGTACTTTAATTTTCTTTCTCTTCCTTATTGACAATGAATTGCAACAGAGTTGGACTTGAATTACAAACAATAAACAGACTTCAGCGTAAGTTGTTTGCTTCCTAGACACATAGTGTTAACAGGATACTGAAGGAAGGACATGCCTTTTTAAACGGCTTTACAACAGTTCAACTTCAACAAAGAAATTACAGTAACAACAACAACAACAAGGTAACAAAGAAGGGCGACGAGGAAATGAAGTTGTAAAAAGTTACAAAAAACTAAATTCATGATTTGGAAAGTAACCACATGGCATCGGAAGAAAGGTTTCGCTGTAAATAATTGTATTGTTGAGAGTCAGTTAGTCACTCTCGAAGCATTTATACCACGGGAAGGAAAAGCATTATGTTCATCATGGGAACATCGGGGAATGTTTTAGTTATAAGGGACGGAAGATCACAATTAGTGTCAATTAGGATGAACGGGATGAACGCACTTACCTCCATTGTTTACATTGACGAATTTCCGCACAAGGTTTATCTATAAATATCTTCCATCTCTCCCTTTAGCGTTCATCAAGTCAAATATGAGTGGTGCAATGTACTCGATTTTACTTTTTTTCTTGATGCTAAACACTTGCTCCTGTCTGCTTTCATCAGGTGGGAACAATGGTGTAGAAACGTGTTCTAACTCTGACTCACGTTATGTTGACTTGGTTAGCTGCAGTTTGTCTCGAATGTTTTGTAACGTGTGCTTGTACGGTAACATCAAGAAGTTGAACAATGTTGAAGGTACTAAACGTTTTAGCATGCAGTAAAACATTATATAAATAATTTAAAAGATTTACGAAGATGGCTCCACGAAGATTACAAAGATGGCGAACCTTCATTTGTCAAGCTTCTCAGGAATTTATCGTTAGAAATGCTAAAGTGCACTGATATTCTGAGTAATATCATACTGATATTTACTTAAATTGTTCGTTTTATTAATAATATTAACAGTAATGATAATTGCAGTGTATATATGAAGATTGTTAATTGTTTGGTCATGTTCTATACAGTGCTGAAATGAGTTTAACGACTGCTGTTTTTCTAGATTCTTTCCAAGCGCAATGTGGAGTAGATCGAATAGAGCCTACTTACGATCCGAAATATTTTCTTGCATGTAATGCCAACAACCAATGGGAACTCTTTACAACTGAAATTTTTTTTGGTAATAGTAAACCAATCGTGTCTATATATATGTTTTTTCCTAGTACATTAATGCCTTTTATATAGTTTACTGTAATGATCTGCACGTTGTACCATTGTTATGTAAACTAGCTATGTATATAAACCCACTTGCAAGTTGCGCTCAAGACTTGGTAGAAAATAACTTTGTTTCAACTCGCCTTTTTTTCTTTGTATATAAATATATGCGAGTGTCTACCAGCGACAACAAGCATACTTAAACGTTTAAAAATCAATTTGAGAATTGCTCACTCGGTTTCAATGGTTTTCCTCCGTTTAAAAATGTTTAGATGTTTTGCACGGGAATTTTCGTTGTCAACAATGCATATGCCCGTGCAAATTTCAAAAATGTATCGCTCTCTTTTTAAGGCGTATTTTCTTGTTTTTTTTAATGCGTTTTTCTTTAACATTTTAATAGTCGTTAATGATTTTCGCAAAATGAATTTACGTTGTTTGCGTCATCAAAACAAACTTCATTCTTCTGATTCAACCAATCAAATCGCATTTTCTCCCATGACCAGCGACCTCTTGCTTCTGAGCCCAACGCTTAGACCATCTTCCTACTTCTTTTTTTACCTGATGACTCTCTGTTTTGTGTTTCGTAGTATTATAAAGTCGCATCTTTTTCATATTGTAGTTATTTATGATTACATATTGCACTCGCCACTTCTTAATCAGAGTATAATCAAGTTAGCCTTTGTGTGTTTGCAATAATCATAGTTAGTAATGCAGTTAATAAGAAAACAAAAGGTTCACTGATATTCAAATATGGCCAAAAAGATATATGTATATCCAAAATTTTCTTCCCAAAAAGATGCATTGACAATAGATAATAATGTTGAACGTCGCTCATGGTCAACAGGGGGGAAATGAAGTTTGCTACCATATTTAATGTGGTACTAGGGGGGAAATGAAATTTGCTACCGTATTTAATGTGGTACCAGGGGGAAATGAGATTTGCTACCATATATATTTTTCTCGATATTGATATTTATTTAGTTTCAATCAATACACGTTGAGTTGTAGCATAAAAAAAACAACTATAAAACTTGTTCAAAATGAAATAATGACCTGTAAAAAGCATAATTACTTTATCATCATTGATAAAAGCTCGACATTAATGTTGTTTTACGTAAATTGGTCATGAAGCTATTTAAGATTGGGATTATCGGGTCAAATCTTGTATTATAACGTGGAATTGTACACACAGTACAATTCTCTGAACTTCTTCTCGGCATCGAAGTGCTGTTGTTGGACTGGTTAGTGTATCATGATGGTTTGATTTGCCTGTTGACTCTTTTCAAACGGGGGAGATCTTCATCACTGCATATTCTACGGGATTTCTTCTGTGGTACATGAAAATGCGTGTTATTAGTAGAATATATCCATCCTTGTTGGAACGCCATCATAGTTGTAATATTAATTGCTCCTCCGCCATATTGCTTGTCTGTTTCTAAATCAAAATTGTCAACCCAAAGATAAGTTAAGACGATCTCACCTGGATTGCAGGGTTGTAATGGAAGAAGCAATGAACTTTTTAACTTTTCGACATTGCTTTCGGCGTATGCAGTCAGGATTTCACTTGCAGTTGAATAGCTTAATGAATAACCCAACTTATTGAGTATCTCTACAACATTTTTTTTCCTGTAAAATTATGGACTCCAAGCCCAATAAGAAAATGTTTTTCCATAATAGCTTTTCCCTTTGTAACGCCATGCACAAGATCTTGGCTAAAGGAGTCTGGCAAATGTGTCACAGAATTGTTATATTAGAATGTCGAAAAAGCAACCAAAAGTGTTCTGCTACGTGAATAGCTTTATTCTTGCATTTTCCAGAACCTTGTTTTCGACTTTGAGACTGGCCATGTTTCTTAATTGTTTCTTAATTTTTGCCTGATCTCAGCCTAATGTTTCTTATAAAAATGTTTCTTATATAAAAAAACGTGTAGCTTGTTTTGGTGTTATTAAGAATTAATTGGAACAATCCTTCCTCCTTCTACAATCACTTTGGTAATGAAGTCAGATGCAGCATCAAAATTTCCTTTCAATTGTCCATTGTCTAGTAAAGTTCCTGTAACAATGACTGTGATACCGAAATCGATAGATTTCCATCCTTAATTCTTCCATAGAGCTCAGGATTTCTTTTTTTTTGAAATATAGTGGTCTCGGCATCTTTTGTTTTAATTGTCACGGGTGTTGTCTTTTGTCCATTGTGTTGTGCTCGGTTCTTGGCACAAAATCGGAACTCTTGAGGGTAAGGAATTGTTGTTTGTGGCGGGCTGCTTAATCTCAATGAAGAACGTGTACTGGAAGACAGTGTTTCATTGCTTGTTTTCTTTGCAAGGATGTTCTCTCAATGAAGAACGTGTACTGGAAGACAGTGTTTCATTGCTTGTTTTCTTTGCAAGGATGTTCTCTCAATAAAGAACGTGTACTGGAAGACTGTGTTTCATTGCTTGTTTTCTTTACAAGGATGTTCGTAAATCTAGATATTATAGTGGAATTAAATAGATTTTAAAAAAATAAGGTTCAGTAAAAAAGTAATAGAACAAAGTTAGAGTTATTCTTTTTATAGTTTTTCTGTGTTTCACGTTCAGTTGTCATTGTTATCTTATTCGGCTGATTGGGGTATATAGCTCATCATATATAACACTCATATAACTTAAAAATACGAAAACAAAGTAAGGTTATTTATATAACCTTTTATAACAGGGCTCTAAGTGAATCCCATGAACTCCTTCGACAAACGTTTCTGGAATTGTAGAACATTGATCAAAATGTAAATGAGAACCTCCTTCTTGCATTCGTTTAACTTTTGCTTTTGTTATCTTGTCTTTGTTTGTATCGGATAATTCGTTCATGTCGCTGTTTGGTCGGGGTAATGGAGAATACATTGTAGAGAAAGTTTTTTCGTTTTCTACTTTGCATTTTTCTAGTCTAAAACGAAACTCAAAAATTTAGTTGTTTAGAAGTTATTCCTAATGCTAAAAAATGCTAAAATGACATTTGACATTGGAAATTTACCCCCTGAAACAATGTTTAATGTTGAACATGGAGGTCTACATGTTCATTAATATACAAATGACTAACAGTGCTTAATTAAAAACTATATCAGAGAGCTCTTCATTGTAAAGATCCCTGCAAAGCAAGAAGGTATACCTGACTTAAATCGAAGAAAACTGACATTACCCCCGGAAACGATAATATAGTTTAATTACCTGTAAATACCAGACTTAAATATCATCCAAATTAACTTAAATGCACTCCAGTAAGTTTATATTGCATTATACAAAGCATTTTCTGTTATAAAAACGAGGATACAGTAACATAAAGGAAGAAATAGTGAAATTTTTGGGGTAAATAGGTCGTAAAATGGAGAATTTTATCCCTTGAGAGCCAGAATTTTCATGGAAACCAACTCCTACTTATTGTCTTTAAGCTTCTTCTGACAACCTAGGCTCAATGCAACAAAATTATATTGGCCAGTGGTTGTTTTTTCATAATGGTGTGACAAAATATTTTTCTTTACAGAATTTTATTTTTATTTTTTGTTATACCCCTGTTTTTTGGTGAACGCCACCTTACCAGACCAAAGCCCATGCCGATTTCTATTCTTTAGACATGTACCTTTCCAGAAAATCATAACAAAAATTTCTGCCTAAAAAGTTACCAAACTTGCAAAAATTACCCGGACTATAGGAGGCAGGGAAGAGGAATGTTGAAATAAGAAGTTGTTTGGTCATAAAAATCGTTATCGAAAGATTCAAAATCAAGCTGTTCCGGAAAGTTTGTAGAAGCCATGATAAAAAAAGTAATAGTAGTAAAAAACAAATAAATAAAGAATTCTCAATGTAGAGGTCAACTGCCATCCTTCTCTTCAAATTCTCAAACAACCAGTTTGCTGTAAATGACTTTCTCCCCTTTGCCTTTTCCCCGATAAGTATTCGCTGACTTCAACGCATCGTTTATGAAGCACATAAAAGTCTCTTTTTGCAAATTTAGTATTTGCCTCATCATCTCTCTTCGTAGTAGTAGAGGCCATTACAATATTCAATGCTGAGATTGTTTCATAAAATCTGAGAGCGATTAAAAACACGTCCGTTCACTTCGGCATCGAAAGTTGAATTCGAAACGAAAACGTTTAGATTCTTTAATGGCCCAGATGTTGATAGACATGTGAATTTTTGTCTTTCTTTAAATATTCATCCATGCGTTGAAGCAAGGTAAGTGTCCGGGCTTAATACACATAATACACATTAATGTTTCTGTCTTGTATTACCTTTGTGCAGCGGTTTACAACAAAAGCAAAAGGCGATCACAAACGAGCCATCAAGTGCTTCAAAACTAAACGGTTTTTTTCTTTAAGGAGGTTCAACTGAACAACATAGAAATCTTCGGTGAAATTTTGAAACTGGTCGGTATTTTACTCGTCCGCCAATCTATGTGCTTTTCACTGGTATGTCGCTTATTATATAATGAAACCCTTTCTTTCTTTCGAATTTGACCCTAGTAACGCCTTGACAACGTATTTAGGTAAATAACTCTCTCTTTGAATGGTCTTTTCTATTACCATATAATATAATTGACAAAAATAATAATAATAAATATAAATGAAATATAATATATTTATGCCCTCCATAAAAACCGAGTCTGTAGTAGCTGGATCTTCTTTCAGAATTCTACCGAAAGGACATTGCATGCTCTCCTCAATGCTTGGGAATGCTGTGAAGGTAAACTGCTCCAAGGGATCATGAAGATCACCTTCACTTCCTTATCAAGCATGGCCTTCTAGTTAAAGTCGGTAGATTCGATGATTTGCCAATTTTGCAAGAAAAAACGAGAAAGATTTTTGAACGCTAGCATTGGGACTTTCCGCGGTTTGTTAAATTTTGTTATGGTTTGGTTTAGTTTTTTGTCCACATGAAAGCGTCGAAGAGAATTTGTCTTCCATGGAAAAGGGTTTCCATAGCAAAACCGTGTTTATTACCAGTACATAGATGGAGGACATTCCTAGAAAAAAGATAGAAAATTGGGGTTTTGCCTGACCGCTAAAAAATTAATTAAATGTAGGCATTTTCCGCGCGAAAACCATGATAATTCGCCTTCCGCGAAATTAAATCCGCGCGAAAAATTTAAATTTTGGCGATGCGTGAAATTAAATCCCCCCCCCCAAAAAAAAAAAAATAATAATAATAATAATAAACTAAACATTAATAGGAAAAGACGACAGTTCGAATTGAGTTTTTATGTCCTTCTTGACAGAATAAAAAAGCTACGATACAACTAACCAGATCTCCATCATTCCATCCGTAGATTTCAACTCTGGAGAGGAGTATCTGCAGAAAGATCATCCTAATGCAAATAGCCGAGAGGAGAGTAACTCTGAGTACGAATTAGATATTGATGACAGAAATGCATTTGATATCATCGTGTAAATTAAAATAAAAATGATTATATGTTGAAATAATTTTTTTTTTACTTCTCGCGAAATTAAATCCGCGCGAAAACTACGTGAACCTACGCCCGCGAAAATAATCCGTAATTAAAGAATTAAGGTAACCTCTTGAAAAATGTCATTCTTTTATAGCAATCCAGTTTCTACGGTAATCTAGTTTCTAAGGCAATCTAGTTTCTATGGTAATCAAGTTTCCTTCTTAAATATGATTGTGGTCAAGGTTTCCGCGTTTACTTATTGGAACATATCAAGAAAAGGGAGTGTTCCATTTTCTTCGTGCTCCCCACTAGTTTTATTCGATTTGTACTTCTACTCATACATATTATATTTATTTATATATATATATATATATATATATATATATATATATATATATATATATATATATATATATATATATATTTATTTATATATATATATATATATATATATATATATATATATATATATATATATATATATATATATATATATATATATATATATATTATACTTTATTTTTTTACGTGAATTATCGAAAATGAATTTTTCTTGCAAGTACGAAGTTCATTATATGCTTCGCGTCAAATATCAGTCATTTAAAGTAAACGTTTCTCTCTATAAAAATTAATGTTAGGATCATTCATTTCGTCTAAAAGAATTTTAGATTTAAAAAGATTAATCAACGTACCTAGTATAGTTGACGTTCAACCTTTAAATGTTAGCCAATTTAAAAACAGCATACTTAACTTCTGTTTTGCCTTCTCCCATATAATTCACTTCTAATTTTCGTTGGAGAAATCCTCGTTGATACATACATACATATGTCCCTTTCTTTTCAACTTTTTTTTTTATTATTGTAGTTGCTCAGAACAAGGCCCTAAAGGCCACTTGAGTGTAAAGAGCTAGAAAAGTTACAGGGAAAGTGACGCAGTTTTCAGATAGCGATGAACGTTTGATTTGAACAGTTGAAGGTTATAGACCGATGGAAAGCATGTAGAAGGAAGGGAGTTCCAAAGTCTGGATGTTCGCGGGGAAAAACTGTTCTTATAGAAATCCCTGTGACAGTTTGGAATGCAAACAGTCCATTGATGAAATGAAACTTCTTTGCGTTTTAGAAAATCCTTAAGGTCTATTCGAGATCTTCCACTTGCTCTTCTTTCCATCCAGTGGGCTCTCTCAATTATGTCTTTAAAGATGAGAATGATTTTTTTTGCGTCTTGAGTATCTCGTTTATTTCTCTCTTATGTTCGCCAAACATACCCTTTCACTGATGAAAAAGCGGAAATATCATCAACATATCTTTCATAAATCGAACGTTTCCACTACAATCATCATTTAAGCCATACTTTCATTGTGATCCATAAACAAACTTGCCACAATCAGAGCGAACGGAGATCTCTTATTGTAACACCGTTAATTTGATAAAAAAAACTCTCCACTGTAAAAAAGAAATGTGCGTTTGATGTTGAAAATTTTCAAATCTTTATTAGAATAGATTTGGTGCACCTGTGTACATAAATATGTTTCCTCTTATAGCCAGTTCCTTTAGGGGAATATGTATTGGTAAAAAGAGTTGTTTACGTAAAAAACAAACATATAAGAGCTAGCTACAGGACCCGTATTTTAATATCTCCTTGATTTTATTCAATCACTGATTGAAATGCAAGTAGAAATCAAACAAATTGCCAACAAATTGAGTAACTTATGCTAAAACATTATTTCTTTCCCAATCAACAACATTAAATTCCGGGAATTTTAAATAAAAAGTATGTTACACAGCATCTACTTCAAGCTTTCCAACGAATACTCTTCTCAGCTATCTGCGCTGATTTCCTAACAGCAGCACTTTCCGCGTCTTTCTTCAACTCACACACGCGCTCAACCGCATTCATCAACTCCTTTCTGCCGCGCACACTCTCTGAAAGGTTCGTGATCAACTTCAACGCGTTAAGGCGCATGCCCACAGCCTCGTCTTCCAGCAAGTCAAGCAAACTCTGTATGACGTTGCATTCCATTGTCATGTGCTTCCCTTGCGTTGTTATGGTAATGCTAAGGAAAACGGCGCATTTGTTGAGAAAATCTGTGTATATGGCACACGTGACAACTCAAATCGAAGCCATCAAAAAGCAAGAGCAATCAAGATAACATAAAGTAAAAATTACCTTAAACGCTAAATAAATATTAGCAGCAATATTGTTGCCGGACGCACAATTAAATAATGAGAGGTAAAGAAAATTCTGATTTGGGGACGGCCCATTAATCGTCAAATCGCTTTTATTTTGTTAGGTTATATTGGCTAGAAAAAGACGTTGCTTAAAGGTGGTCAAATACATGGCGCGCTTTGAGTGAGTTGGATTTACACGTTCGAATTCTTTTCAAGTCCATAACAGCAAGGTATTTCAAAAAAAATTAAAACACCTTTCTAGATGAAAATTCATTAGATGTCGGAAGAATTGTGAAAAGCAATTCGACAGTGGAATAAAACTGCTGACAACCCCCTGACACGAGTACGTGGAAACAGACAGTGGAATAAAACTGCTGACAACCCCCTGACACGAGTACGTGGAAACAGACAGTGGAATAAAACTGCTGACAACCCCGACACGAGTACGTGAAACAGACAGTCGAATAAAACTGCTGACAACCCCGACACGAGTACGTGAAAACAGACAGTCAAATAAAACTGCTGACAACCCCGACACGAGTACGTGAAAACAGACAGTCGAATAAAACTGCTGACAACCCCGACACGAGTACGTGAAAACAGACAGTCGAATAAAACTGCTGACAACCCCGACACGAGTACGTGAAAACAGACAGTCGAATAAAACTGCTGACAACCCCGACACGAGTACGTGATCCTGTCATCCTTTAAACGACGTTACAAAGAAATAAGGAACACACCGAATCTCTACTCATCATTAAGTGATCTTTCGTGCAACTTACCACGAACCTACTTCCACGTGATTAACATTTGAGTTAAGAAGGAGTATTTCCTTACCTCCCCTTTAGAGAGATTTAACTGTAGTAGTTATTTTAACGCGAACCTGTTCAAAGCGGCAGTAGCTTGTATTCTGACGTCAGTGTTTTTATCGTGAAGCATCTTGGAGAGAATCGCAACCGCACCTACGTGACACGCAATCTCTTTGCCTTCAGTGCATGTGCTGTAGAAAAAAAATGAACAATAAAAGAAGGCGAAACTAAAAAAAGCGTTCAGGAGATAAACCCGGCGCATGCGCAATGGCGTTCGGCTCTTAACCGAAAGGTTCTGGGTTCCAGACCATGCTATCACGAAGTTGTTTAGTGAGCGGTTATAAATAAACAACGCCGTATTTCATCAAAAATAACCGTAGCACAAATGGGAGCAATTAAATACACTAAAACTCCGGGTCGAGGTCTTTATGAAAATGCTTTTAATGAGAGTTCTAGAAGCCACGTTAAAAAACAAACAAATACTTTTTAAAATACAAAAACCGACCTTAACTCTTTGATGTCCATGGCCGCACTGGCTCTTATTTCCGGGCTCTCGTGTCCCAGCAACTTTGTGTACACAACCATGGCATCGGCAGAGAGCGCCTGAACACTGTCGATGCGCATACACGCGTGCAGAGTTGAAAGAATAAGCAACTATGAATGAATAAGAGACTTTCGCTTTACTTTTTAATGCATATGTAACACAGAAAAAATGCAATTGCTCTAAATGCAATCTTTGTAGAAAAAGATATTGAATCCAGATGCGCAGCCTACTTTGAAAAAATTGATTCTCGCCTTTTTTCTCTCGAAGCGTCTCATTCTTTATATAAATCTTCATTGTCCAGCATCAAAGACAGCATTGAGACAAACGCCTCATTAATTCAAAAATTAGTTGATGACAACTTGAATCTAAACACTCTAATTTCCAATTTAAAAAATAGTGTCAAGGTTGATTGTTTAGACTCCAAACATACTCTAACTAAAGAAATTTTTAAAAATATTGAAGATCACAACTGGCGCAAAAATAATTTGATAATTTATGGTTTGAAAGAGACTGAATCGGTTAGTAACTCATTGCAGGTATTGGGTCTTATTAAAAATCAGCTTAGACTTAATATTCGCATTGACGATATTAAAATTTGTGAAAGACTCGGTCCTTTGCAATCCGCTAAAATTCGACCGTTACGAGTTACTCTGCGTGATTATGACACAAAAATTTCCATCTTAAATCACAAATGGATTTTGAAAGAAGCTGATGGAAATATCTTTATTAATCCAGACAGGAGCAAGGAGGAAAGGGATATATTCAACAAACTTCGAGTTGAAGCTAAACAGAGGGAGGCTGGTGATAGTTCGGGGGAATGGGTCTACCGAGTAAGAGGTCCTCCGTGGAATTTGTTTGTAAAACAAATAAAGAAAAACCCCTCCTTAAATCAAAACGCAACAACAAAGCCAAAATAAAGTTGAATACTCATCCTCCATTCTCCTTAGCTTTTAGCAACATTCGCGGTTTTCGTACCAATTATTCGGATGTGGAGGCTTTTTTGATAAAAAATAATCCGGATTTATTAGCACTTTGCGAATCTAACCTAAATGCTGGTATATCTTCTAATGATTTCCTTGTTCCTAGATACCTACCTCTGTTTAGATTGGACTCCTCTATTCATATGCATGGTCTAGCAGTTTTTGTCAAGGAAACTTTACCAATATTTCGTGAAATTGACCTGGAAGACCCCAATCAACCATTCATGTGTTTTCGTTTGTCTCTTCTACATTCAACTAGTTTTTTGTTCTTTCTCTATCGCTCTCCATCTTCTCAAGACTGTTCTGTTATCAAATCAGTTTCAAAGTTTGCTGACTTAGCTCTTCTTAATCATCGCTCAACCAACATCTTTGTATTTGGTGACTTTAACATTCACCATAAACAATGGCTAAGATTCTCGAATGGAACAAGTAGCTCTGGTGTCGAAACCTATAACTTTGCAGTATCTCAGTCTCTCTCGCAATTGGTTGATTTTCCAACCCGCATTCCTGATCACTCAAGTCAATCGCCCTCCTTGTTGGATTTATTTTTGACCTCTAACCCTGAAATTTGTAAGATATCTCATAGCGCTCCACTGGGTCGTTCTGACCATGTTGTTTTGGAGGTCAAAATTAATTTCAATAGGCAAGTTTCCCATGAACATCCCATGCATAGATCCTTTTTTAGATATGATCTTGCGGATTGGCTAAAATTTCAAAATCACATTCAGTCTGTCCCATGGGAAAAAATTCTTTCCAATTCAGTTGATGATTGTGTTAATGAAACTACTTCAATAATATCTGAAGCAATACGATTATTTGTTCCGTCAGGGAAATATCAGTTAAAACCTCATTCTTCGTCATGGTTTTCTCCAGCTTGTGCTGCAGCCATAGCTCATCGCAATCATTTCTTTCATCGCTACCGTCGTTATGCGACTGATCATAACAGACAACTGTTTATTGCCTCGCGCAATAATTGTAAATATGTTGTTCGTAAAGCTAAAACTGTTTTTGCTGAAAGGACTAAAGATCTTATCAAATCCAAAGAAATAGGTTCTTGCAAATTTTGGCGTATTATCAAAAACGTCCGGGGTAGTTCTAAAACATCTGTACCTCCACTTTTCAATGGTCCTGAGGTCATTAGTCTATCTATGGATAAAGCTGAACTATTCGCTAAACTCTTCAGTTCTCATTCCACCCTCGATGATTCTGGTCATGATCTCCCTTATTTCTCCTCCAAAACTGTCCAGACTTTACATGATTGCTTTATATCTCCTGATAAGGTTTCTAAGATTATTAACAAATTGGATTCTAATAAGGCTACTGGACCGGATGGCATTCCTGTAATTGTACTTCAAAGATGTTCTACTGAGTTATCTCCCGTTTTGTGTGCTCTTTTCAAAAAGTGTTTGGACGAATCCTGTTTCCCTTCATCTTGGAAGTTTGCCTCTGTTATTCCAATTTTTAAAAATTGTGGTAAGCGATCTCATCCTTCTAATTATAGACCAATCAGCCTCATTTCCATCTTAAGCAAAGTTTTCGAGACTTTAATTAACCTAAACTTAGTTGAATTTATTGAAAAAAATAATTTGTTTTACGACTCCCAGTATGGGTTTCGTTCTGGGCGTTCCACTGCTGACGTTTTGACAGTTATAAGTGAACGTTTTTATCGTGCCCTTGATGTCTCTGGTGAAGCGCGAGCAGTTGCCCTTGACATCTCCAAGGCATTTGATAAAGTCTGGCATCGGGGGCTACTGCACAAACTTAAGGCATATGGTTTAAAAGGTCCATTTTTAAATATTATCTCCTCCTTCCTTTCCAATCGTAAACTCAAGGTGGTTCTTAACGGTCATTCTTCTTCCATTTTTTCCATCAATGCTGGTATTCCTCAAGGTTCAGTTCTCGGTCCGACTCTGTTCCTACTGTACATTAACGATCTCCCTGACAATTTATCATCCAAAACCGTTATTTATGCTGATGATTCAACATTATATTCCTGCCTTAATAAATCAGATGATTGTGATAAAGTTAGAATGGCCTCTGATCTGGAAAAAGATCTCAATACAGTAGTTGAATGGGGTAAGAATTGGCTTGTTAATTTTAATCCATCTAAAACTAATCTTCTTTCCATTAATCATCTCAATCATGCTTACTTACCTCGAATTTTGATGAATGGTTCTCATTTGCCTGAAAGCAATTCATTTCGTCTTCTTGGTCTTATATTTACCAGCGACCTCTCATGGCGATCTTATATTGAAAATATAGCTAAATCAACTGCCATGAAGGTTGGTTCTCTTTTACGAGAAATGAATTACCTCACTCCTGAATGCGTCCTTTACTTATACAAATCATCAATTCGTCCATGTATGGAATACAGCTGCCACATTTGGGCAGGTGCACCAAAAAATTGCCTGAATTTGTTAGACCGTGTTCAACGGCGTGTTTGCAATGCAATTGGCGAAAACCTTTCTTTCAAATTGGACTCCCTTTCACACCGGCGGAACGTAGCGTCTCTTTGTCTCTTCTACAAGTTTTTTTATGGTCGATGTTCAAGCGAACTATCATCTCTTACACCTTCTCTCAAAATTTTTTTCCGTTCTACTAGGTTGTCTTCTTCGTCTCACCAATGGACTGTTTGTGTTCCAAATTGTCGTAGGGATTTTTATAAAAACAGTTTTTTTCCGCGTACGTCCAGACTTTGGAACTCACTTCCATCTACATGCTTTCCTCCTGAATTTAACCTTCAACTGTTCAAATCTAATGTTCATCGCTACCTTAAATCTGCTTAACTTCTCCTGTAGCTCTTTACTCGCAAGTGGCCTTTTAGGCCTTGTTTTGAGCAATCTCCAATAAAAAAAAAAAAAAGAAACATTTTAACACACACAAAATATAAAAATCCAAAATATGCAACAATTGCAAACTAGTCAACGTACAAGAGTTTCCAAGCTAATTAAAATATTCTTTATAAAAAAACAACATTTTGGGAACATCATGAAGCTATGAATACAAACGATGACTCGATGGTCATACAAGAGGGCACAACCTGGATGGTGATTTCTTCGGTGGAAAGATGGCGGACCAGAGATGCAACTAACTCAGCCTCGACAAGAACGTGTGGTCCTGAAACAAGCAAAAAATCAACTACTTTAATGTCAGAAATTTTCGCGTCCAGAAATTTTCGCGAATCGTTCCGCTCCCAAAATTTTTTACATTCCGCGGGAATTTATTTTCGCGAATTGCTCAAAATGGAATATTTCGCGGGCATTTAATTTCGCGAATTCTTCAAGTTTTATCCATTTTTTAAGTGAAATTTTTCACAGAGCCTTTCAAATCGAATCGGGTAAATTGAAACAGCTTCATGTGCTATTAGAACAATGTTATGCCAAGTAAAAAAAAAGTACCAAACCGGCGAATTGGAGGCCCATTCGCGAAATTCGCGAAAATTTCTGACATTAAAGTCTGTGTGCACAGAATAAAGATTATAAACGGAAATCTGATCGCTTTCGATCTTGCAAAAGGCAACCTCTATTACCCGGGGGCGTCGCAGACAGTCTTTCTATTGCAGTGTGGGTATTTAAGCGCACATCGTAGTTCAGGTCTGAAAACTAAACGCAGTATGGAGGACTTAAAAACGATTTCTCATGCAATGCACGATTTTATTATTGAGGCATTTTCCAGTAAATCCTGAGATACTCATAGAGTTATTACAGTAAATCCCGAGAAACTCAAGAAGTTATTTCGAGTAAATCGTGAGATACTTAAGGAGTTATTACAAGTAAATCCTGAGATACTCAAGGAGTTATATCGAGTAAATCGTGAGATACTCAAGGAGTTATTTCGAGTAAATCGTGAGATACTCACTGAGTTATTTCGAGTAAATCCTGAGATACTCAAGGAGTTATTTCGAGTAAATCGTGAGATACTCAAGGAGTTATTTCGAGTAAATCCTGAGATACTCACTGAGTTATTTCGAGTAAATCCTGAGATACTCACTGAGTTATTACAAGTAAATCCTGAGATACTCAAGGAGTTAATTCGAGGAAATCGTGAGATGCTTAAGGAGTTATTTCGAGTAAATCGTGAGATACTCACTGAGTTATTTCGAGTAAATCGTGAGATACTCACTGAGTTATTTCGAGTAAATCGTGAGATACTCACTGAGTTATTACGGAGAAAAAACGGGAACATTTCGAATTACGCAGTTACAGAAAATCTATAAAGAATTACTTCAGAAGATTAGTTTCTATGAAAACGAAATGGCAGAATAAACAAAGTCAACTTACAAGAGTAGATAGTTCTGTTACCGCACCAGCCTTAATAAGAGCTTCACGTCCAACGGCGTGTCCTGAACATATGATTAGATTTGAAATGTTTCCGTTGAGGCGACCCCACCTTAGACATACCAACTACAGAATATAAGACAAGACGACCCTTAGTGATAAACCCTGTAAGTTTACACGTTTTGGGTTTGGGCTAAACGGTTTTTCGAGACTTGACACTCCACCATACTTATGAAAGTGCTAGTTACAATCTTTAACCTCCTCAAACACCAGTGGGTTGGCTTTGCAGTGTTTTTACATTCTAAGACATGCTATGTATCACTTACTCGCCATTATGCACATTGCTTCTGTAGTTTTCATTCGAATGACGTCATTACTGTCGTGTAACAAGGACACCAAACTTACGACAATCGCTGCAAAGAGCAAGAGTTATTCTACATAAGTTTCAAGCAGAAACAAAATATTCTTCTGAGGTGTGAATAACACAGTTATTAAACGTAATCGTTTCGCTTAACCCTATCAAGACTGGGCTTTCTTGAAAATGTGAAGACTGGCGGGTAGAATAATGCAACAAAGACATTTTTCTTTTAGTTAGCATAAACAAAACTGCAGTTGAAATGATCAAATCAATGCATTCCTGATGTTTACAATTTCATAATTTTCGACCTATATTGGGTCTTTAGGGGTTTGTCTGTGATGTCATCATTATTTTGTTTACATTTGTAGAATAGCCTCTTTAAAGATTTAAGGTTGGGTGCAAAGGGGAACTTCACTTGGAGGCCTATTTTGTGGGGTTTTAACTTAAAAGTTTGTTTTTCTATGAAATTCCAATAATATCACTTCCAGTCAAGAATAACATATAGGAGGGCTACAATAAAAATTTCACAAGCAAAGTAAAATCAAGAAATAAGTAGCAAAACCATTATACCAAAAAAAATTGAACAAGCAACCATGCCGTAAGAGTATTTTAGAAAATCTGTTCAATAAAACTTGCACTATCACTAAAAATAGTGCAATGAAATCCTTTTCTACTTTCTTCCAACAAAGGGACAAAAAATTGTTTTGCTGTAAACAAGTGGAATATAACTACATGAGCCTTTAGGTTTATCCGGCGATAGCGCAATGGGAATGGCGTTCGGCTCTTAACCAAAAGGTACTGGGTTAAAAAACATGCTATCAAAGTTGTTTAGTGAGCGGTTATAAACAAACAACGCCGTATTTCATCAAAAATAACTGAATCGAGCGTTCTAGAAGCCTCATCGTTAAAAAAACAAAAACAAACAAGCCTTTAAACCTTAACCAACCTACAGCATTGGATGGCCTGCATGATGCTCTCAGGGTTATGCAAAACATCACAGAGTGCCGAAAGAGCCTTTTGTCTCTCGAGAAGATCCTCCACGTTCAGTTGCTCGTTCTAAACAAATACCTATTATTATAAATACAATCATCAATCAGATACTTATATATATATATATTATATATAAACCATAAAATAATTAAATTAAACACAACAAACGTAAAAACGAGTGACCTTGTGTGGAAGATTCACAAAACCATTTATTAAAAAACAAACACATATCTACGAAAAAAACATTTAACCAATCACAAGCGGTTGGTATATATACTGCGCTCCCATCTCTTTCAGCCAGAACATTTTAAAGCAAAAAAATTAATTAAAAATTAACAATTATGTATATAAGAATTTGAGATAGTAGAGAATGAGAGAAGACTTGTATTGTACATGTACTGGCCTTATTAGGGCTCGTGAGAAATAGGTAAGTCTTGTTGAAATATGATGCAAATGGAAATAACATAGGAGACGCCCAGCTTTAAAAAAATAATAAAATCACGCTTTTTTGAACAATATTGTAAGAACACTGAGGCTCAGAGTTGAAAAATAAGAACAATCCCAGCCTCAAAGCGTATTTTACCGGTTTTTATAAAAAAGAAGCGTGTAACATGACTGAAAAATACAATACACCTGTGGGATTACACATAAATATACCCATCACTGAGATCTCTCAAGTCAAGATTAATATCATAGTAACTCACCAACTTTGGTATAGCCCGCGTGCCATATGCCAAACGTGCTTTCGTGGGATCAATATCAGGGGGAAGTTTTGTGGAAATTATTGTATGCGCCATGGTAACTACGCTAGTCTACTCGCTACATGTTTCTGTCTAAGCACATAGCAGACTTTCTCAATTCAATCGTACACACAAAACTATATATAGAGAATAAAATACTAAAACTCAACTCAAAGAACAGTTGAAAAAGAACATTTAAAATAATGTGAAGTTCATGATTTTTTTCCATAAAACAAACAAAAAAATAAAAAGACAGTGTAGCTTGTTTTAGTGTGATTCGATTCGAAAATAAATACATTACATCATACAAATATTTTCATCATCTGGTCTGGTGTTAATACAGCACGGCAATTAAAAAAAATTCTTCAAAAAAATTCAATGCAAATAAAACATTTTCTTTACTTAATCATTAAAACAAAAAAAACCCACAAAACATAAATATTGGATATAATAATAAACAGGAGATAGGAAATGAACAGTCCATTTAAACACACATATTTATGTACAATGATGTTTGGGGAAGAGGTTTTGGTCCAATTTGAAAATCATTTCCTCAAGTTGTCACGCCAGTTAAAACAAGTGCTGAATTATTTAACTGGAAGGAGCCCTGAAGAAAAATAGAAAATAACACATAGCTTAAAAAAAACATGAAACGTAAAAATAAAACATATATAACATAGAAATTTATTGTTCTTAGTTTCCCCTATATTCTTAACAAAGTTCACTGGATATACATTCCTTAGTACAGCGGTGTTCACTAGCTAAAATGGAAAAATAAGGTATCTGGACATTTACCACCCGGACATTTACCACCCAGGACATTTACCACCCGGAGAGTTCTCTTGGCAGGAATATCGTTGGATGTTATTGTTTATTTCCAGATAAGCGAAGAGACAACTTTTTTTACGCAAGTGTAAATATTAACAGGTGTAGTGCCTCAAAGTTGTATGACCGACTTTGAAATCGAAGCCATAAATGCATTCGACGCCATATACCAAAAATATGGATATCAATTCCACATTTTTCAATCGAACAAATAGCAAATATTGTTGCTGATTAAATGTTCGGGAACCAAAAATAATGTAACTTATTTACTTAATTACAATATTTACAAATTATTTCATTATTGTACAACGTTCTAATGGACTTAGGAATCCTTACACGAAATTGGAAAGATGAAATCGAAATGTTCTTAAAAGCTAATCAAACTAAAAATAATATAAATGTATTTACATAATAAATGTATATTATATTGACATGAAATATGTGACAAAACGATAACTTCTAAAGTGCATACCGTGTTCGGTATTTGGTGTGGATGATAAGGAAGACAAAGCCAAAAAGAAGACTGAAACAGCCAACCACGATGTAGATAGACCCGAGGAAGTGATTCTTGCCACCCACCCACGATGACTGGGTCATAATGAAACGCTTTTTGCCTCCAAAACTCTGCACAGGGTAGTCTAAAGTGCACAAGTCATCTTCTTACAAAACTAAACTGTGTTACACGAGCAGTAGACATCATCATCACAAAACCAAATAGTTGTCTAGACTAGACAAAATCTTCAAAATGACATTCAGATTATCGTAGGTATTCGAAAAACAATTTTTCTTTAAAATGTATCCGCTTCAATTAACTGCAGGCTTTATCAAAACATACATCGGCTTAAACAAAGCTTCAAATTGATGATTAGCCCGAAAAAAGCGCAACTTACTGTAGGTGATTGTGAGGTTGTAATGGCCGTAGGGCAGGCCAT
The DNA here is from genome assembly GCA_963930725.1 of Candelabrum cocksii. Classification (NCBI taxonomy): domain Eukaryota; kingdom Metazoa; phylum Cnidaria; class Hydrozoa; order Anthoathecata; family Candelabridae; genus Candelabrum; species Candelabrum cocksii. The sequence goes on along the minus strand of OZ005677.1, from coordinate 2,201,135 downwards.
CATGGAACAATGAACTCTTCTTGTCATTGCGGTTAAGCAGACGATACAACTTTCGGAACGTCGGAAAAGCAGCAACACGCATCCAAACAATGAAGTCTTGGTTAAGGAAGCCGTTGTTCTTGTCATCATTTAAATCCAACTGGGTGACGTTACGTGACCAGTACTTTGGCTTGGCGTACTTGGAGAGCTCCTTTATTCCACCGGGTGGATTTCGAAATTTCGTCTTGCGGTCACTTGCCCAGGCAATGTTCTCGTAGATCAGCGGCACTGGTTGGTTTTTGGTGAGAGAGTAGAGATAGAAACTGTCTATAATGGAAGATAGAGAGCATCTCAAATTAAATAAATCTTTCTTGACAAATGATGAGGTTAAACCTTGACTTGTTCTTATAACAGGATGAGTTTCTTGAGCTGGAGCTTACTATTCATTAGTAGCTATACAAATAAACTCTTCACAAACTCATCACTTAATAGAGAATAACTGTGTCAACCAGCCAACCTTTTGTGTTTGTATATAAATACATATGCGTGTGTATACCCGTGACAATTTGTATATTTAAACCTTTAAAAATAAGTTTTTGGTTTTAAATGTTAATTTGCCTTTCTTAAAGTTTTGTTTAAAACGCTCTTTAAATATTTCTGGCGTGAATTTCCGTCATCAAAAATGCATATGCAAGTGCAAATTTCACGCATCATTCCGTAATATCAGTAGTGAATGTTGGTTAACAAGGAATGGGGTAATAACAAAACAGTACATCTCATTTTATATAACTATCACATCGACTTGAATTGTATTTACCACTGAACATGCTGTTAGCGATGGCTCCGCAAGGTGCATAAGCCGTCCCGTTGACTTTGGCGAATGGTTCGCAATTCGAGTTGACATCATTGGAAACATCTCCGTGCAATTGACCGTCATCGCGAGATCGCACATATCGACGGTGATTCTAAACAAAGTAAAATTGCTTGCATCCCAACTCCTAGCAACTGAACTTCCCCTCATGTACGCGCACAGGAATTCTGTTTTTTTAAATATTACAGAACACATTATTAATTATTTTTTTCATACAGCTTACAAAAACAACATTAATATATTTACTTGTCAGCTTCCCTCAATAATGTTGATAGAAAGGATTAACATATATAGTAAAGTTAACCAACCACTGCAAATAAATATGTCTATTAGTTCATGTTCAAGTCATGTGTGTGTAATATCCCATAAATAGAAAACAAAAATAACATCAAGGAGACAACAGCACTGCAACAAGATACCTGATAGAAATTTGACAAGCCATAGTAAAAGTAGACATCACCGTCCCATTTCTCCTTGAGGTAGAATGAATGAATGCACTTGCAATTCGCCGAGATACCCTGTTTGAACTTGTCTTCGAGACCTTTTTCACAGTTGCCACAGTTTGTGTACTCGTGGACAAGCTCCTTTATCTGCACAGAAAACAAAAATTCTAGAACTCACACTTCTGCTAAAATGATATTATTTTCGCAGTAGAACTTGTGCTGTCTAAAAACTTCCACACGCATTTCGCTTCGAATCAAGCCTATGATTCACTGATTTTTATATATTTTTGAGAATAAGCAAACGAAAACTCCCAAAATTACACATTTTTAAACCACAAACAAAGTTAATATTAAGGCAAAGAGTTACAAGTAAAAAAGTCTTTGTAGGTAAAGATCTATTTACATTGTTGGCCGTAACGTAGAGGTAAATGCCGATAGGAAGACAAATGACTCCAAACAAGAAGAACCAAGGAAGAACTGTTGATGCTGTGATGATTGGCTGCCAGGCTGGAAGTTTCTGCTGTTTAAATTTCGAATCTAAAGGTGACAAGCATCTAATTTGGAGACAAACTGCATTGTTATAGAATTTATAATTCATTAGGTTGAAGATTAGCATTGTAATTACAACACAATTCCAGACAATGATTTACAATCATTTTACATCTAGCATTAAATCTAAATTGCTATTCTATGTTATTACTCTTAGAACTAATTGATGAGTCTAACGAGTGCAGTGAAAAGCCCCTCTGCAATCTCTGGCAAGATGACAGTCAACAAGCAATACTCCACCAGAAACACTAAGAAGAAGGACACTATCAGTAAAGTCAACTAGTTGCAATTTCTATGGTTTGAATAATGTTGATACTTTAGCACGACCCGGCAAAGTGTATAGCAAATGAAATGTCATAGGTCACACTATACTAAAGTTGACATGGGTGGATATTCTGTAAAAAAATACTGCCTGTGTGAACATCTACCAAGAATCTAAAGAAATAATAAAATTTGCAGAAGAGAAAATAATCAGATATGGTCCCCATGGATACTGGTGGCTGGATTTTTGTTTAAAATTTGAATACTGCCAGAAATAGCAATCTTACTTCTTAGTTTGTAATAAAAATGTAAGCATGTATAAATCCCAATTTGTTTCTATGTAATTATTTCGCTAACTGTTTTAAGCTCTAAAATCAAAAGCAAAATGCATTATTGTTTGAATAAAAGATTTTTTAGATTAATCTTTCATCTTTGCTGCATCATTATCATCATTGTTTATCATCAATTTCTATGCCAGACATAATCTTGCTCTGGAGACAGTGTAATTTCCACCTTAACTATTTTCTAACCCTAAGGCCACCATCAAAAATATTCGCCTTTAGCGTCCAAAACGTATAAACAAAATGAGTCGGTCGGTCAGTGTACGGCCAACTCGGCCAAATGCCAACTCGGCCTACCAACTCGGCCTAACTATGAAAATTTGATGTTCCTTTACTATATTCTTCATTTATTTTTCCCTTAATATGTTTATATATTATTGTTCAATCTATCATGTGAATATCAATACATTTGGCCCGCTAATGATATCTTTAGAAGACTTTTTGTCGGTATATTAGCAAGATTTCCGAACGCCGGCTGCCATATTGATTTGGCTGTGTCAATTACGTACAAAATGAGGACTCGTCTGTTTGCTCGGCGAAACGAAAGCATACTTCGAACTGCGTGTGCCAACTTCGTTGCCAGGTTCAAGATCGCCGATAACAGTGTTTTTGTCATATGATAGGCAAAAATATCTATCTAGTAGACCTAGGTCCTAATGTTGGGAAAATTTAACAAACAAGAAAATTAACTTTCCTTCTTTATTTCATATTTTGTCTAATCAATGTAGACAAGGCCAAATTTTTTTCCTGAAATAAAATTCCGATATATCTGACCAGTCGGGACTTTATTCTTTATTAATTCCGCCGATCTTGGTCTAGAAACCACAAAAAACTTGATTAAAACTTAGTTTGTGCAAGAAACGCAACCGTCATGACCAAACAGTCGAGTCCTCATTTTGTATGTAAATCGAAAATCTAGACCGAGTTGGCATTTGGCCAAGCTGGCCTGTAACCGGTCGGTCGGCCGGATTTTAAACCAGATTTTTTTCCGAGCTCTCGTGCTCAAAAAGGTTCGCCATTTTGTTTGTTTTTATTCTTAATTCCGTGTTTTCAAAGCTTGACTAGAATAGCCGGGTGTCGGTAGTAGATTTGTCCTTACCTGTAAATATACGGATGGTCGGATAAAATCGCCTAAACAGCGCACGGACAAAAATTTGGAGATTGACCGACCCGATTCTTAAAAAACTTATTGGTCGGTCAAAGGACGCTACTAAAGGCGAATATTTCCGATGGTGGCCTAAAAGGGAACCTAACCCCTTTTACACTTAGTTTTTGTTGATTTTTAGATATAATGATAATCTAAATATGCTATAAATAAGTATATGTAAAAGTAAAGTCTCAAAAGGTTAGCTAGCTAGCTAGCGGACAGAATAGGAATTGGTGCCCATAAAACTGTTTTTTTTAAAAATAAAACTTACTGCTTGGTTTCCGACTGACTTCTCCTTCTTCAGAAGTGTTTTTGGAACATGGCCAAACCATATTTATTACCAAATTTTAGTTATTATAAAAAATGTGACATTGACTTCTGGCAAAAGACAAGTAAATTTTTTAATGAAGTCAAACTTTATTGTAATGTTTTTTTTTCTGTATCTCGGTTTCCAATGTTTACTATACCGAGTTAGCATTAAAACTTGAAGAATTTGCTCTAGTAAAAGCATGTGCGTTTTATTGCCTACAGAAAATTAGTTATAATCGATAACAATGAACAAAAATTCTTCACTTGAATAATATATAAATTTTAATTTTTTATTAAAAGAATTTTATATAAAAATTTGATCTCAAATAAAGTTATTTAAAAACGTGTTTATGGGCGTAACTGAATGATTTTCAAAATGAAGTTAAAACATTTATCATTTTATCAAAAATCATTTTTTCCTTTATAATGAAACAAGTTCTTAGAAATCAGAGGGTCCTGGACGCCCTTCAACGGCTCATAGAAATATACTAACTATATAAACAAACATAAACATCAAAATCTACTTCTATAAGATGAAGAAAAATACAGTATACTACCGAAAATAAACGAGCAATTCAACTGATAAAATATTGTAGAGAAGAGGCAACTAAGCTTGCATAATTCCACGAACGACGGCAATTGATATTCTCTCGAATAAACCATGTAAAAGCTCGCGTTGATCACCGGTTCTCCGCGTCAAATTTTGACACAAGTTCTTCAGAAAATCCAAGGAGGCTGGACGGAAGACAACGGGCGTAAAAATATGGCACTTGCAGAGTTAGGCGTATTTTCCTACTTTTTTTTCCTCTGCTGCTTTGGCTACACATACCGGTTCGACTACCGACTTGTTGACAACCGATGGTGCAAAAGTGTCAGAACAAGTAACGTCACAGACCAGCGACTTTCCTTCCATAAATGGATATACGGTCATACCATCAGGGCGCTTGCTATCCCCTCTGTCCAACTCGACTGGCTCGAGGATTGAATGCGACGTCAAGAGCCTGGCGAACGACGTCCTTGATGGCTGAATGGCGTGGATGTCTGCCGGCACTCCTCAGACAAGACAGAGGGTGAAGACCATGGACATTGATTAGACGGCCGCATCAGCAGAGTCCTTGGAGGCTGGTGGTTGACCGGTAACAAGGTGAGCTTCGGAAGGAGAATAGTAATCAAGGCAAAGCAAAACAATTTCGGAGGAGGAAAAGAGCCGAGTATGCATCAATCATATTCAGTCGCTTGGTCAACGTTTATAAAACAAGGCGTTTTTTGTGAGATCAACTTCGACGGCATGAAGGTGGATTGGTGATCCAAGTATCGACAACATGTCTTGCTCGTCACAGTCACGCCAGCGAGAAGGCGGTTGACTATCACAACGGCATCTAAGAATAAATTAAATTAAATTGTTAACCTAATTTCGGGTCGGGGTATTCAAATTCAAATCAAAGCCTAGTTAGATATTGAGCGTTTTTTGTTGATAACTGATTCAAGTTAAAAAATAAGAAAATATTCTATTCGCATGGACCATTAGCCCGACTAAAGAAGCACAATTTCCCCAAACTGCTTTTTCTGCACATGTAAACATACAGTCGACTCTCTCTCTAATTCGAATCTCTATCATTCGAACTTTCTATAATTCGAACGAATTCTAAGTCGCCGTCAATTTTCCTTAAGAAACTCTTATAAGTTACTTTCTATTAAGCAACTTTCTTTTTTATTAAGAATCTCTATAATTCGAAAACCTCCATATTTCGAACAAATTTTCTAGTCCCCTCGGCAAAATCCAATTCGAATTTTCGTTCGAATATGTTTTTTTTTCAAAATTCGAATTTCTGTTCGAATATTTTGATTTTTTGTAAATACATATAATACATTATAATTCTTTGTATGAAGTTTGATCATATTTTCTTCTGACTATGGTTTGATGAACTGCGTCAGATTTACGAAATTTGGAGTTGATTTGTAGAAAGCCTCAGCGACGCGAGTCGTGTGTTTGACAATCTACATATCTATCTAACACGAAACAATAACAAATTGAACACTTTTTCAGCAACTGTCACTTGTTCATGTATGATCGTGAAACTTTGGAAAAGAAAAAAATGAATCAAAGGAAACTCGATCATTCATTTGTATTTTTCACCTCAATTTTTCAAAAATTTTGATTTCTCTCTTTAATTCGAAAATTCATCCTTAAAACCTAAAAATTCGAATAAGAGAGACTTTCTACTATTCGAATCTCTCTATAATTGGAACAAAATTTTTTTCCCTTGGGATTCGAATTAGAGAGAGTCAACTATAGTAACATAATGTAACACAAAGTACCTGAAAATGAAAGAAATGGTAAAATTTTGTACTCACCATTCATTTTTAATTACAGTTGACTCTCTCTAAGTCGAATCCCAAGGGGAAAATATAGCTTTCGAACTATATGGAGTCGTTTAGCCATTTTGAACGATAAATAAGACGCAGTTCATCAAACTATATATAGTCACAAGAAAATATGATCAAACTTCATACAAAAGACGTGTATTTACAAAAAAAAGCATTCGAAAGTGTTAACGGTTAGTTTATTTTATATATATAGACATTGCTCAAATGTCAACTTTGTTGTGTTTGGCAAAATACATCGACGAACACGTGTTGAACGCCGCTGTATAATATTGAGTTTTTTTTTATAAAAGAGTTTCAACTGTAAACAACGTTCGTAGTTTATGTGTCTTATCTGTGTGAACGAGTACATAACAGTTTACACTCCGAAAATTCGAATTACAGAGAAAGATTTCAAATTATAGAGGTTTTCGAATTACAGAGATTTGAATAATAGACAGTAAATTATAAGAGTTTCTTAAGGATTAAGAATTATAGAAAGTTCGAATTAGAGAGAGTCGACTGTATGTTCTATCTAACCATCAGTCAGGGACAATTATAATCCCGTGGGGAAATCCGGAGGAAAGCAACATATTAGCGACAATGATGGGTTATATTTACGGTCCCGTTCATTTCGTCGCTCGTAAATCATTTCCTCGCAGATCATTTCGCCGCATTCATTTGGTCGTAAATCATTTTGTCGCAGATCATTTCGTCGCAGTTCATTTTGTCGTAAATTATTTCGTCGCAGACTTCAAAGTGCTATATAAAGCGCTAATTAAAACGAGTGACTTTGAGCAGTTCATTTCGAAATAAACTTCGACGAAATGATCTGCGACAAAATAAACGGTCACCATATTTACGACAGAATTTCTTGGAAATACGAAAAAGAAAAATTCCTTGGAAAAGCCCAAGACGAGGAGTAGCCATTGTAACGTTCCGTTAAAAACGTGTGTGTTTCACATTCCGTATACATTTTTGCTTTGAGTTTAGTTTATAATTTTTCTTGATTTTTTTTTCAGGTGTTCGGTTTTAAAGTTGGTTATTTTTATCCGTATTTGTTTGTTTAAATTTCAGTTTGGTGCAACCGTGATGGAGAAACAACAAGAACCGTTCAAGCGGATTCAAGATAAATACGAACTTCTTGTTTATTTGGTCTCAGTAGATTATTAAATATAATCTTTTTGTTACCTGGAAAAGAGGGTGTCTCTGCACACATGGAATATGATGTTTGTGTGTGTTGTATCTGACGTAATACAGATGTATGTACCGCAGAATAAGACCCGTTTTCCAATGGACTGTAAATTTCCCTGTTCGGAAAGATTATTGGACCAGCATAATTTGTTTTTGTTGTCTTTGTCTTCCTTTCAGACGTTGTCAACAACTACGCCGGACTATTTGAATATTTCTTTGATGCTTTGAAATCGACACAATTTTGACTTGATTAATCAATCTTGTCATATGCTTAATCAATTTTGTTTACTTAATCAATCTTGTCTTGCTTAATCAATGTTGTCTTGATTAATCAATTTTGTCTTGATTAATCAATGTTGTCTTGATTTATCAATTTTGTCTTGCTTAATCAATTTTGCCTTGCTTAATCAATTTTAAATTTTACATCGCTCGTTATTGAAAGAAGTTGCTAAAGAATTAATCGATAAGAAATCGAAATTTTTTTCATTTGCAGATTGGAATGTCATAAAATTAAACCATTCCAGGTTAATACTATAGCAACAACTCTCTTATTTCATATGGTTATCGCGTCTACCATGGTTCCACTGGCCATTGAAAACGCTAAACTCTAAACTCTTTGAAGAAATACTTTGGTGTTTTGGAAGAACGATGGACCTGAATTTATTGGCAAAAAAAAAATAGATTTTCTGCAAGGTTGCAAAGGTTGCAGGTTACATTCTCATCGGAATATGATAGCCGGATGGTTTGGCTGAAGCTTCAGTCAAGTCTATGAAGCGACTTCTTTCCGACAATGTAATAGTCAACGCTGACAGTTGGCGATAGTTGTATAATCCAGAATCAATCTGATCAATTTCCAAAGAATAGATAAAAGATCAAATACTTACTAAACGTTATGCTACGCTTGAAAGTTAGGCTACGCTTGAGAGACATGGCATCATATAGACGCAAATAAACTAACAATTATGTCTCATGAGATTGTCCCTTTGGCTACTCATCCTAAAACAAAGCTGGCAATTTAAAAAGATTTCCGCAAAAAATTGCTTCACAGCTAAAGGCCGATTTCCATTAAGCGGGCGGGCGGAATTTTCCACGCGGGATTTTCTGCTCAAGCGCAATTTTCCGTCCGCTTTTTAATTTCCATTGAACTTGCTGTACAAATGTGCAAACATACACGATTATCAGAATACAACAAAAAAAGATGGCTTCTTTAAATTTGTTTTTATACAAAAAGAAGATTTTGCTGTTAATTATAGTGCTCTATCAAATGGAAGGAAAACGAGCTCAGAAACAGAGCTCTAGTCTCTGGAGCCATACTAACGTTTTGGAAAGGTGTTGGACTCGAACACCTTTGTTTTTTTGCAGACGATGAATTACTATTTTTATCCATTATTTAAAACTATTTTACAAGGAACTTTAAATAACTTTTAGCTGCGCTGTCTCTCTTTTTAAAATTTAACCTCGAATTTGAATGTTTACATTTTAAAAACTATTCAACAATCGCAAATCGTTGTCTTAATTTGATTGGCTGTTTAAAAAATACAAATATTTAATTGGTCGCTATTAATAGCTATCAACTTTCCACTTGAAAAAAATCAGAATTCTGAACTTTCAAAATCTTCCGCTCGCAAAATATTGTTTCGCTAGCGATGACTCATTATTTAAAATGCGCATATTCAGAACTAATTCCGCGTGGAAAATTCCGCCCGCCCGCATAATGGAAATCGGCCTTAAGAGTACTAACCGTTTTTGAAACAACTTCAAATGGAAAAAAACTGTGTTCTTTGACAATAACAACTTTATCAAAAGTCATTGGCCGAACGCAGTTTTCAGTTGTGTTGCGTTTAACGCATTAATTGAGATAGTCAGTGCGGACCTTTGAGCGATCAGCGCACGTATGTGGTATTATTTATAGTAACTAGCTAAGCCCACATGCAAAATACACTCATTACTTCTATGACGGGGAATAGTTGTGTCAATCGCCTTTATGAGTTTTTATATAAATATATATAAGTATTTCAGCAAGATCCCGTCTCATTTCCTTCATTTTTACTTTTTAGATTGGTAGATAGTTCATTAATGGAGGCAAATTCAATACTTAATTTTTATCCAAAAAATAGCTCGCTAAATTTCACAAATCTTTCTTAAACATGAAATCGATACTCTTAAGTGGAAATCATAAAGAATTGTTAGCACCATAAAAAATATAAAAAACAATATTTAAGCCCACATAATTTTCTGCCGCCACTTTTTTTATCATTTTAAACAACCTGATTAAAAACAACTGGGTATCGCCTTTTTGTAATTACCAACTTCATACAGAATAAGCGATTACCTATAAGGGATAATCTATCTTGTCACATGTTGATTGAAAAGCAAAAGGAAGTTTTTGCTGTTGACCATAGCTATTTTATTTCTGGACTTTCAAAACGTTTAACAGAGAAAAAACATTGAAACAGTTTTACAGTTAAACGTTCAAAAGAACATGAACATGAACATGAACGTCGTCACAACTCAATGATTTTACGATTACATTATTCTAACATTCGCACGTGTCATATTTTGCACTCTGTTTTTAACCAATTGGAATCCCGGGAATAGTTGCTTTAACCAATCAAAAAAAATATTGAATTTTGCACTCCTTTTTTAGCCAATTAAGAAAAAATATGAGTTTTGCACTCCGAAATATGATATATATTATCTCGTGATTAGCCAATCACGTTACAGATATTCACGCAACCTATTGATAAACTTCAATATCAACTGAGGAGCACGAAACCTTTTTAAAAATAAACAACTAAGATTGATAGATACTAGTTTCCAAATGTTTTAGATATTACCGAGGTGTGGAATTCCGGATTCAACATGTACGTTGATTATAACAATGTTATCAACATTAGAGAAATGGTGTCAACTGTGGAAGCCCGCCACCTTTACTTTCTGCGTAGTATTGACAAAGTTTTCGTCGTTTCACACTTGCAATTGCAGGCTCAGTAGTAATCTGCGGAAAGAAATACCTACATGTAACATACTCGCACACTTCTGCAAGTAGATCTTCAATGCAATCTTTCAATTTGATAGCAAATAATTGATATAGATTGTCGTCTGTTGTTTTGGTTACTCTTGAGTCATTTCTCTAAGGGAAAACAAATGATCGGTGGTTTTTATCAACATCTGGGCGTAATGATCTTCTATTAAAAGGACAGTCCATGACGCCAAAATTACTCAATGCTCAATGAAGTGATTAGTTTTATAATCTAATCCGATCATAGTTGAGATGTACTTTCTCAATGCTATGCATTGTAATAAGGTTACAGAGTTAATGCCTGACACGAAGCGTATAATCCAGTATTTTTGTGATAACGAGAAGAGACTTGCGAAGTTGGGTTAGTCGCAAAGCAGTTTCAGAAGGGTAGCTGGTGTAGTCGTCATGTTGGGATTAAAATTGTTTGCAGTCGTGTTTTTATGCCAGAAGATTTCTGAAGGACTTTCCGGTAATAAAATTGATTTTTAAATAAGGTCTTCCAATTTATTAACGAGGAATTTATTGTTGCTATTCCCTTCACCTGTTTTCACCAAGTACTAATGTTGTGTTTATTAAATATGGCCGCGGAGCATAATGTAATTTCGGATTAGTTAGGTCCATCCGAATAGGTCGACAAGATTTATTACGTTGAACTTTTAAAATATTAATCTACCGAACGGAGTGGTTTACGTTGGTAAATTTTTTTTTCTTTACCTTCAATTTAGTTTTGTGCCAACTAAAAGTATTATTTTGTCTTGTTTACACAGTTCATCTATCTCATCCGTCCTCAGCTTTCCCGTTATTCTTGTTTGATATTCTTCTGTTAATAATCTGCTATTCTTGGTCAAGGTTTGGTCAAAAACAGGCAATGATAATGAATTTCTATCATTTTCTTTTGAACACTTTTTCTTGTGCCCAAAATGAAACTTTTTTGAACCAAAAAATTGCACACACTACACTTTACCAATTCTTTGGATTTTCGCGATGGTCGGTCTCCTTGAAGTTTTGGGTTCTCTGGATTTTTTCAATCTCCTTTTGATTGAATTTGACTATACCTTCCCTCCGTCTTAGTAATCTCAACCAAACGTTGTTTACTAACGACTCTGGCTTCCTTGCCATGCTTTAACTTTAGGTGCCTCATTAATTTTTGTCGCATTTCACCACAAAATATACATTTGCGTAATGGTCGCTTTGATTAGACTTTTCTTTTCGGCCCCTTCTGAAAAATGAATTCATTATAACAAAAATATTAACTAAAACTAATTGCTAATCTTATCCTAATTCTTTGAAGCAATTTAAAATGAAAAAATCATTGATAGCTAGTATTAAAATGAATATATATATATATATATATAGTGATTGGTTAAAATAGATTAATAAAACCAAATTCATTATTCGAGTGGTTATAGTCACAGAGAAAGCAATATTTAATCATGATGGTGTTTATTTTTATCTTCCAGAAAATCTACAATGTAATTTTAAACCTTCGCATGAACTTCATCTTTGTAAAAATTCTTTCGCACGCTTAAAATCGTTAGCTTATTTCAATGTTTATAATAATCTCGTTCAAGCGCATCCTAAGATGTCGCATAAACGTTCCAACAAATTATCGGAAGTCAACGATGTGGAGTCTGCTGTAAAAAGGGCCAAGTTTGAACATCACAAAAAGAATGATGTCACTTTTGCGAAGAAGATTAAATCATCGAAAGATGCTGCAAAATCTCACAAAAAAGGTAGAACAAAATGCATTGGTATCTTACAATATCTTGTTTTTTTTTTAACGAGGCTCCCAGCAATTTATGAGTTGCCATTGAGACCAGCGATCCGGATTCTTAGTGTATTTAGATGCTCCCATGTGTGCTACGGTTACTTTTGTTGAAATACGGTGATTTTATTTATAACCGCTCACTAAACGACTTCTATCTATGATCAATTCTTCAGTGAACAGATTTCATGATTATGAACCTGCTCTGATGGAAGATTTCAATTTCGATACAGATTCTGATGGTGAGTGTCTAATCATCATTTAAAGTTCCACTTTCCCATTAACATTTGGTGGATTCAGCAGACAACACAGCAGCATGAATAATTCAAAGCTTTAAGCGTTTTATAAAGAGAAAAAGAAAACATGCCGTTATTACTTCTTTTTTAGTTACAAATATTTGTCTCGAACTGTGTGAGTTATTATTCTCGGTGAATTGTATTGCATCTAGAAGTTCGTAGCAATGTGAATGACGCATCCGCGTACGACGCTTCCGCGAATGACGCATCCGCGTACGACGCTTCTGCCAATGACGCATCCGCGTACGACGCTTCCGCAGATGATGCTTCCGCCTACGACGCATCCGCGTACGACGCTTCTGCCTACGACGCTTCCGCAGATGACGCTTCCGCCTACGACGCTTCCGCCTACGACGCATCCGCCTACGACGCATCCGCGCACGACGCTTCTGCGGACGACGCTTCAGCTTCGGCGTATGACGCGTACGCGTATGAAAATTTAAAAAATGGAAAAGGTTTGTATTTTGTTGAAAATAATTGTTTTAAACATATTGTTATGAATCGAAGATAACTTAAATGTATTTTGATCAGTGCTTCACTCACTCAGGAGAACTTAAATGTATTTTGATCAGTGCTTCACTCACCCAGGGGAAAAACTGTATTATTATTATTATTATTATTATTATTATTATTATTATTATTATTATTATTATTATTATTATTATTATTATTATTATTATTATTATTATTATTATTATTATTATTATTATTATTATTATTATTATTATTATTATTATTATTATTATTATTATTATTATTATTATTATTATTATTATTATTATTATTATTATTATTATTATTATTATTATTATTATTATTATTATTATTATTATTATTATTATTATTATTATTATTATTATTATTATTATTATTATTATTATTATTATTATTATTATTATTATTATTATTATTATTATTATTATTATTATTATTATTATTATTATTACGAATATTAAACCAATCACTTTTTTATCTTCATTTGCTCTTGAAGATGACGCAACTGTTTTAAATTACAACAATGTTGAGCTGATTGGGGATCTCCGTGATCCTTCAACTAACAAAGGTTTTAAAATTGGTCATCTTAATGTATACTCAGTGTATGTTTAATTACCTGAAGACTGTATAAGGAATCTCCCAAGGGGGATCCGATACTTTCTGTCTTGGGAATTTCAACATCAACTTGTCCTCCAACAATTCTCTTACTAGCCTAATGAAAGATTTCTCTAAGTCATGTAATGTAACCCAATTGATTAACTCTCCAACCGCTTGTAGTTGAATATTATCACGCGGCTCTTTCTTTTCAAGGAAATCGCAAGGACAGCAAACATTACATAAAGAAATTAAAGCATTATGGTAAATTTCTTTATTACGCTGTTTACAATGACGTTAATTGCATTGTTTTCGTTAAGATAACATTCATTTCGTGCGATCTTACACGACATTATTTATTGCTGAAGAAACCGACTGTAGTCATATGACAAGTAAACGTTTCTTTTTTAGCGAAAGATTTTAAAACGGCTATCAAACACTTGAAAGACGGTAAGTGATTCATTTTACTAATGTAGCTCAGTGATGTCAGTCAAATTGAAGAGATTATCTCCAACTAAAATTACTGCTTTGCTATGATACAAGACCGCTATTGAACCGTAAGATGTTATCCTCACTCTTTCATTTCTTTAGCCTTCTCTGATGTAAACGCCAAGAATGATAATTCTAAACAAAAGCGGGTTAGTTTTTTTACGTGACATTGGGTAAATAGGAGAAATTACGTATAGCCGTACCTTTAAAATAGCGGCTTCCCAATATTGGTTTTTAAACCTTTTGAAATTTATGTCTTCCAATTGATTTATGTAAATAACAGATTAAATATTTTTGGAATAGGTCGGTAAATACTAATATTATAATACTTTCAATATACTTTCATGCAAAAACGTTGATGGAAAATCTAATTAAAAAAATTCATATAAAAATATATAAAATATAAATATAAAAATTCCGCCCGCCCGCATAATGGAAATCGGCCTTAAGAGTACTAACCGTTTTTGAAACAACTTCAAATGGAAAAAAACTGTGTTCTTTGACAATAACAACTTTATCAAAAGTCATTGGCCGAACGCAGTTTTCAGTTGTGTTGCGTTTAACGCATTAATTGAGATAGTCAGTGCGGACCTTTGAGCGATCAGCGCACGTATGTGGTATTATTTATAGTAACTAGCTAAGCCCACATGCAAAATACACTCATTACTTCTATGACGGGGAATAGTTGTGTCAATCGCCTTTATGAGTTTTTATATAAATATATATAAGTATTTCAGCAAGATCCCGTCTCATTTCCTTCATTTTTACTTTTTAGATTGGTAGATAGTTCATTAATGGAGGCAAATTCAATACTTAATTTTTATCCAAAAAATAGCTCGCTAAATTTCACAAATCTTTCTTAAACATGAAATCGATACTCTTAAGTGGAAATCATAAAGAATTGTTAGCACCATAAAAAATATAAAAAACAATATTTAAGCCCACATAATTTTCTGCCGCCACTTTTTTTATCATTTTAAACAACCTGATTAAAAACAACTGGGTATCGCCTTTTTGTAATTACCAACTTCATACAGAATAAGCGATTACCTATAAGGGATAATCTATCTTGTCACATGTTGATTGAAAAGCAAAAGGAAGTTTTTGCTGTTGACCATAGCTATTTTATTTCTGGACTTTCAAAACGTTTAACAGAGAAAAAACATTGAAACAGTTTTACAGTTAAACGTTCAAAAGAACATGAACATGAACATGAACGTCGTCACAACTCAATGATTTTACGATTACATTATTCTAACATTCGCACGTGTCATATTTTGCACTCTGTTTTTAACCAATTGGAATCCCGGGAATAGTTGCTTTAACCAATCAAAAAAAATATTGAATTTTGCACTCCTTTTTTAGCCAATTAAGAAAAAATATGAGTTTTGCACTCCGAAATATGATATATATTATCTCGTGATTAGCCAATCACGTTACAGATATTCACGCAACCTATTGATAAACTTCAATATCAACTGAGGAGCACGAAACCTTTTTAAAAATAAACAACTAAGATTGATAGATACTAGTTTCCAAATGTTTTAGATATTACCGAGGTGTGGAATTCCGGATTCAACATGTACGTTGATTATAACAATGTTATCAACATTAGAGAAATGGTGTCAACTGTGGAAGCCCGCCACCTTTACTTTCTGCGTAGTATTGACAAAGTTTTCGTCGTTTCACACTTGCAATTGCAGGCTCAGTAGTAATCTGCGGAAAGAAATACCTACATGTAACATACTCGCACACTTCTGCAAGTAGATCTTCAATGCAATCTTTCAATTTGATAGCAAATAATTGATATAGATTGTCGTCTGTTGTTTTGGTTACTCTTGAGTCATTTCTCTAAGGGAAAACAAATGATCGGTGGTTTTTATCAACATCTGGGCGTAATGATCTTCTATTAAAAGGACAGTCCATGACGCCAAAATTACTCAATGCTCAATGAAGTGATTAGTTTTATAATCTAATCCGATCATAGTTGAGATGTACTTTCTCAATGCTATGCATTGTAATAAGGTTACAGAGTTAATGCCTGACACGAAGCGTATAATCCAGTATTTTTGTGATAACGAGAAGAGACTTGCGAAGTTGGGTTAGTCGCAAAGCAGTTTCAGAAGGGTAGCTGGTGTAGTCGTCATGTTGGGATTAAAATTGTTTGCAGTCGTGTTTTTATGCCAGAAGATTTCTGAAGGACTTTCCGGTAATAAAATTGATTTTTAAATAAGGTCTTCCAATTTATTAACGAGGAATTTATTGTTGCTATTCCCTTCACCTGTTTTCACCAAGTACTAATGTTGTGTTTATTAAATATGGCCGCGGAGCATAATGTAATTTCGGATTAGTTAGGTCCATCCGAATAGGTCGACAAGATTTATTACGTTGAACTTTTAAAATATTAATCTACCGAACGGAGTGGTTTACGTTGGTAAATTTTTTTTTCTTTACCTTCAATTTAGTTTTGTGCCAACTAAAAGTATTATTTTGTCTTGTTTACACAGTTCATCTATCTCATCCGTCCTCAGCTTTCCCGTTATTCTTGTTTGATATTCTTCTGTTAATAATCTGCTATTCTTGGTCAAGGTTTGGTCAAAAACAGGCAATGATAATGAATTTCTATCATTTTCTTTTGAACACTTTTTCTTGTGCCCAAAATGAAACTTTTTTGAACCAAAAAATTGCACACACTACACTTTACCAATTCTTTGGATTTTCGCGATGGTCGGTCTCCTTGAAGTTTTGGGTTCTCTGGATTTTTTCAATCTCCTTTTGATTGAATTTGACTATACCTTCCCTCCGTCTTAGTAATCTCAACCAAACGTTGTTTACTAACGACTCTGGCTTCCTTGCCATGCTTTAACTTTAGGTGCCTCATTAATTTTTGTCGCATTTCACCACAAAATATACATTTGCGTAATGGTCGCTTTGATTAGACTTTTCTTTTCGGCCCCTTCTGAAAAATGAATTCATTATAACAAAAATATTAACTAAAACTAATTGCTAATCTTATCCTAATTCTTTGAAGCAATTTAAAATGAAAAAATCATTGATAGCTAGTATTAAAATGAATATATATATATATATATATAGTGATTGGTTAAAATAGATTAATAAAACCAAATTCATTATTCGAGTGGTTATAGTCACAGAGAAAGCAATATTTAATCATGATGGTGTTTATTTTTATCTTCCAGAAAATCTACAATGTAATTTTAAACCTTCGCATGAACTTCATCTTTGTAAAAATTCTTTCGCACGCTTAAAATCGTTAGCTTATTTCAATGTTTATAATAATCTCGTTCAAGCGCATCCTAAGATGTCGCATAAACGTTCCAACAAATTATCGGAAGTCAACGATGTGGAGTCTGCTGTAAAAAGGGCCAAGTTTGAACATCACAAAAAGAATGATGTCACTTTTGCGAAGAAGATTAAATCATCGAAAGATGCTGCAAAATCTCACAAAAAAGGTAGAACAAAATGCATTGGTATCTTACAATATCTTGTTTTTTTTTTAACGAGGCTCCCAGCAATTTATGAGTTGCCATTGAGACCAGCGATCCGGATTCTTAGTGTATTTAGATGCTCCCATGTGTGCTACGGTTACTTTTGTTGAAATACGGTGATTTTATTTATAACCGCTCACTAAACGACTTCTATCTATGATCAATTCTTCAGTGAACAGATTTCATGATTATGAACCTGCTCTGATGGAAGATTTCAATTTCGATACAGATTCTGATGGTGAGTGTCTAATCATCATTTAAAGTTCCACTTTCCCATTAACATTTGGTGGATTCAGCAGACAACACAGCAGCATGAATAATTCAAAGCTTTAAGCGTTTTATAAAGAGAAAAAGAAAACATGCCGTTATTACTTCTTTTTTAGTTACAAATATTTGTCTCGAACTGTGTGAGTTATTATTCTCGGTGAATTGTATTGCATCTAGAAGTTCGTAGCAATGTGAATGACGCATCCGCGTACGACGCTTCCGCGAATGACGCATCCGCGTACGACGCTTCTGCCAATGACGCATCCGCGTACGACGCTTCCGCAGATGATGCTTCCGCCTACGACGCATCCGCGTACGACGCTTCTGCCTACGACGCTTCCGCAGATGACGCTTCCGCCTACGACGCTTCCGCCTACGACGCATCCGCCTACGACGCATCCGCGCACGACGCTTCTGCGGACGACGCTTCAGCTTCGGCGTATGACGCGTACGCGTATGAAAATTTAAAAAATGGAAAAGGTTTGTATTTTGTTGAAAATAATTGTTTTAAACATATTGTTATGAATCGAAGATAACTTAAATGTATTTTGATCAGTGCTTCACTCACTCAGGAGAACTTAAATGTATTTTGATCAGTGCTTCACTCACCCAGGGGAAAAACTGTATTATTATTATTATTATTATTATTATTATTATTATTATTATTATTATTATTATTATTATTATTATTATTATTATTATTATTATTATTATTATTATTATTATTATTATTATTATTATTATTATTATTATTATTATTATTATTATTATTATTATTATTATTATTATTATTATTATTATTATTATTATTATTATTATTATTATTATTATTATTATTATTATTATTATTATTATTATTATTATTATTATTATTATTATTATTATTATTATTATTATTATTATTATTATTATTATTATTATTATTATTATTATTATTATTATTATTATTATTATTATTATTATTATTATTATTATTACGAATATTAAACCAATCACTTTTTTATCTTCATTTGCTCTTGAAGATGACGCAACTGTTTTAAATTACAACAATGTTGAGCTGATTGGGGATCTCCGTGATCCTTCAACTAACAAAGGTTTTAAAATTGGTCATCTTAATGTATACTCAGTGTATGTTTAATTACCTGAAGACTGTATAAGGAATCTCCCAAGGGGGATCCGATACTTTCTGTCTTGGGAATTTCAACATCAACTTGTCCTCCAACAATTCTCTTACTAGCCTAATGAAAGATTTCTCTAAGTCATGTAATGTAACCCAATTGATTAACTCTCCAACCGCTTGTAGTTGAATATTATCACGCGGCTCTTTCTTTTCAAGGAAATCGCAAGGACAGCAAACATTACATAAAGAAATTAAAGCATTATGGTAAATTTCTTTATTACGCTGTTTACAATGACGTTAATTGCATTGTTTTCGTTAAGATAACATTCATTTCGTGCGATCTTACACGACATTATTTATTGCTGAAGAAACCGACTGTAGTCATATGACAAGTAAACGTTTCTTTTTTAGCGAAAGATTTTAAAACGGCTATCAAACACTTGAAAGACGGTAAGTGATTCATTTTACTAATGTAGCTCAGTGATGTCAGTCAAATTGAAGAGATTATCTCCAACTAAAATTACTGCTTTGCTATGATACAAGACCGCTATTGAACCGTAAGATGTTATCCTCACTCTTTCATTTCTTTAGCCTTCTCTGATGTAAACGCCAAGAATGATAATTCTAAACAAAAGCGGGTTAGTTTTTTTACGTGACATTGGGTAAATAGGAGAAATTACGTATAGCCGTACCTTTAAAATAGCGGCTTCCCAATATTGGTTTTTAAACCTTTTGAAATTTATGTCTTCCAATTGATTTATGTAAATAACAGATTAAATATTTTTGGAATAGGTCGGTAAATACTAATATTATAATACTTTCAATATACTTTCATGCAAAAACGTTGATGGAAAATCTAATTGTTTGGTAATTTTTAGAGCTCTCCATCTTCTTCTACATCTTCTTCTTCATATCCTACATCTTCTTCATATCCTACATTTTCTTCTTCATATCCTACATCTTCTTCTGCATCTTCTTCTTCATCTTCTGCATCTTCTTTATTAACTCTTGAACTACATACTATATATTTTATATTTTTATATATTTATATATTTTAGAAGCCTGAACAAAAACGCGGAATGCACTTCCACTCCGAATAGTCCGGTGTGAAATTCCAATCAACGCTATATATCTGGACGTTTTAACTATCGCTTCTGTTGTTTTCCTTTTTCCTTGTATTGTTGTGATACGCTATTATTATACAATGACTTATAATCTAGACACTTATATATTCAATATACACTAGCATGAAAAACATGTGTGTTCTATTCTTCAAAATTACGGCGTTTACATTTAAAACAACGTCAAACATCGACGCTATTTAGTCGCTTTTATTGACGCAACGACCCCCTCCTTCTCGTAGAAAATAAATTGATATCATTCCTACCACATGCGTAGCCATCCGGCGCATGCGCAATGGGAATGGCGTTCTGCTCTTAGCCGAAAGGTTCTGGGTTCGAGACCATGCTATCACAAAGTTTAGTAAGCGGTTATAAATAAACAATGTCGTATTTTATCAAAAGTAACCATAGCACAAATAGGAGCAAAAAAATACACTAAAACCCCGGGTCGAGGTCTTCATGATAATGCTTAATGAGCGTTCTGGAAGCCTAAAATGTTTGCCCGATTATTATCCATGTATGAAAAGTTAAGAAACTCTATCAAAGAAACATTTCATGTATTCATGGTTCTGAGTAAGTATTTCCAGCAGTTCACCTGAGTGAGCCGGTTTTTGACTCGCTAACCCCATCCATTTGCTATCAATTAACCCCCGGTGTGTCGTGTCGCTGAGTCAAAAGAAAATGTCTGTAGCGTATCTTACCGAACATACACTCATTCGAAAATTGTGCTAACATTCAAGTAAAGTTAGGTTGTTTTATAACTATAATTAATATGAAAGATCTTCATCACCTTGTATGAAAATCTTTTTCGTTATACTTTTTTACACATTTAATGTCTTCTTTCAGTTTCTTGTTTTGCGCACTTATCAACAACGTTTCTGTTTTCTGTATGTTTCTTGATTCATTGCAGACATGGATGGTTTCCACTGACACATGGCCTAAAATATTTTAAGTAGGCCATCATGACTGACAGAATTAGAAAACATTTTTTTCCAATTTTTGAGGTGGTTTTTTTGATGTTCTTTTTTAAATAAATGCGATTTGCGGAAATCAAACAAAGAAGAGGAGATAAACATTAAAGATTTCATACATACGATCGGAGTTTTTATTTGGAAGCAAAGATTCAAAGAACATGGATTTTTCAACTTCTGGAATCAAGTTTTTCATGACTACCCCGTGTAACCTACTTTAAATAAAAACGGCTATCATTATTAATAGCCACAAAAGATAATAAAAAACATCAATTAGCTCGCTTTCTTTTAACACCATTGATTCGTTTTACACCAAGTAATATCTTAAATTAACTAACATTTTGACATGTTCAAGCCTGTTCCATGATTCTGTTATAACCGATTAATCCACCACTGAATAGTTGATGCACAAAGCAACATCATAGATTTAAAGATGAGAGCTGATTCGCCTGTTATTATTGCTTTGGCTGAAGACATTAAAAACAAAGGTGACGTACTGTTTAACACTAGCATACCTGAAAAACATCAAATATCATTGTGATAATGTTGGCAATGCCGAATGAGAGATTACTTACTCATTGAAATACAAAAGGGTCAATACTATATCATATCAAAATAATCTAATATAGATATATATAAAACAATGGAATACAAACCTGAATAGTGAGGTCACTTTACCCCAAATTAGCAGGGCTTGACTCACTCGCATACGAACAGCACCTCCAAGTCCAAACAAAAGCGAGGAAAGAGGTAGCTCACAACTATCGTATTACATCAATAGCCCAACTGTAAAAGCAATGGATTAACGAGTTCAAAAATTTACACACTTTTGTTTTGCATTAAAAAAATGATTGAATTCAAAATTGAAGTCAAAATGTCTGATTTAAGCGGAGTTTTTCTTACAAGGGGTTCAAAAAAATTCCACTTAGCGAAAGTCCTACTTATCCGGGATCACATTTAAACGATGTCTTTCCTATAAAATTACTTAGAGAAGTTCAGGAGAGCAAGATGGATGGTTACACGCTCTAAGCACTTTTTAGTGGTCTTAACACGAGTTATACTATATAAAGTGTAACCTAGGTTTGATTTTATTCGACTGAATATGTAGATTGTTTGTATGAAAAGACACGTTTTCTCATGATCATGTTTAGTTCGCCGCTAACTAAAAGACGTAAACAACGCTTCGTTGAAGCATTGGGACTAATTCAAATCACTTCTGTTATATAGTACATTGCGTTGCGTACGCTTTGTGAATATAATGATGGGATCATTAGTCTCTTTTTGTTTATCACCTGTAAATCGTTTGAATTTTTCAAAAACTCCTTCCCTTGATCAATAAGTTGCATGAAGTATGGTTTTGTCGTGAGAAGAATCCCAAACTAAAGGTCCATTGTCTAAACCATTGTCGTGGATATTTGAATTTTGGAGCAAAAGATTGTCTCGCTTGCCTTGTTTCTTTTACAGTGTGTGCTTTCCCACCAATCAGCGTTCGCATCTCAGATGTTATTTTTTATCGGTTGTTGTGAAATGGTTTGAAATACAGTATATTCCCGATAAGTGGGACACTCAGGGGACCGACGAAATCTGTCCCACTTAGCAAATGTCCCACTTAAGCGTATGTCTATATTAGGTTAGGAAGTTCAACGGACCGAGAAAAACCGTCCCACTTAGTGAAAGTCCCACTAATCGGGGTTCCCACTTATCGGTAGTATACTGTATCTAAGCCCATGAAGCTCATAATTGTTGTCACTTCATTGACTCGATTATGAAACGCTTGTCACTTTAGTGTTCTGATGATGTAATTTTATACACTGTAAAATACGTTTTATCAGCCGATGTCTTCTTGCTATACAAATTCAAATCCCAAAGCAAGGTTCAATGTCTATTTCGGAAACCGCGATTTGATTGGTCTAAATTTTTCTACTAATCTTCTGAGAAGTTATTTTAATTTTACGAGCAGAAGTTTACGTGACATATTTTCCTCCATGTCTTTGAGAAAATGGTGTGACAAAAACAATGTTAGACTGTCTCCTGAGTCATTTCACGCTCAAACAATGTCCAGTATGTCAAATGGTTCTGAAAACATTTGCCAAAAACATGAAATATGTCACGTGTTTTGTTGTTTGTTGGTAATATTTATACGAAACCATTCTCAAAATTCCGTCGTGATAGAAGAGAAATTGCCGGGCTGAATTCCTTTTGTTCAACCATAGCTATTTAAAATGCAAGTGCCTTCTGTTTCATAACGTTTTGAAAAGATCAATATAGTATCCACGCTGTTAAATGTAGAGAGGCGCCGAAGTCGGTTACAGACACAAAATACGAATCAGTAATACGTCACCAATAAAAGCCGCAATAAAGAGGTTTCACTTTCTGAACTGTCACTTGTTATAACAGTTACTGTTTACTGTTTACATGTATCTTGCCTTAACACATTTTAGTGAAACAAATTAAAGGTTTGTAAGTGTTTTTATATTATTATTTTATTTGTAGCATGGCTACAATGTAAACAAAAACGGGGTGTGGCGTATTGCAACAAAAAACCTTAATATTCTTTTAGTGTTGTTTACTTCTGTCTTGTCAACCTTCAATTTTAGACCTATTAAATGAGTTTAATTCCGAATTGCTGAAATATATATATATTTATACTCCAATTTTAAAAACATATATACTATATATATTCAGTATAAGATAATTTCAGCTAGCTATTAGATTTAATGAACTTTCAAATTTTGGTCCTTCTCTTCTCAGGCATTCCATGTAAGTGTCAACCAGTGGAGTGAAAATGAAATATTTAAATTTCATTAAAAGCATGGTTGTTTTGGATGGCTATATTGTAAAATATAAAAATTTTGAAAATTTTGTTTTGTCGATTGAATGAATCGATCGAATGACGGCAATTTCCTTACCACTATTATAATGTTGAAAAGTGATATTTCGGTTATTATTGGTTGATTGCATAAAAATTAAGTGGCTTCATTAGTATTTAATTTCTTTATTATCAACAGGTGGGTCAAAAATGATAGATTCTAATGGTTTTTTCAATTTATTTTTATTTTTTCTCGGTGAAGAACGAGATGTGGAAAATCTAGAAAAATATTTTCCGTCATGTCACATTTTACAGAACTGTTTAAAAACGTGTATGCACATTTGCATTTGTTTTTTATCACAATTTGTTAAACATAATTTGTTCATTAAACACAACATATATATACATATTCTATTCATTGCTTTTATTTCTGTAGATCCAAAAAATGTTGAAAGTTGAATTGGAGTCCCTGCTGAAGCCTTTTGGCCAAGATCATTTGCTTGCATTTTGGGAGACTTTGACGCAATCTGAACAAAATACCTTTTATGATGAGCTAAAAGGAATTGACTACAAGTACATGATGAAGCTCTATAATGAAGCCAACGAGGAAATGAAAAAAGAGGTTAAAAAGGATGATTTTATGGAATGTCTCACGAAAGATTGTGTTGGAAAGAAAAGTTCTGCTAGTGTTCAACAACAAACGTTGTGGTGGGATAGTGGCTTGAAAGAAATATCTGAAGGACATGTTGCTGTATTGCTGTTAGCCGGAGGTCAAGGCTCACGACTTGGTAAAAAGATATTTATTGCCTAATGTGGAATAAAAATACTGTTATGTCATTGTTTATCAAACAAATTATTTATGTGATGCATATATATATATATATATATATATATATACGCCAACCTTGGTATAGGAACGTCCGCGTACGTATTTTTTTTGCGTACGCCAGATATTTTAAACTTTTATATCTATGATTCGAAGTGTGCAAAATGTACGGTGATGTATAGTCAACTGGGGTAAAAACGGGACAGTTAAAATGAAGGGGTAAAAACGGGACAGGCTAATAAAACACCTCAGATGAAAAATCTCAAAAATGAATAATACTATCTTTAGACATATTCTCCATCCATCATTTAACCACAAAAAACCATGGATACCCCTACCTTGTGTTAGTTTTAAAGATCCACTTCTCCCGCACACTCAAAAACCATAAATTAGCCGAACGTTATAAAAAAACGTTATAAACATTAGAAAAATAGTTGTAGAAACAAAAACAAATAGTCCTTGTACTGTCCCACATTTACCCCTTTATGACATTCTACTCTATACCCAAAACGGAACGCGTCCCACTTTTACCCCAAGGGTGTCCCGTTTTTACCCCAAATTGCGGGGTAAAAGCGGGACACATATCAGATCAATTTTTTTAAAAAGTAAAAGTCATTGACCAAAACCATTTTGCGCTCGTTCAAGGCCATTTGTAGCCCAATAAAATCACCAAAGATGGTAACCACAGTTACAGCGGTTCAAGAATAAAGTAAACATATGTTAAAATCGTCCCGTTTTTACCCCAGTTGACTATACCTGAATTCATATTTTCCGTAAGCCAAGCGTAACATATTTCTCTGACGTACGTATTTAGAAAAAAAAGAAAAACGTTGTTTCAGTTAGAAAAATCTGAGCATGGTGTGTCTACATCCTGACCCCCTAATGATCTGGTGTGTCAAAGAAGCCGTCATATCGCAGTAACCATTTGGAACTATGCCACAAGTTACTCATCTTTAAAGGGACCAGTCATTACACTAAAGTGCAGATCCTAGACGATACATAACTACTTTTTCACTATGGCAGAGGGCGGACCAATGCTGGAATGGCATAAAGCAATCAGCACATTGGAGAGAAGCTCATATAGTATTTATGTTGTTAAAGTTAATATTAAATCGTACGAATAAAGCATGCCTATGGAGGGAAAATCTCAAAACATAAATTGAAGGGCTAGCAAAGAACTTAGCTGTGCGATTAACGTTTTAATTATTTGCATTGAAACCACCATGCTTGATCTAAGTTATCGAAGATTTCAAAATATATATTATATATAATTTTTCTCATTTTGTTTCTATATTTCACTACTTGAGCTTGCCTGAAAGTAGAGCGCTTGAACCCTCTAACGAGCTGCAGATTTATCTGACCCAGCATTGGTGCGCATTCACCCGCAGTATAGATGTTTTCCGCGGTTTGGTTTAGCCTCTGGGTCGGCCTTCTCCACTGTAATGGTAGAGATTATCAAGTCATATTTATATAAATATATATACGTTACATAATGTATATTGTTCTATTCCTTTTATTATGTATAATATATTGGCATAATATATTGGCTGGCCTTTCTGGTATTATCATAACTAACTGATATTTACTCTAATAGAGATGGTGTCAGGTGACTCTGGTTCATTGAGACATTCAGGTCACCACCAAATCAATCGGTCACATTTTATACATCAAGGCATTGAATGTTAGCATGTGGAGAGAGAGCCGGCAACAGTTTGAGTAGTGATTAACAAACACATTGCAAGGAGACATAAAAATGCGGCAAGTGACAATGAATGAACTTTAAATGCACTTGGCCTCACAAAAAAATTTGCAAATCACTTTTGAACAATTAATTGGATCACTGCGCAGGATTCTACTAGACTAGCTATATACAGGGCCAGCACAAGGCCATTTGGCGCCCTAGGCGAAGAAGCCAAATGGCGCCCCTCTCAAAAAAAATTGACATCAATTTGTCAAAGCAAATTTCATAGACGTGAAAACAACACAAACTCGGAAGTGGTACATTCAATGTAATGAAAGGGAAAACACGATTGAAATCAGCGTCGAATGAACTATAATTTACGAGGACCATCGCATGTTGGAATAGTAGTTTCCAACATTGTTGAACGTTAAATCAACGACAAACGGCGAAAATATACCTTAGACGCAATTTAATTCAAAACATTGTTGCAAGTTTTGTCAGCAAACAACAGTGAAATGAAAATAGTTTGTTGAATGTGGAGTTATTTTAGCTTCACTTTCAGACTTTTTACTCAACTTTTATGAAATATTTAAATAGTAACGAGTAACGAGTAAAAACGCAAAGACGCAAAAACGCCTAAAAAAGTAACTTCGTTACATTATTCGTTACAATCCGAAAAAAGTAACGTCGTTACCGTTACAATTACTCAAAATGTAACTCGTTACTGCCCACCACTGTTGGGAGCACTACAGACTGCAGTATAGGCCTAACACAAGGATTAGCCCAAGTAGTTTCAAACGAAATCACGGCATACTATACAAAAAATCTCAAGCACGATATCGAGCATAAACATAACTTATGGAATGAACATAATGTGGACAATTGGACATATTATGGGTTATTATCGGCCAGTTTCACAACGTCAACGAATAACGTCTCTGCCATGATCATTTACAAAATCGTATCAGGCATCAGTATCGTATCAGTATACAAATACAATATAGGCTAAATAATTAAGAGTCTTGTCTCGTACAACGTCCAATACAGAAATGCCATCATCAAAATTTAACTTTGCGCGCCTTCTCCTTTTAAAATTGTGTAACCAGCTCAGACAGATCAAGTTTTAACGCCTGGTCATGTTCAATTGATACAGTTGCCAAGCCGACTAGCCTTTTTTGTGACATCGTAGAACGTAAACTTACATACGTAAACTTACATACTTGTATGTTTTTATAAGCTTTAGTTTGGAGAAACTCCGTTCACCACTTGCCACTGATACTGGAAGTGTCAGAATGATCCTTAAAACAATGGAAAGATTTGGAACATTATCCATGAGTTTTTGTTGTAGTATGAAGGTAAGTACTTCTTGAGGAGTCATAGGCTTAGGAATTCTTCGAGCTATTGCCGCAAGTTTGCCATACAGATCTGCAACATCAATATCCTTTTTTCCACTATGGGTTAACGATCTTTCTAAGTTCATACAGTCTTTAAGTAGATCTGCAGCACTTTTTTTTGTATGCTATATATATCATACATGAAACCAAATATGAAATTGCAGTTCTGCAATTGTTGAAACCTCTCTTCCACAGATTGTATAGCCATGTCTAAAACAGCATAGTAGAAATCTACTTTGAATTTTTGCTTTGGAGCTAGTGGTTCATTTTCGGCCTCATAATCAAACTGCGTCCTTTGTCTTCTGCTTCTAATTTGTTCTGCCTCAAAGTGCGGCGGTATCTCTAATTCGTTTGCAATAACCGTTGCATCTGAAAAAACCTTTTCAAAGCTATCATTACATCGGCAATTCACAAGAAAATTTTTTGTTGCAAGCAGTTGATTTGTTGCTGCATTTAAATCAGTTTCTTTTCCTTGCAAGAGCTTACTCGTAAGATCGATTTCGAAAAGGATGTTGTACCATGTTACAAGGGATGCCACAAACTTAAACTTAGAAATTGCATCAGCATTGGACTTAGCGTCAATGCAGGAGGTATTTCCAGATGAACCTGTTAGACTTGTATCCTCATAGATGTCCATCAAAGCATCATAAACATTAGCAAGATAATATCTCAGCGGCTTCAAGGCATCGATCTGACTTTCCCATTGCGTTTCACTCAATGGCTTGATTGTTACATCGGAACTTGGTAGATGGCTGATGAGGACTTGCCAACGCTTAGTGGATGCAGAGAAATAATTATATACCTCTTGAACCAAATTGAAGAAACTAGTTGCTGCCAAGCAGCACTGAGCTGCATCATTGACGACCAAATTTAAAGTATGTGCAGTGCACGGTACAAAAACGCACGTGGGTTTATGTCTAGGACTCTCTTCTGTATGCCATTTTTTTTGCCTTTCATATTACTTTCGTTGTCGTACCCTTGACCGCACAGATTTTCGATTGGTAATCCGAGTTGTTCAAGCTGTTTGGTAAGAGTTTGAGTTATGAAAGTGCCCGTAGACGCATGCATTTCAACAAATCCCAAGAAATGTTCT
Organism: Candelabrum cocksii; assembly: GCA_963930725.1. Classification (NCBI taxonomy): domain Eukaryota; kingdom Metazoa; phylum Cnidaria; class Hydrozoa; order Anthoathecata; family Candelabridae; genus Candelabrum; species Candelabrum cocksii. The sequence continues at coordinate 2,172,225 of OZ005677.1, read as the reverse complement.
CTTATGATAACTTCAGGCTCAGCGATTTCATCATCTGATTGCTGTATTACATCCACAAAACGTACAATAATTGTCATTTGCTCAGTATGACTGACATCAGGTGTGCAGTCCAGAATAATTGAATAGTATTTGGCCGATTTTATGCGAGTTACAATTTGTTGCCGTATAGCACCAGCCAGCAGTTGAATTAGTTCATTTTGGATTTCTTTTCCGAGGTAGTGAGTCATTGTTTCTTGATCTTTAACTCATCGCACATGTTCATTCATAATAGGATCAAAAAGCGCTAAGTACTCTACAAATTTAAAAAAAATTCCATTGCTCGCACAGTGCAACTTTTCATTTGTACCACGGAATGACAAGTTTTGCACACCAAGAACTCTGACCAAAGCAATCAGACGTTGTAAGATATTTCGCCAATATTCTTCTTCTTGCAGGATTTTCTGGTGGTTTAGCGCACCAATCGTTGTTCCCTTACGTAAGCGTAATTCAAGTTCACGCCACGCTTGATAATTTTCTAAATGGCTAGTATTTCTTTCATGTGAAGAGAGAATGGCCGCAATATTCTTCCAATCTTTCGAACCGGTTTCTTGAAGAGATGACGCACCATTTCTTCTGCTGAATAGCTTGCAACAATAACAAAACATCACATTGTTTGAGGTGGAATATATCAACCATTCGCGGCTTACTGCTTTGCCGTTTGCTAGCCTCTTCTTATAGTGTAAAGGCGAAAATTGTCTGTTGCTCGTATCCTTAGGAAATTCATGCGCAATGACCTGCTTGGGTCCATGTTGAACTATAAGCTGCCGCACATTGTTGCTGCAAGAGTTGGGCCATTTGGCAGGGTCAGTGTTATTAAAGTTAGGTTCAACTCCATCGTCTTTGTCGGAACTGTCTGTTATATCATCGTCAGCCTCGACACTTTCAGTGTGCTCTGTATTCGCGTTGTTTTCTGAAACTTCTCTACTTTGCGCAACTTCTATCTACTATCAGAGCTAGCTTCAACAACAATGTTCTGATCTTTATCTACTGCCGGAGTTCGAAGATACTTCAAGAAAAAGTTTTGTTGCTTTGCATGTTCCTTAGTATTTTCTGCCTTCCTTTTCCTGTTCTGAGCTCCTGAAAGTTTTTTACTTGACATAGCTTATGTAAAATGAAACACACGCTCAACTTGCTTTGCATTAGCCTATATATGGTTTGTTTACAAAATAATGCTACCATTTTTAATTTTTTTCCCGACGTCTTGATTTTCGTATCAGTGGCCGCGTTATATGAAAAAGGCTAATTACCAAATAAGCTATAGATTGAGACATCCTATTTTGATCCAAATGAAAACTGAAGCTGATATTTGAGAGATAAATCGTGTATGACGTAAAAATGACATCATTATTTGCTACAAACTACAATTGGTACAAATGCAAAGGTTATCTGTATGTTAACGCCTTTACTAATAATGTAAACAAGACTATTTTACAATTTGCCATTGATAAAACAGCTCTTTGATAAAACAACTATTTTGCATAAAATTCACCGTTTTATGGCCATTTCGGCACCCCCTGAGCTCGGCGCCCTAGGCGATAAAACAGCTGCTTTGATCATTGAAGGTATCAGCAAAAAAAAATCCATTAGCGTTAAATAACGTATTTATACTTTATACTAATATACCTAACATAATTTGGATTAAATATTTCTTTAAAGAGAAGTTTTTCTCAAAGGAATAATACACAAGAATATAAATATTTATAATCGTTACGGGCGCCCGACATTTCGCCGCACAATTTTTCAAGGCCTGCACAGTTATTCTTTCTTATAGAACTAATGAGTGCAATTTTAATGGGTTATATAGCCAGGCCCGGCGCTACCACTAGGCGAACTAGGCGGCTGCCTAGGGCTCCGAGCTCAGGGGGCGCCGAAATGGCCATAAAATGGTGAATTTTATGCAAAATAGTTGTTTTATAAATTTTTTTTAATTGTTTAAGTTTTTGTTGATACCTTCAATGATCGAAGCAGCTGCTTTTAAACAATTGGTGAATTAATTATGCACAATCAAAGTCTTGTGTGAAAACAAGAACAAAATGCAAATGCCGTTTAGAATGTCAACTAACTGGCACTTATAATTAATCGTGCCGTAGTAATACAATTATCCTGAAATTCGACAATCACATATTTAACAGAGAACAGCTTTTAAAGATATAAAATGTTACGGCACATATTTTCACTAGCAGAATACAGCTTTAACAAGTTAAAATAGAACGACTTCTTCAGTGATAACCATGTCTTCTTGAAATTAGGAAAAAGTTAACCCGTTAAAACCTAGCTGTCATGTTTATTTTCTTCAGAGTCTACTGCATGTTTATTGGTTTTGTGAAAGTGCATTGTTTTTGTAAACAAAACTGAATGTCTCTTTGCGGTTTGATCTTTTTTCCTTTCATCGAATTCAGCATAGTTCTTCTGCATTTATCTGTCTCTAAGTTGAATGGAACTTTTAAACAACCTGTAGCATCCGTGTAAACATGTCTGTTGGTTTTCTTTGAAAATCACTCTTCTTTTTATATTTTATGTTACGTAACAAACCTTTCGAACTGTTTAATCATCAAAAAATAAATAAATAAACAATAATTTGTGAAATAAATAAAGAAAAGTGAAATAAAAAGATTCTTCAGCATTCAGTAATTTTTTTTCGTAATACAACAACGTATCAGCCATGAATGACGTATGCATGTGTCGCATGACCAACAAAAAGAAATGAAATTTCACGCGCCCGAATATATGTACTCTTCATACATGTGCCCGATTGATTTGCGTGCCCGATCGGGCGCGCTATATACCACATCGCGCCCGTTATATTGGACGCAGTTAATTCTAATTTGTAGAGGCCTGCTGTGTTAGTCTGTTTTAATGTAGACCAAATGACAAATTATGTAGGGCAAAACATAAAAATATGTCTACGCGAAAACGTACGCGAAACTCGTATCTGCGTAATTTTTTTGCGTAGGCAACAATTTTAATAATGAGAAGACTGATGATAGGGTTACCATTATGCTTCTTGACTCGCCAAGACTCCATATGGCCAATATGGTATTGATTCAAAACCACACCATTAAAATTCACTCTTTTTAGAAGAGGACGTTTATTGGAAAGCAGCATTAAATTAATCATTTACGGTAGTTCTGACATGTAAACAAGTCAGTTAGAAACTGAGTTGTTTAAGTCTCTTCACAAATAGTAATTTCTTCTATGTTGACAAAATGTTGAATGAATGTTGACAAAAAGAATTGAAGATGTATAATGAAGACCAATCAGATCATACATCATCAAAACAAACTGTTTAATGGGAGGGAGCTTGGCATTGGATTAATCATTTCAATGGAACAATTAAAAACAAACCTTTTAATAAACCAGGGAGAATTTATGTTGTTAAGTGTCCCTAAAAGGTTTGGCCAATACCCTGAAATTGTAGCTTAAAATATTTTAATTGAAATAACTTTGACTCATAATAGTTCACCTTTAGTAATACTAACATTTGTGTTTCTTTATTTTTGTTCTTGTGTCTAGGAGTTAACTATCCCAAGGGCATGTACAATGTTGGACTTCCATCAGGGAAAACACTTTATCAGCTACAAGCTGAGCGGATATTAAAACTAGAAAAGATGGCGCTTGATAAATATCAAAAACACGCCCATATAAGATGGTATATCATGACCAGTGATGCCACATTGGCTGCCAGTAAAGCGTTTTTTGAAGAAAACTCCTATTTCGGTTTGAAGAAGGAAAACGTTGTGTTCTTTGAACAAAACCAGTTGCCCTGTTTGACGTTTAGCGGCAAGATGATGCTGTCTACTAAAGGTAAATTTTTGTTTGCACTACATTTCAATATACTGCAAACTCCATGAGATGTTATCATTACATTAAATGCACAAAACAGCAAGCTTTTTCAGTTTGTATTTCACATTATTAAATATCACATCAAACTTCTTTAGTTAGTTTGCTGTTGGTCCGAAAGTAGCACTCTTGAACCCTCCAACGACCTGCAGATTGTACTTGACTGTAATAAAGGCATTCATGTCATTGCCCAATCGATTGGTTGCATTTTATACGTCGCCGTCAGTGCATCTGAATGCTAGCATATAGGAATAAATTATATAATAGTAAAACTTTGAATGAAAAGAAATCCATTAATAATAAACATTGACTGTTACATTGGTCAACAACCAAATTTCATCGGACATTGACCGATGACCGACAGCTAATTTAGGGCATGTTTTTCACGCGCCATTTTTGCTCCAACTTTGAAATCAATATTAACGTATGTGTCAATGTGTTGTTTTGAGATTGTTGGATGCTCTACTGATTTGTTTTCGTTACAGCTAGCATTTCGAAAGCTCCCGATGGAAACGGAGGACTGTATGGAGCCCTCGTGCATCGAAATATTTTAGCTGATCTTGAAAAACACGGTGTAAAGCATTTACAAGTATACTGTGTCGATAACATCTTAGTGAAGGTGGCTGACCCCTCGTTTATTGGGTTTTCTGTGGAAAAACGACTTGAGTGCTGCAACAAGGTGGGGAAATTTCAATGCTCGCTTTGCGATACGTGGTTCGAATTCTTCATAAAAAATCAACACACAATTACAACATTACTATAGAATACAACTTCACGATTTAGTTATCATGAGACAAATCTGTCCGCCATTATGCATATATCAGAGATGCTGTGACCGGCCATAATAATAACAAAACATGGTGGATGAGATGTGCATATCGTAACATTATCTTATCTCATTATCTTATCTCAAAACGGCTTTGCATTTCAACAAATGTATTAATCTGCAATAGTACTAAGGATTTTTTGCTGTTTATCATACAGTATACTCATGGTTAGTTTACCTCACCCTGTTTCAATACCTTTCAATGACAGGTCATTGTGAAAGTTGACCCTAAAGAATCGGTTGGAGTTGTTTGCAAACTGCACGGGAAATACCAGGTACACAATGTTTGTTGGCTTCGACTCACCCTGTAACTTTCTCTCTCTTTATCATGGATTACCATCCAGCCCAAATGTTTTGTCTATTGAAGAAGTGATGCAAAGAATTAAAAAGCAATACTGGGCTTATTATACTAGGTGGATCACTGTATTGTGTGTATATGTGCCATTCAGCTGAACTGATATTTACGGATAAAAATTCACTCAAAATGCAACTTTAACATGTCGATTTGTATACCTCTGCCTTTGTCAAAAATCAACAGATTTCAAAATTCTCTGAATATGACAACGACGTAACTCAAAGTAAAATTCACATTTTTTCTAAAAATAAACAAGGTCAATCTCAAAATGAGATAATCATCATCATCGTCATCATCATCATCCTTTTAACGTCGCTTTTCCATGCTTGCACGGGTTGGACGGTTTTAAAAGATGATTTTCTCCAATTATGGAGGTAATGTCCACTGTTATCGTAATACACTTTTGCAGATTGTAGAGTACAGTGAGATTTCGCCTGCCGTCGCAGAGAGGAGAGATCAAGACGGCAGCCTTCTCTTTAAAGACTCAAACATCTGCTTGCATTATTTCAGTTTGGAATTTTTAAAGAGACTCTGTCGGTAGGCGCTCTTAATTCTAAATTCCAAACAAACATTTATGGTATTTAATACATTTGTATTTATGAAATTAATTCAAGTTGATTTTATTTGTAAAAAATGATACAAAAAGTTGTAATGTTACTTATAAAATTTTGTTTAATATTTTAGAAAAAACTGATTTTTTTTTAACAAGGCTTCCATAATGCTCATTTAATTGCTCCCATTTGTGCTACGGTTCTTTTTGATGAAATACGGCGTTGTTTATTTATAACCGCTCACTAAACAACTTTGTGATAACCTGGTCTTGAACCCAGAACCTTTCGGTTAACAGCCTAACGCCATTACCATTGCGCTATCGCCAGATAATGTTGACAAAGAAGCTGAACAAATTAAATTAAAAACTATTAGTGACTACATGAAACATGTTGGGAAAAGGTATTTAGCTTGGTGATGCCCCATTTTCCAAACCTAATGGTTCCTCCTTCGTTAATCACAAAAAATGAATTGTGCAAAGAAAATGCATTATCTTGATATGTTATCTGTCTCATTTTAGCGACCATTTAATGGAGTTGCCTCATCACATCGCGAAAAAGAAGATCCCCCATGTTGATCTGAGTTCCGGTGAGGTCATACAACCAAGCACGCCAAACGGAATGAAACTCGAGAAATTTGTTTTCGATGTCTTTCAATTTTCCACGTAAGCTGTTTCACTATGTGTTTGTTTTTTTTGTTATTTACTGTTCACTAAAAATACGATTCTGTTTTTTTGCTTGAATTCATGGACAGAAATTTGCTTTCTTGCAAAAGAAGTTTCCACTTTTCAATTATTCTTTTTGAATTTTTGCGAATTCGTCATGTTAATTCTACGTTGCACACTTAGTAAATTCGCTGTGTTCGAAGTTGAGAGGGATGAAGAATTCTCCCCGTTGAAAAACGCATCGGACAGCCTCAAGTGCACGCCTGATACATGTAGACGAGATTTAGCCGCCCTTCACGCGAAGTTCCTGGCCAATGCTGGCGTTAAAATTGACAAGTAAGTTGATTGAGTGATAAAACTATATACATGGGTTTAGTTAGTGTATTTGCAAACAAAATGTTTTTATTTCCATCCCTAACAGCGTTTGTGTAATCACACATATTACTTGACACATCTCACAATAAAAACCGCTGAAAAACTGGTTTAAACGCTTTTGACACTGCAATGCTATGATGATACCAAATGAAGAAGCAGGAAGACCACCACCACCTCCACGAAACAAAGTGATTATGAAAAGCGGTCAGAACGAAGCAGACAACGATTTGTTTGGGGAAACACTCCAGGAAATGAAGCTGTTCAAGACCTGAAAGGCAAGCTACGAGGAGATTGTATCTTGGCGCAAAAACTTGTTCATATTACCAAAGGGATCCAGTGATAAAGAATACATCAAAGAACTGATAAGATCGATCAATGAATGGCTGGTCGAGAGTTAGGGAGTGCGATATGTACGACATGCACGTAATGCCAGCACTGCTTCTACAAAAACCAGCGAAAATTTCAAAAAGCAAACATCACGTGGACGCCTTGAAGAGACGAATGGACCGATGGAAAAAGGAGAATTTCAACAAATTCTGAGCGGCTTCCTTCGAAATGGCCCTTCAAAAATGCCTACCACAACTAGGAAGAAGAAAAACACCAGTCTTATATCAAGGAAGTTCCGTGAACATATTGGAAAAGGGAATCTGAATTCGGCAGTCAAACTTCTTTCAAACAACATGGAAGGAGGGATATTGCCTTTGAACGACGCAACGAAAGAGCTATTAAAAGTGAAACATCCAGAAGGAAAAGAGGCGAAGAAAGACACTCTATTGCAAGGTCCACTGCCAACCGTCGAAAATGTAATTTTTGACGTCATCGATGATGACGATGGAGGCGGATACTGATATTGAGAGATTACGGGGGAAGCAGGAAACGACCTACGAAAGGCGATAGCTTTGTTAATCAAATCGATTTGCATCACAGAAGTAAACGATTCGTCGCTAGCACCATTGATGGCTTCAAGACTGGTTCCACTCGACAAAAAACCGGGTCTTCGACCAGTTTGGGGTTGTAGAAGTTCTACGATGCATCATGGGAAAGATAGTAATGAGCACGTTTTCCGAGGATATTGCAAAAGCGTCATCAGATGCTCAAATGTGTGGCCGTAGTTCAGGTAGTGCAGCAGCAATACACGCTAAGAGAAAAATGTTCGAACACGAAAACACAGATGCAGTCATCCTGGTCGACGCTTCCAACGCGTTTAACAGCATGAACAGATATGCACTTGGGAATGGCCATCTATGCAATTGCAGAAAAATTAAGAGCATTAAGAAAGTGGTGGGACAACCTTTTCAGGATTGACTCAAATTATGGTTATTTTCCTCAGCCTACAAAATCTTGGCTGATAGTGAAAGAGGAGAAAATGGAAGAAGCTATTCGAGTGTTTGAAGGGTCGGCTATTCAAATTTCAGTCGAAAGTGAACGACATCTCGGAGCAGTGATCGGCACGAATGAGAACAAAAAGAAATATGTTAATGGCAAGATCGACGGTTGGACGAACGAAATCGCCGTTTTGCCCTTGGTGGTTTGGGGTTAAAGATCTTCTTCGAAACAGCGGCGATGGAGGGACCACCAAGATTCCGCAAAGATAACAACAAATCTTGCAGACCCTTGGAACAAACGACAGTGAAAGCAGTACCAAACATCAAATGAAAGCGGAACGTGGGAAGAGGTATCAAGAGAAACTCCAACAGTTCCTGAACACGTGAGATGAGAAGACAAAGAGGAAAATGGAAACTCTCAACCAAAAAGGGGTTTCGAATTGGTTAACAACGATACCCATCAAAGATCTCGGTTACGAGCTGACGAAACAGGAATTTCGCTGTTTCAATCACATATTTCCATTCACAAATATCTAATTTGCGCGGGTTGAAAAAAATCTTTTGGCCGGTGTCACAGTAAATAAGGACTCCCGTAAATTTGCACTCCCCAGTCATTATTCTAGTAATTATTTACTAGTAAATAATGACTCCCCCAGTAAAATAATGACTCCCCTGCGTTTTATAAGTTTTAACTTACCGTAAATGATCGATTAAACGCCCCGGCCGTTTATTTAAAAATTGAACATTTTAGGGGAGCATTTATTCGAAAGGGGCGTTTAACTAAGAGGGGCGTTTATTTCAAAATGCAAAAATTTGGATAAAACAACCTTTTTTTCTGAAATGATATTACGAGTCGCATGCAAGCAGACGACGGTTAAATATGATATTACAACTGTTAAAACTCAAATTTCAATGTCAGTATCATCATCATCTTGGCTTGGTGGTACCTGGAAAATATGTTGCTCGGTGCGAGTATGGAAAAATGGCGAGAGTGTTGTGCGAAAAGCTGCAAGAAATCAAAAAGAAATACAGCCATTTTGAATGGAGTTTTGAAAAAAACGAAGCTCAAACTTGTAAGTTTCCGGTGGAAATAAATATAGCATATTCCTAACAATAAACATTACTCTCTCCTTCTTTGCATGGCTATTACGGGTGGGGCGTTTATTCGAAACCTCGCCATTAAAATTCACTCTTTTTAGAAAAGGGGGCGTTTATTTGAAAGGGGCGTTTATTTACCAAATCAATTTTTACACGGGGGCGTTTAATCGAAAGGGGCGTTTAATCGATCATTTTTTATTTTTTTTTGTCGAATTAACCCTAATGTTGGTAACGGGCGTAAACGAGGGTGTCTATCCTCTTTTCGTTAGCGCAAGACGTTGGGTGTAACTGTTGATGCGGGCGCCACTTCTACCATCAACACCCGTACTTTACCCCCATCGAAATGTTACTCATTCGCTGAGTCGGCGAGGCCGGGAGGATTTGAACTCGCAACCTCAGAAATCTGAAATTGCAAGCGCTCTACCAACTGAGCTATCCCGACCTCATCGATCATTTACGGTAACCAGAACCTGAACATGGCCTACTTTTTAGGGATTTAAAAAATAAAACCACCGGAAAAAAATAATTAAACAAATAAAACTACCGGAATGTCGTGAATGCTTTTATAGTGATTCTTTAAATATTATCACAAAATATCTCCTCAGTTGTTGCGTGGCAACAAACCGGTGTCATCTGGTTAATTCTTGCTCTATGTTTTTTTAGTGATGCGCTTTGCGAAATTTCGCCTTTAGTCTCTTACGGAGGGGAGGTTAGTATGTACAATAAATCTTGTTTATATCGCATTGTAGAGAATGTCATGTATGACCATGTTGTAGAGAGTATTCATCCTGGCCTCACGCTCTATTGCATAGTGTTTTAACCGCAATGCCGTGAATAGATCTCTTGTAGATTTATTAATTCGCGATTCCAGGGGCTTTCTGAGTTTCAAGGAAATTCCGTCGAGAACGGCGACGTCATTCTAATCAACGACGATTCTCATTGGTCGGTTGTTTCAAAGAAGCAGTAACAAGTAGAAGCGACACATTTAATTTGACGCCATTTTGTAACACACTATGCACAGTAAATTTCAAATCATTATTTATGTTTCTATTCGAGAATATCTTTTTTACTAATTTCCAATAATTATTATGTGGTCATAATTTATGTAATTTTAGTGGGCTAATATATACTAATTTATGTATTTTTAGTGGGCTAATATATACTAATTTATGCGTGTTTTTAGTGGGCTAATATATACTAATTTATGCGTGTTTTTGGCGTGCTATTATAATGGAATGTATTTGTGAGATGTTACTAGTTTGAATTTATTGCGCGTGTGGTGAATAGTAGAAATTTAATAATACAACTACTGTGATGTGATTTTATTTAGAATATCCTTCCTCGATCAGTTCTTCCCCATGTTCCAATATCTTTGATATTCAATTCATTCCAAAAGAAAAAGCAAGGCGTCCAACAGCAACTTATAAACTATAGCATTTGGCTACATGTGACTCGCTCAGTCAATAACTAAAGTCACTCACAGGGTTAGGGTTAGCGACCCTAGTTAGCAACTCTAACGGACTAAACAGGATGGTAGGTGACCCCTTAATTCTATTCCGGCTGGGGTCTTGGTACCCTCTCACATTCCTGCTTTTTTCTACCACGAAATAGGTAGTTTAATTATAAGAGGGCATCCATACGCAGTAAAACTCATCATTTTCGAAACCATTCCACCTGTACGCTTCTACACCCTAACCCCTTGCGTACGTACGCATGTTTATCACGAAATATTATCTCTTCCTGTTTTAGACGATGGAAACCAAAGTGAGCTAAAACTTTTCTCTATTGTTGAAGCGTCCTTGATTGATTGGTATGGACGTAACCTTGCCGTGGGTTGAAAGTTAGTTTCTTTGAAAAATAAAGGTTTGCTGAGCTTTTGCTTCCCTGTTAAAATTGAAGTTGTTTTTGTAAAATAAATTGGCGCTTTAAAAAAACCTATCAAAGGCATAAAAAACAAAAGATAGAGTCACAACACTGCATACCTACTCAATGTCCTTGGCACCCCTGTACGCACATGTATGTATTTAGGGGTGGCCCCACCCTATCTGCGTACGTTCTTTATGGATGCCCCCTAACTTTAATTCAACTTTGTATCAAGTTTAATATGGCAAATTACGGAATAGTTTTGGTAAAATACCGAATGAACAAAAACATCGTGTTGGTGGAGGTGGTATTCTTTATACATACTTGATTTTCCATTTTACTGCCGAAACATCAAATAAATATTGTTACTTATTACACTTTATTATTTATTCTTAGATATAAAAAAGATAACATTGTTGTAAATTTTAAATTAAAAATTTAATCAACAAGCCATATCCAGTGTATATCAAGTCATATCCTAACAAGTTTTAGCTACAATTTCTTTATTATAACATTTTACATATTTATATACTAACAAACTGTTCATTGTACATTTTTATTGGTAAACAAACAAGAAAAAAAAAAAAAATATCCAAGTCATATCCATATGTACCATAGATGCATTAATTTTTTATATCAGTTGAATTGCTCGTTTATTTTGTAAAAGATGATAACCGATTCTAATATTATGCGGCGTTTCTTCATAATATGCAATGATTTCTGTTTACTTCAGTTCAAATTGGTGATTCATCAACTAAATACACGAACATTAAAGAAATTTAAATGGTTTTCGTTGACGTCACCGTTTTAAACATTTAGCGAATGCAAGAGTTTTCTTTCGTTACATACGCTATATTCAAAACATTCGTGTAAAGAGAAACAGAATAAAACTGTCTGCTAAAACATTATTGCTAAACCATGAAAGTATAAAAAAAGAGTGAATTAAATGAAGAAATTTTTTTTCCTAGCAACAGTTGCCATAGTAATCTTGAAAAACACGTATTCTCAGTATATATTATTTACAATGATTGTAATACACGTTATATAATACTCTCGTTACCATGGCAACCGTAGCTAGGAAAAACATTTCCTTATTTAATTTATAGAATACAGTGAGTTGATTATCCTTACCAATTTTCGGCTTGATAGGATAAAGCTATCTGGAGATAAAATGTCACAACCTGCTCCATTCTGCGGTGTTGCCAGGGGCATGGCGCTTAGCAACAAAGTAATTTTTTTTTTGTAATTTTTTATTATTCACTTTCATTTGATAAAGAAATTTTATCTGTGTTGTGGTTCTATTTTGAGTTTTGTCTTTATACCTTATTTTAGGATTATTGGATCTGGGACCTCCAACTTGCTGAGTAATAGCTCGGATAATAACAACTCTAATAATTAATAACTGTACCTATTGGTTCTAAGTAGACCACTTAGACCGCTGAGCCATTACTTCTAAATTCAGCTTCTTTTTATATCTCCTTTGATGAATAATTATGCACCCTTAATTATGCATTCGTCTATTCATGAGACCAATGTTAAAAACATGTTTGAATAAGGTTTTACAGTTAATGAGGTAAAAAGTTGGAAAAAAATAAGAAGTCGCTCTTAACATTTCCTGAACTGATGAATAAGCCAAAATCAAAATAGATTCTTCAAAAAAGTACATCAAAAACACATTTCAAAGGATACGATTTTATGTTCATGTAAATAAAACGAAATATAAAAGCATCAAAAAGGAGAGTACTAAACGAATTTCAAAACTCTTTTCGTTCGTTCATCCCTAAAATATTTACAAACGTCATCAATAAATTACATTTTCATTGGCTTCTGCGTTTAAAGTGGCGCCCTCTGATTGGCTCGCGTCATTTTTGATTGACAGGCAATGCCATCATGTTAAATGAGATCTTTTTTATTTAGCATGTCTTTGAGCGTGTGGTAGAATTGCACTTGATCGTTGGCTTCCATTAGCAAGACTTGTTGAAGCAGTTTACTGGGATTGTACGCACTAAAAATAACAGATTCGTGAGACATCAAGTTATTTTTGTAACAAAGGAAGTCAAGAAGATTCGTCCATGTTATCCTTGGGGATTTCCCGAAAGTGTTAGTGAATTTCACCAATAGAAATGTCATAGGAAAACCTCTAATTGAATAAATTAAGGACCGGGCAAAGTTAGTTTTTGCTGATGGGAAAAGCCTTTTCACATCGAAACTTCCCTCATCATCACCTCCTTCTAAACAAACACGGTATTTTTAATGGCTTACCTCACGAAGCTAGCAATGTACACATTGACGAAACACCCCATGAGGTACTGGCAGTCAAACCGGTCCATAATCCCCCCGTGACCTGGGATAGTGTCCGCGAAATCCTTTGAAGAACAGAAGTTGAAAATTCATTGTTAACCATATAGAGCAAGAAACATACTAGCTATACAAAGTGGTATGTAACGGAAATATGACATATGTTTGTGTTTTGTTTTGTATATATAAAACCTTTCAGGTGTCACTGCCTTGTTCTGCATAATGCTATTTAGTGACACCAACCATATATTTTGTTGACTTTGTTTTCCTGTGGATTTTTATGAACAAACAAAAATAGTCAATTGAAACTAACTTGTTTGGAAAATAGTTGGTATGTCAGAAATATCATATCTTAAACACAGATTATTCCAATTAATGACCAGTTTAAAAGAAGTCAACCAACAATAGCGGAGACGATGAAAGATTTTTTTCGATTTGAACTAACAGCTACCCAATTCCCCAGAATCATTTGGGCTTTGAAATATAAGTTCTCTTAACAAAATTAAACACAACAAAGATTTTATTTTAAAGAGTATAAGTTCGAATGTTCGAATAGATGAAAACGAGGCTTAGGTTGAGCTTCTTTTGTTAGTTAAGGTTGAGTTGTCAATCATTTTATGAACTTCTTTTATTAGTTAGGGTTGAGTTGTCAATCATTTTATGAACTTCTTTTGTTTGTTAAGGTTGAGTTGCCAATCATTTTACGAACTTTTTTTGTTTGTTAAGGTTGAGTTGTCAATCATTTTATGAACTTCTTTTGTTTGTTAAGGTTGAGTTGTCAATCATTTTACAAACTTCTTTTGTTTGTTAAGGTTAAGTTGTCGATCATTTTACGAACTTTTTTGTTTGTTAAGGTTGAGTTGTCAATCATTTTATGAACTTCTTTTGTTTGTTAAGGTTAAGTTGTCAATCATTTTACGAACTTCTTTTGTTTGTTAAGGTTAAGTTGTCAATCATTTTACGAACTTCTTTTGTTTGTTAAGGTTGAGTTGTCAATCATTTTATGAACTTCTTTTGTTAGGAATGGAAAGTTTTACATTGCTATCTTGCATGGGGTCTATTGTATTGTTGTACCCGTTCAACACACGTTTCCCGCTATAAGACGTACCTTAAGTTTGAAAGCTCGCTTGAAACCGCTAGCGAAGAATCCACCAAAGGGAGCTATCAAAGAGCTGAACGTTGCCATGACACTGGCGTGAAATATCATCGGGTACATCCAAACCTCACTATCTCCAGTTGCCAGGTGCACGCCTAACTAAACATTGTCACGCATAAATACAATATTGCCATGGATACAATATCGCCAAGGAGGCGGAAACAAAACCAAGTACCGTACTTGAAAGAAACGTCAACAAAAAGGTCCCATGGCAATCTAGGTCGCTTCAACTCATATAATCTCATGTACAGTGAACAATATTTTTTGCTTAAATCTAAAAATTTGTCAAATTCCTTCATCTTTTCCACTATCTTCTATAATGTCTTTGGAAAAATAATGTCTAGCGTTACAAACGAATACAAAATCCAGACATCGAAACACAGGAACGCTGTAAAACATCTTATAGCAGGACCTACCACAGATAGGAGCTGTGAAAGACCTGACTGTGCAGGCGATGGTAGAGTGTGAAAAACCTCTACGATGGTAAGGGGTACAGTGTAGACGTGAGAGAGCTGGAACATAGGCGAAGCTGCGCACTCCATCGACGTGGTTAAAGTGGAGACGTGGAACTAAAAACGTGTAAAATAAACATGATATTTTTATCTTTCTTTCTTACCTTAAGCATTAAATAGTTTTTATTTATTCAACCGAAACTTTCTTGATCTATTCGTAGCAATGACCTTTAGATGTTTCCAGGTTCCAGGTTAAACAGAATATTGATAGCGTTTTTAATATGGCTTTCATGCGTAACTTATTATACATATTTAAGTTTGAGAAAAAAATCAACAAGACACTTTTTGTTCAGTACTCAGAGTTTCGTGTATGTACGCTCTTCAGCTAAACTAGTCATTGACTACAATCAAGAAATAATTTATAACTTATTAAATAATTATGCAATTTTTCTGGTTTTTAATCTCTGACCGTTATGTCCTGTGATGTTTATAAACCTATAAAACTAAAGGTAAAAATAAAATATAATGAAACACACCAACGCACGTGTGTCCATTCAACAGAAAACCATGCCTACCTGAGGTGGACAGTAGAAGTACTGGTAACGACACATGACCTCACACACCTAAACAAATTTAACATTTGCGGTCTCTACTCGGGATTTATCGCAAACTAAAGACTGATACGGCTCCGAAATTCATTCTGACATTTTCGATAACTTACAACTTGGCTGTAAATAATCGTAGCAAACCATCCACCAATGAAACCTTCCCATGTTTTCTTTGGAGACAACTGAGATTAACAAAAATATACTGGTAAACATGTATACAATACACTTGATATTGCACCATTGTAACACAGAAGCAATTTAGCGTATATTGTATACACTAACACTATACACTCACAAATTTTTTAAAAATCTTTAAAAAATATAAGAGCACAATACAGTACAAAGCACATAGAAGAATGGCAATAGGTCTAGAAATTGATAGGCTTTGAAATGAGTGTAGAGCAAGATAGTATTCAAACCTTAATCAGCTGAGTTCTGCCAAAGAAAAAGCCTAGAAATAAAAGGACACTAAACCAAAAGCCAAACGGAATCTCTTCGCGAAGATCAAAACATCCCAAAATGTGACATTTTTTTAAATTGGAATCTTTGATGAACCGAAATCAAAAGTTATCATTAAATTGCTTCATGATAAAGTTTTATTTTTCAAAAGTATAATAAATAAATAAAATAAATAAATCGCATATGAAACCCACCGAAAACATACGCCATGATGTCGTTGCAAATGACCATGGTGCAAGGAAGAATCAACCTAGATCATTATAAACTCCCTCTATATATATGTTACAGCAAAGTTTCTTCACATTTAAGTTCAACCCGGTATTTCTCAAGAGAATTCAATTTTCTATATTAGTTGGAAATCTGCTTTATCAAATAACAGCAACTTTTGAAAACTTTAATGTTTTAGAATCTTTAAATATACGCACTTATATAAGTCATAAATATGTTTGTAAAGAGATAATACACTTTAATTTTTGTTAAACTCATCATTAGAATCTAAATAAAATATCTTTTGTAATATATTATATATTTTTTGTTTATTTATTTTTTTAACGAGGCTTCCAGAACGCTCATTAAGCATTATCATGAAGACCTCGACCCGGAGTTTTAGTGTATTTAACCGCTCACTAAACAACTTTGTGATAACATGGTCTCAAACCATAGAACCGAAAGGAAATAAATAATAAAACAAGCAAACTCACCAGATGAGACCGGTCATAAGATTGAGCATGAGTAGATGTATTGGAGTCAGGATTAACAGTAATGTCAACTGGTACCAACCAAACTGAAAGTAGGCAATTTAATTAAAAACTGTTTCGGAATAATCGGGAAACTTGTGTTAACATACGTTGTCGTTATTGACAAACCACACACGTTTTAAACCACACACTGTTTTATGGTGTCTTACAATAGTTTGCGTTTATAATACGATATTTACTTGGAGTTTAATGTATAGGGATATATGTTTAGATACATGTGTTACTAAGTAAGTCTCTAGTTTATATATTATTTTGATGCGCTATATTGTAGTTATGTTAATGCATTTTGCGTTAAGTTGTAACTAAACTACCTAAAACAAACAAGAGGCTGCGCATGGCTGTATAAACACCCGCGCAAATTGGTTGCATTCATATGATAGAGAATAACAACAACAAAAACGCTTTTTCATTTTCGCTTCTTGTTTGATTTTGTATCTATGGCAACTAATCCAACGAATATTGTTCATTTTTCGAACTACGGAATCATTCATTTATTTAAAACATATACATAAACATATATAAATACAGGGTGGCCCCTTCAACTTATAAAATAAATTGCGATCAATGGGGGCCCTGTCAAATAAATTACAAAAATTACAAATAATTACAAGTACTTACACATTTAATAATAATAAAAAATGATACGCTAAAATATGATAAGATAAAATGCGCAAAAAAATAACTAAAAATAACTTTTTCTAATTTCATACAATAAATAATAATAATAATTTAGTTAATAATAATAATAGTCTATTCATCAAGAAAATGTTCAATTGCGAGGGGATACTTACCAGACCAAACTGCACTTTGTAATAGTTCTTTCGCAAACTGAGCACAAACAACATAATGCCTGAAGAAATAGAATAGGAACACACATGCAAATACAATGTTTATTCACTGCGATGTAATCGGATGATATCTTATTAGTTTAAAAATATGAAAAGTCATAGGCAAAGCGTAGAAATAAAGAACAAAATAAAATCATCAAAGAACGAAAAAAAGTTACAAATCAAGAATAAAAAATAATAATAACTCCAGAGAAAGTCAATTAAATTAAATTAAAACTTCATTATGGTAATATGTTTCACGAACCGATTGTGTAGAGAAGAAACGAAATCAATCGGTGATGCTGCAGAAGAAACATGAAGAAAACCTAACAAAACAGAAGTGATACAACAGCAAATTTGATAACTATGGTAACGGTAACTATGGTAACAGTAACCACGGTATGATGGGGCAAACAAAAATATTGATTATGGCAGCATTTTTTTAACAATTTTAATTTTAATAACAATTTTAATAAGCAATGATAGCTGCAATTGAGTTTTGCCATCAATTCAAATTGCTCAAATAACGCCCATCCCATCAAATACTTAAAATTGAAAAACTAGTTGTACTTTAAATACTATTAAGATTTATAAAATAATATCCCAAAAGTTAATGATTACCAGTTTTAATTTATATTTATTTGTAAGCAATTTATGAGTTATCCACCAAAGAAACCTTTCACCCAGGGTTTACTTTAGTCACCTTTGTTTGAAGGAATTCTGCAAAATATTCAGCAAGAATCTGCCCATAGAAGAAGTAGTTGGTGGCACCAAGAAAATACCTGAATAAAAAATTCACAAAAATTCACAGAATTGTTCACGCTAGGTGCGCTTAAAAATCATCCCCACATATTAATTTTTCCGGGTAGGAAAATAAACGCGCGAGTGATATACAATTAGCTGAAAAGTCAGTCAGTACTTGACTTCAATTCTTATTTCAGATAGAATCATATTTCTCGGTAAAAACTCGGTAAAAGCATTGCGAGTGTTTTGTCTGATTATTAGTCCACAATTTCGATGATAGTGCAGGCTGTTTAGGGAGAGATGAGCGACCCCTCTCACACTCCTTGTCATGCTCCTGGAATTTACCAATACATTTTTGGAAAGTTTAACAATTATTTATACTCAGAAATCAGGTAGAAAACGATACTCTTGATAGTTTTATTCTTGTGTCTTCTGTTTAATTTCTGTTTCTCCAGCCAGACAGCATGATTTTTTGTTGAGACTTTTACAGAGTTATTTAGCCTAGTTTTGTTTTGTTTCTTCGTGTTGGTATGCCCACCTTTAGTGTGGTGTCCCATCGTTATCACATCGAAAATAATATAAAAATATGTGAAAAAATATTAAAAAAAACAGATAATGATGAGTTACGTGAACTTTTTATTTTTTCTTCATTTTTCTCCATACCAGAGTGCCGTAAGTCTAAATGCACAGATTTTAAAGTGAAGCAAAATTAAATTTCTGTTTCAAAAGATAATCAAATCCATCTCGTTGCGGATCGCATTTGCATTCTATCCTAACTTTCCCTTAAAGATGCTTTCTATGGAGATCTTCGAAGGACATAAAATCAGTGACTCTAAGAATCTGTTTGTCTGCGGGAATTTCTACGCTCACAAATATCAAATCATGGAGCAAACGTTCAGGTACAACTAAATGTTTGTCACTTTTGAAAGTTAGAAAAGGTGAATCCGATCAAATCAAAAATGAAAATATATATCAAGGTGGATTTTGGAACATGATACATCTGATACAACCTCAGAAATGTCCGAAATTGCAAGCGCTCTACCAACGGAGCTACTGAGCTATCCCGATCTTAAAAATTAAAACAAATAAAAAATATAGAAAGTGTGTATTATTTCATCTTGGACCCCGCGCTTCTATTTGTTGTTTATTTATTTTGTGTAATTACAACATATTTATATTTCAGAATATTTTATATTTATATTTTATAGCATTTCCTACTTACCAACTCAAAGTTCGAAAATAATTCAAATTGTGTTTTCGAAAGTGCAGGTTGCCAATAGAGATGATCTCTTGGTAACATTTGATTTGCAGAAATATGATCTATAACGAAGGAGAAATCACACAACACAAACAACACGAAATTGAAAAGTTTAGAATTTCTCTATGTTAGAAATGCACGAAAAAAGCTGTATTTTAACGGTTTTCAAGCGTCATATCAAGATATCAATATTTTTGTGTTTATGTAACATAGAAACGCTCCATTACGCATGAATTAGGATACAAGACCAGCTCACATTGGTGTGGTGCTTTTACAATCACAACTTTTTATGAACTTCTTTTGTTAGTTAAAGTTCAGTTGTCAATCATTTTATGAACTTCTTTTGTTAGTTAAGGTTCAGTTGTCAATCATTTTATGAACTTCATTTGTTAGTTACGGTTGACTTGTCAATCATTTTACAAACTTCTTTTGTTAGTTAAGGTTGAGTTGTCAATCATTTTATGAACTTCTTTTGTTAGGGATGCCCGGGGAATTGCATAAGTTTTGCAATCTCGTATTGGGTCTATTGGTACTAATACTACATCACTGTAGGTAATTAAAAATAAATGTCTGTAAGAATGGAGTGATAGTTTGAAGGAGTCTATTGTTTGAACTGTAACAATGGAAAGAATCGCTCATAAGGGGTCTATTTGTTTCAACAGGTTTAAATAATTTTTTCTTCTCAAAGTTTTTGTAAGACGAAATAAATAGTAATAGAGTAAACAAACAATAATTGCAATTAATGATAAAAATAAATTACTGAAGTTTCATGAAGTTGAAAACATTCGTAGATAAATATTGAAGATGAAGAGAAAATTAATCAAAAATAGAATTATTTTGAAAATGATAATTAGTTGTCGGTAGGAATATTGGTTAACAGTAACTTTTACCGCCTTTCTTTCTAAATCATTCAGCTCCTTTATAAATACTTCAGCTGGTTTTCTTCACACGTTTCATTTCAGATGATTAATCAAAAATAGACAAGCAGTTGTGAGGTCGGAGAAGAATAAAAGCTAAAGCGTGGTTCATCTTACCAACAAGAATATTGCCAACGGTCCGCCTTTTATTACCAAAACAAATCCACCAATCATGAGCAAGGTAAAGAAGCTTCTCACCCACCAGTTTTTCCATCTAAACAACAAGAAACAGGAAACATTGTTACAACTTGAACATTTTATTTGCAAACTGAAGTTTTAGCCGCATTCAACACTCTCTGTTATTTCAAAAAGTAATGCGGAATAATCACACATAAAATTCAGTTAAAGATTTTAAAAGTGAAAATAAAGTGAGAAAACATGGAAGGAAAGTCACCACTATTGAAATACCTCGCTTATTTTTCACGTAAAAGGAAGGTTTTCTCTTGAATTCATACAAACGGAACTTTCACTGAATGAATCACGAAAAGCATTTATTTACTACAACTTTCTCACCTTGGATTAATGTTTTCGACTCTCTTCAGCAAATCTTGCGAGCTGGAACGAACATGGCTGGTCGTGGGAGGAGCGAGTTCCTAACACAAATGATCAAAGTATTTCAGTGAAATAATAACAACTTGCACAGTTAGGTTGCGTTTGTGCAAAACTCTTTTTTCCCTTATTAATTAATTTTGAATAAACACTTGGGTATATAAGATGCTATAGTTATTGTGCACTCTTGACTCTCTATTGAGCCGCGCTGTTATTAAAATGAACTTTTGCCAACACGAAAAAAATTCACAAAAATGAATTTTATTGTTTAAATGCTTGTTTTATTGTTACCGCGTAAAAAGATTCTTTTTGTGATGTGAAAAATTCAACTTCAAGATTTGAATGATGAACACGATGAAGCAACACGTATTTTTAATCGCTCTCTTTTTAATGTTACTTTTTGGTTTTAAAAAGAAATGTTTCATAACATCAGATGGAATTAGTTTAACTTTGGGTTATGATAAACTGATTAATGAGAAGGAGACATTTATTTCATCATCTTTGTGGGATTATAAGAGGAGTTGTTCAATTATATCGATATCGCTTAACAACGTTCTTGTTTTGTTAATTCTTGCTTGTGGTGACGTTGAAATAAACCCTGGTCCAGACCAACCGAGAACAGTACCTGAATTACAACGATTGCAAAAACTTAAAGGTATAAAATTATTTCACCAAAACATTCGAGGGATTAATTCTAATATATTGGCTTTAAAAGAACTATTTTCGAGCTTTTCAAAGTTTGACATTTTGACATTGTCAGAAACACATATACAAAATCACAACGATTTAAACGCCCTGTATGAAATTCCGGGTTACACCTTCATTAGTAAACATAGACAAATCGGTAAAGGAGGAGGAGTAGGGATGTACATTTCTGAAAGATTTAAATGGATTCGAAGAAGCGATCTTGAGGAAAAAGGAATAGAGTGTATTTGGATTGAGGTATTAATTGAGAAATCGAGCAATTTACTTATATCTTCCATTTATCGACCCCCGGATACATCTCAATATCTACTTCCGAGCTTTAACTTCGTTCTTAATGACATGCTAACAAATGTCAACAAAGAATCAAAAGAATCAATAATAACAGGCGATGTCAATGTTAATTACCTTGAAAAAAACAGTAACATTGATTTTAAAAACATTTTAATCATGAATGGTTATAAACAAATTATAAATAAACCTACTCGAACTACGCGTGACACTAAAACATTAATTGATATAATTGCTTCAAACAAACCAAACAATATTAGAGATAGCGATGTTATACCGAGTTCGATATCTGACCATGACATGATTGGATGCGTTCGTAAAATAAACCACACTAAATACGAGCCAAAAACTATACGTTGTCGAAATTATTCAAGATACCAGGCTAATTTAATGTGTAACGATCTTACCAAGTACGACTGGGCAATCCTGTTTGAAAGTTCTGATGTTAACTTTGCTTGGAAATCTGCTCTAATAACAACATTTAACCTCCATGCACCTTTCATGAACAAAAGAATTAAAGGAAAATTATGTCCATGGCTTACAGTTGAAATAAAGGCTTGTATGAATGAACGGGACAAAGTGTTAAGAATTGCAAGGAGAACCAATACTGAGCTAATTTGGAATCTGTACAAGAACTAACGTAATAGATGTACAAATCTAGTTAAGAAAGCAAAACAAGACCATTGCAATGACCTTTTGGCATCTAACGTTAACAATCCTCGCAGTTTTTGGAAAACAATAAAGTCTATAATTCCAATGAAAGACTCCACCAAACATCGTGTAACACCATTCATTCAAGATGACAATGTTCCAATAAAGTCTAATGACCCAATAATTAAAGCTGGTATATTTTGTAATTTTTTCTCAACGTGTGCGCATATACTAAAATCAAAGTCGATGCCATTGATTAATTTTGTTGGGAAGTTCAACAAACCGTACCCAATTAAAACAACAGTAACATTTCATTTCACTTCAGAAGTCTTCTGTTTCAACAGAAAACATCGAAAACAAACTTAAAAAAATCAAACTAAATAAAGCTACGGGCAACGATGATCTTCCAGCGAAACTCCTAAATAATTGTGCATCCATTATAGCATCACCATTATATCACATAATCAACACTTCGTTAAGAACCTCAACTGTACCTACTGAATGGAAAGTTGCTAGAGTTACCCCTCTACACAAATCCGGTTCATCTTCCAAAGTCAATAACTACCGTCCGATTTCGATACTACCAGTTGTATCGAAAATAATGGAGAAAGTCGTTCACGAAGAGCTGTCGCACTATTTGGAAAAAAACATTCTACTCACTAACAGACAATTCGGTTACCGAAAAGGTCGATCAACAGAGCTAGCAGCCACATTATTTCTCGACAACATTCAAAAAGAAGTAGATAAGGGCAGATTAGTCGGCACTGTATTTCTGGAATTGTCCAAGGCATTTGATACGCTGAGCCATAGTCGACTGCTTAGTAAATTGCCATCTTATGGTATACAAAACGCTGAACTTCAGTGGATGACAGATTACCTTTTCAACCGATCTCAATTAGTAGTATACGATAACGTTTCATCAAGTTACATGCCAATAACCTGTGGCGTTCCTCAAGGTTCGATCTTGGGACCCTTACTTTTCCTGCTATACTTCAACGATTTTGTAAGTTGTTTGAGACATTCAGAAGTTATTATGTTTGCAGATGACACTGTAATTTATTTCTCAAATGAAGATTTTGATATTATTGAAGACAAGTTGAACCAGGACATTGATAATATTTCAAAATTTCTTGAAGAAAATGAATTAGTTGCGAACATGAAGAAAAGTAAAACAGAATCAATAATATTTGGTACTGCCAAAAGACTCAAGAACTATCCAACAGAACTGAACTTAAATTTGCGTCACAAAAAGATTCTTCCAGCTAATCGATACAAGTACCTTGGCACAACCGTTGATCCAACTCTTTCTTTAAATGATAATTTCAATGACACATACAAAAGGGCTTCATCGAGATTACGTTTACTACACAATTTAAGATGTAATCTTAACTCTCATGCAGCAAAAGAAGTTTATGAAAAGATGATCATTCCGTTGATAACTTTCAACACCACTACAAATCTACTAATTACGTCTACCCAGCGGAAACGCTTGACTTCTCTCCATTCACGTGCGATCAACATTATAAGCGGCAAAAACCTTAAAATACCATCAATAACAAACCTTATAAACATCCATGCTTGTTCACTTGTACGCAAATGTATCGATAATCATGTATGCAGTAATTTTAAAAACTACTTCACATTGAGAAATCACAGCATCAATACTCGTAACAACAACATCCAATTGCAAATTCCAAACGTCAAATTAGAATTTGCAAAAAGATCATTTTATTTTATAGGGAGCAAACTTTATAATGAACTACCATTTCATATAAGGGAGGAAAAGGATTTTAATTGTTTTAAAAATAAGTTGAAACTTCATTTTTCGTGAATTGTTTTATAGTGTTGAATATCAGTTTTTGTTTTTATTTATTCAAAAATTTTTTCTTTCCTTCTAACTTTTATCCTATTTGCTTTCATACACGTTTTATTGCATTCAAAATTGTTTATATAACATTTCATTTTTATTAGATATAACATATTTTAAATTGTTACTAACATTTTTATACCAGGACACATATTTATAACAGTTTTTTATACTGACATGTATATCCTGTGGTAATATTCGCTTAATAAATAAATAATAATAAATTGCGTACTTAAGACTCTACACCTACACCGTAGGCTACGGAAATCACTCAACCAAACAACCAAACAATTTGAGCTAGGCCTGCACTACACAACGAGTTTCGCTCAAGAACTCAACTGTAACTCAGAAAGAAAGATATGCTGTAGAGGAGATTCAAACGCTGAACAACTTATCCACTGAGCTACAGCGCCATAAAACTGTGTGTCTGCAATTTCAATATTATAGCAATCGAAAAGAGCTTTATGTTTCCCAGAACTCTCTTCTCGGTAGTCCAAACTCTGGAAAACATTGTGTTAGCAATAAATAACATATTACCAAAGTATGTTGAGCAATTCAAAAGTGACGTTTTCGCATTACGTTTTTACACAGTTTTTACCAGTAAATGTGATCCAACACAGCTTGGAGTCACTGCTCTACGTCAAATGTATTTAACAGTATTATTAAGATCACAGTCCTCAGGAGAAATCAGGGTTTCGCAGTTAACCGGCCATTAATACTCAGATCAATATTTAAAAATGGTAGCTAATAGCAATATATCCAACTTCACATGTAAATGTTTGCACACCTTTTTCTCTGTTGATGTATCTCTCTGACGTTTCCTAACTTTGGCGTTTGAGCTGTCTGGTTTCTCCATTATGCAGCTGGAAAGATTTAAAATCATGCTTAAAATAACATTGAAAACAAACAAAACAGAAATCCAATCATTCCACGAAATAAATAATAACAAACTTACAGCAATAAGAAAAATATTCAAAAATTTATCAAGATTTAGAATTTCAAGTGAAGCACAGTTTGGACGTTTTTAATGAATTGAATTACGTGGAGTGAAGAGGAAGTGCCTAAATTATTCATGAAAGTGAACATTGCCCATTGAAACGTAAAACAATAAACCTCACAGACACAGCTTTCTTTGCGCGTGCGTGCTAAATTGTTCTTTAAAAAGAATTTTTCAAAAAAATCTTGAAACACGAAAAGTAATTCAGAGTAATTTTTTTTTTTCTTACGGCTCTGGAGTTTGCTGTATCAAGAATCTATACTGAACATCACTTCCACTTAACACTCGTTAAATAAAAGATTATCAGGGTATTGCAGCCAGGTCTGAATTGCTTACAGCATTTTGTCCGCATTACAAATTTCCTCCCTAACCCTGAGCTTCCCAAGCAAAAATCTTTTGACTTAAAAGTGCTCTAGATTGGCTATAAGAAAGAAATTCAGAATAACTGACACAACTCCTACCTTTAAAAATAAAAACTTTTTCGTAGCGTATTTTATTATTATTGGTTACGTTTTCGCCAGAGAAAAACTGCCATTATATAATTTAAAACATGCGAAAATAATTTGGTTCGTGTTGAGTTACTGTTCTTAATAGTATTCTTTTTGCTTCTAATTGGAAATTCTGAGTTCTTAGAGAATTGGGAATACTGCGTATAACGCGATGCCACAAGGCTGCGAGCTAACACCCTGGTTATACTCTTGTTGTTATGTAGAGCGATCTAATTTGGGATGTTTGATTTGCTTCTCGGTGAAGTGGCATACTTTAGAGTTCCTCAGATTTGCTTCTGTTTGGGGTTAAAATATGAAAAGAGGTACAACATTGTATAACATCAGATAAATAAATATTGCAAACCTTAAATTCCAGTCTTTCATTCATGTGGTGAAATTGAAAGTACAAAAAAAGGAGACAGAAGAAAAAGCTTTTAAGCAACTTGGAATGATCTAACTAATTGAAGATGGATTGCGCGTACCACCCAATTGGCTTAAGCTCTATGGTGTATGTGTTACAAAATTTTAAAACACAGAAATGTAAGGTACGTCAAAACTAAAACTGAAAATTGAGAAAATATTTGAAAGCACTGGACCAATATGTTACTTTGTGTCAAAAATCGTTTATTAATAGCTTGTTCTACTAAAAACTGAATCCCGTCTCTTATATTGAAATTTCCTTGAAAATATATATAGTATGTCCAGGCCTCTGAAGTAAGAAAAAGGCACAACATCGTTTATATTGGCAAAAGTAAAATTTTGCCATCTTCATAAGCTTGTAGTTTTTATCTAAATCCAAAATGGCATGTGAATCGTGATTGTCAAGGATTAACAGAACCATGTGGGCTGGGGAATATTATTAAATAAAATAGTATTGAGCGAATAGCTCTTCATTCATCCATCCTGATAGCATTGTTGTGCCAGTTGGAGCACCATGTATCATATGAAGTTTACTCTTAGAAATTTTGAACAGTGGAACACGATTTCCCGTTGCTAAAATAGCATACACTACAGTGACAAGTAATCCCCTCTGCAGATGTAATGCTGTCAACTTGATTTTGACGTTTAGTTGCTACTTTGGATCTTGCACTAAATATTTCAATGCTTGAGATTAGTTTTTAATGTGATTTATACGCCTATTGTCTATATATATATTTTCTTTTTTAGTTATTTTACCTAAGTTGACAGGCAAGCCTATACATTAAAATTGTGGCGCTAATGTGCTTTCGCACCGCACATTAAATTTCTTTTGGCTGAAACTAATTCTCTAATAATAATAAAATAATACATATTCCCAGAAAACATTGATAATTTAGGTTAATTTAGTTTTTTAACTAGAACAAGTTTCGCTTGATCCGTATTATTTATTATTATTATTAAAGTGAATATTTATATAGGATAAACTGTCCAGTACTAAATACTGCTATAATACATCATCATCATCATCATTTACATTTTTCACGTCTATTTTCCTTGCTAGCATGGGTTAGACAAGGTTTCAACAGATGATATTCCCCACAATTTTGTAGGTTTAATCATTTGATGATTCATTGGAGCAGATGTTTTTTACAGCTGGATGCCCTTCCTAACGCCAACCCCAGTAAGAGGAAAAACAGTGGTGAGTTAACCCACGCAAGATACCAACTTTGCATTTTAAACTCCGTGGCAGCAGTGCGTAAAGGGCATGGGTGCTTATATCCATGAGGTCAAAGATGTTACATGACCCGCATACCCTGTTAATAATATAATACAAAATAAAAATACAAAAGTTAAAAGTTATTTATTTATTTATATATACTATTTAAAAGAAATGATTAGGAGTTAAAATAAAAAGAATCTAATTTTGATATAAACTGCCTTAATGACTCTTCCCTCCTTGTATCAATGGGGAGCTTGTTATAAATGTGTGCACCCATAAAGTAGAAAGATTTTTGTGCATACTCAAGTTTAACTTTCGGTAGTTTTATTAGAGAGTTTTTGTTTCTTGTTCCCTTTTCGTGTCAATGTCTGAAAATAATCAATGTAATTTTCGCAAAAGTCTCCATTTAAGCATTTTCTCACTGTAACACAAGCTTTTCGTTTTAGACATTTCTTGATCGATCGTACTTCTTGACATTCTTTTACGATGCTCTTGTATTTGCCTTCCAATGATGTTAGCTTATCCTGTTGTATTTTCGTCAATTCAAGATGAAGGTTACCACAGTAAGTTATGAAAGGCACAATCATCATGTTAAAGATTTTCTCTGCAGCTTTAACAGTCAGTAATGGTTGCATCTTTACTAGAAGGTTCATTCTGCTTGAAGCTTTCTTGTATTTTGTTTGGAAGTCGTCATGTAAAGCAATGTAGGATCTAGCACATTGCCAAAGTACACGTATCTTTCTGTTTCGTTGATTGTTTCGTCACGGTATTTCACTTCCATCTTTTTCCCTCCTATTCGCTTTGACGTCCCAAACAGCATTGCTTTGGTTTTTCCCTCCTTCATATTTAGAATTAATTCATTTTCGTTGCAGAATTCAGAAAAGGACTTCATGTCTTCGGTTAAACATTTGTTGATTACGTCAATGTCTTTATGTGCGTATAATAATACAGTATCATCTGCATACATTATAGCCTCTGCATGACTTAATCATTTTGCTAAGTAGAAAATTAAGAACATTAGCGGACCTAGTATTGATCCTTGAGGAACACCAGATGTTACTGCTTCTTCGGTCGATTTATGTCCCTCATAAACAACAACTTGACGTCGGTTGAACAGATAGGATTTAAACCACTCAATCTCTGTGTCTAATTCCGTAGGCACTGAGTTTGTCCATTAACGTACTATGGTTTATAGTGTCAAATGCACGACTCAAGTCAATAAATATCGTACCAACTAGACATCCATCGTTGGCATACTTGCGTATCTTATCGCTTAGAAGAACTGTAGCCTGTTCAGTTGACCGATGTTTTCTGTACCCAAACTGGCAGTTTGAAAGTAGTTTGTTTTCTTCTAGATAAGTGACTAATTGTGTATGTACAGCTCTTTCGATGACTTTTGAGAGTACTGGTAATACAGAAATGGGTCTGTAGTTGGCAGGTGATTCCATTGATCCGAATTTGTGTACAGGGGTGATTTTGGCTTTTTTCCATAATTCTGGAAAAATACCAGTTTTTAGTGATAGGTTGATAATATGAGTTATCACTGGAGAGATAGCATCGGCATAGTCTTTTAGCATTGAGTTCGGAATTTCGTCCAAACAGGTGGCTTTCGATCTCTTTAAACTTTTAAGCTGTTTACGTATGAATACGTTTGATACATAGCTAAAAACAAATCTCTTATCAGTCTCCGGTGTTATTGGTTTGGGTCTTTTCCATACAAACTCGCGTATATTGAAAGAAACTTGTCTGAGTTTATTTACAACTGATGAAAAATACTTTGAGAATTCAATTGCTTTGTCACTTTTCCCGTTCGATTGGCCGAAAGAAGATTTACTTTTGGTAGGAAATACCTTTTTTATAACGTTCCAGAAATTTTTTGGATGGTATTGATGTTCAGTTAGTAGGTTTTGATGGTAATTGGAACGACCTTTGCGTAGCATATTGTTACAGCTACTTCGTGAAGATTTGAATCGGTTCCAGTCCTCTAAATTGTTTGTTTTTCTGGCTTTTCGTAAGTATTGGTCACGCTCGTCCATTTTTACTTTTGTTGCCCCGTCGATCCATGGGCAGGGACGGCCTTTGATCTTTTTTTCGACAAAAGGTGCGTGACGGTTGAAGATATTTGTCAGGACAGAATTGAACATATCTACGGATCGATTTGCATTGGTAAGGCTGAGAAGTGGTATCCAATCCACATCGTTAAGTTCATTTAATAGATTTTGGTGATCATAATTGCAATAATTACGGCTACGTATAATCTTTGGCGGGTATTTAACAAAGTTTCTCTCTCTCTCTCTATACATTTAACATCTAATTTCCATGCTGGCACGGGTTAGACGGGTTTACTGATGGCACACCTCCATCCTACTCTATCCTGACTGAATACGTTTCTCAACGAGATCTTTCTTCACAACCTGGCTCCATGTTGTCTGTGGCCTGCCTCTGCCACACTTACTATCTACAACTAAATATCTACACTTCTTAACCCAGTTATTATCATTCATTCTCTCAACATGACCAAACCATCTAAGCCGACGCCTTTGCAAAGATTTTCTAACACTTTCTAGTCCACAGCGTTCTCTTAACTCATTTGAAGGCTTCCTATCCTTCAATGTCACATTTGACATCCATCTAATCATTCTCATGTCATTACGCTCTAGTCTGTTTAGTTCAACAGTTCTAACTCCCCATGTCTCCCCACTATATAGAAAAATACTCCTTACACAAGCATCATACACCCTCTTCCTTTTGTGCGAAGAGATATCACTCTAGAAGTTAGGAGAGGTAAAAGTTCTCTAAACTTTTTCCACCCAGATCTAATTCGAGTTATACAACTTTGTTCTGTGCCACCTCCTGTACTAATCATGTTGCCCAAATAACAAAAGCCATCCTTTGTCTCTAAAAAGTAATCACCTATTGGCACAGATTCTACTGGCTGTCCAGTTGCTAAGGTAATATCACCAGTACACACCCTACACACATAGTCAACCACTGAGGTAAGTCGACCCTTTATACCACTACACTTCTTATGAACCCAATGATCACAATATTTGCAATATATTGAGTTATTACCAACACCCTTACTACATACAGAGCATGGCCATCTACCTGAAGCAATAGGTGCTGAAATGCCAACTCCACTGACCATAACTTTTGTCTTACCCATGTTAACTCTATGCCCTTTTGACTCTTTACCTTTCTTCCAAGTAGCAAATTTCGCAGTTAACTCTTCTAGACTATCTGAAATAAGCACAAGATCATCGGCATACAATAATTCCCATGGACACCCTACTCTAAACTCCTGAGATAAAGCCTCCAAAACCATTATAAAGAGTAACGGGCTAAGAACAGATCCCTGATGAGCACCAACCTTAACACCAAATTCCTTGCTATATGATTCATTCACTCTGACATGACTTCTGGCATTTTCATACATAGACATAACAACTGACACTATCCATTCATCGACTCTTAACTTTCGCATCGCCCACCAGATTACTTCACGCGGTACTCTGTCAAAAGCTTTCTCTAAATCAACAAATGCAAAATATAACCTCATATTCTTTTGCAGATATTTCTCCTGCAACTGCCTGACTATAAAAATTGCATCAATAGTTCCCCGTCCAGGCATAAATCCAAACTGCATATCATCAATATTCACCCTATCTCTAATAAATCTTGTCAATATCCTTTCTAATACTTTCATAACTTGGTCTAACCTTTTCAGCCCTCTATAATTACTTCTCTCCAGGGCATCACCTTTACCTTTATAGCAGTTTACTATAGAGCTAATTTCCCAGTCTGCAGGGACTACACCTTGACTGACAATAGCATTTACAAGCTCAGTGATGTCAATACCATCCTCACCAGATGCCTTCAGCATTTCAGAAACAATACCTGATGGACCAGCAGCTTTACCATCTTTCATCTTACTAAGAGCCGATTTAACCCAATCCTTTTCTATTCTGACAGCAGGACCCTCAATTGGACTAACTCGTGACAAAAGACTGCGGTCCCATTCAAACTCCTCATTTAGTAATTTACTATAATAACTTTCCCAGGCCAATTTTTTAGCACTATCATCAAAAGCTAAATCTCCGATGTCATTTCTCACACACTTTTCTCCAATGATATCCTGATTTGTATTACTCATCTGCTTTGCAATTTTAAACTATCCCTAACTCTCCCTTACTGCAGAGTCTTTTAATTTCCAAATTTTTCTTCTAGGAACAAAAGTCCTTTTCCTCTCAGTTCCTGACTTAATGCTCAAGTCACATACAACCAACCTATGCTGACTAACACATTCCTCTCCTGCGATAACCTTTACATTCCTAAGTAGATTCCGATCTGACTTCCTGATAAAGATATAATCAATCTGGGTACTTGAATTGCCTGATTGAAAGGTCACTAGTCTGCTATTCCTTTTCTTAAACACACTATTACCTACCAACATATCCATAGCTTCACTAAACTCTAAAATTCTTTCACCTTCAGTGTTTCTAGTTCCATACCCATAACCTCCATGTATACCTTCGTACCCTCTAGGTGTACTTCCAACATGTCCATTAAAGTCACCAGCTACTAACACTATCTCCTTTTCTCCTAACTTTGATACCACCGCTAAAAGACCATCATAAAAAGCATCTTTAAGACTATCATCCAAACCACACTGGGGTGCATAAACAGAAACTACTGAAACTACATTCTTACCCACTATTAACTTAATAATAATTATCCTGTCATTAACCCTATCTATATCTATCACTTTATCAATCCACTTTTCAGCTAAGAATATCCCTACTCCTCCTATCCCTTCCTTATTTCCCACCCAAAAAAACTTGTATGAACTCTCTTTGCCTGTAATCATCCTTGTAGATGCTCCTTTCCATCTAACTTCCTGTATGCAACATAAATCAATATGCCTTCTACTAATTGTTTCAACCACTGACCTTTTATGGAGACTACCTACATTAAGCGTCCCAACTCGAAAATTGACTTTCTCATCTACACTACTACGATTTTGATGCAATAACTTGTTGACAGTCGAATGATGCTTACACCATCACTACCGTGCACAACACCTTTACATGAAGTTTGGGTCCCGTTTACGCAGTTGTGTTTAAAATTTTGTTGTACCATCATGTGTGTTGGAGCGAGGTTTTTATGAACTGGATGCCCTTCCTAACATTCAACCTGATTTGTAGATCAGGAAACTAGCTGTTTTTATCGTGACACCATCACTAGGGAGATTACTAACCAAGGCTAAAAGAGCTCTCCCTACCCTTTCCTACTTAAAAGTAGAGGTTTTATCTCAGAGTTCCCTTCTCCTAGACAGGTTATTAGCCAAAGCTAAAGACTCCCATCAAGCCTAAGCAGTTTAACATCATACTTAGGACAAAGCAGTTTAATGTCATACTCAGGACATTAGAAGTTTATTTTTCTAATACATCCAACCATATCGTGGTCACTATAAATTCTAGATAAAATAAAATTCTGATAAAACTCAAAATCCTTTTCCCCTGGATATAAGCAGTACCAGTATAGTATATATATAATGAACAAGTCATCCTGATTTAAGTTTCATGTACATCTTACCATTTTCTGGGCGATTATGATCTTAAAATCGAACTGTGTTTATATTTAACCGCTTCTACACAACACATGTTTGCATAAAAAAAAAAAAATAGGTATATACCTAGTCCAGCTATCATCAAAATCCCTGCTGAAGAGCAGACTATACTAAGCTCGATACACTCACATACACAGGTGGAACGATCTCAAAAACGTATATATATATTATTAATTTAAAATATGTACCTTATGATGAATTCGCAGCTCCCACGCTAATTCCACGGATTTTTAACAGTACAGTAGAATGTTGTTTTAAATCAATATACAACCTCCTACATCTCCCAGTACCACTCCGAATAAACAAAGTCGCGTTTTTTAAATTTGTGTTGTATGCTTAGCCCGTGGCGGTCCGTATTTCATTC
Source organism: Candelabrum cocksii (assembly GCA_963930725.1). Taxonomy (NCBI): domain Eukaryota; kingdom Metazoa; phylum Cnidaria; class Hydrozoa; order Anthoathecata; family Candelabridae; genus Candelabrum; species Candelabrum cocksii. The sequence goes on along the minus strand of OZ005677.1, from coordinate 2,138,637 downwards.
ATGATGGAAAACACCCATTTCGATTTATATTTGAAATAATTCCCTATCTTAAAATTTTTATAATTAATTTCTAGACTATAATTTTGGCAAATAATGGAATCTTATAGCATGCAGTTTTATTTAAAATTTTTTTTCTTTTTAGCTAATATAACGTGACTGCACTCTACAAACGTCAGATATAAACAAGAGACATATGTCTCGCTTAACATCCAAAGAGTTTCACCAGAATACAATAAAGCCTTGGTTGCAATTCTCCATGTCCTGAAATCCTTTGCCGTAATCTCCTTAGCCCTTGGTTTTCTACGGACTGAACTATTTGCAATGCGGTAAGATCCAGATGAGCCCTTCCAGTCCGAGTGCAGGAAAAAGCTGAAACCGGTGAGTTTAGGACTATATTTCATAGCACGCATACTAACTGCAACGCTGATGCTGTCAGTGGGGACGTGTACTATACCGACGCGGTTATACGCGACATGCTCCCCAATGGCATTGCAGACTGTGACATTCAACGCGACTTTAATGGATAAGTTGTCGAAGCCACGTGGGACACGTTAAGCAAGCGCACACGAGAGGAATTCTGTTGGTAAGATTTGTGGAGCCATTAAAGATGTCCTGTCGGCATACGCAATTGCCCGAAACGAATGCCTGTGCCGCCATGACCAGACGTTCTTCCTTGAACACCTGAGAACAGTTATTACATGCGGTCTTTGCGGATTATGGAACAGTATAACAGCTCCACCCTCAATAAATGTTCCTATCAGCAGCTACCTATGACCGGAGCACTTATTTAGATCTATCTTAAGGTAGAAGTGCAACCAGTCTCCAGCAACAAAACACCACCAATACCGTTGGCAGAAGAAAAATCATGCTGATTTGAAACGCCGTAAAGCACTAGGTGTGATCAAGCAGGTTTGGATGGACGAGCCTGTGGGATGGTGTCATCTGATGATGGTTACAAAGAAATGGTTCTCACAGGCGTCACTGCACGTGAAAACTATTCGTATACAAATAATCATCTTTTTTATTTGCAAAGTTATTGGCCGTCGAATATTAAAAAAATCTACTGTCATTTCGCTATACACAAATTTTGATAATTTCGTGCAAAACTGATTCAACAATAACTTTTGAACGGATTGGTCAATTGAACTGAAATTTTCAGGGTTGTGTTCTCTCCATAATATCTGTGTAATATCTGTGTGATCTTTGAAATTTGAAAAAAATATGAACACTTTTAAGAAACTTGGAAATTTCATATGGAATGGCCCTAGAGGATTACTGGCGGAGAACAATAGACTTTATGTCTCTCGTTGGCCGGGCTGGTATTGTATTGAACGCAGAAAAGTTTCAGTTCGCACTGTAGGAGGTTGACTTTCGCATATCAGAGGAACATATTGAGTCCCTCCTTAAATTTTTTTTATGCCATCCGACATTTCTTTACTCCAACCTCCACAACGGAGCTGGTTTGGCTTGGTGAATCAGGTTGCTAACTATGCACTGCTTTGCACCCACGTGGGACCGCTTCATCCGTTCCCGTCTCCATGTCAATCCGTTTGATTGGACTCTGGAGCTGGATGCCGCTCTTGCAGAAAAAAATATGTTCCTATGATAACTATGATAGAAGCATATGCTCTTGCGATTGCTTGGAGTAGACAGAAACCATCCCAATCACTTTATCGAGTTCCAAACTTAAAACAATTTTTTTTATCTAAAGAAAGCAACTACTTAATTCTCGTTGGAGAGGAAGTTTTATATTTTGTGTTGGAGAGGAAGTTTATATTTTGTGTTGACGAAAGAAAGAACGAAATTATACAAAGTGTACCCGCGTCCTTCATCTTTTAGTTTGTGGAATAAAGTTATACAATTACACAAGATTTCACAGTATTCATGTTAACTTATATATATAAAAATTATTTTATGATTCGATATATCAACATACATACATCTTCCATTTCAATAATTGATAACATTTTTACAAACTACATTTTCAACCTACTTCGAGTAAAAGGAATTATTAAAAGTGATATCTCTGACCACTTCCCGGTTTTGTTTTAATTAACCTTTCTAAAACAAAAGCAAAATGTGAGAAAATTAAGATTACAAAAAGATTTTATAAAGAAAAAAGCCTCATTTCATTTAAGAGGGCCTTGTCCAATGTGGACTGGTCTGAAGTTTTAGTCAATGAAAATACAAATACCTCTTATAATCTCTTCTTGAAAACCTTTTTAAAATTGTACAATGGAAATTTCCCGTTAAATGAAACTTCTGTTAAGTTAAAAGACTCAAATGCTTTTGGATGTCCGATGGATAAATCTGCAAAATTAAAGCAAAAATTATATATTAAATTTCTAAAAAATAAAACACTCATTACACATCATAAATTAATAATCCTAATTAACTACAAAACCTTTTTTTAAAAATAAAAATAAAATCAAAAAATAATTACTATTGCATATTATTAGAAAAACAATTACAAAAAGAAATTACACAGAAAAAACACTAAATGATTTTGACATGCCCTGTTGGTAAGTAATCAAATTTTGAAAACCTTTGAAGATGGTGAATAAACTCTCTGAGAGCCTCCGATTTTCGTTTCGAAAATTAATTCCCGCGAAATGTAAAATATTTCGCGAGTGGACCGATTCGCAAAAATTTCTGGACGCAAACATTTCTGACATTAAAGTAATAAATTAACCGACAAAACACTCTAGTTTTGTGGGCCAAATAATGGGCATAAAGAGTGGGTATCAATCAGCTTTCCACCTATCGTACATGTTTTTTGAATGAGTTAAGAGATCTTCCATTTTGTATAGTGGTTTCGTTCAATAAATTTACGACACGAACAGCATAAGAGTGGTGACGAACACCGTTAGCTCTTTCGGGAACAACGTTGCGGTTCACTTCTCCTCTGGTCCTTGCCCTTTTCCTTTAGTTTATTTATATCAAAATGAATGTAGCATTAAAATGTGTTGCATCATGGTTCCAAAGCCATGAACTGTCATTAAATATATCTAAAACAAAATACAGAGGTCAGGATCAGTTTTTTAAAGAAACTCCTATCCTAACAAGAGGATTCGCGAAAAAACAAAAGACGACAATTTATTTGATTTTATTTTTTCTTTCTTTTTTAAATGGAATAAAAGATTTTTCTTCAACTCAATACAATTTGTTTTGACGGAAAGCAAAAGGGGGCAGATTCATCAACTTGGGGGAAATACTCCCCTTTATGAAAGTTGGACAGTATGTTTCGAATAATCCTTAAGCCGTACCATGGGATTATTCTGATGAACGTTGTATAATAGACCTTTGGGTCGTCACTCATAGACGTCTTTTGTTTGGAATATTTCCAATGGACTTTCCGTATGATCAGGATTAATATATCTCAATGGACTCGCCAATCTGGGGTGAGATATAGGACTATAACTGACTACTACGTCTGCTATTGTTACTTGTTGCTACTATTGTTACGTGGTGTGCGTTATTTCTTTTAGAAACCACATTATTTAACTATTATATATTTAACAAAAATAATGACTTATTGTTTAGTGATGTTAAAGAATTATAGAAAATTTTACTTTCATTATATGATGAAGGAAAAAAGATGCCATGAAAATTTACGAGACAAAGAAGAATAAAACAGAACAGTGGGATAATAATTGACAACGAGGGGTTGGAAATCGTAGAACAATCTATCTACTCAGGGCAGGAGGAAATAAGAAGTCAAAGCAAATAGCAAGACGAATAGGAAAGGATTGGGCAAGCTTTGGAAAAAATATATTACGTGGCAGAAATATACCAGTGTGCCTCAAAAGAAAAATAACGGACCATATAGTGAGCTAATGATTTATGGCGTGATCGTTGACTAATAAACTTTCATCAAGTTGCTAAAATAAGGATAGGAAGAGCAATGCTGAATATAACGCTAAAGGATAGAAAGGAAAAAGTACAGAGATAAAACAGAAGTAGAAAGGTCACATAGGAAGGATGGAAGATAAAGTGTGGATAAGGAGAACAGGAGATGCTGGAAAGAGTTGAGAGGCTACCAGCTTGCAGTGGCTCGAATGGTTGATAATGATGATGATGGAAATGAATATTCCCGAAAATAAATACACGGAAGAATCAGTACGCTTAAGGTACTCATCTTTCAAGAGTTGTACTCTCTTGACTTTAAACAACCATATTGTTTATGTAAATTCATCTTGAAAAGTTCTTCATTGGAGGTACTGTGTCTTGCAGACTCACTGTGGTTAGGTATCTGTAACTTTGATAAAACAATAAATAAATAATTGATTTTCGTTGTTTCTCGACACAACCTCTTTTTATAACTATCATCGATTTTGTTTCTACACTGATCGTTTTGCTTCTTTGTACACTTTAAACTGGGAAACGAGCTGTTGTTTTCTTTATCAAAAGCCTGTTTGCACAAATGCAGGTGTTTGGTCTTTAAGAGCCTTAACAATGGCGATATGTAACAGTGCAGTATAATGTTGTATGGTATGATGCAGTGTGGTTAGTCTGCTAATGTTATTTGGCCAGGCAAGTGTAAGACTAATAAAATACTGACAGTTATATAACAGTCTCCTTCATATTAACTGGCATGTAGGTCCTCCGCTTTAGTGCAATCACCTATCTTATATATATATCTTCTAAAATTACTCTAGGGGCAGAAACTTTCGCGGGCATTAACTTTCGCGTTTTTCGCATGTTTTGGTCATTTTCGCGAAGGTTTATGCCTTTGGAAATTCTAAATCATCAAAACGCGAAAGTTTTTTCAGCTTAAAAAAAATCAAAAAAACGGAACAATTTTCAAAGTAATGATTTATTTCTACTTTAATCGTCGTCAACTACAATAACACTTGGTGTTTTTTCCTTCTTTGGAGCTGCGAGCATTACTCGGATGTCCCGATTATTTGAAACAGTAGTGCTTGTGGATGCAGACTTTTTCTTCCTTTTGCCGGGGGCTTGCGGTGTAACGACTGTAGGGGGCAACATAAATCTAAATAAATTATGTTCTATTCAACGATCAGCACTAAGAATTATAAATTTTCAACCTTTTAGATCAAATGTAACTGCTGCATTTACTAAATTTAATATCTTTCCATTTTCGTCTACTATTAAACTTCTCAACATTATGTTTGTTTTTGATTCTTTAAACCAAAATATCCCACCTTCGATTGGCAATTTCTTCACTAAACTTTGTCATTTTCATCTTTATCCATCTCGCAATGCCTTAGCTAATGAACTTAAAATTTGTTCATATAATACAATTTTTTATGGAAAATACTCAATTAAACACCAAAGCATCATTGAATGGAACAAATCAATTAGAGACATTAAAAATATTTTTGATGTAAAATATAAAAACATGCATTGGTTAAATTCTATTTTTGATTTAAACAGTAAACAATTTTCTAATTTAGTCAAACTTAGCATCAGGGGTAAACCTTGTTTAGCTTAGTGTTATTAAACAAATATATGTTTTGCTTGGTGGTTTGTATTTTATTTTGTGTGTATCTTTGCCAATTAGATAATATATATTTTTTCTAGATATATTTTTTTTACGCATATTTCTACTGTGGTGTCACTACATTGTTCAGCTTTATGCTATTGAGTGACACCAACCATATATTTTTGTAATTTGTTTTTCTATAAATTTTTTGTATTTTTATTATATGGTGAATAAACAACAATTTCAATTTCAATTTCAACGTCATGACGAAATTGAACAGATTTCCAACCGCTATGTCTTCTGTTTGTTCCGTGTAGAGATCCTTAACTAGATCTAAATAACGTGATGTTAATTTGGCTTGAAGAATAGTGCCTCGTGTTTCGATCACAGCTTGACATTTTATTTCAAGTCCTCCTTGTACTAAGGGGGAACGGCGATAATGTTCTGAAGAAAGCGTGCAATACATAGACGCACCTCGATCTAAGAAATACTTTGTTATTCTTGAAATCTCTTTTGGCAAGTGTCCAACAGTTACTCCATTTTCTACTTAAAACATTTTTTAAAACCTTTAATTGATGAAGTTCTTTTCATTATTATAGAGACATCGCAAGAGCCTACAACTTCGAAAATTGACACGTTTGATGTGCAGGTCATAAAAGATCACGTTGCTTCCCCAGAATCAGCAAAAAGAAAGCCTCAATACCATAAATGGTCAGAAAATGAACGATACAACATAAGGAAATATGCTGCCGAAAATGGAAATATCAATGCTGTGAGGAAATTAAAAAAAGATTTTCCGAAATTAAGCGAAAGTACAGTTAGAACTTTTAAGAAGAAATATTTCGAAGAGCTGAGCCACAAAAGAGAAGATTGAAGCGTCACAACGCATACAAAAGTATTCTAGACAAACCGGCAGACCCTTAGTATTAGGTGAGCTTGATGTGATGGTGAGAAAATATCTTCTATCACTGAGCAAAAGAGGTGGAGTAGTCAATACAACAGTAGCAAATGCAACAGCCAAAGCTCTGATGAGTAAGTATCTTCATGCTGTCGGTCAAGTTGACATCGACTCATCGCGTTGGGCAAAAAGCCTATTTTATCGAATAAATTTTGTCAAGCGGAGAGAAACATCTGGTGGGGCTCGAAAAGAGATAGAGTTCCTATATCTCCATGACATTGTATCAAAAGTAGAGCAGTACAACATACCATCTGCCTTAATTTTAAATATCGATCAAACTCCGTTAAAGTACGTTCCAGTAGGTAACGAAATAATGGCAGCAAAGGGAGTTCACTATGTGACGATTGTAGGAAGTGCGGATAAGCGTTCAATAACTGAAAAATTTACTATTTCGTTTGATGGAAACTTTCTTCCTATTCAACTTATTTATGGTGGCAAGACAACGAAAAGTCTACCGAGGTTTGAATTTCCAAAAGATTTCAAACACGGATGAATCGCTTAAGTTCTTGAAAGAAGTCATCAAGCCTTATGTAATCAAATAAAGACAGATCCTGAAATACTCTACGGATCAGAAAGCACTCGTCATCATGGACGTCTTTACTGGTCAAATGACGGCAGCTGTACTCGACACCTTTAAAGAACCAAACATATGTATCGTCAATGTCCCTGCTAATATGACAAAGTTTTACCAGCCATTTGATCTGAGGGTCAATGGTTTCTCAAACGTAAATTTAACGAATGGTACTCAGACCAAGTGAAAGCGCTGCTAGATAATGGTGTTGAGATTGATGAAGTCCAAGTAGGGTTACAGTTGTCCAAACTTAAACCTGTTCACGCCGGTTGGATTGTGAAATTCTACAACCACATGAGCACGCCAAAGAAATTATTGATAGTGGATGGAAAAGTGCTGGTATTTTTTATGCCTTAGAACTCGGTTCAAGCAAAATGCCATCGATCGATCCTTTCCAAGATATTGATTCGATGCTGAGTAATGATGTTGAGCAATCTGATGATAGCCATCTCTTAGCAATTTGTGATGTCACAGTTGAGGAATTTGAAGCGTTATGTGGAAGCAAGATTCAAGAAAGTGACGACGATACTGACTCAGAATGGGAAGAGGCAGATAATTAAATTTACTTAGCCTAAACTTGTATATTTTATACATTTTTGATTACGGTAAAGACCTTAGATGTGATTTAACGAATAAATTTTTTAGTTGGATTTTGCCCATTTGCGAAAGTTATTTCACGCGAAATTTGTTCCAAAAATCGCCAAACGCGAAAGTTTTTATCAAATATTTTGCGTTTTTTTTGACACGCGAAAGTTTCTGCCCCTAAAATATCAAGACGGGGAAGTAAATATAAAAGATTCGGTTGCCGACACGAACATTTTTGAAATAGTTTTGCATTCGTCATTGTAACATACTCTCTGGTCTCTAATAGAGGCCCATAAGATGATTCGAATGATGTGAAGTCGTTGCATTGTAGTTTCGAAAACAAAGATGTTTAAGATTCAATCAACAAAAACAAAATAAGTAATGTATGAAACAACGTGTATAAGCGAGAGTACTTACTAGGGAGGGATTTGAATAAACCTATTTCTTTTTGTTTTTTTAGCTTTATATATACTAAATAATGAACATTAAAACGATTTTTATAAACTGAACTGTTAAATAACTGAACTGAACAAAATGAAAAATACATGTTTGCCAGCGCGATAGCGTACTCCCGTGTTTAAACTCTGCGCCTCTTAATTTTTGTTATCATTAAATGTTATCATTTTTTATACTAGCAATGAACCCGTCCTACGGACGTTAACAATAATATGATAATTGAGGAATTCTGTATGTATGTATGTTACCAATCTATGCCAATCTCCTCCCAAAAAAGTCTATATATGGGTAGTCATGTACATATAGATAAATTAATTTATACATTTAAATTGAGAAAGAATTTGTTTGGGAAACAAAGTTAGCCATAAAATATTTAATTATTATTATAAATTTTAAACCTACGCAATTGATAAGTGACATCACATCTAATTAATTTATTTAAATAAAAACTTGTAAAAAAACCAAAAAATTCTTTGGCTAAAAACCATCCCAGGAGCATCACAATCATATAAATTTGGTTCCAATCGGTCCAGTCGTTTGGGCGTGATTGGCGGACAACAAACAAACAAACAAACATACTCAGGTTTTTCCTCCATTATAGTAGGATGTTAGAAAATATGTAAAAGAAACAAACAAGTCTAATTGTCTAAGTTTATCTTTTGTTACTACATATTTCGTTATTAAACCTTAAAACTATTATTTCTTATTATTATATTTCATTTAACTTTTGTTATTTAAGATGTTAAGATTATTTGTTAATATTTTAAAAATCTTCTAATAAGCTTCTATTAAAAAAGAAAATCGAAACAAATCACTATATAATCCCCTCCGTCTATTAATTCGCGATCATTTTTCCAACCCTCCGTCTATTAGGGCCTGTATATATGAGCCCTCCTTCAAGCCGAGAATCCGCTTATATAATAAGTCACTGTTGTTTTCACATTGCATATATGAAGAGAGGGCTAGCCCTCCTAACCGAGATCCCGCTTTGTTTAGCCGAGATCTCGGCAAAGCGGGCTGGAAATTCTCCATATATCCGGTTAGAAGAGCTAGAAAATTTGTCTCCGTGCACGCGCGCGCTAAAAGCACTCCTCCGCATTTTTATCTTCTCCGTAGATATTATTAATTTAGGAGGGCTGAGTCTTTCTCATATATATGCGGGGTGAAATTCATCTCGCCTAAGTGGGCTGGTTTTTCTCACATATGGGCGGGGTGATTTCCAGCTCGTATAGGCGGGCCACCCCTCCTAGGAGGGCTCATATATACAGGTCCTTAGAGACCAGAGAGTAAAGAAAAAGTATCTTGATGACGTAATATGTGAAGAGCTTGCTAGAACTTAGATTAAAAATCTTTTTTATTTCTCCGTTTTTGTTTTAAGGCTTGCTGGGTGTTAGTTTGAAATATTTCGTTGATGTTGCCAACCGCAACACATGTTTAGTCGGACGTTCGCATTGAAACATAGGAAGTCAGTAATTTCACTTAGTTTGCCTTTTTTACCGAATAATATAGGAATAGTTAGCGTCTCTACGGTAACAGTATTAAGCTTCAGCGGTCCTAGAAACATACGGCGTTGTTTCGATTATCACATGAAAACCATACAATCATTTATGAAACCTGCAAAATATTATATACATCGTTTTTGCGATAAGGATGTCTGAAATTTTGGCGCAAATTCTCCGTCTGACATCTTTTAACACTGGCGTAGTTGTTAAAACGCGGAACGAAGTCAGTCTCTGAAACGAAGAGTGAATAAAAAAAAGTTTCGTTCTAGGGTCGCCATATTTAATCTATTTTATTCATTCATTCTATTTCGCGTTAATTTCTTAGGCCAACCTTAAACAATAGCAGACGCAAATTGTGAAAGGTAGAGAAGGAGGGACTTAGAGAATAAAGCAGTTTCTTTTCATTCTTCGTCAGATTTTTAAACACAAATGCAGAAAAAGGAACGTTTATGCGGTGAGTTTCATTGTTTTAGGATGCGGTTATTTAATGCTTTCTGAAAGCAAGGCTGAATGTGCATGATTCCACGAGAATATGCTTGCAATGTCCGCACACCATGTCAATATCAACAAACTGCACATTGCATTGTGGGACGCAGCACATCTCTTCCGCCGTATTTACTTGAAAGAAGATGAAATCTTTCTTCCATCAAATATTTGCTTGCTTTAAAGTTGTTTTGCGCGGCGTTATCGACTGGATCCCGCTATTGACAAGTAAATAGGTTGAAGAAACAATCAAAAAACAATAAATGCAAACAATCCTGTAATTCGTACCAAGTAGGCAACAGTACAGTAGAATATCTATATAACAATAAAGATGGTATAATTTAAATAGAAATTTACAGCGTAAATGTAAACAGACAGCTTTCTTAAAGTTTGACTAATTAGGAGCTCCAAGATTTTTCTATAAATTTTGAAAATCTATTTTTGAGGTTATTTTCGAATGTTTCTTAACAATTGCTAAAGTTGTAAAGGTTTCGGGGAGGTGATAAATTGTGATGCAAGTATCGATAATGTTAGCGAGCCTGTCTGCTCCAAACAATACTGTTTGCGAAGCATAAAAATATATTAAAAAACAACTTAAGAAGAAATAGATGAAAGGATTTTAAATAGATCAAGCTATTTATCTTGCAAAAATTTACCAGGAGAAACGTGTAACGTGGAAGAAGTAGCAAGTAGTTGCATATTTCACTTTTTTGGGATGAAAATGAAATTAAGTGACCTTCTAACTTTTATCTTGCGTTATAAAATAACAACAGGGGTACAGGGGTGGCGCCAGTGGGGGGCTAGGGAGGCTACAGCCCCCCCCGCCGTCGGAACTTCTCAGCCCCCCCCCCCCCCCCCGTCGGAAGTAAAGCAATATTATATAATATTTGGTCACTGTAGCTTAGTGGTTAGTGCATTCAATCCACAAAATCAAAATAAAACGGCGCTGGTTCGAAACCCAGCTCGGACATATTTTGATTTCTGAGTTACAGTTGAGTTCTTGAGCCGAACTCATTGCGTAATACAAGCCTAGCTCAAATGGTGGGTTGTCTGTCCCGTAAAACTCCATTATTATTATTATTATTAATATAATACTGACATTTTTTAACGTTAGGTCTTTTTTGTGATTAATACAATTATCATGATATCAAGTTTCATGGCAGGTTATGTTTAAATTTAGAAGTGCCAAATCTGTAATAGATTTGATCATCAATGAGTTTTGTGTTAAACTTAGAGTCAAGCAATTATAAGCCACCCGTCGGCGCTGTAAGCCCCTCCTCAGAAAAACCCTGGTGCCACTCCTGCAACAATAACTTTATATTAAATCAGATAGCATTTTGATAACATAATTTTGCACATTTCCGATATTACTATAAATAAACAGTGTAAAGTATGGATCCTTTTCGAGATAGCAATGTAAAACGTAAGAAATTCCCTAACTGATATTCCTAACAAAAGAAGTTCAATAAAATGATTGACAACTCAACCTTAACTAGCAAAAGAAGTACATAAAATGATTGACAACTCAACCTTAACTAACAAAAGAATGCCATAAAATGATTGGACAACTCAACCTTAACTAACAAAAGAATGTCATAAAATGATTGACAATTCAACCTTAACTAACAAAAGAATGTCATAAAATGATTGACAACTCAACCTTAACTAACAAAAGAATGTCATAAAATGATTGACAATTCAACCTTAACTAACAAAAGAATGTCATAAAATGATTGACAACTCAACCTTAACTAACAAAAGAATGTCATAAAATGATTGACAACTCAACCTTAACTAACAAAAGAATGCCATAAAATGATTGGACAACTCAACCTTAACTAGCAAAAGAAGTACATAAAATGATTGACAACTCAACCTTAACTAGCAAAAAAAGTACATAAAATGATTGACAACTCAACCTTAAGAAAAAAAAAGAAGCTCAACCTAAGCCTCGTTTTCATTTCAAAATTTGCTATTTCGCAATTCGTCTATTCTGGTCAAGTAAATATAAAAATAACTTAAATAAGTATAAATCATAAGAATTACAATTATTTCAATATTCAAACTCTTTGTGAAATATATAATATATTATTAATGCGCCTTTTATTATAAATTTCAAAGTATTCGTTCATCTTGATTTTGAACGGTGAAATATCCGGGATGATCGGATCCGATGTCAAAACAATGTTAAAAGCGAAGTCCGTCTTATGAAATAACTAAACTAATCTCCGTCTACTTTGAGAAAAATAAACTAAAAAAGAGTTCCTTTTAAACAGAGTTGGTTTCGTTAATAACGGTATAGTGAATGTATCTTTGGCGGTGTATTTCTTTAACATCTGGGATCTTTGTTTACATCTAATCTAGTTTAGTTCAACTTTTACTCTGTGAGATTATTTAATCTGAGAGATTTTTGTGTCTACCAAAATCGATCACTTGGTAACCAAATTCTAACAAATATTCAGGTAGTACGTTTGTGTGTGCTTTTCTCGATTAAAATAGTGGTTGTTTTTTTTCATTATATTTTTTGGTGTTGTTTGATCACGTAAGATACAGTATTTTTACATACCCTTGCAAATTAACATTTAATAATAAACATTAATTAACATTTAATAAATTTAAAGATTAATGAACGTGAAAAAATTCGGTAAATTTTGTACTAAATACAGTTTGTTTGTTACATCTTACATTGCTCTGGTTTTTAATTTTTAAGACACTTGGTAAGCGGGACACCTTTTTTCCAAACGCAAGTCATTCCACTAGTCAATGATTTGAAACGAGTTTCTTCGTATTCGGGAAGTCTTCGTCGTTTGTGTATTCGCACGGCAGCTGTGTCAACACTCGCGATGAAATGTATTTTATTTGTTTGTTAACTTTCATTCGAAGAAAAACGGGAAATGAAGAAGCGTAAGTTCCTTGCAACTTTAAAACGTAAGAATAGATTTAGTCTGGCATCGAACTTCCAGACATTGAGGGTTTAACTTAGGCACGACGATTGGAGTAAGACTGCACGTAGGAAGAAATGGCTCACGCGTTACCGGATTTTAAATCTATTCTATATTGTTGAAAGTTTCTTCTTATCATTAAAATCACATTTATTGGGCGTCTGTTGGAGTGTAAAGAGAATATGGTTCGTAATAAAAGAAGCCATCTTAACTTAAACAATGGCGCCAACCAACACTTCAACAAAAGCTGTTTTAGCAAGATACAGTTACTACGTGCGTCAAATACAAATTTTATTCTCCTCTCTACATTATTAATTAGGTTGAACGCGACTTAAGGATCTCGCAAAAAGCACTGGCGTCTTAGTTTTGAATTTCTTATACCCTAGCGTTTCGCATGTGACCTTTCCGTGATTACTAGACGTTGATGGGAGTGTGTCGCTGAGATGCGATTAAAGACCTGTGCTGGCATTTATTAACGTTAGATTTTGTACTTGTGGTGTTGGATGAGCCTCTTTACAATCGTAAATGCTCAAACCCATTGGAAGACTGTGATATATAATCTTACGATTATATATGTGGAAAAGGTTTCCACCGAATTTGCATTTCTTCTCTTTTTCTTTTTTCTTCTTTTTTTAGAAAGGAAATACACAGGAGAGGCAGGACCTATGACTCAACAGAGTCCTGTGTATTTTTGGGTCTATTTTTCACCCGGACCCACGCTGGATTTTGATGTTATATAAGGTCCAACCCTCTCTCAATTCTTAACCCGGAAACATGAAACAAATCGTAGAAACTCGAGAATAAGCCTGTTCACCGAGAAACAAACTGAGCGCAGTACTTCCAGGGATGTGGCAAAATTCGACCTGAGTGGGAGTCGAACCAGGGACCTCTTGAATCTGAGCGCAACGCTTAGACCACTGTGCCACTGCTGCTAAAAGTTTGTTTCTGTTTGTTTAATTGCTACAGTATACTCCCGATAAGTGGGACTTTCATTAAGTGGGACGGTTTTTCTCGGTCCCTTGAACTTCCTAACCTAATATAGGCATACGCTTAAGTGGGACATTCGCTAAGTGGGACAGATTTAGTCGCCCCCTTGAGTGTCCCACTTATCGGGAGTATACTGTATATAGACCAACACGTCCCCTTTTTACGGAAGCCGAAAACAAATAATGTAACTATAAACAAATATACCCTAACTGCATTTCTTCACAGTCAGGCTAATATCATGAAATATTAGATATGTTATAAATATTTAAGCACGCAATAAAAAGAAAGGAGAGAATATTGCAAATTCAAAATAAGAATCTACGGAGTAATATAACAAAATATACAAAAAGATTGTTGTTAAATTTTGTACTTACTTTGTCGTGTTTCGAATGTTTCTTTTAACGTAAGGCGAATTAAGTTTAATGAAAAAACGTTGCTATTTCCGGAATGTTTTTCAAAACCAACGAGGCGTTGTAGATTGGCCCGTTCTTCTTACAATTGCATTTACGCGTTTTTCGCTACAATATCGGTAATAGATTTCCGATTGCAAAAAGCCACTGTTAAGTGTATTTATGATTGATTGTGTTTGTGAACAAAAATGATGATGGTCGATAATTAATTGTGCTCGTTTGAAAAACGTTTCGAGTCGCTGTGGTAGGTTTAGTTGTCGAGCGACAACTCGAGACTAGTAATTATAAAATAACGATAATGACGATAATTGTGATTTCTTTTTGTAAGCAATCATTTTTGTTGGAAATTTCCCATCTGCTCTGAACGAATTCTTACTCCTTTAGTCGTGAAATTTCCCTTCATGATTAATTCATCGCCAGAAATGCAGTTCTCTTTTTTCTTACTGCAACCACAGCTGAAATACTCGCTTATATGACATTCAATTATTTATTCTTGGTTTAGATTAGTAAGAGCGACGTAAAAGCAGATATGGCGGGAGGTATTTACGTTACACTCTTTTACTTACATAACGTCGAAAAGCAATGTTTTAATTTCAAAGACGAGCCGGAAACCTATTAAGAACGTTTGTTGATTTCATATCAAGCTTATACAAATCAGTTTCTGGTATTCTATTGACGTAGTGTTTATACGGACTTGCTTTGTTTCAGGGAACATGTACTTAATAGCAGGTATTGCCGTTTCATCGTTGGTTATCGTTCTTATCGCGATCGCTGTGTGGCTGATATGCAAACATAAAAGAAATCAAGCCGGTGTTTATAAGCATTCGCAGCTCATTAATAACAAAACCCCTGAGATTAAAATCAATACTGTGGAGTTCACGCTTCCACAAGGTGCTTTTAACAGACAGTTTCCTTGGTCGGCCGGTAAAAAAGCGAACAAAGAACCGCCGTTAATCAAAGCGGACGAAAACACCGAGGGAAATGTGGACACGCAACTGGGAAGCATTAAACCGTCGTTGTATTGTGCCGGGGATGAAGGCGATGGCGATTTGGGGGATGATCTTCCCCCGGGAAACAACGGTCGAGTGTACTTCAGTTTGGAGTACATCACCCAATCAGAAAAGTTGGTTGTGAGTGTCGAGCGTATACGCAATCTTTTAGGTCGCACCCTTGCGCTCACGCCCTCCGCCACGTGCGATCCGTTTATACGCCTCTATTTACTGCCCGATGAAAAGCGCTATCTGCAGTCGAAAATGAAAAGGAAAACCCGTCACCCCACATTCAAAGAAACCTTCATTTTTACCATGTCTTATGCCTTGCTCATCGAACGCACGCTGCGCATCACGGTATTTGACGTCGATCGATTCATGCGCCAAAGTGTGATTGGTCACGTGCTCTACCCGTTGGCCGATCTCGATATAACGCTCGTCACGGAAATATCAAGAGACGTGGAGAAGTTCTCGCAGGTAACATAATCGCGGGCACGAACTTTTCCAGGATTTTTCAAAACTGGAAGTAAACTTCCATAAAAATAATCTACAGTTAAAAACCGACTTTGAGTCGGCGCTAGCTCTATCTCAAGCCGCTTAACCTATCAGCGAGCTCCATTTTCTCTTTAAGTCCTTGATATTCTAAAATTTGAACTTTAATGAAATTCGTCATATTCTACGTTTGTTCTTTGTTATTTGTCTCCTGGTGAAGCTGTATTCCCGTGCCACCCCATTCGCTTTACCTTCCTCCCGAAAGTAATTGATTAATTACTATTTTTCGACAATAAACCTTTCATAAAGAGCTCTACATTGTTCCCTTTTTTGTTTATGTTCCCCTTAGAACCTAACATATTTTCAATCAAACGTTGTTTCAACTAAAAGTGTTTCAACCACTCCCTTTTATTACTGAAGTTTCCACTAATAAGAAAAATATTCCATTTTCATTTAGTAGAGAAACCACAACATTCACTTATAAATATTTACTCACATCTAATTATTTATTCATTATACCATACATTACTTTATATTGCTTTATATTGCATACATTACTTTATTTATTCATTATACCATACATTACTTTATATTTTATTACATACATTATTTTATTGGGATTCTACTTACGTTAATGTTCATTCCCTTTGACGTAAAATGTCTAGTAAAGAGGTTTTGTCTAGATCGCATGCAGTGCCGGACGCCTACAGATTGGACTTACCTATTTCCCCAAAATGAACCGAGTGGCGATCAACATCATTAGAGGCCTCCAGATAGCTGAAGCTGATTCCCAAACGCCCCCAGGTAGCAAAGGATCATTTATTTCTCATTAAACACTAAACCTTAAACATAAATATATAATTTGTTGCAAGACCTTAATGGTCTAACACACCACTAATAAATTTAATAAAAACAACACAACAAACAAACAGCAACAAATAAAAATCCTATTATATATAAGGTTTGTGTGAAAAGGAGAGGAAACAAAACCTAGTACTAAAAAGTAATTAAAAAGGTTGCAAAGGTTGTTTCACTGACTGCTGGCCTTAGTATCATCAAAATATCGTGACGCATATTGTAAATAACACCCTTAGCTTTAGAGATATTTTTGATCGATAACGATAATGCTATAATGAGCTATAATAAGCTTAGTAATTAATGTGCGCACGCGTGTGACAAATATCAAGCTGTCTGTTGTTCACTCAGCCTTTTTGAGGAATGCAAATCGGTCATTGTCGTTTCCGTACCATCGAATAAACCGTGCATTTCTAGCATGGAAACATTTCAATCTTCACGAAAAATGGTTTTACGGCGTTTTGTGTCATTCGAATGTCATTGTGATGATTATGTGATAATGATATAAACATGTGAAATAAGGAACGACTAAAATAATTTGAGATAGCGAATGTTCGAGTTACTGGGAGTCTTTACAAGAAACTATTAGAGAAGAGGAATTGAAAAAACAGTTCAAGTTATCGGGGTTTGAGGGGATTATACTGTACTTTCTTCCATTCGTCGATAAAAATCTGGCCGGGATAGCTCAGTTAGTAGGGCGCTTGCCATTTCGGATTTCTGAGGTTGCAAGTTGAAATCCTCCTGGCCTCGCCGACTCAGCGAATGAGTAGCATTTCGATGCAGTAAAGTACGAGTGTTGGTGGTAGGAGTGGCGACCGCCTTAACAGTTACACCCAACGTCTTGCGCTAACAAAAAGGGGATAGACGCCTTCGTTTACGCCCGTTACCAACATTAGGGTTAATTTGACAACTTTACTTTATACTTACTTTGATTAAGTGATCTCATTTCTTCGTTTCAGACACGTACGTGAAAGCCACGTATTCCGTGCTCAGCAAAGTTCACAAAGTTAAAAAGTCAGGAGTTCATAAGTGTTCGTACGAGCCGTTTTTTAACCAGACTCTTGAGTTCAAGATTGACAGTACTGGTCTGGATGCCGCTTGTATTAACTTAGAGGTCTTCCAGAGCACGTCCAGCATGAAGAACGATCGATCACTCGGTTCGTTTGTTGTCGGAGGCAGCCTTTGTACACGCGGTAAGGAGCTGGAACACTGGGAGAGCATGATTCAGAAACCGCAAAATGTTGCCAAGGAATGGCATGACCTCAAAAGGTAGTATCGTCAACGTTGTTGCGGATACCTCCTTATGAAGTCGTATCTAGAAACTATATGTTTTCTACATTAAACTATTTAAATATTGAATTCCACACCATGAAAACGTAACAAAATGAAAAATGCCTGGTTGTTTTTACAGAATTTAGTTTTTGAAAATTTTGATTTTTAGTTGGTTTTTAAAGGTCTTGTTTAAATATAATATTTCGTTTCATTTCGTTTCAATATTTCAATCAAATGCTATTGAAATACCGCCTACTGGCATCTATCTAAACTATGTGCATTATAAGAAAAGAGTTCATCCGGGGGTATGCGCATTATAAGAAAGGAGTTCATCCGGGGGTATGTGGATTATAAGAAAGTAGTTCATCCGGGGGTATGCGCATTATAAGAAAGGAGTTCATCCGGGGGTTGTGCATTATAAGAAACGAGTTCATCTGGGAGTATATATTAGAAAAGGGCTGACGTTTGTGACTGAAAAATAAAACTTCATTAATATTTTGACCGAAACGAAATTTGTACATGACTTTAAAAAATAATCCAAAAATCAGTTTTTTAGTACATCGATATTATTAAAAAATAATTTCTCAAACGTATCCAAATAGAAAACTCTGGAAAAAGCTAGAAGAAAACACAATTCTTTCTGTGGATATGTGGAAGGTTGGTTTTGCCTCACTCGACATGAATGTGTTGGATATTACGACTTTCCGATGCTCAGTCGCGATTTAATTGGTTGAACTAAGTGCTTCATCAATGACGCGTTCTGTGTTCAAAATAACGAAATAGCTAAAAGGTTGTGGCTAAAACCATGTTATATAAATATGATGTTAAAGGTTTTTATGGTAGGAATTCTTTATGATTTCCACTTATAACTGGTCCACTTAATGCTTAAAAAATGATTTGTGAAAGTTAGCAAGCTAACTAGCAACGGATGTTTATATATGTTTATATAAAAACACATAAAGGCGGGCTGACACAGATATTCTTTGTCATAGAAGTAATGAGTGCATTTTGACTTATTGCTAGTTTATATAAGAACAGCGCTGAAGAGGCAGACAATTAGAATAAACTATATTGCATACTGTCAGGATTTAAAAATGAAACTCCACTTTAAAAGAACCAATTAAAATTTGGTTACTTGTCCGATTTGAACAGCGGGAAGAACTTGGAGAGAGTTTCCTTCACCGGCTTGTTTCTTTCGCCATCGGAGTACGTCAGAGTTGGGTTTCTTCTTTGAGATGTGAACATGAAGTATTTGTCGTTAATACACACCAAGAAAAACGTTGGATCAATCTTCGAGCGAACCACGTCTTTAATGCAATGTCCCTGAGCGCATTCTAAACTACCAGGGTTTTGTTACTTTAAGCTGCTTTTTTTATTTAAAATTTAAAACTTTTCGGCTATGTCGTAGACATCATCAAACGTACACGTGTGTGTAGGTACTACAAAGTATGGCGTACCATACAAGGATCGGTCACGTGACATATTTACAGTTATCTCTGTTTTCATTGGTGCTAATGCATTGTGTTAGGTTTAGGTTGGGTTTTGTGTTCGGTTTTGGGTTCGGTTAAGTTAGGGCTACATGAAACGCATTCTAAATTTTTAATTATTGTTTATTTGATGTAAGCTGATCGATTTCCACCTTCTCAGTTACAAACAACAAGATTTTCTCTCCACGATTTCCCCCTATTGTTTTTAATAGACTTCAACGACTTTGTGTGAAAAATTTTATTATTTATATATTTATATATTTACTTTGATTATTATTAACATTATCGCTCGGTATAAACTTTTTTAGATCAATGATTTCCACATTTTTGGATTTTCAAACTAGAGACAAAAATAAATAGATAAATGTTCACGGACAACAACTCAGCATTTCCCACTTTCATTAACTTAAGAAACGGATCCCGAGAACTCTTATCAATGCAAATTCCAAATGATTAATCTTACCCGCTAACCGATACAAGTGCTGTACTTTCTTTTCGATTTTAACATCTGCCGTGTATTTAGCATGGTGCATGATAATCATATCACTTTCAAACACTGTTTCATAATCCGACGGCCCAAAGTCGAGTTGTCGGCACGTCGCAAGGCGAAAAAAGACGTATATGTTAAAAACATAAAAGCTAACTATGTACATCTTGCCTGTGTTTTGTTGAGGGTTTTTACTGAGCTTAGCGCTAAGATGTTTGGCCGCCAATGACGCAGAGAGGCCATGATGCGTTAAATTTCGCACGATGAGATCGGATGTTTGCTCAAATGGTTTAAATGTTTGAAAAACAGTAACTATACTACAATAGATTTTAAAGGTAATTGGCACTGCTTTCTTAGTCTAAACGAGTATTTAAAGTTTTTAATGGTTTCCTTTAAAAGCGAACTTTTCTGTTGCACTCAAACGAAGGATCATTGTAGCAATCTGAAAAGCATATATAATTCTGACAATTTTTTAATAAAGTGTCAAAAAGAGTTTTACTCGTGTGAGTTTTTAAGGAATGGAACGAATTTTTTAAAGATCTTTTACTGTGCGAGCGTCGCGTGTTTTGCTGGTTGGTTTCAGAGCTTCAGAATTCTAAATCATGAGAGATGAAGGTGCTCCCAATGTATCGCTTTTATGGGATGTTTCTCTTCATTATCACGTTTGCACGATGCCAAGTCATGCTCACACAAACCGGCGTTTGTGAAGACAGCATTTTCAGCAGATACTATTTGTTAGCGCACCACGAATACACGGTCGATGTGTGCATGGATGGGATTGTTGTGAAGCTTTACAAAACAAATCGTGAGTAAAGATGGAGGAGGTTTAGCATAAACACGTTTACATTCACGTATAATCGTACTCGAGTTGTTAGCCTCATGGTCGTATTTGATTGCAAATAAAGATGTTAAGATCTACATGCATGCCTGACTCAAATTGATTGAGCGGTTTCGTTTGCTCTATGAACATAAACCACGCCCTTTCTGGAAATAATTTAATTAACAATTATATAAATATAAAAACAATAATAATAATAAAACAGTACTGAATATAACAAGAATAAATGAAACGTTATTTTCAGTGAGATTTCATCGGCCATGTTTACACGAAGTCGTACAATCAAAAGACATGGGATTTTTCATGGTATGTGTAAACAGGCAACTTATTATCTACACAACATCTCCTTTGATTCCACCTAAACAAGAACCACTATCAAATGTGTTTCCCGAATACAGATTCAATTGACGTCATTGGAACAAAGCGCAATGGCCAAGAAAGTACAAAAACTTGTTGCTCGCGATTTACTGACGTAAATTATTATTTCAACAGTTTTGTAATTTTTAAAACGTTTTTCTACAGATAGCTTCCTTAATGATGTAACTTGGTTTGTAGCAATTCATACATACTCATCATGAAATGTAAAAGATGTAGCATCAAACTACCTCGTTATAAACTGGAATTTGGCAAAAAATCGTTTAAATATGTCGGTGGCAAATGGTACAATGAACTTCCACACGAAATTTACAAAAAATGCGGTAAAGAATTCAGTAAAGAATTGAAAGATCATTTTAAGTCTTAATTTATAAGGTACATGCAGAGCGTAAACAAATCAGTCGTAGCCTGCACTTTCTTATCTTACTAGTTGGTCATATCGATTGTTTACTCTCTACATGGTATCCTTTGTTTTTAACTTATATACTAATTGTCAATAAATAATATATTTTTAGGATCATTCATCTGTTTTCATGCACTTACATATATGAGGACGCATATTGATAACAATGTATTTTTCACTGAAATGTTTATCCTCATTGTAAATATTCGTTAATAATAATAATAATAATAATAATAATAATAATAATAATAATAATAATAATAATAATAATAATAATAATAATAATAATAATAATAATAATAATAATAATAATAATAATAATAATAATAATAATAATAATAATAATAATAATAATAATAATAATAATAATAATAATAATAATAATAATAATAATAATAATAATAATAATAATAATAATAATAATAATAATAATAATAATAATAATAATAATAATAATAATAATAATAATAATAATAATAATAATAATAATAATAATAATAATAATAATAATAATAATAATAATAATAATAATAATAATAATAATAATAATAATAATAATAATAATAATAATAATAATAATAATAATAATAATAATAATAATAATAATAATAATAATAATAATAATAATAATAATAATAATAATAATAATAATAATTAAAACAGACCTTTCCTCGTGTTCTAAATCACATATAGTGAGAGTTCTAAATTTTAGAACGTCTAAAATATGCGAAAGAGAAAATCACCTAAGCATCCCCAATTTTGTGGCCTGGAACCGAACCAGCGCACAAAAATAAATTGCACAACACTAAGCAGTGATGGCTGATCTAGGTCAACGGATAAAGCGTTTTAAACCGAGAAAAATCCGTGTTAAAACACAAACTATTAGAGGAAAAAAAATAGTAAGATCTATTACAGTTAAAACGACTTCGAATGGTTTTTCAGAAACTTCTAAAAATCTTCATTATCAGAAGGTAGCAATGTAAATGTAGAAGCCACAACTATAAATGAAACTATATTTGATAATAGTTTCGTGGATACTAAAGGATTTGAGGCTGAAGGCAAAAAATTATCAAAGTACCATCAACAAAGAGTGAAAGAAGTTAATAATTGGGAAGCAATAAGGGAATCACTGTTCAAAGCTCGAGTTGAAGAGGAAGACATCTCCAACCTCACATGTTTAGCATGTCCGAATCCAGCAGTATGCCGTTGCCTTGATTGTGGAGCCAGACAGTTCTTCTGCTTACACTGTGTTAAAATAGAACACCATGATAAAAACTATTTTCACATTCCAGAAATATTGCCAATCCTACCACCAACACCCGTACTTTACCCCCATCGAAATGCTACTCATTCGCTGAGTCGGCGAGGCCAGGAGGATTTGAACTCGCAACTTCAGAAATCCGAAATTGCAAGCGCTCTACCAACTGAGCAATCCCGATCTTGTGCTAAAAAAATTGATAATGGTGGGAAAAGAAGTCCATTTTGAATTAAGATGCAGAATTCGTCCGGGACCGGTTCTGCTAGGTTATAATATATATTATTCCTATACTAAAGAGAGAATAAACACTTTTGTTTAGTTCATATGAATGTCTTTTAAGCACAAATTCATCTTTGAATTTTGTTTGTTCAGCTCTTATCTTGTGCTCCCACATCTAGCCAGCCTGTACAAACAAAAATACAGTTCACATCCACTAACTACATCTTACGTGACTTTAAGTTCTATAGAAGAAGGGTTGACATAGTAGATTTTCGATGCGTAATTTTAAGTGTTTATTATTGACCGTGGTACTTACTTGCCTGGTTGATGCTGATGTAACAGGTATAGGCAATGAATTTATCGATCATTTCCTTTAATTTCAAAGTTCTAGATACTAAGAGTTGTGCTTGAATTTGTATGCGGTAAAGTGCGGGTGTGGAAGGTCCTTCTTAATAGTTTACACCCAACCTATAGCCTTACGCTAACAGATAGACACCTTCGAACACGCCCGTAATCGTATTTACTGTGATGTAGTCTATATAAAATATAGAAGCTTTAGTTATCAATTGTGATGATTCGGCCATTGAAGAGCTCATTTTCCATGGATGGCGGAGCCAGGGGTCTGGTTTCTCCCTCTTTTCGTCAGAAATTACTAATTGGAATATAGCTTGCCAACTTATCAAGTAACAATGTACCGTCAATCTTCGTTCGTAAAAAGCAGTATTTTGTATTTATCTGTTCGTATGAAAAAAGAAAATACAACTGCCTTTCAAAAACGTAGAAAATTTCACAGTCTTGTGTTCTCAAAGAATAAACAATGCGAGAAAATATCTATCTTTCTTCAGTAGTATTACTTTTTTTTTGTTTCAGTATTTTTGTATTGCTTACACCCCCGGAACACCGATCTGCAGCCTTCTATCAACATACGTTTGTCTCGACGCTTGTTTCTTCATCAGCATATCATCAAGTTCATATGTTGAACATGCAACATCCTATTTTTCCCGTGAATTCCTCACAAAACAACACGATTTTTTTTCGAGCGATACTACCAATCAAGAACTGATAGATAATATACAAGTTTCATTTTTCTAACAACCGCTTTTTGAGAGCAGATAAGATGTGTGACATTCAAATTAGGAATCTTTTTTAAAGGTACAACAGACCTGAATGACCCCCGACTGCCCTCATTCGCTCCCCCGCATAAATTTTCTCGTGAATCAACTTAACTTCGCTTGTAGATCATTATACATATACACACAGATACAGTCGACTCTCTCTAATTCGAATCTCTATTATTCGAACTTTCTATAATTCGAACGAATTCTAAGTCACCGTCAATTTTCCTTAAGAAACTCTTATAATTTACTTTCTATTGTTCGAATCTTTGTAATTCGAAAACCTCTATAATTCGAAAACTTTCTCAGGTCCCCTCAGCAAAATCCTCTCTGTAATTCGAATTCTCGGAATGTAAAACTAACCGTTAACACTTTCGAATGTTTTTTTTCAAATTTCATTTCTGTTCGAATGTTTTGACTTTTTGTAAAACACGTCTTTTGTATGAAGTTTGATCATATATTCTTGGTGACTTTATAATATGGTTTGATGAACCGCGTCTTATTTATCGTTCAAAATGGCTAAACGACTCCATATAGTTCGAAAGCTTGAGACAAAGTATAAAGCTTTATTGGAGTTAGAGAAAGGGACGTCCAATAAAGAAGTGACACAATCGTTTGGTATCCCGCCTATACGCTTTCGACCTGGAATAAAGTAGCTGTCAAAGAAAACTCGATCATTATGATTTTTCTCAATTTTTCAAAAATTCCGATTTCTCTCTCTAATTCGAATTTTCACCCTTTAAACCTGAAAATTCGAGTAAGAGAAACTTTCTACTATTCGAATCTCTCTATAATTCGAACAAAATATTTTCCCCTTGGGATTCGAATTAGAGAAAGTCAACTGTAGGTATAATTTGATATGCAGAAATGCCCGGAAAATGATTTGATATTCAAAATTAATGCAAGTAAGCCAGCTTTTAAATAACGTATTAATACCGATTAATGTAAGTTTAATTGATGCAAAGTCTTCACATGTTACGTCACGCACATTTCATGAAAAACTTAGTTCTTACCTCAAACCTTTTGCTTTCTACTCCATTCATACGTCAGATCAAACATGGCTTGTCTTGCTTTTTGAAACACCTGTCGTTAAGTGTTGAAACACCTTAGCAACAAAGAGTAATTTGTTCAACAGAAAAAACTGGTCTTTTACCTGTTTCTTGCGGATGCCTTAAACAATCTACCTTCTCTAACCTCTTGGGGCTAATAAACAAAACTCGCATGGAATCCTTCTAAAGCAGGAAAGTAAAAATCTAACAAATCACAGATAGAGATCCATCATGGCCTACTATATATTCAAAATATGTAGTAGGCCATGGACCTATATATTTAATTTACTGAACGAATAATAAAAGAACAACTGTTGGAATTTGCAAATGTCGCAGGATTTGAAGAATTTTCTAAGTAAATGTCCCTGGTTTAAGAAAATCTTTCTCACAGTCGAGGTTGAAAAAAATGTGCTCGAATACAAATGGATTACAGGAGAGGGCATTGACGTCTAGCGCGTACTTATTTTCGGGGTTTTACGATATATAAAAACTTGAAAACACGCGTCCATCAAATAAATTTCCAGCGATAGCGCAATGGTAATGGCGTTCGTCTCTTAACCGAAAGAAAATGAAAGCAATTAAATACACTAAAACTCCGGGTCGAGGTCTTCATGATAATGCTTAATGAGCGTTCTGGAAGCCTCGTTAAAAAACAAACAAACAAGCTTGGTTTAACCGTTTGTAAAACGTTGGATCAGTCTAGTATATAGTATTGCGCCTGGTATGGTATTTCTTTGATATAGCAATCTAAGTCAAAATAAGCAGTAACTTAGGCAGCAATTCATTTACGAATAGACCATTTGCGACTTGCGAGATAGCTTAGGTTGAGCTGCTTTTGTTAGTTAAGGTTGATTTTTCAATCATTTTATGAACTTCTTTTGTTAGTTAAGGTTGAGTTGTCAATCATTTTATGAACTTCTTTTGTTAGTTAAGGTTGAGTTTTCAATCATTTTATGAACCAGAGATGCTTAAGGTTTACATTGCTTTCTCGCAAGGGGTTTATTAACTGTCGATACGAAGGCTTGTGGCAATTAAAGACGTCAAATTATTATTATTTAAATAATTAAAAGTATTTGTTTACGTTGGAAAGAAATGAAACACTTTTTTACACTTTTTTTTTACACTTTTTTTCAACAACTACCTGAAAAAGAATCTGTTTAGAATCGTACCAAATCCGATATCGATAAGGTTCAATCTTCTAGACGAAGAGGAGGGCGATCTTGTCACTATATGTAATTTAACTTTTTAAGATTGAGTAGAATATTGGGTTTTATACTATAAACGCTCCCTAAAATTTAGAGGATACGGTATTTGAGTATTCAGTCATTCCGCCAACCGGAAATTACAGCCAATCGACATACACAACAGTTCTGTTAAAAGTCATGGCTTGAAACTTCAAAACAAAGTAATTTTTGTCATGTTCATGTTTTTGTTTTACCATCTGGCTTTGTGTTTCTTGCAGTCAAACTCGTTCGAAAATATTCTAATATATTGGTATATTTCAGTATATTTTAGTTAATTGGTTTATATCTAAGTTTACCTTCCGAGCGTTAGCTAGATACATCGCGATAAAGATATATATTTTTTACAAACCCTATTCTCAAGGTTGCTGGAAGAAGGAGATGTTCATTTACATCATAGATAATAATTGAGCTTACGTAAAACTGTTGATTTTTATGCAAGAAGTTCAGATGAAGAAGATAGTGATCTTCATGTGGAAGGTAATGCTTCAAACTGAATGTCAGCTCTTAAGTTTCCTGCAATACCACTGCATTTCCTATGGATCTAATGTTTACAAGTCGGCCAAAAAATTGAGTTACCAACTTTTTTCCTGAAAGCATCTTCAAGACCACCCTATGTTTCACTGCTGTTAATCATACTTTAGTTTTTGCTGCATCTCTCAACCCTTTCTGTGTAGTACATAACTATGAAAAGTCATATTTATTTATAAAAATCAAAAAATTTCTTTAAGGTTCTTAGGTATTTTTTTTCAGTTTTTGGTTTCAGAGTTTTGGTTGTTTTATATGCTTCTGTCTCGTCAGTTTTGTTTCTGTTTATGTTTTATCAGTGTTTCTATTTTTTCACTAGTTTCTGTTTTTAATTAATTACTTTCAAGCTTTTAGTTTTGTATGACTGTCATTGTTTTTGTCGCATTAGGGAATTAGTTTATTTTTGTCAAAATATTTCATATCAATTGAGACACATTTTCTCATATCACACTATTCAGAGCTTGACTCTCAAAGAGGCAGCAACTCATTTCAACGACTGTTTAATCAATATAGCACACTATTTGTTACAGCTATTTTGCACTAACTACCTGGTAAGTTTTGTTTTTTGCTCAGTGCCTTTTTCCTTTTTGTGCAGCCATTTTATTTTAGGTGTGTCTCATTTAAGTTAAGTTTAATTTTTTCTTATGAAATCAATTTCAAATTTTACTTTAATTTATTCAGTTAGTTTGAAATTTGTAATTTAATTCTTTAGTTTGAACATAAATCACTCACGTCTGTTACAAACATTGTCATTTACTTTGTGTGCGCCACATTCTGTCCTAGTCCTTTCTTCCACTTTTCCAGAATTTCAATAACTGAAGGAAAGTGTCAAAGAAGCTGAACAGTTGAAATTTTTTTATTTATTTATTTTTTTTTACTTAGAATAATATTTATACAGGGTATATAACACTTCAGAAAACATTCACAAGTAAAAAGTTCTGTTATCAATGCGTGCCCCGTTTCATAAACGTATACTTGAGAAAATTAGTCAAAAAAAAGATTATACTTAAAATTAAAAAAAGAGTAAAAAAATATAAAAAAGGAACAAGAACCTAGTGAGAACGCGCGAAAGACCTCAGAGCTAAGCATTTATTTGAACTTAGCAAAATCTTTGGTGTTCCTAATATCACGTGTCAGCTCATTGTACAGCTTGGCTCCAGTGTGATAGAAGGAACCTTGAGCATATTCTAACTTTAGCCTTGGCACTTTAAGTAAAATTCCATTATTTCATGTGTTTTTGCCATGGTGGATAACCCGAAAATAACCATTAAAATTAGAGCATATACTTCCATCCAAACATTTTCGAACTGTATGAAAAGCTTTCACTTTTATCATTACTACTGCTGGAGATTTAATCTTCGTTGATGTTGCACTAGAGATAATTATTTCAGTTGCTCGTCTGTGTAGACTTTCAAGTTTCGCGATCTGAGAAAAGTGTGCTGTTGCGCAATAGGTCAGGATCGGAATTATTATTGATTGATAAAACAAACCACACGAACCAGATGAAAGATGTGAATGTATTTTACATAGTAAACGTAGTCTTCCACTGGCTTTCTTGTATATGTGATCAAAATTTGTGTTCATGTTTTGACTAGAAGTAATTATGACTCCCAGACACTTGTACGTTTTTGTAAATGTAACATTTTTATGGCCGAATTTGATGTTGAGATCTGATGATTGTTTTGCTAGATTTCTCGAAGTCCCAAAAAGCATGCATTCTGTTTTACCCTTTCCTAGGTTAAGAATGAGTTCATTCTCCAAGCACCACTTGTAAATTTGTTTCATATCAGTTGACAATCAATATTTGATGATAGTTACGTCCTTTCCGGGTACAAAGATGACTGTATCATCAGCATATATTATAACCTCCGAATGTTTTAAGCCAGACGGAAAGTCATTATATAATAGAAGGAACAGGAGTGGTCCTATTATTAATCCTTGTGGTACTCTACTAATTATGCTTTCACCTTGTGATAGGACATCCCCGAATTGTACGGACTGAGTACGATTGAAAAGGTAATCCTGAAACCATTGGAGCTTGACACTGTTGACACCAGAAGATTGTAGTTTGGTGATGATTTTGGCATGGCTTAGTGTGTCAACATCTTTACTGAGATCTATGAAAATTGCGTGCCCCTACTAGTTTTCCTTCATCAACTTTGCCCTTGATTTTATCGGTAAACAGTGTTGTAGCTAATTCAGTGGAACATTTCTGTCGGAAACCAAATTGACAATCTTTTAGTAGGTTGTTTCACTCAAGGTAATCTGATAGTTGACTTTGAACCGGTTTCTCGATAACCTTCGATATGGCAGAAATGACGGATATCGGTCTATAGTTTTCAATGAAGTCTTTATTCCCTGATTTATGAATTGGAATCACTTTAGAACGCTTCCAATCTGTAAATTCTGTAGCTTACTCTATATAAGTAAAACTTAAGAATAATTATGTTAAAGAAAATACTTTGACTGGTAAAATATTGGTAAATGTATTCTTAATTAGTAAGAAAATAATTTTTAGACTCCATTTAAAGGATTTTAATTAAAAATTGAATGCAATTAAAGATTGTACTACATTCCCTAACAGTCATTCATAACAAAAGGATAATTCATAAAATGATTGACAACTCAACTTTAACTAACAAAAGAAGTTTATAAAATAATTGACAACTCAACCTTAACTAACAAAAGAAGTTCATAAAATGATTGACAGCTCAACCTTAACAAACAAAAGAAGCTCATAAAATGATTGAAAACTCAACCTTAACTAACAAAAGAAGTTTATAAAATATTTGATAACTCAACCTTAACTAATGAGAGAAGCTCAAAATAAGCCTTGTTTTCATTTTAAAATTTCGCATCTATTATGTAACCAACTCATCACTTGAAAAGACTAAAGTAAAACACCAATGCAAAAAGAGGTCACAGTACAACAAACGTACACTCTCAAGCTTGTTTGTTCTGACTTGTCATTGAAAGTCTGTTGAACAATATTTTATAGGAGGTTGGGCTGATTGGTCTGAATGGAGTGGATGGGGAAAAGACTTATGCTCGGGGAACCAGCGAGTGAAAACACGTTCGTGCACCAATCCTGTCCCAACTGACGGCGGGTTCTGTGAAGGAGAGAATGCCGTCCATGAGGAAGGACCAAGTGAGGAGTTTTTTCACAACCAATTTTTCTTTCTTTTAAGTCTTCTAATTTATTTTTAAGTTCCTAATCACAGATTTCAGGGACTTTTCAGAACACTGCAGCAACATATTTCAATAGGCTGCCAGCTGAGTTAAGAAGTTTAAGAAACTATAAGAAATTTTCAGATGCAGTAAAAAAACTTTTATTTTCCAGAGTTTTCTAATCGCAATTAATGTATATTTATTTACTAATTTTTTTTACCTACTTTATTTTATAAACTATTTTAACCTAATTTTACTTTATTTGAACTTGTGGATGAAGAGCCATTTTGTAAATGGATAAACCATAAAAGATTTTTTAATAATAATAATAATAATAATCAAAATTTTTTTTTAATAATAAAACTTTCAAAATGTCATAATGTTATGTTTCATAGCGATTTCCCAATTTTAATTTTGCTTTTCTGATGGAATTTTCACAATTATCTATATTTCACAATAAGGTGAAATCAAATTAATAAGTTGTTTTGTGGACAAACAAGAGTTTTACTTAGGCTCCGGCGGTCACAATAATAATATTAATATTAGTATTATTTGATTTTTTGTAATATTTATTGATTGTGTACACTCTCTGCCTCGTAAGAACTCTTGTTTGTCCGCAAAACAACTTATTAATTTGATTTTGCGTTTTTAAATTGATTTCACCTGACAGATATTACGTTTGAGTTTGGAGACATTTCTATATCAAGAGGGTTCTTTTATGGTCCTCCAAAAAGGCCCTTGTTTAAAATGTTTTCATTCGCTTTTGACCAAATTATTATGCTAATAAAAAAATGTTTTAAAAATCCATAAAAAATAAATACACAATAAATGTTTGCATGTTTGCTTGTTTCAAACTTCCTCTCCATTACTCACAAGTTTTCTATATCACTCCAGTTCATGGCGGTTTATCAGAGTGGTCACAGTGGACTTCGTGTGAGAAGCCGTGCGGAGGGTCGGTTGTGAATCGGACTCGTTCTTGTACGTCACCACCTCCCAGCAACAGAGGGTCTTACTGCAGAGGGAAACAGTTGGAAACAAAACTTGAATGCCTTATGAAATGTCCAGGTGTGTTCCTCTATCTCTTGATGGAAATCTTTATCCGCCTGCATTCAATGAGAGTGCAAAGCTGAAGCTTTCTTTATAGACGTAGTTACAAAACAATACACATTTACACTAAGCAACATTTAAATGAAGTCTTACAGGAGTTCTACCTGAATTAAATTTAAAAGTTGAAAAATATATTTTTATTTTCAGAAATTGGTAATAATATAGTAACTATATTTATTTCTTTATACATTTTGTTATCAATAATATGCAATTCATTATATGGAAGTTAGAACCGTTTACTTTAAAATAAATTAAACTAAAAGAGTACTAATCCTTTAAAGTTCATAATATCTGCAGAAAGTCGAACTGATGGATCATGGTCCCCGTGGAGCACATGGACGCCATGCCCTAAAACATGTCGGAAAGGAGGGGGTGCTACAATCTATCGACATCGTGTTTGCAATATGCCACCTCCCATGTTTGGTGGGTCACAGTGCCCTGGAAACGCCACAGAGCAGCTTCTTGACTGCTTCAACAACTGCCCCAGTAAGATATAAAAGTTACTCATCAGCTTGTTATCAAAAAGAAATTTGATTTTGTGTGAATTTTTTGAAATGCCCTAACTGAGAAGTTTTTGTTTGCTTGTTTAATTAACACCTTTTGTAGCACTTAATTTATTTTGATGGTGTAAATTTTTTAAAAAAAGGTCACGAAAATTTAGTGAAAAATTTGACACTTTTTCATACATTTTTATGATGATTCAAATCAATTTTTTATATTGTGTGAACCAAAAACCTTTTAGTTGACGGTGGGTTCAACACCTGGTCCTCCTTCTCCCCTTGCTCTCGGACATGTGGTTCAGGAACAACAATGAGGTATCGTACGTGTAGTAACCCCGAACCGAAGGGAGAGAATGCAAGAAACTGTACAGGTTCATATGGTGAAACGAGACACTGCAAACTTGTTGATTGTGTGGGTAAGCAAGCAAAAAGATCTTTGCAGTTTATTTTAAAATTAGTTATATAAAAGTAAAGCAAAGCCGCTTGAGTATAATTCAAAGCTCCAATTAAGGCCTGAGATTCTCTATTCATAACTTAAGACAAATTTTTCATTAAAAATCTATTTATCTTATATAATTGACTGGTTTTGCAAAACAAAATGCTTTCAATTTCATTTAACTATCAAGTAAAAAAAATCAAAAAATCTAGTTGTTTTAAAAACTTGAACAAATTATAATATTATAATAAGTTGGAAAAATTAGAATAAAAACATAAAAATCTGATTAGTTACTATTATTATTAATTATGTTTCTTAATTAATTACGTTTAGGAGCTATTAATGGGAATTGGGGACAATGGACCGGCTGGTCACAGTGCAGTGAGAGGTTTTTATGCCGGAAAGGCGTTGCCGCAAGACATCGTTCCTGCTTGAATCCTACCCCGAATAAGGGTGGTGATGACTGTATAGGGTTGAGTGAAGAAACTGTGAGATGTCCGATAAAAAACTGTAGATGTATGATATTATCTAAATCAATACTGTTTATTAAAAATAATAAAAAATTGAAACTGTTGGGCTAAGTTATTTACTTGCAGTTGATATTCAAGTAAGAATAAAAATGTGTTTTTTGATTTTTAGCGCCACCACGGGCCATTCCGGACCGTTTACCCGTTGGTAAAAAAGAGTACATCTACCGTGAATGCGGTGCCACTATAAAAAGCTCTGTCTCCTCAAAGCAAGTGTCCAGTGATGTGTTACAGCTGTTGTTCCCCAACGGTGATAAGTTTAAAGGTGGATATTATGCGATGCAAGAAGAAGAAGTTGGAACTATAGTTAAAGTAGGTCTCGAATTGATGTTTAAAAATTTCTGAGATTCTATGAATTGGTGAATTTCACCTCATTTCAAACTTTACATGTTATTCACTAAAGCTTCCTTTGATGATTGAATTTTGAAGTATGTCCCCGGGTCTTACGTTACAACACTGTCTCATTTTTAATACAAGGTCACGAAAATGAGAATTGTTGCATAACTGTTGTTATCTTGAATAGCAAGTCGTGTGATAAGGGCACGGAAATATAGTTACTGAAGCAATAATCTCTTTTTCACACCTTTCTTGAAGTCCAGGTAGAAAGATAACTGAACTATATGAAAGGGTACAATAATTCATTAAAGAAATTAAACTGTTTTTTAGTACTGTTTTGAGCCCTGGCCATTTCTCTCAATTCGTGAGGCAGCCTCTCTTGTTCCATCTTATCACAAATCCATTGAGACGCCAAACTACAAGCGACCGAAAGATGAAAGTGCTCCAGTGCTTGGGTTCTCTCTCAGAGTATTGAAAGCAACCAATCAACTCAAAGGTTATGAATTTGCTTTTGACCAAGGTAGAGAGTATGTCGCTGGCAACAAACTGAAGTTACATGATGTCATGTGGGTGTTTGCAAAAAATTTTCTTTTAAATTCAAATGAGACAACAATTTTTTGGTTTTATTTTTTTGGTTTTATTATTTTTATTCATTTTTATCTTTGCAATTCTTAGCTCTTCATTCAGTTCTGGTTTTTGTAATTTTCAAAAATATCAAATTCGATTGAGAGTTAGACTTTAAATTTACAAACAAAGAATATCAAATAACAGATGATACGCACAAAGATGTCAAATATTATAGAATCAATGGATGAAACTTGAAAAATTTTTGGGTGCAGGTTTACGTACTATTCTGATGGCACCCACTGGGGTTTCCTTGCGAAGGGCGACTTTCGTCTGTTCCACCCAACCGTGTTCAAGTGTGTGATTTTCAACAACGCATCAGATCAGACAACATCGATGTTCGGAAAGGCGGACTCGCTCACTTTGAAAGGGTTTCTCAACGCACTCGATCTTCCAGATGATGTCGGTGGATCAGCTGTCCCGGTCATAAAATCACTCAAGTACGAGGAATGTTTTAGTAAATTGAAGAACTAAATAAATGATTTTATGGTCTTTTTTTGTCGAGGAAATCTATTAATACTAATTGTTTCTTTGTCTTCTAATCTAATCTTGTTTCTTTACAGGACATATGTTAATAGCAGTATATGATTTTAATACTGAAATGTATATATCCTGTCAAAATATTCATAATAATAATAATAATAATGAATCAATCGTAATTTTTTGTTTAATTCGATCTTGAACCATATTATACCTTTTTCAGGAATCTCCAAGTTTGGGAAACAGAGTTTGTAAAACCAACAATTGCTTACAACTTTCTCCACCAGTTCAAAGCTCCGTTCCGTATCTCTGGCTCGAAGTTGTTTGGAGGAATACCACTGCACTTCGAGATGA
This sequence comes from Candelabrum cocksii, assembly GCA_963930725.1. Lineage (NCBI taxonomy): Eukaryota > Metazoa > Cnidaria > Hydrozoa > Anthoathecata > Candelabridae > Candelabrum > Candelabrum cocksii. The sequence continues at coordinate 2,104,157 of OZ005677.1, read as the reverse complement.
TCTACATCCATTCGGGATGGGATAGAAAAGTAAGGTCATACCTTTTCGTTGCCCTTGAAAGTCTTTTGGATTCTTTAGCCAGTGATTTCATTCAAAGCTAGAGTTGTTTACAGTTTTCAATGTCACAATAGCTTATATATAGGATTTTAACATCTTTTTCGTTATTGGGACATCCATCATTAGCAAAGTAATCAAAAGTCTTAATCAAAAAAACAGAATTTTGTAATTATTCTTTGTTTTAGAAGCTTTACTTGCTCTAAGATGTAAATAACATCTGATCAAATCTGAAGTGTAAAAATAAAGCACAAATTTAAAAAATGAATTATCAGTGCATTTTTTTATATCTTTTCTTTTTCGAAGGTCGCTTTTGGTTTTTCATTTGATGAAGAATCTTACGGCTCTGTCCTTGAAAAGATGGCTGGTAGCAGTGCGGCAGGAAAAGCCATTACAAACTTCATGAACAGCATTGGTTTGCACATTGAGGTAAACTTTCTTACCCGGAAAATGAAAATGTCTGAAAAGGAGTCGCCGAGAGGTTTTGTGTGTGTGGTTTCCTTTCTTTAACAATTTTTTTTTACAATTAATATGCTAATCCGTAACAAAGTATCTTTATGATAATACCACTATTCCTGTCTCGCTCTCGGTCAATTTTCTCGCATTTTTTCCCACACTACCACACCGAAAAACCTTTCAGTTCACTAAGTCCAATATAAGGAATCAAAGCTTGCATGGAAAAACAACATTCCTGAAGCAGAACTTTCAATACTGTGTTACTAAAGGAAAGCGTTAGTTCAAAAACCTTTATAGTTACAATATACAGTAGGAATTTATTATGTTTTAATAATCATGAAAGCAATTTGCGAGCAAGCTCGGCTTTTATTTTGCCACCATTGTCTAGCTATAATTTTATTATGTAGCTAAGAAGCACTTTACAAATAAAAGGGAAATGTTGTCAGCAGATGAAGAATAGCTAGCTAAAAGTTGCTCTTTAGTTGTTTATTACCGTGTTACAAACACACAAAGACTGACTCAGTTATTTAGATGATTAACCAGTTAATGATGATTGTAATTTGCTCGTGAATATAGCCAAACACATATATAGCCAAACACACAAAAGCTGGTTCCTGCGAGGTTTTAGCCCAGTTTTTAAAGGTTTTTTCTGTTATAATTCAAGCTGTTGAAGTAAAAAAACATTCCTTTGTTAGAAGACTTCTATTTTTTTTGTCAGGTTGGTGTAGCTTGGTGTCCGTCTTTTTTTGGGAGTTTCCGTGTCAACAAGGTCTCTCGTTTCAACAAAGATCCTCTCAAAGAAATCTACAAGACGGAAATTCCAGAGGGATTGACTGCTGTTGCTATGGTAGTTTTGTTTAATATCACCTTTTACATAAGACAGAAAAATTAAGTAACTGTTTTTGTTGCCCTGCATTTTTTCTGACATTCTTTGAATTTTCTGCTTTGTAATCGCAAAATACGAAGCTGTTTTGAGTGAAAATTATGAAATAGTTGAATTCTTAAGCCATGTCACAAACATAATAGTGTTCATTAGTAATAATATGAAAAATGTGAAGCTGTAGTCGGTAAAGAGTTCAAACCTTCAAAGGGTATATATGGATTCCGCCATTTTAGGTTGGAATACCCAAGGATTGTAAGGGCAGCACATTTTGTGAGATTTGCAAGAAGGTTCTTGGTCCAAAGGTGAATTTTAGGATTTCTGCAAACGTGAAGGCGGGGTCGTTGAAAGCAGCTGCTGGCTTTTACAAAGTAAAGATCTACGAGAACTACATGTTTTCAAAACTCGAACTGTTTACTGAGGTATTTTCTACATTTGTGAATTGCAAACTTGAATTCTTTGAGAAATTGTCAGTGGCGTAACTGGGTTGAACTCAGAGTAGGTGCGATTTTCAAATATTTGGGCACACTTGATTACCATATTCTTTGAAAAAGCTTTGTTTGAAATATTGAGTATCATGGCTGACATTGTTGACAACATTTTGCTGTTTTCATGTTCACTTAAGAGCTACAGTGTGATATGTAAATGTCAATAATTTTTGGAAAGAGATTCACAATCTTCATAAATAAAACAGACTTTTCTGTCAGTGGCATTTGTTTCACTTTTTTTCTGAGACTATTGGATGCGAAGCAGTAAAACCAACTCAAATACTTTCAGACTGCAAAAATAACTTATTTTAACTCCATTATCTATAATAACTCCATTATTTTAAAATTATTTTATTTTCCTGCTTACCAGGCGTTAGTGCCCGAAAATGAATAGTTTTTGCCCAAATAATTGATAATTGTTGAAAAAGACGGCCATCTTGAATTATGATGCAGAATTGGTAGGGCCACCTGGAGAGAATGGATGAGGATGTAAGAAAGTGTAGAGATTTGATAGTTACATTAGAAGCCTAGAGGTAGACCGAGAAAGACATGGCAAGGGGTAATAAGGACAGATTTGCTACAGAGGAATTCCAGTTTAGTCCTAACACAGTCTAGATCAGATTGGAAGACGGCCATTAATATACCCCGTTTAACCCATGCTAGCTTGGAAAACGGATGTTAAGTCGATGATTATGATGATGCTAATTCCTCGAAAGAAGCTGTTTTGGGAGTTTTCTCGCAAAGAAAATTCTTGATTTAAGCAGTTTCTAAGTACTTTATGGAGGTAACGCCATGGGTACCAGTCATGGCGTACTAAAATAACAGGCCTATTCATCGTGCAAAGTCGCGCCGAGACTGGGGGCTGAGCATTTTAGCGGGAGATTCGAGAAAGTAAAGCCGTGTGAGCAGTTTGCATGCTTGGAATATAGACAAAATGGTTAAAAAGTGTTGTGTTACTGGTTGTAAATCAAATTATTCTAAAGAAAAAGAAAGGATATCTGTATACCGCCTACCAAATAATCCAGAAGAACGAAAAAGATGGATAAAAGCCATTCCAAGGGACAATATTCCTGATAGACCAGATACAGTTGTTTGTGCCAAACATTTTCCTCGTGATTTTTCAGTTGTGAAAGTCAATGGGAAGCCAAGACCAAGAGATCCACCCTCAGTTTTTGAAAACATACCAAAAAGTATGATTCCAACACCTCTGCCTCCAAAAAGGTCAACAAATAAAGCCGCAAGTGCAACAAGATCTCGGAAAGATGATGAGCTGACAGCATTTTTAAAGCACGATGCAATTCCATCATTTCAGACATTTTCTGCTGAAGTAGGCGGTCACAAATTTCAATCAGATGTAACTTCATACACATTTGGTGAAGATGTATTTATACAATCAAAAGAACTGTGCCAAAATAATAATGGTTGTATTCCAAAGTTTACATTGAAAGTAAAACCAGACTTCTGTTACGATGCTTATCATATGGGAATAAAATGCCAAATTGCCACTCTTTCAAAAAACCGCATAATTTTGTTGGACAGATGGTCGAGAGTAGAAGAAGCATTAAGATTTTTGAACTCGTTGGAAATAGATACAAAGAAAAGTATATTGATGCAGCAGATTGATGCTATGAGTCGTGTAAATTCAAATAATGTTTGCGAACAAAAATACTCACCTGAGATGATAATTAGAGGATTTGAGTATTTTGCAAAGTCACGAAGTTTGTATAAACAACTGAGAAATGACTTTCAACTACCAAGCATAACAACTTTAACACGATTGACATCCAAAGTTTCAAATGTAGAGGATGATTCTTTTGTAAAAAGTATTTTTCAGAGTCTCAATGATGGACAAAGAAACTGCATTTTATTGATTGATGAAGTATATGTAAAACCAATGCTAACATACCATGGTGGACAACTATTTGGTAATTCAGTCAATGATAATTCGGAACTTGCAAAAACAGTTTTGGCTTTTATGGTAGTTTGCTTGTATGGTGGACCTAAGTTTTTGGTGAAGATGCTACCTGTCAATAAATTAGACACTGATTTCTTGAATGACCAAAGTAAGTCTCTAATCAATCAGATAAAAGACTCTGGTGGTAACTTGGTAGCAGTTTTATGTGATAATAACAGAGTCAATCAAGCATTTTTTAAACGATTTTCTTGCACATCACCCTGGAGAACAGTAGATAATATATTTCTTCTTTTTGATTTTGTCCATATTCTTAAAAGTATAAGAAACAATTGGATCACTGAAAAAACTGGAGAAATACAATTTAATTATAGAGGTGAAAGTTATTCTGCTAAATGGGATCATATAAAAAAGCTTCAGAAATTAGAGGAAGGACACTTAGTTAAAATGTCAAAACTAAATTACGTTGCTGCAAATCCCAAACCTATTGAAAGGCAAAAAGTGAACACTTGTTTGAAGGTGTTTTGTGAGGAAACTGTGAATGCCTTAAAGTTTCACCCAGGCATGCAAGACGAAAATGTTGATGGTACAGTGATTTTTATTACAAAGCTTATTGAATTCTGGAAAATAGTTAATGTCAAAAGCCCATTTGAAGGAATACGATTAAAGGATTCTTTACGTGATGTGATATCATCTGATACAGATTGGCGATTGAACGATCTACTGGAGTTAGCTGAACTAGCGGTTGAATTAAGGGGGCAGCAAGGAAAAAATCGAGTAAAAAGTTTAACAAAAGACACAAGTACTGCATTAGAACATACATGCAAAGGATTAGTAGAGTTGACAAAATACTTATTGGAAACATCTCATTCGTATGTCCTGTTAGGAACTTTTACAACTGATCCTTTAGAGAAAGCGTTTGGCAAGTTGAGGCAAGGTAGTGGAGGTACTTACTTCATCAATGTTCAACAAGTTTTGGAAAAGTTCAATATAAACAAGACAAAATTGATGCTAAGATGCGACATTGACATTCCCAATTCCATTGCACAAGATGGACATTGTTGTAGTAAATGTTCTTATATGTTGTCAGAAGAACAGTGCTATGTATTTGACAGTCTGCCAGGACTTGAAGAAACACTTGGTGATGAACTAAAGTCACCATTGGTTTATATTGCTGGTTATGTGACAAGAAAGGATGAAAGTGGTGTTGATGATACATTTTCATATTTTGAGAAATATGGCACATTTACTACTGGTTTAGATAGAGGTGGTTTGAACATTCCATGTGACAATATTTGTGAATGGACATTTTTTTGCTACATTACGTTTCACTCTGTTGCAAGAGAAGTTTGTCGTACCTCATTATGTGACATATTTATGAACGTGGCAGAATCGTTTAATTTTAATATCGAGAGAAAGCATGCAGTAATTTTGTCAAATGTATTATTGAATAACTACTGTCGTTTGAATTCACCGATTTCAAGTAATGAACCGAAAGTGAAGTTGCTCAAGTTGTCTAATTGACTGATTGGTATCCCAGGAGATTATTGACTGTTTTTCATACTTGTAGTTCATTGGAAAAAAGATGCTGATGTCTTGTTAAAAAATGTTTAATACTTGTAATATAATGAAAAGCATATATATATATATACATACCAGTTGATTTATTATATACATACTGTTTTGTTAATATTTTGTTAGTTAGATACTCAGTTCTGCATACTATGTTATATTGTTGATATTGTAGTTTGGTTAATGCAAGTTGTTAATATTTTCAAAATTTGGAATTCTGTTTCTACTAAATGAGATTTTTTAGTGTTTAGTCAGTAATATGTATAGATGTGATCTTTTTTACCAGTTTGTTGTGTTGTCTTAGTAAAAGCCCTGATATTGGGCAAAACAATCACTTTATTATTATACATGTTTATACTTTAATGATATGAATTATTATTATTAAAGTGAATATTTATACAGGATAAACTGTTCAGTACTAAATACTGCTATCATACATGTCCTGTTTAAATTATAATGAAAATTCTTATGTTGATTACACTAAATGTTTTCCCTCAGATAACCCTTCTATTAGTGTTTTTTTGCACTTTTTTGTCATGAAAATATACCAAAACTTTCTTAAATTCATAAAAGAATATCTTGGTTTCAAAGAAGAAGCAAAAATAATGTTATTTCAGTGTTTTGAGTGGCTACTTCAGTTGTTTTTGTTATGAAAACATAGTCCAAAACCTGGAATTCTAGGCCCCCAGTTTTGAGCTATCCTTGCACGGTGAATAGGCCTGAAATTTCAGTACGCCATGGTACCAGTACTTATAATCTTGCAGGTTGCATGACTAAATCTTTCGAAAGTAGTGTTTTTCTGCTTACTGTTTTTATTTCAACAAATTATTCTTTACTGTTTTATTCAAACATTCAACTTTTTAATAGAACATAAAATTTAGTAATGATTTTATTTCAAATACTGAATGAAATTTGATTACTCAATTTCAAAGTCTTTCAATTTTCATGTTTCAGGTGAATACAACTTCTCACAAATACACCATCGGTTTCAAAGCTGAAGTCCAAATACCAGTGTCTGTAGGCATGGTGATCACTGATGGTGTTGTCATGGATCGCAGTTTGCGATTGGGCGGTAGCTTGAAACACAAGATTGGTGGTACAGACTTGACAGGCTCTCTGTATATGAGGGGAATGTGGCATAGCGCTTTCGGACTGTCCTGGCTGAATATTGGGAACATCAATTTGGGGTAATGTTTTTTATGTAAACTATGAGATGTCATCATTAAATCTGAGTTTGATTTCTAAATTGCAAAATTCAAAACAAAGCATAAATCATCATAACAATAATCATTGTTGCAGGTATGCGGGTCATGTAACATCTTTGACCTCATGGATATAAGCACCCATGCCCTTTACGCACTGCTGCCACAGAGTTTAAAATGCAAAGTTGATATCTTGTGTGGGTTAACTCACCACTGTTTTCCCTCCTAGTTACTTAGTTTGGTGTTAGGAAGGGCATCCAGCTGTAAAAAAATATGCTTCAATAAACCAACAGATGATTAAACCTACACAATTGTGGGGAATATCATCTTTTGAAAATGTGCAACCCACTCCGAGTGGAAAAGGTCACATAAAAACGGATGATGATGATGATCATTATCATCACCATGAGCATTGACGACAGCGTGCCTGATGTTTGCAAGATGCTGTAGAGTGTCAGAAACTTTTTGTTTTCTCTGAGCTTCAACCTGCTTCCGCTCCTTTCTCGCTTTCTGTATCCTGCAATGGAGTCCGGAAAATGTTCTTTTCACACACACGCAGTTATAAACAAAAAATATACTATAAAGGGAAGTTGTGTCTGTTTGAACGCTCGTAACTCGAAAAAAGTATTTGTATTAGTTCTTAGTAACATATTTTCTCATTCAGAAATACAGTGTTCACTGCTTTGCCATCACAAAATATGAAGCTGAAATATTTGTTGAAATGTGAAGCTGTTTTGAGTGAAAATAATGAAATTGTGAAGTTGTATTGATATTGTGTATTATGTTATTTAAATTATGTGAGGAATACCAGTTTATATTTGTTTGAACCTTGATTTATTGTCGTTTGATGAATAGCAAAATTTTAAAAATGTTTTCTGTCCTATTATCACATTCCTACTTTTTAGTATAACGATCACACTTGGTTCACCGATTCCTGTCACAGGATTTCAGTTTGGCGGCCAACTGGAGTTTGGGACCAATTGTCTTTACGATGCTGATTTCGCTGAAGATGTGAGGGGGATTTTTTTGTTTCACAAATAACTGTCAAAATGATTAGTTAACGAATTAATCATTGCAATAGAGTAATGGACGTTAAGAGTCACCGAAGAATCTTAAATAAATCAATGCTTTTAAAATGATCATGTTGGAAGATCTACTTCAAAGATCTAAGGGTATTAGACAAACTCATGATTCCCACTTGAAACACACACACACAGAAGGCCCCATCTTTGTGATTCAACAACGAGTTTCAACTTTTCAGGGTCACTGTCTTCGACTGCAAATCTACTTTGGTTATGGCAAACCAACATATTTCTTTGGAAAAATATCCGCTTTGACCATCGGAAAGCTTGTCCGCATGTGTGGTGGTAAAGCTAATTTACCTGATAGAGTTTATAGGGCTGGGTTCAAGAAAGATTTGAGGGTATGTGTATTTGTGTTGTTTTGAAATTGTTTTGTTAAACAAATACGATTAAGGAATTAATATGGCGATAGCGTGATAGTGAGGCGTTCAGTTCTTAATCCAAAGATTCTGGGTTCGAGATCATGCTATCACAAAGTTGCTTAGTGTTGTTTAGGGTTATAAATAAAGAAAAAAACCGCTGTATTTTATCAAAAATAACCATATAATAAATGATGCTTAATTAGTGTTCTAGGAGCCTTGTTAAAAACAAACTAACCGACATAGCATAATTACAGGAGTTTTATCTTTCTTATAATCTTCTCCCACACCTTATTCTCCCTGCAACTTTTGTGCCTTAACACTCTTATGGTGTTGCGCTTGATAATGGTGCTTCTTTATAAATGTATTGTTTTCTTTGATGTTTCTCCCATTTTTAGGTTTCTTTCAACCCTTCAGGGAAGGATGTGGACCTGCAAAGTGTAGGTGGACCTATTGTACAAAACGGCTTTCGGTTGAAAGGTGAACTTGACTTATTTGGCTACCTGATCAAAGTGCACATCAAATACAACAGTCGGGTATGCCAACGAAAAGCTTTTGCTTTGGTTTAAATGCTCAATTTAGAATTGTTTTTAGTCATATACATTTAAGAATCATATTTCAATTTTTCACTTTTAATTTTCGGTTTTCATTTGCATAAAAAAAGCCACTATTGGGCTTCAATGTTTTCATATTCAACTATAGCCCGTGCAAATTGCACTTATTAATTCTATGACAGAGAAAAGTGTATGTATCTACTCATCACCTAGCAGAAAGAAACTTTTTGAAAGCCTACTTGTCTTTATATAACTATCTGCAATGCACGTGCAAATAAATTTCACGCATTTTTAAGCAGTGAATAGTAAGTTGCGAAACCCTTTTTGTGTGTTTAAAATACAGATCTTTTTTAGAAACATGTCATGTATTTTGCTTTTTGGCATGCGTCTCTCTTAATTATTTTAGTGTGTTTTAGCGTTGTTCTTTTACCTTTTTAAGCTACTTCATAAGAAAATAATATAAGAAAGAAAAATTTGGCAATTTAAAAAGGTTATTAAAAAACATTGGTCAGACTTCGTTTTGCGTTTTGTTGTGTTTTATAGTAGGAATTGATATAGTAAGACTGTACTTAGGGTTAGGGAACTCTGTATTATTTTATAGATCTTTCATAACAATATTTTCGTAATGCACATGAAATTTTGTTTCCAATAAAAAAAACATAGAAACATAGTTTACTTTATTATACTATATTTCTTTTGAGTTACTTTAAGTACATTTTCGTAACTTATTATTGTATCTAGCGAGAATCGAACCTGGGCCATTGCAGCCAGAAACATAAGCTTCGACCACTTGTGCCTATATGTTTCCACCTTTATCTTGTTTAGGAGATTTACATTGATGGCGAACTCGACCCATTGAACCTGGGAAAGTATTTAGTTATGTCACGAAATGAATCCCACCAAAACGTTGGCCCAAAACTTTACTTTTCCTTCAAGCGAACTCCTGCCGATGCTCTTATAAAACTTCCCTACTGGAAGGTAAATGTTTCTGATTTATATATATAATTTAATTATTTATCTATTTATTTATTTATCTATTTATTTATCTATTTATTTATTTATTTCATTGTGGTATGCGGGTCATGTGACATCTTTGACCTCATGGACATAAGCACCTATGCCCTTTACGCACTGCTGCCATGGAGTTTAAAATACAAAGTTGCTATCTTTGCGTGTGTTAACACACCACTGTTTTCCCTCTTACTGGGGTTGGCGTTAGGAAAGGGCATGCAACTGTAAAAACATCCACACCAATAAACCATCAGATGATTAAACCTACAATTTTGTAAGGAATATCATCTGTTGAAACCTCGTCTAACCCATGCTAGCATGGAAAATAGACGTGAAAAATGTAAATGATGATGATGACGATGAAGTTAAAATTTAAAATTATTTTTCTTCATCATCATCATATTTTACTCTTTAATCTTAGATCTATTTCGAAGGATATTTGAACCTGTTTGGTATCAAATCATCTGCATACGTGAATGTGACTGTCACCGAGATGGAGGTGTACTTATATGGAAAGATATTTGACCTCATCTACGCTGAGCTCTACATGTCCGCGAATTACGATTATCTGAATGTGAAAGATGCCGATTTCTATGTCAGAGCTTTGATTGACATGAGGAAGTTGACTGATGTAATTTTGATTCTTATTGTTGTTTAGTCAATCATTCAATTGAGTAGAAGTTGATTTAATTGTAAAGGTAAAGCAAGCTCTCTGGGCCAGTTACTACACAAAACAAACTAAAAATGATCTAGTTTTGTATTTTGTTGGATTCTTATTAAATCTTATTACCTGTTGTTTATATTAAATAAAAATTTAATTATTATTACATTATTCACAACATTTCTCAGGTCATTTGTGTACCTTTTCTTTCTGTTTATTTAGGGATATATATTTAAATTTAAATTTAATTTAAACTATGAAAACAAAATTCAAGTTACTACTTAACATTGAAATTTCTCTAACGTAAGTGGCCACCACTTAATTGCTAACATAGATATGTAAATAGCAAATATTTCTGAAAAAAACGACCATGGCCTCACACGTTTAATATCAATGAAATGTTTGGTTGTTTCTCAGGCAATTGAAAGGGCTAAGAAGTCCGTACAGAACGCGTTCGATGATGCGAAGAAGCAACTGCAGGATGCCATTGCTCACGTGAAACGAGAGAAAGAGAAGTGCAAGGAAAAGCTGAAGATAAAATGCTCAAATTGTTATGCTCTCAAGTGCAAACAGGCACATAATAACTGCAAAGGGTTTTTGAATGCCGCTGGTAAATGGATTGGGGGAGCAATAAACAGCGCTGGTAATTTCACCATCTTTATACCAATGACCCTAATCACCTGTGTGTGTTTGCAAAAACAATAATCAATAATAATAATCCTTCAAAAGCTTTTGAAAATAAATAAAATGTTTATCATTATAATTTAATAATGGCGAATTTATTCACCTTATTTAATCGAACATCAATTTTCGTGTATTTTTATGGCGTTCATGTCTTTTCCTCAACATTAATAATATACAGATCTGTTTGATATATATTACATTATATTACATTATAGCATAAATAATACTAATCATTAAGGTAATATTAAAAATATTAAAATATTAAAAATTTTTGGTATAATTAGCATAATTCTATTTCACTTTTGCGTAAGAAATGATAATAGAGTATAATCTCGATCACTTGAACCCCCAAGGAACTGACTCAAACAGTTTGAGATAACGACTATTAGGGAAGAGGAATGGAAAAACAAAGTTTGAGTTAACAAGAGTTTGACTTAACCAGGGGTTTGAGTTATGGGAGTTGTACTGTAACAAGAAATATTTCATGAGCAGTTCTTTTTTTACAGGAGCTTGGGTAGTAAACACGAGCAGATCTTTTGTTGATGGAATGGCTAGGGTAGGTGTCATTCTAATTAAGTTGTAATCTATGACATGGTTAATAAACTAAGTAACTGTTAAACTGCTTTAAGAATGAAAACTCAATTTGTGTCAAGTTGGACAACTAATAAAGATTTGATGAACAACTTCTGTTATTGGTTACTTTTCAGTAACTCCTTAGAAGAATGACCTCGACTATCTTTCTACTTTTATGCTCCTTAAATAACTTCTTCAAGTATAAACTTGTATAAACTTTACAAAAGTGATATACTTGTGTATGAAGGTTGGTAAAACTATCAGCAAGTTTCTGCGTGGTCGCCGACGCCGACGTGAGTTGCTACGGCAACAAGATGAACATTTTGAGGTTCATACTCGTAAACGGAGATTTGTAAGCAAGTTGATTTGCGAGGGAATTGTTGGGGGAGGTTGCAAAGGTGAGAACTGATGACAGTAGTGTTAACAATGATAAGTAGATTGTGATCACACTGTGGTCAAATGAATATGTTGTTTTGTGTGTTCACTGGAATTAACAATGAAATATATTATATGTATAAAATACAATATATATTTTATAATCTGGCGATAGCGCAATGGGAATGGCATTCAGCTCTTAACAGAAAGGTTCTGGGTTCGAGACCATGCTATCACAAAGTTGTTTAGTGAGCGGTTATAAGTAAACAACGCCATATTTCATCAAAAATAACCGTAGCACAAATGTGAGCAAATAAATGCACTAAAACTCTGGGTTGAGGTCTTTATGATAATGCTTAATGAGCATTCTGGAAGCCTCGTTAAAAACAAAAAAAACACAAAACAGTATGTGGGACATATTAGAGAAATTTGGAGAAAATGTTCAGGCTTTTGTTCTTTAAGAGTAAAACTTTTTTTGAAATTTAACTTTGGTGAAGCTTTTAAAATAAATCTTACGAAAATAACTTGAGATGGAGAGGTGTCCTGAATGTTTAACGTATTGGAAATATACTTTTTTTCTTGAATTTTTGGCAGGTGTATCGAATCTATGTTACGGGACATGCAGTGCTGTCGATTACATAGGACAAGGGTTGTGCAGCACACTGGATATTGCTGTAGGTGCATTGAAACTCGCTGAGAAAGCATCTGGTTGGGTTAACTCTGCTGTCAAATTTCTGCTGGAGATGTTTCTCATACACGGGTAAAATTTTGCAGCTTCTTTGTCTTCTTTATCCATTCTAAATTTTAATATACATTTGCAGCACGAACATCATGCATCATGCATCATGACTTTTCAACAACAACCTTCAACAACATTTTTAATTTCAAAGCGATTCAACTAACAATAGATCAATGATGTATTCTTTTTTTGTATAGATAATAAAGAGTTAACATAATGGTTTTCTATCCCTGTATAAAGATTCATTAAGTTTAACGCAGTTATTGAAATTTGTATCAGATATAAGTTTTTTAGTGTACATATTTCTTATGCACCTGATGATGTAACAGACGTACGAAAAGCTTGAGAAAATAAATATGTTGTTTAAGAAAAACTTTGAATTATCAAACTGCATCTTATATTTGAAATAACCAAAATCATTCACTTAGTCAAAAGTAGATTCCATACTTTAAGTCTTTTTGACTTTTTATCGTGCAGTATACAATTTGAAACGGGCGTCGGCCGTAAGTTTAATGGGTTCATGGTCGGGGCAGAAATTGATCTCACCATATTTGGCCAACGCCACTACTTTGGTTTCCAGTTTGATTTGAACAATCCATATCGCAGCATCATGAGCGCGAAAGATGGTAGCTTGTACCGATATAAAGAAGGAGTGAGGCAGCAACGGACTGATCCAACTTACAACCCGTACGATCGGCCGAATCCATTCTCCGATTTTGATTTAGCAGGTTGGTAATTTATTTGTTTGTTTTGCGTTTTTAGATAATAATTTATGTAGATTAATGAAGAGAGTAGCAAGAAACTGAAACTTGGTAAACATTTGAAAACCTTTAATTATCAGGTCTGAATGAAGAGTTATGTATTGTTTTCTAAGTGGTCAAAATTAATATCGGATTAATATTTGACTAAGATTTCAACGTATTTTTGTATATTATCATCACAGTGTTACAAAATACAAAATACAATACATATAACAAATAGGGGAAAGTCATTGCTGCAATTAAATTAATTGCTGCGGTTAAATTGCAGGTTGAATTAAATGTCAGGATTGTCAATTAAGGAGTTCAAGTGTCACGCTTTTTTCTTGATTGATCAGGCCGGGCTCGTGTTTTTTAATTAGTAAAGCCTCTTCGAGTTATATTCCCCAGTTTGTTCGAGAATTGCGTCCAATTGTCTTAAAATGTTCAAATGTGATGTCAGAGTGTCTTGATTTAATAGTGTGTTTCAGAAGATGGAAATTCCCATCTCGTCCGGAAGTGATCTTTGCTCTTCTAAGCACTGTTTCTCCTATGTATATATGACTATCTCCTGTATCAAATAGTAGTTTTAACCAAATTTCATTGTTTCTGTGAGTTTTTTGTTTCTTTAGAAAGTGCATTGAACCTTTCATATATTCATCACACTGCTTAACAATAATTTTTTGAATGTATCCTGTCTCATAATGAGAGTTTTTAATCACTTGATCTTCTCAAGGGACGTTTGCAATCGAGGCTTTACGTACTGGTGATGAGGACCGATTAGGGGCTTGCATAACTGCACCCACAACAAAAGCCAATGAGGAAATGATTCTGGTGGCATGCAACGACACTGATGATAGACAGAAGTGGGCGTATACACTAAAAGGAGCACTTATAGTAAGATTGCCAACTTGATCTCACATGTTTTAAGGATTGTTTCATAAGATGAAGGTGTTCTTTTTTATTTAAACTTAAACACACAAAATAATATGTGTTCACTTTGTTAGAATTTATTCTCGAAGAAATGTTTGGTCCTTCCCCATCAGCGAGATGCAAAGATCTTCCAATCAGATTGCGATGATGTTATTCATAAGAAGATGCTGCGCTATGACTGTGATGTTAAAACCAGATCATTCAAGGCGTATAGGAAGAACAGTTGTGTCTCAACTGGTAAGGAAATATGAAATGAAACAAAAAACATTCTTATTTTGAGCAGTAAATTATTGCAAAATTTCAAGAAATTGCTTAATTCTAATTACTCTATTTCTTACTTTTCAAGTGATTACTTCGAACCTGGGTCCAGGCTCTCTTCAGCATCACGGGTCATTGAAATGTGTTCAAGTGTCTCAAGGGAATACTCTTGTGTTAAAGAGTGCCTGCCAAATGAAGTCGTGAGTGAACGAAATAAGAAACAATTTTGTACTATTAATAATTTATTTAGTTTCAGTAAGTTAGCTAACCTGGTTTACGTACGTTAATACTAAAAACGCAAGAAATTATTAATCAAGTTCTAGTCTTTGGTACGAAAAATAACAAATGTTCAACTTTGTTGGAAGTTTACCTATATTCTGTTAGGTTCTTTCTGTTTATGCAGGATTGTTTACGGTAAATTTTTTTCCCCCAAATATACATTTATCTGTGGAGGGAGTAATGTTGCTAATTATTGCTAATTATGCGTGTTGAAGGGTGGTTATAGCGCTTTTCTGAAATGACATAAAAACAACTAATAATTAAGCCCCTATGTTTAAATTATAAAACTCACACAGTAATAATATAGATCCCCTTAAATAATCTTGCATATTTTTTGGACGTTTTTTTGAAATTATACTTTTATACAAAGTGACCTCCCATATCAGATATTTTCCATTACTTTTGCCCAGGTAGCGATTTACTTTACTTCAGATTTTCTACTCAGCTGACAAAAACATCATGAATGAACTCTGACTTCTTTCCTGCTGTTTAAAACAAGAACATGTGTTCTTCTTTTTTTTAGGACAGAATTTGAATTGAGCGCAATCGGCCACCTATTATATCACTCTCGAAGTCTTTGTGTAAAAGCGTCAGTACCAGTAGCAGAAGGGAGCAGTTTAGAGTTGATCCCGCCATCACAAGGTTGCAGCAAATTCAAGTTTACCAAACAAGGTTCACTACAGCACATGACATCAAGACTCTGCTTACAAACATACAACAATGTGTGTTTTAATTAAATTTTCAACTCCCTTTCTCTTTCTATAAATCCCTCAAGTTTCCTCAATCAACGATGAAGCATGCAATCTATTCTTGGTTTCGGCTATTCTCAAGTTCTCAAGTTAGGCTTCAATATTTATTTTTAGTGAGCAGGAAAATCATACCAGCTTATGAAGACAAAAGCTCTAGCTATGTCAAATAAAACAATTGATTCACTTAGCAACATTGCTCAAAGCCACAAACAAATGATCGATTTTTATCAATGCGTCTAGTTACGGTTGATTTGTCAATCATTTTATGAACTTCTTTTGTTTGTTAAGGTTAAGTTGTCAATCATTTTATAAACTTCTTTTGTTAATTAAGGTTGAGTTGTCAATCATTTTATAAACTTGTTTTGTTAGTTAAGGTTGAGCTGTCAATCATTTTATGAACTTCTTTTGTTTGTTAAGGTTGAGTTTTCAATCATTTTATGAACTTCTTTTGTTTGTTAAGGTTGAGTTGTCAATCATTTTATGAACTTCTCTTGTTAGAAATGGTCATTAGGGAATTCCTTAAGCTTTACATTGCTATCTTGAAAGTGGTCTATTCAATTCTTATAAAACAGTCCTGATTGTGCCGTAGGAGATACATTTTTCATCATGTATTCTGGCGGTTCTTGTTTTGTAGGAGATGGTGCCTGCCGACAACACTGAGCTGGTGCTTGGGCGACGCTGTGAATATGTAACCACACAGAGCGCAACAGGGGATCTTCCTGACCCCCAGATGACATTTACGTTTGTACCACGTACGTTAAATGTTCATTGATATATCCAAACTCAGAATGATATTATTTGTCAGTGTAATTTATTTGGATCTGTCAAATTTGATTCATAGCAAACTTGAGTTTGTGGCGAGTTCTGAACTGAATTAAAGAGAAAACCTCAACTTAACTCCTTGAAGTTATAATAAAACAAATCAAGTTTTGGAACTTCTAGAGGTTTGAAGATTTTAATACTACTGAACAAGGTAAAAATAAGTTTCCCGAGTCGCAGATTAATTAGTCTAATTCTATTCAGTATGTTTGAAGATACTTATTATGTTTTTGATTTGGAAATGATAAAGGATAAGCTGTAAGAAAGAGGCTATCGCTATCACATCAGACCTTTTAAAGAATACTCATCTTGCTGTGAATGAAAATGGCGCACATTTTAAAAACATATTAGACTGATTTACATATATTTACGCTGGCAGTAAAACAACAAATAAATAAATTTCGCATAAAAAATCATATATTTTAATCATATTAAAAATTAAAATCATATTAAAAATTAGAATTATTTATTAATTATATTTATTATTATTGATAGTGTTTGTTTGACTGTCCAAATATTGATATTGATATTGATTGTTCATCTTTAAGAGAGAAACAAGTTGCATATGGCGGAGTGCAGTGAGTTTTACAACATGAAGTTGGAACAGCGGTTCTCGATCATGAACGAAGAGTTGAACACGGTTTGTTCAAAACACGCTGAAGGTAAACAAAATATTGATGATAAATTAAACACCAATCGTGAAAACTCATTATTCAGGAGAAATGCAATATCGTGAATCCCTGCATAAGTCAAATTTGTTGCATAATAAATGTCAATTTATTCATTCAATAGAGTTCTTTTTTCATTTTGGTAGATCAGAAAAAATTTCATCAAAAAGAACCGTAGCACAAATGGGAGCAATTAAATACACTAAAACTCTCGGGTTGAGGTCTTTATGATAATGCTTAATGAGTGTTCTGGAAGCCTCGTTAAAAAACAACAACAAACAAATTTGATTTCAGTGGATCGTGTTTTGTAATGCAACCCTAGCTCAATTTGTTTTGTTGTGTGATTTCTTTATAAGAACGAAATTGGACTTTGTACTTTGTTACACAATAATAACAATATTATACAGTATTTTATTTTTTGAAGTTTAAATTTATATATTATATTATAAAAATAATTATTCAAGGAAATAAATAATAACTTTATACGTTTTTTAAGAAAACTTTGTTTGCATTGATCTTAATGATGCTTTGTAGATCTTGCATTGAACAAAATTGCATCACAATCGAGCATTCTCCATAATGGGTTTCCTAGTCGCGCTGTTGATGGTGATTTCAACTTTCAATGGGAGATGGGATCGTGTATGCACACAAAGGAAGAACGAGACCCATGGTGGAGAGTGGATTTGGGGATCGAGTACATCGTCACGGGTTAGTTTGTTCATTAATTGAATATCTCGAGTGTGGAAGCCACAAATAATGTACACCTAATATTGTTATTATTTGTAATCAAAATTAAAAGGTTCTAAATAGGACTTTGCTGTTAGCAAAATCAGATTCAAGTAGTGAATAGTGAATCATGACTCTCAGGCAGGACAGGAATTTTACAAATGAATTAAACCACTGATTTGCCAACGTTTAATTATGAGAGTAGTGGAAATGCTTTCACTGATATACAATTGAACCTGATCAAACAAGCGAGACCAAACAGACAAAAAATGAATTTTCAGCATGAACCCTCTTTGCATAATATATTTCCAATTATCAATTAGTTTGAACAACAAGGTATTATTTTTGTTTTGTTCTTTCAATCTTACTGTACAACTTTTAGCTTCTCTACACTAAAAATTTTGTTACACATATTTTTTGAGTTTAGATGTTACCATTGTAAACCGTGGTAGTCATGGCGATCGTCTGAAAAACATACAAGTGCACGTCGGACGCAACCTGATGGTCCGTTCGAACCCTGTTTGTCACGATCGGGTGTACAGCGCACAGGATGCTGAGGCGGTGCGGGTGCAATGCAATCCACCCATCCCTGGACAGTTTGTTGGTGTGCAGATGTATGGGCTGGGCATACTTTCCATGTGCGAAGTAGCTGTGGCATCCAGACTTGGTAGTTATTGTTTTTTTTCTTTCTATCGTTTGTAACAAAAGGCTGAAACGAATTAAATCAGATTGGCTTGAATGAGAAGAAATATTTTCATGGTATTAATTTAAATTTGCAATATTGCAAGTCATCTTTGATCTCATATTTATTTATTTATTCTATATTATTATTTTATTTTATTTATTTTTTTTCAATACTGTGTCCTGCGCAATACAAACAGGTATAAAAATGAAAATACCCTACTAGTTTTAATACCCTAAAATACAATGTACAGCACGTTTCAAAAATATATGGTATGGTAGAAAGGAATGTGAGAAGGTATTGGACATGTCATTTACACACTGCTGCCACTGAGTTTAAAATGTAAAGTTGGTATCTTGTGTGGATTGACTCACCGCTGATTTTCCCCTTAATTTTTAGTTATACTTGTATATCATTTATAATCTTAGGTGGCATGAATGACTGGTGTCAAGTTGAGAACGGCGGTTGTGATCAAATATGCACGAGCAAGTGTGGAAGTAGCGAAACAAAATGTTCTTGTAGACCTGGTTTCCATATCGCTTATGATGGAAAAACATGCTTTGGTAATTTTTCACTTAAACTTCAGTATGTAAAGACTGGAAAATACACGGAATGCATCCATTAAATCCATTTCTTAAAATTTGGTTTTAGTCGTTTGTAAAACATCAGAAAAGTCGCATTGTGTATGTTTTTTTTATATATAGAAATATTATAGGTTAAATATTAATAATATAAATGTCTAAACGTATAAATATAAATGTATATTATAATATTATATATAAATGAATGTAGAAATATAAAATGTTAATTTTTTTAACAGTATAAAAATAATTTATTCAATAATGATTTACAGGATCAAAAATAAAAACATAAAAATAAACTTTCTTTCTGTGTGAATGCTAATAAGGGGGATAATCTCTCTCTCTCTCTTTCTCTAAGGGGGGTAATATGAAATAAATTCAAATTCAAGTAAATATTTTCTTTTTCATGAACTAAAATTTTCTTCTTAATATTAGTATGTATCAGTATGTAGTTTGCCTACCCTGGATTCCGGGACAATGGCAGCACAATAAATACGAAAATTGGATAATGAATGAATGATGATCACAAATAATAATATTATTTAAAAAAATATTAATAATGATACGTGTTTGATTTCAAAACAAAACTTTTTTGAAACTTTTACTTTCAGAAAAGTTCAGTTGATGGAAAAGTGGAATTTTGTAGAACGTCAAAAACGACTTTATCATCGAGAACCAAAATAGAACCAAGAACAAATAAGCTAGATTAAAATTATATATATCTGACAATGCGAGATTGGCAGGCTCAGTCTATCAAGTCCTCAATATCAATATTTATCATTATATTATAAACTATATCTGTATTGCTTGGCAGACGTGGATGAATGTCGTTCGAACCACGGAGGTTGCCGTACCGATCTGCACGCTTTCTGTGTGAACACGCTTGGAAGTTTCTATTGTGGTTGCCAACCTGGCTACATACTCAAAGATGACAGCCTCACACATTGCATAGGTTGGCTGTTCGTACTGTAGTTTGTGAATTTCATTGTTGCTCTACAAATGTTGCATCCTATAACATTACATAAATAGGAATGAACATGTGGAAGATCATAGTGATTTTTGAAGTGTTTCATCTGGAGACAAATAACATTTTCCGTGAATTTTGAATCAAAATGTCCGTTTGTTCCTTAGTTTTTTTTCAATGACTCAGTCAATTAACCAGTTTTATACATAAATAGGAATGAACATGTGGAAGATCATAGTCATTTTGACAAATAACATTTGGAGACAAATAACATTTTCCGTGAATTTTGAATCGAAATATCTGTTTGCTACTTAGTTTTTTTTTCAATTAATTTCAACCATGTTAGTTTTATAGGATATAGTTTTATTTCTGTTCCCGGTTATAGACGTGAATGAATGTGGTATTGGCAATGGAGGATGCGAGCAAATGTGCAATAACACGATTGGTGGTTACCTATGCAACTGTCGTCAAGGGTACGAGAGGAAACCAGACTCGCCGTATGGTTGTCGAAGTATGCATTTCAATTATCAAAATGAGAAAAATTAAAAAGTTTAATTAGCCAATCATAATGTCCCCTGAAATGTCTTGACCAATCAAATTAACTTAATTTCAGATGTGGACGAATGTAAAACAAACAACGGAGGGTGTGACCACACTTGTCATGATTATGAAGGAGGCCATTACTGCAAATGCCGCGCAGGTTATGAATTATTGGAAGATGGAAAATCGTGTCAAGGTACTTATGTTGAACGCTTCTTTGATTACTTATCCTAATCCATTTAAATTTGTGTGTCTTCTTCGATTGAAATCCATTTTTAGAGTTATTTTGCAATGTACTGGAACCACCTCGATGGGGTGTTGTATCACCTGCCAAATGCACAAAGAGGTTTGAAAGCATCGCTGTAGATTCCATTTGCAACTTCAAGTGTCTGAAGGGATATGAAATCAAGGGCGTGGCATTGAACGGACGTCTGCAGTGTCGTATCGATGGCACGTGGAGTTCCCCATCACCTTCTTGTCACCGTAAGGCATACATCTATATTTTCGATTTAATCTTAGGATTCCGAAGAATATCGGAATAATTTTCTTCCAGAGAAGTTCTATATTGTTGATATTTGAAATAAGAAAAACAATCTTTTTATTGTTTTTAATGACATCTTGATACGACCGTTTGTTCAATCTTTTTATTGCGTGCAAAGAATTCGTGCAAAAAATAGTCAGAGTCTCTTATTAATTATTCATTAACATTTGTGTTCATTTCAATCAGCGGTCACTTGCCCACAACTTGCGCGACCGAGCAACGGTGGTTTGGTGCCTAGTCGTTGCCATAGTAACCGAAATGAGTTTGCACAGCGGTGCGTGGCTTATTGCAACCACGGTTACAGGTTGCGCGGCCCAGCAACGAAGTATTGTACTAGTGAGGCAGAGTGGTCTCATAATGCGAGTGTGGAATGCATTAAAGGTAATGCAAATTCGCTAAATTACTTCAATGGTAAAGAAGTGTTTTAACTTTATGACGTTTTTCCCTCTAACTGGGGTTGGTATTAGGAAGAGCATCCAGCCGTAAAAACATCTGCTCCAATGAACCATCAAATGATTAAACCTACATAATCGTGGGAAATTTCATCTGTTGAAACCCTGTCTATCCCATGCTAGCATGGCAAATAGACGTGAAAAATAAAAATTATAATGATGATGATGATGATGATGATGACGCCATAACATAAACACGAGTCAGCGAATCTCTTGTTGATTTTTTACTATAATAATGAAAACGGTATTAAAAGTAACAGTGACTATTGTAGGTATGGTGATGCAGTGGTAAATGTAATATAACAATTTATCACCTATCTACTTCTTAGTGATCGAGCCACCATTTTTGAATTGTCCCAGTGATGTCACGGTAACACTTTCTGCCGATAAAAACTCTGCACATCTCGGTGATTTGTGGCGTAATGTTCACACGAACATCGTGAAGCCATCTGTCCAACCGATCGGAGTGGGGCCGAGGTATGAGTTTGGTTTCGGCCGCACGTTGGTTTCCTACACAGGAAAGCATGACGATGGAACAACCTTAACATGTTCTTACAGTGTGCACGTAAAAGGTTAGATGCTGTTTTGAATATATAGACTGAATATATCCCTTCGTAATTAGTTTGATGGTATGTACGAAAACGTTGAAATAATATGGAACACAACATTTTGTTTTTATTTTTAATTATATTATTAGTTATTATTATAATTTAATTTTTGGAAATTGAAGTGTAACATTCAACTTGGTTGTTCTCTTCTGGTGTATAGTCATTGTTTTTTTGAAAGCGATATAGCTAATTCTTTTCCTGGATATTTTCTTCACTCAAAGTAGCCTTTTTTACTTTTACATTTTTCAGATAGCATAACTATAGTCAGTGCTCTCAGGAAAGAACCAAAAAATAAATATACCAATATATTAACTTATCAATAATGAAGAAATTATTAAAATTACAAGTTTAAAAATTCAAACAAATTCAAAACTTTTCGAAGAAACAATGACTAGCCGAGACATGAAAATAAAATAAACTTTTTAGAGAGATTTGATTGAGAGATGAAATAATTAAATCGATAAAGGAAAGGAACAAAGGAAATTTAGAAAATAAATTGAAATAATTTAGTAATTTGCGAAAATTATAATTCAAAACAATCTTGTAATTATGTTGTTGTTATGTTTATAGATAGCACTCCCCCACATGTGTTAAACTGTCCATCAGATATCACTGTAAAGAGTTCAAGGGATCGAGAGACCATACGATGGAGTGAACCTTCTTTTGTTGACAATGTTGGCGTGCGACAAATTTCCAAGCCTTGGAAACTCCCTGGTGACGTCTGGCAAAGCAGTGAGGTTATCAAGATACGATACTCTGCAACTGATGGTGCTGGTAACACCGTGGAATGTGTGTTCACTGTGCGCTTGATAAGTTAGTATATCTTTTTGTTTACGTGTGATCGTACACGAGTTGGCCAATTTATATATTTGATATCTCATGAAATTTAAAAATCTAGAAACCTAAATCTCTTTAAAAACTGTTTTTTGTGTGAAAAAGCATCTTTAAGAAAGGTTTAACTGTAAAAACGTTTGTTTGTTCTGGAATCGAGGTGCTGGAAATCATTGAGTTGCCTTTGTTATTTCACCATCTGTTGTGTTGTAGCAAACCAACTTTTGTCACTTTTAGTATTAGTAATATCAACCAAAAAATGTGAAGAAATATGCCTTTAAACACCAGATGTTGTACTAAATGAATGTTCTTTTATAGGTTCTAATATCTCTTCAAAGAATGACGTAAATTTGTTGATTTGCGACATAATTAGTTACAAATTTTAGGGGGAAAGTGACATGAAATGATGTTTAAAAATCTATATTTTTCCCTGGGAAGGGACCACTGCCTTTTTCACATAAACCTACAAAGAGAGTAAACTTAACATATATATTGCAAGCAAGACCCCAGGTTTGATGTTATTTTCTTTCAGATTTGAAATGTCCCAAGTTAGTACCCAGACCTTTCACTCATCTCCAGACCTTCAAACCATTCATTCGTTACTCTGTGAAATGCAGTGGTCAGCGTACTTTGTTTGGTAACTATGGTTTCCAGGGTTCAGTTGTTTACTGTAAAGATGGCGAATATTTCATCGATCAAACGAACATCGGTGCAACACCGCCAGATTGTGTCAGTAAGTTGTTTAATTTGAAATGTGTTAATATCATTAGGGCATAACAAAAACATTTATTATGAACTTCTTTAGTTTGATAGCAAAGTTTTAAATGAAAACGAGGCTTAGGTTGAGTTATTTTTGCAAATGGTCTATTGGAAAATAACATCTTTGCTATTACATAGAAAGGTCAAAACAGGTTTTTCTGACAGTTTTGCCTTTTTTAACTGTTTCAGGTTTCACCAAGACAACTGCTCTAGGAGTGTGTCCACAAGGTAGTGAAAAGTTCATGCATGATGATTGGTTTACTGGGAAAACGTTTTACTGTGGTAAGCTAATTTGTTGGATTATCAGCTTGATTTTCATCTGTCTTTCAGTTGATTGGTTGGATTATCATCTGTCTTTCAGTTGATTGGTTGGATTACCATCTGTCTTTCAGTTGATTGGTTGGATTATAATCTGTTTTTCAGTTGATTGGTTGGATTATCATCTGTTTTTCAGTTGATTGGTTGGATTACCATCTGTCTTTCAGTTGATTGGTTGGATTATCAACTGTCTTTCAGTTGATTGGTTAGATTATCATCTGTCTCTCAGTTGATTGGTTGGATTATAATCTGTTTTTCAGTTGATTGGTTGGATTATCATCTGTCTTTCCTTTGATTTTATGTGTTCTATGTTAAGCTCTCCGAAGCTAACTTAGCATTAATTGGTTGAAAGAGGCGGTGTAACCATGCTTTAAATTGTTAAAAACAAAATGTTCTTTGTAGCTGCATGCCCTCCTGGTTTGTTTTACGAGTCACAAGTGTGTAAGAAATGTCCCATCGGCACTTACCAAGATGAAGCAGGATGGACCATGTGTGAACCATGCAGAAGAGGTTACTCTACGCAAGATGTTGGAGCTAGAACCGAAACACAGTGTTTAGGTGTGATAACTCATATTTCGTAAATAAATAATAATAATAAATCAATAATAAAAATTCAACCGTTGTTTTAAATATTCAAACTGTAGAATTATAAATAGTGGCAAACCTTCATGAGTTTGTTTTATTGATATGAGATTCAAAACATAAACAGAAAACTGAAGTTTGAAACAAGTGCACAAGGGAGACGCGAATAAATAAAAAACAATAGACTCAGGTGGTTTCTACGTGCAGTTTGTAGCACAAAACATTTTGAACAGAAAGAGTTGTATTTTGTTCACTTGTTTGGGTTATTTGATAGAATTGCAGCTTTTTAAAACAGTAGTTATATTTTTAATTCTTCTTTGTAATAGAACAATGCCCCGCTGGAACGTTTTCGTCATCTGGTCTGCAAATTGTCTCAAAGCCATGTCAACCATGCGCTGCAAACACATATAGTCCTGTGAATGGATCAACGTTTTGTTCACCCTGTCCCGATGACACCACTACTAGTTCCCATGGAGCTAAGCATCTTTCCGACTGCATAAGTATGACATTTCTAGTTTATATAGAGCAAATTTTATATAATTGAAAAGTGCAAGAGGAAAAGATCTAAACAAATATATTTTAGTGTTTGTCCTTTTGAAGTATGATGTGTTTTTTATGTTTTTTCCAGTTTATTGTTAAAAAGTTGAATTTATTGAATTATTGTTTAAAAACTTTTTTAATATCTTATTTTTCTATTTTCTTTTTATAACTTTTAATTAAATTTTTTAAATAATTTTTTCGTGCTCTTTTACTCCAGTATATAATATAATATATTTCAGGTCCTCCAAGTTATACCTAAGATAAGCTGTTATACCAGATATTTTGCGTTTTTTTTGTAGTATTTGTTTTCGTTTCAGAGCGACCATCTATTGAAAGCGTGCTTCCAGGAAGCGTCACATCAGCTGTTCTCGGGAGAAATACCGAGCTGCAATGTTTCTTTGAGGGAGTTCCCATCCCCTCTGCTCGCTGGGAGAAAGTAAACGGTGAGTTATTTGTAAACAGTATGTGTGACCATCGCTGCGAGACTGACTGATGGCGTGTAAAGACTTGAGAATGAAAATGAAAATTAGTATACAATAATTAAAATAATTCCAAAGTCGCATTAAATAATAATGATTCGTACTAAAATGTTGTTTAGATTTTTCACGCAGAAAAATATGCATGTGCAAATTTCATTCATCATTTCTTAAATAGAAAATAACTGACCAAAAAACATTTTATTATTAAAAACATTTTATATTTTGTTGTCAGGAACAAAATTTTTCTTGAGAAATTTTTGACAGCGCTATATATATATAAGAAAAGATATGTCATTGCATATGTAGCAATACTACCAACAGTTCGTGAATTGGGAAAATTTAAAAAGTAAATGAACCCTGTTTCTAAACCTTACCTGGGTACTATAGAATATTTATGCAAAGTTTCATTGAAATCGGTCCAGTGGTCTAGGAGGAGATAGCTGACATACAGACAAAGATCAGTGGTTTATTATTGGGACAAACTTTGAAATTTGTATTTTCTTTACTAACTGAAAATAGCTGATTTCCAACTCGTTCTTCAAGGTTCCCTTCGGAAGAATTCTGTTCAGCGAGAATTATTTGATTTGGACATCCAACCCATCGGTATCTCGCTTATCCTGTCCAATCTTCGCATCGTTGACTCAGGGAAGTATAAGTGCACTGTGCAAAATAAAGCCGGTCTCAGCGAGAAAATTATCCAGTTGCACGTAACACCAAAATTGTAAATGCAGAATGATTAGAGGCAAATCGAATTCAATTATGGTTGTGTTTACTTCAACATGTCTAGAATTTCAACAAAGTATAATTAAAATTATTAATTAGTCATTAAAAATAAATTCTAAATTCTATAAATTCTAAACTGAAAATTTTCATTCTCCTTGTTCTAGTGTAAGGTCCACCTAACTCTGGTTGTCTTAACATGTCACTTAACATGTTAACGGTCACTGTAGCTTAGTGGTTAGTGCATTCAACCCACAAAATCAAAATCAAATGGTGCTGGTTTGAAACCCAGCTCGGACATATTTTGATTTCTGAGTTACAGTTGAGTTCTTGAGTGAAACTCATTGCGTAATGCAAGCCTAGCTCAAATGGTGGGTTGTCTGGTGAAGCGATTTTGTAGGCGCAAATGGGTGCCGTAAGTACGCCAGGACCTAAACCTTGGGATAAGAAGAGCCACTGTTATATGTGGAGAGTCCCGTGAAACTCTATTATTATTATTAACATGTCACATGTGATCGAATAACTGATTTCTGAGAAAAGAACACAACTTAACTTATCAATATCTCCAGTCTTTAATTAAAATCCAATTACCTTAATGTTAAAAACGTATGATAGTTAAGTCTTTTTCTCCACATAATAAAATTAAATTAGGTTCACAGTTAACAGTTACTTTTCTCCGGCAAACTGGTAACAGATGCCTCTCCAGTTAGCAATGTAAAACTTAAGCAATTCATTAACAGCCATTTCAAAAGAAGTTCATAAAATGATTGACAGCTCAACCTTAACTAACAAAAGAAGTTCATAAAATGATTAACAGCTCAACCTTAACTAACATAACAAGTTCATAAAATGAATTACAACTCAACCTTAACTAACAAAAGAAGTTCATGAAATGATTGACAACTCAACCTTAACTAACAAAAAACTATTTTTGAAATTTCTTATTCTTTACACTCAAGCAATAAAAACTAATACAATGAACACAATGAGGAGCTCTCGACTCATCTTCAGACAGGTGAGCATCTTTAGAATCTCCGACCCTTCCTGTTTTTGTGGGGGCTTTTGTTTGGTGAACCTTATCAGGGATCAAATGAATTAAAACTTAAAGGAAAGTGTCTGTTCTTTATGTGGCGCTTGAACTATTTCTCTGTTGGATGAGTCTATTTAACTTTCTAAAACTGAGTGCAGTGTCACCTTATTCAATTCCTGCTACAACAAAACCATATTAGTCCCAACATATAATTTCATATAATTGGTGATTTCTCGTATATGTAAGATTTAAACAAACATCTTTGGGAGATATTAAATGTTTGTTTCAGCTGTTTGACGCAGAGTCTTGGACTTACACCTATCTTCTTGGATGTCCTGAGAAACAAGAAGCAATATTGGTTGATCCCGTAGACTGTCAGGTGTTAATATATTTCAGCATTCTTGTTTAATGTTCCATCGTGTCTTTTTCTTGTCTTTACTTTTTCGAAAGTTTGAAAAATTACAATAATTTAAATTTTGATTCATTGGCTTGGTTATGCTTTAATATAACACACTTTTCCCGATTTCACAAAAATATAAATACATTATGAGCTGTTTCCCCTTCCATATATTTGTCTCTATTATTCTTTACATCATAGGTTTTCTAATTTGCAATAACCCATGTTAGCATGGAAAATAGATGTGAAAAAATGTGAAAGAAGAAGAAGAAGAAGTTTCAGAATTAGCTCCTTTTCTGAAGGAATATTTCTTCATCTTTAGGACCTCGCTTCTCTTTACATGGTTTCACAATTTAATATATTTATTTATCATAAAACTTACATTCCTCTTTTTATTGCTTTGAACTTTCGATTGGTCGCAGAAATATACATGTATCGTCATGACTACCACAAACATAAAGCATTCTTTCATGACATCTTTATACTTTCAACCATTTCGTTTTAAAGAGAGGTGCTTTGTTGAACGGTGAGCTACATGCTTTCAAAGAGAAAAATGTTTCTCATTCTTAAATCGGAAATAAACAAAACAGCTTCTTCCAGTCAGACAAATCACGAAAAACAAGAGAAACAGGGAGAATAAGAACAATAAATATAAATAGGAATTTCTTACTACATTTTTAATAATTTATTCATGGTTTCTCTTCATTCAGGTGGACAGAGATCTGAAACTTTTGAACGAGTTGAAGTTAAAACTTGTTTACGCAGGTTTGTAAAGATTTGCGTGTTTTTGCATGGAACTAACAAATGTTCTTGTTTGTTACTTTATTTCCTTTATCGTCGAATTAAATTTTCATAGAGTGAGGAATTTCTTCATAATCGTCGAATTAAATTTTCATAGAGTGAGGAATTTCTTCATAATCGTCGAATTAAATTTTCATGGAGTGAGGAATTTCTTCATAATCATCGAATTAAATTTTCATAGAGTGAGGAATTTCTTCATAATTGTCGAATTAAATTTTGTCAAATAAAATGTTGGATTTACATTACCAAACATCCAACCGTCAGCTGATTCGCAACAATATCTGGTAAATTCAAAGTTTTTACAGTTTCAAGACTTCTATAGATAGAAGGAGAATCTTGTGAAGTTGGAACATAGAAGTAAAATCCTAAGCTACTCCAGGTCTTACAATGTCTTACCAGGTTTTAAAAATGTCTTTGTGCATGGTCTCATTAAGAGTCATCACTATTTGCGCTGACTCAGCAATATGATAAAATGAAAACTAGAAAGGTAAGCTAAAAGTGTATATATGTGAGTCACATGTAAAGATTTGCTGCAAACACAAAAAAATGAAAAACACACAAAAAAGTTAGTTCTTCTTCTAACAGGACTCACAGGAGAACAAAAAATTTTGTATATATATATTATATTGTACATGATTTTTGAATGATTATCCTGTATAAAGATTTGTTTATAATAATAATAATAATAGTAAAAAGACGAAACCTTAGATTGATTGATAATCAAGTGCGACTTAACTTAAAGTTTCAAACATGCTCTAGTGAACACGCATTGTCATGCTGATCACATCACTGGCAGCGGAATCCTGAAGAGTCACACAGGAGGAGAGTGCCGGAGTGTCATATCAGGAGCGAGCGGAGCGGCAGCCGACATTTTCCTCTCAGATGGAGATCATCTTAGATTTGGAAATCAGGTGATAAGGTTCCCTTCTTTCATAGACGAAATCAAACGTGTGAATATGTCTGAAACAGAATGAAATTTTTAATCTTTACTTTTATTGATCATTTAGTGACAGCAAATTGAATTTTGAAAATATTAGTGTAATGATCATTCTGTTTTTGTCTATTTTTGTCTATTTGTTACAGATGAATTTTATATGCAAAATTATAATTTCTTGACAGTTGCCAGTCAACAAGAAGCAAGCTAACGTTCTGACAATAGACCATTTTCGAGATAGCAAAGTTTAAAATGAAAATGAGGCCTAGGTTGAGCTACTTATGTTAGTTAGGGTTGACTTGTCAATCATTTTATGTACTTCTTTTGTTAGTTAAGGTCGAGTTATCAATCATTTCATGAACTTCTTTTGTTAGTTAACGTTGAGTTGTCAATCATTTTATGAACTTCTTCTGTTAGTTAAGGTCGAGTTATCAATCATTTCATGAACTTCTTTTGTTAGTTAAGGTTGACTTGTCAATCATTTTATGAACTTCTTCTGTTAGTTAAGGTCGAGTTATCAATCATTTCATGAACTTCTTTTCTTAGTTAAGGGTTGAGTTGTCAATCATTTTATGAACCTCTTTTGTTAGGGATGCCCGGGGAATTGCGTAAGTTTTACATTGCTATCTCGCAATGGGTATAATGGTACTAATACTTTATAAAATATTACTGTAGGTAATTAAGAATCACTGTCTGTAAGAATGGAGGAGTGATCATCACTAAAACTTTAGTTTTAGAAAACATCGAAGTCCATGAGATAAAATATCAGACCACCAATCCTCGTAATGGTCATATCATTTGATATTTCAAAATATTTGATTTTTTAAAACTTAAAAGAGTGAACATTAAGCATTTTTTTAATATTTTTAATGCATTGTTTCCTTGCAGTCGTTGGAAGCTGTATCCACACCTGGCCATACTTCAGGTACTTTCGATATCGTCTCGTGTCACTTATTTTGTGTTTGATAAATTTTAACAATTCGTTTCTCTGTTGTTTCAAATTGGCGATGTTTATGTTGAGTGTTTTTTGTTTTTTCTTGAATTTAAACAAATGAATTGTGTGTTTTGTACCTGAGAAGAAATATTTTATTATTATTATTTATTATTATGATTTCCTTATCAAAACAACTTTACATTTTTTATGTTATTACTTTTTCTTTTCTTATCGACAAATAACAAATACTTCCATCGAGTCCATCAAATACACTTAAGCCTTGGCATATTTGCTATGGAGTTAGTAGGTATTTATGGTGGTGTCAGGATTAGTTCGACTAAGATAGCCTATCCAATGCCGCTTGTATTCATAGAATACGGAAGCTCCTAACGTGGCATTACTAATGAACACTATTAAATCATCATCATCTCAACTTCGCATTTAAACAAATATTTTATGAAAGTGGAGGATTTTCTACTAACTGTGGAACTGGCTACTTAAACCTTCATGTGATTGCAACCCACTCGATTGTGCTATCCTTTGTACCCGCCCAATCCATGCTAGCTTGGAAAAAGGATGATGATGATGCTTATATGAAATACTTCTTGTCGTAGGTTGCATGACGTTTGTGAATCGCAATGAAGGGTTTGCACTCACTGGAGATACGCTTTTAATACGGGCGTGCGGAAGGACAGACTTCCAACAAGGTGAGAAAGAGCATGGGCACGAGGTGGTTTTCTTGCATTTTTTACACACAGTTGTAAATAGACACGACTTTGCTTTTTGCAATTGTTGATCGATATTTGTGGAACGAATTAAATGCATTAGTGTAGTCTCATTTTAAATCTCACATCAGTTAGAACCATCACTTAGAAGTTTAGAGTTAGTCAAGCTCTTCAGGAGCATCGGAGCAGGATGGCTCCTTGCATTTGTGGAGGTGTTTCCGATATGCAAAGTAAACTTCGCTGTTCTTTATTCCATCTTATTAAACAGCTATTCTCTACCGTGGACGCACGCCGCCATCAACTCCCCACGTTTTTTAACCAAGAGCTGTTGCCCATAACATTTGTTCGTGTGTCCATCACTTTGGGCTCATGCTTTCTTGTTTCTTCAGGCGATCCTGAGCTGCTATACGATTCTGTTCATTCGAACATCTTCTCGTTACCCGATGGATTTCTGCTCTTCCCAGCACACGACTATAAAGGTGATTATTGCAAGTTATTTCAGAATATGAAACGATTGAGGGCTTAATTACTGATTTATAGAAGCTTAAATAATAAAGCATAAATGCGAAATTGATGTTCTTTTTGTCATTTTGCTGCTTCTTAGTAGTTTCCTTGTCTTATTGCTCTGTTACTATCGTAAATTCTACGGGTATTTTTACCTTGTTACTGAACTGAAATGCGAAACAATAAACCTTGCTACAGATGCAATAATAATAGACCTGCGTTTTTAGGGCATCACGTGACTACCGTACTCGAAGAAAAGACGCACAACCCTCGTTTGAACAAATCAAAAGTGGAGTTTGTAAATATCATGAAGAACCTGGGATTAGCTTATCCGAAGAAAATAGGTGCGTTTGAAATCACGCGTCTTGGTAATAATCGCGCGCCTCGGTGATAATCGCGCGCCGCGGGGTGATAATCACGCATCTCGGTAATAATCGCGCGCCTCGGTGATAATCACGTATCTCGGTAATACTCGCGCGCCTCGGTAATAATCGCGTGCCTTGGTGATAATCACGCGCCTCGGTAATAATCACTCTTCTCGGTAATGCAATAGCATTTTCTTACAAAAGCATGTTCTTACAAAAAGCGTGCATTTATATTACCTAGCTGTACAACCAAGCTATGTGAATATCATTACACTTGTGCTATCTTGTTAATCTGTAGATGAAGCTGTCCCTTGGAACTTGAAGTGCGGTCCCAGCCAGCTTGGACAGGTGCGTATGGATGGAGAATAAACGGTGGTATTCCCGAAGGTTATTCAATCCCACTATCAAGTCGTTGCTTTTCGGTTTTTAGTGTCTTTGTAGAAAGATGATTTTCGTGAGATTTGACATCCAGTTAAAAATCCCTAATTCGTGGTGACACTAAAATCGCCGAGAAAATAATCAAATTTTTCAAATCTAAACATTTTTTCTACGTTTGTATCTATTTTTGTGTGAATATTTTTCATTGTTTTTCTATTGTACAATTGTCCCTTTCAGTGTATTGATGCATGTTGAATAAATAAATAAAATAATAAAATAACGAATAATAAATAATAAAATATAATAAATAAATGTATTTTTCGATGTTTTGAATTTAGTTGTTATTATTCATCGTCAACATTTTATTGTTTTAATGGCAGCACGTTTAATTAACATGTATGTGTATGTTATATTTTATTTATTACGCAAAATTGTTTGTTACAATGCAAAGAAATCGAAATAACGAACCTCTCCTTTGTTGCTGTTTTGTTGAGTGGGTGAAAAACCAAACTTATGAAATTGTAAAAACAACTGATTACCATGGTTACCTTCGACAGTGATTTGTTAAATACGTGCTATGAATTTCTGTCGCCATGACTATGACGTGTTCCTGGAATTTCCTGAAGTTGAATTGTCCCTTCTTGTTAACTGGAAACATTGTGTCGCAAATGAAGCACTCCGTATTCTTTATAAACGACAGTCAAGTTCTCTTTAGTTGTTTTTTTTCGTTGACACAATAATATCATATTATGCGATAATTAATGATAAAATTACAACCGTATGAAAAAAAATTTACGATTATTTCTCTCAAAACATTGAAAAATATATGCTATAGATTCATGACATCAACAAGGGCTAAAACAAATTTCATTATTCAGAACCCAAGATCTCAAATATCGTGTCAATGAGCAACAATCTTACAAAACCATCTCGCGCGCACCACAATGCATGTTGCAAATGGTGCCATTTCTCATGTATAGGGCATCTATAAACCAATCAAGTCTAGGCTTTTTTGAAGATGGGCCATTATGGAGTGATGTCATTTTTTTAGGATATCAATTTGAGGTTGAGAAAAAGCGCCTTTCCATCGATGTTGTTGAATGCATTTGCTGTATCGACTAACAAAGCTGTTTCTGTTTCATACATCTTTCTTATTGCTTGTATTGCAACCTCACTTCTCCCCTATTGTGTGAGTTGTTTTTAAACGAGATCATTTGAGGTGAAACAGAGAAACAAAGACACACGAGGAAACATGTTTACCATTGGCCGAGCAATGAGTTCATATTGTTGATGAATACTACAACTACAACACCCCCTTTCGCGATGATATGGTGCGCAACAGTCTTTACAATCTCAAAAATAACACTAAATCAAACTCTCTTTTAAAAGAGGTAAATGTTAAGAAAAATATCATCAGTTTATCACTACTCCCAAAATCAAAAAGTTTAATAAACACTTACTTAAGCATTGCGCCAGATAATTGAAAACGTCAGGTCAATAAGCCATCGCCTGAGTTCACTTGCGATAGAAAACAAACGATGATCCATCAAGGTTGAATTGATATTGTAGCCAATTTGTAGAGAACACCCTACATCAAAAATCAAGTATCCAATGACATAATTAAACTTGAACGATCGCCCAGAATTTTAAGAATTTTAATAACAAATTTATCTGCCTATCAAACTCAATAATTTTAACTCGCCTCCTCTATATTTGAATTTCAGATATTCAGAATTTAATTTTGATTTTCTGTATTTCTGTATCACCATTCCTATCTTGCTTTTATAACATTTTTGTACCAGCAGTGTACAAAATATATATCTAGTTAATAATTTAATTAAGAAATGCTATCCTATCAATTTTATGTCTACTGTTCTATCTATCTTAAGCTAAGGTGACAGAACACGAAAGATTATTTTGATGTTTTTGACGGGTGTTTCACAAAATTGACTGTTATATGTGCTTGCCTTTGACAGTCTTTAAATAAAATGTGTCGATGTGTGTGACAAAAGAGAAATGGACGACCTGTCAACAGCTTTTCTTGTTTACGTTGGCAAGCACGCAAACAAGCGTTGACCCGGTGTGTTTAGAAAAAGTAGAGAATTCGAGAATTGAAAGCAAGCACCGTTTACAGAAAATAATTTCTCGCACGCCCTTGTGAACACGCGCGGGTTCGGCATGCCCAAAGTGACAGCCCGTTTGCTCGGTTCCTCGTATCATTCACACTGTGCGGTCCTCTCTCACAAACATGGCAGGAGCTTTTAATTGAATGTCTCGCAATTAAAGGATGTTATTACTGCTGTGAATAATGGTTGGACATGGGCAGATTTCTTCGGCTTGTCAAAACGGTTTTCGCGCTACTGTGTGTGGTGCGAGCAGGTACAGATTCAGTAATACCTCCCTTACTGCCGTCTTTAAATATTGTTTTCAGAGTGATTTCACGATTAGGTTAGAAGAAATTTTCTTAAAGTAAAGAAGTTAGAATATCGGAAGTTGATTACAATCACATTTACATAGACGGTTTCATTTACAATTTGCTGACCAGCTTCTTCCTTGATATACAAGTGTTTGCATACTTGACTATTCATTTGCTAAATTAAGGGGTGGGGGTCGGAGTTGTGTTGAACGGTCGTTGCAACGCCCACTCTCGTTTCTTAATCAATCGTTATTTGTTGGCAAGTGGGACATTTCAATTTCCCGGTCTTATTAATAATGTTACTGCTAAATGACAGGTTTTCATCTGTGATTATATAGTCCTGAAACGTACTAACATCAATTCACCAGTAATACCAATGAAGCCTTGGATACATGCTCGGTGGTTTATAAAACATTCAAACTGAGATGATTTCGCGGATCTCTATGATTCTAAGAAAGTTACAGGTTCTTTATATTACAACGGGGTTTGCACCCTGATGTTGACCACGACAAGATGTAACCATCACATACGACTTACTCTTTTCGTCATGTTTCCAGAAAATATTATAAAAAAAGACAATTTTTTTAGCTGAGAACTTTACTGCATCAATGAACATAAAAGCTGCAAACATAGATTAGTAACTAAGTCTGCTATCTTTAGATTATTTCGTTGTTCCTGTAAATTGATGGAAACCTTCAAAAATCACTGATTGATTTAAAATTAAACTATAAAAATCAAGTTCCGCCAATATGATTCTGGTCTGGCGATTAATGACATTTTATCCGCGTGTGTTTTTACATAATGGTAGCATATTTTATAAACAAACAAGTTTCATCAGTAAAAGGTCTCAAAATTGTGTTAAAAATGTTAAATGTTAAAGACACTTGATAAAAGTCTGCTTAACAATAATGACATTTTTTGATAAGTACTTACCTGCTACTTCCTTTATAGTAGTTTATATTAGATCGCATTCTGCGTTGGATGAACTTGTTTTTATTTTCAGTGGATATTTAAAGCTGAAACAAATATAAATAATTATGTATCCACAATTTGTAATAAGTCTAAAATAAATAGATATACATTAAGGAATTTTGTTTTTGTAGCTTTTGATAATCAATTTAATTTTTACAAATGCCAAATATATTTCATTGGGTGTTTAAATTTAGTGAAAAGCTTTCATGTTGGGCGGAAGAAATTTGAGCATCTTTTGAACCATGAAAGAAACAACACAACACCAGATTTTCAATTATTCAAAAACGAAAAACAAGACAGCCACAAAAGATCACGTGTATCCTCAGATTATATTTCTGTTGAACCTCCAGGTGAAGACTATAATGACCAATCAATGCTTGTTGCTTCCCAAAGCAATGAGGATGCGTTTACCAAGAACCTTATAAACTCTCTAACTGCTGAAGATAGCAGTCTTGTCATGAAAGGCCTTGATAGAGAATTAGTCAATTTAAGACAAAAATCGAAATTGAATTCAGATCAGAAGATGACTGTTGATTTGAAACACAGTTCAGAAGACAGTCTAAAGAAATCTGAAAGAGAATCATCAAGTTTTGAAAAGATATTTAAGCCAGTTGGAAGTTTATCCATGCACACTATTGACTCTTACAAGCATGGAGATGTAGACAGTAAATTTTTAGAAAGGGAATTTGATCGTGATAAGGACGTGCTGAAGTTTAAAAGTGATGATAAGTACGATGACCACAAGGATTCTTATCCAGATACGTCTAATAACAACTATATGATTGACTTCCATGGGAGGGATGAATTAGAAAAAAATCTACCAGAATATAGTGTAAAAGAAACAAAAGAGTATGATCCTGGTGCTAATCGCAAGTCGCATTTAAAAAATACAGACCACACTCATCGCAGCCAATCGGAAGATGATTCTTTTGAACACACAACTCGTAAACATGGTGATATTGAAATAACAAGTATGCAATTAAAATGGTTATATACATCAATATTATAATTACACCTTTAAATTTTCTCTACTTATCGTCATTCGTTTAAAATTTCATTTTCCACTTTGAGCAGGTTGTATGTTCCACTGTTTAACAGACAGTTTTTCAAATGATAATATATTTTGCCTCTCCATCTTTCTCAGTGTAAACCATTTTTATTATTAATTTAATTTACACTATATAATGACTAAAATGATAAAAATTGCCTACCCTGGACTTTGCCTACCCTGGATTCCGGGACAATGGCAGCACGATAAATACGAAAATCGGATAATGATATATAGAATGTATTGATAGTATTTTTTCATCATTACAAACATTTTCTTCCTTCCAAATGCACTTTTAATAGATTACTGTAACTTTATTGACTTTTTAGACAACCTTGTAAAAGAGAACTCAGTACCGCTGTTTGATGAATACAAGCATTACCCTAATGAATATCTTACGACAACAGAAGAGGTTAAGGGCGAAACAAGTGTTCCTAAATTCAATGATGCTCTTAAAATGGATGCGGCTGGAATCAATGAGGAATTGGATGAAATACAAGATGAGGATGACAGGATTGGTATGATTGTTTTCAATCTGTTAGAATGTCTCATAAAAGCTCAACAAACTCCATGAATCGAAAGACACTACAGTCTTGTCAGATTCTTTATTTTTGTTATTTATCATTTGATTTGGGGTATGCGGGTAATGTAAAATCTTTGACCTTATGGATATAATCACCCATGCCCTTTATGCACTGCTTGCGTGGGTTAACTCACCACTGTTTTCCTTCTCACTGGGGTTGGCGTTAGGATGGCCATCCAGCTGTAAAAAACATCTGCAACAAAAAATCATCAAATGATTAAACCTTCAAAATTGTGGGGAATATCATCTGTTGAAACCCCATCCGACCCATACTAGCACCTAACCCTAACCCTAAAGGGACATTAAACGATGATGATGATGACTTTAAAAAACTAAATATAGTAATGACTTTTATTTCTAGTTAATTGATGTTTGTTTTCCTTTGTATTATTATACATTGTTGATTATTTCTTGAAAGGTTCGGTTTTTGACAATAAGAAGGATGTGCACAAGTTTGTCAATGTCAGTCAGAAACGAAAACAAAAAGCTCCG
Organism: Candelabrum cocksii; assembly: GCA_963930725.1. Classification (NCBI taxonomy): domain Eukaryota; kingdom Metazoa; phylum Cnidaria; class Hydrozoa; order Anthoathecata; family Candelabridae; genus Candelabrum; species Candelabrum cocksii. The sequence goes on along the minus strand of OZ005677.1, from coordinate 2,066,210 downwards.
GACAGAAATGTGCAGAGTCAGCAAAAAGATGATTTCGAAGAGATGGAGCTGGATAAGGAAACAGCGGAATTGTTGAATATTGACGTCCGAGCGAATGGAAAGATTGTCGACACAACTAACCCGCGAGATCCGTCCAAAGAAGCGATTTTTGATAAAGCAAACTTGATGAGTTACTTGTACTCGCCCGTTAACACCAGTGGTTTGGTCAACACAACGGGAGCAGATGAAAACGTTTTGTCCGATGAAATTGAAAGTTTGAAGAAGGATTTAGCACATTCGATGAGTCAATCGAGTGACTTTTTAAAGGAAAGTACGAAAAATGATGACATGGCTGTCAGTGTACATTCCGTAGTGCGCAAAAACTTATTCCCAAAAAACAAATCGTTGCTGGTTAGGCAACAGTTCAAAAAGAACATCATTTCTAAAATGCCTGTTTCGAAATTACGTCGCAACAATCAAAATCATAACACCAGTTACTTGAATACAAATTCGAAGCATAACACAAGTTATTTGCCTGTCAATGGTAAACTGCGGCCTGAACACGCTAAATATGGGAAACCGGTGAAGAAAGCTGAGTTAAACCCCCTGCATTCGCGTGAGGCTTTCAATCCGACATCGAACAAGGAGGTAGCAAAACGGATCATCAAGAAACTGAGTCGCTTTAATAAAAACGAAAATGAAATTCTCACACAAATGTTTCGCAACACGCATCGCAATTTGTATTTTCATCGATATGTTGATGTTACTGGCTCCATTCGTTCCAGATTTCCCCATAACAGTACAAAGGTAAATAAGTATGTTTGAACAAGAAGTTGTTTTTTGTTTTTTTTAAATTTTAAATTTTCAACATCTGTAAAGTTTTACTTTGGGAACAACGTGAGTGATTGGATTCATCTCACACTAACAGTATTGCGTCCCACTTCTCACTTCATCTTCATTTTTCGATCCTCCTTCCTCAAATCAACTTCCTCTTCCATGTCTACTTTGGTCATTCTAACTTACCTTAATGATCTGTTCCAATCTCAAACACTTTTCTCAATAGCGAGAAAATTGTAATATTTTCACGGCGATCGCGAATGATCATAAGTATTTTTCCTACCTCTCCCCCTTATCTTAATGTTGGTCTCTTTGGTCCTTCACAAAATTTATATAATTTCTATAATTTAGACACTGTGAGCAACTCTTTTTTCATCTTCCAGTAAACCCTTTTCTTTTATAATACCGATAACCTTGATATACTAAAAATCACATTTTCTTGAATATCATCGTGAAAATATTGATTTAAATAAATAAATAAATAAATAATCTACATGTCTTCTCTTGTTTAGAAAAACTACGTAGGAGCCGAGCGTTTCAAACACAAGGAGGTTGTTGCCAATGGTACCCGAAAGGAGACTATATTGAGCAGGCCGAAAGGTTTAGCAGGAGGTATGATGGTCATTTAATTTAATGAAAACTAATTAATATATCAAAAAATAATATTATTATTCGAAAGGTTTGTTTAACATTACGTCACAATGCATTAATTATTCTTTAATTATGCTTTATGGTGCATTTCAATAAATATATTTCTTTTTAAGATGTTTTCTATTTAGTTAGTTTCCTATTTTTATTTATTTATTAACAATATTTTTTTAGGAAATTTCTATTAATTTAAAATAATAATAAAAATGTATAAATTATAGAATAATGTTTACGTAAGATAGAATAGATAGATAGAATTAACTTGTGAAAGGTTGTTTTTATGGATGTTGTAAGAGTCTCTTTTGCAGTTTGTCATGACAATTAGTTGTTTACTTTTATCATCACAATTTATATTTGAACTATCTGGGTCAAGTTGAACTTTGGTTTGTGAAATCACGGCGCAAAAATATACTATCTTCTTGTTGAAATATGTTGCTGTGAATAGCTATTGAATTTTTCAAGAAGTCTGATAGCAATAGACCCAAAGTATAATAAACTCTATTGACCAATAATGGTGCACTCTGCTATGTTTTTCAATCTGTGCATGATCAGCTTTAATTTTATTTGTGCAGCATTGGTTTACATAAACAGTAACTCCTGCTCCGGATAAATGCAATTTGATTTTACAGATTTTATATGAAGAAAGGAAAATATTTGTTGTGATTATTTCACGAGTTTGCTCATATTATTTCACGAGTTTGCTCATATTATTTCATGAGTTTGCTCATATTATTTTACGAACTTGCTCATATTATTTCACGAGCTTGCTCATATTATTTCACGAGTTGGCTCATATTATTTCATGAGTTTGCTCATATTATTTCATGAGTTTGCTCATATTATTTCATGAGTTTGCTCATATTTGCCTTTTATGCTACACATGGATCAGTAATTTTAATTTTCTTCCATCAACATGCATTTATCCTTAAAATATTTATCTATCCTCAATATTTACTTAAATTGTATTTGAGCTTTGACTGAACCTGAAAAAGGGACAGTTGTCATAGTTCTACAACGAAGCAGTAGTTTGAAATGCCCTTCCGTCTTCCATGTTTTTTTATTTCTCTTGAGAAATGTGTAAAGCACATCTTACTTATCATGCCTTCTTACATGTTTGGACCACACAGCACCGCTTTTAAGCAGCAGTGGCACAGTGGTCTAAGCGTTGCGCTCACAATCAAGGGTCCCTGGTTCGACTCCCACTCAGGTCGAATCTTGCCACATCCCTGGAAGTACTGTGCTCAGTTTGTTTCTCGGTGAAGTGAAGTGGCTTATTCTAGAGTTTCTATGATTTGTTTCATGTTTCCGGGTTAAGAACTGAGATAGGGTAGGACCGGTACACGGACAAAACCCTCCTAGGACAAAACCCCCCAGGACAAAACCCCCTTAGGTATTTCATACATTGTAGTAACTCAAAATGTTTTGTTATTGAAAATTGACTGTGAAACCCTACAACTTTAAAACAACATCTTGTTTTTGACAGCCATCTCTTATACAAACAAGCACGGAGTTGAATTGACATACAGTGTCGGAACGGAGACAGTAAACTATGACGAGGCACGTGATAGATGCCTGCAACGGGGTGGCGACCTCGTTAGCATCAACGATGACAGTGAAAGCGAGTTTCTTGTGAACAACGTTATAAGCGAGCCGGACTACTACTGGTTAGGTTTGGATGATAGGGACACGGAAGGCATGTTTGAATGGCTGGACGGGTAACCATATTTTTACCATTACATACAAGGACGTAGTTTTACGTTTTACGTAGTAAAAGTTGGATATTCATACTTATAAGTTAAAATTATCTCTCCGAAAGTGTCTCTCATTCACACTTTAAATCCTTTCAGTTTCTTCTTACGAGAACATCTTGATGTTTAGCACTGACCTGACGTTCACTCACTGGGGTAACATGCAACCTGACGATGGTGTGTTCCGTGGCGATGTCAGTCGCCATGACGAGGACTGTGTTGTGATCGAACCAGTGACAACTTGGAACGATGTGAACTGCTTTAACAAGTATCGATATATATGCAAGAACACAAATAAAATATCGCAACACAAACCGATTAGGAATGATGTAATGGCATCACCATACGAAGAAACAAGTAAGATTCAAGGTGATGGAATGGAAAATCATACAGCCCCGATTTCGCCGGTTTTCCTACCGAAGATCCCATTGCAAAATGAGGAGGCTTTGATGTCTGAAAATCATTCCATGCACAATAGACACTCGCACAATCGATTGATGGTTCATGACTATGAGAATGTACTTAATAAAGCAGACTCTCGGGAAGAGATACTACCTCAACACACTCTATCGCCAGTTTTTCTATTGGATAATCCAAACAAAGGTTTGATACGAGAGCCAAACCAATCAAAAGATTCTACTTTGTCTGGAGTTGTTCCAACGACAGGAACACCTCAAGTTGCGAAAGTTCCAAATGTTTTTCGGGGAGGTAATGGAGGGCCTACTGATCTTTCAGCACATAAGAACACTGCTTCAACTAATGATGACATCTCGACACAGGAAGCTCATCTTGAATCAATGGCTGTAAGAGGCATCGTGGATTCTTCCAATGATAATGATGGTGGTGAGGAACTCAAATCATCAGTAAAGAAACATATCCTGGAGATCGATATTGTGTCGAATGAGAATGCAGAAGAGAAAGAAATGAAAGCTAAAAATGTTCTGTTGTTGCGTGCTAAAAATCTGCTTAAAGACATCATAAATGATGACCACAGAAAGAAGAGTTCAGCAGATGATGCGATTATCAATAATGATGATGATAAAACAGCCAATGGATCAAATGACTGTGTATGCATCCCATTCAAACATCAAAACTGTCACAAAGCTTGCATCAAATCTTTTGCCCCTTCCAAAGGTTTTCGTCTAAAGAATGGTAGCATGTACAATGGCATGTCAAGTCCAGGTATATTTCCATCAACAGCTAACCAGATATACCCCTTAACACAAGAGCAGATAGCAGGGGATGTTAGCAACCAAGTCCTACCATCAAGGCCACAAAATATTATTCTGCCCAATGCAGCTCCTTCTGACTTTTCTAATCGCGACCTCCCACAAAATACTATGGTAGATGGCAATGTGCAACGTTCAAATAAAAATGTGCGGGTGAAATCTGGCGGCAGTAAACAATTTGTAGGTGTTAGTAAATCTGGTGGTACTTTTGGAGGTGGTAATACTTTAGTTGCTGGTAATAGATTAGGTGTTGGTAACACTTTAGATGCTGGTAATAGATTGGGTGTTGATAACACTTTAGATGCTGGTAATAGTGTTGGTAGTAATATTGTTGGTGCTGTTAATACTGTTGGTGCTGGTGATACTGTTGGTGCTGGTAATACTGTTGGTGCTGGTAATGTTTTAGGTGCTGGTAATGTTTTAGGTGCTGGTAACACTTTAGATGCTGGTAATAGTGTTGGTAGTAATATTGTTGGTGCTGGTAATACTGTTGGTGCTGGTAATACTGTTGGTGCTGGTAATACTGTTGGTGCTGGTAATACTGTTGGTAGTAATGCTGTTGGGGCTGGTAATACTGTCGGTGCTGGTAATGTTTTAGGTGCTGGTAACACTTTAGGTGCTGGTAATACTTTAGATGCTGGTAATAGTGTTGATAGTAATATTGTTGGTGCTGGTAATACTGTTGGGGCTGGTAATACTGTCAGTGCTGGTAATGTTTTAGGTGCTGGTAACACTTTAGGTGCTGGTAACACTTTAGATGCTGGTAATAGTGTTGGTAGTAACGCTGTTGGAAGTAGTGGTGGTGTTGGTAGCATTTCTAGTCCTGTAGCTGTGCCACAGAAAATTACTGCAAATGGGCAAACTGTTGTGGCTGGCGGGGAGATGATGGCTCCAGTTGCTAGTCCATCAGACTCCTCTATAAGCACAAGTGTGCTAACAGAAAACGTTGCTCCTCCTATATCTGAAAGCCCACAATCAGCCTCACAATCAGCCTCACAGCCAGTTGAGGTGACCAGTGTTCCAATTGAAAACAACAACGCTGCATCAACTCAACCAAAGGTACAACAAGTTCCATCTGCCAGTAATAATCAAGGGCCTGTCAAACCTAAACCAGTTACGCGAAAGGCTTCTTCAGATCAAGCAGAGCAGAAGGATGTTTCACAAAGTCTTCAAATCGATCCAAATCCCATGCAACCAGTTGCATCATCGCAGGAAGAAAATAATCAAGCTCAAAGTCCAATATCTTTGCAAGAAGCACCTGACATGATTTCCGAGCAGGGAGGGGCCGTTCAATTGAATTTTCCACAAGAGACTGAAGAAGCTGAAGCGCCTTCGATGGATCGAGACAACTCCGAGGCTAAAACAGCCGCATCCTCCTCGGACGATCTCCTTAATTCACCAGCATTCGGTTCAAACAACCCTATCATTGCTCAGCCATTAAAGTTTAAAACGCAAGAAGACTCTACTCAAAGCAACTCGGATTCCTCCTCAAAGCCTAAGCTTTACAAAGACGTGTATAACACACAGGTGCAGAACAACAATCAAAAAGACGGTAATAACTCTACGAATAAACATGGAAGTAAACCGAAAGGTTCCGATGAGGGAAGCAACATGGACAAGTTAACAAAAGCTTCTAATCTACTCAAAGACATCACCGATGAATTCATGGAAGATGTAAATGAAAGCGGTGATCGAAAAAGAAAACCTCATAGCACGTCTGGCCACGACAATCGTGTGAACGCACCCACGGTCTCTACCTCAACGAATGGTGCCGGATACGAGGATGGTAAGCCGGTTGAAATTAGCCGTGTTAATCCAGACCTTTTGAAAGCTGTGCAGCACGAAATGGAGTCGAGTGGTATGGTGAAGAAAGTAAACAATGAACCGAAGATTGATGTTGCGGAGATTAGCAACTTGGTGAAAGGACCCACTGTCACGCCATCGCCATTCGCCACGAACAGCAAACTTGTTTCGCAGATACAAATGAACGTATACCACGCAAACCAAACGCTGAATGACCCGGATGAAGAGGCCGATCGATCACTGAATCGCTTTGAAGGCGGTAAACCTGCTGATCAGTCGGCTGGTTGCTTCAACGCACTGCTACGCAATATGGCGCGCTGTGCTGCTCACATAGACAGGGAAAAACAAAACGCAATTGCGAGCCACATTGGAAAAGCTGTCATCGATTCTCTGCGAAAAGTTGCTGTCAATCATCAAAGTGATGACAACAGAATGACAACACTGTTGAGGGAGCATAGTAAACCGCACACCATACCAGTTATTCAGTACAGATTAATCCACCAGTTCGCACCAGATTTATCTCATCTCGGCTACAAAGACAAACTTTCATATCACAAGGCCCCCTACAAAGAGGCTGAACAGGGTAATTATCGTAAGACCCACTTGACATCTCTTTTAGGCTTGGAAGATGAAGGTTTAAAGCAGATGCCTAACGCGCCAATGTCAGATGCTACTGTCACGAGCATCGAAACCGACAAAGCCCCGGTTGGTTTTACCGGCACCAGTACGTCGAACATTGTCAAGCATAAAGACGACGGACGTGACTCGCCTCCGAAATTACGCAAACAAATTTACTTTCACGGTTACGATCGAGACCACGTTAACAAAGACAAACTGCCTCGCTATAACAGCTACGTGAATGCTATTATAAACGATCCTGTAGACCCCACTGAGCTCGAATACATGAACAACGCCCGTAGAGAGAAGGGTCTTGCAGAGCTTGCTGACGGTTTTATAAGAGAAGATGCTGAGGAACTTTTAAAAGACGGTTTGAGACCGTTCAAAAAAACACACGTGGGGAAATACTAACACAGACCTCTTTGTTTTGTTGTACATAGATGTAGTATTATTATTTATTTTTTTTGTTCAAATGTGAAAAAGTGCACAAAAATGATTAACCATGACGTAGAAGTTGTTTCTAATGATGGAAATCAAAAGGAAATGTAACGTAGTTAAACATTGATTAAATGTCACAGTAAATTCGAATTTATAACACATTAATCTGTGAGTTATATTTCCAAAATTATATGGTGTAGGTCATCTGAGAGATAATTCTGTTTGTTTTTTATTTGTTATATGGTGTGGTGTTGTCTTGCGTTTTCAATTTAAAAATTTTCGTTAGGTAGATTTTTTTTGAGATTGGTGCAAATATTTGTGATGAAGGAGAAACTTTTAAACTTTTAAGAAATGAACTCAAATTCTTTTTCCTCGCTTACACTCTACTGAATGGTACTGCCTTTTCTAAAAGAAGTCATCGCTTCTAGAACAATTTACGCACTTGCTTTGTTCGATCTCTAGTTAGCTTAAAGCGCTCAAACGCAGATGATGATGACGACGATGATGAAGAAGAAGGAGCTGTGCAGAATTCCGCTGAGAAACGATCTGAAGAAAAAGCCAAAATTGGTATGATAAAAAAGCAAGATGATTTTATGTTTAAAAATGAAAAAAATGATTGAAACACCTAGTAAAGTGAACAAATTAACTCAAGCCAATTCCCTTTTCGTTAGCGCAAGACGTTGGATGTAACTGTTGTGACACTTCAACACTTGGCCACAATGAGACCGAAAATCTGAAATTTTGAACGCTCTACCAACTGAAACACAAAAAGCATAGCTAAAAATATATCTTATATAAATTATTTTTCAAAAAATGATAATATAATGCATTTCCAGAATTGCAGGATTTCAAATTGTTTTTGAAGAGTGGAGAGTGAACTTACTTTCATAGTATTTACTCGTATTTCCAGCCGTTCTTCTTCACTTTACCATCAAGTCAGTGGGTTGCTTCGACCCGCCATTCCACGGCAGCCGTTGTGACGAGACTGTCGGTTCAATCGTCGTCAATCAGGTGGAACTGAGCCAAAACAAACCCGGATTCAACTTCGTCGTCATCGACTTCAAGACAGGCGAGTTGGATCAATCGATCAACATCGACACGCATGGAGAGGCTGGCGCGTCACAGATTCTCGAGGATTTCCTGTCGAGTTTGGAAATGTGGAAGATCGTGTGCGTGGCTGTGAAAAATGACGCGGAGAACTACTTACCTGACTCCTCCATTAAAGCTTTTGTAAGAAACATTTTTTGCTATACTTCATATTTCCAATACTTTGTGGCAATCAGTGCTTATTTCTTCATTCTTTCTTATGCATTTGTAAATATTTAGTGAAGAATGACATTGTCGAAACGTGTTTTGTATTGTCCGTTTCATTTAGTTTCGAGTTCTAGTGTTTATTTGCTTTTGTTCTTCATCATCTTCCACAGATCTCTATTTCAGTTATATCCCATATTAATAAATGATAAATAAATTCAACGCAAAGCAAAATGCTTTTTTTGTTTTACCAGGATCGTTTTGTTTCACAATATCAGGTTGCTGAAAGTTTTTCTCGGTAGCGCTGCTCTCGAAATCCAGCACCTACCGGAGGGCCAAAAAATTTTCTTTGCTTAAAAATGTTCTGAAATCTTAAATTTGACTGCAGTTAATTTCGAAAGAATAGCTTCAAGTCGGAATCGGCATGAATATTGTTTTTAGTTCACTTTGATGCCCTGTTTTCTTCGGGTTTGTCTCTTTACTTTAAAATCTTTTTGCAGGGGCGACTTGGAGCAAGATCTATGCTAAACGACAAGATTGAATATCGGTCGAGTTACGCTTTCATCGGGTTGTCTGGGCCTGCCAGCGCGAGGAAATTCATGGATTGGGAACGCGAGGAAAGCAGCAAGGCTGGGAAGGGTCCCAGTGTCATCCGAATTGATATTAAAGCAGGTGGGTTGCGTAGTACGTATGTTAGTGAGAGAAAATGCTTACACGAATTCGGCGATAGCGCAATGGTAATGGAATGGCGTTCGGTTCTTAACCGAAAGGTTCTGGTTCTTGTTCGTGACCATGCTATCGCAAAGTTGTTTAGTGAGCGGTTATAAATAAACAACGCCGTACATTTCATCAAAAATAACCGTAGCACAAATTAAACACTTAGTGTGTACTCCGGGTAGAGGTCTTTATGATAATGCTTAATGAGCGTTTTAAAACATCGTTAAAAAAACAAACAAACAATTCCTTTTAGTGGAAAGTATGCACAAGTATTTTTGTCCTATTTTGATGTTTAGTTCTCCATCCTTGCCATTATCAAGTCCAAACAAACTTATTTTAATGCTCTTTTGGGGTCTGCCTACACTGGATTCCGGGACTATTGCAGCGCGAAAAAAACGAAAACCGGATAAAGAATGAATGAATGATGTTCTATATAGTGTAATTTATTTAAACATTTCGCCAAAACAACAAAAGTTACAAGCTTATCCAAATATATACAACAAACGATAAAAATTTATTTAATGTCCTGTGATAGTATTAAGTCAGCAGGAAACTCAAAGAAAACTTTAAGTCTCATCATCAACTTGTACATCGACAACTTGTGAGCCATCTTGAAAGTAACAATCTTCTATACAATAAACAATTTGGTTATCGCAAGGGAAAATCGACAGAAATCGCAGTGACACTGTTTGTTGATAATCTTCGATCTGAAATCGACAATGGGAAACTCATCGGTTCGGTTTTCATTGATCTTTCGAAAGCCTTTGATACTATTAGTCATGCAGCGTTATTGAAAAAACTTCCCTTTTATGGAGTGCATGATAAAGAATTAAAATGGATGGCAGATTATTTGTTCAATAGACACCAAGTTGTATCTCACTTTATCTAATCCAAGGTCTTTAACATGCGGTGTCCCGCAGGGTTCAACTTTGGGTCCGCTATTGTTTTTTATTTATTTTAATGATTTTACCAGTATCCTCAAGCATGCCAGTGTCATCGAGTATGCTGATGATACAGTTTTATATGTTAGTGACAAAGATTTTATCGTAATTGAAAACAAACTTGTCGAAGACTTAGACCGTTTAGCAAATTGGTTTCGTGACAATGAACTTGTGATAAATCTTAAAAAAGGAAAGACCGAGGCCATGTTGTTTGGTACGAGCAAGCGCTTAAACCTCCACGGAAAGAACACATTAGACGTCTCTGTTAATCACATAGCGATAAATCCAGTTAACTCGTATAAATACTTGGGTGTAAAACTTGACCAATCTCTTCACCTCAATCTGTTCCATGATGAATTATACCGTAAAGCATCTGGTCGTTTGAAATTGTTGAATCGTTTGCGATCATCATTGACAGTAATTTCTTCACAGAAGGTATACACATCAATGATTGTTCCGCTGTTGACATACTGTGGGACGATAGCGTTGTCGATAACACCAACGAACGAACAACGAATAAAACGTCTTTCAGAACGAGTCGAAAGAATTATTCACGGAAAATCCAAAACAGAGATCGTTCTACCAAATATAGTGAATATCTGGAGAATAAGAGCTTGTACTATCGTTCGTAGAGTAGTTTGTACTGGAGATTTCGACAGTAATTTTGATGGGTATTTCGAAGTGTTGAATAACAAAACGAGAAATAATGAAATTCTTCTGAAACTCCCAAAGATGCATTTAGAGATAGCGAGGAAGAGTTTTAAGTTCATGGCGTCAAAAGTGTTTAACCAGTTGCCAATATATGTACGGAGTCGGTTATGGGAAGATGATTTTATAAAAGTTTTAAACGATTATTTTTCTTAAATTTTGGAGGCGAGTGAATTTTTGGATTTTTATATATCTTTTATACCAGTTTTGATACTAACTTATTAATTGAACAGGACCCAATTTGATAGCAGTATTATTATATATTGACATGGCAATCCTGTAAAAATATTTTTAAATAAATAAATAAATAAGAAGTTTTATCGTGGAGTACCTCAAAATATTCTATGTGATCTAGTTTGTTAGTGTAGCAACTCAGTTACTTTCTGTCTTTTCACTTGCTTAGGTATGAAGCCATTTACAGACGCTGGTGGTACAATCAATCTACACCACTACACGCGTGTTCCCGCGGATGAGGCAGAAAAAACTCACGCTCTCAGTCTTTTAAGACAGCAAGACGATTCCGAAGATCTGGGCGATGTCATGGAGAGCAAGAGCAGTTTGTTGATGAATTCTACAAATGCACCGTTCGCTGGCATCGAGTTGAGCTCGGTGAAAGCCATATTACCGGATATTACACCAACACCGAGGCAAATCTCTAATATCACTTCGATGGAGGTGACACCCGTGGCCAGCAGCATGCTGGGTAATATATCGATGAAAGACGTCCAAGAGACGTTGTTGCTTCAGAAGTTTTTAGAAGCCAGAAAGTTGTTTTTCATGACTCCTTCAACAGCTAAAACAACATTGTCAACGACAACATCTCCCCCAACAACCACCACGACAACGGTAACCATGGCTACTACGTCAACCGTTAGATTTACTCATCCAATCGAACTAAGTTTCATTAATTCGAGCACAACAACGCCGCCATTCAACCCTGTTAGGAATTTAGTTGAAGCGGCCAGAGCGTTGGGTTTGTTGATTCCACTGGAGAGAAAACCCGTTGAGAAGACCTCCGCTAAACTGGCAATGGTGAGAAACCTTTTGAACGGAGGCGTACAAAACGCTGACGCATTGAAATCGCAGCAGGTCAGTATATTTGCTTCAAAAGCGCAATCGTTCATGAAGGACGCTACGAAGTCGCTGCTCACACAAAGGTTGACCAATAACATCAGCCCGAATGATGTGAAACAGATCCAATCAGTGGCTGGCATGACGTCACTGCTTTCGCAGCAAGACCTCGGCGAGGTGCAGTTAGCAGCCGCTCTGCACAGTCTTGGGATCCCCTATCTCAGCGCCAACAAAATCTCCTCTTTGATGACGTCTGCACTTAAGTCGACGATTGCCAGCCAAAAGGAAGACGCTGTTCTAAAGCAAGCTTTAGCTGTACAGTTGGCGAAGTCCGTAGCTGAGGGTGGAGGTATGGGCGCCGCTACTGCCGCAGGAGTGGCTAGTTTAAATGAGTTTTTAAAGGACTGCGATTGCACGAATTCGATGAAGGTAGCGGAGCAGTTGGGGCGTGCGTTGCAGCGGGTGGGAGGGGCCGGGGCGGCTGTAGGGTTTGCCGCATTGGCTGCAGCTTTGAAGGCAACAAGTGCGGACACTAATCCTGGGGCTTTTGTTGCCGGACTTATATTTGCGCTGGCAGAGCAGGGTCTCGCTCCAGGGACCGCTGGGTTAGCGGCACTAGCGGCTGGCTTAGGTGGAATTGGGGCTGATGCCTTAGCGGGCGGACTGGGTCACAGCGTTCAACGATCGCATGAAATGTCTTCCTTTATGATGCCGCCATCACAAGCTCGCCTGCTGAACGAAAATGTGGGAATAGACAATCCAGCGTACGAGCCACACATTGCTGGCAACATGCAGCTTCACACGGGGAATACAGACTCAGAGTACACGGGACAAGGACCCATTGGTTCTGTAGCGCAGGGAAACTTTGATCCTTCTCATCACATTCTTCCTGACATGGTGGAGGCAACCAACTCTAATGAGCACGGTGCTACCGATCATCACGCCATGCTCACACCAACACATATCGCCTCGCCTGTATTAATGCAGCCCCATTACGAGGAAAAGCCTAAAACACCAGCAGTCTCCTTAGATCCGACTCTTGCTCAGCAAATCATCGAGAAGCTACCAGCCAGCGCTATTAATCAAGTTATCGCAAAGCTGAAAGAGAAGCTCATGCCAAACACTTCGAAGAAAGTGAGCCAACCACGAACTAAAGATGAAGAAGATTCAAACGACATCTCTTTTGATGATGAACCACATGTTAATAATGATCTGAATCATGAATCCCATCTTAATTTTGATTCCAGTCTTAATGATGAGTCCCATCTTAAGGATCAATCCCATCTTTTCAATAACGACCTTCATCCCTATGGTGAACCCCATCCGAATGGTGATTCCCTTGTTAAGGATGAACCCCATAACGACCTTCATCCATATGGTGAACCCCATCCGAATGGTGATTCCCATGTTAAGGATGAACCCCATAACGACCTACCTCTTAATGCCGAATCCCATCTTAACGGTGATTCCCATCTTAAGGATGAATCCCAAAGCGACCTCCATCCGAATGATGAATACTCGAGATGTCAACAGACGATGGACGGCTCATCAAAAACATGTAATAACTCTCCAATCTATGTCTACGTTTCCTTAGGTTTTTGTATTTCTTTTAGGTATAGCTGAGTGCAATGACAACAAAGCTTTGAGTGAGAGGCGTTATTTTATTTATTTTCTTGAGGGAAACCCTGCAGCGATTAATCCTTTATTTTTCTATGTCAGTCGGGCGTTATGTGATCATTCGTTCGAGCGATAAAAAGGCCGTGATCAAAATCAACGGCGACGATTGGAGTAAGGATGACGAGGGCTTCAACATTGTTGTTCTCGATTTCAACAGTGGCGAAGTGGAGGCCACGGAAACGTTCGACACAGTACTCGACGGTGGTTCATCCAAAGCCATGGTGAACTTTCTACGTTCTCTCACGCCCGGAAAAGTGGTGATGGCGGCCACCAAGGGCGACGCTGGAGAACTGATGATCGAGCCTGCTTACAGAGCTCTGGTAACTGTTTATTACGCTCATTTACCCGATAGCTCAGTTGGTAGAGCATTTGTAAATTTTGGAGTCGCAGCGAAATAGTAGCCTGGGGTGTAGTAACGGTTTTGATGGTTGGGAATAGCGCCCGGCTTTTTTGGAAAAATATAAATATGCAAGCTCGATTCTTTCCTTAACATAACAGTCGATCATTATGAGCCCCTAAAAATCGGAGGGTACTTTTGTTCAGTTTTCATTATCGTTAGGTAAGCAATCGTAACAGAAATTTAATATGATGCCCTGATAATTGACCAATGCAATATCCGTTCTATACTTCATATTATATCTTATTTCTCAGGAAGAGGCGGGTGGGAAGAAACTTTTTTTAAATCACTTACATAGAGGTGACAGGTACGTTGCCATGGGTATCACAGGAGCTCGGTTGCCATGGAGCCAAGAAGACCTCGTACAGAATGGTGATGCGCTGATCAGTACTCCAATCGGTGAGGGATAAAGTTCTAATATATTACCGACAAAATTTTGAAGTAACCCCGGCAAATTCCTGATGTAACCCCGGCAAAATTCTGATCACTCTGATGATATTTGGCACTTACCAAATCCCTTTTAAACAGCAGTTACTTGTTTTTTGTTGTTTTTCCACTCCACGGAGGAGAGGCTCTATTCATCATTAACTGCATGGTCGCTGGGACGGGTCTTCATAATTCCCATTATATAAAATAGAATATATTTTACGAAAATGTTTTTTTTTTATGAAAACTATGGTTAGTCTGCTTTAATGTGTAACGTCAAATCTCACGTTCCCCATACTGTAATATTTACCATTCGCTACTCTAATATCTTTTCATTTATGTGCAAAAGTTACTCTCCGTGTTGTTTACAGTTGTGGGACCGGGAGCTCTGAATGACACGTGTTTGTGTTTGAGATCTTGCAAGGAGAGAGAAGAGAAGAAACGTTCGAGATCACAGGAGATGGTGGCGCGCATGGATGCTGAGAAGGCCTACCAAGATGTCGGAGGGCAAGTCATCAATGCAGGTGGATATCTTACTTACTTAAATATTAAAATTAGATTGATATGTCGGTATTACACCGTCGTCAATTAGATTGATACATCGGTATTACACCGTCTTCAATTAGATTGATACGTTGGTATTACACCGTCATCAATTAGATTGATACATCGGTATTACACCGTCCTCAATTAGATTGATAAGTCGGTATTACACCGTCGTCAATTAGACTGATACGTCGGTATTACACCGTCCTCAATTAGATTGATTCGTTGGTATTACACCGTCATCAATTAGATTGATACATCGGTATTACACCGTCAATTAGATTGATATGTCGGTATTACTGTCGTCAATTAGACTGATACGTCGGTATTACACTGTCGCCAATTAGATTGATACGTCGGTATTAGGCGCGCGTGTTCTAGTGGTCGAAACTTATGTTTCTGGTCACAACGGCCCGGGTTCCATTGCTAGATGCAAATTTGTGAAATATTTGTTCAAAACGAGACTTTCCTGAGCACAGCTACCTTTGTTAAGTTTGAAGAATCTACGGGTTAATCAAAGCCTTGTGGGGGACGTTGGTACACGAATGGTCAATTGGGTACAGTGATATCCCTCAGTAGAGGTAGCGATTCGCTGAGTAATCAGCTACACATCAACACGATGAATGTATGAAATCCATGACACTACAATAAGAAACGGTGTTGTTGAATGAAACCAAAAAAACATTCAATATTAGCATCATTGCCCTTTCATGGATTTTATCACGAGACATGTATTCTTTCCAAGGAGTTATTGTGATAAAAAAAACAAAGACGTGAAAATTTCATTCTCCATTAGTGGTTATATTCTTTTTTTGTTATAAAAACATTTTCATTCCCTTAAAGGACAGAAAATAAGTCAAGGATAAAAAAGCGCGGAATAAATTAGTGCGAATTAAGAGCCGAATTTTCTTATATTAATGCGGAATTAATTAGTGCTAATCGAGGTAAATGGCTAAATGTGCGGAATTTATTAGTGCGATTTCGAAATTTTTATGAAATTTGTGGATTTAATTTATGCAATTCCGTACGTTTTTTCACTTCGTAAGCAAGGTCCCCAAACGGCCCTATTTTCTAAGACAACTTAGATATCTGAAGACGTGTGGAAGTCCTAAGTTCATGGTGAGTTTCACGGAAATTTCTAATGCTGGTCAATTTTTTTCATTGGGCGGATTTTAATAGTGCGAATTGCTAATTTTTTTTGCGTTGGGCGGAATTTATTAGTGCGAATTGCAGAGCTCGATCAGATTTGGGCGGAATTTATTAGTGCGAAATACACCCTAATTTGCACTTATTAATTCCGCACTATTTTATCCTCGCCTTATTTTCTGTCCTTAAGGTAAGTTTCACCGAATAAATTTTCGCGGATAAGGCATTTTTATTAAGTTTCGCGGAATTTAATTTTGCGATTTGGGACCAAAATTTCTTCCGCGAAAGTTTCTTCCCTTAAGGTAGCTGAAACATACAACTTTTTCTCTAGGAAGCATAGGGGACAAGCGCGCCAAAACTAAACAATACGAACCGAAACCAACTCTGGAGTTGGAGAGTGTCGACGATAGTGATGATGGAGATGACGATGCATCCGAAGAAGATGGTGATTACAAAGATTACCGAATGAAGTTTAAGAAAATTGTGCAAGAGGCGCTCAAAGAGTCGCTTTCTAAGAAAAAAGTTAAGAAGGTTGAGACGAGCGATGAGGTGCTGGTGAAGAAGTTGAAGAAGAAAATGGAAAAGCTGAAAGAGATTGGTGACGAAGTGGAGGGGAAAAAGGTTAACGAAAAGAAGGGGAACGAGAACGAAGTTGACGGATCGACTGGAAGTAGTGGGGACGAAGTGGCGTTTGAAAATCTTAAAGAAAGTCTTTTCAAAATGAAAGTTGGCTATCAACCTGGTACACAACCTCCTAAGCAAGTTGTCGAGCACCCTGCAACGCAACGGAAAGCAAAGCATTTAAAGCCACACTCGTCTAAGCATATCTATCTTTCTGTGCATCCAGTGAAGCAAGCTGATTTTACATCATCGTTCGAGGGGAAAGTGAAAGAAGAAGGGTTGACTGGATTGAATATGCAAAAGAAAGCACACAGCGGGCAGAGGAAAGAAGGAAAGAAAGAAGAAGGTCTGTGGATTGATGAATTTGTTATTATCTTTACCTCGGTTACCGGGTAATACTCCTTCTTTATCGAGCCCTCTGATTTCTAGCTGTTATATTTATTGTCTTTGACACGTTGTTTCAACAAAGTTTTGTTTTGATGTTATTTCTCTTACTAGTGATAACCATTGAAAGATATTTTTAATTTGCTTTCTCAATGAAGAAAAGGACTTTTTACTTGGTCATGTGTGACCGGTTTCATGCAAGTTAAAAGTGGTTTGATGACCTTGACAACATTCTTTGGACCTAGGTGCAAGCAACATGTTTACATTATTTTTCTCTTATTGGCAGAAGAACTTGTTCCTAAGCCTTCTTCTAAAGAGAAATCTCGCTACGATGACATATACAGTACCATAGGGAGTAACCTACATTCAAGATCAGGTGTGTTTTCACTCTCCTCTACTAACAGTGATTGCCCATGATTGTAAACTTGTGAATACAACTACCAGAATCCTTTGCGCTTTAAATCATCTAAATGAAATACCATGACAAAGATCTCAACTTGTTTTATTTAACTTATTTATTTTACACTCTATTTAATGGGTAATTAGTTTCGTTCAAAGATTTAGAGCAAAGGATTCTGGTAGTTTTGTTCATCATTATATAATTGTTGGAGCGTCCAATACAACTCAATTCCCATTATAAATTTCCATTCATTATGCGTGTGTTCTGTTTAATACACAATAAATAGTTAAATAATTTTAAAATTCAGAAAATGTTTTGAAATCGAAATTCGTGCGGATTAAAGTGTCCTCGTGTTTCATAAATATGAAATGGAAATTTTAAGCTTTGGCTATTATAATCGATAGATGGTCAGGGTACATTATATATTTATTCCCATGGTTTCTTGAAATCAAATCATTTCAGCTCCACCAAATTTTTCTTCTTTTCTTATCTTTCATGGAGCAAGAATTACTGAAGTTTGTGCTTTACCAATGTTTCGTAAGATTGTCAACTTAGCATGTTTTTCCTTTGTTCACACGTTTTTCTGCGATTGTCCTGTTGACATTCTTTAAATGCCACGCGTATTTGTCGGATAACAAGAATGTGAAAAGAGATACTTTCGATAGATGTTTTTTTTCATAAAATCACATCTGCATTATAAAGGCGCGCACTTTTGATACAGCAATTAACACTATTTCCTTTTCGATTCCTAACAAATAAACGTCATGAAATGATTGACAACTCAACTTTTTCTAACAAAAACTCGACCTTTTTTCTTTAATTTGATTCTTTTCATATTGTTTTTAGAGCGTCCTCGACCTTATGTTCCTTAATCCGACATTATTACATGTAAAAATGTTTGGGCGTTTAAAATTGTACATACTGTATGAACCCATGTTAATTTGTAATTATTATCTGACGAAAGAGGGGGAAAATGAACGTTTTGTGTATTGTTTACACGAGCACATCGCACGAACTTTGCCATCAGCACGTGAGTATGCAATAACAAAGTTAACTGTTCGACAGAAGACTTATTTTTAGAAAATCAACAAGTGACAAGAAAAGATGTTTGTATGACAAAAAGATTTTACGAGATTATGCCAAAGCTTACAAAGATTGATTGAAAAATTTGCTTTTGGGAGTACAGATTTGTTGTCCACTTATCTTTCGAAAACCTTTTTTTAACAGACGATTTTTTAAGTTCGGCTTCAAAGTGAATGAAAAAAACTGAATCAAAACATAACATAACAGAAGATCAGTTTTGAACAAAATATGAAACAAAAATGGTGGGAATTTTGAAAACGAGTAATTATACGTATTACTTTTCAATTTAAGGCGAGTTATTTCATAGTTTCTAATTGGAGGACGGACAACTTGATAAGCTACTCGCGGTCAACAAAGATTGAATCAAGATAAAATTTCATCCACATAACTGCGTGCTGATATCACGTGTATTGTTGGAAGTATTCAAACCGTATTTTATAAAAACCAGTTTCCCTGAATTTTTTGTCTTTTTAGGAGACATAGTGGGGATGTCTTATAGTGAAATTAGCAACGATAAAGTCTTGATATTCGCCTGTATTTTTTTATCGAACTTCCAAATTGACATGAAGTATCTGTTTGAAAATATATGTTTTGGGTAGACTAAGACAGTAATTAAATTCGCTAACATCATAACTTAATGTTTTTCAATGTATGTTACTTTTAAGTACAGTATGAATAAACTTGAGAGCGCATTTTCAATATCAAACCGAAGCGTGGATTCCATGATTCCATGATGGCTTTCTAGGTAAATACGAAACATTCCTTTCACAGAACCCGTATTATTTAGGCAAAAAAGAATCCTCAGTAAGCCTTATTTTTGAAGCCTCTATCAATTGGCTTTATTGTTATTATTTTTCTTTTAAATGTAGCAACCGATATTTCCTTTTGAAAGGCTCTCTAGGTTTCGAATCTATTTTCGGTTAGTTGATATTATTTTCAAGCATGTTGAACAAGAGGTCAAACCGAAAGTGACATTTTTCAGATTTTTGGGATAAAACACTTGATCGTTTAAATATCCGCTAAACTGAGCGGTGACGTCATATGAAATAATTTAATTTGTTTAAAGGTTTGTATAATTGCGTTTTCGATTGCAATTATCAACGTCATTGCTGGAACAACAAAGAAAAACTGAGTTTAAATCTATGAATCGGTTCTTCAATCAACCAGCTCTATGGTGTTGATGATGAGGAGTGTCTTAACCGATAGACTGGACATTTCTCCATCATACAGCAGTTCGAAATTCAACTTAATACGTTCAACCAAATTGTTTTTATTATGTTTTTAATTTAAATAAAAATATTATTAAAATTATGATTTTCTCTATTCAATTATAAATAATTGTAATAAACGTAATTAATGAGCACAAAATCAAGATTTTCAATTTCGCGCGGCATTTCCGGACATATGAGGATTTTTTCGGACATACATTTGTGAGGATTTTCCTCTCTAAAAATACTATACTCTAGCTTACAATAACTCCACGTTACTTCAACGATAAAGAACAACTGTTCAGCCCGTCTCTGTGTGCTATAAATGCATGTATCTATACCCGTTGCGATGTATACTAAACCCGGCAGATTGCACGGGTCATCGCATTATTATTGTTATAATTATTATATTTCATATTTAACCAGGTTGGCCACGTCGGGAAAATTACTATTTTCTGTTACAAATGTAGGACCTGATAAACTAATGGGGGAAAAAAACAACAAAAAAACAGTATAAACTAGAAAACCAATGTCATCCCACCTTTGCGTGCTTGTAATTTTACCAAGACCGATATATATCCGGCAGTTTTTACAAAAATATATCAACAACGAAACATAGGTTTGCAAATCTATTGTTTATACTCCTAGAGAAAGAAACATCCCCATGTTTTTACGCTCTTAGATTCATAAAAGTGAAAGTTTGTTTTTACTTTGAAAATAGCCACCCCGCTAGATTGCACTGATCACATGAGTGAAAATCATTAAGAATTATCCTTAAAAATTCTTAAATAAATCAATTACTTTATCACATAGATTGTTGCAACTTCTTCGCACATGTTATTCTTTGATACGCTGTTTTGTTTTGAATTTGTTATGGTAAGTGTGTGTTTGTCGGATTTGAAGAAATCTTAGGAAAACGGCTTTGGTATTATCACAGTAGAAGCTGACATATGATTCAAATTCAAAGAAAGATCAATAATTAACGACATGGGTTTCATAGTGTTTCAAGCATTCAATTCTAATACTATTGGAACGATATGAAACAAAGACGGTCAATCCAGGTCTTAATCGTGTTTCAGATTATTTGCCATTATGGGTATTGTGAAAGATATTTTCGCCGCCATTATGGGCATTGCAAATTATATTATATGCTCCAAAAACCCAAATATCGTGTAGCAATACATTGTTTCCTTTTTTATAAGGATTACATAAATCAGCCCAAGCCTCGCGATTTTTCAGAATTCTGGCAAAACCATTCTTAATTGATTCTTAAATACCCACAAAATTTTGTGGAAAAAAGAGGCAGGAAACATGAAAAACAAAAATTCGTTTTGAACAACAATAACTTCTTGCTAGGAAAAAGAACTTATCAGAATATACATTAAACGATTGCATACTTTGAGCCTCAATGTGATTCTTGGAATATTCTTAAATTTTGAAGATTTTGAGCCTTGTGATTCTTATAAAAATGAAACAGTGTAAGTTTTTCATGCAACTTTTGATTAAGAAACAACCTTGATTTTGGAGACCATGCTATCACAAAGTTGTTTAGTGACTATAGCGGTATAGCGGTTATAAATAAACAACGCCGTGTTTCATCAAAAATAACCGTAGCACAAATGGGAGCAATTAAATACACTAAAACTCCGGGTCAATGTCTTCATGATAATGCTTAATGAGCGTTCTGGAAGCCTCGTTAAAAAACAAACAAACAAGACAGCTTCATCAAAAAATATTCTTAAATTTTAATTTTTCTTTTCTTTTAAGAAACAACCTTGATTTTTTCTCACAACAGAATCAAACAAAAACAATGTGCGTGCGTTTTCCATGTAAACAAAGTGCCGGTCCGTTATTCTTGTCAAGAAATATCTATCGCGTCAGAAATTCACTGTCAGTCCGTCAGTTTGCGTAAACATGACATACTTAAAAAATTGCACAACTGCCATGTTGACATAGCCTCTCTCCTATCTTTGATCTCGTCTGAACATGTCAACTAAGTTCATATTGCCTTCTTGTGAAAAGATTCTCTTCAGTGTATCTTTGATAGGCGACAGCGACTGACGTAACGTAAGGTTAATTTGGATAGAGTACGTCACCGTCACGGTAAGTTTCTTGTTGTTAGATTTTAACGTTCGTGTTGAATTATCGAGACAGTGTAAATAATCGAGAAAATTGTGGAATTTTTGTTGTTGCGGTGTTTCGTGTTTTGCCGACATGTTTGGTTTCTGATCGTGGCAAAACAAACATTGAGTAATAGGTTGCCAGGGCAACATACCTGAAATACATCAAATAGCTAGACATTTTTTCTACTTCTTTAACATCCGAGAACATACAGCGAGTAGCTAATAGGCTGCCGTCTAGCAACGAAACAGCCAATAACTGGATTAGGGGACGTAACAGGGTGTCGTTAAAACGGTTTTCGTTGTTTTACCGTTAAGACATGTCAATAAAATTACAATTATTTCAAAATGATTTTGTTTCTGTTCCGTTTCAATCCTGTCACATCACTATGGAGCGTGACATTTTTAGAATATAATTACTTCGGTGTACTTAGGTAGCCGTGCGAATCACCATATTTTTTCAACCATCTGAATCCGACTCCATCAAACTTTCTTGTTTTTAACGAGCTTTCCATGTTTACATAATTATCTCTGATAGGTTTCGCTATTTAGAAACAAAAAAGATTTCTCTGCTAAAGAAAGAAAAGGGAACAGTTAAGTTAATAATCCGTTTGGGGGGTCGCATTATTTGATTGGCGGAGGTTCGTTTTGACATGCTTTCGCAACTCAAACATTCTCTTCTTCCATTTGTTTACATTAAGATCTAAGCTTAATCAACAAACTGAAACATGTGATCGCAGAAGCGCGACAAAAATACCTCCAATACTTGCAATTTGATTGGTTTTCGTGCGGCTGCAACACCAAAAAACACGAAATCTCTCGCGGGATCCGTAGGATTGTCTCACCCTTGTCGGTCGTTGCTCTGGATGGATTTTATAACATTATCAATGTTTGCATATCACATTTCTCTGAGCAAACGCGGTCGCTCATTTCTTTGTGAAATCAATCTAAATATTGACTCGCCTACTAAAAACGTCCTTTGTTATGTTGAATAAAAGAGACAAACAACATCTGAACAGTTGTCGTTGTTAAGATATAGAGCATTATGATTTGGTAATTGAAAGAATCGTTTCAAAGCAATTCTTGATTTTTCTTACTTTTCTAAATTCCAGTTTAATTGTGTTCTGTTAATTATACAAATCTCGACCAATCATGTTTTCGCAAACTACTGTTGATTTGGAAGCCATCGACCTAAACAACAACAATGCCACGGGGAATAATAAGCCCAAACCAGTCAAAAACATTCCAAAAAGACCCATGACTTCAAGCTGTGAGGGGAAAGACTTCGTAGCCGCCAATGATAATGAGCTTAACAAATTAATGGAACAAACGGGATATCCCATCACTCAGAACAACGGCCAGCGGAGATTTGGGCCACCGCCTGATTACCAAGGTATGCACGAGGAATCTTTACGTTATTTCTTATTTATTTCTTAATAATTTATTATTTTTTATTCATTTCCGGAAATACTGAAATGCGAATTATTGGTGTTTGACTCCAATTCCTTATTCAAAAATAATTTAGTGTTCATAATACGAGTTTTCGATTATTTTTTGCGCAATACGCTTAATTCGTTTTGCTTTTTACGTAAGAGGTCTGGGAAAGAGTGTTATATGTTTCAACACGAACCAATACAAGCATGGTCATCTCTTTTATTACACGAACGTTTTTTTTTAAAAGACAATTTTCATCTTTGTTACATTTATATTTAAAATTCGATATTCGATAAAAAAGTACGCTTTAATTTTATTTACAATTTCTGAAGATGTTTACATTTTTAAAATAAAAAATACTTTTCTTCTATTCATAAAAAAATTGCTTAAAATTACTGAAAACCTACCACAGAGATGCTATGAAACTAAAATTCTTTCACTCTTCGATCTTCGAAGGATAATGTTTCAACCAAAAAATGTTTGTTTGCCAGGTTAACTTCTGGTATTATTTTTAAATTTTACAGCACCCTAGCTCAGGAATATAGCTCGAACAAAAAGTAAGATATCGCCCACATCATTTGAGGAGATTTGATATTTGATGTATGACAAACAAGAAAAGCATGCGTGACAAACAAAAGCACGTCAGGTTGAAAAATAACACACATGATAAAATGCGTATGCATTTTGCTGGGGAGTTATTTGAGAGTATATTTGCATCATCGATTTACACCACGACTACCACAATCCGTCTAGTTATTAATTGGTACATCGAGACCCAGCTGGAGGGGCAAGAATCGAGGCAATTTCAGAGACATTGTACTTTAGAAAAAGAATTACAAATAAATGAAATATGGAGGTAAACCGGTAACTCCAATGGAAGTTGAGGGAGAGCTGAAAAGCAAACAAATTGTTGATATAAATATTTCTGAAAATTCTGGATGATGGTGGGAGGAGAGAGGAATGCTAATAAGAAGGTAAAAAGGTTAAGATAAGAAGAGAACAGATTTATGTTTATCGAATCTTCGAATGTTGAAAACATGAATGTTTTAATGGTAATAATAAAACAAGATTATAAGCTTACAATGATAAATTATGTATATATAATTAAAAGGAAATGCCTTTCGCCAGCAATAAATCTAATAAATATCCCAGATATACCTGAGATGTAAAATACACTTCATTCATTGTACTATTTGCAAACAACCATTTCACACAGATCTATGGTTATGGTTATGGAGTTGACACTAAAAAAATAATAATGCATGTTTTCAATATATATATATATATATGTTTTTGAAAACGACAAATTTGAATATATATATTTATATATCCATTTTAATTTTTTACGAATTTGTTCTATTCTATATTGTCAGGTGTTCCGCCATGCAGAGGGTGTGAGATTTTTGTTGGTAAGCTGCCACGTGACTGCTATGAGGATGAACTGGTTCCAGTTTTTGAGAAAGCAGGAAAGATCTACGAGCTTCGTCTCATGATGGATTATAATGGACAGAATCGAGGATACGCATTTGTTGTTTATTTTAATAAACATGATGCGTTACAATGCGTACGAACGCTTAACAATTACGAGATTCGAAAAGGGAGGCTTCTGGGTGTTTGTCAAAGTGTTGACAACTGTAGGTTGTTCATCGGCGGTATACCTAAGAAAGTGAAGAAGGAAGAAATCATGGAGGAAATCTCAAAAGTCACTGAGAATGTTGTTGATGTGATTGTCTATCCTAGCGCTACGGATAAATCGAAGAACAGAGGGTTTGCATTTGTTGAGTATGAGAACCACCGTGCGGCAGCAATGGCTCGTCGAAAACTGATGAATGGAAAGATACAGTTGTGGGGACATCCTATCGCTGTTGACTGGGCTGAACCGGAACAAGAAGTTGAGGATGAAATCATGGATCAAGTAGGTTATTGAACTCTGTTTTCTTGCTTTACGATTATGGTCTATGTTAATTTAATGAACTTTGAGGTTGTTTATAATTCCATTTTCTTTTCAGTTCAAAAGACAGTTATAGATATATATTTGTTTGTTTGACATCTATAGGTCGACCTTGTTTACTTTAATTTAGTCTTTCAAGTATTCATCATCGTTAAGACTAATTTTTAATTCTGCTAGAAAGTGCCTCTTCTTAATATTACATCACAAAGAGCATGTTTTTGGAAGAATATTTTCAAATAAAAAAAACGAAAAAACTAGGATCCTTGTTGAAAGAAAATTGGATTATAAATTGATCTTTTTAATTTTAGTTTTGAAATCTACTTTAATTATGTATATAATATTTTATTTTCAAAAAGGTAAAAGTGTTGTACGTTCGAAACCTTCAACTAAGCACCACAGAGGAGACCATTGAAAATCTGTTTAAGAAGTTTTCTACGGTGGAGAGAGTGAAAAAGATCAAAGATTATTGTTTTGTTCATTTCACAACAAGGGAAGGCTCCCGTTTGGCTTTGGAAAGCATGCAAGGTAAGGACAGTTAGTTTATCTATATTATATATAAACCACTATTTGTCTGTCGGTTTGTAATCAAAATTTTCTTTTCCTTGTTAGAAGCCACAACCAATTCAATATGAGCCCACTTTTAACTTAGTTATGATGCCATTGTTAATCTTCTTGCTTTCAGCGCCATTACAATTTATCTCTTCATAACTTGCTGTTTTCCTATGAATCTTTGTTCTTGAGTATTCAATTTGTAAACATGCAAAATGTTAGAAACCGCAAGTGGCACATTTTTAGGTGTTTCACTTTAACTTGTCACTTCAGGGTGCACAATTGACGGCACAGAGGTGGAAGTAACGCTAGCGAAGCCTGTTGATAAGGAGCACTATCGTCAACAACGTGCCGTTGCTAAGCTCATGCAAATGGCAAATCAATATCACAATTTCCCTGCAGCGCTCGCGCCTGACATTCCCCCATTCGGCATGCCCTTTAACACCCAAATGCAAGGATTGATGTACCTACCACCATTTTTGCACAAGTAAATAAGTTTCTTATTTATACATTTTAATTCCATGAACTTGCCTGATAATTTTAAACTTGTTAACAACTTTGGTATCTGTGCAGTTATCATTAGTTTTTATCCACATTTAAATATATTTCTAATTTATTAAATAAACAATTAACAAGTTTGCTTAGTCCGTTAGAATTATTTTTGAATACCGCCCTAAGAAATCTCCAGTAAGCCAGTATTTCTTCAGACAACACAATTTTTTTGGAGAAATTTTGAGATTCTTGCCTTATTGTATTAACAAAAATTTCAATTGCAGAACGTTCAATAAAATATCAATGTATATATAAATATATATATTCATGTCTGAGAATCAACTATACCTTTGAAATCAATGCGCAATTTCTTCAAATATGGTTACTAGGGGTAAGTGGGTCATGTAACATATTTGACCTCATGGACATAAGCACCCATGCCCTTTATGCAAATCTGCCCTGGAGGTTAAAATGAAAAGTTGATATCTTGCATGGGTTAATTTGCCACTGTTTTCCCTCTCACTGGGATTGGCGTTAGGAAGGGCTGTTAAATCACTACAATATATCATCAATTGATAAAACCTTACACAAAAATGTGGAGAATATCATCTGTTGTAAATCCTGTCCAACCCATGCCAGCATGGAAATGGATGTTAAACGATGATGATGATGGTGATGAAATGATGATGATGATTTATCTCTAAATACTCAAAGTTAAAGCTTCAAAAATTGAATAATTTATCAATTTATTATTTTTCCTTGTTTCTTATGAAGACTATACATTGTTATTGAATAAACTTCGCAATTTCATTCCATTTTCATTGAAAACAGCTTCCCTTTGAAAAAAATATTTTACAATTTGGGATTATGAATTATGAATTGTTGCCACAATTTTGTAGGTTTAATCATTTGATAATCACTTTAGGTCGGGATAGTTCAGTTGGTAGAGCGCTTGCAATTTCGGATTTTTGAGGTTGCGAGTTCAAATCATCCTGGCCTTGCCGACTCAGCAAATGAGTAGCATTTTGATGTGGTAAAGTACAGGTGTTGGTGGTAGGAGTGGCGCCCGCCTCAACAGTTACACCCAACATCTTGCGCTAACGAAAGGGGGATAGACACCCTCGTTTACGACCGTTACCAACATTAGGGTTAATTCGGCCACTTGACTTTTAATCATTTGATGATTCATTGGAGCAGATGTTATGATTATTGCCTTCTCTCTTTGTAGCGGGCCAATTGGAGTTCGTCCTATTGCGCGTGGAAGGGGGAGGACTGCGGCTGGCTCCCGGTCGGCAGGTGGACGAGCTTACGTACTGAATGGCTTCCTACCTCAACTGAACCCCCTGCTACAGGCTGGAGTAAGTAACAAAGCAATACTCCAACATCTGTTTTTTACTTATAAACCTTTCACTTTTTTCTCATCAATTTCAACTGCGAAGATGATGAACATATGATTTGAACACATGTAAATCAATATTTACCGATTTTTTTTTTTAAAAAAAATTTCTGAGATTTGCATTCATCCTTAAGAAAAGAATTCAAAGTTAACAACAGAACCGAAACATTCAAAGATTTTCATTCATTTTTCTTCGCAGGGGTTTGACTTTTACGTTAGTTTTCACAGCTTTTCCACTGATTAGATATAAAACGCTACTAAAATCAACTTATTATCTTAACTTACTCATTTACCATTTGTCCCACACATAACCGAAGTCGTGTTTTGTTACAGCTTCATATACGTTTCTATTTTGCAGTCAGAACACTTATTTGACATTCTCCCTGGGATGGACCTCTCCCCCACTAACCCGGTCACTTTGAAACCTCAGAATGGACGAACGCCCATGCAGGTAGCTTTTCTTTGTCTTTCTTTCATGAATAAGGTTGGCAACTGCTGCTTGGGTTTCTTTAGATCTTGGAAGAGATTTGCCATAAGAATCAATGGGGGACACCTATTTATACCCTTCATTCGACAGCGTCAAATGACAGACAGCTCTTTCTTTATAAGGTGATTGATGTGTCTTTCGTCTGTCTCGTTTGGTAACAACTTATGTTGGGCTATGTTTTATTCCTCAAGGGATGGGATTTCTCTGGCCCCTTTAATTTTGAAAATGTCCATTCTGTAGAAGTCTAATAAAGCTACTAATGCATAACATTTCCACCGAGATATAAAACAGCCGTTGTTTTCTTGCAAAAAACGACTGTAACTCTAGATTTTAACTAACATTTTATTTATTTATGCGAATATTTATACAGGATAACCATTAAAAAATAAGTACAATTATTACAATATAAATGCAATATTTCTGTTCTCCCATGGGTCCTGTTAAACATATGACCTTCAGTTCAGAACATCCTTAAAACACCGAATGAGTCTGGAATGTTAGACCTACGTTTTCTCTGCTCAGGTCACCATCCCTCCACTTGGCAGCACCTTCCAACCTCAGAAGTTGTGTCGCAACATTGAAGAGGCCAAGGTCTTCGCGGCTGAGTACACACTCTCACAAATAAGTAAGTTAAAGGTTCATCATTTAGAGGGAAGATTGTTATTGTGAGATTCCCCCCTCAGGGTTTCATGATTAAGGACATTTTTGTAATCACCCACCCTTTATAATGGGGCCGCTTAATACCAACGATATGGTAAATTCAGATAATGTTGAAGTCAAACTTGAAGATCGGAAATGTGTGTTTCAATACATTTTCCTTGCGTTTCACTTTAGCGAGCGAAAATTCACCGCAATTATCTCCAGCTCCCTACTCTGTGAGAGTTACCACCGGTAAGCGATCGTACTCTATTAATAGAAGACAATCCATTCACGCGTTTGTTTGTTTAGCCGGCAACCGACAAAACGGCGAAGTGGCGAATCACAGCTACCCGGGGTACGTACCAATCACTACCCATTCAGTAGTTGCCCCGGGTGTGGTCAACAAGGTTGCGTGGCCCCATGGTATGGTTGCCGCGCAGGGAACCTATTTCGAGTACCCCGACCAACAGGAGTATTACTACAGGCAATAAACGCTAAAAGAAAACAAAAAAAAAATGGTTGCAAATATTCGTTCCTTATATTTAGTGTATATTTATTACCCTGGTTGTATTGGACTGACGAATGCTTTTTATTGGTGTGTAGGTATATTACACGGTGGGAGAGGGTTACCTGAAACATCCACAAAAATATTTATTCATCTCTTTGTGTTTTGTTGTTTTGTCGCTCTGCATTACCCTCGAAAAACTGTTATTTGCGTTGTAGCGAATACGAGGAAAAGATGCCCCTCCTATTTTTGCTTGGCGGACGATATATAGTTGATCTATATACCCATGCACTGTATATATTTGGCCTGCTTGCATTTTCTACGGTTTAGTTTAAGTGTATTTGTGTGTGTGTGTATGTGCCGTTTCTTGGTATCTCGCGTAAATGCGAAAAAGACTTAGAAGTTTTATTTTTGTTGTTAAAATGTATTGTCTTTGAAGGAAATATTTATCCCCAATTTCTGTGCGAGAATATAACTGGTTTTGGTTTGTTGTTCTTCATTTACTCGAGGTTGCTTAATCCAGCTAGCAGAGTACATGGCTCCATTTCCCTTGGGAATATGGGATAAGGAAGATATCAGAAAGTTCCACGTAGAGCGTAGCGTGCCTTAAAAAGAAACAACTGATTTTCGCAAAACGTTCTGCTTTATTTGTCCAATTGAGGCAAAATCATATTTTTGTACTCGATATTCATCAAAAATGTTCGTGCGAACGAACATTTTGTTTTAACCATTCGTTCGTAGGAACACATGTTATTTGTCAAAAAAAGCATGCAAAGAATTTTCGATGAGAAGAATTGATGCGATCAGAGGATAAAAGCAAATATGGTGGAAAGTTCAGTTTGTCAGAACGAAATTGTGAAAAACAGGGAAATTGGCCCCGAGTATTGTGATGATTTAAGTTGACAGGCACATTTTTATATATTGAATTCTTTTTTATGTAAACCTTATTTTATAATAATGATAAGCGAAAATTTGTAAAGAATACTTTATTGTCAGAAAATTTCAAGCGTTTCGCGGGAATTTAATTTCGCGAGTCAAGGAATATTATGTATTTCGCTGGAATTTAATCTCGCGAATGGCCATCAAAATCGATATCTTTTTTTGTTCCTTTTTTGGAAAAGACAATCAAAACTCGACATTTTAGTTTGTTTATTAACCAGATTTTTAAAACATGTTGTATATAATACTAACATAACTCTAAAGAAATACTAACTATATTTTTCATGATATCTAATGTTCAATGTCTTCAAAAATATCGAAAACATTACGTTGATCATCTTCCGGCGCATAAATATCTTCATCATTGTCGCTATCGCTCTCATAAAAATCAAATGCAGGGTTAACAAAAGCCTCTCTTTCTTCCTCATTGATTTCCGCCGTGTTGATGTTGTTCTCGTGCGTGACGTTGCCATTCTAGTACGCTTGAAAACTTACAACAAACGCAATATTTTTGGTGATCATAATAGGGAAAAATTGAAAATAATCTAAAAAATCGAAAAAAGTGCTAGAATTTAATTTCGCGAACGAAAAAGACGAAATTCGCTAAATTTTCTGACATTAAAGTAGAACTGGACAAAATGCAATTTGGCTTCATGCCAAGGAAACGGTTAGCAGACGAAATCATCCACCAAAATGAGGCGGCCGGAAATCGTAAAATATGACGTCATAGCATTCTGAAATCGTTTCCGTGAAAATGAATCAATATGTTTGAGTTGGTGATGCTCCATTTCTTTCCGAACATAGAGTCAAATATCTATCTGGCAGACCATCTCTATTCTACTTTTTTTACTTTTCTTTCTTCCAGAGAGATGATTGAATGTGAAAGTTGCTTAAACTGGTTTCACAAGATGTGTTCCAACAGAGATTTTAAATGATGAAAACGAAAAATGGCAGTGTGATGATTGTTCCAAAAAAAATAAAGAATAAAAAATGTATATCTATAGTTAAATTTAATAACAGAGTAGATAATATAATAATCATATTTGTTTTTACAGTAGTGACAGTAAACGTATATATGTTTTCGCCAACCCGCCATATTTGTTAATGTTTGTTATGTTTCGGCAAAAATCGCTCAGAAATACACAGCACTACCCACATAATGATACGGCTTTTCGCATTTTGGTGGATGATTTCGTCTGCTAACCCAGGGAAAAAGACGAACATACATTGTTTCTCTTGAAACGATTGCAAAAGGAACATTTAGATAAGGAAGAGAGATTGTCCATCAAGCTCTCATGTTGTGTATTCTCGAAGACCATGTTTACCACCTCTAAGGCTTCAAACAAAGAATAAATTTCTTAACCTGATTTCAGCCTTATTCACTTATTTCTCATCTACTCCTTTGTCTACCTTCCACTTAGTCTATGTCCTTTTACTGATCTCTCTTTCCAACACACAGGACCCTGATGAATCAAATAGGCCCTGCCTCTCCTGTGTATTTCCTGACTAAAAAAAAAAGTGCTTTGTTGATTTATAGAAGGCGTTTGAGTTCCGAATAATGCGGTTTGCTATTTTTTCATGATAAAACTTCATGTAACAGAACCAGTTAGGAATAAATATAGGAGGCACGTTAAACTAATGATTCACTTCCTTAACAAGCTATTCAACGTATTTTGACCTCGTATTCTCTTACGGGGGGAATTACATTTGTTGTGTAAAGTAAGAAATTGCTGTCCAGTGCCAACCCGTACAAATGAAAATGAAAAAATGACCTACACATGCAATTGCCGACAATTTTTCACAAAACATAGTTAAGAAATGCAAACTGAAAGACTGAAAACGCCAATTAAATCAGGAATATAAAGTCGTTGAGCGAATTTAGCGTCGAAAATTAAATAATATAATTTCGCAATTTATTTTAAGTTGCCATTTTAATTTCAAACGTTAGCGAAAGTAAAGAATCATGTAAAAAATATAAAGAATATAAATTAAACAACGTAAATATCATAAATACAGTTAATCAAGTGTAGAAACAGTTGTCTCTTGTATAGGTTGCGCCACATAAACTCGTGAATTGTATTGAGCTGTCTGTCTACTAATTCCAAGTTTGCGTTTTGCACATATTCATATACTCTCAACATTTTGCGTGTGATCGTCGTTTGGCTCAACAAAATTGTGCTCATGAATGACTACCGAATACTGGTAAATTCCATATCCAATTTGTTCAATGTTGGCGTATGAACTCCACCAATCAGAAACGATGTTGGTTTGTGTGATCCAGATAAAATCCACTGCTGGATTATGGGTAACAGAGTTTCAGCTTGTCGATTTTTCAACCACCACCAAGAAATACTTTCCCGAGACCCTTTTCATACCTCCAAACACCTAGTGCCCTTCGCACCACTGCACCTGGTGGAATTTATGTTGAAAGCATTTTGACTCGTCAATTTCCACTACACTGGGTTTCCTGCGTCATCAAACATGACCAATCGACAATTAAGTTGTACCGTTCTACCATGTTTATAAGGTTGTTGTTGTTGTTGTTGTTGACGAACGTCGATGGACCAAAAATAAGCGCGAGTATCAGTTCAGGTATATATCGGTGACTATAAAAGATCCATCCCTTACCGACCTCGCGTAGCAGTGCGCATTGCATCGCCAGCATCGCCTATCCTTATCGTATACGTTTAGTGAAGAGTACTACACGCCTCTTTACATGTACATACTGCATCAAGACGGGTTGCGAATAAGAAGATGCCGTACTAACCACTGCAAGCGTGGATAACTCATTAAAAGAATTTAGATATTGCAAGATATTATAAAAAAACATGCTTGTAGGGTTCACAAGCTATTTTCATGAAGTCCAAATTTTACCCCTCTTCTTTGTGCCCGGCCTTTATTTAAGCAGCCACAACATTGTTTGGCAGTCTGCCATTTACCACTTTTCAACAAACGATTTCAACCGGCAACCGACCTTCGAAAGAAACCTCTTCATTCGAAACACACCATTGTCGTTCAAACGGTCGGTCGAAATTCGTTTAAGTCGTTTAATTATGCACAGTCTATCGGTTAATTATGCACACAGCATATTAAACGTGCGTTTGACGTGTTTAATTATGCGCATAGTCAGTGAAGTATTATGAGCTCGGCACATTTTTCTTGGAGAGCTTAATTTATGCAGTCGCGATATCTAAAACAACTTTCGTAAATGTTTATCAAATAGGAAATGAAGAGTGGTCATTGCATTCACGACAATAGTAAATATCTTGGATAAATGCATTCCTCAGCGCGGATGCCATGAGAAGAATCTTTGTCATTTTGCACATCTTAGCGTTATATCACATAAAAGGTACGTAAATTTCTTGCGAAAGAGGAATGTTTCAAACATTGATGTTTTTGCCCCAAGTTTCCTAAAACATACAGCATTATTTATAAGTATACACAAAGAGACATTGTTTAAAGAAAGCTTGTGAGTCCACGCCGTCCGCAAGAATGAAAAACTGGTCCGACAATTCGCACGATTTATCACATATTTTAACAGATCTTCGAAGAACAAAGCTATGGTGTTTGCAGATAATTAATTACGTAATTTATGCTTAAATTCACATGACGCGGCACTCTGATGAGGAAAATCTAGTACATAAAAGAAATTAGTTCACTTAAGGAAGAATCATCAAATTGATTCATCAAATCAATTAGTTAACAGAAGGTGTGTTTTGAAGAGCTCTTCAAAATTTTGCAGTTTGTTGTTATTTTTGGATTGAATTTTTGTTCTTATTGGAGTTTACTCATTATTTTATTGTGGAGTCAATTTGGTGTAGTTGTGGTGGTGTTTTTTTGGTAAAGTTCTTTGAAATTTGGATAAAAACAGCTGATATTTGCTGACTTTGCCGATCAAGATTGACATTCTCCCAACTGTTCTCAAGTCATAAGTACTTTTAGTTCTTGTATCTAATACAGAAAACCAATTATCTTAATTGCTCCATTTGCAGCATAATTACATTTCTTACTTACCCTAACAATCCTTAATATTTTTTCAATTCAAGTAAATATTTTCTTTTTCAACGCAAATACTTCAAATCAAATTAAATAACAATTATTTAAATTATATTAAGTAGAAACAATTAAATTCAAAAATCTATCAAATATATTTTAAATCAAAAAAGTGACAATTTTATTTCGTTTATTCTTAAAAATACTTATAAATATCTTCTAATTTTAATAAAATGTATTTTGTCTTATTTTTAAAAGCAGAGAGAGAAAGAGAATCTTCCAAATTTTCAAAGTTTGAATGAATTAACTCATTCCATAGTTTAGGGCCACGAATTGAGATGCAAAATTGGCAAATTTTAGTTTTACAAAAAGGTTGTACTATTACTCCAAATGATTATTTAGATTTGGTTTAAGAGTATAAATTCGATCAAATATATTGGGAACTAAATTATATTTACATTTATACATGAAATTGACTATCTGAAATATATTTATTTCGTAAACATTCATTGCTTCCATATCATCGAAAAGAGGCTTTGTGTGAGTAAACTTGTCTTTAAAGTAAATGACACGAATCGCATGTTTTTGTGTTTTAAAAATCGATTTTAATTTGCTTTTATGTGTACTTGCCCACACTAAGTTTGCATAACTTAGATGGCTGTGTATAAAAGAAAAATAAAGTTGTTTTAATAATTTTTTTCTTTAAAATATTTCTAGTTTTGTATAATATTTTTACACTTTTAGATATCTTGTTATTTATTAAGTTAATATGGTGTTCCCAAGACAGATTTTCATCAACTAACACCCCTAAAAATTTAATAGATTGTGTTTTTTCTAATGTTTTATTGTTAATGTGGAGATTAGGTAGATTTTCTGTGACCATTTTCCTTTTTGAATGAAATACTATATATTTAGTTTTATCTGAATTTAAGGACAACTTATTGCTATGAAACCACGATGATATTTTATTTAACGCAATATTCATTATTTTGAAAGCATTATTTATATCCGAGGTTGAGGTGAACATGTTTGTATCGTCTGCAAACATTATGAAATCGATATTTGGAGAAGAAAAAGCTAGGTCGTTCACATAAATTAAAAACAATAATGGGCCAAGAATCGAGCCTTGAGGAACACCACATAATATTTCAAGAAAAGCAGATGCACTACTTCCATAAAAGACGCATTGTTTTCTGTTTTGTAGGTAACTTTTAAACCACTTAAAATAAGTATTTGAAATTCCGTAATGTTGTAATTTTTTTAATAATATTGAATGGTTTACAGTGTCAAAAGCTTTCGATAGATCTATAAAAACACCTAATGTATATTCGCCATTTTCAAAGGAATTTGATATTTTATCACTTAATTCTAACAACGCATGTTCAGTGGAAGTGTTTGCTTGAAAACCAAACTGTTTGTTGTAAAACAGCTTGTTTTTTTTAAAATATGAATAAACTCTGTTAAACATGATTCTCTCCAATAATTTTGAGAAAAAAAGGCAAGATAGATATTGGTCTGTAATTTCCAACTTCAGTAGAAATGCCAGTTTTAAAAATTGGTTTAACTTTAGCATATTTAAATTCTTCTGGGAAAATTCCATTTCTAAGGGAAGACTGGAAAATTTTAAATAGCGGTTGTTTTATTTCATTCATCACATCTACTACAATATTTCCATTTATATTATCAATCCTGACAGCTTTGTTGTGTTTTAAATACTTTAAAGCATCATCAAATTCATTCATAGAAAGGTGCTCAAATTTTAATTTGGAGTTAATTTGTGGGAGATACGTCTGAAAACTGATATTTGATGAAGGAAACGAGGTAGCTAATTTTGGACCAATGCGAGTAAAATATTTGTTAAATTCGTTCAATATTTCATGTTGATCGGTAATATAAGTATCGTTTATATTGAGAACTTTTGGGAAATCGTCGTGATTCTTTTTTCTTCCGGAAATTTCGTTAATTATTTTCCATGTTTCTTTCGAATTATATTGATGTTGCTCTAATAGTGACGAATAATAATTACGTTTTGATTTATGTTTCAGTTTTTCGAAAAGGTTTTTATAATCTTTATAATTTTGCTCATTCTGTTCCGTTTTGTTTTTTAAAAATTTTATATATAGTTTTTGTTTTAATTTTGAAGATTTCTTTAGTCCTTTAGACATCCATGGTGCATTTATATCTTTAATTTTAACTAAGGTTGTTATTAAAGGAAAGTTATCATTATATAAATTTAAAAAGATTTTGAAAAATTCTTTATAACACATGTTTGTATCCTCATTAACTAAAACTTCTGACCAATCAACAGCGGACAATGCATCTTTAAATGATTGAACTTGAGGTGATTTAAAATGGCGTTTTACAATTTTTATTTTCTTTACTTTTTCCTTATTATCGGATAAATTAATAGAAACAAAAATTGGGAAATGATCAGAGATGTCATTTTTTATTATTCCTTTTAGTAAGTAATTGTTAATAATGAAATTTGTAAAAATGTTATCAATTATAGAGACTGAATTCTTAGTAACGCGTGTTGGTTTATTTATGAGGGGAAAAGTTCCATATTGGAAAATTGTATCATAAAAATGTTTGACAGTATTCTTTTCGTTATAATTTAAGCAATTTATATTAAAGTCTCCTAAAATAAAATACTTTTTCTTTTCTAGATTATTTACATTAAAAATATCATGTAAGTTGGAAAGAATGTTCTTATAAACGCCATCAGGTGGTCTATAGCAACAAGAAATTATAATATTTTTAGTTTTTTTCATTATAATCTCAATGCTTAGCGTTTCGTTATCTTTAGTTGAAAATGAAATGTCTTTTCGTTCCCTATATAAAATGGATGTTTTGATATATATTAAAACTCCACCGCCACGTTTTCCAGTCTTCCTTTCATGGTGAATTGAATGAAAATTAGGGATTTGATAACATGAGTTGTTTTTAAATTCATCATCCGAACACCAAGTTTCACTCAGACAGATGATATTGAAGCAATGTTTGCATTTACAAAGAAATATTAAAAGGTTTTCAAAATTTGCATTTAAACTTCTGATATTTACATGGACAATAGAGAGATTGTTGCTAGTTACTTGCTTGCAAAGTAATGAAGACATTTCATGTGATAGAAAATAAGAGGTTTCATAATTTGAAAAATTTACGTTGTTAAGATAATTAAAGTCGGGATCATAACGATTATTTAATCTTTCATTTAAATAAAATGGTTTGTGAATTAATTTCTCAAAAACTTCAGTCATGATTGAATTTATGTATAAATACTAAAATAAGATCGAAATAATGCATTAATCTCTCTTTTGTTCAATGACATTATCCTTTTTAAAAGTTATTAAATTATCGTAAACGACTTTTGCGTAACTCCCTTTCTCGCGTGATTCTTTTGCTTCTTTGAATAGTAGCTTCCTTTTGTTAATTGTAATGTCTGAGAAATCTTCATTAATGTAAATACCGTTTTCCCATAACCTCTTCTCGCGAAACTTTTCAAACACAACTTGACGATCTTTATAGGATAGGAATTTTACAATGATTGTACGCTTTGTTTTTTTTACCCCGTTGTAATATTTTCTTCCCACTCTGTGAGATCTTTCAATGTGCACTGCATTTCTTATGCCTAGATTACCTTTTATTATTTGTTTTACTTTATTTTCAGTTTCAGTCCAAGACCCATCTTCATCTTCAACAATTCCATTAATTCTAAGGTTATTCCGCCTCGACCGATCTTCAAGTTCATTAATTTTATTTTCAAGATGTAATACGTCGTGGTTTTGTGTCTCTTCGGAAAATTTTTGCTCCATTATCTTAACGTTTTCGTCATATGCGTTGCTAATAAATTCAACAGAGTGTTTTAGGTCTTTAATCTCGCTCTTTAATGAATTATTTTCTTTGACAAGGGATTCTATTCGCCTTTCCAGTCGATCAAAACTGCCATTAAAAACATTAATCAGGTTTTTTTTGTGCATTGAGATGATTTCTTTAATTTGTTGGATTGAAAACGTAGTTTCAACTTTCGGGCCCATGGTGTAAATATTTATGGGTGTTTATTATTTTATTATTATTATTATTATAATTAAATTTACTCAGGGAATATGTGAATGAATATGTTTTATCGATAAATTAATTATTTAATTAATTCTCCGGTAGAAATACTCCGCCCGGTGGCAAGCAGTCAGGCGTTAAAGTCTACACAGAGAAATTATGAAAATAATGAAATAAGCTCAGTGATAGAGAGCAGGGAGTTAATGATGATATAGAGAATAATTAAATGTGTTTATGAAATGATCTAGAGAGGAAGTATTTTTTACTAAATGAAGGTTAATGTTAGGAGAACTTAAAGTTCGATCAACATGAAAAGATATCGTTTATCGATCAGCCTCAAAAATTCACTCTTTTGATAGATAATTGAAACAAAACAACCAGTTTTCCCTCAGCAATACAAAGATGCCAAAACAATATATAAACTCCAGCTAAAAACCGCCACAAGACAAATTTAAATTAACCAATATCAATTGTTTTCAAACACGTCACGTTCCAATTAATCCACAATGCAATTAAAACAATTACAAAACAATTAACTGATCATTTAACTGATTGTTACAATTTGCTGTATAACTTATCACTACACGCCTATTCAGCCAAATAAATTGCTTACTTTCTTGTTTTTAACTTTTTTAAAAAAAAAACTGTATACAAAATTTTATCTTTGTTTTAAACTAAGCACCATCCCTTTTTCTTTATTTCTAATCATTTTATCTTTTAACTTCTTAATTGTATATATATAAAAATAAACTGTTTAATATTTTAACTTTGTCCCTTAACTGAAGTGTGCAACCTGTTGGCAATAAGTAAATCCTAGATTCCCACGAGGGTCGTTGGACGGTCAAGGTGGTTCTTTCTAGGTGAAGAATATTGTTCTCAGGTCACCTTCTTTTGCTCATTTCCACTTTTACTGCTACATCTTTTGGAGTGTTGGGGACTTTAGGGAGCTTGGGTTGTAATCTCAGGGGACTGCCTCATATTCTGAAGAAACAGTTTTTTAGTTTGAGTGTTGTAATCCTTTCTGCATTTGTCATTCTATATTATATTTCATTGATCATGTCATCTAACAAGTCATTCTTCGGTCGAATTTTGAAAAAACCTGACAGATTCAATAAAAATCGGTCCAATCTGAGTGCCCATTGTTTCAACGAAAATTGCACCAGTGAGGACAGCATTATTTATTTTAGGCACTGCACACGTTCCAAATACTATTGCAGTGAGTGTTGTGGGTTTAGTAAGGACATCATTGAGCTTCTCAATGAGAAAGTTGATAACTTTTGGTTCTGTCCGGACTGCACTAAACCTGCTCTAAATGCAATTTTCTTGGAAAAAGATATCGAAACCAGATGCAGCGTCTACTTTGAAAAAATTGAATCTCGCCTTGTTTCTCTTGAAGCGTCTCATTCTTTGAACCATTCTTCAATGATCAACATCCAAAACAGCCTTGAGACAAACTCCTCTTTAATTCAGAAATTAGTGGATGATAATTTAAAATTGAATAAGCAAATTTCAAATTTAAAAAATATTTTTAATAATGAATGTATAGACTCTGAACGTACTCTGAGTAAAAAAATTGTTAAAAATATTGAGGAGCACAACAGGCGCAAAAATAATTTAATTATTTACGGTCTGAAAGAGACTGATTCTGTAAACAACTCTGTGCAAGTATTGGATCTCTTAAAAAGCCAGCTAAAACTAAATATTTGCATAGACGATATTAAAAGTTGTGAAAGACTTGGGACTTTTCAATCCGGTAAAACTCGACCTTTAAGCGTTACTTTTTGTGATTATGGCACAAAAATCTCCATTTTAAAACATAAAAGGATTTAAAAAGAAGTAGATGAAAATATCTATATTAATCAGGACAGGAGCAAAGAAGAAAGAGATCTGTTTAATAAACTTCGAGTTAAAGCTAAACAGAGGGAGGCAGAAAATAGTTCGGGGGAATGGGTCTACAGAGTAAGAGGACCACCGTGGGATCTGTTTGTGAAACAAATAAGAAAAAAGCCCTCTTCAAAATAAAATCTTGGAATAACAAAGCCAGAAGACTAAGGAATTCTCATCCTCCTTTCTCTTTAGCATTTTGTAACATTCGAGGTTTACGAACAAATTTTACGGATGTTGAAGCTTTTTTGTTCGAAAATAAACCGGATGTATTAGCGCTTTGTGAATCTAATCTAAATGCTGGTATATCTTCTAATGATTTCCTTGTTCCTGAATATCTTCCTTTGTTTAGAATGGATTCCTCCATTCATATGCATGGTCTAGCAGTTTATGTTAAGGAAACGTTACCAATATCTAGAGAAATTGACCTGGAAGACTCCGACCAACCTTTCATGTGTTTTCGTTTGTCTCTTCTTCATTCAACTAGTTTTCTATTTTTCCTCTATCGCTCTCCATCTTCCCAAGACTGTTCTGTTATCAAATCAGTCTCAAAGTCCGCTGATTCAGCTATTCTTAAACATTGCTCAAACAACATCTTTGTATTTGGTGACTTTAACATTCACCATAAACAATGGCTAAAATTCTCTAACGGAACAAGTAGCTCCGGTGTTGAAACCTATAACTTTGCAGTATCTCAGTCTCTCTCGCAATTAGTTGATTTTCCAACTCGCATTCCTGATCAATCCAGTCAATTGCCTTCCTTGTTGGATTTATTTTTAACCTCTAACCCGGACATCTGTAAATTATCTCATGGCGCTCCTTTAGGTTGTTCTGACCATGTTGTTATATCGGTCAAAGTTAACTTCAATAGACAAGTTTCTCATAAGCATCCCATGCATAGAACCTATTTTAGATATGATCTTGCGGATTGGCAAAAATTTCAAGCACACATTCAGTCTGTCCCTTGGAAGGAAATTCTTTCCAACTCAGCTGATGATTGTGTTAATGAAACTACTTCAATAATATCTGAAGCAATAAGATTATTCGTTCCTTCAAGGAAATATCAGATAAAGCCTCATTCTTCCTCTTGGTTTTC
Source organism: Candelabrum cocksii (assembly GCA_963930725.1). NCBI lineage: Eukaryota > Metazoa > Cnidaria > Hydrozoa > Anthoathecata > Candelabridae > Candelabrum > Candelabrum cocksii. Next base: position 2,024,796 of record OZ005677.1, on the reverse strand, counting down.
ACCAGCATGTGCTGCAGCCATAGCCCATCGTAATCATTTCTTTCATTGCTACCGACATCATCCGACTGATCTTAACAGAAAATTGTTTATTGTCTCTCGCAATAACTGTAAATATGTTGTTCGTAAAGCAAAAACTGTTTTTGCTGAAAGAACTAAAGATCATATCAATTCAATAAAAATAGGTTCATGTAAATTTTGGCGTATCATTAAAAATGTCCGGGGCAATTCCAATTCTAAATCATCTGTGCCTCCACTATTCAATGGTCCTGAAGTCATTAATTTATTTAAGGATAAAGTTGAACTATTTGCTAAACTCTTCAGTTCTCATTCTACCCTCGATGATTCTGGACACGATCTCCCTTATTTCACCTCCAAAACTGACCAGACATTACAGGATTGCTTTATATCTCCGGATAACGTTTCCAAGATAATTTCCAAAATGGATTCCACTAAAGCTACAGGACCTGATGGAATTCCTGTAATTGTTCTTCAGAAATGTTCTACCGAGTTATCTCCTGTTTTGTGTGCTGTTTACAAAAAGTGTTTGGATGAATCTTGTTTTCCTTCATCCTGGAAATTTGCCTCCGTTATTCCAATTTTTAAAAATTGTGGTGACCGTTCTAATCCTAGAAATTATAGACCGATTAGTCTCATTTCCATTTTAAGCAAAGTTTTTGAGACTTTACTTAACCAGACCTTAGTGGAATTTATTGAAAAAAATAATTTGTTTTATGATTCCCAGTACGGGTTTCGTTCTGGTCGTTCCACTGCTGATGTTTTGACAGTTATAACTGAACATTTTTATCGTGCCCTTGATGTTTCCGGTGAAGCGCGAGCAGTTGCTCTTGACATCTCCAAGGCATTTGATAAAGTCTGGCATCTGGGTCTATTGCATAAACTCAAAGCATATGGTTTAAAAGGTTCCTTTTTCAAAATTATCTCTTCCTTCCTTTCCAACCGTAGATTCAAGGTTGTCCTTAGTGGTCATTCATCTTCAACTTTTTCCATCAATGCTGGTGTTCCACAAGGATCAGTTCTCGGACCAACCCTGTTCCTACTCTACATAAACGATCTCCCAGACAATTTATCATCCAAAACCATTATTTACGCTGACGATTCCACATTGTATTCCTGTCTTGATAAATCAGATGATTGTGATAAGGTTAATTTGGCCTCTGTTTTCAATAAAGATCTCAATTCGGTAGTTGAATGGGGTAAGAATTGGCTGGTTAATTTCAATCCATCTAAAACTAGTCTTCTTTCCATTAATCATTTCAAGCAAGCATATTTACCTCCAATTTTGATGAATGGTTCTCATTTGCCTGAAAACAATTCATTTCGCCTTCTTGGTCTCATATTTACAAGCGATCTCTCATGGCGTTCATACATTGAAACCATTGCAAAATCAGCTGCCATGAAGGTTGGTTCTCTTTTACGAGAAATGAGTTACCTCACCCCTGAGTGTATCCTTTACCTGTACAAATCGTCAATACGTCCTTGCATGGAATACAGCTGCCACATTTAGGCAGGTGCTCCTGCGAATTGCTTGAACTTGTTAGATCGTGTTCAACGGCGTGTTTGCAACGCAATCGGCGCAAACTTATCTTCGAAACTGGACTCCCTATCACACCGGCGAAACGTAGCTTCTCTTTGTCTTTTCTACAAGTTTTTTTATGGACGTTGTTCAAGCAAACTATCATCTCTTACACCTTTTCCCAGAATTTTTCACCGTACAACTAGGTTTTCGTCATCTTCTCATCAATGGACTGTTTGCATTCCAAACTGTCACAGGGATTTCTATAAGAACAGTTTTTTTCCGCGAACATCCAGACTTTGGAACTTCCTTCTACATGCTTTCCATCGGTCTATAACCTTCAACTGTTCAAATCAAACGTTCATCGCTATCTGAAAACTGCGTCACTTTCCCTGTAACTTTTCTAGCTCTTTACACTCAAGTGGCTTTTAGGGCCTTGTTCTGAGCAACTACAATAAAAAAAAAAAAAAAATAAAATAAAATCAAATAACGGTTTGATGTTTTATTTGCGATGTAGTTCTTTTTCGTTGCTGTGAAGATTGATAGTTGATCGACGAGATTTCGAGTTTAACGCGCGCAATCATCGGTATTTTTACGCGCGCGATTAACACACTCTCGTCGATGTTAACGGATAATTTAACCTTTCAAATGCTATTTATCATGCTCCACACTTTTGTAACAAATTTTGACTGAAATATTGCTGTCTGGAGAACGTATTTCGTTACATTCCACTTACATCACGGAAGTTTTGTTATATTCATCAAAAAATGTTAACAAATGTTTACAAATTCATTAAAATAATAACTTAACTTATCTTGACACCGCCTACCCACCTACTTAATAAACGATTAAAATGCATTAAAAAAATAAAAAAAAAATTTTTTCAAATTTCATTTTGACCAGTAAATGATATCGTTTCCGTTACGGTCCGCAATAACAAACTAGTATTGTTTTTCTTACGAACATCGCCAGCGAATCTACACATATGTGTAAATAAATATATATGTTACACATTTATTAATGAATAATTTTGGGGGAAATTTGTGTTATTTCCTTAAGGTACTCTCTCATACTCTCTTAAGGTACTCTCATGTTTTTGCTGCATGAGATTTTAAGGTGTTACTTTAAGGAAATAGAAGCGCCAGGAAATTTGCCTTAAATAAGGATGTTATAGATTATATAATCTATACTTACGTTGTTGGATGTTATAATTACAAGCAGGTAGGCGTATGGAAATAATTAGGCAAATCAACGCTTACAGTTTCGTACAGCCAGGTTTTCGTATTTGCTTGTCTCTATAATTTATATTTATTTTAGAGCTTGCTGCTTTTTCCTATGTCTCCTCTCCACTAAACATCAAGCCTCCTCACCCATACTGGCTAGCACAGAAATCACAATACCCTATTGTTAACAAACAACAAATCAGTTATAAAAATAATGCAAATGTCAGGGGCTCAAATGCAAACCAGAACTACAAAAGATGGGGACCTAAATTTGTGATTATTGAAAGTAAAGAAGGAAAGAAACGACCTCAGTTAGATAAAAGCACTCAAATCATTCAATATAACAGTGGAATACCGGATGAAGTTCCATCCTACAGTTATGCTTTTAAAAAGCCAATAAATAATCTATTAAGTCGTTATCCTGATGGCCAATTCATTAATCGAGTTCACTCTGGTCGATTTGAAAATCCGCATCTCGGTGAAATGCAAACGAAAAAGGAAAATTCTGAGCGTACACATTATATAGAAGATAAGGTGGAAAATCTACAAGGGAATTATCAAAACTCATATAAAAACAATGAATTTGCGGCAACAAACTTGAATCAAAATATAAGATATATGAAACCAACGGTGAAAATCAAAGTTCCAGAAACGCAGCAACTTTTGAAGGCCTACAAAAAAGCTCAAGATGCCATCTTGAAAATGGGTATGCTACCCAACAAAATAAGCATGTTTTACAACAAAAACAATGCAACGAATTCTGACGGTGCCATAGATTACCTAACAACGAGTAATGGGAAGTATCTCCCCGATCATATACAAGTAGAAAAGATGTTTTTCGCAGAACCAACAACTGTGTTTACTGATACTGATCGAATGGACGAACCTCAATATACGGCCACGCGGAGTTCAAAACAACCTTATCGCCGAAACATAACAAATGCAGTACCCGCAGAATCGCATCGTATGGACGAACCTGTCTACAAAAACACTCCAACTTCTGCTTATCGTGTCACAGAAGACTCATACTATGAACGAAAGAAAAATGAAAAACTCAATATCAAACCTGTAGTTCGAAACGAAAGTAAACATGGGATACAACAAGATTCGCCGGAGAACCGTTCTTATAAAACAGGTATTTATATGTATATTGTGTTCATTTTTAGGAACTAGTTCTTCTTCACAAATTTTTAAACAAACAACAAGAGTATTACAATAATTGTAAATAATAAATACTTTTAAAAATATAATAATAACTATAAATAAATATTAAAAATTTGTAAAACTTAAAAACTTCTTCTTCACAAATAAACTTTTCAATTTTGTTTGAGACATTGTTTTTATTGATAAATATTTTCAATAAAGCATGAACTATTACATACACGTCTCTTTATATAAGAACCAGTAAAATTTTGATTAAAAGTTAAAAGTCGGTATTTTTTTATTGTTATAATCAAGTGACCTGTTGTTTTCAAGAGCAAATCTGAATCTCAGTGTTCTTACAAAATTACCGATGTAAAAAGTGTGACACACGAAATCTATCCATTACAACGAATAAAGCCTAAAATCTAAATATATATATTATATATTCTAAAAGCTGTATTGTATTCTTAGTCGAGAAACTTTTAAACAAGAATGATACAAAAGAACAAAGAAGAAAGGATGGTAGAACTATTAATTATGATCCTGACAGAGAAATTCTGACATTCTCCAAAGTTGTAAACTCTGCGGAATTAAGGCGTCACGAAGGTGAACTCTCTGGTTCAGGGTTTTCAAAAACTGTTGAAGATGACACCCCTCCTCTTATTAAGGGAGAAGAAATTCCCTCCAAACTTGCAGAATTACTTCCGAAATTTGAAAAACCTCTTGTGAAACAAACATCGTTGGAAAGCAGAGCGAAATCCAAGTCATCAGCAGAGGAACCTGAACCAAAAGGTAAAATCAAAAATGGAAGGAATGATTCACACCATGTCGCAGTTTCACAAACGGGGGATTTTTCAGCAGAATCTCTTCAGAAAAGTTTCGCCGAAGAGCCTATGTGCCTTGAATGCAATTTGATGTCAGAGAAAGCCAAAGAGCTTGGCTCGATATGTTGTGGGTCGTTGCAAGGTAAGTCCGCCACAAGGATTGACCAGAAGACAATTTTATCTCAGGCAAAGCTTCTCTCGCCTGCCGTTTTACACAGTCCGATTGGCAGTGCCATCGAGAAAGTTCCGCAAGTTGTCCATAACGGGACAAAAACACGGCAAGTGCTGCCCAGTGAAGAGGTAGACATTTTCAATGAAGAAACGCCCACGGAGAAGGTGTGCCCATTGTGTCACAGTAAAGTATTGGAGAGTGTGAAATCAAAAATGTTCTGGCTCTACAGAAACCTCTTAAAACAGGAAAGCAGTAAGTTTTTTTCTTCACTTAGTAAGTAATTTTTTGGTTTGTTGTGGATTGTTTTCATAAATGAAAATGAGCAGTGATATTGTATCTTATATAATATAGACTGTAACTACAGATTTTGATCCAGATGCTGAAATGGTTTAGAGTCATTCAGAAAAATATTGAAGGTCTCTAAATCATTGGAAAATAGATTGTTGATTTCCGCCTCTAAATGATCCGGGTAGTATCCATCTGCTTGTACTATTGTCTTTGTTTCCATGGTACTTTATCAACTTCTGCTTTAGAGTCATAATCTTATTTATGGTAACTATGGTAACTATGCATGGGTATTAGTCTGAGAAATTTAGTGTCAAACCAATTTGCTGTTTTTACTGAGCAGAGTGATCTCTGAACACTTGGAAAACGCTTGTTGAAAAGATGAACAAACATCAACGACAACATTTGTCATGCTAAATTTGCTACGCTTGTCAGTTTGACCTAACACTAACCCCTCCCCCCATTTACATCCAAAAAGAAAAGAAAATCTTGTCATACTGCGACTATGCAAGCAGTATCAGAGAGATTATGGCAACTTGCATAGATCAGAGAGTTCATCAAAGTTGTTGATGATAGAAAAGACAAGATGATAGACAAGGCACAATGAAATAGCTTGAAGCAGATTTGAAAATAATGATTTTATGACCCAAAGAAATTAAATATTTGCGGAATAAACAATAGATGAATGAACAACTTTGGTAATTCAGAAAAAAGTATCAAACAGAAAGGAACTTTAAAAGATTTATAATTAGCAAAAATTCGACCCAAGGGTATCTGCCACACAGCCTTCTATATATATACAGTATATTTTTTTATTTAAAATTGCAGATTACTTTCAACAACCTCCAGCAGTAATTAGCACACAACAAACCGATTGACAGGTTTATTAGAAGAGAAAAACAAATGAGATGTTTTTGAATGTGAATTTTAGAAATAGTTTCTCTGTTTTCCCTATTCTTGAAAGTTCAGTAAGGAAATTTCAACATTAATTTGGGTATGTAGGTCATGTAACATCTTTGACCTCATGGACATAAGCACCCATGCCCTTTATGCACAGCTACCATGGAGTTTAAAATGCAAAGTTGGTATCTTGCGTGGGTTAACTTACCACTGTTCCCCCCTTAGTGGAGTTGACATTAGGGAGGACATCCAGTCATAAAAACATCAACAAAAAAACATGCTTTAATAAACCATCAGATGATTAAACCTTTAAAATTGCCGGGAATGATGGGCGTTAAACCGGGATGATGTTTGATTAATTCATGCGAAGTCCAAACCCTCTCTTAATTTCAAATCGAGAAAATAAATAAAGTGCTTTAAAAATAAAAGTGTGTTTACCAAGAAAGAAACTGATCTACTGAGTACTTCCAGGGATGTTATAAGATTCCTAGTTGGTAGTGGAATTAGAGACTTCTTGGTTCTTGTCTTACAAAGAGAAGAAGGGTAATATGTTGTTTTTAATAAATGATTGTTATTTCAGATCACGTGGTCGAGATCTTTTCAACTGGTTGCCATAAAGATGATTGCTTAGGAGCGCTTGGGTCCATTAAGTTGGATGGAGTAGAGCTGGGAGGTGGAGTCGATGGGATGAATGTTGTTGTGCTTGATTACCCAGGTTTTACATTACTTCAAGTTATTTGTACGTATTGGAAGAACTAATATCTGCAAAAAAAATTAAGTTTAGGTGTTTGTGGACATTTTAATGTTACATAAGAAATCAGAAGCGGGTTTTAACTTGAATTAAATCCTACTTATGTTTGTTTGGTTCATTGTTTGATGTCTGGTTTGAACAATTTCCCATTCCTTTGTACATCAAAAACGTTCAATCTCCGAGACTCAATAAATATTTTTTAGAAACCGTATATTTTCATACTTTAGCTAAACAAAGGTTTTAAAAGTGCAAAAACAATTATATGCATCCCATTTTCTCTGAATTTCGTACATCTTTCTTAGTAAACGTCCATTACCCCTGGCAACGCCGGGATACGTCTACTAGTTTATGTAAAACAACCTTTAAACAATTTTTTTTTATCGCAGATTACAACTTTTTGTTCTCCAAAACATACAACACTGGTAGGGAGGTCGCCGAGTCTGATAAACTCGTAAAGTTCATGGAAGAGTTGAGTGGTCCTTGCATTGTGTTGGTTGTAGCTCAGGGTGACGCCACAAGTGCCCTTACTGTGGAGGCTTGGGAAAAAATGGTAGAAATGGTTTACCCTAATGGTTTTCATTTTAAGATTCATGTTTTATACTCTAATTATTATTATTAGTATATATATTTAGTATAATATTTAGTATTTCTTTGTGAAATGATCTTTGCAGTTTCTGTTTATAGAAAGACTAATTTTGGAATTTAAAACAGATATTTGATTTAGCTTTATATCATTTTAATATTTAAATTAACGACAATCGCAAATTTCCGGTTGAAGCGTATACATCTTTTTTCATATTAGTAGACTTTCCTATTTATTTAATATAATAACGAAAATGTTTTGAACGTTTATACAACAAGATATATTTCTTTTGATTGTTCAGAAAATGCTGGCAGGCAACGACTATTTGTTCATCCCACCAAAAGGCTCATTTGCTTTCATCGGGTTCAAAGGGCAAAATGTGTTACCATGGAGACAATGGAATCAGAAGAGGTCAGGCCATGGAGCCAGTGCCATATTCACGATATTTGGTAAGTTCTTCTATGCACAGTTTATGATATCACAAAAGATTTTAGAATGCATTAAAATATTTAAAATTTGATTTACATATATACAATTTTTATTATTATTAAAGGACAAATAGACAAATAAAAAGCCTTGAATTTTAATTTTTAACTGTTTAATTTATTATATTTATATTATTTATTCTATTTGTTTCTATTTTTAACACTCACTTTGATAGCAGTTTTAATTATTTTTAAATATTTAAATACTGAAGTGATTGTACCTGTATAAATATTGAATTAATAATAATAATAATATTCTCCTCTCCTGCTACGCTACCACATATAAGTTGTTGGTTTCAACTCAAAACGCGTTTGTGAATTTCCAAATATAATACTTTCCCAAAACCATCCTCCCATTATTCTAAGTGAGCCAGCTTTCACACGATTCCGTCCAGTGCTTATGCAGCAAAAGCACGAAGACACCACGTCCTACTATTATTATTATAAGGAACTAAACTTTAGAAAACTCAACTAAACTTATTAATTAATGACCTTAACATTTGGAGTTGCATTTTAGCCCAATTTACCTCCAGATTTATCTACTGATGAATTTTTGCCATATTTTTTTTTTTTTTTTTCTAAATTTCACTGTAATTACGTCAGTACTCAGTTAAAAACAAAGTATCCGTATCATTAGTTGTTCACAAGAAAATGTGGTACTAATGTTAAATAATAGAAATGATTCAAAATTGTCTAAACAAATCTCTTCAATTACTATAAATAGTATGGCAATAACTCCTTGATGATTTGACTTTTTTTAAATTTTCGTCTTTCAGGGGCTGGTGACGAGTACATTACATTTGGGGGGTCTGGTAGCACAGTTGGTAAGATGGTGGACAACATCATCCAGAGCGAGGTGGAAACCATTCTACCCGAAGAGAATCAGTCGTTGAAACCGACGTACGCCGTTGCGAGTGAACCGACCATGATATTCAAACCGACGGAGAAGAGGAAAGACACGCTAATCACCGTCGAGAAATACAAGCACATTTTGAAGAGGTTAAAGCAAAACGATGCCAAGAGAGGCGAAGATGATGGTTCTACTATTATTAATCGTAGCAGCAAGAGCAATAGCAGCCAGGGGGCTAACTCCACTGGCGAGAGGAACAAGACTATGGAAATGGAAGCAGATATTGAGGTGTCCAGTGGAAGTCCCGAGACGACGACATCTAAACCGATGAAGAACGATTTGAGTTTTTCGCGCACCACAAACCGATTGAAGTCGAAGGAGTATTTTACAGAAGATCGGGCGGAGAAATCCGACGGCGACAAAACTGACGACGATAACATCAAGCAGTTTGATGCGCCGCGTAATCGTAGTTACCATAACAACAGTCTGCATTATAAAACTGCTCAGCAGTTACTCGACCATGCCGAGAATATTTTAGACAGTATTTCCGGTCGCGTGGGTTCAAGCGACCACACTGTTTTGAACACTATTGACGCGACGGTGGAGAACTCGACCGATCGATCGTTTGAAGAGGGACTCATTCTTCCAGATGCAGAGCTTACCGGACTCGGTCCCAACAACTCGACGATTATTGATGACTGGGCGAGTGAAACGAAGCCATCTAAAAGCGACTTTGAGACGAGTCCGAACGACGCTATACGGTTTTATGTGAAAAACAAGGATTACGAGAGCAAGCCATCGGAGCAGGTTGCCTCTGTGAAGACCTTGCCGAAGGATATGCGACTTGGTAAGCCTACATTAAGGGCGGCTGAAAGTTATGTTCCCTTGCAGTCAACTAAGTTACACGAAGAAAGAATGCTTGACAACATCGAGAGTAAAATCAAAACCCTGGAGCTCTCCAGTAAACCTGCGTTCAATGAAGAGTCATTTCCAACTTCCCATCCTCTCTACATTAAGAAGAACCATGAGAGAGTAGGATTGCAGATGCCCGTGGAAGTACAACTAGTGGAGAGCGAAAAAAAGACGGAACATCACGAATCGCCTCTGCAGAAGAGCTCTCTTTTCACTGCTGAGGTGCAACGAAGAATGAAAGAGTTGGTATCATTGGAATTGAACAGGACGCTCGATAATTTCCTGCTTGTGCCCATCAAAAAGAAAGAGAGCGGAGAAATCGAGATTCCTGTTGGTCTGCAGAACTTAAAGAAGACCCTTCACACGGATTCGAAGAAAAAGAAGCAGAAGATTGGCGGGAACAAACAAGCGAAAGGAAAATTGAACAACGGAGCCGATATAGCGTTTCATGGTCGCAATGATACGGTAGGTACGCTCGACCAATCAGAAGTGATTACTATGAATGACCAATCCAACGATCGCATGTTGAATATTGCTTCTGAGAAAAAGCAATCTCCCGAGAACATGAAAAAGGCTGTTTCGCATAGGGTAAAGAACCATAAACTGGATGCTGATGTTCCGTATCATGGGCTCTCAGGGGATCTATCAGATATCACAGAGATGAAGTCTAGACCTGATGTCGATGATGAAGCTTTGCGTGCTCTTGAAATGATGAACGAGAAGACAAGTGACAGTAAAGATAACTCAGGAGAGAAAACAACTCTCGGTAAACCGAACGTAAAACAAAAAATAAAAGAAGGATCCAAAGCAAAGGTTAAAGAAACGACTGATATGTCAGATGGTTTTTCCATAGTTTCGCCAACAGACAGCAACCTGGTGAATAAAGGTAAGAAACTTGCATTGTTCAGATGTTTTCCCAGGCGAACATTAAGATTGTAAGGGGCTCTTATTTCTTAAGTAGGGCTGTAGTGTGAGGAACCAAATGGTTGCTGTGTGTACTTTTAACGAATGTCTTAGAAAAGGTATTTTGGGAATGCGATCAAATGTATTTATCAAGGATTTGCTGCATTAATACCGTGTTACATAGATGATATAGTAGGAAAACCTTTAATCGGCATGGTCGGCGTATGTAGCATACTAGACAGGGTGTTGCATAGGATGATTGTGGAGTCAATCTTTATAAAAGGTAGGTTAAGTACTCTCAGCGCAATACAACTAAGGATACCTAATCGCATTCGAGAAGATTTATATTGAACATTGGAGTGTCCCTTTTGATATTTTTTTGAATATCTCTTGCAAGACACCTTCCATCATCGTCATCTCTACATATCTACTATTTTATAAAGCAATCAAATTCATAATTATATATTTATATTTATAATTTTTATTTATTATATATTTTATGTATGAAAGTTGCGTTTACTTTGTGTAGAGGGAAGATAACATTTTAGTATGTATTTATATAGTAAATGTTTTTATTTTTATTTATTTTGTATAGGACACGATGTTAATAGCAGTATATGATTTTAATTCTGAAATATCCTGTCGAAATATTCATAACAATAATAATAATAACAACATTTTTTTAAAAAGTGTTTTGTGTCCACAGGCGTGAAAGTACTGGCAGCTATGGCGAACGGCGCGCTGAAAGAACACAACGTTGCAGTATCATCGTCGGCGTCGCATAGAACCGATAACAACGCTACGACGTTTAACGAAGCCGACATCTCCGGTGTTGTTAGTCTCGTTGAGCCGGACATCAATGAAATCAACCGTGCAATGGAGAGCAAGGAAGAACCTGCGGTGGAGGACGTAACACTTGTCAAGGGCGGGGTTGGGAAGGAGGTGGGAAGCGCTTGTAAGCGGTATAAGATGACGAAAGTTGGAAAGGGCGCAAAAGTGAAGAGAGAGTGTATTGAACAGGTGCTGTTTAAAATTAAGATTGCCACCGCATTTCCTCTAGGAAACGCCGCCCTCTAATAATCGGCAAATGCAATGAGTTTGGTAGAAAACATACTAATTTTCTACAGTTATGACACTAAAAATACATAACTTCTTTAGGACTGTGGTTGCTTTCTTTCGACAATTATATTTAATAAAATTCTGACTAATACCAATATAAAGGTGCTTGGTATTTAACTTGTTGGTAAATAGTGTTTATTTTTCTTATCAGGTTTTCCTTCCCAAACGGAAGCAAGCGAAGGGCCCTGCTGATGTGCTCCCAGAATCATCTGCGGCTATGGTCTCACTCGCACTTAGTCCCGGGTATTCGACTGTGAACAGGGCAGATTCGAGACAACCGGAAGACATCTCTTCGTACTATTTCAATAATAATGGCGGCGCACCTGGTATTTACTCCGATGGGAACAATATATTTGGTATGATAATTTTACTAAAATAAATTCAATGTTTTTCTGTTAAAAATTATATATATAGTATAATCCTGATAACTCGAACCCTCCCCAAGGGACCAAGAAAAATAGTTCGAGATAACGAATGTTCGGGTTTTTATTAATGACAACCAACTTAGATTTTGATTTTCGATGTTTCCTCAGGTGGTTCATTTCAGCTTTGAGATTACGGTCAAGCCAGGGAGATCTTTTCCCTTTGACTCTTTTTGAAATGTACGGTGCATGATGGTCGAAGTTTCTTTTAAGAATGGACTTCATACACTTCCATGCTTGATTTGGGTTTTCCTTTGCGTAAACAGTGTCAAACGATTCGTTACGAAGGTTGTTGCGTAGGTTGTTCGGATCGTAGTTAGAAATAATAGTTAATATCTCTGGTAATGATTATCTCTTTGTTCTCCTTATTTTTATCGATGCATGAGGGACGAGGGAAATTCACATATGATAAAGAAAATGCTTGTATATATTTAATATTTGATACTAACGTCTGTTGCTCAGTGAAAGGAAATAATTTGAAACATTGTTAACTATTTTACTGAACTCCTGTCACTGGACACACTGAGAAACAAAAGAATAAAATTCTGTCATTGGACACACTGAGAAATTGAAGAATAAACTTCTGTCACTGGACACACTGAGAAACGAAAGAATAAAATTCTGTCACTGGACACACTGAGAAACGAAAGAATAAAATTCTTCTGTTATTATGGGAAAAGTACAAATTAAATTTAATTTCAAATAACAAAAGTTGTGAAAATGCTAAAAAATGAAAAAAGGTTCTTCAAAGTATTTATTTATTTACCGTAAATGACTGAATAAGCGCCCAGGGCGTTTATTAGAAATTTTAACTTTCAGAGGGGGCGCTTATTTAGCAGGGGCGCTTATTCATTTGAATCAAGAAATCGATAAACATATAAATAACATAGTATCTAATAAAAGTCAAAATAAAATTTCAAATACTACAAACTGATGAAAATGTTAGCTGCAAATATCTATATCGTCATCCTCTTCGTCGTCAGAGTCAATTTGCAAAAATTTGGAGTAGCCTCGTTGACATCTTCTTCGTCGATTTCGGTGAAAGGATTTTCATCTTTTTCTGTCTAAATGGATAGTTGAGAGGCAAGTATCTCCTTTCCCTTCTTGCATGGCTTATTTTCCTTAAAACAATGTATATTCTCGTCTTTTGAGCCATTTGGCCAGTTAGCCAGTTGGCAGATTCAACGCACATGACTGGAACGAATTCTGTATCATTTCCGGGGATAATGAATTCCACGAATCAAGAATCCATTTGACAATCGTGCGTCGTGATGGAGGTTGACTTGACTTGACTTGACGCAATTGCTATCGGCAAAAGAAAACGAAAAGTTGGACTTGTTATTCCTATCAAGGAATTTCTTATTATTGTTATTTATACCAAGGATTTGCGGGTCGCCAACATTCTTAAAAGGATGCAGGAGAAACGGAAAACAACATATTCACATTTTGACATAGAATTTGACATAAATCAGCATGTAAGAAAAATGCCTATATTTAATAGTTAATAATATCATAATATCGTCTTAATATCAATTTTTGTCTTTTATACGTTTGTTTGAATAAGCGCCCCCTTACAACCCAGGGGGGGGGGGGGGGGCGCTTATTTAGCAGGGGCGCTTATTAATATGTTTACTTCTATGGGGGGGCGCTTATTCGGCAGGGGCGTTTATTCAGTCATTTACGGTATTTGTAACAAATATTTATACAGTCATTTCAAAATTTCTGTTATAATGCATTATATATGCGATAAATAAAAACGCACACCGGCTCGACCGGTATTCTAGTTACTATGACGACGCTTTTGTTTATAGAGCAGGGCGGAGATTACATCGACGCTGCCGAGCGCGTACTCGCGAGTGACGTGAAAGACGCGTACAGTGCTGCCAAGCAGATGTACGGAGAAAGTGATGGTGCTAAGAAGAGAAAGAAGGAGAATATAGTAAAGTGTACGTTGCTTCACTATGATTTCGATAGCTCGCTATGCAAAAGCAACTCAGGATGCGACTCTTTTGAGTTACTTTGAGTAGACATGCCAAACTTTCACTTTTCGATGTTCAATATTCTTAGATCTTATTTCTGTCTGTTCTTTTTATATATATAAACTTATATTGTTATTCAATAACGAGGTATTATTAAGCTTTTCGGCAGACTCAGCTTAAATTGCTGGGTTGGTTGGGCGAGCGATAAACAAGTACCCCCCAATTACGCCTAAACCTAAAGGACCTAAGGACCTAGGACCTAGGACCTAAACTTTGGGACGAAAAAAAAATAAAAAAAGTAATTTATAAATAATAAAAATAATAATTTTTCTATAGCTAGTAAGAGATATTGAATTGTTGTTCGTTTTGCAGCGAAAAACATGCGATTTCCGCGAAAAAAGAAACGCCCTTCGACGCAACAAAAGAAAATCTCTCAAAAAGCATTCGTCGATAAAATGCTCGCTGACAGCGCTTTCAAGTGGAAATAATACCATCGGAAACGCGCGATGGAAATGGTACATTACTATGGCAACAAAAGCAATGGCAATGCTAAAAGCAACAGCTTTCTTCAAACATCAAATCGTTAGAGGCAACAACCCCATCGATAAAGAAACGTTTTTGCTAGGATTTATTTCCAAACCGCTGGAGCGCGCGTGTGTGCTTTACCTTATATGGTTTTAAAGATACCTCTATGGTTTTAAGATGTAAATAATCTGAATAAATATGTAAAAATGAACTGTTTTTTTTGTTTTCCATTTATCCTGGTCTTTGTAGCCTGTCTTCATCGTTACACTGATGTCTCTCGCCTGCGTTCATCGTTACACTGATGTCTCTAGCCTGTGTTCATCGTTACATTGATGTATCTAGCCTGCGTTCATCGTTACACTGATGTCTCTAGCCTGTGTTCATCGTTACACTGATGTCTCTAGCCTGTGTTCATCGTTACATTGATGTCTCTAGCCTGTGTTCATCGCTACACTGATGTCTCTAGCCTAGTGTTCTAACCTAGAATCTTCTATATTTACATGGAACATTTTCTGGTGAAACTTGCGTAATTGGCAAACTGATATAGTGGAGAGCAATTCGATTTGCGGTTGCAAATACCTCTATACCATTTGTCAGACAATGAAAACTCAGCATGAGGGTGGCAATCTTTCAAAAGTGTTTCTGCATATCAGAGAACATGTCTCTTTCACATCTCTTTTTTTGTCGCTCTTATAGAAGGTTCTTCGGCTTTAGATAGAAACCATCCATAGTGCTCAGTGGCACAGTGGTCTAAGCGTTGCGCTCACAATCAAGAGGTCCCTGGTTTGACTCTCACTCAGGTGGAATCTTGTCACATCCCTGAATATACTGCGCTCAGTTTGTTTCTCGGTGAAGTGGCTTACTCTAGAGTTTCTAGGATTTGTTTCATGTTTCCGGATTAAGAATTGAGAGAGGGTTGGATCTTATATAACATCAAAATTTCCGTGGGTCCGGTGAAAAATAGACCCAATACACAGGACTCTGTTGAGTCATATGCCCCGCCTCTCCTGTGTATTTCCTTACTAAGAAAATAATAATGAATGAATGTTTGCGAACAACTCGAAAACACCATCTGGAAAATTCTGTTAGACTTTTTAAACATTTTATTGGTTTCGTTATTATTGTATAACGTTTGCTTGTAGCATGGATATCACCAAGTACTTCTTTAAGTATGTTGAAAATTTGGATGGACGAGTGTTCACGTCTGTGTCACCAGCCCATCTCAGCTGTGCGCAGCTAGAGAGAGAAATGAACATTTCGGTAGAAGCGGGTGCGTCAAAAAGAAGCGCCAAGTTCTTCCAGAAGGAATAAAAAGTGACGTGGCATATCATACGTGGAATTATGGCATTCCAGAAACTCAAAAATCAGCTACAAGGAAGTATTCTGTGACCATGTATTTTAAAGAGAAAATGTCCAGAGACTGAAAACTGAACTACGAGACTTTCATCAAAATTCTACGGACATGAGCTGTGTTTTTCCATTTACCCAAGGTCTTCCAGACCATCACTGGTGAGGGATGACTTATTGAACTAGTGAGTGATGGAGCTATTGAAATAAGGGGGTTAATGTGATACTGATATCTATCGCATTATGCAGCTCTCTTCGCATACGTTGCCGTGCTATCACTAGAAAGCCATTATTGCTGTTAGAAATGGGGTATTAAGTGCGAGATGCCCGGAAAACATTCAAATTGCTATCAATCAAATTGACACATAATATCTGGTGACACTCCGATCTCCCGACTGGGTTCAAAGTCGCAATACCACTGCTAAGAAAATAATGAATTCAGCGTTATATAACGAGCTTAGTAAGAAGAATTGCTCAAATTGTATTCAATTACAAAATTTACAAAAACTTCGATCAGACTTCGCTGGGATTTATCTCTCCATATAAAGTGACTTTCGAAGCAAGAGCAGTAAAATCTGTGATGATATCAAGCTTGAACAACAAAAGACAAACTACATGAATCTCTGCTGCTTTATTAAAGGCCAAGTTTATGGAGATTTGACGAACAAATGACATCCAAATGTTCCCAGAGTCATTTCATATCACGCATGCATTAAACCATTGGCCCAACCAAGAAATAGTGGTGGAGTGTTTGCGAAAAACCATAATTCTTTTCGTAACTAAGAAACTTGGAAAATTGAAGCTGGAGCGAAACGGAAAAGCACTATTAATCTGTTCAAAGGTCAGACAACTGCTGTTGCAGTTTGTCGCTGAGGGTTCAGAATTGTCTGGTAGTAGATGTGCCAAATAACCATACAAATCTGTCTCAGCCACTTAAACACTTAAACAAACATCTTTGTCGGGATTAAAAAAAAACCACATTGCAAAGGCTGTTAACGAGGCAGAGTCTTTGATTCGTCTGTAAACTACAATGTTTGTTTTGATGAGATTTCTGTTAATGTTGGGTCTTTTCCTTTAACATCCAAATTTGATATCAAAATTTTCTTGATTTCTCATGATTTAGAAGTGCTTAATTAAAAAATTAGAGATATTACGATGCGTTTTTGAACGCCTCTGTCATAAATGTTTAAGAAATGTGAACAGCTGCATCACGTAATCTCTGTTGGTTAGTGCAAACAATTTTTAGCTACTGACATCTACCAATGACCGGGTCGCAAGAATCCTCTAAAAATTTGATGACGCCGAATCTCTAGCCTTACTTACTTAACGCCTGTTAATGCCGGCGCAAAAACGTCCGACTAGGTAGAATCAACCTAATTAACGCATCGTGAAAAGGAGGGCGGCCCTCCATTGTATTTTGCGTCAATGTGCCAATATCGTAGATTTTCTATAAAAACAAACAACTGCTATATTCGTGGCATTGCTTCCTTGTATACAATCTCAACGTTTTCTGCTGTCCTATTTTTTTCTCTTTTCCATAATTTTGCAAAGTTGCGCCATCAAGATGACCAAGATTTCGCGAGATATTCAAGAAAAGGGTTCGGTTTCCGTAAAATTGTAACATTAAAAACCCGTCAAGAAATGAAAGAAGCAAACGAAAATATTTTCATTTTTCACGCCTCACATGTCTTCTTTGAACGACATTTACAGATTTAAACTTTGATAATCTCAGACTTTACCTGTTTTCGAATACTTTAAGATTTTCTCTCTCAACACAACATCGCGATTGACGTTACATTATGTATCTGGCGATATCATAGCAGTATGTATATTATGCAAGTTTTAATATGACAGATTGACTGTTTCTTTATTTTCGGTCTATTAAGTAGGCTTGGGTTATTGCACTTTTTAGATTTGTAAAAATGTGATGATAATTTTATTTTGAAGAAGAACGTTTACAAGTTGTAATAATGCCTTTTGTTTGATTACAAAAGCAAATAAAACAAAAATTGATATGTAAAGAAAATAAGCGTATTGTTATTTCTTCATCATAGAACTATGTTGAGAAAGATAAAAATGTAAATAACAGTATAAACCCGATAACTCGAACCCTCAAAGGACCGAGTAAAATAATTCGAGATAACGAATGTTCGAGTCGGAAGTTTTTATTAGAAACTACTAGGAAAGTGGATGGAACAGTTCGAGTTAACGCGAGTTCGACTTTTTAACGGGCATAGAGTTATTGGGATTGTAATACTGTAAAATATTATTTGTTTCGTTTCGTGATCTCTTTCACTAAAAATAATCATACATTTTGTTTTAAAAATGGCGGATATACGTTCAAGACAAATGTGTTTCCTACGGTTTGAAGGAGTTTATTTATTAATTTACGTTTAATTCTTTTTCAAATTTCTGGTTTTAAAGTTTAATATTTATATATAAGCGTATTCCTATTGTTGTGATATTACATAAATAAACTATGAAGTAACATCTGAATAATTTGATGGGCAATATTCTCTACTACCTAGCGCGCTATTAAACCTATGCAAATTGCACACATTGGCATTACTTCTTTTAAATAGAGGAAACTGTTTCAGCTTGCCTGTGTGCTTCAAGTTGTTACTGTAAGTTGTTACTTTAAGTTAAATGTATCTCTATGCTCTGTAATAAGTTCAATATCCAACTGAAATATAACTGAAATATATATCACTTATCTTTTTTTAACATAAACATGTTAAAAAAACTTTTTCTCAGCTATTCCTTACACTACTGAAAAGAAATATTGTGCTTTTATTTTTACTGATTTAAAGATTGTTAGCTGTAAAAACATCTGTTGCTAGTGGCTAACTTGACACTACCGATAACATAATGAATTGTACATTTGGAAAAGTTGGCAAACTAAAAACCTTATTTTAAAAAATAGCTACTTATTGTGTGAAACTTTGACGCTCACGTTTTGAATATTAGCCTCTTTTGTGAAAGTTTGTTTTATAAAAGCTTTCAAAATGGCAATTTGTGAATGTTTATCCAATGAAACTTTTCAGAAACACATTATGATTTAGGAACCACTTCCTGTACACATGTTTTTTAAAGAAATATCAGACCTAAATTTTTTCTGATTAAAGTGGCTATCATTTTTTAAAGACAACCAAACTTCTCAGTTCTCATCATTATTACCATTCATCTCTATGCTAGCATGCCGGTTTTCAACAGATGATATTCCACGCAATTGCGTAAGTTTAATCATTTGATAATTTATTGGAGCAGATGTTTTTACAGGTGGATGCCCCTTCCTAACGCCAACCCCAGTAAGAGGAAAAACAGTGGTGAGTTAACCCACGCAAGATACCAACTTTGGATTTATATCAAGCTCGGTGGCAGCTGTATATGTAATCACGCTAAATCACACTTTCAAATCTTGAATTGTAACTAGTCAGTCGATTCTTCTCATGTTTAACTTCTATGAATCACAACCAATCAAATGTATCGCTAATTCACATGAGATAATTGGTTTATGTTGTGTGATTTAAGCTGCACAAACAAGAAATAAAACTCAATATTTTATGTTTAATCCTCATGATATTTCACGTTTGGATATTTGAAGAACATTAAAGTTGAGAGTGCTTGAATGGCAAACAAACATGATTAACCAGCTAACATTCATTGCAGTCATACTAGTTGAAACCATTAACGTTATTCCAACTGGAAAGAATCAATATGTGACTGGTCTCCTACAAATAGAACCTACAAATTTAAAATAATTCCTCTGCTTGTATTCATTATATAAAATATGGTGTAATGTTGGTGTAAGTATATGTTTCCATATAAAGTGCTTTAAGAGCCATTTTCTGAGAAAAATAGGCAAAATGGACAGGAAAAAAGTCTGGAAGTGATGTCTAAAAGCTAACTCTGTTTTCTGCTTCCCATAAACAGCTTCAGACTTGATTATAGAACTTTAAATTAATTAAGAGAAGTATGGTAAAATTACATACTGTTTGGCTTGAAATTATGTTACTTAGCCTCTTGACACATTTCAGAGGGCAATGAAGAACTAAAAGGTACATAAGAAAAAAAAATCACTTATTGTAAAACTTGTATTTATATATTTATTTATTTAAACTTACAATCCAAAAATCTACCGAATGAAATAAAAATTTAGATTGTGGAGGCATACAATCTGCCTTTAAATGCTCTTCTACATTTTGATATAAAAACACTAGAAAGTCAGAAAAGTCGGAAAATGCAAAAAAAAAAAAAAATGGAGAAAAATCGGCAACAAACTATAACAAACTTAATGTCAGTAAAATATCTATCAAAAAGTCTTTTAAAAATAGTGATTGATGTCGCATTTACAATGTCCTCGGGAAGTGTGACTGTTCCAACTATTCGCTACTCTCTGTGTGAAAAAAATGTTTTCGAGACTCCAGTCGGGTAAAATTGTTCTCTAGTTTTAACGGATGGCCGCGCGTTTTAGAATTTTGTTTGTTCTTAAAAAGCTTATCGATTGAGATATTCTAGTATGCGCGACGGAGCTTGTAGGTCTCGACAAGATCGGAGCGAAAAAACCTGTATTTCATACTCGATATATCAAGACGTTGTAGTTGTTCAATATAGCAAAGATTTTTTAATGACGGGACGAATTTGGTGGCTCTTCTCAAGACATTTTCAATCAAACGTTTGTCAGAGATTAGTCGAGGGTGGTATATAGAAGAACAATACTCCAGATGAGGGCGTACTAGCGCACAGAACAATAGTTTAAAAGGCGATTAATTGAGGAATGAGTAGGATCTTTTAATCATAGCAAATTTCTTGTTAGCTTTTGGACGACTAACAATGTTGTCATATTCTATTATAGTTTCAAGATCATCACATGTGAAAACTTTGGCAAAGTATTTATTGAAAAGCTCAGCCTTTCCGAAGTCAGTATCAGCAGTATGTGTGGTCGTAATAAATGTCAGGAAATGTTCTTTAGTTTTCATTTTGCTTTTTGCATATTGGTAAAATGCTTTGGGGTTTTCTTTAGCGCGCTGAGCAATTGAACGTTCAAAATTGCAAATTGCTTTGCGACAATGGCTTTTGGCTTGATTGCGTGCTTTGGTGTAGTCGAGGTAGCTTACATTATCTTTATTAGCTAAGTATCGTGCATACATTTCACGTTTCTTTCGTATTTTTGCAAGAACGTTAATCCAAAGCGATTTTCAAACAAGGTTTTTTGAAAGAGGTATATTCCTTTTCATCGAGCTAGTGACTATTTTGTGAAATTTTTCCCAAAGTTCTTCGACAGATGAGTTGATTGCTGGATACCATGACGCATTTTTAAAGTCATTTTGCAGTTCCGTATAATTTCCTCTGGAAAAGACAAAGTTTGTCGGTTTGCGTGACTCTGGTTTGTTTTTTGTTACAAGATTGAAAGATAACAATTTATGATGACCTTTTCCGATGGGTGCATGCATTACAACTTCGTCAATCATATTTTTCTTGGTAGTGAATACTAAATCTAAGGATTTTGTGAAGGGCGTTGATGTGTAGGAGAAGAAACATGTTGATGAGGATAGGTGTCTAAAAGGCTTTCAACGAACTTCGAAGATCGTGATGATTTTGGAAAAGGTGCGTTCAGATCTGACCAATTGATACTTGGGTAATTGAAATCACCAACAATGAGAATATTTTTGTGTTTTCTAGATTTCAGTTCCATTTCTTTACTTATTAGAACATTATTTTCCTCACTACTATTAGGTGATCTGTAAATACACCCGATCAGAAGACTCTCTTTGTCTAACTTCAGGTTAACCCATGTGATTTCTTTTACATCTGCATTATCGGAATCTACTTCAGACGCACCGTTAATTGAATCTTTCAGATAAATAGCAACACCACGGTGGTGTTTTTTCTCTAAGTTTGAAAAGCATTGGTAGTTACTGATTTCAAGTTCACTGGCTTGTACCGGAAGTAGACGGTTTTTTGGAAGAATTTCCGTTAAACAAATAATATCAGGTTTGTGTCAAACGGCAAGACAAGTTCAGAGCGTTTGTTTAGAAGGTTGTCAGCGTTTGCATATAAGACATGAAAAGTGGAGCTGTTTCTGATACAACTTTTATTTGCACTTATAAACCATCTTTTGCCCTTACCTTTTCTGGTAAAGAGTCTGGTTTTTTGCGATCATTTTTCTTTTCTTTCACAATTATCAGATCCCAGGGCGGACCTTTGATTTTGAAAAAAATTCTCCCCGATTTCTTGTTTTCAATCATTTTCTTTGATCTTTGTTCTAAACGCAATTCTCTCTTCAAGGTTTTTATCATGGTTGATCTAAATTTTATGGGATCTCAGGCTTGACGGTGCCTTTTTTGTTTTCTTTTTCATCATAGTTGAAAATGGCAACGTTTTTAATACGACGCTCAGCCTCTTGCATTGCATCTTTGATGATGGACCTCGTCATAACAGCGTTACTGTTGTTTATTTGAGATGGACTTGATGAAAGCATACTATTTGAAATCTCTACATAGCTCTTGGTTAGCGTTTTGTGAGTCGATTATACATGTTTGTTTGTTGATTCGATCATAGAGTTAACATGAGCTAGTGTGTCGCATATTTGATCGAGCTTTTTGACAATCGTGGTTACTGGATCTGCGAATCGCAAGGACTTTGATTTACATCTGTCGCAAATCCAGAATAGATTATGATCTCCTATAGCAGTGTAAGCTTTTTTGGTTAGATTGTGACAGTTAATATGATGCCAGTATTTACAGATATTGCATTCAATACCTTTTTTCTCTATTTTGATACCACATATCCGTTTGTGATTGCCGGGGCAAACGTCAAACATTTCAGACATATTCACAAACTTATACTCAGGGACTAGGCATGTTTGAGTATTTTTGTCAGTTTAGATAAGTGTGAAATATAGTTATACAGAGAGGTGTGAGGATGACGCACGGCAGATATACTTCTCCTAAAAAGAACCACCCCGACAATCCAATGACCCACGTGGGTATTTAGGTTTTAATTATCCACAGTAGGGTGCAACCTCTAATTTCTAAAATAACTATATATTTAAATTCAATGCTAATTAATCGGGAGTTGAAGGTAAGTTGAGGCAATGAAAGAGATACAAGTAGTTGAAGTTTTAATGAGATGTAATTGTAGTGGAATAAGGTAGGTAGAAAATAATGAGTTACAGGAAGTTGAACTTTTAATGGGATGTAATTGTAGTAGGAAATAATTGTTGGGAGAATGTAAAGAATGATCAACCAAAACACACAATTTCTAGTACTTTCCCCACTAATTTTTTACCAGGAACAATGAAATTTATTTTCCAACAACCAATAAACCAACAGTGTAGTAAATCCAAAAGAAATAAACACAAGAATAAACCCAGATCAACATAAAAACAACAACAATGTCAATTTAAATTTGCAGCTTTTTAAGCACTCCCTTCTCTCTTCAATCGCAAGCAAAATTCTTATTTATTTCCAATCTAAGACACTTGTACAGACGCTTCATTCATTCTTTATTTTTAGCAGGTCAGATTATTATAGTCAGCAAATTTTCGTTGCACGTTCAGAATTTATTGTAATTCTTCCAAAGTACTTTCCTTTATTTACAAAACTATTGTTATTATTTACAAAAAAAACACATTATAGAATGCAGAGTTTCCTCTCTAATGCACTTTTGTACATTATATTATTAGATTATTACTTAAAAAAAAATAGATTATCTTATGATTATGTTTTGAAACTAAAATTTGTTGAATATTGTTTTAAGGAATGATTTAAATCACAAACACGGTATGAAAATACCCCAATACAGGCGGGAAATTGGCCGTTGCTAGGGAAAAATACCCCGTTCCTACGGATATTTTCACGAGCAGATTTTGACGAAATAGGCTTACTTCAAAGGCCTATATAGGGTTGGTGTGATTAGTGCACATGGGTTTCTTTTCAAATATGAACCCGATTTTCAGGATGCAATATCTCCGGAACCGACAGGAATTTTCAAAACAAAATATACCTGGTTTATGGTTTTGTGCAAAATATCCAAAAATAAAGAAAATTGGAAGATATCACTTCCAGCCTTTGTCCAGATTTTTCAGAAGATGGCTCTTAATAGTATTAACCAGACCATCTAGTAAAAAGAAAACTCTAACTTTTATATAGAACTCTGAGTTTTGTGTATTAAACATTGTTGTATTGTATAAAATACAGTATATACATTTTTTGTTATATTCAAACATGTTTTCATCTCAAATAATTGTTTTGATACGCCAAAAATTTAATGAACAAAGATGACTACAGTAATATAAATAGATGTTTTAGAATTCAAAAAGACAAGAGTGCTTTTAGAATAATTCATCAAAAATTTATGCGAAAAATAGTCTTGTTGCATTGATACTACTTCGTGAATGATGTGCCAAGGTGTCAAGACAACTGTATTGTGTAGATTCAATTCTGGACTGTTTACGACCACTCCATCTCTTTTCAGCAACAAGTTCTGCAGTAGCAATAAAATTGTTTTGTTCTTTGGATAATTGAGAATTTGTTCGGATACAAAGAAGTTCCCCCTTGTTTATTTCCTACAGTATTCCCTTACAATTTTTTAAACAAACAAAATATGAACACAGAGTTGTCAGTTTAGAAATAACAGGAAATCAATCAATCATAATTTTAACTTGAAATGTCCATGATCATTGAAAATTATGTGACCTCTCTCAAATGGAAAAGGTGATCTTGACTTCACGAAGATTTAACTAAGAAGTTTTCCATGTTTCACTTTATAATATAGTCAATTGATCAGCGCACACTTTTGCGAAAATGTGAATTTTGATCAATTTTAGTAAATTTATGTTTATAGAGTGTTTTAGTACTAACTTTCCTGAAAACAGGTAAGTATTTCTTCAGAATGAAATTTGAGAATTCGCAAGCATTCATTGCTTTCATTTCTTCGCATTTTTCACTACCTTTTTTTTTTATTGGCTCATATATTATTTAATTGAACCTATTCTTTCTCCAGCACGGAATTTTTTTTTGATGTTATATGAGGTCCATTTTTATTAATCCGGAAACATGAAACAAATCCTAGAAACTCTAGCCACTTCACTGAGAAACAAACTGAGCATTGTTCTTCTAAGGATGTGGCAAGATTCAACCCGTCCAGGAGGATGATTTTTGAGGATTTAGAAAGGTTTCTCCAGCGTATTGACAGGGTGTTAGCCAGGTGTGACATCGCGTTTTAAATAATGAGTCATCGCTAGCGAAAAATATTTTGCGAGCGCAAGATTTTGAAAGTTCAGAATTCTGAACTTTTTCAAGCGGAAAGTTGATAGCTATAAATAGCGACCAATTAAATAGTTGTATATTTTTTAAACAGCCAATCAAATTAACAAAACAATTTGTGATTGTTGCATGATTTTTAAAATGTAAATTGAAGGTTAAACTTAAAAAAGACTAAATTTAAAATAAGTATTAAAGTTATTCAAATTTCCTTGAATAATTTTATTGATAAATTTATACAAAAGCAGCAAAAAATATTTAAAAAATAATTTTTTTAATAATCGCATTTTAGCCAATACTTATTAAAATTTTGTTTTGTTTTAATCTTTTGCCTCGTTCTTATTTCTTCTATTGCTACTAACGCTTGAAAGAAAATATTCTCTGAAATTTTCTCTTGTAACTTTTTTCTGATATAATTGTGTATGTTTTAAACCCATTTTTGTACAGCAAGTTCAATGGAAATTAAAAAGCGGGAAATCCCACCTGCCCGACTAATGGAAATCACAAGCAAAAAGAATACTATTAAAAACAGTAACTCAACACAAACCAAATTATTTTCGCATGTTTTAAATTATATAATGGCAGTTTTTCTCTGACGAAAACATAACCAATAATAATAAAATACGCTACGAAAAAGTTTTTATTTTTGAAGGTAGGAGTTGTATTGATTATTCTCAATTTGTCTGTTATAGCTAATCTAAAGCACTTTTTTGCTTGGGAAGGCGAGGGTTAGGGAGGAAATTCCCAATGCGGAGAAAACACTGTAAGCAATTCAGACCTGGCTAACACCCTGGTGTACAGATTGATTCAATTATTCAATAAGTGTGTTTGTTTATTCAAATAGGAGCTGAATATACGTGAAGGTTTTCAAGTGATACAGCTTCAAGAAAACGTAGTCTTTTGGGCAGCAAATGAAAAGGAGTGAATGTTTTTTTTATTATTATAATCGTAGAAGAAAATTGATTGAAGTTGGTTTTATCGTGAGATCGCAACTCTTACCAGTGCTTAATTGTTTAGCGTAATGCTGTATATAATGATTGGGCTACTTCAAAATATACTACAAATAAATTTTAATTGCTCGATATAGACTTTAAAATGTTCAACAATACAATTATATACATGTATAACAATGCTTGCTTGGTCCATGACATTATGTAGACAACTGTTGTGCTCATTTTTTATTTGAGCGGTTGAAGTTGGACAATTGTAACTCCTAGCCTCTAATGAGTTGTATGTTGCACATAATCGGTATCAATTTTAGTATTATAGATACTTGGCATTCATTTTAGTCTGATTTCTAACTTTGTAACACATTGTAGATATTCATTTTTAGATTTTGAATTTAAGTATTTTTTGTAACACCTTTTTTAAAATTCAGTTTGACTAATGCATGAGCTTTTATCTGCAGACTATCCATAGCTGGTATGTTATTTCTACGATTATTTCTTAAAAGAAAACATGAAATACTTTCATCCAACAATGAAGTTTGTTTGAGCAGGTTCTGACTTTTTTGTAATTGGTTTCTTCCATGCATTCCCTAATTGTCATTATGGTTGGCTGTTGTTGGTTTGTTTTTGATGAGGCTCCCGAACGCTCATTAAGCATTATCATAAAGACCTCGACCCAGAGTTTTAGTGTATTTAATTGCTCCCATTTGCGCTACGGTTATTTTTGATGAAATACAACGTTTTTTTTATTTATAACCGCTCACTAAATATTTTTGTGATAGCATGGTCTCGAACCCAGAGCACCATTTAAGCAGCACCCTAAGCTCAACATTTTAGCAAAGAAAAAAATGCAGTTGATTTTGCTTTAGATGAATGAGTGAAGTGGAATTTGTTCATGATAATAGTGTTTTTTGTTGTTGTTGTTTAACAAAAGAACAGACTATAATATTTATTGTGAAAGTGGAACTCTGTGAATTTAATATGTAAGTAGGTGGAAGATTTGAGAGCATGTTTATTAGTTATAAATAAGCATCCAAGTAAGCTCAAAATGACAAAAAATAAGTAACAATGAACCTGGTTAGCTGTCATACTCGAGATTACTAGTTGAGACTTATTTTGGGATGAGTCACATCCAGAGATTATTTTTCACAGTTTGAATTTGTTAATTATATCGTAAGAATAATATAATTGGACTGTTTGTAATGTACAATTCGAGATGTTGTTAATTATGTATTGTCTGTTAAATTTGTTACTTTTGTTTTTTATTTAGTGTGTCGCATGTTCAAAACATAAATACACAATGGCCGTAACATAATATACGCATCGAGAATGTCCGGGACAATAAGACCAGTTGGTACAGCGAGTCCGAACACCGTCAAGAGTGACGTCACAATGAACGCGGTGGCATTTCCTATCAATCATTCGTCATCAAATTCTTCCAATCCTGACCTGGCCAGTTTGTTCGAGTGTCCAGTCTGTTTCGATTATGTGCTGCCGCCCATATTTCAGTGCAGTAGCGGACACTTGGTGTGCTCGAATTGCCGTCCGAAATTGACGATTTGTCCGACATGTCGCGGGCCACTGGGTAGCATTCGGAATCTTGCGATGGAGAAAGTAGCCAACACCGTCCTCTTCCCGTGTCGGTATTCGTCTTCCGGTTGCCCGGTGACACTACCGCACACCGCTAAAACGGAGCACGAGGAGTCGTGCGAACTGCGGCCATACGCGTGCCCGTGTCCGGGCGCCTCGTGCAAGTGGCAGGGCTCGCTCGACGCTGTCATGCCACACCTCATGCACGCGCACAAGTCTATTACCACACTGCAGGGCGAAGACATTGTGTTCCTGGCGACCGACATCAACTTGCCAGGCGCCGTCGACTGGGTGATGATGCAGTCGTGTTTCGGCCATCACTTCATGCTCGTGCTAGAGAAGCAAGAGAAATTCGAAGGTCACCAACAATTCTTCGCCGTTGTGCAGCTCATCGGTTCGCGTAAGCAGGCGGAGAACTTCGCTTACCGTCTGGAGTTGAACGGACATCGGCGACGTCTGGCCTGGGAGGCGACGCCACGTAGCATACACGACGGCATACAGTCGGCCATTCTTAACAGCGATTGTCTGGTTTTCGATACGAGCATAGCTCAGTTGTTCGCCGATAATGGCAACCTCGGCATTAACGTTACAATCTCCGTTTGTTGAGCCTCTTCTATTAACAAGAAACCGTGGCGGTTTTGCAGTTCGCGGGCAGGTTTTAAATTTTGCAAGTTTTGTTTTATTCTCAAGGAATAGCATTGGAAGAGACAGTTCCGTGCTTCAATCGGAAGCACATAGATATATATATATATAGAGTGGGGTGTGGCTTGTATATAAACGATATACATACATGTATTGTACTATACATATTCGTGTGTAAATTTAACAGGTGTCTTCTCAGCTCCTATAGTTTCTGAAGTTCGATTTTACTCCAGTTAATACTTACGCTGGTTTTTGGAATTTTTGGAGCTAGATCAGGAATTTGGGGGAACGCTCGTCGTTTAAAGTGTGATAACACGTCTTCTTGAATGACTAGAAAACTGTCAACAATCTGTTGTAAATACCACCTAACATTTTAGGGGCAGCTTTTGTTGTTGTGTAATTCAATTTAATATTCGAAATATTTGTAAATACAGTTCAATACAAAGATTTTTTTAAAAACGCCCGACTCGTCATTTGTTTTGTGTCAACGGCCTGGAGGCAATAAATATTTGTGATAAGTACACCTTTTGAGATATTAATGTATAATTCAAGGAATTCCCTAATGGTCATTCCTAACAAAAGAAGTTCATAAAATGATTGACAACTCAACCTTAGCTAACAAAAGAAGTTCATAAAATGATTGACAACTCAACCTTAGCTAACAAAAGAAGTTCATAAAATGATTGTCAACTTAACCTTAGCTAACAAAAGAAGTTCATAAAATGATTGGCAACTCAACCTTAGCTAACAAAAGAAGTTCATAAAATGATTGACAACTCAACCCTAGCTAACAAAAGAAGTTCATAAAATGATTGACAACTCAACCTTAGCTAACAAAAGAAGTTCATAAAATGATTGACAACTCAACCCTAGCTAATAAAAGAAGTTCATAAAATGATTGACAACTTAACCTTAGCTAACAAAAGAAGTTTATAAAATGATTGACAACTCAACCCTATCTTTAAAAGTATTTTTGATATCTTTATCGGCCGATACATTAGTGTCATGGCTGTCCTTGCAACAGCCTACATAAATAATATCTCTATTTAGGATATGAAATTTGCATATTATACTTTATTGGAAAGAAGGAGAGAAATCGGCTCGATCTTGTTGTTTGTAGATAGAAAACGTTAGAGCACTTAATTGTGGAACTGGTTAGTGCAAACGCTCGGAAAGCCTCTTTTACTTGCAGCCTCAACCTCATGATACCTCTTTACTGGGCGCAATCTTATTGTGTGACGAATTGAAAAAAGTTCTTAATGCCCTACTTAGATAGGCGGTGACGTGCCTGCCCGATATTGACTGGTTATTCTCCGGCCAAAGACGACCAATGAAGCTTTTTTGATACCTTTGATTCCTATCACCTAACTCAAGCTATAGAACTTCACAAAGGGACTAACATTCTAGCAGCAAACTTTATGTAGAAGGTGTTGTCCACATCCAGGCATGGGTGACCACGACACATATATCCTTGATGATATAACCTTAGTAGGCCACTAAACAAAGGATATCTGTCTGGAATTGCTAAAACAGATCTATTAATCACACGTCAAAAATCAAGTCGAATATCTATTCTAAGAATTGCAACCTGAATGCCGTAAGCAAAATATATTGTTCTACTTTCATGCAAGTCTCATGAGCCTTATCTATCATATACCGGTAAGAAGATATGAAGGGAAATAGCACGTATCAAATCACTCGGTTGAAATAGGGTTAAGCTAGCGTCTCGATTATTCTATAAAACTCGCTAGTTTCAGAAAGTTACTTCAGGGAGCGTTCACATCACATATTACGTCACCAAGGGTGGGGGAGGATCAGCCAATTGTTGACAAACGGGAAGGATTATGGCATCAAAAAGAAGGACATGATCACCAGAATTTATAAATTTATGGGGGGTAGAGGTAACTTTGGGTAAAAAAATTGATGACGAAATATGTAAACGTTCCTTTAGCGTAATTGAATAAACTTCCAATACAACCTTTTCATTTTAAAGATTTGAACTCATACATAAATGGTGCGGTAAGTGATCACTTGCGTCTCTTTTCGTAAGTTTACTCTACTACCTGACAATTCGAAAAGCATAATTTTGATTATTTTTTAACTTTGTAATTAACATGCTATTTCTATGGGTATCCGGAAAATTGCCCCCCACGAAAATTACCCCTAAGAAAATTTACCCCCCAAGAAAATTACCCACCGGAAATTTCCCCTCAAGAAAATTGCACCATAAGAATACTTCCCCCGTAAAATTGCCTTCCCTCCCCGGAAATATACCCATGAAAATGATGCGGTGGATGGCATTGAAAAGCAAACATAAACTTCTAAAAAAAGAATTATTTTTAACAAAATAAAAACTGTATATGTGTAGCACCTCTCTACATATCATTTGATGTCATTCTACATTTTGTTTTCCTACCATGGCAACCCATACCATTACATCATTCACAAACTCATACGTGTCATATGCTCAGCGTCCCATAGGTCTCATTATAACCTCATTAACCTTTTGTTTACACGTTTACATTTGTATATATATTGAACGACAAAAACTTCTTCTCCCCTTTTGTAAAGAGAACACCAACGTAGATTGAGCGAGAACAGTTGTGACGTTTTCATTTTGGAATTGATGGTTCAAACCACGAAACCTTTGAACTATTAAATATGTAGTAATGCTATATATAAACGAGAAGAATACCAAACTCTCGGAAAGTAGTAAATGAACAAAAAAGAAGAGTTTTCTAAAACGTTAAATGTTAAAGAGTAAAGTAAGTTAGAAAAATGGCTAAAAATAGCTAAAAGTTAATGTTGCGGGCAATACTTCTAATGTATTGCAAACGGTTTCGGCTTGCGAAGTCGTCTACAATGTTTAAAATTCTTTGGTTATTATCCAGATATCGTCTCCTTTGCGCTGGTGGTGGGTGGCCTGCTTTGTGCTGGTGGTGCGTGGCCTGCTTTGTGCTGGTGGTGGGTGGCCTGCTTTGTGCTGGTGGTGGGTGTTCTGCTTCCGCTTGGACAATATTTAGCCGATCAAGAGACTCTGACTCTTTCAAAAGTTCCTAAAACTTCCAAAACTTTGGATGATAGCAGGTACATATTCCCTGGAACTTGTTGTCCCAGCCTTCTATTTTGTTATTAGCTCTTGGCATTTCTTGCGCTGTTCGGTGGAACATGTTCCACATTTCGATTGCAAATGTTGGGACTGCTCGAGGTCCATTTCGACGGAACCTGCCAATGTATGTATCCTCAAAATAGTCCAATAGATCGTCAACATCTTCACCATAAGTTTGTCGGATCAGGTCGGACAGTCTCTCGAAAACATCAATAACGTGTTGCGGAGGTATGAACGCCAGAGCTGGTATCTGCCATGTATTGCTCTTGCAAGCCAACACCTTTTATTTTTTCCAAATATCTTTGGTCAGATGAAAGAAACATCCACTGATATCAACGTTTGAGAATAAAACTGCATTCATTGCTGCAATCTCAAAATCAAATAGTATTGATTGCGGTTGATTTCCAGCTGGTACTCTGTTTTGCAAGTCGGTAAAATAGCGTTCATACGTAGCACCGGTTTTGTTTGGAAGCAAGGCATAAACGCAAGGAATCGTTCTTCCATGTACTCTTGCGTGTGTCCAGGTGCAGGTGTACCAGACGAATTATTTAATAGACTTTGTCGCTTTAATATTTTTTCATCACCATAAGAAAAGGTGATAAAAAGAGTTTCGCTACGTTTTAATTTTATTGGAAAGTAAAGGAAAAAAAACAATCGTTTTTCTTGGGTGGCAATTTTCTTGGGGGGTAAATTTCCCGGGGGCAATTTTCCGGGAATCATTTCTATGTTCTATGTTGTTTCTTTTCTTAGAAATGCTACAGGTGATGCGCAAACGGAATTTGGTGATACAAAAACAAGGAGGCACATTCTAAAAATTTCCCTTTTATCTAAAAATAAATATTTACACATACAAAACTCGCCGCGGACTGACGCCCTAAAAATCATCGCCATTGATAAAACGACAATTTAGTCTCGGAAAGTGTGGCCAGAAGGTGCGAATCGAAAGCACAGAAACTCAGCACGTCAAAGATGGTCCCGCAAGTGGTCGGAATCTTTTGAAGCTGGTTGCCATGGTTACCATCCCACAACAAAACCTGCACGAAATGTCGATTGAAAAAAATATATGTTTTGTTTGCTTTTTCCACGCAAAACAATTTAGAAAAGTTCACGAAAATTAACCATTACTTTCACTAAGTAGTCGATTCTCTTGGCGACTTATATATAGATTTTTTTTCTTTTGTATGTTGAAGAATGCTGCCTTAATATGGAAATCTCAAACTGCGTATTGTTTACCGCTGAACTTGCTTCGTCGCCCGCGCACACTAGCAGACGATCTGGCTCATCGAGGTATGCAAAAAGGGATGATCGAGTCAACGCTTGAGCACGGTTCCCTCCGAAACATTGCTGCTTGAGGATCGTTTGCAACGGGTATGACGCATCGGAGGACAGCGAGCAAACCTGAGGTAAGCGAGTTTAAAAAGACTATATAATTCAGAGCGTTCGAAAAATTTACGAATAAAATCTTAAAACCTCGTTAGAAAAAAATCAGCCATTAAACTGCGCTAAATAAATAATATTTATAAGAATGACATGCAAGTGTCATTTAAACAAAACGAAAAAGTTGAGCGAATTGTAGAATATTCAGTCAACTTAACGGATAAAGTACCACACCATTCTGGTCCGCAAATTACACATTTTTATAATTCACTGCAAAGAGAATCAAAAGTCCTAACATTATATACAACAGATTGCAGTTAAATTGAACTTATTGTAGTGACGTAGGCTGGATTAGATTGATAGATATTTTTAATTCAGACGTGAGGTGACGTATTCATAAAGTTTTAGTAGGATTGAAACCAAAGGCCGTTTTCTATTCACGGTCAATTCCAGAAAAACTACTACCGTATGCGGTCAGTACGGTCTGTGAATTACACCCTTCATTGCACAGATTGACTCTCTTCCTCCCGGACCCTTCATTGTACAGATTTACCCTCTACCTCCCGGACCCTTCATTGTATAGATCGACCCTCTACCTCCCGGACCCTTCGTTACAAAGATTGACCTTCTACCTCCCGGTCCCTTCATTGTACAGATTGACCCTCTACCTCCCGGGCCCTTCATTGTATAGATTGACCCTCAACCACCCTTCACGTGCATGTGATGTCATTTGAATCAAAATAAGAAAAGAAAGAAATGAAAAGGAGAGGAAGAACAATAGTCAACAACGGAAATACGTAGACAAGAATAAACCCACTAACTAATAGTAGGGGATTCTACTCACCGAGTGGCAAACTCGAACAGATTTTTTACTCGGTCGTTGCGATAGCAAGCAATGGCGAGACGTTGGTTCGTAGAATAATCCCGAGCAAGAACCTGTGAATGGTGGTTATAATAGTGGTATAAAGATTATTGTATATCGAGTTACGAGTTCAATTTCACTCTCGCAGTATTCACTTTTGCGTTCAATCCAATAACAACTGGCAAACAGATAAATGATAAATATCACAGAGTGGTCAATGATTAGGTGTTTCCAAAGAGTTTGCTAACTTTTTCATTATCACCAATTAAAATCTAAATTTAATTTAAAATCTCTTTCAAATATTATACATAATACTTCTTTTTTTTACTTTATAATGACTTTTTGCTACAATGAATCAACTAGTGCTACTAAATTATTTACCTTCTGGCAGTAGTAACGGATGCTCAGTGTAGGTGACATCCTGCTCGTTGAGAAGAAACCAGCCTCCTTGCAGCGTCCCCACCAGTAGTCCGTCAACACCGCCAGACGCCACATACGCCAAGCTGACCACTGGCACGCAAACGCGCGGCGCCACTGACGCTAATACGACGTCAGGTTTCCGCGTGTCATAAACGCTCGTTGAGCCGTTCTGTAGACCGGCGTAAATGTAGTTGGGATCGTTGGTTTTCCAACTACACGACCATACTGGTGACAGACACGTGCAGCTGTGAAGAAGACGATATCAAAAAAATTTAGGAATGCTTCCCCTATTTCAATTGCCAACCTGCTATCATGTTACGAACTAAGATGCTGAAAATAAACTTTGAACAACAGCTGTTTGTGTTTTACCAACAACTCAAAGAAAAAATACTTTTAAAAGGGCTTACAACTTGTATATAAACTAATTCAAAAATATATGAAATCAGATTTTGTTTTATATATCTTTTTATCGCATTTATTTTATTTTATTTAACACCATATTGTACTTTAAAGTTTCGTTGAAGATGTTTACAAACACGCCGCCATTGTTTTAAAATGTTGAGGCAATATGAAAAATAGTGTTAGTCAATATTTTAGTACCTTTGTACGTGAAATTGATGAAAAGGTTGACACAACCTCAAAAACTCGAAAGAACTTCATGACATCCATCAAATAAGGTTTTCCGCATCAAGGCCGAATTCAGACAACTTTGAAGAAAATAGTCCAGAGATTGTGTCACACCCAAAAAAATGAGTCTACATCTGCTGTTACCAAACGAGAGTGGTTATAGCAAGGTGAAGGAAAAAAAGAAATGAAACTGGTTTATCCCTCACACTTCGACTTCGAAGGGAACAGTAGGTCATCATCTTCTTCAGATGATCTCCAACAAAAAAGAGGGTGGAAATTAACAAAAACCATTTTTCAAATAGTACAAAAGGAAGATCGTGGGGAATGGGAACTACCATTTTACTTAGCAAAATATTCAAATGAAATGTCGTACATTCAAGCCCCGGGATATTACTGAAAACATTATAGAGGACAATCCAGAAACTCGTTCGAAATAACGCCAGCAAGTACATAATTAAGCATTTAGTCATATATAACAAATAAATAGAAATCAGTCGGTAATTTTTCGTTCTGCAAAATAATCACAGTTTCGTGTGGCTTTCCACACAGAGTAGGCTAAGATACTTCAACAAAGTCAGCAAACAAACAAAATATACTTATGTGGAAGATAGTAGCTAGTAAATATTTTGGGTCAAAGTATTCTGATTAGACCATCTTTTTTTGAGGTTCTAAGGATTCTCTGAGGTTCTGACTGGTTGTTTACTGGTATCTAATGTGAGTTTAAATGGCATGTGGTTTGCCATATGGCAACTCTGACAGTTTCAGGCAAGAACTGAATCACATAACAGATTCAATTTGTACGTAAACTTTCTACATGTTTTCCAACCGGAAGAAAACGAAGAATTTCGAGTGTGTACATAAACTTTCTCTGTTTTCCAACCGGTAGAAGACTCAGAGGTCTGGTGCAAAAAACCAAACAACAACAAACGTGACACAGAAGAGCCATTCTAGGGGGAACAAACACACATCTTTTTTACCAGCCCCAACAGCCCCTGCTTTAAGAGAACCAGTATCCCCAAATAAACCCTGACTATATACATATTTTCTATGTTTATCACCCAACTGATTCGCACTAAAGTTTACCTTTGAACAACCTTGTTGTCAATCATACTCGTAATCTTCATTGTCTTATCAGTAGAGGCGGTCAACAGTAGACGGTCACCGCTGCCATTGAACTTTGCATCTCGTATCGTGTTCTGGTGGATTGACGTGTACTCGCTGGACCGTGACTCGAGTGAATTGACCTGCGGAATACAAACACATTTGTCGATTGTGTTTCTCAAGAAATCAATGAAATTCAACAAATTCTTCTCTCAGCATTTTTCATGAATCATAATAAATTGATGTGTTGCAAAGACTTTCAAAGTATTTCAATAGTATTTAATGTTAGAAAAAATTATTTTGTCAATTTATATCATTAAAAAGAATTCTATTGTATTGAAAAAAGCTTAGGCTTATGTTTATGAAAAATGTATATTAACCGATTATTTGTTATATTTATTAGTATGTTGCAAAATATGATGTAATGTAATAAAATGGCTAATGTTGGAGAAATCATCTAAAAAATCTTCCTTTCACTGTCATCCCAAATTTTTATCGCAAAAACGGGAAAGTTGAAACGGCAAATATTATATAATAGCAAAGATTACCTTTAAGATACCATACCCTTTGAAAAGCTGATTCGGACTCGGTTTTGAAACAACAAACAACATGTTGGTTTCTTCGTAGGCCATCACTCTTGCTTCTTTCTATGAAGTGGAAAAAAAATAAATTAAAATCCACTCATTTATTAAATTGTCTTGATCACTCCCATCAAAAGATAGTAGTACTCACGGTAGCCACTTGGAATGATTTTTGTAGAACAAATGATTTATTTGGTACAGTCACCGCAGATCGATTTGATTTGACTGGTTGAGGCATGGAACACGATTGACTCAATGTTTCAGCTATCCTTCCAGATGCAGAACGACTATAGAAAATAAAAATGAGATATTTCTTTTAGTATTATTTAGACTATAACATTTATATTTTAGAATACTAATTATTATTATTATTATTATTATTATTATTATTATTATTATTATTATTATTATTATTATTATTATTATTATTATTATTATTATTATTATTATTATTATTAATATATTATATTATATTATATTTATACAGATCTTTAGTAAAAAGAAATATACTGCTATAAATAGAGGACATAAGATTTAATATACATGTATTGTTTAATGATACAAGCATATTTAAGCAGTACAATGGCCCAAGCATTTCGATCAGAACCATAATGTTCCAGTCACGTTGAATCTTGGCACATCACTGGAAGTACTGCACTCAGTTTGTTTGTCAGTGAAGTTGCTTATTCTAGAGATTCTAGTATATACATAAAGTTGTACGTTTGCGGTGTTTGGTGTGTCTCCTTCCCTTGTTGTTGTTTCAATCGCTCCATCTCGGCGTTCAACATCTGGCACTGCAACAGGGCTTTGTTCTTCGCTTCTTCGGCAGTTAAGCGTTTGTACTTTTCCTCAAGTAATTCCGTCTTTATTCTGTGAGAATCAGAAACAGTCAAAGAAAAAAATATATAAAAAATATAGAGTTAATGAAAGATGCTGTCAAATATAAGAAAAGAAAAAATAAAGGGAAAAACAGTCTAAGAAAGATAATAATTAAATTAAATTAAATTAGATCATATTAATATTAAATAAATTAGTTTATAACAAATTTAAATCTGTAAAAATGATATATAGACGAAAGTAATATTTCAAAATGATAAGACTTATGATCTATATACTCTATCAAATTTAGTCAATTCAATTCACCAAAGGAACAAAACAAAAAATTAAGGAATAATATACAAGATTATAAGGTCATTTAAAAACAGCATGACTGACCGTTCACTTTCACACGTGTCAAGTGCTATTAATTTCTTTGCGAAAATGTTCCGTATATCTGATGGTTTTGCACGCATTTTGCAGTGCGGACAAAACTTGTTTTTCGGCTCTTTCAACCACCTTTCAATGCAACTGAAGAAACAAAATATTCTAGCCCGAGAATGCTCCAGTTGCTGCAAGTTTTTATTAGAGAAGCAATTAAGAAAGAAAAAACATTTCAAGTTAACATGGCTCAATTTATCAGGATTGTACTGATATTATATATGAATAAAACAAAAACTCATAATTACGGAAATGAATTATTATTGCTATGGTGATCTTTATTTAATAATGTATTTATTATAGTATCTTACTAGACTGTTGTTGATTCGTTGAGTTTATATTTTGAATAAAGCATGTATGTATCTTTACATGGATTTGGTGATAAAGTATTTATACTTTCTACAGATCCCCAATCAATGCATGTAAATTTTTGAACAAGTTTTACAGTTGTTGTTTGTTTTTTATGCAACAACATGTATTGATTGAAACCAAATAAATATCATATTATCTAAATATATTTCTGATATTATTTAATAATTTTTTATTATTAAATATTATCAATTGCACAAAAGACAGTTTTGGAATAAAACCTAGATGAAAATAATTGTTTAAAGCGAGAGAATTGAAGAGAGATAAAGTGAATGACCAGCAGAACCTACTAGAAGAAATAAAAAACAACTTCAGTGCAAAGAAGCTCAAACTTCTTGCAGCAGTTTCTGAAGCAGGCGCCTCAAGTTGGCTTTCTTTCTTACCATTAAAATCACACAATTTTTATTTGAACAAGCAGTCATTTTTCGATAGTGTATTGTTGAGATATGGGTTCCGACAAAACAAAAAAGAGAAAAAAAAACGAATATTATTGGAGGTGGAACACGGTTCCTTTACACCCTTAGTGTTTTCTTGTTTTGGTGGGAAAAGTTTGGAAACTTCTATGTTTTATAAACGCTTAATATCTATGATTACAGAAAAGAAAGACACACAGCATTCAGCAACATCAAGTTGGATAAATACAAGGATCAGCTTCAGTTTACTCCGTACAACGTTACTTTGTATCAGAGGATCAAGAAGTCACAAGACAGAGACAATCAAACCTGATCTCAAAGAACTGGAAGTAAATGCTTTTAAAGCCAACATCAAAATAATTATTTTATTATATTTTTTATCTTTTAAATAACTTCTGTATATATATTTTTTTAACCTTTTTGCCCTTTTTCAGAGGCAGCTTTTTGTAAAAACTATTTTGTTTATTATAATAAATTCTTTTAAAAAAAATAATTTTTTATTATTAAAACTTATAAAATATCCTAGGAAAGTCCAGGTGGACTACTAATGAATGACATACAGGGCATGGAATAAACTATATGACAATAGGAATACATTTACCTCCTTCCAAACAGGTGGCCACATTTTACTGAACACAAACGATGCTTTCCGGATGATGTCCAGTCTTCAAAACAAATTGGACACTGATGATCCTTAAGGAATATCAGTGGTTATTATGATCCACAATTATCGAATAAAACTAAACAATGAAGGATACAGACATTTCCTATCACTCTATCATACTTTCAGATTCAGGTTGAAGTGCAGTTATGTCACTCCTTCACTGAGCAGCACTTTTATAAATCATAACATAAATAAATAGAAACATTTAAAACCCCTTATAATAATCATAAAAACTAATAATTCTATGAGTAAAATATAACATTCCATCAGACAAACGTCACACCTCTTCAAACGAAGTGTCTTTATGAACTGCTGCATCCTGTTGCATGCTATTTGTTGCCAATCCCGGAGTGGTTTGAGATGAATTTTCACCTGTTTTTAGCGTGGGTGGAGGGGCTGAAAAGTGCTTAAGTGCTTTATATGAAGAAATCACACTATAACTGACGAATTTTGCAGTCTTGGTTCACATTAAGAAGATTTAATCTTGCAATCTTAAGAATTTTGAAATATGGTTTCCACAATATCTGTAGTAGAATCTTTTCTGTGTTGATGTAGAAAAACACAAATCAACACAAATGTGCACTCAAGTGTATCAATTAACCAAACAAAATACTTAGATTTAAGAGGTTTTACATTTGTATGTAAGTATAAATATAGCTGAAAGATCATCAAGGTGGGTCCTGGTAAACAGGTATGGTCTAAATAGTTTTTCAAATCTGAAAATCAAAATTTTCATGTTTAATTTTCATTGATTAGTTGAACGTTTTTCTTCTATGACTGGGAAATGTTGAAATTCAAAATCTCGAAGATAAATAAACCAGTAATAAACAATGCTTCTTTAGTCATTTGACTTTCTTCTCTGTCATTCCCTTTTTGTTGGAAATAATTCAACATTATGTTTTTGAAATTTTTTGTGCATGGTCTAGTGGTCGAAACTTATGTTTCTGGCCACAATTGGCCCAGGTTCGATTCTCGCTAGATACAGAAAAATTGTTCAAAACGTGAATTACTTGAAAAACTTACCACGGGTTAACCAAAGCCTTGTGAGGGAAATTTGACTAACGGTCGAATAATAAGTTACAAAAATGTACTTTCCAACAGTGGACCCCAGTGGAAACAACTACAGCACTTTCTTGTGGTCTGGGTTTTCTGGATTATTCACTTAAAACATGAATCATTATTATTATTTCCAGCTAGCATTAAAAACGTGTTTATGAAATGAGAAGGTGGAAACGATCTGGACAAATTACTGTGATTCTTTTGAAAACCATCAAAACCATTTCGATTAACAACAGTTCTGTTGTTTGTTGATTGATAAAGTAAAGTAAAGACTGTGTGATCTCATCTAATTGTGCTATTTCTAGAGTGCTATTGCTTGTCATAAAACAAAAATTATCGGAGTAAATAAGACAGAGGGACACAATGAGTTCTCATTATTTTCTTTTAGTTGCATAATCAAGAGTACAATAAACATATCTCACATGCCATTTCAACTTCTGTACTTGTCTCTTCTTCTTCCTCATTACCATCATCATCTGAATCAACCACAATAGTCACTTCCTCCATATTCACTGCTGCTGATGGTTCTGGATATCTTCACCTTTTTAGATAGTTATTTCTCAAACTATTCTAGAGCAAAGAAAATTGTACAATATGAGTATTTCATGCCAAAAAATATAACAATGAATTTAGAAAGGAAATTG
Source organism: Candelabrum cocksii (assembly GCA_963930725.1). Taxonomy (NCBI): domain Eukaryota; kingdom Metazoa; phylum Cnidaria; class Hydrozoa; order Anthoathecata; family Candelabridae; genus Candelabrum; species Candelabrum cocksii. The sequence goes on along the minus strand of OZ005677.1, from coordinate 1,983,911 downwards.
TAAAACACCATTGAAATTACTTTTGAAATCGAAAATACTGGAACTGTCAAGTAACATAACCTTGGCTTAACCTAAATATAACTTTTGCCTTGTTTACAAAATTCGTTTGCATTTTGAATTTTCACACAAATTACTCTTTGTTCTCCATCGCAGATATATTTATTTGTTGCCCACATGGAGAAAATGTGTTACAGATTGAGGAAGAAATGTCAATAAATTCATTGGACATTAATCCTAAAGTGACTCAGAAGTTAATTGCTGGTAAGTGAAGTCTTTCTTCATATCAGTAGACTACAAAATGGACTTTCCATTCATTTATTTTTAATTTAAATAGTTAACTGATCATATTTTTAGTAAAAATGTGATTGCAATACTTTCACAGCTGGAATATCTCATGTTAAAGATGTGTTGTTTTATTCTGCATACGCATTGGAGAAAAAAGCTTCCCTGAGTAAAGCTGAGGTTGCCGAAATTTTAACACTTGCTGCAAGGAAATGTTTACAGAAATGTTCTTTTCAATTGGCAAGGGATTTTCAAAAGGATGTAAGTTAAAATTACTGATAATGGGATCCCAATATTTCTTCACAGTAATGGTTAAAAAAACTATTATGTTCAGGTCTTATCCAATCAGTAGTGTGAACTAGGGTTATAGAATTTGTTATGTTTATGTAAAAACAAAATTCTAAAACGCGCGGTCATCCGTTAAAACTGGAGAAAAATTTTACCCGACTGGAGTCTCGAAAGCATTTTTTCACACAGAGAGTAGTCAATAATTGGAACACAATTCCCGAGGACATTGTAAATGCGAAATAAATTGCTATTTTTAAAAGACTTTTTGATATATATTTTACTGACATTAAGTTTGTTATAGACTAATCTTGTTCTAAATCTTAAACAGCCGATTTTTCTCGATTTTTTTTTTTTTTTGCATTTTGCATTTTCTGACTTTCTGGTGTTTTGAAATGTAGAAGAGTTTTTAAAGGCAGATTTTATTCCTCCACAATCTAAATTTTTATTTCATTTGGTAGATTTTTGGATTGTAAGCTTTTAAATAAATCCATGTATGTAATGTTTTGCCAAATAAAGGTCCTACGTCACTAATTTTGTGCCCCCCCCCCCCCCCCCATATCGAAACCCGTGTCGACGGCCATGTCTATGATATATCTGCATGTCAGGTATTTTCACAAGTGTTTGATAGTTTTTGGCATCTTAATTCAAGGATCATTCTTGTAAATCCTTTTTGTATCAATTTTTGTGTTTCTTCAGAAAGGAATGAAGCAATCCATTTGAGGAATTTTATTCTTTTATTCCATATGTTTCAACAAGAAATGTTTTTTTATCAAAGGCTTTTGAAATCTATTATGCGGACCCTGTGTTCCTCATTAGTGATTGAAAACAATTGAAAACATAAATTATCATTCTCATTGTGTCTCATTCTAGTTCAAATATAATATAGATACCAAATTGGTTTATTTTTTATATAAATACCTAAATAAACACTGGATAAAAACTTTTGGAAGTCCTAATTTTAGAACTTTTCCTGTGTTTGATTTAATTAAATTTCTTTGACATCTGGTGTAGCAGTACCACTGAAACATTTAAAAATGATTTTCTTTGCTATCTGATGCTAATGCTACCAACAGATTTATGTAAGCTAGAAATGGAGCCAACAATTAAAATAGAACTATACAAAACAATGGCTTTCTTTACAGGTTTTAACATTATCAACTGGTTGTAGAGAAATGGACAAATGTCTTCATGGGGGTATACTTTTTCCTGGAATAACTGATGTTTGCGGTGAGAGTGGTAGTGGGAAAACACAATTGTGCATGCAGATAAGCTTACAAGTGCTGACAAGTAAGGAACAATGTAAGTTTCGATACGTGTACACTCTGTACATTTATTAACAATTCTCGATGTTTTCTATTCCATTTTAACAATTTTTATTCATTCATTCTCTAATAGAAAAACATTCTATATTGCATAAAAAAATTTCTAAAAATCAAGACAAACTACTTTACCAATGCATTTTTGTTGTCGTTGAAGGACAGGGACATTGCCCATTGTTTTAATTCATTCTCTAATAGATACATACATTTTTGTGCATATATGGCTACCGTATTTTATTTATTTTTCATTTTCAGTCGTTTTGTACGTGTGCACAGAAGATGCTTTTCCTGTCAAGCGATTGCAACAAATGGTTATTGGTCATTGTAAGAAGTTTCCAGCAAACAACCCAAAGGAACTCACAGACAGGATGTTTATCGAGCATGCTTCAGACATCGTAAGCACTACGTTTGATTTTAAGATGAGTTTAGATTGAACATTGAACTCACTCCACTGCCTATCATCTTACTTAATTGACTTATTCTTTGTAAAAAAAGAAGGAAATATATATAGAAAAGAACGGTGCAAAGCAAGCGGTTTTACAAATGTTGTCATTATTTTTAAGAGTTTGTCTCTGCAACAAATTTCATTGTTTCATGTCATTCAATCATTTACATACAAGCAAAATGTTATTAACACTTTATTATTTATTTATTTATTTATTTATTGTTTTTTACTATTAATTTTATTTAAAAAAAGTTATTATTATTACTATTATTATTATACTACTATTAAGAATCTTAATTAATTCAAAGAACAATATATATACAGATATATACAAATTCTGTTCTACCTTGGGTCCTATAAGTGATATTTTAAATTTTTTGGATTAGAAATAATTTTGAATTCCCATATAATTAAGTATTACTATATATTCTTAAAATTTAATTCACAATTTTACCGTTTTCAGTTTTGTCTTTGTTGTAAACAAAGCTGACTGATTTAAAATATAGTGTTTTAATCTTCTATTGAGATATCGCAAAAATAATAAAATAGAAAATACTTTTTCTGTTGCTGTTATTCAAATCAGTTGGTTGGATTAAGCAATTTTATTTCTTGCAAGTACCTGTTCTTACCAAATAAGCCAAGTGTGTGAAGTTTTAGTAACAGAGAATCATTGAGCCGAGTGGTACAAACCTGGAATCTGATGAAATTAAAAATTCGGGGGAAATTCGAGAAGGAAATCATCTTTTTCCTATTCCGAAAACGTCGCCGTAGCAGCAAAACAAATTCATAAACTTTGAAATATTTATAGATTTTAGGTATCGTATAAGAAAAATGAATGAAAAGTTTTGTTCATTTTGATTTCATCCTTTACATTGTTTATCTTTTTGCATAATTTGTTTGAATCGTGTAATATTTAATTGTATTTAGGATGACTTAATCACTTTAATGGACAAAAAGTTGTGTTCACTTTTTTCCCATTTCAACGTCAAACTTGTCGTCATTGATTCGATTGCCGCTCTTTTTCGTGGCCAATTCACATGCATGGCAGAGCGAGCTCGGTGTTTAGGGAATATCGGCGTGAAGTTGCACCGGTTGAGTCATCAGCATAAATTATGTGTTGTATGTGTGAACCAGGTTTGCTACTTCATACCTTGGCGTTAATATTGGATAGTATTAAATGGTTTCTATTCCAGGTCACCGATGATTTCCATCCAGTAAACGGCAGCACAAACATTGATGGGTAATACTGATTTACTAACCAGTAGGTGTTTGAGGCCATCTTTAAAACAAAACTACATTGAATGCAATGTATGTGTGTAATAACAGTTTCAATTAGGTTCAGGTCTTTATGGTAATGCTGAATTAGTGTTCGGGGAGCCTCGTTAAAACAAACCAACAACAGCAAAAAAAGTTATTTTCATTTTTTCCTACATAAAATTAAAGGTTCTAACGACTTTATTCTGGATTTAAAAGGTTAATCAGCAATAAATTGAGAATCAAGCTTTGTAGTGTTCAACTGTTGAAAAGTACTTGTGGTCACTGGGGTGCGTAATTTAAACTAAACATACCAAACTCAATCTCATATTTTTGCTTTTCTTTCATAATTTTATGTGTGTTTGGCGCTGGAATTTGCAAAGTGTTTTGTATTTACATATTAGTGATGTGCTATATTAACAAGATCAGCGATAGCACAATGGTAAGGCGTTCGGCTCTTAACCGAAAGGTTCGTTCCAGACCATGCTATCACAAAGTCGTTTAGTGAGCAGTTTTAAATAAAAACACTGTGCACGTTGTTTTTTTTTATAAGAAACCTAAGCAATGGGCTGAGCCTCGAGTTTCTTAAAATTTGGTCATTTTAAGGCTCAAAAGTTTCTTAAAATTTATCTTTTCTGACTGAAAAAAACAACGTGTATTTCATCAAAGATAGCCGTAGCACAAATGGGAGCAATTAAATACACTAAAACTCCGGGTCGAGGTCTTTATGATACCTTAAGCGTATTAATTAATGCTGGATTAATTTTTGCGAAACTTATTTTTGCGATTTTAGGCCAAAATGAATCCCGCTAAATTTTTAAAAACTAGCGATTTGCAAAAATAAATCCGTGGCGTAGATGCTGGTTACCCATTATATTTGTTTCCTCGCGTTGGTGATACAAAGTATCAACAAATGACTCGTAAATTCTCACAATTGCAAAAACACACATTTTTTTACCATCGAATCCCAAAAATTTAATCCAACATTAATTAATACGCTTTTAAGGTAACGCTTAATGAGCCTCGTTAAAAACAAACCAATCAACATAATCAAAATGGATTGGTTATCATTTTGTGTTGTTTTAATTATTTAATCATTGTTTGGTTGCTATGGGATTATTTAATTATTGTTTGGTTGCTATGGGATTATTTAATTACTATTTGCTTGCTATGAGACTATTTAATCACTGTTTGGTTGCTATGGGATTATTTAATCACTGTTTGGTTGCTATGAGACTATTTAATCACTGTTTGGTTGCTATGGGATTATAATGGGATTGTTTGGTTGATAATGAATTTCATTTGCTTGATTCAGAAGTCGAAAAGTTGTTCCTTCCCTTGGTATGACCTGGTCGCACTTGGTTACCTCTCGCATATTACTAAGCCGAACTGAATGGACAGTTCAAAAACGTAGCGAAGATGATCAAGTATTGTTTCTTTTTAAAATTTCTTTTATAAAAGGAAAATTAAATTTAATTTTAGCGAAGAGCGTATTTCAAATTATTATAATTATATTGGTTGGTTATCTTATTTTACGGAAAATCTAAGTTCTTTTTTGAATACATTTTGAAATTCTCTTCAGAGTTTAATCGCCAGTTGACAAAATTGTTGATGAATCAATTTCCATTTAACACTTTAGTGTAGATAACATTATGCAGAATTCATACAGGAAATCACATGTTTAAGATATCTAAAACACAGTTTTTGTTGTACATAAAATGATTCTTGAATGTTATCAATAAATTCCAATCAAATTTGTAAATAAATTAGCATAATTAGCATGATATCAATCATAATTAGCGGTTTCAATTTGTAAAGCAAACAATTGATTGATTTCAATTGATTTTTAAAAAATGAAACTTGAAAGATTTATAGTCATTTATTTATTTATATTTATTTGTGAGGAAAATGAAGCATGAAGGCAGATTTTGTCAAATACTAATATATTTCGACGACCGTCTTCAGTGTGTGACACATCACCTTTGGGTAGCCAAATTCTTCAATTGGCCCAATTGCTGACGATTACAAAGTCATTATTTTATTGGTCACTTGGACTTGGACTGCACCCCAACAAAATGTTTGTAATTGACAAAATTTGTCTTCCTTCACAATGCTTTTCATAATAATTACAGGGGTCGAATTAACGGTTCGTGATTCGTGAATCACGAATCGTTTTTCTATATTCACGAATTTAAAAACGATAAATATCTGAATATCACAAAGCCATAATAAAGAATATTTCTTTAAAAGTAACCATTTTATTTTTTACATGCACCGCTTGCCGTTTCTTCCTTATACCATTTACGCACCACGGAGGAGATGGTTTTAGACAAACGTGACTTTATTTCACACACACGTGCACCGGGCATGATTTTGAACATTTCAAAGAATCGAAACAAAGAATGAAACAAAGAAATCTATTCTTCAACTGAAATTGAACTTTCGAAACAACTCATATGTTATTTTTCTACGTTGAGAAAGCAGTTTACGAAGATTTTTAATATTATTTTTTGAATGGCGAGTTCAAGCAAAATTGAAAAGTGCGCAAGTTTCAAAACAGTTAAAAAGTGGGAACATCAGTTAGACTGTAAACTCGACTATGATGTGGTAAATGGAAAAGTATTCCAACTCGTTTGTCAAACGTGTAAGCGCTGGGAAAGCAGAATCAAAAATGAAAAAAACTTTTCAATGAATTGGATACGTCCAGGTTCAAAGACGATAGAAAAGGACAGTTTGAAGAAGCATCTTGCCAGCGAGCAACATAAGTTTGCAAAAATGCTTACACAAAAGAGCGATGTAGGAGCGGCAATTTACTTTAAAAGTGTTGTAGAAACAACTCCTATTGGGCGAGGAATAAGGAAAATGCAAGAGAAAGATAAAAGGGCTTTGGAAATCAAATTTAATACGGCATATCTCTTAGCGAAAAAGGAGCGTCCTTATAGTGATTATAGTGATTTGTTGAAACTGCAAATTAAGAACAACATTCAAGGTGTTACCCCAGGTTATCAAAACGATCGGGCCGCTGCTACATTCATAGATTATATTGCAGATGACCTTAAAGACGTGCTTATTAAAGATTTAGCTAATGCGAGATACTATGCGTGTCTAAATGATGGGAGCACGGACTGCGCTGTTCAAGAACTGGAAAGTGTGTACATTTTATTCTTAGACGGTGGTGTACCAACTGTACGCTATCTAAGTATGGAGACAGTTGAAAATGCGGATGCCCGTGGTATTAGACAGAGCATTGAGGAGGCATTTTCCCGAATTGGCATAACATCTTTGACGAAAAGATTAACCGGATTAAACGTAGACGGCGCTAGCGTAAATATGGGTATTCACGGAGGGTTAGGGGCACTCTTAAAAGAAGAGGCATTTTGGCTAATAGTTGTACATTGCTTTAATCATCGTTTAGAGCTAGCAATGAAGGATGCTTTTGATAATACTGAATTTTCAAAAGTTGACGAAATGCTGTTGAAATTACACTACCTCTATCAAAAGTCGCCCAAGCGTTTGCGAGAGCTTAAAAGGTTTTCTGAAGCTATGGAGCATGCTGTTCCTAAACCTAGCAAGGCAAATGGAACACGATGGATAGACCATAAATGCAGAGCAATGGAAAACATTTTAGAAAACTACGGTGCATATATTGCTCATGTTGAGTCACTCGCTACCACCAATTCTCAAGCCAAAAAGCGAGAGGAGTTGTCAGGATACGTAAAGAGGTGGAAGAATGCTAGTTATGTAGTGCATATAAGCATATACCTGGACATTTTAGCACCAATCCGTCGACTTAGCTTAGACTTTCAATAGAAAAAAATCGATTTTCTGATTTACTGGTTTGAAAGATTCTCCAGTATTTAAACACATTGTATCGTTACTTGATGTTTTTACGTGTCCGAAATAGAACCTTTTGTCGTTTGGTGATATTAGGGTTAACGAACTTCTCCAACATTTTGAGGAGCTTTTGGTTGATAATTTGTGTGACATTTACAAGGCACAAACAGAGTGGACAATTTTAAAGAACTATATTCTACCTATTCTACAAAACACTTCAGCAAACAACGCGTCATATTTAGATGTTTGGAAAGTAATTTTTAACAACACCGATATTTCAAAGGATTGTGCGAACATTTTACATATATTTGAAATTCTTTTGATCACTCCTTTTACAAATGTGAAAGTTGAAAGGGTCTTTTCGCGTATGAACCGTGTGAAAGGGGATTGGCGAAACCGGCTAGGTCGCGACCGTTTAGATGCCCTTATTCGTATCGGAGAAGATGGTCCATCGATTGAAGATTTCTGTCCACTAGCCTCGATTGATCGCTGGTATAGTGATAAAGTACGGAGAATCAATTCAACTTCACATAAATACCCTAATAAAAGGAAGAAAACAAATGCGAAGGAAGCCGTTGATTTAACCACGATCACCATGTCTGACTTGGAAAATGACTCATCCGGTTCAGAAGATGCTACTTCACAGTTGTTCATGTAAATTGTTCATGTACATGTAAAACCATTTCTTTATGAACGATATTTTATTTGGAAAAATATTCATAGTCTTGCTTGAAAAAAAGTAACCTTTATATTCTTAAAATAATGACCTGCTAAGCGACTAGCTAACAAAGCTTTTTCTTCTTCAATTAGGACAGTACGCAAATAAGTAAACACGCGTCACCTGTGAAGTGAATTGGTGGCACCAAGTGAAGCATGCAATAACGAGAGAGAATGAAAGAGAGTGATTTATTGGTCTTTCCAGTCCCCTCACTGTAAAGTTAAATTGCTATTAATATTACAATGATATTAACCGTTCTGCGTGTTTAAAAGTAAATTTAAACACAAGTTCACAAGAGTTTTACCTTCACCACAAGTCTCATTGTTGCTGGTTTACAATATTTAAAAATAGGGCTCTCTTCTACATGACTGAATTGGTTACGAATCGAAAATAGCAAAACCTCGCAAAAAAAATAAATTCGGCCAATCAACTGTAATCAACAAAACACGTGATATAAATGCAAGAAATCGCTTGTGCAGCATATTAAATATGGTAGCCGTCAACGGCGTTTGCTTAAAGTATGGGCTGTTTATTTAGTTTCATCTGTGCCATATTTGTGTGTTAAAACTTTAAGTTATTTATTATTTTGTTTTTGATTATGGAAATTAGATAAGGAACAAGTTTATAGTATGTAAGATAGTGTAGATAAATTCATATTTGTTCGTGAAAATGCTTCGTGAAACCATTGTTTTGGCAAAATATGGTTCGTGAAAGTCAAAAAAAAATTTGCCTGCCGCGCTAATTTTTCACGAAACACTTTACAAACGTTAATTCGAACCCTGAATTATTTGATATTTTATTGTTTTAATAAAATCTTTGTGGTTTTCCTGGAGAATTGAAACTTCAAATTTCCATAGAAACGCCAACCGAGTGAACAGAATGTCCGAAGCTTCAAAATTCTACTTGCCCCCCATTTGCCCCAATCGACCCTGTGTTATTTCACTGTCGATGCCGACGGTGTCCAAGACTGCAGAGCAATTTGATTTGCAATATTTTGTTTTCATTTTTCCCCTCATGTAATATAGCAGTTTTTGAAAATAGTTTTTTTGGGGACAATGAAACATGCTATTGATTTATAAATTGTAAATAATTTCTTTGTTTTTCACAATATTTTTCTTCGGATAAAAATATTTCAAAAAAATTTTAATGTTTAAATTTGTTATTGCTCATATTTAGATATTTTGTAAATTTGTTATTTACTTGCAATAAGAGTGTCACAGTTTTAAATATTTTCAGTCTCCCCCAAATAGTCAACTTTTAGTTTAGTTTTTTGTATGAGTTATTGACTAGAACAAGACAGAGAATAGGAAGCACTAATTGTGAATGAACATGCCTCCCAAAAAGAAGAAAGTCAAGAAGAAGAAGCCTCAGGAAAAGCAAATAGAAGAAGATACGGGCAGTTCGTTGTTTCAAATTGAGTCGTTACAAAGACATTTGGAACTACAAACGGAGATGTCTAGACGTGCGAAAAGCAATTGTGTCCAGCTTCATCAGAGTCTATTAGAGTCTGGGCAGGAAATCGAGAGAGTGGAGAAAGATAAGACGAGCATAACGATGAATCTAACGAGACAGTATAAAGATATGAAAGAAGAGTTGAGCGAACAATTGGAATCTTGTAACGCGGTTACTGTAGCGTGTAAAGAGAACATCGCAGAGTTGGACGGCAAACTGAAGAAAATCACCGTAGAGAAGGAAGATGTTGTGAAGACAAAAGATGATAGGATCTTCGAAATAGAGATGCAGATGAATCGGATGACAACTCTGTACGAAGATGTTCTCCAGGAATCGTTTAAGATGTTGACGGAGAATTTGAATGCAATGCAGAAAGAGTGGGATGCCGAGATGGATGGAATACAGCAGGAATTCGAAGATCGTTTGTTACAGTTTAGACTCGATTCCCCAGATATTTAAATGGATTATCCAACATTTAGTTTTAGAATTTCATCTTCATTATTCGGACGATAATTTCAGTTATAATTGACAAAGTTTGTTGTTTGAACTAAATCTTTGTCTCTTTGTTGTTTTATCTTTTTATATTCAAGTTTTTATTTCACCTTTATAGACGTATAATGAGTGTCTTCAAGTTAGGTGATTACTTGGTGGATAAGGTATACATAACACCTTTTTTTAACGTTAAAGGTTAACCTTGAATGATAATTAAAAAGTGCAAGAAATATTTAATAAAACGATTTCGTCCTAAATTCTAAATAATACTTTATACTTATTATTATTTATATTTATATTTAATAATATTTAAGCTGTGTATTAGAAAACAAAAATTTTACTTTATTTTATTGTTATGTTGAAATCTTTTATAATTACGGTTCTATATTAAGTGAGTGTAAGTAACTGATGCTCTAAAAACTTTATATACAAAAAGCTTCATATGCTAATGAATGGTATAAATATTGAGCTCTCGTTTGTTTTCTTGGTACCTATGTAGTTCCTAGAATTAATAATTATTGAATCACCTTTCATTCGTACATTAGTATTCGTTTCCAGGCGCCATCGTCAGCTTTATACATTCCTGATTTCATTACAGAGAGTGAGGAGCAAGCTCTTCTAAAACATGTAAGTAAAGTATTCTACATCTGAAATCGACGTTACTCTTCTGTTCTTAAGGTTTACAATGCACCGAAACCAAAATGGACCCAACTAACGAATCGAAGGCTTCAGAATTGGGGTAACTGCTTGATTAAGTTTCTATATTGATGACAATACTATTTGTATCCTACACAAAAGAAACATTAATTTCCACAAACGCCATTAAGTGTATTATTGTGTTGCGGAACGTTTCTACAAACTACTGCCAGTTCATTTGAAGAAGAACTGAGGTAACCACTGCATGTAAACCCTTAAACTTAATCATTCCACCGTTTTGCTCTGAAATAACTCAATTTATTGTGACAACAATGAACTGGAACCTTTTTCAAATTGCTAAGTCTGTTAACTAAGCTATGGAAATGGAGAACCAAAACAAAGAGTTGGTGGGTTCAAGGCTCGGAGAAACTGAAACTGATTATACTTTGTTGTGCTTCCAATTTGACAATCAACTTCTACAACAACATTTGAACTTTTAAATCAATAATCGTAAGTTAATTTCAGTTTATCTTTCAAAGTTTTAAAGTTACAAATAAATTAATTCATCGTGGAAAATTTTCTAACATCCTTATTTTCATTGCTGCCATTGTTTCTTTCAGGTGGATTGCCACATGCGAAGGTTAGAGCCTTTTAGTGGAAGCACTAATAACGCCATCTTTCTTCTTCAGGGGATGGTACAAGAAAAAATACCGGAGGTAAAAACATTCATTAGAAGTTTTGTTTTAAAATGATGGGTTGATAGGCAAGATCAATTACAAGTTACAGTTTGTTAATGCGAACATTGCTTAAATTGTCTGGCTGAACGAATTTGTTGATGCAAATGATGTCCTAATGATTTAACCACGTGTACCTCAATTTTGTTGGTTCCCACGTTAAACATAAAATACTTTTATTTTCGTCGCAGTTTTTTATTCTGCTATTGTTGTCTATGCAATATTATTTTTTCCATTAGTGGTTGGCTGAATATCTAAACAGACTTTCTTTGATGGATGTTTTCGATGGGAAATCTCCCAACCATGTTCTTGTGAACGAATATTTACCAACGCAAGGCATTATGGTATGGATATATTTTTCATTTTTGTTTTAGCAATTCAATACCTTGATCCAACATCCTTAATACTAACCATAATGGGATAAAGGTAAATGATTAATTTGATTTCTCTTGAAAAATTGTTCCCGTAGGTCTAATGCCAATTTATTTCTGTCAGCCGCATTTGGACGGCCCTCTGTTTTATCCGACCATCGCTACAATCAACTTGGGATCGGACGCATTCATAGATTTTTACGAGCAAGCTGAAAATGCCACGGTAAGCAATTTTGTAGTCTCTTTGAAACTGTTTATATATTTCTGTCATTTCCAGAAATGTATCCAGGATATTACTGTAGCGGAGGGGAGGGGTGGTTGTGTGATTAGTGGGCACTAGATTTAAAATTTCTGTTAATTTTGAAAAAACCTTGCCTCTACATAATGGAAATATCCAATATCAAATAATCATGTCATCAATCATTTATCAATTATTTTAATATCAATGTGTGCAGAATATATTGTTCTACTTTCATGCAAAGTGTCATGACTTTATCACATACCGGTAAGAAGATATGAAGGGGGGGGGGGGGGTTATCACATACCGGTATGGAGATATGAAGGGGGGGGGGTTTATCACATACCGGTAAGAAGTTATGAAGGGGGGGTGGTTTATCACATACCGGTAAGAAGTTATGAAGGGGGGAGGGTTATCACATACCAGTATGAAGATATGAAGGGGGGGGGGGGTTTATCACATACGGGTAAGAAGTTATGAAGGGGGGGGGGTGGTTATCACATACCGGTAAGAAGTTATGAAGGGGGGGGGGGCATAAAGAAATATCGAATGGAGTTATGGGAATCAAGATCTGAAAATATTCTTGTTTTTTGGCTTCTATTTTCTTCAATCTACCGCACGAAAATGTTAATTTGCGGTCAAAAGCTCGACTTTAAAGTAGATGCCTATGGATGCTAAAACCCATATGTGATTTCCTATGATAATATTTTTCCTCTCAACCTCTTTATCATCTTTGAAAATCTTATGGGGTGGGTCCATCACAATCTCTTGATATAAGAAACTAAGATGTTGTATGAAATCTACTGTTTTGTTCAGAGTCGTTACATGGGATCGTTTCTACTCGAGCAACGGAGTTTGGTTTGCTTCAAAGATTCCTTATATACACACTACTTGCATGGAATCGGGGAGACTCAAAACGAAAACGAAAAGCACGTGCTTAATGATGTCACGAAACGCGTGTCACCTCGTGGCACACGCGTGTCGTTAACTATTCGACACTTTCCCAAGACGCTTAAAGTTAGAATGAAACTGTGCAAGTAGATTTGTGCTAATTATTATGGTTAATTTGTAATTTATTCACTGCTCGTTTTTTTATTTGTGGGGAAGATTTTAATTTGAGTTTTCAATGTATCAATGGCGGTGTTTTTAATGTGAGAGAAGCAGGCGTCTGTTGTATAATTTGTGCAGGCTGAGGATTTCGTATATTGGAGTATCTTGTAAGCCGCGTAAGGCAATTCCTCTTTTGTGTCCAAAGATGTCTAGATACTTTAAAGGATTTTATTAATAAAAATTTACAATGCTTCAAATATTCCTGATTCCACGTAATTTGGTTTAAAGTCTTCTCCTCTTGACCCTCTAACACACATGATCGCTGATCGTAAAATTTCCAAACACAGTTGTGTTCTCAGCCATTTAATAAGGTTGGTTTTTCCTTAAAGCCACTTTGTTTGCATGGCGATTTACAAATTGTAGCAGGAGTCGATGACAAGAGACGTGAACGTTCAACTTCAAGGACTCGTTGCGTCTTCGTACATTCGGGATTGCGAAAGATATTGGCGTTTATACGATTGGTGTTGGACATGGAATTATCTTGCGTGACTCGAACCTTGTAGAATGAATGTCTAAATGTTCCTCTTTAGCTGTGTTTGTAGTTTTGCGAACTAACTTTTTGCTATCTAACGCGGTGTGGCCATTCCCCTGAATTTTTCAAAAACAATAGTATTTCTTCTGGAAATTTGATTTCCTGCACTACTTAAATATTATTTTCCTAAAGTAATCAAAAAAGACTTAAGTAAACTCCATGAATGAGTGTATTTTCGCGAACATCAGAGGAACTTCCATACTGTCTTCACTCAAAACGGATGATTGAATCATTAACGTACCATTTGTATGTCCATTAACGTAGTTTTTTTACTCTTCTGGTCCATTAACGGAGTAAAGTATTAACGCATTCTTTCATTAATGCATAAAGTTTTCAGTCCATTAACGTATACTGATTTTAAGTCTATTAACGTAGTTCTCTTCATAATTTGAAAAGTCATTTACGGAACCCAGTGATTAACGTAGTCTTATGTAGAAGGAGAATTGTTAATTGTGAACATAAGAGAGAAAATTGTGAACGTCAAAAGGTTTGATTTTACACGTAAGACAGCCTTTATGTTAATCATATTTCCGTTAATGACATGTGAAATAAGACTGCGTTAATGGTTCTACTATGTTAATGACTTCCCAGATAACCATAGATGCTCCGTTAATCACTTTTTATAGTATTACGTTAATGGCCAAGAAAAATACCGTTAATCATCGACAAAATGACTTACGAGATTACGTTAATTACCCGGACTCTCCGTTAATCGTTAATCACTGGTTACGTTAATGGACAAAAATACGTTAATCGTTCCCCCACTGCTCAAAACCACTACTAGAATCTGAAGAACTGCCTTGACTTATTTCAAAAGATCGTATTTCTATACTTACGAGGGAAGAAAGGAAAGCTTGGTTATTTGGACGATCAAGGATCGAGATCAACGTAGAGATGAGATCTTTGGAGAGATGTTTGGAAAACAAATGCGAGTTGATCATCATTGTGCCTCACAACTTGACCAATAAGTTTCAATCCCTTGATATTATCATTAACCAGAATATTGTTTCTCACCATTTCAACAAATGGTAAGCCAAAATACAAAATATATATATATATTAATATTTTTGCCTTGTTTGTTTATTTTTTATTTCCTTCATGTTTATTCGTTAGAGTGCTAGATACTGTAGTTCATTTAGAAAAAGTTGGCAAAATTTAATTTTTATCAAAAAATTAGCTAAAAGGAAATTGGTCCGTTTGAAAGAGTTTGTTCTGCAAAAATCCGTCTTACCAACAACATAACTGTTGCATAATTTGTGTCGTGTTACACATTCAAATCATTCAATCTATTATTCAAACAAATATTATTAAAGTCTATTTTTAAATCCGCATACAAAGCAGAGAATCAGTTGCTAAGCAAGTGAGCAGAAGAGATTACTTAGAAATGTTGACAATGCATTTCCGACTTTAAATAATCTGTTAAACCTTCCAAGCTTTCACACGACGCGTAGCTTTCTCCTCGAACGAAAAGAAGATACGATTCTTTGGAAATGATTTTTAAATTTAGTTTTCTAGTATATTCATGACCTTCTCAGTACGGAACTTTATAAGTTGCTCATGTCATTAAAATAATATATTCATGACCTCCTCAGTACGGAACTTTATAAGTTGGGTTTTTCTTCTAGATAATTGAGCAATAATGAGTGGACTTGCAACAATTCTCGAATTAGCAAACAAAAGTAAGTATTTCCTCAAAGGAATTGTTTTAACAACAGATAATTAATTTCGGTATCCGGGAGAAATCCCCTGGTAAAAATTTTTCTTAGAAAAAACCGGAAGACAAAACTATTTTTTTAAAAAGCAATAACTTGGATTTTGACAACAACTTTAAAATGTGTGTGATGTTTCTGATTTAACATGATGTATTTATTGTTATGAAAACAGATATCTCAATGACAATAACTTTTTGTATTGATTTTTTCATATATCGACTACAAATCGTCATTGATCCCCATGTTATTACAACTACCTCATGGTGGTAAGAGATCTTTTGACTCTTCCTGGAACCGCTACAGAGATTTGATAAATAATTATTTTATTATTAGAGGGAGGCGTTGATTAGAGTGAGGCGTTTAGTTAGAATATTGATCTTTATAGGGGAAGTTTATTGGAGGGAGGCGTTTAAAAGAAGGGGGCGTTTATTAGAAGATTTACGGTAATGAGGATTCTACGGAACAATACATGATATTCGAATGACAGAAAATGACTTGATCGTAAATCGGGCACGTTAAAATGTTTCTTTGTTACACAAATACTAAAAGTAGATACAATTAGTTACTATCTATAGATTTCTTTTGTTTAAGAATGACGTTTAAAGTCCCTTGATATCCATGTCATTAAAATATATATACTTTTTCATGCATTTCTAACATCGAAGCATTTTAATCTGCACAAAATGAGATTTAATAGCATTCACATAAAATCAAATATTGCGTATTCAACGTTGACCATTCTTATTATGCATGCGTTAATGTCTTGTTCCGTTCATATAGCTGGCCATTTCCCACACATTTTTAAAGTTATTTATAAACAACTTCTTAAACATTGCAGAAACTTATTGAAAACGGTTCCACCAGCTAGCTGAATAAAGAAAATATTTTGAGTTTGTATATCACAGTAATGACACGAAAGTTAAGTGTATTTTTGGTAGAATGATTTAGTAAGGATACTTCGCTGTGAAAGGACGCGGCAATACAAGGTTCTTTCCGTAGGGATATTTCCTAGAAACTCTTTATAATTCGAACTTAAAACGTGAAGTGAATAAATATCAAAGAGTAAACATGATATTTGTTTAGGTTCAAAATATGGGAGAAAAGACAAGTTCATTTTGATTGGTGCAGCTTTGCCACGAACTGGAACGTTGTCTTTAAAACACGTATTACAAATGATTCTCCCGGGATCTGCATCTCACATGGTTGACATTTTCCAGTTTCATAGAGAATGGGAAACAATTTACAGCGGAAATGCTAGTGACGAGGAGTTTAGAAATTTCTTTTTAGACAATGGATATGTTGCTGGGGTCGACGCGCCATTTTGTTATCATTACAAGCAAGCAATGATTGCATCTTTGTCAGCCACAATTGTGAAAGCATTCGACACATATGTGTTGTTTTCAAATCCAGTATTTTGTTTTATTTTAAATATAATTGCATCGATAAACATTATTCCATACTTTCTCGAAAAAAGTCTAATTGTTTGTCAATGTGTGAAGCGGTGAAAAAAGGTAAGGGAGAGGAATATTATTGGAATTATCAGCGGGAGGTGGAAGAGTTTGTGCCAAGCGATAAGTTATTGAAGTTTAGCGTGAAAGATGGATGGGAACCTTTGTGCAAACTTCTTGATGTTAAGGTCCCTGATGTACCCTTCCCACATATTAATGACACAGCAAGTTTTCGTAAAATAATGGCAGTCATAAGGAAGACATTAATCATATTTTCGTTTGTTGTCATTGGTTTACCAATTCTCTTAGGTTTGCTGTGTTACAGGTCTTTTGCATAAAATTTTTATTAAGCACTGTTTATTAAAAACAATTACTTATTTTTAATTTACTTCTTTGTAAAATCGCATTTTGTTGGCATTATTATTTAACCCTTTCAATGCCACCGTAATATTGTCTGAGTAACCAATGACGAATATATTCGTCATACGGAAACTTTCTAAACAACCGCTAAACTTTACATCCGAACAACCAATGACGAATATATTCGTCATCATCAACAACATTCAAAAACCGCTAAGTTTACACCCCAACAACCACGGGATTTATGACGTCCTCCCAAGATTTAGCTCTACAGTGACTTGATAGATTTGGATTACTGTGAACTTTTTTGCGGATTATATATACCTTCAATACATGCTATATATTATAAAAAAGTTCACAACTGGAAAAATCTTAATGGTACGAATATATAGATACACGGATAGATGTCAATTAGAAGAATCATTTCGATAAAAAATGACATTTAAGTATGTGTTTAAAAGTAGTCAAATGTTTATGATTTTTGTATTTCAATGAGACAATTGGTAGGAGAGATATTGGGCGAATTTTTGCGATTTTCAGGAGTTCAGGAAATATATCTGTTCTTATTGAGAGCGTTGGAATTATTAATTATTATTATTATCTAAAATTATGTTACTAGTAACAACGGATAACTGAAAAATTTAAATGGTCAGTTGATAATAGTTAATATTACTGTTGTGCTAAGAAAAAAAAATACTTTAGCAAAGTTGTATAATAATAATAAATAAAAATTGTGTTAAAATTAAGCATTTATTGTGTATTTTACAGACCAGAATCGAAAATCACATAAATTTGATAGATTTGGTATTCGTCATTGGCATTGAAAGGGTTAAAGGTGTGCGGTAATTTCTTCCGTATTCAATTATTCCGATTATGCTAATTATGCTAATTATGCTTTTTATTATGGGGAATAAAATTAATATGTTTATTATATTTCATCTGTGTGATCATCCAGGTTTCTGAAGAAGTATAAATCTAGAAGCTTAGGGAAGAGTTTCCTCCGCTCATCATCATCCTCCTTGTATACTTTTTACTTCTTGTACTCCTTTTAGTACGTGCGTGGTCTAGTGTTCGAAACTATGTTTTCCAGCCGAAATGGCCCAGGTTTGATTCTTTCTAGAGACAAAAAAATAAATAAAATAAAAATTGTTCAAAACGAGAATCACTTGAGTGCGCGGTACCTTTGGGAAGCGCCTGAAAAACTTACCACGGGTTAACTAAAGCCTTGTGAGGGAAATTTGGTAGACTAATGATCAAATCCGGAGACGAGACTTGGGACTGCGATGAGTTGCGTCCCACAGTCCTTAATTAGCATTGTATAGCCAATTCGGCTCGTCTGATGACGACCTAGTAGTATACCCAATTTATATCAAACATAGATGCTAGTGCTAGCTAATTGTCTTTATGATTGCTAAGATATCTTTTTATCACGACGATTAATTATTTGAGCTTTTCTTCTAAATAGGGTAGCAGGAAAATATTGTTTGAAAGACTGAGCGAGGGACAGTTTAACGTTAATGTCTCGGGAAGAGAGGGTAGCAGGAAAAAATATCTCCCCCGAAAAATTCCCAATCTTTGACTTTACTTTTGTGATTCTTCTCTTTCTTTACAGTAATAACCAGAACATAAACCATGTCTTCTTTTCTTCTAATCAAAATAATTCTTGGTCATATACCCAACCCAATATATGCCCTGCTCAACTGAACCTGGTCTTTTCTAATATTTTAAATTCACCAAGGGCCTAATAGTATTAACTTTACATGTTAATTGACATTTTTTTGTTGCCAAGTTTTGTGGTGACTTCATGAAAACAGGAAAGAATCCTGGTAAATTATAAAGGTTTTTAACGGAAAAATGAAAATTGAGAATCAATTTCCTATAAACTTCTGACTAAGCAACAAAAAAAATACAGATGAAAACGAAATTACGACATCTTTAAATGATTACTTTGTTGGTATTGGCCGTAAACTCTATTCAAATATTTCAATCTCTGATAAACACTTTTCTGAATTCTGTAATAAAAAACATTAAAAAAAATCAAATGTGCTGGCCACAACGGTATATCTATAAATATTATACCGTTAGTATTTGATCTAATATCTAACCCTCTTGCAGATGTTATAAAATCCTTCAAAACTACCTTAATGAAGAAATACAATATATTTCGTATGAAAGTAAAAATGCTCCTCCTTAAACAGAATAACATGTGGTATGACACAAGGCTCTATACTGGGTCCTTTGCTATTTTTCATTTATGTGAACGACCTTTATAACTGCTCACAATTAATCAAACCATTAATGACTGCGGCCAATACTAACCTTTTTTCGTTTAATATATGCATTTCTTCTCTCTTTGAAGCAATGAATATCTAACTAAAAAAAATAAGCCTCTGGTTTCAATCCAACAAACCTCCACTTGACGCCAACAAAACGCAGTTCACCTTATTTATATAACAGCATCATTGTTCCTGTCGGTAACAACCAAGTAATAAAATAAAATAATTGGCGTTGGAAGCTCCTGGATTTTACAAACTAACTTCTCGTTATCTAACGCAGTGTGGCCACCCTCCTGGATTTATCAAAAATATTAGTGTTTCTTCTGAAAATTGTATTATTATAGATTTTAATAGCCTAAAATTCTGTCCGCCGAATATTTTGTCCATCGAAGTGATGACCTGCCAAAAATTCTGTTCAGTAAGGTAGTAACATTTTCCAACAAGCAACAATACTTATTGAAAAGAGTTGTTAGCTTTATAAATAGCCTGTGCATATCTCGCAAATAGCCTGTGCATATCTTGCTTGGGGTTGAATCATTTTCATTTGATTTTTTCTTAATTTCTTTTGCGCGCAGAAATTCCGCACGTTCGAAAGAATTAGATCCGCTTGAAAAAGTTTGTACACAACAAAAAGCCGTCTCACCAGCAACATAGCTACTGCATAATTTGTGTCGTATTACATATACAAACAAAACTGACTAACTTCAAGGTTTCCAGGCTAAAGTCCGTTTTTAAATCCGCATACAAAGCAGAGAATCAGTTGTTCACTGTAAACAAGTGAACAGAAGATTACTTACAAAAGACAAATATGTTGAAAATGTGTTTCGGATTTTTAAATGATATGGTAAACCTTCCGAGCTTTCATACGACGCGTAGCTTTCTGCTCAAACGAAAAGAAGATACAATTCTTTGGGAATGATTTTCAAATTTAGTTTTCTAACATATTCATGACCTCCTCAGTACGGAACTTTATAAGTTGGGTTTTTCTTCTAGATAATTGAGCAACAATGAGTGGATCTGAAACATTTCTTGAATTAGCAAACAAAAGTAAGTATTTCCTCAAAGGAATTGTTTTAACAACAGATAATTAATTTCAGTTTCAAGGAGAAATCCCCTGTTAACAATTTTTATTAAAAAAAAACCGGAAAGCAAAACTATTTTTTTAACAATAATAAATTTTGAACTTAATCAACTTTAAAATGTGTGTGTTGTTTCTGATTTAACAAAAACCATAAAATTAACTTCATCATGATGTTTATTGTGTGATGTTCAAACGGTAATAATAATCGTACGTAATAATAAGTATTTATTGTTATGAAAATAAAAATCTCAATGACAAGCGTGTTCTTAATAGCAAATTTATTATCACTTATTATTTTACCAAAAAAAGGTTTTCACAATTCAAGTTGAAAAATATCAAATAAAAAAAATAGTAATAAATAGGAGCACTAACCTTGAAAAACACATAAAAATTAATTAGGCAGACGCCCTGTTATTTTCAGATTTTTGTAAATATATCCAGGCTCCTGGCTTAAAGGAGTGGTACAAGAAAGGCGAATAGTATGCCCTACAACTATATATGATCATTGATGCTTTTGGGTTTGTTCCTGCATATATGCATATATGACGCTAAGTACATACAATTTTAGAGCTGACGAGATAAATCTCAGAAGACATCTCCATAGGAAAATACAGAAGAAATGTCCTTCGCCCAGCTCCTTTGTTCTCCGTTAAAGCCTGGAACATGTTGCACAGAATACACAGTTGCCGTTTTCGTTGGATTCGTCCCAATTTATGGAAGTCCATATAGTTTCTTAAAAACAAATAATCCGTGAATAGAGCTGAAATCCATCGCACCGAATCTGTGACAATATGCCAGCAAATTTGTCAATGTTGATGATTTTTTTTAACCTAAGTTTTTTTTTGGGAGAAGGAGGGGGAGGTTGAGGGAGTTTCTAGGTTTTTTCGATAGGGATTTTACCTAATAACTGTATATAATTTAAATTTATTCTACTAAGGTGAAGTTAAATATATATCAAAGAGTAAACATTATGTTGGTTTAGGACCAAAGTATGGGAGAAGAGACAAGTTCATTTTGATTGGTGCAGCTTTGCCACGAACTGGAACGTTGTCCTTAAAACATGCCTTACAAATGATTCTCCCGGGATCTGCATCTCACATGGTTGACATTTTCCAGTTTCATAGAGAATGGGAAACAATTTACAGCGGAAATGCTAGTGACGAGGAGTTTAGAAATTTCTTTCTAGACAACGGGTTTGTTGCCGGGGTCGACGCGCCATTCTGTTATCATTACAAGCAAGCAATGAGAGCTTTTCCTGAAGCTAAAGTTTTGTTGTTGCAAAGAGATCCTGAGAAATGGGTTGCATCTTTGTCAGCCACAATCGTGAAACTATTAGACACATATGCGTTGTTTTCAAATCCAGTATTTCGTTTTATTTTAAATATAATTGGACCATCAATAAACATTATGCCGTACAGTCTCAGAAAAAAGTTTGATTGTTTGTCAATGTGTGAAGCAGTGAAAAAAGGTAAGGGAGAGGAATATTATTGGAATTATCAGCGGGAGGTGGAAGAGTTTGTGCCAAGCCATAACTTATTGAAGTTTAGCGTGAAAGATGGATGGGAACCTTTGTGCATATTTCTTGATGTTGAGGTCCCTGATGTACCCTTCCCACATCTTAATGATACAGCAAGTTTTGGTGAATTTACGGCAGTCATAAGAAAGACATTAATCATATTTTCGTTTGTTGTCATTGGTTTACCAATTCTCATAGGTTTGCTGTGTTACGGGTCTTTTGCATAAAATTTTTATTAAGCACTGTTTATTAAAAACAATTACTTATTTTTAATTTACTTCTTTGTAAAATCGCGTTTTGTAGGCATTATTATTTAAAGGTGTGCGGTAATTTCTTCCGTATTCAATTATTCCGATTATGCTAATTATGCTAATTATGCATTTTATTATGGGGAATAAAATTAATATGTTTATTATATTTCATCTGTGTAATCATTTAAATTTCTGAAGATGTATAAATCTAGAAGCTTAGGGAAGAGTTTCCTCCTCTCATCATCATCATTATCATCTTGGTATACTCAATATTTATCAAACATAGATGCTAGTGGTAGCTAATTGTCTTTATGACTTGAAATAATTGCTAAGATATCCTTTTATCACGACTTAAATATAAATTATTTGAGTTTCTTCTAAAAGTGAGTTCAAAATGAGTTCAAAATTGTTTTAAATACTGTGGGACAGTTTAACGTCGATGCCTCAGGAAAAGGCGGTAGCAGGAAAAGATCCCAATCTTTGACTTTACTTTGTGATTCTTCTGTTTCTTTACTGTAATAACCGGAACATAAACCATTCTTGCTCACATACCCACCCTTAATAATATTAGCTCCGATAACTTGATCAACAAATTCATGCATGTGGTTGACAATCAGGTGAGTATATCCCATGGCTTGTATCCCACTATAGGCGGCCCAGAGATCCGGCATTATCGTGGTGCCCTGCCGGATAGATTGCTATAAAGCCTTGTTGTTAACCACGTTATAAAGATCAAGCAGATTCATCGCAACAAATGAAATATGAACGATATGTGTTCACAACATAAATCTCGCAACAAGAAGTGACATTGACAGCTGATTGATATTAAACTGATAGATTCTGATGAGGGAATAGTATTATTATTTATTATTATTAAAGTGAATATTTATACATGATGAACTGTTCAGTACTAAATACTGCTATCATACATGTCCTGTTGGTTAGTTCTAGCGTACTTAGGACGCCCGTTTGCGCCTACGAAAATCGCTCAACCAGACAACTAACCTATTTAAGCTAGACTTGCATTACGCAACGACTTTCGCTCAAAAACTCAACTGTAACTCAGAAATAAAGATTTGCCGGAGGTGAGATTCGAACCGGCGCTGTTCGGTTTCGTGAGCCGAAAAATTTATCCACTGAGCTACAGTGTCTCAGTGTAATTTGGAAACTATGGGTGGTAGAAGGAAAATAGGAAGGTACCGAGTTGATAGCAGTGGTAAAATCTAATCAGTTGAAATTTGTATGTTGCAATTGGCAATAGTTGCCAAGGCTTAACGAGGTTTACCTTTAACCACTTGTTGCTCTTGAGCCTCTTAAACTTCTTCCTTATTCTTTCTTTTATTTACAAAACTTTCTCCCGTTCATCTCATTGGTCAGAACAAAGCCGAGTAAAGACTGTTAAACCAATAGAAAAAAACTTCGATTCTGACCCCATTGGAATCTGGCCTTTTTGAATCTGACATTTTGGAATTGTTTGAAAATAAATATTTCCTAATAATGGCTCCTACGAGAAAGCCGCTCTCTACTAAGTTCTCTAATAGGTTTAAACGCTTCAATTTATTTTATATAGTTTATTAAGAGTTCATTAACAGAGCGGATGTAAGTTTTCGCGAATTTTAAATTTTCCATTAAAAAGGGCTTTTTTACCTATAGGCTTGTTTTCAAGTTTTCAACTCTATTGTCATAAAGGATACTTAGAACAACAGATAGGCAGAAAACTTTGTTTCCAATTGTTTTTAGTTTTATTATTTCAAGCCATTGGATGGTCGTTTGTACAAATCTTTAGATTATGTATGATACCACGTTGCTGCAAAAATGACATGATAGATGCTTTATCATTTACAACAACAGAAAGAGTCAACAAATTCATTTTCACTAATTACCCAACTGTAATGTTAAATACAAGTGATGGGAAGATGCAAACCAGACATTACGTCTCAGACGGCCAGACAAACAAACGTTGATGTCTCACAAAGAAACAATTAAAAATATATATTGGTTCGGGATTAACCGCCAAGTACCCCGTAAAGTATCGATTTAGTCATTTTAGTGGTTGGTAAAAACAAAAAAAGAAAAGATTTCAAAAGGATCTTGCTAAATGACATAAGATTGTTCTATAAGACTACGTAAAAGACAGGTAGGAGATAACCATGGTTGGTGTTGGTGTTGGGATTGTTGTTGTTGTAGAAAGAATAAATTACCACTCACACACACCAACCTTCGACTTGCGAAAAGGTACTTTCGTATTTTAACAAAACTTTTTGGTCCCCTTGGACTTCAAACTACATGCTATTAGCAGATTGCAAACTCAAATGACTAATTTGCCTCCATTCCTCGTGACCACAAAAGCTGATTTATGGAGCTCTAGTTTTGACGTTTGATTAGTATATTAATGTTTCTGAAGATATCATGACAACTAGTTCCCAAATATCTATGAATGGTGAACCAATTGAAAATGTCAGGCAGTTTAAGTATCTTGGATATATGTTATCAAATGAAACATGCACGTCATCAGCTTTTATTAATCATCAAATAGCCAGCGCTTATTCCAAATGGAACGAATTAAAATCTATTTTACTCAACAAACGAATATTTTTATCCACCAGAGTTAAGTTTCTTGAAGCATATGTCCAAAGCCGCCTACTATATTCAGTTCAAGCTTGGAAGTTGAATGCCAGAGAAATGCAGAAACTGGAGTTGATATGGCAGGGCTTTTTGCGACGCATGGTCAGAGGTGGTTTTAAAAGAAAAAATGCACCAAAAAATAAGAATGATACTTCAATTCCAGAAGTTGAACTCGATTGGTCATTTTTATTAAATAATGAAAAAATCCGTGACATTACTAATACCACCGAAATAAAACACTTTTGTCAAGTACAACACCTCAAATACATCATGTCACCCGTCTTGGCGTCTAGAAACAGTTACTATTCTGTGACTCTGACAATCCATTCAATGGTTGGGGCAAGTTATCCAAAATAACAAATGTCGATGAAAAGCAACTAAGACGCACTATACGAGATAGGAAAGAATTTATGCAACTGCTTTCTCATGTCATCTAGTAAAGTGGAAGCGCCTAATGAGAACTTAGTTCTCCTATAGGAAAAATTGATGATGATGATGATGATGAGTATGGGTAAATATGGTAGTAAATCGTTTCACTGGATTTGATGACGTTATGTGTGTTGTTTGGTAGTATGTCTTTTCTACATCTCCTTTTTAGTTTCCTTCTAAACCTCTTAAACTATACCCTCGAAACTCAAACTAAGACAAGCCAACTGATGATCCTTTGATATGCCCAAAACGTTTAACATTTTGCTATTGATTTTATCAAAAGGGGAGGCGGCGATGACAACATGATGATGATGAAGGCGATGTTCTGTTGTGAAGAGTGGAAATTCTAGTCTTCTCAATCAGGACACTGGGAGTGATGAAGCGCATGATGTGATTCTGGAAGACTTCGATGTGGTTGGAGAATTGGTTAGTTCATGTGATGCAATCTGATCCGTACGAACCTACTGGAAAAACATAAATTAAATACACTTTTACTTCCATGGAGCACGCTTGGTGCACGCTTTTGTTTTAGAACAGCGCTGTTATGTTGAAACGCAGCCCAGCCGAGGCCCAATCTATGTTTTAAAGTGGCTTCGCTATTACTGGCCGAAGTCAATTTATGTCCTAAATAAACAATTTCAGTGACTTGTTCATACGATGTACCATAAATTATTAGGTTTAGTGGCAGTTGTAGTTTATCGGTGGACATCGGATTTCTTCAGGTTAATTTCTAATCTCTTTTGCATTGTTTGCCATTTCGTTCACGAAATCTTGGAGTTTTATTGGGCATTCGTTTGTAAGGGCAATATCATTAACGTAAGAAAGGTAAGATAAAATGCGTCCACTTATGGAAAACCCGCTATTACAAGCGTCTTAAGCATAACGGCTGCCGGTGCTACACAAAATAGAATAACAGAAAGCATGTGACCTTGTTTCACGCTCTTCTTGATGGTCACAAACCGGTTATTTCTAAGGTCAGTTATTGACGATTGCGACCATCATGAATTTATTTTATAGTTTACCAAGTTTGATACTGCCGAATGCTCTTGTGAAATCAATGTAGATCGTATAAAGAGGTTTGGTCGATGGATTGGAAATGATTGTTAAATTCGATAGAATTAAAAATTCGAACAAACGATCTTCAAGATTGATACAACAACGATGCAAAGTTTTTTAAGCGCATGCGCATGCGGTTGATAACAGCTGTAGAGTTTTTTCCAACAGCAAATGTCATAGATACGTTCGAAGAACTCGCTGAATATAATTTAATGCGGATGCGATTTTATGTTATATTGAAGATTCGTATATTGGCCGGTATCAGAGAAACGCAAAGCTCCCATTTTCGCTCTCAAATTGGAAATATGTTCAATCAAACACACGAGGAGATACCGAGAACAAACAATCACATTGAAGGATGACATCTTTGTTGCTGGCGCGCTGTCGAAATTCATAAAAGTATTTAAAAAGCGCATTCCGTTAATCTTTCTCGACATTCTACAGGCTGAAGGTGGGCGTCTGCCATCACCTCAAAGACACCGCTACGTCAATTGCAACGCAGGGATTTTGACGATTACCCAAATCGCGCTCGGATTGCTTACGGAGTGGAATCGCACGCAACCTAGCGTTTTAAGTTTGCTTTGTTTTTGTAAATTATTGTTCTGTTCAGTACTTTTATCCTAGTTAATATGTCCTCCCTGTTTTGCTTATTTGCTAGGATATGGACTCAATGATGGAAATAACTCAATGGTACTCATTAAAGGAATCGGTCAATGTTCTACAAAGCATTTTACAAAATTGCCTTATTGAATAATAATTTAATATATTTGAAGAATGATTTCCAGTATTTGTCAAGTTTTTGGTTTTTTCACTCAAATATAAAATCAATTAACCATTAAACTACAATTGGTGTCTTCTGACAGGGATAAAAAAAAAGTCGGATAAAATATCTAACGTTCGAATTATAACAGTTCATAAAGGTTTTTATCATTATAAGTAAAATAAAACATATTCAGTCGATGAAAGTTTATGGCGCAGCAAGAGAACTTCTTTCTCCAAACATTTCATCAAATGTTCTCGTATTTTTTTAAATTCAAATTGAGCATTCATTGACCATTTAACATCTAAAATCTCAGCAACGAAGGCTGTAGAAAATGGACCATGATTGTCTGATGGATCCGTTTTTTGTTTAACAGAAATGAATTTAACAATAAACTCTTTTGAGAATAGAGATAGTTCTTTGTGAATTTAAATAGAGTAAATAAATAGAAATTAAATAATAGAATAGAAAAAATAAACTAAATTATAAATGAAAACATCTTTTGGTAATATCTTTTAGCTTCCGTTCAAGACATACAAAATTATATATTAACTATAAAATTAGGTATGAATTTAAACCTTTAGCCAAGTTTCTGGATTCTGATGATGTTTTTAAGTTAATTAGATCTTTCATTTCCACCTATATTTATTATTGTTCGCCAACATGATCCTCAGCAGCTAATCATTGATAAAATCCTCGGGGGTGAATCTCAACAAGAATATGGTAGCGGGGAGGTCCCATTTTTTTGGGTACCTTTTTAAAATCAAATACGGGATTACGGGTAGATATTTTCAATAAATAGTTTATTGTACCCGGAACTATGGGTATGAATTTCGAGGAAATATATAGACTTCGATATATAGATAGAATTCGATGTAAACAATAATTCTCGTTATATTTTATGACATTAAATATAATTCGGTGACACGGAATTATGAGTTCCCTTTTTCATTTAATGACCCGAATTATGGCCCCAATCTTTTTCTCAAAATGGCACACCGCTATAACTTTACCCCGTTAACGCTAACGTACCGTTAACGTATATTATCATTGATAATCTTTTTCTCAAAATGGCACACTTATCATTGATAATCCAGTTGATTCAACTCCAAAATATGGTTATTATTATGTTTATTCAATTCATTTATCACCTCTTCCAATCACATACGGGACACTCTGGACATCCTTCCCTAGAAAAGTCTTTGATATCTGAAATTTGAAGAAATACACAGCATTCTCCAAGATATATAATTTTAAATCTTTACATTGTCTTTCAACAATCATTATCAGTTTTGTTTTAGAATGATTGTGCGAAAAAGATTTGAGAAAACTTTTTTAAATTATATAGGAGTTTATTGTTTGTTGAAGAACTACGTTCGATAACACATTAATCAAAGCAATGTTAAATTTCTTTATTTGCTTAGCGAAAACAGTTTTACAGAGCGAATATTGTTTATTTTGTTTTAGAGCATTTAAATTCTGTTCAAGGCGCAGTCAAATTTGTTTACTCAAAAACTCATTTTATAAAATGGCCTCACACCACCCGAAACAACAAAAATGAGTACAATTTTTGAAAACGAGGCAATAGATGTTTTTAATTAACGAAAATGGCGGAAAACTATGTAGTTTTTTATATATTGTGATTTACTGTTTTAACAGTATTGTGATCTTTTAGAACACAATTTCTGTTTTCAATATGTATTTCTTTTTAAGTAGCTAGCTAAACTATTTCGTAGCATTTGGTTAGCGAGTTGGCTCAATTATAATTACTTATAGTTATAGTATTGAAATATATTTTCTTCCTTTTGATAACCTTCACCCTGATAACCCTGTCCAACTTAACCTTCGATAAACAAATTGGGTATAAATGCTTACTCTAAAATTGCCTCTTCTATCAGCTAGCGAATTGGGTTAGGATTTATCTTTTATGTAGGAAATATAAATTTCAAATTAAGTAGCAACAGCTTGTAATTTCTACCTAATATATAATACCATGTAACTGTGCTGAATGTTTCACGATACCTACTGAGATAACATCTCCTGTCTGCAGAATATATATATATATATGTTATTTTTCTTCTCTGATGTCTTAAACTTGCAAAAAATGCAAAATATCTTTGGGAGTGAAATTTTTTGCCCCTTGCTCACTGCAACTTTTAGAGCTGCCCTGAGATTTATCTAAATTGGACCTAATCTGCACATGGGAAAACATCTACATTTGTGTATACATTTCTTGTGTGTCAGCTTTTTGTTGAATTTCTTAGAATTGCGATTTGCTAGTATATACATATACATGTATTTGCATACAATGCTGATTGATCTGTCAACACCCCTTCTAAAGTTTGCATGGTTTCAAATGTTTTTGGTACATTTAAATCTTCCCTCTCTAAAGTTGATTGCATACTTTCTCAACTTTTTCTTCCCACAACAATTTCTCCCTTTAAAGTAGTTGCTTTTTAGATTTTTTAGAGTCATGACTAAATGTGTTTATCACTGTACATTTCCATTAGACTTTATTAAGATAAATACTAGTCAGTTGAGATAATGCCAGAAAGGCCAGCCAATATATTATGCTGTAGTGTACATACTAAAAGGAGCAGAACAATATACATTGTGTAAAGTATATATATTTTTATATGATTTGATAGACTTCTGTTATTCGGATATTTTTGTAGCTTTTATTACAACATGTTTTTATCTACAGCGCTATGTAATGTAGCAATACTTCCAAAAATTCAAAACCCAAGAGTCTATGACTAGTTAGCTGACATGCAGACAATTCTCTGTGTTTTATTATTAGGGTATATATGTTTAAGACTTTGTTTTATTTATTTATTTCTCAAGAATTAAATGGATGAGTGAAATAAAGTATTCACAAATAATTTCAACCTGATGTCAATATATTTCGTGTTAAAAATGGAAGTCGGGTGAACATCAAAGTCAGGCGAACAGATTTGTGATTGAGCTGTTAAATTATTATGTTACCACCTGGCAAATGGGGTCAACATCAGATGTCTTTGTATGTAATTAGTTTAATTCAGTTGTTGATACATACATATGTATATGAGTCACCTAATACTTTGTTGTTCTTTACATGTCTTTTATATGTATCTTTGCTTGTTAACTTGTCCCCACTACATGTATCTCTGCTTGTTAACTTGTCCCCACTATATGTATCTCTGCTTGTTAACTTGCCCCACTATATGTAGCTCTGCTTGTTAACTTGTCCCCACTATATGTATCTCTGCTTGTTAACTTGTCCCCACTATATGTATCTCTGCTTGTTAACTTGTCCTCACTACATGTATCTCTGCTTGTTAACTTGTCCCCACTACATGTATCTCTGCTTGTTAACTTGTCCCCACTATATGTATCTTTGCTTGTTAACTTGTTCCCACTATATGTATCTCTGCTTGTTAACTTGTCCCAACTATATGTATCTCTGCTTGTTAACTTGTCCCCACTATATGTATCTCTGCTTGTTAACTTGTCCCCACTATATGTATCTCTGCTTGTTAACTTGTCCTCACTACATGTATCTCTGCTTGTTAACTTGTCCCCACTACATGTATCTCTGCTTGTTAACTTGTCCCCACTATATGTATCTTTGCTTGTTAACTTGTTCCCACTATATGTATCTCTGCTTGTTAACTTGTCCCAACTATATGTATCTCTGCTTGTTAACTTGTCCCCACTATATGTATCTCTGCTTGTTAACTTGTCCCCACTACACGTTTTTTTTTTTTTATATAAGAAACCGGTTTATAAGAAACTCTAGTCTAGTCACTTGAGCTCACAAACCTAAGAACCTACTGCAGTAAGCTCACTCTATTCTAAGAAACTGAGAAATTTTGTGAGCTAAATTTTTTCCTTTATTGTTAAGAATATTGCGAAACATTTGTCTTTTTAATGCAAAAGAAAAGAAAAAGCGCTATAAAACGAAAAGATAAGCAAAAATCATAATAAATTTGTTCTCTGTGAAATTCCTCAGTAAGGCAAAAATTCTGATATAATAAGAAACCCTTAAGAAACTTTTGTAGTATATTTAGAATAAATCTGTAAGAAACTGCCTAGAAACCCAAAAGCTTAGTTTCTTATAAAAAAAACAACGTGTATGTCCTATCTTCATTTTGTATTTATCATATTTCTGTTAGCTCTATAGTTTTTACTCTATTATTATTCTACTATATTGCTTTTACTTATAGTAATGTTTTGTGAATATTATGACAAATAAAAATTATAAACCAATGTGAATCTAACAAATAAAATAAAATATAAAATTTAATATTTAATAAAATTTGTGTATATATACATAACATGGGGCAACTATCATCATAGTTATCATTATCAAAAATGTTTTTCCCTGTTCAGACAACAAAGATTCAGTCTTCGTTGTCCGCTCCGCAATTGTTAGTTCCTCAGTCGTTGTCACCACGTGGAGAGTCTCTCTCCTCGAAAGTGAAGAAGATACTCTCATCTTCACCAAAGGTTTCGAAAGGAAAAAATTTATCAAACACGAGTAAAATCTTCGGTAAGTTGACTTGTGAAACGAAAACGTTGGATTAAGATGTTAGTAATTTGCTGCTTCTTCAAGAATCAATGTTATTCCTACATAATTATAATGGAGCCCAAGGGTGGAAACTGTCATGTGTTTTTTATCGCGAACGTGGCAGGTATTGAAATGCTCTTTTATTTTTAATGCTGATTAGAGGTTTAATGATGGTGGCATTTATTTTATCAGATTTATGATCTTTATCAACACATATTTCTTTGTTTGTTTGGAGATGTCAAATATGAAAGAAATGGTGCCTTTAAATTTTTGATTTTCATTGATCAGGTGGCAGTTCCACAGATTTTGATCTATGCTATAAAGACGTCTTTCGTTGTTTTTGATTGATTTCCATTCATGATTTATTAACGGTGTTTCCATATTTGATGCATCTATCTTCTGAACTCTTGTGTGCACGAGCTACGTATGACAGAAGTATTAGTGTAAATAATGACGTTTACAAAACAATTTTGAGATTACAACCAATAATAATAAATTAATTCTAAAACAAATAAGAGTAGATACGTGCTGTGAAAGTTGATAAGAGCCTCCGGAATTCACTTTTTTTTAAAGTGCGATATAAATATATAGAAAAAAGTTTATATTTATTATAGTAAAAATTGATGAAAAAAGGTTTTAAAAAATCATGAAAGCAATATATATGGATGAAAGAAGCCACATTGTCTGCATTGTATAGGTCCATTGAAATGTGGATATTTCAATTTATAAACACATGCAACATTCAGAAGCAAAATAAACACATTGAAAACTATTTACAATTTTTTGGTTCACAGCAGTTTTTTGCCCCAGCATACCGTTTCCTCCGCAACGTATCTTGTTATGTGCTTTTTTGCGTGTGTCAACTTCCACCACTGTTGTTACTGTTTTACTGGGGTTGGCAAGTTTATCCAAATCAGTCCGCTGGTCTAAGGGATACAGGCATACAGATAGGCAAACATCAGTAAATTATTGATTGAGGTGAAAAAACACATGAAACCTGCCATTGATATGTCTATGATGCTTGCATGCAGACAACAAGCTAACAATGTTGCTGATGACGTCTTTAACCAATGTTTTCTCTTGTTATCTCTTGGTACAACATTTTTGGCTTATCCCACACAATACATAATCACTACTAATTTTGACGATCTTGGTGTTTCGAAGTTAACAATCTATCACATGAAATTTTGTACATTAACAACGAAAAATTTCGGACAATAATTTTCGGGCAAACAAATTTCGGACTAAATTATCTAAAATTTCGGACTAAGCTATAATGATAAAATAACAAAAAATGTTTTATAATTTTGCTGATTAAGTCAAAGAATAAAATACTAGACATAGAATTTCCCATTAATATTGTTTCAAAAAATGGTTTTTGAAACTTAAATAAGGGTATGAAGCTACCTAAATACAATTCTGTTTCTAAATTACATTCTATCTACTGTCATGTGGACTGGGGCAATGAAAATATTCCTATATATGGCTTAGAGGTTTTAAATTACAGCAAGTGATTGACGTTAAATGTGAAATTTAAAAATTCCTATCATTTTAAAAATTTTGGTCACTAAAAAGTTCAGATACCAAAATTTTGGTCTTTAAATTTTTCGGACCACTTGCTTGTCCGAAATTAAACTAGTCCGAATTTTTTCGTTGTTAATGTAATTTCACCACAAACGTGGTGTTTGACCTTTGTGATCCTGGTGTTTGAATTCAGGTAGTTATCTATGTTGTTAGGGGTACATTTATATATTTACCCAAATTATCACTGTCTATTTATTGATTTCAGATATGTGCGTTTCAGTTTATAAAATGCTAAATTGATGCTTTTCAAACGAGTCCAGTTTAAAATGAAATCTTTTTTTTCGATCAGGCGTTCCATTAGAGTGTATCCAAGCACGCGATCAAGCTGATGTACCTTTCATTGTTCAACGCCTTTGCGAATACATCAAGACGAATGGCTTGAACCAGGAGGGCTTGTTTCGTGTTAACGGTAACATGAAGGTGGTGGAACGTCTCAAAGTAGCTTTCGATAAATGTGGGAGTTGTTTATTTTATTGAGTTTTAATTTTATTTATTGCAGTTAACTAGAACTACACTTTTTTACACTTTGACACATACTTGCTGAAATAATAGAAAAATGATTTTGTAAAGAAAGTAGACACCGTTTTGATTTTTGTTGACATGTTTTGGCTAAGTCCTAGCCATCATCCGAACTAAAGAATCATACATCTTGTGAACATATACTAAGAAAAAATGCTTCTTAATCAATATTACAACAGTAAATATGGAATATCAGGGCCTGAAATAAATATTATAAGCTCATCGGTCACGTTGA
This sequence comes from Candelabrum cocksii, assembly GCA_963930725.1. NCBI lineage: Eukaryota > Metazoa > Cnidaria > Hydrozoa > Anthoathecata > Candelabridae > Candelabrum > Candelabrum cocksii. Next base: position 1,949,805 of record OZ005677.1, on the reverse strand, counting down.
CCGCCGTACTCATAAATCTTATCGGTCATCGAAGTTCGCCGTCGGTCAAAACTGACCGACATAAATAACGTTTCTATCGGTCAACTTAACACCATGCATTAGCATTTCAAACAATAATCTCTCTTTAACACCATGGAGACATGACTACTTAGTCAGAAAACTTTGGGAAAAGACAGAGGGAATTAACTAATTATCGAGGTTGAACGAAATAAATAGCAACATCAACGAAAATACAAATCAAAAGAAGCTAGTATCAGTCTTCTCATTATTAAAATTGTTACGTACGCAAATAAGTACGATTTTTACTGTTTCGCGATGTGCATTAATTAAGTTAATTCATTGTCCATTGCCGCATTTTTATGTCTCCTTGCAATGTGTTTGTTAATCACTACTTAAGCTGTTGCCGGCTCTCTCTCCACATGCTAACATTCAATGCCCTGACGTATAAAATGTGACCGATCGATTTGGCGGTGACCTGAATGTCTCCATGGACCAGAGTCACCTGAAACCATCTCTACTATTACAGTGGAGAAGGCCAGCCCAGAGGCTAAACCAAACCGCGGAAAACATCTATACTGCGGGTGAATGCGCACCAACGCTGGGTCAGATAAATCTGCAGCTCATTGGAGGGTTCAAGCGCTCTACTTTCAGGCGAGCTCGAGTAGTGAAATACAGAAACAAAATGAGAAAATGATGTTTTGTAATCTTCAATAACTTCGATCAATCATGCTGTTTCAATGCAATTGAGATTATCCCCTCCGTAGGCATGATTTATCCAGTTTCTTTCTTGAATATTTTGTTCGCGTGTGGCAAATCGCACGTCATAAATATATTTTAATAGCCATGGCGTGCGATTTTTCAAAATAAAAATTGAGGGTTGTCATTTGATTTTAAAGTGTTGTATAATTTACCGAAATTAAATTAAATCCGCGCGAAATAACACAAACTTTGGTCGTCTGCGAAATTAAATCCGCACAAAATAACACAAACTTTGGTCGTCCGCGATATTAAATCCGCGCGAAAACTACGAAAACCTACGTCGCCTATCTACAAGATTTCCACCTCACCATTAACTAATCTTTATTTGATAACTTTTTTTACAGGTAGAGATTTTTTGAAGTTTGCTTACCAGAAAACAATTGAATTCACAGATATATATGAATGAAGGTTTCTTTGTGTTTTGATCTTTTTTCTCGAAGCGAATGCAGCATAGTTATTCTGCATTTTAAAGCCTCTTTTCATTGAATATTGTAAACAAAACTGAATGTTTTGTGTTTTGATTTTTTCTTCCATCAATTGCAGCATAAGCGAATTAATTTTTGCAGACGTAGGTTTTCGCTGTTTTCGCGCGGATTTAATATCGCGGATGACCAAATTTGTGTTATTTCGCGCGGATTTAATATCGCGTACGACCAAAGTTTGTGTTATTTCACGCGGATTTAATTTAATGTCGGTAAATTATGGTCGTAAAAGAGGGAGCTCAACCATAGCTACTAACACTGCCGTCACAAACACAACAAAAAACGCGAAGTAAAATTGAGAGACATTCAAGAGCTCTTTAAACGAGGCAATAAAGGTGCTCAAAAGAAAGGAGAAAAGAGATTGAAGTTATAAATCTGGATTAGTTGTATCGTAGCTTTTTTTTATTCTGATCAAAAAGGACATAAAAAGACAATTCGAACTGCCGTCTTTTCCTATTAATGTTTAAATTTTTTTTGGGTGGAGGGGAATTTAATTCCAGGCATCGCCAAAATTTAGATTTTTCGCGCATATTTAATTTCGCGGACGGCGTATTATCGTGGTTTTCGCGCGGATTTAATTTCGCGGAAAATGCCTAAATCCGCGAAAATTAATCCGCTTAAGGTAGTTCTTCTGCGTTTTAAAGTGTCTTTTCATTCTTTTTTGTATATAAACAAAACTGATTGTTTCTTTGTGTATTGATCTTTTTTTCTTCCATCGAATGCAGTATAGTTCTTCTACATTTATCTGTCTAAGTTGAATGAAACTTTTAAACAACTTGTAGAATAGTTCCAAATGGTTACTGCGATATGACGGCTTCTTTGACACGCCAGGTCATTAGGGGGTTAGGATGTAGACACAGCATGCTCAGATTTTCATAACTAAAAACATGTTTTTCTTTTTTTCTTAAATGCGTACGTCATAGAAATACGTTACGCTTGGCATACGGAAAATACCAATTCAGGTACGTCATCGTACATTTTGCAAACTTAGCAGCAAAGTATCAGGTGTACCTACCGGTGAGCTGGTTTGTGAAAACGTACGTAAAAATGAGAAGACTGTAGTATATACTATCTTTATGTTGTAGACTGAAACAATGAGTTTAAATGATAACAAATCTATTAATTATAAACATTAATTCAAGGTTCGATAGATCACGTCGGTCAATTTTTTGAATTTTAGTTCAAATAAAAAGTTTGCAAAAAAGTCATCGGTCAACTTGACCGTTGATATGCGCATATACGCCGGTCAACGGCCGTATTTTATCGGACATTGACCGATGACCGACAGCTATTTCAGGGCATGAATATGTGTTAAGTGTAGGTTGTAGAAAGATATAGAAATAGAAGTAGGATAGTGTTTGAGTTGTGCGGTTAAGACTAGGGTTTTTCCAATTGATATGTGAGGCCTCTTTTACTTTTAATTCAAAAAGGTTAGAGTCAGTGTCAATAATATTAAATGAATTTTTAGAGAAGAAAGTGAAACAGTTCTCATTGGAATAGAGGTGTTTAAAAATTTTCTTTAGTTCTGTTAATGGCAAGGACTTAGGCGAAATATGTCAACAACGATAAAAAAGTGTCTACTTTCTTTACAAACTATATTACAAATTGTGCAACAAAGATGTTTTGTAAATATTTTTCAACTACAACATGATAGAAAGTAATTCATTTAGAAATATGGATTTATGCAAAAAATTATTTGTTTCAATCTGTGGTTGTTTTGCAACAGTTGGAGACGCGGAGTTGGAGGAGGTGGGTGACATCGCCGCGGCGGCCAGTCTATTAAAGATGTTTCTGCGTGAACTCAGCGATCCTGTGATACCTGAAGAACTACAACCATTGTTCATTCAAGTGCAAGAGGAACATGGGACTGATAAAACACGAGCCGCCGCACTCATTAAAGAGTTGATCACGCGCATGCCAATCGGACACGCGACTCTGTTGAAGTACCTCACGGAGTTCATGCTGTACATTGCCGAAACCTCACTAGTAAACAAGATGACACCTTTAGCGCTGGCGATTGTATTTGGCCCGAACATCTTTCGATGTAAAGAGGGATTGGAGGGTCTACGTGAACAGGCGTTTGTCAATGCAGTCTTGTTGCTTATTTTACAGCAACATAGGGAAATATTTCTAGTAAGTTGATCGTTTCTGTGTCGCCGTCATGTGGCTATTTTGTGTTCTCTTTCTATGATAATAGCGGTCAAGTTACATTGTGAATAGCTGATGACTTGTACATTGAAAATATTTAATATGACTTTGCAGTAACCTCTCTTGCTGTTAAACTCGGATTTTCTATGTAGAAAGGTGTTTATCAACAAAAATTTTGTTTGCATATTATAGCTAAAATGTTGGTTTTTGTTATGTTGATATCATTTTAGACGGATAACGTCATGTTCCCCGATAGCATCAAAAGGTTTGTGATTCTCGTTTAAGTGTTGTGTGTGGTACTGAGTGACATTGCGGGGAAATTTAATTAAAAATGAAATATCACAATGGGTTGTCAGGGGGTAATACAGGATTTGAATTTGGGCGGCGCAAGCCGTCCACAGTGAGCCTTGTGAGGCGGAAAAATTAGCCAGGGGGTCTGGGGGGGGCGCTGTAAGCCCACCCAGCGGGGTGTGTGGCGGAGCCCCGAAGATTTTTCCATTTTCAGGTCTATATAGGTCTAAAATGCCTTAAATCTGAACATAATTAAACACTTTGACGTTATTTTTTTTTTTGGAAACTTTCACATTTATGTAACAAGGAAGATTGGTTATCAAATTCGAAATATTTTCTTTGATATTCAACACGTGAAGCGATGTTATTTCATCAGATTTTGTGTTTACATGTCTGTCTCGCTCCAACATGTTTTAATTTTTGATTGTGGTTAAATTACAGAACGCTATATAAAGATGTCCAATTTTATTCTGCAAAATAAACCTCTAGCCTTAATAAGAAAAGTTTGGATTTTTGCAGACTAAAGGATGCTGCGACGGGATAATTATATGACGGTGGTGTTGGGAATACTACGTTGAACTTTATGAATTCCCAGCGCTTCTTTTCTCTCGAAAAAAAGTCTCCTTTCTTTACGACTTTTGTTTGAGAGAGAAGAAGCGCTGGAAACAAGGTTGACCAGGACTCTTTAATTTCAAAGAAAGCAACGAGAGGAAGGTAGGGAGAATCAGAAAAACTTTGTAGTAAATACGGTTAATAATATACTTGCAAAAAATATAGGCTGCCTAAAACGCTCCAGCATATTTCCGTATTCGCATTCCGCATTTGTATTCTGTTTTAGCATTTTTATTATAACTTGTGCCTGTTGCTCTTTTTCTTCCACGCACCATGACATGACTCTTGTTCAGTAGAAATATCAACAAAATGTATATAACTTAACTTTACTCGCAAAGCACTTTTAAACAGATCACAACAAACTAATTTTTTCATTTGTTGCACAGCAAATGTTGTTTATGCGGGAATACATTACCATAAAAGTTTTTAAGTTTTTAGGTGCGTTGTCAATCGATTATTTTTTCTCAGACGCGCGATCGGTAATTTTGTTAAAACCTAGCTGTCATGTTTATTTTCTTCAGAGTCTACTGCATGTTTATTGGTTTTGTGAAAGTGTATTTTTTGTTGTAAACAAAACTGATTGTTTCTTTGTGTATTGATCTTTTTTTTCTTCCATCGAATACAGCATACCGACCGAATCGATTATAATTTGAAACGAAAAATTATATTTACGTGACTAAATAAATTACGTTAAGGTAAGTTCTTTAAGATTGGCGTGGCCTGTAAGTTATGATTGTTTTTAAATTTTTTTGAACCCGCCCAATCAACAACCATTCGAAACATGATGAGTACTTACTTGTTCAGATTTACTGGAGGGTATTATATAGATATATATTGAATACCATGATGGAGATACAAGATTTCCCCGCGTTATAGATGCAAGCATATTATCTCGATCACTCGTTTTTCAAAACTAAAATGCTGTGATCAGTAAAGGCAACAATAACAAACTTTGCAGTATTTTCATGATCACATATCAGAAAGCAGGTCTATCAATAGAGGTGGATAAACAACACATGTTTTAAACAGATTGACACATTTTCATTTTAATTAATACTCTCTGGTTTCAGTGATGAAGTTAAAAACAAAATTCACTGCAAAATTTTGAATTTGGGCGCCGATAAATCGGCGCCCAATAGCGCTTTGCGCTATGATATTTGACCTGTATTACCCCTAGGTTGTCAACAACAAACGCCATCCTCAGTAACTTTTACTAAATATAGTATAGTTTATCAGTGCCTTAAGTTGTCATTAACATGCAGTGAGGTTTTCTACCTGCCACCAAGAATCTATTGGATTGTTCACATTAAAGGACATTTAGTGTAGAAATTATGTTTGACGATGTTTAACTTTAGAAAATTTATTACACTTGAAAAAAATCAAATATTCAACTTCCCTATCCTGTAAATTGTGAAGATAATTTTGATAATTCTTTGAAATGTACAGCAAATTTAGAAACATTTTCTTAATGAGGTTGTATTCTATAATGTAATTGTGTCCATTATTAATGATAGCTTTGTATCTTTAATTTGAACCAATTTAAAATAAAACTACTTTTAAAATAAATATTTGTAATTAATCTATTAATTATTTTTAAGAATTTGCAACTTTTAATACAATAATAATTCACAACTTTCAGCGAGAAGCCAAATAAACCAATTCCTTACCTCGAACACATGAAGGCTAAGCATGAAAAGCTGAATAAACAAGACAAATTGATTACTGTAAGCAAGCCGAATAATCAAGACACGGTAGGTATTTTTTCAAATTGATGCAAATATTCGTTGATGAATTAAATTTTCTAAAATTTAATATGGATATTTAGAAATACTTAAATAAATTTAAAAGATTTTGTTGGACTGTTGAATTATGTTTCCTTTGATGTTTCCTAGCTGCCCTGTTTGTAGCACAACCTTCCATTTAAATCAACAGGAAACAAAACAATATTCTTTTTGAATGACTTGAACTACCTATCTAGCAATCATTCACTTTTCTTGTGTTTTTTGGAATTGAACTTCTATCCAAATAAGATGGAGCAGTGCCTGTCGGGTTAATGTCCAGTCACAAAATTCTCTGTTTGGGCTAGTGTTGAGATGGCAAAAGTTTGTGTTCATATTCTTCCCTTATTCTAAGTCTTTTTGTAACCACTAATAAAGGCTTTCAAATATAAAACGCGAGAAAATAGGAAAGCAATATGACCAATAAAACTACCTTGTAAATTTGTAAAGTTGTCATTTGGTACAAAATGTTTATTGTTTTTAAATTTTATATTATAATTATATATTAGTCTATTATTTGTTTATCTTTCTCTGTACCAAATCTTTATAATTTACTTGTCTCTCTTTAATTTTATAGTTTTTGTTTTAGAAGAAACAAAACTCTGTTATTCAATCAGAAAAGACAAACAAGAAATTTGACGAGAAGAAAATTCCAGTGTCTATTTCAGTCAAGTGAGAGGGTCTTCTTTTCATAGTTTGTCCATTTTTTGATAACTGGCGTTTTTCTGTTCTTTCGTTAGCAAATGAAAAGCTTAAATCTTCATAAATGATTCTTTGTCTGATTTTGTTGAAATGTTCAAATTATTTAAAAGATTGTTGATCCCTTCAAAAAATCGCCAATCAAACTAAAATATCAAACTAATGTGTTATTAATGTTATTTAATAATCTAATTTAATATTAATTAAAAGGTTATTGTTATTTCAAATTGTTTCAAAAGAGTTTATCTCGACCACCAAGAAACCAATAAAATTAAGAAACTTTGCCTAGTCTGCTTATATAAGCAGACTTTCTCATATAAGGCGTTCAGGCAAGGGTATATCGCACACCTGAAAAGCCGTTAACTGTGGTTAGGCGAGCGAAGTGCCACACACCTAATTTTTTTCTTATGAGAAAGCCTGATATAGTGATGAATGAAATAGCAATGCAAAACCTAAGCAATTCCCTAATGGCTAAAAAGCTCATAAAATGATTGGCAACTCCACCTTAACTAACAAAAGAAGCCCATCTAAGCCTTGTTTTCATTTTAAAATTTGCTATCTCGTAAATAGCCTGTTGTTTAGTTTCTTATAAGAAAATTGTGCAATTGCCAGTTGCATTTGGTTGAAATGAGTTTATTTTTAATGGGATCTTTAATTAGGGTTTTGCACCACCTGATGTCAGGGATATACCTCTATGTTTGTATGTTTCCAGGGAGAATAACGATCAACCCGTTAGATGTTCCTCACCATATTTAAACAGTTCATCGTCGCCTCTGAGTCAGCAGTAAGTCTGTAAACATGGTGTTATGAGTCATTGTTTTGTTAACTTGCACCAATTACTTTATTTTGAAATTTTACTTGTGAATACCAGAATCTCTCAGAATTTGTGTGACAAAAAAACAGAATCTCTCAGGATTTGTGTGACAAAATGCCAGAATCTCTCAGAATCAGAAGTACCCTAAAACAATAAGATGGTGAAATCACATACGTGGTTTTTTGGAAACCTCGCCAGTCAAAAACTCGTCCAGACTACCTATCAAACAACAAAAGTTTGACAAACTGACCTCAGTTGCTCATTTTCTAAGAGGTTAAATGCCGGAGAAGTCGAAGCTCAACATTTCTTTGCCTTTTTATGTTGATTTTGCATAAATGTTACGAAAATTTATAGAAGATCTTATTTAACTTGATAAAAAACATTTTTCTGTAAAATAAAATCCTTATAAATATATTTTTTAATTTTCTATTTAAGATATTAATTCCTGGATATCACGATAATAAATTAGAATTGTGGAAGAATGATTTTCCGGTGGAATTATCATAAATATATCTGAATAGTTGTCAATCATTTCATGACATTCTTTTGTTAGTTAAGGTTGAGTTGTCAATCATTTCATGACATTCTTTTGTTAGTTAAGGTTGAGTTGTCAATCATTTGATGAACTTCTTTTGTTAGTTAACGTTGAGTTGTCAATCATTTCATGAACTTCTTTTGTTAGTTAACGTTGAGTTGTCAATCATTTCATGAACTTCTTTTGTTAGTTAAGGTTGAGTTGTCAATCATTTTATGAGCTTCTTTTGTTAGTTAAGGTTGAGTTGTCAATCATTTCATGAACTTCTTTTGTTAGTTAAGGTTGAGTTGTCAATCATTTCATGAACTTCTTTTGTTAGTTAAGGTTGAGTTGTCAATCATTTTATGAACTTCTTTTGTTAGTTAAGGTTGATTTGTCAATCATTTTATGAACTTCTTTTGTTAGTTTAAGGTTGAGTTGTCAATCATTTGATGATGTTTTTTGTTTGTTAAGGTTGAGTTGTCAATCATTTTATGAACTTCTTTTGTTAGTTAAGGTTGAGTTGTCAATCATTTGATGAACTTCTTTTGTTAGTTAAGGTTGAGTTGTCAATCATATTATGTCACTCTTTTCATAAAGAAGCACCATTATAGGAGTTGCTATCTCGAAAAATTTCTAAATTTTTTTTTTTATATGTAATAAAATTAAGTTTTCTTTTGAGTGTTAAGATCACAAACTTCTGTTACAATTAAATAAAACAAATATTCAGCATTTTTCCACTATTGCCATAGCTACTAGTCATAGCTACTATTGTTGGTTTTTCATCATTTGAGCCATCTTCATTTCCATGCGTTATATTCCACTTATTTCTGCGCCCTTCAGAAAAACAGTCACAAAATATGTGTCGTCCAAACGCGATGTTCTGAAAAGGTTTTGCATTGAACACAAAAAATAACATTTGAATATTTTCTCAAATGAAACAATCCTTTATTAATTTGAAATGTCTGACACAAGAAATACCTCAGGAAAGTCTATTCAATCAATAATGGTTCATGTATTTTTAATGGGAATTCCTATTCAATGAACACCTTACACTTCATTGTGTATCCATACATTTCAATAACTTGGTATTCCACATACTTTGGATGGTAACAGAACAATTTTTAATTTCTTTCCAACTTAAAGATATGGAGCATTTTCGTATATAAATATTGAACTCCACCAATAAATATTTGCCTTAATTTTGTTCTTTTATCCTGGTTTTATCGCAAAGTATTTCTAGAGAACTTGAAAATTGACGAAATCGTTGATTTATGCTGATTTATGTTGATTTATACTGATTTATGTTGATTTATTTTCTATATTTTTTAAGCTAATAATGTTTCTAAACTGCTTTTATATATATATTTAAATTGTGATTTTCATCAGTTTGACTTTTCCTCTATGTTTACACTGATGTCTTTTAGACTTGTTGCCAAGACGATTACAACAACAGTAAAGGAGCATTTGTTTGGCCTGGGCAATATGATGTCATCAACCGAATCTGAGATTGTTGACGATCAAGTAAGTGAGGCTAACGAGCATGAAAATAATAATGACCAGGTTTTAAAACCAGCACCCACTGTTTTTTAGGTCCCCATTTTCCACGTACCAACCCTTGAAAGGGGAACATCTTCTTGTAAAGAATATTTAAATTTCCAGAAAAAAGAAAGAGGTTCTTAAAGATAACACAGCATACACTGTTTACACATGTTAAATTTCTCTTATCCTTTTGTAGCCATCTTGTTAATACTATTCAACATGTCATACAATATAAATACAGAAAATAAATAAGCGGACATATTCTTATATTCTTGTCAAAGCATCTATACCACTCACACAACTTAAACAATACAATACATATTCTTGGCAATCGTGGGTACTCGCACAAAATTAAATAATAACATTATTAATAATATTTTCTACAATATTCAATAACAATGATTATTCTTTTAAGCGAACGGCAAATCTCCAGCCATTTTTCAGTAATTACGGTAATTGGACATATCAACAATTAGGTGGTTGATAAGACAGATGCGTATAACTAGATATGATTTGTGTGCATCTGCTCATAGACAACTATTGTTAGATGTTACTTTTGTGTGTTTTGTGTTGGTATTTTATTAGTTTTTCATCCTAACTATTTCAAATCGTTAATACATTAATTGATAATGATTTTTATAAATATTTGCAATGTTTCTTTTCTCTAGGTCCAGAGCAACTCATCGGCAAACGGTAAGCTTTGTTCTGAAAAGGTTTTTTCAAAATCATGTATAATTAAATCCCTTTCGAGAACTTAAGCAATTCCATAATGTGCAATTCTAAAAAAAGAAGTTTGACAACTAAATAACGAAGAAGTTTGTAAATTGATTGACAACTTAACCTTAACTAACAAAAGAAGTTCATAAAATGATTGACAACTCAATGTTAACTAACAAAAGAAGCTCATAAAATGTTTGACAACTCAACCTTAACTAACAAAAGAAGTTCATAAAATGATTGACAACTCAACCTTAACTAACAAAAGAAGTTCATAAAATGATTGACAACTCAACGTTAACTAACAAAAGAAGCTCATAAAATGTTTGACGACTCAACCTTAACTAACAAAAGAAGTTCATAAAATGATTGACTAATAAACTAAAACTAATAAAAGAGGTTTGTAAAGTGATTGAAAACTCAACCTTATATAACAAAAGAAGTTCATAAAATGATTGACAACTTAACCCTAACTAACAGAAGAAGTTTGTGAAATGATTGACAACTCAAATTTAACTAACAACAGAGGTTCATAAAATGATTGTCCACTCAACCCTAACTAACAAAAGAAACTCAACCTAAACCTTGTTTTCATTTAAAAGTTTGTAACTTGATAAATAGTCTATTGTATCTACCATTTTGTGTCTATGTAACATAGACACACTTTTATATGCACCAATTACGGTTACTCAAAGATCAATCTCTTTGAATATTGTTTATTTTGGTTTAAAGTTATTTACAGTATAATGTTTGGCTTTTCTTTGGAGTCTTCCACTTTGTTTTTCATTGAAAACCCACCGCCGCTATAAAGAGTTGTGCTACTTTCGTTTCTGAAAAACTCTTTGCAAAATACGTTCTTTGTGAGTGTTTATTCAAATTTGTAAATAATGGAAATTTTGCATAATGTTTTCTATTACTTGAAATTGTCCTTTAAAACTGCAACAGTTTTTGTGTCATTGTATTGCTTTTTACAAGCCAACTAAGTTATTCCAATTATATCAAATATTATTTATTATTTGAAAACATTGCATATTATTATAGATGTGTATCCTTCTGTGAAAGAACGCATGCAGACATTCTCAAAAAATGTATGTGGTTTTAAGTTCTAGTGCCATTATAACATAGATAAATTTATTTATTTATTCTCAAATTACTGCTAATTTATTATGATATCACTGCTAATTTATTCTCAAATCACTGCTAATTTATTCTCAAATCACTGCTAATTTATTCTCAAATTACTGCTAATTTATTATCATATCACTGCTAATTTATTTTCAAATCACTGCTAATTTATTCTCAAATCACTGCTAATTTATTCTCAAATCACTGCTAATTTATTATCATATCACTGCTAATTTATTGTCATATCACTGCTAATTTATTCTCGAATTACTGTTAATTTATTCTAACCAATCAATTGATAGTTTTATTTCATAGCAGCCAATTAATGATGCACGTTTCTTTCTTCCGTAGAAAAACCAGTTAACTCGAAGTCTTTCCTCTCCTAATCACATGGGGAAGGTAGGCGTTCCTCATATGAAAGCTAGCAACGCGTTGAAATGTTTGTTGCGTTGTTTAGCAACCGTTGAGTGACGAAGACTTGTTGTATATTGCAGAACGAACAAGCTCCCCACTGGCTGCAGTGAGTTTGCAGTATTTTCTGTTCTTCTGCGATCTCATGCGTTGTGATGCACATGGCTCAATATTGTCTATCAATATAAATAAAGAAATACTATTTTTTAAAAATTCTGTTCTTCTGTGTTATTGAACTATCTTGATGGTTGTCATGAAACCTCGCAAACAACATTGATGTTGAAGGATAGAAGGTTTAGATACAATTCACAAATTCTATAAATTTCAGTTTGAAAAAAACTGAGTTGGGTGATAGAGAAACCTCTTCAAAAGCATTACACTTTAGTCAGCTGCATTCAGCAACAAGGAAAACAAAAAATATATTTCTTCGTAATAAAATACAGCTAAGTACATCCAACCTGCTCATCTTATCTTGCCGATGGAAGGTTTTTCTAACAATAAAAGATATAAAGCAGACGTTGAAAGTAGCATAATTGTGCTTTTACTATTTTTATATACTTTTACTATTTTACTTTTACTATTTTTATATACTTTTACTATTTTACTTTACTATTTTTATATACTTTTACTATTATTTTTTTTGGTCCAACCCCCAAACAGAGGGAACCACGGACGTTAAATTGAAGAGAAAGAAAGAAATATACATAAATTGAAATACAACGGTCAAAATAAAATCCGTTAATATTTTTAGATTTTTATTTTTAGATTTTTATTTGCTAATTAAGATTAATTATTCAGATGAAATCAATTATTAATTAGTAAGGGGATGTTGGAAAGATTTTCAGAAAAATTGAATTGTAGAACCTGTGTGCCGTAACCGTATGACTGATATCTTCAGAATCATTAAACTATTTTCCCTTGAGAATTCACTTTGTCCTTAGTTAACTACATCCAGAGCGCCTCCCCCACACAACCGCAGGCGGAAATCTAGGTAGGTTGGGAATTATATATGATGTAGATATTGAATTCTGTTCTGAAATGTACTTTCTAACAACAAGTTCTTTAGCGAAAAAAATTTAGTTTTGTGTTTGTGTCATGTCCAATCCTATACAAGATCAAATTAAAACTTTTTTGTTGGATAACTCTATATGAAACAAAAAGTCACCTTTTTTAGAAAAAAATTTCCTAGTTTAGTTTTCTTTCATCTTTTTTACTTTTCAATTTTCAATTTTATATGAGGTCAAAATTCTTTTGTCCTCCTTTCTTTTTCACATTAAATTTTGAACGTTGACTTTCTAACATTTTGTATGTTTTCAGGAGCGGTTCCATTTCTCAACTCATGACAAAGGGAATTGATGGAGTTGGTGAAGACAACCGGAAACAAGAGGTTTTCAATTAATGTTTTTAAGTTCAATTGTTTTGTTGTTTAATTAACATTTAATGTTGGTAACCTATCAAAAACACTTCTAAGACGTACTTAAATCAAATCGCTGAATATTTTAAACTTTGTTACGTTTAGATTTACTGTTCAACATGTATACATTATAGATTTAATATACAATTATATGTTTCTAATTATATTCTACTACCTATATATCCCGTGCAAAAAGCATAACTTTTTAGCATAAAACTAAACCACTATAATCCAACAATCTATACTATCCCGTGGAAATTGCACTCGTTACTTCATTGAGAAAGAATAATTGTGCCACTATATTGATGGCTGACATGGTTCTAAAACAAAAATGAAATAATTTAAAAAGATTTGATGAAACTTTTCAAAGAAAGCCTTGACTTTTGGTCTTGATTTATTTAAAATAAATCATTTGACGATGATCACCACATAAAGGTAAGCCATAGGTCTTCGCTCATCAAAGAATACTCATCATAGCTCATCCAACATGTTGTGGCCTCATTGAAAGAGAAAGGGGGAGATTATTATGACAGTCTTTGTCAAGAGTGACTTGTCGCGACCCGGACGTGCGACCAACCATTGCTCGTGAAAATTAAAAGTGACGTGCGATCGCTCGTGTAATCACACGTGATTGCACGTGCTTTTTTTTAAGTTAGTTTTTAGTTTACTGACCCATCACTATAAAAATTTTATTTTGAAGTTTGACTTTAAAGTCACTAGCTATTGCCTAGACTCTTGATGTATTACACTAGCAGAACAAGCTCCCCCCCCCCCCCCCCCCCCTAGTTGCTCGGATCTGTGTAACAACATTACAGAGACACGCCGCCAATGATTTGAACATGGACTATTTATTCTAAAACTGACACTGCTCGCACAGGTGTACAGACATTAGAAACTGCGGGTTCCGAAACTGGCCGATTTGCAATTGCTGATATTCAAAAATGTCAAAACGCGAAATTAAGTCCCCGCGAAATATTAAGAAATGGCTCACCGCGAAAATAAATCACCGCAAAATTTATTCTCGACGAAAATTTATCATATTAAAGTAGTGAAAAGTGAAAGGAATATTTTATTTTTATTTATTTTTAAATAAAAACATCTCTATGTTTTGAACCGCCAGTTACGAAATAGCAGTTACGAATCGTAGTGGAATCAAACAGGTGTACAGACGTTTCTCTTGTTCTGCATGAATGATTCGAGATAAAACAAAATAGTAACAATTTAGATCAAAACAAAAGAATCGAAGACTAAAAATACAGAAAGAAATTAAACTTAAAAAATATCAATTCAAATAGCAACTTTTAATAAAAAAAGAGACGAATATAAAACATTTCAAAATTCTATCAAAACTAATTTGTAACTTTCTTGATAATTCTTTTTTTTTATCGTTCCAGGCCTCGAAATCGGGAATAATATTATTCCTTTGAGAAAAACCTTTAGAATACCAACCAACTGACACTTATAATTAATTGTGCCGTAGTAATACCATTATCCTGAAATTCTGCAATCACATATTTAACTATTTTACAGAGAACAGTTTTTGACTTCATATCGAAATTTTAATGATATAAAATGTCACGGCACATATTTTCACTAGCAAAAACAGCTTTAAAAAGTTAAAATACGACGACTTAGAAGTTAACCCGTTAAAACCTAGCTGTCGTGTTTATTTTCTTCAGAGTCTAATGCATGTTTATTGTTTTGTGAAAGTGTCTTTTGTTTTGAAAACTGAATGTTTTGTTGTGGTTTGATCTGTTTTCTTCCATGGAATTCAGCATAGTTCTTCTGCATTTATCTGTCTCTAAGTTGAGTGGAACTTTTAAACAACGTGCAGTATCGTGTGTAAACATGTCTGTTGTTTCTCTTTGAAAATCTTCTTTCTTTTTATAATTTACGTTACAAATTTTTTGAAACGTATACGTTTTTGATCAAATTAAAATAACTTTGTTCGTTATTACTGCGAAAAACAACTTGATTAAATTTGTACTTGGATAATATGGTGTCAAAAACAAAAGAATTATATCACTCGTGAAAATTAAAGCGACAAATCGCACGTGATTCATGACAAAGCCTGTATGAGAAGGGTGACCAAAAAGGAACTGACCATTTAAAATACTAGATTACAAATCCTTTCTTAGACACTATTTTAAAAGACACAACAATAAAATCAGAATAATCTATAACATCCAGATAAATACTTCTCTTCTACCTCTTCTTAAAACTTGGTTGTAGCCTCCACTCCTTTCTCCAAAACACTGAAAGAATTCTCCTTTTTAGAAACAAATAAACACTTGCCTTTTACTTCGCTTGCATCACCTCTTCTCGAAAGTCAGCTACAAAATCCTTAAAAGGGTTGGCAATTTAAAAACTTCAATTTTATACAAAAAAGAGCTAGCTAGTCAAACAGAGCACTAACCGCTTCTTAAATAACATCAACAGGAAACATAAGTGAAAACAATAAAGAATTTTTACCGTTTCTTTTAGATATCTAAAGATATAGAAATTTTAAAGAATCGCGTGACATAGAAGCTTCCCCAATGTTATTTTTTTGAAAGAAAAATTATTTTTTTTAGCATTATTTGACTATATTAAAAGTTATCGGTCAGATGCCGTTATGCGTTTTGTAGTAGGGATTGTCGTGGTAAGCCTGCAGCGTGTAAGAATTGAACACCGTATTATTATTTTGTATTTTATTGCACATTGCGTAGTATACTGCTTATCTTAGCTATATAAATCTGTGCAATCATCACCTCACCATAAGAGACATTTTGAAAGCCTACTAACTATCTGCAATGCAAATTTCACGAATTTTTAAGAAGTGTCTAGTAAGTTGTGAAGCCCCTTTTTGTGTGTTTAAAATAAAGACCTTTTTAGAAATGTATTTTTTTTTGTTTCTTGGCATACATCTCTTAATTTTGTTATTGTGTTCTTTCATCTTTTTCTGTCAAAGTTAACAGTCTGTGTATTTAATAATATGCCATGCCATGCCATGTGTCATCCCACTTTTATATCAATTTTATATCAATTAATTATAATATAATCAAGTTAGCAATTCAATTTAGAAAATAGATTGTAATACGGTTGATAAGAAAACAAAAATTTCACTGATATTGAAACATGACCAAAATATGTCTATCCAATCTTTTCCCAGACATATTTTGTCAACTCAATTAATTCTTTATACTCCTAGAAAGAGCCATTTCCCATCTCATTTCATTCATTTTTTACTCACTAAAGTGGTGGAAAGTTCATTAATAATAGCTAGAAAAAGTTGGCAAATTTGAAAATTAATTTACATCCAAAAAATGGTTAGTTAGCGCGCTAAATTTCACAAATCACTTCTTAAACATTATATCGATACTTACAAGTGGAAATCATAAAGGATAACGTAAAAAAAAAAATTATAAAAAATAAAAAAATTTGAATTAGATGTAGTGTTAGCTAGATTCTTTTAAAGCATGCATATATACATATAACTCTTCTTGGTCTAACGACCTGGTCATCTCTAAAATCAACTTTTTTTTCGTGTTTTTGTTTTATCAACAAAAATGTAAAATGTTAAGTTTGTTAGCTTCAAACCAATTAATGTTTATAACCAATGTGGATTTTTAAAATTTCCTTTTTTTATATTCAATTAGCTAATTAGGGAATTGCATTATGTTTATCTTACTTCCAGGGAAACATTTCAAGCGATGAAGCAATAGAGGTAGGTTCCTCATTCAAACTCCTTATAAAGAAAAATTCATTCATTGCTGATAACTAAGACAAGTGACACGTAAAACTTAATAGACCAAGGTAGCAAATCTTTAAATGAAAACGAAACTCTGATTGTTTGATTAAATCTCAGGCCCTTAAATGCTCTTGAACACTATTATCAGGTTTAAAAATGTAAACATCCAAAGTAACACAAATCTTTTTTCTTAGAGCAGCAGCGAAGAATTTTTAACTAACTAGCCTTTAAATTTGTAGAAAAAAATCAATTAGTGCGATAATAAATAGTTCTTCTTACCTTTACATTTATTTTAGAAATAAATATTCTCTCGGTATTTAATTGTGTGCTTTTATGTTTACGAAACAAATTAGCTATCCACGATTTAATTTGAAGATTTAAAATATTTTTGCTTTAGTTTTACATTGCTATCTAGAAAAGATGTCGATCTATAAAATTTCTCTTGAATTTCATCAATTATTTTATTAAACATAACAAATTCCACACAGTGTGAAGTATTGCTTCATTGATTGATGCTTTCTGTTCAAACGAAGCCTAGATTTTAATTTCTCAGATTACGAGACGTTTTAATCTTGTTACATAAAGAGTCTGTAATCCTATGTACGCTGCTTTCGTACATGTGCTAAACAAGTTCTTATGTCATAGCTAACTGTTGTTGTTCTTGTAGTAAGTTGGTATTTTATATAAATCTTTAAATATCAAATGCTTACTTTTAAATATTAATTTGATTTCTCATTTCTTTAATTTTTAAAGATTTCTAAAACTTATTGTCTATATCATCTTTATTCAATTTACAAACTGTTAAAAGTGACCCTCTTTAAATTTGTCAACAACGCAGATATTTGTCCGAGTGTCTCACTATTTCACAGCCTCTGTTAGTCAGTAGTTCGGTATCAATTTCCCACGCTTTGCACAAAGCTGTCATTTGATTTCATTTGCAGTTTCCTTTACAAGCAAAACAAGAGGATGTCTCTATTTCCTTCACATAAAAGATATTGCTTTAGCTTTTCAATGACGGCTGATGTTTTCGGGGGGTCATGATTTTTTGCATTCTTAATTATCTCTCATTATTTATTTGTTGGTCATCGCTGTCTGGATTAACTCTCGTTTTTAATCACGGCATTCTTGCACCCTAATCTAAATCCAATTAAAATATTAAGCTAAACAAATTACAGACTTCTTAAGGTTGTAACGCGATTACTCTTACTGTCACTTTTCTTGCGCAAAACAAAAAAACAAAGTATTACACAAAGAATGGAGAATGTGAGTTCTTCACCGTGAGATCGATAGGTGACAGTTACAAATAATCATTAAAGATTGTGTGCTTTTCCACCAATCATCTCTTTACATTGTGTGCTTTTCCACCAATCACCATATACTATTCGTTTATTATTTATATTTAAGTATATAAACTCATAAATAATAAATAATTATTTATTTGTAGTGTTAAATGTTGTTGAAAGATCTTAATTAAAGTGTTCTTTATCAAGCGTTGATTTGACCTTCAAATTTAACAATCACACTTCTTACAACAACATCGAGTGGAAATCATCTTAAAACCTACATCGGGAATTCTTAAAACCTAAGTAATAAGAATGATTCTTAGGATCAAATAGATTTAATGCTGAGGTAATCAAAATCCAACCAATCATATGCACAGTTTTTCCTTTCAACCAATCAAAACGTGTTCCTTGAGCAGTGTTTGCTTTTTATTCAGTATTCTTTCACCTGGGTAATAGTAATTCCTAAGTGGTAAGTGTGATATGGGTGAATTCGAATAAATCTTTGGTACTTCAGGTATTTTATAGAGAGATGATACAATATAACTCAAACACTGGCGTTTAAAAAGAATGCCCACAACAGAATTTCTAAATGCTATCTTTGTTTTTTGTCAACCCCCTGATCATTTTATTTATTTCACGACAACCTCCTGATCACTGTCTCTATTTCATGTCAACCCCCTGATCACTTTGTCTATTTGTTTAGTATCCTGTACCACAGTTGGATATCTACAGATTAAGCTACGAAGGTATTATACAAATGTTTCCTCTTTTTTCTTGTCATTTGCAATCGATGTGTGTGAAAATAGTTCAACTTGTTGTCGCTCGTCAGTCGTAGTGAAGATTTCTCGATGGCAAACTACAAAATTTACTACTATTGTAAGGGGCGGACAGAATTTATTAATTGTCAACGGTTTACAAAACTTTAACTAATGAGACTTATGTGTTATTTTCTGAAATAACTCCTAGATGTTTCTATCCTGAATTGTCACAATTCGATAGTCAAATTTTTGTTTTAGTTTTCGAGTCATCTTACTGATTTTGTCAATCTTTTTTGCTTACGTATTTTGGATTGAAAAAATTAATTCCATGTCACTAACATGGTTAGACATTTTTTTTCTGTTAAAAAAAATAATAACTATCTAAAAAATGTATACAGAATATAAAATTTGTGATTGAAGGTGATATGAATACTTTTCCGTCTCAGTTTGGTAGTGGCTTGCTAAGTTCAATTGCAAAGGATGTAGTGGCTCTTATGCAAGATTAACTCACAAAATGGTGAATGACCTTTGTTCCTTTGTTTAGGTGAACCACAAAACTCATCTCATGGGCAATATGACCAGTAAGTAGGTTGAAACCTTGGACAACTCTCTCTCTATCCATCATTCTCTTGGAGTTTGTTGTTATCTAACTACTTGAATTTGAACAAAATATAACTACCTTGGACAACTTTCTAACTGCAAAATAAAATCTACGTAAATGTTCAAATTAAGGATCACAAATGGAGAAAATTATTTCAAATCTGTTTCTGTATTATCAAAATATTCTAACTTTCAGATATTCTGGTCTCACTCGTTCATCCCCTTCAAATAGCCCGAACCGCAGAGACCATCGGCATGCATGGGTTGAAAGAAGGTACTTCCAAATCACTTTTGCTATCACCTTAGTACACTGGCTTACCAATTATATAGCCTTGCATGGACTCAGCCCGGTTGAGTTGAAACATCTTGTTCACTCAAGACTAGTTTGTTTGATGGGCAATACGCCATTTCCAAGCAGCCCCTAACTGGTTCCTAACACTGGTTAAAAACTTTGTTTGTTTGTTTTTTAACATTTGTGATTACATTTGAACGATTACTGAAATTATGAGAATTTCTATTGTTTATTTTTTAGTTCCTACATAAACAAGATAAACAAGATATTCTTTCTAACTTTCATTTTTATTTGGCATTATTATCTTTTTTATATTGACCAAGTCAAACATGATGAAGGTGATCATTACTGACATTTTTCACATCTTGTTGCCATGCATTTGCTTAGTTACGCATCATTTTGTAGGCAAAATAGCAGCATGGAGATTGCAGACTTGAAGAAACGTATCCATGGTAACGATTAGAACCTTTGTTTTGTTTTTCACTTTTTCTTTTGATGTTAAAAGTTCACGTTTAAAATCAAATATTTGTGAAAGTTCTTATATATATAATATTATTTGTTATATATT
Organism: Candelabrum cocksii; assembly: GCA_963930725.1. Lineage (NCBI taxonomy): Eukaryota > Metazoa > Cnidaria > Hydrozoa > Anthoathecata > Candelabridae > Candelabrum > Candelabrum cocksii. The sequence continues at coordinate 1,929,268 of OZ005677.1, read as the reverse complement.
TATTATTTGTTTTCATTTTTATCTATTCTTCTTCTTCGTTGCTTACAATATTATTGTTGCTATGTGTTTATTATTGTTGCTATGTGTATTTTATTGTTGCTATGTGTATATTATTGTTGCTATGTGTTCCAAGGCTTGAAGAAGATCATTACAAACTTTGAAGAAAACTTCGAAGAGCTTGAGGGCAGAAAGGTAATCAAGTCCTTCTAAAAATAACCCAGTGAAGTGATTAAGAGGTTAAGAGATAAAAAGGTTACGGTCATCAGTGATTTTACTAGAATTTGCAAATAACCCTTTAGAAGATTCTGACTTCTGATTTGGTATATTTCTGTTGTTGAAATACTCCCTATTTAAAAATTACTCCCATCATGGAGCAAATTGTCAAACATTTTACTGTTCTTAATAAACGCATCGATTGTCTCATTTTCGTAACCATGAGAACCATATCAATTGCGAGATAAAAAGAAGAAAGACAAACTGCCTTCTGAAACTTTTTATTTGATCAATAATGATAAAATGATGTCTATACTTGCGGGTATGCATGTAACATCTTTGACCTCATGGATATAAGCATCCATGCCCCTGATGAATAGCTGCCATGGAGTTTTAAATACAAGTTGGTACCTTGCATGGGTTAACTCACCACTGTTTTTCCTCTTCCTGAGGTTGGCGTTAGGAAGGGCATCCAGCTGTAAAAAAACATCTGCTCCAATGAATCATCAAATGATTAAACCTACAAAATTGTGGGGAATATCATCTGTTGAAACCCCGTCTAACCCATGCTAGCATGGAAAATAGACGTGAAAAATGTAAATGATGATGATGATGATGATGATAAACCAGCAGAAACATTCAAGGACAAAAGATGTCTGGTATAAAAATGATGATGATGATGATGAACGAGAATCACCGTGATGACCTTGCAAATTTAAATTTATAAGTATTGGATTTATAGCTCTTCGAGATATTTATAAACTTCGAAGAAAGAAGGAATTAAATTGATGTTAAATAAAAACTTCCTGCAATATTAATAAGATATAACGCGAGTACTACACAAACTAAATCTTTAAATTGTTGACATGATTTTGTTTATTCTGCATTCTTAAAAAAATTACCTGCAATATTGTTTGATCAGCACATGTCCTCCCATCTTTATAGCAAAGCTTTGAGTGATTTACTTTGTCTGTTTTTAATATCAATGCTATTTTTTCAGCCAAGTTCTTCAGAAAAGCAACCCATGCAGAAATATATTACAGAGCTGGTGAGAGCAAAGAAACAACTAAAAGGTAAATGCTTGAACTGTGTGTTTGTCTGTGGAATTGAGTTGGTTTTTATGTTGTGGGTACAATCAGTTGATCAACAATGAAATCGTGAAATGTGACAATATCGTTTTAATAACATTTTTTCACGATTATTTTATGAACTTCTTTTGTTAGCTAAAGTTGAGTTGCTAATCATTTTATGAACTTCTTTTGTTAGCTAAGGTTGAGTTGTCAATCATTTTATGAACTTCTTTTGTTAGTTTAAGGTTGAGTTGTCAATCATTTTATGATGTTTTTTGTTTGATACGGTTGAGTTGTCAATCATTTTATGAATTTCTTTTGTTAGTTTAAGGTTGAGTTGTCAATCATTTTATGATGTTTTTTTGTTTGATAAGGTTGAGTTGTCAATCATTTTACAACAGCCATTAGGGATTTTAGTTTAAATAAATTGTTATCCCAAAAATGGTACATTTGTTGTTTTTGCGCACCATGTCATCAGGTATTTGAATATAATACAGACTAATATAAATGGGAACATTTTACGGAATATTAGATAGTCTTTGGCATTTTAAAACAATTTTTGTTAAATTTGATTTGATGTCAACTTCAGAGTTAACCGAGGAGAGTAGGGGCACACCCCCAGATATACTTCTCGATGCGTCCCTCGTGCAACGTGATTTCAACGGTACACCACTCAATTTCAGAGGTAAGTGCATACAAGAGTAGTTAAAGAGGTAACAAGTTCAAACTTTTTCTGCATTCTTTCAAAGACTTCAAAGGATGAAGCATGATAAGGACAAGTTGCTTTAAAACTCATCAATGTGTCATCATTATGGCACCACTCTTCAAACTTTCTCTTTATCATGTCGTTAGAACCGCAACCAAATCATTTCTTAGAGCCATAAACAGCTAAAACTTCATTGTGGTCACTGCCAGGTTTTCTTTGAAAACGGCCTTTTGGTTTATTTGATAAAAGTTACTTAGTTGAGTAGGTAAATTAATTTAAAGGTGAAATTTAAGAAATTTTCGGTCCGAATAAATAAATTATGAATCTTCTGAACCTCAAAATGACCAAATTTTAAGAAACTTGAGGCTCAGCCCATGGCTTAATACACACACAAAAAAAAACGGAACAACAACCTCAGCCACTTCTTTTCTGCACCCAACAAAAACATTCTACCTTTCATCTCACACTTACACAAACGACTCTTTTTTTCTTTCAGCTAAAAGCATCATAAAGCAATAAAACTGAAATACAAACCGAAATTTCTACCGAGACATCATTAGACACCATTCGAGAAGTGTATAGCATCAAACTGTACCAGTGTTCATACCTGACCTATTGAGTATTCCCTAATACTGTCATTAACGGTCAAATGGTTGTGAATATAACTCATACAAATAGAAGTTGAAGTCTATTATGTCATACATTAGTTCCAATTATAGAATTGCTTTTTCTAGTAAAATTCTCAAACAAACAGCCTTAGCTTTTACTTTCTCAAATGCTTTTTCATCGCTCGCTCGAAACACTTATGTATACATATATACATACATATGTATATAGTAAGTGACAGACTGAAATAGCTGACTTGTTCCAATTCGTTTAGGCATTCCTGATAATGAAGATGAATATACGAAAGAAGATACTTTAGTACTTCTGTTAAACCGCCTGGAACAAAAACGATTGGCTGCAGGTCGACCACACGATTTGCAGGTATGCCGTTGTTATGGAGAAGCTAAATAACAAGAAAGAGTAACATAACCCATGTTTATCAGCTCAATAGCTACTTCATTTTATGAAAATTTTAAAAATCTTTGCAACGATTCAAAGAATATTTCCCGTGTTTGTTGTATACATTTCCTTGTTTTTTTATTTATATACATACAATTATTTATTAGTTATTTTTCAAAACAATAAATTTTCTTTTTTTCATATTCCAAATCTGTTTTTAACATCATACTTTCGGGGGATTGCTAATGCGCTTTTGTATCTTCAGGCAATGACCGCCGAGCAGTTAAAAGAGGAGAAGCTTTCCGTTCAAAAAGCTCTCCTGCAGTACGAAAACAAACATGGCAGACCGGTATAAACATTTGATGAGATGTAAATACTGTAGTTGAAACCATATCTATAGAGGGAAAACTTTGTTCCTTCCTAAAATATGATGCTTTGGGGCTCATATATACAAATATGTTATACCACTAAAATTTATGGAAACAATAAAATATTGATGATTGTTGATTATAATGATAAACATCTACCTATTTATAAAAAAATTCAATAAATAAAATGAAATATTTAAATAAAATGTTGTTTATCATTATAATTTAATAATGGCGAATTTATTCACCAAAGAGATATTTCTAATAATTAAATCAGATAATTAAAATGAACATTTCCAAATATATTTTGCGCTAGAATGTGTGTATTTTACAGAACAGCAATGAAAATATAATCTTATCAAAAACGAAAACGTCATTAAAAAAATTGTTTTCGACAAAAATGTTTTTTATTTTAAAATCAATTTAGCTATAGTTTTCGAGAGAGAAAAAATTATTTTACTTCTAAATATGTTTTTTATTTCAAAATCAATTTAGCTATAGTTTTTGAGAGAGAAAAAATTATTTTACTTCTAAATATGTTTTTTATTTCAAAATCAATTTAGCTATAGTTTTCAAGAGGGAAAAAATATTTTACTTCTAAATGTGTTTTCTATTTCAAAATCAATTTAGCTATAGTTTTCGAGAGGGAAAAAATATTTTACTTCTAAATATGTTTTTTATTTCAAAATCAATTTAGCTATAGTTTTCGAGAGAGAAAAAAATATTTTACTTCGAAATATGTTTTCTATTTCAAAATCAATTTAGCTATAGTTTTCAAGAGGGAAAAAATTATTTTACTTTGAAATATGTTTTTTATTTCAAAATCAATTTAGCTATAGTTTTCACGAAAAATTACTAAAAAAACTCACTAAATTTTAGTTATATTAATCATTAATATCCTCATCTTTCTTCTTTCTCTGCAGGAAACAAAAGCTGAAAAGGGCTTGATGCGTCCGTTGTACGACCGGTACCGTAAAATTAAACGAAGACTTGCCACGGAGAGGGTGGGTAACATTACAGTAGTTGTATATTTCAAGAGGAATCTGTCGCCACGGTTCAACGTTTCAGTTTTATGGTTCCACGTTTCAGTTTTATATATTTTAAGAGGAATCTGTCGCGTAACAAATCGTTCATCTACCTTGTCATTCATTCTATCTATTGTTTTTCTCACAGGCTGACACTCCAAGTAAAAACAGTGGAGTTAGCAACACGTATGTATAATTTTTCCTTGTTTTACAAGTTAGATAAAACAGATCCGTGTTTGTTTATGCTCATTTATGTAAATTTAATTTATTCAAATTTATATATTTAATTTATTCAAATTTATGCAAGTTTATATATTTAATTCATGCAAATTTATTCAAATTTATATATTTAATTTATTCACATTTATGCAAGTTTATATATTTAATTCATGCAAATTTATTCAAATTTATATATTTAATTCATTCAAATTTATGCACGTTTATATATTTAATTCATGCAAATTTATTCAAATTTATATATTTAATTCATTCAAATTTATGCAAGTTTATATATTTAATTCATGCAAATTTATTCAAATTTATATGAACATGTTTAGTTATTCGAATCACACGAACGTTTCTCGTGGGTCGCACTATTCACGTTACAGTAACAATTCATCCAACTTCTCGAACACTTCAAACTACTCTGATTCAACCAATCCTGAGAGCCCACTGTTGCGACTAAAAACGAGAACTCCAAAAAAGAAATCCACCCCACCTGCCAATAAAGGTAAAGATTCTCCCCTAACGTTTGATTAGATAGCTTTTATTTAATACATACCAAGTGCTTCATTTTGGCAACACATTTACAATTTTCCTTGTTTATCGACACAACACCTTATCGAAAAATTAGCTAAACGTTAACGTTCTGGGAGCCTTGTATAAAAAACCAAACGAATAATGCCAATTTGTTAAAAGTAGTATACACTTAACTTTTAGCCACTAAGTCTCCTCACAGATACGGAAACTAGCCACTTGAAAACTAACATTTTTGCTAGTCCGCAAAAATCTCCTAACAAGTTTTTCCGTAATCCATGTCTTGAATTAGACGAAATGTGTCTCCAAGAGCTAAACCTCACCATCATATTTATCAACATCATCATGGTTTAACATCCGTTTTCCCCATGCATTAGGACGTTTTCAAAAGATGATATTCCCCACAATTGTGTAGGTTTAATCATCTGATGGTTTATTGAAGCAGATGTTTTTACAGCTGGATACCCTTCCTAACACCAAACTAAGTAAGAGGGAAAACAGTGGTGAGTTAATCCACGCAAGATACCAACTTTGTATTTTAAACTCCGTGGCAGCCGTGCATAAAGGGCATGAGTGCTTATGTCCATGAGGTCAAAGATGTTTCATGACCCGCATACCCGGGTAAATAATTGTAAAGATTCTCATCAAGGAAATTACGTTTCATAACCAAAAGTACTTTAAAGTCTGATTGACGTAAATTTACGCGTTTGCTATTGTTGAGTTACTGTTTCTGGTCTGGAGATTAAATGCTGGACCGACCTTTATGACAATGTTTGTTTTTCTACATGAAGATATGCCATCCTAACCAACTACTAGTTCAAGTGTCTATGCTTGATGGTTTAAATAAATGCATTAATCTAATAATGCTTTTCTCTTTTTATCATTCTCAGAATACTCTCGTAACATTCCAACCAATTACAATTTGGACGTCGAGGAGACACTCGGCGACACGTTCTTCATAACCAATCGTCTTTCTCCCGAACCGATGTCGCCTAGCAACGAGTTGGCGGTAGATGATGCTGTTTTACACGACGCCACTCTGTGAGTTTCTAGCTTTTCAATGTTGTTGCAAGGAATTACAAGGTAGATGTTTCTTATCGCAAATGTATAAACAGAATTTAAAAAGCAGAGAAAAGCATTACATGAGCAAGAACAGAATTTAAAAAGCAGAGTAAAGCATTACATGAGCAAGAACAGAATTTAAAAAGCAGAGAAAAGCATTACATGAGCAAGAACAGAATTTAAAAAGCAGAGAAAAGCATTACATGAGCAAGAACAGAATTTAAAAAGCAGAGAAAAGCATTACATGAGCAAGAACAGAATTTAAAAAGCAGAGAAAAGCATTACATGAGCAAGAACAGAATTTAAAAAGCAGAGAAAAGCATTACATGGGCAAGAACAGGATTTTAAAATAGGAAATATTGTAGTGTGTTGTTGCCATGGTATTTAAGGTCACGTGAGGGACAATACTGATACAAAGTATAGATATATGAACCTATTTCTGAAATGACATTTTTAAAGATTTGTATAAATCGGTGGCTAATTTCCAATACTTCTTGAATACAATTAAACTTTGAATTAGAAGCTTAAAGAATTCTCATTGTAAATTCTTCTATTTCAAAGTTTTTCTTAAAACAATATCTAGATTTTTAAGCATTGTCAAGGAGGTAAGAAGAATTTCAAAATTACTGAAAGAGAATTTAAAATGAATAAAAACATGAAGAAATTGTATTATAAATATAAAATAAATATGAATTATAATTTCGTTTACGATCTACATACTATTTATGCAACGTTTTAGTTGTTTAGTGTTCATTACTTCTTATGCACCTGACGATGTACAGACGTACGAAAAGCTTTGTGCTATATTTTATTGATAATATATATATATATGTTCCTGTTCTATATATATATATTGTTTTAAGAAAAACTTTGACTTATGACACTGCATCTTATATTTGAACTGGAATTTCGTGCATTTGTAGCGTGGAGCTTCTCGAGCAACAAAAATCGACGAAGCGATTAAAGAAGCGGTTAGGCAAGCTGCTGAAGGAATTCGAAGATAGCTTTTTTATTACACAACAAAGGTGAAAAAGTAAAAAACGACAACAAATTTACCCACTATCGTTTGCTTTCGAATTATTTGTTTTCGGTTACCTTAATATTAAATTTGTTGTCGTCTTTTAGAAAAGTACAGAAAGATGACCGGCTACCGAGAGAATCCGAGTACAGGGAGTATAAGGTATTTACTTTTGTCGGTTAAAGTAAGTTTATAGCGATCCTTGAAAGTGCGTATTTAGAGAAGAAAGCATTGGCCATAATTTTAAATAAAATATTTATTTATAGTTGGTCAAGTCAAAGCTACGGCTCATAGAGGCCTTGATTTCTAAAAAAGCCGCTAATCAATGCTCATAACCGGAGTTGGGACATCGAGAATTTTCAAAGAATATTACAAATCGAAAGCGTTTCGAAGATTTGCGGGTCTTTTTTTTACAGAGTTGAGAAGAATCATTTTTAAAACATTGTTTATCTTATTTAACTGTTTCGTTGTACAATATGTATGATATTAGCAATGAAATTTTATCCATATATTATATTAAAGTTAACATGTCTATATCTTAATTGTATTTTCCTTTTTTTTTCAACATTTGTGAAAGTTTCAAGTAAACGTGCATATGGTTTGTTTTCTCGTGACGAACTTTCCATTTCGTGATATCAATGTAAAACTTGAGCAATTCCCTAACGGCCATTCCTAACAAAAGAGGTTCATTAAATGATTGACAACTCAACCTTAACTAACAAAAGAAGTTCATGAAATGATTGACAACTCAACCTTAACTAACAAAAGAAGTTCATGAAATGATTGACAACTCAACCTTAACTAACAAAAGAAGTTCATGAAATGATTGACAACTCAACCTTAACTAACAAAAGAAGTTCATAAAATGATTGACAAATCAACCTTAACTAACAAAAGGAGTTTATAAAATGATGCTACAAGTATAATCACGGTAACTCGAATTGTTTTGCAACCCTCTTCCCTAATACTTTCTCATAAAAATCACTCGATAACTCGAACCATTCTCATGGTCCCATTGGTGGTTCGAGTTATCGGGAGTATACTGTAGGTACAGAACATGTGACATGTCCGTTAAAGGTAGACTTAGAAGGCTATTTTTCTTTAAATCGGTAAAAAATCTTTCCTTGAAAGTGCGCATTAGTGGTACGAACCAAACATGGTTGTTTCCAGTTCCGATATATTTTTTTATTATTTGTTATCAATAGGTTGCGTGATTATCTGTAACGTGATTGGCTAATCACGAGGAAATGTATATCATATTTCGGAGTGCAAAACTCAATATTTTTTCTTAATTGGCTAAAAAGGAGTGCAAAATTCAATATTTTTTCTGATTGGTTAAAGCAACTATTCCCGGGATTCCTATTGGTTAAAAACAGAGTGCAAAATATGACACGTGCGAATGTTTTTTTTTCTTGTTTGTTTACCAATAAAAATGTACAATGAACAGTTTGTTAGTATATAAAATGTTACAATAAAGAAATTGTAGCTAAAATCGTATAAAGTACAGTGTAGGAAATTATTGGCGTGGATTTAAAGAAGGCCTTGCTGACAAGTCAGTCAATCCTTTTCATAAAACCCACTGTTGTTTATCAACTGTAGCAATTTCCCATATTATACAATATGTAATATATATAATTCTGCGTCAACTAGATATTATCAACGTAAAAAATAAAGACAAAGAATTAGTTATATTTTAATAAAATGAATTTCTTTGTTGAAGATTTGAAAGCGATTATATTATTTGCCTTCTTTAGTGGCTCTTCAAAGTTATTCCAAATGAGAGGTCCTCTATGTAATATGCAAAATTCACATTTCTTCTTTTTAAACGATATACTGATAAAATTAAATAATTCGTGAGATCTAAGGTTATATTTGTCGTTTGATATTCTACAAAAGATGTGATTAAAAATGGCAGGTAAATTATCAGTTTTGAAACGGTACATAAATATAAGATGTTGGTAAATATTAATATCGTAAATCGTTAAAATATTTAATTCGCGCAATAAGGGTAAAGCATTTTCCATTTTGTTTTTTTTTCTTTATAATTCTACACGCATGTTTCTGCATAGATAGAAGTCTAGTCAGTTTTTTTTTTATCATTACTCGCCCACGTAATGTTGCCGTAAGATAGATTAAAGCATTAAAGAGAAGTATATTTGTTTCATACAGCTTTCGTCCAGGAAAAATCTTACTTTGTAAAGTAAGGCCAATATTTTGGATGACAGTTTTTCTATGTGATGATCCCAGCTTAGATATTCATCAATGTTAAGACTCAGAAATTTTGTAGTCCTAACTCTTTGTATTTTATTATTACGTATAACAAGATCCGGTAATTTTAAAGGTATATTATCGTGTTGGTTAACGTTATGGAATAAAATATAATTAGTTTTGGTAACGTTAAGTGAAATTTTATTAGCTTTTAACCATTCATCTATACTTATTAAGTCTTTGTTAGCATTTAAAAATATTTTTTATATCTTTGTTACTGTAAATAAGGTTAGTGTCATCAGCAAACATGATAGATTGAGTGCAGTTTAAAGATTTAAAAATGTCATTAATATAAATAAGAAATAAGAGAGGTCCTAGAATCAAACCTTGCGGAACTCCACAAGTTATCAAAATCTGGTCTGTTTCAGATGAGTCATCGTATGCTATAAATTGAGATCTGTTCGAAAGATAGCTTATGATGCTGTGTGAATGTTAGAATAATGTAATCGTAAAATTATTGAGTTTTGACGACGTTCATGTTCACGCTTTCAAAGCGTGTTATATAAGATATCATATAGACCTATTGATAAATATTATTATTAAATATTTTGAAAAACATAAAAAACTCAAAAAATATTCGCCATATTTTTCTCGTAACTCGCGATAACTACTACTTATTATCAGAGCAGACATGCACTGTTATTAATGTCCGCCCTGTGGTGGAAGCAAGTGGATCTGAAACCGTACCTTTGGTTAGCAATCAGGCATTTGCTTCTGTATACACGCGTATTTTATATTAGCTAGCTGCTGGTAAAGTTGTATTTTGTTAATGAAACTATGATTGTAAAAATAAAAGACGGTTCTCGACGATAAGAACAATCAAACGGTTTTCTACGAGTATACTGCGGTTGTATGTATAAATTTGTATATGTATATACAATCGGAAAATACTAATAAAAATCACCGTAACCATCGTAACCGTTAGGATTAAACATTGTCCCTTAGCAAAAAGATAACACTGATAAAGACCGTTAAAAATGTCTGTCCTATATATGTTCTGAAAATACCTCTGACAAAGCGAAATCTTACACCATGAAAGAGCTATTATTATTATTATTATTATTATTATTATTATTATTATTATTATTCACGAATATTTATACAGGATAATCCGTCAGTTATATACATATAAAATGAAAATACTGTTGTCAATGGAGTCCTGTTTTGATAAAATGTCAAAACCGTTAAAAACTACTTAGCTACTTAAAAAAATTTAAAACAGAAAATTAAATAGTTTTAATTTTACGTAGGTTTTTATGTGTTTATTTTTAATTTTATATGTTCATGACCTACACAGAACTCGTTGTTAGAACAGTTTTTATAATGTGTATTTTGTAAATATGTATGTAGAACTGAAGCGAATATCCTGTATAAAGATTATCAATAATAATAATAGCTAATAAGCGACAGTAATCGCACTGCACTACAAAAAAGGGTTGAATTCGAACGAATCGGAGAATTTAACATTGCGGACGACATGGACGAACATCAATGGTTGTCTTATTTATACAGTAAAATGCATATCGAAGGATGTTTTTAATTTTTAAACAAATGCAGTAACAATTTTCTTCTATAAAAATACCACCGCGAGTATCTCATGAATTACTCGAAATAACTCCGCGAGTATCTCAAGCATTACTCGAAATAACTCCGCGAGTATCTCAAGCATTACTCGTAATAACTCCGCGAGTATCTCATGAATTACTCGAAATGACTCCGCGAATATCTCATGAATTACTCGAAATAACTGCGTGAGTATCTCAAGCATTACTCAAAATGACTCCGCGAGTATCTCATGAATTACTCGAAATGACTCCGCGAGTATCTCAAGAATTACTCGAAATAACTGCGTGAGTATCTCAAGAATTACTCGAAATAACTCCGCGAGTATCTCATGAATTACTCGAAGTAACTCCGCGAGTATCTCATGAATTACTCGAAATAACTGCGTGAGTATCTCAAGCCTTACTCGAAAAAACTTCGTTATTTGGTACTTTTCTGTTAATCTCCCCTCCCCCCAAAAATAATCTTTGTTACAAATGATACAAATGTTTAGAAATTTAATCTGGCGGCCAATATGCTGCAATATCAACAAAAACTTTATCAAACTTGTTTAATTGCCTATGGCGTTGACGCCACATCCATTCGCACAAATAAGAGTCTAACATAGATCGGTGTGTGCTGATTTCCAAGATCTTTCAATGGATTGTGTGTGTGCGCCTGTTATTGGGTCAACGAAATTGATGGAATGGTTTACCGTTAAGTGATTGAATCCCCCTGCTGCCACACCACAATAAGCTCTCCAGCATAACGGTAGTCCCTTGTCGAATGGACCCTTGGATAATTGGGATTAATGTTTGCGCACTTCTGTCAGGCACAGCATACATTAAGCTTTCAGACGTTTCACGGCAAATTTCCCCAAACACCCACTGTTGAGGTAAAACGCGTCCTTGGTTGTTTTTACGCCGTGTAAAAAGACTTTCGTCGATTTCCACTGTCAAATTTGAACCACCAATACAATAGGCACACACCTCATGTAAGAAATTATTGAAATCCACTGTGGCTGCATGAGATATCACAAGCTCATGTTCCACAAACTTGTCATCTCGCGTGACAAAAAAGTATTTCGATTAACAGAAAAGTACTCGTTGCTTAGCTATTATATGCGATAATTTGCATTTATTTTGTGTTATTTCGCAAATTTTTAAATTCAACTTTCGACCGGCCAGCTACTTCAAAACGTGTTTTTACAAATCAGACTTTGCATAGTATATCTTCTTGCATAATTACTGCGTCATCTAGAAGATTTTATGGCATGTTTATTAACCCCTGAATAATTTTGAAAATTATGCGGAACCTCGGCAGAAACTTTATGTTTGAGAAAAGAAGAGATCGAACTGTTGAAAGTGTGGTGGATTTAAAAAAAATAAACATATAATTTATGATCCAAAATGTTAACTTTATGGCGTGGAATTATGACTGTGATTAATCGATATTAATTGGTTTTGTCTAGGAATATTTTTTTGTATTAATATTGACTCCTAGATTCACGTTTAAATCCGGTTAGCTTAGTATAATGGTACATTGCTAGCTAGCTACAAAGGATGACAGAATTCTGGAAAATAATGTTTGTAACAGTCAAACAATAGTAAAAGCTACTTGTGGAAGAGCTGGGTTATATACTTTTGAAGTAATTGTCCCTACATTTTTAGATCTTGCTTGTTTTTTGGCCAAATCGTTTGTTCTGTTTTCTGATGTCAGTAGGACCCAGATCCTTCATTCTTTGTTAAAATATTGACCTATATTCGGGGAATCTCCAATCCACGTGATTTTCGCTTTAAATATTCTTGGCGGTAAAGAACTGTTTTTGTTCTGATTTATTAGCTAAAAAAAGTCAAAAAAATATCTCATTATGTATACAGTATTTCTATGTGCACTCTCCCTTAAATAAAATTTAAAAAAATCATAGTTAATGATAAATTGGTAATTCCCTTTACACAGGTTGTGTACTGGATTGTGTATGTTTACAAAATATATTATGTTTTTAACTTTGAAAACTTTGTCCTGTTGATTAGGCTACATTATTGCATAACCATTCTCTGTCGAAGTGATTTTTATATGTGTTGTTTGCTTTCGGGGAAAACAAATTCAGTGGATTTTATATATAGATAAGGTCGATGAAGTTTAGATATTAGTTCAGTGTCACCCCTGGCCCTACGACACATAAATGTAAGTGGGGAGGCTAAGTTACCGAGCATCGTTTTTTTACTCTCCTACATTGGCTTAAAATGGTTTGAAATTTGTTTTTTAAGCTTCTATAAAGGCTTAATTGTCTTTAAAAAATTGTCCTGCGAAAAAGTGAGGTGTCGTAGGGCCTGCACCCTTCATTTAAAAGTTCTATGCGACGTATTTTCATTATTCATTTTTTTGAAAAGCAAATCAACGGAATCAACAAAAAAATAAAATTTTGTCTGCCAACCAGAAGATAAAAACTGTATGTAACATGGTTTTAATCATGGCACTATACAGGATTCTTCATCTTCCGTCAAGATTGCATATTGGATGGATTAATGTACCACCTCAAAAATGACTTTTTAACCAATAAGATTAATGTCAAAAGGTGATTTTAGATTTTAAACCAATTAGAATGCGGTAAAACAAGATTTCCTACTGCGCGTTTAGACTTTTTCCGTTTATTGAAGCCTAGCAGCTTCTTAAAATTCTCAGGAAATTCTCTACTTGATTCTCTTTTAATTGTTATTGTATGCCAATAAACCACAAGCATTGGTAAATCTTTGAAGAAGATCTACTTCTTGCGAAATTGCACACCCATTGTCCTGCAAATACTTCAAAATCTTGTTGTGCATACTGTCCGTTGCCGTTTTGGGATATTCAATCATTCTAGGTAAGGAATCCGCAACTTGACCTCTCGCAGGTAACATGAACATGAGCAATTGAAATGCATTTGCTTGACTAGTCAGTGGATCTTTTTCTACTTTACATCTGTGGCAATCAACAGAATGTTCAACGGAAATAGTATACTGAAACATTTCGCCTTTTGGATGACGTTAGATAAAGGTGGTGCAATTTTTCTTCTAAAAGCTTATGGTTTGTAGATGTACTATCATGAAGTACTTTGAATGCACAATTATTTTTTTTGGCGTTGACATGCGAAAACTTACCAGCATTTATATTGTCAAAAAGTTCTTTGCTAATGTAATTTCACCAATTAAATCAATAAAAACCCATGGCAACATAAACATTATTTTCCTTTATATCTATTACACGTACAATCAATGTTGCCGTCATTTTTCTTCTCTCGTAACAAACTTACTAGCGTGAAAACACTAAGTTTTATGAAATGTATTTTCAAACGTTCTTCTATGAACCTTCGAATGTCTGCCACATATCAATGCGTAAAAAACACTTTGCTACTAAAAGTATGTGACAAACTAAATGGATTTTTAGGTCAATAATGAAATATATTTTAATAAGGATTTTTTCATGCGGGTGTTTAAACACATGCGGGCAGACAACGCTAAACTAATGTGCAAATTCCATTGGTCTAACAATCCTAAAAAACTAGAGGAACTGTATTGGATGAGTAAGGGGCTGTTCATATGGGTAAAATATTCCCTGGTAAACGAAGAATTATTTCTACAGCTTTTGAAGCATTGTCGTTTTGAAAATTTAAGTTTTGGTTTGCCATGTTCGCACCACAAAGAAATATCAAGGCATTGAAATCATTGTGTGTGCAGCTTGCACTTGTTTTATAACTTTGTTTTCTACGTCCACAATTACATAAATTCTACACAATGGTTTCATAATATTTTCGGGGTAAGAATGCATGATCACCATCCTCACATGCCTAAAATTAAGGGTTAAAATTGTGATGAAACGTGGTGATTATTTTACATAATCTGAAATTGACTTTTAGAAGTAAAATTAAAATCTATGCTATCAATCAACCTATGGCAAACCCCTCCTCATTACAGCAAGAGTTTAATCGATTGTCGTTTCTTGCCTCGATTGCTACTGGTAATTCGCAGACAGCTACTTCTAACAAAAAAACAACAGCAAAGTTGATATCTGTTGACTCACTTAGCAACCCGTTGAGTTTTCAAAATGGCTTGAACTCACAGACTGTTTTTACTACTTTACCTACGATCGGGTCCAACTTATCAATTACTAGTACACAAAAATTGTCAAACAATCCTAATGGACTGAATAACTCTGCTAGCGTTGGTCAAATCAACAGCTTACTGAAAAGCGCAACCACTTCGAATCCGCTAAAGTCATCTACACACCAGCCACCTGCTATACTGCGTAGAGTGAATCGGTCACCAAAAACCTCAGAAACAAATTTCAAAACCACCGTAGGACAAAATCACGTTAAACTTTACAATCAAACGTTGGATAATGGTGCACAGTCCATGCAGCAGCAAAGCATCATAGCTCCGCCTGTCAAATCCTTCCAACAACAGAATGGTCAAACCATCATTCTCCCTGCTAATTTTGCTGGTAGGTAATTTAATATTATGGTTCGTCACTAGGTTACCAGCAATATATCTATGAGGCAACTAAAAGTTAGAAAGCAATGCTTCAATTTAATTCTGTCTTTGGTGCAAAATAGTTTGTGACTGGCATGCATGAACATGATCAAATCTAACATGTGCAATCCAAATTTGGTCAACCCCCTTTTAAGTCTTATTTAACATTATTGGCATATTATTCAAGTCAAATGAAAGTTCAGAATCAGGTTCCTAGGTGTTTCCAGCTGAGTTAGTGCTTAAAATCTGATATCGCTCATGCAAACTATGAGTAAACTCAATATTTTGCTTTTAAATATTTGTCAAAACACTTCTTTTGGATTTGTCAATTATCACAACATTATAAACTCCAGGGAAAATTTAAACCTGTTATTAAACTTCTCTTTATATTGTATTTATAAATATCTATGGGAGAATAATTGTTAAACAAAATAACACGGTGAAAATATAACGGCTCTCTTCCTGTGAGTGTCAACAGATTCATATTTTGAGTGGATAACCCAGAATAATGGGGTCCGTTGTGGTGGTCCTGGTGTACTCAAATTGTCAGTTTGCGCCTACGAAGTCACTTTACCAGACACAACCCACCGTTTTGAGCTAGGTTGTTGAATAATACACAAGCCATGTATATGGCTTTTGATTCTTGGGTGTGTTTTAAATCAATTTGTTTTTGAAAACCACAAGCATTTACTTCTTTCCAGGTGAGAAGTTAGGAATAATGTTTTCATTCAGTTTTTTCTTCGCTGCTATTTTTAAATCCAATTTTATAGTTTGAATTGAAAAATTGTAAAAGTTGTGTTATCTTTAAAGACAGGTACAAAAATACCCTCATGACTGAGCTATATTGTCAGCAGTAGCTTTTTTTGTAAATTTCATTGTTTATGTACATAACATATGGTAAGATTGACAAATTCAATATTTGTAACATCTCACAGCGTATTTAATCGCTTTAGGCAAGTGGCATGTATGTAGGCAATTATGAAGCACAGGGAGGTCTTGTAAAATCAGCAAAAATATATAATTTAAAAATAAAAGGAGATCAAGACGTTTTTTCAGGTTTTTTAAATATGTTTTTCTCATGTTTCTTCAACCATTTATAAATTGCTTATGAACCTGATTTATTTTTTAAAAAAATCAAAAATATATAAATATATATTTATTTATATATATATTTACTCTATATTTATTGTTTATCCGTGTTGAATTAATTCAGGTGTTTCGGGAAAAGTGCTTATCGTCAATAACAATGGAAAGGTGCCACAAGCTATATCGCTATCGCAAGCTTCGTCGCAAGTTCAAAATATACAGCACGTAATTCAAACTCAAAACACAAACAAACCCGTCATGTTGCTCCCGCAGCCAAATAATATACGTAAGATCGTGACTCAAAAGCAGAATGTCAGTGGTCAGTTACCCGCCCTCCAACCTGTATCTTTAACGTCGTTTCAATCAATTCGTCCGAAAATCAACCCGCAAAACGTTGGCAATATCAGTGCGCCTGCCGCCACGATGCACAACATTGTCAATAGCATTCCGGCGACACGTCTATCACATAATCCTGTACAAAGCTCTGTCACGATAAGCCCACGAACAGTGCTGTTATCTACAAACAACGCAAACTCATTGGCTACGATGCCTACAGTTGTAACAATCCCTTCTGCGTTCGATAAAACAATCAGCGAACATTTACTGACATTAGAGAAAACCCACCCAGATTTATTTGTGAAAGATAAAGGCCTGGTAATAAACGGGCAGCACCAGCAGGGAGGCGTGTTGAAAACTTCACTTCCAGTAAACAACCTGGGGTCATCCACGAAACAAAACCTACAGAGCGCACTGATCACCCAGCTGTTAGAAAACCAGCAACAAAGTAGCTCTACGCCGAAAAGTGTGGCATTACAAGGTGCCTTGAAACAGCAGCTGAAGCAACATCAATTGCAATTGCAGGTAATTTTTACTTTGAAATACTATTATTATTTTATTTGTTTGCTTGTGACTTTGTTGTTATTTGAAGTCAACGTTCAAGTCTTGCATCGTGAAATGATTTCCACGTGACTTTTATTTCAGCAACAACAACAGTTGAAAGATGCCGCGACCAATCAACAGAAGAAATCAATTCTCGAGCAAGCCCGTCAGCAGCACTTAATACACCAGCAACAGCAACAGCAAGTGACAGCGAAACAAATTCAACAAACCAACGAGCTTCTTCTCCTACAACAGCAACTCATTCAGCAGGTTTTCCAAAAATGATTCGTTTGTTTTTCAAGTAATGATTTTTGAAGACAGAGTCACTATCCTACTACTAGTATTCATCGAAATCCAAGATGTTTCACCTATACTTAATATAAGAAAACACTTTCCTTGTACTTTGTGATTAAATCAAGTTTTTCTCGAAGAATAAATAAGTTTTCTCATAGATATTTTTGTTAGAGTTTCATGTAATTACAAACTGGTTCACTTTAGACTCAACAGGTTCAAAATCAAAAGAGCAATAAAACGGATGCGACAAACACCGGCGTACAACAGGCCAAGCTACAGATCCGACCACAAAACATGAACCTTCTGCAATCATCCCAACAAAATGCACCCTTGAAACTGCTTTCCAGTCTCACGAACATGGTCACACAGTCTGTAGCCGCTACTTGCACAAGTTACGCGACACAAACCGTGGCCACGAGCCTAAACAACACCAATCGGTTCTTTTTGGTCAACCCTAACACGTCACTGCAGCAGAGCATGCGGCCAGTGCTGGTACAACTGCCTAACGGTAATGCAGTGTTGTCAACGCAATTATTGAACTCTTCTCAGCTGACTGCATCGCAGCTCAGTGAACTTCAAAAAACACTGCTGCAACAAAACGTTCAGATCACTCCACAGCTACAAAAACAACAAAACACAAGTGTGACTGCGACGCGAGTCTCTGTCAACAAATCTTTGCCGTTAACTCCGAAAATGGACACAACTTTGCCGAAACAATCTGTCTTCACTACCACGAAACCGCCTCTCAAAACCAACAAAGCGCAAGTGAACATACCACAACTTGTAGCTTCTACGCCAGCGGGACTTGCACCACAGAAATCTCAGTCTCTAAACGAGCAGATCAAAAGTTTATCGGCCAGCCAGCGGGAGCAGCTGCTAAGACAGATCGCATCTGGCAAACTCAACAACTCCCAACTGCAGCTTTCTGGAATATCGAACAATATTCTCATCTCCTCCATTCTTCAAAACTCGCTTGTTCAAAAGCAGCCCTCATCTGCCCAGCAACAGCTACGAAAACAAGTACTAACGGCAAAGGTATGAAAATCGATTTATACAATACACAATGTTTTTGAAAAGTAATCAGCTATTTTTAATTTCCATCAAATGGCATGTCTAGAGATAAATGGAGTTTCCAAGTGTAGTTTGATTCTTTTGAAAAATAAGTAAGTGGATGGAGAATCACAATTGAGCATCAAAATTGCAGCCTGGAAGTATGGTTATTGAAGTATACTTTATTGTTTCATTTGTTATATTATTTATTATTGTAATCTTGAAATAAGATATTGAATCAGTTCTCTTAACAAAATTTGAGTTTGATATGTTTTTTGTTGCCGCTGTGTAAGAATAAATACAGTTATTATCGATTGTGGATTCCTGTTGTAAACTCTGCAAATACAAGGCTGTGAACATATATTCGTATTAACGTAGAAATGTCTACATTATGAACATGAGTGAGTGTACAAAAAACAATTTACGATGGCTTTTGTGTTTAGGGTCGAGGTACGAAGCGAGCCCTTGATACTCCTCCCACTGAACATCGGTTTTCAAAAAAGTAGGTTCTGTTTGGCAGATATCATATTTTACTGTTTACAAAACTTAGCACAAGATTTCTATCCTTGGGGTGTACAACATGATTTTAGATTTTTTGGAAATGATAGAGACGCTCTTTGTTTATTTATTTTTATTTATACAGAATAATTATACAGGTTCAAAAACTTAAGCGTCTAAAATATATACATATTGGCTGCTATCAATGTCAGACCTGTCTGCGTGAAAATAAAAATTTAAAAAATATATATATATAAGTTAGTAGAATAAGTGATAAAATAAAAAGTTTTAAAAGGATCGAAGAAGAAGTTTATCGCAAGTTTTTAGAATGAATGATTTCCTGGTTGTTAAATTGGAGCCTCCTGTTTCTTGCATAAAAACATCAGCAATGAGTATATGTATACAGAATTTTTATTATCCATTATTGTGAGAAAGTTTGTTTTCAATTGTTTACGATATAAATATTTCAGACCAGCTTTTTAAATAGCGCCTAAATATAAGATGTTTTTGTAACATTCGTCATATTGTGTTTTGCGTTGGAAAGTGTTACGCCAAATTAAACGTTAAATAACAATATACCTTAAAGATCATCATCACACCGGGATGCTTTTGCTAACTATATTTCATTACATGTGTTGTTAGATGGAAACGCATCTTGCACGAAGACCATCTACGTGTTGTCTCACCTGAATACAGACTCCCGTTCAAGACCAAGTCATCCGCAATCAAATCGCTCCTCCCATATCATGTGCTGGGGCTGGAAACTGAAAAGCCAATAAAAAACAATGATAAATGTGGGTACCTGTAAATTCAATATTATTTTTATACTATATATTATTGACTTAACTTCTGTTTTCCATGCTAGCTGGGTTGGATGGAGTATATTAATTGCTGTCTTCCAATCTGATTTAGACTTAGTTAGGTTTAGACTCAAATTCCTCTGTAGCATGTCTATATATGGATAGATGGTAGATATTATATATTGTGCACTAATATTTTTTATTCAGTTTGTATTCTATATTCGTTATTTATAACTTTTCTTTTCATCTGAAATGCTTTAAATAAGAAAAGCTATCAACATCAAATTTCACTTAAGAAAATAAGCTACCACCATTTCACTAAACATTTCTAATAAACACCCAGGGTCGAACAAGGTAACACTGTATTGAGAAAGCAGCTGTAATTCAGTTATTTTTTTAATATCAAAATGAGTGTACTGTTAAGGATTTATGTTCTTGGAAAGAGAAAGTGAAAGTGAAGGGGTAAAAGCAAACTAACCATGCAAATGTCAACAACTTAGTATTATGCTTCTTTGTGAATATCAAAAGGCAAAAGGTTTGAGTAAACGCGCCCGCCCTAACAGTTCTGCAATGATATATGTCTCTTATTTTTCCTTCTTTAGTTGAATTGTTATTCAATTCTTTCGCTGTAAACGTCCAAGAGAGAAAGAGTTGGCTGTTGGAAAAGTTTAACTCTATAATGTTCAATGAAGTCCAGGTACAAAGTAGCTTAAAATTATTCTGGAATGTTTATCATAGTTAATTTGCTGTAAAAATGATTATTAAATTCTTTTGCATTTTAAAAATTTTTGTTTTGCGTGTGGTCTATTTGCAATAAAAAAAGAACAAAAAACTTGCAAAATTCGGAAATTTTAATTCTGTAAATTTCCAATTTGTTATTATGAGGTTGCATTAGTTTTTTCATACTTTCCATGTATGTTAACCAAATCTTTCTCGTGTAAGGTGGCATGTCCAAGTGAAGAAGCCATACAGATTAGTAGACTGTACATTTCCTCGGAAACTGAGAAGTTAAATGAACAACGGAAAGCCTTGAATGAAGGTCTAAGAATTTACAGTTTCCTACAAATGTTTGAGCGTACAAGTAGAAAATTGCATATAGTATATACATAAAAACTTCGCATTATTAATGCTGTAATGATTAAAGTCCGCGCCATGTTGGCTGTCACATGCAGTTTGTAGTTTTTATTTTATTTAGTGGTTATTCTTCTTTTTTACCAAAATCATTTTTGACGTCATATGAACTAGTAGGGAATAGCATGTCGATTTAAGTGTAAGTTCCGGTCTGCATTATTAACCTTTTCTATTGTTTTCTAGACAAAATTTCGATCAATTCTCAATACGATTGTTTTTGAGTTTGGTCGCAATATGAACTGAAAACAATAGATTTTGCATATAAACAAAGACCGGAACTGAAACTGTAAACGCATGTATTAAAGAGCGCGTTTTGACTTTTATTCGGTAACCGTGTTTTCCCTTTTCTCGCAGGGCGTGCGTATATAACGTGCACCGAGAGCGGTGATCTTCGCTATGTTGACGTCAGCACCACACTCAAAGAAGAAAAAGAGGAACTTGCTGAGAGGGAAGTGGGTGTGGCTGCCACCACACTGCACGAGATACAACCGCTGGATGGGTGTTATCGGGTGGCTCACAAAGACATCGGTAATGTGGAGTTGGATGATAGTGAGGAAGAAATGGAGGAGGCTGAAGATGAAATTGTAAGTGTGGTGAAACCACAATTGCACTCAAATCATTACAGAAATAAAATATGAAAAAGTCCACTCCATATGATCCATCGATTTGCGAACTTTAAATTAAATTTATAAAAAAAATGAAAAATAATATTTCACGCGAGCTCTATAGAAAGCGTTTTTGGCAATATATTTTCGGGCAAATAAATAAATTATAATTATAGTCCTCTCGCTCTTTTTTTGTTTTAATGTTTCGAGACATTTTTAAATTTAATGCTTTCATTACATTAAATTGCACAGGAATTTGATCCAATTGCGTACGCGCAAGGAGACAACGAACTTGCGGTTGCTACGGACAACCTGCTGGCCGATCTCCAACAAGAAGACGAATACGGCTTTAAGTTCTCTTCGTGTCATTGAACATCGATGTAAATATGTTTTATAGGGTTTGCCGAATAAAATTGTAAATTTCTATTTCGTGAAAATTATTTCTATGGAACGTTTTCGATCTTGCCCTTTACGGAATACATTATCATTATTATGAATATTTCAGATAAAAATCTGCTACCAATATGTTCCTTAAAATAAAAACAAAATGTAAATATAAAAAAAAAGTTAAAAGATTAAAAACAATTGTTGAAAAACGACTCAACACGCAAACAAAAAACGGAATTCCTTGACCGTTTTGCATTTATTCTTGAAAATATTTTATATCGCAGCCCAGTAATCCATTCAGCTCATCTCTCGCCTAAAACTTTGACGTTAAGCTTTCGCTTGATCGACATCATGTTTGTTGTAGCAACGCGCAGAAAAAGAACTTGGTTTATAGTCATGAATAACGTAAGGTAAACATTCGAATCGCAAAGTTTTCGTGTTATTTCCTTTAAAAGTCGAACTTCGAAATGAAAAGGTTCGAGATAGTGGGCTTTCAGAGCTGGCGGGACCGAAAAAATCGTTCGGGATACCGAATGGAATATTAAGGAAAGTTACTGGGAATGCTAATAATATCACAGTTCATGTGAACAAAAAGTATTCGAATTCCTAAACAAAAGAAGAAGAAAATGAATGAATGAAAAAGTTGAGTTCATGATCAAGATCGTGATTTGATTGGGTGAACAGTTGGTTTGAAGAGGCAATTTGATTGGTTAAATTTTTGAAAAATTTGAAGTATTTCGTTTGTTTTTAAAATTGTTAGGTTCACTAATCAGAAGTTGCTGATTTCAAATCAAGTACCAAAATTGGGATATTTTCAAACCTAATGCCTTATTTGGGCAACGGTTATTTATTGTCTTAGAAGTAATGAGTGCATTTTGCACTCGAGTCTTATTGCTAGGAAGAGACTGAAGAAAAATTTCGAGGTTTTGCAAGTTGGTGATAGCTGGTGCTCGAGATGTCGATGTCGACTGTATCTTTCAGAAGACGTTAAGTGTAAACATTTGTTGAAAAGAACATTTATTTACCTTTCAGGAATGGTTAAGAGAAAGTGAATATGTTAAGTATTTTTCTTAAAATAATCAAAAGTGTAAGGGCTATACTGTTCACAAAATTTCCGAAATTTGGAACATTTCCCATGAAAACGGTTTTCAATTTGACGCAAAAAAATTTAAATTAAATAAAATATTTATTATTTAGCTTCTTCTTATTCAGGATTATTACTCAAATCAGTTTAGGTAGGTTCAGTTAAGTTCCCTAAGAAGACGTAAAATCTTGTTTTTATCATCGAGAATTATTTCCAGACTCTTTGGGATCGAGGAGGTCTTAAATTGGAAAGATAAAACTGAACTTTCGACACAACCGCCATAATAAGGGAATTTTTTTCCTAGCAACGGCTGCCATGGTAACTGAGAAAACGTGTTTTCAAGATTAGCATAGCAACCGTTGCTAGGAAAAAATGTCTCATTCAATTTATAGAATACAGTGAGTTGATGATCCCTACCAATTTTCAGCTTGATTGTATAAAGCTATCTGGCGATAAAATTTCGCAACCTGCACCATTCTGCGGTGTTGCCAGGGGCATGGCACTTAGCTTAGCAACAAGGTAAAAAAAATATTTAATTATTTTTTTTGTAATTTTTTATTATGTACTTACATTTTATAAAGAAATTTCATTTGGTTATATTTTGAGTTTTGTCTTTATACCTTTAGTTTGGGATTATTTGGGTCTAGGACCCCCTTAAAGTACTACCCACTAATTTCCAGCACTCCTTGAAATCAATCTTTTTAACGTGTTTAGCAAGCTATATCTTTGTTACTGTTATATATATTATATGCATAATAGTATGTATTTTATTTTATAACGTTTGATGTAAATTGCTGAGTAGTAAAATATATGAAATGAATGTATGAATGTTACCGAGGAATTAACCGCCGCAGAAGTTGTTCACACTGATTCAACCCGATGCCCCAACAACCGACGAAGAAATTCTGTCGAGAGTCAGTTCAGTTGGAAGGCAGTAATTGATGAAGACAATGGTATCGAAATATTCGACTGCTTTTAAGTCAAATTCTATCGAAGTTCGAAATGCATTGGAAACGTTACACTTGTAAACTTGGCAATAGGGATGAAATAGGAGTTCTTCTACAGTGATTTGAATCACTGCATGCCCGTGACTTAATATCTTCTATCTCAACCCTAACCCTAACTCTTTTCAATGAAAATGAACTTAAACGGAAATATCAATACAGATTGTATTCTATTACCCTTGAACTCTCAAGGAAAGACCAAAAGAGAACAAATTGGCCTCTTACTGGAAGAGAACTTCAAGAGATAAGGATAGAAGTAAATAGAACAAAAACAAAACTCAGGAAGGGAAGTCACTCCTACCAAAAAAAATTGAAAACATCTCTCACGACATCAAGCAATTTTGAGATGATCACTTTGGTGGTTCTGTTAACTCTCTCGCAGTACCAGTATCTTATAATATTTTTACAGAGGTGATTTGTCATTCATGGATTGGCATGTAAACTTTTTATCAGACCTTGTTGTTGTCTAGATCCATCTCAACATCTCTCCTCTCTTGTTTACACTCCTCGATGTATCTCCAGATTTCCTTAATACTTGTAAACATACCGAAAGGAGCATTCAATGTCATACGTAACCTTTGCGACGATAAATGTACGCCACAAAAGAACAAACTGCCTTTATCCACCTCTCAATATGAGACGGGATTTTACACGTGGTCAACCGTGTGTTAACGTGCTTTATATTGCTTGGGATTTGAAAACATTTTTACAATATATGCTTCTTCGATCAAGTCCTAGCGTGTTATAAGATCTTCAACCTGCCGCAAGTAGCTCATTTTTGCGCTGTCTTTTGATGTCTGCCTCATTGACTTTCTTTTGAACAAGAATCACCTTCTTTTGTTGGTTCATCGCATTATTGACTTTCCGTGCCTCATTGTGCAGCCATAAATATAAATCTTCATGGAGCTGTTCCATGTTTTTCAGCCATAGCCCACAGATATTGTCATTATTATAGATTTCTAAAATAATTTTTTTTAGTAGTGGTCATCTCTTTATTTATAGCAATACACGGCTTAGTCGGCTGAAGATACCTAGCAGTCAAGGGAAGAAGAAGAAGAAGAAGAAAGTGGTCCCTTGTCTGCAGAGATTTACTCACTGTTTTGACCATCTGTGCAAGTAATCGACGAGGTTTTACCGATATTTTCAGTCATCCATGTCAGATGCATGTTTTATGATCGTTATAATAAAAAAAAGAAAGATATGGGGAAATTATTGACGTCACCAAATAACAGTCTTCTATCAAGCTCACCCAATCAACAGCATCAAACAATTATAACGTACCAAGAACTGTATGGAATTAATAAGAGAAGCGAGGAGGGCGATTGAAAACTTATATCCAATAAAAATCCCAAAAGGTTTTTAAATTATCGTTGCCGTAATCTTTTCAGAAAAAAGCAAAATGCCATGGTAAACAAAAAGAAGAGCTGATAAGTCGTTTTATTGTTGATTGATAAAAAATGTGTTTTACAATGAAAATGCTTGATTGAGTGAAATTTGATACACATTATTAAGGTATAAAAGCAAATTAACCTAAACAGATTTATTTGTACCTTTTGCAGCATTCTCCGGTGCGGTATAAAGTGTTCAGCAGTTATATTACAACATCGAAAATGTTGGTACTTTTAATAAATATATATGTATGTTTCTACCCGTGATGTATATTGCAAATTGCACGCATTACGTTTTAAGTAAAGGATAAATCAAGTCAAACCACTTTTGACTTTGTGTGAAGATAATGTAATAAATGATCTTCAAATGACTGAAATATATGTTTAACCAAGTTTTTTTACAAACATATTTCAACAAAAAAATTTGTTGCTAGCTGTTCTTTATGCTACTGAAGAATAACATTTTTAGGTTTTCAAGTTGGCAATTTCAAAACTATTTTTTATGTATTGCTATAATATATAATAATCAATTCTTTAAAAAACATTAAATAAAAACTTATAAGTGAAAATCATAATGGAATTGTATTTTAAAAAACTTTTAATAAAAGCAATAAAGATAACATTGATTTTGCCACGTTTTTAGCTGTATTGACATAAATCATCGGATTTTTAAATCAAAACAACAAATTTACAGCACATCGAAATAAGATGATGCATGTATATCATTATTATCATCATCATTATCATAATTTAACGCCTGTTTTCCCTGTCCATGAGGTTTCAAGATGATACTCCCCACAATTATGTAGGTTTAATCATCTGATGGTTTATTGAAGCATATGTTTTTACATGCCCTTCCTAACACCAACCTCATTAAGAAGGAAATACTATTTATTTATTTATATATATATATATATATATATATTTAAAATTAAGCATGCCGTTTTGTTTTTTATTTTTAAGTGTTTTTTAAAAATGTCAGGCCCGGATTAAACGTCACGCTTCTCATGTGCCAAACCTAATTGATGAATTAAGCACATGAGAAGCGCGACGTTTAACTTGATTGAGTGCAGCAGAATTGATTTAGCGCGACAGCACGGCTCTGGCTCGACTGATGTTGCCGTGCTACAAGGCAAAAGCGCGACATCAAGTTAAACGTTGAGCTTCTCATGTGCCGAACTAAATGCGTAATTAATTCTTATTAATTTTGAAACCAAACCGAGGCCAAGCATGCGCAGACGTGAGTGTAAATTAGGCGCCAAAACAAAAAGTGCCTAAACTTTCGTTGTGGAGATCGTAACCATCCTCCGCTTTGTTTTCACGATATCGGTTATTCATCTGCACTTTTTGATTAAAATCATTGAAATTATGTTGTCTAATTCAAAAAATATAGACGATTGCGAGTCATGTATGAATCCCACTAAATATATTTGCATCGTTTGCGGTATACCAGTCTTTACAGCCTGTTCTCTGGAAGAACTAGATGAAGACACTAGAGGCTGGATACCACTTAGAAGTGTGGGCTACTGCTCAGCTTGCAGACTGGAGCAACTTAATTCAACATCAAGGTATGTCAGACCATTTTTCAACATTGTAACCACTAGGGATTTTGCTCTCGCAAGCCCAACAATTGCCACCGTATTGAAGAAAAATGCCCATACTTAAGGTGTACTGGTATTTTACATTTTCAATCTTGGGCATGTTCTAACCTTTTCTCTAGTGTAGTGCGCGGGAACATGGCCAAACTATAATCATATATCATTTTATGTTACAGCATTAGCAGTAACAATGACGAAGAAGAAGATATTGAAAGCAGGGATGATGAAATTGATGATTCCCCTTTTGCAAAAAAAAGAAATCAGGAAGAAAAACAACTTGGCCTGAGAGTGTTAAACAACCTAATTGATGTTATTATTTCGGATGAATATTTAAAGAAGAGACTAATTTTTCAAAATGTGAAGAATGAAAAAAATGCCGAAATATATACAAAAGTGCTGAAAGAACTAAAGAAGCGCTTAAGTGCAAGAAATGAGGAGTGTAAGTACACAGTTACCCAGCTCCGCAACAAATTCAAAAAAACAATTGCAGAATGCAAAAAGGCTGCTCTGGTGATGAAAACTGCCAGTGGCATCAAGCGATTCCAAGAAGAGAAGACCTATGGGCCTTGGTTCAATTGGCTATTTGCGTTAATGAAGACAAGGGAAAGCTGCCAGCCAGAGCAAGCAATTGAGCCAGGGCAGCAGTCTCTTAATTCCTCACTAGATAAATCTGAAACCTCTATTGAGTCAACACAAGACTTTTTTGTTCCTATTAAGAAAGATAACAAGAAGAGCTCTTCCAAGGAGAAGCAAACACAAGAGCTAGTGGGTATTATGAAGCAACTTATTGAGAAAGACCCCATGAAAGATTTTTTGAAATATGCAAGGGAACAAGAAGAAGACAGGGAGCATGAGCTTGCCATGATCAGGTTGATTTTGGCTCAACCAACAACGCCATATCAGCCACAGCTAATTCATGCTCCCCATCCAGGATATCAGCCCATCCAGCAATATTCTAGCTGCAACAATCCAACTTATGGCTTGGCTGGTCAAGGGTCTTCTTCTCTTGGAAGCTTTATGCAGGAGCTGAATGATTTTACTGACATATCTGCAGATAACGCAAAAAAACTGTAAAATGTTGAAGCATGAGTATCTTTTGTTGTAAAACTTTTGATACATAGAGTTTTTTATGTGTCCTTCTCGGCCAATGCCATTTCTTTTGCCAGTTTGGACTCAAGTGTTTTCCTTATTTTTGCTGCCCTATTATCATGACCATCAAAAATCTTTCTACTTGTACTCATCAGAAGAAGATCTTTTATTGTTTCTCTGTTCCTTCTTTGCCCTCTTTCTGGATCAGTTGATAAATCCAGTTTTGCAGGCAATGTATCTCCACAATCAAGGCAAATGTTATGCAGAACTAAACAGGTTGCAATTTTTGTTTCATGTGGATTGCTCTCAGATTTGCGCAACAAGAACCTCCATCTGCCTTTTAGCTGGCCAAATGCCCCCTCAATGACCATGCGAGCACGGCTTAGTCTGTAGTTGAAATACCTTTGGTCCTTACTCAATATAGCATTGGTATAGGGCTTCATGAGAAAAGTTTCAAAGGGGAAGGCTGAGTCTCCAAGTATCAGAGGTGGAATTTGAACACCATCTATTTCTTGACAAATGTTTGGAATGAATTTTGCATCTTTTATCCCACTCCACAATGAGGTAGATTGTAATATGATAGAGTCATGGGAGTTTCCAGGGAAACCACAACTCCCCCAAATGAAGCGATATTTTGCATCAACCAAAGCCATTAACACAAGTGAATAAAAGTTTTTAAAGTTGTGGTATTCCTTTCGAGAACATTGAACACCAGGTGGGCACTTAATGGGAATATGGCACCCATCAACAGCTGCCCAGCTACAAGGAAACTGCACAAACTCTTCCATATCTAAAATTTTGCTCTGAAATTCATCTTCAGTTGTTGGCATATGACGGGAGACATATTGTTCCCAAAGACAAGAAACTATTACCTGGTTAACTTTTTTTACAATTCTAGTCACAGTGGAGCGGGCTAGGCCTACCATTTCAGCAACACTGTAAAGGTAGTCTCCTCTACCAAGCCAATAGAGGCAGATGGTTAGTCGAACTTCAGGAGAAATAGGCTCTGGTCTGATTCTGGCTAGTATGAGTTCAAATGTTGATCTTGATATTTGGAAAGTTTGCTTGAACCGCTTGTTATCATAGGTAAACCAGACTTTGTCCCACCATCCTGTATTTCTTGGCAACCTTCGGCATGACCTCTTCCGTGTTTTGGTCTTGTTATTCATAAATAAAGACATAGCTGCCGACAGAAGAGACTTCAAATGAAGCAATCTTTGCTGTAAGATAATTGCCATCCCTTTCATTAATAATCTTCAACGTTTTCGACGCTTTGATATCAAGTTTCTAATCAATAATATTTTAGTTCTGTCCTGCCGCGCCATTTTTGCAAGTTTTGATTGACAGCTGTTGCTTGGATACAGAAGGATTGGATGTGTCAATCAGTCTATTAAGCTCGACGTTTAACTTGGTGTTGCGCTTGAGTCGCGCTTTTGCCGAACTCAATCATATTAGGTTAGGCACATGAGAAGCGCGACGTTTAACCCGGGCCTAAGTGTGTTTGTTGAATTCGAAAAAATGTGAAGGACACAAAGTGAAAAGGGTGATGGACGATAAAGAAAACATTTATATATTATTATGTTGAAAAAGTTTATATTTAGTAAGGTAAGAAATTGAAGAAAACATTTAAAAATTACAAAAAGAAAGTGTAAGAAAGAAGCCAACCACATTTCTGCATTGTAACGACAAATGTCTATCTATGTTATGAATGGGACTTTTAAAAAACCTGTAACGTCGCGTGCAAACATCTCTGCCGGTTTTCTTTGAAAATTTTCATCTTTACTTTGTTTTACGTTACGTAACATTTATAATTATCATACGCCTTCATGCACCTGAAAAGCCTGTGGTTAGCCGAGCGACACACCTATTTTTTTCTTATGAGAAAGCCTGGTATAGTGTCAAAGAGACTACAAAACACAGATTGGCTGTAAATAATGAAACCTGCACGACACAGACACTATTAGCGATTTCTTTATAATAAATAGTAAACTATAAATGCTTTTACTAATAAATACTTTAAGAAACTTATAGATTAAAAATAATAAAATTCTGTTCATTACAATAGGAGTTAACTTTGACATTCTTTCAACATAACATAAAGTTATTTTCGAGAAATCAACATTTCGCATCCCTCGCGAATTTATTTATTGTTGAAATATAGTGAGTTCTTTCCACCAATGACTGTTAGTATATTATATACTGTTAAGAGATGAGCAATCTCCTTTTATCTTGGATTTTACTTTTCTTTTCAAAGTATACATTAATTTTTAATGAACTAATTTTAAAAGGAGCTTTTTAAAGAGTGACACCATGCTTGTTTTGTTTGAAAATGTTGTTCGTAAATTAAATTATTTATAGCTATTTAGAAAAAAAGAATTAAATTAAATAAAACATTTTTATAGGAGATCTTGTGCACAGATAATTTCCCTATCTGTTGCAGTTTACCATTTTTTTTTAAATTTGGTTTGTTCCAATGACCTTTTGATTGATAAGCATTGTCTATAAGTTTTTGTTTAACGGTTTCTTTTCAGTTTCAAAACAACGAGTCATGGTTTTCTCTCAAGCCGCTGAGATATACTTTGATGACATGTTCAAAGTGCGCGTTCTTGGCCCAGAGGTTAGCGAGCAAACGCACGAATTGAAGACAGAGTGTTATGAGTTTGTGGAAAAAATATCACGCTTCCAGGACATTGTCAGCAACTTTATATCAATGGTTGATAATCTGGCACATGAGGTTGAAAAAGAAAAGGTGAAAGCCATTGGTTCGCGAAACATGGTGAAGTCGATGGCTAAACACCGCGATGCGCAACAACAGCAACTGCATGCTCTAATAAGGGAGAAGCAAGTCCAGTTGGAGCGATACAAGATACAGTACGAATCACTGTTGAAGCAGGAAAGTGAACAGAGAGATTTCATTGAGCAGTTTATGATGCAGAAATAACCACAGGTTTTCATTGTTGTTTTTGTATTATATAGAGTTTTATTTTATTGTATATATTTCTATCTATATGGAGACATATTTATTTTTTAAAGATATGATGGGTTACTTTTATTACAATGGAAATAGTTATTTTGATGTTCTGAAATTTATACAATTTTGTTTGTTTGTTACTTTTATATATTCTTTTAAAACGTGATATATATTTTTTAATTTTAATGACTCTGCGACTAGAAGCGACCTACCTACTTTGCGTTGAGCAATACCTTTTAAATAAAAAATTGCGTTTTAAAAATGTCTTTTCGATCAGCAAAAACGTATATTCAACAAGGGTAAATAACTGAGTGTTTATCTCTGATCTTCGTCTTGACTTAGTATATTTTACAGATGCTTAACAAAATATGGGTAATAATCATCATCTTTGCAGTTTGTCTCATCGCGTTGGGCTTTATATTGTACATATGGAATAAAGTAGCGCCAGTGAAATACCAGGCTCCGGCCATGTTACATAGACTGAGTCGTTCAATATCACGGGACCAAAATGAAAGCATGTTAGATCGAAGATCACCCGAAAACCCAGAGCCTGGTCCAGATGGATCAACTTTGCATTTGCAGCAATTTCAGGATGCGACTCAAGTTTCTCGGATCAGTGATGGGCCACCCTCTTACTCTGAGATGCGAAATAGCACTAGTGACTTTAACGAGGCTCATCCACCTCCACCATCTTATGATGTAGCTGTACTAAGCTAAGTTACTACCACACACAAAGAAAAATGAAAATTTAGTATTCAATATCAGACAACATGGATTTCCTGCGATTACTATGTTTTTCGATTTATTAAATTCTTATTTTCATACCTACTGATATTTTGTTGGCAAAAATATTTAATTTTATTGTAGCTTTATATATATTTAAAAATTTTGTTTTTTAACGTATAATAACAACAACTAGTTATATCTGGACATGTATTATTTTTATCAAACAAATAGAAGATAAAATTGTTTTTGATTTTAAATGTTCCGTTGTTATTTTTGGAGTGAAAAATCTGTTTTAAACATTCATTGCTCTTATGCTATTGTATATGTACAGAATCTTTATTGGCCCACAAAGACAAGTAGGAAAAATCTCCCAATGTTTAGGGAGTGCAGATGTAAAAAGTGAAATTTTCAATGTAAAAAATGTTTTTGCAAGTAGCACGTTGTGTTTTTCTCTCTTTTAAATATGGATCAGATCTGTTTTTGATCATTTTTTTCGAAAGTAAAATTCAAAAAATTGACTATCCTTCTTCCCGGTTTCTATCTGTTTTTTTATCCATGTATAATAAACCATTGTGCGTTGTAATAACCAAACATCTTCACAAATTCCTACGTTTTTCAGTTATTTACAATAATGACAAGCACTAACCAACCTAAGCGCAAGGAGATATACAAGTACAATGCTCCGTGGACTGTTTACGGAATGAATTGGAGTGTTCGTCCTGACAAAAGATTCAGACTGGCATTGGGAAGCTTCATTGAGGAGTATAGTAACAAGGTTGGTTTTTGCCTTGCTGTACCATAATTAACGGTGGATTCAAATTAGAGTGGACCAGATTCATTAGAGGGTGAACAATCGAAATATCTTATTTTTCTTTTACTGTTTTTTTAACACCAAGAAAGAAGTTTATTTGTTGCGGTTCTGGTTGTGACGGGGATATTTGATGTCTGTTAGTCTGTATTGGCGCGTGGACTGTGTCTGGGAAATATTTAGTTTTGAATGAAAATAAACTTTGCTATGTTACGAAGCCGACCTATTTCACACTTTCAAACACTTTCTTTAATATAGGAATGAGTTTGCACGTGGTTTGTTAAGATAAGTCGAATTAAGTTGCAACAAAGTTACCACTTCTTTGTTTGCATATTTAATGCTGTAGACAATAACCTTTCAGATTCAAGTAATTCAGTTGGATGAGCAACTTGGTGAATTCTCTGCCCAAGCAACGTTCGATCATCCGTATCCAACTACAAAACTGATTTGGATCCCAGATGACGTAGATGAATTCATTTTACTTTCTTGTACCCTTTGTTATTATTTTTACTGTTTATGATATTTTAAAAGATGGCGTATGTCAGGTACATACATACCTACCTACCTGGGGCAATAGAATGTTTTTAATATTATTTTTTCCTTTTTTAAATATGTATGTATCATAAATTTTTTTTTAATTTTATTTTTATTTCACGTTTTATTTTTGGAACTAATTTTGAATTTTAATGTGAAATGATGTTGTTTTTGTTCCTAGAAAGGGCATTACCCAGATTTGCTGGCCACATCGGGGGATTATTTGCGGGTGTGGCGTGTAAACGGGGGAGAGGTGAAGTTGGAGGCGCTGTTGAATAATGTAAACACAAAATGCTAGCTTGAAAAACAACAATTTGATGTGTGAACCTGCAATTGCGGAAAGCTGCAATCAATTTTTAGACGGGAGTTAAATAAAGAATGGATAGAAAAGTGACGTTCACAGCTTTTCAAATTTCGTGATATTTGCATGCTTCTTCTAGCCAGTATTAAAGGAAAACAGAATGTTTTATTGTCTTATTTTGTTTCTTTCTTAGAATAAGAACTCTGATTACTGCGCGCCTTTAACGTCGTTCGATTGGAATGAAGTTGACCCGAACATACTTGGCACGTCCAGCATCGACACAACATGCACTATATGGGGACTGGAGGTAATCTTCGAAGTTGCCAAACCTAAAGTCAGATCGCATAATGAAAATTTTACGAACAGTTTTCTTATTTTTTCCTTTTTAAAGGGGATATGCATTGTAAGTTTCATCGAAGTGGGTTGCTCCACGGGCCTATAAGCGGTCAATTACCACAGAAAGATCTATTTGATATAATCTTTCAACGTCCCTTACTTCCAATGATCGATCTGACGCATAACAATGATTGTTTCAGACGGGCCAACCGCTGGGTCGTGTCCAAGGCAACGTAAAAACACAATTAATCGCGCATGACAAAGAGGTAAATGAATTTCCTATAAAGTAATTTTATTCTTCATAATAATTTACTTTTACAAAGCCATGTGGTTGTTTTGAAGTGTGACCATTTAGTGTGCTTTTTGTTCAGGTGTATGACATCGCGTTCAGTCGTTCGAGTGGCGGGAAAGATATATTTGCGTCGGTTGGTGGCGATGGTTCAGTGAGGCTTTTTGATCTCAGGTGAATATTTTTTCTGTGTTACAATATCACAATGTGAGAATCTCATGTGAAGTTAGATTTCGTGTTTGTTGAAATGTTTCTGTGTTACAATATCACAATGTGAGAATTTCATGTGAAGTTAGATTTCGTGTTCGTTGAAATGTTTCTGTGTTACAATATCACAATGTGAGAATCTCATGTGAAGTTAGATTTCGTGTTCGTTGAAATGTTTCTGTGTTACAATATCACAATGTGAGAGTCCCGTGTGAAGTTAGATTTCGTGTTCGTTGAAATGTTTCAGTGTTACAATATCACAATATGAGAATCCCGTGTGAAGTTAGATTTCGTGTTCGTTGAAATGTTTCTGTGTTACAATATCACAATATGAGAATCCCGTGTGAAGTTAGATTTCGTGCTCGTGAAAATGTCGTGAAATTGATAGTTGTCATTCGAGGTTTTTTTTATATCCAAACCGTTTGCGTTTGTGCAGGAGTCTTGAGCATTCGAGCATCATATATGAAGAGTCTCATCACAATGGTTTGTTGCGGTTGGCTTGGAACAAACAGGATTCCAACTATCTGGCCACGTTTGCTTTGGAAAGTATAGAAGTAAGACATGCTGTTATTTTTGCGAGTTGTCTTAGTTATTTGTGCGAGTTGTTTTAGTTATTTACGCGAGTTGTTTTAGTTATTTGTGCGAGTTGTTTTAGTTATTTGTGCGAGTTGCTTTAGTTATTTGTGCGAGTTGTTTTAGTTATTTGCGCGAGTTGTTTTAGTTATTTGCGCGAGTTATTATGAATCTCAAGGTGCGAGTTCCTCTGGCGTAATCGTTGTTTAGTTCAACCATGGAAGTATAAAACCGGTTAGAAAGGGTTTTATACTTCCATGGTTAGACAACTGATCTACACTTTTCAGACCATCATATTAGACGTTCGCATGCCATGCACGCCAGTCGCCAAGTTAACTAACCATCGAGCCGCTATTAACGGAATGGCCTGGGCGCCACATTCATCCTGCCACATCTGCACATCTGGTCTGTAGTTTTTACACTTATTATATAAGCTTAAGTTCTCTTCACATTAACTATTGTCTTGAAATAATGTTTTGTTTTGTGCACCTTTTAGCCGACGACCACCAAGCTCTCATCTGGGACATCCAGCAAATGCCACGTGCGATCGACGACCCGATTCTCGCGTACACGGCCGAAGGAGAGATTAATAACGTACAATGGGCGAGCAGCCAACCGGACTGGATTGCCATCTGCTACAACAAGAGCATAGAGATCTTACGAGTTTAAGTGCGCGCGAGAGACTCGCTTTACGAGAGAATTCCGCGGAGAAGAGACGCGCAGATTATGATATCCGAAAACACTTAGACGCCTCTTACAGACCTTTTTTCATAAGAATAAATTTTAAAGTGTATTAATAGAAGAGATTGTTGTAAATAGAACCAAGTAACTGTTTATTTATGCATAAATGAAGCGGAAATATTAGGGGAATCAAAGCAACGGTCGTCAGCTTTGCATGGCGCGTAGTAGACAGCTTTCAGCGGGTATTGTCTTTTTTTTATAAGCATAGACTTGATTCGGCCAGGGTCAAGTATTCTTGATTTTTAACTCCAAATCAGGCTGAAATATTCTTAGCATATTCTTACTTATTCTACTTAAAATAGGTATTCTTATTTTTTGTTCCATAAACAATTTTCATTTACTTGTTTAGTTGTTCAAAAAAGATATACTGAAGAACTTCTCACAATTCATAAATACATATCTTATTTTCTTCTATCAACCTTTGCAAATTCAGCTATATTTTGCAAAATATTCCCGTATTATTCTAACACAGTAGAATTCTCACCCTGGGCATATTCTTAGAATATTCTTCAAAAATGCCCATTTTCACCCTGCTATTCTTATAAAAAAGTGTGTCCTCTTTTTCCCTCTTTCTGGGGTTGGCGTTAGGAAGGGTATCCAGGCGTAAAAACATCTGGACCAATAAACCATCAGTTTATTAAACCTCCATATAATTGGAGAAAACCATCTTTTGAAACCATCCAACCCATGCATGATGATGATGTTCGCGCAGAGGTTCCCAGAAATAAGAAGGGGCCCCTTACAACGACCGTCGCTTCCAGAAAAGAATTCGAGCGCGGAATGCGCTTGTTGTTTTATGTTACAAACAAAACATTACGTTTACAGAATCTGTTCATAAAACGAAAACAAGCTTTCTCTAAAAGGGTCTGGCGACGAGGTTTGTCATAAATATCTTTACGTTGTGTTCAGCGAAGCATATCGCCTTTGTTTTTGCGAAATGAAGTTGGTGTGATCGAAATATGCGACTTTTTGCTTTTCAGATCCCATTTATTGTTTTAATTTTGTTTTGTTTCTACAAATCAGGTGAGGGGTTGTTTTAACAGATATTTCTGTGCAATGCTGAGCAATTTTCTTGAAACTACGAATTAATTCGCAACATATTATTTTATCGATATATAAAATATTTCTTTTTCGCAGATGGCAGACACCACCGGTTTCATCAGCAGCCATCCAAAAGATTCTTCCTTTCGTTCCACGAAGAGGCGCGTAAACGTTACGTCACGCGGGCGCCAACGTTCCGCATCAGTCCGCGCAATAATTACCGAGAAGCGAACACGACGCGAAACGAGACAACAGTAAACAATACTTCAACCGCGGCGAGTAACTTCTCCAATGTCAACGTAACGGCAGAGAAAAATGTGAATCTCACACAAATGAGTAACCTAACCGGTGCTTTTCCGCCTCGTTCTATATTTTCGGACAGTTCTTCGGATACCCGGCACTCGTTGACTCGATATTTAACCAACGGCCCTGAGGAGCTTCTTTTCGCGCCTCAAAATCCTGAGCGCGTATTAGAAGCGATAAACGCGCGCAACCGCGTGGCGAGCAACAGTTCGAATGACTCGAACGCTCCACTCTCAAACGCGTCATACACGGTCACCCCTTTGAATCAATCATCGTACATCGTCACTTTGAATCCTCCTCGAGAAGACATAGCCAATCACACCATGCAAAGTAACTTCACTGGGTCCGCTTCAACGGTTGCCGGTGGCAACAACAACGAGAGCGTTTCGGTGGAGAGGTTCAACGATACCAACACTTTTCACGCCGGAGACAACTGTTACAATTTGTGCAACGTCACAGAAACAAGCAACAAAACTGGCGTGGCCGTCGAGAAAGCAGGTCGCTAATTTCCTTCATGTGATGTTTATGATGAATTCACGTCTCCATGTTTTTTCACTGATAGATGATGATGCGGACCGCAAGAAACGTTGTAAACCACGTGACGTGAATTCAATAAACTTTGACATGGTCGACAATCCACTTGAGCAGTACGATGTTGCCGGTGCCGGCATTAATTGTGTTTTGCCCGTGCCCAGGAGGTTAGTTTCTACGCATACCACGCACAACTCCACCAAGTCTAATCACAAGCCCGTGAGTAACAGCGTTGATTCGGGAAATAGCGGCGGCTTGTCTTACGAGGAGCGAAAAAAACAGTTGGAGTTGACAAAGTACAAAATCCTGCATGACATCCACGATAATAGCGAGCCGCCTAAAGATACCGAAGACGATAGAAATTTCCAGAACAAATCCATTCCCGTAGATCCATCAATAGAGCAGGCGCAAGCAATCGAACTCAAGCCACCGGAGAGCCTTAAAGACGCGAACGTTGGTGTGTTAGGGTTTGACGACCATCCGCCCATACAGGAGAAACATGATAACAAGAGCGCAACAAACACGACAATAAAATCCAATAAATCCAGTAATATTTCACCGTTCAAATTGAATAGCACGGTCTCGATTAACAACACAACTAACACGACCTTGCTTAACCAAACAAACTTTGTAGCACCGCAGGCGAAAAAGCGTTTAAAGCGTATTTTGTGTTTCGGTGACTCTCTCACCGAAGGATATTACAATCACGGCAGAAACTTCCATCCTTACTCGATTAGATTGCGAGAGTTGCTGTCCGATTATGATCCCAATTCCACTTTCGAGATGATCAATAGAGGCGTTACCGGGGATTGCGTATTTAGAGAAATGCAAGAGCGATTTCCAGTCGCACTAAAGGAGAACGCGAACTTGAACTTAGCGATAATACTAGGCGGAACAAACGATCTGCTTACTACGTGTGACCCCGGCATTGATTTATTTAGAGCCGTGCAGCAGCTGCACGAAGAAGCCATAGCGGCCGGTTTAAAAACGGTTGTTGTTACGGTCCCGGAAATAGGCAAGTACCGTAACGATAGCGTGGACAGTCGCCTACTGGCTGAAAAACTTGCGGAGTTGAATCAAAAACTGCGCATGTATGTGTACGTGCATATTCGTCCCGATCGAATATTTTTATGCGATTTAGCCGATGAAATTTCGCGCTTTAAAAATCCAGCGGCAGACGACACCAATGCATTGTGGGACGACGACATTCATCCAAACGTTCACGGGTACAATAGGATCGGCGAAATCATATTCAATGATATCAAAGGGAAGTTCTGATAATATTGTAAGAAACAAACGCGACCATCGTATTCGAATGATAATATTGTAGGACCCTACACGACCGTCGTATTCGAATGATAATATTGTAGGACCCTACGCGACCGTCGTATTAGAAAATGGCAACTGACTATTTTCAGCTTTTTAACTAACTATTTTTACTTTTTCTGAATTTACATAGCCATATTTTTTAAAACCTATTTACTTTATTTGGGGAGTTTATTTCTGTCTGTTTTATGAATAAACACATTACATAAAAAGCATCAGCAGGAACTTCTTAGAAAAAAGACATGTCTGGAAATGATAGTCATTAGGTATTTAGAAATATTAGCGCGTGTGTCCAGAGATGTTTAGAAATAATAGCGCGTGTGTCCAGAGATATTTAGAAATAATAGCGCGTGTGTCCAGAGATGTTCAGAAATAATAGCGCGTGTGTCCAGAGATATTCAGAAATAATAGCGCGTGTGTCCAAACGATATTTAGAAATAATAGCGCGTGTGTCCAGAGATATTCAGAAATAATAGCACGTGTGTCCAAACGATATTCAGAAATAATAGCGCGTGTGTCCAGAGATATTCAGAAATAATAGCGTGTGTGTCCAAACGATATTCAGAAATAATAGCGCGTGTGTCCAAACGATATTCAGAAATAATAGCACGTCCTTATTCTTTTGTTGCTGGAATTACAATGGGCGTAAATTCTCCATATTCAATCTCTCGTACTCAGTGGTTGTACGCTTTCCTCGTCTTTTGAATCTCGAAAACAATTTTTAAAGGTTTGTAAATACAGATACGGGTAGACGCATATATATATTTACTAGTAGAACCCATTAAAATCATTGAGTTGTGACGACGTTCATGTTCACGCTTTCAAAGCGTTTTATACATATAAGATATCGTATAGACCTATTGATAAAGTAGTTATCGCAAAATACTCGAAAAATATTTTGAAAACATAAAAAACTCAAAAAAATTATTCGCCATATTTTTCTCGTATCTCGCGATAACTACTACTTACTAACAGAAGTACTCATGGCGTTGCCCGGGGCAACGAACGTTTTCTAAGTAAGATAAGCCAATGTACGAAAGTTTGCAAATACTTTAATGTCAGAAATTTTCGCGAATCGGTCCACTCGCAAAATTTTTTACATTTCGCGGGAATTAATTTTCGCGAATCGATCAAAATAGAATATTTCGCGGGCATTATTGGAGTGATTAACCAATCACGTTGCAGTTATTTACGCAACCTATTGATAAATATGTGTTCGGCATACCAGCATCTTTTTGCATAGCTTTAACATTAACGCTCTGACGTATAACAATTTCACTAAAACGAGATCTTTTTTAACATGCTTCTTGTTCATAATAAAATACAAAGAGTTTGGACTACAAAATTTCTGGGTCTTAACATTGATGAATATCTAAGCTGGGTTCATCACATAAGCTACATAAAAAACACTCATCCAAAATATTGGCCTTACTTTATAATACAACAATATCTCTCTATAATAACACCACAACTCCTTTCCTTCACATCCACCATTGGAATTCGACAAACACACATTTACAAACTTCAATTCAAAAAATGCTACATAAAATAGAACAAAACGAAGAGAAAGAACTCTTTGTAACTTCCTTTTGGTGCCGTAAATTTGTTGTTTTGATTTTAAAAATCATGTTATAAAAAGGGTCTTACATATGTTCATGTTATCGTGAGAGAAAGGTATCAACATTTTGTAAGCTAAAACGAAAAATGAGTTTTTTTGGTATTTACAAATAAAGCCCTGGTAAGGAGTGCCCTGAGGGAGAGTGTCAAAATATTTTCAAGAAAGATGGATGTTGATAGATGCTGTTCAAATGATGAAATAATCAAGTTTGCAGATAAAACAGAAATGAAGTACTAAAAAACAACAAAAATTACATAATTTTGGCTAAAATTCCTCAATTAAGCACTGTGGGAGAGAGCACAAAGAAATTTTCAAATTTCCAAATTCATTTTATCAATTTAACTTAATTCCAAGTAGAAAATTCAAAAATTTCACCGATTGGCTGTTTCTGATTCTCCTTAACATTATAAATTAAACCCTGGAGTGGAGTGCACTCCAACGCCATTTACGGCCAACTGGCCGTGATTTTTTGAGTACAACTCATGGATTGGTATTTCCGAGACCCTAAGCTTTCCAATGGTGTATAGATATCTCGTTCACCTCGTGGGTTGCGCAATATTGCTTATTTATCGAGATATAGAATTTGGCTCTCTGGCTATTATGCGAAGGTAGCAAAAAACATGTAATTTTTAACGTTATTTAGTGAATTGGTGGACTTTTTTTAGAAAGAATTCTTTGTGATTTATCAGTGCCGTTGCTTAAAAGTGATTTGTGCAATTTACTCTAACGGGTAAAAAAGAGCTGGCTATAGTGTAACGGGTAAAAATGAGCTAGCTATACTGCAACGAGTAAAAATGAGCTGGCTATTATACTGTAAGGGGTAAAAATGAGCTAGCTATATTGTAATGGGTAAAAATGAGCTAGCTATACTGCAACGAGTAAAAATGAGCTAGCTATACTGCAACGAGTAAAAATGAGCTGGCTATTATACTGTAACGGGAAAAAATGAGCTGGCTATACTTTAACGGGTAAAAAAGAGCAGGCTATACTCTAACGAGTAAAAAAGAGCTGGCTATACTGTAACGGGTGAAAATGAGCTAGCTATACTGTAACGGGTAAAAATGAGGTGGCTATACTGTAACGGGTGAAAATGAGGCGGCTATACCGTAACGGGTAAAAATGAGGTGGCTACACTGTAACTGGTAAAAGTGAGCTAGCTATACTGTAATGGGTAAAAATGAGGTGGCTATACTGTAATGGGTAAAAATGAGATGACTATACTGTAACGGGTAAAAATGAAAATTGCACTCATTACTTCTGTGACAAAGAATAACTGTGCCAGACCACCTTTGTGTTTATATATCTAGGCGTGTATATTTAGCCGCAATACATAAAAATTTATTGAGGGCAATTAATAATTGCTACTTTAAAAGAAAAGTTACAAAATGAAAAAATACACGAGTCATTGCAAGATTGCTACACTCATTTTATAAAAAACAAACGACATCACAAATAATCTGCGCGTGCGCAAAACCTCTCATTCGTGACTCAAATTTCAAATCGAGATTGAAATACTAAACACCGAAATAATAATAATAAAAACGACACTTATAGAATTAATGAAAGTTTGAAATAAATTGTATATTATATATATATAAAATAAGAAGAAAAGACAGAAAGGTTTT
Source organism: Candelabrum cocksii (assembly GCA_963930725.1). Taxonomy (NCBI): domain Eukaryota; kingdom Metazoa; phylum Cnidaria; class Hydrozoa; order Anthoathecata; family Candelabridae; genus Candelabrum; species Candelabrum cocksii. Next base: position 1,886,904 of record OZ005677.1, on the reverse strand, counting down.
GAATAAATTTTACAGTATGGTACATTTAAAGTGCCTTTTTGAGTCTGACTTTTTCTGCCCCTCTTGCCGACGTCTCTGTAAAATAAAGAAAACAACTTAAACGCGTTTGCACGAAACAAAACGCGTGTGAGAGCACGTGATAAGACGCGTGTTAGAGCACGTGATATTACCATTGTTATGGAGTGAAATTTCTAGCATTTTCGTGGAGTTAAGTTCATAAGAAAAGAAAGTCAGGATCTTGTTCCTCGAGATGTATTTTACGGAACAAAAATGCGATAGGAATAACGTCCGTTAAAACTTAACAGCTGTTCACAACAAATGAAAATCAACCTAAGCCTCGTTTTCATTAGTGAAACCATCAAGTTTATATTTTTTAGGAAAGTCAATTAAAGCTGACCTTGTTTACAATTTGTAGAAGAGTTAAGCTTTGAAGAAATTGTGTGCAAACATGCTGAATCAGCAAGTTTTAGTAAAATATTTTTACAGTGTCATGCTCAAATAAGCAAATGTGCAATGAAAAGTTAACTTCTAGAAACAGAACCGTGTTTCCATGGATAATATGCAAATAAACAAAAAACAGCTTACATCAGCAACTATTTCGCGGACTAACGTGAAGAAGGCTTCTTCCTGAAAATCAAAATATTTCAATGTTACTGGCAACGCAACACAAATAAACTATATAGGGACGGGGGAGACGCTGGGGGTACCCTTTAGAAAAAGTAGTTCCTGTTAATTTGGGACCGTTCAAAAGAGAGTGGGTGGAAGTGGAGGGGGTCAGTCAATTGTTGACAAACGCAAAAGATTTTGGCATCAAAATAGGACATGATCGCCAGAATTGATGAGGGGGGGAGGGAGGGGGTAAGATTTGGTCAAAATTTTGATGACTTGACGACGTAATATGAGAACTAAGTTTGTTAATAAAATTAATTGTTTTTCATGGAACGTGTTTGACATTCATTTTTGAAAGTTAAATGTTTTACGAACTTTGACATAAAATTTGATGGTGTTGAGGAGACAAGAACCTGGCTGATGCGTACCTTAATTATGCTAATTTATGCGTGAGACTTACCACCCCTTGTTTCGTTTTAGCGGACGTCTCAACGTATGGTATGCCGAAACTGTGCGCTTTTTCGTTACCGTCCTTCGTGGAGACGTCACGTTTGGGTAAGTCAACTTTATTTCCCACCACTGAAAGAAAAAAACGCAATTCATGCATACAATTCCCAGAATCCTTTGCGTTCAGGTTCGTGTCATGCGTATAACTACCCAGAATCCTTTGCGTTCCGGTTCGTGCCATGCGTATAACTACCAGAATCCTTTGCGCGGAGGAGTACAACTTATGCTTCAAAATATGCTTATATATGCATAAGAAGGTAAGACTCATAAAAAGGTGAAATTGAGTTGATTAGCCAAACTAATCGTTTAATGGAGACCAACGCGAAAATATATTAAAATATATGTAAAATGTTTCGGAAATAGATAAAAATAATACTCATCCCTTTAACCATTTAACCGTTCACACTCACTAGACACTAAAAGAATTCTAGATGTTTCCACCAGACATGTATATGTTACTAATTGAACTCTAATAAAGATGCAATGTTTGATAGATATTCCCCTAACAGTTCCATTTAATCGGTTATTTCAATTTTTCATGGCAATAATAATATGTGATGAACCACTAAAATCTACTTACAGACCATTGGGACCGAATCTGCGTCCTTTACTCGTAGTGCCTGAAACAAAAAGACAACATCATCATCATCATCATCATCATCATCATCATCATCATCATCATCATCATCATCATCATCATCATCATCCTTTTAACGTCACTTTTCCATGCTTGCATGGGTTGGACGGTTTCAAAAGATGATTTTCTCTATTTATGGAGGTTTAATCATCTGATGGTTTATTGGTGCAGATGTTTTTACAGCTGGATGCCCTACCTAACCCCAACCCCAGAAAGAGGAAAACAGTGGTGAGTTAACCCACGCAAGGTACCAACTTTGTATTTTAAACTCTCTGGCAGCTATGCATCAGGGGCATGGGTGCTTATATCCATGAGGTCAATGATGTTACATGACCCACATACCTTATGAAGTCGTTTTTCCATGCTAACATGGGTATCAGAAGAGGGAAAACAGTGATGGATATACCCCTTATATGGCTCAAACAACCACAACCAACCAGACAACAAATTTGCGAATTACAAAGAAATTCACTCAAAACAACTGACCAATTGGAGTACATTATCATTAGTTATTTACCAACACTTCAAAGTTTCAAACATACGCAAAAAATCCAAACTATGTAGCTCCAAACCTCATTGTATGCATACACGCTATTTTTTATAAGAATACGCTTTATAAGAATAGCAGGGTGAAAATGGGCATTTTTTGAAGAATATTCTAAGAATATGCCCAGGGTGAGAATTCTACTGTGTTAGAATAATACGGGAATATTTTGCGAAATATAGCTGAATTTGCAAAGGTTGATAGAAAAAAATAAGATATGTATTTATAAATTGCGAGAAGTTCTTCAGTATATCTTTTTTGAACAACTAAACAAGTAAATGAAAATTGTTTATGGAACAAAAAATAAGAATACCTATTTGTAAGTAGAATAAGTAAGAATATGCTAAGAATATTTCAGCCTGATTTGGAGTTAAAAATTAAGAATACTTGACCCTGACGAATCAAGTCTATGCTTATAAAAAAGTGTGTAGTTCAGCAACATATAAGTTCCCATTTGCAGTTTTGCTTTGTTATTAAAGACTAGCAATAAAACTGACTCAACAGTTAATTTTAATTTTTATTTATTAAAAATAATTGACTAGTTAGTTAATTTAGGCATATATATTAGCTAAGGTGGGATAGCTACAATAGTAGGAATGCCTTTAAATAATAAGTGTGAAACAAACGTTATACCAAAGAAATGGTTTACGTGACACGAAAATTCACACCTGCGTTCTGAAGTTGTCGATTTCTTGGAATGATTTCAAACTGGTGACGGCAAACATACAGAGAAAGCCCTCCCCCGTTCTCATGTAGTGTTCCCGCATCGCGCTACAAGAAAACAACAAGAAGCCATCATAGGAAGCAATACTCAACAAGAATGCAGGATTAAAGTGTTAAAATAAGAACAATCTTTTTCAAAAAAATTTTGTTCGTTAAAAACAAGCAATAGGCAATTAGAAATTTATAGACAAAACAACAAGTTGACGAAAAAGTCAAAACAACAATTTGACAAAAAAGTCAAAACACAGTGTAAAGAAGTGTTAACAATAAATTCCATTCATAAACAGTATCCTTTACAGTCTTTTCAACCTAAAGCCTATTAATCCCAGAAGATTCCATACACTGATTGTGGCAGTTTAGTGAATGGTTTCCAGAGCAATTAACAAATAGCTTATCAGTCTCGAAACTTTGCTGTAATAATATCAGACCTTGGTAGATAACGAAAGAAAAAGTTAAATGTTTAAAACAACTTATTTTAAATAAAAAATGAAATAGAATAGTAGAAAATAATTAATAATTATCATTTCTGTCTATCTATATTTATATATCCATACAAGATAAAAGTTTCTGGAATTTCGGGTTAAATTCCATACCGACCTGTACTCTTCCTGTCCAGCAGTGTCCAAAATATCCTGAGGAAAAACGACATTGGTTTCATTTCTCGCAAAAACAAAAATCAATTTTTATGTAAACACAACAATGATGATGATAATGATGAAGTTTATAAAACGCTTCAAAAATAAACATTTCTGTGATAGTGAAAAAGTAAATATTTGGAGCATATTTTAACAGTAGGGCTTCTTTTTTATTATAAAGTCCAACAAATTGATATATTTCAAGAACAACTTCCACAGTCCCAGTGTACACACCCTGCCACACAACCCAATAAATTTAGGGGTTATAGTTGGCTGCGTCCGCCACAGTTCAAAGTCAAATTTGACTTTAAAACCTCTGCTCAAATTGTTTGATTTTGATCTTAATATCAAATCAAAGATAGTTTATCATTTCAAAACTTTAAATTTGACAGCTCGAGAAGAATTGGCCCAGTAAGAGGTTGAGACACACAGTGGTCCCTTTGGTTTTCGAGCGTTAATAATAGACAAGTATACATCTTTACACTACAGCTACTACTAGGTCGTCCTCAGACGAGCCAAATTGGCTTTACAATGCTAATTAAGGACTGTGGGGTGCAACTGCAGTCCCAAATCCTGTCTCCGATCATTAGTCTGCCAAATTTCCCTCACAGGGCTTTGGTTAAGTTTTTCAGGCACTTCCCAAAGGTTCCGCGCACTCAGGTGATTCTCGTTTTGAACAATTTTTATTTTATTTATTTTTGTCTCCAGCGAGAATCGAATTTTTTGTCTCCAGCGAGAATCGAAGGCCATTGCGGCCAGAAACATAAGTTTTGCCCACTAGACCATGCACGCAAAAATCACAAAAATCCTTCACTTATTAAGAGGTGGAAATTGTATCAAACATGTTTGAAGTTTGACCGACAAAGATGGTAGTTTGATAATACCGTTGATTTACTCTCCTTGTAAACAATCACTTCAAGTACAATCGCAAAGCGAAAGACAAAAACTAATATACGCAAAAAAGAAATGAAAAATTGTTTGCTCATTAAAAAATGGAGCCAATGAGATGGTCACACTTACTAGAATACATATAGAGCCATCCACAACAACTTGTTTGATATATGAGTCCTCTAAAACAGAACAAAGTGAAGATTTGCATTCATTGACTTGGTCCTAAAAAATTATAAATAAAAAAAATGCATTTCATAGTTTTCCATCTATTACTGTATGACTCTCTTTTATTCGTGAATTAACTTTTTAAAAAACTCTCCTTCTCAACTCAACGTTAAACTGAAAAAGTCTTGAAAAACAAACTGCTCTTACCAATAGTGGGGTCGTAGTCTTCTACAAAACTAAAATCCAGAAAACAAGTAATACAGTTCATACTTCAAAATCCAATGTGAAAGACTAACTTAAAGCTGTGAGATAAATCATATCAAGTTCCATTTATGGTGCAAAAAGACAATAATAACAGTTAACAATAACTTAAGATAAAGAAACAATGATTATCGTTATTTAGAAAGTTCACAGTTCGAAAAAAAATGGCGTTTAAAAAATGGCGTTTTCACACAATATGCAATATATATGGATATACAATATATAACACAACTTTATTTCCATTATAGAAATTATTTAATGTATTCTCTTTTATTGAGTGAGTACATACTTAGATTAATTGTTACGAAAGAATCATCAAAACCTGAGGTTATGTCTTAAAATATTCTTCGAAATGAAGGAGAAAATATGAGCTTTAAAAAGAAAATAGAAGCTTTACTGATGACAAATGTTTGACTTACTGATTTTGAATAAGTTGTATTGTGAGGGCACTCTTACCAACGCCACCCGCTAAAAAAGAATTGATGAATAACGATCAATTAACGTCACATTGGAAAATCATACAAAACAAACGTAAAATGTTGGTAGCGAGAAAATAGAAGGTATTCAATAAACTATATGAAACAGCAACAGCCCTTATTTTTATTGGGTACATCACTACGAAGGCTAAGGCTTAAAATGGTTTAAGAACATGTTCAGGCTTCCAATGTTGGAGCCAGATGACGTCATGGGTTGTATTAATGACAGGCATCTTTAACAAGGACACCTAGATAATCCATCGTATGGTTGTGATGGTAGTGATGGTGTGACTGAAAACTGTTTTTTCTTTCAAGAAGCTTTTTCAGTAGAGGCAAGAGAATCATATATCTATATAAATTTGTATGATATTATTATACAACAAAGATTTTGTAAAATGTAAAAAGACATAAAAACAAAGAATATTTTTACCTCCGACAACCACCATTTTGTACTTCGTAGGCTCCGACGAGGATGACATACTGTCATGTATATATAAATATTGGTTATAAATTAAGTCTAAATTGTAGATATATATTTATCAACAATAAATCATTAAGGTTTCATAAGATGATACTGCATATAAAGGGCGCTTATGTCCATGAGGTAAAAGATGCTACATGACCCGCATACCCATGTATTAAATGTAGATATCTATGCTGTTAATTTTGTATAATAAGATTGTTAAAACAGCCAAATCTTCCTTTTGGACTGTTAAATTTAGCTCCTGTTAAGATAAGGATATGCATATTTACTGCACGATTTATCATCTGGGGTTAGACTGTTTATAAGGAAATAAAAATCCACATGGTTCACAGGTGGATATGAACCTAAATCTTTCTTTTGGTTAGCAATTGTCCGTAACCACTAATCTTAAAGTGTCTGCTTCTGGTAATTCTTAGAAACATCCCCAAGATCTCATCAAATTTGTACATTTTGCAGCAGATCTAGGGAATATACACAACACAAGAAGAACATAATGCAATTGAACATCAGTTCAATTCAATAACTGTTATTTATGCAAAATTAATTATGATCATAAATACTAGGTAGGAGCTCCTTGTCAAAGGCAAAATCACTGCAAAAGCTAAATATAAGGCATGTAATATAGCTAAATGAGCTATAGCATATATGACGAATTAGCAAACAAGCTGCTAAAAGAAACTAATTGCGAACTAAAGATATTTAAAAAAAAACACCTAGCTGACAAAGCTTTTTCGGTCGATCTTGTATTTAATTTATATGCAAATGATGGAAAAAAGTGGACTTCATCCGTTATACTCCCTTATCGCTGCTCTAACTCGATTCATTCCACCCACATCAACAACGACTAAAGTCTGACATGACTCTCAACACGAAAATTTTGAACTCCAACAAATTCCCGCCCAGTTAACAAAAAAATCGACCAAAACATAAATATTGCAGAACAATAATTATTGACGAAGAATATAATTTTGAAAAATAGAAACGCCAATTATATTTAATTAAATTATTTATTTCTCATTAATGTCAGCCATCAAAATGGAATGTTTTAAAATAGATTATAATATTCCAGTCTCTTGTCTGTTGTATATTTTAGCACCTCCAAAATAGAAATAATACTGTTTCGCAATCTCGCTTTTAACTAGTAAAAAAGTAATTTTATGTGTGCATTATTTATTGTGTTCTGTAGTCATGTTTTTTAAGACAGTATTGATACCGGGAGAAATGTTGCACGTTTTCTTTCCATCCGCTTTAAAAGGTTTACACCCTTTTTTGTAAACATAAAATAATAGCCCAGTAACCTTTATTAATGAGGATATATTTCCCTATTACTGTTTCTACATATGGTTAAAAAGAGGCTAAAATTTAAAAGGATGCTTTCTTCAGTATAAGCAACAGAAATACAAATATATATACATAGTAAATACATAGTACATAAACTGCCAAAACATGCAGTAAGAACAATTTATTTCAAAGACAAATTAACACACTCGAAACCTTTGTTTATTGATGCAAATATATTGGATAATTATCAAATAAACATTTATGCCGTTTTATGCTTCATGTGGTCATGTAAATTCCATTTATCACCTGAAATTTTTAGTGACATTTTTAAATTTAAACCAAAAAACAAATACACTATGAGAACAGAAAAACTTTTCAAACCAAAATGTAAATCTAAAGTCGAAGAGTTTTGTATTTTTTATCGTGGTCCGCATTTATGGAATAGTATTATTCTGGGGGAGAGTACTCTTACAAATGCAGAAAGTTTTGATGTTTTTAAGAAAAAATTGAAAACTCTTTTGATTTCTCAAAATGCTGAACAAAACCTTTGAAGCATTAACAGTTGTTTGATCTTTTATATGTTTTTAGCTTTTTGAATTGAAATTTCGCTTTCTTTGACAATCGTTTTATCTTTTCTCGGCATTTGCTTTTGTAAATTTGAATTCTGTTAATATTATACTATGATTGTAACGATAAAAGTCTTCTACGAGTACCGCAGTCGTATGTACAAAATTTATATATGCAATTGGAAAATAAATAAAACAAACAGATCTCTCCTATATGAACATACATACTTGAATGTAATATGCAATTGCGTTGTTGAAAACTGTGGAGAGCTGTGTGCTCACCTTGGTATAAACATGTAAAGGCTGTATGGTCAAGTTGGGTTGTGAAGATACAGTGTAAGCAAGAAGTGAGGTCAACTTAGCTGATGCTTAGTCTAGAACGTTGTTTCTAAGCAGAAGGGACCTATGAGATTAAGTCCTGGCATACTTAATGCGCCCACTTGTGACGTCATCATCTCTGTCAGCCAATTCGAGCTAGGCTTGCATTACGCAATCAGTTTCGCTTAAAAAAACTCAACGGTAAAAGTTGACAATAACAGATATCTAATAGCAATGAATATATTTTTTTCTATTGCCTATATATTCATGAAATTAATGCCAAATAATATCAAACTAATCAAGATCAGTTTAAATATTTTGTTCACAAAAACAGTTTTTTACACGCACTTGGTTTTCAAACAGCTCCTTTCATTAGGCATTTGTTGTTTTTTTTTCATATATAACCTTGTAAACTGAATTTGTTAGAAAAACTGACGGTTTATGAAGTAGCATTTGAAAATAAAATGCTTCAAAATGAAAATGTGAGCCAAGAAAAGAAACAAGATTATTCCAGCAAATTATTCATCTAAGACAAAGGTTGTACAGTCTAAGAGGGAGGGGGTCCTGGGAATGGAGGTGGTGGCGGAGCCATACCACGGAAAGGTGGCGGAGGACGGGTCATATCTGCCATCGGTGGACGCATGGGAGGAGGCATCTGCATATTTCCCATTGGCGGCATCCTCTGCATGCGTGGTGGTGGTGGATGAGGCAGTCTCTCTATCATCGGCGGACGAATAGGTGGGCGCATGGCGATTCCACCTACAAAATAAAACATGTCCCCTCCTTGTTTAGCATATTCAACAAACATCATTTGTAATGGTGAAACATTCGGTTTACAGTTAAGATAAGATCGCAATGACAAATTTTTAGCAGGTTTTCTTCGGAGTGTAGGCCACGTATTTATATTGTGTATTTTCAAGCAACGTCAAGCTTCTCTGCCAACACGTGTCGCATCGGATGCGAATGTATACTACACGCTAGGCATTTTCAAGATCTATGTAAGAACACTTTTAATTGAATATAAAGAAAAGTGTCATTCTAGAATATAATATAGAGCATACCTTGCGGCGGAATCATTCCTTGGAGGTTTTCCTCCCGCGACGCCTCCTCAAAACGCGGAGCACCCATCCCCGGCGGCGGCATGGATGGTGGTGGACCACGCGGTGCCTCCTGCATGCTGTAAGCTTCCGGTCTTGGTGGCAGCTCGTGGCGGGGTGGTGGTCTTAGCGAACGGTTCTCGGCGATCTCGCGACGTGCAGCCAGCTTCCCTTCCGCCTCCCTCTGCATTTGAGTGAGCTGTATATGGGTCAACTTGAAGCAAAATTGAAGAAAGAACTGGAAAAGAAGAATAGAAAGTCCTACTCAATGACATCTAGTTCCCTGTCATCCTCCTCAATGACATCTAGTTCCCTATGCCATCCTACTCAATGACATCTAGTTCCCGTAGTTATTGGAGTTAACCGTTTCTTAAGGAAAAAACAAAATACTAGTTTTTCAAGAAATTGACTTGCTGCAACTCAGTTTATTTTAGTTTTCAACCTTTTGCAAGATACCGACTATCCATTTTTGAGATCAATTATTTCAGAACATTCTTGGAAACATGGAACTCAAAACTGTGGCGGCAAAAGCTTTTCAGACAAACCTATCTTAAGAATGCTCTTGATAAAGGAAAGACAGAGTTTTAAGGAAGTGCAATAATTAGTTGTAACAGAAGTAGCAAAACGAAACGAAACGATTGATCAATACACAAAGAATAATTCAATCAATTCAATAACAATACCGAGTGCCTGTCTCACGTTCACACATACCGTACCGTTAAACGAAAATGCCACCAATTAATGCATTAAACGCAACAAAACAAGAAAGGGCGTCTGACCAATGATTTTTAATACACTGTAAAGCTTCGATTAAGCGCCCGGGCGCTTATTTAATATTTTGGCTTTTACGAAAGGCGCTAATCGAGGGGGGGGGCGCTTATTCGAGAGGGGCGCTTATTTAATATTTTTTATATTTCTTTCAAGTCAAACAAAAAAGTAATACGATAGAAGAAAAGAAGGAATTTATAAACATTAATGTTATTGAAAATTTTTTGAAAAAGTTTCCTAGATACAAAAAAAATAAAAAAGTATTTATTATGATTGGGGGGGGGGGGGGGGGGCGCTTATTCGAGAGGGGCGCTTAATCGAAGCTTTACGGTAGTCAAAAATTCGATTTGATTTGGAAAAGAAAATGGCGGATGCGGACGTTATGTGATGCTTTTAAGAAAAATCTTTATCCTTCGATATCAGTAATACAAATACCTGTTTTGTATCCTTGTTCCAAAACGTCCAAAACTTCTCCTCGCTTTTGTCTATTTCACGACTCGGTATCTAAAATGTTATTTACGCTAAATTTGATGGAATCAATCAATATTCTAGAAAATTATTACCTCATAATGATGTATTTATTTAAAAATATATTAACAAGGGAAACAATAATAAAAATATCAAAATTGTATTTTAGTATCAAAGAAATAATAAACTAGAAAAATAAATATATATAAAAAGAAAATAGGGAAAAGTATTAAAATCAACAACTTTTTTTTATTTTTAAAACTTATAAACGTATAAAAATTACAGTCAAGCTGGTAACAATACTTTGTCCCCTCTCCTGAAACGGCCACCCTCAATGAAGCCATTCTTTATTCACTATTTGTTGCTCAAAACCATGAATCCGACTTCGCTTAAACTCAATTCTTCTTTAGAAACTAGAATTTCTCTCAAAAAATAATCATTTTTTACATCCAAAAACCTAACTGGGGCTTTGACATTGTCGGCCACTTTGCTGAGGATATTTTTAAAAACTCCATTCCTTTATCTTTAAAAGACCCCATTGAAATTCTCTCATTTTGACAAAAAAGAAAAATCATTACTAGTTAGAGTATTATTTGAGCTTTGATAAATCATTGTTAAAAAGTTAATTTCTCATTAAGCCATGTTTCACCTTGAAGCCAATAGTTTCGTAGGGTTCAGCCGCCACAAGCAGGTATTGCCAAGATTTGTCGGGTGGTTCAACGCGTTGTTCATATGCCGACATGAATCGGTGTTTGGGTGGCACCTCCTCAACTATTTCAGGGTAGTCAATCTAAACAGAAAACAAAGTACAATTAGATTTTTGCAATTTTGAACTTCTTCTGTTTGGTAAGGTTGAGTTGTTAATCATTTTATCACATTCTTTTGTTGGATAAGGTCAATTTGTCAATCATTTTATGAACTTCTTTTAATTGTTAAAATTGAGTTGTCACTCATTTTATGACGCTCTTTAGTTGGTTAAGGTTGAGTTGTCAATCATTTTATGACATTCTTTTGTTGGATAAGGTTGAGTTGTCGATCATTTTATGACATTCTTTTGTTGGATAAGGTCAATTTGTCAATCATTTTTTGAACTTCTTTTGATTGTTAAGGTTGAGTTGTCACTCATTTTATGACGCTCTTTAGTTGGTTAAGGTTGAGTTGTCAATCATTTTATGACATTCTTTAGTTGGTTAGGATTGAGTTGTCAATCATTTTATGACATTCTTTTGTTGGTTAAGATTGAGTTGTCAATCATTTTATGACATTCTTTTGTTTGTTAAAGTTGAGTTGTCATTCATTTTATGATGTTCTTTAGTTGGTTAAGGTCGAGTTGTCGATCATTTTATGACATTCTTTTGTTTAAGGTCAAGTTACCAAACATTTTCAAAGTAAGATAAGTCTATGTACAAAATTCAGGGAAAATGATGCACAAAACTGTTTTTAAACTTATATTTATACGGGATAGAGTACAAAATAAATTGACACTGTTATCAATGTTTGTCTTAGTATATTTGTATAAAATACTTATAATATAGATAACAACAGTACAATCCCATAACTCGAACCCCCGATAACTTGAACCCCCAATATCTCAAACCCCCGATAACTCAAACCCCCGATAACTCAAACCCCCAATAACTCAAACCCCCGATAACTCAAACCCCCGATAACTCAAACCCCCAATAACTATCAATGTTTGTCCCGTTTGTTATTTATATATATATATATATTAATAAAACGTATAATTAGTTAAAAGTAATCTTCAAAATAAAAGTTATCAATCTCTATTTTCGAACAGAATTGAATGCAAATGTTATGAAATATAAAGACAAAAAAATAAACATTACCAGCAAAACATTATACACATTACATTACAATCATTTAAAATATTCACACAATAGATCTTTAAATTTTAAAATACTTTCGGTTTTCCGTATAGAAATTGGTAGCTCGTTGTACAACTTTGCTCCAGCATAACAAAATGATTTTTGTGCATAAGCCAGCTTAACATTTGGTAACATTTTAACATTTATTGGACATTTGTTGTTTCTCGTATTACAATTATGCATTCGCGATTCAAAGTAGTACTTGTAATTTGAACACACACTTCCATCCAGGCATTTACGAATGATAACACATGCTTGTTTCATTATTTCGGAATGAATATCTTTAATTTTCACGTCATGAGATTCTCCTTTTTGTATTTTGTATACACTAAGTTAACTGTCTCACCATATGTTAACAACATGCGAGCAAAACTTTCGCTTAGTCATGCCGAGTATGGAAATAATTATTATCAAACAATTATACAGTACACAATCAACAATGACAACTTCCATTTGTATATTTAAAAAATATATGATATATATTGATATATATATATATATATATAAACCTGGAACAGCAAACTATGTTGTCCACTGTCCTGATCTCGTTGCTTGGTAACTAGGGAACAAGAACCAATAATGAATTGAATATTCTATTGATATAAAATAACAAGTAACGAAATCACCAAAGACAATACTTCCATTGAAATTTCACGCAAATTTCATGTAATCAACGGGACAAACACCCGTCATCTCTAATTTTTTTGAAATTTGGTACACTGATTAACTTTCATATAGGGAACACGTGTGAAATTTTAGAAATTACGTAGAGTTGTTTTCAACCTCAAAGATGGATTCCTAACCCCAAATTTGTCTAGTACATATTAAGTTTAGAGTAAAATTTTTTCATAAGTTATTGAGGAAATACTGGGCCGATGAAGAAGCCTAAAAACAAATCTCTGTTATCTCAAGGAATTTGGAGATGTCAAAATCATTTTTTGTTGTGATTTCATTTGGAATGACCTCACCATCAACCATTCAAAAAATTTATATAACTTGTGAATATTTTTAAAAATGATTTTAAAAATAAATAATTCATTTTTTATTTCCATGTTACCTTTATAACCCGGACGTCCAATTTTGACAAACTTTTTCAAATTGACCCTTTGTTTCTCCTGGAACAAAAATGTCAATCATATAAAAAGTACAATACGAGTTACAGTGCATCCTTTGTTTGTGTGACTGTTTTATCCAGTGTTTTATTATAAACAAGGTACACAAACCACGTGCAAATAGAGAATAGCTGTGCCAGTTTGCCTTTGTGTGTTTGCATAAATATGTGCGGCTACATTACAGCAGTCTGTATACATCATTTGAAGGACAGGAACTCTGGCATTACTATATAGATGGTATGCCTTCAGCCACGATCACTTAATAGGATGCAATCATAAAAATTTTTTTGCTTAATAAATAGCAGAAAATCGTACAGGCGCAGGTTGAGAAGGCGTTTCCTTAGCTTCTTGTGCAGCACGTCGGGCTCTAAACAATAATACAAAGAACATCAGAAACAATAACGTTCGCAATATAATATAAGTAGAATAAGTAGATTAGATTAGAAAGAAGAATGTGCCACACATGCCATGTCATGTTTTTGGAACAACTGCAAAACGAAATCGTTGTCATTTTCTGACATTCATCATCATCATCATTTACATTTTTCACGTCTATTTTCCATGCTAGCATGGGTTAGGCAGGGTTTCAACAGATGATATTCCTCACAATTTTGTAGGTTTAATCATTTGATGATTCATTGGAGCATATTATTTTATAGCTGGATGCCCTTTCCTAAAGGCCAACCCTAGTGAGAGGGAAAACAGTGGCGAGTTAACCAACGCAAGATATCAACTTTGCATTTTAAACTCTGTGGCAGCAATGCATAAAGGGCATGGGTGCTTATATCCATGAGGTCAAAGATGTTACATGACCCGTATAGCATACCACAATGGAAATGTTATATTTCCTGTTATCAAAGGTCAAACACATGCAAATAAACACATACAAATTCTGCTGATGTTTCTTCCCTTGTGTGTGGGCTAGATAACTTCCCTGAAAATGAAAGAATCAAACTATATTATGCTTTAAACGTTGATAGTTAACATAGCAGTGACGTATCCAGAGTGGTTTTGCTACCGGTCAACCGGTATGGGATCCCAAATTCTCATCCCAAATTAATGTAAAGCCAGAAAATAAAAAGATACAATTTTGTTTAAGAAAACGATCGTAGATAAATTAAATTAGTCTTCAGGAGTCAATTTGAATATAAAGAAGAACATGCTCACAAAGCCGAAGAAGTTATTGCGTTTGACTCGCCTGTGTATATGTGTATAGACGGAAAGACAACATTCTTTTCGCTTGAGGTGGTTGGACTCACATCTGTATAGTTTAAAAATCGCAAATAGCCTAGTATCAATTTCCCTTTTTGAAACAATTAATGAGACGCGTGACGATTCGCGTAAGTTATCATGACAAGAATCTAACTAAATTCGTGTTTACGTTCACTTTAAGTTGAGGTTTCAAAAATATTTTTGAATTAACAGTGTACAGGCCTGGCAATTTAATTATAATCGATTCATCCGGTCTTTAAATATATCAATGTGTAGCTTTATTAAGAAATTTAGTTTGTTTAAAACAAAATTTAACGTTACCAATTATTAACTGTTTCAAAAGGTTTGACGTCAATCATAGAAAAAAAGAAAGAAAACATGTTTACAGGATGATACAGGTTGTTTAAAAGTTCCATTCAACTTAGAGACAAATAAATGCAGAAGAACTATGCTGAATTCGATGAAAGGAAAAAAGATCAAACCACAAGGAAACATTGAGTTTTGCTGTTTTTTTAAAGTTATTAAAAGTTAAATATTGTTGTTATGGCTTCTTTCGTAATTTTTCCATCTTTCGTGATCACTGTTGGGATTAACACTTTAAGGGGAGAAACTTTCGTGAGTTTTTGCCGTTTTCCTGAAAGTTTATCCCGCAAATTTTACAATTTTAAGCCTTCACAAAAGTTTATCATCGCAAAATTTTTCCAATATTATCTATGTCTATTATCCATATTATTTATTAGATATAAAAAATAATAATAATAATAAATAATTCGTCACTGAATAAACCGTTGTCCTTTATTTTTATACTTTTCAAATGTATACAAAGTAGTATCTAAATTCAACAAGAGTGCCCTTGTATTCTTAGCCATCATTTTTACAAAGGGTTAATACCCATGATCTTATGAACAAGAGCCCGATATTGCAACAATAACTATCATTACTGATGAATGTTTTAACGTGTCTTAGTCAATGCATATTGCTTCATCAGAAGCATTTCCTTCGTCAAGTTTGTTTCTTTGCTACCTTAATTTTAGTGTCAGCAACCTTATTCTTCTTTGTTTTCTTATTCTTCTTTTTCAATCAAACTTCAGGTCAGGTTGAAAGTTTAATTCTTCAGACATGTTTTTAATTTTTTTTCATTGGTCCATTCGCAAAAGTTTATACTCTCGAAACTCGCGGATAGACTCCATTCACGAAAGTTTCTCCCCTTAAAGTAGCGACGCTAAGTGCTGTTTTTAAGGTATAAAATATGTCTGTAATTCACCCGGGAAATGCGTTTTCCTGCGATGTAGACCATGTTGAAAAAAAACTCAAAAAAACTCTGGATACGTCACTGCATAGGTTCGGCAAATCTTGAGTTACCAGTCTTCTGTCACATTTGATGATTAAAGAACATGGATGGGAGAGGTATAGCAATAATAATGAAATGGTACATTGGAGACAGATACCAAGTGACTTGATCTGACATTTTTAATCTTGAATTTGCAGACCTTTAAGGATATAGACACACCTATATTGCTGCTAGGATTATGCGAGACGTACAATGACATCCACAGAACATATGTACAGCTTTATTTTATTCAAATGTTCCTGAAGAAAATCCTTATGTATTGGAGTGTATATTGAACTAAAATCATTAGGAAGTAGCTTACCTCGTTATTATGAAGAGTTAGGCAGAGTTTGCATTCGTACGAACCCAAGTGATTTTTCATAAAATAAGGATCCTAGAAAAACAAGTGACAGCGGGGTAAAAACTATAACAATATGTTAACAAAATATCAATTAATCATGAATTTTAACTTGACAAGATTAGAAACATGTTTGTCTAATTACTAGATATATACGAAGATCTCATGATTATATATAACAAGAAATGCTAACCTGCATTTACAGAAATATTTACTATATTCAAAACTATAAACAAGAAATAATAAAAGAATTAACAAGAAATTTAACGAGAAATCATCATATCACATGCGAAACATTCACCTTATTTAAATCTATTGTCTCTAAAGCAAGCTGACGTAGCCTCTCTCGTCGATCCCGATTTGTCTCCGACCATGATGCCACTCCACCACTACCAGTCTTTCCACCAGCTCGGTTTTGGAAATCCATGTGGTCTTCAGGATTTCAATTTATTTTATTTAAAACTAGAATAAGACGACAATCCAACGTGATTGAAACCATCCAAAGGATTAAAAATATTTCTTGAATAACAATTTATATATATATAATAGCAAATTCCTTGTTATATCGAACAAAAATATTGGTCCTATTATCAAACTATATTATGGATATTGCAAACAGTATCATATGGCAAAAATCAATCAGTTGTGAAATAAAAACTGCAAAAACTAAATTTCCTTTCTACAGATTTTCTAAATATGCCTAGTATGAGACACAGAATGCAGGGAGATCTCATAAAAGTTTTCAAATGGTTTAACTCACACTATAGATGTGAAAAAACAACCTCTTCATTGTGGAAAGCAGACGATTTACGCGTGGTAACAACTACAAACTTCGGAAGAGTCCAGTCATTTGATATATGAAAATACTTTTTCTCGAACAAGATTATCGACAAATCAACCGGACAAATTAGTATTACTACCTACTCTAACCAACTTCCAGCGAATGTTTTATAAAATCTCGCATCTTTGCTTTGTGTATGTTGTTTCCACATTTATGTGAAATATATTCGTTGTCATTTCTGTGAGAATAACTGTTTATATATATATATTTAAATGACATTTTATAGGTTGACAGGTAACTATATGCCTATACATTTATTGTAAAAATTCGATATTTTCAGAACTTAAGGTAGATGATATTTCATTGATAATGTAGCAGCATGAAAACTCCACATTTTACAGTCCGACGAACCTATTCGCATGTTTGACTCGATTATTAAAACTCAAACAAATTATATAAAGTCTACTTGAAAAGTAAATTACCGATTAGCTGACGATGAGAGCGGAGTTTGGTGAGGCGTAAGGGGTACGTCCATACCCAACTTCCCACGCTTATCGGTAATATGACGACCAACATACGGACGTCATTGTTGAAGTTGTTTGTTTGCATTATTATAAAGTCAAATTTGCAATCCATACCTTTCCTAAGGGGTATTAGTAGGGGCCCAAATGTCATCCCGTTACATGAAACGTGTTACAAGCAAACGTTTTGTTTGGGGATGTAGCTCATGGAAAGAAGGTGCAAAAAATCTATGGTTACATTTTTGTACCCTCCCTGGTCACGTGGTATGACGTCATCAGTACGCGCAGCCAAGAAAGATTTGATGTAAGAAAAAGGCAGATACCTCGGTGTCGTTTGAAAGAGCATTTAAAACAGAGTCAAAATCATATAGAAACCGTATGCTCAAAATCGATTGCAAAAGAGATATAGAGCTTTAAAAATTTACAAAACCAGGGGGTAAACATAAAAACTTGTCATCGATTTTTCAGGGTTGAAATAAAGAAAAGGTAAAATTTGTGATTCTGTTTACCATAAAATCAATCACAATTATTATGAATAAGATTTGGTGAGAAAATAACTATAATTACAATACCTAACTATTAAACGTAGGGGTAAGTTTTTGCTATTTTACCCCCTGGAAATGTAAAAAAGTCTATATTTCGATGTATTTTCTCGAGAAATGCACAAAACCTACCTCTTCTGGTAAAATGTTATTAGACTATTCTACAATACACGATTTTATGTACATGATTCACTATTTTCAGCTATTGATGAACCAGGCGGTAAAATATGAGTTTTACACCCCCAGAAATTAGAAAAAGACTTTAAGATATTTGGTCAAATAATTTCCACTTCATATTAAAAATGGAATCCATATTTGAACAAGCATGTTCGTGAGAACAAAAAAGATATATATATATATTTACTCCTTTTAATTCATAAGACTGACCTTTGGAAATAATATGTAATCACAAAGGTAATAAATATATCTCACGGCGGCGACACTTCACAACAACGTAAACATTCCTGTGTAATAATGTCATCGAATTCATTAGTTAAATCAGGCTGGACATCATCAGTTTATACAGTGTTAAATAGTTTGTCAGAAAGAAATAGGAAAAGGAAGAAAGTTATAGTCTTTAAAAAATGCATTGTTTGTCAGGAAATTGACCAGAAAAACGGATAAGGCTTTTCCATTTGCAATAGAGAAATTAATGAAGATAAAAATCTTGTGAATTATAAATACTATCTGAAGCAGCTGCTTCAGGACAATGTCTCTAACATTACCTTTACCCGACCAAAGGCGCGAAATGAATTAAAACGAGTCTGTACCAAAAGGAATCCTTCGGATGCTGTTGACCAACAACTAAACACTGAGACAGATGAATACTCCATTTTTGAAAGTGCTAAACTAGTGCGGCATGAAATTATGAAGGCCGATGAATGGAAATTTACAGGCAGCTTTGATGGATTTGCAGTGCCAAAATCACTACGATGCTTGATAAAGTGGATCATAGCTGGTGGGACGCATCTAAACTAGCGCAATTCCGAGAAAGTTGACGTGACTGTGTACAACAACTGCCAGATTATTATGAAATCTACAAAAAAAAGCAGGTAGGTTAATTACAAACCCGTTGACCCCTCGAGCACCATTTTCAAGTCGAGGTTACATTCAGAGATACCTTTTTCAGTCGGGCTCGCTCTGCATGTTCATAAAGAGAAAAGAAGCAAAAAGATGATCAACTGCTTGTCTGAGTTAGGCCTTTCAATTGACTATGACAAAGTAATAAAGATCGAGACTGAAATTGCTAATACTGTGACCAATGTGATTAGTGATAACAACGGAGTGTATGTTCCTCCGACCATCATAAAAGGAAAACCAATCCACTTTGCGGTTGACAACACGAACTTCCACAATGACACACCAGGCGGCAAGTCTCAGTTCCATGGTACAGGGCAAATAGTATTTCAAAAGAAGGATGCAAACCGCAGCACACCAGTAAGATTTGAGTTCGTGCGACACAATAAGTACAAGCACAATCCATTCACAAACCACAACCAACCACACCCACAAACCTTCTCCTCCACCTGGGTTCAAAAGAAAAAGCAGATTCAATCATGTAAGGTAAGTTGACTAACCCTAATTCACAACTAAACTATTAAGTAATGTTTCATGAATAAGAGAAATAAATTATTGCATCTCCGTCAAATGGCAGATTTTGCACCACAAGGGGTTTATAGGGAAATTAAGTAATTTTCTATTTCTATACTCAAGATTTTGCTGAAGCATTCATTAAAAGATTTTTGTGGATTGCTACAGACTGCAGTGAAATTCACCTACTTTACGGGGAGAAAGTTTCGCGGGGAGAAAGTTTCGAGTTTTCGCGTTTTTTTGGTCGTGTTCGCGAAGTCCTCGCGAAAAAAACTGACATGCGGATTCGCGAAAGTTTGTCCCACGCGAAATGGCCTAGGAAGCCGATTCGCGAAAGTTAAATTGAAGAAAAATACCTCAAATTTCGTGTTTTTCACGTTTTTTCTTTCGACAGGACATGCATATCAATCTAATAAATCATCATCTGCGGATTTTTTCTGCGCCACCACTTTGAACATATCACGAATGTCATGATTTGGTTGATTCTTCTTTGCTTTATTTATTTGTACAAGTTCCGGAAGCGCTTCAGTAATGAAAGATCCAAATTTCTTTTCGTCCTTAGGTTCTGTATAACGATCCTTAACCAATTGAAGGTAGCGTGGCAAATAATTTTCTTATTACAAAGAAAATTTATGTTTGATGTAAACAAATCTCTGTTTTATTTTATTCGAAAATCGCGAAAGTTTATCCCACGCGAAATCCGCTTTTCCAGTTGAACGCGAAAGATTATTTTACGCGAAATAGATTTAATCGAGTGATTCGCGAAAGTAAATCCCTAAAATATCGCGTTTTTTCCCTCGCGAACTTTTTCCCCGTAAAGTAGTCTTTGACTGATATATTCATGGGTCGTTGAAATCCAAGACACGACGTCACTGAACTTCGGGAAATGAAGTGTACCACAGTGCTAAAGCGATCTCACGAGCCTCTGCAAAATCTACCTTTGTATGGGAACGAATTGATGATGCATTAGTCCCTATCATGACCGTCAGCTTGCCAACCCCAATTACATTAATTGAACTCAGTGTATGCGGATGCAAATCAAAATGTACGACAAAGAGATGTAGATATCGTAAGAATAATTTTGCTTGTACAGACATGATTGTGCAAATGTACAAAGTGCGAAAATACTGGAGATAGTGATGTAGAGATAGATCATGAAGAGGATGACTGATTTCTAAATACTTTTACCGCTGAGCTTTCAAATACAACGAAATAAAGACTTCTTTACATTTTCATGGGGTAAAATAGCAAAAACTTACCCCTACGTTTAATAGTTAGGTATTGTAATTATAGTTATTTTCTCACCAAATCTTATTCATAATAATTGTGATTGATTTTGCGGTGAACAGAATCACAATTTTTACTTTTTCTTGATTTCAACTCTTAAAAATTGATGACAAGTTTTTATGTTTACCCCCTGGTTTTGTACATTTTTAAAGCCCAATATCTCTTTTGCAATTGATTTTGAGCATACGGTTTCTATATGATTTTGACTCTGTTTTAAATGCTGTTTCAAACGACACCAAGGTATCTGCCTTTTCCTTACAAATCTTTCTTGGCTGCGCGCATTGATGACGTCATACTACGTGACCAGGGAGGGTACAAAAATGTAACCATGGATTTCTTGCACCCTCTTTCCATGAGCTACATCCCCAAACAAAAAGTTTGCTTGTAACACGTTTCATGTAAAGGGAAGCTTTTTTGCTACATTTAGGCCCTCACTATATTATTTTGGAGGAAAAATGAAAAAAGAAAGGAAAAAGTTTCGTAAAATTTTCAAATTTTTTCAATCAATTTTTTCAATCGGAATAAATACGAGTTGGTTTGGTGGAACTTGTTGGCAAGTACCGCCATCGTGTCGCGTCGGAATAAATCCGAGTTGGTTTGGTGGAACATGATGGTACGTACCACGGGCGTGTCGCGTCGGAATAAATCCGAGTTGGTTTGGTGGAACTTGTTGGCGAGTACCATCAGCGTGTCGCGTCGGAATAAATCCGAGTTGGTTTCGTGGAACATGATGGCGCGTACCACCAGCGTGTCGCATCGGAATAAATCCGAGTTGGTTTGGTGGAATTTGTTGGCGAGTACCGCCATCGTGTCGCGTCGGAATAAATCCGAGTTGGTTTGGTGAAACATGATAGCACGTACCACCAGCGTGTCGCGTCGGAATAAATCCGAGTTGGTTTGGTGGAATATGATGGCGCGTAACATCAGCGTGTCGCGTCGGAATAAATCCGAGTTGGTTTGGTGGAACATGATGGCGCGTACCACCAGCGTGTCGCATCGGAATAAATCCTTGTTGGTTTGATGGAACATGATGGCGCGAACCACCAGCGTGTCGCGTCGGAATAAATCCGAGTTGGTTTGGTGGAACATGATGGCGTGTACCGCCAGCGTGTCGCGTCGGAATAAATCCGAGTTCGTTTGGTGGAACATGATGGCACGTACCACCAGCGTGTCGCGTCGGAATAAATCCGAGTTGGTTTGGTGGAATTTGTTGGCGAGTACCGCCATCGTGTCGCGTCGGAATAAATCCGAGTTGGTTTGGTGAAACATGATAGCACGTACCACCAGCGTGTCGCGTCGG
This sequence comes from Candelabrum cocksii, assembly GCA_963930725.1. NCBI lineage: Eukaryota > Metazoa > Cnidaria > Hydrozoa > Anthoathecata > Candelabridae > Candelabrum > Candelabrum cocksii. Next base: position 1,864,555 of record OZ005677.1, on the reverse strand, counting down.
AATAAATCCGAGTTGGTTTGGTGGAATATGATGGCGCGTAACATCAGCGTGTCGCGTCGGAATAAATCCGAGTTGGTTTGGTGGAACATGATGGCGCGTACCACCAGCGTGTCGCATCGGAATAAATCCTTGTTGGTTTGATGGAACATGATGGCGCGAACCACCAGCGTGTCGCGTCGGAATAAATCCGAGTTGGTTTGGTGGAACATGATGGCGTGTACCGCCAGCGTGTCGCGTCGGAATAAATCCGAGTTCGTTTGGTGGAACATGATGGCACGTACCACCAGCGTGTCGCGTCGGAATAAATCCGAGTTAGTTTGGTGGAACATTATGGCGTGTACCACCAGCGTGTCGCGTCGGAATAAATCCGAGTTAATTTGGTGGAATTTGTTGGCGAGTACAATCAGCGTGTCGCGTCGGAATAAATCCGAGTTGGTTTGGTGGAACATGATGGTACGTACCACGGGCGTGTCGCGTCGGAATAAATCCGAGTTGGTTTGGTGGAACTTGTTGGCGAGTACCATCAGCGTGTCGCGTCGGAATAAATCCGAGTTGGTTTCGTGGAACATGATGGCGCGTACTACCAGCGTGTCGCATCGGAATAAATCCGAGTTGGTTTGATGGAATACGATGGCGCGTACCACCAGCGTGTCGCGTCGGAATAAATCCGAGTTGGTTTGGTGGAACATGATGGCGCGTAACATCAGCGTGTCGCGTCGGAATAAATCCGAGTTGGTTTGGTGGAACATGATGGCGCGTACCACCAGCGTGTCGCGTCGGAATAAATCAGTATAATTCATGAGCAATGATTGCCCTTTTAAAGCTTCTTTTTGTTGGTTCTTCTTTGATATGTTTTGAGAGATGATTCTTGAGCAAAACACTTCTGTATAATTGGTTTGATGGAACACGATGACGCCTACCACCAGCGTGTCGCGTCGGAATAAATCCGAGTTGATTTGGTGGAACTTGTTGGCGAGTACCGCCATCGTGTCGCGTCGAAATAAATCCGAGTTCATTTGGTGGAACTTGTTGGCGAGTACCGCCATTGTGTCGCGTCGGAATAAATCCGAGTTGGTTTGGTGGAACATGATGGCGCGTACCACCAGCGTGTCGCGTCGGAATAAATCCGAGTTGGTTTGGTGGAACTTGTTGGCTAGAACCATCAGCGTGTCGCGTCGGAATAAATCCGTGTTGGTTTGATGGAATACGATGGCACGTACCACCAGCGTGTCGCGTCGGAATAAATCCGAGTTGGTTTGGTGGAACATGATGGCGCATACCACCAGCGTGTCGCGTTGGAATAAATCCCGGTTGGTTTGGTGGAACTTGTTGGCTAGTACCATCAGCGTGTCGCGTCGGAATAAATCCGAGTTGGTTTGATGGAACACGATGGCGCATACCACCAGCATGTCGCGTCGGAATAAATCCGAGTTGATTTGGTGGAACTTGTTGGCGAGTACCTCCATCGTGTCGCATCGGAATAAATCCGAGTTGGTTTGGTGGAACATTATGGCGCGTACCACCAGCGTGTGGCGTCGGAATATATCCAAGTTGGTTTGGTGGAACTTGTTGGCAAGTCCCGCCATCGTGTCGCGTCGGAATAAATCCGAGTTGGTTTGGTGGAACATGATGGCGCGTACCACCAGCGTGTGGCTTCGGAATAAATCCAAGTTGGTTTGGTGGAACTTGTTGGCGAGTCCCGCCATCGTGTCGTGTCGGAATAAATCCGAGTTGGTTTGGTGGAACATGATGGCATGTACCACCAGCGTGTCGCGTCGGAATAAATCCGAGTTGGTTTGGTGGAACATGATGGCGTATACCGCCATCGTGTCGCGTCGGAATAAATCCGAGTTGGTTTGGTGGAACATGATGGCGTATACCGCCATCGTGTCGCGTCGGAATAATTCCGAGTTGGTTAGGTGGGACATGATGGCGAGTTCCATCAGCGTGTCGCGTCGGAATAAATCCGAGTTGGTTTGGTGGAACTTGTTGGCGAGTACCATCAGCGTGTCGCGTCGGAATAAATCCGAGTTGGTTTGGTGGGACACGATGGCGCGTACCACCAGCGTGTCGCGTCGAAATAAATCCGTGTTGATTTGGTGGAACTTGTTGGCGAGTACCGCCATCGTGTCGCGTCGGAATAAATCCGAGTTGGTTTGGTGGAACATGATGGCGTATACCGCCATCGTGTCGCGTCGAAATAATTCCGAGTTGGTTAGGTGGGACATGATGGCGAGTTCCATCAGCGTGTTGCGTCGGAATAAATCCGAGTTGGTTTGGTGGAATTTGTTGGCGAGTACCGTCAACGTGTCGCGTCGGAATAAATCCGAGTTGGTTTGGTGGAACATGATGGCGCGTACCACCAGCGTGTTGTGTCGTAATAAATCCGTGTTGGTTTGGTGGAACTTGTTGGCGAGTAACGCCATCGTGTCGCGTCGGGATAAATCCGAGTTGGTTTGGTGGGACATGATGGCGTGTACCGCCAGCGTGTCGCATTTTGCTACTTCCCGGATGGTATAGAGGTGGTTGATGATGTTGAAGTACCTATAAAGTTCAATCATGTTATATATGAATTTCATTCGATTTTTGCGATTGTTGTACAGTGATCTAACTCTATAACTCGAATACCTACGGAGAATCAGAAATAGTTCGAGTTAAGGAGAGTTAATTTTTATGAGAGTTTATTAGGAAATTTCCACCGTGCCAGCGAAATTGTTTGAGTTTAAAGAGTCCACTGTAAATTACTTTCTTATTGAGCGAAACGCTTTTCGAAATGTGGAAATATACTCTTACACTCAAACCGTTCACACTCAGTACGTCTTCCATTGTCGGTAATGTGCGCAAGTCGTTAGCTCCTACTTGTATGCCGACATGTCGTGAATTGTTTTGCCTGCATGTACAAGCAAGTACGTGATTTATTTCAATTTGGAATATAATATAGTTCACAAATAAACCAATTGAATTCAAATGAAGTTAAAAGTAAATGAACTAAAAGTAAATAAACAATTTACCTCCAAAACACAATACATACCGAAATTCAAAAACAAAAAAAATCAGATACACTTTACGGACATATATTACATTACAGTAAATTTGAACTGGTTTCACATTATTTTTAAAAATAAAGAATACCAAGACTACTTTATTGAAGATGTAAAGTGAGTGAAGATTTATCTGCAATTATTGTTTTCTACAATACGTAGCTAATCGGAGTTGTTGGAAACATTCCCACGCGATTTACCTTTGATGTTCCATGGCAAGTAACCTTCCCTCAAAGTCCCGCAGTTTTCTCACAACTTTCTTATACGTGCTAAAAATCAGTCAATGTTTCAGATACTTCGATATTTAAAAGAACAAAGACGTCTCAGGGCCGTAGCAACTTAGGTAAGTTGGAAACCTAGGAAAATCTTTAGGATAAGGGAGTGGCCGACGAATAAAATTCTCTAGTCTGAAAGCTCTAAAATCACATTATAACCGGTTGTTATGGGCATGCATCTATGGATTTTATTGATAGAAACAGATGACGAATAGTCGAAATGATCTGAGGCATGATTCCGATAGTACTCACTGAATAGCGTTTTCTTTAATCTCTTTAACTTCCATCTTATGTTTTTCAACGGATTTGTCTCCAACACACAACTCTTTAAAGGCGTTCTCTGAATGAAACAAAACACTGAGATATCACACGAATATTCGTGCATTTCAAACACTAATAGCGCGTTCTTAACACGCCCGCCTATTAATCAGTTTCAAAATTTTGTCTTACCATAACGAGTCACTATTTTCTTCTCTAACTTGGCTGTTTCCTAAAACATAGAAAAATTTTTCATGATAATATATCCGGCGATAGCGCAATGGGAATGGCGTTCGGCTCTTAACCGAAAGGTTCTGGGTTCGAGACCATGCTATCACAAAGTTGTTTAGTGAGCGGTTATAAATAAACAACGCCGTATTTCATCAGAATTAACCGTAGCACAAATGGGAGCAATTAAATACACTAAACTCCGGGTCGAGGTCTTCATGATAATGCTTAATGAGCGTTCTGGAAGCCTCGTTAAAATATCGGAAAGCGCTTAAAGTAACAATATATCTGATAATGAACATCGCTTACCCTTTTCCACAAATATGATAACATTAGCAACAGCGCGAGGTTACGCAAGGAAAACGTTTCCTTAAGAATCATCGTTATGATTTCGCGATACCAAAACAGGTTTGGACTATAACCGGATTGGCGCATGCGTGCGCGAAAGCCGCATATGTACGATGATGCTATTACAATACCGTCAATTACTTGGAGATCTTTAAAATAATCTAAAAAGCGAAGAAAGGCGGGATACTCTTGCAAAATAAGGGAGAAAGATTCTCGTGTGATTGGAGATATCCTCGGTTTTTTGCGGAAGCATTCTTTCACTGACATACTGAATGCGCTGTCAGTTGATCTTTCCACTTGAACCAAGCCATTTTGCACTTTCAACCGTGGATCCCTAGCTAAACCTTCGTAAGACAACGAAAGAAACGTTTTCACACTTTCTTTAACGTCGTCTTTGGTGTCAAAACGAGTTTCATTTGACAAACAAATCAACTTCCGTTTCTTTATCGCGTTATAAACTTTGAAACCTTCGTGGTTGTCATGGTAATCCCATGACAACTTCTCATCAACTATGAAAGAGAGAGACAGTGTATAGCAATATTGACTATTGAAACTATTTCAATTTTTCAAAAAAAAAAAAAAATTGACTAATCTAGATTTAAATCTGTTTTATTTACATATGTACAACGAACTACCGATCTAAACCTTCCATTTGGTTATAATAGATCTAATATACTGCATATAGCATGGTGGTCGGGTTAGTTTGTGATAGAATTAGGTGGTGGTGGTGGGGTTAGGTTGTGGTGGGGTTAGGTGGTGATAGAGTTAAGTGGTGATAGAGCTAGGTGGTGGTGGGGTTAAGTGGTGGTGGGTTTAGGTTGTAGTGGGGTTAGGTGGTGATAGAGTTAAGTGGTGGTGGGGTTAGCAGGTGGTAGTGGTGTTAGGAGGTGGTGGTGTTAGGTGGTGGTGTTTTTTATGCAATAGAAAACAATGATTCCAGCTTCATATTATCGCGTCGAATTAATTGACGAGGTGCTACATCGATAATTGAAAAAAGAAATTTACTTTGCGATGTTGCATAATACAACAAAGAAAAGAAAACTAAGACGTATATATAAGAATATAGTAATGAACTTTTACCAAAAGTCGAAATTAAGGAGAGAGTTACACATGTAGAAATCTAAAACATTTAAATCGATACCTACAATCGATGTTATTATTTTTACGTTGTTTATTTACCTTTGGATAGCTTTACCAAAGTCCTCTCAGTTACATCTCCACAAATACTTGCATCGTCTATTCGACTATTCCAGAAGCAAACGAATAATAAACTCAACGTTAGATAATACATCTTTCCGTCAAGTTCAAATCCAAAAAAGGCGGTGCGCGTATGGCAACGTGCTAATTTGACGTCATTTTTCAAAATATGCATGACGTCAGTTATAATTATGCTGAATCGTTTAAAGTTGGAAATCGTTAATACTTATGAGGACACATATTGATAACAGTATACCGTATTTTCTCAAAAATCAAACATTTTAAAGGGGCGTTTAATCGAGAGGGGCGTTTATTTAAGAGGGGGCGTTTAATCGAGAAAATACGGTATTGTATTAATTTATGATTTTTTACTGAAATGTTTTTTATCCTCTGTAAATATTCGTAAATAAAATAATATAGTTCGTGTAAAATGCGATTATTTGCAAATGACAACAAGAACTAAAACTAATAAATATGAGAATGGCTTTATTTCATTGCAACATCGCAGTGAGTTTTAGATAATCTAGCTAGTGATCCTGACTGTATGAATACCTTACGAGATTTCACAATGGTTTTGGGAGATTTGGATTTTGCTCGAATGACTTTTAAGCGCTTTTAAACCCAGGCTCAATCAAATCAACAGTGATAGGTTGAAATATGTCCTTGAGGCTTATTTATTTATGAGTTTTGTTTATCTACTAGTGTATGCTGTGTTGTGTTCATTCTTTTGCAGAAGACTACTCTGGGCATTTCTTACAGGAGCAACAACCTCTGAAAACGACTTCACGTTGTAAGTTGCACCTTTCTTGTGTATAAAAAAGCTTCGTATATGTATCCCACCCATGGCCTTCAAAAACTTGAAACAATTTTTCCAGAACCACACCGTAATATTTACATACCGTAATGCCTCGATTAAGCGCCCCCCTCGAATAAGCGCCCCCTCAAATAAGCGCCCACTCTCTTGATTAAATTATTAAATAAGCGCCCCCCCCCCCCCCCCACCCTCGAATAAGCGCTTACTCCTCAATCTTCAGAAACGGGCGCCTATTCGACTTTTCGGCAAAAAGAGTAGCACGGAAAGAAGAAAGGTAACGGAACACAGTTGTTTTCTAGTTTTCATTCTTATTTTTCTTTTCCATTTCTTTATAATCAGATATCACAATGTCAATGTTTTTCTTCTTTTCTTCCACTTTATATCGTTCGTCATTGCTGTGTATTTGGCTGGAACCACCAGACCATTTTTCGCGCTTTCTTTTACCCACAACTTCTGCCTTCAAGTCTTTTCTTTTCTCGCTATCAGTTGTGATAAAATAAGATAAAAGTCGAGACAACTCAACAGGCACGTGGCATGCTAAAACAAGTTCACCATCTACAAGTTTATCAGTGACTACATCACATGCTTCGAAGAGGGTAAACCTTGTCACGAAAGCCGTACAATACTGAAAGAACAGTTTGAATATGTGAATACGGAGGAAGCAAACGTTTCAAACCGATGAGAGTGATATCGCTGACGCAAGTCCAGACATGTTATTCGTCAATGAAGACAAGGAGGGTGATGAAGATGTGGAAATAGATATTTTGTGAAAGAAAAAAAGTGTTTCTATTAAAAACCGCCTTTTATTTATGTTCAATTTTTTTGAATTGCAAATAAGCGCCCACCCTCGTATAAGCGCCCCTCGAATAAGCGCCCTCGAATAAGCACCCTAGTAGAGCCTCGAAAATTAAAAATGCGCCCGGGCAGTTAATCAAGGCATTACGGTATTAAATGGTGACAGGAAATTTCCCACCTGGAAAATTCCCACCCGGTAAATTCCCACCTGGTGAGTTCCCACCCAGTGAATTCCCACCCGGAGGTTTCCCACCCAGTGGAAAATTCCCAACCGGAAAGTTCTCACCCAATGAACTGAAGAGAAATCCAACGATTTTCCTCAAAACCGGACATACACCAGATTCTATCAAGAACTTTTCAATAGGCTGGGCATTGGTAGTTAATCCAAATGATGTTTTAATTAGCCCGCGGTTACGCAAGGGCTTTTGAAATGCAACTTTTCTATCATCTAACAGATTCTCACTTCCGTACGGGACACGCACGTTTGTTTTTCTTTGTGTGAAAAGCGTGGCGTAACAATTCCAAGCATTTTGACAGTATTAATTTATATTTTTGTTTTGAGACGTGTGATAGGGGGCCGTGAAAAGGCAGATTAAACTTTCCAGAGTTTTATCTCTATTACGACAAGAAAGTTTTAAAGAGAGTGGTAAGAAGCTAAAAAAAGTATTTGCTTATTCGCTGTAGTAGCTTTTATATAGCCGTCTGATCTGTTGTTTGTTTGTGTTGTATTTTGTTACTGTTTTTTATTTGCTGTGTGTAGTGTTTTTAAAGCTTTAGCTACAGGCACTGCAACTGGCTGATTCTGATCTGATTTTATAGTCACCACTGACGCCACCACTGGCATATTTTCATAAAATTGTCATCACTGACGCCATTACTGGCATATTTCCAAAAAATTGTCATCACTGACCCCATCACTGGCATATTTCCAAAAAATTGTCATCACTGGCTGTCTTTCTCTATACATTTAACGTCTATTTTCCATGCTGGCACGGGTTTAAACGCCATCATATAGCTGCATTGTATTCATTATTATTCGTCGAACCCCAGGAGCTGGGAACAGAAGACGTTAAACCGTGCAGTAAGTAAGTAAGTATTAAGTGCCATCATTGGCATTATTACTTTTTAAACTTAAAATATATCAATGCTGCTAGCTATATACAATTTCAAAAACTTCGATATCAAATCTGCAATAAAAATTTGCATTTCCGCGCGGGCTATGTCACCTCTTGGCGTCTTTTGTTGACTTTGAAAGAAGTGCGATTAATACAATTCGACAAGTAAATAACCAAATAGATCTAAAGGGCTATTTCAACTATCTATGCTCAAATGTGTGGAAACACATCCAATCTCTTGGGTTGCAGGGAAGGTATAACAATGACGAAGAGTTTGCACTCCATCTACGAATGATCTGTGTCCTAGCATTTTTACCACCAGCTGCAGTTGACGGTTTGATGAATTGGCCAATCATATTCGGAACACCTTCAATGCAGTTGCAGATGATCTGCTTGAGTATTTTGAAGATACATACGTTTGAAGAAGAAATGCACCACAACGTCCTCCCCTTTTTGAAATTGAATTCAATCTATAATTGTAGATAAGATAATTGTGGTTGAATCCAATCCCAACTGTAGTCATACCATTTTGAAAGGCTTGCAAAATGAAGAAAACGTCATCCGTGTCTCAATAACTCAACATCTTGCTGGTCACTCACCACCTCCATGAAGACGCTCCACACTATCTTGATTGCAGTAGAAGAATACTTCGAATAATTGTCGGTGATTATCCTAATTGTCAACCACTACCTTACCTTAGAGCCATAGCTCACAACCTTAGATTGTAATTTCAGTTCGCATTCTTTTGTTACTTTTTTCCTCAACATTTATTACAAAACAAGGAGTGTTTTCCACGTTCCCAATATTGTCTTCTGTTAATTAATTTTGTTAAGCACCTATCTATTCGTTTAGTATTGTGACAAGTTATTTTTTCACTTGAAACGATATTGAAACACCAGTCCTTATTTATGCCTTTTCTCCACATCGTATCTACCATAGAGTTCAATATGGATGGAATGTAAAACGCATCTCCCAGTTGCGAGGCGCCGGGTGTAAAGAAGTGGAAAATAACTGGGTGGGAACTTACCGGGTGGGAATTTTCCAGGTGGGAAATTTCCTAGCACCGTATTAAATGAAACTATACAAAACGTGTCAAAGAAATTTTGAACTTTCAATCTGAAAGAACAAAAGTTTAAAATGTTTATTTTTGCCCGCGTTTTGCTAAAAAAGAAAAACGTTCGATTTGAAGAAAAAACATTCGAATTTTCGACTTAAGGAAAATATGATTTTGGTTGTCTTTGTTTTGATTACTTCTTTCTAATCAAGATAACAACAGTTAACTGACTGTCAATTACTATGAGATTTTTCAAAACCAAATAACTGTACAATTTTATAACAAAATCAGGTAAACTGACCAATATAATGTCAAAAACCGCTTGAAAAACAAAAAAAACCCGGAAAACCGAGCCAAAATATTGAAACGCATAACGTAACGTAAAACCAAAACACTCCCTTGTGATATTAAATGTTTCTTCATCACCAAGGATGCATTTTACCTGTCGGACTGTACGGACGAAACAAAGTTGACCACATTAAAATTACATTATGGTACATAATGAGTTTTTTTTTTTTTGGTCGCCATTCACAATTAAATAAACAGAATCATATTTAATATAAATTTTAGTAAGTGTACCCCCGTAGCATAAATAATAAACATTACTTTAAAACTATATCAGATAGTTCAATATCTCCACTGTTCATATCATTGCTCTTAAATAGTGTGCGTGAACCTCTTAGGCACAATACTGCCGATCAAACTTGCATGATGGAAATTTTACACCGTAACCACCGTATTATCTGCGAAGGAGGGAAGTCCCTTTTCTCAGCGAGTTTTTCAGCTAATTTCTTAAGAAAAATTTTAGCCTCCGGACCGCATCCTCCTATGGTGGAAATACTATCGAAAGACCCTGCTAAAAACCACTAAAATGGATATGCATTTCTTATACGTAGGAGAATCTTGTTTGGTTTGTTATTTTTCTATTGCTACTGTTGTTTTTGTCGCTGTCGTAAGATTTGTGTAACAGAATTTATTATTTTTTGTCTATATTTATTTATTTATTTTTAATATATTCTATATTTATATATTGGTATAACTGACTCTGATAAATCTGGTATATTCATTGGCCTTCACAATCCGTGAGTTGTAGAGGAGCGAGTCTACCTTTATATAACACATCTGACTTCGGACAACTTTAAATTACAGTCACCCTAGCCGTTTTTTATTTGTCCTTAAACTTCCTTTTCAAATTGGTGACATTGATGGAGAATGAGTTATGCGAAAGTGTTATTGATTGTTTACTTCTTATGGCAGACCGCACCATGCACATCTATAAATATCACTTTAAACACGGAAGTGTCCATAATTACATAGATGGTTGGGATACACTACCCTTAAAGGCTGGTTTTATGACCCATATAATCAATTAATTGCACATAAAGTTCATTGTATTTTTCTCCGATATTTAAACTGTTAACCATTGATATAAGGATCAATAATCTTAAAATCAATTTGAATGATATCGCGCCACGTCACTGAATCATCATGAAGAATTTCAATGTCGCGAAAACAAGCCCTTGCACGATTTCGAGATCGCAGTATAGGATCACGAGAATGCGCGGCGCGCAGTCATCTAATGCGCGCGATCGCAACATGTGAAACGTTCAGATGTGATGCTGAATCAGAAAATGCAATACTTCTAAGGCCAAATACGAATACTTTTCGAGTTAAAGGTAGAATAAAAAAATAAAAAAAATAAGGTATCAAAATATCTTTTTTTTCATTCAAAAAAGGTGCAAAGTCAATCTCATTTGTCAAATCCTGACATACTGAAAAATAGAAGAAAACAAATAAATAAGACGACTTGAAACCAACTCACTTCAACAGCTAAATCTAAATTCTCGCTTGTTTAGGTATTTAAATAGATTATAAAGCAAAATTGAATTTAATGTTGAGCATATATTTATATATATATATATATATATATATATAAATATACGTTGATAATATCCATTTGACGCAGAATTATATATACAGTCGACTCTCTCTAATTCGAATCTCTATTATTCGAACTTTCTATAATTCGAACGAATTCTAAGTCACCGTCAATTTTCCTTAAGAAACTCTTATAATTTACTTTCTATTATTCGAATCTCTGTAATTCAAAAACCTCCATATTTCAAACAAATTTTCTGGTCCCCTCGGCAAAATCTTCTCTGTAATTCGAATTTTCGGAGTGTAAACTAACCGTTAACACTTTCGAATGTTTTTTTTTTCAAAATTCGAATTTCTGTTCGTCAGATTTACGAAATTTGGAGTTGATTTGTGGAAAGGCCTCAACGACGCGAGTCTTGTGTTTGACTTGACAATCTATCTAACACGAAACAATAAAAAATTAAACACTTTTTCAGCAACTGTCACTTGTTCATGGATGATCGTGAAACTTAGGAAAGGAAAAAAAAAAGAATCAAAGAAAACTCAATCTTTCTTTTCGCCACAACGGTTTTTGTTTAGAAATATATATGCGTATACAATTTATTATTTTCATATTTATAATATTTACAGTATAGAGAGATGGAGAAAAAAATACAAAAATTCCTCGGCCTAAAAATTTTATCAATAACAAATTCAACATGCGTATAATTAATTTGAACAACAAATAAACAAAAACCCATACAAAATTATCATTAAGACACATGACGTCAATGTGACGTAGATGAAAACAAAATTCTATCTAGAAAACTATATTTTAATGACCGGAAATAATATATATGCCTATTTGTGTCGGTTGCTGTTAACCATAGGGGTCGTTTTCGAATGATTTTGATTGTTTTTCGTCGGGTTTTGCTAATGGTTTTAAAAATACAGTGGACTCTCTATAACTGGAACACCCACGGGGAATCAAAAATCGTTCGAGTTAAGGAGAGTTCGAGTAAGAGAGTCCACTGTAGTACTTTTTTAAATTCGTTAATTTCGAAGAATCTCGAGTAGACCCATCTTTGCTCACCAGAATTTCGAGTAATCTTAGGCTTATTTTAACGCACCAGCTTTCTGCGCCAACTTCAGCAAACTGGCATCCTCTGTTGGTAGGTTACTGGAAGCTAGGGTTGAGAGTATGCTTTCAATGTTGTCCCTCTTCGCGTCATCTTTTCCCTGTTCCTCGCGTTTGAAGAACGCGTCCAAATTCGTTGCGTCTCGATTCTTGTTATTTGTGAATTTGAACTCCACCGGCGGTTGTGCCGCCGCACTATCGGGCCGTCCTTCAGGCATGAGCTCAGCAAGCTCCTCTTCGTCCGTAAGATGCGATTCGACGGCTGCCAAGTAGGTATCGTTGAATATGAAGTAGCGGAATTTTAGCACTTTAATTCTGGTGTATTTTTCATCGTCTTTGTTTTTATGGGTGGCCAGCTTATCAACACCCACGTGCATGATTTTTTCTGGCAAAATTGCGCCCAACGCTAAATCGCCAGACAGGTTCTCGTTTTCTGGCAGGCTGAAACCGAGTCCGTCGGGAAACAGTTGCACCTTCATATCAAGTGCTTTGCGTTTAGGAAAAGGTAAGGTGACCAATAAGTAAGCCCCGGGATCAAAAGTTGAATCGCGATGGATCCATCGAGAGCTGCCGCGCGACGTGAAAGTTGTTGAAAAGTTAGCCGTGGGCAGTGAACTAACGTAAAGCGCTATCGTCTGGTTTCGGTCCCGTAGAACGGAAATTCTGTTTATTACGGGACCGTAAATGTTTTTGAGTAAAGTCACGGGAGAGTAGTCTTGCAGCTCGAGAAGTAGCGCTAAGTTCTTTCTTCCACCCACTTTCGTGATGAACAAACGCAGATGACCTCTCTCGAATTCCTCGACATTTGGTGTACCTAGAATACAGGTGCCCTCGGATATAATCGATCCTCTGTTCTCTAGCTTTTGAGTACGGAATGTTATTTAACATTTTAAGTAAAGTCATTAATCTCAGCCAGCATAAAGGCATCTCTATTTTTTATCAAGTTGTACGCCCGAATAAACATGCTCAAATAAAGCAATAATGATTACGATCGTAAATACAAAAAACATTTTATTCGTTTAAAGCAGATCAGACACTGTAAAAATATATGTTTTCAAAGAGAAAATTCTAGTTTTAACGAATTCTTACCGGACACAATTAGCTCGTAGTTTTTGCGTAGCGGCTGCACGAATCCGTACACTTTACATTTTCTCAAGGTCAGTGTGTCCATATTTATGTTTTTCAATAAAGCTGTAATCGGACCTTTAGGGAGCACGTCCACATCGAATATTTCACCGATGCGTGCGACGGAGATTAAATCTAGAAGATAATGGAGATAACGAGAGATAACGGCGATGAGATAATGGAGATAACAAAAATAACGGAGATAAAGTTGTATGCTTAAATTATAAAATTGCTAGAATACACATTGAAATGTGTTGACCCGGAGTTTTGGTGTATTTGATTGCTCCCATTTGTGCTACGGTTATTTTTGATGAAATACGGCGTTGTTTATTTATAACCGCTCACTTTGCGATAGCAGAACCGTTCAGTTGAGAGTCGAACAAATTATTCGTTTTTTAAAGCTCATATTTTCACGAATTTTTAATGATTTGTTGGAAAACATTCATTGCACTGAGTGGGTGCGGCTACTAGTAGCATTTCATCCGCTGTATCGCTTTCTTGATATCCTGTTGGAACTTTCTTGCAATAACTGCTCCAGCTAATCTTTGTACAAATCAACATTAATTACCTATCTCCGAGTAACCTTTAACAGTGTAGTGGTCAAACTCAGAAAACTTCAATTAATTACCTATCTCCGAGTAACCTTTAACAGTGTAGTGGTCAAATTCGGAAAACTACAATTAATTACCTATCTCCGAGTACCCTTTAACAGTGTAGTGGTCAAACTCGTCTTTGGAAAACTTCACTTTCATTTGCATGTCTCCTTTGTTCCACTCGCCCACGCCGAACAACTGGTAATCACCTAGAGGTATAGGAATGGCAATGCCGGCTTCTACGGAACGCAGTACCAAGACTAAAAGGAAAAATGTGCAATTTATTCAATTCTAGAGATTTTCTTCTGGGGCCTCCCTTCATATTAAAGATCTAAGGAATTTGTATTTTTTTAATTTATTTAATATTTTCAAATCTCTTATTTTATTGAAACTATTATGGACGTAATGAAAAAAGAAAAAAAAGAAAAAAAAAGGAAAGAAAAAGTAACGTAGTGTGTAAATGGGGAAGTTCAAGCTTTAAAATATTCCGAATTTTTTTGTAAAATATATCTTCTTTTAAGACGTTGTATTTTTCTGCCCAAAAAGATTTTTTCACCTTTTGGTATAATGGCGAATTCTGCTTCGGCTGCCGTCTTAAAAGTCACTTTCTTCGAGCAAGTGTTTACGTACAGTTGTGTAACGGGTAACATCCGAAAGTTACTGAGCTCTGTGACGTTTAGCAAAACCTTATATTGCGGTATCAATTCCGAGATAATATTCTTCAGCACTAAACAATGCTGTTTCCTTGGAAACGCACGATAAATGCACTGCTCTTTGTGAATGTCAACTTCGCATTGACTCAATTTTGATTTTCGTTTGTAGTCTGGTTTCTTTCGAAAAAACTCAGTCAACTTTGGGAATTTCGGCACAGCTTTTGAAGAAGACAAGTAATGCGATTCTACAAGCATGACGAAGGCGGTTATGGTGAACAGTCTGTAAATTATCATTAGGATGGATGAACAGTCTAAATTAAAACGCAGACCGGTCTGTAGATTATTAGCGCAACATAAATAAAATGCAGGACCAGGCGAAAATATTTCAAATTTTGTTTTTCCCGCAAAAATTGATTAGGAAATTACAAGAGGAAATTGAATTATGCTCAAGTTATAAATAGGTTTATTCATTAAATTATTAAATCGCGGTCTGGAGAATGAATACAAAATTACTTTACATCAAATTAATCCAAAAACAAAAAATATGCAAACTGATTGGTGCGTACCACCAGAGAACAGACAGTTAATGAGGCTAATACAATAACAATGTTTTTAACACGAAACGAGAATTATCCATTGCCAAGGGGACCTGACATGCAAATAAGAAAAATATACCTTAGTTGGGTTCATAATCAATGTTTAACATGAACCACAAAGTTGTTGAAATGATCGACCGTTGTGATCATCCTTTCTGTCTTTTTTTTGCGAAAGTCGAGCAAGAGCTAGCGAGCCGTAGAGGAAAGCTTTCGATTGTTTTGAGTATATATTAAACAATGGTAATCGTGCGCGTGCCAACGTGTTGGGTATTGTTTAGCAATTTCTAAACACAATGTTCCACACTTGATAATGTAGCTTGTGTTCAGTGAGGCGCATCAAACGTTCTTTGTGCGCAATTCCAAATTGAACAGAGCATGAGTCGAACACCTGAAGCAACTTTATGTGGAACGGTCATACTGTGCGCGTTCGAATAAGACTGGGTACGAGGTTTCACCTTTCTACAGATTCTATTTTTAGAAATTAGATTTGACGTGTTTTTGCGTCAATAGAATACCGGATTTCCAGGTGCAAACACAAACATATCGTTTCTCGAAAATGAAACCGGTGATTTCATTGTGTTTCCGCCGTGCATTTGATTTCGATTTTGCGAGATTTTTGCAAATTTTTGTTCGATTGTAGTTGCAGAAAGAAGTTAATTTATTCGATTAAAACGAAGCGTAAACAAACATATCAGTTTTGCTTTCTAAAAGTTTTCTAGCTATTACACTTCTTTTTTTATAAGAACAATTTTATAAGAACACTAAGGCTTAAATTGGTAAAAAAAATTAAGAACAAGGCTAAGGCTTAATTAATAATTAGGTTGGTGCATTTGCAAATGTAAGATCCCATTATGGAAGAATATTCAAAGATATAGGAAGAATAACAGGTGCAACATAAATTTAGTATTATTCGCCATGAATATTCTTCAGTGTAATTGGCCTGTACGTGTTTGTTTTTTTCTTTTCTTTGTAGATGTATTATGCAACTTATGGAGTAATAAGAACAGAATAAGAACAAATCGAGGCTAGAATCAGCTAAAAATTAAGAACAGCTAAGGCTGAACTCAATTTACCTGGTTCTTATAAAAAAAGTGTATTATTCCAGTATTGTAGGCTGATAGTGGGAAGGAAAGACTCTTCGGTTATCACCCCCTTCCCCCAACTAATTCCCGTTCAGACAGCCTAGAATTCTGTGAAAATGAACTCTTTCTCATGACGTTCATGACAACGCATCAAGTAAACAGTTTTTGTACCCAAGAGGAATTGATCCATGCCCGTGCAAATTTGAGACAGCGGTAACAACAGATTGCCACTTGTCGTGACCGCCGAACGGAATTTGCTTTTCGAAAAGATACGTGGTTGGAGGGTTCAAAACTGGGCTATAGAAACATCATTTTATTTATGCATTGCTTTGGTCGAAAGAGTATACCAACATAACACTTGCGGAATGAGGAAGAACTTGGGATAGGAAAATACGCCACAATTGACTTCAAGACGGAAAATCAAGGCCGTGTAAAGGAAAAGACTTTTTAAAAAGGTTTTTTACAACCATTATTAGAGAGTTGTGTATGCGTATGGAAATACAAAAGGGTAGAAAGGAGGATTCATTTAAATTCATTCCATCAGAAATTGATATTACACCAAGAGGTGGTCTAAAACCCATAACACCTGCCAAACGTCTAACGTTACACTTAGATTTTTAGCAAACGGAGATTGATTCATTTGCTCTCATACCAGTTTAAAATTTCGAGAAAAGCAATTTCTTGCATAATCCAAAAAGTATACAAAGCAATAAATAAAAATCTTTCGTCGCAGTTTTTACCTACCCCGAATACATCAACTACAATCTACTAAATACTTTCAAGCGCTGGCTTAAAATTGCAGTAGAGTTCAATTCAACTATTCAAATGCTGTAGAAGCAATATATGGAAAACATATTACGATTCAAAAACATTCCATTGTTCTTATGGCGATTGCAGGGCCTAATTACGAGTGTTTCTATGCTGACATTGGGGCGAATGGTCGATGCAGTGATGGGGGGGATTTGGGGGCACTAAGTTATTAAGACTTATACACAATGACAAATTGAACATTCCACCCGTGAGTTTTACCTGGCTGCATAAGCACATCCTTTGTTTTCATTGGCGATGATACCTTTGGCCGAAAGACCTACATTATGAAGCCATTTCCCCACAAAGAGATTTAAACCGAGACACGTAATCACAACTACCTCCGTAGCAGGGCTCTACTTGTCACATCTCAGAAAACCTGTTCGTGATTACTTCAAATAAGTGGCGTTTGCCAAGGGCTCCTATTCTATTACCCCCGTGGTTCGGTGTGGAACGTAGGTGTATCTAGTACTGAATTTGGGCCCAAATTTCAATTTGACCGTTAAATTGAAGGTGTTACAAAATGCCACGTTGAATTTGCATTCTTGTAAAAAAAAACCCGACCATTTGTGTTTATGTTTAAATTAACCGCTTCAAGCAATACAGTTAAATCTTTAAGTGGCGTAACGAGAAAATGTTCAATTATTTACCCTGGAAGAACCTTACAATAAGATCTTTTCATCAATTTTTCTACCATTCTAAAAAAAACACCAATCAGTCGTCCATAAACATTTTTAAAGACATAAATCTGCTGTTATTAATCTAAGAAAAATAACGTGAAAAAAGAGAAATAAGTAACAAAAAAATGGCTTCATCCTCTACAATTTTCCCCCGAAAACATAACAGTATATCAAGTCTGTTGAAGTGAGTCCATATTTGTTCCGATTTTCAAAAAGCCAACCACTTCCTCGGGTTATGAATAAGTATTTTATCAACTATAGCTTGCGTGAGGCCACGCTCCAACATCTTCGGCACAACATTTTCCAGAATGTGACCATAGCCGTGCCCGCCATATTTTATCTAGGAAATAACGGAAGCAACTTCTAACAGATTTATTTACTTTATATGAAAAACAACAACAAAAGAAAATTGTAAACAAAGTAAGAGAGAAAGTGAAAGATATAATCATGCAAATGTATTAAATGTTATGTCGTCTAAAGAATATGACGTTTCAACATCGAAACTTGAACGGTTGTATATTTGTATATGTTTGTTTGTTTGTTTGTTTTTAATGAGGCTTCCAGAACGCTCATTAAGCATTATCATGAAGACCTCGACCCGGAGTTTTAGTGCATTTAATTGCTCCCATTTGTGCTACGGTTATTTTTGATAAAATACGGCGTTGTTTATTTATAACCGCTCACTAAACAACTTCGTGATAGCATGGTCTCGAACCCAGAACCTTTCGGTTAAGAGCCGAACGCCATTCCCATTGCGCATGCGCCGGATAAAATATATTTCTTTATCTCTCGTATGACGTCATAACTCCGTGGGCTCATGACGTCAAAAGCGTGTAATATCAGAGGTAACATACCAATCGATGCTTGGTGTGGACGTCATGAGCAATGACGATTCTATCCTCGTGTCCAGCTTCCACGAGGGCTTTGATCATTTGTACGCGTTGCGCGTCAGAAGGGAAATCTATCGCGGCGTTGGCTTGATAGTGTGACACCTCCATGCCGAACAAATCAAGCTCCAGATAGCAGTCCGAGTGCTCGGCGAACTAAGAATGCAAGCTTTTACAATGAAAAATATACTGTTGTTGCTTCCTCTTACTGGGGTTGGCGTTAGGAAGGGCATCCAGCTATAAAAACATCTGCACCGATAAACCATCAGATGATTAAACCTCCATAATTGGAGAAAATCATCTTTTGAAACCGCCATGCAAGCATGGAAAAGCGACGTTAAAAGGATGATGACTGATCATTTACAGCAAAACAGTCTAGTCAGGTTGCTGGGGGGCATTTTTTTCCTGGAGGATGTGGACAATGTAAAACTTATTGAATCGTATCAAGTCAAGTGTCAGGGGGTAGAAAATAATTTCTGGATATTTACTGTTGTTTTTTACAGCAAAACAGTCGATGAATACAAGCGATATTCCAGAAAATTTTCGACTAACGTATAAGCATATAACCATGAAACTGTCAAAAATGTTCTATTCAAATGACCATACCTTCAGCAACACAGCATTATCCATGGAAAGTGTTCGATCCAAGTGTGACATGACAGTTTTGCTGATGTCAGCACCGGCTTCTTTCAAAATGTCAATCACCTCGAACGGCGCTCTCTCATCTCTCCCCGGATGGATGATCAAAGGACAGCCGACTTTTCTCTGCACAAGAAAACAACTAGTGACGTCATACACGGCAAAGTAAAAAAGAAGAATAAAATATAATATAAATATGAAAAATAATAAGAAAAACCAAAAAATACTTAAATATTTAAATATTAAAAATATATTTCTCTTATCTCAAGAAAGAAAGAAAACAAATTTAACACAAGAAATAGAAAGAAAGAGACAATAATTATAATGTAAGAGATAAAGAAGGCTCATAATGAAAGAGAATGAGTAAGGCTCAGTTTAGACGTTGTGTCAAATAAAATCCAATTATTAAAAGTGCTACACAAACTCGACAAAAGCTCGACACAAGTGCGTCTCTGATTTAGACATCAAATTTTTGTCGCGCTTCTGTTAGATTTAATAGAACAATTTTCAGTATGTCATGTTGAACAAAATGGCGCCCGCGGATAGAAGACAGGTGATAAAATCGTCCAGGATGGACGCAGGCGTCATACGATGCAGTTGGCTGTGCTGACCAATTTCATCCAAAGGCGTACGCACCTGATCAAGCTCTACAATTTTCTGCTTGCTCTTTTCGATTACTTCGAATCGAATGGAGAATATCTGTTCGACGTCTTCAAAGAAATACTGGATGGTGTAAGCTGGTATGGGAAACCTACTCTGAAGAAAGATTTAAAAGGACTTTCCGTCTCACAAAAGAAACCTTTCAATTCATCCTAGATAGGATATATCATCTGTTGAAGAAGCAGTCCATCACAGAAGATGCCATAGCTCCTGAGTGCAAGAGATGGTGCCATCAATCTCCAAAGCTTCGTCTTCGTCCGGAGCACTCTGGTCACTTTCATAACCGTAGTGGGATGTTTGCTGCTCGTGAAATTCATTTTATCCATCATCGAAATCACCTCGGTAAGTCGCAGCCATCGTGTTTACCATGGAAGTTCTTGGCGCGCAAAGTACAGCGCAAAGTGCGCATGCCCAATGTGCTTTTGCATAAATAAATCACGGACCAAGACCAAGATCGATTGAATTTGACTCGACCGAAATCCGACGTCTAAACCCAAGTCGCACTTGTGTCAGATAGTCTGACAGAACATCATAAACTTGAGTCGAGTTTAACAAAAATTCGACAGTTGGATTTAGACATCGGATTTATCATGGATGTAATTGATTAATTAAATTTCACTTGACACAAATGCAACACAAAAGCGACGTCAAATCTGAGCCTAAGTAAGTAATAAAAGAGGTTAGAGCCATCATATAATTCATAATATAACACAAGTTAAAGTTGTCTAACATTTGACAAAAAAAATCTTTATAAAAAGCTAAACCCCCTCATACGACACTCCAGAACTAAGGCATATGAGGCCAATTTTTATTCAAATCGGGCTATGAGTCTAGGAAGAGTTCAATTACAAACAAAGAAACATCAAATTCTGTCAACTTAAGTTGTTATTTGCAGGTTGTGTACGTGAATTCATGTCACAGGGACAGAAAGTCACGTGTTTTGCTCATTCTACAATCAGAAACGTCACCACTTACTTGAGCTTTTGCTGCTGCTATAAGAGACTTCCTTTCACAGTCCGCCAAAGGATACTGGCAGCCAATCTCTCCAATGCAACCAGCTTTTATTCCATCTCGTCCCACTGTCAAATCTTGAACCATGCTCTAGGTTAAATGACATCTGGTGAAATTGAACCGGTTTTCAACTTAAAAGAACCATTATTACTTACTACCCATGAAACATTGCAAATTTATAAAAACTATGCATAAATTATGAATGACACGCTTTTTTTATAAGCATAGACTTGATTCGGCCAGGGTCAAGTATTCTTAATTTTTAACTCCAAATCAAGCTGAAATATTCTTATTTTTTGTTCCATAAAAATTTATGTACCTTAAGTGGATTAATTTTCGCGAGGTCAACAAAATAACATTCTGCGAGTACTAATTTTCGCGAATCAGCCTTTTCCAAATATTTCGCGTGTACTAATTTTTACGAATCGGCCATCATCAAATTTTTCGCGAGGACTTATTTTCGCGAATCCAAAACCTTTTCTTTTTCAAATGTGGGGTTATCATAATAAACAAACATCTGCTGCGGTACGTCGCTTCCATGTTTACCGTGATGTTTGGAACCCACAGGAAAATGAAAAGCTACACCAGCTTAGTTTGCAGCAAACAATTTGTTTGACATGTTTGCAATCCATGTCGTAAGGATTGTGAAAAGACAGTTAGTCGTTTACCGAGACAGATTTCCCAACAAAATACCTCATAGACAGGTGTGCAAAGGTAACGGCGAAACTATCAAGTACACATTATAGAAGATCACCGTTATTTCAAGGAGGTCTGGAGATTGTCTGTGAAGTGATGGTCACCATTCCAGCAAGTATTAAAGGTCATTAGCTGATGCAATGTTATGAAAAGATGATAAATGAACTCTATTGCGATCCCAAAGATGAAATTATAATGAGTAGCTTTATTGAGAAGAACGTCAACGTCAACGTTGATTTTGATGTACAACCAAAAGCAAGAAACAAAAAAGACATTGAAAAAACTGTTCATAAACACAAAGGGTGCAATGACATTTGATCTTTCTTCCAAAAAAGATAATAATGAAAAAAAACAAAAAACGTTTTTTTCTCAAAAATTTCGCGAGTATTTTATCAATTAACTTTTGTCAATTCAGCAATATTCCGGTAAAATATTCCCCAACACAGTAAAATTCTCACCCTTGGCATATTCTTAGAATATTCTTCAAAAATTGCGTGTATGTATATGTACCTCCACTAAGTCGTCCACTGGGGCATTTTTGATTTCTTCAGTGAGAGTGTGGCCCAAATAATACCCGGTACTGCAAACGATATGCACGTTAGTCTTCTCTGAGATCGTCTTGAGGAATTTATAATTCGGGACGAGACCGAACGTTGTTACCTCCACCAGACATTCCCCTCCCAGACGTTTGTATTCCTTCACTTCATCAATCATGGTGTCAATGTCGAGGTCACCGAACGACAAGTTATCGATGTGACTGTACCTGGAATAGTTAGAATGGACAGTAATTACTACGAACAACGAATAGCTAATTTATGTTAAGTTATTAGTTAATTTATGTTATCATCATCATCATGATCATCATCATTTACATTTTTCACGTCTATTTTCCATGCTAGCATGGGTTAGACGGGGTTTCAGTAGATGATATTCCCCACAAATTTGTAGGTTTAATCATTTGATGATTCATTGGAGCAGATGTTTTTGTCAGCTGGATGCCCTTCCTAAATTCAACCTCAGTGAAAGAGAAAACAGTGGTGGGTGAGCAGCCGTGGCAGCTATGCATAAAGGACATGGGTACTTATATCCATGAGGTCAAAGATGTTACATGACCCGCATACCCGTTATACGTAGTTAATTTATCTTCAAAAGATGCACCACCACTGATTACTGAAGACATTTCAATATGTCAAAAAGTAGTACTCAAAAAGTAGAAAGTTGACAATTTGTCCAAGAGTAGTTTTAATCAAGATCATGAAAGTCTCAGCTTAAGATATTAAACTCCTCATCAATGGCAGGCATTGATGCGAGGGAGATAGATGGGAGGAAAAGATAAGAAAAACAACAAGAACAATACGAGTTTTAGTGAACAAACCCCTGATTAAAAAATGAAAATGAAGAATCAACCCCTTTCAAGATAAAAATCTAAAACTTAAGCAATTCCCTAATGACCATTCCTAACAAAAGAGGTTCATAAAATGATTGACAACTCAACCTTAACTAACAAAAGAAGTTCATAAAATGATTGACAACTCAACCTTAACTAACAAAAGAAGTTTGTAAAATGATTGACAACTCAACCTTAACTAACAAAAGAAGTTCATAAAATGATTGACAACTTGCAAAGTCACATGTTAAATGAAGTTACTCACGGGTATTGGCGGACAAACCCCAACGTGTTTAAAGTAATCTCATTGTTTACTTTGGCCTGGTGATCATCCCTAGGTGGTCTAATGAAGCAGCTCTTGTAGTCCATGTGAATATGCTCGTGGGTGAGAGTGACACCAACGTCCGCTGGGGCAATCGGGCCAAGAACTAAAGATTAAAGAAATTGTCAAAGAGCAATATAAAACACAACCTGCATTGAATAATGATGTTTCTGTCGTGCCATATCAGTCAAACACAAAAAAATACAAATTAAAAAATTAATTTGGTTAGTTGTACTTACTAGATTTAATATTTAATATTAATACAATGTTTCAATGTTTTAAAAATCTATAAACTCAAATGTTTTTATTTACCACACAATTTAAATAATACAAATACAAGTGACAAATATAAACATAACAATTAAATATCTCATACTTTTTTCCAATATGCTAAATTAACAATATAGAATGAAAGAAGAAATTTATATTTTAAAAAGTGATTATTGTGAATGGCTAGTGTCATTCAATAGAAAACTAGGCAAAGGAACGACACCATTGTTTGAATTGAAAAATTTATGATTATTAAAAGTAAGAGAGAGTAATAAGAATGATTCCGTCCGTGTAAATATAGAAAAAAATTAATTTGCAAATATAAATATAAAAATCAAGAATCCATTGCAAAAATGATTGAGGTAAGAAAGGTAAGTACTTTTCACAGCAATGATTCGTAATGCGTAAAGGTTTTTTTAATTAAGAGGCGTTTTAAAGCTTTTTTCGAATTTTTTATATTTTTTAAGTTAGTATACTTTAACATATCATTCCAATTTAAAATGCATTGGTAACATATCGAGTATTTCCCATATTTTGGAGTATTGAATCGAGGTATATTGAGTTTGGAAAGTTCAGTGTTTCGTGTTGCGTGACAGTGTATATCTGATGATTTTGTGAAAATATTTAAAAGGGCATGGGGAAGGTTTTCATTTACAAAATCGTGAACAAATAAACAGTTGTTGATGTTGACTATATCGTAAAATTTTAGAATATTGCATCTTAAATAAAGTTCATTACTAGGTGCTTGAAATGGAGAAAAATTTATTGCTCTTATAGCAGATTTTTGTAGTAAAAAGATTTTTTTTAAATAGGGATTTTTTTGTTGTCCCCATATTGATGAACCATATTAGTCAGGGAGCTAGTGGGCAAAAAAAGTTGGCAGAGGGGGGGGGGGGACCAAAAATTTATGGTTGGAATTGGTAGGTTATAACCCTCTGAGTACAAAATCACTTGTTGGCCAATTTTAAATTAGCAAAATAATCGTCCCAGGCCCTAAGTGCTGTGATGATGTCACAATACAAATGAAAAATAAAAATCTTTAAAAATGAAATTTTTTTATATCATTGGAAAGATAATTGAATTTTGAGTAAAAGATGTATTGAGACCTTAATGTGCAAAATTATTTTGATGGCGTCACAGTTTTTTTACCAAAACACTAAATTTAAAAAGTTTGTGCTACAGCTACAGCCCTTCTGTAAAATCAGAAAGTTCTGTTTGAACAAAAAATTGTAAAAAAAAAATTATATATGACTTAGGTAGTAAACTATCAAATCATTAAATATTGTAGTTTTTAATAAGAACATTCAAATTTGACAAAAACTTTCGAACATACTTAATTTTTATGTTCTTGACAACGAAAGATTAAATTGACCTAGTTAAAATTGGTCGCGATTTAAAGCAAGCCTTAAATGTTGTCAGCTTTATGTTGAGGCCTTATATCCTTATAAAATACGTGTAATATAGAATCAATAAAATATATATATATATATATATATATATATCTTAAAAAACAATAAAAATATGGCAGAAAAGTTAATCATCCTTGTCGGATTCGCAGGATAACTCTAAGTCGAAACTATCGTTGCTATCATTTATTACACCTTTCCGAGCACGCGCACAGGTCCGTACATTGAAGTCCAAGTGAAACACAAGCACATGCGTAAGTTTTGCATATGGACTTCTTGCATGAGCAAAAAACTAGTTGAAGAACATCCTCTGGTGCGACCGGTAATAGCATCCAATCAACTTCTAAAGAACCATCAATCAATTTCGAACCGTGATCGTTAGAGCCAGGCATTCTTGTATAATTGCAAAGGGACTTTTTACTATCACGTGCGACACCCTTTTACAATGGCACAATAAAGCATCACGAGTAGGTGGTGAACAACTTTACTGCCAGTGAATTTTTGGTAATGCACTTCATTCACATTGCCGCATTTTACACCATAAAGCCTGGAGACAAATCTTTCCAAGCAGGGAAAAAGGGTAGAGTCTAAAAGTACTGAATCACCAAACTTGGCAAAAGCTTCAAGGAATTCGTCAGAATTTTTGAGCAAGTTTAAAGCTTTTACCTTCCCTATGCCATGAAAGACGCTGGTGTAATTGCTACCACTAAACACATGTAATGCTGGGAGAGCAAGGCAGCATTCTTCTCCGATTTCGCTTTTAATTTCATTGATGTCCAAGATTGTGGTACGATCTTTTACAGCTTGCACACCGGAGCTAAGGTTAACTAAGTCTTTGCGTGGTTCAAAAGGAATGCCCCAGTTACAGATTACGTCATAGGCTCCTTTGATACATTTGGTGTCAAACGTTCTTCTCGATTTCCCGAGATCCTTTGGAAAAATTTCTTGTTTTGAATCGTTAGGAAAATTAAAATTATGAATAAAACAGACACTTTCTTGTTCAATATTTTCAGGTAGGAGAGCCTTAACCTTTTTGGACTAGTCACCATTTCACTATTTGCTATCAAACATATTTGCGTCTGTTTTGTTTACATGATATTCCCGCCAATTAAATATGAAACGAAATCACTATCAGGGGTTATACAAAAGAAAACATTGATATTTTAGCCGTTTAAATTTATTTACAAAATAATTATTTTCATTTACCAAGCTTAAAACGTTTTATAAAAGAATAAAACGAGAAAAATACTGAAATAAACTTGAACAACATTTATTTACACAGAAATGTAAATCATATTTTACCCCCGGTTTTGAAAACAGTTTTTCAAAACAAGATGGTGGATTGGATGTTTGTGTTGTGATGCAATGTTGATGTTAAATATTTGATCATTGAAGCTTATTTTGCTAAATTTAAAGTGGCCAACAAGTGAATTTATGATTACAAACAAATAATAAACTTTATTCCATGGTTAAAAATTGGTCCCCCCAAAATGTTTTGAAACTCATTTTTTTGCCCACTAGCTCCCTGACTATATGTAAGATGCAAAGAAAAAATGACGTAGTAGATTGATATTAATGTTTTTTTTATCAACATAGTGGTAAATTATACGCAATAAGTTATTTGCTCTAATGAGTTTTTTTTGACAAAATATATAAATGTTTTTCCCATGTCAGATGATCATCGAAGGTATTTAACTTCCTTAGATAGAGTAAGAACTTTTCCGTTAAATTTAATTTTCATTTTAAAATCAAATGTTTTATTTCGCCTCCAAAAAATAATATATTCTGTTTTATTTATGATATTTTATTAGTTTATTAATTGTATTGTGTTGTATTTATACATTTTATTAGCATTAAGCGGGTATGCGGGTCATGTAACATCTTTGACCTCATGGATATAAGCACCCATGCCCTTTATGCACTGCTGCCACGGAGTTTAAAATGCAAAGTTGGTATCTTGCGTGGATTAACTCACCACTGTTTTTCCTCTTCCTGAGGTTGGCGTTAGGAAGGGCATCCAGCTGTAAAAAACATCTGCTTCAATGAATCATCAAATGATTAAACCTACAAAATTGCGGGGAACATCATCTGTTGAAACCTCGTCTAACCCATGCTAGCATGAAAAATAGACGTGAAAAATGTAAATGATGATGATGATGATGAAACCAGTCGGCAACTTGTAAACCGTTATATGTAGATACCTCATCATCATCATTAAGAGCTGGGAAAAGGAAAGGAAAACCATGGTACGTAGAAGAAGCCTGAATATTGATATAGTCAATATCATTTGCATTTTTTATGTATCCATTTATTGCAGATGCCGCACTGAATTGCATGGTGAAAAGTACTAACCCTCTTATCGCGAAATACCATGTTAATTATTAACAGTGGATATTATGGAATTTTGTTTTTGGTTCAAATCAAATCTAACTATTCCTAATTAAAAAATAGTGAGATAAAAACAAAAACAAGAAAAATATAACACAACAGAAAATTGAGTAAAAACACACACACAAAAAAACAAAATTAAATTCATACCATTCAAATTAAAGATTTTGGCTTAATGAATCACCAAATTCGGCAATGAGATCGTCCAGATGACGCACGACTCGATGTCTGCTTTCTTCGGTCTTCCGATAACAGATCGACCCACAACACAGTTTCATTTCCAGAATAAAAATATGCGCTTGTTGCTAAACAGACCTTTAAGTTACTTACTAGTTTGAGGTAATGAGAAACAAGGTCAGCTTTACTGAATTTATTAAGTTATTCTGCGTTTAGAGACATGTTTTGTTTAGGAGTAAAAAGAAAAAAAAGAAAAATATTATATACACCATAGAACTTTAACTAAATTCAGCATGAATGTATTATAAAAATAATTTGATAAAAATGTTGTAGGTTAGGACAAAGAGTAGAAGTACTCTTTCCGGTGGCAAGCAGTCAGACGTACAAATCTACTCTTGTGGGAATATGGAACGAGAACAATCAGTGATGGAGTGCGGTGTATTGTTTGTAAAAGAGGAAGTTTTTTTTCTAAAGAGAGGATGCAGAAGTTTTTTCAGGAATGACACCATAGTCAGAAAAACACAACTCGCCAACAAATAATAGAATTTACTGATAACATTTATTAAATTTTTTACTTCACTTTAATTTTTTAAATTAGTTTCTTAAATTTGAAAAGTCCAATCAATGTTTAAAAGTGTTTAGCTTTTCAAAGTTCTACGAAGGAACAAAACTATCTACCAAGTTTTCTCTGTTCGGTTTTTGCTGTCCCCGCCTCCACCTCTTTTGGCGAACGTACTTTTTCATTGTTGTTTAATTGCTTGCACTCAACATGCATTTGTGTCTTCAAATGCAAACTTATTTTTATTAAGGAATCATTGGTTTTTATCTAGGGAAGATATCTGAAATCAACTAAAACATTTAGCGAATGTTAAAGTCTCACCTGTGTGAACCTTCGCCATAATTTCTCAATACGAAGTTATAAGGTTATTCTCTTTGATTGATTGAAGGTGATAGATAGATTTTCGTTCACGTGGAATTGTTTTGATTGGTACTACTACGACCATTGATTAAACAACGGTCGCTACAATTTTACCTTTTATTTCAAAAATATGTTATCTTTGTCCTTTTTCAATAATTATATTTAATGCCTGATATGACTTTAAGGTCTTTCAGACCCGGACATTGGGTGCAACCGACATCCCATTTTGCGTTAAGTGGCCTTTCCATACAGAATGAATATTTAACTTATCGAAGTTTTTTTTTTTTTCGTATTTCTCATACTTTGGTAATGTTAAATTCTGCACCCTACTCCATTTATTCTCCAAAAATGATCACCAAAATCGATCAAACGCTTCGAAAATGACACGGTTCGGGCCTGTCTTTTAATACTGTTTATTGCGCGTGAGACCGAATCAACAGCAAGATTTTTGCTGATAATTTTAACTCTGGACTATAACAGGAAAACGACTTTAACAATGAAGTTTGGATTCGTATCTTGAATATACCTTATGGGGAAAAATTTGGCCCCAAATCGCAAAAATAAATTCCGCAAAACTTAATGAAATTGCTTTATCCGCGAAATTCAATCTTTCTCGCGTTTTTTTTTAGTGTCACTTAACATGCAATTAAAAATATAAGAAAATACAGTACTAAATATTCTTCTAAACTCTGTCCACCGCGAAATACAGATATATTACCTCATCCGCAGTTTTTTAGACCTGTCAATTGCGAAATTTTCTTCCGCGAAAATTTCTTCCCTTAAGGTATCACTAGGAGTTGTTTTCCTAATCTACGAGAGATGGTGTTAGGAAGGACATCCAGCTGTAAAAACATCTGTTTCAATAAACCATCAAATAGTTACAACCCACTCACTTGTAGAGTGTCTTCTTTTAAATCCACGCAACTCAAGTTAGCATGAATGCAAAAAGAATGACGAATTATATAAGAAATAAAATTTTCATTTTAAATCCATAATTTGTTAATTAGATACAAAGTAAATAATCTTGGATAAAAACCACCTTCTTCTTGGAAATATGGCTGAAAAATACGTGCTTTGGCGATGCACTCCACGTGATAGGCACGTGCTATGAAGATGCCATTTGTCATTGGCTTGAAGGATGCCACGTGAAGAGTGAAAGAAACCACGTGCTAAGCAGTCTCGCCGAAAAAAGAGACAAACGGTATGAAGCAGCAAACGCCATTCTTTAACGTTTTCGGGGCATCCTAGCGAGAAATGAAAATACCATTTGAATATTGGTCAAGATGTATTGCATAAACGTTTGAAATAATATATTAATTATATTACGTATTTATTTACATTGAAAAATATCGGAAAAATTGATGTCATATACGCGTTCTTTTTATTATAAGGAACTAAGCTTTTGGGTCTGTAGGCAGTTTCTTACAGATTCACCCTAAATTTACTAGAAAAGTATCTTAAGTGTTTCTTATTATATTGGAATTTTTGCTTTACTGAGGATGTCACAGAGAACAAACTTATTATGATTTTTGCTTATCTTTTCGTTTTATAGCGCTTTTTCTTTTCTTTTGCTTTAAAAAGACAAATGTTTCGCAATATTCTTCACAATGAGAGGGAAAAATTAGCTCACGAAATTTCTCAGTTTCTTAGAATAGAGTGAGCTTACTGTAGTAGTTTCTTAAGTTTCCGAGCTCAAGTAACGAGAGTTTCCTATAAACCGGTTTCTTATAAAAAAAAACCTGTAAAGAAAGAATTGTAAAAAATGTGTTTGTCTGTTTGTTACGTAACTTAACCGGAGTTTACCATGTTAATGACGTTAAAAACATTCACTGACGGAATTTTGGCGTTTCAAAACTGTCAAGGCACATAGACGTCGACTACGGAAAAAAATGTAAGAAAATGCTTTACCTCGCTTACATCGTCAGTAAGGCTGTCAATACTGGCCTCGTGTTCGATCAATCTCGGTTTGTTCATGCATATCTGACAGGTCTGACTTGCCTTCTCATTCGTGTCGTTGTCTTTAATGAGCTCCATGCATATACAGTGGAAGGCGGTGTCGTAAAACAGTTTGCGGTTGCTATCGCAGTAACACTTCAGCCACTGGTAGCTCCACAGGTGAGCGTTCTCCGTCACGGGACTCAACAGCGTGCTCTTGTCGTGTTTATCCGACGCCGACGATGAATTATTCTCGTCGGTGGATACGTACGCCGACTCGTCGCTAGTGTCGTCCTCCCGACCTCTCAGCAACTTCTCCAGCCTGCCGATCTTCAGTTTGTACTCTATCTGCAGACGCTGGACTTTGTACTCGTGTTTCAGTCGGTAGGTGTCGTACTCGCCTTTCGTTTTGTTGAGCGACGATTCGAACTGCTCACGGGACAGATGCTCGTAGTCGTATTGGTGTTGCAGCCCCGAAATGCGTTGTTCGTACGCCAGCCTCTCCTGTTTGGTGATGACGACCGCAGAACGTTTCAACTCTTCGTGCGACATATCACCGAACGATTTCGGCATTGGCAGTACCGGAGTGTCGCCCGATATTCGCATCTGATTGGACAACAGCTGTCGCAGCATCTTTATTTCTTTTTGGTACTGCCGGATCATGGCGTCTTTCGGGTCCTCGTTCACGCGCGGTCTATTTTTAATGTTTTTCGCGCGATTCGCGTACCTCAGAGTGCTCAACGTTTCACCGTAGTTGTTCTCGCCGGGGCTCACGCACGCGATCATGAGTGTGCGCGAATTGCCGCCTAGCGAGTCCTGCAACAGGCGCGTGAGTTTGGACGCGCGGTACGGAATGTGCTTGGATTTATCGTTAACCAGCGCGGATATCACGTTCCCAAGAGCACTCAATGACAGGTTGATTTTGGTCGCTTCGCGGAATCGTTCGCCCTCAGCTTTCGAGTGGCGTTGTCTCTCACTTCCAGCCAAATCCACCAGATTTAAACGTCCTTAAAATTAAAATGACCAGAATCATAAAAGCGAATCAAACTGTACGTACCAAACTAATGAAGAGAGGTCTATGGAACACAAATATTCTCTCTTGACTATCTTCTTAAAATAACATAGTTATTAGCTACATAGTTCACACATCCTATTCTTAAAAGATAATTTTTAAATTTTCAAACCCTAACACCAACTTATAAAACGAGAGAAAAATGAATAAAAATACGAAATTTCCTATAAAAAATACCAAACTCAAATTTCCAAAATGATTGCAAAAGGGAGCATAAATATAAATGTCAATATTTATGATAGAAGTAAATAGTTTTGTAAAAGTCATATTTTTAAAGTGTTGGAACTTTTGATGGATTAGTCCAACAATCCGCATTACTGACCGATAGCATATATGTTAACATCCCTCCCTTATTGTATTAATACAATGTACAAATTGTTAATCGGTGCACACCAAAAAAGATTTAATATTTTTACCTGATCGAAAATGCTCTTGATTGTCAACGACACTGAAGAAACACAACTCAAACTCTACAGTAAAGATGCAATGGGATCGCGATGAATCAGGGTTTTGGGCTGTGGCTCCTAACATCCGGTTCCAGCTTCCGACCTCCAGTACCTCCTCCATATCTTCCACACATGTCACCTCGACACTCATCAAGTCCTTCACGTAGATCCCTGTGCATGGTAGGTACACGCTGCGGTTAGTTTTCAGCAGATTTTTGTATTGTATTAAGCTACAGGATACATTTCCGTAACTTTTAGAGGGAAATAAAAACAACAAAAAACAAACTAATAAGAAATTAATGAAAAAGTAGTAAGTTTCAAATGAAAAATTGGTGCTCAACAAAGGAAAAAAACTAGTGTTTCTAGTTTGAAAAACAAATTGATTAATTAAATAATATTTGTATATCAGTTAAATATAATATAAAATTCAAATTTAATAAATACTATTATTATCACATAAATAACTAACATTGTTAAATAATAGTGATAAATAAATAATAATAATATCAATAGTGAAACCTTTTTCGGGATGTTCTTTAACTTCAAGTTTGTGGCTGTTGTGTTTGTGTAACAGATCGCGAATCTCTTCATTGTATATTTCAAAATACGACGTTCGCACAACATAGTACGTAACATCAGTATTTTGTATGTATTCAAAGATTTGTTCGAAGGCTTGATACATAACACCTCTCTGAGAGGATGGCTGTTGGATACCTACGAGTAGAAAATACGTTATTTGCGACAGTAGCTGAATCATGTCATAGACCCAGGCAAGTCGAAAAAGTTTAAATTTTATCGTATTACAGTAGAACCAGAATTTGAATTTAAAGAAGTGAGGCTCGTTAACAAATTATTTTCATGCTCTGAGATCATAATCTAGGGAATGACGTGTATTGAAGTTGTTTGCAAAATAATCGATAAATAAACTAAAAAAAACATATTCAATTCAGAGGCACAAAATGATAAGGAAAATGGATTTGTAGTCTTTTTCAACTACATTCATTGACTTTTTATTAGACACAATTTTAGTGAGTCAATTAGTACAGTGGACTCTCTATAACTCAAACACCCACAGGGAATCAGAAATCATTCGAGTTAAGGAGAGTTTGAGTAATAGAAAGTTAGTTTTTATGAGAGTTTATTAGGAAATTTCCACCGTGCCAGCAAAATTGTTTGAGTTAAAGAAAAGATTCAAGTTATATAGAGTCCACTGTAATTAGTTATAATGCTTACCTAGCATTGAGAATGTCTTTCCACATGATGTTTGGCCGAAAGCGAAAACACATCCATTATACCCAAGCAAAATGCTATCCACGATTGGTGAAACAGCTTCGTTGTATATCTCTTCGTTAGTTGCAGCCGTTTCATAGACATTGTCAAACGTGAACACCTTTCTATGATGGCTGACTTGGTAATCTATGACAAGAAAACATTAATTATATACAAAATAACAATTCTGTTGGTGTTTATTTAGTGTTTGAAGTAGTGGCCTAAACGTTGGACTTAGAACAAAGACGTTTAGGGTTTGAATCTCAGTTGAGTTGAATATTGCCACTTGCGTGGAAGTACTGCACTCTTTTTGCTTCTCGGTGAAGTGACTTATTCTACATTTTCTAGGATTTGTTTCTTGTTTCCGGGTTAAAGTTGAGGGAGGGTTTGGATGTTTAAGTAACGCTATCCAAATTAATTACGCTTGCACCTTGAATTAAAGAGTAAAAAGGTTGCCCATCATTACGATGACTCAATGTAACAGCCAACCTCTTGTTGGTCGGTCACTTTGAACTCATCTTACCAACTACATCCACACAATCTAAGACTTTATTTAAGTAAGTTGTATGCCACTTGATTCTTCTGTTATTTACATGTATCATCGTTTGTTATAATAAATCACATTGAGTACATTTGAAGAGTTTTCTTCATGATATGGCCATAAATAAGACATGGTTGCTCATAGGAATCAAGCCTCAACCATCAGCCTCCTCAGGGCCAACCCCAATGCCATCACAGAAACACTAGCACAACTGCTATAGTCTATGCGCTCTCTAGCCATATTCCAATTGCCACTACGAAGGGAGCAAGACAAGTTGTTTGTGAAAATTGGAGAGACGGCCGAAACTTGCGCAAGTGTACCTATGAGGCCTCAGTGGATTATACTGATCACATGACCATCTGTGAGGTAAAATAACGCATATATACACTGATAAGATTTCTAGTTAAAAATGCTTTTAATGATTTTTAAAGTCACATTAGGACTGTTTAGATTGACAAATAAATCAATAATCTATTTTTAACAAATAATTTCTGTCGTCTTACAAATTGGATAATGACAATGTATATGATCAGTGCATGGTCTCTCTATTTGAACAATTTACAGTAAGCAAAATTTTTTATTAAATTTAGAAAAATTATTAGTTCAAAGTGCTCTAACTATTTTATAGTTTAGTTATATTTTTATTGGTTATTATTATTATTTTATTACTTTATTATAATTTAACAAGTTTTAATAATTTAAGTTTAAAATACAAGTCTGACTTGATTGTCTAAGGTTTATTTGTCGTTCCAAGGGATCCACACCAACAACGATGTCAACATCGGAATCCAATTCTCTGTCATTTAATGGTCGACATCTCACAATCACTTTGACACATTCACTCATAGTGGAATGATTACCTTCATTAATAATATATATATTATAACAAAACTTTGCTTACTTTTAGCATTATTTGCAATAAATAAAAATACCTATCTACCTCCTACCTAATAGGTTTAAAAAAATAATATAGAGTATTCTTTTGTTTAAAAAATGTAGCAAATACATGAAGCTATATAGCTTTATACCACAAGTAGGGTTTATAGTTTTCAAAAACTCGGTTTTGGACAAAAGATTTTAACTGTTAAAACTAGGTACCTATAAGACGATGGTAAATATACTGGTTTCTTTTTCTGAAAACACAAACTTTTGTTTCTTACCTTGTTGTCACGGTCCCATGTTTATCAAAACAAAGAGATTAAAAGATCATTGTTTTGAAATGGCAAAGTAATAATTTGCGGCTGTCAACTATACTGCAAGTTAGTTTCGATGTCGCCCATTGAGCCCATTGATTTCTGCCCACCATGGAGCGTTTCAAGATAATACGAAACTTGAAATGCTCTGTACCTCCATGCAAAGTTTGTAAAAAGTTTATGCAAAGCCCCGAGATATGAGATTTATTAGTTAAACGTTTCTGGTTTATAGGCAAGACTTCTATAACTCTCAGATTCCCGCCGCTGTTTTGTTTTATAATTTTCAGGATTTTTTTAAAAATGGCGGAAGTTGAATTTATTTGTTTGGAAAAGGCTTTCGTTGAACAATGATGCATGCCCATAACCGCAGTACTATAACTATAAAATTTTTATAGACATAGTGCAGGGGCGCCGCACGGGGTACGGTTGGTACGGTTTCCACCATACCTGATATTTACAATTACTAAATTTTACAATTTTAGATGAAAAAAGATAACGGCAAAATACTATTCTCCGCACTTTTAGGATAGCTTACTCCTTTCAAATTTCGCCTGCCTCAAATTTTCGCTGGGAAGACCAGGTGCTCTTTTCATTGGACACACGATGAAAAAACCCTTCTTAAGTTGTGTCAAGTAACAGAGAATGTATATTAGAAATATAAAACCTAGTCAAAGAGTCCTTGGCATTAATCTTACATGTAGGCTGTGTGTAGACTATATTTTCTATTAACTTCCAAATCTATTTTTAGCGGAATTCTTTGTTTTTGACCAGGCTATTACGCTGGAATTTTTTTTTTACATTTTAAATAAAATTTTCTAACGCCATGCATGGTTCTTATCGATATAAGAAGTCAGTAAGAATGGACCAAATTTTTGCAAGAAGGTGACTTAAATTTGGAACCGACTTTTCTACTACCGACTGATAATTTTTATCGATTTTAATTTTATGTTCGAGTGGTTAAATTATGTTCGAGTGATTAAATTATGTTCGAGTGACTAAATTATGTTCGAGTGGCTAAATTATGTTTGAGTGGTTAAATTATGTTCGAGTGGCTAAATTATGTTCGAGTGGTTAAATTATGTTCGAGTGGCTAAATTATGTTCGAGTGGCTAAATTATGTTTGAGTGGTTAAATTATGTTCGAGTGGTTAAATTATGTTCGAGTGGCTAAATTATGTTCGAGTGGCTAAATTATGTTTGAGTGGTTAAATTATGTTCGAGTGGCTAAATTATGTTCGAGTGGTTAAATTATGTTCGAGTGGCTAAATTATGTTCGATGCCCATTGATACCAACCCTTGGAAGGGGAACAGTTTCTTGTAAAGAATATTTAAATTTCCAAACTTTATTAAAAGAAAAAGTTTCTTAAAGATATCACAGTACACACTATTTACACATCTTTACCACTCACACACCTTAAACCTATGATAACTCTCCGTGGCTGAAAGCAATTTGATAAAAAGACATTTTTAATTGTTCACAAAATCCTTTCTGAAGATTACCTAGATAATGTGTTACGATAAATTTAGTTGTCAATCAACAATGATTCTTTTTAAAATTAGTGGTCAATCTACAATGCTTCTTTTTAAATTTAGTGGTCAATCCACAATGCTTCTTTTTAAATTTAATGGTCAATCTACAATGCTTCTTGTTAATCATAAAACTATACAAACTTATTTTGTCAGAACTATATAATTTTAAAAAATGATACCAAGAGACATATTTTTCTGATTCCCCATATTTTGTTGCTACCAATCTTTTCAGTTTGTCAACGTTTCCTCTCCCTAAATTTCCATGAGATTTTCTCACGCTTAATGCCCCTCGCGCTTTAAGATTGACGTCACAAAACAAGTCCATATTTCGCCGACGTAATATAAAGAATCTATTTCAGGACATCATAATGATAAAACTCGTTTATAATAGCTGGCATTCTTTCGCAATTACTAGGTATTAAGATATCTTGAATGAATTAGCAGATAAACAGCAAAACGAGATTTGCCTACTGCTTCTTTTGTTAAGTTAACCGCCATGTTGACACTTCCATTGGCAATCTCCGCGTAAACAAGACTCCCCACTGGCACCAACATTCTCAAGTCTCTATCGTTAATGAGAATTGATAAAGAAGGCGTGCTAGGTTAAGTCGAATAGACGCTGGGGCGTTATGTTTTAAACTACTATGCAGTTATGTGTACTTACAAGGTATTAAATAAATATTTTATGTACATCTGTATGCCATCTAGAGGAGACTGCAGCAAACGTATTTGTATCTTTCTTTCAGACTTTCTTTCTCAAGTTTTATTCCCCTGAGAAAATGAGTCTCCGGACACATCATCTCTTCAAATGTTTCGCCAGTGTCCATGTACAGGCCTACCCATTGTGTGTAGAAATTGCTGCAACGAATCGTTCCCGTTGTACCTGGCAAGCCGGGCAACCCTGGCATCCCCACCATGCCCCTTGACCCCCGTTCTCCGGATGGGCCCTGGGGACCCGGCTGACCGTGTAACCCTTGATTGCCTTTTTCACCGGGTGTTCCCGGGTTACCGTCTCTTCCTCTCGCTCCCTCTAGACCCGGTAAGCAATGATAATTTGTTTGGTCAACGGTGTAGAGTTCAGAATCGTCTTTGTTTATGCAGTTGCCAGGCAACCCTCGTTCTCCACGACGTCCATCCATTCCAGGTAATCCCTACAGAAAAGCATGAGACAAGTAGGAAATATAATAAACCACTGGCGTAAAAATGCTAACCTCTATTCCAGGCTCCCCTCCTGGTCCCATAGGTCCTCTAATCCCTTGCACTCCTCTCGGTCCGACCTAAACGGCAACAAAATATTTTTTAAGTAAAATGTTGTTTGTTATTGTTTAGTTTGACGAAAGTTAATATAAAGACACAGTGGCTTTGAATGTAAAACACTTTTACGATTACTTTTCAATCTTTATAGACCGAACTCGGATAATGAATTAACAAACCACTATCACCCTCACTCCTCTCAGTCCGTCAAATTATTCTTCAGTAACGTCATCTTTAACTAATCCTCAAGCGTAGAAGTATATTTAAGAGACCTAGTTATACTTGGCGCAAAATTGTCCACACTTTTCTTTTGGCGAACCTTTTACTGTCCAGTTTTAGAAGATTATTTGTGTTGCAGTTTAGGACAAAAACTATTTGTGACATTAAGATCAGTACTACAGAAGAATGATGGACACTTACTGGCCCCATTTCCCCGTCCAAACCGTCTAATCCGTTTAAGCCCTAAAAGAGAACAAACTATACTACGTATATACTATATCCAGTACACTCCAGATAACTCGAACCACCATGGAACCACCTTGAAAACAGTTCGAGTTAACAAATGTTCGTGTTATCGAGTGATTTTTATGAGAACGTATTAGGGAAGGGGATTGCAAAACAATTCGAATTATCCGGTGTTCGAGTTACCGGGAATATACTGTATGTGCTATGTAATCAGTAAAAATACTGCCAGCGGCGATAAAAGTACGGAGGCTGAAAAAAGGTAAATACGTTTCTTTATAAAAAATATATAACAAAATGGTTGAATATAAACAGTGTAGCTTAGACACAAAAATCAGACAAAACAATGCGGGGTGTAAATGTTTGTGAGAAAAAAATTTAAAGCGCAAGAATACGTACCGGTGATCCGGGTGGTCCGGGCGGTCCGGGTGGCCCTATTTTCCTCCCACGCCTTTCCTTCTTTTTGAAGACGGTACGTTGCGATGGTGGTTCCTGCTGATAGAACAAAAACTCCCGTTATACCAACAAAGACTTCCTACCTTTAAAAGACATCTTTTGAATGTTTTATTACGTCAAGAAACAAGACTTACAGAGGGATGTTTAGTAGATACCTGCAGCTAAAGATAAAAAAGAGTAGAATAAATAAGTTTAAGGAAGTCCAAATGACGCTTTTTAGAAAGCGTTTCCACTGGAAAATTAACAAAGACGACAGATGAATGTACAAGGCTGAAGTAGCTAAAATGATACTTACATCTCGTTGTTTACTTACTTCATTCACGCCTGTGCAAGAAAGGAAGTAAGTATAATCGGCGTTTCGAGCAAGGCTGCACTAAAAACAACAGATGTGACAGGCGGTTAAGCGAGACACGCCTTTTTCGTGACAGTTTTCAGCAATCGAGACATATTGTTCTTTATATGTTTCCTGCATACGGCAGATCAGATAAGGGATGTAATCATTCAATGTCGTTATAGTCAAGTAATTGTTTGTTTTTATAGACAAGATAGAAAAACGGAACGGTTGTCAAATATTTATGATTTCTATGTTATTTCGTATTTATGACTTCTATGTTACTTCAACCATGGGAATATTTGCTTTGATTGGCATTTCTTGCGTCCAAACATCTTACTGCACTTAATCACTACAACTTACAAAATATGACTAAAACGTGCATCCTGATATTTTAACATTTTCTTGTTTTCAAGAGTGACAATTTTACAAACAGTCTAATTTACCGCAGTCTCCGTTACATTTTCACTCCCCCTTCACTGTTTATATTGTTTTAAGGATATTAAATTGAAATCAAGAAAGATAATTCACCAAAGAAGCTCATAAAATGCATATAAGATTGCGAGAGATAATCACTTCGCGTACGTAATACATTAAAATATCACTTACTCTTTTTTTCGACAGTATTCCATGCCAGAGCGCCGAAAACACTAGCGAGCAATATAAAACGTTCATGTTTCGTCAAACAGTTTGTGATCAAATGAACTAAAGGTAGCCTACTATTATCTACAAATGCTAGCACTGCAGGGAGCTTTGGATGGTCGTGACGTCACCGTTTCCCAAACAGATTTCCAAGCTTCCTGTGCTAATTCTAGAGTGCGGATGGAGCGGGAAATCTGTTAATTCGTCAAAAGCATTTGCTCGCGTAGCAAATTTTTTTACGTCAAAAATACTATATCATATTTCAGATCAAGAAATATTTTTGCAAGAGTACAATTTGAATAAAGAGTAAACCTGGAATTTTATTTTTTAAATGAGGGTACAAACTACTGCAAAAGAGTTGCAATCAAAGGGTTTTAAACATTGATATCCTGCGGATTAACATGCATTCGTGCAACGTTTATCTGCTTAACAATGCGAGGTTTTGTTCTGTGGAATACACAAGGTGCCGTATCGGAACAGACTTTCTTTCTCAGAGGAAATGCTGAAATGTAATACGTATGTGTGGTTGTTTGGCGGGAAGCTGAAATTGTGCATGCGCACGTGTCCCTTCATCGCCTAACCTTGAGTATATAAAGTACAGTGGACTCTCTATAACTCGAACCTCTTTAACACGAATCTCTCCTTTACTCGAACAATTTTGCTGGCACAGTAGAAATTTCCTAATAAACTCTTATAAAAACTAACTCTCTATTACTCGAACTCTTCTTAACTCAAACGATTTCTGATTCCCCGTGGGTGTTCGAGTTATAAAGAGTCCACTGTATAATCAACTTCGTCAAACATTTCTCATGGAAATTAACTTTTGTTGACAGTATGTCGATGTATGCTTGTTGATTGTTTTTCTTAAATGATTCTCATATTACTTTGGCATATATCTGTACGCAATATTTTTGTTAAGATTGTCGCTGTTCGTGAATTAACGTCATCAAATCTTTCTCAGAAAGCCTGCTCAATTGTAGAGTGATGCCATCTTCCCTTGCATTAACTCGAGAATCAAACATGATTTTGCTTTATGTTTGAGCAATAACACGACATCGCTTTGTTTCATCATTGCATTGATGCTGTACATAATTATAGCCATGTTCAGGTCGTAGTCGGTTTTTAATAGTGGGCGGGAAAATACACGATGGAGGGTCTTTGAAGTGCTGTGCTACGAAGTTGGTACAATCGCCGGGACGGCCTTAGAAAACTGAGGAATTTGTAGTGGCGTTCCCACCTTCCAACGTTAGCTTCCAACGTTAGCTTAAGCGCATTTAAAATTGTCTTAGTAGAAATGTTGCTGCAGCATATGTCAAAGATGTTGAATGTATCTGAAAATATTCAAATCGGCTGCACTTTTGACGAAAACATCACCCTTTTTTAGTTCGTGACACTCAAATAACCAGATATCTCAATATCGCAAAACTGTCGACTTTATGTTAACCTGCACAGACAAAACAAACAAGTTTTTAAAATACGAGCGAGTGAAACCAGGCCAGAGAGAAGTAGCCAGTTTTTGATGAACAAAAAGGTTAAGGAACTAAAGCTAAAACAAAACAAAACTCGTGTCCTTGCGGGGAATTTGTTTTATTGAAATGTTATGATTTCACGCCAAACAAGTATTTCTTTCTGTCAATCCTCATAAAATCTCTCTCACTTCGGTATCAAGGTTAAAGTTATTGTTATTACTGACGATGTATCTTAAAAAAATTGATTACACTGTAAATCAAAGAGTCAACAATCTGTGACAAGTTTTTAAAATAAAACTAAGCAAAAATGGCTTCCCAAGATGGTTGACGCTTTTATTTAACTGACGCTATTACACGGAAAGCTTATTGCGACAATTAAAGCAAGAACTTGCAGCTCTTGAAATACGTTTAATTTTGTCATTGCTGAATCACCTTGGAGGATAGCACCAGTAAGCAAGAAATAAAAATTTCACACCCATTTCTTGTGAGAATGCCACTTTGTTATTTTTATGAAAATTATCTTTTGCTTTAATGTTTGCTTGACCACGTACACATTACACATGTGTTTTTAATTTTATTTTTTCGTGATTTAAGAAACTGCAGTTTCTCATTCAAATCTAATCTTACTCATAAAGAACACGTGCATAAATATATATAGATGGAGCATTAATAGAATTATATTTATTTATTCCGAATATTTTGACAGGATGTACACTTCAAATATAAATGTATCAATAGGACCACGTGACAGACCATGAATGACGTTTAAAATGCTGATATCCAATGAATGATGTAATTTGTTTTCAAGCCTGTGACGTCAATAGAGAGCTGCAGGACAATGTCTTGCCGGACACAACATTTTCTCACGATGCAACTCGCGACAAATTAGGCGGATGGTTTTACTCGCGATACCACTCGCGACTTATTAGGCGGATGGTTTTAGAACAGGCATTTGGATTTGTTATTGTCTACAATCAATTTTAACTCAACACTGCAACTTTCTAATGCAAAAAACTAATGGCAGAACAAATATTTAATCATTTAATCACTAAAACGAAGCGATGAATTTCCACAAGACAGACGGAAATCAAGCATCATTTTGAAAGAATTCTAGTGCAGGGATCTCTAGAAATAATTTTTTATACAAGCCCTCAACGTGTTTAATGGCTAACGAGTAGAACTATACTAACACCATTCAATTCTATATGTGCTTGTTAAAACGGCTTTATCTTTAAACATAAACATACGAATTAATTTAGAAAGAAGAACATTCCAACCAGCTAATATACACTCTATACACGTTCAACAGCATTCAAAATGACAAGATGGCAGACAGTGCCTTTTACACCCGATGTGACACACATTGGTGGTTGTGGTGCCGGCGTTGTGTTGAATGTTTTGGGCGGTCTCTTGTAGAAGCGATATGAGGTCTTGGATGCGATGGCGTGTGTCGGAGAGCGTTGCCTCGGAGAGCTTGGTGGCGTTGGTCGATCGCAAGCCGTTAGTAATGCTTTGAATCAATGACGGCGCCGCTGTCGCCGCAGATAAATGGAACGGTCTCTTGGGCGGTGCAATTTGCGTTACTTTGGTGGTTTTCACTTTTTGGCGCATTTTTTTCTTGGTTGCTTGCGGTTGGAAGTACATCTGGCAACAATTCACTGCGCAGTACGGGTGACAGAAACGCTGGCACGAGCTCACGCAACGTTTCGCGAAGTTCCCACCGGGAAACGGTACAATGTAAGGATTCGGGTAGGGCGCGGGGTAACTGGGGTAGTAGGCCTGCTTGAAATTCGGCGTGTAGGCGTACCATGAATCGTACGGTCTGTTGTAACTACTTTGCCCGTTTTTTGCGCGTTGCTCTTGCTGCTGAGATGTTATTTCCTGGAATTCCTGAAACATCGAAGGCGCCTGTTTCCCTTGAAAATAAGACACCCGATCTGCATCGTCGCTCATGTAGGCGGCCGGTTCATTGCCATCCCTATCATATATCTCTACTTTGACTTCCGGGTCACTCATCAGATGGTGCACAGGTAGGCGTTTCTTTCCCTTGCTCAGCTCAATGTTCTCTTCAATCTTCTCTTGGAGCGTTTGTATTTCCTGCAACGTCTCGTCACTACGATGTTTTATTTCAGCCGAATTGAAACTCTTTCCGTGCAAATTCTTACGAAGGTGTTTTGCCCGTTTTCGTTTACGGACGCGCTTTCTTGAGTGGTGCTTTAAACGCGCCGATTTCTTCCTTATCATCTTCCTGCGCCTTCTCGATGGTTTTTTCTTGCGCTGATTCCGGATATGCATTCCCTTCAAACGCCGGCTCAAGTAGAAAGGATTGTAAATGTAGTTGCCGTCCAATTTGAGATGCTTGCCTGTTCTTTCGGCTCGCGGATTCCCCTGGTATTTTCTAATATCATCTTCCTCTTCTTCTAGCTCCTTCTTGTCCCCGTAGTTTATAATCACATCGTTGCCTTTGGTGGTTTTTGTTAAGAACCTATCATCAGCTTCATTGCGAGTGTTGTAATTGTACCTGTACACATCACCGGCATCGCCTTTCTCATCCGAAGCCTTCTTGTGAATGGCGATCTTATCATCATCATTTGTCTCCACGAAATGATTCGCACCCGGTATCATCCCGTTCTCATCTTCCCGGAAGTCTTTCTCCAGCTGAGGCAGCTCCCCGCTTTCCGTTCCACTTCCGCCATCAGCCGATCCCTCGTAGTCAAGCGCATTCAGCTTCTTCCCTTTGGTGATGTTGTGAACCTTGACAATGTACGTTTTGAACTTGCGATACTCCTTCTGCGTTTCTTGCAGCGACTTCAGCAGTTTGGTCAGATCGAAACCCTGTTCCAGAAGCACGGACTCGTCGTCTACTTCTTTGGTTTTGTTCTGTGCTTGACAGCACTCAAACCTGCACGACGGCAAACATCGTTTCTTGCAGTAGGAATGACAAACGAACCCCACCTCCAGTTGTTGTTGCTTTAACACGTGTTCTGGAACCACAGAAATAGCATGACTGAATACTTCCTGATATATGTATACAAACCGCGATGTTCCATGAAAAATATCGAGTAATACTCCTAAAATACTCGCGAAGTCGTTTAAGTACTAGCATATTCTCTTGTAATTCTAGTTTATTTACATCGCTTTAAAGGAATTACTTGACAATTTGAGTGCGGAATAATGAGAACATTGTCAATGAAAGATTTTCTTTAAGAATTAAATAGAATAAATAAGTTTACCGAACAGCAATAAATTATGTGAAGAGTTTTCCGAACAGCAATAGAACATATGATGAATTTACCGAACAACAATAGAACACATCAAGGAATTACCGAACAACAATAGAACATATGAATAGTTTGCCGAACAGCAATAGAACATATGAAGAGTTCACTACCTAAATGCTTTCTGCGGATTTTATTTCGTCTTTCCGATTCTCCAAGTCCATAATGGCAGCACGTGCAAGATGGTAGACATTTATCGAAACAACTAGGGTGGCAAAAACCTGGAAGAAAAAAAGACTAAAATTATAGACAGATTGCAGGTTTAAAACTGATATATTCCTACGATAGTATGCAGACGCAATGATCTCTCTATATTTCAAATGTCGTATATCGTTTCCTCGTATCATCCTAACACTCTACAGTTTCTGCTTTCTAAAATAACCCTGCCTCGTATAATTCAAACATTCTAAAGTTCAAACCCATTTATATAAAATAAAGTGTAAGAAGGTTTGTTTGGGCGCATAGTTTGA
Organism: Candelabrum cocksii; assembly: GCA_963930725.1. Taxonomy (NCBI): domain Eukaryota; kingdom Metazoa; phylum Cnidaria; class Hydrozoa; order Anthoathecata; family Candelabridae; genus Candelabrum; species Candelabrum cocksii. The sequence continues at coordinate 1,819,790 of OZ005677.1, read as the reverse complement.
TGATGAAAAGAACTTCAAATATTTGTATAACTCGAAAGGGTGCCCCCTCCCCCAAAAATAGTCTACTAAAACTCAAAATTGTTGAGTTGCATGCGATTTCAAATTTTTTCCTTGTAAACACATTATGGTTATAGCAAACCCACCCTCAAAATAGAGGTCACTTCCTAGAAAATTGTTCTTCATCGCAGAAAAATCTGCTACGCTCGAGTATAGAGTACTGTGTTTTCTCTATTAGAAGACTTTTTTGGTTACACAAACAAGCATTTATGACACAGATAAAAAAATCCAAAGAATTCTAAAAATCGCGTGAAAACATGTCGAGCATTGCAAGCGATCTCTACTGATCGTAAACTAGCCGAGACATCGGAAACAAAATTCTTACTGTCAGTCACGCTTTCCCCTCTAACGCCGGTCGTAAGTTGTATGGAAAACATAAAAGTGAATATCAGAAGACGGACCATTGTTTAAGCAGTAACATTGAACGAAGAAATATTTCTGTACAGACCTACTGCTGCTGCACCCCTACTAAGTCCCACAGCGTTAAATCAGTCATGCTTCAAACAGATAACAGACCGTGGACGTAGTCATTACACGTTCCTACGCTATCCCTTACCATTCATTCTTTTCATTCTGACGCAAGTCCTTACAATCTAATGTAGGCACTCCTAAGTTATCTTAAAAAGTCAACTTTAACGCAAGTTCCTTTAAAACATTTAAACGAGTTTCTCAGTTTTCATTTGTTTTTGAATTCGACCTTCACAAAAATCGTTCTTTAAGAGTTTATGCACTAGAAAAACAACTCGCTACAAGTTAAAATTGCATTACATAAACAAAACGGTTTCTGCGAAAATGTAGAACAAAATTATAATTTTTGGGCTGATGTACTACAGAAAGTGAGCTGTGATCATTTGCCCTTTCATACGCCAAATGAAACACGTACCACCGACTACCGATTACAAAGAATTTTTTACACACGCATCCGGATATAATTGCGATTCTTCACCGTGATTGGAATTCGCCGCTAAAGTCCAGTGTCATCATTAATTATAATCGATCGGTTTTTTGCACGCTTTGTCGCTCATGTGTGACGGCACGAAGATCGTGAACAGAGAGCTAAAACCGAGAAATGAGATCGCAAGATGAACGTTTATAGACAGTTCTTCTTAACCGCACTTTTATCGATATTTTACGGTAAGCAGTTTTTATATTGAGTGTCACATTTAGTACTGTATGAGTGTGAATTGTCTTTTAATCGAGGCGTCTTACCCTAAAGAGGGATTAGTACGTAAATTATTACTTTCTTCCTTTGAAGTGGAAATCCGGCAGGAATTGTAGAAAAACCGTTTCAAGAAGACATCTTTTCATCATTCTTTGAAATATTTCGATGTTATTGGCAGGTAATTTGATTTTTGTTGGTACATCACTGAGGATAAAATCAATAGAAGTAATTCATCGCGGAGACACAAATCGCTTAACAAGTTAAACAACACTGAGGCTCAAATCGGTAGGAAGTAAAGTATCAGTGAGGGTCAAATCGGTAGGAAGTAAAGTATCAGTGAGGGTCAAATCGGTAGGAAGTAAAGCATCACTGAGGCTCAAATCGATAGGAAGTAAAGTATCACTGAGGCTCAAATCGATAGGAAGTAAAGTATCACTGAGGCTCAAATCGATAGGAAGTAAAGTATCACTGAGGCTCAAATCGATAGGAAGTAAAGCATCACTGAGGCTCTACTCTCTAGACTTGTCTAGTTCATTTAACAAGAAAATCGTGTAAGGACGCAGCTTTCATGTCATCTTATTATATCATATGGTACGCTGTGTAATATTGCATGGTTCGGTTGGTTTCAAAAACTAATGCTTACTCGTACATTGGAGTAAGATTGTCTTTAAACGCATTATGTAGACATAAATTTGTTATTTAGTAAGGTTTGATGAGACAATTAATAAATAAAAGAATTTGTTGGGGATTTGGTCTTCGAAAACTGACACTGATGTTTTTGTTTTATAGCGAACAAGGTAATTCTCTCTCCGAACATCAATCAACAAAACGAAGACCGGAAACAAGACGCTGTAGCGGCTTTAGTTAAATTTACTGAACTATTAAGTGAGGCGGAAGACGAAATATCCGGTTCCGGGGATCTAATTAGTGATGGGTCCTACCATAACATCAACGCCAGGTTTCTGGTGCTACCAAATGAAAGAACTAAAACCGAGATCACTCGCAAAGAGGTTAAAAAAGATGCGAACGAAACGCAATCTGTGAACAGTACACATTCTGTAAGGAACGCTACTACGGCGAAACACAATCATAGCGTGCAAAGAGTAACAAACAGAACTGCACTCAATATTTTTAAACTCTATAATGGCTCAGCACTCGAGATTATGAAGCTTTCTTACCAACCCACGCCGAAGAAAGCAGAAAAGACTAACACGAGTAAAGATATGAAGGTCGGCCTCGTGAAATACAACCATCACAAACGAAACAAAGGCGGCAAAAAACCAAAAATAAATGAAACCAGAAAATTCATGAAAAGTTATAAATCGACACCGAAAGAAGTCGAAATGACGGATCAGCGACTTCGAGACTTGAAGCAACAGATATCGGAAAATATTAAAGTAGCGAATCTTTCTGAAAAGGCGAATATCACTCTGTCCGTGATAAATGACACGAAAATATTGTCATCGGAAACCAGCGAGACGACAAAGAATCCTTCTGGAGAAAATTCCGAGACGACACAAAAAAGTCAAAGTAAGCCCTTTTAGATGTTTAAGGTTGTTCTGTTCCGTTGTTTTACTTCTATAAATAGATAAAAAACTACTTGGCATGGTTTTAACGAATAAAACTAGATAGTAAGAATAAGTGATGAATTTATAATTTTCACCTAATATTTTAAAATTGCAAAACTGTTTGGCTTTGGAAAAAGAGAAAAGAAGATGCAATTATGTCAAAGAAAAATATAAAACTAGCTTTTTCAAGATGGACACTTTTTTATCAACAAAAATACACAACGTTATAGGGATGATATAGTAATAATTAGAGAATTGTATAAATGAAAGTGAAGTCTATAGCCACCAAGTACTGATAGTTAGCTAGCTTTTGGTGAATCCTGAAACTAGTGCTACCGTAGAACGTCCACTTTCAAAGTGATGAAATGTTAAAACATGGCTGAATTCAACCACACCACCAAAAATTTTCAATGCACTTTCAATTTTATACAATTATAAAGAAGTTGTATACCGATAAAATAAACCTTGTCACTATTGGGAACGAGTTTGTGGCGAAACATGACGAAAGACTGACTTGATACATTTTCTGAAATAAACTTTAGAAATTAAAGATGTAAAAATTGTAATGTTTACGTTATTAGCTAAAATAGCTTTCAAATAACCATTTCAGAGTGTTATTATGCAATAATCTCATCAGATTCTTAACCCTCTCCATTTAAAAAACCTGTTGTAGCGTCTAGAATAGTTTTGAATATTTTTATTTCACAGATGCGTTCTCAAAAGAAATCACTCAATCGTACAACTCACTTCGTTTCAATAATGGGGCATCAGGGAAAGTGAAAACCGGTCAGGAGTTTGCCTACATCTCTCAGTGTGGTTTATACACGGAACCACAAAATGTGTCAGCGGTAAGACAGCACTTTTTTAGGTTCGTTATATATAAGGTATATATCTTGAGTTGAGTCATTTGAAACTCAAAGTTTTCTTTTTCAATGCTTTTTTGTGACTTTATTGGACATAAAAACGTATTTCCCTCAGTATTCCCCAAAACAAAGCCTTATATCTATACACTACACTAAAATGCGGTGATGATCGATCCCAATCGCCAACAATGATCTTTGCAGTGATTTTCATATTTATTTTTTCGATCGCCATGCTCTTCTGTGGTGATCTTGTGATTGATCTTCTGCTATTTCTAAACTGACAAGTCTGAGTATTAAGTGAATATATAGAAAGTATGGTTTTTTCTCTTTGATTTTGCTTATTTCCCAACAGGGTTCTGGGTACCACTGCTTACAACGCCCTCCAGCTGTATGTTTTCTTATTAAGTCAATTTTCTAAAGGAAAAACCGGTTGGAGCTAAAACTGCTTAGAATAATCCCTGGAGTGGCTAGTCTCATACATAAGAAAATTGTCAGTGATGTAAGGTTGACCACTCTCATTCAAATCAAATGTTACCAAAATGGCTTACAACTACTTTCCACTTGTCTTCGCCGTTGATTAAGTTTATTATGTCACTTGCAGGTGCAACATTCGTGGGTGACAAAAACCTACTCCCCTTACTTCTATTTGTATGAGAAACCAAAGAAGTACGAGAAATGCAAACCCTCCCCCTGGTTGAATGGAACGGATCTGCGAGGGAGTGTGTTTTTGGTGAGTAGATCGAGTATTGTGTTGCCTATAATGTGGTGTCAACAAGTTAACTTAAACGGTTCCTGAGCCTCACAACATGTTGTCATTATATTAAAAATATAAATTAAGACTAGAATAGAATTTAATAAAAAACAATTTTCTGTTATGGTAAAATAATGTTTTCATGTTGCTTCCCTCTTCATTTTTGTTTCTCTTGTGCATAAATGGTTTGGAAGAATCTGATATTTGATGGACGAGTATACACGTTTGTTTTTTTTCATAAGAAAGCCACTTTTTTGCCTGAGCCTCAATTTTCTTAAATTATCCCTGAAATGAGCCTGAGATTTTCTTAAGATTTTAACTTTTACTGGCATAAACTAGCTAAAACGGGCGACCCTGTCTTTGTTAATGTTTTAAATTTGCAAACTTAAATTTTATCCTTAACATTTCGAATGTATTGAAGCCATTGCAAACTTAAATTTTTATGGTTTCCCCATTACATGTATTTGTTATAAAAAGTTTGATCTTTGTCATCACAAAAAGCTTACAAAGTATGAGGTAATATCGATTTTTGGCATGCATAAAACAGAACTTTGCAACTTGAGCCTCGTGATTTTCTTAAGATGTTCTTAAGATTTTAGCCTTTTGAGCCTCATTTTCTTATAAACTTTTTTCTTATAAAAAAAGAATACGTACAAGTTTACAGTCTTGACGTAGAAGTTTTTGTTATTTTGAGAAATGACATTTCTCCTATAGTGTTCTTATTAAGTTCATATATTTAAAGTGATTCCGAGGCGAAAAATATTTGGTTTCAAAATCGTTTTAAATGTCATTTTTAAAACATTTTAAAGTGTCATTTTGGGTACCGAAGTCTAATAATGAAAGATTATAAAAAGATATCTTTGTTTTCTTTTTCATGAATTTTCAACAAAAAACACAATTCTTCTAGATAAATTCAACACTACATTTTGTAGTTAAAAATGAATGTATATATATAATAATATCTTTTTATACGAAATATAATATTATAAATGATGTAAGAAAAAGTGTAAACTCGTAGAAGGTCAAGTTTGACTTTATCATTGAGAACCAATTAAAAAATTAGCAGTATTGAGAAATTTGGTTAAAATTATTATTTATACATTGATATAACTTTATAACTTAACTTCGTTAACTTCTTTATGCATACAAGAAATATATGATATAATAAAATTTACAAATACAAATAAATTTTTTAAAAAAAACAACCAAACAGAACAAAGAAATAACAAAAGATAATTTAAAAATATTTATATACATCATTATCCAGTGAAATTGAAATACTTTTAACAAGGGTTTTAAAACTGGAAAAAGAAATATTTGTTTTGATGAGATATGAAACAATTAAATTATTCCAAAGATTTGCAAGTTTCCAATTCAGATTTACAAACCGATGAGTTATTTGTTTATATTGCCATTGAAACTGTGGATGTAAAATGTGAACAAGCAACTCAAACCGAAGTCCAACCCAGATTGTTACACTGCCACATCCACAAAAACATTGGTGAACTCCACAACTGACTGTGTTTCATGTCAGACTAATATCACCCGTAAAAAAGCCAAAGTCAACAGTTTCCTCCACATACAAAGAAACTGAGTCTATCTAAATGTAAACTTGAAAGTTTTAGTTACACACCAACCAATTAAACTTTCATAGAATATGATTGTTTAAGCATACAGGTCGGAAATCTTCCAGTTCCACACAGCTTGCAGCTATAATATAAAATAAAAACTTAATCCAGTTAAATAATTGTATGAGCAAATTTGAACCTAGCTATAAATAAAGCGATAAATTAAACAAAAACGAAAGGTCGTTATCGGTTTCTAGATTTATAATTAGCAAAAACTTGTTTGAATGACGACATTTCGCAATTAACTCACTATGTTTATTAAGTAGTTTGTCTTTGTTCGGGTAGAAAAGGGTCTCGTATTTTTCCTGTAAACAAAGGAAACATTTGTTCAAAAATAAAATGTCTCATCCATTGTGCAGCAATTTAATGTTCAAGTAATTGTAAAAATCTTCCATGGAAATTTCGTGCCACAAGCTCTCAAAAAATGAAGCTACAGCTAAAGCTCGGAGAAGATGAATTTTAATGTTTATGTTTTTCCGTAAATGTTACCGTAGGTATTTTCGATTTCACTTGAAAACTCTCCCATTATTATCTGCAAAAAATGAGCGTTTGACACTCTGAAATAAAGTGAAGTCTAAATATTAAATTTTATACAGCATAATAAACAGCCATAAGAAGAAAGCTTTATGATGATAGAAATTCTTATAGAATCTTTTATCACAAAACTTTAAACTTTAAAACAAAAGAGCGAAATAGTTTATTTTGCTCTTTTGCGGATCTCTACGACCGCTCAACACTTTGCGTGTGCGCCCCAGTATTAGGATTGACAAAATTGAGGCTGTGGTTAACTGTCAAGTGGTTAAACCCCATACCCTGCATTGCTGCCATTCCACCATACGCTCTCCAGAGATCTGACATTATAGTAGTTTCTGGTCGTATTGTTGTCTGGATGATCGGATTCAAAGTAGCTGCACTGCAGTCAGGAATCGTATACAAAACTTTCCTTTGTTTCTTGACATCATCCACCAAACACCCACTGTTGTAGCAATACACGGCCCTGGTTATTTTTTTGCCTTGAGAAAAGTGATTCGTCAACTTCAACAGTCATATTTGGTCCACCAATTAAAATAGGGTTTGCAAGAAGATCCACTGCACATACTTCCCGCAGAAATTTATTAAAATCAATGGTGGCATCTTTTCCCATGCCAAGTTCTGTCTGTACAAATTGTATTTTGGTATACTCTTTTGACCAACAATATGTAAATAAAATTATGTTTCTATACGCCAACTTTGAAACCTCCCACCAGGTACCTTTTTGTACAGAAAATTCCAATCGACACTCACGAGAGCGACATCTCCATCCAGGCTTTCTCATAAGAAAAATTTAGGCGTGTGGTGCTTCGCACGCCTAACCAAAGTTAAAAACATTTCAGACGTGCGATATCCACTCGCCTGAATTTGTCTAGGCGTGCGATGACGCGCGATAAATTTTTAATGCCATTTTTTAATTCTGACATGTCATTTAAAACTTGCGCGGTAAATGGTCTTTACTTCTAAAACATATCTTGTTTGGCTTTAAATCTGAAGATACATTGACTTGGTTGTTTACGGCATAATTACATATTTAATTACATATTCACAGATTTACGTACGCGATGTTTAACGCAGAACATTTTTATCACTTAATAAAATATTCCTCTTTCCGCGACTATTATTGAAAAGTTGTTGTATTTTTATGATTTAAATTTAAAAACAACAAAGCATCTGACATTCGGTTTTCCAACAATTTAAACAATCTATTTTACTATTGTTTGCCGTTATGTTATTGATAACCTTTAAATAAAACGCCTTTTTACAAAAATGTTTATCTTTTAAAAGTTGTAAACAAGTGGGGGACGTTCATGCTCGTGAACCCCAAACACGAGGGCTAAGCGTCAAGTACAAGTGACTGACTCTCAAAGCCTTAACTTCCTTGTTTACATTGCCTTCTAATATTAAAACTGGAGGACGGAAGCGTTAAACGTTAAGTGTTTTATAAAAATTGATTTTGTGATTTGAATTCTTCTGAATAATCAATCAGTTAAAGCACATATTTGTCAGTTTTTAAAAATCTTTTTCAGCATATTTATCGTATATTTTCTTTAGTTCTTCTAATCATCCGATTAGTAACCATAGTAACATACACACTTCTGTCTGTCGACACCGATGTTATCTGTAAACAATTTTTTTAAAACAAGGCTTTTTGTAAATAAGTTTTACTTATTTAGCTGAATGTATTGATGATACTTTGAGTCCCGCAATAAATATTTTTTAACATAAGTTTATTTACAAAGATTTATTAAAATATAAAATCAAACTCGGTATTTAGAGACTTAAACACGTTCTGTATTAGTTTTATATTCAAATTCCAGACAGTCTACCAGAATTCAATTGCACTACGCTTCGAAACTGCCGACTCGAAACTAGCCCTTTCGAAATTTACGTTTAAAACTTATTTATTTAAAACGAAATTGGCTAGAGAATTAAAACCCAGCCAACACGAATATTTTCAAAAGGAACTGACAGACATGCAAACATGATGCACTACAGGTTCTTTCAACTCAAAGACAAACTAATGCAGAAGAACTATTCTGTAACGCGATAGAAAATCAAAAGATAAAACATGTTGACAATAAATCAACAAATGAAACATTTTGCGCATCTTTCAACGACAACTTAGGCATACAGAAGGAGCATAACAATGTTGTAAACTACGTCACTAAACAACAATCATCGCGTGTTTTTAATGGTTATTCAAGTGAATGTGAATGTAAATTCGTTTAAGTTTTTGTTTAATTTAATAATTTTGGAGCGTTTAATGTTCTATACGAAATATGGGAAAAATTAAACAAACGTGATATGATTGAGGCGTGCGAGTAGTCGCACGCCTTACGCAAAGAAAATAATTTGAGGAGAGCTTTTTAACGCACGCCTCAGGAGATTAAGGCGTGTGTGGAGGCGTGCGCGTGCGATCGCACGCCTTATATGAGAAAGCCTGCTCCATCTATCACCCTTCTCTCGTAGTTGAAGTGCCATTGCATGACCATTAACACAAATTCTTGGATCATGCAAAATTCTTCTTTGTTGCAAAAACTGGATGCTTGATGCTTTGTCATGAACAACATTAGAAAGAGTTAGAAGCTTCATTTTCACAGAACTTCACAACTTCGCCAAAATTAAGAGTCAACTGATTCTTACATGAAAAAAGTACCAAAAATTTCATCTATGTTTAAAGTTTTAATTAATAAGGCATGTTGTAGGGTCTAAAGGAGAAAACAATTATTTTTGTCAAAGATCATCTTATAAAGAAAAACAAAACAGTTTTAGAACATTCTACGTTTTCAGTTGCAAAAATCAAATTAGAAATCTCGCAAAACAATTTTTTTTAGTTTCAGTTGCCCGCTTGAAAAATTTATTATTTTGAGATAACTTTTTCCAAAATGCGCTTCCTAACAGAATTGAAAGAAAACTTCATAAAATACTTCATAATTTAGAACTTAGCAAAAAACATTGTAACAAAAATTTTCTATCTTCACGTTTACGATGTTGTGTTCTTGGAGTTTTGTAATAACAAATGACAAATCAAAATTTTAACGAATGGAAAAAGCAAGATTGTAAAAAATATTGTTATCCTGTCGGACTACGCCTTAAACCAAATTCAAAGATTTATGCTGCCCAACACGAAATTTAATCATCCTGAACCGTTGTGCGATCAGAGATTTTACAGAGATGATCACTGGTTACGTTCATGCAAAATTCCAGTAGATTCAACGATAACACCCGTTATTTCATTAGAGCTTCGAAGTGAAGTCATTGCACGGTAGCACAATGGAGAACAATGCAAAGATCTGCGAGAAGTATTGCTGCAAAGAGCCGAGGTGTGCAGCTTGGGTGCTGCGTTTACAAGCCGATGCCACTTCTAATTGTCCAGCAAGTAAGTTGTTTTGTTAGTAATTCATCATTCCGCCCTGCTATCTATATAGAAATTTAAAGATTTTTAATAGAGGAGCTGTATCATTTTAAGTATACAAAATTCATGTCAAGTTACTGCAATGTAACTGATAATCAAAATCGAAAGTGAAACAAAAGTCTCAAACATAGTTTTTATATATCTCTCTATCTATCTATCTATTTATCAATCAATTAACTTAACAAGCGTCTTCCATGCTAGTTTTTTTGCAAATTTTAAGGAATATTGCTATTGTAGTAATGTTACGTAAAGTCAATATATAAGCGGAATCACTTACCTTAATGTTACGTCAAGTCAATATAATGAAGCTTTTAAAATTTACCTGAGAAACTCAATTCTTGGTAATTCTTGGCAAGTGGTTATTTAATGAATGATTGTTGAATATCTCATTCAGACAGCTACTGTTGCTGGCTAAAAACCGACGTACCGCACGCAGAACCCCACGATGACTGCGTATCAGGAAAAGTGCACAGAGACCACTACCGTCACCCACCCACTGGGATGAGGTCCTCGATACCCTTGGGAGGGCTTGGGGCAGGGTCATTTGAACTGAGGGCCGATGGTAAGGAAATTGTACATTACTTCTTTGAAAAGTATTATTAAACAAAGATTGTTTTGTAAAGCAATGATGATGACTCACGGTATGAAATCCTGGGTTATAAGAAAAGATTTTAAACACATTTATATTGTAGAACAAATATCCACAGAAAATTATTATTTATTTATTCTCAAATATTTATAACAGGATAAATTCCTCAGTCGTAAATAATATATACAAGATTATACACAATATATACACTGTTGTTTTGGAAGTCCTGTAGAATATAAAAAACAATGAAAATAAAGGATATATTACAAATAGTTAAAAAAGAGAGTGATAAAATATGATATATTTCCCTAAAAATAATTACAACCTAATTATGTAGTTGTTTAATAAAATATGAAAATAAAATAAATATTGTAAATTGATGCACACAAGCAATGTTAAAAGATATAACAAATGAATTTGGTTTTTAAATTACAAACGAACGCGTACTTTTCACAAATACACAACTAACCATTAACCGTTTAACCGTTAATTTTTAACAGTGTATATGATAAACTGAAGTTTTTTATCCTGTAAAAACATTGTTAATAATAATAACTCCAGGAACATTTCACGAGTGGACAATCGAAAACCAATCGCCGGGCGGCTCCGCAAAGCTCAGTAAAACCTCATTGGAGATGCTGTTACTCGGAGTGAGAGTGAAACGGGGTACTTCCCCGTCACGTGCGGCTGTGTTAAGAACACATGCTCCACACGGCTTCGATGGCGTGTACAGTCAGACGTATGCTGGCTCCTACCCCGTCTCCAAACTGTCAATTGGTGAGTTGATGATGTTGTATTTTTCTTTGGAGAGGAGGTGTATGATTATCAAAACATCTCTCTTGACAGTAATAAAAATAGGCGTAAATTGATTCATTGTAAAACTTGTTATTTTTATTAGTGTTTTTTGGGTAATTTTGTTGGTATCAGTTTCTGAAAGACACACAATCACAGTTATATTTCCCGCTGTGTCTGTATATACGTCTCAACACCGGAAGGTTTTTGAAATAGCAAATATATTTGGCTTATCAAGACTATATTCTTCAGTTTTATATGTTTACTTAATGAGCCACTATTAGCACAAAATCTAAAATAAACCGCAGACCAGAAACGCAATTCTTTGATGAGAAGATATGTTACCTTTTGCTTTGAATCATCTAGAACTGAATAAATCGGTGAAAAACGATGTGAAGTTGGATTTGTATGCGCACTCCGCCTTTCACCCGCGCAAGCCGAAGAATGGTGCCACTCCCGCTGTGGCGTTCACGCTGAAAGTAAACAATCCATCCGCGAGCGATTCCGTCGACGTCGCTTTCATGATGAACCTGCCATTTGGCTATCACGAGGATACAATCAGAAGGGGTAATAACTTTGCGGAGATAGCATACACCCGACTAGTGACTGCGACCGACTGCCAGAACTCCTGTGCTAAGAAAGAAAAATGCATGGCGTGGACAACTAACGGCCCTTTCTCCTGCATGCTCAAAGATGGCATGCCCCTGCATTCGTATGAGTACGGTATTATATCAGGATTGAAAGGCGAATGGAGCATCAAGGAGAAAATGCTGAACTGCAAGCGACCTGGTTTCTATCCACAGAGTGGCGACATTTCTATGTACCCGGTCAACTGGGGATCGGAACTGTCCTCGTTTACCGTGTCAGACGATCCAGAAGTTACTTGGAACATTTTCAAGGAAACAGGTATCTGTAGCAGTCTTTATTTCAGTTTGAACAAAAGGTTTGATGTAGCTTACATTTCCAAATACCATAGTATATTACTTACTTGATACATAAATTGCACGCTTCACTTCTTAAATATAGTATAACCATATCAGTTTGCCTTTGTGTGTTTGTAGTAGTCATAGTTAGTAATACAGTTGATAGAAGAAAAACAAAAAGTTCACTGATATTCAGACATGACTAAAATATATTTCTTTACAAACATATATCAACTACAAACAGAAATTTGTCTACACTTTGTATTCTTGGAAAGTAGAAAACATTTTCTGTCTCATCTCGCAGATTGGTAGTTAGCTCATGCTAGCTAAATTGCACAAATCACCTCTTAAATAACATCAAATGGACACTTATATAAGTAGGAATCATAAAGAATTCTTGCCAAAAGGTTTGTGTGTTATCGAAATTATACAAATCACTGGTCACTTATTATAGAAAGGGTTTGAATTACTACGTTAGCATCAGATTTCAAGTGAATTATCATTGACAATAACAGTAACTAAGTCCGACCGCGGTCGATCCGATGATGATGATGATAACAGTAACAGTTTAATCTGACTAGTGAAATAAGCATGCAAGTTCTTTTATGGAACAATTCATCGTCAATATCAGATGAAAATCGCAAGTGAGTAACTAAAAGTTTGCCAGCATCCAAAATCTGAATATATAAAAAAATATGAAATATGAAAAAATCTGTCTTTAGGTTCGGTCACAAACACCAGCTCAGTAAACGCAACAGGACTAAACGGGGCAGTGTCCACAAGAACAACATTGAAGCCAAAGGAGACAAAGATCTTGACAATAGTGTTTGCATGGTACTTCCCGAACAGAGACATCTCTGATGAGAGGGTTGGTAACTTCTACAACAACCTATTCAAGTCGAGTGTGGATGTGGCCAAGCACATGGCGAAGGACCTGAAAGGAAACCTGGCAAATATCCTCAAATGGCAACAAGTAATGATGCCGCCTGAAACCTTACACGCGAAAGGCGATGATGGCAAAAGTAAAAAGGTGAATAATCTTCTTGGGTTAGAATTTATTTATTCTGAATCTTTATACAGGATTTACATTTCAGTATTAAATATTGCTATAAATATGTGTCCTGTGCAATAAAACAGGTATAAAAATGAAAATACCCTACTAATTTTAATACACTAAAATACAATGCACAGCACGTCTCAAAAATATATGGTATGGTAGAAAGTAATGTGAGAAGATATTTTTGGGATGTACTGTACAAAAAGGAAAAAAATGCGAATTTACAGTCTACAAATCAGTAACTAGCAGCCACCTCTTAAGTCACAGTCGCCTTATCTTCGGTGGTAGCATTATTACAAATGTGAGTTTCAGATCCAGAAAGCTACTGTTTTTGGCACAAACTACATGTTTTTTCGCACTAACAAATGGTTAAGTTGGCGAGAAAACAATTTTAAGTAAAAGAAGTTTTTTTCCCACTGCTTCAGAAATCAGAAACTCAAACAAACATTTGTGTTTCATGTTGGTTTGTTTTTAGTGAGACCTTGACCCGGAGTTTTAGTGTATTTAATTGCTCCCATTTGTGCTATGGTTAATTTTGATGAAATGCGGCGTTGTTTATTTATAACCGCTCACTAAACAACTTTGTGATAGCATGGTCTCGAACCTAGAACCTTTTGGTTAAGAGCCGAACACCTTACTATTGCGCTATCGCCAGATAAATACTGCTTTGCAATAGTCTCTGAGAAAAAATGGAACAAATATTTATATTCAATATTTATTTATTAAGATATTTAAACATATAAAGATATTTTTCATGAAATAAATAAATGGTGATGAAAAAGATTAACTATATTAATAAATAACAGTTAAATAGCTAACTATGAAAAAAAATAATGTTGTTTTCAAATTAAACCACTATAAACCGACAATCTATACTAGCTATATATCCTGTGCAAATTGCACTTATTACTGTAATGAGAAGGAATAACTTGTTCCATAGACGTGCGTAATCCTGTAAAAGTAAACCTCAAAGTTAGGATAGTAGCCATATTTAAACATTTATTTTTTTACATTACACACCTTGCTAATACACCAATTCAAGCGAAGGTCTGCCATTATGAATCCGCGTGTGCTAAAGAGCCTGGGACGAGATTAGTGGGGAAAATATTTGTTATCGTTTCTAATCTCAGTAGTGTGTGTAAGGGCGGAAGTAAATTATACTGTTATTAGTTGTACAAATAGTTATTACAAGCTAAATAAATGGAAAAGTGAATCTTGTTTACATCACGTAGGCAAGACTCATGCTGGTTGTCGGTGTGAAGCACTGTTTCAAATGTATTGCTTCCCCAGTATAAAGAGTAATGAAGAAAAAATAAAGATGACACTGGATTAGGCTGCTTTTAGTCGAGAAGGCAGAAATAAAGAGAGTGCATGGAAACCTGGAACTGCAGACAGGATATGCTCTGATCAATTCGTTGATAAAATACCAACTGTTGAAAATCCATATCCATGTATTATATTAATATGGGTTCTGAACGACCTGAGAAGAAAAAAACAAGGAGAACATTATTTAAGCACCCCTCCATGAAGATTGTGTTGCCGTGTTCAACGTGTTTCACCGAACAAACTGAAGAATATGATATCAGTATGGATGCTTCAAATGTTAATTGCAACGTAGAGTTTTTGAAAACAGCAAATCACCATTCTTACTGCTCACCACAACATCCTACTGCTACATCATCAAACGAACGTGGTACGTGTGAATCGAAGGCACACTACATACGTAATATACGTTTTATTGTACATTTAATTGGTGTGTGTGTGTTTAGAGTATTTATGTGTCATACTAGGGCCGTGGCAGACAGTGCAGCTGGGGAGCCTTGTCCTTCAAAGTTTTGGCTGTCCAAAATATATTATAACCCACCAATAGGTATCTTTGCCCTCAAAAAAACATCTTTTTTATTCTTTTCATATATAACTTATTACAACTTTTTTTTTTTAAAATGTTCTGCTATTTTAAATGCCTCAGAAATAAATAAGACATTATCTTGAATAAATTGATAAATTATGTTTATAATTTTATGTAATAAAAGTTTTTATGGTAAAATGCTTTCTTGTTTTGTTGTCTTTGTGTCACTGAAGTTAATCAAATGCTGTGGTTTGGCAAGCTATTTGTCAAACCATTTCTGACAGCAGCTTCTACTCTAAACAATGTCACTGCCACATGATTGCATGTTTGAGATAATCCAGCCATGCATGTACAATGTGCAAACATTTTTTGTCAAAAGTACTCCATAGATTATGAAATAGATCATTTATTGCCTCTGATTTTCTGCACCTTCCTTTCAAATAACAGAAATCACTGTCTGTATCAATGGCATTGTAAAACAGTTGCTCAAGCCGCCCATATTTATAGTAGCTGTAAGCTTTCCATATTTTATAATCACTTAAATCCTTACTAGCCAGTTCACCTGGGTTAAAGCAGGTAGCTATAGATGTCTAGATACAATGAAGGTGGCCAATAAACCAGATCCTCAGCCTCTGCCTCTGCTAACCAGCCATTCTCAAGGGTCAGGCAATTCAATTCCCGTTACGACAAGCTTGTTATGATACTCAAAATGTATCTCTTGCTCTACCTCTACAGCAGTTTTAACAAGCAAGACATTGTTTTCCATCGCAGAATAAGCACGAGCCACGAGTACCTCTTTTTTCCAGTTAATCTTAACCCACGGAGACGAAAATAAGATTTTAATTCCTGAACTTTCATGCTGCAGACCATATCATAATCCATATTTTACGTTAAATACAGTTTGTTTTGTATGTGTTTTGTTTATACTTAGTTTTCTCCAGATTGACTTTCGCTCGCCATGGCTTGTTTATATAATTTCCCCCTTAAACTCGACCCAGGTTCTTTTCTTTTAATTACGGTACGCTGCTTGAATCGGTGTATTCAAATAAAGCGAAATTGATATATTATTTAGGCATAATGTTTATTGAAACATTTACGTGGTTCGTCAAAATCATCATTTGAGAGTATAGTTTTCTGCCGAATTATACACAGTATATGCAGAGAGTAAATGCGATTTTCAGCCAGTACTTCCTTCTCTCTTTCAGAAGCAGAAGCAAAAACATTCTTCGGGTGAATGCAACTCAACAATGAACGGTGTTAGTGTGCTGCCAGACTGTCTACAGGACGTGATGATGAACAGTTTAAGCTCTCTCAGGACGGGAATGTGGATGGAGAACGGACGATGGAGACAGTGGGAAACATTTGACTGCGCGAATATGGATCCCGCCCATGTGGAATTCCACAGAATCATACCCTACATCATGCTCTACCCAGGTGAGAGTTGTTTGATTGGTTAATTGATTGATTGGTTAAGTGTTTGAATTGTTTGATTGGTTAATTGTTTGAATTGATTGATTGGTTAAGTGTTTATCCTAAAGGTCTTTCCTTCAGACTCAGATTTTCACAATCTTCTTGAAATTGTCTCAACATTAAACTTTGTAATACAAAGTTCTTTACCGCAAGATAAGTCGTTGAATTGACTTGTGTTTTAAAGGGGTTTTGAAAACCATTGGCTTGATGTTGTGAGCTTGTATGTGCTGAAAGTTAAAATACGACATCATTTTCAAAACTTGTTGATTTCTATTTCAGAGATCACCAAGCAAGTGATGTTAGCTTGGGCGGACCATCAACTGTCTAACGGCATGATACAAGAGTCTCTCTCAATGGGATGTTTAGAAGAAACATCAAAAGAAGGTAAGAGAACACCATAGTCATGGGTGTAACATAAGCAATTTTTTAGAATTTTCTTGCTGACATAAGCAATTTTTTTTGTGATTTTTTGGGTTTCGACCCCCCTTCACTCATTTGGTATATATATCCAATAGTTATGTGGATCAATGACTGGCAATTCACAGGCTGGCCACTGCTCCTAAAATCTAAAATTAAAATCAATCGGACTGAAAACTGATGCAATGCATTTGATAATTTGACGTGGAGGGTTGTTTATACATTGAAGACCTCAGTAGGATGCCCTACTTAGTTGACCACCTTGAATATGTTGACTTCACTAGTTCTATGGTGATATTATGTAGTCCAATTCAAAGACCATTGTATAGTCTACAAAATTTACGAAGAAAATTATGGTGCCCACAGTTGTTCTAAAGATGTGTGTTTGAGATTGAGTTTCTGACTTTGGTCTAAAAATATTTAGACAACTTTTGTATGGTGAATATTTGAAAACATCAACTTGCATTATTATCTTTATTTTAAAAACTTGAATATTTGACAAATGACGTGTATGATCGTAGAATAGTTACTTAGCAACTTAGAACGAATGTTTCAGGGGTTGCTGGGGGCCGCATGATGACGGATGTAAATGTGGGGTTCATTGTTCAATCGTTCATGGTTTACAAGTGGACAAATGATACAACCTTCTTCAAAGAAATCTACCCATTCGCCATTCGCGCAATGTCGTGGTTGATCGGAGACTCCACCAAAGGTACATAATCGATGTGTACAGTAATCGATGCATGATTTATGCGTGTGCATCTAATAATTTATGCGTTGGACACAATAACTTTATTTGTGTATAAACCGAATAATTTACACACCATATACAATAATTTATGCGCTGTGTACAATAATTTATGCGTTGTCAAACACTAAATTTTTTTTTTTTACTTTTTAATTAAAATTATCGATATCTTCAAACTCTTGGTGGGGTTAGTTAGTAGTTCCAAGGTTATCAGCATACCATATGTATGTAGGTACGGGACTACCTTATCGCAAGCCAGATACGTACGACCTGTTTGAATTGGAGAAATACGACCACTGTGCTTATAACAGTGTGCTCTATTTGCTCGCGTTGAAGGCGGCCCGTGCAATGGCGGTTACGCAAGGCGACACGCCCACATTAAGGAAGGTCGATGAAGCACTAAAAAGAGGCGAAAAGCAGTTTGAGGTAATGTCGAGTTAAAGATTTTCAGCCATTGTAATTTTAGAATTTTGTTGTCTTTTAATACGTCCACCTTATAAACAAATGGTTCTTTATTTGAAATTTGTTGTTGTCGAACTTTTTGAATTCTTTGAAGTTGAGCCTGCCTAATTTGCAGTAATATGCTCATAATGTTTAGTGATAATGTTTTTCAGGCCTCAATATTCGTTGATATAGACTTCACTACTTAACGTGTATGTTGATAAATTACATGAGTGTTCATGTATAGGTTGAGATGTGGGATGACAAGAAGGAATTTTATCACGCCTGGTTTGACGACGAGTGGGGCTCGCCGGCCTGGCTCATGAGTGACATCCTGTATGGCCAGGTGTGGGCGTACACCCTGGGGTTGGGCGACCTACTCGATAGAGAAAAGATGAAGAAACATCTGAAGAAAGAGGAACAGAGGAACGATACGCCCTACGGTTTAAAGGTAAGGTTCTCTCAGGGGTGGGTATTAAAGGGGATAGTGGGTGAATGGAGTGAACGACCACTCATCAAAAAAACAGGTGGTGCTGCTAAATTTAAAGGGCGTAAAACGGGTTAAAGTGTAATATCTCAAACAAACATAAACGTTAAGTATGCTCTATGACCTTTAGTGATGAAAGTCAGTAAGGCTGAGCACATGAATTACCTGTGACTTTCATGTTCTAGATCGTCTCAAAAGCGGAATTTTCCGTGCCGACAGAAGACACGTCTGTAATATTAGGTGACGAGCTGAACAGCTGCAAGTCATTAGAGAACATCACGAAAACGGAGTCGGTATGGATGTCAGCGAGCACTGATTGGTCAACGCTGCAGTTGTACCTGGGTACGATCATTCGTCTTTGTTTTTTCGTCATTATAAAATATAGCTCTATTCGTTCTAATTTACGCAGATTTTAGGGAATCGTAAGTAACAAACTGTAAACGTATGAAATGACAGCCAATGAAATGAGAAAACGTATGAAACGACAGCCAATGAAATGAGAGAACGTATGAAATGAGAACCTTTTCACGCATTTTAGATCTTTGATGAACGCTCTTCATATAAGCGTCTGACTTACGTCAATATTAAATAATATTTTTATTTTTCATTCTGCTTACCTCGACAGAAACGTCCGATATGCTTAATTTGTAGCTACCTCGAAACTCTTTCTGGTTACTCTTAGGTTCCTAATAAACGTCCCGGGACGCTTATTAATTTTTCGATTTTTTTCCGTTTATTAATTTTCAAAGATTTGACAGATGAGGTTGTTCTTTTTTTCTTCAACTTTTACAAATTGTTTGTCTTTGTGTGCTCCGCTAATATATCGGAAATAATTCGCTTCTTTTTTCTTCTTTTCAGACAGTTCTTTTTACTAGACAGAAATACTGTTTCTTTTTTGCTTTTGAGACAGCTGTCTCTCTTTTTTGACTAGACAGACAACAATAAAGAATATTTGCGCTATAAAGGTTTCCACACTCAGCGCTAACGAGCGGTAACTTTCTATTGTTTTCATTCATCGCTTGTTATTGTTACCGCTGTACTTCAAAGGTTGCCGAAAGTGAAGTACCGATCGTTAGCGCCAAGTGAAAACCAGCCTTAAGAAACTTACATGACTATGGAATTGTGTTTTTTAGAGATTTTGCCAATTTTTTGAAATTCTGACCCCCCCGTTTTTTAAATTTTTGAAAATTTTCCGACTCCCCCTACTATTATGACTCCCCCCCCCCCCCGTTTATTAGGAATCTAAGAGTACCTCCGTATGGTTGATTCGATAGCTGCTATATTTATTACAGACATGCAGCCACACTTGGCGCTGGAACAGTCGATCAAATCATTAGACAACTACCGCTACACGTTGCGTGACCAGTGGAATTTCCACGGTTTGACCTCTTCCCAGCACTACGGTCTGGACGGTCTACCGTGGGCCACCAGCCACTACACCTTCCACTTGGTCCTGTGGCACTTACCTCTCGCCCTCTCCGGACAGCAGTACTCTGCCATCACTGGGGCGCTCACATTTGAGCCCAAGTTTAACGTCCCCTACTGGCTGCCCTTCTACACGCCTACGTGTATGGGAAACATCGAGGCTAAGGAGCAAACGACAACGGGTGAAGACGTGGAGATCTTGTACCAGCTCACCGTAGCTACAGGTGGGATGTCTGCTTTGATGAATTCTCTTTGTTAGCATCCCACTGAAGGGTTTACTTAACCAAGTAATGATTCTTGAAGTTAGGGAGGTGAAATTCCTCAACTTCTCGAAATGGGAAGCACGGTGTACTTCATATTTGCTCCATCTTAGCAATAGATGGTGGTTATTGCAAACCAAAGTGTAGCAACATGGTCACACACAAATAACTAAAAACATCAAGAAAACTTTCAAGTACCTTAAACTCGCTGTTAGAAAAGGTTTATTAAAATAGACATACTCCATATACAATTTCTATAATTTCATAGAACGCAGCTAAGCGAATTGGTTGTTTGTTGCAGGATTTTTTACTTTTTATAAACAACAAGGTATGATAAAAGCCCTTTAACTCTGCATTTAGTATCAATGTGTTAAAAAAAGAAATGGTTGACACGCGACGAATTTTCTATGAAAACTTGAAATCTGATTCGGCGAAATTTTAAAACCACTAAAAGAAATTTTCAACCAATGAGCTTCCAAGTTTGCACGGAAAGTTTCGATCCTTGTTTCGTGTGTAAAAAAGGAGGCGAATTAGGAGACAATTTTAAACAAAGTTGTCTATTACTTTTGTAGGTAACTGCGTTTTGAAGAAGCTATCGATATCAGATTCGAGTTACGGCGAAGGGAGCATTACGATATTGGAGGGAGAAACCGTGAAATGGTCCACGCCAAAAAAATCGAAGAAGGAAATAGTTAAAGATATGCTCGCGCAGCTGAAGCATAGATGACGTAATTACTAGTGTGTGACGTAATCACTAGTGTGTGACGTAATACCTAGAATACAATAATGTTTTATACAGCAACTTAAATGTGTATATAAATGTATTTGTACGTTTGGAAACTGCCTTCTTGTATATATATATTTCCGCGATGGATACAGAAAAACTCATCAATGTCAAGTTTCGTGCCCTTTTTGATAAATTAATCCACTCTTGTTTTCGCTAATTCCGTTTCTGTCACCTGTTTTCCTTAAGGCGAATCTCCACTTCCGCCGCGACTTTTTCTGTCATGTGGAGATGCAAAGAATTTTTCGAGTTGACCCCATATTCCGCACCAAATTCAAATATGGCGGCATTATCAAAACTAAGGTTAGCTTTAAATATGCGAATGATTTTATTATATATATGAAGAAAGAAAAACAAATGTATTAATCGAAAGAGGTTTTGGGTGAGAAAATTGTATCGTGAACGAGAGGCAAAAGGGGAGTTTTCGGTTAACCGACGTTTTGTTTACATATATATGCAGCTTCAGTATCAATAATAGATTTTCATTGGTTCTCATAAAAGCGATTGTACGAAAAGTTGAAACCATTTCAACTTTTTGCCAGCGACATTTATCGATCCAAAATGATGTCATTGTTTCTACTGCGCATGTGGCGCGGCGGAAAATTTCGAATCGCTCGACATTTTCCGCCTAGTGGAGATTCGCCTTTAGTTTTAAACTCATACGTGTCGTATACTCAGCATCCCACAGGTCTCATTATCACCTCATTTTAATGATAAAACAAACCTTTTGTTTACACGTTTACATTTGTATATATTTTGAACGACAAAAACTTCCTCTCCCCTTTGTAAAGAGAACGCCAACGTAGATTGAGCGAGAACAGTTGTGAAGTTTTTATTTTGGAATTAATGATCAAACCACGAAGCATTTGAACTATTAAAGTACTATTTGAATGTGTTAACGCCAATGTGTTAGAGCGAAGTAGCGAGAAAAGTTACGAAGTTTTTATTTCTTGAATTATAATGGTTCAAACCCGCGAAGCCTTTAAAATTAACGTCAGCAAGTGAAATGTGTTTGGTAAAAAAGCTTCGAGAAATGCAGTTTCCGCTGATAGCTTTTATATAACTACGCCATACAGATTGTCACCCCAGAGTGGTTTGCGGAGTAAACCAATTTGAGCTAGGTTTGCATTACGCAATTGAGTTCTGCCAAAAGAAGTTGACTTCTTCTTTCGATGACTTGAATCCCACCAAGGAGTGAGGATTTGCTACATACATCATTGCTCGTCCATTGTCGTACCGTAATCGCATATACATGTTTGTATGGTAGCCATATAGCTTATTCTCCACAGACCCACAACAGAGTGTCATAGCATTGTTTGTGCGTTTTCTTCGAATCAGCATTTCAGTTTGGCATAGGTTTTACTGGTGGATGCCCTTTCCAACCCTTTTAGTCGATTTTTACGGCAGGCAGACTAAAAACCCAACAGTAGCTTATATACTACGTCATCAAGAGTGGGGAAGGGGGTCAGTCATCTGTTGAAAAGTGACATCAAAAAAGACATGATCACCAGAATTTATGACAATAAAGGGGTTAGGGGTAGGTTTTGGTTGTAACCAAACACGCGATTTGAGGCGCATATTGGTAGTAACATTTTTTTGATGGAAAAATTCAAACTAAAATAAAGAAAATACAATAGTTTGTAATGAAAACTGATCTGAAAATTGTACGAAATAATGTTGAAAATCTATGAAAAACGTGAAAAAATATAACGTACCAGCTTGCCTATGTGTTGAGGTTGAAAGCGAGTGGCCGAGTGTGTACAAGTGTACTGATATGTGAATTGAAAATGTAGAATATAGGTTTGGATTTGAAAATGAACATTTGTTGCTCACTTACAACTAGCTTCTCTTGAGTTGAGAGTTGAAAACTGCACACATAAAAAGCGAGAATACCCCAGTGAGTATTCGGGTCATGAAATAAATTCCCGTGACACTAAAATGACGCGCTATAATAAATTACATGCACGCGAGAATAAATGAAAGCAAAGGAAAAATTAATTTGAATCAAAACACAACAGTCTTGTTACGTTGGTTTCCTACCATGTAAATAATGACATCACTGAGTTCGTATGAACAGTAATTTTATTTGATCAATATTGACTATTTACACCATTTCACAAAAATCTCAAATACCAGAATTAATTGATCTCTAATAAATAAATTAAAAATCATTTAGGAATTCAATCGTCTAATAATTGTTCGAGAAGGTCATCGGGATCCATGGCAACAGGCGGAGTATCGTTGCTAAGAGACAGTAAGTGAGCAACTTTTATTTTGCAGCGAGTTGAATGACAAAACGAGGAAGCGCATTATCATAATTCTTTCAGCATTTCTAAAATATTTTGAGCTTCCATATTGTGAACCTTTACTCCGTGTACTTTAGTCTTAACCGAAGTTATCAAAATTCAATCAATCGACTGACAACTCAACTGGTCTGGTCATTACTTTGTTTTATTTTGGATACTATTTGTAATGTGCCTCTCGCACACAAGTATAGCAATATATTTAATATATTTATTTATATAGATAAAATATATTTAAATTTTCTTCGGAACTTATTTACTTTATCACAGTTTGTTATATATATTATTTCTGAATAGATTTTTGTACATTGTGTTGAGAAAAAATATGATTGATTGATTGAACTTTACTCAAAAACAAAGAAACTTAACCTCGTTTTCGTTATTTCGCAACTGAACTTCCGCCCCCTAAAACTGTTTTTTGTTTGTTTGTTTGTTAGAAATCTTAACTTCAGAGGTGACGAAAGTTAGTCATGAAAGTTAGCATTGGTGTTTGAGATTTCGCCAGATAAGTGATTGAAAAGTTGTCAATACCTGCTAATGGGGGATTGCGTAGTTTTCTGGAAGGATTGGTGGAGTTGGTCAGCGTGAACCTTTCTGGAAAAGATGAAAAGAATATCATCCAAATATTTCCCACATACTTTACTAAGCTAGCATTTACATACAATCTGTTTGATACGGTGGCCGAAATACTTTCAACAGAAACGGTGCATAATTTGCTTAGAAATTGTCCACCGGCAACCGTATAGTTTGACGATCAGTCAAAGGTCTTAAAACTGTTATTACAAACGCTTTTGGTTGCTAGTTTACTACCCATCATGCAAAGCTTTCCCCATGGATTTCATAGAGAGACTTAATGTTACATCAGCATCAAAAATATGGTGTCAATAAAATAAAAACGATAAATTTCAAACAATTGATATTATACTTTCGGCTCTTTTTAAGCGGAATATCGTGAACATCATCATCATCAGAACTCTCCAGGAAAATTTCACGATGTTTCATTGTCTATAAAGAAAAGCAAAACGAAACTCTAAAAAAAACACTGAAAAATGTATATTATCATTATTATTACTTTAAGGGAAGAAACTTTCGCGAGTTGAAAAAATCTCGAAATTTAGGGAAGAAACTTTCGCGAGTTGAAAAAATTTTCGCGAAATTTAGGGAAGAAACTTTCGCGAGTTGAAAAAATTTTCGCGAAATTTAAGGAATAAATCGCGATTGGGGGTGACTTTGTACTCTTTTTTGTGGATGACACTAGAAGAATATAAAGTGACGATATTTCCTTTTGAAAAATTAGTAAACAAACAACTTTTCACTGTTCACTTTCCTCAAAGCCATCGAATGCAGATCTCTCCCAATCGGAATCATCACTGTCATCGTCATTGATTGCTGGAGAGTATCCAATCTGTTTTTCTTCCAAAGTCAACTTACAAATTTCTTGAAGCTGTTGGCTTTCCGTTGTGTTGTCATCTAACAATGGAGCAATCTCATGAAACGGAACAATTGGAGGGAGATTTTTGCTACCAAGGCGAATTGCGTCTGTAATTCCTGCAGCTCTCCAACCGCTCTCGATGATGTCTTTTCCTTTGCTGGAAAACATTTCATTGTAGAAATCGACAACCCGTTGAGCATGAAGTGGTTTCAATGTGGTTAATTGCAGCTTAACATCTACTAAATTGATTTTCACACCTTCATCGAGCTGTTTCGAAATTTGGTTCCGGAGGACCATGAGCTAAACTTATTTTGAACCAAAAGATGAAGAAATTCTTGGTTCTTTCCAGATATTAGAGAGATGTTCCGGTCACAAATCCGTCGCCAAGAAGAAAATCATGGCAGACAAAAGAGCGATAACAAAGTTGTTGTAATCGACTAAGTCTTTAATCCTATATGTATAGAAAAAGTAAAATATTTTTCAAAAGATAGTTTTGTTATTTCGATCTAATCTCTTGCTTAATGAATTATTTTGCCAACCAAAATTTCGGCTGAAATAGACTGTAAAATGACTGATTTTTATGGCCCTTAAGATAAAAAAAAAATAAAAAAATGGGTAAGAAATATTTTTGGCTCCACGCTCTAAAAAAAATTCACGAGGGTGAAAAAACTTTCGCGAATGGCCGCTTTTCGGATATTTCGCGATTTTGCCCAAAATTCGCGAAAGTTTCTTCCCTTAACGTCATTGAGTTTCAGTGACGTCAATAAGTTATACTATGACGTCATCGAGTTACACTGTGACGTCATTGAGTTTCACAGTGACGTCAATGAGTTATACTGTCGAAGGCAAGCCATTAAAAAATCTCATGACAATGTCAACAAAGCATGGCCTCACTAGAAAATGGGTAAAATACTCTCCACACTAGAATACATAACCCTGAAAGGTTGAGTTTGTCATAAAAGACGTTGGGACATTGATAAAAAATATATTTTTATATTATATTTGTTACAATTATACAATTATCATATTATATTTTTTTTGTTATTTCTTTTCTTTTTATTTTCGGTAAAAGGAATTCAATTTTAAGTCTTTTTTCAATTTATTTTATATTTTTTATATTTTCCTATTTCACGATTTGGTTGTTGAATGATATTACATGATACCGTTTTGACTTTTGCAGCTGTTGTATTTTTCGCTTCTGCCATCCTGAAAACAAAAAAAGTTAAAATTAGAGAGAGAAATAAATTGATTAAAAAATTAAAAAAACTTTTTCTTATTTTTCCCTCAATTTCCAAAACTTTTAAATTGAAATTTCTATACATGTATACATCTATACATGCAAAATGCATAACATAAACAAATAAATATAGGAATATAAAAGGTTTCAAAAAGAAAAATTATTTCAAAAACAACGAACAAAAAAAATTATATTTACATAAATAATTAACACAACAATAAAAACATACTTTGGAGGACTGGGCTTCAACGCTGTTACCTAGTGACAATAACAATATACACTGACTCAACAAAAAAAAGAAGTTGTGCGTACTTTGTCATTGTCAGGATTGCGTGCCTCTGAAAGAACAAAAATGTACAAGAATTACGACAAAAGAGAATTTTTCTCTTAACTAATTATCTTGCAACTACTTAAACCTTCACGTATATTTAAAGGTTGTGAAAATAAAAACATTTTTATAATTGAATTTAGATCTTGAACAGATCTGCTATTATTATAGGGACTAAGAGGACAAAAGCCCGCACTACCAATTCCCTAACTTGAAAAGAAGTCATGTTTTTTGTGGATGGCTTTTGACCGGAGTTATGTCAACTTACGCAATTCTTTGATCTTAGCTTTCTTTGCGTTAAGTACATCAGCAAACTGAAAAAGTAACAAAAAAAACATGCAGAAAATAACCAAAATACAATTTCATCAAAAATTAACATTCGCATATTATGTCACCAAAATGTTTGTTTTTTTACAATAGTTGGTAACTTTACAAGAATCAATTACAGCTTTGGCTATACATAGACAAATTTATAGATTGAAAATGAAAGCAATCGTTCCACAAATACTTTACCTTGCTATAGAACTCTCCGTCCAACGTTTCTTTGTCTTTAACGTACTTCTCAAATTTCTATACGCACACCACAAAATATTTTAAGTTTGAAAAGATTCCCAACACCATAGAAAAAATGACACGCGTAAAAGTACATTTTAACCTTAGAGTCTTATGAACTGCTTTAGCTAAGAAGTTGAGCCAGGAACCTTTATTAGAAGATAAATGCAAATCAATCCACCTGGGAGACGTATTTGTTCTCCTTCTCCAGTCTTTCATTTGACTGCTTCACGTGAAAGCATTCTTCCTAGAAAAGAGAAGCTTGCTGTGAGAAATACAATTAAAGCTAAGAAGACAGAGCTTAGAACAGTAACCAGACCACTTTTTAGTAACGTCGGTACA
Organism: Candelabrum cocksii; assembly: GCA_963930725.1. Classification (NCBI taxonomy): domain Eukaryota; kingdom Metazoa; phylum Cnidaria; class Hydrozoa; order Anthoathecata; family Candelabridae; genus Candelabrum; species Candelabrum cocksii. Next base: position 1,792,376 of record OZ005677.1, on the reverse strand, counting down.
ATGGTATGGCCGCCCAAATAAATTGATGCCAATATATTCTATTGCCAATGAGTCAACAAGTTGGCTTTAACTACATGTGGATGTTTTAGTGAATTCATGTGACTACCTCAGTAATATGAACGTGTGTGTTGATTCAATAATATCAACAAATTTATATACAATAAATAAACAAATATATAAAAATATTGAATGTATAAAAACAAGTTTTTAGCATAAAACATTAAAAAAAAAATTAAAAAACAAATAAATATTTATTTTAAATAATTTACAAAGCTTTGTTTGGTAAAAGGCATATCATTGCAGATAAGGCATGGTGGAGTGGTTAAGGCATTGGACTTTCAAGCAAAAAAATTTGAATTTAGTAAAATATAAAATTTTATATTTTTAAAAGTTTTTGGAGAGTTCAAATCCCACCATCTTAGGATCATTGACGAAGAAAGGTAAAAGAAACACACCCTCAAAAGAGCTCAGTTCCTAGAAAATTGTTCTCATCAGCAGAAGAAAGAAAAAGCTATCGGTGACAGATAAGTAAAATGAGATCAGAGGCAAAAATACTTTTTGTATTTATTCAAAATGTCTAATATCTAGTATCGTTCTAATCATCCTTTTTGGCAAGAAGAATGAAAAGTGAAATTGCAGAGAAATGGGCGCTGATAATAATTTACAAACGTAATTCGAATGCATATATTTTGAAAAGGATATAGACATATTGAAACGATTGAAACCATTACCCAAGGAAACTGTACAACATGTTTTAAACAAGTTCCATCACAAGATATTTTCGATCAGCTCAGATTTTCAACGTTATTTACATTTGATTCTTCAAACGGGTAAACGGTTTTAAATCATCAAAGCTTCCATCTTATCCATACAAAACACTAATTGAAGCCATTACCCAAGGAGACTTTACAACATGTTTTTTAAACAAGTTCCATCACAAGATATTTTCGATCAGCTCAGATTTTCAACAATATTTACATTTGATTCTTCAAACGGGTAAACGGTTATAAATCATCAAAGCTTCCATCTTATTCACACAAAACACTAATTGATGACGATGACGCAAATGGATAATGATGAATGATGATGAAACCATTACACAATGAGATTTTACAACTTACTAGTTATTTTGATTGGTCCTACAATGAAAACAAACCTTCAATTTTTCCACTTGTTCGATGGCATTTTCAATAATGTTGACCATGCAATTGGATTGCTGTGATTCTTTATAAATTTCCATTGCTCCAAGTTGAAACTGGGACAAAAAAGTGTATTATAGGGAACAGGTAGATTTCCACTAAATGCACCTTCAATAAAAGCAAACTTTTCTCGGACACCAACAAAGTCAAAATTAAAATTATTTCTCATGTATCAATAAGAATTACAATAGTTTCCAATATAAAGAAAATATATAGCTACCCAAAATTAATAAACACAAAGTTTCATTATTTTGACATATTAAAAAGCTGTTACCTTCATTTCATCAGACATGACTTGTTTCCAACCAAACTAAACGGAATCATTAAGTCTGAATTTCAAATTTTTGAACTTTTGCAACAACAAAAAGTGCAAACCGAGGTATAGTAGGGCTGCTAAGAATGAAAATCGTTCAAATCGTGATCACATTCTGAAACTTGGCACAGATACTTTTTAGGATGTGGGTAGTACGAAATGGAAGGGGTGCCCAAAATTTAAGCAGGGGAAGTGTCCGTTCCGGCCTTCAAAATGGCCGACAATTGGGATTTCAGACTATATCAAAAAATTAGCCCATTTCGAAGTTAAAAATACGTCTGTACAATCTCCGATGTATTTATACTTTAGTTTTATACTGTACATTCTCGCTGGATAAAACAAATCTACAAAAATACATCAAATACTGCATAAACTACTCGTGCATATTTTAGTGTAAACAGCAATAATTTCGAACAAATGAGAATGATTCCAACCCTTCTGCACAGAAACAATGACTTGGGAAATCCATTTCTTGATGACAGCGATGACCTGTACGCTCTAGACACAAAGCTGATACCTGGACCAGAGGCAATCAAACACCTACAAACCGTTGAAGCTATCGGAATAGCGCAGTTTAGATTATACATGGACACGTGCATTTTGAACAACAAAATTCCTATATCAGATACCATCACTAAAAATAATGTTCAGATCTTTAAATGTGCCAAAGCAAGGAAATCTACGAAGAAAGACGTGCAGCTGAAAACAGCGAGAAGCGATGCTGCTTTATTTTCTCAGTTGTTCATTGCCTGCCAAAACAGAGATGGAGACCTTGAGCAGTTTTTCGCACACGAGAACCAAATAGCGCCATCTAGCCTTTCGGAGAATGGAAATGTAAAACCAGCAAAGAAAAAATCAGGTTTTTGCACAAATATTAATTCAATAGCTTTCTAAATTGTTATTTATACAAATTTAGCATGTCATGACCGTTCGGTTTTTCTTAAATTTCAGATGTCATAGATGTAGTTTTGGCTGTCAAACACACAGAGTGCAATGAAACCCCACCAGTGGATGCCAAAGTTTTTGACGGACCGGCAATTGTGAACATGATAAAGCCTACTGATTGTAAGATATTTGCTGATTATGTGTCCGGTGTCATTCAACCATTTATAAAGCATCATCTCAGATCTGCTGCTCGACTTGACTTGGTATTTGATAGATATTTTAAGGATAGTTTGAAATCTGGTACGCAATCAAATCGTGGCTCTGGTGTCAGGATGGTTGTCAAAGCAAATGGGACTACGCCAAACAATTGGTTGACGTTTCTGCAATGTGATGAAAACAAAAGTGAACTATTCACTTTGATTGTAGATGCGCTGAGAACAGAATCTGAGAACATTAGTGATTGATACACGTGGGTTGTTCGTTGGATCTCGAGAGGACAGGGCAGTTGCAAATCAGAATGTGGATTTACGTTTGTTAATGCCATGCAACATCGAGGAAGCAGATGAACGTATGTTCGTCCACGTCCAACACGCCGCCACACTTTATTCACGCATTTTGATTAAGACTGTCGACAGTGATGTTAATTGCGCTTTCCGCCTTCCATAGAATACACGGCCTTCGGGAGCTCTGGCTCGAATTTGGCATGGGAAACATCTCAAATACATTACTGTTCACGAAATTGCGGTTTGTCTCAGACAACAGACCTGCAACGCTTTACTTTTTTTTCACGCATTTAGTGGCTGTGATACCACTTCTTCGCTAAAAGATAAAGGTAAGAAGCCCTTCAATGAAGCCTGGAAAAAGATGCCCAGCGTAACTCCAGTTTTCGAACGAGTGGCAACATCGCAAGGCAAGATAAGTGGAGCGGATAGTGATCTTTTGGAGGAGTTTATTGTTACCTTGTATTGCGCCACGTTCGATGGACAAAAGGTAAATGATGCTAGGCGGTACCTCTTCACAAGCAAGGGGAAAACTAAAACCATGGAGAACATTCCACCAACGGCAGCTGCATTGAGCGAGCATATTAAACAATCTGTTTTGCAAGCGCGCAAGTGGTACCACTGTCTTGAAGCCACCAGAGTTGACCAGGACCCAGCTCATTGGGGATTGGATTTTTTTCCAGTTTGGAGCCTTATGCCACCCATCTCTAAAGTCACGGAAGCATTGATATGTTGTGGGTGCAAGAATTGTGTCGACGGAAGATGCAAATGTAGAAAGAGCGGGTTGAGATGTAAAGAACTATGTGGCTGTCAATCAAAATGTTAGGCATTTTATAAATGTGAATCGAGGTATGTGTGGGTTACTAAAATAGCATAATTTTCAGCCACTGAAATGATTACACCATGCACAAATAATAAGTATAATGTGATATCTTACCTTCCGTATGATACATTTCGGGTAAATATGTTTGGAAAAGTAGTGTAACATTCAAATTTCGATGTATTGAATCTGCACATGCGCATTGCTATTTTTGTCAAATTTTCTACATTTAATGGCAATATAACAAAAAATGTTCGGCAACAGACTTTCTGAACTTTTTCTTGTATATTTTGTACAAGAAGGTCTATTTTTCCGTATATGCGATGCTAAAATTTCATAATTTTTCTCATGGCGTATAACGGATATGTCGGCCATTTTGAAGGCCGGAACGGACACTTTCCCCTGCTCAAATTTTGGGCACCCCTTCCATTTCATACTAGCCACATCCTAATGAGTACCTGTGCCAAGTTTCAGAATGTGATCACGATTTGCCTAAAATCGGTAACTTAGCAGCCCTACTAGTAGTGATAATTAATAACGGTAAACCAATAATAACAGTCTATATATATATAAATGGAACTATTTAACTTTGTCTAAACTATGTTTGCCTTGTAGTGATCTCCAACAGGGATTAAGTCATAGACAAAACTGTTGGAACTATTCCCACCAAATGCTTCCAACATTAGCTTTATGAAATCCTCTTTTTCCATTCCAACATCAGCAGACATCTTCTGAATGTCTTTTCCACAAACTAAAGTAATTTACATTTCGTTCTTTTAAGTGTATTTCACAAGAAAGACATAGATACAAATTATGAACCGACTGGACAAAAAACCATTATATACATTATATATAGATAGTATAATTGTGTTTGAGTGATAAACAAACATCTCAATCCGAATATGAAATGATTAAGCCATTTCAAAATTCACTCGTCCGCATCAAAATACAATTATACTGATTAGTGTATATATATATATATATATATATATATATATATGTATTATTATACAGGGTGTTATCCAGGTCTGAATTGGTTACAGCGTTTTGTCTGCATTGGGAATTTCCTCCCTAACCCTGGCCTCCCAAAGCAAAAAATCTGCACTGATGATGGCTACAGTTGTTTCGACTTAAAAGTGCTCTAGATTGGCTATAACAAACAAATTGAGAATAATTGATACAACTCCTACCTTTAAAATTAAAAACATTTTCGTAGCGTATTTTATTATTATTGGTTATTTTTTCCTCAGAAAAAAACTGCCATTATATAATTTAAACCATGCAAAAATATTTTGGTTTGTATTGAGTTACTGGTTTTAGTAGTATTTTTTTTGCTTGTAATTGGGAATTTTGAGTTCTTATGCAATTGGAAATACTGTGTATAACACGATGCCATAAGGCTGGCTAACACCCTGTTATGTATCACTATCTTCTTGTTTCTTTAAAAATAAACAAAATCTTACTTTTTCCTTTGTATGAAACATTGCAGTTCGTGAGAGAGACATCCATTTCACCATCATCGTAAGCTGTATACAAAAAATAGATATCGGAGCCAATGTGAACTTTGTACAATTGCAACATTATCCCTTCCCTGATTGAATATAAATGACATATATATATATATATATATATATATATATATATATATATATATATATATATATATATATATATATATATATATATACATAAAAACATTTAAGTTCTGTTAACATATTTCGGCCATCAGAAATTAAATAATCCCCATTATGATGAAAAATGTTTGGTAGTCATAATTAGCAGAATGTGTGAAGTGTAGGTTGTCAAAAGAAATATAAAAGAAAATGGCTGATACCAACAATTTTGCTTCCATCTATCTAATATCTATCTATTGTAGAATGGGTTGGACGGGGTATATTAAGGACCGTCTTCTCTACTGATGTAGACTGTGTTAAGTTAGGTCTAAATTCCTCTTTATGTAGCAAATCTTTCCTTATTATATACCTCCTGCCATGTCTTTCTCAGTGTAACTTTTATCTTAGCTCTTACCAAAGGTCAACGTATTTCATATCGATGAGACTGAGATTCAATCAAAAATTAAAGAATTAGACCCATGGTGCACACTATGGACCCATAGTGCACGAGACTTCTGGAGCTAAAAACTGCCATGTTGCTAGCTGTAGTACAGCGTTTTAATGAGAGGTACAGTCAGTACAGCCTGTACTGACTGTCATTGTAACATATGGCAACATGCCTGTATATTACCATGATCAGATTATTTTTAGTTAATTCAAAAACATCAAACTGAAAAACCATTTAAAAAGATAATTGGCAAAAACCCATGGCCATGATAGATGAACATTTTTCCGACGTTTCGAACTTCGAACTTGATGCTACCATTTTTAATGATGTTTGCACGTAAATTTTATTTTGATTTAAGTTATTATTGACATGACGTTCGAAAAAACATAAAAATAATCCGGGCCTTTTGCGTTACGTTATTCTCCGGGAAACCACTAACTGACTGAAACCACATTCAGAACATATGAATTTGTAGACTTGATTTTTTAATGATTTAAAGCAGAGGACACCTCTGTCGGAAGCCTTGTATCAATGGCCATACTACAACTTCAGAGTAAAACCAAAAGTTTAACAAACCCTTTGCCGTTTTGGGCCACCTTATTGCCAGGTATTTTGTAGTGGGGGCAAGAAAACCAGGCGTTTGCAAAACATCATATAAAATCTTGCCTCCCCGTATGAAATTAGAAAATAAAACCTTCGAAGTGTTACGGGAGCCATATATTGTTCGAAGTTATCGGGGACATAGGGGGATTGCAGTGTGACAGAGGATATAGGGGCTAAGTCGTGAGAAAGTGCTACCCAAGGTGACCCGTTAGGAATGGCAATCTATGCGATTGGCTTCACATCCCTTCTTAACATCACGCCAGAGGTCGTCATCATTGCCAGTATAGCAGCCTTTGCGGATGACACCACTGCTGTCTGAACGTGTAAATAACGAAAAATCTGGTGGGACAAGTTTTTTGATCTGGGTCCATACTTTGGCTACAATGTTGTGGCTCATTGTCAAACCGCGATACGAGCAAAAAGAGGTTTTCAAGGTACAGATTTCAACTCGTGGCTAACGTCATTGGCGAGCAGTAATCTGAATGCTTCTGTGGAAGAAATTTGATATTGCGCATGCGCTTTCGTTTAAGACGGGTGGATTTGTCACGTTACACTACATGAAGTACGGGACATTGCAGGGAATGCGTTGGAGGAAATATGCCGAAACATGATAAAAGAACCCACAATGTTAAAAATGAACGGTGAAATACTACGAAATCAAGGTACAAAGAGAAGACCAGAGGCACGACTTGACATCAGTGAGATTGGATTCTGGACTCCAGGTCAAAGAGTATTCTTAGACGTACGCATATTAACAGAAGTGCTTTAAGAGGGACGATGATGAAAAGAAGCGTTCGTACAAAAACAGGCACTTGAGATAGAAAATGGGACATTCACGTCCTTGGTGTTTACAACTATCGGTTGAATGTGAAGAAAGTGCAAAACCTTTTTCAAACAACTGGCACAAATGAATTCAGAGAAGAGGAACGTTGTCAAGCAATGACAGTAAATTTTATCCGAACAAAACCTTCGTTTCCGCTGTTACGATCGACATTGCTATGCATAAGAGGCTCAGCATCATTCAAGAGAGATGATGATCTATCAAAGATGAAACAGTCGTATTGGCAAACACTAGATAAATGCAATAAAAAAACAACTACAAAAACAACAATTTTGTGTTGTCTCCAGGCTAACTTTTAATTTGTAGATATCTAAACGTATTTATTTGATTGGTTTTGTAATGTTGCGTTTAAAAAAGCATAATATGTTTTTTGGGGTGGGGAGGGAGATTTAGGGAGTTTGAAGTGTAACGGGGGACATAGGACAAAATTCGGTTTATGGCAAAAACCTGTAAAGCTAGCTTATTAAGGTATTAAATATCACGTTGCTTGTTCACGACCAAAACGCTGTGTTACGTAATCTCTTCGCATCACAATAATGTTTTTCATTGTGATGTCTTAAAACGGAAATATGTTAGCAATGCGCGTTCTTGTTTGCGATAAAACCGCGGGAAATGTAAGCAATGCGCGGGAAACACGAACAATGCGAAGGGAGGAGTAGGGCGTGCGAAAGTCGGTTTATGGTGTAAAAGGAAATTTGTTACTTCTTTTCAGATTCTCTCCTGAAGCATTTATCTTTCATATCAAGGTTTGATAAATGTTTAGAGCAAATCACAAATTATTATTATTGGTATTGATACAAAGGTGCGTAGCAAAACGCCCTTCAGTCTGCAAGCATCGAATACCCTTTCTTACCTATAAATAGATTTGTCAAGTCTGCGTACGGCCCAATCATTGGTCGTTGTAGCCACTGTAAACTGTAAACAATTTTGTAATCAGCACGATCATAAGCGATGGTTTTAAAAGTATTGTTTCGTGAGATTTTAATGATTTGATGTTGTTTCTAGAGTATCATTTACCTTTATTGAGCCGAGTTTCGTACTTGCTGGGATATGACTACTACTACATGTGCGAAAATTTGAAACGATCAAAGCTGTACTCGAATGTAATTCATTCATTTCTTGGCAAGAACAATAATTTAAAATCGAATTATTACAGTCGTAATCTATAACCTTTGAAATGTAATCCCACCTCAGCAAACCTGCCAAGATTTTTAAATTTTAAGCGGAGCAATTTAAGCTTTTTATTTGAAACTTTGACCACCACATCGTATTTCGATTTTCCCTCTAAAACAACTATCCCAGTATTCTGAGCACCCGTGAATTGTTTCGATAACGTGTCAACAAGAATGAGTTTTTATTTTACTTGTTGTTTTCTCCGTCACCGTTATGAGTTGGACAACGGTAACTGCTTTTTAGCTTACCGATAGTTGTAAACACCAAGGACGTGAATGTCCCATTTTCTATCTCAAGTGCCTGTTTTTGTACGAACGCTTCTTTTCATCATCGTTCCTCTTAAAGCACTTCTGTTAATATGCGTACGTCTAAGAATACTCTTTGACCTGGAGTCCAGAATCCAATCTCACTTATGTCAAGTCGTGCCTCTGGTCTTCTCTTTGTACCTTGATTTCGTAGTATTTCACCGTTCATTTCTAGTTCAGCTGAGAACAGATCTGGGTTCCTTAACATTTAACAATGTTACTAGTATCCCCTCTTCCATCTTGTTGGTTGGCATTCGATGAAAGATTTAAATACCTCTAGAATCTGTCCGTTAAAAATCATTTAATAATCATTTAATGCTGTCCACACTACCTTAAGAGTGATAAAACCCAGTGGAAACTTGATTGTTGCATTTGTAACAGCAGCTGTGACGCCAAGGGGAAAGTGCGAGACAGCAGCTATTCTTCAACCTCATTACGTTGTTAAAATAAAATTATTGCCCTTCCTAGCTAGTAACCCCTGTCTGTATTTTATTAGACGTGAGTTTTGACGTACGATTGTGATCGATGACGGGAAAGCGGTTCAGATGCAAATTTGCAATTTGCAAAGTATGTGAAGGGAATAGAAAATATTTTTCCCCATTCAAATACCGCATGTTGTAAATAAGAACGGAAACAAACGGTTTAGTTGGCACTAATCAACATAAGGCTTCCCGCGGTGGTTTTAACTGAGCATTACTGGCGCCTGTAGGGAAAAATAGACAGTTCCTTTCTCTACGAAATCCCCTTATTTAAGTCTGCACGACCCGTAATCAGTGGGATGAATTGAGCTGCTTACCACGAAAAAAGTTTTTTGAGGAGAGTTTTCTTCTCTATACGAGCTATCAATAAATTAAAAATTCAACAAAATTACCTGTACACTTACACGACTTGATAACTATTTACAAAAAGAGAAGAAAGAAATGGTTAGAATATAAGCAGTGATGATTGTGCGGCACTTGAAATACAAAGTCTGTCGTAATGTAGAACGGTGACCGCTGATGGTTTCTGGAGGCCCATTGTGCCGAGCGCCACTTTTTTGTGCGGCCGCAAGTCCTGGCTGAGCACCTGCAGCGTATTCTTACCGCTCTCGCACACAACCAGATTGCCTGTGTGATCGAAACTCATACCTGTCGGGAAATTGAACAGTCGCTTGCCGGTCGTCTTGTTGAACTCGACCAGCTGGATGAACAGTCCGCTTTCATCGAACACCTGCAGGCGATGGTTGTGCGTGTCCGACACTATGATTCTCTTGTGTTGTGTATCGTAAACTACATCGTGAGGGAACTGGAACTGACCCGGTCGCACACCGCTCCCGCCAAACACCTCAGCGTCGTAGCCGTTGTCATGGATGATGAACACCTCCTTCCGTTCGACGTCGGTAACCAGAGTTTTGTTGCTCTCCGTCACGGTTATCCCGTGTGGAGCGCGAAATAGACCCTGACCTACAAAGCAAACGTAAATAACCTCACGATCTAAAGGATCAATAAATAACCCTTAACCCTTATTCTGGATTAATGAATGTATTTGAATTTTACGTCTTATGAATTTCTCTCTCTTTTTTCGATTTTCGATCTGAGTGATAAAACTAAAACTTGGATGTTGAATATAGACAAGTTGAAGAGAATATAGAAACGTTAGGAACAGGGATTACATAAACAGACTAGAGTGATTACAAATATTACCTATAAATACCACAGGGTTGATATCATCATGAATGTTAAATATTTGCACTCTGGCTCGCGTGTTTGCGCGTGCGTCGCATACGAACAGACTGTTTTCACTCGGGTTTGCGGCAATGCCCGAGAGTATAGAATCCTTGTAATCGGCATGAACCGTCTGCAAGTGTTTGCCGTTTGGACTGTAAATCTTTATTTTCTCGCTATAATCAGTCATGAGCAGTTTGCCTCTGACGCACGTCAAAAACAGCGGCGATGACTCGACGTTAAATGTGCGTGCCGCTCTAACGACGTCGTCGTAGCCCATCGTAATACTGTTCTTGTGAATAGTCCCGACATGGTGATTCTCCGAGAAATCTTTGTGGTCTGTGAACGGATTGTCTTCAGACCCCCTTCTTAATGTCTTGTACCAAGCGCTCATCATTACTAACTAGCAACTTCCTCGTACAAAATACATTCAATCACTATTCAAGCGGGATTACGTGCTCTCCTTCGTTCTGCCAGGAGCCAGTTTGAACGCCTCAATGAACAAATAAGAGCCCATTCCAAGATGTTTGGAAAACGACAGCGATGGAGTGCTGCGCAGTCGTTAGAAAGAAAGTTGTTTTCGATTCGCAACAAAAGATTTTGCTCTTTTCTCAGAGATTCGTCAATGAATTTCCTGCAGAGACTGCCGAACATATGTTAGTTTGGTTGGATCCTTGTAAAACTATTGTCACAGAGATTTGCTGAAAGGTTCGCTTTTGGTGTGATTTTTAAAGTGATGTAAGATTTTAAAAGGAAATGCAAATTTCAGCACAAAAAACAACAAACTGAAATCATGCCAGAGATAAAATCGGAACTGATCGCAGAATTAGATTTCTGTAGGTTCAATTGACGTCAACAATGATTAGGTTAATGAGTTGCTTTGTTTAAGAAATCTAACTTGACAATACAAAATGCTCTCCAAGCATTTTCGTGATAAATGAAACCATGGTGGTGGAAAGGTCGAGATTAATTTTCGCATTGCTGCGCGTATCGAATTCATATCGATTTATTCCTTTTTATGATTGGATATACGAAATCTATAATTGATAATTCTAAAACGACAACACTACAACTTAAAGGGAAAACTGCAGATTAGAAAATGGTTTTCGATTTAATCAATGCGCCCATTAACAAATGACACAACCTTTCAATTACCTTCTCTTAGATAACGAAACTATTTCCTTTTCCACATAGATAACAGAGACATGTTATGAGACTGGCTAATTGCCATGCGCGATTAAAATTCCAACTGATAAGTTTGAACAATGGAACTACTGCAGATAGAATTTCTAGGTCAATATTAAGATAACAGTCATAAATTTTCTTGGTATAATTTTAATATTTAAAATTTATTTATTTATATCTCTATCTTTATACAATGAAGGAAAAGGAAGATAACTCAGTCAGAGCGCTTTCAATTTCGGATTTGTGAGCTTGCGAGTTCAAATCTTCCCGGCCTCTCCGACTCAGCGAATGAGTAGTACGGGTGTTGGTGGCAGGAGTGGCGCCCGCCTCAACAGTTACACCCAACGTCTTGCGCTAACAAAAAGGACACTTCACTTTACTAATATTCAGACGATGAGCCAATTGTACACTTTTAGAATGTGCTGAAATGTATTCGTTATAATTATTGTTAATGCACAAAAATATCCACCCATGTTAAACATACGTTTGCAGTTACTCATCTACACATACATAGTAGCAACGTTCGCGTGCGTGTACGTTCCTTCACGCAAAATTCCTCAACCAATTACGCTAAAGTCTGCAAATGACCCTTCAAAAGCTAAACATAAACATCTGATCTAATTTCTACTAATGATTCAAAAATTATTTGTTTAATTTATGGAGAGCCTCACTTATCCAGGTTTCGACTTCTCGAGATTATACTCTATTTCACATTTGAAACTGCGACTCCATTTTTCGCACTCGAAAATGCGCCCTAACTTTAGAAACCTCTCCCGTCCTAATAAATACTACGCTACGCTCCTGGTTATAAGCGGTCTTAGAATGGCAATTCCTACATATTTATCTATCTGTTATTGATTGGCATCAATCTTTTTTATAACAAACATTTCGCATTTCACTGCGCTTGCCCAAAAATAAGTAGATACAAAATGACGTCATCGGAACTAACTTATCACGAAGCCGTCAAGATTAGAAATAATATCAGAAAAAGATCATCATAATTTAATAGTCTAGAAAAACACTCTTTAGTATTATTATTTTTATTTTTATTATTTTTTTAAAATCTAATGATTCAAAATCAAACGACTTCCAACTTTGTAAAAAAAACTATACAATAGAATAGAAAAATATTATAAAAATATTATTTTTCCTCGCAACAATGCAGAAATGTTGACGTCACAATGATTTTTTTTTCAAAGAGAATTAGGTATTTCCCAAAAAAGATCTCAAATTTTAATACCTCAATACTCCTATTTCACATTCCGCTAGAATCGGCTACCGTTAATTTTGCCAATATCGAAAACGAGGCTATTGTGGAACCAATATTTTTTTATCAACAAATCAGAGGAAATCAAATAATTCTTATTTGTCAGCCTTACTTCTCGACCTTTAATTGCAAAACTATTGGAAAAGATGGTCAATATTTATTAACGGTTATAACGTCTGAAGAAAAGTCAATAATAATATTCAAATATTGTTATTTCAACCTATGACCTCCAGAGCGATGTTTTTCCTATTTCTGCCCGAAAAGCATGCAATTTTAACGATGGATAGTGTCTGAAAAATCCGTTCGTGAATCTTTTTTTGGAAGTAATAGTTCTTACAACTAGAAACGTAATCTAATTTGCTTGAGTTAGATTCCTTGTATTTGTTCAACATTCGAAAGGGGTATTTTGACCACCCACCCATGCGTCAGAAATTGGACATCTTTTGTTATGTTGTTTATTTCACCATTTTAAAACATTTACAGCTTATTTCATATCAGATATATATATATCCTACTATAATGGAGGAAAAACTTGAGTTTGTTTGTTTGTTTGTTGTCCGCCAATCACGCCCAAACAACTGGACCGATTGGAACCAAATTTTCAGGGTATGATTGTGATGCCCCTGGGATGGTTTTTAGTCAAAGAATTTTTTTTTGACAAGTTTTTATTTAAATATTGCTAATGCGCATGTATTATCGCAAATTGTCCTTCGCGCGAAGGGTTTCGTCTAGTATATATAAATTGTAAAAAATCACGATGCTGATTCAGAAAAATTGCCCAGGTATCCACAAAAGACCAGGAGGTTTGGATGAAAAGTCATTGAACACCTGATACAGAGCAATATTCCAGCGAACAAATCGTCTGAACTCTTTATCCTCACTCAACATTCTTTTGCAATTCTCGCGCCTTCCAGAATACACTGTATCTGTCCGTTCGCAAATTTCATACGTTTTCGCAATTTCATCCATACTGCCGATTTTATAGGATTTTGTGTATCCAAATAAATTGGGGTTTGGTATGTCAATGTTTTGGCCAATAAGCGGCAATATTAGTCAAAATATGTTCAAATAAAGTCAACATTATTATGGCTGTACAAATTGTATATTCTCTTTCGACCAACAATATATAAATAAAATTATGTCTCTATACGCCAACTTTGAACCCCCCAACCATGTACCTTTTCGTACAGAAAATTCCGATCGACACACGGGAGAGCGACATCTCCATCTATCTCTCTTCACTCGCAGTTGAAGTGCCATTGCATAATAACATTAACACAACTTCTTGGATCATGCAAAATTCCTCTTTGTTGCAAAAATTGCATACTTGATACTTTGTCATGAACAATATAAGAAAGTTTCATTTAACAGAAATTTCTTTGGTCAATTTAAGAATTTTAATCCGTATATAACGTTTAAATATTTTAGTGTTTAGTGTTTTTTTATCGAAATCACTCAATTCTGGGAAGTTGGTCACTAGAGGTGTTAACTCTAAATTGTTAACCATTGATCAAACGCTGTATCAAAAAACTCTTTCACCTCTTGGAAAAAGACGGGAAACCGGCTGTCCTTTCACTGTAATTAGAGATTAATGAAAGCTATCCACATTTTCCCTTGCCAAATCCAACTAATGGTTTTTGATTTTCAGAGTATCAATTATAGCAGCATTTCACTAAATTGTAGTAAGAAAGTGTGTGATGTCGAAAATCTTAGCGACAAGAACACTGATATTCTTATATAAGACCCGCGTGCAAAATGCACTCATTACTTCTATGACAAAGAATAACTGATTTCAGCTAACTGTGTCAGCCTGATTTTATCAGTTTTTATATCAATATATACCCGGCGCTGCGGTGTCTTGTTGATTGAAAATTGCACGCACCACTTCTGAAATAGAGTATAAAGAAGTTAGCCCGTTTTGGTGTGTTTGTAATAGTCACAGTTAGTAATACAGTTGGTTTTTAAATTTTGTTGGAAATACCAACGCACGGAAATGCTGCTGGTCATAGGATTTCAACATTTAAATTTGATGTATTTTTTCTTTTCTGGTTGTAAGATATCAGAGAAAGCCCAAACATTGTGATCTCTTTAAATATAATTGTAGCAAGCCTTCGTCATCGTTGCTCAATCTACACTGGCATTCTCTTTACAAAAGGAAAAGAGGAAGTTTTTGTCGCTCTAAATATATACAAAAGTAAACGTACAAAATAAAGGTCAATGGGGTGATAATGAGACCTGTGGGACGTTGAGCATATGACACGTATGAGTTTGTGAATGATGTAATGGTATGGGTTACCATGGTAGAAAAACAAAATGTAGAATGATATGGAAAAATGATGTGCAGAGAGATGCTAAATGGGGTTTCCTCGCTTATCAAGTCATTAAGGTTTGGTGATTAGAGTTTTTTGGGTTTTTTACAGTCAAATTTCTTAACAATAACAAACAACTAGAACATTAATCTTCGTCATGATCTTTTACTACGGTCTTTATAAAATTTAGACATCTGCGTATGTGTTTATTATATTTGTTTCAATATATTTTGACGGTATTATTATTTTATATGACGAAAATAGCAAAACGTTTCATATTTACAGATTAATCTAATGGTGCGTACTTTAAAAAGTATACGTGGATCTTTGGGGAAACGAACGCGAAACGATAATAGCCATTATCTTATGAATAGTTCAAACGAAAGTTTATTTGTATACACTCAAAGCGGGTGTTGATTTTGTAACGAGTAAATATTTGAGATACCTTTAAGTTTGCCTTAACCGTGTTTTTAGTGAAGCCTGTGGCTTGTTGTTTAGTGCTTGACAGTAACATTTTTCCGCGATTTGGCGTACTTCACGTTTTCATTTTTAGCTATTTAGTTTAGTTTTCCGGTGCTCTAATTAAGATTGGGAAATATCGACAATCTAAAGAAAGTATTGGTATGTTTGTTAATATTACAGGATTTATTATCATGATGTTTCAATTACACGGTTGCAATTTTATGAATTTAATGTATAATTCGTATCTAGATTAGAGTAGTCTGCCTTGCAACTGGTATACAGATCCGAAATACATGGTTAAGGAAAACAGACTCATTGAAATGCTAACATTCTGTGAAATATGTTTTGTTCAGAATCAAAATTAGCAAATAAACATTGATTCCGCGATAACGGTGTCGAATATTGTCACTTATGATATGATTTAAATCGGAAATTCTAGTCTTTAATAATTTATTTCCATATAAATACATGAAGGGTTATGAGTTGTGTGAACTGTTTCCATGTTGTTTTAGTTGGATTTCCTCTTGGTCGATCTTGACCCTTAAACGCAAAAAAACATCAATTGAAGCAAAGAAAACAAAATGATGAACGTAGTTCCAAACCCAAATCACGTGGTTCCCATCGATGTTATGATGAGACTTTTTAACAATAATTTATAAAACTCGTCCCATTCCGTCATTTTCAGCAATTAATCGTAGCGAAAACATCCTAAGTTTCGCTTAAAGAACGCGTTTTTGCATTTTCTCTTCTTTTAATCTTCTCTCTGCCTGATGCATCTCTTCCAAAAACACTGGCTGACTATATTCCATTTTCTGATCAATTTGAAATATTCACAAAACGTTTCTGGATTCTGGTAGCAGTACTTGTTTACTAATCGAATTAATGAAAGGAGAGGAGATGATGTGGTACATGGTTTTACAAGATATATTATTGAACGTATTACCGCATTAACTAACAGTACAGTTAACAGACATACCAGAGGTCCAGTAACGGATTGCCCTGGAATCTTCTGGTATGCTCCACAAAGCTTTTCCGGATACTGGTAACAATATTTGTTTACATATTCGCATTCGAAAATTACAACCACCACTCTCGACACACTCTCCTCACGACGATTGCTCGTAAACCTGTCCCTTCAGAGGCACTTATTTGCGAGATAAAAGACCTTCTAGTGTTTCTCCACGTATTTATTCTACTCTCGAATCTTTTCAAAAAATTTCAATTTGTGATTACCATGTATTTCTAGTCAAAGTCACACAGTCATCTGCGTCTATACCAGAGGTGCAGCACCGTATCCAACTTATGTTAAAACTCCATAATTCCAGATTCTTGAATAAACAATCAGGCAATTAGATATACCGTTTGATATGGCTTATGTAACACATTATCTGCATTGATGTATCTCCCAACCGGATGTTTAATTATTTGCATATTTTCATGAATATTTTTCGGCAACACCGCGGGTACTTCTGGTAGTATACCATATTTCGTTTTTGTATAAACGTTTTGGTAATGTTTTTGTTCTTTGTAACGAGTAAATATTTGAGATACCTTTAACGGTTAAGTTTGTCTTAACCGTGTTTTTAGTGAAGCCTGTGGCTTGTTGTTGACTCCTTGACAGCAAAATTTGGCGCGATTTGGCGTACTTCACGTTTTCATTTTTAGCTACAGTCGACTCTCTCTAATTCGAATCTCTATTATTCGGACTTTCTATAATTCGAACAAATTCTAAGTCACCGTCAATTTTCCTTAAGAAACTCTTATAATTCACTTTCTATTATTCGAATCTCTGTAATTCGAAAACCTCCATATTTCGAACAAATTTTTTGGTCCCCTCGGCAAAATCCTCTCTGTAATTCGAATTTTAAACTAACCGTAAGACTTTCAATTGTTTTTTTTTCAAAATTCGAATTTCTGTTCGAATGTTTTGATTTTTTGTAAATATTTTTTGCATGAAGTTTGATCATATTTTCTTTTGACTATGGTTTGATGAACTGCGTCAGATTTACGAAATTTGAAGTTGATTTGTGGAAAGGCCTCAGTGACGCGGTCGTGTGTTTGACTTAGACAATCTATCTAACACGAAAAAATAAAAAATTGAACACTTTTCAGCAATTAGTGTCACTTCGTGCATGTATGATCATGAAACGTTCTTTTTTTATTTTTCACCTTTATGATTTTTCTCTATTTTTTAAAAATTCCGATTTCTCTCTTTAATTCGAATTTTCACCCTTTAAACCTGAAAATTCGAATAAGAGAGACTTTCTACTATTCGAATCTTTCTATAATTTGAACAAATTTTTTTCCCCTTGGGATTCGAATTAGAGAGAGTCAACTGTATTTTTGCGACTTATTTATTCGCTAGGGTCAGCCTTGCAACTGGTATACAGATCCTTTGGAGGGTCGTAAAGTGAGGGAATGGTTTCAAATGATTTCATCGGGTTGTCTTCTGACAATGCCTTTTGCAGTCTTGGCAAACATCATCGCATCACCGCATAAATAAACTCTCTTTCCAAAATACTCTTTTTCCATAAGATTTGTTTATTGTACATTACATTGTACGTGCGTAGTTCCATCCCGGAGTTACTTACTTTCTTTCAACAGATTTCCGTGCTACTTTCTACGTACTTTTAAAATATATTTTTTTCATATTAATGCAATGTAAATGTCTTTTTACGTAGCAAAACAATCAATCATGTACAATTACAGAGACAGCGAAGAACAAAGAAGTTTGATATCTGAAGTAAACAGGTATGTTCGTCAAGCTTCAACTAATAACGTGTTAGATATGAGCAGATTCGTGCCCGGTGAATTGCTCCCCGGTGAATTGCCCCCTGGAAGATTGCCCCCATTAAAATTGCCCCCCAGAAGATTGCCCCCGGTAAATTGCCCCCCAGAAGATTGCCCCCCCCCCCCTGGAAGATTTTCCGTCAGTGAATTGCCTCCCGCTGAAATTGCAGAATGGCATATATACCTACAATAGGAAAAAAAGGAAGAAGAGAATGCGTCTAGAAAGTAACAATTGATATGATTCTTAAACATGTGTCTAAACAGGTACCTTAACAATATGCAGGAATTATTTGTTAGTTACGTGTAAGCAGTGATGGAGTTCACAACAACCGAAAAAGATGCTAGAAAACTGTTAAAAGATGGGTATATGTATGTATTCCAAAAACATCTTGCAAATGACTTGACATCATGGGAATGTTTTGATAGAAGAAAGGGACATTGTAAAGCCAAGCTAAAGCTAACAATAATAGATCAAGTTGTGGAACAAATCAAACGTCGAGCAGAAACATCAAACGATCCTAGTCGTCAAATTTTAGCTGCGGAACTTGGTGGAATAACAGAAAGCGCAGCTGTAAATTTGCCTTCCATGGATGCAATGCGTAGAAATATACGTGCTGCTCGCCAAGAAAGAAATATACCACCGCAGCCAATCAATTTCGCCGCAATACCACTTCTTCCTCAAGTTTATCAGCTCACTGAAAATGGTGACCAATTTTTATTACAAGACAGTGGAGTTGCGGATCCGGAGAGAATATTGATATTTTCATCTCAACAGGCCATCCAGTTTCTTTCGAATTCTGATCATTGGTTTGCGGATGGAATCTTCAAGGTATGTCCGGGAATTTACTTTCAAGTCTATACTGTACATGCAGAACAAAATGGCCGTATTTTTCCATGTGTGTTTGCACTATTTCCAAACAAGAGAGAAGCCACTTACACAAGGTTTTTCCAAGAAATTTTTAATAAAATGAATGGAAATGATCCAGATGACATATTAGTCGATTTCGAAAAATCTGCAATTAACGCTGTTTTCAACACCCGGCCGCAAATTGAAATAAAAGGTTGCTTTTACCATTTATGTTCGAACGTGTGGAAACACATCCAAAAGTTAGGTTTACAAGTACAATACAATGCCGATCACGATTTTGTTTTGCATCTGAGGATAGTTTGTGCTCTAGCTTTTGTCCCACCAAATGACGTAATTAATAGCTTTGTCACATTGTGTCAAGAAATTCGAAACAATTTTAATGGCGATGCGGACGATTTTCTGGAATACATTGAGGACACGTACATTGGCCGATTTCGCCAAAATGCTCCTCGCCGAAACCCCTTATTTGCCATCAATATATGTACCACAGAACATTTGGAATATGTACCACAGAACCGATCAAGAACGAGAACAAATAACAGCATCGAGGGATGACATAGAAGCTTTCAAAGGCATCTTTCGGCTTGTCATCCAAACTTCTGGAAATTTATTGCTGTATTGAAAAAAAGAAGAAGTGTATATACGCCATACGAGCATCCATTTTGCAGCATCAAGGTGGTCATCCTGTTCAGCCCAGAGGAGACGGTACGCTGATTGCAACACACAAGTTTTGAGAATTGTTGATGATTACCGAAACCGACAAATTTTGGACGACCTTCGAAGTATTTCTCACAATCTGGCATTTTGAGTATTTGTTATGAACATAATTGGTATGAAACCATACGTTTTGTTTGCTGTTTTATTTTACGGTATCGACGGTAATTAGTTTGATCATTACTAAACATTATTTTATAAACCTTTTGCGAAAGGATTCTGAGGCTCGCTTATTCCGAGGCTCGCTGGACAGGTGTTAAGACAGGTGTTAAGTTCTATACTGCCTGAATGATTAAAGTAAAAACTTTCTGGGGGGGATAACCGACAAGTACCTAATTATCATTACTGCGCATGCTTATAAACGAAAAATATAGATTCTCTGCGACGAATTCGTCTAGTAGAAGTCAGCCTTAACAGGTTTTGTAAATCCACTTCATTTTGAGCATAATATTCAGGCTTGCAACTTACAATAAGCCTGTTCACAGTCAGTGAAACCAAATCGGTGTGAACACACTGGTGCGACCGCTTTGTGTTAAAAGCAAACTTTTTAGAGCGGCGGGGGGGGGGGATTCTCCGGGAGGCAATTCTCTTGGCACAACAAATTTGATGGGGGGCAATTCACCGGCGGGCAATCTTCCAAGGGGCAATCTTCTGGGCGGCAGTTTTAATGGGGGGGGGGCAATTCATCGGGGGGCAATCTTCCAGGTGGCAATTCACCGGGGGCAATTTTATTGGGGGGCAATCTTCCAGGGGGCAATTTGTTGAGGGGCAATTCTCCTTGTACCGAGCAGACTAGTTTTGATTTTTCAAAATATTTTTGGTTTTATTTAATAGAGTTAAGGTTATTTTAAGCAGCTAAACTCCTATCCTTTGTCTAATTTTTCCATGAAAATATTTTAGACTGAAATATAAATAACTGAAATAATCCCAAAAAGAATAATTAGATAATTTGTTTGTTGCTATATTTCATTTAATTAAGGATGAGTATGGGTAAATTACTTACTACATAGAAAGAAATTATACACTATTTATAGTTTTCCAGTCTTCCTTTCACAAGTTTCTGTGAAGTTTCTGTGCTTATTCTGACCCAAGTGTTAACCCCAAAACGAATCAGTATGAAACGTCTTACATATAAGCTATAAAGCAACGAATTCTAACAACCTATTTTAATCAGAATTTTATATTCAACATTATTAATGTAAATAAAATTGGAAATGTTTTTAAAATAGCTAAATAAACCTAACAAAACGTTGATCTTTGAATTGCTTTTAGCCATGGTTCAGTACAAGAACACGGGCTGACAGCGTCGCAATTGGTTGTCGTCGCAAAGAAGAAAACAATTTATACATTGTATTACACGATGTGGGCTGGAGCAATAAGTAAAACATGTGTTTTAAAAAGTCGATGTCTTTATATTCGTTGATAATCATATGGCAATTCAAACAAATTTAGTTGTGTGTATATGTATGTATATATTTCATGCTTCTCAGGGTTAATCAGGGTTTAGGAAGATCAATTAAATCTATAATTCATGTAATCATTGACTATTGGAGAGTATTGTGACGTAAATTGATCAATTTTCAGGTTTCTCGATTGTGATGTCATCTCTTTGGCCATATTTGCAAAAGGTAAATGGAGCAAATGGAGATAATTGAACAATGTAATTGCGCTTGAAACTATTTATATCTATAGATCGACAATGATGTGACAACTACGTATCTTGGTATTGTGAATGCAGCATTCAGTGTAGCCCAGTTTATCACCTCATTTGGATTTGGTTATTGGTGCGATCGGAGAGCTTCAAAGGAACCATTGTACCTTTCGCTAGTTCTTATGATTGCAGGATGTTTTATCTATGCCTACGCAGAAACATTTGGTAAGCATGGAATATGGATGGTCCTGTGCGGAAGGATATTTCTTGGACTTAGCGCAGGTAAATAGTGACTTTTCAAGTATATTTTTGTATTTTTCCCCCTTTTCGGTCTTGTTAAGTTTCATATTTTAAAACATTTTACAAATATTTTATATGCAATTTTACTAGTACTTGATACCTACCTTAGCGGCATAATTAAATATATATGCATAAGCAACTGTTCTCCAGGTAACAATGCAGTTGCACGTGCCGTAGGAGCAAAGCTCACAACAAACGAAGAAAGAGCACACGTTTTAGCATACCTGACATTATTTCAAGGATTAGGTTTCGTTATCGGCCCAGGTAATCCTAGCTTTAACACAATTCTATCTATAAATTTGGGAAAGTTTCTTTGTTTTTCTGTTTCAACCATTAACAAACGCCAACTATTTTTTTTTTAGCATTGCAAGCGGCAATAAAGCCACTGAGTACCAACAACTACTACATCTCATGGCTGCGATTAAACATAAACATATATACGGCACCATGTTTCATGATGATCATTTTAGCACTCATCAATCTTGCACTCATAATGGTTTTTTTTGACGAAAAGGGCTGTGACAAGAAACTTCATATACAGTGCAAAGAAAGATACAGGCGACGTAATATATATTCTACGTTGCACTACTTTTTCAAATATTCTCCAACTTCTAGTCATTATAGTAGTGTAGTCAATGGCTGCACTGATTTCAATACTTGTTATAATGATAATAAATTATAATGAATAGGTTTTAATATAGATTATGATTTTTTAATGAATTTATAGCAGAAATTTTCTATCATCATTGAATTGACTTATATTGATTGATGATAGTTCTGCAAAATGAATTGTATTTGTTAGGTTCATTGACTTTCGCGCCTTTGGACAGTTGCGCTCTGGTTGTTTGCCTCGTGCTGTGGTTCGTTATTATGTCCGTATTCGCATTGAACGAAGCGTAAGCGGCAACTTTTTATAAGACGTCTTTAAATCGAACGTAATTTAATGATTCCATTTGTTTTGTCTTATATTGCACCAGAATTCTTGCTCCTCTTGTTATGAACGAATATGGTTGGTCTCGCGATGAAACAACATTCATGGTATCTATTATTCTTTCGGCGTCCGGTTTTGTGGCGGCTATTTTGTTCATTGCGGCTCCACCCCTCGCAAAACGGTAATTATCATCAGATTGCTTGAAACCATAACATATTTTCATAAAAAGTATCTTGATATAATTGATTACATAAAAAATCATTTAAAGTATCTTGTTTGACATTTTAAGCTCGCTTAAATCCATACAATAAAAAAATTGTTATATCATCCTACCTCTGAATATATAGATTTACTGAACGCAAGGTATTGATGATATCACTTGTTACACTATTGGTTGGTTTCATAATATATCTGCCATGGGGTCCTGGTCACCCGCCTATAATTACTCCGAGTAAGTATTAACCCTAACATTATCTTTATCGGTTTTTGCCCCTTTTAGAAACTTATCTATTTCTTTTAGTGAACAGCACTGCTTTAGGTGGAGGTGGTTGCCCGTCCACATACCCATGGTGTCTGGACACACCACAACTTCCATATCCACAATTTCTTGTAGCTGCATGTATTGTTGGAATTGGTCATCCCTTGGGATTCGTAGTGTTGAATGTGATCTACTCCAAAATAATTGGACCATTTCCACAAGTATTATTTTCACATCGTAACTGAAACATGATGAGATCCGTTTGGAACGCGTAAAATAACATATGCTTTGAAATAATGATTTTGTTGAATTATTTAGATTTCCTAAAAGATTGTATTATCGGTAATTGTCCATTTTAGGGTCGATACATGGGTGTTTTAACAGGGATCGGTTGTCTGGCGCGAGTAGTCGGCCCTATATATGTGACAGCTATGTACCAGTATTTTGGCATGCGATGGACAGCGTTCAGCATTGCCACTATGCTTCTTTCTGTTATCGCAATAATGATAATATATTGGAAGAGGTTGGTTCCTTATAACGCATACCTAACAGCTCGCAGCATCTCCACAATTCTAGCAGCTTAAAACACTTCAAAACTATGGTCAACCTATTATATTGATCATGGTTGCATTTGAGGTGTACATTTTTAGCCACAGTTTGTTCTGGGTATCCTTCATTTTATACATTTAATTACGTGTGTGTGATTTTATAAAACCTTTAAAAAAAGGTAAAGAGGACAAATATTGATTATTCGAAAGATTTTTTGGAAATAATTTTGCGAAATAAATTTATTTTTATTATCTATCTCCGTTATTATCTCGCGTCAGCACACGTGACCACTTTTCTTCTGTATCTTATAGAGAAGTCAACTTGTCGAAATAGGTTAGTAAAACTCTGTTTAGAGTATATGCATAACATTGAATAGTCCACTGCAATAATTATCACCGTGATCATACGTTGTACACTTAGAGTTTCTCTACTGATATATTCTATGAAGTAGAGACATGAATAATAGCGAATACATTTTGCAAATGGTATACGGCTGACAAGGTTTTCTTTATTACTCTTTAAAGATGTCGGCATGATTACACTACTAATTCTTTCTCTTCGTATTTTTGTTATTGTACAAGATTTCTCACCAAAACAATCGTTTTGGGATAACCGCATAATAGCCACATTAGATATGGCCATTTCAATGAATTTATATATGAATTTGTGTATGTGTGAGCGTAGCATCTACATAATTATTTTTTTTAAAAAAAAACATTTTTTAGTTTTCGATGTTTCAAAAATCATTTTCAAAAATGTTGTGTACGATGTTAAGCTATAGATTTATAAACGTTACGTCAAAGTAGGTCGTTAAAGATATCATATAAATAAGTGTCGTCACTTCTAGAGTGTTTCACGTGACGTCAAAATACATTCCAAAACTAGACGGCCGCCATGTTGGTGTACCAGCCCAAACATTAATAACAAACGCCGAAAGTCAGTGGAATCGAAAGTCTTATTGTCCGAGTATAGCTCTTGGTTAGACGAACATGTCAAAAAGCGCTGTAAAAATAAGCAGCAATGAAATTGATCCGTATACCGAAAGAAAAGTTGGACCATGAATGCCTGTTTCCGCTTGAAGCATGTGACCTTTTGTCGTACGTTGTTTTGGAGACCAGCTTCTACACGAATCAACAGTTTAAAGCGTACAAAAACTTTCAGGCTTATAATCAGACGGTTTCAGGGTTTAAAAGTGTTGAAGGCATATTTATCAACAAGAAGTATGTCATTCTTGGCCAGAAGCACTCACAACGAATGAATGATCCACCTGTTAAGTGCTGGATCATTGGAGAGAAGACTGGCAATGTATGTTCAGCTCACTGTACCTGGATGGCAGGTTTGGGCGAATGTTGCTCTCATGTGGCAAGCATTCTTTAACTTGGCGGTAACAGGCAGAGTAAAAGACCAGTTAAGCTGTAGACAGGTAAAGTGTAACTGGATTGTTCCAAATTGTTCAAAATATATTGAATACTTGCCAATTTGCAGCATCAATTTTGCTTCATCTAGAAAGCTCAAAGCTGAAATGGATAAAAAGCTTACAAATGTTAATGACAGTCAACCACCAGATATCAAGAGGTCAAACTCTACTAGATATAAGCCAATGGAAGAGCCGACTAACGGGGAATTATTGGAATCTGACTCAGCATTCAGTAAATGCAAATCAAAACCGAATCCAAGAAGATCTACAATTGCAAACTATCAAATGTTCAAACAAGTTCAATCAAAGAATTCCACACATAAAAAACTAAAACGCCCAAAATGTGGTAATCTTTGATTGTGAAACAATCTGGGTTTGCAATAGCCAGCCAGTTGCAGGAGAAAAATTATTGCACTAGGAGGAAACTGTTTGTGCTCTTACAAGTAAATTTGATGATCTGTCTATAAAACCTTCAAAGAAATCAATTATTACTGTCACTTTATTTCGAAACAAGTACTTGAAACACTAAGGCATTGTTTCCTATAGATCAGTCCTTTCAGGCCACAAAATCGGAGGTGTAACGCAAACATCCATGATAAGCAGCCAATATGATAAGGTTCTAGAGACAGTTGGCACGGGAATGGTAAATCTGTATGCTAGGTCCTGGTGGGGCACGTTTAGTGTAAGCTTGATAAGAACAAGAACACATTCTTGGAACTTGGTGGTCCATGCTCTCTTCAACACGTTTCCTTCACTGTTGTGCCCTCTCTGCGCGGTTCCCAACTGCTCCCGAATTTCCCACTGTTTTCCCTTGCTTGTTGTCACCTAAGTTCCATTAGGCAACCCAGTCGATATTAAATCAGTCCCAAAGCTTTGTAGCAATTCCTGAAACAAAGTGCCGAATGCAGATCCGGTCGTTCCGAATGATATTATCAGTTAGGCCAATTCTACTGATGGCTGCAAGCTATCTTCTTCGTCGCTCGATCGTTAACTACTCATGCGCTTCTCCTTGATTTTCTATAACCGCAGGTACCCTACAATAGTGTCCTGGTACATCTTGTACATGGTACAGCAATTAGTACTGTTATTTACATGTTGGTATATACATGGGATGTCTTTTGTGAGTTATGCTCATATATACTTTTAGTGTGTTAAAATTGAAAAGAATATCAAATTCTAATTCATTATTGAATAACAGAAAATATCAACCGCATATCAACGATAAACGAGCGGTTTTGTCCCAGTGTATTCTTCCAGAAATTTGTTTTCGAAATGCCCCATGAATAGTGGTCATGCTTACGCGAGGTAAAACGATTTTTCATTCCACATCTCAAAAATTCATGATGGCACCTATATTAAATTTTAGGAAAATTGGGCACCTGAATTCCTAAGTAAGACCCTGTTAATTTAGAACAGTTGAATTAATGACAAAATTTGTCCACTTATATTAATAAAAGGAATAAAACTAAAGGAAATATAAGTCCAATTTAAAAACTAACAGGTTTGTAACGGTCCTTTCCTTTCTCTTTATCAATGAGCCCTTTTTGATTGCCTTGATGGTCTTCCTTTCTTGCTTGCCATGTTCATTACTTTTCCTGTTACATTTTGCCACTTGGTTTTTATGTCGGTTCTCAGACAATTTAGCAAAACAGGGCCTATTACAAATTCCAAACTGCTCCAAAACAAGGCTAACACTCAAACTTCCTTCATTAAAATCTAATACAGCAGAATTAACCCCCCATTTCTAGCACCTTCCTACCATCATTAATAATTTTTAGACATTTTGTCCAAATTATATTGCTCCGTTAAGTAAGTCAAAGGTCTGAAGTAAGACATCCCGTGACAATCATGAAAACACAGGTACTAGTATTTTATGAATTCATCCATGTAGGTTTACACTGGGCTTATAACCATCCTTCTGTTGATATCTACGCGATATCCTTTTTATAGACCCTAATGCATTGCTAAGGAAAATTTGTTCTCGCTATATCACGAGTAATCGTAAATTTGATGCCTTTTTTTAGTAAAAGTATGGTATAAATGATACATCGAAAGAAAATGAATTAAAAACTGGTCCTGAAAATACAAATATCTCAATTTTAAATGTTTTTTAAAAATCGCTTTTTTTCTAGAAAAACCACCTTTAATAGAATTTAATTTGCAAAATTATTTCCAAGAAAAACTTTTGAATAATCAATATTCGTCCTCTTTACCAAAGGTTTTATAAAATCTCACACAGGTAAATAAACTTATAACAAATGAGGCTAAAATATTTACACTTCAAATGCAACCTTGGGCAATATAACAGTACAATAGCTTTTGAAGTATGTTAAGCTGGTACAAATGCAGAAATGCCACGAGCTGCTCGGAATGCATTATAAGGAACCAACCTTTTCCAATAAATTATCATTATTGCGATAACAGAAAGAAGCATAGTGGCAATGCTGAACGCTGTCCATCGCATGCCAAAATACTGGTACATAGCTGTCACATATATAGGGCCGACTACTCGCGCCAGACAACCGATCCCTGTTAAAACACCCATGTATCGACCCTAAAATGGACAATTACCGATAATACAATCTTTTAGGAAATCTAAATAATTCAACAAAATCATTATTTCAAAACATATGTTATTTTACGCGTTCCAAACGGATCTCATCATGTTTCAGTGTCAATGTGAAAATAATACTTGTGGAAATGGTCCAATTATTTTGGAGTAGATCACATTCAACACTACGAATCCCAAGGGATGACCAATTCCAACAATACATGCAGCTACAAGAAATTGTGGATATGGAAGTTGTGGTGTGTCCAGACACCATGGGTATGTGGACGGGCAACCACCTCCACCTAAAGCAGTGCTGTTCACTAGAAGAAATAGATAAGTTTCTAAAAGGGGCAAAATCCGATAAAGATAATGTTAGGGTTAATACTTACTCGGAGTAATTATAGGCGGGTGACCAGGACCCCATGGCAGATATATTATGAAACCAACCAATAGTGTAACAAGTGATATCATCAATACCTTGCGTTCAGTAAATCTATATATTCAGAGGTAGGATGATATAACAATTTTTTTATTGTATGGATTTAAGCGAGCTTAAAATGTCAAACAAGATACTTTCATTTACGATTATTAAATGTCTTTTTATGTAATCAATTATATCAGGATATCTTTTTACGAAAATATGTTATGGTTTCAAGCAATCTGATGATAATTACCGTTTTGCGAGGGGTGGAGCCGCAATGAACAAAATAGACGCCACAAAACCGGACGCCGAAAGAATAATAGATACCATAAATGTTGTTTCATCGCGAGACGAACCATATTCGTTCATAACAAGAGGAGCAAGAATTCTGGTGCAATATAAGACAAAACAAATGGAATCATTAAATTACGTTTGATTTAAAGACGCCTTATAAAAAGTTGCCGCTTACGCTTCGTTCAATGCAAATACGGACATAATAACGAACCACAGCACGAGGCAAACAACCAGAGCGCAACTGTCCAAAGGCGCAAAAGTCAATGAACCTAACAAATACAATTCATTTTGCAGAACTATCATGAATCAATGCAAATTAATTCAATGATAGAAAGTTACTCTTACGAATTCATTAATAATCATAATCTATATTAAAACTTATTCATAAGTATTGAAACCAGTGTAGCCATTACAATGACTAGAAGGTAGAGAATATTTGAAAAAGTAATCGAACGTAGAATATATGTTACGTCGCCTGTATCTCTCTTTGAATCGGATATGAAGTTTCTTGTCACAGCCCTTTTCGTCAAAAAAAAGCAATATGAGTGCAAGATTGATGAGTGCTAAAATGATCATCATGAAACATGGTGCCGTATATATGTTTATGTTTAATCGAAGCCATGAGATGTAGTAGTTGTTGGTACTCAGTGGCTTTATTGCCGCTTGCAATGCTAAGAAAAAAATAGTTGGCGTTTGTTAATGGTTGAAACAGAAAAACAAGGAAACTTTGCCAAATTTATAGATTGTATTAAAGCTAGAATTACCTGGGCCGACAACGAAACCTAACCCTTGAAATAATGTCAGGTATGCTAAAACGTGTGCTCTTTCTTCGTTTGTTGTGAGCTTTGCTCCTACGGCACGTGAAACCGCATTGTTACCTGGAGAACAGTTGCTTATGCATATATATTTAATTATGCCGCTAAGGTAGGTATCAAGTACTAGTAGTATTGCATATAAAATAATTTGTAAAATGTTTTAAAATATGTAACTTAACAAGACCAAAAAGGAAAAAAAATTCAAAAATATGCTTAAAATGTCACTATTTACCTGCGCTAAGTCCAAGAAATATCCTTCCGCACAGGACCATCCATATTCCATGCTTACCAATCGTTTCTGCGTAGGCATAGATAAAACATCCTGTAATCATAAGAACTAGCGAAAGGTATATTGGTTCTTTTGAAGCTCTCCGATCGCACCAATAACCAAATCCAAATGAGGTGATAAACTGGGCTACACTGAATGCTGCATTCACAATACCAAGATACGTAGTTGTCACATCATTGTCGATCTATAGATATAAATAGTTTCAAGCGCAATTACATTGTTCAATTATCTCCATTTGCTTCATTTACCTTTTGCAAATATGGCCAAAGAGATGACATCACAATCGAGAAACCTGAAAATTGATCAATTTACGTCACAATACTCTCCAATAATCGATGATTACATGAATTATGGATTTAATTGATCTCCCTAAACCCTGATTAACCCTGAGAAGCATGACATATACACACAACTAAATTTATTTGAATTGCCATATGATTATCAACAAATATAAAGACATCGACTTTTTAAAACACATGTTTTACTTATTGCTCCAGCCCACATCGTGTAATACAATGTATAAAATGTTTTCTTCTTTGCGGCGACAACCAATTGCGACACTGTCAGCCCGTGTTCTTGTACTGAACCATATCTTAAAGCAATTCAAATATAAGTGTTAGTTTACGTTTTGTTAGGTTTATTTAGCTATTTTAAAAACATTTCCAATTTTATTTACATTAATAATGTTGAATATAAAATACATATATCAGGGTGTTAGCCAGCCTTGTGACATCGCGAAATACGCGGTATTCCCAATTGCCTACGAACTCAAAATTCCCAATTCCAAGCAAATATAAAGCGACACAAACAAAATCATAAAAATTAAAGAAATGTAAAAATTTTTATGTTTTCCGTTGGCTTTGAAAATTGGTAGGTTTACTAATTAAAGAATGCTGATTTCAAATCAAATACCAGAATTGGGATATTTTCACCCCTAATACCTAATTTGGGCAAATTTGGGCCCAAAAGTTTAAAATATTTTGTTTGCTTTGAAAATTGGTAGGTTTACTAATTAAAGAATGCTGATTTCAAATCAAGTACCAGAATTGGGATATTTTCACTCCCAATACCTTATTTGGGCAAATTTGGGCCCAAAATTTTACAATATTCCGTTTGCTTTGAAAATTGGTAGGTTTACTAATTAAATGATGCCGATTTCAAATCAAGTACCGGAATTGGAATATTTTCACTCCTAATACCTTCTTTGGGCAAATTTGGGCCCAAAGTTTAAAATATTCTGTTTGCTTTGAAAATTGGTAGGTTTACTAATTAAATGATGCTGATTTTAAATGAAGTACCAGAATTTGGATATTTTCACTCCTAGTACCTTATTTGGGCGAATTTGGGCCCAAAGTTTGAAGTATTCCTGTGGTGAAATGGTACTGCGCATGCATGTGCGATATCTGACAATGATGTGAAAATTAATTTAGATTTTTTATTGATGTTATATTTTAAATATTAAGTGATTCCGACCAGTGGTTAAGAAGATATAAGAAGCTTGACACTTAGATTATCACTCCAAATTTTTTACTTATGCAGCCCTAACCCCAAAAATAAAAATTATTTTTAAAATGTCTTTACTTCCCCACATCTGGCTTAATGTAAGGTATCTTTACTATGAAAATGGTTTTCCAGGGGTTAGGAATGGCGGAGTTATCAAGTGATGACTATTTAAAATTTTTCGTTGGTGGACTGAAATGAATTAAGATGAATAAACATTGTAACTAATGCAATTATCTTTGCATGGTTTAATTTATATAATGGCAATTTTTTTTCTGAGGAAAACATAACCAATAATAATAAAATACGCTACAAAAAAGTCTTTAGTTTTAAAGGTAGGAGTTGTATCGATTATTCTCAATTTGTCTGTTATAGCCAATCTAGAGCGCTTTTAAGTCAAAAGATGGGCGCTTGCTTTGGGAGGCCAGGGTTACGGAGGAAATTCCCAATGCGGACAAAACGCTGTAAGAAATTCAGACCTGGCTAACACCCTGTATATATATATTAGTACACAACTTGGAGTTTCATGGCTTTCTCCATTTGTCAGCAAATAAATAAAAGCAATAAATTATTACATATATAAAATATTTCACAGTTACATGAAGCCAGGATCCCATGGGATTCCAGACGGTATTTTCATTGGATACCGAAAAACACTGAAACGGGTCATCAAAGATATATAACGAGTGCAGTAGCACTAGTAGCACTTATTTTTAAGAAAACAACGACATTTTTTATCTTCAACATGTTTCGATCTTTCCAAAATCATTTAAAGTTTCTTTTACAATTCTAAATTAGGATATTCCAGGAAATCCTAGCATTTTAACGATATTGTAATTTTCTCGTCTTGCAATCCAATTATGTTGCTGCCAGTATCTCTCAAGTGGTATGGTCTTAGTTATTTGAAAATATCATTCGTTCCTAATTTTCTGGCACTAGTCAATCGCTTCGTGTCCCCTAGGTGGGATATTTTTTTAAACCATTGGTATTATGGATCTGAAAACGTAGTTGGTAAGTTGGTGACAATTTGGATAAGTCCAACTTTGTAGGACGCGTTGCATGATCGTGACCTAACCGTACAGTCTTTAGAACTGAAAACATGGAAAAATTAGTAGCAAGCTGAAATTTGGTACAGATGTACTTTGAGGTTTAGGAATTGCGGAACATCCTTTTCCAGACATAGTTTTAAATGCCCTAAGAATTCGTTGCTTTATTTGAAAGATAATTTCATACTGATTCGTCGTTTTGGGATTAACACTTGGGTCAGAATAAGCACGGAAACTACACTAGTATACTTCTTCGGACACGTACTTGATTATCGGGCAATTTATTCGATTTTTTGATTTTTTGATCTCGTTAAAAACCATTGATTAATAGCTAAATTTGTT
The DNA here is from genome assembly GCA_963930725.1 of Candelabrum cocksii. Taxonomy (NCBI): domain Eukaryota; kingdom Metazoa; phylum Cnidaria; class Hydrozoa; order Anthoathecata; family Candelabridae; genus Candelabrum; species Candelabrum cocksii. Next base: position 1,759,794 of record OZ005677.1, on the reverse strand, counting down.
TGGCTTGAAGACAATGCAGTGTTGGATGAATCGAATCAAACTATTTTTAATTGTTAACACTATTCTTTGATCAATATTTGTTTCTGTTGTGGGCCAAATTTACTTTATCATAAATAAAAATATTCTTCTTTTTCAGTCAACGTATAAATATATAGTTAAAGAAAGAGTGAAAGAGATTAATAGTAATGGATGCAGGAATAGAAGATATAGTTGAAAGTGTTGTAAATTAACTGTTAACCAATTTCTTTTGATTGATTTTGATTTATTATATTTGAATTTTGTAACTTTGCTAGCAAAATACATTGAGTTTAAGTCTAGTTAAATTATGTTTACTTTATATCCTTGTTATTATTTTCAACCAACAACAATCTCAGAAATATGTGCAATTAGTGAAGAAGAGTTCCATCTGATGCCAAAATAGAAGTGAAACAAAAGGTTTGGCGACACTGAGGGCACTGTCAAGGGAAAAAGAAGTGGATGCATTTAATACTAGCCTGCATCAATCTGATAAAGGGAAAAACGTCCATCATTTATGTCGCCAAAAATTTGTTTACTGTCGCCAAAAGTCAGAAAATGGTCCTTCTCCAAAGAAGCTGAGATCTTCAGGAGCTAATTTTAATTGGACTCAATGTTCCTTTTGCACTCAATTTATCAATAAAAAGTCAAAAAAGCAGGAAACTACCCAAATAGTCATGACTTTAGATTATCATAAAAACATGTTTAGATGGCAAAAGAGAAAAATTATGAATTAAGCATATCTGTAAAGAGTTACCTTGAAAGCCTTGACCTAGTCGCAGAAGAGGCAATTCATTAAACTAATTGTATGGCAAAAGTCATGAGACATTTGATCATAAAAATTAGACACTTTAAGGATGAAGTTGTAACGATTTCTGTGAATAGCTTGAGGAGAATGGTGATTTTGAACTATGCACCCTGAAGGACCGTTAATCGTGAAACGCGAAATCATGAAGCAATTCAGACGTTGAGATATACGAGCCCAAATTGAACGTTAAGTGCAATTTAAGCCGGATCTCCACGAGCAAACAAGTCCGCGCGGACTAAGTTGAGCGGACTTAGTTCTTGAATTTCATTGGTTGAGAATGTAAACATTACGTAATCCGAGCGTTTTTAACAAAACGATCTCCACGATAAAAAACAGGTTTTTAAAAATGGATGAGAATAAACATGACGCTAAAAATTTATTGTTTTTGATATTATTAAGGAAAAGATTAAAAGAAAAATAATAAAAAAAGAAAATGACAAAATTGCTAGACAACAACGACGATTCTGGATAATCTTCGTTCGTTTCTTTTTTTTATCTTGTCAAGAATTTCTTCGTTATTTTTTGCTTCTTTTGTGTTGTTGCTATTTATGGTTTGTGTTGATGTTTTGTTAAATAAAGTGTTGGTGTCAAATGAAAATAGGGCCTTCATTTGCTCTGGTGTCATATTTAGTAGCTTTATCAGTTCTTCTTGCGTAGCCATTTTTCTAAACAAAAATAAAACGTTTTCATATTTGCAAATTCTTTACCAATGTACACGTGCAATTTTTCTCTTTACTGATTGGTTAAAAATATGCTCTCCAGTTTTTTAACGCTCAAAGTTGAACAAAACTCAACTTTTTCAAACGCCAGCTTTTTAATGAACAAACGCTCGGATTACGTAATGTTTACATTTTCAACCAATGAAATTCAAGAACTAAGTCCGCTCAACTTAGCCCGCGCGGACTTGTTCGCTCGTGGAGATCCTTGCTACACAAGCGCTAAGTCCGCGCGGACTTTTTTCAGCGGACTTATTTCCGCGAATTTAATTGGCTGAAAAAATAAGTCCGCGTGGAGATAATTTTATTGATTTATATACACAATCATTTTCAGTTAGGTTGAAAAAATTCTACAAAATGTCAACAAACAAGATGGATGCTGATTTATTCCACTTTGTTGTTGTTTTACGAATTGATATTGAAGAACGCGAAAATGAAAAAGAAACAAATACACGAAAACGTAAAAAAGTCACGGGAAGAAAATGGACACGCCAAATTTTTCTAGAACGACAACAAAAGGGAGAGTTTCACCAACTTGTAAAAGAAACAAAACTATTAAATCACAAATACTTTTACAAGCAATTTCACATGTCCTCGACGACCTTTGAAAAACTATTGGGTTGGGTAGGACCATTAATTCAGAAAAAAACAACAGCAGTCAGAGTCGGTTGATGGATATAAAATTACTTCTGTCGATTTTCGTACAGAATCAGGATTTGGTCCGTTGTTGCATACTAGGTTGAGGATTTTAACTAGTTCGTTGCTTGTACTACTTTTATTGCATAAAATTCCCAATAAATTATTTTGATATTGATTTGCCATATTGTTCGTAGTTCATTTGTTTTTATTTGCAAGATTGAACTAGAATTCTAGAGACGTTTGGATTGGATAATACGAAAATCTGTATGAACTGTGATTGGATAAAAATAAGTCCGCTTCTTTTTCTCCGCCAGAAGTTCAAGCTGTGCGAACTTTTTTTTCAAAAATATCCCCGCCAACTCCGCTTTTGGACAATACATTTCCATTTACAGAGTTGGAAGGTAGAACATATGCTGTTTGCTTTCGAGAAATGGCATCATACATCCTTTATCAAAGAAAAGAAAGAAGTACAACAATCCAAAGGAAGAAATAATCAAGGCAGCAGCGCAAATCTTGATAAAGGCAGAGCTACGAGATTAAAATACAAGCAGTAAACAGCTATTCAACAGCTGCTGAAGTAAAAGATCTAGAAAGGAAGATCAAAGATACCAGAAAACATAAACTCTTACTCAAGTACCTTGTTTTGTCAGAGTTTAAACAAGTGAGTATAGGACAGTGCATTGTTCAAGCATCAAGACCAAGGTCTTTCATATATCCTATCTTACTTGGTTCGAAAGTCCAGTTAGAAATAGTTTCGGGTCAAAATGTGTAATAAATAATCTTCATAAGTTTGGATTTTCTATTTCTTCTGATGAGGCGAATCGTGTTTCAAACATTCTGCAATCAATGCTACATAGACCTGTCCAATTGGGTTGAATGGGAATGAAGAACAAATGCAATTTACACAGTGGGTAGCTGATAATGTAGATCATAACATTGTGACATTAACAGGAAAAATAACCTTTCATGGTATGGGTGTTATATCTGCGAATACTATGCCTCCTGTCAATATTCCAGCTGTACAACGTCTCTAGTATAGACTGAAAGCAATCAATGTTGGCAAGGATAAAGGATCAATCACACCAATCCATTATTATTTAGGAAGCAGTCGAGAAGGACTACTTAGGATCAAGTTACGACCTGTTCATAAGCTGCAATTACCACTAGTTCTTCCTATTGAATATTCATACGATTTAATTTAGCATTCACGTTGGTTTTTACCACTTAATTTGTTGATGTACATGCAGGACCTAACGAATTGCTTTACCGAACAACGTAATCATACCATTCAGTAATTATCTATAATGGATATGGCGCTGGAAATCAAGTGGGTAAAATTTGTTACCTATTGACGATAATGAGACAGTTAAATAAAAAGATAAAAATATTTGTCACCAGTGGTTTTCTGAGTCTGAATGTTCTCATGTCCAGCGGCAAATGTGGTACAAATGAGACAAATGACTAATTAAACTGCAAATAACTTTATATCCATAAAAAGAACCGAAAATCTTTTGCAAAATCAACTAAATCTTCTCATATCTAACACTTAATTTTCACATTACTAATGGTTGAAGCTTGACAAACATACCTGTTTACTTCAGATATTAAACTTCTTTGTTCTTCGCTGTCTCTGTAATTGTACATGATTGATTGTTTTGCTACGTAAAAAGACATTTACATTGCATTAATATGAAAAAAATATATTTTAAAAGTACGTATATACAGAAAACATGGAAATCTGTTGAAAGAAAGTAAGTTAGTCACCGTAACGGGACCACGTATAATGTGTCAAACGTACAATATCTTATGGTAAAACCAGTATTTTAGAAAGAGAGTTAATGATGATGCGATGATGTTTGCCACGACTGCAAAAGGAGAAGACAATCCGATGAAATCATTTGAACCATGCCCAAGACTTTACGAATCTCCAAAGAACAAAAACATTACCAAAACGTTCGAATTATGGTATACTACAGCGTTATAGTACCCACAGCGTAGCCGAAAAATGAAATGATTGAGTCCTAAGTAAGTTAAGCCAATGTACGATTGTTTTCAAATAAGTGACGCGCTAGAAAAACTAACATAATACGTTTTACTCACCAAATATTGATTAAAAGAGTTTCATCAAGTTTATTAACTCTTTACTCTTTATCGACCAGAACTATTCAAAAGTGGCAAAAACAACTGAAATATCATCCTACTATAATGAAGAAAAAACCTGAGTATGTTTGTTTGTTTGTTGTCCGCCAATCACGCCCAAACAACTGGACCGATTGGAACCAAATTTTCAGGGTATGATTGTGATGCCCCTGGGATGGTTTTTAGCCAAAGAAATTTTTTTTTGACAAGTTTTTATTTAAATGAATTAATTAGATGTGATGTCACTTATCGATTGCGTAGGTTTAAAATTTATAATAATAATTAAATATTTTATGGCTAACTTTGTTTCCCAAACAAATTCTTTCTCAATTTAAATGTATAATTAATTTATCTATATGTACATGACTACCCATATATAGACTTTTTTTGGGAGGAGATTGGCATAGATTGGTAACATACATACATACAGAATTCCTCAATTATCATATTATTGTTAACGTCCGTAGGACGGGTTCATTGCTAGTTATTTATAATGACAGTTTCAACATGACGTCACAGATCTGCATATCTTTTATCTCTATAAGAAATACAATGCTGTTTTCAATCTACACCTCTACTAAGCCACACTTCATATGTTTATCAAAAAACTAAGCTCGTCATGACATTCTTTGTGGCATCATTTTCTGTGGCCATCTATTTGCGAATGCTTAGGTAACAACTGGACATACAAAGAAACAAATATTGACAAATATAATATAACTGTATAATCCGTGCAAACAAACAAGACCCCCATTTAGATATATATATATAGATATCAAGGTCTTATCTAAATGTTGATTAACCAACTGAAAGCACTTTAATTAAGGCGATCAAAATGATATCGAAAGTATTTTAAAGCGATCTTAAAGAAAAAGGAAACAAAACAACAATACTTGTAACTAATAATATTGACAGGTGGTAACAAAAAAATTGATAATTAAACATCCGCTTGGGAGATACATCAATGCAGATAATGTGTTACATGAGCCATATCAAACGGTATATCTAATTGCCTGATTGTTTATTCAAGAATCTGGAATTATGGAGTTTTAACATAAGTTGAATACGGTGCTGCACCTCTGGTATAGACGCAGATGACTGTGTGACTTTGACTAGAAATACATGGTAATCACAAATTGAAATTTTTTGAAAAGATTCGAGAGTAGAATAAATATGTGGAGAAACACTAGAAGGTCTTTTATCTCGCAAATAAGTACCTCTGAAGGGACAGGTTTACGAGCAATCGTCGTGAGGAGAGTTTTTGTGTCGAGAGTGGTGGTTGTAATTTTCTAACGCGAATTCATAAACAAGTACTGCTACCAGAATACAGAAAAGCTTTGCGGGGCATACAAGAAGATACCGTATAACACAGGACGATCCTATGTTAGGAATATGAATGAAAAATTATACGATAATGCATTTCTACTCAATTCAGTCTTGAAGTTGTTACAAACAAGAAAATGGCTGAAGATTTCACTAGCATTTAATATTTATATATTATATTATTTATATATTAATATTTCAAATTTACCAGAAAGTGGAATATAGTATAATATAATATAGTAATATATATAGTCAGCGGGTGTTTTTGGAAGATGCAACCAGAGAGAGGATGAAAATGCAAAATACGCGTATCGCGAAGTTTAGGACGGTTTCCAAACGATTAATTGCTGAAAATGACGGAATGGGACGAGTTTTGCTTGTCTGAAGTTATTGTTGAAAAAGACTCATCTGAACATCGATGGCAACCACGTGATTTGGGTTTGGAACTACGTTTATCTTTTTGTTTTCTTTGCTACAATTGATGATTTTTTGCGTTTAAGGGTCAAGATTGACAAAGAGGAAATCCAACTAAAGCGACATGGAAACAGTTAACCCAACACATAACCCTTCTTAATTTCCGATTTAAATCATAAGTGACAATATATTACTATATATATATATATAATCGCGGAATCAATGTTTATTTGCTAATTTTGATTCTGAACAAAACATATTTCACAGAATGTTAGCATTTCAATGAGTCTGTTTTCCTTATCCATGTATTTCGGATCTGTATACCAGTTGCAAGGCAGACCACTCTAATCTAGATACGAATTATACATTAAATTCATAAAATTGCAACCGTGTAATTGAAACATCATGATAATAAATCCTGTAATATTAACAAACATACCAATACTTTCTTTAGATTGTCGATATTTCCCAATCTTAATTAGAGCATCGGAAAACTAAACTAAATAGCTAAAAATGAAAACGTGAAGAACGTCAAATCGCGGAAAAATGTTACTGTCAAGCACTAAACAACAAGCCAAAGACTACACTAAAAACACGGTTAAGGCAAACCTAAATGTTAAGTACTGGTAGTGTCAAATATTTACTCGTTACAATATCAACAACCGCTTTGAGTGCAATCAAATAAACTGTTCAGAACGATTCATGAGATAATTACTATCTAATCTAAAGTAGTAGCGAAAAGAATATTAAGTTTTAATTTTTCGAATTAAAGGTTCAAACCCACAAAGCCTTGAACTAACAAACATTAATGATATTCCGTAGACGTCAACAAAGCCCCCATTGATAAGTCTTCGATACACAACCCATAATCCATCTGTCTTATGTACTTCACCGCGAACATTATTAACTAAATATGATCATAAATAACTATTCTTAGAAAACCAGGTATTTTTAAAACTCAGCCAGGACAAAGGTTTGCTACAATTATATTAAACGAGATCACATTGTTTGGGTTTCTCTGATATATTTACAACCAGAAAAAGGGAAGTACATCAAATTAAAATGAAATCCTATGACCAGCAGCATTTCCGTGCGTTGGTACTTCTAACAAGATTTCAAAACCATTATCAATGATTGAGTTTACAGTTATTGCTTTATTTATCATCCAAGACAATACTTAATTTAATCTTTGGAAATAACAGGCACCTCATGTAAAGGGGAAGTTGAAAAGGTGAAGCAAAATCTTTCTTACAGAAAAATATATGAGAAAGTAAAGTTTCGATTTTTCCTTTAAAAAGGAAATGTGAAGGTTAGTAAATTTTCTTAGCAGAAAGGAATTTGATTGATTTTTTATCAAAAACTTTTAGCAACTGCTAAACAACCTGTGCCCTGAGAGGGTCCGTCACTTAGTGTGAAATAGTGGATTCTACTTTACAAGAACTGTAATGAGACAGCGGGAATGTACATGCACACTAGGGGTATTCCTCAAATAAAATTTAAAAGCAAAACAGCCATTGGGTGAACTTTTTCATGAAAAGTCCAAAACTGATAACCTTTTTACCTTATTTAGAAAAAATTTCCCCACCAAAGCAATTGTCTTTTTGATTTTTCAGTTTTATGGTATTATATATACAATGTAAACGCAGGTGATGGGGTGAGTGAAAGGAACCGAAATATTATTGAGCCGTGAATTGTTTCCTAGTAACTGAATGGATCACATAGCTATAGAGTTTACGTATTTTATATAATACACATTGTATATTTTTGAGTCATTTACATACCACACTATAACGAGCCACATTATAACAGTGGAACACTGTAGTACGTTTCATTTAAACTAGCCTGTGTTTGTAACGAAACTATATTTATTAACGAAAATGCGCTCATATTAATTGCATAACACTTAAGGATTATTGGCAGCAACAAATTTTAGGTGCAAATATTTGTCTTTTGAGTAAACTTGGTGGAGCTCCTGCATTAGCTTTACTCCTCTCTCAGCTACAATGTTGGTCCGCGGTACATTGATTACAGATGGCTCACAGCACCAATGTGTTGTAAATGTCTTCATGGCTGCTGGGCACTAAATAGTTTATAATTATTGATTATTATTATGGATTATTACTACAGTATTACTAAATATTGCATACTTGTTTGCTTACATTCAATCCTTCTATTGCATTCAAAAGATTGAAGTATGTTCTTTCACAATAAATTTCGTTAGTGAACCAAGACTCTTGCCAAGCGTTTGCAATGAAATTTGCTGGCTTTCGGAGTTGCTCTCTGCGCTCTTTCAGAAGAAAGAATGCGATAGTGCAATATATTGCACACGAGTTTCATCTGGCATTGTGCAAGGATGACAACTTTTGTCATTTCATCTTGGGAAATATACCTTTTTTCTATAAAATTATAATATTAGTATGAAAACTACAAATCTACGAAGATTGGTACCAATTGGCTAGGCTATTAAGCAGTAACAATTTACCTGATGAAACTGAAAACCTTACGGTTATATGCGCGCAGACATTTTTTATCGTTTGCCTGCGAATTCTATGTGACGTAAACAATGTTGTTGTTCACCGCATGCAAGTTATTACACGACACACACAGCATACATACCGCTAGACTTTCTTTCTATCGAGCACGCGCGTTTTTCCTTTTTCGTGGTAATATCACGAAACCAGACGAATCTCGCGTCACGAGAGTTCTTAAGTTTACAGTTAGGCAATCGCTATGATGCAAATACCGGTAAGCTAGGGTACAAAGTTCATCATGAAGGCGGTTGGAGATCAAGAGTCTGGAACGTAAATTATCAAGGTAAAGTGAAAAAATGTTTACAGTATGTCAATACTTTGGTGAACCACCGAATGGAAGTGCCAGGAATAAGCTAGTCGACTTATACACGAGATAACAAAAATAGCACCGATTTTCGGGGGGAAAGTAGGTGTCAACCTATACTCGAGTATATACGGTAGCAGTGTTGAAAACGGTGTGATTTATTAGTATTACACGAATGTAGAGGCAGCAATCACTACATGCCTATATGTATGGGAATGCTAGCCCTATGTATTTTTTATGGGTATTATGCGGTCAAGTAAAAATTGAATTGGTGGGGGAACTTTTTTGATTGAAAATGAAAAACATTATCTTATGTCTTGATTATAGATAAAAGTTCATCGATTGGTATATTTGCTTTTTCTAAATTCTAAAAAAAAATCATTATCATTATCATATGTGTGTGGGCGAGTTGTGGTATATCCAGGCTGTATGCGTGTGGGCGAGTTGTGATGTATCCAGGCTGTGTACGTATGGGAGAGTTGTGGTCTATCCAGGCTGTGTACGTATAGGCGAGTTGTGGTGTATCCAGGTTGTATGCGTATGGGAGAGTTGTGGTGTATCCAGGTTGTATGCGTATGGGCGAGTTGTTGTGTGTCCAGGCTGTGTACGTATGGGAGAGTTGTGGTGTATCCAGGTTGTGTACGTATGGGAGAGTTATGGTGTATCCAGGTTGTGTACGTATGGCCGAGTTGTGGTGTATCCAGGTTGTGTACGTATGGCCGAGTTGTGGTTATTATTAAATATTTTTATGTAATCAAATATATCAGAATACATTTTTATTATAATAATAGATACCATGTTTCATCGCGAGACCAACCACATTCGTTCATAACAAGAGGCGCAAGAATTCTGGTTCAATATAACGACAGGAATCATTAAAGGATGTCCGATTTAAAGACGCCTTATAATAACTTGCCGCTTACGCTTCGTTCAATGCGAATACGGACATAATAACGAACCACAGCACGAGGCAAACAACCAGAGCGCAACTGTCCAAAGGCGCGAAAGTCAATGAACCTAACAAATACAATTCATTTTGCAGATCTATCATGAATCAATGCAAATTAATTCAATGATTGAAAGTTACTCTTACGAATTCATTAATAATCATAATCTATATTAAAACCTATTCATTATAATTTTTTATCATTAAAACAAATATGGAAATCAGTGTAGCCATTATAATTACTAGAAGGTAGAGAATATTTGAAAAAGTAATCGAACGTAGAATATATTTTACGTCGCCTGTATCTTTCTTTGCACTGTATATGAAGTTTTTTGTCACAGCCCTTTTCGTCAAAAAAAACCAATGAGTGCAAGATTGATGAGTGCTAAAATGATCATCATGAAACATGGTGCCGTATATATGTTTATGTTTAATCGAAGCCATGAGATGTAGTAGTTGTTGGTACTCAGTGGCTTTATTGCCGCTTGCAATGCTAAGAAAAAAATAGTTGGCGTTTGTTAATGGTTGAAACAGAAAAACAAAGAAACTTTTTAACTGTGTCGCTAATGGGTATCGCATACAAATACTATTTTATATAAAATAATTAATTTTTTCGAAGGATGCATAACTTAACGAAACTGAAAAACGCAAAAAATACAAAAATATTCTTAACAAGTCACTATGTATTTACCTGCGCTCAATCCAGGAAATATCCTTCCACACATGACCATTCTTTCAGGACACTTTCGGACGCCTAGAGATTTTAAGCCAAGTTTTAACCAAGTCGCTCCTTTTCTACAATTGACAAGACCTATTGTTGAAGGCAGTTGCGCCGATTTTTTTTAAGTAATCTGTTTCACAAAAGTGAGAACAACGAATTTCATTAGCGAACTTTAACATTTGATATATTAAACCATGATAACTCAATCTTTTGATGAAAGCATATCGTTAAAAATATATTTTGGTAACAGAAACCAACTTTGATAAAAATCTTTGAAAGCGAATATTTGCATAGTTACCATACTAGGTCGCCCTCAGACCACGCCCGCACCACCATTGTTTAAAATAATGGTTCATTTAATTAAGGACTTAAACTTGAAAGACGATTGTTGCCACAAGATCTTTTTGAATTGCGTTGAAATTAGCAACAAAACGGGCCAATTTAGCAACAAACAAACACATAAGGTTCGAGAAATCTGAGTTTTACCACCTTAAGTTAAACTTTGGTAGAATGTTTGATATCCCTTGAGATATCATTCGTGCATCTTTCATTGTTCTCAAGTGTTTAAAAAAGCAAGTGGTTAGTGGGATTTTTAGGTGTTCTTTGGCGACAGTGACATATTACTCCAGTAACTCTCCAGCACTTCCAAACAATACATATGTCTCGGCCTAACCCTGTATACGTGATGCAAATGTTCGAGTAGACTCATTTGTATCCAGACGCATTGCTGCAAGGTCGAATCGAAACACCTCTAGGCTGCAAAAACTGCAATTATATATTTTAGGGCACTCAACTCCTTGGCTAACGTGCGCAAGGTGAACGTAGAATCATCATGAACGTGCGCAAGGTGAACGTAGAATCATCATGAAACAATCATGTTCTTCTCTGAAAAACAAACTATATTTTATATATATACATTCATAAATCATTTAACAACTTTTTCCCTTTTTTTATATACTTAATATATACAGTATACTCCCGGTAACTCGAACACCGGATAACTCAAACCTTCATTAACTCGAACTATTTTCGTGTCTCCCTTGAAATTTCCTTAAGACTTCCTTATAAAGATATCCGGTTAACTCGAACCTTGGATAACTCGAACATTCCTTATCTCGAGCCATTTTCTTGTCTCCCTTCGGCCAATTTCTTCCGATAACTCGAACTTTGGGAAATAAAGAAAACAAAAATACTTGATTTATAGCAAGATATTTAAATTTCTTTCATTTTACGTAGTTCCTGCTTCAAAATTTCCAAATATTTTGCCTGTCCAAATAGGCTCAGTCGGCACTTGCATGCCCTCTCCATCTCCAAGATTACACCTTTTCCAGTGATTTGCACAGAAGAAATAAAGTATGGATCATTCTGCAGAAAGAAAAAGATGTTTGCAAGCCTTCCCGTAGCACCTTAAATGTCCAACATTTTTAACACGTATGTATGCAAAATATCTTTGGGATTGTCAGGCTCCATGAGAACGTCTAATTGCTCGCCTTTGTTTGTTTGGTATCCATGTATTGAAAGCTCAATAGTGGTAGATGACATTTCTGACAAACTCAAACAAACTGATATATACGGGACTTCTTTTAGTGAAGTGAAGCTTTTTATTAAGGTGCGTTTAGTAGTACTATTATAGTATATTATATTTTGGAAAAAAAAATCGCCTTAACTCAAACTAATATCTCATTCTTGCCAGAATTCGACTTAACGGGAGCTTCACTTAAGTCTAACATTCGTTAAGTCGAACTATTTCCACCGGTCCCTTGGAGGTTCGAGTTATTGGGAGTATACTGTACTATCGTACCACAATTTTTCCAAATGCGCGAAACAATACCTTAAAATCTCTCAATTGCTTGGGGTGTAAATAACGAAAAAAATGCTTTCGCTAACTGCCAAGAACAGCTAAACTGCTCACTGCTCACACCAAGATTTCAAACTCACGAAAGCTCGACTACGGTTATCGCAACAGGATCCATTTCTCGGAGCATCGGCAGACGGATTAAGACATTGTACTTGTCTCATGGTACATTTGCCTTAGAAATTAAGGGGCCAATCAAAAACAAAAATACACTCGATGAATGCGCATTTAAGATACAATCTTTTCTCTTAATGCTACAGGGTTACTTAAGGAAAACTATAGATACAGATGTATATACATGAAATGGATTTGTGTTTTTTTGGACACCAAACTTTCGCCATCTCAGTAAGGTGGAACACGACGGAAGTTTCGGCGTTGTATAGTTAAAAAGATAGTTGATTTTCACCAGTATATCACCCTGGAACTAATTACAAGGACAAAAGAGCGTTTTTCAAACCATGAAAATGCTGTCAAAAACATATTATACTGTTTTTGTCAAAAAGAAATTGAAAATGTTAGGATGTGGCGATCTTGACTGTCAATACAAATTATTATGTAAACAAAAACATTCCTATGTATACATTGTCTTGTTTGTTTGTTGATTCCCACTTGCTTCCATCATAGTTAATTCTCTTGACAGCATGAACCCACTTTTCTACATTGTCTTGTTTGTTTGTTTGTTGGTTCCCACTTGCTTCCATCATAGTTAATTCTTTTGACAGCATGAACCCACTTTTCTACATTGTCTTGTTTGTTTGTTTGTTGGTTCCCACTTGCTTCCATCATAGTTAATTCTCTTGACAGCATGAACCCACTTTTCTACATTGTCTTGTTTGTTTGTTGGTTGGTTCCCACTTGCTTCCATCATTTAATTCTCTTGACAGCATGAACCCACTTTTCATGCCTTTCTTTAAATTGTTTCTGCCTTGGGACAAAAAGACAGAACTTTTTCTCTTTTGTAACTGTTATTAGAGCATCCGACAACAACACAATATTTTGACATTTTAAGGTTCTGAGGGCCATAAATGTGACAAAATTATTAGGGGGGGGCTTATGAATAGGAATGGCTAGGGTAAATAGTGACTACCATGCTTGGGGCCGAAAAGCCAGAAAATTTTGAAAATTTAAGACCCCCAGATTGACTAAAAAGCTACTCGAATTCTGAAATTTCTTATAGGGATTCCTGCACAAAATAAAGGTTAATCTGTAGTTGTAGCTGTAAATTATTGGGGAGGGAGCTTCAGCCCCCGTAGCCCCCCCCCCCCCCCAGCAATTACGGCCCTGGGTTCTTCGTATGTTCTCGTCACATTCTGGCAGTATGCCCTTGCGTGTTTTCCGACAATTTTTTTGACACACTCCTTCCCAGGTGATAAAAAAACTTTTAACCTTTATTTACTTTGTTTATATTCAAAGAGCAAATTTGTAATTAAAATATTTCGCAACGTCAGGGAAAAGCTTTTAAGAATGACTAAGCTGGAATTTTCTTTTGAATGTCTGTCTATCTAACAATGATGAAAACTTTCAACTAGCTACCTTAGCTAATTATAGGTAGGTAAAACAAAATAAACACTCTGAAATCTCTGAATTTTCAAAAACCCAGCTATAAATGTGTGTGTTTTTTATATAAAGATAAATACCTAGCTAATAATGAATCGTGATGATGAAGAGGAAAAGAGAAGTTTGATTGAAGAAGTTGCTAGGTAACTATAATATTATTATTGTCATTGTTTAGGCTGCTTCCAACCTATAATAACCAGGTAATTATTCCAGTTCATTGAATTACCCTACCTATCTTTTTATCTAAAAATATAGAATGGGGTGACTTTGGATTTGGAGGTGATTTTGGATGATAACAGTAAAGGTGTCTCTAATTCTTGGGAATAACACAGGAAAACCTCTGGTGTTGTTTGAAAATATATATAACCCTTTCCTCTGAAAGAAAACAGCGTCATCATCTAAAGGGGTGATCAATATAATATATGTATATCGCTTACTGCCAAATGAAGAATCTGACATTTACTGTGGACATAACTATTGTGGTTTACTTTTTGTCTAAAGTCTCAAACAAATGTATATAATATTTATATATACCATAAATACTGCTATTGAAACTTGATGTCAAAGAACAAACATCTTGCCTAAGAGACATAACTTTCCAATATTATTAAAACTTCTATATATCTAGTTTTCTACTTAAAATCAATGGATATTACACTTTGTGACACCTATATTTTTTTAAAATGTGATCTGCAAAGTTGCATGTTGCAAAGTTACATGTTACAACTTGCAAAGTTCCCCCACATTGGAGCAGACTTCGGCACCGCCAGACTCAACCTTTTAACAATTGCTGGAAACATATTTCTGTCATATCTCGCAACAACCCAATCTTCTTTGTATATATAGATTGCCTTCATCAAATATATAATATAATATATAACTCAAAATCATCTGATTCAAACTCATCTTCTGAATCGCGTTCATAAAATAATGGGGTGATCACCGATCATTGATTGGCAAAAACCACACAAAGATCGCCTGGATTTTGAAAACAGTGGTCTTTATGGCCACCAAACTTTCAATCATCATCATTTACATTTTTCACGTTTATTTTCAATGCTAGCATGGGTTAGACGAGGTTTCAGCAGATGATATTCCCCACAAATTTGTAGGTTTAATCATTTGATGATTCATTGGAGCAGAAGTTTTTGTCAGCTGGATGCCCTTCCTAAATTCAACCCCAGTAAGAGGGAAAACAGTGGTGGGTGAGATACCAACTTTGCATTTTTAACTCCGTGGCAGCAGTGCATAAATGACATAGGTGCTTATATCCATGAGGTCAAAGATGTTACATGACCCGCATACCTCCCATTATACGTAGTTAATTTATTTTTAAAAGATGCACCACCACCACTGATTACTGAAGACATTTCAATTTATGTTAAGTTATTAGTTAATTTATGTTATCATCACCATCATGATCATGCATGATCATCATCATTTACATTTTTCACGTCTATTTGCCATGCTAGCATGGGTTAGACGGGGTTTCAACAGATGATATTTCCCACAATTTTGTAGGTTTAATCATTTGATGATTTATTGGAGCAGATGTGTGTACTTTTGAGATTTGGTATAAAACAGCAAAAAAGAAATGAAGTGTTTATCATTGATTTCGCACAACAGTCATATGTTTCAATCCCAGGTTGTTGCAGTGGTTGTTGTTGTTATTGTACTGTATCAAAATTGTATATATTTGATTAAATAATAATCGTTTTAATTCCATCAAATGCATAGTTCTTTTGCATTTCAAAGGATCTTTTCATTGATTTTTGTAAACAAAACTTATGTTTCCTTGTATTTTTCTTCCATCAAATGGAATGTAGCATAAGTTTTTCTGCAAGTGTCTGAGTCAGATGAAATGACCTCCTTGACTTGTGGAGCACAGAAACACACATCCTCCTCCTTTAAATGGAACATTTGTATACACTACACTTACTTTCTTGCTTTGGCACAAAAACTAGGCTGAGGTAGTAAACTTGCCCAAAAATGTGATATAGTCAATGAGTTTTATAAGCCTGTTAATTTTCAATATTAAACAATCAACTTTATAGAAATTTTCTCTTTGAATCATATAACACTTTGAGTGTGAATAAATCAGTTATGTTCAGTTTTTCACCATTTATACTGTTAGACATCTTGAGGTAGTGTTCTCAAAATTTAGGGGTAAGTAATATATGTAGAATATTCGCTACTGTGTGGTACCCCCGTTACCAACCGAAACCGTTACGAAATACTACTACGGGGTGTTTTTTTTAAACCAATTTTTATAATTATTAATCTGGTGGAACACTACCTCAAGATGTCTAACAGTATAAATGTTGAAAAACTGAACATAACTGATTTATTCACACCCCATTACCCCCGAAACCAACCCAGATTAAAATGTTGATAGAGAATATCTGTCTCTTGCTCAACGAGTTAAGATAATTTACAGAAGTTTTACTAATTTGTTTGTGTCGAGTTCGAAAAAAGTGATTTTCAATTGAAAAATTACGTTTTTAACAACCAAGTGTGAAGTTGTGAAAAGCGAACACATCTTTTGACACTAATAACTAGCCTAGTTTATTTGCAATGCTAATATTTTGACGTAATCTTCTAATTTGTTTTAGTTATGGATCGGTGGAAGAAAGCCAGCTCACTGCTTCTCGAGAACAAGTTCGTGCTACACGAATGACCTTGCGCTCCTTATATTTTACGATGTTCACTGGATCCATAAGTAAACAGTTTTAATCATTGAGTATCAATCATGTTCACTGGATCCATAAGTAAACAGTTTTAATCATTGAGTATCAATCATGTTCACTGGATCCATAAGTAAACAGTTTTAATCATTGAGTATCAATCATGTTCACTGGATCCATAAGTAAACAGTTTTAATCATTGAGTATCAATCGTTCTGTTTTATCTGTTTCTTTATTTGTTTTTTAGTCTCAAGTATATATCTAAGTTTGAGAAGAGAATCAATAAAACATTTTTTGTTCAGTGCTCTGAGTTTCGTGTATGTACACTCTTCAGCTAAACTAATGTCTCGCCTATAACTTTGGCTGTTGGTTTCAAGGATCTGATAACATTAAGTTCATCTAGAACATCTATCTGTAAAAATTAAACCAGCAGCAGTTGAAGCCTTGTAAATAAGTATAAATTGTTTTATCGTATTGGTTAAACTTAACAATGATGTTTAATCTAATTGGTTAAAAAAAGTTATGTCAAACAATGATCTTTGTTGCACGCTTTTTGTATAGAATTATACATTCTGCATAAATTTTTCTTTCAAATGTTGATAATTGGGCTCTCCCATAAATTATCGCGAGAAGAACAAAACTAAAGTAGGAACCTCGTAGAGCGAAAGTAAAAAGAGTCTTAATTAGTTAAAACGTGTTAAATTGCTATAGTTGTGTTTGTCTATTTGTCTATTGTTTTTGCTGGAAACATTTTATTGTGTTCTCATTCGATATTACAATTTCGATCATTATTTCTAATACAATCATAAAATAAAAACGCACATCTCATTAGCGCTTTTTTCTTTAAAAAACAAATGCATACGTTGTTAAAACAACGTTAGTTTTTATACATTACTAAAAGTAGTTACTGCAGAAAAATTCAGCATAAAAGTTCTTGTCTTTGTAAATAAAATACTGGTTATCTTTCTTTATCTTTCAGTGAGTCTTGCGTCACCGAAGCTAACATCGTAACTGTACTTGAACGCAGTTTAATATTTTTTAAAGACCTTACAATCTTTTGAGTTATGCGGATGGAGAGTATTGCACTTGAGTGACGTTATCTTCTGTCACGGGACATATCTTCACTGGCGAAATACAGTTTTAACAAGTTAAAATAGGACGACTTTTTCAACGATAGCTATGTCTTTGAAATTAGGAAAAAGTGTGAAGTTTAAAAACCTTTAAAAAGGTTGAAGAAAACTGAGCAATCATAAAGTGATTTTCGTAAACAAAACTGAATGTGTTTGTTTCTTTGTGGTTTGATCTTTTTATCTTCCATCGAATGCAGCATAGTTCTTCTGCATTTGTATGTCTCTAAGTTGAATGGAACTTTTAAACAACCTGCAGTATCGCGTGTAAACATGTCTATCGGTTTTCTTTGACAAATCTAAAATCTTTTCATATTTTACGTTTACGTAAGAAACAAAGTTTAATGATAATGATACTTTTCAGTGTGTTTATGAAAGTATCAAGGAACGAATCTTTAAAAAATAAAGGAAAGAATGAATAGTTTGGGCGGATTAGTTTGGGCGCCCATACCGCTCAAACGGTATGGGATTACTGCTGGGTACGGCGCTGTACTAGACACTTTAAGAAGATGCAAATAAAATTTGAAATTGATGCATCGTACAATTTAAATTTTCACTTGTCATTAAAATTTATGATGTGTGCCGAAATGTGCACTCACAATCGCGTGCCTGTCATTGCCAAGCTTTCTTTTAAAAGCCCAAAACAAAATGTGTTTCACAACATAACTTTGGTATATAATTGTACAAACTTATTCTATTATCAGTTTGCTTTTTTATCTAAATATTTTATTTGGCTTAGGTTTCTCGATAGTGATGTCATCCATATGGCCATACTTAAAAAAGGTGATTGATTTTGTTGAGAATGATGTGGGTGAGTAGAGAATCATATAGATGCTTACGGTTATGTTGGCATCAACAATTCTAACTAACCCTAACTATTTTTGTTTTGGGGACGTTCAATAATTAAGCTTTTACCCGAATATTATCAACGGCAAGTCCACAAATTATATTTTCATTCTGTATATTACAACATCGTTAATTATATGTTTTATTTATTTTTATTTGCCATCATGTTGCGAATCCTGGTTTAGTATCGTTTTTGATTATCTCACCAGCAACTTTCAATTAATTTTTTCATTACGACTCGAATCCACTATATATCAAATATAGATTCTATACTTGGTTCTTTGCAAAGGCAGACGGTTTCGGAAAATGCCAATAATAGGGGGACCCCAAAAATTGGTCATTTAAATGGGGGAATAGGCCTAATCATCTTACTTATCTGAAAGTGATGATGACTTTTTAGCGTCAAATCGAAATATTAGAACCCTTTGTGAATATCATTCCTACATAATTTTATTACTACCTTTCTTTGATTTTCAAGATTGATGATAGCGTTGACGAAACGTTTTTTGGAATTGTCAACGCCGTATTTAGTTTAGCTCAACTCATCACCTCAATTATATTTGGCTATTGGTGCGATCGAAGATCTTCCAAGGAGCCCATATATCTTTCGCTATTTCTCATGCTGACAGGGTGTATGATCTACGCCTACGCAGAAACGCTTGGTAAGCATGGGATATGGATGGTCATGGGCGGAAGGATATTTCTTGGAATGAGCGCAGGTAAATAGTGACTTGTTAAGTATCTCTGTGTACTTTTTGAATCAAAATCTTATATGTGTTTGTTCAATTTTGTTTAATTTTTGTTCTATATACCTTTTTTGTTTTAAAGTTGATGATTTAGATTGTATCGGATCGTGGATGAACAATTATTGAGTTAATAGTGATCGTGCATAAATCTATTTTCCTATTTGTTCCCTACATTTCTTTGTTGCCATTTATCAAGGTTTTTTGTGCTAATTGCAACACCAATCCACCTCAAACCCATACAATAATTGTCTTTACGTAGTTGGTTACTCTAGCTGGCTCCTTTACAATATTAACCTTTGACAAACTATCCTCATAAACTCAGGAACTTCTCATAATAACTCTTTCAAGCTAACCTTTTTTCCTCCTTTGTGCTAGCAAGGACACTCTCATCATTACATACACATTTCTCACCTACAACATCCTGGTTAGTCTTCTTTATTCACTTTGCTATCTTTAAAACTTTGTTACGCTGGTCTTCCCTTCTCAACACTTCTACTTCTTTCTGCTTCTGATTTTGTTACGTACGAGCATGATGCTGAGCTTTTCAGTAAATACTTTTACTACCATCTGACTTCCATTATTTCCAAAGTCTTCTCTTTTCCTTTATACACCGGTCAACCTCGTCATTCCATCATCAGGTCTAACTGGCCCTTTTGTCCGCCCACGAGTATCATTAGTGGCTTTTAGAAGACTATCCCTAGGTGTTCCTGTTCCAATTTAGTCCGGGTACTTTCAACATTATCACCCCGGCTATCACATACCAACTGCTGAACTTTTGCATTGAATTGCCTTGCTACATGTTTTCTTCAACTTCCACACCATACGATGGGGCCTGAACTTTCTCTTGACTTGCTTAGCACTCTTCGCAACAATATCACAAACAAGCAACCTATGCTGGAAAATACACTCTTTGCCTGATATAACTTTAAAATCCTTCACAACAAGAACAACGAATAAAATATAATGAATGACCAAGGGGAAGCCATTTGATTGGTTGAATAAAGTAAACAGACTTTTGATTGGTTAAGGCTGTAAATTTGTTTCTGTGGTGAAGATAGCTTAAAAAGTGGCAGCAAAAATCCAGGCAATTTAAATATTGTTTTTTAAAGGTTTGAATGTTTTTATGAATTCCTATGAATTCTTTATGATTCCCACTTATAAGTATCGATTTAATGTTTAAGAAGTGATTTGTGCAATTTAGTGAGCTAGCTATCTTTTGGATAAAAATTAAGTATTGAATAAATTCAAAACTTACCAACTTGCCAACTTTTTCTTGCTATGATGAATTAACTTTCTACCACTCTAGCAAGTAAAAAATGAATGAAATGAGATGGTAAATGTTTCTTTCTAAGAGTATGAAGAATTGCTAGCTACAAATTTCTGTTTTGTTGATAAAATATGCAAGTTTTCTTTAATATTTTGGCTCACATGCAAAAACAACTTTACTGAAGCGGAGGTTAAGTGTGTTTCTAATGTAAAACTTTAATTCTGAAAATGTTATCACAACAACAGGATTGAAACATGGGTTTTAATCTATTATTTATGCGATATTTTCTTGATACACCTTCCAGGTAACAATGCAGTTGCACGTACTGTCGGCGCCCATTTAACAACAAACACTGAAAGAACAAAGGTTTTGGCCTACCTCTCGTTATTTCAAGGGGTTGGCTTCATTGTGGGGCCAGGTATCGTCTTTCGGTAATTAATTATCGTCATTGTATGTATGCAGTATAATTCTGAGAAAAATTACTTTTTGTTTTTTAATAAAAAATCATGGGCTTGTTTTTAAATAACTGTGAAATAGTATGTCTTAATCCCCACCCCCCCCCCCCCCCCCACCCCCAAACAGAATCGTGTTAGAAAAATGGTTCTCTTTATGCCTCTTTCAAACAAAAGAAAACTAAAAATGTACGCCTTTCATAAAGTTTGTTTTATCCAGCTCTCCAAGCTGCCACCATACCCATTAGTAAAGCCGGCTACTATGTTTCATTTCTACGACTGCACATTGACATTTACACTGCACCATGCTTTCTCATGGTTCTATTGGGCTTGGTTAATTTCGCGCTCATCTTCTGTTACTTCAACGAGAAATCCGCCGACAAGAAACTGCATCAAGATAACAAGAAGCGTTACAGAAAACGTATGTGTGCACATTGTTTTGATTTCAACATTTAACCGGATCCTTGGTCGAGATTTAGTTCATTATGTAGTTTCCGGCAAGTTCATTTAATTGATCATTTATTTATAATCTTAGTTTTATATACGATATAAAGTATTAAGACGTTTTTGCGTGTATGTATCTATGTTCAAAACATGGTAGAAATATAAAGACATTTTTGAAACATTATTGAAAATTGAAGTGCTTGGAAATCTTAGCATTGAGACACAAGCATTCATCAACAAAGCGAAGGCTCGCGAATTTTGAATTGGCGTTTGTGCCATCTAGAACACTCTGTCTGAGTGATGGATTATAAAACTATTTATCCCTCGACTGATTAAGCTCAATTTAGGAAGGTCTCCGCCTAGGTCATTCCTAGGTTGTTTTGTCGATAAGTGTAACAAGTTGGCACATTGTCGCTAATCATATGTGTTATTTTTTGCGTAGAAAAACTCATTGTTGACTGATTTACATTTCCTTTCCAGGCTCCTTAAGTTTCGCGCCTTTGGACAGTTGCGCTCTGGTTGTTTGCCTCGTGCTGTGGTTCGTTATTATGTCCGTATTCGCATTGAACGAAGCGTAAGTAGACCTCTCGTGTTACTAATAATAGAAAATCAATGTCTTACTGAGGCCATGCAACATTTCGTGGACATGTACACGCTCTTTATGCTGCTGTGGGATTTCAATTGCAAAGGTTTCATCTAGTGTGCGTTAACTTGCCGCGGTTCCCCTCTCTTCTATGGTTATGCAAAACGTCCAGAATTCAGATCATTGCATGTCGTTACGGTATCGTTGAATGTCGTTACAGTATCGTTGCGTGCCGTTACGGTATCGTTGCGTGTCGTTGTATGTCGTTACGGTGTTGTTGCGTGTCGGTACAGTATCGCTGCGTGTTGTTACGGTATCGTTGCATGTCGGTAGAGTATCGTTGCGTGTCGTTACGGTATAGTTGCATGTTGTTAAGGTATCTTTGCCTGTCGTTGCGTGTCGTTACGGTGTTGTTGCGTGTCGGTACAGTATCGCTGCTTGTCGGTACGGTATCGTTGCATGTCAGTACGGGCTCACTCTTCAGTTGTTAATCTTCCTCTCGTTTAATTTTCCTTTTTGACAAACGTTTTAATGATTATTCACTATTTGACTGATTAATCTGCTATGTTTAGCCTCCTTTCGCCGCTGTTGATGAACCAGTACGGGTGGTCACGTGACAAAACCACGCTGTGGGGTGCTGTGCTGCTTTCGGCGTCCGGCATAGTTTCCGTTTTCCTATTCTTTGTGGCAGCCCCGCTCGCAAAAATGTATATGCACCGAAGCTTTGTTTCTTTGTTTTGTTCATTTTCTTGTTTTTTATGATCTTATTCTCGGTCATGTGACATATTCCATATATGGTAAAAACCGGGATATGTTAACGATCAATGAAGTTAACTAGAAGCTGGTTTCTATATGATGCGATTATTAACTAGAAGCTGGTTTCTATACGATGTGATTATTAACTAGAAGCTGGTTTCTATATGATGCGATTATTAACTAGAAGCTGGTTTCTATATGATGCGATTATTAACTAGAAGCTGGTTTCTATATGATGCGATTATTAACTAGAAGCTGGTTTCTATATGATGCGATTATTAACTAGAAGCTGGTTTCTATATGATGTGATTATTAACTAGAAGCTGGTTTCTATATGATGCGATTATTAACTAGAAGCTGGTTTCTATATGATGCGATTATTAATTAGAAGCTGGTTTCTATATGATGCGATTATTAATTAGAAGCTGGTTTCTATATGATGCGATTATTAACTAGAAGCCGGTTTCTATATGATGTGATTATTAACTAGAAGCTGGTTTCTACATGATGCGATTATTAACTAGTTTTCACATCACTACTTTTCATTCATTCATTGCTTTGTTTATTATAATTTCAGATTTACTGAGCGTAAAGTGATGCTTATTTCCTTTGCCACACTTCTTGTTGGCTTCATAACCTATCTACCATGGGGGCCTGGAAGACCCCCTGTCATAACTCCTGGTAGGTTAGTATGCCTCGGACGTCCTCCTTGGGGCGTTTATAAAACAATTATTAGCTCCTTCGAAAAACTTCATAGAATTCGCGATAATTAAAAAGCTGTTATATATTAACTGTGAGTTCCAGCTCCAGTTCCAGGATAAGGAAGAAACGTGTCCTGCCTTTCTCCCATTTTTACTATACCTAATAAGAAGTTATTTTATGCCTATAGCTAACAGTACAGCGTTGGGTGGAGGTGGGTGCCCCTCAAGCTACCCGTGGTGTCTGGACGCGCCCCAGCTTCCGTTTGCCCAGTTTATAGTGGGCGCCACCCTGGTGGGTTCCGGATTCCCGATGGGCGTCACTATGTTGAACGTGATTTACTCGAAGATTGTTGGACCCTTCCCGCAGGTATTTATCCATCCTAACTATGCTTGTCAGTTAGGCTAACAAAGTTTGATCATTACCTCAAATGCTAAAGATATTTCTTAACTAAGCATAGCTCTTGAAAGGAAATTCGTGTGCAACCAAACGAGAGAGATGTAAATCTGTTTCCTTGACAAAAAAACAAATATATTATATATTTTTTATTATTATTATATTATTTTACTTATTATTAAAAAAACTACTACTGTTGCATCATTATACGATGTATTGATGCGTAATACGCGCGCGAGAGCGTCGTTATTCGCGCCAAAAACAACTATAAAAATAAAAAACACAACTGAAATATAATACCTTCGTTGCAAAATACATTTGCATGTAATCGACCTTTTTTGTTTAATTGCTGGCTAACTCGTGATTGCGTGTGTAGTGAGTAGTTGGTCTAACGTTTAGGGTCGATACATGGGCTGGCTGTCAGGCGTGGGGTGTCTGGCGCGCGTCGCCGGTCCTGTATACGTCACAGCGATGTACGAGCACTTCGGTATTCGTTGGACGGCCGCCAGCTTAAGCACAATGCTGCTGTTTGTGATTGTACTCATTGCGATATACTGGAGACGTTTCACGCCCTACAAAGCGCGTCACACCTTGGATGATATACCGGGCGTTATACAAAGCTGAGGTTTAGTTTTATGGTTTGAGATCTTTCCGATTTTGTCGTTGCAGATGGCTTCTATGACGTGTTAATTTATATCTACACGGATGGAATGTATTTGTTACTATTTATTTTGTAAACCCTTTTGCAATAATACAACATTTTATAGATTCTGTCCTTATTCTGTCGGCCTCTCATAACCAACTCATAAAACTAGAATAAATTTGCTTTGGATTTGCCTCACGTATTTACGGCGAGTTAGACATCTAGTGTTTTTTTCTCTATATCATTGCTCATAACGATGGCTCTTATTACTTTGAAAGCTCGGACAAGAAATCTTAAAAATTAAAAACGACTTTATTTTGGTTTCCTCCCTTAAATTATTACATATCAACCTCATATTATCCCCGTGTCCACACTTTCTGACATTGTATCCGCCCTTTCTTTCTCGTTAATTTCCCTGTAAGAAATAAGCATTTAAAAGAGTAGGATGTCGTTGCAAAGTTGTTGTTGTTGGTGACTATAAAACGATGAAGAGGACATTTTCAAAAGTACTTAAAAGTGACAAAACCGTTGAGAAAAACTCAAAATTAATTACTGGACAGATTTTCTTTAGCAAATTAAGAAGGTATTAACAAAAAACAGCATAAACAAATCAACTAACTCGACGGTATAACGGACGCCATTATACAACACTCACACAAAATATGTTACGATCGCAACATTAGGTGATAGACTTTTTTAACCATATGCAGCTTAGAACAACATTTTGTTATCGCAGTACAAAAAAATAAAAGATAACACAGAACCGATCGAACAATGATTGGTAGCTATTAATGGATGTGAAGACAGCGAATCACAAGCGCTAATCAGGACTTATTTGACAAAATACTGATATTGCTCTACAATTACAAACTACAGTGGACTCTCTATAACTCGAACATCCACGGGGAATCAGAAATCGTTTGAGTTAAGGAGAGTGCGAGTAATAGAGAGTTAGATTTTATGAGAGTTTACTAGGAAATTTCCACCGTGCCAGCGAAATTGTTCGAGTTAAGGAGAGATTCGAGTTATAGTGAGTCTACTGTATATCTCCACGGTAAAATTATTATATATTCTGTCACTATCCTGCATTTTATCCAGTTATTATGGAGGGAAAGAAACTATTGTGAATACAGAATATTGCTTAAACTGGAAAAGTTCTTTGTTTGTTTTTTTATAAGTACTGGATAAATTACCGAAGGAAAGTACCGAATTTGCTAACAAAGCAGACATTTATTTCTTGAAATCTGCGAAACAAAATGGATTTACTTCACAGAATAAAATGCTTGATGCCTTCTTTTATACGAGTGCGTGTTTAATTCTAGAAGTCTCAACTCGTATAATTCCTTTAACTGGGTCTGTTTACGACCTTTACCAATATCATTGTTGTAGTACCGATAGTACACCTAGTATCAGTGAATACCTACGATTTAACCTATTTTCTGATAACTACACCTTATCCAGTCAGAAGATTTAAAATATAAAGGCTTATACGATGCAATGTTCTTCAAAAAAATCTTTACATATTTACTTTCACAAGGTGGTGCCTCGCAAGAACATATAAACGTGTCTTCGTAACTTTAACTCTAATCCACTTGGTGTCTAGTTTAAGCGGTGGCTGCCGCGACTTTCTTCGCTTTCTTCTCTTTCTTTCCCTTGATTTTGTCCGTCTTACCCTTTCCCTGTAATTTTTTCACTTTGGCTTTCCATAAAGCTTTCTGGGTCTTCTGAGCTTCTTTGTTTTCGGCCGTGTTTACGGGGGCGACAGGGGCCACGGGTTTTTGGGTTTCGTTGGGAACCTGCTGTTTGGTGGCGGGCTCACTGGGTTGGTCTCCTTCGGCTGATTCCTCTCCGGATGCGGGCGTCGCTTCCGCGCTTTCATCGTCTTGTGTTTGTGCTTTTAAATGAAAATAGATTTAAATACAGCAATGAAACATTCTCTAAACATTTTTCTGAATAGTATTATAATTTGAAATTCGGACGCCAAAATTCCGGTAAAAAACGCTACGGCTATCCGTGATGTTGCAACTTGATCAATAAACATGAAAAGGCTAATAAGGGTCAAATAAACGTTTAAAAGCAAGTTCTAAAAGAGCTTGTTAAGGTAAATAGTGAATTTATCAGGGTTAGGGTAAGGGAGTTATCAAGGCAATCAAGAATCATTTCGAAATTACTAGAACGAAATTAGTGCGATGTAGATCTAGATTTTGGCCAATGTTCTCATAAATAAATTGGATAGTATACCTTCCTCGACTTTTTCAACCTTCTTCTCAGTCTTCTTGGCGCTGACAAAAGCCACAGTTAAGGAGAGAGCTACGAGGATTGCAATACTAAAACGCATCTAGAAGCAGAGAAAACTATTAGAAAAAGCACACCTAAAAATGTGGAGTAAGTTTGGTTAAAAATAAATAGCGCTTACAATGACTTCAAATTATGCAGAGAATGGTGCTGTTATCTTGGCTGTTGATAGATCGATAGTGGTGTGCGTAAACAACAAAGACATATAAATGAAGCTGTGTGCATGACCGGTCAACAAAATCACACACATGCCCGATTTCAAGATCAGACGCATTGCCATTGGACGGCTCCAGCACAGCCGCATTGCGATTGGTCGAGGTGTTTACGTTGTACGTAACGGGCGCATTGAAATGGACCAGTTTGTTCTTGCTGTACGTACAAAACACATTGACGGCATATTTACAACATGTGGATAGAGAGTTCTGTTTGTTTGAGGTCAACAGGTGGCCGATTCAGACTATGTGGCAAGAAATATGTAAAAGATACACAAAGAACTAGAACTAATAAGTATAACCTCAAGCGAACAAACTTCTATATATATTTGCCGAGGGTCTTCTTGTAATCTGTGCAATTTCTCTCATTAAATTCACACACACCGTCTAGTTACTTTTACCGTTTGATTTGTCTATGCTGGTGTGAGATTTCTCTCGGCGTGAGAGTTTATCTACATTAGTCTATAAGCAAATGTGTGTTTGCCTCTCTCTGTTATGTGGCCTCTCTCTGGTAATGCTGTAGAAATAATTGGTTAAACCTCTGCTGATAGAAAAACGAAAAGTTTTAAGTTTCTGTGAGTTTTGTGAGTTTTTATGCGGGATTTCCACGCTCCGGTTGTTACTTACGAATGGCGCCGACCTGTGTTAAAACACCAAATTTATTGAAGATAACCATCAATGCATGCTTTTTGATCAGCGCCAAATATCGCGCATGCTCAACGAAGCCCATCCAGTTTGCCGCACGCGAGATGCTTTAAACATCGGCAAATTTACAAAGCGTAAAAACGATTCCCAACACTTTGCGTATCAAACTCTGGCAAATATTTTGATTTTTGGCAATTAAAAACAATATCGGTCCAAGGCTTATCATACCCCCTGAAGATTTATTGTCTTTTTACAACAATGGCGGTGTCGTAGTTAGACTTGGTCAGAGTCTCATTATGATTCGAAACGGGCTAAGTTTGATGGGTTTGTGAATCTTTGATTAAGTGTTTAATTTCGAACTTATGGAAATAGTCAGTAATGATTTCAAAACCAGTTCAAGTTTTTTGAAGAAATCACTTATGAACACGTGCTTTTGATCACGTGCTTTTCGACGTCATCGTCAAAGTTCGTCCGTAAGGAATTACCTTCAAAAACAATATACCATTTGCGAGTTAGCGAGGCTTAGGTGGAGCTTCTTCTGTTAGTTAAAGTTGACTTAACTTAAGTTTTACATTGCCATCTCATTGCCATAAGAAAGAGTTCATGTCCTTACTCTACCAACATTTGATGTGAGGATATTCAAAGGACATGAAAAAATGATGATGATGATGATGATCTCGAGAGGGTTCGATTAAGCTCGGGGAATGGAAGATGAAGAGTGTAAAGGTTTATGAATAGATATCAGCAGCAGGTTTTCATATATTTATTTTATATATATTTTATTTGTTGCACGTGATCGCAAGTATTTTTTGAATAATTGAACGGAATGCTCAAAGCAATTTTTAAAGTAGACGTCGCACATTTACTCTTGCTGGAAGTCGATACAAGTGGTGATCTTTTGATGTTTTTAGACAGACGATCATGATGTTTGAATGTACGATCAGCTAACGGCATCTGCGTGTTTAAAAAATCTTTTTAAAGAATGATCAACTGGTTCATGCTGTCTATTGATTGATTTATTTATAACAAATATTTATACAGGATAATTTTTAAATTCTGTTTTCAATATGAGTCCTGTTAAAATAATAATTAAGATACCTAAAATATTAAAATCATCGGGTTAATAAATACTATACATGTAAATAAATTAGTCGGAGGAAGTGCAAGTGGGGATTAGAATGTGAGTTACAAAATAGAGATTACGCCCATTATGGGACTACGATGGTATACAACAGTCGAGGAATGTTTGAAACAATGGTCTCTTCCTCCATTTTGCACCCTACTCAACGAGACAACTTAACCACTATAATTTTTTTGTTTTTTAAGGAGGCTTTCAACATGTGGATAAAGCAAGGCCAAGGCAATTTTCTCTTGGCAATGAACATAAGATAGAATAGTGCTAGGACAGAAACATCAATGTCAATCAGTTCACCTTTTATAACAGAGACCTTAACTTGCTTCTATTGATCGCCTCTACATTTGTCTGGGTCTCTACAACCAAGCCTTCATTCTCATACGGCAGCTCCTGCTGAGTCTTGCGTGGTCCATAACTGGATGTGTCGACGTCAGACATGCCTCAAGCAGACTGAAATCATTCATCTCCTTGTCCCCTCATGGGCTTACATGTTATTGATCTCAACTAGGGCTTTGTTAATCATTACTCCGGTTGGCTCTTCTGCAAAGTTTAAGCTTGAGTTCATCCAGGCGTGGGCTCGCTGGCATCGGGAAAAGGATCATGGTGATAAAGAACTGTCAATGGGTACTTCCGAAATCGATAGTTCAGGCTTCCTCTATCACTTTTTCAATCTCCTTACCATCCAAAAAGACCCATCTCCAACGTAGGCCTGTCTCCCTTATACGTGTTCTTACTAAGACGATGCTCCTTATTCTGCCTGTCCCGCATGTAGTAGCGCACGATGTCTGGGTAGAAGAACTGATTGAATTTTGTATTGACTTCATTGATCATGAAGAACACTGTCAGGGTAGTTTTGTGGATTTTGCAATTCACCTTCGTTCTTTTCTCGTTCCTCATCACCGTCATCTTCTTGATTGCAAAGGTGGCGCTGAAGAATCTCGAGGCTACGCTAGACGTTGCCCATGCTGAAATTCTCCTTTTTCATTCCGAAATTGTCACAAAACCTTAGCAGCTGGGATTTTTCGCGATAGACAGCTTCCACGTCTTTCTTTCGGCATTTTGTTGTTGCTCCAAATGTTTTATCTTTCTTAATTAAATATCACAATTTATCTAATTTTTGGGCCCTAGACAATACGGATAAAAACGTGTGAGTGTATATATATATATAAAATCGATATGTAATTTAAACTGTCAAAGTAAAGTCAAAAGCGAGATAAAATTACTAAAATCTATTAGAGATTAGCAATAAACAAATGTGATAAACCAGGATGGAAAACGTTAGTGTAATTATGGTAAATAAATTAAAGGTTACGTAGTAACTTTTTAAAAACACCGATAAATAGAACCAATATTTTTAAAAACACCGATAGAAATTTACGTGGACGCCATTTTCCAAGAGAGAGTTGAAAGGATGCCGACAGATTGTTGCCTCGCAACGGGATCGAGTTAAAGGTCTGGAGAGGGAGAAGGAAGTGTTTTTGAAGAGTAAGAAGATGGAGAAATAAGACCATAGAAGACAATGATTTCGTATTTACCTCTGAAGCCATGACACGAACAACACTAATATGATACTAATTCAAACCAAGAAATTCAAGAAAAATCTCAGAACATCACGTAAAATTAGTGGCGATATGGTACTAATTCAAACCAAGAAATTCAAGAAAAATCTCAGAACGTCACGTAAAATTAGTGGCGATTTTTCCCTTAGTCACACATTAAAACCTCACTAATCACAGATTAAAACAATTCCATCGTCCATAGCTAAGTGGTGATGACCGTCCGTTCATTGTATATTGTTATATATATCATAACAAAAGTCGAGTAAATTCAAATGCAACTTCGTACCGTTGTGAAGAAAGTAACAATTCATAGGAAATGCGGTTGGTTGCACATAAACGGCGGTTACAAACGTAAAGAACTAACGGTATCTGCAACTACGCGAACCTCTCTAAATTCCTTCTCACTCTTTCTTCTTCCTCCGGATAGGAGAGGAAAGCTTGCGCCAAATCGCCATGTGACAAACAGAACATGTCGACATGCGTCACCGCCTTGGTGCTGGTTTTGCGACGTGTGCTGGACACAACAGAACGCTCGCCGAAAAAATCGCCATCTCTCAGAACGACATCCTCTTCTAAAACGTGCACCTAAAGACAATTTTCGAATGCGAGAGATGATTGGGCGAACACTGTCAGCAAAGTGGTCAGCAATGTCAAAGTTAGGTTTTTGTATGCAAAAAGGATATATCGTTTAGTTGCCAAAATGAGAGATGTTGAGAAGAGATTTTTATTAAAAATGAATGGTGCAAAATTTCATTCGCGGGTAAAATGAAGCATTAATAGCAAATTGCAGTTGATTTCAGCCATGGTCAAAAAAGTAAGATAAATAATCAAAACCAAAAATGTTCCGCACAATTGTGTCAAACCAGGTGTTGTTATTACCAGCATTAATTATTCTCAGTACATTTGCGACTTACCAAGCCCTTCTTTATAAAGTACATTTCGTTGCCGATGTCGCCTTTCTTGCTGATGAATTCGTCCTGATGGAACTGAATGAGTTTGGTTTTGGTGCAGAGCAGTCTGATGAGCGGTAAATCACAACCTTTGAACAGAGGAACCTGCTTTAGAAGTTCTCCGTTGATCTCCAAGCAAAGCTCCCCGTGTAAACATGGAGGTAAATCCTTAAACAGGCCTTCGTTCTTCGCGCCCCTAAATAAACATTAGTGAGAGTAATACACGGTGTGATTTGCACCAAAACCAGTGGTTTGACGTGGCAAACGTTGATGGCATAATTACGGCATTAATAATAGAGGAGACAGTGGACTACTAGTAGAGTCCTCCGCTTTGCAAGGTGCAATGTTTAAATCTTAGAGAGAAAAACTGGTACATGTTACTCTAGACGACGTCGGTAAGCTACATAATATGCGAACATCACTGTTATATTACTAAAAGAGATTCACCGGTTCCTTCTCCAGATATACTGAAAGAAATCCACCACTCTGTTCTGTAGGTCCACCGGCATTTGCTGTTCGCGCATGTGAGCTTGTACCACGGCAAAGCGCTCCTCGAACTGCACGCGGAGCGCCTCAACGTTGGCCATGGTGGAAGCCACGTTTCCCAGCACGAAACCGAAGATCAACTTCCCGATCACCATGACCAACGTTGCGAAAACTTGCAAGAAGATGACATGTGATTATTATGTATATCTGTTATCAATCTCTGAATCAACGAATGAAGTTAATCTCGCGCAAATAAACTCTTAACAAACTCACCTTTCTCCAAACCATTGGTGGCGTGGATGTCCCCATACCCTGTAGAGGTCATTGTTGCGAGGGCCCAGTAAACGCTGTCGCAATAATTCTCAAATGGAGTAAACGACACCTTCGCTGTAGAAGGAACAGAGAGGTAAAAATATCATAATCGGGAGGATATAAGAAACATTATAACAGCGTTTAAGTGCTACCATGGTGTGATCTCTCGGCTACCCAGGAATGTTCTCTGACTATGTTGCCGGGGCTCGCAACCATGTACCAGATACAGGCGAACGTTTGCAAGGCTATGATAATCTGTGCGCAGTTCTCGCCCATTCGAATCAACAGCACGCTGTATGAGAAATACGCGACGTTATATATAATACGCGATGTTATATACGTGAGTATTCTTGGCATTTCGCTGGAATAGGGCTAGGAAAGACGTACGTAAGAAGAATGACATTTGTTCAATTCTTAAAATTCTAAGTATAGTATATACTAAATATATTATTTCAGTAATGTAGGAAAAAATAAAGACCTGGGGTTTCACTAGCATCAATAAATAAGAAATGATGAGCATTCTTGCACTTTGTGACAAAAAATGACTAGTTGATTTTAAGAACACAAAAAGCACACTCTTATTGTCTTTACTTGATGTTCAACTTCTTCAGCCAGTCCCTGAACAAATCTGAGAGCCTCTTCAGACGCAACACGTGGATCAAATTCAAGTATGAATAGTACTTCATACGGTTGTCGGGAAAAGCAAAACACAACAATCCCAGTGGTAAGCTCGCCAGCAAGTCAAATGGTAGTTCTCCATGCCGGTAGTTTTTCGCAATCTCGTTCAATGACGTCACCTTATCGCCGGTCGGTCCGTAATATACCATATGAAATTTAAGGTAAATCTGAAGAAAATGTCGAGTGTTAGTGATGCGCATGCGCAAATACAACAATGCCTTGCCTCGATGTAAAAGAAAGCTTCTGTCATTATATTAAAGACGACCATTGATGTAAGGTAGTCATGGAAACAGGCCTAAAGAAAACAACGTTTGATGTGAACGAATGTTTCAAACATGAAGAAGATTAGGTGAGGGGTATTGTAACTTCTTAACCTCGTGCTTAATACCGGCTTTATTTGCTCGCAAATTCCTGCGCGAAGCACATGCAGGAATATGCATGAAGCACGTGCACGAAGCTTCCATGCTCAGAACAAGTGATAGGTGGAAATGTTTATGGGGAGGAAAACGAAAAGCTCACCATATACGTTGTCGTAATGAAAGTAATGAAGACGAACAAACAGTTTAGCTTTGGGATGATGTGTGCACGGCTATCGACATCGATGACGAAATGTGATTTCTCGACCAGCAGAGACTTAAGTGAAAAGATCTTCCTAGTGATGAAGGCCGGAAAGGATTCTGCGATGATCGCATCTTCATAATTACCGGAAGCCTGCGCAAAAAAGGCAAAACAAAGTAAATCAGTAGAATTTAAATGAAAAATTGTGTAGAGAGAGCCCTATAGGCTTTACAGTGGGTTATCGTTTTTTAGAGCATACCTCCAGCTCGCCACTTTCCTGCGATATGCTGTCTTCATCTTCCATGCTGTCATCTTCTTCCATCATCTTCCTATCTTCTTCTTCTTGTTTTTTCCTCAACTCTTCCTCTTCTTTTTTCTTGCGCGCGGCCTCTGCAGCCGCGGCGGCTCTTTGTTTCACCAAGTTTTGTCTCTCTTCGGCGGTCTCGATTATCTGTTTCTTGATGTGAGGGTAATGGCTCAACACCACGTCCAAATCTTTCTTCTTCAAAACGAAAATATCGGCGTTCGTTTGAGTCCTAAAGACGACTTGCAACTTTAGACAGGCGGCTAGGAAAGACTTGAAAGATTTCAATACAGCTAATAATTTAGAAAATTTTACAAGTCTGTATAAGTCTCTATCCAAAAATTGATCGAGACAAAATTCTTAAATCCAAACTCAAAATATTAAAGAACCCAGAAAATGCTCTCACCGGATAGACGCCGTTCGAGGGCAACTGAAAATCGTGCTAATCTCTCCAAAGAACCTTCCGGGAGTCATGGTGTCAAATACTATCGGGTTCTCGTGTTCAGACACCACTTCCACTGTTCCTTTGTTGATGAAGAACATCTGAAACAAGGCTTTCATGCATCGCTGTTACAACACACTATCCCTCCCATCTCACCTCTTCTCCCATGTCTCCCTTGCGAACAATGTACTCCCCTTTTGGTACAAGGAAAGGCTGAATGTAGAGTGAAAGCATTTTCGTGAAACTCAACTCTGTCCCTTGAAACAGCGGCACCTAAACAGTATATAAAAAAAATGGTGAACAGTAACAAATATTATGCAGTAAAGTCTGTTCTAAAAACACTCCTTTTGTACGTGAAAAAACAATTTAGAATAACCTTCGATACAGGGAAGCAATCAAAGACCACATTTCATTACAAATGGATTCTACCGGGATTCACAACTAAAATATGTTTTGTTTGTTTTTTAACGAGGCTTCCAGAACGCTCATTAAGCATTATCATGAAGACCTCGACCCGGAGTTTAAGTGTATTTAATTGCTCCCATTTGTGATACGGTTATTTTTGATGAAATACGACATTGTTTATTTATAACCGCTCACTAAACAACTTTGTGATAGCATGGTCTCGATCCCAGAACCTTTCGGTTAAGAGCCGAACACCATTACCATTGCGCTATCGCCGGATATATTCAGACACTGCGGGTAAGTATGTCTTCCTACCCGACTGAACAGTTTACACTAACTAAACTAAACTATGCTATACATAATATTTATTTTAGTCTATAATAATTTATCTTTTTATAGATATATTATCTACATAATGCAAACTTTTAGTTTGTACACATACGCAATAAAATAATAAAACTTAAAGGTTTAAGAAATATATGTTTAAGAGTGCTTAAAGTTATTGGAGAATGTTACGGTTATTTGTCATACAAGCACATTTGCCCAAGATAATTTTTTGGTGGCCTTCCACTTACTGACTCTATGATGTCTTTGTAGAGTGATAGCGTGATGTCAGCCTGTAAAGAGATAGGCAGTCCCTCGAACAAGTTTTCCAGGTCAATGCCTTTGTTTCGATTCCACAAAAACTCGTAGAAGCTGAAAACACCCGAACAAATATTTGTTAATGATTACACAAGGAAGATTTTTATTTCAAGTAAAAAGAAAAATGACAATAACATGAATATTGCCTCTTGTTTCGTTTCATGCGAATTCGCCAAATAACCATTTCATTAGAGCAATTATTCTATAAAATACGCCATTATATCTTTTTACATAATCCTTGAAAATATTTATTAAAACTTGATCAATTGCTACCTCCTTGTCCGTCAGAGGATGACCTTATGAGACATTTTGTGAATTTAAAACAAGGATTTCATCAAACTTACCCTTTCACTCTCTTCTCTAGATTGACAGAGATCTTTTGCTCCTGAAGTATCGTGAATATAAAACGTGCCATATTCAATAACATTAAACAACAAGATTTATCAGAAGTTGGTGATGATGATGATGAAGACGATGATGATGATAAAGACGATGATGATGATGATGATAAAGACGATGATGATTATGATGATGATGATGACGATGATGAGGACGATAATGACTTTTAAATGACTTAGGTTTACCTTTAAAAATCTGTTAATGGAGTCAAGTCTTTGCTGGTACCGAGCTCTTTGCGCATCCGCATTCGCCAGGGAGGCTGCAGCACTAGCGATGATGAACCCATAAAGAACAACCCCGACGATCATGCAGACCAGCGCAACCTCCATTTCGTTGGGTAAGTGGGCATGTATGTCACCGTAACCGACAGAGCAGGTGGTGGCCGCAGCCCAATACATACTAGTAATGTACTGATCCAAAACACTCTTCTCACCTAGAGAGCAAAATCATTGTTTTCTGTTACTGTGTTGATTATTAATAATATGGCTAACCAAACAAAAACAATTGGGGCCCTAGTTTTTGGGTATGACACTGCCTGTTTTACAGTGTGGATCCAACACATTAACAGCTTAGTTACAACCGAAACCAATTGTCAAGAAAATCTTTAGTTACAATAAATAAAATCTTTCTCTCCTAAAAGAATTTTAACCGCCCTATTATGGTGTCAGATTAAAAATAGTTTAAAACAGGATGACAAGAAGAGACAAAACAACAACATGTAGAGGAAGCAGTTTACCTAACTCCATGCCATTTTCCGTCGCCCACGAATGATCCTTGCAAGAATGCCCCTCGTCTTCGTGACCATACATGTTTTGAGTGTGGCGATGGCTGTGATTGTGGCTGTGCACGCTATGTATGAACATCCTACTTCGAGCGAACATGAAAGCACCTTCTTCCTCATCTTCATCCCCGTGAGATTCGAACGGACAGCCGAGCATGAACCAAAAACATGCAAACACATGGGTGACCACAAACATGTATATTGCATATTTTATCTGTCTAAACAAAACCAGTGTTCATTTTTAAACACAACCTCAAGGGGTATCAGAGCTTTGATATGTGGTAAGAGCAAAGTCAACTTCATTGCTCAACATTCCCCTAATTAGTAGAAGATTGTATACTCAGGTCAACAATATCATCAAACTTATGACTGTAAATGCTCCCATTTAATCATAGCAATGTTTACATTTAATTTTAGGCAGACTCTTGTTTTGAAACATTCTTTTAACACATTCAAGTCTTCAAAGGGTTTGGACAGAACCATATCGCATAGTCGCATTACTTTTTTCCCATAGCAAGTCGACTAAGAAATTGAGATTTTACATTTTCTCACAGATGTTCACGAGAAAATTTCTTGAAATAAAGTACCTGTAAATGGGATTTCCACGAATCGGTTCGTCAAGGTAGTTGAAGTATTGCACCTGCGAGTGTTGCAAATTGAGGAGTCATCATTTTGAAAACAATGTTTCTTACCACTCGAATGATTTTCAATGCACGGTTCAATTTGGCAAAATTGTACGCGACTGCAAAAAGAAAGTTAAGTTCGTCATTTAGCTGCCGAAATATAATGCTAATTTCAGTTTTCGAGAATTGAATACACTATGAAAAATATAACAGTCATATTGTTTACAGGTTATTGGGGAATGGACGGATGGTATCTAAAAATTAATTTTATAGTTTCCATTATTAGAAATAAATTCTCTAAATAAATATATATAAAATGGTAATAAACAATATTAAACCTACCTACCTACCGGGACGACCTCAGTCGGACAAAATTAACAATATTAAATTAGACAACATTAAAAGTAGCCTTTAAACCCTAACATGCTCCCATACAAAGTTTTAGATTTAATATCATCTAAAAAAAACTTTATTCTTCAATAGCGCAAAAATACTTTTGGAAAACACAAAACCTACTAGTTTAAAATAAGATGTGAGATGTGTAAAAACCTTTATTGAAGATGAATCAGTTTATAAAGCATGTTAAAAGCTTCATTATTAAGTTGCACGGCATCGATGGATATACACAAAAAGGCAACTAAAACAACTGGCCAACGTTTTCAAATATAATGATTTCTTCCAATCTACGTTATCAATGGTCAACTGTTTACAATACAACTAACCACTGGACTAAATATAAGTACCATATTAGAAAACATACTAATTTTATACAGTTATGACACTAAAAATACACAACTTCTTTAAAACTTTGGTTGCTTTCTTTCGACAATATTTTCAACAAATAATGATAGAAATGAGTAGTTCGAAGATATTTATGAGAATTTCCACGAGGATATTGAAATTTGAATTTTTTTTAACTTCATAGCGTTCTTGTGTTTTTATATAAATTGTTTATTGCGCGTTCGAAAAAAATTAAAATTGAAAACTTCCGTTTCTTCCCTCCTCATTTCGTTTTCCTAAATAAACGCCACCTCTCATAAATACTGCCCACTAATTAACGTTGCTTCCAAAGTTGAAGCTTTAAATAAACTACTGCGGTGTTTATTTGAGAAAATACGGTATACTACCTAACTGGAAACTTCACAAATCTGACTTTCAAACTGATATTACCTGGGTCTTCTAGGAAAAGCAAATCAAAGGGAATGCTGGCAATGATGTCTATGCAAAATGAAGTCCTAAACACAACCACCTCAATCATAAACAGTTTCGTTGGTTAGAAGAGGGCACACCATACCTGAGGTAATTCCTTGCGGTGGCCGTGGGGTGAGTAACTAACGTACCATTGCTGTTGTAATAACAAATGTGCAGTTTGATGTACCTGCGATGAAAATGCAACCATCAATGTCGATCAGCAGATTGCAGAAAATATCAATGCCTTCTTATTATTTGACGTAAAAATAAGTTTCTTTTGACTTTTTTGCGTTTCGAAAATTTACTATTTTGTATCTTTTAGCTGAGTTTCTATTAACATTGAGAATGTTTTTGTGAGCTTAAACAAACACAATTTTTATAGAATCCTACCAATGCTGCCTGGATACAACAGGAAATACATGGTGCAGTGAAACAAATTGTTCGGAAACAAAAATTATTTACATTTCAAGAAGAAAGAAGCCATCTTTGAAGTAGTTAAGCGTCAATATGAAGGTGTTTTCTTGTAGGAAAGCCACTTGCAAACCGATGGTGAAAAAGAAACTGCATGAGAGAACAACACTGACTGCCATCCAGACTTTGAGGAATCTCCCGTGAGGATCAAATGTGCCTCTAAAAACAGAACGGTAAAATTGTTATGGTTTATGAGTCAAATTAAATTTGTAATGTTTACCTAAAAGTACAAATTTAACAAAGCGACCATTACTTAAAGATAATGGGGAATAAATTTGTAGAATAAGAACCAGAATATTGCAAGTCCTTATTTCTTCAGCTGTTGCTGAAAGCAGAACCTCTGCATTTGTGTAATACTTACAGATGAAACTTTGATATATAGAATAAACAACAAAAATATAACTGTGGATTTCAGCACCAAGAGAGAACTGTTCACGAGTCTATGCTTCGTACCGTAACAGAAAATATGACAGCAACTTTAACACCGGATGTAGCTGGTTGTAAGGGGCTTTAAACTCATTGTTAATTTCATCGTTTATGTTAGATTCTTCTTCCGTTCTACAGAGAAAATTCCATAATAAAAACATCATATTCTTCAAATCACTACATGTCATTTATCTTGTTTTTGTTTGGTGACATGCGTCTCTCTTAATTATTTTAGTGTGTTTTAGCGATGTTCTTTCACTTCATAAGAAAATAATATAAGAAATAAAAAGTTGCCAATTAATAATTTAAAAAAAAACACATCAGACAAATGTTGTTTTTTCGTTTTATAGTAAGAATCATTATGGTAAGACTGTAGCATGTACAACAGGAACTCCAAATTATTATATAGATGGGGCAAGATCGATTGAAATTGAAAAGAATGATTGAAATTAGAAACCCCTTTTTTAGACATTGAAAACACAAGAAAAGGTCTTATTAATTAAACAAAGACAACCTAAGAAAACAGGCTAAAACACAAATAGCATTTTGAACTTACAAACGAAGTCCTAACGAAACACGTCGCCATATTGAGTGACTCCTCAGTCGTTTATTTCTTTCGATCAAATCAATCTTCTTCGCTTTCGGAGGCTTGCTCGCATCTTTAGCAACCCTACGAATCTTTTCCAAGATGGTAGCATTTTGACTCGTTAACAGCAGCTGACTGAGAATATAGCAAACCCCATGTGTAGTTATCAAAACAGTAATTAGTATAATATGAGGCTTGTTTTATAATCCAAGTGTTTGTTTGGTTGTGTCACTAAACGATAGACCCAACTAACCATATATCGCTACTCACTAGATCACAGCGTACCCTGGTACCACTTTTGTCACAGGCTGACAAGATATTTTGCAATAGTGCAACATACATTGGCTTATTTTACCAAGAAAACATTTCATCAGGCAGTGTTAAGATTACTATGTGTAATCATTTAGCACTAACACAATGAGAGGGTGTGACATGTCACGAAAAATCAGCTAAAAACATTGATTTGAAGTGAAAACTATAAAAAAATGTCCCTATTGTAAAAACGTTGTAACAGCACTTTCAACAATTGACCAATTGCGAGATAGCAATATATCCGTTGAGTTATCAATCAGCTTCTTTTGTTTGTTAGGGTTGAGTTGTCAATCATTTCACGAACTTCTTTTGTTTGCTAGGGTTGGGTTGACAATCATTTTATGAACTTCTTTTGTTAGTTAGGGTTGTGTTGTCAATCATTTTATGAGCTTCTTTTATTTGTTAGGGTTGAGTTGTCAATCATTTTGTGAACCTCTTTTGTTAGGAATGGCCATTAGGGAATTGCTTAAGTTTTACATTGCTAACTCGCAAGTGGTTTATTAAGAATAAACAGCACATTCACTGTGCAGATTTCTTACCAAACTATAATTCCAACCACAAATGGAACTTACCGTTCTATTAAAGGGAAATTCGTAAGCACTTCGTCAAGATCACTTTTACGCAGCATGGCAACTTCGCAGTATGTTTTTGCTCTCACATCCGCAGTCCTGCTTTCCCCGAATATCAAACCAACCTTAGAGAATATAGAAAGAAAAAGCTGAAACAGCAAGAAAGACGGCAGTTATATACCAAACAACTAACAATTAAATTGACTGACTTGGTCAAATTTCGATCTCTTCTCTATGATTTTAAATTTTAAATTCTTTTATAACTCATATAATAAATTATTTTACGTTTCGTCCTACTTTTTTCATTTATCTTAGCTAATTATTTAGTACATCTTTTTCTGACACAGGACAAACCAGGAAAGCAGTTTTATTTCTATATCTTGTATATAATTGTAAATACTGACGTTTTTATCCTGTATAAAGATTGATTAATAATAATAATAATAATAATGACTATATAGGTTTCGCAGATTTGTGCCATAAAAACTCAACAAACAACATTATTTGACTTGAATTTCCTGCTAAAAACCTTGGGTTTATAAGGAGTGTTTCATGTGAAAGACACAAAAGAATAT
The DNA here is from genome assembly GCA_963930725.1 of Candelabrum cocksii. NCBI lineage: Eukaryota > Metazoa > Cnidaria > Hydrozoa > Anthoathecata > Candelabridae > Candelabrum > Candelabrum cocksii. The sequence continues at coordinate 1,718,627 of OZ005677.1, read as the reverse complement.
ACTGAAATAATAAACATATAAAAAATACTCAAATTCATACTTCTCCAAAATATCCTCCAGGCCCTAGAGTAGCAACAGCCATTGATTGGTCCTTGGAAAGCACTTCAACCAATCCCCTTCTCATGATGTACATTTCTCTACCGACATCTCCACTGTACACAATCATGTCACCTAGAGACGCAAAGATAACACATTGTGTTATCAGGGAACTTCGATAATATAAGTTAAGATAGTTATAAGCATAGAAGACATTAACAGGCAAAGTACAACTCACGGACGTAAAACTTTACACATCTAACAAACTGGGCTACCATGATTATACTGTAAACATTATATAAACATGGCGTTTATAATAAAAAATATATCACAAGAAATGTTAAAAACCCCTGATAAAGTATTTACCTGGTACAAATACATAAGTAATAAGTTTGGCGGAAAGTTTCTTCAGAAAGCTGTTGTCTGTGTTCATAAATATGGGGATCTTAAAAAAAAAAACCGTTGAATAGAATACAGATTTTAAAAACTGAAAAATCCAACACCTATTAGCAATCATTTTAAAAAATCAAATTTTAAAATGATTACAAGGCTTAGGTTGAGCTTCTTTTGTTAGTTAAGGTTGAGTTGTCAGTCAATTTATGTACTTCTTTTCTTAGTTAAGGTTGAGTTGTCAATCATTTTATGAGTTTCTTTTGTTAGTTAAAGTTGAGTTGTCAATCATTTTATGTACTTCTTTTGTTAGTTAAGGTTGAGTTGTCAATCATTTTATGAGCTTCTTTTGTTAGTTAAGGTTGAGTTGTCAATCATTTTATGAGCTTCTTTTGTTAGTTAAGGTTGAGTTGTCAATCATTTTATGAGCTTCTTTTGTTAGTTAAAGTTGAGTTGTCAATCATTTTATGAGCTTCTTTTGTTAGTTAAGGTTGAGTTGTCAATCATTTTATGAGCTTCTTTTGTTAATTAAGGTTGAGTTGTCAATAATTTTATGTACTTCTTTTGTTAGTTAGGGTTGAGTTGTCAATCATTTTATGAGCTTCTTTTGTTAGTTAAGGTTGAGTTGTCAATGATTTTATGAGCTTCTTTTGTTAGTTAGGGTTGATTTGTCAATCATTTTATGTATTTCTTTTGTTAGGAATGGCGGTGAGGAAATTGCTTTAAGTTGTGAGAGATTGTCATCTCGAAAGGGAACAATAAACCTTTTGAAATAAAAGATGGATATCCATTCATTGAACACACCTTTGAGATGAACTCATTCATTTCTTCGAATGAAACTTCTTGCTGTAGATGATCAGGTAAGTCACGCATCAACAAAACACTGCCAGGGACAGCCTCACCTCTGGACGAGAACAATCATTAAACAAGCAAGAAAACAACTTTGATGCGTTTAATTTATTTTATTTTAACAGGACGACCATGATAACAGTGTTTATTTTTTTACAGTGTATCGGTTTTATATTCTGTATAAATTTCGTTAATATTAATAATACCAAATTGTTTTGATTAGTATGATACTAGTATATACAAAGGTGTTACATTACCTAACACCTAATTTCTAACACCTAAAAAGCAAGCTAAAACCTCACCAGGTACCCGCCGATTCAAAAATATACCAGTGGTGAGTGGACAGACAATCAAATGAAAAATTAATCTGTCTGTAAAAAATTCCACTGCCCATAAAATTTGATTCAAGATGACATATTTCAACATATTGATGGTTTGCTTGTAAATTATTTTGGCAGATTTCAACATTCAGACCCAGGATGTTTTGGGCAATAGATATTATAAAGCACGGATAGACAAACGGTGATAGTAGAACGAATAAGGTTTCATAACATTCACCTGTGAACTCTCCACACTAAGCCCAAGTACGATTCAACCCGATCAATCAATGATACACTGAGATGTTGCTCCAGCATGAATGATGTAACAGCCTTTATGCGACCCAAAAATTCAACCCTAAGACAAATTACGCTCTCGTCAGAAACGAAGTTCTGTCACAAAACATGCATGCTATATTTCCACACAAATTTATACATCTATTTAAGAAATTTGATGAAAGACTATGAACTTAATAGCTAGCATTTAAAACTATATATAAATATCTTTATTAATAAAGGTTTACAGTAATAATGATAAACTTCATAGCTAAGGATTTAAAACATAGTGTATATTGTGAAATTGTAAAAATCGGCTTACTTTGGTGACATCTTATTGGTCAAAATTGCTGCAATGTTGCTAAGACAGTAGCCATACAACAGTAGCCCAGTGATAAGGACAAAAAGCACAATAAATTCTCCTTTTGTGGTGTTTGCAGTGATATCACCGTAGCCTGTTGAAGTCATTGTGGCTGCGGCCCAGTATAGTGTTGTTACGTACACTGATGACAAAGTGGTGGTGTTTGTAATGCCAGCGGACACTGCCCAACTGTCAGCAGCACAACTAAATAAAAAAACAAAATGGTAGGTGTGTGGAAACCTTCAACGTTCCAATAACAATCACAGAAACAATATGCTTTGCACCTGCAAACCTGTTGTAAGAGCATGTTTAACATCTACAATAAAACATAGCTAGTGTTCAAAATGTTGTATTTGGTGACCACACCATTCTCTCTCAAATTCGATGAAAGCAAAGAAACTAAGAGTAGAACGTGAAGGTTTACTTCATTCCGTGGCAGGCCTGGAAGATCCAGACACAAGCGCAAATATGTGTAGCACCCAGTATAAGTAAGGATAACTTCATAATGCGAATATGAACGATATTGTATCTGATTTCATTTTCCAGTGTGTTAAACAACATGGACACCTGAAATTCAAGTATCATTAAAATGACAAAAGTATCACACTTTTACCATGAAATCCTAGGTTTTATAAGTAGTGCGCAAAAGGAGATAATCTCCGAAAATCTAGTAAAGCAATAAATGAGTTTTATAATAACAAATCTAGATTCTTTAAAGAAAAAGCGATTCTCTGAATATTTCATGTGGAAATTATATTTATAACAATATCGTATTTCCTCTAATAAACGCTGCGACATTAAACTTCAACTTTGGAAGCGGAATTATTTAGAGGGTGGCATTTATTTAGAAAAACAAATGGAGAGGGGGGAGAAGTTTTTAATTTTAATTTTTTAAAACACGCAACAAAGATTTATATAAAAACACAAGAACGCCATAAAGTTAAAAAAACAAATTTCAATATCCTCGTCAATTATGTGGAAATTCTCATAACTATCTTCAGTAACAGACTCTGTTGCAACGAAAAACCGACTACTCATTTTTGTCATTATTTGTTGAAAATATTGTCAAAAGAAAGCAACCAAGGTTCTTATGAAGAAAATTAGTATGTTTTCTAACAAACAATGCAGCATTTATTGGAGGGTGGTGTTTATTATAAAAATCCTCCAGAAGTGCAGTGTTTATTTGATGGTAGTGTTTACTAGAGGAAATATGGTATTTATAGTTTTGGATTACTGATGGTGAGAATGAGGTAAACAAAAAAGAGACGTAACCTTTAGAAGTTTTAAAAGTCTGTTACTTCTGAGAAAAGTAGCAGTGAGCCATACATCATACGTGGTTGCATTCGTTAATGCAAACAACTCCAGCGGGAAACAGGAGATAACATCAAACCAGAACAATGGACTACGCAAACACAATCGCCATAATACCTCTCTATCTTCAAGAAAACCTGTTTACGAAACAACACTGACAGTCAACTTCTATACCTACACAAGTTTTTCAAGGTGAGTATGACTTACTATTCAGTTCCTAACATTTAATTATATTTGATGTTAAAACACATTCATTCATTGAAGTTGTCTCATACTGATAATAAAAAGGAGCAAAAATAATATTATTTTGAGATCGTGATACCATTGTTTTCGTCGTAAACAGCTGTGCAGGTTTTCACACATAAGTCAAGTAAAAAGATGAAATCAATAATGTAGAGCATCCCGAAGATCAATTTGAAGTTGGGGGATTTGCCATAACCGGGATTTGCAAAGCTTGTGCCATAGCAAGCAACGTAGGAATGCACAAATGCATATAGAACAACAAGCCCAGCAATAAACATGTGCCACGATGTCAAGAAGGTTGTGTTTGGATGAAAGATCACTCTTTTGCTAAAACACTCACTTTTAATTGATTTAGTAGTTTGTTAAGAGAATAAAATAGACATGCGAGCCAACTTGTAAACACTACCTCTTACCTCGTGCCCTTTGAAGAATTCTTAAAATAGAAAACAACAACATTAATAATAATTAATATATATAATATATATATAAATATATATAATCAATATAATTTGATGTTAAAATTTTAAGAAAACCAATTGCATTTTTTGAATAAATGAAATAATGGCTATACTTACTTTTACAAAATTAAATCAAGCTTCACTAGTCTCACCTTATCACAGTCTTTCTGTATTTTGTCAGTGAGTCTAATGACAGCCTTATCAATGGTGAATCTCTTCTTGCGAGGACCAGTTGGTTGCACGTCCTTGTTGCGGATGTGTTCGGCAGCCTCCTCACAACGCCGTTCAATAACTTCCGAAATATGTTTTCCAGCTGATAGGTTTAGAGAGAGAGAGAGATGATGTAAGTACTAGTAAGCCAGGATTGCAAGCACTCTACCAAATGAGCTATCCTAACCTTATGTAATAAACCGCTATCAAAGTCATTGTTTTTATCTATCATTCACTGGTCCTAACTGGAGTTAAATTGCCAAATAAGATTCTTAAAAAACCTTAGTAATAAAAATCTTCCATAAATGATTAAAGGGGAAACAAATTATAAAAAAAACTTGAGCTTTATCAATTCAAAAGAATATTGTTGTGTCACAGCCATATTTGTTTACATCCCGTGGACTTTCGGCTGCCAGAACCTCATATACAACATAAAGTGGAATGTAAATGGTAGCGCAGTTATGGTAATAAAAATGTGATGTTACATTGTGTGTTTTTATTTTGTTCACTTGTTCTGAACATAAACATGCACATACTTCAAATACTTGTTTTTCTACATCTGCACAGTTAAAAAAAATATTTTTAAAACAGCTACTCTAACGTGTTCTTTACAAAAAAATGTTATTATTAAAATATAGATTAAACATTCTTCTCATATATTTTATTTATATTTAACTTTAAATAAGTTATCATCAATGTTTTTAAAAGACAAACCGGCCTTTTAAGTAACCAACCAATAATAAAATATGCAATCGTGAAATTCACCAACCTTCCGGGAAGTGCTTCACCACTTTGGCCAGGTCGGTCCTATCCAGCATTGAAAGTTCACAGTACGAAGCTGCCCTCGCCGTTGCACTTTGTGGTATATTCAGCTGAAGTTGCACCTGAACACATGAGTCAGACTAATGTTATTTACACTATGACGGATGACAATCATTAGTCAATCCTCGTAGATGAGAAAAACATCACTGTTTGAGATAACTTCTATTTCAAACTCTGTGGCATCACATCTCTGTGAAATTTTCTGAATGAAGAAGCTATTCAGATTGATCAACTATCTGTCCTACGGTTCAGTTTGTGTAACAAATACATCAAAATCCACTAACTTCGAAAACTTCAAAATCCACTAACTTCATCCATCTAACTTCGACAGGACACAACAAAATACATCACCAATTTTAATAATTGGCCGCCTCAAACGCAACAAACAACCAAGTAAGACACATATATATCTGCTTGTACACTCACCTCTCCAAAGAAACTACCCTCACGTAAAATAATTGGTGGCTTTTCCTTGTTGTCCTCATCGATAATCTAAAGTAAATCAAATCAAATCAATGTATTTCGTGCTTATCAAATTTGGGTAAATATCTGTGCACAAAAACAAATAGCACAGGAACGTTGCAAATAGTGAAACACTACAAAATACACAACAACCTCATATTGATAAGTTATATTTATATATATTTATATATATAGTTATATTATATATACAACAAACTTTTCAAAATATGGTGGTATGGTGGTATGGTGGTATGATACTCTCACAATCTTCTCAAAAGTATAATCTCACATAAAAAAGAAGTCTATTGAACATATCTATTCGAGCGTACGTCTTTATTATAAATGGAAATAACAAATGTTTCATGCTAGTGGGGAATTAAAAAGGTCAACATCAAAACACCGGACATGCTATTTCTATTTATAATAAATTCTAACTAAAAATTTATATAACCGATTTTACCATTATATTTATATCAACACTATTCCGTGTACTACCACTTTAACAATATAGTGTTTTAAGTATAACATATATGGTTTGTGTTACCTCCACTGCACCTTTCTCGATGTAAAACAAAGTATGCCGGATATCGCTGGCAGAAAAGATAACTTGCTTCGGCAGAAACATCACTGGCTGTATTACCATGGTGATCATTCTTTTGAAGTCCTCTCCTACCCCACGGAACATTGGAGCCTGGTATTGAGAAATATTGATTTTATTATCATTAAAAACACGTTTTGCATAGCTGGTACCCATCCCTTTACATTAGGGGGAGGAAGTAGACAATTTTGGAAAATGCAATACTGTATTATAAAAAAACACAAAATACAACACTTCTAAAAGTTGCTTTGTGTATCAAAAATCAAATCAAAGGTGGATAGTAGTAACTCTGAGATATGATATAACTCGTTAAACCTTTAAGTCCTTTAACTTTTGTGAGCAAGAAAAAAAAATGTTCACAACCTAAATCATATAAAGAAAAGAATCTAAAAAAACATGAGATTTCAAAACCTTCCTTAATAACCGTATTTTTGACCTGTTCAAGTATGTGTTGACATGGAGTACCTGTTCAAGTATGTGTTTGTTTAGTGTTAATGATATTTCCGCTTGAAACACATAAGGGAAGTCGGAAAACATCTTCACTTTAACAGTTCCTTGGTGGCGACTCCACTAAACATAAAAATGAAAAATCTATTTTGTTAGTTACTTTCAAACACTGAATGAAAGAAAAATAGACTCATTATTTAAAAACACAACTCCCTTCTTATTCTTAAATTAACTACCAATTTTGCAAAGTTTTTTTTATTTTCTAATATAACATAATAGTATATTAAAGAAATCACTTACGAGATGGTGATAGAAATCCTTCACTTTTCTTTGTGTGTCCATGCATACGCATTTATCTTTCTAAAGTCAATTCAATATGAATTAAACAAAGGTTTTACGCAAATTAAAGGAAAGACTTTGAACTCTAATTGTAACTAGTTCTAAAGAGATAAACATTAACATGTTTCGGCTAAGTTCTAGCTATCATCTGAACAAAGAAAATATACAAATCTCGTAAATATACACTAAAAATAAAAATGCTGCGAAATCGTAAAACAGAGAATGTGGAAATATGTAAAGTATAGGTTGCAGAAAAAATAAGACAGATGGTAAAGGAATGTTTTGATATATCCCTCAAAGTAGTTCATAAAAGTGGTTTCCAACACAGATCATAGTAAACTGCACAACTTCTCAACTGCTTTTTAAATAAACAAAATAAAATCAAAATCAGTTCAGTATTTCTCACTCAACCTCCATTGTGATATTACTATCAAACAAAAGCTTTACCATTAACTGTATGAACGAACAACATAAATTACAATTGTAATTAACATAAATTACCAGGTGTTCAGAAATGACATCAATCCTGTGAATATAACGAGCTCGTTTTGAATCGGCATTTGTTAATGTTGACGCCATGTAACCAAGAATCGGGCCAAAGAAGAAACCAATACCAATAAGCATACTTGCTACAGAATACCATTTCTCGTTCGCGTTCACAGCGTGAATGTCACCGTAACTTTAACAAAAATGTTGCCTGTGTTTATATATATATCTATTATCAGCTTAATCACTTGTCAAAAATCAAAATTTAAAATTTCCCCCTTATTCCCTCCCAACTTTCAGATCAAAATTTTTATACCCCCTATGGCAATCTCCTGGGATCAATGAATTTAAGTATATAAGTGAAAATAAATATGTCTGTCAACCTACAATGATAATATAAAAACGCTAAAATGATTATGTAAGTTATATATATATATATATAATATATAAACATGAAAGTTCAAAGAACCAATGTTGCCAAAATCACACCACAATGAAATATATAATTATTTACCCGGTTGATGTTGCAGTGATTGTAGCCCAATACAAACATTTTATGTAACGCTGCAGCGTTGTAAGCATTTCCATGTCTGGGAAAAAAAGACAAAAAACAGTAAAAGATAACGGAAATATCAAGGAAACTCCAACAAAATCCTGTCAAATCCATGTGGAAAAATAACAAAACACAAAAGTGTACTTAAAGTGAGCAATATTGTTTCTGGAGAGATTAAATGCATATGAAAACAAATTTTAATTACAAAGTTCAAATCATAACATTTACTTTCCATCAAAATGTTAGGTGTTCTAGAAACAAATTTAAGTCCCCATCCTTGTTCAAGTACGTTTAATTTAAAGTAAACAATCCCAAATGCACTAACGTTGTTTTTTCATCACAGCCCAAGACTCGTGATGACACAAAACTACATCAACTTCTGATTCGTTTGGGCAAGCGATTGAGTACCACCCGCATGAAATAGAATGCATGAGCATACATGCCACAAAGAAATACTTCAATGATCTTATCGCTTTTGTATTGACACCCAGTTGGTCCTCGTATTTTCCTGCGCAAAAACAAAGATTTAGGATACATTTTCAAAGCAGCTACATTCGATGTATTTGTTCTCTTTATTCGGGATGATAAATGTGTTGCAATTATTCACAGACAGACAATATTATTTTAACTAAACTTAGATAGAGGAAAGAAATGATAACAAAAGTTCAAGATGCTATTGTAATATATCATAATCAAGCAAAGAAAAACCCGAGAAGCACATGGTAATACTTTCGTTTTCGTAATTTTTTATTTTTATTTTTAATTGGTTGTCCGCTGACCAATTACCAATCATAAGTAAAGCAGATAGAAGAAACACAAAACGAAACTTTACCAAAATATATTTACCAAAAAAGCTTGTAAGTGAGTAAAATCGTAGAATTCGATTGCATTTTAATACATTCAAAATTGTATAAGGTTTCGCAGATAGCATAGCAAACAGATCGAATGGAATTATTGACAACAAATCCAAACAGAAAGTGTTTGTCAGATATTGTTTCCAAATTTTCTTTCTGTCGGTAATTAAAGAACCTTCTTTTCTGAACGCCAAATGAAACTTCAGAACAATGTTGATGCCATACAGTAAATCAAACAAAATTAATACGTATATTAGGCCAGGAATATCCGATTTAAAAGAAAATCGAAATGTCACTGCTAAGGAAGAGAAAATACTTGAAGCAGCTATAAAACCATCCCAGCACTGAAACCATAGGGATGTCGGGTGTATGTACTTTTCCTTTCCGGAAAAATATGAACCAAAGCTATCTGCAACCTTATTAGACATAAGGTTGCAGTTTATTGTAGAAAAAACTTTTCTCAGTTCTTGATATATACTTTACTCATCTCAGTTCTCAAATCGGTTCATTTTCGTAACTGAAATTCGAACGTTTGATTCGAAATAGAATGGTATCATTTTGATGTTTACACACTTTTTTTTTAAGCATAGACTTGATTCGGCCAGGGTCAAGAATTCGTAACTTTTAACTCCAAATCAGGCTGAAATATTCTTAGCATATTCCTATTTATTCTACTTAAAATAGGTTTTATTCTTATTTTTTGTTCCATAAAAATTTCTTAAAATGAAGTTTTTTCTTCTATACTGTGCGTACATGTTTTGATCGCGTATGTATTGACATTGCGCAACTTGTCACAATTTATAAATACATATCTTATTTTCTTCTATCAACTTTTGCAAATTCAGCTATATTTCAGCAATATATTCTCCAACACAGTAGAATTCTCGCCCTGGGCATATTCCTAGAATATTCTTCACAAAATCCCCATTTTCACCTTGCTATTCTTATAAAGCGTATTCTTATAGAAAAAAGCGTGTATTGTTTTTTCAACTGAAATACAAGCAATTTGTGGATTTGTGGACTATTTTATAAAAAGATATTTATTAGCCCAAGAACTTGATGTTATATATTTTTATGGAATCAAAGTGTAAAATTTAAAGGGGTGTTGAAGTGTTTGTTGAAAAGAACATATAATGTTTGTCAGACAAAGATAAAGAGAAAAAGATAAAGACAATTTAAACTTTCAACACCCCAAGTCGGTAATATTTCTGGAAAATAATTGACCTATTTCGGCAAAATTAAAAACAAAGGTTTGTTTTAAAACACGCAATTGAAATTACCGACTCCGCTATCTCGAACTCTGCAGGTACCGGGAGAAGGAAATGAAAAATTCAACTTTTGGGAGGAAATCGCCAACTTAGACTAATTTCTATCATTAAGTGGTGTACGAATAAGGTGAATAAGAAAAAATATTTTATTTTCCAAAGAAATAAAAAAATGACGACAATTTGCATTTTATCTCATTTTGTTCTTACTGGATTCTAAAGAATCAAATTCGTCATCGGTTACATCTCAGCTTTTAGCTCGTCGTTATGCGCCCATTATTGCAATTTAAATTTCATCTTTCGTGAGTATTGAAGCCGTCGAGGTCGTCGTTCAACTCTTTAAACGGATCATCATCATTATTGAATGCAATCGATTGGTCATTTTCAGAGATTTTAGTTTTTCGGAAGCAGTTGGTTTCGCTGATAACACTCCTTGATGGAAACAAGCAACTCTAGCGTTTTTAACAGTGTCAATTTTAAATAGATATATGTAACTACCTGCGTTTCCATCGATCTAGTCATCCAGATGATGCTTTAAAAAATGGCGTAGTCAAGTTAAATTGCGCGCGTGGTTTTTAGTGAATAAGATTTTCATCGAAAAAAACCATCCAGTTTGTCGGAGTCACTTTCGTGCAATTTTCACCAAAATATCCACCCATTTGTGGTATAGGGTTCTTTGGGAAGATTTTGCAGCAATATTTCCGGCTGAGTCATTAAAATAAAACAACACCGTAAAATTCTTACATATAAACTCCCAATTCTCAGGAATTAACTGAGGGAACTTTGCATCCCCATGAAATCAACTTTAAGATTAAACCAGATTTGCATGCGTCTAATCTTTCGATGCAGCTAAACTTAAAGCGTTTAAAACATTGTATAGTTTTTTGACGAGTTGGATATCTGTGTGATAGCCAAAAATTATTTCAAACACTGTGTTGCTATCAGCTATTCACCGGTTTTACCGCGAAATCGCGAAAAATTTTGTCGTGGAGCCACGGAGAACATAAGTATCAGCAAGTATCATGAAGCAAAGCTTGTTGAACAAGACTCGTGATTTAGAACGGTAAATACTTTCTACACACTAGCTCGTGCCAGTGACGTCATTATTTCGAGTAACAAAACTGAAATATAAATGATGCGGCGATGGAAATAAAGAAGCAAGAAAAAACAGTGTGAGTTATTTTTTTTACCTGGTTAGTTGGTGAGAAAACAAACTGAGTAAAGAATAATGATGGAAGATTAGGAAAAACGGTAGGCTATTTCCGTCTATAGCGTAAGTTAAATTATAGTTAATTTCCGGATTATGACATGAACATGTGTTGAAAATACTTTAGCTAGCTATATCTAGCTATATGCGTCCTGCAAAGTTAATCAATCAAAATGAATCTTATTACTGTATTTGCATCCTAATCACAAAATAACTACCTAAGTTATTTCCTAGCAACAAGTTAAAACAATTGAAAGATGAAGTTGGTCTCTCCCAATACAGAATATTTTTTTATATATAGAAACACAATCAACAAGAACAAGAATAACTACTAAATTATCGTCCTAACAATAACATATATAAATAAATTTCTCTAATATATTTGCATAAATTGTCTTTTTAAGGTGACATTGCCATGGTGACAATTTTGCAAAGTAATTCAACTTGGTGAACGTTCATGCTCTTAAACTTCCACATAAACTGTGGTGTTGGAAGTGTGACTTGACCAGATAATATATTCGTAATTTCAAGGATAGCAGTTACACCACAACTGGCAGCACCAATTCCTGAAGATGGTTGTTTTGGAAAATTGAACCGGAGAATGTTGACATTGGCAAACTTTGCAAAATCAGGTACAATTTCATTGATTGCTATATAAAACCTTTTCAATTTTAGACACAATACTTTGATTTAATTTTAGCTTAATTACACTTACTACTATCACTATTTATGCTATCGATCTTAACTACCCCCCCCCCCCCCCCCCCCCAACATCAAAATATGACTTGATGTTGTTTACCATATGCGATGTAGATAATTCTGCCCATACCCAAAGTAATGTTGGTAAATATGACATGAATTTATCTTTCGGAAATTTTCTAATAACGAGTTATTATTATCAAAATATCTTTCTTGAAAAAGTGTAGAAAGTGAATCTGGATTTACTCCATTGGATTCTGTATTATACAGTTTTTAATCCCATGTTTTAAAGGTAAAGCAAAATAAGGTCACGGTCTCTTTCTGTTATGTTTTGGTTATTTAACCAATGTTTAACCATCTTCAACTTGTTTCTTTATCATAATAGCAGCTTCATTGAATTTTCTTAAATCATCCAAATCTGTTTTAGAGAACAGATGCCGATGCTCTCAATATGCACAGCTTTATTTGGAGTGTTCTACAAGGAGTGTATTGACGGATTGAGAAGGTTTTGATAGGTTATCTAAAATATGATTATGGAATTGTTATTCCATTGATTCTTTTAGGTCCTTCATTTTGTTCATGTTTTCTCCCTTGATTGCACTTTTTGACATATCCAGAGTGATTTCTGCCTAAATATTAAAATATTTTGAATAAAATATTCATCAATTGTTAAGCGAAATATATTTATTGCACTACATTGATATGCAATTTATGTGTTATAAAACGATGAATAAAAATTACTGTGATCTTACCGTAAAATTTCTGTAGATTAAAATCACTTTTGAAATTTCGAATCACACCCTTGTTTTTTGTTTGTATGTGTGGTTTGCTTGTACCTTTGCTATATCCAACTTGGTAGTTGAGTATCATCTAAATATAATATATATATTTAAACTTGTAGGAAAGCAGTACATGGTAAGCTGTCAGATAAAAATCGTAAAGAGAATGATGAATAAAGTTGCAGAAAATGTAAATGTTTGTTGATTTAGAAATATTGTAAAGAAATATATTTGTACGCAGAAGCCTTATATCTGAGTGTTTTGAAATATCCCATCGCTGTTGTTTATTTTGATAGTTTTTTGCAACAAAAATGAATATAGTAAGATAGTAAGAAATTAAAATATCCAACAACACTTTCTTAGTACCAATATTTTCTGCAGATTTTTTTTTCAGTCCAATTTTGGTATTCGTAGCAACGGCCAACTTCCAAGGGACAAGATAAATATAAAATGCTTATGATGTCTTGCTTTAGTTGCCACAATAGCCTTTCTATAATAAAAAGTTAGAAGAACGAATAAAATAACCGTACTCATTAAAACCTACAAACCCAACCTAAAGTCCACGAAAAAGCGCGAATCTTAAACTTTTTAATTAACCTTCGACACCTCAACGCGTCATTTTCTCACAATTAACCTCTCTCGTTATTTTACGACACTTTTAAGCACAATTTAATTTATCTATGTAACCACTCTGAAGATGCCCTACTACACAGATGTAGGTCGAAATATCAGCATCGAATAAATAATATTGCTTTCGAAATTATTAAAAGCTTCTTAGGCCTCTTTCATTATCAAACTCTACGCCCGACCTAATATCTTCAACCTTCTCTGTTAGACAATTAATGTTCAAAATTCTTAAGCAATTATAATACTGCAATTTATGAAATAAGTTAGTTAATTTTCACGAGGAAAAGTATTTCTCGATGATTATGTCTGCGAATCGTTCATTATAAAATATTTCACAAATAAAAGCTTTTTTCGCAAATGGGTCAAGAAGTTAAAATTGAGTTTGAATTTGAGTTCAAATGTAAAAAATCCTTAGCGGAAAGAGGGGGAACAACCATATGATAGTTTTAGACTGATTATAATTATTCAACTTGGGGTGATAGAATTGCTAACAGCACACTACAAACATTTGACTAGATTCAGGGTCATAAACGGCAAACTCGAAGATCCTTAATTAAATCAATTAAGTTGCATGCTGATGTGAAGTACCAATAGTTCCATACTTTCTGGGTGTACGCTTCCCTCTTTATTCACTTCCGGAGCGTGTCTAAAAAAAGATTTTACCACCATTATCTATTTAATATATTTTCGTACATATTATCTTAAGGGAATAAAAAGTGCAATTTTGTTGTCAGTATGAGCGAAGGGAAGACGTTTGGGAGGAACGCGTTGTGAGTCAGCGATAAAAATCGCTTGTGTGTGGTAGGCTTAAAACTCCTTCTATAAAGTATACCTTGCTGTTTCTTTTGTCACCGAATCTTTTAACCTATTGTAACAAAAGATTGCTACGCGAACTTCTTCTAAAAATGTCTTCAAACATTCAACCGAATCAATATGGCCTTGGCAATAATAATTGCCATTATAATTGATCTCTTCAAGCTGTCTTATATTATGACAAACAGAGGATTTTTGTTAACATCGACGCATCTTTTTTTTCTTTCTACAATTTTGTTGTCGCATGTTTGTATGATTCTAGTGTTTCTGCTTGATGCTTGATTTTCTATTTAAAAAACTCGAAATTCGAGTTTTACTCGCCAGAGTAGAACGAGCTAGTGTGTAGAAAGTATTTACCGATTTAGAACATATCATCATATCGATTCAAATCAATGGTTTTCAAGATGGAATCAAATTTGTCACTCCCGCAAAAAAATTCTAAGGTGAATGTACAGTGATTGCGCATGCGCCATGCGGTTGTCGTAAAGATAGCTTTCGCGGTAAACATAGCCACTACGAATTTAAAAATTAGTTTGTGGAGCAACCTTGCTGGGTAAAATTAGTACAATTGAACCCGCACCAAATTTAGTATAGCGATTCATTATCATCATTTCATAAATTATCGTATCAATTAGTATGGAAATAGTTGAAAATTGGTTTCTTAAAACATTTTTTCTGAAATGTATTATTAGGGTGGGTGGGGTTGTGCGTGTGGGTGTGGCAAAATGGGTCGTACGTGACGAATAGCCATTTTCTCCCAAACAATGCTTTACAAATAATTCATCATTATGGATTGCATCATCCCAAAACCTACTGATGTGATAAAAATAAAATTATAATTTTTTCCAGAGCAGAGTGTTTAAAAAGTGAGGTTGCCTCCTGGAACTTGATTCAGGTAAATTTTGATTTCTGGCATATTTAATTTTCAATTCTACTTCTTCTGAAACTCTCTATGTGAATTTTACAAATTTTATGGGAATGAGATGAACAATTCTGTTTATTTTTTTTCAAAATATGAATTCAAATGTTTTGATATCAGCATGATGATGTTCATGGATTTTTCAATTTTATTAAATGCATACAACAGGTGGTGCACAACGTGTCAACCTGGTTCACTTGCGTAAACTTTCTAGCTTTCTTAATTTCTAAAACTGGTCTGTAATTACAAGCCAAAAAGAGAACAACCAACCAACCATGCAGACATACAAGCTGCACTTGCATTGGTAGAAGAAAATGGCTGCAGCATTAGAAAAGCTGCAAAAGAGACTGGGGTCTTGCGAGAAATATATACTTCGTCAATGGAGAAAACTTGGTGCACCATCACAAAAAGGTAGTGGAGGGTTCCAGTCAGAACTCATTGAAACTGAAGAACAACACCTTGTGGAATTAATTGTTTCTTAAAAACTAAATAAGGAGTTTTCGTTTCTTGACAATGTTCCTGGAAAGGATTGATCGAATTAAAAGTTAAAAAAACGCTGGTTAGGTGAGATTGGCATGAGAAAACTTGAGATTCTCTTGAATGCCTTGTGCAGAAAATCTCACAGCTGAAACACTCTAATTTTCTTGAAATGAACATAAAGCATATAATGAGAATAGGTTTTTTGATGTTCCAGATGCTATATATATCACCCCAGCCTATTCCAGAATTTTCAATACAGATGAGAGTGGATTTAACACTAACCCAAATCAGAGAAAAATGTTTTTAAAGAAGTCTGCGAAAGATGCATACCTAATAACACCTACAGCTGACAAAGCAATGTATACCATCCTTGTTACTGGTAATGCTGCTGGTGACTTTTACCTCCCAATGGTTGTTGATAAGGCTAAGCACTTTAATGAGAGCTGGACTTTGAATGGACCCAATGATACACAATATGCGGTGTCCGGCTGGATGGCAGATGTCGTATTTGAAATTTGGTTTGGGAGCACCTTCATCCCTTATGTAGAACACCTCAAAGGACTCAAGGCAAAATGGAGTCGTATATTGCTCAGATTTTACAGAGAAAGTAGAATGGCGGCAGTGGATAAAGGTTCATTCCCCACATTAGTCATCATTATCATCATTTACATTTTTCACGTCTATTTTCAATGCTAGCATGGGGCAGACAGGGTTTCAACAGATGATATTTCCCACAATTTTGTAGGTTTAATCATTGGATGATTCATTGGAGCAGATGTTTTTTACAGCTGGATGCCCTTCCTAACGCCAACTCCAGTGAGAGGGAAATCAGTAGTGAGTTAAACCACGCAAGATACCAACTTTGCATTTTAAACTCCGTGGCAGCAGTGCATAAAGGGCATGGGTGCTTATATCCATGAGATCAAAGATGTTACATGACCCGCATACCCGCTGAAGTGAAGAAGTTATGGGAATTCAGAAAATTTAATTGGTGGTTTTAGAGGGTTTGGCCTTATAATGCCGAAGCGGTCAATTTAGAGAAATATTTGAAGCCTGAAGATGATGATGATACACCTGATGACATAGGTAGCCCCAGACGACTCCTCAGAGAATTCATCATATTAACAATTGCTACTGAACCATTGCCTCAAATATTAGCAGCTGTTGAAAGCTCAAGGAAAAAGCGGAAACGTGTTTAGAATTCACAGGGAGAAGTTTTGACAGCGGAAAACATGGTTGAACGCCTTCGAGTGGAACAAGAGGAACGTGAAGCTAATAAAGATAAGAAGCACCTCAAAGAAAACAAAAATAGCTGCTACTGTAAGGGGAGACTTAACTTTGACAAAAAAGCAAAGTTCCTTCAGAAGAAGACTGATGATGATGATAATGATGATGATGACATCACATGCATTGTTTGTAACCGGAGATCAAGGATAAAAAAGTGAACAATGGGTTATTTGTGATATATATATGTGATGAATACTCTTGTCCAAAATGTATTCCTGGTGGCACTGACCTATCTGATGACTTATTGCAAGAACTGCATTCAAGATGACTAAACAAAAGCAAAAAAAAGAGACTGAAATCTAAATGTTGTTTGATGTCACTTGTTATTGCTTATTTCTGAAAAGCTTCCGTGAAATGCGTACTAATTACTTTTAAAAGCTATAAACTTTTGTTGGACCATTGTGCCCCAATTTAACCCGGCCTCAACCATCTCCACATGATTTCAACAACACTACATTTGCACATTATAGAAGTACTCACTACTGATTTCCCTCTCACTGGAGTCTTTTTTGAGCTGATCTCCATCGCTGATGTAAGGACGTGTTTTTGTGGTTCAGAGTATTGAGGATTTTGTGAGTGTTTATTTGCGCTTTCTATCTTATCCTTTAGATAAGACATTTGACATAGGACGCTTCACATTGCAGCTATCCTTGTCTTTGTTTCTACCGTTTGTTCCTTGTTGCGGTTTTTCACATCCCTCAAATCTACAAGTTTTCAACATCAATCATTTTCCGGGTTGTTGAGGATTTTCGGAAGCTTGGGTTGTAACCCCAGGGGACTGCCTCATATCCCGAAGAAATAGGATTTTTGAGTGTGGGAAACCTATACTTTTCAATATCATTATTACACCATATTTCACTTATCAATATATTTTCCCTTACAACTGCTGAGCGCAATTACCAAGAAATTATCTACAAATTAAAATCCTTTTTACGGTGAACTTCCGTTCATAATTATCTCTAATTAGAAAATTCTTTTGTGGCTCTCCATCCTTATTGCACCCGAGTAATTATCAAACTATTCTACAGTTGTATATAACTGTATTAATACACCTTGCCTTATAACATAAACCTACTTTACCCTAGATCAATGTCAACAATCAGACTCTTTACGTACATCTTATTACTGTTGTGAATATATTTGTTCTGATTTTAACGCCCGTCTACTTGCCACCGGGCGGACTTCTTCTGGTCAGTTTATTGATACATCAGAAAAAATGCATGCATGCTCATATTGCAAATATGAACTACGAACTACAGCAGGAATATGCCGCCATATGCAAAAGTGCCCAAAAAGACCGATACCAAATGATACACACCAACCAAGTACACCAGCTAACATAACTCAATCCTTTTCTACTTTCCAATCTACAATGCTTCTTAAAGACAAACAAACTTTGAATGTGAAAAATGTCACGCGAAAAACATTTCTGCTGTTATTATTGCTTGCGGCTGGCGATGTGGAGAAATGTCCTGGTCCCGTACAACCGTTTAATCAACGAGGTATGTCGATAATACATCAAAATGTGAGGGGCCTACTATCGAATTTACCTCATATCGAAAGCTTCATCGACAAACATCGACAAATCGACATTCTGACTTTGTCAGAAATTCACCTCACAGATTATAACGAGAATGATGCACTGTATGAAATACCCGGATATTCCTTCTTAAAACGTAAGCGCGAAAGTGGCATTGGAGGCGGCGTGGCTGTGTACGTGAGAAATGGGATAGATTTTCAAAGGAGACAAGACCTGGAAAGTGGGGAGCTAGAAAATCTTGTCATTGAGGTATTTATTAAACGATCAAAGAGTTTCTTTGTATCAACGTTTTATAGACCTCCCGATACATCAAAACATTTACATCCCGAGTTTAATGACAGATTTAATCATTCACTGACTTTATTAAATAGCTTGGATCGCGAAGCCATTGTTATTGGTGATATGAATGTGAACTATGCTATAGAAAATAGCAACAAGGAATTTAAGGATATTTTAAAGTTAAATGGGTTTAACCAAATCATCAAAAAACCTACCAGAATAACAGATACGTCATCAACAATAATAGATATTATTGCTACGAACACACCAGCAAACATTTCTAAGAACGATGTTATTTCTACAAGTATTAGCGACCATGAGATGGTTTACGCAATTAGAAAAATTAACTGTTTGCGATTTAGTCCAAAAGTTATTCGCTGTCGCAACTATTCGCGTTATAATAAAGACACGATGAACGCAGAAATTCAACATACGGATTGGAGAAGTGTTTTTGCTGCAACCAATGCAAATCGCGCGCTCGAAGCATTTACAGAGACGTTGCTTGCCATCTTTAACGCACATGCGCCGCGCATCGAGAAAAAAGTCAAAGGCAGGCCATGCGAGTGGCTTGACGCGCAGTTGAAAGAGCTTATGAATGATCGCGACAAGGCTCTTCGAAAATACCGAAAATCGCGTAGAGACGAGGATTTCGCAAATTACAAACGACTGCGAAACAAAACCAATATGCAGCTGCGAAAATCGAAGGCGAAATACCATCACGACCTGATCGAAGAAAACTCCCTAAAGCCGAATGATTTTTGGAAAACCGTCAAAAAGGTTTTTCCAACAAAAAATAAAATCAACATCACCTTAAAAGCGACCGATGGTGAATCATCTGCCAATATCTTTGCTACATTCTTCAGCAGCACGGTTGACAAGTTGAAAAAGATCTCCTTCCCGTTGCAGAATTTTGTTTGGAAAAGTCGTGCGCGCTGCGTAATTCGAACAGTCAAGCGCTTCAAATTTGCACACGTTTCCAATGTTTTTGTGCAAAAACAGCTCAAGGGGCTAAAGACGCAAAAATCTGCAGGAGTAGATGAGTTACCACCACGCCTACTTAAAGACTGTGCAGAATCAATCTCGAGACAGGTAGCGCACATCATAAACCTGTCTCTGACGACTTCTACTGTACCAACAAAGTGGAAAACGGCAAAAGTGGTTCCAGTTTATAAGTCAGGTGCGTCTAATTCACCAGACAACTATCGCCCGATCTCGGTACTCCCTGCTCTTTCTAAAATTTTGGAGAGAGCAGTGCAAGTCCAGTTACTTGCATACCTTGAGGACAACAACCTACTCAACGATCGGCAGTTTGGCTACCGTGCGCGGAGATCAACACAGCTTGCGTCCACAATACTTATAGATGACATCCGAAGAAGCGCAGATGCAGGCATGATGACGGGAGCGGTGTTCATCGATTTGCGCAAGGCATTTGACACTATATCCCATGCCTTATTGCTCTCAAAGTTAACAACATACGGCGTAAATAGCACAGAAATCGAATGGTTTACCAGTTATCTCTTCGACAGAGATCAAGTTGTCGCTGTAAACGGCGAGCGTTCGCATAGCTTCAAGTTAACGTCTGGAGTACCTCAGGGTTCGATCCTGGGACCATTGATGTTTATTGTTTTCTTCAATGATTTTAATGACTGTTTGTATCGTTGCAAGCATATTGAATATGCCGATGACACTGTCATCTACTTCTCGAACAAATCTGTTGATGTAATCGAAAATGCTATGCAAGAAGATCTTCGACAGGTTGCGCGTTATTTCGAAGAAAACGAACTTGTCATAAATTTAAAAAAGGCAAGACTGAGGTAATGCTTTTCGGAACGGCGAAACGGCTAGCACCTGCACGTCAACCAGAGTTAAAGTACCGCGGCAATCGTATACAGGAAACAAACACCTACACGTACCTTGGGTGTATCCTGGATAACAAGTTGACGATGGGGAGCTTTTTTGAAAGTGGGCGTAAAAGGGCCACCGGTAGATTAAGACTCCTCAGGAAAATGCGACCCTTCCTTACTACGAAAGCGTGTACCAAGATCTACAACGCAATGATCCTACCTCTGCTCTCATACAACGCAATCGTCAATCTGAAGCTCACCAACACTCAGCGTGCTGCTCTGCGATCTATCGACCGACGTGCGAAAAGTATCGTTTTTGCAAGACGTAACGAACATCAAACTTTACCAACAATTGAGGCGTCAATCCTAAAGTCAACTTGTTTAACTGTGAGAAAGTGTATTGATGGACATGCATGCTCCAATTTTATGAATTATTTCAAAGTTAGAAACACAGGACGTGTAACCAGGAATAACAACTGTTCCTTGGTGATTCCTGCAGTAAAGCTTGATTTTGCGAAAAAGGGTTTCTTTTTCATGGGAGCAAAACTATACAATGAGTTGCCAAATGATATCAGAGTTGTGGAGAGTTTCTCTGAATTCAAGCTATTGCTTGACAGAAGATTTTAAATTTTATCCCTTAATTTATTTAGTATATGTGTATATTTTAACTTTTATTTTGCCATATTTATTTACTAATTTATTAACAATAGGGCAGGACACACATTGAAAGCAATTTTTATATAAAGTTGAAGTGTATACATCCTGTAAAAATATTCATTTTAATAATAATAATAATAATAATAAGAAGAAAAAATTATAGCTTCTATTTATTGGCAATTAGTCTTAAAATATTGCCACGTGAATTGTAAAAATTTTGACCTGTTTTGCCCCACCCCACTCTACTCAAATTAAATATTTTTATTTTCCAATATACCAATACAACCATTCATATTTTTAAAACAAACACAAAAATTATATATATATATATATACGGAGCAGACACTCATTTGAAAAATGAAAATGAATTTTTATTGTTTTATATTTTTTTGCAACATAAAACAGTTTAGGAATAAATGTAACAGAAGATGTAAATGTCTCTAGAGAATTCTATTCAAATGTCTTCCACATTGATAAATTCATATTCGCTTTCATCATTATCCAATATAAGCATTTCGTTTCCAGCCTCTTCAATATCTGAATCAGTTACACTAATTGGTTTAAACAGGTTTTCTTCACTTTCTAATTTTGTTAACACTTCCATCTGTGACTTCAGCAACTGTCTACCTATACATATCGCATTTTCCGAGCAAGAACTTCCACGCTTATTGATTAATTCAAAGTATATTTTTTGTGGTTTATTACTAGATGTATCTATATTTATAGGTGTTGACGTAAAATTGATGGCTTTCCAACCGCTGCCGAGCATGAAACCAGCTTTGGTTTGTGTTTTGACGGTTTTTGTACTTTTGTTTGTTGTGAACTCGAACTTAGATCCTCTGGTCAAAAATTTTAAGATCAAATATGTGCCCAAAATCTACAATGTTAACAGACAGCATTCAAAAACAGAAAAAGGCAACTTTTCGACCGATTTAATGTTGACTGCGGGGCCTAAATTAGTTCTTTTTTACACACCATTTTTCGGCGACAAGCCCTGGTCGGCAAATATCTTCGAAAAATCGAATTGTGGCAGCGCAATAAAGAAGTGTGTTATAACTTACGATAACAATCTTTACACAGAGAGCGATGTTGTTATTTTTCACGGGAGGGATATGCCTTCTTATGTTGGACTGAGTCAGTTGAATCAACAAAGGAAGAGAGGACAGCTCTGGTTGTATTTCATAATGGAAAGCCTCTTAAACACGCCCGATATGGTTGGCATTGCCAAATTCTTTAACCTCACATCATCGTATCGCGTAGATTCGGACGTGCAGATTCCTTATCGATATCATTTTCGAGCTGACAGCGAACCGACTGATAGGGACTACTTTGAAGGAAAGACTGAGGACGTACTATGGTTAGTAAGCAATTGTGAAACCAAGAGAGAGACGTTGGCGAGGAAACTTATTGAATACGGAGTCAAAATGAACGTCGCCGGTGGCTGTTCAAGTCATTTCCCACAAAACATATTCACATGCTCCAGTAGAGAGTGCAGCGAAATTTCAAAGTTTAAATTTTATTTCTCAGCTGAGAATTCCTTGTGCAAGGATTATATAACGGAAAAGTACTGGGACCGAGTGTTGAAGGATGTCATACCTATCGTATTTGGCGGATCGAACTATTCCGACGAGAGGTTGGCTATACCAGGATCCTTCATTGACGCCATGACCTTTCCTTCCCCTAAATCACTAGCTGAGTACATTCTTAAAGTTAGTGTGAACAGGACGTTGTATAACAGTTACTTCGCGTGGAAAAACAAATGGACGTTTCGCGGCTCGGATTATTATACGTGCGAGCTTTGCAAATTCTTCTCCAATCCCACTAACAAAAGTATATTTTCCGTAGAACCGTTTAAAAGCGAAGAGTGCAGTGAACCTTTGCAGAAGTACTATGAATGGATCGACAAGTGACATATCTCAGTAGCTATTCTATGAAAATTTATAAAAGTTTTATTCATTACGCGTACCTTAAGCGTATTAATTAATACTGGAGTATGTGTTTGATTTAAAAGTGCGGGTGGTTGTATTTATTTATTGGAAAATGATTTGATTAGATTGCGCGTTTACAACTTCTCTCGGTAACGAGTTCCATTTGTGTCGTGTGATTGCGCGTTTACATCTTCTCTCGGTAACGAGTTCCGCTTGTGTCGTTGTGTGATTGCGCGTTTACAACTTCTCTCGGTAACGAGTTCCACTTGTGTCGTGCGTGATTGCACGTTTACAACTTCTCTCGGTGACGAGTTCCAGTTGTGTCGTTGGGTGATTGCGCGTTTACATCTTCTCTCGGTAACGAGTTCCACTTGTGTCGTTGCGTGATTGCGCGTTTACAACTTCTCTCGGTAACGAGTTCCACTTGTGTCGTTGCGTGATTGCGCGTTTACAACTTCTTTCGGTAACGAGTTCCACTTGTGTCGTTGCGTGATTGCGCGTTTACAACTTCTCTCGGTGACGAGTTCCAGTTGTGTCGTTGGGTGATTGCGCGTTTACATCTTCTCTCGGTAACGAGTTCCACTTGTGTCGTTGCGTGATTGCGCGTTTACAACTTCTCTCGGTAACGAGTTCCACTTGTGTCGTTGCGTGATTGCGCGTTTACAACTTCTCTCGGTAACGAGTTCCACTTGTGTCGTTGCGTGTTGCGCGTTTACAACTTCTCTCGGTAACGAGTTCCACTTGTGTCGTTGCGTGTTGCGCGTTTACAGCTTCTCTCGGTAACGAGTTCCACTTGTGTCGTGTGATTGCGCGTTTACATCTTCTCTCGGTAACGAGTTCCACTTGTGTCGTTGCGTGTTGCGCGTTTACAACTTCTCTCGGTAACGAGTTCCACTTGTGTCGTTGCGTGTTGCGCGTTTACAACTTCTCTCGGTAACGAGTTCCACTTGTGTCGTTGCGTGTTGCGCGTTTACAACTTCTCTCGGTAACGAGTTCCACTTGTGTCGTTGTGTAATTGCGCGTTTACATCTTCTCTCGGTAACGAGTTCCACTTGTGTCGTTGTGTGATTGCGCGTTTACATCTTCTCTCGGTAACGAGTTCCACTTGTCTACGATTCTCATCGTGATAAACGACTTTCGTAAGGCAAGTTGACAAAACTGTTGATGTAACTTGAACTTGTGACCGCGTGTGAATACTCCTTTCTCGATCTTAAACAGTGGAGCATATTTATAGTGACCGTTTAACCATTTAAAAACTTTGATGAGGTCACCTCTCATGAGTCGGCACTTCATACTCGGCATGTTCAGGTGTGTTAGTTGTTGATGATACGATAGTGAGCGCAAGTAAGGGATCATTTTCGTTGCTCTTCTGAGTTTTTTTTCAATTTCTCGTTTATCACAGAGAATGTTACGGCCACACTGCCTCGCAGAGTGTGTAGTGGTTTTTATCAGTTTTCTCGTGTGTTTTGTTGTGTCGTTATTTGTCATTTATTGCGTCCGTTTAGGTTTCATTGCATTCGTCGTTTGTATTGTCCTTTCATACCTTTTCTTTGTTTCGTTTACCTTTGTATTCCTTAGGAATTTGTATATTACCAGTCGGGTTTATTGAGTAATTTGTAGATGAATTGTCAGTTTTTAAGGCGTTCGATTTCGTGACACATTTAGTTGTTCATGATACACAAGCAACTGTATGTCTAGTGACCTGTCACAGCGCGGTGATTTTCTGTTTATGTTATTTTATCTCATTACTTTTTGTGCTAGGCGTTTTACAGTTTTACTTTTTCAGTTGTCATGCACCGATTGTGCCAGGCATTATTTGGTCCTAGTTTTAGCCACTTTAGTTTTGTTTACGTTTTGACACCAGAAACATTGACAAAGGTCGTTAGATGTATAGTTGCAAGGTATATATGTCTCTCTGAAATTTAAGACATTTGCATCGTTATGTCCGTTGTTGCTTCCGAATTGAATTACAACGCATTTGTTGATGTTGAAAGACATTCCCCGGGTTGTTGCCCAATTGATTAAGGTGTCAATGTCCGTTTAAAGTTGGTAGTCTGAGATCAAAGTCGACATGCGTCGGTAAACTTTTGTGTCGTCTGCGAAGAGTGCAGCGATCGACAGTGCTGATAATCGCGGGATATCGTTGATCTAAACGATAAATAGAAGTGCTGCCAAAACAGACCCTTGAGGAACATCAAGTTAACCATATTTTATCCAATTTCTGTGAGGAAGGGTTCAACCGAAAAGTCAACATCGTGATGCAATTGCCAGCTATAGGTTTAAATATACATTGATTGTGAACCGTGTTACCAATGTAGCGCACGTCTCGTAGCGACGGATTGTTCTTTCGTCTACTAATTGAACGATGCTGACCGAAATACTTTTCTAAAGGTCTTGGCAAAATCTTTCAGTTATTTAACATCATGGTTGAAGTACAGTACAATCCTGATAACTCGAACCTCCAAGCGACCGACTAAAATGGTTCGAGATAGCGAATGTTCGAGTTATCGGGAGTTTTTATGAGAAAACATTAGGGAAGGAGAACTGAAAAACAGTTCGTTAAGTCAGTTAGTTAACGCGAGTTCGAGTTATCGGGATTGTACTGTATATACTATTAGTTCTATAGACGAATGAACTGTAATTTTAACTCCTTCGTAAGTTTGCTGAGATATATAGAAATCTCTCGTTTATTAATAAGCTGCCAGGTCGTTTATTTACTGATTGCTGAGGAGTGGTCCATAGACATTTAAAGCAGTGCTAATAGAGTAACTCAAAACCTGTACAGGTAATCGAATATTGATTACTGAATATGGAGTTAAATTAACACTGATAGTTTTGGACAAGTATGCAAGTGATACACGTTGCTTTTTTTTATAAGAAACCGGAGGCTCAGGTTTGCCAAAAATTAAGAAACCCCGAAGAAACTTAGGCAGGCTGAAACCTTTCAAGAGTTAAGAAAATTTTGTTATTCTTAGTATATGTATACATAAACAACGAAAAATTTGCTCGTGACACAATAAAGGTAAATTTTAAGAAACTCGAGGCTCAGCCCGTTGCTTAGGTTTCTTATAATAAAAAAACGTGTATTCAAAATCATTGAAAAGTGTGTGTGGTGGTCAGATAAGAAATAAATAAAACGGTCATCAAGTGGAACCACAGAAGTCAAAATATTGGTTCTGTAATATTTGTAGACTGGCACATTCTTCCACCTGCTCATCTTTACTTCATTACTTTTTGAGGACATTTCATTTTACTTTTTCTCTTTTTAGAATTTTTTTTTAAATGGCCGATCTACAATTGTATGCGATGAAATATGCGTATTTCCATTTATAAGTAACTAGTATATAAGCCACTGCACTGATTTCTAAGCAAAATTCAATATTTGATACAAGCAACAAAATACTTATCCAAAGCAAGAAAAAAATACTACTTTAATGCCAGAAATTTTCGCGAATTTCGCGAATGGGCCTCCAATTCGCGAAATTAAAAGTCCGCGAAATATTTCATATTTGATCATTCGCGAAAATAAATTCCCGCGAAATTTTTTTTTAAAACTTTAATATTAAAGTGAAAAAAATCTTCACAAACAAATTGAACAGTTATTTTCTTTTATCAACATTGAATAAATATTTACAAACTAATCCAGTACTATGACAGTCTTCACCGGTTTGGTACTTTTTTGTTACTAGGCAAAACATTGTTCTAATGTCACGCGAGGCTGTTTCACGCTCTTTTTTCTTCTTTTTCGGTTTTGGTTCATTGATACTTGGCTCGACGATGTCATCAAAAACGAAAGAACCCATAATCGCACTTTCTTCTGGCTCTTTGTCTAACTGGGTGACCATTTCCTCGTATCTATTTAGTAACTTTTTGTTTAACATTGTCACAGGCATTGTCACTTTAATCACACAGGGTATTCCCAGTCCACTTTGTGTTAAAGGTGACCGTCGAAAATGCGTCGAAGCTAATGTAGCCTCAATTTCTGCACTCCTGTCCTGAAACATTGAAGAATTCGCCGAAATTAAATGCTCGCGAAATATTCCATTTTGACCGATTCGCGAAAATTAATTCCCGCGAAATGTAAAAAATTTGGCGAGTGGACCGAATCGCTAAAATTTCTAACATTAAAGTAAGTCCACAGTCGGGCATCTCTTCTTTACAGTTTTTATCTGCCCGGCACTTAATAAGCAAGAAAAAGTTAATCGCATGCGTATTTGTACTGCCGGGCATGTAGGTTCTGAGGTTGTCTTTACCGGCTGCCGGACGTACGCGAAACAAAAAAGATAATTAGTAATAAAAGATAATTAATTAATTATATAATAAGATAATTACAATTAGTGAAATTGGTTGTGACTGATTCCTATCCACAAGAACTCGGTTGTGACTGATTCCTATCCACAAGAACCCGGTTGTGACTGATTCCTTTCCACCACGTCAGTTGCACAGAATGGAACAAAATATTTTATTTTGCGTGTATCCCACAATGCAGTAATTTGTTTTGATTTGAACTTTATATTTTTTGAAAAAATATGATGCGTGTTTGCTAGCAGGTTTCTGGTTGAAGCTCCTTTTCCAGACAAATATAGGGAAGTCAAGAGGTGTGGTTACATTACTTTAAAGCAATAAAAGTCCATATGCAACCTCAAACATAAGATAAATAAAATCAAAAGTGGTTGCTTTCATAGTTTTTGAGAAAAATTGGAAAATTGCTACTTCGTAATTAATAACCCCATGGCATGCCAAATTCTGTAATTATGCCACGCATAATTTATTACACACGTAAAAATAAATACACGCTGAGGATATCTGACTTATAACGGATAGGTATTAGTCATAACCCAAGAAATTATGCTGACTAACGCAGTTTGTTTACAATTTGAATGACTTCTGATGTAGACTGGTAACGAACTAATTTGTTTATTGATTGGCCCATGATTACATGCATGGATTACTATATATTATAAAAAGTGTTTACTACTGGTAAAATTTTAATTGTAAAAAAAATACTCCTCATGCTAAAGAGTATAAGAAGAGAAAAAGATATCACAATTAGAAGAATTGCTTCGATAAAAAATAACATTTAGGTTTGTGTATACAAGTGGTAAAATGTTTGAGATTTTTTGTTTCAGCCTCTTTATAAGATTTGGAGCTCGATATGTCAGCGAAAAACCAGCTAACATCAACCCACCCTTGGGGGACACCACGAGATATGGGAAATAAGCTACAACATTCATCGATTACATATTGATTTATTTCATGGTGTACTGTATCGAATGCTTTCGACAAATCAATGAAAACTCCAACGGTGTATCGTCCATTGCAAAGATCTTCATTAATTCGATTACATAGTTCCAAAATTGCATGCTCTGTAGAATGATTATTTTGAAACCCAAACTGTTTCTTTGTTGTAAAATAATACGTTGTAAAGTAGTAATAAACTCTGTTATAAATTATTCGTTCAAGGATTTTTGAGAAAATTGATAGTAGACGTCTTCAACTAATAGATGCAGGGAACGTTGACCTGCTAGCGACAAAAAACAGAAAACAGTATACCACTAACTGCTTATGATGAAGTAAATTTGAGAATCCCGTTTAAATAAAAATTCCTCAGACTATTTAATTAATAACGTTCGTTTTTCTTTTGTCGCGTGCTATACATACATAGCATATTTATCGATAGCTCAACAAATATGTTGGTTAAACATTGGCCGACAGCGCTTGATCGCACGAAAAACGCATTCTATAAACAGAACGTCCTGCTGCGCCACTGTAGGGTGCGGGCGGAACAAACTTACGCCCGCTGCGATAAACTCAATTAAAAACGACCGCCAAATCAACCAACAAAAACCTGGCAAGCGTAACAAATGTTATTATACTCAAGGATCATTCGCAACTTAGTTCCCACACCTCCGTCTAAAAAAAGCCCGCCTGCGTGCTCTTAAGCACTTTGGGCACTAGGGTTACCTATTAAACGAAATCTTACGAAATTTCTTTATTCTCTAAACATGTTTCCGATCAATAAATGCGCCGTTCGCAATGGTAAAGGTTTAATTATCTAGCTATAATTACTACAAATAAATAGTGTATAAATATGTGATATGTTGACGCTTTTATGGCTGGGCCTCATTACAGTGCTGTTAAATTCCTTCACTGTACACGGTAAGACTTTGTTACTGATATAATGCGGCCAAGAGTGTGAACCTTTATATTTCCGAGGACTACAGACTTTCAAAATGGCGTCAAATGAAACAATAGAATCATCGATTACTAGCAGAAGTAGCCACGGCGTTACCCGTGACAACGAATGTTTTCTAAGTAAGATAAGCCAATCTACGAAATTTTGCAAGTAGGTAATGCGCTAGAAAAAACAAAGTAACAATATTTTTTTACTCACATCCTATCAAAGCATTAATTGAAAGTGTTCAGTTAAATTTAAAAACTCCTTTAATGTTTTATCAATGAGTGATAGGGAACATGCAAAAACCTTTTTTCAAAATTGCCAGGGAATAACAACTCAACTTGTTTTTATGCTTCCTTCCTTTTTGTTTCGTTAAAGGACTGCCACTTTCGACACTGACATGCGGACATTTACGGAGACAGTTCGCTGATGGAGCCATCCTTTTGAAAGAATTCTTAGAACGCGTACGAACATGTGTGGAAGGTGAAAATTCAGCTTTTTAAGTTCTTGTCAGCAAATACTTCAGCTGAATATATGAACATCGTAGTCAACTTTTCGACTTCCTCTGATTCGAACGTCCGACAGAATGGACGATTAGGTTCCTTAGCAACCTTACAAAATGACCTTTTATAATTCGAACTTCCTTAGGAACAAACAACGTAGTATTCAATGATCCTTTTATTAGGGTTGGTTAAGTCATGTAAATTGATTTTTTCAGTAGCACCGTCACTCGACTCAAACAAGACGCCACTTAAGCCACAGTACACTTTCACCGACTACTTAGTACCGGTCTTACGAACTGACCAACCTAATTACCAGACGTTTGACAATAACCAACAACCTTTGACGCAACCTTTCCCCCAGACACCGACCGTCCCATCTCTGAGTGCTGTTCTTGAGAAACTTGCCTCAGCTCCACCTGGGGCTATTATACCACCACCTACCGTCAAAGTAAAGAAAACTGTGACAGGCCCTTTGAACACAGACCTGTCGAATTTCCCCGAGAAGAATCTCCAAGCAATCACTTCAACGCTTCTGCAACAACAACAGCAATTCGGCAATCCAACGAAAGAGGATGAAATCAAGCATCTCTTGCAAGCGCAGAGTAACCCTCTACTAGATATCCCCAACCCTAGCATGTACACACCCACGGAAAAACAGCCTGCTTTGCCTTCATCTGCAACTTTCGTTACACCAGCGGAGCAGCGATATGCCATTCACTTGCCGTTCGGTTACAAGCCAACCAGCAACGCAGTACCTGAACACCAAGTGCAATCGTGGTCCGAGTACTTTCAACTCACAAACATGCTACATAACATGGGCTACGAGAACAAAGCTAACGAACCGCAGACAAACATGGATGCCGGTTACGGGCGCTCAGACATCCAACAAGCGTATGATCCCAATGATGAGCAGTTAATCGGTCCGTTAATGTCCTCCTCGCAGCTTTACTCTTCTATCGGCCTACCGCCGTCACCAATACACGCGGAGACCGTACATGACGACTTGCGAGATGACGCGTCATTACTAAGCGCCGGCACAAAAACCCGACTGTCGTTATCTGACTACGAGGCGTCGGCGCCGCAAATCATCGATAAAATCGCATCGCGTTCCCATATCACGGACGAAAACGAGAATCTCTCGAAGATGGTACACATGGACGGTAACAAGATGCTGCTCATACGTGACGACAACGACAGCAAGAGAAATAACCGTAGCGACGTCGTTGCCGTCATCAACTACAATAAGAACGTGGAAGGTGAAAATACAACGGCGACAAAAACGACAAAGAATCCTGACGTCTCGACGGCGACACCCGTAAACAATACCAGCAATGCAAACAGAATCACGATTAAAAACAAATATTTCGGAGATGGAACCTACGATTTACCGGCCGATTTCAAAACGAGCAAAAACAAAGATGTTTCCCCCACCGACAAGAGCGACGTAATAACCAATGACATTATCCACAATGATCTAGCTAATCATATCCAAGCTACTGACTATATCCATCTAACCAACAACGCCTCACAAAAACCTATCATCAACAAATTCGTTACGAATATCGATTTAAAGAAATTGATAAGTAGTAACGATATAAACCAACTTGTAACCAGTAGCGACGTCAATAAACTTTTAACTAATAGCGACTTAAACAAACTGGTAACCAATACCAACGTCAACAAACTTGTACCCAGTAGCGACGTCAACAAACTTTTACCGAATAGTGACTTAAACAAACTGGTAACCAATAGCGACGTCAAAAAATTGGTAACCAATAGCGACCTAAACAAACTCGTATCTAATAGCGACCTAAACAAACTGGTAACCAATAGCGACGTCAAAAAACTGGTAACTAATAGCGACCTAAACAAACTCGTATCTAATAGCGACCTAAA
The DNA here is from genome assembly GCA_963930725.1 of Candelabrum cocksii. Lineage (NCBI taxonomy): Eukaryota > Metazoa > Cnidaria > Hydrozoa > Anthoathecata > Candelabridae > Candelabrum > Candelabrum cocksii. The sequence continues at coordinate 1,686,714 of OZ005677.1, read as the reverse complement.
CAAACTCGTATCTAATAGCAACGTCAACTCACCTGTGTCTAATAGCAACGTTAACAAACTAAGGAAATTGGTAACCAATATGGACGGTAACTTGAAGTATATTGCTAACAAAAACAAACTAATGGCCAGCAGAATTGTTGCTAGTAGCAACAACGATCATCGCCAGGACAACCAAGACCGTATTTCGATCAAGGAGACCTCACCCTCGAACACGAACTCTGCGAAGGATATTTTAGACATCAAGTATTCACAAATCGAAGACAAACTCCTCAACGATCTTAAACTACGTCAAGCCGAATTACAGCGATTGGAACAAGACTCGATTAACCAACATCCATCGGACAGGAGTTCAGTTACACTCTCCAACCTAAACGAGATTTTCAAGCAGATCAATGATGACATGATGAAGAGGAATCTCCTCGCGCAACTAAAAAACCGAACCATGATGGCTCCAAAGAATCATCCGCCGAGGAAACCCTTAGATCAGCTGACGTCGGCATTCTTCACACCGAAACGGTCTCAGCAACGCGTGGCGGTTTTGGGCAATGGTTTTCGGCTGCCTTTGGCGCGCAAATCTCCGACGGTGAAACGAAACGTCGAGGAAAAGAGAATTGTTAGTTTTTTCAGGAACCAAAACAAAAACCAAGTGAACTTAGATTCAAAGGCGCCCGTGCGTGACAATAAAGCCGACAACCTGGGTACAAGAAAAGACATTATATTCAAAGCGAACCAGCCACAAACCTCCTCGCTTTTACAGCAACTCACTGAGCCGGACGATGACGAGAAAATATTTCGTAGAACACAACGAATACTGAACACTTACGAAAACGGTGAACCGACATTCACCGACAATACGCGACACAGTGACGTCACTGATAACGACCAAATTCCTGGTTATATACGATTACCATTTAAGGTAAATGTCGGTAATAAAGCCCTGACCGAAAGCGGCCTAGAAGAGGAAATAAAAAGGCAAGAGCTTAGAGATTTTATTTCTCAGGAACATTTTAACGGGAAAGATGCACCTCGGAAGTCTGAGTACGAAATGGCTCAAGATCGTCACGACACATTCTCCCGTAGTCTTTTGTTTAAGAACAAACTCTACGAAAGCGTAGTGCGTTCGGCCATGAGACGAAACCGACCGCGGATTTACGATACCCAAACGTTACTTGAAAAGAAAAGCAAAGTGCCGCTCACAAAATCAAAAAGAAACTTTGACATTAATCGTCTACAAAAAGGCCTAGTAAACGGTAATATAGCGAGGTAGATTGTAGTTTAGAGTAGAAGTGAAAGAAGCTTTTCTCCTTAAATCAAAAGGCCTTGATAAATAATTTATTGTGAATAATATTTAAATGTTGTAATTTTTGTATATAGTATTTAAAGTTTGATTCTTGGCGTTCACATAGTTGTCTGTGTTTTCAACAATTCGAAGGAAATGATGATTGGCGCATTCTTGGCGTTCACATAGTTGTCTGTGTTTTCAACAATTCGAAGGAAATGATGATTGGCGCATTCTTGGCGTTCACATAGTTGTCTGTGTTTCCAACAATTCGAAGGAAATGGTGATTGGCGCATTTTCTTGGCGTTCACGTAATTGTCTGTGTTTCCAACAATTCGAAGGAAATGATGATTGGCGCATTCTTGGCGTTCACATAGTTGTCTGTGTTTTCGACAATTCGAAGGAAATAGTGATTGGCGCATTTTCTTGGCGTTCACATAGTTGTCTGTGTTTTCAACAATTCGAAGGAAATAATGATTGGCGCATTTTCTTGGCGTTCACATAGTTGTCTGTGTTTCCAACAATTCGAAGGAAATGATGATTGGCGCATTCTTGGCGTTCACATAGTTGTCTGTGTTTTCAACAATTCGAAGGAAATGGTGATTGGCGCATTTTCTTGGCGTTCACGTAATTGTCTGTGTTTCCAACAATTCGAAGGAAATGATGATTGGCGCATTCTTGGCGTTCACATAGTTGTCTGTGTTTTCAACAATTCGAAGGAAATGATGATTGGCGCATTCTTGGCGTTCACATAGTTGTCTGTGTTTTCAACAATTCGAAGGAAATAATGATTGGCGCATTTTCTTGGCGTTCACATAGTTGTCTGTGTTTTCAACAATTCGAAGGAAATAATGATTGGCGCATTTTCTTGGCGTTCACATAGTTGTCTGTGTTTTCAACAATTCGAAGGAAATGATGATTGGCGCATTTTCTTGGCGTTCACATAGTTGTCTGTGTTTTCAACAATTCCAAGGAAATGATGATTGGCGCATTTTCTTGGCGTTCACATAGTTGTCTGTGTTTCCAACAATTCCAAGGAAATGGTGATTGGCGGATTTTCTTGGCGTTCACATAGTTGTCTGTGTTTTCAACAATTCGAAGGAAATGATGATTGGCGCATTTTCTTGGCGTTCACATAGTTGTCTGTGTTTTCAACAATTCCAAGGAAATGATGATTGGCGCATTTTCTTGGCGTTCACATAGTTGTCTGTGTTTCCAACAATTCCAAGGAAATGGTGATTGGCGGATTTTCTTGGCGTTCACATAGTTGTCTGTGTTTTCAACAATTCGAAGGAAATGATGATTGGCGCATTTTCTTGGCGTTCATATAGTTGTCTGTGTTTTCAACAATTCAAAGGAAATGATGATTGGCGCATTTTTTTGATTGTTTTTTTTTAGAAAGGAAATGTACAGGAGAGACAGGGCCTACGACTCAATAGAGTCCTGTGTATTGGGTCTATTTTTTTCACCGGACCCACGAAAATTTTGATGTTATATAAGGTCCAACCTTCTCTCAATTCTTAACCCGGAAACATGAAACAAATCCTAGAAACTCCAGAATAAGCCACTTTGCCCCAAGAAACAAACTGAGCGCAGTACTTCCAGGGATGCATCAAGATTCGAGTGGGAGTCGAACCAGGGAGCGCTTGATTCTGAGCGCAACGCTTAGACCACTCTGCCACTTCTCCATAAAAGTGACTTAAACTTTAAGTGGTTGAGTTGAATCTAAAATGGCTAGGGACGTTATGCAATGCAGAGCTTTTACATGACAATAGAGAATTTGCAAATTTTAAAATAAAAACCAGGCTTAGGTTGAGCTTTTTTTCAATAGAACCACGTGATATATTGGCGGGAAAAGTAGCAATTAATAGTAGCAAATGTTAAATCTCTGAATCGTATCAACAGAGGCGGGGGTGCAACTGTTGAGGTGGGTGAGGGGCCGAAGATTTGAAGAAGAAACCCCGGAAATCCGGGGAGTTGTCCAATATAATTTATCTTTTAAAAACATGTGCTTCAACCCTCCTGCTGGGGAATAAAAAACACTGCAAATATGGCCGACGTTTAGGTTAAGTATGAGGGAAATTCAACTAAAAACATCACCAGCGTAATGATTATCTCAATGGAAAAAAAACCGACTGTTTTCTTTGACATATCGGATTCTACAGATTACTGAGTCATAGGAATTTTTTTCGCAAAGAAAAGGATTACGAGAAAACTTTGTGAAATGCAAGCCAATATTCCGACGTTGTGATCAATACCTTCAGAGTATGACCTATAAATCATTCGTTGAAATGCTAGTATTTAACAACATTTACCTTCCGTTCGCAAATATGTTGCAATATGAATCACGTGTTTTAATGAACCAATGAGAGAATGTTAAAAGTATGACGTATCTCGTCTCGAATATTTTGCACCAATTGAGTTTTTCGAAGGTGAAAATTCAACCAATCAACGTTTAAATTTACAGAGAAAAAGAATATTAAGTGTTATTCTTTTTCTGTTTATACAACCGTATATGCATAATACGGATCTTCGTCAACCAAAATTTCCATTGTGGTCCCTAAAAATATAGCAATTATATAACTGTGGACAAAGCAGCGAACTTCAGTGGACTCTCTATAACTCGAACCTTTATAACTTGAATCTCTCCTTAACTCGAACAATTTCGCTGACACGGTGATAATTTCCTAATAAACTCTCATAAAAACTAACTTTCTATTACTCGAACTCTCCTTAACTCGAACGATTTTTGATTCCTCGTGTGTGTTTGAGTTATAGAAAGTCCACTGTATTAACAATTGAAACACGCAAATCTTTTTCAAAACATATAGTTTTTAACGTCACCATAGGATATCCAAAGGTTAGGAGAAAAGCGCCTCCAATGTATGATTGACAGCTTTTTCTATCCTGCCAAGTATTCTTTCTCCAAACCACAATTGAAATGAGAATAGTGTTTCAATAAACAGCTGACGCTCTCAGAAAAATTGGCTTCCAAACTTCCGACTTTTTTCCAACACTCCTTGAAATCAACTCGTTTTTTTAACGTGTTTAGCAAGCTATATCTTTGTTGCTGTTGTTTATATTATATGCATAATAGCATTAGTTTATTTTATAACGTTTGTTGTAAATTGTTGAGTAGGACAATATATGAAATAAATGAATGAATATCAACCCCTAAGTTGAGGTTCGATAATTATAAATTGTTCGTCACTTTTCAAAATTATGCGCCATGTTTAAATACGAGAGGTAGTTTATGTGCATAACTTTTAGAACAAAGGGCGGGAGTCCATCTGAATTAAATCGGCGGAGATTGGTTATCCTGAAATGTAAATATTGCACTTCCCTACGAGTTACACATTCTTTCGTGTTTTGTGTCAATAGCAACGCAAACAAAAATGTTGGGTGGTCGAGTAATATGAAACAATTCAGAGCCGCTAGGACTTGGGAAAGAATTGCGCAACGAATCATTTCATTCGTGCGATCTCACATCAAACATTTCGTATTGCGAAATATGTAAGCAAATATGACCGTCAAAGCTAATTTGATTTTAACTGATAATGCTGTAACTATCCAAATATTTAACAAAAATCCTTAACGTATTTCCTAACAACAAACATTGTTGAGAATTTACATAAAACAACAAAAAACCCAGAGAACGTGTGATGTCAAAATAACGGTTAAAGTCCATGTTTACCTAGCGAAATGTCTATGTTTTTGCTTGTCGTGAACCGATCAATCTAGAATAGGGCGTAAACATGGTAACAAGGTTGGTAGCTGAAATTTTTTTATTTTCTATAGCGAAGTTCTTTGATTGATGACATTTTTGTTAAATTATCTGTCAGTTATCTGTAAGTTGAATGAATAACTTTGTTTTTAAAAGCATTTTTCTTTCTCGAGACAACAATTTTCGTATTTTGCATGTCTTTCTCAACGATGACGATGTATGAATTTCCCACATGTCTTGTGCAAGTAAAATGTAGCGGTGTAACATGCGCATGAAAATATAGAGCAAGCAGGCTTTTAAAAGTTGGTACGCAAAAGGTTGGCATGCAAAAAGTTGGAAAAAGAGTTTTCAATAAAATCACGCGAATTTCTGGATCATTGGATTGTTTGTGCATCCTTTATAAAAAATCACTTTTTCAAATATATTTTTAAGTTCACCGCTTTGAGGTTTCTGTTGGTTTTGTTCCAGCGCGCAAAAACATCAAATCAAGCAAATATATAAATTTGCTAATATCTCATGTTTAAATGTTTTAACTAATTTCAGCATCCTGAATAATATTGGTCTTTAATTAAAGAGGTACTGTAATTTGCAATAAGAACTCTTCAATTTCGTATACTGTAGACGAATTTCTTTACACAATACGCATGTATCATTTTTGAAGTTAAAATTTTTGAGGGTTCAGGGCAATGATTTCGACCTCAGTGTTGCTTACAACTTTGTTCATTTCAACCTCAGTGTTGTTTCCAACACGTTGTTCATTTCAACCTCAGTGTTGTTTCCAACACGTTGTTCATTTCAACCTCAGTGTTGCTTCCAACGTTGTTCGTTTCAACCTCAGTGTCGCTTATAACTTTGTTCATTTCAACCTCAGTGTCGCTTACAACTTTGTTCATTTCAACCTCAGTGCTGCTTACAACTTTGTCCGTTTTAACCTCAGTGTTGCTTACAACTTTGTTCTTTTCAACCTCAGTGTTGCTTACAACTTTGTCCATTTCAACCTCAGTGTCGCTTACAACTTTGTTCGTTTCAACCTCAGTGTTGCTTACAACTTTGTCCGTTTCAACCTCAGTGTTGCTTACAACTTTGTTCGTTTCAACCTCAGTGTTGCTTACAACTTTGTTCGTTTCAACCTCAGTGTTGCTTACAACTTTGTTCGTTTCAACCTCAGTGTCGCTTACAACTTTGTTCGTTTCAACCTCAGTGTTGCTTACAGCTTTGTCCGTTTCAACCTCTGCGTTGCTTACAACTTTGTCCGTTTCAACCTCAGTGTTGCTTGAAGATACATAACTAAAAAAATTTTAGAAGAACATTTTTTAGCATAAAGTTAATAATTGCGAAAGTGAGAAAACCGGGGATAAGTGTTGACTAGAGAAACGTTGCTTGGAAAAGATGCTTTGCGCGCCTCCAAAGTAGCCCAACGTAGCAGAATTCGTAGAAACATATGGGCGAATTCATTATTTCTGTTGGCGGAATATCAAAAATCTTGAATTTTATCACACCTTTTAGTTCAGACATTTAATTCAGACAGTTGAGGAAAGCAGAGACATCTTTTTTATATGGGTGATCAAAGAAATAATTTTTATCCCCATAATCGAATTTTATTCAAAAATAAAATGATATTTATAAAGATACATAAGGTAAATTATTGATGGCTTGGCTACAGAAAATTCGAGTGATAATTGTGAAAATTCGAGTGAAAATTCGTCTTCGATGCTGAGAAAAAATCTTTTACAAATTTCGCAACCTCTTGAGAACGCATCATAAAACGTCAAATAAGTCAACAAGCGAGAGTAACATTTTTGTCGCTTATTCTAAACCCGTGTTCGTCGGATATTTTTGATTGAGCAAGTTTTAGTTGTTTTTTTTGTTGAGAAACCTAGAACAGAAAGCATCTCTCAAAATTGATGAGATATAGGTGCATATGTAGGTATCGTACTATTTTCTGGCATTTTTCTTGGCAAACATAAAAAATTCTCTTAGATGTGATGTAATTTGGCTAAGTTTCGTCTCATGGCGTCGTTGATAAATCAATTAACAGCAAAAATACTCTCTTTGCGAAGTCTTTATTCTTTTTTATGTTCTCATTTTCTGCATTCAGAAGCGAGTTAAAACTGACGTTCGCACAGAACAACTACTTTAGCCGTCAAAATGAGCGAATTAAAATTTGTTGAAAAAGGCTGCTTTTTATATGTAAATTGTAACATATGTAAATTGTTCGTATTTTAAAAAATTTCCCCAACATAAATTCAAAGTTACACACATTATTTTCATAAACTTAAAACAAAAAATTAAAACAAATTTTCTTCTCATCTGTTAAGAATCTGCAACACATTTCCTCAAAGATAAAAATAAATATTTTTGAATGGAAAATCAGGCGATTATTTGAACCTTGGACTCTCGCGTTTGAGCTTTAGAGAAAAGCCGAAGCTTCGAAGGGATTATGCGCTTCTGTTAACAACGATTCAACAACATGTGTGCTTTTCACTAAAAACAACAATGAGAAAATGTATGTGGTGTGATGGGAGAAGATTTTGATGATATTATCGTAAAAATGGTATTATTGTTATGACGATGTATATTGTTATAAATGAATGATAACAAACAAACGGAGCCATCTGCTTGCAAGATATTGTTTTATATAACTTATAGCTACCTCCCTGCTACCTCTAGCTAGATTTTAGTTTTATCTTTTTAGTGAACGGACTTAGTAAGGGCAAACGCTTTTTTATCCAAATTAACTGTATTTTGTCCCGCTCGAATATTTTGAGAAACCAACGAGCTGTTTTGTTGCTGAGCTATTGCAAGCTGCAGCAACCTATTTTTGGTGCATCACAAACTAATTTTAACGTAATCCTATTCAACTGATATTAGTGAGATTAATCGCTATAGCAGCCATGTAATCAAAACTGTATGGAGCATATTCTTTTTGCAATTGCAAATTTTGGAGTACGATTTTTAAAAAGTTCTGTTGGATTGCAATGGTATATATATGTATAATTTTGAATTTGCAAAGGTAAAGAAAGTTCTTTATAGCTTCTTTAAATTGCAGGCTTGTTTGAAGTGCTGCCCTGAAAAGATTTTAATAAGTCATGATATATATGCATGCTGTTCACCATGACTTGAAATTAATAATACATTGAAATTTTGATACAGTTTTACGAAAAAGCAAGGTGAGTTGATTTGGAATAACAAGTTAAATCTGTTTGAGATATATCTTGTGTGCACAAATTTTTTCTAGGACTTCATTTATGTAAGCCTTCTAGATTAAAATGATATTTAGATAAGAAAGAAATGTCTACATATATATAATATTGTTTTAATATACTGGCATGTGTTTAAAGTTAAGTTTCTCCCCTCCTTTTTAAAAAAACATTACGAAATGGGTGTATATCTATGTTTTTCTTGTTGTTTTTTTAAGTGACAGGTGTTTTCTTTTGGATGATAAGATAATTCTATTTGCAACCTCTGCTTTGTGTACGTTGTTTTTATTTGTGTGATCAACTGCTGAATAAGTGAAACTATAAGGTTGTTTGCAAGAGAGGGTTTTTTGTTTTGTTATTCGGAGAAAGAAATGTGTTTTTGAATTTATTGATTGTTCAATTTGGCATTTTAATGAACTTTTCTGTTTTTTAGAAAGATGTGACAGACAGACTAGAAACCTTTTTTTCAAAGCATGCATAGGCAACCGATTTAATAAACACGTATAAATTCTTCACTCGGAAACGTGAAGAAAAACTTTACTCTATGTATAAGTAAATAAAAGTTGATCAAAAAGGTATTTTGTCTGTTCTAATTCATTTGCTATATATAGTAGGGCTCATATAAAAAAACTTGAAAGTACTTTAAATATTATCATTGTGCTGGGAAATTTTTGAGGGAATGCATATTTTTTATGTCATTACAACTGATATCGTTTTGACTGCATATTCACGGTGTGGTGTTAAGAAAGATTCAGCGGAATTTATACGAAACTTCTGTTAAATATTGGCTTGGATTCTTACCACGCCTAATACATGTTCGTATTGAAATTTTTACTGAAATCATTTATATATCTTTTATTATTAATTCACTTCATTGACATGACATCGGCAATTGTGAATCATTCATTTAAGTGTTTTCTGTATGTTCTCTCGCCTTTCTCTTTAGAAACTAGCATATTTTTAAGTATGGCACCAAGTCTGACAAAAACAGTCAACCACGCCGCCGATATATTTCATGGCAATGGAGTGCATCATGCGCTGAATGGTAACGGGCCACTCATAGCTAACGGCAAAGCTGCCGGGGCGTTAAAATTGCCACCTCTTCCCGACGAAAAAACGTGGAAACATGTCACTGTGAAAAAACTTCTGCTAATCACATCACTTGTTGCGGCATTTTTTTGTCAATATCTACCCATGCCACTCTATTTGTTCCCGATTGTGTTTGTCGTAGTGTTCTTTCCCATCTTTCCTATCTATCTTGGTGCCAACAACTTCCTGCATCATCTTTTCGAGCGACGTCAAGGGCCGAGCAAGATCGACCAATATTTGGACTTTGTCAGTGAAGATGCAAAATCGAAGTACAGCGGTCGATATATTCCCATTCGTGACCTCTATGAGCTCTACTCTGAAGGAAAGATCGACTTCAAAGGTGATGTTTTGCATTGCTTAGAGTTCCGTCACGAATATGTGAGCTACAAGCTGCAGTGGTGGCATTTGAAGTTTTTCTTCTGCAAATTCATGCCGGAGATGCTTCACTTTCGACAACAGGACCGTGATCAGGTGACAGACCATTACGATCGGGGTAACGACTTTTATGAAGCGTTTCTTGGACCGATGATGGTGTACACCTCTGGACTGCGATGCACGGAAAGCGAATCTTTGGAAGAGATGCAGTTGAATAAGATGAAAGAAATATGCAAAAGGGTAAGTGCAAATTTATTCATGGAATTTAGCTTAAATAGTAATCGAGGCATTGATATGATTGGATGTCCACGGTTTTTTATTCGTTATGGCGGAACCCTATAAACTGTTTTAAAAATCTCTCAAGTTATACATGAATATCATCCATTTCTTTCCTAATCTATAGATAACATTGATGAGTTCTAAACAATAACTTCTTGGTAATTGTTTGAAACGTAAAGATTCTCCAAATACATTTGCGTGGCACATGAATTTTTACTTGTGTTTAAAGAATTAGCTGAAAAATGGCACAACACGAATGTTTGTAACTCACCATAGAGCCTTATTACGTGGCTTGACTCTGACATAAAATTGGTTCACACCGTGCCAACGACTTCAAATTCACTAGGTTTGGCACGACTTTTAAAACGGATCTAACTATCTCTTTTTGTTGGATAATCTTTCCATTCATAGGTCTCTTGTTTCCGTTGCTTTTGTTACTTCAATAACATCTTCATTGAGTGTTGTTAACTCTGGTTCATCTCACTGGCGATCGCAACAACTTCTCTTCAATGTGTTTCATGAACCCTCTTCAATGCTTGGCAATGTGTGCAAAGCTACAGCAAATACTCATAAAGAAAGTGTGTACATTTACAAAAACAGACCTCATGGCAAAGGATCGCCAAAGTTTTTATTAAAATGATTATTGTGTTGAGAAATTTGAATTAGAAGTCACAAAGAAAATTGAAAATAGAATTGAAAAGGGGCAATTTTTTTAAAGGGCAAAATATCACGTGTCTTTCGTGTTTCAGATTCTCATGAAATCTGGTGACCGCCATTTGGACATTGGTTGTGGCTGGGGAACCCTTGTCAACTTTGCCGCCGAACATTTTGGAACTACCGGCACTGGTGTTACTATCGCACAAAATCAAGTTTGTATTTTTTGTTATTAAAGATTTACGGAGAAATTTTAATTTGAGGGAGTGTGGCCATCTATTCTTCAGATGGTAGAGTTGATTACGGTTTATTAAGTTTTAAAGCATTTTGGGTAAGTGGTTAAAAACTGGTGGCCACATTGTGTTTTTAACAATTTTTTTAACAAGTGTTTTTGTGCATTTGTTATAGTTGGATTTCCAGTGCAGCTTTAGGTAATTGCCGTGTCATGCTATACGTTTGTTTTGTTTAGATTGATTGGGCAACCAAGAAGTCTGAAAAACACAACACAGATGAGAAGACACAGTTTCTATGCATGGATTATCGAGACATCCCTCAAACTAAATACGACAAAATCACGTGTTTGGAGATGTCTGAGCACGTTGGAATCCGTCTGTTCCCCGACTTCATGAACCAAGTGTACGACCTACTGGAAGATGACGGCGTGTTTTACTTGCAGATCGCAGGCCTGCGTCGCGCGTGGAAGTGGGAGGATGTATTGTGGGGTTTTTTCATGGACACCTACATCTTCCCGGGCGCCGAGGCCAGCCTACCGCTGCTGTTCCCCGTCGGGCAACTGGAGGGCGCCGGTTTCGAGGTGCAGTCGGTAGAGACCATCGGCGTGCATTACTCGGAGACGATCCGCGAGTGGTATCTGAACTGGATCCGGCCGGAAACGCGCGAACGCATGACGAACGCGTACGGCACGCGGCTGTACCGCGTGTGGATGATCTTCCTCAGTTGGAGCACGATCATCGCGCGTCAGGGGAACTCCACCTGCTACATGATTGTCGCGCACAAGAATCGAAACGACTACGATAGATTAAAGTTCAGTGCCGCGCTGCGAAAGGAGATCAAATGAAACGCAGCATTATATTTACGTTATTGATGATATATAACCCCCCTGCCGTGATGTCACGACGGACGTCATTTTTTTAATTTCTCTTTCTACGGACATTTTTTCCAATTGCTAGGTAACAAACTAGGAAATCAATTAAATTAAACGATCACTTACGACGATTCCCGACGATTTTACGCCGGGTATTTCTATCGCCGACGGGTTTTAAGCATAATTTATTTTTGAGCGAGATTTCGCAATATTAGATAGTTTATTCCGTGTTGTTTTTCGAAAAGCATCGGTTTTGCTTTGTTTTGATTAATTCTTGCGCAATTATATGCTTTCAAATGTTATTGAATGTTAAATTAAATATATATTTTTCATTTCTAAATACAACGATCTAAGTTTTTTTGAGAACATCATTAATTATGCTAATTTATGTCACGTGTTGTTGTCAAGGTGACGTCTTTAGGTATTGTTTTGTCATTGGATGTAATAATGCATGTTCATAACAGAAACACATGAACAGTCAATCGATTCGAGAAAAGGAGCGCAATTTTGCTGGCGAGAATGCGCGAATCAGTAACATAGTAAACAAAAAGGAAAGGTCGCTTTTGCGGGCGAAAGTGACTTTTTTTATGTTTGGATAAATCCTTTCCTTTGATTCGTTGACTGTTTTTGTTTTTGATGACATGTCTATTGAATTTACGATCTTATGTATGCTATTTGAATTGGTTTCTTTCGTTAACATCACGTATGTCGCAAAAGAGTTGTGTTGATTTACGTTGTGAAATCATAAATACGAGTTTGAATAGGGTTTTTGACGATAAGAAAAACACCAATTTTAATTTCTGAGACATGTTTTGTAGTTCTCTGCTGACATTTTCAGTTATTGAATAAAACAAAGTTACAAAGGTTTTTTAATACTGAAAATTTTCATTTTTGCATATTTTGTTTTTAACCAATAGGAATCCCGGGAATAGTTGCTTTAACCAATCAGAAAAAATATTGAGTTTTGCACTCCGAAATATGATATATATTTCCTCGTGATTAGCCAATCACGTTACAGATATTCACGCAACTTATTGTTAATAATTTTTATTAGTTTGTTCCTTGGCAAAATTCGTCCGGTTTTGTTATAAAGGCGTGAAACCAGCTACAGATTTATTCAAAGTACCTCCCTAGAGATCTACTTTCACCTAGATTTATGAAACAAATCCTTGCAACTCCGGAATAATCCACTTCAATCCTTGAACTTTGGACGTTTGCACGTATCGTGTTTCCCGATACTAACCTCTCAAGTTAATTAAACGAATCGAAGAATTTTTGTCTACGTTTACCATATTTCTTCTAATATAAGACCCGTCTTCTATTACTTGAAGACATCTCTGAGAGGGGCCCACAATTAGAAGGAGGCTAGTATAAGAGTGGGTCTATTATTCCTAGAATGAGGTGTAGGAGGGGAATTGAAATAAAAAAATTCGATAACACACACTATTTTTATATAAAAATGTTTACTCGATATCCAATGTCTGATTCCGAGTCACGTCAATTGTCAGTTCTTCTGGCGCAGTGTTGTGGACGTCCGCGTCGTCAGTGAGTTCAAAAGGATTGCCATGGTTTCGTTCCTCTAGAATTCCTAGTTGCTCCTTGAGTCTAGCTGCACCCTGCTCGCATGGTTGGCCGGTGAAGTAGATTATTTTGTCTCCCCCAGTTCAAATAAACCAGAGAAAAGTAACTTCCCTAGAGTTGAATTAAACTAGAAAATAACGACTCTCCTTATTTTATAACTCCCCTAAAAAGTTATAGGGAAGTTATAATCAACTAGTTAATAAAGATTCTCTTTTGTTACCTCGGCCCCTGAAAGCTACTTTTGACGTCAAAAAGATGCGAAGCTATCTGAAACTTTGTCTCGAACAACAAAAACTCACCGTTTCTAAAAGTAAACATGTAACGTTAACATTTACCTTTTTGACAGTCCATTTATTTCCTATTTTATGCTCTTGTTTTCTTATTTTAAGCTAAGATTTTACAACTTCATTTAATCTTGTAAACTTGTATCCCACACATTTTTCCTAAGTACTGTTTTTATTTGTTTGCTTTGTCGTCGTTCTTTGAATAACTGCACGGGCGTCTTCTATTTAGTAGGTTTATCATGGATTCCAATAATAGCAAAAGTAATAAGAAATTGAAGAAAATGTATTTTTACATTCAGCCCTTTTCAAAAACGTAGCGCCGTGTCTGAACATAGAATCACTTTTGACAATCAGCAAAAGAGTGTATATTGATAATTCTTTTATGGTTACAATAAAGAAATAAAGCTAAGAAATAAAGATACTAAGAGAGCCATAATAAACTAAGGGAGTCATTTTTTCCTAGGAAATATCAACTTTAGGGAGTCTTAATTTTCTAGTTTATTTTAACTGGGGAATCATAATTGAGGGGAGTTCAAATTTTCGGTGACACCGATTTTAATTAAAAGGGCTCCCACCCACACTCAAGCGTTAACAAAATATCGTGAATAAGTTAGTCGCCAATAGCGACGTTGTGTGTACGTACTGTAACTGTGTGTGTGTGTGTGCAGACGGCCGTTCGCCTTTATCTAACAACATGAGTTAATGCTCTTGGTAGCATGAACGTTTTGTGACTTTCTTTGTATATTCTAAGTTGTTCGCGCATGTCTATTTAACACGCAGTTTATTTTCCCAGCTTTTAGTCCATTTATACCTTTTCTCAGATCTCTAGGACAGCGTTCGGCATTTGCTGTCGTCATCGGTTGTGTGACGGCATCGATTGGGTAATAAAATAAACTTCTTAATGGCCGGGTTTATCATTTTATTAATTGTGGTATATTTATTCGTTTTCAATTTTTCGAATTGCATTGACCACATGTCAACGCGTGAAGTGAAGTGAGCAATTAAATTCAACCCTTCACAGTCATTGTACCGCTCTTCACTTTACGCACAAGTCGACTGTGTATTTCGTCATCATTTTCAATAAAATCTATTTGTACATTCTATAGTTTAATTCGTATGTACTAGCATGGAAGTATAAAACCCTGGAAGTCCAACCGCGATAAACATCAAAAGGATGCCGACAACTCTCGTGAACTTTGCAAGAGTGCAAAAGTCGAAAACAAATTTTGACATTTTCGGATACCGTAATACATATATTGCAATGTCACGTGCGTAAACAAAATGTTAAAATGGTAGATTCCAATACTTGTGGAAGCTAATGATATATACAGTACAATCCCGATAACTCAAACCTCCGATATCTCGAACTATTTTACTCGGTCCCTTGAGGGTTCGAGTTATCGGGATTATACTGTATATAATAAACTATTCTAGTTATTATATATATATATATCATTAGTGGAAGCTTTGTCATGTCGAAATACCATATTTAGTGATGCTCGTGAACATACAACAAAAATGCATTTATAAAAGATTGTAGTTCTTTTATTACAGAAATTTAAAAAAAAAAAATGCGAGCCAAGAAATGGCTTATTTTTTGCTAATTAGGTTTATTACACTAAAAACAATCTTTTAAATACTTACGTAATACGTGTTTACCAAATGCTGGTCACACGCAAAACACGTAAGTAAAACCGATAAAAGAGATAAAGATTACCATTGTGTGGACTTTGTCACATTTAACTCGTATTTGATAAACACTGTATTTTGTTAAAATTTTGTAAAAAAAATATATTTCCCGTAATAAAATGTAGTAGTTAGTATAAATGAACCTTTACAAGCCTCCAAGCCAGTGCTTCTTTTTGTTTAACATTTATTACGGAATCCGAAAATATCAAAATTTGTTTTCGATTTTTGCACCCTTGCAAAGATGCGCGGCCTATTTCGACGTCGCTGTTCACGAACTAGCTGTTTACCTGAGCTAGCAGTCACTTCTAAAAAGGTGTTAAACATTTTTTGTAACTCTTGAAAAAACACTGACAACTGTAGGAAAGGCTATTTAATCATTCCATTTAATTTAACTTGCTAAAAGTCTTGCTCATTTGACTTAAAGCTGATGAACTTTCAGTGTTTTTTCTCGCCATTTTGTTTTCCTTTGTCTCGATTTTTTAAAAGTATAAAACATTTTCGTTGTTTTGGTTTCAATGTTTATATATATATTGCATATTTTATTTGGGGCCGTAGCAGATTTGTCCGATATTATACTATGTGTCTATTTAAAGTGTTTGTTTTTTTCAAATTTTCTTTTCCTTTTTCAAACCTGCTTTCTGAAATTTAGAGAAAGACATTATTTGCTTAAGATATAATATATTTATTATTAAATGTATTACTTTAACTTTTTGGATTACTCGTTCACTTTAACAACAAAAAGAAAGATGGAAGATTATGGATACTCATTGTTCCAAGTTGCAAAAACCTTGCCGTGCATCTGCTGCAAAAATTAAGATTGTAAGATTCTATACATCACCGAAAAATAAGCTTGAGTTCAAGGATGAGTTAAATACGCTACTTTAAGGTCAGATACTTTCGCTGGAAGAAACTTTCGCGAAATTTTTGAAAATGCCTGATCCGCGAAAGTTTTTCCCCGCGAAATATTTGAAAATAAGTCATCCATGAAAGTTTTTTTCCCGCGAAACCGTTAAAAAAAATTTTTATATATAATTTTAAAACGAAAAATCAAAACGAACATTTTAACGAATTTTAATGAACGTGGATGTCAAATTCTTATTAACGAAATACAAGAGTGAAAAAGACAAGTCTAAAATTTACTGTTACTGGAAAGAAACAGTTAGTCGAGGCCACTTACACGGAGCCTCAGATCGAAAAAATCTTAGGATCTTATCGCAACATACTAGTACCAGATAATGAAGGACAAGAGAGAAATCGAGAGGTGAAGATAAAAGACATTTGCAAATTTTTTGTTCATGTCGTTATATCTAACGAAAAAAGAAGACAAACAAAAGAACACAATCGCCCTGCAATTTTGGTTTCACTTTCTGTTCCCCGCGAAATATTTATAGTTGGGTCAACCGCGAAAGTTTCTTCCAGCGAAAATTTCTGACCTTAAAGTATTTGGTATTGACACTTCCAAAGATAACCCTGAACTTCATCCTTCAAACCTATTATGTAAACCATCTTCAAACAAGCACTCTAACTTCTGTCTATTTGTCTGCACTAATGCGGCTTTTTTTCTGTCAACATTTATTTTTGTAGACATATTGGTTAAGCGAGGCCAACATGGGAGTTGTGTAATATAACAAGAAAAATACACGCGTAAAGGAGCTGTGCTGAATAAGATTTCGTTTGTCTTCCAAACAAAGCAGCAACACGCTGTGTTTCAAGCATTTTTAAAGCCGTTGGACTTCCAGGGTTTTATACTTCTATGGGACTAGATATCATTCGACATCCTCACAACGCACGTGATTTCAAGCGAACATGTTTAACTTGTTATGTATTGTTATCAAGACATATAATTACTGTAAGAGTAATTACGATTCCAAATACGTAAGTAGATTAGGCTAAACTAATGATCATTAATGGTTGTGCACACAAAAGATGAAAGTAACTTTTGCCTTCCACTTTATTTCTTTTCCTCTTTCTTTCCCCTATAACAAACCACACTTTTCGTTAATTTAAATGAACATCTCATTTCACATCTCATTCATTTATGTACGCACATTAATAAATAACATACCCGTCGTTTGCCCACCAACCATACGCCGTTGTAGCCGTTACTACACCAACTTTAGTAGTTGCCGCTAATCCTGCCGCACCAACAGACTGCAAAACGCTAAATGCACTCGTTGCTGCTCCACCATAGAGCAAACGGAGAAAAAAATAGCAAAAAAAAGTAACTGATAACTTCTGAGCGCTTGCATTTCAAGTTGTTACCACTGCTCACTGGGCGTCAACCTAGATAGAAACTGTTGGACAATAGATTTTTATTGATTTGTTTTTTGTAAAAAAGGTAAGTGAATTCCAGTTTTTCTTTTTTCCTACACGTGCATAACGTTTAACAATAAGCTCTATTTTAAATATTACCATAGTCCAGTCAACAGAAGGCTAAACCGAAACAAATTCATATAAAGCTAACATTCAGAAGACACTCAAGGGCTACGACCGGAGAGTTTCTTTCCAGTAAACTAACGATATGAGAGAACTGTTTTAGAAAATATCTATATATATAAAAAAAAAACGCTTCACTTTAAAAGACATGTTACTCAGGTGGCAAACACAGTAAGGTGCGTTTAACTGCCATGGCCGCTTCAAATACTCTTGGTGAAAAACTTCTGATTGTGATGACTCCACTAAAAAGCTAAGATGTTTCAAATATGTTTCTGATTTACCAGGGAGTCATAAAGTAGCTACGTTCAGTTTACCCCGTTAATGTCTCTTCGTGTGACGTGTGAAATCTTTCGAAATTAACAAATCGTTCATTTATTCTCGTGGCATCTTGTGGTCTTTGTGCTTCTTTAATGAATTTGTTTCAGGTTGGCCCTGCATTTATTATTGACTGGACTAATAAACAGATATTGCATTACCTTTGACCACTGGCGGCAAGAGAGCCTGCTGCAACGCCAGCTGCAGTAAACCCTGCAACATTAAGTACTACTGGAAAAGCGACAACTGCAGCTGTGCCAACGGCTGCGCCAACAACAGCACCTTTAATCACCCCCTGGAAATAAATCAACTAACTATACCATCTGATGAAGGCTATCTCTACATACTGTCGACTGTAAAAATGGCGAAATAGAAAGAAGGTATTTGTATATTATATATAATGATAATGAACATTTTATTTATTTTCAAAAGCTTTTCGGACTACGTCCATTCATTCTCAGTGAAACAATTATAAACTGAATGTGTTACAAAACTCAAAATTAAAACAGTATGGTTGCTATAGTTACATGTGAATGTGAATAAAAGGGCAATAAAATCTAAAATGGCTATAAATTAAAGTAATAAATAGATATAAAAGGCTAAATGATTATGTAATTCCATTTCTGAAAAGATTTAATGTGTTAAAAATTACTTGGTCATTAAGGATTGGTCTCTGAATGTATTCACCGTATTTGTATATCTATATGCTATTTGCCTACTTTTATCGATCAAAATTATTTTAGTTTTGCAATGAAGAATAGTAGAAAAGCAATAAAAATATACAAACTCCAATTAAACTGTACGTCTATTGTTACATTGTATCATTGAATATATATATATACAACCCACCTTATAATAACTACTACTACCATCATCTTTGTTGGTACTGAAAAATGTAAGAAATTATTTTATGAAAAAACCCAACAACGACATATGATCGGTATACACTGTGAATTTCTGACCAAATTGATGTAGCTTACACGCTGCAAAAACTAATGCTATTCCCTACACTTTTTTATATAAGAACCAGGTAAATTGGGTTCGGCCTTAGCTGCTCTTAATTTTTAGCTGATTCTAGCCTTGATTTGTTCTTATTACTCCATAAGTTGCATAATACATCTACAAAGAAAAGAAAAAAACAAACACGTACAGGCCAATTACACTGAAGAATATTCATGAATAATAATACTAAATTTAGGTCGCACCTGTTATTGTTCCTATATCTTTGAATATTCTTCCGTAATATGGGGTCTTACAGTTGCAAATGCACCAACCTAATTATTAATTAAGCCTTAGCCTTGTTCTTAGTTTGTTCTTAATTTTTGACCAATTTAAGCCTTAGTGTTCTTATAAAATTGATCTTATAAAAAATAGTGTACTTCTCGACCTGTGCATAATTCCGCTCTGCAACAGTCAATGTTCGAGAAGCATAGCATACCAGTTTCTCACTACCATCCAATATCACATAGTTCAACACTACTCCCAAACCAAAAGGACTAGCATCACAATGGACCAATGGACCACTATTGGTTTTGACTGGTCAAACTGAACAAGTAATGGAGACTCACCCAACATTTTTTTTACCAAATTCAATGCTTCCTTGCAACTCCTGTTCCAATTCCAGCCTGCACCCTGCACTGTAGCCATTTGTTTCACATACAAATTGTAGTAATTGACCATTCCAAGAAAAGATCTAAGCTCGGTGATGTTGGTCGGTGTTGGTGCATCTCGAACAGCTTCAACATTAGTAGGCATATGTTTTATTCCCTCTTTGCTTATGACATAACCGCACTATGTAACTTCAGACTGCATGAACAGACACTTTTAAGTTAATCCAGACTCTTCCAATGTAAGAACAGCCCCTTTATTATATTTATGATCATCATCGGAAACCAAAACCAGAAACCAAATGTCATCTACACAGATTTTCCCTAATCACTTGTCCATTTCCCTTTGGTATATTCCTGTTGCACTATGGACACCAAACTGAAGTCTACTTAAACGGTACAGACCTTGATGGGTATTTATTGTCAAAACCTCTTGCAAAGATTCATCAAGCTCTAACTGCTGATAAGCCTGCGATAAATCCAACTTGGTAAACCGCTCGCCTCCTTGTAATGTAGCAAGCTGGTCAGTGGTGTTTGGTATAGGGTAAGAGAAAAAATATGATTGATTGAAAGGGTTTGAATCCACTGAAGCAGCTGAATTAATTGTAACTTTGTAACCGCCACACATCCTCATCGGCCCTGTAGGATTCTTAATATCCTTCAACACCGGAACAATAGTGCCGTCCATCTTGAATACTGAACCTTCTTCCACACACCTTGTCTCTCAAGCTTATCCAACCCCTCCTCTACCCTTGCTTAAAAAATTACGGAACAGCCTCTTTGGCAACAGGGATATGAAC
The DNA here is from genome assembly GCA_963930725.1 of Candelabrum cocksii. Classification (NCBI taxonomy): domain Eukaryota; kingdom Metazoa; phylum Cnidaria; class Hydrozoa; order Anthoathecata; family Candelabridae; genus Candelabrum; species Candelabrum cocksii. The sequence continues at coordinate 1,666,297 of OZ005677.1, read as the reverse complement.
CTTGAAACCCTTCAAACAACCTAGATCATTGTGGCACTATCACCACCACCTTCTTGGATTGCAGTTGTCCTTATCCCAATGTTCTTGCACTTCCAATTAACAGCCTCATCCTTCTTCTTCCCTGATATACATTGTCTTCTCAAATGACCAACTTTCCCACAATTATAACACTTCACTGAACTGTACAAACAACCACATGTCCCAGGCCTCCGCAGCAAAAACATTCCTGTTTATTCCCATCATGATTCCTTGCAACTAATTTATGAATATTATTATCCGTCTCACCATTATCTGCCCCTTTTCGGTACAAATTGCTCTGGCATCTCGATATGCTGCTTCAAATGGCAGAATCTAGTGCTTTCTCTAACATTAAATTTTTAATCATTAATAACTTCTGCTGCACACTCTCACATCTGTCAGTTTGCAGACAAATCGATCACGTAAATATTAATTAAGGTTATTTCTAAATTCACAATGCTCTGATTGTTTTCGTAATTCCACAATGTATATATGCATTTACAGATAGATGGTTAATGAATTCAAGTTTTTCTCTATTCTTAAAAGAAAATTTCAGTTATACACGTAGTCTTTTTTATAAGAAACCGGTTTATAAGAAACTCTCGTCACTTGAGCTCGGAAACCTAAGAAACTACTGCAGTAAGCTCACTCTATTCTAAGAAACTGAGAAATTTCGTGAGCTAAATATTTTCCCTGTTGTGAAGAATATTGTGACACATTTGTCTTTTTAAAACGAAAGAAAAGGCGCTATAAAACAAAAAGATAGGCAAAAATCATAAAAGGTTTTGTTCTCTGTGACATCCTCAGTAAGGCAAAAATTCTGATATAATAAGAAACCTTAAGATACTTTTCTAGTAAATTTAGGGTAAATCTGTAAGAAACTGCCTAGAGACCCAAAAGTTTAGTTTCTTATAAAAAAAGCAACATGTATATGTTTTGTTTCAAGTTAACCCTACGTTTGTTATTGATCAAACTAAATATACAGTCATTGTATTACCTTTGGTTGGTGGTGCCTGTTGCCATCCCCTGGAAACAAATACAATTATCAACTATCTATAATCATCTGATGGAGATCATCTTTATATGGTTAGCAATTTATAACATAGACCAAAAGTACAAACATTATTGAAAAAAAATATGCTAATTATGCATAGATCGTTGTTATTCATTTTTATGTGGACAGTATCAAATCAATATAGAAATAGATGTGGCCTGTCTTATACATACAATAGTAATAGTTTTTCTAAACTACCTTTTCCTTATTTCGAGAAAGAAATTTTACCCAACAGAATTCGAATCATTTGAAATATTTTCCTGTAAAACACAAGCTTAAAAATCTAAAGGGAAAAATATATTATATATTAAAGTCTAATTTCATTTTTATAACCCGATAAGAGATATCAATCCGCACTATAGTTGGGGGAAATTTTGACCATTACCGCACTAAATTAGAGGAGAATAAAAAATTCCCTAACACTTACCCGCACTAATAAATAGAGGAAAAAATATTGTTCATTTTTTGAAAAAATAAGCCATCCGCACTAATTAGAGGGCGCACTAAATTAGAGGTACTACGGTAATAAGCTATAAGCTAGCTATATTTACTGATGGACCGTTTTCGCATAATTAGCATATTTATTTTTCAATGTTTGTACTTTTGGTCTATGTTATAAATTGCTAACCTCTTTATATACTGTTGACTCTAAAAATAGCGAAAGGGAAAGTATTTGAATAGTTATATTGGTACTCTTTGTCAATAAATTATTTTATTGATTGAGGAAATGCCATGAAGAATGGAAGAAAAATAATAAAAATATACAAAGCTATGTAATGATGGAGTTAATCTGGAAACAATCTATAAGTCAATATTGGATATCCAGTCTAGAGCATTTTTCTCCATAAAAGGGTTTGGTCTGTTATGTAATTAAAAAGTAGGATATTCAAAATATTTTCAAAAAATATAAACTTCCATAATATACCATGTTAATGTAAACTGTTATAACTAAAAATAGTTTCAACATTATCAACTTCACGCGTGCTTCGTAAATATTAAATGTCAGCCCTCTTGGGAAAATGCGTAAAATTCGTAGTGGTTTCAATAGGCGCTGCGCGAGTTTGTAAAGAATTGTGCGTAGGGGAAACCAATGATATATAATATATAACTAGATAGCGAACTCCGTTGATATACGCGAGAAAAAGTGAAGCCGTAGACCTATGACGTAATTTATCGGCTGCCATCATTATATCGGGAAAAAACAAGAAAATACAAGAGACGGCGACGAATTTTTTCTCTGTAAAACTATCTATAGCTGTTTAAATCAAACATTCCAACAATGGAAAACTTGTATGCTCAACTTGATATGTGGTGTCAAGTCGATTGGGAACATTATAAAGAAAAGTGACCGGAAACAACTTTAACTGAGTTATTAAAACAAACGAACAAACAAATTTTTCATCAATTTTTGAAAGTATTAAAATTCTTGCAACAATACCTGTCACAACCTGCAGTTGTAAGAAGTATTTCTGGTCTTAGACGACTCAAAGATTGGAAAAGGAAATCAAAGACAGAGGAGAGACTGAATTTCAATTATAATATTTATTTTTTCTTTATAGTTTCATTTGTATACAGTTTTATTTTTGTATTATGACAAAAAACTATAGTCCTTTAAAAAGAAGTAATTTGTTAGTTTGTTGACGTAAACCAATCGTGTTCTTCTTCAAACATGTTGTGGTATAATCTTGACCATACCGTGCCAATCTGATATCGAAAAAATAATCAGTAATGTTCTTAATATTCTGTGTGGAATGTAAGTCTTCATTGGTCGAAGCAAATTCTATGTCCTGACTATTTAACTGACAAAATATCTTCCTTTGAAGCAACAACTTGTTCACACTGTACACCAATTTCAACTTTAATCTTTTATCACTTAATATGTTCGGAGTATGAAAATCTATACCACTAACATAAAAATTAAACACTTGTTCGCATATTTTTACAATGGATACAACATCATTACTTGGAATAGTGAGTCCACCACGATTTTTGAAATGTACCAAGGACAGAGATGATTTTGCGTATGAATGTTCAAATGTAGAAGCATTATTGATCAAACTATTAGCACAAACACCACAAGAAATTTTCAACAGCAATTTTTTGACGATAAAACCGGATATATACCCCAAAACTGCTTCTTTAAAATGTGACAATGAATGTTGTAAAAAAAGTGCCAACTCTTCATCATTGACTGGATTAATATCTTCTTTATCTTGGATAGGAGAATTCCTCTTGCTCCACTTTAATGAAAATATAGATCCATTTGTATCAGCAGCAAATGTTAAACAGTTAGCATGTTTTGAACCAATTATGTTATTTCTCAGAAGAATCCTCTTTAAATGATTTAAGTTGGAATACATCTGGGTTGTTGTTATACCCATTTTTACTACGTATACATGAAAATAATAATTCAAGATGGTCTTGAGAAAATTTTGTATGTTAAAACATACTTGAATGGACTCTCTGGAAGTGTCAAAAGATCAATACTCAGCGACATTGTACTTTTTGTAGCTATAATTAAACCCATGACAAATGTTTTCCTTCTGTGCTGTAAAAGCGGGATTCCATTTATATCAGGGAGCTTTTCAAGATAATAGATCCAACAAATGATTTTTCCCAATAACTCTGGTTCGATAAAGTCAACGGTTGTTTGAATGATTTTCCAAAAAGATTTTTTGAGTTCAACATGTCAAAAAGTTTGTCGATTGTACGGATGAAAATGACAGTCCCTTCAGCTCCTTGAAATAATATATAGATGCTTGGATACCATTAAAAATTCTATAGCATCAGCAACAGAGCTGCTCAAAGTTTGGGCAGCAACTTTCACGTTCATTTTATGCCGATGAAATTCTACATGCCGTTTCGATAGTTTATTACCAAATTTTAAACCTTCGTCTTCTTGCAGATCATATAAATTCTTGATATAACTCCACTTAATAGACTGACCGTCAGGAGTTTTAAAAGTCCCCATGTAGTTCAAGGCATTTCTTGCTAACTTCAACATGTGACAAACATCAGATATCACATGTACTTTTTTACCATTATGCACGAAATAACAAACATATTCATTTACATCTTTCCCAAATTTACATCCAAGAGCAACAACAGAATTGAAATTTACTATAGCACCATCAAACGTAATACACTTAATGTTTATCCCATGTTGTAACACAGCATCTAAAATGTTTTTAATAAATGAAGTTAGATCAATTGCCTTCACTTTATCACACAATATATATCCAATAGGTGTTTTCCACTGCCCACGTAATTCAACCAACATGAAAACTAAGGCTTCAGTAGCTGTCGTATCTGGTTCACAAACCATTAAATCCTTATAATCTGTAAATCCAATATTGATGATTTGTCATATACACTACTGCTTTTAATAGCCATTGCATCTATCATAAGACCACAATACCGATAATTAATGTCATTCAGTTGTTTCTCACCAAGAACTTTAATTACCTCTTACAGACCAGGATCACAGTTAACAGATGATGTCCAATGTGACAAAGAGCTAGCTGTAGGTAAACATAATGTTGGTTGGAGAAAATTATATGCTTGGGGAGAGTAAAAATGAAGAGTCAAGGCAAATTTTTTAATTTCATCACTATATCTATGCCCCCTTGGCTTAACATGCTGTGTTACAACATTGTATTCCTGCCTTAATAAATCAGATGATTGTGATAAAGTTAGAATGGCCTCTGATCTGGAAAAAGATCTCAATACAGTAGTTGAATGGGGTAAGAATTGGCTTGTTAATTTTAATCCATCTAAAACTAATCTTCTTTCCATTAATCATCTCAATCATGCTTACCTCGAATTTTGATGAATGGTTCTCATTTGCCTGAAAGCAATTCATTTCGTCTTCTTGGTCTTATATTTACCAGCGACCTCTCATGGCGATCTTATATTGTAAATATAGCTAAATCAACTGCCATGAAGGTTGGTTCTCTTTTACGAGAAATGAATTACCTCACTCCTGAATGCGTCCTTTACTTATACAAATCATCAATTCGTCCATGTATGGAATACAGCTGCCACATTTGGGCAGGTGCACCAAAAAATTGCCTAAATTTGTTAGACCGTGTTCAACGGCGTGTTTGCAATGCAATTGGCGAAAACCTTTCTTTGAAATTGGACTCCCTTTCACACCGGCGGAACGTAGCGTCTCTTTGTTTCTTCTACAAGTTTTTTTATGGTCGTTGTTCAAGCGAACTATCATCTCTTACACCTTCTCTCAAAATTTTTCTCCGTTCTACTAGGTTGCCTTCTTCGTCTCACCAATGGACTGTTTGTGTTCCAAATTGTCGTAGGGATTTTTATAAAAACAGTTTTTTTCCGCGTACGTCCAGACTTTGGAACTCACTTCCATCTACATGCTTTCCTCCTGAATTTAACCTTCAACTGTTCAAATCTAATGTTCATCGCTACCTTAAATCTGCTTAACTTCTCCTGTAGCTCTTTACTCGCAAGTGGCCTTTTAGGCCTTGTTTTGAGCAATCTCCAATAAAAAAAAAATAAAAAAAAACATTTTGATTATGAAGCTGGTTCTTGAAAATATCAAATAGAAGTCCAGAAAAGTTTTCTTGTAGAACAGAAGCAGCATCGTTATCCAGTAGATTTTTTCCCCTTCAGATTCATGATAACATCTTTCATATTGTTTATCTTTTTCTCTTTACGTCGTAATTTCTGCTGAAGAGTTTTGATTTTCTTTCTCAAATTTTCTTTTGTCTTTTGACATATCTATTGGTACAACCATATGCTGAACACGAATTCACCATTTTCAATTTCTATCTTCTTCTTTTTTAATTCTAAATATCAGTTCCTTCCTCTATAAACGAAACCAGAAAAACAAATGTTTTGCCCGATATAATGATGGCGGCAAAACTATTACGTCATAGGTGCCGGCTTCACTTGATATCGCCGTGTTCGCTATCTAGTTATATATTATATATCATTGGGGGAGACATCCTCCGAGACTCATTTTTGTCCCGCAGTTTGTACCCGCGATATTTGCCGAAGTCGTTTTTCGAAAATTCACATTCACATGTGCATTTCACCTGCTCGGCCACCGTAGTTACGGAAAAAAATTCTTGTAAAATGGCCTTGCGCGAAATTATACTAAATTCATGATGCGCAAAAATAAATAAGCGCGAAATTACACGCAAGGCCCATTGCGCGAAAATTAATACGCGCGAAAGTTAGTACAAACAATGTATATTTATTTTAAAATGTCTTAAGGCCCATTTCCACTTCAAACGCAATTCGCAAATCGCATGCGATCCTTTTTTAAAATTTGCTTGCGGTTGTTCGTAAATCGCATGCGGTTGTTCGCAATGCGACTTTTAACTGTTTGCAGTGTTTGATTTTTTGCGAACATTCGGATGCGAACGAGAGTCACATGTTAAAGAGTAACCAATCATAACTCAGCTTTACCAAACACAACCGCCAAAATTTAAAGACTTTATTTCGAACTCAGTGACAGTTATTTCCAATAAGTAAAATGACGATGAGCGTGAAGATTGAGTGGACTACTGCACTTGTAGAATTATTAATTGAAAGTGTGCGTTCAAACGAAGTTGTTTGGGATACAAGCAGTGGAAATTATAAAAACAAAAATGCACAGGAATATTTCATAATCCTCCTGTGTTGTCTCCTTTGTATTAAAAGTAATAACAAAAGTCTTTAAAATTCAACAATCTCGTTTTAAAATATTCTTTTTGTTTGGTGTCAATTTTTTAATATGTTTTTGTGCAGATAAATGTGATTAAATTTGATTGGCTCACCAAACAATAGGAATTCGTGCGAACAAGGTTTGAGTGTGTATTGAATTCGCAAGCGCTCGCAAGTCGTAAACAGCAAACCGCAAGCAATTTGCGAATTGCTTTTGAAGTGGAAATGGGCCTTAACGTTATTGACAGAATTAGCAGCAGCGAAGAAGACGAAAACAATAAGGCTAATAAAGCAGAAAGAGACGAAATAGATAACAATGCATTTCATGCAAATTTTTATTATTTTAACAATATTTATACAGGATAGGTATATATAATCAGTTATTTACAACAAAAGTGAAAACTGCTTTTCATATACGTCCTGTATCTTGGATGGTATTTTCTTTTTCTTGGTTATTTCTTAAAAAAAAGGCCTTATCATACAAAAACCTTTGAGCTATTATTTTTGTTAAAATTGCTGAAAATTATTTGAGATGTTGTATAATTACTGTATTATATGTACTGGATAATATTCCGCCAATATTTTTTCCCACTTGAAATAATCTTTTATGGGAAACGCCAAAATTAAATTAATTAATTATTATTGAAATTCAATTTTATGCACCAACGGACTTTCTGTAATGTCTTATAGACTTTCTTGCTTCTCATCAGAATATTCTATTTTTTCTAGCAAACTCCTTTTCGAAAAACGGTATTAGTTCCTATATAGGTAGTTTGTAATGTCAAAATTAGAATTTCAAAGAACAACTCAGCATGGATATTTACATTGAGCGTTTTTTTCTTCTTTAGCAAATTTTTATGTGATCTATGTGGTCTACAATTTACAAGAAAAGACAACATGAAAAGACATGCATTTGGTGTCCACGAAGTAGTTGTGAAAGATTTCAACAGCATTGAAGCTCGAACATTGTGTCACTATCCTACTTGCAACGAATCGTTCTACCAAAAGTCAAATTTGATTCTTCACCTGAAAAATAAACACGATGTAGAATTTTGTGTTGAAAACAAATAGATGTTGTAGTTAGATGCTTTTTTGAATTTATATTATATACATTGTTATACAAGTCAAATACCTTTGGACATGCAGCACATTCATCAAATCCTTTATATGTAGGACAAACAGTTTGTAAGTTTATTAGCCACCGACGAAACATTCTGAACTGGTCAATTGAATCAGTTTTAAGAAATCTGTTAAAGCACAGTTTCTAAATTATTAGAGGAAATTATTAATTTCCACGGGGGCTGGAAAAGCTAGAAAAGCTGGAGAAAATGAAATGAAAATGAAATAATTCTTCCCAAAAAGTGAACATTATTGTTGGGTGTATTTATCGTCATCCATGTATGTCTATTAATGTTTTTACAAATGATTTTATTCTTCCTCTTTTTCCAAAGTTAAATTCTGAAAACACTAGTATCACTAGTTTTTTTACTTGGAGATTTCAATATAGATTTAATTAAAGTTAATTCCAATAATGAAACTTCTGATTTTTTCAACTTTATAACTTCTAATAACTTTCTTCCTCATATTACCTTACCAACGAGAATAACTGAGAAATCTAAAACAATTATTGATAACATATATTCTAACTGTTGTGATAAAAATATGTTGTCTGGTAACTAACGTCAACTGTGGTTTATTTGGAGTTTACTGTTTATATTTTTGTTCCATCTTTCACAGTTCGATTTAAAATCAACACTAATTACAGTCCTAAATATATCAATATTTAAACTATAAATAAAACTAGAATAAATTTGCTTTGGATTTGCCTCACTTATTTACGGCGAGTTAGACATCTAGTGTTTTTTCTCTATATAATTGCCTATGTATGACAAGTTGCATCCAAATCGGTCCGCGAGTCTCGAAGGATTTCGATTACAAGCAGATTATATTGTTCGAAGATATTTGTGTAATATTTGAAAGCTATAATATATATGAATATATATGTGAATAGAATATATAATATGTTATAAATAAATGTTTTGGTTTTGCATGAATTGAATTAGAGTTTCGAATCATACGCCTTATTTAATATCGAGTTGGAATTGCCGTACACGGCATCATTACTGATATAGTTTACATTGTTTCCTTGGTGATAGTGAGCAACCTTGCGCCCAGTCTCATCGAGAACGGCCACGCTTTTTATCTCGTTTCCTGTCGGGATTTGGTCGCTTCTGATTTGATTTTGGTCGGTCTCAAAGACAAGGCACCATTGGCCAGTCTCCCTACTTAGCGACTTTTCGTCGACAGAATAGTCCTCGGGAACTGGAGGCATGTGGCGTTGCACACCAGTTCGATAAACGAACGATTCTCGCTTTCTCTCGGCGTACGACATTCTAGACATTCGTTTCATCGAACGTTTTTGTTCACGTTTGTCGTGTTTATCGAGGAATTTCTTCATGTCTCCACGCAAGTCTCGGCGAACGAAAACTAAACAAAAGTATTGTCGTTATAAATGAAAAGTAAGCCAATCATTTGAATCATCAAATGATTAAATCTACAAAATGGTGGGGAATATCATCTGTTGAAACCCCGTCTAACACATGCTAGCATGGAAAATAGACGTGAAAAAAGTAAATAATGATGAAGCCAGCAAGAAGCACATTACATATTACCAACATTTGCATTTTATTTTGGACTAGCACAAATATCCCGGCGCTGCTTGGGGCCAATGAATATCACTTAAGTAAACCAATGTATAAAACCCAGGGGAAAAGTGACATTTTTGAATTTAAAATTTCAATTATTAAACTGATGATAGCGGTACCAAATGGTTCCCAATGGGGTCAGATCATATATGGTTCTGTCTATCTCCTATAGGGCACAGACTCATGCTAATACTTATTCTACGTCCTTATTGCGCTCCGAAACACGCTGTACCATCAAACATTATATCTGTGAAAAACATCGGTGAAGTACAGCTGAACATCAGAACATTTATCTGTATATATATTACCTTGCGTTGAATTTGTAAATAGTTTGTAAATTGTTTAGCCAATTAGAGGTTCTTGTTGTATTCTGGCCGCCATATTTTATCGGCACGTGACTATTTCTCTCTTCTGCAACAAGCTCGAAATTACGATGGACCTTTTGATTTGTATCTTTTTGCATCCCGTTCTCATTTCATATAAGTGTATTTACACAACTTATACGTTCAAAATCCATTACAAAGCTACCATATTTTAAACGAATGAAAAGACTTATTTTGGTCTCCCAGAAAGGTGTCTGACATTGAGTTAAACCTTCTCAGAATCCACACTATCTTTAACATTAAATGCCGCCATCTTGTGCTTTGAATAAATTTCAAACTTCAACATACGGCCGTATAATTAACATCGATTTTCTGATGGTTCCGTTCCGTATACGTAATTTTTTTTTTTTTTAATACACAGGAAAGGCAGGGCCTATGACTCGACAGAGTCCTGTGTATTGGAAGTTTCACCTTTCTCTCCTTTGCCATGAGGTAGGAAAGAAAGGATACCTGGAGCATCCTGCCTGGTGGGGAAAGCCAATGACATAAGCCACCAATAGCAGCAGGAGTGGTGGTATTTTACCAGGGCGTTGGGTTTAACCCAACTACCACCTAACATAACATACCTAACATACCACATAACCCAACTAACACCTAACACAGAACAAAACTGAGAATTACCTAAAGATTGACTTTAAATTGCAATTTTAAATTCATTTTGTGTTGCTAGCATTACTTACTGGTCAACAGCACCGGTAGAAACACAAGACCATGCAGCAGCCCTAGCAGAACAATGCCGAACGTCATTTTGAAGAAGATACGAAAGCCTTCCGCCTGAGAGAAAGCGGTGACGAGCATGCCTAAGATGGTACTGATGCCTGGAAATCAAAAGAGGGTAGCGTTTAATAAAAGCAGTAAGGAAACTCTCTAATGCAGACCTATCTTTACGTTCGCAACAAAACTTCGTTCTCTTGATTATGTCTTGAAGCAAAAATAACTAATTCTCTAATCGATATTTCCCAACAAAAAATTTTTTTCTTGTGGAAATTGTCCACCTTATTAGAAAACATGTTCTTATAAATACTAAAATATTGTGGGCAGAAATATTAATTTTTTTCTCCTCTAACAATTCTCTTTTTCTAAATGCGTTTGGGTCAATCCTTTATATGGTATTATGGAAAATGGAGTTATTATTTCAGTCTTTTGATTTTGCTAAAAATTAAAGTGTTAAAGCGACTTTTACGGTTATATTTGTATATAAAAATTGTATTTTAAACAAAATTACCATTACTCAAACGCACTCCACAGGGACACTCTGTGAATGGCTTATATTAATGTATATTTACCTCCGTTCAGAACGCTGACTCCTAATGTCTCTAACGCGTGAATGATTCGTTTCTCTGGCGTCCGCTTAGTTGATATCATATACGCATGCGCAACATGACATGTGTAATCTACAGAGAAACCTATAGCCATGATGACGATGACGGTTGCTAAGGCGTCCATGGAGACGTCCCAAGCGGACATGAGGCCGAGCAGTTCAAAAATGAGACTGGTAAAGCTTAGGAATACTAACAGCGTGATTCCCGGGTGCATGAGGTACGGTAGAGTAATGAAGAGGATGGCTGCCCCGCTGATGGCTAAATTCTGTATGGTTAATGGTAGCACGACCTCGGTTTGTTCCACGTAGATGTAGGCGATGGTTGATGGAAAGATGCCCTCGATGGAGGATTTTGTACGAAGGTCATCTCTGATCGTTGTCATCGCATTCGCTTGGTTGACAGCGTCAATGTCATTCTCGTAGAAGAAGATCACTCTTGACACGAACACGTAGTCATCCGAGTGCATCACCAAGTCGGCGTTTATAAACTTCACTGCCGTTCGGAAAGCCGTCAAGTGTTTGTAAAAATTATCGCCCGTCAAGTCGGTGACGTTGTTCGATGTTGCCCAGGCTCTATACAGCGTCATCCAGTTTACCGTATAGTCAAGGAAACGACTATTCTCTTGGGCGATTTGGTCCAAATCGATGACAGCTTCTTGCACCGCGCTCGAAGAGTAGTTCAAACTCTCCGGTAAGATGACTGACACTCCGTAACCCTGCGGAAACTTAGTATCTCTGGCTTCTGCGTATTGACGGAAGTACGATCCATCCGTGCTGATTTTCTTCCACTCGAACGTACGGGGGATGACGGTGGCCCCGTAAATACCTCCACCCAGTAGCCCGCAGGCAACCAGAAACACCACCACCTTCATCGGAGTGGTCATTATAAACTTCGCCCACTTCCTCATCATCTGGAGAAAGGAGAATAGACCGATGAATATTAATCAATCATTCAATTTTATTTTCCAATCAGCAATATGTTTCACTGGACTCGTTGGTAGAACAATTTTTATAATGTATATTTTGTAAATATGTATATAAAACTAAAACAAAGTATAAAGATTATCAATAATAATAATAATAATAATAATAATACAAAAAAATCTCTTTAAGAAATAAAATGAATAGTGAATTTCATCTCAGCAAATAACGTATATATTTATATTTATATATTTACAATGAAAATTTCTTTTTTTGTTTTTTAAACAGGGTATTAATACAGAAAATTTCGTAACAATTTTTATCCTAGATTTAATATTAGCCAGAACTTTTTCCGCTCTCAAACATGGGCACTTTTCGCGAGAAAAGATAAAATTCTGGTGACCAAACAAATTTCGAATAAAACCCTAGCCTTTTTCGAGAAGGCAATATCGGTTTTCAGCCACGGGTTTCCCGGTGGGTTCTTCGCAATGCAACAGGGAAAGATGTCCCGTTTTCCCTGCTCTATCCTTTTCACATCCCATGTAAGGATAGCTATAAACAGCGTGATCAGACCCAGGTAGGCGAATAATACGGAGAGAGAAGCGTACGCGCAGAACAGCTTGATGGAAGGGAAGTCGGTAACCGTGGAAACGGCAAAGGCAACTAGATCCGTGGAGGTTGTCATAGTGATCGAACCACCGATGTGTCGCATAGCAATGACTATACGTTCTGGACCTTGGATGTCTGCGTCAACCTCTTCGATACCATCCACGATGATAAACATGTTGTCCATGCCTGCATCAAATATCATAATTTAACAACGGTACCCGATCGAAAAACAATACAGTAAGTTGAAAACGTCGAAAGAACAGTAACATATATTGAGATTATTTCACGCTACGGCAGTTGATTTTAAAAACTATTGACTATCGTTCCACTGAATGTCTATGTTGCAACTACTATCGTTCCACTTAATGACTATGTTGCATCTACTATCGTTCCACTGAATGACTATGTTGCATCTACTATCGTTCCACTGAATGACTATGTTGCATCTACTATCGTTCCACTTAAGGACTATGTTGCATCACTATCGTTCCACTTAAGGACTATGTTGCATCACTATCGTTCCACTTAATGACTATGTTGCGTCTACTATCGTTCCACTGAATGACTATGTTGCATCTACTATCGTTCCACTTAAGGACTATGTTGCATCACTATCGTTCCACTGAATGACTATGTTGCATCTACTATCGTTCCACTTAATGACTATGTTGCATCACTATCGTTCCACTTAAGGACTATGTTGCATCACTATCGTTCCACTTAATGACTATGTTGCGTCTACTATCGTTCCACTGAATGACTATGTTGCATCTACTATCGTTCCACTTAAGGATTATGTTGCATCACTATCGTTCCACTTAATGACTATGTTGCGTCTACTATCGTTCCACTGAATGACTATGTTGCGTCTACTATCGTTCCACTGAATGACAATGTTGCATCTACTATCGTTCCACTTAAGGATTATGTTGCATCACTATCGTTCCACTTAATGACTATGTTGCGTCTACTATCGTTCCACTGAATGACTATGTTGCATCACTATCGTTCCACTGAATGACTATGTTGCATCTACTATCGTTCCACTGAATGACTACGTTGCATCTACTATCGTTCCACTGAATGACTATGTTGCATCTACTATCGTTCCACTTGATGACTATGTTGCATCTACTATCGTTTCACTTAATGACTATGTTGCGTCTACTATCGTTCCACTGAATGACTATGTTGCATCTACTATCGTTCCACTTAAGGATTATGTTGCATCTACTATCGTTCCACTTAATGACTATGTTGCATCTACTATCGTTTCACTTAATGACTATGTTGCGTCTACTATCGTTCCACTGAATGACTATGTTGCGTCTACTATCGTTCCACTGAATGACTATGTTGCGTCTACTATCGTTCCACTGAATGACTATGTTGCATCTACTATCGTTTCACTTAATGACTATGTTGCGTCTACTATCGTTCCACTGAATGACTATGTTGCATCTACTATCGTTCCACTTAAGGACTATGTTGCATCTATTATCGTTCCACTTAATGACTATGTTGCGTCTACTATCGTTCCACTGAATGACTATGTTGCATCTACTATCGTTCCACTGAATGACTATGTTGCATCTACTATCGTTCCACTTAAGGACTATGTTGCATCACTATCGTTCCACTTAATGACTATGTTGCATCTACTATCGTTCCACTGAATGACTATGTTGCATCTACTATCGTTCCACTGAATGACTATGTTGCATCTACTATCGTTCCACTTAAGGACTATGTTGCATCACTATCGTTCCACTTAATGACTATGTTGCGTCTACTATCGTTCCACTGAATGACTATGTTGCATCTACTATCGTTCCACTTAATGACTATGTTGCATCACTATCGTTCCACTTAATGACTATGTTGCATCTACTATCGTTTCACTTAATGACTATGTTGCGTCTACTATCGTTCCACTGAATGACTATGTTGCATCTACTATCGTTCCACTTAAGGATTATGTTGCATCACTATCGTTCCACTTAATGACTATGTTGCATCTACTATCGTTTCACTTAATGACTATGTTGCGTCTACTATCGTTCCACTGAATGACTATGTTGCATCTACTATCGTTCCACTTAAGGATTATGTTGCATCTACTATCGTTCCACTTAATGACTATGTTGCATCACTATCGTTCCACTTAATGACTATGTTGCGTCTACTATCGTTCCACTGAATGACTATGTTGCATCTACTATCGTTCCACTTAATGACTATGTTGCGTCTACTATCGTTCCACTGAATGACTATGTTGCGTCTACTATCGTTCCACTGAATGACTACGTTGCATCTACTATCGTTCCACTGAATGACTATTTTGACGCTTCACTTCTGAAAACCATAAATATCGATGTTAACCAGCCTACCTATACCAAGAACCAAAAACAACAAGATTCCAGTAAAGGCTACAAAATCGATCCCAGCCCACATGGCAAGCCCAAATCCGGACCCAATCCCCAGCATGATAACGAAAATGCCGGCAATACCCACAACCAAATGTCCGGTGACGGGATTTTTGATCCGTACGAACACGACCAAACAGAAGGCGACCATGAGTATGAATGCGACACTGAACAGAGGTAGATCTCCGATGGTACTCTCCAGTACAGAGTCATCTCTTGTGCGCGCCGCAAAATAATTCAACTTCAAATCCACAAGCTGAGGCTGGTTCTTGCACAGTTCTAAGAACTCGTCCTCCCATGTCATGATCTTTGCGTAGTCGTCGTCTTTCGTCGACACGTACTTCATGTAATACGTCATTCGGACGGCGTCCGAATATCGCACGTGTGTATTGTTGCCCGTGTAGCTTCCAAGTATGTTGCGGTAGTTCAAAAAAGCAGGTCGTCCGTTGCTTAGCAACCGGTCTGCGTTGCTCAGGTGACCGTTGAAAAGCGCACGCAATTTGTCGCTTGTGTTGGTGTCGTTGATGTTCTCTTCGCTGTAATTAAACACTTCGAGCGAAGAGACGAAAAAGCACGACCCGGATTGGGCGTGCGTCAAACAGACTTGCCCAAAGTTCTTAATCTTAACGACTTGCTTGTGGATGCGCAACGCTTCCTTGAAAGCGACGTTCGATTCGAAGACGTTGCCACCGTCAGCCGTCGATACAATGAATTCGTTGACGCGAAACTTCTCCGGGAAGTACTTATCTGCTTTATCGAGGTCTGCAAAACCGCGCGATTCTTGCGGAATGAATAGCTCTTCGTTGCGTTCGAGCGACTTGAAACGCACGGCACCGATAGCCATGACGGCGACAAACATGAGGGAAATGACGATTGTGAGATTGTGATGTCTTGTGATGGCTCTTGTATGAGCCTCGAATACATCTTCAATGGCGTCATTGATGATCCGACAGAACTTTATCCAGCCGATCCAAACAGAATGCAAACACCCTCTAAAAGAATGCAGAGGACATAAGTTTCCAACAACAAAAACACACACATACAAAAAACGCAAATTAGAAGTGAGGCATTGGGTGTTATGAAGAGACAAACCATAAAGAAATAAGTGGCATGTGTTTGAAGTTAATATCGAGCAAGTTTCATGCGATTAACGCGCGTCAGTTTCCCTCAGAAATCAAATCACCAGCATTACAATATCAGTAACGTCAGTGTTCGCGTCGATAAGATTCATTCGAATTCCAATCGCACACGCGCGCGCACACAAACAAAATAAAAAATAAAAACACAGAAAAACGCGATGCTATGAAAAAACAAAAAAAAAGCAAAGTCAATTAAAACCAACACAATAACGAAAACGAATAAAAGAGGAAGAAATGCGGAGAAGGAAATGAAGAAGATTCTAGACCAAAGGGCAACAAAATAAACCTTACACAAAAAATTACAAAAACAGTTATGTAAAATATGTTTACGGAAAACAGTGTGAAATACAATAATAATATTAAGCGCAGCACGCCAAGGCTTGTAATGGTGCTTGTTACTAAACAGTAGCATAGCAACAGTGAGAGGCAAAGAAACAAAAATATATCATCATCATCATTTACATTTTTCACGTCTATTTTCTACGCTAGCATGGGTTAGACGGGGTTTCAACAGATGATATCGCCCACAATTGTGTAGGTTTAATCGTTTGATGATTCATTGATTGGAGGCAGAGAATATAGAAAGTGGGAAATATATTTAAATGTATAAATAAATAGAAAGTTCTGGATAAATATGAAATAAAACTTACTTTCCCATGGTCACTGTTCACTTCTTTTACTGCTTTTAAATAACTGCAACAAAGAAAAACATTACCTTAAGCGTATTAATACTGGATTAAATCGTGCTGGATTAATTTTTGCGATACTTATTTTTGCGATTTTGGCCTAAATCGCAAAAATAAATCCCGCAAAATTTTCAAGAATAGTGATTCGCAAAAATAAATACAACAAAATTTTTCAAAAATAGTGATTCGCACAATTTGACTGATTTGTTTCTCCTGAAAACGTTTCTCCTGAAAACCTTTCATTTTCATAAAATACGTTTAAAAATGTTTCTTTAATATTAGATTTGCAAAATAAATCCCGTAAAAATTCTGCTGTAGACACAATTCGCAAAAATAAATATCGGAAAATTTTCTTCCAGGACCCAATTCGCAAAAATAAATATCGCAAAAATGAATCCAACATTAATTAATACGCTTAAGGTAAACGATTACGTAATCCTCTATATTGTTCGCAAAGGCAGAATTGAAAACTGATTGCAATCCAAGATTTTTAATTGCAATGGCAAACGTTAAACATTTTTGTTGATAACAGCACTTTGTATCGTAGACATAATAACACTTTTATTATACCCTAATAATATACGAAAAATAAAAGTTATTAATACTAAATCTTATTTAGGTTTTTCACAAATATTATTTTTCCAAGATTAAAGGTCTGGTAAAGCAATATTCAATAGCATTTGTTCCCATTTTAAAGTCTATCCTTTTTAAGTGTCAACAGATGATATTCACGTTTAGGGGTTATGGTGTTATTTCGAGTAATTCCTGAGATACTCGCGGTGTTACGGTCATATGGCATTATGGGTGTTACGGTCATATGGCATTCTGGGTAATACGGTCATATGGCATTTATGGGTAATACGGTCATATGGCATTATGGGAAATACGGTCATATGGCATTATGGATAATACGGTCATATGGTATTATGGGAAATACGGTCATATGGCATTATGGGTAATACGGTCATATGGTATTATGGGTAATACGGTCATATGGTATTATGGGTAATACGGTCATATGGTATTATGGGTAATACGGTCATATGGCATTATGGGTAATACGGTTACATGGTATTATGGGTGTTACGGTCATATGGCATTATGGGTAATACGGTTACATGGTATTATGTGTGTTACGGTCATATGGCATTATGGGTAATACGGTCACATGGTATTATGGGTGTTACGGTCATATTAGATGTAATTTTCATCTAATTTATGATGTTGGCAAATAAAAAACAATTAATTTGTTACATGTAATTTTCAACATTTTCTTTGTTCAATAAATTAATAAGATGTATTTATTAACGCTGAATATTCCAACATTCCATAACCACTTACCGTTGCTCTTTTCTGCTAACATGCTCTGATTTAAAACACGCTAGAGTTCTGTCTTTTATTAAACGGTACTACGGTAATGACGTCACACACGCGTATGTGGGAAAAAAATATTTTTTTTGTCGCATTTGCATTCTTTGCCAAGGTGGATTATATGATTAAAGAATTGCTCAAACCTCGTGTAACTACGCATAATTACGCATAATTACTAAACGAGATAATTTTGACTAATCTGTAACATGCGCGGTTCTTTTGAATCCGAATAGAACGTCTTTACTTTGGTTCTTTCTTTCCCACTCAAATGGATTTTACTAAAAAAAACCCGGTGTTTTTGTAGAGAAAATTATTTTCAATTATACTCGTTTAATTATAATAAACCCCCTTGCGAGATTCGCTAACGGACATTCCTAACAAAGAAGTTCATAAAATGATTGACAACTCAACCTTAACTAACAAAAGAAGCTAAACCTAAGCCCGTTTTCAATTAAAAATTTGCCATCTCGTCAATGGTCTATTGTACTTCCGCATGACGTATCCACCCACGAATGACGTCATGGCGAAATTGCTTGCGTCCATGGGCATACTTACTAACGCAGCAAACTTTGCGTTGGTGGTAATTAACATTCTACTTATGTTCAAAAGAGATATTACCTGATTTAAAAGAAGGTATGGAAGAACTTTAAGGTTCAACGCCGGGCTATTTTACGAAAGTTACTTGGCTCTTCTCTTAGTATATAATAACCCGCGACGTTTAAAATAAAGATCATTTTTTCGTACAAACAATAATACACACATACTTTTTACAAGTGCAAATTTATTTTTTCCTTTCGACGCTTTTTACTCTCGCACAACTACTTTTCTTAATTTATGTAAATGCTAATGTTTGCTGATGACACCAATCGTTGTTTATGTCATAAAGAAATTCACTACCTTTTCAAATATATGGCCACTGAACAAACTAAAATAAATGAATCTCTTAACACCAATAAAATTTAATTTGATACATAACAACTCCCTGGAAAACATCTACTTTTATCTTCGCCAGGTCTCGAGCTCAATAATGTAGCTATATAATAATGTACCAAGATTTTACATCGATGAGAAGCGAAGAAATCACGTATACAAGTTATTGAATGTAAACCTTCTAAATAGTTTCATAGTCAAGTCAAATGCTTTTCATTCTAGAAGCATGAAATTTGACACAGTTGATCTTTGTGACAATTAGAACTTTTTAAGCCTGGGAGCCACCTGTAGATATCACATCTTGGGTATTTTACGGACCATAATAGGTTTCCATAGTAACAAAATGTTTTTGGCTCAAAGCATACATTGTTATATATCATTGGAAAACTTATTCAAAATGAAACAGAAAATACTAAAAGACCTTGCTTCGAAAATTGACTGGTAAGGAGATAGTGGGATTTAAAAAAAATTAGAATCCAGGGGGTTCACTTAGAAGTTAATAAATAATTATTTCGAGTTATATTTCCGAAATGTCATTTTTTTTTATATATATATTCTATTTAATATGTCTTATCTAATACTAACATTATGGCTATCTGGCAAGAAACTTCTGAAACTCTCAAACTTGTACAATACACGTTCACAAATCCAAGTTCCTTAAAATTCATCGCTTACAAGAACATGCATCTCGCGTAATATTGGATTCACACATATCGATCGGCTGAACTAATGAAACGAATTCTTAATGCCTCACAGATGTGTTAGTTGCAACCACTTATATTTATGAATGTAGAGTAAAAAAACACAGATAGCACCAGAACTATTTCAAAATATATTTGGAACGTATCAAAACGTTTATGTTACACGATTGAAAGAGGAATCTAGAATCATTTAGCAGGGCTCCCCCTCCCCCCCCCCCCCCCCTAATAATTTACAGATCTACAACCACAGATCAACTTTTATTTTGTGCAGGAATCCCTTTAAGAAATTTCAGAATTTGAGTAGCTTTTTAGTCAATCTGGGGGTTTTAAATTTTCAAATTATCCTATAGCCATTCCTATTCATAAACCCCCTAATAATTTTGTCACATTAACGGCCCTGTTTAGCATACTAATATACTGTATCATACTTTATCCTTTTTATCACTTCATTTTTATTTAATATTATTATTATATAATATTTCAATATTTATTTTGCTTTATTTACTATTATTATTTATTTTATTACTATTTCTTAATATACTTTAATGTCAGAAATTTTCGCGGATTTGCCTGCTATCCGCGAAATTAAATTCCCGTGAAAAAAAAACCTTTGCCCCAGATCCGCGAAAGTAAATTCCAAAAATAAATATAATTTTTCCTGATTCGCGTAAATTCCCAAAGAATTCTCCCATTTCTACAATGACCTTTAATGACCTAGATGCTTTAATTATCGGAGCTTTGGATACCGAGGAAAGGTTTTACATCAATGAATTGGACGAAGGAGATTAAAGATCGGCGAGTTGAGAAAAGTGATGATGAGGAAGATGTATAATATCCACCGGATAGTGACAGAAATATTTTTAATATTTTTGATGACGAGGGGTTGTAAATATTCATTGTATATATTTAGAAAAAGTGAAAAATTTGTTGGGTATTAATCATTTCAATTTCTCTTTTTGGGCCAGTCGTTTCCCACTAATAACAGACGCAATTACATGATTTCAAAATCCCCTAAAATGAACACTTCGAACATAATAAACAAGTCGCTTAATCCGCGAAATGTTCCCGAATTTAAAATATAAAAGAATTGTTAATATTACGATGTAACGATTGTAAAGTGTGACTATGTAAGGATTAATTTGAGAAACGATTCTTATCTAGTCCCATCTTTACGCATTGTAACTTACAAACCCTACGATTCTTCCATATACCCCTCTTGGACATCATATATCCATATAAATTTTAAATTACAAATTCTAGTTGTTCTTTTTTGCATTGTAAATCCTATAAATAATGTCTTATACGTATCTCCAATGTCCTACGAAGCACAGTTGATTTGGACAGCTCTCTTTTTTCTATAGAGCCCCCTATTTGTGGTGGGTCCTTCGGCTTAAAGATAACTCCAAAATCTCTTGCTGCTTTTAAAATCTTCTTTAAGACAAAATATCTTTTTGAAACTAACAATCACCTGTTACAGACAAGACAAAAGATAATATCTAGTACAAACATGAAGCGAGGGACATTAATGTCCAACTATTATGTTTTGTTATCAAATTTACAAAGTTGCGGTACAATAGTCTTTTCTCTTTCTCCGTTTTTGGTTTGCTTTGAAATTTCAAGAGGGATTATTTTGGCGTTTTAGTTGTTTAAAGATATATCCACATACCATGATACATAAAACTTTTCTGTCTGTGGATTTCTTCCACTTTTTCTCAAAGCCTATTGGTTGAAGCAGTAAAGCCAACTCAAATAGATACCTCAGGGACATAAAAGTAACTTGGCCTCGAAGATATATATAGATGTTAATTGTGGGTTTAGTTTAAAAACGATACTTGTCCCAGAGTGGTCTTAATACTGAAATTACTTTGCAATTACTATTTATTTTATTTTTTATTTTACATTTTCTTGCAAAAAAGGCGAGCTGTCAGTTTACTTTCACTTTCATTATCACGACTATTTCATGTTTTAATTTCGTGCGGGTTTCACATGCTAGCCAATCATGCTATGATAAGGGACGTTAAACCATGACGACGACGAGTTTGTACTCAAGTACCTGGCGAATAAATCCATTTTATTTCAATTACACTTTCTTCTTGTTATTATTACAATCAATCCACATATTTCTTCAGAACCTCGAGCGCCAGCTGATGGATGTTGACCACCTTCCCTCCGCTTCTCTTCAACAGATTGATCAACTCAGTAGTAATGTCAGGCGAACTCAGTGTCAGCTTCTCAAAGGCGTCGTTCGTGTATTTCTTCACCATGTCGAAAACAACTTTACGCAAGTAAGCTTGGCCTAAATAATATGCGCATAATTAAGTAAATTAATTATCATAATTATGCTCAGTGTGAGCTTCTCAAAGGCGTCGTTCGTGTATTTCTTCACCATGTCGAAAACAAGTAATCTTGGCCTAAATATGCGCATAATTAAATGAATTAATTATCATAATTATAATGTCACGTTTTACTCGTGAGACAAATGAGACTTTTGACTGCACGTGCTTTCCACCTTTGACTTAGGAGCGTTTTCATTCCCCACAAATGCTTACCTGCTGCAGATGTACTTCTTTTCTCTACGTGGTGTTTCAGGACACCCTCCACTGCAGCGTCTGTTTGGCTCACAACGTCATCCAGGATTGACTGCACTTCATCATGGAGAGTGTTTTCAATCATATCGGCTATCGTTTGAAATAATAAGATACGAATGATATAACAACAGCTGATTTGCTACCTTAAGACTGTGTTTTTGATACTTTAAGATTGTATAATTGATACTAACTTTAAGACCGTGTTTTTGATACTTTAGGACAATGTTTTTGATACTTTAGGATTGCATTTTCGATACTTTAAGACTGTGTTACTGACAAAAATATAACATTTTTGTAACAATGCAAGAATTATACGTCGCTGACGAGCCCCGATAAGAATAAAACATGTTTACATCAGATATGTAAACTACACATGCGAGCTATCGAATCTGATAGTCCTAAAAACAGCCGCCTTAACAGTTCACACTAGGTCTGAATTCTCTGTTCCATTATACGGGAAAATTTAAAATAATATTTGCAAATATATAATAATTTATTATTGTCTTTTGTGATATTAGTATCTATTATAAATCTCACATAACCTGCATATAAATCTTGACAACATAAGAAATCTTTTGATATTACTTGGCATTAAACGTAACTTACCCTGTTGGCCAGTTGTTTTCACGATTTTGTTGAGCCATTCGGTGATTTGGCGTGCATACTTCAACAGGATACCAGAGGGCAACTGTAGGACGTATTTCACCCATCGCTTAGCAATGCCCGTCACATGTCCAAGAGCTTTTTGGAGGTTTTCCCGAATCGAAAGAACGCCTCGTTTTTGCATTCCCTTTTCGCCTATGGAAAGCAAAAGTCAGAACTAATCGTCATCAGTTGAAGAAGACTCTCATGGTTGAGGCATGCTGCTAGAAGACCTGAAAACAACGCTATCTACGCTGTCTATAAGAGAAATTTCGAAAAGAAAAGACCTCGTGGAAGAAAGAGATGGACGGAGCAAGAGGCTTATCCAGGCCGGAAACCTTGCAGAACGAAACACAAAAAATATGCGTTGCTAGGGGACCTAAAGATCATGAAAATTATCAATTGATCTGAATGCAATTTTCTACCTTTCTGTCCAATAATTTCCTTGATTGCATTCTTTAAATCCGACATGTCTCCGTTAATCAAGATTTTCCGAATGAGTTCTGTGATCTTGAGATTTGAATCGCCAAGAGCCATCAACGTCTTCTCAATGTGCTTCTTAAAGAATTCATCAGCATTTTTTAGATCCTCACGAAGTACTGAAATAAGCAAGATAACAATTGTGTAAATGAAAACGAGGCTTTGGTTGAGCTTCTTTTGTTTGTTGAGGTTGAGTTGTCAACGTAAAAATAACATAAATTTGTTAATTTAGTAAAACCGGATATTTCGTTTTAAATGAAATCCCATGAAATTTAACTTGCCAAATACACAAAATTTTCTTCTGCAAAACCTCTCATTTGAAATGTGGTCCAACTTCAAACCTAATAATAAAAAACGTAAACCTACTGTACTCATATTTCTTGATTATGTCCGAAAGGTCTTTGTTTGCCTCAATACTTCGCCTCTTTCTCCCAAACATTCCCGTCAAGTATTTCTTTGCACTCTCGTAAATCTTCTGGGTCTCAGAGATCCCCTTAGCAACTGCCGTTTTTAGTGCCTCGCTTACTTTGACCAGACTCGCACCGATTTTGTCAGCAGTTTCTTTGATTTTATCGCAATTCTAAAATTTATTTTTTACTACACTTTACGTTTCTAATTTGTTGTATTTAATATTGATGATTTGTAAAGTCAAAGAAAATATTGTCTGATTGAAAGAATCAAGCCTAAAAGCATATCCACAATAAGATTGATCTGCAAAATACCCACCGTTTTGCTAATGAAGTCTTCGCAGTCATAGAACGCATCTGCAATTTTATAGATAGCCTTCAACAGTCCCGTCCCTGCTTTGTAGCCCATAACAATGGCCGAACGCACCACGCCCATTAGCTTGGGCATGCCGATTTTTAATTTCTGGGCGTAGCTGCGCAAATCCTTGCAAATCTAAATTTAGAAACAAAAATATTTGAAAATAAATATGGTAATAATTTATATTAGTAACTTAAATGCAAAGCAACAATGCGTTCATCAGTTCTAAGATTTTTTTTTAATTTTATTTACGCACAACAGAACCCCCAGAGCTGATGAAACAACAGGATTCCGCAATATTTGTTCTTACAAAAACACCCAATTATCAGCAAAAAAGAACGCATGATGTAGTGTAAATATGATGTAAATATAACAAATAAATACTTCATAAAAAATGAATAATAAATAATTATGTAGGATAGAAGATTTGTTTAAAAAAAAATATGTGTCATGATTATATAATTTATAACTTAAATTTCCTACATTTATTAGATTTATTTATTTATATCTTTTCTTAAAATAGGACAGGACAAGGCTCACAAAGCTATATTTCTTTGAAACTTTCAGTGATATCCAATCTTGCTCTTTTTAATTATATCTTTTTGACAACTCTTTCGAAATGAACGATTTTAAACTATTTACCACTACATCGAGTTACGCTGTTGTTAAGTTTTACTAAAACTTACATCAGGGTTCAATAATTCTTCGCACGTAAAGTTTTCAGCATATTTCTTCATTGTGTTGAAAGCAGATGTAACAGTATCTTCAACTTTATTGTATCCATCGAGAATACCAGCAATGGTTGCTTGTTTGATTTGGTCGGCCTTCAATTTCAGGGCATTTCCAATGTCATCAATATGTTGACATCTCTACAACATTTTTTTTTAAAGTTATGAGACAATGTAAATAGTCGGTAGATTTCATTTTGAAATGTGTTCGAAAACTCAAATAACGTGACAAGAAACATGGTAGACGTCATGGTTCAGAACAACAAGAAGAAAGAAGAGCCGTCATGCTTATTTGAAGCTGATTTCATTGGACTGGCAACATTTTTATATTTTCTAATAGTACTTAATTATTTCCAAAAAAATATTTAGGAATAGTATTTCTGGCTTCTTTGGCTTTCTTTCAAAGAAATTCAGTATACTTACATCCTTTGAGAAGAAGTCAACGCAAGTTTTTGTCATCAAATCAGTTCGAATGTAGTCTGTAACTTTGTTGGAAACATCAGTGGCCAGAGATGCACCATCAGCAATCGCCTTTACGATGTAAGGTTTAATATCTTCACCTTTCTTGTTCAGATATTTAATTGCAGATTCAAACTTGTCACAAACCTGAAATCATTGTACAACATAAACAAGCAAGCAATAAACAAAAAACATTCCCAAAATGTTGATTTGTTATCTTGTTAATTCTGGTTTAGAAAGTCAATTTACTGATCTATATTTTGTAGATAAAGTAAACCAATGATTTCAAAACCATTAGGATCGAACAATATCTTAAGAAAAAAAATTAACTAAAGTAAAAAATAAAGTTTTTTCTTTTCTCGTAAAAACATGTGTATAATGTATTTCGCAGTGATAACTGATGCAAATATGTTAAATTAATATTAAGTTATGTTTAACCCAATATTTATCTAATACTCAAAATGGCCCAAAAGTAAAGGCTTAAAAACAAACCTGTTGACCAAGAATATCCTCACAATTTTTGTTCAGAACGCTTTCTTGCAAAAACTTATCCACAGAAGTTTTGATTTCATCTGCTTTAGTGATCCCTTTGTTGTAGGCATCTTTTATTGCAGTTTCAATGGAAGAAGCTTTCAGCTTTAGAGTTGTAGCAGTGTCTCTTAATTGTGTGCATACCTACAACCAATAAAACAACAAAATTAAATATAATCAAGGTGCGTAAAGAGTAAAAAGAAGAGTCTAAATTTAGTTTTCAAGAATTTTTACAATTAAGGTAGTTTAGAGGCGATAGAGATATACCATTCTATCCTCTTCATATTTTTAAATATTTTTATATTAGCTAACATTAACTATCAACTATATGAAAATTACCTTTTTTACATTCTAAAGCCATAATAAAAATAAAAATAAAATCATTCATGTAATCACTTTTTATTCAAAATTTACTCCGACATCTCAGTAAAAATTGTATGAAGCATGGATTTCATGTGCGCGTTATATGCAACCAAAACAAAGCATTCCCGGAAGAAAACTGAGTTTTATTTTTGTTTTTTGCATGTCTCAAAAACTTATATTAGCGTGATAATGTATCTATAATACGACCTTGTTATTGATTCGTCACGTGAACTTTTATTCTATCTTTGAGCAGGCGTGGCACATAAATAGTCTCCGTAGAGAGAACATCATTCGTTGTTCGGTGCGTTGAAGTTGGTGGGCATTCATTCATTTTTATCATATTATGATATTAAGGTTTACAGATATTTTCATTTTTTTAGGCGATGCCCCTTTAATAAACCTCTCACAAATTGAAATTTACAATAAACTGTTGATTTTATAAACTGAAAACAACTATTAATTAAAATTGAAGAGGAAACATATCCATAATATGACCAAACCAAATGCGATAGTAAGTCAGTCAAGTCAAAACATGGAGCAACAAAAAAGTGCTATCTTGAAACAAAAAGCTTCCACAGACTTCATATGACTATTCATTATCTAGGTTCAATCTCTACATGTGTCTTCTTCAACTTCATTTGGTAAATAAAATAAACTTCCATTTTTTTGCTTGATGCATTTATTCTCCGTAAACTTTTGACTTTTATCATATCCAGTATACTCCCAATAATTCGAACCACCATTGGGAACCATGAGAATGGTTCGAGTTAACGAATGTTCGAGTTATCGAGGTATTTGTTATTGTAAAACAATCCGAGTTAACGCGAGTTCGAGTTATCCGGTGTTCGAGTTATCGGGATATACTGTATTCTGCCGCATTAGTTTAAAAAATGTAATTTTCTAGTTTCAATCGATTAAAATTTCAATATCAATAAAAATCAATCGATTAGTTTCTCCCGCTTTAAACTGCTTTCAAAAATTCTTTTTAAAAGTCTTACTTTGACAGACAAAATTGACTCGCATGTCACGTCACGTTTATTGAGTTGCACATCTGCGGCATAAATGGTGCTTGTTAAGAGGAGCACTCCAAATGTGAGAAAAAGTGTCTTCATTCTAGAAAAGAATCGGAATTAGTTAACATTCAACCATTTGATTTCTCTGTTTTATATACTAAAGAGAAAGAATTTTAACAAATAAATATGTCATTTAAAAGACAAAATTTCTTTGAAATCATAACCAAAATAAAGGTTTGATGATACTTGATCGCAAACAGAAATCTATGATACCCTACTACAACTATGCCTATATATTTTTATGTAATTTTGTCTTTTTATAAGTGTCACACAAAAAGAGAAAAACAAATTTTCCGCACTCGCAGCCGATTTTTACGATGACGTATTTTTAACATATATATCTTTATATTAATCAAACAGCGTTGTCATCATGGTGTCATGTATTGCACTACTCAGCAATTTACAACAAACGTTATAAAATAAAATACACACTATTATGCATATATAATGTAACTTTACCTGTAACTTCCAAGAAACCTAGTTGCTGTGCTCTCTCCGCTCTCTCCGCTGTCGTCTTTTATGCACCAAATATCCCCAACTGTTTAAACATTTCGAGGTAACGTATTGTGACATCACATACAGCTTGACACAGCTACGGAAACAGGACACTACGGCTTCTTGTTTGAACAGACGGGGAAGCTGTATTGGTGTTTCGCAAGTGAGTTGCAACGTTTTGAGGTTATGTTATGTTTTGTTTGTTTCACCATTTCAGAAAATTTACAAAAACAGACCATAATGTTGAAGACTAAATACTTGGTGACTATATAGGGACAAGACATTATCTATTTAGTTCTACTGTTACACTTATATATAAAAATTGTAGTGTAAGTAGAAAAATTGAAATTTTGCAAAATAAAGAAGAAAAGGACCCTAAAAAGAAAACGCACAGTTGAGACGGTTTTCTCCAAATTCGGATTATAAAATCACTGAAAAGTTGCCTTAAAAAATCAAATGATCAGACGAGAAGGGAAAATGGTACAGTGTTAGCTGTCCAATAAAAAGGTATATTTGATTCATGAGAAGAGAATTCATAGAAGTATCATTCGTGTGAGGTGATCATTCAGCAGAAATGTTATTGTCGTTTAGTTATCTTCTTTTTCTGTTTTGTTTTTTGCTATTTAACAATTTACATTTCGTTAAACAGAAGTTCTAAAAGATAATATTTACAAGATTAGTTATATAATATATAAAAATATAATAAAATATAATATATAAAAATATAATATAATATATAATAACTGTAGTAAGTAAATAATTTAAAGAAATAACTCCAAGTAGATAAGCGGTTGGCATAAGCAAATGAGATCTTTTCACGGAGATCAAAAAAGATAAATAATTAATGTTTAAAAAGTAGCGAACTCTCAAATAATATACACAATTAAAATATAAGATACAGTAGTATATATATCTCAGTAAATTTAATTATTATAATTAATATAATTGACGCATCTATGAAATATATTTTAAGTAAGATTATAATATTATTTTAATATAAATATGAAAATATCGCGAGAATAAACTTAATAACTTAATAATAATAATAATAATAATAATAATTAATAATAATAACTTAATAATTGCTCAATTTTATGCACAATAAATATGAAAATATCGCGAGAATAAAGTTAAGAATTGCTCAATTTTCTAAACTTAATTTTTAATATCAATAGCAGAATTTTTTACTTCATCGTTTTTAAAATTGTTCCAAATTTCAGAAGCTTTGTGAAAGAGAGAAAAGTTTGTAATATTTTAACCTTTTTTTGGGCAAAGTGTAACTTGTTGAACAATTAGACCGTAAGAAGTAACTGTCATTCTTCTTTTCAGTAATATGTTTATCAAAAACGAAGGTATGGTGATTTTCAAATTTTTTTTAAATATATCTAAAAAGATTTTGATTATTATTTTTATTTTTATTCTTTAAATAAAGGTTTGCTTGGTTCCAGTTTTGATTTTGAGCCTTGCAATACACTGACCTTTTAAGGAGGTCGGGTAAGTGCTACCCCATGCAATATTTGCATAGTTTGGATAATTATGTATTAGGCTGAAATAAATAAGCTTAAGATTTTGTTTGTTTGTTTATTAAATTGCGTGAATATATGTAACGTGATTGGCTAATCACGATAGGTTGCGTGAATATCTGTAACGTGATTGGCTAATCACGAGATAAAATATATCATATTTCGGAGTACAAAACTCAATATTTTTTCTTGATTGGCTAAAAAAGAGTGCAAAATTCAATATTTTTTCTAATTAGTTAAAGCAACTATTCCCGGGATTCCTATTGGTTAAAAACAGAGTGCAAAATATCCGTGCGAATGTTAGAATAATGTAGAATCGTAAAATCATTGAGTTGTGACGTTCATGTTCACGCTTTCAAAGTGTGTTATATAAGATATCATATAGACCTATTGATAAAGTAGTTATCGCGAAATACTCGAAAAATATGACATATCCTCGCCTAAAGGCTCGTTAAATATTTTGAAAAACATGGAGTGCTCCATGATTTTCGTTTAAGATGACGCGAAGAATATTTTTCTCGTGTTCTATTTTTTTGTCCTACAAATTGTTCCTAAATATAACTCGAGAAACTTCTTTGGCTTGATAGTTTTATGGCAGATTGTGAATTTTGTCTTGTCACCGTTTAAAGAAGCATGTTTGAGCTTGTTTGCGTTAAACCAATTCACTATTGATTTTAACTCGCGAATCATATCATGAAATGGTTTAGTTAAGTTTGAATTTGATGAAAAAATGTTGGCATCATCAGCAAACATAGTAAAATCTAAATCCTGAGAAGCGCCGCATAAATTGTTTATATAAATCCTGAGAAGCACCGCATAAACCGTTTATATAAATTCTGAGAAGCGCCGCATAAACCGTTTATATAAATTAGAAGAAGAAGTGGACACAAAAAAAATCCCGCTATTGGTTACAGTTACTTAAAAGGTAAAATATTCTTCCGTTAACTCCATAGTGATTTAACTTTTTATGCAATATCCTGTGATTAAAGGCTTAGAATAGTTTTTTCTATTGACTACGATGTTGTCACTGACTTTTCTTCAAATAACACAAGACTGATATTGTAAGGCACATAAGTTTTCAATATGGCGGCGTATTCAGGCGAAAGGAACGAATGTTTTTGGTCAGGCGATAGCGCCATGGGAATGGCGCTCGGCTCTTAACCGAAAGGTTCTGGGTTCGAAACCATGCTATCACAAAGTTGTTTAGTGAGCGGTTATAAATAAACAACGCCGTATTTCATCAAAAATAACCGTAGCACAAATGAGAGCAATTAAATACACTAAAACTCCGGGTCGATGTCTTCATGATAATGCTTAATTAGCGTTCTGGGAGCCTCGTTAAAAAACAAACAAAACATTTGACGAGTAAAAAAACGATCCACAATCCCTGGGATTTTCTCGGAAATAAATTGACTTACCGAAAATGATCGATTAAACGCCCTGGGCGTTTATTTAAAAATTGAAAAATTTAGGGGAGCGTTTATTCGAAAGGAGCGTTTAACTAAGAGAGGCGTTTATTTTAAAATGCAAAAATTTGGATAACACCACTTTTTTTCTGAAATGATATTACGAGTCACATGCAAGCAGACGACGGTTAAATGATATTACAACTGTTAAAACTCAAATTTCAATGACAGTATCATCATTATCTATTTTGTTGAAGTCTTGCGTAACATCTTCCTCGTCGGAACTCGTGATAAAAGGATTACTCAGTCTGCTTCGCCTGATAACAAAGACATTTCGATAAACACGCTGTTGGTGTTTACAAAAATGAATTTTTAGTGGGACATGCTCCAATAGAATTATCGCGGCTAATTTTTCAATTCCTTGAAGCTGCCAAAACAAACGTTGTCAACGTTGAAGTAAGTGGAAAAAGAAAACGGGAAATTGGCTTGGTGGTACCTGGAAAATAAATCGCTCGGTGCGAGTATGGAAAAATAGCGAGTGTTATGCGACAAGCTGCAAGAAATCAAAGAGAAATTTTGAAGAGTTTTGAAAAAAAAACGAAGCTCAAAATTGTATGTTTCCAGTGGAAATAAATATAGCATTTTCCTAACAATAAACATTACTTCTTTCTCCTTCTTTGTATGGCTATTACGGGAGGAGCGTTTATTCGAAACCTCGCCATTAAAATTCACTCAATTTTTCTTAAAATTTTTAGAAAAGGGGGGCGTTTATTCGAAAGGGGCGTTTATTACCAAATCAATTTTTACTAGGGGGCGTTTAATTGGAAGAGGGCGTTTAATCGATCAAATCTAGATTTTTCGCGGACGGAGAATTTTCGGGGTTTTCCCGCGGATTTAATTTCGCGAAAAATGCCTAAATCCGCGGAAATTAATCCGCTTTTAAGGTAAATAACGAAAAAGCAAATCTAGTCACTTTCTTCAGCATATTATATAGGATTTGAATTATGTAACTCGAATTACAACCGGAGGTTGAACCCTCACCGATCGATTCATTGCGACAAGTTACAAACGAGCTGACGACGTTCATATAACTGATACGCGGCGAACATTCCTTTCTTCGGTTTGTTTTTTAGTTGGAGTTGGAAATATTTGTGAAATACACTATATTGGTAATTCCTTGAATGACAAGGACGTTTATAAGCTTCATAATCACCAAACAACACGGGTTGGATCATTAAAAGTACAATGTTATATAATAAACGTCCCCCGTAGAAGCAATTCGATTCATCGATCAAGGTACATCATGACGGAATGAGATCTCCCCCCCTCTTCACATGTTGTTCCCTCCTCTGGCCCCCATTCGGTGGGGATCTTGAGATGGGTAGTGCATAGCAGGTGGCGGTGGTCGATCGAACCGTTGAAAACGGGGGGCGGGTGGGGGGAAGAAGTTACCTCGGGGAGGTGGTGGTGGTGGAACACGGTGAAGAGGTGGACGGGCGTATGGTGGGGGTGGGGGAGGTCGGTTATGCGGTCCATCGAAGAGGTTGGGAGGTTCGACGATAATCATTTCCTTTGATGGGTCAGGAAGGGCTATAAAGAAGGATAGCGCGATAAACAACCCACACGGTCAAAATAATTATCAAATTTAGGGTGATGTCTTAGTAAGGGTGCCTTCACATAATAGCTGTTAAATACATCTGTTAAAAGATATCGATTCTCACCTCCAGGTAGACCTGGTACAGGCACATAATCCTTCATCTTTTCTTTGGCATCCTTTGAACCTCTCTGTTCTTGAGCACGTCCCCACAACACCTTCAACCGTTTACCCCTCACAATGACCTTATTGAACGACCTCTCTGCAGCCACCTCGGCAGCCTGACGATTCGTGTAGCAAACAAACGCACAGTTCTTCGCCGTGGCCATCACAATGGAGCGTATCTCACCGTACTGATAGAACACATCCCTGCAAGAATACACCTACACATATACAGTCAAGACTAACCATGAGACTATGGCCATGGTATGGGTGACCATCAAAATGACATGACGAATACAAAATGATTATGTAGACTACATTACACGCATGGTATGTGGTCACACTCTGATGATGGCCTATACATCATAGCTGTGACTATTAGCATTTGACAATTCTTTTCATCGTCAAGCCATACACCCAAACAAAGTTATAACACATAGAAAAATTATCTCGATTCATGTCTCAATTTTGCTTTGTTCTATGTTCTCTAAATATGCCTGTCTATGCAAATGACCACACCTGTGTACCATGCTTTCATCATTCCGTATGTCAGTTCATTATGTATATTAAAAATTTTCACTGAGTTATTTTTATAAACAAAAGAAAGTCATTGAAGTTATTTCTACACTTTTAGCAAGTTAGGCCACTAACTTAGGCAAGTTTTAAAAGAATTATAATTAAATTCACCCGGCATTGTCCGTGTTTGCAAAGAATTAAATTTAGTTTCCAATAAAACATTTAAGTTAATTTACGCCCTATGACACTTCCCTAGTAAAAGCTTGAGTTCTGAATCCCCTGGGGTTCCTGATCATGAACATATCTTGGTTGGGGGTCTATCTTCAATGGTCTGACCTGCAAACTCCTTTACATATATATGTAGATATATAACTCGCATAATTAAATTAATTACCTTAAATCGCTGTCAGTGATATTTTCATCGATACCGCCCACATAGAGGGTGGTAATGGTCTTATCTGAGGGTGCATCCAGGGCGGGCATGGCAGCTGCACGCTGAAGCATCTTGGCAGCCACCGGATCATTGACACCGTAAAACCGGTCCTTGATGTTTTGGTTGGACAGAGGATCGTCAGGAGCACTCGGCATCTCATGTCTGTAAAACATAAACTTTCCAAAATAGTCTTAAAACACACAAATTTAATTATTCCAAACACTAAACCCTTCGAACATAATTCAATCTGTTTTAATTTTTTACCCTCTCTAATCCCGAGAAGATGCCTTTTGATAAAATAGAAAACTCTGAGGATCAAGTGTGATTGACTACAGCACTCTAACAAAATCAATCTGATTACGCACTCGCGGTACTTGTAGATTTTGTTTCTGACGTAATATTATGCAATTAGCGTCCTCTTGTTTTCTCGCTTTGTTTCAAACGAAATATTACGCTAGACCTGTTGTGGTTGACAAAAACCTATTTTTGGTCAAAATAACATACACTATTTTGTACCAGGCACCGATTAAAAAGGAATCACTTAAGATTAAGACTTAAGGGTTAAAACCATAAGTAAGAAGCCAACAGACTGACACATGCACAATACCTGTAGGGGCATTCCTCGCCCCGTTTGCACTCTCCCTTCACCCAAAACGAACAGATGTGAGGCCGATTGCGCTTGTAGTAAGGTGTGGTACGTGCCAGCTTCATCAACAGATCGCTCTTAGTCTGTACCTTTCCAAGCTCACCCCCTGCAACCGTACCGTCAGTACTTGCTAACTGGAGCGCAACAAATTAATGATTTCAGACAATTTTCATTGTATTATTTGTCAGCTTATAGCTTATTTTAGTCGAATAGTAGGGACTGTTAGTAAGCAAAATAATTCTTAAAAACACACAACTCAACCCTTTTTTTTAGAAAGGAAATACACAGGAGAGGCAGGGCCTATGACTCAACAAAGAGAGTCCTGTGTATTTTTTTGTTTCAACTTTACACCGTCGGCCCACACAGAATTTTGATGTTATAATTATTATTATTGATTATCATTATACTATTGAAAAGCGACTTTTTCCATACATTTTTACTCATTAAAGTATATCTTCATAATAAATTCTAGCTAAACATATCATATTATTTGCAGCGTTCTTAGATTTTTTCGCGAATAAAGAAACATTCCAGCACTGTTAATACTCCCACGTACCTGTTTTTCAATGTTTTGATGGAAGAATTCTTTGTTGACATCGGATTGAGGGAGAGTTTCAGCAACTGCTAGAGCTTTATCACGGACCTCGATGGGAAGACCTGGATTCAGTGGGAAAAAGAATAATATAAGCTTAATATTTATGCTTTTAACACGTATTGATTCATGATGGCAGATGTTTGGAAAAGCGCTCTGATTATTGCAATTAGTATTTGTTCAATATACATACAAAATCGCAAATTTGTTACTTCAAATGGGATTAATATGTATCGTGAGTTGATAGAAAATAGTTTTAAAGAAACTTTCGTCACTTCTACATTATGGAGCAACAGAAAAAAGATATGTCTGCGTGCTACGCGTAAATGCTGTTTTCTTATATTGCTACTTATGAGCGGAGACATCGAAACACAGCCGGGTCCAGTCGATCATTTACAACAGAAGGGTATGAAAATATTGCATCAAAACATTCGTGGCCTTCTGCATAATTTCTCCGACCTACAGTTCTTTTTCGAAAATAATAACAATGCTGTTGATATACTCACGCTCTCCGAGACACACATCACTGAATATAATGAAAACAATGGCCTATATTATATCCCGAACTATACATTCCTATAAAAAAGGAGGACAAACGGAGGTGGAGGTGGCGTTGCCATCTACATTAAGGATTGTATAGTGTTTCAAAGACGATTTGATTTAAAACATTCAAATCTCGAAAGCATTGTTATTGAAGTGTTTATTAAAAACTCAAAAAGTTTTATTGCAGCTGTTTTCTACAGACCTCCAGATACGTCACTCTATTTGCATCCGGATTTTAATGACTGTCTAAACGATATGTTGTCGCTGCTCTGTTCGGAAACAAAGGAAAGTATTATACTAGGTGATTTCAATGTTAATTACTTAAAAACAAACGATAACATTCATATAAAAAACTTGTTTAAGCTGCATGGATTTAATCAGTTAGTGAACAAAGCAACTCGTATAACATCTGAGACATCAACACTTATCGATTTAATTACATCAAACAATCCATCGAGTATATCCCATTGTGATGCTACCATTCGACCACTCAACGAGAAAGAGTCTGTAAAAAACCCAGCACAAATCTTTGCCGATTATTTCAGTTCTGCCGTTGATATGATGAAGAGTTCGGCATTTGTTCTGAAGAACTATACTTGGAGGACGCCAAAGCCGTTCTCGAAACAAACGTACAAGCAGTTCAAGTTCAAATATGTTTCAACGGTGTTTGTTGGAAAGCAAATCAGATCGTTTAAAAGGTCCAAAGCGACAGGTGTCGATGATCTACCCCCTACACTTCTCAAGGACTGCGCGAAGAACATAGCAATACCAATCGCTCACATCGTAAACATGTCGTTGAAAGATGCTACCGTTCCATTCCTTTGGAAAATGGCGAAGATAGTACCAGTGCACAAGTCAGGACCAACGAACAAACCTGATTACTTCAAACCGATTTCGATTCTTCCAGCGTTGTCTAAAGTATGGGAACGTGCTGTACATCAACAACTCCTAGCCTTCCTGGAAGAAAGCAATCTTTTAAATGACAACCAGTTCGGATATCGTGCCAAACGTTCCACTCAACTCGCGTCTACACTACTAATCGATAACATCAGAAAGGAAGTAGACTGCGGAAAGTTTGTCGGAGCCGTGTTCATTGACCTAAGCAAGGCGTTCGATACTATATCGCACAGCATACTACTTAACAAACTCTCGTCGTATGGTCTATCAAACAACGAGCTTGACTGGTTTACCAACTACTTATTTGATCGCAACCAAGTGGTAATACTTAATAAAGAGAGATCTTCAGCTTTCAGAATTATGTTAGGTGTACCACAAGGCTCGACCCTAAGACCGTTAATGTTTATACTATTTTTCAATGACTTTAATGTGCCTTAAAAACAGTTCAGTCATTAAATACGCTGATGACACAGTAATCTATTTTGCCGACAAAAGCTTCACTATAATCGAAGAAAAAATGCTAGAAGATCTCGTAAACATAGCAGATTATTTCCAAAACAACGATCTAATCGTAAACCTTAAGAAGGGAAAAACAGAGTCGATGCTGTTTGGTATGAAACAACGACTATCAAAAACAAAACCCCTTGAACTGAAAATCTGTAACAACACCATTCATTTCACAGAAACCTATAAGTACCTGGGCTGCATAATTGACTCATCGCTGAGGATGGACATGTTTTTCCAAAGCGCATACAAGAGAGCCAGCAATCGACTACGTCTACTTTTAAGCATGAGACCGTATGTAACAACTATGGCAAGTGCAAAAATTTACACCATGATGATATTACCCCTGTTAACATACCGCAATCTTATTCTCCTGCAACTTACGAAAACACAGCGATCTTCACTTTCATCAATTGAGCGTCAAGCAAATATCATCATCTACAACGGCAGACAAGATGTCAGTGTGCCATCCACTGCAAAATTGATCAAGAAGAATGCATGTGTTGTCGTGCGAAAATGTTTGGATAAAAATGTTTGTAGCAATTTCCAAAGCTATTTTGAACCATCCTCTCATTCGCAAAACACTCGTAACAACAATTTACTACTGAAGGTTCCGCGCATAAAACTAGAGTTTGGAAAATCCTTTTCCTATTCAGGTGCCAAACTCTACAATGATTTGCCCATTGAGATCAGGAGAGCAGAAAACCTTTGTGCTTTTAAAAAACTTATTAAAATATATTTTAACTAATTTTAACTAATTCTAACTTATTTTTTAAATTTTTAAATTTTATGTTGTATTTTACCAGGACACACATTGATAGCAATTTTATTTTAAATTGAAGTGTTATATCCTGTATAAATATTCATTTTAATAATAATAATAATAATAATAATAATGATTATATTTATTTAATTAATTACAAAACAAAAAACGCTAGAGTAAAACCTGAAAAGACTATCGCTATTCATAGAGATGCCACTCACCTTGAGTCTCTAGGTCATAGACATTATTAATATTTTGAAGGAGCGCTTATCTCGGAAGTATTTCACACTTGCTGTTCACCTTGTGTCTGCTATTCATGTAAGTTTTCCGGTAACATCTCTCATTAATTTAAAAGGTTTCATAGGGCCCCTTCACGGTTTGTTGTGGCAAATCACATTGCGTTTATTTGAGAAGTTTTCTTAAAATCCCGTGCAAATTGCACACTGTATCGAATAGAGATACCTGATCCTGAGTATTACTACTTCAGTATCTCACCATATTCAAGGTCCAGCAAACAGGTTTGGCAGGCGTTCTTTAGTTTGGCGCAGGTTTGACATATCTCGGTTTTCTTATATCTCATCTTTGCTCCTGGACACCACTTGAATATTGTAAACGGACGATTGCAAATCTAAACAAAAAGATGCTAACATGATGATGTGATTCATTACAATGTAATTTTCCTCAAAAATAATAAAAAAAATAAAAATTAATTACTAAATAATAATAATAGGAAAGGTTATTTTCACTACCTGGAAAAAAACCTGGAAAAAGCAATCAATTTATTATTTTAATATATGTAAATGTATATTAATTAATATTGATATAATACAGTACAATCCCGATAACTCAAACTCGCGTTAACTCAAACTGTTTTACTCGGTCCCTTGGGGGTTCGAGTTACCGGGATTATACTGTGTTAATATTATAAATTAAAGTACCAAATGATCCAAATGTAGCACGAAATTCCTTATAACTTTTTAAGAAACCATTTTTTATGTTTTTTTATATAATAATAACTATAATATTGATAGTCAAAACATGGTGAAAAAAAATTAAAACAAGAAACTAAAAGTTATATAGCAAAAGAACTTCAGTGAAAAATAAATATTACAAAAAACAAATATTTTATTATCCATTTTATGATTTATAAACAAAATTATTGCGACATTTCCCAGAAAATCCAGTTACCTTGCATTCCATGCCATATTTATCTTTCAACTAAAGACAGAATAAATTAGACTAAATGTGAAAACAGAGAATTAAATACGGAGCAATGAAGTACTCTTTAAATGACTAGTGACTCTAAAATGAAACTAACCATTCTGATATACGGGTTGTCCCCTAAACATGTCTGACAGAGGATGGGAAAGTCCTGTAAAAATAAAACAAACATACATATAACAATATTTACATTAATTAATGGAATGAGATTAAAATTTATCATATTTTATGCCAAAGTGAAGACTTTCTTTCAAATTCACAAATGTATGCATCACTAACATTAAGGTGAATTTCACATTTGAATTGCCGCAAAGACTCCATTTTAAGGCTCTAATGATGCATACAGATGCCTATATTATCTTTGATATGGTGTAAAATACTATGAATTTGATGTTTCCTTTACTATATTCTTCATTTATTTTTGCCTCAATATGTCTATATAGGGTCATTCCATGCCAAATGGACCAAATTCTGGCAAACTTCCACATGACCCCCCTCAGAGTTTGTTGAAACTTGGTGGTATGGAATGTACCAATGAGATAAGTAAATCCTGAAAATTTCAGCTCAATATCTTATCTAGTTCTTGAGAAAAGGCTACTTAAAAAAATAGCATTTTACTTAAAATCGCACCTGTTTGGCAAAATAATGATTTTTCATGATTTTTAAAAGTTTATAACTTTTGAACTAGTTGTTTTTTTATACATTAATTTTTTAAAGCTGGTTAGTCCTCTGTGGATACTTTCGGATTGTCAAGAAATCAAAAATTCAATTTTGTTCAATATTCCATAGTGAAGACCTAAACTTTATGTTTTTTCAAATATATTGTAAATTTTTGAGATTTCGATGAGCTTGTTCTTAAGAACAAACTTTTTAAATTCTAAGTTCTATTGAACGGGTCCGTTACCTATGATGGACATTCTTTTTAATCTTGAAATTTTTTGTGCACATTAATCTAGGTGGCTTCTATCAGGAAAAACAATAAAATAAGTGGGGACTCATTTGTAAGCCTCTCAAAAAGTTCACTGAAGTAATGGCAAATTTTTCA
Source organism: Candelabrum cocksii (assembly GCA_963930725.1). Taxonomy (NCBI): domain Eukaryota; kingdom Metazoa; phylum Cnidaria; class Hydrozoa; order Anthoathecata; family Candelabridae; genus Candelabrum; species Candelabrum cocksii. The sequence goes on along the minus strand of OZ005677.1, from coordinate 1,626,388 downwards.
AAAAATAATGAAAGTATGACCCACATTTTATAGCAAAAAGTCAAGCTGCCTACATGCAATATTTAAAAAATGGCACTTTTTAATGACTCATAACTTCAGAATAAAAAACTCTCATCACTTGAATCTTTGCAAAAAACCTATCTAGCATGAGTAGATCAACATTCAATTTGATTTGTAGAATTTAAAAAGTTTGTTCTTAAGAACAAGCTCATCGAAATCTCAAAAATTTACAATATATTTGAAAAAACATAAAGTTTAGGTCTTCACTATGGAATAACGAACAAAATTGAATTTTTGATTTCTTGACAATCCAAAAGTATCCACAGAGGACTAACCAGCTTTAAAAAATTAATAAACAGCTGCACAATTTCATTCAATATGCCAATTTTTTATTTAACCGTTTCTCAAAAACCACTTAAGATATTGAGCTGAAATTTTCAGGATTTACTTATCTTATTGATACATTCCACCCCACCAAATTTCATCAAATTCTGAGAGGGGTCATGTGGAGCCATTAGTCCACTTGGCATGGAATGACCCTATATTCTATCATGTGAATATCAATACATTTTTGGTCTGCTAATGATATCTTTAGAAGACCTTTTGTTGGTATATTAGCAAGATTTCCGAACACCGGCAGCCATATTTATTTGGCTGTATCGGTTACATACAAAATGAGGAGGCTGTTTGCTCGACGAAACGAAAGCATACTTCGAACTGCGTGTGCCAACTTCGTTGCCAGATTCAAGATCACCCATAACAGTGTTTGTGTCATATGATAGGCAAAAATATCTATCTAGTAGTCCTAGGTAAAATGAACTTGCTTTCTTTATTTCATATTTTGTCTAATCAATGTAGACAAAGACAAATTTTTTCCTGAAATAAAAATTTGATATATCTGACCAATCGGGACTTTATTCTTTATTAATTCCGCAGATTTTGTTCTAGAAACTTAAAAAAACCTGATTAAAGCTTAGTTTCTACCGGAAACGCAACCGTTGTGACCAGTTCCCGCCCAAACAGTAGAGTCCTCATTTTGAACCTAAATCGAAAATCTAGGCCGAGTTTGTAGGCCAAGTCGGCCTGTAACCTTTGATATATGATGGACTCTTGACATATGAGTATTTTAATTTCCACATAGACGTATCCAGAGTGGTTTTGCTACCGGTCAACCGGTATGGGATCCCAAATTCTCATCCCAAATTAATGTAAAGCCAGAAAATAAAAAGATACAATTTTGTTTAAGAAAACGATCGTAGATAAATTAAATTAGTCTTCAGGAGTCAATTTGAATATAAAGAAGAACATGCTCACGAAACCAAAGAAGTTATTGCATTTGACTCGCCTGTGTATAGACGAAAAGACAACATTCTTTTCGCTTGATGTGTTGGACTCACATGTGTATAGATAGAAAAATCTCAAACAGCCTAGTATCAATTTCCCTTTTTGAAACAATTAATGAGACGCGTGACGATTCGCGTAAGTTATCATGACAAGAATCTAACTAAATTCGCGTCTACGTTTCCGTCTACGTAAGTTGAGGTTTCAAAAATATTTTTGAATTAACAGTGTACAGGCCTGGCAATTTAATTATAATTGATTCATCCGGTCTTTAAATATATCAATGTGTAGCTTTATTAAGAAATTTAGTTTGTTTAACAAAATTTAACGTTACCAATTATTAACTGTTTCAAGAATATTGACGTCAATCATAGAAAAAAGAAAGAAAACGACAGACATGTTTACACACGATGCTACAGGTTGTTTAAAAGTTCCATTCAACAGATAAGTGCAGAAGAACTATGCTGCATTCGATGGAAGAAAAAAAGATCAATACACAAAGAAACAATCAGTTTTGTTTACAAAAACAATAAAGACACTTTTACAAAACCAATAAAACATGCAGTAGACTCCAAAGAAAATAAACACGGCAGCTGGGTTTTAACGGGTTAACTTCGTACTTTTTCCTAATTTCAAGAAGACATTGTTATCACTTAAGAAGTTGTCGTATTTTAACTTTTTAAAGCTGTATTTTGCTAGTGAAAATATACACTTAAAAGTTAAATATTGTTGTTATGGCTTCTTTCGTAATTTTTTCATCTTTTGTGATAATTGTTGGGATTAATACTTTAAGAGGAGAACTTTTTGCAAATTTCACGAATTTTTGCCGTTTTCCCGAAAGTTTATCCCGCAAATTTTACAATTTTAAGCTTTCGCAAAAGTTTATCCTCACAACATTTTTCCAATATTTTACATTCACGAAAGTTTATCTATGCGAAATCGCCAAAAAAAATAATTTGTCGGCGAATAAACCGTTGTCCTTTATTTTTATACTTTTCAAATGCTAATAAGAACCAAGTAGTAACTGAATTCAACACGAGTGCTCTTTAAAAATATGTCTGTAATTCACCTGGGAAATGTGTTTTCCTGCGATATTGTTTAACAAAAACGAACATAAACTAAACTTCATGAGGTGTTATACAAGCTTATTCTTTGGCTTAATCGCCGAATTCTTCGAAAGATATTTGACGTCACATTTTAGGCCAGAAAAGCCCTATTTTGCTTATTTTTAAATTTGTCCTCACAGCTATGTTCTTTCCAAAAATTCATAATAGCGTTAATAATAATGTGTAAAGGTAAAACCTTTTACAGAATTAAAAAGCCTTCATTATTGAAGTTTCTGGACAGGTTTAACAAAAGCTAGTTTAAATATATAGCAAAATGACCACGATTTTCACCTCAAACGGACGTGAAGAGCTTGACAAAAACTCAAAAAGAAAAATTTATCTCCTACTGACTTATTAAATCAATAGATGTCGATATTTTTCTCATTTTATAATCATAAAATAAACAAATAATAGCAATAATTTTCTCACAGATTGTTCCCAATTTTGTCGATTGTATGTATTTGCTCCTTTTGCGGTGGCCATTTTGAATTTTAGTTACCATTTTTAGGGCTATTGCTTTTTTTGTCGGGATGGACTCCTTCATGGTGGTTTTACTGAAGGCGAGTGCTGTGATTTTTTTTGCTTCCCATATTTCCTCAATATATTTCCCTCGCTACAGTCTTTACTCGCACAATTTGATGCATTTAGTGGGTGTTTCTGTAAATTAGATATACATTTATTCAGTTCAGCGGTTGGGTCCACAAACAAACCGTGGTGGTTCGAATCTAGCTCCAATTGGTTGGTTGTCTGTTCGAGTGATTTTCGTTTGTGAAAATGGGTGCACTCCTTACGGTAAAATCAAGTGGACCTACCTGGACTTATTTTCTAAGACAATATAACGTTAAGTAAATTTGAATATTTAGCGTGCGAATTAATTGCTCAATTACGAATAATAACAAAAACAAAGGACATCAGAAGTTTTTGTAAACTACAACATCTAAAATATATAGCTCATGTCACGCGTCTTGGCAATGATTCTTATCAAAAGCAACTCCCTTTTTGCAGCAAACACAAAAAATATTCCCGAGATCGTTGGATAAAAATTGAAAAGGAACTTGGTGTTTCCAAAATACAGGTACAAAAATCCATGCAGAATAAGAAAGAGTTCATGTCGCTACTTTACCACATCTTTACGTAGAGACACTCTAAGGGTACCAAGTACCTAACAGAGAATTATGATGATGATGATGATGATGATGATGATGATGATGATGATGATGATGATGATGATGATGATGATGATGATGATGATGATGATGATGATGATGATGATGATGATGATGATGATGATGATGATGATGATGATGATGATGATGATGATGATGATGATGATGATGATGATGATGATGATGATGATGATGATGATGATAATGATGATGATGTGCGACGGTATCCGACAAAATGCTTAAACTGCGGGTAACAATTTTAAGCTTCAGAAGTGTGTAAACAGACCAGCTCTTTTGAACAATTATCTTTATATCTCCTTACCGTAAAACGCCCTGGGCGTTTATTTTAAAAAACGAATTTTACCCTGGGCGTTTATTCGGGAGGGGCGTTAGTAAGGGAGGGGCGTTAATAAACAAAGTCCATCAACAATATTCCTTTCAACTTTAAATTTTTCGGCAGCAGATCGGATGCTGTTGGTCTCTGCAAAGTTCACCGCTTTGAGCTTAAACTCAATGGTATAGCTTATTCTTGTTTCACCTTTGTGAGAACAAGCGTCTTCGTTACTTGCAGTATCCATTTTTATTTTGACACTGAAGATAGTACCATGTACACCTCTGCAACTCTTCTTTCAAGTTTCAATTTACACGTGCCTTCAAAACAAATTCACAGTTTATATAGCGCACATTATACTGGTGTTGAAAATCACATTGGCCATGTTTTTTAATTTAAAAATAAACGGTCGTAATTATCCATAAAGTAAGTATGGCGAGAAGTGCTCCTTGTGAAAGTTTTGTAATGATTTATCGTGTTTCCTTTGAATCTGTTGTGAGAGGACATCATATCTATAAGGCAAAGTGAACTCCAGAAAAAAGAGAAATCCTAGTTTGCCGCAAAGACGAACGAGAAGAAGCGAGAGAACATGACAAGCATGCCATCGGTGTTTACAAAAAAGATGAAACAAAGATAAATAGTGAAGTAGGCCATGTTCCGATAGAGTTATCGAAGTTATTGGTGCAATTCTTAGAATCAAACTCACAAAACATGGTCGAAGTTCGAGTCACTGGAAAAAGATACAGAGAAGTTGGACTAGTTGTGCCTGGAACGTACTTGTGTTACACCAAGAGAAAGAAGATCGCAGATGTGTTGTTTAGCGAACTGAATAGAAAGAGTAACTTGTATGAACATTTTACGCTTAAAATTAGTGAAACTGTTTCAAAATATCCACACTTTAAAGATTAAAGAAAGTAGTATTAATTTTGGTGTGAATCAAATGAAAGCCCATGAGCGTTTATTTTAATTTTTCTCTATGGACCTGGGCGTTTATTCGGGAATGGGCGTTTAATCGAGAGTGGGCGTTAGTTAAAAAAATTAACTTTAACCCTGGGCGTTTATTCGGGAGGGGCGTCAGTTCGGGAGTGGGCGTTAGATCGGTCATTTACGGTATTAACCAAGCGACTATGACGTTCTGTAAATTAATTCTTAAAAGAGCTCTTGATATAGCATTGAAATTGATTAACCTTTTTTATTGGCTTTGTGTCAAATATTATAATAAATTCCCGTTTTCTCCAGTTTTCAATAGATCAAAATTCAAATTTTCAACCGAAACAATTTCAATGAAAATGCCGTTTAACCGGGCATTAGTCCGAATTTAAACTCAATACTGCGAAATCCCTAATACTTTTAACTTTCCTTCCCCTGAATAGACACTCTCGCTCTCCTTCCTCATAACTAAAATTTCACCAGAAACACTATGTAATTAAGAAGCCCAGTGACGGGAGATAAAAGCTTATAAATATAAGGTTATCTTACGCAAAAAATTATAATAATTCGATAACGTATATGATATTGGTTTTTAAGTCTCATGTTAGTTTTGTTCACAAATTTGAACAACCACGCCCAATAATATTAGTCAGGCCCCCAGCTACCTGTTTTCCATTAAAACGTTTTTTTTATATTCGTATATAAAAAAAGTTAAAGCGAAAAGCGAATTTCAAATTTTGAAACTAAGACAATAGAAGCAATAATTAGCATTCGAAGTCGAAGTATTGATCCGGTAAACGAAACTGATTCCGCTGGTGTACAAGCAAAGATGACCACCTTTCACAGACAGACAAACTCAGCAAAACACCTCAATCACCGGATCTGTGTGCATCAGATGTACAACGTTTGGCAGAGATTGTTGTGAAAGGACTAAAGAGCCAACGCACCATTATCCGGCGATAGCGCAATGGTAATGGCGTTCGGCTCTTAATCGAAAGGTTCTGGGTTCGAGCCCATGTTATCACAAAGTTGTTTAGTGAGCGGATATAAATAAACAACGCCGTATTTCATTAAAAATAACCGTAGCATAAATGGGAGCAGTTAAATACACTAAAACTCCGGGTCGAGGTCTTTATGATAATGCTTAATTAGCGTTCTGAAAGGCTCGTTAAAAAACAAGCAAACAAAACCGATGATGAAATCGATATCTTCTGGGAGGAGGATGACAGAAAAAAGAACAACTTGAAGTAAACCAATCCAACTTTATCAAGAAAACGTCGACACCCTACTCAGCTGACCGATTTTTTTGGGTACGGAGGTAGTGAAGATCAAAGTTTCCTTTCTTCTAAGGATCAGTACAGAAAGAGCTGTTTTGAAGTTCATGATTTTGTAACAAATGCTACACATGATTGATTTAATCAACCCGATTATAACATTTATTCTTGCATGAAAAACATCATTATAAAAGCAGCCCAGAGACAAGCCTTAGAAGAAAAATTTGTCAAAGAAGTCAACCAAGGTTTTTCATTTAGAAGTAGTCTCTATGCAAACGAATTTAACAGAGCTACCCTCAAAATTCAAGTAAAGCTTCTTCCTGCATCGTGCAGAAACAGAACACCGATTTCCAGCTATCATGAAATCAATTAAGCTGTTAAATGAACCGAAACGTTATTTCAGAGGTAATTAAGCTTTTGAAGTTAATTTGCTTGCACCATCCACTAACGCCGAAAATGAATTTAATGAAAAAGAATTTTTTCTGGGCTAGAAAAAAATAGTCGGGATAGCTCAGTTGGTAGAGCGCTTGCAATTTCGGATTTCTGAGGTTGCGAGTTCAAATCCTCCTGGCCTTGCCGCCTAAGCGAATGAGTAGCATTTAGATGCGTCAAAGTACGGGTGTTGGTGGTAGGATTGGCGCCCACTTCAACAGTTACGTCCAACGTCTTGCGCTAACGAAAAGGGGATGGACAATCTCGTTTACACCCGTTACTAACATTAAGGTTAATTCGACAACTTGAAAAGGGTCAAGACTTTCCTTAGGGCGACAATGACTGAAAAACGATTACAACACCTGATGCTTTCAAATGTGCATAAAGAAATGTTTGGTTAGTTTAGTGAATGTTTCCAACAAATTTGTGGATAAACATCAAAAAAGAAAAATCATATTTGGTCGGTTTACCCTTCACGATTTTGAAATAATCAAAAATGAACTGGAAAGTGTTGCAATACAAACTGACTTCTGATTTAGTTTTTATAATATTTTCATTTTATTATTGTTATTTTACAGTATTACCATATCACCATAGATTAAACAATTGTGTTTATAGTACAATGAAACAAAAAGTAGTTGTTGTTTATTGCATGAAGCCTTCAAATTTTTCACATTTTCCTGCACAAAACGATACTGTTGAATAATCAGACGATTAAAATTTCAAAACATTTTTTGGGCACCTCAGTGCCAACCATGGTTGAACTGCGGGTGTCACAAAAAATTTGGCCCCCCAAAATTTTTTAAACAGCTACGGGCCTGTAAGTTCTAGTCTAATTAAAAGTTTGCTAGCAACGGTTTCTTTGACATTGTTGTAAATGAAATGGTCGATTTAGTTAATTAATTTCGAGCATGAGGAGTTGCACTATTAAATTGTTTCCGCAAGGGGAAACTCCGTCATTCATGGTCAAACGTACCTTCTGTTGTCACTAAACAAGTGCGATGGAAAACTTGTATGTTTTCTTGTTACAAAAACAAACAAACAAAGCACAGTATTTTCCAAGTATTGCAAACCAATGCGTCATTATTCTATGATACGAAATAACTGAATAAAAAACCTTCTTGGACACCGAGTTATTTCGAAATTTGGATAAAATGTGCGGTAAGTCATTTTTTTACGTCTTAGTTAATTACTTTGATAAAAATAATAGAAATTAAATAGAGAAACCTGTTCTACATTTTTGTATTTTTAAAATATATTATAGTTTAGGGATTGTCTGGCATGTCTACAACGTTTTAGTGTTTCATTGAAGTTATTAACAGTTGCTAAAAATATGGAAAACCTGGAAAAATGTAATTTTTTGTAAAATCAGGGGAAAGCTTAAAATGTCAGTGTGGAGAAGTTTGACAAATAGGTGTATGGCCAACTCTGCCAAAAGCCAGCGCGACCTAAGCCCGATACCAGCTCGGTCTAACTATGAATTTGACGTTTCCGTTTGACGTTTTTGTCTCAATATGTTTATATATTATTTTTAAATCTATCGTATCAATATCAATACATAGCGCCGTACCCAGCTGTAATCCCATACCATTTGAGCGGTATGGGCGCCCAAACTACTCCGCCCAAACTATTCATTCTTTCCTTTATTTGTTAAAGATTATTTCCTTGATACTCTCATAAACACACTGAAAAGTATCATTATCATTAAACTTTGTTTCTTACGTAAACGTAAAATATGAAAAGATTTTAGATTTGTCAAAGAAAATCGATAGACATGTTTACACGCGATACTGCAGGTTGTTTAAAAGTTCCATTCAACTAAGAGACAAACAAATGCAGAAAAACTATGCTGCATTCGATGGAAAAAAAAAGATCAAACCACAAAGAAACAAACACATTCAGTTTTGTTTACGAAAATCACTTTATGATTGCTCAGTTTTCTTCAACCTTTTTAAAGGTTTTTAAACTTCACACTTTTTCCTAATTTCAAAGACATAGCTATCGTTGAAAAAGTCATCCTATTTTAACTTGTTAAAACTGTATTTCGCCAGTGAAGATATTTCCCATGACATTTTATAGAAGACAACGTCACGCAAGTGCAATACTATCCATCCGTATGACTCAAAAGATTGTAAGGTCTTTAAAAAATATTAAACTGCGTTCAAGTACAGTTACGATGTTAGCTTCGGTGACACAAGACTCAGTGAAAGATAAAGAAAGATAACCAGTATTTTATTTACAAAGACAAAAACATTGATGCTAAAATTTTCTGCAGTAGCTACTTTTAGTAATATGTATAAAAACTAACGTTGTTTTTTAAAGAAAAAAGCGCTAATGAGGTATACGTTTTTATTTTATGATTGTATTAGAAATAATTATCGAAATTGTAATATCAAATGAGAACACAATCAAATGTTTTCAGCAAAAACAATATACAAATGTAAACACAACTATAGCAAGTTAACAAGTTTTAACTAATTAACACTCTTTTTACTTTCGCTCTACGAGGTTCCTATTTTAGTTTTTTTCTTCTCACAATAATTTATGGGAGAGCCCAATTATCAACATTTGAAAGAAAAATTTATGCAGAATGTATTAATTGGGTTATACTAAACTACGAAACCACCCAAAACCACCCAAAACGAGCCAAATTAGAGCGAAACCACCCAAAACGAGCCAAATTAGAGCGAAACCACCCAAAACGAGCCAAATTAGAGCGAAACCACCCAAAACGAGCCAAATTATAACGAAACCACCCAAAACGAGCCAAATTAGAGCGAAACCACCCAAAACGAGCCAAATTATAACGAAACCACCCAAAACGAGCCAAATTATAACGAAACCACCCGAAACGAGCCAAATTATAACGAAACCACCCGAAACGAGCCAAATTAGAGCGCAACCACCCAAAACGAGCCAAATTATAACGAAACCACCCAAAACGAGCCAAATTATAACGAAACCACCCAAAACGAGCCAAATTATAACGAAACCACCCAAAGCCACCCAAAACGAGCCAAATTAGAGCGAAACCACCCAAAACGAGCCAAATTAGAGCGAAACCACCCAAAACGAGCCAAATTATAACGAAACCACCCAAAACGAGCCAAATTATAACGAAACCACCCAAAACGAGCCAAATTAGAGCGAAACCACCCAAAACGAGCCAAATTAGAGCAAAACCACCCAAAACGAGCCAAATTAGAGCGAAACCACCCAAAACGAGCCAAATTAGAGCGAACCCACCCAAAACAAGCCAAATTATAATGAAACCACCCAAAACGAGCCAAATTAGAACGAAACCACCCAAAACAAGCCAAATTATAACGAAACCACCCAAAACGAGCAATGCAATCACTTTGTGTATATACTAAATTCAATTAAACATCCTATTTTTTTCACTTTTATATTTTCAGTTATATTTTTAATCATTCAGAAAGGTTTATCCAACACATACGCATTCATGTGCATGCATATATTCTTCAAACTCTATGGGACCATTTCGAAAGAAATTGCGAACGTTTTCTTGAAACAAGCACCTATAAATCGAAAGACGATATTTTTAAAGCTTTAGGCGATTATTTGTTTGCTAAGAAGTACGAACAAGAAGTAGTCGATTTTGTTGTTGTTGCACTCTCTGAGATCTATAAATTAAGAGTATACATATTCATTGATACTTTGGACAGTTTACCAAATAACTTGATCGGTGAACATTTTCAAAAGAGTATTTACCTAATAAAGACAAATGATCATTGTGATTTTTTGAAGAAGATCTTGGAAACAGAACAAAGTGAAACTGTCATTAACATTGATGCGAATGGAACTCTGTAAGTTACAATTCGTTGGACAACATGTAAAGCATGTTCGGCCCACTGTTGACTATTGTGAAACCTAAATTAACTAATAACATAGTTTCCCAGCTCAAAAAATAAATTCATTAGCCATTGAGCAGTTTCCGCTCGCTTCTTTTTGTTTTGTTTGGTATACTTTTTTTAATATTACAATTAGGTAAGGAAAATACTCATCCAAAAAAGACTTCTTTCTCATTTTTAGCGTGGAAAAGTTTGATGTCAATAGTCCTACCGCGGAATCATTATTCAAAGTGATTCTTCTCAATCCTGAAAATTATGAAAAAATGGAACCTTTGAAATCAGTACGAGAAGATTTGATGTACACCATAAAAAGCAAGAAAATAGAAGATGTAACATGTGATGACAACGGTGCATACCTGAAGCCGCGAAACGCAAAGAAGCTTTTCTATGTGAAGATCTCAGGAGATTCTGTGACAGCCAATTGTGTCCATAAACTTGGCGATGCTTTTGTATTTCGCTCAAGAGTCGGAAGGAAGTATGTAAACGAGGAAGTTTCTGCAGACGACGTATACCTATTAGAACGATACTATAGAGATAGCAAAAACTTTGAATGCCTAAAGCAAATGGTTGTAAGAGTGAAATGCATGGCAAAACATGAATATAAGCCGTATATGTGTATTGTTTATAATTACAATAAGTTTGTATCATCAAGAGCATCCATGTTAAATGAAGCAAATAATCAACCATTGAATGGCGAAAACGAACGTCCAACAATGCTGCCACATGGTAATGCGTCCGCAAATAATGACATTCCGTATAAAAGAACATCAAAAGACGTTTTGGACAGAACAGATGAACTCATTGAGGAATCGAACACACCAGCTGATATCTATCATAGCATGGTTAACGAATGTAATCCAATGGAAAGTTCAAGTCAGTCGTACGAGCCACATAATAAAAAACAAGCGTACAATCGGCAATATTCACTGAAAAAGAAATCAAGAGGTACGTATATTACAACTTACGTTATTCTTAAAACTGCAAAACCTTGTAATCGAAGCACCAACGAACGAATTTCCTTTTCGCATCTGTAAACATTGCCGTGACCTTAATTAGTTCTACTTAATACAAGTGTTCTAACTAAAGTGCGCTGTTAACATTTTATTTATAAAAAAACACTACAAACGCCTTTGCTTGATATTGACGGTTAATTTCTTTATAATACTGAAATATGTTGTGATAGTAGTTAGTTAATACTGAATGTTTATTTAGGTATCCAGTGGTAACAGCGGTGATGGTAACATAATTGATGAATTATCACAAATTATTAAAGAACAAACGAAAGGAAATATTCGCTCAATCAATATTTCTGTTGGAGGTTACTGTTTTTTCATATTCAATGACCGTCAAATTAATGACATTGAACAGTTTTGCTGTGCTGAAATGGATGCATCTCCCTTAGCCGTGGATACGACATTCAACCTTTGTGATTTATGGATTACAGACACGACATATCAAAACCAACGACTGATAAGTACAACAACACAACATCATCCTGTTTTTCTTGGCCCTGCGATGTTTCATTTTCAAAAAAAGGACGAAACATTTGGCAGGTTTGCTCTGGAGCTAAGGGTTACCAATTCAAAGCTTTTAAATTTGAAAAAGGTTGGAGTAGATTTAGAGTCGGCGATATATAATGGTTTTAAAGCGCAATTTCCAGATGTCGGACGTCTACTATGTGTCCGTCACTTAAGTCAAAAAGACGAGAAGAAACTGATGAAACTCACAACGCAACTTAAGCAAACAGAATCGAAAGGTAAACACGTGAGAAGTAACATTCTCAAAGATATATATGGAGTTCAGAAGGGCCCAGTGCTTGAAGTTGGTCTATGTGAATCGTTTGATGTCGAAGATTTCAATGTCAAATTAGCTTCATTGAAAGGAAAATGGGATAACCTATGTCTACGATTTCATGATTGGTTTATGAAGAAAAGGAAGGAAATTTTTATTGGCACTGTGATCCAGTCAGCAAGGCAGAATGCGAATGTATGTGGATTGTATTACACCAATGACATAGAGTCACTCCATGCCGTGGAAAAATGCATCCAGGGATACCAAAAAAAGGATGTGATTACAGTTGTTCAGAATCTGAAAAAGTTAGCTGAGCGACAAGAGCTAGATGAAATAAGAGCATTGTATGGATCGGGTAACTATAAGTTAGCAGTACTCTACAAAGGCTTTTTCGTTCCGTCGGAAAAATGGCATGGTTGGAGCTCAGTAAGAAAACAAGATCATCTTAAAAAGTTCCGCCAATACCAACCAACTCTTTCCGATAATTTTGAAAAACCATCAAACGCGGGAAGAAAACCAGGCTTCAATAAACGGAAACGAACGAACGCTTCTGACATCGAAATGGTAATTGAAAGAGCACCATCGCAATCTTCTCTTCCAGAAGTTACAGTAGTGCCGGATCATGGTGAAGCACTGCGGTTTCAGGACCCAAGGTATTCTTTAGAATCATAAGATATAGATTGTGCTACAAAATTGACTAAATTTATACTTATACATTTGCTTTATTTTCTTTATAGGGAAAAGCCTCCAGTTTAGTACAAAGTAATGCTCAGGAAAAATCTCTCGATGAGGATTTCTAAATGCCAAGGCCTCTGTGGAAAAGCGATAACAAAAGAAGATATTCTGATCGTGCGTTTTCTTGGGACAAGAAAATGGACCAATGGCAAATCTGGTAAAGAAACATCCAAATACGGTCCAATGTATGTTCACTTTTCCAGTGAATGTTTGAAATCTTGCGACAGCAGCCAATACTACGCAAATGACGATGACTTCAACTTTTCCAAATTGATTGTGCCCGAAGAAACAAAACTGCATTTAAATGACAACGCAAGACAGCTTTTCGAAAGACTGAATATAAAGTTGTGAAAGACATTCAAAACATTCAAACTAACATTTATGTTAACAATCCTTTAATCCTAGCATATATTTTAACAGATTCTCTTTTGTTACACAAGTTTTTTTAGTTTTGTTAGTTTTGTTACACAAGAAACAAGTTTTTTATCTCTATCAATAGATCTTTTGTTAATATTCTCAAAAATTATTAAGTAACACTTGTACTTCTTTCGTTATAATTTAACTCGTTTTGGGTGGTTTCGTTCTAATTTGGCTTGTTTTGGGTGGTTTCGTTGTAATTTGACTCGTTTTGGGTGGTTTCGTTCTAATTTGGCTTGTTTTGGGTGGTTTCGTTATAATTTGGCTCGTTTTGGGTGGTTTCGCTCTAATTTGGCTCGTTTTGGGTGGTTTCGTTATAATTTGGCTTGTTTTGGGTGGTTTTGTTATAATTTGGCTCGTTTTGGGTGGTTTCGCTCTAATTTGGCTCGTTTTGGGTGGTTTCGCTCTGATTTGGCTCGTTTTGGGTGTTTTCGTTATAATTTGGCTCGTTTTGGGTGGTTTCGCTCTAATTTGGCTCGTTTTGGGTGGTTTCGCTCTAATTTGGCTCGTTTTGGGTGGTTTCGTTATAATTTGGCTCGTTTTGGGTGGTTTCGCTCTAATTTGGCTCGTTTTGGGTGGTTTCGCTCTAATTTGGCTCGTTTTGGGTGGTTTCGCTCTAATTTGGCTCGTTTTGGGTGGTTTTGGGTGGTTTCGTTATAATTTGGCTCGTTTTGGGTGGTTTCGTTATAATTTGGCTCGTTTTGGGTGGTTTCGTTATAATTTGGCTCGTTTTGGATGGTTTTGTTATAATTTGGCTCGTTTTTTGTGGTTTCGCTCTAATTTGGCTCGTTTTGGGTGGTTTCGTTATAATTTGGCTCGTTTTGGGTGGTTTCGCTCTAATTTGGCTCGTTTTGGGTGGTTTTGGGTGGTTTCGTAGTTTAGTATAACCCTGTATTAATTCTATACAAAAAGCGTGCAACAAAGATCACTGTTTGACGTAACTTTTTTTAACCAATTAGATTAAACATCATTGTTAAGTTTAACCAATACGATAAAACAATTTGTACTTGTTTATAACGTGACAAAAAACTTTTTTTTATTTTTCTTCAATAAACGTAATCGAGGTGCGCGACAAAAAACGCGTCTTGCACATTCCAGGAGCGTGCCAAGGTACGCGATCGCGCGCCTCTCCTGAAACAGTATGGAGAGAGAGAAAATATTCTTCTGTATGTTTCTGTATTTCATTTTATGTTCAAAAAATATGCGTTGCTTGTGTAGACATTTGTTTGAATATATTATTTGCGAGGACGACGAACTGGTAAACGCTGAGAGAGAATATACTTCTACAAAATAACTAGCAAATGGTGTTTTAGCCAAAGTAGAGGTATGAAAACTGAAAATTTCCTTTCCCAAAAGGGAAGGAAGGAGGGATTAAGAAAATATTGTGAGAAAAAACGGTAAAGCCCAAACTAACTCTGGGTACGGCGCTGATTTGGTCCGCTAATGATATCTTTAGAAGACTTTTTGTTGGTATATTAGCGAGATTTCCAAATGTTGGCAGCCATATTGATTTGGCTGTGTCAGTTACGTACAAACTGAGGATTTGTCTGTTTGCTCGGCGAAACGACTGTGTGTGCCAACTTTGTTGTCAGGTTCTAGATCACCCATAACAGTGTTTGTCATATGATAGGCAAAAAAATCTATCTAGTAGACCTATTCCCTAATGTTAGGAAAATTTAACGAACAAAATGAAATTGCTTTCTTTATTTCATATTTTGTCAAATCAATGTAGACAAGGCCAAATTTTTTTCCTGAAATAAAATGTCGATATATCTGATCAATTGGGACTTTATTCTTTATTAATCCCACCGATCTTGATCTAGAAACCTCACAAAAAATCTAATAAAACTTAGTTTGTACAAGAAACGCAACCATCATGACCAGTTCCCGCCCAAACAGTCGAGCCTCGTTTTGTACGGAAATCGGAAATCTTAGCCTACTTTTAAAGTGTTTCAGTTTCTTTAAAACCCTTCAATGCTTTATCCATGAGTAACACACAAGACTCTATGTACCAGTGATAAACTTCCTTATAGTAAGTATAAAATTTGCATAATAAGCTTTTGCAAAAGATTGTTGGCAAAAGCATGAAAATCTGATTTTATAATCTGTTCTGTCATGAAATTGTCATTGGAATAGTTAGTCGTTTGGAAGTATATCAACCCTTAAATTATAGCAGGACTAAAAGAATCTGCTGCTTCTGATTATGTAATGGGTTGTTTGAACATACTTTTTATTCCCGATAATATTCCAATACCACTAAACCCTAACAAATGTTCCCATTGTCCACAATTTCTTCCTTGTCATCTGCTGCACCGTCCCACTCAACATCAGATTCTGTTAAAAGATTATTGATTATTGCATTGCAAAAAGATTTCTAAGCATAAAACTTGAGTACGGTTTATTTTTTGCCCATACCAGAGTACTTTTACTTATAAGATCCACTATATGCGGAATAGAGATAGTAATACAAAGTGATTGACTTTTAAAGCGTTGAGATTAGCATTTTTCGAACAACCAAGCACTGTCAATCTCATGTAAAACTGGGAAGATAAGAACACCCACAGATGGTAATGACGTTCGGCTCTTAACCGAAAGGTTCTGGGTTCAAGACCATGCTATCACAAAGTCGTTTAGTGAGCAGTTATAAATAAAAACACTGTGCACGTCGTTTTTTTTATAAGAAACCTAAGCAATGGGCTGAGCCTTGAGTTTCTTAAAATTTGGTCATTTTAAGGCTCAAAAGTTTCTTAATTTTTTTGTTCTGACCCTCAAAATTTTCTTAAATTTTATCTTTAAATTAATTTAATTTTTTTCAAATGTGTCGATTGTTTAAAGATCGTCGCAATGTAAACAAAAAAATCTTCACCCAAATTTTGTCACAACCAAATTTTTCATTGTTAATGTATACATATATTAAGAATAATTGAGGCTATTTTTCATTGTTGACAAAAGTTTCTTAACTGTAGAAAATTTTCAGCCTGCCTAAGTTCCTTAATTTTGGCAAACCTGAGCCTGTGTATGCCAAACAATTTCAAAACTAATCTGGTGTCAATAGAATAATACTATTATACAAACTTCTTGCAGGTATTTTTGCTTATCTTAACTACGGTATCCCGAGAAGTAGAAAGTGCATTCTCGAGACGCTTGTAAATGGTTTGCGGAGACTGGAATACCGGGGTTATGACTCAGCTGGTGTAGCTATTGATTCTGATCCAAAGAGAAGTGTTGATCCCAACTCAATTCTGTGAGTGCCTCCCTTTGAAGAAAAGTACCCAAAAAATGAAGCATTTTCCTTACAAATCTTAGCAAATCTGGACTTGGATCAAAACGTGGAAAACTTATTAATCTGTTATTATTAACTATCATTTTTTTGTTTGTTTATTGAAATATTAATATATGTAGTATTGCAATTTTTCGATTTACCCTTTGCTCCACGTTATTCATTCTTGAGAAATATTTTTCCAAAATGTCCAACGAGAAGAAAATGCTTTCTGCTTTCAGAATAGTCAAGACCAAAGGAAAAGTGAAAAATCTTTATGAACAGATAGGTTTGTGTTTTGTTTATCACGTTTCTTTATTGTTTTTGCCATACTTTATTATGTTGTTTTTTGATTTAAAGACATTATTGTTATTATTATTACATTATCTTACCTTGTTTTATTATATATTATACAATATACATACAACTTTATTTTTGAAAACGAAAGAGATAAAAATTGATAGCTCGCTTTTGAATGGAATCTTTAAGACAAGGTGAGGTAATAGAAATAATTGATGATGAGGCGACACTCTTCTCCATTAAAAATCATAAAAAAAATTCAAAATAATTAAATATTAACAAATTTAAGATACATATATGTAAATTCCAATGAGAACACTTTCTTTAATTCATTTAATATTATTGACACTGCCTCTAACCTTTATGAATTAAAAGTAAAAGAGGCCTCACATATCAATTGGAAAAACCCTAGTCTTAACCGCACAACTCAAACAACTTCTACAACCTACACTTAACACATAGTCCATATTTACTGTTGTAATATTGATTACGAAGCATTTTTTCTTAGTATATGTTCACAAGATGTATGATTCTTTAGTTCTGATGATGGCTAGGACTTAGCCAAAACATGTCAACAAAAATCAAAACAGTGTCTACTTTCTTTACAAAATCATTTTTCTATTATTTCAGCAAATATGTGTCATTTTCAAAGTTGATGCATTCCTTCTTTAATGTTTAATTGTATTTTTGATGAGCCTTCGTTTCTACAAATAAAAGTGCATCTGGTAAAAAACACAAACATAAGGCAAAATTTGTCACACTATCAATAATTGACAAGGTTCTGAGAGTTCTGTTGAATCATTGATGAGAACAATAATAAAATTTTAAATTACTGGTGTCGTTATAAAGTTGTTACGGTTTGTAATGAAAAGAATCCCTCTGTAACAAAAAATGTGAATTTTTTAACCAAAGATCGTGGAACTCCTCACATAGTAGATGTTTTATGAATACAATTTTATTTTTTGTTTAAAACTTTCAGTGTTTCATTTCATTTTATATTAATTAGGGTGAAACAATAATAATAATAATAGCAAATAATAATAGCAAATGCAAACGCAAACGCAAATAATAGCAAATGCTGGTTTTATTTTTTATTTCTTTGACTTGTTTTTTATTTCTGTGTTCAGTGGCTGAAGGTTTGGACGATGATTTTGAATTCAACTGTCATTTGGGTATCTCGCACACCCGATGGGCCACCCATGGGGAACCCAGCCCCCTAAACGCACACCCCCATCGCTCGGATGACAACAATGGTATAAATGAAACTGCAATAAATCACCCAGCTATTGTCTTCTTTTTTCTGTAGAATTTGTTCTTGTCCATAACGGTATCATCACCAACTACAAAGACATCAGCCAGTATTTGGTACTTTTTAAATTCATTTTTTCTTGCAGAAACTCTCTTAAATGGTATGAATTTTCCTACTTCTCTTTGTCGATAATTTTACTATTAAAAAGTGTGGAACATTATACAGATGTAGAAGCTGTGAAGTGTTTTCATACTAAATCGTTTAAAACAAAAGACCTATTGTTTTTGAGAGCAAATCTGAGCTTTATAAAATTATTGATCAATATAATTATATAATATAAATATATATAATTAATATAACTATCAATGAAAAAGTGAGCACTTCATTCTACCTCATTATGTTTTTCATTTTGTTGTTGGTTTGTTCAAATCACTTTTAAGAGCTCGATGATTTGACGTTTACTTTGATTCCCCGTAATGTGTCCCATTCTATGATCTCATATAATCTTTACATCCAACCAATCAAGGGAAAGTCAGACGATAATTCAACCAATCACTAATGTGTCCCATTCTATGATCTCATATAATTTTCACATCCAACCAATCAAGGGAAAGACAGACGATAATTCAACCAATCACTAATGTGTCCCATTCTATGATCTCATATAAATTTCACATCCAACCAATCAAGGGAAAGACAGACGATAATTCAACCAATCACTAATGTGTCCCATTCTATGATCTCATATAATCTTCACATCCAACCAATCAAGGGAAAGACAGACGATAATTCAACCAATCACTAATGTGTAACATTCTATGATCTCATATAATGTTTACACAACAATGTGTATTTGGAGGAATATTATTTCAGGCGAAAAAAGGTTACCCAACAGAGTCTGAGACAGACACAGAGGTTATAGCGAAACTTCTGAAGTATATATATGACCAGGATGTAAAATCAGGGAGCAAGCTCAATTTTCCGCAACTTGTTGAAAAGACCATACGACAGCTGGTTTGTATTTTTCCATTTCTAGTATGCTGCTGCTAATTGACTTGATTTTTTGTCTACTATGGTGATGCGATTTTCAACAAAAACGTTCTTTACTCATCTTGTAATATTCTTGACATGGCTGTAAATAACATTGTTTTTCCACAATTTATCCAGTAATTAGTAATTTTCTTGTAATCTGCTCAGTGGACCCTTTGGATTCACTCTATGATGTCGACAAACACTGTGATTATTATTATTGTATGCTACAAATAATTGTTGTGTAATAAGCTCTTCTCTTCTCTTGAAAATTATTCAAAATCGACTTTAAAAGTTTTTACAATTTACAATTTATTTGTAAATATTTAGTATAAAACAAAATATTTCAACATCTTCAATAGATCATAAATTATTTAAGAAAATCATTTCAGGAAGGAGCATTTGCCCTTGTGATCAAAAGCCACCATTTCCCCAACCAATGTGTAGCGACAAGACGTGGGAGCCCATTGTTGATTGGTATCCAGAGCAATAAACCAATCTCTGTGGACCAGATACCTGTGTTGTCGAGTCGACAGTGTCCTAGCAACATCGGTGATGAGTTACCAATCAAGTACATGGAAAAGGAGAACTTCTGTATCGCGGATGGTGCAAACATTGAATACTACTTCGCTTCCGATGCAAGGTACACTCATCTATTAGGGTGTGTGTCACTTCTATATAGCTCACGGTACGAGTGAAACAAGCAACAAAACAACACAAAAGAGAAATAATTTGGCAATTGAATTTAACAGCCATTTGTTTATCCTTCCTTTTGTATCCTTTTGTAGGCTTTCGACACTTGATGATGTCAAGGTGCCCATCTTTTCGTTTGCCGCCTTTTGAGCGAAAATTTATAAGGAGCAGCTAGCAGTTCAATTTAGACATATTGACGAGACTGTTTGAGTCAGCTCGTCTAAAAGCAGTATAGCCTATTAACTGCGGTTCGTCAGGTACTGTAAGTAGGTATCTGTCAAGTTGGGCTTTAAAACAGGCAACAGAACAGTTTGTGATTTCCTTAATGTCTTTTGGTAACACGTTAAAGATTGAGGGACCCTTGAATGAAATGCTGTTATAACGCAATGACTTTAGTTTACACGATGACGATGTGCTTAACTTGATAATGCATTTTCGACCATGTCTCTTTGATGTAGTACATTCGATTTTTGTGGATTGGCTTTCACTTGTGTTGGGTACAATATTCTCAAGTACCTTCCACACATATATAATAATGTACCTTTCACGTCTACGTTCGAGGGAATATAGTTTGAGGTTTTGTAAGGATTCCCAATAGTTTTTCTCTTGCTGCGTGTTTATCTTCCGAATGAAGCTCCATTGGATCGATTCCAATTGTTGGATTTGACCCTTTTTGAAGGGGGACCAAAGCTGGCAGCAGTATTCGAGATGTGGGATTATTAGAGACTTCCATAAGGTTAGCATTACAAATTGATCTCTGCTGTAAAAGGAACGTAATACCCAAGCAGTTTTCATAGAGGCTTTTTGAATTATCTTATTAATATTTAAGGTAAATTCTGCTGTGGTTGAGACTATCACTCCAAGGTCTAGAACTTGATCTTCTTCTTTGATAATGTCATTTGAGCTGGAGAAGTAGTGCATTTCTTTCATGAGATCTTTGTTGTGACCATAACGTAACAAAACAAACTTTTTGTCATTAAAGAACATGTTGTTCTGTTTAGCCCAATCGTATACTTTGTACAGATCGTTTTGTAGCTTGTTAACATCTTCACTGTTATTTATTGATTTGAAGAGTCGGCTATCATCAGCAAAGATTTTGACTGTTGAGAATTCAATGTCATCATCAATGTCAATAACTAGGATGAGGAAACAGATTGGACCTAACAGACTTCCCTGTGGTACGCCTGAGGTTACTTTGCTTGGCTTGGACATTGAACCATTGACTATTGTAGTTTGAGTGCGATGATTTAAGAATGACCTTATCCATTTTATTATTTTGCCAGATATTCCTAGAGATTCCATTTTACAAAGAATAATGTTGAAATCGACCTTGTCGAAAGCCTTGGAGAAGTCCAAATACACAATATCAACATTAGAATTATTTAGGAAACTGAAAGTTTATTATTATTTGGTAAAGTTTAGTTTATTTACACGCCTCATCAAGTGTTATATATGCTTTGAAATATCCAAGGTATGCGGGTCATGTGACATCTTTGACCTCATGGACACAATCACCCATGCACTTTATGCACTGCTGCCACGGAGTTTAAAATACAAAGAATCAAATAGTTATTAATTACAATTGCCAATGAACAGAAAATTTTGAGAAACAAATTCTGATAAACCACGAAACAAAAATAACATAGGTAATTAACTAACACACTGTAGTTAATATGAAATCATAATACCCAACTGACGTCATAGCTAGATGCCCTTTCTGATTAAGGCGCATGGACAAAACTTTTGGTATGTTTATGATCTATGGTATCTTTTTTGTTTTTTTTGTATGCTATTATCGAGACCCATGGCTCAATATTTCTAAACTTTTAGGGGGTATTAGTATACAACAAGCCAAGCGAGAAACGTAATCGAAGTCTGGTTTCTTCAGACTTCTCAATACAAACTATACCTGTGAGGAGCTTTGACTCATTGAAGCTAAATGCTCACTATTGAGTACATATATACTACTACTAATAGTAAACAAAGAACTTTAATCTTTCACTAGATTTGAATAGAAAGCTAGAATAGAGAATAGAAAGAGAAAGCTGTGAGAATAAGTGTTTAATCTGCATTTTGAACACATTTTCGTAAAGTCAATCTTTGTTCAGTGTTCTTGTTATGAGAATCATCCTCTTGTGTTGATGGGTGGAGACACGGGGGCGGGGGGGGGGGGGGGGGGTGTTAGACTGTCGTCAACATTAAGGGTCGATCAACAACCTTCCTTTTTTGACTCCAATTAAGTTATAATTTTCTATCAGCTAAATTTGTAAATAACATTACAGACTTTATTTATATTCTATATATTTAAACACGAAAACGTCAATAGTATAAATAATAAAAAATGCCAAAAACAATAAATTGAACTCTCAGTAAATGTTTATGTGGCTCACGCTCGAAGAAAACGAAACGCAAGAAGCTTTATTATTATTATTATTTTTTCGAATTTATATATAGGATATTTACACTTCAGTATATGAAATACTGTTATCCTTGTGTGTCCTGTTGGTTAGTCCTGGCGTACTTAGGATGCCTATTTGCGCATACAAAAATCACTCAACCAGACAACTAACCTATTTAACATTTAAGCATTTAACCTATTTACTTGCATTACGCAATGAGTTTTGCTCAAGAACTCAAGAACTGTAACTCAGGAATAAAGATTTGCCGGGCGCGGTTCGGTTTCATATAGTGATCTATTATATAGTATTCTGAGCCTTTTTAGACTTAAAAGAAACTGATAATTCATGTTCCTTGATAGCTCATTTGACACTAAAGTCAATAATGTTTGTGTTTTTTTGTTCTGAAGCGCCATTATTGAACACACAAAGCGAGTTGTTTTTCTGGAAGACGGAGATTTAGCCTGGGCAAAAGACGGAAGTGAGTCTAAGTAATAGTGTTTGAATGCATCTCCCGTAATGTTTGTTCCTCTCAGATTTGCAGATTGTTCGGATGAACAATGAGACTCCGTTGACAAGAGATGTTGAAACGTTGCAGCTAGAAATTCAAGAGATCATGAAAGGTGTGTTAACTCAATATGTTTGTTGTGAGAATGTTTTGGTTATACATGTTTTCATAAGTATGATTATTATGTTTACAGTATGTTTATCGAAAATCTTTGAATTGATTTGGAGCGAATTCCCAAATGAGCGCTCCCTCTGAATACGTAAACCATTAAATCATTCATGTTAAAAGAGGGGCGCTAAATCGAGGGAGGCGCTCTTTTTGGGTAAATATAGTATGTAATCTTCTTTTTGGGTAAATATAGTGTGTAATCTTCAACAAAACTTTTTTTCTGGTTTCAAGATTTTATTCTTTCTTTGGATTACGAGATTGATTTACATTCTCAGTCTCATCAGACCCCCAGCTTAAGTTGTGCATAAAATTTTAAAGTTTTGTTTATAAACATCTATTCAACGTCTATTCTGTATTGTTGAACATTTTTTAAATGTCATGTTATTAGTTTGTTATGTGGTTTAAATCTATTTTGCTTCTTTTGAATTTTGATGATTTGCTATTTAAAATATATACGTTGTAAATAATTTTTGATATGGCTCTTCTAACACATTTTCCTATTAAGTGTGATAACCCCTTTGTAGTTACTAAAAATTAAGGAGAAAAATGATGCAAAAACATACTCTTTTAACCTTTCTACTTCATAGCCTTCATAACTTTTTTAGCCTTCATTGAGCACAATACTTTAGAAACGATCGCTTGATCGTGCTACTTACAAAAATACAAACAATTACAGAGTTAGATGCAGCAAAGACAACTTTCATAGGCCATAGTTTCAATACAGTTGGACATCCGATCAAAAATAATAGAAATTTGTTTTATGTAGTCGATTAATAAACAATTTATAGCCTTCATATAAATTTGAAATCGTTGAATTGTTGAAATTATATCTTTTTGTAAATCTTTCTAATTATATATTCTAGTTTAATTCTATTCGAATGTTTATCAATATTAAATATTTATTTTGTTTATTTTATTTATAAAAATTATATTTATAAATACTAAAATACTAAAGTTTATATATTCAAATGAAAAAAAATTATTTTATGCTCTAAATAGTCTTCAATTTTGTGTTTAAGATTTCGTTTTGCCAATCATTCCTTAAATTCCATGTCAAATCATCATCCCATCCTTACCTCACCAATTTTGTGTTTTAGATTGTCAAATCATCATCCCATCCTTACCTCATCAATTTTTTTGATCCAATAAAATCAGAAAATTGTAAAAATTTAACCATTAAAATGGTTTAACCTTGTTAAAAATAAGTTTGTGTTGTTCAAGTTTTAAATAAATATTATTATTATATAATATTTATTTATCTATGTTTAAAATTAATTTCATACAACATAAAAAATGAACCCTATCCTGAAGTTAAATGATGAAAATTTCAGCGTACCATATTAATTTGCCATACTGTGTTTTATAAACAAACTTTAAGTTGTTTTAGCTTTTTGATGTAATGCTATCTTCAATGCTATACAAATGAAAGTGATAAAAAAACAAAAAATTTATTGCAAAATACAGCGTGTTTAAATAAATAAAATGATAAAAAATGTTGGGAAGTTGAATGAAATTCAAAAGAATTATTAAATATCATTGTAAAAGTTATATTTACTATTTTAGATTTTAATGATAACTATAATTTATATATTGAAACGAAAAAAGTATATTTTAAATATATTCATGTATATATATATGTTCTTCTCAGGGAGTTACAGTTCGTTCATGCAGAAGGAGATAATGGAGCAGCCCGAAAGCATCTTCAACACGATGCGTGGAAGGGTGAATTTCGTGCAGAACCGCGTCATCTTGGGTGGGCTTGTATCGCACATGGACTACATCAAACGCTGCAGACGACTCATTTTCATAGCGTGCGGTACCAGCTACCACAGTGCTGTTGCTACGCGGCAGTTGCTAGAGGAACTGACGGAGCTACCCGTTATGGTGGAGTTGGCCAGCGACTTTCTTGATCGCAACACGCCCATCTTTCGCGACGACGTTTGTTTTTTCATCAGCCAATCAGGTGATTACTGCTTAGAATAGATGAATTAAAAGTTATAGTATAAAGTAGCCAATCTTACTAAAGTTTGATGAATTTTTGGTTTTAAACTGTCTTTATTTTTTGTTATGTCTGCACAATCTGGAGGAGACTTTACTATTTTAACTATAGTTCTTAGAAAATGAACAGTCCTACTTGACTTTCTTAGAATCAACAACCAATACCTTTTTCTTCACTTAAACCACGTTGAAGTACGAAAATATATTTGGGAAATGAGGAAATTTCAACTTACTTTCAGGCGAGACTGCCGACACTTTGATGGCGTTGCGGTTCTGCAAAAGTCGAGGGGCGCTGTTGGTGGGCATCACAAACACAGTGGGGAGCAGCATCTCTCGGGAGACCATGTGCGGAGTGCACATTAATGCAGGTCCGGAGATCGGGGTGGCGAGCACGAAAGCATACACGAGCCAGTTCCTCACGCTAGTAATGTTTGCTGTCATGATGGCAGAGGATAGCATCTCGAAGCAGGAACGTGTGGATGAGATAATACAAGCTCTAAAGCTCTTCCCAGGTACTTCCATCTCTTTGTATATTGTATTAAGTGATTTTTATGAATTTGAAGACCAGAGAAGATTTATTTAAGAAAAAAACGAAATAAGAAACAAGGATATTGTTCTCTTTTTCATGATTCTTTGTTGGTACTGTCTCCTTGATTAACCTTTGCAGTACTATTTCTTGATCCCTGATCAACCGTTGCAGTAGTATTTCTTGATCCCTGATTAACCTTTGCAGTAGTATTTCTTGTTCCCTGAACAACCTTTGCAGTAGGTAGAGTTAGAAAGAATATTCTATGTTTTCCAGTTCAAAGTTTAACTGTATTTATGCAGTGATTAGTGCAATTTGCACGGGTAGAAGGAAGTAAACTAGACATTTTTTATGTAAGCTCCAATGAATCTTCAAATGATTAAACCTACAAAATGGTGGGGAATATCATCTGTTGAAACCTCGTCTAACCGATGGTAGCATGGAAACATAGACGTGAAAAAAGTAAATTATGATGATGATGATGATGATGATGATGCATGAGCTCATGTTCGTTAGTATATTTTGTACTTATTTTTTACTGTATGCAAATATGATTTGTTCTCTTTAGATTACGTCACTGTTCTCTTTAGATTACGTCACTGAAGTACTTAAACTTGACGACCAAATACACGAGTTAGCGAAGCACTTTAAGACGCACAAAAGTCTACTGGTCATGGGTAGAGGCTACCAATTCGCCACCTGTCTGGAGGGAGCCCTAGTATGACTTTCTACTCGTTATTCGGCTTCCATTGAAATAATATTTCTCGGATAGAACCCATAGCATTTAATAGCAAAAGAGCAAATTGTATTGTAGTCCAAAATGCCCAGTTTCATGACCCCTGGCATACATTATTTGTGTTAAGTTTTGTGTTTTATGCTTTGATACAAAATTTGAAGATTCCATTTAACCACCTTGAGCGATTGTTTGCGCGAACGGTTTACTACAATGCTACGATTTTTAAAGCGCTAGTATAAATATTGTCTTTTTGTCTTTCTTCTTTTCGCGTCTGGATACAAAATGCTATTGGTTCTTACATCCACAAAACATGTCAGTTGGTATAAATTTTGTACAACTCGACCTTAACCACCCAACAAATGATTGACAACTCGACCATATCCACCCAACAAATGATTGACAACTCGACATTATCAATCCAACAAATGATTGACAACTCGACCATATCTATCCAACAAATGATTGACAACTTGACCTTAACCACCCAACAAATGATTGACAACTCGACCTTAACCACCCAACAAATGATTGACAACTCGACCATATCCACCCAACAAATGATTGACAACTCGACCATATCCACCCAACAAATCATTGACAACTCGACCTTAACCACCCAACAAATCATTGACAACTCGACCTTAACCACCCAACAAATCATTGACAACTCGACCATATCCACCCAACAAATGATTGACAACTCGACCTTATCCATCCAACAAATGATTGACAACTCGACCATATCTATCCAACAAATGATTGACAACTCGACCTTAACCACCCAACAAATCATTGACAACTCGACCTTAACCACCCAACAAATCATTGACAACTCGACCATATCCACCCAACAAATGATTGATAACTCGACCTTAACCACCCAACAAATGATTGACAACTCGACCTTAACCACCCAACAAATGATTGACAACTCGACCATATCCACCCAACAAATGATTGACAACTCGACCTTATCCATCCAACAAATGATTGACAACTCGACCATATCTATCCAACAAATGATTGACAACTCGACCTTAACCACCCAACAAATGATTGACAACTCGACCTTAACCACCCAACAAATCATTGACAACTCGACCATATCCACCCAACAAATGATTGACAACTCGACTTTATCCATCCAACAAATGATTGACAACTCGACCATATCTATCCAACAAATGATTGACAACTCGACCTTAACCACCCAACAAATGATTGACAACTCGACCTTAACCACCCAACAAATGATTGACAACTCGACCATATCCACCCAACAAATGATTGACAACTCGACCATATCCACCCAACAAATCATTGACAACTCGACCTTAACCACCCAACAAATCATTGACAACTCGACCTTAACCACCCAACAAATCATTGACAACTCGACCATATCCACCCAACAAATGATTGACAACTCGACCTTATCCATCCAACAAATGATTGACAACTCGACCATATCTATCCAACAAATGATTGACAACTCGACCTTAACCACCCAACAAATCATTGACAACTCGACCTTAACCACCCAACAAATCATTGACAACTCGACCATATCCACCCAACAAATGATTGATAACTCGACCTTAACCACCCAACAAATGATTGACAACTCGACCTTAACCACCCAACAAATGATTGACAACTCGACCATATCCACCCAACAAATGATTGACAACTCGACCTTATCCATCCAACAAATGATTGACAACTCGACCATATCTATCCAACAAATGATTGACAACTCGACCTTAACCACCCAACAAATGATTGACAACTCGACCTTAACCACCCAACAAATCATTGACAACTCGACCATATCCACCCAACAAATGATTGACAACTCGACTTTATCCATCCAACAAATGATTGACAACTCGACCATATCTATCCAACAAATGATTGACAACTCGACCTTAACCACCCAACAAATGATTGACAACTCGACCTTAACTACCCAACAAATGATTGGGTATTAAATGATATAGGATTACGCAGATCGAATTGTCTTATGTAAATCTTAAAGCGTATTGGTTTGTGTTTCGTTTGTTTCCAGAAAATCAAAGAGATCACGTATATGCATTCGGAGGGCATTTTAGCGGGAGAGTTAAAGCACGGTCCTTTGGCGCTTGTGGACGAAGACATGCCAGTGTTGATGATTGCTCTCAAAGATAAAACTCACGACGTAAGCATCCCTTACCCTTAAAACATCCCCATGTCTCTCAGAGATCTACATTTTTGATTTGGTGGCTGTTTAGAAATGCATCAACGCTCTGCAGCAAGTGTTGGCGAGGAAAGGTCGTCCTATTATCATATGTTCTGAGGGTGACGAGGAGACGAAAAAGCTAGGTTTCAAAAGCCTTGAGATACCTATGGTGCCCGACTGCTTGGCCGGTGTCCTCACAGTCATCCCGCTTCAACTACTTTCCTTCCACTTGGCCGTTCTGCGAGGCTATGACGTAAGCATTTTTTGACGCACGCGTGCTTTGAGTGTCGTTTTTATGTTTTCAGGTCGATTGTCCGCGCAATCTTGCCAAGTCGGTCACGGTTGAATAGCGCAATAGTTGATTCACTCACGATTGGTTTTGGGGTTTTTGTAATTTATGATTTGTACGAATAAACAAGATGCATTGAAAACCGATTGTTAAGTGCGTAAAAGTGTTTCCATGGTGACCGCTGTAATACCCTCTTCCATCCATTCATCGATGGTAATCCTCGTTTGAAATGTGTGTGTTTTTAAGAAGAGGCGATTACTGTACGATTGCTAATAAAACTGAGGAGTGAGTCAGTGATATTCGTTCTACTACGAGCCGGGTTTTTTGATCGAATTTCCATCGTTCATCGCGTCAAGTGACACTAACTGATGAAGTAGGTTCGTTTCATGCTTCTTGTTTATAGCGTTAGGCTCAGGTCAAAATATAATAATTACTCCCGATGTTCAATTTATTTAAATTGTTCGAGGGTGCATGAATTTTCGCGTTTACAACGTTATCATGGCTACTTTGTTTTTGCCTTTATAAGTAAGAGATTGATATATAGGCTACAATATACAGATAAAACTGTCATGGTCGAGTGGTTAAGGCGTCGGACGTTCAAGGCAAAGGTTGGGATTTTAAATCTCTTCTTTATATAATTAGGGGATTGGTGAGAGAAGGGAATGAGAGCTTACTCTAAATAAATGCATTCTTCTTTCCTAGAAATTTTTTTCTCCTTGGCAGAAAAAAGAAAAATCGCCGACAGATAACTTTAAAAACAACAGATTTAAGTGTCGATAACATGTATGTTGTAATGCTTTGAGAAACTCGTGTAATATGTAAACCAAAGAGATTGGTAACTAGGCTGTTTGCGCCCTTCATATTTCCCAGGTAACTAATTTTGCACTTTTTTATTCCAACCTAATTTCTTTATAAATATTTCAAAAATTTATTTATTATTTTAATTTATAAAATTCAAAATATAAGTCTAAAGACGCAACGAAAGTTACACACAGAAAAATAATATTAAACAACAAATAGAAGCGCGGATTCCAAGAAACCATAAGGTTTTTTAGAGTACAAAAAGTCGTTTTCGTAAAATCGTAGTCTTGATGGAAACCTCGAACCCTCGCGCTTTTCTGTAAATTGAGCACGCTCATTCGGTGCTTTTTGAATAAGCAGAAATATATGCGTCAGCCCACCTCAATGAGTGTTTATATAAATATATATTATAGCTATATGTATCGGCAAACCTACAGAATCGCGTTCCATAGATTTTTACCGGAACGTCCCACGAGTTTTCTATTGCTTGAAGATTTAAAAAAAAATTGGATAAATATAATGTTTAAAACCTTCACGCAGTGATGCTGATTAGGAAAATTATGGTTAATAGGGTCTAAACCCAACAATTATCAAGTTATGGGCGGTCAAACAGATACGTCCATTTATATACTAGATGCCCCAAAACCTTCTATCTATATTTAACTATTACGTGTCAAGGCTTCGAACAGACGTCCGTTAAAGTCGCAACAAGAAGCGTAAACGGTTGAAAGTATTAGGAGCAGGGTAAAATGTGTTTCTTTGCTGTAATTTTGAGTCTAGGATCATCCATAAAGTACATACGCAGTATATGAGGAAGGGGAGGTCACCCCAAAAGCTTACAACTGCCTACAAGTGGAGTACGCAGTTCCACTATCTCTGCCATTGTTTAACATTTTGAAATAAGTTTAGTTAATTATTTGTCTACATAGACGGTACTGATAATCCTAAAATATACTAAACAGTTTGGTTTTATGGGTGAACAGTTTGATTTTATGGGTAAAACTCGCCATTTTATAATTAAGTTGCGAAAATTGAAAATTTGATACACAAAAAATGTGATATTTTGGAAAAGGAGGGAAAGGAGAAATTTCAAATTTTTCAAATTGCTTACTTTAAAAACATTTCTGTGATTTCATTTTTACGTTTTAAAATTTCCTTAAATTCTGCGCCAAGGTCATTCGAAATACGGTTTCTTTTTCACCATGATGAGAATCTCGTTAAATTTCATAATCTTATTTAATGATCAATCAATCAGGTCAAGCTAGCTCGGCTTTGTATGACACGGTTTTTCCACTCATTTCTATCATTCATAGCAGCGGTCAGTTCATCAACTCTACAGCCAGTATCTTCCGTCAATTAATCAATGTACGACTTTCGAGGTTTTCCACGTGATCTTTTTCCATGATGAGATGGATTCCACAATATCAGTACGTTAATGAGCACTCGTCAGGGGCGGATCCAGGAAAGTATTTTATGGGTGCGGGATGAGGGGGCCTGTGGGCAAAGCCCCCAGAAAAATTTCTAGAAAACGTATAGAAAAAATGTTGTAGTTCAGAAAACAACATGCATAAACTGACAGGAATCAAATCTATGTTATCCGTCAGGAATTAAGCCGGTTTCTGTTGTTTTAAATAAATTCATATTTATTGGGATATTTCTTTTAACATTTTATAGGTGCTCAAGCACCCTGAACACCCATCTGGATCCGCCCCTGATCGTACTATATAGAATTTTTGCTGAAGTGTAAATATCCTATATAAAAAAATTTGAGATTTAAAAATTTGAAACGTCAACGTCTTTCAAGCTACATCTTTTTATATAAATAATGTAGACTAAAAGAATATTTCGAACACTTACGAAACAGATGGGTGATATTTTTGATAACGGCGAGTTACCATCTTGGTTAGGTAAGAGTTAAGAGTTGTTGATAAGGTTAGCAGGGCCGCCAAGAGAAAAAAAAGCATGGGGGGGGGGGCAGAAGTGTAGTTGGGCCCTAGAACGAGCGCACAGCCAGTATTCTCGCCGAAAGCGCAAACAATTTTTTATTGTTTAAGCTATTGGAAAGAGCCTATGTCAATATTGCGGGCCTTACAGGTATTACTTATAGTATGTTTAGTCTGTGGTATTAAACCAAAAAAACTTACATCATCCCTAAATCATTATTTTTATTTCTTTATTTTAAAGCATATAAGCGTATTCATCTTCCTCGACTTCGATTTTGTCAAAACCTTCCTCGCGCAAAAATATTCCTCGCGCAAAAACATCTCCCGTGCAAAAATATTCCTCGCGCAAAAACATCTCCCGTGCAAAAATATTTCTCGCGCAAAAACATCTCCCGTGCAAAAATATTCCTCGAGCAAAAACATCTCCCGAGCCAAAATATTCCTCGCGCAAAAACATGTCCCGTGCAAAAATATTCCTCGCGCAAAAACATCTCCCGAGCCAAAATATTCCTCGCGCAAAAACATTTCCCGAGCCAAAATATTCTTCGCGCAAAAACATCTTCCGTGCAAAAATATTCCTCGCGCAAAAACATCTCCCGTGCAAAAACATCTCCCGAGCCAAAATATTCCTCGCGCAAAAACATCTCCCGTGCAAAAATATTCCTCGCGCAAAAACATTTCCCGTGCAAAAATATTTCTCGCGCAAAAACATCTCCCGTGCAAAAATATTCCTCGAGCAAAAACATCTCCCGAGCCAAAATATTCCTCGCGCAAAAACATGTCCCGTGCAAAAATATTCCTCGCGCAAAAACATCTCCCGTGCAAAAATATTCCTCGAGCAAAAACATCTCCCGTGCAAAAATATTTCTCGCGCAAAAACATCTCCCGAGCCAAAATATTCCTCGCGCAAAAACATCTCCCGTGCAAAAATATTCCTCGCGCAAAAACATCTCCCGAGCCAAAATATTCCTCGCGCAAAAACATCTCCCGTGCAAAAATATTCCTCAAGCAAAAAACATTTCTCGTCCAAAAACATCTCTCGCAATTTCAGTTTTGTGCGCCATAGGGCGTCGCGTAAATTAAACTTTCTTATGAGATATTTACTTACTTTTACTTACTCTTTTATTTATTTGTATGTTATTATTGTTTTTTTCTGAGAAATTGTGTATTTTTAATTTTATAATTTTCACGTCTAAACTCTTGTTTTTAATACATAAATAAGTGTATACAGGTGTCCAATGAAAAGACCGCTTGCTCTTCAATGGATTCCTAGCCATTCTTGTTCCGTGGTTTATATATCACGCACTGATTTGTAAATGTATTTTTTTTGCGAAATAAACATAACATAACATCATATTTGAATCTGAATCTTAACTGAATTTTCCTCTTTTGCTTTATAGAATGACCGCCTCGTTTCAATGTCAAATATTAGGTTTGTTTTACGATTTCATAGCTACTCATAAGAAATGGTTATAAAATTGGTTTTTAAAAATTTCTTGTCCGAAATTCGCAGGTCTCATTGGTTTTTCGCGAGTGTGTCCAGGATACGTTTATGAGGTAAGGTAATTTCAGTAAATCTTTGGATATTTATTAACAAACGACAACTCCAGGTTCAATTCAAACTCGGCGACCAAAAATGGAAATCCAGATGTAAAATCGAAGTAAATGGTCAAAGTTGGATAGATCCAGAGGTAAAATTCAATCGTGCTTCTACCATTTTATAATTGTTAACTCGCCTGTTTAAATATTGGCATTTTAAGCTTTTTTAAAACCATTCAACTATGTAACATGAATTTTCCGCCTGTTATTTTAGTATACATTCCAACCGAGTGAAAGTAAAGAGCTCCAAGTGAAGGTACCTGTTATGCACTTTTCTAAAAGCAGTGCATCATTCATATATTCATTTATATCAGGTAACAGAAATTGGCACAATCGGAAAAGGGCCCATGATTGGATCGATCGTTTGTGTTACTAAAGACCTAATCTGCTACAATCCACAGGTTTGTAATAGTGAGGGCTGTTAGCACAAAAAAACACCTTCATACTTCAGTTTTTGACAAAAGTATGAAACTTGGTACAGATGTTCAGAATATAATTACGATTCAAAATTTTGATGTGAAAAATGTTTTCATTATATAATTTCAGAGATAAAACTGTCAATAACAAATTATTTATCAAGTAAGATATACGATGGTTGCCGTTTGTTTTTAAAAGACATTTTTACTATTTTTGGATAAAAATCGGGATTCAATGAGTTGGCATTTCGATATGGATCAAAGTGAATGTAAAATTGCTTTTGATAAATAAAATAAGTTGATGATCATATCTTTGATTTTTATTCTTTTGTAAAAACTCTGTATAGGTTTCACAGTTCGTAAATTCATTTATTTTCTTATCCAAAACCTAGCCTCATCATGACCTTTATATTTTTGCGTCAATTTACAAAGAAATCACCTTTTTTTTCTTTATTCATTCTTTATTCAACTGAATTGTAATGTTCCAACATAGTTATAAAAAAATCCCTAAGGCACATAAAATACGGAAAGAGCATGATTACCACAATATGATTGTATAAGAAACACATAAACAATCACATTATAGGGAACCTTGTTCCCACCTTGAGGAGGTAGCATGATGGTAGGATATTTTGGATTCTATTTTCGGCCACTGATTTTGGTATTTCTTGGTTTTTTCTTCTGCCCGGGCTTTTTTGCTAATGTAGGCGTTTTGGGGATCTTCAGTTTCCCGTCCGTGGATGCGATGAATCCATTGTTGGACCTTGCGTATCGGAGCTAGCATCTGAGGAACTTAAGAAACACCTTTTCTTTTTCCTCTCCCGTTTTCGCGTCCCAAATCATGCTGGTTACTCTGAAGTGCTGCATCGCTCAGTCAATCTCATAATTCCCTTCTCCGTCGAGTGAGCGCCGCATGTCTTTTAACAATAAGTTTCAACAATAAAGTTTTAACCAATTTTTCCACCAGGTCCATGAGTTTCTGCGGTTTCCATTTTGTTATTATTAAGTTTCACGTTGAATGTTGTTCATCGACTCGCAGTTATTATTCGGCCATTTCAGTGGGATCGCCGGGTTCTTCTTCTGTGGGTCGAATTCATTGTTTCGCAGAGCTGGTTCCAGTTTGCCATTAAAGTGTTTGGTGAATTGTGATCCTAAAACAATGGCCGATTCTTTCGTGGACTTCCGCAGCAATTTTTTATTTTTGTACGCAAGGGTTGTAACGAGGCATAGTCCAACATTGAAGATCTTGTCAATCCCAATAACAGTTCGAGACAATGTCTTTGAAGCCGCACAATGTAGTTGAAGATCTTGAAGTTGGTGGTCCCTTCATAAGATTAATGATGGTGCTTGCCACATTGCATCGCAGTCTTAAAAACTCTTTCTTTCCCCACTTATGATGTTCTTATGCGATTTCCTGCTGTTGCCATGGATACAAACGTTGCTAGAGTGTTCCCAATGTACTTTACCACCGTCACGTTACTGCTACCATCCAACCATAATATTCGTTTCTGGTAATTCGGCTTTTTCGTAAGAGTGACATTAAACCTTCTCAGTGTTATGAAATTTTCGGGTTGTGATTGTGGATCCAGCGCCGTTTTGCTGATCACGTATACCTCTTTCTTCTTCTCGAATTGGAATCTTGTGATAAGGTGATACTGAATTTCCTCAGTTTCAGGCGCCTTTATATAGCCAGGTGATTATGTAATGTAATTAGTGTCACAGATGGAGACTTAACTTGATTACTTAACATTTAACAATATGACATCAAGAATAACATGTCTAAACCTCACTAAACCTCTGGAATAATCCTTAAGCGGGGCATCCGCTAACGCCACCTCCATTTTTTACAAATTTATCCGAAACTCATGGTTCTTATATACACAGTAGGAGAGAGCCGATCAGAAGCCTTGACTATTTCCATTAGAAACTTGCGAGGAAAGAGCTTCAGAAGCCTTCCGTATTTTATTCCGGTGACATTGTATCGCCGTCTCAAGCCCGCGCTTGTAAGGTGAGACTAGCTACTAATACAGATAAGACTTTTATTACAAGGTTTTACATATATGTCATTATATATTGCTTCATATATAGTTCTACCTGACTTGTACTAGTTTTAAACGTAGGAACAACCCAATAATTTATTATTGATATATTTTTAATCTTTACAGGATGTCAACATTAACAAAAGAAGACAGTTGTTCGTTGAACATTTTGTTGTTCTTCTTTATGATCACGCGATCCCATCAATGGATGTTAATGAATGTCATTGTCATGGTTGTCTGTTTACAAAGAAAGGACGTTTTGCTCAATCTATATGAAACACTTCGTACGAACAAAGACTAGTGAGTCTAACTATGCCTAGTAGGGGTTATAGAAGAATGCGAGGAGATCTGATAAAAGTTTTCAAATGATTCAAATCACACTATAAGTGTGAAAACACCTCTTCAATGTGGAAAGCAGACGATTTATGAGTGGTCACAACTACAAACTTCGGAAGGAATTCACTCGACTCGATATACGAAAATACTTTTTCTCGAACAGGATTATCTACTATTGGAACAGTTTACCGGACGAATTAGTATGCGCTTCGTCACTCCACACATTTAAAGCACTACTTGATAAACATTTGTGGAAGGAAACATTTATTATTGATCAATTTTAATTTCTACTAAATTTTTGCACTTTTTTCCGAACCCAACACTACGCTAGCCAACTTCTAGCGACTGTTTTATCTCACAGTGTGTGTTATGTTTTGTGAAATATATTTGTTGTCATTTCTGTGAGAAATTATTAGTTATTTATTTAAATTTCATTTTATAGATTAAAAGGCAACTTAACCTGAATAATAATAATAACAGCATAGTCGGTAGAAAGTACTGGAATTTTCTAAGGACTACGGTAACACCATATAGTATTAAATATCATAAAGCTTTTAAAATCTTTGAAATGAGCCTTTTACACAGTGCTTCCATCTGGGGTTTCTATCTTCTAACAACTTCATTTTGAGACAATAGTTCTTATACAACTTTGACTCAGCTTAAAATTGTCGTTTCAACGGTATATAATAGTCAGTGTAAAAAAAATCTGAAAAATGCTGACGTCAACATTGACGCCTTTGAACCTTAATATCTCAAAATCGATAAATTTTAAGACCATAGTTCTTTTGGTAGTTATTATCAGAATAAAATTTCCGTTTCAACGGTGTATAGATTATCTAGGTTTGAATAAATAAATATTATGACACAAAAAGTGCTGATGTCAGCAATCACGTGACTCTTTGACGTGTTTCCCTCAAATATTTGAATCGTAATTATGTTCTGAACATCTGTACCAAGTTTCATGCTTTTGTCAAAATCTGAAGTATGAATGTGCTAACAGCTCTGACTATAAATGAAAATACCACACAAACATGTATAATGACGATTATTTTTCACAGACGTTTCTTCTTCCGATTAATAATTCCGGCACCGTAAAATTAAAGCTTGGGATCGAGTGGAGGCAAGTTTTAAACTTTTGAAAATTAAAAAAAAGTGAACGCATAATTTTTCGGTTTAGGAAACATGATGTCCCTCGCCCATTGGTTTTCAAAAAACATTCAACGTTGTCCTCTGATAGTGTTTTTAGTGAACTGGGTTCAGTAAAAATTAGAACGCAGCAGAAAAGGTAAGTGTTATGTAGATAAACGGGTGGCAAAACCGTATAGTATTTTTGCGGCCTAAACAAAAATCATATAAATGTAAAAAGTTAAATGTATTCTGTTTGCTTTGAAAATTGGTTGGTTTACTAATTAGAGAATGCTGATTTCAAATCAACTACCAGAATAAAAATCGTCATCATCATTGTTCTGCGCGTTGTTAAACAACACGGCCGGAATAAAAATCAGTACAGTTGAAATATATGAGTTGTTAAAACTTCTGTAAAATAATTACCGTAAATGACTGATTAAACGCCCTTGGCGTTTATTTTAACAAACAAATTTTACCCTGGGCGTTTATTCGGGAGGGGCGTTAGGGAAGGGCATTAATAAACAAAGTCCATCAACAAAAGTAATATAATCGAGAAGATGTATGTCGACTACATGATATCAAGTTTCTCGTCATTCTCTTCATCGTCATCAGGTGTTGAAAATCACATTGGTCATGTTTTTTAATTTAAAAATAAACGGTCGTAATTATCCATAAAGTAAGTATGGCGAGAAGTGCTCCTTGTGTAAGTTTTGTAATGATTTATCGTGTTTCCTTTGAATCTGTTGTGAGAGGACATCATATCTATAAAGCAAAGTGGACTCCAGAAAAGAGAGAAATCCTAGTTTGCCGCAAAGACGAACGAGAAGAAGCGAGAGAACATGACAAGCATGCCATCGGTGTTTACAAAAAAGATGAGACAAAGATGAACAGTGAAGTAGGCCATGTTTCGATAGAGTCATCGAAGTTATTGGTGCAATTCTTAGAATCAAACTCACAAAACATGGTCGAAGTTCGAGTCACTGGAAAAAGATACAGAGAAGTTGGCTAGTTGTGCCTGGAACGTACTTGTGCTACACCAAGAGCAAGAAGATCGCAGATGTGTTGTTTATCGAACTGAATAGAAAGAGTAACTTGTATGAACATTTTACGCTTAAAATTAGTGAAACTGTTTCAAAATATCCACACTTTAAAGATTAGTAGTATATATTAATTTTGCTGTGAATCAAATGAAAGCCCATGGGCGTTTATTTTAATTTTTCTCTATGGACCTGGGCATTTATTCGGGAATGGGCGTTTATTCGGGAGTGGGCGTTAGTTAAAAAATTTAACCCTGGGCGTTTATTCGGGAGGGGCGTCAGTTTGGGAGTGGGTGTTAGATCGGTCATTTACGGTAGATAATAATCTAAACACAATTGTTAACTTTACATTAGAAACCGTTTTGTTTCATAGAGTACCTATATAAAAAGAAAACATATATTTACATAAACGTTGCTAACAGCTCCTACTTTCGCAGTTCGTTGCTAATTTCTTGCCCAATTCGAAAATCTTTCAAGTGGTAAAATAGAAAATTTCAACAACATTGTCATTGTTCCCAATAGAAAATCTTTTTTAAAATTTTACTTAATATGATTTTGTTTAGGCCGCTAAAATACTGTTTTACCAAAGGGGTTAAAAGACTAAAGAAGAGGAAAATTAATCTCTAAATTATAGGACATCTTCATCTTCTTCACAACAATCTGCTTCGAGGAAAGAAGAAGTAAATCAGCTTATTACAGATCTGAATGATCTGGCACGTACAAAATTGACACCACCTGTTGATTATGATTTTTATGCCTCTCCAAGAACCTCCAACCTTTCGAAGAGTCCGGTTAAATATGAAAACCCTGTAAACAATATCTCTACAGTAAGTGATATTAAACTGCATCCCAACTTTGATTCGACAACCAATGATCAACAACTGTCGCATGATGATTCGGTAAGTTGACATCACTATAAAATATTTTACTTTGTAATCAGGTAATATTTGGATTGGTTTCAGCAAGTGACACTAAGTTAGTACGAAAACAAGCATTACTTTATTTGTCAAAGTTCATGAACGAAACAACTCAGATTTTACAAAAAGACACAAGATAGAGTTTTAAACTGAAATAATTTCCTGGCTATTTCCAATGTTCTACTCCAACTGAAATTGGAAGAATAAAAGTTAGGAAATTGGAACTGCAAGAACTTGAAATTTGGGAAATTCTCACCTCACCTATTTCTTTCTCAGTAGACTACAACTTTGAAAATCTGTGGCACAAGTAGATGAACAGCTGTTCATCTGGTAGCTTTTCCTTTATCACGTTCGGTCATGTCATTGTCATGACAACTATGATGGAATCAGTTTTCAGATTGTGTTTTTTGAAGAACCATAACATTGTCTTAATTATATTATGATCCTCTATATCAACGGAAGATACAATTTCCAAAGCATCAAGGCATCAATACAATAAACAACACAAATAACAGCATTCAAAGGTCATTAAGCGTATATGCGGCATCAATCAGTACCAGTTCTCGGTAGTGGTAAAAGTTCTTTATCATGTCTTTGATTTGAATAAAATGCACCTTTAAAGCATGTTTTCCTCGGAAACTAAAACCTCAATCACTGAAACAGAAGTGAAACTTGTTACATGCATGATGTATATGGGCAAAACATAGTTACTTTTGCAGCACATTTTTTTTGTTCTCCAAGGTTTCTTCCTATATCCCACATATTTAACCTTAGCTTTGATGTCTTCTTTGTTGCCTGCTTAAGTGTATAGATCTGTTGTTTATTTATTTATTTTGTTTGTTTGTGTTTTTAACGAGGCTTCCAGAACGCTCATTAAGCATTATCATGAAGACCTCGACCCGGAGTTTTAGTGTATTTAATTGCTCCCATTTGTGCTACGGTTATTTCTGATGAAATACGGCGTTGTTTATTTATAACCGCTCACTAAACACGCTCACCCAGAACCTTTCGGTTAAGAGCCGAACGCCATTACCATTGCGCTATCGCTGGATAACATCTTCTTTTTCTTCTTTTAAAAATCAACTCATTATTGCCTTCATATTCACCTTTTTTAAAAAATCTCAATTTAGTCATTCTTCATTTTTTCCTGTTCTTTGTATATTCCTGTTTATTATTTGTTTCCATTTGCTATGGTTGTATTTATTAAATTTGGTTTTAGACCTATTTGATATTTGTTGCGTTTCTTAATACCATCCAGCATTTCTTGATACCATACAGCAACTGCATTTATCTTTTGGTACACAATCTTAGATAATGCTATTTTCTTCTACTTGTAATGTCCACATACCCATCTCTGCCAGTATACCCCAAGAAAGATTTGATTTAGGTAGCCATAGTACTGATTTTTTAATCTTACCTTGAATCTATTCCAACTTCCACCCAATCATTCTTCCTGGTGTTTGTCCAAACTTCAAAAGTTCTTCCCCTACCACTTCCTATTAGTAACAACAAAAAACATATTTCAGTTTACAGCTGACGTAATAGTACTCAATTACTTTCTAACAACAAACTGCTGTGGAATATTGAATAATTATTATAACAGTAAAATACAAAACACTAGCTAAGCTATACATGCAAATGTGGCTTTTGTTATAATTTGTCTAAAATGAAGCAAAACTGAAATAATAGAAGCTGATGTAATATCTCGTAGGAATTTTAGTGTTTTTCTTGGACAGGAAATTTTCTTTAAGTCGATAGCAAATCAGCCATGAATTATTTTAGCTTATATATAAAGCTTATATAATATTTTATTTTATAATATCTTACATTAGATATTTAGATAATATCTTATCTTATTCTAACTTAAATGCAGTATGTACCAGAAATTGTATTTTAATCTGTGCGCCCCGTGCGATATCCACTCGCCTGAATTTGTCTAGACGTGTGATGATGCGCGATAAATTATTAATCTCATTTTTTAATTCTGAAACATGTCGTTTAAAACATGCGTGGTCTTTACTTCTAAAACATAGCTTGTTTCTTGTTTGGTTTTAAGTCTGAAAATACATTGACTTGGTCGTTTATGTCATAATTACATATTGTGCTGCGAATATCTATTTTATGATTTACGTACACGATGTTTAACGCAGAAGATTTTTATCACTTAATAAAATATTCCTCTTTCCGCGACTATATTGAAAAGTTGTTGTATATTTATGATTTAAATTTAAAAAAACAACAAAGCATCTGACATTCGGCTACAACTATCTATTTTACTATTGTTTTCCGCATATATTACTGATGACCTCTAAATAGAATGAAACGCTTTTAACAAAAATGTTT
This sequence comes from Candelabrum cocksii, assembly GCA_963930725.1. Taxonomy (NCBI): domain Eukaryota; kingdom Metazoa; phylum Cnidaria; class Hydrozoa; order Anthoathecata; family Candelabridae; genus Candelabrum; species Candelabrum cocksii. The sequence goes on along the minus strand of OZ005677.1, from coordinate 1,585,065 downwards.
ATCTTTTAAAAGTAAACAAGTGGGGGACGTTCGTGAACCCCAAACCCCAAACACGAGGGCTAAGCGTCAAGTACAAGTCTGACTCTCAAAGCCTTAACTTCCTTGTTTACATTGCCTTCTTCTATATTAAAACTTGAGGACGGAAGCGTTAACCTTTTTAGTTCATGTTAGTGAATCATTTTAAGTTTAAACTGAAATACAAAAATATATTTAAAACCTGAAACCTCTTTTAAAAACATGCAGCTCTGGTATATAAAAAACAAAGCATGGTTTTGTGATTTGAATTCTTCTGAACAATCAATCAGTTAAAGCACATATTGTGTTTGTGTTTTTAAAAATCTTTTTCAGCATATTTATCGTATATTTTCTTTAGTTCTTCTAATCATACGATTAGTAACCATAGTAACATACACACACACACTTCTGTCTGTCGTCATCGATGTTTTTAAATCTGTAACAATTTTTTTTAAAACAAGGCTTTTTGTCAATAAGTTTTACTTATTTAGCTGAATGTATTACAGGTCTTTCAACTCAAAGACAAACTAATGCAGAAGAACATCTCTGTAACACAATAGAAAATCAAAAGATAAAACATGTTGACAATAAGTCAACAAATGAAACTTGAACATTTTGCGCATCTTTTGATGTAACAACTTAGACATACAGGAGCATAACTAATGTTGTACAAACTACATCACTAAACAACAATCTTCATGTGTTTTAAGTGGTCATTTTTAAGTGAATGAGAATGTAAATTCGTTTAAGTTTTTGCTTAATTTAATAACTTTTGATATTTTTGGAACGTTTAGTGTTCAGTACGAAATAAGTTGAAAATTAAACAAAACAAACGTGATATGTTTGAGGCGTGCGAATAGTCGCCTACGGGAAGAAAATAATTTGAGCAGAGCTTTTAAACGGACGCCTCAGGAGATTAAGGCGTGTGTGGAGGCAAACATGAAATAGAAGGCCAAAATAAAAATTCAATCGGACGACCAGAAGTTTTTGCGGACAACCAATTTTTGATTAGAAGGCTGTTTCACTCGTCTGACAGAGTGGCCAAAATGTTAGGTTATACCACTGCCCCCTCCCCCCCCCCCCCCCCCCCCCCACGAGATGATTGGTTGAGATGATTGTTCCTTTTTTAGTTTTCTGGCCTTGCAACGTTAAATGAAAAAGATGAACTATCTTTTGAACGGGAGAAGCAACGTACAACAGCTAGCGAGATGGACCATACAAATGCTCCATTGCATGTACTCGAATTGTGTAACAAAATCGTACAATTGCTCGACAATAAAAATGGTATAGTTGCATAATTATGTTAATTTATGTGCAATTTTATAGATTTATTTTAGCCCAATTGCACGATATCAGATCACTTTTGCTTCTTGTCAAGGCATCATTAACAGTGAGTTTTAAATCTTTTTTGTATCTTAATACCTGCCATAAACCATATATTATATATATATATATAGGGTACAATCCCGATAACCCTAACCCCCGTTAAGTCGAACTCACGTTAGCTCGAACTGTTTTTCCATCCACTTTCCTAATAGTTTCTCATAAAAACTCCTGATAACTCGAACATTTGTTATCTCGAACTACTTTACTTGGTCCCTTGGGGGTTTGGATTGGGGACTTTATAAGCATTGTTCAAATTCAAAATCTGTTTTGAGTGAAAAAATGTGTTCATTCTATTTATTAAAAAATTAACTTTATTTTGTTTTTAATAGAAATTCAGAAACACTGTTCAACGAAGGCCATCATTAACAGATTCAGTTTCAAGTGCATTGGACACTTTTTCCTTTCTCTCTGATGAGCCTGCGGTCAATTACGGAGATAACTGCATTCTTATACTTCGTAAACAATGGAAAGCATGTTTCGTCGTTATGTTCCATCATCTCTGCATCATCCACAATGTCATCATGAACGATTCACTAATTGATGAAGTCTTGGCTAATCACATAATTTTCCTGAAAGTAATTCTAAAGATTTCTTCGACGCCTGATGATATCACTCTTTCGAAAGGTGATGAATGTCTGTACTATGTATGTATATTTATTTGTATAGAGGCCTACACTTGTGGATCTGTTGTCAAAAACTAAAGTCAGATTCAGGTATTCGGGTCATGCAACACCTTTGACCTCATGGACATAAGCACCCATGCCCTTTATGCACGGCTACCCCAGAGTTTAAAATAAAGAGTTGGTATCTTGCGTGGGTTAACTCGCTGTTTTTCCCTATTACGTGGGTTGGCATTAGGAAGGGCATCCAGCTGTAAAAACCTCTGCTCCAATGAATCATCAAATGATTAAACCTTCACAATTGTGGGGAATATCATCTTTTATAAAATGTCTAACCCATGCTAGCATGGAAAATAGACGTGAAAAATGTAAATGATGATGATTGCATAGTGCAAATTTGGAAAATGAAAAAATTGTACGAAATTTTTTCTTTCTTCACACTATAGACAGACTGTTTATTTTGACTTGGATTGCACTTACTTTTAGTTTGTGAAATGTACACAGGCAGTGGCACACTGTCCAACACCTGGGAAGTGTCGTCGACTGAGCAACAAGTAAGAAAATTCATTGCAATACGCAAAGGCATTGTTTATCTAACTTTGCAGAAAAATTAATTATTAATTATGCATGATTTTGACGATAAGAAAAACACTAATTTTAATTTCTGAGACATGTTTTGTAGTTCTCTGCTGACATTTTCCGTCATTGAATAAAAATAAAGTTACAAAGGTTTTATAGCGATGAAATTGACTAATAACCAATTAACCTAAATAATTAAAAAACTATAAAAATATCTGTCATTATCCATCTGTGGGAGGATGTCATTACCGGAAGTTATCATATTTGTTGAAAATGAGAATACTTTGATGTATACCATTTGTGCCTACAATGCCATTCAATTAAAAGGTGTTAGTACTGTTTTCGTTCTGCCTTTCTAGCCACTTTTCTCTACCAATGAATCGATGCAAGGCACGCTGACCACGTTATTTCAACACTCACAACAGCAACAAGGGCTGGTGATTGATCCAACGGTAACTGCAGATGGTATGATTTTTCAAAAAAAATTATTTTGTTTCCTTTGAAAATTGATAGGTTTACTAATTCGAGGATGCTGATTTCAAATCATCTGCCGGAATTGCAATATTTTCACCCCTAATACCTTATTTGGGAAACTTTGGGTGCAAAGTTTAACATATTTTGCTTGCTTTGAAAATTGGTAGGTTTACTAATAAGATATTTTTAAGAAGTAAATATTATCAAAGGCGCTAATGTGCTTTCGCACCCCCCTATTTTTTTGGCTGAAACTAAATTTCTGAGCTTTAAAAAGATCATTGAAAACAAATATACCCCTGTAGCTAAGATAATAGCATAAAACTCTTTGCGATAAATGTTAAGTTCCGCGTCATCCGACATGTTTGTTTACCTTTACAATGTTAGAAATTAGTGTTCTCCGTCACTGAGCAAGAAATATTATCTCTGGAATAAAACGCTCGCGAGGCAATATACTTAGAAACAAAACAAACAAATGAAAAAGTGAAACTGTTTTTTAAAAGACTGTTTTTAAAAGATTTATGGTCTTCAAAAAGACCGTTTTTATTATCAGATTAAACAGGATGCAAATCTATTATTTGATTCCAAAAGTTTAAAATCTGATGCATGATAGAGAGTGATTTGTTTTTCATTCCAAAAATGGTGGATTCCAAAAGCAGTAGATTTTATAAAAGTTGTGGAGACAGTGATTGTAAAATTTCCTTATTTTCTAGCAACAAAAAGATTCCTCGTTCATAACAGTTCAGTGTATCTCGTTTTAGTGTGCAGCCTAGCACTTAAGAAAATTCAAGAGTTCACGAATAGCGGTGTGAACATTGTTTCGATATTTCAGTTTGTGGATTTCTTCAAAAGAATAAAGTGAGTGCGTTTATGTTTCTCACTTCGTCGCATTTTAACAACTTTCCCATAGGAATCACAATGTCATTGTGTTTCTAACAACTGTGCACCAGGAAGGTGAGATTTCATTGTATCCTCCATATTATCAAACCCAAGGTGACATTTTCTTGGTTTTTTACAAGTTTTATATCAAAACATCGGGACGACATTGTATTTTATTTAGGGGTCATTCAAGAATTATGCATGTATATGAGGGTGGGGATCTCGAAAAAGAGGGAGGGGGTGGCAAAACAAACAAGGGGGAAAACATTTAAGCGTACATACTTTTTGAATGACTCTTTATTTGTAATATGAACTTCTTTTGTTTTGTTTACATTATGTGTAAATTCCATTGGGTATTATCATTGTGGGTTTATAGTAGTTTAGTTTGAAAACAACACGGTTTTCTCATAAAAATGAGAGTTATTTAGTTATTACCCTGACAATTTCGTCATTTCATCAACAAAAAATCTAAGAGTTTTTGCAAGCCCTTGGAATATTAATTTATGGTAAGAGCATTAGGTCACTGTAGCTTAGTGGTAAGTGCATTCAACCTACAAAATCAAACGGTGCTGGTTCGAAATCCAGCTCGGACATATTTTGATTTCTGAGTTACAGTTGAGTTCTTGAGCAAAACTCATTGCGTAATCCAAGTCTAGCTCAAATGGTGGGTTATCTGGTGAAGTGATTTCGTAGGTGCAAATGGGTGCCCTAAGTACGCCAGAACCTAAACCTTGGGATAAGAAGAGCCACTGTTATATGTGGAGAGTCCCGTAAAACTCCATTATTATTATTATTAAATGAGTTTTTAAATTTGATTGTAACACTTCAATCAATGCTTTGATGGGAGGTGAGTAAAAATATTGTTATGTTGTTTTGTTTTTCGGGCACGTCATTTTGTACCTTCGCTCATCTTACTTAGACAACGTTCATTCCTCGGGCAATTCTCCTAATACACGAAAGAATGCAATATTCTGCTTCACAATGAAATCTAACTTTCTATTGTTGTTTTGTATTTTCTAGTTCGTGTTTTGAAGGCACTGCACTCAAAAGATGACTTGGTTGTCTTAACAGCTGTACGTAGTTTCTCCTTTCATCTGACACTATTTGTTTCTCTACTTTGGTTATTTATTCTTTGTGATTTAACTATATAAATTAATGAATTTAGATAATGAATAAACTTCATGATTCTTTTTTCTGAATTTTAATCTGGGTTTGTCCTTAATGAGGGTTTTTCCCTGATAACATGGGTGGCTGGATTAATCTTGCACTAACAACAGTCAGTATGAGAATTTGTTGGAGCTTTTTCTACCGGTAACAAAGCCTACTTACCAGTTTTCGAATATCAGTGGTCCGAGACGTAGGTCTATACCACGATTTTAAGAAATGTGGTGGAAAAGTTGCTAAGGCAACTAAGGTCCGTTGTATGTCATCCCTACATATTATAGTGTGTGTTTTTTATCCGCAGTTGCAACAAAACATCCCCATCACGGATCCTTGCATCAGAAGGGTTGTATCGCTGATGTCTTCTGGAAGTTCTCTTAAAAATCCCGCAAGTACGTGAATGAAATCGATACTGTTCCGGTCTGCATAATTATACCATTTTGTTTCGTGACTTCGTCGGTATTTGATATTCTAAACAATAGAAAATTGAAATTTTACAGACCGGAACAGACACAGTAAATAGGTATTTTGCGAAATTCTATAATAAAATGGTTGTCGCCAAAGGCAAACGTTTAGACTTTTGGTAGTTATCTTTCAAAGACGTAGAACATAGAGTGGATAGAATCAATCCTCTTTTTGCTCTTTCAAGGGAGATTTTGCGCCTTGCAGACTAACCTTTATTTCAATTTTTGTTATACCAAATAAATTAAATAATAAATAAATAAATAAAAAAAATTTCTGATAACGACGTCACATTTCTCTGATAACGACGTCACGTTTCTCTGATAACGACGTCACATTTCTCTGATAACGACGTCACGTTTCTCTGATAACGACGTCACGTTTCTCTGATAACGACGTCACGTTTCTCTGATAACGACGTCACGTTTCTCTGATAACGACGTCACGTTTCTCTGATAACGACGTCACGTTTCTCTGATAACGACGTCACATTTCTCTGATAACGACGTCACGTTTCTCTGATAACAACGTCACGTTTCTCTGATAACGACGTCACGTTTCTCTGATAACTACGTCACGTTTCTCTGATAACTACGTCATATTCTGTTACACGTCATACTTTCTCATGTCCGTACCTTAATGATGGTTGCGTCATATTTTGTCGTTACTTCATATTCTGTTTTACACATGTCAGCATTTGAATGATGGTTGATTTTTTCCTTTGTTATTTAGTAGAGTCGTTGGTGAAGCTATCACGTGATCCAGCTATACGCGTGCAGGTAACATTTCGGTTTTTAGATTTTTTTATGCAAAATACATGAAACGTGGAATATTTCGGTAATATGGTGACTTCAGTTTGTAATGATACCACCAGCACTAATCATGTTAGTATGGACTAAAAAACGAAGTTTGAATAGACTTCTTTCGAGAGCAATGTAGCACTTAAACATGGTCATTCTGAACAAAAGAAGTTTGTAAAATGATTGACAACTCGACCCTAACTAACAAAAGAAGTTCGTAAAATGATTGACAACTCAACCCTAACTAACAAATGAAGTTCGTAAAATGTTTGACAACTCAACCTCAACTAACAAAAGAAGTTCATAAAATGATTGACAACTCAACCCTAACTAACAAATGAAGTTCGTAAAATGATTGACAACTCAACCCTAACTAACAAAAGAAGTTCGTAAAATGATTGACAACTCAACCCTAACTAACAAAAGAAGTTCGTAAAATGATTGACAATTCAACCCTAACTAACAAAAGAACCTCAACCGAAGCCTCGTTTTCATTTAAAATTTCCGATCTCGCAAATAGTATATTACAAATCTTTTGCGTTTCTAAATTAGTAAAATTATGTTTATATTTCGTTCTATCTTTCTACTCGTGTTTCAGCTTTTGCAACTCCTGAACCACTGTGCGACCTACGAAGATTTGCGATCGGGTGTCAGAGGTGTCCTGGCGGAGATCAACAAACTGAACCCCGTCTATTGATTAGCCGCCATATTTCATTCGCCTCTTTCTTGCATGTTCCAATAGAACGCTGGTGTTCCGGACATGTTTGATGATTTTGTAAATACTTTAATTGTTCATTGAAACAGTAATTAATGCACGAGTTAAATGATTGAGACTAGACCCACCCTCCCGAGTATGGTATATAAAGGGTGTTTATATTTTGTTTTTTAGAATAGAAACCACCTTTAAATAGAGGTCGTCCTTGAATAGAAACCGCCTTTAAATAGAGGTCGTCCTTGAATAGAAACCGCCTTTAAATAGAGGTCGTCCTTGAATAGAAACCGCCTTTAAATAGAGGTCGTCCTTGAATAGAAACCACCTTTAAATAGAGGTCGTCCTTGAATAGAAGCGGCGTTTGTAGTCGATCAGGCGTTTCAGGATAATAGATTAGTATGCATAGAGTAAAGATATTTCGTTCTCATATTAGTCCATGGGATTTGCGTCATATTGGTATCAAAAGGGGGACTATTCGTGTTATATACCATCGGAAAGCTTATCTTTTGGGGATTCAAAAAGCCCATGTTGGAGGATGTAAAAGTGTCTTTTGAAGGAGTGACAGTACTTCTCCATAGAGCGTGTAAAAAACTACGTTGATTTAATTATGTGGCTTTATTGCTCAGATTTGAGTGTTTTGTGACCATTTTCCTAAGACAACGCACCCTAAAAGTGATTTCCTTTCAAGTTATAAACAATATTATCCTTTACATATCATCCTAGTTCAAAAATAATAATTTTTCAATCTTAGTTGTTCTTCATCATAGAGAACAAAAAAAATTATACCAATACCAAAGTTCTATTCCTCAATTAAAAATGATTAAACAACGTTCTATTTTTTATAGCTGGAGCGAATAAATAAGGCGAAAGTGATAGAAAACCATTAAAGGTAGAGAGGTGGTTCTTAGTCCTCTTCATCATTTGTGTCGTCCATTGCCTCATCAGATTCATCTTCAGTTTCGTCCATCATTGTATTGTTGCAATCGCAACACAAACACATGTCAGTGCAATTCAAGTTATTGATAACGCACAAATAACAATCGCCACACAGATTTCTGCATTCGCAAGACAAAAGTTCGAGTACCTGTAAAGGAAATGTAATCTCCACACAATGAAAATGTAAAATATTGATTGTATGTGCATGTAAGCTATCTAGATATTGTAGTAATATTTTAATATTGTTTCTTATTACTTACTTCGTCTGGAGCTGGGTTGCATGTCATCCACTCGGTTGAAAAGCCAACGTCATCTTCCAAACTCCATCCATGATCCAATGGATCAACCTCTCTTTGATTCTGCACCAATCACTCTCTTCAAACTCCTGCGTGGTAGTTCGCCCTTGCTCTGTGGAGATTCAAAACATCGCTACATTGCGGAAGATTTTTGTCCAAATATGGTCATGTCCAAATTTGGTAATTTTTCAAATATGGTCATGTCCAAATATGGTCATGTCCTAATATGGCCATGTCCAAATTTGGTAATTTTCCAAATATGGTCATGTTCCAAAAATGGTTATGTCCAAATATGGTAATTTTCCAAATATGGTCATGTCCAAATGTGGTCATTTTCCAAATATGGTCATGTCCTAATATGGTCATGTCCATATTTGGTAATTTTCCAAATATGGTCATGTTCCAAAAATAGTCATGTCCAAATATGGTAATTTTCCAAATATGGTCATGTCCAAATGTGGTCATTTTCCAAATATGGTCATGCCCAAATATGGTCATGTCCAAATATGTTCATGTCCAAATATGGTAATTTTCGAAAATTCGAGGTATACAGGCCAAATCTGTATGGAAAACCCTTTTTGGCACTTAAAGACACGCCACTGGGTCCCAAATCACCAAAAATTAAACATTATTATACTATCATAATTACCTTTTATACCATTTGATAGCTCTTTTAATTGTGAACAAAAAAATATTATTACAGCTTTTTCTAAAAATCAATTTTAATGAAAGATATAGGGGGTTTAATATTAGGAAACCAGGTGGTCCGAATTTCTGAAAAATGCTTTTTAAAACCATTAAACCCTATCTAAAAATATGCTTTTTTTCTCGAAAATACTCGACTAATACGAGTAGAATATGCGATTTAGCTATTTCAATCTATTGTTTTGTCTCCAAAATCTTTTAAAAAGCTTATAGGAAAATATTCAACGAAGAAATTGATCACGTCCGTAAGTTACGGAGAAGAGAAAGACGAGAGTGATCTTCTTCAATTCGTTGTTTTTCTTGCGTTTGTTTGTACATGTATGTTGTTTCACTGTTTTTATGTGCTGTTAGTTCTGTTTCTAACTTTTTAATTCGATTGTCGCATAACTCTTCGGTTAACTGAACTATTATTGAAATCTTCTTGTTCTTTTCCTTTGTTTTAAATAATCGAGTTCTTTTCTTTCCCTGATTTTCATGATTTTACTTCACTAAAGTTTTAAACATGACTCGTTTGGAATGCAATAATTTTGGCATTTTATTTGTATAGACTGAATAAATATTTTAAGTAAATATCGCTCATAAATTATTACTAATATTCTATAAAAGTCATTATATACATCCCTTACTTCCCCTCGTATAAGCCCATACTAGGTGTATGTCCATGACTCTATACCCGGTTTATAGGCGTGGCGGAAATGGGAAATAAACAGAAGTAGAAATAAACAGTAACGGAAGAAAGAATTTTTGAAATACCCTTTTCAGTCCATGGGCGTGATCATGGCTGTAGTCGAGAAGAATTTTCTGAAATATTGACGTTCGGGGTCACGCCTGTTGCTATGTAGCCATATAATGCATGAAACCTTTGATCTGAATTATAATGACAAAAAATGATAGGGTGTTTTCACGAGACTCGAGAAAAACGTAAGTTGCAGCATCTTTCCAACGCAATTATCCGGCGATTGCGCAATGGCAAGGCATTGGGCTCTTAACCGAAAGGTTCTGGGTTCGAGACCATGCTATCACAAAGTTGTTTAGTGAGCGGTTATAAATAAACAACGACGTATTTCATCAAAAATAATCGTAGCACAAATTAAATACAGTTTTGAAAACTCCGTGTCGAGGGCTTCATGATAATGCTTAATGAGCGTTCTGAAAGCCTCGTTAACCCTTTTCTGGGCCGTGTTGCCATGGAAACAAAGGTTTTTTCCGGAAAAAAGGAATAAACTTTGAACGAAAAATGATAAAAATTTATTACATCAATTCTGTTAGGCTGATAACCGTACCCTACCGAAGTCTATAAAGTCGACCAAGTAAAATACTTTGAAAATAAGGATTCTTTTTCGTATTTTACTCATTGAGAGAAACATTTTGATGGGTAGAAGAGAGGGGGGCAAGTATTTCTCATACTTTGCCGGTAAAGTGAAAAAACAAACAAAAAATTAGACCAATAAATTTCAATTACAGTAGTTTGATAATAATAACCATCAAATCTAATCATTCAACATTCAAAATTTCATATATAAGGGAAATTTCTTTCATATATAAACTAGCAGACGAACTTTCGACGTTTCTGAGAGCCATGTTTTTTAATCGTGGGTCATGTATGAAACTCTGCATAGAAATTGACGCTCTACAAACAACGATTAACAGGTAATAGTTGGTAAATCGAGACGCTGATTCTGAGACAAACCAACTAAAAAGACACCAAACAAAGAAATATTTGAAAACTATTAGTTCTTATGTTTTGTTTTATTTCCTGTCATTTCGAACTATTTATTTACTTGAAATTTTCAAAATTCTATTTACGACAAGAGACCAGAACAATCAACTCGGTAGGGAGTATTCTGAAAAAAAATCTATGCCATCCATAGAAGTTATATATATATATATATATATATATATATATATATATATATATGATATGAGAAAAAGTGTAGATTTTAAGACGTAGACGATATAACTACTTTTTCACTGCGACAGAGGGTGGACCAATGCTGGAATAGAAATAGTTTTTATATCCATAGTTTTTTAATGATATGCTAAATTGATTCAAAACTTACTGAGCTATAAATAGATTTCTTCCGAGAAGTATTATCTACTTAATAAGATTATTATAATAGTTACAGTGAATCCATTGCAGTGTGTATATGCAGTGTTTAATGACTGAAGTGCAGGTTTATGGACTGCATAAATTTCAATATTACTTTTAAAACATTGATCCTCATCAACTTGCAAATGTTTCTTTTCTTAATACTTTTATTATTATTTAACATAACAGATTTTTGCACAGTAAAAGTTCTAACACAGCATGTCTCTGCTTTCCCCGATTAGCAATCATTCTGTTCATCGCACAACGAGTGAGCCAGAGCTTAACGGGGAACTGGGCAAGAGAACAATGAGCAGTGTGTCAACTTGCAGTCGAAGTCGAACCCGCACTTCCCATATGCATTTTACGCCAGAGGAACTCTCCACTTCTCGTGCACGAGCAGTTTCGGTGTTGCGTAGAACATCATCAGCCACAGGTAGTGCGGCTACCAGCCCCGAGTCTCTCTCTAATTGCAGCTTTATGGAGGGAGAACTCAGTTTGCAAGCCTTTCAAAAGTTGAAAAGAGATTTAGAGCGTGCACAACAGGATTTAAGATCACGTGATGATCAATGTCAGGTTTTATCGCGGGTAAGAGACGAAGTTGACTTGGAGATTGAAGAGCTAACTGCAAGTTTGTTTGAGGAGGCGCATAAAATGGTTTACGAAGCAAATGTTGGCAGAGCGAATGCAGAAAAAAAGCTTTACGAGACACAACTGAAGTTGGATGGTTTGCAAGCAGAAGTCAGTGCTTTGAAACTCCTAGTATTAACTTCGACACCATCCAATCCAGGGAAAAAGGACAAAAAAAAGAAGAAAGGACACCAACGCACACCAAGCGCTGGACAAATTTGTTTGGAGTGTGAAACATATCATTGTATGAACGATGAACACAATGGTAGTGATGATGTAAGTGAAGTGGATGGGTTGGAAAAGCGTGAGGTTGATCGTGTCGTTTATCAACATTTCCTATCTTGGGTTGAATCCCACTGTCCGCTCAAAGATCACTCGTTTCTAAGTTTGATTCACAAAGATGACATTGTGCCCTGTTTACGTTTTCCCAATGAAGACTTAGCTAAAGCGATTTACTCGGCCATCCAGAACAATTGGTTATCGATAGAAGCTGCTCCGCCAAAACTAAGAAGGTGCGCTCTCACTAACACAAATATACAGTGCCCTTTCAGAGTGAATGCCAATGAGATGAACACAGAATGGCATTACATTTCGAGTATGTGTCGATCGCGTGTGGTTGCAGTCGTTGATTTCTTGGTCTTTTTGCGATACATTCGTCAGGGAATCATAAAAAAAGACGTGGATATTTTGTATTGGGAAATGGTTAAAAAACGCGCGGACATGTCTCTGGCAAGACTTAATCTACACAATATGCGCAAAAATTAGATGGTTATGTCTAAGAGAGGCACGACATCAACATGCAACATCAGAATATATTTAATTTCGAGAATATATATATATTTTTTGGTGAAGTTACATAACAAAGTTCTACATTTTCCTAAATATATTTGCTACCAAATACCTAAGGCTACCATTTTTTAACTGTTTTCAAAAAGGATTTCGGAAATGGATGTCTTCGATTTAAATCTTATTAAGTTCACTTTTGTTAAAAGTTTATTATAATTATCTTTGTTTAATAAATAAAATATTTTTATGAAAATTGTTCACTTTCATCTTGTAGTTTGGAAATATTTTTTTATGCTCAAGTAATTTATGCATATCTTGGTAATTTATATTAGATAGAAAAGTTGATTATGCTAATTTATGATCATTTTGTAATACGATTGTTATATAATTGTTAAACATCAATCAAAGATATTCTTAAAGATTTTGATATATTCTAAGCTGACCCAATATCATTTTAAGTACTGGAGCAAATATTGCTAGTCGAATAATAAACCAATAAACTCACGGCTTAATAGTAAAAAAATATAGAAAAAGAAAAGAATAAATGTACCGAATATTTTTGATTTGATGTCCACAGCCATAATTTGGTTGTCAGGCTTGTCTGATTGTTTGTTATCAAATAAGTTGTTTTGTACCTATTCAGAAAATGTCATTTGGCGATAGGAAATATTTATAATTTTTGTTTTTTTCCTTTTTTATTAGCAAAAATATTAGTATGCATGCAAATGGCAGAAAGCGCCGTCTCGCTTATGGTGAAGTACCCATTGACAAGCACATCACTATTGCGGATGAGCAAGTCAAAAAGCTGCTGACAAAGCAACTACACACCCAGACCTCTATACCAAAGTAAAACTTATTGTAACAAATATATATTACTGAAAATTGAACGTATGAAATGGTGTATACATATCTGTATGTAATCACACAAAGACACACATTAAATCGAAATTTAAATTCGGGTTTGTAATCCTAAAATGATTAATTTGAGGTTATTTTCTATATTCAATCATTTCGTTATCTGATCAGATGTATTGAAACGAAGGGAAACTTCCTTTATAAATGAAAGGATTGGATTGCCAAGTATTTCCTATATATATATATATATATATATATATATATATATAACAGTAAAGATTGTTAGTCAATAATTTATCCGGCGATAGCGCAATGGAAATGGCGTTCGGCTCTTAATCGAAAGGTTCTGAGATCGAGACCATGCTATCACAAAGTTGTTTAGTGAGCGGTTATCAATAAACAACACCGTATTTCATCAAAAATAACCGTAGCACAAATGGGACCAATTAAATACACTAAAACTCCGGGTAGAGGTCTTCATGATAATGCTTAATGAGCGTTCTGGAAGTCTCATTAAAAAACACAACAAACAAATAACGTAGAGACCCTCTTTATAACACTCTTATACGATTGTTGCAGAGAGCTGGAGACACCAAAGCGATTTACGGATGCTGTTTTGGTGAAAGATACCTCTCGACTATTGACAGGTGCGAAGTCATTGTCCGAATTCCGCGAAATCCAACAGGAGGAGAGTAAAATTGTGGAATTGCGTGAGGCAGGACTGAATGAGCATGACATTGAAATAAAACTCCAATACATGGTAAATAAAATATATTTTTCTACGAAACATTCTCTCATGAGAAAATTAGATTTCGTTGTATTTATATCATGTAGGATTTTTATGATAAGAAAAACACTAATTTTAATTTCTGAGACATGTTTTGTAGGTCTTTGTCGACATTTTGAAAAAAATAAAGTTACACATGTTTTTATAGTGATGAAAATTCTAAATTACCTATACAGTTACAATGATTAAAGTGCTATTTACAAAAGTTGTTTTTCAGAAAATTTCGTTATCTGATTGGTTTTGCTCGTAGGTTAGTTACCATTAGTTACCATTAACATCTGTTCATAGAACCGGTTTGCTTTATATGGATGGGTTGGCAAGCAAAGAATAGAAAAGGCCACTAGAGATTCTTTAACGACAGTGGAGTTATGAACTAGAAATGAAAACATTAAATAGATTATTAGTCAGGGTGCTCACGTAAAAAAAAAGTTGGCAGTATGGGGACAAACTACAACCTACTGAAACAGATCGTGCTTGACCCTCTGATGATGAAATGATGTGTTGTCTAATTTCTAATCACCAAAAGCGGTCATAAATGGGGCTTTCAATTGTTAATGATATGACGTCATCAGATTCAATAATAACTATTTGTTTTTCTTAAAAATTTTGCAAACCAATTATACCAGGCGAAAGAGCGTTAAAAACTGATCAAATTTGGTGTATAAAGTATTGACTATATATTCTTAGTTTAAAAACAGTACGGTTTCAAAGTTAACAATGATGATGTCATAATGTTCAAAAAATTAAAACAATAAGATATCTAGCATCACTAATGAAAGCAAGTTTAAAAATGGGGGAAAATATGTACAACATACAAAAGAAAAGTTTTTATTGATCGACACTTTCATCAACATCATCATCATCGTCTGTTTCATCAGAGCTATCTGAAACATTTTTGTTATCGCATACCTTGCTGCAACCACATAAATCTGTGCACAGTAATCTGTGAGACAAGCAATTACAAATAGCTCTTTTGCACGCACTCTTCTTGCAGTTGCACGAGATGAGTTGTAAAACCTTGTCAGGGGCAGGTGGTAACAACATCCATTCGATGGATAGCTTACCATCGGTGACTTTCCATCCATGACCATCTGGTGATGGCAACTCAAAATTCCTATCCAAAGCGTTTTTGACCATTGCTGTGACATAGGAGACGCGGTTGCAATGGCATAGTAAAGCATCACGTGTCGGGGGAAGCTTTTGCGGAAGTGGTGTTATCTTCAACGCAGTAAACTTCAAAAACCTTGCCTCATTTACATTGTCAGACTTAATCCCATATAACTTACAGACAAACTTTTCTACGGATTGAAAAAGCGTTCCATCAAATATTGCATATCTTCCAAATCTTTTAAACGTTGCTTGGAACTTATCAGACTCACTAAGAATTTTGAATGCCTTGGCCTTCCCCACACCGTGAAACAAACTAGTGTAGTTGTTCTCTGAGAAGGCATGCAGAGCAGGAAGAGCCAAGCAACAATCTTCTCCTAATTCCGAGACGACATTTGATACGTTGATGATACGCGTGCGTTCTTTCACGCCGATCTTGATGAAGAATTGAACATTGATTTTATGATGGAAATACATAGAGTAGATAGCGATATCACTATCAACTGTGTGAATACAAACCGATGTTGCACCATGACAAGTAACAACGTGCTGGGAACAAAGAAAGACCTTGGTATCGGCTTCTTCCTGGTGATTTCTGAGTGAAACCTCTTCTTTGCATACAACCTAAATTAAATAACAAGAAAGTAAACTATATTTAAAAGTCAACAAAAAATTTCAAATAAAGGGACCCATCAAAAATGTTATCCAGGATGAAAGCCTTGGAAATTTTGGTCCAGTCATTATGAATATTTATCATCTTACTTTATTTTCATGACAGTGCAGTTTAAAGAAAGTTGCTCCAACATTGACATACAGCGTCTTTCCAATCAATATTTCGGCATATCTTATGCTATGAGACCAATCTTTTAGCAAGATGTCCACCAATTCCCTCTTGTTGTCCGGGTTTTGCAGGTACTTTTTTCACTGTTTCGTTCTGCTTTGATCTCTTTCAATCCTGAAGCGTAAACTTCCTGAAGACATCCTTTTCTGACGCTCGAAAGACTTTTACTTTTACACTATATTTCTGAACAAGACAGCTATTTACAAAAATATGAAGGGTCGCCTTGACGCATTGTATTAGATACATCGGAAATATACAATCAAGTTATTAAAACGATAATAGCAAGTTATTGATGTTTGTATAGGAAATAAAAATTTATGTGTGGGTGGTTGAAAGGTGGAGGAACCGGGCGGTATTCGATTATTATACCTTACGACGACAGAAATATTGAAAATCGCGCTTCAAAACGCTAAGGTGACACAAAAAAGTCACCTTAACGAAAACGTCACCCTAAAGTATATTTTCAAAGAAAATAATGTCGCCTTAAAGTTCAATGAGTAATATATTTATTTTCTTATGTATATATACCTTGCTTCACTCAATTTCTTAATAGCATTTTCTGAGCATTCTCGAAGGGGAAGGTTCCTAGGGAAGTAATCATTGTGTATGAAACAAACACTATCTTTCTTCTCGCCTGAAAGTTTTATCTTTTTGGTAGTTGATGCCATAGTTTAAAAAATTGTTGTGTTTACTTTTTCACTATGTTTGTTTACATTTTTCTCACGTGATTGTCGAATCGAAGAATCATGAATACGGGGGTTAAACTAGAAAACAAATACTTCATTTTCAATTTCTTTTATTATCGATTAAACTTAATTTTATTTTATTATATTTTTCTTTCATACAACTATTATAACATAAAAAAATATAGTTTACAAAGCTACTGACGAGAGATACTAAGGATGACCGTATTATTAAAACTCCCATTTCAATTTCTGTACATTCTTTTTGTTTTACGTAACCAGGATGTTAGCCAGCTTTGTGGCATCGCGAAATACGCGGTATTCCCAATTGCCTACCAACTCAAAATTCCCAATTCCAAGCAAAAAAAATACGGTAAAACCGAAACAAAATATAAACAAAATCATAAAAATGTAAAAAAATTTATGTTTTCTGTTTGCTTTGAAAATTGGTAGGTTTACTAATTAAAGGATGCTGATTTCAAATCAAGTACCAGAATTGGGATATTTTCACCCCTAATACCTTATTTGGGCAAATTTGGGCCCAAAAGTTTAAAATATTCTGTTTGCTTTGAAAATTGGTAGGTTTACTAATTAAAGGATGATGATTTCAAATCAAGTACCAGGGTTACGGAGGAAATTCCCAATGTGGAGAAAACGCTGTAAGAAATTCAGACCTGGCTAACACCCTGGTAACACTAACACGTAGACAGAGGAAATCGTGCTATTAGAGAAGTGGTGTTGTACTGTAATAATATCTTCTAAAAATATACTTTTTTGGTGGAACTACCGAAAACAACAAACCATTTCGTAATCTAGAACAGTTATAACAATCTGTTATGATATTTTTAAGTTCCCCAAGGAATGTTTGAAAAACGAGATTTTTTTACGTGAGCGCCCTGACTATATAAATTATTATAACATGTGAAAAAGAAGGTTTAAAACTAAAGATTTTAATTTTAGAACGGAAAACTTCCTGAAAATGAAACAAAGAAATTTAAGAAGCGGCTTGATTACATTGAGTCAAAGATAAAACAACACTCCATTGAGCTTGCTAAGCCAACCCAATATACTGGCTCGGTCTCTGTTACCCGAAAAGAATATGAACTCGATCAAGCAACGCATCGTCAGGATAGCGAGGCATCCGTTTTTTCACATCTGGTGAAGAAGAAGAGAAAAAGTGAATGAATTTTTTCTGTGATATTTTTGCATTTTTAGTTTGTTCTTCTATATCTTAACAATAATTTAAAATCACTCACATTATGAGTTTTATTATATCATATTATAGTCATATGCTTGAAAAGTGCTGCTGTTTTAACTGAATAATTCTGATGCTTTTATCAAAATGCAGAATGTTTTGAAAAGTTTAAAAGTGAAGGTAAATTTAGCAAATTCTCGCTGAATGTTGTTGCAAAATAATTTTCCAGCGTATCCTGCCAACGATCCAGTGTTTGCTACTTTGAATGCATATGAAGAAGAAAAAGAGAAAAGAAACGTGAATGCGGATGAGGTAGAAGAGTCCAACGATGGTGCGTTTGTTGGGCCCGTTCTTGCCCCGATTAATGAAAGAGTCATCCCGATACCTGAGGAGCTTATACATCGAAATCGAATGGAGCTGAGCGATATGCTCGCCCTAGAGAAGTTCAGAGACTATAGAAGTGGACCTTCTAATAACGTAATAGTCTTATTGTATTGCCCCAGCTCACAGATGATTATGTATGAATCAGCAAGCTACGACTTGAAAACAGTGCTTTGAAGTTGTAGCTTGCTTTGATTGGAGTATTGACATCAGTTACCCAACTGCAAGAGCCACATACTAACAGGCAGGACTGTGAGAATGTTGCCAATTACCCTCTTAAGTAGACATAAGTGAAGGTTAAAAATACTGAATAACATAATAGAAATTTATATATAAATAAAAAATTAAAATGTTAAATAATATAATATGTTAAAGTTAAATATTTGACAAAAAAAAAAATTGTTTTAAAAAAGCTATAATGACACTCCAGATCTAAGGAATATGATGCCAATTTTTTTTCAAATCGGGCTATGAGTCCAATTACAAACAAAGTCCAAACATCAAATTCTGTCAATTATTATTTGTTGAAAAATGTTAACTTAAGTTGTTCTTTGCAGGTTTTGTACGTGAAGAACCTTGCTAAATCCACCACAGTAAAAGACTT
This sequence comes from Candelabrum cocksii, assembly GCA_963930725.1. NCBI lineage: Eukaryota > Metazoa > Cnidaria > Hydrozoa > Anthoathecata > Candelabridae > Candelabrum > Candelabrum cocksii. The sequence goes on along the minus strand of OZ005677.1, from coordinate 1,566,088 downwards.
GGCTCGCTTATTTGTGAGGTTTTACGAGGCAGGCAATGCGGATGTCACATACAAAATGATGAGTGGGAGAATGCACGGACAAGCCTTCGTAACGTTTAAAGGTTTGTTTGTTTTAATAAATATAGACAGCAAAGTATTTTTTTATATGGCATAAGTTCATAATAAGCTTTCGTGGTATTGTTGTATTTCGTGGTATTTCGTGGTATCAATGTTCTCATAGATGCAAAATGGCAGTTTCTCATTCATCGTCACAGGATTAAATTAATCTAAAGATTTTGAAATTTTTTATTAAATTTTTAATTGATTTTCTTCTATACACCCAAATTAAACAATTCACCATTTCACTATTTTAAACAATTTTTATATAAAATACCCACATATTTTTAAGAATTCTATACAGAAAAGATCTTTATCACACAGAGAGAAACTTTGCTGTTCGTTTCAGATGAGTTGGTTGCACAAAAAGCATTGTTGCTATGCAACGGTTACATACTTAATGGCAAACCAATGGTAATATCCTACGGGAAGAAGAAGTTGATGACTCAATAAACTGATTGATGACATACAGCTACACACACAAGTCCTGAAGCACTCACCAAACAAATGATGGGAACTGATTCAATTTGAAAGTAAACAAATAACGTGGCCAAATTAACTCTAATGTTAGTAACCGGCGTAGACTAGGGTGTCTAACTCCCTTTCCTTAGCGCAAGATGTTGGGTGTAACACTTGAGGCGGGCGCCACTCTTACCAACAGCCGAAGTTCTACTCATATACGGATTCGGCGTAGATAACTGTAATGATGTTATGTATAGAATTTTCGATTGAATCCTTTAGAAAGCCACAGTGGAAAGATGTTTCACGTCATCTATACTGAAACTCATTCCCCCCCCCCCCCCCCCCCCCCCCCCACTAATAGTACAGAGCATCAAATCATCAAGCTCGTCCATGAAACATGCGTGCAATACGCAGACGAGAAGTTGCCCGCCATATCCGGGAAAACGCATACCCACATGTCAACGTGCGCCCAGCCCAATGTGTCAGTAGCATTCGAAGACTGAATGCTAAATCAGAATGCTAAATCAGTCTCTACTACCAGGTATTTGGAAAACGTCATACAATACTTGTCCAAGGCCTTTCTCCGCAAAGAGCAATTTATCGCGCATTGCAGTAAAAGTATCAACCTTACCACCAGGAATGTGAAAAGTGAATGTGTATTATCGATAACAAAGCATTACGAAAACGAGTTAACCAAGAATACGTCGCTTGCTCATTTATAGTTATTCCTCCCCCCAGGTATGATTGAATCCCTGAAGAAAACTATTTTTCGACAAAATTATTTACGCACCACATGTAATTTTGGCGCATTTTTTCACTGCCGCTTCTTTTGAAGTAGCGGGTCACATATTCGTTTTGTCTATGATACAACAATGGGGTAACAGGTGTTTTCAAAAACAGTATAAATTTACGTTCTTTTAGAAGAAAGTTGAACTCGCAACCTCAGAAATCCGAAATTGCAAGCGCTCTACCAACTGAGCTACTTTAAGGTAGTCATCACTTTTTCCAAAAGCTTGTGATCTGACAGCTTTTATTTATTGTTAGATATCTGTCCTTATCGCAAACTAGATCAATCAATAAGCAAATGACTATTAGATTTGATATGATGTGCGACATTGCTCAGAGACCTTTGCATCTATGTGTCTGTCTGTCTGTATGTGTCTGTTTATTTATCTAGATCTATATCAATCTTTGGATTGCTTCACCAACTGAGAGATATTTGTATAAAAGCACCGTTTTGAGAAAGGTTGTCACAAAACAAAGTTTGCCGAATGTATCCCTGAAACATTTGGCAATATTTCATCAAAAACATCAAGCTGCCACCATCTCAAAAAAAAGACCTATTTTATTTACAAATAAAGTCAACATTTTTATTTGTTACAATAGGAATATTTAGTTACAAAATTTACATTTTGTTTGTAATACTTGTGGTTTTTCGTAAGAGTCATATTTTATATCTTCATGAACTTTGTTTCTTTATTTCTTCTCTCTTGTTTTTATTCCATGTTTAAAAGTTGAAGATGTTTATATTTTGTGTGTTCAAACATTTACGTAGTTTACACATAGTATTGCTCAAGCAATGAATCACAGGGCACTGCCACTTTCAACTGTCAAAATCATGGAAAGGATTTTTCTCAAAAACATTGGTCAACCGTGCAGGCGCGTCACGCTAGCGACGAGTTTAGGAAAGAAAGCGCACAGCGATAAGGTTAAGAGGTTGAAGAGCGAAGCCCCGTTTGTATACAGATCGCACGATTCCAAGTTGGAAACGGATGCGGATGATGATGAGATTTTCTTGAAAGATGGACACAATACAAAGGAGTCGTTGTTCGTTGTGCAGCCGAATTTTAAGTGGGGACGACATAGGCATTTAACGAAACTGGAGGAGAGCAGAATGGAAGAAGCCGAGATGCTCGTCGCGAGCATGAATCATTGGAAGGTGATCCACTCTGCTATAGAATCTGTACACGAAGGCAACCCTAAGACGTTTTTCGGTTCCGGTAAAGTGTCATTACTGGCCTCTCAAATTCGCGACATGATAAACAAAAAAGGTCTAACGGGCGTGTTTCTTAACACGGGCAAACTGCATGCCGTGCAAATGCATGAGCTGGAGGCGGCGTGGGGATGTAAAGTGTACGATCGATATCGGGTCGTCTTGGAGTTGTTCAAGGAGAGAGCGAAAACAAAGGAAGCGAAGCTGCAAGTGCAACTGGCTGAAGTACAATATCTGAAGTATGTCACGCTTTGTCTCTTCCTAGACTTTTTGATTAGAAAGAAAGAAAGTATTTTGTTATCTATTATTATTATTATTATTATTATATATATCATCATTAACATCATCATCGTTTTAACGTCGCTTTTTCTATGCTTGGATATATATATATATATTAAATTTTAGTAATTATAACTCTGAACTTAATGTTTTATACCATTATTATTAAAATCTTACATTAAATTAGGCGTTACACAATCTACATTATAACGAAGAAAGAAATATTTTCAATGAATAATACAGAAATGAAGGGAAGGAGAGTGTATCAATTTAGGTTAGCTAAAGAACGATTGGTGTTTATTATAGGAGTCATTTATCGAACGAAGATCCGAATTATGATCAGCAGAAAGGTGGAGGAAAAAGCATGAGTGGATCCGGTGAAAAAAGTTCTGAGAAAAGAAGAAGGTATGTTAAGAATGAAATAAAGGCCCTGAGTGTTAACATTTCTCTCTCGATTTTTAAAAGTGTTTCTCTCTCAACCCTAACCTCAGAAACATGATATCACTTCACTGAGGTATAAAGTTGAGTGTGGTACTTCCAGGGACTTTTAAAATGTTTCCATCTCTCTCTCTCTCAACCCTAACCTTAGAAACATGATATAAACTTCACTGAGGTATAAATTTGAGTGTGGTACTTCCAGGGACTTTTACAAATGTTTCCATCTCTCTCTCAACCCTAACCTCAGAAACATGATATCACTTCACTGAGGTATAAAGTTGAGTGTGGTACTTCCAGGGACTTTTACAAATGTTTCCATCTCTCTCTCAACCCTAACCTCAGAAACATGATATCACTAACCTCTGAAACAAGATGTACATTTGTGAATGACGTCTGTTCGTGTCACTTTACATGGCATTGATGTATTTATTTTAGAGTATTAAACGTCACTGAGGCAAAGATCAGGAAAGATCTTGACCACTTGAGACAGCACCGCTCTCAACTGAAAGCTGAAAGAATCAGGAAAAACCTTCCTCATGTAGCAATGGTCGGTTACACTAACGCAGGTAATGTGTTTTTAACCTATTATTTTCCTTTTTGTTAAGTTTAGTTTTCGTTTCAGGTAAAACAACTCTGGCGAAGGTTTTGTCTCAGGACGCCTCACTTAACCCAGAAGATAAGCTCTTCGCCACCTTAGATTCGACGGCTCATCGAGGCAAACTGCGCAGCGGCATGACTGTGATTTATTCGGATACCGTTGGATTTATCTCTGATCTTCCTCACGAGTTGGTTGAATCGTTCGCCACGACACTCGAAGACTTGAAAACAGCAGTAAGGATAACTTTCTCCGTTTTTTGTTTGTTTCACGAATGCCATTCCTGTTTTCGAATATATTACGACGTTACCTTCTGCGTGAAATTTAACGTCACTGAATTCTGAATGAAATACGTTTGATATATGACGTCACTGGAGCGTTGTTTCCATGTTATATATGACGTCACTAGAGCGTTGTTTTGCGTGATATATGACGTCACTGGAGCGTTGTTTTGCGTGATATATGACGTCACCGGAGCGTTGTATTGCATGTTATATGGACGTCGCTGGAGCGTTGTTTTGAGTGTTATATGGACGTCGCTGGAGCGTTGTTTTGCGTGTTATATGGGCGTCACTGGAGCGTTGTTTTCCGTGTTATATGGACGTCACTGGAGCGTTGTTTTGCGTGTTATATGGACGTCACTGGAGCGTTGTTTTGCGTGTTATATGGACGTTGCTGGAGCGTTGTTTTGTGTGTTATATGGACGTCACTGGAGCGTTGTTTTGCGTGTTAAATGGACGTCACTGGAGCGTTGTTTTGCGTGTTATATGGACGTCACTGGAGCGTTGTTTTGCGTGTTATATGGACGTCACTGGAGCGTTGTTTTGCGCGTTATATGTGACGTCACTGGAGCGTTGTTTTGCGTGTTATATATGACGTCACTGGAGCGTTGTTTTGCGTGTTATATGGACGTCACTGGAGCGTTGTTTTGCGTGTTATATGGACGTCACTGGAGCGTTGTTTTGCGCGTTATATGTGACGTCACTGGAGCGTTGTTTTGAGTGTTGTATGTGACGTCACTGGAGCGTTGTTTTGAGTGTTATATATGACGTCACTGGAGCGTTGTTTCTATGCAACTCACGTCAAATTTCCTAAGTTAATAAAAACATAATTTTCAAGAATGATTTGAATGAAGTACATGAGAAAATAAAGGATTGCTAAAAACACAAAATTTCAACTGTTAACTCGTTTATTTCCAGGATCTCCTTATACACGTGTGCGATTGTTCGCACCCTGAGTTTGAATTGCAGAGACAAACGGTGATGGAGGTACTCAACAAACTCGATCTCCAAGAGAAACTTCTCTCCAATGTCATACACGTCCTTAATAAAATCGATCTAAGGTAAGTGAGGCGATTTTTTCTGAGGTAAGCGAGACAATATTTTCTCAGGTGAGCGAGGCAATATTTTCGTTTGTTCATTTAACCTCCCTTACCGAATAACAAAATTAGCGAAGCCCTAACTCCTATACACACTTTCTTGTTTCCGGTCTGTAAAGTCACTCTTGTGATTGGATGAACCGTTAAAGTTCTGTAAAGTCACCTCATTCTCAATCATCCTGATTGGATGAAACTCGACGTTAATTTTAACGACTGTCTTATTTTAGCACATATAGAGATGGTATTTTATTACATCATGACTATCTGTTATTCCACCTTTTAAAATCCAAACACTGTACTCTTCGAACGCTTTCAAAGGTCCCTAAGAAGAAATGATGTTATAATTTTAAAGCTCTAGGGTGGGGCGTTTTAATGTGGCCAAGGTGTTTAGGATCTTTTCCATGGGTCCAAGGTGTTTAGGATCTTTTCCATGTCTCGGAGTATCGTAACTAAGTGCAAATGTATTAGAGCAGGATGCCAGGTATCATTCATAAGTTGGATCTCCTTGAAATCTATGGGTTGATATCACAACCAATTGTAACTTGACCGTTACTTTTAGAATTTCCGACACCCCGTTAAGAGATTATGCCGATGCCAACGTTCATTTTGTGTCTTCAACCCAGTCTCTTGGCATCGACAGGCTGCGATTGGCAATCGAAGAGAACATTTTGAAAGTCACCGGAAGAAGTATGGTACGAGTTCGTATCGACCAATCGAGTGGCGAATTGAGGTAAATTATGCTAATTAATGCTTCACGGATGTAGCTTTGTAAAGTCATATTCCGATCAGATGCTAAATTAAATTTACTACAGCAACGAAAATGCGTACAATATATTATATATATATAATCACTAAATATTTTTGCAAAAAGGTTTAATCGTTTTATTTATTTATATTTATTTATACGAATATTTATACAGGATAACCATTCAAAAATATGTACAATAATTACAATATATATACGATATTTCTGTTCTCCCATGGGTCCTGTTACTAAAAGAAAAGGAATGGGTCGGGAAGTAAAAGAAGACGTAAAAAATGTTTACGATGTTAGTATAAAAATATAATATATATAATACAATAACACGTTGTTTTAAACCCTTTATTTACATCAAGCTGGATGTATCACCATGGCACTGTCTTAGAAACAACCCCATTGGACGACGGATCTTTAGAGGTGACGGTCGTCTTGGATACGGCAGGCCGTAGAAAGTTCGAGAACGAATTCAAAAAGACGCTGGAATAGTTTTCGCCAAATTTAAGATTATCGAGGCATTTCATGGGAAATCGAGACAAGGAAATGAGCGCGGATAAGAAAGAGAACTTATTACCATTGCTCAAATGAACATTTTTTTAGCGTCCGTTAGAGCATAGCATATTGAAGGCGTGGAGAATTTTAGTGGACCCGAATGAGTATTCTGTTGTCTCTTGCTTCACATGAACTCGTTTCCCTTGATAAGATTATCTGCCGCGAAACAGTAAATGAAACACACCAATGTTGTGTCTAAATGTAAAGATGTCTGAACAAACAAAAAAGAAACATTTTCGTAAGGTTCGAAAGATATTGTTATTCGAAATGTTTGGTGTTATTTAGCCGTGTCAGTAATTGTCCAGGACCATACTCCGTATTCTAACGTTGCATGTTTCGGAAAAAATACGTCAAAGCGACTTAAAAACGCACTACTTAAGAGTCGTCATAAAATCTATCGGTGGGAAACCGACTTTCAGCTCTTCAAATTTTAGTAGTATTTAAATTTCTAGAATCGTTCGGGGATACAGTTTTGTGACGTAACGGACTGGGAAAACCAGGTTCATTGTAATGCTATCATTTTGAAATATCTCTACTCAAAGTGTCGTGCTATCTTCGTAAAGGCAGGTCAAAGTTATTTAAGAATTCTTTCAAAAACTTTGTCCGAAAACTACATCGTTGTTGACAACGCTGTTCCTATGTCAGTTTGTCGTCCATGATAGCATATCGCTGAGAGGTACAGTTCAATAGCCTTATCTCTGATTAACGATACCGTTGGATTTGATGACGATGAGCGTATTAGAAAGGTATTGATGTAATTTAATATCAAATCTTTTTAACTTGGGTACAAAATTTTGAAATATTAAGATCCCACCGGGACAGAAATAACACTACCCTGGGGTATCAGATCAAAAACTAAATATCTTATCACATATATCATTATCACCAGTAAAAGAGAACTGTATTTTTGAATCCATCAAATCTCGTTACACAAAGGATTTAAAGTTTTCATTCTAAGATGTTACATATTTAAGAATTGATCGCCATCCGTAACCTCAGAACATACTTTCTTAAGAAACTCCGGTTAGCCGGAGATAATCGTTGCACAATGTTGTAAAGCTATGTGATTATAACCAGATAGCCAAACAAAATCACAAGTTTCGTTAAACCGCTTACTGCCCTATTAACTATTGTCTCATCAAACCCAGAAAACAGTGTTACGTAACGATACCGATACTAAGAAGCGATTTTTAAGGATTATCTTTTCAATACTTTCAGTAGTGTTGGCTTGCACACCATAAAAGCTATATATACAACAAAAGTTTTCTTAGGCACAGAGCTGAGGTGAATAACACAATTGCAATGAGAATGCAGAGGTTTTAGACAAATTTATTTCGTTGTTTCAGATTTAAGGATTCAATATATACTTTATTTATATATCATATTTCTCTACTTTTGTTGTTTCAGCAAGTTAACAAGAAATATAGAAGTTGTATATTTCTACCAATATATGATATTAAGGCTGTAATTTAACATAGTCATAACGAACAACAATATCTATCAAATTAACGACATATGTAATGCCTTTTTACTCTCATAAAGAGAAAATCTTCACCGTTCCTATCAACCCTGTATTTTCCAATTGCATATACATATATAAATTTTGTACATACAACTGCGGTACTCGTAGAAGACCGTTTGATTGGTCTTATCGTCGAGAACCGTCTTTTATTTTTACAATCATTGTATAATGTAAAGAAATGTGAGGCTTCCAGGTGAAATTCTCGTCAATAAGAACTCCCAAACACCTAGTGACACAGTCTCTCTGAATTATCACGCCATTTATTTTTAGAATCGGTGATTGTTTAGGAATAAAACTTCTCTTTGATTGATGAAGGGTGAAAAAGGGAATACTTTGTTTTTTGAGTGTTAAGGGTTAATTTATTTGCGTAGAACCAATTAGAAACATTTTCCAATTCCTTGTTCATTTTTAAGAACAGCCCATCTATGTTTCTATCAGAAATAAATATATTGGTATCGTCTGCAAACATAATAGGTGACAATAACGTAGAGGATTTATGGAAGTCATTAATATAGACGAGAAATAAAAGTGGTCCTAATATAGAACCCTGCGGAACTCCACAAATTATTTTGCAATAATTGCTATTATTTTCTTCACACATAATTATTTGTGATCTGTTACTTAAATAACTTTGAAACCATTCCAGACATTTACCCCTTACACCGCAATTATCAAGTTTTTTAAGCAGTATTTTGTGATCAACTGTGTCAAAGGCCTTTGAGAGGTCGAGAAAAACGCCAAGAGTAAACTCATTTTTTGAAAAGGATTGTGTAATTTCGTTTGTTAATTGCAAAATAGCATGTTCAGTTGCAGTGACATTTCTGATGTTACTTCCGAGATAATATTTCTAAGCATTCATTGGAAACGTAGCAAACAATAACCGACGGGAAAATTCGTGAAGGTGACACACTTTAGAATGGGTTTTTGTTTTTTTCTTTTCCTTATAATGTGCTTAGTTACAAACTTTCAACAACACGATTCCCATAGTAACTTGTGTTTTTGCAACGTTGCAGGGACTTTGTTTAGACGTCAACGATATTTTAAATTGTTAATAAGGGCACGGTTAAGAGTGCACTTAAGATATCATATCGGAAGCCTAGCAACGCGAAAACTCTATTCAAATGTACAACACTATGACAGAGTTTAAGCGTTGTCCTTCGATCCCGCACAATTTTGATTTACAGGGCGAAACGGTTATTAGACGTCAATCAATACTTATCAACCGTTATAAAAACATTATCATCGTCGTTTGTAGATTATACAGCGAGGACACGCAGAGCAAGCAGTATGTAGCTTTACTCTATTCGTATAAATACACATGTTTGTTTTTTTTAAAAAAAGGTTTTCCTTGCTTCGATTTTCTGCATTTTTTTATTTTGTTACTACACGCTTTTTTATAAGGATAGACTTGATTCGGCCAAGGTCATGTATTCTTAATTTTTAACTCCAAATCAGGCCGAAATATTCTTATTTATTCTACTTAAAATAGCTTGTTATCTTATTTTCTTCTATCAACTTTTGCAAATTCAGCTATATTTCGGCAAAATATTCCCCAACACAGTAGAATTCTCACCCTGGGCATATTCTTAGAATATTCTTCACAAAATGCCCATTTTTCACCCTGCTATTCTTATAAAGCGTATTCTTACAAAAAGAAAGCGTGTAAAAACAACCTTTTTACATGAAAGACTACAGAGCGCATAGTATCATCCAGAAACAACAATCCGCCTTTCCATATTGATTCTTTACGCCGTTCATTCATATTTTATCTGAACGCATAAATGCTAAGAAATGTTCGCCGCGCGGCTACCATTATGAATCATTTCCTCCAGTTGATAACATCAGACTTTAGATATGAGTTTGAAGTATTTGTTGTATTTTGTGTTGAAGAGAACTGACGGCGAGTTTCTTTGATTCATCGACTTTAACTACACGTTTAGAAGAGTTTACACAGATTTAAGTTTGTCTTGATTGCATAAGATTTACTATGCTTATAGATGGCGCCCCTTGAATTCCTAAGTTAAAACGGATATTTAGTGATGCTAATAGGCTTAGATATCATCTTGTGACCATAATTGGTTCAATATTATTGATAGCATCGGCTAAAACGAGAAGCTTCGAAAAGAGTTGAAAAATAGATTGTCAAGAATGAAATGAGAATTGTTGAATGGAGTAAAATGGGGTTTTGAAATTCGAGGTATAAGGTTGAATAGGGAAGAGTAGTAATGCAACAAGTCAGCTTTTAATACTTTCAAAATCCTGAGGTAGCTGTTATATAGATAGACTAAATCCTCGCACGTTATGTAGAAACACTGGAAAAGATTTCAGCTGTTGAATTTCTAAAACCTGCAACATCGCACAACATTTGCGATTCGTTGGGACACGTTTGCACACTTACCGTATTTCCTCTTATTAGCGCCGGGCCTCTTATTAGCGCCGCCCTCTAATAAGCGTTGCACCTTGGAGCAAAATTATGTTATTAGCGCCGCCCTCTAATTAGCGACGCACCTAGAAATGGGGCGCTAGTTAGAAAAGTGCAGTAACCTATACAGAAGGATAGTTATACAATACAATACGTTTTGTTAGCTTCTAAATTATTTTTTATCTTTCATAAACCAGGGAAATTTCATAATTTTGGCAAACTCAGGCTCGTACGTAAGTTCGAAATAAGTCAATAATTTTTTTCGTTTCTTTATTTCACGATCCAAGGTCTCAGCCGATCTTTTATTTTCCGAAAAAGCAAAAAACTTTGCTGCAACCACCAGACCAACTTCACGTTTCCGTTTTCCAATTACTTGGTAAATCAGACGATTCGGCTCATCAGCTTCAAGGAAAAAGTGTAATAATGATGAAAGTTCTATTGGCACATGACCGACTAAAGTCTCATCAGCATAAATTCCCAAAGCGTGTTTATCATAATCATGGGCATCTTTGCGAGTATCGAATTTTACATTGAGAAATTCACCTATCTTTGGTTTCCAAATATCTTTATACACATAGTGGTTACGAATGTTTGTACCAAACAAAATTTGATAAACCATTTCGAACTCTTTAACTCTCATAATTCTAGCCATGTTTATCTTTAACTTCTTCGAAGATTTAGAATTAAATAAAATTTATTTCTATACCATTTTGAAAATCATTTTATAAGCACCGCCCTCTTATTAGCGCCGCACTTTTTGAGTCAGTTTTTAAATAAGCGCCGGGAACGCTAATAAGAGGAAATACGGTATACAAATTTCATAACAATCTCAAAAACCTTCCAGTACGCGTGTAACACGCGCCACAATTTCGAAAGAACATTGCATAAAATGAAATTAACAAATCAAAATCGACTTTACATGTTAAGCTCGCGCTAATCGTTTCTTTTCAAGATCGCTTCAAACGGATGATGAATCTAACCATCATAAATAACAGAACACACATTAACCATCACTTAGCGTCGTGGGAGGCTGTCTATTTTGCAACGAAAAACGTAGGGATAGCTCAGTTGGTAGAGCGCTTGCAATTTCGAATTTCTGAGGTTGCGAGTTCAAATCCTCCCGGCCTCGCCGACTCAGCGAATAAGTAGCATTTTGATGCGGTAAAGTACGGGTGTTGGTGGTAAGAGTGGCGCCCGCCTCAACAGTTACGTCCCACGGCTTGCGCTAAGGAAAAGGGAATAGACACTCTCGTTTACGCCCAAAATTAGGGTTAATAATTCGCAAAACTTTTAAACTTTTATTTTGCAACGAAAGCCGTATATGACGTGGCTACACACGCGAAGTATCTTCGTTATTTGCTAAATTTGATGACTTGAGATGTAATTTAAAGGGATTAACTTGAACAATAACACATAGTTATTGAAAAATATCTAAAGAGGATTACAAACGCGTGACGTCATCAAAGAAAGCGCGGAGCATGCTTTAACAGCTAATATACGTTTATTTTTACTTGTATTAGTTTCGTAATGCATATACTCTATCGACCATACGTTCGACCGCTTGGTAGATAACAAATAATGGGTTGCGAATAAAGAGAGATGCGAAGATAGATTGTACAGCATTGCGTACTGGTATTGAGATGGCCGGTTGTTAAGGGTGAGAGGCTTTCTAGAACATATAGACTTGAGTACTTTTCATTTTTGTACAAGTTTTAAGAAGCCACGCAAACCTTGCGAATCTTATTTAGAGACAAACAACCTAGTTTGTTTTCATACTTGTTCATTTTTGTTTATGCAAGTTCACACTAAATGGAAATCAAACTCATTTTTGAATTATCGATTTTCGGTTTACGTAACGAAGCTTTTACGTACGCAGTCTTCAATCAAGGAAAGGAGACATTTATGAATGCGAAGGATATTACGCTTTCCGGCAAGTTAAGCAAATTGTTTGAATTCGTTATCCCACTACAGCATCTAATGCGTGGATTTTTTTGTAAGATCAGAGTTGACTGAGCGATTTTGCTATTAGCTTTGATATTTGTGATACCAAAGTCTCTTCATTTAACTGGAATGATAACAAACTTTTTTTAGAAGAAGATTAATACCGATTAAACTTGATTTTACAAATCACTGATATCACGTGCAGTTGCGTTGTTATTAAATTAAAGGCGACCATCTTTGCTAGGCTCTCCATTCATATCCGTTACTATGAGGCTAGTTTAATTTCTAATGGATATCCCATGGGAATAAACGCAAAATTCCCTGAGCGCAGAGCTGTGCAGCATTTGGTTTGCCCTTAGTAATACATTGAAGAGGTGAGATTTCCATATTCCCATGTAGGAACAGGCCGGCAATCGCGGAGAATAAAGTAAAAGATTCTGGGCTGATAATACAACTGACATGCAGAACAATCTCCCTATTAATGGTTATAAATTGTATCATTGAAACAAATGAATATCTGTTTCCAACCCACATACTCTTTAAACATCGATTTATGTAAACGTTTTTCTTTCAAATCTTATTGACATCGCGAGGGTTTGATGGGATTTCAATACCATAAATATCAAGGCACCATTTGAAATGTTAGTTTAATTCAGGAATAGTTTTCACTAACTAAAGGTCAGCCGGTTAATGCAAACACACGTTTATCCGATGTAAGTATTTAGCTGTCGAAAAACAGATTGCACCATGACAGCTTGATTTCTGTCAAAAGATGTTTTGTTTCATAAATGGATACTTGTCGCGGACTTTCTTCAATGAAAAGAGTTTCAGCGAGGAAGTCTTAGAAAGACTTTGTTAGCATAGAAGACAAAAAATACTAGAATTCTTTCGCCTTCAGTATGATCCGTATCGAGTGATGATGTAATATAGAAACTAAGCGAATGGGATTTTCGTCAAACACCTATTAATCTCTCGCAATCCCTGATCAAACAACCGATCGAACATCGCTATGCTGTGTACACACATCACCGTGATTGCAAGAAGAGAAAACACTTCCAAATATTTGCCCGATTAGGTCACGGTTAATTCATGTATGCTAACGATCGCTCAGATGCGTTTTTGAGGTTGGTCATTCCGGTCTGTCGATTGTACGAGGTATGAGGCTGCGTATTTTACCCGCGAGATATTCCTTTAATGGAGGCAGACAATCAAATATAGAATATTTGGATTAATGTTGGTTTATTGGGAAAATTGAGATTAATAAGGTAAGCCTATAACCGATAAATACTTACCAAATAAGGTTACGAAAATTGTGTTTGTTTTTAGAATGATTCGTTAATCTTCTTCTTATAAAGATCGTGATCACAAAATCGTTTCATTTTAATGGAATCCAATTTAATACTTAAATAATCGACACAAATTTTAAACTTCGATTTAATCTGAGATCAATTACGTAAAAGATGTTATTTCTAAGGTTTCAGTAAAAACGAAAGTAAAGCTATGAGGTGTGAGGTCGTCGCTATCAATGATTAAACGCCAGTGCAAGATAGTCTTCTTTTCAGAGTGCCCGTAGTCCCTAATCCTAACAACTCTAACCATGGAAGTAATAACTTTGTTTATCTGGCAAATATACACTAATGTAGTGAAACAATTTGAGAAGCATACAAGTTCACTACAGATAGCAAAAGGAGTATACGTGCGAACCATGAGGCTTTTTTCACGGATATACGCTTGTTTTTATAAGCAAATAGGATCTAAGCATTCAAAGTTGTTTATTACTTCCACGCCTCCAGTTGCTTGGCCGTTGATTTGTAGTTTTACCAAATAAAAAAGTTTTGCGTGTATTCCCGTGTTGTATTAGTCACTTATAGGGTTATTCATCTGTTCGATACAAGGGAATTCTTGATAAAACGTACGAGGCGATGACCAAAACATGCTTAGCTCTTGCATCTGTCACTGCAATACTGAGTGTAATATACATATATTGGTGTTTATTAAAAGATAATTTGCTCCTTCGTTCTTTTTGACTAAAAAGTAAATAACCTTTCATTAATATGGAAATCCACCTACATCTTTGCTTTTCGTTTCGCACTAGCTACTGCTGGAAGCACTCTCTATATAATAACGCACGAGTTACGCTAGCAACAAAAACAACTGTATTTACGTCAAGCGACGGGCTTTAGACACTTCTCCATTAATCAAGAATTTTTCTTTCATCAATCTTTCTGCGTCATTGCAATTACAGTGCTTAGCATAATTAAAATCTGGCTTAGTTGGAGTTCATCCAAACGGTTGAGTGCGTGGACTCTCAACAACAACTCTGCTAGCATAACAAAATGCAAAACGTTAGAATTTGTGTTAGAATTGCACTTTCATTCTTAATGACGTCATTATTTTCTGTATTTACGTTAATAGGTTGAGATTTAATGGAGCTTTAGGGATTAAACTTGCAATGCACTTGATTCTCGGTCAACTACCCAAAAAGGATTTGCAGAATAGTTTAAGAAAAAAGCAGCGATTTTTTTTATGTGATAAATCAGTCAAGAAGAAAATTTTTTGGGACACCAATAACTAAGTGCTATAACCGTGAAATAGGACGGAAATAGGGTGATGCTACAAGGCATTTCTCGTACGTAGTTTGATGATCGAAGTCAGAGGATGCGCAGTTTGCAAGACCAGCACTGGATACAATTTCCTTATTACGGCATATAAGTAGGGGATCGCGCAAGACGGGGGTTCAGCTTTAGAAAAGCGTAATTTTTATATTATAAGCAACGTCGAAGCAATGAATAGCCCTGCTATTGAAAACATTCAGAAAAGTGGTATTCACGATAAAAATGTGCCGATAAAAATGTGCCGATGAAAATGTGCCGATGAAAATGTGCCGATGAGTATACTGTGCGTTATATACACTCACTTTTTTTTAATAAGAAATCCGTTTATAAGAAACTAGAACTCAGATGCCCAAAAAATTAAGAAACTCGAGAGCTGGAATCTGGTGACCTAAGAAACTTCCAAATGTAGAAGTAACTGATGTCGTCATATCAGTTTGGTTATCTTGAACTATTTTTCATTTTCACTTTCAAAACAGATTTTCAAATTATCGCTGGAAGGAAAACACACGCCGAAATCGATGTAATGACTTCATCGAATTCTTCAAATAATCGAATGTTTTTGTGTTTTGAAGAGAAAGTCGGTTGCAATTTGAAGATGACGGCCTGCTGAGAAGAAAAAGAGACAAACTACTTTGTTCAACAAAGGTTTCACCAAGACTATTGTTCATTGGGGTGAAAGAATCGACGTTGGTGAACGATTTGGTAAATTTGTTGAAGATGACCCAACTTTGCTTGTAAAATGCAAAAAATGTCCCGAGAAGTTCAAAACAACACAAGCATTGTCGATGCATGATAAATAGTCTCATCAGTTGACTTTGAAACAAAACGAATCGGGGATGAAAAAGACGAGGAAAAGAAACAGAATGCGAAGAAACGGAAGGGTGCTAGCGAGCGTAAATCATATGATAATATTTTTAAGGTAGACGTTATCCGGCAATTGGAGGAGGGAAATGCTCTGGCAGTTGATATTGCCGCTTGAAATAACGTATCTAAATCAATTGTGTCGAAATGGGACAAGGACAGGAAATCCATCTATAACGCAGCTACGCTTCAACACAGTAAACCTTTAAAAAAAAACCGAAGATCGATGAAGCATAACACGATGTTTAAGAAATTAATCGAGAAATTCAGGAAAACTCGTTCCATTGGTGGTTAAGTATCTTTCAATTGGATATATTTTAATGCTTGCGTGATAAACAAGAACCTTCACCCAGATGCGAAACGTCTGTCAAAATCTGTTCCTGTCTCATTCATCAAAAAATACGGCATCAGACTTCGTCGTGTGCAACGGAAGTAGCAGAAGGCGAAGGCCATGTATACCCAAACTCTCATGAATTGGCATAGCGAGTTGAGAGAGGGTCTGATCAAAACGGGATCAAAACTTGCTCATTACGATTCGAAGTGGGGACGCTACAAACCAGATCAACGATGGAATTTGCAATCGATCGCAAAACAACTTACGAGGATCCGGTGGAAAAGGAGAACAGAAAAGACCACAGGGTATGGGTAACAAACCCAGGTAGTGGCCTTGAAAAGCGGCAATGTTCGATATGTTTCTCGCCGGTGAAGGACCAATGCAGGATTGCTATTATATTTCGTGGGAAAGGTTGTATATCTCCTGACGAGATAGCAGCTTATCATCAGGGTGTGGATATTTACTTCCAGAAATGCGCTTGGGTTGACCGAAAAGTGTCTGTTGATTGGCCTGAGAAGACGCTTGCTCCAGCAGTAAAAGATCTATGAATGGTTGGGTCAAGGATCGTGACATGAAACACAACCTCACTGGATGTAGCATTAAAATCTTTTATGATGATCTGGGAGATTGGTTCATCGGCAAAATTATGTGGATGAACACGCGAATGAACAAATTGAGGGTTTATTTTGCAGAGGATGATTCATATAATAAATAATAAATAATTTTCAAAATGGTATAGAAATAAATTTTATATAATGGAATTTTCTCGCTCTTCAAAAACAACAAAACAAAATAAAAGATTGGCTGAGACCTTGGATCGTGAAATGAAGAAACGAAAAGAACTATTGACTTATTTCAAACTGAGTTTGTGAAAATTATGAAATTTCCCTGGTTTATGAAAGATAAAAAATAATTTAGAAGCTAAAAAAACGTATTGTATTGTATAACTATCCTTCTGTATGGGTTACTGCTCTTTTTCTAATTAGCGCCGCTTTTCTAGGTGCGGCGCTAATTAGAGGGCGGCGCTAATAACATAATTTTGCTCCAAGGTGCGGCGCTTATTAGAGGGCGGCGCTAATATGAGGCCCGGCGCTAATAAGAGGAAATACGGTAACTAGTTCTTGAACAAAACACTTGAGATATGTATTTATCTCGGAAATCAAGTTATTGGACGAAGAGGAAGGAACAGCCATTTGTACATCAGCGGTCTATATTTGAACTAAACAACCTGAATTAAATCCACGTTTTGTGCAATCAAGCCAACTTCCTAACATACACAATGAAAGATCTCGATTATTGCGAACGATGAACTGTTTTGTTTTGATTGGCACACACGTGCAAAAAGTTTGGATTGCAAAATGTGCAAAACAACTATTTTAAGAAGAATCAGAGTTTATTTTTATGCGGTTGTGCTTGTGCCAAAAAATTTCTATCCGTACGGATTTCCAAAATATTTCTTTGAAGTCCTGTTTCGGGTTACCTAAGGAAATCTCCTATGTTTTTTTAGCATATAATCGAACCAATAGCAATATGATCGTTGTAAGAAAAAACAATTTTTGAAATATTTTGTTGTAACTACAATGGTTTGTTGTGTATGGAATTTGCGACGTTTTGACACAAGGGCACAAATTGGTGTTGAAAAAGTGACCTTTTTTATTGGAAGATTTTTATCATATATTATGGTAAAACGCATCTGCATTCCAATGTTCTTATTTCTTTTATGATGTATTGTGAAATAAATCAAATCTAATTTATATACAAGATGTTAGAATTGAGATTATTAACGTCCTTTTATAATTTCAACAGTTGATTAGAACAATGTGATGCTTCATTAATTATAGTGATTCAGCTGTTGCTACTAACCACCATGTTTAGATAAAATAACAAACAAATCGGCGAGAAAATACGAAAATAAAGAATGAAAGCATTGAAAACTGCCAGCATTATCAGTTTTGTTTTATGGACTCTTCAACATGTGAGTGGTAATCCAACCGCTTGGGATTTGATCGAAATTGCGAATTTAAAAGCAGCCGGAAGCAAAAAGCTTAAAAACGGTGAGTAGTTTAATTAGCATTTTCACAAATAATAATATCAAACTTGTTTTTATTTATTAGAGAATCCAAGCTTAAGTTGTAAACAAAATTTGATTGGTTAATCTCGCATATTAGTGTAGAATTAAAAATGGTAGTCTAAAACATAAACAAAATGTCTTTTCGTAACAAAATAAAAACGAAATTATGATTATCAGATTATTATTTTAATTTTATACTAGTAACAGTCAGTAAGCTAGAACCAATTCGTCGTTACACAGTCTTGAAAGTAGACTAGTATAGTACTTTCGCTCTGCCTCTAGAGATTATGGTGTAATCACAAAATATATGGTTTTGAAAAGTTAGCTCGGGCCTCGGGGGACGGGGGAGGTTGAACGTAGCACTAATTTCTCGTCGAATTTGTCAAAAATAAATGAATCTAAATTGATATAATTTGTTTTATTTAGAAATTATTGAATTTGACATAAAGCTCAATTATGCATCGTCATCAGATTCTAATAGTAATCAGCAGGATGCAGCAACACGATTTAGTGGGCGTCTCTGGACTGGTGCTGTCATTCCTTATACGTTTGCACGAAATATTCGTGAGTTTGTTTATTCTTTCATTTTTATGTAGTCATGTTTAAAACACATCAGCACATTTCTGGTATTGTTTTAGGAAAAATTGCACGTGCAAAACAAATATTAAAAGAAGCTTTCACTGATTGGGAAACTAGCACTTGCATACGCTTTGTGGAGAGAACGAATGAAGTCGATTACGTAGAGTTTGCCATTGGAGTAGGGTATGTGGATTTTTTAGGTTGGTTATGATTAGGAATTTTGTGTTAATGATGGAAAAGTGGTCACTTGTTATTTTCATATATATAATGAGTGGGCGCGTGCATTTTGATCTGATAACAAATTTCAATATTATGCAGAAACGCATTTATTCATTATTCGTAACTTGTAGTTTTCATTTGTCACTTGGCAGTTAAAGTAATAATCTATAAATTTCAATCAAAGAAGCAATCAAATTTTGTAGTCGAATTATAAAAAATGATATTTTCCTAGATGTAATGCCGATGTTGGTAAGCGAGGTGGCAAACAGACTGTCTCGCTTGGTGATGGATGCATGTTTAAAAGCGTAATTGTACATGAAATTGGTCATGTGATTGGATTTTGGCACGAACAAAACCGCCCTGACCGAGACGAATATGTGACGATATACACTGATAATATTAAAGACTGTAAGCCATTTTATCTTGTTAGTTCTTCTTTAAAACAAAAACGTTTGTAAAGATATGATCTTTCCTCATGAAGATAAAATAGCAATATTTGCTTTATAGTTTAATGATGTAATGATTTATGAATAATGATGAATAAAACTGAATGAAATTAAGAGAAAATAATACATTTTGTTACGTTATAATACTGAAATGTATACAAAGTGGATATACTATTTCAGTGTACAAGCCTGCTTTTGCTAAGTTCAATAACTACCGTATCGATTCGCTTAACATTCCATACGACTACTACTCTATTATGCACTACGGTATCAAAGCGTTTTCGAAAAATCAAATGCCGACAATCCTGCCAAAGAAGTCAGGTGTCTTATCACTAGGAAATGATGAATTGAGTCCATTGGACATCCAACAAACAATGAAGCTTTACAAATGTCAAGAAGGTATAATATTGAAATAATTAATAATTCTGTCATTTTTTGATTCCCTTTTTCTTTAGTTAATGATTTAATCTTTTTAATATCTTTTTTATGAAATATATATTATACCTTCTTGTATATACCATTGACATAAGCACAATTCTGTCATTTTTTGATTCCCTTTTTCTTTAGTTAATGATTTAATCTTTTTAATATATAATATCTTTTTCATGAAATATATATTATACTTTGTATATTGTATTGTATATACCATTGACATAAGCACATAAGAATATTATAAATTTCCTTTTTGGTTTGCATAAATACCCGCGGGTATGTGGGTCATGTAACATCTTTGTCCTCATGGATATAAGCACCCATGCCCTTTATACACGGCTGCTACAGAGTTTAAAACGCAAAGTTGGTATCTTGCGTGGGTTAACTCACCACTGTTTTTCCTCTTAATTGGCTTGGTGTTAGGAAGGGCATCCAGCTGTAAAAACATCTGCTTCAATAAACCATCAGATACTTAGACCTTCGCAATTGCGGGGTGTATCATCTTTTGAAAACATCCAAGCATGACTGAATGGGGATGACGGACGATGATGGTGTTTAATTCATAGTTAAAAATTAAGACTTGCGTTATATATATATCCATTTTTAAACAATATATTTTGCAGGAACAAATATCACCTGGACAAAATGGTCTCGTTGGTCGACATGCGATAAATCTTGCAATAGTGGCTCGCAGAAAAGGAGTAGAGTGTGCGCAAGTTTGAAAGATGGTGTCAAGCAATGTGAAGGTCCGGAGGTTCAGAGACGAATATGTAACATGCAGGATTGCCCTGGTGAGGCTATCATTTGATCTTTTCAACTACTATAAGGTGCATTTGTATAAAGCTTATCAGTTAAAAGAAGAAGATATGTATTGAGACACATCTATGAAAGTTGCAACAACATTTTCTCAAAATACATCCAGATTTTTGTTATTTAAAAATCCATCATGGTAACAATAAATCGCCGCCATCATTAAAAATATGGAATTAAAACAGCAATGATAACCTAGTTATGACTTATGATAACTTGAGTCCTGGAAATTTATTTAACATTAGGTGAAGTTATTTCTAAGGCATGAATAATATCACCAGGAAAATTTTTATTTGACGATTGGAAGATCACATGAGAGAAACATAAGACAACATGATTTCAAAAAAACAATATTTAGGAGATCATGGCAAGGAACCGCAATCCAATTATCTTCTTATAAATTCATCTAACTTGACGATAATTAAATTCAAAAGGTACGATGACAAAATTAAACTTTTTATTGCTTTGTTTTTGTAGATTGGCCGAATTTCCCATTTGACTTCAGTTTTGAACAAATTCGTGGCATCAACGAAAAAAATTATGATTGCGTTTTGGTCTATGAAAGAGCAGATTACCAAGAGTGGAGCACCGTTTCATTTTGCAACAAAGGTAAAAAAATATTACTATATTATACACTGGAAAGTTCAGAGACACGGGTAGTATAGTTAGTAATGATTGAATAAAACAATTTGGGATTGGAATTTACGAACAAATTTATTATTTCTCAAAACAAATAAATTGTTCTATTAACTTTTTGCGAAAACTACCTTCCCATTTTTTTGCAACATTTTCCAGTAAAATTTAGCATTATTAAATTATTATTGATAATGGTTTAAGATAATGTTTATGAAACATTGTTAGTCGTAATTTGGTCTTTCCACATCTTCTTCATATTGTTTTTCATTAAGTTTCTCTGATTTTTCACAACAGTGCAAAGGAATATGTCTGTAGATATAAGGATGCCTAATGACATGGACATTATGAGTTTATAATAATAATAATAAAATTGAAAAACATTTCACTTGAACCAAATGGTAAATAATTGTCTGTAGATTGTGTTGAATAATTTAATTTATGAACTTACAGTTTCATGCTAATTTTTTTTATTGGTCATAGGAAAACGCAAGATTCACATGCGTTGGTCTGATCAAGGTCCTGTTAACAACATGAAATGCACGCAGATTTTTGAGCCAAAAGAGGACCACAGAAAACGATGGTACGATAACTACCTCTGCATTCCTCATTCTGCTCCTTACAACTTTACGTAAGTACATTCGAAATTATTGTTTTTGTTTTCTGATGCGGTTCATGAATCGTTTTGCTAACAAAAAATATGTTTGTGTTTACAAATCACGTCATCGGGGTGGGTGGGGTGGGGTCAGTCAATTGTTCGCAAATGGCAAATATAAAAAAGGACGTGATCACCAGAATCAATGATAAGAGAATATGTGGACGTCCCCTTAATTCTTGCGCAAGTATTTTACCTTTTAGCAAATATGAATCGCAGTTTTATGATTTTTACGAAAATGTACACAGTGAATAATAATAATGGTATTTTGCTTTGTTCTGGTTTACGTTTTTATTTATTTAAGAACATGATTTTTACCAGTTGATTGCTAATTGAGACAAACTTGAAACATCGTAACATGTTTATGTTATTATTATGTTATTGTTATTATCAATAGGTGGTCTTTCAATGGTCCTGTCAAGGATCTTGTTTGCATCCAGTGGTACGCCAAGGAAGGGAGGGACGGTTGGAACAACAACTACTTGTGTGCAACGGAGGACACACACTCTCCTGTGAAAAGCGTCCCAGCCATCGATGGAGGGTGGGGAGCATGGACACCATGGTCCAAGTGCAACAAGAAATGTGGAGGTGGCATACAAAGGAGGTTGAGATTGTGCAACGACCCGGTGCCAATGTATGGGGGTAGAGCATGCCAAGGTAGCATCTACAGTGACCAGGAGTGCAATTCACAACCATGTCGTAAGTTCCTTTCAAAGGATTGTTCCAATCTATCGCTCACACATGCTTTTAATAATGAGCACTAATCATTCTTTTCCAATCTTACTTAATATCGAGGGTTTCAGATAATCAACTCGTTCGTTCTTTCAAAAGTAAAAATAAATAATTTATTTAGAACTTCATACCTCAAAAAATGATAGTGCAATGGATTGAGATAAAGTATCTGTAAACTTGCTTGAAATGTGGATAGTTGTATGCGTTTGACTTTAGATGTTACATCTTTGCTTTCTTATACAGAACAACTGTTATTCTTCAAACATACGTTTTTGTGTAACAAACTACAGTTCACCACATTTGTTGCACTCTCGTTCAGCTCAATGCGGTGGAGTGTTAAGAGGCAACAAGGGTGAGTTTTACTCGCCTAACTATCCATCTAATTATCCGAGTTACACAAATTGCACCTGGACAATCGAGGGGAATAAGCGCGATCAGATCCTGCTCTCCATCACTAGTTTTGATTTTGAAAGTAGGTGATTTTGTTTTATTGATGTACGCCATTTTGTGGATTTTATGTCACTCAATGACATGACCGGGCTTCATTCTTAGGGAACCAAATCATTATTAGCTTGATATTGATTTTCTATTTTATCGGAAATTTCATATGTACTGATATAAATTATTTCTAATCTTCAAAAGACGTTGTATTAGCCAGCTACATTTACATCTGGTGGTTTTGTGTTTTTGATGTTAAATTGAGCAAGCATCACCCTAGGCAACCAAATCATGTTGTTGTTTTTCATATCATACATATACGAATTATTATTTTATTGCTTCGAGCCCCGTCTTTTAAACCCCGTCTTTTTCCCTTGGATAAACGACCCCATATAAAGGTGAAGACTCGAAATTTGAAATTTGAAAAAGTTAATAAATGTCCATCATGTTTATTCAAAGGAATTTGATTTTAATAAAATGATAAATCCTTGGACTAAATATTTATTTATTTTGAAGTATTTATTTTGTATTAGAACGTTAACTTCATCTTAGCATTGTCGCTTTTCTTACTCATAGAGCTGTTCAATGAACCATGCAAGTTCGACTATTTAATAATTAGAGACAATGACGCTAATGGAAGAACGCTGGGTTTGTTCTGCGGTAGGGAGATCCCTTTACCAATCTTTTCTCTTGGCTCCAGACTCTGGTTAAACATGGTCACAGACGGACAGGAAAACAAGGCAGGTTTCAGAGCGTCATGGGAACTGAAGGAACGAGAAGCAGAGGGTAAGTGTGGAAGATATGTTCAACTCTCTTTCGACCCTAACCTCAGAATCGTGATAACGTTGGCTATGAAGTTGAATTTGAAGCAGCAAAACTTACTTTAAGTATCAATTCATTTTCTCTCCCTTTTCAAACTATTAGCATAGACTAAGTTTTTCGACTTCCTTCTCAACATGAACCTTAACATGGTGGTACTTTCAGAGTACCCATCCATTTTTTCCACGCTGGTTTAACTGTTAGCACTGTACTCTTGTAACATGCGCGTCGTCGTCCTTAGGTTGTGGTGGTCTGATTCGTTCCACTCAAGGCAAAGTAAGCAGCCCGAACTTCCCTGAAACCTATCCACCTGAGAAATCGTGTATTTGGTTTCTGGAGGTGCCGGAGGGCTACTACATACGCATGAAGTTCATCCATTTTGATCTGGAGCGACATTCCATCTGCAAGTACGACTCTTTGGAAGTTCGCGATGGATGGAATCGGACGTCGCTGCGGATTGGTAGATATTGTGGACTGGACCCTGTTAAGAGTACGTCCTTTTTGTGTCCAGTCAACCCCTTATAAACTGCGTCTTACAAAACCAGTTTTGTAAAAACCAATGAACTCTACATCTCTCTAACCAGAACTTCTTTCAATTGTAACAAAACCATTTCTATTGAACACAGAAGTAAAAAGATTAAGTAAGAATGCTTTAAAACGAACTTTTTAGCTCATTTTTTGATTCATTTTTCACATTCCATTTATATTCAACAATTAACTGATAATTTTGCACTCAGGTGTTTTGAAGACGCGTACCAATCGCGCTATGATCAAGTTCCACTCGGATAATTCATCCGAGCGAAGTGGCTTTAAGATCACTTGGAGGGCTCACAAGCGAAGATCCCACAAGCCTTCCATCATCGGGAACAACATCCCTTTCTTGAATAGTACGTGTTAATATTCCTTTTACATTTCCCCCTTATGTATGATTGTTTTACCTCCTCCATGCCAATTTGCAGTTCAGTATTTGAAATACCGAATTCAAAAGTAATGCTATTGTAAAACATACATAAAACACTACAATCCAGCATGGATCTCATGCCTTTTTGCTCTCGTTCTTTTTCAAACTTCGTAAAATTGTACGGACACCGAGTGGACTGTCGAAGTTATTGCATTCATTAAAAATGGCTGATATCAAACGTCATGAAAAAAGATAATTTAAAAATAACGTCTTCTAAAAATCTGAAATTTTCTCTCATCAGCATGCATCTTAAGACTCAGACCCAGACTCCCCTCTCCCCTCTGATGGGACGTCTACCAGCAACTACCCCCTCAAACCCCCTTGAGTGGACTACAGTTACTCGTAACGAGTATTATTGTTGCTGTTTGAGAAGCAACTGTTGTTTTTGTTTTGTCAGTGAAAGATACACGAGTGAGTGGGGGTGTCCTAGTGACCCGTCCCACGTCCCAAAACATCTGAATGGAGGACGTCATAAATGTATCACCCATTCCATTATATAAATCAAATCTTCATTTAACTGCGTAATATTTATCAATCTAAATTTATATTTATAAATCAATAAAGTGGTCCAGTAAAAGATGGCGTAGCAGAAACAACCAAATGTGAATTACAAAACTTTTAATCCCTTCACATGGTCGTGAAGCGAAAATATATTGTGGTCTGGAAAATGCTTTCCTTGTTTTTGACAAAATCACAAACATTTGATTCTCTTTCCTGTTGCTATGGTACGCTGTAAGAATATATGAAATTCCTGATGGCGTTCGTTGTAGGAAAAAACTTTTCTTATTAACTAAAATATTACTATTTTATTTAATTTCTCTCGGCCACAATTGGAACATTTAAGCGCTTCACTTCGGCTCCGGGATACATTTTTAGTATTAATAAATAGATTATCCTTTTCGTAACATTTCAATTCTACGTTGGAATTCCTGATGGCGTTCGTTGTGGGAAAAAACTTTTTAGTATTAATAAGTCTTTGTTGTCGCACGTGCTTATCGTTTAGAGTGCGACATTGGTTGGCGTTTTTTCGAGCATACGATGGAGGGCGGCGCATGCTATCGAGTAAAACGCAACTATTTTAACTGGTATGGAGCGCGAGATGACTGCCTCTCTAACTCTGCAGATCTCGTGAGTGTGACCACAGACGAAGAGCAGAATTTCATCAAAGACGAGTTGTTGCTGGGAAAATACATGTGGCTGGGAATGAGTGACGAAAGGTCGGAAGGGAGATGGTCCTGGAGCGACAAGTGAGCCGTTAAATACATAATATATGAGCATATTTATTAATTTATGCGTACATCCTACGGTAATCAATGTATGGTAATATCTGCTTCTGCTACTAATTTATGCGCGTTATCAATAATTTATGCTGATGGTTATCAATTTATGTTAACCAAAATATTCTCTAAACAGCACGTTTCCTCGTTTAATGATTTCTTCTCAATTTAAGACTTATCTTAAGATGTATTTCTATTTTTCATTGAAATAATATACAGTAAGGCATCTATGTGAATAGACACCGAACCTGACGTCACTGATCTCTGACGTAATAACTCACTTCAACGCATTCTGTGTGTATTCTAGCACGACAACGTCATTCAAGAATTGGGATGGCGGTGACCCAAATGACGGTGGCTGGTTACATAACGAAGACTGTGCATTGATGAAATCGAACGGGAAGTGGAATGACTACCCTTGCATTGACCGCTTCAATTACATATGCAAAAAAAAACCTCGTAAGGGAAAATTTATGCAAAACCGTTCTGCGTAAATATGCTAGTGGAATGCTAATTTGTGACTTGCTTCGTTCGAATAATTATTGCAGATTACGAAATTTGAAGCTGATTACGTGATTTTACTTGTTGATAAATACACATCAATCTTTGTTACTTATTTCGCAGGTATACCTTAATTTATTCGAAAAGGAAAGCAAAGACATTGCAGTTGGATTTATTAGTGCCTGTTTTATAGGAAGTGTCTCGTTTTGAAATCACACCAACATGTTGCATTTTTAAATTTGAAAAACTATTTTTTATTTTTTCGAAAGCATTTTCATTTCGTACGAATTATAATTTCTTAATTTTATAATTTTTAAAACTTTTGTACTTTATCGATATTTCATTTGCCCATTACCGTTTTCTGCATACTTTTACAAAATGCTTAGTGTCAGAATAGTTTATCAAGCAAATAAAGTTAATGCATTTTTGTCTATAAATCAATATTTAAACTGATCTTTCAACTTCATGTATGATGGTCAACAAACGTCTGTAAATAGAGATATTTTTATATATATATACATACTGTTTAAATACATTTATATTTTTAAAATTCAATGTTCATTTTGTACAACGTAGTCAAACGAAACTCCCTCAACAATCCCCCCACTCATTGATGTCTTAACTCTTGCTCTGAAAGTAAAAAGGTCTGTCTCTTGTGGGCTGAAGTAAGGGCTTAGTGGATCTTCAAGATTTGGATGATGAAATAGGTACATTAAGCCCTGCACGCAGTCAGTAAGATCGTGAATGTCCGAATTCCAATCATCCAAAACACTCATACAAATGTCCCCTTCATCATCGATATTGGGATGGTAGATTTTGTTCTCACAACAGATTCTAGGAGAAGCGTACGGGTATTTATACGGAAGTTCAACAGAAAATTGAAAGGTTCCATTACGATATGGACCATCGCTTGGTGATATTATAACCTTGAACTTGTTAAAATTGTCTGTTGCATTTTCGATCTCAGCTTGACCGTTTGAAATGCTGCAGATGTTTTTTACCAAAGATATATAATGCTGCTTTTGACAATAGTGCAGGTTAGATGATATTTTCTTTTTCTTCCCAATAACCTGAGTAAGAATGTATGAATTCAGTGCTGTGACGTTGGTATCAGAGTTCGAAGGCATTTTCCTTTTTGCTTGAATTTCCATCTCAACAATGTTGCTCTTTAAATTCAAGTTAACATGATGTTAATTCAAACCACAGTGAATGTGGCTTCTTTTTTAATGCATACTAATGCATTATGCGCCAGTAAATTCGTTCACAATGGCATTCTGAAAAAGAAATGTGTATGAATATTAGCCATTTTCACCCCAAAAATCGAACACATACGACGGAGCTACCTAAAAAAACTAAAACTTGACATTTTTGGCACTATTTCCATTCTTAAGATATATCTTATTGTTTTTGCTGCACGAGATTTCTTAAATCCTAACAGGAATCTCATATTGAAAAAACAAGGGTTACCTTAAGAAAATACGCACTTTTACACAAAACAGCTATACTTATACCAACAAATGTCCATGTTGTTTTCACCAAAACACAAAACCACAAAATTTCACTTGGCTATGTATGCCAATGACATATTAAGAAATTAAAATACCTTGATAAAGAATATCCCGAAGAAGCAATAACTGAAGAGATTTAACTAGGAACTGTCAACTTTTATGTTGATTAGGATTTTTATAGTCAAGCGGCAGAATAGAGCTGATGCAACGTTACAAATTTCAAAAAGTGGTGCAATGTTTACTTATCACCAGATCCCATAAAATTGTTAGAAACTCGGCACTAAATTGTTTAAACCTTATATCTTTGACACGTGTTTTCGTGTGAATAATATTTCTATAAATTTAGCAGCTATTTGAGAATGATTTATCAAACTTTGTAAAAATAACTACTGCAATAAAACAGGAGGTTAACATACATATATTAACGAAATAAATATAAAAAGGCGACTACGTTTAAAAGAACTACATCTTTTTGCTTCATGTTTTGTTCGAATTAAACAAAAATGAGTTTTTACAGGAATTTATTCTTTTTCATGGCAATACGCTGTGTAGATTGTGGAAATGGTGATTTTGCTCTTGGCGATTTGGCAAAAGCTTTTTCACTTTTATCCGGACAAAGCAACTGCCAGTTAAAATGTCCAAATGGTAAGAAAACGTAGTATTGCAAGGTACCATTTAATTTGACCATTTAAAATACTAAATTACAAATCTCTTGGGCAATATACAGATGAATACTTCTTTTCTACCTCTTCTTAAAAATTGGTTGTCACCTCCGCTTCACCCTTTCTCCAAAACACTGAAAGAATTCTCCTTTTTAATAACAAATAATTCTTTTTCAACTTTTTTAGTTTAGCTATTGGTTGTTTAAAAAGTTCTTGTCTGTATTTTTTCTTTTTTTGTAGTTTAAATCTAATGTTGGATTGGGATTTTTCTCAGTGGGAATCCCATCGACAGTGTTACAAATTCACAATCACATTTCGATTTATCTAAATTTTCACGTTTTAAAAGTTTTATCCATGCTTCTCTTTTGTGTGAATACCTTTTAATACTTTGAAATTTAAACAATCTGAACGGCGCTTCACATCCGCAACATTTCTTCACAGTATTTGTATGGATTTCGCACAATGACTCATTCCATTTCTTCAGTTTTTGAGCATTGTTCTGACACCCAACAATGTCACAATTATTTGGACCAACCCATATTGCTCTACTCACTGTCACTTTGTCAATGTTTCTCTTTATACTGTTTATGTTTACAATGTATATCTGCAAATCTATCTACTCATAACTAGTTGCCAGTCTTTTTAACGCACAGAATCCATAATGGCTTCTCGCGAGTTGAATTGGTGTATTGCGTTTTTATTAGTTAAAAGTGGTTTTGCTAACATAATTTCAGGAAAAACCTGCCTTTATAAAAAAAGATATCGTAAGATATGTTTTTAATTATTTGTATATGTTGTTTTTGTGCGTCAATCTTTTACTTAGAAAACATTCTTTATGCTGGTGTCCGGATCTGCTTGTCAATATATATGTTCTGCGCTTTGTATGGACTTACGCAATCAATAGAATGCCCAACACAATCTAGGAATTCATAGAATGCGCGCCAATCAATAGATTGCCGTCCATTCTACAGAACGCGCACCTTATATTCTATGCATTTTATATTTTATTATATTTTATATTTTATTGCAAACAAAGCATGGTCGACGAGAGAGCTGTTTCATCATTTTATTAGAAAACATGTGTCCAGATCTGCTTGTCAATATATATAATTTATTGAAGTATAAATATGAGTTGTTCTCTTCCATTGCTGTTTGCAAAAATAATTGGTTTAGAAATATACACTCAGTGAAAATACAATGCTTTAAATTTATAACAACTTTTAAAATCGTTTTCACAATATAAATCCTTCGTCATCCTCTGAACCTTTACAACCAATAATATCTTTTCTCCATTTCTTTTGTGTAATGTACCTAAAAAGGAAAAAAAACAATTAACACAGTTTACAACAATATTATACACCTTTCCTCGCTGCAGGTTTTTGAAAGTAGTAAATGCATACCTTTACGATGTAGGCTGTTTTGTACGAAAAACCCTGCAACTTCCTAAAATACTTTTGACTGCCGAAAATGGCTGCCTGACCGCTCAATATTGGCTAGATCATAATCCTAATTTTAGGTCCTGACCATACTAGCTTGGCAATGGAAGATGATGATGTTCTTTTTTTTCCACGTGCATTGTCATTGTTATCATTTGCCCACATTTTCCGTCCAGCATCCAACTTATATTTTCCCAGCAGAAGACGTAAACCTTCCATTAGCATCAACATCAAACTTCTTTGCTTTATTTTTAGGCGTAAAACCAGAGATAAACCAAAAACACAAACCTTCGAGTAATGGATGCGGTATACCAGGCTTGACTGTGAGTTGAATCTTGTGTTTTTAAGATTTTCTGAACATTTTAATTGAACAAGCGGTGCGGGGTCAAATACAAAGGATTCTTGGTGACACGGTTGTTCAAAAGTTCTCATCCTTACATTTCTAGTAATATAAATACGTTAATGCGATCATCTTTGGGCGGTCTAGCATTGATTAATGAACTACACGTTGTTGTTTTTATAAGAAACCAGTCTATAAGAAACTGTAGGCTCAGGTTTGCCAAAAATTAAGAAACCCTTAAGAAACTTAGGCAGGCTGAAACTTTTCAAGAGTTAAGAAACTTTTGTCAACAATGAAAAATATTTTCTTATGCAACAGTTCAGCCTCTTATTAATTATTCTTAGTGTCTACATTAACAACGAAAAATTTGGTCCTTTTTGTTTACATTGCGTCGATCGAACATGTTTAAACAATCAACACATTCGAAGAAATTAAGTTAAAGGTAAAATTTAAGAAACTTTTGAGCATCAAAATGACCTAAAAAAACTCGAGGTTCAGCCCATTGCTTAGGTTTCTTATAAAAGCCCATGAAATGTTTACTATAAAATATTACAAAACTTTCGTCAATTCAGAGACTGCGAAAAAAATCTTCATTTTACATTTTGTTTTCCTTAAAGCTTGATTTGGACAGTTACCCAGGGTTCACGGCATGCTGCGACGAACACGATTTGTGTTATGACGAATGCAACAGCAATCGTGGAATATGCGATGAGAAGTTCAAAGACTGTTTGAAAGACACGTGCGACATGCAGCGGATTAGCGAATCACTGACGAAAGAAAGCACGAAGGAATGCAAAAATGTGGCCGATGTCTTTCACTCGAGTGCAGTAGGTTTAGGATGTGCGTTTTACCTAGAAGCTCAGAGAAACGCGTGCTTATGTTCAGGAAGGAAACTTAGCAAATCGGAACTGAAAAACATGCAAAAACACGACGAGTTTTAAAGGATTTTAGGAATTATTATTGAAATTAAATGCTATTTATATATTTATGTTCTTTTGTCAAGTTTATATATTTATCAATAAAAATTAATAATAATAATAATAATAATTATTATTAATTAATAATTAATTTGAAATTGTTTCTTTGTGAATTCAGAATAAAACATAATTCAACCTAAACCTTGGTATATGAATAGCCACTGCTATAATGTGGAGAGTAAAAACTCAATTATTATTATTTATTCTATATTTGACATGTTCAGTCACATATTTATATAGCACCATTTATATATTTGAATGTACATGTATCCATTCATGGGAATTGTAGATGGTGGCACTATATAATTTTTTCTTCCACGAAGTAGGTAGTTTCAAATGGACTCCTGTCTTTTTTTGGTTGTTTGGATGTTTTTGGAAGCCTTTTCGTGCCACTTGCTTTTCTGTTTGTGGAAGCACTGAACAGTCATTGATAACATAAATAAGCTAGATTTCAATTAATATATAAAATATATCGATGCCGAAATACCATATATCCTTGTTAAATAAGATAATTAGATGGAAAGGAGCATCTACAAGGATGATTACAGGCAAAGAGAGTTCATACAA
This sequence comes from Candelabrum cocksii, assembly GCA_963930725.1. Taxonomy (NCBI): domain Eukaryota; kingdom Metazoa; phylum Cnidaria; class Hydrozoa; order Anthoathecata; family Candelabridae; genus Candelabrum; species Candelabrum cocksii. Next base: position 1,533,780 of record OZ005677.1, on the reverse strand, counting down.
GTTTTTTTGGGTGGGAAATAAGGAAGGGACAGGAGGAGTAGGGATATTCTTAGCTGAAAAGTGGATTGATGAAGTGATAGATATAGATAGGGTTAATGACAGGATAATTATTATTAAGTTAATAGTGGGTAAGAATGTAATTTCAGTAGTTTCTGTTTATGCACCCCAGTGTGGTTTGGATGATAGTCTTAAAGATGCTTTTTATGATGGTCTTTTAGCGGTGGTATCAAAGTTAGGAGAAAAGGAGATAGTGTTAGTAGCTGGTGACTTTAATGAACATGTTGGAAATACACCTAGAGGATATAAAGGTATACATGGAGGTTATTGGTATGGAACTAGAAACACTGAAGGTGAAAGAATATTAGAGTTTAGTGTTGATATGTTGGTAGGTAATACTGTGTTTAAGAAAAAGAATAGCAGACTAGTGACCTTTCAATCAGGCAACTCAGGGACGCATATTGATTACCCTAAGTGGATTAATTTTCGCGAATTTTGCCCAAATTCGCGAAATTAAGTCCTCGCGAAAATTTTGAAGACAGCTGATTCGCGAAAATTAGTCCTCGAGAAATATTTGAAAAAACCTGATTCGCAAAAATTAGTCCTCGCAAAATTTATCCAAAAATGCAAAATTAGCATTCGCGAAAATAAAACAAAATTTCAATTTTGTAAACCTTTTTTCTACAAATAATAAAAATATTATTAGTATCTGTCATTATTATTGTTGTTGTTCTTCTGACGCCCAAAAAAATTATGTCTGCACTCTTTTGGCTTCTTTGGAACATCTGCCTTTTTCTTCTTTGATTTGGGTGGCTCGTTCCGTTCGTCATTTCTTTCAACAAAACACCCCATTATGACTTCTTTGGTTTGGCAATATAATGGGTCCATCATTTTTTCGTACCTTTGAAGGAGAAGGTGACCTTAATGCTCTCCGGCACCTTTGCACGCGAAATGAATCATTGAAATGTTTAATGAGATAACGTCAACTGAGGAGAGAAAGATATGCCTGAAAGGTTGGCAAGTAGCAGGCATCAAGGACGCGGTGGAAAAAGGTTTATCTAAATTACCCTTCCTCGACCCATTTGAAAACATTGATCCTATGTTAGGAAAAAATGCATCTCGTGAGATGATTGATATGCACGAAGAAGGATCTAAGTACGTAGATGAAAATGGAAATGAGAGCGAAAGCGATGAGTGGGTTGAGGAAAATGAAGAGTACAACAGAATCATATTTGTAACTTTTGATGACGAAGAAAACCTAATTTGTAAACTAGGTATAAAAATATTGTATATGACAAGAAAAACGTTTATATGCATAAAAAATGCTCTACTTTTAAAGTTTTTTTAATGTTTATTTCCCTTAGTATGATAGGCCTCTGAGTTTACAAAATCTTTCACTTTTTCCGATCCGCGAAAATAAATCCTCGCGAAAAATTTGAAAACCTCTGATTCGCGAAATTAAGTCCTCGCGAAAATTTTGAAAACCTCTGATTCGCGAAAATTAATTCACTTAAGGTATATCCTTATCAGGAAGTCAGATCAGAATCTACTTAGGAATGTAAAGGTTATTGCAGGAGAGGAATGTGTTAGTCAGCATAGGTTGGTTGTATGTGACTTGAGCATTAAGTCAGGAACTGAGAGGAAAAGGACTTTTGTTCCTAGAAGAAAAATTTGGAAATTAAAAGACTCTGCAGTAAGGGATAGTTTTTGTACCAGTTTTAAACAAAACTTGGAGAGAGTAGAAATAAAGATTGATGTTGAAGGTATATGGTCTAAGTTGAAAGGCAGCCTCTTAGGTGCCTGTAATAGTGTATGTGGATGGACTAAGGGCCCTATCAGGAGACGGGAGACTTGGCGGTGGAATGATGTTGTTGATAAGGCTATTAAAGAGAAAAGAAGGTTATGGAAAGAATGGAAGGCAGGTGGGAATAAAGAGCCATATTTAGAAGCAAAGCGTACAGCAAAGTTAGAAGTTTATACAGCAAAGAAAAGGGCAGAGAAAGAAAGATTTCCCAATTTGCTAGGTAGAGAGGATCAGAAAAACAAAGTTTTTAAAATAGCAAAGCAGATGAGTAAGACAAATCAGGATATCATTGGAGAAAAGTGTGTGAGAAATGACATCGGAGATTTAGCTTTTGATGATAGTGCTAAAAAATTGGCCTGGGAAAGTTATTATATAAGTTATTATAGTAAATTACTAAATGAAGAGTTTGAATGGGACCGCAGTCTTTTGTCACAAGTTAGTCCAATTGAGGGTCCTGCTGTCAGAATTGAAAAGGATTGGGTTAAATCGGCTCTTAGTAAGATGAAAGATGGTAAAGCTGCTGGTCCATATGTATAGGTATTGTGTCTGAAATTCTGAAGGCATCTGGTGAGGATGGTATTGACATCATCACTGAACTTGTAAATGTCAGTCAAGGTGTAGTCCCTGCGGACTGAGAAATTAGCTCTATAGTAAACTGCTATAAAGGTAAAGATGATGCCCTGAAAGAAGTAATTATAGAGGGATGAAAATGTTAGACCAAGTTATGAAAGTATTAGAAAGGATATTGACAAGATTTATTAGAGATAGAATATTGATGATATGCAGTTTGGATTTATGCCCGGACGGGGAACTATTGATGCAATTTTTATAGTCAGGCAGTTGCAGAAGAAATATCTGCAAAAGAATAAGAGGTTATATTTTGTTGTAAGTTTTCAAGCGTACTAGAATGGCAACGTCACGCACGAGAACAACATCAACACGGCGGAAATCAATGAGGAAGAAAGAGGAGGCTTTTGTTAACCCTGCATTTGATTTTTATGAGAGCGATAGCGACAATGATGAAGATATTTATGCGCCGGAAGATGATTATTGTAACGTTTTCGATATTTTTGAAGACATTGAACATTAGATATCATGAAACATATAGTTAGTATTTCTTTACAGTTATGTTAGTATTATATACAATATGTTTTAAAAGTGCGGAGAACAAAAAAAATCGTTAATAAACAAACTAAAATGTTGGATTTTGTTGTCTTTTCCAAAAAAGGAACAAAAAAAGACATCGATTTGACCATTTGCAAAATTAAATTCCTGCGAAATACATAATATTCCTTGATTCGCAAAATTTTCTGACAATAAAGTGTACATGGAAAATCTCCGATACAAATTACCTAAATAATTGTGTTGTAGAGCTCACGGAGAGTAAAACAGTAGTCAGTATTGGGTTGTTTTGGATGATGGAAAGCAGTGTTTTTTCTTCTAGCACGTGTTATGCGCGTGAGGTGTTAGTTGAAGCACGTGACATATGTTAGTTGAAGCACGTGGCACATCAGTACACAAATATAAATGTTTTGTAGCTCTAAATAAGCATGTAACATTCTAGCGTGTAAAACGACGGCATCCCCGATGAATGGACTACACTAATTTCTTTTTATAAGCAAGACAGCTATAAGGATAATTACGGTAAAAAGTACAAGAAATTAAACATAATGCTACCGTATGAACAAAAATTCCCAATTTTTTAAAAATGCCTTGTTTTGAAGTTACCTTAATGTAGTTTATTAATGAGAGGGTAAATGGGCTTATTAAGAAATGCGAAAATATTAAATGATTAGAAGATATGAGTAAACTTAAAACAAAGCTAAAAATTATACAAGAGAAAATTTTTTATACACTGTATATAATTTACATTTCAAGAGAAATTACCGGCATATGCATATAAGCATAGTTTCTACCCCTGGTTTCCATATACATAAGCATAGCTATAAGCATATTTTTACAGTAAAAATTGTAAAATTGCTAAGCACAGCTACCGTAAGGTCATTTCACAGTCTTGCTTATAAAAAAAAATTAGTGTACTCGTGTGTGAAAAGAATTAAATTTGAATAAGATCTATATTGTCTTCGATTGGCAGATTTTGGTGGAATTTGTGAGGAAAGAAACATTTTTTTTTCACTGATTGAATTTTAAACTCCTTATTGTCTTTTGAAGTTAGGGGTCATTCAAATAGTACGTTCGCTCAAATTTGCCTATTTTTACCCCTTTGTTCTTCATTGTTTGTTTTGATTACAACCCCCTGCGAACGTTTGTTTTCACCCATACCCCATACCCATACTTTCTAAAATTTTCTGGTGTTAGGGAAATACCGACGAAGAAACTCTTTTGTTGTGGTACATAAAATGTTGAATCAAACAAAACAAATCATCAATCAAACAAGGAGTTTTTCTTCTTCGGCAAATGAAGATTGTAGAATCTCATGGTGACGGGCACTTCGTCGTTATCATGAACGTCCATTCTGTTGTCATTGTCGCCGGCGGAATCTTCTGTTATAATATATGTATGTACCATATATAAATTAAACAATATCAATATTCATCATCAAAAATGTCAAAGATATTGCTTTCCTCCTCCTCTTCTTCGTCTTGTCCCGTTTCGTCTTCCAGTTCCTTGTATTCGTCCTCTGCGGTAACAACATCACCATTCTGCAGAAGTGAAAAAATTGTTGTAATCGTGACCATGCATGAAGGAAGAGAAGGTCTTCTTTGATATCTTTAATGCTTGGATTGGTTTCTTTGATGATCCAGGCTTTGTTGAACCGCTCCTGGACGAAGTAAACATCATCATGAGGCTTCCAATGATGCAGTATATAATGACTACAGCAATGACATTTAGCGTAATGTATATGACCCACTGAATTTTTAAAGTGGTCACAAAACCTCTCAAATGTCATTTCTATGTCAGCTGGTCTACCTGCAGAAGATCCTCGACCCTTCTCGTTCAGACTAAAGTTTTCCAATACATGTAGAATGATGAACAGCTTCCTGAGCAACCAAGTCCGTACAACTCTCCATTCTTGCAAGTATTTTCTTTCCCCATTCACTTACTTTATCGGCAACAGATTTACAATTGCAATCAACGATGTTCGTTAGCAAAGTCCATTAACAAATGCTCTTCTTTAAAGTGTGATGACGAATATTGATACTGTTCAATTTATATATGTTACGCTTGCTATGTTTAAAAGTATTGAAGAATAAATCCGATGATGACGGAAAATTTCAAATTTATCTGAAATTTAGATTTACCTTTTTTTGATCATTTTCATGGTTTTTGGCTATAGAAAAGGTTGTTCCCCATAAAAAATGCTAAAAAATGGTATACAGTATGTCGTATTTTGAAAAACTTAAAATTTTCATATTTAAGGGATTGTGACGTCGGAAAATGGGCCCAAAATTGGGTTTCCTATTGTCCGATTGATGGAAATTTTTTGTTGAGTCATCTACATAGCATAGAAAAGCTCTGAACAAAGTTTCAGCTTGATAAAAAATTTTTCCCACACTCAGACGACTGCACTATAAGAAATGCTTTGCATTGCAGCTCTCCTTCGGTCGAATTCGATTGACATGGCGCGCTGGACTTTAAAAGAATGCTTTTACACTCGGTTGTTGATTCTATAAAAAATCAGTAAAACGAACGTTTGTTTGGGTGCGCACCTCTGCTAAGTATTGTTCGCTTTTTCACTGACCCCCTCCCCCTCTCTCCGTACGAACGTACTATTTGAATGACCCCTTGCCTTATATTGGTCACACGACACCTAGAACTGTCGAAGATAGACAATTTTTTTGTTCTCTGCTCAAAAGAGCGATTTAGCGGAGCATTGAAATTAAAAATAATAGGATTTCAAAGAGATTAGAGGCTGTGTATAAGGTATTGTACTTTTATGATATAATACATATTTCTCTTTGTAAAATAAGACCTTATTAAGCTTATTAAAATATTTGAGCATTGTTGAATGAGTTTTTATTCTTTCTTATTACATGTGGATTTATTCAGCGTTGGTGTGTTTTTGTGTTTGCATTAGAATATTTTTAGATAGGCGATTGCACTGGGTTTGTATTTTTAACGTTAACTCAACTTTAATCTGCTCGAAAACAATTCAATTTTACAAATTTTACAACAAATTTTACAATACAATCTCTCTCTCTCTCTCTCTTGCAGTCAGTCGATGCGACAAAGACTATTTCATGGTCTTGGCTTTGCTTTAATTGCAGATCTCCATGCAGCTCTGTTGTTTGCCGTTGTCTGCCAGGATTTTAGGTTGATATATTTGCATTTCATAAGATCTCTTCATTTGGGATTTTGTCATACCAATTGATACTCATGATGACCCTCAGTTGTCTCATCATATATGCACTTAGCTTCTTAATCTGTATCCTGTATATTGCCCATGCTTCAGCTCCATAGAGGAGACTTGAGAGTACTACTGCTCTGTAGACTTTACACTTCACCCTGATTGAAACGTGTCTATTTTTCCACAGCCTGTGCTGAAGTCTTCCGAAAGCCATGCTTGCCTTGCCAAGTCTGTTTTGGAGCTCTTTATCGATCTTAGCTGAACTTGAGACAGTACTCCCCAGATATGTGAAGTCAGTGGCATGTGCAAGTGGTTCTTTGTTTAAGGTGATCACATGAGGCTCTGGAGGGGATTGAATGAGTTTGATTGGTTGGTACAGACATTCGGTTTTCTTGATGTTAATCTTCAAGCTGAACTGAGCTGCTGCTGTAGAAAATCTGTCCACGAGTTCCTGCATTTCACTGGCGCTGTGTGCCACCAATGCGCTGTCATCTGCAAACAACATCTCTCTCACTAGGTATGTGGTAGTGCGGGTCTTTGATTTAAACTGTGTCACATTGAACAAGTCTGCTCCATGTCTGGTCTGTATGTAGATCCCTTCTCTTGAATCCTTAAATGCAATTTCTAGCATAGCAGTCAGGTATAGCGAGAATAACGTTGGTGCGAGCACACATCCCTGCTTAACACCATTTGTGACAGCAAACTCCGGTGATGTATCTTTCCCTTGTACTACTTTTGCCTGCATTCCATCATGTAAAGCTTTTATCAAGTTGACAACCTTCTCAGTACAGCCAAACTTCTTGAGCACATTCCAGAGGCCTTCTCTGGATACTGTATCAAACGCTTTGGTAAAATCGATGAATACAGCAAACATTTCCATGTTATGTTCGATACATTTTTCCTGGATTTGCCGCAAGCTGAACACCATGTCAATGGTACTACAGTTATTCCGAAAGCCACTCTGTGTCTCAGGTAAGATGTTCAGGGATATCTTGTCATTTATTCTGTTGAGGATTACACGGGCCATGATTTTACCAGCAATCGATAAAAGAGATATGCCTCTGTAGTTTCCACAATCCTTCCTACTGCCCTTTTTAAAGATGGTCATGATGTTTGCGTCCTTCCAGTTCTGTGGCATCTGCTCGTTTTTCCAGATGTATCCAATCAAAACGAATAGTTTCTCTTTTAGCTTTACTCCTCCATACTTCCACACTTCTGCAGTGATTCTACATCCACCAGGGGTTTTGTTTTCCTTGCTAGCAGCTATTGCATCAAGTAGTTCTTTAAAGGTTGGTGGGTTATCAAGGCTATAATCAGCTGGTATACTTGTAAGTCTATCAAGAGCATTCTTGTCTACAATGCCTGGCATATTTAGCAGCTGGTCAAAGTGCTGTGAAAACCTATTCAGTGTATCTTTCTTCTCTTTTAGTATTGTCACACCATCCAGCCCAATTAGTTGATGTGTCCCTCTCTTTTGTGGCCCATAAACCTCCCTAAGGCCGCCATAAAATGTTTTCATATCATTTTTGTCTGCTGCCTGTTGGAGTTTCTCTGCCTTTTCCTCCCACCATTTTGACTTTTTTTCTCTTGTGTATTTATGAAGCTTGCTTCTAGCCTTGGCAAGCCTAATAGTGCTTGATCTAGTTTTTCTTTGTAGTTCTTTCGCTCTGGCCTCATCTCGTTCTTTAAGTAAGTTGTTTAGCTCCATATCATTCCCATCAAACCAGTCTTGATGTTTCCTTTCTGGTTGACCTAGGACCTCGTTTGCAGTACTGTAAGCAGCTTGTTTCAACTTGAGCCACCTCTCTTCCAGATCCATATTCTCATCATCCTTGTAATCCATGGCGTTATCCATCTTCGTTTGCAACTCCCGAAGTACTTCCTCATTCTTCAGCTTTCCCAGATTCAGCTTATGCGCTGGATTGCCTTTCGTCTTCATTATAGTTCTTCTAAGCGCGAAGGCTATCTTAGATCGAATCATCATATGATCAGTTGAGCAGTCGGCACCTCTCATTACCCTAGTGTCCAATATGTCACTTTGATCTCCCTGTTTTGTTATTATATAATCCAACAGGTGCCAATGCTTTGAACGAGGATGCATCCAAGTAGTTTTGTGATGTGGTTTGTGCTTGAAGACAGTGTTTGTGATGACAAGCTGATACTCTGAGCAGAATGCAAGCAGCATCTCCCCATTGGAGTTATGTTTTCCAAATCCATTCATTCCAAGTACACCTGGCCAATTTTCAGATTCCTTTCCAACCCTTGCATTGAAATCTCCTGCTATGATTAGTTTATCCGAGATTGGTACATCTTTGACTACCTGCCTCAGTTTGCTGTAGAACTCTTCAGGGGCGGATACAGACGTTATGAACATGATGATTTCATAAGGTCAAAATTTTCAATGTAATAAAATGAAAGAATCGGTGTTAATTTTACCCGGTTTGTGGCCCGCCGACGCACGTAGCATTAGCACGCATCGTGTATTATTTTCTTATTTGCAACAGCAAAACGTGCGTTCCTTTAAGCTAATTTCTGCCTTTCATTCTGCGATACTACTTTTAGCATTAATTTTCATCTTCATCAGTCTCATGGACATTTCGTGCGTTTTAGACCTTGATAACCCAGAAAAAAGTGCTATGATTTCAAGCACATCATCAGAATAAGCGAGCTTTTAACCTTATGAAAGTTATGAAGATAAATATTTGTGTATGAAGATAGATTATATGCTCGCTATAAATTTGTTGTTTTGGTATTTTAAAAATGGCACAGTTGTTGTAGACAGACTGAATAATGTTTCCATCCAGCAGAGCAAATGTGAAATCTGATTTACACAAGTTGGAGTTTCTTTTAAAAGAATGCATTTTTTTACAATCATTATCAACACCAGTAAAACAACTGGGGAATAGATATAAAAATAATTTTAAAAAAGCTATCAATGAAAGTAGAAAATATAAGACAACAGAAAATTTGGAATTCAATGTTGATGAAAAGGCTGAGCATATTATTAAAGTGAATTGTTTAGATGAACTTCTTTTGGACCCTGATAAAAAATGAAAACAGCCATTGCAGTAAGTTTATTATTAGTATATTTCCCCTTAAAATTTAGAGCTAGCAATTTGATATTTATACATACAGCTAATATATTTTTTTGTGGGTATATATTTTAGCTAGCTATCAAGCTACATGATTTTTTTTTATAAGCAACTTAGGATTTATTTTTTACAGCTAGAATTCTGCTATAATTGTGCTTGTCAACATTTTATCGGAAAGTGTCTAATTTTTACATTTTTAACGAGATAATTACTTTATATTTGATTCGACATATTTTCCTTACATCTCTATAAATTTAGTTTCACTTTTCTGTACAGATATATAGTATTCAGATGCTTTTATACAGAATTAGGTAAACGAGTTCCACAATTCTATGATAAAGTACTCTATAATAAGACTTCTTAAAGTTTTCTTTGAGTTTCCTACCGACTATCACGAAACATTAAATAAATGTGTGTATATTTGTTGTATATATTTGGATAAGTTTCCATTGTAACTTTTGTTGTTTTGGCAAAATGATTAAATAAATAAATCTCAATTAACTCCAGTTTTCCCGGAAGTGCCAAAGTCGAACATCGATCAAAGTCGAAAATTTTTCTTCTGCCGCCAACCATAGTGGCGGCCTTAGTAAACACGTATGCTGTTTGAAATCTTCATATAGTCGCTAAAATGTCTGTATCCGCCCCTGCTCCTCTTTTTTCTCTTCAGGGTTTGTCATCGTTGAAGCATAGACACTCACAATTGTTGCATAGGTATTATTCCTGAGTGGCAATCTCATTGTGATGATTCTGTCACTTATAGCAGTTGGTTCCTGATTTAGGAGGGAAGCGATTGAATTTTTGATGGCAAATCCAACCCCTGCCTCTCTTCTTTCTTCCTCTTTTCTTCCACTCCAAAAGAATGTATAGCCATTATCAACCAGACTGTCATTAAGAGGCAAGCGAGTTTCACTTAGAGCAGCTATGTCAATGTCGTACCTACTCAGCTCTTTTGCAACTAGTGCTGTCTGTCGCTCAGGTCTCTTTGAACGATCTCTGTCCATCAATGTCCTCACATTCCATTCTGCCAGTCTCAAAAACCTCCGTTTTTTTCTCTTGCGTCCTAGCTCATTTGTCACTGACTGCTGGAGCGGGAACGAATCAGCGCAAACCTTGTCAACCCGGGCGACGTTCGAGCCGGTATGGGTTTCCACTTTTGTTGTCATAATACCATAAAATTGCATGCGAATTTTTTAAGTGATAATTGGCTTTCGCAGTACCAAATTCACTCTCTCGGCAGAATGGGAATTTTTCTAGCGGCAGGAACTGGTCAAGACAAGCTAGCATTTCCATCCTGCTGCAGCGGCTGGCCGGTATATAAGTCGGTCTGTACCCGCCCCTATGTGCTGCCACAGGGCACCTATTGAGCGTTTCCCCACAGAGGTTTTTTGTAGATATTGTTTTTAGTTCTACATGGATGCTCAATTCACCCTCCCCACACCTGTTAAGGTGTGGGGGTTGTCAGTTTAGTCGCTGACGGCCCGACCCATGGTGCAGGTAGTACCGGGTTCATGGTTTACCGGTAGCAGGAATCAACCTGACCTGACTCAGCAATACAATACAATACATACAATACAATACAATACAATACATATAAACAATATTTTATTAGTAATAAAAGAATATTATTAGTCGTCAGAATTGATAGATTTATGTTGAACGATCTAGCATAACAACGCAAATTAAAAATATGAGTATAAAGTATTTCCCCCCACAACCAATCCAGTTTTATATTTTCAATCCAATGAACATCCTATTCATTAAAACAGATTGAGCACAATGTTTTATTTAATACAATCTCGATTCAATTTACTTGTCAAGATAGAATATTCTTGATAATTTCTGTTTTCTAAGAAAAGGTTGGTTGGGATAGCTCAGGTAGAGCGCTTGCAAATTCGGATTTCTGAGGTTGCGAGTTCAGATCCTCCCGGCCTCGCCGACTCAGCAAATGAGTAGCATTTCGATGCGGTAAAGTAAGGGTGTTGGTGGTAGGAGTGGCGCCCACCCCAACAGTTACACCCAACGTCTTGCGCTAACGAGAAGGAGATAGACACCCCCGTTTACGCCCGTTACCAACAATAGGGTTATTTCGGCTATAAAAAAAAGAAAAAAAGTCTTTTTTATTGTTGTTTTTTTTAGAAAAATCTTCAAATTAGAAAATCAACCAAGATGATAAACTGGAAAACTACTTTTTGGTTAATTTATTCTTTGCTATCATTGATTCAGATAGCTATTTGGCTTTGCTATCGCGATGAAAGCGACACTAAAATGGTAGATTTGCGAAACAATGCCACATTGATTCATCCAGTTTCAAGTCAAATCTTTAAAGAAATATTGTTTCAACCGGATATGCCCAAGAATCAAATTTTCCTGTTAATTTCGGTGACTTCAAATCCAGTAAATGTTGCTAAAAGGGAAACAATTCGCAAAACATGGGCAAACTGCGAGAATTTAGCGAAAGTTTCCCTGGAATCGCAATACTTACCATCGACGGTCAACTGCAAAAGAATATTTCTGACGGGTACATCAAAGAGATTCAACATAACCAAACAGAGAAAGGAAGCAGTCCTTCACAACGATATGCTAGTTTTTAATTATACAGACAGATATAAGGAGCTACATTTTAAAACTCTTTCCATGATTCGATGGGGAGCTTCAATTAAACCAATATGGCTGCTGAAAGCAGACGATGACGTATACATGCATGTACCTCGTCTTATTTTGCAACTCATTGAAATTAAGGCAGAAAGATTTTATGGCGGAATAGTTATGGAAGGACGTAATGCATCAAAACATGTGCAAACACTTTACCCCAAATTGACTAGAGTGGAAGAATATTGCACAGGTTTATTCTATGTTTTTTCGTCTGATGTGCTCGCAGAGATTGTAAATTCAACTAATGTTTACACAAAGCCTTTCGCTGAAGATCTGTATATTGGGTTGTTGGCAAAACACGCTAACATAAAACCGCAAACAATACAACGTTTTATACTTTTCTCTTTTGGAAAATCTAATCGATATCGCATACCAGATTGCGTTTTGAAAATGAGCGTGGCTGTTGGTCATTATCTTTCAGCAGAAAATATAACAAGTGTTCATTCGAAAATGAAGTCGTTTGAAGAAAACCCATTTTATCGTATTTATGTTAGCTACCTACATCTATCAGGAACCTTGCAGGGGTTTTCACCCTCCTCCACATTTCCAAACGCTAGTCATATTTTCCCTCAAATAATGAACATAATATGTGATTCAGTATTTACTTGAGAACGAAAAGAGAAATACTCGTAAATACTCGCCGTTTATTGATAAAAAAATTTTTGGAATTATTTTTATTATCATGTAGAGGATTTACATTTTTGTAACAAATATTTTTATTATTAACATATGTCCAGTAACATAAAAAGCCTACTCTCTGGTCTCTAATAGACCTCCCCCCCGCGAATTAATTTTGGGAAAATTTTCAACCCCGGACATTCTTAATCCACCCTTACCCCCCGCTTATTAATTTTGACAAAAAATATCCAGCCATGACATTTGTTATGTATTGTTTTTTTTCACGTTTGAGATTTTTACAAATAAGATGATCCGAATATGTGAAGTCGTTGCATTGTAGTTTCGCAAGAAAGATAAGTTTAAGATAAGTAATGTATGAAACAACGTGTATAAGTGAGAGTACTCACTAGGGAGGAGTTTTGTTTTTGTTTCTTTAGCATTATATATACTAAATAATGAACATTAAAACTTATTATTTGTTATTATTATAAATTGAACTGTTAAGTGAACTGAACAAAATTAAAAGTACATGTTACCAGCGCGATAGCGTGCTCCTGTGTTTAAAAAAAAATATTAAACGCGCTCTGCGCTCCTTAATCTTTGTTATCATTATATTTCATAACTTTTGATATGTTAGAAAATATGTAAAAGAAACAAACAGGTTTATCTTTTGTTAATTTGTTAATATTTTGTTTAGACCTTAAAACTATCTTATTTCTACAAATTTTGGCGGGAAGAAAATTTGGCGTAATTGGCGATTTTGGTCTGAAATCGCCAAATTAAATCCGCGCCAAATTTAATTTTTTCTTCCATCGCCAAATTAAATCCGCGCCAAATTAAAAATATTTCATCTATCGCCAAATTAAAACCATGAGAAATTCAACTTTTTGTTGAAATAAAAGAAATATACAAAAAACAGCTTGTCTTTCTAGACAATCTTACAAAAGAAATATGCAAAATATAAGCAATGAATGTAAATAATGATTATAAAATTAAACTAATCAATAGTTATAACACTCCATTGTTGTTCTTCTTTCTTATCCTTGTTTTTCTTTCTATTAGCACCCGCTGGAAAAAAGTTTCTTATATCTTGGTGACTGTTTTGAGTCACTGTAGCTTTCTTCTTTTTCTTTTTTGGCACTGGAACTGCATAATGTTCACGTTGTGTTGGTGCCAGCTAATATGACTCAACTATTCCAGCCGCTAAATTAAATCCACACCAAATTAAAAACTTTTTGTCCATGTAACATGTTTGGGGTTGTTAACATGTTCATTTAAGATTCTATTGTAATGCTGTTGTTTGACGTTTTCACCAAATTTGTTGTTTATCAAGACTATAGAAAGAAGACGAACACAGGATAGTATCGTTTGAACTGTGGGTGTGGAGGCGTGTATTGCGTGTTAGTTGGAAGGACAAGAAGACCAACATCTGTATACGAGAAAAAGTGGGCGTGCGGGGTGATCAGGGTCTACTACCTGAAATGAAGCGTCGAAAGATGGCGAAATATGCACACTGGAAAAGAAGACCGGAGAGCTTAGTGGCTGCAAGTATCGAGGGGGATGTTCAGGGCAGAGGCAAGCGAGGAAGACGAAGGATGGGCTGGATCGACAACATCAAGGACTGGACTGCGGGAGGAATGTAGGCGGCACGAACGGCGGCGACATAATATGTCTACGGCCCCTTGATGGGCTATGACACAACACATGTTCAACGAAAGAAATTTCTAACAAATTACCGATGATCGAGAACTCTTATGTTATCTAACGATACCAAACAGGAGAGATTGCCCCGAGATAAATTACTATAAACAATCGATATAATATCAAATTAGGGCTCCTACTTATAAACTACTTTAATGGCAGAAAATTTGAAAAAAAATCGATGCCGCGAAAATAAGTACCCGCGAAATTTAGTACTAGTTGTTGGTTGACTGTACTTTTCTTAAACAGGTCAACATAGACCTTATGTCGCGTGATCTGGCTTGTCTTGGGCCTTGGGTCAGTGGGAGCACTTTTTTGCTTCTTCTTTGAAGTGTTGACTTCTGGTTCTGATTCCTCAACGTCATTAAAAACAAAGGACTCCATCATGATGCTTTCTTTCGGCTCTATGTATAAAATTATTCAACACGTTATTTATTTATTTATTAACTTCATTGTTTTATAAAGTTTCTTTCTTTACTTTTATAATCTGCAATAAATTTCAAGTTCTCATTAGATCTTTGTTTTGAAAAGAGAATTGCCGATACAAATTTTATCACCAACACGATGCGAAGAAATTACGTATACGAAGAAACAGATATTCAATTACCAGTTAGTTTAAAAATACCAATCTGCCACGTGACGTATTTACAGTTATCTGTGTTTTAATTGGTGTTAATGTATTATGTTAGGTTAGGTTAGGTTGGGTTGGGTTGAATTGAGTTGGGTTGAATTGGGTTGAATTGGGTTGGGTTAGGTTGGGTTATGTTGGGTTGGGTTGAGTTAGGTTATGTTGGGTTGGGTTAGGTTAGGTAAGGTAAGGTTATGTTGGGTTGGGTTAGGTTAGGTTGGGTTGGGTTGAATTGGGTTGGGTTAGGTTGGGTTAGGTTAGGTAAGGTTATGTTGGGTTGGGTTAAGTTAGGTTAGGTTGGGTTGGGTTGGGTTGAATTGGGTTGGGTTGGGTTGGGTTAGGTTAGGTTAGGTAAGGTTATGTTGGGTTGGGTTAAGTTTCATTTTCTGCGTCCGCATTATTGTTCAAATATATAAGAGTATCAGTAGTTTAAAATTATTTTTAGGTTTAGTGTCATACTATTTGAGATTCGCAAATCATTATCATTAAACCAAAAAGGTCTCCCATGGTAATTTATGGCAGAAGGTAATAGGATACGTTCTACTTCCATCACATCACATTACTTTCCTCCACACTCAAGACGGAGTCCATCATTTTGAATATAAAAGTAAATCTACACCATTTCCGTCACAAAAACAAACTTTATTCAACCAATCAAATCGCTTTACGTGGTCATGCGCTGTTTTGCTTTCAATAACAGCATTTTTGTTTTAAACTGTAAAAAAAGTGTGTTTTTGAAGAGTTCAAAGAAATGCGAAAGATAGGAAATCTGTTATTATTAAAGTAGTATATACATTCAGACGCATGTGCAAATGTTGAGGGAACCTTTTGACACACCGGCATAGAAAATATGTCTTCCAAAATATTAGAAAAGCTAAAGCGGAACCGTAATATCATGATTAAGTAACTAAGCAACGGTGTTGTTGCTATAAACAAAAATGATTGTATTGAAGCAATTTATGAAATTATCAATGACAGTTGTATATAAGTTCAAAAAGTTAAAAAAGGATCAAAACTGCACAAAACGATTGCAACATTCCAAAATTTCTTTTATTGGCTGTTTCAATTACATTATTTCAATTACTAATTCTTTCTTAGGTGATTTTTTGAAACCATGTCTGGAACTTAACGATTTTACCTTTACTCGTGCGATCCAAGAAACAAAATGTCCAAGGTCTTATACGTTTTCTTTTGATGTAGAAAGTCTCTTTTACAAATATTGCAATGTATAAGCGTAAGTGTGGAACTTGTAGCCAACATGTTTTCCAGTAACTCAGGCATTGACCTATCTGCTAAATGATTTAAGAAAACTTTTTGAAAACAAGGCCTTAAAGGCCACTTGTGTGTAAAGAGCTACAGTAGAAGTGAAGTGGTTTTTAGATGACGATGAACATTTGATTTGAACAGTTAAAGTCAGAAGGAAAGCAAGTAGATGGAAGGGAGTTCCAAAGTCTAGATGTTCGCGGGAAAAAACTGTTCTTGTAGAAATCCATACAAATTGTAAATCTGTTGAAATCAATGTCGTCGGCACATCTGGGATGTAGCAACAGGATTATTTTAGTATTTTGGATACCGCCCCATGAGAATATCAACTCAGGATTAAAGAGGGTTTGCATATTGGTTGGTTGAGTTGAAAAAACAAACATTTCATTATAACATCAATTTATCTTGGTTGTATTTTTCTTGCTTTTAACCAGGAAACAAGAAAGAGGTCCCGTAATTACATCCTCCTGTGTAGGCAGAAGAAAACATGTCTCAAAAACACGTTTTTCTTATCATCAACGTATATTTTTCGTTATTTGTTAAATTTACAAGATTATTTAAATTCATTTTTATTTTGTTAATATATGTAATTTTTACCCAGTAGAATATTTTGTTCAGGAAATCGTAGGTTATTGAGTTTTTGGGATAGACATTTTCTCTGGATCCGCCATGAAGTTTGTTTCTACTCCATTATCTCAAACCTTTCAGTGTCAACAGCCGAGTAAAATGAAGTGATCAATTTTTATTTTACCATGCAGAACAATACATCGAATGAACATCAAATTAAAAAATAACAATAAAATAGATACTTTTAGACAGCATATATGTATAAAAAATGATCCCTATTTACAGACGTTTGTTGACCATCAAAGTTGAAAGATTTATAGACAAAAATGCATTGACTTTACTTGCTTGACAAACTGTTATTAACAGAGGTATGCAGAAAACGGTAATAAAGAAGGGAAAGTACAAAAGTTTTAAAAAATGCACTCTGAATAAAATCTGATAACATCGTATGAAAAGATAATTTTCTCCTTTGTATTTAGAAACTTCCTATAAAACATTCGCTTACATTTACACAATCCGAAATATATTCCGAAGAGCAACAATCCATTTACAATCTTTTTGCTTTTACCTCCCAAATAAATCAAGGTATACCTGCGAAACAAGTAATACAATTTTTTCTATTACACCATTCAAGTAACTTAATGTATGCAAAAGTTTGGAATAAATAATGACTGTAGATTAATAAATTAGTCATAAATTATCACCTATTCTGCCTATCATTGACGTTCATATCGTATTGTAGTAAATTTTAACTTACGAGGTTTCTTTTTGCATATGTAATTGAAGCGGTCAATGCAAGGGTAGTCATTCCACTTCCCGTTCGGTTTGATCAATGCACAGTCTTCGTTTTGCAGCAAGCCACCGTTGTTCGGGTCACCGTCGTCCCAATTAATGAATGACGTTGTTGTCGTGCTAGAAAACACACAGAATGTCATTACGTCAGAGATCAGTGACGTCAGGATTTAGAAAATTTGACGGAAAAGTCTATACTCGCATAGCTCTAATATCATATTTCTCAATGAAAAGAAACAAAAATGCTAAGATAATTCTCGGATATAAATTTTAGCATTTTTTGTAATTCGTCAAACTGGAAATGAGACAACGCAATTTAAAATTCCTATAAGTTCCTTTAATTAGTGGACTTAATGAGACCAGTGGAGTAAATAGGTATGTACAATCCAGCATTGGTAAATATGACCATAAACCTCAAAGCTGCCTCCTTACTTATTAATTACTTATAATTCTTGAATGACGTTGTCGTGCTAGAATACATACAGAATGCGTTGAAGTGAGTTATTACGTCAGAGATCAGTGACGTCAGGTTCGGTGTCTATTCACATAGATGCATTACTGTATATTATTTCAATGAAAAATAGAAATACATCTTAAGATAAGTCTTAAATTGAGAAGAAATCATTAAACGGGGAAACGTGCTGTTTAGAGAATATTTTGGTTAACATAAATTGATAACCATCAGCATAAATTATTGATAACGCGCATAAATTAGTAGCAGAAGCAGATATTACCAGACATTAATTACCGTGGATGTACGCATAAATTAATAAATATGCTCATATATTATGTATTTAACGGCTCACTTGTCGCTCCAGGACCATCTCCCTTCCGACCTTTCGTCACTCATTCCCAGCCACATGTATTTTCCCAGCAACAACTCGTCTTTGATGAAATTCTGCTCTTCGTCTGTGGTCACACTCACGAGATCTGCAGAGTTAGAGAGGCAGTCATCTCGCGCTCCATACCAGTTAAAATAGTTGCGTTTTACTCGATAGCATGCGCCGCCCTCCATCGTATGCTCGAAAAAACGCCAACCAATGTCGCACTCTAAACGATAAGCACGTGCGACAACAAAGATTTATTAATACTAAAAAGTTTTTTTCCCACAACGAACGCCATCAGGAATTCCAACGTAGAATTGAAATGTTACGAAAAGGATAATCGGGCACTAGCATTAAATATCGAAATGCAGAACTAAACAATTACAAACAGAGTAACTAGGAAACATTACTACTAAAATATTCAACAAGGTGAACCACATCTTTTTAAGCGGAATCTATAGAACTTGACGCTATTTTATATGGGGAAAATAGTAGCATAAACGCATAAAGCTAATTATAGATTGTTTGTGTTCCACTTTGCGTGAACCTTAGTTCCTCATATATATTCAATCGAAGTTGGCATGGAGGAGGTAAAACAATCATAAAAAGTTAGTTTTGTAAACTCGTACTTTTCGAGAAAGGAATGTTGTCTTGGAGAACGATGGGAAATGGCTTGGTGGATCTTTGCTTCTGCGCCTTCCATGAGAGCTTAAAGCCACTTCGCTCGGATGAATTATCCGAGTGAAACTTGATCATGGCGCGATTGGTACCAGTCTTCAAAACACCTGAAAGCAAAATTATCAGTTGATTGTTAAATATAAATGGAATATAAAAAAATATACAAAACCAAAAATATTCATTTTCAAGCAATCCAGAGAAAGTTTTCTAAAAAAAAAATCTTAAAGTTAAAGAACAAAGTAACAGTCCTTTATAAGTACCATAATATAAATGTCTTCTGGTGGCCCATAGAAAATCTGGCAAGAAACCATGTAACTCTTATTACATCATATTTTGCAGATGATACTACATTGGATTGGCACACCCTACAAGAGCATAATTCGTTTTAAAGCTTCTCACCTACGCGTGTATTGTTATTTAGAACTCACTTATTTATTCACTGAAAATGGTTTTTATATTTTTTGTATTTCAGAAAGGTTAGACTGATAAAGAGCCAATTGGTTGTGACAAACGTGACGGCAAATACGTTGAGTGAAAACGGGGGAAACGTATTCAAGTAAGCGTCCTTCTTTATAAACATATGTAATTTATGTTTCTTAGAGTTTTAAGGGAATATACGAATGTAGTTCTACATTTGAATGTCAAATAAATTAAAAAATGAGCTAAAAAGTTCGTTTTAAAGCATTCTTACTTTTTGCTTCTGTGTTCAATAAAAATGGTTTTGTTACAATTGAAAAAAGTTCTGGTTAGAGAGATGTAGAGTTCATTGGTTTTTACAAAACTGGTTTTGTAAAACACAGTATATAAGGGGTTGACTGGACACAAAAAGGACGTACTCTTAACAGGGTCCAGTCCACAATATCTACCAATCCGCAGCGACGTCCGATTCCATCCATCGCGAACTTCCAAAGAGTCGTACTTGCAGATGGAATGTCGCTCCAGATCAAAATGGATGAACTTTATGCGTATGTAGTAGCCCTCCGGCACCTCCAGCAACCAAATACACGATTTCTCAGGTGGGTAGGTTTCAGGGAAGTTCGGGCTGCTTACGTTACCTTGAGTGGAACGAATCAGACCACCACAACCTAAGGACGATGCGCATGTTACAAGAGTAAAACAGATAAACCAGCATGGAAAAATGGATGAGTACTCTGAAAGTACCACCATGTTGAAGTTCATGTTGAGAAGAAGATCGAAAAACTTTACAAGTCTATAGTTTGAAAAGGGAGAGAAAATGAATTGATACTTGAAGTAAGTTTTGCTGCTTCAAACGCAACTTTATACCCCAGAAAAACGGTATCTGAGGTTAGGGTTGTGAGAGAGTTGGCCTTCCATGCTTACCCTCTGCTTCTCGTTCCTTCAATTCCCATGACGCTCTAAAACCAGCCTTGTTTTCCTGTCCGTCAGTGACCATGTTCAACCAGAGTCTGGAGCCAAGAGAAAAGATTGGTAAAGGGATCTCCCTGCCGCAGAACAGACCCAGCGTTCTTCCATTGGCGTCATTGTCTCTAACTATTAGATAGTCGAACTTGCATTGTTCGGATAACTCTGTCATTAAGAAAAGCGTAAATTTTAGATGTAGCTGGCTAATACAACGTCTTAAATCACCACTTAAAATCACCAGATGTAAATGTAGCTGGCTAATACAACGTCTTTTGAAGATTAGAAATAATTTATATCAGTGCATATGAAATTTCCGATAAAATAGAAAATCAATATCAAGCTAATAATGATTTGGTTCCCTAAGAATGAAGCCCGGTCATGTCATTGAGTGACATAAAATCCACAAAATGGCGTACATCAATAAAACAAAATCACCTACTTTCAAAATCAAAACTAGTGATGGAGAGCAGGATCTGATCGCGCTTATTCCCCTCGATTGTCCAGGTGCAATTTGTGTAACTCGGATAATTAGATGGATAATTAGGCGAGTAAAACTCACCCTTGTTGCCTCTTAACACTCTACCGCATTGAGCTGAACGAGAGTGCAACAAATGTGGTGAACTGTAGTTTGTTACACAAAAACGTATGTTTGAAGAATAACAGTTGTTCTGTATAAGAAAGCAAAGATGTAACATCTAAAGTCAAACGCATACAACTATCCACATTTCAAGCAAGTTTACAGATACTTTATCTCAATCCATCGCACTATTTTTTTGTGGTATGAAGTTCTAAATAAATTATTTATTTTTACTTTTGAAAGAACGAACGAGTTGATTATCTGAAACCCTGGATATTAAGTAAGATTGGAAAAGAATGATTAGTGCTCATTATTAAAAGCATGTGTGAGCGATAGATTGGAACAATCCTTTGAAAAGAACTTACGACATGGTTGTGAATTGCACTCCTGGTCACTGTAGATGCTACCTTGGCATGCTCTACCCCCATACATTGGCACCGGGTTGTTGCACAGTCGCAACCGCCTTTGTACTCCACCTCCACATTTCTTGTTGCACTTGGACCATGGTGTCCATGCACCCCACCCTCCATCGATGGCTGGAACGCTTTTCACAGAAGAGTGTGTGTCCTCCGTTGCACACAAGTAGTTGTTGTTCCAACCGTCCCTCCCTTCCTTGGCGTACCACTGGATGCAAACAAGATCCTTGACAGGACCATTGAAAGACCACCTATTGAATAGTCAACAATAACATAAACATGTTACGATGTTTCATATTTGTTTGAAGAGTGAAACTTTTTTTTCGGGTTGAAGGTAAAATAGTTGCACAAGAACACCTAAGGGGACGTCCACATTTCTATTATCATCAATTCTGGTGATCACGTCCTTTTTTGATGCCATAATTTTAGCCATTTGTGAACAATTGACTGAAACCCTCCCTCCCACCCCAATGACGTGATATGTGAACATAAACATATTTTTTGTCAGCAAAACGATTCATGAACCACATTAGAAAACAAAAACAATTTCGAATGTAAGAATGTAAGTAAGTACTTACGTAAAGTTGTAAGGAGCAGAATGAGGAATGCAGAGGTAGTTATCGTACCATCGTTTTCTGTGGTCCTCTTTTGGCTCAAAAATCTGCGTGCATTTCATGTTGTTAACAGGACCTTGATCAGACCAACGCATGTGAATTTTGCGTTTTCCTATGACCAATAAAAAAAATTCAGCATGAAACTGTAATTAAATTATAAAATAAAATTAAATTATTTAATACAATCTACAGACAATTATTTACCATTTGGTTCAAGTGAAATGTTTTTCAATTTTATTATTATTATTATTAAATTATTCAACACAATCTACAGACAATTATTTACCATTTGGTTCAAGTGAAATGTTTTTCAATTTTATTATTATTATTATAAACTCATAATGTCCATGTCATTAGGCATCCTTATATCTACAGACATATTCCTTTGCACTGTTGTGAAAAATCAAAGGAAAACTTTATGAAAAACAATATGAAGAAGATGTGGAAAGACCAAATTACGACTAACAATGTTTCATAAACATTATCTTAAACCATTATCAATAATAATTTAATAATGCTAAATTTTACTGGAAAATGTTGCAAAAAAATGGGAAAGTAGTTTTCGCGAAAAGTTAATAGAACAATTTATTTTTGTTTTGATTTAGTTTTGAGAATTCATAAATTTGTTCGTAAATTCCAATCCCAAGTTGTTTTATTCGATCACTACTAACTATACTACCCGTGTCTCTGAACTTTCCAGTGTATAATATAGTCAACCAACTTCCATTACAATATGAAAAAAAGATGTTATTTTTAAATCAACATAAACGGTTTTTTCACCTTTGTTGCAAAATGAGACGGTGCTCCACTCTTCGTAATCTGCTCTCTCATAAACTAAAATGCAATCATAGTCTTTTTCGTTGATGCTACGAATTTGCTGAAAACTGAACTCAAACGGGAAATTCGGCCAATCTACAAAAACAAAGCAATAAAAAGTTTAATTTTGTCATCGTACCTTTTGAATTTAATTATCATCAAGTTAGATCAATTTGTAACAATATAATTGAAGTGCTGTTCCTTGACACGATCTTCTAAATGTTGTTTTTTTTGAAATCATTTTGTCTTTATGTTTCTCTCATGTGTTCCTCCGTAATAATAATAATTCATATTTGAAGTGGATAATCCAAAAATCCCAGACCACGAGAAAGTGCTATAGTTGTTTCCACTGGGGTCCACTGTTAGAAAGTACATTTTCGTAACTTATAATTCGACCATTAGTCTACCAAATTTCCCTCACAAGGCTTTAGTTAACCCGTGATAAGTTTTTCGGGCACTTTCCAAAGGTGCAACGCGCTCAGGTAATTCTTGTTTTGAACAATTTTTTTTTGTATCTAGCGAGAATCGAACCTGGGCCATTGCGGCCAGAAACATAAGTTTCGACCACTAGACCATACGCGCAAATGACCACACCATCATCAAATTAAAATTTTCCTGGTGATATTAGTCATGCCTTAGAAATAACTTCTTCACCTAATGTTAAATGAATTTCCAGGACTCAAGTTATTATAAGTCATAACTAGGTTATCATTGCTGTTTTGATTCCATATTTTTAATGATGGCGGTAATATATTGTTACCATGGTGGATTTTTAAATAACAAAAAACTGGATGTATTTTGAGAAAATGTTGTTGCAACTTTCATAGGTGTGTCTCAATACATATCTTCTTCATCTAACTGATAAGCTTTATACAAATGCACCTTATAGTAGTTGAAAAGATCAAATGATAGCCTCACCAGGGCAATCCTGCATGTTACATATTCGTCTCTGAACCTCCGGACCTTCACATTGCTTGACACCATCTTTAAAACTTGCGCACACTCTAATTCTTTTCTGTGAGCCGCTATTGCAAGATTTATCACATGTCGACCAGCGCGACCATTTTGTCCATGTGTCATTTGTACCTGCAAAATATATTGTTTAAAACTAAAATAAATTTGACGCGAAGCTTAAATTTTGCGACTTCCCATTATATCATAATACAATAAAGAAATACATTTAATGAAAAATTTTAAATTTATTAAATCAATCACTTATTGAAAGTAAAAAGAAACAATATATTTTGTGAGGTAAAAGAATGATTGCAATATACTTTATTATACAAAATTGATTTGATTTAATAAAAAAAAAATCCTGAATTTTTACCCATTCTATGAGTATTTTGATCTTAATTTCCAATCGATACATTAAAACCCAAAAATTTCGGCAGATAAAATTTCAGAAAAAAAACTTCGGCAAACTTTTTAGAATTTCGGCGGACAAATTTTTGGCGAATTAAATTTCATACTTTTCAATATTATTTAAAAATCATTAGGGAAACAGTAAAAAACAAGTCATATTTGATCTTGATTTGATGAAAACTTTTCGTCCGATTTTAAAAAGTTTTAAGCCGACACTTTCTTGTTGTTTGTTGAAAACGAAAAATTCACGTTTAGTCACGTGATTTTATGGAGGAAAATATTTAAATGATTATGATTTAAATTTTGAGATATTTCAAGAAAACAGAACATATGTTAGTAGACTTTACACTATCCTTAAAGGGGAACACACAAAAAAGAAAATTTGTTAGATATTTCATATTTATCCTAAAATTCAGGAAATATAAATTTTACAACTTCATTCTGCATTAAACATGCTACTCATGCTTCCAAAAGTAATGAAATTTTTTCCCGCCAAAGTTTTTGGGTTTTAATGTACTACTGATTTACTACTGCGAAGATTGGTGTTTATAGGGAGAAGTGAAAACACAAATGGGCAATGATATTACGTCATATTTTGTGAAGTACAACATCTAAACAAGCTAATTCTAAATATCAATAAAGCTTCGTCAAAATATGTGCCGACTGAGGGTATTAAAATGGCTAAAACTAGACAAGGTATGTCCAGAAATGGTGACAATTAAATAAGGGCAGAATCACATTTACTCCATCCGAAACATTGCTACCATCAGCATAGTTCCCGGGTGGATTTTGCTTCAGCTAAGACCCAAAGCACTGTAGTAATAATGAAAAACAATTTGTTTACTAATCATCATCATCCTTTTAACGTTACTTTTCCATGCTTGCATGCGTTGGACGGTTTCAAAAGATGATTTTCTGATGGTTTATTGGTGCAGATTTAGATTGCTAAATGAAGTATTTAACACATGTCTTTGCAAAACAAGAGAAAATCGCCAATTGTGAAATGATAAGAAAACACTCATTCTTTATGATGGCAACAGAGAAGGTTATTGAGTGTCTCAATATCGTACAAGTAACGGTGACTTCAAACATAAGGTGTCTGCTTTTGCAGCTCAAATTGAATGCTTTAATGAAGAAGATGCAAAAGTGTTCAGTACTAATAGTACTTTACTAACGTCATTACTAAGGAAATGCTAAAACACATGATGTCACTACAATTAAAGTTAATCTTCATCCAGAAGGTTTAACAGCAGTTAAAAA
Source organism: Candelabrum cocksii (assembly GCA_963930725.1). Lineage (NCBI taxonomy): Eukaryota > Metazoa > Cnidaria > Hydrozoa > Anthoathecata > Candelabridae > Candelabrum > Candelabrum cocksii. The sequence goes on along the minus strand of OZ005677.1, from coordinate 1,508,427 downwards.
CAACAATGGGACTTGGGGATTGTATATATATGGGTCCTTTTTCGACCTCTTAAATGTAAAAAAAACACCATCCACTATTTAAAACCTTTTCTACAAGCATATGAATCTAATTTTTAATTATGAATTTATTTTTTTCAATTGTATTAATTTTTAAATTTCACATGGGGACCCACGATAATTTTCATCATGAGATTTTAATACAATGTTAATTTCCGATTTACATAGTATTTCCTTAAAAATGGTAGTGATTATTGCAATATTTTACCTTCTTGACATTTGTAAAGCTTCATTGTTTGTTGGATGTCCAATGGACTCAATTCATCATTTCCTAGTGATAAGACACCTGACTTCTTTGGCAGGATCGTTGGCATTTGATTTTTCGAAAACGCTTTGATACCATAGTGCATAATGGAATAGTAGTCGTATGGAATGTTAAGCGAATCGATACGGTAGTTATTGAACTTAGCAAAAGCAGGCTTGTACACTGAAATAGTAAATCCACTTTGTATACATTTCAGTATTATGGCGTAACAAAATGTATTATTTTCTCTTAATTTCATTCAGTTTTATTTATCATTATTCATAAATCATTACATCATTAAACTATAAAGCAAATATTGCTATTTTATCTTCACGAGGAAAGATCATATCTTTACAAACGTTTTCGTTTTAAAGAAGAACTAACAAGATAAAATGGCTTACAGTCTTTAATATTATCAGTGTATATTGTCACATATTCGTCTCGGTCAGGGCGGTTTTGTTCGTGCCAAAATCCAATCACATGACCAATTTCATGTACAATTACGCTTTTAAACATGCATCCATCACCAAGTGAGACAGTCTGTTTGCCACCTATCTTACCAACATCAGCATTACATCTAGGAAAATATCAATTTTTATAATCCCATCAATTTCAAAAATATTTATATGCTTCTATATTCTGTAAATATAGCTACATTAATTATTTACTGGCATACCATATAATTCCATAACTAAACCCTGGGATTATATTATAACAAAAACTTTTAAGGGGGCTTATTTGAGGGTAGGGACGGGAAGGTTTTATACATGGAAGGGGTATTGTGTAAACACTAATGTCATCATTTTCTAAGAATTCATTTACCCTCCTCCAATGGCAAACTCTACGTAATCAACTTCATTAGTTCTCTCCACAAAGCGAATGCAAGTACTAGTCTCCCAATCAGTGAAAGCTTCTTTTAATATTTGTTTTGCACGTGTAATTTTTTCTGAAACAATACCAGAAATGTGCTAATGTGTTTTAAATATGACTACATAAAAATGAAAGAATAAGCAAACTCACGAATATTTCGTGCAAACGTATAAGGAATGACAGCACCAGTCCAGAGACGTCCACTAAATCGTGTTGCTGCATCCTGCTGATTACTATTAGAATCTGATGACGATGCATAATTGAGCTTTATGTCAAATTCAATAATTTCTAAATAAAACAAATTATATCAATTTAGATAAGTTTTTGCCAATTCGACGAATAAATAATGCTACGTTGTGCTTTTCAAAATAATATATTTCGTGATTACACCAAAATCTACAGAGCGAAAGTCACTTCAAGATTGTGTAAAGTCGAATTAGCTTACTGACTGTTACTAGAATAAAATTAAAATATTACAACAAAATAATTACGATAATCTTTGATGGGAATCTGGCTAACATTTTATATGTAACTAAAATCGATCACCGTAAATGACCGATCTAACGCCCACTCCCGAACTGACGCCCCTACTGAATAAACGCCCAGGGTTAAAGTTAAATTTTTTAACTAACGCCCACTCCCGATTAAACGCCCATTCCCGAATAAACGCCCAGGTCCATAGAGAAAAATTAAAATAAATGCCCATGGGCTTTCATTTGATTCACAGTAGATTAAAACCATTGATTGTATTCAAAGGAGCAAAACGTGAAGCAGTCCTATTGAATCAAGAGTTTAAAGGTCGGTGTTTTGTTGCTTCTTCAGCAAATGGCTGGATGAACAAAGCGCTAACTCTCCATTATGTAAAGAATGTTCTCGGATCGCTTGCTTTCAGAAAACGGCTATTAGTATGGGACTCTTTCCAATGTCACATAATGGAGAATGTCAAAGAAGCCTTACAATCTGCGAAAGTGCACATGGCTGTCATTCCAGGGGCGTGCACAAAGCATATTCAAGCCCCCGATGTTAGCTGGAATAAACCTTTCAAGGCCTACATTACAGAAAAATTCGACCAGTGGTTAGCAGAGGGTTTGCACAAATTTACTGAAGCTGGAAATATCAAAGCAGCACCACGGCGGAAAATTGTTCAGTGGATTCTCGAATCGTGGTCACATCTATCAAAAGAAATGATTGCCAAGTCGTTCAAGGTTTGCGCCCTAAATCTCCCAACAAATGGCTCTGAAGATGACCAAATACATTGCTTTAAGGAGGGGACTTGCGAGGCAGGAGCAGAAAAGTTAAAAGCACAACTAGCTGTAATGACAAACGAGGAGATAGGTGATACCAATCCCTTTTCTTTCATTAATGAAGAAGATATGGAGGCTGCGACCCAGCCATTCCACCTCCTCGATGACGATGAAGAGAATGACGAGAAACTTGATATCATGTAGTCGACGTACATCTTCTCGATTATATTACTTTTGTTGATGGACTTTGTTTATTAACGCCCCTCCCTTACTAACGCCCCTCCCGAATAAATGCCCAGGGTAAAATTCGTTTGTTAAAATAAACGCCCAGGGCGTTTAATCGGTCATTTACGGCAATGTTTTTATTTTGTCACAAAAAGACAAAGAAGTTAAATTTAAATTTTGTTTATGTTTTAGACTACCATTTTTATTTCTACGTGAAATTAACCAATCAAATTTTGTTTACAATTTACAGCTTGGATTATGTAATAAATAAAAAACGAAACAAGTTTGATATTATTATTTGTGAAGATGCTAATTAAACTACTCACCGTTTTTAAGCTTTTCGCTTCCGGCTGCTTTTAAATTCGCAATTTCGATCAAATCCCAAGCGGTCGGATTACCACTCACATATTGAAGAGTCCATAAAACAAAACTGATAATGCTGGCAGTTTTCAATGCTTTCATTTTTTATTTTCGTATTTTATTTTATTTGTGAAATATCTCTAAACATGCGTTGTAGAGGTATACACAATAGGTCTATTAGAATAATGAAAAAGTATAATATCTTTTAAAAGGTAATAAAAGTAACGAAAAAACATATATTGTAAAACTAAATAAATGTTTTCATCAATTTCTATTCGGGTCAAATCTTCTAATATTTTAAACAAAAAATGGAGCTACAAAAAATATTTCAAAAATTAAAAATGCTCTTTCGGGAATATAATTAAATGATAACGATTGTTGTGAGAATCTTTTGACACAAATAACTGGACTAGTTTATTTGTAATGCTAATATTTCAACCTAATCTTCCGAAGGTCACATTGTTTTACAAAGTCAAATTTACAATTTATATCCAAAACATGCAGGTAACAGATTGCAATGAAAGGTTTAATTAGACATCTTAATTAAATGTAAGTATATGTGAGAAGTTATATTAATTAATATTAAAGGTTTTGTGGTTATGCTCTTTTTTAGATGTTGGGTTGTGATTTTTGATGAATACATGTTCTTTCGTTCTTCGTTTCCAACTAGTTTTTGTGGAGTAGTAGTGGATGTCTAAAGTTGTGGGATGTGGGAGTCGCCGTCCCTGCCGTTTTCTGGTCTTCCTTCGAAACATTTGACTGTTTCAACAATATAGGAAGAATTGCATGATTGGTCTGGACACTTAGCCAATGTAAACGATATTGTGTTTTGGCTTAGTCTTGTCTTTTATATTGAAGTAAGAAGATAATTACGTTGTAGCGAAGGATATTTTGGTGTTGTTTCGCACGGATGTTTAATGTTTTGTCCAGGCTCTTTAACAGAAACCCGTAGAAAATTTTGAATTTTCAAAAATATATATTTTCCAATCGATATGAACCCTTGTAAACTCACAAAACCTGGGTAGACATTGCCAACCACTAAAATTTCCCGTGGCAGCAAAAATATTTTGTGTAAAAACACTATATAATTGAGTTTTATATATAATTGGAAAGGTAATTAGAACACTTTTCAAGGAATAACAGTACCTCCCACGTCAACAGTCCTAAAAATATTTTAAAAGAAAATATCCATTAATAACCGAATTATATGGCCGGAAAAATATTTTAGTCTAATGGTCCATACCAATTTCAAAACTATTTTTTTATATGAACTCATAAATTTATACGGGTTTCTATTACATAGTCACGCCTATTCGGTTGATCTGAAAGTTTGATTGATGTTGTGATGTGGGTACCCGTTGATTTCACTAAATGACTTTCTAATATGTTTCGTTTAAGCCACACAGTAAATGCGCCCGAGTCTGTAATCCGTGAAGATCTCTTCTGTTTGAATGTAAGTTAGGTCTTCAAATGTGAAATAAATATTTCTTGTGTTAAGAAGTTTGCACTTTTTATGTTTGTATTTATCTCGTTGTTACTGTAGATACGGCATAATATTATTACGATTGTTCCCTCTTCTGAAGGAAGTGTTGTGCGCACTTAGCCGCACTTAGCGCACTTAGCCTAATCAGATCTGCCTGGTGGTTGAAGTATTGAAGCGAGATATTTTGCTACTTCGTGTGTTGATGTCAGAGACGATGGGACATAAAGGGAAGTGGTTCTCGTGAGACTTACCTGGATTTGAACCTGTGGAACCTGTTGAATAGATTCTGGAATATATTCATTTTTCAGTAAACATGTTTTGATCTTTTGAAATGTACGTTTTACTATTGTTTCAGTTTTTCAGGCTGGATCTGTGTCTAATTTTGTAAAGTGTTTTTTTTTTTTTTTTTTTTAGAAGGAAATACACAGGAGAGGCAGGGCCTATAACTCAACAGAGTCCTGTGTATTTGAAGTTTCACCTTTCTCTCGCCATTAAGGGAAGAAAGGATACCTGAAGCATCTTGCCTGGTGGGGAAAGCCAATGACATAAGCCACCAATAGCAGCAGAAGTGGTGGTATTTCACCAGGGCGTTGGGTTTAACCCAACTACCACCATAGGTTTGGGGCAGGGAGGCATTTTTTGTCAAATAATGTATTCGTTTCAAAAATTGTTTTTCGTTTTTTTTCTATTGCTCCGCTTATGCACTACGACAACATAAAATACTTTTTGAGGTCACAGGTTATCAAAGAAACATTTTCCAAATCCGTACGCAAAGTAAAATCGTAAAATAGTTGTTTTGCACATTTCGCAATCCAAACATTTGCACGTGTGTGCCAATCAAAACAACCTGATCCAACAATCAAAACAGTTCATCGTTCGCAATAATCGAGATCTTTCATTGTGTACGTTAGGAAGTTGGCTTAATTGCACAAAACGTGGATTTAATTCAGGTTGTTTAGTTCAAATATAGACCGCTGATGTACAAATGGCTGTTCCTTCCTCTTCATCCAATAACATGCTTGGTATACATTTATTGGATACAATTTTCAAAAAAAAATAGCTTTTGTTTTTTGTTTGTTTTTAACGAGGCTTCCAGAACGCTCATTAAGCATTATCATGAAGGCCTCGACCTGGAGTTTTAGTGTATTTAATTGCTACCATTTGTGTTATTTTTGATGAAATACGGCGTTTTTTATTTATAACCGATCACTAAACAACTTTGTGATTAGCATGGTCTCAAACCCAGAACCTTTCGGTTAAGAGCCGAACGCCATCAAATTTTAACCTATTAATTTAGACTATTCAAGAAGAAAAATAACATCCATATTGCTGTGCTGTGCTAACATATTCCGAAGAATTTTGTTTAATCTCATCCGTTTGGATGAACTCTAACCAAGCCTTCGTTCAATTCAGATTTGTTTTAATTATGCTAAGCACTGTAATTGCAATGACGCAGAAAGATTGGTGAAAGAAAAATTCTTGATTAATGGAGAAGTGTCTAAAGCCCGTCGCTTGACGTAAATACAGTTGTTTTTGTTGCTAGCGTAACTCGTGCGTTATTATATAGAGAGTGCTTCCAGCGGTAGTTAATGCGAAACTAAAAGCAAAGTTGTAGGTGAATTTCTCTATAAAAGTTTATTTTTACTTTTTGGTCACATTTCCCATTGGTACCTTCTTCACGATTATTTTTCTCATTTACTTCCAACTTCTGAAAAACTTTCCTCGTAACATATCTCGTTGCAAATCCCCCTAATTTTGCATCCCAAATTTGGTATAACCTTAATTTTTTTCTGAACAAGAAAAGCTCTTCAGTTTAAATTGCATCGGAGTTTACAAAACACACGTAATAATATTGAGCCTTAAATTGAAAGAAAACGATTTTATAACGATTATGGAAAATGATAACAAACGCTGTTTTCGCAACATTGCTTTGTGAGTATTTATCACTGTTATGTACTTACGTAAAAATACTAACACCAACTTTAAGCAAACTTCCCAACAAAATTCTTTTATATCTGATTATCCCCGGTAAGAAAAACCAGCTTGTGCAAAAATACACCAGACAAAAACATAGCTTCGTAACCGCATGACAATAGAGTCGACAGAAGAGAATGACCACCATGGGGAATGCGTCTGAAGAATTGTCAACTGAGTGTACATAAAACAACCGCGATCAAATCGGCAAATATTTACATTTATAAGAGTTTGGTTTTCTTGCAATCACGGTGTCACGTGCACATTCTCGTATAGTTGCTCGTTTGATCGTGGATTGCGCGAGATTAATATGCGCTTGATGAAAAGTCGCTTAGTTTCTATATTTCTCATCACATTACTCGATTTATAAAACAAAACATTTTTTTTTAAATCGGTTTTTGATGTTATAAGATGATATTATGGTAATAGGTTTTTGATTAAAAAATCTCATTCGAGCATGCGAATTTTCTATGCCCACACATTACTCAGCAAAACTAACCAAATTATGTTTTCAGGCAATCTTGACCACCATAAAGTGTCTAACCCTGTCGATGCGTGTTTCTTAAAATCATTGTTTATCGTAGTAGAATTTGCAGACCCTCAGAAGGAATACAGTCATCAATTTCTTTTATCATGTGGCTCAATATACCAAATTGTTTATTACCGTAACATTGCGGTTAAAGCCATGCACACACTTTCTCACATTTTAATCATCAAAATATCCTTATATATATATATGTTTTTCTTTAATATTATTACACATATTTTCTTAAATATCTCTTTATGGTCTAAAAATTGTTTGTTTCTTCCATTAATATTGAGGTTTGATTGAGGCAGACAAATATCTTATAGCAATATTATTTTATTATTATTTATTATATTATATATATTATTTATTAATCTTTTTCTTTTTTCTGTGGAACACTTTATACTTTCCTCCCCTTTTTTACCTCTTTTTTTGACAGTCTGTTTTTAACATTTGAAATATATATATAATATATACACTTTTTAAGTTTTTTGTTTACTTTACTTTAACAGCTATTTCATTGATAACAGTATGTATTTATGTATATAACTGAAGACAAATGCTGTATAAATATGGTTAATAATAATGAATAGTAATACTATTAAAAGAAAGATTTTAAAGATATATAAATATATAATATAACAATAAAGTTCTATGGTTTATAATTGCATTTAGATTTACAGCGTTTATGAAATCTTTATCAATATCTGGGATAGGAGAAGACGAAAATAATTTTTGTTTTGATAATTAGTCCAGGTGACAAGTAGGATTTTCTCATCCAAAAAAAAGATTTTGACATACGAAGATTCTTTATAATAGTAAAAGAAAAATAACATTTAAGAAACAAATCAGCAAGGAAATATGAGAACGGTCAAGGTAAAAACTTTTGATAGTGAAAGGTAGCCTTTATACATTTATACCTTTTTTTGTACACCGTCCAGAACGAAATTAGATGGTTAACCTGTCTGAATATTACGCATAGATTGTAACTCTCGATAATCTCTGTGTGGCGGATAAAAAGATTTAAAAAGGATAATTGATAAAAGATTGTTTATCAAAGATATCTTCGTAACATTTTCAAAAATACATTTTTAATTGAAAAATAAAAAGTTATGAACGCAAAAATAGCGCTGTGTATGTTTTAACTTTATAATGTTTCAAACTTCAGTCTTGATTTTTGATTTTGCAAGCATCAAAGAGGTAGGCAGACAACCCCTTCACTTTCAGTGTGCTTTCTGCTTTTGTAAAATTTATTTGGATTTGCTCTTGCCTGGGTAAAACTTTTTAAAACAAAAATTTATTTACTTCATTTTACGAAGAGCATGGAAAGAATTTTCCTTGATCACAAACTGGATTGTTTGTCTCTAAATAAGATTCGCAAGGCTTGTGTGACTTCTTAAAACTTGTACAAAAAATGAAAAGTACTCAAGTCTATATGTTCTAGAAAGCCTCTCACCTTTAACAAACGACTATCTCAATACCAGTACGCAATGCTGTACAATCTATCTTCGCATCTCTCTATTCGCAACTCATTATTTTTTATCTACCAAGCGGTCGAGCGTATGGTCGATAGAGTATATGCATTACGAAACTAATACAAGTAAAAATAAATGTATATTAGCTGTTAAAGCATGCTCCGCTTTTTTTTTGATGACGTCACGCACACCTGACTATATTTCTGGTGTTTATTCTCCGTACTATGTTATTATTTGAATTAATCTGTAACATTTAACAGATAATAAATGTTAAAATTATTTTTTATACGCGTCTTTATATTGTTAGATAGAACTAATATTAAATATTGTTAAATTATATATGTTAGTTGTTGATGAAATACTATTTAACCTTTCCTAATGTTTGACTATTCAGGCCTTTTAATGAATACCAGCGCTATCGTTTGCGCGCCACTTGTTGATAGGCCTGCTATTAATCACATTCGGCTACCGGAACATCATCCGGTTGAAACGATCTGGAAAAGCAGTGATATCCTTTTTTTTAGAGGTTTATGTTTGCTTAGAGTAAGACTATTTGACAGAATCAGCTAACGTGTTTCCGAAACAATAAAATGTTTGTGATGATTTAATTGAAGGTTTAATTCCATTATTGCCTTTCATTCGACGTTAGACCACGAGTTTCAGAATCCTTTCATTCGACGTTAGACCACGAGTTTCAGAATCACATTTCCTTCTTAATACATAATCTACCTTCGAAGCAGTTTTGATGCAGATAACATCACGTTTGAAGTGACGCTATCAATAATACCCCATCGTTATTAACATAACAGGATGTCTAACGTATTAGCATCACTAGATATCCACTTTCGCTTAAAAAATTAATCTTCAACTAAAAGTAAGTCGTATAGTTGATCGTAAGTTTCATGCATTCTAAACTAATTTAAAACTGTTTAAAGCTCATCTGAACCTTGCGTAACCTTAACAAAAGCCTTGTTTTTTCTTCATAACGGTAGCTTCGAAAGTGAATTTCTTAGTATAAACGCTCGGATTGAATTTTTTTTAACACCTTTAAAAAATCGTCGAAAAATAATGATTAGTTACTTCAGAGATTCGACCTGCTTGGAAGAACGAGAGAATATGTCTGCTTTTTGTAGCCAATTTTTTATAACAATAATGCAATAAGAAATAGTAATTATCAAGTAATCAAACTTGCAAAATAACTATAAAGAAACGAATCTAGTTCACAAATCTTTGAGCATAAGCTGATTGAGTTTTTCTTAAACGCAAAGAGGTCAAGTGACCAACATAACCCTTGCGTTGTAAACAAGAGTATCAAGTATCGGAAGATCTTTGGGTGACACCTGTTGAGGTTTGGGCAACTACTACAATTAACACCTATTACCTTGTTGCTTCTTGCATTAAAACCTGCTCTCCGGAAATTCGATATCACACGTGCTCGAACAGTTGAGTTGATCCACATACAATGCAAAACCACTCGAAATGTTATTAAATTAACTTATAATAAACTCTGCGCATGTCTGAGGAGTTAACAGATAGTTCTCTTGTCAAAACATAAATAAACATGAACAATGTGTATTTATACGAATAAAGTAAAGCTACATACTGCTTGCTCTGCGTGTTCTCGCTGTATAATCTACAAACGACGATGATAATGTTTTTATAACGGTTGATAAGTATTGATTGACGTCTAACAACCGTTTCGTCCTGTAAATGAAAATTGTGCGGGATCGAACGACAACGCTTAAACTCTGTCATAGTGTTGTACTTTTGAATAGAGTTTTGAATTTTGTAATTTGATAAGAACGGTGAAGATTTTCTCTTTATAAGAGTAAAAAAGTATTACATATGTCGTTAATTTGATAGATATTGTTGTTCGTTATGACTATGTTAAATTACAGCCTAAATATCATATATTGGTAGAAATATACAACTTCTATATTTCTTGTTAACTTGCTGAAACAACAAAAGTAGAGAAATATGATATATAAATAAAGTATATATTGAATCCTTAAATCTGAAACAACGAAATAAATTTGTCTAAAACCTCTGCATTCTCATTGCAATTGTGTTATTCACCTCAGCTCTGTGCCTAAGAAAACTCTTGTTGTATATATATAGTTTTTATGGTGTGCAAGCCAACACTACTGAAAGTATTGAAAAGATAATCCTTAAAAATCGCTTCTTAGTATCGGTTCGTTACGTAACACTGTTTTCTGGGTTTAATGAGACAATAGTTAATAGGGCAGTAAGCGGTTTAACGAAATTTGTGATTTTGTTTGGCTATCTGGTTATAATCATATAGCTTTACAACATTGTGCAACGATTATCCCCGGCTAACCGAAGTTTTTTAAGAAAGTATGTTCAAGTGTTCATAGAGATTGAATATGTTATATCTGAGTATATGACATTTTAGAATGAAATTTTTCAAATTTGTAACCCGCTATTGTAGAATATTTGGGAATTTTTATGCAGACCTCTTTCGCTGGTTTCCATGAACAAATTCCATATAAACAACAATATGTACTATTTCACACTTAGCAATATAGAATAGTTTGTGGGATTTTGAAGCAGTAAAAAGCATATAAAATATATTTTAAAAATGAGTGGTAATATCGGATGAATCAAAAACTATCTTACAACTGTATGCAGAAATTACGTCACTGCATGCTCTTTTGCATGAGATTCAGAACAGTAATTTAGATGAATCAGCTGATCTAATACAACGTTTATTGTCATCAAATCCAACGGTATCGTTAATCAGAGATAAGGCTATTGAACTGTACCTCTCAGCGATATGCTATCATGGGGAACAAACTGTCATAAGTATTGAAATCATATCAATGCATCCTCAACAACGATGTAGTTTTCGGAAAACGTTTTTGAAAGAATCCTTAAATAACTTTGACATGCCTTTACGAAGATGCGACATGAAACTATGAGTAGAAATATAAATACGAAATCACGGAATCATAGTATTACAACGAATATTTTTCCCAATCCGATATATGACAAAATCATATTCTCTTAACATGGAAAAGGTAAAAATGTCGTTTCTAGGAAAATGCTAAAAACAAGAACCTTTTACGAACCTCTGAGAAACAAGCGAACAAGTGTGATTTCTGTTCCATGTCTATTTGAAAAGCCGAAACAGTTCAGTTGGTAGAGCACTCAAAATGTTAGATTTCAGCTCAGTTGGTACAGCACTCAAAATGTTAGATTTCAGCTCAGTTGATAGAGCACTCAAAATGTTAGATTTCAAATTTCTGTTAGTTCATTTGACTTGAGATAGTAGCTATAGATTTTAGAATCCTTAATTTCGAACACTACTCTTTAGCAAACTGCGAATCTGTTAAAAGTCCAAAGTTTTCTAGCATTAATAATAACTAGCAATGAACCCGTCCTACGGACGTTAACAATAATATGATAATTGAGGAATTCTGTATGTATGTATGTTACCAATCTATGCCAATCTCCTCCCAAAAAAGTCTATATATGGGTAGTCATGTACATATAGATAAATTAATTATAAATTTAAATTGAAAAATAATTTGTTTGGGAAACACAGTTAGACATAAAATATTTAATTATTATTATAAATTTTAAACCTACGCATTCGTTGGCTAAAAACCATCACAGTGACATCACAATCATACCCTGAAAATTTGGTTCGAATCGGTCCAGTCGTTTGGGCGTTATTGGCGGACAACAAACAAACATACTCAGGTTTTTCCTCCATTATAGTAGGATATTATTTTGAAAGTTGAAGGCTGTATAAATAAATACTTTTTTAATAAATTTTATGAAGGTTTCTTGGCACATGTTTTGGCGAATTCTAGACATTGGAATGCAAACTATTGTTCTTACGGATTTTCTCATGACCTCTGTTAATACCTTTAATTCAATAAGATTTTTATATCAATCATTTTATTACTGAAGATGTAAAAATAAGTCAAAATTGCAGCAAAATTACTCGAAAGCTGCGTGCAAATAGAATAAAAACCAAACCTGAGTTTGACGATCTGCGAGGAAAAACTAAGAGAGCGACACACAGTAACCAAATCGTAAAATGATATATTACACAAAAATGTTTGTGATTTTGTGACTTTAAGAGTTTGACCGGAAGAGTGTGAACTTTTATGCTAGAAGCAAATCCGTTTCGGTTTTTAGAAGAAAGACGTTGATAGCTTGCCTCATATGTTTACCTATTTAATCCCAATTTTCCATTTTATGGATTATCAAATGTAAATATTTGAAAATCCGAACTAAAGCCATCATCAGCAGAAAAAAATCTAATTGAAATGAAATTGCACAAGTTCCCATATTTACTCATCGCGCCATCTATAAGTAATAACTCTAAAAACAGAAAACAACAATTTTCATACTTACGAGATTTAATATCATCGACAGAACTCCTCTGCATAGAGAGACCCTTACTGGAGCAAAGGAGGCGGATGTTATCATTATCGAGTCTCATCATAATTTGCTCGATAAATAACCAAAACAAAAAGCCCACACTGCTTGAGTATTCAATTCTGAATGAAGACAAAAGTACTTTTCACTTCGTTTTTTAAACAAAATGCGAGATAAATAAATATGAACGTTGTTTGATTTTAAATAATAAAATGTTTGTTTTTATTATTATTACATATATTTCTTATTATCATCTTTTTATTAATTTTAATAATTAAATAATTTTAATAATACCTTAGTTCGCAACACATTAACTAGGCGATAGCGCAATGGCAAGCATGTGATGGTAAGCAAACGACCGAAAGGTTCTGGGTTCGACACCATGCTATCACAAAGTTGTTTAGTGAGCGGTTATAAAATACTTCGAGAAATTCCACAAAAGCACGTCAGAAAATTTGGAATGTTACAAACATAACTTCGTGCATATTTCAGGAATGATTCGAAATTTTCCCGTCAAACACTTTAGTTTCATAACACTTGCAAGACCGTATGTCTCTTCTTTTTGCTTTTCAAACGGTGACTTGCCAACTTGTTTGCGTTGAACAGCAAGCAAAAACCGTTGTAACACGACGCTACTGTTTCCGAGTTGTTTTGAATTTGAAAGAAACTCGTTTGTTTTTTTCGCAGTTGGGTCATGCGACTTTGCGTCAAATATACTGTCTCAGAGTACGTTTTTCTGATACCGTGTATCCTCGAAATAGAGATATTTTAGTACACACAAGAGAAATAGGGCGCCCTATAAAATAAGCCGAGACACAATGAACACTGTTAATGAAAGTTCGAATCTGACCACATTGGAATCTTGCATTTTTGAATCTGCGAATTGTTTGAAAATAAATATTTCGTAATAATGCCTCCTACGAGAAAGCCGTCCTCTACTAAGTTTAAAACAGAAATTTTCAAAGTATATCACAGAAAAAGAACAGTTCGAACAGCGCTACAAACTGACAATTTTTGAAAATTTTAAAGAAATGTTATTGTTCTAAATTATGCTTTTCTCTTTTCTAAATCGTGTTTTTTTTCACTTTTCAGCAAACACCTCGAAAGTAAGCCGATTGAAAAGTTCACCGAAAAATTTCATTTCAAACAAAATAAATAAGCTGCGGCTTATTTCCTAGGAAATACGGTATGCGCATTTCTTGCTTATACGACCAGCTATAGGTGAGGATATATCGAGCTAATGATACATGTGATCCCTACCCCAATAAACGGACTTCTCTTGCATTGAATTCTTCTGTCAATTAACATCTCAAAGTCGGTCCTCGTATTTAAAATTTCGTAAAATTATAACATAAAAATGAAATTGCTAGCGGGTTCCAGTCGATATTCCCTGCAATTCCGCCAAGCCAACAAAAATGACGCCGTTGAGAATCATCACATCTCACCCTATAACTCAGTCATATGTTTTTATTATTAAAAATCATATATATAATAGTTTTGCAATTTTGTCATTACTTTTTTATTCGTGTATATCATTTTACTGAAGATTGCCGAATGTCACGCGACGAGGTTTTATATCGTATATATATCACTTAAGCGGATATTGAGCACTCTTGTGAAAAAGACGAATTACAGAAGAAGTATATATACAGTAGGGTAACAAACCCCCTGATGATTCTGTTTCTTGACAGTAATAGCCACAGCATAAACCTTCCCTTTCATAGCACCTATGAATATAGGTCTTCTTTGTTTCTAATAAAAATCATTTTTGGTCATATAGCCATCCCTAAATAATATACCCAGTCCTACTAACCCCTGGCTTTTTTGGCATTTCACTATTCAAGGAGCCTACGCATGCGTAATAGGTTTAAAAACTTCAATTTAGCTTATATATATAGTTTATTAAAAGGAAGTTCATTTAATGAATTATCAACGTTTTGTGTGTGAACTCTAGTAACTTGATCAACAAATTCATGCGTGTAGTTGATTGTCAGGTGAGTATATCCTATGGCTTGTATCCCACTATAGGCGGCCCAGAGATCCTGCATTATCGTGGTGTCCTGCCGAATAGATTGCTATACACAGCCTTGTTGTTAACCACGTTATAAAGATCAAGCAGATTCATCGCAACAAATAAGATCTGAAAGATATTGTGTTCACAAAATAAATGTCTCAACAGAAAGTGACAGCTGATTGATATCAAACAAGACAACAGACCAGACAAGATTCGATATGAAATCAGACAATAGACGAGACAGTAAACAGAAAAGAGACTCGGATCTTGTGGTGGCGTGGGAAAAATATTTCTGATGAGGGAATAGTAATTTGGAAAGTATGGGTGGCAGAGGGAAAATAGGAAGGTACCGAATTGATAGCAGTGATAATATCTAATCAGTTGAAATTTGATTGTTGCAATTGGCAATAGTTGCAACACCAGCCACAAAGCTGAACAATTTACTGTCAATGTTGCAACACCAGCCACAAGGCTGAACAATTTACTGTCAATGTTGCAACACCAGCCACAAGGCTGAACAATTTACTGTCAATGTTGCAACACCAGCCACAGGGCTGAACAATTTACTGTCAATGTTGCAACACCAGCCACAAGGCTGAACAATTTACTGTCAATGTTGCAACACCAGCCACAAGGCTGAACAATTTACTGTCAATGTTGCAACACCAGCCACAGGGCTGAACAATTTACTGTCAATGTTGCAACACCAGCCACAAAGCTGAACAATTTACTGTCAATGTTGCAACACCAGCCACAGGGCTGAACAATTTACTGTCAATGTTGCAACACCAGCCACAAAGCAGAACAATTTACTGTCAATTCTCGATAGATAAGATAGACAATAACATTTTTTGTTTCATTAAATAAAGTATCCCACTTTCATTTTAAACACATTAAATTCATGTGTGACATGTTTTGATCGAAATAATGCATTAAATATTAGTATTTAATCAGCATCAGGAAACTCAAAGAAAACTTTAAGAAGTCTTATCATAGAGTACCTTATTTCAAATTTACCAAAGATTTACAAAAATTATATTTGCATATATCTCCTTCACCAGGATGCGAGTGTAGTGCCACAGAGCAGACTGCGGACCATGTCATTCATGATTTCCCAATCCATCGCCCCCCACATGGAATGCATGGTCTGAAGAACCTGGACGACGAGACGGTTGATAGGCTGATGACAACCTGCCCAAAAATCTAGCCTGGAAAACACACTGCTCATACGAAGAAGAAGGAGATGGCAACAATCTCAAAAGTATAAACGCAAATATTATTTACATTTTATGATATAATCAATCTCAGTGTTGTATAAAAAAAAACGAGAAATGAGAAAAACGACAAAAAGTTAAAAAATTCTTGTTCATCATCATCATGTTCAAAAAGAAGAGACTGAAGAAGAGTCCTCTTAAATTGCAAAGGGTTAATAATTTCCCTCACTTTTAAAGAAATATAATTATTCCATAAAAAGGGAACTCTGTATGAAAAAGAAAATAAACCAAGTTTACTCTTGCTTTAGTACTATATAACAAGCTTTTTGATGAGCGCAAGTTGTAATGGAAATCCCGTAAGTTACATTTGTTTATAAAGACTTCTGGCTTGGTACCTTTAGTTAGTTTGAAGACGAATATTAGATTATGGTAAATATTGAGTTGAAAGATATTTAAAGCATTAAGTTGATTTAGTAATAGTTTGGCATGTGCAAAGTTTTCACAATTAAAAATTATTCTCGATGCTCGTTTTTGCTAACGATACAAATATATTAATTTTGATTTATGCGTGCTTGCCCATGCAATATTAGCATAACCTAAATGACTATGAACAAAAGGAAAATACATGGACTTTAAACAACGTTTATCGAAATAAAACCTAGCTCTATATAAATTCTCTATACTTTTAGCAATTTTATTTTCAATCATGGAAATACGGTTTTTCCAAGTTAAGTTTTCATCGAAATATACACCTTTTTAATTGCACTTTTCTCGATACTTTCTGCATACGCAGTGATTGAGACATATTTATTGTTTTCTAAAGAGTAAAAGAATTTAAAAGAGTGAGTTTATTGATCTTCATAAAAAGTACGTTTATTGCCTCCCCTTTTATATACTGAAGAAATATTTTGAAAAAGAGCCACACAAAAAAATAGTTTATGAAAATTTACCGGGGGGGGGGGGGGGGGGGGGGCTCTAGCCCCCAAAGGATCCGTCCCTGTATGAATTTTGCAATTCCACCCAACTATCAATCCCATCCATACACGTTACGCAACGATTTGTTATTTTCATGCCCTTATTTTTCAAAAAAATCTCTGACTGAGAACAATTTTATTTGCAATTTCACAAGTAATAACAACGCGCTCCATTCGTCATATCCTCGCGTACCACATGGTGACATAATCTTCTGGCACTTCAATCCCGTCAGTATCAACGGCTTCAACTCTCCCTCTTGTATCAACCCTAACGGTACGATTTCTCCATCGTTGCTGCTTACGTCAGCTAACTTAGCCTGTCACAATCTTTTGTGCAAAGTCATTTTTTATAATGGAATCAGAATACATATTGCATCCACCGCCCATTCTGTATTTCAGTTGGTCTTCAATCAACTACGCTTCTTTTCCAGTTTCCGGTTTCAGTTGGCCATTAACGTTTCCAAAATCAATCACGTGACATCCGCATATGGGTGAATTTTTATTAGATCTTTTTATATTAGAGAAAATACCAAAAAACAACATTTAAAACACCAGCACAAATGTTTCACGTGAAGTCCGTACAAATTTTTTTGCCACTCTTTATAAGGTGCTATAATAAGGAAGTGGGAACAAGTGAAAAATTTCCCTCTCAGCCAATTTGTTTGGAGAAAATCCCTAGATAAAAGAATTTTGTTACAAATACGTATAACACGGCTAGATTTTCTTTTTAAAACATCAGTACATCACAAATCGATTAAAAGTCAAAAAGGATTACTGTGGAGGACGAGTTGTTCTTTCTTGGTTGGCCCTAACTGGCTGGTCCACACACCCCCATCAACACGTCATGCGTAAAATAAAATTTCTCTGTGGTTCAACGAAACCCGTGTGATAAACCACATTAATCGAGATTACCCTGTTGACACAGGACACGTGACAACTTATAAAACCATAGCAACATCAAGTGATTAGTTAATCGTCAACAGCCATTACTCATAAGAAAAATTGAATACAGTACAAGCCCGATAACTCGAACTCGCGTTAACTCAATTTTTTATTTTAATCTATTCCCTTTCCTAATAGTTTCCCATAAAAAAACCCGATAACTCGAACATTCGCTATCTCGAACTATTTTAGTTGGTCCCTTGGAGGTTCGAGTTATCGGGAAATACAAAAAAGATTCGTAGTATTTTTAAAAATGAATTGATATTCAGAAAAACTCATTTCACTACACTCACTCACATATCTATAAAAATAATTGATTTAAACAGAAGTTAACTAACTGGCATGTGTTCTTGTATTATTAAACGGATATGAGAAAAAATAAATAAAATAGACTTGATTACATAAAGAATCGTTGTTGTTTTCAATATTATGTGTTTTGAAATGGAGATTTTATTGTTTTCCCGTAAAAATAGTTTTTTAACAAACATGGTAGCTAATTTTTGAATTGGGTTGGAAGAATAGTTTTTAAAAAGAACACTTTATTCAAATCCAGTTCATTTAAAGCGTCAAACTATAGCACTTCGTAAGTTCATTTGCGTAACCTTTAACAAAAAGGAAATCCCTTTTAGAAAAGGTGTTTTCGTTAGTTAGCTATAGCTTTTTTTGAAGTGTTATACACCGTAAAAGTATAAATACAGTCTCTTTTTAAAATATGCTATAATGAAATGAATGTCCAGTTCAGACTTTATTTCAGGATGTTTTTAAAAATCTCATGGAGCAAGATAGGCTCAAGATATTGATTTTCGAATATGAAATGCTCCAATTAATTTTTAAGAAGTGAATCGCGAAATTTTCCGCGAGTGCAATCATAAGAAACTGTTTCTACAGTATCAGAAATAATATTCCCTTATTATCAGAGGCTCACTTATGTTAATTTTAATAAACAGTTTGCTTGGTTGCATGACACATGCTATTGCAATTGATAAAATCGTTATTAATAGTTATTGGAAAGCATTAAAAAAGATTGTTTACAGGTTTAATGTTTCCATTTTGTGAGAGACAAATGACTAATGCAGAAAAATTAAAATTATTTAGTGTGTATCTAAAAAGATTTATTATGCTGAATTTGCATGGAAGAACAAAACCATTGCATAGCATTTGTTGTCATAGCTACTTAGGTATGCAAAAGCAGCGCTTTGAAAATTACATCAGCCTTAGTCAGGTTTTCCATGGAAAAGAAACATAATTCAGGTACCCCTTTATCGAGAAACAGAAACCTTCCTGCTTGCAAACAGCGCTGTCAGTGCTACCATTAGACAATATTGAAAAAAATTGCATTCTCGCTCAATAAACCCTATAACTCATCGCGAGCAACTTTCTCTGTATACAATCGGAGAAATATACGATGGCATTGTCAGTGGTGCAACTCGTTCTAAGAATATATATATTCTGTTTTTTTATGCAGCGCTGACAACTCTGGAATGGTTTTTTGTTTTTCAAAATATGGTATTAACTGTGTTAAACTTTATTCGCATAATATCTTTGTCTTTGTCACTTAAATGTAAAAATCTTTTAGCAAGTGGTGATTGTAGGACCACGTTTAAGGTAATAGTACTGAAATGAGATTTACGTTTTAAAATGCTTGTGCTTGTTTGTGTGATTCTGACATTGCATGTTCTTAAACAGCATTTTTCGCTATGTTTTTAACTTTTTAATTGGTTAATAATACATATAATTACATAAAAAATCACAATATATTTGTCACATAACTTTTGTGTTTTTAATATGTCGCAATCTTTAAGGATTTTTTTTTTTATCTTATCGGTCTTATTCTGTTTCAATCTTTTCTGTTTTTATATCTTCACGAATTGTTGAAATCGAGTATTCCTCGCTCTTTAGTTCGTTTTGTGTCTATAACAATGATTTTATTGGTGGTTACGATAGGTTTACAGGCAATATTTATGCCTATTACTCTTGTAAAACCTTAACATATATATATAATATAATAATAATAATAATGTTCCCAGTGTTCTAACTACTTGAAAAATATTCTTTTTATATTATTTTCACTTTCTTTCTTTCTTTGTATAAATATATATGCATTTAGTTGTCTATTTTACATTTGTCATGCCGGACTATTTTACAGGTTGATGTCAGCGGATAATACACTTGGTTTCAAAATCTTCATGTTAGTCTTTCTCTAAATAAAGATAAAATGAAATATTTATAACTGAGTTGAAGTCTTACTGCAAAAAAGACTATAACAGGAGGGCCGAATCCAGATTTTATTTAGGTTCACACCTATCCTGAAAAGACTATTAGATTAATAAAAAATAGCCATCTCTAGTTTAAAGTTTTTCAAATTCTACATCATATTGCGGTTCAAATGTAACAAAAATGAAAAAATTTGGTTGGCCCAATTTTTTTTTATGGTTATTTAAAATTTTAGGTTTTTTGTCAATTTCAGGCCATTTATAGCACCAAACTAGAATTCGGCAATGTTAGTTTTGATGACTATATTGACTTGAATGGTTAGAATAATCAGTTCCTGAAGTCAGGAAAAGTATTTTCACTGTGTACATTGTAATTTACTAAAGAAATTCAGGTCCCTTACTTCTAATAAACCCAAAGTTGGTATTAAACACACCAACAAAGTCTAAGAATCAAAAAATAATTTGTCAAAAGATAAGATTATAATATTAAAATAAGGTTAAGAAAAAGAAGCCATTGCATTGTCTGTTCACATTATTGAGTAGAAGGTGAGTCACTATTGATAAAAATCAGTATTGATTGCGGAGGAGGCTTCTTGAAAATTTGCCTGTCAATGTTCGATGTTAATAACCCGCTACCAAAAGAGAACAATTCTATTGGGAAGATATTTTTGGAGTCAGGAGTGAAAAGAGTCTTTATGTTTGGTCTTGTTCCTGACATAAACGAAAATTGCGTCAACGTGAAAAGGCTTTGGCTCAACACAGCGTTAGATGGCTTACAGAACATACTTCTTGGTATGATGAGTCATAGCTCCTCTCATCCATGCGCATGGTGTGACATCACCAAAGAAAACCTGTACATAAAAGGTGCTTCCCGAACAATATAAAATCTGATGAAGTTATTCTGGGATTTCCTTGATTCACGAAGTGAAAAAAAAAGATGCAAAGAACTTTGGAAATGTCACCCGCCAATCCTGAGTAATGATGATTCAAATGAATCGCTGGTTATATCTTTATCGGTGGGACCGCCTGAACTTCACCTTCTCATCGGTCCTGTAAACAAAATGTATAGCGAGATGGAAAAAGTGTGGCGAGAAAGCGAGCAGTGGCTCACAGCCTTTAATGTTAAGAAACAGGCTGACAACGGTGGAACATTTGGAGGAGAGTTGATCTCTTCTGTATAACGTTGTCAAGCTAGAGGCATTTTCCCCCCAAAGTCAGTGCAAAAGGTTTTAAGCCATTCAACGATGTTGTCGCTTCGTGTTACGGAAAAGAGCTCAACCCCAACTTCCGGCAGCATGTCAGTATATTTACCAGCGATTACATGATGCTAGGTATCAATGTTACACCCAAAGTTCATGCTGGTGAATTCTGTGTCATGACCGGAAGAGGGCAATGCGGTGAAAGTGTTCATCATGATTTTAATGAGACCTGGAAGCGGTTCAAGGTTAACGATGTGGAACGCCCCGTATACGCAGAACAATTATTTAAATGTGTCATGATATACAACAGTCAGCATTTGTAACTTTTTACTGGATATATACATTACTCTTTATTACGCTTTTTCGAGTTAATTTGTGCATTTGTTCTTAGAAATATTGTGTTTAATCTTAGATTTGGATTAAGAAGTATGGGAACTGAATTTCCTTTGTAAACGCCCAATGTTGATAAGGTTTTAATTATCATTAATATATAAATTAGTTCAAAGCCTCTGCACAAAATTTAGTGGCATGGTAGGGATTATTTGAGCGTATTTTAGCAAAATTGGGTGCTTTTAACCCCGGATTGACCAAAAATCGGGGGCTGGGAGCTAATTTATGAATACAAGTGAATATGTACACAGTGAAACTACTTTTCCTGACTTCAGGAACTGATTATTCTAACCATTCAAGTCAATATAGTCATCAAAACTAACGTTGCCGAATTCCAGTTTGGAGCTATAAATGCCCTGAAATTGACAAAAAACCTAAAATTTTAAATAATCATAAAAAAAATGAGCCAACAGAATTTTTTCATTTTTGTTACATTTGAATCGCAATATGATGTAGACTTTGAAAAACTTTAAACTGAAGATGGCTATTTTTTATAAATCTAAAAGTGTTTTCAGGATAGGTGTGGGTTCTCAAAAAATGATTTTGTATACCTCAGTATGTCTACCTGAATTGAATATGCGATTCAACATGCTGTAATAGACATTTTTTGTTCTTTGGTCTTCCTTCTTTAAAATGGAAGTTAGCTTGGATTGGCACATAGGAAATTATTAGTGAAAGTTTTGATTGAGAGCGCTGTCAAACTTTAAGTCGAGTTAAATATCTATGGAATTTATCCTCGAAAAGTTTTTAAAATTTAAAAAACAATGCAGCTTATTTTTTGCATTTACTTGTATATACTGGGAGTGGTCTGGATCCGACCCTGAATAATCAAAATATATATAGTCACTCACTTTGGCCTACTGACACCGAGATGTTCTATATATCAGTTGGTCTCACAATAAGACTTAAAACATAATAGCAGGGGAGACCACTGGCGTCTTCGGTCCCGCCTCCCTTGCTTTTCTCAAGAACCTTGGTCGAAAATTGATGCAGAGAACTGGTGATCCACGCGAGCTTACATGGCTATTCGAGAGAATATCAATTGCCGTCGTTCGTAGGAATTATGCAAGTTTAGTTGCTTCTTCTCAACAATTTTTTATCAGTTGAATTGCTAGTTTATTTACGGTTACATGCTAATAGTTGCATATTACATATTTTGATTGAACTTCTAACAACGTTTCTATTGAAACGACAGGCAAAAAAATAAAATAAAATAATAATAACAGGGGTGTTCTCGGGATTTAAAATAATTTTTTAAAATTTTATCAAAAGTATATAGAATATAAACATCATATATCACAGAAATGGGGTTTAGCACTTCCTGTGGATGTTTCATCTTAACCAAGTATCTCAATATAGAAAAGAATAACTTGTGTGTGAGTGAGTGAGTGTATGTTCTATAGACTCAAAAACCACTGCACAGATTTCTTTGGAAATTGCTCTGCAGATTTGTAATAACACAGAGCAGGTTTTCGCAAACGGAAATTTTTAACATTCTCAAGCGTTTCAAAGAATACTAAATAAATAAATGAAAGGTTGTCCGCGTGGCGCCGGCAAAGTTCAGAACTTCTAATTCATTCTTCTGTTATTGATTTTGTAATTTTACAATTCGAATTACCCTGCACGGCGGGTTCTATCAGCTAGTATATTATAAGACAAGAGAGTCTTTCAGAGTTCTTGTGTTTTATTTCTGAAGCAATAGGAGTTTTATTCCACAGAATTGTTACAGTATAAATCAATTTGCAATCAATTATTGTCATCTTGTCAAATGATGGAGCGTGGTGGAATCTCATCTGCCGAACAGAAACTCGCAGAGAAATTACTGATCCTCAATAAACGAGGGCATGGAATGCTGACGAGAATCTATAACATCAAAAAGGTTGGTTTTTTATCAAACATATTACGGTACATGTTGAAGATGATGGAAGTCCTGGTTTTTGGTTGATGTTAGACATGTTACATAACATATTGTGAAACTCAGGCATGCCTTTATATATATATATAAGCATAAGGTTACTTACACTCATTGCTCTATCACCATCCCATCCTTTGAAAACTAAAGTTTGCAAAGTGAAAATTGAAAAGATCTGGAAATTTTACTAAACTAAACTAAAGGAAGTTTCCAATTAGGTCCATAAGTTTGTTAGGGGTTTACAGACAGATGAAACAAATTTAAATTATTGTAGTGAATTTATTAAAGCTTTTTCCATGAGGAAAATTCAAGGGACTTGCAAAAACTGTAGTAGGGATCGTCACGATGAACGTGTAAGAGTTGAGCTCCATTTTATTACATAATGTCAAAATTCTTAGTTACTTTTGCAGCCCTAAAGCAAATTTTATTTCAGTTGGTTTCACTGCTTCATTCCGGCTCTGAGAAAAAAATATATCCACAGACAGAAAATCTGTTTTATTTATTTAGAAAAAAGCTTTATACTATGTATCTGGACTGAGCATTTAATTTCAAAGGACTACTTTGTAGATAAGCATCTTGTTAAACATCACAAAAACAGGGCATCCTTGATGATATAATTTTGTTTCAGAGATATGTGGTGTATTATTGAAGGACTTGTAGAACTTGGAAATCCACGTCACTTCGCAGTAGAAGCATTGAGCAATTCAGTTACAATATTATCTCCTGTTTCTTTCCAGGCATGCTCGGATCCAAAATCACGCCCAGCTTTTCTCAATGACAAAAGCCTGGAATCGGCATTGAAAATCATAGTGAAAAAGTTCCCTTCCATTGAAAATTCAAAGGTATACAATTTACTTAATGTTAATGATACTAACAGATTTTTTTGACCTTCACCACATACAATTGGCTCTTCAAATTCCGAGGTTTTGCTTTTGGTCCTGGTTTAGGATGCCCAGTTTGGTTGCTTGGGTCGAACATACTAACCACTTAGCCTGTATTCAATGATGGTTGAATATAGTTACTATAATAGAAAGTGTTAAAAGTGATCATGTGTTTGGACACACACTTGTTTTAACTGAATGCAATTAATCCTCCATCTATTATAAATAACTGATCACAAGTAGAGATTCTAAATGTTGCAGTCTGTTTCTTGAATATTTTGTTCTAGCTACGAATTTTGCACCTCACCAATAACTAAAGCTAAACTTATATTTGAAAACTTCCTTTTAGAGATTTTTTGAGGTTTGCTCAGATATTGATATTGTAACAGATATTGTTTATATTATTATTATATATATTATTATTTATTTGAATTCACAGCCATATATGAAGAATGGTTTCTTTGTGTTTTGATCTTTTTTCTCGAACCAAAAGTTGTGATGTTTTTTTTTTCAGGCAGCGCACATGCAATCTGTCATGCAAATCCACGTGGATGTTGTCAAGGGTTTATCCAACTACTACTTCACGTTCGTCGATGTCATGAGTTTTCGCGTAAGAGATATAATTACGTACGATTTGTTGTGATTTTCAATTTCGTTTCGTGTCTCTGCAGGACGAAACCAGCGAGTTGCTCACCCAAATCGATGCCAAGTTTGTTCATTTCGACATTGTGAGTCATTATTCGATATAAACAAATTCCTTTTTTAAGTTTTTTCATGCTTATTGACTCGGCAGTAATAGAGTCTGTACCAACAGTTAGACTGAACATCTAGTACTTGCGAAATATTGTGTTAGACACCCTAAATGCCCTTTGATTAAAAATATTTGATAGCAATAGCAATAAATAGAAATAAAAATTGTTGCACATGAATATAAACGTTAAGCTACCATTTCTTTCCGGAGTAAAACATGTGTGTTATTTTATTGGTGGATTGTGGCAATCTCTCATCCATTTTATTGACACATTCTTACCTTCTTGGAGAAGGTTTTCTTATTTCTTTTTCTTATTTAGACACTAAATTTCGATTTAACGAAAGCCTATTTGGACTTGATTACTACATACGCCTCGATCTTCATCTTGATAGCGAAAGTCGATGATCGTAAAGCTGTACTCAGTTTGTTCAACCACGCTGTTGAAATGCAAAAAGGACACAGGTAGATTTTGTTTGTGTTAAAAAAAAATTGCGATACTTTGGCATTCTAATTACGCAATTATTTTTACTTCTCATTTTGTTCTCGCCAGTTTAGTTTATTTATTTATATATTTATTTTATTTATTTATTCTAGGAATAATACCAGAGAACATAGTTCTCACTAATAGAGCAACAAAAAACTTTGTTGTTAACGAGTACATATGATACAGAAAACAAATTAACAGTTTGAGTTCCAGCCTTCCTTCCCTTTTACCATTTTTCATTTATCTAGAATATATGTGCTTTTTTGTTTACAGCGAGCACAATTTCCCTCGTTTGGGGCAAATGATAATCGACTATGAGAATCCGTTCCGCAAACTCTGCGATGAGTTCACGCCGCATGCCCAGCGCATTGGAATTGCTCTAAACACTCTCAGCTTGCTCTATAAAAGAAGGAATCTCAGTGGGGAACAGGTGCACTACTGCTTTTGTCATTGTTGCGGTCTACTTTAGTTGTCACTGATATTGTGAGATTGAAATGGTTGATTTTCTTAAATATGAAATTAAATTCAAAGAATGCGAAGAAAAAACCCATGAAAAGATAATTTACATTGTTTCCTTCAAATTTCTTTTTAATTTCTATTTTTATTTGAATAATTACGTATTAATATTTAATGTATTATTAATTGACTCAAAAAATTTGTTGTCTCGAACATTGTCTATTTACTTTAATACATTTTGAATTCATTATTATTATTAAAAATTCAGGTATATCCGTAAAAAAAGTACAGTTCTTCATCCTGAAAATAACAAAAACATTCCTAGACATTCTTCTTACAAATAAATTATTTTTTTAAAAAAAAATCAGTTAATGCATACTCAACAAATACTTCTTCGTAGCGGTTTTGAAATGTTGTGGAATTTGCTCTACATATATTGAAGGTCGTTTTGCACAAGATAACAAATAATTTTTATAATTTTTATTTTTATTTATTGTTATTTATATTACGTTTATATTGTTTTTTATGGTCTAAAGGTTTCTTATCTCTCTTACCATCTTTTTCAATAAATATAATATCTCCAATCATAATATCTGCTGATTACAATTTTCATGCAGATGAGACAAGGTCAGCTCCTTAGTTTGACGGTCACACCCCAGCAGATGATGAAGCCTATCGTCACAGAAACAGTAAGTATGCATAGTTTGATGGCCCGTTCAAATGTTCCATGTTTTTTTTTGTAACAATTTTTATCATTTTTACTTACAAGTAGTAATTTGATATTTAAGAAGTGCTTTGTGAAATTTAGCAAGGCAGTTAAATACCCCTTGCATGAAAGTTTTTGTTTTGCCAATCATTTCTAGTTTTAATTTATGTAAAAAGTTTAAGCTGCGGTTTAATTTGGAGAAAAAGCTTGATTAGAGAGGAGAACAGCTTTGTTTCAGGATTAGTTCAATAGAAAGAAAGAAGTTTTCATGAGATATTATGTATAAAAGACTTCCTTACCAAATGGTTGAACGCTCTCATGGCCATCTCAGCTCCGATATCCTCCCTCATTGCAATGGCGGCAATCCCTAGCACAGCGATACTCTGATGTGCGCCATCCTTTTTATTGTCATTCTTCTCAGCTCCCTCCTCGTCACTTTTCTTATTGCTATCTTTCGGTTTGTCACTTTCTCTTCTTCTCGTCTTTTTTCACCTCTTCTTTATTGCTTGTAGTTTGCACTGGAGTTTAATATGGAGCTATGGTATGGTATTAAGAATGTAAAAATTCACTAACTGACTTTTAGCTGACTAAAATATTGCAAACAAATCTCCTTCTTTATTGAACTTGGTGTAAAAAAAAGTTGTTACTGGAATTTCCGTTAAGATTTGACTGTCTTTGCCGGCCTCATATTCAAAAATTGTTTTTGTTGAACAGTGGGAAAGCATTAATGTTTTAATTCTTTTCTAATATTTTAATTGTTTAATTTGATCAAATAATAGTATTATGTTTTATTAAAAACATGGAAAATGGTTGTCAACTTGGCTTGTTAGTAAATAGTATTTCACAGTGAAAGTATTTTAACATGTTATGTTGTCATGCCAATTACTTGTGTATTTAGGTCCCGTGCGAATATTTATCCATGGAGGAGATGTCTCGGTGGGTTTTGAGTAAGTTCCTTATTTTAAAGATGATTTTAATTTTTGCTCTTTTCTACAATAGACTCCGTTCGAGATAGTAATGCAATCCCCTAATGACCATTCCTAATGAAAGAAGTTCATAATATGATTGACAACTGATAAAAGAAGCTCAACCTAAGCCTTGTTTGAAAATTTGCTATCTTGCAAATGGTCTATTGAGAAATAACATTTATTTAAGTTGGGATAGCGCTTGCAATTTCTGAGGTTGCGAGTTCAAATCCTCCCGGCCTCGCTGACTCAGCGAATGAGTAGCATTTTGATGCGGTAAAGTACGGGTGTTGGTGGTAGGAGTAGTGCCTACCTCAACAGTTACACCCAACGTCTTGCGCTAACGAAAAGGGGATATACACCCTCGTTTAAGCCTGTTACCAACATTAGGGTTAATTCGGCTACTTTACTTTAACACCGTAAACATGGTTTATCGTATTAACTAATACCGCTAATAATGTAAAAGTTATTTTATTTACCGTAAGTAAATATGACGCATGATTGCTGTTTTGTTTAATTTTGTCCTTTCTTTATTTGTGATATTTCAATTCTGGTGCAAGTTGTTGTGACACTATCTCTGTCCCCAGAATCTCTAAACATTCAAGTTTGTAATTAGTTCTGATCTCGGGATTAGAAGATGTTGATTCCCGAGCTGTCATTCAGAGATTTGTTTTTTTACGGTCTCATGTTTTAGAATTCTTGTTGATATTTTAACTTACTTAATATTGTCATCGGAAAAACAAGCATTTGATAAGAGACGAGAATTAATATAATTTTAGTTATTGGTTGTTGTGTTGTTGTTCAATTATATGTCCTGATTTCTTTAGTCTGCTGCACGTTATGCCCAAGTCAGATCACTGCACAGTCGAACGTTCTTGAGATATGGAAGATGTGTCTGCAGGATGGCTACTGTATTACACTCTTCAGGGATGAAGTCCTCTACATCCATAAAGACATTCAAATGTTGTTCGAATCAATAAAAGGGTACTTTCAGTTGAATATTTGTTGTTCTTCTCGAATGTTAACAAGAGCCACTAATTTCCGTCAGACTTTTAATAGTCTCACCCCCCCCCCCCCCCCCCCCCCCCATGGAGACATCATTTATCCGGCGATAGCACAATGGTAATGGCATTCGGCTCTTAATCACAAGGTTCTGTGTTCGAGACCATGCTATCACAAAGTTGTTTAGTGAGCGGTTATAAATAAACAACGCCGTATTTCATCAAAAATAACTGTACCACAAATGGGAGCAATTAAATACACTAAAACTCCGGGTCAAGGTCTTTATGATAATGCTTAATGAGCGTTCTGGAAGCTTCGTTAAGAAAACAACAACAACAAACAAAATACGCTCGTATTTGTGTGCTTCTCAAAAGTAAAATAATTTTTGTTTGTTTAAAAACATTAACTATAGAAAAAGCACAAGGTTGCTCCAAAATTTTATGACTTTTGTATTATCCAATAAAAAAAAAAAAAAATGGATCCATTAGATGAGTTATTTGTGTTTATTTGCTTCTTAAGAAATATTAGATGTAATATACATGAATATTAACAGTTAAATAGTATCAATTTTAGGTGTAGGTTGTTTGTGATCGTAAGAGTTAAGGTTTCATTTTGAATAAAGATGACATGTTGGACATCGAAGGAGATATATATATATATTATAATAATTTCCCCTCTCTCCTGATAGTTTTGTTTTGTTTTTATTAATCCAGCTACTCGAAAAGAGGGAAGGAAATTCAAGACTGTCTGGTGTACTCATTGCAAACAAGGTAAGAAATGTCTTTTAGTTTTTCCCTATTTGAATGCCTGTTTGTGTTGCAATCTCGTCATGGGAACAGGGAACTTGCTAGGTTCTCTGCTTAGTTTTTCTTCTGGATTTTAATCCAATGTTTGTCTCGGCAACGGTGGTGGCCAGATTTACTTCACACTAACAGCAGTCAGGATTTGTTTATTTTGTTTATTGACAATGTTGAAACGGTATTTCAGAAAATGTATAATGGAAATACATAGAGTCACCGAATTTCAGCCAAGTTCTAACGAAAAGAGCTTACCCAAATTTGTTGTTGTTCAAAGTTAGTAACAAAAAGGCTTAGGAGACTTTTACACTTCAAAATTGAACAATTAATCAAGTAATTTCATATTTTTTTCATGTTTTCAAGATGTTAATTTGTTAATTTTTTAGTCCAAGATTCCATCGGGAACGTAGACAGTACTTGCAGGTGGCGTTGGACGAGCTGGTCTCAATATTATCTGATCAACCTGGATTGTTTGGTCCAAAGGTCTGTCCTGTCTGTAGCAATCTTCCCATCTTTAGCACTGGATAATTTCTTTCTGTTGATGCAATGAAATGGACTTCCCAATATCATTCAGAAATATAATTGAGTGTGTGTTGTATCTCACAGATTTTTCTCAAATACTCCACAATGTTTCTCCCTCCACAGTGTCTCCCTTCACAGTGTCTCCCTCCACAGTGTCTCCCTTCACAATCTGTCTCCCTCCACAGTGTCTCCCTCCACAATGTGTCTCCCTCCACAGGTTGCCTCCCTCCACAGTGTTTCCCTCCACATGTTGCTTCCCTCCACAGTGTCTCCCTCCACAGGTTGCCTCCCTCCACAATGTGTTTCCCTCCACAGGTTGCCTCCTTCCACAGTGTCTCCCACCACAATGTGTCTACCTTCACAGGTTGTCTTCTTGCAGCAAAGACCGTTTTTGACTACCATTTCTAAAATACTAATCCGATAAAAGTCTACTGTATTTCATCTATAAAATCTTATCTCTGTTGTTTTGTACTTCAGCTGCTTGTGGTGCTGACTGCACTTTCACATGCAAGAGACGAAATACATTGGCTTGTACGTCATAAGTTCCACACACCTCCGAAAGGAAAGAAAAGTGCTCCAGACGATTTTGATGATAGGTGACTTTAATAAAAGGTCTTAGTTTCGATTGATCAAGAAAGACTTTCAAATGTCTAGAGAAAGAAATAATGTTAATATACTTCTCGTTTAACGTTTCCACTACCAGGACATTCTTAACACCTGACTGTTCTTAAATGACCAGTGATAATTAAATTATCCTCAAAGAATTCCTCGATTTGGTAGCTTTCTGTAAGTTCAAGCAATTAATTCATGATGAGGTGCATTTTCAAGTGATGTTTTTCAACAGGTGGAGTGGTACCCACTTGTACAGTTTTGCTCCACCTCTTGCGTGAACAAGAACTTCTTTACACCTTTAGTGTTAACTTAATACCACTTTTTTACTTACATCTATATAGCGGTCAATTAGGTGAAGAGAATGTGCTGGTTTGAACATAAAATATTATACTGTGTGTGGCCACACTAATGAAAGGGGAATTCTCATATTTTCGATATTTGACAATGAAATTCTTGACATTCTCCTTCAAAATTAAAAAAAAACAACTGAAAATGTTGTTATTTTTATAGCAAATTTTTTTCATTATTGTTTCAGATTCGTTTGTAGTTATTATATAATCCAACTTTGGCGTTTCGTTAACTTTATGTTCAAAGGCGTCACTCTCACAAATCCATAAATAATTTCATCTGTTTATAAACATCCTGCTCAAAGTTGTCTGTAAAATTTTACCTGAAATTCCCTTTTTTGCAAACTGTGTTATAACTTTGTCATTTTGCTTACGGTTTAGTTGGCTGCCGAAACTTCTCTATGGAGTGACTGAACTACGACGTAAGTCTCTTCATTTCCTCATTCCTACGAGATCTAAACTACCTTATAGCATTGTCCTCTTTCTGCAAGATCTAATCTACCTTACAGCATTGTCCTTTTTTACGAGGTTTAAACTACCTTATAGCATTGTCCTCTTTCTGCAAGACCTAAACTACCTTATAGCATTGTCTCCTTTCTACAAGATCTAAACTACCTTATAACATTGTCCCCTTTCTACAAGACCTAAACTACCTTATAGCATTGTCCTCTTTCTGCAAGATCTAATCTACCTTATAGCATTGTCCTTTGTACGAGGTTTAAACTACCTTATAGCATTGCCCTCTTTCTGCAAGA
The DNA here is from genome assembly GCA_963930725.1 of Candelabrum cocksii. Classification (NCBI taxonomy): domain Eukaryota; kingdom Metazoa; phylum Cnidaria; class Hydrozoa; order Anthoathecata; family Candelabridae; genus Candelabrum; species Candelabrum cocksii. The sequence goes on along the minus strand of OZ005677.1, from coordinate 1,476,423 downwards.
TCTAATCTACCTTATAGCATTGTCTCCTTTCTACAAGACCTAAACTACCTTATAGCATGGTCCTTTTTCTACAAGACTTAAACTAGCTTATAGCATTGTCCTCTTTCTACGAGGTTTAATCTACCTTATAGCACTGTCATCTTGAATGAATCACAAATAATTGAACTTGGAGTTACCTGCTAATTGAGCATTACTCCCGTTTTATTTTGCCGACTGAATGTTTCTCCAAATGTTTGAATGTTTCTTTCTTTAAGGAATTGTAATCGTCATGATTATCATTCATGGTTTAATCTTATTCTCATTTGATTCCAGTTATTTTAGCTTTGCTTTCTTAGCATTTTCTTTCTCTTAATTGCCCGTTTTCTTTGTCTCATTTATTCGGAACATTTTAGTGCTCTTTGTGAGATATTCACACGTCATTCAACGATATTTCACGAAGTACTTATCCGGTTTTGATGTTGCACTGCTAAAAACCATAATACAGGTATATGATGTTCAATCTTGTTCTGATGTTTGCAAATGTTTGAAGAAACTTTAGAAAGAATAAAATATTTATCTTTCTGCGTTATTGTTAGTTTGTGCATCTCTACTCTTCACAAATTCAAAAGTCAAAAGACTATGTTTTGAGTCTTGTGCATGCTTTTCTTTTTATAAGAATAGCAGGGTGAAAATGGCATTTTTTGAAGAATATTCTAAGAATATGCCCATGGTGAGAATTCTACTGTGTTGGGGAATATTTTGTCAAAATATTGCTGAATTTGCAAAGGTTGATAGAATAAAATAAGATATGATAAAAACATGTACGCAGTATAGAAGAAAAAACTTTATGAAGAAATTTTTATGGAACAAAAATAAGAATAGAACCTATTTTAAGTAGAATAAATAAGAATATGCTAAGAATATTTCAGCCTTATTTGGAGTTAAAAATTAAGGATACTTGACCCTGGCCGAATCAAGTCTATCCTTATAAAAAAAGTGTATAATAACAACAGAAATCCACCAGTTATGCCTGTTATTCTTATCGCGCAGCAATGTTTATAACTAACAAAAAGTAAAAAACAGATTGAATTCAATTCCTGCATTATCTTTTCGTATTAACTGCATTTTTTTTTACATATCTATACATATGATATATATAGTATTTATTTATATATTTATTCATTTATATTTATACATATTTCTTTCGAAATTTTGCAATTTATTGTCAAGCCTATATAACAAGCAAATACTCAATATATTTGCATTGAGAGCTTTGGAAAGATCTTTGATTCTTCTCTTTCGTAGAGGATCTCCATCTGTCCAGAAGACGAATCTCTAATCATGACTGACTTTGTTGAACTTCTTTCATCCATCGACATTAAACAAAGTAAGGTTCCTATAAGAGTTCACGTTTATTGTTGACTTAACACGTTGCAGTGTTGGAAAATGGTGTTCTTGAGAAATATTTCATTTCTGTTGCAAAATTTACAATTACATCACACACAAGACGTGATTTTTTCTTTGTTGATGATAAAATGAACGGTAGATTTAGATTTTTAATCATCTTCATCAGCATTATTTTTTTACTAAATGCCAAACAAGATTTTGAAATATTTGGTTCTGATATAAATATAAATTAAATAAAAATAAAAAAAACTTAAAAAACAAATTACTAAATTCTGAAATTCACGCAACAAGGATCGGCCATATTTAGTCCAGGTGTAAATAAGATTTATTTGCAAAAACAAACAATTGTGGATGAAAATGAATCTCCCCTCGTATTGTAGTTGAAGCTGTGGAAGTGTTTGACTTTCGTGGGATACGTCTCGACTGGATGCGCTTTCAGGTAAATGATGACACAGCAATATTTTTAATGATGTTGTGTACTGTGTGTGGCTCTAAACGGGGGTAGTTGAAATATTAAATTGCACAATTAGCGGGATTCAAACTTCAAATACATATCACATATTATTATTAATATTTCCTATTTATACTTTTGTTTACAACTTTGATTCTATGTGTGTGAACCATGTGTGTTCAAAATGATGTCTCTCGCCGTAAAACAACTTGTTCACACTTTGCTTCATCTCTTGTGACTGACATCGTGACTGGAGGTTGGAATCCAAAAGAACTTTATTTTGGCAGCATGTTTAAAGATAACAAAAATCATCATCATCATCACTTGTTTTACGTGACGTTTCCCCTTGAAGGGGGTAAAAATAAAAAAAAAGTATTTACTACAGCAGTTTGGTGAATAAGATAGTACCAGTGGTGGCAAAACACATCAGGAGTCGTGATGAGTGAAAATCAATTTTCAAATGAACGGACAATCTTCTAAGTTTTATCTTTTATTTAATGCACCGAGAATCAACTGAGTTTTTCACAAAATTGTTCTTCTCCCAATCATAATGCTGGATTTCTTTAAGCTCTCCTTGCTTAAGATATTAAGTCAACCTGGTGTGTATTATTCCCAACTCATATTTGGGTACAACTTGCTAGTCCATAAAACCTAAGTTCATCTTCAAAAATTCAGACATTAGTCAGTTCTTCTGACAGAAAATTGATTTAGTTGCTTTATGAATTTTTTTCACATCAATTTCAACAAATATCACAATTAATTTTTATTGTCTAAGGTTGCCTACAGACAAAACTACTTGAAGAATTATATAGAGTAGATTTAGCTCCGATAAAATACATGCACGTGTCTTATAAAAACACCAAATGAAGTTGTGGAATTTCGCGCCATGTTGATTTAAACTTCTTCACTGTTAACAACCATATCGTAATGTTCTTAGAAGACAATTCCCCGGATAATGATTGAATTTTTTATTTTTGGCAGGCATACACCAGCATTCGCGGTTCGGTCCCCGAGCTAAAGGAAAACAGAGAACTGGCATCTCTGATGAACACCATCTCACTCCACACGAAACTCGTGGATACACAGAGCAACATCTTGAACGAGGTCTCCGATCTTTCCGTCCTGTGGTGAGACATCATAATTTATGTGCAAATTTTTAGGTTGCTTTTAGTTATTTTATTTATTTTACAAGTATATATATATAAATAAGATGATAAAGATTAGATGAAATAAAATATTTATTTATTTCTATTTAGTTCTAATATTTTGTTTTTTTGTTTTTTAATACAGCTTCTACCCAAGCTTCTTTAATCAGAGTTTCCTTGATTGTCTCGATAACCCAGCAGTAATGAGGTAAGGTTTTTGTTATGAATAAAATATATATATTGAAGGTATGTAATAAATAATTTGTTTGCAACCGTACTCCTAGTAAACCAGTAGACAGATTTGTATGATATCTACATGTTACATTTCCTGTTTTGCAGTTAGTTAACAAATTCATGAAAATGTTCTTGACGTCTTACGCTATATATTTTGAAGTAACGCCATAGCAACGATATCAACCAAAAACATTGGAATTTTCTTTGCAATGGAAAATAATAAACTTACAATAGTTCCACTTGGCTTTATTTGAATAAAATGTTTATATCAAAGATATTTCCAGCAGAATTTTTTGAATGAAATAATTTAATTTAGTTTACCAAATGCTCAAAATGCTAGCGGGTTTATGTAAATTTCAGAGTGGGACCCTTTTATTTATTTTTATTTACAATGAATAAATAAATTTCTTATTATTTAAAAGCGAATGATTTAAAACTATAAAAGCAATAATTGATAATTAAGGTTAATTAAGGTTTGTTATACAGTGGACTCTCTCTATCTCGAACTCGCAAGGGGCCAACAGATTTGTTTGAGATAGAGAAAGTTTGAGATAGAGAAAAAACAGCTTTGTCCACTGGTTCAAACAGCTTTGTTCAAAATCACAACTTTGCATGTTTCTTTGCATCAGCAGAGCTTTGTTTGTTTTAAACCTTCCAACCGTTTATCTTTGTTTTTCATCCACGTGGATATTGTATTTTTTGGAACACCAATCTTTTCTGATGCCTCCTTGTTGGTCATTCCCTTCTCAATTTGTCTAATGATTTGACACTTTTGTATCAATTTTGTGTTTTTCAATTTTCAGGCCGACATCTTGACTTAAAAGCTTTCTTAATTCAAAACAAAACCTTTACACTTTCTAATATTTTGGTTGCAATCGAATTTTCAAATAATCGAACATTTTTGTTCTATTTGCTGTGTGAATGAGGAACGAGACGGGAAAAAATTTGAGATAGAGAGAGAAATATTTGCAAGGTACCAAGTTTTTTGTTCGAGATAGAGAAAAATTTGAGATAGAGAAGTTTGAGATAAAGAGATAAAAATAGCTTAGAGAGTACACAAATGTCCAAGGGACCCAGCTTTTTGTTCGAGATAGAGAGTAGTCGAGACAGAGAGTATACTGTAGAACCAATATCTCTATTGTAGAGGTTGTTTACTAGAACATATTTTTTGCAGGTACTCTATTGCTTACCCTCTAGTCTGCACCGCCTTTCTCAACTGTACTCACGAGCTATGCCCAGAAGAGGTTTGTTTGTTATTCCTTTGCTTCATAATTAACCAACCGTAACGTAATTTAAGAGATAATTTTCATAGAAAAATAAAAAATTTAAGATACGTAATATAGAAATATTAAAATAAGACGCAAGGACAAAATGCACTCATTACTTCTATGACAAAGAATAACTGTGTCACTCTCCTATTCTTAGTTTTTTATAGAAATAAATAAATAAATAAATAAGGCATTATAGGTGAAAATATCCAAATTCTGGTACTTGATTTGAAATCAGCATCCTCAAATTAGTAAACCTACCAATTTTCAAAGTAAACGTAATAGTTTAAATTTTTTAGCCATCTTCATCATTTTTACTGCACAAAAACAATTTTGTTTTCAATATTTATTCTCGTCTGCCGTAAAGATTTTGTTTCTTTTTTGCATATTTATGGTTTGCAATGCAGTGATCCTCAAAAATTCAACCAATCAATTTGCGTTTTTAAACAAACTGCTCAACCAATCAATTTGCGATTTTGGTCATGAGCTCCACCTTTTTTCATTGCTTTTCTTCTTTTGTGTGTTTGTGAAATTTGAATAAAAGGGAATGACAGGAACAGTGATATCACTGGTTTATCTGAACCCCACTTATCTGAACCTTGTTTATTTGAACACTGTTTTTATGGCAATACTTTTTAAAAAGTAACACTTAACAGACCCTTCAGGCTTTGTTTGTGGCCCTTGTTTTTTAGAATTATAAGGTAACACGAAAACGAATGGCGCTTATACAGTTTGCTATTTTTCTAGACTCGACAGAAATTAGCCTGTCTTACAGTGTCTTATGAATCCTTTTTGTTATAAAGAGACAATCGTTGAAAATGTTTAGTCGCATAAAATTGTTGTTCTTCAGAAGAAAAATGTCATCCTCGAATTGTTCGTATATCCGAACATCTCATTCATTATTTAAGTTCAAGTTTGGGTAAACGAGGATACACTGTACTTCCTTCAGCACAGTTTGGGTAAACGAGAATACACTGTACTTCCTTCAGCAAAGTTCAGGTAAACGAGGATACACTGTACTTCCTTCAGCAAAGTTTGGGTAAACGAGGATACACTGTACTTTCTTCAGCAAAGTTCAGGTAAACGAGGATACACTGTACTTCCTTCAGCAAAGTTTGGGTAAACGAGGATACACTGTACTTCCTTCAGCAAAGTTCGGGTAAACGAGGATACACTGTACTTCCTTCAGCAAAGTTCGGGTAAACGAGGATACACTGTACTTCCTTCAGCACAGTTTGGGTAAACGAGGATACACTGTACTTCCTTCAGCACAGTTTGGGTAAACGAGAATACACTGTACTTCCTTCAGCAAAGTTTGGGTAAACGAGGATACACTGTACTTCCTTCAGCAAAGTTCAGGTAAACGAGGATACACTGTACTTCCTTCAGCAAAGTTTGGGTAAACGAGGATACACTGTACTTTCTTCAGCAAAGTTCAGGTAAACGAGGATACACTGTACTTCCTTCAGCAAAGTTTGGGTAAACGAGGATACACTGTACTTCCTTCAGCAAAGTTCGGGTAAACGAGGATACACTGTACTTCCTTCAGCAAAGTTCGGGTAAACGAGGATACACTGTACTTCCTTCAGCACAGTTTGGGTAAACGAGAATACACTGTACTTCCTTCAGCAAAGTTTGGGTAAACGAGGATACACTGTACTTCCTTCAGCAAAGTTCAGGTAAACGAGGATACACTGTACTTCCTTCAGCAAAGTTTGGGTAAACGAGGATACACTGTACTTTCTTCAGCAAAGTTCAGGTAAACGAGGATACACTGTACTTCCTTCAGCAAAGTTTGGGTAAACGAGGATACACTGTACTTCCTTCAGCAAAGTTTGGGTAAACGAGGATACACTGTACTTCCTTCAGCAAAGTTCGGGTAAACGAGAATACACTGTACTTCCTTCAGTAAAGTTTGGGTAAACGAAAATACACTGTACTTCCTTCAGTAAAGTTTGGGTAAACGAGGATACACTGTACTTCCTTCAGCAAAGTTCGGGTAAACAAGGATACACTGTAATAATATACTAGGAGTTTAGTATGAACAACACAAAGGACGTAAGATTGCAAAATTCACAAACAGCAAGATGTTGACGAAGTATATTTCCTATAGAATTGAGTACCATGTGGTCCTTAGTTTGCACTTTTTAATCTTTAGCCCTGTTATTCATTATATATGAAAATGTTTCCAAGTCAGTCACTAATGAATGAAAAAAGAAAGAAAACACAGTATTATTTATTTTTGAAACTTAATGAATGAATGTAAATATATAAATATTGCCATCTGATTGTTGAAGTTTCATTATTAGCATTAGCGTTTTGCCATTTGTTTTGCAGCGGCATCCAATAGGTGACCGAAGTTTGTCGGCAGTCAACTCGTTTCTCGATGCAATCGCACACAAGACAAAGAACTACATCAGTCAACTGTGTGAGGAACACTTACGTCTGGCTCGACAGGTGAAGTTTTTTATTCGACACTTTTCAAAACAGTAAAAACACAACCATCTTGAATGAAATTTTACATAATGAGAGATATATCTTCTAATCTTAACGCTATACATTGAAACCACAATTTGACAAAGGGCGCATAAAGGGCGCTACTAAATATACTGTTTCTAACATCCTCCACCACAAGAGAAAATTAACAATATTTTTTCCGGAGCCTTCGCTCGTATTGTCCTAATGTTTTGGCCTTTCTCCCTTTGTGCTCTTTACCGGTACTTTCCTCCTGGGGTTTGGTCTCAGAAATATCGATCTCCGCTGTATCGTGAGGTGCGGTAACAGGATGTGATGTGTCGTTGTTGATCTCGAACGGGATAAGTTTTTGCATAGGACGGTAAGCAGTTGTGTGAGAGTTGTCAGTAAGCATAGAAAGTTTTGCTCCTCTGACGTTTCCATCTTTGCCAATGACTAATTCAGCAACTCGGGCTATTCTCCATCGGTGACGTGGAAGAGGTGTGTCGTCACGAACAAGTACGACATCACCAACAAGAAGTTTACGGCTTTCTTTGGCAGGACTTTTCTGGTAAAGGTGTGTCTGCCTCAGTTCATTCATGTAGTTTGTGGAAAATCGTTTCCAGTAATCGTTCAAAAGTTTACGAAGGTATTGATATCGTTTGGTTACATCACGTACTGTTTCAATTTCAACTGGAACATCAGCTTGGCGAAAAAGTTTGGTATTGTGGTGTCCATGGATGAGATTCCAAGGTGTCAGGATTCTGTGAAGATCGTCATCGCTTTGATAGACGAGTGGGCGGTTGTTTATGACAGTTTCGATCTCGCAGAGAACAGTTTGTAATTCCTCGTATGATAACAAAGACTTTCCGAGGACTTTTCGTAGCGATTGTTTGACTGATCTGACGAGTCTTTCGTAAAACCCTCCCCACCAAGGCGAGGCTGGTAGGATGAACCTTTGATCGATACCTGACTGGACCATGAAACGTTTAGTCGTTTTAGATCGAAATGTCTTAGCATTGTCACTGATAATGATGTCAGGAGTACCACGACGAGCTGTGAAGCGACGAAAACCTCGAAGAAACGTTGGAGCTGACAAATCGTTGACCAGTTCCAGATGGATCGCACGGCTAGAAGCACAAGTAAGGAGGAGAATATAGGCCTGAGTTCTTATGTTCTTGGTACATCGAATAGTGAGAGGACCAGCAAAATCTAATCCGGTAGCTTGAAATGCATGTGAATTAAATAAACGAAAGTCTGGTAAATCTGGTGACTTGGGCGGCTTTAAAGTAGTCCCCTGAAAACGGATACAAGTTACGCACTTGTGAAGAATATCTCTGACTACTTTCCTTCCTTTGACAATCCAATACTTTGCACGAATGTTCGCAAGTGTTGTTTCGACTCCATGGTGCAATACCCTCTCGTGGGCTTGGCGGACGACAAGTTTAGTGATCCAACTGTCCGAACGTAATAAAAGTGGAAATTTCTCTTCATATTGCATCGATGAATTATTGAAGCGACCTTTTAAACGTACCATTCCGTCAGTGTCTATAAACAGATGCATTGATGTCTTGAGTTTTTCAAAATTGGGTTGATTCGCCAATTTCGACTGTTCATCAGTTAGCCATAGGTTGAGTGCTGTGTTGTATTCTTCCAGTGAGATTGTGTCATTTTGGAGTTGTTTCTTCTTAAGACAGGATACAAAACGAAGTACATAGGCGGTGATGTTGATAAGTTTGTTGAGTGAACTGAATTTCTTTGGATCGATCACATTACTAATCCCTACAGTATTAATCACAGTGTCATTGTTTTCAGTCACAGTCAAAGTAGTAGAGGTAAGATTAGATTTCTTAGCTTCAATAGACGCTTCAGGAATGGGCTTATTGTTCACAGAAGAAGCATTAGAGTCTAATTTATTATAAAGAAAGTCTGGACCTTTAAACCAACAGCCACCTAAAGACTCATTGAAATCAGAAACCATCCTTGTTGGTATATCTGCTGGATTAACATCGCCAGGTACATATCTCCAATTCTCTCTCGCAACAACCATCCTGATATTCACCACCCTATTTTCCACCCATGGTTTCCAGGTCTTAGTCTTCCCACGTATCCAGCATAAAGCCACTTCTGAATCAGTCCAACAAATAGACTCATCAACCACAACACGATCAGAAAAAACTGTTCTTATTTCTTCAATAAACTTAGCCAGTAATCCACATCCTAAAAGTTCCAAACGAGGAATAGTTAATGACTTTAAAGGGGCGACTCGATTCTTCGATCCCAAAAAGAAAACTTTAAATCCAGATTCACACTCTACCCTGAGGTAAACAACAGCACAATAAACGTTATTCGAGCTATCAGAAAACCCATGCAACTCGACGCGTTTGAAAGACACATCTGGTGAAACAAAACAAAACCTAGAAATTCGAATTTCATGCATTCTACTCACTACATCAACAAATTCATTCCACTGAACTTTAATATCCTTCGGAAGTTCTCTATCCCAATCATGTCCATCTTTGCAAATCATTTGAAAAAGGGTTTTGATCCTTGCAGTAACAGGTGATAGAAAACCCAAGGGATCATAAATGGATGCCGCAACACTAAGCACATTTCGCTTTGTTAAAGTGATAGATTTACACTTTTCCACAAATTCTTTCAATCTGAAAACAAACTCATCCTTAGCAACGTCCCACTCAATGCCTAACACTCGTTTTGAATTGACTGAGATTTTTGACTCTCCAAACTGGGATTCAACATATGTCTGGTCTTCAGAGTCAGTCCTTGACTGATCCACATTGTCAAAATAACGTTGCAAAGTTTGGTCATTAGATGTCCATTTCCTGAGAAGAAGTCCAGCTTGAGACATGAGGTTCATTGCTTTGATGTATAGGGCCTTTCCTTCATCCACAGAAGAACAACCAGATGTAACATCATCAACATAGAGGTCCTGAAGAAAACGCTCAACAAATTCTCTATCCTCTTCAATGTATTTCTCTAAGTGATGTCTTACTGTTCCATTCAAGAGGAACGGACTACAAGTTAGGCCAAACACAACCCTCAAAAAACGGTAGATCACCAAGAGTCCATTCTCATCTTTCCACAGAAAACGTAACAAATCTTGATGTTCTTTGGCAATGCCAACATTCAAAAACGCTTGTTTGATATCAGAGATGATGGCAACTTTGTTCAACCTAAACCTAAGTAGGATATCAAAAATTTTTCCCAACAGATTAGGACCAGGGTACAGACAAGAGTTAAGGGATAATCCATTTGCTTCACAAGAAGCGTCAAAAACTATCCTTATCTTTGTTGTTTCCCTCTCTTTTTTGACAACAGCACGATGTGGTAGGTAATGCACTTGACCTACAGGCTTGGATACCTCATTCTCAGGAACTTTTTCAACTATACCAGTCTTCTCATAATCATCAATGATTTTCTGATACTCCTCTCTGATGTCTTCCTTTTCCAGACGTTTCTGCAAAGGTTTCAATCGTTCCTTACAAACTTTGAAATTATCTGGTAACACATCATGGTCAACTTTCAGAGGAAGTTTAGTAACATAGCGCAAACCATCATGAAAAATGTCATTCTGAAAGGAAGTCACAACATCGTCTTTGGGGTCAATCTCCTCAACTTGCCAAAATTTTTCCAGAGTTTCCTTGACACCTGAATCGCTATTTGTAGAGCAACGCATCACATGAGTATGAAAACAATAAGAATTTCTAGCCTGAGTCTCTCGGATTGGGCCACTTAAAATCCAACCAAGTGAGGATTCTAAAGCAACAGGACCAGATGCACCCCTAACTGTCTTTCCAGTCATAAACTGATGATAACAGTCTAATCCAACAAGAATATCAACAGGGAAATAAGTCGAACCAGTACCATGATCAGCTAAGGCGAGTTGAGAAAGATGTCCATATTCAGACTTGGCGAAATCAATATCCTGACCCGATAAAGGAGTACAGATGGAAGGAATGCACAAAGCTTCTACAAAGGTGAAAGAGTTTGAGAACTTATGTCTTACTTTGAACTGAACAACATCTAGAACCTTGAGTGAAGATTCAGTGGAAGCAAAAGTATCCAAAATTATTCTTTCTCGCCTGATGGTCTTCAAATGCAACTGATTTCTTGTTTTGTCAGTGATGTAAGTCCTCTGACTACCACCATCAAACAAGATACGAGTGAACATTTCTTGTTCTTCATCAACGCTGGAAATCTTTGCCGAAGCAGTTTGTAAGAGAACACTGAATCCTGGTGACTGTTGATTACCTGCATGATAGGTAGACACCTTTGGTACACTTTCACCACTATTTCCAACCTCGTCACTTGAACAAATGCTTATATGATGTCCTACTTTGTCACATCGCCTACACTTATACTCTGATTGACATTGGTCACTTCGATGACCCTTCTGCAAGCAGACAAAACAAAGATGAAATCTCCTTAAAATCTCTTTCCTGGCTTTCACATTAGTCACAGTCCTGCATTTCCAAGAGGGATGACTTCGTTGACAGAAAACACAAGTCTTACCTGGGTGGGTCTCATTCGTTGGCTTCTCATATCTTCCTCCAGAGAACAAAGTAGATGCAGTAAAATCAGAACCTTTACGAAAACTATCCTGACTCCTTGTGGAGCTTGATAACCCAACACAATTTTCTAGAGCTTGTAACTCATCCTGAAAGAATTCCATCATTTTCTCCAAAGTCCAAACTGTGCTTCCAAATCTTCGAGAAACAATCACAATAAGATCATCAGGTAACCTCTCTTTCAGCATGGGAATCAACAACCCACCATATCCTGCTGAATCGTAATCAAGAGCCTTCAAATTTCTCATGCAATTCTCGACATCATCATGCAGTTTCCTCAAACCTTTGATGTCATCACTTCTTTTGATTTTGTTGATCTTCAAGAGAGAAGACATATGAGCAGAAATCAACACCTGCTTGTTCCCATACCTTTTCTCCAAGACGTCAATTGCCTCCTTGTAATTGTCAGAACAAAGAGAAAGTCCAGAAATGGCAGTCAATGCTTCACCTTGAAGACACCTTTTCAAATAATTAAATCGGTCAATATCAGAAATCATCTCTCTAGAATGGACAGAAACATTGAACTGATCCCAGAAACCCTGCCAACAAAGAGCATCACCTGAGAATTTTGGTAGATCGAACTTGGGTAGCTTACAACTGTCAGAGGCTAACCCACTGATGGAAGATGAAGGTGGAGTAGACGAATCAACCTTTGAAATTCTGAGTTTTTCCAGCCTTACATCTAGTTGAGCTAACGCCTCGTTAAATGGCATTAGAATTTTCATAGACTCAATAACATCTGCCTCCACTTCTCCAGGATCAAGAGCATTAAGAATTTCTTTATCAACATCTTCAATTTGCTTAGCTGACTGATTTAAAGATCCTTTGAGAGCAATCAACTTTGTCACCTCAACATTCTCAAGCTTTAAACTATGATCAATTTCAGCCAAAAGATCTTTGAAAACCACTCTTAACCCTTTTCTTCTTGCCTGTTTCCTAGTCAAAGCCATTGTATATCACACAAAATAGCAAAGGTAAATAAAACTTTTTTAAAAAAAAGACCACTTGATCTTGAACAAACAGGATAAAAGATTACAGGAAGAGTAAATAAAGGAAATAAAACAGCTTTAAACGTATGAAAACGATTAACAAAATCTCAAATGTTTTTCAAAGAAAAAAATAATTGTCACGAACGTCACAAATGTTAAGGTAAACGTCAAAAATAAGTTTGTCTTTAGCTAGTTTCCAAGAAAAAGAGAGAACTTATCAAAGTCTCAAAAATATCTGTCGTTCCAAAAAAAAATAAGTCACAATTGTGTCAAAAACTTTAAACAGGGAGCTACCACTGGTAGCAGAAATACTTTAACCCAAGAGATAAGAGCAAAAGTAGCTTTAAATGTCCATAACATCAAAAAATTTCTAGGGAACCTTTCCAAACACTAATGCAAAAAACATGAAAGTGTAAAATGTAAGTAATTAAAATGAGAGCCTCTCTCTGTGAACAATAGCTAGATAAATATTAAGAAAACATGAATCGAAAAGAAAAGTTCACTTTCTGAAAAATATTGCAAAGTTCCCACTGGGAAAAATCAAGAAAATATCATGTCCAGTCAGCGATAGTAGAAAAAATTTAGGTTACTAGGGACAGCTCTGCTCACAGATCGTCAGATTAAATCAGGATCACTTGATGATGCTGCTGGATCGAGAAGATAATTCATAAAAAGTCCATCATACTGGGCGCCATTTTCAAAACAGTAAAAACACAACCATCTTGAATGAAATTTTACATAATGAGAGATATATCTTCTAAGCTTAACGCTATACATTGAAACCACAATTTGACAAAGGGCGCATAAAGGGCGCTACTAAATATACTGTTTCTAACAGACACATCAAATACATGTGTTTGCTTTCGAACAAGTTTCTTTCTTGATTATGGAGTTTATATTTGGTCTTTTTCATTCTGACTATTTACAGTTAGTTAGTTAGTTACAAGGACCTTAGTGATTGTCAACTGTTGTAATCTTGTTTCAATTACAATAAACTTTCACTGATGACACTGATGGTCACTTATTTTCAAAATTGTGTCCATTGATTTATCTTACTTAAAATATGTTCATATGTCTTCTAGTTTGTACATACACATATATGTAATATATTTTTTTATAATTTATCACAAATAGAAAGGATATAGAAATAAATAAAACATTAAATTTCCATTAATAATAATAATCAATTGGTTTTCATTCGGTAGTTGGACCCCGCAAATGCTGTGAACTACATTGAGTTCCCTGATGAACAGAAAGTGAAGAAAGACCGTCCGAGACCAGCTCCCCCCAAGCCAGGAGAGGAGAGTATTAGGAAGTCGGTTGAGGTTCAAAAACCAATTGATTTAAAGTACCATGGCCAGGTGATTATTTGCAACATACGCAGATTCATTGAAAGCGAAAAACTTCATTACTATATAATGCTGAAATCGAAGTTCTACAACTGTCCGGAAAAGTGTCCCGGTTCACTACCGGCATTACTATGCAACTAGATATTTAACCCACATGCAAATGACACTTATACTGATGTGTATTATAGATGTGTATATTCATGTTTTCGTCACAGGTTGACCTACTGCTCGCGATAACTCACTGCAAGGAGCTTACAGTGTGGGACCACATCTTCTCACCTCGCGAGTATCTTGTCTCGCATCTCGAGGAGTTCTTCTCCAAGACCATCTTCCGTCTACTCAACTACAATGAGGCAACTCATGAAATTGCTCACCCCACATCGCTGCTGCATGACATTCGCTCTTATATCACGACATTGCACCGACTGGAAGAGTACGTGAACTTGGACATGGGACGCATATTTAACGCGACGTTGTTGCAACAGACGCAGAATTGCGATCACTCTGGGGGCCCTACGTTGACCAGTACGTACACATTTTGGTGAGTAATACATCTTACATGTTTTCAGTAAGCCTGGAAATGATTCACAGTTATCTGAGTATTTGACACTCATAATTTGTAATATTTGTGAATTTTTTTAGAAATAATCTTTCATTCATTCATTCTTTGTTTAAAAATAAATGAACTTGAAATAAAAATGTGTCTCTCTGGAAGTACCTCACTCAACTTTATACCTCAGTGAAGTGATATCATGTTTGTGAGGTTAGGGTTGAGAGAGAGATGAAAACACTTTTAAAAGTCTCTGGAAGTACCACACTCAACTTCATACCTCAATGAAGTAAACTTATTCATAAACAAATATTTATAAAATACGACAATAATACATTCTGTTATCAATGTGCGTCCTGTTGAAATATTAAAAATAATTATGTAATTTTTATATTTGTGGTAAAAAGATAAAATGCAAAAGCTTATATTTAAGAACTTATTGTATGTACTTATTCTAGGTACAATGAAATCTTGTTGAAGAGGATTTGCATGACGAATGGTATTCTATACTCTCCAGCTCGATTATCATTTGTTAACAAACAGAAAACAAACAACTACCCAATGGTTGCGGATTACACTGATGTCACTGGTACATAAACATAACGCTTTGTTTCTTCTCTGTACTTTGCAAAAACCTTTGCAATCCCATTAAAACAATGCTTTGATTTGATGTATGTTTGTTTGTTGTTTTTTTAACGAGGCTTCCAGAATGCTCACTAAGCATTATCATGAAGACCTCGACCCGGAGTTTTAGTGTATTTAATTGCTCCCGTTTGTGCTACGGTTATTTTTGATGAAATACAGCATTTTTTATTTATAACCGCTCACTAAACAACTTTGTGATAGCATGGTTTCGAACCCAAAACCTTTCGGTTAAGAGGTGAATGCCATAAGCAAATGAGACTTTTTGTGATGAAGAGTTTTACTTTAACTTATTGTTCGTCTTTATGTTTTATATGTTTCGTTCTCATGGGAAGATTTGTAGTTCAACATATTTTGTTCCTCTATAGTGTATTGTACCTCTTGACTGCCAATAAGTTCTGGCTTTTGTCCTAGTTTCCATTGTTTGTATCAATGTTTTTCACGTTCATTCATCGTATCACTTAAATTTAAAAACAAAGTAGTCTCTATCTCAAAATGTGATTTTGACACGAAGAAGGATCTAAACGAGTGGACTAGCAAACAGAAACTTTGATGACGCCTTCAATGTGAAGTTAACAACAATGACGGTTGTTGTTGACCAATCAAAAAGCTTCAATTCAATGATTGGCATTAACAACCTGCGCGCGTTTGATTTTGATTTTTCAAAATAAATAATTAGGTTTAATAATTTTCTTTCTATTTCTCTTGCACAAAAAAACGTTTTTCATGTCCACAATCAGTCAACCGTACGAATCATAATAATGTTTTGTGTTTTTTCATGTAGAGGTCCGAGCGTTAGGAGAATTGCTGGGTGCTTACGGTATCCGCCACTTCTCACGAAAGCTTGTACAAAGAGTCATCACTGAGGTGGAAGAGTTAAAGGTGGTTGCGTGGATTCTTGTTTGTGTTGCTTGGTCACAAGATATGTGAATTGCCCCATATAAGGAGATAATTAAATTGAACGTGTAATTAATCTGTTAACTTAAGAGAGTTAAAAAAATATCGAAAAATCGATGATGATCAAAATCGATCAAAGTAATCAATCACTAATAATCAATAACGTTTTTGCACTTTCATGAATAAATGTCCAGTCATTGTGACTGTCTCTTCAGAACCAATCCAATCACAGAAATAAGTCGAAGATTCTTTAGCATGTGGAAACCACCTTGTTCTTTTAGAAACTTGTGTTAATCAATAAAGATATTTTGTCCGCCGTCTGCGAAAATCCTTTGAGATATGATCAATGTGATGTGCTAAAGAAGCTCAGAGGTGGGTCAGCAAATTCCATGAACGTGAAATCATTTTCAAACAAAACCTTTCATTTTTGAAAAATATTTTTTGCACTTACCAAACCATTTTTGTTTGAAATATGATCTTTAAATTGATTTTATTATGAAGTGCTATTCACAGAGGTTTCCAAGTAACTCTCATTTTCTCTCTTCATTTGTAAAAACAAATCAATCTGGTTTATAGGTATTTTTAAGGCTCAGTAGCTTAGTGGTTAGTGCATTCAACCCACAAAATCTAAATCAAACGGCGCAGGTCAAAACTCAGCTGGGGCATATTTTGATTTCTGAGTTACAGTTGAGTTCTTGAGCAAAACTCATTGCGTAATCCAAGTTTAGCTTCCAAATCGTGGGTTTTCTGATGAAGCGACTTCGTAGATACAAATGGTGGCCCTAAGTATGCCAGAACCTAAACCTTTGGATAAGATGTGATGTGGACACTATATGTGACTTTATGTGATTCGTAATTTCCCTTTCGTCCAACTTGGCAGGCATGGACGAGTTAATATCGCGTACAACCACCATGGGTATCATGCTAATTTTCCGGCAGCTCATCTCAGTTGGATTACGAGATGTAAGTGTTTCTTTTTGGTGTGGTTTACTCTCGTCATCTGATGTCACGATTCAAATGCTCTTCATTAAATTATATTTATTTGTTTGTATGTTTTGCTGAACTTTACATCAATTACAAAACTGACTCTTCAAGAGAATCTTTACACAATGAACCATATTATCTCCACTATTTTCATTCACTCTTCAAGAACTTTAACTATACTTGCTGCATGCTTTAAAACTGAAGCGCTCATTCATAACAAATAAACAATTATCGCAACAGATCTGTTTCGTGATATTTATCACAAATAATAGTTAATTTATTAATTAAGTTAATTTAATTAATTTCTAATTTAGTTAAGTTATTATAGTGAAAGTGGTCTGTAGAAATAAATAATAAAATAAATAAATAAATTTGTAGAAATAATTGAGTTCTACAGATAATTTAAGTTATGTGTTACTAAGAACCCCCATGTATTGGAATTTATATAAAAACTAGCTACTTAAGCTCCGCGCACTCATTTTATCTTTTGCGCTGTGTGTTTGTATATAAATATAATTCAATATTATTATTCAATATAATTTCCAAGGCTCAGTTGGTATAGAGCGCTTGCAATTTCGGATTTTTGAGGTTGCGAGTTCAAATCCTCCCGGCCTCGCCGACTCAGCGAATGAGTAGCATTTCGATGCGGTAAAGTATGGGTGTTGGTGGTAGAAGTGGCGCCCGCCTCAACAGTTACACCCAACGTCTTGCGCTAACGAAAAGGGGATAGACACCCTCGTTTACATTCGTTACCAACATTAGGGTTAATTCGACCACTTTACTATAATGATTTAACCCATACTGAAATTTTGCTTGAATCCAAACAAATTGAATCTACCATCTGCGTATCAATCTCCCATCATGCATCAGTTTTTCTGTAATATATGGCAAGTCTAAGCCAACTATATTTAGTAATTTTATTTGTTCACTGTAGGTGCTACCGAGAAGGGTCCCTTACTTGATGAGAGTGTTGACAGACTTTAAAGCCAACAACACTCGTAACGATTCAACGGTAAGTTGTGCTGCGTTTCACTATGAACAATTTATACGTACGTGAAACTCGAATCTCCTGATTTGTATGCGGTCACAAGAATATTGAAGTGGTTGCAACGACCAGAACAGTCCATCCACCCCTATGTACGTGTCACCCAATGACTTGCTACTTGTTAAATCAAAGTCACCGCGCTTGTCGTACCAGATTGTGCTCTTAATGTTGAATCTCTTAATCTTTCCACTGATCTTCTTCCTTTTCAATTTCAAATAAATTGAATAATTTGAATAATTCAAATATGGGGGATATTATCGCATTTTTGAAGAGTACTATGTCTAAATTTTCTTTTGACTGTTGACATTTTTAAAGTGTAATACTGCGTTAAGTCATGATAGCCTTCATTCAACGCATCAATCAAAGAAAACAAATTTGATGATTTTCGACTTGGGATGTAGTATTCGCTCAGCAAATGACGTTGATGAACACGATTAAACACACTATGCTGATTACCAAAATATGGTGGTTGAAACGAATAATCATCAAATTATCGAGTTGTTGGATTGGTTAAAAAAAGAGAGATAAATCTCTAAAGAATAAATTCCGTCTCTGCCGATACATTTATGGTTAATGTATAGTAAGATATATCATGTTACTATAGTAACATGTACACATTTACTCTTATTTATATTTACTTCAAACGGAATAACGGAATAATTAGCGGAATAGTGGAATAATTAGTTTGATCTTCCATTTTACATTACATATAAACATCCTAAAGTTTTTACATGCTGCGAAAATATTTTCAAAGCAATTTTGAAATCTTGAATTTAGGAGAGAAACATTACGATTACCAATAATAATTTCATATATTGATAGATATAATTTAATATATTGATAGATATAATTTTATATATAGATAGATATAATTTCATATATTGATAGATATAATATTATATATTGATAGATATAATTTTATATATTTATAGATATAATTTCATATATTGTTAAGTACACTACGTTTTCATGATGCTTGTGTTTGCAGCTCACCCACGAGATGGCGCAAGCCGCTGGTCTCGATTCGGAGTTTGATGCGGAGTTATATCATGCTTTACGCAACAGTCGAGGTAAACCCCTAAAATTTGTTCTGTCAACAACATTGTAACACTAGTAATGGCCCTTTACCTCTCCTAAGCACCTTCTAGATGATCCTTTTTTTATCTATGTTTGATCACAGTGCAACTTCATCTGTGAGTTTGTCTTTCGCTTCCTCTCGTCAACTTCCCATAAACACTATATAGTTTCATTAACATACAGCATAATCCCGGTAACTCGAACTCGCGTTAACTCAAATTCTTTTGCAATCCTCTTCCCTAATACTTTCTCATAAAAATCACTCGATAGCTCGAACATTCGTTAACTCGAACCATTTTCATGGTCCCATTGGTGGTTTGAGTTATCGGGAGTGCATTTTATAATTTTACTTCTTTAGAGAAAATGGAAGAAGATGGTTTGCTATGGACGCTGCTGTTGGTATGTTGTCTTAGCAACAACACTGTCAATATTTTACGCTGTGTTTTAGTTACTATGATTGAAAAAGGTGATAGCGAATTAGTAATTAGTCAAGTTAAGTTTCAAGGCGCTGTAGCTCAGTGGATAAATTTTTCGGCTCACGAAACCGAACAGCGCCGGTTCGAATCCCATCTCCGGCAAAATCTTTATTTCTGAGTTACAGCTGAGTTCTTGAGCGAAACTCATTGCGTAATGCAAGTCTAGCTTAAATAGGTTAGTTGTCTGGTTGAGCGATTTTCGTAGGCACAAACGGGCGTCCTAAGTACGCCAGGACTAACCAACAGGACATGTATGATAGCAGTATTTAGTACTGAACAGTTTATCCTGTATTAATATTCACTTTAATAATAATAATAATAATATTTTAAGTTTTTATTTTATGGTAATGTTATATGTTGGCTTTAGGAGGTACATAAAAGGCTTCTAAGAAGTAGTACTTTTTGGCGTCGGTCTTTGTTTTGTTGCTGTATGATTGCTAGAATTCATCTTAGTTAATGACCAGTTACAATACTGTTTTTTTAACAAAACCAGGACAATTAGACAGATGATGATGGGTGTGCTTGTAAAACAGTTTCTTGTAAACTGAATATGCATATCTTTTATAATAAATAAATTTCTGCTTTTACTTTTCAGACGTTCTGGGCTCTCTCCCTTCCCGCCCTCTCGTTCAAAGACAGCTGCGAGTACAACCCTCAGTATGAAGGTGAGACATTTCCATCGGCGAGTGATTACATTATACATCCGGGGTTGTCCGAGGTCCTATATACATATACTGTCATAATTTTTTTTCTCCCAATTTAAGATAAAAATAAAAAAAAATAAACAAATATAAAAATACAATATCAATGATCGTCAATTTAATAAATAAAAAAAAACAATCTTTTAAAAATTGTTCCGTGAAAAATATTAATAGTAGTAAAGAGACGATGAACAATGGTAATAAATAATTATGACAATACTTATTATGATAATTGGATTGGTGGGTGGCTTGAAATGGTGAGGCAATGCCCATTCAGCAGAACTGTTCTAGGAGCACTGCCTCGTTCTGCTCGGATGATATATAAAAGAATATACTTACTTGGGATGTATTCGTGTATTCGTGTCTAAGGTTTGGTTCATGTTTCCGGGTTAAGAACGGCGAGCTTGAATATACCGCACATCAATTTTTAGGGGCCACTTTGATCACGCGTAGATACTAGTGAGCTTTTCCAAGACTCTCTCTGTCCATCAAAATGTGTTATGCTGTATTGTTATCTTACGTTTGGTCATAGCCCACGAGAACAACGCCCATTGCATGGCCATTGTTGTGAACTACCTACCACAAGCGCTATTTACCATCACTGGAGAGAACGTCGACAAGAAGATGAAGATATTCTTGAAAGTAAACTGTTTTGTTGCGATTGATCAATGAACTAATTGTTTTCCATTTATTGTTTTTTGTTGTAACTATTAATAGACAGTCAACACACTGGTGTTCGTTCCTTTTTCACTTTTGAAATTTTTGAAAGGTCCTTTGACCTAAGAAACGATTTAAAAAAACCGTCTGTAATTGGAACAGGTTTTAAAGCGTTCTATTGGATTTTTGAATTACTGAAAGACCATTGTATAATTCTGCTATTTAACAGTTTTCCATTGTAAAACGTTTGCATTGTAGATCGCTGCGTCTGGGTTACTGAAGCTTAGTCTCGATCAACCAAGTAATAAAGATATGGTACCTAAGCAACGTTCTTCAGTGTTCATCCTCTTAGATTTGGTAATGTTTTAGAAATTGCTCATTTGTGATCCGTTGAACAGGTTTTATTAAGACTTATCTTACTAAGGTTAGGTAGTTTAAGTGTTGTATCAGGCTAATTTATGCAATGTTTTGAGGTAGTCTATGCAATGTTTTGAGGTAATTTATGTGTTCACATTTGGCTAATTTATGGAATGTTTTGAGGTAATTTATGCAATGCTTCGAGGTAATTTATGCAATGTTTTGAGGAAATCTATGCAATGTTTTGAGGTAATTTATGTGTTCACGTTTGGCTAATTTATGCAATGTTTTGAGGTAATCTATACAATGTTTTGAGGTAATTTATGTGTTCACGTTTGGCTAATTTATGCAATGTTTTGAGGTAATCTATGCAATGTTTTAAGGTGATTTATGCAATGTTTTGAGGTAATTTATACAATGTTTAGAGGTAATATATGCAATGTTTTGAGGTAATTTATGTGTTCACGTTTGGCTAATTTATGCAATGTTTTGAGGTAATCTATGCAATGTTTTGAGGTAATTTATGTGTTCACGTTTGGCTAATTTATGCAATGTTTTGAGGTAATCTATGCAAGGTTTTAAGGTGATTTATGCAATGTTTTGAGGTGATTTATGCAATGTTTTGAGGTGATTTTATATTTATGTTTAGATTGTGAAAGAGTCTTCGTACTTATCGCAAGAAGATTTCGATCTTTACTTTCCTTACGATCTAGTTCGAGATGCATACACGCAAATATACAAGGTATCTATATGTGTTATACGATGTAGGCATACTCCTCGCGTAATTTATACTTTACGTTTGATAATTTATCACTTCAATATGATTTTTCAATATGTTTCTATTCTGAAAGTTATTTTTATTCATCCCTATACGCAGTTACAAACCATTTGACTTCTTCTTTGTCATAATTTGAATGGTTGTGATGACGTCATCGAAATTAAGTGGAGCCCATAAATATTTAATCCCTTAGTACAATTGCCATCCCTGTGAAATTGTTTCTTATTTCCTTCCAGAAACAACGAATTCACTCTATTAAACGCGACAACGAGGCCAACCAAGAAAGCGAGGCCACTTCATAAGCAGGCGTGAAATTGACACTGAAAGCTTAAAGTGATCTTTATATACGGCTTTATGATTATCAAATCGAAACCTTCGCATTATCGAGATTTGTGCAGTGTCAGCACTACGTAAGGAAGGTTAACCGTAAAAACACATTAGTGGAAAGTCACCTAACCAATCAGTAATTGAAAATAAGTTTTTTTGATTGACCGTGAAATCTGGTTTCTAATGCTTGGGAAAATGGTCGCTTTTGCTAATTGGCTGAGAAAATAGATGCTTTTTACTGATTGGTTAAGAAAATGGTTGCCTTTTGCTGATTGGTGCATGATCTATGACGTCTGTAAATTGTTCACTTTTTCGGTTTTTTACCTAACTTAATATTTGCACTCTTCTTCGTTTTATTTGATGTTTTGTACACTAAAATTTGTAGATTATAACAAAGCCTTTAGTTTTTTATTTGCAACTTTTAGCTACCATGTTTAGTTTTTGTATTGATGAGAAAAAGTAATGTTTTTTTGTGTTTCGATTCGCGCCATTTTTGGAAAGAAACTAAACATAATGACGGATGTTTGGCGAGTAAAACGCTAATGATGCTCAGGCTGAGTAATTAAGGTCGCGAGTAAACCAGGTTGAATTCACTGCGCCACTTAAAATTCGTTTCAACATTGCATAAATTACCCAAACGTGACACATAAATTACCCAAAGTTGACAGGCCCTTTTAATAATTCAAAAAGGCTTCGTTATTGGAATTATTAATCAGATTAAAAACACCGCGACTGTTCTTTCTCAACCTCCGTTGACGTTCTCTTTACATAAAAGGGTGAGTAAGTTTGTGCCGTTAAATATACCGTAGATGACCGATTAAACGCCCTGCTGGGCGCTAGTTAAAAAATTTAACTTTAACCCTGGGCGTTTATTCGGGAGTGGGCGTTAGATCGGTCATTTACGGTATGTACAAATGTGAACGTATAAACAAAAGGTTAATGAGGCGATAATGTGACCTGTGGGACGCTGAGTATATGACGCGTATGAGTTTATAAATGATGTTGCCATGGTAAGAAAACAAGATGTAGAATGGCATGAATTGATATGTAGAGAATTGCTACACCCTTTTCTTATTTTATTCCAGGCGTTCCTGAAGATTTATGGTTACTTGAAGACAGTATAGTCCAGATAACTCGAACCTCCAAGGGACGGAGTAAAACAGTTCGCGTTAACGGAGTTGTCTGTATCTCCCATGAAACTTGTCAATATATTGTAAAAAAACTTGATTTATTTATCTATTGACCTCTTCAAAATCACAATGTTTCGTGACCAGCCAAAACTATGAAAAAGAAAAAAATCAAACAATTACGGTTATAAAACTGAGTTCCGTATCATCAATCACGCGAAAATCTCCACAACAAAGCCGAGAATAAACCAGGCAGGGTCGCTATAAATATGGATATGCACGCCAGTATGAACGACCAACTGTAGCTGTAATAGTCTGCGTTTGTCCAACTGTTCTTCGCGGCAAAAACAACAACACCGATTGCCATGGAGATAGCTGTAACGCAACACATTAAAGTTCTTATATCAAAAGTTTAAATTCAAAAAGTATATGGAAAAAAATTGAGTCGCTAAAACAAAAGGATAACTTAACTTAACAAAAAAAGTTTATAAAATGATTGAAAACCAGTCTTAACATACATGTGGATTTACAGTAAAAAGAGTCAAACTTTTACAGTTTATTTATATGATTTTTCTCAATTTTTCAAAAATTCAGATTTTTCTCTCCAATTCTAATTTTCACCCTTTAAACCTGAAAATTCGAATAAGAGAGACTTTCTACTATTCGAATCTCTTTATAATTCGAACAAAATATTTTCCCCTTGGGATTCGAATTAGAGAGAGTCAACTGTACTTATATGCACATGCAGAGCAATAAACTGAACTCCATTCTGTTATCCTTCAACATTTTGAAATAG
Organism: Candelabrum cocksii; assembly: GCA_963930725.1. Classification (NCBI taxonomy): domain Eukaryota; kingdom Metazoa; phylum Cnidaria; class Hydrozoa; order Anthoathecata; family Candelabridae; genus Candelabrum; species Candelabrum cocksii. The sequence goes on along the minus strand of OZ005677.1, from coordinate 1,452,144 downwards.
CTCTGAGAGGAAAAGAAATCCTTTTACCTGATGAGAATGTGAGGACTGTCATGACCAGCAGGTGGGGCTTATTAAACACGTTCATTGTGGCAAGTGCAACCACGACAATTTGAAGCAGACACGCTATAACGGACATCGCTCGACAACTTCGTAACCAGTCTGTTTTAAAAAGCGTACATTGTTATATTTGAAAGATGACAACTTCGAAACTAGCCTCTTTGAAGAAGCCGTACATTATTGTAGGGAATATTTTATTAGATTTTAAGGAATTTTTCGAGTATGAAAACGACGTGAAAATGATAAAAGCGTCAAATAAGGATCTAACTAGCTGAAGTAAAGTCACCACCATTTGTGAGCTCGAATATACAGAATTTTGAATAAAATTTGAAATAGAAGGCTGGTTTTGTTTTAATTTCAACTGGCATAAAGGTTCTGGTATTTTGGTTTATCATAACGTCGAAAGGTTTTAAAAAGTCGTAGAAACGTTGTTGTAGTCAACCTACCACTGGTTGCTGCGTAACCTTGACAACTGTCGCTATAGAACGGGCACATCATCCAGAGACCAACGGTGGTTTCGGTTTCTCCGTCCAACGAAATATGCTGACGCAGCACCCATGAGTTTGTGACGCATGCTATTAACGTCACAACAAAAGTCACTAAGCATACCGCTAATAGTACCAATGACTTGGCGTCCATATGAGTTCTCCTAAAGAAACGGAGCAGGGAAAAGTTGGTTTTCAAAATCGCTAGGTAATAGATTTTTTGTTTTTTTTCATTCACCCACAGTTCACTGCGGTGACATGATATACATCATGACATACATCATATACATCATGTTTTCTCCTAGCTATGTATACTCGCTACTTCTACTGAGAAGGCCTGGTAATAGTTGTTACCCAAAAAATAATACAGTAAATAATATGTATATATTGACAACTAAACCTCCGCAAGCTGTTACAGGCCTTTCAATGAATATTTTCTACCAGTGCTATCGATTGCGCGCGATGGTATTGAATCTATACACAACGCGCGTTCTGTTTTCCACAGCGTGCGTGTTTGCGATCGCGATCGCGCGCCCCTTATTGATAGGCCTGTGTTCCAAACACTAAAAACGATAAATTTTAATCGAAAAATGTACCTTTTTCAAAAGGTTTTGCTCGTGAAATTGTCAGCGAGAAAAATTGCTCTAAGTTTTATAAGATATATATCAACACCCATTCGAACCAGAACCTTGCATATTTCATGCAATTTTCGTGATTGCAATTGTACACTCTTTTTTGCTAACCATAGATTTTGAATATATGTGTCGTCCTGTTTTGCCTTCCAAAATGGTATCACCATAATAGACGTTTTCAATGTTTTGGTTAAATATTCTATAATTATAATGATAATGGTATTACCATTATTATTACTTATTACCGTAATGAGACCAAATAGCAATTAAAAAGAGCAATTCTTAAAACAAACATACAAATAAACACAAGGAGCTACCCGTAAAACTGCTGAATAATCTTTCACAAAAAGCTTTCCGCTCAAACTTTTCACATCATTTCGTGTACATTTGCGACATTTTTAACAACAACGCTGGAATGTCTTCACCTAATATTTGCACAGAATACATGTTTGCTTGGCCGCGGAAAGTAAACATCGGCAGGAGCCTTTGATAATGAACAGTACCGAAGTTTCAAAGTTAATCGGTACTCAATCAGAGCGATAGAATGGTACTAGGACAATTTCCACCTGGAATATGTAAAATATACAATGCTAAAATATAAATATTTTATGCTTTTATGTTTTTACTGCGAGCGACATTTTTCACAGTTCTTGGTCTAATTATATTATGCACTAGCAGATGCCTTGTTCCTTTGCCGCCAAACGTATCTTCAAAAGTATGTCCGGAATCTTGTAAACAGATCGTTTCAATATTAAACACACGGGTGTTTTTCATGGAATTGGTTCCACTACCATCAATCGGTTCCACTACCATCAATCGGTTCCACTGCCATCAATCGGTTCCACTACCATCAATCGGTTCCACTACCATCAATCGGTTCCACTACCATCAATCGGTTCCACTGCCATCAATCGGTTCCACTACCATCAATCGGTTCCACTACCATCAATCGGTTCCACTACCATCAATCGGTTCCACTGCCATCAATCGGTTCCACTTCCATCAATCGGTTCCACTACCATCAATCGGTTCCACTGCCATCAATCGGTTCCACTACCATCAATCGGTTCCACTACCATCAATCGGTTCCACTACCATCAATCGGTTCCACTACCATTAATGGGCGCCTCAACTACACCAGAACTTAATTAAGAAAACTCATTAAGAAATATTGGCAAAAGGAAGACAATTTGTTGTTTTCTAATTATTTATAGAAGGCTGGTAAAGAGATTGTTTTTCATCTAAATGCGAGAAAAAATTAATGTGCACGCACGAATTCCATCCATAAACGCGCAATGTATTTTTTGCCTAATAAATATTCTATTATAAATTAAACCTTTCTTCTTTTTGTCGATCAGTCCTAAATACCTGTATTTTTAGGTCACTAGTTAAAAATGTGTCTTAGGGCCAGCAAAGCCTTAATCCGGCACTGACGATTGCAACAAATTCCATCATGGAATGGTCAACCAAAACAAGGTTGTCTGGGAGGAAGTTAGTGAGAATCCATATTTAGAGTGGACATACCGGTCTTTATGACAGCATCGTTTTTATCTTTATCTTTTTGAAATTTCTAAATTTGGTTAAAAGCTATAGTATGACATGTTTCACAATTTTTAAACCTTATTCGTATCATGTTTATATGACGGGCGTAAAATAAATAAATTTAGCATGATGTTATAAATCTTGTATATAATCCTGCACAACATTATAAAAATGGTATAAATATCGTTCTTAAAAGATACTGTCATGAAAGCCTATTGACCTATTGAAGACGTAAAAATACTGTCATTGAAGACTTTAAAAGAAACGTCAAAAAGGTTCTCAATTTTTCTCTATTACAATTTCGTCGGGATATGTAGCTCAGTTGGTAGAGTGCTTGCAATTTCGGATTTTTGAGGTTGCGAGTTCAAATCCTCTCAGCCTCGCCGACTCAGCGATGCGGTAAAGTACGGGTGTTGGTGGTAGTAGGAGTGGCGCCCACCTCAACAGTTACACTCAACGTCTTGCGCTAACGAAAAGGGGATAGACACCCTCGTTTACGCCCGTTACCAACATTAGGGTTAATTCGGACACTTTTTACAATTTCGTAAAGAAGCGCGAAATGGACTTCGTGTTATAGTCGCCTCCACTTCAAAAGGCTTAAAGAATAAATTATAAAAGCGGGTTACTTGAGTTTGTTGTTTTCATGTTACTTAAAGATAAATGTAAAGTAGAGCAAATTTAAGTTTGTGTAATTTACCCCGGTCATTTCAAGTTCTCCCCAATTTTGGTCTAATTCCAATTTTTGGAATGTTTTTTTCCGATCACGTTTGGAATGTTTTTTTCCGATCACGACTTCGAAAAATCGGGAACTAGTAATAAGTGTAGTTTGCAAAACAGTTGCGTAAAGTTGGATCTGCGCATGTGCTGATGTCAGTTGTCAAAGTTGTAAACAACCACACCGTGGATACAGTTACGAGCAAAAAATAATTAAAATTTTTATTTATGAATAATTGATAGCAATCCCTCCATGACATGGAGTCCATGTTCGAGGTTTTTCAAATTTTTAAAACTGCTATAGAGTAGGGACTAAAAGCTAGATATATACCATTATACCAAACTATCATTTGGTAATTTAGGCTTTTTTATCTTACTTTGCAGTTAATCAATATGAGGTCGCTGTGTATTTTGTAGTGTTTCACTATTTTCAACGCTACTATGCTACTTGGTTATTGTACACAAATATTTACTCAAATTTGTCAAAAGCTCGAAATATATTGATTTGATTTGAATTTTTGATTTGGTTTGATATGCCAGTCAAACAATTTTTTGTTATTATTAAACAGAGTATTCGTCAAGGCTCTAAAGTTTCTTTAAATTGCATATACTTTTTCATCCTAAATCAATTGTTTATTATTAACTTTTTTATTTCAAACAATACATTGAAACTACTTTTTATTACTGGCTTGAACACATTAGATGTGGTTGATTAATTACTTTCATAATAATTGTTTGTTTAGCTACATATAACTACCGACGAGTCTCTAATTTGTATATTTATAGTCTTGTTTCAGCAGCAGATGTAGAAATGTTTTTCAACTTCTAATTAATCTTCTTTATTATGAATTTCTATGGAAACACAACAAATATTTCTTTTTCAACCATGTGGAGCTAAATAGACAAGATGGCTGTCTACATAAACATTAAATTTTAAATTGGTCCTTTAGTTGTTTACATTGTAAATTCAATTTGCAAAATGTACATTATTAAACAGCTTCTCTAGGTACAGTAAGCCACATCTATGTATTCTTATTTTTTATTTTCTTATTAAATTATTATTTTAATATGCAATATAAGAAAGGTCATTATTATTGAGGTATTACTACTTAGTAATTATAATTACCTCAACGTAATTATTATTATTGAAAAACATTAATAAAATTTATTCTGATAATTTTAAGGTGTTGTCAAAGCGTGAATTTATAACCAATAAATGCCAATGTTTGCTTGTATTTATGGGAGAGATTGTATTTCTTTGTTGTGTGTGTGTATTTATATAATATTTTAAAGTAAAATTTGCATATTTATATTTAATAATTCAAGCCTTAGTAGGGCACTCATTTTTGTCAACTAATGCACAAAAACATCTACGCATTGTTTTTGTTATTAAAATGGATCTCTCAAATTAAATCTTCTAATTATGATTTATCGTAGATTTATATATCTATTCACATATGCATTTTTTTTTATAAGAACAATTTTATAAGAACACTAAGGCTTAAATTGGTCAAAAATTAAGAACAAACTAAGAACAAGGCTAAGGCTTAATTAATAATTAGGTTGGTGCTTTTGCAACTGTAAGACCCCATTACGGAAGAATACTCAAAGATATATAGGAACAATAACAGGTGCGACCTAAATTTAGTATTATTATTCATGAATATTCTTCGGTGTAATTGGCCTGTACGTGTTTGTTTTTTTCTTTTCTTTGTAGATGTATTATACAACTTATGGAGTAATAAGAACAGAATAAGAACAAATTGAATCAGCTAAAAAATTAAGAACAGCTAAGGCTAGACCCAATTTACCTGGTTCTTATAAAAAAAGTGTACATAACAAAAGTTAAACTCCTTTAGTCTCTTATAATTGTAATAAAAAAATTATCAATATTTTCCGTATATAAATATATATATGATATGTATTTTTCACTCAATTTTGTTGAATATTGAATTAAATATTACTGTATTGACTGCAAAAGTATTTCATTAAAGTTTAATTTTTGCATGAAGTTTGTGCACACTCTGCATGAAATCAAGATTTTCTTCCTTGAATGATGGAAAAATAATATATATGTTGATTTATACTTTATTGGTTTTAAGGGTTAACATAGGCATTGGGCATATTATTATTTTAAAGCCAATCGGATGTTGAACATTTGATGTTTTAGATATTCTTCGACTTTTTATACAAAATATTGGCACTTTCGTATTTAAAATTAGTTAACAGTAACTATTTCTGTATGTACTGTGTCCAAAGGTCTTACTCTGTATGCCCATTTGTGTCTACCTTATTTGTGCCCTACGAAAATTAGTTAACCAGCAAATCAAGAAAGGGTTAATAATTTAATCAAAAATATCTATATAATCTTCCTTTCATTTAGACTTAATAATGATAGACTATAATATCAAATTTAGTCCGTTCCCCAATTTATTAGTAGTTGTAGTAGTGAATTTATTGTTATAATAGAATCAAATGACTTTGGTTTGTGTAGAAAAATGACATCATCACAAAATACTCAGGAGGAAGATGTGTTTCAATTGTTGGAGAAAAAATCAAACTGTCTTGCTGATAACGAAGAGCTCAATGATGTGTTCCAGCCATCTCCTTCAAGCCCTGTAAAAGAATCAACACAAATAACTGGTGCATTTATAGGTGTGACACAATTCTTCTCGCAGAAGTGACTCCGTTCATTTTATATATATATATGTGTGTGTGTGTGTGTGTCTTTGGAAAATCAAGTCTTTTCAACAAGCATGCCTTTATTTAAGATTATTTTCAGCCAGATGTTTGTCATTGTGGTCACACATGAATACACATATACTTATTAAAACATATACAAACAAATACGGTGACTTCAATAAGTACTTTTGACCCCTTAAAATCGCTCTGTTTCTTGTGAGACAAATTCCATTTTGAAGGGGGCACAACGCGGGCTTCAGGGATGAACATCATTCGTAGATGATGAAATACTTTGCTACAAATGATAGCAAATGCAAATGTTGATCGGACATTGAAGTTCATGTTTTCCTAGACACGAAAGACAAAGTAGATCACAGCCGTCACGTTAGGATTGAAGTGCAGCATGAAGTGGTGAAGAAAACGAAGAAAAAACCGTCGCAAAAACATGAAAAAGAATGCATTCAGGTGAGCTACTCATTTTATATTGCATTTATTATATGCAGAAGTGGCACAGTGGTCTAAGTGTTGCGCTCAGAATCAAGAAGTCCCTGGTTTGACTCCCACTCAGGTCGAATCTTGCCACATCCCTGGAAGTACTGCGCTCAGTTTGTTTCTCGGGGCGAAGTGGCTTATTCCGGAGTTTTTAGATTTGTTTTGTGTTTCCGAGTTAAGAACTGATTGGACTGGATTGGGTTGGACCTTATATAACATCTTTTCCAATACCTCTCATTTCTTGGATCATATTTTCTTTGTGTAGATTTCTTGGATACAAATTCGTTTGAAAAAATTACTAGCTTAATCTGTTTGCGTTTTGTAATTTATAGAAGTGTTTTTAATGAGGAAATAAATAAAATTGGTCTCATTTTTTAATTGAGACCAAAATAAACATCTTTCTTTAACCATCCTTTTTGATCTTTTAAATTACTCTTATTGTTGTTTTATATTAAATGGCGCTTTGTATCAAGGGGTCTGGATTAAAAATCTAATTTAAAACATTTTTGCCCCACTTTCCCGGAACACCTTTAAATAATTGTTTACATCGAATGACTGAAGTAACCACTTTTTTATGGCTGACGAACACACATCGTCTCTGAAATCATTGGAGTAGCTTGTCTCAGCAATTCCTATCTCAAATGTATCACCTCCAAGTCCTCCATATATATCCTACGCAATTCCCTGCTTGTATGATGCCTAAGTCTCATCTGATATGAGATCATGCTCTTTTGATGATCACAATAGAGGCGCATCAATTTGCACAGTACACACTGGAAACCATTAAATATGGCCGCCTTCATATCCACACCTGCCTTCTTCAGACCACTTATCTCAGGCTTCGCTGAAATCAAGTCAGAATCACCTAAAGGTCACCGCATCATTGGTAAAGTGGTCCATGACCGGATCCAGATAGACCTTTCTTGATCTAGAGCTTAAAGGTCACAACGTGACGGTAGTGCCAATTCCAAATACACATGTGTTATTGTGATTAACATCCACCGTTAATTGTTGTTTTTTAACGAGGCTTCCAGAACGCTCATTTAGCATTATCATGAAGACCTTGACCCAGAGTTTTAGTGTATTTAATTGCTCCCATTTGTGCTAACGGTTATTTTGGATTAAATACAGTGTTTTTTATTGATAACCGCTCACTAAACAACTTTGTGATAGCATGGTCTTGAACCCAGAACCTTTCGGTTAAGAGCCGAATGCCATTCCCATTGCGCTATGATAAAACATTACAACAAAATGTTGGGTTGTTTCTCGGTGTAGATAATTGCAATGTAAGAACCAAATGAAATGACCACAGTTTGAATAGTACTTTCTGGATCTCTTTGAGCAGTGGTGGGCTTCAACTGTAGTGGTTGGTGAAAGTTTTCATAATTTGTTGGTCGGCTACGTCTAGGTACCGAACCGAAGAGGGTTCAAATTGAGCAAAGTAGAATTGGACTTCGTAACAGGCTGAGATTTTTGCATGAAAAAAGTAAGTATTTGCTGAAGAGAGAACAATTGAATTGATACTATATGCACAACTTAACTCGTATGAATTCAAAAAAGCAATTTGCCTAAATGTAGTCATTTTATTAAATGGCATCGTTATTTTGTGCAAACTGCGCTCACTACTTCCATCTTACTTCATGAAGAAGAAGGCTGCCATTATGAGTTTTTATATAAATTTATTTATATCTTACCAATGCGGTGTATTATATTTTATTATTTATATTTATATTTATTTATTATTTATATAATACAGGAAATCACAATTATTCATTAAGAATGTATCTGTTAAAATCACACACTTGTCTTTGTAAATAATTTAGTGGGCTTTTGTATTGAAGAAATAAGCATGTTGTGTTATCATCCAAAAATATTCATTAACCGTTTTTAGCATTGCATATATTGCAATTTGGACAACTGTGGCATAGTAGATGCTTCACCACACTTACCACAGGCATTGTTTAAAGAGCATTGCTTATTGATTATCTGTAGTGTGGCCAAGTATATTACATGAAAATAGAATTAATTGTATCAAAGGTCGGCACAGAAAATTGAGCAGCATACTATCACATGCCACAATTTATCATAAACTGTGATTAATGGCCTGCAATTGGTCACACACCAGGTATTTGAATCATTCCTAAGCCTGGTGTTTGTTTTGTGTTTAAAATGAATTAATTCGAATCACGGGAACACAATGAATGTTGAATGTTTTTACTTAGTTTTTCAATCGCCATCATGAGGTGATCCTACTATTGATCTCCTGCTATTTCTAAACTGACAAGTCTGAGATAATATCTCCTTGCAAACATTTGAAAGTTGTGCGTGACTCAACAGATAGAATATTACTTTGTTTTGAAATTTGTCACTGTTGAGACGGCCACCACTCCAATCAACTGTATTTACGACATTGAAATGCTGCTCATTTGCTGAGTCAGCGAGGCTGGGAGAATTTGTGCAAACTCGCAAGCATGTAATCAAACATTGCGTCTTTTATGTGATTTATAGTCAACAAATAAATTTTAATTAATTTCAAAGGCTTTGTTGTTTGATTAATTTGAAATAAAAACTTTGCAACTGTTCTTGTGCTCAACCTCTGTTGACGTTCTCTTTACAAAAAAAGGAAGAGGAAGTTTTTGTTGTTCAATATATATACAAATGTAAACGTATAAACAAAAGGTTAATGAGGTGATAATGAGACCTGTGCAACGCTGAGTATATGACACGTATGAGTTTGTAAATGATGTAATGGTATGGGTTGCCATGGTAAGAAAACAAGATGTAGAATGACATGAAATGATATGTAGAGAGATGCTACAGTACGTTCGGTCAAATTTGCCGTTTTTTGTCATTGTTCGTTTTGATGCTACAAATTATTGTAGTAATGTATACAATGTAAATATGTAAAAGGCTAATCTATCAATAAAGGTAAAATTGATGCAATAAGAATGATATGTTGCAAGTTTTTGTTTGAGATTAGATCAACGACAATTTCCAAGGCTTTACCAATCTAAATCTATATCTGCAAGGGGGAGGGATCTTTGCACATCTTGTATAAATAATATTTTGCCTTCAGGTTACTGAGGAGTTGGCGAAATGCACGAAAGAGGGTGGCAAAATGTTGAACTTGTCCAAGCTGGGGGTAAATAGTTGCTTTGTGTTTCCCTCTCAAAAAGAACTGATTAGTGCGTCTTTCGTGCACTTTTTACATCATTCCATCGTAATGCCAGTACTGTATTTAGTGTAAACATATATCTTTCTAGATCACTCAACTGCCGAAGGAAGCTAGAGAGGTAATGTAATTTCAAGTGCACGCTTGAATGCTTGACATGAATGCTCTCTGAAAAGAAGAATTTTCAATTAGTTATGTTACGGACGAAACTGCTTCACCAAACAGTTTTATCAAGAAAGCTAAATATATTAGACAGTCATATTAGTGGAACATTTTATTTTCAAAGTTGTTTCTCTTCAAGAGAAGATAGATGATGTATTCATTAAGTATTACAAAGTTGTTAGCCCAAGGAGGGGGTTCACTTTTTCGTTAGAAAGGCCAAGCTCTTTAAACTCAGTAAATGAAGCAAATATTAACGTTTTAAAAATCAAAAATAATTTGAATTATATATTGTGTGAAAAAACATTTTAAAATATTGGTTTATAAAGAAGTTCATTCTAATATTGGTTTTCTTTGAATTTTAAAACAAGAAAGTATTTTCTCAAACAAACTCATTTCGTTAGTAGAGTTAAGACCTCTTGGGGTTCATCATCTTCAAAAATTCATCATAAAAAAATGACGGCATACATTTTCAGCATAAAACAAACCTTTTTTTGAAAGTAAGAGATTTCTTTTCTTCAATGTATTTATTTTAATAGTCAGTCTCAAATGGGCTCCTGTCTTTTCTTTTCTTTTTTTAAACTTTGTGGTTTATAAGAAGTTCATAAAATGATTGACAACTCAACCCTAACTAACAAAAGAAGTTCATAAAATGATTGACAACTCAATCCTAACTAGCAAAAGAAGCTCTTAAAATGATTGACAACTCAACCTTAACTAACAAAAGAAGTTCATAAAATGATTGACAACTCAATCCTAACTAGCAAAAGAAGCTCTTAAAATGATTGACAACTCAACCTTAACTAACAAAAGAAGTTCATAAAATGATTGACAACTCAATCCTAACTAGCAATAGAAGCTCTTAAAATGATTGACAACTCAACCTTAACTAACAAAAGAAGTTCATAAAATGATTGACAACTCAATCCTAACTAGCAAAAGAAGCTCTTAAAATGATTGACAACTCAACCTTAACTAACAAAAGAAGTTCATAAAATGATTGACAACTCAATCCTAACTAGCAATAGAAGCTCTTAAAATGATTGACAACTCAACCTTAACTAACAAAAGAAGTTCATAAAATGATTGACAACTCAACCCTAACTAACAAAAGAAGCTCTTAAAATGATTGACAACTCAACCTTAACTAACAAAAGAAGTTCATAAAATGATTGACAACTCAACCTTAACTAACAATAGAAGTTCATAAAATGATTGACAACTCAACCTTAACTAACAAAAGAAGTTCATAAAATGATCGACAACTCAACCTTAACTAACAAAAGAAGTTTATAAAATGATTGCCAACTCAACCTTAACTAACAAAAGAAGTTCATAAAATGATTGCCAACTCAACCTTAACTAACAAAAGAAGTTTATAAAATGATTGCCAACTCAACCTTAACTAACAAAAGAAGTTCATAAAATGAATGACAACTCAACCTTAACTAACAAAAGAAGTTCATAAAATGATTGACAACTCAACTTTAACTAACAAAAGAAGTTTATAAAATGATTGCCAACTCAACCTTAACTAACAAAAGAAGTTTATAAAATGATTGCCAACTCAACCTTAAATAACAAAAGAAGTTCATAAAATGATTGCCAACTCAACCTTAACTAACAAAAGAAGTTCATAAAATGATTGCCAACTCAACCTTAACTAACAAAAGAAGTTTATAAAATGATTGCCAACTCAACCTTAACTAACAAAAGAAGTTCATAAAATGATTGACAACTCAACCCTAACTAACAAAAGAAGCTCTTAAAATGATTGACAACTCAACCTTAACTAACAAAAGAAGTTCATAAAATGATTGACAACTCAACCTTAACTAACAATAGAAGTTCATAAAATGATTGACAACTCAACCTTAACTAACAAAAGAAGTTCATAAAATGATCGACAACTCAACCTTAACTAACAAAAGAAGTTCATAAAATGATTGCCAACTCAACCTTAACTAACAAAAGAAGTTTATAAAATGATTGCCAACTCAACCTTAACTAACAAAAGAAGTTCATAAAATGAATGACAACTCAACCTTAACTAACAAAAGAAGTTCATAAAATGATTGACAACTCAACTTTAACTAACAAAAGAAGTTTATAAAATGATTGCCAACTCAACCTTAACTAACAAAAGAAGTTTATAAAATGATTGCCAACTCAACCTTAAATAACAAAAGAAGTTCATAAAATGATTGCACACTCAACCTTAACTAACAAAAGAAGTTCATAAAATGATTGCCAACTCAACCTTAACTAACAAAAGAAGTTTATAAAATGATTGCCAACTCAACCTTAACTAACAAAAGAAGTTCATAAAATGATTGACAACTCAACCTTAACTAACAAAAGAAGTTCATAAAATGATTGACAACTCAACCTTAACTAACAAAAGAAGTTTATAAAATGATTGCCAACTCAACCTTAACTAACAAAAGAAGTTTATAAAATGATTGCCAACTCAACCTTAACTAACAAAAGAAGTTCATAAAATGATTGCCAACTCAACCTTAACTAACAAAAGAAGTTCATAAAATGATTGCCAACTCAACCTTAACTAACAAAAGAAGTTTATAAAATGATTGCCAACTCAACCTTAACTAACAAAAGAAGTTCATAAAATGATTGACAACTCAACCTTAACTAACAAAAGAAGTTCATAAAATGATTGACAACTCAACCTTAACTAACAAAAGAAGTTTATAAAATGATTGCCAACTCAACCTTAACTAACAAAAGAAGTTCATAAAATGATTGCCAACTCAACCTTAACTAACAAAAGAAGTTTATAAAATGATTGCCAACTCAACCTTAACTAACAAAAGAAGTTCATAAAATGATTGCCAACTCAACCTTAACTAACAAAAGAAGTTTATAAAATGATTGCCAACTCAACCTTAACTAACAAAAGAAGTTCATAAAATGATTGCCAACTCAACCTTAACTAACAAAAGAAGTTCATAAAATGATTGACAACTCAACCTTAACTAACAAAAGAAGTTTATAAAATGATTGACAACTCAACCTTAACTAACAAAAGAAGTTCATAAAATGATTGACAACTCTTTATTTATTTATTTATTTATACACACAAATATTTTAACAGGATAAACTTTCAAAAATATGTACAATATTAACAAAATATATACACTATTTTTGTTTTCCAAAGTGTCCTGCATCCAAATGTTGCAGTATAGATAGAAAAAATGATAAAACATAAATGAAAATGTACGAAAAATAGATAGCCATGATTGATTATGGAAATAGACTCAAGCTTAACAGACAACAGTTGCTCAACCTAAGCCTCGCCTATTCAACTAGAATTTTCAAAGAAGAATGTTTTGTGAAATTTTTCTCTTGTTGTTTTCTTCGAAATAAATTTCTTAATTTATGGATTTTTCCCTCTTCAGTTGACTGGTTTGAAGCAACTATTTCTCTATGGCAACAAGGTCTCAAAGCTCCCTGCGGAAGTTGGATCATTGGTATATTTGGAAACGTTGGCCATGAGTGAAAATAGCCTTTCAACTCTTCCAGGTTTGAAAACAATAAATTATTTTGTTTAAGCGTAAAATAGAAGCCCTCTGTGTCTTGCTTAGGTTCACTTCATTGAACCTCCAAACTAAACATAATTAGGTGGGCGAGCCGATTTCTAAAAAATCTTTTATAATCCCAATAAACTTGATGTTTTACATGTAGAAAATCAAGTTATTTATTGCATCATGTCACGAGGGCATGATGTAATTTCTGCATAATAATGCATAATTAATGTATAATTACCATAATTTATGCAGAAGAACGTTACAATTTCTGATAGACTATAGACGATTGCAGTTGGTAATAATTAGTGTAACCATAAAAGATATTTGCAGGGAAAATTTCTCAACCAGTATTTCATATACTCTTAGGTTCCTAATAAACGTCCCGGGAACGGTCCGGGAACGTTCAACTTTTACAAATTGTTTTTTCTTTGTGTGCTCCGCTAATATATCAGAGATATTTCGCTTCTTTTTTCTTATTTTCAGATATCTTTTTTTTTGACTAGACAGAAATACTGTTTCTTTTTTGCTTTTGAGACAGCTGTCTCTCTTTTTTTGACTAGACAGACAACAATAAAGAATATTTGCGCTATAAAGGTTTCCACACTCAGCGCTAACGAGCGGTAACTTTCTATTGCACTTTTTACCCGTAATTATGCTTATAGCTGTCTTGCTTTATAAAACAAAATTAGTGTATGGTTTGAGTTAAAAATAGTTTGAGTTAAACGGTATTCGAGTTATCCGGTGTAATTATGACGTTGTTTTTTCTCATCACATTATCAAACTCATCTTAACTGAGAGAAGAACTGACATTAATGATGAAAAATGAATCACGATGATGAAAAGGATTGTTAGAAGAAGAAATGAAGTGATCGCAGGAGTTTAAAGTATTGTGTTCTGTCACTCAAGTTCTATCTAAACACTTTGCCCACATTTTGCCATAAATATTGACTGTGTATTTTTACGTTGGACTCGTGCCGCCACTAAAATCTCTTTTTATTTTTCGTACAATGCTCAAGAATGTTTTCAGATGAAATAATCCAATGTCGGAAACTGCAAATATTGGATCTGCGGCACAACAAGTTTAAAGAGGTATTATTGTTCACTTATTTTCTATCTTTATCTCTATTTACTTTCAAACTTACTTAAAATATACTTCTTTGTTTGTTTGTTTTTTCAACGAAGCTTCCAGAACGCAGAGTTTTAGTGTATTTAATTGCTCCCATTTGTGCTACGGTTATTTTTGATGAAATACGTTGTTGTTTATTTATAACCGCTCACTAAATAACTTTGTTTTTGTGTCGAACCCAGAACCTTTCGGTTAAGAGTCGAACAGCATTACCATGGCGCTATTGCCGAATCTGCGGTTATACTAATAAATAAATAATATAAATAATAAATAATAACAATAAGCAGCTTGAGAAATTAGTATTGCAATTCTGTCATCTCGACCGTGGTCGAACAATGATGATGATGATTGCGTTCCTCTTAAACTTAACTTAACAAATTTTCTTAAAATACAAAAGACATCTCGAGAGCTCATAAAAGAGTTGCTTTGTTACCTTTTATAAAGGTTTTTATTTTTGAGATTAGATGCGTGTAAATGCAAGAAACGTTAAGAAAATCTGGTGGTGATACATCAGTTTTATTTTTGATTAAGTAAAAAAAGCAGAAAGATAATTTAAAACATCATTTATTTATTTTTTCTTTATTTTATTAAAACCACTAGATAACATATTCAATGAATTGATCCATTTTGTGCCTAACAGCCGTATCTATCACCAGCACCCTTATATTATTCTCCTTAGTTTACCACTTTAAAGGTCGCAAGATTTCCTGCAAAGTTTACTTTTGC
This sequence comes from Candelabrum cocksii, assembly GCA_963930725.1. Classification (NCBI taxonomy): domain Eukaryota; kingdom Metazoa; phylum Cnidaria; class Hydrozoa; order Anthoathecata; family Candelabridae; genus Candelabrum; species Candelabrum cocksii. The sequence goes on along the minus strand of OZ005677.1, from coordinate 1,436,809 downwards.
AAACCAATCTTTTATGTTCTAATTATTTGAAAATTCCATTTAAAAAATTTTATTTGCCTTGATTAGGCAAAAATTTGTTTGCCTCGATTAGTCATAATGTATATTTGTTTACAGGATAAAAGCAAATCAAAATAATGTGACAGTAAAAGAAAACACGTAGTTTTGTTCTACTTTTGGTTCTTATGTTTTTGTTATATCTTACCCATCATCTTGTAATAAAATACCAAGGCATAGTAGAAATAATTTGACTAAATTTTGTTTCGTTATCATGATCATTAGGTAAATCCAAAATTCAAAATGCAAAATTCAATTCACAAAGTTTGAATAATTAGACCATAATAAGATTTCAGATAATGTCATTTTTGCCTTGTTTATTTCAGATACCTCAATTTTTGCCTTGTTTATTTCAGATACCTCAAGTGTTGTACAAGCTTACCTCGCTCAAACAACTCTTGCTGCGTTTCAATCGCCTAACAACAGTAGAGCCGGAAATTGGAAATCTTAGTGTAAGCATTCTTTGTGAACAAATAAAATTGCTTCTAGGTGACTAAGATTCCATTCAAGTAGCATGGCATCAATGTGATACAAAACATTGGATGCTTCTTTTTAATACATTCTATTTCTTCGGGATTGTATATTTACCAAGGATGAAAGAATTCTGAATTTATCCAGATTTCCGGATTTTTGGAATAATTGAACTTTTTTTCCGGATTTTTTCTAAGAAAAAGAAAAACAGGAATTTTCTAATCGTGCTATTAGGAACTAACAAAATGTACATAAGAAAGATATTTACATAATTTATATACAACCATATATAAAAGCATGTCCTTTTTTGTGGTCTCTTAATAAAAGAGCACAACGACTAAAGTGTAAAATTACCTCCATCTTAGAATTTTACGCTTTAGTCGTTGTGCTTTTTTATGTACAGATAACCCTAACTCCCCAGTTGTCGTTTTGATTGAAATCCTTTTAGGATTTCCGGGTTTTTTAAGAAACCACTCTATCATCCTTGATTTACATAATCGATAATCCACATGATTGTTTTGCTGTTGCTGGAAAATCAATACTTCCTGGGTAGCTTTGTGCAGTAACCGTTGGTCATGTACCAAGAGAAATGAGTCGCCATGCATGGTATGGTATAAAGGAGGGCGCTGAATTTTCTGGAACGGTCAAGTCTGTGTCACCTAAGTCATCTCCACTGGTGGATTAGAAATCATTATTACTATGACAGCAAAATGGCAGAATTCTGAGGCAATGGAAGTCCTGAAATGCCACATGTAGAAAAGGTTGCCTACCCAAAAAATACTGAATATTCTGACGATTCATCACAAATTTTGAAGGACATTCTGGACAATGATCGGCGAAAGCGAAGAGAGTGATGGAAAAATAGATGAATAGCATTCATGTTTCAATAAACTGAACACTGTTTATTTTTAAAATTCTTAAATCCCCTATTCTACGTTAAAAATGTTTACTTCTTTTTACAATTGTTACAAAATCAACACAGTCACAAAATTAATGTATCGCAATCAACACGTATATAAAGCGTCATAAAATTAACACGGTTGAGTGGCAAACCATTGTATATATTTGTAAATAAAAAAACACAATTTGATTGGTTGGATTTCGTATTAAATATACAGAATAATCTCGATAACCTGAAAGGAACCGAATAACAAAGGCAAAAAATATTCCAGTTATTGGGTGTCTTTATGAGAGTCTGTTATTATTATATAGGATTGGCTAAACAAGGCATCAGTCAGCTTGTTATGGTTAGACACAGAAAATTCATGCTAATGTGAGGTATCACATTTAACATTTGGGACTAAAAAAATGCAACAATTTTCATAAAAAAATTTCTAAATTTCCTGATTGAAACATAACCCCATTTGGTTGTGTCTGTTGAATTAGCCCAACCAGAAATGATCTATCGAAATTGACATAACAAATTTACAGCTTGTTAGGAAAGAAAAAATGGTTTGAGTTATCGTGGATTGTACTGAAGAATTAAAAGGATGTCTGTTTGAGTTACCGTGATATACACATTTCCGTTCTTTATTACCTCTATACATCAAGTTTGTCTTTTGTCTAGTTATTAACAATTTTGAGCTTGAGGGAGAATCGACTACATCAGCTGCCTGCAACCATTGGTTAGTACAGTTTATTTTCAATGGTGTTGTTAATGAATTTTTTACTTTTTATTTTTTTCATTATATATGTATGTTATTAATATCATTAGAAGATTTTAGAAAACAAATATTGTTAATAAATATAACAGTTAACTATAAATAAATTAAAATTAACAGTTTATTTATAGTATAATTAATATATTAATTAGCAATATTTATTTTGAAGTTTAACAACTTTTTCAGTTTTTTAATTGTTTAATTGCGATATTATTTTAAAATTTTAATGTGTGTTTTGTCATTGCACTGAATTTGTTATTTGCTATTCGTTCAAAATTTGTCCATATTTAGGACAGTAATTATATTTATCTGCCAAAACTGTGAAATACATGACTTTGTTTTATTTTACTTTTAATAGACAAGATAGTAGATTTTAAAATGAAAACGAGGCTTAGGTTGAGCTTCTTTTGTTAGTTAGGGTAGAGTTGACAATCATTTTAAGAACTCCTTTTGTTAGTTAACATTGAGTTGTCAATCATTTTAAGAGCTTCTTTTGTTAGTTAACATTGAGTTGTCAATCATTTTAAGAGCTTTTTTTGTTAGTTAACATTGAGTTGTCAATCATTTTAAGAGTTTCTTTTGTTAGTTAAGGTTGAGTTGTCGATCATTTTATGAGCTTCTTTTGTTAGTTAAGGTTCAGTTGTCAATCATTTTATGAACTTCTTTTGTTAGTTCACATTGTTTTATGTTTACATTTTTCTCAAGGTAACTTAAAGTATCTTGTGACATTGGATGTTTCGAAGAATCATTTGGGATCTTTACCAAAAGGTACGAGAAATCTAAATCTCTAAAATTGACTGGGATAACCTATAGTTAGGAAGTGATGAGTGCAGGCTAGGTTTTTCTTTAGATCGGTTCATACCTTTCCTTTTGAGTTACAGTTGAGCTCTCGAGTGATATGATATGATATGATATGATATGTGATATACATTTCTGTAGTCAAAGTTGAATAAATACAAAAGTCTATTTATTTAAATTATTTATTTATTTAAATTATTTAATTTGTTTATTTACTTATACAGTCGACTCTCTATTATTCGAACTTTCTATAATTCGAACAAATTCTAAGTCACCGTCAATTTTCCTTAAGAAACTCTTATAATTTACTTTCTATTATTCGAATCTCTGTAATTCGAAAACCTCTATAATTCGAAAACTTTTTAGGTCCCCTCAGTAAAATCCTCTCTGTAATTCGAATTTTTGGAGTGTAAACTAACTGTTAACACTTTCGAATGTTTTTTTTCAAAATTCATTTCTGTTCGAATGTTTTGATTTTTTTGTAAATACACGTTTGATCATATTTTCTTGTGACTGTACATGGTTTGATGAACTGCGTCTTATTTCTCGTTCAAAATGGCTAAACGACTCCATATAGTTCAAAAGCTTGAGACAAAGTATAAAGCTTTATTGGAGTTAGAGAAAGGGAGGTCCAATAAAAAAGTGACACAATCTTTGGTATCCCGCCTATACGCTTCCGACATGGAAAAAAATAGCTATCAAAGAAAACTCGATCATTCTTTTTTATTTTTCTCAATTTTTCAAAAATTCAGATTTCTCTCTCTAATTCGAATTTTCACTCTTTGAACCTGAAAATTCGAATAACAAAGACTTTCTACTATTCGAATCTCTCTATAATTCGAACAAAATATTTTCCCCTTGGGATTCAAATTAGAGAGAGTCAACTGTAATTTTATAATTATAATTTTAATTTCATTTAGAAATATATATATATATACTTGTACATTTATTCAGTTATATTTAGTTATTTATTATATATTATATTGCCTTCTTTATTTATTATTATTGTATATTTCACTTTATTTATTTCATTAGAGATTGGAAAATGTACGCAGATGAACACTTTGGACCTTGCACACAACGAACTCAAAGAGCTTCCTGATTCCATTGGAAACCTAAAGGCTCTCTCAAGATTTGGTTTGCGGTAAATACCATTTAATTAAACACCAAACTGACTCCTTAGCTATCAAAAATTGTTGTTGTGGCTTTCTTACTATGTTCTCATGTCTGTTTTATTTGACGGCAAATAAAACTAAAGCCATCTTGTTTAATTTTTAATGTTTATCGACAATGATTCAATTCGAGTAGGCAATCATACTGAAATTTTAAACTCTTAATCTTCAAACATTCTTGAATACAATAAATTCTATTTGCTAAAACCGATCTGAACCAGTCAAATTTTGAACCGTTTAATATTGCAAAACTAAAGAAATTACATGAAATGATTCAGGGCCGTAGGAACCATTTTAAAATTGGTGAGGCGCAACATTTTTCCAAAGATTGCTTTAAAGGCATTGGATTTTATGCGATACACAACAGTGTGGATTCTAATCACTGATTCACTTCAGAACAAAAACGTATAAAATGGGTGCATATGAAAAGGCCACTTTGTGGACTAAAAGGTCACGTTTTCCTTACTGGAAAATCTAGGGGGCAGGGTGGAGGGCGTGCATGTGACCCCACCCTGCCATTTTCATAACTATTAAGTCAACTGAAAATTGTTGTGAATGTTTTACAGATACAATCAGTTGACTTGCTTACCCAAATCTATATGCCAATGTACCTTGTTGAAAGAAATAAACATTGAGTCAAACAACATGTTGGCATTACCAGTAAGTAACTCATGAATTCTACATAAAAAAAATGAATTTGTATTTTTTTATTTGCCTACTTCTTTTGTGTATGCATGGTTGCAAAAGAGACATGATACAATCTCCATTGGAGTGTGTTGTTGTTGCCGTAGATACAAATCAGACAAGAAACAAGTGGGAAAAGAAATGTTTGTGTTGTTTTGTTGGTGTTTTGTTACCATAGAAGTGATTAGTGCAATTTACGCAAGGTTTGTTCAGCTAGTTTATATGGAGTATAAGTACAGAATAAAACAGAATTTATTGGAGAGTGTTTGAAGTCACATAGCGTATGATAGTGTACAAGTAGTGTTTTTGCAGAGTACTCGAGAGATTGTTGCAGTTTTGTTCTTCTTTATTTTAAGCTTGTAGTACAGTAGTAGAATTTCTGCACACATGTTTACAAAAGAGAGTTTCTTTTTATAGAAAGGTTTTCTGTTGGCTTCCAAGGATTGTGATTCGTTGACGTTATCCCGTAACTTGTTCCAGTCGTTTCCTACAGATGGTCCGAAACAGTTTTCTACAATAATGGTAGGTTGATTTAATGTTCTTTGCGATGTATAAAAGGGTTCTGAAAATGACATCATCATTTATTAGGAGGTGGTTGGATAATTAATTGAGAGGACTTTTCCCTATAAAGATGTACTTACCAGCCTCTAGATGAGACATTAGGAGGTGGTTGGATAATTAATTGAGAGGACTTTTCCCTATAAAGATGTACTTACCAGGCTCTAGATGAGACATTAGGAGGTGGTTGGATAATTAATTGAGAGGACCTTTTCCTATAAAGATGTACTTACCAGCCTCTAGATGAGACATTAGGAGGTGGTTGGATAATTAATTGAGAGGACTTTTTCCTATAAAGATGTACTTACCAGCCTCTAGATGAGACAAGTTTGAAAAGTGGCTGTAGTGTTTCTGTTTTCTTCAAAAAAAAATGGCGAAACGGAAATAGAAGGAAGTTTGATTTTAAAGACTGTTTCGTAGAACACCAATGGAGCAAAGCGTTCCTAATGGTCTCTATCTTATCTGGATTTATTATAGAAACCTAGGCTATTTCTTATAACCTGCACTATTTTGCATCAGGTACCGGTTGAAAAGGTATCACTTAAGGGGTTAACAATTGGAAATCCAGATTTTTTAGGTGTCATTTTTTTAGACATTAACATTTGAGCACAACAAGTTAACGAAAATACCTTTTGGGGCGTTCTCAAAGGCCCAATACCTAGTAAGTGAGAAATCATTTTAGTTTTATATCATTTTTGGTTGGTTTTGTTTCACTTACATACTATACTATATAGTATATATATATATATATGATTTTGACTTTCCCTTTGATTCAAGCATTGGCATCAGTTGCCCAACTGCAAGAGTCAGGTCAGGTACTAACAGGATGGACTACGAATTCCAATTTCCCTCCCTTCAAATTTTCAATCTTCACATTACAATTCGATAATTGATCTGCAAGTTTGCAATATCTCATGATGTTTTTCCTTGTTCATATCAAGCTTTCATCCCTGCGCTATTAACTCGTGTTTAAAATTTCAATATACAATGTGCAGCAAAATGATCTGATGCATCCATAGGTAGTAAAGAGTGAAGAACCTTTTTTCTTAAGTGCGCACAACTGTTTTTCGTATTTAAAACTGCAACAGTCTATTATGGTCTTTCTAGATGTAATATTTGTTTTTTGGTATTTACTTTATTACCCATTTATTTAGTTTTTCTACTCTTTTTCATGTTCTTCAGTTTTTTTCGATTTGACCTCTCCTCTGACTTTTCTTTTTTTTCTCCAGACAAAGTTGAACTTACGAGACAACTTGATAAGCGATCTCCCTCTAGGTAAGTTCCACCTACATTTAATTGAATGGATTTTAAAAATGATGATTCCTGTCATGTATTTGTATTGATCTATCTATTGGCTTAACGTCTGTTTTCCATGCTAGCGTGAGTTGGACGGGCTATATTAATGGTTGTCTTCCAATCTGATCTAGACTGTGTTAGATCTAAACTCAAATTCCTCTCTATACATTTAACGTCTATTTTCCATGCTGGCACGGGTTAGATGGGTTTACTGATGGCACACCTCCATCCTACTCTATCCTGCGCCAACCCAGGCTGAATACGTTTCTCAACGAGAGCCTTCTTCACAACCTGGCTCCATGTTGTCCGTGGCCTGCCTCTGCCACACTTACCATCTACAACTAAATCTCTACACGTCTTAACTCAGTTATTATCATTCATTCTCTCAACATGACCAAACCATCTAAGCCGACGCCTTAAGTAGTATATTATACACCATAATAATGAGATTATTATTATGACTATTAATAAACAAAGTGGCCGTTACATTGGTTGAGAGATGCCAAAGCAAATAATGTTCCTCTGGTAGTAAAACAGTGTTTGGTTGAACATGAAATTAATCAGAATCCTTTCGAAGTGGCATTAATACAAATAGTATTTGGTGTGGAATTCGAAAAGCTAGTAGTACAGAATAATGTAAAGTGGATGATGTAGAGTTATTTTAAAGCCATTAAAAAGTATTCAATGAAATGATCAGACTATGTTTTTTTAAATAATCTAGACTCTTTTGTGAAACTGTTTGAGTGTTTTTTAAATTGACCATTTGCGAGACAGCAAATTTAAAGTGAAAAAGAGGCTTAGGTTAAGCTTCTTTTGTTATTTAAGGTTGACTTGTCAATCATTTTATAAACTGCTTTTGTTAGTTAGGGTTGAGTTGTCAATCATTTTAAGAACTTCTTTTGTTAGGAATGACCGTTAAGGAATTGCTTTCTCGAAAGCGGTCTATTATGCGATGAAATAAAATAAATTATAGACCAGGCAATAAAATAAACCTTTAATAGTACTTGTAGTGATTTGTTTTTTTTGCAGATTTTGGTACTTGGGCCAACTTGGATGAACTGAATCTCGGCACTAACCAGTTGACAATTTTGCCAGGTTGGAAATTAACATTAAACCGTAGACAATAGTGTGCCTTAAATAACAACGGAGACAATTTTTTAGTTTCTCTCTCATAGTTTAAACCTGGTTTGTCTCTAATGACAGTGTGAGAATGGGTGTTGTGGATGTGGTGGATTCTGCTCAACTTATTGCATGCCTTATATTGTTTTTCTCTTATAGATGATATCAAATGGCTTGTAAACCTGGAAGTATTAACCCTTAGTAACAATCAACTTCGAGTGAGTAGCTAACTACTAAGCTAAGATTTTTACCGGAAAATAAAATCGGGGAAACTCCTCTTCTATTTTATATGTCTTTTTTTCTTTTTTAAAATACTACAGAACAAAAACGTTGTTCGAATTTTTTTCTCACTAAATAGTGTTAATTTTACAGTCTGTTTTTGTTAGTTTTTAGATACTTTTACAATTCAGCAGTCTGTAAATTTTTGGCAATGAAATCATTTCTTGCTTACTGTTATACTGAAAACATTGTCGGTGCAATAACATGGTTTTGTATTGGAAAGCATATTTTATCATTATTTTCTTTACTCTCATTGTCAATCGGTTGCTACATATACGAGTGATTTTTTACTTAGATGCTCCAAATTGATGATTTACCTGTTTCACGGGCAATTACTTATTAACATCATTTTGGTGAAATCAAAATTTAATTTTACTTTGTAGCGGGTGCCCAGGTGCATCGGGAACTTACGTAAACTGCGTGTATTGGACCTAGACGAAAATAACATTGAATGTTTACCGAATGAGATCGGTAAGGTGCCCCGTCTTTTAATCATTGTTGAAATGTTTTCATTCCTTTTAAATTTATTTATGTAAAAATAAAATAAAATTTGTTAATTTATTTATTTATTTATTCACGAATCTTTATACAGGATAGCAATTCGAAAATTAGAAATATCTATATATTTAAATTTCTGTTGTCAGTTGTCCTGTGTCTGAAATATATATTAAAAATATCTAAAAAATATATATAATAAAATTAAGTTATGATTTTTTATTTTTTGCCTGCCATTTGAAACTTTAATATTTTTTGTTTTTTACCTGTAAACCTCCTATTGGCGTAATTACACAATTTTTCTCTTTAGAATATTTGAAGAGTTTGGAGAAACTTTTGTTGCAGTCAAACAAATTGACTACACTGCCTAGTACGATAGGGTAAGTTTAATAAAAATCAACCCTTACCTCATGATATCACTTCACTGAGGTATAAAGTTGAGTGTGGTACTTCCAGAGACTTTTAAAAGTGTTTCCATCTCTCTCTCTCAACACTAACCTCAGAAACATATCACTTCACTGAGGTATAAAGTTGAGTTTGGTACTTCCAGAGACTTTTAAATGTTTCCATCTCTTTCTCTCTCAACACTAACCTCAAAAACATGATATCACTTCACTAAGGTATAAAGTTGAGCGTGGTACTTCCAGAGACTTTTAAATGTTTCCATCTCTCTCTCAACACTAACCCCAGAAACATGATATCACTTTACCGAGGTGTAAAGTTGAGTGTGGTGGTACTTCCAGAGACTTTTAAAATTGTTTCCATCTCTCTCTTAACCCTAACCTCGGAAACATGATATCACTTCACTGAGGTATAAAGTTAAGTGTGGTGCTTCCAGAGACTTTTAAAAGTGTTTCCATCTCTCTCTCAACACTAACCTCAGAAACATGATATCACTTCACCGTGGTGTAAAGTTGAGTGTGGTGGTACTTCCAGAGACTTTTAAAAGTGTTTCCATCTCTCTTTCAACACTAACCTCAGAAACATGATATCACTTCACTGAGGTATAAAGTTGAGTGTGGTACTTCCAGAGACTTTTAAAAGTGTTTCCATCTCTCTCTCTCAACACTAACCTCAGAAACATGATATCACTTCACCGAGGTGTAAAGTTGAGTGTGGTGGTGCTTCCAGAGACTTTTAAAAGTGTTTTCATCTTTCTCTCAACACTAACCTCAGAAATATGATATCACTTCACCGAGGTGTAAAGTTGAGTGTGGTGGTACTTCCAGAGACTTTTAAAAGTGTTTCCATCTCTCTCTCAACACTAACCTCAGAAACATGATATCACTTCATTGAGGTATAAAGTTAAGTGTGGTGGTACTTCCAGAGACTTTTAAAGTGTTTCCATCTCTCTCAACACTAACCTCAACTTCCAGTTTCAATATCTCGATCCTAACGAATTAAACATGCTAGTAATTATTTTCTTTCAGTCATTTGAGCAACCTGTCGTATTTGAGTGTTGGTGAAAACGAATTAACCTTCATACCTGCGGAAATCGGTAAGCTCGAAGTTTGAAACTTGAAATTCATGCTTATTTGCCGAATGTATACCTTCTCTAATCGCTTGATGCATAGTTGTTAATTTGTCATGGAATGTATTAACTTTGCTACGATATTACGTCACGGACCATCAATATATATCATTATTATTCACGAATATTTATACAGGATTATATAAGATTGTGAGACATGTTATTTCCACAACAAAAGAAATTCTAATGTTGCTTTTTCCATTACAATCGTTTAAATGTGTTTCTTGGAATGAGTAATAATTGCATCCACTATTTCGCATGTAGGCACGTTGGAGTCACTTGCACAGCTCTTTCTAAACGACAATGAGAACCTACACGCTCTCCCGTACGAACTAGTGTTGTGTAGTAAGCTCTCCATTATGAACATAGATTCGTGTCCGTTAACATCGCTTCCGCAGGGGGTTGTCGCTAACGGTCCGTCTGTTGTAATCCAAGTAAGCTAGATTTAATGTTTTTAAATTGAATTTGTTTACGGTAAAAAAAAAAATGGCGGTCGCTATCAACTAAAGGACGATTAACCGAGAGTAGCTTTATTAGTGTGACTTTTTGTTATAGTATCTGAGGTTCGAGGGACCATACAGTGGCATGACCGGATCATCGACTTAGTTTCCAATCCTCTAAACAGTGGGCGCAACATCGACAGTTTGTTTTTGTATCGGTTTACAATTTAGCCGTTTTTAAAATACGCTAGAAAAAGTGGTGATATTAATGTCGGTTGAGTGTACCACACTCTCCATTCTGAGACGTTGGCCGTTTCATTTTGTTTTGAAAGTAAAATGCGATTTTGTTTTTGAGAGCGTTAGAGCACGGTTTACGTCAGTAGTTAAGCCAGCCATGCCCATTTTGAAAAAATTTCGCATTTAAAGAAAATGTAGTTTTTTATCTCTGTGTATAACACAATTTTTCTATGCTTTTTTCTCCGCCCTTTGTTTTCTGTTGTTGTCCTTTTTTATAATTGAATGTTGATTTATTTATATACCTTGTAGATAGAACTCATCTTTAGCAATTATCATTGTTTATAATGTTCCCTCTAAATTCTGTATTATCCGAAAACCATAACGGTTTTATTTTAAAGAATGAAAAACCGCGAAGAAGTTTTTGACGTGACACCGGAACTTGTTTTCTTCTTGTTTTCTCAAGTTGTCGTTTTATTTCGAGTGAAGTTGTCTTGATACACACGGTGATTCGACTGATACTTGATTTTAAAAGGATTTTCTCCCCCCCCTTGAGAAATCACACGTTTTTTGATACTTATTACGATAAAAAAAACTAAAAACTGAGACTACTTGACCCTTTGCTTTTATTTCTTATGAAAAATACAACAAACATCGCTTCCAACTCTACGCAGAAAATTGTCAGTGGCCCCTTTGAAAATCCTATCTTCGCCCCTGTTAAATTTGCCCTAGTTGACGGTATTTATTAACATTGTGAAAAAGTCAATTCAAATTGTTTGTTACTTCATTGCACTCCAGAAGAAAAAAATTCATAGTAAAAACACATTTTCTTCATCTTTCCTGACATTTAGTGCTACTTCAAAGCATGATGGGATTGTATTTCTTTATCTCAGTGACATTTAGTGCTACTTCAAAGCATGATGGGATTGTATTTCTTTATCTTAGTGACATTTTGTGCTACTTCGAAGCATGATGGGATTGTATTTCTTTATCTTAGTGACATTTAGTGCTACTTTAAAGCATGATGGGATTGTATTTCTTTATCTTAGTGACATTTAGTGCTACTTCAAAGCATGATGGGATTGTATTTCTTTATCTTAGTGGCATTTAGTGCTACTTCAAAGCATGATGGGATTGTATTTCTTTATCTTAGTGACATTTAGTGCTATTTCAAAGCATGATGGGATTGTATTTCTTTATCTTAGTGACATTTAGTGCTACTTCAAAGCATGATGGGATTGTATTTCTTTATCTTAGTGACATTTAGTGCTACTTCAAAGCATGATGGGATTGTATTTCTTTATCTTAGTGACATTTAGTGCTACTTCAAAGCATGATGGGATTGTATTTCTTTATCTTAGTGGCATTTAGTGCTACTTCAAAGCATGATGGGATTGTATTTCTTTATCTTAGTGACATTTAGTGCTATTTCAAAGCATGATGGGATTGTATTTCTTTATCTTAGTGACATTTAGTGCTACTTCAAAGCATGATGGGATTGTATTTCTTTATCTTAGTGACATTTAGTGCTACTTCAAAGCATGATGGGATTGTATTTCTTTATCTTAGTGACATTTAGTGCTATTTCAAAGCATGATGGGATTGTATTTCTTTATCTTAGTGGCATTTAGTGCTACTTCAAAGCATGATGGGATTGTATTTCTTTATCTTAGTGACATTTAGTGCTACTTCAAAGCATGATGGGATTGTATTTCTTTATCTTAGTGACATTTAGTGCTACTTCAAAGCATGATGGGATTGTATTTCTTTATCTTAGTGGCATTTAGTGCTACTTCAAAGCATGATGGGATTGTATTTCTTTATCTTAGTGACATTTAGTGCTACTTCAAAGCATGATGGGATTGTATTTCTTTATCTTAGTGACATTTAGTGCTACTTCAAAGCATGATGGGATTGTATTTCTTTATCTCAGTGACATTTATTGCTACTTCAAAGCATGATGGGATTGTATTTCTTTATTTTAGTGACATTTAGTGCTACTTCAAAGCATGATGGGATTGTATTTCTTTATCTCAGTGACATTTATTGCTACTTCAAAGCATGATGGGATTGTATTTCTTCTTTGCGAAAACGGCAGTGTTTACAAATAACATAGCTTTCAGAAGATTTGCAATTCGCAAACGTTAATGAAAAGTCCAACAATAAATAATAGCTGCAAAAAATAACAGAAAAAAGTTAAAAAGAAGGAGAAAACGCAAGGGGAATTCTGATGAAAGAATTGAACAAGTATCAATAACGCAGGACTTGTTTAATTTTACCTAAAAGTCTTCTGCCTTCTTTGTGGAACTCGTGGTGATAGTAACAGTAAACGACTGGGGAGAGAGCTCCGTCAAAGAAAGTAAGAAATTTCATTACAAAGGTAAGTGCTGCCTCTAAGTCTGATCTGTAGAACTCCGTGCTGAAGATGGTGGCATCGATAGAAATCAAGAGGTAATAGACGATCGAAGGAGCCCAGGTGAACAGGTACAAGAAGCTGACTTTGAACGTAAGTTCAGTCACTTTATCGCGCTGGCTTCTTACCGGTGCAACTGGACAAATAGTAGCAAACTGCCGCAATGAAACATCCTGAGTTGCACCGCTAACTTTGAAATGTGAGTTTATTGACGTGCATTTGTTTTGAGCGTCGCTCAGCACTTTGATGATGTAGATGTAGGATGAAATGATGATGATGTAGGGGATGAGAGTGTTGATGGTCAGCATGGAGATCGTCCACATTCGCGGCGTATTGTACGTGCACCGGGAGTTCATATTGAACACGTGCTTCTCGAAGGAGTGGAAGGGAAGGGCGCAGATGATGACCATGTAACACCAAGCCACTGCGCAAACACATATGTATGCTCTGCGCGTGACGCGAAGCCTGTACGAGAAGATGTAGTAGCTCGCTAAGAACCTATCCACGCTCATCAGCATGACGTTGATGCACGAACCATAGAAGGTGATCATGTAAGTGAACCTAAACAGATCGCACAGGAATGGAGAGAAGCGGGTTTTAGTGGCAATATACGCCGGCATCACCAGTGCCCCCTGCACGATGTGGCTGACACTCAAACATACGAGGAATACAGCCGCTGGTTTTCCGCGAATCTTCTTCGAACGATAAACGAGTAAAAGAACAATGGCGTTGATTACAATGAGGACTGGAAACAACAGCGAATAACTGAGAATCGTTATCGTGTTCAAAAGCATGCTTTTCAATCTCATTGCTCAATAATATGCTGCTATATGTTTGTTGGAATGCCGCTTCTTTAGAGTAAGTTCTGAATTATTGTACGACAAGGTTAGACAGGAGTACAACTCGGGATATTGCTGTGTTTGTAGATTTGAAAGCTGGAGCAAAGATAACTCTTTTGAGATGTTCAATAACCAATTACGTAGATTTTCAATTGATTTGAGAAGTTGAACTCACGTGCGACTAAAACGTAGAAACTGGTATTACCTTTCTTCAGCCGTATACAAATATTACAGCTCAATTCAAAGTGAAAAGTCTAAGGTAATTTAAAAAGAAAGAATCTAAATGTCTATAAAAAATTTGCATTCAATTTATAGAAGAAACAGTTAAGCTAAGTTACTAAGAGATCGTTATCCACTTTGTTTTTTCAACTAACAGGTGGCTATCCACTTTGTTTTTTCAACTAATAGGTGGTTATCTACTTTGGTTTTTCAACTAATAGGTGGTTATTCACTTTGGTTTTTCAACTAATAGGTGGTTATCCACTTTGTTTTTCCACCAACAGGTGGTTATCCACTTTGGTTTTTCAACTAATAGGTGGTTATCCGCTTTGATCTTTCAACTAAGAGAACGTTATCCACTTTGTTTTTTCAACTAACAGGTGGTTATCCACTTTGTTTCCATTGTTATTGCATAAAGAATGGATAGTTGCTTCAACATTTTCACACAAAGGCTTTGATCAAATAACCAGACGCCGAAACGTATTTTTTTCTTAGAAACTAATGCTGGGGACCCTGAAAATTAAGAAGCTCTCACAAACGAGCACCTGTAAGTTAAAAAACTTCTCAAACTAGTTAGTTAACTTTGTAAAAAATCAAACAAATAGAAAACACGTGGCACGTGCAAATGTGATACTTGACAAACTTTTACTTGTAACTTGATTACAGTACTTTTTGCTGTGTTTTTTTGTTCATCATTAGATAAGTCGTTTCCCATTTCATTGATTTAAGAAACTTTGACTACTGAAATTACTAATTTCTTAAGAAATTCTTAAGAGCTAAAAAGGTCACATCGAAACAAATGATTCGAGACATGCATGGCCTACTTTACTAACAGGCTTCCCAACCGTGCGTCTGTTTAAAAAACAGTAGGCAAGTTAGTAAAATCATAGTCTTAAGAAATAGATATTTCTATATTCTATTTCTTAAGACTATGGTAAAATAGACCACGTTTGAAACAATCTTCTTATCCCTTATTTATTCGTTTTTTCCTTTTATCAAACTTAAGAAACTGCCGTACAATCATTTTCGAAAAAAAAATGTGTCAAAAAGCTCTCCAATCTTACCCAATCAAATAAGAACATGTCAAAAAGCTTTCCAATCTTACCCAATCATATAAGAGCAATATAATATAAACAAAAGAACGCGTGAACAACGAAATGTTCGAGAAACAAAGTGCGCGAATTTCTTGGTTACAACGTAAATTCATTCACGACTGGCCATACCTGAATATCTTAGAAAAAAGTATGCGTATCAGAACAGTCATATTAATGCACGATTTTTTCCAGGTCTTGGGTGACCACGAATAAGTAAATATCTGTAAAAATAAGTAACCTCACAAACCATGATGCATTTTTTAACAACAACGATTTGAAACTGTTCTCAGTTTATCAGAGAAGGTGAAAGTTTAACAGAAAAGTGACAAGGGGGAGGAGGATATCCCACATGTTGATTACACAAAACACTAAATGAACAGAAGTCGAGTTGCTGTTAAAAAAAACATTCTTACCATAGTAATTCTATAGTGTCTGTTGATTATTTGTCTGTTTACAATCGAACTCCCCCTAGATCCGCGATGCCGGTTGTAGCGATCGTACCACGGGCGTGGTACACAGTCGAATCTGATCTAGACAATCGTCACTAACACTAGATGCTATAAGCGTCAATCTAAGATATTTCATTGTACGAAAGGAGAAACTTCTTTACATTATAAACGTAAACAAAATCAGGAATTAAAGAAGCGCTGGGTACAGAAAGAAGCGCTGGGTAAAAGGAGGAAACTTACAGTTATTGTTTTCCTCGATGGAGCTACAGCCACCTTTTGAAAAAGTGAATGAAATCGTATTCGTGTCAAAAAGAAAATGTTTCAAAAATGTTGGATGAGCAATCGGAGCGAGATCGGAGTCATCTTTAAGTTGGCATCCATAAATATGGTCCACTTTCTTTTCTTGCTTCATTTTTTAACACTTTGTTTAATGTCTGAGCACTATTTCTTTGGCTCTCTTAAATGCTTACATATTCCTATTTTGCCGTCAAAAGCATTTTTCTCCTTTAACTATTATTTTATTATTATTAAAGATTTGACATACACTTTTTTTTTATAACAACAATTTTATAAGAACACTAAGACTTAAATTGGTCAAAAATAATTAATATTAGGTTGGTGCTTTTGCAACTGTAAGATCCCATTACGGAAGAATATTTGAAGATATAGGAAGAATAACAGGTGCGACCTAAATTTAGTATTATTCATGAATATTCTTCAGTGTAATTGGCCTGTACGTGTTTGTTTTTTTCTTTTCTTTGTAGATGTATTATGCAACTTATGGAGTAAAAACATAAAATCTTTTCTTAGATATATTTAAGAACAGAATAAGAACAAATCTAGGCTAGAATCAGCTAAAAACTAAGAACAGCTAAGGCTGGACCCAATTTACCTGGTTCTTATAAAAAAGAGTGTAACTCAAAACCAAGTAAATAAAAGAAGAATGAAAAGAAAAACAGTTAGCGAAAGTCTATAAATTGTTAAAAGTCGATACTTAGATTATAATTAAGAGTCTGGAATGATTAACAAAAAAGTGATTTTTTCTAAAGACTTCAAGAGAAATAAAAACTAATGGTTGGCAATCGCCTACATGGGCGGAATAACTGGAAACGGAAAGTGGAAGTGTTTACCTATCGTATTGTCTCCTATCAACACCCAACAAAATGTTTGTTCAATGTTTCCTAGTTTTGAAATAAGCTAATATAATAAATTATTCAATGTATTTGTGTATTTAATACAAATAACTGAATTTCATATTACTATAATAACTTACCAATGTTTGTTTGTTTGTTTGTTTATTTGTTTATTTGTTTGTTTATTTGTTTGTTTATTTGTTTGTTTGTTTACTTGTTTGTTTGTTTACTTGTTTGTTTGTTTATTTGTTTATTTATTTGTTTATTTGTTTGTTTGTTTGTTTGTTTACTTGTTTGTTTGTTTATTTGTTTGTGTAGTTCTACTGCACTGTTTGCGTCCTCCTCTCGAATGAACGCAATAGTAAAGAGTGAAAGTATTTTTGTGTATTTCTTTAGAGCCCTTATAAACGAAGATTATGCTTTGGAATCTACACTTCTTATTGTAATTAAGTACGCATTAAGATGTACATGAGTGTGGTAGGACTAGAAGTGGTTGCAGAAGATAAACTAGTACGCTTGCGTTTCAATATCTTTGAAGGGTTATGTACACACATCGATGACTAATTTTTTATTTTTAGGGGCTTTATTATTTTGTTATATATATATATATACTGCATAAAGTGACGTTGGATGATGATGATTAGGAAAAGATATTTTATGTTGAAAATCAGCCCTTCCGTTCCGTTAAGATTGTGTAAAACTACCTTTCAAGTTGTTGCTTTAGCAAGGAACTAGTAGAAAGTCAGCCTAAGTTGCTTGCTACTCTGCTCCTAAATAATTGCTTAACCTTTGGACCATATTTCATCCTAAGACCTAAGTAACTGAGTTGCTTAGAAAAAAAACGACGTGTATGCAGGTTTACTCATTTTGTGTATTTTATGTTGAAGTTCCAATCAAAAATAACAGAGTCGTGTAAGATGGAGGGAGCAACAAAAACAAAAATGTCGCAAATTAAATTGTTAAAAAGTGTCGAAATATACATTATCCAGCTATGCTACTAGTACCTTGTGTGTGCTATAACCGTAGCAATATATGAAATCTTATCTGAAACGTATTTTTATGATTTACGATTTGGACATTCAGTGGTTTTAAGCTCCAACCTTTGCTTAACTAATAAATTCAAAAATTATAGATATAGCCAGGTTGATGCTACCTAGCTATAAACCCATCCTAAAGATGTTGTAAAAATTGTATAATATAAGCTATAGATAGCTAGGTACCTAACTTTGAAACAGTAGTTTGAATTCCCCTGTCTCCACACGGTGTTAGTACCGGCAAGTCACAAATTGACTTTCCGCGGCTGAAAATCGATCAGTTTGAAAACATAAAATAAACAATATATAATAAAAAATCGAGAATGCGTTTCATGTAGCCCTAACCTAACCTAACTAACCTAACCTAAAACTAATCAGAGATAACCGTAAATATGTCACGTAGCCGATCCTTATGTGGTGTTTTCAAACTAACTGATTAACTGTATGTTCCCCACTTGTCAATGTCTTTCTAGATACCATAGGTATATATATATGAATTATATATAATATAGATATGATTTAACATGACGATTGGGCGACATTTTGTTTGTTTTGTGAAAAACCAAGAGAATGGTGACAAATCAATTTTGGTTCAGCAAAGAAATTTTGAACAAACCTTACTGATTCAAAAAGATGTTGCTACCTTGTTAAGTGAGTATAATATATATATATATAATTATTTTTTCTGTTGTTTTGGCTGACTTTGTTTCTAAATCTTCAATAAACGTATTCAGCCTTGCTTGGCTCGGGATAGAGTAGGATGGAGGCGTGCCATCAGTAAACTCGTGCCAGCATGGAAAATAGACGTTAAATGTATATATAGAGAGAGACAGAAGGAGGGGGTGTAAACCTAAGTTTTGCAATAAACTTGTTGAAGTTAACCGATGTTAAATATATATATATATATATATATATATATATATATATATATAGTAAAAAATATTGATAGAACCTTTACCTAGGAAATTGTGAACTTGACACCATAGGAGAAAAAAATAGATTATCTCAGACTCTTTACTATTTATTATCAGAATCATTATGTTCATAAGTATGTATATCAATCAATCACATCCGACGGAATAGGTGACATGAACGTAGTTCTTTCTTCAACACTCTCTGTCCTGCATCACTCTCAATGGTTTAGTGTCTTCCAGTGTAGTGTCTTCCTGTAGCAACATTCTCAATGTTGTGCTACACCTTCTGTTATCTTCCGGTTTCCACAACAATACTCTTCCTGCAGCTTCATCATGTCTCATCACATGGCCAGCAAGGGCTAATCTATGTTGTCTCATTATTGAGTGTGTTTTCTATGAGAGCGATGTCATCAGCATGTGCAAGCTCTTGGAGGACCTCTTCAGGATGTTGTGTACTCCTCTGGCGGTTAAATCATCAGTGAGTGTTATTGCTTTTCTGAGAACATAGTCAAAATGTCTTGTTAACTCTTGCTCAGAAGAATGAATGAGCTTTTCAGAATGTTGCTGTTTGTTGTTAGTTTTGGATTTTTGTTCTAATTGGAGTTTATTAATTCGATTATTGTTGAGTTTGCACTTTTACTGCTACATCTTCCGGATTGTTGGGGAATTTAGGGAGCTTGGGTTGTAATCCCAGGGGACTGCCTTAAATATTCCGAAGAAACATAGTTTTTCAGTTTGAGTGTCGTAATGTTTTTATGTTGTAATCAGATTTATCATTTTATATCATGATCATCTAATAATGTTGCATCTTTCAGTCGAATTATGAAAAAAAAGATAGATTAAAAAGGGTCTGGTCTGAGTGTTCATTGTTTCAATGACAATTGTACATATATTGTACACGTTGTTCCAATTGTAGTGAGTGTTGTGAGTTCAGTAGGGACACCATTGAGCTTCTCAATGAGAAAATTGATAACTTTTGTTTCGGTTCAGACTCCACTCAACCTGCTCTAAATATATTTTTTGTGGAAAAAGATATTGAAACCAGATGCAGATAGTTACTGCCAGATACTTCGAAAAAATTGAATCTCGCCTTGTTTCTCTTGAAGCATCTCATTCCTTGAATAAATCTTCAATGACTAACATCAAAAACAGCCTTGAGACAAACTCCTCATAAATAGGTGGATGATAGGTGGAAAATAATCTTAATGATGAATGTTTAGACTGTAGACTTTAGAATGTTGAACTTTGGTATTGGGTCTCACAAAAAGCCAGCTTAGAATAAGTACTTGCATTGATGATATTAAAATTTATGAAAGACTCAGGCCTTTGCAATCTGGTAAAACTCTTGACCGTTAAGAGTTACTCTTTGTGATTATGACACGAAAATCTCCATTTTAAAACACAAAAGGATTTTGAAAGAAGAAGATGAAACTATCTATATTAAACAAGACAGGAGTATAGAGGAAAGAGATAACTTTAATAAACTTCGAGTTGAAGCTAAACAGAGGGAGGCAGACGATAGTTCAGGGGAATGGATCTATGGAGTAAGAGGTAAGAATTGGCTGGTTAATTTCAATCCATCTAAAACTAATCTTCTTTCCATTAATCATCTCAAGCAAGCATATTACCTCAACTTTTAATGAATGCTTCTCTATCAGGACATCACAACTACTGGGATACTGTACTCAATTAGAAATTCTTCTCTTTTCAAAGATGCAGAGAGTGATATAGAGTCATCTACATATGGAAAATCCTGGAGGGCCATGTCCAAAACATTTCCGACTCTGGTTCACACCAACATACTCACCAAGACATGGTAGACGATGCTTTATCCCTCCCGTCAATCAAAAAATACCAGGATTCTTCCTAAGAGACCTGTATTTCGATGTCCACCCTCCAGTGCTATCACATTTCTTGCTTCACGAATAGATCTTAAATGCAACATAGCAACATTAAAGTGGTGGCAGTCACGACTGAAGACCCCAATCAAGGCCTGGCTTACCACCCAGAGTTTTCCTTCTCCAAGACATGCGGGTATGCGGGTCGTATAACATCTTTGACCTCATGGGCATTAGCATCCATGCCCCTGATGCATAGCTGCCACGGAGTTTTAAATACAAAGTTGGTACCTTGCGTGGGTTAACTCACCACTGTTTTCCTCTTTCTGGAGTTGGCGTTAGGAAGGGCATCCAGCCGTAAAAACATCTGCACCAGTAAACCATCAGATGATTAAACCTCCATAATTGGAGAAAATCATCTTTTGAAACCGTCCAACCAATGCAAGCATGGAAAAGTGACATTAAAAGGATGATGATGATGATGATGATGATGATGATGATGATGATGATGATGATGATGATGATGATGATGATGATGATGATGATGATGATGATGATGATGATGATGAAGACAGATTGCCAGTCAAGGCTAATGAGTCCTGACTACCCATAAGAAATATACTGTCATATGTATAACATATTTCTTGTAATCACTTTCCAGACTGTGTTCCTTTTCGGTTGAAACTTATTGATCTCAAAAGAAAACATTATATATATTTTTATGACATGGCTTTAAAGATTTGAATTTATTGTGCACAGAAATTTTGTGAAGGCCGGATAAAATGAAAAGTGCCTCTTTCTACATACATTCACTACTTCTTTTGTTACAATCTGATTGTTCTCATTACATTGTTCTTTAACATTTTCGACAAAAATTCAATAAATACCTTGATGATATTTCAGGAAAATCTGCCATGCTTTCCCACTTTCTAAACAATGGGTATTGTTTTATTGGGACGAAAATCTTCACGAATGTTAAATCTTTCATCTTAAATCCCAAGTTCGTGCAATAGATCTTGTAGATGACCCACCTTACACATTCAGCCATCTTGTTAAGAAAGGAGGCTGAGTGCCGGGGCACCCTTTATATTTACTTTTGCTTCATCTGCAACAAAACTCAAAAGATTTTTGTTAAAGTTTCTTGTATACAACATTGCTTCATCATCATCATCATCGCGGCATCCTCGGACGAACAAAATTAAACATTGCTTGAAATGCCCCTTAACTATTTACTTCGTCGAAATCTTTTAATGATTGACAAATTAACAGAAAACTGAAAATAAATCTTTTTTATGACAATAAAAACCATAATTGTTTCTCTTTTTAAAAATTTAAAATCTTGTTAAAATAATAATAATTTTTTAAATTTTTGTTAGTTTTTTGTCACATTTTTGTCATGCGTTAAATAATTTCATCTGTACATTGCACTATATGTATATATACCTCAAATTGTCTTGCAAATAGTTTAGTTCCTTACATCAGCTATATATTCCATTTGCAATGTTACATTATCTTGTCGGAAGATATAAACACTGTTTACTTTCTACTTATTGATATTTTAATGAACCCTTTTTAAAATGGACATTCAAGCAACACCTACTGGTTGCTTGTGGCACAAAATGGAGGTATTTATAGGTTGTATGGAGCGTGGGTTTAATTGCACAATTACTAAGGCGAATTATTCATGATTTTGTAATGCATTATATATACTAATTTATTATGCTCATACTTATCTTGTAAACACTAACACAGCTTGGGCAAGCGCATATAAGTCTCACTTAAAAAATCTATTTGCCAAACAAAAACGTGCCATTAAAATCATAAAAGGTACAAACTGCGAAATAACCTTTGAAGCAATAATGAAGGTTAAAAGTTTATATACTGCGGTAGAATGCTGCTAATTTGAGATAAGGGAGTTCAAATGTTCCCAGTCTCACAAACTCAGCGAATGACTAGCATTTCAATGCGGAACGGGAACCAGTTATATTCAAATATCGCTAACAGAAAAGGGGATGAACACCCTTGTTTATAGCTATTACCAACATCAGGGTAAATTTGCTTGATTTTCTTCTTAAGTGTATCAACGTTTTCAGTTTTTTTTTAGAAAAACTAATTTCGCTATTCGTGTCATAGGGTAAATTAAATTAAACTTTGATATGAATAATTAAATTGAATAATAATTTATACTTCATTTAAAACACGGGCTATGTGGGGTGCACGGGCCATGTGGGGTGTATATCATCATCATCGTTTAACATCCATTTCCATGCTAGCATGGGTTGGACGGGATTTTCAAAGGATGATACTCCCCGCAATTGTATAGGTTTAATTATCTGATGGTTTATTGAAGCAGATGTTTTTACAACTGGATGCCCTTCCTAACACCAACCCCAGTAAGATGAAAAGAGTGGCGAGTTAACTCATGCAAGATACCAACTTTGTATTTTAAACTCTGTGGCAGCAGTGCATCAGGGGCATGGGTGCTTATGCGGTCAAAGATGTTACACGACCCACATACCCTAAATTATACAAAGTTATGCTTTGTTTGTTCTCCTGCTGCCAAAACCATGACTTGATTTCAATGAAACTTTGCTCGCTTAGGGGAGTTGAAAAATTCGCAAATGAACAACGAGGAAAAAATTGAATGTGAAAAAATATGGGGAAACATTTCACACGTTTGCTTTTGTTTTAAGCTTTTTCATTAATATTTTCCGTTTGCATTGATTTCAGGCCCGGAAGAAGTTGACGCTGTGAAACGATACTACGGAAAATCAACGGAGGCTTACGCCTGTTTAGGGGTGCTAAAACTTTATGTTGGTAGGTTTCAAGGATGTATGTAGTGCGTTCATATATAAAAAAATTATTAATAATTTTTTAACTATTGAATATATCAACTAAATATAAGTTCTTATTATTTGTTTTTTTTTCGTGAAAATTTAAATTTATCTTTTTAAACATTCGTTTCCGAAGAAACCTTTGTTTTAAATTTTAACTATGTGTACATTTTTCTAGATGAAGAGTATTGTTTCATGTACTTGTTTCTTGTGACGGGATGTACATCTGTTGGAAAGATAGGATGCACTGAAATCTACCGAATCAATAACTGCGTGTATGTAGCGCTACAAGAAGCCAGTGAATGTGATTCACGAATTAACGATGTTCAAAAGCTTCTTGTATCGGGATGTTTTTATTTCTCTGTCGATACGTCTGAGGGTGAGAGTTTTGAACTAACACTAACCGCACAGAAACAATATTTACAAAAGGAACCGGATGCCAGATTTTTCTGGTAAGTGAAACCATAGCGACAGAGGAAATTGGCTGTATATATAGACGTTTCTTGCAGGAACTGCAGTATGTACACTCACTTAAAGCGTTTCCATATCAACACGGGTGACTGGTTGGTGCATTTGATGTGCGGAGGGGTAGAGATTCGTACTGTGTACGTTGGGGCACGGCAGGCACGAGCTTGTCTCATCTCGAGGCTAAGCGGTGAACGTGCTGGCACCCGTTTTAATGTGCGTGGAACAAATGATGAAGGGCATGTCGCAAATTTTGTTGAAACAGAACAGGTACCCAAATAAATCTAACGTTATTACCATGTTAAGATTCTTATATTGTCATTTTATTGTCATTTACCATCGTCGAACCATGTTACCAACGCAGAACATGTTACCATCATGGAACCATGTTACCATCGTCGAGACATGTTACCGTAGTGGAACCATGTTTGCTATTGGCTCTTAATTAGACCATTTGTTCTTTGTTATTGTCTCTCACGTTTAGATGATTATTTTTTATAATCATATTGTTTTGTTTAGTTGATATATTTGGACGGGATTCAAAGTTCATTTGTGCAAACCCGTGGTTCTGTGCCACTCTTCTGGGAGCAATCGGGTGTCCAGGTTAAATTCTATGCAGTTAAATTCTAACTTGGTACTCAAGACTAATTAACACCTTTAAATTATCCATATTTTCAAAAGGATTTTGTCTATCGTATTTAATCCTAATTGCTACCTAAAAATAGTTTATTTCCAGAGGAAATTGAACGATAAACCTTCCGATAGTATACTTGTTGCTTCTTTCAAATGTAGAATTCCATTTATCGTTAACATTAATTTGTTGTGATTTTAGGTTGGTTCCCATCGCGTCAAAATATGCAGGGGCTACGAAGCATCATCTACTGCATTTGAAAAGTAGGCTCCTCTTGTTTATTAATGTCATTGTGTAGTGTCGGTGATTGTTTGCTGTCCAATCATCATTGCTTTACAAAACGGGTTCCATTAGTACAAAGCTATTAACAATTTAATGTGAAACTTTGTGTTTCTGGCTCTTAAAATTGCCAAGGAAACAAATTACCTTCTTGATTAAAAGTGTTGATTTATGCAAGGAAAACCATTTGTATTTAAATGTTAATATCTCAGCATGATATATCCAGCGATAGCTGAATGGGAATGGCGGTCGGCTATTAACCGAAAGGTTCTGGGTTCAAGACCATGCTATCACAAAGTTATTTAGTGAGCGGTTATCCATAAAAAACACTGTATTTAATCAAAAGTAACCGTAGTACAAATGGTAGCAATTAAATACACTAAAACTCTGGGTCGTGGTTTTCATGATAATGCTTAATGAGCGTTCTGGAAGCCTCGTTAAAAAAACAAAAACAAACAAACAAGTATGATACAACAGATTTGGCCAACAATCTTTTCTTTATGAAGGTATTGGATATGAAGATATTTATAAGATATTGTTAGCATGTACATATATTTACGTCACTTTAGACACATCACTGGTTTGAAATACTTATACGGCTACCAGCTTCTTATTAACCTCCTTGGACGGAAAGAAGGTGAAGCCATCCTCAGTTCGGCTTATAAAGACCATTTAAATGATTCGTCTCACTCATTCGACACACATATGATAGCTTTTGACTATCATCAACATTGCGGTGGAGGCAAACAAGACAACATACGCATTCTGATGGACAAGGCGAAACCGTCGCTAGATAATTTTAAGTTCTTCACATACAGTCACAATGAAGCTGTGAGGTAAGCGAATCTTACTTTTAACTTTATGGATTATTCTCTCTCTCTCTCTATACATTTAACGTCTATTTTCCATGCTGGCACGGGTTAGACTCTATTAGCAAAATTAGACACTTAGTCAAAAGATATGAGGCTCCAAAGTTGCAAAAATCTACAAAATACACATCTCAGTCAAACTTAAAATAGCTGTAAATCCGGTATACGGACAAAACCCCCCTAGGACAAAACCCCTCATAATCTCTTCAACATTACAAACAACTCAGATAATGAAGTTTAAAATATTCCGTTTCCTTTGAAAATTGGTAGGTTTACTAATTAGAGGATGCTGATTTCAAATCAAGTATCAGAAGTTGGATATTTTTACCCATAATACCTTCTTTGGGCAAATTTGGGTCCAAAGTTTAAGTATTGTGTTTACTTTGAAAATTGGTAGGTTTACTAATTAAATGATGCTGATATCAGACCAAATACCAGAATTTGGATATTTTCACCCCTAATACCTTATTTGGGCAAATTTGGGGCCAACGTTTAAAGTATTGCGTATGCTTTCATTCCTTCATTCATCTCGTGCAGTAGATTAATTTGAAGAGGCTCTTATAGATCAGAATGTTTGATTTCAATAGTGTTATTTTAAATAGTTCTAGGTACCTTCAAAAATGAAGATGTTTGAATGATAGAAAATTCACTAAATTTGTAAAATATCATTGATATGTATCTTAATTCGCTCCCAACTGTTCAATGTTTTTAATTATAATTTCATTTACAATCTTGATCTACATACTATTTATGCAACGTCTTAGTTGTTTAGTGTACATTACTTCTTATGCACCTGATGGTGTACAGACGTACGAAAAGCTTTGTGCTATATTTTATTGAAAATATATATATATTTTTTTAAGAAAAACTTTGACTTATGACACTGCATCTTGTATTTGAACTTACCTTCTAGTTTACAAGTGGGTACTATTCGTACGAACTGCATCGACTGTTTGGATCGCACAAATGCTGTTCAAACGGAAATCGCTCTTACAGTAAGTACTTCATTTGTCAAAGTGAGTGGCTGAGAAACAATGAGGCGGTGTGTGTTAATGTTCTTGATCCACAAAACCAATGCAAGCTGGTTCGAATTGTGCTTCTATATATTTATTTGAGCTTAGAGCAAAACTCTTGGCATCACTTAAGTCTACTTTCAAATCTGATTGTCCAGTTAAGTGGTCCCTAATCCCTAAACTGCGTTCAATTTTTGCATCATTTATTCTTATACTGGGACTTAGACTGTTAGAATCTAACCACCTCTGACCTTTATTTCATTCAGTTGTTACAGCGCCAGATGTTATTATTATTTGTTCGTAATATTTGTTATTTGTCTTAGAAGTCTTTTTCTCTAAACAATAATTAATGATTTATAAATTGCGTTCAATTTTTGCATCATTTATTCTTATACTGGGACTTAAACTGTTAGAATCTAACCACCTCTGACCTCTATTTCATTCAGTTGTTACAGCGCCAGATGGAGAGTATGAATCTTACTGATAGCCAGTCTCAATCTCGCTTCCAGGAAGTCTTTAAGTCGCTGTGGCAGTTAAATGGAGACCATATAAGTCGAATGTACTCCGGCACAGGAGCAATGGAGGCTGGAACTAAAGGAACCGTAAGTGATATCCCTCAAGGAAATTCATAATTGTTAAAGATAGAGACATGTTAAAAAGGTGTTGTCTTTATTGAATCATTCATCATCAGATTGGCAGTAAACTTCACGATGGAGCCATCTCAGTGCGTCGAACCTTGAAAAACAATTTCTTTGACGGTAGTAAGCAGGAGGCTATTGATATTCTGTTGCTTGGTAATTCGTTCATCGGGGAGGCAGGCGAGCGAGCGAGAGCATTGTTGGGCAGGTCGTACTTACACGGTAAACATTTCTATAATTGCTTTTCCAAGCATTTTGCTAGATCATGCTTTGCTTTTAAAAATGGATTTTTAATACAATTGTGGGAACCAACTGTAACTTAACTTTCGATCAAGTTTTCTAGAAACGATCTACATCTTCTCACAAATAATCCAACTTACACGTGTGTATATGATAAAGCATAGGTTAGTCACTTAATTACAATGCGAAGTAGAACAATGAAAAAACAAACATCGCAAGACTGAAGTGCTTGTCTAGTTAATGGCCAACATTAAGGTTTGCTCTCAAAATCATTCACCATTATAATGCAATAACGTAAAATCATTTGTTTTCCTTATATAGATCTATAGCCGCAGTTCATGCAATCTAATAGACCGAAATATGTATATCAAGAGGCAGAGTATGTCTCACCATTCCCTAGACCATTGGATTTAGATGGGGTCTAATATATATATTCCTGAACAACAGGAGATTGTTACAGAGGGGTATAAAATTTTTGACCTAGGGGTTTGTGTAGATTACGTTCCAAAATTTTACATTTCAGTTTTAACTTTTCATACATTGTCTTATCTTACTTTGAAATCATTCATTGTCCCAGGCAACAATTATAAGACATTGTGGCGCTGAGGTTTTATTAGTTGTAACGAGGTTTTATGTCTCATCGTCCTCAATCCTTCATTTCTATCGATTCAAAAGATCTTCCTAATGATTTATTGTTATTTATTGTTTTATGAGCGAGAAAAAAAGTTTATTTTATTTTAAAAGTTTTTTTTATAAGTAGTGAAAAGCTACACTACTACCTTCTCTCTCTTTATCAGCCTTACCTTCTGTTCTGCACAATGTTTGCTTGGAGTACAAAAACTTCACGAAACTCCACAGCATGCGCGTTTCCGTGGGAACATGGAACGTTAATGGCGGAAAGCACTTTCGCAGCATCGCGTACAAGCATCAATCCATGCACGACTGGCTGCTTGACTGCCCAAACATCTCACCGCAAGGAATTGTTGATGAACAGGAAACGTTTCACAAACCAAGCGATGTGTTTGCAATTGGCTTTGAGGAGCTTGTCGATTTGAATACAAGTAACATAATCTCTACCAGGTACCAGTGTATTCCATTATGTGGTGTACTATTATCTCCATTGATTGACATTATCCCCATTCTGTCTAACTCAAGTCAGCATGGAAAATTGACGTTAAATGTATAGAGAGAGTGTGTGTGGACTGTTATCTCCACTATGTGCACCATTATCTCCATTGTCTGACATCCCCATTATATGTATTGTTATCTCCACTATATGTACTGTTATCGCTACTGTATGTACTATTATCTCCACTATGTGTACCATTATCTCCATTGTCTGACATCTCCACTATGTGCACCATTATCTCCATTGTCTGACATTATCCCCATTATATGTGTTGTTAACTCCACTATATGTACTGTTATCGCCACTGTATGTGCCATTATCTCCACTATGTGTACAATTATCTCTGTTGTCTGGCATTATCTTTGCTATGAACATATTTAGTAAAACACTGTTGTCAAAAGGTTGCGTACATTATCAGTAAAATATATTGCTTTCAGTTCAAACCAGAAAAAGGAATGGGGCTCGAAACTCCAGGAGGTAATATCTCGAGACCACCCTTATGTTCTTGTTACCGTGGAGCAGCTGGTTGGTGTTTGTCTCTTTGTTTTTGTTCGCCTGCAGCATGTTCCCTACCTCAGGTGAGCGAGTCAAATCTTTTGTTTCGTTGTTTCTATCGTTCGTTTTCTCATGCTATGTTCAAAATTTGAAAAAGTATCTTTCTTCTAACTAACGTTTAAATCAACTTTAAATCGAAATTCAACTAAAATGATTGACAACTTCAAGGTTTTATATTTTACTTCTACTTGAAGTTCATAAAATGATTGACAGCTCGACCTTAACTAACAAAATGATTGACGGGTCGACCTTGACTAACAAAACAAGTTCATAATATGATTGACAACTCAACCTTAACTAACAAAAGAAGCTTGTAAAATGACCAACAACTTGATCTTAACATAACTAACAAAAGAAGTTTATAAAATGATTGACAACTCAACCTTAACTAACAAAAGAAGCTCGTAAAATGACCAACAACTTGATCTTAACATAACTAACAAAAGAAGTTTATAAAATGATTGACAACTCAACCTTAACTAACAAAAGAAGTTCATAAAACGATTGACAACTCAACCTTAACTAACAAAAGAAGTTCATAAAATGATGGACAGCTCAATCTTAACTAACAAAAGAAGTTCATGAAATGATTGACAACTCAATCTTAACTAACAAATGAAGTTCATAAAATGATTGACAGCTCAATCTTAACTAACAAAAGAAGTTCATGAAATGATTGACAACTCAATCTTAACTAACAAATGAAGTTCATAAAATGATTGACAGATCAACCTTAACTGACAAAAGAAGTTCATACAATGATTGACAGCTCAATCCTAAGTAACAAAAGAAGCTCATAAAATGATTGACAACTCAACCTTAACTAACAAAAGAAGTTCATGAAATGATTGACAACTCAATCTTAACTAACAAAAGAAGTTCATAAAATGATTGACAACTCAACCTTAACTAACAAAAGAAGTTCAGAAAATGATTGCCAACTCAACCTTAACTAACAAAAGAAGTTCATGAAATGATTGACAACTGAATCTTAACTAACAAATGAAGTTCATAAAATGATTGACAACTCAACCCTAACTAACAAAAGAAGTTCATAAAATGATTGACAGCTCAACCTTAACTAACAAAAGAAGTTTATAAAATGATTGACAACTCAACCTTAACTAACAAAAGAAGTTCATAAAATGATTGAC
This sequence comes from Candelabrum cocksii, assembly GCA_963930725.1. Lineage (NCBI taxonomy): Eukaryota > Metazoa > Cnidaria > Hydrozoa > Anthoathecata > Candelabridae > Candelabrum > Candelabrum cocksii. The sequence continues at coordinate 1,406,277 of OZ005677.1, read as the reverse complement.
AACTCAACCTTAACTAACAAAAGAAGTTCAGAAAATGATTGCCAACTCAACCTTAATTAACAAAAGAAGTTCATGAAATGATTGACAACTGAATCTTAACTAACAAATGAAGTTCATAAAATGATTGACAACTCAACCCTAACTAACAAAAGAAGTTCATAAAATGATTGACAGCTCAACCTTAACTAACAAAAGAAGTTTATAAAATGATTGACAACTCAACCTTAACTAACAAAAGAAGTTCATAAAATGATTGACAACTCAACCTTAACTAACAAAAGAAGTTCATAAAATGATTGACAACTGAATCTTAACTAACAAATGAAGTTCATAAAATGATTGACAACTCAACCTTAACTAACAAAAGAAGTTCATAAAATGATTGACAACTCAACTTTAACTAACAAATGAAGTTCATAAAATGATTGACAACTCAACCTTAACTAACAAAAGAAGTTCATAAAATGATTGACAACTCAACCTTAACTAACAAAAGAAGTTCATAAAATGATTGACAACTCAACCTTAACTAACAAAGGAAGTTCATAAAATGATTGACAGCTCAACCTTAACTAACAAAAGAAGTTTATAAAATGATTGACAACTCAACCTTAACTAACAAAAGAAGTTCATAAAATGATTGACAACTCAACCTTAACTAACAAAAGAAGTTCATAAAATGATTGACAACTGAATTTTAACTAACAAATGAAGTTCATAAAATGATTGACAACTCAACCTTAACTAACAAAAGAAGTTCATAAAATGATTGACAACTCAACATTAACTAACAAATAAGAATGTCATAAAATTATTGACGACTTTAACTAACAAATAACCTTGACATTGTGTATTTCATCTGTTCATCTGTTCACAATTTATGTCACAGGAATGTTGCTGTGTCAGTGGTGAAAACCGGGTTGAAGGGTAAAGCTGGCAACAAAGGGGCGGTTGCTATTCGAATGCTCTTCCACTCTACATCATTGTGTTTTGTTTGTGGCCATCTAGCAGCTGGCCAATCAAATGTCTCTGAAAGAAACAGTAACTATCAAGACATTTCCAGACGGCTCGCTTTCCCAATGGTTAGTTGCTTAACATCAAAGATTTAGGTCAAGAATTATTCTGGCAATTAAGTTGTAATTAAATATGTTTGATTTTGTTTTAAATATTTTCGATTTTTCCAGACAACATTTTTAGTTTCATTTGATATCAAATTTCTCACGATGCTTGAAATATATTTTTTATTTATTTTTATAATAAAGTTAAGAATAAATTATTTCCTTTTATTTATTATTTATATTATTCCTTTTATTTCTTTTTTGAATAACAATAAATCTGTAAATCTGTAACGAAATTAGGAGGGAAATGAGTTTTTGTCTAAAATCAAGAAACTGGCTTCTGTACAATTGACACATTCCCTAATGGTCATTCCCAACAAAAGAAGTTCATAAAATGATTGACAACTCAACCTTAGCTAAAAAAAGAAGTTCATAAAATGATTGACAACTCAACCTTAACTCACAAAAGAAGTTCATAAAATGATTGACAACTTAACCTAAACTAACAAAAGAATGTCATAAAATGATTGAAAACTCAACCTTAACTATCAACAGAAGCTCAACCTAAGCTTTGTTTTCATGTTAAAATTTGCTATCTCGCAAATGGTCAATTGTGAAAGGAAAGTAGCTTTCCCCTACAAATGTAAATAAACCAACATTTTTGTTATCAAACCATTTATTGAGCTATGGCGATTATGGTGAGGTGTTCAATGTTTTTCAGGGCTCTTCTTTGACCTTTCACGACTACGTGTTCTGGTGTGGTGATTTTAACTATCGTATCGACATGCCCAACAACACCGTTCGAGAGCTCACCAAAACTAACGATTGGCCAACATTGTTAGCCTGCGATCAACTCCTGATGCAACGAGCAGAAAACAAGGTTTGGGTCTTTCATGAGGATTTTGAATTAGAAAAACAGTTCAAAATGATTGGTTCAAAGTCCACCAGAGGAATTGGTATTTTGATTATTAATATTGTTTGTTCTGACTTTTAAATTATATATTTAATATTATATATATATATGATTATAGCTAACTTGGTTTGTATCAGGTGTTTAGAGACTTTATTGAGGGTCCCATCAATTTCCCTCCGACTTACAAATACGATCTGTTTTCTGATGATTATGATACCAGCGAGAAGCTACGAACACCTGCGTGGACAGATAGAGTGCTATGGCAACGCAAGTGTTACATAAACCGCACAGAGAAAGAAGGTGGGTGCATCCCTTTATTGCCAACTACTCAATACATTATCAAATTCATTATGAGAGAAAATCTGAATATGAATTTAATCAAACCAAGTTTTTAGTGAGTTTAGAAGGCGGGAGGGCTTTTATCCGGAGGGGGTTGTTTTTGAACAGAACTTGTTTCTGAAGTTCATCCGTGGTATTTTTCTGTGTGTAAACTAGCTTGAACCAGTATTTTATGGTTTGTAAACTAGCTTGAACTGGTTGATTGATTATTGCAAATGGGTACCCTAAGTACGCCAGGACTTATCCACAAAATCAAGGAACCTTTACAAACTCAGTTTTGCTTATAGAATGGAAACCGATCACCGAAGATTTGTTTAATCCCGGGAAAGTGGTGTATTATGGGTGCGCGGATATGAAGACGTCAGATCACAGGTGGATTTTAACAATCTTAACGTTCAGTCCATTTTAAAAGTTTGTGACTTCTTTTAAACTCAGACCGGTTATCGCTGTTATTGACATTGAGATTGAAGAAACGATTCACGAAGAACTTGCGAAAGCTCATAACTTTATCGTCACGTCTCACGGACCATCTGATCCCACGATCGTTGTTGAAATCAAAGGTGAAGATGAGATTGAAGTCGATTTAGAAAAGCTACTTCAAGCCGTTGAGGAGTTCGGGAAAGTGGTCATGTTAAGGTGCATGGATCCGTCGATGTATTAGTGATTTTCATTGCGGGATCTTTAGATTACATGAAGAGAAGTTCTTCATCACATTTGATGATGGACGCTCGGCTGACAGTGCTCTCAGTCTTGATGGGACCATCGTTGCTATGGTAAATGCGTATGGTACCGCACAAAAAATATTGATTTTTAAAAATTATTGTTTAAAGAGAGACTTGAATTGAATACTTTAAAGGAAGAAATTGTTGTGGGAAGAAAATGACCGATTTTTCAAATAATCCATAGGAGGCTGTATTAATTTTGGAATAAATTGAGTGTCTAAACGCTAAGTTGCATGGAACGACAAGAAAACTTATTGTAAGTTCAGCTTTCTTTTACAACAATTTATGTACGCAGCTTTTTATGAATGCCCTGTCTCGCAACATTTAACATTTTTTTTTTAAAAGTTACGAAAATAAAGTCGCAACTTTCACAACATTTTCTTCCGGGAACAATTTCTTCCTTTAAAGTGTGATTCATGTGAAACAAGTTTTCTGGCCTTGTGTTCTAACAATAGGAAGCCAAATTATGTAGAATTCATCATATATAACAAAGACAGGCACACCTGTGCGTAGGTATAAGTCTTATTTTATATCCAAAAAATGTTCAATTGTAGAGTGGTTAAATTATGGAGTCTAACAGAGGTTGCCAATCCAAGTTTCACCTTCTTAAACTTTTTCTTTTTTTATCGAAGCTTGACAAAGAGCGGCAATTATCAATTACTCTAGCATGTCCAGACATGTTTGACGAGAGAGAGCAATCGTTCTTGTCTCTACTTGACGACTCTATTGTTGTTGACAATGAACTGCGGACAAGAAAAATGTCTGATTTGCTCTTGTCCACAGTCGGAAGACAAGCATCGATTTTAGAACCGGAGAAGTTAAACGAACAAGCAAACTTTATCGAGGATCTCCTAGAAGAAGAGGCTTTCTATGAAGAGGTTGAGATGATAGCGGGCGTTAGCGTAAGAAAAACCATCAAGCATCATGTACATGAATATCACGTTTTTTGCAATCTTCAGGATAGCGATGAAGAAGATGAATCTACCATTGAGCTTCCTATACCTGCCATAAAACGTCCACTTCCTCCCAAACCTACAAAAGCACCCTGCCGTCCCCCTAGGAGACCACCCATTCAACCCGCACGACCAACCCCACCCCCACCACGAAAGCCGAAAACACCCTGTCCACCAAAGAGACCTGAAGCTCCAATGAAGCCTGCAACAAGCAATAAAGAATCTACTGAGACCGATAAAGTTAAGGTATGGAGTCAGTTATTAGATATTGCTTGTTCTTTTTGGTTGGTTGAGCACCTGTGGTTTTGGATTTCTGAGGTTGCAAACTCAAATCCTCTTCATCTTGTACCGTACCCTTTGTAGTATTGCGCTGCGGTAAAGTACGTGTGTCGATGGTAGGAGTGGCGCCCTTGTTCTCAACCAACATCTTGCACTACCGAAAGGAGAATAGACACCCTTGTTACCAACATTAGGGTTAATTTAGCTGCTATTTGTTAATCGTTCTTTCTCATGAGCAGATTAAAGTCAAAGATATTGCTGATTTTTCATTATTTGTTTAAAATTGCCCAATGAAATTCGTTATTTTAGATATATTGTTTTTTGTGTGAATTACTTTTTTTTACAGTAAATTTGGTATATGGTAAGTTATAGTAACCTATGAAAGGTAAAACGTATTTACAATTACGGATTTTTTGTCCAGACAAAGCATTTTATTTTGACATGGATGGGATGTGAATTGTGAAGAAATATTGTGTTTTGACAGGATGATGGAGTTAGTAATCCATTCAACATTCAACATCTCATGCACGTAGATGCGTCCAATGTAGATGAGTTCATCACTCAGATGACCTCGAATCAACCACCCCCGAAACAGAAACGTATGTCATTTAGGACCTCGAAAAAAGACCTCCCCAAACGACCTGTCGTTGACATGACAACTGTTAGCAACAGACTTTCTCCTCCAGTCAAACCAGAAGTGGTTCATATATCGAAGTCAAAATTACCGGAACAATCTGATAATCTAGTCAAGGCCCCATCTCCAATACCTCCGGTAATGTCATATGAAGATTGCACTTCTACTCCAGCACAACAAGAGTCACGTCCACCTTCAAAGTCAACAAAAACGCACATTGTTCCTCCGACAAGACCTGAAAGACGAAATACGGGTTGTACTACAATGGCCAAGCCGAAATTGATTCTACCTTCTCGACCGGAGAGACCGAATTCACCTTCTCGGACCGAAAAATGCCCGCCTGCTCGTCCGAAATCTCGTCCAGTCACGCAAAATCTTGAAGAATTAAAAATTGAGGCGATCAACATTGAGGCACCGGTTGCCCCTAAAAGAACAAAAAAGAAGAAAGATTTTATTGCTGTTGACATCCAGGTAGATAAGTCGGAGGGCAATCGCAACATGACAGACGACACTAGACATGAAGTCGAGGAAGTAGAGGATGAAAACAATGCTGTAGACAGGGCACGAGTGGGCTCTGTTACTAGTCAACCGCAGAAGCCTGTTCTGCAGAAGCAGGTTGGTTCATTGAGTGAAGAATCTTCTTTTGCGCCGCCGCCTTTACCGCCGAGAAGTGACATCGACAACACGTCAGACGGACAGCAAGTGGAGGAAGTTGTAATTGATGTAAATACGGAAACTGAAGTTAGCGAAGAAAACGAAAATCATCAAGACACAGACAACATTCAAAATGGAACTCCGCCTCCGTTGCCTGTTCGAACCGACTTAGTGAGACCTCCACCCTTACCACCGCGGTAGCAGTTTTGCCTCAGTTTTACATACATTTAAAAACAATTTCAATGATTTAGTTGTTGTCGTGGATAGACTGTTTTAACAAATTTTTATGCCCATTCCAATTTTAGCAAATACTATTTTTTTTAATCTTTAAAGGTTAGAATGAGAAGCAGTGATGTTTTTTTACAATTAATTGTAGTTTTTTATAGTCAATTTCAAAATGGAGGGAGAGATGGGGGACAATGATAACTCTATAAAAACCCGTTTCTCAAATCACGCATCAGAGTAAATATTCCATTGCTATTTATTTAATTTTCATTCAATATTTTTTCATAAATTTATATACTTTTTATATGGTTTAATTGTTAATTTCGGGTTATTTATAAAATTTTTGATGACAAAGTATTTAAAAGATCCCTATAAACTTTTCTATCGTTTTATATCGTTATCGTTTACAAGTACCTCTGTAATTTGAATTTATCTTGCTTGAAAATTGAATCCCCTCAGAAAATGCAATGAATTATGTCTGGTCACCATAATGGCGGACAGATTTTTCTGTTTGGTGTAGAGCTATTGCTGTTGAGCGTGTTCTCGTACTACGGCATCAAATGGCTTTCAAACATACTGGATCCTACCAACAAACAAAAACAGCTCGCTAGACAACAGGTGTGTAGTATATTACATTCTATACATGTTGCAGTCGAGGCTAAATCGTAAGGGATAGATTCAACGAATTATATATATATATACTAGCTATATCAACTGCGTGCAAATTGCACTAGAAAAATAAATGCTTCACGGTTATATAATGTATCGCTAGTTTCCTTATACCCATTGCAAATAGACCCCAAGAAGTTCATAAAATGATTGACAACTCAACCTTAACTAACAAAAGAAGTTCATAAAATGATTGACAACTCAACGTTAACTAACAAAAGAAGTTCATAAAATGATTGACAGCTCAACCTTAACTAAGAAAAGAAGTTCATAAAATGATTGACAACTCAATCTTAACTAACAAAAGAAGTTTATAAAATGACTGACAGCACAACCTTGACTAACAAAAGAAGTTCATAAAATGATTGACAACTGAATTTTAACTAACAAATGAAGTTCATAAAATGATTGACAACTCAACCTTAACTAACAAAAGAAGTTCATAAAATGATTGACAACTCAACATTAACTAACAAATAAGAATGTCATAAAATGATTGACGACTTTAACTAACAAATAACCTTGACATTGTGTATTTCATCTGTTCATCTGTTCACAATTTATGTCACAGGAATGTTGCTGTGTCAGTGGTGAAAACCGGGTTGAAGGGTAAAGCTGGCAACAAAGGGGCGGTTGCTATTCGAATGCTCTTCCACTCTACATCATTGTGTTTTGTTTGTGGCCATCTAGCAGCTGGCCAATCAAATGTCTCTGAAAGAAACAGTAACTATCAAGACATTTCCAGACGGCTCGCTTTCCCAATGGTTAGTTGCTTAACATCAAAGATTTAGGTCAAGAATTATTCTGGCAATTAAGTTGTAATTAAATATGTTTGATTTTGTTTTAAATATTTTCGATTTTTCCAGACAACATTTTTAGTTTCATTTGATATCAAATTTCTCACGATGCTTGAAATATATTTTTTATTTATTTTTATAATAAAGTTAAGAATAAATTATTTCCTTTTATTTATTATTTATATTATTCCTTTTATTTCTTTTTTGAATAACAATAAATCTGTAAATCTGTAACGAAATTAGGAGGGAAATGAGTTTTTGTCTAAAATCAAGAAACTGGCTTCTGTACAATTGACACATTCCCTAATGGTCATTCCCAACAAAAGAAGTTCATAAAATGATTGACAACTCAACCTTAGCTAAAAAAAGAAGTTCATAAAATGATTGACAACTCAACCTTAACTCACAAAAGAAGTTCATAAAATGATTGACAACTTAACCTAAACTAACAAAAGAATGTCATAAAATGATTGAAAACTCAACCTTAACTATCAACAGAAGCTCAACCTAAGCTTTGTTTTCATGTTAAAATTTGCTATCTCGCAAATGGTCAATTGTGAAAGGAAAGTAGCTTTCCCCTACAAATGTAAATAAACCAACATTTTTGTTATCAAACCATTTATTGAGCTATGGCGATTATGGTGAGGTGTTCAATGTTTTTCAGGGCTCTTCTTTGACCTTTCACGACTACGTGTTCTGGTGTGGTGATTTTAACTATCGTATCGACATGCCCAACAACACCGTTCGAGAGCTCACCAAAACTAACGATTGGCCAACATTGTTAGCCTGCGATCAACTCCTGATGCAACGAGCAGAAAACAAGGTTTGGGTCTTTCATGAGGATTTTGAATTAGAAAAACAGTTCAAAATGATTGGTTCAAAGTCCACCAGAGGAATTGGTATTTTGATTATTAATATTGTTTGTTCTGACTTTTAAATTATATATTTAATATTATATATATATATGATTATAGCTAACTTGGTTTGTATCAGGTGTTTAGAGACTTTATTGAGGGTCCCATCAATTTCCCTCCGACTTACAAATACGATCTGTTTTCTGATGATTATGATACCAGCGAGAAGCTACGAACACCTGCGTGGACAGATAGAGTGCTATGGCAACGCAAGTGTTACATAAACCGCACAGAGAAAGAAGGTGGGTGCATCCCTTTATTGCCAACTACTCAATACATTATCAAATTCATTATGAGAGAAAATCTGAATATGAATTTAATCAAACCAAGTTTTTAGTGAGTTTAGAAGGCGGGAGGGCTTTTATCCGGAGGGGGTTGTTTTTGAACAGAACTTGTTTCTGAAGTTCATCCGTGGTATTTTTCTGTGTGTAAACTAGCTTGAACCAGTATTTTATGGTTTGTAAACTAGCTTGAACTGGTTGATTGATTATTGCAAATGGGTACCCTAAGTACGCCAGGACTTATCCACAAAATCAAGGAACCTTTACAAACTCAGTTTTGCTTATAGAATGGAAACCGATCACCGAAGATTTGTTTAATCCCGGGAAAGTGGTGTATTATGGGTGCGCGGATATCAAGACGTCAGATCACAGGTGGATTTTAACAATCTTAACGTTCAGTCCATTTTAAAAGTTTGTGACTTCTTTTAAACTCAGACCGGTTATCGCTGTTATTGACATTGAGATTGAAGAAACGATTCACGAAGAACTTGCGAAAGCTCATAACTTTATCGTCACGTCTCACGGACCATCTGATCCCACGATCGTTGTTGAAATCAAAGGTGAAGATGAGATTGAAGTCGATTTAGAAAAGCTACTTCAAGCCGTTGAGGAGTTCGGGAAAGTGGTCATGTTAAGGTGCATGGATCCGTCGATGTATTAGTGATTTTCATTGCGGGATCTTTAGATTACATGAAGAGAAGTTCTTCATCACATTTGATGATGGACGCTCGGCTGACAGTGCTCTCAGTCTTGATGGGACCATCGTTGCTATGGTAAATGCGTATGGTACCGCACAAAAAATATTGATTTTTAAAAATTATTGTTTAAAGAGAGACTTGAATTGAATACTTTAAAGGAAGAAATTGTTGTGGGAAGAAAATGACCGATTTTTCAAATAATCCATAGGAGGCTGTATTAATTTTGGAATAAATTGAGTGTCTAAACGCTAAGTTGCATGGAACGACAAGAAAACTTATTGTAAGTTCAGCTTTCTTTTACAACAATTTATGTACGCAGCTTTTTATGAATGCCCTGTCTCGCAACATTTAACATTTTTTTTTTAAAAGTTACGAAAATAAAGTCGCAACTTTCACAACATTTTCTTCCGGGAACAATTTCTTCCTTTAAAGTGTGATTCATGTGAAACAAGTTTTCTGGCCTTGTGTTCTAACAATAGGAAGCCAAATTATGTAGAATTCATCATATATAACAAAGACAGGCACACCTGTGCGTAGGTATAAGTCTTATTTTATATCCAAAAAATGTTCAATTGTAGAGTGGTTAAATTATGGAGTCTAACAGAGGTTGCCAATCCAAGTTTCACCTTCTTAAACTTTTTCTTTTTTTATCGAAGCTTGACAAAGAGCGGCAATTATCAATTACTCTAGCATGTCCAGACATGTTTGACGAGAGAGAGCAATCGTTCTTGTCTCTACTTGACGACTCTATTGTTGTTGACAATGAACTGCGGACAAGAAAAATGTCTGATTTGCTCTTGTCCACAGTCGGAAGACAAGCATCGATTTTAGAACCGGAGAAGTTAAACGAACAAGCAAACTTTATCGAGGATCTCCTAGAAGAAGAGGCTTTCTATGAAGAGGTTGAGATGATAGCGGGCGTTAGCGTAAGAAAAACCATCAAGCATCATGTACATGAATATCACGTTTTTTGCAATCTTCAGGATAGCGATGAAGAAGATGAATCTACCATTGAGCTTCCTATACCTGCCATAAAACGTCCACTTCCTCCCAAACCTACAAAAGCACCCTGCCGTCCCCCTAGGAGACCACCCATTCAACCCGCACGACCAACCCCACCCCCACCACGAAAGCCGAAAACACCCTGTCCACCAAAGAGACCTGAAGCTCCAATGAAGCCTGCAACAAGCAATAAAGAATCTACTGAGACCGATAAAGTTAAGGTATGGAGTCAGTTATTAGATATTGCTTGTTCTTTTTGGTTGGTTGAGCACCTGTGGTTTTGGATTTCTGAGGTTGCAAACTCAAATCCTCTTCATCTTGTACCGTACCCTTTGTAGTATTGCGCTGCGGTAAAGTACGTGTGTCGATGGTAGGAGTGGCGCCCTTGTTCTCAACCAACATCTTGCACTACCGAAAGGAGAATAGACACCCTTGTTACCAACATTAGGGTTAATTTAGCTGCTATTTGTTAATCGTTCTTTCTCATGAGCAGATTAAAGTCAAAGATATTGCTGATTTTTCATTATTTGTTTAAAATTGCCCAATGAAATTCGTTATTTTAGATATATTGTTTTTTGTGTGAATTACTTTTTTTTACAGTAAATTTGGTATATGGTAAGTTATAGTAACCTATGAAAGGTAAAACGTATTTACAATTACGGATTTTTTGTCCAGACAAAGCATTTTATTTTGACATGGATGGGATGTGAATTGTGAAGAAATATTGTGTTTTGACAGGATGATGGAGTTAGTAATCCATTCAACATTCAACATCTCATGCACGTAGATGCGTCCAATGTAGATGAGTTCATCACTCAGATGACCTCGAATCAACCACCCCCGAAACAGAAACGTATGTCATTTAGGACCTCGAAAAAAGACCTCCCCAAACGACCTGTCGTTGACATGACAACTGTTAGCAACAGACTTTCTCCTCCAGTCAAACCAGAAGTGGTTCATATATCGAAGTCAAAATTACCGGAACAATCTGATAATCTAGTCAAGGCCCCATCTCCAATACCTCCGGTAATGTCATATGAAGATTGCACTTCTACTCCAGCACAACAAGAGTCACGTCCACCTTCAAAGTCAACAAAAACGCACATTGTTCCTCCGACAAGACCTGAAAGACGAAATACGGGTTGTACTACAATGGCCAAGCCGAAATTGATTCTACCTTCTCGACCGGAGAGACCGAATTCACCTTCTCGGACCGAAAAATGCCCGCCTGCTCGTCCGAAATCTCGTCCAGTCACGCAAAATCTTGAAGAATTAAAAATTGAGGCGATCAACATTGAGGCACCGGTTGCCCCTAAAAGAACAAAAAAGAAGAAAGATTTTATTGCTGTTGACATCCAGGTAGATAAGTCGGAGGGCAATCGCAACATGACAGACGACACTAGACATGAAGTCGAGGAAGTAGAGGATGAAAACAATGCTGTAGACAGGGCACGAGTGGGCTCTGTTACTAGTCAACCGCAGAAGCCTGTTCTGCAGAAGCAGGTTGGTTCATTGAGTGAAGAATCTTCTTTTGCGCCGCCGCCTTTACCGCCGAGAAGTGACATCGACAACACGTCAGACGGACAGCAAGTGGAGGAAGTTGTAATTGATGTAAATACGGAAACTGAAGTTAGCGAAGAAAACGAAAATCATCAAGACACAGACAACATTCAAAATGGAACTCCGCCTCCGTTGCCTGTTCGAACCGACTTAGTGAGACCTCCACCCTTACCACCGCGGTAGCAGTTTTGCCTCAGTTTTACATACATTTAAAAACAATTTCAATGATTTAGTTGTTGTCGTGGATAGACTGTTTTAACAAATTTTTATGCCCATTCCAATTTTAGCAAATACTATTTTTTTTAATCTTTAAAGGTTAGAATGAGAAGCAGTGATGTTTTTTTACAATTAATTGTAGTTTTTTATAGTCAATTTCAAAATGGAGGGAGAGATGGGGGACAATGATAACTCTATAAAAACCCGTTTCTCAAATCACGCATCAGAGTAAATATTCCATTGCTATTTATTTAATTTTCATTCAATATTTTTTCATAAATTTATATACTTTTTATATGGTTTAATTGTTAATTTCGGGTTATTTATAAAATTTTTGATGACAAAGTATTTAAAAGATCCCTATAAACTTTTCTATCGTTTTATATCGTTATCGTTTACAAGTACCTCTGTAATTTGAATTTATCTTGCTTGAAAATTGAATCCCCTCAGAAAATGCAATGAATTATGTCTGGTCACCATAATGGCGGACAGATTTTTCTGTTTGGTGTAGAGCTATTGCTGTTGAGCGTGTTCTCGTACTACGGCATCAAATGGCTTTCAAACATACTGGATCCTACCAACAAACAAAAACAGCTCGCTAGACAACAGGTGTGTAGTATATTACATTCTATACATGTTGCAGTCGAGGCTAAATCGTAAGGGATAGATTCAACGAATTATATATATATATACTAGCTATATCAACTGCGTGCAAATTGCACTAGAAAAATAAATGCTTCACGGTTATATAATGTATCGCTAGTTTCCTTATACCCATTGCAAATAGACCCCAAGAAGTTCATAAAATGATTGACAACTCAACCTTAACTAACAAAAGAAGTTCATAAAATGATTGACAACTCAACGTTAACTAACAAAAGAAGTTCATAAAATGATTGACAGCTCAACCTTAACTAAGAAAAGAAGTTCATAAAATGATTGACAACTCAATCTTAACTAACAAAAGAAGTTTATAAAATGACTGACAGCACAACCTTGACTAACAAAAGAAGTTCATAAAATGATTGACAACTGAATTTTAACTAACAAATGAAGTTCATAAAATGATTGACAACTCAACCTTAACTAACAAAAGAAGTTCATAAAATGATTGACAACTCAACATTAACTAACAAATAAGAATGTCATAAAATGATTGACGACTTTAACTAACAAATAACCTTGACATTGTGTATTTCATCTGTTCATCTGTTCACAATTTATGTCACAGGAATGTTGCTGTGTCAGTGGTGAAAACCGGGTTGAAGGGTAAAGCTGGCAACAAAGGGGCGGTTGCTATTCGAATGCTCTTCCACTCTACATCATTGTGTTTTGTTTGTGGCCATCTAGCAGCTGGCCAATCAAATGTCTCTGAAAGAAACAGTAACTATCAAGACATTTCCAGACGGCTCGCTTTCCCAATGGTTAGTTGCTTAACATCAAAGATTTAGGTCAAGAATTATTCTGGCAATTAAGTTGTAATTAAATATGTTTGATTTTGTTTTAAATATTTTCGATTTTTCCAGACAACATTTTTAGTTTCATTTGATATCAAATTTCTCACGATGCTTGAAATATATTTTTTATTTATTTTTATAATAAAGTTAAGAATAAATTATTTCCTTTTATTTATTATTTATATTATTCCTTTTATTTCTTTTTTGAATAACAATAAATCTGTAAATCTGTAACGAAATTAGGAGGGAAATGAGTTTTTGTCTAAAATCAAGAAACTGGCTTCTGTACAATTGACACATTCCCTAATGGTCATTCCCAACAAAAGAAGTTCATAAAATGATTGACAACTCAACCTTAGCTAAAAAAAGAAGTTCATAAAATGATTGACAACTCAACCTTAACTCACAAAAGAAGTTCATAAAATGATTGACAACTTAACCTAAACTAACAAAAGAATGTCATAAAATGATTGAAAACTCAACCTTAACTATCAACAGAAGCTCAACCTAAGCTTTGTTTTCATGTTAAAATTTGCTATCTCGCAAATGGTCAATTGTGAAAGGAAAGTAGCTTTCCCCTACAAATGTAAATAAACCAACATTTTTGTTATCAAACCATTTATTGAGCTATGGCGATTATGGTGAGGTGTTCAATGTTTTTCAGGGCTCTTCTTTGACCTTTCACGACTACGTGTTCTGGTGTGGTGATTTTAACTATCGTATCGACATGCCCAACAACACCGTTCGAGAGCTCACCAAAACTAACGATTGGCCAACATTGTTAGCCTGCGATCAACTCCTGATGCAACGAGCAGAAAACAAGGTTTGGGTCTTTCATGAGGATTTTGAATTAGAAAAACAGTTCAAAATGATTGGTTCAAAGTCCACCAGAGGAATTGGTATTTTGATTATTAATATTGTTTGTTCTGACTTTTAAATTATATATTTAATATTATATATATATATGATTATAGCTAACTTGGTTTGTATCAGGTGTTTAGAGACTTTATTGAGGGTCCCATCAATTTCCCTCCGACTTACAAATACGATCTGTTTTCTGATGATTATGATACCAGCGAGAAGCTACGAACACCTGCGTGGACAGATAGAGTGCTATGGCAACGCAAGTGTTACATAAACCGCACAGAGAAAGAAGGTGGGTGCATCCCTTTATTGCCAACTACTCAATACATTATCAAATTCATTATGAGAGAAAATCTGAATATGAATTTAATCAAACCAAGTTTTTAGTGAGTTTAGAAGGCGGGAGGGCTTTTATCCGGAGGGGGTTGTTTTTGAACAGAACTTGTTTCTGAAGTTCATCCGTGGTATTTTTCTGTGTGTAAACTAGCTTGAACCAGTATTTTATGGTTTGTAAACTAGCTTGAACTGGTTGATTGATTATTGCAAATGGGTACCCTAAGTACGCCAGGACTTATCCACAAAATCAAGGAACCTTTACAAACTCAGTTTTGCTTATAGAATGGAAACCGATCACCGAAGATTTGTTTAATCCCGGGAAAGTGGTGTATTATGGGTGCGCGGATATCAAGACGTCAGATCACAGGTGGATTTTAACAATCTTAACGTTCAGTCCATTTTAAAAGTTTGTGACTTCTTTTAAACTCAGACCGGTTATCGCTGTTATTGACATTGAGATTGAAGAAACGATTCACGAAGAACTTGCGAAAGCTCATAACTTTATCGTCACGTCTCACGGACCATCTGATCCCACGATCGTTGTTGAAATCAAAGGTGAAGATGAGATTGAAGTCGATTTAGAAAAGCTACTTCAAGCCGTTGAGGAGTTCGGGAAAGTGGTCATGTTAAGGTGCATGGATCCGTCGATGTATTAGTGATTTTCATTGCGGGATCTTTAGATTACATGAAGAGAAGTTCTTCATCACATTTGATGATGGACGCTCGGCTGACAGTGCTCTCAGTCTTGATGGGACCATCGTTGCTATGGTAAATGCGTATGGTACCGCACAAAAAATATTGATTTTTAAAAATTATTGTTTAAAGAGAGACTTGAATTGAATACTTTAAAGGAAGAAATTGTTGTGGGAAGAAAATGACCGATTTTTCAAATAATCCATAGGAGGCTGTATTAATTTTGGAATAAATTGAGTGTCTAAACGCTAAGTTGCATGGAACGACAAGAAAACTTATTGTAAGTTCAGCTTTCTTTTACAACAATTTATGTACGCAGCTTTTTATGAATGCCCTGTCTCGCAACATTTAACATTTTTTTTTTAAAAGTTACGAAAATAAAGTCGCAACTTTCACAACATTTTCTTCCGGGAACAATTTCTTCCTTTAAAGTGTGATTCATGTGAAACAAGTTTTCTGGCCTTGTGTTCTAACAATAGGAAGCCAAATTATGTAGAATTCATCATATATAACAAAGACAGGCACACCTGTGCGTAGGTATAAGTCTTATTTTATATCCAAAAAATGTTCAATTGTAGAGTGGTTAAATTATGGAGTCTAACAGAGGTTGCCAATCCAAGTTTCACCTTCTTAAACTTTTTCTTTTTTTATCGAAGCTTGACAAAGAGCGGCAATTATCAATTACTCTAGCATGTCCAGACATGTTTGACGAGAGAGAGCAATCGTTCTTGTCTCTACTTGACGACTCTATTGTTGTTGACAATGAACTGCGGACAAGAAAAATGTCTGATTTGCTCTTGTCCACAGTCGGAAGACAAGCATCGATTTTAGAACCGGAGAAGTTAAACGAACAAGCAAACTTTATCGAGGATCTCCTAGAAGAAGAGGCTTTCTATGAAGAGGTTGAGATGATAGCGGGCGTTAGCGTAAGAAAAACCATCAAGCATCATGTACATGAATATCACGTTTTTTGCAATCTTCAGGATAGCGATGAAGAAGATGAATCTACCATTGAGCTTCCTATACCTGCCATAAAACGTCCACTTCCTCCCAAACCTACAAAAGCACCCTGCCGTCCCCCTAGGAGACCACCCATTCAACCCGCACGACCAACCCCACCCCCACCACGAAAGCCGAAAACACCCTGTCCACCAAAGAGACCTGAAGCTCCAATGAAGCCTGCAACAAGCAATAAAGAATCTACTGAGACCGATAAAGTTAAGGTATGGAGTCAGTTATTAGATATTGCTTGTTCTTTTTGGTTGGTTGAGCACCTGTGGTTTTGGATTTCTGAGGTTGCAAACTCAAATCCTCTTCATCTTGTACCGTACCCTTTGTAGTATTGCGCTGCGGTAAAGTACGTGTGTCGATGGTAGGAGTGGCGCCCTTGTTCTCAACCAACATCTTGCACTACCGAAAGGAGAATAGACACCCTTGTTACCAACATTAGGGTTAATTTAGCTGCTATTTGTTAATCGTTCTTTCTCATGAGCAGATTAAAGTCAAAGATATTGCTGATTTTTCATTATTTGTTTAAAATTGCCCAATGAAATTCGTTATTTTAGATATATTGTTTTTTGTGTGAATTACTTTTTTTTACAGTAAATTTGGTATATGGTAAGTTATAGTAACCTATGAAAGGTAAAACGTATTTACAATTACGGATTTTTTGTCCAGACAAAGCATTTTATTTTGACATGGATGGGATGTGAATTGTGAAGAAATATTGTGTTTTGACAGGATGATGGAGTTAGTAATCCATTCAACATTCAACATCTCATGCACGTAGATGCGTCCAATGTAGATGAGTTCATCACTCAGATGACCTCGAATCAACCACCCCCGAAACAGAAACGTATGTCATTTAGGACCTCGAAAAAAGACCTCCCCAAACGACCTGTCGTTGACATGACAACTGTTAGCAACAGACTTTCTCCTCCAGTCAAACCAGAAGTGGTTCATATATCGAAGTCAAAATTACCGGAACAATCTGATAATCTAGTCAAGGCCCCATCTCCAATACCTCCGGTAATGTCATATGAAGATTGCACTTCTACTCCAGCACAACAAGAGTCACGTCCACCTTCAAAGTCAACAAAAACGCACATTGTTCCTCCGACAAGACCTGAAAGACGAAATACGGGTTGTACTACAATGGCCAAGCCGAAATTGATTCTACCTTCTCGACCGGAGAGACCGAATTCACCTTCTCGGACCGAAAAATGCCCGCCTGCTCGTCCGAAATCTCGTCCAGTCACGCAAAATCTTGAAGAATTAAAAATTGAGGCGATCAACATTGAGGCACCGGTTGCCCCTAAAAGAACAAAAAAGAAGAAAGATTTTATTGCTGTTGACATCCAGGTAGATAAGTCGGAGGGCAATCGCAACATGACAGACGACACTAGACATGAAGTCGAGGAAGTAGAGGATGAAAACAATGCTGTAGACAGGGCACGAGTGGGCTCTGTTACTAGTCAACCGCAGAAGCCTGTTCTGCAGAAGCAGGTTGGTTCATTGAGTGAAGAATCTTCTTTTGCGCCGCCGCCTTTACCGCCGAGAAGTGACATCGACAACACGTCAGACGGACAGCAAGTGGAGGAAGTTGTAATTGATGTAAATACGGAAACTGAAGTTAGCGAAGAAAACGAAAATCATCAAGACACAGACAACATTCAAAATGGAACTCCGCCTCCGTTGCCTGTTCGAACCGACTTAGTGAGACCTCCACCCTTACCACCGCGGTAGCAGTTTTGCCTCAGTTTTACATACATTTAAAAACAATTTCAATGATTTAGTTGTTGTCGTGGATAGACTGTTTTAACAAATTTTTATGCCCATTCCAATTTTAGCAAATACTATTTTTTTTAATCTTTAAAGGTTAGAATGAGAAGCAGTGATGTTTTTTTACAATTAATTGTAGTTTTTTATAGTCAATTTCAAAATGGAGGGAGAGATGGGGGACAATGATAACTCTATAAAAACCCGTTTCTCAAATCACGCATCAGAGTAAATATTCCATTGCTATTTATTTAATTTTCATTCAATATTTTTTCATAAATTTATATACTTTTTATATGGTTTAATTGTTAATTTCGGGTTATTTATAAAATTTTTGATGACAAAGTATTTAAAAGATCCCTATAAACTTTTCTATCGTTTTATATCGTTATCGTTTACAAGTACCTCTGTAATTTGAATTTATCTTGCTTGAAAATTGAATCCCCTCAGAAAATGCAATGAATTATGTCTGGTCACCATAATGGCGGACAGATTTTTCTGTTTGGTGTAGAGCTATTGCTGTTGAGCGTGTTCTCGTACTACGGCATCAAATGGCTTTCAAACATACTGGATCCTACCAACAAACAAAAACAGCTCGCTAGACAACAGGTGTGTAGTATATTACATTCTATACATGTTGCAGTCGAGGCTAAATCGTAAGGGATAGATTCAACGAATTATATATATATATACTAGCTATATCAACTGCGTGCAAATTGCACTAGAAAAATAAATGCTTCACGGTTATATAATGTATCGCTAGTTTCCTTATACCCATTGCAAATAGACCCCAAGAAGTTCATAAAATGATTGACAACTCAACCTTAACTAACAAAAGAAGTTCATAAAATGATTGACAACTCAACGTTAACTAACAAAAGAAGTTCATAAAATGATTGACAGCTCAACCTTAACTAAGAAAAGAAGTTCATAAAATGATTGACAACTCAATCTTAACTAACAAAAGAAGTTTATAAAATGACTGACAGCACAACCTTGACTAACAAAAGAAGTTCATAAAATGATTGACAACTCAATCTTAACTAACAAAGGAAGTTCATAAAATGATTGACAACTCAACGTTAACTAACAAAAGAAGTTCATAAAATGATTGACAACTCAATCTTAACTAACAAAAGAAGTTCATAAATTGATTGACAGCTCAACCTTCACTAACAAAAGAAGTTCATAACATGATTGACAGCTCAACCTTAACTAACAAAAGAAGTTCATAAAATGATCAACAACTCAACCTTAACTAACAAAAGAAGTTCATAAAATGATTGACAACTCAACGTTAACTAACAAAAGAAGTTCATAACATGATTGACAGCTCAACCTTAACTAACAAAAGAAGTTCATAAAATGATCAACAACTCAACCTTAACTAACAAAAGAAGTTCATAAAATGATTGACAACTCAACCTTAACTAACAAAAGAAGTTCATAAAATGATTGACAGCTCAACCTTAACTAACAAGAGAAGTTCATAAAATGATTGACAACTCAATCTTAACTAACAAAAGAAGTTCATAAAATGACTGACAGCACAACCTTAACTAACAAAAGAAGTTCATAAAATGATTGACAGCTCAATCTTAACTAACAAAAGAAGTTCATAAATTGATTGACAGCTCAATCTTAACTAACAAAAGAAGTTCATAAAATATTTGACAATTCATCAAAAGACTTTTCATTTTAAAATTTGCTATCTCACAATTGGTCTATTGCATTCATCACTACTTGAATAACTTAAACTTATGAGTGGAAATGATAAAGAAAATTGTAAATCATAACTTTTAAACCTTAAAGCCAAAACCAATTATATACTTGCCAAGATATTTTCTAATTGTTGCTAAACATTTCAATATATCCAAATTCCTTGATAACAGGCCGAAAAGACAATGAAGAAGCTTGATTTGCAGCATCTCACAAAGGTAAAAATATGTTTGTAAATAAGAAATTTATACTTGTTTCGCATTTCTTTCACTGCTCGAACTGCATTGCACTTTGTTCGTTTCAGCCTCAGTGTTGCTTACAACTTTGTTTGTTTCAACCTCTGCGTTGCTTACAACTTTGTTTGTTTCAACCTCTGCGTTGCTTACAACTTTGTTTGTTTCAACTTCAGTGTTGCTTACAACTTTGTTCGTTTCAACCTCAGTGTTGCTTCCAACTTTGTTCGTTTCAACCTCAGTGTTGCTTCTAACTTTGTTTGTTTCAACCTCAGTGTTGCTTACAACTTTGTTTGTTTCAACCTCAGTGTTGCTTACAACTTTGTTCGTTTCAACCTCAGTGTTGCTTACAACTTTGTTTGTTTCAACCTCTGCGTTGCTTACAACTTTGTTCGTTTCAACCTCTGCGTTGCTTACAACTTTGTTTGTTTCAACCTCTGCGTTGCTTACAACTTTGTTCGTTTCAACCTCTGCGTTGCTTACAACTTTGTTCGTTTCAACCTCAGTGTTGCTTACAACTTTGTTCGTTTCAACCTCAGTGTTGCTTACAACTTTGTTTGTTTCAACCTCTGCGTTGCTTACAACTTTGTTTGTTTCAACCTCTGTGTTGCTTACAACTTTGTTTGTTTCAACCTCTGCGTTGCTTACAACTTTGTTCGTTTCAACCTCAGTGTTGCTTACAACTTTGTTTGTTTCAACCTCAGTGTTGCTTACAGCTTTGTTCATTTCAACCTCAATTTTCTTTACATTTTTTTTTATTAGTTGACTGATTATGAATTGTCTATCGCCACTCTATTGGTTGACCCACTGTCGTTACCAGTCTCTTGGGAAGATATTGGAGGACTGGATCACATACTTATGGAAATAAAGGTTAGAGGATATTTGGCTCGCGCAACAACTAAACATCTTTCTGTCAGGAGTCGGTTGTGCTTCCTTTCAAAAGAAGATCACTGTTCAGTAAATCATCCCTGCACTCACCTCCTAAAGGTAATCTCTCCTGTTAAAATCAAATGTGAATTTCACGCTCTAAAATTACTTTGTTTTGTTTTGAGTGACTATAAAGTGTAAACACTCGTCACATGACCGCTGTGTAAGCCAATGAAATTATTATTGTTTTAGGGATTCTACTTTACGGACCGCCAGGATGCGGCAAAACATTGGTAGCGAAAGCCACTGCGAAAGAAGCTGGTATGTCAACCGAAGCTTTTTATGTACATTAGTTTAGATCGTAGTTCCAGGAAGAATATGTTAAATGACGGCTGCTATTACTTGCTTCTGTTATTCTTACTTGAAGTTGGTCGTCGTCGTCGTCGTCGTTGTTGTTGTTGTTGTTGTTGTTGTTGTCGTCGTTGTTGTTGTCGTCGTCGTTGTTGTTATTGTTGTTGTTGTTGTGGTTGTTGTTGTTGTTGTTGTCGTCGTTGTTGTTGTCGTCGTCGTTGTTGTTGTTGTTGTTGTTGTTGTTGTTGTGGTTGTTGTTGTTGTCGTCGTTGTTGTTGTTGTTGTCGTCGTTGTTGTTGTTGTTATCGTTTTTGTTGTCGTTGTCGTCGTCGTTTTTGTCGTCGTCGTTTTTGTTGTTGTTGTTGTTATAGTCGTTTTTGTTGTTGTTATCGTCGTTTTTGTTGTTGTTGTCGTCGTCGTTTTTGTTGTTGTTGTTGTTATCGTCGTTTTTGTTGTTGTTATCGTCGTTTTTGTTGTCGTTGTCGTCGTCGTTTTTGTTTTGATTATTCGGTGCAATAAGCATGATCTACATAATAAATACGTTTCTGTTTGTACTAATTGCGTGGTATATTTCGCCACAGATAGTGACAGATAACCATACACGCTGTTAACCACACATAGTGTGCTACGTACGCTGTTGGTTTAGGTTGCAGGTTCGTTAATCTGGACGTGTCATCGCTAACTGACAAATGGTACGGTGAGTCGCAGAAACTAGCCGCAGCTGTGTTCTCCCTTGTAAGGATTGTTTCTATGGTTACGTAATAAATTTGAATTGTGAGTTACGCAACTATGAGATCGGATAGTTGTCCTTCTATTCTTTTATATTTGACGTTTTTCTTTTCATAAGGGTTTCCACTCACAGTTCAATTATTTCCATGAACTCCATGTTTTCGCTATTTTCATGTATCTTCTTTTTCGTTATTTCTTTCTTTAATTTATATATAAATACTCCTTTTCGTTTACTAATATCTGTACTTAATCTACTAATGAACACCATATGGTACAATAATGTGGCAGTTGACGCCAGTTGGAGTACGCATGCGCGCGTAATATTTTCGCTATTTCCCATTGCGTCAATGTTTTTTTAAAAGGCGACATTCTTAGCACCATGAAACCATGCAGTTCGTGTTGTAAAACAAACTTCTGAAGTCAACTCAATGAAGGACATTTTCAACACACTTTCGAGATACACGTGTTTTTTTTTATAAGAAACCTAAGCAATGGGTTGAGCCTCGAGTTTCTTAAAATTTGGTTATTTTGAGGCTCGAAAGTTTCTTGAAATTTATCTTTTCTGCCCTTTTTATTTTAATTTTTCGTTGTTTATGTATACATATACTAAGAATAACAAAAGTTTCTTATCTCTTGAAAGGTTTCAGCCTGCCTAAGTTTCTTGGGAGTTTCTTAATTTTTGGCAAAACTGAGCCTCCGGTTTCTTATAGACCAGTTTCTTATAAAAAGAAAACAACGTGTATATGAACGATTTACTACTTCTCCCGCATGCTTGTAAATATTGATTTCCTGTCGTTATCATTTCATCTTTGTTTGCAGGCTTTAAAGATTCAACCTTGCATCATATTCATAGATGAGATAGGTAAAATAATTAACGAAACATGCATAATTAACAAAAAGTGCATGCATATTTAACGAAACATGCTTACTTAACGAAATGTGCATAATAACAAAACGCGCATAATTAACGAAATGTGCTAATTAACGATTTTTACGAAAACTATCATACTATTATGCTGGTAATTGATGTTGTTTTAGATTCGTTTCTAAGGGAACGTGCTTCGCATGACAACGAGGCGACAGCGATGATGAAAGCTCAGTTCATGAGTTTGTGGGACGGTAATTCCTATTGAGTAAAATACCAATTAATCTATACGTTCAATAATACTTCGAAGTATTTTAGATGACATTTCTACACGAACGAAATAAACAAAACAATACTTTGTTTAGAATCTTCATCAGTCTAATTGTTTAATGCTGACATTCTTCTCCAGGCCTCCTCTCGCAGGACGATGCTGACGTCATTGTGATGGGCGCTACAAACCGTCCGCAAGATATCGATCGTGCGATATTAAGAAGGTTACCATGTCGCTTCTACGTTGGTTTGCCGGTATGTTGAACCTTCAGTATAAGAAACAACACTTGTGTCGACATGTTCCTTGTACCACTCTATCAACTACACCTTTCATTTTTATAAGCATAACGGCTATAAGCATATTGAGGCTGAAAAAATAAGCATACCTTAAGCATGTACTGAGCCTCACGAATTTATGATATAAAAAAAAACTGATTATCAAAGTGTCAAATTTATGTCTGGCGAAAAAAGGTAAGGTATGAACAAATGAAGAAAAACATAATTTGGAAAATAACGTTCTTTCTATTATTACATAAAAATAAGATAAGAAGTGAAAATAAGTATTTTTATAACTATTCTTTAACGTTTATCATAGTCCATATCAAGTTCAATCATTGTTAAATAGTTCAGTTAAAGTGGTTCAATGCATCAATAAAATCAAATAGATTTCTCCATATCGAGTTCATTATTAAATAATTCCGTTAAAGTGGTTCAAGAATCAATGCATCAATAAACTTAAACAGATTCTCTAAATTCATTTTTTACAGTTGTAAACTTTTTAAATGAAAACATAAGCATTTGAGCCTGAAATTCTTAAAATGTTAAGAATTAATGAGGCTGGAGCCGATTTTCCCTTATGCTTATAAAAAAAAGGTGTACATGCTTCATTAACATCCTACTATAATGGAGGAAAAACCTGAGTATGTTTGTTTGTTTGTTTGTTGTCCGCCAATCACGCCCAAACGACTGGACCGATTCGAACCAAATTTTCAGGCTATGATTGTGATGTCCCTGGGATGGTTTTTAGCCAAAAAAAAATTTTGACAAGTTTATACATACATACAGAATTCCTCAATTAACATATTATTGTTAACGTCCGTAGGACGGGTACATTGCTTGTAAGAATACACTCTTTTTTTATAAGAATACGCTTTATAAGAATAGCAGGGTGAAAATGGGCATTTCTTGAAGAATATTCTAAGAATATGGCCAGGGTAAGAATTCTACTGTGTTGGGGAATAATTTGCCGAAATATAGCTGAATGTGTGCAATGTCTTCTTATGTATACGCGATCAAAACATGTACGCACAAGTATAAAAGAAAAGACTTCATTAAGAAATTTTTAAAAATAAGAATACGACCTATTTTAAGTAGAATAAATAAGAATATTTCAGCCTTATTTGGAGTTAAAAATTAAGGATACTTGACCCTGGCCGAATCAAGTCTATCCTTATAAAAAAAAGCGTGTAACGATACAGTTAGTATGTTTGCCGCGAGAGATTTTCTCTACACTCACTCGCGTTGAAGTCTTTACAAAGCAGGTTGTTGAGCTATCGAAACTGCTTTTAACTGCTTTTTGAAAAATTACTTTTTAAAGAATTAATTAATTAGCATCCTAATTCTTTACTTGATTTGCATTTATATGGTACAGTGGACTCTATAACTCGATTATCTCCTTAACTCGAACAATTTCGCTGGCACGGTGGAAATTTCCTAGTAAACTCGCATAAAAACTAACTCTCTATTACTCGAACTCTCCTCAACTCGAACAATTTCTGATTCCCCGTGGGTGTTCGAGTTATAGAGAGTCAGTCTGTATTCATTTATTTCATGTATCTCGGGGAATAATGAGAAATAAAGGATGCAAAGAGAAGCCCGTGTCGAAATGACGCACACCTAGAACGTCCTTGTCACCATCATCATCATTTACATTTTTCACGTCTATTTTTCATGTTAGCATGGGTTAGACGGGGTTTCAACAGATGATATCGCCCACAATTGTGTAGGTTTAATCATTTGAAGATTCATGTTGATTCGCAGGACATGTCTTTAAAATTGTGCAGTTAACAGTGAATTGTTTTATCCACAGGATCCCAACCAGCGGCTGTCCATTCTTAAGATAATCCTCGCGGAAGATCGGGTAAATAAAATTCTCAAGAATTAGTAGTGATGTCAAGGCAGTCGTGATTTTGCGTCACTGTTCATTTGTAGTGTTTACTAACTTAGTTTAAATATTTCTTAACTATTAATTTAACTGTTTAAGAGGATGTATATATAAATAAATAAATAAATTATATATGTAAAATATATTACCTGCGTAGGTGGACGACGATGTTTGTTTGGAAGACATTGCAAAGTGTTGTCATGGTTACTCGGGTAGTGATTTGCGCGAGTTGTGTAGAGTTGCAGCTCTGCAGAATGTCACTCGCCAGATGAAGGGGTCGAGGTAAAAATATTCCCTGGATATGTCCTTATTTCTGATATGAAAAAGAGATTATCTTTATTTTGTTTTTGTTTTTCTTACTCAAATATTTATTGATAAATACTTCTTAAATAAATAATGAGCTTTTTTTTCATAATATTATTTCGCAACTAAATCTGTTTTGTTTCCATAGCGACAACGATGATGCGGTTGTACTGTCACCCATCTCCCGTTGCGATTTCACAACGGCTGTCCAAAGGATGACGTCAAACAGACAGATTTTTGACGGAGGAGAGACGTCATCTTGACGTCGTCTTTTGTGTCGTTGATTGCGAGTTTTACAGATTTTTATTAAGGAGAACACCAACGCAGAAGATTTTGTTTTTTATTTGTAATGTTTCCTGCAACCTGGTGTTTTGCTAGGGCAATGAAGGTAAAAAATATTTATCAAAAAATCATCCTCATACAGGTTTATCATCCTTCTTATCCATGCATGAGACTTGTAAGTACAAGAGGTTTCATCATCTGATGGTTTGTTGGATTAGATGTTTTTACAACTGAATGCCCTTCCTAACGCCAACCCCAGTAGCAGCCGTGCATAAAGGGCATGGGTGCTTATATCCATGAGGTCAAAGATGTTACGTGACCCACATACCCAAAAAGGTGATACAATAAAAAAATACCTTTTACGAAATATTTATACATATATATAGTGGCTGAAACGAATAATTCTGTACTGCTACAATAATAACTTCCATGTGATAATTGAATGTTTAATACCGAGCAGTCTGGGAGCGAGTGACGTAAGGGGTGTACATTCGGAAATGAAGAAACTGTTAGAATTTTAAGTCAATAAGACAAAGCAGGCAAGAATTTTAACTGACTTTTGATTGGATGGTGACGAACCATTCAGCAGCCTTTATGTGAGGTATTTTTAGAGAACGAGTAAAAAGGTTTTTCAAATGAAATATTTTGAACAGCACTTAGAAGCGGCCATCTTGAACTAGTTTTGAGATTTCACGCGCCCTCTCGAATTCCTTTTTGTTTTGTTACGTAAATTATTTTGATTGCTCTTAGTGTTTATGTAATATCGCACAACGACATTTCGCAATAAAAACCTGTATATAAAATATATTTAAAAGTTGCATATGCAGAAATTTATGTACCCTCTATTATGTCTCCTTTCAGGTGACAGAAAAATATTGCCACACTAAATTTAAGGGTAAAGTTTTCGATTTTTTTTTTATTTTTCCATGGTAATTAAACAATAAAATATATTTCCGCAATAAAAATGAATTAAAATGCATTACTGTATGTTAGTAAAAAATACTTTTCCTATTAAAAGATACCTTTCCTATTTTAACACGAAGTCATTATACTAATGATAAATGTCAAATTTTAAATAACTGTTTTTATTGTATCGACCTTTTGTGTGTATGTAGCATGGAAACACTTTATTTTGCACGAATTAAGATTTCGTGTTTTGACTCGCATTTCCGATGTGAAATGCGCACTAATCTTGTAATGAGCGGAGTTTCAAAGGGTTGTTTTTAATGTCTTCGAAATGACTCATACATAAATATACTAGTTACAAAATGGCAATGTAAAACTTAAGCAATTCCCTCACAGCTATTCCTAACAATAGAAGTTCTTAAAATGATTGACAACTCAACCTTAACTAACAAAAGAATCTCATAAAATGATTGACAACTCAACCTTAACTAACAAAAGAAGCTCATAAAATGATTGACAACTTAACCTTAACTAACAAAAAAAGTACATAAAATAATTGACAACTCAACCTTAACTAACAAAAGAAGTTCATAAAATAATTGACAGCTCAACCTTAACTAACAAAAGAAGTTCAACCGTCTCGTTTTCATTTTAAAATTTTTATCTCGAAAATGGTCATATTAATAACGCTTCATAGCTTTTTTTATTAACAATAAAGAAGGCTGCTGGGAATATAACTCCCAAGAGAGACCATCATGAATATTTATCGTGATACAAACGAAGCTGACATTGAATTGAATGCTCTCGTAGTGTTAACATAACTAAGCTGCCGAAAATCTCGCCGACTTACATAATGCAGTTTACAAAATGTTGCAAACAAATTGAGAGGGCGAAAACCAACAGGAAATCATCGGACTTCGGAGGACACACTAGTCCTTTTCACTACTTGCATTATCTTCTCCATCCAAAATGGATGCCCCAACAGAGCTGAAGATATCCTGCAAGCAACAACAATCGCAAATTGTCAAAAAACTATACTCGAAAATCACCTTGTCGATCGACGAGAAAAAAGCGAATTACAAGCGCACTGTAGCTGCTCCCCGCGACCTGACCTGAACTTTATGTTCGAGAAGGGGAATCGAAGAACTTGAAACCTTTGCTACTTGCATTCATACGGGAAAACAAGCAACATCACATGAAGGCGCATGCGTGATGTGGTGCTGAAATTGGCGTTTAGAAAGACCACCGAGGTTTCTCATGAGCTCAAAAGACGCTAGTCAACTGTTAAACCAATGACTACTGTTTTACCAGTTAAACAGGCCGAATCACTGGATATCGCATACACTCGTATACAGTGGACTCTCTATAACTCGAACACTCACGCGGAATCATAAATCGTTCGAGTTAAGGAAAGTTCGAGTAATAGAGAGTTAGCTTTTATGAGAGTTTATTAGAAAATTTCCACCGTGCCAGCGAAATTGTTCGAGTTATAGAGAGTCTACTGTATGACCTTAAGGGTAACAATTTTTGCGGGCATAAAATATTGCGGGACCATTTTTTTTTTCGATTTTGATCCTAAATCGCAAAAATTAATCCCGTCAAATTTCTTCTGGACAGAAATTCCTCAACGTTTTTGTGTTCAGATATAAAATATGTAAAAGTTAGCTCTGATTGGGGTTGTATCAAACTATGAGATACTTTCGATGAGAAGAAGAGTTATTTTTCAAGGTAAAAAGGTAAATTCTTAAAGGAACCTCCTAAATCATAAAAACATATATAAAATATATCAAAATATCAACTTTTGAAAGCCTCAATCACAAAAATAAATTCCTCAAAAATTACTGGCCTTAAGGTGTTATATATTTGGAAACAAAATTTGAAGAAGAGTCTTCTGAGCACTTGAACGCATAAATATATAACTTAATCATTATTAACGTACTTTTCTTTTATATATTTTATATATATGTGAGTGGATATTTACTGGTATTTGCGTACAAAACAATTAAAACTAAGAAAGAGCTAAAGCTAAAGAGGGTTTGTAATTTGCGAAGAACATTTTACTTTTTATGCTTATTTTATATCCAATTTATATCGTTGGTAACGAAATTATTATAATATGAAGGCTTATTTTGTAGTTTCGTGTTAGATAACATTTTAATATCGAAAAGAACAGTGTAAATTTTAGGTATGGCACGGAGGTAGCGTGGTTTGCCTCGGAAACGTACGACTGTACGCTATTTCAACACAGATCGGTGTGAGTGGCCAACCATGACCAGCTTCAGGTCGATCTCTTGTTGCATTGGAACTACTCTCAACTATTCAAACGCCACTTAACATTTGGTATCTAGGATGATGCAACGTTGGGCGGCTCACTTGCCGCCGACGTTTGCGACAATCTCTGCCGAAGAATACTTCTGGAAGACCTGTTGTCTTTTTGGATATATATATAGATTATTTTTTATCCTGATTATTGTAATTTATTTCATAAAACGAATTTTCAAGACACAAAAAAAGTCGGAAATTGTCAACATCAATTTATCCAGCGGCAAGAGTGCAATGTGGTAAGGCGTTCGGTTCTGAACCGAAAGGTTCTAGGTTCAAAACCAGTCAACCGCATTCCCGCTGGCGTGACTGTGACATGTTATCGAGATACTTTTGGATTACCAATCCCTTTTCCGTCGATCTCGCAAAAAGCCTTCTTTTCTTCACAACCTGACTCCATAATAAATCCCTACACTTCTTAACCCAGTTATCATTCATTCTCTCTCTCAACGACGACGCCTTTGCAAAGAGTTTTTTTTACACTTTCTAGTCCACAGTGTTCTCTGAACTCATTTGAAGGCTTCCTATCCTTCAATGTCACACTTGCCATCCATCTGATCATTCTCATGTCATTCATTACGCTCTAAATATATAGAAAAATACTCCTTTCCTTACACAAGCATCATACACGCCTTTCGTGCGAAGAGATCACTCTAGAAGTTAGGAGAGATAAAAGTTCTCTAAACGTTTTCCACCCAGACCTAATTCGAGTTATACAACTTTGTTCTGAGCCTGTCATGTCGCCCAAATAACAAAAAGTCATCACCCATTAATTTAGCACTGATTCTACTGGCTGTCCAGTAGCCAAGGTAATTTCACCCATACACATTGCCTCGATTACTATTCTCCCTCCGATGCCCACCTTGTTACCGGTCACCGTCAGCCTCCAAGAACATGGCGAAGCAATAAAGACTTCCAAGATCTTCGTTCACCAAAAGATGTTGTTCCGGCATACAACACAGCTGTCTAATCGTGTAGTCGTCCACTGGTACTATTCTATCCAAAATATTTCCTCTCAACCATATATACTCCATTCTCTCGGACATCGATGCCAGGTGGGCGGACTGCAGCTGATCTGCACCGAGGAATCACAATGACTTAGGATCGCGTTTCCGCAAGTCGGCCGGACAGTCAGACCTAAAGCTCGCAGGGACCAACACCGTCTGGTTTCTCTGCAGGCTACCTCCAAGCCCAACAGCAGTGATTAGCTCGCCCTCCAGCATCCACCGGCATCTTATTTATTACGTTCAACTACTCGTAAATCTCAGTTGTTGTTGTCGAGTCAGTCAGTAAGCATTATATTACAAAAACATTTTTTCAGGGTCAGGACATCGGAGAGGAGTGGTAACAAACGTGCAGTTAGAAGGGCCTTTGACGAGTTAATAATTAAAGAATCTGCTGCTACAATTAGAGAGCCAAACATCAGAACATTTGCTTCGTGTTAACAAAGCTTTAGTTAGTAATCAAAGGCCATGAAAGACGCATTTACAGAAAGTTTATTAGAGACCATATTATAAAATAACCTAGTACGCCCCCATACACAAGGAGGGCGATCTTTCAGGACGCCCCAAAAACAATTTCCCTTCCGGTCGTAACCAAATATCCACGAATGAAAATCCCGTCCTAGCTGGACGCAAATATATAGCATATCAGTAAAATTCGTAGAAAATCTAATCCAAGTAAAAATCATAATACCTATCCAAAAATTTAATACAAATTATATATATGGAGAATATCGATAACGTATTAAATGTTATGAAATCACTAAAAAAAAACACATACATGTTTTTGGCCGAACCGCGAAAAGAGTCCATCCGCGCAAAAATTAATCTGCGCGAAATACTCAAGTTTTGCCGTCCGCGCGAAAATCAATCCGATAAGACATATCCCTGTTTATAAACTATAAAACTGACTTACCCGAAAACAAAAATATATTTATATACACGTTTGTACAAGTTAAAAACCTCGTCCAACTAAATAAGACGCTCGACAGTCAGCAGTTTACACAACGCGTCAGAAAACATGGTGACGTCATCGGAGTTTTTCACACCGTAGTTCGAGAATAAAACAGAGTTGTAAAACTCCGGACTCTAAAACAGAGAAACGAATCGAATGACATCGGTCAAGTCTGGATTATGTGCCAACAGATCCATTTTATGATTATCGTAGTAAGACTCCATCCTAATAAACCATTGGGTTTTTTCTTACACGTCAATAAAAAAACTTTTGTATCTAGAGTCTTTGGCAAGCATTAAAATACCAGATAATCATGATTCTGATGTGCATATCGTTTTGCTTTATGTTGGCGCAAACTCAGCAACTAGTCAACTCCCCAGAAAAAAACAACTTAATAATATTCTTCAATCACCTCCTATCAAAGCATTGATTGAAAGTGTTTCAGTTCAAATTTAAAAAACTCCTTTAACGCTTTATCAATGAGTAATACTCGAGGGACTATAAGATTTGCGTACTTAGACAAAAGATTGTTGATAAAAGCATGAAGATCCGGTTATATCATCAATGCTCTGTCATGGGATTCCTAGGGGAATAGTTAGTCATTCAAAACCAGCCTTCCCGCTAATCTGCCGATTCCAACTATGTAATGGGTTCCCCCCTGAGATCAACCGTTAACAACTGATGTGTGACCACCGACACACACACACACCACATATCATCATTTTATATAGATAGCTATTGTGCACCCTAAGGTATCCAGTAAAAACAAATTCTGTCACCTCCTTTTTTAAGTTAAACAACATCAATAAATGTCTTCCGGAAATCTTTTCCAGGCATTCCAAGTTGTCGATCAAACTAAAAGAACAATGAAAATTCTTCCGTGTTGGCGACAATACAGCATTAAACATTATTATGTCAAAGGTTTACAAAGTAAGCTGTAAAAGCTCAAAATATGCCTTGCGAATCTCGCGGATAAATATTTTTTTACAACTGAATGAGTTCGGGGGAAACACATACTTTAGCAATTGATTTTTCTTTAGCCAAGCTACAACTTCGTAGTTTGACCACGTAAGCTGATCACCTGTGGTCACACTGCTGCCTAAAAAATAAAACTAGTGGTAGAAAAAAATAAAAACGAAAATTCTTGTTTTCTTACTCTGCGAAGAGCTTGTCACTGTCTTTAAACTTCGCTGTAAATTGCGAAACGCCTGGCTGAACGAGCCGGTGAAATCGACTGCTAAACGAGACAGTGTTGCCTCGCCCAGAAAGCCGTCGGGGGCGAAATTGTCGTCGATGATCATCGGAATAAGAGGCACGCGAAGTTGGTGTGCGTAAGAAAGCTCTGCGAATGGAAGAAATTGCAACGTTTATAAAGGCTGTAAGTTGTAGGGGGAAGAACTTAAAAACCATACCAATTAATTATTGTATATACATTAAAATTGCAAAGGAAATAAAAAACCCTTCGCAAAATCGACTTTCTGTCGCGCGTATAATACGAAAATCGGAGCATATTTTTTTGGTCGTGAGGACACTGACATTAGCGAAGAGTTTTGCGCACTAGCGATGCCCTGATATTCTAATAAGTCAATTTTGATGAGATTGAATTTTTATTTTGATCTAATAATTTGCTTCAGATATATCCCAGCAACCATTAAAAATTGTTGCCCAGCAACCATAAAAATTGTTACCTAGCAACCATCAGAATTGTTGCCCAGCAACCATAAAAGTGTTAAAAAAGCGTTTTGTTTTCATGTACAAATTCAAAAGTTGGAACCTTTCACAAAAACCGAATTTCATTGTAAACTTGAAACTTGATTGGTTGAATATACAATGCAATCGGTTCGTGAAAAAAAAATCCATGTAAACTTAGTTTTATACCTGCACATAGTTCAGGTGTTTGCGAATACTTCCTAGTAACTGTTGCCAAGACAACTGTTGCCCTCTCCACGCCTCTGGTCATGATTTCCGTAATTCCTCGGTCATCTTGAAATCCGTTCATCCAGACCTTCACTCCGCACTCTTGTAGATTTTCTCTCACGCGGATGGCGAGTGGCTGCTGCGAGCGCTCGTAGCTCAACATTACGTGACACAAACATTTCGCGGAAGACGCGCGCGTAACTACACACAAAAAAGCACATGGCAATTATTACCTTGATGAAGAATTCAAGATCGCTTCATGGTGATTTCCGTGAATGGCAACGTAACAAAAAAACAATCTTTGCTAAATTTAAAATTCACTTGTCATTGATTGGCCAGTCCTTACATGACGTAACTCGACATTTTAGCCAATCAAAACACACGTTTTACCATAAAACGAGATTCAAAGCCATGGCAAAAGTTCGAAGGAATAGTGCTATAACACACAGAACACTCCGTTATATTCTTACCGTAAATCCTCGAATTGACCCCCCCCCCTCGAATAAGCCCTCCCCTCGAATAAGCCCCCATCATTGAATCTAAATTATTTTATTAGCCCCCCCCCCCCCCCCCGCTCAAATTGTCCCGAGGACATTGATATTTTGAACTGAACACGTATGAAGTATTGATGAACATATGCATATATCTTTTTTCTGGGTTAGTCATACCACATTTTTTTATTAGCCCCCCCCTCGAATAAACCCCCACTTAATCATAAATTAATTAGCCCCCAGAGAGCCAATTCGAGGATTTACGGTATGCCTCAATGAGCCAAACAACAAGTGCTGGATAAACGACCCACCTTTCAAGTCGTACTTGTCAAAACATTCCCACAATACACCTGTGGCTGCACGCTGTAGAGTGACGTCATCAGAAACCTGAGAGCAAATGAAACAATGCAATAAAATGACATACTCACCGTGGGCAAAAAATTTGATCGAAGATATTCCCAAAGTTTTAAAAGTCGAACCAGTCAGCTACACCTGCTTTAGTCTAAAAGTGGATATTTCATTTTAGAGCTTTGCGCCAGATCTGGTGGAAATTCGTTGTCCAGTACTTAAAAGAATCACCATTTTAACATGTATACATCACATATATGGAACGCATTGTTATTATTGTATTCCTGGAAAATAAGTCAAACTCATCGAGTCAGATTCACTTTTATGTGCAACATCTTCTAAAACCTTCCGAACCTTTAACTTATGCAGCAGATGAATCAGTTTACTCATTCCTCGAATCATTTCTCTGCCCTCAACGCCAAACGCCACAGACCACAATGCATTGCAGGCGGAAATTCGTTCTTCATTGTCGTACGAGTGCTTTAAAAGTTTGTGCAGAATTTCGTGTCCGCTGTTACGTGCGACCTGACGTGTCAAAGAATTTAAGATAAAATAATAAATAATAATAATGTGAATGATTAAAAAAACAAACATTTAAGCATAATATTTTGTTAATCAATTAAGTTACTTTTACACCAAAATAACGTTTTAAAGTTTTAAATATCCAGCTGTTTTAAAAACAAAACTTTTTCAAAGCTAAAGAATTGAAGACAATATGAAAAAATGTTTAACGAAATATACCAGTTCACACATAGATACATTAGAGAATATGGGGAAACTGGAGCATCAAACCATTTATATTAATTTCAAAGATCACGTGATTTCAAGCAAGGATTATCATTGGCTATTAATTAGTTTACTCTCTGTTCAGTTTACCAAATCTTTTTTTTAATTTTGTGCTCGTAAATTTACCTGTAAATAAAAAAGCTTTCTTTGTTTGCATTGTATAAAGGCTCATACCGTGGCTCGGACAATCTGGTGTGAAGCCAACCTGGTTAAACAATCGGCAAGTTCAGCTGCGTAGAAATCATGGACGGTGTGCTCAGAGTGCTCAATTGATTTATCGATGAACTGAAGCAATCGAAGAATTGAAGCTGAAGATCATAGAAGATTTACTATACAGGATGTAAGTCATTGGCAGTTGATTTGAACAATCAAATACATTGATATTGGAGTATTTCGGAAGACAAAATATCAGAAGAACAACAAATAATACACACTTTTCTTGAATAAAACCAAATTTTATTTTATATTTGCTCTTGAAAACAATAGATCTTGAAAAATAAGAACAATACCAGCTTCAACTGGAATTTATAATTTACTTATAAAAAGCCGAGTATATTCAGATGGCTCCATCATACAAGGTAGCATAAGTTTTGGTTTTGGGAATGATACATAGGGCAAAAGATTTTCTTTTCATCGGGGGCCGTGTGAGAAATGGCGGCTAGTGTTAGAAACTTTGGTTCCACAAGATTTGTTAATGAGCCATTATGTAACATCTACAGCGGTACATCTTCTCTTGTTATTTCAAAAAGTATATTTTCAATGTTCGGAAATGCTCACAACTCAATACCTTCCTTAGCAATGACATTGTGATTCCGATCGTCGATGAGAAACGACATCGACAGCAACAATGTCATGTTGACCTTTCGTGCTTCCACTACATGAAATGTTTCGTTAAAGATTCCCGAAAACGTCTGGACGTTTTGAATCATAAAAGATGTGTTTCCAGGCAATTGCGCGCAATTGTAGAGAAGATCGCAGATGCTCTTCAGGAAGGCTTCACGAGCTGTTAACTATATATATCATTGTGAACGTTCAGAGATAACTACAAAATTATATAAATACAAAATGAATGCATTACACACTTTTCTTTTTATAAGAATACGCTTTATAAGAATAGCAGGGTGAAAATGGGCATTTTTTGAAGAATATTCTAAGAATATGCCCAGGGTGAGAATTCTACTGT
The DNA here is from genome assembly GCA_963930725.1 of Candelabrum cocksii. Taxonomy (NCBI): domain Eukaryota; kingdom Metazoa; phylum Cnidaria; class Hydrozoa; order Anthoathecata; family Candelabridae; genus Candelabrum; species Candelabrum cocksii. The sequence continues at coordinate 1,370,543 of OZ005677.1, read as the reverse complement.
GTTGGGGAATATTTTGCCGAAATATAGCTGAATTTGCAAAAGTTGATAGAAGAAAATAAGATATATATTTATAAATTGTGACAAGTTGTGCAATGTCTTCTATAAATACATACGCGATCAAAACATGTACGCAGTGTAGAAGAAAAAACTTCATTAAGAAATTTTTATGGTACAAGAAATAAAAATACAACCTATTAAGTAGAATAAATAAGAATATGCTAAGAATATTTCAGCCTGATTTGGAGTTAAAAGTTAAGAATACTTGACCCTAGCCGTATCAAGTCTATGCTTATAGAAAAACGGGTGTATATATTTCCACAGAATCACTAAATGTGATATTCATGACATGTTTTTCGCCTTCTCAACAATTAAATTGACTCATGACTCTATATTCATCTTATTTAGATTGCTCAAATGGTAGTGCCACAAAAACAGATGGTTGCATGGAAGAAGTAATTATTTACGTAAAAATCACAGGGAAAAATCTTTGGACTTTGACAAACTAAACATTCAACAGCAACTTTCAATGAGCTAAATGATATTCTAGAGTTACTATACATGTTGTTTGTTTAATAAGAAACCTAAGCAATGGGCCGAGCCTCGAGTTTCTCAAAATTTGGTCATTTTGAGGCTCAAAAGTTTCTTAATTTATTTGTTCTGACTCACAAAAATTTCTTAAATTTTACCTTTAAATTAATTTAATTCTTTCAAATGTGTTGATTGTTTAAACACGTTCGATCAACGCAATGTAAACAAAAGAATTTTCGCCGAAATTTTGTCACAACCAAATTTTTCGCTGTTTGTGTATACATATACTAAGAATAATTGAGGCCGAACTGTTACATAAGAAAATATTTCTCATTGTTGACAAAAATTTCAGGCTGCCTAAGTTTCTTAAGGCTTTCTTAATTTTTGGCAAATCTGAGCCTACGGTTTCTTATAAAAAAACAACAACGTGTAAATGATTTAGGCTATTAGAAACTGCCAAGCTACAAAACAGAAATACTTTTTGCACTTACTTTTGCCCATTTAATGTTCAACAAATGCGGTAGAATTTCGTCAACAAGGAAACTAACAAGACCGCAATCACAGCAAGCGAGACGACTGGCTTCATGAAGATCGGTGAAGTTTGTGGCTGCCTTCAATAAACCATCGAAGATAACAGAAACCGCGTACTCAGTTGAAGTCCGATTCATTCGTAACATGGAGGGAAGATGGCCGCTGTAGTAAACTACACTCTATAAAGACCTTACAACGGTCAGCTAAGATTAACAATGGTTAAGAACAACAAGGTTCAATTTCTATAGAAAAGATAGCTCCGCATACTTCAAATTTCAACACTATCTGGCATTGTTATCATATACAACTCCATAATTTCATTGAAAACAGTTTTGCATTTTAACAAAACCTAATTTTCTGCACATTTTGCGATTGGAAAATTCAAATGCGGAATAAACTAAATGGAAAATAACAAATATGTGATGGTCAAATATAATGCAATTTGTGATAATCGTTCAACCAATATTGATATTTCAACTTATGGTCTATTAGGTCAAGTCTACTAAATTCAAAGTATTATTTTCAATAATATTTCGTTCTTTAAACAGAAATGTTTCACGGAATAAATGTTTTTACCTCTGCGTATAGGTATTCTGTGAAAACATGGCGATGAAATAAACTCAACTCTCGTAATATCTTCAGAAATATCTTCGGCCATTCGTTAACAACCAAGAAGTTCAATACGGTTGACAAGTTGTCCATATTTGAATCTTCCTCATTTGTTGGACTGTCTTTCAACTCCCAAAAAACGGCATTTAATTCTTTCACGGCTTCGAAACAAGTCAAGAAATTTTCTTCGTTCACCGTTATTCTATCGAGTGACAACAAAATTTGTTTGAGTTTATCGCAGAATGTCAGTTGGCCAGTTTCATTGCGAAAAGACTGCACCGGTTGAAAAAATACACTGACACAGTTCGGTCCTGATTGTTTGTCGCTGATACGTTCCTCGTCCTCAATAACTATACTTCGGCGGAAACTTGTTCCACGTTGAAACGACAAGTTGACATCATCTTCGCTAGTACTGTAATCAGAGTCTATTAAAGCATCTTCTAAAGATTCTTCCTCTTCCGTTAAAAATGAACCCTCATTTATGTTGTTTTCGTAACTATTTATTCTCCGGACATCATCTATTTCAAACTCAGTGTGCAAATAGCCTGTCTGGTTCTCATTTAACTTTGGCAAACTCGATGTATGAACATTGTCAACAAATGATGGTTTTCGTAGATTTTCAGAATGTGATAGCGATTCTATATTGACTGGAATTGAAATTTCAAAATCAAAATCAGACGCGTTGTAGTTCTCATTGATAAACACCTCATCGATAATTTCCTCATCAGAGATTTCAATGATATTCTTTTCAGGTAGATTTTTAAACAAGTTCGCCTCGACAACTTCACTTATCCTGGTTGTCTGATTCCCCATTTCAGTTTCCTCAAGACAACTATCATCAAGCTCCACAAAAGACAGCTTTAAAAGATCATCAATTTCTTTGAAATGTGATTCGACTGGTCCCACAAATTCACTTTCAACTTGAAAATCAGACGTTGCTTCCGTATCTTGAACAGGGTCTTCAACTATTTTAGCATCAACTTCAGACGAGTTTGGAAAATCATTAACAACTTGACTTTGCGTACGATGTATCTCGATGTCACTATCTGCAAACTGTTCTTGCAGCCTATCGTTTATCTGCTTTTTCTTGAAAACGCCCGAAAATCTAAACCAAGTGCCTGAAAAGCTTTTTGTCTCGGAATCGCAATTATCTGCGGCGATTTCATATTCATTTTCAGATATCAACTCTTCATTTTTCAACGTTTTTTTCAATTCCGCATCCTCATTTTCTAGATAATTTGTATTTTCCGTCGAGGAAATGTTTGTGGCCGATAGACCTGCCCCAGAAAACCAAAAACATTTCCCATACTTCTCTTTGAAATCAACAATTGACATGATCTTGGTTTTAAAACTACAAAAATTTATAATTATATATAAGACAAATACTATAAGGCTATCATCTAGATATATATGCTTTTGAAAAATTGCAAGCATAGTGGAGTCATATATATGCAAACAAAACGGTTGATTTTCTGACATGATTTCATTTACTCTACATATATATATATATATATATATATATATATATATATATATATATATATATATATATATATATATATATAAGAAAAGAAAACAATAGTTTATTTACTAAACTAATAGTTTCATGCCGCCACACGGACGACAATCTTCAGTAGTAATAAACAAAACCGTTAAAAATGACAATGCAATGGTATCAAATTTGACGTAAAATGATGTAAAAAATGACGTCAGACGCGTGAGTCAAACGTAGCAAGATAAAATTTGTTCATGTGCCTGCATTTAGTTATAATTTCAGTTCTCTTATTGAGAAGATTGTTGTCAGGGTAGATGGCAATCTGATATTTTTCCTCCTGGCAGAGCTGGCATAAAACACTTTCCGGTGTGAACGATCTAGCTGATTAAGAATCTTCCAACTAATTACAGGGTTACCATTCTGCTCCTTGACTCGCCAAGACTCCATTGACAAGGTTGTGCTGCCTTTGTACTTTTGATGTACAAATGAAGTCTTGTGAGTCGCATAGCGTTTCTTGAATGTAGTATCACAGAGCCCAATATACTTTTTCTCACCATAGTCGGGTAGATCTGATATAATCGTTGTTACATACACAACATTAGAAGCGAGGCAGTTTTGGTTCATCGGGCATTGGTCTTTCCTCATACAGTTGCAAGTTCGTAGAGTTGTGGGAGGTGTTGGAGGGTTGATAATTTTGTTGTTGTGAGAGTTGATGATGGTGTTCATATTCGGCATGCAGCTGTAGCTCAACTTGATGTTGTTTTTATTGAATATTTTGTGGAATTTATGCTTTTTAGGGAAGTGTTTCTGTATGAGGTGGAAGAAGAATTTACCGATGTTAGTGGCCAGGTTTTTGTCGTAAGGCGGGTTGAACCAGATGATCTTACGTTTCCTGTTTCTGTTTTGTGTGACCCGCTGTTGTTGGTGTGGTTGAAACTTTAATTGGTGGTTGTACCCAGATCCTTTGAGGGCTTCCTCGTAGAATGCCGCTGATTCTTGGAAAACCTCTTCATTGCATGACATGTTGGACAGCCTAGTTTTGATTGAGATGGGGATTTATTTGATGTTTGGTGGATGATTGGGCTGTTTATGGACGTAGTTAATGTTGTCAAGTTTGTGGTAGGGTCGGTAGGTTACATTTGAAAGGTCAGGTCAAGATAGTTGACTGTTTTCATGTTGCATTGGATTGTTGCAATCTAGAAAGTTACTGCTCGTTAACACTGAGTGTGAAAACCTTTATAGCGCAAATATTCTTTATTGTTGTCTGTCTAGTCAAAAAAGAGAGACAGCTGTCAAAGCACACAAAGACAAACAATTTGTAAAAGTTGAAGAAAAAAAGAACAACCTCATCTGTCAAAAATTAATAAATGGGGGGGGGGGGGGGGTCCAAATAAGTTCCGAGGGGGTCGGAGAAAAATCAAAAAATTAATAAGCGTCCCGGGACGTTTATTAGGAACCTAAGAGTACAAAGAAATGATAGAACCATGATAAGATGGATTTGTAATGTTCCATTAGAATTCACACAGGACAGAAATATATTTGATATTTTGGGAGAATAACGAGGAAGATTTTAAGACAGAAAACATTTTCCTACGCCGCCGCATATTAGGGTGGTCCAACAAAACCTTTTCTTGAAAATGTTTATGTCTCACCCTATAATATTGTTACACATGATGAGGAAATAATACGTGTGAAATTTCAAGAAGATTGATTGATATTTAGATGGTGCTACCGTGTTTTGAAGTTTCACCATATATATACACAATACGGTTAAACACATTCTATAACGGTGTCATCTGGAGCTAAAATATTGCAACGCACAATGAAACAAGCAATTTGCCGATTGGCATTGAGCCAAGAGCGTGGCTGATATAGTCCCGTTACTTTTTTGTCACACCTAGGTTTTCGTAGTTTTCGCGGACGACCAAATTTAGATTTTTCGTGCGGATTTAATTTCGCGGACGGAGAATTTTTGGAGTTTTCACGGACAGAGAATTTTTGGGGCCTGGCTAAATTTGTTGATCAAAATACAGTTCTGCACGTGATTGTTTAACAACATGGTAACCAATTATAATAGTTTAATAAAATAAAGCAAGTCATACATATTTGTCGTAATATATTTAGAAGAATTTTTTATTAATATCCGTAAATAGTCCAAAGTATAATAATTAATATTGGCTACAACCGATTTCAGTACAAAAATCATGTTTTAATTTCAAATTGTGTCAATTCATAACACATAATATTTGATGAATGTTTGTAAATGTAATGTTTAATTGTTTATGTTTGGATAATTTAATAATAGTCATGCTATCTTTACTGTTTCAGATGACCAGGTGCTCTACAGATATCTGGCTAATCGGACAATGTTCAGCTAAACTGAAAGGCGCCAAATTACCATCTAAGCGCGCGATACTTTCTGTCTTGTTCCATCATCATGTCACAAATAAAACATCTCTACATGAGAGCGCAACTGTAGTTGTGGATGAAACAAGACTTCTGGTTAAATCTGACATGGACTGGCTGATTTGTTGGATAGAATTAGAAAATGTCTCATTAAACTCTTTCATAACTTTCTTTTCAAAATTCTGTATCCCCTTTTATTTCATTCATCAAAATTGTGTCTCTCTGGGCAGCTAATAGATTTCTCTCCAAATGTTTTCGTTTATTATCTACCAAGTTGGGTACTGCTGAACGTTTTCGATTTAATTGTTTTGATTGGTGATATGGTGGGCATACTGGTTTTCCCTTTCATTTTCTTCATTGTAAACACTTTCACAAGCTGAAGTACTTAATAGAGAATCTATGCTGTCCTCATGATTATCATTGCTGTTGATGGAATTAATTATCATCATCATGATCAGTAATATTAGTATTGCTTGTTGAATCAACAAGCAATATATATAATATCACCAATATATATGGTGAAACTTCAAAACACGGTAGCACCATCTAAATATCAATCAATCTTCATGATATTTCACACATATTATTTGTGTAACATCATGTGTAACAATGTTATAGGGTGAGACATAAACATTTTCAAAAAAAGGCTGTTAGACCACCCTAACGCATATACATCGTCAACAAAACTGAACGACCATTAACCTCATATTCACCACTGAAAACAACATGATTACATACGTTTGTCTTTCGGCAAAAGTCTACCATCATCTACTTTCGTTTTATCTAGACATAAAACCAGAAACAACCACTTGTCAGGACAAAATATTTATCTACTCGAAAGGAAATTATAAAGAAATAAAAACACGATCTGGAAAACCTTAAATTGAACTTTAAATAAACAGGAACTCTGGGACACCTTTCACAATGAAATTATAGAGTATATACAAAAACATTCCAAAATCATCCAATCGAAAAGACAACATTTCAAAATGGATTAATAAGCTAACTCTTGAAAAACTTAATCTAAAGCAGGAAGCTTGTCATGATTACTAAAAAATTTCCAATCAAAACATAAATGGACTTATAAACAAATTTGATGGTTTAAAGGTTTTTCTACGGGAAGCGAAAAATTGCATTCACATCCTTGGTATCACAGAAACACACACACACAAACATTACAAACTCTGAATTAGAAATTCTGGGGTACAACACTGAGCGCAAAGATCGAGGTAATGGCAATTACAGAAAAGTTTTATGCTACATTCAAGAGGATATTAACTACCAACGTCAATATGATTTGGAAGTTGAAGGCTTAGAGGTCATTTGGATCAAGGTTTTTACACAAAAAAACTTGCTGTAGCCTACAAACCCCCTGAAGGCTCAAAATATCTCAATAAAAACTTTGTAGAAAAATGTGATTCAATATTGTCAACAGTTTCAATTGAGAACAAAGAAACGCTAATCGCTGGTGACCTTAATTGTGACTACCTGGTCCCAAGACACCAATCTGCAGTAAAAGAAACTTTATAAGCAAATGGGTTTTTACAACTTTCCCAACAAGAACGACAATTAATAGCAAAACACTTATTGACATTGTCTCCACTAATGACACTTCAAAAATTGCAGCTAGAATTGTATATGCAAACTCTTTAAGTGACCATGATTTAGTTGGTATTTTATACATAAACTGCATATAACAAAATCAACACCGCGTAAAGTGATCACACCAGATTATTTTAAATACAACAAGGATAATTTTAAAAATGATCTACGTAACGTACCATGGGAGAACTGTCTCAACAACCGTGTTTTCTCATCTCATCTTTCGACCGCAGTCGATATCGAAGCCACAATATCCCGCCAGGTGTTCCTGTCCTGCATTGCCACCGCTAGGTCTTGAAATCTAATACCTGAGTCTCTTGCAATGACGTCAGGATAGGTTAGCTTTCGGGACTTGCAACCAATTGCCTGCGGTTTCCAGAGGATGAGAGGAGATACAATCTCGTTGGTAGCTCGAAAGCAGTGACCAGCAAATCGGACTCTCTTACTGCATACCACCTGAGACACTCTTGGGAGGTCACCATAGATGGTTTGAAGAGTAGGATGTTTTTTCCAGAAAAGGTTTTTTACACGCATTAGGAGTCTGGTGTATGTGTCGCCAAGTCGCTTTTGCTGTCTTGCGTTGAGGGTCCAGATTTCGGAACCATATAACAGTAAAGGTTCTATCATTGTTTTGAAGGTGTTAATCTTAGTTTTATTATCGAGACTGGAGGTCCAGACATTATGTAAATTATTACATGCTGACCAGGTCATTCCTTTTCTAGTTTTAAAATCCTTAACAGAGTCTGAGATAAATGAGCCAAGATGTTTGTAGTCCTGTACACACTTAAGCTCTCGACCATTTAAGGTTTTCATAGAGAAATCAGAGTCAATGGTCTGGCAGTGGTTCAAGTACTCAGTTTTGGATTCATTCAGGTACAGGCCTACACAGTTGGCTGCCTTCTCTAATGAAGAAAGTAGAGATTGGGCATTTGCGAGGGAACCACTAATTAGAGCAAGGTCATCTGCAAAGTCAGCATCAGTAAGATGACGGGCCGGGAAGCGGGCCTTTTTGGGGACAGGAATAATTTGAGATGTACGCCAGGGACAAGGACATTGGTTATCAAGGAGACAGAAGTTACAGAGCTTAAGGAGAAGACTGTGGAAGATAGGGTCCTTCCAGACAATTGCTGGAATATTGTCTGGGCCAAATGCCTTAGCTGGTTTGATGTATTTTAGAACGATGGTGAGCTCGTTGATGGTAAACGGGTGTGTTGGAATATCTAAGGGATCAGATATCTTCGTTCTAGGTAGAGAGTGTATTGTAGGGGTAGTAGGTACCTTACCAAGAAGGTTACGGAAATGTACACTCCAGTTGGACATCCGGGCATTACTGGATCCACCTTTGAGTCTAATGGCTGGCTTGGAAGCCTTGCCAGAAATCTCAGAGATGGATTTCCAAGCAGCACTATGTTGTTTAGTGATGTGGAGATGCTTAATATCAGCTATTTTCCCATTAATGTAATCTGCTTCGGCTTGGAGGTAGGCGTTATCCAGTTCCTTTTTAGAAGTTGTTAGTGCAACTCTTTTGAGTGTCGAGGGTTTCGCGTGGTAGGCAAGAAAGGCATACTTGAGCTTTTCACGGCTTCTGATACTATTATGGTGGTACTGGCTGGTTTTCGAGCTGCTGACTTCTTTTTAGGAAGCATTTCAGTTGCAGTTTCTATGGTTGCAGAAGACAGGTTGGAATATATGTCATCAATGTTTCCAAGTTCCAACACATTGTTAGATGAGAGGATCTGGAATTTATTGTGTACTGCAATGGAGTATCTCCCAGAGAGATCTTTATCCTGAGAGACTGCTCTCCAGTCAATAGTTTTCATTGGGTGTGGTGTTGACTTCTTAGAAGATCTAAGACTAAATTTTATTGAAGCCGAAACTATGCAGTGATCAGAACCAACTGTGTTGAAGGAGGAATACGAACGACAGTCCCTCACAGAATTACGCCATTTCTTGCAAAAGATGACGCAGTCAAGTTGAGAGCGTCTGCCAGATGGGTATTCAAATGACCAAAGCTGGTTTTTAGGCTTCATGAACAAGTTATTGGAAGAAAACAGGTTGAACTCGTCCATGAAATCTAATAACATTTCACCATTTCTGTTGGTGGCATAATCAAATGTGAATGAAGCATCTTCAGGACCAATTTTCGCATTCATGTCACCAAGAACACAAAGAAAATTATGCCGAGGCACATTTTCAAGGACTGATCTGAGACTAGAGTAGAATTCTTCAATCACTACTCCAGGTGCTTCATTGGTTGGACTGTATCCGCAAACAATTGTAATTTTTGGATTACCCTTTAATTCAAGAACCATTATCCGTGGTGATATTGATTCAACATTTAATAGGTTGTCCATAGCCTTGCTAGATAAGAGAAATCCGACACCACCGATTGTGGCATTACAAGCATTTTTCGTACCTGAGGATGTAACTAGTTGGTATTTGCCAATTGACTTGTACTGGATTGGATCGCCAGGGTGATGGAATCTGTGTTCCTGCACGGCAATGACGTGAAGAACTAGCCGCACCATTTTCATTTTTGGTCGACCGTAGTTTCAAAGAGGGTGTTTTTCCAACATCAGAAAAAAACGCTAAAGTCACACCACTTTATAAATCGGGTGAACGATCCAGCCTCAACAACTATAGACCAATATCAGTCCTCAATATCATCTCAAAGATAGTAGAAAGACTAGCCTACAAAAAGCTCATAGCCTATCTTGAGAGCAACAGCTTCATCTCATCATGCCAGTTCGGGTTTCGTAGTCAAAAATCAACCCAACACGAGTAGTGCTGTTTGTCGATCATATACGACAACAGATGGATAAAGGTCAAGTTACTGGTTCACTATTCATGGATTTTAGAAAAGCATTCAATACAGTCAACCATGGTCGTTTGGTTCATAAACTACCTTGGTATTCTGAATAATGAACTATCATGGTTAAGCAGCTACTTGTTCAATCATAGTCAAGTTGTCGTATATAATGGTACTGAGTCAAACCCAGAGAGTATCACACATGGAGTGCCTCAAGTGTCAATCCTTGGCCCGCTCCTCTTCATTTTGCTGGTTAATGACCTCCAATTCAAACTACAGAAATGTCAACTTCTTATGTATGCTGATGACACAGTTCTTTATTATTCACATAAAAGCACAACTGTTATTAAATCTGTTGTGAATGAAGAGGCAGAACGTGTGCGACGCTGGGTTTCTGAGAACTGTCTTGTCCTTAACCTGAAAAAAGGAAAAACTGAATTCGTAGTTTATGGCTCGCGTCTATCAAACCAGCCACCCACCCAAATAAAAATTAATGCTGTGGACATTAATCAACCAGACCATTATGAATACCTTGGCATAACCTTAGACAGACATCTCAATTGCTATCTTTGTTATGAAAAATTGTACAAAAGAATTAGCTCAAGAATAAACTTGCTCAGGCGAATACGTCATATGTTATCACCAACCGTAGCCGAATCTATTTACACCTCCATGATTCAGCCACTGTTTCTGTATTGCTACCCAATATTCCAGAGAATGAATAACACCTGGAAACTGAAGTACCAATCACTGCAAAACAAAGCCAAAGTAATTGTCAACGCAAAACTTTCCTGGTCGAGTCTTGAAACCCAAAGGAAAAGGAAAATTGTCTTGGATGTAAACAAAATCGAGGGCAGGCAACCAAATCATCATTATCAGCTGATGAATCATGGAATCGGTACTCGCAGTAGAAACTCTATGATTAGGTTGCCTAAAATGTCTACTTTCGTGGGAGCAAAGCTATTTAATGGTCTTCCCAGTAGCATTAGAAACAAAAAGTCTTTTATTAAATTCAAACGTTCTTATTAAAGATTTTTCTTTTGAAAAGACGAACCTCTAATAACTTATTATTTATACCCTTTCCCCCATTTCATTTGCTCATTTAGATCTAATTTTGCATTATTTGGGTGTAAGCTCTAACTTGAATTTTTCTCTTAGTTTCTTTTCAGTTTTACAGGTCCCTCATTGATACCAGATTATATTTATATATTCCATATCTGACAAGATTATAAATATGCAATAATAATAATAATAACTTACGAAATAAAAACCAGAAGAAAACATACATACATAAGCAACTGCAAAGCAAGGAATACTGCCAAGACCACATGTAGAAAAGCAGTAAAAGATTTTGAGAAAAATCTTTCCTTACAGGTAAAACATAATCCAAAAGCATTCTACTCTTACGCAAAATCCAAGACTAAAACTCGAAATTCCCTCCCAAATCTTTGTTTACATGAAAAAGTTGTTACTAATGATTCTGGAAAAGTGACCATATATATATACTGAATAAATTTGTCTCTGTTGGGATAAGAAGATTAGGAAACTAGATATGTTTTAATGGCTAAGACCACATAGATATATTGTTGCGTAACCTAAGAGATAATAAGAATAACACGAGAACAAACATAAACAAATAAACAAGTTATCTGAACATTCTCAAACATCTTCAATATTAAAAACCCTGCCACACACCCCACTTTCACCTACAAACATTATGTTCCACAAAGAAGAAATTTATCTATCACCTCAAATACTTATCAATCATAGATATTAGCAAATCAAGCAGACCAGACAACATACACGCACACGTTCTTAAAGAAACTCGTAATGTAACGTGCACTCATCTCAACTTGATCATCTGTTCAAAAAGGGTGATCGTTCAAATGCATCTAATTACCGGCTAATAAGTCTAGCCTGTGCTGTAATAAAATTATTTGAGACAATTCTGAAGAATCATACACTTTCTCCAAAATAATTTATTAACCCCATTGCAATATGGTTTTCACCCTGGGCATTCTGCACGTTGAATCTTCTTACTTCTTCTTTTCATTGGCTACTGGACTCATTGACCATTTACCTTGATTTTCAAAAAAGCCTTTGAAAAAGTCCCTCATCCACTTCTTATACTGGAATTGAAAACTTTTTGAAAAATCTTTCAATGGATATACAAGACTTTTTAATGAACGTAGACAATGTGTAGTCATAAGCAGCATCTATTGCGAAACCAGTGAAAAGTGGAATCCCGCAAGATTTTTGTGAAATTAAATCTCGTTACAATAAACATTCTGAGCAAGTTTCATCCCATTATCATATAGGTGGTTGTCGAATAATGTAGATAAACACAAAAATAAATCAATTCAAAATGGTAGCAAAAAACAGTGTTCCACCTGCAAAAACCTAAGTCAGGCGAGGGAAACTAATCAACTATAAACTGGTAGGTACCTGGGCCATCTCTTCTAGTCTACAACGTGACTGCATGCTTCAAATGTTAGATACAAGGGACCAATGTCTTGCTTAACAGACAGTTACTACACCACCTGTTCGAGATTGGTTAGGTTTTAGTATGATAAAAGTAATATAAATTATAACATGATAACATAGCTCTTGTTCTAGCTTCAGCTGGTTACAACACATTTTCTTGAGCTTCTTGACAAAATTTTCCAGATTACTAACATTTTTATTAAAACTTGACATAAAACATGATTCGCCACTCTTTTACACTCTGATGAAAATCCCTTATCCTTAAAAGTTAATAATTCTTTGTACCACCACCACCTTGTTTTTATTTATACAGAATTAAACCTTTGAAAGAAGACATTTCAACAACATTTCTTGTACAAACGAAAACTAAAACAATAGCTAAGTTATACGGCAAATGCAAACGTCAATGTAACATGTTTTACGAATTACAGAAAAAGTAAGACACGAATTACGCGTTTCGTAATTATATTAGAAACAATCACCTCATTTTGTATCCGTTTTTTATATTTTTAGTCATATTAATTTTGTTATGATATATATACTCAATGTAGGTACGGCTTGCCGAAATATATTTGAGTCGGCGCCAGCATTGTAGCTTGTTTTTGAAATAACTAACAAATTTGGATGGAATTCTATCTGAATAAGCGAGTTATTTGGCAAACAAAGCAACATGCGACAATTTGAAAAAGATTTGTTTTTAATTAATAGAATCTTAAAATAATAAATATAGGAAAGATTATACATAGTATAAGTGAAAAACAAGAGATATTTTTTATCGATTTTAAAAACATCAATAATTTTGTCGTAAAATGCATTATAAACATATATGTATATATATGTTCCGTACGGATGCGTAACCGACGTCCGGTTGATCAACCGGGTGGCCGGATATTAACCGGATGTTCAACCGGTGCGCGATAAAACGAAATACATTCGTATGCGCAACCAACGTACATACTTGGCGTTTGAATTTTTAAACGTGTGATGGCAAAGCCGGAGAAGTCTGACGAGTTTTCTTTGCTACCTCGAATCTACGTTTCCTCCCAACGCAAAAAGAAGTAGAAGTGCTGTGATCAGAAAGGCCCTGGCAAAGAGAATAGTCAACCATCTGAAAGGCTTAGAACGACAAAGCCTTTCGCCATTTCGTCAAGAAGAGCTGCTTCCAGCTCCTTGATCTTCCTTCGATGGGGATTAGGGACGCGCTAGTGGTGAAGCTAAATCAAGAGAAGCAGGTACGTACCTACACAGTTGACTGTATTATATGTACTGGAGTACAAGTTTTAACCAGCCCTGTCTAGCCTTTATAGTCAGGGAGCTAGCGGGCAAAAATATGAGTTTCAAAACATTTTGGGGGGACCAATTTTTAACCATGGAATTTATTATTTGTTTGTAATCATAAATTCACTTGTTGGCCATTTTAAATTTGACTGCCACTGACTAGCCGGTTGTTCAACCGGACCGCCACAATAGTAAGTCAAGCATCGGGACTGCCGGTTGAACAACCGGACATCCCGTTGATTAACCTGTATAGGTTACGCATCCGTACGGATGTATATATGTATGTAGTCCTTCAATTTTCAGGGATCTTCCAAAACGTATTCGAATATCGAAGCATCATTAACGTAAATCGATAACTGACGCCGAACAAGTGTGGTCAAACTTCACTAAAGGCGAATCCTAAAAAAACACGAAGAAAATAAGTTTTACGTAAAACCAAAGACCTTATTCATTACAAAATCGCAGCACCAAACCAGCTTTCACACGGCTTCTTATAATGGAATTATCAATTCTGACTGTTTTGCTAAAGGTCACGAGTTGTAGTTACAAAACGTCTTAGCGTACAAAATAACGCCATTAAAACTGTTACAAAATCACAAAAAAAACATATTCCTCAATAGGCTATTCATAGAATTTCATATCCACAATTTTCGTGCAATGAAGAATGCTGAAAGTCAAGAAACCTAATTCTAAAATCCTAATTCGTGCAAAAGAAAGCGTTTCCACGTTGGATAAGCACAAAAAACTAGATACAGTACTCTCAGGTGCTTAATACAAGGGTGGGTGAGAATAAAGGGGGGGGGGGGATTTTCCTCCAGATCTTATAACCGGGGGGGGGGGGGGGTCTAAATAAAAGGGTGGGGACAAATCAGATTAAACGGGGGGGGGGGGGGGAGGTGTTTCTCTCCACATATAAACATATTTTCCACAATAAACGGGGGGAGGGATGAAACCACGTGGCAATGTTTTAACATGTTTTCTTCTCTTGGCACTAAAGTTCACTCTTTGTCGTTTTTAGTAACCGGCAATTCATATTCGTTTTTGTAACTTTTCCAAAGTTTGCCTAAAGCATCTTTTTCTTCAAGTGTATATTTACCTCGGTCAGTTCGTGAAAACGTCCGATCTGACGCCATGTTACGTGTACAAGTATCAATTAGTAATCTTTAGTACTCTGTATAAGAAGTAAAAGTTATTTTAACAAATTCTCAACAACATGAAAACCATTCGAAACAAAAACGAATCAATACTTTTTCGAACATTTTTAACTAAGGCCTGATTACACTGAAAGTTTTTATTTTTATCAGTGAGATACAGTTTTCGTTTTTGACAAAAGGTGAAAATTAATAAACGGGGGGGGGGGGGGGGGGGTGGGTCTTAATAAAATAGGGGGGGGGGGGGGGATTTCCAAAAATTAATAAACGCCCCCCCCCCCCCCTGTATTAAGCACCTGAGAGCAAATTTGTCAACAAGTTCTCTCTTTTTGGCTAAAAACGTCGATTTTTGCTAATCTCTCTGACGTTCGTTTCGAACATAGCACCACTTTGTAGCAACTGTGATTTCATGAATGTTTTTACTCTAGAAGATGAGTGGTTGCACATACCTCGAATAACGGTGGGTGCTTCGGATGGGGATGGAAACCAGTTTTATTGCAGGAACTGATCAACGTTAAACCATGACCAGGCGTTAACCGGTACACGCCAACTCTAAATCACGATATTTAAAATACATTTTTATGGGAAATAGATATGTATGACGCGTTATTATTATTAATTTTTATTTATTTATATATGTTAAGGTTTAACAAAAGAGTAATAGGCATAAATATCGCCTGTAACCCTATCGTAACCACCAATAAAATCTTGTTATAAACACAAAAGTTATGTGATAAATATATTGTACGCCATTACTTCTTACTCTGTAACGAACGAATTGTTTCTCTACAAGAGATATTTTACGTATATATGATGGGCTTTCCCGTCGCCATTTTTAATCTCTCGTCGTCAGTTTTTATCTACATATTAACCTTTCGCCATTTGTTATCAGGGTTGTTTATGCCATGTATGTTTCAGTCCTGCAACTTCAACTTGCACAATCGACCGCATTTCATACAAGTGTGCGGATTACACAAGTGGTGTGCATGTATGTTGGTCACCGCCTTGTCGCTCCCAAATTAACTAATTATTTTTTATAGAATAAGCTAATCACCTAAAACAAATTCATTAACTTTTCAACAGACCTCCTCTTAAATTAATGGGGACGTTTCTTAAATTAGGGTACATTTTTAAATGCTAAAATTGGATGCACAGTTTGAACTAATTGGTAAATAAATATTTTCATTTTAATAGCTTACGTATTGTATTTAGGTGCGCACACGATAGCAATGGCTTCGGGTAGCAACTGTTGGTAAGAGCATTGCGTGTGAAGGTCAACACTGGACAGAAAACTGGTTTGTGACGGATGTGTCTAAGGAAGGTAATTGATAAGAGAATGTGTAGTTATTAAAATGAACCAATTGGTCATTCCCACTAGAATATGAATGTCTCCTCCCGACTGTTACATCATATAATAATCATCTATTACGTTCCACCATGAAATATAAGTAGTCCGGGCTAGACAAAATTAGAAAAGAATTTATTTTAGTTGTAGGTACCCCCAAGGACCCATCTGAACAACATATCAAAAATGAAGAAAAAGAGAAGATGAAGAAAAATTAATAATTTGCATAAAACTAAAATAGTCGCATTCTCTAAACTTGACACAAAATACTAAAGCATCCTTTTGATTTTGGAGATATTTCTTCAACCACGGTCATTAAAATATATACTTTGTATGAATACGATCACTGGATGTTACAAAAATAAATCGTGCAACTTAAAAAATTCAAAATGGTGGATAATTTTTAAAATGACTTGTTTCCTTCATGTTTGATCTACTACAGATTGGCAAGTACGTCAGCATTGCCATCTGAATGGATAGTTTTCACACCCTTTCCCTGGAGCCTGTCACTCGGCAAAAAACATGAACTTTTGTTTGTTGGTACTATTAGTAAAAAAAGCCTGTTTTTTGATTTCAGAGGCATACTTCTAACAAAGTTGACTTGTACACCTATAACACCAGCTGATCGGCGAAGATGGGTTAAGTCTTATGATTGCGATCCATCAAATACAACAACGGAACACAATGACGTTGAATGAGTGATCCACCCACCGCCAACAACATAGGTCGATATTTCTTTGTGTGGTACGGGCATTTCTGTTGCTTAAGTCGTCTTCCATATTGCATCGGCCAATGCAGCCTTGTTTGGCTCACCGAGAAAGTTTCAAACAGATTATGGATTACTAATGAGCTCATGTCTACAACAACTTCAGTGATACCATCTGCAACCATAACCAAACGCTGAACGGGATCAACGTTTACTGATTCACTTTTGCAGAAACCCTGTGACCACCATCTTTGATTTTCAAATGAAAATGAGCATATCCATGTAAAACACTATGAAGTAGTAATAATCAAATTTGAAAACAATGTTCCCCAAAATCAGGTGCCATTTACTAGCATTTACTTGGTTTTATGCAAATTAACCTAATCTATTCAACTACCTTTCTTCTCCATCTTTATATACATTGCTCAGATATTTACTACAAAAATAAATTCTAATTCTGTCTAGGTTAACCTTTTTTTTTACTACATTGACGAGGTTAAACGTAGACAATTAGATATAAAGGAAATATGAAAGGGTATAATGGATGAAAGAAACGCTGGATTTTCATGTCAGGAAAAGACCATTACTGAGGTGTTTTTGGCTCTTTAACATTAACATGGACTCTTTAACATTAACCGACTCTTTAACTGTGTGATTCCATTTGCATTCTTAACACACTAATAAGATCTACATACGTGAATCCATCCGAGTGTAATCAAATCGTATTTATCTTGCACTTCAAACATATCTTCTTCGCAATCAGTTGTGCACGAATCGGGCGTGGCGGATTGTTTGGGGACCACCAGGTGGCTGATACGAAACTCATTGCAAGACTGTGAAAAGAGAGAGAGAACATTCTCAAATAATGCACATAAAATTTATATCATGGTTGGGTTTGTTCAACATCTCTACTATTTCAGCATAGTTTTTTCAACTGGTTGGTGTCTATTCAAGTATGTGTGCTGTGTATATCTATCAGTGACGACATTTCAGGGAATTGTTAAAGAAGTATAAAATTTTAGCCCAGGGTCTTAGTGTTCCCAAACTTTGAATTTCAGTTTTTTACTACACTGATGAAGCAAAAATATTTCATTTTAAATTAGAAAAAACAAAGACGAACTGACACTGAGGGTGTGACTGCTGAGGGTTTTATACAGCTATATATATATTGGTTCGAATTTTGTTTCCATGATGTGAAATAAGAAACAAAAGAAGTTGAAGAACAACAATGAACGCACCAACTTTCCAGTGAGAACCGCACATGTTTCCAGATTCTTTCGCGTGTTGGGTTCAGCAAGTTGCAGGAACCTTTCCGTCAAATCACCAGGGGCAATAACACGTCTGTTGCCATCAATTGATGAATGCAAATCTAAATGTATCTCTTACTGAAAACACTCATTATTAAGTGACTTTTGGCAAACCCCAAGTTACCTTGTCCCTTTAAGCTTTATTATCAATATAATAATTGAATTATTGATAAGAGTTTTTTCTGATGAGCAAACATCATCATACCTTCGAGTTTTAAAGTTTATTTGATACAAAGCAGTAGTTAAGTTACAAATTTATTTTTGAAAAGATCGAAATTACACTTTGTCAAAAACTTTGCGAAAAATCATCATCATCCGTTTTCACGTGACCTTTCACACTCAGAGTGGGTTGCACGATTTCAAAAGATGATATTCCCTTCAATTGTGTGGCATTACAAACATCAAAACAATGTGAACGTATTACTTTCTGACTGACCAAACAGCAAATTTTTGAAAATAAAGAAATATGAAAACGAGACTAGAATATTACAATATCAATATTTCGCCATCCAGAACAGTAGCCAAGGAAAAATGATTTTCAATAAAGAAAATTATGAGATTTACCTGCTGTGGGAGATGGACTTCCGCTATCAAATACAAAGCTTGTAGGTTTATTAAGTCGGTTTATTTCTGGCGGTAAACGGTTTCCATCAGTAACAAGTCCATCATTTGGTGTTAGGTCCGGGACTTTTGGATAAGAAGATAAGTCTACATGAACAACTTCAGATGGTGGTGATTTGATGGGAGTTGGCGTGTTATCATCAGCAAAAATGATTGGAGTAAATTCTTTTTCTGTTTCAATTTTCACTGAAGTTTTCTATGGATAGAAGTCACATAATAACGTTATTTATCAAAATTTATTGCTTGAAGCCTTTACAAGAATACTTTTAAGCTTATTATGTTGTTATTATTTATTGTCATTCATAAAAAATTAAATTGAAAAACACACTTTAAAACGAAAATAGATAAATAATACTTAAAAAATTTTTTTTGCACATCGCTCCTACAAGTTAAAGATATTTACTCTGTTTTTATCTTCCCTTTGCGTTTCTTCCAACACCTCTTCATAGTCTTTTACATATTGCGTGTTGAGCAGCTTTTTTAACTTTTCAGCCTCCTTGAGCGCCACATTGCACCTCTGAATAAATATTTTTTAAATATGGTTAATATATAAAGGTCATTCCATTCAATCAAGACAGCTAAAAATAATTAATTATGTGACATTCCGAGAAAGATTTTTCAACTCCTCAACACAACATTGGTTCAGGTACCAATTTTCAGAGAGTATGGTTGACTCCAAATGAATTGATGACAATTTTGGGGTTGCATTGGAAACTGAATTGCGTGGAAAAGGGATTGGGCACTAGTATCACATCTATGGGACCACAAGGAGAGAAGTTACACTTTTTTGGCATATGAATTTAGACTTGTTTTCCAAATTTCAGCCAAGTCTGAGAAGGTGGGTGTCACGACGATCTGTTTTGATATGAATAAACTAGAACAATATGAAAACCAGAAATGATGTATATACATGTGTGAGTTACATAAAAAAACCCATGGTAAAATACAACACAAGCAAGAAGCCATAGTAAAGCTAACAACCTTTTTAATAATAACTCGATTTTCCTCACTCAGTGTCTTGTACTTTGGATGCTTCGGTAACTTTTCAACCGACAAACTATAAATCACAATAGTTAATGAATACACATACACATGAAAAGCCCTAAAATGATATAATAACCTTAACCGAAATAACTGAAAGAGTAATGCTGTGTTTCATGTACAAAAACTATTGCTAAATAACGTTTACTTTATTGTTGTTGTATTCCTGTAAAGGAACACACAACTTGTTGAATATTACAACCAAGTCAGTAGAATGCGTTAAGCCATTCTCTCGTCTCCCCTGGGGTCATATATAGGACCAGCTATTTTGGGAGGTGGGTTTATGCACACAGCTCTGTTTACGCTTTGTCGATTGTAACCAATTTTTACTTTTAGACAGGCTAGCGTGTTGTCAGTTTTTTAAAATAGAAATTTCATTAATTTTGAAGCATCGATTTGTTGATTACCAACATATATATTTAAAGAAAACAAAAATTCGAAACCAAAAATCTTCTGTGAGAGAATGGGTTAAGTGAACTTTTGGAGAGTGTTATTTATTGTTATAAATAGCTTTATAAAAGACATGATTAGCATGGTGCCTACTACCATAACAAATAAATAAATGAATTGGTTTTAAAAGATTAAACTTAACTTACGTAATCAGCTTCATATAAAGCAGAAATGCATTTTCAATGTCTTCTTCTTTTGTGTAGACAATCGCCTGAAAAAACAATTTTCACAAAGGTAATTCCAAGATTAAACCGTGGACTACCTTTCATTTATCCAGCAATAGCGCAATGGTAATGGCGTTCGGCTCTTAACCGAAAGATTTTGGGTTCAACGACGTGACAGAAATCAAACATATTTTTTTACCCTGTCAGATGACGTACAGCAGAAAATTGAATTATCTTGGTGCTGGCTAATAAAGAGAAAGGGGTTAAAATAGATTCAGCATGATTTTGTTTTCACAGATAGTAAAGAAAGGATAGATATAAAAGTAACCGTAGCAGAAATGAAAGCAATTAAATACACTAAAACTCCGGGTCGAGGTCTTCATGATAATGCTTAATGAGCGTTCTGGAAGCCTCGTTAAAAAAACATACATATACTTGATTTCAAATCACATGTCACCCTTGTCAGGGGGTTAGACTACGATTCATGTTCAGGACGAGAAATTCAAAGACAATCTGTTGAAAGAATGTTCAACAATATATATACACACAACTTGAACTGAAAAAGTTTTAGCTCATCTTCAGAGAGCTGAAATCTGCAAAATGTCCTTTACTGGGTTTCAGAAGTCTCAAAGATATAGGATGACAAGTGAATCACGGTGCATATCTTTGAAAACAACAAAATGTTGGTGTATATATAGAGGTCAACCTCGCTTTCTCATCACGCATCAATGCACATGTTATTAAAGCAAACCAGCTCTTAGGAAAGATACAGAGATCCTATACTTTTCTAGACCCACACTCTTTTAAAAAGCTCTTCACAGCTCTTCATATCTTGAATACTGTGGCGTCATCATTCATCCTCGATTCATTAGAGGCAATCTCATCAAAACAAATCAATGGATATATTCATACTACAAATGCGAGAATATATTTAACGTAGAAAATCAATGTTATACACGTGGTCATAATTACAAGCTCAAGAAACCAGTAGCTCGCCTAGAAATACGAAAGCACCTTTTTACAATTCAATTTGTCAATTGGGCATGGGCATAAGCATCCATGCCCCTGATGCATAGCTGCCACAGAGTTTTAAATACAAAGTTGGTACCTTGCGTGGGTTAACTCACAACTGTTTTCCTCTTTCTGGGGTTGGCGTTAGGAAGGGCATCCAGCCGTAAAACATCTGCACCAGTAAACCATTAGATGATTAAACCTCCATAATTGGAGAAAATCATCTCTTGAAACCGTCCAACCCATGCAAGCATGGAAAGGCGACATTAAAAGGATGACGATGATGATGATGACAAATGTCATTTATTTAAAATGGAACTGTCTGCCTCATCAAATCCTAAATGCTACAGCACTAAATCAGTTTGAAAACAGTCTTGATAAACATCTCAAAGACAAAATGTTTTTATATATCTGATTTTTTTTAGTCTTGTGTGGTTTGTGATAAATTGTTGTGGTAGACAAACCATATGTATTATATATAGGTGGTTGTTACGGATATGGCAGCCGTATCCTTTTTTCTTTGGGTTAGAGGTACGGCATCAATCTGCGCATGCGTAGATTCGAGACAACTTCCGTTCACGTGTTGCTGTATTTTCAGCGCAGCGATGCAGGGATACAGTAATTTTTGACGTATCGCAACATTGTTTGTTAGGAGTACGGCAGAGACTTCCGTACCTTAATTCTGTGGCCTGCGATTTGTGTGCACGGTAAATGACGTACTCCCAACATTGCTTTGTTAGGAGTATATACGGCAGTAATTTCGTTGCAACATTCCTACTTCGTTTCGTTACTATACGAAAGAGCTATGGGAGTTCCAGTACCTCGTACGCATGGCCGGCGATTAATAAGATGTGAATTCTAGTGCTTGAGTAAACACTAATGTCATAAGCTATAAGACTAGACAATTATATCCATCAGGTTATTTGCAAAGGACTAGTGGTGAAATGTTTGTTTTTAACGAGGCTCGCAGAATGCTCATTAAGCATTATCATGAAGACTCGAAATGATAGTGTATTTAATTGCTCCCATTTGCACCACGGTTATTTTTGATGAAATACAGCGTTTTTTTTATTTGTAACCGCTCATTGAACAACTTTGGTCTCGAACCCAGAACCTTTCGATTAAGAGGCGAACGCCTTACCATTGCGCTATCGCCGGATACTTTAAGGGATTTGTGAAAGTTTATCCTCGCAAATATTTTTTATTGCTTATTCGTCGGCGTCCTTTATATTTATATAGTCAGGGCGCTGGTGAACTTTTTTTGTTAATGGGGTACGGACATTGTAAAACATAGTGAAATAGTACAAGGGCAATCACAGGAACCCAAAAATCTTTACTGGACATTCTAAAAATAGCAAATGACTAGTTCCAGGTCATTTTTCTATTTTGTGACGGCACCACACAGGACAAAAATATTTTGTCAGAATTTGATAAAAACTTTTATACCATTCAAAAGACCATTAAAAAAGAAGGAAAAATAAATGAAAAGCTATGTCCCAAAATTTATATTTTGGGAGATATGCGGTATCGAATATTATTAGTGTGTGACGTCATCATTTCACGCGATGAAAACTTTAAAAGTCATGAAAATTGAAAATCTTTGATATTTTTTCGAAAGGAAATTGCCTAAGGAGCAATAGATGCAAGGAAGCCAACATCTTAAAACCAAAATATATTATATTATAATAGTCTAAATATTGATATTCAATTGATTCATCGTCATCACTTTCGTCGTCACTGAAATATCTGTCTCTCCACCGTTGTTTCTTCAAATTATCACAACATTCAATGCATTGACATTAGTCTGTACATTTCAATCCATGAACAAAACACATGCATGCCCTCGTACTGCATTTCGATGTTTTGCAATTGCAGGATATAAGCCGTAAAACTTTGTCGAGAGCCGAATTTTTCAACATCCATTGGACGGACAGCTGGCCATTGTCCGATGTCCCAACCATGGTTTGTCTCCTGTATTGGAGGGAAGTTTGTGATAGGTTGTAAAGACCTTTTTACCACTGCAGTGACATAAGAAACTCGCTTACAGTGACAAAGAAGAGAATCACTCGTAGGCGGGAGTTTTTGGGGCTCAGGTGTTTTCTTGCAGCTAGTAAATTTCAAATAACAAGCTTCGTCGGAATTATTGCAATCTAATCCATACAAACGACATACAAATCTTTTAACCATTGGGAAGAGAGATCAATCAAATATGAAATTGTCACCAAACAAAGAAAAGAAGTGTTGAAACTCTTCATTTTTTCTAACAATTTGAATGCCTTTTTAACTTTCCGATGCCATGGAAGCAATGCTTGATATGTTCGAAACTCTAAATCTGTTTTTATACCAATATTAATTAACATTGGGGACGATATTGTGTCACAAAAGTAAAGAGAGTATGTCGCTGTCAATAGTATGTATGCAGACTGCAGTACTAGGAGCCACATGGTTTGCACACAAGAAAACTTTTGTGTCTGTGTCCTCCTGATTGTTCCGTAATTCAAGTTCTTCATTAATTCAAGCTTCAAGAACTGCGTTTATACAGCTTTGTGGATGTTTCACGTTCATATTGTTCAACACCCTCTTGTAATTTGGAAAATAATGGGAATTTTGTGTTTTGGACGAGCACTGCACATTCATGACCACGTGCCGCCATCTCTGAGAAATAGTTTGAACCACGACAGAAAAGGAACCTGGGTGGTCATGCGCAGAAGGTTGTCATATATATAACTAAAACAAGTTTGTGTACGGTTGCTGTAGTCACTTTGTTATATATATACATATAATATATTATGCTTATAAACCATTACCCAATCATGATCCTATATGATCAATATGAAACTTATATATTGAGTTGAGGCACAGTTAAGATTTCTTGTAAAAAAGATCTTTGTTAAAACCCGTTTTAAAACAACTGTATTGAATGATTTACAATTATAAATCTGCAATATTTCATGCCATTTTAAGGATAATCACCCATCTACACATTGGATATCGCATACTCTGACTAAAGTTTCAATGCTCATAAATATGATGTTTTGTGTACGTTCAAAAATGATTTTTTTAAAATGAAAAATGTTTTTAGCACACATACCATTTTTTCCATTTCCTTTGTAGAGCGAAAGAAACGAATAGGGGGGATATTTACATCAAATATAAAACTGTCGGCTTTATTAATTAAAACTTTCAATCGTTCTTTTGGCTCCATCCTTCCTTCACATATCTCAAGTGTTAACCATACTTTGCAAAAATCAAATTTTTTATTTATTGTGCCACCATTTTTATTATTGTAAAATGTATAAAATACAGAACATTTTCGGAAGCGTCAGCGCGCATTTTTTTTCCGTAGTCCGGCTAAGTATCCTAAGCGGTAAAAGCATCCCAAGTGGAAAAGTATCCTTAGCGGGAAAAGTATCCTAAAAATAAAAAACGTTAGTTTCAAGCCGAGAAGTATCCCTAGCGGAAAAAGTATCCCAAGCGGCCTCAGTATCCTATGCGGTAAAAGTATCCAAAAAACGAAAGCTCAAAAATCCGTGCTAGCTGTTACACAAGACAACAACAAAAAAAGGAGAAAAGAGTTAAAATGGCGGAAAATCGCATGGTTCATGAGTTGAGAAACGAGTTCAACTTTTTAGAAGACACCTTTGAGCTCAAACAACGTGTTGCTGATATTGTTCCACTGCCGGGTTATAACTTAAAATATGTAAAAGGACGCCCTTTAACTTTTAAAACTTGTTTCGAATGCAACATTTTGGGTGAATCTGAAGGAATAAAAATGTTCGTCCAGAATTACATGAAAAGAAACAATGAAACCATAAGATTATCTACGGCTAAACCAAAATCTAAAGGTCCTTACAAGCTTGTGTATTACTACAGATGCCAACATAAAACACGGTAATTTTTCTGATATTCAATTACTTTATTGTCAGAAAATTTTGCGCAAAATTAAATTCCCGCGAAAAAAGTGTTTTCCCTTCATTCGCGAAATTAAATTTCCGCGAAAAAAAACCTTTTCGTCGTTCGCGAAATTAAATTTTTGCACTTTTTTTCGTCCTAGACAGGAAAAAAGAGATCAACATTATTGGGTTGCTCGATAAGTTAACAAAAAATCTTGAAGATCACTACAAAAATAGACTTTTATCTGTAGCCACAGGTAAGTTTGATTGCATATATAGCAGAAGATTCAGAGGATTGGCAAAGGTAAAGAAGGAAGGTATAGGATATAACGTTCCTACGACTGTGGAACAAGCGGCTATGATTAAGACAGTAGAAGAGTTTGGAAATGGCACATTTACCGTAAGAAGTTTAAATAAAGAAAACACAACTTACTTAGTTGATATGAACTCTGGGTTATGCCAGTGTAAAGTAGGAGAAAACGGATCACCGTGCAAGCACCAGTACGTGCTATGGGCTGCAAGGTTAGCATCTTCGTTTAATTTCTTACCCGTTTTCGCAAAAGAAGAGCGCCAATTTTTCGCAGAAATCGCGATTGGAGTTTCAGGTCCAGTTGAACTATATGAAGGTTTACATGAACAAGTTTCTGGCCCGAGTGAATTTAAAGAAATACAATACCGCAGTATGCCTGTTAAAGAAGCCCTACACGGTGACGATTTTATTGAGACCCAAACCACCACCGAAACAAAGAAAAATGAATTAATTGTAGAAGAGTGTGAAACCGCTCTCACTGAAGCCTACAACCACGTATTGTCACAGTTGAAGGCCAACTCTAAAGACCAATCATTTCTGACTAGTGTTGTTAAATTTTCCCACCAAGTAGTCGAGGCACCAGTTTCAAGGTTAACCAGCTTGTTTCACACATTTGGTAAATCTGGGACATCAAGCACACGCATCAAAGCAACTTCTGTGCTGAGACGTGTAAAAAGAGGAAAGATTTTTGTTTAGCTTGAAGCTGTGAAAAGAAGGAAAAACAAATTAGGCAGTCGGTCAAAACAGTCAAAAGGGCAAGTAAAAAAAAATACCTTTGAAGTCAAGCAACAAAATGTGAAGCGAAAGCATTTTCTCTCACAGAACGTTTTAGAGAACAATCCAACTCCAAAAAAAGCAGGGCGCACTATGGGAAGCAAAACACGACATCCTAACGCTGCTCCCCCACCCGATAAAAAAATAAAAACATCGCAATAACACTTTCAAAAACAAGTAATATTAATGACAGACATTATTTTTGATAAAATTTTTTAACATGCTTGCTTAGATTATTTTTCAAATTAAATTTTGCTAAGCATTTGTGACACGAGAACGGCTTTTCTGCTCCGTGTACAGCCCTGTGCCTTTGTACAATTTGTTTGCTGCTAAATTTCTTTAAACAAATCGGACAATCGAATGTTCTCTTTTCCGGCTCCTTTCCACATTTCTTCTGGTGCATTTTAAGCGATTTTTTGCATTCATAATGCTTGTTGCACTCGCTGCAGCACATATTACAGGCTCCAGCTGTTCTTGCCTGAACAGACCGATCTCGCCATTCCTATAAGTTTAAAACAAATATTAAATTTGAACATCGTGTTCATATCGCAAAATTTCATAGGTTTTAAGTGTGCTTTTCCATAAAAAAATATTAATCAGTAGTATTACACATTTGTAAATATAGCAGAAATATAATACGTTCTTTTCAAGAAAGTTAAAACTTTTCACCTTCCTTTGTTCACTGCTAAGATTTTTCCACTCTAGTCCCACGGCTTTACTTGTCTCCCCAAGATCTGCATGCTTGAATGCTAGGGTAAAGAAAATGTTAGAATAACCGGTATAAGTTTTACAATAACCGGTATAATAAGTTTTAGAATAACTGGTAGAATGAGTTTTAGAATAATAGGTATAATAAGTTTTAGAATAACTGGTATAATAAGTTTTAGAATAACTGGTAGAATGAGTTTTAGAATAATAGGTATAATAAGTTTTAGAATAACTGGTATAATAAGTTTTAGAATAACTGGTAGAATGAGTTTTAGAATAATAGGTATAATAAGTTTTAGAATAACATAAGTTTTATAGACAAGTAAAATAATAGTTCACACCAAAAGTTAAATCATCAGATGAAAAAATACAAAAAAAGAAGATCTACTTGGATTGAAATGAAACAAAAACTTACCGCTTGTTCAGAGAAGAACAAGTTATAACCAGTTGATGACCTTTTTGGCTTTTTGGTTACTGGCTGTGTTTCATTGTCGCTAAATGAAAAGCAACATAATCTTCATTTTGTGTACCGATTTATTGGCCTTACTTGGTTTCATATCATGTTATCATAGAGAAACTAAATATTAAAATATCGAAAAAACTTACCCCTCAGATTCGGTTCTTTCTTCTTCCGTAGAGCTCTCGACCATTGGTGCATCCCTACGATGAGTTGAAACAATATTTCTTAGTGTAACCGGATCAGCTAAAAGCATCAAAATTTTTAAATACTAATTTAAACTTTCTTTTACTCTCCCCCCCAGCCCCCCCCCCCCCCCACCTTTCCCCAGTTTTAAGGACAAAAGCGCCTGGTCAACTCAAAAACAACTATGTTACTATGAGAAGGGGACTAGCGGGGTTGTCTTGTTCAAATATGTCTACACAACCTACCTAAGTTTAGGCACTGTGCTGGTACCTTGTCCTATAATGAAAAAAAAACAATAAATTTAATTTTGAACGAAAACGATTTTCTTTTTCGATTTGCTAACATAAACTGGAAAATTATCACAGAAAAACTTTATATAATCAGTTAAACAAATTAAACTTTGTTATAACATTATTTGAATAATTAAAATTAAAAATTGTTATTTATTGTTAGCGCCTAGTAAGCCAACCAACCTTAAACGACTCTATTTCCTCTTATCAAACTATTTTTCTCTTATCAAATGTACTTTCGGCATAAAAATCATGCCGATGTGGCTTATAGTGTAAACAGAAGACCTATCCAATACGTTTTTATAACGGCATAAAAACCTATCCCCAATATATAGTGGTAGTGGACATATTATTATTATTATTTACGAATATTTACAGAGGATAAAAACATTTCAGTAAAAATCATAAATTAATACAATATACTGTTATCAATATGTGTCCTCATTGATATAAATAAAAATACGGTGCAATACACGTAGTATTAGTGTAAAAAAATTCCTTTAGATGAAACAACATCATGAAAACAATAGCTAATAGAAAGGCGCGTTTTCTATCCATAAAGCCACATAATGAAAATGTGTCATAAATAAACAGAAATGACAAAATAATTGCATTGTGGAATTATCGATTGAAGCACGTGTTTCATAATAAAATGTTAATTAATATAATAAGATCCATTGCTTTGTAAGTTGGCGATTGAAATACAAAAATATTAACTAAATATTTTTTGGATTTTAATTTATAAAACAAATTATACCATTTTCTATTCTTCGGTGTCTTTCCCAGTAATTTCTTATTTCTCTAAACAATTAAAAATAAAATTAAAATATGTGTTAATCACAGCCTGTTTTTAACTAAAGTTCTAAAAAACACTAACCAATTATAGTCCACCCAAGACCTGTCACAAAACCTCTGATTGTCTGTATTTTGAAGTACTTTGAACATGGAATACAAATATTAACGCCAATTAAAAAACACTAAAACTTCTCTGTAATAATAATAAAAGCAAATAATACTCGCAAAAGCTCTATGGCTGCAGCATCTAAGTTTTGAGGATGATCGGAAGACATTATAAAAATAAATAAAAACTTGGAAAAAACTATAATATATTACTATTAATTAAACGGACTTGGTGTGGAACAATTATATATATTACATACTTTTTTGTTTACAAAAGCGCGGACCGAAAGCAACATATATAGAGCAGTGTACAATTTGACACGAAATAACTCTGAGGATACTAACTCCGCTTGGGATACTGAGACCGCTGGGAATTCCTGCTTCAAAATTTCAGGATATTTTTCCCGCTAAGGATACTTTTCCACTTGGGATACTTTTACCGCTTAGGATACTTAGCCGGACTACGGAAAAAAATGCGCAGCGTCAGCTTCAACGTTTGTTCTGAGACAAAACAAAACAAGAACAAATGTAATGACCATGAACTTTGAAAAAAAAATACTAGGTACACTGGCCTCAACCAAAATAATCTGCTACTTATAAAAAAAAGTGTAACTAAGGTGACCTAAACAGCTTTTCAACGGTGGTCGTAAACAGGATATTTTCTTCAATATCTCCTACTACTTTACGTCAATCAACGAGAGATAAATAAGGGAGAAATAGTTGGAATTCTAACAACGCAAAACAAATTACTACAGTAACGACTCCCGGAGGGGAACTAAATTTCGCCGCTACCAATTTTCGCGAATTGAAAAGATTTTGATTTTTCGTGGCTATGATATTCGCGGTTGCTGAATTTAAAAATATATTTTTATGTTTATTTTAGCGATCTAAAATGGAAACCGTTGTGCGCTATTAAAACATACTATGTTTATGTAACAGAAATGATAAATTCAAAAGCGTTATGATCACCATCTCCACCTGACTTCACCTCAGATTGCAAACCATCTTCGTCACTGTGAAAAGCTTCATTATCCTCAGGCTTCCATTTTGACTTTGGCTCCCTATCCTCGCACTCCCGTATTCTATTCTATCTAAAAAAACAATCAAGTTCTTTCGCTATCAGAAGTTTTTAGAGGAGCTCTATGTGGAACCGAAAGATAATCTGATCATGGCAACTTTCCTTTCCGTAACCAAATTAAATAATAATATGGTACCAGATGAACTTCCACAGCCGCAGGCCTGGTTACAGGGCCGGCGAAAGGGGGGCTCTTTCAAAGCAAAAAATTTGATGCGTTAACACAAAAAAATCTAAAGGTTAGATAGAAAAGTGGCGTTGCAGCACAAATCACATCAATTCTGCCAAAAGCCGTGGAGACACACTACCACGGACACTCGCTCAGTCTTTCCGTCAAAGAGGTAACGAAATCATCAAGGATGCGAAGTGATGTAATGAGAACAGTTGGTGAAGTAACAACACTTATAAAGTAGTCACCAAAGCGAGAAAAGTGCTTGGTAGCATCAAGGAGGTTTTCGATTATGAAAATGAGAGTTATAAAGACAATGATTAGAGCAACCGCTTTTAACAGAGTGATGAACCATTATGATGCATTGTACAAACTTTGGGATGAATGTTTAGAAGGGAATTTAGATCGTGAAACCCGTTTCCGAATAATAGGATGCCAAAGTTTCTCTAACAGACATAAGGCACAAGAATAATCTATCAAAATCGTTACAGAAAGAAAGTATGTCTGCAGTTGAGTGTCAAGAAACTGCCTCCTTGACTGTAAAAACTTTCGACAGAATGCGATCCGACAGCTCAGCGGACGTTTTTTATGAAAGTGTTAAGAAAAAAGTTTCGAAATTTTGTTGAAAACCCAGTTCTGCCCAGAAAGAGAAAAACCCCAAATTACAAAAGTATGACAGGCCACTTCAACGTGGACAGATGCACAAGGGGAGCCGACTCGTATCATCTAACGTTACCGGAAGAACTGTATCGGGGATCTATTTTAAGGCATTGTACCTTGTAAATCAATGCAATTAACGAACTATTCAATCTACAAAGTCTTTTGCTTATTGGAAAACCTTCTCTTAAACGCAATCAACCCATCTAATTCTGATGAGGAAGAAGACGACGTTTTAAACATATATAAAGATGAGATTGATTTTCTTGCACTAGAAGTCGAGTTGAGCAAAGCACAAAGGCTCAAAACTTGGCTTGATTCGAGCATGAAAATCAATCGCTTTAATGCGCTTGCCATTTTAAACATTTAACTGACACAATTGATAGTTTCAACACATGTATATCAAACTTTTATAACTGTGTCGTGAATTTTAGTGCGTTTTTAAGCAAACCTAGAGGGAGAAATTTTCAAATGTTTTTGCGGCCCCTCCATTATAACATGTGTGCCCAAAAATTCTTGAATCTGATTGGTTCATAACTGAACTGATTTTATTTTCGCGCGAGAACTAGCGAAAAAATAAATTGAGCCAATGAAAATTCATTATTTTTATAAACAATTTCTGGCTAAACAAGACTTTTAAACAAAAAACATGAACCAAGAAGAATTTTTAAAATTGTTAGAGCAACCCAGTTCAATAATTTATTAAACATTGTGGGTGTCATCCGAAATTGTTTATATATAAAAACATTTATAATCAAATAATTTCGATTCGATTTATTTAACAAATCTGAGCGACAAAAATTCTTGAATCTGATTGGTTAAAAAACATTGTTCGCCCGAACAAAAAATTCATTCGCTCACTACCATTTACACGAGCGAAGAAATCTAAGCGAAAACCCGCGTGCTAAAATCACATGGTTTTCTAAATGATATTGTTCAAAATGGAAGGAAGTAAACGCGTAAATTTATTTCTAATGTTAGTGCTATTAAGAAAGAAAATAGAGTCGAAATGACGTTTTTGGACACGACAAATCAAAAAAGTGCATAGGAAAGGGCCTAAGGTACACACAATGCAAGACGATACAAGCAAATGTTTATATGTTCAATTAATATTGTTCTTCCAAAAGAGTGTTTTGGCGAATGAATTATTCCTCATCGTCGTTATTTCGAAGATGTTGCGGATTGAAACTGTATCTTCATTGGCATGTGCTACTTCTTCTATCACTGTCGCTATCATAGGCACGTACAGCGCCCCACTGACGCCGCTTTAACGCTGCAATACTTAAACAGTAAATTCCACATTGCAGGAACACTCGTCGCTCTAGATTCTTCTGAACACTTGGACATTATTGATCGTGGGGCATGCTGGGAGCTCAATGGAGCCATTCGACGTTCTACATAGATATATGCTGACATTCGCAATATACACATCGACTTCCTTAAATGAACAACTGATAAAACTTCGGGGAATCGTGGATTTTAAACGTGTCCAACATCAACGAAGGCAAATAAAACAAACTTAACTTGTTGTAAACTCATCTAGATCCAAGATGAAGTCGCGACAAATGCATGTGTGAACGTTGTACTCGATTCATGCTTTAGACTGCGAATGTCGATACACAACGGGCCGAGTGTATGAAATCTCTAGCGGATGTAGACTGAATTTCACATTCAGCACAAACACTAAGCATTAATTTATGCTTTGAAGCCACCACAAAGTCGTGATCGGGAAGTCAAACTTCGTAATGTGCATTATGAGTGGTGCTTGGCGAGTTGCCAGCTGTTATTCCGAGTGATACTTTCGAACACAGATTCAGGCCCAAACAACGTCAACTGCGGTGGAGAAGTAACTCCTTATCTACAATGTCAATGTCCCTTGACACCATCTTAGTGTCACCATTAATCTTAATCTTCTCCGGCAATAGCGCAATGGTAATAGCGTTCGGCTCTTAACAGAAAAGATCTGGTTTCGAGACCATGTTATCACAAAGTTGTTTAGTGAGCGGTTATAAATAAACAACGGCGTATTTCATCAAAAATAATAAATTAAATACACTAAAACTCCGGGTCGAGTGCTTTATGATAATGCTTAATGAGCGTTCTGGAAGCTTCGTTAAAATCAAACAAATGGTATAGGTTTTTCACATAATATCCCGTTCTAAAACTCAGCTTCATAAAGTGACTCCATAGAACCGAAACAATTATAAGCAGAGATTCTTCATAGTCTCCTACAAAATCTTCAATTGATCAGAGAATATATTGATTTTCTGTAGACCGGGGGTTATTTGTTTCTATGAAAAAGATTAAGGCATAAACAATATTTTTCTCCATAAAAAACGATTATAACTTTAATACTGTCAATTACACGGCATACTTAACATGAAATTATAAATACACTATATACACGCAGATTCAGCGCAGATAACACGCGGGTTACCCAAACACCTCTTGTGATGCATACACGATGTAGAGAAACCCATCCTCGTCTTTATCACATCGATAGAGGTTGCTGACCAATTGAGAAGATGAGCAAATCTTGTGGCCGTTGACAAGCAGAAATAACGTTTGTGTCGAATTCAGTTGCAGACGCTTTCTGAGAGGGAATGAAGACTTTATACAGTGAAGTGATATCATGTTTCTGAGGTCAAGGTTGAGAGAGAGATGGAAACACTTTTAAAAGTCTCTGGAAGTACCACACTCAACTTTATACCTTAGTGAAGTGATATCATGTTTCTGAGGTTAGGGTTGAGAGAGAGGGATGGAAACACTTTTAAAGGTCTCTGGGTGTACCACGCTCAACTTTATACCTTAGTGAAGTGATATCATGTTTCTGAGGTTAGGGTTGAGAGAGAAGTGGAAATACTTTCAAAAGTCTCTGGAAGTACCACACTCAACTTTATACCTCAGTGAAGTGATATCATGTTTCTGAGGTTAGGGTTGAAAGAGAAGATTGGACTAAAAATCTTTGAAAGCTAAAACTATTTTTGAAACAAATATAACTGATCACAATGGAAATCAAGTACCTGATTATACTGTTTAAGGTTCCAATGGTCATATCGAATGGAACTAAGTACTTGAACTTTTCAAGAACTGGCAGTGCTTTTTCATGTTTGTATCTTTCAATGATCAACTAAACGGAGACAATTTCTACAAAAGAACTACAATAGAACACCCGAGAATTGAAGTCAATCTCTGATTGACAGTAGAAACCAAATACAGTTTTATCAAAAGAGATTTCAGAACCTTTGAATGTGTTCAAAATATGGTGTAAATAAGGAAAATGTTCTAAAAAAAAGCTTCACACCTATCAATGTTATAAAAGTGTTAATACAAGTTAAATTGACTTTTCAAAGTTATTGTTTACATCCATTATCGTGAATGAATATAAGCAAAAACAATGTGAAATAAGAAAATTGACTGATTTGGTGTGAATTTAAGTTTTTCTTTGAATGAGTAAGTTAAAGAATAGCAACAAAAGGGCTTTTACATAACGGTATTTTGTCAGGATATTGGAATAACAACAAAAGAATTTCGCATACCGGTAACTTGTCAGGATATTGGGAAGAAATAGATTCTGTGTCTCTTTTTCGCTGTACTGAAATTAATTATTATTCAAAATTGCTAAAAATTGATGCAACATAGAAAACTATTCAATATATATATATACTTGAAATGCTTCATATATTCTTGCTAACATGTTTCGGCTAAGCCTTCATCAGAACAAAGAAAATATACAAATCTCGTAAATATAAATAATATATACTAAAAATATTTTTTTTTGCGTAATCGTAATTACAACAAGAAATATTGAAATGTGCGAAGTGTCGGTTTCTAATGATGGCCAGAACTTAGCCGAAACATGTTAGCAAGCATTAAAAAGTCATTTATCTGTTTGCATCTAATACTGGAACTAGTTTAACACAGATCATTAATATTAGGCCATGTCAAAATTGACAAAAGTATCACTTTTCTCTAGACTTTAGTGCACCTATATAAAAATGTTGCTGTATGTATCAGCTTCCAGGAATGGGATGGTAAACGGCCTCTATCGTAATGTAAGGGGTTGTTTCAAGGGGTAAAACAGGGGGTATTGCCAATTTTTTTACAATTTCCAAAATTTCATTGATTGACATGTTTTTGACAATATGAGAAGAATTTAGTGGTATTCTTGGCTAAATTGTCACTGTGGGGTTGTCAGATGACCCATTAAACATTTTAAATTTTTTTGGAGGGATATCAGGTGGGATTCCACTACGTTTCGAAACTGCCGATTCGAAACTGGCCGTTTCAAAATTGACGAATCGAAACCGGACGGTTCGAAACAATATTAAAAGATTTTTCTTTTACGATTAGAATCCAATTTTTTTTTTATTACATTATCAACAATTTTATTTATTATTATTATTTTTTTGTTTTTTAACGAGGCTTCCAGAACGCTCATTAAGAATTATCATGAAGACCTCGACCCGGAGTTTTAGTGTATTTATTTTCCCATTTGTGCGACGGTTATTTTTGATAAAATACGGCGTTGTTTACTTATAACCGCTCACTAAACTAAATTTGTGATAGTATGGTCTCAAACCCAGAACCTTTCTGATAAGAGCCGAACGCCATTACCATTGCGATATCGCCGGATGAACTGTGGAGTTTTCCTTAATTTTTAAAGATCACCTAAGCGATAGAAATCTTATAAGCTAGCGTCTGTGCACGAAAACGTAGATTCTTAGAACAAATGATGACGTATTTAAGCTATATATTATAATATATCTTTATTTCTCTTATGATGCATTATTAGGCACGTTTGTCGCAGAGATTGTAAGCAACAGCAAAAACTCTTTTTCATGTCTGTTGTAGCCCTGCGTTAAATTGGCTAAGCGCCTCTGGAGCGTCAGTGTCTTCATTCGAAATCGTTAATTTAAAGGTTCTCCTGCCATAAAACTTCTAATTTCAGTTCTTGCAAGGACATCTTCCAGCTTTAAGCTATCGATTAGCTTCCAGACTGTCAGATGGTGATGCGACATGCAGTATTTTAAATATTAGATTAATTTCCGTGGTAAAATGCTAACTTCGAACAATCAAACAAAAGCTTTCATGGATTGATTTCTATGACTCATTGCTAGCTTAGCATAATTATTTCCCGACTGACCTGACTTATTCTCGACACTATTTTATGGCCATCCTAAACGCCTTTCTTATCATAAAGTAAAATGCGTGGATATGTAATGAGACTTTCTATTCTATTTGTTTTGTTTCTATGGTTATTGTAAGGGTACAGATATTTATGGAATATTTTCTTTTCGCCATCGTATCTCTGAACCTCAATACTTAAAATTTCATTTGATAATCATTCATATCAGAGAGAGCTCTTATCATAAAATTTTTATTGAACAAATACACACAAGCTCCGTCACAGGAACGTGCGGAAACATTCCAAATACATGTCGCGGGGTCGCCTAAAGACAACCGTAATAACGTTCCAAGATAAACAAACCACGTGATTGATTCGTGACTTGAATTCACGAATTTAAAAAACATTAATAGAATTTGAAAAAACAACGAAAAACAAAATTATTTCGAAAATTAATAAAAATTTAAAATACCTAAAACAAAATTATTTCAAAAATTAATAAAAGTTTAAAAAATATAAAACAATATTGTTTCGAACCATCCGGTTTCGAATCGTCAATTTCAAAACGGCCAGTTTCGAATCGGCAGTTTCGAAACGTCTGTACACCATCAGGTGGTAAATTTGGTTAAAAATTACAAAAGTTAGGCACATTTATCTACTGAAAAACAATTACAAAAGTATTGCTGTTCTCAAAACATTAGTGCACCCATAAGAAAATGTTAATATCCATCTCAGCTTTCAGGAATGGGCTGGTAAATGACCTCTATTGGTATGTAAGAGGGCATTTTAGGGGTAAAACTTAGGGTACTGTACATCTGCAGATATTCTAAATTTCCATTGATTTCGAGTATTTCTCAATTTCAAATTGTAAATCTTATTTTTTTGGCTGAATTAAGACTCTAAGGTTGAGAGCTGAAATTCTTTTGAGATTTGTGACAAAATCAGGGAGTAAAATTTATTAAATATTGTAATATTTGAGACAAATTTGGCATATTTCCTCCCTAATTAACAACTACACTTGTAATCACTGCTGCAATATCATAGATTCAACTTTGAAATGTTAATTAATTCAGGCATATTAGTAATAGGATTGCAAAAAGCAGGAGTGGCGCCAGGGTTTTTCCGGACAATTTTTTCAGGGTTTTTTCAGGGTTTTTCCATGAAACTTGATATCTTGATAATTGTATTAATCACAAAAAGGAGCTAACGTTAAAAAATGTCAGTATTTTGTTAATATTGCTTTACTTCCGACGGGTGGGGCTGAGAAGTTCCGATGGGGGGCTGTACCTCCCCCTAGCCCCCAACTAGCGCCACTCTTGGCAAAAAGGAAAGACTTTCATTTTAAAGGGTGACTTTTAGCTCAGCAGGTGGTAAATTATATGAAATTTTTGAAAAATTCGGAGGCAATATTCTCAGAGTACGGACTAAAATTTTCTCTTGCTGGTGTGCCATTGTTAATTTTTCCATTCTTGAATCTTCTTCAAATCCTAAATAGGTTTAAAATTATGAATTTTACAACAAACTAGAGGGGTCAGATTCTAACCTGAGATAGTAAAGCTGTTTAAGTGATGTAAAAAACATATTTAAAAGCATAGTGATATAATGTTTAGTGTCTCTTTACTCGGTATCATTTTCAATATCACTTATCGTACCAACACTGTATTCCTCATCACCACAGTCTTCTGCGGCATCATCATCATCGATGAGAATTTCCTCAACAACAAAGTCATCTACAATAAAGGGGAGCCAAGTGTACCAGCAGAAAGTAAAGTCTGTCGGCATTAGCAGAAATGTCCTTGGAAAACTGATCTCCTACTTATCAACCACAGGGAGTGTGATTGACTATGAGGAAGTTTTGAGGTATCCTTTGTCACTAATACCATTTAGCATATACCATCCAGATGGAGAAAAACGTAAATGTTACAAGGCAGAGTTAGTTCCTTTGCTAGTGCCCTGCGATGACAACCATTCACTCCATGGTGCCAATTCCAACTCTGCATACCTATTTGATGTCACGGCTGGTATCAAATTAATGGTGTCTGAGACCTTTGAGGCACTTACATGCCAATCATCATCATCATCATCATATCCGGAGCTTAGATTATCCTGCTGTCTGTGTCCCAGCAGCTGGGGTAGACAGCAGTCGGCAAGCACGTCGCCAGTCTTCTTGGTTGAGCGGGCTTATCCGGGTAAGGTTGCAATCACGAACATCAGCGTCAATGCAGCTTTGACAAAATTTGATTAGTCGTCCACGATCACGTCGTCCAGGGAGTGGAAGGTCAATCACCTCTTTGATGTACTGAGATGAACACTGTACATGTCCATAACCAGCAAAGGCGGCGCAAACGAAGCTCACTTAAAATGTCAGCGACACTAATGTAAAGTTTTTATATCACAAATTGTAAGAATTAGAAATTTATTTATCAGCTTACCCTGTATATATTGTGTTTGTAGTTATATATAGCTATTTAAAATATTCTATGTTAAACTCTCTCTTGTAAACTCTCTTCTTATACTTGTATTCTTTTATAAGTGTCTAAATCCGTTTTGAATATACTGTATATGCATTGTAATGTCGTTAATCCGTTTTAATGTTTCATGTCTATTGTTTGTATGTATGTGTATTAATTACTGTTAAATGTAATTAATGTTTTTAATGATGGCATTATGTTTGTGATGTCTTTACTGTCATGACTACGTTTGTTTAGTATGCAATGTTTTGTTCTAGTTTTTAATGTTATTGTAGAGTTGTCATATGGATTGTCTATGTTAAAGTAACCATGTCAATTTGCTGACCTAATGTTAAATGTTTTGCATGTCTATCAATGTTCCTTGTATTGTGATTGCTGTTGTATTTTGATTGGTTAGGATAGATTTATATTATTCCCTAGCTAATTTGTAAAGTAACCCACTAATTTTGGGGTGTTGACTTTTATTTTACAGAAAAACTTACTCACCATGAACACTTGATTTGAGAATTTTGTTGTTGATTTGAAATGGAAACACTGCTAAAATTTGTCACGTATTAAAGTTGAAGTTTTGAATAGCACAAATCATTCTATACACACTCACTCACACATTCACACTTTGCAGCTCTGGACAGGAATATTGTCCAGCCCTTTTGCATAGGCGAGCTGGTAAGATTTGTTTTCAATTTGCAGGTTTTGTTTTGTTTTTCTTATTCTCACAGCTCGTCATTTTTGCATTTGTTTTCAGCCCCACTAGGTTAATTTTTATAAGGAACATATTTAAGAATATTTAATATTTAATTTAATATATCTTTGTATAATTTATTTCAGTTTAAACGGTACAAATTGGAGCTTAAACCTGTTGTTTTCCTCTGATTTCCCGTTCAAGACCTAAGCCTAAGTTCCCCTCTCCCGTTCTAAGACGAGCAAAAGGGAAAAGCTTTCGTAGGCAAGCTACGTCGCCCTACAACTAAGTTTGGTCAATAGCTTTGCAGATGAAACTGAGTCACTAGGTTTTGTACCACAGATCCACCAAATCATGGCACGATCGTTTCTTTGCAGACGTTGGAGGACAGTTACTGTAGGAGCCCATGTCTCACAACCATACAATATCACTGAACGGACACAAACAGAGAAGATCTTTCCAAGGGTCTTAAGAGAGATATGTTTCGACGTAAGCAAAGGCAGAAGTTTTTTGAATTTGCCCCATGCAGCCGAGCACCTAGTTGTGGCAGCAAGGTCACATCCGCCACCCGCACAAAACATGTCACCAAGGTAACAGAAGGAGGGATCCACACAAATCTTCACACCGTCAACATCAACTTCCTCAAGTGGCCTACCATCAATAGGTCTGACAATACCGCAACATTGAGGACACGCATAGTTAGGATCATCCTTCAATCTCCCTTTAATGCCACTGCACCGCTTGTGTATCCAACAGAAGCACTGTGAACACATAATAGATTTGGCGCCCACACCACGTCCGCAAACACCACAAGGAAGAACACTGGAGTCACGTAATGACCCGAAACAACTACCAGAAATCATGAATTTGGTTTTGTTACAGTTGACACGAAGCCCTTTCTGTTCCAACTGTTAAAGATAATTCCTTCAGGGTGTGGCCGAGTTAATCTCATTGCTGACAGCTACTGAGAAAACTCTATCAAAGATGCTAGTACAAGGAGAGAACGTGGGATATCCTTCAAGAATCGTCAAGTAATTGTTAAGTCTGAGAGGTTAAGAGTACCAGCAGACTTCCATGGTTTCCTTTCAGACGGTGACAACAAGAATCGCATGATCGAGTTGATCTTCCTTATGATTGAAAAAAAAAAAACTAAAGTGCTGAACCAACTGAGATCCCCTGAAGTATTCCTGTCATCAGAAGGAAAATGTTGTCGCCTAACTATTTCTTCAACAGAGAACGTTGAGGCACCTCGTAAGCGACCGGGAGCAACCATACAACTCTAGTCAACGGACAGCCAACCGGTTCACGACGCACCCCAGGGAGGCCACGGCTACGCTGGGTAGATGGCCTACGCTGTTGGACAGGCTCCACAGCAGTCACTCTGGTTGACGAGGCGACGGCCCGCTCGCCCATCCTACAAAAGAAACAGCCAGCAAAATCTTCAATGATGTTGCACAATCATAGTCTAAAGGCGCCAGTGGCGTGTGACGTTGATTGATTGAGTGTTGAGGAAATTCTCTTCTATGATGATGATGCCGCAGATGACTGTGGTGATGAGGAATACGGTGTTGATACGATAAGTGATATTGAAAATGATACCGAGTAAAGAGACACTAAACATTATATCACTATGCTTTTAAATATGTTTTTTATATCACTTAGACAGCTTTACTATCTCAGGTTAGAATCTGACCCCTCTAGTTTGTTGTAAAATTCATAATTTTAAACCTATTTAGGATTTACAATGGCACACCAGCAAGACACAATTTTAGTCCGTACTCTTAGAATATTGCCCCCAAATTTTTCAAAAATTTCATATAATTTACCCCCTGTTGAGCTAAAAGTCACCCTTTGAAATGAAAGTCTTTCCTTTTTGCAATCCAATTACTGATGCCTTAATTAACTAACATTTCAAAGTAGAAACTATGATATTGCAGCGGTGATTACAAGTGTAGTTGTTAATTAAGGAGGAAATATGCCAAATTTGTCTCAAATATTACAATATTTAATAAATTTTACTCCCTGATTTTGTCACAAATCTCAAAAGAATTTCAGCTCTCAACCTTAGAGTCTTAATTCAGCCAAAAAAATAAGATTTACAATTTGAAATTGAGAAATACTCGAAATCAATGGAAATTTAGAATATCTGCAGATGTACAGTACCCTAAGTTTTACCCCCTAAAATACCCCTTACATACCAATAGAGGTCATTTACCAGCCCATTCCTGAAAGCTGAGATGGATATTAACATTTTCATATGGGTGGACTAATGTTTTGAGAACAGCAATACTTTTTTAATTGTTTTTCAGTAGATAAATGTGCATAACTTTTGTAATTTATAACCAAATTTACCACCTGATATCCCTCCAAAAAAAATTTAAAATGTTTAATGGGTCATCTGACAACCCCACAGTGACAATTTAGCCAAGAATACCACTAAATTCTTCTCATATTGTCAAAAACATGTCAATCAATGAAATTTTGGAAATTGTAAAAAAATTGGCAATACCCCCTGTTTTACCCCTTGAAACAACCCCTTACATTACGATAGAGGCCGTTTACCATCCCATTCCTGGAAGCTGATACATACAGCAACATTTTTATATAGGTGCAC
Source organism: Candelabrum cocksii (assembly GCA_963930725.1). NCBI lineage: Eukaryota > Metazoa > Cnidaria > Hydrozoa > Anthoathecata > Candelabridae > Candelabrum > Candelabrum cocksii. The sequence goes on along the minus strand of OZ005677.1, from coordinate 1,328,691 downwards.
TAAAGTGATACTTTTGTCAATTTTGACATGACCTATATATATAGAAAGATATAATATATAAATGCCAACTTGGCCCTACCAACTCAGCCTGTAAACTTGGCCTAGATTTCCGATTTATGTACAAAATGAGGACTCGACTCGACTGTTTTGGCAGGAACTGATACTTTTTTTGTGCAAACTAAGTTTTCTGAGGTTTCTAGAATTAATAAAGAATATAATAAAGTTCCGATTGGTCAGATATATTGGAATTTTATTTCAGGACAACAATTTTGCCTTGTCTACATTGATTAGACAAAATATGAAATAAAGAAACAAAGCAAGTTCATTTTGTTCGTTAAATTTTCCTAACATTTGGACCTAGTTTTACTATGAAACTCTGTTATGGGTGATCTTTAACCTGGTAACAAAGTTGGCACATGCAGTTCGAAGTATACTTTCGTTTCGCCAAACAGACGAGTACTCATTTTGTACATTATCGACACAGCCAAATCAATATGGCTGCCAGCATTCAGAAATCTCGCTAATATACCAACAAAAAGTCTTCTAAAGATATCATTAGCAGACAGGCGCGGATCTAGAGGTGGTCAACATGGCCATTTGACCATAAAAACATTTTTAAGCTAATTCATACTTTTTGTTACTAAATTCTTGAAACAACCTCTATTTTTTATTGCTTATCTCATGAAAGTTTTCATACTTCCATATATTTGTATATATTTATCTCTACTATAATGTTAATCTCCGCCATATAAAATATTGAATAAACCTCGAAGAGCATGCAATTCGCATTAGAAGTTGTTGATGGTCACTAGACTACCAGCGCAAATATCACAAAACGTATAGAATTATTTTAAAGAAACAGAAACACCAGTCTAGTGCATTGGTTAGATTTTGACCACCTTGACGCATTTTCTTTGAACTTTTTGATTGGATGATATAGCAAATTCTTTTGTCTAAATTGGTCACATGATTTCCTGACCATGTTGGCTTAAATGATATTTAGTATACACAATATGTATGTTGGTTGGTAACTATAAATAGAAGAAACACAAGAAATTGTCTTAGAACTTTTAAAATTTGTGTGATGGAACTATGTGTTGGACTGTGTTCGTAAAAGCCTTCTTCACTTTAAAGGCTGTTTTACGACATTTCTAGTTGAATGGTAAAAGCACTTCTCTCCTGAATGTTGGGCTGGAAATGTTTGAAATGAAACCACTACACATAACACGCTTCTGCCCGACCAGAATGTCATATTTACTTTCTGCAAGCAACTAAGCAGTAAATATATTGATTCCTTTATGTGAGTGACATATTAGCAACAGCTAACATTAAGCCAGAAGAGCGAGCCCAATTTATGCCACCACAAGTGATGATTATACTTCACATTTTGGTAGATTTGGAGTCTGTCTTCTTGAAGCTCTACTTGAGAGTCTTGGATAACGACGACAGCCTCATAATGACAGCTTTTCGAGTGCCTTGAAACTTATTTACGTGTGAAATTAAAAGCTGAATTTGTTCCTTGAAAACGTCATAGAAAATGAAAATGGCAACATACTTACATACTTGCCTTTGAACGGCACAAAACAGACATGGTGCAGATAAAAACCAAGAAGACACGTTGATGGAATAGGCATCTAGCTTTTGACATGACAAGCCAAGTCAGTCTAGAAGATCATTTGAGTTTGGTTGGTAGATTGCACACATTGTATGGCACTAATCATGCACATAAGGTTCCAGAGAAAAGTGATGATTGGGACAAATTCAGTAACAATAACTTAGTAAAAGTTAGCTAGTATTAGTTATTATTAAAATTAAGCGGAAATTAAATTGTTCAGAGGACAAACTTATCCAAGAATATCGCTATAAACTATATAGCTTATCCGCTCTGGGCTTAAGGTTAAAGATGGGAAGTCCAAACACACTAATTTTTTGGTCATATCTGTTCCAATCTTAGCCATTCAAATGTATGTGATTTAATATGAATTCTACTATCAGTAGCACCAGGAACTGGCCCCCTAGAACGATCGTTCAGCAAGCTTGCCAAAATCTGCTTTATGGAGAAATCAGTTTCTTCCTGCCAATCGCAATCTAGAAGTTTTGTAAATATTCGCTGAGTTTGTTACAAAACGAAAACATTGATTGCAAAAAAACAATGGAAAATCTCCAAAAATGAAGATTGAAAATTATTTAGTTATAGTACATTATTATTGTGGTATTATAAGTAAAGTTCCTTTCCTACTATTTTGTTTATTATTGACTGCCTGTGCTCTAATAAAGTAGTCTTGTGCAAAAAAGTCAATAAGATTTTATTTGTTTTTATGGGGGCACAAAAAATAATTTTGGTAGATATCTTTAATACACAGAAAAAATTCACAGCTCACAATCTTCACTCTATAGCCTGTACCAGATCTGCGCAATAAACTTCCAAGCTCATTGTTCTAAAACAATTATTTTTTCTTATTCCAATTATTTCGTATTTCCTCTTTTATACGCCGCCCTCCAATAAACACCACTCTTTCACAGTTAATGGAGCGAATGAGTCAGCGGCGACATTGATTAGTCCTAATAAGATACCAGAGAAGGAAAATAAAAAGAACTATTGAATTTTTTGGTCCATATTCCGGAGCAAAGTAACGTAAACAAGATGCCCGCCACAAGCAAATTTTTTTCGATTATGTATACCAAACCCTAAAAACGTCAAATCTTCTGACAAGTTTTCAGATCTTTGGAAAAGAATGACACTCAGCAAACTGGTCCCAGAATGTGGTTATGTACACATGCCATACGATTGGTATTGTCCAAGTGTGCAAAAGGATGATCTAGGCAAACAAATCTGCAAGGATTGACACGTTTATTTACCTAGTATTGGCCGCTGTTACACGTCACAGTGGTCCTGCAAAGGTGACGGATGCACTGGAAGTACACTGGCAGGCGACAGTTTGGAAGAAGAAAAAGATAGCGCAAAACAAGCGGAAGAATCACTGCCAGTCCTCAATATATATGAGATTCTGTCCAAGTCACCTTTTTTGGACGCGAGTGATGGAGAAGATGATTCTTTAATCTTATGTCTTCATAAGGGGCTACCCAAAAAGTATATATGTCCTCTGTTCGAAAAAGCGTAGAGTTTTGTACTGGGGGTTGTTTGGGACGGAGTGTACGTATCCAGTTTGTCTATCGATTAAGGTTTTTTCAAATCTGTCAGGTGTCCTTTTTACATGCAGCTCCAATCGTTTCAAGAATGGCTATAAAACTTGAAACACGGCAGTCTTAAATACTGAAATCTTGAAAACGTCAAATGTTTATAATTTAGATTTTTTATACATTTTCAAAGTTGATGGTGTGGTAAATATTTTCTTATTTTGTAGAACATAATTATGGTTTTGAAATCTATTTCAATGCAACTCAGGTTTGTTTCTTAAACCCGCTTCAGTTTACCCTTTTTCCAGTCCATAATGCTTGAGGAAGTTTATAAATATTTGACCATGTTGAAAAAAATCCTAGATCCGCACCTGGCGGACCAAAAATTTATTGATATTCACATGATAGATTGAACAATATTATATTGAGGCAAAAATAAATGAAGCATATAGTAAAGCAAACGTTAAATTCAGGCCGAGCTGGTATCGGCTTAGGCCGAGTTGGCCATACACCAACTGCACGACATAAAATTTGGCAATATATATATATAATTTATTTTCATTATTTACATTTTTACATTAGCATGTTCAAATTAGAATCTTTTAGGAATCATCGACAAAACCAGTTAAAAAGGACAAAGATATGAATCTTACTGTATGTCTTTCTTTCTTTGAAAGGTTTCTCGGACATGTAACCTTCCATCAAAATGGTGAGATTTTTTGCAAACTAAGCAGCCATATTGGAATTATTTGTTGTTGTTTTGATACGCATGCTCGAGATTGTATAACTTGGATTTCTTTTGATAGTTTCCAATCCTCCTTCAGTACACACAACTAAAAGTAAATAAGAAAAAGTTGGCGGCTGACCAAGGATTCTTAATATGGTCATGGAAAAAATCCCATTTATTAGAAAAGGAACAGGACAGACGTTCTATTTTATCTGTCCGGCGATAGCGCAATGGTAAGGCGTTCGGGTCAAAATCGCCAGAGCTTTTTATGCAAAACGCGCTCTATGGAAATCCACCTTAAACCCAAAGGTTCCGGGTTCGAGACCATGCTATTTACAAAGTTGTTTAAAAACCGTATTTCACCAAAAATAACCGTAGCACAAATGTGAGCAATTAAATACACTAAAACTCCGGGTCAAGGTCTTCATGATAATGCTTAATGAGCGTTTTGGAAGCCTCGTTAAAAAACAACCAACATATTAAGCTGGGTATCCAGTTTTTGCAACTTTTTGTTATGTACCAGTTTATTAGCTAAAAAATGTAAAAGTAAAATGAAGCTCTTTAGTAGTATAAAGAACAGGTAGCCAAGTTTCGGTTTAGTTGTGGACATGTTTGTTTGACTGTCTTATTAACTGTAACGATTGGTGCGTGATTTTTAGAATTTCCACATACTGTAAATCCTCTATTAAACACCCGTGGCGTTTATTCAAATTTCGAGGTCAGAGGGGGGGCGTTTATTAGAGAAAGGCGTTAATTAGAGGGAGGCGTTTATTTCAAACTATCAGTTTTTGTATTGATTTTTTCGACTACAAAATACATATCAACTACAAACTATATATCGACTACAAGATCGTCTTCTTCCTCATCTTCATCTAGAAGATTGAACGAAGCGTTTGCCTCTTCAACATCAGATTATGTTGGATCACCAAAAGGATTGGCGTCCATTCCCTCTACATCATGAAGCAATGCATTCTGCTCATTTAAGACCTCTTTGCCAGCTTCGCAAGGTTAAAAAACTTGCGTCGGTGCTAGATGAACAACTACAGAAACAAAAACAAAAATACAAAATATTGGAGATTCATCACCAAGTATCCACATTTTATGTAGATTTGTTTTTTATGTTTTGATTTGATAAATAATTATTTTTACCCAAAAGAAACACCAAACATCATAATATAACAATTTTCTAATAAACGCCTCTTCTAAGGAAGGGGGCGTTTATTAGAGGTAGGCGTTTATTTAGAATTTTGATCTTTATAGGGGGCGTTTATTGGAGGGAGGCGTTTAAAAGAAGGGGGCGTTTATAAGAAGATTTACGGTATATATTATATAATATACAGGTTGTCACAGGTAGACGTAAAGCAGGGAGTTTTTGTTAAATAACATACAAACAAATTGATTATTATTTATTTTTATTATACATAACCGACAGGAGACCATTGAAACGCTACATAAAACAATGAGACGAAAACACTGACGGGTATGTTACAGGCCCTGTTGTGGCCCACGTGTATCCCTATGGGCGGTCCCATCATGGTCGGTAGTGCCTGGTGGGGAGAGGTGTTAAACGTGAACAGTATCTGTCTAGAATCCAGGTTTTAATCTCGGGGTTGTCGGGGTGTACCACATCGGGATGCGATGGCGTTGTTTCACGTGGAAGACACGTTCATGTAACACTATAGGTGGTCTCCCTTGTGGTGCAACCACCGTTGATGATATGCGTCGCGTTGGTGAATAGAGCAGAGTGGACCTGATCTCCGTGAGAGTGTGTCTCTGGTTGAGGATCGGTGACGACAGCAGGGGATGGGAAGCAACCCGGAAGGAGTCCAAGGCTAAAAAGTGAGTTGTAAGCTAAGAACAATGTATCTGGCGGAACTACAGATGTAGAACATATAAAAGCAATACTTGGTCGTAGCGTCATGATATTGAGCTTGGCAAAGAGCAATTAGCAGGCGAGTGACTGATTGGTATTCTTGGCGAAAAAAGTAATTAAAAAGATTGTTTTTTTTCCCGTTGTCATTGTGTCCGGTGAAATAGTTAAATAAATTCTTTCATAAACAGTCATCGTCAATCCACTGCACAATTCGGGTTTAATGCGCATTTAATTTCAGCCATTGTCACCGTTATAGTCCATAGTCAGAGCATTATAGTCGATAGTCAGAGCATTATAATCCATAATTTGCTCAACAGTACGAAAGGCGTAAGGTAATAAAATCAAGCAGTCCGTCGCGGCAGTAATAATGAAGATCGATTCAATAAAAATGGCGTCGTTTCCAATTATGCTTTGCTGTGCATCTTTTGTATTTATATTCTGTAAGTTTCTTGTTTTTGAGTATTTCATATCAACTCTCATAAAAACCGTATAAAAAGTATTATTCAACCGCGTTACTTTTTCGTTCCGAGCAATGAGGTATTGTTTATAAATTTCATACACGCCTTAATTAAGTTATACATTAATTTTGTGACTATGTTAATTTCATGAACGTTGATTTTGCAAAAATTGTAATAAGAAGTAAATGTTAATGTAATAAAAGTAATTTTTTAACGTGGAATAGGGGATTTAAGAATTTTAAAACAAAAGTTGTTTCGCTTTTTTAATATTTATTCTGTTGATCTATTTCTTCATCGCTCTCCTCGCTTTCGTTGGCTCGATCAATGTCCAGAATGTCCTTGAAAATAATTTGTGATGAATCGTCAGAATATTCGGTATTTTCTCGGTGGGCAACCTTTTCTACATGGCTTTTCAGGACTTCCATTGTCGCAGAATTCTGCCATTTTGCTGTCATAGTAATATTGATTTCTAATCCACCTTGCTTGAGTGGAGATGGCTTAGGTGACACTGACTTGATCGTTCCAGAAAATTCAGCGCCCTCCTTTATAGAATACCATACATGGCGACTCATTTCTCTTGCACAAAGCTACCCAGGAAGTATTGATTTTCCAGCAACAACAAAACAATCATGTGGATTATCGAACTCTCTTTTAAATTCGATGGGCTGGTTTAAATAAGGCTTCCATTCACCGTTGTGTACACATGAAATCGAGGCGAGGTAGGCCATTATCACAACCAATTGAATTGGGTGCTAAGCTTAGAAGGTTCCTACTAAGCTTACGCGGAGCAGGTGGCAATATCAATTGACATGTATTACATGGAGTACTGATGGGCTTGATCAAGGCTGAATTGTCAAGGTATGGGTTGTGTCTTGATTTTAATGTGACACGTGGGTCGATAAACTATCTGTATAAACAAATGAACATGACTCGATGGTTACAATGGTTACAACGTCACGACCAAAGATTACCCGTTCAATTTGGAAGGAAACTCGTTTTATCTTTCTGCAAGCAATCGCATACGTTGTTAGCTGACATGACATCCCTGATGAACTAATTATAATCGTTGATCAAATCGCCTCAAAATTTGTTTCAACAGACAACATAACAATGGGTGTTCGAGGCACCAAGCATATTCCGAGAACTGGAGCAAAAAGAGGGATAACAGTTACTCTTTCAGAGTCTCTTAGTGGTGCAATGTTACCCGTTCAGCTTATTTACAAGGGGAAGACTGCGAGATCACTCTCTTCCGTAGAATTTCCGGAGGGATTTTCCTTGTTTTACAACGAAAGACCATTGGAGTAACGAAACAGAATCGTTGAAACTACTGAAAGAGGTCAGTAACACTCTGGAAAACATTCTGGAAAAGATACGAGAAGAAATGGGCTTTCCCATTGACCAAAAGGCTCTATTAACTCTGGGCCTTCAGAGGTCAACAGTCACATGCAATAACAGATGCGATTACAACCTTGTTACAGTCATGGTGCCAAAGAATTTAACCCACCTACTCCAACCACTTGATTTAATAACAAATGGATTGTTCAAGAAAATGGAAAGAGCTGTCTTTAGCCAGTGTCGGATTAAGGCTTTACTGGCCTAAGGCACATTTTTAACATGTGGCCTGAAAATACAGGTATTTTGGACTTATCGACAAAAAGAAGAAAATTTAAATTTAAAATAGAATATTTATTAGTAAAAAATTACATTACCTGACATTTTTGGCCTGGATTTTTGGGTGGGCCTAAGGCATGTGCCTTGTTTTAACTATTGAATTCGATGTTATTGGAATCTCAGAACCTAGAATTAAACATAATAATGCTCCTTTAACTAATATCGAAATCGATAGTTATACATCGCAATATACGTCAACCGAATCATCGTGTTGGGGAGCACTGCTGTATATCTCTAATAACCTGAAATACAAAACACGCAATGATATAAAGATTTATAAATCAAAGGCTTTAGAATCAGTCTTTATTGAAATAATCCAAGAATATAAACATAATACTGTTATCGGCTGCATATATAAACACCCAGGTATGGAGATCAATGAATTTACCTTCAACTATATGAAACCTTTGCTCGATAAACTATCAACTGAAAATAAAGACGTATTTTTAATTGGAGATTTTAATGTAAACCTATTACAGTATGAAGACAATAAAAATATGTTGGAATATCTTAATTTATTAACAACAAATACCTCATATAAATTTACCAACACGAATAACAGATAAATCAAGTACAGTAATAGATAATATTTTTACTAATTATATTTCATCTAATATATGTTCTGGCAATCTCATGGTATCAATCTCAGATCATTTGCCACAATTTCTGATTGATACTTCTGAAACATCAAAACCATCTTCAAAGACACATAATATCTACAAAAGAAACATCAAGAAAATAAATTTAAGTAAATTCTACAAGGATTTTTCTGAACTAGATTGGGACACAACACTAGAACTCGATAAAAGTAATACTAACCAATCTTTCCGCTTGTTTTTCGATCAATTTAACTCTTTTCTTGATAGCCACGCTCCCGCCCAAAAACTAAGTAAGCGGATATATAAACGCCAGTTTAAGCCTTGGATTACTAAGGGAATCAGAGTAGCTATTTGGAAACGAAATAAAATCAAAAACAAATTTATTAGAAGTAAAGACCCTGACAAAAAAGCGGAGTTAAATAAAAAATTCAAAATCTATAGGAATATATTTATTTTTTTTATTGGAGATTGCTCAAAACAAGGCCTAAAAGGCCACTTGCGAGTAAAGAGCTACAGGAGAGGTTAAGCAGATTTAAGGTAGCGATGAACATTAGATTTGAACAGTTGAAGGTTAAATTCAGGAGGAAAGCATGTAGATGGAAGTGAGTTCCAAAGTCTGGACGTACGCGGAAAAAAAACTGTTTTTATAAAAATCCCTACAACAATTTGGAACACAAACAGTCCATTGGTGAGACGAAGAAGACAATCTAGTAGAACGGAGAAAAATTTTGAGAGAAGGTGTAAGAGATGATAGTTCGCTTGAACAACGACCATAAAAAAACTTGTAGAAGAGACAAAGAGACGCTACGTTCCGCCGGTGTGAAAGAGAGTCCAATTTTAAAGAAAGGTTTTCGCCAATTGCATTGCAAACACGCCGTTGAACACGGTCTAACAAATTCAGGCAATTTTTTGGTGCACCTGCCCAAATGTGGCAGCTGTATTCCATACATGGACGAATTGATGATTTGTATAGGTAAAGGACGCATTCAGGAGTGAGGTAATTCATTTCTCGTAAAAGAGAACCAACCTTCATGGCAGTTGATTTAGCTATATTTTCAATATAAGATCGCCATGAGAGGTCGCTGGTAAATATAAGACCAAGAAGACGAAATGAATTGCTTTCAGGCAAATGAGAACCATTCATCAAAATTCGAGGTAAGTAAGCATGATTGAGATGATTAATGGAAAGAAGATTAGTTTTAGATGGATTAAAATTAACAAGCCAATTCTTACCCCATTCAACTACTGTATTGAGATCTTTTTCCAGATCAGAGGCCATTCTAACTTTATCACAATCATCTGATTTATTAAGGTAGGAATACAATGTTGAATCATCGGCATAAATAACGGTTTTAGATGATAAATTGTCAGGGAGATCGTTAATGTACAGTAGGAACAGAGTCGGACCGAGAACTGAACCTTGAGGAATACCAGCATTGATGGAAAAAATGGAAGAAGAATGACCGTTAAGAACCACCTTGAGTTTACGATTGGAAAGGAAAGAGGAGATAATATTTAAAAATGGACCTTTTAAACCATATGCCTTAAGTTTGTGCAGTAGCCCCCGATGCCAGACTTTATCAAATGCCTTGGAGATGTCAAGGGCAACTGCTCGCGCTTCACCAGAGACATCAAGGGCACGATAAAAACGTTCACTTATAACTGTCAAAACGTCAGCAGTGGAACGCCCAGAACGAAACCCATACTGGGAGTCGTAAAAAAAATTATTTTTTTCAATAAATTCAACTAAGTTCAGGTTAATTAAAGTCTCGAAAACTTTGCTTAAGATAGAAATGAGGCTGATTGGTCTATAATTAGAAGGATGAGATCGCTCACCACAATTTTTAAAAATTGGAATAACAGAGGCAAACTTCCAAGATGAAGAGAAACAGGATTCATCCAAACACTTTTTGAAAAGAGCACACAAAACGGGAGATAACTCAGTAGAACATCTTTGAAGTACAATTACAGGAATGCCATCCGGTCCAGTAGCCTTATTAGAATCCATTTTGTTAATAATCTTAGAAACCTTATCAGGAGATATAAAGCAATCATGTAAAGTCTGGACAGTTTTGGAGGAGAAATAAGGGAGATCATGACCAGAATCATCGAAGGTGGAATGAGAACTGAAGAGTTTAGCGAATAGTTCAGCTTTATCCTTAGATAGACTAATGACTTCAGGACCATTGAAAAGTGGAGGTACAGATGTTTTAGAACTACCCCGGACGTTTTTGATAATACGCCAAAATTTGCAAGAACCTATTTCTTTGGATTTGATAAGATCTTTAGTCCTTTCAGCAAAAACAGTTTTAGCTTTACGAACAACATATTTACAATTATTGCGCGAGGCAATAAACAGTTGTCTGTTATGATCAGTCGCATCACGACGGTAGCGATGAAAGAAATGATTGCGATGAGCTATGGCTGCAGCACAAGCTGGAGAAAACCATGACGAAGAATGAGGTTTTAACTGATATTTCCCTGACGGAACAAATAATCGTATTGCTTCAGATATTATTGAAGTAGTTTCATTAACACAATCATCAACTGAATTGGAAAGAATTTTTTTCCATGGGACAGACTGAATGTGATTTTGAAATTTTAGCCAATCCGCAAGATCATATCTAAAAAAGGATCTATGCATGGGATGTTCATGGGAAACTTGCCTATTGAAATTAATTTTGACCTCCAAAACAACATGGTCAGAACAACCCAGTGGAGCGCTATGAGATATCTTACAAATTTCAGGGTTAGAGGTCAAAAATAAATCCAACAAGGAGGGCGATTGACTTGAGTGATCAGGAATGCGGGTTGGAAAATCAACCAATTGCGAGAGAGACTGAGATACTGCAAAGTTATAGGTTTCGACACCAGAGCTACTTGTTCCATTCGAGAATTTTAGCCATTGTTTATGGTGAATGTTAAAGTCACCAAATACAAAGATGTTGGTTGAGCGATGATTAAGAAGAGCTAAGTCAGCAGACTTTGAAACTGATTTGATAACAGAACAGTCTTGAGAAGATGGAGAGCGATAGAGAAAGAACAAAAAACTAGTTGAATGTAGAAGAGACAAACGAAAACACATGAAAGGATGATTGGGGTCTTCCAGGTCAATTTCACGAAATATTGGTAAAGTTTCCTTGACATAAAGTGCTAGACCATACATATGAATAGAGGAGTCCAATCTAAACAGAGGTAGGTATCTAGGAACAAGGAAATCATTAGAAGATATACCAGCATTTAGGTTAGATTCGCAAAGTGCTAATAAATCCGGATTATTTTTTATCAAAAAAGCCTCCACATCCAAAACCACGAATGTTGCTAAAAGCTAAGGAGAATGGAGGATGAGTATTCAACTTTATTTTGGCTTTGTTGTTGCGTTTTGATTTAAGGAGGGGTTTTTTTTATTTGTTTTACAAACAAATTCCACGGAGGACCTCTTACTCGGTAGACCCATTCCCCCGAACTATCACCAGCCTCCCTCTGTTTAGCTTCAACTCGAAGTTTGTTGAATATATCCCTTTCCTCCTTGCTCCTGTCTGGATTAATAAAGATATTTCCATCAGCTTATTTCAAAATCTATTTGTGATTTAAGATGGAAATTTTTGTGTCATAATCACGCAGAGTAACTCGTAACGGTCGAATTTTAGCGGATTGCAAATGACCGAGTCTTTCACAAATTTTATTATCGTCAATGCGAATATTAAGTCTAAGCTGATTTTTAATAAGACCCAATACCTGCAATGAGTTACTAACCGATTCAGTCTCTTTCAAACCATAGATTATCAAATTATTTTTGCGCCAGTTGTGATCTTCAATATTTTTAAAAATTTCTTTAGTTAGAGTATGTTTGGAGTCTAAACAATCAACCTTGACACTATTTTTTAAATTGGAAATTAGAGTGTTTAGATTCAAGTTGTCATCAACTAATTTTTGAATTAATGAGGCGTTTGTCTCAATGCTGTCTTTGATGCTGGACAATGAAGATTTATATAAAGAATGAGACGCTTCGAGAGAAAAAAGGCGAGATTCAATTTTTTCAAAGTAGGCTGCGCATCTGGATTCAATATCATTTTCTACAAAGATTGCATTTAGAGCAGGTTTAGTGCAATCCGGACAGAACCAAAAGTTATCAACTTTCTCATTGAGAAGCTCAATGATGTCCCTACTGAACTCACAACACTCACTGCAATAGTATTTTGAACAACGTGTGCAGTGCCTAAAATAAATAATGCTGTCAACACTGGTGCAATTATCGTTGGAACAATGGGCACTCAGATTGGACCGATTTTTATTGAATCTGTCAGGTTTTTTCAAAATTCGACCGAAAGATGACTTGTTAGATGACATGATAAATAAAATGAATGGAGTACAGTTTAAGGCAAAGATAAAATTTTTATATACAGTAATTAAAAGTAAGAAAGGAAAAAAGGATTGTTAAACAATTTGATTGACTCAACAGGCGTGTAACGATAAGTTAATAAACAATTAAAACGATCAATTAAAAATTTTTTTGTACAAACAATTGTTAGTAATTATGTTGCAAATGGGGCAATTATGTTTAAAGGATTTCTGTGTGAAACACAGGAACTAAAAGTACTTAAGACTTTAGAACAGTTGGGAGAATGTAAACTTTGATCAGCAAAAACAGAAAATACCAACTGTTTTAAACCACGTTTCAAGGAATTTTACAACAAAAATAACTTCCCCCTCTACACCAAACCGACTCCACAGTAATCAATTAATACACTCCAATTCGAACTAAAATCCAAATCCAAAGCAACGGCCAACAGCAAAGAAACAGCAAAATTTTGAAGAGCTTCTCAAAACACAACTACTCTCAGCAATTAGCCAATTAAATTAATGTGATGGTAAAGCTGATAAGAAAAAGTAAAAAAAATCATTATAACAAATATTTTAAATTAAACGCCTCAAGTATTCAAAAGATATGGAAAGGTATTAATGAAATAATAAATATCTAAACAAAAAAATCATTATTACCTAACTCTATCTCATATAACAGCTCAATAAGTACAGATCCAACAGAAATATCGAACTATTTTAACAACTACTTCACAACGATTGCGGATAAAATACAATCCACCATAGTTTCATCTTATATAGATTACAATAAATTTCTTAAAAATCCTAACAATAATTCTCTATTTATCTCCCCTATCAATAGTAACGAAGTGTCAAAAATAATAAAAAAGCTAAACATAATGAAAGCTGACGGACCAAATAGTATTCCCAGCGATTTACTGAAACTTCTTGAAAACGAAATGTCTAACCATTTTATCGAAATTATTTAATTTACCAATCTCCACTAGAATATTCCCTAATTTACTCAAAATATCTACAGTAATACCAATTTTTAAAAAAGGACCAAGGACACAATGCAACAACTATCGTCCCATTTCGCTTACATCGAACATTAGCACAAAATCTTTGAAAAACTTATGCATAAAAGATTAATAACTTTCCTAAATAAGCATGACTGTTTGAGCAACCAACAATTTGGATTTTGTGAAAAACATTCGACCTCTCATGCACATATCTCTATAATAAATAAAATTCAAAAAGACATAGACTCGGGAAACTATGTCTGCGGTATATTCATTAATCTCCAAAAGGCATTCGATACAGTAGACCGTGGAATATTATTGTTATGTTATGTTATGTTTATTTCGCCAAATAAAAGACATTTACAAATCAGTGCGTGATATATAAACCACAGAACAAAAAAAAAATGGCTAGGAATCCATAGAAGACCAAGCGGTTTTTTCATTGGACACCTGTATACACTCATTTATTTATTAAGAACAAGAGTTTAGACGTGAAAATTATAAAATTAAAAATACACAATCTCACAGAAAAAAAACAATAATAACAAATATATAAAAAATAATAATAAAAAAAAAGATAAAATAAAAATTAACTATCCGAATTCAAAAGTTTGTTTTTAATTCGGCGTTTGAAAATTTGTAACGATCCGCACTCAGTGTTATATGCATAATTGTTCCACAAGCGTGGACTTCGGTATCTTATTGAAAACTGGCCTTTTGTAGTTTTTCTGAAAGGGTACTTGTATTTTATATTAGAATTCCTAGTATTATATTTATTAGAACAAAGTTGAAATTGAGATTGGAAAACATTTGGAATTGATCCATTATTTACTCTATACATAAAGATCAGAGTTTGAAAGATATTTATTTGGTAGATATTAAAAATCTTTAGACTTTTAATATTTCATGGGATGAAATGTCACAAGTTTTGCCTTTTATAATTTTAGCCGCTCGTTTCTGCTTATTAAGGAGATTTTTGAGGTGAGATTTATGTGTGCTTGCCCATACTATGTTAGTGTATATAAGATAATTGTGAATGAAAAGTAAATCTGCTTTAAAGATGATTTATTTAGGAATGATTTTGCTCTGTGCATTAAGCCCATATTTCGGGAGATTTTTTTCTCAAGGTATTTTATATGGAAATTTCATGTTAGATTCTCGTCAATATATACTCCTAAAAATTTATTGTATTATTCTCTAGTGATTTTACAATTGTCGATACTTAACACTGGCAATTTTTTCGCGAGAAAGAAACTTAATCATTATGGAGTACGTGGCATAAGATTATTTTGGTTTTCAACTTATCTGTGCGAGCGTGAACAACACGTCAGTATTAATGGCTTCAATTCACAGACTAAAATAATTAAACACGGTGTCCCTCAAGGTTCGGTTTTAGGTCCGTTGTTATTCCTATTGTATATAAATGATCTTAGTTCTTCCATAAAATATTCTACAGTACACCATTTTGCTGATGACACGAATCTGTTATATCCTAACAAATGTCTTAAAAAAATCGAGTATAAAGTTAATATAGATCTAAGAAAGCTTACTAATTGGCTTAATGCTAACAAAATCTCTCTAAATATCAGCAAAACCGAATACGTTATTTTCCACCATACGAAAAGAGCATTAAATTATGAATTAAAAATAAAATTAAACGAGAAAAAGATTTACCCCTCTAAAGAAATTAGATATCTTGGCTTACTATATGACAAACATTTAACATGGAAAAAACATACAAATCTTTTAACAACTAGACTTTCAAGAGCAAATCGTTTGTACGCTTTGTTTTCTAATTGCAAAACTATATAAGAAACTGTTTGAACTATGCTTGATTTGATATAAGAAACAAAATAAGAAACTTTTAGAACTAAAAACATGGTATTTCAGACTATAAAGTGTCTTACTTTTAGAACTAGGCCAACGCATTGTTAGGTTTCTTATAAAAAGACAACGTGTAAGCTTACTTACAGACAAATTTCTTCATCGCTTGCTTTTAAGATTTATATATGTACTTCTGCAGTTTTTTTACGAACAACTTATTAACAATCTTGTTCTAGTTTGTTATTCAACAAGATTATGCCCCCTCCTCAAAAAAAAAAAAAAAAAAAAAAAACTTTTCGATTATAAGTAAAGTTGTCGAATTAACCCTAATGTTGGTAACGGGCGTAAACGAGAGTGTCTATTCCCTTTTCGTTAGCGCAAGACGTTGGGTGTAACTGTTGAGGCGGGCGCCACTCCTACCATCAACACCCGTACCCGTACACTGCTACTCATTCGGCGAGACCGGGAGGATTTGAACTCGCAACCTCAGAAATCCAAAATTGCAAGCGCTCTACCAACTGAACTATCCCGACCTATTTCGATTATACTTTGCATATTTTTAAGTTTCATGGAAGTAAACCATTTCGCACTTCTCAAAGAATGAAAATAGCCTTATAATGTGTTTTGAGAGCTTTCAGATTAAAAGAATTTTCTCCATCGGCCAACCATGGTGGTCGACAATTTTTTCACTCCCTTATCCTAAAGATTTTTCCTAAGTTTTCAACTTGAAAATGTTTGCCCCTTCCCCCCCCCCCCCCCCCCCCCTAAGTTTGGCCCCCTAAATATTTTCAAGTTGTCACGGCCCTGTAAGTTTTATTAAAAGTGTTTGTTCCCTTGTTTCACTTGTCGCCAAATCTTTTGGATTACACACGCTAACGAATGAAAACTCTTCGGTTTGGTAAGGTTTCAAAGGAAATAAAGTTGTAAAAGAAATAAAGTAATATTTATAGCATGTCTTGATAGTAAAATGCGAAAATCTTATTTGGTGGTAGAAAAGTAGAGATAAAGATAATGATAAAAATGGAAAAGATAATAGTGATAATGGTGTTTCTACCCTTTCCATGATATGTGATGATGTACGTCATATGCTTTCTTGAATTACGTATCGTTGTCTCGAAACCATGAACACAACAAACTTTCGGTTTTCCGATTATACCGAAAAAAAAATAAGAAAGGCAGTGAATACAGTGATTTTTAATTTTTAATGCTCATATACATTGGTCTTGTAAAATTGTTTCAAAAAATTCCGCTACACTACTTGCTGCTGTGCTGAATATAACGTGTCATAAATTTTATATCTATTTCAATTATGCATAGAAACGCCACTTAATTTGTTTTTCAACAAGAAATATTTCAATCGGAGACGATGAGGACTTGTTTTAGATGGATATTAAGACTTCAAACAGATTCTGTATCCACCCAAACCTGTAATTCGTTGATATGTAAATTGTCTGGGTTCTCGCAATAAATTCTGACAAACTGTCCACGTGTATTGAAAGGTATAATGATGGGTTGCCCTTCTCCCATCAAACTAACAGTGATATAGGAAGCCTCAACATCCTCATCAGCAACCTGAGCTTCGCACAATTTGTATCTCGCAGCGCCGCCTGCCGAAGAAAATTCAATGCGGTCGATGGGGTAAACGTCTTTTAAATCCACCTTCCACCATGAGGGTCCTGGATTATATTCGGCGATTGATTGTGTACTCTCCCTATTGTCGTTACCAAGATTTGCTGTGTATGACAAGTGTGTAGTTGATTGAGAAGCAACCCCGTTCAGTGCGAGGTTCTTTGCAACTGAAAATGGACATGTATAAGTTTGTAACAAACGCATTCGGTACTTCGGAATTAGATGAAATGCGATTCAAAGTAAAAATGCCGCTTGTTCTATGCAGAATCAAGTAAATACATCATCAATACACGCGTTTACAGTCTCAGTTACGGTCTTTGTTTTTATGCAAAATCTATTGTTTTCAGTTCATTTTGCAACCAAAATTTCGACCAAACTCAACAATCATATTAAGAATTGGTCGAAAATTCTGTCTAGAAAACAATAGAAAAGGTCAATAATGCAGACCGGAACTGACACTGTAAACGCATGTATTTGCTTCTTACCCTGCTCTTACAATAATATAAGTGAACTCACAACATCGGAAACCCGGTGGTTCGCATTTATCTCTGCAAAGAAACCCATCCGCACATGGTTTCATGGTTTGGCAAATTGGTCCAACCTAATTAATAATAACAATAAACAAACAATTTTGATTTGGTTTAAACGTGAACTAACTTACATTTAAGCTATTTGTGTAGTCAGTCGAAATGAACTGCCAGCCTGTTTTCGGGACAAGATTACCGTCCTTACTCCCGATGATCTCGCACTTGTTCGCATCTTGACTGTAGTTAACAAAAAAGCAACTTTCAATGGCGATACACGTCATCGTACATCTTCTTTGCGTGTAGTCTGTAAACGTGTTAATCACCGATCCTTCGTTGTATTTGTTGACTTTGCTTGAAAACACTCCGTAATATTTGCACTTCGGTAATCTTGTGATGTACGAGTGTATTAAAACAATTTGAAGAAAAAGAAACAGATACATGTCTTCGTTTAAGCATTTGAAACGATTTTAACGATAAACTTGTTCCGATCAATCTTAAATCAAATCAGCATCAATGTATATAGCATCAGATTCAATGTTTTAATAGAAAAAATAATTAATATTTCAACAGAAAATCGGTGTGCTTCAAAGTTCTCACTTAATAATTTCAGGGGGTCCTACAACACGCGCGCGCGCGTACACGCAGATGTACCTGTGCGCGCACACACACGCGAAGTTTTTGTGCATTTTAAGTGCGCTTAATACGATGTCATATTTTCTTTTGCATAACACTACCATATTTTTCAGCATAGCAACACTCTTAGCAAAGGACAAACAAACATTGATAATAAAAATTGAGCAGCGACTTCCTGCCGGTTACCGGCAGATTAGGGACAGTTTTGTAAGTATTTTTTACTATTTGGTTGTTATCTATTTGTCCGTGCAATACATAATATCTTCCCACCGATTGTTTTATCCCTCCCTTGATTTGTGATCCTATCCTTAACTTGTACCTTTCAAATACTAGAATCGTTTGTATTATGGACTCGTTTGTTGTAGTAATATAATGACCACATTGATCTAGATTGGTTTCGTCTCAGTCTGGAATGTACATTATGGATTTTTCTTTCTTTATACTAAATTTCCTTTTTTGTTTGCATAAATACCCGCGGGTATGTGGGTCATGTGACATCTTTGACTTCATAGATGTAAACTCCCATGCCCTTTATACACGGCTGCCACGGAGTTTAAAATGCAAAGTTGGTATCTTGCGTGGGTTAATTCACCACTGATTTCCCTCTCACTGGGGTTGGCGTTAGGAAGGGCATCCAGAGCTGTAAAAAACATCTGCTCCAATGAATCATCAAATGATTAAATCTACAAAATTGTGGGGAATATCATCTTTTGAAACCCTGCCTAGCCCATGCTAGCATGGAAAATAGACGTGAAAAATGTAAATGATGATAGACATATATATGCGTGTATACCCGTGAAAGTGACACTGTTTAAACATTTAAAAATAAGTTTCGAGAATCACTTGGCTTCACATATTTTTGTTCTGCTTAAATTCGGTAAGTTTTCGTAAACTTCTTTCTTTAGATTATTCACGCGGGAATTTTCATCGTCAAGAATGCATATGCACGTGCAAATATCACTCATCGTTTCTTAAAGTAGAAAACAGCCTGAGTCATGGCTAAATGTGTTTGTTTGTTGATAACATGGTTAATAAGAAAATTAAAGACACTGCATATAGGATGGGAGAAGCCTGAACTCGATAAGCAAGCTTTTAGTTATAATATCTCTCTTCGACTTTAAACATTCGCCCCTACAATCTCAAAATTCTTCTCACCATTTCTATAACTACTCTATATCTTACGAATTTCCGACTTTGACGACACAACTTGACTAACAAAATTATTACTACTTTTTAAGTTTATTTTTCACTTATATTTGCAATTCATGTAACAACATTACCTTGACAATGATGGATATGAGACTATCCGAAACAAGTCGAAAAGATTTTAAAATGTTGTTTTTATCAAAATAATCAATAGTTTTTTGCTGTCACTACCAATAAGTAAAAGCTAAAAGAAAATTCTTAACATTAATACCATTAATACAACAATCAACAATAATTTTTAAAATTACATATTCTTCTAAATATGGGACAAAAATTATTTAAGAATTGCGTTGCATGGAAGTTTCGTATCCGGCATGTTTTGTTTTTTTGAAAGAAATAATTTCTTAAATTTTGACTATATAAAAGGTCATTGTTCAGACGCCCTTTTGCGTTTTGCAGCGTTTTATAGTAGGAATCATCACGGTAAGACTGTGGCCTGTAGAATTGAACAGCGTATTATGAACAGCGTCATGTTAATTATGTTGATAATTATGGTAATAATTTAAATCAACGAATCAAATTGCGAGAAACAAACGTTTCAACCAATCAAATAGCGATCTGCGTGTGTTTGTGGAATTCGAATAAAAGCGACATATACTGATATTATATTAAGTAATTTAAGAATACAATTTGTTTATATATTTATTAGATTATAATAGCAATACAGAATTCACCATATATTAACAGCCCTTACAAAGCATAACAAATAGATGGCTTATGAATCAAATAGGATTATGCGGCCTTTTTCGGCGTTTTAATAACAAGTTTAAAGATATTTTATAAATATAATTTATTTTTAATTTTATTTATTTTATTTTAATTTAAATAGAATTTATATAAACAATATGTTTCTTTGCAACTAACGTTTGTCTCGTCTGGTAAACCGAATCTACGAAATAATGCGATATTCAATGAAGAAAAAAAAAATTGAAATCATATTACTTGCTTCCTGCAATTGTATGGGATAAGGAGTATTCATATCTCTGAAGGTTTTTTATTCATTTGTTTACTATTAGTAGTAGTGTATATGTACTAAATAGTGAGCATTTAGCTTCAATGAGTCAGAGCTCCTCACGTGTATAGTTTGTATTGAGGAGTCTGAAGAAACCAGACTACGTTGTCAAATATGTGAAAGGCTTTGTTTTAAGACATATACGGGTGCGAGAATTGAGAAACTGGCTTACTGAAGTCATTCATTTTTTAAGCCAATTCTCAAGTATGATACTCTTAAGAGTTAAAACTGAACAAACCGTCGCATCCTTTTGTGCTTGTGTTTTCTATATAACAAAATAATTCCCAGCATGCTAGCAACAGTCAAATTATTATATTTAAAGTTGATTACTTTGTAGTAATCTAAAACCTTAATCCGTTTCTATCTATTGTAAAACTCCGTTGATGTAGGCGTACAGTTGAAGGCGTGCTACAGTTATTAACACGTGCACATAATACACAAAGTATTTCTTAACTCTGAAGGTTTTTTGTCTTAATTCGAGTGGCTCATTTTCGGAAGGTAAGCATTTGTCTCTTGGTGGGAAACGCCATATCTATTTATTGTTCACCAATAACATTTACAAAAAAGAACAACTAGAATTTGTAATTTAAGATTTATATGGATATATGATGTCCAAGAGGGGTATATGGAAGAATCGTAGGGTTTGTAAGTTACAATGCTTACAGATAGGGCTATATGAGAATCGTTTCTCAAATTAATCCTTACATAGTCACAATTTACAATCGTTACATCGTAATATTAACAATTCGTTTGTATAAATATTAAAAAATAGTAATAAAATAAATGAAGCATATATAATGTATAAAGTAGTACTTTAAAGGAAGGAATTGTTTCGGGAAGAAAAAGTTGCGAAGATTGCCATTTTATTTTCGCAACTTTAAAAGAAAAAGTCGCGTACATTAAATGTTGCGAGACAGGACATTCATAAAAAGTTGCGTACATAAAATGTTGCGAGTGAAGTTGAACTTACGATAATTTTTCTTGTCGTTCCAAGCAACTTAGCGTTTGAACACTCAATTTATTCCAAAATTAATACAGCCTACTACGGATTATTTGAAAAATCGGAGACGGATTTTCTTATGAGCAGTTTCTACGGACCAGACTTTAATATTTTCATACCTCAATGTACACAGAAAGGTGTAAACTTCATATAACTTTACTTATACAGTGGACTCTCTCTATCTCGAACTCGCAAGGGGCCAACAGATTTGTTCGAGATAGAGAAAGTTCGAGATAGAGAAAATAACCGTAAAAATCAAAATTTTCAATAACAAAGCAAGAGAAACAATAAGGTTTATTAGGGATGTATTAGACTTCAAGTTTAAATGCTCAGAAGACATTTTGTTGAAAAACTTTAAAACATATATAAATAAATAATAAATAAACTTTTGAAATAATTTAGTACCAACAACATAATATTATTCGCAATATATTTCGATTTAAATATAAATCATCATCAGGCTAAAAACATAAAATGAACAGTTTAAAAACAGTTAAAAAATATTGTATAATATACTACAGATCAGAATATACAAACAGTCAAAACAAGAGAATGCTATTACGTATGAAAAATCAAAACAGCATAAACTAAAGGGCGAGCACTTAAAAAGAACTGTGCGATAATTATAATTTAATGACTAAAGCGCGAGAACGATATTCGTCTTTTGTGTTGAGAGATGGCTTTAACTCATTAATACATAACGCCTCGAGAGTCATTAAATGGGACACAGTTCTTAAAGAACTAGCAATGATGGTCACGTCATTCATTTTCAGTGGAACATTACATGTTTGGAAGTGAGCCCCCACGGGAGTAGAGGATCTGCGATGTTCTCTAAAGCGACAGAGTAAATGTCGGATAGTCTGTCCGACATAGCATGCTTTACAACATGGACATGTAATTTTATATACAACTCTGCTTTTTAGAGAAACATCAATCTTCGGCTTTAGTGGTGGTAGAGCAGTTTTTAGCTTTTTATGATGGTTTTTATGATGGATTCTTTCGACAAAAAGATGGTTTTGCAATGGGAAGTCCTCCCGCCCCCTTAATTGCAAACTGTTGGATGAGCAAATTTGACTCCCATCTACGTGATGACGCAGTTTTATTCTCCCGATACATGGATGACATATTAAGAAACATAAACAAAAACAATATCGAGAGTAAAGTTGCGGAAATCAACAACCTGCACCCTTCTCTGAAATTCACGTACGAGAAAGAATTTGATAATGAAATTGCCTTTCTAGACATGAATATTATTCATTCTGCAAATTCTCTGAGTTCCACGTGGTTTAGAAAGAAAACGGACACTGGCTTGACAATGAATTTTCATTCATTAGCGCCTTTGAAATATAAAAAGTCGGTAGTATCAGGGCTTATACACAGAATCTTTCGAGCGTGTAGCACTTGGCAGAACTTTCACAAGAGCTTGATAAAAGGAAAGTTAATGTTAGAAAGCAACCAGTACCCAGCGTCATTCTTTGAGCCAATCATCAACAAGACCATCAGCTCAATAATCGCGAGGCGTAACCACGGAGGAACAGAAAATGTAGAAAAACAGAAGGATGATGTTGAAGAGAAACCGGAGAAAAAAATGCTTTTCTTACAATTTAGGGGAAAAGTATCTGAAAAGTTTGAGATGGCATTAAAGAAACTGCAAGCTCCCTGCAAGATCGTTTTCACTTTGAAAAAGCTAAAAACTGCTCTACCACCACTAAAGCCGAAGATTGATGTTTCTCTAAGAAGCAGAGTTGTATATAAAATTACATGTCCATGTTGTAAAGCATGCTATGTCGGACAGACTATCCGACATTTACTCTGTCGCTTTAGAGAACATCGCAGATCCTCTACTCCCGTGGGGGCTCACTTCCAAACATGTAATGTTCCACTGACAATAAATGACGTGACCATCATTGCTAGTTCTTTAAGAACTGTGTCTTATTTAATGACTCTCGAGGCGTTATGTATTAATGAGTTAAAGCCATCTCTCAACACAAAAGACGAATATCGTTCTCGCGCTTTAGTCATTAAATTATAATTATCGCACAGTTCTTTTTAAGTGCTCGCCCTTTAGTTTATGCTGTTTTGATTTTTCATACGTAATAGCATTCTCTTGTTTTGACTGTTTGTATATTCTGATCTGTAGTATATTATACAATATTTTTTAACTGTTTTTAAACTGTTCATTTTATGTTTTTAGCCTGATGATGATTTATATTTAAATCGAAATATATTGCGAATAATATTATGTTGTTGGTACTAAATTATTTCAAATGAATATTTTGCCACAATGTTTCTGCCAAAAAAATAAACTTTTGTATCAATTTTGT
This sequence comes from Candelabrum cocksii, assembly GCA_963930725.1. Lineage (NCBI taxonomy): Eukaryota > Metazoa > Cnidaria > Hydrozoa > Anthoathecata > Candelabridae > Candelabrum > Candelabrum cocksii. The sequence continues at coordinate 1,304,725 of OZ005677.1, read as the reverse complement.
GTTTTTCAGCTTCCGTTTAACGGCCGACATCTTGAATTAAGCTTTCTTAATTCAAAACAAAACCTTTACACTTTGTAATATTTTGGTTGCAATCGAATTTTCAAATAATCGAACATTTTTGTTCTATTTGCTGTGTGAATGAGGAACGAGACAAAAAAAATTCGAGATAGAGAGAGAAATAGTTGCAAGGTACCAAGTTTTTTGTTTGAGATAGAGAAAAATTAGATAGATAAGTTCGAGATAAAGAGATAAAAACAGCTTAGAGAGTACACAAATGTCCAAGGGACCGAGCTTTTTGTTCGAGATAGAGAATAGTCGAGATAGAGAGAGTATACTGTACAAAAAAAAACGAAGTTCAAAACGTACAGTAAAGAGAAGCAAGCTGACATACGGAAGTGGTTTATGAAGTCCACTGATAAAGGCAAAAAAGACCAAAACAAAATAAGAAAGAAACGATAATTATTGATTAAAATCTACCTTGAAATCTGATCGATTTTGTAAAAAATATTTCTAGACGAATATTCTCGCACATTGCGTTTGTCGTTGTTGCTAGGAGATAACCTTTTAAAACAATATCAGACAATATTTTCATCATTAGAATTTGGCCACTATTGTCCGAAATTTTTGCCAAACTCGGGTTTATTTTTGTTTGGATGCTTTTATAAAATAACAAGAAAAAAAAGTTGCGGGAAGAAATTGTTGCGAACACTGGAAATAATTAAAAGTTGCGGAAAGAAAAAGTTGCGAATTGTAAAAAAATAATTGTTGCGGGAAGAAAAAGTCGCGAAAGTTGTGAAAATTTGCTTTCAACATTTTCTTCCCGCAACAATTTCTTCCTTCAATGTATGCACATGCTAAATTTTCGATTGGCCCTACTTAACATAAAGCGTGTTCGATTTTTAAGGGTTTGAAATGTGACGGAAAATATTTTTTTACAATTTTTAAAAAGATTACGTATGCACACGGTAAAATAGCGCAATGGCGCATGCGCAATAGGAATGGCGTTCGGCTCTTAACCGAAAGGTTCTGGGTTTGTGACCATGCTATCACAAAGTTGTTTAGTGAGCGGTTATAATTTAAAAACGCCGTATTTCATCAAAAATAATCGTAACACAATTGGGAGCAATTCAATACACTAAAACTCCGGGTCGAGGTCTTCATGATAATGCTTAATGAGCGTGTACCAGGGCACACTGGCACAATGCTTTCTAAATCACATCAATTTTCACAAATGAATTATTTTGTTTTCGTCACCTTGCACGCTTTCTCCTGATTATATTAATCTTATATGTTTAAAGGAACACGCGTGGGTAATTTATAATGTTCAGTAAGTGAGTAACTGTTATAATAAATAAAAATATTTTGCCTTATTTTTTTCATTATTTGCTGGGGGGGGGGGCGTGGGCCCTGGTAGAGACACTCTAAGGGTACCAAGTACCTAACAGAGAATTATAATAATGATGATGATGAGAGCTAAGAAAGTCAAACGACAGTATTGCGTTTTCTTTGATTTCGCAATGGTAGATTATTATTAGTAAAGTTACATAATGTAATATCGGTGTGTTTTTAGTATGATTGCCACTCAAAACTATTTGATTTTCCTTGACGTAATCGTTCGTTTGTTTAAAAGAAACATTTGTTTTTAGCGAGACTTTTTCAAGATCTCGGTTGTCGGAGAGACTCGCTTATATTAGTACTGATTGTTTGTCAAAAACGTGCATTTTGATTGGTTCTTTAAAACAAATAAACCCATGAGACTTATTAAAGCGAAAATTAAAATTAGGTTTCTTTAAAAATGTCATTAGTTTGCTCGTGTTAGCTAAAAGCATATTTCCCAAAGGAAATATAATCCATTGTGATGCAACGCGAGAAAGGATACTTTTCCAAAATTAACTTGTGTTTCAGATTATAAATTGTGTCATTACTACAGGGAAGAAAATCATGAAAGAGCGACAATTTTTCAAAAGGTACGAAACGTACTTTTCATTAAGATTTTACTGTTTAACTTTTTTACTGACAAAGGACTTTGGGAAAGTCAAGTATATGCAACGCAAATGGTTTAAATTTTATTGAGTTACTTTGAAAATAAGTTAAGTTCATTAAAATTGCCAACACATTGCAACGGAGTTTCGTTTTAAACTTATCGATGTAATTACTTGACTTCAATCAAATTAATCACTGGATAAACAAACTAACGCGTATATATCGTGCTAATGATAACCTTCTTTCGAAAATAAGAAAAAAGTTGCGGATAAAATTTGCAAGAATGAATACTCTTTTGTGCGCATGACTAAAAATAAGGAACAATTTCATGCTTAAAAACAAACAGCACCATTCTCTAAGGAAAGTTTAATTCTGCAGATATCAAATCAAATCATTCTTTTATTTTCCAATACAACCATCCATACTTTTAAAACAAACACACACAAATGATATTTCAAATGTGCATATATATATATATATATATATATATATATATATTATATGAAATTACGTTGAATTGTTGCAAAGTTACTTCCAGCAAAGTTGTAATTTGATGACGTTATTGCTTTTAGCGAAGAAAAAAGGATGAACTGGCCTTACATGTGCGGCTGCCGGGAGCATGTACAAAAAAGAAAGAATTCGTGTAAGTGACATTTAAAAGATTTCATAGTCTAGCCTGAGTGAAATTATTTTGTGACAGGTTCCCATAGCGACGGGAGGATAGAAGCGTTGCTAGGGAAAACTAGAAAATAGAAGTTTGTATGATTTCAAGTGAAATCGATTTTTGACACACCTGCACTACTTTTATAGTGAATTCGACCCCACAATAGAATTAAACGATGATGAAATAGTATATCGCAAAATCGTAATTGACCCAGCTATTGCAGCATCATACATTTGTAAACACACGGACACTCCTGCATAAAGTCGTAAAAGCTTAAATTTTTTTACAAATAATAAATTTCTAATTACCTAAAAATTCTCAACAATTTCTCTTTTTAGTTTAGTAAATACAAAATATATACACGATCTCTTGACAATAAAATAGTGACGTCATATACGCAAAAAATGTGACGTCACTCAAAAAAATCGTTTGAAACGTACATGTCTACAAACGTACAATCTATTGTTTTATTTTATTGCATAAAGTCGTAAAAGACGATGATCACCAATTTTTTTTTATTTTTCAGGCCACAGAAAAAAAGAAGCTACATCCATTGCAGAACAGTACCCCGACAAACTACCGGTATATATCTCGGCTTTTATGTTGTAGAATGAATGATTTACTTTAAAATATCTTCAGACAATATTCATCTGTTGAGAGAACTTCAGAGTTCAAATACGAGAAACCCAAATAGTCTTGCGGTGAAGCAAAATCTATTAATGCAAATTGTAATACCCCAGGGATAACAAAACAATTATTTTTGTTAGAAAGGAAATACACAGGAGAGGCAGGGCCTATGACTGAACAGAGTCCTGTGTATCGGGTCTATTTTTTCACCGGACCCACGGAAATTTTGATATTCTATAAGGTCCAATCCTCTCTCAATTCTTAACCTTGAAACATGAAACAAATCCTAGAAACTCTAGAATAAGCCACTTCACCGAGAAACAAACTGAGCGCAGTACTTGGATGTGGCAAGATTCGACCCGAGTGTAAAGACTTGCTTCTGTGATAAGAGACACTTTTGAGACAAACAAAATCGCACTCAGAGACCACTGTAATGATATTTGTTACATTATATTTATTGATATATTTATATCACTTAAAATTATAAAATAAATTAATATAATAATAGATTTGTTGTATTTTTAGCTTATTGTGGAAAGATTCAATAAGGAAAAATCTCTACCAACGCTCGATATAAAATACCTGGTTCCATTTGATATGACGATCGGCACGCTAAGCTACATAATCAGGTGAGGAAGCAATTTTATTGTTTTAAGTATATGACCTATATAAAGTATATAAGTGTCCAGGTCAAAGCAATGATCGGCTATTGATAAACAGTATTCTTTTTAACAGGTGAACGCACATTATGGCTATTAAATTTTTTATTTTATTTCGTTCTCTCCCTAAGATGTGTTATTTTAAATTTGAAAATGCTACGCAATTCGTGCAAATGAAAGTGGTTCTATGTTGCATAAACACAAATACTTTCTATCTAATAAATAACTTTTAAACCCCAATGTATTATAACAGTAAAATATATTTTCCTTTTCGTGTATTTTCAACACGGCGCCTGCGCATTCATTTTACGACTCCTAAAGAAGTGGTCAAACAATATTTTTATCGCTATATTTCAGAAATCGCTTGCAGTTGAGTCCTGTCCAAGCCATATTTCTTCTTGTTAACAACCACCATATTTATTCTTCCTCGCATCTAATAAGCGAAATCTACCGCGAAGAAAAAGACGAAGATGGATTTTTGTATATCAGCTATGCTTCGCAAGAAGCATTCGGTTAAATACACTCAGATGCCTTAGTTATGCAAAATAAGCACCGCTATTTCCGCTGCTAAATAGGTTATATATATATATACTTTCGCTCGAATTATCTAAAAATGTTGTTTTGAGTTTTCTTTTAGCTTAGTGTGTACGTTTAGTTTAGTATGTGACTTTTATTTGTTGTTTTGTGACGTAATATTCTGTAAAATATTAAACTTTTTCGCTGTTTAGCCAGTATGAATATAACAGGTGTTTGAATGAGAAAAACACGTGAAAAAAATGCAATGATAAAGAAGTGGAATTGTCTTTTCATTTTCGCTCGTTTCACCTGAGCGAAGTGCAATGCTTCAAGCAAAAACGAATTCTTAACTCGACGTTCATTTATTTCCGTTCTGCAAATTACTTGCGAGCAAATGTGATCTTCATCGCGTGCGTTGGTGTGATTTTGAAATTGTTCAGCGTATCCTTGGCAACGCGCGCTTTTTCTGCTTCGTCAAATTCAACGAACGCGATGTCATGACGACCAGGAACCAATCGAACTTCTTTATATCCATCGAATCTAAACATTCAAAACGTTGCTTCCAAACGTTGACCACGGATACACATCAAACGTATGTAAGCAACAAATTGATTGCGAAAATAAATCTAGTCAATAATCAACCAATCAGAGTCTCGCTCAAAAACTCAACGTGTAAAATTAATGTTAGTTATAACATGGATTTGCTAGATGGCGATCCAAAGACAAGCTCTAATAGCTACAGGTGAAACAAACATACTTTTCACAAAATAATTTTCGAGATTTTTAAAAAACGACTTAGGTGGAGCTTCTTTTGTTAGTTAAGGTTGAGTTGTCAATCATTTTATGAACCTCTTTTGTTAGTTAAGGTTGAGTTGTCAATTATTTTATGAGCTTCTTTCGTTAGTTAAGGTTGAGTTGTCAATCATTTTATGAACCTCTTTTGTTAGTTAAGGTTGAGTTGTCAATTATTTTATAAACCACTTTTATTAGGAATGGCCGTTAAGTTTTACCTTGCTATCTCAAAATAAGGGGTCCACCGACCTTTCAATTGCGATTCCGATTTTCGCAAATGAAAAATCTGTATTTTTTAAACTTTTATTTTATCGCGAAATGCACCAGTAACAGCATAATTTTGACGTCATATATATACAACAGAATGAAACTAGCAAACAGACTCACTGCTGGAATAACATGGCCAACATGATTTCCGTAGTTTCGTTTGGAAGTTCAGAGACGAACAATATTTGGTTGGGTACGTCCGCTACTCTACCGCCACCTCCTAAAAAAACGTTGCAATGTACAGTCTAAAATGAGTATTAGGCTAGAAATCATGGTTCAAAACCCCCTTCAAACTTGAATTTTAGCTAACTTAAGGAGGCCATTTTGGCCCAAATATGTGTTAAAAAACCTTTCAAATCACACACACATAGCGTCAGCTTTACACTTTTACTAATGAATATACTTTTCCGTTCTTATTATCAATCGTGACATACAGTAGGGATAATTTTTTATGGAAGAGGACGTGTTATACTAAAAGTGACTTATAAAAATTACAATTGAATTACATTGTGAACATACATGTATTGCAGAAGCAATCGTGGACAATAAAGATAATTTTCTTAAAATAAATAAATAATAAAAAAAACAAAATAAATTTTCTTATATTGTTTCTTATAAAAACAATACTTACTTGGACCTGTGGTGCCTTGTCGGGATTGTTTCGTTGGTTTGCGATTGGCTAAGACAAATGTTATATAAAGTGAAGTTCGCAAAGTTCACCGATACATCACTTGAATATTAAGATTTTTAATATCACTTCCACCAACAGAACAATGAGATTGGCGAATGGCATATCTTTTTTGCGGAAATTCCTTTGTACTAGCCATAATAAAAAATCACTTAGAGTAGATTGGCCACAAAGGAATTTGAGTTTAGACCTAACACAGTCTAGATCAGATTGGAAGACGGCCATTAATATACCCCTTCAAACCCATGCTAGCATGGAAAATGGAACGTCCATAATATATAATATATAATAGCCAATAATATATTGGATGTTAACTTGTCTAATGAAGAAGATGTAGACTGTATGAAGCAAAGTGAACATATTGATGGATATCGATTTTTACAGTTATTCATTAGAAAATTGAAAGTAAGTTTTTTCAGTATTATAGCACAGCTGCGGCGTGGCGAATTCGTAAAGCATGAAACCCTTGGAGTGAGCCGTCAGCTTTCTGGCTTGTTTTGTTTGCCAGATCGTCTAAAAATGACTTGTTTTGTTTGCCAGATCGTCTAAAACTGACTTGTTTTACACAAACGCAAACACACAGAGGTGGGCTGACACACTGTAAACATGATGATTCTTTGTCAAAAAGTAATGAATGCAAGTAGGAAAAATAGGTAGAAAAAAAAGAAGAAAAAAAGATTTAAGAAGAAGAAAGAAGACTTAACAACCAGTGAATTATGAGAAATACAAATTCACTATATAAATTTAAAACAAAAAACAAAATATTTCGTTTCGAATCTCGTTTCTTTCACTATAGCAATTACAATAGAAGAGAAATATTTGTTTGAAGTGAATGGAAATTACCAACCTTCTTCTGCTTTCCTTTTTTTCTTGTCACGTGGAACAAAGGTGTTGTCAAGTTTCGCAACGGCATCAGATTTTGACTTGCAATACGCAATCCTCTGAAGAACAAGGGAAATATATCCAATGCTTAATTCTTATTGCCTATTTATATATCATATGTTTAGCAAAAACATTAAAAATATCTTTTTGAGATTCAGAAATGAACGCACTAATCTTTAAAAAATATATCTAAAAACAATAATAGTACAAAGAGACAGATAAATAGATATCGATCTATCTATTCTCACTATTGTTGTTTTCGGTTTCAATTCAGTAAACATTATTCCCAATTTTCGGAGCTCCATATCAAAGTGAGGGGTTAACGTTTTACTTTCAGCCTTTTTAAAACATTTTACAAGTCATTGTACTCTCCAGTTTTTAATTCATATTTGGTTTCATATTTCACCATCTGTGATGATTATGAACGTTAATAATTTAATTTATTTAGATATATAAAATACCTATTTACCATGGCTTTCTCATAGAATGGGAACCCTTGCATCGAGCGCAATGCATTAGTAGCGCTTGGAATATCTTTGAACACAACAAACGCTTGACCACGCATCTTCAATGTCTTCAACGCAACGACATCCAAAATCGTGCCGAATTGTGAAAATATAGCGTACAACGCTTTTTTTAACTCTAAAGATACGGATAACAATATGCAAATAAATTCAATTCTATGTGAACAGATGCATGCTTTCTCCAGTAGTCCCATCAACCACCGACAAAGAAATGGGTGGTTTACAATAATAACCTATAAAAACAAAGCTAACACCACATTATCAAAGGAAATCTAGTATTATTTTGTCCAAATTTAAAAATAATAGGTGACGATTTAACTAGCGTACAAAATTGCACAGCATTTGTTTCTATAGCGACATGTACGTGTACCATCACATTATTTAAACGATGCAATCAAAAATAAAAAAAAAAAATAAAAATAAAAAAAAATCAAAGAATTTATTTAATATGTTATTTATAATCATTCATTCATTCATTCATCAATTTCCTTCTTTTTTTCCACATTCATTCAATATATTCATTCAATTCATTCATGTTTAGTTAAATATGAGAACACACACGTAGACATGAGGATAGTTTAGACAGCGCGTTACGGTGCAACGAATTAAATGTGTTAAGTGATAGCTTGCTCAAAGTCAACCTGCTTATTCTGACTAATTCAGCAACTCCTGATCTAAGTTATACTATGTACACTAGATCAAATCTACCAGGTGTGATTGTCGTTAGTCACCTGGGTTTAAGGATGATCACTGACCATGCAGTCCTTCACTGGAGATGAATGTCGACAAAGCACAAATAAAGCATATGTTTTTCTTACGAGAAAACAACATTGTAGTAAATTTAGTATTTGTCCGGATGTTTCAAAAATATTTTGTATGATCTTAGATGATTTTGAATGTATTTCCTTGTAATAGAATCTTAAAATAATATATATATATATATATCATCATCATCATCATCCTTTTAACGTCACTTTTCCATGCTTGCATGGGTTGGACGGTTTCAAAAGATGATTTTCCCCAATTATGGAGGTTTAATCATCTGTTGGTTTATTGGTGCAGATATTTTTACGGCTGGATGCCCTTCCTAAAGCCAACCCCAGAAAGAGGAAAACAGTGGTGAGTTAACCCATGCAAGGTACCAACTTGTATTTAAAACTCCATGGCAGCTATTCATCAGGGGCATGGATGCTTATATCCATGAGGTCAAAGATGTTATACGACCCGCATACCCATAATATGATAAATTGATATAAATTAATAGTCATTAGAAATCTCACCTTCCTTTTTAACCTTTTCATCGAGATTATTAATGTATATTGTCTGGTTTGGTGGAATATCCATCTTCTGCTTTTTGTTCACACTGAAATTAAGTTCAACATTTGATGTTTTAAAATGTAATATTTTTTATTTGTTATTATTATTATAAAATAAGGTTTACATCAAAAATAATTCAATGTATAGGCATAAAAATGTGCCTGACAACGTATAACAAAGCAGCAAAGCAAAGTCTTGCAAAGCTTTGTATTTACAAATTCGCAATGTCATAACAAAAACTGTATCTCCACCATCTTCAATAATGATATTTTTACATGATGTACAACGGTCAATGTTGCATAAAAGATATATGATAATTGATTGATTTATATAATCAGTTGTTGTCACTTAATATAACACTAAATATATGTAAGTCAATTGCTATCACAAAGTTGTTTAGTGAGCGGTTATAAATAAAAAACACCGTATTTCATCAAAAATAACCGTAGCTCAAATGGGAACAATTAAATACACTAAAACTCCGGGTCGAGGTCTTTATGATAATACTTAATGAGCGTTCTGGAAGCCTCGTTAAAAAAAACAAAACAAACAAACAAAGTCAAATATTTTTTATCATCCATTATCAAGCCAAGGATTTTGTAAATTTTTGACGTAATTTAAGGAGCTACATCATTCATTACCACTGCCTTGCTAAACATGTTTGTGGCATTTAGAATTTAACCTTTTAACTCTTCCAAAACATCACAAAAAGGTAAACTCTCAGCATTAGTATGCCTTCAGAAAAGTAAAAAATACACTTATCAGGCGCTATTCTGGTTTCGTACCCCATATCTTTTTGCTCAATTCGAATGATCTCCAAAAACTAATGATCAATTTTTATCACTTTGTATGTTTTGTTTTTTTCATTGAATTATTTTGACGGTCAATAGAAACCATGTGTTACGCACGCGAGATGAACGCAATGATCGAGACAATTTCATCAAGATTTTTATGTCATTTCGCAAAGGTAAACATTATGTGAATTTCCATCGTTATTTCTTTAAACTTTTAATTTAATTTTTGTTATGTTTTATTGGTTATATAATTGTTATTCTTTTCTGTTTCTTTCATCACAAATAACAAAAATAATTCGAATTGAGCAAAAAAAATAGGGGGGTACGAAACCAGAATAGCACCCACTTATCATTCATGCCACAATCAAAAACATCACAGGGTTTTACTTCATCATCCCTACAAAAAGTTTAGTGTGGCAGTGGTGACAAAGCGGACTCTTTGTGTCAATCTACAGTAATGCAAGATAAGTAGGACGGTTTCATGGAGGTGCATAGTTACTAATAAATAAAAGTCTGTTATAGCTATTCCAGCTTGTCGGAAAAGTTAAGTGTAACTTTATATAATGTAACTATTTCTACTCGAAACCATCTACTATTACTACAAAAATCTAATAAATTGTTATAACGTTTTATATTATAAAAAAAGCTAACAATCTTTAGCAAAAACGTCGATTAAACGTTTTATAAATCATAAGCTTTTGAAAAAACGCGTGGTTTGCCATCTTCGGTATTTTCAAAAAGTTGTCTGAACCTATGACTTCAGTTCTTTTCGGCCCAAACCTCTCAAAAGAATGTTTTTTTGGCGGCGAATAATTTCAGAAATATTTTCTTCCATCATGCCGCCGACTTCAACGAGCCTTTCAGTGTGCCATTTTTCATGCTTGTAATTCCATAACTATTCATCTACGATAAACCTAATATTTTCTATAAAAAACGTTTAATTATTATTAACTCTTGAGATTTTATTGATTCGTAAATGTTTCAAGAGCGCCGCGATCTCTCCTTATCACTTTGTGATAGCATGGTCTCGAACCTAGAACCTTTTGGTTAAGAGCCGAACGCCTTACCATCCGGATGAATTGCACAGCGAAAAATAAACATAAATATACTTGAAAAACAAATGTAAAAAAGAATGAAACTCGAAACGGTAACTCTTACGCAAGTCTTGAAACAAAGACACAAAGCACGATTTTCGAAAATGAGAAAATGCCGTGGAATCGTAATTCGTGTATGTTAAAATGTTTCTTTTGTTACATAAACACAAAAAGGTAGATTAGTTACTTTCTATAGATTTCTTTTGTCTAAGAAAGATGGTCTTTTCAATTAGAATATATCTAATTTTTCGTGCATTTCTATCATTGAAGCATTCTAATCTGCACGAAATGAGATTTCATAGTATTTGCTAACTTTCGATGGTGTTTGGTAGAACAATATTAAGGCAACGTTTTTTCTGAAAGTATTTTTTTTATCTAAGTTTATTATTGCAATAGTCTGCAGTGTCGCTTACAATTTCTCGCTTTTATATTTGATATCATTGTTCTACCCAGTCTTACATGTGTCACTGCCATGTGTTCTGTGACATAAACTAATAAACGATATTTTTATGGAGATTTGTAGAAAAACTTTCCACTATTTTTTTTATAACACAATAAAGTCGTAAAAACTTTTCTATTTAAATTCGTTTATGGTATTTCTTTTTTCTTAAAGGCATTAAAATTCAAAACATCCATAAAGCTAGCTACATGTTGCAAAAAAAATATGTCGCTATTTCTCCGTAATGAAATAACTCAATTACAAATAATCTTCAATTTCATGCGACTTTCCATCATAAAAACCTTAGAAATTCTCTTGAAACTTGCGCTTCGGAAGAAATTGAAAAACAATAACAACTCATTGGCTTTTTAGCGTTTTTTCTACGTGCTAGCTCTTCTAATATATACAAACTGATTATACAACAAAGCCCATGTTTTACAGAGTATGTTGAAAACAACAACAACAACAACAACAACAACAACAAAAATTGTTACCTATAAAACTAAAAGAATACTAGTATTATTAATGTGAACTTCGCTTGTAGATAATATAAGCGTAAGGATATGTTCAAGTTAATTTAGTGGTGAAAATATTGCAGTATATTTTAAAGAACCAAGTCATTTGAGTGTATTTAACCAAACGCTTCTTGCGAAGCATAGGTGATATGCAAAAATCCATCTTCGTCTTTTTCTTCGCGGTAGATTTCACTTATTAGATGCGAGGAAGAATAAATATTGTGGTTGTTAACAAGAAGAAATATGGCTTGAACAGGACTCAAGTGCAGACGTTTTCTGAAAAATAATATTTTGACATATTCCGATATAAACGAACAAACTCCTCTATCGTTTCTTAGTAAACCTTCTTCCTCACCTGATTATGTAGCTTAGCGTGCCGATCGTCATATCAAATGGAACCAGGTATTTTATATCAAGCGTTGGTAGAGATTTTTCCTTCTTGTATCTTTCAACAATAAGCTAAAAATGGAAAAAGTAAAACTTTCTAACTAGTGCAAATTTCCTATTGCAGCTTTGGCATTGAATGTTTGGAACAAAGTAATTTTATCAAATTTAAAAAAAAAATTTCAAAAAACTCTTCGATAATAATGTGATAATTACTGGACAAATATAACAACATGAACAACATGTATTTATTTATTTATTTATTTATGTATTTATTTATTTTTAAGCTCTACATTTCAGAAATATAAAAGTTCAAGAATAAATTATTTGTCAATCAAAACGTTTATCAAAACCCATACACATGGTTTTACATTAAAGCTATGAACATTTTCTTATAATATTCTTAGCTATCCACTACTCATTGCATAAAATAAAGATATGTACCGGTAGTTTGTCTGGGTATTGATCTGCAATGGATGCAGCTTCTGTTTTTCTGTTACCTGAAAATAAAAACAATTGTAAACATCTTTAGCAATTCATTTTTGTTTCTGTGATATAGCAGTGAGATTCTTCTATTAATTGAGTCAAAAACTATAAAATTCTAAACATTGCGCATTTTAAATATAATTGTCATTTGTTCTCTCAAATAATTTCTTTACCTAATATGGATAGTCCAGATGTTCGAGTTTCAGTTTTTTAATGCTATACACAACATTTTTAGCAAGAAAACAAAAAACTACGTGAAAATATTAATTTATATCATTTCTAGGAAACAAGGCTTCATATATAGTTAACAACGTGCACCAAGCAAGCTATGAAGCATTTATAATGCAGCAGTGACTCACAGATATTGCTTCTCTTTTGCACATGCTCCTGGCAGTGACACATGTAAGGCCAGTTCATCTTTTTCTCTCTAGATGAAACAATGATTTCAAACTTGAGCAAGAAACTGTAAGTGACACTGAAGATTATTGCAATAATAAAATAAAACTAGCTTACCTTCAGAATAAACATTTACTTTGGGAAATATTTGTTTACAGACTTACGCAAGAAAGAGCAATCGTTCATTGGAGTTCTATTCTTTTTATAATAAAATATTTGTGTTTCTTCTTCGCTTCATATTTATAATAAATCCATTTTGTTACATTTTACTCTCATTATTATCTTAGTTTGTTTTTTAAACAATTTTATATTTTATATTAAAACTTAATCCGAATAATAATGTTAATAATGTTCGAGTTATCGGGAGTTTTTATGAGAAACTATTAGGAGATGGGAATGAAAAACAGTTCGAGTTAACGCGAGTTCGACTTAACGAATGTTCGAGTTATCGGGATTGTACTGTAATAATAAAACGTTTTTGTTATTGAGTATATACGGCTTATCGTGGATGAAAAAAAATAGTTATCGAGTTACACAACATACGACAACATACGAATAATGTGCATTACATTTCGACGTCCATCATCCTAACAAGACGAAACGAGAAGACGAGAGAAAAACAAAAACAAACCACTAAGCATCTTTCTCGGGTTCACGCAAAGGACCTCACATTTACATCTTTAAAAACATCATTGACCAGATAAATATCGCGTGACAACAACTTATTTTTTTTTTTGAAAGCATAATCGAAACCTTTGCATCGACTTGACTTTCTCAAAGTTGTTCTCTCGCAAACAAGAAAACCTTAATGAAAAGTAGGTTTGTTGGTTCCGTACCTCTCGAAAAGTTGTGAATCTTTCATTATTTTCGTTACCCTGTGGTAATGACAAAAAACATAGTGATGCATTGGATTAAACCCACATGCATATTGAGTAAAATGAAATTTGTCATTTTAATGATTTTACGAATAAATATTTAGTGTGGAGAAATAAAATTTTCCTATACATCATTTTCAGATGTAAAACATATGTGACACAAATAAGCATGAACAGTTGTATAATATTACCAGGAGAGGTTAAGTAGCCAAGCAAAAGAATGTTTTCTTTAAGGAAAACGTGAATAAAACATGGTTGATTTCTTATGAATATTTTCAGAAGAAAATCTGAACTTTCTCTTTGAGATTTTCAAGAATTTTGAGATTTTTAGAAAAACTGAAATGAGTCTTGAAAATTAAATGATTGAATAATACTAGTGTTGAGCCTCGACATGATTTCTAAAGTTATGATATGCCATATCATTTGAGGCGTGTTAGGGGTGGGTTTTATTTTCAAACTTCTGACGAGTAAATCAATAACAAAACCTATTTAACACTTGGTGTTGGATTTCGCAAGTTCAATGTCTTTGCATTTGCGTTTGTGTTGATTCAGACACTTTCAATGGTAGTTCTCCGTTTGTCTCCTACTCAATAAGCCCTTTCATTCTAATCCGCCGGGATCTATTCATTACGATTTGACGCCTTACCTTCCGGCCGGATTAGTCCGGTTATATATCCTCGACTTCCGTTAGTATAATATATTAGGCAAGATAGAATATTCTAAGATATTCAATCATATGTATGATTAACACACGTTAAATAAGTAAATACCACTTTAAGAGAAATGAGGTATTAGAGCATATTAATCGTTGAAAACGGTAGAAAACATTTGAGGTACACGTTTTACGGTTGAAAGTTAAGAGATAGATATATACAGTTCTTATTATGCCAGACTGACAATGATTTTGTTTACATTAAGTTACAATTTGTTTGTATAATTTTTTGTTTATAAACAATTTAGTTTAGTTATTAAAATATAACATTATATTTGTATAGTAAGACCTTCAATTCGTTACCTTTGACTTCCTTAAAATGCTTACGTTCTAGCTGCTAAAAAAAATCTTATTTCCCACAACCTCTTAAGTTTCAAAACGTGGTAAATAGAACGTTTGTGCCTTGACGCACTATCTCTATTTGCAATCTTACTTGCTGTTACGAGCATGAAATGTTACGTTTCAAAACCCAAACAGTTAGAATCTGCAAACATATTTCGCCATATTTGAAGAAGGAATACCTCAAGCGTTTGTTCATAGGCCGATTATAAACAAATTTCTAACGCATGAAATATTTTTTCAACGCTTTGGCATTTTGTCCAATAGCAAAATGACGTTTATGGGAGACAATCGAAATAGCAAAACATGTTTTGCAATAACAAGTTTCTCTCCTGACATCACATGCCTGTGTCTGTCTTCATGACAGTGGTTTTCGAGATAAGGCATCACATGTCTGTGTCTGTCTTCATGACAGTGGTTTTGGAGATAACAATGATTGAGTTAATTGATTGATACTATATCTGGCTCATACAAATATTATATAACTTAACTTCATTGTAACTCCTTTGTCTCGCACAACAAAACCTGCATTAGACTTCCTTTTACATCATGTTGCAAACGTATTTTAAATGAACTAGGTGACGAATTTTACACAATATCTTCAGAGCTGAGGCGTACAAACTTTCGCCAGTGTCAAAATTCGCGATATCTTTAACATAAACATTCTTTAAAGATTTTTTTTAAAACATGCACAGACACTTGTATAACTTAACTGAAGTCGTCAACAAATAGAGGTCATACGCGCTTTGTCTATTAGAATGCTTCCGTCAAAAAACATTTCCTTTTGTAAGGAAAATTTTTTAGCGTATTTTCTAACATTTAAAAGTAAAAAGAGAACAAACAGTTTATAACATTATCAACTCAGTGATCATTATACTATAAATGCGTATATTTGTATTATACAATCACTTTCTGCATCCTTGCAATGACTTCATTTTCACGATATGTAGTGTGAGGATTGAGGAATGGTGATTCTGGTGGTTTTTTCATTGTTGTAAAACGTCAGGAAAATCTACCAAGAACAAAGATTGCTAATATCAAATATTGTAGTTATTTGTAAATTGCTTCTGGTGAATCGAGCAACTACAGCAGCCGCTGAGCGCTCATTTTCACTAGTGCGAAGAATAAAAACATGAAAGCGTTCCAATGTGCTGGCAGCTCGATTGAATTCAATGGTTATCTTACATGCCCGCAAGGATTAGATGATGTAGCAAACAAGTTTGTGAGCAAAAACGACAGCAGAAAATTCATTTTTGTTCGATTTTGATTATTATGTCTCTTTTACAACTTTTTGTATCCATTTCTATATTCGGTAGTACCTAATTGTTCGATATTGAAGTTTTAAACACAAAATCACCAATGTTCTTCTCATCAAATCATGATATTTTTTTTTTTTACCCACACTACTGTTCAAGAATGACTTCTCTCTTCCCTAAATTATTCTGAGAAACGTCGAATTTTCTAGTTGAATTATTGGCCTGGAAATGCTTTCTGAGCCATTCTAGAAGGTCTAATTTTAAAATTTTCTTCCGCGTCGGACCCAGTCATGGCGGGTCCTCCTACGTCACTAAACTCAATACTTAGCTCCCGCCAGGTTCAATTTCGTGACGCCAATAAAAAGTACAGAGTGAATAGTTTATTTTTATGAACGTTTATTGGAGAAAAAATGAAATAAACGATCGTTAGTCTTGAACATAGCAACATGAACATAGCAACAATGAATACGTTTTTACAGAATTAAATGAGGAGTCAATGGTGTCTGAGTTGATTAGTCAGTTGATATGGATAAATTATGTAATATAACTTCATGGTCTATGTATTGCTTCAAACAACAAAACCTGCACTATACAACTGCATTTGACAATTCTCTTGAATCGGAAAGCACTTTCACTAATATCACTGATATCTCTAGAGCTCTAGAGCTTCTATTTCTATTTTACTCTTTCTTTTGTTGTAATCCCCAGCATTTGGAAAATCATCATTCAAATTGGATGAGTAACAAAGCTTTTAGTGAGGTTGTTTTCATGGAATCAAATGAGATTACGTAGAGCGCATACTAGCAGTTGAATAATGTGTAGCCTTTTATTTTATTTGAAATTATAAAGGCTTAAACTATATTTTTGTTGTGGCAATTCAGAAGTCACAGAGCAAAGAACGCTAACGGTTTCAAAGGTCTCCAAATGTCTTGACACATCATCAAAGCAGATTCGATATTTGAAAATTCATGCCAGAAGCAGAGTGATTTCGGTGGAATAGATGCAATCTTTATCATACAAACGAATTTACTCCATACCAAAATTAAACATTGGAGATTCTTGTCGCCGTTAATTTATCTTTTTTGATATTGATATATATTCAGTTTCAATCAATACACGTTCTAGCATAAAAAAACAAACAATTGTAAAACTAGTTCAAAATCTCAATACTATACATGCAAAATCAATCGAGTAAAAACATTTTCGTCAAAAGAAATGCTTACCTTGTGGAAAAGAACTCAAAATAAAATCTTCAGAATACCTTTTACCAACCGTAGTACGCCTTTCACGAATGGAATGCTATTAGAGATTATAAGCAGAACGTGCATTTCTCCGAACTAATCCACTTAAACAAATGTTGCTTGGCATCGCAGGTTATAAATAAGCATAGTTTAAAAGTATTTTATTTTATACAATTAGCTAACCCCGGGGTATAACGTTTTTTAAAACGAATTGTTCACGAAATATGTATATTTTGTAATAATTTTTCACGCTAACAACGATTTACAAATCAACACGAAGTTAATTCGAATAGTATGTTATTGTTTACTATGATTTAAATGTTGCACGTCGATTCCATTGATTCTTTTAATCTAGTCAAAAGATTCGAGAAAATTTCCACCGAACAAGACAATAGTAATATATTAACCTGTATAAATATTCGCATAAATAAATAAATAAACCTTGTTATTTCTGCAAATACCCTTATTCTTTTTATTTTATTACATCACATTTATATAGTAACATCACTGTTCCTGTAATTCACTTTTTATTTCGATTTCATTTTTAAACACACTTTCTCGTTACAATTTAGCGAAAGGCTGTCGTCAATTACCAAACCGCGCGTGACCAAGTAAATTATAGATGATGTAATGGTTGGTGCCGTAAATTTGTTTTGATTTTTTTGTATAAATTACTGCATTGCAATCCATAAATATGCGAAAAACACCGAAAACCAAAATCTTTACCGTACTAACTATTGAACAAAATATCGTTTTTTTGCACTAAAAATTTAAAACATTACGTTTTCTTTGAAAATTAGTAGGTTTACTAATTAGAGGATGCTGATTTCAAGTCAACTACCAGAATCGGGACATTTTCATCCCTAATACCTTTTTGGGCAAATTTGGGCCCAAAATGGAAAGTATCCCGTTTGCTTTGAAAATTGGTAGATTTACTAATTAGAGGATGCTGATTTCAAGTCAACTACTAGAATTAGGATATTTTTGCAACGGGTATATATTTATATAAAAACTCATAATGGCGCATGCTGGCACAGATATTTATTGCCTTAGATATTGAGGAGTGCATTTTACAGTCTTATTGCTAGTATCATAACATCACTGTTCCTGTGGCTCACGATTCACAATTCAGTGATTCACAATTCAGGCTTTCTTTCATTGCTACTATTTCCTAACCTTGTTACATTTTCAAAAAACGAATAACAAATTGCACGATGTTATATTCTACGTTTGTAGAATAATTGTAATAAGAATAATAATTGTATTGAATTACTGATGAAAAATGATGGAACTTTTTCTATTTCTTTAAACGTACTAAACAACAAAAGAAAGTAGGGGTATTATACATAAACATATGTTGTGACCTGCAAAACAAAAGACTCAAACAACATTTGATAAGAAAATATGAGAGAGAATATGAGTATATGTATTTAGCGGCTCATATATTGCGGGTTATTTTAAGAAACCAAGTCATTTGAATGTATTTAACCGAACGCTTCTTGCGAAGCATAGCTGATATGCAAAAATCCATCTTCGTCTTTTTCTTCGCGGTAGATTTCGCTTATTAGATGCGAGGAAGAACAAATGTGGTGGTTGTTAACAAGAAGAAATATGGTTTGAACAGGACTCAACTGAAGGCGATTCCTAAAATTTAGTAAAAACAAAATCTTGGATTCACGTTTCTTGACATTTCGTTCTGTATAATACATTTTGTGAAATTTCAAACGGAGAAATAAACGAAAGGAAAGATTAAGTGAAAAGATTTTGATGTTTTCGTTTGTTACAAAAACATCTCTGTAATTATGCTAAGAACTGATCCACATTTTTCTGATAAGTTTTACGAAACTCTTTAGTTTAGTTTAGTTAACATTTGGTAGAATACCTTCTTGCTACATTAAGATTCTACCTTTCAGTACCATTAACCTTTTCGTGTCTTTCTACTCACCTGATTATGTAGCTTAGCGTGCCGATCGTCATTTCAAATGGGACCAAATATTTTATATCGAGCGTTGGTAGAGATTTTTCCTTCTTGTATCTTTCTACAATAAGCTAAAAATGGAACTAAAATAAAAATTTCATCAGTAGATAAAAAAGAAACCCTATATTTCTACAACAAATTTCATATGAATTTGAACATTAAATGTTGGGAGTAATTCAAATGTTTAAATCACAAAGTCATTTCATCGAAAAAAATGTTTATTACCGAAAAAATATGGTTATACAGTACACCCCCGATAAGTGGGATTCCCGATAAGTGGGACCCCCGATAAGTGGGACTTCCGATAAGTGGGACTTTCACTAAGTAGGACGGTTTTTCTCGGTCCCTTGAACTTCCTAACCTAATATTAATATTTGTTTAAGTGGGACATTTGCTAAGTGGAACAGATTTCGTCGGTCCCTTGAGTGTACCACTTATCGGGAGTATATTATAATAAAGTGCATTTGTTTTTTTTGTTTGTTTATTTGTTTGCGTTCAGAAACCTCTCATCCTTACTTCCTCATTACAAAACATGAATGTCTATGATGTATACCGGTAGTTTGTCTGGATATAGATCTGCAATGGATACAGCTTCTTTCGTTTTTTTACCTGAAATCATAAAGAAGATTGTAATCACATTAGCAATTCATTTTTGTTTCTGTGATATAGCAGCAAGAATTTCTTCTTCTATTAATTGAGTCAAAAACTATAAAATTCTAAAGATTGCGCATTTTAAATATAATTGTCATTTGTTCTCTCAAATAATTTCTTTACCTAATATGGATAGTCCAGATGTTCGAGTTTCAGTTTTTTAATGCTATACACAACATTTTTAGCAAGAAAACAAAAAACTACGTGAAAATATTAATTTATATCATTTCTAGGAAACAAGGCTTCATATATAGTTAACAACGTGCACCAAGCAAGCTATGAAGCATTTATAATGCAGCAGTGACTCACAGATATTGCTTCTCTTTTGCACATGCTCCTGGCAGTGACACATGTAAGGCCAGTTCATCTTTTTCCTTGCTATGTAAAAGAACTTGTAAGCGACAGATTCACAATAATAAAATAGTTAGAAATACTTAGATTAGAAAAATTGCTTTTATTTATTCCGTTAGCGTTGGACTTATGAGATAGCTTTAATTTATCATAGAGTCGTTTTTCCGTGAAACATAGCAGCTTTCTGAAATATACCCTCGTTGGTTTCAAGCCTAGAAATGTGCATTTAAATCGGGTTTAACCGTCTGATGAGAAGATAAAGACAACCACTTGGGCTTCGATTGTTCATTTGCACCTGTGGGTATGCAGTGTGGAACACTTTGAATGGAATTTCTCCATATGACTGCTTATTGCTTTACATCTGTAAAAATCCTTTTTTTAGACTAATCCACCGGTTTCCGTTTATTAAACCTTATTGGCTTTTACAAATAAATCTTTCATTTTGATATCATAATCGGATTCCGGTCAGTTCGGCTTAGACTGTGCATAATCAATCGACAAAAGTTTTACATACTGAATGGAAAAGTAATCTGCCCTTAATATCAAAACAGAAATAATCAAAATAGCTTCTACGATATATGTAACTTATGGAGAACAAAAGACTTGGATATACTTCTTGGATATTCTCATCCTATGTTATCGGCCAATTCTTGAAACTAAAAGGAACACGAGATTCAATAGAAGAAGTAACACATGTGTTTTGTATTGACACAATATTCCAATCTTATTACCAGCATGGAATGTTACGTTTCAAAAACCAGACAACTAGATTCTCCTAACAAATGTTGCATTATGTAAAGAAGGAATACCTCAAGCGTTTGTTAATGATGGAAAACGAGGTTATAAAACGTCTTTAATAACAATATGACATGTATGGGAAACAAGCAAAATACAAAACATTTCGTAATTTGTTTTGCAAAAGCAAGTTTCTTTCCTGTCATCACATGCCTTTATCTTTTTCATTTTTTACAGAGGAAAGGAGTCAATGGTGTTTGAGTTGATTAATCGACTGATACTATCTGTGTTATGGATAAGTTATCTAAATTAACTTCATGGTAGCTGTATTGCCTCACAACAAAGTCTGCACGAAACTGCGTTTTCAACGTATTTAAATATTCCTTTGAGATGGAAACCCTTCCAGACAAAATATCCCTCGAGGTTCATTTACACAATTTCCTTTATTCAAACTCACGATTTTTCGAATTTAACTTTCTCTTTAAATAATTTTATAAAGGATGAATTTTTTAGCTATATTATTCAGTACTTCAATCTACGGTTTTTAAAATTTCGAAACATTTGATTATTAATCGTAAGATTTCATGGTTTTTGCTTTGCCGGAAATTATAGCGTTTGTTATTTTTTGGTAGTTGTGGTTTTCAAATTGATTGAATTAGCGAATTTATCAAAATTAATACTTCATTTTTTTATAGCAGTTTTGTTAACCGTTGTTGTTATTTCTCCTACTTCATTTATTCATTGAGGATTTCTCCATAACCTCTCCACTAGAGTGCCGGTAGCCAGAAAAAATGATTCTTTTAACTGGTCAACCTTTTGTTACTTGGTCAATTTGATCTCCCACACTTCTGAAATCTTACACCACTGGGCACGATAATATCTCTTGGTGAGGTAAGCAAAAAAAATCCTTTTAGTGTGTGCTCTCCAGTGAGCTTTAGAAAATGGCTGTAGATGAATGTACCATGATATCCATAGAAGTATTTTGTTCTTGTTTTGAATTACAAATTGAATAGATTAGATCGATTTTCTTTCGTGCAAATATAACATGTATCGGTAGCCATTTTGTTACATTGCGTAACTTAAACGTGCTTATAAATTAAAGATGGTTGCGAATAAAACGAGAAAGACGATCAAAGCTTATTGCAAAATTGCAAAGAAATCTATTTTTAGCAATCTGTGGATAATGAACCTGACTGGAATCAAATATTTGTTTTGTACAGATCAAAAGCTAACACGTTCACTGGGGTTTAACTATTTACACTGAAGCACAAAAACACAGAAACCATCCCGCCGTTAGCTAGATGCATCGAAATTACCACAATCTTCACGTTTTTAATTCTACCATATTGCAAAACTGCAAAACCTTTGGCGCCAAAAGACAAACGCTTACCTTCGGAAAATAATAAATAAAAAAACCTTCAGAGATATGAATACTCCTTATCATTGTGATTCCATTGATTCCAATGTCTTAACAACTGTAGTATGCTTCCATGAATGGGCTATTTTACATGGTAATCCACATTAAAATAAAGCAGTGCGACGTGGCATCACTGTATATAGCGAACGAAAAATAATTTGACATGTAATTTGTGAGGTTCTCGATTTTAGCCATGTAATTATATGCAACATTTTAAAGCTTGAAAATCGGATTCAAAATGACCTGCGTATAATCGATGTTTTTCATACATTTGACTGCGTAGATACGTTTAACATGTCTCGTTGGTTCACGTCAACGCGATGTGGAGTTGTTACTTAATACGATTAGCAGATTCTCTCATCCAAAGGAAAGCGATTGCTTGTGTGAGTAGACACACGAATCTGTTATTTGGTAAACCTCATGAACAATTAACAATATATTGTTAGTAAGGGTTATGTTAACCGTACTTTAGTTCGCATATTTCGTTCCTCTAAAATCAAAAAGATCTAATGAAATGAGAATTTTGAAAACGGAAAATGCGAAGAAAAGAATTTATGAAGTTTTTCTTTGACAACCGAGGCTGGTAGATTTTAATCGTTTGTAATTAGATTTCGTATTAAAAACGATGGTAGTATGATTTTCCAGACAATGGGAAATTTTGTTGGAATAGTGTGTACCGTAAATGATTGATTAAACGCCCTCTTCCAATTAAACGCCCCTTTCAATTAAACGCCCCCGTGTGAAAATTGATTTGGTAATAAACGCCCCTTTCGAATAAACACCCCCCTTTTCTAAAAATTTTAAGAAAAATTGAGTGAATTAAAGAGTGAATTTTAATGGCGAGGTTTCGAATAAACACTTCTCTTGAATAGCCATGCAAAGGAGGAGAAAGAAAATGCTATATTTATTTCCACTGGAAACATACAATATTGAGCTTCGTTTTTTTTCAAAACTCCATTCAAGGCTGTATTTCTCTTTGATTTCTTGCAGCTTGTCGCATAACACTCTCGCTATTTTTCCATATTCGCACCGAGCGACTTATTTTCCAGGTACCACCAAGCCAATTTCCCGTTTTCTTTTTCCACTTACTTCAACGCCCTGCATGATGGTTTTAGAGCGACTATCGTGTCTGGTAATTTTTCCAAACCACATCAGATTACGGCGTTTTATCTCTGTAGGAGAGGTTCATTGGGATCTAAAAGGACATTTAAATCTTTTGTCCGTCGTTTCTGCTCCCAGGTGGTCTGGCACTGACTGAAAAGTATGTTTTATTTATCAACATTGTATATCTCTTTAAATAAATTATATTTCATTTATTAATTCTCCAGTATGTTTCGAAACTCTTCGAAAGTCATTCGATGGTTGTCCGGCCACCTGCAAAAACAACAATGTGTACCCATATAAACAAGCAGCTATGATTACCGCATGCAGATTTTGTTGGTTGGTTTCTCAAACATAACCACATCGAAGATTTCGTACACGTCCACGCTCGTCACTTTGTCCCCTTGTCTCGATACAAAAGCATTGAATGCAAATCTTACTACGACGACGATAATAAATGTTTAAACTACGTATAAACTCGTTTACTTACAAATGACTTCAATCACCATGGCGACGATCGATGGGCAGGAGTCGTCATGTAACAATTTACGAATGTTTAAAAATTCCTCTCGAGTCATTTGCGCCTTTTTTATACTAAAATACATTCAAACTTCGATGAAAGAAAAATAATTTTTCAATTTTCTAGAAGAAATAATTGATTTGATTTGATTTGGTATTCTTTAGCGCAGACGCCTCGGTCTACTGACAATACCCGTACTTTACCATATTGAATGCTACTTATATCAGGACCGTAATCCCCCCCCCCTCAATAATTTACAGATCTACAACTACAGATCAACTTGTATTTTGTGCAGGAATCCCTTTAAGGAGTTTCAGAATTTGAGTAGCTTTTTAGTCAATCTGGGGGTCCTAAATTTTCAAAATTTTCTAGCCTTTCGGTCCCATGGCGGGGCCTCCTAAGTCATTATTTACCCTAGCCAATCCTATTTATAAGCCCGGCTAATAATTTTGTCAAATTTACGGCCCTGCTCGTATGCTGAGAAACCAAGTAGCAATCGCGGAAATCTAAATGATTGCTTTACTACCTGTACCGGCTGATGTTAACAATATGTAATTATGACTCTTTCTCACTCTATGCAAGCCATGATCTTACTCTTCTTTCTCATCTTGGGATATTCAAGGAGAAAATGAAATGCATCTCGAATGTCGTTCACGTCAATCGTTTCTCTATCCGCGAAATCAAATTCTTGGAAGGCTTCCTTCACTGCAAAAAGAAAGGTTTAGTAAAGGTCATATACATGATAATTCGGTTTGTCCGCGCGTGATTTCAACGTTTTTGTTTTATAGTTTCGTTGTTTATTTCTTTTTTTATAAATTTTGTATGCTAGAAATATTTCGGTACGCGTATAAATATTTCGGTACACGTATAATTTATGTTTTATTTCATTTAAAAGTTACCGAAAAAGTATGGTATGGTTATTATATTCGTTAATGGTAAAAACTCTTACTACGTTCTTCTTTGCTTTTTTCCCCCATTCTTGTTTCAAAAAAGTCAAAAAATGAAACTGTTGGCATTTCCAAAGTGAGTTGCCAATCAATAATATAATAGATATTCAATTGACATTCATGTTGGCCGCAAACTTAGAGACTTAGAGTTGTGCAGGGTTTTCTGTTTTATATGAAGTATTTTCAAATCATCTTTAGCAAATATCCATTCCAACTATGACGCAAAACATACAAAAGATATTGTTCATGAAACGTTATGGCATTGTATTTTTTTCTATATAAAGTACACTCCCGATAACTCGAACCACCTATTGGATGAAAATGGTTCTAGTTATCGAGTGATTTTTATGAGAACGTAAAGGGAATTGGAATACTATTAAAGTTATCTGGTGTTCGAGTTATCCGGTGTTCGAGTTATCTGGTGTTCGAGTTATTCGTTATATTTATTTCACACTAGTCTTTTTGTTTAATACATACAATATATTTGCATATATTATCGTTAATTTGTTTTTATTAGTAACATTTCTACGCAAGTAAGAAGCTTGTAATATGTATATACGATTGTTATTACATGTGTCAACGAACTTTCCTTTTCACGATCAAAAACCAAATAGATAATGTCAACCTGTTCAAGACTGTCTTTCATTGACGACAGACTCAATACATGTTCTTTAGCATCTAATCTGAATAAATAAAACGGACTTTCTGTTCAGAGCCAATAAATTATATATTAAAGTAATCCTTTCGTCGAGGGACCGTTGCAATGGTCGTAGAGGGGCCGTTGCAATGGGTTTAAACAAAAATATAAGAGCTTTATATCCACACATTATACTATTAGAAAAACGTTAGTGTGTATATCAAGAAGGTATATATTGTATATTGTGAGTGTTGTTCTATCTGCAGATCAAAGGTACCGACTTTAATGCACTGATTGATATGCTTTTGCTCATACAAAAATACATAAAAAGTAACCCCTAAAATGAATTTTTCAGTACTTTCTTTTTATAGTGAGAATCACTTCTGTACTACATTCCATCCCTCAGTATCGCTCTATATCGCTCTTTAGCGCCAGGTGAGAGCTAAGTCATAGCTGTGAATGGATTGTATGTATCCGGGGGTAACCCAAAATTATTTATTTTGAGCTATATTTCTTTTCAATTATTGTTTATACTCTCTCTGTATTGTACAGAAATAAATTAATTTTCAGTTTGACTTTTCTATTCATATAACAACTCGAACATAAACCAATATTAAACATTTTTCTTACCATGTTTACCCCCAGTTTTTAGTAAAATATTAAAATGCTTATAACGTTTTATTTTTAGGGTACGGTTTAATACTCTTTTCATTTATTTTTAGTGCTATTTCGAATGGTGTTGTTTGTTACTATGGCAACCGACGACGTCATTTCACGCTTTAAGCGCTGTAATTCAATGGATAAAGTTCTTCGGCTCACAAACCAAACCTGGACGGTTCGAATTCCATCTCCGGAATATTTTTCTTTCTGAGTTACAGCTGAGTTCTTGAGAGAAACCCGTTGCGTAATGCAAGTCTAGCTTAAATAGTTGTCTGGTTGAGCGATTTTCGTAGGCGCAAACGGGCGTCCTAAGTACGCCAGGACTAACCAACAAGACACACAAGGATAACAGTATTTTATATACTGAAGTGTAAATATCCTGTATAAAAATATTTGAAATTTGAAAACGTCAACGTCTTTTCATCTTTTTATATAAACCCAAAATCATCAAAAAGTTTGCTATTAACAAGTCTGTGCACACGAAAACCTAATTTGGTACATAGGAAGTAGCTGCAGTTGCAGGAGAAATATCTGCAAAAGAATAAGAGGTTATATTTTGCATTTGTTGATTTAGAGAAAGCTCTTGACAAAGTACAACGTGAAGTAATCTGGTGGGCGATGCGAAGGTTAAGAGTTGATGAATGGATAGTGTCAGTTGTTATGTCTATGTATGAAAATGTCAGAAGTCATGTCAGAGTGAATGGATCATATAGCAAGGAATTTGGAATTAAGGTTGGTGTTCATCAGGGATCTGTTCTTAGTCCGTTACTCCTTATCATGGTTTTGGAGGCTTTATCTCAGGAGTTTAGAGTAGGGTGTCCATGGGAATTATTGTATGCCGATGATCTTGTGCTTATTTCAGATAGTATAGAAGAGTTAACTGCAAAATTTGCTACTTGGAAGAAAGGTATAGAGTCAAAAGGGCTCAGAGTTAACATGGGTAAGACAAAAGTTATGGTCAGCGGAGTTGGCATTTCAGCATCTATTGCTTCAAGTAGATGGACATGCTCTGTATGTAGTAAGGGTGATGGTAATAACTCAATATATTGCAAATATTGTGATCATTGTGTTCATAAGTGTAGTGGTATAAAGGGTCGACTTACCTCAGTGGTGGACTATGTGTGTATGGTATGTACTGGTGAAATTACCTTAGCAAATGGAGAGCAAGTAGAATCTGTGCCAATTGGTGATGACTTTTTAGAGACAAAGGATGATTTTTGTTATTTGGGCGACATGATTAGTACAGGAGGAGGCGCAGAACAAAGTTGTATAACTCGAATTAGATCTGGGTGGGAAAGGTGTAGAGAACTTTTACCTCTCCTAAACTTCTAGAGTGATATCTCTTCGCACGACAGGCAGGGTGTATGATGCTTGGGTTAAGAGTATTTTTCTACATAGTGGGGAGACAGACTAGAGCGTAACGACATAAGAATGATTAGATGGATGTCAAATGTGACATTGAATGAAGGATGGAAAGCCTTCAAATGAGTTAAGAGAACGCTGTGGACTAGAAAGTGTAAGAGAATCTTTGCAAAGGCGTCGGCTTAGATGGTTTGGTCATGTTGAGAGAATGAATGATAATAACTGGGTGAGAGAGAGAAAGAGAGGGGGGAGGGCTGACCATAGTAGGTATTTTTGAGTCAAGAGATGGCCCAATATTTGTAAAGATATTATTCAGGGAAGACGCTATTTTATCATCATTAAGACCTCCACGCCGTCAACAACCATACGATTTGGAAACTTCGAAACAAAGTCAAGTTTTCCAATAACTTCTTTAATCACATTCCACGTTTTCTTGCTGTCGTGTCTGCTCAAATGAAGCAGTTTTGAATGTTTTCACGATTATACTCATATCAGTAAAAAGTTTCTCGTTTATTTCATTATACTTTATATATGTTTATTTCATTATCTATATCACCCAGTATAATATATGAACTATGATGCGATCTATCGCCAACCTAAAAACATTTTAGGGCAAGAATTAGAATGCTTCATCAGACCATAAAAGCCGTTAAACAATGCGAAAATTTATTTTCTGTGCAAACATATTTCTTAAATATACATTAAAGAAAGAAATTGTTGTGGGAAGAAAAAGTTGCGAGAAGAAAATGTTGCGAGCAAATTGTCGCAACTTTCGCGACTTTTTCTTCCCGCAACTTTTTCTTTTTTCTTGTTATGTTATAGAAGCATCTGAACAAAAATAACCCAGAGTTTGGCTGGTCCAATTGTCGTTTTTGCAAAGATTTATTAGAAAAAGCAATGTCAGACAGAAGTTGCCAAATTCCAATGATGAAAATGGTGTCTGATATTGTTTTATAAAGTTATCTCCTTGGAGCAACAACAAACTTAATGTGCGAAAATATTCGTCTATAAATATTGTTTATAAAATCGATCCAGATTTTAACGTAGATTTTAATCAATAAATATTGTTTCTTTATATTTTGTCTCTATCTTTTTTGACTTCCTTTATCAGAGGACTTCATAAACCATTTCCGTATGTTAGCTTGCTTCTCTTCACCGTAGGTTTTAAACTTCGTTTTTGGACCTTTTTGTTGTTCATGCAATGATGATTTACTATTGGCAGTGTTAACTTTCAGTTTCCACAAACGAGCCAACAATAAGTTCTTTTTCCTTTGCAACATCCATATCATTAAATTTGACGACAGAAGGGTAGTGTTCCAATAAAAGGCTGTTCTTTTTTGTGGCAATCCAATTTTGCTGTAAACTTACAAGGTATTTCGAGGCCTCCTTGAATTAAAACTGATCTTCTGTAGTGTGTACTAACTAGCCAACTCTGCCGTCACGGTCGTCCCACAATCTAATAAGTATTTTTTTAAATGTATTTTTTATCAGTTTTTTCTGATGAGGAAGGTGGAGAATTTCTCCCGGGGATCAACGTTGATGCTGATGCAAAAGATGATGAGTCTTAGGATATTTGCATTGTACTTGCTATTTGTAGTAACATCGTTATTCTTCCTTCGAAGCCTACGTGACGTTGTCTAGTGTCTATCTAGTGTAATAGTTTAGATCTATTTTTAGGTAGTGTCATTTATTGTCAAAGTAACGTTATATGAAGTTTACACCTTTCTGTGTACATTGAGGTATGAAAATATTAAAGTCTGGTCCGTAGAAACTGCTCATAAGAAAATCTGTCTTCAATTTTTCAAATAATCCGTAGTAGGCTGTAGTAATTTTGGAATAAATTGAGTGTCGAAACGTTAAGTTGCATGGAATGACAAAAAAAATTATCGTAAGTTCAACTTCACTCGCAACATTTAATGTACGCAACTTTTTCTTTTAAAGTTGCGAAAATAAAATGCCAACTTTTTCTTCCTTTAACGTTTTTAACGCCGTAACCTTCTTTCTAAATACAACTCGGAACTTATTCTTTTGACTGGAATTTGCGAATCGTTTTGAATTTACACATTAGCGTCGCGTCGCAACCCCAAACATTAGTTAAAACTCTAGTGTTTCCGCAGCGTCACAATAACCGTTTTTCTTCCACGGATTAAATAGAGTCCTTAACTTCAACCGACAAATGGCTGTCACTTTCAGTCAACTTGTTGTCTAAATCTCTAATTGCCTTAGAATATTCCCCTAAACATTTTTGTAAAGGCACACAACAGATTTAAAAAGAAAAATAACATATTCATTGCTGACCAGAGTCCAAAAAAATTGATTTTCAGCTTTAAGTTAAGCCGCACATTCTCTTAATATAATATAATGGAGTTTTTACGGGACTCTCCACATGTAACAGCGGCTCTTCTTATCCCAAGGTTTAGGTCCTGGCGTACTTAGGGCACCCATTTGCACCTACGAAGTCGCTTCACCAGACAACCCACCATTTGAGCTAGGCTTGCATTACGCAATGAGTTTCGCTGAAGAACTCAACTGTAACTCAGAAATCAAAATATGTCCAAGCTGGGTTTCGAACCAGCACCGTTTGATTTTGTGGGTTGAATGCACTAAGCTACAGCGACCATATATCTATATAAGTAATTTTTTTTATACACCCAAGGAAATGTATTATAAATGTAAAAAGATAAAAACTAGGAAACAATTCTGGGGCATAAATTCACTATAGCCCTGCAATATTGACTGAACTTCTAACATACCTAATGGCGTGCGTGATAAATACTCTCCTTTGATTGGCCTAGACATTTTACCATTGGGAAGTTGCATTCCCACACTGCAACTGTCATCACCGATGTCTTGTGCGCACACAGCCTGGATATAATACGCCTTTCCACCACTCAACCGTACTGAGATGGATGTCTGCTCTTCAGGGTATCTAACGGGAAAAACGTTTCTAACTAGGGTGAAAGTCTTGATGTGATATACATAAAATGTAGAGATTTTGTGACTGTAAACGGTTTACATAGGTCACATGGTTATCCTGGTTCAAAGTTGTGCAGGGAAGACTTAAAGTTTCAGATTGTATATTCTAACAAAATTAGAATCAACATTCAAGTGGAGTTGTCCTCTTTAGCAACTTCACTTGAAAGGTTACTCAATAAGATATTATTCTCGCAAACTGAGGGTGTATCAAACCCCCGATCAAAAAAATTGGTCATGGCCTCTGGTAAGAACACAATCTGTAAAGTTTCAGAAAATTTGAATTTAATAATAATAATAATAATGGAGTTTTACGGGACTCTCCACATGTAACAGCGGCTCTTCTTATCCCAAGGTTTAGGTCCTGGCGTACTTAGGGCACCCATTTGCACCTACGAAGTCGCTTCACCAGACAACCCACCATTTGAGCTAGGCTTGCATTACGCAATGAGTTCCGCTCAATAACTCAACTGTAACTCAGAAATCAAAATATGTCCGAGCTGGGTTTCGAACCAGCACCGTTTGATTTTGTGGGTTGAATGCACTAACCACTAAGCTACAGTGACCTATGTTCTTAAGAAACATAGAACAAACATTTTTTGCATAGTATTCTGAGGGCAACTATTACAACCGTCTTCCACGTCTACCACCCTTTCTTCGTGTACTGTCCGATGGAATCGGTGTCACATCCTCTGCAAAAAAAATACCAAATACAATGGCCATTTGTAATTTCAGCAAGAACATGATTTCTTAAAATGCTTCTTTATAGCTCAGCCTCTACAACTTTGCTTTTTTCGGCCTAGTGTGTTGATTGAAGTTACATAATAAATAATTTCAATTGCTTTGAAGGATTTTATCTCCAAATAATTTGCAAAGAAAATAAATTATTTTCCATATTTCACCAGCTTCTGAAACTTGTTCCAAAATCGAGGTTGAGGGTGTCACCTAATAGATACCCTAAAATTTTGTTGATTTCAACCAAGTTGACTTACGAAGAAAGAAATATTAAAATCATCTTTCAATAATTTGATCAATGACTTTTGAAAATTGGGAAACATAATCACTCAATCGTAAGTTAACATACCAATCCTTCCAATCTTCATTCCAGAACGAGCTAGCGCACGCAATGCCGACTGTGCTCCGGGCCCCGGTGTTTTAGTTCTGTTACCGCCAGTGGCTCTCAACTTCACATGAAGTGCAGTGATTTTAATTTCCTTGCAACGAGCTGCAACATCTTGGGCAGCCAACATGGCGGCATACGGAGAAGATTCATCTCTGTCTGCCTTCACTTTCATTCCTCCAGTCACACGAGCAATAGTTTCTCTGTCAACAAAATGCATTAGAACGAATTTATGTGTCTTGCAATCAGACTACTTACCTCCCCGATAGATCAGTAACGTGGACAAATGTATCATTAAATGAGGCAAATATATGAGCCACTCCAAACACATCAACTCCATCTTCAACCTGGAAACAAAATAAAAACATAATGGATTTTATAACAATTTAAAGATGAAATGTCTCAAAACAAAAATTGAACATTGCCATTGATTAGTTATACCAAAATGTAAAGATGCGCATATAAACCTGCAAAATACCTTTTCACAATGAGTGATTGAGTTGGGGAAAAATTGTGTGGTGGATCACCCTTAATTTTGAGTATGAATCAAAAGAGTCTACAGGAATCAACCCTCGTCTAATGACTAGCAACAAATCTTAAGGGGTTTCCTTTCACCACCACACTAACATTCTAAGTGTGGCTGAAAATACATAGAAAAGATTAGGAAGTACCACAAAACAAAATCCTTGGGAAACGTCACAAAATGATAACCAAAAATGGATCTGTAAAAAATGCAAGTGAAACTATCTTTTTTCATTTAACCGCACACTATTTTAAACCAGATTTCAGCATTTTATAAAGTGGAAAAAAGAATTTTGAAAAAAGGTTAACCTGGGGTCCAAGTGAAATGACTTGTTCTTCTTTGACGGTTTTTCCTTTACGTGGAGCCATTCTAGAAAAAATAGAGCAATACAAAGAAACAGAACATTGAAAAACACCGTCAAATGCACTTGCATTTATTGGCAAAACAGGAAAAAATGAGATAATAATGGATTCACTACATTTAGAAAGAGTTCTTGATGAGACAATCTTCAGGCAAAAGAACAATTTGCTTTCGCTTGCCGGCAGTATAGAATTATTTTGTATTTTGAGGAATATCATCATTATTTTGACTATTTAAAAATTATTTATTATTATTAAGAACGTTTATTACCCAAATTAATAAACAGGATAATTTTTATACATTTTCCTTACAGAAATTTTATTTATATTATATTTAATCATATATTTTTCAAAATTAGATTTTAGTTTCAAATTCAATCTCTATAAATGAACGGCAACCGAAGTTCTAATAATTATTTGAACTGTATTTTTAAAAGTTAGAGGATTTCCCTAACAATGAAATATAGCTACCTAGGTAGCTAGATGTTGTCTCAGTAGTTAAAGTTAGTCTTATAGTCAAAGTAATGAAGGAGTTGAAATTAGAAAATAGATAAACATTTGTCTTTAATATGTAGCTAGCTATCCGCTTCTTCTTACATTTCCTAAATGACCATTGGAAAATTTTAATGAAAAGTCCATCACAAAATCTGTTTTTGCATCTGGAATTTTATCCTTTCAGTTGCTTGAAAATAAAATATTTTCATGTTTGTTCTTTGTGCCCTTTGTAATGCTGTTTTATTGATTTTTAGACATTTCATGTATATTGGTTTTTCATTATTAGTCCACAATCAAAAATATTTGCCTTTAGCGTCCTCCGACCAACCAATGAACTTTTTAAGAATCCCAGGTCGGGCACTTGGTAAAAATGTTGGGTTTTCGAAAAATCTCTTTTTTGTCCGTGCGCTGTTTAGGTGATTTTATCCGACCATCCGTATATTTACAGGTAAGGACAAATCTACAACCGACACCCGGCTTTTCCAGTCAAGCCTTGAAAACACGGAATTAAAAATAAAAACAAACAAAATGGTATATAAGTGGTACACCGGCCGCCTTCAATGAGACATTTCGGAAAAAAATCTGGTTTAAAATCCGCTTGACCGACTCATTTTGTTTTTTACGTTTTGGATGCTAAAGGCAAATATTTTTGATGGTGGCCTTGAATGATGAGGAAACAAGAAGATTCAACAATCTCATTTTAAAAGGATTGGAATAGGCCTCTAACCTGAAATTATATGAACAATAAACTATAATTACATATAAAATATACTTCCTACTACTTAATAATTTTAAATATTGTCGGTAGCTAAGTGATATGATGCAACGAACCTTGCTTTTGAACTTATTTGACACGTACATCTATATATTATGTGTAATAGAAATGTATAGAGATGCACTTGAAAGTTCCATATCACAGCATAAGTAAACACAGACGTAAAGAAAACTATGGAACCGGTTCGATTTGGATCTGATTTCAAAAATCAACCGCGTATTGGACAAAGATATATACAATCAACAGCTGGGGCTGTTTCTCTCAAATCTCAAAAAGGTAAGATTTAAAACTCTGTAGCTACAACAAATTATCACTTAGATACTCTTGTCCCATTTTGTAATGTACAAGTGTCAATATTTGAATTCATTGTGAAAGTTGAAAGTTATACATTTGATGTAATTGGAAGTTAAGCTTGCAGTTCTGTCAACATTTTGTGTGGTAGTTTTAAAGTATATAACACTTTGTAAAGTTTTAAAGATAGTCTCAACTGGAAAATAAATGAGTGTATACCAGAACTAGATGTTACAATCGATTTCGGAACAGTTTAAATTTTTTTTCAAAATGTACAGTCTGTTTCTTGAATATTTTGTTCGCGTGTGGTGAATCGCACGCCATAAATAAATTTTAATAGCAATGGCGTGCGATTTTTCAAATTAAAAATTGAGGGTTGTCATTTGCCTTAAAAGTGTTCTATACTGCTAGCTACGAGTGTTGCACCTCACCAATAAATAAATCTTTATTTGATAACTTTTTTTTAGAGATAGAGATTCATGAGGTTTGCTTACAGTATACAAGAAAACAATTTAATTCACAGATATAAATGAATCCTTTCTTTGAGTTTTGATCTTTTTCTCGAATCAAATGCAGAATATTCTTCTGCATTTTAAAGTCTCTTTTCATTCTTTTTTGTAATATTTGCAAAGTAATTTCTAATTACATAGTGGCTATTATCCACCCAACATATGCCATTTAAAAGGATTTTAAACTTAGTTTACATTGCCGATTAAAACCCCAGGTCTGCTGAGTTAGTTTGAGGTAATTCAAGGAAAACATTTGTGGAAACTTGATAACAACAGCAATTTCTACCGCCATTTTAATGGCTGGTTTGACGAGTAGAGACTGAATTTTAAAATTTTGTAAAAAATAGCAGTTCAATGTATTTTTATGGCGTGCGGTAATGTGCCATTAACAGCACGCGCAAATCGATTTATGGCGTGACTCAAGAAACAGACTGAATATATAAGTTGAAAATTTAATAAATGGGATGGGGTTTACTCAAAGTCATATGTTATATAATATATTTAATTTAAATTTTGTTTATTTTTCACTTTGCATTCCTATAACTTTTACTGGTTTTTCTTTATTTTCAGGTGATTTTCTGGTCGAGAAGGTAAATGTAAAACGATACATTGCTGGCAAAAAGTGAGATTTTTTTTATTTGGCTATAGCTATAAAACTTATTCATAATTTGTGAATGAAAGTAAAACATTAGACACCTATATTTTGAGGAAGTTGATTTGCTGTTCAAATGATTTCTATTTTAATTTCTAAAACTAAATTATTGGTGATCTTTCTGAATGTTACAGACCTGATTGGGCTCCAGATCATTCAAGTGAAGAAGAGAGCGAAGATGAAGCCGTAGATGAAAACGAAGAACCGCAGCTATCTCCGCAACAGGTTCAATTGAACATTGACACTTTTTTTTACTAACTCTACTTTCTTTTTTCGACAGGTGCACGCTGATGATATTGAGGGAGATGATATTCAAGACAGGTAAACATTAAATGTAACAAACAACAAAAAGATTTTAAAATACTGTAGGATTTTGATTCAGTTTTTTTATTATTTATATGGTGGCCAGCACAATTGTCGTTGTTGAAAGGGTTATTCTTCGTATATTATTAAAAGCTCTATCTAAAAGTGTATTAATGATCTCTTTCATTTTATCTAGAAAACCAATAATTCACTTTTTTAAAACTCATTCTTGTTCAATGATATACCCTGCCTTTGTGTATTCTCCTTGGGAATTTTACCATATGCTTTAATGTAGTGAATGAATGAGTAGGATTTTCGTTCAGAGAAGATCATGGTCATCGTCGAATTTACGAACCTCGAATTGTCACCCAGCATGAGACTGAGGAAGAGGTCTGTTTTCTTCATTAATAGCTTTAAAAATTTTGAATTATACTATTTTTATAGCAGTTTCTATTGTACATAATTTTATCGAAGGCGAGCTAACAGTAATAATAGATATGAACAAACAATGAGGTTAAATAATCAGTGGAGGGAGTATTGAAGAAAAGCTTTCTCATGCAGTATGCAACGGTGAAGAAGATGAAGAAGAATCTGAATCTGAACAAGTTAATCAATACTTACATCTGTAGATCATCTCCAGCTTCTCGTAATCCGTTGGGCATCTTACATCTGTAGATCATCTCCAGCTTCTCGTAATCCGTTGGGCATCTTACATCTGTAGATCATCTCCAGCTTCTCGTAATCTGTTGGGCATCTTTCATCTGTAGATCATCTCCAGCTTCTCGTAATCCGTTGGGCATCTTACATCTGTAGATCATCTCCAGCTTCTCGTAATCCGTTGGGCATCTTACATCTGTAGATCATCTCCAGCTTCTCGTAATCCGTTGGCATCATTAAACTAATATTTTCAACACATATTTTTACGTCGCTTATTTTATAACTTATTCTTTTTTTATAGGACGTAAGAAAAGCAGAGGCGAGGTTAGTAGCTTTTGTGGTGAGAAAAAAATACTTAAAAATAAGAGTAATGAAGCTCTTCAACTTGTTTTCTAACCAGACATTTTCATGTTTTGGTTTCTACTACAATTGAGGCTTCAGAACGTCTTCTGCCGACTTTCAGTTCAAATCTCTGAATTGTGTTATTGTATCTACGGGAAACTTTGCTTTTTTAAGTGAAGAAGAAGTTGAAGCAGATGAGGAAGAGTTGGATGAAAAGGTACAAACGTTTTTCTTTTGCTTTCTTCAATCCGCTATTCCGTGTTCCTCTCCAGGCCATTGAAGATCGCCGACAGTTGCTACGGAGACGAGCGCAAGTCCACAAGGAGGAAGAGAAAGTAAGTTTTGAAAGAATGTTTCTTTTTTTTTGCAAATTCTATTTCTAACTTTCTCTTTCTTTTTTTTCCATCATATATTTTAACCATAAAAAACACAATTACAATATCAAAAACAACAAAAACAAAAAAAATAACCAACAACAGTCTATATAAATTAATAAATATAACAATGTATAATGATACATATTATCAAATAGACCAATATTAGTAAAAACGTAACTGTAAATGTTTTATTGATATCATTTGTTTTAAATGGTTAGGGACTTGTAGAAAGTAAGAATACTTTATCATGAAGCCCTCGCATCAGTGATAGTTAAGGCGAAATAACGAAGATGGTTAGGGACTTATAGAAAGTAAGAATACTTTATTATGAAGCCCTCGCATCAGTGATAGTTAAGGCGAAATAACGAAATGGTTAGGGACTTATAGAAAGTAAGAATACTTTATTATGAAGCCCTCGCATCAGTGATAGTTAAGGCGAAATAACGAAGATGGTTAGGGACTTGTAGATAGTAAGAATACTTTATCATCAAGCCCTCGCATCAGTGATAGTTAAGGCGAAATAACGAAGATGGTTAGGGACTTATAGAAAGTAAGAATACTTTATTATGAAGCCCTCGCATCAGTGATAGTTAAGGCGAAATAACGAAATGGTTAGGGACTTATAGAAAGTAAGAATACTTTATTATGAAGCCCTCGCATCAGTGATAGTTAAGGCGAAATAACGAAGATGGTTAGGGACTTATAGAAAGTAAGAATACTTTATTATGAAGCCCTCGCATCAGTGATAGTTAAGGCGAAATAACGAAGATGGTTAGGGACTTATAGAAAGTAAGAATACTTTATCATCAAGCCCTCGCATCAGTGATAGTTAAGGCGAAATAACGAAATGGTTAGAGACTTATAGAAAGTAAGAATACTTTATTATGAAGCCCTCGCATCAGTGATAGTTAAGGCGAAATAACGAAGATGGTTAGGGACTTGTAGATAGTAAGAATACTTTATCATCAAGCCCTCGCATCAGTGATAGTTAAGGCGAAATAACGAAGATGGTTAGGGACTTATAGAAAGTAAGAATACTTTATCATGAAGCCCTCGCATCAGTGATAGTTAAGGCGAAATAACGAAGATGGTTAGGGACTTATAGAAAGTAAGAATACTTTATCATCAAGCCCTCGCATCAGTGATAGTTAAGGCGAAATAACGAAGATGGTTAGGGACTTATAGAAAGTAAGAATACTTTATTATGAAGCCCTCGCATCAGTGATAGTTAAGGCGAAATAACGAAGATGGTTAGGGACTTATAGAAAGTAAGAATACTTTATCATCAAGCCCTCGCATCAGTGATAGTTAAGGCGAAATAACAAAACATCTGTGTTCTATAGAATTATTAAAAGTTAAAAAAATAATGTGTCATTGTCAAAGTTAAGAATTTCATTTTTTTCTCTTTCTTTTCTAGTTGTTCTTGATAAAAGTGATAATTTTGATCAAATGTTACCAACTAAACTTCAGTAAAGACGATTTCGGCAATCTTAATAGAATTATTTAGCACAAAAATAAATAAAATAAAAAAGGATGAGGATTTTGTTATTTATATGCTTACCTGTGTTTAAAATGAGATGCCCATATTTTAAATTCTCACTTGACATCTTCATTTTAGGATCTACTTGATATTGAAGATGAAGAAGACATAGAGGAGGAAGATGATGACGAAGTGAGATGACTTTTATAAAATCATTAATTGATTTGTTGATTTTTTTCTTCTATTAGTCATCTGAATACGAGGAGTTCAGTGATTCAGACGAAGAGAGCGCACTGAGGTTGAAACCAGTGTTTGTACGCAAGTAAGATCTTGAATGATCAAATGATTTTTGTGCCCTGCTAGTGAATAAATTGTAATCTTTATTAATCACAACCTAGTGAATATTTATTATTAATTTAACAAACAAACAACATTTTTGGAAAGGAATCATTCATTTTCTTTTTAGGAACGATCGCGTTACTGTTCAAGAGAGAGAGAAACTGCAGGAGGATAGCGTAATCTCTGAAGTGAAGATGAAAAAAATAATGGATGACAGAAGAAAGGAATCAATAAAAGTTTGTGTGTTTTTTGTTTTCTCTGTCTCAGTGTGCCTCAGTGGTCAATGATCTTCAAAGTCTTTCTGAAAACCTTCTCAGGTCTTCTTGTAATTGTCTCAAGCATGACATTAAACTGTTGTTAAAAAAAGTATATGTAGTCTTGAAAAACTCAATCATTAAACTGTTTTTGAATTGCTAGTTTAAAACATTCTTTACCGTAAGATAAGTCTGAATTTTGACAA
Source organism: Candelabrum cocksii (assembly GCA_963930725.1). NCBI lineage: Eukaryota > Metazoa > Cnidaria > Hydrozoa > Anthoathecata > Candelabridae > Candelabrum > Candelabrum cocksii. Next base: position 1,265,261 of record OZ005677.1, on the reverse strand, counting down.
ATCTAGTTTTTGTGCATTTGAATATAAAAGTTGAAAACCACTTGTTATGTGACGATTTTCTATTACCAGTTGGTGAACAACGTCATCCAAGAAGAATTGAAAGAGGAGCAAGGGGGTAAATCATTATGAGTTGTTTAATGAATTTGATGTGGAAATTTTATACAAAGTTGGTATCTTGTGTGGGTGACCACTATTTTTCCTTTCACTGGGGTTGGCGTTAGGAAGGGTATCCAGTTGTAAAAACATCCAATAAACGATCAGATAATTAAACCTATACAATTGCGGGGGGTATCATCCTTTGAAAATCCCGTCCAACCCATGCTAGCATGGAAATGGATGTTAAACGATGATGATGACGATGATGGTGATGATGATGATGATGATGATGACGATGACGATGATGACGATGATGACGATGACGATGACGATGATGATGATGCAGGCTTTCTAATAAGAAAAATTTAGGCGTGTGGTGCTTCGCACGCCTAATCAAAGTTAAAAACATTTCAGACGTGTGATATCCACTTGCCTGAATTTGTCTAGGCGTGCGATGACGCGCGATAAATTTTTAATGCCATTTTTTAATTCTGACATGTCATTTAAAACTTGCGCGGTAAATGGTCTTTACTTCTAAAACATATCTTGTTTGGCTTTAAATCTGAAGATACATTGACTTGGTTGTTTACGGCATAATTACATATTCACAGATTTACGTACGCGATGTTTAACGCAGAACATTTTTATCACTTAATAAAATATTCCTCTTTCCGCGACTATTATTGAAAAGTCATTGTATTTTTATGATTTAAATTTAAAAAACAACAAAGCATCTGACATTCGGTTTTCCAACAATTTAAACAATCTATTTTACTATTGTTTGCCGTATATGTTATTGATAACCTTTAAATGAAACGCCTTTTTAAAAAAAATGTTTATCTTTTAAAAGTTGTAAACAAGTGGGGGACGTTCATGCTCGTGAACCCCAAACACGAGGGCTAAGCGTCAAGTACAAGTGACTGACTCTCAAAGCCTTAACTTCCTTGTTTACATTGCCTTCTTCTATTATTAAAACTGGAGAGCGGAGCGTTAAACGTTAAGCGTTTTATAAAAAATGATTTTGTGATTTGAATTCTTCTGAATAATCAATCAGTTAAAGCACATATTTGTGAGTTTTTAAAAATCTTTTTCAGCATATTTATCGTATATTTTCTTTAGTTCTTCTAATCATACGATTAGTAACCATAGTAACATACACACTTCTGTCTGTCGACACCGATGGTATCTGTAAACAATTTTTTTTAAAACAAGGCTTTTTGTAAATAAGTTTTACTTATTTAGCTGAATGTATTGATGATACTTTGAGTACCGCAATAAATATTTTTTAACATAAGTTTATTTACAAAGATTTATTAAAATATAAAATCAAACTCGGTATTTAGAGACTTAAACACGTTCTGTTAGTTAACATTAGTTTTATATTCAAATTCCAGACAGTCTACCAGAATTCAATTGCACTACGCTTCGAAACTGCCGACTCAAAACTAGCCCTTATAACTTATTTATTTAAAACGAAATTGGCTAGAGAATTAAAACCCAGCCAACACGAATATTTTCAAAAGGAACTGACAGACATGCAAACATGATGCACTACAGGTTCTTTCAACTCAAAGACAAACTAATGCAGAAGAACTACTCTGTAACACGATAGAAATTCAAAAGATAAAACATGTTGACAATAAATCAACAAATGAAACATTTTGCGCATCTTTCAACGACAACTTAGGCATACAGAAGGAGCATAACAATGTTGTAAACTACGTCACGAAACAACAATCATCGCGTGTTTTTAATGGTCATTCAAATGAATGTGAATGTAAATTCGTTTAAGTTTTTGTTTCATTTAATAATTTTGAGATTTTCGGAACGTTTAATGTTCTGTACGAAATATGGGGAAAATTAAACAAACGTGATATGATTGAGGCGTGCGAGTAGTCGCACGCCTTACGCGAAGAAAATAATTTGAGGAGAGCTTTTTAACGCACGCCTCAGGAGACTAAGGCGTGTGTGGAGGCGTGCGCGTGCGATCGCACGCCTTATATGAGAAAGCCTGGATGATGATGATGATGACGATGATGACGATGACGATGATGATGATGATGATGATGACGACGATGACGATGATGAGGATGATGACGATGACGATGACGATGATGATGCAGAGGAAAACATATATACCAATAAAGAATTGCGTGAATTTTTCTCTGTAAACTTCAACTTTGTTATTTTTAGTGAATGCAGTGGAAGAAGTTGTTATTACGGATGATGAAAACGATGAAGAGGAGGTAAAGACTAATATTATAATCGAGTGAAATACACCCTTTGTCTTGTTTGTTCAAGTATGAATCATGGAAAGTAAGGGAACTGAAGAGAATTAAGCGAGATACAGACGAAAGAGAAACGTAAGTAATTTTCCACAAGTTGTTTTTTTTAATATACATATATTTTGCTATATTTTAGCGAAATAATTCTATTAAAAACCATGCATTTATGAACAGATTAAACTAATGAATATTTTACGGAACGTTTTTCGTACATATAGATTTGACAAATTCCCGATAAAAATATGCGGGCGATAAATTAAACAAAAACAAAAAAATCATTATCGGTTTCTAGATTTATAATTAGCTAGCTTGTTTGAAATATTGAAAACCATACATTTTAGTTCAATATATTTTAGTCAAATAAATGTTAAACTTGCTTTCACATCCAGTCGCGAACGTGAAAGATTAGAGGTTGAACGTTTGCACAACATGACCGAAGAGGAGAGAAGAGAAGAGATGAGAAAGAACCCGAAGATGATCACGAATAAAGCGACGAAAGGAAAATATAAGTTCCTACAGAAGTACTATCACAGAGGTGCTTTCTTTCTGGTAAGCTATTCATTTTGAGTTATTGTGTTGACTTCGTCGCGATGATTTGACGTTATTGTGTTGAATTGGTCGCGATGATTTGACATCATTGTGTTGACTTGGTCGCGATGATTTGACATTATTGTGTTGACTTGGTCGAGATGATTTGACGTTATTATGTTGACTTCGTCGCGATGATTTGACATCATGGTGTTGACTTCGTCGCGATGATTTGATGTTATTGTGTTGACATCGTCGCGATGATTTGACATCATTGTGTTGACTTGGTCGAGATGATTTGACGTTATTATGTTGACTTCGTCGCGATGATTTGACATCATGGCGTTGACTTCGTCGCGATGATTTGATGTTATTGTGTTGACATCGTCGCGATGATTTGACGTTATTGTGTTGACATCGTCGCGATGATTTGACGTTATTGTGTTACATCGTCGCGATGATTTGGCGTTATTGTGTTGACATCGTCACGATGATTTGACGTTATTGTGTTGACATCGTCGCGATGATTTGACGTTATTGTGTTGAGTTAGTCGAAATGATTTGACATCATTGTGTTGTCTTCGTCGCGATGATTTGACGTTATTGTGTTGACTTGGTGTTTAGGACAAAGAGGACGAATTATTCAAGAGAGATTACACTGGCGCCACTCTTGAGGATCATTTCGATAAAACCGTTCTACCAAAAGCCATGCAGGTGAAGAATTTCGGACGGTCCGGACGCACTAAATACACCCATCTGGTTGATCAAGACACAACACAGGTATGAACATAACATCTCCTGTTAAATTTACCCAATCGGACTTTATTATCAGCATTCACTGTTATTGTTATTGACACGTAAATCAGATCGTTTTTGAAAAGAGAGAGAATTGTGAACATACAAACATATACCACCGCCAATTCTCCTATCATAACGCGCTTGAAATATGCTATTATAGCCATTTAACTGATATAAACTTAAATCTCGTGGATGGTCAGAACACCAAGTCTCTGATACTGCTATAATATAAAATTGAAATTCTATTCGTGATAAAAATATTGAAACTCATCAATATGGTTTTTAAAACTTAAATGTAAAACATTGAGAATGAAATTCAAAATCTTTTTGGAAAAACTTTCTCAATGAAAAATAAGAAGTTTCTTTAAAAAAATCAGAAAAACACATTAGAGTCATTGCTTGAGTTATTTATTAAACATTAAACATTATTATCAGCATTAAAACAATGGTAATGGTAATTCTGGAAATGTCAATTCACTGATGATTCTTATACGAAGAGCCATTTACTTCCACAGCCTTCACTTTACTAAGATAGGCACAGGTTTGTGGTTAAATGCTTTATTAAGTATATTTGCCAGACATCAATGTTTTTTTATTGTCTTTTTCTCGCATTTTATTCGCTTTTTGCACAAACACTGTGTTTCTGAAGTGAAGAGTAAATAGAATTTATCAGTGAAAATAAGAAACTACTATACCCGATATTCATAATATGTCATTAAAATATATCTACTTTTCATGCACTTCTAACATAAATGCATTATAGTATGCACGAAATATGGTTTCGCTGACTTTCAAATATCGTGTATTGCAAATGAACGCGTTACTGCAACTACAATGAGGCATTGCGCGCGACGTTGATGCATTGCGCAACTACAATGATGCGTTGCGCACGACGTTGATGCATTGCGCACTTGATACGTCACAACGTTGTTAGAAGTTTATCTATCCCTGTTACCTCATGTTGCTGACCTCGTGTTTTTCTTTAGACGGATTCCCCGTGGTTTGCTGAATCAACGCAAGGCATGAAGTTCCACGAGAAGATCAGTGGTGGAGGGAAGCAGGTGTTTGAGAAGCCTACGAAAGGGAAACGATGAAGGGTGAAAGTGAACATTAATAAATGTGAGCGGATTTTATACGAGGAGCTTTCCACCCTTTATAAAACGTCTTGATGTGAACTCCTTGCTGAGAGAGACTGTTACTCATTGGAAAGAAAAAATTGTTTTGCGACGATATTTTTACTATTCTCTCCCCTTCATCGAAACATCACCAACCAGTGCTGTGGTAGTGTGTTTGAATGCATGAGATGCATGGCTCGAACACGACCACGGCTGTGAGGTACCTTCATCGAAACATCACCAACCAGTGCTGTGGTGGTGTGTTGAGAATGCATGAGATGTATGGCTCGAACACGACCACGGCTGTGAGGTACCTTCATCGAAACATTACCAACCAGTGCTGTGGTAGTGTGTTTGAATGCATGAGATGCATGGCTCGAACACGACCACGGCTGTGAGGTACCTTCAGAATGTTCTGATAGTATTCTATTACAACATCATTACGTGTTGAAGTAGGTGGCCATCCACTGGCCAGCTTTACGTTGTCTCTCCTTCCACTTGGGAGATATGGAGAAAATGAAATACAATGTTTTTTATCAAGTAAAACGCTTTTTATGACTTTATCATCGTGTCATTCGAATCAAGCAGACGTATTAAAGCGTGTCATTGTTTCATTGTTTCGAACGTTTGTTTCACCCATTCCCCCTCCTCGCGCTTTCTGGGAAAATACCAACGAAGAAACCCTTTTGTTGTTGTATATAAAATGTTGAATCAAACAAAACAAATCAGCAATCAAACAAACAAGGAGTTTTTCTTCTTCGGCGAATGGAGATTGTAGAATCTCACGATGACGGACACTTCGTCGTCATCATTAACGTCCATTCTGTTGTCATTGTCGCCAATGGAATCTTCTGCTGATACTTCTTCCGCTGGATCGTCTTCACTGGACGAGGGGGCTTCGATGTCAATCGAATTCGACCGAAAGAGCGCTACAATATTATCCCTTTCGATCTATGTTCTCAGTCGATGACAGGAAAGTTGAAGCCCGGTATATGTCCGTATATACGTATAACATATGCAGTTCGTACTGGCCTAGTGAAGCTGCGATGATGCGCCATAAGAAATGCCTTGCATTGCAGCGCTCCTTCGGTCGAATACGGTTGCATGGCGCGCTGTAGTTTAAAAGAATGTTTTTACACCGGTTGTTGATTCTAAAAGAAATTATTAAAACGAACGTTTGTTTTGGGTGCGCACGGTCATTTTAGCCTCCATGTTTCTTAAGGTTGATAATAAGATTGGATTCTGAAGAAAATGCAGACAAATGGTATGGGGTTGATTATTTCACAGCATCTGATAGGCGAATTTTGTTAACGCATTGGGTAGGAGAAGCCTACTACAAGACTCTTTTGGACTCAAGAAATTGTTCCTTGTAACTTTGTTCAAATCTTGTTCTATATCGTTATTAGTTTAATCTTGTGAAATATAGTTCAAAAACCCAAGTTCATCAGAGATTGAGACATTTGAAGAGAGTTTAGGGCCAATACCAACAAAGTAATCATTCAAAGACGTCGCCATTTCGTTTTTATCTGTGCTTCTTTTGTTGTTTAGTAAGAGGTTTATGGGAAATTGATTCTCCATTTTCTTTTTTCCGATTAAAACTAATAATAATTTTTTTTCCAGTTTTCATGAAGTCACCACAAAATTTGGCAACAAAAAATTGTCAATTAACATGCAAAGTTAATACTACTAGGCTACTCTTTTGTGCTTAATTGTAGGGGGGGGGGAGTACTCCGGGGAAAATATTTTAAAATGGGGGGAGGGGGGGATCATAATAAAATGACCTTCGGGGGTATTCTGAAATTTTCTGTAAAATGAGGGGTTGAAAATAAAATGGAGTCGTGGGTTTTCGTTTTTTGTCTTACTCAAACGCTATTTAAAGAAAAGACCTTGCATTGCAGTTTAATGTTGATGTTTGTGTTTTCATTGAAATAGAAGACTTTGCAGTGTTATTTTCATCGCCGTAGAGCCCGTGAGAAACCCAGAAAGAAACCGACAATTAATGTTAGTGAAAGAACTGAACAGGATGATAACGATGACAATGCGTTTGACATTTTAACGTATAAGGAGGGGGGGGGGGGGGGGGGTTGTTATAAAATGATTTTAGGGGTGAAAATTTTGAAAAAATGCAATTTGATTAAGCACAAAAGAGTAGGCCCCTTTGTGAAGAACAGGACATATTATTTATGGTTGGGTATATGACCAAAAATAATTTTTATTAGAAAACAGAAGACATTGTTTATGTTCCGGTTATTACTGTAAAGAAACAAAAGAATCGCGAAAGAAAAGTCAAAGATTGGGAATTTTTCGGGGTAGATATTTTTCCCTGCTACCCTCCTTTCCCGAGACATCATCGTTAAACTGTCCCTCGCTCAGTCTTTCAAACAATTTTTGGAAAATTGGAAGGAGGATAATGATGAGGGGAGGAAACTCTTCCCTAAGCTTCTAGATTTATACTTGCACATCTTCAGAAACCTGGATAATCACAGTACACATATATATTACTTTATTTGTACTAATTTTTGCGCAGGGCCATTTTACAAGAAATATTTTCTCTATAAATTGTTTGAAAAACTGATTTAAGAAATGGTATTTGGAAACACAAATATTTCTTGAGAGAGAAATAATTAAACACAAATAATAGTGCAACAAGGTTGTATCAACGAGTTGTCACGAGTTAATGGCATTCTTCGAACATGTCAGAGGCGCTTCGACCATTAACGTTGTCCAATTCCCATTCAGAGTCGTCACGGATATAATCAAAAGTGCCGAATTACTTAAAAAGTGCCTTGAACCTTTTTTTGAACTTTCCATGTATCATTTCCAAAGCAACTGGACAACAACGACGACACTCACTAACCGAAGTTCGGCAATTGCAAGGAAACCAGGACCATATAGGTGGCGATATAGATATTTGCAGCTAACATTTTCATCAGTTTGTAGTATTTGAAATTTTATTTTTTATTTTTTTTTATTAGATACTATGTTATTTATATGTTTATCGATTTCTTGATTTAAATGAATAAGCGCCCCTGCCGAATAAGCGCCCCTGTTAAATAAGCGCCCCCTCTGAAAGTTAAAATTTCTAATAAGCGCCCCTGCCGAATAAGCGCCCCTGTTAAATAAGCGCCCCCTCTGAAAGTTAAAATTTCTAATATGCGCCCTGGGCTCGCTTATTCAGTCATTTACGGTAATTGTTTTTAATAAGCGCTTAAACCTGTAACACAGCAAACCTAAGAGAATTAGTAAACCAATGACAACAAAGGAAAATATGATCAAGGTCTTCCTTATGATTGCCGTAAATTCACCAAAACTTGCTGTATTATTAAGATGTGGGAAGGGTACATCAGGGACCTCAACATCAAGAAATTTGCACAGAGGTTCCCAACTATCTTTCACGCTAAACTTCAATAACTTATCGCTTGGCACAAACTCTTCCACCTCCCGCTGATAATTCCAATAAAACTCCTCTCCCTTACCTTCTTTCACCGCTTTACACATTGACAAACGATCAGATTTTGTTCTGAGACATCATCATCATTGTTCTGCGCGTTGTTAAACGACACCTGACACGTTCTGAGAACCAATGATAATAATAATAAATAAATAAGTAAATTCAGATAACTAGACAGGTCCAGACAGATCCAGACAGATAGATAAACAGATCCACTAATCCAGACAGATAACTATTATCCATACTAAATGTAGTACTAGTAGTGAAGGCAAATACACGTGAAGACGTATTGCCGATCGTTGACATATTTGAAATTGTACTCATATGCTTTTGAAGAATTAAAAGTTCTTTAAAAGAAGAAAATCCATCTTTTGTCCGGTTTCAGCAAGAGCAGAGTACGAAGGCCGAATGTTCTAGAAATTTAAGTTTCTTTACATATTTTAAACTTTGAAATATACACAGCTATGATGAAAAAGTAAGTTAGAATTTGAGTCAAAACAACGAAATGCAAACAAAAACAGAATGTGAACGTTTTCAAGGTTGCATTTCGCATTTAGGCGCACATTAAAAGATCTCTCCTACACGGTTTTTCTTAAGGAAGGTTTGTCTGTCGACACAAAAATCTATCCAATCAGCCATTTTTCTATTATGATAGTACTATTAAGTCCGCAATTTTTAAAATTAAACTTGCCGCTGGATGCTAAGATAAAACTGGAATGAACATAAGTGTTGACACGTCATTTTTTCTTCCGTTTGTTTCTACACATAAAGTGTATCTATTCTATAAAGATGCACTTGCATGGCGGACGTTTTGTAACAGATAATCCAAAACTTACATGCAAAAGGTTGAAATAAGCTTCTTGATAGGAATAAAGATTTTGCATAATGTTCAATAGAAGGCGAAACAAATACCATTTGACATTTTTATACAATACAGACCCGTCTGAATTTGGCATCAACGAAAATATATATCTGGTAAGTTTAATTATTGTAAATTTCCAGCATAAAGCGAAAGAATTATACCATTTTATATTTCATGTAAATTGCCAATAACGAATTGACATTCACCAATCTTTGATTTCGCGGATATTGATAGACTTTTTCGTCAGTGTTGTTTTTAGTTATTGGGAAGAAAAAGCCATTGCCCAACAAAAAAACGCGTAAAATCAAAATTTAAGCAGTGTTGACGAAATGTAAAACCTTTCCATTTAGGTCCTAATTTTCATCAGTTGAAATGTGGCGAAAAGATATGTTGAAGTTGCAGTTCCGTGAAATTTCAGAAATCAACGTTGGTTAACTTCAAAGAAATGGGCCAACTGGTCACTGATTATTTTCAGATGGGAAGAAGCACCGTGGGAGACTTGGTGAAAGAAGTATTATTTCCCCTTTCTTATCTTGCAGATGGCAGGACAGGTGGGCGAGGCACCCTCATTTACACGCGCGTTAACCATTTAGAAACTATACACAACTTACGAGCGTGGACAAGTACTACCAGCGAAACTCGTTGATTTCGTTCACAGACCATATTTTTCAGGAACAGAATCTCTGTTTTTAAATTGCTGGGTCTTGTTCCTATTTTACTGGAGAAAAATAACGACATCACTGAGCTTGTAGACGTGTGAAGACGATTTGCCGACACCTCATCTTGTGTCCATTAAACTGAATAGCTGGAAGCATAAGTTTACTAATGTTACAGACCAGACAAACTATAATTCCCAACATCTACTGAAGCATGGGCATGCCCCCTCCCCCCAAAAAAATTTTCAAGTTGTTACGGCCCTGTGAAGATATGATTTACATTCCCTGTTACTTCATTCGAGTGTGAGCGACGGTTCAGTACGATAGGCCGCTTACACATATGTGCATCAATGTGCAGTATCATCTCTTGAATTTGGCATTAATGACTGTCCATTACGATGATCCGATAGATCTCGATGAGGTGGTTGATATCCTCGCACAAAAGAACGCCAGGAAAATTGAAATTGGATTCAGTGTCATTTATTATTATTATTATTATTAAAACGAATATTTTTACAGGATGGTTCCTCAGTTATAAAATTTGTATATTAAATATATAGATATACTGTTATCCTGGAAGTCCTGTTTGAAATAAAAAATATAAAACATAAAAATAATATTGAGATTAGTTAAAAACATTTATTATATATTAAAAACATTATAGATACTAAAAAGGTTTAGTAAAACGACAAATTAAGAAAAAACTCACAAGATTTAGGATAGAGATTTGACTAAAATTAGAGTTGCTTGAGAGGCCTACAAATTTTCAGAGACCATAAAGATCCCAAACTTAAACAAAAAAAAATTGGTTTTAAAAAAATAAAGAGTCATTGACATTGGATTTGAGCTTAACTCGCATTCCAAACCTAACTCTAACTCAATCAGAAATTTAAACAGAAATTCTGCGGTTGGAACCTCAACCATATGTCATGGATAATATCTAAAATTTAAAAATCTTTTCACTTGCCCTAAATAAGTCATTACAGATCTATAGCTAAGAATAGTTATCGCTTGTAGTGCTTCGTGCGTTCGAAATATTAACCATTTTGGTAGCAGAACTGTGAAGAACTGTGCCGGCAATATTAGAGTCTGTTTGAACAGAATATGTAAGAAGATGAGACTAAATAAATAATTAAGCATACATTCTTGTTTGAATGAAAAACGTCTTAAAATCTTGTATAAATTTGAAAAATTTTAAAAAAAAATAATTGCATCAATGTCACTTTTTATGTGACGAATTCTTGTACGTTATAATATCGAGGCTCAAAAAAGATATTTAGTTTAAAATTTTTTCCGATAAAATCTTGTATTAATTGGACATTTTACAGGAAAATTTATTTAAACTAAATATCTTTTTTGACATTTTATTCATTTATTACCTATGGTTTATTTTAATTATTCTTCTGAGAAAGTGTGTCAATCATACGCAATGTTTTTAATAAACCTAGGGTAGGTGCATGGGTTCGTGGGTACACTTCCCTGGATTAATTAAAGAAAAATTACTATTAAAGTTTTGGAATTCTCTTGCATTTCCTGTTTTTCTGTTTACTTGATGTGGAGAATGGAAAAAGGGGAAGTTATTATATCAAACAATTATTTTAGCAATTCGTAATTGCGTTTAACTTGATAAGCGGGATGAGCAGACATTGTTGTCTGAATAATAGAAGTATAACGTACATGCCTTTCAAAAAGAACCAAATAAATACAGGATACCCATTTTTAACATACGTCTGTTAATGATAACTAACACTTATACTTTTATCAATTTTATGATTTAAGAAACTATTTAAGAAACTTTTGATACTTAACCTCCCCCAAAATTAAGAAACTGCGACTACTGGGGCCTTTGCGTTTGCTTTTTCGGACATAAATGTCTGTTATAAAATGAAATGTCTGATGATTTCATTTACTGGAAACATTCAAATAGCTCGATTTTATACATTTCGCAATACTTTTCGAGATTCGGTTAACAAGCTAGACATCCCAACCAAAACACGAGAAAAGATTGCGCATTCATTCGATTTATTATACTGTGCTAAATAACACGAAATCCATACAAATCAGCATAAGTCACGTGACAATGTCAAAATGAAAATAATATTTTTCTTTCAATATGTGCTGAAACGTCACGTGTGCAATATTTAGTGCTAGTCGTGAAAATAAACTGAATTGATTTTAAAGGTTGTCGTCTACACCAGCAAATTTAGATTAATTAATTAGGTATCTGAGAAATGATAATATGCCGGAAATATTATAAGTATTAAAAATTATTTTATTTATAAGGTAAATTTTCTGATTGCCGACTATTTAATCCGGCAGAATATAAACGCCCAATTCGCATACCATCATCGCTCTATTGCCGCCATTTTGTATTGCAACATACCGCGCATTTGCATGTACTTTAATCCACGTCGGGCCATCAATTCCATCTAGTTTACCGGCAATGACGTAATCATTATCGTCGGTGCTTATCTCCATCTTATAATCGTCCAGTGGATAATCTTTCAGTGGAAAAAAGTCAATGAAATCAATGAAGTAGATCTGTTTTAAATCCATTTTAAAGAAATTATCGGCGATAGCTGCTGACTTGGCGCATTTTGTAATATCTGTATTTAACACGTTTTCATCGATCGCAAGTGAAGCTGGCCGCGCTTCATTTTTCATGGACAACAGCGCGCCAAGAGCGACGTTTTGCATATCTAAGAATACAGTGAATTGAAGCGAACAAACTAACTAAGCTATACTACCTTTGCAAATGTATCCATCAGAGTTGCATGTATCAAAGCAGAATGTATAGCGACCCGGGCACAGATTTTTTAATGCACAGGTTTCTCCACGCTGTATGGCAAACGGTAAAATTTAAATTTAATTTATGCAAAAAAACGAATTATAGTTAACAGACCCCTTTTGAGATGTAAAACTTCTGCAATTCATAACGTTTATATTTAACAAAAGTTCAAATCATTGACAACTCAAACTTAGGTAACAAAATAAAACTGATCATATGTATCGTTTTCATTTTAAAATCTTAGTTTATTACTAACCTATTTAAGGAGAAAGTATACGAATACTACCTTAGCAAACGGAGTCGGTTCAAATATACGTCCCCCATTGCGCGCTATTTTTTCGCCTACAAACGAGCTGATCAACTCGCACTTCATATCTATCGAATTGTAGTTGACAATAATACACCCGTCTTTAGCTAAACAGCGAACCAAACATAAAGTCTGCGTTATTGGCGATATTTCGTCCATAATGTTTCCCTTCAAATATTTGCCTTTTATTATCTTCCCGAAATTTGCATAGTACTTGCATGGTAGTCTTGAGACGAACGAAAACGCATGGTGAAGTGCGTGACAATAGATTATGACTCTAAAGATATCACAAGTCTTGTATTTGTGTGTATTGGAAATACACACAAATGTATAACGTTCACCCACTTAAAAATGAAACGCATTTTAAGAAAGAAGTTGTCTCTTGAAATGTCTAAAGAATATGGTTGAGTCCTTCAGTATTCTGAAAGAAACTGTCATTTAACGTTTCCGTGGCAACATTGTGTAGTGCTGTGACCTAAATTAGTTATGGGATAGAGATGAGGATCAATGGAATAGCCGCAGTCTTTTCTTAGAGTTAGGTCTAATTAAACTAAAACAACTATTTGTGCAGACAAGAGACTTCCAGTTTTAACTAGTTTTGTGAGAGAATATTTCTTCTCTTTACTAAAATAGTAACGATTGATGACACGATTGATGTAGTCCTCCATATGAGTCTGGGTCATCCAGTTTGCCTTTTACAAAATTTGAATGCAACTGATAAGAGCAACCGCATTATCACGTGACATAGAATGCGACGGAAGAGTTTCACTGGAAGCATTAGATAAAGGAGGCAATACATAAAGGTTGTGAGAAACCTAATTAAACAAATAAGTATACAATTACACACTTTCTAAATCTCCATCTGGTTTGACTCCTCTTCTCCTAACCATATCTATCTTTCTCTCATTACCTTGGCCCTTTGAACACAACCTCACACTTCCGGCATGTGAGACACCTTTTTTAATGATCATTTAACGACCTACTTTGCGCAACGTAAAAGATATTTACAACATATTCATTTCATTATTTTCATTATCTGAATTTTGTGTTTATCGTGCTGCCATTGTCCCGGAATCTAGGGTAGGCAGCACCAAGCAGTTTCTAACAGCTGTCTTCCAAGCAGCTTTATCCAGTGGTCCACGTTCGACAAGTTTAACTTTGGCAAGTCATTGTTAACACAATGCGACCAGGTCTTTTTAGGTCTTTATCGGCTTCTGGAGCTGGCGATTACAAGCTGGATGACCGTGTTAATTGTAGAAGAAGCACCATGCACATGAACATGCCCAAACCAACGAAGGCGTTGCTTACAAAGAACAACAGAGATGTTTTTGTAAACCGGCGTCAAATAAAATCTTTGTCTAACTTTTTAGAACGTGTCTGAAAATAACTGACTTTGACAAGTTCAGTTCTCCACCAACATCAATCGCAGACCCCGTATGATTCAACATGCACTGTACCTTCGCATCAAGCACGTCCGAAACTGTGTTCTCTTGTGGATGGTCTTTATCTCACTTCTCAACAGTGGCGTAGGAGGCGGGGGTCCCATTTGTACAAATGTGTTGAATATTTGGGCAACTAAAAGTTTTTTCGGGAAACTATGCCTAGAGTCTTTGACCAATGACCAACATTTAAGGCAACGCTTTTAGTTAGAACAAATCATAACTTTAATTATTTAGATTGTCAGCTCTTATTTAACAAGTTTGTTAGCTGTTAGTTAATTAGTACCCAGCAGTTTTAAAATGAACCGCAAAAGAACATACAGATGGAAAATTAGATGTACTGCATGCAATACAGTTATATATATCTCTCTATATACATTTAACATCTATTTTCTATGCTGGCACGAGTGGACGGGTTCACTGATGGCACGCCTCCATCCTACTCCTACGCCCATGCTTCTCAATTTAAAGATACTAGTCCAGATGTCGTCTCCACAAACGTATCATCAACCACAACAACGATGCCGTCAACGACTGATGCAGAAACCAGCAACATATTGCAGAATAGAGGAAGACAGACTTAGGTTTCTGGCCGTCCACCATAACAGAGAAATTTCGTGATTTTTGGTTAAGGAAAGGAAGTAAGGATTGCCAACATTCAAATCCCGATTTCAAAAATTCTGTTGTTTTTGACACCGCAAGGTTCTCGGCATTGTACTACTGACCTATTCAAACCAAGACATTCGTTGTCATGGGCGACACTTGACCTGTCTTAGCAATGCTATTCTGATAGTAAGAAAGATTCTATTTAGAGTGTCTATTGACAACAGGTTTTCGAGACTGAAAGCATGTCGGAGAGAGTATTGAAAGCCATAGTAGATCTATCCGGCATATCAATGCCTTCATAGACGCCGTCATTTGAAGAAAAACCAATTCACGAATTGATTGGCAGTTAATCAAAAATCAACAACATGAGGCTGGTTATTGCCTAAAGGATCCGGTTGGTGTCCGACTATCCGGCGGTCCGGAAATTTATTTATTTACGGAAAACTTTAGCTTCAGAGAAAGCCCTCATTGCTTGCTTGTAATGATAACAAAATGGCGCGTCGACCTCGGCAACAAACCCGTAGTAGAATAAATTTGAATTATAAACAGCTTCTAGGAAATATTCCTAAGGGAAACCCCTTGAAACTCCCTCACTCCGCCCCCCCTTCCCCATGAAAAAACTCTCTTACCCCCCCCCTCCATGAAAAAATCTAGGTTAAGAAAGTCATCAACAATTGTGACAAATTTGTTCATTACAATTGGCATACTGTCACAGGTGTGATGAATTTCACCCCTATTCACGGATTATTCATTTTTAAGAAAAAACTACAGTACAATCCCGATAACTCAAACCCCTGATAACTCGAACTCGCGTTAATTCGAACAGTGTTTCCATTCCCCTCTCTTAATAATACGGTATATTCCTGGTAACTCGAACCCCTGCTAACTCGAACTCGCGTTAACTCGAACTGTTTTTCTCATAAAAACTCCCGATAACTTGAACATTCGCTATCTCGAACTATTTTACTCGGTCCCTTAGGGGTTCGAGTTATTGGGATAACGGAGAACAAAGGAGGAACGTCTCATCTGTATTTTCCTACAGAGATGTCTTCTCAGATAGATCTCGTCAGCTCTAATCGTATGTACTTAGTGTCATATATGCAGTTTGTGCCTGCTAACGCAGCAATCATCATATATAGTTGTATGTAGTGCATACCAATCACCTTCCTCATCCACCTTTACGCCAAGAGCCTGATACACCAAAAATAGTACACCTAACTTTCGTGACATTAATGTACAAACTCCAAAATATTTCTTTATTTAGCTAGCTAGTGGAACCGTTTCCAATAAGCTTCGGCAATGTTCAAATTGTATATAAATAACTTTGTTGGAAAATGGCCAGCTATATGAATGAAACAAGAGCTTAACGCATGCGTAATAAGAATCGTCAACTTTGAATGCCCGATATTCGATTGTCTATGAATACTATCAAATCTCATTTTGTGCAGATTAAAATGCTTCTATGTTAGAAATGCATGAAAAAAGTACAGTATACTCTCGTTAAGTGGGACCCTGAATAAGTAGGACGCCCGCTAAGTAGTACATTTTTTCTCGGTCCCTTGAAGTAAAAACTTCGCTTAAGTGGGACATTCAATTGAATGACTTCATATTTTTCCGAAACTGAAGACATTGCAATGATTCGAAAGAAAATTTTTGTAAACAAAGCAAACATTTTTCGAGTTATTTTCGTGAGAGTGCAGTCATGTCGTAACTGGGACAAAAAAGGAAGCTGACCTCTACACCAATTACAGAAAAGTACCGCATTCTTAAGCAAATTGACAGTGGCAAAAGTCTATCACTTGTCGCTTGGGATCATAAAATAGCAAAACAGACCATTTCAAATTGGCTGAAAAAGAAGAAACAAATCTACGAGTCTGTCGATTCAAATTGATCAACGAAAAGAAGGCATAGATTCAGAACATCTACGTACGAACATCTCGACGAAGCTTGCTACAAATGGCTCGTAAATGCAAAAAACCACGGTCATGACGATTCTGAACAATTATGCGGAGGGCGGCATTTACAACGCTATTAACGCTCCGATATTCTAGGAAACGATGTCGAAGAAATTCAAGATGAAGAAGATGTTGACCAAGATACCAACCAAATTTTAAAGAAGCCAACTACATCTCAACTGCGCGATGCAATTGATACCTTGATGAATTATTCCATGATGATCGATACCACAGAGCTAAAAACACTTACAATCAAGGCTTCAAAAATTGTTGAGAAAGAAGTACTCACTCAATCTAAACAGACTAAATTAACTGACTTTTTCTCCGCTTAGGATTCATATAACTTTAGTCTTGTCTTTATTTTCTTGGTTTGATGAGATATAGAAAGAGAAAAATTAAACACAATTACTTAACACCATATTTTGATTATGAATTTACGAATCCCTCTAAGATCTTTCTAAGTCACTCAAAAATCGACAAACAAAAAATCTCTCGATAACTGGGACAAATTGAGCTATTTGATGAAAATCTTACTTATGAGGATACTCGCTTAAGTAGGACGCCCGCTAAGTAATACATTTTCCCTTCGTCCCTTGAGTGTCCCACTTAACGAGAGTATACTCTCTATATATTTTAATGACATGAGCATCCAGGGAATTAAACGTCATTTCTTAAACAAAAGAAATCTATAGAAGGTAACTAATTGCATCTACTTTTAGTGTTTGTGTAACAAAGAAACATTTTAACGTGCACGAATTACGATCACGTCATTTTCTGTCATTCGACTATCATGTATTGTTCAGTAAAATCTCTCATTACCGTAAATTTGCTATTAAGAACACGCTTGTCATTGGGATTTCTATTTTCATAACAATAAATACTTGCACGCACGATTGAACATCACACTATAAACATCATGATGAAGTTAATTTTATGGTTTATGTTTGTTTTGTTAAGTTGATGTCAAAATCAAATCTATTATTGTTATAAAAATAGTTTTGCTTTCCGGGTTTTTTTAGAAAAATTTTTACAAAGAGATTTCTCCCTGAAACTAATTGAAATATCTGCTTTTAAAACAATTTTTTGAGTAAATACTACTTTTGAATGTTCCAAATCCACTCATTGCTCAGTTATCTAGAAGAAAAATCCAACTTATAAAGTTCCGTACTGAGGAGGTTATGAATATATTAGAAAACTAAATTTAAAAATCATTCCCAAAGAATCGTATCTTCTTTTCGTTCGAAGAAGTGTTGTGTAAACAACGACCCGATATATCAATAAGTTAAAAGTAAAACTGCAAAGTACGATCAAAAAGCCTAAATTACCAAAGGGGTCATTCTCATAGTACGTTCGTCCGAGGGGGGGGGGGGGGGTGGGGGGTGGGTGTGTCAGGGGTCAGTGAAAAAAGCTGCACTAGGCCAGTACGAACTGCATATATACGTCTATATGGACATATACCGGGCTTCAACTTTCCTGTCATCTACTGACAATATAGATCGTAAGGGATAATATTGCAGCGCTTTTTCGGTCGAATTCGATTGACATGGCGCGCTGTCGAGTCCGAAGGCCTCGAAACCAACGTGCCATCGAAGCCCTCTTGTCCAGTGATGACGATCCAGTGGAAGAAGTATCAGCAGAAAATTCAGCCGGCAACAATGAAAGCAGAATGGACGTTCATGATGACGACGAAGTGACCGAAGAGGAAAAACTCCTTGTTTGATTGATGATTTGTTTTGTTTGATTCAACATTTTATGTAGCACAACAAAAGGGTTTCTTCGTTGGTATTTCACCAGAAAATTCCAAAAAGTAGGGGGGGGGGGGTCTGGGGTATGGGTGAAACGAATGTTTGCAGGGGGGTGTCATCAAAACGAACAATGACGAACAAGGGCAAATTTGAACAAACGTACTGTAGAATCTCTCTACATATTAATTCATGTCAATCTACGTCTTGTTTTCCTACTATGGCAACCCATATCATTACATCATTCACAAACTCATACGTGTCATATACTCAGCGTCCCATAGGTCTCATTATAACCTCATTGACCTTTTGTTTACACGTTTACATTTGTATATATATTGAACGACAAAACTTCCTCTCCCCTTTGTAAAGAGAACGCCAACGTAGATTGAACGAGAACAGTTGAAAGGTTTTTATTTTGGAATTAATGGTCAAACCACAAAGCCTTTGAACTATTAAAGTACTATTTGAATGACCCCAAATGATAGCTTGACTAAAGTGGATGGATTTGGGAAAGACAGGAACGATTAAAATAACCCAGGATATAATGACATATACCAACCTGTTTAAAATTGTTCTGTACTGAAAAACCCGGTTTGGAAATATTTGTACATAAAGCATCGTCTTTATCTCTGTATATATTCTTTCTTCATACCTTATGTCTTTTCAGAGAATAATTTCGGGGGTGGGGGGCTAACAGGAAAGTACCCGAGCATATCACATAGAATTCATAAATTAAAGCATAAATTGTTCTTTATCCATATCGTTGCAAAAATCATGCCGTTTAGGTGTTCACACTATAAAACGTTGCGTCTAAAATAGATATCCGATATATAACGTATCACTTTCGAAAGCGTTGCGTCTTGATAACAATCCGGTATAAAAATCATGACAATTTTATCGTTTTAACGTTTTAACTGTAAGGACTTTCCGCTTTATTTTTGTGTCGTTGTGAAAAGCTATCCCGTATAGTGATGTGTACTCTATAAGAGAAAAAGAAAATAAATTAAATTCCCAGTTTGAAGATTGGGCACGAAGTTTGATATCGCGCATTGTGAAAATTAGAATAAATCAGATATTTTTTTTTTATGTGAACATCTTGTCAAAAAGTTTATTTTTAAATAATTAAAATTATTACTCATTTTTATTGAGAAAACAGTTAGCTTACAGTTATGTTTTTGTATTTTGTGTACAATATACATTACTTTTGCTTGAAGTTTAATCTAGCTAGCGAGAAATGGAAGAATATAAAAGTAAAAAAAATCTAGTCCTTTCTTTCGAAAATATTATGCTAGTAAGGCATATATCATCATATAACATATAATAACATCAAACGGGTTTGAATGTTGAAACTGGAGACCATTGGTACTTTTATAAAAAGATTTTGTTTTGTAATCTTTTCGCTAAGACTAATTACGGGCAGGAATAATCCACTAACAACAACGACAACAATATATATTTCAGGACTTATGAATTCATACAATGAGATAAAACTGTGTTTTCAATATAAACCTAAGCTTCGAGGGAACAATACAAATAGGAAAAAAACTGAGACTAAGTATGGACCAAGTAAGGAAAAGATAGTTAATGGCAACTTAAAACTTGCATTTAAGACAGATTACAGCAAATGATACTATTACCATGGTAATTGGTTTTGTGTTTCGTTAAACATCCCACAAACTCACTGTAGCTAACACCTAATATATGTTGAAATTATGTTTACAAATAAACTAAAAATCTATATAAAAATGAGTCGAGTTGCGATCTGCAAGCCAGACCATTTGGAGATAGACCGCCTAATACATACATATTCCTGATCAGGTACCCCAGGCCCAGGGGACTGCCAGGGGGTATGTCTCCTTTCATTACTATTTTTATATTGGGTAAATTTGTTGTTTGTTTTTTCATATTTAGGTAAATGTTTGATTATTTATACCAATTATATTTTATATGGTTTATATATATTACTGGATATATATATATAGTTGACAAAATAAATAAAGAAATAAATATAAATTTTGCACCTGTGGTTTTTTGCCATTTATCTACAATTTTCTTTTTTGATTTATTATTATTTTCAATTATTGAATATATATTTATATAAAAAACAAGCGCGAGCTGACATGGTTATTCTCTTCATTTGATGCAGTGATGAGTACAATTTGCATGGGTTGTATTCATTGGCAGGAAACAAAAATTGATGGAATTTAAAAAAACAACTAATGAATTTGTTAGCTGTTAAGTTTGTTGTGAAAGTATTATGTTTGGACGATGGGTTGGCCTGCAAGCAGTGATAGTGGAAATGGAAGCATTGGAGAACTGAGTATTAGTGACGAAAATCCAAAAGATGGACATCAATTTTCGAGACAAAGTTGCAAAACTGATTATATGAACTTTGCTAGCAATAATGGCGGTAATGATGTTGATATTAGTAAGATTGATTGATTGGTATAATGATTTATTATATATACATTTGTTAATAGTAACACAAATATGTGTATACGCACATATATAAAGTATATATATATATATAAGTCATTTTTGTTTTTCAGTTTTTCGAGAATTTGGCGGAAGTCAATTAGACAAGGCAAGTTACGATGAAATTTAAACCTACATCATGTTTAGGAAAGTATATATAAATCTCCACAATCTTGTAAATGTCAAAACACCAATTAAACAATTTCAAAATAAATTTAAAATTGAAACATGTTAAGTTAACTCCACACAAATAAAACCTAATCTGTCTAGTTACCTTAGTAACCAAATGAAGTTTTGTAAGCATGATATTTTATATTGATTTTATTTTTAAAAGTCAACAAACCCACCAATTATGATTTTCTCATGCTCATTTTATCTTTCCAATAAATCTGTACTTTTTGTAAAATATTTGAATTCCTTTTATATTACCTAGCAACAGGATATCATTTTTTTGTGATTGTTGTTGGATCTGATTACAAAAGTATTTCTTTACGACTTGCTCTGATTTAAGCTTTTTAAATCCAGACATTGTAAGGAAACAGTTGCCATTTTGCAAAAAAACTTTGTTATTGAATACCTTATTATGTTGGAATCCCCCTGCCAGTAATTGCACACAGATTTTAATTGATGTGTAAACGATAATCTCGCAATTAGATCAACAAGTGATTATCTTTAAAGTAAATCTAAAACTGTATACAGGATGATTTCTCAATATGCGTAATACAAACAGTTCAATGTGGTGAGTTGACCTTAAAAAAACACCAAATACTTAAGTATTAAGAAAACAACATGGCACAGCTGTCTCAAGGGGATAAGTAAAGTCAATATTTCTAATTGTATTTATTTGACTGCCAGTTTGTTTTCTTATATAAATCTTTTTCACTTTCGTTTCAGAACTCGTCTTCAAAAACAATCATCAATAAACCAAGGTGAATCTTTTGTTTTTGATCAATCTCTGCAACAACCAAAAAACAGTTTTTGTGTGCACATATATTATTTCACAGTTGTGTTTTTAGTTTTTTGCAATTAAATATTTTATAAAAATACTTATAAAAACATTTACACAAATTTCTTTTTTCTTTTGATATCTCTTACATCCTGTATAGCTGACACCAGCTTTTTTTCCTGAAAAAATTGTTGTTGTATTTTTGTATCTAAAAATATATTATATACCTATTATATATATATACCTATATATATATATATATACATAAATATTATTGAATATTACAAACTAATTAAATTTTTTTTACTAGTAATACTTTTTTACTTGCGGCAGGTAGTGTATTTTCTTTCAAATGCATTGAGTAATAGAGTGTTAAAATCCCTTTATGGTCCTATCTATGCAACTTCCAACAATACAGCTATTGTTTTGATTTCCATAGAAGACATTCTTTAAGGCGAAGTAATGCATTCTTGTTATGTTGTCTCAAGCATAATATGTTCTCGTTCGTAGGGGAACAATGCCTGCCGTGTACACCGAGGTATGCTAGTTACATTTTGTGGCTTGTTTTTTATTATTTTTTAATCTTTATTACTAGAAAAATTGATTCTCTTTCATCTGATTTCATTTCAACTGCAACTTTTTTTACTACATTTTTCATTCCTTTTATTTGTATATATTCTAATCTATTTTCTGAACTATCTTGCAAAATGCCTTTCAATCATACATACATGATTTATATATTCATAAAACATACAACCAAATCAAGCCCATTTTTCATACACTTAGTTTGTGTTAATCCATGTTTAGCACGCCATGTGTTGATTGTCTGCAAAAAGCCAACTTTTCAAAACCATAGTTACATGTAATGAAGGACAAATATTGTCTTTATTTCTTTCTTAAAATCATCACCAATTCAATTTTTTGCGAGTAATTTTCTAACATGCGGTACTTGCATAAAAACCTTGTTTGTTGAATTTGTAAACGAATTGGCTGAAGTTATCAATATATATATATTTGAACTCTTTTCATGTTTTTTTTAATCGTATTTCATGAAAAATGTTCTGGTTTATTCGCGTATAAAGTAAATATTAGCCCAGAAAACAAACGCACCTTTTTTAAAAGAAGTATTGAGACAAAGGAACGAAAAGTAAATAGAGATTGTAGAATTCAATTCATGACTGTTCGCTACATGAGAAAGCAAAACATTGAACGGGGGAATTGTAGTGGCAACGTATGTAATTTTGGCATGATGTTTACTTACAACTTTGATATACAGTTGTTGTAGAGTTTAACATAAAAAATATTTGCAATTGTTGTTGTATAAAATTTAATTCTGCTAATTTAAAGCCTTTATTCAAATTAATGAAACATACGACTGTGGGGACTATGGTGTGAATTCATATGTGTCAACTGGATGTGTGGGGTACCTTTTTTACTGAATGGAACTTTCGTCATCATCATCCGTTTTTACGTGACCTTTTTCACTCAGTGGGTTGCACGTTTTCAAAAGATGATATTCCCCACAATTGTGTAGGTTTTATCATCTCATGGTTTATTGACGCAGATGTTTTTATATGCTGGATGCCCTTCCTAACTCCAACCCCAGTAAGAGGAAAATTTTGTGATTTTAGATATAAACCATTTGGATAAAGATTGTTCAATTCATTATTTTTAACGATAATAAACTTTGTCATGTACACTGTTGTCCTAACAGTCCATAATCCTCCACCATTAAGTGAATCAGTTTATTTAACCAACAAGTTACCTTTATTTCTATATGGTTAAGCCTTACTTAAAGTCATAATGAAATCACACAACCATACCAACCTACGCAATGGGTTTCGCTGAAGAACTTAACTGTTAACATGTCACAAACCGTTCACTACTCTTAGGGATGGATTTTAACTCGGAAATTTCCCAACTTCTCCTAATCCTAACTTCACCTTTTAATCACTTCACTAATAATGCATTGCCATCTATCGTGGAAATTATAAACTTGTCATAAGAAAGCAAACTATGTAAAATTATCTTTGCTTTTAAGCTTTTAATTGTTGCCGTCATTTTCACCATCATGATTGGAATGTGTGCTATTTTTTCTTAGCCACAAGGTTTCTTTCTGCATCTAATTTGAAGAAGAAGATTTTCTTTAATAACAAAGATTCAAAGAACAATATTTGTTTACAGTTTAACGGTCACTTGTCTTCAATTACCAATGTTCTTATTCGATAAAAATCACAACAGGTGAGGGCCATCTTTTGCCATCTAGTAAGCTTTCAAACAACTCCACCAGGCTTTCTCATTAGAAAAATTTGGGCGTGTGGTGCTTCGCACGCCTATCCGAAGTTAAAAACATTTCAGACGTGCGATATCCACTCGCTTGAATTTGTCTAGGCGTGCGATGACGCGTGATAAATTTTTAATGTCATTTTTTAATTCTGACATTTCAATTTATGTCATTTAAAACTTGCGCGGTAAATGGTCTTTACTTCTAAAACATATCTTGTTTGGCTTTAAATCTGAAGATACATTGACTTGGTCGTTTACGGCATAATTACATATTCACAGATTTATGTACACAATGTTTAACGCAGAACATTTTTATCACTTAATAAAATATTCCTCTTTCCGCGACTTTTTATGATTTAAATTTAAAAAACAACAAAGCATCTGACATTCGGTTACAACAATTTAAACGATCTATTTTACTATTGTTTGCCGTATATGTTAATGATAACCTCTAAATGAAACGCCTTGTTTATCTTTTAAAAGTTGTAAACAAGTGGGGGACGTTCATGCTCGTGAACCCCAAACACGAGGGCTTTTTAAAAAAATTTTGTGGTTTTGTGATTTGAATTCTTCTGAACAATCAATCAGTTAAAGCACATATTTGTCAGTTTTTAAAAATCTTTTTCAGCATATTTAACATATATTTTCTTTAGTTCTTCTAATCATATGATTAGTAACCATAGTAACATACACACTTCTGTCTGTCGACACCAATGATATAGAGAAAAAACGCTAGATGTCTAACTCACTATTTTCCCCGCCTAGTACGTGAGGCAAAAAAATAAGTGGCAAAATAGTGGCAAAAAACAGCGCTGGCTGGTTAGAATGTGTTGGGAACTGTGGTTTATTTTGAGTTTACTGTTTATATTTTTGTTTTATCTTTCACATTTCGATTCAAAATCAACACTAATTACAGTCTTAAATATTTAAACTATAAATAAAACTAGAATAAATTTACTTTGGATTTGCCTCACTTATTTACGGCGAGTTAGACATATAGGGTTTTTTCTCTATATCATTGGTCGACATCGATGTTATCTGTAAACAATTTTTTTTAAAACAAGGCTTTTTGTAAATAAGTTTTACTTATTTAGCTGAATGTATTGATGATACTTTGAGTCCCGCAATAAATATTTTTTAATATAATAAGTTTATTTACAAAGATTTATTCAAATATAAAATCAAACTCGGCATTTAGAGCGAGTGAATTACATTTTTTTTGCTTCCATTTTTTTCATCGTGGACTTAAACACGGTCTGTATTAGTTTTATATCCAAATTCCAGAGAAAATAATTTGAGGAGAGCTTTTAAACGCACGCCTCAGGAGATTAAGGCGTGTGTGGAGGCGTACGTGTGCCATCGCACACCTCATATGAGAAAGTCTGCTCCACCATATTTAAAAAGAGATATAGAACTATCAGCAGTGAAAAACGGAAAACAATATAGTAGGACTGTTAGGTGTTTGTGTGAACGTTTTTAATTGCTCCGTCAAGTTTGTTTTTGGTTTTGGTTAATCGAGTAGAATTTGTCGGGTTCAACTTCATCTCAATCGAAAGCCTGGCAAATCCTCTGGTGTTATTGAAATTCGTTACAGTATTATTCACTTCCTGGCTTTTCTCTATCATATCCCCTTGGAAAGACATTATTTCGATATAAAATGTACATCATTAAACTCTCCATCTTGCTGCCCATTGCAATCATATTTAAGAAAAAGAACCCACGCATGCTTCAACAACCTGTTGCACGTGTGACGTATTGTTGCCAGATGAAACTAACATTTCAATCTGTGTGCATTTTAAACAAGAAGCCACTCCAATTAAATCAAGCCACACGTTAATCTAATCACTAGAAAGACGAATCAGACGAGAGCGTTCCTGCATAACGCGTTGTTTATTAGTAGTTTGTTTGTTTGTTTGTTTTTCTCCTAAAATGCAAAAAACGAAAATGCACTTAAAGTATCCTGTAACTCGAATATATGATATGATAGTGACGAAACATAACTTATTTGAAATTTGACGTGTGACAAACAAACAAACCATTGTCTTCAGCGGGTATGCGGGCCATGTAACATCTTCATGAACACCTGCCACACAGTTTAAAATACAAAGTTGATATCTTTCATGGGTTAATTCTTCACTGTTTTTTCTCTCACTGGGGTTGGTGTTAGGAAGGGCAAACATCTGTTCCAATAAACCGTCAGATGATTAAAAACCTACACAACTGTGGACAGTGTTTTAAACCTGGATGATCTTAATCTTTACTAAACTCAACTTATGTATTTTTTGAACTTTGATAGAACAGAGTTTGATTTCTCTAAATCTGCAAAACGTTAATTGCATCTATTCACATCAAACGTTACAATGTCATATTTACTAATATACTGCTATTATGTTAGTTGTTGATTTAATTCTAAAATCTAACATAATATAAAACCAAACATAAAAGATCGGACCCAACTATTTCAATTTGCAACGAATCAAACACATTTTCTATAGACGGTGTTGCTATGGGTTGATTTTTAGCTCCAGTTCTTCCTAACCTTTTCACAGAAATAAAGGAAGAGTAAAATCCTATTGACACAAAAAAAATGTTTTGCTATTCTTGTCGTTTTCAACAACCAAAGCATTGATTGAAATTGTTTTGGTCAAATTCAGAAACGCCTTTAATGCTTTATTTATGCTTTACATTTACAAATATTGAAGGAACTTGCAAAAAATTGTTAAAACTCAATTCAATTATTCTTGTCTTCCAGCCCCTTCAGGAACTGGTAAAGCAAAATTCCATAATGGCGGAATTACTGCTCATATCATATCCGAAAAAAACAATTTATATCTAAATACGCATTTTCATGGCCTGTTACCTTTGAGGTACCTAAAAGTATTTGAAATGCCACAGACAGAAAAGTCTGTTTTATTTATGAAGATTTTTAATTTCAAAAGTATGGAGATAGCGAAAAGGTGTAAAAATTAAAAATTGAAAACAATTTTATTTTCAAAATAATCATTTATAATTCATTACTGGTTGTGATTTTTAAAATTTGTGTTGAAAACAAAGTTAAAATCAATAAAAATGTCAACAAAAAAACTCTATTGTAAAACCAGTGTACTAAGCTGATTAATACTGTACTTACCCCCTGATAGCTGTTTTAATTCCTTTATGTTTTGGTTGATTTCAGGGGATTTTAATCTGTTCATTCCTTTTGTATTTAACTGATTAGCATTTAGAAGGAGGCTGTTAACAGAAAATCCTGCAATGTCTTTACATGTGTTCAATTCCAAGTTAATAGGTGTTTGGGGTTGAAAATTTATTGGCGTTGTTTTTAATTACTCATGATATTTGAGATTGTTGTCAGAGTGAGAGATTTAAAGAGTGAGACTTGAAAAAGAAACACTGTACCTAACCCTAACCTGAAGTTAAAAATAATATGAAGTGATATCATGTTTCTGAGGTTAGTGTTGAGAGAGAGAGAGATGGAAACACTTTTAAAAGTCTCTGGAAGTACCACACTCAACTTTATACCTAAGTGAAGTAATATCATGTTTCTGAGGTTAGGGTTGAGAGAGAGATGGAAACACTTTAAAAGTCTCTGAAAGTACCGCATTCAACTTTATACCTCGGTGAAGTGATATCATGTTTCTGAGGTTAGTGTTGAGAGAGAGAGATGGAAACATTTAAAAGTCTCTGGAAGTACCACGCTCAACTTTATACCTCAGTGAAGTGATATCATGTTTCTGAGGTTAGTGTTGAAAGAGAGAGATGGAAACATTTAAAAGTCTCAGGAAGTACCACACTCAACTTTATACGGTATATGGTGTATCGTATTGGTGTATTGGTGTTTTGACCTTATACTCAGATACATACATTCCTAGTCATGTTTCTGAGGTTAGTGTTGAGAGAGAGAGATGGAAACATTTAAAAGTCTCTGGAAGTACCTGGATAAAGATCATTCAAATAACCACCAATTTTATATTATTGTTTAGTAGTATTTTAATGTTTTGACCTATAAAATACAAACAGACGATATATGTATAAGTGTCGTTGGTTATCCTCCACCCCCCACCAGTTTAACAACGTTAAATTCAGTCCCATTTCCCTGTCTCGGGCACATATCGACTAGGCGCTTTCCGCGAGCGAATTGGTCTTGTCGACGATGGGGTCGTAACTGGCGTGGCCTCTGGGGCCCTGCCCATTGCACTCAATGTCGGCATGGTGTGAACGACGGTGGACGCTCTGTTGATGATAGCGTCGCGGAGAATAGTGTCAGTTTGGTGAACGTGTTGACTTATATTAGTTCCGTCGTGCGATGTTGTGTCAATGCGGGGAGCTGTACCGTCGTGCGAAGCTGTTCTGTTGTGTGAAGCTGTTTTGTCGGGAAGAGATGCGTTACTGTTGCGTGTAACTGAGTCATGGATTACAGCTGGTTTGTCAGGGATCTCGAGAATTATGCTATGGTGACCCTTGTTGGAGGGCGGTGGTGCAGATGGGCGTTCCATATTCGTATGGTGGGTAGTGTCGAAGGCGACATTCGGAGGTGAACGAGTGGTCTTGATATCCAGTAATGCAGGTTCGAACTTGCGAAGGTATCATCTATTTCTCCTTGTCAGTCGTCCTGTGCCATCAATCTTGACGGTATAGGCATCGTAACCGCGAATTTCCATCACCGTGCCAGAACGATCCCATCGGCGCGGGTTGCTACCAGTTTGGTTTTGGACATAGCATCTGTCCCCAATTTTGAGGGGCAAGAGGCTCCTGGCTCTTTGGTTCTGCTCCTCAGCAGAGTGATGGAAACGGTGACGAAGAGCGCCCTCCTTCTGGTTCCAGGCGTTCCGCCAGAGTGGACGAATGTTGTCGTTGCTGAACTTCTCGAGACGGTTGACGAACGCAAAGGCGTCTCGGAGGGGGCACCCAAACACGATTTTGGTGGGAGAGATGTTGCAGTCGGGATCTGGCGTATTGCGAAGTTGCATCACTGTCCTCAGAAACCGGTCAGTGTTAAGGTTTCCTGATGGGCCTGTGTTTGAGCGAAGCAATCTTTTGGCAGTTTTGACGGCGACTTCAGCGGTGGTGATGAAGGTGGTAAGATGACGATCAGATTCTCTCAAGGCAACACTGGTACCCATTCCATGCATCTGTAACAGTCTTCCACGTGTTGTGTGGAACTCGTCTGGCAAGGTGGAAGGGCGACTCCGAATTGTGCGTTTCCCTCTTGCACCACTTGTTTAGTGGGGAAAGATCAACTGTTCGCCTTGGTGACCCATCATGTTTCTTAGTGACAACCATGCGGTGACACCATTCAACTGGTTCGCCCATAGGGACTCTTTCCACAACTCCTAAAGCTTCGTTGCATAGGAGATCACTGTGCACCCGATCCTGCCAGTGTACTGGGATCGGAATCGCTTTGTGTTGGGCCACGGGAACAGCGTTGTCTTTCAGATGGATCTCCACCGGTGGTCCACTCATTGATGGAAGTTGTTGGTGAGGGCAGGTGTTGAATGTCGAGCTGGCGTATCGTTCAAGTAACCAGCCCTTCATCTCCGGAATGTTTTCTGGAGTACATTCAAACGGAAGGGATTTGGGACGGGAAGGAACTGACGTGCGTCTAGGACAGTCACGGGTGCTCCCATTGTCATTCTGGACACCACATATTTCGATTGGAGTGTCCTTCACTGGGCAAGTGAAGTCGCCTACTGATGGGAAGTCGTGGCTGACGACTCCAAGGTCGACCATACAATCGTATGACAGGTACAGTCTATGGACATCACGACTCACATACACCAGCGACGAACACAATACAGTCTCACCTATGTTGCTCTTCCCTCGCAGTCTGGTGCGGAACGCACCCTCTATCCTAATGGGTGACTTGTTGGCGGCATTCAGCGATAGAGCAACAGGAAAGAGGTCAGACCTTGTGTAGCCCGCTCTGAAGAATTTGTCCAAGGACCACAGGTTCGACTGGGCACCCGTGTCTGCAACAGCCCTGATTGTCGTCGAATTCGTCGGATCCATCTCAGGGGAGAGGTCGAGGACGATCGTTGGATGGTCAGATACTCCGGCTCTTCTCCAACCTTTCTTAGAGAAGATCTGGTTGTTGATCATCCGCGGCTGGTTTCTGCAGCAGACATCGACTTGAGCTGGATTCAATTTTTCGATGCTTGAGATCTGACCAACGTGATCAGAGTCAATTCGGATGCTGATAGCGTTTGCTGACTTGCTCTGCTTGGTATGTCTTTCTTTCTTCCAACAGCTCTCTCAACGTACATGAGGACGCCGATTCCATCCTCGTGACCTCTGTGTGAATATGTGGAATAAGGAGTCACAATCTGGACATGTGTTTTTCTTCAGCTGGTCCGATGTTGACGGGGGAGCAGCACCGTCTCTCTGCCTGGGGGGCGTGGAGGGTTCTCGATTGGCTCTGTGGTACCCTGACAGTGCAGACACAGTCGCTGATGGGTTGGCATTGCGGGCTGTCTCCCTTGTCTCGATAAACGCGATGATATCTGAGACCGACTTTGTCTGAATCCCTGTGGTGCTCAAGGCTTCACGTCTGATGTCCATGTCAGCCACACCCATCATGAGGACATCACGGATGATTTCATCGGTGTAGTAGACATGGCCCTCCACAGTAGTGTGGCAGTTGGGACAGTCCTTGTTGAACCCTGTCCGGAACTCGCACATCTCAGCCTTCCCCTAGACACGAGCAGCAAAAGTTCTGAAGGTTTTGTCAGGATCTTGACGCATTGCAGCCAAGTCAGCTCGAAGAACACCCAAAGCAACTGGGATCATTGCAATTAACTTCAGCTGTGTGAGGGCGTCAGCGATCGTCTCAGATGTGAACTTGGGATGTGCACGAAGAACTACGTTTCCAAGCTGCTCGCTGGTGCACTCGAGGAGCTGGCTCGGTGCAGTAGCATCGTCGATTCTCGCTCCGTTTCGAAATGTTTCCCAGCGTCTGAGAAAAGCATTCCAGTCTTCACCTGTCGAATTGTGCTGAATCTTCGGTCTGATGTACTTGGGCGCATTGGCTGAAGGCATCAGCCGTGATGTGTTAGCGTGCACATGTGAGTGTACGTTGAGGATTGCAGCTGCGCCTATGACGTCGACATCCTCCGTTTGGAAGCCGCAGTCTCGTATTGGGCAGGACAGGATCGTCATTGTAGTCAGTGTATTCAACCCAAATTGATCACAAGAAGGTCAAAACATTAAAATACTACTAAACAATAATATAAAATTGGTGGTTATTTGAATGATCTTTAAATGACCTATAAAATACAAACAGACGATATATGTATATAGTGTCGTTGGTTATCCTCCAGTAACACACTCAACTTTATACCTTAGTGAAGTGATATCATGTTTTTGAGGTTAGTGTTGAGAGAGAAAGAGATGGAAACATTTAAAAGTCTCTGGAAGTACCACACTCAACTTTATACCTCAGTGAAGCGATATCATATTTCTGAGGTTAGGGTTGAGAGAGAGATGGAAACACTTTTAAAAGTCTCTGGAAGTACCACACTCAACTTTATACCTCAATGAAGTGATATCATGTTTCTGAGGTTAGTGTTGAGAGAGAGATGGAAACATTTAAAAGTCTCTGGAAGTACCACACTCAACTTTATACCTCAGTTAAGTGATATCGTGTTTCTGTGGTTAGGGTTGAGAGAGAGATGGAAACATTTAAAACTCTCTGGAAGTATGACATTTAACTTTATACCTAAGTGAAGTGATATCATGTTTCTGAGGTTGGGGTTGAGAGAGAGAGATGGAAACATTTAAAACTCTCTGGAAGTACCACGCTCAACTTTATACCTTAGTGAAGTGATATCATGTTTTTGAGGTTAGTGTTGAGAGAGAAAGAGATGGAAACATTTAAAAGTCTCTGGAAGTACCACACTCAACTTTATACCTCTGTGAAGCGATATCATATTTCTGAGGTTAGGGTTGAGAGAGAGATGGAAACACTTTTAAAAGTCTCTGGAAGTACCACACTCAACTTTATACCTCAATGAAGTGATATCATGTTTCTGAGGTTAGTGTTGAGAGAGAGATGGAAACATTT
Source organism: Candelabrum cocksii (assembly GCA_963930725.1). NCBI lineage: Eukaryota > Metazoa > Cnidaria > Hydrozoa > Anthoathecata > Candelabridae > Candelabrum > Candelabrum cocksii. Next base: position 1,232,867 of record OZ005677.1, on the reverse strand, counting down.
AAAAGTCTCTGGAAGTACCACACTCAACTTTATACCTCAGTTAAGTGATATCGTGTTTCTGTGGTTAGGGTTGAGAGAGAGATGGAAACATTTAAAACTCTCTGGAAGTATGACATTTAACTTTATACCTAAGTGAAGTGATATCATGTTTCTGAGGTTGGGGTTGAGAGAGAGAGATGGAAACATTTAAAACTCTCTGGAAGTACCACGCTCAACTTTATACCTAAGTGAAGTGATATCATGTTTCTGAGGTTGGGGTTGAGAGAGAGAGATGGAAATATTTAAAACTCTCTGGAAGTACCACGCTCAACTTTATACGGTTGTTGATTTTGAAATATTTGATCATAATCGAGTTTCAGTTTGACATTAAAAGTGTAATTGTAGCATGATTATATTTATATATTCTTAGTTGATTATATTTAGTTGCATTCAAACATTCCTCCCATATTTACCTGCATTCCTCACTGTGCAATGCATGTCTTCCATTATTAATCAGACAATCAACATTCCTGTAACTGTTGTCCTATTGACAAGTTGCCATGGCGTCTATTTGTTGTCTTAGCAATGGGTAATTTAAGTTTTTTAACGATTTCGAAGAAGGAAGTTTCCAGTGTTGTTGATGTGCTTTATCTCATTTTGCATGTATATATTTTATTATTATTGTTGTTTTTTAAAAATGACTTTATTAAATTAAAAAAAAATTATTGAGTACACTTAATCCACTTTCACAGTTGGTCGTCAGTAATAAAATTGATGTTACTAAATATAATATGATATTTATTTCCTTGATATATATATATATATATATATATAAATTGCGCATAAATTTCTCTTTGAAATACTACCTTATATAAAATAGTATTACATATTTTTTTATATATTAAATGTTTATATTCTTTTCTAAAAGAGTCAATCTATGTAGATATCCCTATTTTTGGCAATAAGTATTTTATATGTTTCTGTTTCTTTTTTTACAGAACAATAACTATATACCGAATGATAAAGGAGTAATCCGCAACAGTAAGTACATCCCACTGTTTGTTCAACATTTTAAGATAAGAACTTGATACAAAGATAAGAGATACCTCCACGTTGAATTGAATGTAGAAATTGAGTTTGTTATCTCTTGATGCAGTGACGTTTTTTAAAAGTTGCCTATATGATAGACTGCTGTCACGTTTTATGAGAAAATCTTTGAAGTCTTTGCAATTTTTTATTGATGTAACAAGACATTTTACCTGTGTTATAAGTGTTTATTTATTTATAGGTCTTGCTTTAATTGATCAATTTAAAAACGTTTTTAGTAATGTTTAATTGGACTTCTGTATGGAAATGACTTGATCTTATATAAGCAGGTTTAGAGTGATTAATCTTGTAAAGGTTTCGAATTCTTTGTATTCCATTCATTACTTTGTTTTATTCTTTTTGTAATTGTTTAGTGCAAGTGTTTTGGGCAAATTTTTATTAATTTGGTTCTTAATCCCTGATCTCACCCACGTGCGGGACGACATCTGTTTATTTTACATATTCAAGAAATTTACTTATGTGTGTTTGTTTGTAGGTGAAGTTGCTATGTCTGTGAAGATGTTTCAAGTCGAGGTGAGGTCTAACTCTATATCTAGTAGACCCCTATCGAGATAACAATGGAAAACTTAAGCAATTAACGGCTATTCCTAACACAGAAGTTTGTAAAATGGTCGACAAGCCAACCTTGACTAACAAAAGAAGTTCATAAAATGATTGACAACTCAACCGTAACTAACAAAAGAAAGCTCAACCTAAGACTTGTTTCCATTTAAAAATTTGCTATCTCGCAAATGGTCTGTTGTTAAAAATGTTCCATATTTTTTGTAGCATTTAGCCTCGTTTCCACGTGATACGGAAGCAGACTACTTAAATCCTTCTGAAGCTCTTCAAAAACTAAAGGTTTTTCTTTCTTTATACTCCTATTATTGTTTATTTATATTTTTAATAAAATAAGAACTAAGGACTAGGTATAAAGATTGCACAATGATTTGTCAATATACATTACATACAGTCAATCACGCAATATCGTAAACCTCTGCAAAATGCAACATTTAAAGTACATAGTTCATATCAAATGACTTCAACAATTCTAATCAAAACAACTTCCGTTCTCAAATGACCGTAGAAAATATTCCCCGAATCACTGGAAAGAAAAGGAAAAATACCTACACATATCCACCATGCAAACCCAGAGAAAGATACATAGTAAAATGGGTTGCACAGAGAAGGACAAGAGTAGGGGCATTTTTTAAAAGAAAAAGAACTAAGTATAAATATCAGGTCGTACAATGATTTTGATTTCATGTTTGATACTCATCATCATCGATATCTGTTGTTATCCACTTAGAGTGCACACCAACGAATTAGTCAAAGTCAATTCTTTTTAATTCCAATTAATTCTATGCCAATTCGACAAAATGGTGAGCCAAGAGTAAGCTTATCATCTAAAAATTTGGAAAAGAGCTTTGCGTACCTTTTCTTTCTTTTCTTTTTAAAAGAAGCATGCTTGTTTTCTTTGTGAAATGGTTCAACATTTTAGTTATTTAGAACGCGGAGACGGAATTCTGTCAACCATTTTCATTGCTTCATTTTTACAAAAGCTCTTTTATGCCTCTGTACAATAGTTTTTGCTTTTTCTAACGTAAAACTCTAGTGAAGAAAATGTTCTAAAATCTCCATCTTCTTTTATTGTATTTCGTATTTTGTAAAATTGAATATTGTTGCTTTTTATTGTTTTTCACGCTTATTTTATTAGTTTTCGTATTTACTTTTAAGTTGTTAAGTTTTGTTGTTAAATTTTATGATTTGTTATGTTCAGACGATCAGTGCCAAGGGAGGTCTATGGGCACAGAAAATGAACATGAATATTTCGGGGAATCGAATCACCATGGCTAACGGACAAACAATGGTAAGCAGCGGAATAATTAAAAAAAACATAGACAAAATAATTAACGATAAACAAAGATATTTACTCCTTCTTGAGATGTCCATTTTCCCCATCTCAAATCGTCTAAACCGTCATTTTCCGTTTAAACTTTCCACTTGCATTATGTATTTAATGACATGCTAAACTTGTCGGCCACCGGGAAAACAAGATGGTAGACTACGGGTGAATTCGGAAAACAAATACCTTATCAGGGAAAACTTTGTCGGGGAAAAGTGACAAAATTTTAACCAATGAAAATATTCCACAGCAATGTTTCACCCGATAAGGTATTTATGAGGTGGAATTTAATTGAGGAATGTGTTTGCTTGTTGACCAAAACTATTAATTGGAAAGATTGTAAACATTGAGAACGATGCAGAAAATCAATATTTTTTCTTTGCATTTAATACACAGACCTACCAAAGGTATTGTAAAAGTCAACTTTTTTCAATGAAATTGCTAACAATAGATATCTCAACAATTAACATCCTAGAAATACAGCGAATACACCAAATATATTTCGACTTGTGAACCCATGTTGCCAAAATCATTGAACATGTACGTATATTGTTGAGTCAATATACTATGTATTATTATTAATGTTTTATTCTGGGCTTATCCATTTACAATAATGGCTCTTCATCCCGTAAATACCCATAAAATTAATAAATTTAATTTAATAAACATTTTAAAATGTTATTATTTACATTGTTTAAAATAAAGTTTTTAGTCAATTTGCAAAATTATTTATTTATTCAGGAGATAATTGAGGATTACCCACTGGAACAAGTGAGTCTTTGCATCAGTGTCCTTGATGACCCGACCTTCGAGAATCTACTTGTCTTCTCAACAAAGCTGTCCAAGGAGAAAGTCGGGGCTGTCCACCTCTTCCAATGCCATGCCAATGAGGTTCTTTCTATTTTCTGTCTTGTGATATAATAATAAAGAATACTGTATCAGTTGTGTAGCCTTAGCAACCACTTATCAGATATACTACAATGCATAGTCTTTTTATTCAATATTTTAAACTAAAACTGTTTTGTGTCATATCAAACAGATTATTATTAAAAAAACATGTTTTTTCATCTAATGATCGAATGACGCCAGAGCTTGTTGTAACTCTTGTTTGTTGAAATTTCCAGACCTCTCCTTATAGAAACATTGGAAACAAGAACTGTGTGCATTACTAAAACTGATATTTTGTACACTTAGAACAAATTTAGACCATCAGCTAAAGTTATAAAATCATCTTCCTCTTTTACACGTAATGTTATAAATTTTTGTAATCCTACTATAATGGAGGAAAAACCTCAGTATGTTTGTTTGTTTGTTGTCCGCCAATCACGCCCAAACGACTGGACCGATTGGAACCAAATTTTCAGGGTATGATTGTGATGCCCCTGGGATGGTTTTTAGTCAAAGAAATCTTTTGACAAGTTTATACATACATACAGAATTCCTCAATTATCATATTATTGTTAACGTCTGTAGGACGGGTACATTAAAGAATACAAACTTTTTTAATAAGAATAGCAGGGTGAAAATGGGCATTTTTTGAAGAATATTCTAAGAATATGCCCAGGGTAAGAATTCTACTGTATTGGGGAATAATTTGCCGAAATATAGCTGAAGGTGTGCAATGTCTTCTTTTCTTCTTTTTTTGACTAATAATATGTAATAATTTGTATGAAACAAAACAAAATAAATAAAATAAAATAAATAAGACAAACAAAATAAATAACATAATATATATATATATATAACAAATATAAAATAATATATTTATGTATGTATATTAATAAGAATAAGAAAAACAGGCCAAATGAAATGAAATTTCAAATGCTCTACCCTCAATGTAAGTTGATACCTCATAAATAATTCACAGCAACTTCGATCTAGTGTACTTTTATTGAAATCAAAATTGAGTTCTGTTGTGCAGTCGTGAATTTTTAATTGAATTGTTGGTTTTTCTAAGGCTGTAAGAAAAGTCACGATACGGTTGTTGTTTTTACTGGTTGGCTCGACTTTGTTCAATGAATCGCAATTTTGATGTTTAAATATGTTCGTCCAAGTTAACGAAAATTTTATTTTAAACTATATTTTTAATATTTTGTTTTTACGATAATTTTACAACTTATCACAACAAAGCTGCCAACCCTTTTATCTTTGTTTTGGAAGCGATAAGATCTTTTCATTGCTATTGCTTAGCAACACAAAGCATCATAATCAGACTCTTTAATGGTCTGGCAACGAAAGTTGTTTAAGTAATCATTTCCTTTATGTTGTTTTTCGGAGGAAGAGTAAAGGAGTAATTTAAGATTCCTCATTGCTTTCATTGTGATTTTATATATTGGTTTCTTTTGGTGTTATTCTGCAGCATAGTTTATTAAAATGTTGCCTCCTCCACCACCAAGAGGTGTAGATAAACATGCTTCAAAACGTTGTGACCAATTCATAAAGGTGGGAATGTCGGTTTGATATGGTTTATGCGTAATTTTTCTGTAAATTGTACTCAAATTTCCCATTGTGAAGCATGAAAAAATCATAACATTTTGTTAGTGACCTGGATAGAAGGTTATTTGTTTTTTGTGCATGGACAGTTGACGTGTTTGCTTGTTTAATGTCATGGAAGCTTCTAAAATATGCATCCAAGAAAACAGGGAAATTTCAACCCTCAAATAATTGTAAAAGAAATAGAAGTTCTTCACAAAACTCTTCGCAAGTTCCAGTGACTGTTAAGATAATATGCTCCAAGTTTTGTTTTTACACATGATAGAAAAGTCTGTCTTTCAAGTTACCTCGCGGCAGAAAAACACTTTGCCAGACGACTTTCGAAGTGTTTTGATATCCTAACATTATGAAAAGTTGATCTTTATTATAGGTAATAACTATTCAAAATATAAAAAAATCAAAATAATATATAATATCTATATATAATAATATTGTTATAAAATTGTTTCAAATATACTGTGACCAGGATATACCACAAGCGTGGAGAGCATCTAACTTGATACATTATATCTTGATTTTTAATCTTTTGTGTTTTGGTTTTTAGGCATAACTGTCTTTTAATTATTTCTTAACGATAAGGAATTTTGGAAACATCTAATCTTTAGAATGATCGTTTTTTTATGTCAACCAGTTTTCGACACAATAATCTTAAAATTATAAAAACAACAAATTCACGACACAGCAACGAAATTTTAATTCAACCAATCAAATGGCATCTTTAGCAGCATATCATTTTATTAGTGTTTTTCACAAAGTGAGTTGTGGAATTCGAAAAAATGTGAGAGGCAGGAAGGATTATTATCATATACGTCTACAAAATGACATCACATACATCATCATTTTTTCTTAAAAATATACCGTAAAGAACCAATTAAACGCCCTTGGCGTTTATTTTAACAAACAAATTTTACCCTGGGCGTTTATTCGGGAGGGGCGTTAGTAAGGGAGGGGCGTTAATAAACAAAGTCCATCAACTTTAAATTTTTCGGCAGCAGATCGGATGCTGTTGGTCTCTGCAAAGTTTACCGCTTTGAGCTTAAACTCAATGGTATAGCTTATTCTTGTTTCACCTTAGTGAGAACAAGCGTCTTCGTTACTTGCAGTATCCATTTTTATTTTGACACTGAAGATAGTACCATGTACGCCTCTGCAACTCTTCTTTCAAGTTTCAATTTACACGTACCTTCAAAACAAATTCACAGTTTATATAGCGCACATGATACAGGTGTTGAAAATCACATTGGTCATGTTTTTTAATTTAAAAATAAACAGTCGTAATTATCCATAAAGTAAGTATGGCGAGAAGTGCTCTTTGTGAAAGTTTTGTAATGATTTATCGTGTTTCCTTTGAATCTGTTGTGAGAGGACATCATATCTATAAGGCAAAGTGGACTCCAGAAAAGAGAGAAATCCTAGTTTGCCGTAAAGACGAACGAGAAGAAGCGAGAGAACATGACAAGCATGCCATCGGTGTTTACAAAAAAGATGAGACAAAGACGAACAGTGAAGTAGGCCATGTTCCGATAGAGTTATCGAAGTTATTGGTGCAATTCTTAGAATCAAACTCACAAAACATGGTCGAAGTTCGAGTCACTGGGAAAAGATACAGAGAAGTTGGACTAGTTGTGCCTGGAACGTACTTGTGCTACACCAAGAGCAAGAAGATCGCAGATGTGTTGTTTAGCGAACTGAATAGAAAGAGTAACTTGTATGAACATTTTACGCTTAAAATTAGTGAAACTGTTTCAAAATATCCACAGTTTAAAGATTAAAGAAAGTAGTATTAATTTTGCTGTGAATCAAATGAAAGCCCATGGGCGTTTATTTTAATTTTTTTCTATGGACCTGGGTGTTTATTCGGGAATGGGCGTTTAATCGAGAGTGGGCGTTAGTTAAAAAATTTAACTTTAACCCTGGGCGTTTATTCGGGAGGGGCGTCAGTTTGTGAGTGGGCGTTAGATCGGTCATTTACGGTAATGAAATATTGCTTTCTAGTAATAATATAAGAGATGTGTGCAATCGTAATATTGTATATGAAAATAGAAATTTGAAATTATGTATAATTAAATCCCGTTTGTTTGATATTTGAATAAATAACAATTAAAATAACTCTCTTTCTTTAGGCCCAAATGGTCAGCGATGTCATCAACAAATCCAGACAGCAAAATGTGTGTTTGCTTTCTTTATTCTTCTTTGCACATTGTTTATCTATACGCTATTAAAAATCATAAAGACCGTGGCAGCTCTCACGGTCACAATCTCAATTGTGATTCCAAATATTATTTTTAATAATTAATGAATTTATCATAATATAAAAATATGTGATCATAAAAAATAAAAGAAAATAAATATATTAAATAATATAATAAATATATATATTGTTTTAAGAAAAACTTTATCTTATATTTGAATTTATCATGATATATTTAATGCATAATTCTTCTTTTTCTCTAAATTTTAAAATTTTCGGTTTGAGTAAAATCTGTGAATTTAAAACAGTCACATTTTTATATTAGCGTTGTTTCTCTTTTATCTCTGTTCAGACCCCGAGTTACATAGAAAATCTCTCCAACGGTCGGCATTACAATCAACCTTCATCAGCATCATCATTAAGCAACGCTAGTGATGACACTCCACCCAGAGAGACAAGAACTGTAAGCTCTTGTTTTGTCTCAAGGCATTCTTGTTACTCAATTTTTTTTATACTCATCATATATGTAGATGAAACCTAGTTAATATATCTTTCACAAGATTTGCAGATTTGTATATCTAATCTGTAGCTTTGTGCTGATGTGTTCGACTCACATAATCAAGCTGCTTCAAAAACCCAGCTGCGACATATCATTATGTCAAAGACAGTTGAGTTTGTGAGCAAACCTCGTTGCGTAATGCAAATCTAACTTGAATTATAATTGAATTGTCTGGTTGAGTGACTTTACATTGATTGATTTTAATGTACATACTGTTTGAACCGGCCCTTGATTAGTTAACAGGATCATTAACGCTTGCTTTTTGAAATTATTAATAAAAAACTAACGGAACAGTTTGTCCATAGGTCTATCACTTATTCTTGACAGGATAAAGAATTTAAAATTTTACTATATACAGATTCAGACTTTGTCAGGAATGGCGTGCGATCGCATTCGCACGTGCTGGGACACGCCATCATCAAATATCACAAGTAATTTGGAACTCGCGTGCTTTAATTTACACGAGCGATGACTTTTTTTCTTCCATGATGACCACATTATTGATTTATATTATATTTTACATGTGAAGAAAACTATTATTAGTAAAGAATATATGTCAAGAAGAACAACAACAACGTTACCAATTAAACGTTTCAAAAAGTTTGTTACGTAAAATAAAAAAAGAAGGACGATTTTCAAAGAGAATCGACACGTGATGCTGATGCAGCAGGTTGTTTAAAAGTTCCGTTCCACTTAGAGACAAATAAATGCAGAAGAACTATGCTGCATTCCATGGAAGAAAAAAAGATTGTTTACAAAAACAATGAAAAGGCACTTTTACAAAACCAATAAACATGCAATAGACACTAAAGAAGAAAATAAACATGACAGCTCAGTTTTAAAGGTTTAAAAGGTTAACTTTTTCCCAATTTCAAGAAGACATGGCTATCAGTGAAGAAGTTGTCATATTTTAACTTGTTAAAGCTCTATTTTAGTTTTAAGGTTGAAGAAAACTGAGCAATCATAAAGTGATTTTCGTAGACAAAACTGAATGTGTTTGTTTCTTTGTGGTTTGATCTTTTTTTTTCCATCGAATGCAGCATAGTTCTTCTGCATTTGTTTGTCTCTTAGTTGAATGGAACTTTTAAACAACCTGCAGTTTTGCGTTTAAACATGTCTATCGATTTTCTTTGACAAATCTAAAGTCTTTTCATATTTTACGTTTACGTAACAAAGTTTAATGATAATGATACTTTTCAGTGTGTTTATGAGAGTATCAAGGAACGAATCTTTAAAAAATAAAGGAAAGAATGAATAGTTTGGGCGGATTAGTTTGGGCGCCCATACCGCTCAAACGGTATGGGATTACTGCTGGGTACGGCGCTGCACATAGCCTACATTTATTTTTCTATTTGTTACTACCCCCTCCCCCAAGAAAAACAAAGTTAAACCAGTCTGCAAAAAATTGAGTGATCACGCGTCAAATTTTTGAGAGCAACATAAAATTCTCCTGACTGTACATTTTTATTTAATAACTGTGATGAAATGAAATGCTTTTATTTATTCCAGCAAATCAACCTTCAACAGAAACATGCGGTTGCACGTGTTGTACAAGCTTTTCAGTCTACCAACGCCCTTGACGAAGTGCACCAACGTCAGCAACAAAACTCAAAAGTAGCATACCAGCACTCCAACGGAACGACACTTACCCCGATACAGGATGCCAAAGTATCACGAGACGTGGTACACATTGTTTCACTAATTTATGATAATTTATGCCGTAAAAAGTGGCTGACAGGATTAAACATAGTTGATGAGAATCATAATTTGTTATTCATATTTTGTGTTTCTTTTCTTGGTTTATAAAATATATACTTTTCTTCGGATACATTTTTTGATTTGATAATGTTTTCATTTGCTTTCCCCTCGTTGTTGTTGTTATTGTCTTTTGGTTTTTGGTCCAATCATTGGCACGTGTTATGAAACTGGTGTAATACAACTTTGTGTTTTTGACAAATTCGACCTTAAAATTACCTTTGGTTTCTTGCGGGACAAATTCAACAAAAACATTTGTTTTGCAGGAAATACTCAACCGTTGCATTGAAGAGATTGAAAGGTTTGTGGTGATGTTAAAACGAATAAACGAGACAAGAAAAATCCTGCAAACAAAGAAAAAAGGAGGCAAAAAGAAAAAGGAAAGTGAGTAATAATTTCCATTGAAATTCACACCTGTGCTTATTGCTTGGTCATAAAGTAGAACATCCAGTTAGCTCTTTTGCCTCTTGCGTCCAGAAAGAGAGATATATATATTTAGCTTGAGATAGATGTTGCTACGAACTAGAAAAGTTGGACAAGTTGCGTCAATCAGATATTGTGTGTTGCTAAGTAAACTTTTAAAAAGTAAAATACCAAATGAAAAAAATTACAGTGACTAAACTAAACTGTCTAAGTCTGATGGCAGCTGTATATGAGTTCAGATATCAACATGGAAAACAAAACGATAAGCAGTATGGGTAATATATGCACTATGGGATAAATGGACGACACATTCTAAAAATAGAAAGAAAGAGCACTAGAGCAAACAACCCTTCACGTAAAGTACAGAACCACATGAGTTAACTGGAAACAAGAATTTCTGTTCTTTCTTGAAAATAGCTTATATATATAAACTTAGCTTATATGTAATGAACTAAGGAAAAAGTTTTAAACATATTGTTTAATTTTTTTATGTATATTCTTATAAAATATTTTTTGCTAACTGACTTGCATGTGGTATATTAAACATTCCAATCATTCCAGATATACTTATTCTACAATCCCAACCTCCTCCTGACCATCGCATTTACGACATTTATCAAAAATTCAAGCACTCGCTCAACCTGCTGGTAATTGTACTTTTCTTTATTTTAAAATCTGTCTCATCAAGGTAAAACTGAAGGATAACAAAACGTTGAAACAACGTCAATTAAAAAAAATTTAAAATCATGTGGTAGAAAAAAGAGAATAGTCTAGCAACAGAAATGGTTATGAATTAACTTTGTGAAGTTAACGTACATGGTTAAGATTTGTTTGTTTTTTATAACTTGTTGTTAAACCCATGTAATTTGTTTGCAGAAACTGAACACCAACTAAACTGTTGTACTTAGGACTGTATGGTGTTTCCACTGTAATTACAAGTTAAAGCTTACTGAAACTCAGAGAACATTCTGATTAATCAGCTGAATTCAAATAAAATTGTTTATTTAAACTAGGGAGTAACTATTTCTTTTTTGTTCTTATCTTTAACTCTTTTTGATTCCAGGCAAAGCTTCAACCTCATATCACGAACCCAAACTCCCCCGAGTTGATTCACTATTTATTCATACCTCTTGGGATCATCGTCAAGGTTACCGGGTAGGTTTATAAACAACTAGCTGGGTCACTCGACATCAGCCCATGAATGGGGATGAGTTAGGTCTATCATTAAAGGTCTTTTTAACATGATGTTGAAGTCATTAGTATGGGCTTGTTTCAATGAGTTAAAGAACTATTTCAAACTAGTGAAACTCTGAAATTCTAACTCTGTTAGTAGTTTTTCACTGAGCTAAGTGGTCCGTAAGGTTTAATGTCAAAATGAATGGAGGTGAGTGAATGGTTTAATGAATGGTTTATACTCTTTAATATGCGTAAATGTTGATTTCCTTTTAGTTTGTTCTATATTTTCCGGTTCAATTTCTATCTGCGCAATTTAATTAATTTGTTAATAATAATAATAAATATAATTCTTTAAAAGTATTTATTTATTTATTTAGTCTTATTTCTTGTTTATCATTCTTTTGTTATGTAGTATTGAAAAGGCCAGAGCAGTTATTGAACCGCTGCTAACTGCAACTAGCATAGAGCTGCTTCGGAATTGTCTTGATTCTAGAGAATACCATTTCTGGCAGAGCCTTGGACCAAATTGGAACCTGAATAAGTAAGTTATTTTTTATATTCTACATTATAAGATTCATGAATCTCATTTCGCGGTATGTTATTAAACAAAATTTCCAATATTTCTATATATTATAAATATGGATATTATATGAAAGAAACAAAGAATACAAAGAATGGGATAAATAGAAGAATAAAAATGTGTAAATAAATAATTAATTGTAATTGCTTACTATCAACGTTCGCCAAGCTGTTGGATTTCATGATGGGGAACACGTTTCCGGATTTTAATGAGGAACGGCCTTTTATGGCTCAACATCAGTGTTGTTAAATGTTTGTTCATTTCAACCTAGTATGTTGCTGGTTGCTAAAAGTTACATAATGAATAGCTTTATTAGAATTAGATAGAAGGAGAAGTTAGAAGATTTCATCATTATGTAAATTTTTTCTGGAAGAGACAAAAACAAGATTATCGTAATGGAATATTCCAGTTTTACACACTGACACTTTGAAGATCACAAAAAACGAATAAAAAAAATAAAATAAACGAATAAAATCAAAGATATTTAATGTAGAGTTTAATGCATTTGATGTTCCATCCTCCATTATTAGAAGCATGTTGGATTATGTTTTATCTGTTTTATTTAAGTCGTTTAGTTTTGAGTTTTATGTTCACCTGTGCCATTTGATTGGTTGATTTGTTTCCAGGACAGCGGATCAATTTAAAGACCGATTTTTTCAAGCATACATGCCGAAGTTCGATGATGGTTGGGTTCCTCCGGAGATTGTTACTAATGAAAAACAAGAAGCCGCCGTAAGAAGTACAACTGCAATGGTGGCCAGAATGAAGGTATCAAGTCGTTCCTATGCTATTTTCGACTTGCTGTTTTCCAAATCTGCGCAAAGAGATTTATTGAGTTGTACGAAAATTTTCATTTTTTTATATTCTTTAAAATTCATTATTTTCGTTCAATGTACTTTAACTTTTTCTAAGAATTATCATTTTGAAATTGATGGTATCATACAGTTCACATCCGTTATCTGGAGCATCTTGTTCTTGAATGCATCGTTCCCTTCTAATGTCTGATCTTATTATCCAAACCTCCTCTGCCCCCTAATGAAACGTAGTTACCACAAAGAGAAGACCAATGTTTTATTTTCCCTTTACTTAAGAAGCTTGTTACGTGATCCAGGTTCTTTGAAAGTTAAGGGTAGCGAATGTGGGCTGTATTATACACTCATGCTGATCAGTGAAGTTTTATTGTTGTTATATTTACTTGTTATTTATATTAATAACAAATTAATCATAACACATTAATTAAATTCTCTTGTGTAACCATTGACTAACTTTGTAAAATATTAATGAAAATAATAACTAACATATAATAACGCGTTGCTGGCATTAAACATATTGTGGTTCTTTCATGGAAGGAAGTGGATGTCATTGATTTAATTTCTTCTCTGTATCTTTTGTTGTTGTTGTTTGGTATTTCTACACACATGTTTTGTTGTTATTTCTACCTCTCGTTGCTGTTTGGTATTTCTACACACATGTTTTGTTGTTATCTCTACCTCTTGTTGCTGTTTGGTATTTCTACACACGTGTTCTGTTGTTATCTCTACCTCTCGTTGCTGTTTGGTATTTCTACACACGTGTTTTGTTGTTATTTCTACTTCTCGTTGATGTTTGGTATTTCTACACACGTGTTTTGTTGCTATTTCTACCTTTCGTTGATGTTTGGTATTTCTACACACGTGTTTTGTTGTTATTTCTACCTCTCGTTGCTGTTTAGTATTTCTACACACGTGTTTTGTTGTTATTTCTACCTCTTGTTGCTGTTTGGTATTTCTACACACGTGTTTTGTTGTTATTTCTACCTCTCGTTGCTGTTTAGTATTTCTACACACATGTTTTGTTGTTATTTCTACCTCTCGTTGCTGTTTGGTATTTCTGCACACGTGTTTTGTTGTTATTTCTACCTCTTGTTGCTGTTTGGTATTTCTACACACATGTTTTGTTGTTATTTCTACCTCTCGTTGCTGTTTGGTATTTCTACACACGTGTTTTGTTATTTCTACCTCTTGTTGCTGTTTGGTATTTCTACACACGTGTTTTGTTGTTATTTCTACCTCTCGTTGATGTTTAGTATTTCTACACACGTGTTTTGTTGTTATTTCTACCTCTCGTTGATGTTTGGTATTTCTACACACGTGTTTTGTTGTTATTTCTACCTCTCGTTGATGTTTAGTATTTCTACACACGTGTTTTGTTGTTATTTCTACCTCTCGTTGCTGTTTAGTATTTCTACACACGTGTTTTGTTGCTATTTCTACCTCTCGTTGCTGTTTAGTATTTCTACACACGTGTTTTGTTGTTATTTCTACCTCTTGTTGATGTTTAGTATTTTAGTATCAGCTAAAGTCATAATCTCAATCTACTCCTTAGCGGAGGAACTCTGTTGTTTCGGTTTATGGTCTATGGAACAACTGTTCTATTTTGTTTTTACTAATCTTTACTTTAAACTGAGGAAATTTGATTAACAACCCCTAACCTTGACTAACTCCTACAAAGTTATGTCATTATTTGTTCTGAAAATGCAGGGCAGGAAAACCTCTGCGATGGAGGCAAACACAAATCCCGCCGTTTTAATGGCCGCGATGAAGTTCAAGAAAACATTGGAGAAATCAAAAGATCTCCGTCGTTCGAACAGCAGTAGCGGCTTGCTACAGTAGGGGAATTATTCAATGATATATAATGTCTCTCTGACGTAACTAGATTTACTGTAATTTACAAGTTACTAGGATATCGTAGAAAAACTTCGTCGAACTCAACTCAAGACGACAACTATGTCGGGTCTTTAGGCCTTGTTTTTTATGGATTTCCGAAGGAAGGAAGTTTTCGTTAGGGGTTTATTACATGCCTAGAGAAAGCCATTTCCTTGATGCTTTTTGATTTATGTCTTGCTGAGTCACAATGAGAATAAATTCTTGCTAAGCTAGTCTCGCTCAATTTTACATTTGAAACAATTCTGTTTTGTTTCTTCAGAGTTGGATAAGTATGAATTGAATTTACTTCTTTCCTGTTTTCTTCTGAAGATTTAATGTCATCTCTCGTCTTTGTTGCAATATTTGTTGATGCTGTCAAAAAGTTTTATTCCAAGATCCTGGTCCTGGTGTACTTTTGATGCTTGTTTGCATCTTCTTAATCAGTCAACCAACCAATTTAAGCTAAACTTGAATGACAAGATTTTCTCAAAAACTCAACTGGACACTGTGTAAATCGTTTGCTGTCGACATGAACCAAAGCCATACTACTACTTCGCCCTAAAATTTAAAATGAATTTCAATATTAAAAATCTAAACCTTTTACCAACACATGTAATGTTTTAAAAACACAAATTACCAAGATCGCGGTTAAACCCTTTAAACCTAATTGAGAACTAGACTTCACGAAAAATATAATTTTGTGTACCTAGCATTTTTTACACACAAAAAATGATTTCTTTCACCTCAAAGGCTTCAAACGACTACGTAGACCATCATGCACCTGTCCCTCCACGAATGTTAGTATACCGTTTTACTATTTCCTTGGTTGCAATGGGTAGTAATTTTTGTATTGATTTTCAATATCGCTGAAAATAGTTTGAATAATTCTCGATCCACTATCTTAGCAAATAGTATCAAAGGTTGATATACAAGTATATTTTTAATTGACTGCTCCAAAATTATAGTTGAGTTATATTTCCTAAGGCTTTGCCTGCTTATAGAAATCTCAAGGATGAAAATCTCTGGGGACTCATTTGAGAATTTCACGCACAAAGTTATATCCTTTTTAGAAAAATTCATTTGTCTGTTTGTGTAAAAGAAAATCAAGTATACGCATACTTTCTAGATTAAAAATAAAATAAAAATACATGAAATAAAACGTTATCAATCAGTAGCAACTCACAGGACTTCCAATGATGTTCCTTTGTAAGCTTTGTGCATCTTAAAACTGTTTAGAATGAACACAGAAGAGTATCATGCCCATCCACCGCAACGTACGAACAGTTTCAATGCCAACCCACCCTCCCAGCCTCGCTTAATCGGCATCGTAGTATATGATTACCGGGCGCATAACAATAAAGAGCTATCTATAAGAGCGGGAGACAGAGTCACTGTGAGTATCTTTCTCATCTCTACAGTATTGAGTGTCCTTTCTTCATCCCTGTCTATTTAATTTCTTTTGCAGTTTTGCATTTCTTACTCTAAGAAAACATTTTGTAAATAACATGATAATGCTTGTTTATCTGTTGCTTTGCATATTATTACTAATGAACAATGATTGCTAGTGAATAGAACAACTCAACTCTAACTAACAAAAGAAGTGCATAAAATGATTGACAACTCAACCTTTTCTAACAAAAGAAGTGCATAAAATGATTGACAACTCAACCTTTTCTAACAAAAGAAGTTCATAAAATGATTGACAACGCAACCTTAACAAACAAAAGAAGTGATCGACAAGTTAAGTAACAAAAGAGGCTCAACCTAAGCCTTGTTATCATTTTAAAATCTGTTGTCTTGCAAATGGTCTATTTGATACTTATGATGAAAACCCATGTCCTTGAGAACACTTTTTATTAATAGTATGGTATCTAGTTATCTAGAACCTGTCTTTTCCTAGATTTCTTGAGTGTACCTTTTATTAATAAGGTATCAAGAGAACTTGCAGCCTGCCTTTTTCTTAGATTTTGGACAATTCTCGACGCTGGTGGTTGGTGAAGAATGCGCATGGGGAACAAGGTTTTGTTCCGTCGACAGTTCTCGAAATACCTGCACTCGGTGAGGTTCCCGCATCCTTGTTTACTAACACGTGTGTGTGCGTGTGTGTATTGTTTGTTATTTTTCATGATGGTGTCATGATTCATTGTTTGAATTCTCCACCTCGCAATTGCAAACTTCACCATACAATTAAAATGTTTATTAACATTGCGATACTGTTTCTAGTGAAAATAATGAAATTGCAAAGTTGTATACTATAGCAATGTCATGATTTAAGAGTGTTCATTAGTAATAATATGAAAAATGTGAAGCTGTTTTTGATAGAGAATTGAAACCTTAAATTTGTCGAAGAGACATGATCATCTTAGTCTGTAGAAGTTTTTAAATTGAATTGACTTGCTTTAGAATCAGATGCAAGTTCATTGAGCAGTGGAACTACAGATATATCATCTCCAATGAGAAGCCCAAGCTCCAGCAGTCAGCCAGAGGTATATCAACCACACATACCATTTACTAGGATTTAATAGAACTAGGAAAACTCAAAAAGATTCTGAGAGGGTTGTGTGTTCTTCTTGTTCTTTTCTAACCTTGTCTTTTTCAGTTTGGACGACCGGTTTATTTGGATGCCAACCAGAATTATGTGAACGGCAATCAGTATCCGGTTCACACAGTCACTCCAGTTGTGATTTCCGTGCAGTTGCCCACAGAATCAAATAACGCTCGGAAATTCTCTCCTATCCCCCAACACATCTCACCACAACCAAACGTTGTGTACAGTCATCCTGTAACACGTCAGATGTCTAATCAGCAGCCGTTCATGCCGTCGCCACCCCCTCCACCACCACCACCACCGCCGCCGCCACCACCTCCAGTAGCCCAAGCTTTCCAACGCAATGCACCAGTAGTGAATACAAAACCTCAAAGGCGCAGTACTTCTTGTGAGTCTTCTTTTTATTAGGAATTTAGAAAAAAAAATTTTAAATATGTTTCGGCTGAGATATTTATTTATTTTAATTTAAACCTTTTATTATTAATTTATTTTGTGGTTCTCATTATTCTATTTTAATAGTTTTTATCTTATATATATTTATATGCATTTACATATTTATATATATATTTATCTCTATTTTATTTTATATATTTACAATGAGCATTTTTGAGGTTGGATTTACAGAATATTTTCTGCTTGTAAATACTGAAAGATATCTTTCTAAACAACAACCTCTCTTGTTTAGCTCAAAATCAACCGTCTTCTCCAGGTACGTGTTTACGTCAACCCCATTCAGTATCACATTTGTTCTTGGAAATTATCTTAATATACAAATCATTTGGGAAAATTTGCAGAGAAAACCCGAAGATGTTTTGAAGCCTTTAACTGTTCATTTAGTTTTTTTAAATGTAACACAAGATTCTTTATCAAGTATAGCTAGCTTCCCACTTTCCTACATTTACAAAATGAGCACTATTAAAAAGTCAAATATTGCTATAGAATACAACTTCACAATTTCATTATTTTCACTCAAAACAACTTCACAATTTCATTATTTTAATTTTTTCATTTTAATTATGATATTAATATTCTAATTTTTCAATTTGCGAAAAGATACCTATCTATCTATACCTATGATATCTATCTATCTATCTAGCAGCTTAACGTTTGTTTCCCATGCTAGCATGGGTTGGGCGAAAGAGCAAATGTGAATGCAGCTTAACGTTTGTTTCCCATGCTAGCATGGGTTGGGCGAAAGAGCAAATGTGAATGATTTTGGATTGAAATAATACATAATTAACAAATAAATAATAACGATCTTTAGATTTGCAAGATGAGCTCAAGAATCGTCTCTCTCTTCAACAATTAAAAGAAGATTTGCGGATTGAGCAGGGTCGATCTCGATCCCTGAATCCCGTTGGCATGAGTACCACCACAACAAACATGGCCGATATTGATGCTGGTATAATGGATCATTCGTTATTAGATTCATTTTTATCTTTTGAAAAAGTAACAAAAAACATGAAAAAAAGAATTTCTTGATAAGCAAGTAAAAACATCTCTCATGAAACTCCTAAGTTCTGACAATCTATGTGAAAATATTATGTGGGTCTCCTTGTTCCTTGTATTTTTATGTCAATGTTTGTTTTATAGTGGATGTGTTCATACCTCTGTACAAGAGTTCAACGGCTGATGATGTCAGCCGATGGCTTCAGAAACTCGGCTTTAGCAATAAGTAGGCACTTTTTATTTGTTCCCAATATCCGTGATGTAAGGGATTCCTAAGCCTCGTGAAATGTTAAAGTGAAAAATGTAAATTCATTTTTCCATTTTTGTTTCACTTGCGCATAAATGTTTTGAAAAAAATATTAACTCGCCCCAAGCCTTTCTATTGTTATTTGATTGACAAGTATACAAATTTACAGTAATGACATTATTAGTCATGATTAATTTGAGAAATGACTTTTCTCCTATGGTATTCTTATTAAAATCCTTTGTATTTTTTTTTGCTTTTCTAAATGTGCTGCGAAACATAACATTTGTATTTCAAAATTATAATGCCTCATTATGCAGCAGTGGAGAATATTATATATTATTTATATTTATTTTACTGATATTTGCTCGTATGACCATGCGATTCGAGGGTATGTTTGGTATTAGGTCGATTTTGTTTTCAGTAGCTTTAAGTTCCTTGTAAACTCACCCTTACATTTTTTTTTCTCCTGTTTTTTCCAATTTGATATAAGCAATTGATCAATACCAAATCCAATATTGTTTGTTATCTGTGGATTATTTTGCGTGCACTGATTAACCACACCTTAAAACTGTTGTCATACAATTTTCATCCAATAGCACACCTCCTATTTGCTATATGTGATAGGTTTTGCAGATTGTTTTTTGGGTCATATTAAAGGAACTTATTGTTGTGAAAACAGATGGAATCTTGTGCAACATGGTGCGTTCACTAACATTAAATTCATTTTCAGTGCCATTCTCTTGCTCAAAGGGAAGACTGCCCACGACCTATTCAAAATGAGTAAAACAGCTCTTTTGGATTCGATTGGTCGAGAAGAAGGGGCACAGCTACATGAAGAATTGCAAGTCCAAAATGGCGCCAACACTGTAAGTTCATTATTATTATGAATATTTTATTATGAATATTTCAGATAAAAAATCTGCTATCAATATGTGACCTTAAAACCAAATGTTAATAAAAAAAGTTAAACGATTCGTTAAGTTTGATATAAAAAATACATACAATAACACTAGTAAAGAGAAAACTCTAACTTTTATATAGGACTCTTAGTTTCATGTAATAAACACTGGTCAGCTATAATAAAATGAAAATTTACACAAAAACCAATATAATATCAAGATACTTAATTCACAAGGGAGGTGTCATATTGATTGAAACAAATACGTGCAATAAACTAGTCATAAAATAAAAATTTACAAAAAACATCTGCTCTGGTTAATACTATTGAGCACTTTTTATGGAGACTTACATACACCAACATACAATAACATAAAAATCCATTTGTTAAAATTGCTTAAAATTGCTTACTTTAGGAGCAGAAACTTTCGCGAGCAGAAACTTTCGCGAGGACAAATATTCGAGAAATGTTTGCCTTTCGCGAGCATAAACTTTCGCGAATCGTCCAAAAGAGAATTTTTTGAGAGCATAAACTTTCGCGGATGAGCAAAAATAGTAAATTTTTTTCGTATTTAAAGGAATAATTGGAGAATTTCTATTCTTTACTTCAAACGATTCAGGGAGAATAAAAAGAGAAAAACTCAATACTTATTGACTTATCATACTTCTATTCCTTCCAAAAAGATACTATTCATCAAATGGCTCCTCATCAAATAGGTCGAATGCACCTCGTTCTTCCTGCTCAGGATTTTCCCAATCCGAATCATCATCACTGCTAGCTACTAAAGAAAAGCTAAGAAAAAGACAACTAAGCCACCCCCCCCCCCCCCCAAAAAAAAAAAAATCATAACAGCACAGCACGATATCAAATGTTTGCGAGAAGAAACATAAGAAGGAACACGGATGTCATTGAAATTGATTGCTCGTAGTACATGTCATTTTAAAAACTAAAACAACGTCTCATTCTTACATAATTTTTTTATTTCTTTGTTCTTAGAATACGCGTATGTTGTTAGCCCGGATTCCCAGCTTCTCATTTTTTCTTTTGCAATTCTTATAACTGATTTTCCGATATTTGTAATTATATGAGGCTAGCTAAGATGAGCTTAGTATACTAGGTTAAGGTGTAAGAATTGTAAAAAAATCGTTGTTTTGGTGATACGATCCAAGACTAACATACAGAAGAAATTTTGGAAAATTTTTATAAAAATTCGCGAGCATAAACTTTCGCGAATTGATCAATATAGGATGTTTCGCGAAAGTTTCTATTCGCGAAAGTTTCTGCTCCTAAAGTACCCTCTTCGAAGCGCAAAGGTTATTTCACTTGCATAGTACCTACCTTTATTTCACATAGTTTAATGCTTTATATTTTTTGTTGTTTAGAGAAACAAGACTTTGACAGAGTTCCAGGTGAAATATATTATATATATATATAATATTTTTATATTTTTATTTATAATATTTTTATTATATTAAGAGTTTTCTCTTATTATCGACCTAGAGATTCAAACCAAAATTTTTATATTCTGAAGACTTTCTGAAAAATCAAATGTAAAACTAAGTACTAAAGTCTCTTTGTGCAATGGTAGAACTTGGATAAGATGGAAGCTTTGACGATTTAAAACCGTTTACCCGTTTGAAGAATCAAATGTAAATAACGTTGAAAATCTGAGCTTATCGAAAATATCTTGTGATGGAACTTGTTTAAAACATGTTGTACAGTCTCCTTGGGTAATGGTTTCAATTAGTGTTTTGTAGGAATACGATGGAAGCTTTGATGATTTAAAACCGTTTACCCGTTTGAAGAATCAAATGTAAATAACGTTGAAAATCTGAGCTTATCGAAAATATCTTGTGATGGAACTTGTTTAAAACATGTTGTACAGTCTCCTTGGGTAATGGTTTCAATTAGTGTTTTGTAGGAATACGATGGAAGCTTTGATGATTTAAAACCGTTTACCCGTTTGAAGAATCAAATGTAAATAACGTTGAAAATCTGAGCTTGTCAAAAATATCTTTTTGTTTTATGTTTTGCAACCGTTCTGATTTGTTGTTAATGTTTTAATCATTGAAATTTATTTGTAGAAAGCCTTGGTTAGGCGAGTCCAAAAGCGAGAAAAAGAGCAAACAAAGGTTCGTTGTTAGTTGAAAGATGAATCTTCTAATATTATTTCAGAATATTTATTGAAAGTTTTTCTTTGTATATCAGGTAAATGCTCAATCATCTGATGAACAGGTACGCTACTCTATGCATTCTATCGTGTGTGTTTTTTTTAAATTTCATATAAATGCCGGTAATTAATTCTCGTTACGGATTCTTAATTATTCTTAATTATGCTTAATTACTTTTAATTATGCTTTATTACTTCCGATGCTAAAATCGTTCGAGTAGTATAATATAATTTTGTTTCAAATTCTTAATTATGCTGGTCTGTAAACTACATTTAGTTTCAAATGTTACGGTCTGTAACTTAAATCTTATATCTTCTGTCTGGACTGTAAATCGCACCTCGTTTCAAATGTTCGGTTCTGTAACTTAAATCTCGTATCATTCTGTCTGGACTGTAAATCGCACCTCGTTTCAAATGTTACGGTCTGTAACTTAAATCTCGTTTCTTCTGTCTGGACTGTAAATCGCTCCTCGTTTCAAATGTTCGGTTCTGTAACTTAAATCTCGTTTCTTCTGTCTGGACTGTAAATCGCTCCTCGTTTCAAATGTTCGGTTCTGTAACTTAAATCTCGTATCATTCTGTCTGGACTGTAAATCGCACCTCGTTTCAAATGTTACGGTCTGTAACTTAAATCTCGTTTCTTCTGTCTGGACTGTAAATCGCTCCTCGTTTCAAATGTTCTGTTCTGTAACTTAAATCTCGTATCTTCTGTCTGGACTGTAAATCGCACCTCGTTTCAAATGTTCGGTTCTGTAACTTAAATCTCGTTTCTTCTGTCTGGACTGTAAATCGCTCCTCGTTTCAAATGTTACGGTCTGTAACTTAAATTTCGTATCTTTTGTCTGGACTGTAAATCGCACCTCGTTTCAAATGTTACGGTCTGTAACTTAAATCTCGTTTCTTCTGTCTGGACTGTAAATCGCACCTCGTTTCAAATGTTCGGTTCTGCAACTTAAATCTCGTTTCTTCTGTCTCGACTGTAAATCGCACCTCGTTTCAAATGTTCTGTTCTGTAACTTAAATCTCGTTTCTTCTGTCTGGACTGTAAATCGCACTTTGTTTCAAATGTTCGTTTCTGTAACTTAAATCTCGTATCATTCTGTCTGGACTGTAAATCGCACCTCGTTTCAAATGTTACGGTCTGTAACTTAAATCTTGTTTCTTCTGTCTGGACTGTAAATCGCTCCTCGTTTCAAATGTTCTGTTCTGTAACTTAAATCTCGTATCTTCTGTCTGGACTGTAAATCGCACCTCGTTTCAAATGTTCGGTTCTGTAACTTAAATCTCGTTTCTTCTGTCTGGACTGTAAATCGCTCCTCGTTTCAAATGTTACGGTCTGTAACTTAAATTTCGTATCTTTTGTCTGGACTGTAAATCGCACCTCGTTTCAAATGTTACGGTCTGTAACTTAAATCTCGTTTCTTCTGTCTGGACTGTAAATCGCACCTCGTTTCAAATGTTCGGTTCTGCAACTTAAATCTCGTTTCTTCTGTCTCGACTGTAAATCGCACCTCGTTTCAAATGTTCTGTTCTGTAACTTAAATCTCGTTTCTTCTGTCTGGACTGTAAATCGCACTTTGTTTCAAATGTTCGTTTCTGTAACTTAAATCTCGTTTCTTCTGTCTGGACTGTAAATCGCACCTCGTTTCAAATGTTCGGTTCTGTAACTTAAATCTCGTATCCTTCTGTCTGGACTGTAAATCGCACCTCGTTTCAAATGTTACGGTCTGTAACTTAAATCTCGTATCATTCTGTCTGGACTGTAAATCGCACCTCGTTTCAAATGTTACGGTCTGTAACTTAAATCTCGTATCCTTCTGTCTGGACTGTAAATCGCACCTCGTTTCAAATATTCGGTTCTGTAACTTAAATCTCGTTTCTTCTGTCTGGACTGTAAATCGCACCTCGTTTCAAATATTCGGTTCTGTAACTTAAATCTCGTTTCTTCTGTCTGGACTGTAAATCCATCCATCCACCATTTTCCATCTAAAACTAATCTTCTTTCCATTAATCATCTCAATCAAGCTTATTTACCTCAAATTTTGATGAATGGTTCTCATTTGTCTGTAAGCAATTCATTTCGCCTTCTTGGTCTTATATTTACCAGCGACTTTTCATGCCGATCTTATATTGAAAATATAGCTAAATCAACTGCCATGAAGGTTGGTTCTCTTTTACGAGAAATGAATTACCTCACTCCTGAATGCGTCCTTTACCTATACAAATCATCAATTCTTCCATGTATGGAATACTGTTGCCACATATGGGCAGGTGCACCAAAAAATTGCCTGAATTTGTTAGACCGTGTTCAACGGCGTGTTTGCAACGCAATTGGCGAAAACCTTTCTTTGAAATTGGACTCCCTTTCACACCGGCGGAACGTAGCGTCTCTTTGTCTTTTCTACAAGTTTTTTTATGGTCAAGCGAACTATCATCTCTTACACCTTTTCTCAAAATTTTTCTCCGTTCAACTAGGTTGTCTTCTTCGTCTCACCAATGGACTGTTTGTGTTCCAAATTGTCGTAGGGATTTTTATAAAAACAGTTTTTTTCCGCGAACGTCCAGACTTTGGAACTCCCTTCCATCTACATGCTTTCCTCCTGAATTTAACCTTCAACTGTTCAAATCTAATGTTCATCGCTACCTTAAATCTGCTTAACTTGTCCTGTAGCTCTTTACTCGCAAGTGGCTTTGAGCAATCTTCTATATAAAAAAAAAATTGCACCTCGTTTCAAATGTTCGGTTCTGTAACTTAAATCTCGTTTCTTCTGTCTGGATTGTAAATCGCAATTCGTTTCAAATGTTCGGTTCTGTAATCATACCTTGTTTCATCATTCGGGTCTTTAATTTAAACATTCTGTTCAGGATTTGTCCCGTAAACTTGAGGAGCAAGCCGAAGCGATTCGTAAGCAGCAGGAAGAACTTGAGAAGTTGAAGAAAAATCAACGCAATCCAGCATCTGCCACTTTCACTTCCTTTGGTGCAAACCCACAAGCTAAAACTACGTTGTGATGTGGTGAGTCAGTTAATTTAAAACCCACAAGCTGAAATTTAAGCGTAAGTTGCGCTCTCGTTTTTTAAAGTTGTTAACCTGTGATTTGTATATATATTCGATTTAATGTCACTCTTTTCTTGAAGCAAGGGTTAGCCTATAATAAATGTAAATTTATGAAAACTTTTAATAACTTAAACTTGCCCGTGCAGATCCCTGAACTGTTTTTTTCTTGAACAGTTAGATTTGAGTTTTTGAAAATTTATTAAATCTCCTTAAATCACAAACTCATAGCTGTGTATTTACTTTAGCCGCCATGTTTCCATGACATCAAATTGTAAAAAGTCTGAGAAACGTCTCGAAACATGTGTGGCTGTGGACACATGACTTTTAGACCACTGGTCTGTCTGGTGTACAGTAGATGCGAAATGTTATCTATGGAGGCGAAATGCTCATTATTTTGTAAAAACTTACTTATTCGTTTTCATAATTTAAATTAGCAGTAATTATTGTATATGAGCGCTTATTATTTGAAACGGTGGCTGCATAAATTACCGACAATTTCATTTTTGGCACTTTACTTTTGATGATTATTCGCATAATTAAAAGAAGATTATGTTAATTATGCATGCCATGAAAATAGAATATTTTTTTCCGCGTCAATATATTTGCGTTACGAATCTACACCCAATTATATGTATTACGAAGCTTTGTAACAGTACAGTGCTCAGACCATCGAATAGTCTGGGTACGAACTTGTTAGTATAACGCATAATAAATATTTTACCTACGTAAAGGCTGTTTTAATAACTGACCCTCTCTCTATATATATATATATATACATCTAACGTCTATTTTCCATGCTGGCACGCGTTAGACGGGTTTACTGATGGCACGCCTCCATCCTACTCTATCTCTCAGGCTGAAAACGAGAACGAGATTTTGAAAACGAGATTCTTCTTCACAACCTGGCTCCATGTCGTCCGTGGCCTGCCTCTAAATTATCGGCCGTTCAATTTTTTCTTAAACGAAAACGAGGCTATTAGTAAATGGTTTATATATTACGTCATGAAGATTTAATGTTTTCTTGT
Organism: Candelabrum cocksii; assembly: GCA_963930725.1. Classification (NCBI taxonomy): domain Eukaryota; kingdom Metazoa; phylum Cnidaria; class Hydrozoa; order Anthoathecata; family Candelabridae; genus Candelabrum; species Candelabrum cocksii. Next base: position 1,206,640 of record OZ005677.1, on the reverse strand, counting down.
ATTTATTTCCGGTTTGGAGAGTAGGCCATTGAAGATCGTTGGCCGCATCGACCCTTATCTATTCCTGATCAGGGACTGGAGGGGAGTGTCATAGGCGGTATAAAATAATGGTGGGTGGTCAATACGATCTACATTTGTATTTCTTTTAATGCTCGGGTGGCCAACTAAGATGTAAATATATATATATAGTACAATCCTGATAACTCTCTTTAAGTCGAACTCGCGTTAACTCGAACTGTTTTTCAGTTCCCCTTCCATAATGTTTTCTCATACTATTTTACTCGATCCCTTAGGGGTTCGAGTTATCGGGATTATACTGTACTCATGCATGTAGCAGCGCAAAGTGAATCAATAGATAACCTACTCAAACACAGCAAACGATGTTGGAATAGCATGCGCATTACCTCAAACACTCTTTATGGGTATGCGGGTTATGTAACATCTTTGACCTCATGGATATAAGCATCCATAACCTTTATGCACGGCTACCACGGATTTTAAAATACAAAGTTGGTGGGTTAACTCATCACTGTTTTCCCTCTTTCTGGGGTTGGTGTTAGGAAGGGCATCCAGCCATAAAAACATCTGCTTCAATAAACCATCAGATGATTAAACCTACACAATTGTGGGGAATATCATCTTTTGAAAACGTGCAACCCACTCTGAGTGGAAAAGGTCACGTAAAAACGGATGATGATGATGACTCTAAATATCAGAAACCAAAGAGTTGTTGCATCCACTAAACAACTCTTCTACTTGAAGACGACAAAATTTACACAATCTTGCCTCATGAACATTACATTTTCACGTTGACCTCTACTTCGAGGCAACCAAGATTCCTTCCCCTTCCATTTGGTCCCGTGTTTATCGTAATTTGGAACCAGTACTTTCCCTGAAAGGAACAAGCGTGTTACAAGGTTTTGAAAGCACTATTTACTGCCGCTTACAATGTGTTTAAGATAACGAGAAATTCCAGGAAGAAAAATAAATAATGAATCTATTACAAAACTTGAAATGTTTTAAAATGTTTGGCAACTCAACCTTACATCAGAAAGAAAGTCCAAACTAAACTTTGTTTTCGTGTAAAAATCTCGGGAATGACTTGGCATTAAAAAGAGCCTGGGGAGAGAAAGAAATACGCTGCTGAAGTGCGACACCATTTTTAATATTTCTACTATAGTGACGTCATATTACATTGTTACATCATTTTATCTGCAGATATTAAAGAAACCATCTGTTATTTAAAGTCACTCACAGATCCAAGAGCCTTGACGTAGCTTGGAATTTTTGGAACAACGAAGCTGACGCTCTTTGTGGTGGTACCGGGTGGCGCAAGACAGGGGTAAGGCAGGGTGTCCGTTTGGGCCCATTCTTTTAATTTGTCGCACGATACCTTGTGCTCACTGAAAAGGAAAAATAACACAAAAACTAAATTTGTCTTCGTCTAGGGTTGATGTCACACTCGGCGGGGAAAACCCTCCTTCCAACAACTTCCTTAGTTTCTTCGGTCGGGAAATAGTTTGTTAACCTAAATGAGGTGAATGTTACTGCTAAATTAAAATCTCTACACGATCCATAAGAAATAGTTTTAAGATTTTTTAGCATCACATGTACAACTTTATAGTACATAAAAAAATTCAATTTCATCATCTTTCAAAGAGAACAAACTCGAAAACAATTTAAAAATTTATTACTGCATTTTAAGCTTTTTTATTTTACTTCGTTTGTCTATTATGATGGTTTCTGCAATGAGCGAAACAAGAATGGCAATAATAGCAAAGAAATTTATTTTTTAAATGGCATAACCTTTTTTTTTATCAATGGACCTTTTAACCTTTTGCGATTTTGCGATTTTTTTAACTACACGTACACATTTCCACCTCCCTTTAGCAACGGAAATGAATGAATAATTGGTTGGTTAGTTGGTTAGAACATTTAACAAGGCTTCCAGAACGCTCATGAAGCATTATCGTGAAGACCTCAACCCGGAGTTTTAGTGTATTTAATTGCTCTCATTTGTGCTACGGTTATTTTTGATGAACCGCTCACTAAACAACTTTGTGATAGCATGGTCTCGAACCCAGAACCTTTCGGTTAAGAGCCTAACGCCTTCCTCTCCGCATGCGCCGGTCCAAAAACATTCATTCCTTTTGACTGAAGTACAAAATTAATTGCTTGCGAATTGAACTCTCGTGCTATTAATACTGATGTATTTATTGACACTTGTTTCTTAATTTCTTTATTAGAATTTTTTATGTTTTCGCATCTGAAATTATGAGGCATCTATGTATGAGGCAGTAGAAGCTGAACAAACAATTTTCAGCTGGTTAACCCGGTCTAATGAACGCAGAAAGATGGTTTTAAAGAATGACTAAAAAAATGTTTTTTCGCTTTTTATAGATTACTGCATGAAGGTGACTTAGTGTAGAGAAGCGAGCTGTAAAAGTTGATGATCTTCAATTGTTAATCCATCCAAGTCTTATCGAGAAAAGGAAGAGCCAAGTTTTCTACTTAAATCAAAATATAAATGAGAAATCAAATAAAAGTTTTCTGGAGTGATGCGAAAACAACGAACAATTTTCAAATTTCTCTAAACAGAATTTTAAGGTCTCCTCTCCGTCCGCACGCCATGTATGTTCACTTATAATAGTTTTTCCTTTTGTTCGGATGCAATTCATCACAATCATTTTCCTAAATTTGCGAATGAATGCAAACTAAATTAAAATTTTGACGATAAGAAAAACAGTTTTTAATTTCTGAGATTGTTTCGTAGATCTCTCTGCCTCGCTCGATCTGGGGTTGTAGGCAGAATGTGAGGGTACCAAGACCCCAGCCAAAATTGGGTTAAGTTGACGGCCATGTCGATAGTTGAGGCAATGATTTTGCAACCACCTGTTATTTTGTTCGTCCATTCCACCTCATCTTTAAGATTTTAAAAAGTCTTTTTATCTCCATTTTTTACAACAACACGTTACAAACTTACAGAGTTACACACTTTTATTTTTATAGGCTTTTTAAAATTCAGCTGAACCTCAAATGGTGTTTACAATATTCCTCATTATTTTTGTTGTTTTTCCCAATTTAAGTAATCGGAATTAAGGCCGGTATAGCTCAGTTGGTAGAGCGCTTGCAATTTCGGATTTCTGAGGTGGCGAGGCCGGGGAGATTTGAACTCGCAAATGAGTAGCATTTCGATGCGGTAAAGTACGGGTGTTGGTGATAGGAGTGGCTAACGAATGGGGATAGACATCCTAGTTTACGCCCGTTACCAACATTAGGGTTAATTCAGCCACACAAAAAAAAGTAATCGGTTCAATGTAACGTTCATGTTTGAATTGTCATGTATAAAACATACATAACATAAAACATCTGCTTCAATAAACCATCGGATGATTAAACGTAATATGTAAGTGGGTCATCATCTGTACCGGATCTCTAATCGTAGTCGCTACTGTTCCGGTACAGGATCTCTAGTCGCAGCGCTGCTGTTCCGGTACATGATCTCCAGTCGTAGCGATGCTGTTCCGGTACCGGATTTCCAGTCGTAGCGCTCCTGTTCCGGTACAGGATCTCTAGTTGTAGCGCTGCTGTTCCGGTACAGGATCTCCAGTCGTAGCGCTGCTGTTCCGGTACTAGATCTCCAGTCGTAGCGCTCCTGTTGCGGTACAGGATCTCTAGTTGTAGTGCTGCTGTTCCGGTACAGGATTTCTAGTCGTACAAGAGGCGGATCATCCTTTGAAAACGTGCGACCTCTTCTGAGTGGAAAAGGTCACGTAAAACGAATAATGGTGATAATGATGATGCGGAGGAAGAACGACTTCTTCTGTTGATTCTATGTCTCACGAAATAACTTTAATACTTTAAATAATGACATCCCCTTTTGCGGTTGGAAAACCCGTGTGTTTTAAGTGTCATCTTAATAAAAAGATGAAGGCGTTGAAGAGCTTTAATATAACCTTATAAAATTCAATGATATTTTTAAACGAAAATCTAGAGTTTTCATATAAATTTCCTCTCTCTCTTCAACGCCTCCCTCAGGTAGATGACGATGCATACGTATCTCGCGATGATGTATATAGTTTTTTAATTACTTCACTAATTAAAAGTGATTATATGGTATATTACAAAGAAATGTTGAGTCACTCAGTGCAAAAAAATAGCGAGGACCTAAAAGACGTATTTTTGTGTTTTCCATTTAAGGAAGGCAAAAGGCTATTCACGGAACACAGTTTTTACAAACAGATATGGCTGGCTAACAAACATCAAGTGTATTAGAAAGTATAAAATGGTTACAATCAAAGTTGAATTGACATTTCTATATATATATACACATATACGCTGAAATATGCATCAATTAATACTATTATAGACGTATATTTATTACAGCATTCGCTTAATCTGAAATTTTATACATATATGAAAATAATTGCTTAATTCATTGGCTCTAAAATTAAAAAATACACTTGTTCATTATTCTCTGTTCTCTTTTTTTGACCAATTCCGAAGAAATGTCAATTTCATGAATTCATAAACGCCGAAAGGTCTGGTGACAAGGTTTATTGTGGTATTTTGTAAAGCGCCATGGCTACCAGATTTGCAATAATATCACGGTTGGCAGAGCATTCGACACGCAGTTCTGCACAATGATAGATAACAATTTTTCGGGGGTCAGCTAAAAACGAAGTGTTGCCTGGAAGGACATTTAAATCTATAAACAATAAAAAGTTTTCCCCAGTCCCATAATGGAGAGATGTATCACATAGCAACGACATGTTACTGAGGTAAACAATTTGTATGGTTAATTTATCAGGGTCTTTTACCATGCTGCGAATTTGTAGTAATCTGTTAAGACTCACAGAATGCAAATGGAGGTATCGCTGTGTTGCGCTGCGTTTAGCAACTTATTCTCTCTATAAAAAGAGGTGGCGTGCTGAATAAAGCACTCCGATAAGGTGCCAAGCGATGTACAGTATAATCCTGATAACTCCAACTTCAAATGGACTAACAGTAAACAACAAAACAGTTCAAAATAGCGATTCTTTGAGTTATCGGGAATGAGAAACTATTAAGAAAGATGTACGAAATTGGAGTTGGAGTTAAACGAAGTTGGAGTTATCGGGGTTCGAGTTAACGTGGTTCAAGTTATTGGTGTTCGAGTTAACGGGGTTCGAGTTAACGGGGTTCGAGTTAACGGGGTTCGAGTTGTCGGGGTTTGAGTTAAGGTGGTTCGAGTTATCGGTGTTCGAGTTAACGGGGTTCGAGTTAACGGGGTTCGAGTTATCAGTGTTCGAGTTAACGGGGTTCGAGTTATCGGGATTATAATGTACATTTAGGACAGTCAACAAATTATTATTACTTTCCGAACAAAGTAAAAAATAATGCGAATATTGAATGTATGTTGTTTGAAACATTCTGCTTCTTGAGAGCAAGTAAAATCGCCAAATACTTCATTATTCCAATGCTTGGTAATGCATGCTGGCTTCAACACCAATTTTAGTTGACATGGTTTTGTTGAAATACTGACAAACCAGTTCGTTTCCCGTGGTGAATAAAAGTTTTCTCTTATAAGACGAGTAAGCAAAAAAATCAGTAAATAAATTGGGCCAAGAACTTATACGTCTCACAGATATTTTATCCGGTGATAGCGCAATGGTAAAGCGTTCGGCCCTTAACCCAATGGTTTCAGATAATATACAAGATCGTATACAAAATACACGTTTTTTGTTGGACGAATACTTTGAAAAATAAAAACAGAAAAAATGTGCCGCAATTTCCTTCTGTTATGCCAAATTCCTTCCGCAAGCCAAAATTGTTTCCATCACACCAACGAATACCTTCACAGCTCGCATTACTTCATAGCCATTTTTCAACTAAATCACCTCCCATATGTTTTTTTTCGACTAATTACAATTTCCATATCAGTATAATTTATCCATATTCCCACTGGACTACAGCCTGTCCGTGCCATGTGCAAACTGACGATAGAAAACGATGGAGTAATTCTCAAATTATACGCAGATTCCCTTGTTTTGAATAGATATATATATACTAATCCCCGCCATCAGACATTAACCATACTAAATGTGTATGTACAACCAAGGTGTCATCGGCAATTTTGCTTCTAAGACTCAGGCTTCAAACATCCGTCACTAATCTTTTGGTGATTTTTTACATGAATCAACACGTGTTTTTTATGTTGTTGATAATACTTATATGGTAGGTTACAATTTTAAGGTATGTCCCCCCCCCACACCAAATCCATTTGATTGTACTTTGCAGATTTACTTTTACTTTTGAGTTAACTTATTGATATGAGGTCGTTGTGTATTTTGTAGTGTTTCACTATTTGCAACGTTCCTGGGCTATTTGTTTCTACCTAATGCACAAAATATATTATTGATTTGATTTGAAAAGTGGTGTGAGTAATTATATGCTAGAAGTGATGAGATAGAGTTGCTAAAGCTTAGATAGCTAATGAAAATCCATCTAAAATTATCTTTGTAATTATGACATTTTCAACTCTTAGTAACTTTAACTTGTTTAATGTTTTGTAGCCATTATATTGAAATTGCAATTGCTACTAGCAACTTTAGAGCACCAATTGCAATCCAAGCACCTTTGTCATTATATCTTTGACTAATAGTAGCTAATTTGTAGCTCTTTACACACAAGTGGCCTTGTATTGAACAACTTCAATAAAAAAACATCTGTTTATTTTGAGGTCTCATTTTTTTGTTTTTTAGAAAATTTAAAAGGTTGCTGTTATTGGTCTATGTAATAAACCTTTCAAATGGACTGATAAGACATCACGAGACAAGCTTAAACCACAGGACTAAACAAAATATAGATTTATATAAACCTCCAGTAGAATCGCACAAAAAGTATTTAATTGATATATCAAATGCGAAGGAACTTCACGAAGAAAAAAAAGAAGTATTTTACTTTGACACAGATAATGATTTTGATGACTTTGGTGATGAAAAAGCAAAAGTTCATTCAACAATACAAAAACGTAAACAAATACCCCAAAAAGAGATAAAATCTGATGCTACAAAACGTCAATATCCAGGCGTAGTTGGTCTGGATGAAGGCATCAATGTTCAAGGGGAATTATCACAAGCAGGTATTGATACGGCTGGCATGGAGTTAGGAATGCAAGAACTAGATGCCGAAGGTCGTAGCTTTAATGACGTTCAAGACTCAAGCCAAACTGAAACGTTTGTCAACAGCAATGATTCAGAGGTTATATTCTTATTGTTCCACTTTGTTTATGTCAATAATTATTAATTGTGTGAATTCTTGTACAAAAGTGATATTTGTAATTAACTTCCTGAAATCATTCCAGGGTTTTTGGTGTAACCTTTTTTGATTATGTTAGATGCCTTCGGATGAAGATGATGATGAATCTTTTGATAATGATGATGCTGAAGATGAAAATGAAGCTTTAGCAGAAGCGGGTGAGTGTTGTTTAAATAATCTTTTTCTAAAACTTTCTATCCTTCCATTTTTTATATTTTCCAATGATTCCTATGTTAACGGTTAAAGATTGTGAAAATATATACAATCATCCCCTTTTGACGATTGTGAAAGCCATTTTTTAGTTCTTTTAAAAAGTCGTTCAGGTGAGGAGTAGTTTCTTAGGGGTACATTTTGTCAATAATTTTATCAAATAGTACTGAACAGGAAACAAAAAAAAGTTGAAAAGAAAATTAAAAACAGAACAATTGCGATTAGTTAATGACAACTCATTTAATTACAGATGCAATGAGATTGTTATAAACAATTCCTATAACGTGTGATCAGTAATGTGCATTTTCGAAGATCATAACATGGCCACTATCTCTATTCTTTCACAATAAAACACGAAAACGATTGTAATTTTATTTTATTATCAATTCGAAATTCTTCAAACTTATCTAAATCACATTGATATAATGTACTGGTACAGTTTAGGAAGATTTCAATGATTTTTGCTTAAAGATATTACTGTCTTTTTGTATTTTGCACAATAGAATATTTTATTGTTTCCTAATTGACCTGATCATATTGATTAGTTGGCAATCAAATAATTAACGTCCATTATATATTTCGTTACCTAGGTGAGCCCAACACTCCGGATCAAGAAGAGAAAGATCTTGAAGCAGAAGAGTCAAGTTACGCTTACGAAGATCCTGACTCTCCCAATGAAGATTCAAATGATCAAGTCCTTGACCAAGACTCAGAAAATGAGAACGATAATTATGCCAGCAATGACTCTCAAGATGTAGCTTTGGGTGATGAACGAGATGAGGTTGTTGGATACAGTCGAAATTATGGCGGTAATGTTATTTTGATTTTAAAAAATCTGACCTTCCTATGTGAATGCTTTCTAACTAATGTTTTTGGTATAAGTTTTTCAAGATCATTTTTACTTAATATGTTTTAAGGTGGAGGGATGGGTGGTGGAGGTGGAATGTCTGGTGGAAGAGTCAGCATGTCTGGAGGTGGTGGTGGTAGGATGTCTGGCGGTATGTCTGGAGGTGGCGGGGGTAGGATGTCTGGAGGAGGTGGTGGTAGGATGTCTGGCGGTATGTCTGGGGGTGGTGGTGGTAGGATGTCTGGAGGTGGTGGTGGTAGGATGTCTGGCGGTATGTCTGGGGGTGGTGGAAGGATGTCTGGAGGTGGTGGAGGTAGGATGTCTGGCGGTATGTCTGGGGGTGGTGGAGGTAGGATGTCTGGTGGCATGGCAGGAGGTGGTGGAGGTAGGATGTCTAGCGGTGGTGGTGGTAGGATGTCTGGTGGCATGGCAGGAGGTGCTGGTGGTAGAATGTCTGGTGGCATGGCAGGAGGTGGTGGTGGTAGGATGTCTGGTGGCATGGCAGGAGGTGCTGGTGGTAGGATGTCTGGTGGCATGGCAGGAGGTGGCGGTGGTAGAATGTCTGGAGGTGGAGGAAGAATTGGCATGGCAGGAGGTGGTGGCAGAATTGGTATGACAGCTGGAGGTGGGGGTAGAGTCGGTATGGCTGGTGGTGCTGGTATGATGAAACAAAATCAACTTTTAGCGGGTAACATGGGGCGCATTGGAGGACGTCTTGTATCAGTATCTGCAGCACATCAGAAGCCGCAGTCCGTTCCTAAGTTGAGCGCTTTGTTGAAGACATGGGACTGGAGACAGTTCATTTTTAACTACAGATACGAAAGTAAGTTTTGTTGGTATAAAGAGAATGTCTTAATAATCAGTTTAACAAAGTACTTTAAGTGAATTAATAAATCTTCGATACACTAATACACATACGATACGCTTCATACGAACCAGAAACCGGATGTAATAATTTACCGGATGTAAATAACATTCTGCATGTCATTATTCCAGCTGTCGGTAAGGTGAGTGTCGCAATGATCGTGGATGGTTCATACAGTCGTCACATGGAGATGATCAAACGATGGGTGTATAACTTCATTTTGATGTTCAAGCGTGGCTCTTATATCTCCATATCAACGTTCGGGGCTAGTGTAGAATTGGTGCGTAGAAATTTTTTTGCCAGTATTATGTGGCCTGTTTCTTGTGTGCCTCAATTCAACAAAAAATTTTAAAAAACTGACTGCTCTTAAAGCTGGTAACTTTTGTTTAAATGTTTTTCTTTTGTTTTTTTATGTTTTTCCAAATATCGTAATGCTGTTTTTAATTTTTCTATCTTATCTGATATATATCCCGTTGCACTCGTTATTTCAATGAGAAAGAATAACTGTGGCACTATATTTATGGCGTGATTCTAAAACAAAAATTTGATAATTTAAAAACATTTAATGAGAATTGTTGAAGAACGCCTTAGCTTTTGGTCATAATTTATTTAAAATTAAAAAAAATTGTTTGACAATGAACAGCACATGAGGGTAGGTCATAGGATGTAGAATATTTTTAAAAGAATCACCTGGCATGGAAGCTCCACGGCCATGTTATGTTTTTGAAAGAAAAAGATTTCTAAAATTTTTGACTATATTAAAAGGCATTGGTTAGACGCCCTTTTGTGTTTTATAGTAGGAATCGTTATGGTTACGTTACTTTCGTGTAAGACAGGAACTCTGTACTATTATAGACTTTTCTGATTTCAACTTCTTTGAATCTCGCAGATTTGCGATTTCCAAACATTTTCTTCATCGCACGAAATACAGAAGAAATGTGAGGAGATGAAATCGAACCCTGGCAGGAAAACCGGGGAAGCATTGGAGCATTACTACAAGCTCTTCCAAGCTGTGAAAGGTGGCGCAAAACTCAAAATGCTCATGTTCTTGTTCTTGAAAGGCAAAACGGAGGGAGACGAGTTAAAGCTGACCGAATTTTACGGAAAATACGAACAGCTTGGTATGCATGCATTCGTAAATATCGCAGAACGACTTCCCTTTCATTGACACCGAGACAAGTCAGAATACAAATTTGTCTATTAGTTGAGTTAAGTAGTTGAGTAGCTAGGCAACAGTTATCACTGGCCAACAACATTATTCTAAATAGCAACAAAAGTATGCCAGTTGATAAAATCGAGTAGAATTAAATTTAGGAAGGCTAACCAGGGTCAACTGATTGCAAGGTCGCGTTGATTATCTTGTTTTGTACATTATTCATTATTCTTCAACTCCATTTCTGTCATTTTACTTTTTTCGCAGCCCATTTTTCTTCAAATCCCTTTCGTTTCGTTCTGTTAAACAAGTAAAAAGAAAAGCAGTTAATACATGCAAACATGACAATTTGTAGGTGTTAAGATATTTGTCATGGCAACTGGTGGAGCAGTGAGTATGACTGAGTTGAAGAAGATCACTAAGCCCACGAGGATCTTCCAATTTGCGAACTACAAATCCGTTATCGGTGGGGGAGCGGGCATGGTGAACGGGGGAGGGGCAATTGCAGCTCGATCCGTGTTCATTATCATGCAGACCAGATTGTCTAGGTGTAAGTGAAAACTTTTAAAAAATTGTTTAAGCTCACTCTTAAGATCACTTGTAGACCACTAATTGTAGATTACTAATTGACAACAATTTATTTATTTCACAATGCTTGTTAATGTTTTTTCTGACATAAATATTTTTAATTCTTAATATAATTTGTAAAGAAAGTAGCGACGTTTTTGTTGGCAGTAAATCTTCATTCATTTTTTTATCATTCATATATGTATGGTCTGTATTTTGCATTTATTTCGCTGTTATTCTAGGGCTGGGCTTAGAGGTTGGCTCCTCTTCGAGTAAATCAATGAATTTGAAAGTCCACGGACATAAAGGTTTCACTATCTCAATGTTGTTGTTCAACGTTATATCTCGATGTTGTTGTTCAACGTTATTTGATAGTTAATAGTTCATAATTAAAAGTGTTTTTATGTTTTGATTTCAAGCAAATTTTAATAAAAAAATCAACAAACTTGAGGCTTGTATTATGGTTAAAGAATCATTATAAAAGTCGACCCTGCTGAATTTCAAAGAATCATTATAAAAGTCGACTCTGCAGAATTTCAAAGAATCATTATAAAAGTCGACCCTGCAGAATTTCAAAGAATCATTATAAAAGTCGACCCTGCAGAATTTCAAAGAATCATTATAAAAGTTGCCCCTCGCTGAATTTCACCATTTTTATTGTTTTAAGTATGTATGTGGATGTCAAAGTCTTCTTTTCGATTTTAGAATGGTGGTTTAAGGCGTGGGGCTGGTACAGATACATTAATCTCGCTTACTCAAGTAAGTTTTGTTTACTGAAGTTAAAAAATTGAGTAGACAAGTCTTTCATTTAAAAATTGTATTTTCGGTGACTTTTGAGAAAATTTGCGAAAAAATTATTATCGAGGATATCTCTACCTTATGTTTTTGCTTTTTACAGGTCTTGGTAAAGCCAACCTTGCATTTGTGATCGATGGAACGAACGCTGAATTGATAATGTTCATCCAACGTCTCGTTTACAATTACATCAGATTGTTTCAGTCGCAGGGAACATATGTTACAATCATGGCCTACGGGAAAGACCAGTATAGAATATCAAGCTGGGTAGCATTTGTTAGTCCCCAAGAAGTGCAGGTATGAATAACTCTTCCCTCACAAAACAGAGAAAATCAAGCCTCACAAGAGTGGTGTAAATCATGTTTTGTTCTCGTCAGCAATCCAGATTTCTTGTTTTTATAGATAGGTTTTCTCTTTGCAAAATAATTGTTGTTAATAACACATTGGAGGTAAAAATACATTGGAGGTGATATGTATTAATAACACAGCCCAACAAAAAATATTTGCCAAAGATATTTTATCGGTTTTAGGGTATATCAGGTGCTTTTTTGGGCGGCGTCCTGACGGATGGCCTAACTAACTAACTAAATTATAGAGCTACTGCGATAACAGTCATTGAAATAACAAATGTGCTTCATTGGGCATCTACCTACCGGTATGTAATGTATAGTTTGTGCAACAACACTCTTTAATTGACCAGTGTTGTCGCTAATTAGACTCCTGCGCCCGTTTTGCGTATTTAGTGCCCGATTTACTCCCTTTTTCTCTTGATGCAATCTTTTCACGTGTGCCCACACCGCGTTTAGAACGGCCTTTCCGATTTCACGTTGGTGGACGACGGACATCTCTGAGTATAGTGCAGTTCAGGGAATTATGACTAGTCAGAGACAGTGTTGTTTTAGATTGTGTTTAAAGTAGATGTGGCTTAGATCTAAGTTGTTTTGTTCAAACATGAATCGGGATCCAGGTTTCATAGCAACCATGACTGATGAGGAGGCAGCTGCATGGATTTCTTTTTCTTCAGTTGTCAAATTGTTTTTGGGAAACACCAAGGCAAACAAGTATATTGAGTTGGTTGAAGACATGCTTCTAAAATTCAAAAATTTGGGAGGGAAGATAAGCATCAAGCACCTCTTTAGTCATTTGGATAGATTTCCAGAAAATCTTGGAGACTTTAAAAGCGAAGAACTAGGAGAGAGTTTCCACTAAGACATTAAGGTTATGGAAGAACGATATCAAGGAAGGTGGGATACGCACATGATGGCTGACTGTTGGAATCTTCAGCGACATTTAACAAGTGCTTCTCACTCAAGAAAATCGTACAAAAAACGATTTGCTTCTATGGATTGATTTGTTGGTTGTAACAACTTGGTTAAACTTTTATGCATGTGAAGTTGAAACATTTTTAGTGGCAGTGCACAGAGAGGTGTTGGATGTGCACTGAGTCCAACTGTGTTACTGATCTGACCGAGATTTCCTCTGGTGACCCTGAGTCTGGTGATCAGTTGATTGCGACTCTGCTTCAAAGACCTGATGGGAGGCCTCTTCGGCCGGGGGATGCACCGTATGGTCGCGTGGGGACATTGCCCCTGTGAGCTGTCTTGGTTAACCGCCGCTGCTGTATTTTTTGAATGCTACCACTGTCTTTGGCTTTCAATATTATACTACACTGCTGAGCTCTCACGATAGCACCCAACACATTTTGATTCTTCCGAAATGTTACTTTGTTTTTCAAATCTTTCTGTCGCTGTGCAAAATATGAATGTAATGTTATTTTAAGATCAAGTGCAAGAACTTCATAGGTTTTCACAATACCTGCATACATTCTAAATATTTTAGTTTGTTTACCATATCTAGCTATCACATGCATTTGATATCGTTTCACTGATATATGCATACTGCCAACTTAATTGTGTACTGTATTATGCTTGTTTTTTTGCTTAGTTGAGTCGTGCCTTATATCGGCAGTATTTTTGTAACAGATAGGTGTAGTAATGTAAATAAGTCTAATTAATATTACTAATTAGCTAATTATGCAACACGACAGTCTTAGAGTAAAAGCAGAGAAGTTTGCACTATTTTTGCAGTTTTTTAGAATATTATTTGTAAATATCTCAAAAACTAGAGCCAACTAGCTAAAACCAATGTCATTTTTGAAATCTACGCAGTGCGTATGTTGGTGCGTAGGCATGCACCAAATATACCCTAAAATTGTGTGTTGGGCTGTGTAATCTTTCCTTTAATTTTATGGTGAAACAGGATTTGATTTTGAGATTTGCATTGGTTATTGATTTACTTTGTCATTTGAGGCGCAAACAGCTTTATGACAAATAAGAATTTCAGAAGCTCCTTGCTGGTGGGGTATAAATAAATTCCTGAAACTTTGAAATTTGAATATATTTTGAGGTTGAATATTTTAAGTAAAGTTCCACTGTTTCGTTTCAACTTTGCCAAAACATGAAGGTTCTGATATTCAATGGTTCGTAAAAATATTATTGACCTTAGTACGGTCAATTTGCCTTTTAATGCCTTTTTCTAACTCTTAATAGGTATCTATGTCTGTTACCAAAAATTCTATTTTGAAAATTGCCCTGTTATTCAATGGTTTGTAAAAATATTATTGCATTCTTCTTCATCAGAAATACTGTGCATCCATTCCGTTCATTCAAACCAAGTACAGGAACACGGGTGCCGCAATGGATGAGATGTTTTCGCTGTTTAGCGCGCAGAAATTGAAGAACTCCAATCCAAACATTTTGTTTCTAATAGTGACAGGAACGTCAAGTGACAAGGACAAGTTCAAATCGATCGGAGCCAAGTTTAAAGCTGGAGGTAAAGTTATAAAAATAAAAACTTCAAATTATGTCGTAAATAAACAACAGTATAAATACAATGCTTTCGTTTTTCTTAGAGTTTATTTTTAGTGTATTTTGCACATTATCAAGTTTCGAACATTGTAAATGGGTAGTTTTGATAAAGATGTGTAGCAAAGGTCAAAACAGTAATTAAGATTGAGTTGGAGGCACGAAGAGAGGAAAGAATGATATATTTGAAAGGAGATTGTGTTTTGGGAACTTTTTTTAAGAAGCAAGAAGATAAGACATTAAGGAAATTTTGTCTCTCAATTTGTTACAATAATATTTAATAACTTGATTTAATGTGCTCCAAAGTGGAAAATGTTAAACGAATGGTTGATAGATTAATAAGGAAAAGATTTTCATTTTCAGTTCAAGAGCTTACTTTAAGATAACTCATTTTATTTATTTATTTTTACCTACGCAATGGTAAGACGGAAAAATTAACAGAAGAAAATTCACATTTACAAACTTAAAATTTAAATTTAAAATCTGTATTTGACTTTGTTACTTGACTTTTTATTATATATTATTTGTTTTATTATTACCAGGATTCATGGTATGGGCAGTATCCCCAGGCCCAGAAGCTGTGCAAATTTCATCTGAGTTGAATGAGATTGCTGGTTCTAAAGAAAACATAATTTCAGGGGAAATTAACGCCATCATATCTCAGGAAGCCATGAAGTCGCTATCCACCAGCATGGCGACAGGTATAAAGTTTTCCAATTATCCCCTCCCCCCCCCCCCCCTAAGTTAAACCAAAGTTAAATTATTGATGATTTAGAACATTATTTTTTCTTCATATAAATGTTGAGACTTTTACAACTTGGGGCCATACATTTATGACGTCCACAAAAAAGCGCCGAAAATTTGACCCCCCTATCCACACACGTCCAAACTTTCTACCTCCCCCCCGCCCCATTTTTGGACATGGACATCCGCGATCTATGACTATTTGGCACGCCCCCCCCCCCCCTCCTAATTCTAAATATTTCAAATTTTGATTGTTCTCAGAGGCGGATGTAGACATCAAAAAATTGGAGAATCGGGATTTAAAGAATTATCTGTGTTGTTGTGATGTAATAGAATAAGATCGTGAATCTGCTTCTGATATCTGTATTAGAAATAAAAGTTTGAAATACATTTTAAGAAATCTGTATCAGAATTGGAATATAAGGAAAGAAAGTTTTGGTAAAACAAAAGATTTTTCTTCTTTTTATAAAAATGACTCTTATTTGTCATCTTCACCATCACTCGCGTCCAAAAAAGGTGAATTGGAAAGAATCTCATATATATTGAGGACTGGTACTGACTCTACACGCTACCTTCTTCAGTGTCAGTGTATTGTAACTGTCAGTGTATTTCCAGGGCATCCATCACCTTTCGTGTGACGTGTAACAGCAGCCATGCTAGGAAAATAAACGTGACAATCCTTGCAGATTCGTTTGCCTAGATCCTTTTGCACACTAGGAAAATACAAATCGTATGGCATGTGTACATAATCACATTCTGAGATCAGTTTGTTGAGTGGCGTTATTTTCCAAAGATCTGGAAACTTTCTCTCTCTCTCTCTCTCTCTCTCTCTCTCTCTCTCTCTCTCTCTCTCTCTCTCTCTCTCTCTCTCTCTCTCTCTCTCTCTCTCTCTCTCTCTCTCTCTCTCTCTCTCTCTCTCTCTCTCTCTCTCTCTCTCTCTCTCTCTCTCTCTCTCTCTCTCTCTCTCTCTCTCTCTCTCTCTCTCTCTCTCTCTCTCTCTCTCTCTCTCTCTCTCTCTCTCTCTCTATACATTTAACGTCTATTTTCCATGCTGGCACTGGTTAGACGGATTATCCTATTAGGCCTAATCAATGTCGTCGCTGATTCATTCGCTCCATTAACTTCGAAGGAGTGGTGTTTATTGGTAGGCGACGTATAAAGAGGAAATACGATAATTGTTTTATAAATTGATAAGTTTATTGCGCAAATCTGGTACAGACTAATATAAAGTGAAGATTGTGGGTCGTGTATTTTTTCTGTGTATTAAAGATATCTACCAAAATTATCTTTTGCAGACATCTCCTATAAGAGGATTTGTCCCCCCCCCCCCCCCACCCATATAGCATCTGCATCCATCCACATTTTCAGACAATGTTTTCCGATCCCACCACCCTCCCCCCAAACCCCCCCCCCTCCCCCCCCCCCTCCGTGTGGACGTCATAAATGTATGGTCCCCTTTAGCATTTTGTGTAAACTTTAGCATTATGGGTAATTCCGTATAATTTTTAGAAAGACATTCAGTTATTACATGAGAGGAACATTTTTTCTTGCAGTTGTTGGGCAAGCTAACCCACTTGTCTCGATCACTGGTGGAGCTTCGATGATGCATGTCCAATCAAAATGGAACTGGAAGAGTGGCATGAAAACCATCAGATACGGGTGTAAGGGTTTCTTTTGCAACAATTCTAATGAATGTCTTCTCAACCCTATCTAAACTTTGTTTTCTTGGGATTGTTGTTTTGATTGGGTGTAAAGGTTTCTTTTGCAAGAATTCTAATGAATATCTTCTCAATCCAATCAAAACTTTGTTTTCTTGGGATTGTTGTTTTGATTGGGTGTAATGGTTTAAGATGCAAGAATGAAAACCTTCTCAATCCAATCAAAACTTTGTTTTCTTGGGATTGTTGTTTTGATTGGGTGTAATGGTTTAAGATGCAAGAATGAAAACCTTCTCAATCCAATCAAAACTTTGTTTTCTTGGGATTGTTGTTTTGATTGGGTGTAAGGGTTTAAGATGCAAGAATGGAAACCTCAATCCAATCAAAACTTCAATATTCGCCATTATAGATATTTTCATTTCTTGTTTTTACTTTGTAAGAGGCTAATTTGAAAATGTGACGTGGAGAAAAAAAAGTGAGATTTTAATTCATGACTTTCTCTGTGTCGCTATGGAAACATTAAGCGATTTTTATTTTGATTGTTATGTCAACAAAAGCAAAAAGTGCAATAATTATATTCCGGGCATATATTCATTTCAGATTTGAGTCGTGCCAACGTGGCTCTAGTTATTGACGGAGTTGATGTGCCTAACTTCGGTTTTATTCGGCGTTTGATCTACAACATCATACGTATGTACTCTCTCTCTGGAACATACTTCTATGTGATGGTCTACGGCTCTTCTGTGTATCGCGTTTCGAACTTTGAACAGTTCAAAGATGCAGCAGACATCAAGAAAGTTTGCGGTTCGATACCTAAAGTCGCAAACGGCGTACGCAAAACTGGAAGTGCTCTTTCATCAATGGTATGTACAGCAAACAACGTTTCTTTGTTGCGATTTCTTTGTTTTTTGTTGTTGAAAACAGATTTCAGTTCTAGTTTAAAACTTGATATTTTATGTAGTAATAAGGAAAGAGAAAACAAATATATAATAATAAAGTAAAGAATAAATAACTATATAAATAAATATATGGAAACAATGCAACTGAACAATATACATATTTAACAATTTATTAGTTGTATATTTTTTGTTAGTTACAAGCGTTTGGGGAAGCTCCACCTGGAAATCCGAATGTTGCTTACGTGCTAACCTCCGGACCCTCGTCAGATGATGTTGCGGCACCTGGCGGCTTGCTAAGGAAGTTCGGTGTCAAGGCATTTGCTTGTGGCATCGGTCCTAAATCAAGCCCAAAAGACCTTTCCTTGATAGCATTTTCATCCAGCTTGGTTATAAAGAGTGCTTTAAATGGGCTGGTGAACTCGATTCCTCTCATCCAAAGTGCAGCTGCCTCAAGTGTGTAAATTTTAAATGCAAGGCTAACAAAAAACACAATTTCATTAACAGTTCTTTAAACTGGGGGAAAATGTATTTTTCAAATTTCCGCATATTTCTAGTTGGGGGAACGGTGTCCAAGGCTTGTGGAAAATCTGGGCACACGACTTGTAAGAAAAAGGATATTGTTAAAAACTGGCAGTGGAAAACATTTGGCGTTGGATTTGCATACCAGGGTTTGCCTTTAATGATTTTATAATGTATAAAAGTTGAATTTTCAATTTATTGCATTTGTAAAACAGTTTCTTGTAAACTGAATATGCCTAACCTTTATTTGTAATAAATAAATAAAATAATTCTAAGGACAGTATTTTGAACACTGTTGATTTATCTGCAGCTTGCAACAAAGCATCAATTGGTTTTCTGATTGATGGAACAAACACCCATCACTTTGACGTACTTCAGAAGTTGGTGTACAACATTTTTAAATTGTTTGGTGAAGGGTCCTCTGTTTCGTTTGTCACTTTTGGAGGAACGGTCAATAAAGATTTAGCCATGTTTAGGTAAGTGATGTTTGTTTCAAATGCCTACACTTCCAGTATTTAAATGGGAAATGCAACTATTCGAATTCAAATGAGTGTGTGACCAGGTTTATACGTTTGACTCCATGATTTTTTGAAGACATCAAATGTTTCTCAACATTTCCTCAACATGTTTCCTCAACATTTCCTTTCCACTCACAGGAAGTACACAGACATGACTGCCTTTCAAACTGCTTGTTCGACCATCGCATATCGTGGCGAAAAGGGACGAAAAACAGGACTGGCACTTGGCACTTACTCGGAACTGTTCGGTAAATCTGAAGAAAACAAGAAGTTGTTGTTTCTTTTAACAACAGGCAAAAGCGATGATGATGTGGCCACACCTGCTAAAGATTTAGTGACAAAAGGCATCTCAATATTTGCTCTTGGTGTGGGTGATGAGGTATCCAGCGCTGAACTGAAAACAATATCTCGATACTTTCTCAGCACGAAATGGAAAGGATTGTTACTCGCCATGATGAAAATACAGAACTCGTTGATCAAAGGTATACTCACAATACAAGTATATACCTATCTTACCAGAGAAAAACATTTGATAGAAAGAAAATACCATGGGACCACATTTCGTGTAGATTAAAATGGTTCTATGTTGGAGATGCTTCAAATATATTTTAATGAAGATGAGGGAGTTTGATCGTCTTTTCACAGACAAAAGAAAGTAATAGCTGGAAACTAATTGTATCTGCTTTTTTGTGTTTATGTGAAATACAACACTAAGGAGCACAAATTGCACTTTCTGATGTAAATATTGAATAATAAAAAATTGATTGATTTGTAATAAAAATAATTCAAACTTCAAACGTTTTTATTAACCTTTCTATTGATGCAAAGATTGTTCTTCAAACATTAAAAAAAAATTTATCTTGTTTTAAGTCGTTGGTAAGAATCCCCAGGCGCAACCTGACGCTGGGCAACAAGCTCCTGCACCGCAAGGCGAACCGCAGAAAAAACCTTCCATGTGCCCACCAATCGGTAAATTAATTATTTTTTCTCTTCTCGTTTTTGTCAATCTTCTTTACCGTTTCAAAGTGAATTTTTATATCGTCCTGTTGAAAGTGAACTTGGTCTTTTTACTTGTAACTCTCAACACATTTCAGTGGTTGCTTGCACTCTTGTTGAGAGTGAACTTGTATATTAGTCTTTATTCCCTCTCTTTTTACTTCTAGTAACTCTCAACATTTCAGTGGTTGCTTGCAGTCCTGTTGGGAGTGAACTTGCATATTAGTCTTTATTCCCTCTCTTTTTACTTCTAGTAACTCTCAACATTTCAGTGGTTGCTTGCACTCTTGTTGAGAGTGAACTTGCATATTAGTCTTTATTCCCTCTCTTTTTACTTCTAGTAACTCTCAACATTTCAGTGGTTGCTTGCAGTCCTGTTGAGAGTGTATAATTAGTCTTGATTACCTTAAGTGAACTTAAACCAAAGCAAATTCTCTTTAGGAAACTGCCTTATAAATAGTTACTAAATCTTCATTGAATGCATTGAAATGTTGTCTCTTGTTTCAGGGGGAATGATCGCAAGTTCGTCTGCGCAGCCGATTGGAAAACTTCAAACAACATGGTGTTGGGATAAGATGATCTCGGGTATTAAATTTGGCGGTAAGTAAATAACAATAAAACCAAATATCGAAAGTGTTGATATTTGTGAGCCAAACATAGTTGTTTATATGAATCAATCTTAATTATTTTGTAAGAAATTCAAAAGATTGTAATTCTCTTGGTAAGAACATTTTTAAAACACTTCACTTCAAGGGGTTTATACAGTTGATAATGCACTTTCTTTCATCAATGGGTTTCAACAGTTGATAATGCACCTTCTTTCTTTCATCAAGGGGTTTCTATAGTTGATAATGCACCTTCTTTCTTTCATCAAGGGGTTTCTACAGTTGATAATGCACCTTCTTTCTTTCATCAAGGGGTTTCTACAGTTGATAATGCACCTTCTTTCTTTCATCAAGGGGTTTCTACGGTTGATAATGCACCTTCTTTCTTTCATCAAGGGGTTTCTACAGTTGATAATGCACCTTCTTTCTTTCATCAAGGGGTTTCTACGGTTGATAATGCACCTTCTTTCTTTCATCAAGGGGTTTCTATAGTTAATAATGCACCTTCTTTCTTTCATCAAGGGGTTTCTACAGTTGATAATGCACCTTCTTTCTTTCATCAAGGGGTTTCTACGGTTGATAATGCACCTTCTTTCTTTCATCAAGGGGTTTCTACGGTTGATAATGCACCTTCTTTCTTTCATCAAGGGGTTTCTACGGTTGATAATGCACCTTCTTTCTTTCATCAAGGGGTTTCTACGGTTGATAATGCACCTTCTTTCTTTCATCAAGGGGTTTCTACGGTTGATAATGCACCTTCTTTCTTTCATCAAGGGGTTTCTACGGTTGATAATGCACCTTCTTTCTTTCATCAAGGGGTTTCTATAGTTGATAATGCACCTTCTTTCTTTCATCAAGGGGTTTCTACGGTTGATAATGCACTTTTTTCTTTCAGGTCTTAATGAGGTAAACCTTGCCATAATGATTGACATTTCAAAGAAAGAAAACATGGACATTTTGGTCCGTTTTGTTTACAACATCATCCGACTGTTTAAAACGGGAAGCAGTGTCTCCCTGGTGACGTTCGGGGAAAGTGAGAAAACCGTTTTTGAAGCAAAAAGCTTTGGAAATGAGAAGGAAATTCAAGAAGCTTTGAAAGTGGTAAGGATTTGAACGAAGCAATGGAATTTTTATAAGCTTTTTCCTGGAATATATAAAATATTGTTATCCATTTTCTTTTGAATCACTTACTAGGTAATGAAATTGCTTGATTCTATTTTAAAAGCTTGTGGTTCTATTTGATTCCCGTACTACATAGTTTTAGAAAAATTCCCTATATTTTTACTCAATATTTCTCCTCCAATCATCTATATTTTCTCCATATTTCTCCTCCAATCACCTATATAATATCTCCGTAACTTTAGCTATCTCTGTTGTGTTCTAGTGGTTGATCAACACGGTCACATTTTAATTTTTAATTACAGGTGACAGCGAAAGAGAGTACGTTCTGTAAAACAGGTAGCGCGTTGATGTATGTAAAAACCAACATGGCAGACAAGTTTAAAGATGACACTAAGAGAAAAAGCATGATCTTCCTGATCACCAGATCGCAATCATCTGATGACATCTCAAAGGGCGCAGAGGAGCTGAAAGGAGCTGGAATGATAATGTCCGCAGTCGGTGGGTACATCTTTCTAACTTAACTGCTTTTGTTCGCATAACATGATGTCCTATACATTCACTGGTGTCTTTTTATTACCATAGTAACAACGATTTATAATTCTTTCGAGAAACAAACAATAGTAGTAACTTTCAATCTAACTGCCTCGGTGAGTGATATACCTCTTCTATAAATAACTTTTACCTCATGGATATAAGCACCCATGCCCTTTATGCAGTTGTAAGACATCTGCTCCAATAAATCGTAAAATGATTAAACCTACACAATTGTGGGGAATATCATCTGTTAAAAACCCGGTCCAACCCATGCTAGCACGGAAACGAACGTTAAAACGATGATGAGGATCTTAATTCCCTCAGACCATAAGTTGCGTGCACAATGGTTGCTCCCTAGGACATTTGCACCGCTCGCATACTGGGTATTATTCCTTATTTTAGGTATCGGACAAGATTATAGTCAGGAAGAGCTTTCTATGGTTGCTAGCAATGGACAACTAGCCTTGTCCGGCACAGTTACTGATGTTGCCACGTTTGTGGCTAGGATACAGTTTGCGGCCACCATGAGTAAGTTTCCAGCTTTCTGTACAAAATAAATTTTGCAAATGCTATAACAGTAGCTTTTAGAGGAAATACGCCTTCCTTTTTTTCTGATGAAAATCTTTTTTAGTTGTAAACGGTTTACCGAAATCTGCTACAATCTCGCTCGCGTCAATGGCAGGCGAAGGTGGAACAAAGTTAGCTACCAGCTGTATGAACACAATACAGGCCGGTAGTGTGCCATCGGAAACAGCTGGGGCATCTGGCACCTCGAATACGGGAGCAGAAGCCGGCGACATCAAAGCAGGTTTATCTAAATTTTATTTTAAAAGTAGAAAGCTAAAGATCGGATGAACTATCGACATTCGATGATACAGTGGACTCTATATAACTCGAACCTCTATAACTCAAATCTCTCCTTTACTCGAACGATTTCTGGTTCTCCGTGGGTGTTCGAGTTATAGAGTCCACTGTATATTGCTTTGTTTAATGGTTTTATCATTGGTTTGGCTCATTGCGGTTGTTTTTAAATAAAGGTGAGACAGGAGGTGGTACAGCTGGAGCTGCGGAACAAGGGGGAGCAGCAGGAGCAGCCGGTGAAAGTAAACCCGATGAAGTAACAGATAATGCACCTGGCGGGAGCGCGGTCGCAGGTGGGACAACCGGAGCTGGTGGTAGTGATGTTTCAGCTGGTGGCGGAGCTGGGGGTGTAAGTGAAGCAGCTCAAGGTGCAAGTAAAGTCGATGGTGGAAAAGGTGGTGCTGCAGACGGAGATGTATCTGGTGCAACTGGTGTTGGAGTCAGCTCAGGGGGAGCAGAAGGTGGCGCTGCTGGTGGAACTGCGGATGCTGCTGCAGGTGGTGGAATTGCCGGCGGTGGCGCATCTGGAAGCGCAGCGGACGTTTCAGGAGGTGGCGCAGCTGGAGGAGCATCTGGGGGTGCTACAGGTGGAGGTGGAATCGCTGGGGGTGCCGCTGGTGGTGCTATGGGAGGAAGTGGCGCGTCTGGCGGCGCTGGTGGAATTAAAGGTGCTGGTGGAGCTGTGGAGGGAGGTGGCGCTGCTGGTGGAGGTGCGGGCGGCGCTGCTGGTGGAGCTGAGGTGGGAGGTGGCGCTGCTGTTGGAGGAGCAGGCGGTGCTGCTGGTGGTGCAATGGAAGGAGGTGGATCATCTGGCGGTGCTGCTGGTGGAGCTGAGGAGGGAGGCGGCGCTGCAGGTGGAGCTGCTGGTGGAGGAGCGGGCGGTGCTGCTGGTGGAGCTGAGGAGGGAGGTGGCGCTGCTGGTGGAGGAGTGGGCGGTGCTGCTGGTGGAGGTGCGGGTGGCGCGGCTGGTGGAGCTGAGGAGGGAGGTGGCGCTGCTGGTGGAGGAGCGGGCGGTGCTGCTGGTGGAGGTGCGGGCGGCGCTGCTGGTGGAGGTGCGGGCGGCGCTGCTGGTGGAGGTGCGGGCGGCGCTGCTGGTGGAGGTGCGGGCGGCGCTGCTGGTGGAGCTGAGGATGGAGGTGGCGCTGCTGGTGGTGCTATGGGAGGAAGTGGCGCGTCTGGCGGCGCTGGTGGAATTAAAGGTGCTGGTGGAGCTGGCGCAGCTGAGGAGGGAGGTGGCGCTGCTGGAGTTGAAGGAGGAGGTGGGGCTGTTAGTGGTGGTGCTGCTGGTGGCACTACTGGTGGAGCACAAGGAGAAGGCGGCGCTGCTGCCGGAATTGAAGGAGGTGGTGCGTCTGGCGGTGTTGCTGGTGGAGCAGGAGCTGGAGGTGCCGCTGGTGGAATTGAAGGTGGTGGTGGTGGTGTGTCTGGCGGTGCTGCTGGTGGAGCAGAAGGAGTTGGTGGTGCTTCCAGCGGTGCTAGTGGTGGAGTAGAAGGAGGTGCTGGAGGAGCCGGTGGTGCCGCTGGTGGAATTGAAGGTGGTGGTGGTGTGTCTGGCGGTGCTGCTGGTGGAGCAGAAGGAGTTGGTGGTGCTTCCGGCGGTGCTAGTGGTGGAGTAGAAGGAGGTGCTGGAGGAGCCGGTGGTGCCGCTGGTGGAATTGAAGGTGGTGGTGCGTCTGGCGGTGTTGCTGGTGGAGCAGGAGCTGGAGGTGCCGCTGGTGGAATTGAAGGTGGTGGTGGTGGTGTGTCTGGCGGTGCTGCTGGTGGAGCAGAAGGAGTTGGTGGTGCTTCCAGCGGTGCTAGTGGTGGAGTAGAAGGAGGTGCTGGAGGAGCCGGTGGTGCCGCTGGTGGAATTGAAGGTGGTGGTGGTGTGTCTGGCGGTGCTGCTGGTGGAGCAGAAGGAGTTGGTGGTGCTTCCGGCGGTGCTAGTGGTGGAGTAGAAGGAGGTGCTGGAGGAGCCGGTGGTGCCGCTGGTGGAATTGAAGGTGGTGGAATTGAAGGTGGTGGTGGTGTGTCTGGCGGTGCTGCTGGTGGAGCTGGAGGGGGTGGTGGTGCGTCTGGCGGTGCTGCTGGAGGTGGTGCCGCTGGTGGAATTGAAGGAGGAGGTGGTGCGTCTGGCGGTGCCGCTAGTGGAGTAGAAGGAGGGGGTGGCGTATCTGGAGATGCTCAAGGAGGTGGTGGTGTGTCTGGCGGTGCTGCTGGTGGAGTTGAAGGAGGTGCTGGCGCGTCTGGTGGAGCAGAAGGAGGTGCTGGAGGTGGTGCCGCTGGTGGAATTGAAGGTGGTGGTGGTGTGTCTGGCGGTGCTTCTGGTGGAGCTGGTGGGGGTGGTGGTGCGTCTGGCGGCGCTGAAGGAGGTGGTGCCGCTGGTGGAATTGAAGGAGGAGGTGGTGTGTCTGGCGGTGCCGCTGGTGGAGTAGAAGGAGAGGGTGGCGTATCTGGAGGTGGTGGTGTGTCTGGCGGTGCTGCTGGTGGAGCAGAAGGAGGTGCTGGTGCTTCTGGCGGTGCTAGTGGTGGAGCAGAAGGAGGTGCTGGAGGTGGTGCCGCTGGTGGAATTGAAGGTGGTGGTGGTGTGTCTGGCGGTGCTGGAGGGGGTGGTGATGCGTCTGGCGGTGCCGTTGGTGGAGCAGGAGGAGAGGGTGGCGTATCTGGAGGTGCTCAAGGAGGTGTTGGTGCATCTGGTGGTGCCGCTGGGGGAATAGAAGGTGGTGCGACTGGCGGTGCTACTGGTGGAGCAGGAGGTGCTGCTGGTGGAATCGAAGGTGGTGGAGGTGGTGCGTCTGGCGGTGCTACTGGCGGAGCAGAAGGAGGTGCTGCTGGTGGAATAGAAGGTGGAGGTGGTGCGTCTGGCGGTGCTACTGGTGGAGCAGAAGGTGGTGCCGCTGGTGGGGGTAGTGTGTCGGGTGGTGCTGATGGTGGAGCTGGAGGGGGAGGTGTTGCGTCTGGTGGTGCTGCTGGCGGTGCTGAAGGAGGAGGTGCCGCTGGTGGAATTGAAGGAGGAGGTGGTGTGTCTGGCGGTGCCGCTGGTGGAGCTGAAAAAGGTGGTGCCGTTGGTGGAGGTGGTGCGTCTAGCGGTACTGTTGGAGGCGTGTCTGGTGGAGAAGGAAGTACTGCTGGCGGTGGTGGTAGTGTTGAAGGTGGTGGCGGCAGTGATGGTGGAGGAACTGCTGCTGGTGGGGTTGGTAGTGCTGGAGGTGGTGGTGGCAGTAATGGTGGTGGTGGTGGTGGTGGGGGTAGTAGTGCTGAAGGTGCTGGTGGTGTGGGTGGAAGTGAGGGAGGTGGTGGAAGTGAAGGAGGCGGAGGAAATGCTGGAGGTGGTGGTAGTGATGGAGACGGTGGTAGTGTTGGAGGTGGGGGTGGTAGTGCTGTAGGTGGTGGGAGTGAGGGAGGCGGTGGAAGTGCTGGAGGTGGTGGTAGCAGTAGTGGTGGTGGCGGTAGTGCTGGAGGTGGCGGTAGTGCTGGAGGTGGAGGAAGTGCTGGAGGTGGGGGTGGTAGTGATGGAGGTGGAGGAAGTGCTGGTGGAGGAGATGTTGGAGGTGGGGGTGGTAGCGATGGAGGTGGAGGAAGTGTTGGTGGTGGGGGTGGAGGAAGTACTGGTGGTAATAGTGTTGGAGGTGGGGGTGGTAGTGATGGAGGTAGAGGAAGTGCTGGTGGAGGAGGTATTGGAGGTGGGGGTGGTAGTGATGGAGGTGGAGGAAGTGTTGGTGGTGGGGGTGGAGGAAGTACTGGTGGTAGTAGTGTTGGAGGTGGTAGTGATGGAGGTGGAGGAGGTGGGGGTGGTAGCGATGGAGGTGGAGTAAGTGCTGGTGGTAGTAGTGTTGGAGGTGGGGGTGGTAGTGATGGAGGTGGAGGAAGTGTTGGCGGTGGGGGTGGAGTAAGTACTGGTGGTAGTAGTGTTGGAGGTGGGGGTGGTAGTGATGAAGGTGGAGGAAGTATTGGAGGTGGAGGAGGTGTTGGAGGTGGGGGTGGTAGCGATGGAGGTGGAGGAAGTGCTGGTGGTGGTAGTAGTGTTGGAGGTGGGGGTGGTAGTGATGGAGGTGGAGGAGGTGTTGGAGGTGGGGGTGGTAATGATGGAGGTGGAGGAAGTATTGGAGGTGGGGGTGGTAGTGATGGAGGTGGAGGAAGTGCTGGTGGCGGGGGTGGTATGTCTGGCGGTGGTGGTGCCTCTGGTGGAATGGGTGGTGGCAATAGTGTAAATTCAGGATCTTCTGAAGTAGTAGCAGAAACAGGAAGCAATGGTGGAGGGAATGCAGGAGGGGGAGGGGGAGGAGGTGGTGGAGGGGGAGGTGGAGGAGATTCAAATAATTCTGGTAGTTACACATGCGTTTGCTCTCCTAAATGTTTAGTAGCCTGCTCAACGGCATGCAATCCTAAATTACGTAATTGCATTAAAACAATAAAGCCGGTTATAAAATCGTTCGCATCCACCAATCACCAACCATCAACCAATGCAGACGAAAAAGAAATAAATAGTGAGTTACCTTTGGCGATAAAACGAATTTGTAACTAAATGTTTAGAATCTTCACTCAACTTAAATTCATTTCTTCTTTCTATATTCAGCTATTCAACAACTTCTAGAGGATTTCTACGGCGAAGACAGCGTGAAAAGAAAACGTAATTTTCACCCAAGTAAGAGAGTTTCTACTTGATGCGCTCCTTTGCAGCTCCACCTCTGCGTTGCATACAACTTTGCAGCTCCACCTCTGCGTTGCTTACAACTTTGTTCATTTCAGTCTCTGCGTTGCTTACAGCTTTGTTTACTTCAACCTCTGCGTTGCTTACAACTTTGTTTATTTCAACCTCTGCGTTGCTTACAACTTTGTTCATTTCAACCTCTTCGTTGCTTACAACTTTGTTGCTAGAAGTTAAGTTACATATAATGAATAATTCTGTAAGCAGTTGAAATAATTGTGGAGGAATTTATTTTGTGGCGAGGAATACAATGCAAGAACATTTCAATTTTGCAAAATCAAACCTTTACTAACAACTTCGATGATTTCAGTCTAGTGTTTCTCATGAAGAAAAAAGTTCATGCTATAAGATTCATCGAGGGATTTTGAACCGTTAGAGAAAAGAAACCAACTGATTGATTTACTTCTTTAGTCTGCGTGCGTGTGACCACGAATATATATATATATGATTATCATACCTAATTGTATCTAGGGTCGCACGGAAACTCCGCATCTTCGAGCTGAAATTGAAGCTCTCGAAGCATTACCTTCTGATGTACAAACTACATCGTCCACGTAGAATTTGGTACCGGTTGCGTGAATATATTTGTCGGTCACGTGAACTTGTTTGAGTAGCATGGTTGCCGAGGTACCCGGGGAAAAAACTTGTTTCTATTTTTTATATAAAACCCTACTTACTGTTTAAAGTTAGTTGTATATTTTCATATAAAATTCCATTGTAAATTTTTTTACTGTACAGTTGTGTATGTTAAAAGCTGACCTTTGCGAATTTTCTTTCGGTTATTGCTCGGTAATCCTCGGCTTGCGAATCTTCTTTCGATTATTACTCGGTGAAAGCGCGTTTCTAACGAGTCTAATTCGCTGAGAAATTTCGATTTCCACCTAATAACGAACCACTTTAGTACGTACTCGTGATTATGGGTTTCTATACCCAATCAAGAAAAGCATGTGTTT
The DNA here is from genome assembly GCA_963930725.1 of Candelabrum cocksii. Taxonomy (NCBI): domain Eukaryota; kingdom Metazoa; phylum Cnidaria; class Hydrozoa; order Anthoathecata; family Candelabridae; genus Candelabrum; species Candelabrum cocksii. Next base: position 1,177,944 of record OZ005677.1, on the reverse strand, counting down.
TGTACAACTTCGTTTCTTCGTTCCCAAGCAAGAAATTTTACGTTCAAATCTGCCCTGTATCTGTAAGTTTCGTTTCTACGATATAAACTCTAGAGTAAAAACGTCGGCTGTGTAAAAAATAGGTTTACTGAAAGGATTTTCAGTCGATTCTGCGATTTCTTTCGTTGTTTCGAGTCGGACATTTAAAAGCAACAATAGAAAGAAATTATCGGAGAAACGAAGACGGTGAATAAATATTAAGTTTGACTCTACTAATGCCCGGAACGATATTCTCTCCACTGGAGTTTTAGCACCCGGATCGAAAACCCAGGGGTACAGTGCACTCTACAACTCGAATCTCTCCTTAACTCGAACAATTTCGCCGGCACGGTAGAAATTTCCTAATAAACTCTCATGAAAAGAGTGGTCGGGTGGTGTAGCTTTTACTTCATTTTTGGGGTAAGCGTTATTTTGTTTAATGTACAATCTTGTCATAGGTGCCACAAACGTTTAAATCATCCGCGTTAATATTGTTTCGTGTTGAAATAGTAAGGCATTTGCATAGTTTGTTTGTTAATCGTGTTTTGTTGTGATAAGTCATAATAATGAAAATCAAACCGATTATTATGTATTCTGTTATCCGTTGGGCGTTGCGAGTGGGTCTTCGGGATTGATGTGTGTTGAGGAACTGTGCATGAAGTGTCAGGCGGCTTCAGTTGTGTTTCTTCTTATCGACGGTTACAAAATCCTCGTCCATCGCTGACGTACGCGGTCTTTTACCTGTTACGCTTTACACCTGTGATTCTATATGCACGCAGTAGGGATTTTTCTTTAACAGAAGCAAAAAACTGAAATAAAGAACTTCAGTGTCTCCAAGCGAAAGATTTTCCTTTAGATTTCAGAACTTATTGTTCTCAATCTCACGAGTTTCAGTCCGATCTTATTGTTCTCAAAGGACTGCAAAATTGCAAAGAGACCAAATGCTTTGTTGGCAAATAAAAGATATGACTCAAAGAGCGAATATTCCCAGAAGAATACGACCCGTGCAAATTGCACTCGACGCATTTCGACTTGTCATTGTTGTTGTCGTAGTGATTTTACTCAATGTTGTTGCGCGTCAGGTTTCCACAAAAAACATCCAGTCCTATTTCCTTACTTTTCCAGAATATTTCCCTATAAAATTCCAAGATTTTACAAACAGAAACAAGGTAAACTAGAAAGCGAGATTACAAGTATTGAAACTGTATTGAATCTACAATGGTTTCGTCAATCAGAACTATAAAATGTCTGTGTCTTTAAACATGAAATTTTTAAAAAAATGTCGATATAATTCGAATACTAACAGTTCATATTTTAAGTGGATAATCCAGAAAACTAGAAAGTGCCGCAGTTGTTTCCACTAGGGTCCACTGTTGGAAAGAATTATATATCAGTTGAACGAAGAAATGAAAAGAATGATTAATATTTATTTTAATATTTAATTGGGTTTTAAAACGTTTCCTACATTTGCTTTTGAACCAAAGAAAACTATGTTCGCTTTTAACATGGTTTGGGAGTGTATTCCATATTTGAGGTGCAATAAACTTAATGGATTGAAACAATAAAGCCAGTCAAAAGGTAGAATAAGATTTTACCTGAAGATGTTACAGTGGTAACGAAAAGCTTTGTAAGCATAAATAAAAATAAAAATGTGTTGTTAATAATTTTGTATTAATGGATTGAGTTGAAAGTTTATTAGGAGTAAAAATATGATAAAGATTGTTAGGTTGTTCATAGTCTAGGACTTTTACAAACAAACAAAAAAATTCCCGGCCACTACTTATTCAAATACCAGGATTTTAATGTGGGGCTGTGGGGACGCAGCGTGAAAAAACAAACTAATGCGCATGCGCCATGTTTTACGCTTAGACGTCTTGCTGCAATCAAAAGTTAAAAACGTTAAACTCGAACACTTTTTTATATTTTAGCAAAGGTATTACATTTTAAAAAAGCTACCTAACGTTGAAATGATTCTTGGTGATCATGAAACATTATATCTCACATGCACAGGCGTGTTCTGCAAATTACACACAGTTTACATGGCTACATCATCTTCGTCGTAGTCCTTGTTTTTCTCGCAGATGACAAATCCTTCGAGGACAGGAGTGAGAGCGACATCTGGAGATAATGTGATTAAGGAAGGTTAAGTAATGGAAAGCTATATAATATAATATAACGAAAAAGGAGAGATTTTATAACAAAAACCAGTAAAATCGAAGCTAAAATTAAACTGTTTCGCCTTTGAAAAGATACATTGTTCAGTTGCCAGTTCCGCTCTCTCTCCGTGCGCCAGTAAAACTGGTGTCGTGTGAGTTTGAAAGCCAGTAATGGTTTTTGGTTTTCCAGCTTGTCCCACCACATCAACAGCCTGAATGTAACGGAGATTAACAAAATTATGCAAAGAAACAACTTTACGGAGATATTTAACATAACGGAGATAAAAAATATTCATAAGAGAGTTTAAAAAGTATGATTCGAGTACAAAAACCAGTCGAAATTATTTCATCAGAGATCAATTACACAATAGAAAGAAATCAGAAATTGCAAATACTAATATACCTTTTACGGCCAGTCTTAAAAACCGGTCTATAAATTTCAATCTTTTTTAGAAAGTACAATGCAACAATCACCTTGTTCTTTTCGCAAAACAAAACAAGCAAAAAATCACTGAGTTGCGCAGAAAAAACTTTAAGAAACTTATGTGTATATAGCCTATAACAGAAAGAAGCAAACATGCAGCATGCTACCTACCTCAGGCGACCGAGAAAGTTCAAAATTTGAAAAAGTCTGTTGCTTAGCAACTAACTTCAAATCGAACTTTAATGTTCAAGATGACATTACATTTTACTTGATTACTTTGTATCAGAGAATCAAGAAGCCACAAGACAGAGACAATCAAATCTGATTTTAAAGAACTGGAAGTAAATGCTTTTAAAGCCAACATCAAATAATTATTTTATTATATTTTTATCTTTTACATAACTTCTGTATATATATCTTTTTAACATTTTTTAGAGGCATCTTGTTGTAAAACTATTCTTCTTAACTCGAACAAGAATGATGTTTATAGCAGTATTCGAAGTATGTATGTATCTATAGAAGACATTGCACAACTTGTCACAATTTATAAATACATATCTTATTTTCTTCTATCAGCTTTTGCAAATTCAGCAAAATATTCCCCAGCACAGTAGAATTCTCACCCTGGGCATATTCTTCGAATATTCTTCAAAAAATGCCCATTTTCACCCTGCTATTCTTATAAAGCGTATTCTTATAAAAAAACGTGATCATAAACATTAAATAAAACGTAGGAAAGAAGCTTGTTATAATATTGTAGCATCTCTCTACATATCATTCTACATGTTGTCTTCCTACCATTACATCATTCACAAACTCACACGTGTCATATACTCAGCGTCCCACAGGTCTCATTATCACCTCATTAACCTTTTGTTTACACATTTACTTTTGTAAAGATAGCTAGCATACCTGGCCGACCCTCACTTGTACAGGCAGCGGTTTTAACTCGGTGTCCAGCGTAACCAACATGCGAGGTTGCATCGAGGCCACCAATGTGTACAAGAGGTAATGGGATTTGCCCAATATCGCTGGAAAACACATCTTATGCGTAATGGATTGGTGTGACATATTCACGAATTGGTATGATACAGGTTAATGAATGAATGTACCTTTGCTGATTACATCTACCAGAATCCTTTGCGTTTACTATTTTAACTCTATACAATTAAATAAGCAGGAAGGTAGAGCACTCGTAATTTCGGATTTCTAGAGTTCAAAGGATTCTGGTAGTATTATTCGGAAAGGATTCTGGTAGTTTTATTCGCAAAGGATTCGTGCAGTTCGATTCGCAAAGGATTCGTGCAGTTTTATTCGCAGAGGATTCCGATAGTTTTATTCGCAAAGGATTCTGGTAGTTTTATTCGCAAATCACATTTTTGTTGTCAGGGGAGCCTCCGATTAAGGATATTTCTTACTTTGTTTGACGTCAAAGAATGCAGTCAGAGTAGCCAGTAACCCTCCCACTGCAACAGGTGACATGTAAGTCCGATCGTATTGGTATGGACTTAAAGTTAGTGTACCTTTGCCAAGATGCACAAGACCCTGCAAGACAAGCAAAAGATTCTAATAGCTATGTATAACATATATAGAAAACCTTGTAACTCTTGTAATCTATATCGATTGAAAATGTAGAACGTTCTACGAAACATGTCTCTAAAACTAAAAACTGTTGTTTTCCTTCTTAAGATAACCTTGTAACTCTTGTCATCTATATCGATTGAAAATGTAGAACGTTCTACGAAACATGTCTCTAAAACTAAAAACTGTTGTTTTTCTTCTTAAGGTAACCTTGTAACTCTTGCAATCTATATCGATTGAAAATGTAGAACGTTCTACGGAACATGTCTCTAAAACTAAAAACTGTTGTTTTCCTTCTTAAGATAACCTTGTAACTCTTGTAACCTATATCGATTGAAAATGTAGAACGTTCTACGAAATATGTCTCTAAAACTAAAAACTGTTGTTTTCCTTCTTAAGATAACCTTGTAACTCTTGTAACCTATATCGATTGAAAATGTAGAACGTTCTACGAAACACGTCTCTAAAACTAAAAACTGTTGTTTTCCTTCTTAAGATAACCTTGTAACTCTTGTAACCTATATCAATTGAAAATGTAGAACGTTCTACAAAACACGTCTCTAAAACTAAAAACTGTTGTTTTCCTTCTTAAGATCACCTTGAATCTCTTGCAACCTATATATATTGAAAAATAGAATGTCCCTTAAATACAATTACCTGCGCCAACCGCACCATAAACAAATTGTTTGCATCTTTATGATAGTACAGCGCCAGTTGGCGTAACATGTTCGCGAGACGGGCGTTATTAGAACCTGAAAGAATTAAATCTTTGAACAACAATAAGGTTTCACGCCTCACTAATAACACAAGAATTTCGTTTGAAGAAAAAACTTCTATAGGTAAAGTCTAGATTGGTCCAAGAGTAAAAAATGCACAAAATCACAGTAACAAAAAACAAGAACAAAAGTCAGTATATATCAGGACAGCAGGTAAAGATATAAAAAAGTGACTTTTCTATTTTTCAAACAAATCCATTTTAAGTAAAAATAAATGCTATATTAATTATAGAATTATTATTATTATATATATATTAAACATATGTTCAAACTGTTTTATTCATTGATTAAGAATGTAGTCAGAAAAATACATTAAAACATGTTTTTGTGTGTAGTTCAGTAGTTTCCGCTTCATCAAATGGCGAATCTAGAGATAAATGGAGTTTCCAAGTGTAGTTTGATTCTTTTGAAAAATAAGTAAGTGGATGGAGAATCACAATTGAGCATCAAAATTGCAGCCTGGAAGTATGGTTATTGAAGTATACTTTATTATTTCATTAATTAATTAATTTGTTATATTATTTATTATTATCATTCATTTATTTATTATTGGAATAATTATGACTAAACAAAAGTAAACGAAACAATGTTGATTTCCATTTCAAAAGATGAAAAAAATCAAGTTCATTAAAAAATAAATTCTAAAATCATTGGGTGCAAGACAAAAATCATATCAAAGATATGAAAGCGAGATAGAAGTTAAAAATGAGCAACAAAACGGCATCTGTGCCCCATTTTTTAAAGGTTGCGTAGCGGTTGCTAAGAGTTTTTGATAAAAAAAAATTCCTTTCTGCTAAGAAGATATACAAACCTTTTTCAAAGAAAATATCGAAAATTTACTTTCTTAGATAATTTTCTTTAAAAAATATTTCCTCTTTCGCTTATAGGTTAGGGTTAGTTTGAGGGCTGAAGCCTTAGCAACCAGATTGCTTATAAAAAATTTATACCGTGTTTAAATAGCAACCAATAAAAGTAAGTATTTAAGAAAATGAAGTTAAGAATTTTGATTGTAAGTGTAACCATGCACAAGAACTTTAGTTTCAAATTCCAAGTAGAATAATAATAAATAAAAATAATTAAATCAACCAATATCAATATCAATTGTTTTCAAACACGTCACGTTCCAATTAATCTACAATCAAACAAATATAAATTCCAGATTTTAATAAAAAGGGGGGACTAACCTGCACCAACGATTCCCATTGCAAATATTGAGTTGTGCGCCACCTCAGCATCGTGGTCATGTGAGAGTTTACTTAGAATATCGATGACGGTCAAACGAGGGTTGGACGCTGACAGGAGAGCCAGGCCGAGAGGAACGGCCCGTTTGATGGCTGGTTCACCATATTGAAGCTGCAAATAATGTATATTTACACTATTTTATTTTACCAATTATTTTGAAATCCTTAAACAATATAAACAATATCTTACTCATTCTTTAAGGTTCCAATTACGTTTGGTGTTTTTATGAAGCGTTCATTATTTTGAGTTGGTGAGGTTAATTTCTTAGTTGATCGATAAAACTCAAAGAGAAGATTTTTATTTTCATGGGATCTTCATCATATTGATAAAATTTTTTGGTTAAATACAATTGCTACACCCCGTAGTATAATGTCAGGTCAGCAATTATATCTGCTGCTACTAATCAAGCTGTAAATTGGTACCTGTGTCAGCCTGTGGGGTAGCTTCGTATATGCACTTACAACCCCCAATATGCCACGTTAGGAGCTTCCGTATTTTATGAATACAAGTGGCATTGGATAGGCTATCTTAGTCGAACTAATCATGACACCACCGTAAATACCTACTACCACTGATGTGTATTTGTGGACTCGAAAAGAAGAAGACCCCGTAGTGTGTTTTTGCATATAAATCCATATATAGGTGTGCATATATTTATATGTATTTATGCTACATTGGCTTGCGTTTTGTTGAACACCCTGTGAACGTCTTTGGTGAACTTTAGCGTAATGCTCACTGCTGTTGCAGTAGTTTGAGCACTCTGATCCATTGACATTTCACGCTCATTCTGAGCTCTGCTGATGAGATGTAACAACATCGAAACACTGTGTCCAGAGAATGAATATATATATATCTGTATCTAACCGTTGTATACAAGTTAGCTGCACAAAATGCATACATCACCTCTTAAATAAAGCGAGAATAACCTTTGCGTGTTTATAATAGTCACAGCTGCGGTTTATTTCGGAGAAATTGAAGTTGATTAGAGAGGAGAACAGCTTTGTTTCAAGATTAGTTCAGTAGAAAGAAAGGAGTTTTCATGAGATTTTATGTATAAAAGACTTCCTTACCAAATGGTTGAACGCTCTCATGGCCATCTCAGCTCCGATATCCTCCCCCATTGCAATGGCGGCAATCCCCAACACAGCGATACCCTGGTGTGCGCCATCCTTTTTGTCCTTCTTCTCAGCTCCCTCCCCCTCACTTTTCTTATCGCTATCTTTCGGTTTGTCACTCTCCTTCTTCTCGTCTTTTTTCACCTCTTCTTTATCGATCTCATAATGTTCCGAGCATATGTGAAGGAGATTTTGGATTTTCAAAACATTACCAGTGCCTGTAAAAACACAAAAATCATCTACAAATTTGTGTGCGCGAAAGATAGATGATATTTTAAAAACATTTAATTGACCATTTGCAAGATAGGAAACTTTAAAATGAAAACAAGGCTTAGGTTGAGCTTCTTTTGTTAGTTAGGTTGAGTTGTCAATCATTTTACAAACTTCTTTTGTTCGTTAAGGTTGAGTTGTCAATCATTTTATGACATTCTTTTGTTAGTTAAGGTTGAGTTGTCAATTAATTTACAAACTTCTTTTGTTACTTAGGTTGAGTTGTCAATCATTTTATGAACTTCTTTTATCAGGAATGCCGTCATTGAATTGCTTAAGTTCATTGCTATCTCGGTGAGGAATCTATTGTATAATTATTTAATTCTCTCCTACGTATAAAACTGTCATTTTTCAAATATGGTATTGAAGTTGATTGGAACTAAACTGCACCAGTTAGTTAACAACTTTTTAAGAACAACATATATTCTTTAAATTTCTAGAAAACTTTGACTTTCCACTAGGAAGCTTGGATTCGTATTAAGAATTTGTTTGTTTACATTGCACGTAAATTTCGAATGTATTGCGATGTTTTTCAATAATTTTACATATAATTTATAATAATAATTCATTAATAATTTTTTTGTCTTCATTAGAAAATACTCTGTGATTTCTTTGATTTGTTCCTGACATTCCTGATGATTTGTTCAATCTTTTTCTACGAATCTTTTACGATTTAATTATAATGAAAGAGACTAAAGCTTGTGTAACATACAGCGCCTCATGGTGAAAAAGAGAGGCTAAAACTTTATGTATCATATTACTTGCCTCAGTAACAAACCCTACCTGCATACGCACAAATGTCAACCATGACGCATGCCCAATGACTCAAAGGACCTTCAACAACTTTCAGGGTTTCGATTGTTGCGTCAACAACTCCTTGTTTACCTGGTTAACAAAGAATAAGAACGAGATTATGGATCGCACCAACGTAGTAATATCGGGTTTGTGTTTTCCCACTGTCACAATCACACTTACTGTTTGTCTAACTTAGAAACTTAATTTGTTTGTTTGATCCGGTTTTGAGATCATCTTCCCCAGCATCTAGGGGTAGGTAGCACTCAACAAGGTCTCATTGCAACACCCTATGTCAGCTAAACCCAAAACGTGACCAGCATTCTACCAGTAACAGTTACTTGGAAAAAATATAAGCGGTTCTGTAGAAAGCCTTGTTATAATACTGTGGCAAATGTTTTTGAGGATAGGCTGCCCTGTCTCTCCTCCAACTCCAGCGTTACAGGGATAGAGAGAAACCTCAAAGTGACTCACGCTGACAGAGCCAAATGTGCTCCACCGCTACTGTAGAATCAGACTACCAGCCTTTCCAGACTTCCACCCTGATGAAGCTACACTAGGGAGTTCAGCACTGGATGTTGGGTGACCAGACAATATCAGATTTTCATTGAGATTGACTCCTGAAGCCAGGTTTCCAGGTGGATATAGTGGTCAGAACTATTCAACAATTAATTTAATAAAACGCAAAACAACACCTGCCCGTGGAATGTGATTCGATTGGTTAATTTTGATTACATCATTTTGCTTTGATTAAAAAATCAGACAGAGCAAAGAAGATGGCAACAATGTGATTTTAAAGATTATCTATCTATCAAATTTCGCTGAAAGTAAGTACCAAATAAGATAAATCATAAAAAGGGATAACTCATAGGTTATTATCACCAATCCATTATTTGTAAATTTATATAATACTATTTATAATAAACCTTTCCCTTTTTGTCTAAAGTAGAAACGTGATGAAAAAACGTAAGGAATTTCATCTTTACTTGGATGTGTGGATATTTTGTGGACTTCGCGGTTTTCAAATCCACGGAAATTTAATTGACACAGAAGATTGTTATAATTGGCCATCCGTGAAGATTAATCAATGCAAAATATTATCCACAGAAGTTGAGACGACTATGTTACAATCCTATAAAAATCCCAGTAATTCAATGTCTGGAGAGTTAATTACTTCTGAAAACTTTAGAATTGATTACATGCCATCAAATCTTCAAAATGCCAGTGAATTCACCTACCTAGATAAGTGAGACCAAGACCAAGAGCCAGGAAGCGTGCATTATGATCTTTCAGATCGATTGTTGATCGCTCCATCATTGTTTGTAGGATGACAGATGACACTTCCCCGTTGGAAGCTCCGATCGATATCAATCCACATGCCAACGCTGCCACCCCTACAACCTAATAAGCCACCCGTTAATTTAGGTTAATTTAATAAATGAAAAAATGCTATCATAATGCTATCTTAAATAAACTTAGAGCTTTTTGCGAATTCATAATCAGGGTTTCATGTTTAGTAAAATATTTTATATAACTCAAAATTGGAAGGTTAGACTCGATTTGATTGGCTTGTTTCAAGATTAAACTCTGAAAATAGGACTTTCCATAGGTTGAAATATTTGTAAAAATTTCACAATCCTTCTCGTAATTATTTTCATCATATTTTCCCAAATTTATTTACATAACTGAAATATTTTCACTTCAATATAATCAAAGCAAAGTGACAACCAAATAAAATTGCTCTTCTTCTACTGATTTTTCTACAACTTAAATAAGAAAGAAACAATGCTTACCTCCATAGGTTTCTTTGAGTCAGAGATCACAGGCAGAATCAAACTGATAACATCTTCGCGATTGGAGGCTGCATATGCCAGCCCGAGGCCGAGGATGGCACCTATTTGCATGACACTGTTGGAGTGCTCTACATAATCACTGAGAAGGGCAAGAGCAGGGTCACACTCGTTGCGTACTCCCACGTTCACAATACCACAGGCTAGTAAGGCGCCAGCCTAAATATGTAAATTTGATTTGCTATACAAGCAGTAGTATCACATAACACACACATGAAGTGGTATCACATAACACACACATAAAGTGGTATCGTATAACACACACAGGCAGTGGTATTGCATAACACACACATAAAGTGGTATTGCATAACACACAAAATAAGGGGTATCACATAACACACACAGACAGTGGTATCGTATAACACACACAGGCAGTGGTATCGCATAACACACACAGGCAGTAGTATTGCTAAAAATACTGAAATACAAAGTACAATACAGTACAATATTGTCAATACAGAGAAGAAATAAACAAATGACATAAGAGAATTTACAAATTTTATGATTATTGGTTTTAACCCTTTCACTGTAAACGTCACGAGGGGAAGCGATAAACAGTCACAACAATTGATTTTAGATTTCATTCAATGCTTGCTCATTACAATCTCACCTTAATGAAATCCTCGTTAGAGTAGAGATACTTATCAATCTGCGTAAGTCCTCCATCAACGTCCCATAACAACAACAGCCCAAGTGATGCAGACGTACTCAACATCCCTAAACAACATTGCATGTAGTTGGATTAAAACAAATTTAACATAGCAGTTAAGTTTTGAGTACAAATATTGCTTTACTTCCGAGGGATTGCCCGCTAAAATTATGCAAAAAACTTGATTATGCATTGCATCCAAGAAAACAATAAAATATCACTATCATCCTCATTATTTAATGTCTATATAAGTTAGACAGAGTTTTCAAAAGATGATACTACCCACAATTTTAAGTTTAATCATCTGATGGTTTATAGAAGCACATGTTTTTACAGTTGGATGCCCTTCCTAACGCCAACCCCAGTGAGAGGGAAAACAGTGGTGTTAACTCATGTAAGGTACTAACTTTGCATTTTAAACTCTGTGGTAGCTGTGCATAAAGGTCATGGGTGCTTATATCCATGAGGTCAAAGATGTTACGCATACCCACCAACCAACAATAATAAATAGTCACAAGTGAATAATTTTTAAAACAAATTTCTTGGAAAAGACAAAACAGAGAATCTTAATTACAAAAACTAGGCTAACCATGCTCTTTATTTTTGTAGAGCCATTTGTTTCCTTCTTGCGTTAAGAGTTTGTCTTTTCCAAACGCAGTGTTGACAAAGCCATTGACAAACGAGGAGGCGAGATTCTGGCGGGCACTGTCCAAACTTACAGACGATGTTGAGAAAGGTCCTAAAACAAAACAAACATATCTTAAGCTTCAAACTTGATTGTTACCAATGTTGAACTACATGGATTTTATGATATTTGAAATTTTCCATTTCGTTCATATATATTTTTTGTTATCAATAATCATAATTTATGGCCAATAGTAAATTCATAAATACAGGAAAGAATCACTGATCAACGTAAATTTTATTTTCTTGTTGTCTGCGCAAAAATTAATGAAAACATGTCAGGAAAACGCTAAAATACTGTAGTAACCACATTTCAAAACCATTATCATATATATTGAATTTATTGCTAACATCTGGAATCGTGCCGTCAGTATGGAAGATTGCAAAAATGATACCGATCCACAAAAAAGGACCTCTCAACGATCCTGCCAATTATCGTCCGATTTCAACACTGCCAATACTCTTTCGAAGTTGCTAGAACGTGCCATACATGCCAAACTTTCCGCATACTTAGAGAGAAACAACTTACTAACACAATACCAGTTTGGATACCGAAAAACCGTTCCACGCAACACGCCTCTACACTCCTGCTGGATGGATGATATAAGAAATTCCGTCGACAAGGAACTATAGTTGGTGCTACGTTTATCGATTTATGTAAAGCATTTGACACTTTAAGCCACAGTACTTTACTAGGTAAGCTACCATCTTATGGAATAATAAGCAATGAACTCCTATGGTTTAAGAACTATTTGTTTAGCAGACAACAATATGTGAGAATTAAAGAACGGGACTCTGACTTAACATCAATTTACTCTGGAGTACCGCAAGGATCCATCCTTGGACCATTATTGTTCGTGTTGTTTTTCAATGATTTCGTCGACCACTTGGAACATTGGTACTGATGTATGCTGATGATACAGTCATATACTATGGTCATAAAAATTTGACGAAAATCAAACAAATGTTATCCGAAGAACTGAAAGCTGTAGCAAATAATTTCGATGAAAACAAATTGGTAATCAATCTAAATCCGGGAAAGACTGAAGTCATGCTTTTTGGTACCGCTAAAAGATTGTCAACTCAAAAACATACATTGAAAGTAGAATACAAGGGTTCACCGATAGCAAACACCAATTCTTATGAGTATCTTGGACACGTGTTGGACCCTAGTCTTCACCTAAATAAGAGCTTTGAGACATATAAAAAGGCCTCAAAACGAAGAAAGCTGCTATGAGTATCTACAAATCTACAATACTACCAATCCTTACATATACAGGGGCGTTGAAACTGTCTTTCACCATAACCCAAGCTGAACGACTGCGATCGGTGGAAAGGAGAATTGGTGACATTGTCAAATCACAGGAAAGTGTCCCATCCATAACCGATATCATTAAAATGCAAACTTGTAAAATGGTGAGGAAATGTATCAAAAACCAAATGTGCATAAATTTTACAGGATATTCCGAGTTGACCAATCACGCAATAAAAACCAGAAACAACAATGTATCTTTAAAGCTGCCAAAAGTCAGATTAGAATACGCAAGGAGATCATTCTACTATATTGGTGCGAAACGGTATAATGCGCTGCCCGCGAGAATACATATGGGGGATGGGACTGAATTTATTAAACAAATTGAAAAACATTACTGTAAATAAGTTTTATTGAGGTTTTATTAATAAAGATATTTTTATCTTTTTATGTTATTTATTACACAGGACAAACGTTGATAACAGTTTTTTTGTATATATTTTAATATGTATGTATTGTAAACTGAAGCTTTTTATAAATATTCGTTAATAATAATAAAGACACATTGTTAGCCGAACTTAACCGTCCACAAAGTTCAATTTAGCTTACGGTTGTCCAGGTGGCTTTTGTAAATGTCTTCGGGAACTTTTGGTTCCATGATATCCAACTAAATAATATAATCGTATCTTCTCACAATAATTAGCAAAACTATGATATGCTGACGAAATAAATGCACAGTAAATGACAAAAAAGGCCATCTGTTTTTCCTTTAGTGGTATACACACATAACCACATTTGTTGAGGCCTTGAGACTGAGAATGAAGTTTATCATATATATATTTTTAATTTGTTTGTTATATGAACAAGAGGGTAAAGATCTTTTAGTGTTGTGTGCCAACTAATCATTTCATAGTTGCTCCTGAACTCGTTTGAGCAAGAATTCATCTATAACTCTGAAAGAAAGATACAAAGGGGATTTGGTTTTTTGAATCTACTGCGCTACATCGAACCAGATAATGTTATTCTTGGAAATTCATAAACTGTTAATATTTATTTACTTATTTTTATTTATTCATAAATTGTTGAAAGTCAATTGCCAAAGTAGATGCTCTAAAAACTCTATTAGAATTGACTTATTTCAATAAAACACCAAACCAATTTTTAGAAAAAACAAATACAAATTACCTCTCTTGCCAGGGCTAAGAAGCTGTTGTTAAGATGAGTATTAGAAATAATCTCCACTAACTCATCCGCATCTTCGAGGTCTTCCTCAAGATCAACAAAGATCTGTAATCGACCAAGAACATAAGCAAGCTGCTTTTGAATTAGATTTTTCCGACCACTAAAAAGGAATAAGTCGAGTAAAGATCAAAGTCATAAGATCAAGCAGGAATGAAGCTTTTAATGTAAATATGTTACTAATTGCGAATAGAATAACTGTCATTGAGTTATACAGTCGGACAAGCCAAACTTCTAAATAATTTCTAACACCATAAAATTTCCTTTTACTTAAAAACACTGGAAATAGAATATCTTACAAAGGAAATTTAAAGGCTACTGCGTAAAATGCTACGTATTAATACTTGTGCATGGAAGACTGGCACTAGTCAATACATGTGTAAACATTGAAGTTCAGAATTTTAAGAGTTGAGTTGAGAGTTGAGTAAAGAGTGATAGAAAAGGGAGAATTGTTGTTGTTCTTTTGAGTTGAGTTTTGTATATTTTACCAAAATCAGATTTTACAAACTGAAAAGAAGTCAAAACATCCTCTTACTCTCCGGAACACTTCACAATGACCTCTTTGATTACGTTGAGGTCGTTCAACTGAATCGCTATGTTAAGTGCGTCAGGGTAGCATTCAAATCGCATGTACAGTTCGTATGCACATTTCAGAAGCTCGGTATTCTCGGGCTCCGGCACATACTTCACACAACTAATATAAGAAGTAATAAGGTATAATAACACAAAAATTTCACAACTAATATAAGAAGTAATAAGGTATAATAACACAAAAATTTCACAACTAATATAAGAAGTAATAAGGTATAATAACACAAAAATTTCACAACTATTATAAGAAGTAATAAGGTATAATAACACAAAAATTTCACAACTATTATAAGAAGTAATAAGGTATAATAACACAAAAATTTCACAACTATTATAAGAAGTAATAAGGTATAATAACACAAAAATTTCAATGCTAAACATTCTAAGAATAGGTGATCAATATTCTTATATTTTTGAGGTTTTGACCTTTTTGTTGTAACATATTTCAATTGTTTTTCTTATCTCGTTCTCTTAACTACAATGTAGTCTATAATAATTGATTACCCAAAACTTCAGCTTTTTCAATGTTCAAACATGGAGTTTGATGTAACAACCAAAATTACAAAAATAATAAAAAATACAATCTGTATTTCAGCAAAATTGCTGTTTTTTTATTAGAAAGACCACGTCCCGTAATTCTAGATAATTGATTATTGGAGTTATTGTTACATCAAACCGGTAGTTATCATTTTTACTTCATTGCACTCCATGTTCCAACAAAAAACATACCTTATCAAATACAGGCACAATCTTTGAAACATTGAAAAACATATCTTATCAAATACAGGAACGATCTTTGAAACGTTGAAAAACATACCTTATCAAATACAGACACGATCTTTGAAACGTTGATTTATCGATGTGCTTCTTTAACAGGTCAAGATTCTCAAGTTCCATTGTTAAATCGCAAGCGTCAATCTCAGCGTTGTGTTTCATATTGTACGGGACAATAGCATCTGCCAGTGTCATCAAATCTGCCCTATTGTTTTCGTCTCTTTCTGGGAACTCTTGTTTAATCTCTTCAGCTAAATGCCTGAGAAAGATTTCACAATTTGATGTGCCTTCCAAATGTTAGCTACTACCAATTATCAAAAAATATCACACAGTGAAAATGTCTGCATGAGGGAGATGGCACTTAGCCAACAGTAATATTTCTTTCTTTTGATTGCCTTTCTGAGTGTTTACTGAACTGTAGAGGTACACAACCGAACTGGACAGTATTAGAGTAGTATATACAGTAAAAGTATAAATACATTTCATAAATAAACTTCAACTTTCTGTTTGTCAATCTACACACCTGACATACTCGTGACCCCAAGATTCCAGCGGCTCCAAAGAACCAAGAAAACGATAACGTAAACAATCTCGATCTTCTGACTTCGTCATCCCGAGAACAGATATGATATCTGCTAGAAACTTCTAAAAGATTTACCGCCATTTGTAGCTAGTAATCCAGTGGTGTACAGACATGGTCGCCCGACGGTACGCGACAACCTGCTTTTATGACAGGCGACTGGAAACATTTTTTTCCGTAGTCCAGTCGCCCTATTGGGCGACTATGTCTTCCCAACCTATCCTATCATGTTATGGTTTGTTTGCTAGCTTTTCCTATGATTTTATTTGTAATATATTGCAACATGTATAAAAAAGAAAGGATTTATTGTGTCAGTTAATGTTACGTGCGATTCGAAAAAAATTACTCTGAAGTATAACACTTTCTAGATGAAACTTTTTTTTTCTAGATGTATTTTGCACAATAAATAATTAAAAATACGGGATATAACAAAAACAAATTATTATTTTTTCTTCCGAGTGTTGTTGTTGAGATAGAGAAATATCCAGAAGAAGATATTTGAATGGACAATGACGTATAAAGACAATGCAGAAATGTGGCTTTTTTTCTTCAACTAGATTCTTTGTGGTTTAATATTTTTTCTTCGATCGAATGCAGCATAATTCTTAGTTTCCAAGTTGAATTGAACTTTTAAACAACCTGTAGCGTGTAGCGTCTAGAAACTGACGATTGCAGTTTCTTAATTGAAGATATTTGAATGCCTGTACAATGCAGAATGGTGGCTTTTTCTTCAACTAATTTCTTTCATCATAAGTGTTTGATATTTTTTCTTCCATTGAATGCAGCATAATTCTTAGTTTCTAAGTTGAATGGAACATTTAAAACACCTGTAGCATCGCGTGTAAATGTGTCTGGCGGTTCTCTTTGAAAATCGTCATCTAATTATAAATGTTATGCATACACTCATTATCCAGTGGCGTAACATAAGGCTTTTTTGCGCGGACAAATAAAAAATTAATATTTTACCTTCTCACTCATCCGACGGGACGGAATGGAAAAAGAGGTGCAACAATTTTTTAATTTGCATTACGCAAGATTTAAACTTATTTTAATTTTCTAATCTAAACAAAGACTATTTTGAATATGATATAAAAAAGGTATTTTATATTATCCAAAAGCTTTTAAAACAACGCCATTTTGAATAAACTGCGCGAATCATAACTACATGACCGACAGACATGTTTACACGCGATGCCACAGATTGTTTAAAAGTTGCATTCAACTTAGAGACAAACAAATGCAGAATAACTATGCTGCATTCAATGGAAGAAAAAAGATCAAACCGCAAAGAAAAGTTCAGTTTTGTTCACAAAAATCACTTCAACAAAACTAATAAACATGCAGAAGACACCCTTCAAAGAAGAAAATAAATATGACTGTTCAGTTTTCTTCAACCCTTTTAAAGGGAAACTAATTCCTAATTTCAAAGAAATAGCTATCACTGAAAAAGTTGTCCTATTATATTTATCAAATGTTTCCAGCAAAAACATTATATTGCATATGTAACACAACTATAGCAATTTGTCTTAATTAATAAGTATTTACTAATTAACACGTTTTTAAATTTCGCTATACAAGGTTCCTATTTTAGTATTTTTTCCTCGCGAATTTTTAGGAGAGCTCAATTATCAACACTTATGATAAATTTATGCAGAATGTATTAATTATGTACAAAAGGCGTGCAACAAAGATCACTGTTTGACGTAAATTAACTGTTAAGTTTAATCAATGCGATAAAACAATTTGCACGTGAAATGTCCTGTAAGTGAAGGAAAAATATCCAAAACAGAACACGAAACAAATAAAGATCAACATTTATAAAGCGTTTGGAACATTTTTTTTTTGGGTAGTTTATATTGGGCTGTAAAAAAACTCACTCAAAAAAAAACAGCGACGAAAGAAAGCTACGCGATAATACTATAATGTCTAGAATACGAAAACAGAAGCTAACGTATGTTTTCAAGTATTTTTTAAAAATGGCGCAGGGCGACTAAAAGTTTCGTTGGGCGACCAAGATTGGTAAAGTGGCACTTTTCAGTCGCCCGTCAGGGCGACCTATCAAAACAAGGTCTGTACACCACTGTAATCCTCTCAGATAATATTACAACTTAATTAATTTCAATGAGTTTACAGGAGATATTATATTTTAATGGAAACTGATTTTTTCAATTCAACACTTCTGTTTTAGTCAGATATCTAGTGGTGTGCTAGTCTCACGGCACGGCTAGTCTTTTTTTTGCGGACTAGTGAGTGTTGATTTTATTAATAAAAACTTTAATAAGTGTATTTTCCTAAGTAATGATCCGTCCTAAGTATGATGTTAAACTGCTTAGGCTTGATGGGAGTCTTTAACTTTGGCTAGTAACCTGTCTAGGAGAAGGGAACTCTGAAATAAAACCTCTACTTTTAAGTAGGAAAGGGTAGGGAGAGCTCTTTTAGCCTTGGTTGGTAATCTGCCTAGTGATGGTGTCACGATAAAAACAGCTAGTTTCCTGATCTACAAATCAGGTTGAATGTTAGGAAGGGCATCCAGTTCATAAAAACCCCGCTCCAACACACATGATAGTACAACAAAGTTTTAAACACAACTGCGTAAACGGGACCCGAACTTCATGTAAAAATGTCACACACGGTAGTGATGGTGTAAGGTGTAAGCATCACTCGACCGTCAACAAGTTATTGCATCAAAATGGTAGTAGTTTAGATGAGAAAGTCAATTTTCGAGTTGGGACGCTGAATGTAGGTAGTCTTCATAAAAGGTCAGGAGAAGTGGTTGAAACAATTAGTAGAAGGAAGGCATATTGATTTATGTTGCATACAGGAAGTTAGATGGAAAGGAGCATCTACAAGGATGATTACAGGCAGAGAGAGAGTTCATACAAGTTTTTTTGGGTGGTAAATAAGGAAGGGACAGGAGGAGTAGGAATATTCTTAGCTGAAAAGTGGATTGATGAAGTGATAGATATAGATAGGGTTAATGACAGGATAATTATTATTAAGTTAATAGTGGGTAAGAATGTAGTTTCAGTAGTTTCTGTTTATGCACCCCAGTGTGGTTTGGATGATAGTCTTAAAGATGCTTTTTATGATGGTCTTTTAGCGGCGGTATCAAAGTTAGGAGAAAAGGAGATAGTATTAGTAGCTGGTGACTTTAATGGACATGTTGGAAGTACACCTAGAAGGTACAAAGGTATACATGGAGGTTATGGGTATGGAACTAGAAACACTGAAGGTGAAAGAATTTTAGAGTTTAGTAAAGCTATGGATATGTTGGTAGGTAATACTGTGTTTAAAAAAAGGAATAGCAGACTAGTGACCTTTCAATCAGGCAATTCAAGTATCCAGATTAATTATATCCTTATCAGGAAGTCAGATCGGAATCTACTTAGGAATGTAAAGGTTATTGCAGGAGAGGAATGTGTTAGTCAGCAGAGGTTGGTTGTATGTGACTTGAGCATTAAGTCAGGAACTGAGAGGAAAAGGACTTTTGTTCCTAGAAGAAAAATTTGGAAATTAAAAGACTCTGCAGTAAGGGATAGTTTTTGTACCAGTTTTAAACAAAACTTGGAGAGAGTAGAAATACAGACTGATGTTGAAGGTATATGGTCTAAGTTGAAAGGCAGCCTATTAGGTGCTTCTAAAAGTGTATGTGGATGGACTAAAGGCCCTATCAGGAGACGGGAGACTTGGTGGTGGAATGATGTTGTTGATAAGGCTATTAAGGAGAAAAGAAGGTTATGGAAAGAATGGAAGGCAGGTGGGAATAAAGAGCCATATTTAGAAGCAAAGCGTACAGCAAAGTTACAAGTTTATACAGCAAAGAAAAGGGCAGAGTAAGACAGATTTCCCAATTTGCTAGGTAGAGAGGATCAGAAAAACAAAGTTTTTAAAATAGCAAAGCAGATGAGTAAGACAAATCAGGATATCATTGGAGAAAAGTGTGTGAGAAATGACATCGGAGATTTAGTTTTTGATGATAGTGCTAAAAAATTGGCCTGGGAAAGTTATTATAGTAAATTACTAAATGAGGAGTTTGAATGGGACTGCAGTCTTTTGTCACCAGTTAGTCCAATTGAGGGTCCTGCTGTCAGAATAGAAAAGGATTGGGTTAAATCGGCTCTTAGTAAGATGAAAGATGGTAAAGCTGCTGGTCCATCAGGTATTGTTCTTGAAATGCTGAAGGCATCTGGTGAGGATGGTATTGACATCATCACTGAACTTGTAAATGCTATCGTCAGTCAAGGTGTAGTCCCTGCAGACTGGGAAATTAGCTCTATAGTAAACTGCTATAAAGGTAAAGGTGATGCCCTGGAGAGAAGTAATTACAGAGGGTTGAAAATGTTAGACCAAGTTATGAAAGTATTAGAAAGGATATTGACAAGATTTATTAGAGATAGGGTGAATATTGATGATATGCAGTTTGGATTTATGCCTGGACGGGGAACTATTGATGCAATTTTTATAGTCAGGCAGTTGCAGGAGAAATATCTGCAAAAGAATAAGAGGTTATATTTTGCATTTGTTGATTTAGAGAAAGCTTTTGACAGAGTACCACGTGAAGTAATCTGGTGGGCGATGCGAAGGTTAAGAGTCGATGAATGGATAGTGCCAGTTGTTATGTCTATGTATGAAAATGCCAGAAGTCATGTCAGAGTGAATGGATCATATAGCAAGGAATTTGGAGCTAAGGTTGGTGTTCATCAGGGATCTGTTCTTAGTCCGTTACTCTTTATCATGGTTTCTTGCGTGGGTTAACTCACCACTGTTTTTCCTCTTCCTGTGGTTAGCGTTAGGAAGGGCATCCAGCTGTAAAAAACATCTGCTCCAATGAATCATCAAATGATTAAACCTACAAAATTGTGGGGAATATCATCTGTTGAAACCCCGTCTAACCCATGCTAGCATGGAAAATAGACATGAAAAATGTAAATGATGATGATGATGATTGGAGGCTTTATCTCAGGAGTTTAGAGTAGGGTGTCCATGGGAATTATTGTATGCCGATGATCTTATGCTTATTTCAGATAGTCTAGAAGAGTTAACTGCGAAATTTGCTACTTGGAAGAAAGGTATAGAGTCAAAAGGGCTTAGATTTAACATGGGTAAGACAAAAGTTATGGTCAGTGGAGTTGGCATTTCAGCACCTATTGCTTCAGGTAGATGGCCATGCTCTGTATGTAGTAAGGGTGTTGGTAATAATTCAATATATTGCAAATATTGTGATCATTGGGTTCATAAGAAGTGTAGTGGTATAAAGGGTCGACTTACCTCAGTGGTGGACTATGTGTGTATGGTGTGTACTGGTGAAATTACCTTAGCAACTGGACAGCCAGTAGAATCTGTGCCAATAGGTAATGACTTTTTAGAGACAAATGATGGCTTTTGTTATTTGGGCGACATGATTAGTACAGAAGGAGGCGCAGAACATAGTTGTATAACTCGAATTAGATCTGGGTGGAAAAAGTTTAGAGAACTTTTATCTCTCCTAACTTCTAGAGTGATATCTCTTCGCACGAAAGGCAGGGTGTATGATGCTTGTGTAAGGAATATTTTTCTATATAGTGGAGTATATAGAGTTAGAACTGTTGAACTAAACAGACTAGAGCGTAATGACATGAGAATGATTAGATGGATGTCAAATGTGACATTGAAGGATAGGAAGCCTTCAAATGAGTTAAGAGAACGCTGTGGACTAGAAAGTGTTAGAAAATATTTTATTTGTGGTGGAAACAAACTCTAGGACACTAAAAGCTATAACATGTTTACGATAAAACTAAATACGTTTTGCAAATAAGAAAATCAGGTAATTCAAAAAGTATAAAGGTTAACTCGATTAAAAATTGAATGACCTAACCCTAAAGGAAATAAAACAAGAAGCTGAATTCGGCTGAACTACCGCGAAGCTTGAAGAATTTTTCTTTTGAATTTGATGATGTCATACAAAAAATGCTTTCAATGTATTTAGATATTTTTTGATGCTGAACAATGATTTTGTAAAATTATTAACCATTCCAGCAATCATTTCCCTGTAAAAAAGTTAATTCTGAAAGTAAGACCCCAAATTGAGCAAAAACGTTACACGAACAAAAAAATGACAGGAGCCCGTTTGAAACTACCTACTTCGTGGTAAAATAATGTTTTGTTGAGATTTCAAATTTCTATTATATATAGTTGAAAAGAGTTACCTTATTTTCACCATCAGGCCATGACTTGTGTTGAGATTTGAGTGTGTCGAAGTGTTGACGCAGAAATTTTAACGGTTTTGGTACAGAGGTCATTGTGCTGGTACTGGCACGAATTTGTGTACGGAGACTTTCCAATGCAGGTCGATGTAGCTGTGTATCTGGTTCCTAAACATTACACGGCCATATATGAAACCGTTTTTAATTCTGTTTATAATATCAAAATGTTTTTATGCTGCAATTGTCAACTATTTTATATGTCTTACCATTTTGTGTCCTACCAACTTATGTAGATCATTAATGAACGTAAAACGATTGGTAGGTCGGTTAGGTAGGTATTTTATCAAAGGTTAATGAAAAAGATCGATTATCAAACATAACAATTCTCTGATATTTTTTTTTCCAATTTGGGTAGTGATATAAGTTTTACAAATGTATGATATCAATAGATATAATGCGACCTGTCATAAAATTCTTGAAATAAAACTTTCTTAAAGATCAAAAGAAAGATGCATCTACATCTGTCTTTAGTATAACCTAACCTTTTCACAAAATAATACAACCGCTATTGAAAACACTCATGATATTTTGCATTATTCCTATCTCCTCAAGAAACAAACAATTAAACAATTCAATACCTACATCAACAGAAATGAAACATAACAAACAAAACAAAAGTATACGTACAATCAATCTCTGGACTAACATGTTCAACTCTTCAAGAAGTTGCTGATCCTCTTCGCTCTGCAAATACGAAAAGTCTTCCATAAGTTTACTCGTCAGATATTCTGATGTCAGAACAATTAAGGGGGGGGGGGCAATGTAATAAATTTGCGTTGTTCAGAGGGATGTTCCTATTGACCCGGTATCACCACTATTATCCAAGCTTAACTTCCGTATTCTCCATGCATGAGACTTGGACATTTTCAAAAAGATGCACCTCAAAATTGTGTAGGTTATTCATCTGATGATGGTTTATTGAAGCAGATGTTTTTACAGCTGGATGTCCTTCCTAACACCAACCCCAGTGAGAGGAAAAACAGTGAAGATGCCAATTTTTTTATTTTAAACTCTGCAGCTGTGCATAAAGGTTATGATGGTGTATTATTTGTTATCTGTCTTTCTATATATATTATATTTATATTAGTCAATATTAAAGACAAAAATGAACATAAACTAATTTCTTGCGGTGTTATACAAGCTTTGTCTTATCGCTTAATTCTTCAAACAATATTTGACGTCACATTTTAGGCCAAAAAGCCCTATTTGTTTATTTTATTGCTTACTTTTTGTTAAAATTTGTTCTTACAGCTATGCTATATCCAAAAAATATTGAAATAATAATAATAATAATAATATAATAATAATATTTAATAATATTCCGGAAAAGTACTTTATTTCTGTTGAATCGTTTAACAGTCACGCAAATTTTAAATTTAGGACTAAATTTTCAAAACCATTTTGAATAATATTTTTATATATAATTTTTTTTCATCTTCTGAAAGATTTCCTATGCTTATGTACATCAGTGGTATAACCTAACGGTCGTCCGACGGTACGGGACGACCAAATTTTGTCGCGGACGAGTGAAACTTTTAAATCATTGCCTACCAACTGTCTGATGAGACAATTAGTTATTATTCCCAAATAAATTTATTTTTGTTTTAAATATTAAAATTGTTTCTATAAAAACCTCTGTGCCAGGCTTTCTCATGAGAAAAATTCAGGTGTGTGGTGCTTTGCACGCCTAACCGAAGTTAAAAACATTTCAGGCGTGCGATATCGACTTGCCTGAATTTGTCTAGACGTGTGATGATGCTCGATAAATTTTTAATCTCATTTTTAAATTCTGAAACATGTCGTTTAAAACATGCGCGGTCTTTACTTCTAAAACATAGCATGTTTCTTGTTTGCTTTTAAACCTGAAAATCCATATTGTGCTGTGAATATCTATTTTATGATTTACGTATGCGCAATGTTTAACGCAGAACATTTTTATCACTTAAAATATTCCTCTTTCCGCAACTATTTTTTTTTTTTTAGAAGAGAATACACAGGAGAGGCAGGACCTATTACTCAACAGAGTCCTATGTATTGGAAGTTTCACCTTTCTCTCCTTTGACATTAGGTAGGAAAGAAAGGATACCTGGAGCATCCTGACTGGTGGGGAAAGCCAATGACATAAGCCACCAATAACAGCAGGAGTGGTGGTATTTCATTAGGGTTTAACCCAACTACCACCTAAAAAAGACTATATTGAAAAGTTGTTGTATATTTATGATTTAAATTTAAAAAAAAACAAAGCGTCTGACATTCGGCTACAACTATCTATTTTACTATTGTTTTCCGTACATATTACTGATGACCTCTAAGTAGAATGAAACGCTTTTAACAAAAATGTTTATCTTTTAAAAGTTGTAAACAAGTGGGGGACGTTCATGCTCCTGAACCCCAAACACGAGGGCTAAGCGTCAAGTACAAGTCTGACTCTCAAAGCCTTAACTTCCTTGTTTACATTGCCTTCTTCTATATTAAAACTTGAGGACGGAAGCGTTAACCTTTTTAGCTCATGTTAGTGAATCATTTTAAGCTAAACTGAAGTACAAAAATATCTTTAAAACTTGAAACCTCTTTTAAAAACATGCAGCTCTGGTATATAAAAAACAAAGCATGGTTTTGTGATTTGAATTCTTCTGAACAATCAATCAGTTAAAGCACATATTGTGTTTGTGTTTTTAAAAATATTTTTCAGTATATTTATCGTATATTTTCTTTAGTTCTTCTAATCATACGATTAGTAACCATAGTAACATACACACTTCTGTCTGTCGTCATCGATGTTTTTAAATTGTTTAGCCGATTAGAGGCTCTTGTTGTATTCTGGCCGTCATATTTTATCGGCACGTGATTATTTCTTTCTTCTGCAACAAGCTCGAAATCACGATGGACCTTTTGATTTGTATCTTTTTGCATCACGTTCTCATTTCATATAAATGTATTTACGCAACTTATATATTGGAGCCTTACCGGATTGAGTGTTTTATACGTTTCTGACAAAAGACACATTTTTTCGACGCGTGATGCTAAAGATTTTTGAAGATAAGCCACGGTGACAGTTATTTTTACCATTTCTTACGTGCTTCCCTATTTGAGAGGTGATTTAAGTATAATTGAACTTTTTTTACTGTTGCAAGCTGTGATATTTAAGAGTTTGATGATTGATCTAAATATTTGAAATGTCAGATTTATTGTTTTTGTTATTGTTGTTATATTATTTATAGGCAACGAAATTGAAAAGTCCATCCATGACCATTAATAAGCAGGACTACGGGTCTCATTGGTGAAACACAGACTCGTCACCGTCAAACCAAGCATATACAAAGTCCTTTGTACACGAGCCTGCTCAAGAGTTTCAACTCGTGACATTGTTTAGCCGAATACTCTCCGTCTGCTGAGCTTTTAGACTCTTCCTCTGAGCTTTCAATTATCTTGCTGTAATATTTTTGCTCAACAGCGCGCATTGATGATCGTATCGGCGCTGTCAAATTTTCTTTTGTGTCATCTGAAATAATTATTTTTTTTGAAAGTTTTTTGTTATTGGTAGGCAAAAGTCTTTTTTGCCTTTTTGACTCTTTTTGTAGATCAACCTGCGTTTTTCCTCATCTTGCAATTTCAATATCGCAATTGCCTGCGAGCCGGTCATGTGTTTTGGCAATTCTACTCTTTTTTTCTTTTTTTTTTGTTGCGTTCGACGGTCAGATACTTTAACACAGTAGCAATTATTGGATCAATGGACGTATCCAAGCTATTCTGACTTGAAAAGTTTTGAAGTTCGATGTTAATTTTTTCATGTATGTATATATAGAACTTTAAAAGACAAAAAGTGAAATAAAAGTAAAAAGACAAACCTTTTGTCACGAATTGTTGATCTAGATTGACGTTTGATAATTGAGAACAATACAATGACATTATTTTATTATTATTATTAAAGGTTTATTCTGGAGTTACCATATACAATAATGGCTCTTCATCCCGTAGATACGCATAAAATTAATAAAATAAATGTTAAAAAACATGTAAAAAACATTCCAAACTCGAGTTCAACATTCGAAAAAATGTTATATTTTATATATGTTTTGGTGGTCGAAAAGCAGCGCAGTATAGTTTTTATACATGCTTGTAAATGAATATGAATTTCTTTAGCAGGAAGTCTTTCCAATAAAATAAATTAGTATATATGGTAAGTATATAGATATATGAACACGGTAACACTACCACCAGTCGAAAAAAATACTTAAATGTTAAAATTAAGTGAGTTTACGTTGTTATTATATGAAACTAAGCATTAATCTTCTTAAATAAATAAATATTTTCACATTTTGTCGTTTTTGGATGATTTTATTAATGTTTTAAAAAAGTGGTCGATAAGCGGCGATGGTCGAAAAGCGGCGACCTCCCTCTATTAGCATTTCAATATTTGTAATTCATTTGACAAACTTTATCATTATATGACGTAAATCTTGTATCTTAAAACTACCATTTCAGCTTCTTCTTTTTCTTTAGCTTTGTCATCTTTTTCTTTTTTGATTTTTTCATCATCTTTTAGAGTTTTCTCTGTTGATTCTTGTTTAGGAGCATTGACGGATGGAGCCATGTTTTTTGTTTTGCTGAGTCAAGTGCCTTGAACAAAAAGCTAATTCTGACTTAACACCGCGCCGTTTTCTAAGCAATGATGTTAACGCTAAGTCAAAAACCCAAAAAATCAAAAAACTAAAACTAAAATACATTCAAACAGTAACACAACTTAATTTTTACACATCTTTTATGGAAAATAAAATTAAATTCAGTTTTTAATTCTGTTTTTAGAACTGTAATTTGAAAACGGTCCGCACTCAGTGTGAAGGCATGTTTGTTCCACAAGTGTGGAATTGAAAATTAGCTTTTTACGTTTTTAATGAAAGGGTATTTGATATATGAATCCTGGTATTATATTTATTTAATATTTATTATATTCTCTGGAGTAGATTTCTCTTCCATGAAGTTAAAGGTGTCTTTTATGGCACGTTTATCATCCATAACTTTCTGAATCTTTTTAACTTGTCTTTCAATCATCTTTTGATAAAGTTCATCATTATAATTTGGATCATGTTCATCATTGCTTTGATTTGTTCGATGTTAAATAATTTTTTGTTCTCCATTATCCGGCGATAATGAGGGGAATGGCGTTCAGCTCTTAACCGAAAGGTTCTGGGTTCGAGACCATGCTATCACAAAGTTGTTTAGTGAGCGGTTATAAATAAACAACGACGTATTTCATCAAAAATAACCGTAGCACAAATGGGAGCAATTAAATACACTAAAACTACGGGTCGAGGAGGTCTTTATGATAATGCTTAATGAGCGTTCTGAGAGCCTCGTTAAAAAAACAAACAAACAGTAAGATATAATTATAAAACCGTAATAAAACACGTCCGAACTCGTTATCGCTTTGGAATGTGGACTGTCATTATTAAATAATTTTAAAAAATCTTCATTGATGCATATAAAAAAAACTTTTAAAAACAGAGAAATGGCATCGTTATCGAATCACGAAATTATTCACGCAACATACCATGCAACTGTGGTGCATTGTATAACCTGTTCGCATGCCTTTTCATCCGAACTACAACTATGTATTTTGTGAGGAAACCGTCGTATATTCCAGCAGAAGAATATGAAGAATCTGTTGATTTAAAACCACCGAAGAGTGGGACATTTTTGAGTAAAATCACACTTATCCCTAGTGCACTTAAAGTGAGGCTCCGCTAAATGGTAAGGTAATAACCTGGTAAATGGTACGGTAAACCTAGTAAATGGTACGGTAAACCTGGTAAATGGTACGGTAAACTTAGTAAATGGTACGGTAAACCTGGTAAATAGTACGGTAAACTTGGTAAATGGTACGGTAAACCTGGTAAATGGTACGGTAAAAACAAAAGTCACTTTGCGTGTCCTACTTACAGAGTCCTACTGCAAGTGGAATTTATAAAGAATTCTTAGTAAATAAACTTAAAAAAACAATGTCACATGGATTTTGACGCCTTCCTTTATGAATGAACCCTGATCTTATATTCAAACCAATTTATAACACAAAAACGGACTTATGTATGTTTAATTAACAAGTCTCTCGTAGTATTATAGACAGTTAAAATAAACTACGTAAATACTAATAAATATTAACTGCTAGAAACATTTACAATTTACAATTGTTGAATATATTGGCGAGCAGTGAAAAATTTTACGTAAAAGATTCCTTTTTCTATTTCCTCGCGATCTTTATAATGCTCAGCAGGAGGTTACTGTACCGATCAAAATCTTCTTCTTCGCATCACGAAGATCGTTAGGATTGTATCAGTTCATCTTCTTTCTAACATCATCATCACTAAGTCTCCTGAAGGGGGGCGCTCACCGCTTACGCGTGAAGTTAACTTAGAGTTATTCTGAAATCAATCAACTTCGATATTCTCACTTTGCAAGCAACAGTCTGTAATATACGTTTTGATGGAATGCTAATATTTCTTTGAAACGTCCGCATGCTAATATTTATATATAATAGATATATATTCTCAAGAACAACCTTATGTTCCCCAAAAACCGCCATTTGGAAGGAGGTAATTTGATATAGGGCTATAAACGTTTCTCGCTCTTCAAACCATTTCGAGTTTTCTAGTTACTGCTCTAAAAGCATCTGTCATTATGACTTTGTTGTGGAAAAGACCTGAGCAAGTTAGACCACGACTACAATTTTAGAAAAATCTGCGTCGACATTTTTGCAAGCATAATTTAACGTAAATTATTTATGATTAAAACATAAATTTCACGTTTATTTTGATACCAAGCCATTCCTCTCGATGTGAAGTTTCATATGATGCATGTATGGATGGTCACAGTTGACCTTGACAGGATGGAGATATGTGGCATTTCACAGTTGACCTTGACAAGATAGAGATATGTGGGATTTCACAGTTGACCTTGACAAGATGGAGATATGTAGGATTTCACAGTTGACTTTGACAAGATGGAGATATGTGGGATTTCACAGTTGACCTTGACAAGACGGAGATATGTGGCATTTCACAGTTGACCTTGACAGGGTGGAGATATGTGGGATTTCACAGTTGACCTTGACAAGATGGAGATATGTGGGATTTCACAGTTGACCTTGACAGGATGGAGATATGTGGGATTTCACAGTTGACCTTGACAAGATGGAAATATGTGGGATTTCACAGTTGACTTTGACAAGATGGAGATATGTGGGATTTCACAGTTGACCTTGACAAGATGGAGATATGTGGGATTTCACAGTTGACCTTGACAGGATGGAGATATGTGGGATTTCACAGTTGACCTTGACAGGATGGAGATATGTGGCATTTCACAGTTGACCTTGACAGGATGGAGATATGTGCAGCCATACTAGGAAAATAAACATGACAATCCTTGCAGATTCGTTAAAGTGAAGATTATGAGCTGTGTATTTATGTAAATATGTATTTTTAAAGATATTTACCAGTTATTTTTTGTGGAAGTCTCCTCATTAATGTTATGTTCTTATTCCTATCAATTAGTGAGAAAATGATTGTGTTGGGCATTAAAATAATGATTCTATTATTTAACACGTATTTAAGTAATAATGTTATATTGATGGCATACCGTAATGTATATACAATATTTGTAAGGCGAAACATTGTATATAATTACTACAAAAGACTTATTGTTTATTCGATGCAACCAGGATCCCTCAACCAGTTATATTTTTCTATGTATTTTCACTTTCGATTGCCGAATTCTGAAAATTAAAAACTTAAAAAACAGAATATAAAAAACAAACAAATTATATATATTCAAGAAGCTTATAATACATACTAATAGTAAAAATGAAATATGTATCAAATGACTGGTATCAGGTGGGTGTCTGATCACTTCTTGGAAATAAAATTATAAAAATATACATTTTGAGCAGAAAAGGGGTCGGCATCACAAACGGGCTGCTGCGGCTTTTAGGCCCCCAATCCCCCCTGGATCTAACCACTTTGACCGAGAATGAAGTTATAGCTATAAACAAGAACATATAGATAAAATATAATAATGTAATAAAAGTATATTATATAAATGGCTTTCTAATAAAGAAAACGTGCCCGGTGAATTGCCCCTTGGAAGATTGCCCCCCGTTAAAATTGGCCCCCAGAAGATTTTCCCCCGGTGAATTGCTTCCCGTTAACATTGCCCCCCCCCCCTGGAAGATTTCCTGTCGGTGAATTGCCCCCCGCTGAAATTGCAGAATGGCATATATACCTACAATGGGAAAAAGAGAAGAACAGAATGTAGCAATTGATATGATTTTTAAACATGTGTCTAGACAGGTACCTTAACAATAAGCAGGAATTTTGCGTCAGAAAAAATACTGTCAAAAACGTCAAAACTGTTAAAAGATGGGTAAATGTATGTATTCAAAAAACATCTTGGAAATGACTTGACATCATGGGAATGTGTTGATAGAAGAAAAGGACATTGTAAAGCCAAACTAAAGCTAACAATAATAGATCAAGTTGTGGAATAAATCAATGAACATACGCATGCTTCATTGCAAGTAAATTGTGAAGATAAAGAAGTTAAAGCGGGAATTAAACGTCGAGCAGAAACATCAAACGATCCGAGTCGTCAAATTTTAGCTGCGGAACTTGGTGGAATAGCAGAAAGCGCAGCTGTAAATTTGCCTTCCATGGATGCAATGCGTAGAAATATACGTGCTGCTCGCCAAGAAAGAAATATACCACCGCAGCCAATTAATTTCGCCGCAATACCAGTTATTCCTCAAGTTTATCAGCTCACTGAAAATGGTGGCCAATTTTTATTACATGACAGTGGAGTTGCGGATCCGGAGAGAATATTGATATTTTCATCTCAACAGGCCATCCAGTTTCTTTCGAATTCTGATCATTGGTTTGCGGATGGAACCTTCAAGGTATGTCCGGAAATTTACTTTCAAGTATATACTGTACATGCAGAACAAAATGGCCGTACTTTTCCATGTGTGTTTGCACTACTTCCAAACAAGAGAGAAGCCATTTACACAAGGTTTTTCCAAGAAATTTAATATAATGAATGGAAATGATCCAGATGACATATTAGTCGATTTCGAAAAATTCTGCAATTAACGTTGTTTCCAACACCCGGCCGCAAATTGAAATAAAAGGTTGCTTTTACCATTTATTATGTTCGAACGTGTGGAAACACATCCAAAACTTAGGTTTACAAGTACAATACAATGCCGATCACGATTTTGCTTTGCATCTGAGGATGGTTTGTGCAATAACCGACAAATACCTAATTATCATCCCTGCGCATGCTTATAAAGAAAAAATATAGATTCTCTGCGACGAATTCGTCTAGTGGAAATCAGCCTTAACAGGTTTTGAAAATTTATTTCATTTTGAGCATACTATTCAGTTTTGCAACTTACAATAAGCCTGTTAACAGTCAGTGAAACTAGGTCGGTGTGAACACACTTGTGCGACCGCTTTGTGTTAAAAGCAAACTTTTTAGAGCAGCAGGGGGGGGGGGGATTCTCCGGGGGGGCAATTCTCCTGGCACGACAAATTTGATGGGGTGGGGGCAATTCACCGGTGGGCAATCTTCCAAGGGGCAATCTTCTGGGCGGCAATTTTAATGGGGGGCAATTCACCGGGGGGCAATTTTCCAGGTGGCAATTTACCGGGGGGCAATCTTAAAGAAAATACCACTCGAACGTGTTTTGTAAATTTTTCTTTTTCCGCCACTAACACACGCGCGCGAGATATCATGATAGAACCGCATAAATTAGAATATGTTTCTGCATAATTATAATAATTAAATAAGCTTCGGAGAAGACCTGACTTGCTGAGTAGGAATTAGTCGCGACCAATTCATGCTTGGTTTGTTTTGATTTGGATGAACTCATATACCGAAATGCATTGCGTGGTCGACAATTTTGGGAACGGCCAAATTGGTCATTCGTGAAATAACAAATGTTAGCGCTAATATGCTAATTGCTAATGAAGAAAGAACTTCTATCAACAATTATTAATCTATCTAACAACTATTAACGTTAATATTATTGCGTTAATTCAAAGTAGCTTTTTCTTCGAACACGAGTATCAAATAAACATTTCAATCGGAAAATGTGAATGAGTGATAGGACAACGGGGATAGGATGTTGAAATGGTGTCTCAAGAACAAATTGAAGATGATTAATTCTTTCTTTCGTTCTAAGCGTATCCACCGTGGTACGTGGAGACACGTAGCAACAGGAAAATGGAAAAGAATTGACTACATCTGTACCAGTAATTGGGTTCATAAGCTGTTTAGATCATGCAGAGTATTTATTGGACCATCAAAGCAGTTCGATTCAGACCACAGACTTCTTGTTATGGATATCTTATTCCCATCTACAAAACGTAGAGTAAACCCGAGAACAGCAAAACCAGCTTTGGATTTTCAAGCACTTCGAAGAAATTCTGCATTGCAACAGAAATTAACTGAGCATCTTGACAAAAAGTTAGCAAACATTGAAGGCCTAGATATGAACAGTCTAAATGAGTCAATTGTGAATGCTGTGCGTAGTGGTCTAAAGGAAGCCTGCCCTACGATAGACCTCGTGAAGAAAAAAAAACCATGGGAGGAGGAAATCTTACAACAGAAAGTGGGAGAACTCAAAAAGTCATATTCTTGTAAAAGTACTAGAGTATTACAAAAGGAGATAAAAGAAAGAACACTGCAACTAAAGAATGAATACTACACAGAATTAGCGAATAACATCAATTCTGTTGCAGAGAAAAACAATTTGCAATGGCCAAAAAGTACACAGCAATAAAGAAAGGATCCAAACTGTCAATTCCGAACAACAAACTAAAAGATCATTTCCAGAAACACTTTGCAGCAAAAACTCCTGCTCTAGTAGTACCACCAGAACTAGAAAACCCTTCAGAATATCCACAATTTGATGACCCAAAGATCAGCATCAAAGAAGATCCACCAGACAAAGATGAACTAGAAAAAGTGAACAAAACCTTCAAGAACAACAAGAGCTCGGGTACCGATAAGATGAAGACGGAAGGTGTTAAATACAACTCTAGTGAACACTTCATGAATGTCCTCTTGGCTTTGTTTAGACTCATATGAACCCGAATTGCAGTCCCTATAACATGGTTGCACTCGTCTATCACATGTCTTTTCAAGAAGGGTGTAATGAGTGATGCCAAGAACTATCGAGGTTTATCAATTGGTGCCAACATGAGTCGGATATTTTCGAAAGTTATTATCAACAGACTAAAAGAGGCATATGAAAGTCACATTAGTGAGGCAAAATTTGGATTCCGACGGAACCGGTCTATCACTGATGCAATCTTCATCTTAAGGACAGTTATTGACAAATACGAAGGAACTCTCATTGCTGTTTATATAGATCTCACAGCAGCATACAATCATATACCAAGAGACTTTCTGTTTAGAGTTCTCAGACTCAGAACAGGAGCTCACCACTTCATTACAATTCTCCATATAATGTACGAGGGAACAACAGCCTCAATACTTGGTATGAAGGAGAAATTCAACGTATTAGTTGGTTGTAGACAAGGAGGCCAGGAATCCCGTGTATCTTCAATTACTACTTTGATTACGTGCTCAAAGTAGCAGCCGACGAAATTGACAAACAGTTTCACACCAATGCTCTAATCGTAAACAGACAGCTACAGGACCATTGAGAGGGGTAGAGATCATTCGATGGATTTTATATGGTGATGACTTGGTTTTGTTCTGTAAGAATATTACTGAGGCCGAGAAGATCTTGAATATAATCAATAATACATGTAAGCGATTCGGTCTCACAATATCCTTTAAGAAAACCAAAACACAAGTCTTCAACAACAGCGAATTAGCAGAGTTACCATCGTTATTCTCAATTGGTGGAAATGTCATAGAAAACGTTAGTGAGTTCATGTACTTAGGTCAGATCCTTAGCAACAAGAACTATGCATCTCCAAAGCAGTTGGGAAATTTCATAAAATGGGTAATGTGTTCAGAGACCACAATATCAATATGAGAACAAGGCGTAAGATTCTAAAGGCGTGTGTAAGATCGCGGCTCATCTATGGAACTCAATCGCTGTATGTTCATGAAAAAGACCTCAAGAAGCTGGAAAGCACATGGATAGAGTTCTTAAGACATCTTGTGAAAGGAGGGTAGGCAAGACACCATCAGCCATCAGGAAATGTGGAAAGAGAGTAACGTTTTAAATATAGAAATACAGATATAATCTCGATCACCAAGACGAACTGCTTGTACAATGTTGTCCGAGCCCAATATCTCAAATATATTGGCCACATATGCAGATGTGATAACAGCATGATGACGAAGAAAATGCTATTTGCAAAATCCAAGAGACCATACCACCGAGATCCCTGGATCAATATTTCAAAGATGTTGGATGTTTCTTCGAAGCAGGCAAAGAAAATGACGCAGGAGAAATTCGGTTTTGCGGCGTTCATTGGATGTCGATTCAATGGCGCAACTCCATGGCACCTAGAGTGCTGAAGGAGGACAACACAGACAGACAGACAGTGTAAAAATGAAATATCCATCGAATAATCGATTTATTTTTATTACTCCAATTAATTCGAAATACAATTGCAACCATTTTATTGGCCTGAAAGACACTTGACATTTATCTAAAACAATAGCTATTAATTTTAAAGTTAGCTGAGTTGGTAGACCGCTTGCAATTTTGGATTTCTGAGTTGCGAGTTTAAATCCTTCCGGTCTCGCTGACTCAGCGAATGAGTAGATTTCAATGCGGCAAAGTACGGGTGTTGGTGGTAGGAGTAGCGCCCGCTTCAACAGTTACACCCAACGTCTTGCGCTAACGAAAAGGGGATAGACACCCTTGTTTACCCCCATTACTAACATTAGATTTAATTCGGACAAAACTATCTAAGAAACTATCAGGAATGAGGAATTGAAAAACATTTAGAGTTAACGTGAGTTCCAGTTATCGGGATTATACTGGAAATACCCGTTATATAATTCAATCACCTCTTTATTCGTCATAGTAATATGGAAAAAACGGCTACCTGACAAAACACCCCAAAACAAAACACAAATTTTTACTACCGTAAATGATCGATTATTTAAAAATTGAAAATTTTAGGGGGTGTTTATTCGAAAGGGGCGTTTAATTAAGAGGGGCATTTATTTCAAAATGCAAAAATTTGGATAACGAAACTTTTTTCTGAAATGATATTATGAGTCACATGCAAGCAGACGACGGTTAAATGACATTACAACTTTACTGTTGAAACTTTTAGTTGGACATGTTCCAATAGAACAATCGCGGTTAATTTTTCAATTCCTTGAAGCTGCCAAAACAAACGTTGTCAACGTTGGAAAGTGGAAAAAGAAAACGGGAAATTGGCTTTGGTGGTACCTGGAAAATATGTCGCTCGGTGCGAGTATGGAAAAATGGCGAGCGTGTTATGCGACAAGCTGCAAGAAATAAAAGAAAAATACACCATTTTGAATGGAGCTTTGAAAAAGACGAAGCTCAAAATTGTAAGTTTCCACTGGAAATAAATATAGCATTTTCCTAACAATAACCTAACATTACTTATTTCTCCTTCTTTGCATGCCTATTACAGGAGGAGCGTTCACTCTTTTTAGAAAAGGGGGGGGGGCGTTTATTCGAAAAGGTCGTTTATTTACCAAATCAATTTTTACACGGGGGCGTTTAATCGAAAGGGGCGTTTAATTGGAAGAGGGCGTTTAATCGATCATTTACGGTATTTAAGTTGTTCATTGGTGTAAGTTCTGTACCCAGTGGGCACAAGATGTTTTTAAAACGTTTAAATTCGGTTTATTTTACGATCGGACGTTTAATAAACGTTTTATAATACACGTTTATTTGACTAATTATTTAAAAACGTTTATTGCACGTTTTCTTTTACTGTGATTATTTTTAGATTCTTATTTTTATTTTGTAAATATTATTACTAATGGGAAAGTATAATCTTGTGTGTTCAAAAATATTTTTTTTTAATAAAAAACGTGTTTGGAAATCCCAATTCCACAATGGAGGAGTGTTATTTATCTATTTTTATGCTCCGATGATTTGCCCACTTGATTTTTGTAGCTAGCGAAATCACTTTGTGTAAATTTTACCCGCACGTAATTAAAAAAACCATGTTGTCGATTATTACGCATCAAAATTAATCACAGTGTTACTTGGACTTTATTGTTGTCGTATGATATGCCAGCACTTTGTATAAAAAGAACACTTTGTAATTAAATGTGAAAAATTCACAAGTGAATTCACACGTGCCGAAAGCGGTCTCGGTTGTATTTATTTTTATATGTTTTGATGTTATACGAGATTTTATACAGAATTTGTTGTTTTTGAAAACGGTTTTTATACCAAAATGTTATATTAATTAGGTTAGGAAATTGCAATTAATATGTTATCTCCGTCTCAATTAGCTGTTCTTTTCATTTGTGATAAAGCTCTAAAGTACAAATTTTATTTTTCTCTTTTCTTTTGGATAAAAAAGTGTATATCGTTGAATTTTTCTTTGTTTCTACAGTAGTTCTGTCTCTTTGACGCGTCGTTCTATTCAACGCCCACCCTAAAAGCTAAAAAAGTTTAAGTAACGCCAAGAACGTTAAAAAGCGCATTTACTGTAATTAAATCAGTGAAAAGTTGTGTTGTCAAGTCTCTTGTTCTGCGTTGATTTAGTTTTAGCTCCATGTTAAATCATACGAACAATCTTCTCAGGAAAACACAGACGTTTTTACAGGTAAATCACATTTTGAAACAAAACGACTTGTAATTGCTGCGGAGGCCAGGGACTCCTCTCCACTTCTTTGCAGTACAAAATTCAGGTGTGAGGGAAATAAAGGCTACGAACCCCCCCCTTAACGGTTGAACACCAATTAGATACTTGTTTGATCCCCCACTCAAATCGTAATTGTAAAAGAAATAAAAAAAATAAAAACAACAGTTTATTAAACAATAGTTAGCATAACTGCAAACTTGTCACTTTGTCATAAGAATTTCAACGTGATGATATGAATGAGCATGTTGAAACAGCATATATATAACTTGCATTGTTGAAGGGTCACCCTTTGTAGTACCCTCGCCTCTTGAGACTATATTTCTCCACCCCTCCTGTTATAAAGGTATATAATTATTATTAAAACCTATCCAGTAATAGGGATTTGAGAGTTTAGGTCTACCTTGTCACATCGCCCACTCAGCCTAGTCTATGACCAACTCAGGTCAGCAGCAACAGGGTTAGGGTTACATTAAAGTGTTTTTTGCAGGCCGAGCTGGGCCAAGTTGACTGGCAAGCAGGGATTTATATAATTTGCTACAGAGGAATTTGAGTTTAGATCTAACACAGTGTAGATCCAATTGAAAGACGCCTATATATTGGTGTATACTACATACTCTGCCCAACGGACATTAAACCAATAACGATGATGATGATTGATAATAACAAAAATAATAATAGTGTAAGAAATTCATTGTTAAATTCTACGAAATCCTTGAGTAAAAAACCAAATGTTAACACAGAGCAATACACATTAAATAAATAGATAATGAATATTTATAATTGTTTATTGTAAATATATAGTCTGGGACAAACACAACAAAACTGTACCATACTAGTACTTCAATAATTGTACTTTTAACAAAGTCATTTGGTAACTGTCCTGTGCTTAACACAGTCATAAGGATTTCACTCAACGCTCCATTAATAAATGAGCAAGTAAATTATTTCAGGTTAATTATATTAAGATAAGTTTCTTAAAATGTGACGCTCAATTTTTTTCCGCTTTCTCCTTAAAAGTTTCTTCAAATTAAATATTTTTGATTTGTAGTATTTTGGCAACATGCATGCATTTTGACACTGCAATTTTATTCTGTTCTGTTTTGGTAGTTCTATGAAATTTATTGATTTTTGCCATTAAAGATATTTAAAAAATCACAAAGTACAACCGATATCCTTAAGAACAATTCTAAGCTTTGAGTTTCTTAAATGCCCACAAAAAGTGTGCTTCACATTTCAAATTACAAAATTAAAGAAAAATAATTTTTAAAAAATATAAAAATATTTTTTAAATAAAAAATAATAATATTAATGAAGGAAAAGGCTTGAATCCAACCTTCTTGATATCAACCTTCTGGGTCAAAACATCAAACAATAGAATATTATAGGCATAGCTTGTATTTACATTCTGAATGAAACTTTCCTTTCCTATTGGTATGCGTAAATTATTAAAATTTGCTGTATAGCTGAAAGATTGTGCTGGGAATAGATTTCTTTTAAGCTGAATCAAAATATTTTATATATACAGGTTCTTTCACAAAAATGAGTAACACATAACTAGATAAATGTATTAGTATGGGACTTATTGTATCAAAGAAAAAAAAAGCACGGGGTAAGAAGATGGCTCCCACTAGCTCAATTTAACGCATTCATTGTTCTTGTTAGAGGTCACTCACTTTAAATTTCTCCATGGTCCCATTTTCTATATTTCGCACACATTCTCGCATACATGATATGAATAAATCTCGCTAATCAACACTTTTATACTTATATCTTCTGTTATCCCTAGGGTAATTACTTTGTTTTAGTTTGGATACTATTTGTAATGTGCCTCTCGCACACAAGTATAGCAATATATTAATTTATATAGATAAAATATATTTAAATTTTCTTCGGAACTTATTTACTTTATCACAGTTTGTTATATATATTTATTCTGAATAGTTTTTTATTTTTATTGTACATTGTGTTGAGAAAAAATATGATTGATTGATATTCTCTTTCACATTTTTCTATTTTTTATTAAAATTGTGTATTTTAAAATTTTAACACTGATTATGTACCGTGACAGATAGTTAGTTTTGGTTTTAGTTGAACGGTCGTCGAAGCCCAAACAAATTGAGGCAGCTAAGCAAATTGAGAGAAAGTTTTCTATCAAGAAACCGGTAACAGCCAACCAAGCAGAGGAAGAAAAACCACAATCTTCTCCGCCTCCTGTGACAACAAATGTTGATAATCAGCCTGAAAACTTGTAAGTTTCACTAAGTTCTGAATGTCACAATGAACGTTTCATTTCTTTTTACAGACTCGAAAAACATGATGAAAGGACGTTGAGTTACAAGGAGGCAGCTCAACTGAAACCAGTGACGCCAGCTGACATGTGGAAGATTGCAAAAGACACTAGCAATACTGTCAAAATTGATTTGAAACCCACAACGAGTCGAAAAGGATGGAAAACTATACGGTTGTTTGTTTCATCAACATTTAAAGATTTTCACCAGGAGAGAGAAGTTCTAATAAAAGAAGTTAGTTGCACAGCAGCTGTCTTCTTAACAAGAGTTGTTTTAACCCTATAGGTTTTCATTGCTAACACAAAATATTTGAAATCCATTTCATAGACACTACTTCGGCACTATTTTCGCCATATCTTCATGCTTGTCAATGAATTGCATAACAGAAGTTTATTTTCACGGACATCGTTTTAAAGCCGGTTTCAATATGTATAATTTATGAATGTTGTACTGAAATGATATTTTTTCAGGTTTTCCCTGATTTGCGATTATGGTGCGAAGCTCGAAAGCTACGACTCATCGAGTGTGATTTACGATGGGTAAGCGAGACATGAATGTTTGAAATATAAATATGGAATTTCGAATAAGTTTACTTGTTGTATTCTTGATGAGTCTGATCCCATCATCCTTCATTTTCTCCTGAAAATTAATTGAATTGTCAATGAAACAGAAGTAACTTCTTTATAAACTTTATTAATTATTTGTTGATATTTTATTATGAATAGTTTATAGAATCGACAGAAAAGATCACACTAACTAGAACCAAAGAAAAGTAGATCTTCTTAAACTGGTGACAATAATAAAGATTGTTTCTGAGAAAAGTAGATCTTCTTAAACTGGTGACAATAATAAAGATTGTTTCTGAGAAAAGTAGATCTTCTTAAACTGGTGACAATAATAAAGATTGTTTCTGAGAAAAGTAGATCTTCTTAAACTGGTGACAATAATAAAGATTGTTTCTGACAGATTTTATTCTGTAGGGAGTACCAAAGGACTCGACAACTGAAGACACAATAAACATTTGCCTTAGTGAACTTGATCGCTGTTGCGAAGATAACACTGCACCTTTTTTTCTAAATTTGGCTGGGTAAGTGAGACATTTGTATTCGTTATGTGATTGCAGATTCTTTAGTCTTATACGTAAGTAATTCAAACATTTTTAGTTGATTAAGAGATTATAATATCTCTGAACACACTCTCCTTTTTTGTAAAATTAAATTTCAATGAAATTCTTTCTTTGCTTTGTTTTCTTTCAATCTTTTAAGGTGCTTTTTTTTTACAACCGATTAATATTTCTTTTCCTGGTTGGCAGATTATGTATATGAGCCTACAGTGGGAAATATTGATTTGTGCATGAACGTATAACACACATTTTCTGAATCACTACCCATGTCTCATGTGCTACAACAGAATATTCATTTCCACCTTATAGCGATTCAATTTAAATTTCATGAACAGAAAAATGAGGCCCTTGCACAAATGCAATGCTGACATAAAAAGTAGAGTACAAAAGTGTCATTAGTGTTTTATTGGTAGTATTTTTATAAACTAAAGAAAAATAAATATAGATTTAAATATATAACTTATTATAATTTGCCATGGGTTTATGGAAAATGGATCATGGGATCTTCCGGTCACACATTTAAGATTTGTCAGGTTTATTTTATACTGGTAGCAAGGGAGAACAAAATGCCTTCTTGCTTAATACTGACCGATATGATTTTTTAGGAAAGGTAGTTCTGTCTGATAGAAATAATAGAAGTAAGCTACTTGTAATAAAATTGAAAAAACAAATGCCGTTAAATTTTATTTAGTGACAGAGCGGGGTGGATACCAACTTTCGAAGATTTTTCTTTCAACTTAGCATCACAATATGGATGGATTTATGGACTGTCTGTAACCGAGATGGAAATTGTGCATGGGGCATTCCGTCAACTAAACCCTAATGGTGAAAACCTTTAGAACTCATTTACTGAATGTTTTTTAATGTTTTATTCTTTTCAGCTTTGTTTCTTTTGCGTACATTGAATCAAAAAGAAGAAATCCCTCAAGCCGTTCATATGGATTATATTAATGAAGATCCGTTTTTAAAAGAGAAGCTATCAACAATGCGAAACGTCATCACAAGTACATTCCCTGTACGCTAAGATTCTGAATAACTTCTTGACTCCCAATAGTACTTATTTGCAAAAACTTCCCTTCTTGTCTTCCTTTGCTGTTCTTTAACTACCATGGTTATATTTGTTTACATGTTCTGGTTATACTGGGTGGATGATACATTGCGCAAACAATAGCAAAGTTTCGTTGTGTAGAGAACTTCTCCAGAAGAACTTAATTAAGCATCAGGCTGAATAAAGAAATATTATTATTATTACACAAAACTAATATTGCCATCTTCTCTCTTGCACCAATTTTCTTTGCTCTCTAGTTGGTCTTTTTTCTTCTTTGTTGACGATACAAATATTCAGCCATAATTAAAAGATACTATCCAGTCTTTTACAAACATATATTAACAGCTAAACAAAAATACTTCACTAGTTATTCTTCATACTCATATCTTTAGTCATTAGAGTTGCTTCATAAATTATTGCTGGAAAAGTTTGCAAAACAAAAAGTTTGTTTTTATATAAAAAAACCTAGCTGGATTGCTGCAGCCTATTACAGACACAAGCAAATCTAGCCTGTCCTCAAATATAGCTACTTCATCAATTAAAGTTTTTTTTTATTTAACAAATATATACATATATATTTATTTAGGAGACTAATGTGAAACATTACAATGTTACTTGCTCGAAAGTTGAAGAAACGAACGATTGGATATTCAAAAATCTCTCGGGTTCAACGTCCGAGTTTTCCAATATGGTGTGTCTTTTAAATCTCTCTTATAAATACTATGCTTACATGTGCTTTTGAGACAACTTCACTGGATAATTGAATAACACCCGTGATAAACTGAACAATATCCAGGAGTAATGATAATAACACCCATGATAAACTGAACAATATCCAGGAGTAATGATAATAACACCCATGATAAACTGAACAATATCCAGGAGTAATGATAATAACACCAGTGATAAACTGAACAATATCCAGGAGTAATGATAATAACACCAGTGATAAACTGAACAATATCCAGGAGTAATGATAATAACACCCATGATAAACTGAACAATATCCAGGAGTAATGATAATAACACCAGTGATAAACTGAACAATATCCAGGAGTAATGATAATAACACCAGTGATAAACTGAACAATATCCAGGAGTAATGATAATAACACCAGTGATAAACTGAACAATATCCAGGAGTAATGATAATAACACCAGTGATAAACTGAACAATATCCAGGAGTAATGATAATAACACCCGTGATAAACTGAACAATATCCAGGAGTACTGATAATAACACCCGTGATAAACTGAACAATATCCAGGAGTACTGATAATAACACCAGTGATAAACTGAACAATATCCAGGAGTAATGATAATAACACCCGTGATAAACTGAACAATATCCAGGAGTACTGATAATAACACCCGTGATAAACTGAACAATATCCAGGAGTACTGATAATAACACCAGTGATAAACTGAACAATATCCAGGAGTACTGATAATAACGCCAGTGATAAACTGAACAATATCCAGGAGTACTGATAATAACACCAGTGATAAATTAGCACAATGTATCTGCATGATTGGAATTATTTACAGCAGAGAAGATGTGCAACTCTTGAACTTAGCTCTTCTCACCATTTTTTTAACACATGTAATGATTTTCTGTCACAAACTCAACTAACTATGAAACATGTTTCAGCTGGGATTCGATTTGTTTGAAACTAATTAAGTTAAATATTATCTTAATTTATATTATTATTTCTTTTTAATTTTCATCTTTTTTAGGTGTATGATTTCTTTCAAAAACGTATTGAAGAGCTTTACCCGCTAGATCCAAGCCCCCAAGATCCTCTTCTATTGCAGAAAGAAGCTCACGAGGTCAGGATGTTAACAAGAGTCTTATTCATTTTTTCCTTTTATATAATGATAAACAAAATGAATGGGTGGTTTTTAAGAATGTTTTGCAAATCACGTTACCAAGCAATACCTGTACTAATTATATACAGATGTGAGACAAAACAATCCTATTTTTAGATATTGTTTGTTTTGTAGATGTTTCTAGACAGCAGGTCATCATGTGTTTTGGGACGAGACGCTCTTTTAAAACAGGTGACATTAAAAGTGAATTGTTTATTTAGTATATGCAGTTCCAGTTCTATGCCATCCTTTTCTGTAAACATTGTTCCAATCATCAAATAGAGGTGTGACTTTTTAATAACATC
The DNA here is from genome assembly GCA_963930725.1 of Candelabrum cocksii. Classification (NCBI taxonomy): domain Eukaryota; kingdom Metazoa; phylum Cnidaria; class Hydrozoa; order Anthoathecata; family Candelabridae; genus Candelabrum; species Candelabrum cocksii. Next base: position 1,134,231 of record OZ005677.1, on the reverse strand, counting down.
TTCGCATAACTTCTGCTTCATGCAAAACAGCGTTTTAATACAAATATCTTATATGTGATCATCGTATATGTGTGAGAACTTCTTTTTAAAAACTGCATGTACCTTAATAATGTAAAAAAAAATTTTACTCCAGTTGAAGAAATGTTTTTTCCTCGCATCAGATTGAGGACTATGTAACTCATGGCAACCCAAACCCAAATATGCGACCTCCTCTCCTTGTTGTCGGAACGGCAGGCGCGGGAAAAAGTGCATTGATGGCAAAGAGTGCCCATAATGCTACTTGTTTAGCTGAAGAAGGAAAAATTACAAATATGAGGTTTGTTGTAATATTCGTAGAGCTGTATTTAATCATTCTAACTGATTAGAAGAAAATCATCAAGATTGAATGTCTGAAATCTTTTTCTCGATAACAAATTTCTTAAACAGGTCATCTATCGACCTTTATGAATGACGTCTATTTAATGAACGTCTTTGTGAAAAGGAACATGTAATGATTAAGTTAATGGGAAGCAGCGATAACTTGACGTGAAAATATTTCCAAGCTAAATGAAAACTACATTGGATATGAAAAACAAAATTTGGCATTTAATGAACTTGGTTAGTTAATTTAGAAATAAGAAGTTTTGCTACTTGTTGTGAAGTGAGTTATTTTCATTTTTTAGCAGCTCAGAGAAGTGTCATGTTTTCTATCATTTTGTTGGCGCCACTCCTCGCTCAACTGATCTTGCATCTTTCCTACAACGTTTGACGAAAGTGTTGCGACCAGACTCTGTATGTATTAGTTGCATTGATTTTCAGCTTCACTCGGTCTGTTAATGTTACACCTGTCTTTAGCATGCAGTTTATTTAAAATCTTTTTTGTTATTTCTTTATTTGTGGCCACGCATGTTATTCCATTTGTAAAGAATTTGAATAAACATTTTGGTAATTCTGAAGAAAGTTCTTAACACAAATAACCATTTCCAAGCAACACCAATACAAACAACATCTCCACATGACGAGACAAAATCCTACTTTATGTTTTTAGATGCACAAGTTTTTCATTGATTCTGATAATGTATTGTCTATTCATTCAATTTGACTAAAAATGTGATTAAGAAAAAGTAGCTAATTTGCTAGAATAGAAAATCCACCAAAAAAAAATAAACAGATAAAGCAAATATTGAAATCATTGAAAATCTCATCCATTAAGAAAACAACGCTAATGTTGATATTGTTTTTGAATCACTGCTTATAGAAAGAGGTTTCAACAGATCTGGACACGTTGATCAGTTTATCGTACAACCTCATGGAGAACCCTCTCACCCACCCTGTCATTGTTTTCATTGATGCTGTCAATCAGGTTAGTATTGATAACTGCAAAAGATAATTAGCTTTACAAAGCTAACTCAACATTAAAACAAACGAATAACTTCAGTAAGCCTTGCAATATGACTAAAACATGTCGATAAAAATGACATTACACAATGTAATATAGTATTTGTGATAAATCCACCGTTAAAGTTGTTTGGGAAACTGATTCGAAGATTTCCGTTATGCAACATTTAAGTCAGCTTTTTATTTTTTTTATATTTTTATATTTTCATGTCCATAAAAAACAAAAATCGCAAAATCGGTGTAAATATACCTTTGGGTGTGATATTTATTTGGCGTGGCTCTCAGGCCCTGAAATAAGAATTTAGAAGACGTCGGACATGATGTCCGGCATGTTACACCATCTCACCGGACATCAGATAATCACGGCGGACATGAGAAAAAAATTTCCCCGCTCGCCGGCACGTACGCCAACCTTGATATAGGAACGTTCGTGTACGTGTTTTTTTTGCGTACACCAGATGTTTTTAACTATTATGTATGTGTAATAAAAGATTTTTTTGGTTTTATAGACGTATTTCTATGACGTACGCATTTAGAAAAACGTGGTTTCAGTTATAAAAATCTGAGCATGCTGTGTCTACATTCTAACCCCCTAATGACCTGGCGTGTCAAAGAAGCCGTCATATCGCAGTAACCATTTGGAACTATGCCACAAGTTACTCATCCCTAAAGGGACCAGTCACTACACTAAAGTGTAGATCCTAGACGATACATAACTACTTTTTCACTGCGGCAGAGGGCGGACCAATGCTGGAATGGCATAAAGCAATCAGCACATTGGAGAGAAGCTCGTATTAAGATATAACATATATTAAGATAAGACATTTATGTTGGTAAAGTTAATATTAAATCATGCGGATAAAGCATGGTTACGGAGGGGAAAATCTTCAGGGTAACAAAGAACTTAGCTGAGTGATTAATGTTTTAATTATACGACGTACGTACGTCACAATGATTAACAAACACATTGCAAGGAGACATAAAAATGCGGCAAGGGACAATGAATTAAATTAAATCAAATGACAAATTATTCAGTGCAAAACATAAAAATTACGCAAAAAGGTACGCGAAACAGTAAAAATTGTATTCGCGTAGGCAACAATTTTAATAATGAGAAGACTGTGATATGTGCCGTGACGTATTTTCACTAGCGAAATACAGCTTTAACAAGTTAAAATACGACGACTTCTTCAGTGATAACGATGTCTTCTTGAAATTAGGAAAAAGTGCGAAGTTAACCCGTTAAACCTAGCTGTCGTGTTTTTCTTCAGAGTCTACTGCATGTTTATTGATTTTGTGTCTTTTCATTGTTTTTGTAAACAAAACTGAATGTTTCGTTGTGGTTTGATCTTTTTTTCTTCCATCGAATGCAGCATAGTTCTTCTGCATTTGTTTGTCTCTAAGATGAATGGAACTTTTAAACAACTGCAAGCAGTATCGCGTGCAGTAAACATGTCTGTCGGTTTTCTTTGAAAATCTTACATTTTTATATTTTACGTTACATAACAAATTTTTTTAAATGTTTAATTGGTAACGTTAACTTTCCTGAAAATGAAAACAAACGTAGTTTTCTTCACATGATATTCTTACATGAAAAGTGATAAAATATAATATAAATCAATAAAGATGTGGTCATCACGGAAGAAAAAAAGTCATCGCTCGTGAAAATTAAAGCATGCAAGCGCCTAATCACTCGCGATATTCAATGATGGCGTGTGCCAGCACTTGCGAGTGCGATCGTTAGTTATTTTTTGATCGAGTTATTTTTAAACAGACAATGGTATTGACGTCACAATTGCATAACATTAGAATGTGCGCACGTGAACGTTAGTGCGATGTTTTCAAAAGATGTTTTGCAAAAAGAAATAAATCAAGCTGATAAACGTAACTGTTATTTTTTAAATATAATATTTTAAACGATTTTATTTACAAAAAATAACAACAATGTATTCTTATTTTAATAACAATTATTTGCAAAGTTGAATATTACACATCGGACATTATGTCCGATGTAAAATGTGTATATACCGGACATCTACCATTGAGTGCCGGACAATGTCCGATGTCCGGCACTTATTTTAGAGCCTGGGCTCTAGCAAATCTGTAATTAGGTTAGTTATTGAAGTTTTGAATGCTTAATAAAAATTGCATCCTAATAAAATTTGCTACTTCTGTCTATCAAAGATTGATGAAGACAAACAGCAGTACCTAAATCGCTGGTTACCAGAGAAACTGTCAGCAAACGTACGAGTCGTCATATCGACAATTGAATCAACAACCAGTCACCAGACAATACGAACATTTAAAAACGCACCGAAAGAGATCATCTGTGGACCTTTGTTAAAAGATTCAAGGAAGGTAACATACAATTTAACTTTCTCAACCTAACCATGTCAATATGATTGTATTTATTGCCACCCCTGAAAAATATAGATAGTGTTTTATTTACCTGCAAATTATTTGTGAAACAAAGGTCTTATAGACACATAATTTATAATACTCGCCACATTCATTTCATCATCTTTTTTCAGCTGATAGTGGAGAACATACTTCGCATCTACAATAAACGATTGGATGATGAACAACTCGAAATGCTTCTTAATAAAGTTGGCTCATCGAATCCTTTGTGGCTTACTCTGGCTTGCGAAGAGTTACGAGTGTTTGGCAAGTTCGAAGCATTACTTGATAAAATTAAGGAACTACCAGATGATTTGATTAGGTGAGAGAATCTTCCAATGAGTAGCTTTTTGTCTGGGTGTTGATGGTAGATGTGTCACCCACCCTAACAGTTACGCCCTGCACCCTAATGAAAGATGCGCTATCTTTATTGTTGTACTTACACCTATATAACTTATTACGCTTGATTAGATGAGAAAAGTCACAGGTTACGCTGGTTTGAACATATATTTTATACTGTGTGTGGTCAAACATCTTGCACTAAAGGGGACAGGTATTCTTGTTTAGGCCAAACACTGTGTGTGGCCAAACATTAATCTTACTTTGCTTATTTATATAATGGATGAATATGTAATTGCTGATATAAATTTAAAATGGAATATGGAGAAAAGATTCCCTATCCCGATGTTTTGTCGAAGTTCGCATTTACTATACCGTATTCATTGTGCCAAAGCGGCCACCCAATTCAACCGCCTTTAGCGTTTGAAGCGTTGCATTCAGAGGTTTCATGTTTAATGCCTAGAAGCTGTCACTTTATTAGGCTTTGTACTGAGCAACACAATTATAAAAATATAAATAAAAATTAACTTTTAGTCTTGAAGAGACGGTATTTGAGCGTTTTGAGGGAGAAACAGGTGGCCAGCTCATGAGAGCCTGTGTATGTATGTTGGAAGTGTCACGGCATGGTTTGCTGGAAATTGAACTTCTGGCATTGCTAGGGGATGAAAAGAACATCACAGTTCCGGAATTTAACAATAATGAAAGCGAGACAGTGGCTGAGTTAGAAATGAAGAATTTAGATAACAATGTCAGCATTGAGTCTACCACAAACATTGAGGCTACAAAAGAGAACATTACGAAACTTGTTCAAGAGACATATATACGTGACGGTGAAGACAAGGATGAGGCAAAAAAAAACAAACGTGAGGGAAGTTTATTGTGGTATATAATGATGGTAAATATTCAAAAGAATTTCCTTAATTTATATAAATATATATATATGTGTGTTTGTTGGTGAATAAAACATAGTAGTATAAGCTGGAATAGATCAGATCAGAGAGCTGCTGGTTTCAGATTTCTATGAAATAATCTTGGACTCATTGAATATTATTTGAAAGGTTTTATTCGAGTCAATGATTAAGGAAGGAAGGTTTCATTGCAGATGACCGTGCGAAAGGCAAACAAGTAAACTTTCTGCCAGCTCGTGATTGGGCGGTAATTTATCGAAACCTTAAACCATTACTGAGACCATGTGGTGGGCTGGGAGAAGGACGGTTGGATTTCTATCATCGGTCATTGAGTAAAGCTGCAAGAAGAAGGTGGACAATTTTTAAATTTATTCCAATGAAGTATTTATTTTGGGTTTGATCTTTTGTTGTTGTTACAATAAAAAGTGTTGTTTCAAATTTACATCATGTTAATTGAAATGCTCAATTCTTGAATTCTTTGCTAATCTTGACTCTGATTCAAAATAGAAGTTATAAATAAATGAAAAACATGTAACAGTAATTACCAATGTAATAATAATTATATTTAATAATAACAGAATGAAATTTTGGTTATACTAATTAGTCCCTATAATAGTATTTGCGAAGATTCCAAATTTTGTATACAGTTGACTCTCTCTAATTTGAATCTCTATTATTCGAATCTTTTTATAATTCGAACGAATTCTAAGTCACTGTCAATTTTCCTTAAGAAACTCTTATAATTTACTCTCTATTATTTGAATCTCTGTAATTCGAAAACCTCTATAATTCGAAAACTTTTCCAGGTCCCCTCAGCAAAACCCTCTCTGTAATTCGAATTTTCAAATTAAACTATTCTATTAACTAACTATTAATAAGACTTTCTACTATTCAAATCTCTCTATAATTCGAACAAAATTTTTTCCTCTTGGGATTCGAATTAGAGAGAGTCAACTGTATATATATTTAAATAAATGAAAAACATGTAACAGTAATTATTAATAGCAAATAATAATGTATATAAATAATGTAGAACAATAATAATATTTATAATTAACACTAACAGTTAATATCTAAACGAGCGATCTACTTTCAAGTGAAGATCTGGAATTTTGTTTTAAACTCTTGTAAATTGAAAGTATATGTTGTTGTATCTAAGAACAAACAAAGTCTTTTTATCGTGAAATTTTGCTTATACCAACTAGTCCCAATTTCCAAATTTCTCTGGCCAAACTTTTAAGTTTTTCTTTTCATCTTCAGATATTTCAGTGGTGAAGACGCCATTAAAACACACAAGTACAACTTCTGGCATGGTGTTCTAGCTGACTACTTTGAAGGTGTCTTAGATATGGACAGGAAAGCTGAGGTAACAAGAAGTAACAAGGGGCTGATTATGAGAAACATTTTATTGTTGCCTTAGAAACTAACCAAGTTTATTTATCACTGCTTAACAAAACATTTGTGCCAGTCTTTGTTTGTGTAACTTGGTTGCTGAGGTAGATTTATAGAAGCTACAGTAATTAGTTACTGCTTTCCCTTTTGGATCACAAAACCAAAGGTGGCTGATTCGAATTACAGTTTTACATCCTGGGTTACCGTGATTTTTCTTCATTAAAATCATTGCATAATATAAACCTTGAATGGAGTTGTAGCCTGGTATATTAATTTATGTGATTGGCATTGTCAATCATTTTATGATCTTCTTTTGTTAGCTAAGTTTGAGTTGTCAATAATTTTATGAACTTCTTTTGTTAACAATGGCCGTTAGAGAATTGCTTATGTTTTACATTGCTATCTCGAAAATGGTTTCTTACCCAAGTATTTTACTTAGTATTATTATATAGTATTTCTATTTACCTGTTAATAAATAGTTTGAATATTTCATACCTTGTAGGAGTTACCCTACCACCTTGAGAAGTTGCTGGACAACAACCGCCTCATACAATGCCTTATGGATTGGAATGTTTTTGATAGACTTTACTCTGAAGTGTTTAGCATTGACCTTTTGCATTCGTGGCTACAGGTGAGAATTTAACGTAGTTAAAACCGACTGTAGTTTAGTGTAGTGTACGTACAAAACCAAAGTAATCTTTATCTTTAAAATAATCAAAATTTGTGCGGACAAACTGAATTGTTGAAATTGTAATTGAAATTTGGTGAATTTTTTTACGTTATGTTTATTACTTAATCTGTTCATTAAGACATTGCTTGTTAGGGTTTCTGACACCAAAATTGTTTTGTTTTGTTTGTTTTGTTTTGTAATTAAGATATTATGTTTATTAAGTGTGGAGGGTTTGGTATTGCTTCAGCTGTCTATAGAGAGCAATTGAACATTCTTCGCAACTCAGACATGCCGCTCATTGAGTATGTGGAGGTGGTGGAAAAGGTCTATGGATTCCTGTAAGTTCTTGAAAATATTTGAGGTCTTATTTACATTGGACTCACTCAGTCCTTTTTTTACAATTTGTTAATCACTTATTATGTGTTTAGGTTTATGTAAAATATGTTACAGGTTTAATGTTTGATTCTTCTAGGATTTCTTAATTTTACGTTGGCGAATGTCCTGATAGTTTCCCTGCTGCACCTGATGGTGCTTGTTTTTAAATAGAAATAAATTGTCATAACTAAAAACATTAAAATATTTCAATCAAAATACATTTTTAAAATTTGAATAAAAAACATGGTATTTCAATAAAAAATACATGATTTATCATACACTAACAGTCTAAAAACCGTTTATTGTAACTAACTTTTTGCAAAATGAATCTTTTCAGCACGCAGGCTGGACAGTACACTGAAGCTTTGGTCTTGATGGAAGAGCGATTGAATGATGAGATCACCCACCTGAACGAACGACCGGATGAACTGGCTGATGTTTACGAGAATCTTGCGCGATGCATGAGCGAGGTAATGATTGGCTTCAGATTTTGTAAATCAATAATTTTTTTACTCAGGTTGAATGGGAAATGAAACAATAAAATTGAAATAATTAAAAGTGTAAGTTAAACATAGATATATAAATATAGAAGGAAAATATGGATTATTTAGATTGACAAATCATTTCAATATGTTGATTTGAATCAACTGGGTGATAACAAAAAAATTGTGGAATATGGTCTCAAATGTTTGGAATATCGGAGAAGACTACAAGGTCCTGAAAATGAAGTTAGTTTTTAAGTTTGGTGTTTTATTACTATTTAAAAATGTTTCCATCTCTCTCTCTCAACCCTAACCTCAGAAACATGATATCACTTCACTGAGATATAAAGTTGAGTGTGGTACATCCAGAGACTTTTAAGAGTGTTTCCATCTCTCTCTCAACTCTAACCTCAGAAACATGATATCACCTCACTGAGGTATATAGTTGAGTGTGGTACATCCAGAGACTTTTAAAAGTGTTTCCATCTCTCTTCTCTCTCTTAACCTTAATCTCAGAAACATGATATTGCGTCATCGAGGTATAGGACATCTTTTGCGCTTCTTTAGTACAGATGCGCTTTGGCCAATATCTTAATCAGTCATCACCGTAGCAATGTAGCAGATATGATTAAAAGTGATGAACAACGTCAAAAAGCGTTTGAAGCAATTGATGAAGCAATCGCCGTATTTGAAAAGGTGTTGTTCAAGTCTTATTTGCTATTGCATTGGTTCTTAACTATTTATTGACTTAAACCTTTTGCTCAGGTAAAAAAAATGGATACAGTTATTTTTGGCAAACCATTAAAATTATTACTAATTGACATTACTGCCAAAACAACATTCGCATTTTGATATATTACAATGTTACTATCTCTCTCTCTCTATTTTAAAGGTGTCAGTAATAAAGAATATAATTAAAGACAAAGTTTCATTCATACATTTACTCTTTATTTTTGTATTATAAGATACATCATGTTCCAGGATATTTTTTCGGGTTAAATCTGTTGAGTTGCTTGATGTTTTAAACCTCCAGATTATATGAAGCTGCAACTTAGGCCGGATCTATGCATACTGCAGACAAATCACTCTTCCCATTGTAAATTTGTGAATACAACTACCAGAATCCCTTGCGATTTAACTTTTAAACTCTCTAAATAAATTGAACTAATGTTGACAAAGATTCTTTTCTCTGTGCAAATTATTTTAATTATTAACATAATTCTATTTAATGTGTTTTCAAATGAAAATTCGTTTTATTCAAAGATTTAAGGCAAAGGATTCTGGTAGTTGTATTCATGATCTTACAATTATGGGAACGGCCAATTTAGATCTTTATGTTGCTGCCAACTCGGTCTTCCTTCCTGTCATACGGAATCTTCTACTGGAAGAATTCACTTTTTCTGTGTAACAATCTCACTTACCTTCAAAACGTCCAAGCAATCATACACATGTTGTTTTAAGTTGATCATTTGTGATGGTTTATTTTAGCTGAATGACATCGGCCATCTTGCAGAATGTATGATGACAAAAGCCATCATTGATTTTCGACTACCCTTCGAAACAAGAGAGAAAGTAAATATTACAATTTATGTTAATTCATGCCAGTTTTAATTGTTTCGAAATAATGGAGAAAGTAAATTTTACAATTTATGTTCATTGTTATAATATTATTATTGCGGCGTTAGCTTGAATGTAATTGTTGATTTGGAGCCCTCTTATGTATTGAAGCATATGTCTGCAATGTTCAGCTCTTCCTATATCTTAATTATATTTAATAATCTTTAATCAATGCTGATTGGCTGACTACTTAACAACACCTAGCAACGAGCATCGCTTTTGGTTTGTACATTCTTTTCTGTTCTTATATTTCTTGTTTTCTTCTTTTTCTGCCTAAAATTGAGTGTGGTACTAGAATTTGTTTGTCAATTTACGGGCTATTTTTGAGTACATCAATCTTTTCAGCTTTTGAAGCAGTCGTTGGAGTATTGTTTGAAAGGTTATGGAGAGAAGCATTTGTTGACAACTCGAATCTATTTGAACACTGGCATCGCGTACGAAAACGAGAAGAACTTAAAGGCAGCTTTCGAGCATTTCTTGAAACTGAAGGAGATTTGTATTGCGGTATGAAAATCTTCAAATTGATAACATTGACTGATGCGGTGAATTTTCTGCTTCCCATGTTTTTGTGCTTTCCTAGTTTATTTCGCCAATAACACGAGATCGCGGTTAGGGGACTTCCTATACCCTAAAAAACAGGCTAGCACTGATGCAAAAGAAAGATAGTAATAAATGAGGAAGCACATAATATACCTCACCTATGCTATTCTCTTGAATCGAAACTGTTCATTATGACATTTTCATTTACCATGATCCCCCACAATGCAATGACTTTACCCACAATGCAATGACTTTAAAAAATGAGAATAAGAAAATGTAATAAAACATATAATTAATTTTAAATATAATTTTATGTCTGGATACTTTTTACACCTTTAACAGCTTCGTTTAATCATCATGCTGAACTGGATACTTTTTACACCTTTAACAGCTTCGTTTAATCATCATGCTGAACTGGATACTTTTTACACCTTTAACAGCTTCGTTTAATCATCATGCTGAACTGGATACTTTTTACACCTTTAACAGCTTCGTTTAATCATCATGCTGAACTGGATACTTTTTACACCTTTAACAGCTTCGTTTAATCATCATGCTGAACTGGATACTTTTTACACCTTTAACAGCTTCGTTTAATCATCATGCTGAACTGGATACTTTTTACACCTTTAACAGCTTCGTTTAATCATCATGCTGAACTGGATACTTTTTACACCTTTAACAGCTTCGTTTAATCATCATGCTGAACTGGATACTTTTTACACCTTTAACAGCTTCGTTTAATCATCATGCTGAACTGGATACTTTTTACACCTTTAACAGCTTCGTTTAATCATCATGCTGAACTGGATACTTTTTACACCTTTAACAGCTTCGTTTAATCATCATGCTGAACTGGATACTTTTTACATCTTTAACAGCTTCGTTTAATCATCATGCTGAACTGGATACTTTTTACATCTTTAACAGCTTCGTTTAATTATCATGCTGAAATGTACAGTGTCATTTAGCTAAACGCGTAATATGTGATTTAAAAACTTTCCAAGAATGCAGTAATATATTCTTGTTTTTTTAGGTGTTTGGCCCGAGTCACCCTAAGACAGTTCGCGCGGTGAGGACTCTGGAGGAGCCAATTTACAAGCGAATGATCGAACGACAGAAAAGAACTGTTCCGGAAACCGCTTGAAACCGCTTCTCTGATTGAAACTGCTTGAAACCGCTTCTCTGCGTGATGAATATTCGGTGAAGTTGTTTATAAAATGTAAAGGCGGATTGCCACTTCAATAATTTTCGCCTTGGATCGGAACAAAAATAATAAGTAACAAAAGTGCCAATAAAAATCAATACATTTTTCCGTGGCAGTAGTAGGAAGTAGGGATCCGCTTTAAGCCGTTTAGTCTGACGCGTCTACTACACAGATTGCAACTGTTTTTGTAATTTTCTTTTCTTGCATCTTTTAGAATGTTTTTCCTATCATCTTCTAACGCAGTGTTTTACCATGTATACCCATTTCATTTTTAGTTAAAAATAGCATTTTGTAAGTGTTGCAAGTTTATTTGTAGGCGTGCTGATATAATGGCTGATGTAAATAAAAATATTTTAACACAAAAGTGAAAATTGATAGTACAGAAATACTTCTTTCAAAATTCTGCTTTGTCGTTTTCGGGCCCACATGTAAGTACTGGTGTTTGCAAGAACTAATTAAGGATATTTTGTGCGTTTTCTGTTAACAGGTAGTACTTTTGTAGGATATAAACCATAGAAAATACTAGGAAGTAGAACAATGTTGGACGAATCTACTTAAGAGCTTGGTTCTGATAGATTTTTCAGACAGAAAATGCCAAAGTAAAATTACTTGGTCAATAGTTAAGAAACGTTTATAAATATTGGCACAAAACTTGGTTGGTATATACTGCATATAACATTCATAACAGGGCGACCAACAATTTAAACAAGGATTTAAATCGCATTTAGTTTACTATTTAAAATAGCATTATTCGACAACTTACACTTGGTAGGCTTGGTATCAAAATAAACGTGAAATTTATATTTTTATCATAAATAATTTATGTTAAATTATGCTTGCAAAAATGTCGACGCAGAGTGTTCCAAAATTGTAGTCGTGGCCTAACTTGCTCAGGTCCTCTCCACAACAAAGTCATAATGACAGATGCTTTTAGAGCAGTAACTAGAAAACTCGAAATGGTTTGAAGAGCGAGAAACGTTTATAACCCTATACCAATAACCTTCTTCAAAATGGCGGCTGTTGTGGAACGTAAGGTTGTCTTTTGAATCTGTTACGATAATGCTAGAGTATTCAGTGTTTCAGGCTGAATCCCCAGAAGTCAATGTTTAGTTGCGTTTATAAACTTCATTTCACCGCTCTTGTATTTGTTTATTAGACCGCAATAGTAAAAGTCATGCTTTATCACGCCAAATCTTTTGCTTCAAAGCAGACATTTGCATGCAATTGACGCCACTCTTTTTCATTTACGGTTTGACATGAAACATTTCTCACTTTGGCAGAAGAAATAAAATTCTCACACGAAATATTTTTGAAATATCCAAACACAATCTTACTAAAGAAAATCTCTTGGCCACTTTATTTTTGGCATTAGAAAGTCTTCATAAAACATCTGTTTACCGAACATGGCTTTTAACGAGTTGCTTGTTATGTGGAACAAAAATACTTTTATCTCTTCATCAACAACAAGAAAGAGCGGCAAAAAAACATCAATTATAAAGGTTTTTCCGGAGCTAATCAAGCGTTTCTTATTATTGTTTCATTCAAATTTTCATTTTTCTTTAGGAATTATCGAATTTAATTATTTATTTATTTTATTTCTATATTTATTATAATTTTTATTTTATTACTATTATTATTTTAGACTTTAAATCATTGGATTTACTTTGAAATCTGCTATTTGGAGCTCTATACATGATCGCGCTGTTAAAAGGAACTGCTCATAAAAGAGGAGAAAATATGAAAAGCGTTTCATACATAAATTTGTTATTTTCACAATATTTGATTATGTCTTTGAGAATCATACTACAATTGTGGCGTTTGAAAAAAATATTAGCATTCCATCAAAACGTATATTACAGACTGTTACTTGCAAAGTGAGAATATCGAAGTTGATTGATTTCAGAATAACTTAACTTCACGCGTAAGCGGTGAGCGCCCCTGATCGGTGAGCGGTGATGATGAACTGATACAATCCTAACGATCTTCGTGATGCGGAGAAGAAGATTTCGATCGGTACAGTAACCTCCTGCTGAGCATTATAAAGACCGGGAGTAAATAGAAAAAGGAATCTATTACGTAAAATTTTTAATTTTAATTAAACGTCATAAGTCCGTTTTTGTGTTATAAATTGGTTTGAATAAAAGATCGTTCATCATTCATAAAGGAAGGCGGCAAAATCAGTGTGATTTAAAACATTGTTTTTTAAGAAAGTTTATTTACTAAGAATTCTTTATGACACGTTATTATCACATGGTACAGTACATCATACGTTCCTCGATTATCCGGGCATCTTTTATCCGGTACTCCATTATCCGGTTCTCGATTATCCGGTCATTGATTTTTAGGGATTTTCAAAAACAAATCATAATTGTTAACATGAATGAGCAGGAAGAATGAAGGAGCGTTGATTATTGAGCAATCAATATTTATCAATCTAAATCACGTGACCAATATTAGGCAATGAAAATCATCGCGCGGGAAGTTTTTACACAGATTTTTAAACAACACGTAATCGATCCCTTACGTGCCCAAGTAAATCGATATTTGTCGATCCCAGACCACCCTGAATCGATATCTAATTCATCATAGTTCATCATAGTTTGATCAAATCACATAAATTTAATGTGTTCAAAATGAAAAAGAGATACTATTCTTTTAAATTTTATTTAATGGTTATATAGTAAGAAGCAAAATAAAACAAAAAAAAGATCTATCAAGAATTGTCGTCGATTCTGCAGGGCTGGTGTAGCATCTATTGCCAATTGCAACAGTCAAATTTCAACTGATTAGATTTTATCACTACTACCAATTCAATCACTTATGAAACAATAAAAATGCGAATAAACCACTGTCGAAAAGCGAGGGGTTAGTATTAAATTTGAAGTTACTTTTTTCAAACCTCTGACTCTAAGCAGTGTGCTAACTCAACAGTGTCTGGCACATCAATTTTAAGCCAAAGTAAAGGTATTGAAATTAAAAAGATTTTCTCAAAAAAGGAAGGGAAAGATGATGTTAGTATTTTAAGTCCATTCCATTCTTGTTACAAGAGGACAAAGATGAATTTACAGAGATTTCAAGCAAAATGTAACATCTACTGATTTATATATCGATATATGTGTTCTCTGCCTTGTTTATTTATTCAGTGGATGTAGTTCTCTGGCTTGTTTATTTATTCAGTGGATGTAATTTGAAAACATTAAATATTTGAAAGAAGTGAATAAAATAAATTCTTTAAAAACCCGTGAAATACATTAAATTTGTGTCAAAAAGTGTCTGAAAGAAAATGAAAATTAAACATTTTATAGTCTTATTTTAACTAAAGTAAACTCAAATTAGTAATATAGTATTTTGGTAAAATATCGTATTTAAAAGTCAAAATGAAAACACCACATCGACATCTGCTCTTTGTTTTAATTTTAATCCCACAAAAATTTTTGTTGTTGTTTTTAAAGGATAAAACATTTTTAAAGAAACATGGCGGACCAGGGAAGCTGTCAGAATAAAAAAATACAAAGAAAATTCTAATACATCTATTAGGAAGATGTCGGAATGGTAAATATTTGCATTGTTTTTTATATTAGTTTAGCTACCGATTTCATTACCTACACATTGCATTAATCTTTTTAGATTTAGTTTTATCTTTTTTTGTTTTGAATCTAGCCTTCCTTCAGCAGCTTTCTTCTATTTGTGATTCTAGTCCTGCAATGATAAAAAATTAAATAAACTGTAGCTACACATAAAAAATTTGTAAAATGTAAAATCATAATGAGGTGAGAAAAATAATTATTATATAATTGATTGATTAATGTTTTGAAATGACAATTTCATCCAATCGAAAGATGACTCACCCAAACAACCATAATAGGTTGCCATGCAGAAGATTTAAAAAAATATTTTGCTTGAAAACCTTTAATTTTAACTGTATGTCACTCATAGTAGATATCTGAAGGTGAGTCTATCTCTGTCTTCTCAAAAATGTAACGTGTACATTAAAAAACTCGTTATAAATTACACACCCCTCCGTTCTCCACGGTCTGCATCCTCGTGAGACGTCGACTTCACGCATGAACTCGGCCACCGGTACTTCGGTACAAAAATAACAACACAACCATGACTGCACAGCCAAATGAAGATGTAACAATAGTAGATATCTGAATGGTTGGTTGTAACCAATATTCAGTAATATGTATGTTTATGCCATTTACTTTAATTTGTAATGCAAATTCTTTGCAATTTGTCTCGTTTTTCATTTCCCACAATTCATTTGATTTTTCGGTCCCCCTGTTTTTGAATGAATTACTCATTGGTCTCATTTACAGACAACGCATAAAAACGAGGAATTTTTTCATAGTTGCCAACTCTATGGAAATAGATTGTTGGACAAAATGTATTAAAAAAAGTACAGTACAATCCTGATAACTCGCGTTAACTCGAACTGTTTTTCTATTCTTTTTTCCTCCTAGTTTCTTATAAAAACTCCCGATAACTCATTATAACTCACTCGAACATTCGTTATCTTGAACTAATTTACTCGGTCCCTTCGGGGTTTGAGTTATTGGGATTGTACTGATACCAGAAAATAAAACCAATTTAACACAATATGAAAAAAAACAGCAAAAAGTTTCTTGAGTTCTCATATCAGTCATGCATTCCAGGCAAAATTTTATAGTCATGTTTGGTAAATTATTTTTGGGGCTTTGGACCGAGTACGGGATTTTCTTGAGATATTCTAAAATTTTGTTATGCTTGTGTGCTGTTGGACAAGAATGGAAATGCGGGACTGTCTGGCAGGATGCGAGGCGGTTGGCAACTAATCCACATAATCTATGATGGGTCACTTGAGGCATTATATCAAAGGTCGGCACAGAAAATTAAGCAGCATGCTGCAATTTATTATAGTGTGCAGTACGTCAGGAACTGCACTTTTGGTCTTGCTCTATGGCTCTGAACCCTGGACTCTGTCTAAACGCCTTGAGAGAAGACTGGATGGAACATACACCCGTCTTCTTATGAGAGCTCAAAACCTTTCATGGACACTCCATCTCACCATTCCACAAATATATAGAGGTCTTCCTCGAATATCCACTATTGTACAGGCTCGTAGAGTCCAGTTTGACGGCCATTGTTGCAGAGCCAAGAATGAGGTTATCTCTTCCCTTCTTCTTTGGAATCCTGCACATGGCAGGAAAAAGAGTTGAAGGCTGTCATACCCTGATGCCATCTGCAGGGATACAGAAATTAGGAAGGAGAACCTCAGTAATGCAATAATGGTCCGGGAAGTCTGGCGTAAGTTTGTGAATTCTGTCATTGTCAACAATAATGATGGTGATGATTGGTCATTCAATTTCTAAAATAGGTTTTTGACATCCACCATCTCAGATTTGTAACTGTCCGTCAGGGTTGGTGGGGATTTGCTATTTAATGTTACGATACTTCTTTTTTTCCAAAAGTTACCCCAACAGATCTTTCTCCAAAAAGGTTGGTCAGGTTAGACTTAGTTTTCATGTTGCAGAGTGCCTGACTAAAAACAACACTGTCTAGTTTACATGAACCATTCTTGTATTTGCATTTTATCATATTTTGGTTATATTTCTCTTACTTGTTGTAGTGAATGGGTTGAAATTATTGGGGCAAATAATCGTGAGCACATGTTCGCTAATTTATCGACGGGGCAATGTTCTTGGGAGCCCCCTCCTAATGTCAAAGTGTAGGTTGAATTTTTTTTGTGAATTTGTTGAGTGTGGTACTTCCAGAGACTTTTAAAAGTGTTTCCATCTCTCTCTCTCAACCCTAACCTCAGAAACATGATATCACTTCACTGAGGTATAAAGTTGAGTGTGGTACTTCCAGAGACTTTTAAAAGTGTTTCCATATCTCTCCCTCTCAACCCTAACTTCAGAAACATGATATCACTTCACTGAGGTATAAAGTTGAGTGTGGTACATCCAGAGACTTTTAAAACTGTTTCCATCTTTCTCTCAGCATTACTGAATTCCCAATCGAAATATTTAAACTACATTTTGTAGAAAACCTACTCACGACAACCAATGGTGGGAGTTATTCGACAGCAAAACTGCACGCCATTATTACTACAATGCTACGACACAGAGAACAGTGTGGCACAAACCGAAAGATGGCGATATCATTCATCTCACAAAACTTCAAGTTGGTTTCGCTATATCTTATCTTTTTCCCATAAATATCTATAACATAGCAACCATCTGCTTTAGAATTAAAATGATTTTTTTAAAATTGTTCTCAAATTTTTCGAGCTAGTTTATGATGATACTACGTTAAAGACTTCACAGGACAAACGTTGATAACAGTTTTTATGTATATATTTTAATATATTATAAACTGAAGCTTTTTTTATTCGTTAATAATAATAATAATATATAACTTGTGAAATTTTAGATGCTTAAAGAATCACCCAAAGTTTGGCAAAAAAGTGCTGAATCAGCAAGATGCAACGAATACGCAACGCCGGGGTTTGTTGTTAAAACTGAATACGCGAAACCGGGATCTGTCATTCCAGGGGAATACGTTGGTTCTAGTGTTCTGAGAGACAATATAAATGGCGCACTCAACCCTGCGACAGTTTCAAATAACAACAATCTAAGCGAGGTCAACACCTTGCACTCCGTGAAACCAAATAGTGAACTCATCAACGGTGATCGGAAGTGTTCAACACTACCACGCTTAGGACCGAGTCCAAGGGGGAAACCGTCCCATGCTTTTAGCTCGTTCAGGCACAAGGCACCCCCTAAACCACCGCGGAATAACTTTGATAACATGTCGATTACAGTGGAAAGAAGTGATTCGAAACGTGTGATAGCTAGCAACTCTTCAACGCAACATGTTAGAAGCTATCATTTCTTTTTGAAGTTGCAAATGTTTATTTATATCAGTAATTGATTTGGTGGAATTTCCAAAAGGAATGAGTTGTAACACAACTGAAATTAATCTTAGAACAGTGTTGATGTTGCTATTTTTTGTATATCTTTTTTGCCAATTTCAATTGGATAAGATGAAGACAAGCAATTTCATATTATGAAATTTGACTTCTGTCTCAATTGTTTAGAAGGCAACACATACTGAAACAAGTGCCCCACCCCGAAACGCTTCACCGGTTTATGCGAACCCCCCAAAACCCAGTGAAATAACTGCAAAGCCATTCAATGCAACAGATTCTCCAAAGTATGCGAATGCTATTCCAGTGCCACCTCCACCACCTCCTCTTCCGCTACTACCTGGCAACGTTAAAAAGCTTCGGAAACAAGAAAACACGAAATCATATTACGACAATGTGACTCTTTCCATGTATGATAACATGTCTGACGATGATGACTTTTCTACACCCACCATCTTGTCTCCAGATGTCACTATGGAGATGTAAGTTTGATCTTAACCATAGTACGCTAAACCCCACTCCTTTATGCACTGCTGCCACAGAGTTTAAAATACGACGTTGGTATCTTGCGTAGGTTAACTCACCACTGTTTTCCCTCTTCTTTGGAGGTTGGTGTTAAAAAGAAGGGCTTCCAGCTGTAAAAACATCTGCTTCAATAAACCATCAGATGATTAGAACCCACCCATTTATGTCTTCTTTCTGTGCAACTCACTCTCTGAGCAGAACAAGTGATGATTTAAAAAATTAAAATAAATACCATTATCTAAATCTATCTATTAAGAAGTTATTAGGATTTATGAACTCAGTCTGACCAAGCTATAGTTTTAAAAGATTAGAGGTTTAATTAAATATATTAAATTAAATAACAGAATTAAATAATTTAAAATAATAATAAATATTATTTTAGCTGTGGGAACACTTAAGAGTTTTGTCTTTACACATTAACAATGTCCTAGTATCCTTACAAAATTGTTCAATGTTCAATGTTTAACATTATAGTAGTTTCTGTTTTACTGAATTTCAACGTTAAGTTGCTTATTTTATATATGTTCTGAGATATAAATGTTTTGCAAAACAAATATACTCGCATCTTTCGAAATCAAAACCTTGATATTTACGTATATTGTTATCTGGTTAATTATGCATCAGTGCATAAATTATGCATAAATTATAGTGTGTTTGAATAATTGAATGAATGCTACTATGATGTTTCTTCAAGAAGTTTTCGCTGAGTTTGGATATTTTGCAACAATTTCAAGTTTTTACTTGAGGGAATTACAAGATGGACTCTTATGTTTTGTTTTTTTATTTGTTATATATTTCTTTGACAAATATTTGTTATACATTAACAACAAAAGAGAGCTGATTTGTTTCAATCTCCGTTTCATTTTCATTTCTAGTCATGTTCTCGTGATTACAGTTTGTTTTGCAATTGTGTAATCAGTAATATACGAAATAGATATAAAAATACAATACATACAGGTGACTAAACCTCTCTTTCCGCACCAGTCTGTGGTTACATCATTGCAAATTTTTAAATATTTCAATTTATTTAATATGAAATTTGTTTTGTACTTTCTTAAAAGAGGAGAAAGCAAGAAATATTGAGCACAAAGCAAATACCAATATTTCGAGTTATGATAGCCATCTTTAAAGCTCAATAGGTCAGCTTCTTCCAACTTGTGAAAGCAAATGAATCTGAGTGTTTGTATAGTTCAGTTTGAACTCTTCTTTCTCCTCACCTTCTTCATCTTCTTTTTGCTCACTTTCTTTATTGTTTGCTGTATGAATATTTCACTGGGTGGTCGCCACAAAATGTAATGGCTGCCACACTGTTGTTGGTGTTGCTATATACTTGTTTTTAACTTTTAGTATTTATTAATGTTAAATTTTAAAAAGTGTTTTTACGATTATTTCTTCAACCAACAGAAGCTATGAGATTGATTTTATCGAATTCTATGATTCTGTTGTCCAGCTAATCCAGTAACATCAAAATAAAAACTAAGAGATGACATTGATATAGAATTATGTAACAAACTCAAGTGGCAGATTATTGTCAAAGAAATCGAAAAGTAATTGTCAACAAACATATTTAAAATAAAAATTTAAAAAATAATAATAATTTTTTTTTTTGTAGCTTCCTCTTTCTTTTAAACTTAACTATTTTTGGAATGGACCTTTTTTGTTTGAACCCCATCTAATTTTGCCTGAATATATTAAAATTTAAAATCAAAATATTTAAAATTTCTTTGCTTGTTGAGCAGTTATTTATAAATTTGCATGATTAACATAAATTCATGATGGCGATGTGTATACAAAGAGTTGGTTGTCCATTCTTCAGGTTATTTGTTATTTAACATTGAGTAATTATATAATATAAAAGTGGAAATCATTTTGAAGTGCGTTAAATTGATGTGATTGGTTTAATCTTAGTTTATTGCTACATACTTTAGGTTGGCATCTTCAGATTCGCAATTACATTAAATTGATGTGATTTGTCTAATTTTAGTTTATTGCTACTTTAGGTCGGCATCTTCAGATGAAGCTCTCACACCTAGTGGAACTTTACTTCATCATGCTGACTCGTCAAACGCAGCTGGAAATCGTAAGTAATATGATCACGTGGAAGTTTTAATTGCGTACAATTCACGTATAATTTTGCCAAACCATTGTACTGATTTCAATGTTTTGTTTCCACTTTTTCTACTCTTCAAATCTTTATTAAAGAAGCATTAAGGAACAAGATGTGACAATCAAAGTGTTCATTATTAACATAGCTGTAGTCACTTATCGTGATTTTTGTTTCGTGTCAATGAGCTGGTATGCAGGTCATGTAACATCTTTGACCTCATGGACATAAGCATCCATGCCCTTTATGCACTGCTGCCACAGAGTTTAAAATGCAAAGTTGGTATCTTGCGTGGGTTAACTCACCACTGTTTTCCCTCTCACTGGGGTTGGTGTTAGGAAGGGCATCCAGCTGTAAAAACATCTGCTCCAATGAATCATCAAATGATTAAACCTACACAATTGTGGGCGATATCATCTGTTGAAACCCTGTCTAACCCATGCTAGCATGGCAAATAGACGTGAAAAATGTAAATGATGATGATGAATGAGTTGTTCATGAATTTGTTGTTTATTCTGTAGTCTCCATGTTCCAGGTACTTCTTGTTATGAACGGTTCCACGATGCCCCCACGCCGCATAACCATCGTAAAGGTTCTGAGAATGATCGCATCAACGCACCCGTCAAACGAAGCCCATTAACGAGAATGAAGTCAGATACGCTCGACGTAGAGAAACGAGCAAAATTCTCCAAACCATCGGTGGTTTCTGGCACGGGCTTTCGACCTACTTCGATGCTGAACTTGGTAAAATTTGACAAGCTTTTGTTTTTGATGAGGCTCTCTTGGTGGTTTTTTTTAGTATATATAGATGAAAAAAGATATTTTTCAATATTTCTGTGAACCTCCACCGATTCACTGTTACATTTATCACTTTTTGAAATTCAAAAGCAATTTCTAGAGATATACGAGAGTTTACATTTTTTTACTACCTATGACCATAACATCTCTGACTTCCTTTTATTAGAGATCCTAGAGTGATTAGCAAAACATATGATTAGACTAAAAACATTTGTCTATCCATTTCATGTATGGACATACAGTATCAGGCTGTGATTACACCATTTCAAAAATGCAACAAGGTTTAACTAAAATGAAAGCAAATGACAAAATGAAATTGTAATTGTAACCACGTAGTTCATCGAGACTTTTTATTGAAATTGAAAGTTCAAACTGGCTGCAATTTTTTTTTCTACAACCTCTGACTACTTATTATAAGTAGTATATACAGTTGCAATAATTTTGCTTTGTCATTCTCAGTCAATGAGTGGCCCGTCGAAACAAACTCGAAAGCTTTCCACTTCTGCAGTAGAAGTGGAGAACGCTCCGCCATTGAGCACCCACCGAACTGGGTTGCTGCGACGACGAATGTCCATACATAGCATGCTTTCGTGGTCTAAGGTAACAAAACAATTTACCTTGTTTAGTTGTTTTTGCTGATTGTGTGTTATTTTTCATTGTCTATGTTTACTTAAAACTTTGAGTATCAGTTTGATGTGTTTTAGTATTTCATTTAGTTGAGTGAAAAATTAAGGAAATTTTTGCGCATGAAGAAATGAGATTTCAGAGACTTTTTTTATGGATCGTGTTAATCATTTGACATGATTTGAAGCAATTTTTATTCTATTTTTTATTTTAATTATTATTTTTATTTTTTCCCTTTGTTTAAAGTCGGCAATCAAAAAGCCCATGGTGTTGACACGTCACAAGCGCATACGCAAAGAAGCTGTGGAAACATTCAAACGTAAGTGACGTTTAAGCACCCATGCCCTTTATGCACGGCTGCCACGGAGTTTAAAATGCAAAGTTGGTATCTTGCGTGGATTAACTCACCACTGTTTTCCCTCTCAGTTGGTATCTGCGTGGGTTAACTCACCACTGTTTTCCCTCTCATTGGGGTTGGTGTTAGGAAAGGCATCCAGCTGTAAAAAACATCTGCTCCAATGAATCATAAAATGATTAAGCCTACAAAATTGTGGGGAATATCATCTGTTGAAACCCCGTCTAACCCATGCTAGCATGGAAAATAGACGTGAAAAATGTAAATGATGATGATGATTCTACTCATCCAATATTGTAGGTTACCATAGCAATATATAGTTATTGTAGGTTGAAATTTGTATGCAAGAATTTGAATTTGTATGTCACTTTTGAGATAACAATTAAAACCTGAATCTCTGACGGTCATTACTAACGAAAGAAGTTCTTAAAATGATTGACAACTCAACCCTAACTAACAAAAGAAGTTCATAAAATGATTGACAACTCAACCTTAACTAACAAAAGAAATTCATAAAATGATTGACAACTCAACCTTAATTAACACAAGAATGTCATAAAATGACTGATAACTCAACCTAAACTAACAAAAGAATGTCATAAAATGATTGACAACTCAACCTAAACTAACAAAAGAAGAGTCAAGAGTCAATGTTCCATCGAGCTTTTATATTGAGGTTAAGCGCAACGTTTTATGTTTTTAGTACTTCTTCATGGAATACTCAATCACTATACCTTCTTCTTTACCAAAAATATGTTTCAAACTAAAGCGTTTGACTTTTTTATATACATATTTTATGACCTTCACCAAAACTGTTTATGTAATAAACATGTAGTTCTTAAGGTAAATAAAACAGTAGCCGTCTCATTTCAGTGAAATGAGGAATTCGCGGTTGATGCTAATCATTTGTTTTTATGACTTCTCTAGTGATTCTCCAATATATGGGTGACAAATCAACGCGGAAGTCCCTCGACCACCTGGCTGTTGACATCACAACAAAAGGCTGGAACACGTCAGCGTTGAGAGATGAAATCTACATTCAACTGTGCAAACAAACTACTGGAAACGATAAAAGGTAAATTAGTTACTTGGTGCGAACGGGATGTTGAGGTATAGGGAACTTTCATTGGGCTCATCACTAACCTGATCTTTCCATACTATATGATTTTTATCGCTAATTCAACCCTTGTATAGTATAAATTTGTTATTTATTAAAAACATATCAAAGATTGTAAATATCTATTCCAATCGACATAATTTTCAAAGGTAATGAAATTGAAGGTGTCCGCAATATTTATTTCTGGTGCAGACATATTCTTTTCTGCCATAAAGATTTATGTTTTTGAGAGGTTTTCTTTCTTGTTTATGGTTTGCAATGCAATGTTCTTCAAAAAAAATCAAAACAAATTGACGCCATTTGCATCATCTATGACATATTCAAATCAACCAATCAAATTGCGTCTTAAGAGTCACGCCAAACCTTTTTAATTCCTTTGTTCTTAGTAAATTCATCTTTGTATGAAACTCTTAAACCGAATAGAAGTCCTATATTATACTTATTCTATTCATAATTGAAGTGATATATTTTCTTTTTCTTCTATATTATTCTATATTTATTAGGTATTGATTTGTTGACAAAACATTTGATTTCTTTATTGCTTTAATATCAATCAAATGCCAAACTCCATTGAAGTAGTGACCTACAACCTCTTAATCGTAGCAGAGTATATATATATATATATGTGTGTATATCTTCATAGCACCAGTTTGACGCGAGGTTGGGAGCTGATCACCGCTTGCCTTTCCCTCTTCCCACCTTCAAACAAACTCCACTCGTACTTGGAAGGGTACATCTATCGACATCTTGAACCTGACGAAAACACAACGGAGGTAGCCAAATGTTCAAATTTGCCTAAAAATCAATGGACTCTTTTACGCTTTTAACTTGACAATTCCCGCCTTATTCTTCTGTAGTTACTAAGGAAATTCTACTTTTTCTAGCTGTAGTTTACGAAGTAGATACCACTCTAAAGAGTAGAAATATTGAGGAAAACGTTGCTTTCCAGAGCTAGCTACAAGAATTTCTTGACACTGCTTTTAATAATGATTTAAAGTAATTCCCATTGCATGGTTGAACATCAGTGAACTTTTTATTTCCTTATTTCTTGCCTTTTAAATTAAATACAGATTTGTTATTATAGAATAAAAATGAACTTGACGATTTGCAATTGAAAATATAATTTCTTTTAACCCTTCAAAAACATTACATTTCAATGCTAAATTCCACCATCATGAATCTGTTGTGTTCTTTACAGCTATGACCATTTCAATGCTAAATTCCACCATCATGAATCTGTTGTGTTCTTTACAGCTATGATCATTTCAATGCTAAATTCCACCATTATGAATCTGTTCTGTTCTTTACAGCTATGACTATTTCAATGATTTTTATTTGGAAGATAGGATTTTTAAAACTTTGTTTTGTTTGAAAACATAAAATTAATGATTAATAATCTATATTACTTGTTTATTTATTTGTTTATTTTTAACGAGGCTTCCAGAACGCTCATTAAGCATTATAAAGACCTCGACCCGGAGTTTTAGTGTATTTTATAACTGCTCCCATTTGTGCTACGGTTATTTTTAATACAGTGTTTTTTATTTATAACCGCTCAGTAAACAACTTTGTGATAGCATGGTCTCGAACGCAAAACCTTTCGCTTAAGAGCAGAACGCCTTACCATTGCGCTATCGGCGGATATATATGATCTGCCGTCTGCTTACAAATCCTGCTGCGTTTAGGTTCCCATTGATTTGTACGCGAAGCATTGCTACAAGCAGCTGGAGAGAATTTGTCAAACGGGTGCGAAACGAGGACTGAAAGGACCAAATGTCGACGAAATACAGTCAGCTATAGTGAGTTAGGATTGACGTTGTCATCGTGTTTTTCGTTTAGTCAATATATTTTGTTTCGTTGGATATCAGTGTTTTGGGTTAATTATGTGACGTTTTATTACCTGTTTTTATTATTCTGTATTCAATAAATGATGTTCATTACTTTATCTCCACCATATTATCTCCATCATTCTACTTTACCATAATATTATCTTATCTCCCTTAGAAACGTGTGTTCAATCCTTCCATGTTCGGAAACACATTGGAGGACATTATGGAGATGCAAACGTCCAGATTCCCTGAGTATCGCTTGCCTTGGATACTAACCACCCTCACGCAAGCTGTCCTCATACAGAATGGCTTGCAAACGGAAGGCATATTCAGGTGATTAGGGTTTAAGTTAAGTTTACCTGTTCAAGATGAAAGAACCAAAAAATGTGAGAATCTTAAACAGAGGAGATGATGATGCAAAGATGCAAAGACATTAGTTTAAATAAGTAAAAGTTATCTCTCAATACACCTAAACAAAAACATATTGTAACATGATTTACATGTAACAAGTGTTTACGTGTTCTACATTTGGGTGATTCAAAATGATCGACTTTTGAAATTTTTACGGGCCACCCTCCCACAAGCTTCCATTTTATACAATGTATAAAAGTGGCCCAAGGCCCCCGAAATGTTGACGTTTTTGACGAAATACTGCAGATTTAAAATGGCCAGTAAATTAGCTTTTGGGAGGGTGGCTCTTAAATTTCCAAAAATATTTTTTTTACCTCTATCTTGTTTTGAATCACTCTATTCTACATGTGGCGACGTACGTGTTATACGTGTGGCGACGTGTTATGCATGTGTACACTATATATACTTACAGAATACCTGGTGACATCGATGAAGTGAACTCGTTGAAGCTAGAGGTCGACCAGTGGAACGTTCCAGAGAACATAAACGATCCTTATGTACCAGCCTCCCTCCTGAAGCTGTGGTTCAGAGACCTCTACGAGCCCCTCATACCGCAGAGATTCTAATATCCTTTTTGCAGATCGTTACTTTTACCGTCCATTTATTTCTATAAGGAATTTGTCATTTAACTTTAATCAAATATTATGGTTGAGTTTTGTGTACTGACGACCGACAAAATCGCTCAGCCAGATAGCGAAGCCGAAAAGGGCTTGAAACTCCTTTCGGAACGTAGTTATCATACAGAGAGAATAATGATATTTGACAGGCAATACCATGAAATCCATTTCAAAAACAGACAGATTTTCACTGGCTTCTGTCATATTTAACCAAAGAAGTTAGTGAAATTATTAATCAACTTACCATCTGGAGAAGATTCATTGGTCTCTTTGACGTAGGAAGGAACAAAAGCTATTGCGTTGACATTGGGTACAAAAGGTTTTGCTCCAACACTTAAACTAGACATTCTGACAGTGGCTTGGCCACATGAATTAGACATTTCATCTTTCTATGTTGTTATCATGATATTAGGCGACATTCTCAGACAAAAGAAGGTTGTAGGTTAATGAAAGATAGTTCAAATGATCCCTATCCCTTGAAGTGACCACCCCCCCCCCCCCCCCCCCTCTCCCTTCACCTTTTAGGGGCGCTGTTTGGAAGAAAGCGCTCAATAGGGGATTTACCTAATTTTGTATTCAATTGTGCATATTCTTCGTTTTCTTTAACTGTTGATTTTACCGACCAATGCGTTCACAACTGTGACAACACAGATGTCTGCTTGAACATCGTAAACTCCTTACCAGATCTCAATAGAATCGTTTTCAGCTACTTGATACGTTTACTACAGGTAATCAACTTTGTCACCAGACCTTCCCAGCGAAAAGTTAAAATGTGTCAGTTTTAAGAGATTTCAATATATATATATATATGTGCAGAAAATACCGATTCATGAAAACTCGGGTAAACCATGAATGTTTAATTGGAGCCTTGCCCAACTTGTATAACCGTGCATACCAATTTGTCACCAGGCTTTCATGATCGAAGAAAACGTTCACCATTCAAAGATGGACGAGAACAACTTAGCGATGGTCTGGGCACCAAACTGCTTGCGTTGTCCGTCCAACGACCCGCGGGAAATCTTCGATAGCACGCGCAAAGAGATGACGTTTCTGCGTGTAATCATGAAGGCTCTCGACACCTCGTTTTTAGAGGGCATCGTGTGATTGCATCATCTACAGTTTTTTGTTGATATTTATCCGGTTCGTTTGGGACTTTGCGACTACATCGGCATTTGAAACACTACTATTTATTGCGCTGCATGGCTGCCATATTATTTAATAACAATTTTACGATAAAGCGTCGGTGATATCTCGGGATATTTGTCGGTTAAAGTCGGCAAATAGTCGTCGACAGACTTCACTCGTAAAAACTTTCATATTCTTTTGTTGTTGTTTTGAATTATTTTGTATCATCTTTTATCCGTGGATATTTTACGCGGCACCATTCATTGCGGAGTATTGTTTGTTTAATACATTGTATTCAAGAAATCCAAAGATTTAACTGTTGAGGTCTCTTGTTTTCGTGTTTGTTTGTTGTTTTTTTAGTAAGGAAATACACAGGAGAGGCGGGGCCTATGACTCAACAGAGTCCTGTGTATTGGGTCTATTTTTTCACCGGACCCACGGAAATTTTGTAGAGGCATTTCCCTTTGCAATAGAGGCTAATCGAGTCAAGTGAAGGGAAGCCATCCGATCAAATTGACGACCGCAACGTCCAACCCACGAACTCGGAGAACAAGCGACGATAAACGTGCAGTAAGTAAGTAAGTACCGTGGCGAGGGAAAGATGAAAAGCACTTTGAAAAGAGAGTTAACAGTACGTGAAACCGTCGAAAGGGAAGCGCATAGAATTAGCAAGGCGCTGTCGAGATTCTGCTCAACGGCGGCGGCTTTGTGTGTCGCGCGGATTCGAATGGACTGTTGTCGTACGGCGAGGCGTCGCCTTTGGTTGCACTTCCCAGCAGCGTGCGTCACCATCTGTCGGCGGCGAGCGAGAAGCCCGGAGACCGGCTGGTGCTATAGTTTGTCGCGGCGAGTTCGTTGCCAACAGAGGTAGTTAGCGGCACATGCGCGTCTTTTTGACGGGCTGGCCTCTCCCGTTCTGGTTCTTTTTCAAGCAGTGTGATCAAACTGTTTGGGACTGTCGGCGAGGCCCGGTTGTTGGCGGTCGTATAGTTTCATACGACCCGCCTTGAAACACGGATCAAGGAGTATAACATGGTGTGCGAGTCTTGGGGTGAGCGAAACCCTCGGGTGCAATAAAAGTGAAGGTCCGCAAGATCCGAAGTGAGATCTTGTTCGTCGCCGAGCGAGCGCATCATTGACCAACCTGTTTTACTCCTAAAAAGGTTTGAGTAAGAGCACATCTGTTGGGACTCGAAAGATGGTGAACTATGCTATTAGCACTATTGTTCAATTGAAATGGGGCACAGAATAAAAGTTCTTAGTGGGTCATTTTTGGTAAGCAGAACTGGCGATGTGAGATGAACGGAACGCCGAGTTAAGGCGCCTAAATTGGCGCTCATCAGACCCCACAAAAGGTGTTTGTTGATCCAGACAGTAGGACGGTGGGCATGGAAGCCGGAACCCGCTACGGAGTGTGTAACAACACACCTGCCGAATCAACTAACCATGAAAATGGATGGCACTCAAGCGTCGTGCCAACTCAATACACGTGCTAATATCTTCAAACTTTGTTTCCTTATTTTAAAAAACAAATTCTACAATGCAAGGTATTCAATCGCCAAGGAAAATTTGCACCGAAAAATCTTTGCTCTCCTAGAAAACAAATTACTAGTTTTAAGTAGAATTTGATGACGTCATTTTGCTCACTTTGAGCATAAATAACTCTTCATAGGTTGGTTTTTACGATATGAGATAATTCTTCTTTGGAATCTACATCGAATTTCCTTTCCAACGGTAATATGTTGAGATTTAATTTGAGATTTGAGTTGATTTCCCAGCAAAAAAGTGCTGACGCCAGCGATCACGTGATTTTTGGGCGTGTCTCCCACCCTAAATTTGTTTGGAATATCATGATAAACATTTGTATCAAGTTTGATGCTTTTTTTCACAATTTGAACTATTGTTATGTTTTTTAATGTTAACAGCCCTCACTATATACCTATATAGATCAGCATGGGTCGATAATGGAGATTGAACGACCTCCTCGTCCCCACGCGGGGATTTACAACATACCTGTAGGGGTGTGGAGTACCTATGTGGCATGAGGTATACTGATCAGGTCAAGAACAGGAGTTCTGCCATTGTAATCGATTCTGATGAGTTCAAAATAGTTTCTTACAAAAAAATGAAAACATTTTTTCTCGTTTGCTTTTTTGTGTTATTTTTGGCATTATAGATTTAAATTTAATGATTTGACGCAATTAACGTATTCAAAAATATTTCGAAAATTAATACCTACAAAATTTTACTATTATGCTGTAATCTTTCATTGTGTTGGAAAAGAAAATTCGATCCTAACAATCTTGTCATAACTATGGTCCATCCATTCCATCCATTCGAAACTGCCAATTCGAAATCAGTCGTTCAAAAATCAAAGATTCGAAATCGTCGATTCGATAAACTTCTATTGACGTTCGAAAACGTTTTTTTCGAAAATTCACGATTCAATCAAGTGGTTTATCTTGGAACGCTCTTACAACAATACAGTGTTCTGCTACAGTTGCCTTTAGGCGGTCACGCGATATATGTAAATGCACTTGAGATTTTTTCGTACGTAGACGCTAGCTTACAAGATTATTAACATTTAGGTGATCTAGAAATTAAGAAAACTCCACAGTTGATGAGGATATTTAATGGAAAGTGAAAGATAACGAATCTTTTACTTATTTACTTTTAAATAAAAACATCTCTACACGCAAAAATTAAAAAAAAAAATTAGATTCTAATCGTAAATAAAAAATCTTTCAA
The DNA here is from genome assembly GCA_963930725.1 of Candelabrum cocksii. Taxonomy (NCBI): domain Eukaryota; kingdom Metazoa; phylum Cnidaria; class Hydrozoa; order Anthoathecata; family Candelabridae; genus Candelabrum; species Candelabrum cocksii. The sequence continues at coordinate 1,103,764 of OZ005677.1, read as the reverse complement.
TATGGTTTCAAACCGGCAGTTTCGAAACGTAGTGGAATCTGATTAAGTACCCATTTCGAATATTCACTCACCTTAAAAGCGCCTTGGGCGTCATGAACACATATTTCGTGTCATTGTTAGCATGACTAAGAATTAGAGAGCAGAAACGATATTTTATGAGTTGCTATTAATTTTATCAATCTTCTACTAATAAAAAATATTCTTCCATAGTTTTATTGAGTGTATAAAATGCGAAACTTCAGAGTATTAAACAAAAAAGCTCCAAAACAATATTATTGCAGTATTAAGTATTAATATAGAGCTATTGAATTCAAACAGTTTGTTGATTGCTGTTTTTTTTTGTTTGATATAAATTATATTGTAGGATAATTTCATGTTAGAATGAAAAGACAACTTTATGTTAGAACTCAGAGTTTCTTGCTTTATTGAATTCTGCTAGCTTGCTACGATTTTCATGTATAACACTCACTCCTTTTGTTGAACATCATCTTTTGTTTTGAGAATGTCCGAGCCTTGCTTGTGCTTTGGAAAGACAGACGTTAAACCTTGATGATTGTTTGTTGTGTCGAATGTTAAGGATATTTTGAAAATATCTTCAGAAGTCTAGAGTGGTATTAAAATTTCCTGGTAATATGAGTGCGATATACAGTTTACGGGGCTTTTTCAAAATTTTACATTTCATTAGCAGTATAAATGCTTGTGTAAATGTATAAGAAAAGTTATATTTTCTTAGTTTCCTAATTTCCTAATTTTTTTTAGTTAAATTTGTTTATAGTGATAGTTCATACCTTGATTCTTGTTACATCTTGTGTTTTCCTCGTAGCTTGATTTTTTTTAACTATATATATATTACTGGAGCGGAAGCTTCTCTTGATTTTTCGTACTGTTACCATGCATCATTTTGTTTTACTCAATCAAATAAAAAATTCAAATCATTAAAATCTCCCTCTTAGCACGTTGGTAATGTTGGCATGTCTGATTTTTATTATATAGTTGTGCTTGCTAAACTAATGGTTTTGTGGTTATTTGGGGGGCAATGTAAATGACTGCCAGCTGGTTATTATATATATATATATTACACTTATGTTTATTATATATTATATATATATTTTTTTTATTGGAGATTGCTCAAAACAAGGCCTAAAAGACCACTTGTGAGTAAAGAGCTACAGGAGAAGTTAAGCAGATTTAAGGTAGCGATGAACATTAGATTTGAACAGTTGAAGGTTAAATTCAGGAGGAAAGCATGTAGATGGAAGTGAGTTCCAAAGTCTGGACGTACGCGGAAAAAAACTGTTTTTATAAAAATCCCTACGACAATTTGGAACACAAACAGTCCATTGGTGAGACGAAGAAGACAACCTAGTTGAACGGAGAAAAATTTTGAGAGAAGGTGTAAGAGATGTTAGTTCGCTTGAACAACGACCATAAAAAAACTTGTAGAAAAGACAAAGAGACGCTACGTTCCGCCGGTGTGAAAGGGAGTCCAATTTCAAAGAAAGGTTTTCGGCAATTGCATTGCAAACACGCCGTTGAACACGGTCTAACAAATTCAGGCAATTTTTTGGTGCACCTGCCCAAATGTGGCAGCTGTATTCCATACATGGACGAATTGATGATTTGTATAAGTAAAGGACGCATTCAGGAGTGAGGTAATTCATTTCTCGTAAAAGAGAACCAACCTTCATGGCAGTTGATTTAGCTATATTTTCAATATAAGATCGCCATGAGAGGTCGCTGGTAAATATAAGACCAAGAAGACGAAATGAATTGCTTTCAGGCAAATGAGAACCATTCATCAAAATTTGAGGTAAGTAAGCATGATTGAGATGATTAATGGAAAGAAGTTTAGTTTTAGATGGATTAAAATTAACAAGCCAATTCTTACCCCATTCAACTACTGTATTGAGATCTTTTTCCAGATCAGAGGCCATTCTAACTTTATCACAATCATCTGATTTATTAAGGCAGGAATACAATGTTGAATCATCAGCATAAATAACGGTTTTGGATGATAAATTGTCATGGAGATCGTTAATGTACAGTAGGAACAGAGTCGGACCGAGAACTGAACCTTGAGGAACACCAGCATTGATGGAAAAAATGGAAGAAGAATGACCGTTAAGAACCACCTTGAGTTTACGATTGAAAAGGAAGGAGGAGATAATATTTAAAAATGGACCTTTTAAACCATATGCCTTAAGTTTGTGCAGTAGCCCCCGATGCCAGACTTTATCAAATGCCTTGGAGATGTCAAGGGCAACTGCTCGCGCTTCACCAGAGACATCAAGGGCACGATAAAAACGTTCACTTATAACTGTCAAAACGTCAGCAGTGGAACGCCCAGAACGAAACCCATACTGGGAGTCGTAAAACAAATTATTTTTTTCAATAAATTCAACTAAGTTCAGGTTAATTAAAGTCTCAAAAACTTTGCTTAAGATGGAAATGAGGCTGATTGGTCTATAATTAGAAGGATGAGATCGCTCACCACAATTTTTAAAAATTGGAATAACAGAGGCAAACTTCCAAGATGAAGGGAAACAGGATTCGTCCAAACACTTTTTGAAAAGAGCACACAAAACGGGAGATAACTCAGTAGAACATCTTTGAAGTACAATTACAGGAATGCCATCCGGTCCAGTAGCCTTATTAGAATCCATTTTGTTAATAATCTTAGAAACCTTATCAGGAGATATAAAGCAATCATGTAAAGTCTGGACAGTTTTGGAGGAGAAATAAGGGAGATCATGACCAGAATCATCGAGGGTGGAATGAGAACTGAAGAGTTTAGCGAATAGTTCAGCTTTATCCTTAGATAGACTAATGACTTCAGGACCATTGAAAAGTGGAGGTACAGATGTTTTAGAACTACCCCGGACGTTTTTGATAATACGCCAAAATTTGCAAGAACCTATTTCTTTGGATTTGATAAGATCTTTAGTCCTTTCAGCAAAAACAGTTTTAGCTTTACGAACAACATATTTACAATTATTGTGCGAGGCAATAAACAGTTGTCTGTTATGATCAGTCGCATCACGACGGTAGCGATGAAAGAAATGATTGCGATAAGCTATGGCTGCAGCACAAGCTGGAGAAAACCATGACGAAGAATGAGGTTTTAACTGATATTTCCCTGACGGAACAAATAATTGTATTGCTTCAGATATTATTGAAGTAGTTTCATTAACACAATCATCAACTGAATTGGAAAGAATTTTTTCCCAAGGGACAGACTGAATGTGATTTTGAAATTTTAGCCAATCCGCAAGATCATATCTAAAAAAGGATCTATGCATGGGATGTTCATGGGAAACTTGCCTATTGAAATTAATTTTGACCTCCAAAACAACATGGTCAGAACGACCCAGTGGAGCGCTATGAGATATCTTACAAATTTCAGGGTTAGAGGTCAAAAATAAATCCAATAAGGAGGGCGATTGACTTGAGTGATCAGGAATGCGGGTTGGAAAATCAACCAATTGCGAGAGAGACTGAGATACTGCAAAGTTATAGGTTTCGACACCAGAGCTACTTGTTCCATTCGAGAATCTTAGCCATTGTTTATGGTGAATGTTAAAGTCACCAAATACAAAGATGTTGGTTGAGCGATGATTAAGAAGAGCTAAGTCAGCAGACTTTGAAACTGATTTGATAACAGAACAGTTTTGAGAAGATGGAGAGCGATAGAGAAAGAACAAAAAACTAGTTGAATGTAGAAGAGACAAACGAAAACACATGAAAGGATGATTGGGGTCTTCCAGGTCAATTTCACGAAATATTGGTAAAGTTTCCTTGACATAAACTGCTAGACCATGCATATGAATAGAGGAGTCCAATCTAAACAGAGGTAGGTATCTAGGAATAAGGAAATCATTAGAAGATATACCAGCATTTAGGCTAGATTCGCAAAGTGCTAATAAATCCGGATTATTTTTTATCAAAAAAGCCTCCACATCCGAATAATTGGTACGAAAACCACGAATGTTGCTAAAAGCTAAGGAGAATGGAGGATGAGTATTCAACTTTATTTTGGCTTTGTTGTTGCATTTTGATTTAAGGAGGGGTTTTTCTTTATTTGTTTTACAAACAAATTCCACGGAGGACCTCTTATTCGGTAGACCCATTCCCCCGAACTATCACCAGCCTCCCTCTGTTTAGCTTCAACTCGAAGTTTGTTGAATATATCCCTTTCCTCCTTGCTCCTGTCTGGATTAATAAAGATATTTCCATCAGCTTCTTTCAAAATCCATTTGTGATTTAAGATGGAAATTTTTGTGTCATAATCACGCAGAATAACTCGTAACGGTCGAATTTTAGCGGATTGCAAAGGACCGAGTCTTTCACAAATTTTAATATCGTCAATGCAAATATTAAGTCTAAGCTGATTTTTAATAAGACCCAATACCTGCAATGAGTTACTAACCGATTCAGTCTCTTTCAAACCATAGATTATCAAATTATTTTTGCGCCAGTTGTGATCTTCAATATTTTTAAAAATTTCTTTAGTTAGAGTATGTTTGGAGTCTAAACAATCAACCTTGACACTATTTTTTAAATTGGAAATTAGAGTGTTTAGATTCAAGTTGTCATCAACTAATTTTTGAATTAATGAGGTGTTTGTCTCAATGCTGTCTTTGATGCTGGACAATGAAGATTTATATAAAGAATGAGACGCTTCGAGAGAAAAAAGGCGAGATTCAATTTTTTCAAAGTAGGCTGCGCATCTGGATTCAATATCTTTTTCTACAAAGATTGCATTTAGAGCAGGTTTAGTGCAGTCCGGACAGAACCAAAAGTTATCAACTTTCTCATTGAGAAGCTCAATAATGTCCCTACTGAACTCACAACACTCACTGCAATAGTATTTTGAACAACGTGTGCAGTGCCTAAAATAAATAATGCTGTCAACACTGGTGCAATTATCGTTGGAACAATGGGCACTCAGATTGGACCGATTTTTATTGAATCTGTCAGGTTTTTTCAAAATTTGACCGAAAGATGACTTGTTAGATGACATGATAAATAAAATGAATGGAGTTCAGTTTAAGGCAAAGATAAAATTTTTATATACAGTAATTAAAAGTAAGAAAGGAAAAAAGGATTGTTAAGCAATTTGATTGACTCAACAGGCGTGTAACGATAAGTTAATAAACAATTAAAACGATCAATTAAAAATTTTTTGTACAAACAATTGTTAGTAATTATGTTGCAAATGGGGCAATTATGTTTAAAGGATTTCTGTGTGAAACACAGGAACTAAAAGTACTTAAGACTTTAGAACAGTTGGGAGAATGTAAACTTTGATCAGCAAAAACAGAAAATACCAATTGTTTTAAACCACGTTTCAAGGAATTTTACAACAAAAACAACTTTCCCCTCTACACCAAACCGACTCCACAGTAATCAATTAATACACTCCAATTCGAACGAAAATCCAAATCCAAAGCAACGGCCAACAGCAAAGAAACAGCAAAATTTTGAAAAGCTTCTCGAAACACAACTACTCTCAGCAATTAGCAAAACTGTTGAGATGATATGGGAATGGGAATATGGGAATAAATGGTCATCACTATGTAAAATACAAGAACTCTTTACAAATTGACCACACAGTCAAAAGAATGCCTTCTGACCAGCCTATAAACACATAATATGTATGTATGTACAAAATGAAAATGAGTTTTTATACTTACAGTGATGAACAATTATCAAAAAATGAATGAAACCCGATCTCACAAGTTGTTTAGAAAGGGCGGATCTGAGGACCATTATTTCAACATTGTGCTTTTTGTGATTAATGTTAATGTTTTATGATTCCTGCCTTTCTATTATAATTGATATCAAAATTGATTCATTGATTGATCTTACAATTACAGCTAGAATCAAAATTATGTTTCCATAAATGCATTGATGTCAAAATGTAACAAAGTGCTTGGTAGAAATGAGTGGATTGTTTCTTCAGAAGACTGGACAGTGCTGCTATCAAACTAGCATTTGTCAACAAAGGTTCTTTTCAGCTCTTTCGAAGAACCTCACTCATCGCAAGCAGCGTCTCATTTGTATCCACCAACGTCATTTTCTTGTGTTGAGGGTTTTACGGCATATTGTTAAACTTCGATATATCCTTTTGGGGACCGCAGGTACAGCTGGGATTGGAGCAAAACTGGTTAGTATGTTTGTCTACTGTAAACATTGCGGCAAATGAAAGGAGGAGGGATATTTTCGATTCAAACTCGCGTTAACTTGAACTGTTTTTCCATCCACTTCCCTAATAGTTCCTCATAAAAACTCCCGATAACTCTTGAACATTTGCTATCTCGAACTATTTGAGTCAGTCCCTTGGGGGTTCGAATTATTGTGATTATACTGCATAAAGCACATATATATGGTTGGTGTCATTTAGAAGCTTACAGGTAGACAGATTGCAATAGAAATGAACCAATTCTATGAATGTCTTGTTATTTTGCTTATCTAAATAATGTGTTTTTTACCCAAAGGTTTTTCTTTTCTCCACAGCTTGCTGGGAAGAAGTAGGAAAACACTTTTTTTTGTTTCTGTCAGTTCATTTCCATACAAGAAACTTTCCCCATGGCATTTGTCTCTTTTAATTATTTTACTGCTTTATAATGATTTTATTTAAGATAAGATTTGGTTTTTTAGACTTACGATAAATGGAAAGAGAAATGGTTGAAGTTGGATGAACAGTTGCCGAGCTTGTCATGGATGGAAGATTATGTTCCAAAAAATTTCAGCACATCTGGCATTCAAGATGTTTTGCAAGGTTTGCTATGATTGATGGTTTTCATTTTGTTTCCATTTACCAAACGTTTCTTTCAAAGTTCTATGTCTGAAATTGTGAGCTGTAACGAAGAGAAAGTTAGAAGTAGATTATTAGCACCAATTTTAAAAAAATTGTTTATGAAACTTGAAATGGATGTTATATATATATGATTTATTTTAATCCCAATCAGTGCTCTGTTAGCATTGTGGTTGTTATGGTGATTGCCGACCAAGAAATAGACCAGGGTTCAAACCCAACTTAAACCCTTGATACTTTTACATTATCAGTTAAGTTTTTTAGACCAAACCAGCTTTTTTTCTGGGTTAGAGTTGAGTTCTTGAGCAAAACTTATTGTGTAATTGTAAGCTTAGCTCAAATGGGACTGGTTGTCTGGTTGAGTGATTTTTTTGGCGCAAATGGGAACCTTGAATATGCATGGTCCCTTCTGGAAACAATATATTAAATATGAAATTATGAAAACTTTCAACTTCCTGCCCTCTTTAGACAGGATTGGGTACTTAGTTCCCAGCTTCCCCTCTTAGTTACCAACTTCCCCTTTTAGGTTCAGTTGATTATAGGAACTCATTGTTTGAGTCAGCGAAGAGATTGCTGTTTGGTGTGGCTGGAGAAGTCATTGAAACAAGTGTGCATTAGTTTATAATTTATGTTAATTTATAAGAAACAGGAGATAAACTTGTTTTAAACAAGGACATTTTTGAACTTAACTTTTTGTGCTAAAAGTGTAATATCAATAATCAAATTATGATGCAAATGGATAGGAGGATGTCATACAGGTGACATTTTAAATATCAAGAATGTAATGTAACTGAACCTAAAAGGGAGAGAATTTTTTTTGCTGACAAAATATGATGTTACACTTAGGAGTTCAGCCACCTGTCTTGAATGCAATGATTCCAATTAAAGAAGACAAAGAAGCTGACTCATCGAGACAAAAGACAGACGAACAAAAGGCATGTTAGTTTTTTATTGCAAAACTGTATTATTTGTCTATACAAGTTATGCTATGCAAAACTATTCAACATGAAAAGTGCTTAACCTGAAGTTTAAAAAAGCATAAATTAACGTGAACAAAGAGATTCAGCAATCATATTGTAGCATACCTTTGTGTATCAAATATTCTTTTCAAGACAAGAAAGGCTTTGGTTAGAAGGACTAACCTCTACTACTGAAACCAAGAATTTTATTTTCATTGTTCCCGTATATATGTCTATTTCCTGAAATTTCTTTAAAAATCAGTTTTAAACGCTTGGCAATGTTTTTGAATGAGTTTCCTATTTTCAGCTACGTGATCTGTTAACACGAGCACAAGAAGAGCTTCTCGAAATGCAAGTAAATGTTCAAAGAAACTACAAATTGTTTTTTATATTTGCGTTTGTTTTACTTTCTGATGATAATTCACACTGAATCCTTGCAGCATGATAAATAATTCTTTGAATTTTCATCAGGTTTTTGTTATCTTCCAGTTCTTTACCGCAATATAGGTTTTTCTTCTTACTTTGCATGATCTTCTTGTAATTGTCCCAAGCATTAGACTGTGGTTGAGAAAGGTATCTTTGACAAACCGTGGAAAGTTTAAAACCACTGCTCTCAATGAAATTTGTTTTGTAAAGACGTTGAAAGTACAACTTTTTGGTGTTACGTACTTGTGATCTCATTGATCTCATTGTGGGCTGATTGTGGTCTCATTGTGGACTTTATTGTTCTTCTAGCAAAAGTTTCAACGAGAGATCGACCGCTTGGAGCAAGAGAACAGAGATCTACGCAAACAAATTCTTCTTGGCAAAAGTAAAACACAGAGTGGGACCAGAAAACTAAAAGTAAGTTTGTTGCTTCAATTCACTAATAGCGGTTCTTTTTACTATTGTGAAGGTTTGAGTCTTCTTAGACCCTGACTGGCTGCACCCATGATACATTTTACCACTATTTTCAGTCACAAATCTTTATGGTTGAATGCCTTTCCTGCCGCCAAACCTTTTAGTCTTCTCTACGGTAGGCAGGGACTTCACAGTGCTTTTTTAGCCCGGCACTAGACAGGGAAAGGCTAACAATACAAGGTTTGACTGTAATACAATAATACAATAACACTAAACGGCTAAAATCTGAAATGTGGAGTATAAATCAGTAAAACAAAGAATAACAAACAATAATATGATATGATAATGAATGTAAATAATAATAAACAAATATTGAAACAAAAATCAAAACCCAAAACTGGCGAATGAAAGGCTACGTGAACACTACTAACCTTGGATGAGACGTGGTAAATTTTAGTTAACGATAATTACGATAAATATATATCATATATGTGTTTTGAGTTATTGTTGCCTTTTCGGGAATCCAATCGTCTCAAATAAATAATAATAATAATAATGATTCATATTTTAAGTAAATAAAAAAAAACCTGATTATTGCTGTGATCACAAAGGTTTTATTTTATAACATGTTTTACAATCGATTGCAGCGATCTCTGATTGACATGTACTCTGATACTCTGGACTTGCTGGCGGAATACGACTCCAGTTACGAGATCCAGGACCATCTTCCGCGGGTATGACATCCAATCATCATCCATCATTTTTATATTCATCTTAATTTGTCATTTTTGTTCATAATTTCAAATTTGCATTCTTTTGATTTCCCTTTTTTCACATTTACTTCTTCATATTTAACCTCAAGGCTAGAAATATTTTTAAATATTTTATTTTAAACTTACTATACTATAATTATTACATCAGTTTTTACTGTAATTTTTAACCTACGTTATCAAATAAAATGTGAATGAATGAATGAATGATTTCATTTATGTCTGCATATAATGATAGTGACACTTTTTATTCATAGTTATTTTAAAATTGTTTTTTGGTTTCTTAGTTTTTCAATTGAAATTCTCGTTGATTTAGGTTGTTGTCATTGGCGACCAATCGGCCGGTAAAACAAGTGTTCTTGAAATGATTGCCCGCGCTCGAATATTTCCTCGAGGATCTGGGAAAATGATGACACGTTGCCCCATCATGGTGACGCTAACCGAAGGCCCGAATCACGTTGCTTATTTCAAAGGGAGTGAGAGAGAATATGACCTCTCACTAGAATCTGACGTATGAGTGCATCTATATGTGGCAGTTTCTTTTCTGCAGAGATCAGTTTTTGATTTACGTTTAGTATTCAATGCACAATAAATTTTGAAATCAAAATGAAATTTTTTTTTCATAAAAACTATATTTTGATTGTTTAAAACATAATTTTTGTCTAAAATAAATAACGTCAAAAAAGAGTAAATGAATCCTGAATCTAATACTTTTGTTTCGCAAAATTATTGTTTTAATGTTTTTTTCCTTCTTGTCATAGACTTTTGAATGAGTATACACACAATCTCTTAAAATTAATCTGTCATTTATTTTTTAGATTTTTGTTAAACAAAATGTTTTCTCATAGTTACATGCACTTCGGCGAGAAGTTGAAAATCGTATGGAAAAGAAGCTGAAGAAGAGTGCAACCATCAGTACGGAGGTGAAAAGATGTTTTACACAACTTACTATCAGTCAGGTTGTAAGATTGAGCCAAATTTGAGCTTTATTGGATTAGGCTCTTGGCCAGGAGGAGAGTTGGACATACAAACACGGAAATGATACTGTTTGATATAATAATCATATGTTTTCAGGTGATGTCAATGCATGTGAAAGGACCTGGACTGCCACGTATGGTTCTTGTTGACCTACCTGGGATTATTAGTGTGAGTCTATGTGGCATTATTTTATTAACAATATTGTGAATATTGAAATGTTTACATCTCTCTTTGCTTATTAATAATGCCAGTGCACGAAATAATTTCCTGCCAACAGTCAACTACAATTAATGTAATAGCCATTGAAACAAAGCTATTAACCGTCTGAAATTGATATTTTAATATATAAAAATTACCATTTTATATTAATACAAACAATAAACGAAACAAACGTAAACATAAGAAGGAATGTAAACACAAACAGTAGAGGCAGAAAAGTTTCTACAATTCCATGTTTTGCCATCTCTTTTGTGTTGACATATTGATTCCATGTACTGTAGATTCGTATGAAGACTATAAATGTACTGTAGATTTGTATGAAGACTATAAATGTTGTGTATTTTAAAGTGACGTACAACGTACCTATATATAGTTGTTGCATTTCCTGATACTATGAATTAACCTAAGAAAAATTTGTAGTTATTCTTTCTATGTTTTAAACAAAATGCAAATTGTTTTTGCTTTCTTCCTTTTCATTCTAAGTAAGCAAATAAATAAAGAATTAATAATAAACAATTAAAACAAAAGTATAAAGATACCAAGAGTATAAAGGTAAAGATACAAAAAATGTTTTGTTTGAATGAAGCTTTCGTTTCGTAATCTTTCTTCTTTGCTGCACAAAAACATTGAATGTTAAAGGTTGAAACTCGTTGTTTACTTAATCGTTATTTTCTCACAAAAAATGTTTTGTTTGAATGAAGCTTTCGTAATCTTTCTTCTTTGCTGCACAAAATAAAAACATTGAACGTTAAAGGTTGAAAGTAGTTGTTTACTTAATCGTTATTTTCTGCATGACACTAATCACAGCTTAAAGATTATTACGAACTAATAACTCTGCAATTATATTATATATAATAATTATAATTATAAATATTAACCCTTGCACTTATCACTTAATATAGAATGACTGTGAACATGCTTTTCTGTTTTTGTACATATACCCGTGACAATCTGTATATTTGCACCTTTAAAAATCAGTTTCAAGATACACTTGGTTTCAAATGTTTTTGCTGCATTTAAATTCACCGTCTTTTTGTAAAGTGTTCTTTAGATTTTTGTAGAAAACAGCGCGTATGTACGTGCAAATTTTACGCATCATTTCTGTAAAGTAGTGAATGTTGTGCCATCTCGTTTTCGTATGTTTGAAGTAAAAATCTAGCTTGCTCTTTTAAGGTATTTTTTATTTTTCGACATATGTCTCTTTGAATTACTTTTAACGCTTAACGCTTTTCTTTCATCTTTTTATAATACTTCATAAATTATTGTGAAGAAAAAGACATCAAGGAAAATTACGAATACTATTAATGATCAAGGTTCTTTCATTTAGACTGAAACCAGTGAAATGGCAGCAAACACAAAAGAATCCATCACGAAAATGAGCAGGTTGAATACTAATGACCTTTGAATGTCTGAGTATTAACAGGTATTGATTTTGTTTCCAGGCACTACATGTCCAATCCCAATGCCATCATCCTCTGCATACAAGGTGTGTAATGTCCCTCGACGATTTCTCAAAATGAATGCATCCTTAGATGCTGGTAAACAATTAAGTTTTTGCTTTTTATAATTTTGGTAAATGGTAAAATGGTTTCTATGTGTCTATGTGAACCTCAAAAATATATTTGGAATTCAGTCGCTGATTGGCTAAACCTCAAAAATATATTTGCAATTCACTCACTGATTGGCTAAACCTCAAAAATATATTTGTATTCACTCACTGATTGGCTAAACCTCAAAAATATATTTTGAATTCACTCACTGATTGGCTAAACCTCAAAAATATATTTTGAATTCACTCACTGATTTGCTAAACCTCAAAAATATATTTGGAATTCACTCACTGATTGGCTAAACCTCAAAAATATATTTTGAATTCACTCACTGATTTGCTAAACCTCAAAAATATATTTGGAATTCACTCACTGATTGGCTAAACCTCAAAAATATATTTTGAATTCACTCACTGATTGGCTAAACTTCAAAAATATATTTGGAATTCACTCACTGATTTGCTAAACCTCAAAAATATATTTGGAATTCACTCACTGATTGGCTAAACTTCAAAAATATATTTGGAATTCACTTACTGATTGGCTAAACCTCAAAAATATATTTTGAATTCACTCACTGATTGGCTAAACTTCAAAAATATATTTGGAATTCACTCACTGATTGGCTAAACCTCAAAAATATATTGCTGACTGCGTCCAATCGTCATAGAATAAATGAAATTAGAAATTCAAACTGTTTCAGAAAATAATTGGTTTTATCATGTCAAGTATGTTACAGAAATTATCAATATCCTTTATTGTTATTAATGAATTTGATGCAAATGCAACTTTGTGCCGAAATTAGGCATAGAATTATGAAAGATTTATGTGTGGAGTTCTTTCATTGATATTGTTTGTTACTACAGGTTTTTATTTTGTTGGTGATATGTTGGGAACACAACATTCTAAATTCAAATTTTTCTTTATATTTTTAGTACAAGAACTAAGAAATTATAATTTTAGCAGGCTTGTCATTGTGAAAATTGCAGGCAAGCAAAAAGAGGATCACCTAGACTGATTTTGAATTATTTTAGTCGAGCCATGGCGATAACTTAAGCTTTGAACAGATTTAGGTGACCCAAAGGCGATCGTGATAAATGGCTCGCCTCAAATTGACTGAGAAAATGTTGTATGATATTTGATGACATCATCGTCTTATGATTCTGTAGATGGTTCGATTGATGCCGAACGTAGCATTGTGACTGATCTCGCCAACCAAATGGATCCGACAGGTGATTAGAAATTCTAAGCTTTATCATTATATCAATAACCTTCAGTTTGTTTGTGTGAGATCATTTAAAATATTGTTAATAAATTAGCCAAGCAATTTCAATGTTAATATAAAAATTGTATGAAAAATATTTGAAGAAGAAATCAATACACAACGAGAACAAATATAAAAAATTTAAATGTCTTTTTGAAAATAAGAAATCCAAAGCAAAGAAATGTTTTTATCAAGAAAAACTGAAACTATATCAAAACAACATTAAGAAAACTTGGGACATCATGAAAGAAATACTTGGAAAGAAGAAAATTAATAATAATTGTTTACCCCACCAAATTATTCATGAAAATGTAAATTTTAATAATGCCGAAAAAATATCCAGTATCTTTAACCACTACTTCGCTAATGTTGGTGTTAACTTGGCTAGATCAATTCCAAAACAAAATACGAATTTTCATCGTTATCTTTATGGAAATTATGAAAATCTTCAAGAATATCCATTACTCAGAGAAGAAATTGAAACAGCACTAAATGAATTAAGATTGAATAATTGTCCGGGATTTGATAATATCAGTTCTAATGTTGTTAACTTTGTTTTCAAAGCAATAGTCAAACCCTTAAATCATATATTTTTTCTCTCTTTAAAACTTGGTATTTTTCCTGATAAACTAAAAATTGCAAAAATAACACCTATCTTCAAATCAGGGAACATAGAGCAAGTTACTAACTATAAACCCATCTCCGTATTGCCATGTTTCTCTAAAATCCTCGAAAGAATAATATACAATCGACTAATATCTCATTTAATAAAAAATAACGTACTTTATATGAATCAATTTGGATTTCAAAAAAATGTTTCTACAGAACATGCGATACTTAAAGTCGTTAATCAAATTCATCAGTCTTTTGCAAGCGATAAATTCACCTTGGGTGTCTTTATTGACCATGCAAAAGCCTTTGATACAGTGAACCATGAAATTTTAATAGAGAAACTTTGGTTTTACGGAGTTCGTAATAATAATCTAAATTTGTTAAAGAGTTATCTCTTCAACAGGAAGCAATTCATGGAAACTGAACATGGTATCACGGAAATGGAGTCTGTAATTTGTGGGGTTCCGCAAGGTTCAATACTTGGACCACTTTTATTTTTAATTTTCGTGAATGATCTACCAAATTCTACCTTACTAAACCCAATTTTGTTTGCTGACGATACTAGCTTATTTTTCGCCGGGAAAGATATTAACCTGTTATTTAACACGGTTAACAATGAACTTATAAACATTAGCACTTGGTTTAAAGTAAATAAATTATCCTTAAACATCAAGAAAACAAAATACTTGCTCTTCCATAACCAAAAAAAGAAAAAGAAACTCCCTCCCATTTTGCCCTCACTACAGATTGATGGTGCTGAAATAAGCAGAGTGTCAAACTTGAAATTCTTAGGAGTGATTATTGATGAAAACCTAAATTGGAAATCACATATTGATATACTAGAAAATAAAATCTCAAAAAATATCGGTTTACTATATAAAGCCAGTAAAATCCTTAACTTTCTTTGTTTAAAAAATATTTATTTTGCACTTATTCAATCTTTCATTAGCTATGCCAATATTGCTTGGGGTAGTTCTAACAAAACTGGGCTGAAAAAGATTTTCCGTAAACAAAAACAAGCTCTTCGTATTATATTTCATAAAGATAGGATGACTGCATCGCGTTCTTTATTTCAAAAACTTAAAGTTCTCAATGTGATGCAAATTAACCTTTATCAAATATCTCTTTTTATGCATCGTGTCAATATGAAAACTGTTCCAAAAACATTTAATAATGATTTTTCTCACATAGAACATGTTTATTCAACAAGATTTTCCTCAAACAACTTTCAGTTTCCTGGACTATCAAGGTTGCCAAGATTCTCAATATTACATCGTGGTCCTAAAATTTGGAATTATTTTTTAACAGACGAAGAAAAAAAAATTTTCGCCATGAATACTTTTAAAAGAAAATTAAAAGGAAAAATTCTAGATTTTGAAAATGAAGTTATATTTTATTGATCTGACTCTTTGAATTATTACTATTATATATTTTCCTTTTGAAATTATTATTTTAAAGATCTGTGTTTGTGTTTGTGTAATTACTATTAGTATAGGGGCCTGATGATAATGTTTATTTTAACCTTCTACGGGTCCCTGATCAATACAAAACTTTTTTCTATTGTGTTTATTAAAAGTTTATTAAACGTTATTGTATTGATTGAAATCGAAATGAAATGAAAAAAATATATATATATATATAAAAGTCAAAGATACATTTTTATTAAAATTATTTTTTTATTATTATTTTTATTTCATTATTTTTAATAATAAATGATAAATTAATGATAAATAATTTCAAATTAATGTTGCATAATAATCATCTAGTTGAAAAAGAAAATGGATCTGAAATTCTTTTAGGTTCTAACTAACTACCAGGGCTTATTAATAAATATGTAGGGGGGTATTCCATGTCAAGTCATCCATGCCCTGTATTATTGTTGATAATCATAAGGTTCAAAATGCAAGATTTCAGCTTAATACCTTAAGTAGTTCAAAAGTTACGTCTGGTTAAAATTTGACTAAAAACTATAGTTGTTTGCATATGTGCCATTATGGAAAGTATTAAACACAAGATCTGATTGGTTGATCTGTTATACAACTGATAAGTACTGTAATAACAAACATTGTAACTTCAAAGTAAAAAAATATTGCAAATTAAAACTGTATGCCATCATCTAGTGATTGATTAAATTTGAATTTTGACACTCTTTTCATGTATGTTTGAAATCAAATAAGACTTTAACACAATGCTGAGATGGGCTTGTTTCAAAAAATAGATTTGTCTGTGAGGTAAAGAAATGCAAATCTGTTGAATTCTCTCAAGCATGTTTTGAGAGAAAAATTTCTCAGTTTAAGCAGAATTGTAGGGTCGATTTTTGTAGGCGGCAGAAGGCATTGACCACAGGAATTGTTTAAAATATTGCCAAGATAAATATACAGGTTGCTTTACAACTGCCTTGTAAGCAAAGTTTCCTGTGTTAAATATGGTCGCAGTAGCTTAGTGGTTAGTGCATTCAACCCACCAAATCAAACGATGCTGGTTCGAAACCCAGCTTGGACATGTTTTGATTTCTGAGTTACAGTTGAGTTTTTGAGCAAAACTCATTGCGTAATCGACTTTGAAGCGACTTCTTAGGTACAAATGGGACCCCTAAGTATGCCAGAAACCTTGGGGTAAGCATTATTATTATTAAAATTATTATATACAGGCTACTTTACAACTGTCTCGTAAGCGATCTCTTTGTTTCAGGTAAACGTACCATTTTTGTGATGACAAAAGTCGACGTTGCTGAAACCAATCAAACGGACCCATCTCGAGTAAGTAGACGATCAATAAATGATGCAATTGTTTCATGCTATGAAGGGTGACTGAAACGAATGACAAATCAACCTTAATCAACAAAAGAAGTTCATAAAATGAATGACAACCTCTTTCTCGCAAATGGTCTATTGAAGTTTTCTAGCGTTGTTTATTACTAAGTGCCATTGTTCCCACGTGGTAGGGGATTTTTGGTATCATTAAAATTATAACTCCAAAATTATAGCTTCCTCAATGATAAATACTCATATTTTAGATAAAGAAGATATTATCAGGAAAACTCTTCCCGATGAAAGCAATGGGATACTTTGCTGTTGTCACAGGAACAGGTAAACAACTCTTGACTTATTTTTGTTCTTTCTAAAACAACAACAATCATCCATTGAGGTAGGTGTACAGGATCTATTTCTAAAGTTGTTTGGTTGAATTTCACTCCAGTAATATATGTTAGAATACTAGTTATATTCCAACCTCGGTCCACAAACATATTAATATTATCAAGAGGGTGTTGAGAGGTGGCTCCAATGATTTGGTTCTATTTTATATAAGTATTGCTGATGCACAAGAAATCATGAATATAATGAATACCACTTGTAAAAGGTTTGGTCTAACAATTTCTTTCAAAAAAACAAAAGTGTTGCAATTGAATACATCTACGAGTGATACTAAAATTATCATTGATGGTACTGAACTTGAAGATGTGTCCGAATTCTGCTATCTTGGACACGCCATTTTCAAGGATGGTAGAAACTCCACTGATCTGCGAATTGCAAAGGCAACAGCAAAATTTTACGAACTCAAGGGAGTCCTTTACTTCTTTAACAAAGAAGTTCATATGTCCATTCGGACTAAAATACTTGAAGCATGTATTCATCCCAGACTAACATATGCTACTTAATGCTGGAGGCCAAAAGAGAAATAAGTAAAAAAAATTGAAGGTTGTTGGTAAGGCGAATGATTAAGGATGGTTTCCGTAGGAAACCTTCACTTGTAGAAGGAGAAATTAATCATGCTCTTTTTTATGCTAATACAGATCTAGAGCGCATAACAAAAAGTCAACCCTTACGAGAGTATATTAACACTCAGTATCTGAAATACATAGCCCATGTGTGTCGTAGGGAAAATACAAATTTGACTAAGCGTAGTTTATTTTTCATTCCTAGAGTCCCATACTATCGAGATCCCTGGATAGGTATCTCAAGACTTCTGGGTGATCTTCCTATTGAGCAGATTAAGAGAGAAACACAGTCTAAAACTGGTTTCACCAGGCTCCTAGGAGTCCTGACTCATATGAAGCCTAAAGCTTCAAAATGAGTACCTAAACTGTACTGTATAATAAATTGTTAATAATGAAACGTGACGCTAGATACGAATATAGATATATATATTTAACCACTATAAAAGTTGAATTATTGTTTCCAGGCAACAACAATGAAAGCATCGATGCCATCAAACAATGTGAAGAGGATTTCTTTCGAAGTTCAAAACTTTTTAAGTAAGATATCTTTCGTAACTCTCTCATGTTTGTTTAGTTGCACAAACCGAATGCAAATATCTTTACTTGCAGCATTATTTGAGAATGTCACTTTTGCAAAATTAATTTCATGTCAAACTTCTTTCAAAGTAAGATATACAAGGCCTAGCAGCATCAGACTTTTAAGCCAAATGTTGTGAATTTGAATCCAACCTTCATAAAGATTATTGATGAGGAAAGGTCGGGATAGCTCAGTTGGTAGAGCGCTTGCAATTTCGGATTTCTGAGATTGCAAGTTTAAATCTTCCCGGTCTTGCTGACTCAGTGAATGAGTAGCATTTCGATGCGGTAAAGTACGGGTGTTGCTGGTAGGAGTGGCGCCTGCCTCAACAGTTACACCCAACATCTCGCGCTAACGAAAAGGGGATAGACACCCTCGTTTACACCCGTTACTAACAATACAGTTAATTTGGCCACTTTACTTAAAAGTAATGGGAGCCCATCCTCAAAAGTGCTCAATTTTTAGTAAATTTGTCTTCTTGGTAGAAGAATTGACCACACTCACATATCAAGTACACAACATTATTTACAAGTATTTTTGAAAACTTGTTACTATCATGGGTTCTACTCAAGTAGAAATTTAAAATAGTTGTAAAAAATAACTGAACCTTTTCCTGATGCAAAACAAGATCAGTTTACATGATTGGCAGCATGTTCTTTTGCTGAAAAAAACAAACAAACTTTTAGTTTAAAAATATCGCTAGGAAAAAACTAATGATGAACAAATATATGAAAAAATCATTTTACAATAAATAACAATTTATAGAAAAGACAGAATGATAATGTCAGGAAACTTGTTGTTCAATTAGCTGTCATTTACTTTATGATCGTGAACGGTTTAGGTCTGGTATTTTGAAGGCCAGTCAGATGACGACCCAGAACCTGAGTTTTGCAGTGGCCAGCTGTTTCTGGCAGATGGTACGTGAGTCTATCGAGCAACAGTCGGACATGTTTAAAGCCAGACGGTTCAACCTCGAGACAGAGTGGAAAAACAATTTCCCAACCGTCAGAGAGTTGAATAGGGTGAGACTTTTAAGAGAATAAAATGAATAAATTATTAAATTATAATGATAAACAACATTTTATTTAAAAACAATTAAATTAAATTTGTTTTTTATATGTTGAACTGAATCAAAATATATATGCTATATTAAATATTTTAATTAAATCCATTTTGTGGAAACCATGCGAGCCAGATAGATTCTTCAGATCGGCAGTTCTTTATGATTTTTTTTGTATATATTTCAAACTTTTTAAGTTCAATGAAATGCATAAGTTGTACTTGTACTTGATATTAAATGCGAACATGGCTTCTAGGAAGACCTCACCATATTGTGAAATACATACAAAAGGAATATTATGAGAGTAATCATATGTATGCATTGACGTTGTTTCCACGTAGTAAGTTAGACCACTTCAATGGCGGTAAATTAAGGTTGTAAGGTTGTTTATGTAGTACATCAAACCTCTTTTACACGTGTTCTCAACCCTCTTTTACACTGTTTGCTCAATTTTCTCAGGATGAACTGTTTGACAAGGCTCGTATCGAGCTACTTGATGAGGTGACAAGTCTCTCGCAAACCCAACCTCACGAATGGGAATCGCTCCTGTCTGCGAACTTTTGGAAGAGCATACGCGAGTTCGCGATCGACAGGATTTACTTCCCAGCTGCACAAACCGCCAATCCGTCCGAGTTCAAAACAAAAGTTGACATTCTCTTGAAGCAATGGGCGGAGAGAGTTTTGCCAGTACATGCTGTGAAAGTAAGAGGTTAAAGTGATTTAAAATGAGACTTGAGAATCCAAATTTGACTTGATCTTTATGGGTGAAATCGTAGTCTGTTTTTATATTCTGGCTTCACTCGATCAATCCCTTACATCAGTTTTCTTGTTTCTTGTGTCTACTCTATTCTCACGCCGTGTTTAGAGCCTTAATCCTTTTTAGCCTTTATTCTCTCTCCAAAGTTATTCTTTTCATTTCATTCTATTTATAACAGGTCATACACTGATAACAGATTTGTAAGGTTAAAGTGGAAGCGATGAGATTTATAATGTGACTTGAGATTTGTGACTGACTTCTTTGTGACAATGTTGGAAAAATTTAAATGTAAAAAATGTACGATATTTATTGTTTTGTTTCTTCTCAAAAAGGTTTTATTCATGACAGGTTGGCTATGATACTCTCCTTTCTCAATTCATTAAAGCGATGGAGGTATGTTTTACTGTTTCACAGGCCAACCCAGTTCAAAACATGGATAAAGATCGTCCAACGTTTAGTTTATTTAAAACTATTTATATTTTATTATTATTATTAACAAATATTTATGTACATGATAAAACCATTCAAAATGTTGTAAAATATTAACAAAATTCTGTTCTTCCATGGACACTTCCTGCAGTAAGTCAAACTTACAAAATCGAAAATATAAAAGTGAGATTAGATTTGGATTGAAAAACTAAAGTTAGAAATAAATTTCAAAACAAAAAACTTACACATTGAATGTTTTGTACTAAAACAATAACAAAGAAATAGGAAACAACACAACAATGTCCTATAGTTTCACCATCCTCCACCCATTTACATGTGTTGATAATATTGAAATTACTTTATGGTGTTTGCTTGTATCTTGTACATACATCCCCTTTCATGCAATTAACCAGGAAGGTGTTGAAATTGGTGGGAAAAAAGACGCACACAGTTTTCTGTTCAAAAACCTAAAACAACAAGTTAAGAAGGAGTGTGAGGCCACACATAGCTGGCAAGCACGTGCCAAGGAAAGTTTAGTAAGTGTGACCATGAAGTTTTTATTATTGTGTCCATTCTGAACTGTTATTTAGTGTATTTATTTTAAATTTAAATAATATATTATATATTTTAGGGATTTCTTCAAAACAACTTTGTATTGTTTGTATTCATCGTTAAGCAGCAATGAACTAAAATAAAAGATTGAAGTTTTTTGTCCCGGTGGCTTTAAGAAGCCTCTATAAAAGCTTGAAAATTCCCTCACACACATAGTAGCAATTTTTTAATTTGAACTTCAAACATCTGTAATATATTCATCAGTAAGCAGTAATGAACTTAATTGAAATTATGTTGTTCATTCTGGTGAAGCCATATATAAAAGCTGATAAATGGAAATTGACAATTCGCTTATGTGTAATTATTCTAATTTATGATAATTTATTCTAATTTATAATTTATTTTGCAGCGTGTCATTCAACTTTCTGCACTTGAAGACAGCAATGTTCCAAGCAGAGAACAATGGGAGGAAGCAGTGAGGTTCATGGAACACACTCTCCTTGATGAAAGTGAAAACGCAGACAGGCTTTTATCTGAGTTAGTTGGGCCAGGCTGGCAAGAAAGACTGTGGTACTGGACAAACCGCTCAAAACAACAAGTATGGCTTTGTTGGGGGAAAGTTGAATGGGTTGTGCGAACAAAGTCTATTTTGACTTTAACCAGCAACATTTACATCAACCTTTATTCAGTTATATTTTGCAAAACGTCTATGAAAATTCTATGAATAGGTTGAGCTTATTTCGGTAGTTAAGGTTGAGTTGTCAATCATTTTATGAACTTCTTTTGTTAGTTAAGGTTGAGTTGTCAATCATTTTATGAACTTCTTTTGTTAGTTAAGGTTGATTTGTCAATCATTTTATGAACTTTTGTTAGTTTAGGTTGAGTTGTCAATCATTTTATGACATTCTTTTGTTAGTTAAGGTTGAGTTGTCAATCATTTTATGACATTCTTTTGTTAGTTAAGGTTGAGTTGTCAATCATTTTATGAACTTCTTTTGTTAGTTAAGGTTGAGTTGTCAATCATTTTATGAACTTCTTTTGTTAGTTAAGGTTGAGTTGTCAATCATTTTATGAACTTCTTTTGTTAGTTAGGGTTGAGTTGTCAATCATTTTATGAACTTCTTTTGTTAGTTAAGGTTGAGTTGTCAATCATTTTATGAACTTCTTTTGTTAGTTAAGGTTGAGTTGTCAATCATTTTATGAACTTCTTTTGTTAGTTAAGGTTGAGTTGTCAATCATTTTATGAACTTCTTTTGTTAGTTAGGGTTGAGTTGTCAATCATTTTATGAACTTCTTTTGTTAGTTAAGGTTGAGTTGTCAATCATTTTATGAACTTCTTTTGTTAGTTAAGGTTGAGTTGTCAATCATTTTATGAACTTCTTTTGTTAGTTAGGGTTGAGTTGTCAATCATTTTATGAACTTCTTTTGTTAGTTAAGGTTGAGTTGTCAATCATTTTATGAACTTCTTTTGTTAGTTAAGGTTGAGTTGTCAATCATTTTATGAACTTCTTTTGTTAGTTAAGGTTGAGTTGTCAATCATTTTATGAACTTCTTTTGTTAGTTAGGGTTGAGTTGTCAATCATTTTATGAACTTCTTTTGTTAGTTAAGGTTGAGTTGTCAATCATTTTATGAACTTCTTTTGTTAGTTAAGGTTGAGTTGTCAATCATTTTATGAACTTCTTTTGTTAGTTAAGGTTGAGTTGTCAATCATTTTATGAACTTCTTTTGTTAGTTAAGGTTGAGTTGTCAATCATTTTATGAACTTCTTTTGTTAGTTAAGGTTGGGTTATCGATCATTTTATGAACTTCTTTTGTTAGTTAAGGTTGAGTTGTCAATCATTTTATGAACTTCTTTTGTTAGTTAAGGTTGGGTTATCGATCATTTTATGAGCTTCTTTTGTTAGTTACGGTTGAGTTGTCAATCATTTTATGAACTTCTTTTGTTAGTTAAGGTTGGGTTATCGATCATTTTATGAACTTCTTTTGTTAGTTAAGGTTGGGTTATCGATCATTTTATGAACTTCTTTTGTTAGTTAAGGTTGGGTTATCGATCATTTTATGAACTTCTTTTGTTAGTTAAGGTTGAGTTGTCAATCATTTTATGAACTTCTTTTGTTAGTTAAGGTTGGGTTATCGATCATTTTATGAACTTCTTTTGTTAGTTAAGGTTGGGTTATCGATCATTTTATGCACTTCTTTTGTTAGTTAAGGCTGGGTTATCGATCATTTTATGAACTTCTTTTGTTAGTTAAGGTTGAGTTGTCAATCATTTTATGAACTTCTTTTGTTAGTTAAGGTTGGGTTATCGATCATTTTATGAACTTCTTTTGTTAGTTAAGGTTGGGTTATCGATCATTTTATGAACTTCTTTTGTTAGTTAAGGTTGGGTTATCGATCATTTTATGCACTTCTTTTGTTAGTTAAGGTTGGGTTATCGATCATTTTATGAACTTCTTTTGTTAGTTAAGGTTGAGTTGTCAATCATTTTATGAACTTCTTTTGTTAGTTAAGGTTGGGTTATCGATCATTTTATGAACTTCTTTTGTTAGTTAAGGTTGGGTTATCGATCATTTTATGAACTTCTTTTGTTAGTTAAGGTTGGGTTATCGATCATTTTATGCACTTCTTTTGTTAGTTAAGGTTGGGTTATCGATCATTTTATGAACTTCTTTTGTTAGTTAAGGTTGAGTTGTCAATCATTTTATGAACTTCTTTTGTTAGTTAAGGTTGGGTTATTGATCATTTTATGAACTTCTTTTGTTAGTTAAGGTTGGGTTATCGATCATTTTATGAACTTCTTTTGTTAGTTAGGGTTGAGTTGTCAATCATTTTATGAACTTCTTTTGTTAGTTAAGGTTGAGTTGTCAATCATTTTATGAACTTCTTTTGTTAGTTAAGGTTGAGTTGTCAATCATTTTATGAACTTCTTTTGTTAGTTAAGGTTGAGTTGTCAATCATTTTATGAACTTCTTTTGTTAGTTAAGGTTGAGTTGTCAATCATTTTATGAACTTCTTTTGTTAGTTAAGGTTGGGTTATCGATCATTTTATGAGCTTCTTTTGTTAGTTACGGTTGAGTTGTCAATCATTTTATGAACTTCTTTTGTTAGTTAAGGTTGGGTTATCGATCATTTTATGAACTTCTTTTGTTAGTTAAGGTTGGGTTATCGATCATTTTATGAACTTCTTTTGTTAGTTAAGGTTGGGTTATCGATCATTTTATGAACTTCTTTTGTTAGTTAAGGTTGGGTTATCGATCATTTTATGAACTTCTTTTGTTAGTTAAGGTTGAGTTGTCAATCATTTTATGAACTTCTTTTGTTAGTTAAGGTTGAGTTGTCAATCATTTTATGAACTTCTTTTGTTAGGAATGTTCGTTATGGAATTGCTTAAGTTTTACATTGTTATCTCGCAAGGGGTCATTTACACTTTAAAAACTTTTGTTTTGAAACTATGTGGTTGGTCTATAGTAGGTTTTAATAATATTCCCCTATCTTCAACAAACCTTCAGCATCTCCATAATGAGGTGAAGAAAGAGTTGGATAGATTACTTGACGCAATTCCAACCACTCACCCGCCATTACTCGAAGAAGATGAGATCACCGCAGTCAAAAGAAACTTGCAAATCAATAACATCGATGCTACGCCAAAGGAGGTAGTTGTTGCAGCTTTTAACACTTTTAACCCTAACCCTAAACAATTCACTCGAAAACTAAACTATTCACTCGAAATCTAAAACTAAACTATTCAGTCGAAAACTTAAGACACTCCCGAACGCTTAGGGTATATGCAAACGGACAAGCATTGGGGAATTCTGATATTGATGTTTGAAAACTGTTTTCAGATTTTAACGGTGTGGAAGACAATACATCGTTCTTATTTCATCGAACGGGCACTGCAGGGAGCTCAAGAATGTCGCAAATCATTTCACCACAAACACCTGGCTAGGAATGAGGTAAATTATCTTTGCTTGTCGAATTCAGATGTTTGAGTCACGTTTAGGTTAGTGTCGTTTCATTTCTAGCGAAGATTCCTTTTTTGTCGTAATTTTCGTCGTGTTTAAGTTAAAGTCTTTGTTTGTATTGATTTAATAATTATTAACGTTAGTATATGTTTCTCTGTCACGACTCTTTCAAATACTTTCTTTTGTTTCTTCGCAGTCATTTAATGTTTGTTTTTATGTGTTCAGCTAGAATGTAACGACTTGGTGCTCTTCTGGAGGTTTCAAAGGATGCTGGCCACAACTAGTAACTCTCTACGTCAGCAGATCATGAGTACTGAAGGTGATGTAGTGTTATCTCGAGTTCTTGTTTTAGGTTCTCACTGCTAAACGATTTCATTAAGTAACTTCTATTTTTGCCTTACTCGTTTCTTTGTATTCACTTGTAACACACAGCGCGTCGACTGGAGAATGAAGTCAAAGAGATTTTGGAGGAAATCAACCAGAACAATGATCTGAAGAAAGAGCTGATACGTGGAAGACAAGTCGACCTCGCTGAGGAGCTGAGTAAGTGAGACTAAATTTTTGCCTCTAAGTTCGAATCCGAAGGAGAAATTCACTATTATTATTGGAGGATGGGTTCATTATAATTTATTTCAACCAATTAAAGATATTTACAAAGCATAAAAAACACAAATAATATAACAAAAAAAGAATTCTCCGTTTCAGGGCTCTCCGTCTGAGCGCACTCTTTTCATTTGAGGGTGGTTTCCATTTAAGCGCGTTTTTTAGAGTGGTTTCTATTTGTGATTTCCTTTTAAAACTAGCTTCACGTCATACTCTTTTGTGCTTAATTGTAGGGGGAGGTCAAATTGCATTTTTTCACAATTTTCACCCCCAAAATCATTTTATAATGAACCCCCTCCTCCCATTTTTATCAAAATTTGACAATGAGATTCACTCCCTCATTTTATTATCAACCCCCATATTAAGATTAAGATTTTTTCGATATCAAAAACACACAACTCTCACATAAAATAATTATATGTAATAATTATTACCAAAACTTATCAACATTCTCAAAAAAATACCCCCTTAGGTCATTTTATTATGACATCCCCCCTGCTTATTCGACCCCCCCCCCCCCCCCCCCCCTCTTACTATTAAGCACAAAAGAGTAACATTCCTGGTGATGCTTTCAACATATACAGTTGTATTTCTTACAAAAGTGAATGGTGGAGAATCTTTTCTTTAATTTACTTTGAAATTTTGAATGATTTCAGAGACGTAATGGTGACGTCATAGTATAATGTGCATTTTCCCGTTTAGAGCGCGTGCGCCATATCCAGGAATGTTTAGAACAGTTTGTTGAGGCGCTGAAACGTGAGAAATGCGTATGAGGTGCCGTTTACGAGAAAACTACAATCGATTGAATGAAATTAGTTGGAATTAATGAATATGAGAATCGAATTTAAATTCAATGTTTATTGACTTGTATATATATCACGAAATGTGTAAACTTTCAACGAACGAAATAAAAATTAAGGAATTCGAAATTCGTCCAATCAGATTATGTCATACAAGTTCTAGTCCAATCAGATTGTGTCATACGTTTTTCGTCCAATCAGATCTTAATTTTACATGGATCTCAATTTCGATTAGTTGTATACATTACTCAGAATGCACGGATGGGTTCTTGAAAACAATAGAATAATCTCAACCCAACTTTTACTGGTTCGCGAAAGTATAAAAAGAAGTTACTTCCATGATTTGACGGACTGTTATTTTTATTTCGGGAATCATTTTTACAACAACAGAAAGTCATGAGAACTCAAGGTTCTATTGAAGGCGTGTTTACCAATGACACATACAATCAAGTGTTTGTCAATAATCAGTTTCCAATGACGTCACAAGTTACCACCTTGTTGTTGCTATAGGGGCTCTTGCGAGTCAATAAAAACGGTTTTTTTACGTAAAGGAAACTCGGGACAAGCATTTGGAAAATATTTAGACAGACTGAAGTCAATTATTGTTACAATACTTTTGTCAAAAGAGTTGAAAAATAATAGTTTTTATAGAATTATAGAACCGAATATTAACTAATATTTCCTAAGAACAGTTTCGGATTGAAACAGGAGACAATACAAAGCTTTTGAGCTGATGAGATTTGATGTGACATGAGGGTCATGTCTTCGTTTCTGACTGAAACAAACGCGTACATTAAGGGTTCTCACGTTTGTATGACACATTAGTTCTGATAACTCAAACCCCCTTTAACTCGCACTCGCGATAACTCGAACTGTTTTTCATTCCCCTTTCCTAAAAGTTTCCACAAAAGCAACGACACAACGATGGCATCAATAACTGCAGACATCATTAATACCGTAAATTCTCGAATTGGCATGGTGGCTAATTAATTTATGATTTCTTTAAGTGGGGGTTTATTCGAGGAGGGGCTAATAAAAAAATGTGGTATGACTAACCCAGAAAAAAGATATATGCATATGTTTATCAATACTTGTTTGGTACGTGTTCAGTTCAAAATATCAATGTCCTCGGCATCATCGATTGCTTCATCGAGAATCAAGTAAGAAGGGCAAGCCTCTTGTATATCTGTCTCATCAGGAACGAATGGATTTTCCTCTGTGCCGTCGAGCAATTGTAACTGGGCCTTTAGCATTTCCTGTCCCGAGCTGCATGGCATACCTGGTTTAAAACACGTTATTTCTTCATCCTGACTGCCATCAGTAGCAACTGAGACTCCACAAACAGTTTGGTTGCTATTGTTACTGGGAAAAGAAGGCGAGAAATTGGCCTTATTGTTCCCATCAAAGTACATTGCATATACGAGAGATAAAAAGCATGCCCAGATAATTGCGTCTAAGCTGTTGGAGAAAAAAAAAACATATTGCAAATCGATGTTGACACCAGCAAAGACATTGTGAAATTGCCTCTTTTATATTAGCTGTACTCTGGTTGCTTATATCCTTACTTGTGTTTTATTTTACAATTTAATTAAAGTTATAAGATTTATAATACAGCCCAGAACTGTCTATTCTTCTGTAATTCATAGCAAAAGATTATGGGTGTTTATAATGAACCATAAATTCATGATATAATATGTTCCCGATTTAGCCTCCATGAGGGTTTAAGTAAACACGACATTTGAGCGGGGGGGGGGGCTAATAAAAAAAATTAGATTCAATGATAGGGGCTTATTCAAGGTGAGGGCTTATTCGGGGAGGGGGGTCAATTTGAGGATTTACGGTATATCTCCCAGCAGTTGAGGCTCTGCCGTAATAAAACCCGTTTAATTGGTCGCCGTAAAAAGAATCAAAAGCTCTATTCAATTGTTCCAGAGCAATATTATAATCTAAAATATACTATATTATCAATGAAATTTGCTGGAATAGTTGCTTAAACGTTTCGACAAGCAAATCTAAAAGTTAATGTTTACTAAGCTGTAAAACACGCTAGCCATTTTGGCGACGTTTTTTTATAAGCACTGTTTTTTCAAAAGCACGTGCTAAATGAAAAACAACTGAAGTGTTAGTTTTGTTGTTTACAAAACATATAAATTATCACACGTTAACATAATTAACGTTAGTTTTTTTACGTTAATTATTTGAAAAATACTAAAAAATTATTTAAATTGGTTGTAAGTCAGTAAAGGAAGCAAAAGAATTTTACATTGGTCGGTAAGAAAGGTTATTAAAAAATGTGATGTTGTTTTGTGTTTGGTACTATGTGCGGAATAGAGGTAGTGATACAAAATGATTGACTTTTAAAGCATTGAGATTAGCATTTTTCGAACAGCCAAGCACTGTCAATCTCATGTAAAACTGAGAAGATAAGAACACCCACAGATGGTAATGACGTTCGGCTCTTAACCGAAAGGTTCTGGGTTCGAGACCATGCTATCACAAAGTTGTTTAGTGAGCGGTTATAAATAAACAACGCCATATTTCATCAAAAATAACCGTAGCACAATTAAATACACTAAAGCTCTGGACCGAGGTCTTCATGATAATGCTTAATGTGCGTTCTGGAAGCCTCGTTAAAAAAACAAACAAACAACAAAGATATGACCACCCACAGGTAATAGCACTCGCGTAGTGTACAAATGCGTTCGAACTGTAGCGCATTCAAATTACTTCTAACAGGCTATTAGTTCATGGCGTGTTTTATTTTGTGAAGTGAAAAAGATCGGAGAAGAATACAGATCAGGTTGGTGATTATTCCATACCAAACGCGAAAAAAACCTACCTGGAGAAATTTAGAACCTTTGTTATTTTAAATAGAGAAATTGTATGCCGTAATTATGAGTAATTCATGCAAGACAAACAATAATGTAACTGAGTGTTTTTTTTTCTTGAGTGAAAATATTTGCAGTAAGCATGGTCTCTTTTGCAGCGCACTGAAAGAAACCTGTTTTAGCCTGAAAACGCAAATGAAATCTAATCACTCAAACGGGGTCAAGCATATATTAAAAGGAAAACGAGGCTTAATTTGAGTTACTGTCATGTAAGATTTTCGTCTGGAAAGTAGTATATTCACATTCGTCTTACATCAATTTCGCACAAAGGATTTGTTTCTTGTTATCTCGAAGACTTATGTTAATCGCTCATTGCATGATTTCGCACCAGTGTCGATAAAGACAAAGGATTTTCCTTTATTTCATGCATCGCCAAACCACCTTGTTTATTCAGGGAGATCGAACTCAAATTGGATGAAAATGCCAACCAATGAATTTGATCATACTTAAAACATGTGGTTATAATGGTGTGATTCAAAAATATGAATGTTGACTGTTTTTGCGCGTAGATTTACTCTTTAAAAACGTCAATGTTGTTTACATAGATAAATATGAAAGTATAGTCGTGTTTAAACTATAATTAGAAAATGATTATATTTACAAAAAGTTTTGAAAAACATTATTCATAAACAACGAAGCTATAAAAATGCACGTCATTTTTATAGCTTCGTTGCTTCCCTATAGCTTCCATACAAAGAACACCTCCGGTGCTATAGTGAGGGCCCACGTAATGGTGGCAAACGCTCACTCGGTTGGAAAGCTTACTTGAGTTGGGATCTACAGCCATGCTAAATTTCAGTGTAATCGGGTGAGGGGTTTGGCTAGTAGGAGTGCTGGAAAGGAATCTAAGAAGAAAAAATAATACAATTATTTTAACAGAAAAAAAAATTGAGGATCGTTTCAACGTCCACGAAACAATCCTCTTTCAAATCCCACTTAACGCCAAGAGCTCGAGCAATCGAATTTTCGAATGGCAGTGATGATTGTGTTGCATGTTTCCCAGCCGATACTACTTGTAAAACATCTTGGCAATTGCTGTTGAACTTCGTGAGATTGAAACCTCGATTTTCCATCAATTTGCCGAGGTGTTTGATCAAATGTTGTGCTTTCTCTTTGGTTGGGATAGATGCTAACAAGTCATCAACGTAGAAATCTCGTAAAACAATATTGATAACTACCTCAGGAAAGTCGCGCTGTTTGATCCAAGGCTGCTCTTTTTAGTGCATAAGATGCGCAGCAAGGTGAATCTGTGGCACCAAAGATATGCACCAACATTTGGTAAATGTTCCGATCTTTCATTACTGAAAGGGTCTGGTTTCCATAAAAACCGGACAGCTTTAGCGTCGGCGGATTTGAGTCTTACTTGATGAATCATCGCTTCAACATCAGCCACAACAGCTATACGATGTTTCCTAAACCTCAGCAGGACACCTACGAGGCTATTGAGTAAATCTGGACCGGTACATAAATTAGTTCTAAAAATCATTATTTTCACACTCAAAACTCTCGAGAAACAATAACATTATTTTGCATTGTAAACAATTTGTCTTTAAACTTTCTTTTCAGCTAAACATCTCACACAAAAACAAATTTGGAAATAAGAAAGAAACACTAATAATAAAATAAGAAAATTAAGAAAACTAAAAATAAGAAAATGAGATTTTGAAGCAGTTTTGATATTAGTTTTAAATTACGTTTCGGGTAATTATCACAATGGAAACTGGGGAGAGTCTGACGGGTTGACAACGTAAACAAACATGCATGATGGTATATTTCACCACGTGCTAAAAACAATTTCTCGATCTCAATTTCCAAAAAAACAATCGATTCCAGATGCAACTTTTTTGCGTTTTAGATTTTATACATTATATAAAATAGCCCGTAAAGTTAATGTCAGTTGTTTATAAATTAAGGAGATTAAGAATTAACAAATATAAAGACATTTTAGGTTTGTTATTTTTTAGTTAATAACATCTGTAGCTAGCTATACTTTGTTTAGCTAAAGTGATCTCTCAGTTGGATGTTTTGATATCTTCAAAGGCATTTTTGGGATGAAACATTACAGTGCCTTGGAAATATTAGGCAACTTATTTTTGTGAACATATCGTTTTTAATCTATTTTTTTAAACATTTTGTCATTTTATTCAGCAAAAACATTTGAAATTATGCATTTATTTACAAATAGTCCTTTGTTGAATTAAATGTTATATGATTTGTAAAGCTAAAGAAATAAAACCCCTTTTTATTCTTGTTAACATGTTTTAGCAATCATCATAATCGAAAATTATTTACAATGCTCGTTCTCGTTTATATATACTGAAATTAAAAATAATTGCAATTAAAACTGAGAATGTAGGGAATGTGCGAAGAGTTGTGAAAAAAATAAGAGAGATAATGTCTAACAAGATTATACAGAATAGTGTTTGAGTTGGGCGTTAAGGTTTTTTCCATTTATTCATTCGCACTTTATTTGATAACGTAGGTTAAAAATTACAATTCTTTTATTTTCAAGTCCATTTGATTAGCGGCCATGTCGATGATAGTGAAGGAATCTTTAAGAAAATGGAAATAATTTTGATTGGAATGAAGGTGTTTGAAATTTTCAATATGGTTACATACAGAACACAAAAGATTTGATTTTCAATGAAAGGAAATATATATATATTTGTCAAATTGGATGGTGTCATTCAATAGGTTAACTAGGCAAAAAAATGGCACCTTTTTAAAATAAAGAATTTAAGAGACGCGTTGTCTCGCCAATATAGGTGGAACCACATCCCGCACATGTAAATTTGTAAAGTATAGTAAAGAATAGAAACGATGAAGTCTGTGAATGAAAAGCATTGTTTGATTTTAAAGACCATAAATATTAGTTTTAGATTGGTATTTTCTTTATAAAGACATTTAATCAGATTGCGAATTTTGTTTGAGATTTGTTTAGAGTATTTGTATTTGTAAGGTAGTTTGAAAATAGTTTTATTGTCTGGCTTTTGAGTTCTTTTTTACAGTAGGTGAATATATTTTTGAATATTGTTTTAAATTAGAGATTTATGATAAGCGTTAAGAGCGTTATCATTTTAAATTGGATTGTTTTCATATTTTAGATATATATACATAATACGTCTTTCAAAATGTTTCACACAAATATCCAGAATGGACATTCAAATATTCAAAGTGGAATTGATGTTCAAGACATGTGCACAAAAAGAAGTGAAATGATTGGGTAAATTAAATCATTCAGCTATGTATATTATATTTTATGATGGCTTTTTAAAATAGTCATGGGTTATAGTAGATGCGAGTTAGCAAATTTTGAAATGAAAACAAGGCTTGTATTAAGCCTCTTTTGTTAGTTAAGGTTGAGTTGTCAATCATTTTATGAACTTCTTTTGTTAGTTAGCGTTGAGTTGTCAATCATTTTATGAACTTCTTTTGTTAGTTAAGGTTGAGTTATCAATCATGTTATGAGCTTCTTTTGTTAGTTAAGGTTGAGTTGTCAATCATTTTCTGCACTTCTTTTGTTAGTTATGGTTGAATTGTCAATCATTTTATGAACTTCTTTTGTTAGTTAAGGTTGGGTTATCGATCATTTTATGAACTTCTTTTGTTATTATGGAATTGCTTAAGTTTTACATTGTTATCTTGCAAGGGTCTATTGTTTTAAAGTTTTGTATACATTTATATAATTTTTTTGTTATTGTTTAACAATACAAAAAAAATATTATATAATGGTTATAATGTCAGTGAAATATCTTCAACAATATTGAAAAGGTATATTTTTTAGTCGTGCAACCCAAATTCATTATCCCGATAACCCTCTCTACATCTCTCGCGGTTATGGCCAATACTTGTATGATGAGCAGAACCAGCAATATCTTGACCTTATGAACAATGTGGCCCATGGTAAGTGTGAAAGAAGTAAACTACGGGTCTAGAAATAAGAAAAATGAATAACGGTATTTATCAAATTAAAAAGAAATACTTACTGCACGGTTTAACGTCTTTTGTTCCCAGCAGCTGGGGTTTGATGAGAAATGATATATAGTTGATGCCAGTAAACAATAGAAATACTCTCGTGATAATGTTGTATTCCTTGGTCTAAATATTACCCATGTTGAATACAAATTATCTCAAATACTCCTGCTGACAGCTTTTGAGTTGACTACTACGTTCGGAAAGCTTTCGGTGTATTTTAGTGTTTCTTAAAAAAGTAACAAACTCTCATAAGATGTTTATTTCAACACAGTTGGCCATTGCCACCCAAAAGTTGTAGCTGCTGGTTGCCAGCAGATGGCGACCCTTTCCACAAATTCACGGTTTCTGCATGACAACATTTTGAAGCTTGCGGAGAAAGTCATCGACACGTTACCGGAGAAGTTGAAAATATGCTTTTTTGTTAATTCAGGGTGAGTTTAATTATTAACAGCTGTTCTTTTACTATTTTGTTGATCATGCAGATTGCAAATTGTCAGCTTTTATTGTCGTACATATGTAGTTAGTTAGTTAGTCGTCGTTTCCACTCTGTCATTCACTTGTAGCGGGTTGGAGCTAAATAGTCAACTATATTAAATAATTGTCACATATTTATTTTGTGAATATTGAAGTTTGGAAAAACAGAAGCCTTTCTAGTTTAAATTTGTCATCAAAAGAGGTTTTGCGGCATTTTGTCTTGAGTTTGAGATTTCCAGTGAATATTTGTTTATAGAACCGAAGCAAATGATTTGGCCATGAGACTAGCGAGGACGTTCACGAAACAGAACGATGTTGTGGTTATCGATGAGTGAGCAACATTTAATTCATTCAAAATTATTTGTTATTAAGATTGAATCTGAGTTCTTTGATCTT
Source organism: Candelabrum cocksii (assembly GCA_963930725.1). NCBI lineage: Eukaryota > Metazoa > Cnidaria > Hydrozoa > Anthoathecata > Candelabridae > Candelabrum > Candelabrum cocksii. The sequence goes on along the minus strand of OZ005677.1, from coordinate 1,069,563 downwards.
TCAATCAAGAGTTTGCATTCGTTACAAAGTTTGACCATGCATTTATAAAATATACGGTCGAAAAAATCGGCAAGGACAATAGATGGTCTAAAAAATTCCTACCTGCTTGACCAACTGGGCAGTCAATTTCTCCCATTGGTCAGCTAACAATGTACCGCAGGTACATCGAAGGTGCCACAGTGATTAAATAAAAACTTGGTTTCTTGTCTCTGTTTACTTTGCCACTGTTTCACCTTTTATTTTTATTATTGAGAATCTGATGTTAGGCGTCAATAAACCATCACATATTATCGAAGAAATGTGATATCTTTTATCTTCCAGTGCCTATCACGGCCACTCCAGTGCAGTTATTGACATCAGCCCATATAAATTCAAATATCTTGGTCCCGAAGCGCGTAAAGATCACGTACATGTTGTGCCACGCCCTGACACGTATCGTGGGTTGCACAGAGGAAGCTCAAACGACCCGAAGATGGGAGAAGAATACGCAAACGAGGCTATTCATGTTATTAACAACGCTGTTGCTAACGGGAGAAAGGTAACAAGAGAAACGTGAAATGTATATATACTAAGAAATTGACAAGCACAAAGAGCTAAGAGCATTACACTTTTTATATAAGCATAAAGTTAGCTCAAAATAATAATCTCTAATCATGTCAAAATAGTTAATAAACCATGTGTTTCATAATAAGAAAATAGGTTCTATTGCCTTCTGAAACCACCTTTTATCATTCTTCTGAGAAGAATCCTCCAGGTTGCGTCTAGCTTTCAAAATTGCTCGGCGTTATGTGTCCTACGAATATTTGCCTATTTGTTCCTGGGTGATCGCATTTGGCATAGGATTTTCTATATTTCGGTCCTGAACCATTTCAGAGCCCCGATATCGGAATTTGTCAGTGTTTTTGAGCTCTTTTTCACCGAAATGGATAACTGTCGGGGTAAAGGCCTTGAGGGTCAAATTATATGACCATTTATGGTTGGGTGTCATTGATTCTGTTTTATTTGTGTTGACTGTAAGTTTTTAGCGTCAGAAATTGCTGATAGGTCTGAGTCCCATTGCAATCACCAATCAAACGAAATGGTAAATTAATAAACAGAAACATAAACATCAGGAATTAGAAAGTAAATTTTCATTTTCAATTTTCATTTTCTTTTGCACAATTACTTGACATAGAAACACTACTTTAATGTCAGAAATTTTCCCGAATTTCGCGAATGGGCCTCCAATTTGCGAAATTAAATGCCCACGAAATATTATATATTTGAAAATAAATTCCCGCGAAAAAAATTTAATTTTTTGCAGATTTTCAAAATTTTCAAAATTTCATATTAAAGTGAAAAAAATCTTCACAAACAAACTGTTCAAGTTACTTTCTTTTTCTTTTATCAACATTGAATAAATATTAACAAACTAGTTACCAGTACTATGACAGTCTTGGCCGGTTTGGTACTTTTTTGTTACTTGGCAAAACATTCTTCTAATAGCGCGCGAGGCTGTTTCAATTTAATCGATTCGATAAAGACTGAAAAATTTCACTTAAAATATGGAGAAAACGTCGCGAGTGGACCGATTCGCGAAAATTTCTGGACGCGAAAATTTCCGACATTAAAGTAAATCACAGGCCCTACGACACCGGGGGGCTGAGGGGGCTATAGCCACCCCACTTTTTGGCAGGACAATTTTTTTGAGATAATTAAGCCTTTATAGAAGCTTAAAAAACAAATTTCAAACCATTTTAAGCCAATGTAGGAGAGTCAAAAGCTCAAAAATTGTCTGGCCCGTTGACCCCAACCATGGTGTGGCGGCAGGTGATACTAAATATATATGCTCAGTAACTTAGCCTCCCCCCCACCCCCCACTTACAGTTATGTGTCGTAGGGCCTGAATCATATTTGTTTCAGACTGTGATACAACACAATAATCAGCATCTCTCCCATAATGACATTCTGTGGAGAGTCTTCTGAAACCTTTTAATTGCTGGGGTTTTTTGTTCCAGATTGGAATGTTCATCGCTGAATCAGTGATGTCATGTGGTGGACAGATAGTCCTTCCTGCTGGCTATCTAAGCAGAATATATGAGTTAGTGCTTTGTAATGTGCAAATTGTTTTTGTTTGAAACTAATGTGTATAAATTAATAGTATTTTCTTAACGAAATACACAGGAGAGGTAGGGCCTATAACTCAACAGAGTCCTGTGTATTGGGACTATTTTTTCACCGAACCCACGGAAATTTTGATGTTATATAAGGTCTAACCCTCTCTCAATTCTTAACCCGGAAACATGAAACAAATCTTAGGAACTCTAGAGTAAGCCACTTCACCGAGAAACAAACTGAGCGCAGTACTTCCAGGGATGTGGCAAGATTTGACCCGAGTGGCAGTTGAACCAGGGACCTCTTGATTCTGAGCCTAACGCTTAGACTAATCTGTCACTGCTGCTTGAATTTACTTTAGTCATTTACTGACTTATTCATGTTTATTTTCAGTCGGGTGCACGACCTGGGTGGAGTGTGTGTTGCTGACGAAGTACAGGTTGGGCTGGGAAGATCTGGGAAGAACAGCTTCTGGGCGTTTCAAACTCAAGGTGTTCACAGAGCTGCGTGACTTCACTATAAATCTTTGTGCATGATGATTGTGAGGAGCATTGCGAAATGGAGACAAAGTTGACCCATGGTCTCGAAATATTAGTAGTTGTCTTCGTTTCACAATGCTTCTGACAATACTAGCTATGCTATGCATTTATTGGCGATATGCGCGCATGGATATATTTAATGTCAAGACAAACAACAACAATCTGGATTTAAGTCAGCACCCTCTAGGTATTAGCCAAACTAAATGCTTTTATTTATTTATTATTATACAAATATTTTAACAGGATAAACCTTCAAAAATATGTACAATATTTACAAAATATATACACTATTTCTGTTTTAAGAAAGTGTCCAAATGTTGCAGTATAGATAGAAAAAATGATAAAACATAAATGAAAATGAACGAAAAGTGCTGACTCTCATAAAGGTTCCCACCTTATTCTCTCGGTATACACCTAAAAAAATATAAAATTTATCTTTTCCTTAAATTTAGAGGACTGAGAGAATATGATTATTCTTTGATTCTTCTTTTTACTATCTTTTTTTATATTAATTGAATTACTGCATTTTTGTTTCATTTTTCATTGGAAGATGTTCAGCCAGACATCGTGACGATCGGGAAGCCGTTCGGGAATGGCCATCCTGTTTCATGCGTTGTCACGACAACGGAAATTGCGCAATCCTTCGAGGACACTAAAGTAGCCTACTTCAACACGGTACGTGTTAACGGAGAATAAAATGCGAGAACACGCAAATGCACTACTTTTGAGATTAAAATCAATTCCTTTACCTTGCTGCTGCCTAACAAACGATCCACATAAAATGAAGTTTAGCAAATTTGAACTTGTCGAACAAAAGAAACAATCTTGTTGTTTTCGTTTAACATTTGTTTTTTCTATTTGCGATCCATTGATTTTAGTTCGGGGGAAACCCCGTTTCCATGGCGATAGCACTCTCTGTGATGAACGTTATCGAAGAGGAGCGCTTGGTTGAAAATGCTGATGTCGTTGGCAACTACACGTTAACCGGTCTGCGCGCTTTGCAGTCAAAGTTCCCTATAATCGGAGACGTGAGGTACGCAATGTGCAGTACTAAATTATAGTCGGGATAGCTCAGTTGGTAGAGCGCTTGCAATTTCGGATTTCTGAGGTTGCGAGTTCAAATCCTCTCGCCGAATGAGTAGCATTTTGATGCGGTAAAGTACGGGTGGTAGGAACGTCATACGCCTCAACAGTTACACCCAACGTCTTGCGCTAACGAAAAGGGGATAGACACCCTCGTTTACGCCCGTTACCAATATTAGGGTTAATTCGGCCACTTTACTTACTACTTAATTATAAAATGCCTCCATTCAACTATCTGCATAAACACACAGTAAGTAAACCATCGTGTAATTACGCTTCGTGAAACCTGTACCATCAACTCAGAATCAAACATCTCTATCACCTTTACATTATCGTAATATAGTTGACAGCCGCTATCTCGAATACCCGCTTTCTCGAACTTTTTCTTCGGTCCCCTCGGCATTTTCAGTAACTTTCAATTTTGATTTTTAAACAAAATAGTTCCAAAGCTTTCGAATGTTTATCCTTCTGTGGTCGGTGCGTTGCTACAACAAACATGGTGTCGATCAAGCAAAAGCTTAATGTCAGAACTTTAGGCGGGAAATGAGCTGTATGGTTTACTGAGATGCGGCGAAGTGAAAGTAATCCATCCTCAGTGCCTGATGAATTAACCGCCGCGGAAGTTGTTGACACTGAATCAAATCTTATAACGCCAGATGCCACAACAACCGACGAAGAAATTGTACGGTCATTTCAGTTGGAAGGTGACGAAATGGACGAAATACGATGGTATCGAAATATTTGACGAGTTTGTTGCTCAAGTCAAATTCAATCGAAGTTGTAAATGCATTGGAAACGTTACAAAACTTGGGAATGGGAATGAAAACCGAGTTCTTTTACAGTGTTTTGAATCACTGCATGACCGTGACTTAATAACTTCTAGAAAACAAGCTATCATTTTGACATTTTCCAAAGAAAATTAACTTAAACGAGAATGTAATTTTGTTTTCTTTTACCCTTATAGCATTTTCTTTTGTTTCAGTTTTCCTCTCAGAGCACTAAATAGTTCACTGTTTTTCGAGTATGCAAAATACATATTTCCCGCTATGTGGAACATTCACTACCTCGAAATTTTCCACCGCTCCCATTTGGGTTCGAGATAGCGGATGTTGACTGTATGTCTGTTTCACCATATAACTCAAAGAGTTGAGGTTAACGGTTACATTGTCTTCATTGTTTTATGTCTTTGATGTTATACGAGGTCCAAATCCCCTCTCAATTTATAACCCGGAAGCATGAAACAAATCCTTCACGCTCATGAGCCTCTTGAAACAGACTGAGCGCAGTACTTCCACGGACGTGGCAAGATTTGTCCCAGATGGGAGTCGAACCAGGGACCTCTTTGTTCTAAGAGCAAAACTTAAACAACTGAGCTGCTACCGCTTAATTTCAATATACAATTTCTGCGTTCTATGCTGTAGACAACTTCTTAGTTATAAGGGAACTAAATGCCGAAGTTAACTTAACTGTCAGGTGGCAGCTGTGGAGGGAAGTTATTGAAAGTTGCTCATTAGAGTTCGATCAAGAAAAGATCACCGAAATGAAGAAGCGTCACAATGGCGTCCGTATTGCAATAAGAAAACGGGAAAGACGACGATGTCAGTAGTTTTGGAATTGAATTATTCTCATTTAGGCTATGATTGAAAACGTCAATTCCTACGAACTTCACGGAGATTATTATCTTATTTGTTTATGTTACCTTGGCAATACCTCCAAATGTATTTTACCGAACAACCACGAAACAAGAACAAATTTGACTTCCATGGGTTTTCATAGATTCATTTGTATTACTGAGACAATCCATTTCGGTTTAGACACTGTAATTTGATTACGATCTTCAAGTGATGAACTTATTTTAAATCCAAAACCGAAACGCTTTGGGTATATCCTTTTTATATGTGTTTTTGTAGACATTCCTCCCTTTATTTCAACTTTATTTTAGAGGGTCCGGTTTGTTTATTGGAATCGAACTAAGCAAAGGAGACAGACAACCGGCAACCGAACTAGCGCGACAAGTTTGTAACAAGTAAGTATACATTTGAATAGCAGTATGTCAACGTTCGTGTTCCGTATATTTGAAAGATAGATAATTAAGTTAGATTGATAAAAAACTAATCTTAAAATGAAATGTGAACCTAAATAAAAACTCTTGTTTTCCTTCTTAAGGTAACCTTGTAACTCTTGTAATCTATATCGATTGAAAATGTAGAACGTTCTACGAAACATGTCTCTAAAACTAAAAACTGTTGTTTTCCTTCTTAAAGTAACCTTGTAACTCTTGTAATCTATATCGATTGAAAATGTAGAACGTTCTACGAAACATGTCTCTAAAACTAAAATCTGTTGTTTTCCTTCTTAAGGTAACCTTGTAACTCTTGTAATCTATATCGATTGAAAATGTAGAACGTTCTACGAAACATGTCTCTAAAACTAAAAACTGTTGTTTTCCTTCTTAAGGTAACCTTGTAACTCTTGTAATCTATATCGATTGAAAATGTAGAACGTTCTACGAAACATGTCTCTAAAACTAAAATCTGTTGTTTTCCTTCTTAAGGTAACCTTGTAACTCTTGTAATCTATATCGATTGAAAATGTAGAACGTTCTACGAAACATGTCTCTAAAACTAAAAACTGTTGTTTTCCTTCTTAAAGTAACCTTGTAACTCTTGCAATCTATATCGATTGAAAATGTAGAACGTTCTACGAAACATGTCTCTAAAACTAAAAACTGTTGTTTTCCTTCTTAAGATAGCCTTGTAACTCTTGTAATTTATATCAATTGAAAATGTAGAACGTTCTACGAAACCTGTTTCTAAAACTGTTGCTATCCTTCTTAAGATAGCCTTGTAACTCTTGTAATTTATATCAATTGAAAATGTAGAACGTTCTACGAAACATGTTTCTAAAACTGTTGCTTTCCTTCTTAAGATAGCCTTGTAACTCTTGTAATTTATATCAATTGAAAATGTAGAACGTTCTACGAAACATGTTTCTAAAACTGTTGCTATCCTTCTTAAGATAGCCTTGTAACTCTTGTAATTTATATCAATTGAAAATGTAGAACGTTCTACATAACATGTTTCTAAAACTGTTGCTATCCTTCTTAAGACAGCCTTGTAACTTTTGTCATCTCTATTGACTGATAAAATCCTTTATGTTCACGGAACTTATTATTGCTTTCAGTTTGAGAAGACGCCATGTTTTGGTGAGCTGTGACGGACCTGGACGGAACGTGCTTAAATTGAAACCACCAATGGTCGTAAACATAAATGATATGCAGTATTTTCTCGACCAACTCGAAATCGTTCTGGAACAACTTGTAAAGGAATAGAATAATGGCTGCTTTTGTTTCAGCCATGGAGATGTTTTATTGACAAAGTATATTTTTAATTATATAGTTATATAAAGGTGTTTTATTTTTTTGGTCAAATATTTGGTAAGAGAGATTCTTCTGTAATGCAGTAATATAACGTTTTGTGGGTTTGTAATAAAAAAATTATATTTTATATTATTATATATATATATAGAAGTTTTATATCTTTTTACTATTGATGTTTTACTTCATGTAATGGAACACAGAAATAATTGCGAGAGAAAGATTAGTCTCATATAAGTAATATATTTTAGAGAAGATAAATCATCGATTTCCGACAAAATATCAATTAATATATTTTCTCAGTTTCGTTTACAAGCGTCTCATTGGCTAACTAACTTAAAAACAAGCGTCTCATTGGCTAACGAACTTAAAAACAAGTGTCTCATTGGCTAACGAACTTTAAAACAAGCGTCTCATTCTCTCATTGGCTAACGAACTTGGCTAGCAAACCTAAAGCCTCACACAAATTTATTATGCGAATAACTTTTGTTAATGTACACTGATCAACCAGTTGCCTTTGTTTTTTTATGACGTGTGTGTTCCAACTATGATTTCTTTTTTTAAATTTTTATTCAAAATCTTTAATATTTTGTGATTTTATAAAGTTTGCACAGGGTTGATGATTTGTTGAGTTTAAGAAAGTCTGTTTTGTTGGTCGATATATGTTCGATGAGGCCTTCCAACCGATCTACCGCCGTGCGATGGGTTCCATAGAAGGGTATCACTCACAAGTCCTGACTTGCTTCTCCAGGAGTGTCCAGCTAGTCGAAGTCTCCTTTCTCTGATGACGACTGAGATAGGAGGGAGGTGTCCATATAACCGCTTCTTTGTTGGGTGTTTATTCCAGCTTATGTTTCATGCAACTCTGAGCATCCGTGTGTACGTTCCGTCAAGAGAAGCTTCTTGCTGTTTTGTCAATGTCCAGGTTGTTGATCCATAAAGCAAAACTGATTCTAAAACGCTCAGGCCGTCAAGGGCACCCCAGGCCTTCCCTTTACGGATTTGGATGTCTCTCTCCGTTGATTGGATATTGCTGCCGAGGTAAACGAATTCACTGACCAATTTGATGTGATTTCTAGACTTAATCTGGCCTTCCAGATTGTAGCAGATAAATTCTGTTTTGCTAGCATTGATGTATAGACCAATCTCACTTGCTGCTTCTTCTACGAAATGTAGAAGTTTAGTAGCTTGATCCATCGTATCGGAAAGTAGGGCAAGGTCATCTGCGTAATCTACGTCTGTGATAGTTTTAGCTGGATGGCGTGGGCTTCTTGCTTTAATGAGAGTAAATCCCAAATCAGTGTGCAGATCAGCTGATGTCCGGAGTGCGTAATCAAGGCATAGAATAAATAGGAACGGGGCTAGCGTATCCCCCTGAAGAACTCCAGCGACAATGTCGAAGAAGAATTTTGTGTCGCCATCTGGGGATCGAACCATTGAGCATAAGTTTTTGTAGAGCATTGTAATGGCAGAGACTATTTCTTGTGGAATTCTATAAGCGAGCATGATCTCTTTGAGTTTTCCTCAATGTATTGAGTCGAAGGCTTTGGAGAAATCCACAAATATCAGTACCGCTTTAAGATTCTTGGCTTTGACACCCTCGATTATGCGACGAATCCTTAGAATTTGGCCGACTGTTTACTTGTTTTGCCTGAAGCCGTTTTGGTTTTTGCGGAGGACTTTGTCAAGCTCTGGACGAATCCGGTTTAATAAGAGCAGGATGCCACCCAGAAGACCTGCCTACAACGATGTCAGATAGAGATGGTTGGAAGGAACGAGTTAAGAGAATCCGAGAAGAATTCTCGACCTGAAGAAGAAGAAAGAAGTTTTGTTGTGCAGAACTATTATATCAAAAACTGACGTGTGAAAAGAAAATGGCGGTTTTTTACGTAAAAGCCTTTTAAATTGTTACACGCTTTTTTAACAAGAAATCTAGAATCGATTAAAATTCAAGAAACACTCCCCGATAATCAAAAACCTCGATTTTGGAAAAATTTATTATCAGAAACCATTTTTCTCCCCTTTTATGAAAAAGAAATTCTACACATCAACTGATGTTTATTTCTGCAAGCAAATCGCACCCGCAAAATGTTGAAAATAGTCGAGGAAAGGAACAATATTAAAAGATTGGTAGATTTGGTAAGTATTTGCATTAAACTACCCAATGAGACCATTACTGCCGCTGAACAAATAAACTGGAGGCTTTCCGCCGTAATTATTAAAAAAAATGTCACCTTTGTTTTGAAAAGTTCTAGCCTACAGTCCTTTTTCATAAAAAAGAATCAGGCTAAAAGCAAACAAATATTTTTTCGACACGTTCGTTTAAAAATTTTAGCATTATTTTATACATCTTGTTTTTTCTAGCCAATTTACCAGTTTTTTTTTATAGAAAACTAGCTAAGAAACATTCTGATAAGAAATTCAGATAAGACATATTTGATGATTAATAGTATGGACAAATCCGTTCAAAGTACCACCTACTGGAGGTTAAAATTTTGAAATGTAATTTTGTCATGTTTTTCCTACAGTCAAATAACAATAACAATGGCTGATATAGAAGAAAGAAGCGATTTTAGTTCGCTAGAAGAAATTGAAGAAGAAAGTGAGGAAGCTAGCGATGTATGAACAATTAATTATATATATAACTTGTTTTGTTGAAAATATTTTTTAGCGAAATCTATTTTTTTATTTCAATGATATTTAGCTTAAATTTGCAAAACCTTGATCTGAAAAAATGTCAAGACAAAAAATAGATGAAGAGATTTAGAATTTTACATTTTAGAATTGTCCATCACCCGTTGCCTTTTTATCCCGTTTTTAATCTTTGAACTAATTAATTGTCTCTTGATATTTATTTCTGCCTTATTTTCTTAGAATGATGGTAGTGAAATATTTCCTGATGAGATAAAAAACTTTAGACCACCGCAAATTGGTGGTTGTTGCAATAATCAAAGTTGCTCGGAAGGTGAAATAATTCTCAATGATGAAAAGCCTAAAAAACAGAGGAAGAGAAAGCAGTCAAAAGATGAAAATCTCACTAGTAAACGTATTGTGGCTTTTTTCATGGTTTTCCCAATGATTGTTGCTGCTGGGGTTATGGTCTATGATTCAATGGGAAGATTTAAGTGGCAAAAAACTGTGATGCAAATAACCGCTGCTGTTGGTGGGGCTGCAATTGCCATTACTTTTTTATACAAAATACCCGGTTTCCGTAATATGTTACGTGTTGCTTTGTGCTTTTTTTGGGTTATTTTTCTTGTACCAACATATCAAGTTTATAAATGCTCACCTTTTGAGTTGAAAAATGACATGCTGGGAACATGGTTTAGCTTGAAAACTGAGGCTCCCGATTTTCTAAAAAGCACCTACATCACTAGCATTTGTTTTAAGGAAATGTCTTTCCACACGCCTTACTCATTGTCTTTGATGTCACCCAAGATCTCGCTTAAAGTTGACATCAATGACATGATCAGCTTACAAAACAAACCAGGCCGCGAAGAAGCAAATAACGAGAACGCTCCCAGCTATTTCCTTTTGGTTTCTAAAAGAAGCGTCAAACGTAAATACCACAAAATCTATTTGATGGTGGAAGCTTCGCAGAAAGAAGCAGAGTTTCTAAAGAAATCAGTGGTGCTGCCAAATAATGAAAAAACTAAAAATCTCCTGCTCTTAACCGGCACTGTTGTAAACCTTAGTGAAAGTATGCTGCCTCTTAAGAAAGAGTTAGAAGATATGAGTTATTTAGTCCGCCCGATAAAATTCAAATTGAAATCCGTGAAATACATCAATCGATATGCCAAGTTGCGGGATGATACTTTATATTAAGGAGTTAGTACAACCCTTGATTTTATTATTTTATATACTTGCCACTAAATGGATTTTTGTTTGAAAATATTATTTATTTACTTGTGCTGGTGGTTTTGTTTTAAAAGATAAAGTCTTTTATGATTTTTATTACAATAATCTTACGTTTAACCTAAAGGTATTCATAGAATTAAAGACAAAATAAATAAATTAAAATATTTTAACGTAGAAGTATTCTTATGTTGAAATGAAATTTGTTGTAAGCTGTGCACTTACTTTCAGAACATAGATATATGAAACATTATGATAAATGTGTTCAAATTAAAATCAATTTTGGTTATATATATATATATATATATATATATATTGTTGTCAATCAATCAATCATACTTTTTCTCAACAATGTACAAAAAAAATCTATTTAGTAAAAATATATAACTATCTGTGATAAAGTAAATAAGTCCTGAAGAAAATTTAAATATATTTTATTTATATCAATAAATATATTAAATATATTACTATACTTGTTTGCGAGGGGCACATTACGAACAGTATTCAAACTAAACAGGGTAATGACCTAGTTTCTTTTATTATCTTATATTTAAATTCTATTTTTACGTAAACTTTTAATAATAATTCCTATCAATCAATATCTCATTACATATGTTTTTATCAATATCATCATTTTGAGCTTTGAATTGACAAAATTGATATCCAACAACAAAATGCCATCGAGAAAGGACCACAAAAAACAACGAAGATCACACTCAAGTAAAACTGAAACAAATGAGAGGGTAATCTATAGCGCTTATATAATTGTTTATTTTTGTTTTTTTAACGAGGCTTCCAGAACGCTCATTAAGCATTATCAGGAAAACCTCAACCCGGAGTTTTAGTGTATTTAATTGCTCCCATTTGTGCTACGGTTATTTTTTATGAAATACGGTTTTTAAACAACTTTGTAAATAGCATGGTCTCGTTTCGGTTAAGAGCCAAACATCATTACCATAGCGCTATCGCTGGAGAGTATCGCCGATACTTTGAAAAGTGATTATTTTACAAATAGAAAGTGGCACATGACATTTGGATCCATTTAAATATCCATGGAAATTGAACTTAGCAAGTCTTGTGTTACAATTAGCTGATGAAGCGCCCTTTGATTTGCATTGATTCAAAGTTTTAAACAAGTTTCCTTTCTTTTGTATTTCAAGACTTGGCTTTTAGTATTTAAAGAAACTTTGTATGTCATATATACAGTGCTTTATAATGGTTTTTATATTTCGTTGTAATGCAGGGTCACAGAAAGCGACGCGATGAGAATGTCACTGCACCTAAAAAGTTTAAAATTTCTTCATTCAACGATACGATAATCACAACTAAAAGGCTGACAGTAGGTTCTCATCCTCTTCTTATATTCTACATGTCATGTGACATTGGCTATTGTAGTAACGAAAAATTCTGTCTGTAAATTTCTTATTTAATTGTTATTTAGGATTTTTGATTTAGACCATGTTAGACATTGTTACGATAAAAACAAACAAAAGTTATGTTTCTTTATGCAGATTGCATCGCACAGCTTGAGATAGATTTAATCTTAACATATAAATAAACAAGTTGTTATGTTCAGACTAATCCTTATCTCTTATTTTAAAAGTTAAATATAGAAGTTTCTGCTTATCACGCCTGGCTATTCCATTTAAAGGTTGGTGTGAAGGGCATCTTTGGACACGCTAAAAGCTCAAGTTCTGTTTACAGAGGTTTTTAGTTATTTTAAGTGTTTGTCATACTAACTAATATGTTTTCTCTTGATCCAATCAACACTTTGTTTGGAAATTTAGTCTACACTATCAGTTCCAATAGTACAAAGTAAAAATTAGTAATTGATAAATAAACAAATCTTTTTTATTCTATTAACTCTTCACATTGCATGTTAAGAAAGAAAATTTAGTGAATTCTTCATCAAATATTGCTTCACAATTTTCTTGTTATTAATATTCAACAGATTATGCTATTTTCAATTTTGCTACGCATTTTGCAATTGCGAAGTGGAAAGTTCAAACCATGCTTTTTATAAATATATATTTATTTGTGACATCTTGCTGGTTATAACTTTTCCCACCTTGTAGATCTAATTGACCGAATTGAAAACAAGAAGGTATTTCACGTTTCATTTTATTAATAAAGTTAATTCACTATCTTTTAAACTCTTCTTTTGATGTTTGCACTTAAACATTTTAACCGTTTTTGTTGTTGTTTTAAAGTGTGTTTTATTCTATTATGGCTTCTTTTTAAAGCTCTCAATAATATGTCATTCATTATTTCGCCGATCCCAATTAGAAGATAAGCTAAAGATTTCATTGCGTAGACTTCCCTATGTGCCAAGTTTGTCTTTCAAAAATATATTGCATGTTATATTTTTACACATGTTAACGTTTCAATCAGTTCTATTCATCCCGCTTCATTGTTATTGAATTTTGTTTTGTTCCAGTTGTCCAAATCCTCCACGTCGGAGATCGAGGAGAGTCTGTTGCACATTTTGCCTGGGAACAACTCAAGAAGATCAAAACAGTCAGACGAGTACAGGACACCAGGTATACTCGAAATGAAATAAGAAACTCCACTAATTTTTAAAAAATGATTCTTTTTTTGTCTCTTGCTTGGTCGCAGCTCAATTAATTAGGTTTTCATGAATCCATTTTTGTTGCCATAAAAGTATAAGGTTACAGCAAGTTAAGCTCCTCAGTTATATTTACCCAATATTTGTGATAGAGCAATTTTTTTAATGAAAACAAGTCTTCGATTGAGTTTTGTCTGTTAAGGTTGCGTTGAATTGTCAATCATTTCATGAACTTCTTTTGTTTTCAGTGATTTGTTGTTCTATTTGGTTCCTACGCAACATTTAATCTCGGAGAGCGACTTTGTACTTTAAATGGATGTTTAATTAACAAAACAAATAAATATAAAAGAATAATTCAGAATTATTAGTTTAATTCCTATTTTAAAAGTATTTTAAAAGTGTTGTTATTTAGGTGTCAAACGAAACACACCATCTTCGACTTCAGTCACTTGGAGGTGTGATGAATGTTTAATATTTTTGTAATATTTAATTCCAGTTTATGATTAGTTATGTTAGCGTTGTGTCTTGATGATTTGTCTTGTTCTAGTGGAAATCATTTGAATAGCGGTTCGATTAGTAGAGGCATCAGCTCTTTAGAGACACCTGTTAGAGTAAGATGATTTGTTTAGTTTGTGACTTTTACAGTCAATAGATTACAAGAGTTGCAAGGCTATCTTTAAAAAAACATATTTTAGTTTAAGAGACATGTTTCGTAGAACGTTCTACATTTTCAATCGATATAGATTACAAGAGTTACAAGGTTATCTTAAGAAGGAAAACAACAGTTTTTAGTTTTAGAGACATGTTTCGTAGAACGTTCTACATTTTTAATCGATATAGATTACAAGAGTTACAAGGTTACTTTAAGAAGGAAAACAACAGTTTTTAGTTTTAGAGACATGTTTCGTAGAACGTTCTACATTTTCAATCAATATAGATTACAAGAGTTTCAAGGTTACCTTAAGAAGGAAAACAACAGTTTTTAGTTTTAGAGACATGTTTCGTAGAACGTTCTACATTTTCAATCAATATAGATTACAAGAGTTTCAAGGTTACCTTAAGAAGGAAAACAACAGTTTTTAGTTTTAGAGACATGTTTCGTAGAACGTTCTACATTTTCAATCAATATAGATTACAAGAGTTTCAAGGTTACCTTAAGAAGGAAAACAACAGTTTTTAGTTTTAGAGACATGTTTCGTAGAACGTTCTACATTTTCAATCAATATAGATTACAAGAGTTACAAGGTTACCTTAAGAAGGAAAACAACAGTTTTTAGTTTTAGAGACGTGTTTCGTAGAACGTTCTACATTTTCAATCGATATAGATTACAAGAGTTACAATGTTATCTTAAGAAGGAAAGCGTCAGTTTTTAGTTTTATAGACGTGTTTCGTAGAACGTTCTACATTTTCAATCGATATAGATTACAAGAGTTACAAGGTTATCTTAAGAAGGAAAACAACAGTTTTTAGTTTTAGAGACGTGTTTCGTAGAACGTTCTACATTTTCAATCGATATAGATTACAAGAGTTACAATGTTATCTTAAGAAGGAAAGCATCAGTTTTTAGTTTTAGAGACGTGTTTCGTAGAATGTTCTACATTTTCAATCGATATAGATTACAAGAGTTACAAGGTTACCTTAAGAAGGAAAACAACAGTTTTTAGTTTTAGAGACATGTTTCGTAGAACGTTCTACATTTTTAATCGATATAGATTACAAGAGTTACAATGTTATCTTAAGAAGGAAAACAACAGTTTTTAGTTTTAGAGACATGTTTCATAGAACGTTCTACATTTTCAATCAATATAGATTACAAGAGTTACAATGTTATCTTAAGAAGGAAAGCATCAGTTTTTAGTTTTAGAGACGTGTTTCGTAGAATGTTCTACATTTTCAATCGATATAGATTACAAGAGTTACAATGTTATCTTAAGAAGGAAAGCGTCAGTTTTTAGTTTTAGAGACGTGTTTCGTAGAATGTTCTACATTTTCAATCGATATAGATTACAAGAGTTACAAGGTTATCTTAAGAAGGAAAGCATCAGTTTTTAGTTTTAGAGACATGTTTCGTAGAATGTAATTTAATTTCAGGACACATATAAAGCCATTGCTGAGAGTCTTCAAGCCAGAATACCTCTTTTAAAAGTCTTTAAAGATTGGGGTAAGTTGTTTTCATATATGTAAACACAGAGTTGAAACATTTCAGAGTGTAGACAATCAAAGTAAATTGCTTATGAAATGTTGTTTCAACAATAGTTTTCCTTTTCATACATACAAGAGTTGTTTGTCAAGAAATTCCAAGCTTATATAAAAGTGTCAGTATAAAATGGCGACTATTAACGAATCTTTGAGATAGAAATAGGGGCGCGAGTTGGCACTGCAGGTTGACGGAAAACCTATTTATAGGTTTTAGATTAGATATTACTTAGCTCAGAAGTCCTATGGGCTGTATTTACTTTTCGTCTTTTTAAATGAAATTCATTTAGTTCACAATTTGAAAATTATTATATTTTTTTCTTCAGATCAATTGAAGGACATTAAGAAACAGTTAAAGAAGACTCATGAAAGTAATTGGTGAGTTGTCTCACACACTACAAATATATTTTCTTATATTATGTTTCTTTTATTTTCTTACACTCTTTATACTTCACTTAGATAATATTGATAGCTGTCTTAATAATTAAATATGCAGATGATACAGTACTCTATATATCTGAGAAAGATACAGCATCAATTCAAAGAAAACTCAGTGCTGGCATTGCTAGTCATAAATGGTTAACAGGGATCGGCCTGTCCTTTAACCTTAAGAAGGGCAAAACAGAAACTATGATATTGGTACTCAAACTTGATTAAAGAAAGCCAATGAGCTTGATATACATGTAAACGGAATAAAACTAGACACTACAATCTTATACAAATACCTAGGTTTGCAACTGGATCCTTCACTATCCCTTCATGAGAACTTAAGAACCACGTTCAAGATGGTCAGTTCACGCTTGCACCTCCTATCAGCACTTAGAACACACCTAAAACAAAGAACTCCCACCACCCATGGACAAATATTTTGATAAAACAAATCATACGGAATATACAAGAAACAACAATCGAAAAATTAAGATTCACAAAAAGTTGATTTTGAGAAAATGAAAATGAGTTTTGGAAATCTGACCGCATTCACAAAAAGCAAAAAAAATTGTGTTGATTTGTTGTCTGGCCTAAACAAAGTAACTTCTAAGTCAGAACTTAATTGAATGGACCCCTCTTGAAATATTGTCAAAGACTATTTGTTGGTCACCCAACTTAAATATACACACTAAAAACTGTAGGATGGATTTCTGACGGCATGTTTCCCCACTTTCTACGCGAGCATGTGTTTGTGGGTTTTACATTGAAAGACGATTTCTGAGGAGAGTTTTCACTCAAACTTTACTTCTCTTTAGCCCGTTGAACTTAACCGCAAAATTCCAAGCAGATGATTTTATGAGAGGATCATGTGGTACAGCTGCTTTTTGTTTTATTGATACTTCCCAGTATTTCATTATTTACTGTATTCGTTAATATCTTTAGAATTTGATCCTTAATTGAATTATTGTTGTGACATGTTGGTATCATTTAGAGAGACCGTCAAATAAACGACAAAAGATCGAAACGAAAGAGAACAAGGTATTAATTGGCTTTTTTTCATTTTAGTAATCGTTTTTAGCTTATTAATGTATTTTTAACTAATTTAATTTTTATTTTACTTTTAACTTGTTATATATTATTTATCTCACTTGGAAAGCAGTAAATTTATTATAACTGAAGCAGCATTTATATATCAATATTTCAAACAAATCAATTCCACACTTCTTGAACTCAAATTTGTTAGAGTGATATTATGTCACAATTGAAACCAGGAAATTTTGATATCTGGCTCCGACACGTGCTTCTTTGAGTAACGTTTACACATACGAGAAAGTGGAAGTCTAGAAATTAATAACTGTTTTTTCTCTTTCCTTCTCAAAATAATTAGTATTATCACTGAAATCATTGTCACTGAAATTTCTTTTGTGGTGTTTCACGATTGTCTGTTCTGTCATTTAGCCGCCTCCTATGGAAATGCTGTGTGACGTCACCAACATACCCAGGTTATTATAACGACGTAATCAAGTCTCCCATGACATTTGAATCGAGAAATGTTTTTAGTCAGGTCAATATATGGTTTGACCCCAAAAAATTTCTACAAAAGGTTTTTCAACGGTTTATTTATCATTTATTTAACATCAAGAGTAATGTATTAAAAATTTAGGAGAATCAGAGCACCGGAAAGTTGTTATTTTCATGATGACGTCCAAGATTAAAGGTTAAAAAACGTTTTAAAGGAATTTTTTGGGGGGCAAACCATATACCTCCTACTTTGAACCTTCTATTAGTAAATTATTAACCCTCGTAAAGACATGAAGGCTAGTGCGAAGAAGGGTCGTCAGTATCTTCAATTGGATTTTGTTGATTTCCGTTTCCCGCACTTTGTAAGTCAAAACTATAATTGAGAGTATATTTTTCAAAATAGAAATTTCACCTTGGTGTTTGATAAATCGGGTTACAAGCACTATAGGAAAAGTACAGAAATCAATGAAA
Source organism: Candelabrum cocksii (assembly GCA_963930725.1). Lineage (NCBI taxonomy): Eukaryota > Metazoa > Cnidaria > Hydrozoa > Anthoathecata > Candelabridae > Candelabrum > Candelabrum cocksii. The sequence goes on along the minus strand of OZ005677.1, from coordinate 1,051,432 downwards.
ATTGCCTTTTCCTTCTTGCGTAAACGCATCCGTCTTCATCACCTCCAAAGTTGTCAAAAACTCAGATTGCATCGTGAAAATATATTTTTCCTCTGTAAACCGAAAAACCAATTGCACGTTTTTCCCTGACCGCGTAATAGAAGTCTGGATCCGAAGAAGAGGGGTAAAAATAAAAATAGCCATCTAAATCCGAAATTAAAGATAATGTATGATGTACTGAAACCCATCGTTTGTTGTTTATACTTCGTTCTCAAGTTGATTTGTCTCCATATTTCATCTCGATTTCCCAATTTTTCTTTTTTTGTAAAACCTCTGTGTAGCACATAACACGTGAGAATAACGTGACATTTTTTACAGGTCATCAGCACGCGGGAATCACAAACATCACACGCGGGTCGAAGCAAATTGTCCCGTAAGTAAACGACTGATAAATGAATGAATAGAATGACACAGTTAAGATGGGTTTCCTCTCCAGCTAACCATATGCGAATTTGAATCTCCCCTTTAAAAGTGGTATCCTTTTTCACTTTTTCAAGTCACGCGCTATCTTTTGGATCGTCTAAAAATAGAAAAACACTGGGCATGCGTGGATGAGGATCTTCGTTCAGATAGCTTTTCCAGTTGTTTTTCGCAAATCTTAGATTGTTCAACTTCTCCCCATTTATGTTTCTTCCAGCCTCTACTTGGTCTCTTTCAAATATTTCTTCCAGTGCTGGCGTAAACATAACTCTCCTTGTCTTATGTCTTTCTCTATTTTGATCTTATCAACAGTTGTCTGTTTGTATTTGAGCTGTACCACCATTGTAAGTTTCTTTGATCATGCCGATGCATGTTTCATACACTCCATGAGTTTTCAATGCATGAAAGACATGTTTAAAGGAGGCTTTCCATAATGTACAAACCGCCTACCATATGTGATATTATTTTGTTTTTATCCATGACTTTGCGATAATAATGCTACGATAATAGCTTCTTTTTTTCTTATCCCAGCAAATCACTTTTGTCAGATATCTTCTGTTTACTTTTTGCTCACAGGATTATCCGCTGAACGTGCTCCGCACAAACGAACTTCATACGGTGTACAATCAAGATTTTAAAACTTTAGACTGTGACGTAGTGTTGCCTTTTCCCAACTTCGTAAATCGGCAAAAGAACGCTATCGTACAACAGCCAATCAGCAGCGAGGAACTGTTAAAACAGCCAATGGCATCGTTACGCCATAAGAACGCAATTGTACAACAGCCAATTAGCAGCGAGGAACTTTTAAAACAGCCAATGGCATCGTTACGCAATAAGAACGCAATCGTACAACAGCCAATCAGCAGCGGGGAACTTTTAAAACAGCCAATGGCATCGTTACGCAATAAGAGGACGGTAAATCGTAAAGCAGAAGTGTTTTCCAGGAAAGAGGAGTCTTCGGACATTCTCGATTTCATTGACAGCATCCCACTAGGGGCACTGGAAACTAAGCTGCTGGGAGACAATAACAACGCGTTATTGAGCACCGAATTGGTAAAGCCATCACTGGCAAGCCCATCGCCGCCGAAATATTATCGAATGAGTATGTTTTAGCCCAATGAAAAGCCAGCGTCGTCCATTTGGCAAGTGTCCCTTGAATGAAAGATTTCGCCGTCGCATGCCGTTAATTTGTGGTCAAAGTTATTACTGAGGATGTTAAACTTTGTTGCGCGTTTCAATGTTGACGAAATTTCAACAAAACAAAATGTGTTTCAATAAAAATCTATTTCTTAAATAGTGATGAAAACAATAATGAATTTGAAATAATTTGTTGCTAAAAAATACGTGTTTCTGTTTGGCTACGTTAGCGTGACGCCACATGATTTCGTAAACAAAAGATCTTTGTATGTTTCTTTGGATTAGTATACAAAAGGCCTCTGTAAATTTCTTAAATCGTGATTATCCAATATATCTGCAGATTGGTCATTTGACATAGAGTTATCAACGATTGTAATATTACTTGCAGTACTGCGATCACTAGCATTGTACAGTATACTCCCGATAAGTGGGACGGTTTTTCTCGGTCCCTTTAACTTCCTAACCTAATATCGGCATTCGCTTAAGTGAGACAGGTTTCGTCGGTCCCCTGAGTGTCTCACTTGTCAGGAATATACTGTCTTAACAACTGTTCTTTTGAAATTTTGGATGTTCCTCACCCGGATTCAGAATTGCTGGCAATGTTTTTGCGACATTTAACAAAAGCATGACTTAAATTTTTCCAACGGTTTCTAATGGCAGCGTAAAAATGAAAGAATAACAAAATCATTAAACCAAAAGTTTACATCTACACATAACCACGTAGTGACAGATATGGATATCACAGATTTGCATAAAAAAAACCACTGATCTCAAAATAAAAATTTATTCAGTGAAACAAACGACTATACTGAACAACGCCATTATTAAAACTTTCCTCTTTCCGAGAATAAATAATATAAAGACCAAGGAATCAGGAATTGTTAACGATTCCTCTTGAAATGAGTGCTACGTTTGGATTTTCATGAGAATGGCTGAAGAGGTTTCATCGCGGTTCAAAATTGTCAAATTTTGTCAAGTATGTCAAAGTCAAGTGGAATTTATCGCGCGTTTCCGATATTAATGCATTGTTTACATTTGTTGGTTTTCATAATGGCGGCTTAATAAAAGAAAAGACGATGAAAAGCACATGCGATCGTTTATGTTTTATTATTTAACATATGTCTATTGAAAAATCCTATTGCATGAGCATTCTTATTTTGTTTTGATACAATTCTGTATATCGGCAGGTGAGTAGAAGGTTTTATGCACATTAGGTACTTGTTCTAGGACTAATTTGAAGTAAAAACCTTTTCAAACCAAATCGACTCGCTAAAAAAAACAAGCTGGTTAAAAGTTTTGTTTGGTAATTCTTATGATAATTATTGACTGAAAATTTGAAGATGGGAGAGATCTATAGTTTTTAAATAGCTATTGTGTAAATACAAAACACAGTGACCATACTGTCAACAGAATAGAATAAGCTACGAGTTTTGTATGTTTACGCACTTTACGACTTTCTTAACTGAAAGTTTTTTAAAAAAATTTGGTATAAAAGGACAATTTCAGCGAGATCTTGACTTGACTAGTCTAGTTCTAGACTTGATTAGTTGAAGTATAAAAATGCATTAGTATTATATGTTAAAACAGCCAAAGTTTATGCTGGTTTGATATTTTGGTGGGAGTTACTTAATAGCCTAAGGCTGAACAAGTAGTAACCCCATAATAAAACAAAATAAATAATATTCAAAATATAAAAAGAAAATATTTAATAATGTATATATAAATATATATTTATATCGATATTATTCAATGTTTCTTTATTATTATATTATTAACATTATTATTAAATACGTTTTATGAAGAAATTGCGAGATGCCTGTCAACCTAGTAGATAATATAAAAACTTTACAAATTACACATCCAATTAAATCAGTTCATAGAAAAAAAGGGAAAAATATATAAGTAGATTTTAAAAAAGTTATATATATATATACAAAAGATATATTTTGGAATAGTTTAAATCTTTTCACAAAACATTCTAGTGATATCATTTTGTGAGCACTGAAATATTTTTTTTAGCTTGGCAAAATGCATTTAAAAAAAACAGCAAAAGACAGGAAAGGCTTGTGTGATGATCATAACAGCTTTAATTATAAAATCATTTCTGTGCAAGTTTCCTCAGTTCATTCATATCAGTTTATTTACACCTTCAAACGCTGAATGTTTGGTATGGATGTTTTCTCTCATTGTAAGACTAGAATTTACTAACGATCTTCTTTTGACACACTCTAGTTAATTTAACAGAAACAAAATATTTTTAAAATAGATGGATTTTATCCATTTGTTTTCATGGATCTCTTATTATTTCTTATATATTATACTTAAAAATATAGAAACATTTTAATATATATATATGGATAAAGAAGATAGATAGTTATTTAGTTAGTTATTTTTCAAAAATATTCTTCATAGTTAGAAGGTGGATACTTTGACTCTAATACCTTTCTTCTTTAGTTAAAATCAGTGAAAATGTAAAAAATTATAAAACAAGTTCATAAAAACATAACAAACATTATATTAAAATTTTTAGATTAAAATAAATGCATACTAGACAGTAATTAACTGGATAATTTCTTTTGAGTTTGAATTAATCCTTGGCTATTTTGCATAAATAACTGTTATATCCACGAGTTAAAGTTACTGAATCCAATTCAATGTTTTGTAAGGTAGCAGTTCTCATTATCTCTACCACATGTCTGGAGTTCTCTTTAAATTCTTTGAAATACAGGATTTTTAGAATATTTCTATAAACAATGTTGTGCATACGAAGTATATAATTATTAAATTTATATGTTATTCTCTCTAAAATTTTATTTAAATTATGTAATTTATATTTTGAGATTGTTCAGCAGTTTGCGCTACCTTAGATGGGCTTTGAGTGAGATATTAATGTATTGGGTATTATGATATAGCAATAAAAAATTATGGTTTACCTATATATAACTAAGTTATAACAAAGAATATTTTATTATTGTTTTAGTCATATATATTTTATTCTTTATATTTCTTTATTCTCACAATCACAATGTTTATTACGATTTAGTTTTCCTTATACTCATTATTTTTTACTTTCCTTATTTTTCTTGAAAAACAAATTGCACTTCTCTGCTTATTGTTGCTAAACATTTTACAATTAAATACAGTTTAAAATTCAATTGCTTTCCCAAATCATCTCATCCCGGCTGTTTGTTTCAACTTATCCTATTCATACAAGCCTTTACCGCTATAAACAAATCATTGTTCAGTTTTCAGACCACTAATAGTTGTTGTTTGATCGTATGGGAGAGTACATCATTATATATTTAATCTGGCGATAGCACCATGGGAATGGCATTCGGCTCTTAACCGAAATGTTCTGGGTTCGAGACCATGCTATCACAAAGTTGTTTAGTGAGCGGTTATAAATAAACAATGTTGTATTTCATCAAAAATAACCGTAACGCAAATGGGAGCAATTAAATAAACTAAAACTTTGGGTCGAGGTATTTATGATAATGCCTGTTGAGCGTTGTGGAAGCCTCGTTAAAAAACAAACAAACAAACAATTTATATACTTAAAAATAGATATAGAAAAAAGTGTAAAAAAAGAAGATACAAAAATTTGTGTTTGCGGGAATCTGATGAAGACCTTTATTATTTATCTGTACTCTCCTCAGCATCTGATTAGATTGTTTTATTAGTAGATTTGTTTTCGAGTAATCTGGCAAGGAAAAAACTTTTTAATTAGATCTCTTAAGAGCTTACACTGTGCATTATCCCTCTAACATATAGTATTATTCTACCAGGAAACTGTTTGAAATGACGTCTTTTCAAAACAAAACACACTTCAACGAACAAAACCCTTAGGATTATCATGCAAACTTCAATCGATTCAATAAGAAAACCATAACAAATTTTTATTGTATACCACGTTTTAAAATATTTCTTGCTTGGGTAGTTTGTTTCATTAATTTATTAATTTAGTATTATTTATATTTATATTAAATAAATAAATATTCTCTATTTTTAGGTTATTTGTTATTTTTATAAAAAACTAATTATTTTACATTTTTGTCGTATGTAATTAGCAGAGGTTACAAAATTAATGAAAAAATAATAAATGTGACATATGTTTTTTACATTAAATTTTTGAGAAAAATATTAGGAAATTTAAATGCAATGTTAGTCTTTAGTTTTATTTATTTATGTTTAAATTTAATCTAATCTAATATATATAAAATTGTTTTTCATTTCTATTTTTCAAAGTTAATGTTGCCATCTTTACTGCCGCTGATTTGACGTCAATCAGCATTTTATATGAATGAAATATTTATGGGAAAATGAATGTTCAATGTGCTATCAATGAACTTCTCTCACATCAGTAGATAAAATGAAAGGTACAGTAGTCACAGATTTTCTTTTACGTTTTTACGAAATGTTAATTTGGTAATAGTTCGAAACATTTTTTTGTTATTAATATAATTGTTTTTGATATAAATCTTCCAACATTAATCCGAAAGAAGTTATATCTCTGAACAGAAATATTTAATAATGATTGCTTCTCATTATTGACTGAAATGTGTGATATTTCTTTATTTCTTTATATATTATTCTTTAAGAAATTTAAATTAATAAATAAATTTGATTACGTTTGATTACGTTTTTTGAAAAAATTATCAGTATTACTAGTTATTATTAGTTGCAGTGTTTTGGGGATCGCGCATATACAAATGGTGTTTTCACCGTCAAGCATATTTTCCTGCAAATCTTTTTCTGTAATTAGTCGTCGACATTAACTCTTAATTTGTACAAATTGTTTACAGAAAGTTTATTATTTCTTATCTATCAGATAGTATTAAAAGTTAATCTGCAGAACGATTGATAAGACCTTGCTTCCAAACACTTTCTCCCTAAATGTGATTGAGTAAGGAAGGGAAGGAAAGCTACAGGAGTGATGAAATTTGGTTTAAATATCGATTAGTAATCAACGAATGCAAACAAGGTTTTATTGTCTATTGTTATTTAATCTTCAGAGTATTTGGCTGATGTAAATGTTGACGTATATAACATGCTTTTTATAAAAGACCAGGAAAGTTTGGGTTGAGGCTGAGATTTTTCTCATTTTCTTATTGTTTTAAACAAAATATCTACACCCTTATGCTCTTATATTTCAGTTATTGAGACAATGTCAGGATTTAACGGCGCACAGTTTTTATATAAGGAACAGTAACAATAAGGAACAGTTTTCTATTGTTTTCCAGAGCAACTCTGAGCCTCAGTGTTCTTATAAAATTGTTCTGGCATGCATTTTCTTTTTGGTTCAAATGATTGAATGGAGTGATTTTCATGCACACAATTTTTCTTTATATTTTTATATATTTTTTCAAACAATCGATTGCCTACTTGCGAGTCCCACTTTTTGATAAAATTAAACAAAAATAATAAATGAAACAAAAACACCTTTAACTTACATTTTACGGGTATTTCTCTTCTCTGTTTCATGCATAATCCATGATGACTGACCTGTTTGCTATTTTTGTTGCAACCGATGTGTCATGCGTATTATTTTCAATCCATAACTCACCATCTGTTTCTCATTATTATGCGAGTGTCATTGAAATTATGCATAAATTATTCAAATTATCTCAGCGGTTATGATGCGTTAAGATTTGATTTGCGTAAAATGCAGAATTATTTTGTGACATTCTGATTCACTGATGTTTGTTTGTAATCATACTCATCGAACGATTCAAACTTGGCTTATATAATCATACACCCTGGGTGTTTATGAATGCCCTTACAGGAGAATTTGTAGAAAGAATTGCAAAGCACAATAAAATTGAAAATAATAACTTATGAAATTGTTTTCTTTGATTTAATAGTATTCATTAGTAATAATATGAAAAATGTGAAGTTGTTTTGAGTGAAAATAATGAAATTGGGAAGTTGTATTCTATAGCAATGTCATGATTTAATAGCGTTCATTAGTAATAATATGAAAAATGTGAAGTTGTTTTGAGTGAAAATAATGAAATTGGGAAGTTGTATTCTAGAGCAATGTCATGATTTAATAGCGTTCATTAGTAATAATATGAAAAATGTGAAGTTGTTTTGTGTGAAAATAATGAAATTGGGAAGTTGTATTCTAGAGCAATGTCATGATTTAATAGCGTTCATTAGTAATAATATGAAAAATGTGAAGTTGTTTTGAGTGAAAATAATGAAATTGGGAAGTTGTATTCTATAGCAATGTCATGATTTAATAGCGTTCATTAGTAATAATATGAAAAATGTGAAGTTGTTTTGAGTGAAAATAATGAAATTGGGAAGTTGTATTCTAGAGCAATGTCATGATTTAATAGCGTTCATTAGTAATAATATGAAAAATGTGAAGTTGTTTTGAGTGAAAATAATGAAATTGGGAAGTTGTATTCTAGAGCAATGTCATGATTTAATAGCGTTCATTAGTAATAATATGAAAAATGTGAAGTTGTTTTGTGTGAAAATAATGAAATTGGGAAGTTGTATTCTAGAGCAATGTCATGATTTAATAGCGTTCATTAGTAATAATATGAAAAATGTGAAGTTGTTTTGAGTGAAAATAATGAAATTGGGAAGTTGTATTCTATAGCAATGCCATGATTTGATAATGTTTATTAGTAATAATATGAAAAATGTTTTTTGTATACATTTCTTAATTGCTATATAAACACTAAAATTAACGCTATATAATAACAATCAGTTTTAATTTTTTAAAGAATGAACAGTTTCCAATGTCTGAGTTGTGAAATTTTTGTATTTTCTTAAGTCACTTGACACGCTAGAACGTTCTACGATATTTCTCAATTATTTATCACTCATTGCTTTTGAATTATTAAAGGTGGAATTTTTGATATTCAATTGCAAAATCTCTTGCCAATATCAATCACTGAGATTTGCCTTTGATGGGCATTTGACGTTTTGTTGAATTTTTCATGAGATATTGTTTCGGGTTGTTGTTAATGTTAAGATTTATTTGGCAGGATATCGGAGACAATAATGGTTTAGTGTGAGCTTTTACTTGCTATATAGATTTTTAATTTTCATTTGAGATTTATAAATTTCATTATAGATAGCAAAAAACACTTTAAATAATAATTAGTATGAGTTTTTCTCCCAACTTGGACAACCAAAAGTGGTTTTAACGATAAAGGACTGCTACTGACAGACCATACGAATGTTTGTTTGTTTGTTGTTTTTAATAAGGCTCCCAGAATGTCAATTAAGCATTATTATTAAGAGCTTGACCCAGAGTTTTAGTGTATTTAATTGCTCCCATTTGTGCTACGGTTATTTTTGATGAAATACAGCATTGTTTATTTATAACCGCTCACTAAACAACTTTGTGATAGCATGGTCTCGAACCCAGAACCTTTCGGTTAAGAGCCGAACGCAATTACCATTGCGCTATGGCCGGATATAAAAATGAATTAACAAACCCCCTCTCTCCAGTGTCATTTAATATGAAAGTAAAGGAAATCTTTATTGTTCTCTTTACGTTTATGAATGAATATTTTGACAGGATATATACATTTCAGTATTAAAATCATATACTGCTATTAACATGTGTCCTGTATAAAAATAAATAAATAAATAAAAAAACTGACTGGATAAAAACGTTTATTATATACATACATACTAAAATGTTAACTTTAACTTTAATAAAATAATAATAATAAAATAGTAATAAAATGAATGAACTGTGTTTAGGTTTTAGCATTTCCATGAAGTTCGCATCAGGATGTTATAAAGGTTGAGAAGACAACATTTGTGAGTCATAATTGTTTCCTTTTCTGAAATACACCGTTTGCGAGATAGAAAATTTTTAAGTGAAAACTTTTGTTATTTAAGGTTGGGTTGTCAATCATTTCATGACGTTCTTTTGTAAGTTAGGGTGAAGTTGTCAATCATTTTATGAACTTCTTTTGTTAGATAAGGTTGAGTTTTCAATCATTTTATAAACATCTTTTGTCAGGCGTTAGGGAATTGCTTTTAAGTGTTACATCTCGAAAGTGGTCATATTATTAAAAACTTTGCGGTAGCATGGTCTTGAACCCAGAACCTTTTGGTTAAGAGCCGGATGACATTAAATTACCAAAAACATTGGATACAGTAAAACAATTTTGATCCTGTATTTCAGGGTGCCTATGTCAGGAATCATGCATGGTAGGATGAACTACTTAATAAAGATCTTTAACTTTCTCTCTTTAGTTCTGTTGTTTTCTTTTGAAATGTTTTTTCATTAAATATCTAATTTGTTGACTTCAATTCCGAACCCTGACTTAATGTATGATAATTTATGCAATATGTCATTTGTTAAGTATTATACCTCGCATGTTTGAAATCAGCTCAGGAATTTATTTCATTCTGTCCATTCTGTCAATATTGCAAAAACACATCACGAGAATGGCAAATGGGCGAAACTACACACTTTTTTATAAGAAGAATTTTATAAGAACACTGAGCCTCAGATTTGCTTTTTAAAACAATAGAATAACAAGGCCAGCCCCATCATGAAGCCGAAATTTACTGGTTCTTATGTAAAAGCTTGTAGCATTATAGGTAATAAATCAAAACATTTTTCAAGCGAAAACATCGAGATTGAAAACACCGAACAAATTCTAGTTAATCAATTTATTTGCATAGGTTCACAAATGAAACAATCTTCGCACAGCAGCTACTCTCAGCACCAGTCGAGCAGCTACTATAACACGCACAACGGACAGACATCGTATGGCTCTGCCACTTATAGCCATGAGTATGAGCACCCGCATGTCGATACCTCCATGAGTTCGCTCAGAAGCCATGACATCAATCAAACCATCGATGATTACGACTTCGATTCGTCGATGAAAAATGTACAGAACGGTGGACAGAGTTTTTTGGCAGTGAATGGTTACCATGGTGATGGGCATTCAGGTTTGTTATTTGTTTGAATCATCTGAATTGCTATGGTGATACTGTGTTGATCTTAACGAGGGTCTTGCAAACGATTGATTTTATTGCAGAAATGATGATAGTATACTCACGACTGTAAAACTTATTGTTCCATTTCGTTCCTTTTAATATCTTCAGATAACGACAGTTTTCGAGCAAGTTCCCGCCAAAGTGCTATATCCCGAGCCAGTGAGCCTGTGATACGTCACAAACAAAATGGCGTCTCTCAGCTGAGCTTTGACAGATCGAGTACGCTTCCAAAACAAATCTACTCGTCAAGAAATACACGAAAAACGCAAATGACGCAAGAATCGAACATGGGTCATCTGGCATCCAATCAAAGCGAAGAGATGACTGAAGAATATGATTTTGGTACCGTACGTAATGACTCATTCACCGACTTCAGTGTTGCGCGTAACAATGGAGATTATAGTCTGCGGTCTGTGGACGAACAACCCGAACCACCATCAGAAGCAATCGTGGAGGAAGAAAGGGTTAATGCAGACGGTGAGTGTGATCATGATGTTTCTACCAAAAAAAAACCATCATTCATTCATTCAAGAGTTATTGTGTATGGGGTGGAACTCATTTTAGTTTTTGCAAGAAAGGAAAATTTGTATTAGTATCACAATTCTGCAATTTCTGATAGACACCATTTTAGTTCTACTGCAGCGCTTCCCATTTATCCATATCTATGTTATTTTGAAAGAAATGAAAAACTCAGAAAACTTGAAAAATTTCCTCGTGAATCAATTTGCTTTTTGCTGTTTTAAAATCTTTTTGATTATCCAAACTCATTTCATAATACAGTGTCCTGAGTAGGCGCCGGATAATCAATTACTAAATACTGAGTAGGCGCTGGATTACTAAATACTACTACTGTATTTAATATTTGATTGCAGAAAAAGAATAGCGGATTGATAAAAACTTTTTTTAGGGTTGAATATCATTTCTATCCATTTTATTCTTGTTTGTTTTTTTTCAGTGACAACCTAAACATATTTTACTTATAAAGCTACAAAAAAATTAAAATGTAAAATTTGCGATTTGTGATCAGTGTAATTTCTAAAATCTATTTATTTGTCAACTAACAGCCACATTCAGTTTCCTTACAGGGGAGATTTTTTTTTTGAAGTCAGTGTGTGCAAATTTGAAGGAAACCATCCACTGAACTCTTTAGTTTTGTAACTTACAAAGAACCTGCATTGAAAAATGAGTTTTGTCTTGTATTCAAGGTTCAACAGTCCTTATTCGAAGAGTAGTGACTGCTCGTACAACCATCCAGCATGAAAACGAGGTTCCAAAAATCGAAGTCCACATCAGCCCGGCAACACAGACAATGATATCCCCGCCTACAAGTCCCGTTCATCGTAGCGATTCATTCGAGCATGTCTCCATGTACAATGAAGGTGCATACACACAACAACAACTTGGTGAGATACAGGGTTTTGGTGGCAGCTAAACAATCTATCTTGCTTGCATAATTAATTGCCTATTTCTATAATTTGAAAAGAAAGAAATTCAGTGGAAGCCCTCAAGATCAAAGAATTTAACCTTAGCAATCAACAACATCATTGCAGTTTCCATCCATGGTATGGGCATTAACTCAAAACTTCTACCTCTTCTTCCCTCTGCCAGGCGTTCTCAAACTCCGTAGGAAGTGACCATCGTATGGTGACAGCAACGGTTAACCGCAGCCTGCGACGTCATAGCTTACTTATTTCAGAAAAAAACATCAAACATTATTGATAAACATCCCAATGATTACTTCTTTCTAATATAATTAAATGAAATAATAATAATTAAATTTCCCTTTTAATAATTAATATATGTTTATAGTTATATTAAATTCATAAAATAAATAAAAAAGTAAAATAAAATTAAAAGTTTATAAAATTGTAATTGCTTGTATTTTAACTCTGATGATGACGACTCGTGGAACTTTCAGATATAAGTCACAACATCAAACGTCCTTTTGCAACTCGCTGTCCCTTTAATATTCAGTAGCTTTATTATTATTATTATTATTATTATTAAAAGATATATTTCAGGCATATCCATAAAAAAATTACAGCTCTTCATCACGAAAATAACAAAAACAATCCTAGACATTCTTACTTCTTACAAATAAATTATTTTTTTTAAAAAAAATCAGTTAATGCATACTCAACAAATACTTCTTTGTAGCGGTTTTGAAATGTCGCAGAATTTGCTCTACATATATTGAAGGTCGTTTTGCACAAGTAAAACAAAAATAATAACACTAACAATATAATGCTGTTTTACAATGCTGTTCTCAAGTTGGTGAAAATAGTGGATTTGAAATATCTGTTGTTTTGCAGATCAGCAAAAGCAGCTGTATGGTGAACAGCTTGAGAATCGAAGCTACGTTGATAGCCAGTACAACAACTCCATCTTGGTGGACAATCGTTCAAATTACCAGGACAACGTTTCCAATTACAAGCAATCGATGGCCTACATCAACAATATGGACCAATCAAATTACGGGGCCAGTGTAAACGAGGAGATGGGCAACCGATCAGTGTATGATGACAGTATCATGCTCTACGATGAAAACATGGACATCTACAATGATGCTTACAGTCGGACGAACACTGATGTCCAGTCAATGAACCAATCGTTACGCATCGAAACAAACGCAATGGAGGCAAATACATCACAAAACGCTGCCGCCATCATGGAGGAAAAACAAGAAATTCAGCTTGGTAAGTTGACTGCTGCCTACTCCAGTGTGTAATGAAATTGGGAAGTTGTATTCTATAGCAATGCCATGATTTAATAGTGTTCATTAATAATAATACGAAAAATGTGAAGTTGTTTTGAGTGAAAATAATGAAATTGGGAAGTTGTATTCTATAGCAATGCCATGATTTAATAGTGTTCATTAGTAATAATACGAAAAATGTTAAGTTGTTTTGAGTGAAAATAATGAAATTGGGAAGTTGTATTCTATAGCAATGCCATGATTTAATAGCATTCATTAGTAATAATACGAAAAATGTTAAGTTGTTTTGAGTGAAAATAATGAAATTGAGAAGTTGTATTCTATAGCAATGCCATGATTTAATAGCGTTCATTAGTAATAATACAAAAAATGTGAAGTTGTTTTTTGATAGAGAATTTGAACCTTCATTTATGATCGTTTAGGAAAATATATCTTTTTGAAGCTAGCCTTTATTGTTTTGCTTTCGCCGTGCAATTCCGATGAATATTAAAAAAAACAATGTTTTTTCAGAGAGAAACTTGAGCAGCCAGAAAGACCTGGATCTAATTGACTTGCTGATGTTTTTGAGGTCAAGCGATTTGAATTTGAGGGTGAACGCGGCTGGCTATCTCATGCATCTTGCGTACAACGATGACAATCTCAAACACAGAATAAGGTTAGCTCCTACATAGTAGATATGTTTTCAAAGAACGTATCAAGCAGTTGTGGCTTTTGTAGTTGGTTTGAGTATTTTCATGTGAAATTTGATTGTTGAGAGTTTTGTATAATTTCTCTCTTTCCACTCGCAATGAGTTTTTCATTTGATGTACTTCAATATGCAACTCGAATCAATCCCTATAAGAAGTTAGATAATTGCGTTTCTTTTCTAACTTTTAATCTCGTCTTGCCCAAATAACAGGGCCCACCCCAGATTCAGCCCACCCCCAGATTCAGGTCACACCCACCCCCACATCAGTTTACATGAGGATTTGTTGGAGAAGAATTTTCTCATTAATTACTAATAATTAATTGCATTTCAACATTCAACCTTCAATTAATTCTATTTTTGCCAGGAAGTTGGACATAATACCAGTGCTTGTGAAACTTCTTGATGACGAGAATGAGGATTGCCATAGAAACGCAGCAGGCGCATTAAAGAATCTTTCGTATGGGCAGTTCATGGACGATAACAAGGTGAGGTTGTAGTGATGGATGATAACGAGGCGTAAATACAAGAACCCATTTTCCAAACTCTGACGGATTGGTTTCTGTTGTGTGTAAATAAAAAGATCGGGAAATATTCTTTTTTTTTATAATCTTTTAAAATAAAATTGATGTTTTTCATCGTATAATAGAGTCGAATCGTATCGAATTTATTGGTTTACTGTTCAACAGTAATTGTTGAAAATGAAATGTCAGATTACCTGCCTCTAGTGAAGCCATCATGTCAGATCACCTGTCTCTAGTGAAGCCATTGTGTCAGATCACCTGCCTCTAGTGAAACCATTGTGTCAGATCACCTGTCTCTAGTGAAACCATCTTGTCAGATCACCTGCCTCTAGTGAAGCCATTGTGTCAGATCACCTGCTTCTAGTGAAATCATCTTGTCAGATCACCTGCCTTTAGTGAAGCCATTGCTCATGTTTTTCAGAATTCTCTAATTTTAAAATTGAATGTTTTGATATTCCATGCTAAAAGTAAATGTTGAAACATGGTGACATCTTTAACATCTTTTCCCCAGAATCTTTTAGTATTTAGTTCTTGTACCTCATAGCAGAAATGTGAAATAACTGTCAAGAACATGCAACTTTCCAATTTTTTTTTGCAGTTGGCTATCAAAGATTGCGGAGGGATTTTCGCGTGTTCTCGTCTTTTGTACAAAACATCACAGATCGACGTTCGTGAGCATGTTACAGGAATCCTTTATAACATCAGCTCTGTTCAGGTTCATACATTCATTTCATATCTCTCCAATGAACTTATGATACTTTACATCAATTGTAAGATATATATATATATATAAAATTATATAAAATTCAAACTTTAAAACTTAAGTACATTATGATGAAAGTGACAAACAAAAACAAAAACTGAAAAACTGAATAATTAACAACAAATAGAAGCGTGGATTTTAAGAAAACAGTTTTGGTTTTTACAGATCTATTAAGAATGTAGGTTTTCAAAGGAGAGAAGAAGAAAAGAGAAAGAAAAGTGAACTCCAACACAACATGGTTCTCTGGATAATTAAGAAATTAGTAAATTTAAACCATTCCGCCTCAATACCTTGTATGATACCATGCATTTCCCAAAAAAATTTCTAGACGATCAGCATGGAGATTCTGAAAGAGGCCTTAGAAACGGTTGCCATGTTGATAATCATCCCACTGTCTGGTTGGGAGAGAGAGGCCGCGGAAATGGGGCAAAAGCCGAGTATGATCTCATGGTCGGTGCTACTGCGTAACTCTACAGGTGTCATACGGAATGTGTCATCAGCGGGGTACGAAGCTCGTGCGAAGATCCGCTCGATTGATGGGCTCATCGACTCCTTGGTGTGGATCTTAAGGGCTGCCATCGAGCAAAACAAAATGCAACCAGAGAGCAACGTTATCAACAATAAGGTAATGTTTTATTTGTCAGTAAAAAGACTTTTGGTCAGGATAACTCAGTTGGTAGAGCGCTTGCAATTTCGGATTTCTGAGGTTTCTGAGGTTGTGAGTTCAAATCTTCCCGGCCTCGCCGACTCAGCTAATGAGTAGCATTTCGATGTGGTAAAGTACGGGTGTTGGTGGTAGGAGTGGCACCCGCCTCAACGGTTACGCCCAACATCTTGCGCTAGCGAAAAGGGGATAGACACCCTTGTTTACGCCCGTTACCAACATTAGGGTTAATTTGGCCACTTTACTAAAAAAACTGTGATATCACTTATTTATAGAGAACAGATTAAGTCAGAAAAATGTGCCACCCCCTCCCCAACTATTGGACCACCCTCCCAATCGAGGATAATTCTTCTACACTCCCCAACCATAAAACCCCTCACAATCTGTGGTATTTTGTCACCACCCGTCCTAACTATCCCCCCCCCCCCCCTCCCCTACTGAGGAGAGTAAATTTTAACACTAACTGTAAGAGGTCAAACGTTGATAAACCTAGTTCAATTATTTCTTAATTAACTCGACTTCCTGCAGAAAATTGAATTCATTCAATGACTCAGTCAATGGTTATTATCGATTTCAGATAAAGTTTCACCCTTTAGTGTTGGTTATCCAACTAGAAAAACAAAGTTGTACTATTTTTTTAAAAAATCTTTTCATTGATACGAAAACGAACTTGGTATAAATCAAGAAAAACACAACTTTTCCATTGATATAAATGGATGGTACATGAATGTTTTGTTTATGTTCCGTAACGAAGATATGGTTCTCAGCCAATTGTTATTATCGATTTCACATTTTATTGTATTATATATTATCAATTTCAGATTTTATTGTATTATATATTATTGATTTCAGATTTTGTAGCTCTTTACTCACAAGTGTCTTTTAATGGCCTTGTTTTGAGCAACTTCAATAAAAAAAAGATAAAATTTCTAATTTCTAAAACTAGAAAAAAGTTACACCATTTTTAAAAAAATACTTCCATTGATATGAAAACGAAGTTGGTATAAATCAAGAAAACACACAACTTTTCCATTGATGAATAGCTAAAAGTTTGTGCAGATGAAATGTGGAATAGCTAATGATTATAAGTGGCTAATGCTATTTTTTCTATTTTCCATTGGTTTTCGTTTGACAGATCGTTGAGAACATTTGCTGTGCATTGCGTAACCTATCATACAATATCGATGAGGAGATAGACCGCAATGTATACTTAGACGCGCTCAAGGTTTCTGCTCAAGATGGCAGCACGCCAATGCCGGACCCTTCTTCACCACTCAGTAACAAGACAGACTCCTACAAAAAGTTAAACAAAGAAAATCAACCCTTGGATGCGGTCAGGAAAGGTGAGCATTCTGGCTAACTGTTACTTATCAACAAATTCACAAATCTTGATTTAACGTTAACGTATTCGATTGATTTATTGCGAATTCATTGTCGGCCTATGCCTGGAATTCACTCGTGTCGTTTTAGGGTGTTTGGGGATGAAAAAGAAGCCATACGTGAAGAAAAAACGGCGGGGCGGCAAAGCACCTCCGTTACCTAGCAACGACGAGGGAACTGACAAACCTCCCATTGAGCAGTGGCATTACCTCGTTCCCGTGCAGGATAAACGACCGGTGCCGCTTGGAGTAGAGTTACTATGGCAACAGGACACAGTCTCCTTGTATGTGCTGTTGCTAAGGAACTGCATCAATCCCATAACATTGGAGGCGTCTGCAGCCGCTATTCACAACCTCTGCGCAGGAGAGTGGAATGTGAGTGTGAGAGCCTGTAACATGTTCTGTCTTTATTAAGACTCGTGTTGAGCGAGATGTTCTTTTAAATTGATGTACTAGCGAGAACGACTATGGTGCATGCGCTGTACATCATTTCCCCTTGTTTTATTAGTGTTCTCGATTTACTTTACTTGATGTGAATTCGCAAAATCTCTACAAATAGTTTTATTGTATTTAGTATTTTCTTAGAAAATACCGTTCACTATATAGCCTAAGAAGGCAACAATGTTCATATTTTATCGACACGGTAGTTGGTTGCGTGGGATGTTCAATTTTTGTTGTATGTATTATTATTATTATTATGAATATTTTATTATAAATATTTCAGATAAAAAATCTGCTATCAATATGTATCCTTAAAACAAAATGTTAATAAAAAAAAAGTTAAAATATTCGTTAAGTTTGATATAAAAAATACATACAATAGTAAAGAGAAAACTCTAACTTTTATAGAGGACTCTGAGTTTCATGTAATAAACACTGTTAAAAGATTCGTACATTTTTTTTAATAAAAGGTTCTTTGATTTCAGTGGTCAGCTTTACTTAGAGTGCACGTCCGTCTACAAAAAGGACTTCCGCCGATCGGAGATCTATTGACGGTTGACCAGGTGTATGTGGTCCGGGCCGTCGCTTACGCCCTAAGGAATCTCGCCATTGACAACCGTAACAAATGGTCAATTGGTAAGCCGCTTGCTTATTCATTCCCACTTCTTCGCAGTTGAAATGACTTTGGGCACTTGTCTGTTTTATCAATTTTTAATTTATGCAAAATTCTCCTGTGACTATTCGTTTCCATGGGAACGTACAATTATATATATCTATCTATATATATATTAAAAATCCAAAATGAGCTAATATTTAAAAAATGAAAAAGTATGACGTCATGTTATTTTTAAGGGAAATTCACTCATCGCAACCTCGTTTCGGTGTTACCTTCTTCGCACGCGAACGAGTTTGAAACGCGTCCTTCCGAGTACACGATATGCGCGATTCTCTCCGCGCTGCAAGTCATTGTCTACAAGAACGAGGTTAACGCCAGGTATGTGAAACCACTTGTCATTCATTGAGTTGTGTAGCAACCAATGCCTAACATCAATCGTCCACTCGAATACATCAACTTACTTGATGTCGTTGGGTTTTTTAGTTACGTAGCTTGTCTACATCAACGATTAGGAGGGAGGATAGTTATGACGGGCGGTGGCAAAATACCACGGATTGGGAGGGGTTTTATGGTTGGGGAGTGTAGAAGAATTCTTCAATTATCCTCGATTGGGAGGGTGGTCCAATAGTTGGGGGGGGGGGGTATTTAGGGTATTCGTTAGGGAATTACTTGAGTTTTACATTGCAATCTCGAAACGTGTCTATTACGTCATCCAGGAGATACTCTACGATTGCTTTATTTAAAGAATGCGCCAGAACAATACCCAATAACAATATTAGAATATTTAATGAATTTGTTGGTATTCAGTAACACGTACATCCTGATATAATAGATATTAGAAAAGCATATCTCTATCAACATGATTGTATGCCGCTCTTAAATCAATCATACAAAGATGTAATAGATTTTTTGTTAAACCTATTGCTCCCCGAACAATAAAAATGGCATCGATGCTCGATCTATTTTTTCGAAAGCCAAATTGATTTTTCATGATGATTTTCTCGCCAGAATTTTTAAACAATTGTTTGCCATCAACTGAGCAAACTATTATCTCCGTTATTATTGTTCCGTAGATATGTGAAGAACGAAGGAGGTATTGAAAAGGTCATTGCGCTGACGAAACAACCGGCAGCCAATAACAACGAAGAAAAGAAGCCGAGAGTTTACTCGAAGAAAGTTGTCTTGGAGGCGAACAGGGTAGATTGCTTTTTTTTTGGCAGCCATTTCTTATCGTAGAGCATTAGTACGTCATTGGAGTTATTTGTACAAATTTTTATTAGGGTTTGTTAGGGCAGTTCTATTTTGTTTTCCACCAGGTCCTGCTCTACATTTGGGATTTTACTGAGTGTCGTGACTTCATCAAACAAACAACGTGGTCACACTCGAAAGCCGAGGCAAGCGAGAAAGCTTACCAGGACGAACTGAAAAAAAAGAAAAACCAAATACAGGGAGACGTGTACGCGGACATGGAACGCGAAAACGATGATGTGACGTCACCAACAGATTCGCGAAGGTTCGTCGAGTATAGCTCACGCAGCCCGTTGATTGGCTACGGCGATATTACGGCCGACGAGGTTGGCGAACAAGAACCGTTGGTTCGCGCCACTCCCGCCGCCGGCCAAAGTAAGAAAATTAAATGGTATAAACGAACTTCCAAGAAAGTGAAGAACGAAAAATCGAGCAACAAAAAAAAGAAGAAAAGAAAAAGTAGTGATAAATCAAAACTTGTGACTGTCGAAGACGACTCTTTTGTGTAATCATTAAAACCAGATGTTGCTCTAACTAAATCTTGACATTGCTCTTTAATTCGTTATCGTACTTTTGAAACATTTTTCTGTTGTTGTTTTTTTAATTTTAAACGGATATAAATAGTTGTTTTACATCATAAAGTAAAATACATTCGATATGCATGTCGGGAATTTCTGAACATTTCCATAGTCCTTCGCACGGCGGTGGGACATTCGTATCCTACATATGTTATGATTGTAATTTTTTTAAACACAGTTTTTTATTTATAGCGTGCACATTATTTTTTATTTATAAAATAATTTAATTCTGACGGGCTTCATTTCTGAACGATCTTTCATGGAACCATCATCCTGAATCGAATTGAATTTTTTTAAACTCTTGATTTTTCTGATATGATGGATAAATTAAATGATCCCCTTACAATGACTCTTTTCGATTCCCTGAGGATTTTTATAGAATAATAGTATTTTGTTTTGTAGTGCAGTGTAAAAAATGAATTTGTTTTTTACTGAACGATTAAGCTTGTAACGACTTCTTGTTGTTTCTACGTCACCTTTCTGAAGGACTTTGTTTAGCCTTATTTGTTGATAGTGCCCGATCGCTGCATATCTAGCTTACACGACTGTCTTCTTGGCCTTATACTCTTCAATTCTTTATACAGTGCTCTCCCGATAACTCGAACCACCAATGGGACCATGAAAATGGTTCGAGTTAATGAATGTTCGAGTTATCGAAAGATTTTTATGAGGAATTATTAGGGAAAGGGATTGTAAAACAATTCGAGTTAACGCCAGTTCGGGTTACCGGGAATATACTGTATATAAATGAATGCCAAATTCGTCCTACAATTGCGTACTGCTGTCACATATGGTTAGGTTCTATGTCCTGTCTTGATTCGGTCCAAAGGCACCTTCAGGGTCTAGTCGGTCCTGGTTTTTAGTCGACATTCCAACCCATCTACCATCGTCGCAACGTTGCCAGGATCTCCCACTTATCGTTTTTTCTTTCCCATGAAATGCTCGTACTCCACCCTCTTGTTACCTACGTCGTGTTTTTCAACGTCACATCCGCCACTCAACATGTTCCTTATTTTCTGCGTTTACCAAGATTTCACGAAACTAAAACTTTTTTCTACGCACTCAAATACTTTGGAATCCCTCCCGCCAGGTGTCTTTACTGACCAGTACGGTCTTTATAACTTATATATTTATCATATTTTCGTATTTTTATTTTATAAATATTATTTTTTATATCTTCATTCGTTGTTTCTTCCAGTTTTAGTTGTCTAATTATTTAACCCCCTCTCTGCGCTTCAGTAACTTAAAGCCTTGCTTTGGATAACCTCCAGGAAATAAAATAAATGTATTTATGATTTCTTGTATTAGTAAACTGAAGACTATCTATGGGTTGAAAATTATGAACTTCCTCAAATTCTTAGAAGTAGATTTAACATTTATAAAAATCGTTGCAATCGAATCCAAAACTACATTTCCAGTGTCCTATCAAGCGAACTCAACTCGGTCAGTTTTCCCTCAGCTTTAGAAGTCCATACCTGTGGAGACTCCTGAATCTTAAAAGATAGCTTTCCTTCCCTTGCAGCATTTAAGATATTGTGATAATAATATTTTTCTAAGATATTTTATATAACGTAGCAACTATCGGTACACAATGATAAGACCCTGTGGGTTCCATGCTTAGTAAAATAAAAACTGAACTACTATCTTCCAATTTTTTCTTTTATGTATACTGTAAAACGAGATCTTCAATATTGCAACTTTTTTTTTAACTAGATTTCTCATCATAACATTCTTACCTATATAGAGTTAATTGGCTGAAACCGTAATGCCTTGATTAAGCGCCCCCCCCCCCCTCATCGTATAAGCGCCCACCCTCTTGGTTAAATTATTAAATAAGCGCCCCCTCGAATAAGCGCCCACCCCTCAATCTTCAAAAACGGGCGCGTATTCGAGTTTTCGGCAAAACAGTAGCACGGAAAGAAGAAAGGTAACGGAACACAGTTTTATTATTCTTATTTTTCTTTTCCATTTCTTTATAACAGGGAAACTTTTTAAAACCCTTTCAGATATCACAATGGCAATGATTTTCTTCTTTTCTTCCAGCCTTTCTAGCAAAACTTCTGCAAACTTTATATCGTTCGTCATTGCTGTGTATTTGACTGGAACCACCACCACCAGACAATTTCTCGTTTTCTTTTACCAACAACTTCAAACTATCAGTTATGAGAAAATAAGAGAAAAGTCGGGACAACTCAACAGGCACGTGACCTACTAAAACAAGTTCACCATCTACAAGTTTATAAACACCCAGTGCATGCTTGTCGTATGTTCGTGCTTCATCGCTTGGATCCGGTTTACAATAGAGTTGCTCTCCAATGACCGGTGACCAACAATCCTTGAAGTTTAAATATATGAATACGGAGTAGGCACACCCGTTTGAAGCCAATGAGAGTGATATCGCTGACGCGAGTCCAGACATACTTACTCGTCGACGAAGGAGGGTGACGAAGATGTGGAAATAGATATTTTGTGAAAAAGCAAAAAGTGTTTCTATTAAAAACCGCCTTTTATTTATGTTAAATTTTTCTGAATTGCAAATAAGCGCCCACCCTCGTATAAGCGCCCCCTCGAATAAGCGCCCACCCCAGAGCCTCGAAAATTAAATAAGCGCCCGGGCGCTTAATCGAGGTATTACGGTAATTGTCAGAGGATAGGAAAAGAAACTAAACAGCCAATAATTTGGAAAAGCATAAAAGACCTTTTTAACAGAAAACTTGAAAAAGCAAAAGAAAGAGCATTTCAATATATAGTTTTGTACCAATAGAGTGAGCCAAGGTTCACACTTTCACTTCGGGTTTCATAGGAATGTACCAATTAGAGAAAACAAAACTGGCACTATCAAAGTAAGATTTTGTTTTATCTTAAACTGTTTTTAGTAATAATTTCTTTTTGTTTGAAACTATGTTGTTTGGGTTTGATTAAAAAACTATAAATATATAAAGTAATGGTTAAGATAGCATTGAGAATTGGAATGTTAAAAAACAAATTTATAGTTTAAAGTTTAAATTTTATTTTTCTCGCCCAAAAAGTTAAAAGTCTTGAAATTTTTCGGTTTTTTATTTTTATTTTTTATTGTAGTTGCTCACTGTAGTTTTTCTCCCACTTTGCTTTTCACTTGTCTGTTTTGTTGCTATTTATTGACTACGTTGCTACTTCGACCTTGATCAAAGTTGGGTCAACAGTAGGGCCCCATCGGGCCCAGGCCCGGAGCCCCCAGATTTTGAGGTGCCCCTAATTTTTTAGGTCCTCAAATTTTTTGTGGCATTTCAACAGTTGTTTGCCTTGCAGCATCAAATGTTGTTTTGGACATTATTTTGGGGCCCCTAGATCTTCATGCGAAAGATTTTCAGACAATAACACAGACAATCTCTTCCAGTTGGTATACCTTATTACACGAATATAACGCGGTACACCAAATAATGCGGAGCAAATGAATGTGATCACAAATTAGCGCGAATCAACAAAATTCAAATGGTATTTAATTAACACGAATTTTCACTGTCAGCAAAAAAAGTTTTATTGAAACTTGAAATCAGTACAGGTAAAAACAAAACAACAAACAATCATCATTTATCATTTGCCCCAGCACGCGAAATATTTATAACAAGTTCGCCTGGAATGTCATATTTCAGGACTTTATCAGTAATTTCGTGAAGAAATTAAGATCTCACTTCAGTCTAAAGAGACCTGGTAATTACTGGTCTAGATGTAGTGACTGCGCGATGAGAAAAATTCATCCTGTGATCCTGTGAACCCATGATCTTGTACTTTAACATCCATATACTTGCCAAATCTTTCTGGATTTGCGTGAATCAAGACATTTAGTACACCAGATACTACATGAATGTTGATACCAGTACCAGCTATTCGCAGACTTACGGGCATTGAACGTAACTTGAGATCAAGACCTTCATCTAAAAGCAATGGTTGACCTATAACTCTTCCACACTTTAGTATCTTTGTGAAAAAACTTAACCTGAAAGATGATGAAGGAAAACCGGTGGAAAACCCATCTGTTCAAATGCTGTATAAGATTCTTATTGACAAGAGACTGGTCTCCACATTTCCTAATGTAAAAGTAGCAATGAGAATTTACCTTAGCCTGATGGTGTCCAATGCAACAGGTGAAAGGACATTCTCTAAACTCAAACTCATTAAAAGTAAAAAGCGAACAAGCATGGTCCAAAGCAGGCTGACCTGCCTTTCCCTAATGTCAATTGAGAATGAGCTGTTGAAAAATCTAGACTGTGAAGAGATCATTGACAGATTTGACAAAATGCCGAAAAAACAATGTAAAGCTATGATATTCTTTAATAATATATGAGAATGTGTAAATATTTGATTTTTTTCCACAGGAAGTGAAGTGGACATGGGAATGTATTATGTCTCAGTGAATGTTCATTCAGAATCATTATTGCTCCCCCCACAAGGGCCCCACGTGGAAATTTAGCCCGGGGCCCCGCCACACCTCAATCCGGCAATGACTTTGATATAAATTAAAAATTTGTTTCGGTGTCGCATGGGTTCCAGCTCATGAAACATAATTTGTAGAAACAAAATAATGTAAGTGTTCGCAAAACACAGTTCATTATTATTTAACAAGATGGCAGTTGCAACAAGTAAGAAAAACGTGATTATAGCATCTATAGCACTTCTTTTCGACAAAGACCAACAACGTGTAGTGATAAAAAAACCTTCAAAGCGATCAATTTGGACAAGACCATGGCTTCTACGTAGAAAGACCGATGGAGCCTTTCATACACTGTTCAAAGAACTTAAGGAAGGAGATTCCGAAGGCTTCAAAGGATATGTCAGAATGGACGTTCCCTATTTTCATGAACTAGTCTATCTTTTATCTCCATTGCTTTAATTCAATTACTTGCTAATTACCTGAATGTTAATTAATTACTTAATTAGATGATCGGCTACTGGAGTGTTGTTAAACACCTTGAAAGAAAGTATTCATGGAGTAATGATGCCCAATTCTTCATTTTTCTATGGAGTTGTCTTGGTAAAACCGTTCTTCGACAGACAGACAACTTTTAAGCATAAATTTACAAAGCTCAGAACTTTCTGGAGTTGAAGGGCAATCTTTTAATACTTTTTTAAAAGAACGTAACGATGATGTATTCGATCTATTTTGGAATAAGATTTAGAAGGTCAGAGCTAGGCCAACCTGTTTTACCGAGAAGGCGCAAAACACCAACCAGATACGAATGTTCTTCAACTTACCACGACGATCAGTCAACCTAAAGAACATTACAAAACGTTATAATTTGAAACATACGGCTTTAACCCGAGATTCAGAATAAATTTGACCAACCTGAAATGGTATCTCCAAAGGCAATTTTTAAGATCAGTTCCCCATAAGAACACAAGAAGAGAATATGAAGAAGTAACAAAGTTTTAATTTAAAATTTAATTTAGTTTTTGACTCTCTTACATTGGTTTAAAATGGTTTGAAATTTGTTTTTCAAGCTTCTATAAAAGCTTAATTGTCTTTAAAAAATTGTAATTGTAATCCGGTGTCGTAGGGCTTGCATTACATGCCAGATATTTTGTCAGAATTGAATGTTACTAACAAACCTAACAAATTGGCTATTAATGTTTTTATGGATGTGTTGCGAGTTTTTATGGATGTGTTCCAAGCAACTGCTTATATGAGAAGGTTAGCCTTCCCTTGTAAAAATACGATTTCTAGTAATAGGCACAGGCATGTTTTTGAACGTTTCTAATGACACCGTTTCTGCCTCGTATGAGTCAAGAATTTTCTCCGTTTTTTGACGATTTACTGTCTACAATCGTTAAAACTCGGATATAATAAGAAGAGTTTTATAGAGTTGACATGGATGAATATTCTAAAACCTGTTTGCTATCATGAATTTCACAATATCTTTTTACAGGTGCAAAATGCACGTTTCATTCATGTTTTATTACATCTTGTTTTTATACTATGTTTTGGTCTCATATTACGGTGCCGATATTTATCAAGTTCTTTTTTAAAATCTCGAATTCAAGATGGTGGGTAAATTTTGAGTTAAAATTAAGAATTTTGAGGAGCAATCGGCTCATATCATTATAATCATATCAAAAAATATATTTTTCAAGGATGGAAAGTAATTCAAAATCCACATTTTAAACTTTTATCAAACTATTTTTTTATTTCATTTTTCAGAAGTTGTTTGAACATATGAGCATCTAGTTAGAGCTCGTAATCGTCTGGAACTTGATTAATTTTTTAAAATAACAATATAAACAGTCTCAGTACATTTTCGTTCTCGACTTGCCTACAAAGCGTACTACAATACAGTGCGTCTTTGAATTTAAAGGAAGAATAATGAATTGATTTACCTCATCTTTACTTTAAGAATCATTTAGATTCTTTATTTCAAGAACTATAACATCTCTCCTGCTCTTTTATCAAAACTTCTCAATATATATTAGGACCCACTCACTAACTTGCAATAGATAATGTCCAAGTTGGTATTTTTATCTTCTTGTTTGAAGTATGGAGTAGGTTAGGTATCTCATAACCACAGTTTGCATTTTTGTTAACTTAAGTTCATGTTCCCATCAGTTTATAAATTTTATAACTTTATAAGTATTCCCAGCAACATGAAGTGAAACAAATTGTAATGTCACCCACTTCCAACCACAAGTTCTCTAATGCTGCCAATTTCAAGTCAGAGTTAGTTAACCGTACTTTTTCTATGTAACACATTTACTGTTATTTATAACTAGTTATGATAATGCTTAATGAGCGTTCTGGAAGCCTCGTTAAAGAAATGATTAACAATTAACCTAGTCATGAAAATCTTTTTGAAAGACTATTGCATTTATAGAATTATCTATACGTGCAAATTTCACGCATTATTAAGTGTGTATAATCCTGTTTTTGTGTGTTTAAAATACAGGATCTTTTTTCGAAAATATAATACGTTTCAAGTGTCATTACATTCCGTTCGGTATAATGCTATTTAGTGACACCAACCATGTATTTTGTGATTTTGTTGATTTTAATTTCCTGTGGATTTTTATGGTAAAACAAAAATAATCATTCATTCAGAAACATTTCATGTAATTTGGTTTTTGGCATGCATCTCTTAAAATTATTTTAGTATGTTTTTCTTCTGGCTTTTTCAGTGATAAGTATTGAGTAAATATTTCTTATTTTGCTTATAATAATGGTTGATTGCCACTCTTAATTTGAAGTATACACCACTGTCTTTTTGCTACTTCATACAAAAATAATATAAGAAAGAAAAAGTTTGCAATTTAAAAACCTTATGAAAAAACTTTGGTCAGGCACTTTATAATAGGATTTCCCATAATTGGAATGGTATGTGTGTAAAGAAACAAAACTCTTTTTACTTGTAAAAATAGAAACATGATTAGATGTAGAAAACAAAAATAACACCCTTACTTTAATATTAACTTAAAGAGTCAATAATACATTAATCATAAACTTTACATTTGTTGTGCAGGGCGATATTGCAACCATCCGTACGAGAAAATTCATGACCAACCGTCTACTCATGAGGCGACAGATGATTGTTGATGTTTTGCACCCGGGAAAAGCAACTGTACCGAATTCCGAAGTCAGGGAAAAGCTTGCTCGGTTATACAAAAGCACTTCAGATTGCATAATGTGTTTTGGATTTAAAACGGTTTTCGGGGGTGGTAAAACCACTGGATTCGCTTTGATATACGATAGTTTGGATTACTTGAAACGATTTGAACCAAAATACAGACTACAGAGGGTTAGCATATTAAACACTAATTTCTTAATGTTTCAACATGTATTTTTAATAACTCCTGTTTCCTAGTTTTCGTTTGTTGCGAGTGTTACAAAGAAGTTATTACTTTCGGAAAGTTTGGATATAATATATATGTGTATTATAACTCTTCGAAGTTTACACCTATAATTTATTTATTTAAAACTTCCTTTCAAACAGCATGGATTGTACAAGGCGGAAAAGCAACCTAGAAAGCAAAGGAAAGAACGAAAAAATCGTACCAAAAAAGTTCGTGGCACTGCAAAAGCTAAAGTAGGAAGTGGAAAGAAAGTAAGTATATTTTGTCAAAAAATTAATCAAGTTTGATATAATTAGTAAGTATAATCATAATTGGGATAATTAGTAAGCATAATCATAATTGGCATAATTAGTAAGTATAATCATGATTCGCATAATTAGATAGTATAATCATGATTAGCATAATTAGATAGTTGTAATATATTACATTATGTAATTTTTGGCAATTAATTGTATAAGTGTTTATCACTGTTCTTTTCTTTTTCAGTAACTTCAATGCAAAATGGAGTAATGGTCGAAAAATCTCAAACTACATCAAAACAACTTTGTTTTTTATTTTAAACCACTACACTGTTTCTTTTTTTTATAAGAATTACATAAATCAGACTTGTGGTTCTTAAGAATGACCCTGAACTATTCTTAACTGATTCTTGATGTATTTTGTATCGTTCAAGCACAACATTCGAAAGTTGCGCATTCGATTTACGGCCTAATGTTCGAATGAACTTTCGAACGGGCGGGTTAAAAGCATGGGAAAATTAGCAACAAGAGCGTCTGATATTTATCACGGTCATGTACATTTAATTTTAATACTTTCTAAAATTTCTGATTACATATTTTGAGCCTCGGGGTGATTCTTAAAATATTCTTAAATTTTGAACATTTTGAGCTTCGTAATTCTTATAACAAAGAAACAGTGTATTGAAATCATTTTCTTCATACTCCCCCAATGTGTCTCGTGTTAGGTAGTAATGTTCGTGTATACAGTTGACTCTAGCTATCTCGAACATTTTTCCCGGTCCTTTCGGCATTTACAATCTACTTCCCTATAGGATATCTGGGACTAATATTTTGGTCTCTTGGAAGCATTATCATCGCTATCTGGAACTTTTCAGGAAATGTACCTCAGAAATCAGCCCATGAAAAATGTTATTTTTTGATCAATCGAAGTTAGCGTAAAAGCGTGTATGAGTTCTTTTTAATCGTTCGATTTCAACAGTTGATTGCAAAATATCGAAAAGAAAACTTAACGTAAAAATACTAAATGAAAGGTGCAAGGCACATAAGAGATACTGAGCAATTGGTTGCTTGGAAATCTTTCTTTATTTAACGAAAAAAGAGGTGACCAGATGCAGGAACTCATAAATAGACCTTATTAACTAGAGAAAAATGTAAACATCTACCCATAACGAGCTACTTTGTTAAAGAAAAGTAAACCTTCAATGACATTCGTATATTCTTTGGTTCTTAAGAGGCTTTCTCTGGGCACCCTTATTTTTGTCTGGACTAAACTGCCACTCGTCTAAAAAATCTCGAACTCCTGGTGTAATCTCGAACCTTCGAACGAAAAAACGTCTTAAAGTAACCATTACAACAATTTCTATCCGTGTGCTTAGCACGGAGGGTGATTTTCATAGAATTAGAGTTTACACGATGTTTTTTTTATAAGAAACTTAAGCAATGGGCTGAGCCTCAAGTTTCTTAAAATTTGGTTATTTTGAGGCTCAAAAGTTTCTTAATTTATTTGTTCTGACCCTCAAAAATTTGTTAAATTTTACTTTTAAATTAATTTTTTCAAATGTGTTGATTGTTTTTAAACGTTCGATTGACGCAATGTAAACAAAAAAATTTTGCCCAAATTTTGTCCAAGAATAATTGAGGTAGAACTGTTGCATAAGAAAATATTTTTTCATTGTTGACAACTCTAGAAAAGTTTCTAGCCTGCCTAAGTTTCGAGTTTCTTAATTTTTGGCAACCCCAAGCCTAGGTTTCTTATAAAAAAAACAACTTGTATTGCTTTTGATAAGTGCATAAGTTTTGGCTTAGCGTAAAAAACTCTTTAAAATAGTAGAAATACGTAAATTATAGTTACATTAATGTATTAAATGAAACAACGGTTGTAAGGAACGCCTTTATATTAAAGTTTAATATCAAAGGGCATCTGAAAGTATTTATCCAAATAAAAAATTATCATAATGTTTTGCTCGAATGAAACTGTCCTAAACGACCACATAAAATACGAGTTGATCGACTCTCTTTTTACGGGTCGTCGTATAGCGATTTCTGCATTTATCTTGATTTGGTAACAACATTTTTCCAAAGATTTGAAGTACTCTTGAAAAAAACGTTCTTTTATTCATCAATGAATAGTCGCTATTTTGTGTATTCGAAATCTTTATTTCGAATTCTTTCAAAAAGGAATATAAAGAAAACAGCGTTGTGGAAAAAACATCTGTCGGAATTTAATGAACTCACTCCTTCAGCAAGGGAACTGTCGTGTAAAGTGGAAAGTGTTTGATTTGAGAGATTTTTCTATATTTAGTCGAAATATTTCCTCTAAAGAAATGTCTTTCAAACAAACTTGTTGAGTTGATATATTGCTAAATCAATGTATATTATTATTATATATTAATTCTTTCAAAACCTGCACACGGTAAGTACGCAGTTGAAACGAAAAACCATCAGTATTAAAAACAAACATTTTAATTATATATATATATAATGAACTTATGACTTTTAAGGAAATTTGAAAGGAAATGTTGTTACTAAAATGTTTTATTTGATGACGACCAAAAACCGGTCAATGGCTGGGCGCCCTCGACACACCATACGGTGTTAGACTAACGCACAGTTAGAAAATCGATTTCTCGTTTTGAAGGCAAACTCGTTACCGCTGCGACACGACTGTTTTAGCAGAATCCGTCGTTGTTGATTACTTTCAAAACCCTTATGTTATTATTAACCTGACAAACAGTAACAAACTAAATTGAGTTTCTGAACACCACCCGAACAACAATATTTTCATTTCTTAAGATATCTGGAAATGTCAACAAAAGTTCATGTTACAGAGTTTGTAAATTTAGCTGTAATTTATATTCTTTGTGGTCGACGTGACGTCACAAATTTCTGATACGATTATACATTTATTAAAGAGCTTAACTCACATTTATTAAAGAGCTTGGAAATCAACATTGCACTTTTTGTTTACTTCAGTTCGGACATTGTTTTAAATAGCGTTGTATGTAGCTGGATAGGGTTTGACTTATTGCTAATTTGATGCTGATTTGGAATTCCTCGACATCAATGTTTGGCAAAAATCATCATCAGTTCCTTTGTCGATGTCCAACTGACACTAAGGTGCAATAACTTGTGTTGTATCTGCACCTAACTCTTTAGAAAGAAAATAAAGTGTAACATAGCTGAAGCATTCTTCTATAATTATTTTTTAGAAAAAGAATAGCTAAAACTCTTGAAATTGAAAAATCAATTTTGTCAATCCATAAAAAGCAAGATGTGTATTTCTTGTGAGATGGAAGATAAATGGCCGCCATTCATAGAATTCATGATTTGGTTTTTATTGCAAGGACTTAGCGTTGGCAATCATTTTGGTGTATGGGCAGTTGTACAATCAAAAGTTATAGATTTAGACTTTAGAAATGTAACTGCTTTGAACATGTCGCTGGTAACTGAATCACCATTAACAACCGCAACACTTTTACCGATGTTACCAAATCTAAATAGCGTAAGTAACATTAGTGTAATAAATCTATTGAACAGCACTGTAAATGCGACGAAAATCAGCCCATCTTTAAATGTTACAACTTTTGACTATCCCTGGGAGAAGTTAGAGGATTTCAGAGTTGGTTTATTGATCTGCTGTTGCATTGGTGCAATTCTTTTTGTCATACATGTTGCAGTTTTGCTGCCTAATTTGATCCAAAGTTTCCGCGTCCCTGATCCACTATCTTTAAAGGAAACTGGGGGAGTTTATTATCAAAATTTACTTAAAATGCATGTAAGCATGCTGATTCTGGAGACGATTCTCTTTGATATACCAGTTGGTTGCGTGACAATGGAAGTTTTGTCGTTAATTTGGGAAGGACCGTTGTCTGAAGCAGCTAACATGGAAGCAAGTAAATTAATATTAGCATTGTCGCTAATTGGATTGGCATTTGTTGCAATGTATAAAGGTATTTTATGTATAATATATATATATATATATATATATATATATATATATATATATATATATATATATATATATATATATATATATATATATATATATATATATATATATATATATATACATGTTTTTTATTATTGTCATGAAGCAGTGATATACTCTCATATTTTACATGGTTGCACTTACTATAAGACATATATATATATATATATTTATAAAAGTAAAAGATGTACTTAGCTACATAATAATGGTTCATAAGATAGAATTGTGACGAAAATACACATTAAATATTCAGCTTCGTTAAAGAGTACCCAACGATACTAAAATGCGTACATCCAGGCTTTTAGAAAGTTCCACTCATTTTTTAACACAACGGTAAGAATAGGTTTTATTATAAGAAAAAATCTTTTAATTTAGCTTTGTTTTAAAAATCAATAAAAACGTTCATCTTATAAATAAAAACTGATTGAAATAAAAACAACGACTTTTTACTATAAATTAATATTTAAATTTTTGGCTCCTAACTTATCAAAAGCCCTACATAACCAAGCATGAGAAAGTAACCCACAAGAAAAACGAGCTCTGTAGCATCAGGTGTATTCTATATATTTTATTTCCAGGAATGATGCCGCTGTTTTTATGGATTGGGAACCCGTTTTGTTTCCCATGCATACCATTGCGATTACTCGTTGTTTTCCCCGGTGGTCTCATTGCACTTGTAATGACCTTTGGCCCGATCATGGGTGTCACGAAAAACCGCCTTTTACAGTTTGCCCCTGAAGGTAAATTCTTTTAAATTGAAGGTTTTTTAGTACATCTCTTTTAAAGATTAAGGATTACAAAATTGCATCAACTATATATATAATCTGTGTATAATATATAAAATCTATCTATGACTTATTTATTTATATATTTATTATAATATAATATAATATAATGGAGTTTTTACGGGACTCTCCACATGTAACAGTGGCTCTTCTTATCCCAAGGTTTAGGTCCTGGTGTACTTAGGGCACCCATTTGCACCTACGAAGTCGCTTCACCAGACAACCCACCATTTGAGCTAGGCTTGCATTACACAATGAGTTCCGCTCAATAACTCAACTGTAACTCAGAAATCAAAATATGTCAGAGCTGGGTTTCGAACCAGCACCGTTTGATTTTGTGGGTTGAATGCACTAACCACTAAGCTACAGTGACCCAATTGCGAATTATTGCGAATATTTACACAGGATAAAAACGTTTCAATAGATGTACAATTAATTACAAACTAATAAATACAAATACTGATCAATACGCGTCCTGTCTTAATCTGATCTATTAAATATTTTTTCTACAACTATATAATGGACATTGATAACAAAGGTTATAACCCACCCAGTGTGAAACAACAGTTTTTAGTATGTACAGTAGCTTAAATTCATACATTGCTACTGGTTCCTCATGTGATGGAAAAGAGAAAATACAGTCAAATTTTGCTAAAAAAAATAAATGTTAATTTTTGTTTTTAATAAATATATATATATATATATAATTGATATATGACGATTGATTGATATTGATAGATATTGACGACGTTTTATTTTTATTAACTTATTTACTCATTTTAATAGACATGTAAGTCAGATCTCTCATATTCAACCTATATTACCTGGCTACTTGACTAAAGAGCCTTACAATAAGCAATCACAATTGTTGTCAAATTTGTTTTTGCAGGCAAAAATGTTTAAATGATTCATTTAATATTAACAATAAAATGTTACGGTGTTTTTTATTATTAACGCAAATATTTTATTGAAAATAGAGTTGTTTGTGTTGTTTTCCAGTGATCAAGGCTGAAATCGGGGAAGTGGCAAACACATTTTTTTCGATCGGTTCGATTTTTTGGGGCGTGTTTCTCATTGTGTTTATATGCAGCATGTTCTTGTGGTATAAAGTGTGCAGGGAAGGAGCGGAAGGGGATTTGTGTACGCTTTGTTGCTGAGAGAATGGACTGATATCGTAAAAGTTTTTTGCGTTTTACATTGTTTAAGCCCGCTTGTTCTCAATGACATAAATGGAACAATTCCCAACAAATTCTTTTTCACCAACATTTTTTTAGAAGCTATATGAGATTTTTTTTTATATGTGCTGTGTATTTTTTGTTTTGCTATTGCATGCTGGTTATAAATTCTTTTGCGGTTGCATGCTGGTTATAAATTTCTTTGCTGTTGCATGCTGGTTATAAATATATATATAAGAGATGCTTGGACCAAAGCAGCAATGACTTGTTTTTATTTAAATATTTCTATTGACTTAAATGTATTTATTACGCATAAAAATTCATTTTTAATATTGATAAGAATTTTTTTGATGTTGTTTTTTCTTTTGCGAATAACCTTTCTCTGAATCGCACAACAGGTCATTTAGCTTTTCGACTTTATCACTCTGGTTCTATTTTTCTGCTCATTTTCTGCAATTTGTTAATTTATCATTTTAATGCTATCTAGAAAGATAGGCTAAAAAGTTGAAAGAAATCTCACTTTTGCTTCAGCGGTTAAACACTAACGAACGATGTAAAACTAATCAGCAGAGTGTCACATGTCATGTGTCACATGCCTACATTTGGTGAAAATAGCCTAAGGGTGGGATGGGGGAGGGTTAAATCCCGTTTTATAAGGCCTCTATAAAACCAAAATGTGTACCCTTGTTTGCTTAATGTACAAGTGCCTCTCTAACAACTGTAAGGTTTCATCCTACAAGCTTCATGGTCAGGGGAAGAATTATTAAGGTGGGACGAGACAAAAATTTGAGAAATGACATTCGTTTACATTTGTAGCCATAATAATATTTGTAACGGAACAACAATATTAACTTATACCACTAGACAAGTAATTTCTAAAACTTTAGACCATACCCAATAACATCGTATATGTTTAAATTTGTCCGCTTGACTGACATAGTTGACCACCCCTGGCACCCCCCGGACTATTAAGGGAAGAAAATTTCGCGATTGACAGGTCTAAAAAGTGCGAATTTTGCGGATGTGGTAATACAGTATACGCTGGATAAGTGGAACCTCCATGGAATCGAAAAAAAGTTCCACTTATCGAATTTTTATTCCACTTATCGAATATTTCGGCTTTCATTTTTGACCAGTGTAAAACTGCGTTTTTAGCAACACCAATGCTGTAGAAATATAGCTTTGGCCTGCATCATTTTCTTTTAATACAAGGCATTTGTTTACAAGAGTTAAGCAAGCAAGCTTTTGTTTAGATGACTGCACCGCTGCCATTTTTGAAATGTGACCACTGATATAGTTTTTATGTTTTCATTACAAGATAGCAATCGAATGATTATTCGAATGCAATTCACAAGAATATTCGAATAAAGAATGTATTGATTAAAATGATTCGAACGTTCTTAAGATGTTTTTTTGGAAAGGTTCCACTTATGTGAATAAATATTGTTCATTGGACCAATAAAATGGTTCCACTTATTGAAAGTTCCACTTATCAATAGGTTGCGTGAATATCTGTAACGCGATTGGCTAATCACGAGGAATGCGTGAATATCTGTAACGCGATTGGCTAATCACGAGGAATGCGTGAATATCTGTAACGTAATTGGCTATTCACGAGGAATGCGTGAATATCTGTAACTTGATTGGCTAATCACGAAGAAATATATATCATATTTCGAAGTGCAAAACTCAATATTTTTTCTTGATTGGCTAAAAAGGAGTGCAAAATTCAATATTTTTTCTGATTGGTTAAAGCAACTATTCCCGGGATTCCTATTGGTTAAAAACAGAGTGCAAAATATGACACGTGCGAATGTTAGAATAATGTAATCGTAAAATCATTGAGTTTTGACGACGTTCATGTTCACGCTCTCAAAGCGTGTTATATAAGATATCATATAGTTAGACCTATTGATAAATATGCGAGTTAAATATTTAAGGAAAACATAAAAAACGAGAAAAATATTCGCCATATTTTTCGAGTATCTCGCGATAACTACTACTTATCGAGGGTTCCACTTATCCAACTAAAACAAGAGGGATTTGTTAAAGCAAATCCTAGGGACCGGAAAAATTGGTTCCACTTAACCGGGGTTACACTTATCAAGCGTATACTGTATATGTAAATTTGTATAGGGAAATATTTATTTAAATTGCGTTTTCATTTCAAAGTCTCACGATTTGGAAAAAATTTCTTCCGCGAAAGTTTCTTCCCTTTTAAGATGGTCTAGCATAAAAATAAATTGCGTTTTCATTTCAAAGTCTCACAATTTGGAGAAAATTTCTTCCGCGAAAGTTTCTTCCCTTTTAAGATGGTCTAGCATAAAAAAAGTAAACATATTTTCAGTTTTGAATGTTTTAGTACAATTAATCATCGTTGAATTCATTTCTGAAATCTATTTTTTAGCAATAATAAACACAAAAGGTTCAGATTCAAGGAAGGTGGTTGAACAAAATTTCCTAAACAACCGTCCCTAGCAACGCACTTTTCCCTCCCTTCCAGGTTTATTTTTTACTTCTTTTTGTATACCTGCCCGACTTTCAAAAACACGAATTACGGTATGATGTCCAGAGCCGTGGATCAGAAAGAACAAACAAGGTATTTTTATTTTTAAACGGCTATTTTCTCAATTTGCGACTTTTCACTGTTTTACTTTACGTGAAACATAATGTTATCAGATCAGTTTAAGATATGGTACTGAAATTTTCAGCATTTGTAGTAATCACTTAAATCTAGGAAATGTTCGAAAATCAAGACTTTAGGAGCTATACTTACACTGTTATTGCTCATTTTTAGCCTTCTACTCTAGCAGTGAACTATATTTTATTTCAGGAACTAGATAATGTGAATGAGATTACCTGTGCCAAGTTTCGAATCACTTACTTCCGGCAACGTAAAAAACGCCATAAAGTCATTCCGTACAAGCAGTAGCGGTGGTATCGACGAAATCCGTCCTGGTCATCTGATAGACCTAGCCGCCAATACGTTGGCAATACGTTCCGACGGCTTGCGTCAAAACCTGCGTATCGTCCTGTGATTTGTCATCATTTCCCCTGGTTCAACTTGGTGATGGTGTCCCTGGAGGCTGTGAAGCTGCAACTCATGCTGTCCAATCAATTCTCACCAGGGAAAATGGTACAATTCTGTTGCCCGCAGGAAGCATTCTGGTCAAGTTTGACATGAAGAATGCTATTAACACCATTCGACGAGACCACATACTCGAAACATGCAACTCCCTCACTTTACAGGCTCGCCCATTCGGCCTATTCAACACCGAGCAAATTGGCGTTTGGTGGAAGCAGCGGGTTACCACATGGCGACCCACGATTCATCGGAAATCGTCAACATCAAATGCGACAATTCATCCTTCTTAGATGGCGTTGTGATGGTCAACCGCATTGTCGCTGGTGTGACTGTGACGAGTCAAAACATGTTGTCAATATTTGGATCACCAATCCACCTTCATGCCATCGAAGTTGATCTCGCAAAAACCGTCTTGTTTTAGAAACGTTGACTAAGCAACTGGATTTGATTAATGCATAGCCGGCTTTTTTCCTCCTCCAAAATTGTGTTGATTTGCCTCGATTACTACCCGAAGTTCATCTTGTTACCGGTCAACCACCTACCTCCAAGGACTTGACGAAGCAATAAAGAAATCGGCTTCCAAGATCTGCAATATTGATTTTGATGACACCGGATGGCGACAAGCAACCCTGCCGTTGAGTCTCGGGGGCCTCGGCCACCGTTCTTCAAAGTATATTGCTGTTCCAGCATACAACGTATCCGTCTATCCGTGTCGTCCTCTCGTTGAGAGTATTCTATCCAAAATATCTGAATTTCCTCTCGACCCAATTATCTCCGACATCGATGCCAAGTGGATTGCAGCCGATTTGCAACGTCCAGCCGAACCGAAGAATCAAACTCTGGACTCTGACTCTGGGATCGCACTTCCACAAGCCGACCACTGTCAGATCTAAAGTTGACAGTAGGCCAACACCACCTTGCTAGTTTATAGGCTGCCTTCCAGCCCAACGGTGCGGTGTTTGACCACGGCTCTTCCCTCCGGCGCAACCGGCATTTTACTGGATGACGCCGTCGCCATGAGAATTAGTGCTAAGACATGCAAATCCCAACTCTGCCGATGCGGTCGTCTAATCGATGTCCATGGTCTTCATCTTCTGTCTTGTTTGAGGAGTGCCGGCGGACATCCACGTCATTCAGCTATCAATGACAATGATCGTCGGGCTCTTGACGTCTCTGGCTACCATTCAATCCTCGAGCCAGTTGGGTTGCACAGAGGGGATGGCAAGCGCTCTGATGGTATGACGGTATATCCATTTATGTCAGGAAAGTCGTTGGTCTGGGACGTTATTTGTTCTGACACTTTCGCACCGTCGATTGTCAACAAGTTGGCAGTCGAAACGGGATGTGCAGCCAAAGCAGCAGAGGAAAGAAAAGTAGCGAAATACCCCAAACTCTCCAAGTGCCATATTGTTACGCCCGTTGCCGTGAAGATCACTGCTGTCTTCGTTCCAGCCTCCCTGGCTTTTCTGCAGAACCTCGATCGAAAATTGACGCGGAGAACTGGTGATGCACGCGAGCTTACATGGCTATTCGAGAGAATATTAATTGCCGTTGTTCTTGGGAATTATGCAAGCTTAGTTGCCTCTTCTCGACAATTTTTTACTAGAAGAAATCATAAACGACCTAGCATCTGCAAAGACATCACCACTAGCCATAACACTCACAGCCACTATAACAACACTTCTTGAAGAATTGACACAGTGAACTGAACTGCTCCGAGGTGCCCAGCGAAATTTGCAAAACGAATCGGTGAACAGCGCATGCGCAGTGGTACAGGAACACGCTTCCCCGTGCACAAACTTTAACGAGTGAAGTTGGAGTAAAATAGGAGTTTTTAGCGAGTAAAGTTGGAGTAAAATAGGAGGTTTTAGCGAATAAAGTTGAAGTAAAATAAGAGTTTTTAGCGAGTAAAGTTGAAGTAAAATAGGAGTTTTTAGCGAGTAAAGTTGGAGTAAAATAGGAGTTTTTAGCGAGTAAAGTTGGAGTAAAATAGGAGTTTTTAGCGAGTAAAGTTGAAGCAAAATAGGAGTTTTTAGCGAGTAAAGTTGGAGTAAAATAGGAGTTTTTAGCGAGTAAAGTTGGAGTAAAATAGGAGTTTTTAGCGAGTAAAGTTGAAGCAAAATAGGAACCATGGCAACACCATGGCCACCAGACAGGGGTCACACCATAAAAATTGTTCTAGATCCGACCTTCTGCGTGCGTACTTTTTGAATGACCTCAAAGTAGATAAAATTAATACTAAAGGATTTTTAGGCACGCCAACAACATGGATGGTCAGACAGACAGAGGTCACACCATAAAATGTTCTAGACCGCCCTTGTTTTAAAGATTCTTTGTTCATTCATTATTCTTTTGAAACAGTATAGGTAAAAAACAAAACTATAAACAACCGGCAACCGGCTAAAACAACAAAGAGCCAGCATGATGATTAAATTGCTCATAAAATGCTTTAAGTTAAACAAAATATACGATACAAAATATAAAAGCTATAAAGAATTACAGTTTTTAGTAAAACAAGCACTTGGATGATCAACTTATAAAGTGTGAATTTGATGTTAAAAGACATTGGACTCTAAATGAAATAATTGGCAGAAGTAAATGTAGACATTCGCATGATATTGAGCATATAAGCATTCACGGATATGAAGTTTCCGGCAACAACAGTAGCAACAAGTTTAATAAATATGTTGCAACCGTTGGACCTAATTTAGCTACCCAAATAAAAACTTTGAGATCTTTTTAAACTCCTTTTTTTGTAAATAATATAAGTGGTCATGTGTTGTTGGAAGAATAATTTAAAACTGCATTCTCTGCTTGCAAGCAAGCTAAGGCAGGTTATGCCAACGTTAATGCACATGCGTGTTCTGTTTAAGTGAACCAACACTTATTTAAAAATTGCCAGAAATCTTTTCTTGCTCAAGTCGTAACTTTGGTCAAGTTGCAAACTGTGGCACCTGCTACAAATGCAGTCAGTACAAGGTCCTTTTCGTCACATCACCATTGTAGTTTTTAGCAAAAAGATTTTTATGTTGGTTTTGACCAACCCTAACCTTAACGTTTAATGGCGGTTAAGGGCATCTGAAGCTAAAACAATGTTCGCAAATATTTTTAGGAAAAAATAATAATATATTTTGAGGGAGATTTTAGATCAAACAATTAAAAACACTTATAACCGGAGAACACAGGAAGTTGTTGACTCTTGATAAAGCTATACTTGCAAGTGTTTTCTTTGGCTGGGAACGAACAATTATCACTTTATGGAATATCGCCCCGGAAATGACCTTGCTTTGGAATTGAATGGCGATGTCAAATGCGTGCAGTTACGACATGATTTAACAACTTTTAACTGTGCCGCGATATTCCCACTTTAAATATATTTATAATAAATTTGGCCAACCAATTACCAATGTTTTTCTGAATGGTGGTGGGAAATATTTAAAGGGATGGCCCCAGATAGCACTCTGGGAATAGCCAATAGATTGTTTCAAAAATGCACAGTTCAGGCTAATCCAATAAAACTAATTTCCGCGATTCTTTTTAACTCGTTCTTCTTAGATCATGCCGACGGAAGTTGTCAAGAGTTAACGAACAAATCGTTAAGTTATAGCGGATGTCGAGACCATGGCATTGATGACCATATCAACAAGCTCTCTTTGTAGGCATTTTTATTTCCTTTTTAGATAGCAATCCAGACCGGTGAGGTCAAAATAACGTCACAAAAACAATTTATTATGACGTCATTTTGCCACGCTTATCGTAATATCTAGAAGACTGGCAAATGCTGCGTGAAAGGAACTGTCTGTACTCAAGAAAGAATGCTATAAATGCGGCTGTTAAAATTCGATTCTGATTTAACAACCCTATAAAAACTAGACATGACTTTGTCAACAAAAACATCCGTATGACATATCCCGTAATCAAACTTACAGGACTGTGACAAACGCACAAAGGAACGGAAGCTAGCTAAGCTTTAACGTAAAATTTCAAGTTTCGCAACCTTTCGCTATAAACAAAATTTTGCAAACTATATGCATACATGGAGATTTTTCACTTTCTCTCTAAAATAAACTGTTCCTTTTTTGAGTTCGACTCCTCGCGTTGGATACTGGTAAGGCGACGTTTAAATCATTCCGAAGTCTTTTAGTCGAACCGTTTGGACATGCCGTTTTAAAACTAAACACAACCCATAGCGCTCTTCTTCCGACAGTTCGCAAACAGCATTCCTTCGAAAGCTTTTCAAATTCGAATCTTTTGTTGCTGTGCAGTGGCGCGTGAAATTCGAGCGTTTACTTGACGACAATTTGCAACGTTCGACAAAAAGTAAACCAGAATCAAGATATTGACTCGTGTCGTTGACAAACCGTTTCTTTTTATAAGATTTCTTTTTTTTCGGAAAAACTCCACATAAAAAATATCGCATAAACTTTAACTGCATTTTCAAAAGTCAAGATAATCCCAGCATTCTGTCAGGAGAATTTTAAAATTGTGTGTACAAATGACCGTTAGATGTCACGTGATTGATAAGAGCGTATCAGCAAGCATTAAATATACATATAATGAATAAGTAAAGATGGACAATGAGTCATTAAAAATCAATACACACTTTTATATTTAGTACCTCGCTAGATAATGTTCATTACTTCAAACATTATTTCAGCGCTTATTGCGAAATCTACAACCGTGTAGCATTTGTTAGTGCTTTATTGTGAAATTCGTACGAAAGAAAATACTGCAACATACCCGGTGTTTTAACAATGGCTATTCAAGATATAAATATTTCAGATGAAACATAGCTCTTCTCCATTTAACCAACATCCATCATCGTTGAGACTTTGAAAGTTACAGAAAATAGAGTGTTTGTTATTGTTGTGATAGATATTTGTTTTGTTTTTGCAACAACAAAAAAACCCAGGGTGGTGGAGGGTATCGTCATCAATTTCTATCGCAAAACATCATTAAAAATATCGAGAAAAAAACAAACGATTTCTAAAATCTTTTACAAGTTCCGTTAAATAAATTGTTTTCATTAATTTTTCATTGCTGAAATCTAGTGTAACTGTTGGCACTGCTCAATACTCAACAACCTTTTTACGTGCTACAA
This sequence comes from Candelabrum cocksii, assembly GCA_963930725.1. NCBI lineage: Eukaryota > Metazoa > Cnidaria > Hydrozoa > Anthoathecata > Candelabridae > Candelabrum > Candelabrum cocksii. The sequence goes on along the minus strand of OZ005677.1, from coordinate 1,009,049 downwards.
AACATTGCATCACGAGAGCAATCACACAATTGAACGGCTTTAAAGGTTAGATGATGTACAAAAAAAGGTTATTCAAATCATTACACGGTTTTTGTTCGACCCAAACATTAAAAACGAACTAATTCATCCGAGGATTATAATTAATCTAATCAGATCAAATTTAAAAAGGTATGGCACATTCCGATCTTTCTCCCACCCACCAAGGAAGCTTTCCCCCACCACTTTGCTTTAATAATATTTTTTTGGTTGTTTATTTGTTGTTTTTTTAAGGAGGCTTCCAGAACGCTCATTAAGCATTATCATGAAGATCTCGAAGTTTTAGTGTATTTAATTGCTCCCATTTGTGTCACGGTTATTATTTTATTTTTTTAGTAAGGAAATACACAGGAGAGGCAGGGCCTATGTCCTATTGGTTAAATTAAATATATGACGTAACGCTGGTGCAGTAGATTTTGTATTTTGATTTTTCGAATATCTCAAATGATTATAAACCTAAAAAATCTTTTTTACGGCAGACGAGAGAATACATATTTTAAAAAGCAAATGGGGAATTTTGTTTTATGTTGAGAAAGATGGCTAAAAAAGGGCATTAAAAACCTGTTTTTTAATTAAACAATAATAATTGAATAATGATACAAAGACACAAATAGATTAAAATATAAAATGTCTGTCTTGACGCAGTTATTCTTTCTCATAGAAGTGATGAGCGCGTTTTGCACGCGGGTTATTGCTAGCCTTTATGATAATATCACTGGTTCCTGTCTACACGCTCTGATCATTCCGGTTAAAGGAAAATCCTACTGCAAAACGGCGTCATTACATTACGTAAAACATAATGTTTGCTGATCGCCTGACTTCATAACGGAACAGATCCTAACCGATGTTGAATTATCAGATTTAAAACCCTTGCATGCAAAATGGATTGTCGATTGGTCTTCTTTTCTTTTCGAGTCCACAAATACACATCAAATATATTTGGCATATTTGCTATGGTGTTAGTAGGTATTTAGGGCGGTGTCAGGATTAGTACGACTAAGATAGCCTATCCAATGCCGCTTGTATTTATAAAATACGAAAGCTCCTAACGTGGCATTGTTGATTGGTGCAATCATGTTAAGAAGGAAAAAGAAATGAGGAAGACATCTATGAAAAAGTAGAGAGCCCGTTTAAGGAATATCGATATTGGTATTTTATGTTATACAATGTAAAAACGTCTCCCTGGAATTCACTCTTTTATTTCTCCTCAGTTTCAATAAAATTCGTTTTATTTTCGATCTTTTTATTTATAAACACCTGACTGGGAAGACATTACATAAGATTTTATTAATTAAAGAGGACTTAAGGTTTGTTCATTTTGTTTGCTGAATGAATGGAGTTTTAAAAATAATGTGGTCAGAGGCTATTAAATTATTCACAAAATTTGGTTTTTTTATTACGTCATCGATGCAAGAAATGAAAAACAGTTGACAAGTTGCAAAGAGTTGATATTGTTTAAGACTTGTTTTTACGTACAAACACTTATAAATTGATTAACCAGTTGCGTTGAATCTGTATAAATATTAAGTTTAGATTATCGTTTGTTCATTTTTTTTTTTTTTTAGAAGGAAATACACAGGAGAGGCAGGGCCTATGACTCGACAGAGTCCTGTGTATTGGAAGTTTTACCTTGAGACTTTGCCAGGAGAGCCTTTGCCATTAGGTAGGAAAGAAAGGATACCTGGAGCCATCCTGCCTGGTGAGGAAAGCCAATGACATAAGCCACCAATAGCAACAGGAGTGGTGGTATTTCACCAGGACGTTGGGTTTAACCCAACTACCACCTAGATCATGTGGTGGGTCGGTGAAATATCAGCATATTTTTAATATATATTTACGATTCTGTAAATAACGATTATTGAAAATTGATATTTCGTAGTTGCGTAAAATTTATTGTTAACAAATTTGATTTATTCGAGAAATTTTAACACACTCCCGCGCAAGTGAAACTAAAATAAATAAACCATTATAGTACAAATTTAAGTCTTTGTTGCATTGTCTTTTAATATTTCAGCACATGTAACAATAAAGTGAAGTTACAACCATTCTTCGTTGTTTACTTTCTAGTTGAAAGTCAAACCTGAAGACGTTCAGTTGTGCAGTGAAATGAGCACGGGTGTTGACTCGCTTGCTCAACATCAATGGGGGGTTTGATATCTCTAGAGTAAGTGAAAGCAAGACAAATTAAGTGGTTATCATATCTGGATGGAGTATTAAAAAACCTAAGAATCAGTCATTAAGAAGAATTCATAGTGCTAAAGAGTGTTGCGAAAAACGTAGTCAATGTTGCTGATTTTAGTTAATTTTTGGGTATCATGTATCGATATAGATCTGCTTGGATTCACATTGTCACATTGTTAGTGCAGAGCAACCTTTAACAACAAGTTTCCTTTCTATTTCTAGCAACATTTTTCGCTTCAAGGATAAACATTTCCTCTGGTAGAAGAGGCAGCCAGAGATAAAGAAATGTAACTGATATCCAGAAGGGGATATTGTGGCAGTCAATACGCAGCTAGCTATCAGCGAATAAACTAAAGGCCAAAGTAAACTATTCTTGGAGTTAGATTTAAAAAGCAATTATTCAAAATTTATATTTAGCACACTATATTTATTTTCAGAAAAGCTGTTCCGCGTGATAAACCGCCAGTTGAGTATGATGGTGTCGGAAAAAGAGAATTTTAATTCCTGGAATTTTGCTAATTGACGCCGTTGCTTCAAATAAAATTATTAACTATAAGATATGAATGATAAACAGAACTTTTTCTTTTAAAACTTTATCGTGAGAAATTTGATTCTAACCCAAATCATTAACGGTTTTTAACATTAATGGTTTTTCCAATATAGGTGCATGCAAAACATGATACTACTAAATTGTGAAGATACACCAGTTCAATTGCGAAAACTTGAACCCAATTGAACTATTTAAGGCTGATATGTACGAATTAAGGTTAGAAAGGGTGATTAAGATTGATATCAAATAAGTTAAAGGAAAGGGGGAAATGGACGTGTAAGCAGTGTCGGATTAAGGCTTTACTGGCCCAAGGCACATTTTTGTGGCCTGAAAATACAGGTATTTTGGACTTATCGACAAAAAGAAGAAAATTTAAATTTAAAATAGAATATTTATTAGGCAAAAATTACATTATATATGGTAATTGTGTAAACGCATCATTATTACATGAGGTGTATATTATATTATATTACCTGACATTTTTGGCCTAGATTTTTGGCTGGCCCTAAGGCATGTGCCTTGTTTGTCTTATGACTAATCCGGCACTGCGTGTAAGGTGGCCTATGACTGTCATAAAAAATTTTCCGAATATTTTGCTAATCTGCAACGACAAATATAAACTATAAGACGAAATCGGAAACATAATGAAAAAATAAAGAAAAACCAAACCAATATAAAAATAAAAAACGTAATTTTGAAGGCATATACTTTAAGTGGGACCCGGGTCCCGGGACCTTGAAAAATTTATTTTGCAGACCGGTTTTTTATTCTATTTCTTTTTTTGATTTTTTTTCAATTTTTTTTTTCAATTTTTTTTAAAGTTTTATTTATTTTTAGTGATTTTTTAAATTTTGCTGTTTATATTTATCTATGTATTCCACCTACCCATGTCGCTTGGTTCAGAAAAGGGAAGAAAAGAAAGAATTTTATATTTTGAGTGAGCGAGAAAGTTTATATTTTATGTGTTGACGGAAGAAAGAAAGAAATTATAAAAAGTTAACCCGCGTCCTTCATCTTTTAGTTTGTGGAATAAAGTTATACGATTACACAAGTTTTCACAAATTATTGGCGCCCGATGAGGGACATATTTTAAAGTTGGATATTTTCTGGTTTGGTATTTAGTACACGGCGATCGGTTGTTGATATTTTGGACTTGAACACGCGGTTTGTATTTCGGTTCAGGGTTATTCTTACTTTGATTATTGTATCGGATTGGATTTCGGATTTGCGGTCGGCTACACTTTTATATTGATTCATTCATTTTATAATTTTTGTTTGTCTATTACACAGTTACATAGTCTAAGTACGGCCTTTTAGGATTCTATTAAAGCGTAATAATGGCAGAAGCACGTGTTCGAGGAACCAAAAAAACTTATTTACGGAACATTTCAAATCAAGAACTGACTACTGTAAATGACTGAATTAAATTAGAAATTTTAACTTTCAGAGGGGGCGCTTATTTAACAGGGGCGCTTATTCGGCAGGGGCGCTTATTCATTTGAATCAAGAGATCGATAAACATATAAATAACATAGTATCTAATAAAAGTCAAAATAAAATTTCAAATACTACAAACTGAAGAAAACGAGAAGTTGGACTTGTTATTCCTGCAAAGTACATCGCAAATACCAAGGATTTGCGGGTCGCCAACATTCTTAAAAGGATGCTGGAGAAACAAAAAACAACACATTCACATTTTGACATAGAATTTGACATAAATCAGCATGTAAGAAAAATGCCTATATTTAATAGTTAATAATATCATAATATCGTCTTAATATCAATTTTTGTCTTTTATACGTTTGTTTGAATAAGCGCCCCCTTACAACCCAGGGGGCGCTTATTCAGCAGGGGCGCTTATTAATATGTTTACTTCTATGGGGGCGCTTATTCGGCAGGGGCGTTTATTCGGCAGAGGGCGCTTATTCAGTCATTTACGGTATATTAGAACTTGTTGATAGTGATATTCCAGATAAACCTTTATTAACTGCATCAAAAAACAGTCTAATCGAAAAAATTGACAAAGTAAAAGCGCTTAATGATAAAATTATCGATCTTTTAAACGGCGAGGAAATGGAATAAGAACTCGATGAATGTCTTTTGAGCTCTGATAACGTTCATGAATTATTAGCTAAAATAGATTCGTGTTTAAACAAAAACAATATCGTGGACACTGCTGTTCATTCTACTGTTCAAAACATTTTTTTAGACTCATCGAAGAGCGAATTTTCTACTGTTAAAGTAAAACTGCCTCAATTGGAAATAGCTAAATTTGACGGCGATATTACAAATTGGCAATCGTTTTGGGAACAATTTGACTCGGCTATAAACTCAAACGATAATATTAGTGACGTTAATAAATTCACATGTATTTACAATCATATTTATGCGGCGAAGCAAAAACTTCCGTTTCAGGGCTTTCTCCGACGCCTGCTAATTACAAAGAGGCAATCGACATTTTAAAACAACGTTACGGAAATACTCAAGTTTTAATCAGCTCATATATGAAAAAATTTGTTTTACTGCCAAAAATAAACAATGATAATGATTTTAAAGGTTTACGGAAATTACTCTATCAAGTAAAATTCAGTGTTAGAAACTTACGTTCATTGAAAATAGAAACAAACAGTTACGGCGCGTTAATAATTCCTCTTATTAACGAAAAACTACCGAACGATATCCGTGTAAACATTGCTAAAACTTTGAAAATGATATTTGGGACATAAATGTTATGGTAAAATTTCTTAAAAAAGAAGTCGAAGCTAAAGAAAGATCATTTGCAATCGGTACTTCTTTCAACGACATTGAACATAACAACGTCAATGGTTCATTTACACACTTAAACTAACTTTAAGAAATCAAACATTCGGATATGTGTTTTTTGTGGTAAGAACCACCAATCTAATAAATGTTTCAAAGTAACAGATGTTTTTGCAAGAAAAGAAATTTTTAAACAAAAGAGGCTTTGTTTTATCTGCTTAGACGGAAACCACTCAGCGAGACAATGCAAGTTAACAAATTATTCGTGTCATAAATGCAACGGAAAGCATAATGTCGCTATTTGCACGTTTTCAAAGGATTCGCGTGATGTCTCGAAAAACATTTTCACGCCATCTACAGCCGCAAATATTTCAAATAATACAAACAATATTCTTTTACAAACTGCGACAGTCGAACTTTCGGATGTAAAAACAATAAAACAGTTGAAAACGTTAAACTTCTTTTTGACACTGGAAGTCAACGGAGTTACATAAGCCAATCGGTCAGAGAACGTTTAAAATTACCCACATTCAGAACTGAACGTGTAATTATAAACACCTTTGGAAGTCGAGACACCCAAGTAAAAAACATAGACATTGTTTCAGTACAATTTCCAAACTGTGACGTAACAATCAAACGTTTGTGCACATCTGTAATTTGCTCGGATGTAACTAATCAAAACACCAGACTGGTTTCTACAAGTTATGGTCACCTTAAAAATTTAAGGCTTGCAGATTTCTCTTCCGATGGAAATAAATCGATTGATGTTTTAATCGGCGCGGATCACTACTATCGGTTTATAGACGGTAAAATCATTCGAAGAAAATCCGATGATGAGCCAGTTGCTTTATATCATCGTGTTTTCTCTTAGGAGGGCTCATATATACAGGCCCTTAGGTGGGCCAGCCCTCCTTCAAGTCGAGATCCCGCTTATATAATAAATCACAGTTGTTTTCACATTGCATATATATGAAGAGAGGGCTAGCCCTCCTAACCGAGATATCGCTTTCTTTAGCCGAGATCTCGGCAAAGCGGGCTGGAAATTCTCCATATATATGCTCCAGCCCGGTTAGGAAAGCTAGAAAATTTGTCTATGTGCACGCGCATTATTTTCTTTCCTCCGTAGATATTATTAATTTTGGAGGGCTAGACTTCCTAAGCGGGCTGGTTCTTTCTCATATATAGGCGGGGTGATTTCCAGCTCGTTTAGGCGGGCCAGCCCTCCTAGGAGGGCTCATATATACAGGTCCTAAATAACATATTAGATCCAGGTCCATGTTTGTTGCCATATTTATTCGACATTCTGCTACGTTTTCGTCTTGGAAAAATTGCTCTTGTTGCGGATATTAAAAAAGCGTTCTTACAAATCCTTATTAACAAAGAACACCGTGATTATTTAAGGTTGTTATGGTTTAATAATATTAACAGTTATTCTCCGGATATTAGAGTATTGGGATTTACAAGATTGGTGTTTGGTCTTACACCAAGTCCTTTTATCCGGAACGGTACCGTTAAATTTCATCTCGAAAAATATCTTGATCAATCAGGAATTCGCCATTTAATACTTAAACTTTTAAAAGAACTCTATGTTGATGATGTCACTGTTAGTTTTGATGATAATAAAGAAGCCGTTTCTTTTTATGAAGTATCCAAGGCTTCTCTGAGTAGCGGAAGTTTTTAGTTACGTAAATGGGCGACTAACGATAAAATTCTTCAAGAGCATATCGATGCAAACAAAATCGACACCAATACGAAGTCTGAGGATGGCTATAGTAAAGTATTAGGAATTTCCTGGTCAACGTTTACCGATGAATTTGTGTTTAGTTTCGACAATATAATCAAACTTGCATTACAGTTACCGCCAACGAAACGAAGTATTCTCAAGATCAGTGCAACATTATTCGATCCATTAGGTTTAACATCGCCAATAACATTACAAGCGAAACTTATCTTCAAACAGTTATGTATGGAAAGATACGATTGGGACACACATATAGACGGAAATTTATTTAAACGCTGGGAAAAGTTTATTAATGAACTTCAAACGCTTGATAAGGTCTTTATAGGACGTCATGTACTGTGTAACTGTGGCCTTAGACAAGTTGAAATTCACAGTTTTTGCGATAGCTCGACGGAGGCTTATTGTGCGTGTGTGTATACCAAAGCAATAAGGTCAGTTTATGGGTTAGTAAATGTCGTTTGGTTCCAACGAAGTCATTTTCACTTAAAGATTGGAATTGTTGGGTTGTTTGTTGTTGACAAAATTAGTTAGGTCCGTGTTAAAGGCAGTCGAAGGAGAGGTTAATATTTTGGGATTATTTTGTTGGAGTCAAGTAGCACTGTGGTGGATAAAACAGGTTAAAACGAAGTGGAGTATTTGGGTTGAAAATAGAGTTTCGATCATTCGTGAACACACATCACCTAGCATTTGGTTCCATGTACCATCTGGAGATAATCCTGCTGATATTTCCGCTCGTTCCATTTCACTGAATTTTCACATCGGTTTACACAATCATTTTGGTTTAATGGTCCATCCTTTTTGTTGGGTACTTGGAAAGATTGGCCATCGGGTAGAGATATTCTGTCATTTGGGGAAGGTGGCATTGAGGACTTAGAGGAGAGAGTTTCCAAGTCAGTTATTAATGCGGTTCAATTAGTTTGTTTTGGAAATATAATAGGAGGTACGGGTCATTGGATAAGTTATTACGGATTTCGAGTTATGTTTTACGTTTTGTGCATAATTTGCATGCAAATTACGAACAAAAGACTTTAAAACTCGAGATTTAACGGTTGAAGAAACGGAGAGCAGTAAGAAAATGTGGATTAAAATTGAACAACATTCTATTGTAAATAAAGACAATTTTGATAAAGTTAAAAACTCTTTACGTTTATTTAATGATGTGGATGGTATTTTAAAAGTGAAAACGAGAATTAGTGACATTGAAAGTTTTACATACGAAAAAAAGTTTCCTGTTTTATTAAACAATGAAAGTTATTTTACAAAATTGATTGTTTGGAAATCACACGAAAATGTTTTCCATATTGGTGTAAATGCTACATTAAGTGACATTCGTTTAATTATTGGTTAGTTAGGGGTAGACAAACTGTGAAAAAATTGTTAAGACATTGTTATTTATGTAAATATGTACAAGGAAAGGCTTTATTACCCCCTCAAACAGCGTGTTTACCCGCGTTTACCCGCGTTCCGCACGCCATTTAATCACAGCTTTAAAAATGTTGGAATCGATTTTGCTGGTCCACTTTACTATAAAGAAACTTTCGATAATTTGGTAAACAAGTTTTATGATTTATTATTTACGTGCGCAGCAACACGAGCTGTTCATCTTGAACTTATGAAAGATCTTGGTGTCGAAACGTTGATTCTTGCTCTACGACGATTTACAGCACGACGAGGACGATCTAAATTATTTATTAGTGACAACTTCAAGACGTTCAATGCAACGTGTTTAAAAAACTTTCTTTGGAATAAAGGTATCGGGTGGCAGTTTATTTTAGAACGATCTCCGTAGTGGGAAGGTTTCTACGAGAGACTTCTTGGTGTGACTAAATCCTGTCTCAAGAAGGTTATTGGTAAAGCATTGCTAACTTTCGATCAACTATCTACATTATCTGTCGTGATCGAAAGTGTTCTGAACTCACGACCACTGACATACGTTGATGACGATCCAAACAACAGTGTCCTCGCTTCGAATCATCTTATTTACGGACGGAACGTAAACGAATAATTACGTAAACGTAAAATGTTACAGTGAGCAAGTAGTCGAGTTAGATGCGCGGAAAACAGTCGAACGTGTTTCTATAATTATGGACAGATTTTATAAACGATTCAATGATGAATATATCACATCTTTACAAGAAAAACATTTTTATAATAAAAACCAATTTGCAAATGCACATAGCGGTTTAATTGGTGATGTCGTATTAATTAAAGAGAACAATGTTCCTTGCATGAAATGGAAGAAAGGAATAGTAGCCGATGTTAGGAGTAAGGATAATGCTATTCGAGGAGTGGAGTTAGCAGTATATCAACCCACCTACAACAGAAATACAACGTTGAAACAACCTCTTCAATTGATTGTTTCGTTTGAACTTACGGATTGTAAAAGTGACAATCAGCAAATCACACCACGACGACCTAGACGTGTTGCTGCCCAGAACGCAGATTTGTTTAAAAGATTAGCTGACTCTTGAGTGACACTAAATGTCACGGGGGGAGTGTGGAGAAGACCCCTTATGGGAAACCCCTTGATGTGAAAACTCCTCAACTGAATTGATTCTGATTGAACAATACATTTTCTTTTGTTACATTTTTTCTTAAGAAACTGATCCAGCATGCGTGGGGGGAGAGAAAAGAAAGAGTTTTATATTTTGTGTGAGTGAGGAAGTTTATATTTTATGTGTTGACGGAAGAAAGAGAGAAATTATAAAAAGTCAACCCGCGTCCTTCATCTTTTAGTTTGTGGAATAAAGTTATACGATTACACAAGTTTTCACAATTAAGACTAGTCAAAACAAACCGAAAATACCTACCGCGAAATTCCCTTAAATTGATTGACGAAATTTAGTCGTATTATTCCACAAATAGTGGAATGTATTTTACGGGTAGTTACTTTTAATGCGTTACAAACACGGACAGTTCGAAAAGGATTATCTTTTCGTTAACATACCCCAAGCAATTTTGTAATCAGTAACTCGATATGACGTCATAAGATTAGAATAGCGTTACATTCAAGTTAGGTTTTGGGTATTGTTGTTTTGCGTCTCTCATTCTAGAGTTGCTACAAAACACCATTCCTTTCTTCCGAAAGTTCAACCTTTCAAAGTTCAAAGTTCAAAAACTACAATGAGTAAGTCAATGATTATGATATATATCAAACATGGAACTAATTTAAACAAGATAAAAGTAATAAGAGAAGATAAGTAAGCCATAAGATTATTAAGAGCCTTGTATCTCTCTTATGTTGATTAACTCAAGTTTCCAGACGTTCAGTAGCATACTTTGGAGCGTTTTTATTGCAATGGTATGGTTGGAACTGGCGTCATTTATAAAGAGAAAGTGGACAATGCGGTCGTGGAGACAGGTCTGTCAAAAGCGCAAGTTTGTAAATACATTCATTATTATAATTACTTGACTTGGATACAGTTGTTTTATTCAGGGCGCTGACGCCCAAAAACGTGAAGAAAAGCGTTGTATACAAGAACAAACAAATAGCTCTGTCATTATGCGTTTTTACCTTAATACAATACTAATACAATGTGCAGGTGGTGCTACCTATGATATACATTTTACAAGGAAAAACCTTCACAGTTACTTCAATATACCGTAATTGCAGTTCGTCATCAGGGGTAACCAAAGGTAATCGTCAATACGAATAATAAAAACAAATGTTGACCAAAAATAATGATAGTCAAAAAGTTACTTATAAAATAAAAATAATTTTAAAAAATTACAAAACTAATGAAAATGGATTAACTGAACCAATCGACTTGTCTTCTAATAAAACGATTTTGTCGAGACCTAAGATTGTGAAAAACAGAAAATAGCAACTTATCGGCTGTTCTGTATAGTATACCCTACCTTCGCACAACTTCTTGCGCCAGTAGTGCTTGTGGTCTCGCCCGTTGGACATTTTATATACTTCCCTGGTCCAATATCTAACTTGTAGAATCCAACATTACATGGCTTGCATCCAAACCGTTCATCGTTTTTCACAAATCCAGTTGGACAGGTTTCGCAAAAATACCCTCCCAAACGCACGCTTGACTTTGGTGGGCACGGTTTACAATAATCAAGACCAGTAGTGAAGTAGGCAGATTGATTAAACATTTCGCCCTGTTTACAACATTTTCCAACGGCAGACACACCATTCGTAACAACGTTATTTCCAATTGAGTGGCGGTATTTAATGTTAGCTTTCAAATACAGAGTGTCATTGGGGTAAAATGATCCAAGATCGTCGTTCGATTTCACTGATATCTTCTATTTTGTGTGCGAGGTAACAAGTTTCCACTAAATTCTGCAACTTCACTGATACAAATCGTACTAGATTCATTACCGCAATCAAGTATACGGTAAACGCTATCTAATCTATCATCGCAATCTGCAAGGCTAGGATTGTGGATGTATTGACTCTGAATCTTGTTACCAACTTCAAAAAGGTAAGTCTTCCCATTCAAGTAGTTTTCTAATAAATGAAATGTGATAGTCACATCTTGTCGCTGACCTGAAACTACAGGCAAAAACAAATTAAGAGTTTCATACTACTGGTAACCCAATTGTATTTCAACAACCATTACTCATCAGGGATTGTTAAATACGATCAACCATCAGTTTTCCCGTTTTCCCGTTTGTTTTCTTCAGCAATGTACAGATTTATTTCTCCTGTCTGCACATTCTTCCACTTTGCCGGTATTATTACATATTTTGTAACAAATTCTTTTCCGGGTGTTTTCTCCATCTTTGTTTGTTTAGAACCAATAAGATCCAGCATATCTACGTCTGGGTTGCTAAGCGCATCTTTGCAAGCTGGTATTACATTTCCATGATTGATGTATGTAATTTTATCGCATACTTTTTTTATTGCTTCTATCAATCTGTGTTTTATCGTCCATTTGATATTCCAGGAAGTTAGTATGTTTTGTAGTTGTTGCATCGAGTCCCCATCCATCGCGTGCACAATACTCTGTGCTCCGTCCTGAGTCATCTTTGTTCTAGCTATGTTTGCGTAGCTGTCCATTATTGCATTTTGTTGCTCAGAAATATCTGTTAACGATGCTTCAAAAATGTTGATATCAGTTTTAGTTGTGGGACATAAACCTTTTCCCAACACAATGGACGAGGGGACGGACCCGCCAATCGATTCTGGATCCTCTACAATATCACAAAGAGGATCAACCATGTTTGTGAGCTCACCTATGTATTCAGTGTCGGATTAAAGCTTTGCTGGCCCTAAGGCACATTTTTAACAAGTGGCCTAAAAATACAGGTATTTTGGACTTATCGACAAAAAGAAGAAAGTTTAAATTTAAAATAGAATATTTTTTAGGCAAGAATTACATTACAACTTTGCGCGCTTTTACAACTGCAAATTTGTCAATTAGTTTTTTGAAGTTAATCTTGTTGAGCAAATCACTTTCAATGCATAGAAGTGACAGTACACTAAGACGCTGTTAACCCATTGATTGTTTTACATCTTTAAATCTTTGAATCAACTGAATCAATGAATCAACTGAATCAATGAATCAATCAAACAATAAATTCTGAAACTTCAGCGCTTCCTTGCTGGCAACAAAGAGTGGAAAATACTTTTAAAAAAATTCCTTGAGAAAGAAACAAACTTTTCTAAACTAATCAACTGATCAACAATTCAACTTAAATAAGAAACACAACAATTTTTTACTTTTTTCTAACTCCTTCCACATTAAATATTTTTCCAAAACATTATATTACCTTGGATAGCCTTTGTAAGAAAAATATAGATACAAATTTTACATACATTGCTTAGTTTGTTGAAAGTGAATATTCTGTTTTCAAAACAAACTATTTTTAACCGGTTTGACAATTTCATGCTTATAAAAAATCATGTAACATATATACGGTAATTGTGTGAACGTTCACATTTCATTTTACATCACTCATAATAAAAATGCCATGAGCCGGCTGATCTTTATTGAAACTTTGAGCTCTTTGAAAGTCAGCTATGATATTCTCCGGGGAAAATCCCACCGTTTTACACGCGACTATTCTCCGGGGAAATTCCCACCGTTTTACACGCGACTATAGCATTTTCTTTTGAAGCACCATCGTCACAAACCGGTCTATCAAATATGTATATTTCGCCGAAGTTTCCACTCTCTAAACAAAATCCAGTACATATCATTCAAAAGCTAAAAAAATAATTCAAAAACATTATAACATTATGCTTACCCTTAATACGAATTTGAAAACTCAACATGGCGTCTCGAACCTATTATTAAAATGCTTGTTCGTCGCATATTCGCTCCTATACGTCCGTTCCTAATTAAAGTTCTTAATCTTATTCAAGCGATTTTTAATTTAAACTTCTAAAGACCTCTTTTCATGGAGGATATCATTTGTGTGCTATAAATGCATATTATAACCTCAGTAGATGAGTAGATTTCGCATATCTTCTCCATACCTTCCATCCATTGACAGCTTATCCATCCATTGACAGCTTACTGTGAGCTTTAATTTTATCATTCGAGTAAACTTTTTTAATGGTGCAACGGTTCTCATCTTTATTATACTTGTGTTTTCCTCATCAACACTACAACATTACATGGTGAAAAGATTTAAAAAACATTTTAAAAATTCAAACATCAAATGTTTTCCTTTCTGCGGCAAAAAAAGTTTAAAAAGTTTGTTTTTGCGCCACAATTTTTATGAAACTGAAATAGATGGTCATGCTCAGTGAGTAAGATTTTTTAGCTTTGCGCAGTGGCATTACCATAGTCAATGAGGTTCAACCGAGACGTGGTTATTGCTAGTTGAAAACTTTTCCCAATATCCCGCTAGAAGACGTGAAAAACCGTCGGCTAAGCAATATTTGGAAGTTCGCTTGCGAACTCTTATTAACGATGAAAATATCGCTAACATTTATCGTTACGCTCGCTGGAATAAAATTTACTTTAGAAGTCAAACGTTGCGTGAAATCAGTTAAATTACTAACTGTGACTGTTACAAAGGCGAAAAAGGGTCTTATTGCTAGTATTTTTAAAAACTGTTATAAACACAACAGACCGAACTCTATTTATCAACTGCGTGAAATTTGCACGTGCATATACAGATTTTCAGGGGGTAAACTCACGTATAGATATTGATATACAGATTTTCAGGGGGTAAACTCACGTATAGATGTTGATATACAGATTTTCAGGGGGTAAACTCATGTATAGTTATCGATATATAAACACACAAAGTTTACGCGGTTAATATAACAAAAATAGAAGCGATTTGCATGGGATTTATATATACATATATATGAGAAATCGTTTTCTATTCTGCATCCAAACGTCAGTTAAATTTTAATAATATGTTTATTTTTAATCGGATTCGTTTAAAGGAAACCTGACTCCTGGATCATTTAGAAAGACAATCCTATTACAAGTTTACAGGAGGGAACTCCGTACGAAACACAGCTGACTCAGATAAAAAATATACCTTGGTTTTGGTTTTATTTACGCATACTTAATCCCCTCTTTTCAGTCAATTTTAAAAAAAATGAACGATGCATCCTGACCCTATTTCTTCATTATTGTCAAAAGCAGAATTAGAAAAGAAAGAAAGAAAAAGGAAAGCACCAAAAGAAAGAGAATTTATTATCAAAAAGAAGAAAGCTCCTCAGCAACGGCAGCAAGCAAATGATGAATTTACTATTGATAATGAACAGCATTGTAGTATTTCTGAACCTACCCATGAAAATTCTGAAACTGTTGATATTGTACCATGCGGAAATGTTGATGGAAGTGAAGATCAATCCAAAATGTTAGATAAGTCAACTCAGACTCAGTATGAGAAGTACATGTTGGCATCAAAGATTGATAATGTTATTCTGAAGAAAAAGCTTTCACTAATGAGTGATGCTGCAGTCCTACCCAATTCTGCAAACGTAATGTCTCTCTCTACTATAATACAATCTGATGAAAAGTTCAAGTATTTCACTGGCTTAATCACAACCGGCTGAAACAATATAACCACTGGCATCACTGACGAAAGCACTAACATTTAATGGCAGTAAGTTTTTCATAGAATGTTGCACATGCGCTCTAACAATATAATGATTATTAATTTCATCAAAATTATCTTGTACATTTTCAATAAAGCCACTTCTTGAATAACCATCTCCATTTTCTCAAAGGCTTAGCAGAATGCTAATGCTGTCTTCAGAATCCCATCTCCATCTTCATCACTTGTCATATTTGCACATGTTGTTATTATATACCCGTTTTTGACAGACTCAATAATATAATGATAAACATGTCCATAATTATAATTTGTTGGTAGATTTCTTTCTCTAATAACGGTTTCTCTAATAACGGTCGCATTTGTGTCTTGTAAACCATAACAAGGTTAATGTTTAGTTTTGATTTTATAGTGTGGTTGTGTTGTTTGCAATGTGTTATTTAGTAAATGTCTTAAAAATCGATTTTTCTTTTAAAGATAGATATAAACCAAACAATCAAAATACAAACAAAATTCATTCAGCGAAAAAGACTGAACAAAGTCTAAACAAACCGTAAAACCACATCCAAAACAGCCTTCTAAAGGTGGAAATTGTGGCATTCAAATTAAACTTGATACATACCTTGATAACTTTAACAATGTCATTACCTTGTGTTCTTATAAGCAAATATAAACCTTTTTAGTGGGTTGCAAGATTGTTATCTCAGGCCCGTAACAAGACATATTTAGTCGGGGGGGGGGGGGGGGAGGGGGAGCTGAAGATAAGAGTCGGAGGAGGGCCCGCCATGGTTGGGGCCGACGGTTGAAAAAAAAAGACAAGCGACCACTTTTTCACGTTTTTTTTCATAGTCAGTTAAGGTATTTCTTCTTTTTTCATTCGTACCAACAAACGTGTTTCCAATTTCGATGATATCTAACTCATCCAACAGCTCTTTGTGAACGTGCAAAGCACCAAGTGGTTTAGGAGGTTATTGGTCATTATGGAACGCAAATACAATTTTACTCGCTTCTTTGCAGAGAAAATTCTTTCACTCTCAGCGTTTCTTGCTGGGGCTACCATGATCAGCTTGATAATGTACTCTTAAGAGTACTGACTTGTCTGACAAGTTTCCTTTGGGAATCATTCAGCTCTCTAACCTGTTTGAAGATGGTATGGATATTAAGGGGTGTCACATCTTTGAAAAACGCTATGTTGGATGGAATTTTGGACTGGTTTGCCCCCGCCTAAACGTAGTTTTGTTCAAAAAACACTGATTTAGGCAAGTAAAAAATATTGCCAAATTAACGATGAAACACTTTTTTATTAATGAACAACCAGTCAATAAGAAATTAGGGCTGGTCGGCCAAATTGTTAAGCAGCTTTCGGGGCTAGGCTGTGCTGACCTAAGCAACAACAAAAAGTTAAAATAGCCAAATGAAATATTTTTATGCCTTTATTCATTCTGTAAATAAATGTGTGCTCTACGTTAAACTTATTGTGTGTTATTGTGTGTTAACTCATTTAAGAAAAACTTGTGTCATTTTGAATCTATTGGTACAGCCCATTTCTTCAATGTTGGTTAGAAACGCTAATCAAAACTACATATGTGCTTAAGCAACTATTAAGCAACTTTTAGGGCTGAAATTTAAACAGATGCTAAGCAACTTTGAGGGCTGGAGCAAACCTTAGTTGCTTATTAAAAAAAGTGTATGATTGGAAAAAAGGTTGGGGGAGGGGTCAAGCCCCCAAGCCCACCCCCCTAATTTACGGGCTTGCTCTACCCCAGCGAGTACACAAAACCAACTGTTCTTTATTAGTGACATTAGGGGCTTGATGATAAAGCTCCTGCTTTCTGCAGGTCCCTAATAATAAAAAAATACGGCATTATTGTTTATATTTGTTGTGATATATATCAACTGCATTGGGTATTTTATTTTATTATTTACTACGCTTATCAGTTGTAATTTCGTTTTTTATTGGTTGAAAATATCATAATAAAAAAACAACAACACAAAACATCGGCAGTTTCGTCTGCAATCACACTAAAATATTGTGTTTTTTTTATTTCCAATGATATTCTGTAGCATCTCCAGTGACATTTCCTGAAAACCTATAAAATTATATGTGGCAGCATAATGCTTAACACTACATCAAATTCATTTTACACGGTTTACAATCTTATCAATCGGAACTGACAAAGATAAAAAGTATATCTGTGGAAGGTTTAATAAGTTATTATAAATACTAAAAAAGTAGAATTTCTATTTACCTGGAGAATTTCGTTTTGTATACTTGGAGACGTATATTTCCCTCGTTTCTTTGCAAGTTCTTAGGGAGTGGTTGTCTTCTGCCCTTAACCATACTTGTACTGGGGGACCAGGTTCTGAGAACCCCCTGCTGTTTAAATAACCTTTGATAAAGTAAAGGATCTTACCTCAAATTTCGTGACTTTTCCCAAAATTTATCTTGTTATTAGAAAATATTTTTAAAATTTCAAAAAAAATTCTAGTTGCTATGGTAACGGCACCTGTTTGGTAAGCAGTATGAGTCAATTTTCTTGTCTTAAAAACGCTAGAAATGCCTGAAATAACTTCTAAATTATAAAATAACATTATTTTTTCTAAAATATTTTTGATTTTCATTGGTTGCTATGGTAACGTATATGTCACTATTTGGTCAATTTACGCAATTTATAAGACATGGTTAACATTTATAAGATTTATGACTTCACCAAATGGGGACCGATATGGTCGATCAAAAAATCGGGTCCTACACCATCAAGTCAAGAAAATGGACAAAAGTTGCATTTTCCTATTTATTAGATACAATAGTTACGGGAGATGCCGAGCAACAAGCTGATGCCAGCAAAGCAAAATTCCCTAAATCTGACTAAAAAGCGACGTTTTTAAGAACTTTTAATCAAACCCTCCCAAGGGTGTCATTGAAGGAGGCATTCCGACTGGTACATATAAAATGCAGTATACGTCTATATAGGTATAGGCTAAATTTTCGAAAATTTGCTGACGTCAGCAAAATTTGGCAGCCACTATAGAAAGATCTTTGAATCAATTTATTTCTTATATGAAAGTGAACATCTGTACAAAGTTTCACGAAAAAGGGGTGGGTGGTACAAAAGTTAATCAAATATGGACATATTTGATATTTTTGCTAAAATCGGCGCTCTGTTCTCAATAGTTTTGATAAAAAAGCGTAAAAAATTAATGAATTGTTTTTATTAGTCAATAATTTCTCAAAATATATCAAAAAGACCATACAACCTTTTTAAAACTTTTTCCAGCAACGAGTAATCGAGCAATACGTTTTTAAACCAAATTTTACAAAAATGATGACGTCAGCAAAAATTGGTAGCCATTTTTGGAAAAAAGTTCTGCCATTTTGTTCCTTTAATGAAAGCGAATATCTGTGCCAAATTTCCAGGCCAAAGGCTAAGCGGTACAGCAATAAAACAGTACTGGGTAGCCCCTAAAAAGCCCAGTACGTATAGGGTTAAGACAAATATCTGATAGAAGTTTGAGTTTTTCTTAGTGGACCACTTGCCGAGAAATGGAAGACGTGCTGAAATGGAAACTTAAATTATGAATATTTAATCACTTAAGTTTAATATCTCAAAACAAATATGTTTTTAAATTCACCAAAAACAACCGTCCTTTTTTAAGTTTTACATTTTAACTTCTTTTTCACGTTTTTTGTTTTAATTTTTTAGAAGAGAATACACAGAAGAGGAAGGGCCTATGACTCGACAGAGTCCTGTGTATTGGAAGTTTCACCTTTCTCTCCTTTACCATTAGGTAGGAAAGAAAGGATACCTGGAGCATCCAGCCTGGTGGGGAAAGTCAATGACATAAGCCACCAGTAGCAGCAGGAGTGGTGGTATTTCACCAGGGAGTTGGGTTTAACCCAACTACCACCTAAAAAATTGCGTAGTAAAAATGATTTTACAGCGTCAGAAAAACTTAACAAGATGTCGTATGGTTGTAATAAGCTTTATCTCTTGGTTTATTGCTTCAGCGGTTTTCTTTGACTGAATTTCAATTACATCTCCATAGGAACTTGATGGGGCCATAACACACTCATTACAGCTTCTTTATGAGAATCAGACGCCTCGTGACGTTTAAATCCTGCGTCTTTTTTCAAAGCTTTTTCCCCAGTTATTAATGCAAACTCAATTTTCGTCCCTGATATTTCCTTGATTACATATGACTTTGAGGAAGAAACGCTGAAAACTGCATCTTTTTGTACGCTGTAGTGTTAAATGATCGAGTGTGTTTACCAAAAGCTGTTTTTGGGTCAAGTCAAGTTTCTTGGTTGATTACGTTGATTGCATAAAGTTTGTTTTTTTACCAAATGCTGTCCCATCAGAATTTTTGTTCACACACGCGAACTGTCCTAAATCACCAAATAGACGTTTGTCATCTGAGGCGAGAAATTATTAAAAAACAGGCTGAAACTAAATGGATGCCAGCAAAGGTGTGTGAGGCTTTGCAATGCAAACTCAATTTTCGTCCCTGATATTTCCTTGATAGCATATGACTTTGAGGAAGAAACGCTGGAAACTGCATCTTTTTGTACGCTGTAGTGTTAAATGATCGAGTTTGTTTACTAAAAGCTGATTTGGGGAAGTTTTTTGTCAAGTTTTTTGGTTGGTTAGGCTCCAAAGATTCTTGGTTGATTACATTGCTAAAATAATAAATACATTTTTGATTAGTGATGTACTTGAACTGTTCATGTTTATAAAAGAAAAAAACTTCTGAATTGCTTAATGCAGAATAAAGCCTTATTCAAACGACACAAACTAACCCGGGTTTGCCCCGGGTTAAACTATCCCATATCCGGAGGTGGTTTATAGTTTTCGAAGTGTCGTGTGAACGCAACCTGGAGCAAACCTGGGTTAGTTTGGGTTATACTCATTGAGCCCGCCACTTTGGATTATATAGAAACACTTGTTGAGTGAACTTTGCTGATATTGACTAGAAAATTAATCTAAACTTACGCTATGAATAAAGAAAAAACAAACCGAGAATCAACTTGAGAGGACGAGGAAGTGTTTTTGTTGATAGAAATTTGGGCAGAAAGTTCAACAGCAGTTGGACAGTTGTTCTCGAAAAAAGCCGATTTCGAGAAAATAACTAATAGGCTGGAGGAGGAGGTTATACTTGCTGATGTGATTAGAGAAGAAATCAAGCAAAGAAAAGATATAAGAAGATAAAAGACAGCAACCAACTCTCCGGCAGAAATCGAAAGACGTTCAAATTCTTTGACAAGCTTGACGAAGTTATAGGGGATAGGCCTATTACAAGCGGCGAGCAAAGTGACGACAACGAAGAATCTGAAGAGAGAAGTCAGAAGTCAGTTCAATGAAGACGAAGCAAAATACGACACATATGACAACTCTTTAAAGTCAACACCGGTTCTACGACACATAACTGTAAGTGGGGCGTGGGGGGGGCTAAGTTACTGAGCACATATATTTAGTATCACCCGCCGCCCCACCATGGTTGGGATCAAGGGGCCAGGAAATGTTTGAGTTTTTGACTCTCCTACATTAAAATGGTTTGAAATTTGTTTTTTAAGCTTCTATAAAGGTAGACAAAAAATTGTCCTGCAAAAACGTGGTGTCGTAAAGCCTGCAACAAGTCCATCACCCTCTTCAGCAAATTTCAGTGCTTCCTCCGTCAAAACCCCTAAACAACCTGCTAAAAAGTCCCAAAATAAGGTCCTGTCAACAAGAAGAGGGAAGAGCAAAAACGGAGTAGGAATGAGGCTTTCTTTTCTGATGTTTTCAGTTTAATATAAAAGCAACAAGAAAAAGCTGATGAGCTGTTTTTCACTAAAGGAGAAGACAAAAAACAGAGAAAAATGGAGATGGAGGCCAAAGAAAAAAGAAGAGGGGGATCACGATGTTTTGATGATGCAAATGATGGGAAATATGTTTATCCAGATGGCTGCATCGTTTAACAGCTTTACAGGCCCTGTGCAAAATAATCTTCCATCAAATGCGCATAGTTGTCCATCCATACCAAATCAGATGTACCAGCAAAGTCAGCAAGGAGCATATAATCAAAGAGGTGAACGAAACGCAGAGGCATATGAAAGTTTTATACAAATTTACCGATAATTTTGTTAAGTAGTTAACAAAAAAACTTTTATCATTTATCACAAACCTAACAAATTTTTTAACATAACTAACACACTGTTTTAAGCATAAGATACAAAGTTTTGACCATAACAAGTACAGTTTTCTGTATAATTAACATGTGAAGTTTCACTTCTCATACTCTTTATTGCAGATCTGTCTCTTCGCAATACTTTAAGATATTTATATTCCAATAAGAAGCTTTGGGTCAAATTCCTCACTAAACATTTCATAAATGTTGTGCAGAACACAACATGTGGCAACAACTGAGTTTATTCGTTCGATGTCAGCTTCATTCTGCTTCAACAAACATTGTCATCTCTCTTTGAGTCTCCTAAAAGGATTTTCAACCACCATTCTGGCTCTGATGTGTCTATAATTGAAATGAGACTTCTCTCTGCAGAAAGTGTCCCGCTATCTGGAAATGGCTTCATGACCCAGCTAAGGAAAGGGTAGAGACAGCATTTGCAATAATGCACAATGGGACCCTGACACCATTTATCATGATATCTGTCGTTATGAATATAAAAGTTTTCCCGATTTTCCTATTACTTGTCACCTTTGGTTACTATCATCGTGATATTGTCATATTATAGACCAGTTGTTTGTTCACTAAGCAACTTTGTAATAGCATGGTCTCAAACTGGGTTTGAGTTTATTTTTTTTATAGAAAGGAAATACACAGGAGAGGCAGGGCCTATGACTCAATAGAGTTCTTTATATTTAATTGGGCCTATTTTTTCACCGGACCCGCACAGAATTTTGATGTTATATAAGGTCCAACCCTCTCTCAATTCTTAACTCGGAAACATGAAACAAATCCTAGAAACTGTAGAATAAGTCACTTCGCCCCGAGAAACAAACTGAGCGCAGTACTTCCAGGGATGTGGCAAGATTTGACCTGAGTGGGAGTCGAACCAGGGACCTCTTGATTCTGTGTGCAACGCCAGACCACTGTGTCATTGCGGCTATTATTTAAATGGATATTTAAGGATTTATTAACGAAGAATAAATAATAACAATCTACAATATTTAAATCCAAAAGTAAAATTCAAAATATGTGAATTCAAAATAAACGAAGGAATTTCTCATCGTGCGTTCGTCCGTGTATAAATCCATAATTATTCTAAATAATTAATAATTATACATAATTATTCGGCTTAGTTGAGTTATAAACCAAAGTGTGTAAAGAACATGACTATTCGAGAAAGGTTTAACAGTGCAAGAAAATTTATAAAATAGTTTAATTACATCTATTGTCTTGATTACACATACATTGTTCGGGAAAAGGATACACATGTTAGTGTTACCGTATTTCCTCTAATAAGAGACCCCCTCAAATACTAGACCCTCTTCTATTTGTAGCCCCCTCATAGAGGTCTGTTGTGGAGATAAAAGACCTCCTCAAATACTAGCTCTCTTCTAATTGTAGACCCCTTTCAAGATGGGGCCAAATTAATAGTAGACCCGTGGACACCTTATATTCCACGATAGTCTAGAAATGCTTGGATGAACGAAGAGCTCGCCCAAAAGTAGGTTAAACAGGTTTTTGTGGCGTTTGCTTTCAATCGACGCCTTTTAGCTTGGAATTCGTTTGAATGCCTTATGGTAGACAGTGTTAAATCAGACTTTGAATAAAATCAAAATGTACCAAGGTGTTATTCCCGGTGGTTGTACCAAATATGCACAAGCGCCAGACCTTTATTGCAACAAACCTTTCGAATCTACTAACGACGCGGACGTCCACAACTCTGCGCCAGAAGAACTGCACATAGTTTGTGATATCGAATTTTTTATATTTTAGTTCCCCTCCTACACCTCATTCTAGGAATAATAGACCCCCCTCTTATACTAGCCTCCTTCTAATTGTAGCCCCCTCTCAGAGATGTCTTCAAGTAATAGCAGACGGGTCTTTTATTAGAGGAAATATGGTATATGGACAAAAGTCAACTATCTCTGTAGTTATAGTAAACACTTAAACTCGCTAGAAATATAACATTCCGTTTGATCAACCGCAAATTGAGTATAAACGTGTTGAAAAGAAAATTTTAACTGCTCAACATTTAGCTAATTGGTGCCATTACTTATAGTAAAACTAATAACTGTTGGATAATTACTTAAACAGAGCTTCGGCTTATATCTGATAAACAAATTTGTTCTCTTTGCTAACTTCTACCGACATAATACTGATTTGTGTAAGAACTAATTTGATTCTAATCGCAGTCATTATGAAGTGACATTTTGCAATAAAGTCGAGAGCATATAAAGAGAATTAGTAATCAAAACCTGATATTTTAATTTTGGCTAAAGTAAATTATATCAGTTGGTTTTCTGGTATCGAAGAAAAAGTACGGTATGCAAATTTGAAACATTTCAATAATTTTAATAATCTCTCACCAACCAGAAATAATCACTGGTATATTTCAAAACTTATTGACAGACAAAATAAAAGCTTTATATTTGTATAAAAATTAAAATAATTTAAGATTTCTTTATTCTTTTAAGTTTTAAGGTTTTATTTATCACATTCCTTACACAAAATATTTTTAATATTTCAGTAATAATATTATTTATTATATATATATTATTATTATTTATCATTATTTATTTTTACAGACAGCAGAGAATATTTATACAAGCAGCCATCTTGGCTTGGGTATTAACTAGCTTTTTGCTTCATATCTTTCATGAACAGACTTGTTTTTCTTCCTTAAGGTGAAATGTTTGAATGCTAACACATGATCTCTATGTTGTTGTTATGTTATTACTACATGTTTCAAAGATTCGCCATGGTGCAGACAAACGTGGCAAAATCAATCAGATTCAGCATCGATGAAATTCTTGGGAATGTCGAAAAGAAGACAAATTCTTCTTTAATATCTGATAAAGATAATGGAATTGGTAATGTACGATATATTCAAAGTGAAACTGGAATATAAGTTTAAACTGTACTTTTAGTATGTCCAACAATAAAACAAATGATATTTGAAACAGAGCAAAATTAAATTTCATATATAGATAAATGACTCATATCATCATTTTATTTTATACGAACATCTTTTAAGCTTCAGGAAAGTATTGATTTGTCGTGCAGAAATACTTTGTTGTAGTCAGTCGCTATTAAATAAAGATTAACAAGTACTGTTTCATCACATACACTAAGTTCATCAGTGTTTATAACAAGCCGTCTCTAATTTATCCATAAATAACATTTGTAGTTGGGAAAACATTCCATGTCGATTAAAACTTTGAATTGTAAAAATGCTGAACATAAAAGTTAACATCACCAAGGTTGAAAACTGTTTCTAATCTAAAGTTTAAACATAAATGACGTGCTTGAAACATTTAATTCTGCTGCGAAATAAAAATATTTTACAATAAAAACAACATCTTATATCAAATATCCACTTAGATCAAAAGCAAGACACAAATACCGGTTCAAACAATGGTAAGACTGCCCCCGACATTGACAACAGACGAAAGTTGCGTCGAAGTCGAACAACTTTTACCACGTATCAGCTACATGAGCTGGAGAGAGCTTTTGACAAAACACAATATCCAGACGTCTTTACTAGAGAAGAGCTAGCGTTGAGATTAGACCTCAGCGAGGCAAGAGTACAGGTGGAGTCATAACAATGGAAACATTTTAATACCCCATTATATGTCTGTCATAATAAATATCAATGTAACAAAATATTTCATAGTTTGAAATTTGCATATAATGAATTGCACATTTTTTTACATCTTTGTATCAAATTAGGTTTGGTTTCAAAACAGGCGTGCAAAGTGGAGAAAAGGTGAAAAATCAACAACTGAAAGTTTTTCCGACCCTCGAAGTACATACAAAGCGTTTTCCTCGGAATATCCAGAGCCAACATTACTAAAAGTTCTAGTCAACAGAAAAAGATCGTCACAATTTTTCAAACCACTCTTTAACCAGCGCACTCATTTCTCGTCATCGAGTCCTCCAGAAAGAAATGTAACGTATAATAAATTTGAAAGTGAACAAAGTGAATATTACAGAAATGAACGCTCATTCTCCGCCAATAATGACGGATTTCATTCGTCGTGTAAATATTTCGACGTCCCTTTGCCCATTAAAATTAACTATAATCACAGATTGAGTCCGCTGTCGTGTACTTATTGCAGAACACAAGAGAACTGTTACGTAAAAAGTAATTATTCATTTAGCAGGTTGTCGCAAAAGGAGAGTAATCCGCCGACATTACTTTAGATGTTAACTTATTTGTAAATTGATGTATTCAAATATAAGATATAGTGTCAAATGTCAAAGTTTTTTAAAACAATATACATATTTTCAGTAAAATATAGCACAAAGCTTTTCGTACGTCTGTACAAGCTCCACGCTACAAATGCACGAAATTCCAGTTCAAATATAAGATATAGTGTCATATGTCAAAGTTTTTTTAAAACAGTATATATATTTTTAGTAAAATATAGCACAAAGCTTTTCGTACGTTTCGTATTTTATTGGAAATATATATATTGTTTTAAGAAAAACTTTAAATTGATGTAGTCTCCCGTTACATTAACACCCAAAAATTTCGGCGGGACAAAATTTCGGATTTTTTTCTGTCCGAATATTAATCCATCCAAAATTCTGAGTTGTCCGAAATTATTTCCTGCCAAAATTTTTCGAAAACAGTACTTTTTTCTTTTTTGGTGTAATTTTTATAGAAAATCAATATAGGAAATCGAACACGCATTTTTGTATCTTTTTTTATCGTTTACCATCATATCTTCATACGATAGGGAACGATAACGATATGATAAAAATAGTTGATAAACTTTCACACCTTGTTTTCATCTTGTATCGCTTCATATCACTATCGTATCGCTTTGTATCATGTTCGTTGCCTTCTTATCATTTTTGTATTACCATCATCTCATTTTCGGTTTACATTCTTATCGTTTTCGTATCACTTATCTTTAAAATGTATATATAAATTTTAGCTATATTTATTGTATTGTTGTGTAAAAATACTAGCAATACTTTTAGCTATTCAAGACTTTTTTGAATGAATGAATCAGAAGTTTTTATGAACGCTTCTTTCAGTCTTCCATCGTTTTTCAGTCTTGATTTAATAGAAATAGTCACTATTTAACATGTGTAGCTTTTCAGTTTATAAATGATTGATACAAAAGAAAAAACGATGGAATACGAAAAATATAAGCGATATAACAAAATTCTTGAATTAGTAAAATTAGACAACACGAGTTCAAATAGTTTAAAAGCACTATTTTAGAACAAAGACAACAACAAACGATACGGTTGGATATCAAATACTTATAAGCAAAGAGCTTGAGGCGAGAGTTGCGAAAAAGGAAAGCAAAAAACCCCATCCTGATGAGGATGAGAGAACTTCGATTTTCAATACTTTTGTTCGAATTTTTAGCCAATTTTTTGTGGACGTCATAAAGGTATGACCCCCCAGTACGTTATAAAATCTGTCCGAAAATTTTTCCGCCAAAATTCAGAAAAAGTGTCCGAAATTATTTCCGCTGAAGTTTTTCCGCCGAAATTTTATCCGCCGAAATTTTTGGGTGTTGATGTATTTCATGGTCAATAAAAAACAAGAATTGTTTTTAAAAATATATTCATTTTGAATCTTAAAAGAGAAAATTATAAATATGAATAAATTGTATGGACATTCTAAGGAGCGCTAATGGCTAGTTTATTAGGATGTCTAATGAGTCGCAATTTCTTGATACTGCTCCGGATTCTCTCTTCAAAACTTCAGTTGCAGTGACTGGTGACAAGTATGAGGCATCATGTTTAAGCTAGCAATCTTACTGACCACTTACATCCATTTGGGACACTGCTATTATGGCATAAGCCTAGATTCAACAACATAAACATCTCCACCATGTCACAGCATTTCTTACACTGAATGCAATATTTATAAGTTAAACAAAAAGAAAAAATGTGATATTTTCTTACCATTAGACTGCTTATTAGATAATTAAAAATTATATAAGATGACAATTATTACCAATGCAGATAAAATTGCATGAAAATTTTGATGACTACTTTGCCGAATTTCCCCCTAATTACCTATATTTTCTAAAGTAAAACATTATAACAGAACTGATCTATTTTCTCTCATTATTAATAACCCTTTCTTCTAGACCTTTACTTTTCTTTGTCTATATAAACAACTTCTTTAACTTTTCTCATCCAATCGTGTTTCATATTTGCTTTTCGGACCACTTGCCTCAATTTTTTATTGAATTCAAAGAGAAAATGAGTTTTGTTGAAATGCGTACACTTTCTGACATGGAGAATGCTTATTTTGCCCCTTACAATCCCTGCGTGACGTCACAATTTCCTGATAACTTACTTTCCCTCAAAAGATTAAGACAGAAGGATATGATATTTAATCATGATTAAAACATATATCTCCAGTATTTTTCACAAACATATACCGACATCTAAACACAAATTTACCACTAGTTATTTTTATACTTGCGAAAGGCAACATTCTCCTAGTAAGAAACGCATTTTAATAGTAACCATAATTAAAAGGTACTATCCAGTCTTTTACAAACATATATCAACAGCTAAACAGAAAGACTTCACTAGTTATTCTTTATACCCATATGTTTAGTCATTAGAGTTGTGCCTACTTCATAAATTATAGTTAGGATTTAAAAACTTTATTTCATGAAAAAAAACTCTCTAGTTAAAAGAAACAGTTCTTAAGTAACATTTAAAAGAAAACGTAGAAATCATAAAGAATTCTTTCTATAAAAACAAACATTGAATGCAACGAGCCACCTTTATTTTTGCATTTAGGTTTTTTAATCAATTCCAAGACGCATTCCCTGATGTTCCTTGATGTTCCTTGATGTTCCTTGATATTCCTTGATGTTCCTTGATAGTCCTTGATGTTCGTTAATGTTCCTTGATTGATATTCCTTGATATTCCGTGATGTTCCTTGATGTTCCTTGATGTTCCTTGATGTTCTTTGATGTTCTTTGATGTTCCTTGATATTCCTTGATGTTCCTTGATGTTCCTTGATGTTCCTTGATGTTCATTGATGTTCCTTAATATTCCTTGATGTTCCTTAATATTCCTTGATGTTCCTTGATATTCCTTGATGTTCCTTGATATTCCTTGATGTTCGTTAATGTTCCTTGATTGATATTCCTTGATGTTCCTTGATGTTCCTTGATGTTCCTTGATGTTCCTTGATGTTCCTTGATGTTCCTTGATGTTCATTGATGTTCCTTAATATTCCTTGATGTTCCTTAATATTCCTTGATGTTCCTTGATATTCCTTGATGTTCCTTGATATTCCTTGATGTTCGTTAATGTTCCTTGATTGATATTCCTTGATATTCCTTGATGTTCCTTGATGTTCCTTGATGTTCCTTGATGTTCTTTGATGTTCTTTGATGTTCCTTGATGTTCCTTGATGTTCCTTGAACTGTCGTCTTTTCGATCTTTTTCTTTTAATTCGACGAAATGTAATATTTTTGAAATCGATTACATTCTTATGAAGAAATATGTCATATGTATCAAAGGGACAAGTCAAAACCTAAATAAACACATTCTACATTGTTAGTAGAACACAAAAATGTTCACTGGCCATCCTATAATTACCTTTTTGGAAAGTTAAAAGCAAAACAAAAATGTAAAAAGCCGGAAACACCTTCCAAACTTTGCCACCATTTTTTTTTCTTTCAGCTAAATGTAACATAAGTCATCTGAGCTTGCTGTCCGTTACTACCAACAACTGACGTTTTGACACGCACAAATGTTTGGCGAAAAATCGTCCAACAAGGTCGAAATTTATGAAATATATACTTGAACTATTTACCAGTTTTCATCTGTGTTCCACCATTCCACATAGTGTTGTTGTCTTCATAAAATATGTCTAATTTCAATTCATCAAATTTGACAATCGAACTATTGAAGAAATCGCCATTCGTTAGAATTAATTAGAACTTAAATAAGGAATGATATCAAAAAATTAGACTTACATCATAATTTACTGATCTTTCTTACACTAATCACTACAAATTATTATCATATTAAGACTGGTCGCTTATAATATTTCTTGAAAATTATTTCGCATAAATATGTATATACAGAGGACTCTCTATAACTCGAACACCCACGGAAATCAGAAATTGTTGTAAAATAGCAACACATTTAAATAAGATTTTTCGTTTTTATTATCCGTGCAAACAATAATAACATAAAATTACATCAATTTACCAATAAGTTAACTCAGTTTTAAAAACCGTTAAAAACTATCTATAGTGAGCTTTGAATTTCGGAGAGTCACTTTCTTTACGTGTCAACCTTGATGGATAATCCTTCTCGACGTCACAGTTCCCTTGTGTTCTGCAATAAGTACACGACAGCGGACTCAATCTGTGATTAACATTCACTTTAATGGGCAAAGGGACGTCGAAATATTTACACGACGAATGAAATCCGTCATTATTGGCGGAGAATGAGCGTTCATTTCTGTAATATTCACTTTGTTCACTTTCAAATTTATTATACGTTACATTTCTTTCTGGAGGACTCGATGACGAGAAATGAGTGCGCTGGTTAAAGAGTGGCTTGAAAAATTGTGATGATCTTTTCCTGTTGACTGGAACTTTTAGTAATGTTGGCTCTGGATATTCCGAGGAAAACGCTTTGTATGTACTTCGAGGGTCGGAAAAACTTTCAGTTGTTGATTTCTCACCTTTTCTCCACTTTGCACGCCTGTTTTGAAACCAAACCTAATTTGATACAAATATGTAAAAAATGTGCAATTCATTATATGCAAATCCCAAAATATGACATATTTTGTTACATTGATATTTATTATGACAGACATATAATGGGGTATTAAAATGTTTCCATTGTTATTACTCCACCTGTACTCTTGCCTCGCTGAGGTCCAATCTCAACGCTAGCTCTTCTCTAGTGAAGACGTCTGGATATTGTGTTTTGTCAAAAGCTCTCTCCAGCTCATGTAGCTGATACGTGGTAAAAGTTGTTCGACTTCGACGCAACTTTCGTCTGTTGTCAATGTCGGGGGCAGTCTTACCATTGTTTGAACCGGTATTTGTGTCTTGCTTTTGATCTAAGTGGATATTTGATATAAGATGTTGTTTTTATTGTAAAATATTTTTATTTCGCAGCAGAATTAAATGTTTCAAGCACGTCATTTATGTTTAAACTTTAGATTAGAAACAGTTTTCAACCTTGGTGATGTTAACTTTTATGTTCAGCATTTTTACAATTCAAGATTTTAATTGACATAGAATGTTTTCCCAACTACAAATGTTATTTATGGATAAATTAGAGACTGCGTGTTATAAACACTGATGAACTTAGTGTATGTGATGAAACAGTACTTGTTAGTCTTTATTTACTAGCGCTTGACGACAAAGTATACAAATACTACAACAAAGTATTTCTGCACGACAAATCAACACTTTCCTGAAGCTTATAAGATGTTCGTATAAAATAAAATGATGATATGAGTCATTTATCTATATATGAAATTTAATTTTGCTCTGTTTCAAATATCATTTGTTTTATTGTTGGACATACTAAAAGTACAGTTTAAACTTATATTCCAGTTTCACTTTGAATATATCGTACATTACCAATTCCATTATCTTTATCAGATATTAAAGAAGAATTTGTCTTCTTTTCGACATTCCCAAGAATTTCATCGATGCTGAATCTGATTGATTTTGCCACGTTTGTCTGCACCATGGCGAATCTTTGAAACATGTAGTAATAACATAACAACAACATTGTACAGAATAAAAATTATGTGTTAGCATTCAAACATTTCACCTTAAGGGAGAAAAACAAGTCTATTCATAAAATATATGGAGCAAAAAACTAGTTAGTACCCAAGATGGCTTCTTGTATGAATATTCGCTGATGCCTGGAAATCCTTTTGATAATAACTTTAAAAAACACGTTTACTCCATGTGAAAGATCTTACGATAACGTTTATCCTTCATAAAAAATATCTTTTATCCCTCTTGAACGTTTGAGATGATTTAATAAAAATTAAAGACTTTACAGTATTTCACCTCACACTAAGTTAATTTTTAAGCATTATTAATCCATATAGAGTGCAATGGTAATAGTCAATAGACCAAGCGCGGCTCACTTTTATTAGTTTTAATTAGATTAGTGAAGTGTTTGAAATCTGTTAATGAAAATACTGAAGTAATCCTTTTTAAACTCTCTGTATGGGGAATGTGTTGCCGACTGTTTCGTTCCCTTTAAGAAGTAAATCTCTTTACAAGTAGAATATGTAGCCTCATGTTTTATTGCCATTATTCTTTTTAACAATATGTGTTAGAAAAACAGCTATTATGCTTCTCCGCGGTAGGAATGGTGAGGATATAATTGCTTTCACTTTTACGGCATTTGCACAATAAAAACGTCTGGAAATATTACTGAATAATTTTCAACAAACTGCAAATTTTAAAACAAAATAGTTTAACGCGATAATGTAAAGTAACTGTGCTTTTAATCGCAGTCAAGCAGGAAAGTGCGTAGATTGAAATTATCAGTCGGTACCTGCTGCGAGAAGAAAATCTGCTGAGAATTTAATAGAGTTCATGGTGAGAAAAATTCATGACAATGGTAGGATGGATGCTCAATCTCTAAACCGATTACATTTACCTTTTTATAAAATAAATTCGATCAAATTTGTATGAATTGACGATTATTTTATCAACTTTTAAATGTCAAGCAATAAATTATATAGAGAGATACAGCTAGATTGCCATGATAGCATGTATTAACTGTTTAGTTCTCTCATTGCATTTTTGCAGATCCTTTTTCAAATATAAAGTTTACTGTTCTTTAAGTGCAAAAGATATTTTATCGTTCACAGATAACATTAACTGAAATACAACTAATGATAACAAATAAAACACAGAATTTATTTACAAACATTTACGTTGTGTTTCATAAACTGTATTGATGCTACAGTACACAGTGGGACGCTGACAAACTGTTTTAAATCTATCAGCGACTGCATAAAGGTTTATCCAGCAGTAATTCAAATACGTTGCAAAACTCAAAATACCTCAGTTTTGCTAAGAAAGCTATCTATTTATAATAGCAACATTGATCAGCCAATAAAAATCCATAAGAATTATATTACATTGGTTGATTGGTTGGATTGATTTTTTAGAATTATTAAGAAATTCTACCTATACATTTAAATATATTTCATTATTTTTTTCCTTTTAATTTGCACTCAAAGAACAGTAAATTTTATAAATTCGAAAATGGTTCTGCAAAAATGCAATGAGAAAACAAAACAGTTAATACATGCTATCATGGCAATCTAGCTGTATCTCTCTATATCTTCCATTGCTTGACATTTAAAAGTTGAATAGAAAAAATCTATTACTGAAGTTTTATAAAATATAATTAATTCGTCTCACCTATTTTCTGAGATTATTACAAAAATATATAATTTCTATTTTCAATTTTCCCAATTTTCAATTCCCACGTCCATTAGTTTTATCTCACATACATTGATTCAACAAAATAAAACTTTATAATAATTATGTTACCTCATATAAATTCAACTCTTACCTCACGATTTTACATTTGGTTGGCCTAAAGAAAGAGTTATTAACGTCTAAAATTATTGTAAAGGCTCAAATTTGCATACCGTAATTATGCTCGCACCGCTTCTACGCTATCAGAAAATCTACTGATGCAATTTACTAATGTTGTCAAATATCAAGTATTGCTTTCCAATTCACAGTAAAGCTTTCGGCTATATTGCGAAATGCCACTTGTTAATGATTATATTCAAGTTCTCACACGAATCAGTATTATGTCGGTAAAGTATGTAAAGAAAATTAATCTGTTTAACATTCATCGACCGAACTTCTGTTTAAGTGATTATCTAGCAATTATTAGATTCACTTGAAGTAACGGTGCCATTTCGAGCAATTAAAATTCTCTTTCTTCGAACGCGCTAATACCGAATTTGCGTATCACCAAATCTTAAAATAACTTTATTTTAACTAAAAGGTTTTAAAAGTTGTTTGGTTTCCAATACGAAAACAGCTTGCTTTGGTCTATATAACATTAGTAAACATATCGCAACGGTTTTCTTAGAAAGATGGAATTCAGCCATATAGATGCAAACAAATTATGAAAAACACAGTCAGTTTCATAGTATTAAAACCTTGGCTTGATCATGCTGATTACGAAAATGTACCGTATATAGTGTTTAAAACGAACACTTCACGAGTTACACGTGGTACTATTATACACAACTTTCTTGGTGAACTTTTCCAGCTACAGTTATTAAAACTTTACAGACTATTATTAATTAATTTTTTTTAGATAGGAAATACACAGGAGAGGCAGGGCCTATGACTCAACAGAATCCAGTATATTGATGTTTTTTTTTTTTTTTTTTTTTTTTTTTTTTATTATTATTATTTTTTTTCTATACATATATTTGCGTTGTTAGTGTGGACTTCTTCATTTGTAAATGCACAACCATTAGTGCATTTCACGGTAAGACAAGAAGGAAGTTTAAATAATTACCAGTTTAGGTGACAATCAACTAAAGTCAATCACAGTTGTTTATTTCCTACAGTTTCAACACGTGTTTTATTATCCCAGGGGGAGAACGAACACGTGCCTAACATATCCCAGAGGGAGAGCAAACACGTGTCTAAATATACCAGGGGGAGAGCGAACAAGTGTTTTTTATATACCAGAGGGAGAGTGGACACGTATTTTTCATGTGCCAGAGGGAGAACGGACACGTGTCTTTTATATGCCCAGGGGTAGAGCGAAAGATAAATAAATATAGATAAGTTACACATTGGTTGGTATAATGACGCTTTGAAACAGCTTTTGCTTGTTCTCGTATTTAAAGATGATTTGACAGAGAGGTTTCATTCCTCAGCAAGCAAGTTGAATGCAACCAAACTAAAACACATACTGACATTCAATGGGTCCACTATATGGCTATTGTGCGATGGTTTATATCAACTAGGTTAAATGTGCTCAAAACACCCATTCAATTGTTCAACCAATTTGTTAATCGTTAGCTATTAATGTTGACTGAAGTTATATTGTATTGTACTAATTGAATTGATAATTTCAGTACATGAATAGTATGCTTTGAACTGTCAAGTTTCAAACGCTTTATACAGCAATAATCCAGCTTTAAATAAATTAAACGATTTGACGTCATATGAAAATACCTTTGTCCCTAATCGCGTTAAATCTTGAAAGAGGTTAATTAAGATTATCGATCAAGCCCACTAGTAACTATTAGTAGTCAGGAGGAAAAACTATGCATATATATATAATAACTTGCAGCTGTCAAACTTGTTGATAACTATATGAACACTTGATTGATGTGATTGGCGGTCAACTAAAACAACAATTAATTCAACTAATACTACACTAAAAATAATGAGATATTTTAGTGTCAACTGAACCTACCTACTGAACAGGAATGATTGATAATCTAAACTTAATCCCTTAATCCCAATTAGCACGGCAGTGATCGTGTGTCAAGTCAATCAACTTCTGGAACCGGAAGATGCCTTCTGAGAACCTTTGTTTCAAAATAGTTATTATGAATCCAATTAATTAATCCGTAAGTCATCAATAAAAGTTCTAATGATTATGCCAACGCTCATGCTCCAAAAACCAAGTTACAAATCAACAATTCGAAAGAGTCAAGGAGACCATCTTACCGGGATGCAGATATACGGACAACGTTGCTTGTTTCAAAAAAACTTTAGTACTGCAGGACTTATCGTAGAAATGCATTAGCACGATTTTCACTTAAAAGATTATGAGCGGATACGAATATTATTATTATTATTATTATTATTATTATTATTATTATTATTATTATTATTATTATTATTATTATTATTATTATTATTATTATTATTATTATTATTATTATTATTATTATTATTATTATTATTATTATTATTATTATTATTATTATTATTATTATTATTATTATTATTATTATTATTATTATTATTATTATTATTATTATTATTATTATTATTATTATTATTATTATTATTATTATTATTATTATTATTATTATTATTATTATTATTATTATTATTATTATTATTATTATTATTATTATTATTATTCTTTAAAATTTGTATACAAGATATGCACACTCTCTTATCCCTTGACCTACTTAATTCAGCTTTACTCTGCATTCGGGGTTCTCGAACGACTCATGCAGAAGTAAATCTCATGATATAAACATAACTGAATTCATCGCAGCATCTTAATTACATCATGAACTTTCACTAACATATATAAACGAGATTGCTTGCTTTTCATTATCAGAGTAAACTATTATAACATAGCTGTTGAATATGTTTTTTCGTGCATAAAGTTTGACTATAAATAAAATATGAACCATTATAACGACAGGTTACTAATTTGCATTTTATTCCCTTAATTGTAATTGTAACTACCTCCTGTCTCTGTAGTATATAAGCTTGTACTTTTATTTGTTTGTTCACTCTGAAGATGGCTCATGGAACTTTGAGTCAAAATATAAGTTTTAAATTAACTTGTCGTTATCATACTTCATATTTTATTTATAAAATTACATCAACTTACCAATTAGTCTTCTTAAATTAAAAACCCGTTAAAACTTATCTAAAGGTCCTTTGAGTATCGGAGAATTACTTTCCTTGCCTGACAACATCCTATATGCATTAACAATTTTTCCTTTCCACTTGTTCCTTGCTTAATCTTAATTTATGACAATGGTATACTTTAAAGGACAATGTTTTGTTCTTTTATGCCAACCGCCCAAACGAGGACACAAAAGTAAGCAAATAAAATTAAAGTCAGATTTAAAAACAAGTGTTCTTTTACAAACTAACCTGAGAAGTGATATTCGTTAATTTGTTACTTTATTTACTAACTGCGTGCCATGTAACGACGCATGAAATACGACCATGCATACGTCATGCAATAATACTATCATTAACACAACCATTCATCAATTTTTTAAACTTTTCTTCCCTATCTGAAGTGAATTAAAAACTTCCCTGTAGTGAAAATTTAAACCTGTTTATAAATCTAATGAGGATTTCCGCCGATATTTTGTTTCGGTATTTTTTTATATGACACTCTCGTGAATGGATTCTATGATCATGTTACATTGAATTTACACAACTACCAATTTTCTCTTCGCGTTCTTTCATCATTTCAAAATAAAAGAGCAAGGAGGAAAAGTCTTCAAATTCAATGCACCCTGTGCTAATTTTTTTATCAGATTAATCTGAATAGGAAGCGCGCTAACATGCCAATATAACTCTGTGGCTTCGCTGCTGCAACCTATTTATACTTTATTGGATTAAGGAATAAAGCAGATTCACTGAAGACATTGATGTCAAGATTCCATTCCTTTAAGATTTTATGAGATTATTATGTTCGTACTCTCTACTTTGGAACAAAACTTAAAAAGAATTATACGTCAGAGTGGATCTTCCAGTTCTTCAACAAATTGGGATTAAAGGGATTAAAGGGACTAAGTTTAGGTTACGAATAATTCCTGTTCAGTAGGGAGGTTTAGTTGATACTAAAATATCTCACATTTTTTCTATTCATATTTTTCATTCTGTAGAGTATTAGCTCGAGTTGCGGAGAAGTTAAACTGCCATTCACCGGGTCCCCAGGTTGCGGATAGAGGAATGGCCTTCAGATATGAAGGTTAGCTGCGAATATACTGAATAAGCTGTTCCGGACAAAATTTCGGGTTGTTTTTTTGGCAAGGCATAGCACCCAGAAGCCACTCCGCCAGGGTAAAAGGTGAATTCAGTCATCCTGGTTCACTCTAGTAGTGGCAAGGCGATTTCATCTCAACACTGTTAGATGTTTTTGGCAAGGCACAACCGCTCCAAAATTGGGGTTCTGCACACACTTCTATTGAGTAGCGTCTGCAAGTGCTTAACTAGCCATTGAAAGTTTAAGCAGAGCTAGCTTGACCTAATTGACCTAATTGATTGATTGATTGAATTAATTGTTGTTTTAGTTGACCGCCAATCACATCAATCAAGTGTTCATATAGTTATCAACAAGTTTGACAGCTACAAGTTATTATATATATATGCATAGTTTTTCCTCCTGACTACTAATAGTTATTAGTGGGCTTGATCGATAATCTTAATTAACCTCTTTCAAGATTTAACGCGATTAGGGAAAAGGTATTTTCATATGACGTCAAATCGTTTAATGTAGTTAAAGCTGGATTATTGCTGTATAAAGCGTTTGAAACTTGACAGTTCAAAGCATACTATTCATGTACTGAAATTATCAATTCAATTAGTACAATACAATATAACTTCAGTCAACATTAATAGCTAACGATTAACAAATTGGTTGAACAATTGAATGGGTGTTTTGAGCACATTTAACCTAGTTGATATAAACCATCGCACGATAGCCATATAGTGGTCCCATTGAATGTCAGTATGTATTTTAGCATGGTTGCATTCAACTCGCTTGCTGAGGAATGAAACCTCTCTGTCAAATGATCTTTAAATACGAGAACAAGCAAAAGCTGTTTCAAAGCGTCATTATACCAACCAATGTGTAACTTATCTATATTTATTTATTTTTCGCTCTCCCCCTGGGCATATAAAAGACACGTGTTCATTCTCCCTCTGGTATATGTTAGACACGTGTCCGTTTTTCCCTGGTATACGAAAGACACATGGTCGTTCTCCCCCTGGTATTTGTTGGACACGTGTTCGTTCTCCCTCTGGTATATGCTAGACACGTGTCCGTTCTTCCCTGGTATGTGTAAGACACGTGTCCGTTCTCCCCTGGTATATATAAGACACGTGTCCGTTCTTCCCTGGCATATGTAAGCCACGTGTTTGTTCTCCCCTGGCATATATAAGCCACGTGTTTGTTCTTCTCTGGTATACGAAAGACACATGGTCGTTCTCCCCCTGGTATTTGTTGGACACGTGTTCGTTCTCCCTCTGGTATATGCTAGACACGTGTCCGTTCTTTCCTGGTATATGTAAAACACGTGTTCGCTCTCCCGCTGGCATATGTAAGACACGTGTTCGTTCTCCCCTGGCATATGTAAGACACGTGTTTGTTCTCCCCTGGCATATGTAAGCCACGTGTTCGTTCTTCTCTGGTATACGAAAGACACATGGTCGCTCTCCCCCTGGTATTTGTTAGACACGTGTTCGCTCTCCCGCTGGCATATGTAAAACACGTGTTCGCTCTCCCGCTGGTATATGTAAAACACGTGTCCGTTCTCCCCTGGCATATGTAAGACACGTGTTCGCTCTCCCGCTGGCATATGTAAGACACGTGTCCGTTCTTTCCTGGCATATGTAAGACACGTGTTCGCTCTCCCCCTGGCATATGTAAGGCACATGTTTGCTCTCCCCTTGGTATTTCCTACGTTTTGCCACGATGATGATTAACTACTAATCGGATGTAGATGAGCAATAATTTAGCCGCAAAAATATCTGTTAATTTAAAATTACATATAAAAATGAAATAATTGTAC
Source organism: Candelabrum cocksii (assembly GCA_963930725.1). Classification (NCBI taxonomy): domain Eukaryota; kingdom Metazoa; phylum Cnidaria; class Hydrozoa; order Anthoathecata; family Candelabridae; genus Candelabrum; species Candelabrum cocksii. Next base: position 970,083 of record OZ005677.1, on the reverse strand, counting down.
CAAATAAAAACATTTATATCAAACGATATTTAACAAAAAAATTAATTTTAATATCATTTTATGCTAAAAAAGTCAAGCTTGCATGTTGTTGGGGGAGTGCGACTTCCAACATAGTTTTTTTAATGAATCCGGAAAACTCAGTGACGGAATTCTTATTTAATCAAATTGATAAAATTGACAAAACGATTGAATCCTTGAGTGACGAAAATAAGCTTAGGACAGTTGCTGAAAATTCAACAAAAAATATCAGACGTAGAACTAAAAATATGGCAGAGCTATGCAGACGTAACAAACAAAATTGTAACTCCCTCAAACTCAACCTACAACAATAATGAAAATAATGCATTGACAGAACTTCTGGATAGAGAGCTAAGAAAATGTAACATTATTGTAAACTATGTTGGCGAATCTTCTGGCGAGAAAAATGAAAATGTCTTGAAAGACAGAGAGAAGTTAACCAGGTTCAAACAAACTGAATGTTCCAGATGACTTTACAAATCTTACCCGCCTTGGTGGAGTTGACACAAATGAATTGAAATATCCGAGAGCTATCTCATTATCATTTGAAATTCTAACTGACAAATTTGAAGTCCTGCATCCCGCAAAAAACTTCAGAAATATATAGTTACATAAACAAAGGCGAAATTAAACAAAAGCGCGAAGCTGGTTGGATTTTAAGAGAAAAACAGAGAATCAACCATATAAATGCTGCCAACGACAAAGATGTAATCACTAACGGTGGTCAACAAAACGCAAACAACGAATTTCTACTACTTACCAGTTCCTCTACATCTACAAATTCAAATGTTTGCTGACTAATAAAAGCAGCCAGTAAGATCACAAAATAGCAAATCAGAGTTCTCTATACAAATTCCGAATCACTTTTAAACAAAATTCACTGAAATAACAACAACAACAGCACTATACAACCCTAGCATTATTACTGTGACTGAAGCCATCCCTAAAAGTCTTGGTTGAGCAATACTTACTTTGGATATCGATAATTTTACATCAATTAACAATTCAAACAACACTGCGGAAAGAGACGTTTAGATCTATATACACAATCATCTAACTGCAACAGAAGTAGCATTCGAACATAATTTTCAAGGTTTGGTGTTATGTCACTCTTTCAAACAACGATGTACTTCTAACTGTGGATGCATCTACCGTTACCCATCATTACCGGAAAACAATAACTCTAAACTCTATGACCTAATGATAGCACATTTGATCATCGTTGGGGACCTGCATATTGATTGGTCAAACTATTTCTCTGAAGATATTCAAAACTCTAGCAGATTTATTTAAACACGATTCGTACCTTATTCAGCATGTAACAGAATGTTTTTATTTCAAATGAGGGAAAAATGATAAGTAACATCCAATATCCGTTGGGTTTGAGCGATCATGGGTGCCTGTTCTTTGACTACATTTATACTCTTTTGATCCACCAATAAAAGGCAACATTGCTTTTAAACACTACAAAAGCAACTACGTAAAGATTAATAATGTTGACTGGGAAAATGAAATCAGAAATAAAAACATCAAGCATGGGCATTTTTGAGTAATCAGCTGCAAACAATAATACAAGAAGAAATAACCACTGGAACAAAATATTGAAAAACGTAAACCTTACATCAATAAAGAGCACGTATATGAAGAATGGACAAGCGGGAAGACTGGTTAGTCAGAACGGCGAGCTCCAAAACAAAATCAAGATGAATAAACTGCGTAGCTTGACTAAAAAGTCAAAGAAACGCTTCGTAAAAGATCCTATAATCCTAAAGCTTTCTGGAAATACTCAAACAGCAAGCGAAAAACACGCATTAAAATCGGCGACTTAATCAATTCCAATGGAGAAATATCAAAATTGAATATCGAGAAAGCAAATACTTCATTCTTTAGTAGTGCCCTTTCACCTTAAATGACGCCGATCGGAACTGAACTGTACTGAACTGAACTTTAGTAGTATATTCACCAATGAAAATAAAACAAACCTACCTAAATATCGAACCAAGATACCACGGAAACCTGTTAAAAGCTTTACTTTTACACCAATCAACATAAAGAAAAAACTACTGAATCTGAAACCAAACTAATCTTCAGGACCTGATAACCTTCACCCAGTTAACATTAAAGAAGGTGCCTCCACGTTATGCCTACCACTCACTGTTTTGTTTAACAAGTCCATCTCCGAAAATTCAATCTCTCAACAGTGGAGAAAAGGTCATATAGTACCGATATTTAAAAAAGGAAACAAACGTCGTTGTGTTTAGAATGGACCCAAATGATTGAAATTGGTGGATATAGCGCATCTTGATTTTCAAAAGGCTTTTGATTCTGTACCCCATTGTCAACTTATCATAAAACTAGAAGCGGAATAAAAGGTGATATTATAAAATGGATCGACTGTTTTCTTTCAAACTCAACGCGTAGTTATTGGTGCTGAAAATACATACATATAAGGTGTGTCTCTGAACACCCAAGACTGTTTTTATTGTGGTTCAAACACTGTAACGCAAAATTGTGAATGTTATATCGTGCTTTTAGGTTGTTGCCAGTATGTGCGAGAAAAAATTATTGTCTAAAACATATTTGAAGAATCAGTATTTTGGTAAATTGGTAAACTTTGTTTACTAACTGGCTCCATGTTTCCTACTTTGTCATGGACTTGTAATTATCGATCTTTGGTAGCCAAAAAAGAAAGGGAATCGTGGAATTGTGTTCCTCCAGAGAGCCGAGAAAAAGAACTGTACAAATTCTTGTTGATTTTTAGATGAAGCATTAGAAATAAGATTTCAATAGATGAATTTGTTTACAAGCATGTGCGAAGTTTTTTTTGAGCTTTTTCCTTTCGATCGCGGAACGCAGATGGAAACCAGCCTTAATGAATCACGTCCGCTGATGTTCTATGGAAACCAGCCTTAATGAATCACGTCCGCTGATGTTCTATGGAAACCAGCCTTAATGAATCACGTCCGCTGATGTTCTATGGAAACCAGGTTTAAAGAATCACGTACGCTGATGTTCTATGGAAACCAGCCTTAATGAATCACGTCCGCTGATGTTCTACAGAAAAATTCCTTTTCGCTCACAAAATAAATCCACTCCAAACAAGCCGTCAACATATTATAAAGCAATAAACTGTAACAATGTGCGCAGTTAAGCAAGCCAATGGGTACACAATAGAGAAAAATTTCCTTTTTTGAAGTCGATAGCTTTACGAATGACGTAGTAAACATGAACATTGTTTGTTCAGCGCAGCTATTACCTTATCCATTAGACTTATCGTCTACGTTACTAATTGCGTTCTCCCATTTATGAGATCTACACGGGAGCAAACATTGGCTTATCGATCGTATATCTTCATCGATCATCTTGCTTGCTCAAATGGTTTTAAGAAGTTCAATCAAATTGCAAGAGATAAAAAATGAAAAGGTTAGGTGTGCTTTTATTGGTGGCTTTAATGCTACGTAAGTATTCTAGAGTTGTTCAGTGTGATAAGAAACTTTGTTCATACTTAGATTTCATTTTAGAATGTAGTGCTGTGTCCATAAAATCCATTTTAAATCCTGATGTTTTCAACGATTCGGAACCGAGAAGAAACAACGTTGTTAGAAAAGAAAATGATGGCAGAGAGAATCGTTTTTGGGACCACGGTACCAAATATCTCGGCACATTTAAAACCAAACTTCGCGATTTGTTCACGAAAGAAATTAGATTGACTCGAAAAATAAGAGGGGGTGCTGTGAAGAAGGATGTAGCGAATCATCTACAAAACATGGCGGATATTAATGATGAACTTTGGAGGAGATATGCGGCCAAAAAGGAAGCAGACGAAAAATCGACAGGGATACCCCCTGGTTTACATATTGCTTAGTTTCACATGTTGTTCTTATAAAAATTGCATTTTTAAAAAATAGATTACATATTTGCAAACTTCGTGTGTGTTGTTGCCAGTACTTCACCATTAACACCCTGCCGATACAAATACCTAAATACATGTATACAAAATCATTAATGGTGCTGGCACAGTCATTCTTTCTAGTAGTATACTTACAACAGAAAGTGAATTTGTGTTTGTATGAGTCTCTTCTTCTTTTCGAGTCTATAAATACACATCAGTGGTAGTAGATATTTGTGGTGGTGTCAGGATTAGTACGACTAAGATAGCCTATCCAATGCCGCTTGTATTCATAAAATACGGAAGCTCCTAACGTGGCATATTGGGGGTTGTAAGTGCATATACGAAGCTACCTCACAGGTTGTGCCAATTTACAGCTTGATTGATAGCAGCAGATATAATTGCTGACCTGACGTGAGTCGCGGGTAAAACCACACATCAGTGATTTGTGAAATTTAGCGAGTTATCTGGCTAGCAATTTTTTGTATGAAAATATAGTCACATTGGATGCCTTTAAGGCTGATTAAGTATTTATCAGAAAAATATATTTAGCATGATGGGTTGTCTGGTTAAGGGACAGGTTCAAAGTAGCTTTCAGGATTCACAATCCAATGCGAGCATTCATTGATATGTCAATAGGATGATTAAATACGGGCAGTTGATGGCACCAAGGAATCACACCATGTTGTACACATCCGTACCCATGTCTTATCCGGCGATTGCGCAATGGGAATGCCGTTTGTCTCCTAACCGAAAGGTTCTGGGTTCAAGACCATGCTATCACAAAGTTGTTTAGTGAGCGGTTATAAATAAACAACGCCGTATTAAATCAATAACCGTAGCATAAATGGGAGCAATTAAATACACTAAAACTCCGGATCGAGGTTTTCATGTTAATGCTTAATGAGCGTTCTGGAAGCCTCGTTAAAAACAAACAAACAAACAAATGTTGTCTTGCGGGCAGGTAGATTTGATTTGGCTGTTTTCTGTTTATGAGTAATAACAGAAGATTGCGGTTGATATCGAAACCAGTTAGGCACTTCAAAATGTAAGCGACTGAGTGTTATTAAGTGCTGCAGGTATAGTCATTGTCTTTAAAATTTCATTTCTTATGGACGGTAGTACTCATAAGCATGCTAGCTCTAGAAGACAAAGACCGATTTGAAAAGTTCCTCATTTCGTTTGTTTATTTTGAATTTATTTGAGATCGTTCATATCTACTACGTCGTAAACAACCTTCCACGTTACTGAGGTCGCAAAACCAATATCGTTTGACGCGCGCGAATTAAACAAATTGTGTTATCAAGGAAGGTTGTGGACAAGCGTATGTGTTCTGTTTGTTTGTTTGTTTGTTTTTAACGAGGCTTCCAGAACGCTCATTAAGCATTATATCATAAAGACCTCGACCCAGAGTTTTAGTGTATTTAATTGCTCCCATTTGTGCTACAGTTATTTTTGATAAAATACGGCGTTTTTTATTTATAACCGCTCACTAAACAACTTTGTGATAGCATGGTCTCGAACCCAAAACCTTTCGGTTAAGAGCCGAACGCCTTACCATTGCGCTATCGCCGGAATTGTTCTCAAGTAAGGTTTTGTGCAAGCGTAAGTTTCCGCTACTTATGTTATAAGTACTCAGGTTAATGAAGAATGAAAGTTGAGGAGATAATAAAGTTTATTTTGCCGCGTAACAAACTAGCAAAAGGGTCACTGTTTAAAATAATAAAAGTTTAAAAAATTCGAGACAGACTAGAGACAGTAAAAATTCTAGTAACAAATAAAAGAACCTAAGATATATATCTATATAATACGTCTTCTTATAATCCCAACAGCCAGTCAAAAGATGGGCGTCTATGTGAATATATAGTCTACTCATGTCGCTGATAGTGACCCGGTTTCTACAATGTCATTGTACGGTGGAGGGTTTTGTCTTCCCTCGCTCCTTAAAGTTCCTCGATATTCATATTTGTGCATGTATAAACGCAAATACGCCTCAACGAAAAATGAGGCCATGACTAGAAACCCAAAAGTACAGGAGAATCCGGACAGAATATGCCGTTTACCGGGTAGCAGATCGGACACTGACGCAATAAGACTGCTTCCTATCAACCACGTGACTCCCGCCAGCAAATCAAAACACATGAGCACCGCCGACATGTCGCACGTCTCAGGTATTCGACGCCATATCGACGTTAAATGCAGCAGAATATCCAACACGATGTACATGAAACTCGTCCATATGATGAACGTGTAAAACGAATAGCGAGTGAAAAAAACTCCGATTACCGTCGGTAGGAAACAGCCGGCTAACGTTACTAGCAACAGCTGGAGTAATTTCAGGCGACCAATCCACTCGTAAAAGTAAGAGAAGTCAAGTTTAACTCGACCATTACACACCAACGTTTGTCGATTTCGTTCGTCTAAACTTTGCGCATCTTCCTGCATCATTGTTGCTTGTTCGCTGTGTTTTTTCGACGCTGTTAGCAGCATGATGCGCTCTTTCGTAGGTGTTCTCGTTAACAGATTACCGCGGATTTCCAGTTGTTAACAATGTACTTAAAACACCATCTAAACTAATTGAAAACATTTTCGCATGAGAATTCAAGGTCTCTGAATCAGAAAATATACAATAAGCAGGCTTCAAACTTCAAACAACTGTGTATTCACGGAAGAAAATGTTACGGCAGAAGCTTTACAGACATCGCAAAAAAACTACTCAGTCGAATTATGTAAACATGAGCCATTCAATTGGTAACAATAAAAAACACAACTTATTTGCATAGCATAGGAAATTGGATTTGTCTAGAAACGGCGAAGGAGAAGCAAACAAATTTGTTATCGGCTTGTTGTGAGGTTAGGCGCAGAGATCAATCAGTTGCTGAAAATTGACACATTTAAATATGGCGGAATAACAACGCGGCCAAAAGAATTTGTTCCGAATCTTGTACTTGTACGCCCGATAGAAAGCCTATAAAATGAGTAAACGGGTACATTCATTTTTCTAGTATATTGTTTTTTGGAATTTTTGCAGTTCATCATCGCATGCAATCAATGTTCGTTTGATCACCCTATCGCACCCATCATCGCATGCAATCAATGTTCGTTTGATCACCCTATCGCACCCATCATCGCATGTAATCAATGTTCGTTTGATCACTTTATCGCACCCATCATCGCATGTAATCAATGTTCGTTTGATCACCCTATCGCACCCATTAGCATTACATGGTCAATGTTGTTTGATCTCGTTGTTTTATATAACAACGATAAATACAACGGCATTTCATAGTTATGTTGAGGTTTGAGTGACCACAGCATTTGTCGATGTTAAACTTCATTAAGGTGGTCTTAACTCCAAAACAACTAAAATTGACTGAACTTGATTATTAACCATTTTGTACAGCTAATTATAAAATAAAATCATGTGCAATAACATACAGTAACCATTTATACATTTTTTGTCCTATTTTGACCCGTTACTATGGTAAATTGCCACGACAACGGGTATCAAAAGAAAAGTTTGCGACAATTTTTCTCGAGTAGATAAATAGCTAAACGGTGATTTCCTTTATTGGGAAAGTGTTAATAACTTTGGAAAGATTAGCACGATAGAGACATGATGGGTTGGTCGGACATGATCGGTTAGATGTCGGACCATAATTGCCCATTAATTAATCGTTAATTGCACTCTTCACCGTGTTTACTAACTTACGATTTCGGTATCCGTTAAAATATTCAAATAAAGATGTTGTTTTCTACGATTCCTTTTGTTATGCGAGATTAAACGAGGCATTTATTTTCTTTGAAAAATGTTAAAATGATAGCTTGTTTTCTAGAAGTTTTTAAGTCACGGTCATGCAGGTTTTCATTCCCATTCCCAAGTTTTGTAACGTTTCTAATGCATATCCAACCTTTGAATGACTTAACAACAGGCTCGTCAAATATTTCGATACCATTGTTCTTCATCCACTTCAGTGCCTACCAACTGAACAGACTCCAGAATTTCTTTGTCGGTTGTTGGGACGTAATGATTACTTTCACTTCGCCGCATCTCAGTAAACCATACAGCTCATTCCCGCCTAAAGTTCTGACATTAAGCTTTTGCTTGATCGACACCATGTTTGTTGTAGCAACGCACCGACCACAGAAGGATAAACATTCGAAAGTTTTGGAACTATTCTGTTTAAAAATCGATCTTCGAAATGAAAAAGTATTAGTTAGTGGCTATCAGTGCTGGAGGGACCGAACAGTTGGTTCAACATAGCGGGGGTCGAGATACCGAATGGAAGTATAAGGAAAGTTCTGATGTCGACCGTAGTTTAAATAAGTTGCTATAATACTCAGCATTTTCATTGGTTGTAATGTAGATCCGCCAATCAGAGCGTACTTAAGGTTACTATTTCCCTTCTCATAGCCTGTCATTGGTCATCGCTCCTACCTACCAGCTGGATTAACTGGAACTCGCAAAGGGACCAAGTGTGACCACTACCTGGGAGGGAAATTTTGCTGTTCACACGCGCTTATATTTACCGGCTTGAACACATTTTTGGAATATAGTTTTGTTCTACTTTAAATATTTGTACTTTGTGTGTATGGTGGGTACAGATAAACGTTAACTTAACAATAGGTGCGTTTTACACGAAACCACAAATAACGACTGAGCTTTTCCTTTTTAAGGATCGTGTATGTGTGCTTTATAGTAATTTAGTTTACGCGATTTCGTTTTAACCTTCTACCCACATCCCTCACAACGAGGTGCTTATAGTTTTATTGACCGCCGGCGAGTTAGACTCCTGACGAAATAACTCGTCCATATTTTCAATGACATCATCCATATTCGATTTGCTGCTTTTGCACGGTGGATCCCAGTCGTCAGGGTTGTACGACGGTGAATCGGTATTCGATTGGCCAATGTCATCTGACACGTGGAATTTCTCCTGCACGCGTATAGTACCCTGCTCTGTATAATTCACATCGCTGCTGGTTGCGGGAGGTTCGCAATCCAACCCAGCATTGTCGTACGCAGACCCCTGTCTGCTCTCAGGAGACGCCATGTAAAAGGATTTCGAAAGCAGGTTTTCATTACGTAAGGTGTCGTATACATCCTGGAAAGAAGGGAAACAACGTAAACATCCTGGAAAGAGGGGGAAACAACGTAAACATCCTGGAAAGAGGGGGAACAACGTAAACATCCTGGAAAAAGGGGGAAACAACGTAAACATCCTGGAAAGAGAGAGAAACAACGTAAACATCCTGGAAAGAGGGGGAAACAACGTAAACATCCTGGAAAGAGGGGGAGACAACGTAAACATCCTGGTAAGAGAGGGAAACAACGTAAACATCCTGGAAAGAGGGGGAAACAACGTAAACATCCTGGAAAGAGGGGGAGACAACGTAAACATCCTGGTAAGAGAGGGAAACAACGTAAACATCCTGGAAAGAGGGGGAAACAACGTAAACATCCTGGAAAGAGGGGGAAACAACGTAAACATCCTGGAAAGAGGGGGAGACAACGTAAACATCCTGGAAAGAGGGGGAGACAACGTAAACATCCTGGTAAGAGGGGAAAACAACGTAAACATCCTGGAAAGAGGGGGAGACAACGTAAACATCCTGGAAAGAGGGGGAGACAACGTAAACATCCTGGAAAGAAGGGGAGACAACGTAAACATCCTGGAAAGAGGGGGAAACAACGTAAACATTCTGGTAAGAAGGGGAAACAACGTAAACAACCTGAAAAGAGAGGAAAACAACGTAAACATCCTGGAAAGAGGGGGAAACAACGTAAACATCCTGGAAAGAGGGGGAAACAACGTAAACATCCTGGAAAGAGGGGGAGACAACGTAAACATCCTGAAAAGAGAGGAAAACAACGTAAACATCCTGGAAAGAGGGGGAAACAACGTAAACATCCTGGAAAGAGGGGGAAACAACGTAAACATCCTGGAAAGAGGAGGAGACAACGTAAACATCCTGGAAAGAAGGGGAGACAACGTAAACATCCTGGAAAGAGGGGGAGACAACGTAAACATCCTGGTAAGAGGGGAAAACAACGTAAACATCCTGGAAAGAAGGGGAGACAACGTAAACATCCTGGTAAGAGGGGAAAACAACGTAAACATCCTGGAAAGAGGGGGAAACAACGTAAACATCCTGGAAAGAGGGGGAGACAACGTAAACATTCTGGTAAGAGGGGGAAACAACGTAAACATCCTGGAAAGAGGGGGAAACAACGTAAACATCCTGGAAAGAGGGGGAAACAACGTAAACATTCTGGTAAGAGGGGGAAACAACGTAAACAACCTGAAAAGAGAGGAAAACAACATAAACATCCTGGAAAGAGGGGGAACAACGTAAACATCCTGGAAAGAGGGGGAGACAACGTAAACATTCTGGTAAGAGGGGGAAACAACGTAAACATCCTGGAAAGAGGGGGAAACAACGTAAACATCCTGGAAAGAGGGGGAAACAACGTAAACATTCTGGTAAGAAGGGGAAACAACGTAAACAACCTGAAAAGAGAGGAAAACAACGTAAACATCCTGGAAAGAGGGGGAAACAACGTAAACATCCTGGAAAGAGGGGGAGACAACGTAAACATTCTGGTAAGAGGGGGAAACAACGTAAACATCCTGGAAAGAGGGGGAAACAACGTAAACATCCTGGAAAGAGGGGGAAACAACGTAAACATTCTGGTAAGAGGGGGAAACAACGTAAACAACCTGAAAAGAGAGGAAAACAACATAAACATCCTGGAAAGAGGGGGAACAACGTAAACATTCTGGTAAGAGGGGGAAACAACGTAAACAACCTGAAAAGAGAGGAAAACAACATAAACATCCTGGAAAGAGGGGGAACAACGTAAACATCCTGGAAAGAGGGGGAAACAACGTAAACATCCTGGAAAGAGGGGGAGACAACGTAAACATCCTGGAAAGAGGGGGAAACAACGTAAACATCCTGGAAAGAGGGGGGAACAACGTCCCATCAAACCCATGCGGACGTGAAGCCTATAGATAGATATTGTACCTCAAAGATTTAGAACAAAACATTACCTTGCTTTCGTAGGCTTCAATGAAATATCTGCTTGGCGGTTCATTTTCCGACCTAAATGTAAATACAATATCAACCAATCAAAAGTAATTACGTCATTTGTCGGCCTCACAGTCGCTGGGCAATTTTCTATTTATTATTTTCTTAATGCCTTAAAATATATAAATTAAGATACAAAACAAAATTAATTAATATGTATAACGATAATAAAAATAACGAGGAATCATGAAACAAGAAGACATGGTTACTTGACATCATTCGCTGTGTTGGTGTACACTTGGGACATGTGCAATGATAATGTACGACGCGCCCTAAACGACATATTCATGCGACATTTCTCACATTTGGCGCCTCATTTCGAATACTTATTTGTTATTTTAACATCAAAAAGTATCGATTGTGTAAAAATGAAATTGCTCGCAACTTTATAAACATGCAAGGGAAGAACACCCTTTTTACCTTTTATTGGCTTGCAGACGAATGCAAAGGACCAAGAACAAGACCAATAGCAATAACAACGACAGTCCCAGGATGATGCCTAGCAACATATAACGATCTTCATCGTATCCATTGGTTAAAGCCTTGTGGGTTTTTTTTGTCTCCTTGGCAATCTGCCATTCGGTCAACCAGTTTCTTTGCAATGCGGTGTTAGGGTGATCAATCGCACTAAAAAGAATACTTTTTCTGAGTGGATCTTTCGGGTAAGCAATTACACAAAAACTCATAGGTTTCAGGTAAGAATATTTGTGAAATATAAAAAACAAATGAGACAATTCTTCCCTAAACATGAAACTCACAAACTCACTATTTGATCTTGCTGCTAGGCAATATTGCACCAGTCTCCATGACAACATAAAATTCAACTTTGTATCTACAGGGTATAAAAATAAATCCAACTTACATCATTTCATTCGGTAAAATACATCGTAAGATTGAAATAAAGGGATAATTTTGTTTAAAAAATTATCTGTATTTGAGTCTCTCACTTTAAATCCTTCATTAAATATGCGAAATAAAAAAAGAAAAATAGTTGAAGATATATACGATGAATAATGATGAATAAAACTACGAGGTGAACACTTCATTCCTAGATGATCTACAGATATAGATATCGATTAACAGTTTTTCCTTCGAAATTATATACTTATTTTTCTTATAATCTTCTTCATTGTTGCACACAGTATATTTGTATACTATTAGTTCACCTTTCATCCAGCTGTACGATTCTATCGATGGACACTCGACCATCAGTTAAGTTGGTGAGTAACCTACGAGAGAAGGTCTACCTAATAATAATAATAATGGAGTTTTTACGGGACTCTCCACATGTAACAGTGGCTCTTCTTATCCCAAGGTTTAGGTTCTGTTCTGGCGTAGGGCACCCATTTGCACCTACAAAGTCGCTTCACCGGACAACCCACCATTTTGAGTTAGGCTTGAAGAAGGTCTACTTATACTACAACATACACGAAAATTGACCGCACTTTTCTGCGTAAGGTATATTCAAATTCTACTAAAATTTTTGTAAATCAGCTTCCGCAAATGGCTTCTTGTTGTGTAACCGACGTTTGGACCGTTTGTTTAAAATGTATTTACTTATTTGTGCATATTTAACAAGAAATTCTTTTAATCGACACGAAAAGTGGTTTTATGGTAGTCACAAGCTTCATTGCATTATTTAATTTAAGTTAAAACTTGCCTCGCTAAGTCATCTCGTTTTTTATAAATGTAGTCCGAGGTATGGTAAGTTAACAGCCGGCCAATTGAGGAATCTCCTAGCAACGTAACGTTCACAAAAGATGATGCATTGAATTTGTTGTCCATAACAACTGTTGTCAAGGAAACAAAAACGTTATCATCGGAAAGCATCCCTTTGGATGTTTTTAAAACACCCGTGTTGGTCTCCATTTCAAACAAGCCAGCCTCGTTCCCAAGCGAAATTGCAAAGCTCAATTCGTCATCAATGTCTGGGTCATACGCCTAAACATTGGTAAGTTGGGATTGCAAACATGACCATTGAATTAGTGTATAAACTAGTAGCTGGGTATAATAAATCACCGTGGTTAGAGTTCCGACAGCGGAGCTTATATTTCTAGAAGTAAGGTTAGGGATAGCTTTAGGGATAGGTTTGGGATTAAGTTAGGTTAGATTTCTTAGTAAGAAAGTAAATAAATGATTTATCCGCAAAAATCCAAGATCCGCTGTCGAAACAATATCCACGGCCATAATAAATTCACTCTTTCAATTAAAAAAAATTACGAGTTTCGTGGCGAAGGTTAAGCTCATAATGGTGCTTACTTTAACGGATTTCTAGCTGGAACAAACAAAAAATCAAATACTTCTTTTACCGATACAACCAGGGCAAAAAATGGCAAATACGTTTTCCTGATTGTAATGCTATTATTATTATTATTATTATTTGAATATTTAATCAGGTACAATAATAAAAATTAAATTAAATTATATTAAATTAAGTATATTTGATAAATAAAAAATGAATGAAATTGAATACAATATCTATATATAAAAATTATTAAGTTATGCAATAGAAAATCCCATATGCTTTCAAGCGCGAAAAGATGCCAACGAATTATCGTGCAACAATACAAGTGAAAGGACCTAACTTCCATTACCGTTATCTGGTTTTAAAAATGCAAACAAACCTACAAATTCTAGAATTTAAATACAGAGATATAAAGAACCCAGTAATTTTAAGTGTAAAAATGTCACTTTTCAGACTAACCTTAATTTGTTTGACAACGGTCCCATATGGAGCGTCGTTCCGCACATAAATATTACTACTGCTCGTCTAAAAATTACAAACTATAAATAACATTGAGCCTAATCCTAAATTTTTCTTTTCTTTCACTACAACCTCTTATTTTAAAGTATTTTACAACAATAGTTAACCGGAAGCTCCGACCTCCGCGGAGTTCGTTGTAGCTCCGACCTCCGCGGAGTTCGTTGTAGCTCCGCGGAGCTCGGCAGAGTTCCTTGTACAGCTCCGAACTCCGTACAATCTTTAGCTTTTAGAAAGATATGAGCGAACCCAGCGAAGACTGAATTTCGTAGGTAGGTAGGCCTTCACTCCACCCCCGGCGCTATTCTGGTTTCGCCCCCCCCCCCCCCCCCCTAATTTTTTTGCTCAATTCAAATTATTTTTGTTATTTGTGATGAAAGAAACAGAAAAGAATAACAATTAACCAATAAAACATAACAACAATTAAATTAAAAGTTTAAAAAAATAGCAATGAAAATTTACATAATGTTTACCTTTGCTAAATGACATAACAAAACCTCGATAAAATTGTCTCGATCATTGCAAACATCTCGCGTGCGTAAAAAGACATGGTTTCTATTGACCGTCAAAATAATTCAATGAAGAAAAACAATTTTTTGCTTGAAACATACGAAGTTATGTTTGTTGTGCATGTTTTTTTTATCTCTTGGGTATTTAGTTCTAGTAGCATTATACGTTTTTATCTTAGCGAAAAATAATAATAGGAAATTAACAAATAAGTTTGAAATGGACTATTGTAGTCGATTTTACAACAAGAAAAAAAGCGTTTTAACAAAAGTTGTGGCGGCATATACATTTTAATTTAACATTTAACGATAATTCGTTCTCCGATTGTAATGTGTGAAATCCTTAATGTTTATCTCCTCTTCTTTGTTCAATTTCCGCAAATCGCATTTATTAAAAAATAGAACGTCAAAAAAACCTCGAAAATTGCGGAAAAAATGTTTTCTACTTTTGTCAGTAGAAACCATCAAAGTCTGAAATGAATCAAGAAACATACAGAAAACAGAAACGTTGTTGATAAGTGCGCGATACAAGAATCTTTTAAAGATCGCTCCGCGGAACTGCCGGTTAACTATTTCTCGAATTTTATTGCAGTTTTCAGAGAGAATAAAGAAGATAGGTTGATCATAACAAGAAGACATAATCGGCATGACAAATTCGAAACAAGAAGACATAATCGGCATGACAAATTCGAAACAAGAGGACATAATCGGCATAACAAATTCGAAACAAGAAGACATAATCGGCATGACAAATTCGAAACAAGAAGACATAAAAGTAAAGTAAAAAAAAGTAAATAATCCTAATTAGTATTTTATTGCAGTTTTCAGAGAAAAGAGAAGATAGGATGATCGTACTTGGTTGAACTTTGGAGGATTATCATTCCTGTCCTTAACTCGAACAAACAGAAGCGCAAAATTCTGGTTGCTGAGGCCCTCCATGGAAACCGATACGGTTGCCTAGCAATAGAAAACAGCGTAATATTATATCATTATTTATCGTGAGGTCATTGGAACGACCAAGAAGCCATTAAAACTAGAGACTGTTCGTTAATTATTATGTTACTGATGAGTCAATTAAGAAAAAAACTATACCACCTTTGTCAACATCATAAAAGTAACAAAGAGAAAGTGTCTTCTATTAAAAAAATATTGGCATAACAAATTCAAAACAAGATGACTTAATTGGCGTAACAAATTCAAAACAAGATGACTTAATTGGCGTAACAAATTCAAAACAAGAAGACTTAAACACTCTCAATATCTTTAACTTAACATTTTTTGAAATACGTTTAGTTGAATTGGTTGAGCATCATAAACATGGCGTGAAAATGCTACCAAGTAGAGTCTCTTATTTCAGCTTTTATTAAAAAATTAATGCCTCAATAAAATGATTGAGTAGCTTGATAAAGTTGAAAAGAGAAAGTAGAAATGACTTTCATTAAAAGCTTTCTCTAGTTATAGTTTATAAAAGTTTTTCAAACATGAAAAGTGACAAAAAAGGACAACCGTGAACTCTGATTCCTCTTCTCTGTCCAGTCCTCGTAGTGTTGTTACTACGCCATCCTTAGCAACCGTGATAACATCCGAGTCAGATGCAACCATGGAGTAGATAAATCGAGAATCTTCCAATGCGTTTGCATATGTTGAGTTGAGATCTATTAGAAAAGTTCCAGGGGGTTCGTTCTAAAAGTAACGTTGCAAATGTTTAAAATCTTTTAGTTAACAAAGTCATCTTTACAAGCAAGAACCGTACTTTTTATTATTTACCTAATATATACAGTACAATCTCGATAACTCGAACCCTCTTTAAATCGAACTCGCGTTAACTCAAACTGTTTTTCCATTCCCCTCTCCTAATAGTTTCTCATAAAAACTCCCGATAACTCAAACATTCGTTATCTCGAACTACTTTACTCAGTCCGTTGGGAGTTATCGGGATTATACTGTATAAATATTTCCAGTTTACTGAATTTGATACATTACATTTCAACATTGATCGTAACAGAATAACCCTTAAATGGGCAAGTTTGCCTTCACATTATTTATGTGTCATACTTTAGATAATGTAATTGATTCTTTACCTCAAAAACCTCCAAAACATATCTGTTAAGTTCAAAAACAGGTGCATCCGCCATTATGAATGACGTCACCTCAATTGTCAGTTCAATGGACGAATTGTAAAAGGGCGCCATTTTGTTTTGCGCAGTTACAGTGAACCCGGGGTCAACAATGTTGCTAGGGGTAGGCGAGTCCAGAATAATATCGCCCGAAGCAGTAAGAGAAAGAAAGTCTATAAATGAAAAAAAATAAAAGAAAGATTAGTTGCAATACAACAAGCCTATGAATAGACAGAGAAAGAGACCCACAAATAACTTCTTTTGTTAACAAGGCTTCCAGAACGCTCATTAAGCATTATCATGAAGACCTCGACCCGGAGTTTTCGTGTATTCAATTACTCCCATTTGTGCTACGGTTATTGTTGATGAAATACAGCGTTTTTATTATTTATAACCACTCACTAAACAACTTTGTGATAGCATGGTCTCGAACCCAGAACCTTTCGGTTAAGAGCCAAACGCCATTACCATTGCGCTATCGCCAAAACATCGAAATCTCAACATACCAGGAATGTTGTTGCTTGTGTACAGAGATTCTGCAAACTGTCCAGAGTCGATATCCTTGGCACGCAACTGTCGCAATGTGGTTCCGTTGAGAGTGTTAACGTTGATAGAAAGAGTTCTGGAGACATGTCTATCGAAATAAGGAGCGTTGTCATTGACATCAAGTACCTTCACTGTAACCTGTAGAAACGTTAAATCGTATAATTATTGCCTATTTTGCTTCTTGTTTCCTCGCATAATTTTGACTTTCGCCTCAATCTGTGTGTTTATATATATATATATTTATTTATGGTTTTAAATTATACTTTTATTCTTATGATAAAACAGGTCCTCTTATGATAGCAGAATTTGTATTTTTGTTGGCAAGAGTAAACCTGTATAAATAAAGTTTTTAATAATGATGTTTACAAGATACGAAAGAGAAGACCATTTTTATGACTAAAGCAGAGTTTTGTGAAAACTATTCCTCGCTATCGATTCGATTATATGCTCGACGTTCTCAATGATTAAAAATCACTTTCACTAATTACGTCACATAATTAAAATAACCACCACACTTTATAACTCAACCTTAACTAACAAAAGAAGCTCATAAAATGATTGACAACCTCGACCAGACTACTCCTGTAGTCTATTGCAGAATCTCTTGCTGTCACTCGAAAAATATACATATCGTTAAGTTCACGATCCACCGCGCTCAAAGTGGAAATCACACCAGACGTTTGGTTCACAGTAAATCTACGAAGAATACAAAGTTACAAAAAGGTTTTAGGTAAAAAATAACATTGAGAAAAATAAAAATAAACTAAATAAACATCGATTTAAAATTTAAGCCTAGAATTATAAAAGAAATATAACGTTATAGTTAAAATTAGTTGTAGAAGATGTAGAAAGCATGTTTTTCATATATCAAACAACAAATATGTTTAGTTGCAGAATACTTATTACTACAAATTAAAGTAATACTCTGTGTGATAATAACATGTTGTTAGCAAATTTCTGCAGTATTTCCAACACAAGTGTTCACCGCTGTAATCAAATCATTGCGTGGGTTTTCGGACAAATCATAGCTACCAGATACAGAATATAGATGGGAGAGTGTAAGACCATATCTAAGCATTTATTTAATAATTGTACAAGAACTGATTAAATTCAAACAGAAGTAAAGCTTCAAAGAACGATTTTAAATACAATAAATAACTGACGTGTTGGTGTTTTGTAGACGATATGAAATCTTTCCAGCTAAACCTTTGTCCTCATCGGAAGCCTAGAGATAGCAATAAACCTTTTGATAACAAAACTACTGAACATCATTTTAAAAAGTAACCATTATATATCAGTATGTAAATAAAAATATTGAGCTGGGAGAATCAGCCGAAGCAGCTTATAAATTTCTCTCATTTAGCAGACTGCAAAAAATACTGACTCCCAACAATAACTGGTATCAGCAAAAAAAATTACCTGAACCTGTCCCACATAAGCATTGGTCACACCTTCTAAAACTTCAAAGTAATATCCACCTTGTTGTCCAAATATGGGACGATTATCGTTAATATCGGCGATCTCTATGGTAACGTTCACATCGTCATGCTGAAGAAAATATAGCAGTTTTGAAGAATTTCCGCTCCATTGCATATTTCATTGCATAACAGTGTTAAGAAAATGATCACGTAAGAGTAATTCAAGTTTTTCGCTTTTAGAAGTTTAGTATTTATTTATTCTGAATCTTTATACAGGATTTACATTTCAGTATTAAATACTGCTATAAATATGTGTCCTGTGCAATAAACACAGGAATAAAAATGAAAATATCCTACTAATTTTAATACCCTAAAATACAATGTACAGCACGTCTCAAAAATATATGGTATGATAGAAAGGAATGGTGCTGCCTGAAACATTACACACAAAAGCCGATGATGGCAAAAGTAAAAAGGTGAATAATCTTCTTGGGTTAGAATTTATTTATTTAAAAACATTTTTATTTACATTTATATTTAAAAACAGGAATAAAAATGAAAATACAGCAATGTATAGAGTTACGAAGGTAATTAAGAATCTGGAGCAATCTCATATATAATGCCCATTTTAAATCATATTTGGGCTCAATCAACCTTACTTGAATGAAACAATGGACATAATATTTTTGCTACGTTAAAAATTTTATAGTCTTTTTTGCAGTACCAACTCATTATTTTGTTTAGTTTTTTATATTTGTTTCCGAAACATGCTTGTTAGGGTTAATACGCACCAATCCTCCGTTATCAATAGCTCGAACCACAAAACGATGGACTTCTCTCATTTCACGGTCCAATACTCCATTGGTCAATATCTCTCCGCTGATGAATAAACATTCATGTTATACAAACAAAGTCAAATTCTTTAACTTCATGTTTCAATGAACAATGTTTTTTTACATATCACCAAAATAAAACTTTTATAAAAAAGGATATTAAACTTTATTTCTTTGGTTCTGCGCACAAAATCAGACTAGAATAGAAACATTTATTATTAAATTTAAAATTAATTTTTAAATTCTTCAGAAAGTCTTTTGAAGCTTGACAGAAGAATAACATACTTTTTAATTCTTTTTTTTTTTTTTTTGTAAAAACTATTCTGATTATTATAATAAATTATCTTACACTTTCAAATCCGATAAAAAACAACGCATAACAAAAGAACGTTTCACGAAAAGAACCTTTTGTGTATAACAAATAATTTGTCATCATTCCCCGAGATTATCGAGTAGCGAATCTCCTCAGATGAATCAATATCGATCGCCTGAACAAAATAAAAAAATTCAAAAAAGTATTAATAATAATGAGCAAATATAATAATAAAGCATGAATATGAAACCTATTTAGATAAAATAAAATAAATATAAATAAAATAAATAATAATAAGTTTAATAAATAATAAATAAATCAATCCGTGGATTTTTTACCGTAACAAAGAGTACTCTGCTGCCATTGGCAACCATTTCATGCACTTTTGCTGAGTAAGCACCTTCTTGAAACTGAGGTTGATTGTCATTGACGTCATTAATGTAAACTCTAACGGAGGCTACAGCCGACCTGAGAGAACGTAACCAATTGTGATATTATTATCAACCCGCGTTCAAAATGCACTCATCACTTGAGAATAACTGTGAGCTTGCCTTTCTCACACAAATACATTTGTACCCATGCCCATCTGTATATTTAAAGCTTTAAAATAAGTTTTCAGAATCATTTGTTATTTTTCTCTGCGATAGTTATATTTTGACTTGGTGAGTGTAGGTCTTCAACAAACTAATCAAATCATACGAACGCCCCTAAATATGTTTATTAAATATTGAACAAACGTTCGCATCAAGATGTCATTAAAAACAATAATAACATACACTTATTAAATGATCCCCTAAAAATTACTTTTTTACATCTCGTGTCTATACATGGGATATTGAGAAAATTGATATAAAATGCTGTAACAGGTGATAATTTCAAATTTAAAGAAAACTATAATCTTTGTAAAAAACTATGAAATCTTTGGGAAAACTACGCTATTTTTATGTTATATCCTGCAATTAGAGTAGTGGAATTTCACATTATAAAATTTATATATTATAGGTCTTTGATATTCAATTTTTGGGTGTAATAACCAATCATGAGACTAGTACTTTATTTTCACATAATTAAAGAGGGCAGTATAAATTAGGACTTTTGTTTATTTACACACCTGTAAGTTCCATCCATTTCCCCGTCTCTCACTAAAACATTGAACGACACCAACGAAACTTTCTCTCGGTCGAATGGGCGAGTCAACGTCAACACACCTGTGGACTTGTTCAAATGAAAGTGAGTTGTATGTGGGGTCTGTTCAGGCAGAATGAGGAAACTGACTTCTGCGTTTGCACCAATATCAGCATCACTGGCATGCAGCTAATAAATCAATCATTGAAAAGTAATCTAAGAAAAATATTAAGATAAAGTACATGAAAATCTAAGTTATATACAGTTCTACATAAGTGATCTCAGGATCTTTATGTTATATCCTGACAAATGCAAACAGGAGGATTTTCTTCAGAGTATTATCAAATATTCACAGAAACTGTTTGTTTTTAATTAATTCGATTCCAGAAACGTCAGTTTTATATTCTGGAATAAGGTTTCCGGAGCTGAACATTCATACTGGAGAATGTTCTGCTTTTATGCCAGAGTAGGTTTAAAAATCCCCAAAGTTTGGTCCGACAACCAGAACAGCTAATTCAAATTTCAAACCCAAAGGCTCATTAATCGGCAATCAAAATTAAAAGCTTCAGTTTAAGGATACTTTACAGGTGAAAGATGATTTAAATTTCATCTTTTAAAATTAATTTAAATTCAGGAAATTGCTTTTTTTGTGATATCATCATCCTAACATTATATTATGATATTAAGATGATGGGTTGTTCACACATTTTCATTCAGTTTGTTAATTAAGATGGCTGCTCGCAGATTACATCAAAGTGAGCAACCTATCTGCTGATCAAATGTTGTACACAGAGGAAAAAAAATACGCTAAAAAGCTATAAATATTCCCATTATTATGATACACTCGTAACGAAATTATTGCTTAGTGTAGGTTCTGATGAAGACCTATAACTAAAATAATACTATCAATAAAATCATACAAATGACCATAAATATGTTGAATAAACGTTCGTATCAAGATGTCATTAAAAACAATAATCTTTCTAGATATCAACCAGCGGTTGTACACGCCATTTTGTATTACAAAAAGAACATAGGATAAAAATCTAGAAATTTTCTCATTATTAGGATGAATACCTTAAATGATCGAATAAGCGCACAGGACGCTTATTTAAAATTCTGATTTTCAAGGGGGGCGCTTATTCGAGAAGGGGCGCTTATTTAAAAAATGAATTTTTATGGTTTTATATTTTTTGCAACATAAACAGTTTAAGAATAAATGTACAGAGGTTGTTATTCCTGGCAGATGCAGTGCGATGACAGAAAAGAAAGAAATCCTAACTGTTTTAAATGATGAACTGCTTAAAAAGAAAGAAAAATATAAATATTTTGAGATCAAATTTGACTATTTGACTGTAAAGGAGATAAAAAATAGAGCTGTGTTCTTATAAATACCCGCTATATATTTTTTTTATGTATAAAAAAATTAAAATGAGCACCCCATTTTGTTATACCCGTCTGGGGGCGCTTATTCGCGTGGGGGGGGGGGGGGGGGGGGGGGGGAGGAATTCGATCAATTACGGTACACCCTGAACAAAATAATCCTTTAATATTTTATAAAGCGGTTGTACACGCCATTTACCTGTGTTATTTGATGAGGAGTCTCAACATTTTCGTTCACAGAGAGATTGTAGAGAGCTAGATCAAACTTAGGTGTGTTATCGTTGGCATCAACGATTTCAATAAACACTTTTGTAGTGTTGGAAAATTGTTCTTGTGAATATTTTTCTGTGACTTTCACCTAAAGAAGGGGAATCTACTTATCTACAACAAAATTCAATTCAAGAGAATAATCATAATCTGTAAAAATAATCACTATCAAAGAAACAGTGAAACCAGTGAAATTCTAAAATATTTTGCTGAACTCACGAGATCAAAGTTTTAAGGCATAAAATCCAACTGGAGACAAATCATAGAGATAAATAATTAACAAAAACAGAGAAAAAGTTTTCAGAAACAACACAAAGAGCTTTCACTATCATAATGCACATTGCTTTGAAGACTGGTGATGCCACCTGAATTTTTCAACTATTAACTAAATTTTCTCAATTCTTAACTCTAAACCACGAAACAAAATCCTAGAAAATTTTGTTTTTATAGATTTTATAAGTAACTGTTATTTTTATTTATTTTTTTGTCCCATTTACCGTTAGGTTGTATATGTCTTTCGTTTCTCTATCTAAAGTGTCATACACTTGAATTTCGCCTTCATCAGTAATGAGAAACGGCACATATTCATCATTTAAGATCCGATACATCAAGGCGCTGTTGTTTCCCTAGAGATTAAAAACAATAAAAAGTGTTATGTTTAGAAAATAACTAAATATTTATTTGAAATTATTGAAAAAACAGAGGAACCAACATGTTGTATAACAAAAAACAACATGGATATAAATTGCGATAGATAATAGTTTGATGGAAACTCTAGTATAATTGACTTCCCTTACTTATGCTTACTTATTAATCCGGCGATAGCGCAATGGAAAAGCGTTTGGCTCTTAACCGAAAGGTTCTGGGTTCGAGACCATGCTATCACAAAGTCGTTTAGTGAGCGGTTATAAATAAAAAACGCTGCATTTCATCAAAAATAACCGTAGCACAAATGGGAGCAATTAAATACACTAAAACTCCGGGTCGAGGTCTTCATGATAATGCTTAATGAGCGTTCTGGAAGCTTCGTTAAAAAACAAACAAACAACTTCCTTCGTGATGAATGGAACAAAATGTTATTATTTTAAGTGAAATAAAATAATCTGTTTGCTTAGTCAGAGGAGGAAATGAAAACAAAAATACCTGGTCTTTATCAACTGCAGTAACTCGAAGTATTGGTGTTCCAATAATTGAACTTTCTGATGTTTTCGCACGAAAACCTCCATGGGTAAATTCTGGTCGATTGTCATTGCGGTCAATCACTTGAACTTGGATCGTAGCTTTTACTGCTGAAAACTTTGTGCTGGTGGCCTGGGGAAAAAAATACAATATAACAATATTATAAAAAAGTGCACTGTCAAAGACAAAAAGATAAAATTTGTAAGAATATTTTAAATCAATGTTAACATCATTGAAGGGAAACATTTTCACAATCAAGTTTTTCGTCTCATAACTTCATATATTGAGGTCGTCATCATCATCGTTTAACCTCCATTTCCATGCTAGCATGTGCTTGGATGGGGTCTTCAGCAGATGATACTCCCCACAATTGTGTAGGTTTGATCATTTGATGATTCATTGGAGCAGATGTTTTTTTACAGCTGGATACCCTTCCTAACGCTAACCCCAGTGAGAGGGAAAATAGTGGTGAGTTAACCCACGCAAGATATTTTATATAACTCTGATTGATATATTGAGAAAAAAATGACAAGAAATATAAACTATAAATAAACATAATAAATATGATATGGAGCCAAATTGTGAAGAAAGAACTCATTGAGAAACGTATTGAGCCTGGGTTGGCGCAGGATAGAAGTAGGATGCCTCCACCACGTGCCTTCAGTAAACCCGTCTAACCCGTGCCAGCATGGCAAAATAGACATTAAATGTATATATATGTATCGATCATGATTAATTAATTGATGTTTTAAGGATCAAAGAAATTTTGGGAGTTCCTCTTACCTCCACTGGGATGTTGATCTCATTTAGCTTCTCACGATCAACGTTGCCTTTTAAATAGACATCCCCCGTCGTTGTGTTGATGGAGATAACAACGCCATCTATCTCGCCTAAAACACATGATTCATCGTCAACAACATCATTCTTGTTTAACATTCTTTTAGGGTTGGACAAATTCAAAAGATGACACATCCCATAATTTGGTAGGCTCAATCATCTGACAGCTTATTAGAGCATGTTTTTACAGCAGCATGCCCTTCCTTACACCAACCCCAGTAAAAATGGACAAACCATTTTCTTATATATTTAATGGTCACTAGTTGCTCGTTATTTGAATGGTATATTGCTCAATTGTACAAAATATATTTAGACAATCTTGTATTTGACTTAGTCAATCTCTCGCTAAGTAAGTCAGGAGAATATTTAGTTAACAAATAGACCCATTTTTCGCACAAATCAAATAGACCACTTTCGAGATAGAAATGTAAAACTTAAGCAATTCCATAACAGCCTAATTCCTAACAAAAGAAGTTCATAAAATGTGTGAAATTAACTTAACTAACAAAAGAGGCTCAACTTAAGCCTTATTTTATCTAAAAAATCTATCAAATGGTCTGTTCCATGGGTATTTCAATTAAGTTCTTAAATCAGGAAAATTCTTTTGGATTATAATTTCTTTATAATATTATATGTTTTTTTTTATATATATATATATATGTATATATATATATATAAAATATATATATATATATATATATATATATATAAAATATATTTACAAATTCTAAATAAAAAACACAAATAAATTACAACAGCTATATTTTTCTATCAAGCAAGAATTCATTCTGAAGGAGAGAATTTTGTGTTAAAGAGATAATTAAATGCTGAATCTTTTCAGTGCTATTTTAATGTTGTAGATGTTAGAATCTCACTTCTAGTAGTTCGAATTTCGATTATTGTACATATATACAAATACCTCAAAGAGTCGAAACGCATTTTATATCAGGATTTGAAAAGCCGTTTTAGGAAATAGAGACCTAAGTAATTGTAGTAACGCACTCAGTTTATAGATTGTTTTTCAAGTAGGTTTCAAATTGTAGATCCTAACTATAGACCACAACAACAATTCAGAGCACTGATTCTGACTAAAACATCTCTTTCAACTTGGATTAGAACTCTAGACAAAACAGTTATTAAATATATATATATGATTTTATGTATGCTGATGTAATAATAGTGAGTCTTGAGAATGTTGTAGATGGCGTAAACTGCATGTAAAAATAGGAAAGTTTCATATGGTTTTCAATATTTAGGACCGTTCACAAACCTTTTGTTAAACTGTAAACGACGGGGTCATTTATTTGTAGGTCCATATCGAACGCATGAACTGTTGCTATGAACGTATCCTATGAAATAAAAAATAATCTTCGGATCACATTGTTTAAAAAGATCATAAACAAATTTCACTCGAATTGAATAAAAAACCCATTGAAAATTGTTTTGTTTCTTACATGACTCTGAACCATTTCTATCTTAGTGATCACCAATAACAAAACAAAAAACAAAATTGCTAGAAATATACAAGGCTTTTATATATATATAGGTGACATTGTTACGAATATACAAGACCTTTATGTATATATATAGGTGACATTGTTACGAATATACAAAACTTTTGTGTATATATATAGGTGACATTGTTACGAATATACAAGACCTTTATGTATATATATAGGTGACATTGTTACGAATATACAAAACTTTTGTGTATATATATAGGTGACATTGTTACGAATATACAAGACTTTTGTGTATATATAGGTGACATTGTTACGAATATACAAGACTTTTGTGTATATATATAGGTGACATTGTTACGAATATACAAGACTTTTGTGTATATATATAGGTGACATTGTTACGAATATACAAGACTTTTGTGTATATATAGGTGACATTGTTACGAATATACAAGACTTTTGTGTATATATATAGGTGACATTGTTACGAATATACAAGACTTTTGTGTATATATATAGGTGACATTGTTACGAATATACAAGACTTTTGTGTATATATATAGGTGACATTGTTACGAATATACAAGACTTTTGTGTATATATATAGGTGACATTGTTACGAATATACAAGACTTTTGTGTATATATATAGGTGACATTGTTACGAATATACAAGACTTTTGTGTATATATATAGGTGACATTGTTACGAATATACAAGGCTTTTATATATATATAGGTGACATTGTTACGAATATACAAGACTTTTGTGTATATATATAGGTGACATTGTTACAAATATACAAGGCTTTTATATATATATAGGTGACATTGTTACGAATATACAAGACTTTTGTGTATATATATAGGTGACATTGTTACGAATATACAGACTTTTGTGTATATATATAGGTGACATTGTTACGAATATACAAGACTTTTGTGTATATATATAGGTGACATTGTTACGAATATACAAGACTTTTGTGTATATATAGGTGACATTGATACAAATATACAAGACTTTTGTGTATATATATAGGTGACATTGTTACGAATATACAAGACTTTTGTGTATATATATAGGTGACATTGTTACGAATATACAAGACTTTTGTGTATATATATAGGTGACATTGTTACGAATATACAAGACTTTTGTGTATATATATAGGTGACATTGTTACGAATATACAAGACTTTTGTGTATATATATAGGTGACATTGTTACGAATATACAAGACTTTTGTGTATATATATAGGTGACATTGTTACGAATATACAAGACTTTTGTGTATATATAGGTGACATTGATACAAATATACAAGACTTTTGTGTATATATATAGGTGACATTGTTACGAATATACAAGACTTTTGTGTATATATAGGTGACATTGTTACGAATATACAAGACTTTTGTGTATATATATAGGTGACATTGTTACGAATATACAAGACTTTTGTGTATATATATAGGTGACATTGTTACGAATATACAAGACTTTTGTGTATATATAGGTGACATTGATACAAATATACAAGACTTTTGTGTATATATATAGGTGACATTGTTACGAATATACAAGACTTTTGTGTATATATATAGGTGACATTGTTACGAATATACAAGACTTTTGTGTATATATATAGGTGACATTGTTACGAATATACAAGACTTTTGTGTATATATATAGGTGACATTGTTACGAATATACAAGACTTTTGTATATATATAGGTGACATTGTTACGAATATACAAGACTTTTGTATATATATAGGTGACATTGTTACGAATATACAAGACTTTTGTGTATATATAGGTGACATTGTTACGAATATACAAGACTTTTGTGTATATATATAGGTGACATTGTTACGAATATACAAGACTTTTGTGTATATATATAGGTGACATTGTTACGAATATACAAGACTTTTGTGTATATATATAGGTGACATTGTTACGAATATACAAGACTTTTGTGTATATATATAGGTGACATTGTTACGAATATACAAGACTTTTATATCTCTTATATATTTTATTGTTCTCACTTTGCTAGTGACTTCAATGAATGCTTTATGTTTTCGAGAATGTTACTTAAGAGTCTCACTCACTTCTGAGGTTGACTTATATTTAACTAGCTATATAACCTGTGCAAATTGCACTCATTGATTCTGTGACAGCGAATAACTCTGTCAGTCACCTTTTTGCATTTTTATGATTATATATATATCTTGTATCTTCTTTAGGGCTTTTCTATTGCTTCAGATAGTCTTACAATCCTGAAATTCAAGTGTGAAATGTGCCAAGGCATTTCAAACACTGTTTGTGTGTTGAAACCAGAAATACATCTTACAAAATGCATGATCTTGTTTTTTTAATGGAGAGGAGAGCCAGTCAGTAGATGGAAAACTTCATTTATTTCAAACTTAAACAAGTGAATTAAGATTTCACAACATTTTCCGATTAATAAATATTGGTAAACAAGTATTAATAGTGACATGAAAAATAAAACACAATCTATTTTATCTACTCACTGTTTTGTATTCTCCCTCCAACAGATCTGTATGGTAAACTTCTTGATCAAACATGGCGCCCTGATCATCAACATCATCAATGAAAATTGTTAACAAGGTGCTCGTTGATAGTTCTCCGTCCTGCATTGAGAAGACTATTCTATTAATATTTTGTAATCGTCGATTTAAACAGTTATTTTTGGTCACTAGTCATGATCATCATCATCATTATTACGAAACTTAAACAATTTTTTCTTTAAAAATATAAGCTATATAAATCGGCGGTTTTAAAGTACAAACAATGGTTGGTCGCCATTCACTATTAAATAAACAGAATTTTATTTTATATAAATTTTGGGAAAGTGTACCCCCATAACATAAATAAATAAATTACTTTAAAACTATATGAGATAGTTCAATAGTTCATCGTCATTTACATTTTTCACGTCTATTTCTCATGCTAGCATGGGTTAGACGGGGGTTTCAACAGATGATATTCCCCACAATTTTGTAGGTTTAATCATTTGATGATAATAATTGTGGGAAGTGGCTGGGTGGGCTTAGAGTTTGTTTTATCAGATGAGTGGTCGTCAGTGGTTGTTTGACTTTATTAGTATTTGAAAGATAACTTCAAAAATGGTTTTAAATTCATGAAGGAATGGGTAAACATTTACTCGAATTTCCAAGAGTTTATAAAAAATAATAATAATAATAATAATAAATAATAATAATAATAATAATAATAATAATAATAATAATAATAATAATAATAATAATAATAATAATAATAATAATAATAATAATAATAATAATAATAATAAACATTTAATAGAAATCACAACATACACTAGCGCTAATGTTCACGACGTAGCGAGTGGTGTTTTCGTGGTCAAGCTTCTTCAAAGTCGTCACTTTCCCATTACTACTGCCAACTTTAAACAGGTCATTCTGTACAATTAAAAAAACATGCCCTACAAAACGAAAATCAGTTTAAACAATGAAACATAAGATTTTGGCAAAAAAACAACGACAAAACTTTCTTAATCAATACCATTGAACCATAACATGCCATTGCAATGTACGTATTACCACAATGTTCACATCACAGTGGAATGGAAGATAGCAAAGTGATAATATTAACAGCGAATTATAACATAACTACTGACATGTGTGACAATTGTGTAGGATAAAATATCTGTCTCGTCTGCATCATTAGCAGTAACTCGAGTGACGTATCCACCGATAGCAATGTCCTGAAACATGAAGTTCCTTTCTTGGTTAGCTATCATATTATTTCTGTAAGTCACCAAAGAACGTAAAAGTCACTAAAGATTGTAAAATATTAAATATATCTATGGGAAAAATTTATGCTTTCCAGTATCGGCCTGCATTAATTAGTAAAAACAAACTACAAAATATATATGAACATATGATAAAATATTATATATATATATACTTAAAACTATTCATTAAAACTTTTAAAAATATGATTACGACTTTTAACGTCGCTTTTCCATGCTTGGTTGGACAGTTTCAAAAGATGATTTCCCCCAATTATGGAGGTTTAATCATCTGATGGTTTATCGGTGCAGATGTTTTTACAGCTGGATGCCTGTCCTAATGCCAACCCCAGAAAGTGGAAAACAGTGGTGAGTTAACCCGTGTAAGGTACCAACTTGTATTTAAAACTGAGCTATGCATCAGAGACATGGATGCTTAAGCCCATGAGGTCAAAGATGTTATATGACCCACAATAATAAATAGTAATTGGTGAAGAATGTGTGATTTAGCATCTTAGTACTGAATAAATAAACATAATGACTAGAACCTAGCTGTGTTATATCAGTGATTTAATTCTAATCTAACTTTAGTATATCCCGTATTTACACTCACCTCTGGCGCATGGCTCTCGTAACCTCCCTCTTCAAAGATAGGATAATTATCATTGATGTTCTGTATCTCAATAAGAACGCGGATTTCGGCCTAAAGTTGTTAAACAATAAACTCTCCGAAACAAACTTGAAACTTCAGTTATACCGAAGTATAGTATGATGAAGTGAACAATTGAATCAAAGTTGCGCTGAGGTATAGAACGGTCAAATGAAGTAAACAAATAAATCAACATAAATATAAAATATGAGGATAAACATAAACAGATCAAAAACATTAAAAAGAAAAAAGAAAACATTAGTAATTGACAACATTTGTCTTCATTTCACAACAAAGACATCATGAAAAATAAAATCCAGAAATGTTATGAACTCACTTTGTTTGGTTCTAAAGCAGTTGACGCGTATGCCGTCAGAAAGATGGTTTTCGTTTTCTTAAAACAATGAATTCATATAATTATTGAAAATGAACAAAAATAAAGATTTTTATAAATACATATTATGGTAGAAATGTTTGCAAGAGATTCCGCAATGCGCATGCCTATCGTTTGGTCAGCACAAAAGCAATTAACAATAGTTATTCCTTAAAAGCAAATAATAAAGCCAAATACTCTGAGTTGGTAAGCACAAACTTATTATAGACAGGTTTAGTAAACAGGCGAATAAACAGACAGGAATATATCTCTAGAGTAAGTGAAAGCAAGACAAATTAAGTGGTTTTCTGGCACTTTTTAAATTAACACTTTACTGTGAATGATTGTTTCACTTATTGTGAGTCGTGAATGGTGAAGATTTTTAAGAACTAATGAGCGAGAACTAATGAGCGAGAACAAACTGAAGACTAACATAATTATGTTTTATTCAAATGTTTGATCCTTGGATTATGTTTTAGTCTCAGACAGGTTTAGTAAACAGGTGGAAAAACAGACAGGAATATTAAATGTCTTTTCGGTCCTGTTACAATAACAACTACAACAATGATAAAAACTTCCGCTTTTGACGTGTTGTGTGGTGTCGTGATTTCAACATGTGACAAGACAAAAACGGGAAATAACTCAAAATGAAAACATAAATGGCGGATATATAACAGAACTCAACGATTATTACTACGAGATAATATCAATATGTTAAGAACGGTTAGAGATTCCTACCTCAAAATCAATGACAGCTTTGTTCGAGATTCTACCCGTAGATGCATTAACAGATAGTTGGTTGTGGTCATCGAGTTCATAGGTAATTCGTGAATTTAGATCCGTGACTGCCTCAAGGTATCCGATGGTAGAATCTGAAAAAACACAGTTTAGGATTTTCAAATCAGGATTAAATGAAACACAACAGTAAAAACAATGCCGAGGAGACGAGGAGACATGTTATGCTTAAAATTCATGCCGTGAGGCTACAGTTCATAATTTCTCACCCTTGAATGTTCATTTTATTTATACTGATATCATCTATCTTCTATGTAATAGAGCATTTGCGAGATTAAACTGCTTTTGTCAGTTATGGTTGGGTTATTGATCATTTCATGTACTTCTTTTGTTAGGTTAGATTGAGTTGTCAATCATTTTCTGAACTTCTTTTGTCAGTTACGGTTGGGTTATCGATCATTTCATGAACTTCTTCGGTTAGTTTAGGTTGAGTTGTCAATCATTTTCTGAACTTCTTTTGTTAGTTAAGGTTGAGTTGGCAATCATTTTATGAACTTCTTTTGTTAGTTTAGGTTGAGTTGTCAATCATTTTATGAACTTCTTTTGGTGGTTAAGGTTGAGTTGGCAATCATTTTATGAACTTCTTTTGTTAGAAATGGTCGTTAGGGAATTTCTTAAGTTTTATATTGCTATCTCAAAAGCTGTCTATTCCATCTAACTTAAATGTTCGTTTAGAACCTGAGAAGTTATATATTCTATTCTCCAAATTTCTGAATAATCAACATTCCTACTGTAAAGCGAATGGCTACTATACACAACTTAACATTTTCAAAGTGTAAATCTTTTGTAAAAAATGCTACCCTTGCCTTGAACTAAACTGTTTCAAAAGATGTATACACAAGCATGGTGATGTAACTGAAAAGACTTAAAATTGAGTCAGTTAAAGAGTTATTAAAGATTGCAACACGATCAGGAAAATCTTTCTGTTCTAAATGGAGGATTAAGTCACAGGTCACTGTAGCTTAGTGGTTAGTGCATTCAACCCACAAAATCAAACGGTGCTGGTTCGAAACCCAGCTCAGACATATTTTGATTTCTGAGTTACAGTTGAGTTATTGAGCGGAACTCATTGCGTAATGCAAGCCTAGCTCAAATGGTGGGTTGTCTGGTGAAGCGACTTCGTAGGTGCAAATGGGTGCCCTAAGTACGCCAGGACCTAAACCTTGGGATAAGAAGAGCCACTGTTACATGTGGAGAGTCCCGTAAAAACTCCATTATATTATATATTAAGTTTGTTAACAGAAATGAATGTTTACAACGAAGGGACATGTTTTTAAAATAAGGGGGGACTAAAATTTTGGTTTTAAAATTAAAGGGTAAAAATATGGTTAATTTTTATTTTAGGGAGGTCTAGTTTTTTAGGGTACATGGAAAATGGAATTTCAATATTTCAGCAGGAAGTAAATATTTATTTATGCAGATATTTATATCTTCTTACTTTGACCATTTGTCACAAATTTTCATTGGCTTCATTTTTCTTGTTTCACTCTTTTTTGTGGCTTATTATTTTTTTGCATTTGTTGGTAATAATATTTAGTTTTAGTAAAATATGTACATGTGAACTTACTTGTTGGGAGTTCTTCGAAAGTTTGAAAGATCTCTAGTCCTGGGCTGTTGAAAGCAGTAAAACACCAACCATCTAGAAAAAAGTTTAAGGCTTAAGGTTTAATAGTTTGAAAATGGGCGAGTTTTACATTGCTATTGAGTGAATACACTTTTGCGCATTCCAGTGACCTCATGGTCAAACAAACTGAAATTGAACAGTGTTTAGAATACATTGCATTGCATCTATAGAGAAAAGATAAAACTACAACATATTCAAACTGTATATTTATATTTTGCATTTTTGACGTATTTTATTTTTACGGCATTTTAGCTCCTTAAAAAAATCAAATCAAATCAAAAAAGAAAAGTTAAAAGTTGAGAAAGGTTAGATGGCAAACGAGCATTAATGTAATCAAGTTTTAATAAACAGTTATTAACTTTAATTTAATTTATTTAACATTATATAACATAGACATAGACCAGATCTACAAGAAAAATAATTTATTAAAGATTACGTAATCTATTTAAGAGTTGTTTTATACGTAGCCGTAGCCGTTTATACTTTCAGAACTTCTAAAACGTGTTTACACGACGATAAAATATTTTATTTTATTTTGTGGGCAATAATTTTCACCGTGTTTGGGAAATTTCGAGATATTTAGACTTTTAATATACAGTTGACTCTCAATAACTCGAATACTCGAAAACTTGAACTCTCGATAGGTCAAACTTTTGTCTCGGTCCCTTGAACCTTCAACCCTTTTCAGGCTAAAAAACTCTTGATAACTCAAATACTCCTAAACTTGAACTCTCGATAGGTCAAACATTTTTTTCAGTCGCTATGATGAATTCCTCTCGAAAACTCGATCTCAGAAACGAGCTCACCTTCAAAACTGTAAGTGGAGAGAGTGCTAGCGTAACAACCGAGATGACAGCACCGTGGAATGAAACAACACTTCTTACATTGTTATCGAATTACAAATTGGAAGACATATTTAACGCAGATGAATTTGGCCTTTATTATCAATGTTTGCCATCTAAGTCTTACCACCTAATTGGAGAAAAGTGTTCTGGAAGAAAGAACAGCAAATTGAGATTGACAGGCATGGCGGCAGCGAGTGCAATGGGGGAAAAGTTGAAAATGTTTGTGATTGGAAAGTCAAAAAAGCCTAGGTGCTTCAAAAATGTGAAGCATCTCCCCTGTCGATATAGAGCACAAAAGAAAAGCTGGATGACAGGAGATTTATTCGAAGAGTGGGTAAGAAAACTTGACACATCCTTTCGAGCCCAAAGCAGAAAAGTTGCGCTTCTAATTGACAATTGCCCTCCACCCTGAAATCGGTAACTTCACAAACATCAATCTAATTTTCCTGCCTCCAAATAGCACCTCAGTTCTGCAACCAATGGACCAAGGTGTTATACAAAGTCTCAAAGCCCATTACCGGAAGAAAGTCGTTCGTCTTTGTATCAAAGAACTGGACAGCAACAAACCACTTCCAAAGATTGACATTCTCCAAACAATAAAATACTTGGTATCGTCATGGAATGCTGTATCAAAAGAAACCGTTATTAACTGTTTTAAGAAATCTAACATCAGTCAATCAAACCAACAGGAAGCAGTAAACGACTATGATAATCCATTCGACAGTTTACAGGAAGATCTCAAAAAATTACAAGAGTTGAATAATGAAGTATACCCATCAGCTGAAGCTTTTTCTGACATGGATAGTGAAGTTGTTACGTCAGCACCCTTTGAAAACAATGATGAAATCATTGCACGAGTTACCAAAGAGGATATTGAAAGTGAAGAAGACGATCAAAATGTTGACGAAAGTACGAAGCAAACACGTCCTTCAACCAATAAAGTCAAAAAAGCCCTTGATACGCTACAAGACCTGTACATGTTACAGTATACGTGGAGACAAAATTCGCTCCCTTGTACTGAAAATGGAAAGTGTCTTAAACCTTGAAAGGGTAGAAAAGTATAAACAAAACCATGTAACAGACTTTTTCTCTAAAAATTACTGAAAAAGATGAGAAAGATGGAAAAAACTTCCAAATGTGTCATTTTTCTTGTTTTACCTAACTTTTCGAAAACTCAAACTCTCGATAGGTCGAACTTTTTTCTAGGTCCCGTGAAAGTTCGAGTTATCGAGAGTCAACTGTATAATATATTTTTACCTTTAGATTTTTAGGCTTTAAAATTGTGTTTTACAGGAAAATATTTCAAATAATTCGAATTCTGTTGGGTAAAATTTCTTTCGCAAAGTAAGAAAAAGGTAGTTTAGAAAAACTATTACTATTGTATATATAAGACAGGTCACATCTATTTCTATATTGATTTGATACTGTCCACATAAAAATGAATAACAACGATCTATGCATAATTAGCATATTTATTTTTCAATAATATTTGTACTTTTGGTCTATGTTATAAATTGCTAACCTTAAGTCGCTAAATTTTAAAGAATAAAAAGGTTTTTAAAATTTTATCGGAAGGTAGTTTCGAAGAAGAAAGGTTATTACTCTGAATCCAGCAGGCATACCAGACAGATAATTAATGAGCAGGGTGTCGCCGGTATCAAATGGCAACCATTAGATTTGGTTTTAATATTTCAAAATGGCTACCAATTTATTTAAAACGGTTTGTTTGTGTTTGTTACTTTCACTTTCATTCTACAGACTGCTGTAAGTCATAAACTAAAACTACTTTGAACGGATTTTGTAACCGTGTCTGTTTGACCGCTCATAACTTGGTATTTGTTGGGTTTAGAACAGGGTGATTAATTGCGTGCCCTCTAGAGATCCTACCTACCTACCTTTATTTCTTTTTAGTTTTACATATTTTAACATTTATATGTACAACATGAATATTTATTTCCTTGTGTGATTAGTATTTTACACCGAGATTGTAGCAAAAAAAAGGAGAAAGAAATTTCAAAAAGTATGTAGACCTCTGTGACATCAAAAAAATATTAAAAAAACTAGCGAGTGTTTAAAGAGTTGCTGTACATTCCGATGCCTTTATACATTATTGCTTTATCTTACTTATCAAGGATTCGTTTCGTTTGAGGAACCCAACATCTTTAGATGGCAAATGAAAGCCAATATGTCTTAAAAGCAAACACATAGGAAATCGTACTTATTCGATACGCTTGTACCTAACACTGTAGCTATCTCTCAATATGTATGCCCAGGGGCGGATCCATGATTTATTTTCCGGGGGTGGGGGGGGGGGAGCTAAAAGTCTTTTTTTGATTTGATAAAATTCTAGATTTGTTAAATTAAGATAAAAAGTCGACTCTCCCTAATTCGAATCTCTATTATTCGAACTTTCTATAATTCGAACGAATTCTAAGTCACCGTCAATTTTCCTTAAGAAACTCTTATAATTTACTTTCTATTATTCGAATCTCTGTAATTCGAAAACCTCTATAATTCGAAAACTTTTCCAGGTCCCCTCAACAAAATCCTCTCTGTAATTCGAATTTTCGGAGTGTAAACCGTTAACACTTTCGAATGTTTTTTTTCAAAATTCATTTCTGTTCGAATGTTTTGATTTTTTGTAAATACACGTCTTTTGTATGAAGTTTGATCATATTTTCTTGTGACTTTATATGGTTTGATGAACTGCGTCTTATTTCTCATTCAAAATGGCTAAACGACTCCACATAGTTCGAAAGTTTGAGACAAAGTATAAAGCTTTATTGTAGTTAGAGAAAGGGAGGTCCAATAAAAAAGTGACACAATCTTTGGTATCCCACCTATACGCTTCCGACCTGGAAAAAAGTAGCTATCAAAGAAAACTCGATCATTCTTTTTTATTTTCACCTTTATGATTTTTCTCAATTTTCACCCTTTAAACCTGAAAATTCGAATAAGAGAGACTTTCTACTATTCGAATCTCTCTATAATTCGAACAAAATATTTTCCCCTTGGGATACGAATTAGAGAGAGTCAACTGTAATTGCAATTCTCAGTTTTTTTCTGAACGAGATATTTTTAAATAAAACAAAACAAGGTCAAATAAACTACTTTAATCGGAGAAACTTTCGCGAATTTTGCATTTTTCGCAAAAGTTACACTCGCAAAAAGCTCCGAAAATTACAATTCGCGAAAGTATATCTTGCGAAATTCTTGTGATTTTGGACTCAAAAATCAGTTTATTGTTGTGTTTTTTTATATATACTTTATATAATTTTTTAACTGAAAAATCTTTGCTCGCGAAAGTTAATCTCGCAAAAAGTTTTGATTCCTCCATTCGCGAAAGTTTATCTCGTACAAAAATACAATAAAGTAATTGATTTCTTTTGCTATTGAATACACAGCAATTGAGACACATTTATTGTTAACTAATAGAATGAATAAAAGAGTAATTGATTTTTATAACAAGCACGTTTATTGCTTCTCCTTTCTATACTGAAGAAATATATTGAAAAACAGCCACACAAAAAATTATTACGTAAATATACGTCGATAAAACCTTTGTTTTGATTGTTTTATTTTTTAACAAGGCTTCCAGGACGCTAACTAAGCATTATCATGAAGACCTCGACCCGGAGTTTTGTATTTAATTTCCATTTGTGCTACGGTTATTTTTGATGAAATGCGGCTTTTAATTATAACTGCTCACTAAACAACTTTGTGATAGCATGGTCTCGAACCCAGAACCTTTCGGTTAAAAGCCGAACGCCATTCCTATTGCGGTATTGTCAGATATTTACAGCAAAACAAACAAAAAAATTCCAGAAGCGTCGGATTTGCTTGGACTTGTTTACAATTGCTAATCTGTTTGGTCTTTCCAGGCTAGAGATAGTTTTAGCTTCATCTGTTCTAAAAGTGGACCAGAAAAAAGCTTTTAACTGTAATAGCAAGTAAAATTTTTGTATTAATACTATTATTGTTTATTAACATTAGACAATCTCGATGTATAATGTATTGTTAACAACAACAACAACAACAACAACAGCAGCAGCAACAACAAGTTTGTTTGTTGAATAACAACACTCACATCTGAAAAGAAGAACAAAAAGGAGATTCTTCCCCAGATCCATCTCAACTCATCTCAGTTCCATCTCATGTAGCAAACATGTTCACCATTTAATCTTCAACATATGAAAAAGCAAATTTGATATAGAAAACAGTCGTATAGGATGGCAAACATGAATTTTTTATGAACATTGTATGAATTACTGATTGCGAAAACCGTTTCACAGATTTTATCTTTTAGATTATTCAGCAAATCTCCTACATGATACATAGAAAACTTTTACAACTGAATAATTGGTTGGAATGTTGAATATAGGGTTAAAAGGGAGAGATGAATCTACACCGAAAGACATCCCTCTTAAAAATGGCAATCGTTTTAATTCTCTAAATTTTTAACGCGTTGGTATTAAGTTGAAATACAACGAAAATATTAAAATATTTTTCTTTGGCGTGATATAGCGAAAACTTTATCCAATTAGCAAAGCACCTGCCATAATTAATCCATCCCGACCGGTTAATCCATTAATGACAGACCATATTTGTTATAAATTCAAAAATTATTTTTTTTAAAACAAATAACAATAAAACATGACCAATATCACGTGACTTTTCAAAGTTAAAACCTCGTCTTAGTTTCTATTTTATCTCATTGAATCTTAACAATTTCAATATTCGTTTTTCTTATTGCGTTCATTTGAATTATTGAAAGCGAATGTTCCCTCAATACGACAAATCAATGCCTTATTCATCCTATTAGAGATAATCGGGAAAACTGATTGAACAAAACCCTTTTCTGCCCCCTGTGAGAGGCTATCCCTTTACGAGGTTCTTTGAATTCTGATGTCACTACGCAAACAGAAGTAAAGATCTTTTGTTACAAACGCTTGAGATTTTAAGCTCGCAAAATATTTAACGTGTGTCTCGCTTGTCTCGCTTTTCTAGCTTCAAACGACTCCAGAAGTCGCGGACCGAGACATTGGCGGACGACCTGAAGGCATGGAACCTTCTGGAAATTATGGTACATGACCAGACAAACTGGAGTTTTACTCGCAAGTGGCCTTTAATGGCCTTGTTTTGAGCAACTTCAATAAAAAAAAAAATCACTACCCTTGCTTCAAGGAAAAAGTGAATTTAATTCGAATATATATAAAAGAGAAATTCTTACTTCATCGTATATTGATATTGTGATGGTATTTAGCATCGTAACCCGATGTTGAACGAAATAAATATTTCGCATTGCGCAGATTGAGGATAGAAATGACTTCTACCACTCTCAATCACACCAATGTTTTTAAGGTGACGTATGCATTACATTTTTTTAAATAACTACGTCGTGAATCTTTTCCTATGAGAATTATGTCGAGGTTCAGATTCATCAATAGGATATTTATGTTCTGTGATCTCGCATAACTTTTCCAAAATACCCTACTTTTTGTTCACTTTTGTATTTTCATTTCTAATGAAATTCCCGCGTGATAAAGCAAAGAATCTAGGAATTTACAGGTGTTTCGGGTCATTCCAATGATTTTGAAATAGAAATGAGATATGAATATTGTGGAAGATTGTGAAAGTGGGTATGCGGGTCATATAACATTTTTGACTTCCATGGCCCTGATGCATAGCCGCCACAGAGTTTTAAATACAAAATCGGTACCTTGCTCAACACTGTTTTCCTCTTTCTGGGGTTGGCGTTAAAAAGTGCATCCAGCCGTAAAAACATCTGATGATGATGATAACGATGATGACGACGAAGATGATGATGACGATGATGATGATGATGATGATGATGATGATGATGATGATGATGATGATGATGATGATGATGATGATGATGATGATGATGATGATGATGATGATGATGATGATGATGATGATGATGATGATGATGATGATGATGATGATGATGATGATGATGATGATGATGATGATGATGATGACGATGATGATAATGATGAGACCATGCTATCACAAATCCTTCGCACAAATGAGAGCAATTATACACTAAAACTCTGGGTCGAGGTCTTCATGATAATGCTTAATGAGCGTTCTGGAAGCTTCGTTAAAAGCAAACAAACAAATCTGTATTATATCCGTCTATCTTCAGTTTCGTTAATTTTTTTTCCATTACATCACTTTGGAATATCTAAGCGTTGTTTTGAGAACTGCTATTTATTGCTCACCGAAAAATGACGGGATAAGTAGTTTTTTACACTTATTTTTTTTTTATAAGTGTTTGGAATAGTTTAAGGTTTATGTATATCATATATGGTAATTCTTGAAAACGGTACACAACATAATTGAGAAGGTGTTAAAAATAGCTTCTTTTGCATAAAAATTGACAAAAAATGAGCGCAAAGGTATATAAAACAATAAACAATGTTTTATGTTTCAATAATAATCTAAAAGTTATATTTTTGAAAAGGTGTGGGCTACTAAATCCGAAATATCCAAACAAATTAGACATTACAACGAATATATATACAAGGAAATTGACGTTTCATGAATGAGTCATAGACTGTGGAGAAATGAAAATGTATCTAGATACCTAGAGTATAGGCTATAATGTAGAGGAAGTCAACAAGTTCCAATCAATAACAACAAAAGTTTGAGACTAAAAATTAATTTTTATTGTTACTGTTTCAAGGTTTCCCAGGATAAAATTTACTCTTAAATTTTACTAATATATTTTATACAAGCTACTATTATGTATATACATACATAATTATTCACTTTTTCTTAATAAAATTAAAACCCTATCCGATTTAATAGATGCTTGCACTTGAGGCTATAAAATTTTATTTTTAAAAAAATATGAATTGTCAGTCACATACTAGGAATGAGTCTCCAAACAAATATATTAATATATTTAGATAATATATGTATATAGATATTATGAAATTGACAATATCCAAATATTATATATATTTTATATCTTATTATCATGTATAATGTATATACAAGACATAAAATATAAATAGTGCTGTATAGACGCCATTTTACCATGCATGCGTAATAAATTTATACAGTATCCTAAGGAAGCATTAAGAAAACCTCAACTGTCTATAATTATTGTTGTATGAATTGTTTTTTTCTTAATTTCTTTGATTTTTATATTATATATATAATAGTATGGAACATCAACAAAAACTTTGAGCAATGGTAAGTGCTACGTTATTGTCACGTTTCGACTTCTGGTACAACAAATCGATAAACAGCAAGATTGATGTAGAATGTATGTTGCCAAATGGTATCTGTATCTCCCTTCCGCTAACTCCAGTTGACACGCCATTCAAGAAGATCAAAGAGAATCTATGGCAAGAAGCTATGGCTTTTAGCATGAACAAGTACTTGTTAACCAAAGACAATTATGTTTTTGTAACAATCAGTAACAAGGGTGGAACAGAAGAATTGATGGACGAAGAGTTCTCGTTGTTTGATCTAAAACCAGTGCGCCCATTTTTGAAAGTGGTGCAAAAACAGGGCGACGAAGCTGCGAAACTGATCAAGTCGAAAATCAACCTGTTGATCGGAAAGAGTACTTGCACGACGAAGAACGAAGAAGTGGACGAATTTCGAAGCAAATGTATGCAG
Organism: Candelabrum cocksii; assembly: GCA_963930725.1. Lineage (NCBI taxonomy): Eukaryota > Metazoa > Cnidaria > Hydrozoa > Anthoathecata > Candelabridae > Candelabrum > Candelabrum cocksii. The sequence goes on along the minus strand of OZ005677.1, from coordinate 928,594 downwards.
TTTTGCGATGAGATCTCATTTCAAAGAAGTCGCTCTAGTTGGGAATGGAAAGCTATATACACATACCCTCCTGAGTTTGTTGATGACCCGTTACCGTATATTTTAAAGGAAAAACTCGATGCTGAAAATGGGTTGTTGCTTGTATCGATTTTTGATACTTCTTATTTCTCCACATTTGAATTTCCAGAAACAATTTACCCGCTTGAAATTGTGAAGAAAGTTCTGCATAAACGGCAACTGACATTCAAAAACAGTAAAAAGGACAGTTTTCATGATTATATTTTGAAAGTATTTGGAAGGTTGAGTTATTTCCTTGGCCACGTTGTGAATAATAATAATCAAGAAGTTTATGAGGAGAAGCCACTGCTACAATATAAAGTGAGTTCTTTCGTATTTCATTATGTTAAAGTGAGTTGTTTTGTGATAATTATAAGGTTTACAAGTAAATTATATATTTGGCGCTGTAGCTCAGTGGATAAAGTTCTTCAGCTCACAAAACCTACAAACCGGGTTGGTTCGAATCCCATCTCCAGCGTGTGTATCTTTCTTTCTGAGTTACAGCTGATTTTTTAAGCGAAACTTATTTTGTAATGCAAGTCTAGTTTAAATAGGTTAGTTGTCTGGTTGAGTGATTTTATTAGGCGCAAATGGGCGTTGAACTTAAAACAAAGTTTCAAAGTGTTAAAACGGCATGGTAGGCTGTTTTGCTAGCTTGTATACAGTATTAAACATCTTTCTATATCGTTCAGTTGAAGTTTTATTCATCGCCGTAGTAATTTGTGGTTGAGAATAACTACTTGAACTTTCATTAAGAATAAAATCACTTGAAGGCTTAGAACGTTCTGTTAGGGATATCCTTCAACAGTGTTTACTGTAACTCACAATTGCAAAATGCGAAACAAAATTGAAATATTTATTAAAATGTGAAATTGTTTTGAGTGAAAATAATACAATTACGAAGAAACAAGTGCTTATTATTGTTAAATACCAAATTATGTGTTATGTACCACGGTGTGGTGATAAATGCTGACTGTGAATGCGTTTTTTTATTGTAGTATGTTCGCGACTGTCTTTTATGGGAGAAGCAGATACGTTTGGTCATCGTGCCGAAATCTGATTTGAACATTGAGAAAGTGCGTGCTCCGACAATTTCTGAAATCCCTCCGCTGATGCGAGCGAAACACGGGAATAAATCCAGCGAGATCTGCTTGTGGGATTTGAGTCCGAACAGCATGTTCAAAATAAACATTGTTGGTGCTAATAACATCAACAACCCACAGATGTGGGTGAGTGTGAAACTTCATCAACTTCACTTTTTTCAATAAGCTACTTCATGTACCCAAATTTTAATAAGCTATTTCATGTACCCGAATTTGTTTCCGGTTGTGGATTATAATGTCTGGCAACAACACAATGTTGACCTTCATGGTAACGATATAATCCCGCAACTATCGTTACTAGTATCGGTTTGTAAATAGAAATAATACATTGTTGTGATCAGTGTAAGAAACAGAATCAACAATCAAGTAAATACAAGGTCATTAATATACTATTTAGTTAGTTAAAATTTTACATGTATCATTTATCAACTCTGCCTTACTTGTCAGTTTTCTTTAGGTAGTATTGGTTTCGTTATTTGAAGTTTGTTAATTTTCGTTTTTTCAAATTAATTTTACTTTTGCAGAAAGAAATTCAGTGTGGTGTTTTTCACGGAGGTGACGAAGTTTGCAAGTTTCAATCTTTGAAATCGTGTAAGCAAGGCACTTCGCCTCAGTGGAATGAGTATTTGGAGTTCGACCTGGCTGTGGCAGATATTCCGAGGATGGCCAGGCTTTGCTTTGCTATCGTTGGTTACCAGCAAAAAGACACTCGTAAAAGATCAGTGCGTTACTTATTCTTTCTAAGTTTCATTTATGTTTAGCGTTATTTAACTTATTATGTTTTCCCAATAAAAAAATTATTTTCAAAGAAAAACACAATCTTCTTGTTCTTATTTAAAACTAAGGAACAGCTGATGAAAATGAAGTCTTTAAAAAGCACTGACTTGAATTGATTGTGTTGTTTAAAAACGTATTTTTACAAGTATTTCCTAGATGCCATCTTTGATCCCAGATGTTAAACGCCCCGTTAAAAATATTTCAATTTATAAATGATTTGAAAATATTTCATAAATGCTCTGTGGTATACCTCACTTTACAGCCAGGTCCCATTGGTTGGGTGAATATCCCCATCTTTGACTACAAAGGCTATCTACGTACTGGCAACTGCCCACTGTACTGTTGGCTGTACCCGATTGACACAACCTCGAAAACATCGCAGAACTTCCTCAATCCTTTGGGAACGGTGGCGTCCACTGGCAACGAGAGCGGCCCGTGTATCATGATTAAGTTCACTGAATTTGCCCACCCGGTTGTGTTCCCGTCTGAGGAGAAGGTGCTGGAGTATGCGGCGCAAATGATCAAAGAGACAGACCCGTTGAAGCACCCGTACTTACGCAAAGGTGGGAAGCTACATCGACAACAAATCGAGGAGGTGATTCAACGTGATACGTTGTTACCGTTGTATGAAAAAGAAAAGGAACTTATGTGGCTCTTAAGGTTCATTATTTTTTTTTTTTTGTTTCGTTTTGTCAACACTGTCATTAGTCTCTTCCTTGATGGACTACATGCTTTTTTTATAAGCATAGACTTGATTTGGCCAGGGTCAAGTATTCTTAACTTTTAACTCCAATCAAGCTGAAATATTCTTAGCATATTCTTATTTATTCTACTTAAAATAGGTTTTATTCTTATTTTGACGTTTTTCTTCTATATGTTTTGATTGCGTATATATTTATAGAAGACATATTCTTAGAATATTCTTAAAAAAATGCCCATTTTCACCCTGCTATTCTTACAAAGCGTATTCTTTATAAAAATAAGCGTGTATGACTAATATCCATCCATTATTTGGATTTCTTACGTGATTTTGAGCATTTATATCTCTAACATGATATTTTCCCAGCATTTTATATTAGTTTTTTGTTGTTGTCATCGTTGCAGAATTGAGTGTTGCCATGACTACCCGCAATGCCTGCCGAAGCTTTTGCAGTGTGTGAAGTGGAACAGTAGAGAGAGTGTTGCTCAGGTTTTACATTATTTGCCTGATTTCAAAATATGTCCTAGATGGTGCATATACATTTTGTTTAATGTTAAAATGTTAAAACGCTAAATGTTACGATTTAGAAACTTAAACTCAAATTTAAACTTGAAGCAAGTTAATGTTGACATCTCTTCACTTGTTTTCAGCTTCACGCTATTTTGACAAGATGGCGGGCGGATCCCCTAGAAGTTGATGTTGCGCTTGACTTGTTGGATTATAAATTTCCCGACAACTTTGTTCGAACGCTGGCTGTGAAAGTGCTTGATAATTTAACGTTAGTTTATTGATTCGGAACTCTTAATTGCACAAAATTTTCAAGAAGCATTTATATAACGTAAACAGTATTAAATCTTATGACAATTTTTTTGTGTGTTTAGTGATGGTGAACTAGAGATGTATTTGCTGCAGTTGATTCAGGTACAATCTCCATAAACATAAATCACTCTTCCTTCACTGAAGTAAAAAATTTAGCGGGTACTTCCACAGAAGTGTTTCCATCTCTCTCTCTCAACCCTAACCTCAGAAACATGATATCACTTCACTGAGGTATAAAGTTGAGTGTGATACTTCCAGAGACTTTTAAAAGTGTTTCCATCTCTCTCTCAACACTAACCTCAGAAGAATGGTATCACTTCACTGAGGTATAAAGTTGAGTGTGGTACTTCCAGAGACTTTTAAAAGTGTTTTCATCTCTCTCTCAACCCTAACTTCAGAAACATGATATCACTTCACTGAGGTATAAAGTTGACATTCGGGAGTATTTTTATGTTGACATTTCCTTTTTAGGCTCTAAAATATGAATCCTACTTGGATTCCCCTCTTGCGAAATACCTTCTCAAAAGAGCCTTGAACAACAGACGCATTGGTCATTACTTGTTCTGGCATTTAAAGTATGACTTTTTGTGATTTGTAAATATGTCATAACAAAAACAGGAAAGCAATTCTCCCCCTGCATGGTTTGTTGTTCCTGTCCCTTTCTTTTTCCTGTATTGCTTTATTCCATTTTATGTGCGTGAGAGTGTAAAAACTTTGGCAAACAAAAGAAATTACAAAGAATTTGTTGCCCCAACGCACTATTTTCTAGCAAAAAATCTCGCCTTTGTGTACAAGTAGTGATATATATATATATGTGTGTGTGTGTGTGATGATTCTTGTTCTATTTGAAAGGGCGGAGGTAGGAAACCCTTACTGTACGTTGCAGTTTGGAATGTTGCTCGAGTTGTATTGCTACGGTAGTATTCAGCATATCGATGATCTCATGAAACAGGTGAGGGATTTTTTTCACGGATCAGGTTTAATCTTACTAAAATCACACTTTTTGCTGAAACAACGACAGGGGCAAGTAACGTATTTTCTTTCGAAAGTGAAACAGCGCTATTCACAGTTAAAGTGTTAGCAAATGAGAGATGTAATTCAAACATGGCAGTTAGGAGGTTAAAAATTTAATTCGTTGGTGTAAGTGTGTCCATTTTTACTCTTTGGTAGTCTTTAGAAAAGTCTTTGTTGATGTGAAATTTTTAGCTGCTATTAAAAAATGGATCATTTGTGACATTTTAAAATGAAAACGAGGCTTAGGTTCAGCTTCTTTTGTTAGTTATGGTTGAGTTGTCAATCATTTTATGAACTTCATTTGTTAGTTAATGTTGAGTTGTCAATCATTTTATGAACTTCTTTTGTTAGTTAAGATTGAGTTGTCAATCATTTTATGAACTTCTTTTGTTAGTTAAGATTGAGTTGTCAATCATTTTATGAACTTCTTTTGTTAGTTAAAGTTGAGTAGTCAATCATTTTATGAACTTCTTTTGTTAGTTAATGTTGAGTTGTCAATCATTTTATAAACTTCTTTTGTTAGTTAAGTTTGAGTTGTCAATCATTTTGTGAACTTCTTTTGTTAGTTAATGTTGAGTTGTCAATTATTTTATGAACTTCTTTTGTTAACAATGCTAACTAGGGAATTGCTAAAAAGTTTTGTTATCTCACAAGGATCAAAGTTCACAATTTTGAGTGAATAAAAATTTCTATCATGACTTTGTGAACATGTTTGATAATTTCTTAGAATGCTGCCATCAGCAAAATGAAAACTGTCACGGAATACCTACATCAATGTAGAGATCAGTCTGTAAGTATGCAAGATGGTTGTGGCTCATCCATCAAATATGTAGTTTTATTTTGTACACTTTTATAGTTTTTCTTAAGAATGATCTATACAAGCTTATCAATAGGTTGCGTGAATATCTGTAACGTGATTGGCCAATCACAAGATAATATATATCATATTTCGGAGTGTAAAATTCAATATTTTTTCTTGATTGGCTAAAAAGGAGTGCAAAATTCAATATTTTTTCTGATTGGTTAAAGCAACTATTCCCGGGATTCCTATTGGTTAAAAACAGAGTGCAAAATATGACCCGTGCGAATGTTAGAATAATGTAATCGTAAAATCATTGAGTTGTGACGACGTTCATGTTCACGCTCTCAAAACGTGTTATATAAGATATCATATAGACCTATTGATAAAGTAGTTATCGCGAAATACGCCCAGCCATTAATTTTAAAAATCCTGTCAATTTATACGATTGAGTTTGTAAGAAAATGGAGTAGCTATTCAAGTCTAAAAAAGATCTATGATAGAAACGCTAGGAAAATAGAACGCTCTTTTTCTCTATCAAACTTACCTAGCTTATTTAAATGCTGGCTCAAAACATTGTTTACCTGGTTTAATATAAATTGGGGAAACTGTTCATCATCACGCCTTTTGACATTTTATGTTTTTGCTCCCCTATTCAATGATTTAAGAATTGAAAGGAAACTATATGAGATTTTGGTGCTATAGCTCAGTGGATAAGTTCTTTGGTTCACGAAACCAAACGCGCCGGTTTGAATCCCATCTCCGGCAAATCTTTATTCCTGAGTTACAGTTGAGTTCCAGAGCGAAACTCGTTGCGTAATGCAAGTCTTGCTTAAATAGGTTAGTTGTCTAGTTGATGAGCGATTTTTGTAGGCACAAACGGGCATCCTAAGTACGCCAGGACTAACCAACAGGACACATAAGGATAACAGTATTTTATATACTGAAGTGTGATTATCCTGTATAAAAATTTGTAATAATAATAATAATAATAATAATGATTTAGTAGATTTTCAAGAGATGTTTTGGAATTTCTGTACAGAAAGAAGAAAAGAAGAAGTTGATGCATAATCTGTTCAAAGGTTCTAGCTACAAGAAGGCATTCACCGATCTAGTGTCACCACTTGACCCGAGCATCAAACTGAAATCTTTGAAGTAAGAGGTTTATTAATATTGTGTTTGTTTTCGAATGTGTATGTACGAGTAGATCTAAAGGGTTTTCGCAAATGATCTGACACTCAAAAGAATTTTTTCGGAATTTATGTAAATCGAAATCTGTCAGTTTTACCGTGTGTTACAAACCGCTATTAATTTAGCTACTGTATTCTAATCAATACTATCGTGTATTTTAATCAATATGATTTCCATATTTCCAGTTTTGAATTCGGCATTTTATCCCACATTTATTTAATATAACATATATTAACATTTTAAAAATAATTTAAGCAGCAATGACACAGTGGTCTAAGCGCTGCGCTCAGAATCAAGAGGTCCCTTGTTCGACTCCCACTTGGGTCGAATCTTGCCACATCCCTGGAAGTACTGCCAGTTTGTTTCTCTGTGAAGTGGCTTATTCTAGAGTTTCTAGGATTTGTTTCATGTTTCCGGGTTGGACTTTATACAACATCAAAATTTCCGTGGGTCCGGTGAAAAGTAGACCCAATAAACAGGACTCTGTTGAGTCATAGGCCCTGCCTCTCCTGTATATTTCATTTCTAACAAAAATAATTGTTTTGTTATCCCTAGGGTATTACAATTTGCATTAATAGGGTTGTTTCATCGCAAGACTATTTGGGTTTCTCATATTTGAACTAAAAAAAAATAATAAGAAGAAAAATAATTTCCGAACGATTACAAAGATGAGGGGACATAAATGCTTGCGAAAACTAATTTTTAAAAAAAAAACACACCAAAAGCAGTACATACAGAATCACGGTTTTATTTTCAGAATTGAGAAATGCAATTATATGGATTCGAAGAAGAAGCCATTGTGGCTTGTGTTTGAGAATATGGAAGAAGGTGCTGATGATGTCATCATTATTTTCAAAAATGGCGACGGTAAATTGTTGTTTTGGTGATATTTTTGTTTATAGTTGTAATTTTCCCAGGAGCTATATAAATACATAGAATAGGCTAAAGATATGTTTTCTACAATAGCGTACGTAAAATAAGATTTCTTTTTCTTTTGCAGAGTTACATCACAAATAGCGTTATAGTATATCACAATTATTTCCCATCATTGTTGAGAAAATTATGTTTAGAACAATCCCATGCTTGAACCAAAAATCTTTTAAAGGATATGTATAAGGTGTCCAAAAAAAGTGTAATTGTTCCCATGTGTTAACTAACTCATAAGTCGTCAAAGGTTGGATTGGCAATCCTTAGATTAGCCAATTCATTTTCAACTTTGCTAAATGCTGTTGGTGTTTCAGACCTTCGTCAGGACATGCTTACAGTCCTCTCTCTGAGAATCATGGACAACATCTGGAAGAAGGCAGGTTACGACTACGGGATGATACCATACAGGTGTCTTTCAACGGGTCCCATGGTTGGTCTCATCGAGGTTGTCATGGAGTCGGATACCTTGCGCAAGATACAAGCTGCCCGGGGGTCGTTGCTGGGGACCTTGAATAAAGACACTTTTTATCTATGGTTACAGGAGCAATGCCAAAACTCTCATGATCCAGAAAAGTAAGTAGATGGTTACTACTCGCTCATAAACCAATCACATGTAAGGTCCAGTCTTGTAAACCAATCACGTGCAAGGTCCTGTCTCATAAACCAATCACATGTAAGGTCCTATCTCATAAACCAATCACATGTAAGGTCTTGTCTCATAAACCAATCACGTGCAAGGTCCTGGCTCATGAACCAATCATGTTTTCAATTTGAAATTGTTTCTATTTGAATGCTTCAACTAACCATATGCCTGCTCCCTTCCACTTCAATAAAATATGTCTAATGGTAATTTTATAGAGGCAGTTTGGATGTAAACTTGAAAATGCGTGATATTTTACAATTAGGAAATCCGTGGGAAGTGGGATTCGTGCGTTTTAAAGTGTTCTATGCTACATAAACACAAATAAAGAAGATCAAATTAGTTTTCTAATGTCTAAGAAAGAGGAAACTCATGTCATAACTTCAAGAATTAATTACAAAATTGAAGTTGTATTATAAACTTGTATATATATGTTATCATAAAGTCAATACTTCATTTTTAATATCATATTTAAGAACTGTTCGCAACACTCGCGGGTCACTAACAAAAAGACATCATTGTTATAGGAAACTGTCTACGTTCATTGGTAACTTCACTCGCTCAGTAGTCGGTTATAGTGTCGCCACATACGTTTTGGGTGTGGGTGATCGACACAATGACAATATCATGATGAAGAAAGACTCTGGCCAGGTACGATAGTTGCCGTAGTTATAATAATCGCAAAAACCCCTTGGATTAGCCAATTCATTTTCAACCTTGTTAAACGTTCTTCTTTTTAAACATTATATTCATTGCTACATCCACACCTTCTTTGAGATCTTCCTTTCTAGTCACCCTTCTATGGGCGTCTACTAGAATCTTGCTGACTGCCTTGTCATTCTCTCTCTCTCTCATATTTTCTATTTATCGCTCACATTTCAGATGTTTCACATTGACTTTGGCCACTTTCTCGGCAACTTCAAAACAAAGTTCGGCTTCAAAAGAGAGCGCGTAAAATTCGTGCTGACGTCAGATATCGTACACGTCATCAGCAAAAAGATGAACATTGACGAGTGAGTCGAATTTCAATATTTTCTAAAAATGTTTGAGTTCGCCAAGGCAAAAATGCGAAACTATGATACATACTGTGTTAAGTTGTATCTTAGAGCAATGTTATTCTTATGAATACTTATGACATGTGTGTAGCTACTTTTGATAGAGAATTTAAACAAACACGGTGTAATGACTTTTTGACAAAATTAATCAGTCCCACAACACTCTCATATTCTTTAGTATTTATCCTATAAACATGAAACCCGTCGCCAATAATAATTAACTAATGAAAGACAGCAAAATTATTAATGTGCCTGCAGTCATTATGGAGTGATGTCATTTTTGTTAAGATTTAGAGCGCGTAAAATTCGTGCTGACGTCAGATATCGTCCACGTCATCAGCAAGAAGTGACGTCATTGTTGTTAAGACTTTTGACAATCATCTTTAAATTTTTTTAGTAACATTTTGAGAATGTTTGAGAAATAAATTTATAATCCCAAATGAAACAAAAACAGTTTTATTTTAGCAAGAATAAACAAAATTGCAGCTAAATACCATAAAATAAATGTTTACATTTTCGTAATGTGACGTCACGTTACGTCATTGAAAAATTGTCACGAAGGTTACCTTAAGAAAATATTAGTAAGAGTCATAAAGCTTCATAGCCTAGTTGTTTTAGTCAACCAAAATCCGGCGCCTCTGGCCTATTAGTCCCTCCTCCCCTCGGTCCACCTAGGATTCAGGCTTAGGAGTTTATTTGGTTATATGACAATTTTTCTTTCTTTCTTTGGACTTATAAAAGCAAATTATTCAATTATTTATAGGCACAATAAACCTGATTTAAAAAATGCCACCTTTACCTTTTTCTCTCCTATGCAGGTTTTTTTTCGTTGTATGTTTTCTTCTTCTTTTATTTCACTTTAAAATGCAGTTTTAAAGTGATGTGCATCGAGGCATTCAAGACGCTACGTAGTCGCGGCAACCTATTCATCACTATATTTGCCATGCTACTTTCGACCGGTATCCCAGAGTTGAGTCATCCGGATGATCTCGATTACTTACGTGACTCGCTTGCCCTGAGAAAAGACGAACCGGAAGCTGTTAAACACTTTGAGGCGTCATATAGGGAGGCGTACGCGAATCGCGCGTCTACTACTTTTAACTGGAGTTTACATAGTGTGGTACACCACTGGAACGACTAAAAGTTCATTGCATACATTTTATACTGCTATTGACATTTTTACTTGAAATTTCATAACATTGAATTGAAGATCTTTGAAAACTTTATTCATGCGTTTGCATTGTGTTTCCGCTCTGATTCTGAACATTATTAACAGTCTATTATTTAAACATCCTTTTCGCTCAGTATATCATCTGATTTGTAGCCTATATTTCTTTCTCTATTTTTATCTATCAATGTTGTATGTTTTTGTATTATTTCTCTATTTCGTAATGTTATATTTTATATAGCCTATTATAGTCGCCAATGCTATGTTATTCGCACAAATAATCTCGCCCTAAAATTTCCAAACTTTTTTAGTAGGGGACGTGTATACACGCGTTTACAGTCTCAGTTCCGGTCTTTGTTTTTATGCAAAATCTATTTTTCAGCTCATTTTGCGACCAAAATTTCGAACAAACTCAACAATCATATTGCGAATTGGTCAAAATTTTGTCTAGAAAACAATAGAAAAGGTTAATAATGCAGACCGGAACTGACACTGTAAACGCATGTATTGGTGTTTTTAACACGCGACATGCATTTTTTTTGAGTGAAGTGAATTGTAAAGAATTTCTAGAGAATAAGTAAATTCGAGCGAGTGTTTTTTTGTCTTAATAAAAGTTAACCACACTGAATCAAATCCTTATTTCCTCTGTTTTTGTGTGTTTGATGGGTGGAAGAAGACTTATATCCACGCGAAATGAAAAATTTCGAGCAACCGCAAAGTTAAACCCACAAAAGGTAAATAAACTTCAGTTCAAAATGATTTATGAAGTTTGTATATAATAGTATATATTTTTTCACGATTATCATTTTTAATCTTTAAAAACAGGGCTTTGTGATAAAACTAAATCAGTTAAGTCCCTACTTCTCACTAATTTCCAACACTCCTTGAAACCAACTCGCTTTTTAACGTGTTTAGCAAGCTATATCTTTGTTACTGTTATTTATATTATATGCATAATAGTGTGTATTTTATCAAATTAAGATGCAGTTTAATAATTTAAAGTTTTCCTTAAAACAATATAGTGCAACAATACAACATTCTCGAGTATGGAATAAGCGACCATGGACGTTTATTATTCCGAAAAATAAAATCCAACCTGGACACTCTTATTTGATCCTGGACGTTTATCAATCTCTGCAAAAAATTCCAAGATTCGTTTATTTCATCATGGACGTTTATTTGATTTTTCCGAAAGTTAAAAAAATGTAGTGGCGTTTGGCCAAAATACTTACCGTTGCGTTACGTAACAAACTTTCAAATATTCGTATAAATTGTTCATTAGTTTGAAGTAATATTAGATGTATTGTTTATCTATTTTTAGCAATTATTAAGAAACTTTCAAAATAAGTTGATACAGGTGACTCCAGGATTATAAAACGTTTTTTAAGGACAATTTAGGGTGGCCGTTTATTCCATGGTGGACGCTTATGAACTTTCAACAAATTTTCCAGGGTGGACGTTTATTCTATCATGGTCGCTTATTCCATACTCGAGAGTAGTGCTATAGTTTATTGAGAAAATAAATATATTGTTTTTTTAAGAAAAACTTTAAAGTGTGTATTTTATTTTTAACTTGCTAGTAAAATATATGAAATGAAAAGAGCGTTTTTTGTGCGAAGGATTAAGAGTTCGATTGTTTGTCTATGCTTGCGCCTGATCGCCCAAGTAGCTACGTACACCCACGGAGAATCAGAAATCGTTCGAGTTAAGGAGAGTTCGAGTAATAGAGAGTTAGTTTTTATGAGAGATTATTAGCAAATTTCCACCGTGCCAGCAAAATTGTTCGAGTTATGGACCAATTTAATTGCTTATCGCGTCACGTCTTTCGACCACATGGGCGAAGATTTTCAAAATATCTTAACAAGTTACGTCTTTTGCAATAACTATTAAGATTCTTCGTTAGTTGCCGTCATATTTGTTTGTCGGATGATTTCTTCGTTAGTTGCCGTCATATTTGTAATATCTTTGTCGGATGATTTCTTCGTTAGTTACCGTCATATTTGTTCGTCGGATGATTTCTTCGTTAGTTGCCGTCATATTTGTAACATCTTCGTCGGATGTTTTCCTTAAGGTTCTTCAACCTTCTACAGATTCTTGTTTGATTTTCGCTTGTAAAGTTCCAACAACCAATTCAGAAACAACTTGGTGTATGGATACAAAATTATACAATCGGTACTAACTGTTTTCGAATTTAAGCTTAAACGACGAGGCAACATCGAATATGAAAATTCTTAATTATGAGAATGAGTTTTTTTGAATTTTCTATTTTCTCAAATCTTGGATTTTCTCAAACCTTGGATTTTCTCAAACCAAAGTCTTTAAACTTTTCCCTTAAACTTCAACTTTGAATTGCTTCAATGTAAATATAGGGGTTTGATGATAAGGTCAATTGACTTTCTATGAGCCCCTGACCATTTGAAGAATATTTATTAGATCATTATTTGTGTTTTTTGATGCTTTGTAAATATCTTTAATTGGTTTAAATAAATTATAATGAATAAATGAATATCTCAATCTTTCTTTAAAAACCTATCTCCAAAGACTTTCTCCATGGTTAGGTAGGGGCAGATCAAAAAAATATTCAATGAAAATTCTATATTTATTTTCACTTGTGTGAAATACACCCCAAGAGTGGAAACTTGAAAAAGCTGCCGGTTTTATATAGCATACTCCACTGATGTTGGTCGCACTTGTACACCTTCGGAATGCTTCCCTCGAAGTAACCATGGTTGCACTTGATGATGCACAAACTACGATCTTCTATTTTATGCGGTACCGTGCAATACCACCGGCCGTTTTTCGGGGACGGTAATGGCGGGCAATGATCTGGTGTCGCCATTATGAAGTTACTATTTCCTAGAAATAATACAAAATTTTAGAATGCCGGTATATTAAAGGATTCGTTTTGTTCAATTATCGTCCGCTAAAAATTAAATCAATGTATGCTGAAATCTTGATTCGTGCTTATTAAAATGACTCTAAGTTAGAAATGCATGAAAGTAGAATTTTTATGCGTATGAACATTAAATCGCTTATTGAGACAAACCAGGAACAGAGTTTTCGCAGCGTAAGAACGATTTGAGTGTGTACTATTTCTTTGAGTTTACGCAGCGTAAGAACGATTTGAGTGCGTACTATTTCTTTGAGTTTACGCAGCGTAAGAACGATTTGAGTGCGTACTATTTCTTTGAGTTTACACAGCGAAAGAACAATTTGAGTGCGTACTATTTCTTTGCATTTTGCAGCGTAAGAACGATTTGAGTGCGTACGTAACGTTTTTCACTTACTTGTTTCTGCCATCTTCCATATTGTTTCAGCGGAAATTACCAAACAACTTAAAGTTATTACTAGTGCTGCAAACATTTTGGAGCTTTCTTTCAACTGTAAGCCCTTTTTCGATTATATACATTTAAACGGTTTTACTTGGTATGAAAATATCTTAACTTGGCACTACAATGACCATATTTGGTAGCGTGGAAAATTGTACGTTGTTGTCATTGAAAGCCAGATTGTTTAATGTGAGCTATTGAAAGGCACTATCTTTTAACTGACATGAATTGAAGCTTTCTTTCGTAACATCTGATTTCAACATGGCGTCATTGATGAAAATGTTTTTGTGCGCGCTTTTTCAACTTGTGAGTTGCTCGTGTAAAATTATGACGCACGCAAACAAATGATTTCGTAATACGTATTAAACGAACAAGGGCGCATGTATTCATTCAACTATATAGCTGCTAACAGATGTTTCTAATCTTTAAATATTGTTGGTGAGAGGTGAAAAGACATATTTTTCATGAAATGATGTCTTGAAATTTCATGTATTTCAAAAATGAAAGTGATATATTTTAATACAATGCACAAGAACAAATCGTCACTTGCACTGAAAGACTTACACATTAGATTAAACTTTTTTTGACCGATTTTCAAATTGCAACTTCTCTTTTTTGCATATTAGTTTGTAATTTGTAAAATCGGTTTTTGATATTGAGTTTTTATTCGTTGAAATGGTTATTAACGTCATGGAAACAAATTTTGTTGTCAGTCCAGGAATTAGCGGAAATTCATGTGGACCACTCATTCATTCAAACCTCTCACTCGTGACTCGCCCGTCACTCGTCCCTCACTTATTCTTCACTCGTCCGTTACTTGTCCCTCACCCGTCCGTCACTCATTCCTCACTCGTCCGTTACTCGTCCCTCACCCGTCGTCACTCATTCCTCACTCGCCCGTCGCTCGTCCGTCACTTTTCCGTCACTCATTCCTCACTCGTCCGTTACTTGTTCCTCACCTGTCCGTCACTCATTCCTCACTCGTCCCTCTCTATATAAAACACAAGATGTAATTTGGTATTGTAAAAACATCACACATATAATCTCAGGGTTGTCCCCGACACTGTAATTCATTTATTTCGTTGTAATGAGCTTTGTCAGTATTTATATTGAGTTTTGTCAATATTTATAGTGAGCTTTGCCAGTATTTATAGTATATAAGCTTTGTTAGTATCTATAATGAGCTTTGTCAGTATTTATAATGAGCTTTGTCAGTATTTATAATGAGCTTTGTCAGTATTTATAATGAGCTTTGTCAGTATTTATAATGAGCTTTGTCAGTCACATAATAAGTTTTGTCAGTATTTATAATGAGTTTTGTCAGTATTGATAATAAGCTTTGTCAGTATTTATAATGAGCTTTGTCAGTCATATAATAAGTTTTGTCAGTATTTATAATGAGTTTTGTCAGTATTGATAATAAGCTTTGTCAGTATTTATAATGAGCTTTGTCAGTCATATATTGAGTTTTGTCAGTATTTATAATGAGCTTTGTCAGTATTGATAATAAGCTTTGTCAGTATTGATAATAAGCTTTGTCAGTATTTATAATGAGCTTTGTCAGTCATATATTGAGTTTTGTCAGTATTTATAATGAGCTTTGTCAGTATTGATAATAAGCTTTGTCAGTATTTATAATGAGCTTTGTCAGTCATATAATAAGTTTTGTCAGTATTTATAATGAGTTTTGTCAGTATTGATAATAAGCTTTGTCAGTATTTATAATGAGCTTTGTCAGTCATATATTGAGTTTTGTCAGTATTTATAATGAGCTTTGTCAGTATTGATAATAAGCTTTGTCAGTATTGATAATAAGCTTTGTCAGTATTTATAATGAGCTTTGTCAGTCATATATTGAGTTTTGTCAGTATTTATAATGAGCTTTGTCAGTATTTATAATGAGTTTTGTCAGTATTTATAATGAGCTTTGTCAGTATTTATAATGAGTTTTGTCAGTATTGATAATGAGCTTTGTCAGTATTTATAATGAGCTTTGTCAGTATTTATAATGAGCTTTGTCAGTCACATAATAAGTTTTGTCAGTATTTATAATGAGTTTTGTCAGTATTGATAATGAGCTTTGTCAGTATTTATAATGAGCTTTGTCAGTATTTATAATGAGCTTTGTCAGTCACATAATAAGTTTTGTCAGTATTTATAATGAGTTTTGTCAGTATTGATAATAAGCTTTGTCAGTATTTATATTGAGTTTTGTCAGTATTTATAATGAGCTTTGTCAGTCATATATTGAGTTTTGTCAGTATTTATAATGAGCTTTGTCAGTATTTATAATGAGTTTTGTCAGTATTGATAATGAGCTTTGTCAGTATTTATAATGAGCTTTGTCAGTATTTATAATGAGCTTTGTCAGTCACATAATAAGTTTTGTCAGTATTTATAATGAGTTTTGTCAGTATTGATAATGAGCTTTGTCAGTATTTATAATGAGCTTTGTCAGTCATATAATAAGTTTTGTCAGTATTTATAATGAGTTTTGTCAGTATTGATAATGAGCTTTGTCAGTATTTATAATGAGTTTTGTCAGTATTGATAATGAGCTTTGTCAGTATTTATAATGAGCTTTGTCAGTATTTATAATGAGCTTTGTCAGTCACATAATAAGTTTTGTCAGTATTTATAATGAGTTTTGTCAGTATTGATAATGAGCTTTGTCAGTATTTATAATGAGCTTTGTCAGTCATATAATAAGTTTTGTCAGTATTTATAATGAGTTTTGTCAGTATTGATAATGAGCTTTGTCAGTATTTATAATGAGCTTTGTCAGTCATATAATAAGTTTTGTCAGTATTTATAATGAGCTTTGTCAGTATTTATAATGAGCTTTGTCAGTCATATAATGAGTTTTGTCAGTATTTATAATGAGCTTTGTCAGTATTTATAATGAGCTTTGTCAGTCATATAATGAGCTTTGTTAGTATTTATAATGAGCTTTGTCAGTATTTATATTGAGTTTTGTCAGTATTTATAATAAGTTATATTGAATAAATGCCTTGCCTTGCGAATATAGTTTGATGACAGAAAACAGTAAATAGAAAAAAAGTATTTTGAAATGAAATTGTCTAGACACATCGCTGTATTTAGTCTCTCTTGTAAGTCAAGAGGCTGTTTTGATAGTAATGTTTTAATCTGTATTTGAAATTTAACGTTTGTCTCTTTCTTACAATGAGTGCATTACTAAATACAGTTTATATAGCCGCGTGTGCTGAAATTGTAACGATAAAAGACGTAATTGCAACAAAATTGTAACGATAAAAGACGTAATTGCAACGAAATTGTAACGATAAAAGACGTAATTGGAACAAAATTGTAACGATAAAAGACGGTTCTAAACAAATCCAATCAAACGGTCTTCTACGAGTACCGCAGTTGTATGTACAAAACTTATATATGTATATGCAATTGGAAAATAAATTAAAAAAAAAAAAAAAAATTGTAACTTCATGACAACGAGATGATTTTGCTGCATGCATGTTTGACATGTGTAGGCGATAATTTGCCGAACGGAGTGAGAAGTTCCCAATTCTCGACCATTCATTTATGGTTGATAAATCAAATTTTACTGGTTGTTCAAAGGAAGTAATGATTTATTGTTTTCTCAACGAAAATACATCAACATACACATAAAATCTATCGCCCCATTAAATAGAAAACAAACTCCATCTTGGCTTTACAGGCCGTTTATTAAACGGCACTTTTCGTCAGGATAGTCTTTCGTCATTACGCCTACATTTGGAAAGGTTGACCACACTCCTTTATCGCAGTTGTAGAGTTGAATTTTCTTTTCCAAATAATATCCTTTGTCGCATTGCAGCATGCACAGCCGTCTCCCATCTGTTTTCTTGTTTATGGTACACACCCAGCAACCGTTTGTTGGTTTCTTTAGTTTAGGACATAGATTAGGCAACTCCTTACTTAGCTTCCAACCCTCTAAAAACAAAGCAAAGTTTATTATATAGTAACTGTTATTTATATGGTTCATTTGTCAAATCGCTTAAAAATGTCAGGGTATAATTACTATAGATTTGTTTTTTAACAAAATGATAAATTCGAAGCAAATTGGTTAGTATCCTTTGGACTTGTTGCAATTTCTGACTTGTTGCAATTTTATTTTAAAGTTGAAGTGTAAATTATATTCTAATAAAATATTTAATAAATAAAATTAATAATATATAATAATTATTATAATTATTTAATAACATATTAGTATATATTAACATATTAACGTTGAATTATGTACGAAATTCTCACTTAACCGACTTTAAGTATCTATCGCCTCACCCAGCAAGTCATCGTCGCATGCATGGATCATTGGTGCAATAAAGATTATCAACACAAATACAATCATCTTGTTCATCCGAGGTATATACGCAAGCATAATGGTTTAAGGAATGGAAAAAGGGTTTATATAGACATTTCGGACAGCACCTGCGGTTATGTCCACTAAGTGGCAATATGTTTTTACATGTCAAAACGCTTTCAGCAATTTCCCATGCGTTTAAAGTGGTGTACCATCGACGATTACGTTATTTTATTTATAGACCCGCGAATGAAAAAGTTAAAAAAGCTTAATCCGGTTTTTGGTTGAACCTTATATTATAACATTTATTGGAACTGTTTAAAGTTCGTATTACCAATATTATTTCTAACATCAACATTGGAATGATTCCAATAGCGTCCTGAACATTCAAATGGCATGCCATAACCATTGCATCAAAATAAACATTCATTTTGGGACATTCGTGACGGAATTTTCGCGGTCTTTAATGTAAATATTTTTCACAAACAATGTTTCGAAGTATAGGCAACATAAATATATATATACGACGATTAACCTTAGGACTCTTAGAATACTTTACACCGCAACTTAAAGTTGATAAATATTGTCGTTATTTCGTTTGCAGAATCTTCTTGTAGACCTCCCAAGCCTCCTCCCACGCCTCAATCACATCTAGGGCCCTTAAAATCTTGGTGGAATTTAAATCCTGTAAATTGAAGTTTAAAATGGCAATCCAGCGATTAACAGAGATTAATCAGATTTTTGTGAAGTAAAATGGTGGAATTGTTTCTGTGTGCTCGAATAAATATTTGTTAATTTTTTCTGTAATCGCTAAAAATTATTATTAACTGAATATAACCAAATACAGTATTGTATCTTGGTATCTCGGTAAATATACTCAGTGTTATACGCCTCTAACAAGCTAGATACCAAGGACTCAACTAGCTACTTTTAAAAGTAAATTGACAAAATGACGAAGAAGCCATTAACGTATTATCTGTATTATTATCTGTAGGAATTTCGTATAATTGTAGCCGCGTGGCTAAACAAAGATTTCTGTCTGTGTTTCTAAGAGAAAAATATTATTTTATAAATAGTACACACAAATAAAGTTTCTTTTTCTTTTCGCCAAACGATAGGAAATGTTTTCTATGACTTTTGGCAATTTCGTTTTCTAGTTGGTTTTCTTGCAGGTCTAATTTTGTTGCATAGGTTTAGCTTCTCACTGCACAGACACCCACTTTCCCATCTATTGGATACCATGGTTACAACCACCTTCCTTTTGAGTAAAAAATATTTTCACTATAAGTTTTATCACAGTGCTATTTATTACGTTTAAAATTATTCTATATATCATACTATTTCAAGATCACCAGACGGACGATGGGCCTGCAAATGACCTGTTTTTTTTGTTATTTTAGTCGAATTAACCGTAATGTTGGTAACGGGCGTAAAGAAGGGTGTCTATCCCCTTTTCGTTAGCGCAAGATACTCAAACGAATAAGCTGTACAGAAATATCTCCATAGAAACAGACTTCTTTTATAAGACATTTTCATCTTTTTCTAAACTAAGTTTGTCTTGGCATTTGGCGCTACTTAATGTTATTATTTGAGATGGGTTGAGATGTAAATATAAATGTTGCAATGCGCGAAGATTATATAAATATATGGTTATTGAAGAATTAGATACATGTCAGTGCATAACGCCCATCAATGTCAGTGCCTAACCCCCGCTAATGTCAGTGCCAAACGCCCTCCAATATCAGTGCTTAACCTTCGCCAATATTTTTAACCAACGTCAGTGTGTAATACCCTCCAATGTCAGTTCCTAACGCCCTCCAATGTTAGTCCCTAACGCCCGCCAATGTCAGTCCCTAACGCCCTCTAATGTCGATAGAATTTCTAAAATTGTGTTCATGTTCCGGGAATTTAGCGTAAATTTAGAAGTTGGACATTAAATCTGTTAGTCATTTATTTTGCTGGTCACAGTCAACTTTCTTTTTCTCAAAATAGCGGTGACACTTTGATGGTGTTTTCTAGATGTTTATATCTGCAACAACATGATTTGCTGTTATTATACAAGAGTGGCGGTTGATCATTTCGGATGTTGTTGCAGTGTAAAGAAGTGCTTCTACGTGCAATATATCTGGCGCATGCGCAATGGTAATGACGTCCGGTTCTTAACCGAAAAGTTCTAGGTTCAAGACCATGCTATCACAAAGTTGTTTAGTGAGCGGTTATAAATAAACAACGCCGTATTTCATCAAAGATAACCGTTGCACAAATGGGAGCAATTAAATATACTAAAACTCCGGGTCGAGGTTTTTATGATAATGCTTAATGAGCGTTCTGGAAGCCTTGTTAAAACAATAACAAATAAAACAAATAACTTTCGCTCGTGCTACGCTAAAACCGGTACCCTAGAACATTACCTGGCACCTAGTGATTTTGTATGTTTTAACGGAGGTTCACCACAAGTTCACGAGGAGTAAAATACAGTAACAGCAGAATACGATACACCCAATATATTTTAGTTTGAAATTTCCAAGTTTTATAACTTCATTTTTCTTATTTTTTTGTGAAAAATGGTGGTTCTAATGTAAAAGTACAGTATCGACTAGAAATACTATGGTTACAGCACCAGGCAATTATGGTTAACTCGTTTTCGTCGAGGCGCCTCTTTTACTAAGCAAACAGTTTTTCTCTCATTTACTTACCTACCTACTTACCTATTTACATTAACTTCACACCTCTGACATAACTATTTTAACGATCTTTTAACGATCTACTTTGATGTAGCGCTAAATATATTTACTGCCAAACTTGTACACAAGTGAAATCACATTTCGAGCAGATTAAAATGCTTCTATGTTAGATATGCACGAAAAAGTAGATATTTTATGTATATATTTTAATGACATGAGCATCCAGGGAATTAAACGTGATTTCTTAAACAAAAGAAATCTATAGAATGTAACTAATTGTATCTACTTTTTGTGTTTGTGTAACAAAGAAACATTTTAACGTGCACGAATTACAATTCCGCGGCATTTTCTGAAACGGGCCGCAAAAATTATGAAAGCCAATGGTAACATTTCGTTACCTTGTTAAAATCTCAAATGATTTTTACCTTCTACCAATTAGATACCTTTCAAACACTAGTTACAACGCAAGCTTATCCAAATATATACAACAAATAATTTATTTAATGTTCCGTGATGGTATTAAGTCGGCAGGAAACTCAAAGAAAACTTTAAGGAGTCTTATCATAGAGTACATTATTTCAAGTTTAGCAAAGATTTACGTAAAATATATAAAACTTATACTTTATTTACGTACTTTATTAGATATAGTTTAACAACAAAGTACAAATATAAAAAGAAGTTGGCGTAACATTTCCAATGTTTACTGTTGTTTAATTGTTAGGGACAATTCATTGTTAGCATGTAGTGAGGACTGCGCAGAGCCATTAAGGTTTGTTTCGGCTCACGGATATTTAAGTATGTACTATCCGTCAAAAATAGTATGAGAAAGAAGAAAACACGAAGACATGCACGCACAAACACCCGTAAACATACATACTAAAAATCCGCTACAAAAAGATTTTAGCTGATTCTCCAACAGATTCTTTTTTAACAATTTCAAAATTGAATCATTATTATTTGTGATATAAAAAGATATTTCATTTAAAAAACTATTCCATAAAAAGGACCTCCGAAAGGGAATTGTGTAGCTCAAAACAGAATGTTTTGCGAGGTACTTGTGGTTAATAACCATAGCTAATAGCTGTCAATCAAACTACATGCATGCTTTTGTTTACTGAATAAACGTCTTAATTTTGTTTTAGGAACGTTTGGCCACGTAATGTTTGTATAGAATAAGTATGTTTGGATGAGCGAGTAATACAAGTATGTTTGGATGAGCGAGTAAAATAAGTATGTTTGGATGAGCGAGTAAAGTATTATGTTATTAATTTTATTTTTTTTATCTTATTAATATGTTTGTCTCACGTGACACATTCGACTAAGATTACACCAATAACTTAAAGTGGTCTGAGAATGGAGCCTTGTGGTACACGACCACACGTAACTATGTATAGTTTTAGGTTTATAATTATTTAATGATTATTTGCAATTACTCAAGTAACTTCTATCCCAGTTTAAATTAATAGGCCATTCCTCTCATTACGTCATTCGGCCGTGAGCGCGCAATGCATTCTGTTACTTGTAGTTAAACATGGGAACGGTCTATTCCTTTCACTCCGTAATCGCAGTTTTAGAATCGTTTGCTCAACCGTATCGAACAAAAACACTTTCGATAGATCCACAACACCCCAAATGTGGATTTGTTCAACAAGAATTATTTACTATATTCATCCACCAATTCAAAGATGGCGTGCTCTGTTGAAAGGGGCGGGCGGAAGGGCGGAGGGCGGCATCCAAATTGTTGTTTAAACACAAGATTATTGGTTTCTAAAAATGTTTAAAGTCAATGTTTAATGCATAATTTTTCTAATTGTTTTGAAAAGCAGGAAGTACAGATATACGCCGATAAAAGACGATTTTTGTCGTCGCTTTTATAAATACAGGCACGGCGCTACGTTTTTGAAAGTGAGGAAGCTGAATGTGGAAATACCGAAATTCCATCCCTCCATAGCTGTAAATCTGCGATCACATGCGCAGTTGCACGTGACAATTTGCATGTGCAAACTCTATTTCTGGAAAACGAATTACTTATTTGATGAATTGAATTGCTGATCTATATATGGTGTGATTTATTACCTTATTCGTACAAATTTTGGCGTGGATTTAATTTGGCGATGAACCAAAATGTTTTTTTGGCGTAGATTTAATTTGGCTTAGCAGTTGATTGTAGTTAAACCAATTTTATTTGGGGATAGGAAAAAGAAAGACTGGTGACGTAGCAATGTAAACAATCAAATGAAACATTGAAACAAAAGATAAAAAACAATTACAAAACTAATTTAGGCGTAATTTCTCATGGTTTTAATTTGGCGATAGAAGAAATATTTTAAGTTTGGCGTGGACTTAATTTGGCGATTTCAGACCAAATTTGCCAATTTCGCCAAATTGTCTCGACGCCAATATTTGTACGAATAAGGTAGATAAATAATGCTGTTTTTTCTTAAATATTTTATCGTTATAAATTAAATAAAGTTACTTTGTTATCAATCATATATTTTTGCTATTGTCAAGTGGAAAAATGAAGGAAGACAAATCAGTTTTTTGTAGAGAATAGCATGAGCATTGAAGACACGACTTTTAATAGAACTATTATAAGACCAGAAATAATAAAAATAGAAAGAGAAACACGTTCTTTATTGTCCTTTAGAAATTTCTGCTACCACGTTTTAATTCATACTGACTCTTCAATTTCTTATTATTTTTGCTATTATTGGAATCTTCAAACACACAACCACTCAAACCATGATAAATCTACTAAATAGAAGACACCCGTGCAGTTATTCAAAGAACGACGACAAAGCAAACAAATAAAAACAGTACTTAGGAAAAAAGTAGGGGGGCTTCAGCTATTTTACTCCTTGGTTAAAAAATGAACCAAATATACAGATCAAAAGTTTTGTTAATTCTTCGTAACACCTTTATACAACATTTGCATCATTGGTATCGATAGGACTTTTGTTAATTGTTAAGGTTTTGATGCTGACTCTAATTCATTTTTATGGAAGAGATTCTTTGGTATCAGTCATCTATATATCTAATCTCTATGTATATAATATATTTGTTTTATTAAGGAACATTTTTCATAAATATAAAAAAGACGAAAACGCGTTGTTTACGCGTTGTGTGCGCGTTGTTTGCGCGTTGTTTGCGCGTTGTTTGCGCGTTGTGGAATCTCCAAAAAACTCCAATTTATTTTGCGGAGCGCGTTTTTATTTTGAATTGACTTTTTTTTGTTGAAGGGCATACTTATTATGATCGCCAAATTCCTCTCGAATATTTGCGGTAGTTATGTATAGAGGGAAAAGGTGTTTCGAACATTAAAAGAATATTCAAAAACGAAAAACAAAATTATTTAGAAAGTTAATAAAAGTTTAAAAAACGGAAAACAATATTGTTTCGAACCGTCAGTTTCGAATCTTCAATTTCGCAACACCTTTATACAACATTATTGGTATCGATGGTACGGCAGTTTCGAACGTAGTGGAATCACAGGGAAATGTTCACTTGCGTCACTGCATATTCTTTGCTGTTTTATTACGGTTAGTGATAATTTAAGAACTTAAATGCTATTATTATTAACGCGAGTTGGTTTTGTAATTTGATCCAATACTATTTTATTAGATATTATTTCCATTGTAGATCGCCAGCGAGATAAACAAGCTGACACAATGGTTGCTAAAAATCTATTGACGTAATTACTGTGTTCGAACACACGTCCACTTGATGGCCGGTAGTAAATGTCAACCACAATGTTTTTCGAAATATTTTTAGAAATTTCTACAGCAAGCGATTCGTTCGCGTCACTGTTGAAATTTAGTAAATTCGCGTAAAATTTGAAATTCTAAAATTTGGCGGTATAACATGAAAACCTATTAAACATATTACTTAGATATTTATTATTCATCCGAGCGCTTATTTTATGTCCCCTGCGGCCCGTTGCACATGACGTAGTCTCTACAATACACTTTACAACATGCGCAATGATATTTACGCGCGCGCGACGTTTCACTTTCATGATCTGTCTTAGACAAATTTCCGATACCGAAAGACTGTTATTCTCAAATTTTGAAGCAAAATGCCTGTGGTAGTGTTCTTTCGGGTGCCGTCAGAAAATGATTTTGATCACCCATGATCACCCAAAAATAAATACCCGAGACCGAAAAGGTTTTATTTCGGTATTCCTGCCGTTAGAAAATACTAATAATCCATCTTCGGATCCGGTATACTGGTTTACTATGATCAAGCGAGAAATGTTTTTGCTGAAATATGTGCGCGTGCTCGTTTAATGACGGCCCTCATTTTTTAAAAGCTATGATTGTCTCAACAGTTCTTGAACAAACTCGTCTGGCGTTAGAATACAATTCTACTGAGGAATTAACTAATTTTTTCGATGAAGAATCGATGGTTCAGAACAATTGTTCTCTTAACTTGCTTTTAAAAGACTTTCTTCTAAAGTGGGCACTGCTGTTCTTCCAAGACATAGAAATGCTGAGATGTTCCTCCCTGCAGAAAATCTAAAGAAGTTCAAAGCTCTAAGGTAATTTTTATAACGATATGTTTATTAGTGTACTATCAAGGAGTTATTATTTGTTTGCCAAACAGTTTAGCTTAGTTTTTACAAGGTTTTCTCCAAGTGGCCCAATCTACTATTTTTTTACTATCTAAAGCGCTTTCATTCTCGCACCAAGTTTCCGTATACATGTTATTTGCGAGCAACAGTTACACACGTTAATTATCGGACACATTGTGGATACAGAAATATTCCAGGAACGAAGATAATTCATTTGAGGGTTCAAGAAATTCAGAGAACAGGGAACAGTTTGTAGTTTAAACTCAAAAACTGAATTGAAAATTTTAGAAGTCCATCCTACTATAATGGAGGAAAAACCTAAGCTTGTTTGTTTGTTTGTTGTCCGCCAATCACGCCCAAACGCTAGACCAATTGGAACCAAACTTTCAGAGTATGATTGTGATGCCCCTGGGATGGTTTTTAGCCAAAGATATTTTTTGACAAGTTTATACATACATACAGAATTCCTCAATTATCATATTATTGTTAACGTCCGTAGGACGGGTTCATTGCTTGTAAGAATACACTCCTTTTTTATAAGAATACGCTTTGTAAGAATAGCAGGGTGAAAATGGGCATTTTTTGAAGAATATTCTAAGAATATACCCAGGGTAAGAATTCTGCTGTATTGGGGAATACTTTGCCGAAATATAGCTGAAGGTGTGCAATGTTTTCTTATGTATACGCGATCAAAACATGTACGTACGCACAAGTATAAAAGAAAAGACTTCATTAAGAAATTTTTAAAAATAAGATTAGGGTTCATTGCTTGTGGTTAATAATAATTAAATTATAAATTATTATAGCTATAAATCATTGTTTGTTATTAATATTTATAATTATTAATAAACAAAAACATCTGTATTAGTTTTGATTTTTTTGCGACTCTTAACGTATACCTAGCATTTATCTTGTAAAATGAAAGAGTAACTTGAATTTGGTCTTCATGAAAGGTTGTAAGTTAAGCAATAACTCTCTGGAAGACCTGTTGTCTTTATATATATAGATCATGTTTTATCTTGATTATTATAATTTTTTAGTAAAACGAGAATGTAAGAACACGCAAAAACCCAGCTGAAAACAGACCAACTCATTGAGGTAGGCCAAAGTCAGTACGGATCCAGGCGAACATTGACCAAGTGAGGGAGTCAGTTGTAAGTAAGGTCATGAATGTTGGAAATAGCGAAATAAACGTAACATAGCGTCACGTCTGATCAGAGCAATATTGAACCCTTCAAGTAACATAGCGTCACGTCTGATCAGAGCAGTATTGAACCCTTCAAGTAACATAGCGTCACGTCTGATCAGAGCAATATTGAACCCTTCAAAACAAGATATCGTTGAAATTAGAAAC
Source organism: Candelabrum cocksii (assembly GCA_963930725.1). Classification (NCBI taxonomy): domain Eukaryota; kingdom Metazoa; phylum Cnidaria; class Hydrozoa; order Anthoathecata; family Candelabridae; genus Candelabrum; species Candelabrum cocksii. The sequence goes on along the minus strand of OZ005677.1, from coordinate 902,089 downwards.
CTCATCCATTGCATGTTCTTGATACTTGATTCTTATAATTACCCTTCCAGTGGAATTGTATATGAGTCCAGCACGTTAAAATAATATAATTAACCAGTCTAAAGTTGTTAACATAACAGAAAATTGATATTTAAGCCAAGTGACATTTAGTCCATCAAAAGGGTGGAAAATCATTGAGCACATCAGTCATGTATAGAACTCTAGAGGTTGGGAAAACCATTAAAATCATTGAGCACACCAGTCATGTATAAAACTCTAGAGGTTGGGAAAACCATTAAAATCATTGAGCACACCAGTCATGTATAAAACTCTAGAGGTAGGGAAAACCATTAAAATTAGGCAAACACCGTTTTCAAAACCCAATAAGTAATCTTTTTGAGCAAATCAGCTATGAAATTATGAACTCAATGAGAACTACGGAGAGAATGGAAATAATATCGCAAGTGGGATGGAAGAACTATATTCGTATGAACCTTGATATGATTTGTATTTTTTCCATTTAGTGGTTTTTTATAACCACGTGCCCCTCCACCTATACGGTCCCCCAAAAAACAAAAGAGTACGGACAAAAAAGTTAATGTTATCTAGATGCTAGATAAAAACCGGTTTCAAAATTTTGATAATAAATATACATACAAACTATCGAAACAAAAAACGTTTTTATTTCACATAAGCATTTCCAGTGAGTGAGTAATCCAATTCAATAAAGTCGAACTTTTAGGATTTGAGTAAGTGACAATTAATTAGAGACGATGTGCAGCGAAATATTATGTTATTTCGGCACAAATTTCGTGTTTTTGTTAGTGGCAAACTTCTTGGAATACTGCGAGCAACAAGAAATATTTTGTAAGTTTGGTTTTTGCTATATTTTACAGAGTAAAGTGTACATAGTGTTTTACATTTTTTTTCATACCGTGCTGCGTCCCATAAGAACAAAAGAGTACTGACAAAAAAACTAATGTTATCTAGATGGCGTTTTCCCTCCTGTATTTTACAGAGTATCTTGACATAAACAACTATTGGCGAAAACATACGAAACAAAACGATTAAGCAATGAGACTTGAAAGACGGAAGTGATGGATTTAGAAAGATACCTCGAGACAACTAAAAAGAGTTTTGAGTGATGTGTTTACAATATGCAAATCTCATTTTTGACTGCAAATTAATGAGAAATTAGTGGATTTACGAACACGCTCTAGGATTGCATTAGCAACTAGATTATACAAGCAGACATATTCAGGCCACCTTTTATTCTAATCTTGTCGTAATAGTTTATAAGGTTACAAAAAAATGTCAGACGTGGAGACAACTTCGATATAGTAAACCCGATTGATAGAGCTTTGGTAAAACTGAAGGATACATCAAAGGCTTTTGAACGCATTTTCCCAAGCCTTTTAAAACCAGTACAAAGCCTAAGCAAGTCTGATCGGCTTGGGTATAATAGATGGTAAACCGATATAATGCATTTATATGTCATTCACGTACAGGCGTGTGATTATTTCTTGGTGGATAAGATCATCGACCTACTGGGAAACTTATGCCAAACCTTTTAATGAGCCCTAACGTAATTGCAGAGATGTTTTTCTAACAAAAGGAAGTTGTGGGAATTCTTAATTCGTTATAATTCGTTTATGATGTTACCTTCCAGGGCTTACTCGATATTTTCAATGTAAAACACGTCACTGCGGCACTGTATTAGCAAGACACTAATTTAGAGATATTCATTGAGTTTATCACCTTAATAATAATATTATTATACTATAATTATTAATTATTCTTCGAATTTTTAAATTTTAAATTTTCCAATTCTCTTTTTTCAAAAAATTCTTTTTTCTCAGCTTTTTACTTTTATCACTTAATTTCGTTTTCAATCTTATTTTCATTTTTTACTTTTTGCTATTCACACAGGACGCATATGGAAAACAGCATATTTTATATTTGTTGATATCCTGTATAAATAAATAAACTAATTTGAGATATTTTCCAGGTGACTTGAGCTATCTCTGATGTTTTAACGTTGTTTTTAAATTTGCCACAGTATATATCATTTTTGTTTGTTTTTATAATAAACACTCGTGAGATGAAACAACCGTAAAAGTATATCGAGCGAGTGTATCATAGCCCTAATCGGTTGGCGTGTATTGCAGCATGTTTTCAATAGAATAAAGTGCAATTATATAATCAGACTAGAGATGTCTGAGTATGTAAACACTAACTTAGTGTAGTAAATTAGATAAAATCATTCGTGCTGCCAGTAACATGACTCTCTTTTACATTTGGAAGCAGCGCCAAAATATCATGCACTTTTTTTATAACAACAATTTTATAAGAACACTATGGCTTAAATTGGTCAAAAATTAAGAACAAGAGTTAATTAATAATTAGGTCGGTGCATTTGCAACTGCAATTAGTAACTGTCTTTAGGGCGCTCTGTAAAATCTACTTTTACAAAGTCCAATGAATTCCATTTCAATATAAAAGGAGGATGACTAACGCGGGACTTGTTTTGTAGGGCATATTTTTTTCCTTATTAGGGCTTGTTTTGCCCTTATTAGGGCATGTTTTGTCCTTTTTGCGGAAGGGAGGGTAGAGGGATCAAATGTTACTCTTTTATTAACATTTTAAGGTAATACAGACAGTGACTACCACAGAACTTTTCCCCAATATAATATATGCGTTGATGAACAAAACAAGAAGCCACCCGTGCATGAATACTGTTTACATAATTCAAAAATTTAATATATTCAATATATGCGCATGCGTAATACAGGTAATCTAACTAATCACTTGTAAAACTTACCAAATTAACATGCGGTCAGTAAACATATCTTGTAAACATAATTTGTCGGTGCGTATTGAAGGATGATAGACATCTTCTTGTTGTATACACGACAAATATTTTTGTAATTGCTGCAATTTGATTGACCGCACGACAATCAATAACTGCATTCCATAGGTTCAGTGATGACCACAAAACCTTCGATACAAATGAAAACACTAATTCCAATCGAATCATTGCTTGTTAAGAAAGAGTTTAAGAAAACCATATCTTTAAGTCTTATCGCCAATAATGTGGATTACAACGTGCTATCAACGCCCAGTAGTCTAAAAATTTCCCCGCAAAATAAATATCTTTTACAAGCGTTTGACCATTAAAAAGAAAAAATGTCGCTACGTTAATCATAACAGCATTCAGTAAACAGCATCAGAAGTAATTTGCTGTTCTCAATAAGAAGGAGATTTTAGAAGGATCTTGAAAGTTTCCAAGCAGATGGTTTATTTTTAACAATCTCTTTTAAAAAACTGAACATTTTTATGAACATGAAATTTAGTAGGTTTTTCCATCATCATTGTGAAAACTTGTGTAATCGCATAACTTTATTCCACAAACAAAAAGATGAAGGACGCGGGTTAACTTTTTATAATTTCTTTCTTTCTTCCGTCAACACATAAAATATAAACTTCCTCGCTCACACAAAATATAAAACTCTTTCTTTTCTCTCTCCCCCCCCCCCCCCCCCACGCATGCTGGATCAGTTTCTTAAGAAAAAATGAAACAAAATAAAATGTATTGTCTAATCAGAATCAATTCAGTTGAAGAGTTTTCGCATCAAAGGGTCTTCTCCACAATCATCATCATTTACATTTTTCTTGTCTATTTACCATGCTAGCGTGGGTTAGACGGGGTTTCAACAGATGATCTTCCCCACAATTTTGTAAGTTTAATCATTTGATGATTCATTGGAGCAGATGTTTTTACAGCTGGATGCCCTTCCTAACGACCACTCCAGTGAGAGGGATAAATTAATTCAATGACAAAATTAACAAACAGGCAAACAGAGAACAACATCGTGTTCACTCTTATTACTCGTCAGATATTTCTGAAATTAAATTTATCAGTGTTGTTGTTTACATAAAAAAAGCATTGTTACAATATAGCTCTACATGTGATCACATGGCCGTAACAACCGGGGGGCCAGGGGGTCCATGCCCCCCCCCCCCTCAAAAAAAAATCTTTTCGATTATTCTTTACATATTATTAAGTTTCATGGAAGTGAAACATTTCACAATTAATTTTCTTCTCAAGGGATGAAAATAGCCTTATAATGTGTTTTTAGAGCTTTCAGATTAGGAAATTTTCTTCGTCTGCCAACCATGGTGGTCGACAATTTTTCCACTCCCTTATCCTAAAGATTTTCCCTAAGTTTCCAACTTGAAAATGTTTGCCCCGCCCCCCCCCCCAAAAAAAAAAAAAAATGTTAAATTGTTTCGACCCTGGATCAGAGGTAATAATATGTTAAGGTCTAAGCTCTCATTGGTTATTGGTGAGTATTGCTTCCATCATAAGAACACAAGTTGTAGTTATCTCCGTAGACACATTAAACCTGGATTTATATTCTTGTAATTAGATCAAACTAGTCTATTTGTAATCATGCGTGGACTGAACCAATTACATACACGTTTAGTAGCTTTTTATTCTGTTATAATGAAAAGAAAATGGAAGAAGTATTTATGGTTTGAGTATTTATTCTTTTAATAATTTTATTAAAAACAAATCATTGCTCAAAACAATGTTAATTACTTTGCAAGAGTTTATCACTTTTATTTGGGTAAGGAGCGGGTTTATCACTTTCATATGGGTAAGGAGCGGGTTTATCACTTTCAATGGGTAAGGAGCGGGTTTATCACGTTCATATGGGTAAGGAGCGGGTTTATCACTGTCATATGGGTAAGGAGCGGGTTTCAATTTTTTAAATTGGAGTAAAAGTTATTGTTATATTTTTGGTTCTGTTGCGTCTGGAATGTTGTACATTGACCACTTACTTACTTAGTAAACATTGGTTTCCACGCAACGCGGGGTAGATGTGCTAGTGTGCTAGCACATGTGCTAGTGTGCTAGCACAGGGAATTGTTTTAATCTCGAGATTAAAACAATTCCCTAACGACCATTCATAACAAACGAAGTCAATAAAATGATTGGCAACTTGAACCAAACTAACAAAAGAAGTTCATGAAATGATTGACAACTCAACCTTAACTAATAAAAGGAGTTCATAAAATGATTGACAACTCAACCTTAACTAACAAAAGAAGTTAATAAAATGATTGAGAACTCGACCTTAACTAACAAAAGAAGCTATGACACGTTTTAGCTCAAACATTTGCTGTCTCGAAAATGTCCTTTTGACAATATATATATAATAAATATTGAATATTGATAATATGGTGTCTGCTCACAAGATACCTGATAACAATCTTCGCTTGAACTTATAGTTTCCTCTTTCGGTAACAATGATAAACAATCTTTAATCGCGGTATTCATTACATCATCAGTTGTATCTGTGACATTCCCGATTGCTTGATAAGATTGAAACGTTTGACAAGTGGCTCTGATAATAATACTGCAAGTAATCAAAACACTTTTCGTACAAGTTGATTTTAAAAGTTTTAACTTTTGAAGATTTTGCCATAAATATGGCAACCTAGAAACATATTTTTGACACAAATGAGACTTTTAAATGGCTGGGGCATATTCATAATCATAATGCCATAACCATTTGCAGACACAGACATCTGGTGTGTAAATACTGACAGGTAAAAAACCCTGGTGAACGGTTAACGGATTGTGATTAAAACGTGTTGTGGAGCTTTTAGCCCTGCAATCTTTGGATTAGTAAATTCCCCATTTTAATCTGTGTTCGCGAAGAAGTGTGAATAAGAAATTAAAGTATTATCGCCCAAAAAGCACAAAAACAATCGACGCTTGCACAAATCAGCCGGTGTCGATAGTGTTAGTGGGTAACACTCTCGCGAAAGGCCAGTCCGTTAGGGTTAACACTGTCGACATGTTGGTTATGCCATGAATGGTCACACCAGCAAAAACCGATAGACATGTTTGTTATGCCATGAATGGTCACACATCCCAAACTGTGCAGAATAAACGAAGTAAAACCCAACAATAAAAAACGTCGGATAATTATCTGATGTTAAACACGGATTTTCATTCGTTTCGTGGCTTGTAGAAATATCGCAAAAACAGATCCCCAGCGAGTCTCTGGAAATGTGATTTACGTGTTACGTGTTACACGAACGTAACCAGTTGGATGCAGTTTTGTTAGACAGCGAAAAATCCGCTTTTGTCAGCGTAGACAGGAATATGACATTCTCTTTTATCAACGCCACTTAAATTAATCTACACATGTTTTAGAATTTCCTATGCTATTTGAATTCAGAACTTATCTAGTTTCCCGGATGTGAAAACTTTAGTTTGTTGAAATGAGGACGCCATAATTACTAAATAGGCTTTCCTCTGATTTCGATGGTGTTATTAGTAAATTTCAAATATACCCGGAAAGGCGTAGAGAGATATCCCAGAATGCCGTTCAAAACACGTCATAAGACGTGGCGATAAACTTGTGAATATTGAAAACAGAAACTTAAAAGCTTACGCTGAAAAAACACCGGTAACATGAAAAAACCATATAATGCTTTAATGGCTTTTTGTTTATTTCGTGTAACGACTCTCCAAAGCAAATAGCTATTTTGCATAAGCATAAACATTGCGTTATATTGTTGCTACATGCAGCAAAATAAAATAACATTTTAAATGCTATAATTGTTTATGATATACTTCATATTTATTTTATACAGGGTTTGGTCTCCTAATGAAGGATAATCCCCCTTACAAGTGAATTGATTCAAAACGAACGTATTAAATGTCTAATAACGATAAGGTTGAGTTGCTACTGCCTGACTTCCCTCGATATTTTCCAGGATGTTTTCATTTTTATTCCTGTTTTTATTGCACAGGACACATATTTATAGCAGTATTTAATACTGAAATGTAAATCCTGTATAAAGATGCAGAATAAATAAATAAATTCGCCTTACGAGTGAATTTATTCAAAACGCGATGACGGGTTTTTATGTCTAATAATGACAAGGTTGAATTGATGCTGGTTGACTTCCCTCGGTCATTATTACAGGAAGGAAAACGGAAGTTGTTGGATTAAGACGTCATTTTAAAAATCCTCTTATTTTTTTCTGATTTCGCTGTAATAAATTGATGAAAGGACCATCAAAAACTCATTTTTGGTAGTCGTTTAATGGCCTTCATCAAATCTGTTTTTTTTTTCAAACAATAACCTTGTTTGCGGGACTCGGAAACTATGATTGTGGACTCGGAAACTGTGGTTGTGGACTCGGAAAACGAGTTACAATCACCAAACCGTGCTTAAAGGTTGGGGTTGGATCGTCGCCCCCTTTGATCGGGTGTTTATGTCCCAACGTTAACTTCCTGAAAGCTCCTGTTTAACTTATCATTCAACGAAACAATACGTTATTGTCAGAGTAAACTCAAAACTCGTTCCGTGAATTACACAATAGCTAGAAATCTGGAATTTTATATATTTATAAAACGTCTTTAACTTCTTGTTTGCGATTTTAATTTTTTAAATGCGCCCCCGAAGGAACAATATTAACTTTTCCAAGTATGTTGTTATTTATTCAAAACAAATATTACTTTTTTCTTTCATGAAATAGGAACCCATTTTCAAAATAGCCCGAAAGTTTAGCGCGAAGAAAAATACTTTTGCGCAAACACCCCATTCGAAACAAACGCTAAAAAAGGTTAAATCTATGGGAACACATGCCGTTTCAGTTGTGATAAAATTAAAGCAAGCCACGTGGTTTGCGAACAATGCGTTTGATGTCAATGAAGAAAACACCTTTAATCGAGCGTAGAGCAGAAAACTTCGTTGCTTCAAGAGAACGTTTTGTTAATTTTCAGCAACGTTTTTAAAATAGCCTTAGTTGTGAATGGTTATCCAGGGAGGAGTGTATAAAGACTTAGAAGCGATAGTTTGTTTACACGCGTCTTCGTCTCAATTCTATGTCAACACGTAAACCGTTGTAAGGTCAATTATGATTACATGCAATTACGGCGGGACAAAAGACTCCTTGTTTAGCGCATCAATGAACGCTTAGCAAAGAAACAACCTTAAGCGGCATAATAGTTTTGATATATTAGACAGATCTAATGCCATTTACTATACTCTTGTAGGGATTGCTAGCAGAGTGTTTTGTGACAAGCGAGGATAAAATATGATATGAGATTATGTTCAACAGTGCGACTGTATATTTATTACTGTTTGGAGCGGTACTTGTGGATCTGATGTGGAATACGGAGGCTTGTTCGCCACCCAAGACAAAAAAACCGGACGGAAGCTTGAAGCAATTGTCGTTTGTAAAAAGAGCGAAGAAAGCGTCGATCATAGTCATCGGAACGGTCATTGCAATGGCTGAGAATAGGTTTAGGAACGCAATTAAAGCCAGTGTGGCCGTGCATGTGCAGGTGAAAAGCAAGCGAGCGATTCCGCGGGTCATTAATGTGTACGGGTTCAAAAAGGACTCTGAGACGTTTGGTGCGTTCTTCACAACCGCCCATTTAGACTGCACCGATACAAGCGTGGATTTGTACGCCAGTTACGTTTTCTTTTTGAAATCAAACGCCTATAAAGAGTATTACGCGCAAGAAGTTGATCTGCAGTCAGCTGTCACCCAAATTTCCTGCAACAACTATCTGAATAGTAAGATAAAGAGGCTACTCAGAATGGTACGAAAATCGAATGTCACTGCGAGCGTTCGTTGTTACGCCAACGAGAAGTCAAAAATGCTGCAAGGCGGCCGATGTTTGCGCAAGAAAACCGTCATGTCGCTGCTGAACACATTTAAGTACGGCATTGGTAACCCGAGACCTATATACTGTAATGCAACAGCTAATAATCAACCCAAAAAAAAGACAGTCCTTTTGAACAACTACCGCAAACAGAAATTGTTCGACAGATCCGAGAACGGCTTGTTCAGGAAGAAAGACTTATATAATGGCATCGCGACGCCCAAAAGTACGGCTGCCGATGCGGAACCCTCAAAATCGAAAAAATTTTACAACAGCGTGAAAAGACACGGCCACCCAAACCCAATATTTATTTTCTCAGAAACAAAACGAACGCCGACGAGAAAGTCGGAGAGATACCGATTTAAATTGACGTCAGATTGGCGTCACGCCGACAACGTATCAAACGCTAATTCGTCTGCAACTCTCGCGCTATATTTGCGCAATCTCCTTTGCTGTATTTGTGTATACGTAATCACAACGAGAAGAGTATTATGAGCGGACTACAATGCTTTCGCAAATCAACTGACGACATGAGGACAAAGCTTGCCGAGTCAATGGATGGATTGGTGGTTAAGATTAGACTGGCATGTACATGCGATGAATTACGTTGGTGCCAAAATAAAAAAAAACATATTATTTTAAATTTATTTGTACTAAAGTACGAAACGGTATGAAGATTTTAAGTTGTGCAAACATGTCAAAATTATTTAGAAGGTTCTAAACGAGATTTTTAATTCCAGTCGACAACTCGACAACTTTGTGACTAAAACCAGCACATCCACGTGAATATCAGTTTACAAACTACAAATTAGCGCCGAGGTTTAGCATTGTAACAAATGTAATGGAGTATATTTCAAGCTGCGGCGAATACGTCAATTCTTTATTTAGAAGCAGTTATTTTTAAAATCATGACATCCTTTGAACAAAACAATGTACTGTGCACATTTGTTTGTTTAGGAATGATCAATAAGAGCTGCTATCAAACACTGCTGTTGCTAATGGAGATGAGATTAGGCGCGCTAAATTGAGGCATTTGCTCTCTTTTTAATCATACGTTTAAATACCGTTAACATTGCTGCTTTTAATAGCTTAGTCACGGCAATTTCCTGGATTATTTAAGGCGTACTTGTCATTGATCTTATCAAAGAAATCTAAACAAAGTTGACGCGTCATATTGATAAAAATGAAAAATGTTTAGACGCCTGTGGCAGATTGGAGGGAATGTTCTAGTCATTGCTTAATCCACGACATGCCCTCTCAAAATCCCGCCTGATAAGAATATAGCAAAAGAAAAAAAAATTGAAAAACGTAAATTGAATTTAAATAATACGTCACGTCAACAAGTTAGCTCCACAACAAACCTGGCACATCAGTGTTCCGTCTCTTATATCATATATACGGTTAAATTAAATATATACACATAACTGGACGACAATTAAACTTCTGTGAATAGATTCATTTCATTTAGACATCAGTGCTGAAGCCTTAAAAGCTTCTTGTTGCTCTCTAACCACGCGGTGAATAGAATTAATGATTGCTCGGCTTCTTTTCAATAAGTTCTTGGTTACAAATAAGAAGATGTTGGGGCTTTGGTATTACCCTCTAATCGCATCATTCATTAGATATATATAAGATCTCTAATGAGATTTACTTATGAAGTGAATTTATGAAGGTTTATTTTAAAAAGGTCGCTTAACTGCCGTTGACGTCATTGGTCTCCCCAGGGCATTGGAAATAGGGGTATACAATACTGCAAATAATTTTATCTTGCAATCTCCTAAGTTACATAACGTCTAGAAGAGAATTTTATGTGGATTAACATCAAACGTAGCCCATACATCTCTGATAAGAAAGGCCTTTGGCAACAACTTTAACGAATTTTAAGATATATTAGGAGGTTGACGCTGTAGCTAGTGGTACTGCGTTCGATTCAAAAAACCAAACCGGACAAACCACATTTCCGACATATATCGAGAATATCTTTATACATCTAGAAAGCAAAATTCGTTGAGTAATGATATATTGTAGTGTTGCATATGGACAAGAACCTTGTTTGTTTGTTTGCTCTTTTAACGAGGCTTCCAGAACGCTCATTAAGCATTATCATGAAGACCTCGACCCGGAGTTTTAGTGTATTTAATTGCTACCATTTGTGCTACGGTTATTTTTGATGAAATACAGCATTGTTTATTTATAACCGCTCACTAAACAACTTTGTGATAGCATGGTATCGAACTCAGAACCTTTCGGTTAAGAGCCGAACGCCATTACCATTGCGCTATCGCTGGATAAACCTGACGCAAATTACAAATAGAAAATTGTCCCACACAACGTTTTAAAAAATATACACAATTCATCCTACTATACATAATGGAAGAAAAACCTGAGTATGTTTGTTTGTTTGTTGTCCGCCAATAACGCCCAAACGACTGGACCGATTGGAACCAAATTTTTATGGTATGATTGTGATGGTTTGTTTTGGATGGATTGTGATTGCCCCTGGGATGGTTTTTAGCCAGTTTTTTTTTTAGCCAAGTTTTTATTTAAATAAATTAATTAGATGTGATGTCACTTATCGATTGCATAGGTTTAAAACTTATAATAATAATTAAATATTTTATGGCTAACTTTGTTTCCCAAACAAATTCTTTCTCAATTTAAATGTATAATTAATTTATCTATATGTACATGACTACCCATATATAGACTTTTTTGGGAGGAGATTGGCATAGATTGGTAACATACATACATACAGAATTCCTCAATTATCATATTATTTTTAACGTCCGTAGGAGACGGGTTCATTGCTTGTATATTAAATTGACCAAGAGAATAAAGAATATAGGTTAATAAAAGGTTTTAAACAAATTAATAGAATGAGAATTGGTTTCTTAGTTCCAAAAGATTCGATATGTGGACCTCTGGAACTAACAGAAACAAGGCAAATACCCTTGAGAGGACGGTGAAGTGAAGGTTTGAGTCACGTGTATTGTTGGAGTTTGTATAAATAATAATTTTTCTCTAAAGATTTCGCGTATTTTTTGTTAAATACATTGAACATAAAAATAAGTGTTTGAAAAACGTTGAGCTGGTAAATGTTTAAAATTTCTATTTTCTTCATAAGCTCTACAGAAGGGAATCTTTAAAAACAAATATCCTAGCAGCATGCAGTTCATGGATTTTATGTTGTGTACTTCTTGCCCAGACGATATTTGCATAATTCATATAGCTACAGTACAATCCTGATAACTCGAACCCCCTCTAAGTCGAACTCGCGTTAACTCAAACTCTTTTTCCATTCCCCTCTCCTAATAGTTTCTCATAAAAACTCCCGATAACTCGAAGATTCGTTATCTCGAACTATTTTACTCGGTTCCTTGGGGGTTCAAGTTATCAGAATTATACTGTATATATAAACAAAAAGTAGATTAGTTTAAGAGAACGAGTGTCGAGAAAAGGTCTAACTAGAGGATACCTAGATTTCTTGAAACTTTAGTCTCAACTGTTTTAATATTGGCTTCAACGATATGTTTCCATGTAGAAGTAACCCCAAGAAGCTGGAGTGCTACATTACGATTAATTTCAACATCTTCCAGTGTTAAAGCTGGTATGGCTGAAGAACTTTGTAGTTCGTTATTGTGAAATACATAAAGTAAATTATGTTTTGTCGAGGTTATTACGTGAGAGTTTGTCGGATCGAAACCAATAGATTACTTCTTTTAATTCGTTATTCATAGTTTCAAATAGAGAAATTTCTTATAGGTTCGAGGAAGAGGTTAGTATTGTCAGCAAACATTACTGGTTGAATTGATTGTTGAGATCATTCATATGTATAAGGAAAGGGACCTAGTGTAGAGCTCTGCGGCACACGACCACGTGCTATGGGACCTAGTGTAGAGCCCTGTGGCACACCACCACATGCTATGGGACCTAGTGTAGAGCCCTGCAGCACACCACCACGTGCTATGGGACCTAGTGTAGAGCCCTGCGGCACACCACCACGTGCTATGGGACCTAGTGTAGAGCCCTGCGGCACACCACTACATGCTATGGGACCTAGTGTAGAGCCCTGCGGCACACCACCACATGCTATGGGACCTAGTGTAGAGCCCTGTGGCACACCACCACATGCTATGGGACCTAGTGTAGAGCCCTGCGGCACACCACCACGTGCTATGGGACCTAGTGTAGAGCCCTGCGGCACACCACCACGTGCTATGGGACCTAGTGTAGAGCCCTGCGGCACACCACCACGTGCTATGGGACCTAGTGTAGAGCCCTGCGGCACACCACCACGTGCTATGGGACCTAGTGTAGAGCCCTGCGGCACACCACCACGTGCTATGGGACCTAGTGTAGAGCCCTGCGGCACACCACCACGTGCTATGGGACCTAGTGTAGAGCCCTGCGGCACACCACCACGTGCTATGGGACCTAGTGTAGAGCCCTGCGGCACACCACCACGTGCTATGGGACCTAGTGTAGAGCCCTGCGGCACACCACCACGTGCTATGGGACCTAGTGTAGAGCCCTGCGGCACACCACCACGTGCTATGGGACCTAGTGTAGAGCCCTGCGGCACACCACGACGTGCTATGGGACCTAGTGTAGAGCCCTGCGGCACACCACCACATGCTATGGGACCTAGTGTAGAGCCCTGCGGCACACCACCACATGCTATGGGACCTAGTGTAGAGCCCTGCGGCACACCACCACATGCTATGGGACCTAGTGTAGAGCCCTGCGGCACACCACCACATGCTATGGGACCTAGTGTAGAGCCCTGCGGCACACCACTACATGCTATGGGACCTAGTGTAGAGCCCTGCGGCACACCACTACATGCTATGGGACCTAGTGTAGAGCCCTGCGGCACACCACTACATGCTATGGGACCTAGTGTAGAGCCCTGCGGCACACCACCACATGCTATGGGACCTAGTGTAGAGCCCTGCGGCACACCACTACATGCTATGGGACCTAGTGTAGAGCCCTGCGGCACACCACCACGTGCTATGGGACCTAGTGTAGAGCCCTGCGGCATACCACCACATGCTATGGGACCTAGTGTAGAGCCCTGCGGCACACCACCACATGCTATGGGACCTAGTGTAGAGCCCTGCGGCACACCACCACGTGCTATGGGACCTAGTGTAGAGCCCTGCGGCACACCACCACATGCTATGGGACCTAGTGTAGAGCCCTGCGGCATACCACGACATGCTATGGGACCTAGTGTAGAGCCCTGCGGCACACCACCACGTGCTATGGGACCTAGTGTAGAGCCCTGCGGCACACCACCACGTGCTATGGGACCTAGTGTAGAGCCCTGCGGCACACCACCACATGCTATGGGACCTAGTGTAGAGCCCTGCAGCACACCACCACGTGCTATGGGACCTAGTGTAGAGCCCTGCGGCATACCACCACATGCTATGGGACCTAGTGTAGAGCCCTGCGGCACACCACCACATGCTATGGGACCTAGTGTAGAGCCCTGCGGCACACCACCACGTGCTATGGGACCTAGTGTAGAGCCCTGCGGCACACCACCACGTGCTATGGGACCTAGTGTAGAGCCCTGCGGCATACCACCACATGCTATGGGACCTAGTGTAGAGCCCTGCGGCACACCACCACATGCTATGGGACCTAGTGTAGAGCCCTGCGGCACACCACTACATGCTATGGGACCTAGTGTAGAGCCCTGCGGCACACCACCACATGCTATGGGACCTAGTGTAGAGCCCTGCGGCACACCACCACGTGCTATGGGACCTAGTGTAGAGCCCTGCGGCACACCACCACGTGCTATGGGACCTAGTGTAGAGCCCTGCGGCATACCACCACATGCTATGGGACCTAGTGTAGAGCCCTGCGGCACACCACCACGTGCTATGGGACCTAGTGTAGAGCCCTGCGGCACACCACCACGTGCTATGGGACCTAGTGTAGAGCCCTGCGGCACACCACCACATGCTATGGGACCTAGTGTAGAGCCCTGCGGCACACCACATGCTATGGGACCTAGTGTAGAGCCCTGCGGCATACCACGACATGCTATGGGACCTAGTGTAGAGCCCTGCGGCACACCACCACGTGCTATGGGACCTAGTGTAGAGCCCTGCGGCACACCACCACATGCTATGGGACCTAGTGTAGAGCCCTGCGGCACACCACCACATGCTATGGGACCTAGTGTAGAGCCCTGTGGCACACCACCACATGCTATGGGACCTAGTGTAGAGCCCTGCGGCACACCACCACGTGCTATGGGACCTAGTGTAGAGCCCTGCGGCACACCACCACGTGCTATGGGACCTAGTGTAGAGCCCTGCGGCACACCACCACGTGCTATGGGACCTAGTGTAGAGCCCTGCGGCACACCACCACGTGCTATGGGACCTAGTGTAGAGCCCTGCGGCACACCACCACGTGCTATGGGACCTAGTGTAGAGCCCTGCGGCACACCACCACGTGCTATGGGACCTAGTGTAGAGCCCTGCGGCACACCACTACATGCTATGGGACCTAGTGTAGAGCCCTGCGGCACACCACCACGTGCTATGGGACCTAGTGTAGAGCCCTGCGGCATACCACCACATGCTATGGGACCTAGTGTAGAGCCCTGCGGCACACCACCACATGCTATGGGACCTAGTGTAGAGCCCTGCGGCACACCACCACGTGCTATGGGACCTAGTGTAGAGCCCTGCGGCACACCACCACATGCTATGGGACCTAGTGTAGAGCCCTGCGGCACACCACATGCTATGGGACCTAGTGTAGAGCCCTGCGGCATACCACGACATGCTATGGGACCTAGTGTAGAGCCCTGCGGCACACCACCACGTGCTATGGGACCTAGTGTAGAGCCCTGCGGCACACCACCACATGCTATGGGACCTAGTGTAGAGCCCTGCGGCACACCACCACGTGCTATGGGACCTAGTGTAGAGCCCTGCGGCACACCACCACATGCTATGGGACCTAGTGTAGAGCCCTGCGGCACACCACCACATGCTATGGGACCTAGTGTAGAGCCCTGCGGCACACCACCACGTGCTATGGGACCTAGTGTAGAGCCCTGCGGCACACCACCACGTGCTATGGGACCTAGTGTAGAGCCCTGCGGCACACCACCACATGCTATGGGACCTAGTGTAGAGCCCTGCGGCATACCACGACATGCTATGGGACCTAGTGTAGAGCCCTGCGGCACACCACCACGTGCTATGGGACCTAGTGTAGAGCCCTGCGGCACACCACCACATGCTATGGGACCTAGTGTAGAGCCCTGCGGCACACCACCACGTGCTATGGGACCTAGTGTAGAGCCCTGCGGCATACCACCACATGCTATGGGACCTAGTGTAGAGCCCTGCGGCATACCACCACATGCTATGGGACCTAGTGTAGAGCCCTGCGGCACACCACCACATGCTATGGGACCTAGTGTAGAGCCCTGCGGCACACCACTACATGCTATGGGACCTAGTGTAGAGCCCTGCGGCACACCACTACATGCTATGGGACCTAGTGTAGAGCCCTGCGGCACACCACCACATGCTATGGGACCTAGTGTAGAGCCCTGCGGCACACCACCACGTGCTATGGGACCTAGTGTAGAGCCCTGCGGCATACCACCACATGCTATGGGACCTAGTGTAGAGCCCTGCGGCACACCACCACATGCTATGGGACCTAGTGTAGAGCCCTGCGGCACACCACTACATGCTATGGGACCTAGTGTAGAGCCCTGCGGCACACCACCACATGCTATGGGACCTAGTGTAGAGCCCTGCGGCACACCACTACATGCTATGGGACCTAGTGTAGAGCCCTGCGGCACACCACTACATGCTATGGGACCTAGTGTAGAGCCCTGCGGCACACCACTACATGCTATGGGACCTAGTGTAGAGCCCTGCGGCACACCACCACATGCTATGGGACCTAGTGTAGAGCCCTGCGGCACACCACCACGTGCTATGGGACCTAGTGTAGAGCCCTGCGGCATACCACCACATGCTATGGGACCTAGTGTAGAGCCCTGCGGCACACCACCACGTGCTATGGGACCTAGTGTAGAGCCCTGCGGCATACCACCACATGCTATGGGACCTAGTGTAGAGCCCTGCGGCACACCACCACGTGCTATGGGACCTAGTGTAGAGCCCTGCGGCACACCACCACGTGCTATGGGACCTAGTGTAGAGCCCTGCGGCACACCACTACATGCTATGGGACCTAGTGTAGAGCCCTGCGGCACACCACCACATGCTATGGGACCTAGTGTAGAGCCCTGCGGCACACCACCACATGCTATGGGACCTAGTGTAGAGCCCTGCGGCACACCACTACATGCTATGGGACCTAGTGTAGAGCCCTGCGGCACACCACTACATGCTATGGGACCTAGTGTAGAGCCCTGCGGCACACCACTACATGCTATGGGACCTAGTGTAGAGCCCTGCGGCACACCACTACATGCTATGGGACCTAGTGTAGAGCCCTGCGGCACACCACTACATGCTATGGGACCTAGTGTAGAGCCCTGCGGCACACCACTACATGCTATGGGACCTAGTGTAGAGCCCTGCGGCACACCACTACATGCTATGGGACCTAGTGTAGAGCCCTGCGGCACACCACTACATGCTATGGGACCTAGTGTAGAGCCCTGCGGCACACCACTACATGCTATGGGACCTAGTGTAGAGCCCTGCGGCACACCACTACATGCTATGGGACCTAGTGTAGAGCCCTGCGGCACACCACTACATGCTATGGGACCTAGTGTAGAGCCCTGCGGCACACCACTACATGCTATGGGACCTAGTGTAGAGCCCTGCGGCACACCACTACATGCTATGGGATCTAGTGTAGAGCCCTGCGGCACACCACTACATGCTATGGGACCTAGTGTAGAGCCCTGCGGCACACCACTACATGCTATGGGACCTAGTGTAGAGCCCTGCGGCACACCACTACATGCTATGGGACCTAGTGTAGAGCCCTGCGGCACACCACTACATGCTATGGGACCTAGTGTAGAGCCCTGCGGCACACCACTACATGCTATGGGACCTAGTGTAGAGCCCTGCGGCACACCACTACATGCTATGGGACCTAGTGTAGAGCCCTGCGGCACACCACTACATGCTATGGGACCTAGTGTAGAGCCCTGCGGCACACCACTACATGCTATGGGACCTAGTGTAGAGCCCTGCGGCACACCACTACATGCTATGGGACCTAGTGTAGAGCCCTGCGGCACACCACTACATGCTATGGGACCTAGTGTAGAGCCCTGCGGCACACCACCACATGCTATGGGACCTAGTGTAGAGCCCTGCACCACACCACTACATGCTATGGGACCTAGTGTAGAGCCCTGCGGCACACCACTACATGCTATGGGACCTAGTGTAGAGCCCTGCGGCACACCACTACATGCTATGGGACCTAGTGTAGAGCCCTGCACCACACCACTACATGCTATGGGACCTAGTGTAGAGCCCTGCGGCACACCACTACATGCTATGGGACCTAGTGTAGAGCCCTGCAGCACACCACTACATGCTATGGGACCTAGTGTAGAGCCCTGCGGCACACCACTACATGCTATGGGACCTAGTGTAGAGCCCTGCGGCACACCACTACATGCTATGGGACCTAGTGTAGAGCCCTGCGGCACACCACTACATGCTATGGGACCTAGTGTAGAGCCCTGCGGCACACCACTACATGCTATGGGACCTAGTGTAGAGCCCTGCGGCACACCACTACATGCTATGGGACCTAGTGTAGAGCCCTGCGGCACACCACTACATGCTATGGGACCTAGTGTAGAGCCCTGCACCACACCACTACATGCTATGGGACCTAGTGTAGAGCCCTGCACCACACCACTACATGCTATGGGACCTAGTGTAGAGCCCTGCACCACACCACTACATGCTATGGGACCTAGTGTAGAGCCCTGCGGCACACCACTACATGCTATGGGACCTAGTGTAGAGCCCTGCGGCACACCACTACATGCTATGGGACCTAGTGTAGAGCCCTGCGGCACACCACCACATGCTATGGGACCTAGTGTAGAGCCCTGCGGCACACCACTACATGCTATGGGACCTAGTGTAGAGCCCTGCGGCACACCACTACATGCTATGGGACCTAGTGTAGAGCCCTGCAGCACACCACTACATGCTATGGGACCTAGTGTAGAGCCCTGCGGCACACCACTACATGCTATGGGACCTAGTGTAGAGCCCTGCGGCACACCACTACATGCTATGGGACCTAGTGTAGAGCCCTGCGGCACACCACTACATGCTATGGGACCTAGTGTAGAGCCCTGCGGCACACCACTACATGCTATGGGACCTAGTGTAGAGCCCTGCGGCACACCACTACATGCTATGGGACCTAGTGTAGAGCCCTGCGGCACACCACTACATGCTATATTATTTAATGAGCTTAGGTTCCCTATTCACTTGTAAACAAAGGTGTATCAGAGGCGCCTAACTGAGACCTTGAGAAAAGAGACTGTTGACTTTAATAGCTATAAGCTAACATATGCTCTCCTTCAGAAATATTTGATATGCTACCAGATAATTCGATACTTTTGAAGTTGCTTAATCTAATTTTTTCTATTCGCTTACGGAAAACGGGGAGAACAAAAGAGTTTCTAAAATGTTGCGAGAAAAGTGTTAAAAAGATATCTACGGCAAACCTTACGAGAAGCGTTGTAATCGGGCAAAAAATCTACTAAATACTGAGAAGCATTCCCACAAACTATATTAAAAACCAACACTTACTTGCGGTACCATCGTCTGTCACATAAGATTTCCATGCCAATTACTCATGTTTCCCTAATAACAAACACCTGTTATTTGTGGAGCTGCATTGTATTGGACGGACTCAATTCGATTAGAAAAAGAACCAATATCGGGTTGATCATTTCCAACATCGGCATAATCTAGGTGGGGTCTCACAAAGGGCTTAAACCACGTGAACAAAGAATACCTTGGTCAAGTGTTCTTTAATAAGACCTTTGCCTCGGATATCTTTACACCCACACGATAACAGGGTGTCCACCAAATTTTCAAATTCCATGTTTTTTGAGGATTTTTTTAGTTTTTCCATGTTACTGATGAAGAATTTTTCATCATGAAAAATCACTGAATGTGGTGAATTTACTGACTTATACGAGAGGTTATTTCAATTCTATAATGGAAAAATTAGTTTTGTTCAATTTCAAAGTCTTCCAGGCTAAACACATGCTTTCCCATGTTTTTAAGACAATTGTTCAGTATTTCAAGGTGCACCCGGCGCAAATCCATTTTTCACAGGAAGTGAACAGACCCCCTGGTTCAAAGCAATGCTCTCCGTCAAGAATAAGACTTAGATGCTCCTAGTGATAATCGATGAATTAGTAGAGAAAATCAGTGAAATAAAAATGCAATTCTTTATAAGCGCGAAATTTTTTTTTTGGTGACCGGGCAAATTTTGCCCTTTAAGTGCATTTAAATGGTGGTGGCAGGTCCCGCTATGCATTGTAACTTGGATCATGGAATTATACACTTGCTCAAACATCTGCAATATTACATTGAACCGAACTAGCGACGTTTTATTTATCATATAAACTTTCAAAATTTACATTTCCGATTTTCGTTTCTTTTTTAACTTCGATGTTTCAGAGTTCCGTTTTTTATCCCGGGTACAATTTGCCACGCATTCAATTATTTCGCAATCGAGGCTTTTCCTACTACCTTTTCTCTGTCGCTTTTCCTTCCCGTTCGTTCGTTTTAAGTTGACACGAATTTCAACGAGGTCGTCATCTTCTTCTTCTTCGGAATCCAGGTTTATCACAGATGACGTCACGTTAGTCACTTCCACGTCATCTTCTATTGTGATAGCGTTATCTTGTGACGTCATATCAATGACGCAACTGCTTTCCTCTTCGTTCGTCGATTTTTGGCGTTTTTTCTTTTTACGAGTGTGAGAGCAATCGACATCATCGTTTTTCCGTTTCTTTTCCTTCTTCTTCTTTATTATCTCCAGTTCAGCTCTATCAGTGGCAGGCAAGTAACCACCCTAGATAAGGTTTAGAATTAAACAAGTATGCATCGAAAATCTGATTCTAAAGATACACGTGGTTAAATGCACCTTAATATACAAATCTGATCCTATTCTATTATTCTTATAACTCTATAATTGTTCGCCGCTTTAGACACTGTAAGCAATGATCAGCTATATACGATTGATAATAATATAAATCCTACTATAATGGAGGAAGAACCTGAGTTTGTTTGTTTGTTTGTTTGTTGTCCGCCAATCACGCCCAAACAACTGGAACCAAACTTTCAGGGTATGATTGTGATGCCCTTGGGATGGTTTTTAGCCAAAGAAATTTTTCTTTGACAAGTTTATACATACATACAGAATTCCTCAATTATCATATTATTGTTAACGTCCGTAGGACGGGTTCATTGCTTGTGGTTAATAATAATTAAATTATAAATTAATATACCTATAAATCATTGTTTATTATTAATATTTATAAGTATTATGTTTTTACGATATTTATATCTTTGTTCAAAAATATTAAAACGATTTCCATCTTCCAACGCTTCTCCTTAGCGCTATGAAAATAATCAATCTAGTCTCATTTTTGACTATTTTCTAGCCCTTCATTGACATATTTAACCTGTTTTATGAGGTTCATTGCTTTAGTAACTATATTTCTAACATTATGATATTTTTATAAGCGTAGCTCAAAATCCTCAACAGTAAGTACAATGCTAAAAATATGCTAAATATGTGATGTTCGACATTTGCGACCTCAGAGAAATCGTAACCTCAAAAACGTCTACCGTGGTTCTTCACTCCCGCAACATATTTCTCGTTTAAGTTTTCAGAAGAAAATTTAAAAAACTTTTCTACGATTTTAATGGAGTTACTACATAGCAGGCTTTCTCATATAAGGCGTGCGATCGCACGCGCACGCCTCCACACACGCCTTAATCTCCTGAGGCGTGCGTTAAAAAGCTCTCCTCAAATTATTTTCTTTGCGTAAGGCGTGCGACTACTCGCACGCCTCAATCATATCACGTTTGTTTAATTTTTCCCATATTTCGTATAGAACATTAAACGCTCCAAAATTATTAAATTAAACAAAAACTTAAACGAATTTACATTCACATTCACTTGAATAACCATTAAAAACACGCGATGATTGTTGTTTAGTGACGTAGTTTACAACATTGTTATGCTCCTTCTGTATGCCTAAGTTGTCGTTGAAAGATGAGCAAAATGTTTCATTTGTTGATTTATTGTCAACATGTTTTATCTTTTGATTTTCTATCGTGTTACAGAATAGTTCTTCTGCATTAGTTTGTCTTTGAGTTGAAAGAACCTGTAGTGCATCATGTTTGCATGTCTGTCAGTTCCTTTTGAAAATATTCGTGTTGGCTGGGTTTTAATTCTCTAGCCAATTTCGTTTTAAATAAATAAGTTTTAAACGTAAATTTCGAAAGGGCTAGTTTCGAGTCGGCAGTTTCGAAGCGTAGTGCAATTGAATTCTGGTAGACTGTCTGGAATTTGAATATAAAACTAATACAGAACGTGTTTAAGTCTCTAAATACCGAGTTTGATTTTATATTTTAATAAATCTTTGTAAATAAACTTATGTTAAAAAATATTTATTGCGGGACTCAAAGTATCATCAATACATTCAGCTAAATAAGTAAAACTTATTTACAAAAAGCCTTGTTTTAAAAAAATTGTTTACAGATAACATCGGTGTCGACAGACAGAAGTGTGTATGTTACTATGGTTACTAATCGGATGATTAGAAGAACTAAAGAAAATATACGATAAATATGCTGAAAAAGATTTTTAAAAACTGACAAATATGTGCTTTAACTGATTGATTATTCAGAAGAATTCAAATCACAAAATCAATTTTTATAAAACACTTAACGTTTAACGCTTCCGTCCTCCAGTTTTAATATTAGAAGGCAATGTAAACAAGGAAGTTAAGGCTTTGAGAGTCAGTCACTTGTACTTGACGCTTAGCCCTCGTGTTTGGGGTTCACGAGCATGAACGTCCCCCACTTGTTTACAACTTTTAAAAGATAAACATTTTTGTAAAAAGGCGTTTTATTTAAAGGTTATCAATAACATAACGGCAAACAATAGTAAAATAGATTGTTTAAATTGTTGGAAAACCGAATGTCAGATGCTTTGTTGTTTTTAAATTTAAATCATAAAAATACAACAACTTTTTAATAATAGTCGCGGAAAGAGGAATATTTTATTAAGTGATAAAAATGTTCTGCGTTAAACATCGCGTACGTAAATTTGTGAATATGTAATTAAATATGTAATTATGCCGTAAACAACCAAGTCAATGTATCTTCAGATTTAAAGCCAAACAAGATATGTTTTAGAAGTAAAGACCATTTACCGCGCAAGTTTTAAATGACATGTCAGAATTAAAAAATGGCATTAAAAATTTATCGCGCGTCATCGCACGCCTAGACAAATTCAGGCGAGTGGATATCGCACGTCTGAAATGTTTTTAACTTTGGTTAGGCGTGCGAAGCACCACACGCCTAAATTTTTCTTATGAGAAAGCCTGACATAGCACAATTCAAATAGTTTAATTGAAAATTTACGAGAGAATATTTTCCCGGAAAAAAAATAAGTGGAAAAATGATGAAAAATTCTTCATCAGTAACTAAAAAAAATCCTCGAAAAACCTGGAATTTGAAAATTTGGTTTCCAAATCAAAATAGGTAATCATATGTTTTCTAAAAATCGAGACAATTTTTTGCCCGGCTTATAAAAACTAAAATATTTACCTTGCCATCTTTACCCTCTTTTTCTTCTTCTTCCTTATCTGAACTAACGCGCGATTTGTTTTGTTTGAGTGTGGCCATTTTCTTTGCGAAGTACTCACTAACACTGACACCAGTACGAACCGTGATCACACCGTGATCTGTACTTTCCACCGGTTCACCAACCAACGAACTATCACTGGTCACACCGTCATTCTAAAAGAAAAGACATTTCCTCTTTTACAAACATATTTAATCAGAAAAACAGAAATTTGTAGCCGACTATCCATTCTTTATACTCCTAGAAAGAAAACATTTTTCCATCTCATTCCCTTTGTAGTTACTCGGTAGAGTGGTCGAAAGTTCATTAATAATAGCTAAAATAATTTGACTTAATTTTCATCCAAAAGATGGCTCACTAAATTTCACAAATCACTTCTTAAACATTAAATCAATACTTATAAGTGGGAATCATAAAGAATTCTTACCACGAAAAACATTCCAACATTTAAAAGCCCTATTTAAAATCACCTGGTTTAAGCAACCATTTCTTAGCCATCTTCATCATTTTAAACTTAGTTTACGTGCCACGTTAATTATGGTAATAATTTAAATGAACCAATCAAATTGCGAGAAACAAACCTTTCAACCAATCAAATCGCGATCTTGGTTGTGAGCTCTTTTTGTATTTTTATTCTATCTTTTATATATATTTATGCAACCAAGGTCTGTATTACCATAAGAATATATATGCTGTAGCAAATTTAACATATATGTAGTGAAAAAAAACATAAATTCATTTGTCTTACACATGTAGTCGTGATAGAAACAACACGAATTTCAGTAAAAAAAATTAAATAAAATACAAACTATTCAAAGTAACAGATTCCTTACATCTGACAGTTGGGGAGTGGCAGGCTGTGATCTCGTGCCGAAGATGCAAGCAAGATCTTGTTCGGATGCGTTGGAAAGATCTTTACTTTTAACAAATTTGGTGTACCTGAAACATTCATTCTGTCACTTTTAAAATTATTTTTCCCCCGACGATTTTTTAAATCATAATAAATTTCATCATCATCATCATTTACATTTTTCATATCAATTTTCCACGCTAGCATGGGTTTCAACATATGATATTCCCCACAATTTTATAGGTTTAATCATTTTATGATTCATTGGAGCAGATGTTTTTACAGCTGGATCACCTTCCTAACGCCAACCCCAGTAAGAGAAAAAACAGTGGTGAATTAAGCCACGCAAAGATACCAACTTTGCATTTTAAACTCCGTGGCAGCAGTGCATAAAGGGTATGGGTGCTTATATCCATGAGGTCAAAGATGTTACATGCGGGTATCCAAAGGTCCATATATATATAACGGTTCCGAGATATCTCATTTTGTCAATTATTGATGGACAACTTTTTATCATTGTGCCGTGTAAACGAATATTCAACCTACAAGATTTTTTTACGAGAAGTGCGAACTCGTTGCTCTAGACTTGTCGTCACTTTTGTTGAAGCGTCGTTCAATGTTACACCTTAAAATGTATAAAACTTCTAATAAAAATGTGATGAACAGAAAGCAACTTTAAATGTAAACTCTAGGAAATCTAGTCTGCGGTTCGTCCTCTTCAACAATGTTTCAGACTTACTACAAATAACACTAATGCAAATTTAAAAATAACAATGTGATGAGAAATACGTGCCAATGTAGCAAACACCACATGATAAACCAATATTAAGTATGCACCTCATTGAAAATTAGTAAACTGCTTTTAAAAACATTTCTTTTTAATTTTATTTCTAACTTTTTCAATCCAAATCTAATCTCACTTTTACATTTTTGATTTTGTAAGTTTAATTTACTGCAGGAGCCATGGAAGAACAAAATTTTGTTAATATTTGTAAGTATTTTATAACATTTTGAATGGTTTTATCCTGTACATAAATATTTGTTAATAAATAAATAAAGAGTATTTTTAAACAAAAACCTTGATTAAGCTGGGCAAGTAAGGCATTGAAACTGTCTTGATGAGCAATCCAATCATCGTTTGATGATTTCTTCATTCCAATACCTGATTAAATTTGACAGTTAAGATCAGTTAATCAACAGTTTTAAAATCTCACCAAGAGAACTGATTAATGAAATATAAATTTAAAAAAATAGAATATAAATAAATATAAATAAATATAATAATATTATTATTAGTTATTAATAATGGTACCAGCATTGGTGCATCGTTTCTTCACTTTAATATGGGATACATCACCAGTTAGTTTTTCACCAAGTCCCTTTCCCTCTGTCCATCCCATCTTCGTCAGCATTGTGTAACCAAACTTTGATTTGTCTAAAATGCAAGCCAATCAGAATCGTTATCAAGAGGCAAGCCAATCAGAGTTATGGAATTTTTCATAGAAATAATTTATTTGTTCGTTATTTTTTTTATTTTATTATTTTAAATGTAGAAACAAATTGATAACGAGAGACTCTTGGTGGTCTAAAGAGAGTCAGTTGGATTTAAGTAACTGAAAATTGTTGTTACTTGTTATTCCACAGAAGAATAACGACATTTATTATAAAGTATCGGAAAAATAAATTTCTTTTTCATAATTTAAGTTATTTACATTAGTGGAGTAATTGTTCAACACTAACCTAAACACATTCTAACTCTAGATGATGCTAAAAATATAAATTAACAGCATTTTTTTTTCAATTCAATTTCATTATTTTGTTGAAATGTAAATTTATTGATGGAGGAAACTTTAATTTTTATTCTCCACAATTTTAATAGTTTCGTACAAAAGAACAAAAGTAATGAAATATGTTTATTATGAAATAAATAAATAATTAATGATCCTCAAGATATGGAAGATAATGATCATATGGAAAATTTACTCTCCACAGCTACTAACTCGTCCATGCCAACTATCAAGTTCAACTTGACGCAACCATTTTAAAAACATTTTTGATACACCCGAGTCTGAAAGCTGCAATCAAAACATAAAGTAGACTATCATCAGGCAACTATCATTCCGTAGCTCTAACATTTATGACATAAATAAATTACTCAAGTGAGCCACTCATAAATGAAAACAAATAAAAACATATCTGGCAGTCAAGTGTTATAGTTAATTGGTTTAAGAGCAAGGTTCATGCTCGAGAAAGAAGTAACTATAGAGGATTGAAGTTGGTTTATCAAGTAATGAAAGTTATCAAAAGGGTGATCAATAAGTTGATATAGATAAGATGCAGTTTGGTTTTGTTCCTGGTCGTGGCGCTACAGATGCAATATTCTTAGTCTTAGCACCATGAAAAGCATTTAGGAAAGTGAAAGAATCTCGTTCTTGTTGTCGTAGATTTTGGAGAAAGCTTGTGTGCCACGTAAGGTGGTTTGGCATGAGAAAATTAGCTGTTGATGAGTAGCAAAGTTAAGACAGTGCAGTCTATCTACGCCAATGACATTCAGTTTGTATGTACACGTTGCAACGGTGAGATTATAGCCACCTTAGTATTTCCAGCTTCAGTGACGTACAGCAATGGATTATTAGAGATTATCAAGAACTTTCTGTTACTTAGGTGATTAGTCTAGGTGTGTTAAATATTGAACATCTTCCTACAAAGATGATAGAGTGGTTTCTTAAAAAACGCGGAAATCCTAAAAGGATTTCAATCAAAACGACAGCTGGGGGGTTAGGGTTATGTGTACATAAAAAAGCACAACGACTAAAATGTAAAATTCTAAGATGGAGGTAGTTTTACACTTTAGTCGTTGTGCTCTTTTATTAAAAGACCACAAAAAAGGACATGTTTATGTAAATATCTTTCTTATGTACATTTTGTTAGTTCCTAATAGCACGATTAGAAAATTCCTGTTTTTCTTTTTCTTTCTTTTTTTTCAGAAAAAATCCGAAAAAAAGTTCAATTATTCCAAAAATCCGGATAAATCCGGAATTCTTTCATCCTTGTTACTTGGAAACAACACATTAAGGAACTGCGCACAAAACTTATCCGGTCTACCTTAAGGGAAGAAAAGAGTGCGAAAGAAATTAGTGTGAACAAGCAGATTTATTTTAATTTTTTTTCAATCTGTAACAGTGAAATTTACTAATTTTAACGAGTTCTGTACAATTTGCAATTGTATAAACTGTGATGCCGATTAAAACTCATGGAACATATTTTTTAAACTCCACTTCAGTCAACCATCAGATAAAACGGACTAGGAGGCAAGATTTTAAACAAAATCTTACATGAAGTATATACTGGTTATATTTTTCAAACATCAAACAAGAAAGCTTAAAAATTCTATAACAATGTCCAAAGTTCTATCTAGTCTTAAAACAAAACTTTATACCATTAGCCCATCTTGTATTTCTTGGATCATCACTCCACTTAAGCCTTGATCTTGATTCCGCTAACATCATGAACCTAGATTTTCTTGGAAGAATAAAAACCAACGTCGTCAATAATGTTTTGCTTGTATTACCATGTGTAAAAAACAAAATCGTGACCGGAATTTGTTTCACCTTTCCAGAAAAATTTTACATAGTTTTCAGTCCGCACTTTGTCAAATCAATTCTAGAAGCTACGTTTATCACATTTTAATAATCGTGGAGATAAATATGCGCAATTTAAAAATGCCTATTTAAATGAAAAATTGATATTATTATTACGATACATACAACTAACTTACATTTTTTTTGTACATAGTAATATCCTTGCTCTTTTTCCGTATATAGTAAGACTTTTAAAATCTTTTAAAAAAGTTTTAATAAGATTTATTCTCCGTTATATACGTGTATACAGAACAAAATATAAATGCATGGTTGCCGAAAGTGAAATCGTTTTCAGAGTGACATCACCACCATTCACTATGCCAAAGTAAAGTTGTTTATATAATATACATTTACTTAATGTTATTTTAGTTAATTTGAAAGCATTTCTTTTATGCACTTTTAGGGGAAATATTCGTTTTAGCTAATGAACATGTTTTTCTTGAAAATATTTATGCAATTGGTCAAACTTTTAAGTTATAACATTTATAGAACTTTTTTTTAGATATTTCTGCGACTATTGTGATACCTATCTAACTCACGACTCGGTAATGGAAATTGCTATTCTTGGATTTTTTTTCATATTTTATTGAGATCTTAGGTCATTTTAAGGCTCTTATGCACTTTACGTGCACCTTAGGGTTAGGGTTTAGGTTTAGTTTAGGTTTTAGGTTTAGGTTTAGGGTGCAGCTTAGGGTTAGGGTTTATCCATTGTAAGAATTTTTATATTCTAAAAATTTTTAAGATGCACGTAAAGTACATAAATGCCCATTTTAACTTTTTTATCTGAATTTTTATGAAGTAATTTTAGGACCTTATGGATGAATTGGCTACATGTAATTTTTGTAGTGTAAGTAATAAACTTAAACTTGACTCTACAACACAAAAACATATTTGTCACTACATCACTACAAGTAGCATTCTTCTCCCAGCCATAATATAGTGTAGCTTCCTTAAACTATATGAAAGAGTGCCTGGCTTAACAAGCACCTCCCCGGAAAGAAGGCCCTGTCAGCCCTGAAAAGAAACTAATTTGGAAAATTAAACCATTTAGGGGAAGTGCTCACTCAGCAAATGTTTAAGGATGAGAAAAATCTTGAAATATTTTTAAAAACTAATTTCTAGATTGATCATATATATTTATCTTTTTTATTTTGTAAGTCAGAATTTGTGCTATTCTTTGGTATATCATTGTTGCGTATTTTGAACGCCCCGGTTTAAACGATGAGTACACCCTCAAATGAACAAAACCTAAAGTGTAAAAAATTAAATGAGTGGCCCAGCCCTCTTTCAGATAGTTGCGGTCTATCACTGTTTTTGCATCATTTTTCTTCATTTTAATCAATAGCAATTATTGTCCCAAATATCACTTTGCTATTTTCTTGTATGCATATATATTATAATTTGCTATTAATGGAAAATGATAAAGAATTTGCTAGGTTGAGGGCAGTCTTACAGGGCTATCTCTTTTTAGCCTTCTGTGCGTAAGACGCATAACAATGGTCGCAAACACAAAGATAACGTAAAGATTTATTATTCAAAATGGATGGAGGATCAAGCTCAAGCTTTGATTGATCAAACCAGTAAGAATATAATATGTTATTTATTTTTCACAATACAGCAATGTATCTGTAGGTTGGATTGATTAAATAAATAAACTAAAAGAAAACATCAAGAGGAAGATAAAAAATAATTGAAGAAGAATTTATTTATTCTTCACTGTTTGAAATATATTATATATATAAATAAAATTATTATTATTATTATATTATATATATATATAAAGTTATATCTTCTGTTTAGTTAAACAAGCTGAGAAATCTTCCAAGGCCATTCCAGGTTTCCCACCTGGCATCATTCCTCCACCAGGAATGATGCCTCCAGGAATGATGCCACCTATGGGGATGATGCCACCAAACATGATGCTACCCATGGGGATGCCTCCACCTCCAGGTAGTTATAGCAGTCTTTATGATGATCAATAATAGATCACATGCTAATAGTTGAAACTACTGTTTGTGGGCTCAACGGCCGTGATTCTCACTAGATGCAAATTTTAACACTTACCCACAAGTTAATCAAAGCCTCTCTTTTGAGATAACATACTCAAAAATTGAGACAATGTAAATTGTCTTACTTTACTTTGTTGTTTTCTTCTTTCAGGCATGATGCCCCATGGAATGCCACCAATGCGTCCACCAATGCCTGGTCCCCCAACCGCAGGAGCCAACAACTTAAAACGCCCTGGAGGTCCTATGCCCGGGCCTCCTCCACAACGTCCCATGGGCAACAACCATCGTGCTCCACCGCCTAACATGCCACCCAGGGGACCACCTCCAATGCCACCCAACCGACCACCCATCAACTAGCTAACTGTTTAGGTCCTCTTAACATTTTGGTTTCTGTTTCATATCCTCGTCATCAACATGTCCATAACTGTATGAAAGCAAGATTTTCATTTTAAACTAGCTCTTCTTGTTCATTCTTATTGTTGTTCTTTTTTTTTTATATTTGCAACTGTTTTGCTTAGAAGAGGTCTTTTTTATCTTTCTTTGATCACAGTTTCTTTTCTTTTGGTTTACTTTGTTTTTCATCAGCGATGGATTTGTAAGATGTCGTTTGGTCTTATATGGATTTTGTCCTTTTTCTTGTCAAAAAGCTGACAAGTGCTTGTAAAAGGATGTTTTTTTTGAACTGGTAAACAAACAGATATTTCTTGATTATATTTGTATACATGTTTATCAGGAATTTTAAATGAAGCCAGCCTACGTGCCAGAATTTATCGAACTCAATGACATTAAAATCATGACTTTTTTCCAAAGGGTAGGGGTTTATGTATATCAAATATGGTTACTGTCCGGAATAAACGGAAATTCGTATGTAATACCTCCTACGCCAATATCAGGGCCTTAATCAGACATGTGGGCGTGATCTTTAGACCAGCCCTGCAAGCCGGAATATACATATTCGATTCCTTTATAGATATAGATTTGCGTTAGGGTTGGGGCAGACGTTTCCACGGATTTTAAGAAATTTTATTGAAAATAATTAAATATCATCTACGATGGAGGGTATCGTTTTCTGTTTGAAAATGTAATATAAGCTACATAATGGCGGTCTGTTCATCCACTTTCCTTAGGATGTAGTCCGGGTATGACGGCATGAACATGCAATGAAAATTCTGTTGGTCTTATTTTGGTACCAAAGGAAGCGCAATTTAATGTAAATTACCATACTAAAAATTCCCATCTTGAGAGATTTTTCTGTATTAAGACGAGTTTAATCCTATTTCAACCGGGTGATTTGATGCGTGCTATTTCCGGGGGGTGCGCCCCCCCCTTTATATCTTCTTACAGGTATATGATAAAGTCATGAAAATTTACATGAAAGTAGAACAATATATACTGCACACATTGGTATTGAAATAGTTTATATAACTTCATTAATTTCTGATGACGTCATCATTTCTGATTTTAAAAATCGAACTAAAATAGTTTTTTAAATTCTGTTTGCAGATTCTTGTAGGTAATTAGATCCCAAATTAATTTCTATAATTATATTACTATAATTAAGTTGCATTTTTACTTTCTGCTGTTGTGGTTATCAAATATTTTAGTTATGCCTTCCTTTTTCCATTTCTTCTAAAGGAATTCATAATATAGGCTAAATATTTTTGGTCTGGAAGTTATCAATAAATATAAATTAATGTATTTCAAACCTTTTTGGACTAAAATAATAGTGTTTGTCACCAGTGACGTCATAAAATAATGGGCAATGAACAAATCCCAAATAGCTGTTTTCACGTATTGTTATGGACATAACAAACCAAGAATAATTAGTACAGTATACTCCCGATAAGTGGGACGGTTTTTCTCGGTCCCTTAAACTTCCTCGCCTAATATTAAATATTCGCTATTAAGTGGGACAGATTTTCCCTGAGTGTCATACTTATCGGGAGTACATATACTGTAGTTACGACCGCGGTTAAATTTTCGATAGCAAGAGATGCTCTTGCATTAATCAAAGTGCAATGCTTTCAAATAATCTCAAAGTTACTCTTTTAGAGGTGGTTGCGAAACAACTAAGTTTTTCCAAAGGTGAATGATTGAAAATGACGAATGAAACATCTCCGATGGAGATAAGAGATTTAATTTTCTCACTTTCGATTTTAAAATATAAAATATTACAATATGGCGTCTGGGCATCCGCTTCCTCCGGGATGGGAGGCAAAATATGACCCGAAATCATTACGCTAGTGAGTAGAAATTTTGTCTGTACACCAGCTATCTATTGACTGTTAGTATTAAATAAAATAACTATAAAAAACAATTAAACATTGGAATTCGATGGGATTTTTAAAGAATTTATGATGCATTTATTGAGACTAGCTAGCTACCCTTTTAAGTATAGTACTTATTTAAAACTCAGGGAGGTGTTCATTCGTAAAATTCATGGGAAAGTCATGAAACCTTTTGTAGTCATGGAAAAAATCATGGAATTCCAAAAGGTTTTCAAATAGTCATGGAAAAGTCGAGAGGTGTCGCTTATAGACGGATTTCATGTGACGTAATTGTTGTCGTTCCCAGTCCCATACGCGGTTTTGGAGGCAAAAAACGTAAGCAAACACTGCAAATGTATTAGAAACACAACAAACCTTTGCACACGCCTCGAGGCATTTCAATCCTTCGAAAAACACGTTCTTCCTTTTTGATATCATCATGGCGTTGGAGAATTATTCTCTATACTAGGAAAATCTACAAGATGATGACAAAGAGCATTATGTTAACGTTAGCGTTAAGGTACTTCTTGATCCCTATAACATTTCACAAGGCTGGGTTGCTGATGTCACACGCCTTCCAGCTGTTGCCTGGCCAGATATTTACAGCTATCTTATCGACACATCAAGCGAATTTACCAAGGACAAGTTAAAGGCTTATAATTTTTTTGTTTCTGGTCATGTCCAAGATGTCTACTTTTATGACACAAACCAAGAGAAATTATGTTCAAGACTTCTGTATTGCCAAGTCAAAGACAAGGACAAACGCAATCCCTTTATGATGTTTTGGTTATCATGCATATGGATGGGTCGATATTAAGTGGTAACTGCACTTGCAGCGTTGTTGTTCAAACTTCAAGCATGCACTCAACTGTATTTAAACAAAGTGTTCCAAATTGTGTGCGTGGAAAAAGTCAAAACAATGTGCATACCCAGTTCCCCTAAAGAACATATGCTATAATTTGTGCGCTACTTTTAACCCTCATATTTCCGTTAAATATCTATTCACCGCAATTTTAATATGTAGACTTTCTTATGTGGAGATGAGATTTCAATACTAATTGCGATTAATTCCTTGAGCTCTTGAAAGAAAACAAAGACTTCTTTATATGAATTGACCATATAATAATAATAATAATAATGGAGTTTTACGGGACTCTCCACATATATCAGTGGCTCTTCTTATCCCAAGGTTTAGGTCCTGGCGTACTTAGGGCACCCATTTGCACCTACGAAGTCGCTTCACCAGACAACCCACTATTTGAGCTAGGCTTGCATTACGCAATGAGTTTCGCTGAAGAACTCAACTGTAACTCAGAAATCAAAATATGTCCAAGCTGGGTTTCGAACCAGCACCGTTTGATTTTGTGGGTTGAATGCACTAAGCTACAGCGACCATATATCTATATAAGTAATTTTTTTTATACACCCAAGGAAATGTATTATAAATGTAAAAAGATAAAAACTAGGAAACAATTCTGGGGCATAAATTCATTATAGCCCTGCAAGTTGATGTTTCAGTAGAGATTCTTTTTTCTTGTCTCTAGTGTCTCTTCAGCTTCTGATGAATAGTCCTTTCCATAGTCTTTTTGTTGTGCGAAAAAATTGAAGGCACGTAATCTGGATTACTTGGCTCATCGCAAAGGTTCTATCCTACAAAAAATAAAAAGTAATGTGTAAAACAATAAGTTGACTGCCTAAGCAATATCTATATATAGCTATATTATATATGACATGCTGTGTGACAAACACCAAAAATATAAAAACAAAATGACAAATGCTGGGTGGCTAATCCACATACACATTATTTATTTTTTTATTTTTTTCATGATTTTTGTGATGTCATGATATATGGTAAACAAATAAATAAATAAAATAAATAAAAAAATAAAAATTGTTAAAAAGCATATAGATATAGCATATATATACATAATTATATTTAAATATGCCTTCTATTTCATCCATAATTCAATGTTTAAATGATAAGACTTACCTGAAATAAAGTGTTCACTACAAATACGAGCATTGTCGATCAGCTTTTCAGACTACTGATCTCTCTTGATTGCATTTAACCACGATTGTCTTTCTTCTGCTCTTTTTTGTATCGGAAGTCTGTAAAATTCCAAGTCAGGTCTTTTTGAGCTTCTGTTCTGGCAATTAACAGCACAGTAAGAGCTTGGCATCTTTCTTAAAGGCAGTATATACGTCCAAACTCTTCATGAACCGCTATAAAATGGCGTCTCGGTTCGCAATGTTTTGCCTCCTAAGTTTTCACACATGCGTATTACTGACGCGAAAATGTAAACAATGCAATCCATCTATTTGCAGACAGTCTTTATAAAAACAGTCCTGTCGCCTTACGGTTTGTCAACAATGCTCAAAAACATTGTGAATCAATGCAAAATCATCACGGACTTTGTTTTTGCTCAGTTCGCAATAATACCATACTTTTGTTAAAACTTTTTATTGAATTCTGTGGTACTAGGTGTAATCGCTAAATTGAGGCCATGTCGCCGATTACCGGACAGTAAATTTTTAACACGGAAAATTACTTTTTAGTCTATTGCCAAACTTCTGACATAAACCAAAGACACAAGTGGAAGTAAAGGAACATCATCACTATAATATTAAAATAAAAATAGGAGGAACAAATTACATGACAATAAACTAACAAGTTGTACATTTCCATGACACAGATGCGAGCGCTTTCTTTTTTTTGCTTGGTCAGTGCATTCAACATGAAACCAACTCTTGAAAACGTCACATTGAATCCAATATTGACCACTACAGAGTTTGCAAGTGTTACTTTCTTCATCGTCGCTTTTATCTTCTTCGCTGCTGTCTGTATACTCGTCGATACTAAAACTTACATTGCGAAGTTGATCAGAAAGTGGTTTCCTTGTTGGTTTTTTTGTTCGCATTTGTTTAATTTTTTGTGCAACTTTTGTCATCTTGTTTTGACGTCTTGCTTCCTTCACAATTTCTTCAAATTGTTTTTTTTCGTATTTCAGCTTCAGAATTTTTAAAGATTCTTCGCAGGTCATATGCTTTGGAAGCTGTATTTTGCGTTTTGCGTTGGATTTTCCTTTTCTTTCAACTGCTGGGTACATCAAAATTGAGTTGATAACAGGGTTGACAGACTCTTCAAAAATTGAAAAACTATTTTTCTTGAAGACAAATTGACTTCCAACTGCACTCTCTCTTGGATTGATTTCCATTCGAGGTGCAAACTCTTCCACGCGTCATACATACTGTCAGCACCTGGCACATCGTATTTTTCTAAAAAACGGTTCATATAAACGTGCTTTTTTTGTCCGATTATATTCTCAATGCTTTGGAGAGTCTGATAAACCGGATGGGTGCTATTTGCGGCGGGCGTACTTGCTCTCAAGGGTGCGATTACTGGTTTAGAGCCTCCTGGTATTGAATTGAATACTTCTTTGTGTTGGATGTTTGTGTTGCTGTTAGGAAGGATTTTTTCGGTTGAATCCTCTGCACCAATCGATTCCTCAATAACGGACACCGAGTTGTTAATAAATAACGGAGGCGGAGAATCTGGCAATTCTTTTAAAGGCGAACTTTTTTTGTTGGTAATCCTTGTTATTGTAAAGTCCACTACTTTGTAAACCTTTGCTGTCGCAAAAATACTTTTATCGATCGCCATTCGATTTATTGGCCAAACACCAGTAGAGCGAAACGAACCTTTCACTAAGTCGCTGCGACACGTTTTATTATAGGCCTCTGTAAATACCCTCGCAAATGTTTGTTTTGTAACCGAAGCTCCTGGGTGTTCAGTGGAAAATTTAGAGCAAGCATTTTGAAAGGCACTTTTAAAGCTTTCAAAGAAACCTTGATCTGTTGGCTGAAGAGCGTGGGATGCATGTGGTGGAAACCTGAAGAGAAATATATTGTTCTCTTTGCAAAATAAAGTCATGTTAAGTGATAGTCAATATGCGATCCATGGCCGTCAATTAAAAGTACTACTGGTTGTAGTGGTGGAATACGCTTGGTTGGTAAGCCATCCGTAGAACTGCGGAATTTCCATCCAGCCATTTTTTGTAAAGCCTAGGTACACGTTTTTACAAAATCCAATTGCATATTCTGGGTTAAAATTTATCCCAGGGAACAAAACTTGAGCAGGTAAAACAGTTCCATTTGCGCATATACATTGCAAAGATGTAATTGAAGTTTTGTTGCTGCTAACAGTTTTAAAGTTTCTTTTAGACTACTGTCAACGCACACTTTTAGTGATGTAGCTGACTGCAATGGAAAGCCTGTTTCGTCACAGTTAAAGACTTGATCAGCGGATGCAATAGAGTTTCTTGAGCAAAACTCTTCCCATTCCGTAAACCAGGCATATATACTCTCTTCTGAGCAAGCCATTGCTCTCGTTTGCTCTAATTTTCCTGGCCGTGACATTTTGATGCATGGGTGACGCCTCAAAAATCCATAAAACCAAGTTTTTCCAGGCCGATTTTCATTAAATTCATTAACTTTTGAGCCAGATTTATCAAGGTACAACGTTACAGCTTCTTTAATTTGTCCCGGAGTTCTAGGGAATCTCATTTGCACCATGTTTACGACCCATTTGGCAAACCTAGATTAAAAAAATATATATTTTGCTTCATACCATATGTACAAATACCTATTCTGTAATAGTATATGAGATTTATGCTTATTTAGATATGTATTTCATATTTGGCTGCCATACGCGACATGAAATACACGGGTTTTTTTTTATAAGAAACTAAGCAATGGTCCTAGTAGTTGCAGTTTCTTAATTTTGGGGGTGGTTAAGTATCAAAAGTTTCTTGAATAGTTTCTTAAATCATAAAACTGTCTGGTTGGTTGGTCTTGCCTGTTGACCTAAGTGAGGTGAGGTAAATAAAACAATGAAAGTATAAGTGTTAGTAATGTTGTTTGCTTTCCTTTACTTGTCATTTTCTCTCTTGGTAGCAGGTAAGCTAGCAAGCATTCATAAATCAATGAATCAAATTTGAATATAATGTATAACGCTTGTGAATTGTGTTCAAAGAAGATGCGAAGTATAGAGCGATGTTCATTCAGACAAAAGAAAGTTTCTTTGAAACAAGCATCTTTGTTCAGACAAAAAAAAGTTTCTTTGAAACGCATTTTCATGCAGACAACAACAGTTTCTTTTGTTTGAGGGCATCTATAGATCTAGTTTCTTATAAACGGGTTTCTTATAAAAAAACAAAACGCGTAACGGATTTTTAAAAGAAATTAAAATTTACCTCGTTTCCTCTGCTTTATTCATATTGGTTTTCTTTCCTTGTTTTGTGATGGTATCCTCGCTTTTACCGGATTTCTTATCGTAAATTGTTGATTTTGGCACACTATATGTAGCGGATGCTTCGCGAATACTCATTCCACCTAAAATTAGTAAAACCATTGTTTAATTCAAACATTCGTTAATTTGAACAGGATTTCCTAACGTGTTTGAAATATGCATACTGATAAAATAGCGCGTGCATACTGTATATATTCATTATTTTCGTAAAACTAAATAAAGTTTACTTTCGCGAATCACAAAATATTTGACTAGTTTCGCGAAGATACAAATCTTATCTCTAGTATGAATCTTTTCAATATTTTATTTAAAATAATATATCTTAACATAAAAAACTTACCTTTTACTGCTTCTAAAGCACTTTTCAGTTGTTCTTCAGTGTAAACAGCAGATTTTCGTTTTGGGTGCGTACCTCCGGCCATTATGTAAAAAAAGTTTTCAGAAATTGCAAGCGTGTCCGTATAATGGCGACGTAACAAAGAATAGACCAGTAAGGAATATCAATGAATTTATAATGGAAGTATGGGTCTGGCCAACTTCGATTTTGTTTACGATAAGGGACATGAGTAAAAGGTTGCTATTTTTTAAAAAAATACTTCGAAACCACTACGAATATGCTGCGAACAGCATTTTCCCTAGACGGCTGATTTTTATTATTTACGATGCGCGCGTGATGTTAGTAATGTTCAAAGGATTTTTAGTTATAATAGTTTACATTAACATGGTACGTTATGGAAGTTTATATTTTTTGAAAACATTAAATATCCTACTTTTCAATTACATTAACAGATCAAACGTTTTAATGAAGAAAAATGTATTAAATTGAGAATTTTTGAAGTGTCCGGTATATGGCGATGTCTGTAATATGGCGAACCCACTCTCATGGTGTTATTTTCTTTGGAAATAGTTGATTTTAACTTTGTTTGCTAAACTTTATGATGGTTTTCTGTGCTTAACTAACCAATGTGGTTATTGCATAATGGTTTTCTCTCAGGATAAGGTAAAAGACTATAAAGTAACACAAGTAACACACTGTAACACAAGTTATATATAGATTGATATGAGTTAGACATAGTGTTGGTTGTGATAGTGGTTAGTCATTGATTTTCTGTAAAAAAAATTTTGGAAAATTAATTTCAAGTTTGAGTTGACCACCCTGTAAACTTGGCAATTTAACTAGCTTATCATAGCGAATGTGATTCTTCGGTAACACATGAAGCAATACCAAACAAGGATGAAAACTCAATCATTAAGTTCAAAATTATAAGGGTGAAAAAGACAAGAAAGACACTGAATGAAAATTCAATATCGTCCAAATACTCAATCAAACCTTGATGCAAAAATCTTCAAATGAATGGAAAAGTGCACAGACAAGCAAAAACAGACACCCGTCACTCAGCAGTGATTTGATGCGTTTGCCGTAGTTTCACTGTATTTGAATCCTTATATATATATACATAATTTGTTACAATAAAAATAATAAAATAATTAATAATAATTATAATAAAATATACAAGAATCAAACATAAACTATCACAATACATATATTGCATCTAACCCTAGCAGTAAGTAGTAGTATATATGTTTCGTGCGGACGCGTAACCGATGGCCGGATGTTCAACCGGATGGCCTCAAATCTACGTTTCCTCCCGACGCAAAAAGAAGTAGAAGTGCTGTGATCAGAAAGGCCCCGGCAGAGAGAATAGTCAACCATCTGAAAGGCTTAGAACATGGCGACATCGCCATTTCGTCAAGAAGAGCTGCTTCCAGCTCCTTGATCTTCCTTCGATGGGGATTAGGGACGCGCTAGTGGTGAAGCTGAATCAAGAGAAGCAGATACGTACCTACGCGATGTAGTTGACTGTATTATATGTACTGGAGTATAAGTTTTAACCAGCCCTGTCTAGCCTTTATGATGTTCCATCATATAAAATATTTATTATCCCTATGGAGTAAGTATCTGCATACACAATCTGCCGCCATCTTCAAGTGATTTTAAACCTACACAAGTGGTAGCATGGATGCATTTTCAAGCATTTGCATTTTCAAACATTTTTGCCAAGAGATCATTTGGTAATTTAGGTTTTTTGATCGTACTTTGCAGTTTTACTTTTGGATTATATAACTTATATCAATATTTTTTCACGTTTTCGTTTTTTTTTTATTTTTTTTCCATGCTAGAATGGGTTAGACAAAATAGTTATATATAGAAGAAGAAGCCGTAAGAAATGTAAGAAAGAGGCCAGCCACATTTTCTGCATTGTACAAACAAATGTCCATTCAAATATCTTTTTGTGGATATTTTGCAATTTCATCATCATCAGCATCATCAGGTCGAGCGTAGTCGGACTTGAATTTCACCGTAAACACGTGAAATATTCAGAAGTAACACATGTCATATTTTGTAGTGTTTCACTATTGTTTCACTGTTCAACGTTCCTGTGCTATCTGTATTTACTATGCCCTAGAGAATATAGAAATAGAAATAGTTTTTAAACACTCAGATGGATATAATAAAGTCAGTTACTAAAGGTGCATGATAAATCATGTTTATACAAATTCAAGTATTTTACTGTTTACCATCAAACAAATTATTTACCATATACAATCTGTGATTATTTTGGTGCCATGACCAATTGTTATTTTTGTTTTACCATGACCAATTGTTTGTTTTACCATGACCAATTGTTTGTTTTACCTATACCATTTAATTTAATTGTAAGCTTAATTAATAATAATTATAATTAGTCATTGATGGCTCATATATTGCTTAAAAGAGTAACTATTAGCTACTGTACCTTTTGTAAGATTTAAAAGTAGTTCTGTTGCGAGAAGAACGTTTATTATGTTTATTATTTTTAATAATATAATTTATTATTTTTAATTGATTTTAAAATTCCAACTCCTCTGTTTTTCAGTTTTTATATTGATCATTCCACAAAGAAGACGCAATGGCAACCCCCACCCCCTGTTCAACCATCGTACCCTGTTCAACCATCGTACCCCGTTCAACCATCATACCCCGTTCAACCATCTCAAACAGGGCGACCAGTCTACAATCCTCTCATGCCACCCTATCAACGGCCACAAGCAGCTCCAGTTACGCAAAGGTCTGTAAATATTCTAGATATATAACTGCCGATCTCTCAAAAGTGACTGCAAATTAGATTAGGTCATAGGAATATTGGTTTGTCCATCTCAAATCGATTCCTCTCGGTCATCATGTCCAATAAAAAAGACTATATTTAAGACTATAAGACTGTTTTATACTTACAAAATGTACTGTGATGAATTAACGTAAACGTTAACAATATCATACTTCGCTCACATGTTGGGGATTTCTTATTTTGAAACATTATGCGTATTTGTTGAAACATGTATGGGGGGGGGGGGTGGAAAGACTACATTAGTGATGACCGGGAATCCATAGAGTGTTACATGACACGCTTATTTGACTAAATCTTGTGTTGATATAGATATAATCCTTGATATTTTATAATAAATAACATACATTTTTCAATTAAAAAATAAAATAAAATTTGTTTTAAATATCCAAGATAGAAATTAGTAAAACTTGCTTGGAAGGCATGTTCCCGACAATCCAGGAGACTTTACAAATGATGAGAAATGTTCAAGACCCTTGACCCACAGAGACACTAAGCTTATTAACACCGCGGATTACGTTACTCCCCATTTTCATCCCTGGATGTTAAGTATCATTTTAAAAAATTTTTGAATGTTAAAATGATGAGGTTTATACGTAAGGTGTATGCATTTATCAAGAAGCAAAAGTTAAAGAGACTCCTATTTGTGGTACAATTATTAAAATGTAATTTTATCTGTCCTTTATGTTAAAACTTTTAAATTACTTTATATATTTGCCTTATTATTAGTAGTAATATTTAAAATGTGTATTAGAACGATTTTCCACAATCTTATTTCAATTCAAGGTCAACCGTACCTCGAGCATCTACTCAAAGTACTGCAGCACACAGTGTGACCACGCCAAAAGTTAGTTTGTTGTTTTTAATGATTAACAAATAAGATATATGAGGTACCATTATAAAACACTAACCTCTCGGAGTTTTATCCTAAATATGTCTGAACAGTTGAATGTTCAACATTTTGCTTCAGTAACCTGGTCCTTCCTTTAGTAACCGAATCTTTCCATTAGTAACCCGGTCTTTCCTTTCATAACCAGGTCTTTCCTTTAGTAATACTATATAAAAAAATTAAAAAAAAAACAACAAGAGTATTATAGAAATAACTTGTATTACAATAATTGTAAATAATAAATACTTTTAAAAATATAATAATAACTATAAATAAATATTAATATTTGTAAAACTTATAAATTTTAAAACCAATTTTATTCATAAACATAAAATAGTTAGAATGTAGAGTTGATTACGAACTTCGTCATGACTTAAACTTATGTCACTGTTTATAGTTGTCAGTTTGTCAGCTCGGAGTGTTCTGCTTCCCCTGATGCATAATAGTGCTGAACGGAGAACCAAAAACGACAACTTGCACCTGATGAAAGTTAAAACCTTGACGTATTGTTTTGAAGTTTTAGCAGCGATTAATTCGGCTAGATATGCGTGATAGGCGGAACATTCAGTACCAGTACCCCCGAGAAGTGTGAAAATTAATGGGGTAAAGGTACCATGTTCAATGTCCATGACATGCTGGTTATAGTTGCGTTTTTTCTCTTGCTCGTGTTTTCGTAGGATGTTTTTGATAGCAACATCTTTAGCAGAATCGCAACTAGCATTAGTGACCCAAACGTCAAAGTAAGCATTTTGGCCACGTCTCCAGAACCCTCTGGCCCTTATGTCCAGCCTTGCTTCAACACCTTTAATCGTACTTTTCGATAACTCTTTACCTGTTATTGGTTGCAGCGGCGGCTCTAACTCAACATCGGTGCACACTTTTTAAAGTAGATTCGCTTCAAAATCTCGAATTTTGTTGTGTCTGCTTATTACAAATCCCCCTCGCTTGCAATTCAAAGCATGATTTGCGTTGAACTTTTCTCTGCAAGGACACTGGGAAGGCAGTGAGTCCATGGTTTGATTAAAACGAAGGCAGAGTGCATCTCGGAACTCCCCTTTGTTTAGGTTGAAACCGTGTTCGGCAAGAGGAAGAACACTTAGCCAATTGGAAGCCCCTTATCGCTTTGTTTGTTGAACGATTCTCAATGTTTTGGGTGTAAGTGTGTTCTCCACGTCTTTAACTTTCATTTTAAGGATTACTTCCTTCCTTGGTTTTATTGATATCGCGTTTCTTTGATTTCATTTCTTCTGCGTCTGGTAAAGAGTTACCTTGTAATGCCATAATCGCTATAAGTGGAGCAGTGACTGATCTCGAGTAACCATATTTGATAGGTGCTTTTTCTGTAAAATTTGGTATACCTAAACCGCCATGTTTTATCGGTAATCTAAATAGTTTGATATTTATTTTTTTTATAGAACCAAATATTGAAGGAAGAAGTTTTAAAAATATTGCGTCATCAAGGGGTGTTATAAATTTCTCCATTCCTTCAATTGTTTGTAAAAAGTAAGTCATGCGGTGT
The DNA here is from genome assembly GCA_963930725.1 of Candelabrum cocksii. Lineage (NCBI taxonomy): Eukaryota > Metazoa > Cnidaria > Hydrozoa > Anthoathecata > Candelabridae > Candelabrum > Candelabrum cocksii. The sequence continues at coordinate 858,852 of OZ005677.1, read as the reverse complement.
TGTTCGCCATGACTAAAAAGGCCGAAAATGCGGCATGTGGCTGAGTTTTTGCGAATTCAGAGAGTCTTTCGATCTCCTTACACCACTCGTTGACTTTGTTAGATACATATTCAGCTTTAAATGATTTGCTACCAATCGACACACCAAGATGTCGCTTCCCTTCTGTGGTAAAATTTATATCACTACCTTGGAATAATGTCTTTGCTCGGTCTAGATTATTTGGATCCTTGATTATCAACCATGATTTTCCGACATTCACATGGTACCCAAATTTTTTATCTTCCGTTATAACCGTATCCCACCAGGATTTCAGATTTGACAATCGACCAGCTCCAGTGGCATCGTCGGCAATCCACACCACATTTGATGCTTTAGTTCTTAACACATTGAGCAGAACTGTCGTACCTAGGCCATAAAATAACATCGCTAGATTGTCACCTTGAGTGGTGCCCTCCTGGGAAGATAACTCTTGACCATCTGCAATTATAAGACGGGAGGGTATGCGATAAGTGTTGATAAGTACAATAGAGAGAGGAGGACAAATATATCTGATGTTGTGAAGAGCGACTTGTCGGTTGATCGTGTTAAATGTGTTGCTAACGTCTACAAGGATAACCCCATCGTAACGCAAAGTAACCAGATCTTTCCTTTAGTAATTAGGTCTTTCCTTTAGTAACCCAGTCTTTCCTGCAGTAACCTGGTCTTTGTTTTGTCTTGTTTCAGGCACCAGAAGTAACTGCTGAGTCGATACTTTCCGATGACCAAAGTAGTCTGTCTGAATCAGAGAAGGAGTCGTGTAAGCAAACTTTCAATGTCTTCTAACTGTAATTTTACTTGTTTGTTATATGTGGGTGATGTGTATCAACAATACACCTTGATTAATTTTGTTAAAATCTTTGAAGAAGAAGTTTTATTTAAAGATAATTTAATTTGTGCTTTTTTACAATTTATGTATTAGTGTTCCGAAGACTTCGTTCATCGTTAGATCTCATTGGAGTTTCTGATTCTCTCCTTCTATCCACCGCCAGTGCTGTAAGTCTCTGTGATTATTTCCATCCCTATCCCGTGACATTTCTTCGTTGGGGTAGAGGAGCCCACCTCTCTTCAGTGCAACTTTAAGCTAAGCTTGCATCACACGATGAGTCTCGCTCAACTGTAACTCAGATATAAAGACATGCCGGTGATGGAACTGGCTTGTTTTGTTTTCATGGACCAAAGTATACTGAGCTACAACGCCTGCCTTTCAGTAAATGAATGAATTTATTGAGTTGACTCAAACGATTTTATGAAATCTGTTGGAGCCAACCTTTTTTTTTCATTGTGTTGCAGTCAGTTGAGTTTCCGAATGAAGCTCATTGTGTAGTGTGGAAAAACATCAATAACAATTAGCTTATTCCATAAAAAAACCTTTTCCAATTTAAAACAAGTGATCAAAGACATTAATTACATGGAGAGGATTTGGACAGTTTATTTCTCGACGAGGTTGTTTGAGTTTCTAGGATTTGTTTCATGTTACCAAGCTAAAAATTGAAAGAGAGTTTAGTAGGCATCAAACTAACCTTATCAGAATTAGTGGTATCTTAAATTAGGCAAATTTTAGCAAAAAATAAAGAGGACTATGGTGGAAGGAGAAGGTAAATATTGGCTTATAAAGGTTCATTATGTGAGCTGCTTCAGTTTTCCAAATGTTGATTTTAAGCTGCTTCGTTCAGTGCACTTGAAAAATTGTTACGATATATTTGTGCAAAGCTAAAGAGATGAAGTTCTTAATGTTATCGTATTTATATTTTGTAAGAAAATGAAAAGCAAAAAAGGTTTGCTTGTTGGTGGGTGGCCATTTTGTCCCGAAGTGCCATTCTGATATTGCACGTGTACAAGGGTTGCATATTTGTTAGTTAACAACAACAACTTTTATTTTCCAAAAACAACAAAAATACACATTTTCCCTCTTAAATATAATGTCAACGTGTTAATGTGTTTTTAAACACAAAAGATTGATTTTCAATGAAAGGAAATATATACATTTGTCAAATTGGATGGTGTCATTCAATAGGTTGACACTCATCTATGTCCTGAGTCGAATAAAACGTATTTTCACTCTGTTGCAATCTTTGTTTTATGGCATCATTCTCTCTATTATTCAAACAGTGCGATGGCAAATATGACATGTGCGTGGAACTTTTGAACGGCATGGGGTTCAGTAAGTTATTATAATTATTATAATTGATTGCTGATGTTTAGCACATTCCTTATACTGCCACCACGGTCATAATTTAGGTTTATAGTCATTGATTTAAAAAACACTTATAGTAAAGTATAGCTAATATTTTCTGTTCGATGTGTGTTTTATTCTGATACCATTATTGATTTCAAAACCTATATTTTACGACGTAATATTGTTATTGTTGCGAAATTCTTGTGAAATTCGTAATATTGTTGCGAAATTCTTGTACTTATTACATAATGATACATTACGTTTGGTTTTAGCGAGAAAAGGTGAAGCAAAAAGCACCTCTGTTACCACGTCAACAACGTCAACGGCTGGCTCTAGCAAGGCATCAAAAGGAAAGTTAGTTCTGACGTCTCAAACGAGCTCAGCGACTAAACCACACACTTCCAGCGCACAAACTACATCTCAAAGTGTGACTGCAAAAGTGGAGAATGTGAAACAAAAGCAGAAGAAAATTGTGAAGAAAATTGTACCTGATAATACAAAGGACAAACAGAAGACTGCTGAGGATATGTGAGTAATGCTATTCTAATATCGATTATATTGTAGAATTTTTTCGACAATGTACAAATTGTTTTTTTTTATCACGTCAAACTAACTCTGATTTATCAGTTTTCGGCTCGTTATTAATTTTCATTACAATAACAATATGACAACCTCGAATTGAATTTGTGTAGAGATAAATAGAATGAGACAAGAAATATTTGACTTCACTGACGCTTTCAATGATTTTAAATAGTAAGGCTTGTTTATATTGTCAACAATTTATGTAATGGTTTTAAGTGGTGAACTTTTGTTCTGGCGATTTTAAGATGATTCAAAACTTTTTTGATGATCTTCTTCCCAAATTTATGTGTCTGCCGTTACCATGGTGTAGCCCAACACTTCACACAGATTGTCAAGTTTAAATTTCTTTAAAGAGGTGCTTGTTGTTTCTTTTACGAAACCAATCAAAAACAAATTTGATTAACTAAGCCTTTGGTAAAAAAAGGATTCCTTTTGCTTACCAATCGTGATATTTTAAACTGTACATAATGAGAACAGAGCGCAGGATAGCTAATTTTGTTTAAACTGTAGATAATGAGAACAGAGCGCAGGATAGCTAATTTTGTTTGAACTGTACATAATGAGAACAGAGCGCAGGATAGCTAATTTTGTTTGAACTGTAGATAATGAGAACAGAGCGCAGGATAGCTAATTTTGTTTAAACTGTAGATAATGAGAACAGAGCGCAGGATAGCTAATTTTGTTTGGCAATTAAAGTTCTTTTATGGAGGTTGGATAATATTTATAAACTGAAATCTTAGTTTCTAGTGTCTCTATGCCTCTCAGAGGTTATGAGATAAATAGCATGAATACTAGCTAATTGCTTTATTTTGACACGTTAATTACCTAGGGATTATATCAGGGGTAGGCAACATACGTCCCGCGGACCTTATCAGGCCCCCTGAAGCATTTTGTCAGGCCTCCAACCACATGCAAGCTTGACTTTTTTAGCATAAAATTATTAAATAATATTAAAATTATTATTATTGTTATTATAAGTTTTTATTTGTCACAATTATTTCATTGTTATATGTAATTTTAAATTAAAAGGATATTTTTTGCGGGTAAATTATTGCTCATATACATCCAGTTAGTAGTTAGTCATCATCATGGCAAAACGTAGGAAAGTCGATGCTGAATGCAGAGTGTTTCAGGCTATATATATATGGCCCTCCATAAATCAGTGATGTGCAATTTGGCCCCTACCAAAACGTTGCCTACCCCTGGATTATATCATAATATTTGTAACTTTGCCACGTTTATTATCGAGGGAATTTTGTAAAGAAAGCCGTATAAAAGTGCATGCGAGTTGTGTAAAATGTACAGAATAAGAAGACGGAGTAACTCAATGTTCAAGTAAAGAACTGTATGTTAAGTTTTGCGTATGATCCGTCGAAGTGTGTTTATATATGTGTAGTCTGTCCTATGTGAAGGACTCATTACACGACTTGTATAGCACTTCCATACAACTGTTTTACCTTTCTTGGAAGAAAGTTTCAACCGAGAACGAGTTATTTTTCTGCGTTCCTGACAAGTGCAACGTTCAGCCACAAGAAATACCTTTTTTAAATCTCACAAAGCAAACAACAATGAATTGCGGTAATGTGAAGGCCATTTAATGATTTTGAGACTTACCCTTGAATTAGTTAAGCTTGGTGCAATTATTGGTGGCTCACAGTAATATTGTAGTATGGGTATGTCGGTCATGTAACATCTTTAACCTCATGGATATAACCACCCATGCCCTTTATGCACTGCTGCCACGGAGTTTAAAATGCAAAGTTGGTATCTTGTGTGGGTAATTCACCACTGTTTTCCCTCTCACTGGGGTTGGCGTAGGTTTGAGGAAGGGCATCCAGCTGTAAAAACATCTGCTCCAATGAATCATCAAATGATTAAACCTACACAGGTGTGGGGAATATCACCCCGTCTAACCCATGGCTAGCATGGAAAATAGACGTAAAAAATGTAAATGATGATGATGATGACAGTAAGTGCTCTAATATAAAAACAAATTCATCATTTAGTGAGATTAACAACAAGTATTGTTCGTAGTAGTATTTGCTCTTAATTGTTGGGTTTACGTTGAAATAATCAGCCCCTCTTTCTTCCAGAGACGACATCTTTTCCGATTTGGAAATCACGTTTAAGGATTTGGATTTAAAGATGACAACAAACAGTGAGTTTGAATATTATTCTTTAGATGTTAATGCTCTATTATATATCTTTTACAAATTTTTTTACTCTAGATTTTGAGATGTTTTCTCGATTCATAATTTGTGATTCCTATCTAGGGTTTTTCTTGGGGAATATTGAATATGAATCTTCGAGTTGCAAATTTTACATTCAACGAAATTTTAAAAGTATTTCCTGGCAATTAGCGGTTCCTGTAATTGCAATTATAAACACACAATTCATGATTTTATAATTGTTGTGGTGTTGTTTGGTGTTTTTTTGACAATCCCGAAATCATGTGATATATTTTATAACACCACTTGCTTGTTTTGAATCTCACTCTAAAGATTATTTATATCCACACTCATCTCTTAGCATCATCATCTTTCCTTACCACCAGCAGCAATGTTAGCCCTGACCAATCAGAAAGGTACATTTTCAATTTCGCTATTGCACATGTGTTTGATGGTGTAAATACATCGGCTATATTACAACTCCATCTTTCTGGTATCTATCTTATGCAGTCGATTATACTTACTACCACCTTCCTCCATTTATATGCGTTTTCACGAAGATGTTTGTTTATAACTCCGCAATATCGACAAATTAAAGGACGTAATTACTGTTTGCAATTATTCTTGTTGATTATTTTTAATCGTGAGTTTTATATATGTAACAATCAAAAATTGTTACACGCCCAAAAAACTCACAAATAAAAGACATCCTGTCTCACCTGGAACTATTGGATAAAAGACATTCTTTCTCATTTGAAAGTTTCGATTTTGATGGTTGAATATATTTAAATTATTTGTTTGAATTTCTTAGTTTTTTCTTAATTAATAGCAAATAATTTTAAATATCAATTTTAACGTACAAAATAAAATTTATGTTCAGTGTTGCGACATTTACATCATCAAAATCAACTTCGGACGCAGGCCCCGTGTACAAACTACAGAAGAAGTTACCGGTAAAAGGTCCGGATGCTAGCTTGTTGAGGTTTGTTTGAAAATAATCCTTTCTAATGCACTTAGCTTTTTGGCTGGCTAATAACAACTGTAGAAATTTTAAATCTTCATTTTATTGAAATTTCCGCCATGTTTTCTTAGAACTGCTTTTGTGAAAATACACGGTGCCGATAGCCATTTAGCAGTGGGGGCGAATTACAAGCTGGCTAACGGTCCATCGAAGGTATCAGCGAAAGGCCCTGTAGTGAATATTCATGGGCCAGCCAAAGGTTCAGCTAAAGGTACGTACATCATCTCTTTGTTTTATGGTACATAGAAAATGTCAGTTCGGGTCTTATTAGTATAACGCCTAGAATGTAAATAACAAGGCGATAAAGGTGTTTTGCAAATCATCAGAGATTTGGCGGCGTTGTTGGGTTATAATAAGGCCAAACCTTTTTTGAAGAAACTGTACATGGTAGAACTTACATAACCGAGAACATTGGCTTTAACTGATAACTTGAAATTCTATCGCTCTAAAGCCATATATATCGATAAAAAAATAAATTAACATAATTTAACATTTCCAACCAATCATCCTAGGTTTAACATTTCCAACCAATCACCCTAGGTTTAACATTTCCAACCAATCACCCTAGGTTTAACATTTCCAACCAATCACCCTAGGTTTAACACTTTCAACCAATCACCCTAGGTTTAACATTTCCAACCAATCACCTTAGGTTTAACATTTCCAACCAATCACCCTAGGTTTAACATTTCCAACCAATCACCCTAGGTTTAACATTTCCAACCAATCACCCTAGGTTTAACACTTTCAACCAATCACCCTAGGTTTAACATTTCCAACCAATCATCCTAGGTTTAACACTTTCAACCAATCACCCTAGGTTTAACATTTCCAACCAATCACCCTAGGTTTAACACTTTCAACCAATCACCCAAGGTTTAACACTTTCAACCAATCACCCTAGGTTTAACATTTCCAACCAATCACCCTAGGTTTAACATGTCCAACCAATCACCCTAGGTTTAACATTTCCAACAGATTACCCTAGGTTTAACATTTCCAACCAATCACCCTAGGTTTAACATTTCCAACCAATCACCCTAGGTTTAACATTTCCAACCAATCACCCTAGGTTTAACACTTTCAACCAATCACCCTAGGTTTAACATTTCCAACCAATCACCCTAGGTTTAACATTTCCAACCAATCACCCTAGGTTTAACATTTCCAACCAATCACCCTAGGTTTAACATTTCCAACCAATCACCCTAGGTTTAACATTTCCAACCAATCACCCTAGGTTTAACATTTCCAACCAATCACCCTAGGTTTAACATTTCCAACCAATCACCCTAGGTTTAACATTTCCAACCAATCACCCTAAGTTTAACATTTCCAACCAATCACCCTAGGTTTAACATTTCCAACCAATCACCCTAGGTTTAACACTTTCAACCAATCATCCTAGGTTTAACATTTCCAACCAATCACCCTAGGTTTAACATTTCCAACCAATCACCCTAGGTTTAACATTTCCAACCAATCACCCTAGGTTTAACATTTTCAACCAATCACTCTCGGTTTAATTTGAATGTGTGTGCTAAGTTACAATATGCGATTATTTTTATGGTTTGCCGTTAAGAAGACAGCAACATCAAATATATGAATTGAAACTTGATGAGTCAGCACCAATGTGCTTACCGTATAGTATTTCTTCGAGGTCCCTTCTTTAGTTGTATTACAAACTACGCATCTCTCTGTTTTTAGAGATTTTTAGCTTTTTTTAGTTTTTAAAACTCATATCTAGCTAAACAGACACGTTTGGTTAACCCGGATTCCTAATGGATGTTCTATGCATTTTTGGAATCATCAGACATTATGGAATGATCGGGCTCATGGACTATTTCCATAAAATTCCGTGCACTCCTCCATTTTTACACTTACATTTTAATGTTTCTCATTTGCTAATACTGTTAATTTGCATGCATTGTTGTTGCAGGCTCAGATAAATCTCTCTGCGTCGGCATTAACAACCTTCTTGGTAAAGGACCGCAACGACCGTCGTAAGAACGCTACAAAATGATCTCACGTCAACATGACACCAATTGCACATAATTTTATTTACGGTATTTTTTCATTGGCTATTTTTCTATTTTTATTTCTCTACGTTTAATGATTATACTTTTGTTGTTATCTAGTTTTATTTGTTTAAACATACGCAAGAGATTCGACCTTCAAATCAACTTTGTGTTTGATCAACTTTGTGTTTGATCAACTTTGTGTTTGATCAACTTTGTGTTTGATCAACTTTGTGTTTGATCAACTTTGTGTTTGATCAACTTTGTGTTTGATCAACTTTGTGTTTGATCAACTTTGTGTTTGATCAACTTTGTGTTTGATCAACTTTGTGTTTGATCAACTTTGTGTTTGATCAACTTTGTGTTTGATCAACTTTGTGTTTGATCAACTTTGTGTTTGATCAACTTTGTGTTTGATCAACTTTGTGTTTGATCAACTTTGTGTTTGATCAACTTTGTGTTTGGATTGTTTGCGTTAGACTAAGATTTTCTGGACGGAATCTGGAAAATTGCGCCATAAGATTTTTTCCCCCGGAAAATTGCCCTCCCTCCCCGGAAGTATACCCATGAAAATGATCCGGTGGATGGCATTGAAAAGCAAACATAAACTTCTAGAAAAAGAAGTTTTTAATTTAAGATTTTTAACAAAATAAAAACTGTATATGTGTATCTCTCTACATATCATTTGATGTCATTCTACAGTTTGTTTTCCTACCATGGCAACCCATACCATTACATCATTCACAAACTCATACGTGTCATATACTCTGCGGTCCACAGGTCTCATTATCACCTCATTAACCTTTTGTTTACACGTTTACTTTTGTATATATATTGAACGACAAAAACTTCCTCTGCCCTTTTGTAAAGAGAACGCCAACATAGATTGAGCGAGAACAGTTGTGAAGTTTTTATTTTTTGAAATAATGGTTCAAACCCGCGAAGCCTTGAACTATTAAAGTGGTGACCTCGACGTGATTATTTCACGTTCGTTCTACCTTCGTTAATTTCGCAAACGATCTCTCCCACTGATCTTCTCGCCGTTGTGCTTGGTTTTCTCGTCAATCCAACACCGTTATGAATGACTCAGAATCAGTCTCGTATCCATCCAAGCCTTCGACAGCCGCTGGAAATACTCCTCCTATTCATGCCGTCGCAGCCGTCTCTCTCAAGCTTCCTCCATTTTGGCAGCAACTAGCGACGACAAGTCTAGCTGGCTCATCATCCACCAGTCGTCTCTTTATTATCACGGACCGTCCTACAGGTACACGTTTCCTCCCTGATACAGGCGCTGATGTGCGTCCTTCCACCCTCACTTGCTGACAGACATCAACCCGCCACACTCAACACGCGACACTCATCATAGCAAACATCTACCCGCTACACTCGACACAGCAAACTTCAACTATCTTCATTATTGATGCCGCTTCGCAATCGATCGAACATTCTCCAGAGACATTTTTGCTTCATGTCGGACATACATGGTTGCATCGATAAAGTACCGTCACTCGAAAGACAACTTCTATGAGAAGCTCAAAGATGTCATCCGCAAACTCAATAACTCCGATAAGCTGTTCATCTTCGCCGACAAGACCTCAAATATTTACTCATTGTCACCTGAAGAGTACAGTAAGCAATTGAAAGACAACGTGACCAAAACTTACAAGAAGGCCCCAACGAAACTGGAATGCTCTATCAACTTGGAGGCAAAACACATCGCGAAATCTCACGGTATCGACAAAAGGGTTAAAGGATAACGTTAAAGGATCACAAGGAAAACTTTCAACAAAAGCTGCCTAGCAGATTGATCAACCATTGTAAAAACAACCTGGGTGCAGTAAGCAAGAACATCCTAGATCGTGCTAACTCCAAGGTTCGACAGGCAACAATGGTAAATCAGTGGAAGAACACGGGCGATGTACTCCAGTGGTTCGAATCGTTAGAAGATAAACAGGCATGTTTCTTCATTCAACTGGACATCGAAGAATTTTATCCGTCGATTAGCAAAGTCTTACTCCTCGATTCCCTCGACTTCGCAAAAGCTCACACGCCGATATCGGACAAAGAGCTGAGAACCACTTCGCATCGCAGGAAATCGTTACTACTTTATGATAACGAGGCGTGGACAAAGAAATCCTCAAGCGACGGTTTCGACGTTACCATGGGAAGCTATGACGGTGCCGAAATCTGTGAGTTGGTTGGTCTTCTTATACTCAACAAACTGTCATCCTTGATAAACAAAGTTGACATGGGATTGTAAAGAGATGATGGGTTGATAGTTGCACGCAACATGAGAGGACGGTCTATGGATAAGTTAAGAAAAACATTGTGAAAATGTTCAAAGCGGTCGAGCTCCAGATTAAAATCATTACGGGTTTACATTCCGTTGATTTTCTTGAGGTAACTATGGATCAAAGATCGTCCAGCAACCAACCAACCTTTCAGAAAGCCGAATGACACCCTACTGTACGTGCATACAACATCCAACCATCCACCGCAAATACTGAAACAACTCCCAAAGTCAATATTCGAACGACTGTCGAAGAATTCTTCAAATGACAACCTCTTCGTGCAATCAAAGAAAGAGTATGAAGATGCGCTAACAAACATTGGCTACTCAAACGTCGAACTGCAACATTCGAGAAGTACCATAACTGGAAGAAGGAACCGCGCACGCAATATCATCTGGTTCAATCCTCCATTTTCAAAAAACGTTTCAACCAACGTCGCGCAAAGGTTCTTATCGCTAATTGAGAAACATTTCAAAAGCAAACATCTAAAGAAACTCTTTAACAAAAATAACGTTAAAATAAGTTATAGTTACACCGAAAACATGCGCACTATAATAAACCGCCACAACGCAAAGATTGCAAAACCAACCACCACTGAAAACTCCAGGAAGAAAGACGAATGTCCACTAAATGGTGACTGCCGACAGTCGTCAGTTATCTATAAATGTGACGACGTCTCAGCACCGAATCTACCGAGCAGAGTCTACATTGGATTGACAGATTTTAAAACACGCATTCAAGAACCGTCGTTTAACAACAAGAAGTATAAGAACAGTACATCATTATCAACCCACGTATGGGAGCTAAAAGAAACCCACAATGTTGTCTGAAGGTTGAAATGGTCTATTGTTAAACACGCAAAGAGTTATTCAATCAACGCACGATCCTGCTCACTTTGTTTACAGGAAAAAGTTGAAATTTTAAATTACTCAGTTAAATCTGACCTTTTAAACAAACGTAGCGAAGCGAATTGATCTCAAAGTGCCGTCATTCTAACAAATTCTTATTGGCCAATCATAAGACTAATGGCTAGTTTAATTGCACGTATTTGTTCTATCATTATGACACCTCCCTTGTAAATGATGTATCGCGGTGTATATTATCTTTTGGAAATTTTCATTTTATTATAGTTGAAACATGAAACTCAGAGTCCTATATAAAAGTTAGAGTTTTCTCTTTACTAGTGTTATTGTATGTATTTATGTTATTGTATGTATATATATTCCTTCCATTATTATTATATGCTTCTTTGTCACTCGCATTCCAGGGAGGGAGCCATTGCAGCATCTCTCTGCATATCATTATCAATGGGGATGATAGCAAGTACCTTCGCGTCGGTCATTCCTGTAAGTACCTTAATTGGGAAACTGAACTTGCTACAACTGTAACCAAATCGACTTTGCAAATCAAAAATGCGATTCAGCAGAATGCCACTCCTAACCTGAGCACAGCGTTCTCTTCAGGGCGAGCAGCACCAGCTGCTGTAGCAGGAGTGACAATTCTCCAACTGAATGTTTAGGGCATCACTAAAGCTAAATTGGAAATCATCAGTCAGCTTGCCCAGAACAACAACTCGGCAGCGATCTTGTTCCAAGAAACACAATGCACGACATCAGAGAAGTTAAAAGTTCGATCTCGCAGCATTTGCATCAAGCAGCAAACATGGGATAGCAACTTTTATCAAGAGCAGCATGGACTGGCAACTAAATGCAAAATCAACAGCAGACTCGAGCCTAGAGCGGGCAACAGTTTGTGTCCAGGAGACAATGATTATCAATGTCTACAAACCACCACCTAGTAGACTCATTTCATCGTCCCTACCCTCGTTCTCCGCCCCTGTATATATGCAGGCGACTTCAACTGCCAACACGTAGATTGGGGATCTACCAAAGGACCAGCAGTGATGGCATAACCCTCGTTGAGTGGACATTCCTAAACAACCTCGACATCCTGTATAATCCACAGAACCCAGACAGCTTCCTATCAGGACGATGGAAGACAGGACGGAACAAACCCCGATCTCGCCTTGGCAGGCATGCTGACAGGAGCCCTTGCACCTGAACGCCGAGTGATGGGACATTTCCCAAGATCTCAGAACAGGCCTTCTCTGATATTCCCGGCATCCATTACACCACCCCCACCATGCAACCCAGTGAAAAGATGGAACTTCAGGAAAGCAAACTGGAGGATGTTTGGCGAGTTCACAAACAGACTCTGTGAAACTCTTCCACCACTTGACAGTATCGATGTGGAGGCCGCATACACATCCTTCACAAAAATGACGTGATATGCAGCAAAACAGTTCATTCCTCTTGGGCATCGTAAGAACTACAGACCATGCTGGGATGAGAAGTGCCAACATCTTCTCTACAACAGCTTGGACGAGTCCAATACACCTGAAGAACTGCGAGAGAAGACTGATGGAACATCTTAACTCTGCGCGCCAAAAACGATGGATGGAAACTGTAGAAGCGATTGACTTTACACATTTACACACTCCAGTCGCAAAGCGTGGAACGGTCGAGGATCTAGGACCTGCGCAAAATGTCCTGTCTCTACAAAAGCGAATGCATCACAACTCGTTGCAAATGGGCGTCACACGAACAGGGACCGCAGCTTCCAACGGACGGTAAAAAAACTGACGGAAGCGATGTGGAAGACCGAAACTGGAATCCACGATCTCTCCGATGATTTCACCACCGAAGAGATGAAGCATGCCTTAAAACTTTTAAAGCCACGCAAGGCCCCTGGACTGGATCTCATTCACCCTGAGTTCCTTCAGCACATGGTCTCTCACCTACAAACTTCTTAAGCTGATCCTTGATAGACACATGGTCCGCTTCATCTTACAGCTATCTCCAACCAGAGCTTCATCCTCAAAACAAGGCAGAAAAGCAGTCTCAGACGACTCAAGAACCCACAAGGTTCTGTCCTTGCGCTCATGTTATTTAATGTATTTACACACGATCTTCCTGAAATAACTTCACGTAAATACATTTACGCTGATGGCGTGGCCAAACTGCACTCACACCGGAATTGGGAGACATTGGAACACACTTTGTCAAGAGACATGGACATCCTGTCAACGTACCTGCGTCAATTGCGATTGCGCCTCAGCGAAGCAAAGACTGTTACAGCTGCATTCCACCTCAATAACAGGGAAACGGACCGCGAACTGCAAGTCAACAACAGGATGCTGCCCTTCCAGAAAACCCCATCATATCTTGGCGTGCAGCTCGACCGATCCCTGACATACCGCAAACACCTAGAACATCTTCGAGGTAAAGTGTCAGCAAGATCAGCACTTCTGAAACGGCTTGCTGGTCTCAATTGGGGAGCAAGCACTCGCACACTACGAACAAGTATCGTACGAAAAGGTTTACCGAATTAATAATCAAACTTCATTTTCAACAATTAAGATGAAATATAAATAGTGATTAAAACTCAGAGTGGAAAAATAATAACTCCTCTTCCATAATGCACGACATTTCGTCGTGTTATTGGAGCATTTTCGTGTTCTTTTTGCTGAACTGAAACTTTTCTTTGAATTTGTTATTGTTTAATGTCTGAATGTGCACTGAGGTTTGCAGTTGCGTAGCTTTCTCGGCCAACTCGGGTGCTAGTAGTTCTTCTATCCACAACTCATTGTCATAAACTACACTTCCGTCCAGCTCAGTGGGTAGGCATTTGTACGGGAATTCGTTACGAAACTCATTCAAATCTCCATCGTGTACGAATAATCTTTCGGACAGTTTCGTTTTTATCAGCGAAGAAATGTTTGTCATTTTCCACAATAGTTTAAAGTGCCAGCTTGGTTTCAATAAGTGAATGCTGCTGATTCGGAAGGGAAAATTGTCCTGAAATCGAAACAAAATCGTAAATTTTGATGGCGAAATTGAAGAAGTAGCAAGAATTTACATTTATTGAGATTACCCGGACGAATTGTTGAGATTATCCGGACGAATTGCTGAGATTATCCGGACGAATTGCTGAGATTATTTATTATTATTACGGTATTTTCTTACCTGGAAAAGATTAACAACCTTGGTGAGCATACTGGTGCGTAAACTCTTCGTTTGTAGTACACTCAGTTGACTGAGGTCGCACAGGATGGCAACCCCGTTGATCTGCGTTTCATCACTTTCAAAGAGCTTCGAGAGTGTGTACACCCACACGCGCAACATTTTATCAAAGTGGAAGGGCAAGCTCATGTTCCATTTGTTCAGATTGAACACAATCAACACGCGGCCATGTTTGTCCCTCTGAGGCAGCACGCAAACGATGCCCTGCTCCAATGTCTTTTTGATGTTCTTGCGCGTCAAATTTCGGAAAATCTCAGGCTTTGTTTCGCGGTTGGCATAGTAACGCTCCAGTAATTTATAAGCGTCGTCGACATCAAATTTACGGTGCCGAAGAAACTTCAAGAGGAAAGCGTCCGTGTGCTCATCGAAATCATTCTCCTCCTGATTGTCTTCGATCTGCTGACGAAGCGCTCTGATGCACACCACTTTGGCTTTCGGTGTTTCGTAAAGTTCTTCGTAAGCCTTACGTATGGTTTGTGCGGGGATATACCCCTTTCCACCTAGCACTGGTCCGTTGGGTTCAACAGAGTCGTCCACCAATGCTGCTTCCTCCATCGCTACGAGAAATGACGAAAATCGTTTATTCTATTTAACTGTAATCGCAATTACTTTACTCGATTCAATTTCATTCTCTCAATGTCATTATTAATTTATTATTATTTGTGGCCGGGAGGATTTGAACTCGCAACCTCAGAAACCTCTCAGAAATCTGAAATTGCAAGCGCTCTACCAACTGAGCTATCCCGCCTTAAAATATACATCTCTTTAAATAATATGTCCGTGGTCACACTACTTTCAAAAATAGAAACGTTCAAAACAGAGTCCAAAAACCTAAAAAATGGTAGGCCGATGAAGTGAAATGGCATCTGTGATACGTATACTAGATAAAGATGGCGAAAGGATTCAAGTCAAATACTTGAATATGCCCATTAGACTTACTAACAGATCTCCCTAGCTTAATCCAGACATTAAAAATGAATTAGCGGGACTCGCTTCATTGCAAAATCAAGATACCAGATAGATTTTGATACATACAAAACTCAACGTAATAAAGTGAACGTTAGAAAGGCTAAGAATAGCCATTACAAATCTTTGTTAACTGAATCCGCCAGTGACCCAAAAATGTTTTGGAAAACGCTGAAACGAATCTTTCCGACCAAGGAAGTGGTAACTAATGCAAAGTCCTTCTTGATCGATGGTGGTTTGGAGTCGGAACCGGCAAAGATTGCGTCGGTTTCCGTAAATTTTATTCGAATATAACAGTAAACCTGAAGAAGAAATCTATATGTTTAAAAGATTTCATCTGGTCTAAAAACAAGTTCGAAGTTACCCTAAGACTTTTTCAACGGGAAAATCGAAAGAAGACATAGAAATTATTAAGGAAAGATTTCCATACCTTTGTGGATTGGTTGGAGTCAATGCACCTTGTTTACAATATGCAAAAGGGGAAAACCGAGGCGATGCTTTTTGGTACCTCAAAACGGATTAAAAATCAATCTTTTCAACATTGATTCAAAAGTCTATCGTGCACCTCAACCTACAAATACCTAGGAGTGAGGCTTGACCAGATGCTAGCACTCAGTGAACACATTGATTCGGCAAGAAAGAAAGCATCCGGAAGACTCTACATTTTAAAACAAATTTGTACCCAAATAACGACCGATGCAGCAATAAAACTGTACCAGTCGATGATCCTACCAAGTTTTACGTACCACTCGATATTAACCAGCACCCACGCATTCAAATCTTTTCAAGTGAAGATTTGTAATTTTGATAGGAGATCGTACCACACCATCTACAAGCGTCTAAATATCCACGATATTGGCAAAGTCTCACTACTAAATTATTATTTATTGTAGAGATACGTTTGGGCATGCCGGTCATGTAACATCTTTGACCTCATGGATATAAGCACCCATGCCCTTTATGCACGACTGTCACGGAGTTTAAAATGCAAAGTTGGTATCTTGCGTGGGTTAACTCGCCACTGTTTTGCCTCTCATTGGGGTTGGCGTTAAGAAAGGCATCCAGCTGTAAAAACATCTGCTTCAATGAATCATCAGATGATTAAGCCAACAAAATTGTGGGGAATATCATCTTTTGAAAACGTGCAACCCACTTTGAGTGGAAAAGGTCACGTAAAGTCGGATGATGATGATGATACGTCAGCAGACTAAACGTTTGTTGCAACCCCGTAAAATCTGGTCCGTGAAATACAACTTTATTTAATTTTTAGTCCGTATTATTATAATTAGTTTGGTTTAAGTTTTCTATCAAAGCCACTTTAAAATAGTTGACCAAGCCAACCATGCTTCTTGTGAGTTCTTCACTTTTAATCCACTCTAGTTACATCATTTTGATTGGAAGAGCCAATTTTGCTTAACCAAACCCGTTTAAAGTACAATAGAAGATTATGAAGTAGCAGCATTTAGTTTGTTTTCCGAGATTCTATTTCCTTCTATTCCCATAAAAACAAGCACATTGTTTACATTTGTAACAAAAATTAGATCACGTGACTTCAGTGACACTTCCTTTTCTTCAAAGCATTGCACAGTGCCCATTTGAAGAATTTTTGTTCTATAATTTGTGTTACTTTGTAAAAATCTTTAATTGGATGAAAAAAATTATAATGAATGAAAAGTATTTTAATTAAAGTGCTCTGTATTCTACGTGCTCTTCCACAAATTTTAATTAAAGTGTTCTTCCACAAATCATCTCATGCCACCAAAAGTAAAAAAAACAGCATTTGTACAAACATTTAAGTGACAACGAAAAACAAGTTTTACCGTTTATCACCTTTGCTTCTCCACCATCAACCAACCAGCTTGCGCAACGCCAAAATGAAAAGCAATATATCCTTATCTTTAAAGCAAGTTTCAAATATCCTTCTGCAAGCGAGAATCAACCTTCGTTCTGGAGTTAGTCTTATTGTGTGCGCATCTTATAGTAGTCGTTTACGTGGGATTTTTCAAGCCACAATTGAGCAGATGGCTCTTTGTTAGACGCGTCATTTCATAAATTATGCATGTCGCAACTTCTGTTTTAAAGCCACGGACGTATAATTTATTCATTCAAAATAGAAAAAAAATTTTCCATCAAGATCTAGTTTGCAGCAAAGGAATAAAAAAACAAAAGAAGCTTAGCGATTATAAAGTTTTTCCAAATACTTCTCTGCATTAAAAATGAATTGTGTTGACACAAAATTGGAGACAAACTATAAAGAAGCATTCATTTCACAAAACAACTCTTTTGTTGGAAGTATTATTAATATATTTCAATCCAACCTTTGTTCCAAAACACCACGACATATTGTTTTTTTCTTGAATTCAATGTGCCAATGTGACGTCACACGCGAAACAAAAAAAGCTTTCGATTTTTAGTCGGATAAAAAGCGTTCTTCAGAATTTGTTGTAAAAAGATTTTGACATTTTCTTCCTACTCTCTCCGCACTGGTTGGAATGACGTCACGACAAAGCCACTTCTAATTTACTGACTAAAGAAAGATCTCTCGACTTATCTTTATTTTGGAAAACCACTTTCTTGTTTCACACCTCTTGTTACAACGAAATTCTTGTTGTTGTTCGTTTATTGATGATAATTAAACACGATGTTGTAACAAAGCGCGCAAACTCTTTGAGCGGATGTTATTTCACTTTCAAGGGCAAAGGCCGCAAGTATAGCCACTGATTTAGGATAAGATAGGACTTTTATCTTTCATTGAGTGTAGAGTATTGTGGCGCTGGGAGCGTTCCATATGCAGATCCATGGAAATTTCAATTTCTCAGGGTTAGCAGCTGCGACCCGTGTGAACCCTTGGAACCGCCCTTCTTTTCATATAATATAAAACCGGACCCATGTTTCTGTTTTCAATCACTCATTTTACAACTATTTTATGCTTCTTTTTATAAGGGTTAGAATACTAAGGCCCTGTATATATGAGCCCTCATAGGAGGGCTGGCCCGCCTAAACGAGCTGGAAATCACCTCCCCTATATATGAGAAAGAACCAGCCCTCCTAAATTAATAATATCTACGGAGGAGAGAAAGAAAGCGCCAATGCGCGTGCACAGAGACATATTTTCTAGCCCTCCTAACCGGGCTGGAGCATATATATGGAGAATTTCCAGCCCGCTTTGCCGAGATCTCGGCTAAAGAAAGCGAGATCTCGGTTAGGAGGGCTAGCCCTCTCTTCGTATATATGCAATGTGAAAACAACTGTGATTTATTATATAAGCGGGATCTCGACTTGAAGGAGGGCTGGCCCGCCTAAGGCTCATATATACAGGCCCTAAAACAGGACACTGATGTATTGGTTAAGAGGTAAGAATACAAAAAAATACGAAAATAGCGAATACTCTAAACTAGCTTTGAAATATATATACTAGCAGAAGTACCCCCGGCGTTGCCCGTGACAACGAACGTTTTCTAAGTAAGATAAGCCTATGTACGAAATTTTGCAAATAAGTGACGCGCTAGAAAAAACAACATAACAAAATATTTTTTACTCACCGAGCATTGATTGAAAGCGTTTCAATCAAATTTGAAAACTCTTTTAATGTCTTATCGATGAGTAATACTCAAGGGAGTTGGAGGAACCTTTTGGACCCATCCGTTTACGATTGGATAGATAACAAAGGGACAGACAAAGAAACAGTCATTGAAAAATATAACAGATAGCTTTATAACCCGTGCAAATTGCACACATAACTTCTATGACAAAGAATAACTCGGTCACCCGCCTTTAGGGTCTGTTGTATATATGAGCCCTCCTAACCGGGCTGGAGCATATATATGGAGAATTTCCAGCCCGCTTTGCCGAGATCTCGGCTAAACAAAGCGGGATCTCGGTTAGGAGGGCTAGCCCTCTCTTCATATATATGCACTGTGAAAACAACAGTGACTTATTATATAGGTGGGATCTCGGCTAAACCTTTGCGTGATGATGCTGAATCAGCAAATATATACCACTAAGGTTTTATACGAATGAAAGTCCATTGTATAAACTTCTATGCGATCAATACGCAATAAAAGAAAGTTAAATCGTGTTTGTATGTTGGATGTTTTAAATTCTTCTTTTGATTCGTCCCTACTTAACAGAAAACGCTCAATTGAACGTTCAATTTGTAAATTTCGTTTCGTCATAGGGAAAAACGGCCGCGATATACGAAAGAGAATTAGGGCGCTACGAGAGTAAACAGACGGAACAAGGCAAACATCCTTGGTTGAACCATTGAGCATGTCTGGTAATATATTGATGTACATACATATTTGAAAATAAGCAAAAAGACGTAGTTTATAGGACACCTTATAACATTTTGACCCCTCCCCCACCCGTCTGATTCCATCTAAAATCATTGACCCCCTCCCCCCAACGGGATGTCGCATATGACCCCCCCCCCTCACATCGTTTTTTCGACACGTATAACATATCTTGACGTTACACAGTTAGTTGCATTGATTGCAGTTTAGATTCCAAACCTCACAGATCAAATCAAAATCGCCGTAAGAACTTAGTTCGTCGTTCAACATTCGAAAGATTTTCTCGCTACATCTACGAAATACTGATGTCCTAGCTGACGTTATGTTGCCCGTTTTCTTAATCTCTCGCACAATGCAATGCAACTTTCTACCCAAAATGCAGTGCAGCACGAACAAAACCTGAAATTACAAGAAAAGAAAAAACAATGTTTGGATTTTTGTCTTTTTACACACGCAAAGATTACTCAAATGTTGAGGTATAAAAATAAATACCAGACATGTACGAAAGACTATCTGTGACTAAATAAAGAAAACATGATGCACCAAGTGAGCCATCACGCTACGAAAATATGATGTGTTATAAGAAGAAGAGTCTGTCTGAAAGTTCAATCGCAGGATCTTTGTGTAGTGACGTGCCAACCAAGAACGCAAGCTTGTGAGCGTACTGAAACACAAAACAATAATTCCAAAGAATTCGTTACTTAAATCTTGTTTATTTATTGGTATTCCTTCCTTTGCCAAATCTTGCAAGCTATTTATTAGAAGTAGAAACGTACGAATTACAAATATTCAAAATAATAAAACAACATTAAAATGACGAAAAAATTTCGTCAAATCAATCGCACTATAATCTCAAAGACTCATTTCTACAACAAGTGTAATTCACAGAACCACTTTATTTCTCATTCTGAAATGTATTTTACCGAATGAGAATACCATTGCATTGAAATCAAAGTTCTACTTACTATCGGCTTGAACAAAGCCGCGCTCTTACCTGGCAAGGTGCTGGTACCCTGATTGTTCCCGGCCAGTTATAGTAGAGATGTGTCAGCTTGTACGACAACCTGAATCAAAATTAAAAACGAGGCTTAGATTGAGCTTCTTTCGTTAGTTAAAGTTGAGTTGTCAATCATTTTATAAGCTTCTTTTGTTAGTTAAAGTTGAGTTGTCAATCATTTTATAAGCTTCTTTTGTTAGTTAAAGTTGAGTTGTCAATCATTTTATGAGCTTCTTTTGTTAGTTAAGGTTGAGTTGTCAATCATTTTATGAGCTTCTTTTGTTAGTTAAGGTTAAGTTGTCAATCATTTTATGAACTTCTTTTGTTAGTTAAGGTTGAGTTGTCAATCATTTTATGAGCTTCTTTTGTTAGTTAAAGTTGAGTTGTCAATCATTTTATAAGCTTCTTTTGTTAGTTAAAGTTGAGTTGTCAACCATTTTATAAGCTTCTTTTGTCAGTTAATATTGAGTTGTCAATCAAATAATCACTTATTTTGTTAGGGAATTGCTTAAGTTTTACATAAAAGTTATCATTGTTGTCATTTGTTCTCAAGAGAATCTGAGGCTTATTAGGTAAAGGATAAGTCAAACATATTCACAATTGCTTTCGCATATCGAGGCTGTTCATTAAATTACATAAAAATACTGAGAGATTTAATATATGTAGTGGTCAAACGTAGCGAGATCACCTTTGCACATGGTCAGGTTTCATTCCAGTGTCATTGTACACAACAACATAGTGGGTGGGTGTGACCGTGCCCTGGCGAACGTGCTGGCTCACCAAGAAGAAATCAGACCTACGGAGGAGAAACGAGTAGTATTTAACTGGAAGCGTGTGATTACAACGATGAGGGAGTTATTTGGGAAGGGTTATTTAGAACGAGTTTCCATTTCTCCTAAAGGCTTGTTAAATATTTTGAAAAACATAAAAAACTCAAAAAAATATTCGCCATATTTTTCTTGTATCTCGCGATAACTACTAAACGTTATGCTTATAAAAAAAGGTGTATTATTTGTACGGGGCAAAAATTCACAATAGTAATGTACAAGAAAAAAAATGGTTAAAAAGTTCTACTAAGGTACACCCAGTCCTTGTCGGGAACATACAACCCATTTGCCATTCAGGGTTTTAAATGAGGATTCTACAGAAAAGTTTTAGGAACGTTCTCACATCAGAACAGACATGTTTGGAAGTGAAATCAAAACGCATCGATAGATTAAATTATGTAATGATGATAGTCACATGACTACTTACCAGTCCGTTCGTGTGACCGTGTGATCTAGTATGGAGCCTGGGGCTGGGTTTTCTAAAGTATTGCCCTGGTAAACAAAAATAAATCACCATGACAACTCATTGTAAACCTTAGAGAAATAATCATAAGGAATAATCAACTAACGATAAACAACAAGAAAATGAAGCAGGAAACATTCCTTTATTTCATCAAATTTAACACAGATTAGAAAATATTATAGAGTTAAATTTAGTTTAATTTAAACGAAGATATGTAAGAACAAAAGAAGAGTACTTATAGAAACTTAGCAGATTTCAAGATCACGAAACAAAGTAAGATTTAAAACTCACGACTAAACTAAATTACCTGAACAGCGAACAACCTTTGAGAGATTCGTTTCTGAACAACAATCACACACAGCTTCGGTTTGTAGGTTTCCCCTAGCAACGGAAAGCATTCGCGGATTTGTTTCACCTCATAGTTGGAGACTGTCGTTAACTGCCCGTCGCCAACACCATCACGAAACAAGATAATCCGTTCAGGAAGACAGTGGTTCTCCTGAATGCAACAAACCTTACTGAAGAGGCGGTACGAATGAGGAGACAATGAGAGTCATTTGAAAGAAGGTTTGACCGCACCCGAGCCAGAAATACATACTCAAACATTCCTAGTCACTGGGTATAAGTTCAAAACATGGATAAAGATCGTTCAATGTTCATTCTATTTCACTTTTTATACATATTTGATGTTTTGAACTAAAACAAAATGAAAAATGAAAACAAAACAACACAACAAGTACAATCTGGCGTCCTATAGTATCATTATCCTCCACTTGTCAAAAATACATTGTTGTATTACACTAGCTTCGCCTCTTTTTCATTGCTGAGTGTTGTTTTCTTGTGGAGAATTTTAAAAACTCAAAGACAATTCTTAACAGTTAATCACACTTAAAATCAACACTTCTAAAGTAAAAGTCAATAAAATATTGCTAAAACGTTTGATTCGTTGAAAAAGAAAAGTTTATTCAAACCAATAAGTCACAGAAGTAAAAAACCACAAACCATATGTTATCTCTTCTTATAAACTTCAATCAACCTACGTTATGATAGTGCTTCAACGCGCCAACCAAGCACACTTTCAAGCCGTCAACTACTTCTTGTCCAGTCTGCTGGAATGCGCAGCGAGAGTACCACCTAGTGAACGTGCTGTTGCTACTAGCAACAAAACCAGCAATTGAGCGGTTGCCCTTCAGCGTGTCGTGGTGGACATCTATTCCGCATATCATGACGTTTTTCTAGACCGACGAGGACAGTGAAATGTACAATTTTCATTTACATTACTGCAATAATATATACCATTAGACAAAGATATATATTTCCCGAAGACATTGAATCTATGCAGCCGTTGAAATGTGAACATTCAATCTTACCATTGGAATCTGCAGCGCCCACAGTTCCCCACCGAGCTTGCAGTTAATCTGGAGGATGATCTTTTGCGTTACACTTCGTAACTTGTTGGCCTGAGATATCGTTCTCGCGTTGATCATCTGATAGTTAACAGGAAGACGATTAAGTCAAAAATTTAGTAACAAGCTTAGATCTTCGTCGCTTATAAATTGCGCAATTAAAATTGCATTTTGGAGTTTTGAATCTTACTGAAACATAAGCAAAACAATTATCATCTAAAAAAAAAAAAACAATCATTATATCCAATATCTAAATGTTTAACTGTTTTTAAAAGGAGAATTCTTTCTGTATTTTAAAGAAAGTTTCAAGAAGTGAAGAAAAAGGTAATATTATTTGTTTTTAAAAAATATCGTTCTTTCAGCTAATGATAGGACGTCTAAAATATTCATGCTTAAGGGAAAAAAACAACCAATGTCTCATTCTGCTCTTTTTTCAACGATTACCCGTGTGGAACAATGGTCTCCTTTCTTGTTTACATTTCTCTTCAGCTCCTGTTGGTCACGAACATTTTTTTGTATGTGGATTTAGAGTTTGAGAGTTGTAAACACTAAGAATCTTCTATGCATAATCCGATATAATCGTCATTTCTGTTGCTTCATGTTGGTTAGTTTTTAATGAGGCTTCCAGAACGCTCATTAAGCATTATCACGGAGATCTCGACCAGGAGTTTTAGTGTTTAGTGTAGTTTAACTGCTCCCATTTTATTTTTAGTGGAATACAGCGTGTTTTTTTAATTTAAATATAAGATGCAGTTTAATACATATTGACATATTTTTTATGCACCTGATGTACAGACGTACGAAAAGCTTTGTGCTATTTTAATTGAGAAAATAAATATATTGTTTTAAATAAAACTTTACAGCGTGTTTTATTTAAAACCACACACTAAACAACTTTGTGATAGCATTGTGAAAAAAGAACGTTTTATTCAGAGATGTTTATTCTAAGTAACCTGTTAAAACTGGAATGAACACAAGTCAGAGTTCTACGTCTTCTCTTTATGTCATTACAAAAAAAGTATTTATTACCTGAGATGGAACTGGTGATTCCACACAACACAGCTTCTTGACAGCGGCATATCGATCATCTCTGGCAGTTGGGAAAATACACACAACGCATTGAACGCTTGGCTCCAAGTTATCACGGATCGTTCGTAAGTATGACTCTGTACGGTCATCGTTTAAAGTCAACACAGTTGGCTCTGCACACTATAAAAATAACAATTACATTCATGCAAATGCTTTTCAGCGTTTTTAACTGACTGTTTTCTTTATACAGTACTAGCCGATAGTACCCGCCGTGCAGGGTAATTCGAATTGTAAAATTACAAAATCAATAACAGAAGAATGAATTAGAAGTTCTGAACTTTGCCGGCACCGCGCGGACCACCTTTCATTTATTTATTTAGTATCCTTTGAAACGCTTGAGAATGTTAAAAATTTCCGTTTGAGAAAACCTGCTCTGTGTTATTACGAATCTGCAGAGCAATTTCCAAAGAAATCTGTGCAGTGGTTTTTGAGTCTATAGAGCATACACTCACTCACTCACACACAAGTTATTCTTTTATATATTGAGATTCTAGTAAGTGAAAACGACAACAGCAACAACAAAAACAACAGCGCTTGCTGTATTCTGGAAGTATTGATGTTGTTGACTTAACATGCCCATAATCATTCATTATCCGATTTTCGTGTTTATCATGCTGCCATTGTCTCGAAATCCAGGGTAGGCATATGCAGAACATAGAATGATATGAGATAATAACAGCCTGTTTACATAGCATGACTTTAATTGAAAAATACACAAAATGAAAATAAATGATTATTAAATAGCCTCACTAGCAAGCTGGTTGTTTAACACAGAACAGTGATGATTATATGTAAAGATTGGCAAACCTGTATTCCCATCTGTCCACAACACTGTTTCATGGTTTGGACAAACTCTGAAGCTTTGCCGTGATCTCGTTTTGTAGTGACAAGCATCCACCTTTTGATGGCCACTGCGCTTATCACTGATTCTCTTGTCACCTCTCGTCCCCAATCTGCCTGTGCGTTACACATAATGGTCTTGCTTCCAAGAACGATCTTTTCGGGTGGAAGCAAACGACCATCAGTCTGTGGGAAACAACAAACTATTCAGGTTTTGTTATGTATTACTTTATTTAATATAAGATTCTATTTTTTTACTTGTTTATTTTGTTATTCCATTCTATTATTTCGATGTTTAAGATGTGATTAGTGCTATTTTTCTTGTGTGAGGTTTTTACATACCTTTTCTAGTTATAATTTAGGATGTAGCTACACATAACTTTAACAAATAAAAATATGAGGAAAAGTTGTTTTCCAGGGGGATAACTTTTACTTTTTTTAAAGCCTACAAATTTTTGTTTTGTTTTCTTGCCATGGTAGTAAAAAGGATGGGATATTAAATATCGGTGAACCTTTTGTTTATTTATCAACTGTATTACTAACTGTGACTATTACAAACACAGAAAGACAGGCTAACTTGATTGCCCTCTATTTAAGAAGTGAATTTGCGAGGTTAACTGATATACACCGCAATAGATTGACACATTAAATTATTGTATTTATATTTATCACAATATTGATTAATGTAAATTTTGTTTTAAAACAACAAAAGGTGTACAATAAGCAAGTTGAAGACATTGGTGAAAAATTCCCCTGACAAAGACTGTGAAAACTATTTTAGATTTTATAACGGATGTCACTTTTGGGTGTCCCATCTTGTTTAACTAATTTTGTTAAGTTTAGAAAAATTGTAGCAACTTTTAGTACAAAATTAGAAGGTGATTAAATTAAAGACTCGATTGTGAAACAACTTGCTAGTTATAACATATGTCATGCAGACAGTGAAGGTTTCATCGTTCTTTGATTTAAATTGTAAAGCAAAGTAGCCAAATGTTGGTAACAGGCGTAAACGAGGGTGTCTATCCCCTTTTCGTTAGCGCAAGACATTGTAACTGTTGTGGCGGGTGTCACTCCTCCTACCACCAACACCCGTACTTTACCACATCGATATGCTACTCATTCGCTAAGTCGGCGAGGCCAGGAGAATTTGAAATTCGCAACCTTAGAAATTCGAAATTGCAAGCGCTCTACCAACTGAGCTATCCCGATTTAAATTGTAGATAGTCTGAATTCCTTCATATAATTTCATTGGTTTTATTTTTAGATATAAAGAACGTATAAAGAACAATTCTATTCCAATTTTAAGTCTAGATAATAATTTATTTAAAAGTGGCATAAAAAGACGAAAGAAAATCGCTAAAACATATTAAAATAATTTATAAATACAAACACAAAAAAACTTTTTATTTCAAAGCAAAACGAAAGGATGACGCAACATTCACTACTTGACAGAAATGATATTTGAATTATAAAATTTGCACGTGCATATGTGCTGTTTTCAAAATTATTGCGAGAAAAATCTAAATTTAAAGCTAATTGTTTTACAAAGGAGGCCCAGTTTAAGCTGAGAAAAAAACTCTCCTGAAACTGATTTGTAAAGGTTTAAATATACAGATAATCACGGGTAGGCACGCATGTATGTATTTTTATACAAACACAGAAAGGCAAGTTCACAGTTCTCTTTATCTTGGAAGTAACGAGTGCATTTTGCATTTTATTTGTAGTGCATTTATAATGCCCGACACAAATTTCATTGCCTGTAACGGCGACACCCTCATGATGGTTACCGACAAATTTGAGAAATAAGTTTTAAATAATAAGAAAAAGGATTCTTTAAATGGAAGATTTAAAAGTGAGATCAAATTATGAATGAGGGAAAACAGGGAAATCGGGAATGAAGAACTATAAAAATAAAAAAATGCTTCCATGTTTCTTTGTAAATGATAAGTTACCTTTAGGAGATCTTTATCAAGCTCTAAACCCCAAGCATCCAGTTCAGCAAGGGCAGCAGGTGTGGCATAGATGTTCTGGACAAACTTTTTCATGGCCAGTTGACGTTGGTTAGGAGTTATTCGGGTGTGCATGGCTATGTCCTAGAAATCAGCATAGATGCTATCATTCTACATGTCTCTAAAACTAAAAACTGTTATTTTTCTTCTTAAGATAACCTTGTAACTCTTGTAATCTATATTGATTAAAAATGTAGAACGTTCTACGACACATGTCTCTAAAACTAACAACTGTTATTTTTCTTCTTAAGATAACCTTGTAACTCTTGTAATCTATATTGATTAAAAATGTAGAACGTTCTACGAAACATGTCTCTAAAACTAACAACTGTTATTTTTCTTCTTAAGATAACCTTGTAACTCTTGTAATCTATATCGATTAAAAATGTAGAACGTTCTACGAAACATGTCTCTAAAACTAACAACTGTTATTTTTCTTCTTAAGATAACCTTGTAACTCTTGTAATCTATATTGATTAAAAATGTAGAACGTTCTACGAAACATGTCTCTAAAACTAACAACTGTTATTTTTCTTCTTAAGATAACCTTGTAACTCTTGTAATCTATATCGATTGAAAATGTAGAACGTTGTACAAAACACGTCTCTAAAACTAAAAACTGTTGCTTTCCTTCTTAAGATAACCTTGTAACTCTTGTAATCTATATCAATTAAAAATGTAGAACGTTCTACAAAACCTGTCTCCAAAACTAAAAATTGTTACTTCCCTTCTTAAGATAACCTTGTAACTCTTGTGATCTATATCAATTGAAAATGTAGAACGTTCTTTTATTTTAAGTAAAGTCTCACCTTCATCACTCTAAAGTCACTTCTCATTGTGTCAGTGAGGCCAGTCATTGAGCAGAGCTCTGGCATTAGACAAATTAACTCCAGCTGCTTCCTCTGTATGAAAAAGAGAGAAAGTAAAAAAAGTTATTGACTTAGCTTAAAATCTGAAAAACAGCACTAATTGATGACACAATTAAACTCTGTAACACTAAAACCTGCGATTTGACTCCTTTCCCTTCCTTAGGATGATGGATTAGGAGAGGTTGACCATTGTCTGATAGCTCTTTGTTGTAAAATTTTCTACAAAATAAAGTTTACAAAGTTTTCTTAAGTTTTTCTTACTTCCTGGTTTAAACAAACGAAATGTGTAGCACCATAATATTATTATAATATTATTTTTGAGAGTTTATTGGCAGCAAAAAGTTGAATTGAACAAAGTTCTTAATTCGGCTGAATAATTTTCCCTAGGTCTGAGGTCAATGGGGAAGCCATTCACAAAACAAACAACGTTCACAGAGTGTCTTTTAAAGTCTCTGCAACACACGAACTGTTAGACTAAGTTTAAGTCAGGTATCGATTCAAACGCCTCACCGATAGTACTCCACATAAGACATTTCTTCACCATTGTAATACGTGAACTTGGACTCTGGTGATTTATCCCAAGCAATGTCATCGATTCTGTACGTCCGATTGTTATAACTGAAGATGTAGGGCACAATAACTATCATCGATATCAAACAACAAGTCTAACAAAACATTGCATCATTAATTTAAAAACGTCACATTGTTTATTACACTAGGATCTCTTGAAAGTCCAATAATCATTATAAACCCCAATCTTTTGACTGCGTGGTCACTGGTTAGGATTCAATATCAACAAAATGAATCAACATTCTCTCCTTCATCATAATCAATATTTTGACATTCATCCAATTAGCATATATACTATAAATATTAAGTTGAGTCACGTAGTACGTACCTGTTCCAGTTTGCAGGACATCAAAGATATATCCATATTTATTCCTGATCAGAGGTCCCAGACAGCAAGGTGTCATAAAATTTTGTCTTGGGGGTGGTTGTGGTCATTATGCTCCAAAATGTTCAATTTCAGTGTTTTACTCAGGCAGTGTCATAGGGGGGAAAAGTAAACTTTGTGATGTGAAAATTAAATGTAATAATAATGATTCTTTTAAAATACGAGGTGGCGTAGTGAAACTTAACAATGTCAAAAATTACCATAGTAACTCACCGTGTTAGAACGATGCAGCCAACAAGTTGTTTTGTAACTTCATTCTGGTAATTGTTCGGGTTCTTGTGAACAATATCATACATGTAGTTCAGACATGTATCTGTGCGTAGAAGCCGATGGGACACATCAGCTAATAACATTACACCACCTACAAGAGAGAAGTCACTTGGGTTTATACTGTGGTGAATCTACCAAAACACTAAAACAGTCGTGCATTTGCTGCAGATAATTTCCATTGATTAATTTGAAAACCTGCATTTGCTGTATAGAAAACATTTATATCAAACAAGAAAAGCTGCACATCTTGCAAAAAGGCCATTAATATCATAACGGATCAACACTTTTTTTTACCTTCGTACTCCTGTATTGCAGTTATATAGCCAGGCCAAATTTCAAGCTTATGCTGGGGGATTGGGTCCGGTCTTTTCGGGTCGTAGAAATATCGCCCGACTTGATGCAGATCAAGTATCTTCATGATTCTATCAGCAGCAGAAATATTTGTTCAAACGAAAATACAACCTAGCTTACAAAACTATATGTTTCGAGCCAACACTGTTTTTGACTGTCTTATCTATCTATTTCGTCAATAAAATTAAAAAAAGTGATTTCATCATCATCATCATCCGTTTTTACTTAACCTTTTCCACTCAGAGTGGGTTGCATGTTATCAAAAGATGATATTCCCCACAATTGTGTAGGTTCTAATCATCTGATGGTTTATTGAAGCAGATGTTTTTACAGCTGGATGCCCTTCCTAACGCCAACCCCAGGAAGAAGGAAAACAATGGCGAGTTAACCCACGCAAGATACCAACTTTGTATTTTGAACTCTGTGGGAGCCGTGCATAAAGGGCATGGGTGCACATGAGGTCAAAGATCTTACATGACCCGCATACCCCAACTATTCATTCCTTACTATTGCCAGATGATGAAAATGTTGTTTTGAAGAAGAAGAGAATATATATCCAAACATTAAAAACAGACGCAATAGTGCAAGAAGATTTGTCGTGGAATACTGTTCGTCAAAATATCTCACCTTCTTAAAATGATATTGTAGAGTTGCAAACACTGCGACGGAGAGAGGACCTTAACGAGAGTAAAGGTGATCTCCACCGTTGTGCCATCTGTTAACCGCTTGCTGGACAATCGCATTTGCTAGAAGAACGCAAAGATAATACGTGAAGCGATTACAAAAATAACTAAATATTCTAATAAAATTAGCGATGTCAGAATGATATAAATAAATTTTTATTGGAAATAAAACACTGATATAAATATATTTCTAAATTAACAATTGTATTGTATTTTTTTGAGTCTGACTGTTTGTTTTTAAAGCAATTTATTTATTTGTTATTCAACGCAATTGTCGTGATATTTAGATAACTTAACAGCAGAGCGCGATTATTTTTAAAAATTATGAATTTATCTGATGTAATAAATCTTGATGTAATAAATCAGCAAAACGGTATTTCTGTCACAAACGATTCTAACTAAAAACATACCGGTTCTGGCAGGCAATGTGCCAGGTATAAGGTGCTGCCATCGAAAGCTTTTGTTTTGCCCAAAATATTGTTGTGTTCTTTGACCATTCCAAAGCGCATGTTCTTGCTTTCAACTGGCGGTCTGCAAACATCAAAAACATCAATCATGACACAAGCTAACATCACATTTCCTTGCTTAACGATAAGTTTAAAATGAAGAAAAGGACACGTGAAAACAATAGAATCATAGATTAAGCATTAATTAAATCGTTCTTATTTTGATAACCTTCTCTACTAGCTGTTATTACAGGGCAAGCTACCATTATAACAAGTACAAATCAAGGAAACGAGACTGGAAAAATGTTTCTTTCTAGGAGGATAAAGAATAGTTAGCTTTAAATGTTTTGTCATAGTTGTACACCGGTGAACTTTTTGTATTCTTCTTAACTGCGGCTGTTACAAACACAAAAAGCATGAGTGTACACAGAGTTAGTTAGTTTTTTAAAGGTTAAACCTTACTAAGACTGAATACACACAAGTTTCTTGTAAAAGCTTTGTTTTATTGGATCTCTATTTTTAACATTATTTTTAATCAACAATAGACCTTAGAAGATCAAGACCTTCCAGAGAGGAAACAATGAGTTGCTATAACACTAAGCATAACTGTTGTTTCTGTTGTTGCATCTGCAGCTGTATAAGCGCTATATTATTGTTCTGTTGCGTCATCATTTGTTGCATCATTTGTTGCTGTTGTGTTATTAGCGCTGTCATTGTTTCTTTATCATTGCGATCCTGTTCCTTTGCTTGGAGTTCTCATTCCCTAATGTTCATTACACATATCTTGTATCGCAAAAGGGTGGTGATCAGAAATTACTACCCATAACATAATTGACATACGAGTTGTCGATTTTCACTACTTGCAGTGTTGTCATTCTGAAACGAGGCAGGTGATCACCAAAAGTATCTCCTCCAGAGTCATGGCGAACCCAAAATTAGGCTCGCCTCGCCATAGCTCTAGGCGAGCATATGATCGCCAAAAAATATATCTTTCTTTACATTTGCAAGTCTTTTCTTTCTTGTGCATTATATGCCTGTATTGCTTTAATTTTTATATGCATGGTGAAGGATTCGATGAGATAGTATATATTGAATATAAATACAAGAAATAAACAGGTCAACTAACCCTAACCCTAACCTAGGGCGATGAACATGTCTAGGCGTGTGAAGGCGTGCGATAATTATAAATGTTACCTAACGTAAACAAAGGATGAAGAATTTCAAAGAAAACCAACAGACAAGTTTACACGCGATGATACAGGTTGTTTAAAAGTTCCATTCAACATAGAGACAAACAAATGCAGAAGAACTATGCTGCATTCAATGGAAGGAAAAATACTAAACGGCAAAGAAACTGGTTGAAGAAAAAAAGCCACATTTCTGGATTGTACAGACATTGTCCATTCAAACATCTTCTTGTGGATATTTCTCAATCTCAACAGCAACCACACTGTTGTTGTGAAAAAGAATCGCGATTTTCCGTGTTTTTAATTATTGTGCAAAATACATCTAATGTTGTTTTCTCAAAAAGGTTTTATATTTCAGAGTAATGCAATTTTTGCGTTTGTTTTGCATACAATAAAATGAGTTTTACTAAACATCCCAGGTTCTTATTTGTTTTGTTTTTGTATCAAATGAGGTTGATGATGCATGTGCATAACGTTGCAACTGTTCCGTAGTTTAACAGAATATTGCCACGAAAAAAAAAGTAAACATTTCATATGAATTTCCGATTTTATTTTATTTCGAACTTCTCTCTATCTCAAACAAAAAGCTCAGTCCCTTGGACATTTGTGTACTCTCTAAGCTATTTTTATCTCTTTATCTCGAACTTCTCTATCTCGAACAAACAACTTGGTCCCTTGCGACTATTTCTCTTTTTATCTCAATTTTTCCCCGTCTCGTTCCTCATTTACACTGCAAATTGAACAAAAATGTTCGAAATTTGAAAATTTGATTGCAATCAAAATATTACAAAGTGTAAAGGCTTTGTTTTGAATTAAGAAAGATTAATTCAAGATGTCGGCCGTTAAACGGAAGCTGAAAAACACAAAATTGATACAAAAGTTTATTTATTATTTATTTATATATGTTTTAAAGTTTTTCAACAAAAAGTCTTCTGAGCATTTAAACTTGAATTCTAATTTAAAAAAAATAACCTATAGATTTATCAAATTAAAATTATATTTTATATAATACTTTAGAGAAGGAAAAAATCTTCCGAAATCATCAAAACGATAAAAAAGGATCGCCATGAACAGTTTTTCAGAACGTGAGGCGATCAATAAAAGTATCGCCTCAGAATGACAACCCTGTACTCGGCTTGATAAAAATGTTTATTTATGTATTGAAAGAAAAAAGAATTAAAGAATACAGGAACATATTCATCCACCTACAAACACTTACTCAAAGCTAACATCGTATTGAAAAGCACTCTCTTCGCGACATTTGAAGCCAATGTAATTCACTTGCATTGGGTTACTGGAAAAAACAGAAAAAAAAATACAAAACAGTAAAATCAAAGATTTAATTTACAAACTCCACATAAGTTAACATGAATTTCGCATATCAAATTAGACAAATGTTAAACCACAAATAACTGCCATAGCTGGTAGATCATTTTCACCCCCCCCCCCCCCCCCCCCCATCCTTTAAGCCTATCCTGCCTATCCATCATTTAAAAAAATCATATCAAGGCATTGTTTTAAATACAAAATCTGAACATGCTTTTTTTCGGCATCTTTGTCATCTCCCCCCCCCCCCCCCCCCCCCCCCACACACACACACACACACACACACACATCCCAATCTAAATGAACAATCTACACAAACCCTATTATCATTTTTTAAAATTGTCTACAACCCCCACTGAATGTTGTGTTTAAGTTTATTTATTAGTTTTCAAAAAAAGATTTGAAAGAAATTTTCAAAATTTATTTAGCAGAAATTGTTATTATTGTTCCGTAACAAACACAAAACTTATCGGACATTTTTAGAGAACAATAAACTTACACGGCACCATGCGTTCCTCTCTCTCCGCTTTTTCTAGTGAAATAAACAATTTATATATTTAATGTGGATAGCAAACAACTTCATTTAGTAATATTGGAATGGCAATTCACACCTATTAAATCGCCTGGGAAAACAAGCAACTAGGCTTGCATTACGCA
The DNA here is from genome assembly GCA_963930725.1 of Candelabrum cocksii. Lineage (NCBI taxonomy): Eukaryota > Metazoa > Cnidaria > Hydrozoa > Anthoathecata > Candelabridae > Candelabrum > Candelabrum cocksii. The sequence goes on along the minus strand of OZ005677.1, from coordinate 824,842 downwards.
ACGACTTTCACTAAAAAACTCAGCTGTTAATACGTTAAAGTAGGTGGATTTGAATCAGAGCCTTTTCATGAGCCATAATCATTTGATCATAGCGGCCTTACCAATTCTAATTATCAGCAAAACAGTCTTTTATCGTTAGGTAAAGAATATCTTACTTTGGAGTTATCGTCATCTTCTTCATCTCTGAAGTTGGTGACGTGGACTGGAATTCAAAACAAAAAACTTGCCTTAACAATTTTGTAAGCAACAATTAGACGGAATTATACCAAGCCAATATCAATTTTTAACTTATTTATATTTTTCTTTTATGTTATTTTATAATTAAAAATCAATCAGCGTAAATGGTTTTGAACGAAAACTAAAAATTAATGATGTTCATACTTTTTTGTTTGTTAACTACTAAGAAACCTTTGAAAGCAGAAATATTTCAAACCTCACTAGCACCAGATGGAAGGCCTGGGGAAATGGTTGGTGGCGAAAGGCGAGCTAAATACATCAAAGTATTCTTCAATGTCATTCAATATTTTCTACCTTAATTATACCGATTCCGTCAATGCCATACTACTTGCTAAATAAACAATGCAATAACTAACTATAAATAAAATAAAATATATTTCTTGTTTTATTAATATTTTTATTTCTTGAATTTTTAATCAAACAGGACAAACTAGGAAAGCAGTTTTACTTGTATATATTGTATATTATGTAAATACTGAAGTTTTTATCCTGTCTAAAGATTGACAAATAAATAAATAAATATTCTGAGGTTCAAACGCTTGCGATTAACAACGAAGAAAAGGTTACAAAAAGGCAACTTCACGAGAAGGTGCCCAGGAATCAGGCACTTTGGAAAAGCTTCATGAGTAGAACCATCATACATGTTCTTATACATATTAAGGTCATTGGAAACATAGCTCTCGTCAGCAGGCCCTAATCTAGCGAATTTTAGCGTCCGAAGGTCGGTAAAAACCTTTTAAATTTGTAAAAACATGTTTTTACCTTGAAATGCCAAATATGCATACTAATTAGGGGGGAGGGGTGGATGTTTTTTTGTGCCACAAAGTCTCTTAAAAGTGCCCTTTTTATAAAAAATAATCAGTAACATTATTGAATTAATGCATCCAGGTTGATGTTTTCCTTTATGTGTTATTTTCGGTCTTGTTAGGATCGAAGCTAATTCTACCATTATTAACGTTGTGTTGAGCACACTTCCATGGAGGTTTAAAGATTCGTCCAACGATGACAGAGCGTGAAAGGCCAATCAGAACTTTTATTTTATAAAAGGAAACCCCTTTCTCTGAGGAAAACCAAGAAGATCGAAGTTTGAAATATAGACGATTGTTTTTTTACAAGAAAGTTATTTTATTTCGTTCTTTTATTTGCATATGTAAAAATGAAATTGTAATTCAGGGTTAAAATTAACGACTCATGAGTCGAGAAACACGCGTCAAATTAACAAATTCACGAGTGGATATTTATTAGTAAAGGAAAAATAATGAGTGAAGTTTTTTTACACTATCAATAAAAACTTTTTTGTTGTTTTATTTCTCTTTTGCATCTTTCCATATTTCTCTCTATATAGTTGCGTGTTTCTGTTTGTTTTCATTGACGTCATTCATGTATAAAAAATGCGTCTTATTTCTAAAGAGTCGCATGTTTTTTTTCTTTTTATACTTTTTTATATGTATGTTTTTTTATATGTATGGAAAAATAAAGCGTACGTCGCTTTTTGTTTTTTCTTCTTTGTATGGAGAAATAATTGCTATCGCTAATTGTGTTATTTTACTTATCACACGTCTCAAATATATCTCTTGTTAATGAAATCTTAATGAACCATTACTTTAACGTAATTTGTATTCAGTTACGTAAATATGTTTTTTCGTTTCAAATTATATTCGTTTTTTAAATATATCAATGTGTAGCTTTATTAAGAAATTTAGTTTGTTTAACGAAATTTAACATTAACAATTATTAACCGTTTCAAAAAGTTTGTTAAGTAAATCATAGAAAAAAGGAAGAGAACCGACAAACATGTTTACACGCGATGCTACAGGTTGTTTAAAAGTTCCATTCAACATAGGAGACAGATAAATGCAGAAGAACTATGCTGAATTCGATGGAAGAATAAAAGATCAAACCACAAAATAAAAAGACACTTAACCAATAAACATGCAGTAGACTCTAAAGAAAATAAACACGACAGCTAGATTTTAACGGGTTAACTTCACACTTTTTTCTAATTTCAAAAAGACATGGTTATCACCAAAGCAGTTGTCGTATTTTAACTTTTTAAAGCTGTATTTCGCTAGTGAAAATATGTGCCGTGATATTTTATATCATTGCATTACATTTGTTTAAAACGTTTGACGCCATTATGTTTTTGTTTGTAGTTTTTTATTTGTTTTGGTTGTGTTAATAATTTTATTAGAAGATGGAAAAAATATTTTGTTGATGTAAATCACAGTATTTCATTACTTAATTTGGATAGTTTTAAACGGCAAGTTAACTTTCTAATATAGCGATTATAGCCTATCTAGGGGTCTATAAATCAAAAATTTGCCAAGTCCAGCCTCACCATGGGAGGCTGGACTGTTTGCTCCTCGTAATCAAACAGTAAGACGAGTGCCCTTCTTTACAATATCACACGCTGTCCTACATTTCTAGATTGTGGCCTGATCAGTATTATATCTGAGAAGCTAAACAGCCACGGCTGTAAACTCATATGCAAACATTTTCAGATGTTAACCCCTGAATTGTTTCGGTAATATGCAAGAAAATACAATTTAAGTCAAACGGATTATGCATTATTATATTTGTTCTTTTCCTCAGTTCCAACTGAATATTTCAGAGGATTCATTCATGTTGATTAAGGCCGTTTAAATGGTGCATCAAAAATTTTGGACTGCGTGGACCTATCACATGTAGCGTATGATTCTATTTATTTTAATCAAGAAAAAAAATTAATTTTATTGTAAAAAAAAGTAAAGAAACTGAATGTTTTCTTTTTTCAATGATTTATTGGTTTATTGTTTACTAAAGTATTTAAGTTAGCTTACGTAATCTTTCTTTTCAATATATTTAGTCAATACAATAAAACTATATATATATAACTTGCCATACTTTTTAATACAAACTTTTAATCGAACTTTTATACAGGATATAATCAGGTGGTTGTCAGACACAGATAGACTATTTCTTGGTTAGAAAGTCACACAAGAAGATTTTGAAGGATGAAAAAGTCATATCAGGCAAAGAGTGTTTTTACCAGCTTAGGTTGTTGGTTTGTGATACTGTTAAAGTAAGAGTGTTAAAGGAAACCAGGAGAAAGTTCAGGCCCCATTGAAGGAAGAGCATGTAGCAAGACAATTCAATGCAAAAGTTCAGCAGTTGGCCCGTGATGTTCAGTGTGACGTTAAAAGTACCTGGGGTATTTTGAGAAAGCAGTCACCGATGATAGCTGTGGAAGAAAAGTGAGAAGAGAAAGGGTTGAGAGTAATTGACTAAAAAATTATGTACGATTCTCCGAGGGTTGTGTGCTTCTTTAAAATGATATACCTGAAGAGTTGACGTCAACTCCTGGAGGACTCTTCTCCTCTTTTTGCATTTGCAAAGCTAGCTGTTGAGCCAGCATCCCTCTACCGAACGCAAGTGGCTTCTTGGAGCTCGTGGGGACAGCTGCAGTAACTGGTTTCTCTTCACTCTGTACTCCATTTCTGCCATTCTTAACGCAATCAAAGAATTACTTTCATATTAGCGAATTACTTTTTGAAGTGGTGATTTTTTCAAATAGAGCTATCTATATAGTTTTTCATAGTTTCTTCCCATAAGAAGCTATAAAGATGTCATCATCAGTTTAATTAGAAATTATAATAATAATCTTTTTAAAATTCGCAAACTAAAAAGTCATGTTTACCAGCACAGCTTGTCCCGGCATTTTAGTTTGTGTTTCCAGTGCCTACGAGAAAATCATACAAATTATAAACATAGAATACAACAATGATTAAATATTGTGTTAGTTTGTTGTTGGTTTCAGCAATTCACAACCTGATAGACATGAACCCTAACCTAACAAATTCCACGACTTTCGTAAAGCATATTGTCTCACCTTGAGAAGCAAAGCACCTCTTCCACCACGACCTCTTCCAGACGACATTGTGATATATTATTTACTGTTCTTATATACCCTGAAACAATATCATCTCACTTGAGTGTATAAAGATTTTTATAAAATTCGAAGATTGAACTAAACCAATTCAAATCAAATGTTTTGTTTGCCAAACACAATAATACAATTTAAATAATACAAATACAAGTGACAAATATAAACATAACAATTAAATATCTCATAATTTTTTATGCTAAATGATAGAAAGAAAAATATATTTTAAGAAGCAATTATTGTGAATATTGCTGGTGTCATACAATTGAAAATAGACAAATAAATGACATCATTGTTGTGAATTACACAGTGAATTGTTAAGAATAAGTTTTTGCTTATCCACATTAAGTGTTACAAAGCATTCAAAATAACCAATCCATCTTCTCCAAAGTTCAACAAAATGAATTATTAGGTTATAACAAGGTACATGCAGGGTAGTTTTGACTTATGGTCTATAGATATGGCACTATTGGGCAAAATGGTAATTGATGCCATTATTAACACTGATAATTCTATTCAGAAGGAAGAACTACTTGCAATCATCAATGCATCAATGCAATGCATTTAATTAAATTACCGGATATTATTGTCAAGGCAAGTAGGGAGGTTATCAGAAGTATTGGATGTCAGAGATATGGGTATGACTGCTGACTTGAAACAATTAGTGCCCACTTGGGAGATTTGATGCAAGAATTCAGGCAGTATATATTTCCCTGACATACCAGATCAAAACTAAGAAATAATAATTTCAGCTAATGTTATTACATTTAAAATTAAGCTTAGAAAATACCTGTTGAACAATTATTAACTTTATTCTTAAGATATTTTCATATTTATTCTTAAAATAATATTACATTCTTACGATAATATCTATTTTATAGGTGCGTCAATTATTTGCATAAATTTACTCAGTTACATATATAGTATCTTATATTTTAATTGAGTATGTTATTTGAGAGTTTGCTATTTTTTAAACATTAATTATTTTTTCGTTTGGTCTCCGTGAAAAGATCTTTTTGGCTTACTGTCTGCCAAACGCGTATCTTCTTGGTGATATTTCTATAACTTACTTACTTACTACCATTATTATAACTAATCTTGTAAATATTACCTATTAAATATTGTCTAACCCGTGCCAGGATGGAAAATAGACGTTAAATGTATAGAGAGAGAGAGATTATAATAATAATAATAATAATAATGGAGTTTTTACGGGATCTCCACATGTAACAGTGGCTCTTCTTATCCCAAGGTTTAGGTCCTGGCGTACTTAGGGCACCCATTTGCACCTACGAAGTCGCTTCACCAGACAACCCACCATTTGAGCTAGGCTTGCATTACGCAATGAGTTCCGCTCAATAACTCAACTGTAACTCAGAAATCAGAATATGTCCGAGCTGGGTTTCGAACCAGCACCGTTTGATTTTGTGGGTTGAATGCACTAACCACAAAGCTACAGTGACCAAAGATTATATAAACAATCACTTTTTTTAACAAACTTTAAAATGTTCTTTTACGATAATCTGGTAGAAAAGTGCACCATTGATTTGAATGAATAATTGAAAGCTGACGTGCCAAATAGATATTCCATCTCAATGTTTTGAACAACGAGTGATTGATTTTTTTCTTTGCATTGTCCTGCTACTTACTAATATTCACAAGACACAAACAATGATGCACAAAGTGAACTCTTGAAGCTTCAAGAAGAGACGGCAACCCGATTGAGCTTTGAGAAAGATATTTTGACCACATTTTGGGCAAAACTAAGCAAATCGTACCCTACGCTTCATGCTATTGCTGCTGCCTTTCCCATCAACATATCGTTGTGGATGTGGGTTTTCAACAATGTCACTTCTGAAGACAAAGCAGCACAGTGTTTTGGATATTCAATATGACATGCTTTCCTCCACCAAACCAGCTATTAAGACATTGTCACAGCAAAAACAAGCTCAACCATCACATTAACAACATATGTAAACTAATTAATGTATTATCATGTTTATTGTGTTGTATTTATATCATTCTAACTACCGGTTGCTGTATAAACCAGTTTTTAAATTAAAATGACAGTTTCTTAATTTTTGAGGAGATTTTCAAAGGGGTCACGGTGTAAAAAAGGTTGGGAACCCTGGAGCTAAAGTATCACAAAAATGACAAACAATTATTATAAATACGTTCACTAAAGATTAAATCCCGAAAATTTCATTGCCAAGAAAAACATTTTACCTTCACTCGAAAACAACCTTCCAAATTTTCATATTTGCTACCAAAATCGGCATGTGGTAAGCAATGCGGTCCTTATTTTATTCCTCGACCCAGATCGGTAGTGTCAGTGGCAAAAATTAATTTTTTTTAGTAAACTAGTATTTTACGTGGAAACTGTAACATTTATAATTTTTAAGCGTGTCAGAAAATAATATTACAACGAATATTCTTGCAGACCTTCACACTAAATTGGCCTTCGCGAAAAAATTGGCCTTCGCGGTTGGAGTTCTGCGGTAACAAGAACTTATCAGTAGAAGTTTTTATTAGATGCAGATAACCAAATTAATAGTGAAAAGTACAGGGGTAATATTTTTTGTTCGACTCGGGTCATTTGTTGATAATGAACCGCGCAATCAAAAGTTAGAGGACTTTAAGATTCCAAAAAATTGTTATTTTTTTAGATGAAGATAATATGGTAATAATTCTAAATTTTGGGAAATTTTTTTAACTTAAAAATAAATGTAATTTACAGACCAGAAATAGTCAAAATGTATAATTTATTACCAGAATATTTTTTAATGATTTTTGTTATAGAACTTTAATCAACGAATTTTATACCTAAAATTTGAACTTAAAGACGATAAAAAGACAATATGGAGAAGGTCTAAAAAACATTATAGCCTAAAGCATGTAATTTACTGACCGAAAAAGAAATAGCTAATTACAGACTAATGTAGGCAAAATAAAAGTGGATTTCCAAGGTGGAAACTTAAATATTTTGTTAATAATTTTATTGCAAAAGATTAAGAGGAAAGATGGAATTTACTAGAAGTTATGGTTTCATTTTAGAAAAAAGTTCGTATATTAAAAATTTTTCTCATATTCTTTGTTTTTTTTGTAGACATGCGTAGGAGCTTAGAAACCAACAGAGCGGCAATCTCCTTTCTTTTGTGAGGTATAAAGTGTTATACTTAGTATACTTCCTCAATGAGTATACGCCTTGTCGTGGTGAGGAAGCTTGAGTACCTCGGTGAACCCCAGCAGCTGGGAACAGAAGACGTTAAACCGTGCAGTAAGTCAGTAAGTAGTGACCCGGAGAACTATGTCGGCGGGAGTTTAACTCCTGGCAGGTCTAACCAAGCCGAACTGGTCAAAGGATAGGAGTCAGACTAAATGTAGCTCACTGCTATGTGCTAGCAGGTAGCAGTCGATTCTGATGGCAATAATCAACAAACAGATGTATTGGCTTTAGCAATCACAAGTGGCTGCGCAGAAGATCATCTTTATGACAATGGGCAGGCACTACCGCCTAGAGACTAGGAACTGCTAATTTTCAGGAGAACTGGCGACCCCTGAACTGATATAGCTGAAGAAAGACTAAGTCCGACCGCGATCGATCCGATGATGATGATGATGATGATGATGATGATGAAGTGTTGCACTTTGACAAATGCTTCCTTGGCTTTTATAATTTTTATGAAGGAGTAAATTTTATGATTGGTACCAAGCGAAGAATTATATAATATGGCATTAAAACATTAAAATGTAACTTTTTCTTATTTTCTTCCATAATTGAGACAAACTATGACTGTTTTAATAAAAATAAACATTTTTACTCCCAAATACCATATTTAAAGAAATTACGATTCTCTAAAACTAAACCCCGTCATGCGCTACCTATCCATTCTGTTCTGCACCTATCACGACGAGTCTTTCCAAGCAAAGGCAATCATTTTTAAAAACAAACAGCTTCCACATATCTTCGGTCTTCAACATCCAAGTTTCTGATGATAAAACCAATTGAGAGAATAAGTGAACTGTAAATTCTAAATTTTGTTGAGATAGGTCATTCATAAATTTTTCTTAAACCTACTAAAAGCCAAGGAAGCAATTTTTCTGTTAACAACCAAGAAAGATCAAACGGCAAAAGAGGCCGTGGAAAGCCAAGACAAAGGTGGAGAGGCAATATTCCCTCCTGGTCAAACATCGATGACTGGAGCTCAATTAATCGGTTTGCTCTAGATAGGAAAAAATGGAAAGAAATCAGTTATGCGGGTGCGCAATCTGCTAACAGCGGAAGTAACGACACATGATGATGCCTCGACATCAATTGTTCTCAATATTTTATCTACACAGTGTCAAACGCCGAATTGAGTTCGTTGAAGTGCAAGTTCCAAGATATCAATCCCCGCAGTTTTGTGATTTCTGATTCTTAATACACAAGCAGTGTTGACGATAGTTCGGTTATTACTAATGACATTGAATTATAAAAGTCGATCTTTTTGTCCATTTCCTGTCGATTTACGGCAATATATTTGCATATATTTTTAGTTTTTCTAAGATTTTTGTTGATTTAAATCTTAGAGTTGTTTTTAGCTTCACACACTTTAACTTAAAGTATCGATGTGAAAGTAATCAAGGTAATTACTGATCATTAATACGTATTATTATTAGTATCATTAATTGTTACACAATTGTTGATGAGACTCATTAGTCTTCTGTGGTTTCTCCGTTATACTATTCCGATTTTAGAAACTGTAAATTATTGTTTTTTGGCGCAATACAATATATACAATACAATAGCTACTATCAGGCACATATTTTGAATATTAGTGGATTAATCACAAAGTAACACTCGTTAATTTTGGGAGCGGCATTAAAGTTGGCTTGGTTTTCTGCCATGAAAATAGTTTTTACTTGATGCTTATGCATTTTTCAAAATTATTAGGGGGGACTTATAAAGAAGCATGGCCAGGTAAATAGTGACTAAGGAGGCCCGCCATGGTTGGGTCCGATAGGCCAGAAAATTTTGAAAATTGAAGACCCCCAGATTAACTAAAAAGCTGCTCAAAGTCAAAAATTTCTTAACGGGAATCCTGCACAAAATACAAATTGATCTGTAGTTGTAGATCTGTAAATTATTGGGGGGAAGGAGGCTTCAGCCCTGTTGGTTCTGAATGGCCCCCAGGAATTACGGCCTGTTGGTAATTGAATAAACGGTTCAATGTTGATTTCTACACGTTCTGCGCTTGTTCGCAAAACTTCCCATTAGCAATTACAGTAAACCTTCGTTTTAGTTAACTCAGAAGGGAACGAGTTGTTCCATATAACGAGGATTCGATAAATCCGGATTTTTAAAAATGAGTTGGAAAACGAAGAAAAGTTATTTTTATATTCAAAAAGAAAATTGAAAAATTAATCTATCATTGTTTGTTGTTTCCTACATTCTAAAGTGTTCCATATAATAAACTGAACCGGATGGATTCGCAAGTGCAATGCTACCTATTCCACCATAAAGAGACTACAGTTTTGACAGATTTCAATGATCAAAAGTCGCAAATAAAATCAAAGTCAAAAATATGATACTGCTTGCTATAATCCATCATAAAATTTATGCCAATATTTATGTTCGATATAACGAGAGATTCGTTAATAGCGTTGTTTGTTAAACCGACGTTTTATATGCGAGTTTCAAAAATGAAGGTCCCGCGAGAGCTTTCGTTCGACATAAGGAGGGATTCTTTAAAAACCATGTTTGTTAGAACGAAGTTCACTGTACTGTATTGTTTTGAAACCGAGCGTTAATTGAAAGAAACAAAAAGCATTGTCGGGAGAAAAACCTCGCAACACGCGATAAGTTCACAATGGAGTTCATATTCACGCAAAAATAATTGCAAAAGTTTTTTGTCTCGATAGGAAGACGAAGACATAAACCCTTTAAAAGTCTTGCAACCAACGCTGTTCTACCCTTCTTCAAAACGTCTCAATCATGTTTCGTTATTCGATGTAAAATAAAAAATAGTGACGTCACAAGGTTGAGAATTCGTTAAAAGTCAATATGACGTCAAATTTAATTAATCTGACGCAACTTCTAATAAAGCAGGAACATGTCGAAAGGAAAGAAAAAGTCGGGTTCCTTTAAAATCATGGAAAAGTTATTTTCTAAGAGGAATAAGAAACGAAGAAACCGACCAGGTTCCGCAAAAAGCAACTCGTGCAGTTCCAGTAAAGGTTCAGGTAACGACTACATGTTCTCCACTGTGAAACGACCGTCCAATTCGGAGCGAGAGAGCGCTAAAAAGAGCACGCCGGACTTAGAACGCAAAGAAAGCAACGAAGGCGTCACAATAATCAGATGGATTTACGAATCCGCGGATTATTTTGTGAAGGAAACAATGAAAGAGTGCACTTTGTCTCATGGGGTTTTATACAATGGACCTGCAGATGATGTGATTGTAACTTTGTCCATGACTGGGTCATGTGTCAGTATCGCAAGCTTAGAAACAGTTAAAAACGAAGTCATTTTATTTTGTGACGACGAAAAAAATAAATCCCAGAAAGCTTGCAGCAAGAGCAAAGATTTCTTTCGAATCAAAGGTAAGCGGTCCATTCATGACTGCGATATTTCGCCAAGTATTAAGAATGGCATTAGGTGTAAATGAACTGTTAACAACACTGCGTTTCCACGTGTTTTAGGGGGAAACAAACAAGAAGAGGCGGGAGGCAGTACGTTCACTAAGATGGAGAAAGCCTTAAAAGGAGAGCGCACAGTGTTGGAAGTAACCAATCACGAGAGAGAACCGCAAAACGCTTACACGGTGAATGGTGATCCGGAATCGTTTGTGGTATGTGAAAGCCTCTTTTATTAGTAGCTAGTTTCCAAATAATTTCTGAATATAGGAGACTTTCTCAACACCTCTTTGAAACTTTTTATGCTGATAAAATATTCGTGATTTTTGTTGCTCAATGATTGTTATGAAATAGTTTCGGAAAATATTTCAGGATGAAATTCGCTATATTTCTGACTTCAACCCAACTAAGCTTCGTGGGGATTTGTCGGAGGTTTCACTGTTCTGCGTTAGCAATCCAGTTTCTAAACAAACCCAGGAGGTTTTGAACCACCATTCCAGCGCTACAGAACGAGTAAAGAACGCGTTTGGTAGGCTCATGGAGGCCCCTTTCATCAAACGGACGGTGAAGTGGTGCAAAGATAGGATTGAAGGCGGTAGCACCATTCCGCTTGTTGGGAGCAAACGTCAAATGCTTGAACAGTATCTGATAGAAGTGTTGAGACCTGAAGACACGCTTCTACTGTTGCCGAACATTAACCCAAGGGATCGAATTCGTAGAAGAAACGATGAAGGAAGTTACGAAATGAACTCCGTGATTGAAAACAACCTGTCCATTTGGATGAGGTAAAATTACATTGGGACCAACCTCGATTGCATTTAATTTAAGAAATTTTTTTGATTTTGTCAGCCTTTTTGCTACAATTTTGTATCCAAAAATCGACAAATTTTTAAAAAAAATATTTCCTTGCTTCCACTTCCACTAATAATTCCCATCGTTATTTCAACCTCTGTTTTGAGCATCGAAATAGAATCACAAATTATTAATTTTAATTTCTCGCGGAGGAGTCAATTTTACTGCACTTTTTTAGATATATTTGGAATGGGAAGCTAATCCAACTCAAGAGGTTCCTGGGGAGAAGAGAGAACTGGTTCGACGTCAACGACGCTGATGCACAAGGACGGTAAAATTGAATTAATTATGATTGACGAATGTTGTTTTGAACTTCGTCCGTATGTTGCGCAATTCATCAAAGAATGCAAAATACGTAGAACTACTATTGTTAAAATGCATGTATATGACAATGTAACCAATGTATATTTCATTCTTTCGTAGAACCGCTTTACACCTTGCAGCTTCTTTGGGCTGCCACAGAAGCATTGAAATGTTGTTGGATGTGCCGTGTATTGCTGTTAACGAACGGGATTCGGAAGGAAAAACCCCTCTATTTAAGGTTGGGAAGGAAAAACTCCTCTATTTAAGATTGGGAAGGATCTTCTTTTGATATCCCGTTGGCGTAATATAGATCATTTTTATTTGAAATGTTAAAACTAAATCTGTGAATAATGACGTTGGCTTGAATTTATAAATCTCTAACTCGTGTTCTGTTGAGTGATGAGAAATTTAAAAACACTCTTTTCTAGGCTGTGGAGGTAAAATCATTGAGATGTGTTAAAGAACTCCTTCAGAATGGAGCTGACGTAGATGTTAGTTGTTCTGACGGAAGGTCTCCTTTTGATTTCGCCCTTCAAGAGTTTGGTGACAGTGAGATTGAGATCATCACAGAGATGCACAAACGTATCAGATACAAAGAGAGCAAGGAAGGAACAATGACGCATCTTCATCATGTATGCTCGGCCAGGAGTGACGTTGAAGTGGATGAGGTAGCTGAACTGTTATTGGGCGGTTACGTAGATACCAATGCAGTGGAGGAACATGGAAGGTAACAATCGCCGTTGGCTTTATACATTTACAATTAGGTTTAAATTTGTACGGCATTCAACATAGTTGCCTCACAATAATCATATCACACGAGTAATTCTTTTTTCTTTACCAGAACTCCGTTGATTTTAGCAACAAGAAATGGTCGCAGTAAGCTCGTCTCCATGTTGTTAGAGAGCTGGGCGGACATCTTGCACGTGGATTTGAATGGATGTTCAGCCATCAAGTACGCGAAGAAAGGATCTGAGTATGCTGCTTTAAATCTCACTTTAGTTTAGATTCGCTTTTCAATGTTTAACATCCTTAAATAGAAACAGAAAAACAGGTTTTTCTCTTTACCAATGAGCGTTTTGTTTAGAATTTATTACATGTTGCAAAAGGCTTTCTCGTGGGCAAGCATATTCAACGCTGCAGTAAGTAGTCTAAACCTTCACCGTCTAACAAATAGTACTTCTAGACGTTCAAACGATTGCTGCCAATTAGGAATTCAAATTCCGTTTCAAATTCAACAACTGGTTTCTGTTTCCAGATTTGCCAGACCAATAGTGAATCAGACAGTTGTAGCAAAGCTGTAGCGGAAGCCGTGAAAAGATTGTCTGGGCTTGGTGGATTGGCGTAAGTGTTAAAATTGAATTTCTTGCCGTATAAGTTGTTAAAACCGTTGAAGGTATTATTGTATGTACACTACAACCTCGTTTTAAGGAACTAAAGAAGGGCCCTTTAAACTTTTTTCGTTACAACGAGGCGTCGATTAAGCATTTAAAAATATGAGTCGGAAAGAGAGAAAAGTTGTATCAAAATGCATCAACTGTCAATATTATTTTATTTGAACGATGGACTACGTTAATAAGCTCATAACCATGACATATACAGGCAATAGCCGTGCGAATATTGTGTTATCTGGTTGCAGCCTATTTTCAATTACATATAGTAGTTTGGCTCCTAGAAGGAAATAACATTAATTTCTGTATGAAGAAAAAACACCAATTTCCACTGCAGAAGTTGAAAAAAGTTGCACTAAAATTCAAAGCAACGACAAACTCTATACATTTCAGTGATTTCGGACCAATCTCTGCTTGATAAGCCGAGAGATTCGTCCACTGTATACTGCTTCAAATCACATATTTGAAATTGTGGAATATTGTTTATTCAATTGGTCAACTGTAGTATTGTTAATATGGCTGCATTGCTATATGTTAACTCTATACTTTCTTCCTTTTAGAAAGCCGATTTCATCGTTTTATAGCCCATTGCCTTCCATTAGCGACAAAGCAAAACAGCATTAAATATTACTTTTTTAAATTTTTTATACGTATACAAAAAGGGGTTCAGGGTTATTGAAGGGGTGGGGGGGGGGGGTTTGGGGTGTTTAAAAATTTTCACTTTAATTGAAGTGAGCGGGTAAATTGGGAAAAGGGGTGGGTGGGGGAGGGGAAGTAATATATTTGTTTTACTTCGTCGCTTTTGAAGCGTTTCAAGTTCCTCGATGGAAGATCTCAACAAAAGAATTAGAAGTTTTCATAAAGATGAGTTAGAATCACAGCAACGCTGAAAGACACCATTAAATGCGTTTCACAGGAACGTCAAAAATCTTAAATACAGAAATCTACAGAAGTTGAAAGAGATGACTTTAACGACATGAAATCAAAGCAGTTACGTTTGAAATCATCACCTGAAATAAGCGTGTCAGCCGCTGACCTCAGAACAAGGTGAATCGCAGGCGCAGGTTGTCGGGTAGCTCCGATGGTAGCAAGGGTCTCACTCTTGAAAGTGCCTATTTTTGCTATTTTTTCCATTTTTTTAAAGCCTGATTTTTGTTGTTTTTTGTTTTTTTTTCAATAAATTTCCAAATTATTTGCTATTTTTTGCCGAGTGAGACCCTTGCGACAATTACCAAGCCAAGATCGTGAGTTCAACTCCCACCCTGACCTCCTGCGTTTCAAGTGAAGCTAAGGGAAGAGGGAGGCGGTTAGCATTGCAAATGGACGGTGTTGGCGTAGAACGAATTGCGGAGATGAAATATCAAAAAAGTTATGTCTGGAGACGGAAAAAAAAGTAATTTGTCGGTTGCCGGTCCAGTGTTGCATCATCCACACGTATCACGTGATGTAGGGTTGCTGCTGAACAGCGTAATTTTGAAAGATTGCTTTTGGAAAGTGAAATCATCGATACGAATAAACAATCGCTTTAAACACACATCGTTTTCTTAAACAAACTTTCAATAAAGTATTTTATATTTTCATGCTTTTAATATATATTTAACTATGCGTCGACGTGCACCTAATCAAGCCGGAAAGATTTGTTAAAGAATGCTCCCCCAGTAAAAAACAGCCGCTTTTAAACGTTTGTAAAACTCGTTGGGCGGAACATCAAGAAGCATACAGCCACTTTCATGACTCCTTTCCACATCTAGTAACCACATTTGAAGAAATTGCGCATGGATTTTCATTTTAACAGTAAAGTTGATTCCCTGGCAGACATTACTCCGACGGACGTTTCCCCGACGGACGTTTCTCCGACAGACATTACCCCAACCAAATCGTTTTTAATAGTACACGAAAAGTGACACAAGTTATCATCTTGAGCAATTAGTGATGAATGATGTTGAGATAAAAGATCACACCTGCAACAAAACGTAATTGCTGTAATGAAGTAATTGCTATTTTGCACATCCACAAATCGGATATCTATTGTCACCCAAACTCTTCACAACATGCAAAATGTAGAAAAACTAGTTATTTATTGTAAAAACAAGACTTTAAGCAATGGTAATATATACTGGGAATGCAGCCAAAGACGGAGTGGTAATGGATGCCGATCAAAATTAATTATTGATCAAGGCGAAAACATTGTTGTGCATCCTGGTGAGCATGCCCCAGAACCAGGACGTAATAGAGCCGAAATTTTACGTTCAACAATGAAACGGGAAGCAAGAACTTCAGAAGCACGGACAAATACAATAGTTGCAAGAAATATTCTTGATGTCGGTGAAGGAGCAATGGCAAATCTCCCGAGAATAGAAACAATGAGGAGAGATGTTACACGTCAAAGACAACTGAACCAAGTATTACCACCTGTCCCTGACCCGTTCAACACAATGTATGAGATTCCCGAAAATATAACCATGAAAGCAAACGGAAACTTCCTACAATATGACAACCATTCCATGAACTCAGGGTAAGGGTTGATTGCATCCAAGTCCCATTCCACGTGAAGCTCGAAACACGAAACACAACGTAAAAGTTACGAACTTCGTATGGTTAACTGTACACTGTAATAAATATCGAATAAAACCCATCTATTTATAAATCTCCACAAAAATAATTAACAATATATCTATTTATATTCTCTTGGTTTAAAAACTCTAAATGGTGGTCAGAAAACAGAGCGCCATTTTGTGACAATACTCAGTGTCGGTGTCTTTCGGGAATATGAGGGCTTCATTATCTCCCGTTGTAATCGATTTAAACAACTGTTCGTGTTTTCGTTTTAACGAGATCTTTCTGAGAGAGCGCCTTCGCAACTTGTGCATGAAGAAATCTAATTGGCCAATCTCCTGTTCCAGGAACAATAGCTCTTTGTTTTTAATCTAAAATGATTGGATGATTTTTTAGAATAATTTGTAAAGAAATAGAACTATTAGAAATCTAATTGACCAATCTCCTGTTCCAAGAACAATAGCTCTTTGTTTTTAATCTAAAATGATTGGATGATTTTTTAGAATAATTTGTAAAGAAATAGAACTATTTTCGTTAAAATGTTTCAGTTAGTATTTTCATTACATGGGATTCTGGATATTTCTTACATTTTGTTGAGGGCATAAGGAAATTAAAAAGTCGAATAGGTTAGTTTGGGTATAAAGCTTTGAAGTGAATAAAGGAGAGACTTAATCATTTTCTTGCAGCAAATACACAAAATTTATTTTGATATTTCGACTTGAAAGTCATCATCATAGTAAAACGATTTAGCATCAACACTCGTTCTAAATAAACAAAGTACTTCACAAATTAAATTATGCGAAATACACTAATTTATGCTGAAGTTCTAAATAAACAAAGTACTTCACAAATTAAATTATGCGAAATACACTAATTTATGCTGAAGTTCTAAATAAACAAAGTACTTCACAAATTAAATTATGCGAAATACACTAATTTATGCTGAAGTTCTAAATAAACAAAGTACTTCACAAATTAAATTATGCGAAATACGCTAATTTATGCTGAATTTGTGGTCGTTAAGAAGACATACAAAACAACATTATATAGATTTTACAGGGTTATCGCAGTTATTCGAGAATGGGGGAACCATGTGTTAACAGCAGATACTGTCTGTAAAAAACAGCTATTAGGTCGAGCAACTATGTTTAAAACGTCACGTGACTTTAACCATTTTGTTTTTTTAATTGCGTTTGATGGAAGTACATATTACGTTCTAAGGGACGCATGAATCGCATCCTCGTTAAAGATTTTCATAGATCTTGCTTTGCTTGTAATGGATTCAGGAATATGGCAGTTCATTTGAATAATTACGACAAATATCACCTCACCTCTTTCAAACAGCGTGGATCACATAGAGGCGTTCCAGTAACGTCCAGTAAAAATGTCTTCCATTGGGCAGCGTAAGATCGCATATGAAGGCGTACCTTCTCCAGGACCTTCAACTGGAAGAACGATCATGATAATTATACTGAAGCCGATGTAAACTAGACTCAGTAAATGTGTGCTATGCATTGGAAACAACAACTTGAACTGGAACCGTTACTATGTAGAGAAGTGGGTCGAGAAGAGGCGTGAATGAAAACTTCGCAACGGAAAACGAGTGAATGCGGCGAGTAATGAATTGGAGATAGACGAATAGAAGAAGTGAGTATATACAGTTGACTCTGTCTAATTCGAATCCCAAGGGGAAAAAATTTTGTTCGAATTATAGAGAGATTCGAATAGTAGAAAGTCTCTCTTATTCGAATTTTCAGGTTTAAAGGGTGAAAATTCGAATTAAAGAGAGAAATCGGAATTGTTGAAAAATTGAGAAAAATCATAAAGGTGAAAAATAAAAAAGAATGATCGAGTTTTCTTTGATTCTTTTTTTTTCTTTCCCAAGTTTCATGATCATACATGCACAAAGTGACACTAATTGCTGAAAAAGTGTTCAATTTTTTATTGTTTCGTGTTAGATAGATTGTCTAAGACAAGCACACGACTCGCGTCCACAAATCAACTCCAAATTTCGTAAATCTGACGCAGTTCATCAAACCATGGTATATTTACAAAAAATCAAAACATTCGAACAGAAATTCGAATTTTGAAAAAAAAAACATTTGAAAGTCTTAACGGTTAGTTTACACTCCGAAAATTCGAATTACAGCGAGGATTTTGCCGAGGTGACCAGAAAATTTGTTCGAAATATGGAGGTTTTCGAATTACAGAGATTCGAATAATAGAAAGTAAATTATAAGAGTTTCTTAAGGAAAATTGACGGTGACTTGGAATTTGTTCGAATTATAGAAAGTTCGAATAATAGAGATTCGAATTAGAGAGAGTCGACTGTATATATTAGGGTAGCTCTTATTTGGCAAAAAATGAAATTTTTTTTAATATTGCTGGGGACATCCTTTCAAATGGTGGGGTTTCAAATGGTGGGAAAATAGCTTCTGAAAATATTTTTTTTAATTTGAAGTTGATTTAGGGGTGGCCCTCTCCCCTAAAGTTCTGCGCCCTCCCCCAAATACCAAATCTGCGTATCTCAAAAACCACTTGAGCTAGAGATACGGTTTCTGTGTCAAAAGATGCAGAAAACATGGTTTCCTATCAGCTTTCTGAACATTGAATGGGCCTATCTTGAGTAGAAAACTCAATTTTAAGAGCCACCCTAATATATATGTATGAATGATCCGGCCAGATCAGTGGATCCATCATCTAATCCATAGATATTCCTGAGGAATAAAACCTTTTTACCTTTCTTTTGACTATACTAAAGTCGAAAATATTAAAAGTTACAAACAAAAGAAACCTGATCCCCATATCTCCTATCTGACATGGGGGTTCCTATCTGACACGGGGATTCCCTACCTGGCAGGCAAGTCGCTATCTGACACGGGGGTTCCCTACCTGTCACGAAGATTCCTATCAGACACGGGGGTTCCCTACCTGACACGCAAGTCGCTATCTGACACGGGGTTCCCTACCTGTCACGGGGATTCCCTATCTGACACGGGGATTCCCTACCTGACACGCAAGTCGCTATCTGACACGGGGGTTCCCTACCTGTCACGGGAATTCCCTATCTGTCACGGGGATTCCCTATCAGGCACAAGGATTCCTTACCTTACATATAATGATGAATGATGTTGCGCCAGTTTTATATAGGTAGTATTATATAGTTTTGTATATCTTCCTCTGCCGGCACACATACAGGTACATTTAGTACGATCGAAAGCCACCATATTGATGTTTCTATATATATATATCATTTAAAGGATCCTAGTTGATAGATGAGTGTGTATAAATCAATTTGTTAATTTTGAATGTTCGCAGTGGTCTCTCGATTGTTTTACAAAGGAGCTTTTCTATTGGTTACAATTTATGTTTATAGTTTTTTTGATTGAATAACATAATGACTATTCTATGACTCACCACTGATGAGTTATTGACATCAGGTACGAGATCCTTGCATGATACCTCCATCATCGGATATCGGATACGGTCAACATCCTCGAAATCGCATGCAGCTAATAAAAGAAAAATCTTGAATGTAATTCATAAAAATGGAATTGTTCTTCATGTGTAAAGTACACCAAACCTTAGTATAATCGATCTCTTTTGAGATAGTAATGTAAAACTCCCTAACAACCTTTCCAATCTCAAGCTCAACCTAAGCCTCAAGTTCATTTTAAAATTTGCTACCTCACAAATGATCATGGAAGAATTGTTGAAAATAAACACGGTATTCATTAAGTAGAGTGTACTTCTCACCTAGCTTCACCAGCAGTATCTGCTCTAGTCCTTTGCACGGTTTTCCAAGCCCCACATCCTGCACGTAGTTCCTCACCCCCTCCCACACCGCCTCCACGCACCCACCTGACGTGTCAACCGTCAACATCCGCGACGCACTATCGAAATAGCCAAGGAATTCTTTCACAGAATTGAGGTAGATGTTAAACCTTCTTGTTGTTCGGGATGTGTCCATCTCGTCTGACGTTCCACCTTTCCCTGAAAACATTCGACTTATTTATTTACTATTTACAACAAATATTTATACAGGATAGTCATTTCAAAATTCTTTAAATTCTGTTTTCAATATGAGTCCTGTTAAAATAAAAATTAAAATACCTAAAATATTAAAATCATCGGGATAATAAATACTATACATATAAAGAAATTAGTCTGAGGGAGTGTAAGTGGGGATTAGTATGTAAGTTACGAAATAGGGATTACGCCCATTATGGGACGACAATGGTATACAATTGTTGCAATTGACAACAACCACCCAGATGAAGTATTCATGATACAAATCATAAGTCAGAATAGATAAATTGAAAATAACACATTGTCTTTGATTTTATCTGTTTTGCATGAATAAGAATGCCACTCTTGACATTTAAAAATGATCGAATAATTGAGTGTCTGCGATGCACTAGTTCCAGCATGCAAATAAACCACTTTTTATTTTTTAAACATGTTTCGGTGCTAACATAGTTATGTAACATAACATAACATGCTATGGTTATTTTTTATTTTTTATTATACAGCGTTTTTTATTTATAACCGCTTGCTCGCTCGGTAAAGTCGTTTAACTTTACGATAGCATGGTCTCGAACCCAGTACCTTTCAGTTAAGAGTCGAACGCCATACCATTGCGCTATTGCCATTTCTTATATATAGTTTTAGAAAAAACAAACATGGAATGAACAGTCACCTTCTGGTTTTGCTTCTCCTTGGTTGTTATTGGAACCGGGAGCTTTGGTGCAGGCATGGGTTTGGTTGATGTTTGATATGAGATGCTCCTGGTCCAATGTAAGGTTGATAGCAAAAGCAATTGGATGCTACAAAAAAAATAATTGGAGTGCATTTGAACTACTTGAAACAGCATCATCATCATCATCGTTTAACGTCCCTTTCCATGCTAGCATGGGTTGGCTGGGGTTTTCAACATATGATGTTCCCCACAATTGGAGCAGATGTTTTTACTTTAGCATTAACTGAAATGTGATGGGTACAATTTGCACAGGAGACTGTATAATTGTAATACATTACTCCATCTTAATATTAGGTTAGTATTTTCAATAGTTTCAAAGTTTTCCTTAAAACAATATATTTCTCAATTAAATATAGGACAAAGCTTTTCGTACGTCTGTACATCGTCAGATGCATAAGAAGTAATGTACACTAAAAAACTAAAAAGGTTGCATAAATAGTATGTAGATCGTAAAAGAAAACATAATTAAAACAACGAAAACAACAAAAGAAAGTAGACTTCCATTTTTCGTAATCTCTTATAAATTGAAAAATTATTTTATTATTATAAACGCCGAACTGCGTTCATACTGAGTTTATTAATTCTTGTTTAGTTCAAGTAAAATGCTGTTTTAAATAATAAATAATAATGAAATTGCTATGCAGTATTGTATGGCATAACAATAGCATGGAAAATTCAGAGCTATTTTTTATAGAGAATCCGAACCACAGATATTATACTTATAATACCTATACCTATTATATTATACTATCCATAGATACTAAAATTGTATGCGATGGTTTTTGTGCTAATATTAGGTCCAGTCGTTAGAACGTTAACATATGTTATTACTGTAAAAGTTAACTTACCTTTTCTTCAAAAGCGACCATTTCTTCTTGACATTCCTTTACAAATGTCGGTACACGTAATAAAAACTTGAGGTTGGGAACCATGTCAACAACCACGGTTTCTCCTGGTGGAACAACAGTCAAGAAAATAAAACAAAATATTCAATAATTATTAAACAATTGATAATAATAATAATAAAAAGAAAAGAATTCTTCACGCAAATCATTCATTGAAAGAATCAATGCCTGTATTTAACTCGTAGAGTGTAACGAAAAGTAAAAGAAATAATCTCTAAAAATATGAAATGGAACAACATTTTTAACTAGCCTGGATACTTCAAGACTTCCGTTTCAATCAGCTCCAACACCCAATGTAATGTCAACATGGAGGAATCCTCAGCAACGAGTTTTGACAGCTGATTGGTTGCAGTAGTGCCAATGTCTTTGGCTCCTTTGAGAAGAGTGGCGCTAAGATTCTCGAGGATGAGGTCTTCTCCGCAGATGAACTTAAAGTCGAACATCTCTACTAGGTTGTTAACAATCGTTCCTTTACCTGAACCTGGTCCACCTAAAAATACATAATTTCATTTAGATGCTATAAATCATATATTTAAACAAAAGTTTTGGAGTAAAAGCTCTTTATGATTTCCACGTTTCCATTAATAATATTGTTTAAGAAGTATGCAAGTTGCAACGTTAACTGATATACACTAGCCTAATTAGCAAATTCTTTCAGCATTTTTCTGAAAAGGTGGCTTTAAAGAGGAAGAGGAAAAGTTTTGTTGTGTTTTCAAAACAATGCCTAAGAAAAGATGATGCATGATGGGACAACACTGATGCACTTTTTTTTCTTCTTTTTTTTAGGAGAACACTGATGCATGATGGGAGATTCAAGTTGATTAGATTCAAGCAAAATCACTGTATGGCGTGTGAGACATTTGTTTATATATACACAAAAAATTATGTAAATATATATGGAATAACATTCAAATATTTGACATAAATAAAATAATACCAAAAATAAAGACAATTTTCGTTCCATTACTGTCACAATCTTGTATACCCTCTCCAATGGCAATGTGAACGTTAGGCTTCACAACCAGAGTGTTTCTGCGTTTGTAATTGTTAACTTCTGAATCATCTTTGCTCTGAGAGCAACCCATGAACTTGATCTAGATGGAAATGGCAGTCACTCAATGTCAGGTGTATACACCATAGGAAAAATCATACAAAACCCTAAAATCAAAATCGACCCTGAATTTGGTTAACAGTGAGTCCACAAGACACAATAACTATGTTAAGGAGTATACACACAAAGGCATTTACACTAACTATTATATACATTTCATTGCAAGGGGTCAAGTTTGCAAACCTACATAAGTCAACAACTCTCCCAAATGAATAACACCCAAAATAAATCAGTTTAGTATCATCTCATTGACATTCTGTCAAATTTTCAAGTCTCTACCATTAACGGTTAAAAAGTTATGATAGATTTTGTGACGGAAAAAAGCGCTGCTGTCAGCTCGTGATAGCCGATTTTTTTAAAAATGTGATAACTTTTGAATAAAAAAGATTTTTGTCTGGAATTTTGAGGAGGTTTCTAAAATATCATTTGCAGCCACTGTACCAACTGTACTGTTTTTAATCAAATCTGAGGATGGGTGATTACCACCGTTTGTTGTTCTGACATGGAATTACCCCTCTACTATTACAGTGGAAAAAGCCAGCACCAGAGGCTAAACCAAACCGTAGAAAACATCTATACTGTGGGTGAATGCGCACCAACGCTGGGTCAGATAAATCTGCAGCTCTTTGCAGGGCTCAAACACTTTCAGGCGAGCTCGAGAAGTGAAATATAATTATGAGAAACGTTATCTTTGATAACTTTGATCAATCATGCTGGTTTCAATGCAATCGAGTTCGTCTCAGCATTACACAATGGAGAAATTTTTATGATGTATACAGTATGCTCAGATTTTTATAACTGAAACTATGTTTTTCTTTTTTTTTCTAAATAGGTACGTCAGGTACGTCATCGTACATTTTGCAAACTTTGAATCATAGATATAGTGCAAAAACAATCTAATACAAACAGTACTTAAGGATTGCAGAATTCCAATTTACAATGGACTTGTTGTGGGTTTAAAAAAATGTTTATAAAACACAAAACCCCAAAAAAACATTATTCACCTTACATAAAAGTTAAAAACATTTGGCGTACGCAAAAAGAACATATACTCGACGTGACAGCGAGAGGGCGAAAATAAGAAAACTGATGATACATAAAACAGAAGTACTAAATGTAATCGTATATCCCATCTCCAAATATTCAAAATGAGGCAGAATCGATGATATATACATTTCAGGTCCAGGTTGATAGTCCTACAGGTCAATAGTCCTACAGGGCGATAGTCCGACAGGGTGATGGACCGACAGTACTTTAATAGCGAAATTCCCCGATTTTTGTCATTTTACCACCCTTAAGGTATGTCGACAACATCATCATCATCATCATCATCATTTACATTTTTCACGTCTATTTTCCATGCTAGCATGGGTTAGACGAGGTTTCAACAGATAATATTCCCCACAATTTTGTAGGTTTAATCATTTGATGATTCAATGGAGCAGATGTTTTTTACAGCTGGATGCCCTTCCTAATGCCAACCTCAGGAAGAGGAAAAACAGTGGTGAGTTAACCCACGCAAGATACCAACTTTGCATTTTAAACTCCGTGGCAGCAGTGCATAAAGGGCATGGGTGCTTATATCCATGAGGTCAAAGATGTTACACCACCCGCATACCATAACCACACTTGAAGGTAAAAAAACAAATATAATAACAAAAATGTATTGTACAAAATGGGGTAAATTTGAAATGGCTTGCCTTTACCATGATATGTTTTTGTGGGGGGTGGAGCATAAAGAAAGAAAACAATATTATTTTCAACAACAGACATACCAGAAAAAGGAATTCTTTTAAACAAGGTGATTAGATACAATCAGCGTATAATAACAGTTATACAATGTTCAATATCAAATGAGTGATTGCGCGCCAATATTGACTCAGATTAATTTGTCCATTGTTATATTCGTTTTTTTTTGGTTTAGTCAATGTTCCAATCGTCGCCATTTTCGCCTACGCAATGGTGATTGGTCGGCATTTCTGATAGACCGAACGGTGACTACATTGAGTGACTGTTGGTCTTTCAACACTCTGATAAACGACTAAATGGATAAATGATGCACGCCAACAGTGATCCTGTAAGCATTGACTAAACCATGTCTCTAAATCGTTCTCCATAGGGCTTGATTGAAGTGAAAATAACAACCTCGTACCATAATCTGAGAAAATTCTCTTTCAAAAGCGGTCATTGATGCTTGTTCAAAATCTGAAGTAACGGTCAAAGGTCTCCATCTCCTGTTGGTTAGTTCAAAAATTTTGTTAGCCTGAATAGCCTGAATCTCTTGCCGGTATGAGCCTATGTCTCTGTTGAGCACAAGGCATGTGCCTACAAGCACAACATGGTCTTGAATCAAGGCATGGATTGTGAAAATCTAGCTGTATGGTTGGGGACAACTGCGAAAAGTTCCATCGACAAAAATGATACAACCAAAGTGTCTGAGAAAACGGAGATCCCAGTCATTATCCTGATAAATTATGTAGTCGTCACCATCCCAAGTTAATTTCCATGCGCCATTGATCTCAACATCTTTGATATTATTTGGAATAGGGGGAATGTTTTTATACTTTGTTCTTTTAAGTTGACTGGCAACTTGATGGAAAAGTGGTATCTCTTCTAGTAATGGAGCATTTTCGCGTATGCGTACTGCAACCACAGAATGATCGTAGACTCTCCTCAAAGGTGCTACCTTTTATGTGCTATCTTTTATGTTGTCTTTTATTTCATTCACAACAATCTGCTGCCTTATTGCTTCATCAAACAAAGCATGATTGTGTTGCCCGACGTCATAAACAGCAATATCATTAGGAGGTTCATCGATGTCAAACGCATCCGTTTTCAATGGTGCACGACAGTCTTTTGACGCACATCTCCAGTAAATAGTATCATTTCTGACTCTGTTTTTTTATATATATAACCCTCATGGACCAAGATGGCGTGTGCAATCCATGATTTACTTTCTTTGTAGATGCAATTGTTTCATTAGAACGTAATGTAAAACAGACCATTTAACAAATCAATGGGTTTACACTATATTCAACTGTAGTGCAAATATGGTGCAAAAATTCACATGTTTTTAATGATATACCCTGACTGTCGGACTATCAATCTGACCCCTGCATTTTTTAATTTTTAAAAATGATCAATTTTTCACATATATATTATATACTGCATAGATTTTAAATGTTGGATTATAAGAATTGCTTTAATGTCTTTTAAGTAGGGTTTAATAAATGTTTTATAATTGGATTTTTTACAAGGAAAAACAGTAAAAACAACAAAAAGCATGGATTTAAAAAATGAACAAATTTGAAAAATATGATATAGTCTGCTGAATGTACACTAATTTTGTTCAGTTACTTATTTATATACCTTATTCTAGGAAATTAACGCGCTAGAAAATTAACACAGTTTTTTAAAATGCGTGTTAATTTTATATGTATATATATATATATATATATATACATTAATTTATTAGGAGTTTAATGGACTTAGCTTAAACAAAACAAAAATATAGTTTTTCAGTGTGAAGCTTCCTGAAAATACCTGACAAAAATACATGTCTAATTTGGCTTATCAACTAAAATCATTACATATATTATATGAAAAATTATATTATATTTTATATATATAGCCATCTCTAAAAAGAAAAATAACAAAAATTACCAATCACTGTAAACTCTTTAATGGAATTCAATTCAATTTTTAACACTCCAAATCCTTTTGGTAAAACAATCGACTGATATACATGTTTCTTATCATGTAAGAGATTTTACAGTGATAAGAAAACAAAACTGAATTTCCCAAACAAAAACAGCTGCCTGGTAAACAGTATATATCCAGTATTTTGCGACACAATAAATCCCTAGACATAGCTAAACAAAACTTATTTTAAAAAACCTACTCAAATATTCATAACTCAAGATTAAAGTAGATTAGGCAGAATGGCGAGGTTGCAAAAGTCTTAACAGTATGGATTAGTAAATTTGTCTTGTTCAGCTATACCTAAATATTTATATAGCTATGTTTGAAAATATATAATATTGCACTACTCTTTTTAATTATATGCCATTTGTAAATCAATTTTATTGTGTTTTAAACAAAAAGATATCTCAAAAAAACTTTTAGCTTTTTAATACAAAAACCATAACAATTTACCCACCACCTAAACTCCCTTCTTTTTACCTGGTCTTGGTTTAAAGATATATCCTTATATTACAACGCAGATATATAGATACAATTATTCTTTTAAATCATTTAAACTTAATACATTATTCAACAGCTAAATAACAATTGGATGTACTTCCAAAGACTTTAAAAGGGAATCGAAAAGGCAGTTATTAAAGATTTATCCGCGGCCTGAAGTCAGACGCTGAGGTTTTTAAACCCTATAAACTTACATTAAAGAGGAATTATTCTGAAATATATACCTTCTTGAATCACGCCTGATTCCACTACTTTTTATAACGATATTTCAACTTGAAAATTACACTCGAAATAAGAAGCGCAACTCAAAATCTAATCAAGCCAAATAAACGCGTTTAAAAAGCAATGAAATTGCCATTTAGCCAGAGAAAATAAACTACAAATAAAGTTGTCTGTAGTTCAAAAGTGTTTACAGAATTTAGGTAGGATATAAAGATTATCTTTCTTTGTGTTGGATATCCCGATAACATTGTTTTGGATTTTTTGCTGCTGATAATAAGCGATATTTAAAATGGTCTCCACACTGTACACAACGGAATTACAATGATTACAAATAGCAATCCTAGTTAGTCAGCCTAGTCAGCAGGGGTGACGCCAGGGTTTTTCCGACGAGGGGGCTTACAGCGCCAACGGGGGGGGGGGGGGGGGGGGGGGGGGGGGGCTAATTGCTTGACTCTAAGTTTAACACAAAACTCATTGATGATCAAATCTATTACAGATTTGGCACCTCTAAATTTAAACATAACCTGCCATGAAACTTGATATCATGATAATTATATTAATAACAAAAAAGACCTAACGTTAAAAATGTCATTATTTTGTTAATATTGCTTTACTTCCGACGGGGGGGGGGGGGGGGCTGAGAAGTTCCGACGGGGAGGCTGTAGTCCCCCTTAGCCCCCCACTGGCGCCACCCCTGCTAGTCAGTCGCAAACCATACACTCGATTTTACTTCTTTGAAAAGATCTGCCGCGGCGTACCAATGAATTAGCTGAGTTACAATCTCAATACAGCGGATTCTATATAACTCGAATTTATATAACTCGAATCTATCCTTAACTCGAACAATTTCGGTGGAAATTTCCTAATAAACTGTCATAAAAACTAACTCTATATAACTCGAATCTCTCCTTAACTCGAACAATTTCGCGGAAACTTCCTAATAATTTCGGTGGAAATTTCCTAATAAACTGTCATAAAAACTAACACAAACTCTGCTTAACTCGAACGATTTCTGATTCCCCGTGGGTGCTCGAGTTATAGAGAGTTCACTGTAACATAATTACTAAGTTAAAAATTTATTTACAAAAAGAACCTTATATACATATACTCTCCAAATAAGTTCCCACATTTTATAGCGAGCGCCCAGTCGCGTTTCAACTTTCCATAGCGTTCTCTTGTATGCTCTTTGTGAACAATTTCACTATTCAAGACAAAAGAGCGTCAGGAATAGAGTATACAGTCTTAGTAAAATTCTAAAAATAGAGAAATAAATAGGGGAAATAGATTAAGCCTATATCAAGCATTCTTTGTAACGGTTCCTTTTTCACCTATTAAGTTAAATCCTTTATTTGAAAAGAAGGCATTGTTGTGGGATTATGCTTTTGCAATCCTAAGCCGGTCTATGACTCACAGCAAGTTTCAAGTTTTACACCTTGACTTTTTAAAACTCTGTATATTCGGTTAAAAAGCACACTCATTTTTTTCTACGGACCCACTCAAATAAAAACGGTAGATCGAACGTATGTAGGTTAGAAGAGAACTAACGTTTTTGAAAACTCGAATATGCCCCTATTCCTAGTGCCGTAACCACCGAGGGTGGGGGCCAGGGGCGCAACCCTAACCTACCCCCCCCCCCAAAAAAAAAAACAACAACTTTCAATGATGGTTCAAAAATAGATAAAAGAAAAGATTTGAATTTTCTTAGTGAGTTGTATGCAATCCATTTATTTACTTAGTGTTGTTGTATCATGGAGGAAACAAAGAAGTTTCGAAAGTTTTGATACTAATGAAATAAACGTCCCTAGAAGATAGTCTTAATGTTTCAAAATACACTCTTTTCATGGTTTCCCCTTTTAAATGATGCTTTAGATTTCTTACAAAAGTTTTTCAAGAGGGTTGTTTTAGCCATTCTAGAGGGTAAGAATACTAAAAGATTTTGTGAAAAGAAACTTTTTTATCAAACTGATGGTACGGCACCGATTCCTTATCTTAAATCAAATGGTTTTGCGGATCTATTGGAAACTTCTATTCTTACGTTAGGGTTATTTTCTGCAATTAACGCATCTAATGAGCTCCAGTTAAATCACTCTTCTACGCACAAAAAGTTTTTTGTGTACGTTGTTCGGTAAATGTTATAAATATTGATTCCTTACGTGCCCAATATCTCATAATCCCGCATTGAGGCGCCAGAAGCGGAAAACCCTAAACCAACCTCTCTTCGAGCAATAAAACTTCTATACGCATGAGTCCTTCGGCTTGATTGAAATCTTTTACGTGCTGGATTTTCAAGAATAGCAAAGTAAATGAAGCTTATACGTAAGATAAAGAGATTAGCTGTTAAGGAAAAATTTAAACTGTTCGGTTGACGACATCTTGCGCTTAAGACGGTCTTACTTTTCAAGTACAGTGGACTCTCTATAACTCGAACACCCACGGGGAATCAGAAATTGTTCGAGTTAAGGAGAGTTCGAGTAATAGAGAGTTGATTTTTATGAGAGTTTATTAGGAAATTTCCACCCTGCCAGCGAAATTGTTCGAGTTAAGGAGAAATTCGAGTTATAGAGATTCGAGTTATAGAGTCCACTGTAGTAATTCGACGCCATTAATTTTTATGTTCACATTGGAGTGGTTTCGTTTCGGTCTTCTGGAATAAGAGACTCCTCTCCAGTCCGGCTTCGGTCGCAACTTGAACTCGACGATCCGACGGATTTCGTACGCAAACGCACCCTTTGCACGCCCTGTCCGAAACTCAAAATTAACTGGTTGACATTTTTCCGTTTTTTCTTGCAGAGGAGCAGCTTTTGGACTCCTTTCTTCATCTCGTCGTTCAACGTACCGTAAATCACTGGATTTATGGAGCTGTTTACAATCAGACAGTAGTTGGCTATGACGAATATATACGCTATGTTGTCGTGGGTGCTGAGGTCGGATAAAATGCCAACAAAGTACACAGTGTGTTGCGGCAGCACGCAAAGAAAGTACGCCAACACCAGCACGATCGTCATTCGCATCATTTTGTTTTGTTGCTTTTTACGGCGTATCACGTCAATTCGTTGCGCGCGCGACTGACGTAACAACGTGTTGCTGTTCGAGTGTCGGGGGAGATTACTCGCACGCGGGAGATTACTCGAACGCAAGTTGTATATGATCACCGAGTACACACAAACGATAAACACTATGGGAATGACGAAGTTTAAGATGAAGATCGACACCCAATAAGCCTTGTCGAGGGTTTTATTCGGCCAGTACTCTGTGCAATAGAATTTAGCATCGACCACAAACAGCAACGGTAGCGTTAATATAAAAGAGAAAAACCAAATCCCTCCAATCCAACGTCGTGTGCTCGAGGCATTTCGTTGCCTGGATACCATTGGCTTGGTAACAGCAATGTATCGATCACGAGTGATAATAACAAGAGTGTATATGGAGGAATTGACAGTACACGAGTTGACGGGATAGAAGATTTGACATGCCACATGACCTAATTTCCACTCCCACTGTGTGCTTATTTGATAAGCTTCCATTGGTAAATACACCAGCAATACGATGAGATCAGAAATGGCGAGGTTTAATGTCAACAAATGGATGCTGCGTTTCTTGCGACGCCGTTTGATAACCAAGCACACTAAAATATTCCCCACAAAGCCGATGAAGAAGGTTAGAACGTAAGCGCTATATATGACTGTGATGAACCAGTGTCTTAGTTGTGGAGCCAACTCGGAGTGTTGCTTTGGTGTCGTGGGAAACGATGTAGTGGAAAAATTCGGGCTCATTTCAAACCTGAAAGTACATAACACCTTTACAAAAACCCAACGCATCAATCTCTATTTTTCCAAAACATTTTCGAATTAAATACGGTGAATAAATTCGTTTATAATTGTTTCACTGTCGTAGTCCGAAAAGTCCGAAAAGCTTTTGAAAGTTAATAAAATTTTTAAATAAAAATGTTGTTTATCATTATAATTAGCACGTTCAGATATAAGTAAAACCTAAATCTGCGATGCTTTTTATGTGCTGTTTGTAAAAAAAAGTTGAAGCCGTTAGATGTTCTCACTAATAACGTTGAACATGGTTGTGCGATCGGAAATTTCAAGGTACCCTAGTTGCAAATAGAACAGCTACCTTGAAAATACCTACAATTTATAATCTTTAATCTTTGTGAGTTATCTAGTAACAAAATCAACAGTGAAATAGAATATGTAAAATTACACTATATAAATGTCCTCAAATATTTAAGAAACTGTAGTACTACAAAATATTTTCTAAGAAACTATAGTCTGGTTCTCAATAGCGTCGTAAATATGCTAACTTGAAATCGAATGTTTTAACGGGATGAGCAGACGTTGTTGTCTGAATAATATAAGTATAAGGTACATGCCTTTCAAAAAGAACCAAATAAATACATGATACACATTTTTAACATGCGTCTGTTTATGATAACTAACACTTATACTTTTATCATTTTATGATTTAAGGAACTTTTGATACTTAACAGCCCCCCCCCCCCCCCCCCATAAAAAAAATAATTAAGAAACTGCAACTACTAGAGCCTTTGCTTAGTGTCTTATATAAAATAAGTGTACTCTAAATCTAATAAGAGAAAAGTTTCCGCATAGTTTGCTCTTCATCTATGGAGTTCTTCTGCAAGCAAACTGTGCTAAAAAAAATTGTCCTGTCTCCTAACTTCTTTATTCAAAAAGTTTTCTTACTCGTGTCCACCGTGACGTCACAGATTTTTTCTGCAAGAGAATAGAAAGTTCTTAATTAAATTTTTCTCCGTATTGTACAGCTGTTAATACAGCTACCAGAATCCTTTGCGTTTTGACTTTTAATTTTTTTAAATATGACACTCATGATGATTCTATTTAATGCGTTTGACCATCACTATAATTCTATTTAATGTGATTTAAAATCATGACAAAAAATGTCATTTTGGAGTGTGCTGTCTTCAAATTTCCACTGTTTACTAGAATTTTAGTTGGGAGCGTTTAAGGAATCGTCCAGATCAGCTAGAATCAATACTTTTGCCAAAACCATGTTCGTATTTAGTGAGCAGAAAGAGACATATTTGTTTGAAAAACGCTATAGGAATAGTTATCACCATTTCATCTCTAAAACTATGCGGTTAAACTGGATTGTATGGTATCAGGCCAGGTTTATATAGACATTTTCTCAAAAAAATGAATTCATGATTATGCATGCCAATAGTGCAAAAGGTTTTGAGTTCACTAAGCCATATTTATCCGTTTTGTTAAGTGTTTTGTATTGTTGACTCATCCAAGAGCGAGTGTTTAACATGCGAAACAGATTAGATATACGAGCAAATATTCTTCCGTTTATTCCTTTAAAATGTTGTGTTTTTAGTAAAGTAAAGTGGCCGAATTAACCCTAATGTTGGTAACGGGCGTAAACGAGGGTGTCTGTCTCCTTTTCGCTAGCGCAAGACGTTGGGTGTAACTGTTGAGGCGGGCGCCACTCCTACCACCAACACCCGTACTTTACCACATTGAAATGCTACTCATTCGCTGAGTCGGCGAGGCTGGGAGGATTTGAACTCGTAACCTCAGAAATCCGAAATTACAGCGCTCTACCAACTGAGCTACCCGACCCGTGTTTGCTTGGATAAATATTTTCTTTTTTCTTTAGACTTGTTGGAGCATGTCATTAAGTCTTCGTCATTTTATTTTTCAAAAGTGAAACGTTTTACCACAGATTTTCTCTTCAATGGTCAGTTTTAACATCAATTTTGGAGTATTTATATGTAAATTTCAAATCTAAATGCCTTGTTTTAATGGCTTCCTCAAACGCTTCTGGTAGCTGTATTTATGATTCCATAATTATGGTAAATACCAATTAGGAATTTTGGAATATTTTTTAAAATCTTGAATTTATAAACCTTGATGACACCCCTGGTCCCCTATGCAGTATGTATGCAAAAATTTAACTGAAATTCTCTAAACTTTGTTATATAAGCAATGTTTTAGCCATAAGCCAGGGCGCTAATTCACGATTTTCTCGGAGTGAGCTAACGTACAACTTAAAACAAACTTATATAGATCCAAAGTCAGGAATACCATTGTAGAAATTTAGACTTCATAAAGTCCATCCATATTCTTTCAAGACATTCGCGGATTTCTCAAACTATTTCGCACATGCTCTCTAAATATATCAAATATGCCACACTCAAAGCACTAGTCGAAGTTTCAAAGGAGTTGTCGAAGAACAACACTTTTAACTTTTTTTTGTTTGCTTTCTTTGGATTAGTATAATCTTATATCTTAACGCTAGCTCTACACAAGAAGAATCTTGGAGTTAGTAAACAAAGGGTCTGAGATGCGAGCTTATTATTTCAAAAACATGTTTTCCGACCAAAAGGGTAATGGTATGAAAACACTTGTTTGAGCATATCAAAAAACGAAAGTTCTACATTCTCTAACCACGGCCCACTAATATACATGTATACTATATACAATACAATAGAATAGAATATACAATTATTAGTGGGCCGTGCTCTAACCCGTTTAACCTTCGTTTAAAGATTTTGCTTACAGCCGAATTGCTGGCATTAAAACGCATTAATGATCAGCAAACATGCTCTTTGAATGCGAAATGACGCTACCATTTTCAAGGTACAGTATAATCTCGATACTCCCGATAAGTGGGACGTTCACTAAGTGGGACGGTTTTTCTCGGTCCCTTGAACTTCTTAGCCTAATATAGGCATTCGCTTAAGTGGGACATTCGCTAAGTGGGACAGATTTCGTCGGTCCCTTGAGTGTCCCACTTTATTGGGAGTATACTGTATATGTAAACGGAGCTTTCCGTTGTTAAAAATGTCGAAATAACAAACCAAAAACAAACAGAATGATCGGTATCAAAGACAAATTGTGTTTCTTAAAATGACGTTTGAAGTAAAGTAGAAAATAAACATCTGGTCTTCTTCGTTTAACTTCGTTTATATCTCAGAAGTGTATTGCGAATAATAAATAAACACAAAGAATTACATCACCAAAGCTTAAATGGACTTGCAGAGGTATTTGCGAAATTAACTCTTATTTATAAGTGTAATTTTTAAACTCTTGATGGTTGTTTTTAAAAATAGAAATTAGAGCCTTACCGCCTTACCAAAACAGAAACCAATGAGTTCTTTAGTTCGATCTTCTAAAAATAATTTTTGATAAGCAAACTGCCGGCGACAGACGCGCAAATGAATAAATGATTATTAGTTTTAAACCTTCTAGTAAGCTAATAATTATGATTTTATCGTGCCCATACAACCTCTTTGTGTTATTTCCACATTGTAGGAAACTCTTTCTTAATTGTAATGAATTATTCAAAGCTAGATTTTGTCACTGGAGCTTTTTCTCCAGAGAGTTTTATTTATTCTATTGTTCTTTTTTAAGCCAAGCAAACGAATACCTTGCATTGCACGCGTGATACGAAATCCGGGGGTATATGATAGGTTTAACAGTTTAGTGTTAACTGTTAAACATTAAAAACTGGAAAAACTAACAACTCTACTAACACAGCCTACGTATTCACCTTTTTTTGATAAATTGTTATCTTAATTTCCTCCCCCAAGATAAGTTTAATTAGCAGTTTATTTTCTGCACGAAAACCCTGTTGTTGGTGAATACAAACCGCATACGAACAAGTTAAAACACATTAAAAACACCGGTTTAAAAAAATACGCCAGAAACCCAGTCACTTGTCCCAATAAGGTAAACAACAATAAATAATTTGTTTGATAAACAACATGTATATTTAAACAAAACTATAAACTAGATCGCTATAAATTTTTATTGTACCCACAAGATCTTTGTATTGATTGCAAACGGCTGAAATAACACTTTCGAAAAACAGATCTCTTACAAACAATATATCAATCAAAATTATTGGTATTAATTAATCCCCCATTGCTTTATATATGTTATAAAGGAATACTAAACAATTTTATTTCCATACCTTTATAGTAAAGGTGTCGTTTTATCGCTAATTTGATTTCTATTAATTTTCGAAAAACATGCTAGAAGGGTTTTAACCACTTATGTATTCGTTGCAGAAACAAAGCTGATGAAGACAAGCTGGGTTCTACGAAATGAGAAATTAATTTCACACTTCGGTTTTGCGGCAGTTTCCACTGACAAAAGAAATCCAGAAATTGTTCGGTCAAAAAAGTAATATTTCCAGTAAAAATGGTTGCGGCAAAACAAGTCAAATA
Source organism: Candelabrum cocksii (assembly GCA_963930725.1). Taxonomy (NCBI): domain Eukaryota; kingdom Metazoa; phylum Cnidaria; class Hydrozoa; order Anthoathecata; family Candelabridae; genus Candelabrum; species Candelabrum cocksii. The sequence continues at coordinate 789,548 of OZ005677.1, read as the reverse complement.
TTTAAGTGCGGAGTTCTTGATAAAACAAATTTGCTTCTTCATTTATTATTCCGTTAGATGATCAGGAGCGAATCAAATTTGTTTATCCAACTACAAATATAAAAGGTTTGTAAAATCGCAAATTGAAAAAACTTGATCAATGAAAATTAAAATTGCCGATTAAACACCCTGGGCGTTTATTTAATTTTCAACCTTTCAGGCTGGGCGCTTTTCGAGTTATGAGTGCTTATTTTTGTTTTCAAGAAAGAAAAAATACAGTAAAATGAAACAAGTAGTGAGTCCAACTTGTCTATTCTTCGTCTAATTCTTAATTGCCGATTACCACAAATAAACAAGCTTCTGGTATATTGCTGGAAGAGCTACAAAGAGATGCATAAGTATGGTGATTTTGAGATGGGTATTACCATTAAAATACAAGTTTCATTTGTGGCATTGAAATACATATAAAGTAAAATAAACAGCCGCGATTTTCCTTGTTAACTTGTCTTGCCTAGTATCAAAAGTTTCTTAATTTTTTTAAAATTTTAGTCCTAAAAGATTCTTAACTAGTGTCTTATTCTAAAGTTTGATTTACAAAGAAAAAAACGCAAAATACTTTCGTTTCAAAACTTTTATTTACAGCTATTTTACATTATAACGTTCGATTACACGTTCGATAACACGTTCGATCAGGATGGTTTTCACATTTATAAATACATAGCTACAGTAGTATAGAGTATAAACAGTGAAAAGAGAAAGTTTTATCATTGGAAAATAATTATTTACGTTTATACAAGTTGCTTATCTAAAAATAGCCTGTAAATCTCGGTTCTAAAATTTTCTTAAATTTTGGAAGGTTTTCTACATAGTATACAAGGTTTTTTATAAAAAAAATAACGTGTAATAAGTAAAATAAATAAAATAAAAGTAAAAGTAAAAAATTGTCCTAATATTCGGGTCATGGGCGTTTAATCAGTCATTTAGGGTACCTAGTAAGATCTTGTGTTATCGTAAGTCATCCTTAAAATCACATTCCACTTGCAGACTAACAAATCACAAAAAAATCTCAGTTCAATTCGAAAGACATATACCCGTGCTACATGCAAATTCCGCGTGCATCATTGTGATTGAGTTGAACACACCATCCTTTTACGATATTTTAATTAAAAATTAAGATAAAAAGAAGGTTATCGATTCAGGTAAAGAGAATTTTCATCTAAAAGATAAACTTCACTGACGTCTTTTCAACGAGAGATTCAAATAATTCGAATTCGAATACACGGGTGGTGACGTCATGACAGCAAGAACTCTTGTTTTGATAATATAAAGGTAGTTAGGAAAAGAACCATGTCATGAGTGCCAATATCGACCACTAGATTAGAATTTCTTTGCACCGTTGCTTGTGTAAGACCTATAGGGCATCAATCGTTTTCAAAGATTTTAGGGAAAAATTTATACAAGATATTTAGTCACTGTGGATACCGACGATTAGTAAAACAACTGTGGTTTGGGATAAGGTAGTTGTAGATGTGACGAAAAGTAGATGCTTAATTTTGATTGTAAAATTTGTTACCTGTTTTGATTTAAAAGTTTACGTTTACGTATGATTTTTTTTTCCTACGTTAATATTTAGTAGGATTAAATTTGTTTTTACGTGTTTTTTGTTGGTATAAATTAGTTCATATTAACTATGTAAAGGCACCAACGTAAAATAAAGAATACATACATACATACAAAAGGTAAACTTGCTCCCATTGAAGAAAACCGAAAGAAAAAAAGAAGAAAACCTTGGTGTGAAATCTTTCATCAATCAAGTAAACTTAATATTATTAGTTTGACAGAATGCCGGAAAAACTAAAAAACTTTGTATCAATGATGTGAAATTTTCTCTGGACACATGTTGAAAGCAAAAAATTAAATAACTTTGTATCAACAATGTGAAATTTTCTCAGGACACACGTTGAAGGCAAAAAACTAAATAACTTCGTATCAATGATGTGAAATTTTCTCTGGACACACGTTGAAAGCAAAAAACTAAATAACTTCGTATCAATGATGTAAAATTTTCTCTGGACACACGTTGAAAGCAAAAAACTAAATAACTTCGTATCAATGATGTGAAATTTTCTCTGGACACATGTTGAAAGCAAAAAATTAAATAACTTTGTATCAACGACGTGAAATTTTCTCAGGACACACGTTGAAAGCAATTTTATTTTAAGTTGAAGTTGAAATTATACCCTGATAAAATATTTATTTAATAAAATAAAAAGATGAGGAATCTGCTTATTTCTCATTTTCTCCTACTTTTTCACGGCACCACGGAATGTCAAAATAAAATTTTACCTTGGATGTCAAAATAAAATCTCCAGGAAGCTCCTGGATGCCAAAATAAAATATCCAGGGAGCACCTGGATGCCAAAATAAAATCTTCAGGGAGCCTCTGGATGCCAAAACAAAATTTTCAATAACCCCCTGAATAACAAAATAGAATCTCCAGGGAACACCCAAAAGCCAAAAGCATTAATTAAATCTCCAAAGACGAAACAAAACTTATATAACTCATTCTTAAATAACGTTTTAAAAAACAAAAATAATTATTTGACTGAGTCGGAAAATGTTCATAACGCATTATATTGTGAATCAGACAATGAGAAAGCCATGGTACTGATAGATCATTTTAAGTTCCTATAGACAATTACAAATTAACGGAAAGAGTATAAAATCGCAATCACTTTCAATAAATACTGTTAATATATACGAATATTACTACTACAATTCTAATTTTTATTCTAAGTTCTTAGATTATTTAGAGCAAATCATTATACCGAAATCGATCAATTCTGATGAAATATGGCGTAAGGAATTTCAAACGAATGAAACGGTATATCAGCTAACATCTTTAATAAACCTTATTTCTAACTCATATTTAAATATGTTCACAGGGGGGCTGAAACTACTCGCAGGAGGCGGTGGAGGCGGGGGAGGGGGCAAAGTGAAAGGAAAAAGGAAATATGGAAATACGATTTACCAGCATGAAACGTCTATTTTAGCACTTCAGCTTTCTCTGCATGTAAAGAGAAGGTTTAAAACATGACATATTTTGCTAGAAAACATGTTTAACCGTGTTCTGTAGAAGTCTGTTAAGTCGTAGGTTTACAATCAGAAAACATGACATATTTCGCTAGAAAGCACGTTTAACCGTGTTCTGTAGAAGTCCGTTAAGTCGTAGGTTTACAATCAGAAGACATGACATATTTCGCTAGAAAACACGTTTAACCGTGTTCTGTAGAAGTCCGTTAAATCGTACACCGTGGAAGTCTGGTTTTCGTTTATTTGTACCTATGTGACCCCTGATAATCGTACCCCGTTAGACCACTGATATTATAAGACTTCACTGTCTTATATGAATTCCATCTCTTTAGTTCATAACATATACATAAAAACAAATTTATATATCTCATAATTTTATGCTTGTCATTCAAAAATATTGTTTTTCTTTTTTGTAATTCAAGGTATGAAATAAATTTTCAGATTATGAAACTAGTATGAAACGTGCTCAGCCATTTCATTTACAAAGCCTTTTTTTATCGAGATGGATTCTTTAAACTTTCAATCTTTGGTGATATTTGACAAACACATAAATAAATTTGCATTGGTTAAATTCTATTTTTGACTTAAACAGTAAACAATTTTCTAATTTATTCAAACTTCTTCAAAAAAATACTCGCCATATTTTTCTCGTAACTCGCGATAACTACTACTTATCATCAGGGATAAATCAATTGTTTAGCTTATTGTTATCAAACAAATATATGTTTTGCTTGGTGGTTTGTATTTTATGTTGTGTGTATCTTTGCCAATTGTATAATATATATTTTTTCTAGATATTTATCACGTATATTTATACTGTGGTGTCACTATATTGTTCAGCTTTATGCTATTGAGTGACACCAACCATATATTTTTGTAATTTGTTTTTCTATGAAATTTTGTATTTTTATTTTTATGATGAATAAATAACAATTTGAATTTGGATTTGAAAATACAGAAAAAATCATATTTGCTTTCTGCCTTGAATTTTTTTTACAGACATCTAAAATTGACTTAAAGCGAAATATTAAAGAAACTGAATTTATGTGGATAAGTCACATAAGACTAAAGCTAAGAAACGCACCGAGAAGACGGTAATTTACAAACAGCTCCTGCAAGAATATACCCTATGTACCGGCACTGTAGCTTATTCAACCCACCAAATCAAACGATGATGGTTCGAAACCCAGCTTGGACATATTTTGAGTTACAGTTGAGTTCTTGAGCGAAACTCACTGCGTAATGAAAAAGTTTAGCTCAAATGGTGGGTTGTCTGGTGAAGCAACTTCGTAGGTGCAAATGGGTGCCCTAAGTACGCCAGTACCTAAACCTTGGGATAAGAATAGCCACTGTTACATGTGGAGAGTCCCGTAAAACCCCATTATTATTATTATTGTTATCTTAACTTATGGGAAGTTAGGATGAATTTTTTCAGATTTTTTTGTGGGATGAGAAAAGTATCAATTTTACAATAGATCCCTAACGACTATTCCCGACAAAAGTAGTTCATAAAATGATTGACAGCTCCACTTTTGTGTACTAACAAAAGAAATTCAACCTTCGTTTTCATTTTTAACAAATGATTTTAACAACATTAAAAATAAGATTAAATTTTATCAAGAAAAAAACGCAATATCAAAAAAACACATAGAAGCCTAATCTTCTGAATAACATGAAAATAAAATCGCAAATTCAACCATACCGTAATTTTCTTCTTATTATCAACTTCTATTCAATTTTGGTTTAGTTAACAGGAAGCTCGTGAAGTGGGCGGAGTCAAGTTGAATGGGGGTTGTTTTTTTATTTGTTCTGCCCGTGTATTCTATGAAAAATGTATTTTGCTCTCTGTTTCTATGACGTAACATAACAAGATGCAACGTTGCGAAAAACCATCTTTACATACCTGTTAGGTCACAGTAGCTATCTTTATCGGCGTTATTACAAACTTAATTTTCAGGTCCACAAAGCTCCCGGTTTTGGTACAAATTACTCATTTTTGGGCGCGGTACGTAGGAAAACCCAAAAATATTTTGCAAACTTAAACTGTCTGTTTAATTTATTGAGATGGGATGTTGGTATTTTATTATACGGGAAAAATGAGCTTTAATCTGTAACATTTTCTTACTACGGTTTTTTGACTTTTTAGCTTTCTTTGCTACACAGTAAATCTTTTTAATAATAAAAAATAACTTGAACGCCAATCAGCAAACGTTTATATACTTTATTTAGTTGTTTGTTTATTGATACCTGCGAGATAGTTCTATTCTAAGAATATGTTTTTATATACAGCTAAAGATTGAAACAAACAAAAAACAAAATGTCACAAAACCACCGGTATAATTTTTAATAATTAAATTTAATATTTACAAGGGAATCAGCATTTACGCTTAAACAAAAACAACAAACTTCTACCGATTTATGAAGTATATTATACAAAATAACTTTCCGTTCATCACGTAAATAGCCCAACAACCAAATGTTTTTAAAATATCCAACTAAGCTAACATCTAAGTCAGGAAGTCAACAAACGAATCTGGGCTTGTTATTTTTACTTCGATGAGAAAGGTTTTTTAGTTGAACGCCGTTTTTACTGGCAAAACAACAAAACTGAAAAATAAGATCAAGCTAGGTTTTCAAGTATCGAATTTTTGACACGAAACGAATCTTCGATGTACACTGATTGGTTGATTTTTAGAATTCATTGAAACGTAGAATTTTTAACCAATCGGCTTTCGCATTCACATCTAAACACATTGTTTCGTGCAAAATTTCGACCGTGTAAACTCATCTTTATTTACCTCATGGTGCATTCTGAACTCGCTTCGCAGTTTTCTTTACACAAAAAAGCGATATTATTTTACGTGTAGTTATGTGCACCTTTTCTTTAGCGACATTTGTTTTCGCGTCCTTTACGATAAAAGAAACATGTCTTTTTCCATTCAAATATCATTTCCCAACTGTTAGAGAAGAGGTAGCGGTAGTTGTAAACAAGTATGCAAAAATCTGTTGTTTTTAGTAAAAAAGTGATGATAAGTTTGCGCAGTTGGTTTCGTTACTCGTGAAAACAGTATTTTTTGTTTTAAATTTGTTTTTAAATTTTTAACTCGAGATATTTTATGTGGTAGTTCCAGCACAAGTTATCGTTTAAGAATACTCCTAAAAACCTTGATTCATTTTCTCTTTCGATTGTTTTATTGTTGTTTAATTTTAAATCATTTTTAATATGTTTTGTATGAAATAGTAAGAATTTTATTTTCATTTAAAGATCAGGGCGAGGGCCGTAACAACTGTTTTTTTTTTTTGGGGGGGGGGGGGATGTTCTAATCTGAAAGGTCTAAAAACACATTATAAGGCTATTTTTATCCCTTGAGAAGAAAATTAATTGTGAAATGTTTCACTTCCATGAAACTTAATAATATGTAAAGAATAATCAAAAAGATTTTTGTAGGTTGTTACGGCCATGAGATAGGTTCTTGTTAGCCCTGAACCATTGCACAAGTTTATTCAATTCCATGTTCATACAGGGCCGACGACATCGGGGGAGCCAGGAGGCCATGCTCCCCTACATTTTGCCAAGTAATGATTTGCAAAGCCAAAGGTCCTCCTATGTCACTATCTTTATGCCCCCCGCCCGCCCCCTATATCGAAACCGGTGTTGACGGCCCTGTCATAGTCTGAAAATGTATGTCGGTTTTTTTTTTTATTAGGGTAAAACAAATTTGTTTTTAACAGTAACGTTGTTACTGCGGAGTCACTGAACATTTTCAAAAATCGATTGGATTTGTTCTTGAGAAACAAAAGATATTTGTATGTTTGATTATTTAACTACGATTATTTGTCTGATTATGTCTTTCTATGAAGCGTTACCAGCGATTTTTTGATTTATTTTTATTTTCTATTATTATCAATTTTTTATTCTCTTCGCATTTTTATGCTTTTGCATAACTTTGCTTTGTTATACGTTGACAGACACAGTTTTATGCCTATACATTGAATTTTTTATGTAAACCTTATTTTATAATAATAATAATAATTAAAGAAAGTCAATAATGAATAATAGTTAATAATAGTATATTGAAGTACTAAAATGTTTATACTGTTTCGTGCAGTCTTCATACTGATTAGAGTTAAGGCTAAATTAACGATTGTTAATTTATTAGTAGAGAGAAAAAGGAAGAAAAGACGATTGAGTTTAAGCCATAATATCTAACATCACAATGTTAAAGAATGGGGCGTCATCTATAACAGATTTTTTTTAAGTGCGATTTTTTTTCTAAGTTAACACCACAATACACCCGAGATTCTTATTAAAGAAGCGCTCTTCTAATCAGGTGATACTTTATGTAAAGTACATACATTATCATAATTAGGAACATTACCGTATTAGGAACATTACCGTATTAGGAACATTACCTTATTAAGAACATTACCGTATTAGGAACATTACCTTATTAAGAACATTACCGTATTAGGAACATTACCGTATTAGGAACATTACCGTATTAGGAACATTACCTTATTAAGAACATTACCGTATTAGGAACATTACCGTATTAGGAACATTACCTTATTAAGAACATTACCGTATTAAGAACATTACCGTATTAGGAACATTACCGTATTAGGAACATTACCGTATTAGGAACATTACCTTATTAAGAACATTACCGTATTAAGAACATTACCGTATTAGGAACATTACCGTATTAGGAACATTACCGTATTAGGAACATTACCGTATTAGGAACATTACCGTATTAGGAACATTACCTTATTAGGAACATTACCTTATTAAGAACATTACCGTATTAGGAACATTACCGTATTAGGAACATTACCTTATTAAGAACATTACCGTATTAGGAACATTACCGTATTAGGAACATTACCTTATTAGGAACATTACCTTATTAAGAACATTACCGTATTAGGAACATTACCGTATTAGGAACATTACCTTATTAAGAACATTACCGTATTAGGAACATTACCGTATTAGGAACATTACCTTATTAAGAACATTACCGTATTAGGAACATTACCGTATTAGGAACATTACCTTATTAAGAACATTACCGTATTAGGAACATTACCTTATTAGGAACATTACCTTATTAGGAACATTACCTTATTAAGAACATTACCGTATTAGGAACATTACCTTATTAAGAACATTACTGTATTAGGAACATTACCGTATTAGGAACATTACCTTATTAGGAACATTACCGTATTAGGAACATTACCTTATTAAGAACATTACCGTATTAGGAACATTACCTTATTAGGAACATTACCGTATTAGGAACATTACCGTATTAGGAACATTACCTTATTAAGAACATTACCGTATTAAGAACATTACCGTATTAGGAACATTACCGTATTAGGAACATTACCTTATTAGGAACATTACCGTATTAGGAACATTACCTTATTAGGAACATTACCTTATTAGGAACATTACCTTATTAGGAACATTACCGTATTAGGAACATTACCGTATTAGGAACATTACCTTATTAGGAACATTACCTTATTAGGAACATTACCTTATTAAGAACATTACCGTATTAGGAACATTACCTTATTAAGAACATTACTGTATTAGGAACATTACCGTATTAGGAACATTACCTTATTAAGAACATTACCGTATTCGGAACATTACCGTATTAGGAACATTACCTTATTAAGAACATTACCGTATTAGGAACATAACCTTATTAAGAACATTACTGTATTAGGAACATTACCGTATTAGGAACATTACCTTATTAGGAACATTACCGTATTAGGAACATTACCGTATTAGGAACATTACCGTATTAGGAACATTACCGTATTAGGAACATTACCTTATTAAGAACATTACCGTATTAGGAACATTACCTTATTAGGAACATTACCTTATTAAGAATCTGAAGAATAGTTCCAGTTTAATTCAGACGACGAGGAAGAAGAGATAATATTCAAATCAGACAAAGATGAAGAACGTGTAAAATGTATTCCTTGTGGAAAAAAGTGAACGGAACATCTAAATTTGTCCTTGGCGGAATAGCGACCGGCATTAACTTAGGACCACCGAAATAAGGATCACTAATATATGTGTAAAGTGTTCACTACAAATACGAGCATTGTCGATCAGCTTTTCAGACCATTGATCTCTCTTGATTGCATTTAACCACGATTGTCTTTTTTCTGTTCTTTTTTGTGTCGGAAGTATGTAAAATTTCAAGTCAGGTCTTTTTGAGCTTCTGTTCCGGCAATTAACAGCACAGTAAGAGCTTGGCATCTTTCTTAAAGGCAGTATATACGTCCAAACTCTTCATGAAACACTATAAAATGGCGTCTCCGCTCGCAATGTTTTGCCTCCAAGTTTTCACGCATGCGTATTACTGATGCGAAAATGTAAACAATGCAATCCATCTGTCTTGCTTATAAAAAAAATTAGTGTATGTATTGTTTATGCAGGGCTTTAAGAACATGGGAAACAAAATAAAGCACTGCGTTGGTGATTATGATAATAAATTATAAGTTACAACACTCCTCCGCCAGGATTCTAATTTTCGCATTTTGAGGGATGGAAAAAATAGCTAACCAAAATTTAGGAACATAGAAGTGATTAAAATTTGCAGTTCTGCTAACCTATTGGCCGAAGGCTCGAAATGTTAAGTCATGAAAATTTGATAAAATCTGTAGATCCTGAAATTGTACTTTTAAAGATAAAGACACTTTGTGAATCCACAATAACAGAGAAGTGTAATAGAAGTTGGAGTTTGTTCATAGAAAAGAAGTATTTCTGTGCTGCTGCATGTGCCCAAGTTTTATTAGATATTTCTTGGGAAGAACTTAATACTGGTCATTGGAAAGATGTAGACATTGCGTGGCGCTATTTGTATACCTTTGCTTCACTTATTAAATGTGTCTATTTGGTACATTCAGAGCATTTCAAAGAAGCCATCAAAACATGTGATTTAGGACTAATGTTAGGAGCGCCATTGTTTGAAAATATATTATCTAAGATTGCTGCAGAAATAGTACGGTTAAGCAAAAATGCTACAAGTTCTTCACTGAGTTACCCAGAACCCTTAGCTAAAAAAGGCAAAGTTGTTCTTCATAACATTCCAACAATTAAAAATGGTATTTGCCAGATAAAGTGCCCTTCATTAATGAGTTTTAAATTAAACTTTTTGGATATCGAGAAGCCGGTGATTATTACAAATAGTGTTGATCATTGGCCAGCTATGTCAAAATGGAGTGTTCAATATTTAAAGGAGACAACAGGTATGCGATTGATACCAGTTGAAATTGGTGACAAATATACTTCAGAAAATTGGACTCAAAAGCTGATCACAATGCAAGAATTTATTGATCAATATATTTTATCGGCTGACAGCACAGGATATTTAGCACAACATCAACTTTTCGAACAAGTACCAGAACTTAGAAACGACATTGCAATACCGGACTATTGCTACCTTTCAGAAAAAGATGAATGTGATGTCATGACCAATGCTTGGTTTGGACCAGCCGGGACGGTTTCACCTTTACATCATGATCCTTACCACAACTTATTTGTTCAGGTTTTAGGTGAAAAATACATTCGACTCTATAACAAAAATTTATCAGCATATCTATATCCTAATGCTGGCACCATTTTGGATAATACAAGCCAAGTAGATGTGGAAAGTTACGACCATGAAAAATTTCCTAAATTTGAACAAGCGTCATATGTAGAGTGCATAATAAAGCCAGGAGAAATGCTGTATATACCACCGAAATGGTGGCACTATGTTCGCTCTTTAAAAACCAGTTTTTCTGTTAGTTTTTGGTGGGATTAATGTACACTGCAATTACTTAAATAAATAGTATATTATTTATATATATACATATATATAAATATTTATTTTTCATCCTTGCTAAAGTTGTATTTCTATATCTTTCTATTATCCTTAATTTCATTTTCATTTCATTTTCATTTTTTCAACATGATATTTTCATTATTTCTATCTCTCAAATCACCTCAACTTTATTTATAAAGATTATCATTAGCATAAAATGATTAAATATCTTGATTTAAAATAGATATTTAGTTTTATGAATGGAATCTATATATAAACGGTTGTGTCTGTTTGACCTCTCTTAACTTCGTAATTGTTGGTTTTAGACTCTACAAACCATGCTATGGTACTTGTCGGTTATCCCAACCACCTGTCAGAAACTGCGCGTCTAGATCGGAATATTCTGTACGAAAATGTTTAAAATTGACGTATAGAGACATAAATTTATTTATATATTGTTGGTCGAAAGAGTATACCAAAATACAGTTTGTACAGACAGAACTTGGCATAGGAAAAGATGCCACCATTGATTTTAGTAATTTTCTGCAGGAAGTATGTGCAGCGGATCTTCTTGCAAACCCTATCAAACTCTCAAATTCAATTGGTGGACCAAATATGACTGTTGAAGTTGACGAATCACTCTTCTCAAGGCGAAAAAATAATCAAGGCCGTGTATTGCCACAACAGTGGATGTTTGGTGGATGGTATCGGAAAACAAAGGAAAGTTTTATGTATGCGGTTCCTGAGCCTGCACTGCGCACTCCGATCATCCAGACAGCAATACGACCAGAAACTACTATAATTTCAGATCTCTGGAGAGCGTATGGTGGAATAGCAGCAATGCAGGATGGGGTTTAACCACTTGACAGTTAACCACTGCCTTAATTTTGTCGATCCTAATACTGGGGCGCACACGCGAAGTGTAGGGCGGTCGTGGAGATCCGCAAAAGAGCGAAGTAAACGACATAACGGAACCCACCGTCACATGTTGGACTCGTATTTGTGCGAATATCCATTCGTGGAGACAAAGACATTAATTAATGTTGACTTCTGAACATATTTTGACTAAAATTGCCGCTTATTGGCCACCTCAGTAGCATTATCTTTTAGGTGGCATTTTTTTTAGTAGCATTATCTTTTAGGTGGTAGTTGGGTTAAAACCAACGCCCTGGTGAAATATCAACACTCTTGCTGCTACTGGTGGCTTATGTCATTGGCTTTCCCCACCAGGCAGGATGCTCCAGGTATCCTTTCTTTCTTAATGGCAAAGGAGAGAAAGGTGAAACTTCCAATACACAGGACTCTGTTGAGTCATAAGCACTGCCTCTCCTGTGTATTTCCTTCTAAAAAAACAAAAATTAGAAATATGTTAGGGGGAAAAGAGAGCAAAAATTAAAAACTTTTTTCGGGGGGGGGATAACCGACAAGTACCCATAATATTCCTAATTAGCGAAGGTTTTAGTCATTATACACGCTTTTTTATAAGCATAGACTTGATTCGGCCAGGGTCAAGTATTCTTAACTTTTAACTACAAATCAGGCTGAAATATTCTTAGCATATTCTTATTTATTCTACTTAAAATAGGTTCTATTCTTATTTTTTGTTCCATAAAAATTTCTTAATGAAGTTTTTTCTTCTATACTGCGTACATGTTTTGATCGCGTATGTATCTATAGAAGACATTGCACAACTTGTCTTCTCTATTCGCGTAGTCTGCCTCGAGGAGTCTTGCCACACCTTTGATTCGGATTTTAACACTGTATTCGCACCAAATGGCGCGATGGGCAAAGAATGTGCAGCGTTCTACAAACGTTTATCCGCGATGATTGCCGAGAAACGCAGTACGCCGTTTTCACAGATAGCAAATTTCATCCGTACGAAAATATGCTTCTCCATTCGACAATCCGTTGTATCCGTGGATCGCGCGGAATAACCGAACCGGAGACGACGCTATTCGATTTAATGCGGGCCAATCAAGCAACGATTTGTGAACAATAAACGATGAACCGAAAACTGAAAATAGTTTGAGACAACGAATGTTCGAGTTATCGGGAGTTTTTAAGAGAAACTATTAGGGAAGGGGAATGGAAATACAGTTCGAGTTTGTTTGTTGTTGTTTTTTTAACGAGGCTTCCAGAACGCTCATTAAGCATTATCATGAAAACCTCGACCAGGAGTTTTAGTGTATTTAATTGCTTCCATTAGTAAATATGGTGTTGTTTATTTATAACCGCTCACTAAACAACTTTGTGATAGCATGGTCTCGAAACAAGTACCTTTCGGTTAAGAGCCGAGCGCCATTCCCATTGCGCTATCGCTGGATAAACGCTAGTTCAACTTAACTGGGGTTCCAGTTATCAGGATAGTACTGTATATTAGAAAACACAACCGAAACCACGTCTAATGAATCAACTCTTCAATGGGACAGAAATATTACTAGGTGACACTTTTTAAGTCAGTCTAAGATAAATTTGTTCTTCCCATATATATATATATTTCTTTTCTAGGTCGTTGGCCCAACCCAAATTCAAACTGGTTCTCTGTCTGTCTGTGTTGTCCTCCTTCAGTACTCTAGGTGCCATAGAGTTGCGCTATTGAATCGAGATCCAATGAACGCCGCAAAACCAAATTTCTCCTGCGTCATCTTCTTTGCCTGCTCCGAAGAAACACCCAACATCTTTGAAATATTGATCCAGGGATCTCGGTGGTATGGTTTCTTGGATTTTGCGAATAGCATTTTCTTCGTCATCATGCTGTTATCACATCTGCATCTGTTACTTGTCTTAGTTTAATGACGTCACGTGATGAGTTTTGATATTGATATTTTCCGACCACCGGAGAACACATTTTTTTGTTGTAATATTTGAAGTAGGAAATTGTATCGAAAGTCGAAAGTAGTGTTTTATTTCTTTTCTCAGAATGATGAAGGATCATCTGTAAAAACCCTCGATGGCTCGCTCGATTGTTTATATTGAATTATTGACGATTAACTGTTAAGAATTTATTGTTTGACATTTAGGTTAACCTAATATATTGGCTTTGTTGTTTACAGTTTCACTCTCTCTTCAAAGTTTTCCTATTTTATTTGTTGTAACGAAAGTGGGCGATTTGAGTATCGGTCTAATAAAAATTGGAAAATTAAGGAGTTAAATCTTGACCAAAGTATAAACTTAAGTATAAATTTTAATGTTGTTTCAGTTGATTGATTATTTGTGTAAATTTTTTATAAAATCAAATGAATTGCAAGACATTATTAAAATGATTTATTCCTTTGGGAAGCATCGAATTATACAAGCTTTTGGGCCACTTAATATCAATTAATTTTATCTAGCATCAGAAGATGCTTAGTTGCTATTCTGGTTTCATACCCCCTGTATGAATGTTTACCTTTGCTAAATGACATACTAACACCTCGATGAAATTGTCTCGATCATTGCGATCATCTTACATGCGTAAATACATATGATGGTTTCTATTGACCGTCAAAATAATTCAATGAAAAACCAATTTGTTGCTTGAAACATACCAAGTTGTGTCAAATCTTTAATGTTTATCTCCTCTTCTTTGTTCAATTTTCGCAAATTACATTTATTAAAAAAAACATCAAAAAACCTTTTCAAAAATTGCGGGAAAAATGTTTTCTACTTTTGTCAGTAGAAACCAACCACGTTTCATACACGCTACAGAATATTTCCAGCTTAAATTTAAAAACAGTTCAAATATATATATGTAACAGTATAAATATATATATGTATGTGTGTTCTGCGCATTATTTACCGATTAGCGCCATCTTAAGATTGCGCTGCACATTTAGGATCCTGTAATTGCACGAAGATCTCATATTTGCATTCATAATCCTTTTGTGTAAACCATGGAACACATCTCAGAGCAAAATCCAGAGTAACTGAAAAGAAGGCACACAAAGTTTTTTTAAATATATATGAAAATATACACTATCATTTTCAAGTGTCAAATTGCCATAAAATATAGCAAACCTTATAAAATACTAATTTGTTATAAAATACAAATATGGCAGGTAAATTTGTCACAAAATCTTTGTATTTTTCCTCTCTGAAAAAAACAAAGCAAGTTTTAGTAATGGTAAGTGTTTTGGTTGTTTTAGTTTGTGTTTAAAATGATAGGTTCTACAGTTAAATGTGTTTACGATTTCCTCGGTGAAACTGAAGATGATCTATCTCTGTCTGCTGGTGATCTGGTGAAAGTAACTAAAGTTGTGAATGAGAGCTGGCTTGAAGGTGTCTCCAAAGGAATAACTGGCCAGTTTCCGAAATCCTTTGTGGAACCAACATCAGAGGTTTTTGAAGTGGCGATAGCAGTGAATACGTTTGAGGCAGAACAAGATGGCGATTTGCCATTGAGTCCTGGTGAGTATGTGGTAATTTCCGAGGTCATTGACGATAACTGGATGCGAGGCTACAAGAAAGGTGGCCAGGAGGGAATGTTTCCGAAAGCTTATGTGAAGTTCATTGATCTTGAGAACAACGATGCAGTAAATGAACCTGCAGAGAGTAAGTTTTGGTTGACAGTAACTGAAAAGTTTTTGGCACAAGAGAGCAACGAACTTGATTTATATGTTGGAATGAGACTTGAGTTTGTGCGGATAGTTGATGGGTTCTGGTGTGAAGGTAAAACAGAGTCAGGGAAGATTGGCGTATTCCCGAAAGCGTTTGTAGTTTTTCCACCAGAAATTGACATTCCCAAGACTCCTCCTGATTCACCACAAAGTGAAAAACAGATGAATTATGATGTTGACTCCGCGATGAATCCTATTATAGCAAAAGCACTTTATTCATTTGAAAGTGATGAGAAAGGAGATTTGTCGTTTTCGAAAGATGATGAAATTGAAGTCTTAGTTAAAATCGATGAACGTTGGTTGAAAGGTCATTTAAACGGACAAACTGGAATCTTTCCTTCTGATTACGTCACGATTATTGAAAGTACACAAACTGCTATTGTTGATAAGTTGCTTTCATTTGACACAACAACTAAGGAAGTTAATCAATCTGAAACTCAAGTTTCACCGGAAATAGATATTCAAACAACCAAACCGGTAACTGATGGTAACCAAAAACTACATAAAAAGAAACCTGCTCCTACGAGACCCAAGTTACCCGTCAGCAAGAAAAATAATGAAGAGGATTTACTGTTAAACTATGCTTTTGACACGAAAAGCCAACCTTACGTTATAATTCCGTTTAATTATCGGAAAGCTAATTGTCCGATAGTTGTTGTGCTAAGAAGAGGGAAAGTCAATTGATGGAATGACGGCAAAGTATTTGTTTTTTTAAATCTTGATTTGTAGAACAACGAAAGAATGTATATATATAGCGTTTTTATATTCAATCTTATTTTAGAACAAATTTACTTTTTTAAAAAACTATCTTTGGCGGGATATTTGGCTAATGTAATTGGTTGTTTTGTTCAAAGTTACAAAGTCATTTTTCATCTTATATATTTATTTATTAATTCGTAATTATTACGAATATTTATACAAGATAAAAAGTTCAAAATAAGATATATACAAGCTATATACAAATTCTGTTCTACCACTTTGTCATATATGTCTACACATTTCATATTTATTTTGGAAATTTTCTGTCATCAATTCACATGTCTATAATTTTCCATCTTTCCAAAGAATTAATTTAATTTGAAATTCTTTATGTTTATTTCAGATAATTTATTTTATTTATCTGTTCACAAAATTTATTATGATGAAATAATGACAATCATCTGATGAATTTATGATCATTGGTACTTTTCAAATTTTATTTCAAGAATGAAGGAGATTATAATGAGATAAAATGCCGAGTAGAGTTTTTCAAGCCTTGTATGAATTTCATTCGGAGAGTGAGAATGAAATTCCATTAAGTTGTGGAGAGGTTGTTATTGTTTTAAACGAAGTTAATGTTGAATGGTATGAGGGTATCAAGGAGAACAACACCGCAGGTCAATTTCCTGCATCTTACGTGCGTTGTGTGTTTGAGAATGTACCAAAACGTCTGGCTATTGCTGTGATGAGTTTCCATGGCGAACAAGATGGCGATCTTACATTTGAGCAAGGTGAAGTTGTCGGCATTTCAAATTCTCTTGATCAGAATTGGACCGAAGGATTCACTAATGCACAATCCGGTATTTTCCCTGTTAAATTTGTAAGAGAGCTGCATTTCTCTATTGGGGCTGAGCCTCCGCAAGCTGACACTCCGTGTGGAGTTGTCATCGAGAATTTCCAGTCTCAAGACATTGATGAACTATCCATTTGTGTGGGTGATTGCGTTCAGTTATCTCGTGAAATCGACGGTTTTTGGATGGAGGGTGTGATGAATGGTAAGAGAGGAAAGTTTCCAAAATCGTTTATTACTGTTCAATCAGACCTTCCTGATTATCTAAAGTTCTTTGAAAATACAAAAGAAAGTGAAACGTTACCGGAGGCAAAAGCCAAGGCTATTTATATGTTTGTGGGGTTGAAACCTGAGGAGTTGAGTTTTGATAAAGGCGATATTATTCTATTGCTTGAACGTCTAAACAAAGACTGGCTTAAGGGCAAAATTGGTAAAACAGTTGGAATATTCCCTGCTAATCACGTGGAAGTGCTTGTTGATTTACCGTTTAAAGAGGAGGACAATGGAAAAACTACTGAGGTATTGAAGCCTCGAAGGATGACAAATCCTCCTAAATTCAACAACACTCTTGCCTTTGAAGACACGAACGGGCATCAATTTGTTAAACATGCCAACAGTGTACCTGAAAGTCAAGGCAACAAAAAGTCTTTTTCCTTAGGAAAAGCGTTCTCAAAACCAAAGATCTCTGCCAAACCAAAACATATGCAAAAAAAGGAGAGGAAAGCGGTGATGGCTAGTTCTTATGAATTTGAGTACACTGAAGAAAAGATATTTGACATGCATGGCCAACAGAGCACTGTAGATGTTGATCACTTAAAACCGAACATTGAGAAGAAGCCACGAAAATCTCCAGTGCGGCCAGCGTCCTCTAAACACAAAGATGTTGGTTCTCACGATAAACCGCAGCTAAACACTTTAAGCAAAAAAGAAAAAAAACTTCCAAAGCCCTTGGCCCCAAGCCCTGCACCGAAGAAACATCCTCGTCCTAACTCTTTAAATCTCCAAAATCATTACTCCACGAACAACCTTCCTGCAGAGTCCCCTGATAAATGCACTGTGTTGTTGAACTCTGAAAGCGTGTTGTTCAGCAGCATCTCTCGGAGCGAGACTGATCCACAGTTGAGCAAAAATAAACTCATCACTCCAGATCTTCCATCATCATTGCATACAGCGAGCACTCCAGAAAAACGAAGCCCGCAAATTAATTCAGTTTTGCAAAGGGTAAAGACATATCGTTCTTTTTTAATCATGTTTTGTTTATCAAAAATACAGTTTAATTTAATTTAATGTTCAACATGTTTTAGGGGACATTTTATCTTTTTAAAAACAACGTATTCCTGGATTACATATCTATCTATCGCATATTATGTGCGAAATAGTTGGTTTCTTCACAGAGTTTAAAATACAAATTTTGATAATATTTTTCGATTGAGATTTTCTTTTCACAAGACATTAAAGTTCTTCGTAGTTAGTTTACAATATCCGTACGACAGAAGATGTTTTGAAAAGCAATCGTTTACATTCAAAACACAAAAACCAAACCAAAAGGATATCCATTTAATGTTTAAGTATATTTCAGAGTGCATCACTAAGAGGCATGTTGCCGACTGAAACAATGTCTACGCCTAGCAGTTGCCAAGGTAACAGAGTTGTTGATGCTTTTTGTTATCGTAGTTGAGAAATCAAAAGTTGCTTTTTTGTTGACGTAAAAAACTAGGTTTTTTTACTTAGAGAGTAAAACGTTGCAAAGTCTGAAAAACATTTTCATGAAAATATTATGCTTAATTTATTTTGTCGACTTCATCTAATTTCAGTCTTGAAAGCATAAATTTTATTTTTTTACGTTTTGTTAAAAAAGCTTTATGATAAATTAAATATTTTTAAAACAATTTTCATCGGTCATGTATGGAGTAATTATGTGTTGACGGAGACATGTGAAGATTGTTTACACAAGCCTACATTGTTGTTGTTTTTACAGTAGTTGTGTTATTCAAGAAGCTCGTAGATATGTGTTGATTTAACATATTTAATCACAAAGGCCTGATGGAAAATCAGCGAGCAAATGCAAAAATAACTGCTTCGTGGATTGATTTTATTACTAGGTTCTACAGATAGTATTTCGTCGAACAATCAATCTCAGGAACTGAAACGAGTGGAAACTGAAATTGTCCAACTCAAAAGTAAAATTGAGGTAAAAAAATTTATTTGCTTTCATATATGTTTTTTATTAAATAAATTAAGTTTAACTTCATTGTAGGATATGCATCTCCCCTCTTTATTGTGAAGGGTGACAATATAAAGTTTGTAGTGTTTGGTGTTGATTAGTTGTTTAAGCTGCTGACGTACATACGTCCCATTCTAACCAATCAACTGAACAACAAATTAGTTCAAGGCTAGTTCAATAAACGCAATATGCAATAAACTTCACTTGAAATGTGTAAAAGAAAAGGATTTTTATACGTTAATAGAGACCATTTAAAAGCTTCAATAACGAAACTGCTCAATTTAAATCTGTGACGTGGATCTCTTGCAACACTGCTAACATGTTTTTCATTTTTCATTTGTTTTCTGTTGTCTGACTAATTTTTTATGCAAAATTGAAATTCACAGGATAATATGTGAAGAATTTGTTAAAAAAGAAAACTTGGGTGTGAAAACAGATCCATTATTTTATTATACAATTCAGTATGAAGCTTATCAACTATCCGGAGTCGAAGTGTTACTTGATGTAAGTGTTTATTTCTATGTCTTGACTGTTTTAAGTATACGGCTCTTCACATCTGTGTACACATTTTGAGCTAGGCTTGCATTATGCAACGAGTTTCACTCAAGAACTCAACTGTTTTTATATTATTAATATTGCATGAGATATTTCAATTTGCGAATGTCTATCTATATCCATCTATCTATCAACATATCGTCTGTTTTTCATGCTAGCATGGGTTGGATGGGCTATATTAATGGTCGTCTTCCAATCTGATCCACTGTAACTAAAGTTTGTGATTTTCTATTGTTGTATGGTGCATCTTCTTCCCTCAGAACCTCCCTTCTTTTTAAAAGTAATTTTTTGCTTTGTAAATAACAACAGCAAAAATTTGTTTAATTCTAAAATTTTATTAAACGTTCAGAAAAAGAAGTTAGTTATTTCATATGATTGTATTTTTTTCTGTTCTTTATCGGAGTTTGTTCCAAACATCAGGGATGGCCTCACATTAACAGAAAATTAATGTGGAAATTTATAGGTTCTCTGGTAGCATACTCCTCAGTTTTCGAACGTGAGTTCACCCATCAATCTACTTTCAAATTTCCCAATTTCACTCCAACCAAAATGTTGCTTTTTCTCTTCACAAGATATTGTTTGTTACTGCTAAGGTTTTGTCGTCAAATCAAAAGTTATGTACTTCATTAATATTTAAATATTCTTTTTTTATCGAAATTTGTAGATTTCATAACATCTGTAGTAACTCTGTAAAAAGATGTAAAATTTGCAATTGCATATTTAATGACATCATTAATAATTAAGCAAATTAGCATAATTAACAACATCTGAAAATTTTGTTTTTTCTAAACAAGAAAGTAACACTCACTCACTAGCTGGTTTTCTTCTTTTAACTGCAGCGGGGTTCTGGGGTAAGCTAGATATTTTAAAGTTTTGTGTCCTTTAAAGCCACTGGCCGTCTCTTGTTGTTTATTACAGTTTGTCACGATTGACAAGCAAGCTGATTTGTTGTTGAAGCAGGAGCATCACAATTCAACCATCTCTGAATTAAACGAAGAGCTGAATGCTTTGGAAGGTATAAAATCCTGATTAAACCTCCATAATTGGAGAAAATCATCTTTTGAAACCGTCCAACCCATGCAAACATGGAAAAGCGACGTTAAAAGGATGATGATGATGATTTTGTAGCTACGTCTTTTTGTCCAGTAAAAAAATTCCTGAAATTCCTTTTTTAATAAGCTAGCAAAATGGGTTCAACCTACCCAAAATAAGGACAGTAGACATGAGAACGATGCAAGGTAAAAAGTCTGAAATCAGGTTGATTTTTGCGCTTCAATACGACTACAGCCCATCACATCATAGAGAGAGAGAGAGTCTTTTTTTGAACGAAAATTTAAATAAATAAATTCCTCTCATATCGGATGCGTAATTCAATCTAGATTTTAAGATTATACAACAAATCATTAAAAATCTTTTGAAAATAAGCATGGAAAACAAACCCTGATGACAAAGAAAAGATTGTACGTATGACTTATGCAAATTGAAGTAAATTAGCAAAAGCAGACAGTTTTTAATTGGATGAAAATATAGAATTATCCCCTTTCTGCTGCTTCAATGTGAGAAACATCTCATTTTTTTAAAACTATTTTTTACGTAACTTTTCCACTGATTTTGAATTATCGTAGAATAGATTAGATAGTAGAACTCTTCAGTTTTCGAACACCTGGCATTTATTTTGAATCCACTAGACAAATTAATCAGACTTACATTTTAAAAGTTTTTTTGCTCAGAACCACACATGTTCAACAGATGTCTACAGTCAATTCAAATCAGCGCCTAAATGACCAGATGTGTTTTTTACTTGAGAGTGAAACGTGAGGTCGGAAAAAACATTTTCATGCTTAAATCTTAATACTTTTATGGGTATTTTTATTACTATTTCGAATTTTTATAAAGGATATTTACACTTCAGTTTATAAAATACTGTTATCTTTGTGTGTCCTGTTGGTTAATCCTGGCGTACTTAGGATGCCCGTTTGCATCTACGAAAATCGCTC
The DNA here is from genome assembly GCA_963930725.1 of Candelabrum cocksii. Classification (NCBI taxonomy): domain Eukaryota; kingdom Metazoa; phylum Cnidaria; class Hydrozoa; order Anthoathecata; family Candelabridae; genus Candelabrum; species Candelabrum cocksii. Next base: position 767,712 of record OZ005677.1, on the reverse strand, counting down.
AACCAGACAACTAACCTATTCAAGTTAGACTTGCATTACGCAATGAGTTTCGCTCAGGAACTCAACTGTAACTCAGAAAGAAAGATTTGCCGGAGAGGGGATTTGAACCGACCTGGTTTGGTTTTGTGAGCTGAAGAACTTATCTTAAGAGTTTATCCACAGAGCTACAGCCTTAAGCTTTTCATCCATTAAAATATGATATTTCTTGTTATATTTGAAATATTTATTATTCTATTCTAGGAAAGAAATTTACTCTCTCATGCAATATTGTATTTCAGATGAGAAATCATACCTGCTTGCCTCGTTTGGAAAACTGGAAGACGTGTACAATCGTGTCGCGGAACTTGAGAAGCAAATAGAGGTAAAATGGTGAAATTAAGTAAGTAAAGTGGCTGAATTAACCCTAATTTTGGTAACGGGTGTAAACGAGGGTGTCTATCCCCTTTTCGTTAGCGGATGTTGGGCGTAACTGTTGAGGTGGGCGCCACTCCTACTACCACCAACACCCATACTTTACCGCATGGAAATGCTACTCATTCGCCGAGTTGGCGAGGCTGAGAGAATTTGAACTCGCAACCTCAGAAATCCAAAATTGCAAGCACTCTACCAACTGAGCTATCCTGGCCTGATGCTTTCAGTACATAAATTTTTTTTTATCTAAACATACACATATACAAACAAGAATAATAATAATGCATAAACAGAAATAAACTCGTGAAATACAAAGCTCTCCTTGCGCAACATTCATCCGTTGTTAAATACATATAGCAACAAACTAGCCGTTTTTGAATATTTCTAAAAATGACATTAATGCAAATTTAAAATTAAGATCTCTCTCATAAATAAATTATAATAAAAAAATAATTTTTGTTTCAATTTAAGAGTTCACTTATTTTGTACCTGGTTGTCTCCGCAACATTACTCCGCCAATTCAAAGTTTTTGCCAAAAATGCTATTTTCTAAATAGCTAATTTTATATTGCTTCAGTTTTTTAAACCTTTGAGGAGACAAGCTACACATAGCTCCGTAACGAATTCTTAATTCGCCCGTGTAAATAAATTATAAAGTATTTAATAATGTACTCATTGTTATTTAATCAACTGAAAACACGAAAAATGTTTTACAACTGACGACGTTTGGAGCAGTATTTACGTAAATGCTTTATTTACTTGTGCTTCAAGGAGGGTTCATCTCTAGACTAACCCCTTGAGGGTTGACGACAAAGATAACCACAATTTCAAAATTTGTTTGTTTTAAGGTCTACTTTTGTGAATTTTAAGTTAAAGAAGACATCTTTTACTCAAAGACTCAAAAGCTTATGAGTCAAAGTTGCTTGAACATTTATATTTGTTTATATTATTTGATTGCATTGTTGGGAATATCATCCGATGATGATGATGATGTTTATTTTTTTCAGCATTATTTGGATAACTGCGAGCAACTCCGCAGGATGCAAGATGTCGCGATCGCCGAGGAGCTTCCTGAGATTCGAGATAACATAGAGTTTTGTGAGAACATGGTGGACACATTACAAGATGAGCTGAATGGGTTAAGAGGTATCAAATAATTTCATTGGGTTTGCGGGCCACATAACATCTTTGACCTCATGGACATAAGCACCCATGCCCTTTATGCACTGCTGCCACAGAGTTTAAACTGCAAAGTTGGTATCTTGCGTGGGTTAACTCACCACTGTTTTCCCTCTCACAGGGGTTGACGTTAGCAAGGGCATCCAGCTGTAAAAACACCTGCTCCAATAAACAATCATTTGATTAAACCTACACATTTAAGATATTTCTGGAAGGGAAGTTATGGTTCTATGTTAACAACACCCTTAAAAAAATTGTGTAACATAATCCAAACCACTGGTTATAGGTGTAGCTTAAACGCTTCAAATGTTGATGTGTTTTTCTTTCTATTTCTGCACAGAGAAGCTTGGAGAGTTCGACCAAACAGACTCTGTTTCAGACCCGGAGACGATCCTAGAGAAGCGAACGACCAATCAAAAGAGAGTCATTGAAGAGCTTATTAAAACCGAAGAAAGCTATCTTCGTGATATCACCCTCGTGTCTGAGAAAATCGCCAGTGAACTGAAGAAGCAATGTGTATGTTTTGATTGATATTTTCCTCGATTAAAACCCACTAATGAGAAAATGGATAAGCCCATCTAATTAATTACTGGATTCTATACAAACAAAACGTTATTATTATTATTATTATTATTGTGTCTGTTTGATTATTATTATATGTTTATTTATTAGTTACCGTATTTAATTTAATATTGGGTAAGAAAATGTAGAGACTTGATGATTCTTGGTGCGTAGTCTAGAGGTAGACCGAGAAAGACATGGCAATAGGTCAGGTCTTCAAACAAAATTTTGATGAGTAAATATATAAGTGAATCTAAAATTACAAATAAAAATTAGCAAAATCTTTAGTTCTTTATTGTAGGAATTTCGGAATATTTTGCATGAAACACTTTATTAACATGTTTTGTTCTTTACAGGGTGAAGCTTTTGATTCGTCAGTATTATTCGGGAATCTTGATGAGATTGTCGCTCTCTCTGCTAATCTGCTTCTTCAGTTCAAAGATGCACAAGATAAGCCCTTTAACGAATGCCCAAGAAATATCGGTGAGATGAATTCTTGTCTACAAAAACATTATTTTATTGAAAATTCCTTACTTAATCTAAAGTTGCGAACTTTTAAGAATGAGCCTTCAATTTTTTAAAACTGTTGTCAATTTTACACAACTGGTGTTCGACTGGTGTAAGCGAAATTAAACTGCTCAATTCAGCATATATCGCAAAGAATGAGGTTTTTTGTTTGTTTAAATACGTTGTTTACATGATATTCAAAATTGAATGTTAGACAGTTGAAATAATTGAATTAAAGTGGAAAAGTGCCTCTTACAGTTGCAATAGTGTTTTGAAGATAAAAAATTTCTTTCAATCTGTAGCAACTTTTCAATTGTATTTGTTCCAGCCACATGTTTCATTGGGTTATCGAAAGAAATGAAGGAATGCTACGCTACGTACTGCAGAAATTACGATGATGTGCAAGTACTAATCGAAAAGGTCTGACTAATTAGTTTAAGTTAGATCTTTACTTTCAACAAATTGAAGAATATCTGTTTCATTTCCCCCCGTAGTACGAGGATGACACACTGCTGCAGCAACAAATCTCCGAAGTGCTTCAAGTATTTGGGTAGGTTTACATTACTTTCTTATTGTACAGTTGGGACACTTAAAGATATATCTTCAATGTGGAATATAATAATGTTGACCAAATCAATTATATTCAGTAATATAATTATTATTACTTACAATTTTTTGTTTGTTTATTTTCACTTATTTTAAAATGTTCTATATCTTCATTTAATTTTTTTGCGTGTAAGTTTGAGATCATGATAGCTCAGTTGGTAGAGCGCTTGCAATTTCGGATTTCTGAGGTTGCGAGTTCAAATCCTCCCGCCCTCGTTGACTCAGTGAAAGAGTAGCATTTTGATGTGGTAAAGTACGGGTGTTGGTGGTAGGAGTGGCGTCCGCCTCAACAGTTACACCCAACGTCTTGAGCTTGCGAAAACGAGGGTGGTTTACGCCGTTACCGTTAACTTTGCTCTTTTTTTTGATTGTATGTTCTGTGACACAATGAATGTAACCATGCAGAAATTCTTTTGTTCATTGTGATCATGTAATATTTGAACATTATTTAGCGTTGAGAACGGCATGTTTGGGTTGTCAGCTTATCTCATTAAACCTGTACAAAGAGTCCTCAAATATCCTCTCCTGCTTTCTGAACTGTTAAAAGTGAGTGACTTTGTCTTACTAGGAGAGTAAGGAACAAACTGCGCTTTCAATATATGTACAGGCAATTTATTTTGTTTTCAATTTTTTCTTCAATTTTTTTCTTTCAAATAATTAATATATTACTTTATATTTATTTATTTCAAGATTTACTTTTTTTGTTCATTAAAGAGGATTATATTTTAAAATTGTGAATTGTTGAAACCAGCCCCCCTCGCGTACTTAATTGTTGAAACCAGCCCTCCCTCGCGTACTTAATTGTTGAAATCAGCCCTCCCTCGCGTACTTAATTGTTGAAACCAGCCCTCCCTCGCGTACTTAATTGTTGAAACCAGCCCCCCTCGCGTACTTAATTGTTGAAACCAGCCCCCCTCGCGTACTTAATTGTTGAAACCAGCCCTCCCCTCGCGTACTTAATTGTTGAAATCAGCCCTCCCTCGCGTACTTAATTGTTGAAACCAGCCCCCCTCGCGTACTTAATTGTTGAAACCAGCCCCCCTCGCGTACTTAATTGTTGAAACCAGCCCTCCCTCGCGTACTTAATTGTTGAAACCAGCCCTCCCTCGCGTACTTAATTGTTGAAACCAGCCCCCCTCGCGTACTTAATTGTTGAAACCAGCCCTCCCTCGCGTACTTAATTGTTGAAACCAGCCCCCCTCGCGTACTTAATTGTTGAAACCAGCCCCCCTCGCGTACTTAATTGTTGAAACCAGCCCTCCCTCGCGTACTTAATTGTTGAAACCAGCCCTCCCTCGCGTACTTAATTGTTGAAACCAGCCCTCCCTCGCGTACTTAATTGTTGAAATCAGCTCTCCCTTGCGTACTTAATTGTTGAAACCAGTACTTAGGACGCCCATTTGCACCTATGCAAATTGCTCAACCAATTTGTCACAGAAAATGATTTACTCAACAACCTTCTCAAGTTACAAATTTGTCATCTATAAAATTTGAGTATACGAGCCAACCATGTGGTTTCGTTTCAGAATACCACGGAGGATGGTTTAGGACGAAAAGAATTAAAGATGGCGTTAACAACAATGACAGATGTGGCTACAGCCATTAACGAGTTCAAACGCAGAAAAGATCTGGGTACATTAACTTTGTACAAAAATACAAAATTGAACATAAAATGATGACAATGATCAATGTCAACAATAATTTTACTTCGAATGTGGAATGCTCTTCTTGAAAACAACTTTTCTTTATATTGAGTGGTATTTGCAGGTTAGAGTAGGATGGAGACGTGCTATCAGTAAACCCATCTAACCCATGCTAGCATGGAGAATAGACGTTAAATGTATAGAGAGAGAGAGAGAGATTCAAGTAATGGGGTCGCTCTTTTTTTATTCAGTTCAGAAATATCGTGAAACAGAAGATGGACTGACGAAGAAAGTACAGAAGTTCAATTGGCACTCGGTGGCGAAGAAATCATCGAGAATCAACCAGCGAATTACACAATTCACCGGACTCAATTCACAGGTGCTAATCAATCTTCTTGAAACTTTTGTGTCGTTGACTTAATGAGATAATTGCAAAATTTTCACTTCGCAATATTATTGCAACTGTAAGAAGCATTTTTCTATATTCTATATTCTTTACACTGCTATGAAAATATGCACTGTTTGACATTTCTATTCTCTTTATATGAAACACTGCATAGTAACTGTACAAAATATCAAGAAACAGAGATCAACTGTGACATTTGTTTGTAAAATAATTCATTTGAACCTTATTAAATTTTTCTTTTTAACCGTAATATAGTAAAAACTCGAAATTGTGGAACATTAAGACCCCCACCACATCTCCTACCTCCAGACAAACATTTTTATACCCTCTATGACCTAAACCCCCAGGGTTTCCTGATCAGGAATATACATATTGGAGTGTCTACCCCCGCAACCTGGGCCACATATTTACACAACTTTTTTATAAATATAAATTTCAATATCGTTATCTTCTTTCAATGAATACAATAATAGATAATAAACCTTAATAATTTCAATACGAATTAAATTTAATAATAATAATAATAATAATAATATTAAATTTCATTAAATCTCATAATTTCATTCTCTCACACGACATTCAAATCGATTCCAAAATGTCTATTTTTAAATACGCTAAAGGCGTTAGCTCGTTATTGCTACTCTTGTCAAGCACTCTTATCGATGTTATTGTGCATACTAAAGGACACTTCTCCTGAAGCATTTGCTGGGTTCTTTGATATTTTGAGTTTGGATTTAAGAACTGTGTCTCAAGTACATGAAAGTACATGATGATGTTTTTTCTAGTAAAATGATTATTGTTTATTTTGTTACAGACGATTGATGATACGTTTATCCACGAGGAGAAGAGATTCAGGTCTCTTGAAAAAATTATAAAAGTTGTTCTCAAGAACATCTCCCTGTTCCTTGAATCATTTAAGGTGAAGCTTTTATTTTCTGGAAGATGGTTGCGTAGATGAGAAGGTTACCAGGTTTACAGTGATTAGTGAACAATAAGTTTATTTGTCTACATCATCATTTAATGATGGTAGATTAGAAGGTTTACAATGTTAATGAACAATATTCATTTGTATTTGTTATTTGTCTTCTTCAATTTTGAACGAGCGTTGAGAAAGTGAGCATCGGACAATAATCCCCATTTATTTGTTTTTTTTTAATATCTTTGCAATTATTTTTGACTTTATACTCATGACAACTTCAGCCGTTCTTCCATTCCATTTTACCCGATTCACCTAAAATTTATACTATCTGGAAATATTTTTGTCAGCCCCTTGGAGATCTTCTTTTTCACATAAATCTGATTCTTGAATCAAAGCAAATTTAGGTCACCAAAATGAAGTTACTTTAATCCAATCAAATTGCGACCCTTGGTCAACTGTTGTTTTGCATTTTATTCAGATTTTATTGGACTATAGTTTTGATTAGTTGAATAGTAAGTGTGACCTTGTTTGTATTACACTCTTGGATCTTTCAGGAGAACTCATGGTCGGAGCGTCAATGCTCAGAGTCACTCCGTCAGTTCTATGAAGGAGAGCAGTTGCCAGAGGAAGTGATCAAGTACTTTGGGAAAATCTTTATGATTACAGAGCAATACTCAAAGAAGATGGTAACCCTAAATTTAATTGCGTTCTTACCTGATGAAATTATTCTATAAGTATTATGATGAAGTTATTTTTTTTTTAAAAAATCAAATAAAAGAAAGCAAGATGAGAGATGCATTGATTGGAAACTATTATTACCATAGAACTATATTTTATTATTTTGTAGGTAGCATTCATTACTGAGCATGTCCAGGACCCCCTGACACAGTTGCTCCACCTCTTCCAAGGACCATTCCGTCTCATACAAAAGAGAAATGATAAATGTCTCGACTACGACCGTGCAATGAACAAAGCAGCCAGAGCGAAAGATTCAAAAGAGAAAGATAGAATCAATCAGGTAGCTGTCACTTAGTTTACATCATCAATGTATAAAGGTTGACAGGCACATTTTTATGCCTATTACAAGTATGATTAGTATGAATAACAGGGATGACCTCATATAGACACAAGAGGAGCTGGTTGCAAGTCGAAATGTTTACATCGCGTTGAACACTCAACTGTTAGAAGAACTTCCTGCTCTCAGCAACAAATGTTCGTTGTTCCTTCAGTACGCCATCTCAACCTTCGTGGAGGCTAACAGACGTTACCTCATGAACTCCTATGTTCATATCAAGGACCTGTTCAAGGTGAATCTTATAATGCCCTATTTTTTAACAATCAAATTCCAATTTAATACCTTTTTGCTCTGTTGATGTTAAAACCATGCAAATAAATTGTTCAAATAAAAAATAACAACAGCACAATGAACACAATAGCACAATAACACAATAACACAACAGCACAATGAACACAATAGCACAATGAACACTATAAAAATGGAGCACTAAAACAAACAAACAAATCATATCTGCTTGACAAGGTTTATAGAAGGTAAATTAACCCTATCATCCCTGTCACATGAAAACATTAGTATACTTCCACCTTTAACAATTTCATTTGCAAGATGCCCTCTCTTCAGCTTCCGTTCATCACCAAAGATGTTGACCTTCTCGAGCATCATCACGAACTCATCGTGAAAGCTGCTCAACAGCTTACAAATCTCCTGTTCGTTCCAATCGTCACTGCGAAGGAGAGGAAACTCAACAACGCTCCAGTACCTGGCCTAAGCAAAACGGTAAGAACTCAACTTCGTGTTAATACTTTGTATTTGATGAGCTATAATGAGCTTATTTGTAGAGAGGTAGTTAGACAACTATATTATTTTGGTGCTTCTAATTATCTGATCTAAAATGAAAACAAATCTTACAATCTCACTCATCATATTCTTCTGTTTAACCGAAACTTGGTAAGAACTAACTAAAACTACTGTATGATAAGTAGTAGTTATCGCGAGTTACGAGAAAAATATGGCGAGTATTTTTTTTCTTCAAAATATTCAACGAGCCTTTAGGCGAGTTAAATATTTAAGAAAAACATAAAAAACGTGAAAAATATGCCATATTTTTCGAGTATTTCGCGATAACTACTTTATCAATAGGTCTAACTATATGATATCTTATATAGCACGCTTTGAGAGCGTGAACATGAACGTCGTCAAAACTCAATGATTTTACGATTACATTATTCTAACATTCGCACATGTCATATTTTGCACTCTGTTTTTAACCAATAGGAATCCCGGGAATAGTTGCTTTAACCAATCAGAAAAAATATTGAATTTTGCACTCGTTTTTAGCCAATCAAGAAAGAATATTGAGTTTTACACTCCGAAATATGATATATATTTCCTCGTGATTAGCCAATCACGTTACAGATATTCACGCAACCTATTGATAATGGAAAATAAATTAACGATATTCGTTTCCTAAGTTATATATCCCTAATTATGTATACAAACATCAACATTATGTCCAAATGCACAGAGCTCCTTAAAACCTAAGATTAATTGTTTTTTAAACCTATATATCATTAATTAAGGAAAGTAAATTTTGATTACCGTCTTTATTTCTCAGAACTTCTTCATCGGTTTCAACGGCCAGCACGAGGACCGTTCATTGCTCCTAGCAACCAGCGACGACTCTCTATCACCCGAAGTACCCGTCCTGATGGATTCCACTGATGACATCCAACTGCTTGATGCTCCTTTAAGTCCGCAAAGTGAAGATCCGACCGGAATTCTGCAACCATCCAATCAAATTGATGATATCGATGTCCCAGACAGAATGGTAACTGTTCCCTTTAATAGACTTAATGTTGTCTCGCTTAAACTAGTTTGTAGGACCGTCGATGACAGCGTATCTTGCATTTGCAAACTATATAATAATACTTGATAATAATAGTCGTTGTGTCATGTACACTTTCGTTTTCTCATTTATATATATCAATATTCACCACACGCTTTGTTCTGTAAGGCGTTCACACGCGTTTCTGTAAGGCGTTCACACGCGTTTGTTCGCGTATCTGTAAGGCGTTCGTACGCGTTTCTGTAAGGCTTTCACACGCGTTCGTTCGCGTTTCTGTAAGGCGTTCACACGTGTTCGTTAGCGTATCTGTAAGGCGTTCGTACGCGTTTCTGTAAGGCGTTCACACGCGTTTCTGTAAGGCGTTCACACGTGTTCGTTCGCGTTTCTGCAAGGCGTTCGTACGCGTTTCTGTAAGGCTTTCACACGCGTTCGTTCGCGTTTCTGTAAGGCCTTCACACGCGTTCGTTCGCGTATCTGTAAGGCGTTCACACGCGTTCGTTTGCGTTTTTGTAAGGCGTTCACACGCGTTTGTTTGCGTTTTTGTAAGGCGTTCTCACGCGTTTCTGTCGCAGCGAATTAAGGTAATATAACTTTAATAAAGCATGTAAGTAGGGCGTCACGAACAAGAATTTCTCATTTTGATGCGACAAACATTTACCTAAGTAATTCGGCAGAAATTTGACTTCAGCAATTTTGAATTCAGCGTCTGAACACAAACTCGAACTTCTGGCGCCGTGCTGTAGTAGTATTTAATTGAATTGAATTCGCGACAACTAAAATGGTGCGTACGAGCCGGCTCTATGTCAATTAAACATGATCTATATATTAATATATATATATATATATTAATAAACTTAACGACATTAAATTTTCAGTCTCCGCATGACGAATACTTCGCGAAGTTCGACTTTGTTGGCGAGAGCGATGCAGAGATTTCCGTTAAAGAGGCGACAGCTGTCCACGTCGTCCGAAAATGCGATAATAATGGGAACGGTGAATGGTGGTTGGTTGAACAAAGTGGTCGTCAAGGTTACATTCCCGCCACGTTTATTGAACATCGACAATCGAACGGAATCTCGGCTAAGAGAACGTTAATGGATTTGGCCGATGGATGTGACAATCCCGGATTTCTAACCAGTCGCCTTGATTTATTAGAAGACGTAGAAAGGAAAATGAGTGTCGAGTCTAGTTTGTACGTGTTAGAGTACGATTTTGAAGCTATTAACCCGGGAGAGTTGACGGCGCGTGAGGGTCAAGTTGTTCAAGTACTCAGAAAAGAGGATCTGAAGGGAAATACAGAGTGGTGGCTCGTTGAGTATGATGGCCAACAAGGGTTTGTACCCGAAGACTACCTCTGTGTGCATGTTAAGAACTCCTGACAGAGTTTCATCAAAGCCCAGTTTTTAGCGCAATATTCTTTCAAAGTTCCTTAACAATAGACTATTTGCGAGATGCCAATTACAAAAAGAAAACGAGGTTGAGTTGAGCTTTTTTTGTTAGTTTGGTTGAGTTGTCAATCATTATATGAACTTCTTGTGTTAGGAATAGCCGTTGGCTTAAGTTTTACATTGTTATCTCGCAAGGGGTCTATTGAATTTTTATCGTGAGGCGTTCTTTGTTAAATGTCAGTATTTTTATACCCGATAATATATATGTACATATTTAACTTAAATGATTCGAATGTTTTTGTACAATTGATGCAGACCATTTTTTATTGATGCAGATTTTTGGGAAAAATTTTGTTTTGTTTTCTGTAAATATTTTCGGGGCCCGTGGCATGTTTTTCAGCTTCTCTATATTTTGTTGGTAGCAAGTTGTTGTGTCAGGCCATGTGCAGGCTCGTAATCCTAACAACCCTACCCCCTTTTCTTTCGGAAAGTAACGACTTCAATCACGTGCAGCCAATAAAATACACTAGTGAAAAAAATCCTTACAGACCACGTGCTTTTTACGGTTCCCGAGATATTGTTGTCAATGCTAAAGATCTATTTTGAAGATAATTTAGTTTAATGATAAATAGGGTTGTAAGAAGCTTAATCATGTTAAGATATAAAACGAAGTTATAGTTTGCGTGACATTCAGAGATGGTAGCCGTGATTCCAAGGTAACCTACATGCGGGTAACCACTTCACCAAAACTCGCATCTCCACTGTTTTCAAGGTAACCTACACGCGGATAACCACCTCGCCAAAACTCGCATTTTCATTGTTTCACTTGAAAGGCTCTCTGAAACAAACGCTCTTCTGCGTGTCAACTTTCTTCCTCGCTTCAAATTCTTGATCTTAACGACAGTGCTTGCTCTGTCGATGAAATTGTCTTCTTCACTCCAATTATTTATTGTGTTTCTTCGTATCATAAATCATCTGAATGCTCTCTTCCTTTCTTTCTTAAGGTAATTTCCGTGACAATTTTTCAATGACGTAACGTGACGTCACATTACGAAAATGTTGATTTTATGATTTTAGCTGCAATTATGTTTATTCTTGTTAAATAAAAACTGTTTTTGTTTCATTTGGGATTATAAATTAATTTCTCAAACATTCTCAAAATGTTACTAAAATTTCCAGAGGATGAGAGGAGACACAATCTCGTTGGTAGCTCGAAAGCAGTGACCAGCGAATCGGACTCTCCTACTACATACCACCTGAGACACTTTTGAGAGGTCACCATAGATGGTTTGCAGAGTAGGATGTCTTTTACAGGAAAGATTTTATGTAAATTATTACATGCTGACCAGGCCATTCCTTTTCTAGTTTTAAAATTCTTAACAGAGTCTGAGATAAATGAGCCAAGATATTTGTAGTCCTGTACACACTTAAGCTCTCGACCATTTAAGGTTTTCATAAAGAAATCAGAGTCAATGGTCTGGCAGTGGTTCAAGTATTCAGTTTTAGATTCATTCAGGAACAGGCCTACACAGTTGGCTGCCTTCTCTAATGAAGAAAGTAGAGATTGGGCATTTGCTCTTTGTCTTGGTTGGACTTCAAGACCTTTGTCTGCGATTTGGTCAACGGACATACGCAAGATGTAATCTACAACAAGGATAAAGAGAAAGGGAGCCAATGTATCTCCTTGGAGAATACCTGATTTTATGTCAATTGGCTCTGTTTCTCCATCCGTTGTGTAAATAGTTGCTGTCGTATTAGTGTAGAGAAGTTGTATAGCTTTAATGAGTTGCTCGGGAATACCATACAGTGCAAGAATCTCGAGCATGAGACTTCGGTCTACTGAATCAAAGGCTTTACTAAAGTCGACAAAGATAAAAACAGCATCTAGGTTGCAGAGCTTTGTTTCTTCAATTATCCTACGTAGAGCTAATATTTGACTTAGAGTTGAACGTCCTGCTCGGAAACCATTTTGATTATTCCTCAATAGAGGCTTAACAAAAGGGAGCAGGCGATTTAGGATCAGTCTATTATAGATCTTAGCAGCAATGGGTAAGAGTGAAATACCTCTATAATTTGATGCAAAGGAGAGATCTCCCTTTTTGGGGACAGGAATAATTTGAGATGTACGCCAGGGACGAGAACATTGGTTATCAAGGAGACAGAAGTTACAGAGCTTAAGGAGAAAACTGTGGAAGATAAGGTCCTTCCAGAAAATTGCTGGAATATTGTCTGGGCCGAATGCCTTAGCTGGTTTGATGGATTTTAGAACGGTGGTGAGCTCGTTGATGGTAAACGGGTGTGTTGGAATATCTAAGGGATCAATATCTTCGTTCTAGGTAGAGAGTGTGTTGTAGGGGTAGTAGGTACCTTACCAAGAAGGTTACGGAAATGTACACTCCAGTTGGACATTCGGGCATCACTGGATCCACCTTTGAGTCTAATGGCTGGCTTGGAAGCTTTGCCAGAAATCTCAGAGATGGATTTCCAAGCAGCACTATGTTGTTTAGTGATGTGGAGATGCTTAATATTAGCTATTTTCCCATTAATGTAATCTTCCTCGGCTTGGAGGTAGGCGTTATCCAGTTCCTTTTTAGAAGTTGTTAGCGCAACTTTTTTGAGTGTCGAGGGTTTCGCGTGGTAGGCAAAAGAGGCATACTTGAGCTTTTCACGGGCTTCAGATACTATTATGGTGGTACTGGGTGGTTTTTGAGCCACTGACTTCTTTTTAGGAAGCATTTCAGTTGCAGTTTCTATGATTGCAGAAGACAGGTTGGAATATATGTCATCAATGTTTCCAAGTTCCAACACACTGTTAGATGAGAGGATCTGGAATTTATTGTGTACTGCAATAGAGTATCTCCCAGAAAGATCTTTATCCTGAGAGACTGCTCTCCAGTCAATAGTTTTCATTGGGTGTGGTGTTGACTTCTTAAAAGATCTAAGACTAAGTTTCATTGAAGCCGAAACTATGCGGTGATCAGAACCAACTGTGTTGAAGGAGGAATACGAACGACAGTCTCTCACAGAATTAAGCCATTTCTTGCGAAAGATGACGCAGTCAAGTTGAGAGCGTCTGCCAGATGGGTATTCAAACGACCAAAGCTGGTTTTTAGGCTTCATGAACAAGTTATTGGGAAAAAAAGGTTGAACTCGTTCATGAAATCTAATAGCATTTCACCATTTCTGTTGGTGGCATAATCAAATGTGAATGAAGCATCTTCAGGACCAATTTTTGCATTCATGTCACCAAGAACACAAAGAAAATTATGCTGAGGCACATCAAGGACTGATCTGAGACTAAAGTAGAATTCTTCAAACTCCAGGTGCTTAATAATGACTGCAGGTACACTAATAATTTTGCTATCTTTCATTAGTTAATTATTATTGGCATCAGTTTTCATGCTTATAAGATTAATACTAAAGGATTAACGTTGAGAGGGTTGTTGGTAAGCAACTAGAATGCCACATCTGCTCCAGTCCTCGAATTTTCAAAAAACCCAGTCTTGCTAGGGCTGCGCTCCTCCGCAGTGTTTTAAGGGCGTTCCTCCGCAGTCTTTTCAGAGCGCTCCTCCACCGTGTTTTTAAGGCACCCCAACTAGCGTATAAACTTTTCTGTCACGAGATATACCACCACTATAAATAGGCATGTACCTAATTTGACACATTTGTGTGTTAAATATGTACAATTTTGATAAAGGATGTCTCATATAAATAAAAATATAGTTTAAATTTAAATTTGATAAAAACATATATAAATATAGAGTTTAATTACAATATGTATTCAGATTTTCAACTTTTGAAAAAATAACACCACTTTTTGGGGATTTTTGGGCCCTAACGCAACTTGCTATTAATAACGAACGCCATTTTAAATTAAAGTACCTTAACTTTTTAAAGAAGTACGTAAAAAATCAGCGCCTTATCCCCCTGAAAAGAAGAAAGCATTTCTTTACGCTTGGAACAAATGCGTGTTTGTCTATCGTGTCATACTTCGCGATAAAAACTTCCTAATCGAATATTCAATGTGTCAAATGGAGCAAAAGAACACGTAAATTCACGCACGAAGAAAGCATCAATAACATAAACCCACGACAGAATACATAGAAAGATGTCATTTGTATCAAGCTCATGTAAACAACTTCTCTTATTGACGGTGACGTATTTTTGTGAGATTGGTGAGCGAAGAATCGTCTTGAGACTTTGACTTTCTTTCTTTCACGATTTTACGGTGGACACACTTACCCCCGTCTAAACATCGTCACGAAGTGTCACAAAAATGCCCATGGCCCCACCCACCCAACAAGACCGTCACTTAATTATAGAACGCGTAATATAATACTGGGAATGCACCAAATATCGTTTAGATGGTTAGAGACGGCTAGAGATAAGGCCAGGCCAAACTAAGGGGATAAAGTCGCATGTCGCTTGTGCTAAAGTTTTTGAATTAGAATCGTATTTGCTTGCCCAGTTTGTTTACTTTATTCACTAGAAAGTATTTTCAGGTACCCAAGATCTTCTGGTTTTGATGGGCCCCCGCCCAAACCTTCTTATTTAAATTCAACAATGGAGGAGCGTTACAACGTATTGCTTTGTATCATTGAATCAGTATTTTACTAGTAGTGTGTTATCTTTAACACATTACTATATGACCAGCAATCGATTGACCAATAACCAGTTGTATTTACTTTTGCTATTAAAAGCGCAAAGAGATTTTGCACGTCATTGGTATTATAATGAAGCTTCAAAGCCATCTGTGAGATAGATAGAGTGGGATAAACAGATATTCTTTGCCGATATTCTATTGCTGTTTTTAGAAGACGTATTTTAATCTATGTATAACAGGCATATTGAGGCAACAATTCCCTCATGTAAGAAGCATTCGTTTAATGATCAACGTAATTGATTTTTTATGTACCTATATTATAGAACGAAAAATCCCGAATAACTTCTATCATAAATCCTACGCGGCCTGTTAACTAAAGTGTCGCCACCAAGATAAATGGCTTTTCAACCAGAACATTGGTATAATCACTCCGTTTTAAATGAAGTGCCATGAAGTTCAGAAAGCGTACTTTAAATTCCATTGAGATTTTTCTTCTCCTTAATCCTTCCTGATTTTCGATAAAAAACAAACAAAAATGAATTTCATCACAATAATATGTTGCGTTTATTAGCGTTCGGTTTTATGAAAATGTTTTGTAAAAAATAAGAACAAAATAAATTAAAATTAATTTAGAAGTTTGCGGGTAAAGCAAATAAAAAGAGAAATATTTTAACATATCATTGGATATTTAGGTTGTAGAAACTAAGAAATATGATCAAGAATTTATGTGTTTTACAAACTGCATACGATTTTCCTATTAATTAAAAATATGACATTATCCCACAATTAAATCGTTCAAATAATTTAATCTGAACTTATAAAACACGATTGTACATGATTTGTTGAAAGATATCTTTATGTCACTTATATCCGTCACGAATAAAAATCTTTCTATATATATTCTTTACGAGTTTGCGGCCATTGCGAAATAGCATTAATAATCCAATATGGTTGCATTGTTTTGGTGTGATTTTGGGTCAAAAACGTTTTTGTTTTCAAATTTGTTTAGATTTGATTGTCTGTAGATATTTTCCATCAAAATATGCTTAAAATTCAGTCAGAATTACATTTAAATGGGAAAGATTTTTGATCAGATTATAGCATGTTATTGTTATTGTTGCCAAATGGATGTTGGTGGGGCATTATGGCGTTGAGTTTTGCAATTTTTTTATATCATTCTCAGTGACCTAGCTAGCAACTTGGTCATTTCCATGACTACATAATTTTGGTTTTTAAAGTTATTTCTGTTACTATGCAAATTTTTTCTTATTCAAATTAGAAAGGTCAAATATTAGAAAATTTATGCTTGTATATATATTTATATGTATCAATGGTAAATTGACTTAACTTATATATATTTACATGATCTTGTTTTCCAACTTACAAGTAATCAAGACTTGAGTTGAATCTGTTTGGCTCTGATTAATTTTTTGTTTGTGGGATTATTGTGGTTATTGAATAAATAAGCCGTTAACCAATCTATATATATGTCATTTAAACTGCTGTGTAAATGTTGCATTCGTTTTTGTTGGTTTAGAGGAGTTCTAGCTTCAATAAACTTTCATTGTTTTCCTTTTCCTTGAATAAAAATATTTTATTTTGGTTTTGTAAATAAGTTTTGCAGTTTATGAAAAGTAATCCCAATTGTTATTGTTATGTCATTGATAATATGTCATGCCATAGCTTTGCTGTTGGGATTACCGTAATATGTCACTGACATTTAGGTAGACTTCTGTTATGGTATGGCATGATAAATTGGAATAGGAATTGCAACGATGTAAGTACAAGTAAATGATGAAATCACAAATCTATGGTTGGTGTCACTCCATAGCTTAATGCTGAAGAAGATAGTGACTTTATAAGATTAAAATATACAAAAACACATACACAAAAATATAAGAACAGTTTTCCCCACAAACATCTAGACTTTGGATCTTCCTTCCATCTACATGCTTTCCATATTGAGGCCATTGTGCTGTATTTTGTAGTGTTTCACTATTTGCAACGTTCTTTGTTAATGCACTCAAATATTTACCCAATGCTTTGATAAAAGCACTAAATATATTGATTTGATTTGATTTCCTTCTGACTATAACCCCCAACTTTTCAAATTAAATGTTCATCGATATCTTTAATCTGCTTAACTTTTCCTGTAGGTTTTTACACACAAGTGGCCTTTAAAGCCTTGTTTTGAGCAACTACAATAAAAATATATAAAAATGAACCTAATAAAATACTACACACACATATATATAAACTGTATACAATAAATTTGACTTATGACAATTCTGTTTAAGTCAACAGTAGAATTTAACAAAGGTTTTTTGCAATTTATTTCAAACATTAATGTCTGATAAGACAAGCTTGTATAATATGCTAGCAGCTGCAACAGGTCACTTACATATATATCTACCTAAGATAATCAAAATGTTTGAATCTGTTTCCTCTTGTTTATGTGTCCAGGTAGAACCAATTTATTCTAAGAAAGTCAAATCTGATTTTTAGTAAGTCACATTTTATATAATTTTTACCGCTGATTTCTCCTGTGAAACAATCTATGAAAGTCACACTAGTGATTGGCACTTTTTTAGTTTTGGTGAACATGTTTTTGCTATGTCCCAACAAACAACAAAATCATAAAACTTTGTGTGGCCAAAAGCTAGGTATTATTGGCGGAAATAATCTGTATATATATATACACAATGTAATTAAATTAAGAGCATATGGATATGCGGGCCACATAACATCTTTGACCTCATGGATATAAGTACCCATGCCCTTTATGCACTGCTGCCACAGAGTTTTAAATGCAAAGTTGGTATCTTTGCGTGGGTTAATTCACCACTGTTTTTTTTCTCACTGGGGTTGGTGTTAGGAAGGGCCTCCAGCCTTCATCTGCTGCAATGAATCGTCAAATGATTAAACCTACAAAATTGTGGGGAATATCATCTGTTGAAACCCTGTCTAACCCGTGCTAGCATGGAAAATAGACGTGAAAAATGTAAATGATGATGATGATGATGATGATAAACTTGTGTTTCAGTGAAGAGAACATCAAGAATGATTTGTTGAGATGGATTATGAACGACAGGTGGAGTTGTGTCGTCAACCGGGTGTAGGTTTTGGTTTCAGTGTTATTGGTGGTTGTGATACTCATATACCTCCCATGATATGTGCACTTGTGAGAGACAGTCCAGCACTGCTATCACGACAGGTAAGAAAGACCTCTTATGAGTTTTACTTTGTTGTAATACTTTCTTTTCTTTTTCTTTTTAACGAGGCTTCCAGAACGCTCATTAAGCATTATCATAAAGACCTAGACCCAGAGTTTTAGTGTATTTAATTGTTCCCATTTGTGCTACGATTATCTTTGATGAAATACGGTGTTTTTTATTTATAACCGTTCTCTAAACAACTTTGTGATAGCATGGTCTCGAATCCAGAACCTTTCGGTTAAGAGCCGAACGCCTTACCATTGCGCTATCGCTGGATAAATTGATTCATAAACTCATAAAGAACCTGTTGATTTTTCACTGTTTTGAAAACATTTTCACACATGGTTTTTATTGTTCTTATAGTCACAACTTGTTGAAATTTGTTCAAGTTTTACATTGTAGGTATTTGTCGGGGATGTGTTGGAAAAGGTTAACGGCATTAATCTCTATAATCTACAGACAAAACAGGGTAATTCTTTCAGTGTGTTTTTTACTTTTACAAAAGCATTATGTTCACAAAATTACAATGTTCATGTTGATTAGAGTTTGGGTTATTTTTGATAGCAGTTTTTCACCACACCCCAATGTCTCAATGTCATTGTATCATCACAAACAAAAGTCCTATGATTACATGAATACGATTAAGCAGAAAGTTCAATCTATTATATCTTGAGTGAAAAACCAAATATCTGTAAATGAGGGAGGGGTACAACAATCCATTCAACCATTTTTCCAAACAAATTTCCCTTACATGGCTTTGGTTCACAGTGTTGTTTTGAACAATTTCTTTGTATAATTTGCATCTTGCGGGAATCAAACCCTGGACATTGCAGCCAGAAGTTTTGACGACTGTACCACGTGCTCTCAGGTTAATCTACATCTACTAGATATTTTTGTACTAATAGTTATTTGACTAAGCTCAAACATAAACATAATGGCAGGGGGTAATACAGGACAAATATCACAGCGCAAAGCGCTATTGGGCGCCGATTTATCGGCGCCCAAATTCAAAATTTTGCAGTGAATTTTTTTTATAACTTTATCACTGAAATCAAAGAGTATTAATTAAAAAAAAAATGTGTCAAGCTGTTTAAAACATGTGTTGTTTATCCACCTCTATTGATAGACCTGCATTTCAACTCAACATTCCTAGCGGTAAACATTGACCTGTGATCATGAAAATACTGCTAAGAAAATACTGCTAAATAAGTTTGTTATTGATGCCTTGAATATTCACAGCATTTTAGTTTTGAAAAACGAGTCATCGAGACAATATGCTTGCATCTATAACGCGGGGAAATCTCATCTCCATCATGGTATCACAGATGTATCCAGAGTGGTTTTGCTACCGGTCAACCGGTATGGGATCCCAAATTCTCATCCCAAATTAATGTAAAGCCAGAAAATAAAAAGAATTTGTTCAAGAAAACGATTGTAGATAAATTAAATTAGTCTTCAGGAGTCAATTTGAATGTAAGGAAGTTGCTCACAAAGCCGAAGAAGTTATTGCATTTGACTCGCCTGTGTATAGACAAAAAAGACAACATTCTTTTTGCTTGACGTGTTGGACTCACCTGTGTATAGATGGAAAAATTGCAAATAGCCTAGTATCAATTTCCCTTTTTGAAATAATTAATGCGACGCATTTTGAAACGCGTGACGATTCGCGTAAGTTATCATGACGAGAATCTAACTAAATTTGCGTTTACGTTTCCCTTTAAGTTAAGACTTCAAAAATATTTTTGAATTAACAGTGTACAGGCCTGGCAATTTAATTATAATTGATTCATCCGTTCTTTAAATGTATCAATGTGTAGCTTCATTAAGAAATTTAGTTTGTTTAAAACGAAATTTAACGTTACCAATTAATAGTAAAAGGTTTGACGTCAATCATAGAAAAAAGGAAGAAAACGACAGACATGTTTACACACGATGCTGCAGGTTGTTTAAAAGTTCCATTCAACATAGGAGACAGAAAAATGCAGAAGAACTATGCGGCATTCGATGGAAGAAAAAATGATCAAACCACAAAGAAACGTTCAGTTTTGTTTACAAAAACAATGAAGACACTTTCACAAAACCAATCAACATGCAGTAGACTCTGAAGAAAATGAACACAACATTTTAACAAAATTAACGATCGCGCGTTTCACAAAAAAATAATTGATTGAGGCGCGCGATTGACCACGCACCTAAAAACTTAAAAAATTTTTAAGTGAATGTATTCCCACGTAAACGAAATTTACTGTGCAACGAATGAAAAAATTAGTTTGTTGTGATCTGTTTAAAAGTGCTTTGCGAGTAAAGTTAAGTTATACACATTTTGTTGATATTTCTACTGAACAAGAGTCATGGTGCGTGGAAGAAAAAGAACAACAGGCACAAATCATAATAAAAATGCTAAACCGTACAAATCTGAAGAAAAAAAGAAGCGCTGGGAACGAGGTTGGTAGTTCAACGTGGTATTCCTGACACCACCGTCATATAATTATCCCGTCGCCGCATTTTTTAGTCTGAAAAAATCTGAATCTTTTCTTATATTAAGGCTAGAGGTTTATTTAGCAGAATAAAATTGGACATCTTTATATAGCGTTGTGTAATTTAACCACAATTAAAAATTAAAACATGTCGGAGCGAGACGGACATGTAAACACAAAATCTGATGAAATAACATCGCTTCACGTGTTGAATATCGAAGAAAATATTTCGAATTTGATAACCAATCTTCCTTGTTACATAAATGTGAAAGTTTCCAAGAAAAAACATAACGCCAAAGTGTTTAATTATGTTCAGATTTAAGGCATTTTAGACCTATATAAACCTGAAAATGGAAAAATCTGCCCCCCCCAGACCCCCTAGCTGAAGTTTTTTGCCTCACGAGGCGAATTGTGGACGGCTTGCGCCGCCCAAATTCAAATCCTGTATTACCCCCTGAATGGTGTCCGAAAATGACAATCTAATCAAAATTGATTGTATTATACTCAAACTATTTGAAAGCAAATTTCTTCGAAAATCTTCACTTTTTTACTTACGGTTTGGTATGTATTACTTTCGCATTCTTTGTTGTAGTTGTCGATCTAATAAGAGGCTGTGAAGACAACATTGTTTTGTGTCTGAGAGAAGGTAACAAGTTATAATTTCAATGTAAGCAATTTCAGCATTAGGGGATATATTAATGGAGCATTATCAGTTATTAGTAATGGAGCATTATCAGTTATTAGTAATATGTACAGTATGATGAGAAAGATATAATTGATCTCTCCTGTTTTTATATTATTGATAATTTATAGGCAGCAAAATACCGTAATCATAACCAAATGGTTGTTGGGATGGCGACAAATAACAAATGATTCTCCTTTCACTTTTCTTTATTTAGTGGTTTATTTATATCTAAAGAAACATTTTGTCGTTCGATTTTCATAACAGCAATACAAATGTGCCAATCTTTTTGCAGATCGCTTAGCAAAACTGAAAGCTCGACCGTTCTTAGCTGACGGAACATTAATCGAACCACCTCAAGCTACAGTCAAACAAAGTGCATCATTTTCTAAGCGCCAACCTAAAGCCTTAGTTCACACACGCAGCTCGTCCGGAAGCGGACTCCAGAATGGTCCTTCTACCACGACGGTCGCGCACCAGTCTCCAATTGGAGTACGGGTTTTAGGTCCAACAATGAGCCATGGTATTGATGGATTTTACAATCAGCGCTTATCCAATAAAAAGAACTACGTTGTAACGAGGGACCAGACGAACTATAATAATACAGGCCACAACTACAGTCCTGTTTCAACTTCAAATAATTTTAAGTACAGCGATAAAGGTTACGAAGAGTGCGAGTACGAGACGAACATCACTCCAAACAATGGATCATTTAATCCCGAGACTCTGGTTTCACAAAACAAAGAGTATGCTACTCTAATACATCAGCGCCTTTCCGACTGCGAAAAATTGCGACTGTCAGACGCCTCGGCGCGATTCTCCACTCACAACACTGCTTTTATTGCAGATTCAAATGAACTGCATTTAAATCGACCTTCTAGCAGTTCGGATATTGACCGAGTGCGTTCGAACCATGGCCTGTACACGGAGACGTCTGTTAGTAAATTTCAAACAAGCAATAGTCGCAGTAATTACTCATCCCCGAACGTTTTCGAAGACAGCATCGCTCGGATTAGTTCTGAACATAAAATGCTGACTTTAACTCCAACCACATACTCGGTCCAATCCCTACGTGACTTTACGAACGAAAATTATCTCCCAAAGCAGGGAAGCAATGAAGATCTATACCATCGGAAATTTTTATCAGTTGAACGTAGCAACAAGGGCACTGCACCGCTGGGCGCAGGGGAGTCACCTACCACCACTTATTTACCACGTAACTCAGTCGAAAATGGTTCCGTTAAAAGTTCCTCTCAATATGAAGAAGCTACGAGTCCAGCTGATATTGCGAGTCGACTATTTACGTTAAACGGCTACAAAGATACTGATATTGCTCCAATACTTGGGAAAAAGTGAGAAAAAAGGCATTATTTACCTTACCTTACTTACCCATCATTTATAGTGCGTTTCCATCCATGATGGGTTTATTTTTTTGAAACTATATCCAGATCATTGTTGTCTTACCATTCCTTGCAAAACAAATACGGTTTCTCTACAGCACTGAGTTCAGCCAACAAGTTTGTCGAGAGTACTTGCGGTTTTATTCATTTGACGGCCTCACTTTGGACGGCGCACTGAGGTAAATTGCGTGTTTAAATTTGGGGAATGGATGAATAATACGTTCATGCTTATGTGCATGTATTTTTATTAATCTATTTTAACATTTTACAAAACATTTCATCATGAAAATGAATATTGTCAACAAAACTCAAAGGTGTAGATATATATTTTAACTTTTTCTATTGAAAGTACTAAATTCATTTTTTTCGTGTCGCTCAAAATATTGTGGTTATCACAGGTTGTTTTTGAACAAGTTCCCATTGACGGGGGAGACCCAAGAGCGCGAACGTGTTCTGATTCACTTTTCGAAACGCTACTTGGAATGCAACCCACAGTGTGGAGTGAATGAAGGTTGATGCCGTGATTCTTGTTTATAAATGAATTCCAACGAACCCACAATGTTGTTAGTAAATCTCACAACCCCTCGTTATTGCGGACAAACCTCTGTTATTGGGGATAAACCCTTGTTATTGGGGATAAACCCCTGTTATTGCGGATAAACCCTCGTTATTGGGGATAAACCCCTGTTATTGGGGATAAACCCTTGTTATTGCGGACAAACCCCCATTATTGGGGGAAAACCTCATTATTGGGGATAAACACCTGTTATTGCGGACAAACCCCTGTTATTGGGGACAACTCCCTCTTAATCTGGATAAAAATAACCCTGGATAATCCCCTGTTATTTGGGATATTAGGGATTATTGGGGGCTGATTATTGCGGACAAACCCCCGTTATTGGGGACAAACCCCTGTAATTGGAGATAAATGCTCGTTATTGGGGACAAAACCCCGTTATTGGGGAAAAACCTTGTTATTGGGGAGAAACCCCCATTATTGGTAAATATTCCCATGTAAATGATAATAAAAGAATTCAAATTCACTACAAATTCTTTCAGATGAAAACATTTATGTTAACCTCTTAACTTTGCATTTTTTATATATCATTATGCATTATAACCATAAATTCAATCAAAGTTAAACACTTCAAAGGAATTAGATATTGTTAGGAAGAGAGAGGGTGGTTCAAATAACACGTCACGTTTTACTTTGCATTTTGTGATTCTAAGAGTGATGCGTTTGTACAGCTCAAGTATCTTGATGCTTTTATTAATATTTCTGTAAATAAAATAACGGTGTGGGATTGTCCATAAAGGATTTTTACATATATGATGTCTTGCTCATTCAGACAGTGTTCACACTTTGGTTTGCGCCCTCATGTTGCTCAACACAGACCTGCATGGGCAAGTAAGACAATTCCTGTTCTAATAATTTTGATCCTGCTTTTTAAAATGTTTTTGTTTTATTTTTTTATTGTTTTCAACTTTTTGTTATACAACTTTTTTAATACCGAACCATAATTTCGCACAAACCAAGCTATAAAATATATATATAAACATCTAATATAAATATCTCTAAATATGAAATATAAATATTCCTAAATATGAAATATAAATATTCCTAAATATGAAATATAAATATCTCTAAATATGAAATATAAATGGTACGTTGCTTTTCAACATGTAAATTACTTCTTTCATTCCCCCCGGAAAAGTAGATGTTTTCACAAACTAAATAATGACTAATTGCTTGATTTGGTTTTAAACATTGAGAGAAGACTCTAGTTTATATATTACTAGCTTAGTGGTGTTTGATCCACAAAACCAAGTGAAGGTGGTTGAAATAACAGCTCTGGCGCATTTGGATTTCATAGTTGAGTTATTAAACGAAAGTTGTTGCGTAATTCAAACATGTCTGATGAAGTGCCTTTGTAGATGGTCCAGGACCTAAACCTTTGGATAAAAAGAGACAGACGTTCCCCATTTTTATTCTTACTAGCTATATAAACCCTGTGATAAATGCACTCATTACTTCAGTGGCAAGGAATAACTGTTGGGTAATTCCACATCAAATCACATCCCACTTTTGTGAGAGTTTGCGAAATCTGAGGACCCATAGTTCAATGGATGATTTGATGTGGAATTACCCTATTGTACTTCTATGATAAAAAACTGTAAACTTGTCTTTCTGTGTTTGTATATAAATATGCGTGTCTACCTGTGACAATCTCGCTCGCTTATTTAAGCAATTGGTGTGTTTGAAATAAAAGGGATATTTTTCGCTTTTTTGGTATGCGTCCTTTTAATTATTATCATGTGTTTTAGTGACTTTTGTCTTTTTATGCCATTTCACAAATTATTGCCAAGAAAAAGTTGGTAATATAAATGGTTTATAAAAAGAACATTGGTCGTACACTGTTTTGCCTTTTGCTGATTGGTCGTACACTGTTTTGCCTTTTGCTGATTGGTCATACACTGTTTTGCCTTTTTCTGCATTTCACTGATTTCATTTCATTGTGTGTGAAAATAAAATCGAAAATGAAATTGAATTACACAAACAATGATATTGTATAAATGTTAGAGATGTTTCTATTTCATCCAGGGTATCAGCAACAAAATGTCGTTAAATGATTTCATCAACAACTTGTCTGGACTCAATGATGCTAAAGATTTTCCAAGAGAACAGCTCAAGGTTTTGTTTTATTGTTATACTGCAAAAGTGAATTTCCAATGTTTGTAGAAATATAATTTAACCTCTTTATAGGTCTAGTAAATGTATACCTTCTTCATTTCAAATTTGTAGAAAGTGTAAAACAGGGTGTTTGTTCTACACAAATGTATTCTTTTCAACTGCAGTAAATAGAAAATTCTACAAGCATTTTTCTTTCTTTAGACCTTGTATAACTCAATCAAGTCAAAGAAAATGGTGTTTGCGAGGTAACGGAACAATTTACGAAAAATCTTTTACAAGAATCAATTAAGAATAGTTCAGGGTCATTCTTAAGAATCACAAGGCTTAGGACTGATTTATGTAATTCAACCACAAGGCTTAGGACTGATAAAAAAAAGAAAAAAGAAAGGGTGTACAACGGTGTAATAAATCAACTACTTTTCTTTGATGCCACATTTTCTTTCCGAACATCTATTATGCCATTAAACACTACTATGCCTCCAAAGTAGCCAAAAGCTAAAGATTGCATAGTGAAAAATCTTCTTTTTCCGAAAAATATACTTATAGATTTATTGAAAATTTTACAATTTCTTTTCTTCTTTCTTCTCTCATAAACTATATCTCTTGAGACTGGTTAGTCAAAATTTGAAAAATCTAAATGTAGGAGCTTATGACACTCCCAGACACTTAGTCAGTACGTTCCAAGGTCAAGTTCAATCCAAATCAATCCATGGGTCTAACAGGGGTCTAACAGCAGTCTAACAGGGGTTACAAACGAAACAAAATGAAATTATTATTAGCTGAAATATGCTCATAGATTTTGTTTCTTATAATACTTCTTTGCAAAAGTCTTTTTATTTTTTCCAGTGTCTCTTCGTCATCCACCAGCTCTCCAAAACATAAACGAAAGGTGAGGAACGAGGGGGAAATCTGTTTTATCAATGTCTTACAACCAATCAAATACACTCTTGCGTTATATTTGTTTTTCCAGCCAATCAATTACACTCTTGTGTTATAATTGTTCTTCCAGCCAATCAAAGATGCTTTTGCATTATGATTGTTCTTCCAGCCAATCAAAGACACTCTTGCGTTATATTTGTTTTTCCAACCAATCAATTACACTCTTGTGTTATAATTGTTCTTCCAGCCAATCAAAGATGCTCTTGCATTATGACTGTTCTTCCAGCCAATCAAAGACACTCTTGCTTTATTATTGTTCTTCCAACCAATCAAAGACACTCTTGCTTTATTATTGTTCTTCCAACCAATCAAAGACACTCTTGCTTTATTATTGTTCTTCGAACCAATCAAGACACTCTTGCTTTATTACTGTTCTTCTAACCAATCAAAGACACTCTTGCTTTTTTATTGTTCTTCCAACCAATCAAAGACACTTGCTTTATTATTGTTCTTCCAATCAATCAAAGACACTTGCTTTATTATTGTTTTTCCAATCAATCAAAGACACTTGCTTTTTTATTGTTCTTTCAACCAATCAAAGACACTTGCTTTATTATTGTTCTTCCAATCAATCAAAGACACTCTTGTTTTATTATTGTTCTTCCAATCAATCAAAGACACTCTTGCTTTTTTATTGTTCTTCCAACCAATCAAAGACACTCTTGCTTTATATATTGCTTTATAATATTGTTCTTGCAGCTCATACACAGGTTTCATGATGGTCCACCGTTTTTAAATTCTTTTTAAGTTATTGTGCTTCACATCTTACATAGAATTTTATCTTATAGAACTCGCTACCTGGCAACCCCTTCATTGAGGTATGTTCACATTATTGCTAAAGTATGAATTTACAGGATTATAAATATAAATATATTAAAAATATATAAAAATACAAACCTTGTAAAGAAATAGAGAACAGTAACAGTTGTTGTTACAAAAATTTAACAAATACTTTTGTATAAATTGTGTTATCTGTTGCTATAGTAATAGTTTTGTCTTTAGTATATTAGGATTGTATATATAGTATAAATTAAGTGAAAATTGCAAACATAAGGAAATGATTGGTTTTATTTTTGTAAAAACTTCCTTATATATTTTTGCCATATTTAAAAAATATATTCTCTGCTGCTTGTAATTGTTCTGCTTTTTGCAATTTGATTGAAGATTGTAGATTTTTTATTTAGCTTTGTTTTTTTCCATGTGTTGTTTTTAACGTACTGCAAATGTTTCTGAAGGATTTCTCTAAGAACAGTTTTCCCCCGCGAACATCTAGACTTTGGAACTCCCTTCCATCTACTTGCTTTCCTTCTGACTTTAACTGTTCAAAACAAATGTTCATCGACATCTAAAAACCACTTAACTTCTCTTGTAGCTCTTTACTCGCAAGTGGCCTTGTTTTGAGCAACTTCAATAAAAAAAAAATAAAAAAATTCTATACTAAAGTTCATACTATATATATATATATGGATGTAAGCGATTGGTTCCATTCTCATTCTATTTTGTCAGTTGAAGATTGATTCAAATGATCAGGCGGTTTGCGAAGGATTGGTATATAGAAAGTCAGTCATGGATCCCGGTGGAAGGAAAAGTAAAGATGTTTTTAAGACGTTTTAAGAAGATTTTGGGTTTAGGTCTCCCATTTCACGTGTTCTTGACATGTTTCAGTTTTATTTTGGTTTCTAATGCTCCCCAGTATGGATGCGAGATTATAAAATGCCTTTGTTTTTACAGCGCCAGCAATTCGACGCAATTGGCGGCCATATTTTTGCTTGCTCAAAGGAATTGTGTTACTTTCTTACAAGGTATACTGTGATCAATGATTGAACATGTTTACATCATTGTTTCTTTCTGATCTCAATAAAATTGCTACGAAAACCAGTGATCGATATGAAAAGGTTCTAACTTGATTTCATTCATTGTCATACGTTCTGCCCTTATATGTGTGAGAGGTAGTAGGAGTGTTTTTACAGACAAAAACTCTGATGTTGTCAATGATTTCACCATTGACGGCATTAGAATTTAATAATATCTAAACACGAAAGAACAAGTTGTGTTTTTACTTTTATTGATTTTTTACTAACATATTGTGTTTTAACTCATTTTTATTGCAGAAATATATTATTCTTTCAAGTGAATTTGTGTTTATTACAATCAGCCTGACAGCTCATATGATGTGCAATCGATCGGGATCCATCACGCTCTCGCTGGCTACGCGAAGGACTACAAAAAACGAGCTTTCGTCTTCAAGCTCATCACTGCGGACTGGAGTGTTTATTACATACAGGCTAAGTATGGTAGCCCAAAACAATTTCAAGGGTTTTGTAATTGTAATTTAATCTTTGCACACTTTAAAATGAAAATGAGGCTTAGGTTGAACTTCTTTTGTTAGTTAAGGTTGAGCTGTCAATCATTTTATGAGCTTCTTTTGTTAATTAAGGTTGAGTTGTCAATCATTTTATGAACTTCTTTTGTTAGTTAAGGTTGAGTTGTCAATCATTTTATGAGCTTCTTTTGTTAGTTAAGGTTGAGTTGTCAATCATTTTATGAACTTCTTTTGTTAGTTAAGGTTGAGCTGTCAATCATTTTATGAGCTTCTTTTGTTAATTAAGGTTGAGTTGTCAATCATTTTATGAACTTCTTTTGTTAGTTAAGGTTGAGTTGTCAATCATTTTATGAACTTCTTTTGTCAGTTAAGGTTGAGTTGTCAATCATTTTATGAACTTCTTTTGTTAGTTAAGGTTGAGTTGTCAATCATTTTATGAGCTTCTTTTGTTAGTTAAGGTTGAGTTGTCAATCATTTTATGAACTTCTTTTGTTAGTTAAGGTTGAGTTGTCAATCATTTTATGAGCTTCTTTTGTTAGTTAAGGTTGAGTTGTCAATCATTTTATGAGCTTCTTTTGTTAGTTAAGGTTGAGTTGTCAATCATTTTATGAACTTCTTTTGTTAGTTAAGGTTGAGTTGTCAATCATTTTATGAACTTCTTTTGTTAGTTAAGGTTGAGTTGTCAATCATTTTATGAACTTCTTTTGTTAGTTAAGGTTGAATTGTCAATCATTTTATGAACTTCTTTTGTCAGTTAAGGTTGAGTTGTCAATCATTTTATGAACTTCTTTTGTTAGTTAAGGTTGAGTTGTCAATCATTTTATGAGCTTCTTTTGTTAGTTAAGGTTGAGTTGTCAATCATTTTATGAACTTCTTTTGTTAGTTAAGGTTGAGTTGTCAATCATTTTATGAACTTCTTTTGTTAGTTAAGGTTGAGTTGTCAATCATTTTATGAGCTTCTTTTGTTAGTTAAGGTTGAGTTGTCAATCATTTTATGAGCTTCTTTTGTTAGTTAAGGTTGAGTTGTCAATCATTTTATGAGCTTCTTTTGTTAGTTAAGGTTGAGTTGTCAATCATTTTATGAACTTCTTTTGTTAGTTAAGGTTGAGTTGTCAATCATTTTATGAACTTCTTTTGTTAGTTAAGGTTGAGCTGTCAATCATTTTATGAGCTTCTTTTGTTAATTAAGGTTGAGTTGTCAATCATTTTATGAACTTCTTTTGTTAGTTAAGGTTGAGTTGTCAATCATTTTATGAACTTCTTTTGTCAGTTAAGGTTGAGTTGTCAATCATTTTATGAACTTCTTTTGTCAGTTAAGGTTGAGTTGTCAATCATTTTATGAACTTCTTTTGTTAGTTAAGGTTGAGTTGTCAATCATTTTATGAGCTTCTTTTGTTAGTTAAGGTTGAGTTGTCAATCATTTTATGAACTTCTTTTGTTAGTTAAGGTTGAGTTGTCAATCATTTTATGAACTTCTTTTGTTAGTTAAGGTTGAGTTGTCAATCATTTTATGAGCTTCTT
Organism: Candelabrum cocksii; assembly: GCA_963930725.1. NCBI lineage: Eukaryota > Metazoa > Cnidaria > Hydrozoa > Anthoathecata > Candelabridae > Candelabrum > Candelabrum cocksii. The sequence continues at coordinate 737,377 of OZ005677.1, read as the reverse complement.
TTGTTAGTTAAGGTTGAGTTGTCAATCATTTTATGAGCTTCTTTTGTTAGTTAAGGTTGAGTTGTCAATCATTTTATGAACTTCTTTTGTTAGTTAAGGTTGAGTTGTCAATCATTTTATGAACTTCTTTTGTTAGTTAAGGTTGAGTTGTCAATCATTTTATGAACTTCTTTTGTTAGTTAAGGTTGAGTTGTCAATCATTTTATGAACTTCTTTTGTCAGTTAAGGTTGAGTTGTCAATCATTTTATGAACTTCTTTTGTTAGTTAAGGTTGAGTTGTCAATCATTTTATGAGCTTCTTTTGTTAGTTAAGGTTGAGTTGTCAATCATTTTATGAACTTCTTTTGTTAGTTAAGGTTGAGTTGTCAATCATTTTATGAACTTCTTTTGTTAGTTAAGGTTGAGTTGTCAATCATTTTATGAGCTTCTTTTGTTAGTTAAGGTTGAGTTGTCAATCATTTTATGAGCTTCTTTTGTTAGTTAAGGTTGAGTTGTCAATCATTTTATGAGCTTCTTTTGTTAGTTAAGGTTGAGTTGTCAATCATTTTATGAACTTCTTTTGTTAGTTAAGGTTGAGTTGTCAATCATTTTATGAGCTTCTTTTGTTAGTTAAGGTTGAGTTGTCAATCATTTTATGAGCTTTTTTTGTTAGTTAAGGTTGAGTTGTCAATCATTTTATGAGCTTCTTTTGTTAGTTAAGGTTGAGTTGTCAATCATTTTATGAACTTCTTTTGTTAGTTAAGGTTGAGTTGTCAATCATTTTATGAACTTCTTTTGTTAGGAATGGCCGTTAGGGAATTGTTTAAGTTTTACATTGATATCTCGCAAGGGGTCTATTATATATTATATAAACCCACAAGAAGATTATCTGTGCAAATTGCACGCATCACCCTTAAATAATCACCTCAGCCTGTCTTTGCGTGTTTTCAGCAGTCACAGTTAGTAAGAAAATAAAAAAATTGCTTGATTTCAACCATGACCAAAAACATATATCAACAACTAAACAAAAATTTGTAGCTAGCTTTTTTAACCTCTTGGAATGCTACATTTTTGTCTTTTTTTTTATTTTGATTGACAAATTTTTTGTGTTCATTTAACAAAGTTAACCAATCAAACAGCTTTCCTTGGTCATACGTTGTTTTGTGTTTTATAAGATTTTTGTTAGCGCTTTCCTTTTAATTTGTGTGATTTTTGTTGAGTTTGAAGAAATCTTAGATCAGTGATATAGAAGGATTGTTACTTGTTCAGAGGTCAAGACGAAATGAAGCAATGGATGGACTGTATCAATGTTGCTGCCGCCATGTTGTCTTCGCCTCCTTTGCCTGCCCCAGTTAGCTCATCGTAAGTTTTGCACTATTGACATTGTAAAATGTCTTTTATGTTGCGAGATGAAGGAAAAAGGGAAGGGCCGCATGGGCCTAACTAGTTTGTTTGTTTGTTTGTTTTTAAAGAGGCTCACAGAACACTCATTAAGCATTATCATGAAGACCTTGACCCTGAGTGTTAGTGTATTTAATTGCTCCCATTTGTGCTACGGTTATTTTTGATGAAATACAATGTTTTTTATTTATAATCGCTCACTAAACAACTTTATGATAGCATGGTCTCGAGCCCAGAACCTTTTGGTTAAGAGTCGAACACCATTTCCATTGTGCTATCGCCGGATATATAGTTGACTGTTATTTCAAGCAAAAATGAGGAATTTTTTATTCGTCCCTTGCAAATTAGAGTCTAAATAGACACTAAATTTTCATCTAATTTTGACTACTTGACAAAACGTAATTAGTTTATTGTTTTCCTTTTTTTGCATTTATTTTTTATTGTAAATTGGATTGTTTGTTTAGGGTTTTTTTATTTGTTTTATTTATTTGTTTTGTTTTATTTATTTATTTTCTGACTGTTATTTTAGTATGAGATTTCAAAGACCAGTCATGCCTGTGTCAAGAACAAAACTTTCCAAGGTAATGACAACAAGAATGAGAACAAGTAGTAACAAGTTTCTTCTTTTTAGTTCTTTTTATCTTCTTCCTGCTCATGTCTCCTTTTATTTTATATTTTTAAAACTTTATTTTAATGTTTTTATTTTCTTTCTTAAGTTTTTAATTTATTTTACTTTTCTATGTGAAGAAGACCTCTAAATTCCCATAAACATAAACATATTTCTAATTTTAGCTATTTTTCCTTCTATTCGCAGGACATGCAACTTGAACACCATTGCGAAAAAGTAAAAAATTTAGAAGCTGACTTAGCTCTCCACATTGAGTTTACTCCTGACACATATAACAAACATTATCAGGTTGGCTTTCTTTCAAAGTATTTCACAAAAATTTAACTCAACATGGAAAATGTTGGTTAATTTGATATCATTTTGAAATGGTCTGCTGCCCTCACTGTGAAGCAAAAAGAACAATGTTTTACAAAGAATTCTAAACTTATATATTATGCAAATTAAATATATTTTTTATAGGACTGGGAGAATAAACTGGACTACACTGAATTTGAGGTAAACAAATCTACAAATATCTGCGGGCCACATAACATCTTTGACCTCATGGACATAAGCACCCATGCCCTTTATGCGCAGCTGCTTAAAGACAGAGTTTAAAATGCAAAGTTGGTATCTTGCATGGGTTAACTCGCCACTGTTTTTCCTCTTACCGGGGTTGGCATTAGGAAGGGCATCCAGCTGTAAAAACATCTGCTTCAATAAACCATCAGATGATTAAACCTACAGAATTGTGGGGAATATCATCTTTTGGTGATGCGCAACCCACTCTGAGTGGAAACGTCACGTAAAAACAGATTATGATTTCTGTTTCGTGGAATACACTTATGATTATGGTTTATTTGTTTTCTTTGATTTCATTTAATTTAATTTATTTTAATTCTACATTTTACTTTGTATTTAAATATTTGTGTATCGTTTACATCAGATCAAGCGTTTCAAAGCGTACTCTACTGTTCTCACTTCGGATCGACTTGAAGAAACCCGCAAGAAATTGCTCTCCTCTCTCTCCCCTGCCACCGCCTCCACCCTGCAGCCAGCGCCGCAAATTTTACGTCTTCGTAGCAGTTCCATGCACAGTCTCTCGCGTACGGGACATAGCCCGGCAGCCCAAAGACGTCTGTTGCAGCACCAACGAGATAGCTATGCAGTTGAACCAATATCACCATAGCGCATTTTCAATAGGTCAACAACAAAATTCGTAGTTGATGTATTCTGTACCGTCATCTGGTAGTGCATTCAACAGTGTAGTTATTAAACAAAATTGAAAACACTTAACTAACCCTGCTAATCACTAGTGATGAACAATAATCCACTAAACAAGTCTTAGCTGTGGAACCTCGTTTGCGGTCACGCAGATAAACAGCAATTGAGCAATGCAAGTTTCCGCAATAGTGTGCTGACGAAAATGTCAACTAGTTTTCTTTCGTAGTTTATAGTTTTTATATTTTAATATACAATTTTAGCTCAAGTATGTTATCATAAAACGATCATAAAGACTTTTTGAGAATCAACCAATGCCGTTCGTTGATTGCTTTAGCTCTTGTAATTGAGAGTGTGTATGTATGTCCAGAGAAGGCCTAGCAAGCTCTCTTTTGACATATACTGGGTTTTGCGAAACCCGATTCTCTTACTTATATGAGACAGAGAGGTTGAAAGTTAAAAGTCAATCTGCGGAAACCGAATTGATTTTCAATAATAAAAATAATAAGAAAGCTTTTTTCTAATCGTGTTTTTGTGTTCATTTTTTTATTGAGTTCTTGAGCATTTTTTATGTTTTAATTATTTTTTATTGCAATTTTATTTAACCAGTATTAATCAACAATAATTTATTTGAGAAGGAGGAACTTGTCTTTGCTTCCATGAATGAGAATCAGAGTTAAGGAGCGTCGTGATGTGTAGTATTTGCTTCAAAATTGATAAATTTCAAAAATTGAGACGTTAAAACCTTTTTTATCAATGAAAGTTTCTGACCTTCAAATGATTAAATTTAAACTCAATTTCTTCTTCAAATTTCATGATCCTCTAAAGAACAAAGAAAACATTAAAACAAGTCCGATTTCTGTTGTTCCTAGCTATATTCATATCTCTTTTTTAGCAATTTTTTATCGTAGTTTTGATTCTTCTCCATTCTTCTTCAAGCTATTGTGTATATAAATACAAGATATTATTTTTTGCAAGTTATAGAAAATTATATGTATATATATATTCTAATTTGTAAACTGTTGCTGTAATTATTCTAATTTATACACTAATTATGATAATTCATGTTGACAGACACCCTGTTTTCTAAAAACTCCTTCAATGAGTGGTATCTAATTATTCTAATTTATACGCTAATTATGATAATTCATGTTGACAGAACCTTTTCTGTTTTCTAAAAACTCCTACAATGAGTGGTATCTAATTTACTTGCCTATCACCCATCATCTATTGTTTTTATTCCCTCTGTTTGATGAAGAAACAAGCAATTTTATGGAATGCATGGAAGCTATTGATGTTAAATATGTTAAATTATTTCCCATGATGCAATATTCATCAATTTTTGTGCAAGCAATTCGACTGAACAGTATAATTTCAAACTTAACTCAAGAGAAGCAAAAACAACATCAACAAAGCGAATGATCTGATGAATTGAGAAATTTTTGTTTTAACATAAGTAAGCTCCTGGTTACGAAGAAGAAGTCGCTAATAAATATGGCAGATAAGTAATCAACAGGTTTTAGCTAACACTCTGAAACGATGAAATTAATTCATTTTTTAATTGTAAATCTAACAAATATTTCTTTCATACATGTTTGATGTTATCTTTGGTTTTTGCAGGATAAGTAAAAATGTTGGCTCCTGTGTTTTCGTTGAAGCTACATCATAAGATGTTCCCTCGAATGGTGGCCGTGGGGAAGTTTGATGGAAAGCACCCATGTTTGACTGCCGCGACAACCGCTAATAAGGTTAGTCATTGACAACATTTTTAGAGTTTTCATCATATTTTATTTGCAATATATTTTTTACCTTGAAACCTTTTGATATCGGTAAGCTTTCTCTCAGTACATCTAGAGTTTTAATTACCAATTTAGTAACTTGCGTGGGTTAACATTGCTCCTCTTCTATTGTGGTTGATGTTCGGTGAACCACCAATAAACCATCAGTTGATTACAAACCATTGGGGTCATTCCATATAAAATCATCCAGAGGGGTAAACTTTAAAAACCATATATACAGCATTGAGGATTTAAAGTTAGGCAACAAGCTAAAGATTACCAGAAGGCATGCACCTAAAAGGTGAATTTGGCAATAAAACGGCAGAGTACAACCAATGCAGCTCTCTAAATTAGACATAAAAGACAACAATTACGTTACTGTAAAAGCTTGTAGTAGGAACATAACGCCACTCCAGTGTACATTGAAGAGCAATCATAGCATTTACGCCAGGCTTTCAACCTACAAAGGTCGCCTACCTACCACATGATATTTACGACTTTTTAACAGGCTTTGTGACTTATTGCATGTAAGTTGCCTAATTTGACCATACTATCCTCCATTAGTATGGTGATGAACGCCGACAAAGCACAAACAAAGCAAGTCTGCACTTCTGCTCTTACAGACGGAACATACATAAACACAGTCAATATTACACACAGTAATTATTCTCAACAAAATGTTATTGTTTAGGCTTCAGGTGCGTGCGGTTTGTGTTATTTAAAAAATACATTCAGGTCTTGTGTTTTTTAAACAAAATAGAATAAGCAAACAATTTACAATTTTATATTAAAAATATTTAACCTTCGTTGGTGAGACTTTTAGAGTCCTAAAAAAGAATATATTTGACTTGAAACGTTCAAACTGTGATCATTGAAATGACACCATGATTCTATGTACTATTGTTAAACCGCATGGGATTTTTCTTTACATCAGTCTGGAAGACCAACAATGAAGGCTGAAGAGGTCTTTAGCGTATACCGCGGTACCAATGTACGGCCGCTATAATAAAGCCTGATCGGTAAAGAAAAGAGCAGGAAGAATTTTCTACGACAGCATTTTTTCTGCAGTAATTCATTACTCCATCGGCAGTTACGACGACAATGCCAAATGCCACCGTGAATTCAGAGAGCAGCCAATGTCTTCATGAGTTAACTTCAAAGCAGAGAATGTTAATGAGTGCTTTAAAGAAATAGAATTTCCCATCTAAATGCTTGTATCATTACATGTGGATGGACAAAACGCAAGGAGGCTGAAGGAAGGCCACGATTAACAAAATTCAATTGAAACATTTAGATCCTAACTTTAAAAATGTTTTCAATGTTTTCCACTCGCTTCAATTTGCCGTGTTGACCACGGTTTTACGCCGGAATTTCATGGTCAACAGTTAAACAGTTTCTTGGCTTTTTTAAGTTATAGTGAGTGTGACCTTCAAAACGCATGGCAGAAATCAATATAGAAACAAAAGCTCATAATGTTGCCTAACTCAAATTGTTTATTACATATATAATAAAAATACAAAAAAAATTAGAAAAAGAAGAAAAACAAATTACAAAGTTATCTGGTTGGTGTCACTCCAAGGCAATGTTGTTCAATATAGTAATTATATAGATTAATAGAGAATTAAATACTATTAACTAAAAATAAAGAAACTGAATACCAATAAATCTGAAACCAAAACACTACTGAAATCTTTCCAAACTCATTTGTTTCGATCTCACTTGATATTTTGTAGCCAGAATAGCAACTGTGAAGCGCAAAGTTTTTTTGGGTTGCACATTCAAATCCTCCAGTTTTTGCAGACTTGGGTAGCATTTCGATGTGATAAATGTTTTATGGAGTGGACTTTAACAGTTACACCCAATGCACTTATGAGATAGACACCTTTGTTTACGTCTGTTGCTTTTTTTGAGTTTGTCCTGTACACGTTTTAATTGCTGTTTGTTTTGTTTGTCTTTTTATTGAAGCTTCCAGAACGCTCATTAAGCATTATCATAAAGACCTCGAACAGGAGTTTTAGTGTATTTAATTGCTTCCATTTGTGCTACGGTTCTTTTTGATGAAATACAGCGTTATTTACTTATAACCACTCACTAAAACTTTGTGATAGCATGGTCTCGAACGCCAGAACCTTACTCAATATTTTTAAATTAAAACTTTTTTGTTTGTTTGACATTCAAGGTGTTCATACACAGCCCACATAACAGACACCAGCAGACAGGGGGGAGGATCGAGGCACAAGAAAATGTCGCCGCAGGTATCAATCTGCTCAGTATCAATCAACAAGTGAGCGCGATTGCTTGTGGTTCCCTTGACGACAGCCAGAGAGACGTTTTGTTTGTTGGCACGCCAACTAATCTGCTCGCTTACGATATCGAGAATAATTCTGATCTATTCTACAAAGATGTGAGTTTGTCGTCGAAACACTTACGATTTAAATGTCAAAGAACTAATATCTCTTAAAATCATTTTGTTCCAACCAAATACGATAATATTTCAAGAAATTAGCATTTCTCCAGTAAAACCATCCACGACAGACATGGTTTTAAGTACAACAAAATAAATGAAACTTCCGTAAATTATGTTTTTTTTATTAATTTTTTTTTGTTTACCATTGATTTATTTAGTTACCAGATGGTGTGAACTCGTTGATTGTTGGTAACATTGGTATGAACACCACTCCGCTGGTCTTGGCAGGCGGGAATTGCTCAATACAAGGTTTTGATACTCACGGTAGCGACGAATTTTGGACTGTAAGATTTTGTCGTTCATTTTAGTGTAAAATATATCTGTTTTTATGTTTTATAAGATAGAAAAGATGCTACAGATTAGAAAGGCTCAAGAGCAGCTTATAGTGAAATGAAGGTTTTAAGATTTTAAACAATAGCAATGGTATAACAATGATACTATATTATGAGATTTTAAAGAAAGTTTTCTAAGTATTGTTGAATCACAAGAAAGAATTTCCTAAAAGTTTTATATTTTTACTTCGATAAAAAACACATGAATTTTACTTCAGATTATCTACAACCAAATTTGTTCTCAGGATTCCAGTGGTGTATACTTAGTTTTTTGCCACTTGTCTCGTCAGACAGTTCGTAACATGTCTACTAAGTTTTTCACTCATCCGCAAAAAATATTGACTGTCCGACGCGACAAAATATTACTAACAATTTTACGAAGTTTTTACGCGATGTTCAATTATATAGTCCATTCGCCATTTACGGGGTTTTAAAAAATTGATTTTCAATTATAATTACTCTATTTTATATATATCTTATATCCTTTTGATTACTTCTTTCACTGAATCTTTTAATTGAAGATTGCATATTTATACTAAACATGGTCATGTGCAGTGGATTCAGAACAATGGATTGCGTAAGAAGGAGTCTAAAAATACTTTATTTTATTAAATTACCCACGCGGGAAATAGTTGAAATAAAAAAATATTGAATAAAAATATTTTAATGACATTATGACAGTTGACACATTCATTGGCATCAAAGTCATTGCATTGTATTTCTTCCTTGTTTCATTCTTTGACAGTCGTGGGATTAAAAATCCTTATGATGCCCGCCCAAGGGTTGGTGCCCCAATGAAATTATCCCATCCGTCAAGAGAACATATAGTAACCAACTAAGTTTAAGTTGTTTGTTCCTACGCCACTCTGCTCACAGACACACAAGGACAAAAAATAAAACAAAAGTTTCAACAACATGTTTTTGATTAATTACTTTATGCAGTAATTAATAAACAAATTCTGACTTTATGGGGTTGTTTTTATAATTTTCAATCAGTTATTATGATGAAGTACTAATGTCCAATTCTTGTTGCGATCGCCGTTTCATATATCGTTGGCAACAGTCTATTCACAACTTTATTTTTTCATCGTATTTAAATAGTCGGGGAAAAAATGCACATTTATAAATATTATTTAAAAAATTACAGACCCATCGGACAGTTGGGATGTTACAGAATCAATTTTGCAGTTGTCCGCAAAAAAAATCGCTTGTCCCGTATCGTATCGTATCGTTGGGCGACCACAAATAGTATTCAAACTATTTGGATTCTAATTTCTTTCCTCCTTTTGAGTTTAATTATGTTAATATTTATTATATTCAATTGTCTTTTCAATCAAATTATTTAATTAATGCACCTTAACATAATGCTTGGAACTTTCGATTTCTCATCCAGAAAGTTCAAGTTCATTTTGTACCCAACCATTCTTCGCAACTACATTTTTTTGTCCAGTCACAATCTTTAATAAATAAATTAAACAGTGAACAGTTCATCTGACTTTTGTTAGTTAGACTGAAGATCAAGATTATAAGTAGTATTTGTTAAGGCTGAGAGGGGTACACGATAAATGAACAAAGCGTATTGCAAGAGTTTTCCAAGAATATGAGATTTACAGAAGGTAAAAGTCCTGCGCGATGGCAGCATACAATCTCCAATTTTTATGAATGTCTAAACAAAATAATAAGAAGTAGTTAAACACAAAGTATTGATTTTTCAAAAATGGATAGCGAGGTGTAAACGCGTCGCTTTCTTCAGGTCACTGGAGACAATGTTTGTTCAATGGCGCTCGTAGATTTCAATGGAGATGGATACTCTGAGGTACGCCTTTGTGATGGATTCTTGTGATGTTTTATAGACCTGAAAGGATTACATCCAAGTTGTTGTTTCTTTAATGATATGTGATTGATTTGCTTAAATGATTTATCATTTTTTGTTGAAACGCTTGGTTATTTGCATTTCTAATGTTCAGCTTTACTCCTACCTAATCTTTTAATTATGCCCTGCAGCTCCTGGTCGGCTCAGAAGATTATGATATAAGGGTGTTCAAAGACGATGAAATAATTGCGGAAATGACCGAGACTGAAGTGAGTTGATTACTCTTTTTTAACTAGTATTTTTTCCTATAATTGATTCGACGGAACGATCATTCTTCTATCTCTGTTTGAAAGGTTACAGGATATTCAAAGAAACCTAATCTCTTATGGAACTGGCATGACATTCAAGTCAATCATCTATATAACATGTATATATGTGATGCAGATATCAGCAACTATTAACGGTTGTTAAATTCATTTAGGTTAGCATAAGTTAAAATATGGTTCAGCATTTATTGAATATTTTTGACACTTCAAAAATCGCAATGTTACTGATCTCAACCGCCATCTTTTTTATAGTCTGTCACCTCTTTGCATCACTTATATGACAGTAAGTTTGCGTATGCTCTGGCTAACGGAACTGTCGGTATCTACGAGAAGAGTGCACGGTTTTGGAGAATCAAGGTAAAATATATGGAGTAGCTTGCCTTGATTTGTTTTTTAACGAGGCTCGCAGAATGCTAAGCATTATCATGAAGACCTCAACCCGGAGTTTTAGTGTATTTAATTGCTCCCATTTGTGCTACAGTTATTTTTGATGAAATACAGCGTTGTTTATTTATAACCGCTCACTAAACAACTTTGTGATAGCATGGTCTCGAACCCAGAACCTTTCGGTTAAGAGCTGAACGCCTTACCATTGTATATATAATTGTATCTAGCCTATATCAGTTATCTGGGTAGTGGGTAAATAGCACTTTAAATATCTTTCTGTGTTTAAAATTTAAGGAAAATCGGAGAGGTTGAATTTCATGACTGTGTGAATTGACACGGAATGGTCCATTTAATTTATTTATTTAATTTATTAATTTAATGGTAGCTTTGAAATTAAACAACACTGTTAAAACGGCTACAGATAAATTTAGACTTTAACTGTGAAAAAATTTCTTTCTTTTTAATTAATGTTAATAATTAATATAATTTTTATAATACTTGAATAATTAATCTTATTTTGCAGTCAAAGAACCAGGCAGTGACCATCCACAGTTTCGATTTGAACGAGGATGGTGTGCCAGAGCTTGTGACAGGATGGTCGAATGGCAAGGTACAGATATGTTGTTGTTTAAGCTTTTTCTTCTTCTTTTTTTTTGCGTCTAGTATGATTTTTCCAAAGACACCCTATAATATCATTGTTTAACGTTTGCTCAACTTCTTTGGTGTTTTTTTTTCAAATATGAGATTAATTCAAACACCTTATTTTTGCTGTTGCAAAGAGGAAGCAAACAAAGATTATCTGCCAAATCTTTCTATTTATGCTAATAACAATATGTCAAAAATTAAGTTCAGAAAAGGGGAAGTTACATTTTCACCTCTTAGGTCGATGCACGTAGCGATCGAGCCGGTGAGGTTGTGTTCAAGGAAACGTTGTCGTCTGCGGTGGCAGGCATATTAAATGCGGATTACAGAATGGACGGCAAAGAACAACTAATCCTCTGCTCGATGGACGGAGAAGGTAAAACGGGTTGAAGAGAAGACCTTTTTATTTACTCCTTGAATGAAATACTGCTCCTCCTGTCAATATTTCTTGAACTTCTGAGCTTTAAGACTTGTTAAAGCATTGGGTACTGTACGCAGATATTTACCCAATGTTTTGATAAAAGCACGGAATATATTGATTTGATTTTATTTGATTTGTTAATGTTCTTCCACTCGAAAACCTTATTGCTGCAAAATTTTTAACAGTCGTTCACAAAAGAAAGGACCTAATCTAATGGGCAATAAAGTTGGAATTGGAAGCTTTTATTCAGTATTCTTTATGAAGTAACACTTGCTGAAATTCCAATTTCTTATTTTTTTAAATGTTTTTTCCTGAAGTCAAAGGTTATGTTCCTGAAACATCCGAGAGTCGCAATCCAGTTGTTGATCTCTCCGTCCACCAAAACACAGTGCGAGAGCTGATAGAGAAGAAGCAAGTACTCATGTTGGAGATCGAGAACTACAGCAAGAACAGTCAAGTATGTTTGTACCCGTTGTTGTGCTTTTGGATATTTTTAAGAAATTATCTAAACAAACAAATGAAAATGGTTAAGATTATCTGCATGTAATGATATATAGGTTTAAAAAACAATTAATCTTAGGTTTTAAGGAGCTCTGTGCATTTGGACATAATGTAGATGTTTGTATACACAATTAGGGATATATAACTTATGAAACGAATATCGTTAATTTATTTTCCATTATCAATAGGTTGCGTGAATATCTGTAACGTGATTGGCTAATCACGAGGAAATATATATCATATTTCGGAGTGCAAAACTCAATATTTTTTCTTGATTGGCTAAAAAGGAATGCAAAATTCAATATTCACCTAATACTCGCCTTTCCAATGGTTTCCTGTCTTTCAAAATGGTTAAAATCTTTCCTGAAAAAATGAACAATACGTTGCCATTTGATTCTAAAAACCTAGAAAAAACTCAATTCACACAGAAAGTTTTCTTTGAGTGGATGTTTTGTAGAAGCGATTTACACTCGGAAAATATCAATGCTACTTAATAACAAATCTGGCGGCATATGCTAATCGCCTAATAACAATTACTTAAATCCATTTGAAAATACAAAGAAAGTTGGTTAAGATGATGTTTCAAAGGCGACTACCTGTTACATAATGGGGTTAGGAACTTTTTTTGATATGTTGTATAGAATGGAGAGAAGTTGAAGGAGGAGGGAAGCTCTATGTTGAATAGCATACCAGCCAACACTCAGCTTCAGACTTCCCTGCATTTGGAGGCCGGGGATGAGGGCAGCCCGGCGTATGTTGAGTTGACACTTCGTACAACGAACGAGACCTTCATTAAAACAGTCATGCTGTTCGCTGAGGGTAAGAACTCTTTTTTCTTATATACAATTTAAGTAAAATGCACTCATTACTACTTTATCATCATTTCTTCTAAGACAAAGAATCATCAACTCGTATTTTTGTGTTTTTATATAAACAAATACCCGTTGCAGGAAATCAAGAAATCTGTCAAGTATTTAATTTCAAAGAATATAGTATTTAGCAATCTATAAAATCTTTACTTCTAAGACAAAGGATAAATATATTATAATTGAACCAATCAAATGGCTACACATGTGTTTTATTTTAATCATTGCTTTTCTTCCCTTTTTTGGGAGGGGTCTGTGTGGGAAGGTGAAATCGAAAAATAAAGGGAGTGATACGAACAACGATATTAGCAATAAGACCCGCATGTAAAATGCTCAGAATAACTTTGTCAGCTCGCCAGAAGACTTTTTATATGAATAAATACCTGTTGTTGTGTACTATTTATGACTGAAAATTGCGCTTCTTAATTATAGTATAATCGTATAAAATTCACAACAACATTGGAAACAACATTTCGTAATTATTGTTTTGTTTTTCTTGTAAATGTTTAAAAGTACAAAAATATGAAAATGACTGAATTGCTTTCCAAATGAGTCCTGTTTAAGAGTGAAATCATTAAAATTAGTGAAGAGTTAGTAACTTAAAGATAAAATATGCAAAAAGAAAACCTACTATCTGAAAGTTGAGGGACAGTAGAATTTATATAATAATATAGCCCCCCCCCCCTTGTTGTTGTATATCCATGTTACTTGCACACAAAACGACATGAAATTTTGTGGAAACATAATGAAAGTACTTTGGAAGTAAGGCTATGATCAGAGTGTGTTTGCGTTTGTTGTGGAATTTGTCTCTTTCCTGTTTCTTTGCTTCCATCTAATGAGTCGATATATTATTATAATATTATATTATTTATTTATATAATTTGGGAAATAACCCAAATGACCCGCATACCCCATATTACATTAAATAATTAAAAATTTGCAAATTTATCTGTTTTTATAAATTATTTTGTTGGCTTGTTTGATTGTGGAGAAAAGAACCAACTGCATACATCACTCGAAAGAATTTATTACAACTGATAATAATAATAATAATAATAATAATAATAATAATAATAATTATAATAATAATAATAATAATAATAATAATAATAATAATAATAATAATAATAATAATAATAATAATAATAATAATAATAATAATAATAATAATAATAATAATAATAATAATAATAATAATAATAATAATAATAATAATAATAATAATAATAATAATAATAATAATAATAATAATAATAATAATAATAATAATAATAATAATAATAATAATAATAATAATAATAATAATAATAATAATAATAATAATAATAGAATATCTTTATAGATTTAAAAAATTTGCTGCCACAAATTTATATAGTTAATATTTTGTAAAGAATATTTTGTAGACAGTAGTTATCCTCTAGCATTTTAGTCTAATCCTTGCTTCAAGTGACTTTAATTCGAATATACATATAGCGGTCAATTTTACCGGTTGCTATAGGTTACGTTAAGACTATGATTTGTTAAGATCTTTTTTCAATGTCATTAATGGAGGAGTACACAGCCTTAATTGTAGAAAAATTCAATTTTCTTCTTTAGGTATCTTCGAGGGAGAGAGCTTTGTTGTTCACCCTCCACTTGGGGAGCTCTCAAGCATCCAGAATATACCCATCTACCCTCCCAAAGACATGGTAACGAATGTGCATATTAAAGCTCTGATTGGACATCGAAACAGGTGGGAATACCATCATTAATGGGATGGGGTTCATTGTCATAATAACAGAAAGCTAACAACGCATTTCTGAAAAACTTCTTTCAATTGATTTTCTTGTTTAGTAAACAATTCCATGTATACGAGTTATCAAGAGAGTTGAAACGGTAAGTTTTATGGCATCAGAGTTTTACTTGGCGATATTCATTAGTTTGTGTTATGATAGATTGTTACTCACAGGTTGAGTTGTCAATCATCTTATGACATTCTTTTGTTAGTTAAGGTTGAGCTGTCAATCATCTTATGACATTCTTTTGTTAGTTAAGGTTGAGTTGTCAATCATTTTATGAACATCTTTGTTAGGAATGGGTGTTAGGGTATCTATGGGGTATGTATTGATAGGGGTCTATTCCAAAGGGCTTCCATCGTCGTCATCTATTTAAATGAAAAATGTTGTTTACTGAAATTTACTTCAATTATCCTCACAAAAGTTCAAATTGGTGCCTAGCCTTTATGTGTGTGTAGAAGCTGTTTTGAAACATCTTTTAGAAACACACTGTTGTTTTACTTACATTATATTACTAGCAGATACCCAAACTCATTTTTGGGCGCTAACGACTGGTAAGTAGGGGGGTGGGGGGGGGGAGAAATTAAGTAAAAACAATATTTTTTAAGTTAAACAAAAGTTTGACAAACAAAAACAACTAAGTTGCTTTTGCAGCCCGAAGGTACCTAATTGAGTTGTTTTCACTGCTTCGCATCCAATAGTCTGTTTCATTGATTAACATATTACTTAAATTTCTTCTTCTTCAGTTATTCATTGTACGAACTTTGCGGGGATAAATACGCGCAGCCGAAATCACATGTCACGTTTGAAGTTTCAGAGCGAATGAACAGGGTAACTTATAGATCTGTCAACCTGTCTATACTATAACACTTTTCTTACGGTAATTCTTCCAATACGCTCAACTTTCAATAAACGCATATTTATTTTAACGCCCAACTATCTCAAAGGCTCAACTTTCAATAAACGCCCAACTATCTTAAATGCTCAACTTTCAATAAACGCCCATCTATTTTAACGCCCAACTATCTCAAAGGCTCAACTTTCAATAAATGCCCAACTATCTTAAATGAAGTTCTGACCACTAAGTCTCCACCAGCCGAATTCCTCAAGAACAAGCTCATTGCGCTGCCGAAGAAGGGTGACCTATCCTCCTACGACAACTACAGAGGCATCACCCTAATGTCTTGTACCGCCAAACTCTTCAATCGCGTGATTTTGAACCGCATCCAAGACCCAGTGGAGAAACTTCTGCGCCCAAACCAAAACGGCTTCCGTCCATCTAGGAGCACTCTCGAGCCAATTCTGGCGCTACGTAGATTGATCGAAGAGATATCGGCAAAGAAGAACTTGTCGTTGTGCAGCGTGTTTGTAGACTTTCGGAAGGCTTTTGACTCCGTCTCACGCGAACGGTTGTTTCTCATCCTATCTGCGTACGGCATTCCTGATCCTCTCATTGCTGCGATGAAGTGCCTCTACGACGGTTCTACCAGCTTTGTTAGCACTGTTGATGGTGACTCAGACCCATTCCTTGTCACCACTGGTGTGTTGCAGGGTGACACACTCGCGCCATTCCTTTTCATCATCGTCTTGGACTATGTGCTCCGCATGTCAATGGAACCTGTGTTAGGACTGCAGACGAGGGCCAGACAGAGCCAACGACACCCTGCAAAGACATTGACTGACCTAGATTATGCGGACGACCTTGCACTGTTAGCATCCACCGTCGTGAATGCGCAAAAACTTCTCACAAACCTGGAAGAATATGTGTTGGCACTGCTGCTGCCTCAGGAATCCCTGTTCGGATAAGAAAAGGAGAAATCGACCAAGTTGATGACTTCTGCTACCTGGGATCATATGTGAGAACAAGCGAACGGGACATCAAGGCTAGGAAAGCACTTGCGTGGACTGCAGCTGACAAGATGTGGCGTATTTGGAAGTCCACAATGATAACTCGCGAACTGAAGATACGCCTATTCAAGTCAACTATTGAAGCAGTCCTGCTGTACGACTCACCTTGTTGGTCACTTACAGCTAAGCAGAACAAGTCACTGGATGGCACGTACACACGCCTATTGCGGAAGGTGACAGACACACATTACAGCGTGCATGTAACTAACCAAAACCTCTACGGAAGCCTTCCCCGCGTCAGTGATATCCTCTTAGAGAGAAGGCTACGGTTTGCTGGGCATTGTGCGCGTCGCATAGATCAGCCGGTGAGTGGGCTTGTTCTCTAGCAGCCAGTTGGAACTTTTGTCCGAGGTGGACATGCGCGCATAACGTTTCCATGCTTGATCGAGATGGTTGGAAGTTGAGAATTCGGGCAGCGGTCGGTGTCGTTTAACAACGCGCAGAACAATGAATGAATGAATCTTAAATGCTCAACTTCCAATAAACGCCCAACTATCTTAAATGCTCAACTTCCAATAAACGCCCATCTATTTTAACGCCCAACTATCTTAAATGCTCAACTTCTAATAAACGCCCATCTATTTTAACGCCCAACTATCTTAAATGATCAACTTCTAATAAACGCCCATCTATTTTAACGCCCAACTATCTTAAAGGCTTTACTTCCAATAAACGCCCAACTATCTCAAAGGCTCAACTTTTAATAAACGCCCATCTATTTTAACGCCCAACTATCTTAAAGGCTCAACTTTCAATAAACACCCATCTATTTTAACGCCCAACTATCTCAAAGGCTCAACTTTCAATAAACGCCCATCTATTTTAACGCCCAACTATCTCAAAGGCTCAACTTTTAATAAACGCCCATCTATTTTAACGCCCAACTATCTCAAAGGCTCTACTTCCAATAAACGCCCATCTATTTTAACGCCCAATTATCTCAATGGCTCAACTTTCAATAAACGCCCATCTATTTTAACGCCCAATTATCTCAATGGCTCAACTTTCAATAAACGCCCAACTATCTCAAAGGCTCAACTTTCAATAAACGCCCAACTATCTCAAAGGCTCAACTTTCAATAAACGCCCAACTATCTCAAAGGCTCAACTTTCAATAAACGCCCAACTATCTCAAAGGCTCAACTTTCAATAAACGCCCATCTATTTTAACGCCCAACTATTTCAAAGGCTCAACTTTCAATAAACGCCCATCTATTTTAACTCCCAACTATCTCAAAGGCTCAACTTTCAATAAACGCCCATCTATTTTAACGCCCAACTATTTTAAAGGCTCAACTTTCAATAAACGCCCATCTATTTTAACGCCCAACTATTTTAAAGGCTCAACTTCCAATAAACGCCCGCCTGTTTTAACGCCCAATTTTCAATAAACGCCCACCTGTTTTAACGCCCAACTTCCAATAAACGCTCGCCTGTTTTAACGCCCAACTTTCAACAATGTATTGTAAAACAACCTTTTACAATGATATTGAAGGGTGATTACAAACAGTAATTATTCGAATCGAAACCGTCTCTTTGTTGTTCTTTAAAGACAGCATACCTATCTTGTTTACATGTGTAACAAAACAAACATTGAGTAGAATAATGTTGAAACATATGTTTAAATAAGGTTTTTTGGTTTGTTGTTTTTTTATTACAGCTATTTACTGTCTGACTAGCAACATTGTAATGCGAGTCAAATTTAAAAATTAACGAACAAACTCTCGTCCAATGAGAGGAGAGGCTCTTTGTCATCCATTGTGGTCGTGGTGGTCAGTTTGTCAAATTAACGAACAAACTCTCGTCCAATGAGAGGAGAGACTCTTCGCCTTTCATTGTGGTCGTGGTGGCCAGTTTGTCAAATTAACGAACAAACTCTCGTCCAATGAGAGGAGAGACTCTTCGCCTTTCATTGTGGTCGTGGTGGCCAGTTTGTCAAATTAACGAACAAACTCTCGTCCAATGAGAGGAGAGACTCTTCGCCTTTCATTGTGGTCGTGGTGGCCAGTTTGTCAAATTAACGAACAAACTCTCGTCCAATGAGAGGAGAGACTCTTCGCCTTTCATTGTGGTCGTGGTGGTCAGTTTGTCAAATTAACGAACAAACTCTCGTCCAATGAGAGGAGAGACTCTTCGCCTTTCATTGTGGTCGTGGTGGTCAGTTTGTCAAATTAACGAACAAACTCTCATCCAATGAGAGGAGAGGCTCTTCGCCTTTCATTGTGGTCGTGGTGGCCAGTTTGTCAAATTAACGAACAAACTCTCGTCCAATGAGAGGAGAGACTCTTCGCCTTTCATTGTGGTCGTGGTGGTCAGTTTGTCAAATTAACGAACAAACTCTCATCCAATGAGAAGAGAGGCTCTTCGCCTTCCATTGTGGTTTGTCTATTATATAATTATAATAGTTTACTATTTGTAATTATTAAACGCATTATTCATATTTATCAATAGGTTGCGTGAATATCTGTAACGTGATTGGCTAATTACGAGATAATATATATCATATTTCGGAGTGCAAAACTCAATATTTTTTCTTGATTGGCTAAAAAGGAGTCCAAAATTCAATATTTTTTCTGATTGGTTAAAGCAACTATTCCCGGGATTCCTATTGGTTAAAAACAGAGTGCAAAATATGACACGTGCGAATGTTAGAATAATGTAATCGTAAAATCATTGAGTTGTGGCGACGTTCATGTTCACGCTTTCAAAGCGTGTTATATAAGATATCATATAGACCTATTGATAAAGTAGTTATCGCGAAATACTCGAAAAATATGGCATATTTTTCTTGTAACTCGCGATAACTACTACATATTTTTACCTAAATAATTTGTTTATCTTATGTAAAATGATGCTTAATAACTGACTCCACAGGTGCCTGCTGATTTCAAATATGCTATTCGTTTTGCTTAGAGATCAACCAGTGATGCGTGGACACACTCACAAACATTGATCTTTGCTTTTTTTTATATATATGTAGATACTTTAGTTTTTAAATTTCTTCAATTCTTTAGGTGGTTTTATGGGTGAATCAAAGCTTCCTGTTAAATACCGATCTGACGCCTGTTAACAATCAACTAGAAGCCAAGTTTCTCTCTGCTCGTACTCAGCTCCCTTTGCATATCTGTATGACTGAAGGTGGCCAGGTAACTTAAAGATTTAAATGTCTCTTGACTGTTGCTTCAATACATCGACGAATTTGCAAACTTATTTTTGACATTGGAATTTTTCCTTGAGAGAGTTATTTTATAACTTTTCAGTATTAAGAAGGTCTCTTTCTCGAAACATGCTGTCTATAGAGTTCTGTATTTTTTTATTTGCTTTTAGTAAACAACTTTACTTATAGTATAAATGTTTGTTTCCAGATCACCATACGTTCGGACGATATGGGTCTTGTTGGTGACGTAGTACAAAACCTCGCAAGCTTTTTAAACATCCAAGTAAGCATTCAATTATAAATTTCGTTCATTTTGTTCATTATTTCGAGAGATATATATCTACTTTCGCCTCAATCATAATGTTTTTTATATATATATTGATTTGTGGTTTTAAATTATACTTTTATTCTTATGATATAACAGGTCCTCTTATGATAGCAGCATTTGTATTTTTGTTGGCAAGAGTCAACCTGTATAAATAAAGTTTTTAATAATAATAAGTGTTTCCATCCCTCTCTAACGTCACTCTAACGTCACATTTACGTCACACTACCGTCACTCTAATGTCACACTGACGTCAAACTAACGCCACTCTAACATCACACTGACGTCACACTACCGTCACTCTAACATCACACTACGGTCACACTAACGTCACAAACATGTAACTGCTTAACTGTCTTTACAATTATCTGTTGATTTCTTTGTTGTAGCAATTGCAGTGTTTGGCAGAGTTTCCTGACCATATGGATGAACTGAAATCCGTTTTGATCAAGGTCTGTAAACTTCTAAAACAACAACAACACAATTTTCCCAAAACAACAAATAATCACATTTTGTCTTTTAATAATAATCTAACGTTTTTAAAACACAATAAATTTTTCAATTTATTTATTGTTTTAGTAAGGAAATACACAGGAGAGGCAGGGCCTATGACTCAACAGAGTCCTGTGTATTGGAAGAATGATATATCATATCTTTCAATGATAGAAGATATTAATATTTGTGAATTGGATGGTGTCATTCAATAGATGAACTAGGGAAATGCTATGAATGGTTCAAGTACGAACATCCACTTCTCTTACAGGTTGATGAGTTGCATTCGATTAGTGAACGACTAACGGCGGAGATGGCTGATCACTCTAACCTCATCAGGAGTCTGGTGGTGAGAGCTGAGGATGCCAGACTCATGATTGATATGTGAGTGAATCTTCTTCTTTTCGAGTCCACAAGTACACATCAGTTGTAGTAGGTATTTATGATGGTGTCAGGATTAGTTCGACTAAGATAGCCTATCCAATGCCGCTTGTATTCATAAAATACGGAAGCTCCTAACGTGGCATAAGAGTGAATAATAATGGTAAAACGGGTTTAAAAGGTTGACAAAAGCAAGAAAACGTTACTAATACAGAAAATACAGTTGACTCGGGGAATCAGAAATCGTTCGAGTTAAGGGAAGTTCGAGTAATAGAGAGTTAGTTTTTATGACAGTTTATTAGATAATTTCCACCCAAATTGTTAGGAAATTTCCGCGAAATTGTTCGAGTTAAGGAGAGATTCGAGTTATAGAGAGTCCGCTGTATATCCATGGTTTTTTGGCGTTGCATTTCTTAAATATAAGGACGGAGTCATTGCAAACTTCGCGATCAAAAATAAGAATGTTTTAAGCGATTTAATCATCCAATCAGATGGAGTTTTAGTGATTTCTATTGTTCTCCAAACGAAATAATCGTCCAATCAGATGAAGTTTTAGTGACTTCTATTGTTCTCCAAACGAAATAATTGTCCAATCAGATGGAGTTTTAGTGATTTCTATTGTTCTCCAAACGAAATACTCGTCCAATCAGATGAAGTTTTAGTGACTTCTATTGTTCTCCAAACGAAATAATCGTCCAATCAGATGGAGTTTTAGTGATTTCTATTGTTCTCCAAACGAAATAATCGTCCAATCAGATGGAGTTTTAGTGACTTCTATTGTTCTCCAAACGAAATAATTGTCCAATCAGATGGAATTTTAGTGATTTCTATTGTTCTCCAAACGAAATACTCGTCCAATCAGATGGAGTTTTAGTAATTTCTATTGTTCTCCAAACGAAATAATCGTCCAATCGGATGGAGTTTTAGAGATTTCTATTGTTCTCCAAACGAAATAATCGTCTAATCAGATGGAGTTTTAGTGATTTCTATTGTTCTCCAAACGAATCACAATGCAAAATGTAAAACTTACTCATGAAAACATAAATTTCTTCATTTTCAAAGCGACATCTGTTTGGTACATAGTATTATTCTAAGTTACATGATGTTGTTTTAGGAAAAACATGCGCCGAAATTACATGGATCTTTTCGCGTTGAACACTGATCTCATGAACGGCTATAAAATCCGAAGTACGAACCACGAGGAGCTACTTAAATGTCTCAAAGTCGTCAATCAAACTATACAACGAGCCGGTAATCTGAGAGGTACGTTTTATAATGCGTCCTGATTTAGCAAATGCGGGTGATATTCTTGCGGGATCGCGATTTTCTTTCACGAATCAGATTTGGAAGTATCGAATTTTCTGCATTTATTAGAATCTTTCGATGTACACTAATTAGTGGTACTTTTGACTAATTTTTGGAACTTTCACTGAAGCGAAGAATTCTCAACCAATCGGTTTTCACTCTTTAGTTGGTAAACACAAAAGTCACGTGGTGTCAGCATGCAGGAACGCTATTAAAACAAATGACGTCAGCGCTTTAGTGAAGATCATCAAATACGGAACTGTGAGTGGTTGAAAGTAATTTTCATTGAAACAAGTACTCTCTTACTTCATGCTTTATCAAGACAACGAGGCGAGTTCGAACATTATGTTCGAGTTTAATTATACTCGCTTACAACTTGATTCTTTACTCGCAGTCTTAATTTATTCTCGCGTAATACGAATAATTATTCCACTTTAGTTCCTTGATTAAATCTCTTTTTATCCTCAAACTGAAATCTGTATAAAATGCTTTAATTATGAAGGAATTGAATTAATAGATTTTTAATATATTATTTATTTGTCTTTGTACATTATGTAAATATTTAAACAAAGAAGAAGAGCTTGTTTATTTATCTTTGAACCTCCCATGTACACACGTACACCAAATCACAAATTGCACGGGGTTTTCAATCGGGGTTTTCAAAAGTCAGCTACTCAAAGAACATTACATTATGCATCAACAGTCATAACGCGAAAGTAATATACCAAACTCCACGATCCAACGACTCCAATTCAAACTGCAATTACATGTAAAAGACCATTGCCTATTAGACCAAAACTGTTAAGGAACCATATATGAAGGACGTGCGCATGATTCTGACTACTTCCTCTTTCCGCACCTGTCCATTTTCTGCTACAACCCACCAAAAAGGTATATACATATACTATTTGTTCCGTACTGTGGACGTCCACTTTTGGCAGAAACCTCTCACAGTCTGTCCATGTTGTTTTTTTATAAGCATACGTTAAGCATATTCAGGCCCGGGTTTAGTGAAAAAAAGTAAGCATATAACGCAGCCAGCATAAAGGTTTTTAATTTTTTAATGTTGAAAACGATGTTTTGATCTGACGTCAGTTCGTTGTTATGACCAATAAATATGGCGGTTTTGATTTTATAACGAAATACGTTTGAAATAGTTGAAAACTATTTTTTTTAAAAAAACGTTTGACAGATCTCACAGTAGAATTTTGCATTTACCCGCTTTACATTATGGGTTGTATTTTATTTCTTAAATAAAGAAGAGTCATTATAAGCTTGAATTTTCATTTCATATGCTTATAAAAATAACAACATGTATTTGCCTCCTAGCTGATCCCTCGATTTCCCTTGAAACCGTCCAACCTATGCAAGCATGGAAAAGCGACGTTAATGATGATGATATACGATTTGATTTTATAAGCAACAGTACTCTGGTACAGTAGAAAAAATAACCAACTTGAGTACTAAAGTTTCATTCCAGCAAGCAAGTTAAAATATTGATCTTTTTGTAATTCAATAATCCATTCCACCCATAACGTTTTTCCTATTTATTTATTATTTAAGAATGAATTAGTCTTTTCTTTTAAATGAAATATACTATACTTATGAAACTATTAACATGTAACTAAAAATAAATTCGCAATTCAACTGATAAAAAAATTGTCGAGAAGAGGCAACTAAGCTTGCATAATTCCCACAAACGACGGCAATTGATATTCTCTCAAATAGCCATGTTAGTTTTTTCCTATTGGTTTTGATTGATAGGACTTCTTGTTGCAATTGTTACTTGCTATAATTTTTTTCAATAAAATATATTTTCCTAGTTTTATTTGGCATCTGTTCTTTTAGTTTTAATCCCATCATTTCTCTTTTATCAAAAACTTAAGCTACCAGTTAAAAGGGGAAACATCCTTTTTTCATTTCAAAAATCGGACAGAAAATTGACCGTTTCGAGGTTGAAAGCTTTCATTTCAGACACGATGACAAATTTGACCGTATACTCTAAAACAATAAGGACCTATTGATGTCATGTGGCAAGATAGTGGCAAGACCGCTATCAAATGCTACAAATAGAAAAATAAGTAATAACGTTGAAAATAGAAACATGTATATATACATAACATAAACCTTGTAAGAAAAGAAACTGTTTTAGGCATAAGCCAATTTGATCAAGTTAAAGAATAACTAATCTTTTGTTTCATTATCAGCACTTTCTATGATATCATTATCCTTCAATAAACAATCTATATCTTCAGGGAAAGCTTTATTCGTTTTCGTAGTTTGAATCATCATTTTCCTTCAATAAACAATCTATGTCTTCAGGGAAAGCTTCATTCGTTTTCGTAGTTTGAATCATCATTTTCCTTCAATAAACAATCTATGTCTTCAAGGAAGCTTCATTCGTTTTCGTAGTTTGAATCATCATTTTCCTTCAATAAACAATCTATGTCTTCAGGGAAAGCTTTATTTGTTTTCGTAGTTTGAATCATCATTTTCCTTCACTAAACAATCTATGTCTTCAGGGAAAGCTTCATTCGTTTTTGTAGTTTGAATCATCATTTTCCTTCAATAAACAATCTATGTCTTCAGGGAAAGCTTCATTCGTTTTCGTAGTTTGAATCATCATTTTCCTTCAATAAACAATCTATGTCTTCAAGGAAGCTTCATTCGTTTTCGTAGTTTGAATCATCATTTTCCTTTAGTAAACAATCTATGTCTTCATGGAAAGCTTCATTCGTTTTCGTAGTTTGAATCATCATTATCCTTCAGTAAACAATCTATATCTTCAGGGAAAGCTTTATTCGTTTTCGTAGTTTGAATCATCATTTTCCTTCACTAAACAATCTATGTCTTCAGGGAAAGCTTCATTCGTTTTCGTAGTTTGAATCATCATTTTCCTTCAATAAACAATCTATGTCTTCAGGGAAAGCTTCATTCGTTTTCGTAGTTTGAATCATCATTTTCCTTCAATAAACAATCTATGTCTTCAGGGAAAGCTTCATTCGTTTTCGTAGTTTGAATCATCATTTTCCTTTAGTAAACAATCTATGTCTTCATGGAAAGCTTTATTCGTTTTCGTAGTTTGAATCATCATTTTCCTTCACTAAACAATCTATGTCTTCAGGGAAAGCTTTATTCGTTTTCGTAGTTTGAATCATCATTTTTCTTCAATAAACAATCTATGTCTTCAAGGAAGCTTCATTCGTTTTCGTAGTTTGAATCATCATTTTCCTTTAGTAAACAATCTATGTCTTCAGGAAAAGCTTCATTCGTTTTCGTAGTTTGAATCATCATTTTCCTTCAATAAACAATCTATGTCTTCAGGGAAAGCTTCATTCATCCAGAAAGTTCTCCGTCTTCAGATTCCACCCATGTTCTTGAATTGAACTGACTACCGTTCGATAATTGGATCGTTTGAATTTTTTCAAATATAACAAAATATTTGGTGGGAGTAAAGCAATATCAGTGACTTTGTGCTCTTTGTCAATCTTGGTTTAAATAGTTTTTTTTAAAATACGAAAATAAAATCGGTATGTGTAGGAGATAACTTTGATGACAAAATATTGATTTTTGGCAGTTAGGGTTAGGGTCAGGGTTACAACCTAATTTCATCAAAAAGCTTTGAAAGAATAGGCATATTAACGCAGGATTTGATTTGCACGGCCTATCAAAACGCTACAAGAACAAGGAAAAGACAGAGTTTCTATTGCTTTTATTCTACTCACGACATAAAGTATTATAAGTAGTCTGAAAGGCGAAAGAGTATAACTAAAAACCTGTTGCGCGCTTGAGATAAAAGTCTAGTTTAAATACATCAGGTTCATAATCATGAATTTATCTCTTTTATAAATGTATTCTGTACAACCAATATATATACTTATTAACTCGAAATACGTTAAAATTTGATAAAATAACAATTAAATACAGCAAGTTCTCGCAAATAAAGGAAACAAATGCAAACAAATCTTTAAAGCATCAGCGTGTACAATATAGGGTGTTAGTGTTCTGAAATAATTAGTTGTCCCATCACTAACATCCACTTCTAAATAGAGTTCTCCAATCACCGTCATCCACTTCTAAATAGAGTCCTCCAATCACCGACATCCACTTCTAAATAGAGTCCTCCAATCACCGACATCCACTTCTAAATATAGTTCTCCAATCACCGTCGTCCACCTCTAAATAGAGTTCTCCAATCACCGTCGTCCACCTCTAAATAGAGTTCTCCAATCACCGAAATCCACATCTAAATATAGTTCTCCAATCACCGAAATCCACATCTAAATATAGTTCTCCAATCACCGTCGTCCACCTCTAAATAGAGTTCTCCAATCACCGAAATCCACATCTAAATATAGTTCTCCAATCACCGTCGTTCACCTTTAAATAGAGTTCTCCAATCACCGACATCCACCTCTAAATATAGTTCTCCAATCACCGACATCCACTTCTAAATAGAGTTCTCCAATCACCGACATCCACTTCCAAATATAGTTCTCCAATCACCGTCATCCACTTCTAAATAGAGTTCTCCAATCACCGACACATCCACCTCTAAATATAGTTCTCCAATCACCGTCATCCACTTCTAAATAGAGTTCTCCAATCACCGACACATCCATTTCTAAATATGGTTCTCCAATCACCGACACATCCACCTCTAAATATGGTTCTCCAATCACCGACATCCACCTCTAAATAGAGTTCTCCAATCTCCATCCAATAATGAATAAATTTAAATATTTTATCAAGAATTTTACTTGTATCACTAATTAAACGAATAAAGCGATCTTCTGAATATGTAGACGATTAAATAAAAATTACCACATCAAGAACAATCATTATATGACAGGTACTGTTTTAATGCTTTCGCTTTGGTGCAGAAGTTTTTCAGTAAAAGTAGATTATGATTGCTTTGATTGGGTGAAAAACTAACATCTTCTGTCATCATACATGTCGTCTTCTGCGCTTTTAAATTCAAGTTCCCAGTCAAAGGTTGGATTTCTTGTATTATGAACAAATTCCTCGATACCCCCATAAATCTTAGGAGGGAATACTCCACTGCCCTTCTTAATAGTTCTTGTTACCCAAGGTCGTACAGTAACCTTCAATTTCTGGTCCTTTTCGAGCCGTTTTAAAGGTCCAGCATGAATTTGTAACGGCGTTTTAAACAAAACCCATTTTTTATAATCGCCAAATGATAATTTCTTTCCTTGTAGGCGAAAATAAATAAAATCTGCCTCGTTTTCAACGCTTTTCAATGGATACCACTTTTGATTTTCTTCGTCAAATCTGCTGTCAGAAAAAAAACACTCTTCGTATTGGTCGGTTGGTTCTCTGTTAGACGCAACATTGAAAGCATATTTTATATCAACAAAACTGGAAATGTTGTCTGCAAAATAAATCAGATAATAAATGTATTGGCTATCTTCCTTTCCACGCATTCCGAAAGATACACTCTCATACTTTCTTGGAAGAGTTGTTTCCATTATTTGGCGATATATTTGTTGATATTGTTGATGTTTTTTATTAACCTTGTTTGTTTCTGATAAAGAATCTCGCCATTCTTGATCCCCAAACAATCGATCTAAATTTCCTTTTTTCTTTTCATCATATGTAAATCGATGAATATCTCTAACCATGAATGTAATTACCAATTCTTTTTGTCTACCTTGAAGAAGTTTCTGAACATTTTCTAGCGGCGTATGTGAAAATCCAAATGGATCAACAACAGAAATCACAGGGATATTCGCAATGTTATTGACAACACTACCAATGTCAAAGTCTTCAAATTTAGAACAAATAAAATATATTTGAGCAATGGCAAACGAACGCTCCCCCGATGAACAATTCGAAATTTTAAACTCAATGAATTTGTCTTCTTGCGATATAAATCCCCCACGATCATCTTGTTTTGATCTTTCTTTGAGATAATCAGAAACATTGTTTTTTAAGGCATTCAAGTTCTTTCTTTTGAAATCTTCAAACACAAACAGAACAGTTTTTTCATCTTTCTTGTATTTTTCCATAATTGAAAACAACGCATGTAAAGCAACAATCGGTGACCCATAGCTTTCGTTAAATGGAAGATCTCCTCTTGGCGGATCTGACTTTTGCGATGATTCTGTAGTTTCTCTTGCACCGTAAAGACCTTTACCGGCAAATGCATCAAAATAAACGAAACCTCGTTCTTCGGAATTCATCAATTTTCCAAATCAACATTGCAAGTGACGATAAAGTATAACACGTTTTGCTAATCCATGTGGTTTATCTATACTATCAAAGAAGTTGGATGTTGCCATGATTTTTACTAATTTCTAAAAAGTAATAAAAACAATGTATTTATAGAAATACTGATCGTTATTGTGTACAAAAATGTAGCGTTAGGGTACATATTGATGCTATTCTACAAAGTAAACTTAAAGCTAGATCCCCATACGCCAATGACAAACTAAGGATGCATAGTGAAGATCTATTTATAATGTATTGTATGTGAAAAGAGGATATCAATCGGCTAGTTACAATGTGTTTTGTTAATCGAATAAAATTCTAAACCGCTGACCAAGGATTTTCGTATAGCTGATATCGTCCAAAAACACATTCATTAAAAAGAACTGATGCGGCTTTGACATGCGGCTATGTTATTAAAAAATTAAATGCGAGTTCTAGTTTTATCTTTCTATGTCCAGATCAGAAGAAGATCTGATAGTAATTTTGGAAAAAATTTGTCTATTAAATAATTTTTCTCCTTAAGGTACTACAAATCCTTACCTCTGGTATTCTTTACTTAAGAGATGATTCGTGAAACTTACAGGTCTTAATCTTGAAATGGGATTTAAAATTGTAAGTACGTTATAATTTTAATTTCAGAAATAACTATATGATCGAAAAGTCTTGCACAAATAATGAGAAAAACAAGGGAGCAAGCTACCTTTTTGCTGGCATTTTCTAGCTGTAATTTATAATGCAGAAGATGTATTTTCACTTATCATCTTACTAACTGTGACTTACACCAGGACTCAATCATTTCTATTTTAAGAAGTGGTGAGTGAAATAATAACACTTGAATACAGATTGTTAGGTAGGCATAACCCACAATTTGTTTAAATATATATTTTCAGTTCAGTTCCGGTCAGCGTCTTTTAAGACTATTTTAACTAGTTTGTTTAATCAGGCATTCTGTCCCAATGATTAAATGTGTATGAATGTACGAATGAGTAAATTAACCCGGACTTAACCTTGCTTTATTCCTTGCACAAATCTTCAATTGTTGTGGATTATTTTTGAATGATACTACAAAAGTATATAACACATTAACATCATAACAAAAAAATAAATTTTTCTGATAAAAAAAGTTTTATCTAAACAAGAGGTCAGAAAATTTTCAGAATAATCTATATTTTAATAATCATAAATATCAAGTATCAAAGCGAATTGAAAACTACGCGCACTGCATAAAAAACCGTTCCAAAGCTAGAAAAAGTGAAATCTCTACATTCATTATCGTTTGGCTAAAATACTTCTCAAGTGATCTGCTTAAATATGCTATCAATCTCACCAAGAAACCAATAGAAGACTTCTAGTTTAGTTTAGTTTTCATGTCTGGACATGTAATACTTCTTTTGTTTATCGCGGTAAAACTATTGACACAGCCGCTTTTATTACAAATACTAAATATGAATATCAGATTACACTTTCTCTTTCGGAGTTATTGTGACAAATTTTGTTCAGTATTAAATTCTTTACTTGAAAAACATTATTACTCTGTCTTTATCCATTCATGTACAAAATACTGGAAACTTAATCAGGATTTTGACGATAAAAACACACGTTTTTTAATATAGGCAGAGATTGAAACATGTCCCAGAAATTAAAACGTGTTTTTTTTGTCGTCAAAATCCTGGTATACAAATGAAATCACAAGGAAAACGCTAATTCACAAACTGAAACTAAACATCAATCTTCGAAGCCATGACATCAACAGAGCCAGCAGTTAAATGTGTTCGTATTTCCAATAACCTCACAATATCATCTTTCCATAATACATTAGTCTTCCTGTCCATAGTATTCCTTCGACAAACACACACTGACTGTAACAATTTTTTAATAGCGATAGCTAATAGCGATATGATACCCTAAACAGTGGGCGTCAAAGATGATTCTGTTTTGATTGGATTAATGAAGTCTGTTATGATGACGCAATGGCGAAATTCTGTTTTGATTGGATAAATGAAGTTTGTTATGATGACGTAATGGCGTAATTATGTTTTGATTTGATATTATTGGAGGTTTTAATTTCTGCGACATGTTTTGTAGATCTCTGCCTACATTAAAAAACGTGGTTTTCTTATCGTCAAAATCCTGATTAAGTTTCCAGTATTTTGTACATGAATGGATAAAGACAGAGTAATAATGTTTTTCAAGTAAAGAATTTAATACTGAACAAAATTTGTCACAATAACTCCGAAAGAGAAAGTGTAATCTGATATTCTTATTTAGTATTTGTAATAAAAGCGGCAATAGTTTTACCGCGATAAACAAAAGAAGTATTACATGTCCAGACATGAAAACTAAATTAAATTCAGAAGTCTTCTATTGACGTCTTGATAAACAAAAGAAGTATTACATGTCCAGACATGAAAACTAAATTAAATTCAGAAGTCTTCTATTGGTTTCTTGATTTGATTGATAGCATATTTAAGCAGATCACTTGAGAAGTATTTTAGCCAAACGATAATGAATGTAGAGATTTCACTTTTTCTAGCTTTGGAACGGTTTTTATGTAGTGAGCATAAATTTCTATTCTCTTTGACACTGAATATTTATGATTATTAAAATATATATTATTCTCACAATTTTCTCTTGTTTAGATAAAACGTTTTTATCCGATGATTCCACTTATTAGGCGGGTATTATTCTGTTTATAGTAACATTTTTGTATTTGTTTGTTTTGCCAAACAAATAATTTACAGCGAGTAAGATCGTAAGATGTGTTTTACAGATAATAGCATTTGAAATATGAAGATCGTAAAAAGAGAGGCTTGGGATCCACAGACAACTAACGAGTTATTATTATTGGCCACCATTTGTGTAATTAATATTTTGATAAAACTTTTAAATTAAAAATGATAAATTATTATTGTAACAGGTAAAAGGATAATTCAGGGCAGTATTTTACCAGGAACAACAATAATGTCGGATGTATGGGCAGCATACGGTGGTATTCAGCAGATGGGATATACTCGTCACACTGTAATCCACACACTGTTTCTTTCACTATTTCTTTCTAGTTGTGGGGGGGGGGGGGTGATAAAAAGTACCCAAATGTAAGCAACGACATTAATACTTGTTGTCACCTACTCTTGATACTCATGGAAAGAAACATTTCCTCGTAGTTTTACTAGTCGATAGTCATGCTTAGCTACATCCTAAATTATAACTAAAAAAGTTGTCAATTTTCATTTTAGCGCAAAAAAACAGCTTAATAGCACCAATAAGTTCTTACAAAACATCAAATGGAAATCATAAAGAGTTTCAACTGCATCTGGATATAGAAGGATAGAGAACTCACATTTATCTTTTGAATAAATGTAATTTTTGACAATATCAGCTATATAAAAATCCTTGGTCAGCGGTTTAGCGTTTTATTCGATTAACAAAACACATTGTAACTAGCCGATTGGTATCCCCTTTTCACATACAATACATTATATAAATAGCTCTTCGTTATATCCTTAGCGTAGGGGGTTTTATAGCTTTAAGTTTACTTGTAGAAATGCATCTATTTACCCTTAATAAATTGTTTTTATTACTTTATAGAAATTAGTGAAGATCATGGCAACATCCAACTTCTTTGATAGTATAGATAAACCACATGGATTAGCGAAACGTGTTATACTTTATCGTCACTTTCAACGCCGATTTGGAAAATTGATGAATTCCGAAGAACGAGTTTTCGTTTATTTTGATGCTTTTGCCGGTAAAGGTCTTTACAGTGTAGGGAAAATTATGGAAACATCTCAAAAGTCATATTCGCCAAAAGGAGCGTCTTTATTTAACGAAAACTATGCCGATTGTTGCTTTATATGCTTTGTTTTCAATTATGGAAAAATACAAGAAAGATGAAAAACTGTCGTGTTGGTGTTTGAAGATTGCAATGAAAAGTACTTGGATAACTTAAAAAGGAATGTTTCTTTTTATCTCCAGATAAGATCAGAACAAGATGATCGTGGGGGATGTATATTGCGAAAAAACAAATACATTGAGTTTGAAATTTTGACTTGTTCCCCGGGGGAGCGTTTGTTTGTCATTGCTCAAATATATTTTATTTGTTCTAAATTTGAAGACCTTGACATTGGCAGTGTTGTCAATAACATTGCGAATATCCCTATGGTTTCTGTTGCTGATCCATTTGGCGTTTCACATACGCCGCGGGAAAATGTTTAGAAACTTCTTCAAGGTAGACAAAAAGAATTGGTAATTACATTCATGGTTAGAGATATTCATCGATTCACATATGATGAAAAGAAAAAAGGAAATTTAGATCGATTGTCTGGATATAACAAATGGCGAGGTTCTCTAATATCAGAAGCAAAAGAGGTTAATAAAATATATCAAAAATATTAACAAATATATCGCCAAATAATGGAAACAACTCTTCCAAGAAAGTATAAGAGTGTATCTTTCGGAATGCGTGGAAAGGAAGATAGCCAATACATTTATTATCTGATTTATTTTGCAGACAACATTTCCAGTTTTGTTGATATAAAGTATGCTTTAAATGTTGCGTCTAACAGAGAACCAACCGACCAATACGAAGAGTATATTTCCTCTGACAGCAGATTTGACAAAGAAAATCAAAAGTGATATCCATTAAAAGACGAGGAAAACGAGGCAGATTTCATTTATTGTCACCTACAAGGAAAGACATTGTCATTTGGCGAATATAAAGAATGGATTCTGTTTGAAACGCCGTTACAAATTCATGCTCGAACTTTAAAACTTCTCGAAAAAGGCCAGAAATTGAAGGATTCAACGGCAGCGGAGTACCCCCGACAGAGATTGATCCAACCTTTGACTGGAGATTTGATTTTAAAAGCGCAGAAGACGACATGTATGATGACAGAAGATGTTAGTTTTTCACCCAATCAAAGCAATCATAATCTACTTTTACTGAAAAACTTCTGCACCAAAGCGAAAGCATTAAAACAGTACCTGGCATATAATCATTGTTCTTGATGTGGTAATTTTTATTTAATCGTCTACATATTCAGAAGATCGCTTTATTCGTTTAATTAGTGATACAAGTAAAATTCTTGATGAGATGTTTAAATTTATTCATTATTGGATGGTGATTGGAGAACTCTATTTAGAAGTGAATGTTGGTGATGGGACAACTAATTATTTCAGAACACTAACACCCTATATTGTACACGCTGATGCTTTAAAGATTTGTTTGCATTTGTTTCCTTTATTTGCGAGAACGTATTTCGAGTTAAGAAGTATATATATTGGTTGTACAGAATACATTTATAAGAGAGATACGTTCATTATTATGAACCTGATGTATTTAAACTAGACTTTTATCTCTTGCGAGCAACAGGTTTTTAGTTATACTCTTTCACCTTTCAGACACTTACAATACTTTTTGTCGTGAGTAGACTAAAAGCAATAGAAACTAATCAAAAATGAGAAAATTAGTTTCAAATGGGATTCCGTCTTTTCCTTGATCTCATAGCGTTTTGATAGGCAGTACAAATTAAATCCTGCGATAAAATGTTTATTCCTTTAAAGATTTTCGGTTATATTAGGGTTTATAAACCTTCATTGAATGGAAAAATTAAGTATGCGGCTTATATAATTTAGCAAAGAGAAATACCAGGAACCCTACGATGGAGGGTCCTACAGTCCATTCCGGCGGAAGTAAACCATTTACCTCATCATTCTAGAACCTACAACACTTTCAATAATATCAGAAATTTGTCTAGCTCTAGGTGGTACTTACTTCCCCCTGTTTTATTGTAAGCCATAGAGATTCTTCATTTTGGGAAATAAAGATGCTTTCTGTAAAGTCTTAAAACTGAACGTTTTAGATATTAAGTATGTGCAACACTCCAGTTATTTTTTTGAGATCAGTGGTAAATACGTGTTGATGTGTAGAGAAAGATACAGGCTACGGGCCCCTGGATCTAGATTGAAATACAACTATGACGGAGATCTAACTTTTGATTTTGAGTGATGGAAACAATTGCTAACCTACTTTTCATCAGATAAACATTTCTCTTCCAACATGCACTGCTTTTTCAAGAAATTTATCGGGTCCTTTAAGCAGGGGATGGCACGGAAGCTCTAAACCATTTCCCACTTGTTTTTTCTTCAACCACCTATGATCGCTCTCATGCTTTCTCCTGATTTGGGCGCTGTAGCTTAGTTGTACGTGCATTCAACCCACAAAATCGAAATCAAACGGTGCTGGTTCGAAACCCAGCTCGGACATATTTTGATTTTTGACTACTCAAACTGATTTTGAAAACTCATTGCGTAATGCAAGCCTAACTCGAATGGTGGGTTGTCTGGTGAAGCGCCTTCGTAGGCACAAATTAGTTTTAAGTACACCAGAAGCTAAACCTCGGGATAAGAATAGCCACTATTATATGTGGAGAGTCCCGTAAAAATTCCATTATTATCATTATTATACACTCCCATTTAAAAGAAACAATACCAAACCAAGCTGTTTCAATGAGCCTTATTCTTGAAGTAGAAAAAATGATAAAACACTGGAGACGATGAAGAAGAACAAGATTACGAAAGTGAATGAAAAATGCTCTGAAGAAATAATCAAAATTGACTAAGTTAGAATTATTAAAGAAAAACATTGACATCTTTCATTTCTTTTATTTGCTGTTGCTGATTTTGGGTAAAAATCTATATATATAATCGCCCCATACGTTTTATACAGAAGAGTCTCTCATAAGTCTTCTCAAATTTAAAAAAATTCGCTTATTAGCCTATGAGTATTTTATTTTTTATATTACTGCTGGAAACAGATTATAAATATTTACTGATATTGTAATTTTACAAAAGTAAACTTAAAAAATAACGCATTTTAAAAATAATCTATTAATATTAAAAATTAATCAGTAATATATAATTATTGTATTAAATAGAGGGATGGATGATTAAAAAAAAAAAACGCAAAAAAATAATCTCCAAAAGAATTATAATATCAACCATACAAGCAGAAAGTAATTTGAAGATTGCAACCTGAACCATTCAAAAGGTTCACAACAACATTTTACATGTTACTAATTCACAATTATATATATACAAAGCTTCATTTCACATTGAAACTCATTTCAGTAACACCTTCAATACCGCAATCAATAACATCCCCACTTTTAACTTCACCAACGCCGTGAGGTGTTCCAGTGATAATCAAATCTCCAGATCCAAGTGTCATGATTGAGCTGGCATAACTGATAATATGGGGTAAATTAAATATCATGTCTCTTGTATTGCCTGATTGCTTTAAGTCTCCATTCACTTTTAACCACAAGTCTAAATTATGTGGATTGGGAACTTTACATTTTGGAATTAAATCACTAACTGGACAAAATGTGTCCCAGGATTTCGCTAAAAGCCATGGATGAGATTTTTTCTTGATTTCATCTTGAAGGTCTCTCGCAGTCATGTCCAAAGCTAAAACATAACCACCAACGTAATCCATAGCGTTTTCTTCAGATACATTTGAAACTGTTTCATTTACAATGATTCCAAGTTCAATTTCATGGTGACAAGATTTACAGTCTGGCGGAATTTTAATGTCTTGGCCTTGTTTAATTAAACACGAAGGAGCCTTCAAAAACATTAATGGAGTTGTTGGAATTGGATTGTTCAACTCTGTGGCGTGATCCTTGTAATTGCGACCAATTCCTATAACTTTACGACAAATGCTTGCAAAGTTTTTTAATTCATTCATATTCAACTAAATTATTATAGGTGTGCGTTATATTAACAATCCTTTGTTTTTATAAATACAAATCAAATCAAATGTTTTGTTTACCAAACACAATAACACAATTTAAATTATACATTTAAATACATCTTAACAATCTACTATATAATTTAGGATATTAATATCGACACAGATTTTTATTATAATTCTAAATCAATTTTGTTCCGTTGTACACACACATATAGAAATACAATTCGATGCAAGTCATACTTAGCAAATTCGCAAATTCGTGTATATCAATAGATACCTATGTATATACATACTGGTAAATTTAAAATAGAAAACTGTATATATATTTTTTTCCCGTAAATAAAAACGAAATCCTTTACCAACGAACTGAAATTACTCTTTTTAAACCTATAAATTCATCACAACAAACTTTCATTGATTGATAATAATGGTAGAAAGCATTTTATGTCATATCACAGGAAATCACGTGACCACAATTACAAACAAAAATTTATGAACAATAACCTGGAAGAAAAAAGATATATAATGTCTTCGGGTTGGAAATTGGACATTTATTTTGTGATGTTCACAATTAGATTTTAACATATATTTACTACATTTCGGTGTTAGTATCTGGTGTAGGATATAACTAAAGTACAGTAGGTTATTTTTACAATAAAAAGACTAAATTGTCTTTTAGATTTATGTTATGTTTAAGATTAGCTACCTACCAAAACTAAATTTTGCTAATTTTCCACTTTAAAATCAGGCCGAAGAGTTGATTTAATGAATTTTACACTATTAAAAGTACAATAACAATTTTTTCTTCCAAAATTAGATAAACATGGCCAAAAAAATTCGAGGAGCAATACCACGTTTTCTAGAATAACTTTAAATATAAAAATTACGATGAAAAATCATTTTGCAGAAAACAAATTTATGTTTTTATCAAGTCTAGGGTAGGAAATATTGGTTGCCAAAATATTAGATCAAACGAAATCTGGCGACATTTTGCCAACTTGGCCAAAACAGCCCCCACCACATTTTCTGGGTACCAAATTCAGTCAAACTTTTAAACAATCATTACTTTTGAACCTGTTGACATTACAACGTCAAGAGTCATTTTGTATTTAGGCTCAGTTTAAGATTATAAACAAATGGTGAAAAAATGAAAAAATCTGAGAGGGTGGGTTACAAAACTATTTTTAATGCCCCATTGCCGCATTATTATTTCAGCAAAAATAAGCATTTCACAAATCTCCCTACTTTATCCTAGTGGCATTTTTCATCTGATATTTCCAGAGTAAATTCATGTTTTCTAAGTTTTCATTTCTTATATAAAGCTATTATTTTAAAAATTATTTTATTTTAGATTTAGAACGGTTTTAGTTCAATAATAAGAAAACTTTATCCTATTTACAAATCCTTAATGATTTGATGTGTAAACTGATTTCTTACTTTTTCTTAAAAACAATTATATATATATATATAATGAATAATCTACTATATACATATTAAATATGTGAACCCCCCGCCAAGGGTATAACTATAGGTTTTTCTTTGGTTCTTTAAAAACCAAAAATTTGCTTTGAAGTTCAATTATTTATTTTTTAATTCAGAGTATTTTCAGCTGAAAAAAATGGAAAAAACTTTGTAAAAAGTTGTAATATTAAAATTATTTTAAATCCATTCCTCTTACTTCAGCAGTTTTGACGTCCTACCATTTTATATTTTATATATATATATATACATAGTGCTAACATAGCATGGGCGTGCACTGACACATTTAAAATGATATGCATTTCTCTACATTATTCAGTTGGAAACTTCTTTCTGGTTATTACATTTAAAGAAACCTGTTATCTTTAGAAAACAAAGGAAAAAATAAAATGTCAGAGAAGAAGGGTGGATTCAGTTTCAAAATTGGCTCCAGTAACAACCGTCAGAAGGTGAGCTGATTTTCACACCATGATTTGAAATAAAGGTTTTTAGTGTCATGAAAGCTATTTTTAGAATATTAAATTACCTGAAACCAGCCCTCTGAAAGCATTTCATCAGGTTTTAGACTGCGTGAGCATTGTTTTCCAAAACCTCAATTATTACTTGGCTTGGATTCAAACTTTTGCATCTTAATTCATTAAATCTAACTGTGCACTCACTTATTCCAATTCGTTCTTCCTCTTGAAACTCAATGACGGTCTTTTTTATACCTGTTGCGGTGGTCATAAAAATGACAACAAAGTAGAAAAAAATCTATTTGAATTTATTAATGCATTGATTCTTGAACCACTTTAACTGAACTATTTAACAATGATTGAACTTGATATGGACTATGATAAACGTTAAAGAATAGTCATAAAAATACTTATTTTCACTTCTAATCTTATTTTTATGTATGTAATAATAGAAAGAACGTTATTTTCCAAATTTTGTTTTTCTTCATTAGTTCATACCTTACCTTTTTTTGCCAGCCCTAAGTTTGATACTTGTAAAAATTGATAATCAGTTTTTTTATATCATAAATTTGTGAGGCTCAGTACATGCTTAAAGTATGCTAATTTTATTGATAATTTCAGCCTCAATATGCTTATAGCCATTATGCTTATAAAAAAAAGGTGTAATGGGTTTGCGTTAGAAACTTTATTGCCACCGATGAAATGATGGAAATGTTTTTTAATTACGGGAATGTTGAAAAATAACACATCTATCTTTACTAGGCGTTGAAAAAAAGAGTAACAATGCAAGCCTAGCTCAGATTGTTAATATGTCAGGTCGTGTTTCTATAAATACAAGTGTGTGTCCTTAGTGGGCCAAAGCTCAGACGCACAAGAACACCAGTATTTATATCCTGACGTAAGTACCGTTTCCAATGTTACACAATATCAAAACCTAATTGCGAACCCAGGGTTGTCACTTAAATAATAAAAAATAATAAAAAAATTATATATATTATATATATAATTAAAATTTTAAAAAAAAATCCACAGCCTTTTGCAGCCGTAAGGTATATATTTGAGTTGCTGGTTTCTTTTCATTGGGGGTTTTGGGTTGACAGTTATTTTCCTCATTTCCAGTGAAGTATATATTATATTTTTTAAAAATCACATGCTGATCATATTGGGGCTTGTCTGCTTCAACCCAAAACCATAGCCTCCATGCACATCACATAGTGTACATACAGGGTTGTCATTCTGAGGCACTCCCCGGCGTTCTGAAAAACTTATTGTTTTTTTTTATCATTTTGATGATTTCTGAAGATTTTTTCCTTCTCTATTCTATTATATAAAATATAATTTTAATTTCAGTAAGTCAATAAATAAATTCAAATAGATAAATAAATAAATAATCAATAAATAGTTTATTGTTTTAACAAACTACACATTACAATTGATTAATTGTTTTATCGTTTTGACCTTCGTCTGTAGTGCTTAAAGTTATAGCAATAGAGAAAAGTTCAAACCACTTACGATTGTCAAGACAACTTTAAACAAACATGATGATCAGAAAGAAGAGTTTTTTCTTTTTTTTGCTATCGCACGCACCCGTCTCCACACACGCCTTAATCTCCTGAGGCGTTTAAAAGCTCTCCTCAAATTATTTTCTTCCCGTAAGGACGCGTGCAACTATTTGCTCGATCAATCATATCACATTTGTTTTGTTTAATTTTCAACTTATTTCGTACTGAACACTAAACGTTCCGAATATCTCAAAAACTATCATATTAAGGCTTATTTAGAAGTTGTTTTGCGTGCCCAACCGACTCTAATTTTTGCAAAATGGAAATTAATATTATTGGCATTTCCAAAAAAACACTTTCATTTTCATTGCTTACCTACTACTGATTAATAAAAATCAAAAAGTTTTTACATGTTAAGAAACTGGACAAACTATATATAACATACAATGAAAAGAAAAACTGTTGTTTTGCTTCTGAATGTTGCATGTGTTTATGGTGAAATTGCGAAATATCCTCAAGAAGATATTTGAATGGACATTTGTCTGCACAATGCAGAAAATGTGGCTTCTTTTGTACACTTTGTTTTCGTGATTTTTCAAGACTTTTTCTTTGATTTCTTACCTTAGTAAATATCAACATTTTCAACATTTTCATTTATTACATAAAAAAGAAATTCATATAAAATGTTTCATTTTCCCCCGCAACAATAATCTGACTGAGCGTCATGGTAAACTGCGGAACAGTTGCAACATTCATTATGCATATACATTGTCAACCTTGTTTGATACAAAAACGAAACAAATATGAACAGGGGATGTTTAGTAAAACTCATTTTTATTGTATGCAAAACAAAACAAATGCAAAAATTGCATTACTCTGAAATATGAAACTTTCTTGAGAAAACAACATTATTATTATTATTATTATTATTATGAATATTTCGACAGGATATATACATTTCAGTATTAAAATTATATACTGCTATTAACATGTGTCCTGTATAAAAATAAATAAATAAATAAATAAAAAAAATAAAAACTGACGGATAAAAACGTTTATTATATACATACATACATACTAAAATGTTAACTTTACTGATGACTGGTTGGTGTAGAATGCGAAGTGAGGTTAATTTAGAAACAAGTTAATGGTCATAAAATTTACGTAATTTATTTTTGAAAAGTAAAATTGAGACTTCCTTTCTAATTTCTAAAGAAAGATTAGATGTATTTTGCACAATAATTAAAAACACGAAAAATCGTGATTCTTTTTCACAAAAACAATTTTTCTATCCTTCTGAGTGTTGTTGGTGATATTGAGAAATATCCCCAAGAAGATATTTGAATGGGCAATGACGTATAAAGACAATGCAGAAATGTGGCTTTTTCTCTTCAACCAGTTTCTTTGCAGTTTAATATTTTTTCTTCCATCAAATGCAGCATAATTCTTAGTCTATAAGTTGAATGGAACTTTTAAAAAACCTGTAACATTGCATGCAAACATGTCTGATGGTTTTCTTTGAAAATCTTCATCCTAATTATGAATATTACGTAACGTAAAACAAAGGTGAAAAATGGCGATCATATGCTCGCCTAGAGAGCTATGACTTTGGAGGCGATACTTTTGGGCTTGCCATGACTCTGGAGGCGATACTTTTGGGCTTGTCATGACTCTGGAGCCGATACTTTTGGGCTTGTCATGACTCTGGAGGCGATATTTTTGGTGATCGCCATGACTCTGGAGGCGATACTTTTGGTGATCGCCATGACTCTGGAGGCGATACTTTTGGGCTCGCCATGACTCTGGAGGCGATACTTTTGGTGGTCGCCATGACTCTGGAGGCGATATTTTTGATGATCGCCATGACTCTGGAGGCCATACTTTTGATGATCGCCATGACTCTGGAGGCGATACTTTTCTTACTTTACGATACACTACAATTCTTACTGAAGCTCCTTTCCACCTGACTTCCTGAAAACAGAACACATCAATAGATCTACGTTCTTACATTTCAACTACCTCATCTGGCTCAGCCTCTCTGTCGACATTAACGCAAGCTATCCTCAACCTAATGTTATCTTGTGATAGCTGGGTAGCGATCTGACGATGCTCACATACAAATAAATTTTTGAAAATAAATAAAAATGAGCTAAAAGCATTTTTTCATCACATTTTTTAATATACATAAAAGATAAGATCTGAGTTCTTACATTAATGCAACAATGTTTATTCTTTCCAGTGAAGGAATGAAAACATCCATGTTTTCATCTGTGATCAAAACATTTTTATTTGAAGGATGATTTGTATTGCTTTCAACTAGTTCAGCCAACAATTTATTTTTGTACGACTGAACATTTGGTAGATAGGCGCGATTTTGTTACTTCTGACTATTTATGAAAGAGAAATTATGCACCACATTTTATACATTAATATTCTCATTAGCCAATTAAATTTCTCAAATACCTGAGAGCAATTGCATCAAAGGTCCCAATTTTGCGATAAAACGGAATCAATAAACAAAGCTACCGTAAATGACCGATCTAACGCCTACTCCCAAACTGACGCCCCTCCCGAATAAACGCCCAGGGTTAAAGTTAAATTTTTGAACTAATGCCCACTCCCGATTAAACGCCTATTCTCGAATAAACGCCCAGGTCCATAGAGAAAAATTAAAATAAACGCCCATGGGCATTCATTTGATTCACAGCAAAATAATACTACTTTCTTTAATCTTTAAAGTGTGGATATTTTGAAACAGTTTCGCTAATTTTAAGCGTAAAATGTTCATACAAGTTACTCTTTCTATTCAGTTTGCTAAATAACACATCTGCGATCTTTTTGCTCTTGGTGTAGCACAAGTACGTTCCAGGCACAACTAGTCCAACTTCTCTGTATCTTTTCCCAGTGACTCGAACTTCGACCATGTTTTGTGAGTTTGATTCTAAGAATTGCACCAATAACTTTGATAACTCTATCGGAACATGGCCTACTTCACTGTTCATCTTTGTCTCATCTTTTTTGTAAACACCGATGGCATGCTTGTCATGTTCTCTCACTTCTTCTTGTTCGTCTTTGCGGCAAACTAGGATTTCTCTCTTTTCTGGAGTCCACTTTGCCTTATAGATATGATGTCCTCTCACAACAGATTCAAAGGAATCACGATAAATCATTACAAAACTTTAACAAGGAGCACTTCTCGCCATACTTACTTTATGGATAATTACGACCGTTTATTTTTAAATTAAAAAACATGACCAATGTGATTTTCAACACCTGTATCATGTGTGCTATATAAACTGTGAATTTGTTTTGAAGGCACGTGTAAATTGAAACTTGAAAGAAGAGTTGCAGAGGCGTACATGGTACTATCTTCAGTGTCAAAATAAAAATGGATACTGCAAGTAACGAAGACGCTTGTTCTCACAAAGGTGAAACAAGAATAAGCTATACCATTGAGTTTAAGCTCAAAGCGGTGAACTTTGCAGAGACCAACAGCATCCGATCTGCTGCCGAAAAATTTAAAGTTGAAAGGAAACGCATTTGAGAATGGAAGCAGAATAAAGCTAAGCTTCTCAGTACTGCTGCAACTCCAAGTGGATCTAAACGAAAGAAGTTAGAAGGCGGTGGTAGGAAAGCAATGAATGAAGTTTTGGAAGATCATTTAATTGAATGGATTCATGATTGTCGATCCAATAGCTTAAGAGATTCACGAAAGCTTATCAGAACAAAGGCGAAAGCTATGTTTGTTGAGCAATGCGAGGAAAACGATCAATACAAAGAGCTTTTCAACGCAACCACAGGCTGGTTGTGTCGTTTTATGAAGAGGTATGGTTTTTCTTTGCGAAGAAAAACGACAATATCCCAACACGATCCTGTCAATTTAATCGATAAGTTGATTTTGTATGTTCTTCACGTCCGGAGAATTCAGAAAAAACATGCCTTCAAAGCTGAAAATATAATCGCAATGGATGAGACGGCTGTCTGGGCTGACATGATTTTGGATACCACAGTTCATCCGAGAGGGGCCAAAACTATTACCATGAAGTCAACAGGGCACCAAAAAAATCAATTCTCAGTCTGTTTGACAGCTAAAGCCATTGATCGTATTGAATCAAGAATTTAAAGGTCGGTGTTTTGTTGCTTCTTCAGTGAATGGCTGGATGAACGAAGCCCTAACTCTCCATTATGTAAAGAATGTTATCGAATCGCTTGCTTTCGGAAAACGGCTATTAGTATGGGACTTTTTCCAATGTCACATAATGGAAAGTGTCAAAGAAGCCTTACAATCTGCGAAAGTGCACATGGCTGTCATTCCAGGGGGGTGCACAAAGCATATTCAAGCCCCCGATGTTAGCTGGAATAAACCTTTCAAGGCCTACATTACAGAAAAATTTGACCAGTGGTTAGCAGAGGGTTTACACGGAATTACTGAAGCTGGAAATATCAAAGCAGCACCACGGCGGAAAATTGTTCAGTGGATTCTCGAATCGTGGTCACATCTATCGAAAGAAATGATTGCCAAGTCGTTCAAGGTTTGCGCCCTAAATCTCCCAACAAATGGCTCTGAAGATGACCAAATACATTGGCAGGAGCAGAAAAGTTAAAAGCACAACTAGCTGTAATGACAAACGAGGAGATAGGTGATACCAATCCCTTTTCTTTCATTAATGAAGCAGATATGGAGGCTGCGACCCAGCCATTCCACCTCCTCGATGACGATGAAGAGAATGACGAGAAACTTGATATCATGTAGTCGACGTACATCTTCTTGATTATATTACTTTTGTTGATGGACTTTGTTTATTAACGCCCCTCCCGAATAAACGCCCAGGGTAAAATTTGTTTGTTTACGGTATACCTATACAAATCATAATGCCGGTTACGAAAGATCAGAACCAATGATGCAAGAGAGCAAAGCTGCATCACGCAAATCCTTGATTTATATCTATATTTATATTTACAACAATTATTCTTTTTGAACCTTTTTCGGTTTGTGTCCGTAAAAACGAGAGTCATTATGCAAAACATCCACGTGAGAGTGAGACATGATGCAAAATTAAAAATTGCTCTTTATCGCAGTTTACTTTTCTGTTTGCATAAAAGCAGTATTAACAAGAATCATTATCACGCGAAGCACTAACAAGAAGCATTAAAGTTCAACCAAAATAATCTACAGTTGTTTTTTTCAATCGGGTAATTTATGAAT
Organism: Candelabrum cocksii; assembly: GCA_963930725.1. NCBI lineage: Eukaryota > Metazoa > Cnidaria > Hydrozoa > Anthoathecata > Candelabridae > Candelabrum > Candelabrum cocksii. Next base: position 692,667 of record OZ005677.1, on the reverse strand, counting down.
TAAATTTTTTGCTGTTATTAGGGTGAAACACTTGTTTAATATGCATCACCTTGGATCTGGCAATTTAATACACTAAAACCTTGCGTCGAGGTCTTCATGATAATGCTTAATGAGCGTTCTGGAAGCCTCGTTAAAAACAAACCAACATAACGTTTGGCATTGCATTTGAATGACTCACAAAAACATTCTCTGTCACCTCAGCGGTAATCACATGTCATTTAGGTGAATACACTTGATTTAAATGAGGTCTCAATTACTGTTTCTGTATCTAGACATGAAGACGGAAAATTTATCAAATTATCCACCGATAGTGTTATATTTAATTGAAATATTGATAGTGCTTCACTTGGCGCCATTATAGTTCATTGAAGTCTGACGCAACCAGAAACAAACCTCAATGATAGAGCCAAATAATGTCAATGTTGTCCTCTTCAATTCTTTAATTAAAGCCTACATAACTTCCATTATCTTCCTTTTAGATTTATTTGTTTGTTTATTTATTATTTATTTATTTATTTGTTTGTTTCAATTAACTTATTATTTTTCATAATTACATTTGAATATTTATCTTTTCAGACATTCCGACCGAAAAAGAAATGGGAGTCAAATTCCCTCAAGTACCATCTTCACAAAAGAGCCAAGGTTGGAGAATATCCTTTCACACTTTCCTTTTTTCATCGTCGTCATCATCATCATCATCATCATCATCATCATCATCATCATCATCATCATCGCATTGTATTTGTTGTTTTCTGAACATCTGTTAACCAGTTACAAATGAAAGCTCTACTGTGTACAATGTGTTTCGGGGTAACAAGTTTTTACTTCCCAGGCAACATTGAAGTCTGGCATCGACATGCGTGTGGCAGTGTCCTTACCTCCTGATGAAAATCTTAACGACTGGTTAGCTGTGCACGGTGAGGTTCTATGTAAAATCCAGATTGCTTCTCCTTTTTGCACTCGAAGTAAGCCACGCTTACTATTTCTGTACAGTGGTCGACTTCTACAATCGGATCAATCTGATATACGGAGCCATCTCAGCCGTTTGTACGGAAGATAGTTGTCCAGTTATGTCGGGTGGACCAAAGTATGTTGAACAAGATATCTTTATGATTCTTTATTTATTCATTTATTTTGTCAGCTACAGTAATATTAAAATATAAAACCATATAAAATATAATTGGTATAAATAACGGAACATTTACCTTTTAAATATGAAAAACAAATAAATTAACCCAATACAAAAATATTAATAAAGACTGTAGTTAACAAGGAGACATACTTAATACTTGACGAAGTAATTAAAAAAGTAGCCACCATAAATAATAAACAAGAAACAAAACTAAAATGAAAATCCTTTTCCCATATATTCATATTGAAATAAAATAGCAAAGAAGGCTGGTGGTCTTGTTACATTGACTTAAGCTTATCAAAACCAGTGAATAAAAAGTTGGAAGTTTGCCTCAGCATGTTCTATTGATATGTTGCTTTGTTAGCATAGAGATGACATCAGTCAGGGAACGTTCGCATATTACGTCATCATTTTTACCCCTACCTTCATATTGTCATAAATTCTGGTGATTTTGGCTTTTTGATGTCATAATCTTTGCCATTTGTCAACAATCAACTGACCCTCCCCCCCCCCCCCCCCCCACCACCACTCGTGTTGACGTACTATGTAAACATGATTATATTTCTGTTGAAGAGAGATGTAAACAACCACCGGGAGTTGACTTTTTAAAAAAAGTGGTCCTGTTCAATATGATCAGTTAGTGAATAGGTTCGTCAATCTTCTGGCAACATCTGGCATTCTTCAGTAGTTGTACATCCTCAATTTTGGTTGTATGGAAGCTTGGAAGCTGTATTCAACATTTCAAACACATTCACATTTTGCTATAGATACGAGTACTATTGGGCGGATGGGGACCGATACAAGAAACCAACCGCACTCTCAGCTCCGATGTACATCTCCACTTTACTCGAATGGGTGGACCATCAAGTGAACGATGGTGACATCTTTCCCCCGAACTCAGGTACTTCATAAATAATAATAATAATAATAATAATAATAGTTGGTCCTGTAAATGATATATATAAGTATATAAAACCCAACTCCGCCACCCAACTCCGCCACGGCTTCCATTAATTCCAAAAATGGACACATCAACTCGGATTGGAAGTTCATTTTTGAATGGTGAACTCAAGGAAACCATGTACAGTACACTCCCGATAACTCGAACCACCATGGGACCATGAAAACAGTTCGAGTTAACGAATGTTCGAGTTATCGAGTGATTTGTATGAGAAAGTATTAGGGAAGGGGATTGCTAAAACAATTCGAGTTAACGCGAGTTCGAGTTACTGGGAATATACTGTACATGAAGCAACCGGAAGAGTTCAAACTTCAAGGGAAAAAACACTTGGTTTGCAAATAATAATCTTATAAAACACTCGAGTTAACCTCGGTACGATTCTAAGTTCCTACTTTCAAAGCTCATAACCTTTAGAGAGAAATTCCTGTCTATAGCAAGTACATAATATTGCTTTTGACTTTTTAAAAAGATGATCACTAGAGAAGTTATCAAAATTCAATTTCTTTAATCATGATTTCGTGAAATTGATCTTCGTTAAATCGTTTTCTTCATAATCTAGACGACCCGTTCCCAAAGAATTTTTTTCCTGTCGTAAAGAACATTTTCAAGCGTTTGTTTCGTGTGTTCGTCCACGTTTATATTCACCATTTTGAAAAAGTCGTCAGTCTCGGTGCCGTAAGTTTTTCTTATAATGTTTACAATATTTTATAATGATAAACAACATTTTATGTAAAAAATTTATTTATTTTCAAAAGCTTTTCGGACTACGCCCATCCTCAGTGAAACAATTATAAACTGCTGATATATTTGTTATACGATATATTTTCATTGTTGCATTTTGTTATTAACTCACAACACTTGTGCTGAATCAGCACAAATATATATATGGCAGGCCGGACATGGCAGCAATAGACCCTTCGTGAGAAAGCAACGTAAAGCAATTCCTTAATAGTGGGGTGCCTTATGTCATTTTCGCTCGATAAACGCGCGTGTGTTTCTGGATTTACTCCAATTGGGCCCGGGGTATGCCGGGGTAACAGCTTAAACTTAATCTTATGTACATTAATTTACTAGTGTGTTAATTTTATAAGGGGGTAATATCATAAGGCGTTAATTTTATTTGCATAATATTTCGAACTTTTTTAACAAGACGAAGAAATGTACTAAAAAATATTTTTCACTTGGTTTGACCCGAGGTTTCGCCGTCCGTTTCGGTATCATATGATATATCAGCATCACATCCCCCCTCATCTTTGTCAATATCGTCTGCTTTGTCTCCTAGCAATCCTCTTAATATCTTCTTCGAGTCATCGACATAACCCAGGTCATTACTAGGGTAACCCACATTTTCTACCTTTTTTTAATATTGTGATTGACTTCTCATTTGACCAACCCACGTTCACTTTGATTGGAATTTCTAATCCGCCTTGAAACAAAGGTGATGGTTTGTACTTCTCTGATATAACATTTCCTGACACATTGACTCCATCATCTAACGCGTAACCAGATGTATCGACTCAGTTCCCGTGGAATATGTCCAACCACCACAACCGATTTTTCCAGGTATCCTTGCAGAACCAGAAACAGCGTATCTGTCGTATTTTTTTTTTTTTTTCTTGGGCGAAAGTTATTATTTGACCAACGGCTTCCAAAACTTATTTTATCTTGAATGTTGGATCCGTTTTCGTCTGGATCAGTTTGTCACGTTAGAATTAATTTTATAGACTTTGAAATCTGTTTGCTTGATTCGTGTTAATTTTATTGGAAAATTAAGGTCAATGGTCTTCATTCGTGTTAATTTTCTTCGTCTTAAAATCATTGCGTGTTAATTTCCTAGAATAAGGTACTTTTAGAAGCTTATTTGATGAATGATGGTTGATTCGATTGTTTGTAAAATAAGAGCTGACCCCCGGACACAAAATTAAAATATTACATGTACAGGCAATTCAGATTACAAATCTTCTGTAAGACTGAACGAGACGGACAATCAAATAAACGAAACAAAATGGTGATTATTACTGGTATCATCTTTTTCTAAACTTTCGTTAACTAATTCAATGTTTTGTTTGTTTTGACATCCAAGTTTTCTTGCAGCCGTTTTTTATGAGGTTTGTTGATGCTTCTGGAGGTGGTGGTAGATTGATCATTATAACTATCAAAAACCCTGTCTCTTCTCCAACCGTGTCCACAAGGGTGTGGTAAAGTCGGGGAAACTTCGAAATCATTGCAATGTAGTTTGCTCTTTATGTTATTTAAAAAGGATAGGTAGAGGGGTACATACTTAACGTAATGTATTGTTAAGAGTTAACCCTAGCGGACACGCGACTTAAAAAGTGCTTATTTTATCCCATACGTTTGCTGTAAGTTCGAACGTTTGTTTTAAATCGGAGAGTTTTTACTGTTAAGTGTTAAATAGAAAAAAGTTAAAAAATAAATAAAAAGGCCTTTCCAATGAAACGTGTATATGGCGTAGCTAACAGCTAGTCTGGGCGCCTCTTTTGCGTTTTAAAGATCGTCAACACATTTTTGGGGTATATCATATTCAGCCTAAAAAAGAACAAGAACAAGTTTTATCGCCAATCGAGCGCGGCCTAAATGACATTAGGAGCCCCACTATAACAACTCATTCCTAACAGACTCAACAACTCGTTCGTAACAACTCCACTTTCACTAACAAAAGAAGCTCAGCCTAGGCCGCGTTTTCATTTAATAACTTGCTAACTCACAAAATGGGCTATTGCGATATGACCGCAATGATTTTTTCTAAATGTAGAAACAGTTGCGATGTTATGCATATTCAACCTGCAATTAAATGTTTTATCACCATGGAAACTATTGACCACTTTCTTGAGTGTTTTTTGTTGTGGTGTTTTGTTTTTTTTTGTAGGAGGCTCACATAAACCAGTGTTATAAGCATTTTTATCATTTCATTACGGAGTTCGATCTGGTTGAAAAGCGCGAACTCAACCCATTGGTAAGCTGTCTGTTATATACCGACTATGCACCTCAGTGAAGTGATATCATGTTTTTGAGGTTAGGGTTGAGAGAGAGATGGAAACACTTTTAAAAGTCTCTGGAAGTACTACACTCAACTTTATACCTCAGTGAAGTGATATCATGTTTCTGAGGTTAGGGTTGAGAGAGAGATGGAAACACTTTTAAAAGTCTCTGGAAGTACCACATTCAACTTTATACCTCAGTGAAGTGATATCATGTTTCTGAGGTTAGGGTTGAGAGAGAGATGGAAACACTTTTAAAAGTCTCTGGAAGTACCACACTCAACTTTATACCTCAGTGAAGTGATATCATGTTTCTGAGGTTAGGGTTGAGAGAGAGATGGAAACATTTAAAACTCTCTGGAAGTACCACACTCAACTTTATACCTCAGTGAAGTGATATCATGTTTTTGAGGTTAGGGTTGAGAGAGAGATGGAAACACTTTTAAAAGTCTCTGGAAGAACCACATTCAACTTGTTTTTTAGAAAGAGATGACGATGCAGTTATGCAGCTAATGGATATTAGTTTACGGTACCGATTCCCGTCTTCTCTGAAGATTGCATAGTTAGTTTCAAGAAACATTTCTTTCATTGCTGAAGATGTAATTTTATTAACAAATGTCTAATCATCACTAGCATGGTAAGTGACCTTAAAACCTAACCCCCAGCGCCCATAATGGTAACTCATTTTCACTGCTCAAAATTCTAGCATATAATGACATAGGATGTTAACATATTCAAAGAAGTTTCTTTTTGTGACTGATTTTTATAAATTTAATTGTTATTTGTAAATTCATTTTTTCGCTAAAGTTTTTGTTTTTTACGAAATCAAAATGGAAATAGTGAGCGAAAATAAGTTTTTTTGTTATTGTGTAATTGAAGGGGAGATTTTATTTTTGCTGTTTAGATTTTATTACATTGTGTACAAATCTATTTTTAATACATATGTACATTCATTATTTTGGATTATATACCATTTATGTAAATATTTCAATACGTGATATTTTATCTTTTTTTTTATTGCTTTTTCTTATCGCTAAAGTTTGTAGTTGATTCGCGACATCTACTACCTCTATTTAACCCATAGGTGGGGGATTTGTAAGTAGGCGACCAGATGCCTTGATTGTCCATTGTTAGAAGGCGACCAGTTAGAAGACAATAAACCAGTTGATCAACCACCAACCAGGGTACAGTTTTAGTTTATACAGGGAGCCGTACACTCGCCCTGTCGCCAGAGCCCCAACTCTGCCTCAATGAGTATCCAGCAGTCGCCACGAGGAGGCGGGGGTTGACTTGTGCGAGAGAGGCTATTTGAGTCGCCGACGCATGTGTTCTTTTAAAACACGTCGTTCTCACACTTGGCCACCAAGGTCTCGTGTCAAGGCATTTAATTTTGCTTCACTAACTCCTGACGGAGGAACCAAGAAGGAGAAGAGAAGAAGAATATTTTATCAAGTCAAGAACTAAAATATTTCGTCCGCTGTAAGCTGTTTCGACACGAGGCTATTCTCCAACAACTCGATTCAACCAATCCTGTTCTCGGAATATTGCCATGTCAGCATTTTTCATTACTTTAGGATTTTTTTTTACTAGTAAGGTTGTTTTATTTCGCCAGTAGGCTTGGAATTTACAGACAACTATAAAGCCTTGCCAGTAAATAACAAGTTTCATAAAGCATAATACAGTGAACTATAAAAAACATTAAATGCTGGTTGAGTAAGACGCAAAGCGTTCTATAACCGCCTTCTTGATGAATTGCCTACTTTAGTGGCACGCATAAATGGCATTCACAACGATATTTCTCGAAAGGAAATCACTTCATTCAGACAGAAATTAAATTACTGTTTGTTATTACCTATAGCCAATAAGAACCCCATATCTTGATTTGTTTTGGCGCTAGGGTGCCTAAAGCACGGATTTGCGTTATTTAGTGCAGCACAATGGTCTAAGTTTTGCTCTCAGAATCAAGAGGTCCCTGGTTCGACTCCCGGAACATACCCGGAAACACTGCGCTCAGTTTGTTTTTTGGTGAAGTGGCTTATTCTAGAGTTTCTAGGATTTGTTTCATGTTTCCGGGTTAAAAATTGAGAGAGGGTTGGACCTTGTACAACATCAAAATTTCCGTGGGTCCGGTGAAAAAATAGACCCAATACACAGGACTCTGTTGAGTCATAGACCCTGCCTCTCCTGTGTATATCCTTTGTAGAAAAAAATTGTTTTATTATCCCTAGGGTATTACTATTGACATTAACTACTTCTGTTCATATTTTTGCTACGAGAGAGGAAGTTTTTCACTTCAAGTTTTGCGTGTTGAAAAGAAGTTGTTTTTTCTCGCGTGTTCATTCCTGTTCCGTAATACCAGCTTGACTGACGTGGTGATAGGGTCGTTTACGCGCTCTCACCACTGACAACGTTTGTATTACTATAACTTTTAGCGTATGTATAGGAGTCAGGCAGATAAATAACATCTGTTGATTCACGGACAGATGGCTGTAGCTCTTTCCTCGCAAGTGGCCTTCAAGGTTTTGGCGTGGAACGACAGCAGCACAGAATGTCATGCACCTTGAGTTGATTCTCGGACAAATCGCAAACTATTGTCCTGTCATTTCCAGGAACACTATTGTCAAAAACGTAACCTCTGTCGAGTCTATCTGGCAGTGTTCCACGCACATTATGGTGTTCAGTCAAGTAGTGCACACTTTTGCGACCTAGCAGAAGTTAGATTAGAGCATGGCGAAAGAACGAAGAACTTATTCCAACGTCTCGCGGCTTTCGTAGAGGACAACTTACTAACATCTTCCGGCGGCATCACATATTACAGTGAAGAACCATTTGAAGAGGAAGATCTATCTCCGCCCCTTGATAACATTACGCCCATCGAAACGATAAGTTATCCTGTCTAATGGTTCAAGTCTCCAATACAATGTCATCCTTACCAGGTCTTTCCGACATGTTTGCTTCACCACTGAGATCCACTACCCATACCACGCTGGTGATTTCCTGGAAGTTCCTTCTGCATTTATCATCGCTGGGATTGACGAAGAATTATTGGCGACTGAACCCAAGAACAAAACAACTACATCTATCTACACCTATCCTATCAAGCCATCCAAACAGACCCTGACAACATTCTCCCAGAGTCCAATCGTTCAATCGAGCTTCACCAAACGTTCTTCAGACCTGATTTCCAGGGATACAACGGCCCACTCAAAGCTACTGTTAACATGGGTCTCATACAACCACCTCAGAGAAAAGGACGTCTCCACAGTATACCTGAACTACAAGAAGAATTCTCAAGAACATTCTTCAAACTTCCAGATGAAACTGATGTAGTTGCGGTGTAACTAGATTCTTCATTCTTCGTTAAGAAACCCTACGGCGGTCACTGCCTTGTTACATCTTTCACAAAAAGTGGGTCATACTCAAAACCTCAACCTTGCCGGACGTTGACACGGCCCTTCACAACTTGGCACGCTAAAAATATTTAATCGCAACCGACTACACCTTTGATACCAGATACCTTTGGACAGATCCTCAATGAAATATTGTGGAGTTGCTGCGCCGTTTCATCACGATTTTTCATTATCAATTTCCATTTATCAGTCGATATCGGTTAACCGAAGAGTAAAAACAAAAACCCGGTCGCTGAACGAGTTGTACAAGAACTTGAACTGTTGAAACAAGATCCGTCTGGATCTCCTGTTGATATAACGTCCCTTGCGATTGCAACCAACTGACGTAACTCTCGAATCTGTAACCGTGGCCTTTCCTCCTTAGAGAAGTTTACCCAGCGCAAACAGTTTAGCAACGCGCAGATCTGATGAACGACTTATCCAGGCGCAAACACGTTAGACGGTATCCAAATGGTGCAGACCCAGGTACTAGGTTCGATCTCATCTCAACCATCGTCAATAGTACATGATCATGACCATACGCACCATTACAGCGTCTTGTTCGAAAGCAACGACCCTCCCCGTGCATCTTCAAGATTACGACTTAAGTACACCGCGAAGATTCTATGAAAGCCGAAAGGGAAGAAAGCAGCCAGCCATGTATTTGTTTTGTTGTCCTTAAGCACTATTACTATTTGCATTTAATTACTTCTGTTACGTGAGCGGAAGCTTTTACTTCAAGTTTTGCGTATTGATCCCTGTTTCGTAATATTAGTTTGACTGGCGTAAAATATGCAAAAGAGAAATAAATTATTATAAACTCAGCGGTAAAACGTTAATGTAAACGTTTGCGTATTTTTTATTATTACGCTGAATAAACAATATCAAATTGACTAATTATGATATTTCTGACTTTCAGCTGTGTGTATTCAATCCTAATTTAAAATTTAAGAACGGCCAACCACCTGGCAATAAAACTAAATATGTTCGAATTGAGTTGGTATAAAACTGGAAAAGGTTATAGACAAATATGTATATATTATCGGTTAGAAGACGTATGTACAAGTGAAGGTCAGTAAAAAGCGTCACTAAAGAACGACCAGTAGTAAAAAACCTTTCGTTGAAGTCGTAAAAAAATATATACAAGAAAACCGTTTCGTCATCAACCACTTTCAGCTGTGGATGTTTAGCCTCTCTGACACGTTGAACACAGTAAAAGATAAAAAATACAAAACGAAAAACTAAAAATGATCAAAAGTTTCTGTCTTTATATTCAAATCAAACCGATTCTTTAAAATTCGCGCACGCTCGTAGTAACCTCGCTTTCAAATAACCTCGATGTCGCAAGATGAAAGAAAAATAATTTTTAGAGATCGCGTTTGGATCTGTCTACCATTATTGCTAGCGACAACACCTTGACTTCTTTTGTGGGTTGTTTTCATTTTTCAAGTTGATACCATCTTCGCTGGTAAGCCCTTTGTCTTCTATCTCTTGCAGTCGTCTATACGTGTACAAAATGCATTAGCAACATGACAGCAAATAATTTGGTTTGTTTGTTATTATCCATTGATTAAACCTACAAAATTGTGGGGAATATCATCTGTTGAACCCCCGTCTAACCCATGCTAGCATGGAAAATAGACGTGAAAATTGTAAATGATGATGACATCACTATGTACTTAATGGAAGAAATACATCCACATACCTGGTTAGCTCGTAACAAGCATTGTTTACATTCGTGCCATCTTTGGCGCTCGTTTCTATGAAAAGCGCTCCCACCTCATTGGCCAACCTCTTCCCCATATCCCTCGTCACCACGGGCATGCCCCGGCGCGCAGCCTCCTGTCGCAAATCAGTTTTATTCCCGCAAATAATAACGGGGACTGGACGCGAGGTTCCTTCGTCGATCGATTCCAGCCAATCGCGAACGTCCATGAAAGAGTTTTCGCACGTGACGTCATACAACAACACCACTCCGTCCACCTTTCTGAAGTAGCTCTTGGCGATACTGCGAAAGCGCTCCTGGCCGGCCGTGTCCCATAGTTGCAGGGCCACTGTGGTCCCATCGATCTGCATGTTCTTTAACTGGAAATCAACCCCTGCGTGGAAGAGAGCAACTGACATCATACTCGAAATAATCGTTTTAAGCGAATAACAGACACCAGTCTAATAGTTTGCCACCAGTCTAATAGTTTGGAAATTTTGAAAGCGAATTATAAATAGAAAGTTCGAAAACCGGCAATCCGAAAACCGATTCATCTTGATGTTACTTACTTTTTTCAAAAAATTATCACAAAACTATGACATACAGTTAATCAGTTACAGTCGACTCTCTAATTTGAACCTCTATTATTCGAACTTTCTATAATTCGAACGAATTCTAAGTCACCGTCAATTTTCCTCAACAAACTCTTATAATTTACTTTCTATTATTCGAATCTCTGTAATTCGAAAACCTCCATATTTCGAACAAATTTTGTAGTCCCCTCGGCAAAATCCTCTCTGAAATTCGAATTTTCGGAGTGTAAACTAACCGTTAACACTTTCGAACGTTTTTTTTCAAAATTCGAATTTCTGTTCGAATGTTTTGATTTTTTGTAAATATACCATGGTTTGATGAACTGCGTCAGATTTACGAAATTTGGAGTTGATTTGTGGAAAGGCCTCAGCGACGCGAGTCGTGTGTTTGACTTGACAATCTATCTAACACGAAACAATAAAAAATTGAACACTTTTTCAGCAACTGTCACTTGTTCATGGATGATCGTGACACTTAGGAAAAGAAAAAAAAGAATCAAAGAAAACTCGATCTTTCTTTTTTATTTTTCACCTCAATTTTTCAAAAATTCCGATTTCTCTCTTTAATTCGAAATTTCACCCTTTAAACCTGAAAATTCGAATAAGAGAGACTTTCTACTATTCGAATCTCTCTATAATTCGAACAAAATATTTCCCCCTTGGGATTCGAATGAGAGAGAGTCAACTGTACTTTGAAAACACCATATAAAGATCGGTCACGTGACATATTTACAGTTACCTCTGTTTTAATTGGTAATATTATTATAGGTTTTAGTTTAGGATTTAGGTTGGATTAAGGTTGGATTAAGGTTGGATTAGGTTGGATTTAGGTTGGATTAGGTTGGATTAGGTTGGATTAAGGTTGGATTAGGTTGGATTTAGGTTGGATTTAGGTTGGATTAGGTTGGATTAAGGTTGGATTAGGTTGGATTAAGGTTGGATTAGGTTGGATTAAGGTTGGATTAGGTTGGATTAAGGTTGGATTTAGGTTAGTTAGGTTGGATTTAGGTTGGATTAAGGTTGGATTAGGTTGGATTAAGGTTGGATTTAGGTTGGATTTAGGTTGGATTAGGTTGGATTAAGGTTGGATTAAGGTTGGATTAGGTTGGATTAAGGTTGGATTAGGTTGGATTTAGGTTAGTTAGGTTGGATTTAGGTTGGATTAGGTTGAATTTAGGTTAGTTAGGTTGGATCAAGGTTGGATTTAGGTTGGATTAGGTTGGATTAGGTTGAATTTAGGTTAGTTAGGTTGGATCAAGGTTGGATTTAGGTTGGATTAGGTTGGATTAAGGTTAGTTAAGGTTGGATTTAGGTTGGATTTAGGTTGGATTAGGTTGTATTAAGGTTGGATTAGGTTGGATTAAGGTTGGATTTAGGTTAGTTAGGTTGGATTTAGGTTGGATTAGGTTGAATTTAGGTTAGTTAGGTTGGATCAAGGTTGGATTTAGGTTGGATTAGGTTGGATTAGGTTGAATTTAGGTTAGTTAGGTTGGATCAAGGTTGGATTTAGGTTGGATTAGGTTGGATTAAGGTTAGTTAAGGTTGGATTTAGGTTGGATTAGGTTGGATTCAGGTTAGTTAGGTTAGATTAGGTTAGGTAAGGCTACATATCACGCATTCCCGATTTTTCATTATTGTCTATTTGATTTAAAATTGACCAATTTCCACCCTCCCAAGATAAAGCCATTGATCTAAGTATCGGTTATTTTAGAGACGTTTTAACAATTGTAACAAATAACCCTAATAAATGTACTAATAATACCCCAAACATATGTTTGTATGCAGCTGAATTAAAAACAGGACAAAAAGGAATTCCGGTCTGTAAAGTGATTTTATAGTAAATCATTTTATTGACTTTTGGCAATAATAATTCCCCATATAAACTTTCTTTTATAGTAATAACGAATCTGCAATACTTGTGTTTCAGAATTCAATTCAAGACATTGAGAGACAAGCATTCATCAACAAAACGAAGGCTCACGAATTTTAAATTGACATTAGTGCCATCTAGAACACTCTGTCTGAATGATGGATTATAAAACTATTTGTTTATTAATTATATAAATATATTATATATATATTCTACCTAGAACTATTGTGACTTACCAAGCGTCGAGTTTAGAGCAGAGTAGAATTTATTTTTGCATAATCGAATAATGAAACTCGACTTTCCAACGGCCGCGTTTCCCGCCAAAACCAACTTGAACATGCGTTCTGGCGGTCCGAGATCACTCTCCGTATCAGTGGTTAATGATTCGCCGGTCGTGTCGGCGCCAACGCCCAATCCACGCGTTCCGGTGGTTACGGACGAAAACTTTTCTTCCACAGTAACCGGTTCCTCGCTCACCGAGAAATCCTCTTCATCGTCGTTGGTTTGGTCGACAAGTCTCGCAAGTTCTTCGTCCGGCATGTCGTACTCGTCGGAAAGTTCGTCAGGTTGTCGGCGCGCGTACATACTCAACTGAAACGACGAATGTTACACGAGAATGAGTAAATCCTGCTGCACGACAATTCAACGAAGAATTGTGTCGTTCGATGTAGTTTAGGTAGGTCAAAGTGTACTCGGGGCAATGAACATTGTTTTGAAAAGAACGAAAACTGCAGATTTAAAGTACTAACATAAACGTGAGTCGGGTTTGTAGAAAACAAACAATAAAGATTATTCAATGGACCGAGTTCTGATAAACTTACGGTCGCCGAAATATACCAAGTAATTTACCAAAGTTAAATAGAAGCAAAAAGATTTCGAAATCAAACTTACAACACATCTTCGTCTCAATTTCAAAGCTTCAAAAGAAACATATTTGAAAAGACTTTCGGTTTCGATACTCGAAAGTGAACGAGGGCATGGTTTCATGAGTCTGTTTACACGAATCTACTCTGATGTCGTTCGCCCATGAATCCATTTTAAACGTTAGCATTTTAAGTTATGAAAATTAATGTATTACGTTCCACATCATTACAGTTACAGTAGCCCCCGGCAAACTTTTAAAGTATTAAAATTTTAGTGTTTTAAAATTTATGAAATATAATTTAAGCTCCGCAATATGAACTTAGCACCCATACCTCCATGTCGATGTTGCGAAGGAGGGAAGAGGACTGGAAACCAGTCACCCACGTGTAGTCCTGTGTGGTGGTCCGTTCGAACCCAGTCTCGTAAGTAGCGTCCTGTAACAAGTCACCAATTGTCAGGCGTGTCACGTGTTATGGGTAGAGACGAGAGAAAGTATAAAAATGTGTTTATAAAAAAGTTCAAGGATAAATCAAAAAAGGGAAATGGTAGGAATTTAGATTTAGAGCTCCGCCCCTAATTGTCCCTGGATTTAGAGCTCCACCGCTGTTTATTGGCGAGTTTATAGATTGACGTTAAAAGATTAAAAACCTCGTAACTTTCACCGCCAGCCGGTTTGCCTCGCTTGATCAAACTAATATCTACAGTTTCCTGGTCGCTGTAGTTGTTGCTGTCGTCTGAATCAGTGAGAATGGTGGACTCTGGCACTTGATTGATCGATTGGTTGATATCGTTGAGTAAAGTCTGGTTGTTGGTACACAAGCATTCTGATTGGTTGCAGTTGGTGCATTTCTCGGTACACCAGCATTCTGATTGGTTGCAGTTGGCGCATTTCTCTTCCAGTGTTTCGAACACCGCTTCGGCGCTCGCAGAGCGCTGAGTTTCATTGACAGCGGTGGGTTTGATGTCCGTCTCATCGGCCAACTGGAAGTCAGTGATCTGCGTTGTCTTTTCTAAAGGATTCTCTGTATACATATCATCATCACAAGTCTTCAGCTCGGTGATCATCGACTCACTAAACGCGCGCTCGAACTCGCACTGAACCGATCTATCGAGACGCTCAACTCGCTCACCCGCCTGCGTGCATCGATCGCATTGCTCGCGCAAACACTCGCACTCGTCGTCGTTACTATATATGGTCGTGCTCGCACCATATATGGTCATGAGTTCAACTTGTGTGCAATCTGCACACATGGTGCTTGTAGAGGAGCTTGACTCTCTAATGATTTTGCCACAATGGCATTTACCATATAAGGTCGTGTCATCATCATATATGGTCGTCGTTTCGATGCATGTTGTTTCATCATCCTCAATGTTCGAAGAAGACACATCCGTGTCTTGCCTATCCTTGCTTTCACTGTCCTCGTTAAATACAGACGAATCAACAGCACCATCGGTTGTATCAGGGGAACTCGTTTGCTATGGTACGTACGGCAAATTGATTCAACTCAGTATTATTGTTTAAAAGGAATTTAAAAGTTAAAATCAATTTAATTTCTAATTTTAATACATCTATGGTTATATTACCTTATTATAGTTTATTATATACAACATGATGTGGTTCAAGTGCGATGCGAGACATATTAGTCAGACTTAAAAGCATTTCTTGACATTTCTAGCCTGGATAATTTCAACTAATCTCTTAAAAAGAACAGTAAAAGAAATCTCTTAATCTGGTAGCCAGTAGGCTCTTTACCGGATAACATGGTCCTACATTGTAAGCATCTTTTTTTCAAAAACAACATTATCAAACTCTTTCAAAACACCAAAACATTGTCTTACGGATTGGTAAATGCTTTTTGTGAGGATTTTCTTTCTCGGGGAGCTGGTTGTGCGAGGGTGTTCAGCCTCCAGGTAACTCTTGTTTTTCAGCGGTGTGATGGGAGCCGATTGACAGCCAGCCGGAGACGCTCGTCTGGTCGTTGGCGGACGAAGTTGCTCAGATAAAAGCTGAATTAAACAAGTCAAGAAGAAGTTATTTTGATATCGAAATAATGTTTTTTGTGAAGAAAAGATGCATTGATGCCACTGAACTTTCGCATAACATTTTACTAGCATTTTAAAGTATTTTGCATGTTTCCACTTTATCACACTTTATCAATTTGACTTGTATTTACAACGGAGTTATACCATTACAAGCAAGACAGAGACATGGATAAATACACGCATCAATTATTATTGATTTGAAAGCTCACCCCTAACGCCTGGCGTAATTCATCGTTGCTTTCACCTAGTCTTCGATTCGTCTCGCACAGCACCTGTAGCTGGTTCATAAAATGCTCCCGATCGCTTTGCTGTTGCGGAGTGGAAACAGCCGACGTGGAGAGACTGTGCGTGCGGCTAGGTTTGCGTCGCCCGTACATCAAGTCACCGCTCGCCTGAAAAGAGTTAACACAACTAAAATGTTTGAAAACCATTTTTTTAGAAAGGAAATACACAGGAAAGGCAGGGCCTATAACTCAACAGAGTCCTGTGTATTGGAAATGATGTTATATAAGGTCCTACCCTATCTCAGTTCTTAACCCGGAAACATGAAACAAATCCTAGAAACTTTAGAATAAGCCACTTCGTCGAGAAACAAACTGAGCGCAGTACTTCCAGGGATGTGGCAAGATTCGACCCGAGTGGGAGTCGAACCAATCACCACTTGATACAGAGCGCAACGCTTAGACCACTCTGCCACTGCTGCTTATAGTATTTTAAATTCCAACAAAGTCAGTACACTATCAATAATTCAGGTCTCTATCTTCCCATGCTTGCAGGTGATTGATTCAACAGGATGTGACAGATTCTTCGTAACACAAACAACTCCAATTGAAGAGGATACACCTGAACTATTTATTAATTCTTTATTAGCTTTAGTAGACCGGTATCGGGAACCCGATTAAATCTGCCTAAACTTTCAGAGAGAAAAAACAACAAAAAGGAAAAACTTTTAAAACTAGCAATAAAAACATTTTCTGATGATAAATTCCATATATTTAAAGCTGGTGGTATTCTAGGGTATACACTAGATGAACTCTGGATTCACCCCTGAAAGTAAAGACACCTGCACGCTCGCACGACGGCACAGAGCAATTTCATTAACAGTGATTTCAATAAATTGAGTGCACAAGAATGCGCGTGAACTCACCCCAATCTCATCAGCTGCGATGAGTTCCGACATGAGAGAGTTTTCATTGACGTCATCATCGAGAGGGATAATCGATCTTTCAGAAATGTCATCAACATCGGTATCATCGAAATCGTGGTTGCCGATCTCGTTGATGACGGGACCAGGATCGCTGCGGAAGGAACTGTGGAGGTTGGGTTTTGTACGCCGAGAGAAACCCACGCTGAACGAGCGTCGCACGGGTGATGTCACTTCATTGAAGCTGCTGGAACGCTGCCAAATAATGTTCAAATATTGACTGTTGCGAAATTTTAAATAGACCATTTAAAAATGAAAACAATGCTTAGGTTGAGCTCCTTTTGTTAATTAAGGTTGAGTTGTCAATCTTTTCATAAACTTCTTTTGTCAAATAAGGTTGAGTTGTCAATCATTTTATGAACTTCTTTTGTTAGTTAAGGTTTGTATTGTCAATCTTTTTATAAACTTCTTTTGTTAGTTTAAGGTTGAGTTGTCAATTATTTTATGAACGTCTTCTGTTAAGTTTTACATTGCTATCTCGAAAAGAGTCCATTGGGAAATCAAAGATTACAGTTCATGAAATCTGTGTGTTAAAGTTTGAAATATTACATTTTTAAGTCCTTACAATAATATCAATTTAACAAAATGGTTCAAGTCTACCGTAAAGATGTATGAGTTCTCACTTTTAAAAAAACGAAGAACATATAGTTGGCTAAAAAGCATAAATTTATAGTAAAAACTCTACGTATATTTATGAATCATTGATAAATATAAAGTGTGGAATTCAAGTTTGCTTAAAGATGGGTAGTTTGGATGGGAGATACTCACTGCACAGAGAATGTTAACAATTAAAGCCAATGGAACTACCTCTAATGCAGAGCGCAAATCATCGTTGGTATCATGCAACTTTTTATTGGCTTCATGTAAGAGATGCAGTTGCCGTGTAAGATTCTCCTGCTCCTGGACGCAACCCAACACGGTGCCTCGTTCGTTATGCAGCCGATCCGATTGGTCGTCATATTCAGCCTTCATCTTAGCAACTTCAGTACGCATCAAAGCCATCTGAGTTTGGAATTGCAGGAGTTGCGAACGAAGCGCCTCATTTTCCTACAGAAATTCAAAGTTATCATACAGTTAATTACTTAAGAATAATAATAATTCATGTTTTAAGTGGATAACCCAGAAAACCCAGACCACGAGAAAGTGCTATGGTTGTTTCCACTGGGGTCCACTGTTGGAAAGTACATTTTCGGAACTTATTATTCAACCATTATTCACCACTTCTTCGTAATCTACAGGCAAAGAAGATGACACAGGAGAAATTCAGTTTTGCGGCGTTCATTGGATCTCGATTCAATGACGCAACTCCATGGCATCTAGAGTGCTGAAGGAGGACAACACAGGACAGACTAATAATGTTTGAAGATTCAATGTGAGACAAAGCATGTAGATGTAAGTTTAAAGTTTGCGTACACACATGAGTACAACTGAAGAATGAGTTAAAGACAATCATCAAAGACAGGTGGACAATGCCCTCAAACTTCAGTAATCAAATATACAAAGAGCCATTTAAGATGGAATTACTTTTTATGGAAAAAATGTCTTTACCCTTTCTTTCCTCTGCATTTCATCAACGATTTGATCGGGAATGGCAGCCTCGATTGACTTCTCTTCAACCTTTTGCTCCAGCTACAAAAAAGTTTACTTTTCAATGAGTAAAGTTTCAGAAACTGTTTTTAAACTCATTTAGGTATTATTACTAATCATGCTTTCTGTTACAGAACCATTGAGATCTTGTTATTTTAGCAATTATAATGTTTTGCATTAACAACAATAACACAATAAAAATCATCATCATTTATATTTTTCACGTCTATTTTCCATGCTAGCATGGGTTAGACGGGGGTTCAACAGATGATATTCCCCACAATTTTGTAGGTTTAACCTTGTGATGGTTTATTAGAGCAGATGTTTTTACAGCTGGATGCCCTTCCTAACGACAACCCCTGTGGCAGCTATGCATCAGGGGCATGGATGCTTACATCCATGAGATCAAAGATATTACATGGCCCACATACCCGCAAATCATACTAAACAATTTAATAATTTATAATAATAATAAATTGTAGAAACGCGAAAATTATTTGGAAAGTGAATCGTTTTTACATATTAAAAAATGTCCCTACATTCCCACATTCCGTCCCTTTTTCTTGTGTGTTTTAAGTCTTAGTTAACTTACTTACGCTTTTAATTTTACTTTCCATTTCCAGCAGTTCACTCTGAGCATTCATCAGTTGCATGTGGGCTTCTTGTTTCTGCTGCTCAAGCTTGCGTTGCTCTTCTTGTTTCAGTTTCATTTTGAGCTCAGCCACCTGTTGTTCAAGCTCCTGTTCAAGAGCAGACGTGATCTCTTGATTCTTCATTGTAGCCCTGTAACAAAATTGAACGTATTTCGGTACTGATCTCACAGGAATGCATTTAACTAACAAGTCTGATTGCATTTTTATTTGAAGAAGGAGGCAATATCCAACCAAACAAACAACAGACTTCATCAATGAAAAACAACGACAAAGACAAAACTGAACTGCAGACATAAAAAAGAACATTTCCAAACACAAGAGTCAATTTGAAAAAGAAGGGGCCGTTACATAGTGACAATGTTGTCAAATGATTTCTTGCGTATAAAAAAGCTTGCCCATGATCAGCTCCGAAACAAGGAGTACATGGTGAAGGCTGATGAGTGCTATCAATAATACCGTTCAAGGGGCGGCGAGCAGACTATCATGTGTTGCACCAACAGGCAATATAGATTTCAAAAGCGAGGACTCCGATTACAATCCCATCACCACTACTCCAACTTCCACCTATCCCTGAGTCTGTCACGAGTAACATATGCGATGTTGTTAGCAACATGGAACATTTCCGCAGAGATGGAAAACATAAATCACCACCGCCTGGCCACATAAATCTCAGGAAGGTTTGACACAACACAACACTGATACAGCATCAGATGAAGAGTCAATGAGAAGAAATACTGCCACAAATTCTACAACGCCGATCGAGTAGACTGGGCACCTGCCCACATGGTTAAGTGACTATGTCAGGATGATCGTAAACTGAGGTAAAGAAAAAGAAACCACACCAGTTCATGCATGTTGCAATACTAGACATATCACTGTGAAAACTTGTTTTGACTTTTTTTTTTTAAAGTATTATTTTTGAATTCTATACCCTCAAAAATAGTGCGGTACATAATTTTAAGTTAATTGCCCTAGTAGAACCATACGTCGTTAAGGGTGAAATTTTCACCAGATGTTTTTCTCATGAGTACAAACATGTATACAAAAAATCAGCCAATTCTGATGGGGTGCGGTGTCAAGTCCTTTAATTTTGGGTTGATTAGACATTGAAAGTCCCTTCCATTTTGTTTTTTGATTATCTTTGGTTTTTGTGTTATATGGTGCTTGTTTTATGAATGAAATTCTTATCACGATTACTAACACTTATTTAAGTAATTATCCAAAGCGTAATTGTTTCTGCCTATTTAAAGGTTAAGATGGAAAAAATTGTTTTATTTACAGCAAAAAATTTATGTCTAGTAATTTAATTTGAAATTAAATTTTGAAGTGCATATGAATGCATCAGAAACATGAACTGGAATCCAGGCAAAATTTCCCCGGGAGGTTGGGACAGAGAATGGCATTTTAAGTCCGTTTAAGAATGAAAAAAAAACAGCAAAGGTTTTAGGGACAAAAAAGAAAAGGAAGATCAAAAGATACGAGTTGATAGTACAAGAATGCTAAAAAATTATGCTTCTGAAAACTTTTGATGGAATGCTATTAGTTCAAATCACTAAGAATCAAAGCACGTTTAAGATATATTTAGCAGGTGCAGCCAACAGAAGAAATTTTTTAAAACAAAGTTCAAGGAGGACGAGTTTATAGACATATAAACATATTAAACAACTCTGATGATGATTCATTGGTAGAGAAGAAACTGAAACAATGTCAATGAAAGAGACATATGGAAGTTTGTATCTCCATCACAAAAAATGATATCTCGATTTGAAGTAACAAGATTCATTTTGTGTTCAGTGTGTCATGGGATATTTAACTCACTTCCCCATTATTATTACAAAAACTTGAAACAGTTTTTACATAGCTCTGAACAACGTACAACATGTTACCAGTCATCAATTTTATCCAACATGTTGAAATGTAAATGAGATTTGTGCACGACATGCCAATGTCGCAACATTTTTAAGTTGATTCTTAAGAGGGTTGTTTGGTGTTTTGGTTATATTCTGAATGATACAAAAAAAATACAAAATACAGCAAATCTTATTCTCTCATTCTCATTTTCTCAGAAATGTTGAAGCAATAAAACAATGTTTATATTTAGTTTAGATTTAGTCATCTTTGTTTTCATATTCAATTCAGTGAATTATTATATTATTTACCTTTTAAGAGATGTCTCTAAGTCTTCATTTTCCGCCTGTTTTCGTAGGAGATTATCAACCGTTGCCGCCAAGAAATTCTCGAGTGAATCAAGAAGCATGGGGTCATCTCTGGATCGTGCAATCTCGTAGAGATCGTCGAGATATTCTTGCCTTAAACAGAAATAGTTAAAGCATAAACAATTCGTTAAAGTTATACAAATATTTATACATACAGGTTATTCGAACCGGCACTTATTCGAACTTCCCGCTTATTCAAACCGTTTTTCATTCTCCATGAAAATTCCTTAACAAGTTCAACTAATAATCCTTCAGTTATTCAAACCTTCAGTTGTTTGAACTTTCGTTTATTTGAACTAAATTTCTATTCCCCGTGGAGGTTCGAATAACCAGGAGTCTACTGTATATACCATTCCAATGATTTGTTGAATTTGTTTTGTTCTAATAAAAAATAAATTTACCCTGCAACATCAACGTTTTGCTTCCTTGGCATTTTTTAAAATCAATTCAAATCAAACCAACTATCTATAGACTTTCTTTTCTTTTTCATATTCTTCAAAACAAAAATATAAATGGTTTTCAATTGCACGTTGAAACAAATTGTTAACAGTTTTGAGTTTAAAGTATTCAGAAAAGTACAATCGACTCTGTAAATGTTTCAAACTCAATGGCTTTCATATTAAATTAACTATTCCCCGCATACAATCACAGCAAATATTCGTAACTGAATCAAAGCTGAGATTTGCAAATGGAAATTGCCACACAGCTTCGTTCCATTTATAGTTTCAAACTCTTGTTTCAAAAACAAAGGAATTTCTTTTGAGAAGAAATAAAACATTTTAAACTAGCTTTTAATATCTATTTGTTTTCAATGAGTTTGTGTAAACAAAATCTCATTGAAAACAGCTGAATACCTTCTGCCTACAATGTTTTAAATAATGCAGAAAAACAAACACTTACATTTCTAAGCCTGTAAAAGCAAATTTATTTGGAGAAGCTTCATCTTCCATAATTTTATAGAATTAATAATCATCTTCGTTCGTTAACGGAAAAGAATGCATCTTTTTTTAAGTAACATTTCTTGAAAAATCCTCCGTTATTGGCTACCATTGAAATATATTTTCTGAAAAGAACCTTTTTGCAAGGGATCACTTCGCGAATTGCATCCATTCTATCACTCATATGCTTAAAACAAACAATTCCTCTCTAGGGATTGCTATTACACATTCATGCTCAAAATGGTTGGAATTGTAACTTAAAAAATAAGCTATGCGATGGAGAACCTTTTGTTTACGTAAATGGTAGCTACAAAATGCCGCAAAGGAGCACACATGTTTTCGTGATGTATTTGTCCGAAGTAATTTCTCATTACGCATTTTTATAATTAGATTTAAAAACCTCTCTCACCCTGGTAAATACTTTCCCCATTGCGGGTGAATAGAAGATAAGAAGTCTTCAAAATCAGGAAATTCCGTAATACATTTTCTCTTGGCGATATCGAAGTCATTAAAACACAACGGTGAACTTGTCATAATATCACTGTTAGTGATAAAGTGCCACTGATGCGGACGCCCTGATATCGCTTTTGAAAGGGCTTCATGAAATGGCGATAATTCATTGCCCCTTTCATCTTGCTCGCGTTTGATTCGGAAGAATTCGCTCTTAGCGGAAATGTGTAAATTGGAAGAGTTACTTTTTGGCGTTTTGATACAATCAAAGAAGTTTGTGTAAAACGTTTCACCCTCCATATAGTTAAACTTGTTCTTGCCATCGGTGCAAATAAACTTGTCTTGTTCAATTTCTGGAACCACTTGTGTATTCCCGTTTACATCGGGCATAGTATCGTATAATCCCAATTGACTGTCATAAAACTCCGTTCTTGCGCCAGACAACATTGTATTATCGATATAAAAAGCCATGCACTTTAACTTTTAATAAAATCACACACGATTACCTCGTGTTCTTTCGGTAAACTCGCAACAAACAGGTCATGTTTAAGATCACTTTACGCACAACATAACTTTGAGATTCTCTTTAAAATTTAGCGCTTAACAATCTTTTAATTTTGATTGGCTAGTGAGCACATGTTGGCTATTGTTTCCCGAATCAATGCCCAGCTTACACCGAAGAATCTACTTTTTGTTTAAGTTTTTGTAGGCTATGTTTCATAATAGCTTTTTCAACCGGGTGCCTTGATTTTTGCAAAGCCACATTTGGTACAAGCAAATTTAACTTGACCAATGATGAAGATTGCTCGACATTGGTCATTTTCAAGAATGATTACTTCGCATTTAAAGCAAGCGGACACCATTTCCACCAAAACCACTTTTTATTTGTTATTTGTTCATATTTCTGCATGATCTTTTTCGTCAAAATAATTTGCAACATATTAAAAAGGTGTCTCTGTGACGAAATGTTTGCTGCTTTTTAATTACCGTAGAATCTAAAGACTTTCTTTTCAAAAATGTTTTGTTTTTTTGAATCTAAAGACTTTCTTTTCAAAATGTTTGTTGTTTTTTAATTACTGTAGAATCTAAAGACTTTATTTTCAAAATGTTTATTGTTTTTTAATTACTGTAGAATCTAATGACTTTATTTTAAAAGTGTTGACATAAGAGCTAATCAAAATTGTTTTTAGATGTTTAAGCTATATATCAGCAGAAACAATTCAAAAAGAATTTTTGATTTCATAACCAACGATGGCCATTTTTTTGATTTGGAAACATATGGTCGTAGCTTAACGACCCAATTAATAACAAACATGGCGCGAACAGGTTGCTCAACTGTTATGTATATTTTAAACGATTTTAATGTCCATCAAAACACATTTTCTTTCCTTCTCTTCGTGATAAGAATTAGTGAGGTAGCTAATTTTATGTTGTGGGAAACCAATTTGCAGGATGCAATTTAGACAAGATCTTTAGACCTTTTAAAAATTTTTAAGAATGTTGAAAAGCAGCCATTCATTAAAAATATACATAACAAAAACATCATATATCTATATTTTCTTATTTGTTTAATGTAAAATGCTAAGCAACTTTGACGAATAAACCTCCTTCGATATGCAAAAATATAAAGTTACAGCTTAAATTTTGAAGGATTTAATATATATCAATTTTAGCTACCTTATATTTATTCTAAATAGAAATTAAGAAAATAGATTGCAGTGACTTGCTTGTACCTACAAGTCTATACTTTGACATACTTTGGTTACTGTCAGGTGGTACATTTTATTGATAATTGCTTTAAATTTACCAAATAATAACCCTATAAATGGCTAATGAGAATACGCTTATTTGTTAAAGCAAATTATAGGCCTGCCCCTAGTCAAAAAGAAATCTTTGATTTATTTTCATTCTATTTAGCAGAAATTAAATTACACAAACTTTCACTAATATCCCTTGTTTTTTAAACAACTGCTATTTTTGGCAATTTACCGACCGCATGGCGTGATTGTTAAAGTTTCGACATAGAAATCGCACGTGCTAAATTGTACAGAAGCTTTACAAACTTATGATTGTTTGTAGTAAATGAAAATTGCTTTGTCTTGGCATGCAGAAAAACAATATAGTTGAAATATTCTACCCTCCTAAATGAAAACCGGGAAATTTTAATTTAATACGCAAGTAAAATAAAGATGCTGCTAAAATTTATAAGTGATTGTTTAGAAGATAGAGTTTTTAAATTAAGGACGGCGAATTATAATCAGCAAAGGTCATGTAAAATCTTCAATCGTTAGAATTAGGGGGAAATGGCAGACGCTTGTTAAACCTGTTTGCGCAATCCAGTACAACTTTACTAGTATACACTCTTTTTATAAGCATATCATTTATAAGTATACAGCACATTAATGTTTTGAGTAGACCAAAATGCAAGTAAAAACGGTGTACAGACGTTTCGAAACTGCCGTTCCGAAACTGGCCGTTTCGAAATTGACGATTCGAAACTGAC
The DNA here is from genome assembly GCA_963930725.1 of Candelabrum cocksii. Taxonomy (NCBI): domain Eukaryota; kingdom Metazoa; phylum Cnidaria; class Hydrozoa; order Anthoathecata; family Candelabridae; genus Candelabrum; species Candelabrum cocksii. Next base: position 667,560 of record OZ005677.1, on the reverse strand, counting down.
GCTTCGAAACAATATTGTTTTACGTTTTTTAAACTTTCATTAATTTTCGAAATAATTTTGTTTTTTCTTTTAATCTCCGAAACAATATTGTTTTACGTTTTTTAAACTTTCATTAATTTACGAAATAATTTTGTATTTTCTTTTAATTTTCGACAACATCATAAAAATTAAAAAAATGTAAAAAATTTAATGGATTCCGTTGGCTTTGAAAATTGGTAGGTTTACTAATTAGTGGATGCTGATTTCAAATCAAGTACCAGAATTGGAATATTTTTACCCCTAATACCTTATTTGGGCCCAAAGTTTAAAATATTCCGTTGGCTTTGAAAATTGGTAGGTTTACTAATTAGAGGATGCTGATTTCAAATCAAGTACCAGAATTGGGATATTTTCACCCATAATACCTTATTTGGGCCCAAAGTTTAAAACAGCTGCGAGGTACATTACACGCTTTTTTTATAAGCATAGACTTGATTCGGCCAGGGTCAAGTATTCTTAACTTTTAACTACAAATCAGGCTGAAATATTCTTAGCATATTCCTATTTATTCTACTTAAAATAGGTTTTATTCTTATTTTTTGTTCCATAAAAATTTCTTAAAAGGAAGTTTTTTCTTCTATACTGTGCGTACATGTTTTGATCGCGTATGTATTGACATTGCACAACTTGTCACAATTTATAAATACATATCTTATTTTCTTCTATCAACTTTTGCAAATTCAGCTATATTTCAGCAATATATTCTCCAACATAGTAGAATTGTGTAGAATCACAAAATGCCCATTTTCACCCTGCTATTCTTATAAAGCGTATTCTTATATAAAAAAGCGTGTATAGTTTAGACGCATTTCGGGCTGATGGGATTGATTCCAAACGATGGAAATGCCCGCAATGTTCAGTTTTTTTAAAGCTGTTCGAGAAGATTCTTTTTTTGCGAGAAGTCACATTGATAGGGATCGCGGAGGGTTTTCAAATTACAGATGTACTATCATTGTTATTACTGCAGTATAGAATACAAAAAGAGAAGCAAAACGTGGGGTCATTTGTTGAAATTGAACCACGCAATCAAAAGGTAGAGGACTTTTACATCATCCAAACTGATACGTGTCATATACTCAGCGTTCCACAGGTCTCATTATCACCTCATTAATCTTTTGTTTACACTTTTACTTTTGTACATATTTAGAGCGACAAAAACTTCCTCTTTCTTTTGTAAAGAGAATGCCAATGTGGATTGAGCGAAGTAGCGAGAAAGGTTGTGAAGTTTTTATTTTTTGTATTAATGGTTCAAACCCACGAAGCCTTAAACTATTAAAAGCTCTTCTTGATTCAGTACTATATCTTATCCATGTACTAGATTACATCGGTTTTAAATCTTATATCTAATGTTATGCTCGATACCTCTTAAAAATTGGGCTTCTTCAATGTGTTCGTCATTGAGTCTATTGCATAATAACTTGAGGTTGAAAAAGAGGTGGAATATTTCGAAGAAAAACATTCTGACCGGGTCGTTCTATTCGACGAAATGTTCCAGAAACATAAATTCTGTCAAAGTATTTGACGAAAGGTTCAAACCCAGCTGGCGTTTCATTAATTAATAATTGCATTGCACCAGGGACGCTTGCAACAGGAAGGAACGCAAGACCATCTACCATTCCACAAAATAACTTGACTTCGTCATCGTCTAAGTATCGCTGAGAAAGACCGAGCTCTTGAATCTATCGCCATGAGCTTTGACACAGATGAAAAAGCATCCCTTTGGTTGTACATGGGAACCAAACACTTCAAAAATCGCATTCGTGGCTCCTTTTTCAAAATGAAGCATTATTGAAGTTGGATCTAAATGGAGATTCAATTCGTTGCACTTGTCTGTGATGATCGTAAAGAGTTCACAGTAACTTTCTTGAGTTTTGCGAGTCATGAATGCGTAAACTGATGAAATGGCAGACTCATCAAGAGGAGCACGAATAACGTATATTTGTTCAAAAAGAGTTGGCACCACTTTAAATGTACCATCCATAAACCACATGTTTGATTGGCTCAAATGAATAAGACAATTTTCGTGCCCAAAAACAATTATTCTGTTTTCGTTGTTGTGGTTGTCATGTATTAGTAACATTTCGTTATCAACGTCTCTAGCCCAAACACCTTCAATTTCCAGTTCTTCAAGGGACTCTGGATTTTTTGGTCGACCTTTGGCAATATAGCGGTTAAAGCTTCGTTTGTTGGAGTTTGCATTACCAAAAGCTGTTCTTTCTTCATGAGTAAGTCTACATAAGTTATTAACAAGAACTTGATGGGTTAAACCGCCAGCAGTTGATGTTTGTGTTAAAACGGCTTTTATAGCTTGTTTTCCTTCTGCTACATTTATATCAACATTGCTACCAGCATGACTGTGAGGTGTTTGTGATAAAATTAACTCAGGATCATTGAAATCAGCCCTCAAAAGCCCGTTGCAACGGAAAGCTGTCTTTTGTGAACATTGCCATCGAACTGAAGTATTCGTTGTAGCTTTAACGGTATACATGTATCCATTATAGCATAGTTTCCTCCCACCTTTGTTGTTTGTGATGTAATTCATTTTTCAACTACAAAATAAATATGTAATTCCAGAACCGCCTTTAGTCTAAAAAACAGCAATCTTTTGATATTGTTTCGAACCGTCCGGTTTCGAATCGTCAACGAATTGGCAGTTTTGAAACGTAGTGGAATCAGTAAAAACATAAAATTAAGTAAGAAATACTTTATAGTAATACAGTAACAACAACAAAAAAACAGAAAGCATTCTTTCATGCTTTTCCTGAAATTTCTTCTCTGCATCGTCAATCTTCTTTATCCATTCAATTCCTTCCACATGGCCTTGGAAAACAAAACAAGCAGGAATTTTGAGACCGTAACCCAGCACCGCAGCTGACCCTTTTGCCCAGTATTAAGAATGTATTGATGTGTTAAGCAGAGATCAAATATACAAACTCAATGAAGCGATGTATTTATGGTTCACAAAATGTTGTGCAGCCAATCTGTAGAAAATTTCGGACTGGTTTGCTCCGGCCTTTATGAAAAAAGGTCTATATACTATAGATTTTTTGGAGAAGTTTCCAAGCAAATATACCTTCTAGAAAAAAGTGTATCAAACTTTTTGTTGATGATTGCCGTCTTTTTCAAGGTTTTTATTATATCCATTTCGTACTTGTCGAGCGAAATTGTTTAGCTTACCTATTTCATATTTTTAACACAAGCATTGCGTGTTTCTAGAATTGAGGTTTTTATCTTCATATACTTGTTTCTTTATTTTTCTTTAACGAGGCCATAGTTTTGGTGTATTTAATTGCTCCCATTTGTGCTAGGGTTATTTTCGATGAAATACGACGTTGTTTATTTATAACCGCTCACTAAACAACTTTGTGATAGTATGGTCTCGAACCCAGAACTTTTCGGTTAAGAGCCGAATGTCATTCCCATTGCGCTATCGCTGGAATAAGAACTATGTATGACTCTAGATAACGAAAAGTTGAGTTTCGACTGTGGAAAGTAACCTGAACTAACTATAGAATATTTTTCGAAGAAGCACATGGGTAATAAGTATTGTTAGGGCGTTTATATGCGCCATTGAAACCGCTTAACAAACCAATTGCAGAAACTGGCCTTGTAATGGATTTTACTGAAAAACTGTGACGCGTAAAAAAACTCAAATTATCACCGTAAAGAAGAGATCATTAGTTAGAACGGATCGATGTGGTTAACGATTTGCAGTGGAAAGATTTATTGGCTTGGAAAGTTATTATTTATTTCTCAACTGAAAATAATAACAATTATTTCCACTGAACGAATTGATAATCTCACTTTTTATATACGTTTTACTCTTGGAGTGCGAAAAACTTTCAACTAAAAACCACATCAATCATAATACGTTATCTTCGATTCGATTGCCTCATTAAACAACTATTGTAAAACTTTTAAATTGTGTTTCTAATTTTGTTTGTTTTTAAAAACCGATAAAATTCATTCAATTTCCTGAGCTTTTCTTTTATTCTAAAAATTACGTTCCATTCCATTGTGTAAATTCAACAATACAAACCTGTTGTTCTTAAAAAATGAATCTACTATATTTATCCGAGGCTGAGATTGTTCTTAATTTGTTCTAAATTTTTTGTATGATTTTCAGGCTGGTGTTCTTATAAAATTGTTCTTATATAAAAAAAAAGAGTGTACGAAAGATGTGGCTGAGGATAACCAAACGCTAAATCAATCACCAAATCACAAAATAAACTTTAAATACAGGAACAGGAATTTAGATATAAATAAATCACTTACAACGTTTCCATTTCTCTTTTGACAATTTTTCTTGTGTGGTAGAGGCCATTTTTTAAAATAGACATCGCACGGAAATATTTCGCCTCGTGCTTGAAAGAATGTCGTTGCATCCTCGATGTCGGATGAAGAATATCTTGTTTATGACAGGCACTCCATAGTTTTAATCGCGATATATTGGATAACGAATAATCTTTTGTTTATCAAACTTGAATTGCAATTATTGCGTAATGATTATACTATGTTTTTTGTTGTTAACTTTGTTTTTTAATAATGTTTGAGAATTAAGATTTAAGAATTGTGCATTTCTCTTGACATCCGAGGAATTAAAACTCCTGGGTGTTTTACACGTTTTCTCTTCAAATCATTAAAACAGCTTGCAACTAATAACATTGAATCCGATTATACTGCCATTGTTATAGCAATGCAAAGCAATAAATTCCTTTCCCGTATTCGCTCCAAGCGTTCGGCTGAAGCTATTGATTATGCACAATGGTTAATTCTGTGCGACTTCTTGATTTACATTCTAAGATATTGATCCGGCTTTGTTTACCATGTGCGTTTTATTCGTGGCCGATTACTTTCAACAAATGAAATTTAGTTTAAAAATATGTTCTCTGAATATTTCAGTTACGGAGACAATGTCAGGATTTAACGGCGCACGCTTTTTATATAAGGTCCAGTTATAGTCGCGGTTTGAGACCGGGATTGTTCTTATTCTTCTATTGTTTTAAACAAAAGATCTATTGTTTTCAAGAGCAACCCTGAGTCACAGTGTTTTTATAAAATTGTTCTTAAAAAAGCGTGTATACCATTTAAAAAAATATTCGCGTACGATTTGAATTAGCACGTTCCTACCGCGTAATACAAACCTAACTTTAGAACGGTTTAGTCTTATACAAGGCGTGCAATCACGTTCACTCCGCGTGATACAAACCTAACTTTAGGACGGTTTAGTCTTATACAAGTTATACAAGGCGTGCAATCACGTTCACTGCGCGTGATACAAACCTAACTTTAGAACGGTTTAGTCTTATTTAAGGCGTGCAATCACGTTCACTGCGCGTGATAACGTTTGCTTAAATACTTTAGATTTTATGAACAGAATCAAAGTGTTTGTTTATTTGGTCTATTAGCGACGCGATATATTGTACGGGTTGCCATGGAAACAGATTAAGTTCAGTAGCAGAAAACGTAGTAAAAAAATACACAACATACCCCATGTATCTTGAAACCTTTCTACGAATATCCTCTCTCAAGGGTCGATAGTTTAGTCTTTTAACGCAACTAGCGTCCGCAGACACAAACCCACTGTCGCATGAACGTAACTCCACTTTGCTAACGCGCCGTTCGGCATTATCGCTCTGTTGTTTGTAAGCATGGTAGACATTTTCCTCCTCTTTTTTGCTGTTCGCTTGCGATATATCATCGGCATAATTCTGAAAATGTCTGTAGTTCTCGATGAACTCGTTGATGGAGATCTTGCCGTCTTTGTCCGTGTCGAGTTTCTCGAATATCTCCCTCAATTCTCCAGGATTGAGGTCGACCACGGCCGCGAGTTCAGTTTCGTCGATGTAACCACTCGAGTCTAAATCTACGGCATCGAATAATTCTCTTATCACTAGTTCGCTATCGGCGGCCATTTAAAAATTCATCCGTGATCAAATATGGCTGTAAGTCCGTTACACGCAAATGCAACTTTCACTTCAAAGGCCCACATGGGTGCATACAACCAACATTAAGAATTCGCCTGCAACAACTTTTTATCGCATTTCTGTGTTTTTTAACTACCTAAAATTATCGTTAGTAGGAAATTTGTGCTAAAAATTCGTTTGTTTACCTCGGAAGCGTCTTACAGACCAAGCATACTCAAAGTTAGAAAAACAGCTGTTTTACACAACGCAAATCTGTTATTGAAACCGCACTTGACCAATCACAATGCAGTGCACACAAATCGACGTGCTTGATTGGTTGAACGCTTTTTTCAAACAAAAGTTTAATAACAACGCGGGAAATCCATCAAATTGCGCAATATTTTCAAGCAATTTTCCGGATTCACGAAAGTTACATTAAAAGATTATAGAATTACGTCATTCGTAAATTCTTTTTTTTTCAAATGATTCTGATTTCCATTGATGTAGGACTTTTTTTGATAATTTTTTTAAAAAATAAACGCATTTTTTAGATGTTATGTTATGTTTATTTCGCCAAATAAAAAACATTTACAAATCAGTGCGTGATATATAATCCACAGAACAAGAAAAAAATGGCTAGGAATCCATAGAAGACCAAACGGTCTTTTCATTGGACACCTGTATACACTCATTCATTTATTAAAAACAAGAGTTTAGACGTGAAAATTATAAAATTAAAAATACATAATCTCACAGAAAAAAAGCAAAAATAACAAATAATAAGTAGAAACAAAAGTAAGTGCATAAGATAAGTGGATAGATGTTTGTTTGGGTGATTGATAATGAAAGCAATGCGAGAAACAATAATTGTTCCACCTACAGTCTATTTGAAATTGTTTAAAGTATGTGTTGTATATTGCGCTCTCGAGGGTCGAGTTTCGTTGTTGTTTTGAGAAATTACGTCAGACACAAATATAGTTTATGACGGTGTTCATCATGATTACTGATGTCTGCGTCTGTGAGTTTGTTAATATAATATTTTTTACTTTACCAGCCATGTTCAATATATTTTTATGAATGTATTGTAGTAGCAAAAAGCAAATATTCAGAAATCATTGAAGGAAGTTGAGACCTTTTCAAGAATAAGTTGTTTTAAAACAATTAGAGAAACAACGATATCACTTATTGATAGAATTTATAAAATTAACAATATTTTTATTTTATTTATATTGTACATTTCTAACCAAATTAGATGTAGAAAACTAAAAAAAATTTACAGAGAGAAACATCCTACATATCCACCTAATGTGAACCTACTACCACCACTAATTTATTTGGTAAAGCAGGTTAAAACAATAAAGTCAGCGTGTGTGGACCATCAATATAAAATATCTAAAGCAACAAAAGTCGTTTCTAGTTAAAAAAAAACAACCGTGACAGCAGTGCATAAAGGGCATGAGTGCTTATGTCCATGAGGTCAATGATGTTTCGTGACCCGCATAACCCAATGAAATTATTTGATACCCCTTAACCCATTGAGTGTGTCCACCATGTTCTTACAAAACTCTAACTCCTCAACGATCGCGACATTTCCCGGAAGTGAAACAGTTCTCATTGGAATAAAGGTCTTTAAAAAATATAATTTTTGTCACTTTTGATATGTTCGCCAATTCTAGTACACGTTGTTTTTTTTATATAAGAAAGCCACTTTTTTGCCTGAGACTCAATTTTCTTAAATTATTCCTGAAATGAGGCTGAGATTTTCTTAACTTTTACTGGCTAAAACGGGCGACCCTGTCATTACATGTATTTGTTATAAAAAGTTTGATCTTTGTTATCACAAAAAGCTTACAAAGAATGAGGTAATATCGATTTTTGGCATGCAAAAAAACAGAACTTTGCAACTTGAGCCTCGTGATTTTCTTAAGATGTTTTTAAGATTTTTGCCTTTTGAGCCTCATTTTCTTATAAAAAAAACATGTAGTTCTAATACGAGTTGTCTCGCCAATGTAGCTGGAACCACATCCAGCACATGTGGATTTGTAGACTGGCATTAACGTCATATCAAAAAGCAATAAAGTTTTGTTAGAGAAATATTGTTTCATGTTAGTGTCTTGTTTACACACGCCTGTTTAATTAGGTTTTGTCTGAGGTTTGTTGGGAGAACTTACCAATGTAAGAGAGTTTGAAAAAAGTTTTCATGTCAGGTTTTGGATTAGGGTCTTTCTTCACGTAGATAATATTAAGGTATTTTTTATGTTAGCTTAAATGAGTGATTTATTAGGATAAGCGTTGAGAGTTAAAGCAGCGGTTAGATTTTCAATTTATTTGCGGAATATAAATATTTGTATAAATAACCACGACTTAATGCCTAGTAAACATTCTTCAAAATGGCTGTTGATAGCCGAAACATGTTTGAAATAAAAAAGTTGTTTTTTCCTTAAAAGTCTTAATTAATTTCGCGCTGTTCAGATCATTTGGTATTAACTTTGTATCTACGATGACCCATCACTGCTACGGTCAATGCTACGATGACCCATCACTGCTACGGTCGATGCTACGATGACCCATCACTGCTACGGTCGATGCTACGATGACCCATCACTGCTACGGTCGATGATGCTTTTTCCTTTGTATAGCTTTGTAAATTGTAGGTATTTATGAACTAAAATCAGTATCCCAACAAGATGGAATTTAGGTGAAATACCACCTGCTACTATTGTCGGCTTATGTCATTGGCTTTCCCCACCAGGCAGGATGCTCCAGGTATCCTTTCTTTCCTACCTAATGACAAAGGAGAGAAAGGTAAAACTCCCAATACACAGGACTTTGTTGAGTCATAGGCCCTGCCTCTCCTGTGTATTTCCTTCTAAAAAAAAAGAAAAAAGATGGGATCATTTTATTTTCGTTATAAACAAAACGCATTTTGTAAACAAACCGACGGCGCTTACATCCTATCTATATTCCATGCTTCGTTTTTAACTATTTTCCCCATTTTAACTAATTGTTTGTATATATATATATATATATATATATATATATATACCTTTTTTTAGTCGGTCAATTGGGGGTTCCAGTTATCGGAATTATACTGAAAATATTTTTATGAGCAGGTCCTTTATTGATAGTAGAAATTTATTTTTCACACCTGCCAACCTGTAACATATCAGTTGATAAAACAATTCGTTCGATTAATAAGTTTGGTTTGGATCAATCAACAATGAGCTTTAAATTGTTATAAAACACTCGTCTACCAAATGAAAGCGTTTATTTGAGCTGTGTCGTCATTAGAACCTGTCGATATCGGGCCGTAGTTCAAATCCGACTCCATCTTGCCTTTGCCTCTTAATGACGTATCTAACGCCCTCGCTTTCAATCGGGACAGATCAGACTCATCGTATCCAGACTGTAATGATGTGAGTTTGTTGTGTTGTGCTGTGGTGGCCGTCGTAAGGAAGTTACCGCCCGTAAAAAAAGCGTTGTTCGTGTGAGAAGTGTAAACGCCCTCCGCTGATGAATTGAAGAGATCGTGGAATTCCTTCTTGGTCGATTTATTAGGGATGCTGAAACGACTGAAGATGTCGTCGCGAGGGAAACGACCGCGCGATCCAGACCACGTAACAGGGTGGTCCTAAATAAAAACAGTTTGCTCATTAAAAGTACAGTACACTCCCGAACTCGAATCTTTCCATGAAAATGGTTCCAGTTATCGAGTGATTTTTGTAAGAAAGTATTAGACAAGAGGATTGCAAAACAATTCGAGTTATCCGATGTTCGAGTTACCGGGGTTATACTGTAATTACTTCATGCATGGCTTACTAAATAACAGGCCTTGCCAACGTGCGGCTGGAGGCAAAAACTGGAGGCCATTGAATTCTAATATGAGGAGGGTATTTAATTATGTTCTAGTTATCAGATTTACACAAAACTTGCTGAAAATGTGTATCTTACTAAGATATTTTATATTTTAATATTTCAATTCTTGAAACTTGAAACTAGGCACTAGACTTGGAGTGAAACAATCAAAGACTGATGGGGGATCACGTGGACGAGGTTTTCCATAATCAGTAACTGTGTGATAACCCGTTGGCCAATGCCTTTCACATACTACAACATCTCTTGATTCTGGGATGTTATCTCTCGGAATAGCTGCAATCCACCTCTGTCTTTCATCTGCTTTCCTTGGAAGCCTGAAAGTTTTGGCTTTGTTTTCCGCATTATAATTTCCATTACAATTTATTACACAGCATTTACGACCCATTTTACTTTCTTTCTTAAATCAATTTCTTTCTGAAACAGTACTCACCCTGTCCTGGTTGATTTTTAAAATGGCGGCAACTTCGTGCTATTAATTTATTAATCCAAAACATTTACATGTGTATTGTTATTTTAGCCAATTGCGATAGTTTGTTGATAATTATGTCACGAGTATATAATTATGTCAACATTCTTCAAATTATGCGAAAAACAATAATAATAAGGAAATAATTTCAATGGCCTCCAGTTTTTGCCTCCAGCCGCACGTTGGCAAGGCCTGTTATTTAGTAAGCCATGACTTCATGCAATGTAGATATTCTAATACCTCATTTTTTTTGTGTCGGTGAGTGAACAATGAGTAAATTCCATCTCGTATGACTGACCACGTGCTTCCCTGGAAAGAGAAATCTTATTTTGAAAGTTCTATTGATGGGAAAATCTACAGTAATTCCTGACTCACGAAGTTTATTTTAGTTTAAAACAAAACCTTTTCGGTAATTTGAATATATTTTACCGAACAAGAACGGAGAGTAATATTTATTTTATTATTTGAAGTACACGTGTGGTACGTACCCTCGAATGCAGATTGTTCGAGTAAAACTCTGTTTTTTGTTTGTCTTTTCTCGGCGTGAGATCTAAAACCGCAAGTTTACTAGAAACGTTACTCGCCGCCCGACTCAAACTTCTCTCCATCTTCAACGCCTGTAGCCCACGCGTAGACCCTAACCCCCTTCGTGCATAATAGGAGCGCGGTACGTACTGAGTGGCGTCGTAACTAACGCGTCCGTTCGGATAGAAGTTCATGTTGGTTGTGGTTGTGCTCATCTGCGATGGAGAGCGGAGGGGCGGCCTCTGTGACGTCACCACGTAGGTCTTCCTCTCCTTGTTCATTAAACTTCTGCGTATGGGAGCCTTGGGCGGAATGGCGCCAACGGGAGATTGAAAAGCAGGACCGTTAGGTTGTTTTGCGGTCTGTAAATTTATTGAATCTAGCTTTGCTTCTGTATTTTTGTTGATTTGTATACGGGGGGAAGATCTGGTTTGCGAATTTACCTCTTCGTTAGAAAGGCCGTACCTTTTCGCGTTCTTTGGTGAACTGGTGCTAAAGCCGCTACTGCTATACGTCTTGTTTTTCGTTTTTTGGGTAACTTGGTTCGGTTGCAGTGGAAGGGGAGAGAGAACCCTTCGGTTGACCGGTTTAGTTTCCATACTTTCGGAGTAACCAGATCCAAATATCCGGTGAGAGTGGATAGATGAATTTTCATCATAGTCGGGTATCGAACGCGGACTGATGCTCCTCACATTGGCCGACAAACTGCGTGCAACAATGTGATTGGTTGGTTGCGTAGTTATTGAGCGCGGACTGTTGTTCTTCTCATTGGCTGACAAACTGCGTGCAACAATGTGATTGGTTGGTTGCATATTTATTGAGCGCGGACTGTTGCTCTTCTCATTGGCTGACAACCTGCGCGCCTCATGGTAATTGGTCGGTTCCAAACGGTTTGCTTTGAGCTCGATGTCCTTAATAAGGTCCGGTTGTTTCACATCATCATCGAGCAACTTTCTCGTCTTCCCTTTATACAGTTGCATGGTATTTGTTTTTCGTTTCGGCGACGCAGCGCTCCACGAGTCCAGTTGCGAGAGCAGATCATCAGCCAGGTATGGGTTCTTCTTGTTGCTGTCAAATGTCGCTACCATGTCATTGAATCGCACGCGTTTGTTAGCGCGAGCTGTCATCGCGTGCGTGAGGATCTGCGCGAGAAAAATGAGTTATGATAAATCAACCAATCAAGGGAATCACAGACGACTATTCAACCAATCAAGAGTTGAAACTATAGCAACAAAAAAATAAAAAATATAGAAATATTGTCCCATTATCTGTCTCTAAAACTTCATTTATAATACTCTTTTTTATAAGCCTGTTGTTTTTCTCTCAGCCTCAGTATCCTTAAAATATGGTTTGTTTAGAAAGGAAATACACAGGAGATGCAGGGCCTATGACTCAACAGATAGGTCCTACCCTATCTCAGTCCTTAACAAAAAATATTTATATAAAAAAAAATATGCTCAAAATATGCCAAAGACATGCTTGTAGTATGATAGAAAGTTGGTGTGTCCAGCTTCATCATGCGGTATGGGGTGATTTAAACATCTTTTTCTGAACGCAAAAGGGAAGTGTTTTTTCAACCGATACCTTAAGATTAAGTTTTTTTTTTCAGCCTTGGTATGCTGATAAAGTTCACGGTTAAAGAGAAAAAGAGTATTTTCAGCAGAAAACTATTTATAGGACATAGTAATAAGCCTAAAAGCCGGCGTTAGCACAATGATAAGGCGTTCCGCTCTTAACCCAAAGGTTCTGGGTTCGAGACCATGCTATCACAAAGTTGCTTAGTGAGCAGTTATAAATAAACAACACCGTATTTCATCAAAAATAAACCGTCGCACAAATAAAAGCAATAAAATACACTAACTCCTAACTACACTAACTCCGGGTCGAGGTCTTCATGATAATGCTTAATGAGCGTTCTGGAAGCCTCGTTAAAAACAAACCAACACAGATACAAAAAGTGTAAGATAAACAAACTATGTACTACTGGAAATATACAAACCTCGCCACACAGGTGCGTTAAGATTTATAATGAATTTTGCTTTCATTAGACGTTACATGATAAATAAAATATTTAGCTAAAGCAGCTAATTGCGGAAGTCTTCGCTAATTTCAACTAAGGTAGCTGCACCTGAGCCGTTTTTTCTATTCAATACAACTTTATTTATTCATAAGGTTGGTGATATTTTGCAAAATCATTATGTAATTCTGAAACAATCACCGGTATTCCCTAACAGAGACAAGATTACATTTCTAAAGTTGGATTTAAAATCTCATTTCGCCTTGTTAGCCTCATTTATTTTCGCACAGTAGAATTTCACATAAAATCCAATTGCATTGTTCGTTGTTGATCCAAAATATACAAACAATTTTTAAAAAATGCCTTCTAAATCATGGGTTGAATAACACCTAGCACCTACTAAAGACTGAGTGTGAACATGCTTTCTAAAGAGCGAGTGTGAACATGCTTTCTAAAGATTGAGCGTGAACATGCTTTCTAAAGATTGAGCGTGAACATGCTTTCTAAAGATTGAGCGTGAACATGCATTCTAAAGACTGAGCGTGAACATGCTTTCTAAAGATTGAGCGTGAACATGCTTTCTAAAGACTGAGTGTGAACATGCTTTCTAAAGATTGAGGGTGAACATGCTTTCTAAAGACTGAGTGTGAACATGCTTTCTAAAGATTGAGCGTGAACATGCTTTCTAAAGACTGAGCGTGAACATGCTTTGTAAAGGCTGAGGGACTGAACATGCTTTCTAAAGATTGAGGGACTGAACATGCTTTCTAAAGATTGAGGGTGAACATGCTTTCTAAAGATTGAGGGTGAACATGCTTTCTAAAGACTGAGGCTGAACATGAGATTATGAAAGTCATGCTCTTCTGATTTGTTTAACTTACTTTTTTAAGTAAAGCGGCACTCTTTTTGTTCCCATACTTGTTTGAATAATCAAGAGGAGTTTTGCCTTGCTTATCCTGACATGTTGGTGAAGCTCCACTAAAAGAAAAGAAAAAATTGATCTTTCAGGAAGAATTTAAAAAATCAGAGAATAAGAATAAGACTATTTCAACATTCAAATGGAATATTGACAACAACAACAACAACAACAATAACAACAACAAAAACAATAACAACAACAATAACAACATCAACAACAATAATAACAACATCAACAACAACATCAACAATAACTACAACAACAACAACAACAAGAACAAGAACAACATCAAGAACAACAATATCAACAACAACAATAACAACATCAACAACAATAACAACAACAACAGCATCAACAACAACTCCGTGCAAATTGCACTCATCACCTTTTAAATAGAGAACGCACATACCAGCTTGCCCTTCTTTTTTTGTACTATCAGTATATATGTATTCACGTTAAGTGATCCTGTTTTTGTATATTTTTAACAAACATGTCAACTACCAAAGAGAATTTGTAGCTATTATTTATGCTACTCGAAAGCAACATTTTCCTTTTACTAATTAAAGTGGAACATAGTTATATGATAATAAATCCTAGCTAAAAACAAATAAATAAAAAACTAGCTTGCTCAAACTCAGCATTCGTTAAAGACAGTCAGCATCATAAGTGAAAAGCAATCTCACCGTAAAGACAGTCAACATCATAAGTGAAAAGCATTTTAACCGTAAAGACAGTCAACATCATAAATGAAAAGCATTCTCACCGTAAAGAAGTCAACATTATAAGTGAAAAGCATTCTCACCGTAAAGACAGTCAACATCATCAGTGAAAGACATTCTCACCGTAAAGACAGTCAACATCATAAGTGAAAAGCAATCTCACCGTAAAGAAGTCAACATCATAAGTGAAAAGCATCCTCACCATAAAGACAGTCAACATCATAAGTGAAAAGCATTCTCACCGTAAAGACAGTCAGCTTTTTGCTGTGTTTATTGCTTTAGTAATAGTAATGGCATAATGTGAACTATCAAGATCTTAACCTCATATTGTTAACTCTAATTATGTTTATTTCGCAGACTTGTGTGATGAATATGACTAAGTCAATAAAATTACCATTTGACCAGAGCTTCAATGGTTTCATTTTGTCCACACATAGCTGCCACATGGAGCGCGGTCATGTTATTATGATCACCCTCCTCCACATCAGCCTCGCAGTGCTCCACCAACCAGCGAACAACTTTCCAATGTCCCTCCGCTGCACCTGCACAATTAAATATTACAAAGCCAAAACGTCACAATACCAAAAGCACAACTGCAATAATTGCAATAATATTATGCATCATAACAAAGATTGATTGCTATTATTATTTATCGCATGAATGTCTGTAACGTGATTGGCTAATCACGAGATAATATATATCATATTTCGGAAAAGTAAGAATAAAAATAAGCCTAAAGGCTCGTTAAATATTTTGAAAAACATAAAAAACTCAAAAAATATTCGCCATATTTTTCTCGTATCTCGCGATAACTACTACTAACAAAATTTATACAGAATATAAAACCTCAATTGTAAAAAAATATACACTGTTATCATGGTCATGCTGACAGTTTTTTTGAAGAGAATCTTCAATAATATTACAAAAATATGTTACCATAATGAAGTAAGGGACGGCCTCCATTGTCTTTACAATTGGAAGAAGCATGTGCAGCTTTAAGGAGGTAGCGAAGGCATTCAAGCTTCCCCTCCTGTGTGGCAACATGAGAGGGAGTCATCCCATTACTTGTTTTTATGTCAGGAGGTGTAGCTGATGTTTTGATGAGCCATATAAGGCAATCGAGTTGTCCCTCTTGTGCTACACGAAAAGATCATGCCCTAATTCAACACATTTTGGAGTTCGGTTTTCTGACGCTCAAACTTCATAATTAGGAGAAATATGTGATAAATACGCATATTTTCAACATATTTGAAACAAAAAGTGCCCTTTTTTAGATAACAATGACCCTGCCCTCAGATTCTAGATTATCCCCTGAAGATATTGTTCAATATAATATTGCTATAAATAGTTTTATAAATAGTTTTGAGGGTAGAATAGAATATTGTTCTTTTATTATTTTGCAAGGTCTATATTTATATGACATCCGTACGATACTTATTGTATAACAATTTTATGCAAATTTTTCTGGAATTAAACAGTGTAATTATTAATAGGATCCGAAAACTAACTGATGAATATATATTGATCAATCAATAAGTGAAATAAAAAACTGTATTATCAAGTAAAACAATTTGCAACATGTTACGTTAATCATCCACCTGCAATGTAAAGAGGTGTGACGTCATGTGAGTCCTAAAGGAAAACAGTATGCAAAAAATGAAATAACAAACTCTTCAAAACATATATATATTTATTACTTTTTAAAATATATAATATATCCGGCGATAGCGCAATGGGAATGGCGTTCGGCTCTTAACCGAAAGGTTCTGGGTTCGAGACCATGCTATCACAAAGTTGTTTAGTGAGCGGTTATAAATAAACAACACCGTATTTCATCAAAAATAACCATAGCACAAATAGGAGCAATTAAATATACTAAAACTCCAGGTCGAGGTCTTAATTAACTTTTAAAACTTGAAGAAAATTAAAATTAAAATAGAATTAAAAAATTTTGTCTTTAAAATAGAAATACATACGTGTTATTAATTAAAAAAATAATTACCTTAACAGAAATACTGTCTCTAACGCAATCATGAAGAAATTGCAATATTTGTAAATGACCATTTCCAGTCGCGAAATGAGCAGGGCCTGCACCATCATTTGTACTAAAACAGTGATGTAAAGTAAGTGAAGTTTGGCAAACTGAACGCATTACTGAAAAATGAAAAGATACATTCACAATAAATAGAAATATCGAATGATATACCTTATTCCCTTCAAATCTCGCCTCCCTTTAATTTTCGCTCCGAGGGGGGCGAAAATTAAAGAGAGCGAAATTTAAAGGGGGCGAATTTACTTGGGGGAAAATTTAGAAACAGGTTGAAACCTTATTTTTGTGAGACCCCCTAAGGTCGAGCCACTTTCTTGACCCATGCACATGTGCGTATATCGCATAATACGAGAAGTCAGAACAAATTTGTTTCTTAAGTACACGCCTCTTATCAAATCAAGTGTATTTTGCGATGAATTTCTTAATTTTTAGCCTTTTTGTCGATTTTTGACCTCGAATTGAAAATTAAGAAAGTGGAGGAGGGCTACCTGGGTACTTAACTTCTTTATAAATACAATAGTGTACACTCTTTTTTAATAAAAAAAATTTTATAAGAAATTACTAGTAGGATCAGGTAGGATGTCCCAAAATTTAAGAAATTTTTCTACTATCTCAAATACTAGAAATTTTGTAGAATATATTTTACAAGGAACAATAACTGAAAAAACTAATCGTCTATAACAATAACATCATCATCCTCATCTTCTTCCTCCATATCCACATGTTGCATATCTTCCTCGCTCTCCTCTGGGCCTCGCGAAAAACTGAGATTGTTAAAGGATCACCCGTGGTTGTTAATTGCAGACGTCTTTACAATGGACTGATAGGGTACAAAGAGAGGTCAAGAAATTGGGGGAAAGATGATCCCAGTACCAAATAACTGGATCCCCTATTTCCAACCGCTTGATATCTCAGTAAATAAACCATGCAAAGATTTCCTGAGAAATGAAGCACATATGTTGTATTTGGCTCAAATATGCGACCAGATCAAAGCGAGTAAGCAGCGCCCACACGAGATTAAGGTTGGTACACAGATATCGGTTGTCAAACCTCTGCACGCAAAATGGATTACAAAATTTTGCGACTACATTCGGTCTAAGTCAGACATCGTTTGAAATGGATGGGTTAAGTTGAAAATTATTGAACACGTGAACAAAAAGATCTCGTTCAAAAAACAGTAAAAAACATTTTTTGTGCAATTTTTTCCTATATTTAAATTAGGATATATATTTTATATTTTACGTGCAAATTTTTGTAAAAGTTAGAAACTTTTATTAAGGGGAGAGAGGGGTAGATCCAAGTCAAATCTTATATTTTCATATTTGGCAATTTCAGTTCCCAAAAACATATTTTGGGAAATTTCGCCTGTCTTTGATAGAGTACAGTGTGTATCAAAATAAACCCGACCCACCCAACCCCAACCAACTAGAAAGAAAGAATAAAGTGAAAAGCAACTTGCGTTTGAAAATTAATGGGAAAATAAGACATTGCCCGAGGGGGGCAAAAATTAAAGGGAGCAAAAATTTTAGGCAGGCGAAATTTGAAAGGAGTAAGGTATATTGGTTTAAAACCCATTTATGTCTAACAATCTACTAATTTTAATGCTTTCCTTATTTCAAACAACATCTTAAGTCCTTAGAGTTAAGGAAGTCTTGCGTTTTCAATATTAATATAAATATTTCACTAATTAGAATTGTATTTGTGGTCACGCGACAGCAAAAAATAACAAAGTATACAAAAATCGACACAAACAAAAACGAGGCGGAGTAATTCCTTTTCTGCTCGTCCCCTACCCTTTTCGTGATTTTTTGGTTTCTATTTGCAAAAAGAAGATAGTGTATTTATCAGTCTCTCCTTGCAGAAGACTTGTCCAAGTAAACAAACCACTTTTAAAATTAAAAATGTTGCAAGAATAAAATTAGCGCCCAGAAAAAGTAAAACCTCACAATTGTTCATGATTATATAGATTATATATTATATACAGTACATCTCTATTAAACCTTTCGGAATATTTCTGTAAATATATACAGCTAATTTGATTAAAATGCCGAAGTTTGAAGTCCATGCAACGTATGCCTATAATGCTACTTCGCATATACTATTTTATAATGGCACTACCCTTGCTCAGCGCTAAGCTATTGAGTGACACCAACCATATAGATTTTTTTTTTGTATTTACATTGCTGGTAAGGTAAATAAATAGATATAGATTTCCTCAAAGGAAACAACATTTTGTGCCTAAATACCATGTTCCAAAAAAGACCAGGCAACAATGAACACACAGAGCACCAAATGGAAATAAATCGCAACTAGATTACGTCATCGTAAATCAAAAATGGAAGAATAGTGCAAAAAACTGCAGAGCACCGCAAAATTAAAAGCCTCAAGTCAGAAGGAGCAAATACAACTATGGCAGCAACACTTCCAAGACCTGCTTGGCAATCCACCCATAATTTCTAATGAAGAAATAACACCTGTCAACAGAAGAACTACGCATCAAAAATGGACTGTTTACAATAGACAAACTCAACAATGCTATAAGCAGCATTCAGAATAAGAAAGCTTGTGGCCTTGATGAGATACCAGCCGAAGTATGGAAGCTCAATGACTTTCACCAGATATTGCTTGATATATGTAACAATGTCTACAACCAGGATCCCATAGACAGATGGACGGAAGGATGTTTGCTCCCTTTCCCAAAAAAGGGCAACCTTAGTGTTGCCAAGAACTATCAAGGAATTACATTGACAGCAATCTCAACAAAAATCTATAATCTAATGTTGCTGAACAGAATAAGACAAGAAGTCGATCCAATACTCAGAAAAAATTAAAATGGCTTCAGAACTAATAGATCAACTTCGGGACAGATACTGACTATACGGCGTATTATAGAAGGCACAAAAGCGAAAAACCTACCAGCAAGTCTGTTGTTCATTGACTTTTCCAAAGCTTTTGATTCCATTCATCGCGGGAAAATGAAAGAGATTCTTCTCGCCTACGGGATACCGAAGAAGACAGTTGATGCTATCATGATGATGTATAAGAACACCCGGTCAATGGTTCGCTCACCAGATGGTGACACTGATTTCTTTGACATCATTGCGAGAGTTCTTCAGGGAGACACCTTGGCACCATTTATATTCATCATCTATCTTGATTACGTGCTAAGAAAAGCTATTGATGAAAATTTACAATTAGGTTTTACTCTAACCCAAAGAAAAAGCAGTCGTCATAAGGCAAAGAAAATTACAGATGCTGACTATGCAGATGACTACCTGAGAGATGCAACATCACTTCTGCATAACATCTAAACATTAGCTCAAGCAATTGGGCTGTATGTAAACGCAGGAAAGACAGAATTTATGTGCCTGAACCAAGATGCATCTGCTGGCATGAAAAGTTTGAATGGCAACACAGTAAAGCAGGTTGAAGATTTCAAATATCTAGGTAGTTATATTGCATCCTTATCAATGGATAAAATATGGAAATCTGATCTACCTGATCATCTAAAGAGAAATTTCTTTAGAGCTACAGTAGAGTCTGTTCTTATATATGGCTCTATCTCATGGACTCTAACTTCGAAGCTGAAAAGAAAAATTGATGGTACGTATACCAGAATGCTTTGTGCTGCCCTCAACAAATCATGGAAAGATCATCTCACCAACAAAGAACACTATGGCAACATTCCACCCATAACCATCTCCATTCGACAACAAAGAATACGCTTTGCTGGACATTGTTGGCGCAGCAAAGATGAACTAGCTGCAGAACTGATATTGTGGAATCCATCTCATGGAAGACCTCAAAAGTCATACATTGATCAATTGACAGAAGATACTGGCTGCAGAGTTGATAAACTGGCCACTGCTATGAATGATAGAGATGAGTGGAAAAACCGTGTCATTCAAAGCCGAGCGAGCTCGACCTGATGATGATGATGATGATTATATATTATATCTCGAATCTCCCTAATTCGAACAAAAATAAAAGCATCGTGGAATTTTCCTAAGAAATCCTTATATTTAACTCTCCTTATTTTGAATCTACGTAATTCGAAAACCTACCTAAATTCAAACTGATTGTTCAGCTCCACCGGTAAAATACTCTCTAATTTGAACTTCCTTTTTTTCACCTTGAGATTCTATGTTCTACTAGTTTCAAAAAGTTAATAGATTCAATATTCAGATTTATTAGATTCAATCCAAATATTTTGCTTTGGTGAAAGTTTCCTAAAAGATTCATTTCAAACATATTTTTAACAAATTTTACAAATCATTACCGATTACGCGGATCTCCACCAAATTTTACAAGCAATTTCAAGCATGTCAACTGTCCCCCGGCTGCAGCTTGGTGCATGAGCGACAAACCAGTTTCATCGAGTTCATTTGGTCTCAATGAACCAGAAGCGTACCGTTGTTGAAATTGGCGGATTAGATTTTCGGTCATTTGTTGATATTTTTAAGAACCCTTTTTATAATAAAATGTAAATAGTGTCGGTCCTTGTTATCGATCTAACCGGCTCTTTTGAAAAACTTGAGCTCCCATAAAATAGTTGCGAACCCATTTGATATAACGTAACAAACAACTTTACATTTTTTACGAAAAATTAGAAATTCTGAAAACATGTATTATTTTGGAATTTAACAAAATAAATTTTATTTATATTAAATAAATTATTATATTATTATTATATTATTTTTTATTAATATTAAACCAGATATATATATATAGTTTGGTTTGTTCCAGTCTACTGTTACATTTGAGTTAAAAAGAACAATTTCCTAATTATTGCGAAAGAATGCGTCCAAAGATCGAACAACAATAATACATCCCATTTGCTCGGTTGTTCCGCGTATTACCAATCCAAAAACAACAAACTCAAAGATTCATGACAGCACATATATCTAAAACGTTTAATGTTACTATGACCGATGTTATGGATTAAACCATGGATTAAAATTTCAGGTTGGCAAGCAATCGTTATTTGAAAAAAAAATTGTTTTAAAAATGAACATGATTAAAGCCCACAAGCGATCGGTTGAATAGAACCCAATATGAATGAAAGGCCCTATAAATATTATAGCTGTTTTCAATCAATCACAGCTCAAATTCAAATCAGATATTGTTTAATGATGTATGCGTTGACGTTATAATCAATGCACTTTCCATTTAGTTTTTAGCCTTCTTGGACAAGTTCTTGTTGTCAGCATCAATTGTTGTCAATTTTTATGAAATTCTATTTTGGAAGACAATTCATTGAATAGGCACTTCCCAAATGAAACGGCTTCACGCAAGAAAGAAATTCTTCCGGAAGAATCCTCAAACTATGTATAGTTTATGTACAAACAGATGGGTACAGCCAACATAGTAGTTGAAATTCATGTTTTGTACTTTTTGTACTTATCTTTATCTGTGTTATAATCAATTCAAATGACATACTAGATGCGATGCGCTACAAAACATTTCGAAATATTCGAAAACGAGGCGACAAAAACACTTTGTTCTTCTTGGAGTAAGTTATATCTAGTAATGAATCTCTTATGAATAAAAGCGAGAAAGTTTTTAATAATTAAGCAGAGAAGAGCACGTGAAGTTGAAAAAATAAATAAATGCCGAAAACTCATCCTCGTTCCCAGGGATTCTTCTACTTTCTCCGTCGGATTAGCGTAAACCTATCCGTATCGCCTAAAAAAAATAGGAGAAGCTCTGGGAACGAGGATGCTAAAAAATTCCTTTACTTATTATATTGAATGAAAAGTGTTGTTAAAGAGTTTTCAATAAAAAGGCATGCGCATACAAAAATGTTATACTTCAATGAGAAGGCTTGATTGACTCATAATCTGTCCAATCAGATACGAGAATTGCACACAATCCCCCCAATCAGATACGAGAATTGCATTAGTTAAAAACGTTTAAACTTGTTTTATCGGTGTTGTAGATGGCAGACGTTTTCTTATCGCAAATACTTCTTTGGAAGTAGATTTGCACAAAGATTCTCTTTTGCATTGCAGATAACCGGCAGCGATTTTCAAAATCGGCTTGATTCTCGATGAGCCAAAAGTTCCAACATGAAACAAAGGATATCGAGGCTAAAAAGTTAATTTGTCCGAAATGTGAAATAAGTTTGTTTAACGAAAACGAGCTTATTAGTCATTACATTGGAAATCACTACAAAGTCGACATCGAGTGTCCACTTTGCGATCATCCGGCATTCAGCGATGTCTCTCCATTGGTCAAACATTTAGTTGAAGTCCACTCGGCGAAAGATTTCAAGAGCGTAGAGAGTAATGAGGAAAAAGGACTGGTGGATAGGTTGCCGAAAGAAGGTGATCGAATTATCGCCATGTGGAGAGAATCAAAATGGCAGTACTTTACCGCGAAAATAAAAAGGTTGGTAGGTATATTTTGAAAGTGAAGCAGTTCTTAAGCATTTTAATGTATCTCTCAAGTAAAGCGGATGTATTTCAAGTAATAAATACACGAAAGCAAAAATGTCACGAAAGCCAAATTTAATCTACCATCACTTTATTGTGTAAAAAATATCCGAAAAATTGAAACAGACAAACTTTTCAAATCAATATCTACCATCACTTTATTGTGTAAAAAATACGCGAAAAATTGAAACAGACAAAGTTTTCAAATAACTTCAGGTTTTTCAAAGAATCGTTGAAATATGAGATCGATTGGGATGACGGTGATCCGTCTGGAAGGTTGGTTGATTATTTCAACATCGCAAAAGACAGAATACCAGAAGAATACGAACTAGGGCTTGGTGAGTCTACATAATATTTTGTTTGGTGAGGCAGTTAAATGTCATGGTGGTTTATCAAAGTAGCGTTTAGACCTCTTTCTGTTTTATCGAAGGTCAGAAATATAGAGGATTATATCTAAGGCAGGGGTAGCAATACCTAGCAGGCTCATGTATGGCATTTCGATGCAGTAAAGAGTGTTGATGGTTGGAGTGGTGTCCTCGTCAACAGACACACCTAACGTTTAAAATGATTGAAAAAGTGAATTATTGTCACCCTCGTTTACATTGTTACCAGCATTAAGGGTTACTTCAACATCAATTACATATCTGTTGGAACAGTAATTACTTTTTCAGGCACTTACGTCCTGTTTACCCAGGGTTCGTACGTAGCTGGACAATCACGTCAAACCGGTGGCAAACGATGGCACCAAGGGACTATTACCGAAATTGTGACGTCGGAAGAAGGCAAAAAACGGTAAGCTCGTAGCGTGTATATGGCCGTAGGTATATGGCGCTGGAGGTGGACTTTGTAAAGGGCTCCTACATTTTGATGTCGTTTTGTCAGACATTGAAATTTGCACTAGTATCTTATATACACTACCGCTGGTTGATTCACATGTATATAAGACACATTATCACATGCAAACAAGTCCATGGCTGGCCACGGTTTTCCCAATTTCTACGATATCTAAATAATTTCAGACAGTTTGACGCAACATTTCGGACAGTTTGAGTCGTAATGCATTCATTTGTTGCATGGAAAATTAAACGTTATGATAACAAGTGGTTATTTTGCTTGTAATCCGTGAACTGCAACACTCAAGGTGCAAGCCGAAATTCAAGAAACTTTGAAATATAATATGTACCTGTACAAGAAACCTTCCCTCTTGTCTTTAGATACAATGGCCACCACACGAAAACTGGTGCCGACGGAAAGTTCGTTACTTATCGCAATTACTCGTTCAACTTCGTTGAACTCTCGCGAAATCAGTTTCGAGTCCCACCTAATGTCTTTGAAGTAGCAGGTTGGTTCCATCAATAATAAATAAATAAGCTGTTGCTTACTAACTCTTTAATACACACTCGTGGTTTATTGGATTTTTCAACATTTGCGAAGCGATACCGACAATATCGCAATGGTAATGGCGTTCGGCTCTTAACCCAAAGGTTTTGCGTTCAAGACTATGCTATCATAAAGTCGTTTAGTGAGCGGTTATAAATAAAAAACACCGTATTTCATCAAAAATAACCGTAGCACAAATGGGAGCAATTAAATACACTAAAACTCCGAGACGAGGTCTTCATGATAATGCTTAAATTGGGCTACCAAAAATGAAATTGGAACTTGGAAAACAATCTTTCAAGTATAGTGGAGCGAAAATGTTTACTGATTTGCCTCTAACGATCAGGAAAAGCGTTTCAAAGTGTTCTTTTAGACAGGATTTGAAAAAATATTACAATTAGCCTGTTCATAGCCTTATTTTTGGCTTTTACTTTTGCTATTTTTGCATTCTTCCAATTAGCTCGTATCGTTTTTCTCGAGGTCTTAATGATTTAATGATTTTTAGTGTATAAATAAAACGTGATTTTTATTTTTAGTTTTTAGCTAATATATATAATTGTAACTTTTTATTTTATTTGCTTATTTTATTTATTTATTTTATTTTTTATTTTTATTACGTCTTTATAGTTACCATTAATGTTTGTTGGTTTTAGATGATGCTGATGTCAGCGAAATAGAGAACACTAGCGATGTGTTTCTCTCGTACACGCTCGTTGACAGCTACGCGTCATTCAAAAACCGCGAGTTGAACAGCGCAGATATTCCTTCATCATATTTAACTAAATACGACCAGATGTGCGACCCGCAACGCATAGAAGAGTTCCTGTGCAAGCAAAATCTGCGCCTGAGCCATCAAGTGAGAACGGGGGAACGAGACGCGATGGAAGTTGCGCGCGGAATAAAAAACGCGCGCGTGTTTGTCGCGTGTATAAGTGACGCGTACGCGAACGACGAGCGGTGTAAAATGGAGTTTCAGTATGCAAAGTTGTCCTTGAAAAAACCGGTTATACCGGTTGTGGTTGGAGAGGGGAGTTTTAATTGGTCGATGACGGTGGTAGGTATGTTGATTGCTGGTGAACTATTTATACATTACAATGACGTTGGTGTCATGCAAGCTAAAAACAAAGAGCTTCTGTCAAACATACAAGCACTGTTAGGGGGGAACGAGACTGTACCTACCATTCGGAATCTCAGCTTGAAAACAACCAAAAAGGCGGACGTGTTTGTCTCTTACTGCTGGAAAAACTCGCTGAAAGCGAAACAGAAAGATCAAATCACGACCATTGCAGGCAACGAGTTTTCGGATCCGAGGTTGATCAAAGAAATGATTTCAGCGTTGGGTTATGAAGTCTGGTTGGATGTTGAACGCCTTAATTCTTACGAAGCTACCACCGGGTTGTTCGGGCAAATCGCTAGAGGGTTGAACGAAGCTCAGATAGTCATCCCATGCATAAGTGACGAGTATGCAAGCAGTCAAAATTGTCGCATGGAGTTTCAGTTCGCCATGAAATCTCTTAAAAAGCCCGTCATTCCTATAATAGTTGGAAACGGTAGCAAATGGAAGAACTCTGTAGTTGGAGCTCTGTTGACCTCATGCGATTGTGCATCCGTAAATCTACAGAAAGTTGAGAGTGCGTCTCAGCTCAGCGCTGCCTTCAAATCTGTCGAAGAAAAGCTGAAAAAGAGCATAAATAGTAAGAAAGATAAGGAGAAGAGGGTTGCACTGAGTGGAGATAGGGCACCCAGGAAGGGCGATCACGTGCTTTCCCTTCATATGGACTGGGCATACTATTCAGCTACAGTGGTGTGTTATGACCCTACCAGTATGACGTATACTGTAGATTGGGATGATGGAGACCCAACCGGGAAAACCACCATCTTCAACCAAGTGGCAAAGAACGTGGCGCCAGAAGTTGACGATATTGGTGTCGGCTCTCTAGTATTCTTTCCGCAAGGTTTTTATCGGGGTACTGATGGTAATAACACCGGTGGAAGAAGGTATCATGAGGGGGAGATCACTGCAGTAAAGAAGATGAAGGATAGGGGCGTGCTTGTATCAGGACATCACACTAAAGGAGGTGGAGATGGAAAGTGGGTGACCTATAAAGCTTACATGTATGAATTTATTGATATTCCATTGACGGAGATCCGCCTTGCCCCAACCGCATTAGAAGCTTGTCTTATTCCTAAATGAATGCTTAACAATGGCTCACAGTTATTGACTTTTGGATTGAGGGTAGAAATGTATGATTGTAATTAAATTAGGTTGGATTTAAATTAAAATAATTAGTAAATAATTTAATAATAATAATTAAATGTAGTATAATTGCTTTTAATCTTTTTCTTATTTGAAAACTAAAAATTATTGATATATTTAAAGATAGGTCAAAAAGAACATTTACAACAGATTTCTAGTTGATTAAATTTTAAATATAGATGATGGAGATACTAGGTAACTATCAACTATCTATCAACGTTCCACTAACGTTCCACTAAAGTTCCATCAACGTTCCATCAACGTTCCATCAACGTTCCATCAACGTTCCATCAACATTCCATCAACGTTCCATCATGTTTCATTAACGTTCCATCAACGTTCCATCAACGTTCCATCAACGTTCTATCAACGTTCCATCAACGTTTCATTAACGTTCCATCATGTTCTATCAAAGTTAGTTACAGCGAGAAAAACCTAACCAGTCTATGGCCTACTTGACATGGTCATGAACAGTCTCTACAATTTTTTCCAGCTAATTGTTGCAAATTTCAATTGCAATTTATTTGGGGCAAATATAACTATCAAAATTCAATCTAGTCAAGTATAAGTTTATGCCTCTCCAAAAGTCAAAAATGTAAAAGAAAGGAACTTATCGGTAAAATATTCTTTCTTGCAAAAACTACGCGCCACATTCCTTCTTGCAAAAACTACGCACCACATTCCTTCTTGCAAAAACTACGCTCCACATTCCTTCTTGCAAAAACTACGCACCACATTCCTTCTTGCAAAAACTACGCACCACATTCCATCTTGCAAAAACTACGCTCCACATTCCTTCTTGCAAAAACTACATTGACGCTCTCTTATCCTATTCAGTTCCAAAGTATCTAAGAATTGAAATGCACGCGCCATCGAGGAAAAATTCAAGGGGAGAAACAACTGAACATTGGAATAACTGTTTAAAGATGAATCGTTGTTGTTCCCGTGTCAGAATACCATAAAATCTCCCATAAAACCTCGTATTTGTTGCATATAGATATGATATTTTTTTGCTTCATCCTTATTAATTTTTTTTTTTTTTTAACGAGGCTTTCAGAACGCTCATTGAACAAAAGGGTAAGCAGTTTTAATAATATAAAAGAATAAAATGTATGAAAGAAGCATGACATGGTCAGTGTCGCAAGATCACTGCACACGTTAACACCGCAGTATGTATGTATAGAGGTTCCAATTGAACTAGGTATGCTGTGTATAGGGTAGGGTAGAGGTTCCAATTGAACTGGGTATGCTATGTATAGGGTTGGGTAGGTATAGAGGTTCCAATTGAACTGGGTATGTTGTGTATAGGGTAGGGTATGTATAGAGGTTCCAATTAAACTGGGTATGCTGTGTTTAGGGTAGGATAGGTATAGAGGTTCCAATTGAACTGGGTATGTTGTGTATAGGGTAGGGTATGTATAGAGATTCCAATTGAACTGGGTATGTTGTGTATAGGGTAAGGTATGTATTGGGTATGTATGCATGCATATATGTTCCATTTATAACAATATTATGCGTTTAATAAAACATTTTTCACTTTTGTTTTAAATAGCATACTAGGATTTCAAATCCTTTTTGATTTAGCTTGATGTTAAATTTTTGTGTCTATAAGTATAAGGGGTTAATAGAATATTGTAACATATACTGAGCTAAAACCAAAAAGGAGTGTGTCATCAATTGTTTATTTATGCTAATTATGAACCTCAAGATATGACTCAAAGAAAAGATATTGAATAACATAAATTTTCTAAACGTTTTCGACCACTCAGCAATAAATACAGGCTGAGGCCCCTCAATAATTTACAGATGTACAACTACAGATCAACTTGTATTTTGTGCAGGAATCCCTTTAAGAAATTTCAGAATTTGAGTTTTCTGGCCTCTTATCCCCAACTATGGTAGTCACTATTTACCCTAGCCATTCCTATTCATAAGCCCCCCTAATAATTTTGTCACATTTATGGCCCTGAAATACCGTTAATTTTGAAATAAAATAAAATAAATAAACAACCCAACAATTCCCGATTTTAGAACGTAACTTTTGGGATTAGTTTCAAAGATAGTATAATAAATAGCGGTAGTAACTACAGTTTTGGGCTCTGCCCTTCTATAATTACTGTTGATGTTACTGTTATAATGGTATACTGTATAAATGTAAAAAATGGTGAAAATAAATATTTTTAAACACTAAAGGTTTTACGTAAATAATTCCAGGTGCATTAAACGTTACGATGGAAGCACTTCAAAATTTGGTGGTTGTACCGCTCGATCGGTTTTCTCTTTGCAGAGATTTCCCTCGTCGAAATTTGACTGATACCTTTGAGAAAACTTTATCGTACGGCTCCAACGAGCGGAAAACAACTGGGACCCATCTCCAGGACTTCAACTTGTTAGGTAACAAATTTGGCTTCTTCGACTGCAAAATGTTTACTAAGATTACAAGCAGTACGATTAAACCAATGGGTGCCATGACAATTACAAAGACAACCCAACCAGCGAGAGACAAACCAAAGATTGCACCGGGCAGGAGAAAGAAGAATGTAATCAGATAGGCCAAAGCAAACCATCGGTACTGTGCGGTTGTGTTGCCAAGATATTTAGCAAGTTTAATAGGGACGTTTCGCATGATAGGAATCGGATACCAAATAATGATACCACTGATATTAAAAAACAAGTGGCAAAGAGCAATTTGCAGTGCAGGTCCCAGTTTACTACCCGATGAGGCTAGAGCTGCCAACACCCCAGTGGCAGTGGTTCCGATGTTTGCACCCAATGTCAGAGGGTAGACTCGCTCTAACGAAACCAATCCCAACCCCACCAGAGGTGTAACCGCTGATGTGAAGATGGAACTCGATTGAACTAAGATGGTCATGCCAGCTCCCACAAGTATTGCCACGTAGCCTGTTAAAAAACCGAATGGTTTCGGAAAATCCGAGTTAAATGTTTTCCTGATCACAATGGCGATTTGTCCTTTGAGTAGTGAATGAAGAGTTTTCACGATAAGTATGAGACAGACACACAAGATTAAAAGAGCCACAAGTAACATAATCACACCGACAATGGTGTCAGAGAGTCCAGTATCGTGAAAGGCAAATTTACATGGCTCACTGTACTTGGTGATGGTCTTGTTCTGCCATTCAGTAACATTTACAAGTGAATAAGATGTCTCATTCAAGGCGTTTAATTTGCTAACGTTTTGAAGGCTAGTAAATTGATTTGCTTCTATGATCTTTTCAGCTTCATCACACCACATCTTAATCAAGCTCTTTTCCATGGCTTTTGAGTCCCCTTTCGCAATCCCTTCAATCACCTTTTTATCCAACTGAATAACCAAATTTGTAAAAGGTTTTGTGATCTTTTTCAACAGCTCTTTCTTCAATGACTTGTCAGAAGATAGATGCATGGCGTCGATAATGGCTTTCGTCATGTGGTACAAATAGCTTGTGATTAACTCTAGTGGAAGAAGAATAAGAACTGCAAGCATGTTAAACATGTCATGTACAGTGGCGCCGGCAAAAGCACGACGAAACTGATCTCTGTCGGATATTTGACCGATGGCGACGATGGTGTTAGTGACGCTTGTTCCAATGTTTGCTCCCATGATTATTGGAATGGCGGGTCTTACTTTGATAACTAAACGAAATAATATTCAATTCATTTTCAGGACTTGATGAACATCATCATCATCATCATTTACATTTTTCACGTCTATTTTCCATGCTAGCATGGGTTAGACGGGGGTTCAACAGATGATATTCCCCACCAATTTGTAGGTTTAATCATTTGATGATTAATTGTAGCAGATGCAACTATTTTCAGTGGAACTATTTTCATCTATTTTCAGTGTTTTGATAATTTCAGGACTAGATGAACAATGCAACTATATTAAGTTCATGGTCACATCTTGGTCACATCTTAACATATTTTTTAAGGAAAACTCATTAGCCATCAACAAGACATGCATGAATTATTTAAGTGAATGACATACTTTCCGAGGAAACCATAGCCACCACTATGGATGTTGTAGTGGAAGAACTTTGCAGCAACACTGTTGCAACAACTCCCATCATGAGTCCGGCAATTGGATTATCGATGATTTTATTTGAAGAGAACGCATCGCCTAGAGAAGGGAACGCACATTCTTCTACATGACTTACAGTTAAAGCTCAGAAATAAATAAATATATTCTTAAATTAATCACCAAATCGTCAATAATACGGATGAAATAAAACCAACCTATTTTATTTTAGTCTTAATATTTTTTTTAAATTGAGCTTTAGCAATTTGATGTCAGAGTAAACCTTATATAATTTGAAAATATCATAAAAAAACATATATCACAGAGGTATACAATGTTGCGCAAGAGTAAAACAATGTTCCGCTAGAATAAAACAATGTTGCGCAATATAACAAAACATACATTTAAATAAAAACCTCATATTCACCTGCTGCCTTTCCACCAAGAAGTCGAAAAGCTGAACTCAAAAAGCTCAACGAGCAAATGAATAGGTAGAGTAGACCAAGAAGCAAAACAAACTTCAGTATTGTCACAGACACCCTCTTGACCTTTCCTTGACAATCCAAATCTATGAGGAGCTTATAGAAGTTATCACAAGTGGTAAGGTCTATATATAGAAGTTATAAGTAGCTACAATCCGACTCCAATCACAAGTGACGTTTGTCGTGTATATACATTATTGCTACAGAAGACTATAACAGCACAACTAACTACAGAAACAGTTGTACTTCAATTAAAGGTCTTAACTAAAGGTGTAAATATGACTTTTGAAGTCGTAGAGAGATGGATGAAAAAGATTTTCTTGAAATTAACATTATTATTACCCAGATCATGATTGTAACTCCAGAATCTGTGGTATATGGTTTATCAATGGTAAATGTATCAGATTTGTTGAAAAAGCTAAGAATCTGGAGGTAATATTTGACTCTCTTGACGTTCAGATTACCGAAGGTGT